>JAPDNY010000003.1:75086634-80844134 GCA_029375565.1 Gekko gecko | reverse complement strand
AACCTGTTTATCTGGAATAAATTAATGATTCTGGAAAAAATTAATTGAATGTGCGCACCTTGGGCAACAAAGACTCCACTATCTGTCTCAGATTTAGTATAGCTGTCTCAGCCTTTGGATGTAATAGAATCATAGAGTTGGAAGGTACCTCCAGAGTCATCTAGACCAACCCTCTGCACAATGCAGGATATTCACAAATACCTCTTCCCCACACCCCCAGAAAAGCAGAACATGATCTTATAATCCAGTAGCACTCTGTGGCCAATGAAGTTGTCTCACTCCAGTTTCTCTACTGCTTGTCATTCTCGAACTCTGCTAAAAGCCTAGAACAAGAATCAAACCAAACAGGTGCTGCTGGATAGACCCTGAGGAATGTCTTATTAAATTAGATGGGACCTACGGAAAATATGCTTCCTGTTCTTCCATAAACCATTCTTTTTTTAAACACCACAATTAAAGTTCACCACAGCTGATTTGTTTTTTTAAAAAATAAAAGTTTACAATTTCCTTTCTTAACCAGTAAAAAATCGAAGCAATCCAAATTTTCGTTTTCACTCTTGGCACCCCAATCTCCTGCCTAAGAACTACATTTGCTGTACATTTAGGCGCATTAAATAATGCTCTAATAAATTTAGATTGAACTTTTTCCATGTCCTTAAAGTTATTATCACTTAAAGTAATTACTTGCATACCATATGTGAGTTGGATTAAGATCTTTGCATCAAATAATTTTAAGGCCGCTTGAATTACACCTTGGCCTTCCATCCTGAAGAATCTGATGACAGCATTAGCATTTCTCTCCACTGAACAAATTGTGGAACTTATATGCGCTGAGGAGCTGCCACTATAACTGAAGGTTATCCCCAGATACTTATATGTTTTAACTTGCTCTATAGGGTGTCCGTTTATTCTCCAAGTATCTTTCTTATAAACCCTATTAAAATGAATAATCTTGGATTTAGAGTAATTAATCATTAATAATTCCTCGTTACATTTCGTGCTAAAAATTCTTAAGGCCCAATTAAGACCAACTCTAGTTTGGGACAATAGGATAGCGTCATCTGCGTACATCAGTATTGGAACCCCCTCTCCTCCGGAGAAGTTAGGGGCATGCACATCTGCCCCATGTAGAGACTGAATAAGGGAGTTGACATAAATATTAAACAAGGAGGGGGCAAGTAAACAACCCTGTCTTACTCCCTTCCAGGAGATAAGAAGTTTAGATAGCATTCCTTCCCTGTTACATCTGATTTGTAGTTGCGTGTTCTCATGCACTTTAATCATCAGATGTAGAAGTCTTTTATCTATAGTTCCTTTTTTCCCACCATAGAGAACACTGGAGGGAATAGGGGCAACCTGTTTGAAGGCCCATAGAATTGGACCCTAACCCCTAATCCAATGTTCTTGAAACTTGGTGGGTATCTTGGGGAGAGGCTCCATAAGCTACCCTGTGAGTTTGGAGCCTCTCCCTCAAACCCCCTCCCCTCCAGCCCCCAGAATATACACTATGTTTTCACCATTGACTTCAATGGCCCATAAGATATAATGGGGCCAAATTGCCGCCAAATTTATTCATTTCCTCCTTTCCTTCTCTCCTTTTCCTCTTTCCCTCCTTCTCTTCTCTCTTCCTTTCTTTCCCACCTTCTTCTCTTCTCTTTTTTCCTCCTTTCCCTGTTTCCCTCCTTCTTCCCTCTCTTTCTTTCCCTCCTTCTTTCCTTCTCTTTCTTTCCCTCTTTCCTTCCTTCTTTCCTTCTCTCTACTCTCTCTCTTTCCTTCCCTCTTTCCTCCTTCTGTGGCCCAACTCTAGTGAGAAGGGGTTTAAACTTTAAACCCCTTCTCTCTTAGCTCCTCCACCCAGGCCAGCTGGGGAAGGGAAGGGGAGGCTTTTGAAGATGACTCCCCCCCCCTTGCTTCCCCTTCTGACATCACTTCCGGTGATGTCAGGGGGTGTGGCACATGCTAATAGCCTAATAGCTTATTAGCATATCATATGCTAATGAGCTCCTGCAGCTGTTTTTCTATGAAAGGCCCCTGGTTAATCATCACAGAATCTTTAGTCTTTCATTGCAGAATATTTAAATACAGAAATGTAGAGGTGCCAGCTGTCTTCTTTATGGGTAGAAGCAAAGCATTATGCATCTAATAAATATGTAACAAGCAGAAGTGAACCTTCCCTCATCGGTATGTGCTGGGAAATGTAACTAATTGATGTCTAACTTGTATGTAGATGTTAAAGGTTCAGAGCATCTGTCCATAAAGTACTTAGCAATCTGACCCTGAAGGTGGATTTTTGCTGATACTATTGTGAGGGCAGAAGCAATATTAGATACCAAAGGAAAGTTATTCTGGATTTTCAAAATTAGTTCTTTACAGTATTTAATACGAACATAAGAGAAACCAATATTGGATCAGGCCAATGTCCTATCTAGTCCAGTACTCTGTCACACAGTTGCCAAAAATGCCAGGTGCCATCAGGAAGTCTACCAGGACACTAGAAGCCCTCCCACTGTTGCCTCCCCCAGCACCAAGAATACCAAGCATCACTTGCCCCAGACTGAAAGTTCCTTTCTATACCTTGTAGATAATAGCCAGTGATGGGCTTCTGCTCCATACATTTATCTAATTCCCTCTTGAAGCCCTCCATGCTTGTAACCGCCACCACCTCCTGTGGCAGTGAATTCCATGTGTTAACCACTCTTTAGGTGAAGAAGCATGGTAAGAGACTCACCTCAGCCATTGTTTGCGGTCCAGGAGGCAGGAGAGGCTGGAAGGGGGCTTTTTTGGCCACATGACCCCTCTTCAGGCTGTCCAAAAGGGCTAAGCAGGCTCTCCCCTCAGCATGCCACATCATACAGCATATCAGAGGGCAGGCACAGGCAGCAAGAGCCCAGGGCTACTTAAGGAAGCCCACATGTTTCCTTCAGCCTCTTTTTCCTGACTTGCCCACCCCCCTCCCTTGTATGTTGGTTGTTATGATTCATGTGTTAGTTGATTTTGTTTTACTGTTGGTGGGTTAGGCATGGGGATGGATCTGTTTGGGGAGGAGGCTGTGCCTGAGTACCTTCCTCCTCCATTTTGTGGGCTCCCATAAGGGGCCTTGGGTTGTGGAACCATTCAGCTGCATGCCCAGGCAGGGGCTTCTGGCTGGCTTACACCACCAGGTGGCAAAGGGACCAACTAGAGGCCTGCACCCACATGTGCCCTATTATTTTGCCAATCCGCAGTTTCACCCCAGCAGGCGGGCTGGGGAAGGGGTTCATCGGGTCGGCAGGCGGGTTGTCCGATGACCTGCAGCCATGTTTTACCAAAAGATGCTGTGTGTGTGTTATTAATTCCAATGATTCATCCTCTACCCCTCCTTGAACCCGCAAGTACTTCCTTTTATCCGTTCTAACCTGACTGCTCAGCAATTTCATTGAGTGCCCACAAGTTCTTGTCTTGTTGTGAGAAAGGGAGAAAAGTACTTCTTTCTCTACCTTCTCTATCCCATGCATAGCCTTGTAAACCTTGATCATGCCACCTCTCAGTTGTCATTTCTCCAAGCTAAAGAGCCCCAAGCGCTTTAACCTTTCTTCATAGGGAAAGCGTTCCAACCCTTTTATCATTCTAGTTGCCCTTTTCTGCACTTTTTCCAATGCTATAATATCTTTTCTGAAGTGTGGTGACCAGAACTGTACACAGTACTCCAAATAAGACTGCACCATTGATTTATACAGGGGCATTATGATACTGGCGGATTTGTTTTCAATTCCCTTCCTAATAACCCCAGCATAGCACTGGGTTTTTGTTTTTTTTTGCAGTCGCAGACTGTCTCAACATTTTCAGTGAGTTATCTACTATGATTCCAAGACCTCTGTTTCTCTAGCACTGATGAATTGGGCCCTTAGGGACATGCGATGTGAGAAAAAGATGAGTTTCCTTCCTCAAAGTGCTTCAGTGTTCCTAATCTTGATTCTGCTTCCCGTGCCCAAAACCTTATGGGAAATATTCAAAATGGGGAAGTATGTTGTATAGAGTGAATAATATGCAGGGTGTGTGTGGGTGTGTGGATGTCTGTAAATGGAGAGGTAGCTATTAAGTGACGGGGAGCACTTGACAAGGAACACGGGGTGTACCTTTATTGCTTTCTGAGAAGACACTAAGAGAAAAGACCTGCATAGATGTGCAGCTGTGCACACACTGAAGAAGTACAAAGTGGGGAGTGAATGTATCTGCATGGCTCTCTCATGAGCAGGATGGGGGTAGAACAGGAGCCAGAAAGCACTGAGAAACAGGAACGGCATGGAGAGAGGGAAAAGAATCAGAGTGCAGATAGACTTAACAGGCAGAAAGTCCGGGGAGGAAGGGGGGAAGCAAGATGGAAAAAGAAAAAAGTGAGTGAGTAGAGATTCAAGCCAGAGTGGTGGGGCAGCAGGAAGTGGGGACCTTATGGGTCCCCCTCTTCTGCTCTCTGAAATAGCATAGTTGGGGCCTTCTGTCAAAATAACCTGGTTAAAATGAATCTACAGAGGACATAGTTATTAGTTCTTGGACACATGGAATGAAAAGGTGTTGCATGGCATAAGACAATATCAAGATTATCTGCACTGCTATTGTACAACCTGTTCAATGGTTACATATAAGACTTAACTAATTAATTAATTACTTTGTTTTTAATGTGTATGCATTACTTTTCTGCTACCACAACAACTTATAAGCAATTAAACAAACTCTAACTATAATAATAATACTTATTTAAGCAGCTCAGTTAACACCAGATAAAATCTTTTAGAAGTTGTCTTCTTGCCTTTCTGATCAGCACTTTCAAAAAAGCAAAGAAGAAACAAATGCATCATTCTCTCCTGACTTCCTGTAAAGCCCAGTGCATGCTGGGAGGTATCCTTAAACTCATCTCTTGAAGACCTTCAGGCATATCCTATAAGAACTGGTCTTTTACTTCTAATGCTGAATTTTGGAAAATCACCTAATGGCGCCTAGTAACCCAAGGGCCAGAACAATGCCATTCTCTGCAGTTCCCTTTAAATGCTTTGTTTATATCCTGGGGATCCAAAAGTTTTTATTCAAAACCAGAGAGCATCATGAGTCTTGTAAACTTTGAAATACCACAGCTTTTTAAAATAATCTGAAAAGACTTAATGGGAGAATCTAGTCGTACCATCATACAATGTTGGGGCATTTAATGAGCCATGGTTTATTAGTCTGTTTGGGAGCAATCAAAAGGACAAACCACAAGTTCCCATGTTAAAGAATTGTAGTACAAATTATCTGAGTGGCGCCTCTGCCTTGTATTTTCTCAAAGGAAGGGGGCATTAAAGGCTTTAAGTGCAGCTGGCACATACTGGTTACCTCAAACAAAAAAATAAAAGCGAGAAATTGCTGCAGCACTAACTTTAGCTACATTAATAGCCATTCTACGATGGTAGGTCCAAGTAGCATTAGATTAGAAATAGATGCCCAGATATTTGAAGTGCTTAACCTGTTCGAGTTTGTTGCCATTAATAATTCTCTTATAAGATTTTTGGGAATAGGAATGACTAATAACTTTGATTTTTCATAATTTAATTCCAATCTGTTAATCACACAATATTCATGGCAACGGTTCAGTAAACAGTTTAATCCAACACAAGAAGTAGACAAAAGAACTGTGTCATCTGTATATAATAACAAGGGAATATGAGTAGAGCCAAGTCTAGGGCTATGGCCATCAACTAATGACAAAAAGGGGCAAGGTCATTTTAAAAAAGCAGATTGGGGGATGAAATGCACCCCTGCTTAACTCCTTTCCTAGTACAGATCTTGGGGGAAAGTCTCCCAGATGAAGAACACCTGAACTGACAGGATGTGGAGGTGTGAAGTCTTTTTTATATATAATGATTCAAACAACCTCATAACACTCAAAAAAAGAAAAGAAAAAAAGAAAAAAATCAGTGGTACAATATTTGGAGCAAAACCAAGAAAAAACTAGTTACTCTTTAACCTTTAAGATTAATAAAATACAAAAAATCCATATATTTTACAGGTAAGGCACTAGCATTATCATTTCTTTTCATTATGTGTTCAAAAAATGCAAACCATTTTTTTTATAAAGCAATCTTTCTGTTTAGGGTTTTCTGCCTATTTAGGGTTGTGAAGCCATCTTATCCATTGCAATAATATCCCGTAATTTTGAAAAACATTGTTTTATAGTTGGTGTCTTTTCTGTTTTCCAAAGTTGTGCCAAAGTCATCTTTGTAGCTACTAACATCAGAGCCACAAGCTCCTTCTCTGTCCTAGTAAAGATGAGTTGCCCCAGTGGTTAGGCAGTATTCCCTCTGGGGTTTTGGGAATTTGTATTTCCAGTATTTCTTCAATTTTAGTAATGATAGCTATCCAAAATGCTTGGATTTTTGGGCAAGACCACCATCAGTGGAACATCATACTTGTTAGGCCGCAACCTTTCCAGTATTTTGGATCTTTTTTTGCTTTAGAACGGTATAGTTTAAGTGGTGTTATATACCATCTAGAGAAGAGGTTGTAATTCTGAAGTCTTATATTAAGGGATCTAGTAACATATAGACTGGAAGACCAAATTTTTGCCCATTGTTCTGATGATAGGGATATAATAACCTCTTATCCAAAGATATCTTCTCAAGCTTTACCCAGAGAAGTTCCCTTGAAACAGAATCAAAAGCCCCTTTAAGGTCCAAAAAGGCAATATACAGTTTAGACCTTTTCCTTCTTATGTACTTATTGATCAAATGAGTGAGGACTAAACAGCAATCCAGAGCTGACTTCCCCTGGCAGAAACTGTTCTGGACCTAAAATTTTACTAAATAACATCCAGGTGCTGAGCTTAATTTGCAAAAATTTAGCATAAATTTTCCCAATGACAGACAAAAGATTAATTGGTCTAAAATTAGAGGGATTAAAATGGCAACCCTTTTTGTAGATGGGAACAATAATTGCATTGGTCAAAGCTGCTGGCATCTGGTCAGTCTAATTTACCATGGTGAAAAGAGCAGCTAGCGGGGAGGCCCACCACTCTGGGTCAGCTTTCAGTACCTCAGGGATTATCATATCTGGGCCAGGAGCTTTCCCTAATTTTAATTGATCTATAAGAGTTGTTATTTCCTCTGAGGTAACAAGAAGCCAGTCCGGGAGACCGTCCAGTGGAAAATAAACCAGTTGTGTTCCATTAAAAGAATCCTCATAAAATAAATCAGAAAAGTATTGGAACCATGTATCAGGTGTGATAGCTGATATAAAGGGCATCTCAGAATGAGTAGCACCATTAATTATGGCCCAAAACTACCTGGTATCATTCTGGGTAATAGCACCGAGAAGTTGTTCGCATTGTTCATTGATAAAGGTCAACCTTTTAGTCTTTATAAGATGATGTAAATGATTTTTGCATATCTGGTACTCAGCTGGCAAGCAGGTAGCTGCAGAATGACGAAATTTACAGCCAATGGAATGTAAATGGGCTTTTATATCCCTGCATTCTCAATTAAAACATGAAGCAATTTGAGATTTTACTACTTGTTTGGATGTAACCATTCTAGGTGCTTGCTTTAGGGATTCAGTAATAAAATTTAATAAATTTCCATAGATTTGTATCGCCTCTAAAGGATTGGAAGAATGAATTAATGCAAATTTAAGACCTAAACCAGTGTTCAGTTTCAATAATTTTGGAATCTTTTGGCCTAAGTCTGGAGATCGGGAGATCTTTGGCAGAAATTCCATGTCCTGAGACACAGCAGACATGGAATTCCCATTGATATAAAAAACATATATCAAGGGTAGATGATCACTAAACATTTGATCTCCAATTATAAAGTCAGAAACATAAAGCATAAAGTAAGGGGAGATTAAGATGTAGTTGATAACACTACATCCCCTGATGGAAATGTATGTATACTCATGTGATTTGTCAAAATTTGTCAGACCTTTCAACCAGTTTTTATAAAATTGGGTGCAAAACTGTACTAACTCCAAACCTGCAGGGTTTGACAAATTATCCCTAGAACATCTCATAGAAGGAGTAAATAGAAGCAAAAAGTCATCCTGTTCGAATCCCAAATTGCTGAGAAGAGACAAGATATTTTTTACCAACTCTGACATTAAAATCTCAAGCTAAGATTATTTCTACATTGGGAAATTTTTGTTCTAGCTGTTCAAGGTATGCAACCAAACTACTCCAATAGGTTGTCAGGGTAGATCTGTCGGAGGAAGGTGGAATGTAGATGTTCAATAGTATTAAGGAAGGATTTCCACAATTAATCAAGGTGGCTTGAGCAATAGGAGGGCAATGTTGAAGGTGAGTAGATTTTAAATTTAGATTACAAGAAACAAGGGTGGTTAACCCCACATAGGGGCGACCTCCACTACTGGCCCTGGATGCTGGAAGGGAGAAGGATTTAAATCCTTCAAAGAATAAAGGAGTTAGGGCCCAAGTCTCCTGTAGGAGAACAATATCAAAGGATTTAAGATAATATACGAAATCATGATCTTTGGCCTTGTTCCTCCATCCCGCTATATTCCAGGAGACAAATTTAATTGTCATGGGTGGAGTACTATCTGGAAGTCAGTCCATCTCAACAAGTTGATCTAAAGAATTATTCTCATCAAGATTGACACACCTTTTGCTAATAGTACCAACATACCGAGAGGAGTCCTTTTTCCCTGAAAGCTTAGAGCTAGAATCCCCCCTCCCTTAGTGCAGATGAAAAAAATAGGACCAAGGGGCTCGGGTTGATGAACAACTACTTGGATCTGGATCTCAGTATGCTCAACATTAATTGATGAAGCTTCTGCCTCTGTCATTGTACTAATAGAGGGTCTGGGCTTATCAATCATATTTTTAAAGAAATTAGTTCTTACAAGAAGAAGAAGAAGAGATTGGATTTATACTCCGCCCTTCACTTGGAGTCTCAGAGCGGCTTACAATCTGCTTTCCCTTCCTCTCCCCACAACAGACACCCTGTGAGGTAGGTGGGGCTGAGAGAACTCTGACACAAACTGCTCTTTAAAACAGCTGTGCCAGATCTTGTGACTGACCCAAGGTCACATCAGCAGGTGCAAGTGGAGGAGTGGGGAATCAAACCCGGTTCTCCCAGATTAGAGTTGACACACTTAACCACTCCACCAAACTGGGTCTCCCAGCCTATCCATAACCAACTTTTGCCCAGCCAGTGGCAGAGCCTTAAAGGACTCCAAAACTTCCTCTTCCAATAACTTATTATCCAGAAGGCAGGAGCTCGAAATAGATTCATTTCCTGTTCTTGGACCTTGTAGTGCATTAAGAGCACTTGAATCAGCCATTTCTGGATTGTGGTTAAACACAGCAGGTAAAGTTACATTATCCCATGCTCTCTCAGAGCAGGAAGTCATAGGCAGCATTGTATTTTCTCTGCCTTGTATTCTCTCAAAGGAAGGGGGCCTCAGATCCGACACTTTGGAGCATCCTGCATGACTTAAAGCTATAATAGTAAGTATAGATTGGCATGAATCATGGCTTTGGGGGCAATAGGGTTGGTGGAGAAACAAGAATGGGATTGCTAACCAGCTTGAATAATCCCCTAGATTGATTGGAGTCAAAAGGGCACCAAAATGCTTGTGTACAGTTCTCCACACTTTTCTCTTTTTGCCGTTTCCTGTAGGTCTGAGGTCTGAATAGCTGCGGACTTTACAAGTTCTCTGTTTAGTAAGGTTTGGGAAAAAACAGGAACAACTCTTGGTTCAAACTGGTAAGACAATGGCAGTACTCACATTACAAGGCTGGAGTGATTAAGCACAAGTTGTGGGGAAGAAAAACAGATCCTTGTCTCTTCTTCAAAAACACACCAAAATCCCAGTTTGATCCTTATGCTTTTTTCCCCTATGGACAAATCTGTCAGAAATGTTTGATAAAGGTATGGACTTGACTTATGGCTGTATGAGCAGAAGTTATTCTTCTGTCTGTCCTGCTCATGTTTAATGTGGAGGTCAGTAGCTCAGTGACTGTGAGCAGGTCTAATTTTTACAACAAACTGTGTGTTGGCTTGAGGGGAACTCAGACATCCACCTCACTCTGCTGTCTCTGGGCACACTCTTTCCCCCACAGTCGCTCAGATACCAGAAAGGAACTGGATTGGGACTGGGGGATGTTTCAAGCAGTGTAAAATAGAGAAGGATGGATTTGGCCTTCCCTGCTAATGTTCACATTTTGTCATTAAAAAATTGACACTCCGTTTACACATGAATTTAAGCAAACATGGCTGCTCCTGCCATGTCTCGTTTGGCCTTTAGCAGGACAACGTGGTGCAGTGTGAGAGTTAGAGGTCTGAGATCCACAATCTCATCGCTTCGTCTCCATGCATGGAAACACGTCACCTGCTAAATCTCTGCTTGTTAGTCTGCTTGTTAAGAACCATAGACATATGCCAAAGGGAACAAAAAGTTAATTGTAATTACAGTTTTGTATGTGGTGAGCTACAGAAAGCAACCGCAGCTGCCTCAAATTTTTAGTTTCTGTACCTCATTTGCTCTTTTTTTATTTAAAGTTTATTTAACTTTTCACATTTTATAAACAATATCCAGCAGTTCTCCTCCAAAATCCCTCTTCCCGCCCTAGCTGTCCCCAAAACTTAAATAAATAAAATATACTATTACAGTGTCTTTCTTTCTTTCTTTCTTTCTTTCTTTCTTTCTTTCTTTCTTTCTTTCTTTCTTTCTTTCTTTCTTTCTTTCTTTCTTTCTTTCTTTCTTTCTGAGGGTAATTTTGCTGTTCAGCAAAGAGGTCAAGCAAGTCCTGCAAGATTCTATAGAACTATCCTGGTTCACCCTTCTTATTAAATGTTTCTAGTCCACATGTAGCCTGACCTAGCAAATCACAACTCAATAATCAATAAATGGAATTGTGGCTGACTTCTAGCACTGGAGGATTATTCATGTGGCTTCCTTCAAAAACCAAAATGATTTCATGTTCCATAACTGTAGTATAGTCCAATAGAGTGTATATGATTGTAAAACTGGCTTCCAATATGGTTCTGTGCACAATTTAAAGTACTGGTGTTTAGGGCTTTAAACAGCCTAGACCCAGAGTATTTTAAGAATAGCCTTTCCTGTATGAGCCTGCCTGTCTATTGAAATCATCATCAGGGTGCTCTTGCCTGAGGAAGTTAAGTGAGTGCTTATTGGAGACACTGGAGGGGCTACTCATTAAATTTGCAGATGACACTAAATTGGGAGGAGCAGCAAACACTCCAGAAGATACAGAATTCAATGAGATCTGAACATGCTGGAAAAGTGGGCAGATGTGAATAAGATACAATCTAACAAGGATAAGTGCCGAGTTCTACATCTGATTAACAAAAATGAAAAACACACATATTAGGTGGGGGATACTCGTCTGGGTAGCAGTGTGTGTGAACAAGATCTTGGGGTATGGGTGGACCGAAATTTAAATATGAGCAACCAGTGTGAAGCAGCACAGAAAAGGCTAATTGTCAGGTACCCCTGCCATAGGGGTGAAGGGAGGAGGAGGTGTCAATGGATGTATCTGTGTTTTCACTAATAGGATCTTGGGGTGTAACAACAGAGGCATAACATCCACATTGCAAGATGTCATAGTCCCGCTGTACTCGGCATTGGTCAGGCCGCACCTGGAGTATTGTGTGCAGTTCTGGAGGCCTCATTTCAAAAAGGATGTGGACAGAATGGAGCAGGTGCAGAGGAGAGCGACAAGGATGATCGAGGGCCTGGAGACCAAGCCCTATGAGGAAAGGCTGAGGGGCATGGGAATGTTTAGTCTGGAGAAGAGGAGGTTGAGGGGGGATATGATTGCTCTCTTTAAGTGTTTGAAGGACTGTCACTTAGAGGAGGGCAGGGAGCTGTTCCTGTTGGCAGCAAAGGATAGGACTCACAATAATGGGTTTAAATTAAGGGCGGGAAGGTACCGGCTAGATATTAGGAAAGCCTTTATACAGTAAGAGTTGTTCAACAGCAGAATCAGCTGCCTAGGGAGGTGGTGAGCTCCCCCTCATTGGCAGTCTTTAAGCAGTGGCTGGTCAAACACTTGTCAAGGATGCTCTAGGCTGATCCTGCATTGATCAAGGGGTTGTTGAATTAGATGGCCTGTGTGGTCCCTTCCAAGTCTATGATTCTATGGCTGCGGCCACATGTACCAGATAATGCAGGGGGAGGCAAGGCTATTTGCACTGTCACAATTTGCACTGTCACATTTCGGCGCACTTCAACGAGGAGGCAGTAGGAGCACGCTGGAGCAATCAAACACAGACAGTCCGTCTGCAACCCATTGCAAACAATTTGCTACTGGACTTTCCGAGGTACTTTTTTACTCTGCAGCTTTGGCTGGGTGGTACAGGTTGGGGGTAGGGGCGCAACGCTTGCCAGATGTGTCCATGTGATCACGCCTGTTAAATCCGCCCGCATTTGTCCCTCTCGCACTGCTAATTGTGTGTGTGATCAGAGCCCAAGATTCTATAAACTTTAAGCAAACACTGTCCTCCAGAAGAAACATTAATAAGAGCTACGTTAGTGCTGAAATATACTAATCAATGTACCTCTCAAAGAAAGAACTAGAAAACCTTGAAACAAAATTACAAATACACTCTCTTGAAAGTTCTAAGAATTCAACTCTGTATATATAGTAGAAAGTTTTACCTCAGCAATTTCAAAACCTTGACTATTCCTTTTATACATGTATTCCCTGCCTGTTTTGCTCCCCGTAGGGGATTTTTTTTTATTTTTGCATTTTCTAAAAACTGCAAACAGAAAATCAGGGAAAGGGAACTATAGACTAAGGAGAAAGTAAGAAAACCCTCTAAGAACCCAAGAGATGGTGGTTATATATTTGGTTTAAATTTCAAAGTCAGAGAGTCAGTTTGGTGTAGTGATTAAGTGTGCGGACTCTTGTCTGGGAGAACCAGGTTTGATTCTCCACTCCTCCACTTGCACCTGCTGATGTGACCTTGGGTCAGTCACAAGCTCTGGCACAGCTGTTCCTGAAAGAGCAGTTTCTGTCAGAAGTTCTCTCAGCCCCACCTACTTCACAGGGTGTCTGTTGTGGGGAGGGGAAGGGAAAGGAGTTTGTAAGCTGCTTTGAGATGCCTTTGGGCAGTGAAGGGTGGGGTATAAATCCAAACTCTTCTTCGTCTTCTTAAGCTTAAATTAATGTTTGTTGTATGTGGTCAGTCAGCTCCAATCTTCTAGTTGTCGGTCTAAGCTTTATCTAGTGTTATCGTTCCATAAAGTCACTTGTAAGGATTAAACAGGAAAGCAACGTCTATTTATGCTTCTCTTTCTTCTTCCTCAAATGATATGATGGTTTTGGTGCAGCCGCCTCCAGTCCCACAGTTTCATCCTCGGAAGACTCAGCCTCGCCATCTTCACCGTTTTTCCCCCACCATTTTTATCGTCTTTGCCCGTTGGTGGACCATGTAGCTGCAGAAACGTTGTGGCTTTTTCTGGGGAGTTGATCCTTTCTCTTCCATTCACAAATCTGAAGATTACGCCTTCGGGTACAAGCCATTTGCAGGTGATATTATGTTTTTGCAAAAATAGAATCAAGTCTCTATATTTTCTTCTCTTTTTTCTAATTTCAAATGAGATGTCTTTTAAAACTTTAATCTCCTTATCTTTGATTTTCAGGGTTTTCTCATTAGCCGCTTTAAGTATTTGGTCTCTAGTTTGCCTTCAGGAGAACCTTATTACTATTTCTTCTGACAGATTATTTTTCTTGATATATTCCAAGTATGATCTGTAGATCACATCCAATTCGCTTTATAACTGCTCAGGTTTCATCTTAGCCAGGGAGCCCAGTGACTCCCCCATCACTTGCCTTAAGTTTTCTCTCTTCTCCTCTGGCACACCCTGAAATCTCAGTATATAGCTTGCTTTATCCATTTATAGAATAAGTAACTGGGACTCACTCAGTTGTCTTTTCTGTTGTCTGCAACTGTTTGTCCATCTTCTTAGCATTGGCGTCTACTTCTTTTAACTCGTTTTCTGTTTTTTCAACTCTCTGTTTATTTTCCATCAGCTGTGTCTGCTGCTTATCCAGCTTGTTATTGATTTCTGTAACTTGCTCCAGCAGGGGGCGAAGTGCTTCTGTTAGCATCTTCTGCAGTTCAGCTGTTGAGTCCTGTCTAGGTGCAGGGCTCAATGGTTGCTTGCTTCCAAGAGGAACCTTAGGTTCTGCTTTATCTTTGGCGTCTTTCAACGACTGCGCCATGTTTGAGGATTGTTTACTTTCTTTTACAAAGTTCGTTGCCACCTCAAAGATGCTTTTTCCAAGCTTAGTAAGTTCTTACAGTCTCTTTAATTCACGATAGCACTCTTCGCCAAACACGCCCCCCTTTGGCACTTTAAAAATGCCTGTGTGAACAGTTCTTAGTGGAGGAAAGTCCCCCCTCCCTTGTTTTTTTCCCAGGGGGTTTGCTATGCTGCTTTGCAGTGCTCGCATCAACTCTGACTCACGTTTCAACATAGAATCACTTATGAATTTTCCACTGAATCAACAAGCGCTTGCTTCGGTGTGCTGATCTGTGCACATTGCATGCCACTCCATGGCAGGAACTTCGGGGCTTGGAAGAGCCCCCCTGCTCCAGCTATGTGTGCTGGGCAGGGGCTCTCTAGCGCCCCATGGCTCAGATTCATTCCCCGGACTCCTTGGGGTGGCGCAGACAATTGAGCCTCTTCCCTTCCGCGGTGGCTGGCAAGCATTCTCCGGACCCCTGGGAAAACGCAACTGCCATGGCGATCACCGAAACCAGAAGTCCTCAATAAAATCTTTATTCTGTTTTTGAAAGATAATTTGCCCTAAGTGCCATTTCACAATGGTTTATAAAACAGGACACCTCCTGTTTTCCCCTCAAGTTCCTGTATTGTGTCTAAAGCTGAAACCAATATCTAAACAAGGGGTGGGACAGTTTCAAGTTTATATAAAAGGGAAAGAGAAGATATACACAGTATTGTAAGGAGACTCAGACACTGAGGGGAACTGAAGTTTTGGTGGGAAAAATCTGCCAGACAGTCAGGAAGATACAGGGGTCCATCATACCAGTAATGCAGATTATTCTGTTGTTCCACTGTCATTTACAGGGGGAATCTTAGCCATGAGGTAACCAAAGCAGATGCCCTGGGCCCTATGTTGGCAGGGGCCACATGCTGTAGAGCCCCCTGGCCATTTCTGAATGCCCAGATGTCACACGGCTATGGCTGGCTTCTCTGCAGATACTATGGGTAGCAGCAGCAGTGATGGTTTTGGGGCAGTAGCCTGCTGTTGTGTGCCCTACAAGCTGATTGCACAGCTACCACACTCAATGTTTAAGGTGTAAACAAATCTAGAAAGGGCTCCACTCCTGGCTCTCCCACAGCCCCACCCCTACTGGACAGGGAAAAGGAAGAGGAGCGGGCTTCTGCTCCTCCTCCTGCCATGGTGCTCCTGCCAACACTCACATGAACGATGGTGGCTACTTCTTAGCACTTTGTTTGCATTGGTGGCTGTTCCTCCTGCCCAGACTCATGGTGATGGCTGCTTGTGCCTGCCTGCCTGTTCATGGTGGTGGATGCTTAGCCCACTGCATTCAGGGCTTGGGCCACCTGCTCAGCATAGTTGTGGCTGCTCATGCCCTCCCTGCTTGGGTCAGCTATAGAGGCCGCCTGTTTCTTGGGGCTGGGATCACCATAACAGGGGGTTAAGGGTGCACAGGGAAGTGGTAGTGATGCTGTGGCCCATCCTGGACCACCCCTGGTTTTCTGATTTTGAGAAAATTGATTCCTGGGGTTGTGGGGACCAACATGGATAGAGAGCCAAGTGAGTCAGGGAGCTGCACTGTGGAAGAAGAGTGGGAAATTTCCCTCTCTTCCCTCTTCCCTCTGCAGAGCACAATTTTTAATTGTTGATTTAATTGCTGTGGTTTGTGTGTTCCATCTAGCACATGCTGTGTCTTCCTCTTTTCCTGTTGCCTTCAACTTTTCCTAGCATTATTGTCTCTTCCAGTGAGTCTTTACTTCTCATACTGTGTCCAAAGTACAATAGCCCTGGTTTAGTCAGTTTAATCATTGCTGTTCACACACAATATCTGTGAAAGAGCTGCAGGTGGCTCCCGAGCCACAGTTTCTCCACCCCTGGCCTATACATTCTGGGGATTACTAGCTGTTTTTGCTTCTCCCAGACAACAGCACATTTCCTATTCAAGGACATCCTCTAAAGTCTCTGGTCTAGGATTTTAAATAAGCAAGTGTTTTCTGTTATCTATTCTTAAGTCATTGTCTCTGCCTTTTGCCACAGGTCTTTTAAGGAATCATGGTTCTTCTGCTGTGCTAAAAACTCTGCAGCTTAAATCCCTTGCAACAAGGTATCAGCATCACTAGTACTGGGTTCTCCTGTTTCTGTCTGCTGGTTGGCTAGTAATGCCTGCGGTTCTGAAGCCTGAATCTGGTAATTATACTTAACAGTTTTTAATTGTGTTGGAAAATTGGCAAAATAGTTAAATATTCAGAGAGGAGGTGTTTTCTTCTATTTAAAAAATCTTTATTTCTAAGGGAAGGGTTCACAGGAAATCTACAAAACAACAAAGACACCTAAGACTACATCTTTAGACTTTGTCCACACAGTCTACAACAATGGAGATTCTTCTTTTTTTCTTGACCCCTAGAAGGAAATCACCTGAATGCATTAACCAATGGTTGTTAGTAAGTAGGCTTCACTTTCTCGGGCTTCTTCCCATTGGCTCTGTGCCAGGTTCCCTTCCAGGTCAGTCTAAACAATAGCACACAAGGTAAACACACATTATTCCTATAATGACTGAATTTTAGTCCTTGTAATGCACATATTTCCAACACCCCTTCTCAAGTTCTAACAAAGTCAGTATACATGCACATACAACAAACATCACTGATGATTCACTTTAACATTTGGATTAACCATATTCAACATTTCACGAAGACGTTCACATTTTTCTTTGGTCAGTGGCTTAGTCAAAATGTCAGCCACCATTTCCTCTGTGCAACAATGTTAAATCTCAATTAGCTTCTTCTGGTACAAATCTTACACTTAATGCTAATAGATCTACTTTTCGCTGTGATGCTTTCTCCCTTGCATATAGTAATACAAGCCTGATTGTCCTCAAATATAACTACAGGTACAGGTTCTCTTATTCCAAAGTCCTTCAACAAATGAAAAATCCATTCAAGTTCTTGTTGACTTGAAATTGTTCGATTTTTCTCCCCAGTTGGCATCCATATATTCGATTTGTCTTGGCCCTTCAGATGCTGCAATTTTCAGTTCTATTGTTCCTTTCAGATACCTTGCTAGTTTCTTTACTGCACTCTAATCATGATGGTTAGGCAAACTCACTTTTCTGCATAAGATGCCAGCTGCTGCTGTGATGTCAGGCCTCATCGTTTTGCTCAAGTAGAGAAGTTTTCCAACTGCTTCTCTGTATTCTCCAATTTTTTTTAGAGGTGTTCCATTCTTTTCCTTTAGATATGCAGGTTCAAGTGGTATGGATGATGCTTTGCAGTTTTTCATACCAACCAATTCTATAAAGTCCTTAATTTTTCCTTTCTGGCATAGAAGAAAGGTTCCATCCTTGAGTCTTTCAACTTGTATTCCGAGGTAGGGTTTTACGTCTCCAAGCTTTCTGACTTCTACTTTCTTGTTCAGACCATCAGCTATTTCTTTTATATCCTCTCTGTTTTGACAATACACAATCAAGTCATCAACATAAACAAGAATGTACTAGTATTGTCCATTTTTAATTCTAGTGTATGGTCAAGGTTCAGCTTTCCCTTGCTCAAAGCCTTGCTTCTGCAATAGTCCTGCAATTTTGTCATACCAAGCCTTTTCTCTTTGTTTTAGTCCATAGAGTCCTTTGTTGAGTCTGTAAATATAATTTTCTTGTCTTTCGACTTTGAAACCCTCAGGTTGTTCCATAAATATTTCCTCAGACAGTTCTCCATTGCAGAGTGCAGTTTTTATATCCAGATGTTCTACAATCATCTCTCTTGATTCTGCGACACTAAGAAGTGTTGTGAATGGAGAATGAATGGATAACTGGAGCAAAAGTCTCAAAATGGTCAGTCCCATATTCTTGTGAATAACTTTTGGCTACTAAGCAAGCTTTGTATAAGTCTACCATCCCATTATCTTTATACTTGATTTTGAATACCCATTTGCATCCAACAGGCTTTCTGTCTGGGGGTAACTTTGTAAGAGTCCATGCTTCTTTTTCATATATGGATAGTATTTCCTGTTCGATTGCTTCAATCCGTATATCTCTTTCACTCACAGGTAAGTTGCATACTTCTTTCCAGTTCTTAGGTTCTTTTGCAGATTGTACGGTTTCACAAAATCCATATTTCTGTGGTGGTTGCCCTTTAGCACTTCTTTCTGATCGTCTCACACTGGTTGTGGTTCTGTCATGGGTTCTGCTGCCTCCTCCAGTATGGTTCCCACTTCCCCTTCTGTTCCTGTAGTTTCTATAGAAGGTAGACCTGCCAGTTCCCCAGTGGTCACCACAGGTAACCATGCAACCAAGTCTTCCGGAGCAGTCTCAGAACTCTTTGGATCAGTTGCATTGGAAGCACATGGCAAATTGTTTTCATCTACATATACAACATTGCGTTCCCCAACTGTGTAATTTTGGGGGTTGTATATCCTGTATCCTTTTCCACCAACAGGATACCCTACTACAAGTCCAATTTCAGCTGTGGGGTCAAGTATTCCCCTTTTTCTCCTTTGGTATGTGAGCATACACTTTGGAACCAAATGTTTTGATGTGCTTTAGTCCAGACCACTTTCCAAAACAGGCCTCAAATGGAGTGGTTACAGTTACCTTTGAGGGTACTCTATTGTGTAAATACACTGCTGTGTTTACAGCCTCACCCCATAGGGTATTTGGTAAACCAGAATGTATAAACATAGCCCTACACATGTCCTGGATTGTTCTGTTCAGCTTTTCAGAAGAGCCATTGTGTTGAGGTGAGTGCAGGATAGACACTTTGTGTTCAATCTCTTCAAGTTCTAGAAATCTTTTAAATTCTCCACCCCCATCGCTGTGCAAGCTTTGGGGTGCCTGGCCAAACTTTTAAAAATTGTGGCCACATAGCATTTGAATTTATTGAGTGTCTCATCCTTGTTCTTCATCATATACACAAAAGTATGTTTTGTTTTGCTTTCAGTAAAAGTCACAAAGTATTTGGTCCCACCACACGATGGCACTAGTGGGCCAACAAGATCACTATACACAGTCTCTAGGAACTTCTCATTGTGAGTAGTGGACTTGCCAGTGTACTTTAGAGCAGCTCTCCTTTGCCTTGTCACAACTTACAGCAGAAATTCCACATTGTTTTAACAACTTTTCAACACTTTGCATCCCACAATGCGCAAACTTCAAATGCCATGCATACAAGCAATTCCGATTACTACAAGAGCCATTGCCAGTATGATAAACTGGTCTCTCATCAGCATCAACAACTTCGGAGTCTCCACTAACATCCACAAGGTAATGAAATCCATTTCTCTCCTCCACTTCAAATTCAGTTCCAGACATTTCAGCAACAATCTTACTTCCTTTCCTTCGCTTAAGCTATGCTTTATGAATACTCTCCATGAGTCTTTTGGTTGAAATCAAATTATCAGTTGCTTCAGGAATCAGAGCCACATTCTTTAATTTAACATTCATCACTTCTCCAGTTGTAGTGAGGACTTTGAGTGGCACTGTTCCAATGCCCTCTACATTAAGAGGTTCCTTATTAGCTTGGTACACTTCAGGTCTATTATTAGTATCAAATTCACAAACAAGTCCTTATATTTGCATATGTGTGTACAGGATCCAGAGTCTACTAAAAACACTCTCTTATTTTCATCATCACCCTCACAGATTCTAAAAGCATGACCTCTGCTGGCTGCATTAAAATTTCCCTTTGTCTGAGGTCTAAAACCTCTGAGGTTGCTATAATTCCCTCTTCCACCAGGTTTCTCTCTTTCAGTCTGAACACATGCACCAGCGGAGTTTTGTCTGGGATCCCTTTTAAATTCACAATTTCTGGCATTTTTAAATTCTGTCTCTGGCCAGATGATTTTCACTACATATAAAACATTCAATTTTCGTTTCCCTTTTAAATCTGTGCACATGTTTTGAACTCAAAATAGACACCTCATTAGATAAAGCATCCTGACTAGTTCTGGAGTCATAGTCTTCCTTTAAAATCATCAAGTGGTAGATCCTTTTGGTGTCTTAAAGACATTGCTAGCCCTCTGTAACTGGCAGGGAGTCCATTCAGTATAGCAGCAATCAAGTCTAACTAGTCAGGAGTCTTCCCAAGTTCTTTCAATTGATTGCAAGTCCCCATTAGCTTCTTTAATTGATCAGGTAAAAAGTCACTTTCCTTTACTTTAAAGTCAAAGATCTAAGCCTTCAAGTAGTAAATCTTACTAGTTGTCTCCTCTCCATACTTGTTTTTCAGGTGTGCAGTCATTAATTTGGAAGTTTCTATTGTATGCAGGCTGAAGACATCATGGCAATTAACTGAACCCATAATCAAGGACTTGGCATACCCATCTAGTCTTCTGAAGGCACTTTTCTCTGGCTCACTTGTAAGGACTTCCTTTGTTAAAATACCTTCTGCCCCATATATTTGCAGTCTATTCTTTAAGGAGCTGAGCCACCAATTAAAATTGGTGAGAGTCAAAGCTATTATTCCAGCCAAGATGGAGAGTCTCCAATAGCAAAATGAAGGCTGAAAATGCAGTTTAATCCTTTTATGGGATTAATTTAGACCAATCAACATAGGAATAAGCAAAATATAAGCAGTCAATAATAAAAAGGCAAAGTATTCCACAGAGATAGTGAGAGAGGGAGTGGGGAGCTCCTCCAGGTCCTGAAAGCTGTCCTCAGGTGAATTAACTGAGCAGCCCACATTCTCCTCCTGGTGGCCAGGGTTCAGATAATCCCAGGCACGGCACTGGGATCTGTGAGTACAGTCATATGCTCCTGAAATACCAGCATATCACAGGTTACTTCTCCCACAGCCATAAGGACACTTATCTGCTGCATGAATAACAGACATTGATGGGCATGCCAGTACATCACCAGATCGGTGACATCAGCACTCATTGGAACTTCACCTGTGCTATGCTTGAGTGCTTGGTGGAGCAGAAGGGAGCCCTGAATGCTCTGTTCTCTGAGACTGGGTCATTTGGGAAGAGAGCAAGCTCACCCAGGAGGAGTGGTTGACCATTGCTCAGACTGTGGAGGTTCCACATAATATTCTTGTTGACAAATTGGTAAAATGTGGTTTGGATCCTATTACTGTTAGGTGGATCTGTAACTGGTTGATAGATCATACCCAAAGAGTGCTTGTGAATGGTTCCTCCCTCTTGGAGAGGAGTGACACATGGAGTGCCTCAAGGATCTGTCCTGGTACCTGTTTTGTTCAACATCTTTATAGATGATTTGGATGAAGGAATAGAGGGAATGATTATTGAATTTGTAGATGATACTAAATTTGGAGGGGTAGCAAATATGGTAGAAGACAGAGTCAGGATACAGGATGATCTTAACAGGCTGGAAAACTGGACTAAAACAAAATGAATCTCAATAGGAATAGATGTAAAGGTTTGCATTTAAATGCCTCCTGGTGCCTTCCCCTTGCCCAGCAAAGGGCTTCCCCGAATGAATGCTGAATATACGGCATCCATTTGGGGAATCCTTGTTCAGCCAGCCGAATCAGATTAAGGAATCTGATTCAGCTTTAGGCAGGCCTCCTATGGCGATCAGCTCAGCAATGAAGTGAGTGACCATTTATTTTTTTTATTTTTTTATTATTAGATTTATAGCCCGCCGTCCCTGCAAGTGGGCTCCGAATAGGCATTATTCTTTTTTTTCCTGGTTCATCTAAACTGAATGTACATCCCTCCTTGAGACCTGACTTTCATGAATCAACTAGGGCTGGCTGCTTGCTACTGTTCAACAGCGGCCACCCTATGAAAGTCAGGCAGTATAATGGTCAGAGCTTCTTAGTAGGGTTTGCGAGACCCAGATCCCCATCATGCTGTGGAAGCTCACTCGGTGATTTTGGATCAGTCACAGACTTTCAACCTAATCTACCTCATAGGGTTATTGGGTGGATAAAAAGCAGGAGAGAAGAATGTAAACTGCTTTAGTCTCCAATGTGGAGAAAGACCATAGTTTTCCTCAGTAGACACTGCAGAGGGAAAGGAGATGGAAAGCTGAAGACAGGGGAGCAGATAAAGGTAGTTTTGCTCTTGGGTGGGAAGGAGATAGGGATGCCAGCTCCAGGTTGGGAAATCCCTGGATATTTGAGGGGCGAAGCCTGGGGATGGTGGGGATTGAGGTGGGGAGGGACTTCAGACAGATATAATGCCATAGACCCCACCCTCCAAGGCAGTCATTTCTTCCAGGGGAACTAATGTTGCCATCCTCCAGGTGAGGTCTGGAGATCTCCTGGAATTACAACTGATCTCCAGATTACAGAGATCAGTTCCCCCAGAGAAAATGGCTGCTTTAAATGATGGAGTTTATGGTATTATACTCTACTGAGATCACTTCCAAACTCAAACCTCATCCTCCACCCCATATCTCCAGGAATTTCCCAACATGGAACTGGCAACCCTAAGAGGAACTAATCTCTGCATTTGGACAATCCACTGTGATTCCTGGAGAGCAGTTGTTGCCTCTGCTGCTGTGGGGAGAGGAAGTAGGTGGGGGGATGGAAGAGTGATGGGGTGGAGGCAGAAAGGAAGTGACAGGCATGGAGGGGTAAAAGAGAGAAAGAAAAGGGGTGGCAGGAAGGAGAAAGAGTGTGAGAGAAGTAGGGGGAGATGGGAAGGCACCGAGGTGGGGAAATAGGATAGGCACTTCCACAAGTTTCTTGTGGGTCCCTACTTGTTTTTTTTAAAAAAGCTGTCAGTTGAAATTCACAAGAAATGCTGACATGACTCAAATGCAAGAGCTGCAGAGCTCTCTTGGGCTGGAATCTGTTGCCTTTTCATAGACAATGCCAACACAGATTTTTGTGAAACAAAATGGAGAAGAGATCAGGAGACTCTGCACAAAAAGGAAGAGGAGAAAAACCAGCGATTGGTAGAGAGTTCCCTGGGAGCATACGGAGAAAGAAATTGTGCATCAGACTCCTGAGCTGATTTTGAACCTAAACTATCAACACATGAGCTTTTCTTCATGTACATCATGCTAAGAAAAAGACATAACTTTGTTTTAGACTCTACAGCCCTCCTAAGTGTGGGAAAGGGCAGTGAAAAGTTCACACTGATAAAGAGAGAGGCAGAATTCTGAACTGTCCTCCCAAGTCAGTTTGCCAACACACAATGCGAACCTTTTTTATGACCGCCCCCTCATAACCAGTTTTGATCGTGTTAATAAAGAGTCTTCTGCATAGGTCAAGGACAGGAGAGAGGATAATATCCAGTGGGAACCATTCCCAGGGGATTCAGTTACAAAGTTGCACCAGTAGCTTCCTGGAATCATCTTGGCAAGACTTCTGGGAAAGACATCACCCCGCCTCTCCACCCCCAATAACTGAAAAACAGGCATGAAAGTGAGGGTGGGAAACTTGGTTAGTTACTGTGTTTTGCACAAAGCACAAACATGCACACCAAACAAGGCTTTCAGAGGTACAAAAAAGTGCCAGTTCCCCCCTTCCCAGAATCCCCTGCTGCTTGCCAGTATGAGCCAAGGAATAGATGCAGAAGCCAAACCCAAATCAGTTCCAGTAAACAGGCTGCTGCTTCCATAACTTTGGAATCAGCAAAGCCACTGTAAAGGGCAAGGTTCCAGTCAGAGACAAGAAGCTGTTGACTGAACAGTAGAGCAGGCTGGGCTGCAATTCGGTGGCTAGCAATTAGAGCTGCAAAGGCTCAGAGGTGCGTGTTTGCTATAGTGATGGGGTCAGGCAGCCTGTTTAGAGAACTTCCAGTCTCTGTTCCTGGGTTAGCTCTGGCCAGGCTCAATACCTCAGCCCATTTCCTAACCAGCAACCTCCAACGGATCATGTGTAATGTCATTGGCGTCTACATCCATATCTTTCTTCCTTGTTACCTTTCTAGCCAATTAGCACTACTCACTAACGATGAAAGGCCTGCGATGATGTTATTGATGTCCACCTACATGATCATCACCATAGTCCATATTCGTTAACACCCTGTGCCTGTCAGTCAGTCCTTCAAAGCAGACAACCAGGTTCCCTTCGCACATTATGATTTTAGGGTGCACTTTGCAAACACTACACTATGAACCTGCAAAAAGACAGAGCCCGTGTGGTGCAGTGGGCAGAGTACCAGGGTTGACAACTCCAGGTTGGGAAACTCCTACAGATTCTGGATCAGAGCCTGGGCAGGGAAGAGTTTGGGAGGAGACAGGGCTTAGCAGAGATGTGATGCTGTAGAATTCAGCTCCAAAGCTGCCATCCCCCACCCACCCCGGAGGAAACTGATTTCTGTAGTCTGGAGATCACTTTTCATTCTGGGCGAACTCCAAGTCCCACCAGGAGGCTGGCAACCCTACATCAAACTAAGATCTCTGAGACTTGGGTTCAGATACCCACTCTGTGTGACCTGGGCCAGTCATACACACTCAGCCCAACCTACCTCACAGGGCAGTTGTGAGGATAAAAATGGAGGACAATAGAATGATGTAAGCCCCTTTGGGTATTTGTTGGGAAGAAAGGTGGGATATAACTAATAACAATAAAATAAATAAGATTTAAAATTGTGTACATTCCCCTGATGCTTTCCCTGGGATTTTCTTTTTTTTCTCCTAAATTCTACTTCCCCTTAACTCCTATAATTATCGCTACTAAATTTCCCTGCCTATTTTGCGTCAATAGGGCAAAGCAGATGTTTTCTAGCTTCGGAACATGCGACCAGAATCTCAGATTTTGGAGGGTATGGATTTTCAGGTACTGATCCTGGAGAAATGCACTTTGTCCTATTCACACAAAATGGTGACCACAAGTACTAGAAGGTCTCATCCTATTTGCATTTTGAGTGCCAAAATTTTAACAGTTATTCTCTCCAATTATGTGTGGTTCTCCCCTGTTTACTTACAGTCTTCACTGTGGAAACTCCTCAGGTGAACTCTTAGCTGTCCACCTACCTCAGTGCTGGTACTTCAGCTGCTCTAGAAGCCATCACCTTGCAGTCTATTGCCTGTCCCACTTTTATACGCTTCATATGTGGTCCATTTATATTCCACCTTTCTCCCTAGTGTGGACTCAAAGCAACTTTACATTCTCCTCCTCCTTTCCTCCATTTTATCATCTATTTTACCCTTTATACCTGCTCCAGCAACTGTTCCTGCTTCTTCTCATCCACCCCTTGGCTGAGTTGGAAGACAGGAGCTGGCACATCCCTACCACTTCTGGGTGGCTTCTGATGAGCCAGTATAGAAAATAATAGTTCTCAGATTTTTGTGTCAAAATGCTACTGAGCATGCCCAGTCTGCAAGCAGATATTTTTGTTGTTTGGTGCAAAACAAAATACCAAAAAACACCTACCCTCCATTAGGCAATTTTTGATAGGTAGGGTGTCTTTGTTGCCTAAATAACAGAAAACACCTCCTTGAGACAAAATTTGACAGGTGGCATTTTCTGAAACTACACCTGCTGGTGTGGAAAAGTGCAGCACAGCCCGAATTACTGTGCCATTCTAAACCAACTTTTAATTGCTGTGGTGGTCAGCCCCCACACAGATACACTACTCATGCTCAAGAGTGT
The DNA here is from genome assembly GCA_029375565.1 of Gekko gecko. Lineage (NCBI taxonomy): Eukaryota > Metazoa > Chordata > Lepidosauria > Squamata > Gekkonidae > Gekko > Gekko gecko. The sequence continues at coordinate 80,818,394 of JAPDNY010000003.1, read as the reverse complement.
CAAGGACCTTCCAGATTCCTACATCCTCTCCAGCACCCTCTGCTATCTTGTTTCTCTGTTAAGCAGCGATAAAAGAATGGCAGAGATGGTCTTATTCGCTGTAGAAAGGATGCGAAGGACCTATCATCTCCTTCAAACATCCAGTTAAGTCATTTGGCCCCTGACTGGGCCTAGAGGCCAATTCATTATCAATACAGGAAAAGCTGGATCAAAAAGAAAACTATGATTCCAATGCGTATGGTCACCCAGGGCTTCCCTCTGCCCTTGTACAATGCAACACAGAAAACCTAACCAGTACATAGCTAGCTGCAGCCTGTTAAATTGCCTGTAAGTGCCAGACCTGCACAGATTTTGACAGGCTCCTTCCTTCAAAAATCTCCAGCACACTCTACCAGTCGTGGAAATCCTAAATGTGATCAGAATTATACTTGGAGTGGAATTCACTGGTCAAGTTATCACCAAAAGGGTGGTGTATTTTATTACTTTTTTATTACCAAGCAGTTACATGAACATGTACCCTATTGGAAATAATTTGCTTTATAATAAAACATAACTATATAACTCTCTCTCTCTCTCTCTCTCTCTCTCTCTCTCTCTCTCTCTCTCTCTCTCTCTCTCTCTCTGTGTGTGTGTGTGTGTTAACCACAAAGAGTTGGCACAGTTGTGTGATTAGAACTGTGCTGTTGTGGCGACATAGTGATGACAAAGTCACAGTTGCCGTAAAAAGGACTGAACCCCATAGAGTAGTCACCACATTTAAGAGTGAGCACTCCTATTGAGAAATGCTGATATGCTAATCATAACCTTCTTGGCTTCCTTCAGAATTCCTAAGAGGTGTTCTCAGAAGGGGAAAACAAAAATTAGGGCTGCCAAAAGCTGGTTGCGAGATTCCTGGAGATTTCGGGCTGGAACCTGGAAAGGGTGGGGTTTGGGAAGGGGAGGGACCTCAGAGCGATATAATGCTATAAAGTCCACATTCCAAGGGAGCCATTTTCACCCAGGGATCTATCTCTTTCATCTGGAGATCAGTTTCAATTTTGGGAGAGCGCCAGGCCCCACGTGGAAGTGGGCAAACCTAACCCAAATTCACTTTGAATTTTACTTTTAGGCAAAAAAAAATAAATAAATTGCCCCAGTGCTAATAGGATGGTCCTATTGCTTGAATTATGCTTATCTCAAATTTATTTTGGATTTTTATTGTAATGTGAAATGTTGGTGGTAACTCTAGTTCTCTCATTTGAATTCTGAATGTTAACCTTGCATTGTAAGAAAAGAACAGAAATCAATCACTGGTAAGGTGGGCAAAATATCTAGATTAACTGAATCCACATCTTGCTTAGCATTAAACAAGACTGGGGGATTACCATCATTACAGAGGTCTTACAAACTGGATAAATGTATCTCACAGTTGTGTGCAATTTAAGGCATTTTATCTAGATGACTTTGGGAGATCCTTCAATTTTTATAACTTTGGGGGTGGCCAAGAATCAGTCAGCCAGCAGTACACAGGAAGCTGATTTTAACACTGCAAAAGCAACTATGAACAGACACAGGAGGCAAGACCTCACAGGACTACCAAATAAATGTGAGCGAAACACTGAATCAGAATTTCTAGCTTTGCGAGCTGGCTTTAGCAAACATAGGGCATTTGAACAGCTGCTGGGTGGGGCCTACCCTAATTCTAAGTAAACACAGAGTGGGGAGAAAAGGATCTTTGGAGCAGTAGGACACTGAGCCCAGAAAAGATGTCTTGAGACGCTAACTTGTATCACAGATATAAAAACTCCGTAGCATCTGCCAGTGTTGTGTCTAGAGCTGGAACTATGCCAAAGGTGACAAGAGGGTTAAAAAGATCTAAGAACAAGAAGTCTTAAAGCTACCCAAGTGATCATGGTGCCATGAGTGAGGCTGAAGAGGCTGCAGTGGTTTGGATCTGTTCAAAATAATTGAATGGTGAATAGGGAAAAAATGAATATTAAAAGCTGTTTTATGGTGGTGAAAATAATAAAAAAGAAATCTCAAGGTTGGCTGCATTACGTGCAAAATGGTTAGTTGCATTATGTGCAAAAATCTAGGTGCCGGATAGGTAATAGCACCAAAAAAACCTGGGCCTGGGGACAAGCACAAGGGTTGATCAAGCGGATCTGTCTGCTAAGCTCCTTGAACTGTACTAAGGTTGAAAACTGGGCTACTTTTAATGTGATTTACCTGCATTGATATTTCTGCTTTGCAGAGGGTGTGTTCAGACGGATCTTTTGATCTGCCATAGGAACGACTCCCTTGCGGATCAAAAATGCACGACCAGACATAAACATCTGGGAAATATTCCGGTCCCATAGGCATCCCGTTCTGCTGCGCCTCCAATCCTGATTTAAAAAGCAGCAGTTTCAATGTAGGGTTTTCGCTTACCCGCGCAACAACTGCAGACTTTCTTTCGTCTGGTCACTCCATTAGCGCGCGATGCTCCCGTCGGCTCGGTCTGACTCGGCCGACGGGGGCGCGATTTTTAAAAAATTGAAACCCCATGTGCGCTTTAACGAGGAAACGCATTCAGCGATAAGCACTACGAGGAATGTAATATTCATGCTTATTTCTTTTAGGGACAAGATGTTACCACGATGGGAGATGGAGGGGGGGAAGGACTGTTCTAACTTGCAAAATAGTCCCTCCATTGATCATGATGGCAATGGCAAGGGGGAGGACCGGGACTTTGCTGAAAACCCTCCGCGATCGCCTCAGTTCTCCAAGGAGGCGCAGCCTTGCCTATGCAAATGTACAAAACTTTTTTTAAAAAAATCCTCGGTGGATGCCGTGTAGACAAATCACGGCGGGAACAATGCGCGGTGAGGCTATTTCATGGGGGGGCATCTGGTCGTGCTAGGCTGGATTAAAAAAATCGGGATAAAATTTTAGGAGGGCTCATGGCGCGATTGACTGGCCGTCTGAACGCAGCCAGAGAAAAGAACATATGCTGTCATGTGTGATGAATGCAACCAAGTGTGCTCTTGGTAAGCAAAACATGACATTGAACTACAAAAGTTTATATACATTTTCTCTCCTAAAAGAACCGGCTTAATTTGAGGCAAGGCTTTGACCTGTGCTTTGAAAACCACGCACCCACGAGCAGAGGGGAAGAGAAACTAAACCAACCAAGCAAAAACCTCCAAAAGAAGTTTAGAAAACTAGTAAAAGGCCAAAAGTTAAAAAAACATCAATAGGGGTACTCGTGTTTATTTCAAAAACATATAAAAACATTGTAGGAGCCCAAATAAAGCCTCATAAAGTAATCATAGTGACAAATAAACAAAAAGAACCATATATGACCTGACGCATTTTGGCCCACAACAGCTTTTTTCAGGGGTGAAATAATACAGACTGCAACATATAACAAAGCCCTCATTACACTTGTAAGGCAGCAAACAATTGATATGGGACCACAAATGTATCTGGCCTTGTGTCAGAAGCAATTACATATACTGGATATAATATTACCAATATGTACCTTCCAGTTTATGTCCTAAGAGTACAAGTAACATCTCCTTATCCAGGGCCAATGTGACATCAATATGTGTCAGGCAATTTTACTTGTACTCTTAGGACCTAAACTAGAAGGTACATATTGGCTTCTAGCATTTGTTCTTTTGAGACATAATTTCTTCTATGCCCCTTATATGAAAATAGTAATCTGGCTGTCAATGTTCCCTCTAAGCTGTGGAGTCTTGTGAGCAAAAATTCTACTTTGTGAGCTACCGGCATTGAAGTTGTGAGTGAGCGATTTGGCTACTGCATAAATTCGTTTGCTCTGGAGCCATCCTTCCTGTGCTAAGAGAAAAATGTGTGAGCCGGAAGCTAAAAAACTGTGAGCTAACTCACACTAACCCAGCTTAGAGGGAACACTGCTGGCTGTAAAAGAAAGCAAAGCCTCTCTCTTGCTGAAAAACTAGTGAAGTTGCTATAAAGCACCCTACAGGAACATGTAGGCTGAGTTCAGACTGGCAGTTTGAAGTGGGAGCCAGTCATGGCAAAAAAGCCCCGGAACGGTTTGCCCCAGTTTCCCAGTCACACAGCTCGAACTGATGTGGGAACATACTGGGAGGAGATACGCGGGGGCGTTCAGACTGTTGGCCTGGAGGCACAGCTGTAAACGGCTTTTTCCTGGTAAATCGGCTGGATGCCTATGTGTGTATCGGCGCATGAGCACATGAGCACTCATGCACCCATGCACCCATGCACACATAGGCATCCAGCTGATTTGGGGAGGATCCTGCTGCGCTGGCACCACATTGGGTAGTAGAGCAGAGCACAGCCAATCATATCGCTGCTCTCTTATGCACAATGCGGGTTGCTCCCAGCTTTTCCATGTAGCGTTCACACTGCCGGGAAGCAGACAAACATGGCATAAAGGCACTCTTTGGAGATTTTCTACCACTTTTATGAGGTATCTATTAAACGCGAGAGTGAAGCGGAACAGCACGGGTTGCCTACGGGTGGGGAACACTAGGCAGATGTTTTGATGGAAGTGCCCGTATTTAAGACAGGAGATTCAGAGGGTCAGTGAGGAAGATGTTGAGCTCCTCCTTCGCCCTGCCCACCCACGCCCCCTTTAATCTGCTTTTAAAACGTGCTGATTATGACCTATAAAACCTACACATTTTCAGAACTGCCTCTCCCAATCTACTCTTCACTCACCAAGCCAAGGTCTACATAGCATGATATCATGCAGGCAGATTAAATTAACAGCTGCCTGCGGGGCTTCTTCCAGTCTTCTGAGGCCCCAGGCAGAGATTTCCCATGGTCTTCCTTCCCTCCTCTACCCATCACCAAGCACTCATGCCATCCTTCTCTCTCACCTATCTGCATTCCTCCCACCTGTTTATATGTCCCTCCCCTATCTGCTCACAAGCACTTCTACTGCCCGTGCTCACGGCTGCCTGCAGACCTTTCCCCAGTGGCAACTAGCAATGTGAGAAGCGGGGAGCGTGGGTGGTGAAGCACTTGCAAGTGACAGCTGGCATCAATGTGCTGTGCCAGAAACACTGTGGCCCCGGCAGCTGGCCCACCTCAGGGTATGCTGATGCCAGGTCGGGCTGCCTCCTCCAGAGCTTTATCAGTGGCATGCCTGTGGCAGAACAGATTTCCTCTGCAGGTCAGGAAGGTCTTCACATGATTTGCATTTTGACAACCATGCAAAATCATTTTTTTTTTTAGACAGGGTTTCCAGTAAAGTTCTCCAGTCCCCTTCAGCTCTGTAAATCTGTGCTATACAGAGATTTTAATTGTTTTATTATGACATATTTTAAAAATACAAAGAGCCAATGTGGTGTAGTGGTTAAGAGTGTCAGACCAGTATCTGGGAGACCCAGTTCAAATCCCCACTCGTGCTATGGAAGCTCGCTGCGTGACCTGGGGCCAGCCATAAGAACATAAGAGAAGCCAATGCTGAATCAGACCAATGGCCCATCTAGTCCAACACTCTGTCACACAGCGGCCAAAATATATCAGGTGCCATCAGAAGGTCCAGCAGTGGGGCCAGGGCACCAGAAGCCCTCCCACTGCTTCCCCCTCCAGCACCAAGAATAGAGTGCATCACCTGCCCCAGACTGAGAGTTCCCATCTATACCCTGTGGCTAATAGCCACTGATGGACTTCTGCTCCATATGTTTATCTAATTCCCTCTTGAAACTGTCCATGCTTGCAGCTGCCACCACCTCCTGTGGCAGTGAATTCCATATGTTAATCACTCTTTGGGTGAAGAAGTATTTCCTTTTATCGGTTCTAACCCGACTGCTCAGCAATTTCATAGAGTGCCCACGAGTTCTTGTATTGTGAGAAAGGGAGAAAAGTACTTCTTTCTCAACCTGCTCAATCCCATTCATAATCTTATAAACCTTGATCATGTCACCTCTCAGCTGTCGTTTCTCCAAACTAAAGAGCCCCAAGCATTTTAACCTTTCTTCATAGGGAAGGTGTTCCAACCCTTTTATCATTCTAGTTGCCCTTCTCTGCACTTTTTCCAATGCTATAATATCCTTTTTGAGATGTGGTGACCAGAACTGTACACAGTATTCCAAATGAGGTCACACCAATGATTTATACAGGGGCATGATGATACTGGCTGATTTGTTATCAATTCCCTTCCTAATAATCCCCAGCATAGCGTTGGCCTTCTTTATTGCAGCTACACACTGTCTAGACATTTTCAGCGAGTTATCCACTACGACTCCAAGATCTCTCTCTTGGTCCGTCTCTGCCAGTTCAGACCCCATCAACGTGTATTTATATTTAGGATTTTTGGCTCCAATGTGCATCACTTTGCACTTGGCCACATTGAACCCCATTTGCCACACTGACGCCCACTCACCCATCCTCAACAGATCCATTTGGAGTACCTCACACTCCTCCCTGGTTTTCACCACCCGGAACAACTTCGTGTCATCTGCAAATTTAGCCACATCACTGCTTACTCCCAATTCCAAATAATTAATAAACAAGTTAAAAAGCATCGGACCGAGTACTGATCCCTGTGGTACCCCACTGCTTACCACCCTCCACTGAGAAAGTTTCCCATTTATACTCACTCTCTGTTTCCTATTTATATGCCAGTTTTTGATCCACAAGAGGACTTGTCCTTTTATCCCATGACTATTGAGCTTACTTAGGAGCCTTTGATGAGGAACTGTATCAAAAGCTTTCCGGAAGTCAAGGTAAATAATATCTATTGGGTCCCCCTTGTCCACATGTTTGTTCACTCCCTCAAAAAACACTAACAGGTTAGTGAGACAAGATCTTCCCTTACAGAACCCATGCTGAGTCTGCCTCAATAGTTTTTGTTCATCAATGGGCCTACTAATTCTTTCCTTAATAACAGTTTCCACCAACTTACCCGGTATCGACATCAGACTGACTGGCCTGTAATTTCCCGGATCTCCCCTGGAGCCCTTTTCAAAGATGGGAGTGACATTAGCTACCTTCCAGTCCTCAGGAATGGAGGCAGATTTTAAAGAAAGATTACATATTTTTGTCAGGAGATCCACAAGTTCACATTTGAGTTCTTTCAGAACTCTCGGATGAATGCCATCCGGGCCTGGTGATTTATTAGTTTTTAAATTGTCCATCAGTCGTAGGACTTCCTCTCTTGTCACCGCAATCTGATTCAGGTCTTTCAAACCCCTTCCCGAAATCGGTGCTTCTGGAGTGGGCAAACACTTCTCCTCTTCCACAGTGAAGAACAGAGGCAAAAAATGCATTCAGCTTCTCAGCCATTTCCCTATCATCCTTCACCACTCCTTTTACCCCTTGGTCATCCAAGGGCCCCACTGCCTCCTTGGCTGGCTTCCTACTTCTAATGTATTTGAAGAAAGTTTTATTGTTGGCCTTTATGTTTTTTGCAATATGCTCCTCATATTCCCTTTTTGCTTGCCTGATCACAGACTTGCATTTTATTTGCCATAGTCTGTGTTCCCTTTTATCACGCTCTCTCAGCCTAACCCACCTCATGGGGTTGTTGTGAGGATAAAATGGAGGAGAGGAAAATGATGTCAGCCATTTTGGGTTCCCATTGGAGAAAAGGCAGGGCACAAAGGAATTAAATAAATAAATAAACCATTCTTACCTATACGGAGTCCTTTTTGGGGGGAGAAAGATGGACTAAAAATGTCTTAAAGAAAACTAAATATTCTGGTTTCAAGATCAGCCTCTACAAGTTTATGCAAAAGCAAGGAATGTAGTACTCAATGCCTTTTATTTCCAGGTGAGTGCATATTTCAGCTCACAGGCTCTTTTGAAGCAAAGCAATTTGATTCATTTAAACTTGTTGTTGTTCAGTCGCACAGTCGAGTTCAACTCTTTGCAAACCCATGGACCACTTCGGGCCAGGCCCTCCTGTCTTGTGCCACCCTCTGAAGTTTGTTCAATATCATGTTCATTGCATTGGTGACACTGTCTAACCATCTCATCCTTGGCTGTCCCCTTCTTCTTTGACCTTCAATCTTTCCCAGCATCAGGGTCTTCTCTATTAGGTGCTCCCTTCTCATTTGGTGGCCAAAGTATTTGAGCTTCAGCTTCAGTATCTGGCCTTCTGTAGAACAGTCAGAGTTGATTTATTTTAGGATTGACTGATTCAATCTCCTTACAGTCCAAGGGACTCTCAAGAGTCTTCTCCAGCACCATAATTTGAAAGCATCTGTTCTTCAGAGCTCGGCCTTCCTTACGGTCCAACTCTCGCAGCCATACAGTACTACTGGGAATACCATTGCTTTGACGATATGGACTTTTGTTGGCAGGGTAATGTCTCTACTTTTTATATTGTTGTCTAGGTTTGCCATCGCTTTCCTCACAAGGAGCAGGCATCTTTTAATTTCATGGCTGCGGTCACCGTCTGTAGTGATCTTGGATCCCAGGAATGTGAAGTCTGTCACTGCTTCCACGACTTCCCCTTCTATTTGCCAAGGAGTGATGGGGCTGGATGCCATGATTAAATACATTGATCTAAATGTAGTCAGTCTTCAGGGTGCCACTGGACTTTTGTTTTGTCTTGATTTTCTGTGCCTTTAAAATATGATCTCTTTATATTTCATCCCCCCAAAGCCCTGACCCGGATAGCCCAGACTAGCCTGATCTGGTCAGATTTTGGAAGTGAAGCAGGGTGAGCCCTGGCTAGTATTTGGAAGGGAAACCGCCAAGGAATACCAGGGACATGACGCAGAGGCAGGCAATGACAAATCACCTCTGAAACATCTCTTGCCTTAAAATAAACAAGTCTAGCTGGCCACCTAGTGGTGCATAATGCTAAAAAAGCTAGAACTTCTGCCTGCCAGACAATCCTAGGGTCTCCTGGCTATACTACACACACTACCATATGATGGTGATGATGATCATCCCCTCAAAAAAGTTTTGCCTTTTTACAGCTTGATTTTATTGTTTTATAAAATATTTGTAGTTCAGTGTCATAGATAAGAAAATGAATCTTGGTATACTTGCAGCTTCTTGTATCCATGTAACTTAAATTGAATTTGATAATGACTTGCCTAGATCAATGAAAGAACTGTTTACAGAAGCTTAGATTTACATGATCTGGAGAAATCTTGATAGCCACTTGTTTCAGTTTTTATTCTTTTAAAATAAAAAGTCCCTAGATCTGTTGGAGAAATAGTCTAAAATATAATATCTAATATAATACACAAATTGCAAAAAAAAAAAAAATCATCAAATACCAGAGACGGTAGGCCCTGTCCTAGATACGGAAGTTGTTGTTTACTACATTTCTCTGTCCCACTAAACTGACCTAAAGTTTGCTCCTGTTGCTTCCAATGAACCATAACTGTAGTCTTTGAGGGCTCTTAGAAATCGTATAGCACCCAAACATATGCAAATTAACAGAGCAATACTCATCAGGTCTGCTCAGAATCCTACTTAGGTCTAGAGCCCACTCCCAGGAAAGAATCCTTAGGATTACTCTCTAAGTCACATTAAGGCTGCAGTCCTAAGAACACTTATTAAGAGAGTTGTTTTAGTATAGAGGATGAGGGCATCAGCTGTGAAATTACCGTTGTCAACAGGCCTGGAGAAAAATGTCCTGTCCCTTTAATGATGCTTTATGTGTGGAAATGGGCAGCTGAAGCTTTTCATGGCATGGAGGTAAATAACATCTTATTAGTCAGGTCATTTTTTTTCTCCAGGAAGTTCACAAATCTAGCTGTAATGTGGAAGGCTCTTTGGTTCAGAGGTCATCCTTGTCCCAAGCTCACATGATGGCATTTTTCTCAGCCCCAACCCCTCCACATCGGCAATATGGGGACAGTAATAGCAGTCTGCCTTACAGGACTACCATAAGGATTACAATATAAAATGCACATTCTGAACACTGACAGGACTGCAAATGTATTATAAATGTATTATTAAAGAGTTTGTTTAATTGAAATCAGTGTTTCTCATTAAATGAGTCTAGAATTGCACTGCACATCCCTAAATAAAGGAAGTTTGGGAAGTTTAGGAACTGCTCTCTACTGCAGAAAATGTCTTTTATTATAACAACAAAACTGGAATGGCTTTACTTCATAAATCTAGAACACCTTCCTTGACATAGAGGAGACACAAGGCAGATGAAGTGGGGTGGAGGAATGCTGAACATGATTGTAAGGAAAGTTGTTTAATCGTGGCTCAAATACTGACGGTTCTCCTAAATATGATTTGCTTTACTCTCTCTGCTTTGTTCTGCCATTTCACAGTAAGCTATAAGAAGAGAAAGAATTCCTTAAAAGTCAAATGCAATGATTTATTGCTGTCGTTAAGAAGGTAATAGCTTATGGGGAAAACTGAAAATGTTTACAATCCCTCATGGTCCTATAGCAGTAATTGGACAATGTTTGCCCAACCCCAACTAAAGCAGTGGTATCCTAATATTAACCACAAAATGTAGGGAAACAAAGAGATGATAAAATAGACCCCCCTCCATATTTTTACCAAATTCCAGCCATTTCATAAGTCTACAAATTGAATTCCAAAATTATGATTTCCAGTCCGTTGGACTTTACAGATCATAAGCTGGCCCTCCCAATCCTTCCCTTGCTCCTATTTAATATTTCTTAACTGCATACTCTTCCATGGCAACTACTAGTGTGAAATAGATGGGTCTTGCAGGAGACCGAGGCTATGAAGGAGCATTCTAATCCCTGGGGCAAATATGTCTTTTACCTTGCTTTCATGCAGCTCCATTGAGAAAGTGTGTCAGAACCCCAAGTCAATCAAGCTCAACAACAGTCCTTCAAGGAAGTTCAGTTTACTGAGAGAGGCACTTAGGTCATTGTTCAACACACACTGTGTCAGGAATGGGGGGTAAAGCGGGAAAGCAGATAAGAACATAAGAAAATAAGAGAAGCCAATGTTGGATCAGGCCAATGGCCCACCCAGTCCAACACTCTGTGTCACACAGTGGCCAAAAATACCAGGTGCCATCAGGAGGTCCACCAGTGGAGCCAGGACACTAAAAGGCCTCCCACTGTTGACCCACCCCCCAAGCACCAAGAATATGGAGCATCACTTGCCCCAGAGTCCCTATCTATACCTTGTGGCTAATAGCCACTGATGGACCTCTGCTCCATATGCTTATCTAATTCCCTCTTGAATGCGTCCATGCTTGTAGCTGCCACCACCCCCTGTGGCAGTGAATTCCATGTGTTAATCACTCTTTGCTGAAGTAGTACTTCCTTTTATGCGTTCTAACATGACTGCTCATGTAAAGTACTGGGTTTCGGGCCTCATGACTCGGACGACGACATAAGAGAAGACGCGTTTATTCGTACTTCACACAAGACAAGAACAAACAGTAACGGCCGGAGGCCAACTATATACAGTTCGGGGGGACGGCCCCATGTTCCTATTGGCGGGTTTGAATCGCCCGCCAATGCTGCCATTGGTTCTCTACTGGCGAGCTCAGGAACCTAGTCCCTATTGTTCTCAGAGAGCGAAGCTTGGCTGTATTTCGCCAGCTCTGCCTTCTGATCCCAGGACACAACACCCCTCCCCCCATAGTTCGTCTCCTATCAGGTGACGTAGTCTTTTAAGTATGCTGGTGCCCTCCGTTCCCTTAGCGATCGTCAGGGGGCCGGTACCGGACTGGCGGGGCCCCCATCGGGTGGTCCTCCAGCACAAGGAGCTTGGATCTCCGAGTCGTAGCTGAGGCGGTGACGGTGGCGGCTGTAACGGCGGCGGCAACGGCGGCGGCGGTTCAGCTGTCTCCGGGACCCCTCCGGATTCCGTGGACCTTCCGGCGCGGGCTCCGCTGTCGGTGCCTGCAGTCGATCGGATGCTGGGGCGGCTGCGGCATTTCCCGGTAGCTGGATCCCTGTGTCGGGGTCTTGCCGCCTCCGGAGCTGGTCCACGTGTTTACGGAGGACCCGGTCCCCATCTGTTAGGACCTCGTATGACACTGGCCTGGTGGGTTTAGGATGCGCCCGGCCACCCACTGAGGCCCCGCCCGTATCCGGAGTAGACAGGTTCCCCGGAGGAAGCTTCGGGGCGCCTCCCGGGTCGCAACCAGCTTTCTCTCTGGGGCTCGGTCCGGGTGGAGCCTGTCTAACAAAGTTGTGGGGCGGCGGCCCATCAATAGTTCTGCGGGGCAATGACCGGAGATGGGATTTGGGGTGGTGCGGTATGTTAGGAGGAAGTGGGCCAGCCGGAACTCCCAGTCCCCCTCCGTTATGCGGCTCAGGGCTTCTTTGGCGGTGCGTACCGTTCTCTCCGCCTGTCCATTTGTAGCCGGGTGGAAGGGCGCTGATCGTATGTGCCTGATTAGGTTCTTTTCGAGGAACGCTTGAAACTCAGCAGATGTGAACGCTGCCCCGTTGTCCGACACGATTGTGTCTGGTAACCCGTGCGTCGCGAATATTTTCTGCAGGGCCCTTATTGCCGCTTTGGCAGAGGTGGTGGACACTGGGCTTATTTCCACCCATTTCGAGTAGGAGTCTACCGTCACCATGAACTGGAGCCCCTGAAACGGCCCCGCAAAATCTATGTGTAGGCGTGACCACGGCTTGTGGGTAGACTCCCAGCTTTGGGTTGGCGCTCTCGGGGATTGGGGCGGACTTCCTGACACCGTGTGCACCCTCGGACCCAGGTTTCAATTTCTGCGTCCATCCCGGGCCACCACACATAGCTCCTTGCCAGAGCTTTCATTCGCACAATGCCGGGGTGGGCCTCATGTAGCGTTTCTAGAACCCCTTGTCTCATGGGCCCCGGGATGACCACCCTGTCCCCCCATAACAAGCACCCTTTTAAGGCGGATAACTCTTCCCGCCTGGCTTTGTATGCCGTGAACTCTGGCCCTGTCTGTTCCGCTGGCCATCCCCTCACCACCCAGTTTAGGACCCGGGAGAGAATGGGATCTCGGGACGTGCGGGCGGCCACGTCTGCAGCCTGAAGGGGGGGTTGGCAGCTCCTCCATTAACAATACTGCGGGAGCCGGGGCCGGATCTTCCCCTGTATGCGGCAGCGGCAGGCGGCTCAAGGCGTCGGCATGACCCAGCGCCTTGCCCGGCCGATGCTCCAACTGGTACTGGTAACCCGCTAAAAACAAGGACCAGCACAACACCCGGGGCGACAGTACCTGCGGCTTTGTTTGTCCGCCGCAAACAGTCCCAAGAGCGGCTTATGGTTGGTTACGAGCGTGAAGTGCCGCCCGTACACAAAGTTGTGAAACTTTTTAACCCCCGCCACCAGTGCCAAGCCCTCCCGGTCGATTTGAGCATAGTTCCGCTCCACGGGGGACAGCGTGCGGGAGTAGTAAGCCACCGGGACTTCCCTCCCATCCGGTAGCTTGTGGGCCAAGACCGCCCCGACCCCATACGGTGATGCGTCGCACGCAAGGATCACCGGGAGCTTTTCATCAAAGTGGGCGAGTACCGCGTTAGAAATCAAGAGTACTTTAACCCCCGAAACGCCGCCTCCTCCCTCGCTCCCCATGCCCAAGGTGTCGCCTTATCCAGTAGCCTGTGCAGGGGTTCGGCCACGGCAGCTTTGTGAGGGAGAAAGGCGTGGTAAAAGTTCAGGAGGCCTAAGAACGCCTGGAGCTCGGCCTTGGACTTCGGTGCGGGGGCCTCCACGATGGCCTTTACCTTGTCCCTCGCCGGATGCAAGCCTGTTGTGTCTACCCAGTACCCCAAGAACTCCACCTCCGGCACCCCGAGGAGGCACTTTTCCCGCTTCACTTTCAGCCCCGCGGCTTGGAAGCGTTCCAGTACAGCTCGGAGGCGGGCGGCGAAGCTTTCGGGGGTGGTCGCGGCGATGAGGACGTCGTCGAAGAACGGCGTCACTCCAGGGATCCCTTTTAACAAATCGTCCATTAGATTTTGGAAGATCCCTGGGGCCACACTGACCCCGAACTGCAGCCGCTTCACCCGGAAGGCCCCCGGTGGGTCACTATGGTTTGCGCCTCGGCCGTGGCCTCATCTACCGGGAGTTGCTGGTATGCCTGCGCGAGATCCAGCTTTCCAAATATGCGCGCCCCCGCCAGTGTGGCTAAGACATGGCTGACCACGGGTACGGGGTATGCGTGCGCCTGAAGTGCCTGGTTAATGGTGCACTTATAATCCGCGCAGATGCGGATTTCCCCGTTTGGCTTGACGGGTGTCACAATCGGGGTCTCCCATCGAGCGTTCGGGACGGGCTCTAGGACTCCCTGGGCCACTAACCGGTCCAGTTCGACCTCTATTTTCGGGCGGAGGGCCAGGGGCACGGTGCGGAAGCGCCGTCGGACGGGCGTCACTGTGGGGTCTAAATGGAGCGACACCGGGGGCCCTTTATAACACCCCAGTTTCCCGTCAAAGACCTCCGGGAATTCCTTGCACACCGCCCCCAGTCCCGCACCCCGCACTTATTCACTCCCCCAATCGTTATGCCTAGGGCCTCGAACCACGCCCGCCCCAGGAGACTCACGAGATTTCCCTCTACCACCACCAAGTCCAAGTTCCCCTCAAAGTCTCGGTACTGCACTCGGAAAGTGCCGACTCCCCGGATGGGGACAGGGTTCCTTTGAAAGTCCACCAAGCTTAGTGGCGATGGATGTAGAGGGGGTCCCCCTAATGGGCAAAGTCTTTTCAAGGTGTCCAGGGAAATGATGGACGCCGCCGATCCCGAGTCCACTTCCATGCAACAGGGGACCCCTCGATCCGTACGGTTACTTGGATCTTCGGGGCAGAGGAGAGGTTGGGGTTGGGGAGGCGAAGTACCTGCAGCGGCTGGTCGGTGAGATGGTACAACTCGGCGACCTCTTCCGTCATCTCGTAGACGGTGGACGATGCGCGGTGCGGTGGGACCGACGATCTCGAATTCCTGGGGCCCTTGGACCGGCAGACCCGTGCGAGGTGTCCCTGCTTCCCGCACCCGTGACAAACAGCATCCCGGAACTTGCAGGATTTCCTTCCATGGCCTTCCCCGCAGCTGGCACAGACGGTCCGGTTGCTGGAAGGCTTGGCTGGCTCTCTGTTGGCCTGCTGGAACGGCGCCGGCCGGCGTTGTTGGGGTCTGAGGGCGAAGACCTCTTCCGTATCTACATTCCCGGGGCTTGGACTCCTTCCAACCACATGGGCGGCCGCAGCCGGGCGTTCCCCTTCCGCGGCCTCGTGGGCTGTTGCGGCGTCGAGGGCCTCGTCCAAGGAGAGCCTCCGGTGTCCAACCAACTTGCGCCGCAGCTTGGAGTCCGCCAGGCCCCACACGAACTGCGTCAGCAGGTTGTCCTCCACCTTCGGGAACACGCAGTCCACCGCGAGCGTCCTTAGCACGGCCAGGAAGGTGGCAATGGATTCACCTGGGGCCTGGACTCGCCTCTGGAAATCCATCCTCTTGGCCAGGAAGGTCGGCCGGGGGCAGAAGTAAGCGTTGAGGACATCTAGGATCTCCCCAAACGAGCTCTCCAAGGCCGTGCGTGGCACCAAGAGGCTCTTGGCGAGGCGGACGGTTTGGGTGCCGCACGCGTTCAGCAGGATCGATCGTTTCTGGTCTGGGTGGCGGATTTCGTTGAGCTCCAAATAGCTGATGAGCTGGTCGACCCATGCGTCCCAGGTTTCTGGCTGCGACAGATTGAAGCGCTCCAGTGTTACATGAGAGGCGGCCATGGTTCTGTCTGGGAAGGCGTGCGCTGGGGCGAGCGGTGCGGTGCTGCTCTCGGGGTCAGCGATGCGATGCTCGGCGAGCGGTGCGGTGCTGCTCACGGGGTCAGCGATGTGGTGCTCGGCGGTGTCCTTTACGTCGCTCATGGAGTCATGGAAGGCGTTGAAATCCCATCTTCGTCGCCACTGTAAAGTACTGGGTTTCGGGCCTCATGACTCAGACGACGACATAAGAGAAGACGCGTTTATTCGTACTTCACATAAGACAAGAACAAACAGTAACGGCCGGAGGCCAACTATATACAGTTAGGGGGACGGCCCCATGTTCCTATTGGCGGGTTTGAATCGCCCGCCAATGCTGCCATTGGTTCTCTACTGGCCAGCTCAGGAACCTAGTCCCTATTGTTCTCAGAGAGCGAAGCTTGGCTGTATTTCGCCAGCTCTGCCTTCTGATCCCAGGACACAACAGCTCAGCAATTTCGTGGAGTGCCCACGAGTTCTTGTATTGTGAGAAAGGGTGAAAAGTACCTCTTTCTCTACCTGTTCTGTCCCATGCATAATCTTATAAACCTCGATCATGTCGCCCCTCAGTCATCGTTCCTCCAAGCTAAAGAGCCCCAAGCACCTCAACCTTTCCTCATAGGGAAAGTGTTCCAACCCTTTTATCATTCTAGTTGCCCTCTTCTGCACTTTTTCCAAAGCTATAATATCCTTTTTAAGGTGTGGTGACCAGAACTGTACACAGTACTCCAAATGAGGTTGCACCATTGATTTATATAGGGGCATTATGATATTGGCTGATCTGTTTTCAATACCTTCCTAATAATCCCCAGCATAGCGTTGGCCTTCTTTATTGCAGTTGCACACTGTCTCAACATTTTCAGTGAGCTATCAACTACGACTCCAAGATCTCTCTCTTGGTCAGTCTCTGCCAGTTCGGACCCCATCAACGCGTATTTATAGTTAGGATTTTTGACTCCAATGTGCATCACCTTGCACTTGGCCACATTGAACCCCATTTGCCACGCTGACGCCCACTCGCTCATCCTCAACAGATCCCTTTGGAGTGCCTCACAATCCTCCCTGGTTTTCACCACCCTGAACAACTTTGTATCATCTGCAAATTTAGCCACTTCACTGCTTACTCTCAACTCCAAATCATTCATGAACAAGTTAAAAAGCATTGGACCGAGTACTGATCCCTGCGGTACCCCACTGCTTACCACCCTCCACTGAGAAAATTGCCCATTTATACTCACTCTCTGTTTTCTATTAATTAGCCAGTTTTTGACCCACAAAAGGACAGATAATTATACACCATTCATACTGGGGCTCCTGATGGGAAGGGGCCAATAAGGAGAGCACCTGAGCGCGCCCAAAGAAAAACGGCTCACGGCTCTCAGCGGGAAAAAGCGGCGCAGTGGAGCTGGGCTCCAAGGACAGAGATGAGATAAGAGGGGAACTAGGAGCGCATACCAAGATTGGAGGGAGGGGGAGACTGCAAAGGAGGAAGATGAAGGGAAAGTAGAGAAACCAAAAGTCCATGGCAGTGTCAGCCGACAAAGTGTAGTTCAAGCATCTATCTGAATGCTGTGGCCTTGGCTGAACATTTGTGAAATATGGAAGACCTATGTCCCACCACCCAACACAGTGGAGTGTGCTGGACAGTTTTTCAGTCTCCAGATACCTTTCACATAATATGGTTTTACTCCTGGCTACCCTGCGTGCCACCTGAAAAGTATTTCCAACCGCTTCAGTAGGGAGCAGGAAGTAGAAATTATATGCCGTTTTATGCCTCATTCTCCATACATTTTAGAAAGGGAGGGCACCAGGAACATACAACTCTTGGTCTCTGGGCATGATAGCTTAAGAAATTTCTCTGGTAAGGCATAGTGCAAGCCATTAATTATGACACATAACTAGTGTTATTCTCATTCCCTCCTGTTTTACTGCATAACCTGATTGTACACTGTCCCCTCAAAGGGTTGTTCAAGCCCATATGAATGGGCCTTCTGTAACAGAGGAATTACTGTCAATTGGTGACGTGTGGTTTGATGAGAGGGGGGAAATTGCAGATAGCAAGTTTGTAGCCTTCAAGGTTACAAATAGGAGCGTGCATTTGGTAAAGCCGAATTGGGGGGGGGGACGGGACGACCAAATGACTTTTTGGCATTTTTCAGGTATTCAGACAGTTGAATCAGGATCTCTGATCTGATTTGGCTGCTGCATACAGAATACCAAATAAAAGCCAAATTTTTGGCTTTTATTTGGCATTTTTCAGCATTGTCAAATACAGGCTCAGGCGCGGCTTAAACGTTAAAGGGCTGCACTTACCTTCCCTTTCATGCTATTTCTGCTTCTTTCTCATCCTTTGCTTTGCTTTGCAGGAGAGAAGGGGAAGAGGGACCTTACGTACAGCCAACCACTGCAATTCACTGACTGTGAGCTGCCCTGAACCTGCATTGCGGGGAGGGCGGGGTATAAATGTGATAAATAAATAAATAAATGCCATTACAGCTTGTAAGGCTGTTGTTGTGGCTGGCTTCAAACTTGAAGCCCAACTACTAGCTTTCTTTCCCAGGGATGGGATGGGGGAGGAGTACTGGCCAATAGGATTACAGGTAAAGCTGGGCACACTGCTCTTTGGCCAATCACAGAAGTTTGTTCTTTTTTGAAATTGTTTTATGCATGGCCAGAGAACATAAAAGCAGGGGTCTCTGACTGGCTGACTCCACCCCTGCTGGGAAAGCTTTGGAGATTGTGTGGCTGGCTTCTGCTTCAGCTAATGCTCTGAGCCTGACAGTCTTGCTTCCTGAGAGAGTAACTTGTACTGCTTTAGATCAAGATCCTGCCTGCTGGAAAACAAAAACTGAAGACATACACCAGTTTGACTGATTAGAGCCAGTTTTTAAAAACTTTTATCATTTTGTTGTGGGCTGGTGGGTTAGGGCCTGGTGGTGGTGGTGGTGGTGGAGGGTGAGTGACAGCCTCTGGTCCTAGGGCCTCTCAGGCCTCTTCCAGGTTGTTGTTTTTTTGGGTTGTTGTTGTTGTTCTGGTTTGTGATTGCCTGTTGCGGTTTAAAGTTTTTAATTTTCCCCCCTG
This sequence comes from Gekko gecko, assembly GCA_029375565.1. Lineage (NCBI taxonomy): Eukaryota > Metazoa > Chordata > Lepidosauria > Squamata > Gekkonidae > Gekko > Gekko gecko. The sequence continues at coordinate 80,799,690 of JAPDNY010000003.1, read as the reverse complement.
AAATTAATATCTCTTGGTATAAAGTACTGAGACTGATGCATTGAAGAGTGATTTCAGCTCATACTTTATTAGTGCATAGGAGAATTTGAGATAACTAGTTGAACCCATGGTCCACTTATATTCCCATTCTTAACCACACCTAACACCCACATCCACACCCGTGATAGGTTTATTTGCATTTAACATTCGCCATTGGTCCCTTTTAGGATCCTGACTTGCTGATTGGTGAATACTCGGATCCTCTGCTTCTATTGTCTATTGGAGCGAAGCTTAGACTGTCCGCATGGCCACGTGCGGTCTCCCTAGGTACACAACATCCCTCCACCCTAGGTTCAGAGTCTCCCTAGATGACATAGTCTCTGAGGTACGTAGATCTCCTCTGCTCTCAAGTTGAGTGCCGCATGGCCGGAGTCGGTGTTGGGCCCTCCGGCACTGCACTGGCTGGTTCTGGAGAACTACTGGAACTTCTGTTGGGGCTTGTGTGCTGCTGGGTTCTGGGATGCTCATTGGTTCCACGATGCTGCTGTCATCACCGCCAGGTTGAGTGCTTGGCCGCGGCTGTGCTGGAGCTGTTGCCTTGGGTTCCCGGAGGGATGGGCCGTCATAGTTGCTGTCGTTTGGTATGTCAGGGTCCACTAGAAGGAGGAGGTGGCATAGTTGGTCAATGTGCCATCTTAACAGCTGGCCATCTTCACTGGAGACTTCATAGGAGAGCAGTCCTGTCAACCAGACAACTCTAGCCAGAATCCAGGTGGGACCCCGGGCGTAGTTCCTGGCATACACGGGGTCCTCCAGGAAGAACCCTCGTGGAGCCTCTTGGTCTTCGGGGGCTGTGCTGTGTTCTGGTGCCCTGTCCAGATGAAGGCAGTCCAGCCTAGTCATGAGGCACCAGCTCATGAGGAGATCGGCTGGACTGTGGCCCATTGTGGTGTGGGGTTGTGCACTGGCCAAAGAAAAAAGCAGCTAACTTGTAGTTCCAGTCCCCCTGCTCCATGTGGCACAGGGACTCTTTCATTGTTCTGACCATACACTCTGCCTGGCTGTTGGTTGCAGGGTGAAATGGAGCAGAGTGTATGTGTCTTATGCCGTAATATTGTACAAACTCCTGAAACTCGGTTGAGGTGAAGGTGGTGCAGTTTTCAATAACCAAGGAGTCTGGTATCCCGTGGGAGCTAAAGATACACCACATTGCGTGGATGGCTGACCAAGATGAGGTAGAGGGTACTGGTACTACCTCCAGCCACTTCGTGTATGCATCAACCAACAAAAAGAAGATGTGTCCCTGGAAGAGTCTGGCAAAGTCCAGGTGTAACCTTGCCCAGGGTCTGTGGGATGACTCCCATGGCCGCACTGGGGCTTGCGGGGCTCTGGTCGTGACTCCTGACACTTCTGAAAGGCCTTCACTTTGTCCTCGATTTCACTGTCCAGGTCCAGCCACCACATACAGCTCCTGGCCAGGGCTTTCATTCTGACTATCCCCGGGTGATTCTCATGTAGTGCACTGAGTACTCAATTTTTGAGTGGTGTGGGGATCACCTCCCGACTACCCCAGAGCAGGCACCCCTTGTGGGAGGACAACTTATCCCGTTGGGAAGAAAACACAGTGAACTCAGGTCCCACTGGGCCGGCGGGCCACCCCCTCCCCACCCAGTCCAAGACCCGGGAGACAATGCAATCCTGGGCAGTGTGGCATGACACCTCCCCCACCTGAACCAGTCAGTTGGGCAGGTCCTTGAGCAAGGCAATATGGTGTTCTGGGGCCAGATTAGGGTTGGAGGAAGGGAGTGGGAGATGGCTCAGTGCGTCAGCATGGCCCATCACTTTATCGGGGTGATGGATGAGCGAGTACTCGTACTCCCGCCAAGAATATGGACCAGCGCAGCACCCATGGAGACAGCATTTGCAGGGTCTGGCGGTCCAGGGTTAGGGCCTAAGAGGAGGCCTAAGAGGGGGTTGTGGTCTGTCACGATCGTGAATGCCTGGCCATAGAGGTAGTCATGAAATTTCTTCACGCCGGCTACTATCACTAAGGCCTCTTTATCTATTTGAGCATAATTGCACTCCACCGCAGACAATGTGTGAGAGTAATAGGTGATAGGGACCTCACATCCATCAGCCAGTCTGTGTCCCAGGACTGCCCCCACCCCATACAGGGAAGCATCACAAGCCAACACCACCGGCAGGGCCTCGTTGAAGTGGGTGAGGACAGCATTTGAGGACAACAGGTCTTTCACCACCTGGGAGGCAGCGGAGTGCTTGGGACCCCAGACTCAGGGAGCATGTTTGTCTAGGAGACAGTAAAGGGGATCCTGACTTGCTGATTGATGAGTACTTGGATCCTCTGCTTCCATTGTCTGTTGGAGCAAAGCTTAGACTGTCCACATGGCCACATGCAAGCCTGACCACATGTATGGTCTCCTTAGGTACACAACACTGGGCTTGTTGGTTTTTTGGAGGGGGGCCTGACTGACTAGGTTTTCTGTGTAGGGACTAGGCTCTCAGCCAGGCCTCTTCCTGGTTCAGTCAGGTAAGGCTAGGTAGTTGGAGAATTTGGTTGGAAAATCTGGTTTGCAGTTGGCTTCTTGCAGTTCTAAGGAGTTGAGTTTCCTGATTTGTTGGGAGGCAGTGGTGCTGGTTGTGTGTGTGTGTGTGTATATGGGGTGTTAGGCAGTGGTGGTGTGTGTGTGTGTGGGGGGGGAGTGGTTAGGCTAAGAGGGCCTCAGGGGCCTTTTGGTTTCTTGGGGGAGTGGGACCAACACTCCCTCTAAGCTGTGGAGTCCTGGGAGCAAAAATTCTACTTTGTGAGCCACTGGCATTAAAGTTGTGAGCGAGCGATTTGGCTATTGTATAATTTAGTTTGCTCTGGAGCCATCCTTCCTGAGCTAAGACAAAAATATTTGAGCTGGAGGCTAAAAAAATGTGAGCTTGCTCACACTAACTCAGCCTAGAGGGAACACTGAGTGGGACATCTCACTGCTCTGTGTGTGGCCTCTGGTTTAGCTGCTGTATTGTTAAATAGCCTTTTAATAAAGGTTTCAGGAATTTTTTAACTCATACTTTTAAATAAATCTCAGTATAGGGCTTTAGCTGTTCTGCCTTTAACTAGACCAATGCTAGGAGGACTAAAAGAGAGGAGGTTTTGTCTTCAGTTCATATAGGCTTGCCAAGAACTTACCATATTTTGGTGGGGGACGGATACATCCTGGCAGGACCATCCCCGGGAGAAGGAAAGACGTGTGCATGATGCCGTCACCAGAAAGTGACGCTAGGCGACGCTCTGGCAATGTGGCTGGAAACTCGATGGTACCATCGAGTTTTCAGCCCCATTGCCAGAGCGTCACCTGGCGTCACTTCCTGACAACGGCATGGTGCATTACAGGGAGGACTTGTCTGGCTGGGGAGTATGCGTCCCCCGCTCCCACACAGTAAGTACTTGGGAACCCTAAGTTCATAACAGAGGTATAATAAGTTGTATATATTTAGTTTTGAAAAAGTAGTGTGCTGCTTGCACTCTGACTGAACTTTGGTGAAGTAAGGTGTTTTTAAAAAAATTTCCCCCTTTAGCTTGTGTTTTTCAATTAGGGAGCACCTGCATTTCCACAGAAAATCAAGCTGGTTCCAGTAGAATCTAGGCAGTAGTAGTTTGATTAAAGAAAGACCCTTAAACTTTTAAAAAAGGTTTCCAAGCCATAACTCAAGGATAGTCTTTAAAACATAGTCAGGGAAAGTCAGTGTAGGAATTCACCACTAGTTCTAAAAAACAAACCACGAAAGAAAGAAAACCCAAACTGAAGCAAGGGTAGGGTGGGCTCTACTGAAAGTGGAAAAAAAACCTAGTTTTTTGGGTGGGAGGGTCTATAAGAAGGTATCAGGCTCTTTTAGGGTCAGGTTGTAGTGCAGGTAGTTAGGTGCCCAATACCTTCCCCTCAAGTTAGGCTGAGTTTGGTCTGGGGCAACATCAGAAGCAGGAAGGGAATGAAGGGGGCCCTGGGGGGAAGGCTAAGGAGAAGACTAGAGGGGTGGGAGGGAGGGCCATGGCTTTCCCCCCACCTGGGCGGAGGACTGCTCCACAGCCACTTTCCAACACTCCAATCTCTGGCCAGAGTGGTGCAATGAGGAAGCCCCGCTTGGCCCTCTTCATTGAGGCTGCTGCTGAGGTGGTCCCGGCAGAGGGGTCTGTAGGTGCAGCCCCTTCTCCAGCTGTTGTTGCTAAGGCACAGTGGGAGGAATAGGGGCAGCAGGAGCTGTCTTTTGGGGAGTCCTTCGTGGTCAGTGTTCTGGCTTGGGAGATCACCCCAAGGACTCAGAGGGTTGTAGAGGAGCTGGAGGAGCAGCTGGGTGACCAACCTGCTGCTCTGGTTCCTCTAGATTCCAGCAAGCTTTCTGAGGGACAGGAGGGGAGGCTGGGGCAGGTGGAAGAGGGAGAGATGGAGGTGCACTTCGAGGTGCTGCTATCTCAACTCCTTCCCTCTACTCAGCCATCTCTTTCTCTCCCCCCCCCCGCCAGACACATTATGTCTGACCCAAGCTCCTTACAGGAGGCAGTTAGACGGGTGCCTGTGGCTGCTGGTCAGCATGGGTGCCCCTTCACCTCTGATGACTGGAAGCACTTTGAGGTGACAGAGGATCCCCACTTCGCACAGTGACAGTTGTGTAGCGCCTGGATCAGTCGGAGGAAGAACATCAATCCTCTCTTGACTTCTGGGCTGCAGAACCATCCGAAGAAGCACCAGCAGGTGGTGCTTCTTCGGAGGGAGAGAGAGGCTGCTGCTGGGGTGCCCAAGCAGACACCACCAGCCAGCCAGGAGTTGAGTTGTCCTGTGACCACCTCTAGTGCTGCCCCTGAGCATTCTGCGATAAGGACAGGGCAGGGACACCAAACATCTCTGACAGAGATGCTTGGTGATGTTGGTACTTGAGTGCCTGGGGGGGGAAACACATAGGTAGCAGGAGGGTCATTCACCTCATAGCTGAAATGCTGGCTTTAGATGGGCACCCCTTCTCTGCAATTGAAGACACTGATTTCTGCAGGCTGCTCCAAGATGTCCATCCCTGGTACATGCCCCCTTCTCACACCACACTGAGCAAGACTCTGATGCCCTCATTGTACAGGGCTGCCAGGGACCATGTGAAGGCATGATTGTCCTGCGCTTGTGGGAGAACTGTGCACTTCACATCCAACATCTGGGCCTTCTGTCGGGTGCATGTTTTGTATCTCTTGTTGACTACAGACTGGTGGCAACCGAGCGACATTTTGGGTGTGGGTGGGGGAACTAGTGTTAGGCAGGGTCAGGGCCATTGAGCTGGCTATTGGCAGGCTCTGATCCTCATCGAGAAACTCAGTGGGCCACACATGGCAGACAACATAGCCACCATCAAGAGACAGTGGCATGGGTAGGCAGGGACCTCACCATGGGCTACATGGTGACCAATGGTGGCTCAAACATGAAGGCAGCAGTTGGGCCTGACGTGCATTTACTGTGCATGAGAAGTAGATGCTGACAGGTGTGCCAGTGCACCACCTGCTTAGAGACATCATGAGTCATTGAAATTCCAGCTGTGTCATGCTTGAATGCTTGGTAGAGCAGGAGAGAGCCCTGACTGCCCTGATCTCTGAAAGCAGGGTCATTAGGGAAGGGAGGCGGCTTAACCAGGAGGAATGGTTGACTATCTCTCAGTCTATGGAAGTTCTTAAGCCCTTTAAAAGCTACACAGAGATGCTCTCATCTGACGCATCAAGTCTGGCTCTGGTCATCCCCATGATCCACATGGCTCATGAGGACTTGGCCTCATTTCTGGAGCCAGCTGCAGGACATGCAGACATGCTTCCAGCAGTGTATGCACTGGTGAGAAGGCTGCAAGAGGGATTTGAGGACTGCTTTCATTCTGTCCCCCAGCACAAGGTCTATATGCTGGTGATCATGTGTGACCTGTGCATCAAGGGCAGGATCGCTGAGCAGGCCAAGTTCACCCAACGGCGAGACATGCTCTCCTGGTGAGTTGAGAGCAGGCAGGCCAAGAGGGGCATGTTGGCAAAATCTGAGGAAGAGGGAGGTGAAAGCAGCTCCATTGCTATTTGTCCCCACCTCTCCTCCAAGGCAACATCCCCCCCATGGCTCCCGCCATGATGACTGTTGGCACTCACTGGGCAGATCCTTGGCCCCTCTGGGAGTGGCAGGCACATAAGAGAGGACACAGCAGTTGCAATGGTGAGGGAGTACCTTTTGGAGCCCTACAAGTCCCAGGCAACCTGTCCACTGAGCTACTGGGCCATGAAGGAGGTGGTCTGGGTGGATCTCTCTGCCCAGAAGCTCCTCTCCTGCCCTCCAATGAGCATGCAGAGTGAGCACGGTTTTTCCCACACAGGTGACATTGTCTGCTTGCATCAGTCACACTTGCTCCTCTGGTCAGTTGAGCAGTTGGTCTTCCTGAAGGTCAACTTGCCACTGTTCGGCCACCTGGTCCTGGACATTCAGGGTGACTGCAGTGAGCATGCATACTTGTGCCTGCATCCCCTTTCAGTCTGTGCTGGGAAGTTGGAGTGAAACACTCTTCCCAAAATTAAAACACGAGAGACTAGAGTGGAGTAGCAGCCAGGGCCATTGGCACAGAAATGCGCCACCAATCTCCCCACTGCCATCCATTCCACCTGCACCAGAATACCTCTACAGAACCCTGGTTGCCATGCAGCACAGGGTGATGTTGAGGGTGGCATGCATGTGCGCATGAGTTACACCACCAGCCACCCCCAACCAAAACTGCATGCTGAAATTAAAACAGCAGCACAAAAACTGTTCTTCATCTTGATGGAGATGAACAAGGTAGGATAGATGCCAAGCAGCCAGAAATAAACCAGCAAAACCCACAGGAGCACCATAAATAATGAATCTAAATTGAAAAATGATTTTTCTTTGCAGGGGTGGGAAAGGGGGAGCCTGTGATGGGCAGCTATAACACCTACGGTAAGCCCCCTTCACTGAGGCAGTGATATCTGGTGTACTGCTGCTAAGAGAGGAGGATCAGTGGACAGACCCTACCCCCTCCCTCTCATTTTCTGAGGCATTAACTGGGCAGGGCCTCTCTGTATTATTGTGATGATTCTGCTCTAAATCTGACATCGGTCCTCCTGTTGAGCTGGCATTTGCCACAATGGCACCAGATTCAGCTAGTAGGTTCGCAGTATGTTCTGTTGTTGTTGTTTTTAAATAATTTTATTTTTTCCAACTACAATAACAAAAACATACAAACAACACATAATCTAGACATAAAAATGGGGGTATCTTGTGTTTAACATATTGATTAATGCTTCTTTTCTGTTATGTATAGTTTCTACCTCATACCTCATTAGTTTCTACCTACTAACAAAGTTTGTTTTACGACAACAATAATAAAATTTCATTTCTTCATGTCCTCTTCTTCTTTTCCTTTTGGTTATGCATCCTGTCCTGTTTAAATAAGAGTGTGTTGATAATTCCATTCGTAAAATCTCCACCAAGTATTATCAAATAACTTGTCCGAATGACCTTTCAAAATTAATGTGAGTGAATACAATCTGGGAGGCCAAAACCAGCTATTTCTTTCGAATCTTGTAATACTTTAAATTTTATTCTTGGCCTCTTCCCTTGTCATATAAATTGTTTCAACAGTTTGTCAATATCTTTAAAGAAATTTTGATTATGAAGAACCGAAATAGTTTGGAACAAAAACATCAGTCTCAGTAAAATATTCATCTTAATAGTGGCTATTCTTCCCATAAATGATACTTGGAGATCTTTCCACTTATTTAGATCTATTTTATAGTTTTCAATAGTTCCAAATAGTTGTTTTTGAAGAGAGAACTACATCTATTCGTTAAGTTTATTCCAAGATACTTAACTTCCTTTGTAATTTCCAGTCTTGATATTTTCTGCAGGTAGCTTAATTGTAATTCTGTCATATTTTTTGTCAGGATTTTAGTTTTATTTTTATTAATTTTGAGCCCCGCAACCTCTCCATATTCTTTTTTTTTTTAAAGAAAATTTATTAACAGGATACAATAACATGTTCCATATTCAACAACCAATTCTTATCATATCCTTTTCTAAAAAAATTTATCCCCCTCCCCTGGCTTCCAACGATGCTCCACCCCCATTAACATTTCTATCAATATCCACTTACATTCAATTCATTTTCTTTTCTTTTCTTTTTTTTTCCTTTTTTATAAAACTCTCCTAAAAAGGAGAGAAGTTTATTCTTTTCATATAGAGAAAGAGGGAGGGTATATAGATGGATTAAGAAAAAGATGTGAGTGAGTATTCTGTTAAAGAGGGTTAGTTTTAGTTAATATAAATGCATTTTTGACATTCACCGTGGTTGAAGAGTCTTTTTTCAGTTTAACAAAATTCAAAAGAAAGTCTCTGTTAATATGGTTAGTAATGTCCATTGGGGTTAATGATTATTCAGTTCCATTCTGGCGTTCTGTGAACAATTACTTCTTAGGCAGTCTTTTCTTAGTGTCCCTTAAGTTATATGATGGGCCCACTTTGGCTTTCGCGGCTCCCGCTCCGGCACCTCCATCCTCCGGACTGCTGTCGTCCTCGCTACTTGATTCTGTCCAAGTTGCAAGTGCTGCCTCTTCCTCCGTGCTGGCGTGTCTCTTCAGAAATTCTTGTACTTTGAAGATGGAGTCAATCTTCTCTCTTTTATCCTTATACTTAAATTCCAGTCCTTCAGGAAATCTCCATTTGTAAACCACCTGATTTCTTTGCAGAAAAGTGGTCAGTCCTTTGTATTCTTTCCTTTTCATACGGATTTCATAAGGCACATCTTTGAGTGTTCTTACAGTCTGCTCTCCAATCTTCAAGGGCACCGCTGAAACTGCACGCAAAATCTGATCTCTCGTACGCTGCTTAGTGAACTTGACAACAACCTCTGCTGGCAGATTATTTTTCTTTGTAAAGGTGGAATAGGCTCTGTAGGCCAAATCCATCTCTTCTTTTAAATCTCGCTCTTCTCTGCCAGTTACGGGTGCCAAGGCATTCGTTAGTGTCGATCTGAGATCTTCTTTCTCTTCTTCTTTAATACCCTGGAAGCGGAGGGTCAGATTCGATTTTTCCATCTGCAACTTTAAAATTCTTTTTTCTTGTTCATCCTGATACTTTTCTAGTTTGTTGACCCTTTTCTTTATTTTTCTAGTATCTTCCGTCGAGACCAGACATTTTTGTGCGATCTCCTCCATCTTCTTAGAGGTTTCTGTTAACTGTTTCTGTTGACTGTTGAGAACACCTTGCATGCTTATTAAAGTTTCATTGATTTTTTGCATTTGATCCAGCAGGGGGTGCAGTAGCTCGCCTTTCTGTTGATTGACAGCAGGCTCCGAGGAAGGGTTGCCCGGACCGAAAGTCCCTCCTCCCTTCTTTTCCGGTTTAAGTGGGACCTTTTTCATGGCTGACATATTTCCCGTTTGTTTACTTTTCTCAAGTTCACGTCGCGTCCCTCATGAAACTCGCTGATTTTCAGTTTCAATAAAACCCCAACGGTACAGTCACTAGCCTTTCTTCCTTTTCGTCCCCTCTACTTTCCTTTTATAAATCTCACTTCTCGATGAGGGGGGGAATCGCCCTCCTCCCTCCGCTTGTTCGCTTATCGGGGGAATCGATTTTGCGCTTTTATTCAGACCTCCAACTCACGGTTTGATGTCAGTTCTTCTTTTTATGTTGTTCCATGATGCTTTGCCTCACTCCTGGAAATCGGTGGCGTTGCTAAATCCCATACGGGACACACTACGCAGCAGGGCCGATTGGGGTGGGGAGAAAGCCTCAATTTCCCGGCTATCTGCCAGCAAAGAGGCTACTCCCCAAAGCGCCCCCGGTTCGGAGCCTTTGACTAAGGCTCACTAGGGTCCATCGCATAAACAAGGACCCCCCCAACCGCGCGCGGGCTAGCCTCCTTCGGGAGCGTCCCGAAAGGTGGCCGCCATTCGCTCCGCCGAAACAGAAAGTCCACATTCAATTCATTTTCAATATTCAATACATAATTTCCAATATTTTCCTTTTCTATATTTCGCAATTAGGTAACCTTTCTATTACAATCCCTTTTCTTACAATACATCTATTATTAATAACTATCAAAACATAGCAATCTGTTTTTCACATCCCAGTTAAGTTCTAAATAGTCTTTAAAATCTTTCCAATCTGCTAAAAATTCTTTATCTTCTTTTCCATGAAGTTTTCTTGTCAGCTTGTCCATTTCAATCATAAAAATCATTTTTTTTATCCATTCCCATTTGTCGGGTACCTGCTCCTGCTTCCAAAACTGAGCATAAGTCATTCTTGCAGTTGAAATTAAGTACCATAACAAAGTTCTCTTTGCCATTTTGACTTCTTCTAATTTAAGTCCTAAAAGTAAGATTTCTGGCTCTTTTTTCAAAGTACATTTCAGAATTTTCTGAATTTCATTATGAATCTCAGTCCAAAAAGCACTTGCTTTTTCACATGTCCACCACATATGGTAAAACGAGCCCTCTTTTTTCCAACATTTGTTAGACATATTCTCATTTATATTAGCAATTTTTTTTTGGCATCATGTACCATCTATACATCATTTTATAACAATTTTCTTTAACATTAACACATGTTGAAATTTTGATTGATTTTTTCCATAAACATTCCCATGATGAAATTTCTATATCTCTATTTATATTTATAGCCCATTTCACCATTTGTTCTTTTACAGTCTCATCCTCTGTATACCATTTTAACAAAATCTTATAAATTCTAGAAATCATTTTTTTACCTTTTTCTATCCAAATCATTTCAATTCATTATTGTCTTTTCTAAAACCGCATCTCATTTTGTCAGTCTTAAACAAGTCATAAATCTGTCTGTAATGGCTTCCGTTCTGGGATTCATGGCGTCCTGACGTGCTCTGGCTTGCTCGTAGAGCTCCCAGAGCAAACGGAGGGTCTTGACGACAGGGTGGGCTTCCAATAGCCCACCGCAGATCCCCCCAGGCAGGGGGTGACTGGCAGAGAGCCTGGCCCGAGAGAGGAGTTGAGATCGGCTGATAGCGGGGCTTTAAAGAGCGCCGCGACCAGCCTTGATCCCCTCCCCCAGAGAAGGCACTTCGGAAAATCTCTACAAGACCCCATCGAGTTGGATTCTCAACATAAGAACGCATGACCCAGACCTCCAAGACATTTTACAGAAACTGATATCAAGGAAACACTGCTATAACAAGACACTGACTTTGAAGGTAACTTTTTAAAATTGCTCACCGGAGACGCGTTTCGGCCGAAAATAAACAACATCCGATGAAGCGCATGATCGTGCACTATCTGTTGTACTAACACTGGAGCGGAAAAAGTGCAGTTAAACAGCTAAAAAGGCCAAAAAGCCGAATTGTTTTGATCATTCCTGCGGTTAAATTATTGACTTTAAAATAGAAACTAACAGTAACTCCGCGAGAATTGCAGTGGAAAAGTACTGGAGCTGCTGCAGCAGAAATCGGCAAAACAGGAAGTGACTTCAGAACAGACAAGTAATCATCCTAGAGAAGACCAAGGAGGCCGGAAGAAGGGAAGAAATCAGGAACAAGGGGGACCATTAAGATTGCCGGACAGGAAGTGAGTACCCGGAAGAACCATTTACCATAGAGAAATTGCGCCCGCCATTTTGGGAAGGTCAGAAAAATTTTCTTTGATTTTAAACGAAAGACTTAATATAAAAAAGTGAAACCAGTGCGATTTAGGTGGGCACAAGAAGGACTTTGATTTAGAGTGTGTTGGAGGGAAGATTGTGAACAACGGCTTACGACCTGCGGCAACGACAGAGGGCAAATACCTGGTCCTCCCTGAAAATGGCTGGAAAAGAGGAAAAAAGCTACAGGGCATGATGGAAGCTATGGAAAACGAGTGATGGACGCGATTCTGAAGCTTGAAAAGACCGTTATATCAGAGGTAACAGAGCTGAAAAGAGAAAATGTCTGGAATTACAAAAGAGATACAGACGCTGACCAAAAGAGCAGATGAGATGGATGTAAGGGTGAAGGGAGTAGCATCCAATATAGCTGAGGTCACTTTAGAAACAGATAAAGTGAATGTGATGGTCCAATACAATGCAATGATTAATCATATGAGATTCAGGGGGATCCCTGAAGATAAGAATGAAGGACATCCATTCAGTCATGGTAGATGCTGTTGCAGATTTTTTGAAAATGGAAGAGGAGAGAGTGGCGGCACAGATTGATGTGGTATACAGAGTCAATTCTGCGATTGCGCAAAGGAAAAAATTACCTAGAGATGTAATTGTCCAGTTTATATCTAAGAAGTTGAAGGAGGATTTGTTTAAGCAACAATTTCAGGACGACTTCACAATTGGCAACAAGAAAATCATGGTCCTAAAGGAACTACCCAGAGCGATGCTTCAGGACAGACGACTTTTTAAAGACCTGATTGACAAGCTGAAATCAGAGGGCATAAGATATAGATGGGAAATTCCTAAAGGTGTCAGTTTTTCGTTCAAACAGAAGAGAGTCACCATCAAGTCAGTTGACCACCAAATGACCAGATTCATCAATGATAATTTTATAGACTCTGATAAATAATTACAGAATCAACATGGAGAGTCAAATAATTTCATGGAATGTTAATGGACTGAACTCACCCCAAAAAAGGAAAAATGTCAGACTCTGGTTGGAAAAACAGAAATGCGATATTGTTTGCTTGCAAGAAACACATATTAAAAAATCAGATGCCAAATTTTTGACTCAAAAAAGATTAGGAGAGGAATTTTATTCACTCTCCTCTCAAAAGAAAAAAGGAGTTGTTACATATATTAAAAAAGAGTTGGAACCAAAAGAAATTTTCAAAGACAATGAAGGGAAATTTTTGGCGGTAGAAGTTGTAGCTGCAGAATAAAAAGACATTAATTGTTAATCTCTATGCTCCCAATGGGGCAAAAGAAAACTTTTTTCAGAATTTGTGGGAACAACTACGACAGTTGACCTATGAGCAAATGATTTTAATGGGCGATTTTAATGGTACTGTTGACAATGTTGTTGATAGAAAATCAAAAAAAGGAATTGAGGCCATGGGCAAACTTCCTAAAGTCTTTTTCCAATTGATTAAACATACATGAACATTTGGCAGACGTTTGGAGAACTAAACATCCCAGAGACAGTGAGTACTCTTTTTATTCATCAAGACACGAAGTCTTTTTCCAGGATAGATATGATGTGGATGACAGAGAACCTAATCTTGCAAACACGCAAAATTGAGATACTACCTAGGACTCTTTCTGACCACAGTCCGATAAAATGGTCAACGTATGTTAAGAGAAAAAAATTTCGATGGCGACTCAACGAAGATTTGCTGGACAAGCAAAATATTGTGGATAAAATAAGGACAGAAACCCAAACATACTTTCAACTGAACTTAAATAAAAGTGTACAGACGCAAACGGTATGGGAAGCCTACAAGGCTGTGATGAGAGGACATCTGATTGCAATTAATAATAATGAAAGGAAACAACAAATGAAAATAGACAAAGAAATTATGGAAAATATTCGGAAAAAAGAAACAGAACTTAAGAAAAGGCCTGGTAAAAAGAAGATTTTGAGAGAATTGAGGATCCTAAGGGAGCAATATGCGGCAAGGTTGAACAAAGAAGTATTTTGGAACTTGAAAAAATTGCAACAGAAATCCTTTGTTGAAGGTGCAAATAAACCTGGCAAATATTTAGCATGGCAATTAAAGAAAAGAAGAGAGAATAAAACAATCACTTGTTTGAAAGATGGAAATAAAGAGATTTTGGACCCAGGAGGAATTAAAAGGGAATTTTTCAAATACTATGCGACTCTCTTTCAATCGAAACAAGCAGATCCTCAAAAAATGTTGGATTACCTATCCAAAGTTAATTTGATACAACCAAATCCAGAAATGAAAACACTCCTAAATGCTGCAATAACTAAGGACGAAATTAGTAAAGCAATAGCCGAGGCAAAAATCTCCAAAGTCCCAGGCCCGGATGGCTTTTCAGCTAAATTTTATAAAAAATTTCATGAAGATTTGGTTCCGGTGCTGGAGATTCTTTTAAATGAAATTAGAAAGACAGGAAAGATCCCTGACTCCTGGAATGAAGCTGCAATCACCTTAATTCCTAAAGAAATGCAAGATTTAACAAATGTTAAAAACTATCGGCCCATTTCATTATTGAACAACGATTATAAAATATTTGCAAAAATATTGGCAGAGCGCCTTAAAAGTTTTTGAAAGATACTATTGGTGGAAGATCAAGCTGGTTTTTTACCAAATAGACAAATTAAAGACAATATGAGGGTTGTATTGGACGCAATTGAGTATTATGACAAACATCCTGAAAAAGAAGTCGCTTTTTTATTTTTGGACGCAGAGAAGGCCTTTGATAATTTAAATTGGGAATTTATGTTTAAAGTGCTTGAGAAATCTATGATGGGCGTAGAATTTACAAGAATGATCCAATCGATATATAAAGAACAAAAAGCTTTGGTGATTGTTAATGCAGAATCAACAGATATGTTCCGGGTAAGAAAAGGTACTAGACAAGGTTGTCCCCTGTCACCATTGTTATTTATCTGGGTTTTGGAGATTTTGCTACAAGCGGTCAGAGATGATGTTAATATAAAAGGGTTGAATATTGGAGGTTTTTCATTTAAATTAAGAGCATTTGCGGATGATATCATGTTTATTGTTGAAGATCCTGTTAATAATATGCCTAAGGTATTTGAAAAAGTAAGAGAGTTTGGTGATCTTGCAGGGTTTTATGTCAACAAAAATAAATCTAAGATACTGTGTAAAAATATGATTGGTACAAAGCAACAAATGTTACAAAATGTGACAGAATGTGAAGTGGTTAAAAGGGTTAAGTATCTGGGAGTTGAAATTACAATGAAAAATATAGATTTGTTCAAGAATAATTATGAAAAATTGTGGGGTTCGATAAAGAGTGATTTAGAAAAATGGGAAAAACTAAGGTTATCTCTTCTTGGAAAAATTGCCGTTATTAAAATGAATGTACTGCCCAGGTTAATGTTTTTGTTTCAGACAATACCAATTGTGAAAGATGGAAAAGTGTTGGTAAAATGGCAAAGAGAAATCTTTAAGTTTATCTGGGCAGGGAAGAAGCCAAGAATAAAAATGAAGATAATGTATGATACTAAGGACAGAGGTGGCTTCCAAGTCCCGAATTTGCGTTTGTATCATGAAGCAGTATGTATGTCTTGGTTATCTGAATGGGTAAATTTGGAAAATAGAAAACTTTTAGCTCTTGAGGGGCACGATTGCAGATTTGGCTGGCATGCCTATCTTTGGTATGGGAAAAACAAAGCTGACTCTATGTTTAAGCATCATTATGTAAGGAGGACATTGTTTGATGCATGGACCAGGTATAAGGATACAAGATCGGATGAAAGGCCTCTGTGGATTGTTCCAGCTGCAGTTATACATTTGTTTTCAGAATATAGAGGCAATGATTGGTTGAAGTATCAGGAATTGTTGCAAAGAGAAGGGAAAAATATGTTTTAAAACCAAATAATGAATTAGAATTTGAGTATGGTTGGCTACAATATTGTCAAATAAGGGACATTTATAAAAAAGATTGTAAAGAGTTTGGTTTTAGGGCTATGAATGATGATTTTGAGAATATATAGTTGAAAAAAGAACGGAAAATGATATCAAAAATGTATAAAACTTTGTTGACTGTATATACTTTGGATGAAACCGTTAAAGAACAAATGATAAAGTGGGCCATAAATATGAACAAAGAAATTTCTATGGAATCATGGGAATTTTTGTGGAAAAGATCTTTTAAAATGTCCACTTGTATTAACGTAAAAGAAAATTGCTATAAGATGATGTATAGATGGTATATGACACCAAAAAAGATTGCTAATATTAGCATGGATAAGAACTTGAGTAATAAATGTTGGAAATGTAAAAAAGTAGAGGGTTCTTTTACCATATGTGGTGGTCATGTGATAAAGCGAAAGCATACTGGTCTAATATACATTGTGTGATGCAGAAAATATTGAAAACCCCAATTGAGAGAAAGCCTGAACTTTTTCTCCTCGGTTTGACAATGGAAAAAATTCCACAAGAGAAAAGGACACTGTTATGGTACATGATTACGTCGGCGAGAATGGCCTTTGCTCAGCATTGGAAAATGGAGAAGGTACCAGATATACATGACTGGTTGAGAAAATTGTTATTTTTAGCAGAAATGGACAAAATGACAAAGAAATTAAATGGACAAATGGCAGAACAGTACTTAAAAGACTGGGAAGGATTGAAATTGTATCTAGAAACTGAATATAGAATGAAGGGGAAAATATATAATTTGGATACGTACGGATATTGAATGAGAAGTGAAATGAATTTTGAACTGTATGTACTGTTATACATAATATGCTGAAATTGTAGAGGTTATATATAATTTAAATGTGTTACCTGGTTTGTCGAGGTATTTAAGTCTAAACTTGATTGCCTTATAATTTTTTCTGTTTGTTATTAGCAGTGTTGGAAGCCTATTGGGAGGGTGGGGGGATTGGGATCTTACTTTTTGGAAACTGTATTGGTAACGTGATTGGAAATGTTGAATATATCCCAATAAAAATTTTGTTTCAAAAAAAAAAAAAAATCTGTCTGTAATTTAGCCTGTCATATTCAAAGTCCAGTTCGTCTCTAGGTCTCATCGCAAAACTTCTCCCCTCAGTTTTCAGAATGTCTCTATAAGGTAACCAGTCTTTCCCTTTATGTCTTGAGAGTGGTTTAATTACTTCTGCCAGGACAATCCACAGTGGTCTTGCTTCATAGAAATATCTCTTGTATCTCGTCCAAGTCATGAATAAAGATCTCCTTATGAAGTGGTGTTTGAAGAGGTTGTCGACCTTAGACTTCTCATACCATAAATAGGCGTGCCAACCAAATTTTCGATCATGTCCTTCTAATGCCAACAGCTTTCTGTTCTCCAAATTAATCCATTGTTCCAGCCATGCCAAACACACTGCATCATAATATAGTCTAAAATTGAGGAGTTGAAAACCTCCCCTTTCTTTGGCTTCGCAAAGAATTTTCATTTTAATCCTTGGTTTCTTTCCAGCCCACACAAACTTTGAAATTTCTTTTTGCCATAGATTCAACACTTTACAGTCCTTCACAATTGGGATCGTCTGAAATAAAAATAACAGACGAGGTAGAATGTTCATTTTGACTACTGAGACTCTGCCCAAAAGTGACAAATTCAAAGTGTTCCATTTTTTAATATCTTGTTGAATTTTATTCCAAGTCTTTTCATAATTATTCTTAAACAAATCTATATTTTTTGCTGAAACCTCTATTCCCAAGTATCTAGTTTTTTTCACCACTTCACATTGGATTTTTTTTTGTAAGTCCAGTTGGCTTTCTTTTCTCATGTTTTTACAAAGTAAATTTGTTTTATTCTTATTGACATAGAACCCAGCCAAATCTCCAAATTCTTTAATCCTTTCCATCAATAACGGTACATTCATTACTGGATCTTCAATTATAAACATTACATCATCTGCAAAAGCCCTATATTTATACTCGAAACCTCCAATTGTAAGTCTTTTTATATCTTTGTCTTCTTTTATTTTATTCAGCATCACTTCCAAAATCCAAATAAGTAGTAAAGGAGATAACGTACATCCTTGTCTTGTCTCTTTTTGAACTTTAAAGTATTCCGTCAACTCTTTATTCACATTCAGCAACACTTTTTGTTCACAATATACAGCCCTAATCACATTTGAAAAGGGCTGCCCAATGTCCATTCTATCAAACACTTGAAGCATAAATTCCCAATTTAAATTATCAAAGGCTTTTTCCGCGTCTAGAAATAGAAAGGCAACTTCTTTTTCTGGATGTTTATCATAGTATTCAATTGCATCAATCACAATCCTTAAGTTATCTCCGATTTGTCTGTTTGGTAAAAAACCGGCTTGGTCTTCTCTAATGACATCTCTTAAATAAGTCTTCAATCTTTCCAAAATTATTTTGGCAAACAGTTTGTAATCATTATTAAGTAGTGAAATTGGTCTATAATTTTTTACATCTGTCAAATCTTGTCCTTCCTTGGGTATGAGTGATATGTTGGCTTCTTTCCAAGATTCTGGTATTAACTTAGTCCGCTGAATTTCATTAATTAGAAGTTCCATAATCGGGGTCAGCTCCTCCTTTAATTTTTTATAAAATTTTGCGGTAAATCCATCTGGTCCTGGAGCTTTCCCTAATTTGGTGTCTTCTATTGCTTTATGTATTTCTTCTTTCTGTATTGGACCATTCAGCATTTCCTTAGTTTTACTATCCATCTCAGGTAAGGTTACTTTATCCAAATACTTTTTAATTTTTACTGGATCAATATTCTTTTTTTGAAATAACTTTGCATAATACTTGAAGAAGGCTCTTTTTATTCCGTTCATGTCTACAATTTCTTTGCCTTCTTCCATTATCTTGGTTATTGTCCTTCTCTCCCTTCGGTTTTTCAATTGCCACGCCAAATACTTCCCTGGCTTGTTTGCTCCTTCAAAGGATTTTTGCTGTAATTTCTTTAAGTTCCAATAAAGTTCTCTGTTTAGTATCACCTTTAATTGTTCTTGTAAGATTTGAATTTCCTTAAGAAGTTTCTTTTTGCCTGGTCTCCATTTCAACTCATTTTCTTTTTGTTGAATTTCTTCCTGCAACTCTTTCTGTTGTTTCAATTTATTTTTCTTATCGGCTGCATTCATTGAAATCAAAACTCCTCTCATCACCAATTTGTAAGCATCCCAAACTGTCTGTATATTAACATCGTGGTTTAAATTCATTTGAAAAAAATTGAATTTCTTTCTGCAATGTCTCCCCTAATTTTGTCTTGTCCAATAAGTCTTCATTAATTCTCCAATGGTATTGCTTGGCTTTTTCTTTTAATGTCCAGATTAACGGGTTATGATCTGAATTAGTATTTGGCAAAATTTCCACCTTTTGAGTTTTTAATGCAATTTCACTCGACATCCAAATTATATCTATTCTTGAGAAGGATCTGTGTCGGTTAGAATAAAAAGTAAAATCTTTAATTTTTGGATTCCATTTTCTCCATACATCTTCCAACTTTTCTTGTTGAATCAATTTAAAAAAAATTGGGGTAGCTTTCCAATCTTCTCATCACCCTTTTGTGATTGTCTGTCCAATTTATTATTAACCGTACCATTGAAGTCTCCAGCTAAAATTATCTGGCCATAATGCACCTGGTCCAATTCCCTCAACAAATCCTTTAAAAAGTTCTCTTTGGCTCCATTAGGAGCGTACAAATTAACAACCAGTGTCTTTTTTTGAAGTAATGTGATTTCAACAGCCACATATCTCCTTTCTTTATCTGTGAAAACTTGTTTGGGTTCCAATTTTTTATTTACATAAATCACAACTCCTTTATTTTTTTTCTCTACCAAAGAATAAAATTCTTCTCCCAATTTTTTGTTAATCAAATATTTATTGTCCTGACTTTTTATATGGGTTTCTTGTAGACAGATGATATTAGATTTCTGCTTTTGAAGCCAATAATTCACTACTTTTCTTTTGTTAGGTGAATTAAGTCCATTTACATTCCATGATAACAATTTGTAATCCATCATAGAGTGTTTTCTTAAATATCTCCAAAATCTTCAGAATTTTCTGCTTTGAACATATACATATCCCCCGATGATTTGATCATATGTCTTTTCGAACTATACGTAAACGACAGTCCTTGTGGTATCTCCCATCTGAATCTGATATTCAACTGTTTCAGCCTATCCACCAACTTCTTATATTTCTTTCTATCCTGCAAAATAGACCTAAGGAGTTCCTTCATTATTATTACCTTTTTGTCATCAATTTCAAGTGGTTGTGTAAACTGCTTCTTGTATACATCCTCTTTCATTTTCCTTGTCACAAATTGAACGATTACATCTCTTGGTAAATTTTTTCTTTATGCATAAGCCGAGTTCACTCTGTATACAAGATCAAAATTCTGATCTAACTCCCCCTGATCTTCTCTCATGTATTCAGTCAAAGCTGCCATCACTTCAGAATGTATATCTTCTCCCAATTTTTCTTCTATTCCTCTCAGTCTCAGATGGTTTGACATTGCTTTATATTCCACAACTGCCTCCAGATTCCGGTTGTTTTGTAAATACGCTTCAACTTTTCCCCCCCAAATCTTGTGTCTTTTCCACCTTTTCAGTTGATTTTGTCACCAAAGCTTTAACTTGATTACTTGTATTTCTTTTTTAAACTCTGCCACTTCCGCAAGAACTAACTCTCTCAAGGCTGCTACTTTTTTTTCCTGAACTTCTTCCAGTTGTTCCAGCTGTTTTTCCATCTTCTCCTCAAACTGCTTATCCATTTGTTTCATCATACCTTGAATCGCTTCGAGCATGCACTTCTCCATTGCTTCTATTGCTGCCTGCCATTCTTTCTTGTCTTTAGACGACATACCTGGACTTGCAGCGGACGCCGCTCTCTGCCTAAGTTTTGGTTCCGTTTTGAAAGTTTGTCAGTACACTTCGACTGACTTTTCACTTCCCTTCAAATTCCACAAAATGGCGGGCGCAATTTCTCTATGATTTTCTTGGCTAGAGTAGGCTCTCTCTGAACTTCCTGTTTCCGGTCCCATGTGAAAAATGTCCTACCAGAAACACATCCGGTCCATCTCTCTTTCGGTCCTCCAACACAGTCTCTAGCCAGATTCAGATTTCAGTCAGACATAGTTAGATGTTACACCTTTGTCTCGTGATCTTTCCAGTCACATTCACTCATACGCTTATCACTCAGTCTCTAACCACAGGAATGTTAAACAATGTCAATTTACTCCATTTTTAGCGCTTTAACGAACTCTTCTGATTTTAACAATGGATCGATTATACAGCTTAAAACCTTATGCACTTAACCGCCTTGTTCAAATTTCGTTATATCTTCTCCCCGGTAAGCAAATCGTTTTGGTTACCTTAAATGTTTATCTTGGGACTTTGCATCATTTCTCTTTGTTTCCAACTGTAGATCGTTTCTTAAGAGATCGGGGAATGGCGAATTTAAGCTGATTCTTCAGCTCGGCTAGCTTCTGTAGTGCTGGTTTGCAATCGCCTGCTTCTGAGAGGAGTTCAAGGCATAAACAAACCCCCTCCGGGACTTGTGCACGCCGATCTCGACTCTCACTTGGACCTTGTTGCTTGCTGGTCACCCCCCTACCTGGGGGATGCTGCGTTGGACAATAAAACTGCCCAAACTGTCAGAAGAAGCCGCCGTCCACCCCGCTCATTCACAGGGGTGCATCAGTTCGCCATTTTACTCTGACCGGAAGCCCTGACCTCTCCATATTGTTGAAGTTTCTTCAACAGCAGCTCTATTGATTCAGCTGGTTCTTCTATAATAAAGGCCAGGTCATCTGCAAAGGCTAATGGCTTAAATTGATCTCCTCTTATTTTCAATCCTCTAATTTGTTCATCAGCTCTGATTGCATCATTTAAGACTTCCAGGCCAAAAATAAACAGCAGTTGGAAAAGTGGACATCCTTGTCTAGTCCCTTTCTGAATATCAATCTTTCGTGTCAAATCTCCATTAATTAAAATCTTAACTTGTTGTTTCAAATGATTTTCTTCTACCATTTTAGTAAAATGACTTCCAGCCTGAGCATATTTAAGCAAATTCGTTAAGAATTTCCAACTAACATTATCAAATGCTTTTTCTGCATCCAAAAACACCAACACCAACTGTTTCTCTGGATGTAGTTCATAGTATTCCAGAGTATCTAAAATCATCCTAACATTGCTTCTCAATTGTCTTCTCAGAAGAAAACCTGTTTGATCTTGATGTATTATTTGAGCTAATACTTTTTAAATCCTTGTTGCTAGAATACATGCAAAGATTTTATAATCCACGTTTAGTAGAGAGATAGGTCTATAATTTTTGATCTCTTTTTTATCCTGGCCTTGTTTATGTATCAGAGATATTATCATTCCATAAGTCAGGTAATTTATCTTCAGTTGCAATATTCTGACACACTTCTTTAAGAGGAAAAATCAGCTGGACTTCAAAAACATGGTAAAATTCTGCTGGTAGGCCATCTGGACCTGGTGATTTACCTTTTCTTCTGTTTTTTTAAAGCCTCTACAATTTCTATCTGTCAGGCTCAATAGCAAGTAGATCCAGGCATTCTTCAAACACAAAGAAGCTTTATTGGAATACAATGCTGTTACCCACAGTAATACTGCTATTGTCAGGAATGGAGACATGACCTGGCCAAGCATTGCTATAGTGTGATGCAAAGCCAAACTAGCAAATGAACTTTTAGCATGTGCGCGGGAAACTCCCGGCAGGAGGATTACTTAATAGGCGGGAGTATCACCCCCCACCACCACCCAGTCATGTAGGACTGGAAAATTCCCCAGGCTGAGGAACGCTCCAAAGCCTATACTCCAAGGCCACCGCGATAAGACTAGGCGGTAGGAAAGTACACTCCCACATTGCAGCTGGCATCTACTATGCAAGCGTCACAGCAGAAGGCAAGCAAGCAAGCACACATAACAAAGCACAATGAACACAGTGTAAATGATAATTCAGAGCCTCTGACACTACCGTATTGATTGGTTGGTTTAGTATTATTCTATGTTCTTCCATAAATTTTTTCATCATGTACTTGCTTAAGAATTCTTCAATTTTCTCTTGGATAGTTTATGTTCCACTGTATAGATTTTGATAATATTGTGCAGTAATTTCTTTCAAATCTTCCAAGTTTTCTTCCCCATTTCTGTTTCTTAAACCTCCAATGTATCTTTCTTCTTGTTGCTTACGTAATCTGTAGGCTAACCATCTGGTCAGTTTATTTGCATTCTCAAAATTTTTTTGCTTGGCATAGGTTATTTTCATCGCTATTTCTTGTGTTAAGAGGCAATTCATTTGATGTTGTAATTGCTTGAGATTAGTTCTTCCTTTGCTGTTCTTATCATTTTGTTTTAGCTTCCCTTCTTGTTCTCTAATTTGTTTTTGTAATTGGAGGTATTTCTCCATTCTCTGTTTCCTCTTATATGAAGTTTCTTTTATCATCCATCCTCTTGCAAATGCTTTAAAGGCATCCAAACTATATTTATTGAAATCTCTGGTTGGATGTTTCTTTCAAAAAAGGCTTGAAACTCTTTCTTTGAATCTTTAACACATTTTTCATTTCTTAGGATTGTCTTGTTTAATTTCCATCTGCTTCTCTTAGGGATTTCTCACAAGTCAATTGTGATTGGATTATGATCTGCATATGTTTGAGGTTCAATTTCCATTTCTAATATTTCATTTGTCATTGTAGCTGATATCCAGCACATATCAATTCTTGACCAGGATTTGTGCCTAGCAGAATAAAAGGTAAAGTCTCTTTTATTCAGATTTTTAGCTCTCCATACATTTATTTTCTTCCATCAGATGGTAAAATGTTGTAGGCAATTTGTGCTTTCTTTTCCTCTTTCTTTTTTTCAAAACTTTTCTATCTTGACTAACTTCTAACACTGCATTAAAGTCTCCAATTATACAAGTTTCTTGAAATTCTTGTTTTGCCATGAGTTCTTGGAGAGACTTGTAAAATTTCTCTTGGTGGTTATTTGATTTATAAATATTTACCAGTAGAGTTTTCTTTGTTTGTCTTTGGAATTGAACAATTAAAATGTGACCATCTTGAGAGGCATGGATTAATTCGAGTCGTTCTTTCACATATGTTACCACACCTCTCTTCTTTTTCTTTTTATCTGAAGCCATGAATGCTTTAGTTTTGGGTTTTGCAAGTATTTTTGGTCTATTTCTTTAACATGAGTTTCTTGTAAGCCGATTACATCAAAATTACTTTTTTTTAGTTGTTGGAAAGTTTTTCTTCTCTTCTGTGGAGAGTTCAGTCCATTAATATTTACCGAGATGAGTCTCATTTTCTTACTACTTCTGTCCATTTTGGTCTTTATTCTGTGTTTGTACTTCCAGGTTATCTCTATATTGTTTCCTTGTCACAGGAGGGGATGTCTTGGTCAGCTTGGCTTTCTTTGATACTTTGGATACTGTTGATGTTCCAGTTGCTCCAGTCGTTTGAATTTCCGCTTCTTCTTCTCTTTCCTCACCCATTTCTTCCGTTTGTATATCCCCTCCATTCTTTTTCAGAAAATCTTTTACTTTAAATATGGATGTGATTCTGTGTCTCTTCCCATTAAATAAAAAAGTTAATCCTTCCAGCAGCAGCCATGTGTATTGTATCCCATTTTTCCTTAAAAGCGTATTTAAGTTGGTGTATTCTCTTCTTTTTTCTCATACTCTCCATGGCACTTCTTTCAGTATTTTTATTTTGTTACTGTTGAACATCAATGGTTGATTGTTGGCCACCTTCAAAATTTCATCTCTGTAAATTATTTTATGAAATCTTACGTGAACCTCTCTGGGGAGTTGGTTATTTCTGGCAAATACCAAATTCATTCTATAAGCATCTATTTCCCCCAGCACCCTCTCAGGGTCTTCTGCTCCCATATATTCAGCAAGACATCTCACCATTTTTCTTCTAATATCTTCACCTTTTTCTTCAGGAATATTTTGGAATCTTAAAATATAAGATGCTTTATCGACCTGTAATCTGATCAAATCTTTTTCCATTTGGGTTTGTCTGGTATCTGTTGCTTGAAGTTTACTTTCCATTTCTTTTGTTTTGATTTCTACCTTCTCAGTTGTTTTGTTCAGCTGTGCTTTTTGTATTTTCTGCTATTCGTTTTTGTAAATCCATCATCTGTGTGGCAAGTTGTTGCATCACATGTTTTATAGTTTCTTTTATGGGATCTGTGGCCTCAGAGATTCCACTTTTAATAGATTCTTGGATCATAGCTTGAAGTTCTTTTGATTGGGTGGCTGACATTGCTGCTCCTACTGGCTTCAGCATCTCTGGAGAACTCCCTGGCCCTTTAGGAGGCTTGTTAGCACTAGATATCTTTCCCCTTCAGATTTCCACCTGTAGGGAAATAAAAACACTGCTCCTATGCTTCTTACAAGTGATAAAGTTAATAGGAAAGAAAAACAAAAAATTGCTAAAAGCAGATGTCTTCCTTATCCTATTTACTCTTTGTTTTGGAACACTACGTAATTCTTTCTTCAAACAATTACTGTCTTTCTTTCTAACCACAAACCATAACACAACTTTCACAGTGCTTATTGCCACAAGAGCTCCACTTCCCTTATATGGTCATTGCCACTGAGTCTGTGGGAAGGAAGCAAGAGCATCCTGTCTCTTTAAATCCAGTGCTCGCTTGTTGTTCTACTTTACACCATTACACTCCTGTCTTAATGTTATTCAATGTTTATCCACCATTAGTAATCCTCAAGTGATTTACCAGCTCCTTAAAACACATAAATCTCCAGTATTCATTCCAGCCTTAGCCACAGCTGTGACAGGAAAAAAAAAAACACATGCCATAAATTATATCCACTCTTCCTCCAGGAGATAAAAGGGAAAATGAAACCTAAAAGTGTTGAGAATGTGGCAATCTCACTCTATAAGCACCCAAGAATTGTAAGTGTGGAAATAGTCAGGGTGCCGACTTACTCCTAAGCAGGAAGAGGGTCTTCTTGTGCCCACACAGTCAGAGCTTATGATCCCTTTTGCTTGCCGCTGTTCAATGAGATGGGGGGAAACCTCTCACCTCCTTTTCCATTTATCTTTTTAAAGCTGTATAGGTGGGCTTCATGATAGAGAATGAAGTAGACTTTCTCTTTGTTGACATTGAAGTATTACGGTACTGAAGTGCTTTGCAAAGATGGGTTTTTATCATTCCTTGTGGAGGAGTGACACCTAGGAGCCCATAGACATGGGCTTTTCTTCCTGATCCTGGTGTTGGAAGCGATCCAGGGCTCACCCCCGACCACAGTTGCGGTTACAGGGGCCCTGAATTAAGACT
This sequence comes from Gekko gecko, assembly GCA_029375565.1. NCBI lineage: Eukaryota > Metazoa > Chordata > Lepidosauria > Squamata > Gekkonidae > Gekko > Gekko gecko. The sequence continues at coordinate 80,773,749 of JAPDNY010000003.1, read as the reverse complement.
CTTGCTCTCCCCCCTCTTCCCAAGGAGAGAGTGGGGTCTCTGAGTGACTCAGAGCCCCTACAGTAGATCAAGGAAGTTGACAGCCCCCGGAGCTTCCAAGGACTTGTTCGCTTCACCACGCTGTTCTTTCCAATCTCATTGGCAGTGTGTTCTGTTGATAGGTAGGTTGGCACTGGGTTCTGCTGGGCACTAGCACTAGAACATTGCACTTGTTCTGCTGCTGGCATTACAAACGTGCCCCCTTAGTTTATACTTCAGAAATTCTCAGATTTGCTCTTAGTCCTGTTAGGTTTTGGCACTGCCAAGTGGCACTAGTTCTGGTGGGCACAGAGCACTGGTTCTGCTGCTGGCCTTGCAAACATGCCCCCTCACACCACGCCACCACACCATACCTCACTTAGTTTCTACTGCAGAGGTTCTCTGGGAGAAACTGCTAGGCTGTTGGTTTTATCTGCCTGCTTTCCCCCCTTTCCATAGGAAACAATGGAGGATTGGGGTCACCCTTTTGAATGCCTCTAGAATTGGACCCCCTTGTTCAATCCTTCTGAGACTTGGGGATTCTTTTTGGGAGAGGCTCCAGCAGCTACAGTACAAATTTGGTGCCTCTGCCTCAAACCCCTTCCCCCCAGCCCACTGAATACTCCTGAGAGCCAGTTTGGTGTAGTGGTTAAGTGCAAGGACTCTAATCTGGGATAACCGGGTTTGATTACCCACTCCTCCACTTGCACCTGGCTGGATGACCTTGGGCAAGCCGTAGTTCTGATAAGAGCTGTTCTTGAAAAAGAGCAGTTTCTGTCAAGAGCTCTCTCAGCCCCACCTACCTCACAGGGTGTCTGTTGTGGGGAGGGGAAGGGAGTTTGTAAGCCACTCTGAGACACCTTTGGGTAGTGAAGGGTGGGGTATAAATCCAATCTCTTCTTCTTCTTGTTCGGAGATTTTGCTATTGACAACAATGGCCCTATAGGATATAGTGGAGCCGAATATTTTTGGGAAAACCGAATATTTTTGGATACCAATACAATACCAGTATTGCTATTTGGGTATATTCGGAAGTACCAAAAAAAATTGGCTTCATTATACCCAAATTCCTTGCACACCCCTAGTTACAAATAAAACATTCACAGAGCAGTAGATCTTTCACCATTTGAACATGGAGGTTGGCTGATGTGCCTTTCAGTTTCTAAACTTAAACCTATCTACATCTGTTCCTTTCCATTACTCCAGACACCTAAAGTTCTTCTATCTTACACATTACCAAGAAGTTGTCTTTTCTTTAAAAACACCAGATTTGAGGAAGCTTTGTTAGCAATAAGACCCCCCCCACACACACACACACACACATACACTGACTGTCAGTAGATGAAAATGTGTTCTTCTGAGTCAGAATGAGCATAATAAGGGAAATCAAAAACAAAAGGAATGGCAGGAAATGAGTCTGTTTGGAAATTAGAACAGGGAGTAAATTTAGATCTGTCCTTTCTCTTTCTGGCATCCTACATCCCAGAGTAAATCATTGTGTGTTGGACAAGTCCATAATCCAAATAAAAATGCAGAAGGCAGGAAGAGGATTGCAGTTTTATGAGAAATCTGACCAGGGAGATGCTAGTTTTCTTAATGATATTTTAGGACACTTGAGGTTCCTGGATGCAGATGTTTCCCTCGTGACACACTTGCTTTCATGGAGCAGCAAGTCAGAGTGACCCAGGGCTTTTACAGAGGTGCAATTCTGTGTATGGTTATATAGCACTGTATCCTTCCCTGCTAGAGACATTCAAGCAACGACATTTTTCAACTTCGTTTTTATTTCCATTTTTCAAAGGTTCAGTGAATTCATACAATGTCAAATCAAGATCCAGAATCAACAAACAAATACAATAGCTTAAATACAATCATCCAACAATACTAGTGCCAATACAGTATTCAAGGGGTAATATTTTAATTGGAACTATTCCTTGATCCAAGCCAGAATCCCAGAACTCTTTGGTTGCAGATTAACCCATCCCAGGTCTTCAAACTTTTAGAAATTATTAGTTTCCGCAAAGTTGCAGGATAAGGCTGCTGTCTGGAGCAATTGTCTGCAGACTTCAAGCACAGAGATTTCTGTGGGTGGTCCTATAAAAAGCAGCTTTTGCATGGTATGAGAACTGTTCACAGGAGGCAGGCCCGTAGCCAGGATTTTTTAAGTCAGGGGGCATTTACATTTCTTAGGGGGCATTGGCTAATCAAATTAATCCAGAGGAGAAGAACGTGATGCCCTGGGCTGGATGGGAAGTCAGGGGGCCTTGCCAGCAAGCCGGGGGGCCTAGGCCCAAGATGCCCCACTGTAGTTGCGGGCCTGAGGCAGACTGTATGGTGGGAAGGAATGGTGGAAACTGTAAATGTGCATAAGAGCTGAGAAGCCTCTTATGAAACTACATTTACCAGGGCTCCTTAGGGAAAGCCATTACAGTTAACCCAGTTTTAAACCTGTTTGGATGTGTAGTGCAGATATTTCCTGAGGATGTGTGAGGCCTACTGTCAGACCTGTAGGTACAGTGAGGCATCTTGGGGCCTGGGCCCCTGAATTCCTGCCAAGGCCCCCAACTTCCCATCCAACTCAGCCCCCCCCCAACTTCCAATTTTCAAATTTTATTTGTGGCACTTCCTTGGGAGTGTGTGCGGGGTGCCCCCCAACTTATTTAAAGGCCCCCCAAATTAAAAAATCCTGGCTATGGGCCTGTACACACCTCCTCACTCTCCAGCCTCACTGGGAAGCTGGCCTGGCCCCAGTCAGCACGGCGTGGCCAGCCATGCATGCTCCAAAGCTGGCATGTGGGGTTTTATTTTTGCCTAATTTCAGAAACATGGGGGGGTGCAGGCCCCTCGCCTCTGCTACCATTCCTTGAAGCTAGGAAGTCCTGGCCCACCTATGCAGCATTATTGCATGGGTCAGGCAGCGGCAGCGCCACAGGATTTTTCCTGATCTCTCCAGTCCTCGTTTAGCTCTCTCTTGGTATTGGGTCTTCAGTCTTCAGCTCAGTTAGTGTAAGTAAAGACTCATGTCTTGTATTTGATCATTGTGCTCTTTTTGTGTTTTTGCTCCCACATTTGCTTAATTTCTTCCTGTCCTTCTTAGGGCTGACAAACAACTTATGTTAGACAATTTGCTTACAAAGGAAAAGTTTTTCACTTTTATTTCCAGCACTGAAGGCTGGGGCATACATCATTTTCAAAAAAACAAACAAACCAATTATCTGGCTCACACAGTGAAGTGTTTTGAATTAATTATACTAAAGTATTAATAACTCAATGGTGTCAAACATTTATAGGATTTGAGAAATGTTTTATAAAGCAGCATATGATAATTTTGTGGGTTTGATCCTTTGGAATAATCAGTCACTTGAAAGGAAAAACAGATGACTACACTCTACAGGCATTCAACTGAGTTTATGCTGTGATCTAGTAAGTTAAATATTTGATTGATTGAATAAAGTTTGAGTCCAGTGGCACCTTTAAGACCAACAAAGGTTTATTCCAGGTATGCGCTTATTAGGCATTTACGATCCATTTGTCTCACTGAACTATGTATAGGTACTATTACTTGTAGAGGTACTTTATTATTTGTATAGAAGCCCTAAATATATCTGGGCAGCTCACCATGTGCTTTATTGAGGATGGGGGAGGAAGGCTAAGCAAAAGAACTTGCTGTTCAGAGATTAAAGCTGTTGGGGAGTGTGTCACCTCATTCCCACCCCAGATGTTACTGGCTGTTATTTGGGGGGATACGTTTTACAATATTCAAAGATTCTTCAGGGCTCTGTATTTTGCTGTGGCAATTTCTATCCTTGTTGCTAAGTCACCCTAATAAAAACTCAAACACAATATTGGGACTACTGAGGAAAAGCTGACCAGCTGAGACTAATTGGTGTGAATTCTTCAGCTGGTACAAAAACCTGCACCCCAATTACTAGTGGGTGCAAGGCAGGAAATGCTTGTCACACCTGTGGAGGGGCTGTGGCTCAGTGGAAAAACCTCTGCTTGGCATGCAGAAGGTAACAGGTTCAATCCCTGGCATCCCCAGTTAAAAGGACCAGGCAGTGGTAGGTGATGTGAAAGACCTCAACCTGAGACTCTAGAGAGCTGCTGCCAGTCCACAGTCCTGACCTTGATGGGTCGAGGGTCTGATTCAGTATAAGGCAGCTTCATGTGTGTCCATGCTAGAATAACCTATCCTGCAGTCGCTCCATCAGTTGCTGGGTCCATTCAAGGTACTGGCTGCCATGTACAAGGCCCTTCATGAGAAGCTGCCACTTCTACTATGTCACAGCAGCTTTGGTCTTCTGAACAGAACCTTTTAGAAATGATTCCTCCTGGTAAGATTGGTAAGATCAGTAACCACCCGCTTGGAGTCATGGTAGATAACTCACTGAAGAAGTCAACTCAATGTGCAATTGCAATTTTAAAAAGGCAAATGCCATGCTATGCTGGCGGTTATTAGGAAGGGAATTGAAAACAAATCAGCCAGTATCAGTCATAATGCCCCTGTATGAATCTATAGTCATTTGGAATATTGTGTATGGTTCTGGTCACTGCACCTCAAAGATATTCTAGCATTGGGGAAAGTGTAGAAAAGGGCAACTAAAACGATTAAGTGGATGGAACACATTCCCTATGAAGAAACATTAGAAGGGTTAGGGCTCTTTAGTTTGGAGAAACGACGGCTGAGGGGTGGCATGATAGAGGTTTACAAAATTATGCATGAGATAGGGAAGGCTGAGAAAGAAATACCTTTCTCCCTTTCTCACAGTACAAGAACTCGTGGGCACTCAATGAAATTAATCAGCAGTAGGCTTAGAACAGGTAAAAGGAAATAATTCTTCACCCAAAGAATAATTAATATGTGGAATTCACTGCCAAAGGAAGTCGTAGCAGCTACAAGCATAGACAGCTTGAAGAGGGGATTGGATAAACATATGGAGCAGAGGTCCATTAGTGGCTATAAGCCACGAAGTACAAATGGAACACTATGAGAAATTTCAGACAGCCCATATATTCCAGTACAGGAATGGTTCCCTAATGGTTTCTGGTCTGACATTTCAGACAGAACCATCTTAGTAACGGTTCCCTACCAGAATATATTTTCACTTTCAGACAGAAACTCTACTGTCCCGTTTAGGAAACGTGGCTGAAGCATTTTACCTATAAACTGCTTCCAAGCGGTTTTCAATTTCTTATACCATTTCTGAAGCACAATTTTCCACCCTTTTCCACCTCACCTGCATGGGTGATTTCTGTCTTTTCTTTTAACATTTGTTTTAGAGTGCTATAGTGCTATAGCACTATAACACAACACCAAAACAGCACCATAGCATACCCATTGGAATGCCTGGACTCCACTGGGATACATAGTATTCCAATGGGGTTGCTATGGTGCTGTTTTGGTGTTGTGATATAGTGCTATAGTGCTCTAAAACCAATGTTCAAAAAAAAAAAAGATGGAGATTGCCCACGTGGGCGAAAAAGGGCAGGAAGAAGCGGTGCAGGGAAAATGCCAAACCGCTCCAGAGATGGCTCTTTACCGGTAGGGGAAAGTCTTGTGTGAAATGGCAGCCCTGTACTGGTTTACTCCAAGATGGATCAACAATGGCTTAAAACCAGCTTAAAAAGGGTAATGTGAAATTCCCCTATGTCTGGGGCAGTGATGCCCTGTATTCTTGGTGTTTGGGGGCAACCTACCTTGCAGGGTGGTTTTTGAGGATAAAATGGAGGAGGAAAGTAATATGCTGAAGGCTAGATGGTCATCTGACAGCACCGCTGATTCTGTGAACTTAGGCAGATCATGAGAGGGAAGGCAGGAAGGGTTGCATCAGTGTTTAGTTCTTGTGTGGGAGGTAGTTGTGAATTTCCTGCATTGTACAAGGAGTTGGACTAGATGGCCCTGGAGGTCTCTTCCAAATCTATGATTCTGTGATTCTAAGGAAGGGTCAGGGAAGAAAGCATGGATTTCTAGGGCAGAAATAAAACACTAAGTTTGATCCAAACATCATTCTTCCTGCTGAAGATTGCTTAAAATTGTGTTGATAGAACTGTTCTGTACAACATCTGTCTTTTTTTAAGTTAAAAATTTGACAGGAAACCCACTTGAAACATACACCACCGGCATACACAAACACAACAGGAAGAAATGATGAGAAGCTGATGGGACAGCAAATACTGAACAGCTTTTTATGTATTTTGACAACTTTTACATCAATGACACTGTTAAATATATATAAGACCTACATAGACGGGAGCTGAATCTGAAAGTCCTACTGAGGTCCCTGCCCTCCCCAGGCTCCATTCCCAAGTCTCCAGGAATTTCCCAACCTGGAGCTGGCAACCTGAATGGGAAGTGATATATGACAGTATTTAAATTTGAATTTTGAGAGAAGGAAATGACTTCAGAGGATGAAGTGGGTTTGGGGAGTGCCCTGAAAGTGACATCACAGGAAGGGGGTGGGGTTTTGGTGCATTGTGCTGGAAGTGACATCATCAGAAGGGGTAGAGCTTGGGAAGTGCCATCACTTGACCTTTGACCTGGAAGTGACATCCTGCATTGTACAAGGAGACATCACAGAAGTGATGTCACATTCTGCTCCTGGCTCCACCCCTAAAGTCCTCATAATATTTCCTGAGTCAGACCTGGCAACCCTAGTTGTCAGCTCCAGGTTGGGAAACTGCTGGAGATTTTGGGGGTGGACCCTGGGGAGTACAGGGACCTCCATGAGGTACAATTCCATAGTGCTCACTCTCCAAAACATCAGTTTTCACTAAGGGAACTGATCTCTGTAGTCTGGAGATGAGCTGTAATTATGTGAGATCCCCAGGCCCCACCTGGAGGCTGGGATCCTTAGCACATCTTCATTGCTACTGTTGTTCAGCTGTTATGGTCGTTCTCATGGGTGAGAAGGTTGTGAAGAGAAGGGAGGGGCAAACAGCTACATAGCTTCCACCTCACCAAGCTTCTCATATGCCTTGCATTTGGCAGTAATCATAGATAATGTCTGCTGCTATAGCTGAGTTGCCAATTTCTAGGTGGAACCTGAAGATCTCCGAGAATTAAAACTGATTTCCAGACTACAGAAAACCTACTGAGGGTCCCTCTCCAAACCTCACCCTCCCTAGACTCCACACCAGGGCCAGCATCAGCATACCGTGATGTGGGGCAGCTGCCAAGGTCCAGGTCCTCCAGTAGGGATCACTGCCACCAGTCCCACCTGTTTACCTCGCCTGCTATACATCTGCTTGTTGTGAGCCCTCCCACCACCCATGCTCCCAGCTGCATACACTGCCTAGCACAGACAAAGGAAGGTGTGCAAAAGCTTGAAGGACTGGAAAATGAGCGAGTGGGTAGGGGAAGAACGAATGGCTAGTAAGTGGGAGGGGGGGAAGCAGACAGGCAGGGAGATGTGAATGGGGGAGGGAACAATGGCAAGCAGAAGGGGAGGAGGCCCCTGAGCACTCTCTGTCCAAGGGCCACAGAAATCAGGAACTGCCCTCCCTCCACCCCCAAATCTTCAGGAATTTCCCAACTCAAATTTGGCAGCCCTATGATACAGAGAAGAGTTGGCATGTAACAATGGTGACAGAGAAAGGAATCAGCCATAGGCATGGTGATGGGAGCATCATCTTTAGTGACAATGAGAGGACAGATGAATTCAGTGTCAACAAGGATGACAAATGACAGGGGAGGGATTCAAGGCATTGGTGATGATGGTGACTGTGGCAAACAATCATGTTTCCAATAGTGTGAGGACAATCTAGGAAGTAAGCATCTCTCTGCACTTCACTTCTTGCTTCTTTTCCTTTCTCCTTAGAGATTCTGGTCGAATCTGCATTTGTCTTTCCCACTGGTGTCCCAGCCTTCTGACTCCATCTACAAAAAAGCTGTCTACATTTGCTTTCGTTTTCACACTCCAACAGTAGTAGCATACTTTTGCATGTCTGCATATGTTTATCGCACTCTCGTGGCTGCTCCACTGTCATTGCGCCTCCACACCGCTTTAAATGAATCTTCTCCAAACAACTCTTCAAACAAGCATAGAGAAAGATGGCGTCACAGCAGCATGAAACTGATTTAAAAATGCGAATGCAGATTCGACCAGTGTTGCCTTTAAAAACTGTAGATGGATGAACGATGAGTAGAAACTTCCTCCCTTATTGTGTTCTGGGTTCATGTGTAATAACAATATGTGATGTTTATGTAATGTTTAATCCCACTCTTTCTCCATGGAACTCAGGGTAATGTACAAACATTATTCCTTCTTCCAGTTTTATACATAAGACAACCCTGTGAGGCTGGCTTGGCCTACAGAGAATGACTGGGTAAAAGTCACCCAGACAGCTTAACAGCCGTGCGTCTGAAACTCCTATGAAGGGCAGTTTGTTTGAACAGTAGATGGCCAAAGCTCTTCACAGAGTCTAACAATACTTCTGTAGAAGTAACTGAAGTCACAATTTATTGATAATCAAGTCATTGGATGGATTTACTCCAATACTTGTTGTATAAGTACCTAGTACAGTTCCACAGGGCCTGCAAGAAGGAGCTCTTCTGCCAGGCTTTTATGTAGGAGCCGCCACTATTACTACCACTACCACCACTACCAACGGTGTCGGCAACAAATGGAGTAAGGAGACGGCCCTATGGAAGATGTGGCCACAATACAGCGCTGGGTGGGTATTGCTGGACTGGACAGTTTAACATCTACTGGACATTACCTGCCTCCATGAAAAACCATCTACCTCAATTGAATGACCATCTTGTTTAAATGTGAGCACTTTATCTGTAATATTTGTTGTTTTTTACTGTTTTTACCTTGTTTTATGTATGGGCATATTTTGCCCTCTTGTAAGCCGCCCTGAGCCCGTTCGTGGGGAGGGCAGGGTATAAATACAAAAACAAATAAATAAATAAATAACACTAACTCCTGGCTATGGTACCTCCATATTTGAAGCCGTTACTGGGAGCAATAAACTTTTTCTGCTTCAGAGAAATATGTGTGCCACAACTTTGTCAGATAAGATTTGCATCCTTTGCTTGAAGTTGTGGAAACTTTTTGGTGATGTTGAAATAGTTAACAAATGAATTGTTTAACTATTGTTTAACTAGCTTTACCTTTCTGTATACTCCCAGGGAATAGTGGGTTTATTGCTTAGTCTTTGCGGGGAAAGTATCCGGGATCCTTTTCATTAAAAGCATAGCCTTCCAGGTCCATTGAATAGGTTGTCTTGTTGCTTACTAGACATTTCCATCTGTTTGATGAACATTCTGGGCTTCTGTGATTTTCTTATTCTAATAAAACCAACTATTAGCTCTGATGTAGCTAATTTTCTTTTCAAATATTGACAGTTTTTTGTACTTTTCCTGTAATAGAGCTGGGGAAAAAATGGTAGATCCGCAGTATGTCCTCACTCTTTTTGCTTCTGACTTGGAACATGCATATGTTTAACAACCAGGCTACGGATTGCTGCAGTTTCCCAGTCCAGTTCTCAGAAGGCCTTTTTAATAAAGCCAAGTGTCTATCTGCTGCCTTGCTGTTGCTCCTGACTTGCTAGCAATTAACTTCATTTAGAAACATGTATAATTATGGCTTTCAAAATCAAAGCAATGTGCTCTACAAAATTATATACAGCCAACAGTCAGATGGCCCATGGGGTGAAGTTAGGGTTGACAGCACAAGGCTGGCAACTGGCAAGAGATTTGCTGGTGGGGGGGAACCTCTCCAGCAACATAGGCCCTTTCTGAACCCATATTTTGCCTCTCTTAGTGCATCCTATTCTTCCATTCTGCATCCCCTCCTGTGGTCATTTTCACTTTGTTTTGGGGTTTTCTCTTGTTTCTACATTTGTTTTACAGGAATCTGCATTCAGACCGCTTCCAGCACATTGTTGCCCCGCAGCTACCAAAACTCCTTTTGCAGTGATTCTTTGTTCTCATCCACTTTCAAATAGCTGATCCTTTCTGAAGCAGGATTGTTTCTGTGGGTACTTAAGTACTGCCCACTGCCCCTCCTCCATTTCTACCTCTCTTTCTTTAGGCTGATGCTCCCTCCTTGTTCTGTTTTCTTTTCCTCTCCAAAGACAAAAGAGGATGTGTTCGCCTGCTCAGGCAAACTTTTAAAAAGCCAGAGAGAGCGTAAGGAGGAATCAGTAAATATAAAGGACTAGGAGATTCTCTGCTCCCAAACGTGTCACTCTTGCTTGTCTGGATTTCCTCCTCCTTTCCCTTTCTTTTTGCAGAATTAGGGAGGGAGTTATTGGCAGCCAGTTAGCTCAAAAAATAAACTGGAGGGAATGCAGAGGGAATGCATGTGGCTGTGAAGGCTTGACTCCTTGGATTCTCTGGAGCAAGCTGTCAGTGCAGAAAGGGGCATAGTGACATTGCAGGAGATGTGCTGACATCAATTATGGCATAACAGGAAGTGATGTCTGCGTGTCAATGGCAATGCTCTAGCATTCAGTCACAGTCAAGAGTGTCTCCAGTGATGTGCTGATGTCACTTCCAGTCATGCCAGAAGTGACATCAATGCACTGGAATACTGATAATGGCCCTTCCCATTTTCCTTTAATTTTTCTCCCACTGCCCAGCCGAGTGGTGGCAGGAAGGGTCCACTGGGGGTGGGAGATGGCCTGCCCCCAGGGGCAACTTTGCAAGCCTATGTGAAGAGGATAAAGTGTTAGACCAGGTAGACCTTAAGATTCCACTGACAGTGCAATTCTATGCAGAATTACCCCCTTCTAAGTCCATCGATGTCAACATTGATCCCTAATCATAACATATGATCTCAATGTTTCTTTTGTTTATGGTGTCTCAGAAACAGGCTACTAATTGACAATTTCCAGATGTTAGACTGGCCAAATCTGATGTACAGTCTAGAAGCCTAGCCTTCTGGCCTTGCCTTGTCAACAGAGCAGTACCTTCAACTGTTTCCCCTTTGTGGTCCAAATGTCTCTCCACACACTCCAGGCCTAGATTTGACTGCCTCTGCCCTCAGTCTTGCATTATGACACTACCCCTGTTCCCAGGTTACAATGAATGAATGCACAGTCCATGTGAAGTGTACACTTGATTTTTCTTTATACATGTGTTGAGTAATTCTAATGTTTGATTCAACTTAATGTACAACTAAATGGGCGATTGAAACTACACAGTTAATCCAGGTACTGGTACCCAGCATCATTTGCAAATTGAACACACATTGGCTGTTACTTACAAACAGATTTACACATGTGCATGCAGGATGTACGTATGTTCATTGCAACATGTGAACAGGGCTACTATTTCTCACCTGGGAAAAGATGAAGTCAGTAGGAAGAGACGGCGACCATACATGAGATGGATTGACTCAATGAAGGAAGTGTGGACTTCAGTTTGCAGGATCTGAGCAAAACTGTCAGTGTTAGGACATTTTTGAGGTTATTAATTCATACGACTGCCATTAGAATCACAGAGCTGGAAGGGACCTCCAGGGTCATCTAGTCAACCCCCCTGAGCAATGCAGGAAATTCACAAATACCTATCCCTTCCCACACACCCAGTGACTGCTGTTCCATGCCCAGAAGATGACAAAAAACCTGCAGGGTCTCCAGCCAAACTGACCTGGAGAAAAATTGCTTCCTGACCCCAATGTGGCAATCAGCATTTCCCTGGGTGTGTAAGAAAGGGCCACAAGAACTAAGCACTGATGCAACCATTCCAGCCCTCCCTCTCATGATCTGCCTAAGTTCACAGAATCAGCATTGCTGTCAGATAATCATCTAGCCTCTGTTTGAAAACCTCCAAAGAAGGAGAGGCCACCACCGCCCCAGGAAGCCTGTCAGGAAGTTCCTCCTAATGTTTAGCCAAAAACTCTTTTGATTTAATTTCAACCCATTGGTTCTGGTCCGACCTTCTGTGGCAACAGAAAACAATGTTAGTCAGAAGTGATTTGATAGCATATAACATGCACACTTCACATTGTTGTTATAACCACATAATGCTCCAAGGTTCTTGAAAGAAGGGTGAGATATAGCTGTGAAAGGTATATAAATGGACAACAGAGAGCCCAAGGAAATGGTCACTTACATTTCATTTCCAGGCAGGGTCACAGAATGAGCACAAAAAAATTTCTATGCTATAGCTTCATCTCTCTTTATTCCAGGGTGGTTTTAACATGATGTTTCAGGTATTATACAGATTCTCAGTAAGGCCTTGTGCAAAAGAAAGGGTACATTTAATTCACATTAAATCCATATTAATAGGCAGCAACATAGCAATGCTTTTTATGTGACAAATGACAGCAGTTGGCATGGGTTTATCCAAAGTGGCATGGGTTTAGCCAGAGCTAGAGAATAGCAGAGAAACCTCAGTTTGCATATTCAATGTACACTTCACCTCAATGTACACTTCAGGAGCCTTAAAGATATGTTGCAGTGAGAAAATATATTTCCTGGTGTGGATTTCTCAAAAAGGATTGGTGGCTTGAGGCAAGGGAATCAACTCCCATCTATAAAATCACTTGTTGAACCTCATGGCAGGAAGGCAAAGGAACATTTCAGAAAACCTGTTGCCAAGAAGCCATTCCAGATTGCATGGTTTACTATCAGTGCCTTGCTGGACTGTGAACTGAGTGCCAGGGCAATGATCATAAGCTGGGTGCCCCATGCTGGACTGTGGCCTGTATACTATGGCCAGGGCAACCTAGTGCCACAGGCACATGCTAAGCCAGAACTGGGCCCGAGACTACAGAAGACTTCTGCCCGTGCACCACTCTGCAACTGCACAAGCCCTGTGATGCAGCCCAGCAGCCCTGGTCTCCATGAACACAGACACAGCTGCAGACTAGAGAAGAGCCATGTTCTGACAGAGGACAGATGTTCCTGCCATGAAGCCATGAACGGATCGCTTCTCCATCGCGCACCACATTCCTTTTCCCCCTGAGTCATCCCCAAACAAACACTGTTGCCCAGCCAGAAACAAAGGATGCGCTGGAGCCTGTCAAACTTGGGCCTCGTTTGCCATGGGTTTCTTAACTGTCAGTCTGACTTTGGCTCTGTATGCTTATAGTCCTGTTTCATTCTGGCATGTGAGTGTATATGTGTGGAACTGCTTTGCTGGGAGTAGCGCTCACTTGTAACTGTGTCTATGACGGGGCCTCCCTTCCATGGGAAGAATGCATACTTGCCCTCGAGTACCAGACACTACTAGATAATGTAACCCTATGCTTGCAGGTGTTGGAGGAGGGCTAACAGTACACGGTAGATTTTGGTGGGCTGGATGTATTGGTGTGATTGGACTGGTCATAAGGGGGGGCTGTTTGAATTATGTATAAAGGAGAACTGGCACCAAGGGAGTCAGTTCTGACACAGGTCATCTATGCTTGAGACCTCTCTATCTCTCAATAAACAAATCACTGCCAGAGAGTGTTGTTGGGAGTGAGTTTCTTCAAGACCTGACAGAGCCACCCTGCCACCAATCCAGATAACGCCCATGACAAGCATCAAATCATTAAAGTGATTGCACCCTCCTTCCCTTTTCCCTTGTTTCACCCCTTCCTCAAGAGGTGTCACTCCCTTATGCACATCAACCCTAAATTGTGCAACCGTCATTTCTTTTGTCCTATCCATCCTAAGGTGTTTTTTAAATTCTACATTTCCTGGGAACCAGTGACTGCCAGGCTCCCACCTCAGGTCACAAAATTGGCTACTTAAGGCAAACTCTCTGCACATGCACTCTCTTGCCCTCTCTCTCTCTCTCTCTCTCTCTCTCAGAGCTCTCACCCCACCCCACCTTTCAGTTTGGGACTACTCCACATGTGTCACTGGCCAGCTCATGATCATGCCCTCTCTCTTTTTCATCCCTTTTTGCTGCATAGTTTACTCATCTCACCAGACAGGCAACATATCACCCACCAACAATATTCCTGCTAATATGAAAGTCACTGTCTTTTCCGGTCTAATTTTCCTAGTTCTGTACTGAGTGTGTGTGTGCTAATAATTGTTGTATGCTTGAGAATTATTAAGTAAAACCAATTATCACAGCACCCTGGTCTCCTCGTCTATTCACAGGCTCTAGGAATTCTGTCTCTGGTATACACAGGTTATGTCCCTTTAATATTATAATTTCCCTTTAATATTATATTTAATTTAATATTCCACCAAGCTTATTTAAGAAATAAGACAGTTCAGCTAACAAACTGACCCACTGGGGCTAATCTAATAGGCAATTTATGAGATGAAACATTTTGTAAACCTGATTCCGGAACTCTGACAAACAGGATGACCTGGAGAAATATTCAAGGGGGTGATGAAGTGAGGAGGCAAAGTCAGAGGCAGAGCAGCTCCGTATGCTATGTTTGGGGGGAGGGGATAACATAAAAAGTCAATAATGGTGCATTTCATTCATCTGGGGAAGCATTAAATGTTCCATGAAGGCAACCATACGGACAAAATTTATCTGTTGAAAGAGCTATGTCTTACAAAGTAGTCAATAAGACAGGACTGTACTTAGAGCATTTAGCCTGTTTTGAGACACCGTAAATGATAGGAACATGGAAACCATATGTTATGATTTGGCACAGTAAGCAGTAAACACCATGTGACCTGAAACACAGTGACAGAGATCGGGAGTGGGGGAAATCAGCACCACTGTCAGAATTATGGGGGAAACTTATGTCTTCAGGTAGGGAGGCAGGAAATTGGAGAGCAGTTTAAACTTTCAAGGTGAAAACCTTTTTTTCCGGGAAAGAACTTCCCTGTGTGTGGAATCTATGCACAGATAGCTGCATATCACCATCACTGATCCATTGGGTTTGCTTGTAAATGAACTGAGAAACAAACTTGCAATGAACTGAGAAGTCATAATGGGGTCAGGGAAATACTGGAGATTTGGGGTTGCAGCCTGGGGAGGGTGGGGTATGAGGAGGGAAGTGGCCTCAGTGTGCCATGCGACCATGCAGTCCACCCTCCAAAGCAGCCATGTCCTCCAGGAGATCTAATCCCTGCAGCCTGGAGATCAGTTGTAATCCCATGAGACCTCGAGACCCCCATTTTTTTTTCCAGTGGCCATCAAGTCACAAATGATTTATTTATGGCAACCCCGTAGGGTTTTCAAGGCAGGAGATGTTCAGAGGTGGTCTGCCATGGCCGGCCTCCGCATGTGAGGGCTCCACCCCCTCCTCCAGATGAGACACCCTTGGTTAGTGGGGTCCCTCTCTTACTTTGGACTTAGTTGTTTCAATAGGCACCCCTTTTTACAGCCTAAGTGTCGGGGGATCTGAAACTTGGGGATTCTCATAAAGGCCTCTGGGTTCAGCCATGACATTGGAAAATTCCACGAAAGAAGAGGAAGGGTGTGCTGTGATCAGAACCTGATTAAGTACCATCTCCCCCAGCTCAGTGGCATATTGTTCTCATGAATAAAAAACGCAGTTCCCAATGGGAGGCCACCACCACTGGCAATTGGCATACCTCCCCTTTCATCGGGGTACCATCCATCTGGGAGAAGACTGGTGGCTCTTCTAGTTTGTGCACTTTGGCCCTCAAGCCCATCACTAAAGTTGGGCTAATCAAGTCCCAGGTGCACCGAGAGTCAATGAGGGCCCGTACTCTAATGTGGGTCCCTACTGTGGGGTTAACCACTGTAACAGTCAGATAAAAAGGGGGAAAGGATGTTCTCACTGATTCTAGTGCCAGAGACTTTTGGACCTGCTGTTCAGTGCCCTTTAGTGCTGTATAGTGTCCTTTTCCCACCAGTTGTGGTGGTTCCTTGTCACTGGACCAGGTGCCCTTGAGCTCTCCCCTCTCTCCCAACTGGAGGGCCTTAGTTGGCTTGGGATGGTGACTCATGGGTTTGCTATTCCTGTCCTTATGGTCCTCTTTCTTCGCCCCCCTGGGCTCTTCTCCCATGGACAGGCAGCTGCGAAGTGGCCCAAGGCTCCACATTTCAGGCACAACCCCTGGCACATCTTCTGCTTTCGGTCACTCCCAAATCCCGACGCTCAGGCCCACAGGGTCTGTGACTTGCCAGGGCCCTTTTCTGGGGTCTTTGGGTGATACATCCATAGTAGGTTGCATCGATTCTCTGCCTCACATGCCACTTGAATCCAACCATTCAGTGTCAGCAGGTTGTCTTGGGCCAGGGCTTTGTCAAGGATGGCATGATTGAGCCCAGTGCAGTAAAATTCAATCAGGACCTCTTTGGGCCATCCCTGGAGTTTCGCTGCAAGTGTCTTGAACTCATCTGAGAACTCCCGGACTGAGTGGCTCCCCTGCTTCAGGAGAGTTTGGTTCCTCCAGGAGGTCCTTGCATTGCCTATGTAAGGGCTCGCATAAAGGCATCCACCTCATGGAGTTCCAGGCCCCCAATGCTGTACAGCCCCACAAAACAGTCTGCTGCCCGATAAGAACATAAGAAAATAAGAGAAGCCAGTGTTGAATCGGGCCAATGGCCTTTCTAGTCCAACACTCTGTCACATAGTGGCCAAAAATACCAGGTGCCATCAGGAGGTCCAGCAGTGGGGCCAGGGCACCAGAAGCCCTCCCACTGCTCCCCCCCAGCACGAAGAATAGAGTGCATCACCTGCCCCAGACTGAGAGTTCCTATCTATACTTTGTGGCTAATAGCCACTGATGGACTTCTGCTCCATATGTTTATCTAATTCCCGCTTGAAACTGTCCATGCTTATAGCTGCCACCACCTCCTGTGGCAGTGAATTCCATATGTTAATCACTCTTTGGGTGAAGAAGTACTTCCTTTTATCTGTTCTAACCCGACTGCTCAGCAATTTCATGGAGTGCCCACGAGTTCTTGTATTGTGAGAAAGGGAGAAAAGTACTTCTTTCTCAACCTGCTCTATCCCATGCATAATCTTATAAACCTCGATCATGTCACCCCTCAGCCGTCGTTTCTCCAGGCTAAAGAGCTCCAAGCATTTTAACCTTTCTTCATAGGGAAGGTGTTCTTTTATCATTCTGGTTGCCCTTCTCTGCACTTTTTCCAATGCTATAATATCCTTTTTGAGGTGTGGCGACCAGAACTGTACACAGTATTCCAAATGAGGTCGCACCAATGATTTAGACAGGGGCATTATGATACTGGCTGATTTGTTTTCAATTCGCTTCCTAATAATCCCCAGCATAGCGTTGGCCTTCTTTATTGCAGTTACACACTGTCTAGACATTTTCATTGAGTTATCTACTATGACTCCAAGATCTCTCTCTTGGTCAGTCTCTGCCAGTTCAGAACCCATCAATGTGTATTTATATTTAGGATTTTTGGCTCCAATGTGCATCACTTTTCACTTGGCCACATTGAACCCCATTTGCCATGCTGATGCCCACTCACCCATCCTCGACAGATCCCTTCGGAGTGCCTCACAATCCTCACTGGTTTTCACCACCCTGAACAACTTCGTGTCATCTGCAAATTTAGCTACTTCACTGCTTATTCCCAATTCCAAATTGTTAATAAACAAGTTAAAAAGCATTGGACCGAGTACTGATCCCTGTGGTACCCCACTGCTTACCACCCTCCAAGTTTCCCATTTATACACTCTCTGTTTCCTATTTATAAGTCAGTTTTTGATCCACAAGACAACCTGTCCTTTTATCCCATGACTATTGAGCTTACTTAGGAGCCTTCAATGAGGAACTGTATCAAAAGCTTTCCGGAAGTCAAGGTAAATAATATCTATTGGGTCCCCCTTGTCCAAATGTTTGTTCACTCCCTCAAAAAACACTAACAGGTTAGTGAGACAAGATCTTCCCTTACAGAGCTCATGCTGAGTCTGCCTCAATAGTTTTCGTTCATCAATGTGCCTACTAATTCTTTCCATAATAACAGTTTCCACCAACTTACCCGGTATCGATGTCAGACTGACTGGCCTGTAATTTCCCGGATCTCCCCTGGAGCCCTTTTTAAAGATGGGAGTGACATTAGCTACCTTCCAGTCCTCAGGAATGGAGGCAGATTTTAAAGAAAGATTACATATTTTTGTCAGGAGATCCACAAGTTCACATTTGAGTTCTTTCAGAACTCTCAGATGAATGCCATCCGGGCCTGGTGGTTTATTAGTTTTTAAATTGTCCATCAGTCGTAGGACTTCCTCTCTTGTCACCTCAATCTGATTCAGGTCTTTCAACACCCCTCCCGAAATCAGTGTTTCTGAGGTGGGCAAGCACTTCTCCTCTTCCACAGTGAAGAACAGAGGCAAAAAATGCATTCAGCTTCTCAGCCATTTCCCTATCATCCTTCACTACTCCTTTTACCCCTTGGTCATCCAAGGGCCCCACTGCCTCCCTGGCTGGCTTCCTACTTCTAATGTATTTGAAGAAAGTTTTATTGTGGGCCTTTATGTTTTTTGCGATATGCTCCTCATATTCCCTTTTTGCTTGCCTGATCACAGACTTGCATTTTATTTGCCACAGCCTGTGTTCCCTTTTATCAACCTCACTGAGACTAGCTTTCCACCATTTAAAGGAATCCTTCTTACCTTTTACAGCTTCCATTACTTTATTTGTTAACCATGCAGGCTTTTTTCTATACCTATTTGTGCCTTTCCTAACCTGCGGTATATATTTTTTCTGAGCTTCTAGGATTGTCTTTTTAAATAGTCTCCAAGCTTCCCCAATGGCTTTGACTTTTTCACTCTTCCTTTCAGTTTCTTCCTCACATGTTCTCTCATACCAGAGAAGTTACCCCTTTTAAAGTTAAAAGTGGTTGCGTCAGTCTTTTTGGGCAACTCCCTATCTGTACAAATGTTAAACTCAATGACATTATGGTCACTGTTCCCAAGTGGTGCAATCACTTTTACATTTCTCACCAGGTCTTGGGTGTTACTTAGGACCAGGGCTCTTTTTGTAGCAGGAACTCCTTTGCATATTAGGTGACACACTCTTAATGTAGCCAATCCTCCAAGAGCTTACAGAGCTCTTCTTACAGGGGCTACTGTAAGCTCTTGGAGGATTGGCTACATTACAGGTGTGTTGCCTAATATGCAAAGGAGTTCCTGCTACAAAAAGAGCCCTGCTTAGGACCAAATCTAGGATCGCCTCTCCCCTGGTAGGATCTGTGATCATCTGTTCCATAGCACAGTCATTGAGAGTGTCTAAAAACTCAATCTCTTTTTCCTGACTAGAACTCATATTGACCCAATCAATGTGTGGGTAGTTAAAGTCGCCTATTACAACACAGTTATTTCATCTAGCCGCTATCTTTAATTCATTCATCATTTTGTAATCCTTCTCTACCTTTTGATCTGGTGGGTGATAACAAACTCCCACTGTTAAGCCTCCTTTTGGACCCGCTATTTCAACCACAGCCGAGATCACATGTAGTCCACACAATGCTCATCTGAGGTGAAGGTGGGCCCCACTCTTTTAGGAACTTCTGCACCTGCAGTGTGAAGAACGTCAACTTCTCTGGAGTCCCATCAAACATTGCTTCCACTCTGTCCCACAGCCTCTCATGGCCTGGAGCCAGACCCTGCTGGGGCACGAATGGAGGCGGCAGTGGCTGGGCGGGTGCCTGGTTGGCGGGGGTCTTTCCTTGAGGATCGGCCCTGGCGAGGCTTCTCCTCCTCGATATTGCAGCTCCTGTTGCAGAATCTCCCAAGTGACCCCCAGGAGTCCTCTAGGATCTCCCTGGTATCATGGCATAGTTCTTCCAGCTCCCCTTGGAATTCCATTTGAACCCGCTTGAGTCCCAGCTCCTCCATCATTGCTCCAATCACCCTCAGTCACTCTGGGTCATCGTGGAAGGCTCTCAAGGCCCATCTCTAGTTCAACTTGGGCCAATTTCTCCATAACCTGGGCCCTGGGGTCAGCAACCAGTCAGGCTCGTCCCATTGCACTTAGCTCTGTCAGGTGTCTTTTGGCCTCGTGCCCCATGCTGGTGGTGCAATACTTCATAGTCTCAGTGGTGTTCTTCCGCTCATCTTTGGGGCCCAAGGGTTCATGGGTTGGTGTCTCAGTCTGCGAGCTGGTTCCGTTCCTGACATCCTCACCTTTGTCACCCATTACTGCAGTTACTCTCAACAACACTCTCTGGCAGTGATTTGTTAATTGAGGAATAAAGCTAAGAGCTCTGTGTCAGAACTAAAGTTCTGGTGCCAAGGCCCAAAGTTATACATTGTTCAAACAGGCTCCCCCGGGGTCCAGTCCAATCATAACCCACATTCATCCCATCTAGAGTTCATGCACTCCAGCCCCCACCTGCAAGTCTAACATTATATTATCTATTTCTGCAGAGCAAGTACAGGCAGCAACCAAGGTCATCCCTGAGAAGGGAGACTACTTAGGAATTACACAGTCACCACAACAAAACCATTCTCACACTCACACACCACCTCAGGAATTCCCAGTACCCACTCGAGGCCCCTTAAGTCAAGGCGAATGAGACACCAAGTTTGACAACAGGTGACCTTGGCTATTGAAAACATTATATTCACCACTTGAACATATTCATCACAAAGTTCTCAGCATCTGTGATCCTGTCCAGAATTGATAAGAGTCAGGTTTGGCACTGCCTGCCTTAGGAATCAAACTCCCTTTCAATGAGTCTCCACCATAGCAAGCTGATTATTGGGGCCTGAACACAACACAAGAGCTGAAGTCAACTTCTGGATGAATTTAGGGTTTTTCTGAGTCATGAGAATGTGTGAGGACTGTTATCAGCTTTGCAGTGTTTATAATGTGCAGCCACCATCAAAAAGACTACAAAAGACTCTGACTATATCATCTATCATAGAAAGGGCCTGGCTGTGGTTGGTGGATAATTAATGATGTGATACTGATGGGGGGAGGGAACAGCTCTGTCAGATGGGCCCACACACACTCAAAGAAGGAGTCAGCCTACTGTCAGAATCAATGGCATGGTACAGCAAGTGGAAATGGTAGCAAAGCCATCGTGTCTTATTTGATGGCACCTTGCAGCATAAGTGACTAAGTGACTATGCTTTGGTGAACTTTAGCATGTGTAGCAAGGAACCATTTCAGTTCCACCCTTCACCATGTGGGTAGTTGATGGACAAAGAGTTTTATGT
Organism: Gekko gecko; assembly: GCA_029375565.1. NCBI lineage: Eukaryota > Metazoa > Chordata > Lepidosauria > Squamata > Gekkonidae > Gekko > Gekko gecko. The sequence continues at coordinate 80,752,711 of JAPDNY010000003.1, read as the reverse complement.
GAAAAAGGAGTTGTAAATCTATGTTCTGGGCTTCGGTGATTAAATTGTTTACTCCAAAAAAAGAAAAGAAAAGAAAAAGAACTCTATATGATACCCACTTGAAATGAACACCAGTACTCCTAAGAATGGGGATTGAGCATTCCAGCGTGGTAGATGCATTATAATCAAATAAATGTTATGTTGGAGACCCATTAATAGATCCCTCAATGATAAAATAAATAAAACGGCTCAAGTGGAAGGGTGTGGGAGACTGCAGCTGCACACGTCAGTGTAGTGGAACTGTATTGCATCTTGCTTCCTCCAGAATCAATATATTGAGAAAAGGCAATAAAATTACATTGCTGCACCTATTATGAGGTATACAAATATAAACATGAAAAAATGTAGCTATCATTTTTTGTGATAACTGTGTTCTTGAATATCTAGTCTTGCAGTCTTGCTGTACATCTTGACCCTTTCCAGCTCATTGCTCCTCCTCCTCCCAGTATAAAAAATTATTCTTGGGAATATAGAAAATAACGGTTAAGCTGCAAGCTATCTTTCAGATCATATAATTCTTTCCTTCATTCCTCAAAGAGATTGGCCTTTATAAGAGTGGTCACCTTGCACATTGCTTGTATACAGTTTGTATCTGAAAGTGACATCATGCTGTTGAAGGCATTGACTCATCTGTTTTTTACCATGGAGATAAGCAAATACCTAGAGTGTTCTGATTTCACCTCCAGGTACAAACTGGAAGTGCCATTGCTATGTTGCATGATGAAGCTCCTTGCCTCTGCATTTTGCTCCTACTAGAGCCTAAAGGCAGGAGCTTATCCACTGCCCTTAACAGTGGTGGATACATAGGAAAGAAATACAATGGCTTAGCTCCTAAGCCCCTTTTCCACATACGGTAGGCACTTCTGCTTGCAGAAGAGAGGGAGAGCAAGCTTCACTGATTTTTTTCCACTGTAATCAGGGCTGTCAAGATGAGGGGAATGTGGAGACAAACTTATTGGGGTCCAAGTCAGCTGGAGGGCCCTGAAGCCAGTGTCATCCTGCATTCAGTATGCAACTTGATTTATTTTACTTCTGATGCAATTCTGCTCTGCAGCCACTAGGGGAGCAGGAAAGGCAGAGAACAGTAAACAACAGTAGCTCTGCTTTCTGCTAGATTTCTCTATTTGCAAAGTTTACTACAAGGAAGCAAACATTTCTCCCCATCCCTTTTTTTTTGGGGGGATGAGTATTTGTGTGTGTGTGTTTGTGCTTGCAAGCCTGGAAATCATGGTGACTTCTGGCAACCCCTAGTGGGGCTAGGACATTTCAGAGAGTGACCCAGTAAGGTTCCACCTTCTTCCAGAGTCTCTGGAAGCCCACTTCCCTGTCCCTTTCAGCTTTGACTAGCTAGCAGAGCGTAGAATTAAAGTGAGCAAAGAGGTCCGCTCGCTGGAGTATATTATTCCGAGGACCCTAGGTCGGAGGTTTTCCTGAAGCCTTCCCGGGTTTATAGAGGTTATCCCGGCAGGACAGGGTGTCCAAAACCCAAAGACCGGTTTAAAGGAGTAATCCGGCAAGGGACGTGAGGCCCAGGCCAAGCCCACGCTCAAAACTCCGAATTAAAAGGGTTAATGGTAAGCCCGGCGGGGACAGAGGTCTAGCCTAGAAAAACCAGATGGAAAGGGTTATTGAGGGAAAAACCCGGCGGGGACATAAGTCTAGCCTTAAAAACCTCAAATCTAAGGGTTTTCGGTAATCCAGGCAGGGGAGTGAATTCTAGCCTTCAAAAACCGTCACTCACGGACCACGAGGCCTAAAGAGCTAAGCTCACCTCACCCGCGAGCAGAAACAGAAGAGGGGAGAGGCAACGTGATCAGGGGATCCCTATTCGGAAATGGAGCCACGTTGCTCCCAATAAAAAGCAGCACTGCTGCACAACAGATCCCCTCGATCCCTATTTGGAAATGGAGCCACGTTGCTCCCAATAAAAAAGGCAGCCCTGCTGCACACCAGTTCCCCCCCCCCCCCCTTCCTTGTTAGTGGATAGTGGATGGGAATATCCTGAAATTCTCCCGGGTTAAGTTGGTTTTCCTGGTCACGGGTGGAACGCCTTAAAACCTTCTATAATCCAAGTCTTAGAACACTTGGGAACCATAAGCCAGAGAACCTGCCAGTGAGCCGTAGAATCCTTACTGGTTAGAAACATCCAAGTTTTAGAACACTTGGAAACCAGAAGCTGAATGCGTGTTTGTGTGTGGGTAGCTGCACACCAGCATCCCACATGGACTTTGAGACCCCAGGAATCAGGGTCTTTTTCCCTTTGGTGGCCATTGGCCTTTTTGGTTTGTAAAGTAAGTTTGTTCCTCAGATCCGAGAATCTGAAGTTAAGCAAAAATGCTAAGTTAAAAACAAGAGGAAGTCTGACCTTGTAATCAAGATCCTCTCTCTCAAATTCCCTTTTCCCAAATGGAAGGAGACCTGGAAAGGGTGATAGAATTGTAACAGAATATACAAAATGCCAGGCAGTCTTTTTAGAAATCAAACTGCCTTGCTCCCTAGCCTCTTAAGTAAAACCCAGCAGGCAGAAGTAAGTCACCAGTCTTGCCATGCTGAGATTAAATTCCCCTGAAACAGCAGCTTGAGACCATGGTTGCATTTGCACCCCATGTGATGCTGCTAGAATGAAACTTCTGGGAATGACCAGGCCAACTCTCAGTATAGAAACAGAAGCAGTCATTAAGTACAGCCACTTAATGGCTGGAGCAAAATAAATAAGACAGTGAATGCCTAAAGTAAAACCTTCCCCCATTCCAACTCCAAACTGGGCAAGGAATGGAGTGCACACAGGACTTCCCTGTGGAAAGAACTGAGAAAGAAAGGAAAAACCTCACCCCTTAGCTTATTGCCCAGAGAATAGCATCTCCCTTTGGTAGTGCCAGCCTCCAGGCAAGACCTGGAGCTCTCCCGGAGTTAGCAAATCTCCAGGCTGCAGAGTCCAGTTCCTCTGCAGAAAATGAGTGTTTGGAGGAGAGGGAAGACTATAGCTTTTGCCCCACTGGAGTCTTCATCCTTCTTCCGACCCAAGCCTAGATCTCCAGGAATCTCCTGCCTGGACCTGGCAGCCTTGCTCAGCGCTTAGCAAGACCAACAGGTCCAAAAATATGTAACTTTTATGTAAGTAAGGAACCTTAGCTGCAGAACTCAGGCCCCAGAAAGAACCTGAATTCAGTGGACAGTGCAGCTATGTCACCAAAATTCCCAAAACATGCTTAAATGCTTGAGAGATGAAGTCCAATACAGATGTAGCATCAGAAATAGTTTTTCTATAATTACTGGCATAATTGAGAGAAATTGAGAAAATTCTGTACCTCTGGTTTTACCTTTTAAAATATAGAATTCTAGAAATCCCATTCTCTTCCCAAATGCCTTTGGGAGAGAATTGGATCCATTTCAGTCATGTTTAAAACAGCCAAAAGAGTGGAAATTTAACACTTGCCTAATCAGGAAACTTTAGCAGCCCCCCCCTTCTTCACTGTGATCAGCACAGGAAGACAAAAGAGAGCCAGATGCCCCTCAGGCGAGCCCAACTTTGTCTCCGTGACTGTCAGCGTAGGAATACAGCTTCAAGAGAGAGAGAGCATTTACTGATCAAGATTTGTCCTTCTAACTAATTACTACTAAAGGTATTAATATGTAGGGAATGTACTAATGATTAATGTGTACTAATTTTCTTCTGACTTTTCTGTCTCAAATTGAAGAGGAAAATGTAAGACTCTCACTCTCCATTTAAAATTCAAATGAACCCGCTGACTTGCCACCCTCCAGGGGAAAACCCAAAGGAGGACAAGATAAGAAGGCTCCTAGCTAGATTAATGGCCCTTCTGGAGGGTAACAATTGCACCTCCTTCTTTTGTTAAGAGAAATCTCCCTCTGTAAAGGAACTAGGGGGAGCACAGAAAGAAAAAAATGTTTTCTCCTTTGGTTTTTAAGGCATAGATGGGGAATGAAAATGCATAGAGAAGACTGATCTTTTCTTCCCTTTTGAATTTGTAATTCCTTGTCTATTACAGGAAGGTCATCTTCCTTCCCCCCATTCCAAAGTTTAGTTTTTGTTTTTTTTAAAGGTCCGTTTTGTAATTGTTTTTACATGGTAATATTGTTCCCTTTTAATTTTAATGGAAATCTTTCTTTAGAAAGTTAAAAATACATTTATTTGCATCCTCTTCCTTGGAATTTCTCATGATTAGAGATTCCTTACTTTCAAAATGGTACATTTAAAAATAGATTTTAAAATAGATTTGTTTCTGTTCCATTAATTTATTACAGCATCTCGATTTTAAGCTTTGTCTTATCTTCCCATTCTTATAGAAGGGAATCTCTTTTTAAAATTTCTTGGTAAATTTGTGTGATCTAGAACTTTTTCATCTCTTTAAGGTTTTATAAATACTCTTTTGGTTTTGGAATTAGCTGTTCTCTTAAAGCCCCACCTTTAGGGCTAACGTTTCTTTAGTTTTGATATCAGTTTATATATAGCTACCATAGAATATTTTAAAGGGTTTAAGTCTGGCAGCACATCCCTTCTGATTTTGTTCTAGTAATCTATATGCCCAGGCCCCCTTCAGCCCAGCTTCCACTAGCAAGGAAAGAAACTCTGTTCATGCTCAGAAGAACTATTTGCTGGCACAAAGCCTGTGCCAGAGACAACTTTTTTTCTTTCTTTCCTCTTCTCTTGTGGTGTGATCTTTGGCCGACTTCTTAAATCATGCAGAATTATCAAGGGCTACTGCCTCTTCTCTTCTCTTGGATTTTCAATCCTGTCTGTAATTTAGCTACTTGATTCTTTCATCTTTATTTTGTTTAAGGGCTTCCTCTTTGAGGTACACAATCAGTACCTGATGCTCTAAGTTTATTCTCCTATTTAAGTTTTATCCCTGCATGGCTAGAGCATCTTTCTATCCACGCAAACCTGTTAATCTGTCTCTCAAGTTCTTTCATATCTGCAGGAACTGAAAGTCTGAACCTGCAATTGAAGTCTTATGCCTGATAGTAAAGGCACACCTTATAAGTTATTTTAGGAATTGTTTGTTTCATATGTGTGTTAATAATTATTGCTTTCCAGCTTTTTGTTAGCTTTGTTTTTGGGGTATGACCCACCCCCATAAGCCGGCAGTTTTCCCTGGGAGCCCCCAACTTTTTCTACAACAGCCATGGCAATCTAACTTCCTTTTTTTTGAAACGTTCTTTTGTTTGGCCATTTTTTTATAACTTCTTGGCGCCTCCAAACTGTGCACATCTTCACCTGGAACTCTGCTCTGGTCACCATAATAAAAACTGAACGTTCAGCTATTTCCAATTGTACCTGGAGAATACTCTTGCTATGCATATGCATCAAAGACTTTCCAAGATTCCTGTTCAGCCTACAAGACCTCGGTCTTGCCAAAGCCATTGCTCCCTATTTGCTACGCACCCAAGTCACCTCCTAATTTGCCTTTGCTCCAGTTTCAGCAAAGGACCTGCCAACTTACCAGCTGCCTTCTCTGGTCCTCCAGCCACTGTTGACCTGCAAATTGCTTGCAAACCATCTCATGGACATTGGATGCCACCTCAAGGGCAGGCAACTCTCACAACCAGCTGCAAATGCCTCATGGCACCCACCCAGTTATCACTTTGGGACCAAAGAATTGCTTTTTGGTCCCTGAAAGCATGAAACCTCCACACTTACAAGGCTCAGATTGCCTGTGCCTTTTGCCAACTTGAGTGTCTGGGGTGGTGGTTTCAAAAATGTATCAATGTTCCTTACCCACATTTATCTGTAATGTTCAACTGAAGCTCAAATTGATTTGTATCACTGACTGTATTTATTCATTGGTCCATGTCATTTTCATGTTGTTGCTCACATGTTCTAAATGTTTTGTAATCATGCTTTTACACACATTCATTCTCAATTCTTCCAGCATAGCATTTGCATTGCTTTTAGTTATCTTTCTGCTTTAAGTTTGCTTAACCCACCAATTTTTGCTTTCTGTATTTGTCTAATTGTTTAGGAATTTTGGTAACCTTTGAGTTAGATATGTTTTTAGCTTATAAGTTTTTAGAATTATTAGGATGTCTTGCATTTCCTTTTTGTTGCTTTATAATAATTAGAAGCCTTCATTAGATTTGCTATAGGTAGCATTATGTACAGTAGTCATGTCTCTCTGGAAGATGTGCAGAAGGTCCCTGCAAACACATACACAGAGGCACTCACACATCCTTATTTTAATTTGGCTTTAAAACATTTTTTTTTAATTTTTCCTTTTGGTTCCCAGAAAGATATATTTTTATAGCCGGTATACCTGACTCCCTCACCGAGCCGTTCCCCTGTAAATTCTCTCTCTAACCTTGTTCGGCTGTCCTTTCTTTTCTGGTCATATGGAACTCCAACGGCAGCAAAACATCATTTGAAGTGAAGCCATCTTGGCTCACGCCTAAAGACTGGCTTCAAGGGGGGAATTGTTACCAGAGGCACTGCCTTTTATTCTTGGGTAGCCCCAAAACAGGGGTGCCCTACTTTCTAACCTGAACCAAAGTCCCCAAAAGCCAGGCACTCTCAGCTTGACCACAGAGTTGGGCTGCAAGTGGTCTGCAAAGGGATTTCATATTCAGGTTTCATAAGGTGACCTCAGAGCAAGTCTTCCCCCTCCACCCAGCAGAGATTATGCTCATGGAATAACAATGAGTTCCAGAGGTAAGTCTTTAGAAGCCACCTGGCACTCTTCAGCACCTTACCCAGCCTTTTGTGTTTCTTTGTCTTTCTTGCCTCTGTCCCTCAAGATACCGGGAAGTCTCCATCGAAGTGTGTATGTGCAGACGATGTCATCTGACAGCTGCCACGTCTGCAAGGGGGGGATATGTAAGCCCTGACGCCATTATGGGGCTTTGCTATGGACTGTTTGCTGTTGCCACATGGTCGGTCTAGACTGTAAAATGGATGCCAAGGTAGAAGCCCATAGAGAAAGGAAAAAGCTGTCTTTTTACTCTGAGGGACTCCATTACATACCTGCTGCATGTCACATACACGGATTAAGGGCCATACAGCAGACAAAGGACTTTTCCTCTGCCAGTGCATGAAGGGATTACCCAGTCAAGCATTCAAATTGTTAACGACCCTTCCTGATGCTAATCAGGGACAATCAGGGAAGTCTCCCACCTTTTGTTTACCTGGCCAGCAAGTCCTATAATCCATTCAACTAGACACCCAACACCTGGCTTCTATTGTTAAATCCAGACCCTGCCTCTCTGGAAGCCCATTGGTCAAACCTAAGGTCTGCCTCTACTGACATCACACACCCCTGGGACCCCAGATTGGCCCAGGTAATCTTTTGTTCTCACCTGAGACCAGCCCCCAGGGCCACCCATTGGGCTGCATTGTCTTACAGTGGGTATATCCCAGAACTCACATGGCCTTAGTGTGTGTGTCTCTGCCATGAGCCAAAATGGCAGCCCACCCCTGAACCCTCTGGGTTTAGGTCACAATCCTTCTTCATGGACTTCTGCACATCTGACAGGTAGTATCACCTCTCCATAAGCCATCAATCCCCTCTGCTTTCTTAGTTCTATTTTATGTGTGTGAATGTTTGAATACTGTTTGTGTGTTTGTGAACGGATAAATAAGGATTATATTCAGTAAAATAATATTTTATTAATTATACCTGGTCTCTGTGTCTTTTACTGGGAACCATTACAGACTAGCAGCATTCTCTGTATATACAGGCGAGAATCCAATAATAATAATAATAATAAACCAATTGCTATATTTAAAATAGAGCAATTGGGCTAACAAGGTGACTTGATAACCTGCCTCTGTGTCCCACCCTTGGTATTCCTTGGGGGTCACCCTTCCAAGTACTTGCCGTGATTGGCCCTGCTTAGCTTCCGAGATCTGATGAGATCAGGCTTGCCAGGGCTATCCAGGTTAGGGCAGAGGAAGCAAACATTTCCATATCCTGTTAAATGTATCAACCAAGCCTGCACCAGAGCAAGGCAAGCCAGCACAACTCATGGCAACTAGAGTCATTGCCAGACACATAAAAGATTGTTATTTCCAGCAGTCTGTTTCTCTCTTCCTTTTTTTCCCACACAGTTCCCCCTTAGTGTGCTGCAGAAAATAATTAAAAAACCCTTTCCTCTTTTCTTAATTTCTCTTCCTTTTTTCCTCAATTTTCTCCTCCTTTATTTTGCTTTCTTCCTGTCACAATATGCCTTCATTTTCCCCTCCCCACTTTTAATTCCCCCCTACTCTTTTTTTTCCCAGGCTTAGTTTCAACTGCTTCTCATCCCTGGTTGACAATTTAGGACAAACTTAATAGTAGTCCAGGAACAAACCCTACCAAATATTATGAACAGAAGCAGGGGAAAAGTTAATATTTCTTCATGATCTATCAAGTACAAAAAGGATGTGTGTGTGTGTCCCCTTTACATGCATGGTAATGGAATGTCTTAGTGGTTACACATGTGGAACAGAAGCTAGAACTCCTTCCCCCACTCCTTAATTAGATTTATTTAGGTTTTATACATTGTTCAGGCAGTGTGTTGTTGTTGTATTAGTGGGAGCCCAGAGCTCTGTGAATTCAGAGAAGGGTGGTGTATAAATCAAAATTATAAATAAATAAATAATATGCCTTTGCTACTGTAGACATTAAGCTTCATGCTATATGGCAAATGACATAATCTTTTTAGGAAATATGTCAGCAGAATCAATCCCAGTAATCCTAGTATTTCTCATCTTGCGCCACTACATGATAAATTTGCCCTAGCTTTTGTGTTAAGTAAAGGAACAAGGGTAAAATTAAATAGATGTCTTACTGATTTACTTACTAAAGATTTATTGTGAAGTGTAGTTTTTGTGAACTACAGCCCACTTCATCGGATGTAAGAAGTGTACACATATTTATGTGTGTACTAATACAAAGTAACAAAATTAGACATGGGTTGGGTCAGAGTCATACAAGGTGGGGCAGGTAAAATCTTTGTCCAGAGGCCCATGTGGTTCACCTGTATTCCTAGGCCTGCTGCCTCTTGGAGCAGCAGTGGAAGACATTTTTTTAAAAAAAGTGATGTTGTTGGTTCCACTTCATCATTTCCTGGAAAAACCCAGAAGTGGTGTAGGGTATTTCTAGGAAACTCCAGAAACTCTATGGTATTACCCAGAAGTGATACAGCAACACCACTAACATCACACCTCCCCATATCCCCATCCCTCCCGTCAGTTGCCAAGCTTGACCTGAGTACTCTATGTACTCCTGTTTTATGTGTATGGAGAGCAAGTAACAACTCAGCAGGGCCCATGGATGGTTGAAGGAGCCAAATGGGAAGGGGGGGTGCTGAAAAATCTGTTTCACTGTCAATTCTTGTCAGGTAGAGCCTGAGCCTTCAGAGAGGATTTCTGGAGGGATCTTATTTCAGAGCCTGGCTTTGAGTGTAAGCAGGCCAAGATAGTAAATGGTTTGAGATAGGATGTGTGCTTTCAGAGGGGTAGAAAGGGGTGTCAAACATATGGCACGTGGGCCAGATCCAACCCCTGCAGGGCTCCTAACTGACCTGTGAGCAACTGGGTCTCGGATGCTTCCTGCTTCCTGTTCCCTGCATCACAGCTGCTTTTGCCCAGTCTCTCCCATTTCCTGCTTTGCAAGGGAGAGAAAGAAAGCCAAGCCTCCCTTCCCTCAATTGGCTAAGGGCTCCTCTCCCTCCCCCTCTTCTCTGCTGGGGAGGGAGGGGAAAGGAAAAAGCCAGAGAGAAAAAAAATGGAGTCCTGTGGCACTTTTAAAATCATCAATTTTTATTCCAGGTATAAGCTTTTTTTGGGGGGGGACACCCGGAGGGAAGGAAAGAGCCAGAGAGAGAGAGAGAGAAATGGAGTCCCATGGCACTTGGAGAGATCCCCCTTTCCAGTTCTAACAGATGGGGGGAGGAGAAATTAGATTTATACCCTGCCCTTCACTTGGAGTCTCAGAGCAGCTTACATTCTCCTTCTCCTTCCCCTCCTCACAACAAACACCCTGTGAGGTAGGTGGGGCTGAGAGAGCTCTTTCAAGGACTGCTCTTGAGAAAACAACTCTGAGAGAACTTGTGATGGACCCAAGGTCACATCAGCAGCTGCATGTGGAGGAGTGGGGAATCAAACCTGGTTTTCCCAGATTAGAGTCCGCATTCTTAACCACTACACCAAACTGTGTGCATTCTTTATTAATGGAAGGGAGCAAGAGTCCAGTAGCACCTCAATGACTAACAAAATTTGTGGCAAGGTGTGCGCTTTCATGCATCACTGCTCACTTCTTCAGATGCAACTAGAATGTGAGTCCATCTCTCCTTATATCTTGGAGAGTGAAGGGATTTTAGATGCCAAGTGACAATAGCAGGGGTTGTTAATGAGAAAGAAAAACCTAGGTCTCTATTTAGTTCAGGAGGATGCATTGTCTTGAGCCAGTTTGGTGTAGTGGTTAAGTGTGCAGACTCTAATCTGGGAGAACCAGGTTTGATTCCCCACTCCTCCACTCGCAGCTGCTGGATGACCTTGGACAAGCCATAATTCTGTCAGAGCTGTCCTTGAAAAGGCAGTTCTGGAAAGAGCTCTCTCAGCCCCACCTACCTAACAGGGTGTCTGTTGTGGGGAGGGGAAGGGAAAGGAGTTTGTAAGCCACTCTGAGACTCTGAGTGAAGGGTGGAGTATAAATCCAATCTCCTCCTCCTCTTCTTCCTCCTCTTCTTCTTCTTCTTCTTCTTCTTCTTCTTCTTCTTCTTCTTCTTCTTCTTCTTCTTCTTCTTCTTCTTCATTATCAGTTGCAATTCAGCAGTCTCTCTTTCTAATCTCCCTTTGAAATTCCTTTGTAGGAGAAATACTACTCTTAGGTCAACAACTGAATGTCCTGGAAGGTTAAAATATTCCTCCACTGGTTTTTGAATGTTATGGTTTCTAATAGCAGTAGAAAGACCAAGAGTCCAGTAGCTACTTAAAGACTAACAAAATTTGTGGTAGGGTATGTGCTTTCGTGAGTTACTGCTCACTTCTTTAGACTTATTTCCATTTATTCTTTGCATCCTCCTGGACTGAATCCTCCTGTACCAAATGTAGACCTAGGTTTCCTATCTCATTACCATGTTGGTAGGGAGCGGGAATTATGCACTCTTGCTTGTTCATGGACAAAGCTCAGACTTTGCTCAACTCGTGCAAGTTGATGTCTAAGAACCCACACAGGGAGAAACCTTTTGAATGCTCAGAGTGTATAGATGCTCCCTTCAACAACATCAAAGAATCCCCAGAGGAGAAAACAGGTAACTGTGAGAAAAGCTTTCCTTATTTATCTGAACAGAAACCTTATGATAATCATAACCTGCAGGGTAGGTTTCAGAAGGTGGTGCTGGGAGACTGCTGTTCAGCCCACTGGTTCCATCTTGTCCCCCCATGCATCTACATGAAAATAGTGGGTGAGGTCATCCAGAGATTTGGGCTGGGCTGTTACCGTGCAGATGATACTGGCAAGCAGATCCCAGCAGGGCGAGTGAGGTAACTCACCACAGCCTGGCATGTTATTTTGAGACCTAGCCAACTGCACTCCCGAGCCCTCCCTTTGGAGAAGACGGCAACATGAAGCATTCCATGGTATTGGGACACGATCAGCAGGGGGCGGGGGTGAGGCATGACACTTGCAATGGCTTCATAATGTTATTTTATCATGTAGCTTTTAAATTGTTAGCTGCCTTTGTGGCCCTTGTCAGGCTAGTGTCTGGAAGACCCGGATTCAAATGGAAGCTTGCTGGGTGACCTGGGGCCAGTCGCGCTCTCTCAGCCTCACCTACCTCGCATGGTTGTTGTGAGGATAAATTGGAGGAGAGGAGAATGATGTAGGCTGCTTTGGGTTCCCACTGGGGAGAAAGGTGCAGTATAAATGAATGAATTAAATAAATAATAAAGTTGGAAGGAAAATGGTTATTGTCAATTCCTCCTCCTTGCTTCAGCACATAGTTTCTGGAGAGGCCCCTGACCCTCAGCAGCTTTTTTGGGGAGCTACAAAGGGCTGCTGGGAGAAGGGGAGGTGGATAAAAGTTACTTGGGTGGACTTGCGCAATTTATAGAAGTGACCCCTTGGAACCAAAACCATATAACAATATGGAAACTTTGTAATGTAATGAAAACCAAAATCCACATAGCACAACCCTTAAAATATGGCGAAATAACCAAAGCAAAGGAGGGAGGAGGATGTATGCACCCATGAACAGAGCAGATCAGGAGAAGCCATGGCAGAGGAATCTAATTTATTACGGAAGAAAGAACAACAAAGAAAAATATGCTGAACAAATGTGTGCTCATCAACCAGAAATAATAAAGCAAAATTTAGAAAATTGCAGTTTGACAGTTTATTGGAAGTATGGAACAAACTATGTCCCATTATGTGTTTGTTTAATTTTTTTTAAAAAAGCAGATCCCTTTAGAATGCCAAATATCATCAGTTTTGATACAGGAAATTTGATTCATTGGTCTCAGCATGGCTCACCCCAACATATCAGATGCGAAGAAAATAGTGATCATCATTAACAAAACTGGTTGCCTCAAGAGAAAAGGCACTGTTCCATTGGTAACATGACTACGGGTTTTACAACGTCTGTTAACTCCCTGGCAACTTCTTTTGTAGCATTTCATTAGTTGCATTCAACAAAATAGCAGCACATTTTGTTTCTGTAGGAGCCAAATTCCCACTTGGACATGCCATATTTTATTTTTTATATACAGAGAAGAGTTGTGCAGAGTTCAATCAATATAAATAAAAGTTTAACAGCACAACACGATGACCATTACATTATGCCAAGTTTTCCCAGTTGTATTTTTTAATACTAGCAACACTTACATCCTTAATTTTTCTTCCTAATGCATTGCTTTTTGTTTTTGCCATGAAACATGCTTTTTGAAGATCTGAATTTAGGAGTTATTTACAGATGAGACATACTTCCTCTTCTTGTGATTCCTATGCTAGCTCTTGCATTCTGAGGAAGGAAGGAAGGAAGGAAGGAAGCAAGCAAGCAAGCAAGCAAGCAAGCAAGCAGGGTTGGCCTGTTATTGTTAAATTTTAAACTGTTGCCTAGGGTGACAGCTCGACGAGGGTGCCATTCTGGCTGGCCTCATCCCCTCCTCACCTCCCTTGCCAGCTTCTTGTTCTGCCCCCAGCAAGAGACTCCCCTCTTTGCAGCCCCCCATACAGAAAGAGAAGGAGGTGGGGGGGACAGGCACGGGGAACAGCCTGGGATGACAGGAAAGTGCTGCTTGCCCTCTGCCAAACGAGCACCCTCAAGATCCTCCTCGAGGTTCTATGGCATCGGTGCAGTCATCATGGGCACCGACGTGGTGGGTACCAAAGTGACCAGTACCATGGTGATGGGCACTGTGTCTTGGGATGTGATTACCACCATCTGGTCCTCTTCTTCACCGTCCATCTCGAGTTCAGAGAGAAGTGGTACAGATGAGAGACCTGATGAAAGGATCACTGACAATTTGTCAGTTTCCCCAGATAGTTAGGCAAATGCCAGGCTTCTTCAGAAGATAGTGTTTATTCAAAACAAAGCTGGAGATGCAGTTACAAGCTCTTTGTCAGTGATACTTTGAAACAGCAAGCATTCTAAGTTATAGCCCATTCGAATGGCCCCCCCACCCCCTAAGCCAATAGCTATCACCTGGGGCCAGAGCGGCCCAGAGAGCTGCTGGCTGCTACGTTTGATGGCAATCCTGAGAAGCTTGCCTTGTTCCTGCTGCAAGTGCACATGTTCCTTTGGGATTGGGGCCACATTGGATGAGCACCGGGTGGACTACATTGGGTTGTACCTGAAAGAACGTGTGGCTGACTGGTATGTTGGGCTGTACAACCTTTGCGGTCCTGAGCTCCAGGAAGTTTAAGTGTTCATGTGGGCCTTGTGAAGGCAATACGAGGATCCTATTGAAGTGGAGAAAGCCCGCACCAACCTGAGAGTTCTAAAGCAAGGAACTTGGTGCGAGAGTACTCTGATGAGTTCAAGATGTATGCAGCTAAGATCCAGGGATAGCCCAAAACCATGCTTGTGGAACAGTATAGTTTGGGGCTGAACCACCAGATCCTGGAGACCATGCTTTGCAGCATGAACCCTGTGACACTGGCCACCTGGGTGAGAGAAGCTGGGAATGCCAAGAATCACCTCCAGATTGTTAAGATGCATACCCAAAGACCCCCCGCACGAAGCCGAAAGAACCCCTATGAAATCAACAAATGTGACAAGGGCTTTGTCTGCATTGCAGAGAGCTGGGTCACTACGCCACCTTCTGCCCCATGGTCCTTGCACCCCCAAGGAGCAAGCCACCAGAGTGGAAAAGTGCCAAGACCCCCATAAAAAGGGGGGAGCCCATGCCAAGCCCTCAAAAGCCCTTCAGTTGGGAGCCCCAGCAGACAGCACCTCCTTCAGCAGAGACGAGAATTCCCAGCCTGCTGTAAAGGTGCAAAGCAGCGGGTCCAAGAACAATCTGCACCACAATCATTGAGCAGCAACCCCCCTTTATTTTTTTGTGACTGTGTCAGTGATCAACCCAGAGATGGGGACTCAGGTGCATGTAAGAGCCCTCATAGACTTGGGGTGTGCCAAGGACTTAATCAGGCCGTCCATAGTCACAGGGTTGGGGGTCCCGGTGCAAAGACTGCCCAAGCCATTGGTTTTTACCCAAGTGGATGGCTCTACCATAAGGGAGCCCTGCAAATATCAAACTGTGCCCCTTATTATGGGGATGGGGACCTACTGGGAGCAACAAGCCTTCATCATCAACCCCATGGCCCATTTCTCTATGGTGTTGGGAAGCCCTTGGCTCAGGACTCATGACCCTTACATCCATTGGAGTGAGGGGATAGTGCACTTTGTGGCTACCAAGTGTAAAACCCATGTATGGGTGCTTGAATGGGGAGAGGTGCCCCAAGCCCTTTTGGTGCTCACCTGCCTGGCTAAAGGGGAACTGAGCTCCATTCCCATGGAATATAGAGATTTAGCCAGAGTATTTGGGGAGGAAGAGGCAGATGAACTATCTCCCCATTGTAATACTGACTGTGCCATTGAAATTTTACCAGGACACAAAGGGAAGCTGTATTCGATGAGCCCAGCTGAGAAGGAGGAGTTGCGGAAGTTCATCAACAAAAACTTGGCCTGGGGCTTCATCCACCCGCCTCCTCCCCATTTTCAGTTCCCATCCTCTTCTGGAAGAAGGATAGGGGCTTGAGACCTTGCACAGACTTTCGGGGGTTGAATGTGGTGTCTACCAGGAATGCTTACCCCCTACCCTTGATTAAAGACCTCCTAGCTGAGGCCACAAAGGGAAAAATCTTCACAAAGCTGGATTTAAGGGACACATACTGCTGTGTGTGCATCCAAGAGGGGTATGAGTCTAAAACCACCTTCAATACACTGCTAGGACAGTTCAAGTACCTGGTGATGCCTTTCGGGTTGCAAGGAGCCCTGGGAGTGTCATGAACTTAATCAATGAAGTGTTGCACAAGCATTTGTTTAATGGGGCTTTAGTTTATCTGGATGACATTATTATATATTTTCAAGATAAGGAGTCCCACATGAGATTGGTGTGAGAAGTCCTACAAATCTTGTATGAGCTTAAGCTGTTTGCTAAGTTGTCTAAGTGTGAATTCCATCAAACTGAGGTTGATTTCTTGGGCTACCGCATATCCCCCAGGGGTCTAGAAATGGACCTGCACAAGTTAACAGATTCCCTGGGGGGGAGGCCACTCGAACCCAACACCAACTCCAGTCCTTCTTAGGATTTGCAAACTTTTACCAGGTTTTCAGGAACTCATTAGCATAATAGGCCACACCCAATATCAGAAACTCATTAGGATTGGCTACATTCGGGGTGTGTGGCCTAACATGCAAAGGAGTTCCTGCCCCCAAAAAGCTTTTGACAACAAACAAGGTAAACAGACCAAGAAGCAAAAGGTGGGTGTGGCTAGGTGACCACAATTCTGGCAACATGGGGGTGTGGCCTAATGTGGTAATGAGCTTCTGTTGATGGGCATGGCCTATTATGCTAATGAGTTCCTGCTGGGCTTTTTCTACAAAAAAAGACCTTGGCATATGTCTCCAAGAAGTTCAATGCAATGGAGCAGAATTTGGCAGTTTGGGACAAGGAAGCAGCAGCCATCAAGTTGGCTCTGGCAACTTGGCACCATTGGCTGGGGGGAGTGTGGGTTCCCTTTGAAGTGTGGACTGATCATAAAAACCTAGAAGTCTTGCACACACCCCAAAACCTGAATGCCAAGCAGCTCTGGTGGGTGGAGTTTTTCTCTAAGTTCTGCTTCACCACTTTCCCGGGAAAACTAACTCCCTGGCCAATGCCTTGTTGTGCCTCCCCCAGCATGCCAGCCAGAGTTGGAGGTAGTGGACCCCATGTTCATGCCCTCCCAGCTGGGAGGGACAGTGCTAACCCACAGTCAGGTAAAGGTGGGTACTAGTGGGGGGGAAGAACCATGGATCACCAAATTCAAAGAGGCGTTTTCTGAGGTGGACAGGGAGGAAACCATGAATGATGCCTCTATCCAGCTGAAGAACTAATGGCTGTTGTTATTGGGGGGGGGGGTTTGCCTGTTTGTGCTGAAAGCCCTCTCCGGGGAAATCCTGCATCTTGGGCACGAATCTAGACTGGCTGGGCACTTTGGTTATTTAAACCCTCCCCTTACTGCAACGTCAGTTCTGGTTGCCTCACATGAGATGTGACATTTCGCAATATGTGGGGTCATGTCAAACATGTCTGATGAGTAAATAATGCCAGGGCAAGCTGCATGGGATGCTCCGACCTTTGGAAATTCCTAACTGACCATGGGAGGTGATTTCTATTGATTTTTTTTACAGACTTACCTCCTAGCCAGGGCAAGACAGTAATCTAGGTGCTGGTGGACTTATTCTCTAAGCATTTCATCCCATTCAAGCAGCTACCCACTGCCAAATCCCTTTCTAAAATGTTTATGCATCACATTGTAAAACTGCATTCGGTGCCATCTAAGATAATAGCCAACAGAGGAAACCAGTTCATTGTCATCTTCTGGAGAGAGCTTATGTACATTTTGGGCATTGAACAGGGCCGCAGTAGCACCTATCGCCCGGAGACTGTTGGACAGACCGAACAGGTCAATCAGGTAGTAGAACAATTCCTCTGGTGCTTTACCAATTATCAACAAGACAATTGGGCTGAATTGTTGCCTTATGCGGAATACAGTTACAACAATTCTGTTCACAGTTCTACTGGACTATCACCTTTCAAGGCTTTATATGGCTATGAGGGGCTCCATCTCCCCAAGGTAGGAATGCCTGACACCCCCCCGGGGAATCTTAAAACTTGGTGGCAGGGACTCAGGGAACACTGGCCTGTAAGCCAAAAGACTCTGAATAAAGCGAAAGCTGACTATAAAGCTCAGGCTCACAGGGGCAGAGCCCCAGAATGGGACATACAACCCAGGGACTCAGTATATCTGTCTACTAAAAATTCAAGGGGCCTCCAGCCTAGCAGGAAGTTGGGCTGGTGATGTGTTGGCCCTTTTAAGGTGTTGCACAAAATCAACAAAGTGACTGTTGAACTCGAGTTACCTAATCTCTGAAAGACATGCACCCTGTTTTTCATTTCAGCCTCCTCAAGCAGAACCCGGGGCTGAATGTGTGGAGACCTCGACCTCCAGCCCCTCCTCCACTGGTGGTGAATGGTGAACCCCACCACGAAGTTGCCCAAATCCTGGTCTCAAAACTTAAATGTGGTTGTTTATTGTATCTGGTCCAATGAAAGGACTTTGGCCCCTCACATAATGAGTGGGCCGATGAATGTCATGTCAATGCTCCTAAACTAATTTGTTTTTTGTTCATAAAATGTACCCTGGAAAACCTGGTGGGGGGTGTCTTCGGGGGGGGCAGAATGTCAGCTATGATGCTGCCATGGCAGGTGGAGGGGGGGGCTGATGTATGTCCTGCTGAAATCTTAGCTTTCATTTCTCCTTGCTTCATCTTATCTGCTGGCCTGGGCCTGTGACCTTGGTACCAGGCTGCTGATGCTTTAGCTGGGAATGCAGACTCGTTAGCTTAGGCAGGCTTCGGCTTAGGCCCTGATTGGCACAGACCCATCAAGGAGCCTTATTTTGATTAGGTCCCCTAGAGATAGGGTTGGCAACCCCCCAGTGGGGCACCCCCAAACAGCCCTGCCATGCCCAACAGGCCTGGGGCGATGACATCACCCAGAGGTGACATCATTGCGCTGGGCACATCATGTGGGGGATGCTCTGGCATTCAGCTAAAAATTATGGTGACCATAGAGTTTTTAGCTGAATTCCAGAGTGTCCCCTGTAAAATGTGTCCAGTGTGATGACATCACTTCTGGGCATGCACACCAGAGGATGCAGGAATCAAGCCAGGATCCCCCCGTCAACAGACAAGTAAGACCTGGCAACCCTACCTAGAGAAAATGGCCCCTTTGGAGGGTGGACTCTGTGGCATTATACCCTACTGAGATCCATCCCCTCCCTAAACCAAACTCTCCCCAGACCCTACCCCAAAATCTCCAGGAATTTCCCAACACAGAGTTGGCAATCCTATCTCCCACGTATGGTAGGTCTTACCCAGTGGTAAAAGAGCCATAGATGGCTTCTAAGTTTAGTTGGAAACCTGGGGTGCTTTCACAGCTTGTTCTACACTCAGAAGCTTGTACTGTACTCAGACTGAAAATTAGGCCATTTTAGAACAAGTTTGAGTCCAGTGGCACCTTTAAGACCAACAAAGTTTAATTCTACTATGCAGAGGAAAGAACAATGCTGTCATGTGTGATGAATACAACCAACTGTGCTACCTCAGTAAGCAAAACATTATATTTGACATTTTCCTAAACACAATAATATATCTTTAGAATAATCATCATGTGTGAAGTGGCTCCTAAAAGAATCAACTTCAGTGCTTAATTTGAGGCAAGCCTGGGTTTTCGAAACCAAGATCTGACCATGTTGTACATTAATTAGTACTTTCCCTTCACTGCATGTGCATGTTGATTGTTAAAGAGTCAAGTAAAACAAGTCATGATGGTTACTAGATCAAGTTTCTTAGAATCTTAAGAAGGAATAGAGAGAATCATGGAGAAGGAGAGGGTGAGCAGAGGCTGGAATGTAACCTCCCTACACAGGGCCTGTAAAATGGAGCTGTTCCGCCAGACCTTTGACTGAGGCAGCGGACACCAAATAACATTGGCCTCCCCTGCTTTAAGCACCTGTGGCACTATTACATCTCGGGCACCAGGAGCAGCACCAGTTTACATCAGAATGATTCACTGCCCCTCTTCCTGGCATGAGCTTATTGTGTGTTGGACTGTAATTATTTGCTGCAGCTGTTGTTAAGAATTTCAGATTAGTTACTCTAATTTTACTTATGTTAGTATTTAATTTAAATATCAATGTTTTAATTGGATTATTGGTATTCCTGTACTGTTTTATAATATGATGTCAGCTGCCCTGAGCATGCTTGCAGGATAGGGTGAGATAAAAATCCCCCAAATGAGTGAATGAATGAATGAATGAATGAATGAATGAATGAATGAATGAATGGCTGTGAACTTCCAGAATGCTACTCGCTTTGGGGCAGTTGCACTCTTTGTGGGATGTTTGTTGGTTTCTCAAAAACATCTGGTTTGCCACTGTAAAAAATAGAATGCTGGACTAGATGACCACCAAGGCTATAGTTCACATAAGGTGGGAGAGAGGAAACCCACTGGGGTTAGCCCTGAATTTGAGAACTGCTGTTTTAGGTCATTTCAGGTAGTACAAACATTTTATTAAGTTTGTTTTTAGAGTATTGTTGATATAGTTCTCACTGTATAGTTCTGAAGACATTAGAGAATGGAGGCCTGCCATATGGATTGAGAGGCAGCTGTCATGTGTATGGCAAACACCAGCAGGCAGGAGGTTAGGACATCAGGCTGCACAAAATAAGTTAAACCAAATCTGGCCTCCCTGGATTGCTAACATTTGAGAACAGCTGAAGTAAACCTCTGTGCTGTGTGAAAAACAATACTTGTGACCTGCAAACAATTGTGAGGAGGAGAAGGGTATTTGTTACATAGAATGGACAGGTATCACCAAAATTTCCAACCAGGCAAAGTTTATTTGGAAATGCTCTCCACTGTCTTCTCCAGAATGTTGCTGTTTTCGGAGAAAGATGTCAGTTCAGGCAATGATAGCTCATCTCCAAGTCTCCTGTTTTCCCAACTGGTCAGGTTTAGTATAACACACACCTCCTATAGTGGTGACGACCTTGAAGGAGGGAAATGAGAATGAGAACCATCAGAACATGGTAGCCATGACCAACGCTCCTCTAACCTGTGGAGTCTTGTGAACAAACGTTTTATTTTGTGAGTTACTGGCGTTAAAGTTGTGAGCAAGTGATTTGGCTACTGCATAAATTACGTTTGCTCTGGAGCCCTCCTTCCTGAGCTAAGGCAAAAATGTGTGAACCGAAGGCTAAAAAACTGTGAGCTAGCTCACACTAACTCAGCTTAGAGGGAACACTGGCCATGACTAATTTTTTTCATGAAGGAGTTAAGTTTTGTTTGTTTTTTAAGAGAGAGAGAGAGGAAATCCTGTTCTTCTCAACCATCCATGTTCCAATGTCTAACCAAGATTTTTTTTTCTTTCCTCCGCCAGCATTTTTACATGAAATGTAAGCTTCTTTCCCTGAAAGAATATCAGTCTAGGTAATAAAAGTTAATGGGATTGGGTATAAGGGGGCCAAACAAATAAATTATACAAAAGTTAAACCTTTAATTGTATTTCCTGCTGATTACTCCATTCGGCAGCTAGACTTATCATCCCTATAAAATGTCTAAAAGCGGGCTTATTGGTGGATTCAGCTGGGAGACAGGAAGTCATCATCAAAAGCCCAGCCCAGTCCTTGATTGACTGAAGCCTGGGGCTGCATATGAGGTGATGCAGTTCTGAGGTACTAGAATGGAGTGTTCCATTTCACACTGTATGAAGCAAACATTGTCCAGCTTGCAGACATGGCAAAGCCGTTTCCTGAGGCGGCTATTGGTACTGCCTAAGGGTTCACCGGCTGTTCTAATGAAAGCAGAAATAGGCATCCCCTCACACAGGGCTCGAGCTCACAAAGCGATCCTGAAATCAAAGATGAAATACCAACAGTTGCCAAATGAAACATTTAGCAAAATCAGTTATTGTGATTTACTAAGCAAAAATAAAATGCATGTTGAATTTTATAACATTATTTCCCGATACATTGTGCCAGATGACTTACTTAGATCCCTCTAGAATACTCAGGATCTCTGTCAATGAGTATACAGTGAGGAAGATCTACTAGATAACATGTTAATAACTCAGTCAAAATCTGCACCGTGGTACCAAAGGATAAAGAAAGATCATTTAAGAGCATCTTATTTGACAGTTGAAGAGTGGCATTCATTGCACTTGGTTTTCAGTCTATACCCTCTGAATTACTGTCTGGAAGATATTCCAACAAACCACGGGAACAATACATTTGTGTATGCAGAACTTCTGTAGAAGATTTATTTCACTATATAATGACGTGACACTTATATTCGGCCCTCAGAAGCAGATTTTTATCTAGAATTTTAAGCCAAGTGCATAATTTATCTGACAGCAAAAAGCCGATCTTTCTCTTGTCAGATATGAACCCCTTGGTCTCATGCAAGGTAGTGCTTTTTGCACTTGCAGCTAGAAAAGTCAGATCCAAGGCAGCTCTTAGAAATGTCTCACAATGTTATAAAGTATTGATATCATGCTTTTAAAATTCCGAACTCTTGTAGTCCTGACATTTTAGTTGTACATTTTAGTTGTATAATTGAGTTTTATTCTGAATGCAATGTTTTAAATTATAAGGATTCTTTGAATGTAATTTTGTGTTGTGATGGCCAACGGTCATATACAATAAATCTAATCTACATCTACATTTCATACAGTATGTGGAGGATACCATATTTTACACACACACACATGCTAAAATCTCCCTAAAAGCAAAAAAGTGGCACACCAGAGAAGAAGGTTTTACCATAGCCTGCTCTTTGCTGTGTTAGTTAACTAGCTAGTTAGTTGGTTAATTGAGAGTCAATGTGGTGTAGTAGGTAAGAGTGTTGGACTAGTATCTGGGCGATCTGGGTTTGAATCTCCCCTGGTGCCACGGAAGCTTATTGGGTGACCTTGGTCAGTCACGCTCAGCCTAACCTACCTCACAGGTTTGTTGTGAGGATGAAATGGAGGAGAGGAGAATGATGTAAACTGCTTTTGGGTTCGCACTGGATAGAAAGGTATTGAATAAATGAATATTTAAAAGATAGTTTTCTTGAACTTTTTAAAATCTTTTCATTTAATTTCCATTAAATCCATTGTTCTTATAATATTGATTAGGAATAAGGCCCATTGTGGAAATAAATACAACAAGCTATAGAAACAGGCTCTGGGTGGGTGCCCTGGCTTTGGGCACTCAGTGTCAATTTGCTGTGGTTGAGTATAATGACACAGCAGAGTATAATGACACAGAGCTTACCATTTTCTTCAAGGGAACCGATCTCTGCCATCTGAAGAGCAGTTGTAATTCTGAGTGATTTCCAGCCTTCACCTGGAGATCAGCAACAATGGTTCCCCAGGAGGAAATGGCTGGTTTGGATGGTAGAGTTTATGGCATTGTACCTGTCTGAGGCAGGAGCTGCGGTGGCTCAAGTGGTTAAGACACTGAACTGCAGGCTGTGGAAGGTCAGTAGTTCAGCAGTTCAAGACCCATGAGTGCCGCATGACGGGGTGAGCTCCTGTCTCTAGTTCCAGCTCCTGCCAACCTAGCAGTTCGAAAGCAAGAAATTGCAAGTAGATAAATAGGTACCACTTCAGTGGGAAGGTAACAGCGTTCCATGCACCTTGGTGTTTAGTCATGCCGGCCACATGACCATGGAAATGTCTTCAGACAGCGCTGGCTCTTCGGCTTTGAAACGGAGATGAGCACCGCAACCCTAGAGTCGGATTCGACTGGCTTTCGAGCAAGGGAACCTTTACCTTTACCTTTTACCTGTCTGAGGACTCACCCCTCCTCAAACCCCACTTTCACCAGGGTCCACCCCTTAAATCTCCAGGAATTTCCCAGCCTGGAGGTGGCAACCCTATCTCCTTCCCAGCCAACCATCAACCTACTTTTATCTGCCCCTCTGACTTCAACTTTCCATCTCACACACATATACCTGGAGCCTCTATCTAAGAAAAGTACAGTCTTTCTCCTCCTCAGTAGAGACCCAAGCCGGAGGGGAAGCAATGTCAGCAGGGTATAATGACACAGAGTCCACCCTGCAAAGCAGCCATTTTCTCCAGGGGAACTGATCTCTGCCATCTGGAGAGCAGTTTTAATTCTGAGTGATCTCCAGTCCTCCCCTGGAGAATGGCAGCAATGGTTCCTCAGGAGGAAAGGGCTGGTTTGGGGGGTAGAGTCTATGGCATTGTACGCTGAGGTCCCACCCCTCCTCCCTTTCCAGACTCCATCCCTTAAATCTCCAGGTATTTCCCAACCTGGAGTGGCAACCCTATCTCCTTCCCAGCCAACCATCAACCTACCTTTATCTGCCCCTCTGACCTCAGCCTTCCATCTCCCCCATAAACCCCTGGAGCCTCTATCTAGGAAGAGTACAGTCTTTCTCCACAGTGGTGACCAAAGCAGCTCACATAATTCTCCTTTCCAATCTGAAGGTGGCAGCCCTAATGACACAGAGTCCACCCTGCAGAGCAGCTGATCTCTGCCATCTGGAGAGCAGTTTTAAATCTGAGTGATCTCTAGCCCTCACCTGGAGTTTGGCAGCAATGGTTCCCAGGAGGAAAACTAGTCTTTCTCCACAGTGGAGACCAAAGCAGCTTACATCATTCTCCTCTTCCCCTTTAGAACTGTACAACAACCCTGTGAGGTAGGTTAGGCTGAAAGTCTGTGACTGGTCCAAAATCACCCACTCAACTTCCACAGAAAGAACCTGGGTCTGGCAGACCCTGCTCTGAAGTGCTAACTGCTACGCCTAGGGTAGCCAACCTTTAAGTGGAGCCTGAAGATCACCAGGTATCACAACTGAACTCCAGACAACAGATCTCTCCCCCCTGAGGAAACAACTACTTTGGAGGGTGGGCTCTATGGCATTCTATTCAGCTGAGGCCTCTCCCCTCCCCAATCTCTGGCTTTGTTAGACTCCACCACAAAATAGGAATTTTCCAACCAGGAGCTGGCAACACTAGTCAGGATAGGCCCTAATGAGTTCACCACAAAGGCCTGGAAAGGGTCTCCTGTCTTTGCCTTTTTACTGACAGAACCAAGCTTGGTTGCCTAGCAACAGCGACTGAGGTAAAAATTGGTCCCACAGGAGCCAAGCAGGAGAAGTATCTTTGTCAGGAGAGACAGCCGCTTTGACAGTTTATTCTGTCAAGAGTGTCCAGGCAGGCAGTGGGTGGGGCAGAGGAGCAAACCCAGCACCCAGCCAATGGCACACAAGTACTTTTGAGTGGCAGCTGATGGGCCAGTGGCTGATGGAGTTCACAGCACAGCCAATGGGAGAGCTGGAAATGGCCAACACATTAGGGCAAATATATATGTGTGTATATATATACTAGGAATAAGGCCCGTTGTGGAAATAAATACAATGGGCTCTAGAAAGAGGCTCTGGGAGAGTGCCCCAGCTTTGGGCACTCAGTGACAATTTACTGTGGCAATCTCAGCAGGGTATAATGACAGAGTCCACCATTTTCTCCAGAGGAACTGATCTTTGCTACCTGAAGAGCAGTAGTAATTTTGAGTGATCTCCAGCCCACCCCCAAGATTGGTAACAGTGCTTCCCCAGGAGGGAGTGGCTGGTTTGGAGGGTGGAGTCTATGGCATTGTACCTGTCTGAGGTCCCACCCCTCCTCAACATTCACCCTCTCCAGGTTCGACCCCTCAAATCTCCAGGAATTTCCCAACCTGGAGTTGATAACCCTATCTCCCTCCCAGCCAACCATCAACCTACCTTTAGTTTTCCATCTCTTCCCCCCTCCCTCCTAGAGAACAGTTGTAATTTTGAGTGATCTCCAGCCCCCATCTGGAGACTGGCAACAATGGTTCCCCATCAGGGAATGGCTGGATTGGAGGGTGGAGTCTATGGCATCGTACCTGTCTGAGGTGCCACCCCTCCTCAAACCTCACCCTCTCCAGGCTCCATCCCATAAATCTCCAGGAATTGCCCACCTGGAGGTGGCAACCTGATCAGGACTGGGCCCAGTGAGTTTTCTCCCAAAGGCCAACATAGGTGTGGAAAGGGCCTTTTACTGACAGAGGAGAAAGTACAGGTGCCAACTCTGATTAGGGAAATACCTGGAGATTTGGGGAGTGGATCCTGTGGAGGGCAGCATTTAGGGTGTGTGTGGAAGGACTCAGCAGGGTATAATGCCATAGAGTCTACCCTCCAAAGCAACCATTTTCTCCCGGAGAACTGATCTCTGTCATCTGGAGGTCAATTGTAACAGTGGGAGATCTCCAGGTCCCACCTGGAGATTGGCAACCTAGGGGAAAGTCAGCTGCACAGCAGGAGGTTGAAGAAAATGGTTTGATGGTCGCTGGCCCACCTCGTTAGCCAGCCAGCCATGCTGAAACTAAGCAGGAGAGAGAGCCTTTTCCCATTTATTCTGACAGGAAAGTGGCCATTGGGGAGGGGGTTATGGGCGGGGAGGGGGTTGTGCTGAAAGTCCTTTGTTTTTTTACTCACAGAACCAAGCTTGGTTGCCTACCAACAGCCACTGAGGGGATGGTCCCTCACAGGAGTCAAGAGAACTGTCTTCCTCAGGAGAGAGAGCTGTCTGCCAGTAAATCTGACATGCAAATCTGTCTGAAGGGGGAGTGGGTGGGGAAGAGGAGCAGACCCAGCACCCGGCCAATGGCATGTGAGTACTCTTGAGTGGCGGCTGATGGGCCAATGGCTGAGGGAGGGCATTTTACAGCCAATGGGAGCACATGGAATCTTACAAAACCAAAAGATAATTATTATAAGGAGATATATATATGTGTGTGTGTGTGTGTGTGTATGTATGTATATACACACATATATATCAGATGCTTTCTTCTTTAGTTTTCTCCCCTTTATGTCTTTACCCCCAATATTCTACATTCTGTTCTAAAAAATAATCCACAGATCCTCTGTAAATAAAAGTGATGTCTGTTCTTCATTGCTGTTTCTTTAGTCTGCAATCCTGAATCATGCATGAGAAGAGCAAGCTGCAAAATGGCATCTCATCAGCAGCCAGTGCAGTTTCTTCTCCCTCACCCGGGAGTTCAGTGTACTGTCATGAAGAGCACACTGTGTTTTAGGAGGTTTGTTTCAGCACCTTAGGGTATCCAACAGCCTGCTAACCATCTTCAGCACATGCCTCCTTCCATTAAAGCAGTAGTTGAGCTGGGGGGGGGGGCAGAGTTGAGAGTGGCTGGGCAGGAGTGGGAAGTCAGATGCCTTAAAGTGATGTCCTTGCTTTTATTGGGCCTTGCAAGATGCCATGTGATAAACACAATATAACAATCCACCAAACACAATTCTACTTTGGTGAGGGATGGGAAGTACCAGGAGCCAATTCCTTATAGTGTCTGGTTAGCACAGTTCCCTATAAGCTGTGCTAGGGGCCTCTGGCACACAACATTTCAGAGGCCAGCTCAGAGGATTTCTGTTCAACTCACACCCAAGCTTCCGTAGGAGACAATGGAGGATGGGGGCACCTCCTTCTGGGGCCCATAGAATTGGACTGCCTGGTCCAGTCTTTTGAAACTTGGGTGGTGGTGGTAGGAGAGTCACCAGCATCTATGCTGCAAATGTGGTGCTTCAACCTCAAAAGGCAGCCCCCCTCCCAGAGCTCCTGGATTGATTGTCCATTATAATCTACCTCAATCTGAAAAAAGAAATATTGGAACAGGAGAAGCAAGAAATGGAGATGGGAGGAGACCCCGGTAGGAAAGCTAAAATTAAGCTTCTTATGCACAAAATGAATTGCTTATTGACAGTAGAAATGGGGGGAAAAGTCTGTGTGGAAGGACTCAGCAGGGTATAATGCCATAGGGTCTACCCTCCAAAGCAGCCATTTTCTCCAGGGGAACTGATCTCGGTCATCTGGAGATCAATTGTAACAGCAGGAGATCTCCAGGTCCTACCTGGAGATTGGCAACCCTAAGGGAAAGACAGCTGCACAGCAGGGGGTGGAAGAGAATGGTTTGATGGCCACTGGGCCAAGATTGGCAACAATAGTTCCCCAGGAGAAAATGGCTGGTTTGGAGGGTGGAGTCTATGGCACTGTACCTGTCTGAGGTCCCACCCCTCCTCAAACCTCACCCTCTCTGGGCTCCACCCCTCAAATCTCCAGGAATTTCCATACCTATAGTTGGCAACTTTATCTCATCCCCTCTCAGCAGCCTCTTCCTAGGCAAAATTCTGTCTTTCTCATTAGTGGGGAGCAAAGCAGTTTACTTCATTCTTTTTGGCTTTGTGATCTGTACAGCAACCCTGTAAGGCAGGTTAGGCAGAAAGTATCCGGCTGGTCCGAAATCACCCAGGCAGTTTCCATAGGGATGCTCCTGCTGAACAGGAGCAAGCAGCCAGGCCTAGGGTTGCCATTGCCAACGAAGACAAATTGATGCAAAGGAGGATGGAAGAGTCTCCATATCTCTATTTTGCCTTCAATTGGTTTTGATGCCAGCAGAGTGAGAAAATGCCAGAGGCGTTCTGGGTGGGTGCCCCATGGTAAATGCACCAAACAATTCCTTAAGATTTTCCACTGTGCTGATAAATCATTTTCTACACTCACAGCATCCCTTGCCAGAATTAGTACCAGAGCTTTTTTTGCCTTGTGGTACTCTGCTTGTGGTGTGACCTGTCTTTTTTGTGGTGTGGCATGGTTGTGTTATTGGGTTTGTTTCTTTTGAAGGGGAAGTATTGTGAGTGAGGACATATTTCACCTCAGAATACAACAGGTTGCAAAAACAACTGAAAATTCCAACTGTCTTGCGGGGGGTGGGGAGTTTGAGGTGCAAAAACGGAGTGAAGTCCAATCAGCTTCCATATGCAAATGAGCTTGAAATGCTGGCCCAATCAGAGAAGAGGGGCCTAGGCTGCAGTGGGTAGGAGAGAACTCAGGCAACACAGCTAGTGTATAGGGACAGATTCTGAGCGACATACCAGGGAGCGAATTGATTTTGCCAAGCATAGAATCTTGCCAGACCACTACCCTTTTATGTAATAGGACAGGATGGGGCCCATTTAACTATAGTGGTCCACATAGGCTATAATTGAGTGAAGGGTGATGAACAATTTATTTTTGCACATCCCTATTATGCTTTTCAGTATGATTTGTAAGCTGCTT
This sequence comes from Gekko gecko, assembly GCA_029375565.1. Classification (NCBI taxonomy): domain Eukaryota; kingdom Metazoa; phylum Chordata; class Lepidosauria; order Squamata; family Gekkonidae; genus Gekko; species Gekko gecko. The sequence continues at coordinate 80,724,302 of JAPDNY010000003.1, read as the reverse complement.
GAGTCACAGGGAAAAGTGAGATATAAATATCTGAATAAATAAATAGTTTGGACAGGTTGATAACAATTAGGCAACTTCCTGTTTGTTAGGTTAGGCAGCATTCTGACAATGATTGTTCCATTGCTGTTATACTTGACCTGTAATGCTGGTTGTCATATTTCACTTTAAAAAAAATAGACTGCAAAATTCCCCCCCTCTTCCAAGTGCAGGTATGTTTTCTAAGGGTCAGTGCAGGGCAACAGTCCAAGGCCAGATCTACTGATATAGTGGACTGGGGTGGGTAAACCTGTTCTCTGGAGGCCAGGTCTACCAATATAGTGGAAAGAGGTGGGTAGACCTGTTCTCCAGAGGCCAGGTCTACTAATGTCATGGTCTGGGGTGGGTAACCTGTTCTCTGGAGGCCAGGTCTACCAATGTTGTGGACTGGGGAGGGTTGACCTGTTCTCTGGAGGCCAGGTCTACCAATATAGTGGAAAGAGGTGGGTAGACCTGTTCTCTGGAGTCCAAGTCTACCAATGCAGTGGACTAGAGAGGGTTGACCTGTTCTCTGGAGGCCAGATCTACCAATATAGTGGAAAGAGGTGGGTAGACCTGTTCTCCAGAGGCCAGGTCTACCAATATAGTGGACCGGGGCAGGTAACCTGTTCTCCGGAGGCCAGGTCTACCATGGTAGAGGACAACATTTTGTGTAATGAAATTTGACTCGATTCTGTTTTCTCTTCTAATGTTTAAATTAAATTATTCTTAAAATATAGTTTAAGTATAGTTTAAAATAATTCATTCTGAGATGTTTACAAGGCTATGGAAATAATCTAAAAAATAATAATTAACACAGTAGTCAAATGTAGACTTACTCACAACTTGAATTCACAAGGTAGAATTTCTGCTCACAAGGCTCTGGAACTTATAGGGAACTTTGGTGGTCAGAGTGTTGGATGGAGATCTGGGAGACCCGGGTTCAAATCTTCCCTCAGCTATGAAACCCACAGAGTGACCGTGGGTCAATCATTCTTTCTAGAACTAATCCACCTCAAACAGTTTTTGGGAGGATAAAATGAGGAGGGGCGAACATGTTCTCTGCTCTGACCTCCTTGGGGGAAGAAGGAGATAAGAAGGACAATGTGCATCAATTCCCTCTAGGGTTGCCCTCTAGGGTGGCCAGGCCATGCCTGGCAAGTGGCAGAAGGGTTGATATCAGGACATGGGAGACTGCAGTGTTATTTGCTTCACTTTGTCATTTCTGGGGAAAACCCAGAAGTGATGTCAGGGTAACTAAAGGAATCACTGGAAACCATAGAGTTTCCAGCAATTCCATGAGCTACCCTACATCACTTCTGGGTTTCCCATTATGGTGGGTTTTTAAAAATTTTTCTCTTGCTGCCACTCAGAGCAGTGGTGGTCACCTAGGGCTGCCAGCAAGAGGCCTCCCACGACAGAGGGTGGGATTGCAGCCCTATTTCCCCCTCCACCATTTTATTTTCACAATACCACTGAGAGAGTGACTGGCACAAAATAAAATTTTCAAACTTCATAAGTATGTGCAGGGCTCTTTTTGTAGCAGGAACTTCTTTGGATATTAGGCGATACACCCCTAATGTAGCCAATCCTCCAAGAGCTTATAGAGCTCTTCTTACAGGGACTACTGTAAACTCTTGGAGGATTGGCTACATTAGGGGTGTGTCGCCTAATATGCAAAGAAGTTCCTGCTACAAAAAGAGCCCTGGATACCCTGATCTCCCCATTCCTGCTCTAAATGTTACTCCATATGGTCTCTCCCTTGTATTCCACACAATCCACTCTGTATTAATTCATCTAAACATCAAGAGCATTTATACCATTTGCCAGTTTTCCCCTCCCATTTTAATATTCTGATTCTACTCATGGACGCCAAAGGAAGAGCAGATAGTGTGTGGACTTCAAATCCTATTTGCATATGGAAGAAGACACCTGTCCGTGCCCTGAAAGACGACCTGCTGAAGAAACTAATGCATATGCACAAGACTGCATGGCTGCTGCAAAGGGAAGTCCTGCTTTACCAGCCTTTTGGAGTACTTTAAGAAAATGGAATATTAGGCTGCACCTGGAGTATTGTGTGCAGTTCTGGAGGCCTCACTTCAAGAAGGATGTGGACAGAATGGAGTGGGCGCAGAGGAGAATGGCAAGGATTACTGGTGGCCTGGAGACCAAGCCCTGTGAGGAAAGGCTGAGGGGCTTGGGAAAGTTCAGTCTGGAGAAGAGGAAATTGAAGGGGGACAGGATTACTTTTTTTAAGTATTTGAGGGGCAGAGGAAGGTAGAGAGCTGTTCCCATTGGCAGCAGAGGATAGGACTTGCAATAATGGGTTTAAATTAAAGGTGGAAGGTACCAGCTGGATATTAGGAAAAACTTTTTTATCCTTAAGAGTTGTGCAACAGTGGAATCAGCAGTCATGGGAGAAGAGGATGGGTTCTTTTATGGATTAAAAATTGGTTAAATGACGGGAAGCAAAGAGTTGGGGGGAAATGGATAATTCTCACAATGGAGGGAAGTAAACAGTGGGGTCCCACATGGCTCAGTACTGGGGTGGGTACTATTTAATTTATTCATAAATTATCTGTATCTAGAGGTGAATAGTATAGTGGCCAAGTTTGCAGATGACACCAAATTATTCAGGATGGTGAAAACCGAGGCTGACTGTGAGGAGCTCCAAGAAGATCTTCACAGACTGGGTGAGAGGGCAGCAATGTGGCCAATGACGTTCAGTGTGGTTAGTGTAAGGTGATGCACAGTGGGACAAAAAATCCCCACATCAAGTATAGGTTAAGGCAGAGGCGGCCCAATGTTTTTTTGTGCCCTAGGCGGGGCTACCTTCTGGTGCCCCCCATTGGGGCTCCCCAGGGCAAGGAAGTGCTCCACTCCTCCTCCTCCTTCCCTCTTTCCCGCCCCCAGGGTGCACCGGCAAGCCAGGGAAGGGGTGGGGGTTTAAACTCCTGTCCCTTCCGTTGGAGCGCCAGCTTGCCGGCATGCCCCGCAGCTGCAGGGCGCGCTGGCAAGCCAGGGGAAGGGGTGCCCCTAAGGGCCAGCATGCTCTAGGCGAATGCCTTGTTCGCCTAGTGAGTGAGCTGGCCCTGGGTTAAGGGGGGTCTGAACATGCTGAGACGGGGAGAGGAAAAGATCTTGGGGTTGTAGTGAATAGTTCAATGAAAGTGTCAACTCAGTGTGCTGCAGCAGTGAAAAAAGCAAACTCTGTGTCGGTGATTATTAGGAAAGGGATTGAACATAAAACAGTCAATATTATAGAGATCTATGGTGAGGTCTCACTTGGAATACTGTGTACATTTCTGGTCCCTGTATCTCAAAAAGGACATTGCAGAGCCAGAAGGAATACAGAAGAGGCCAACCAAGACGATTAGGGTGTTGGAGTGAGGATGTAAGTTCAGGATGGACAAAAGGAAAAGCTTCTTCACACAGAGAGTGATTAGAATGTGGAATCTGCTGCCAGAGGATGCAGTGATGGCCACAGGAATAGACAGCTTTAAATGGGGATTAAATAGGTCCGTGGAGGCAACTAGCCACGATGCCCAGTGCTCCCGCTAAGCTGTGGAGTCTTGTGAGCAAAAATTCTATTTTGTGAGCTGCTGGCATTAAAGTTATGAGCAAGCGATTTGGCTGCTGCATCAATTTGTTTGCTCTGGAGCCGTCCTTCCTGAGCGAAGACAAAAATGTGTGAGCCGGAGGCTAAAAAACTGTGAGCTAGCTCACACTAACTCAGTTTAGAGGGAACACTGATGATGACTGAGGGGAACTTCCACATGAATCCTAAAGCCAGGAAGCAACATCAGGGGAAGGCCTCGGCCTCTATGCCCTGTTGTTGACTCTCTAGAGGAACTGGTTGGCCACAGTGTGAGATAGGAGGCTGGACTAGATAGACCACTGGCCTGATTCGGCAGGAGTCTTCTTATGTTCTTAAGATTTTGGCAAAGCTCAACATATCAGATCTAAACATGGCATCATATTTCAGGTTAATGGGATCGATTTTATAAGACAAACTGGAAATAATTTTGCAACAACATGAGCAAGATTTACTCATTTTGAAGTGTTTATTAAATACTGACTGCATTTAGGAAGCTACATGAACACCCTATTATGGACCACATTTCTTGTACTGATTTAAATATTGCATTGGTTACCAGTAGGAATTGTGATATTTAAAGTAATCTCATGGACCAAAAAAAATTGTTTGCATACTTAATGTGATTATCAAGTCATCACAAAAATTCATAAGCGCCCCACTGCCCTAAGGAAGAATGTCCAGTGAGCCAACTAATAGAATGGGAAAATGATAAGCATAACCACACCTCCTCCTCCTCCTCCTCCTCCTCCTCTTTTCCCTCTGCTCCGGTTCTCAGATTTCTTCTTTGTGCCTCGCCTTCTGCGCCGTCTACCTTTGCGGAGTCCACCTTTCTTGCTCCGATGTCTATGATAACGTCGGAATCTTGCCATCTTCTCTTTATTTTCACATCGATATAATAGATTTTTGCCCCCAGATGGAGCAAGATCCCTGATGTAATTGGTGGTGTTGCTCTGCCTCAGGTGTTGTGTTGAAGGCAAGATGGGCTGAAGTTGCACAGGCCAGTAATTATGACATATGCGTGACAGTCTGCCTGATGTATTACATCATAATGGTCACCTTGCAGTACACAGCCCCTTACTTCCTGCAGTCCTCAAAGATATTTGAGTCTACCATATAGGCTCCCTCCCTGTGACGAGTGACACTGCTTTCCAGGCATTACTGATCCTGCACAGTCACTTCTTCAACATGATCATCCAGGCAGACAACCAGGCGACTGTGCAGAGAGAGGCAGGGGGGCAGGACCAGCACACTCGCACCTACTCCCCCTCCCCGCAGACTTGGTGGTGTCAGTAATGGCTTGTTTAATGTTTCACACTGTGTCCATTGTTCTGTGTTCCCGATCTTGTCCCTGCTTCTGCGCCTGCGTAGGTATGCTAGCTGAAACGTGGGAGCTTCTTCACTGCCGCTCGGTGTTATCACGGTGGCCTTGACTGCAGGCTTTGGGCTATTCTTGAGTCTATGAGAATTTTCCAGTCCTGTGAAGCCGAGGGGGTGGAGGGAGTCATCTCCTGCCTATTAAGTAACCCTCCCGCCGGGAGTTTCCCGCATGCGCGCTTGAAGTTCATTTGCTAGTCGCAGTTTTGCATCACACTATAACCATGCTTGTGCAGCTTCACCCGCCATTCCTGACAATAACCGTTTTACTGTGGGTTTTAGCATTGTATTCCAATAAAGCCTTTCTTGGTCCTAAGAATGCTTGGATCTACTTGCTTTTGAACCTGACAGGTGGGACCATTTATGGGGATACATCTCATAAACTGTTTTGGTCCTCCAGGGTGGAATTGGAGTGGAGTAAAAATATTAAAATAAATACCAGGGGTGTCAAACTCATTTGTTATGAGGGCCGGATCTGACATAAATGAGACCTTGCTGGGCCGGGCCACGTGTGTGTCATAAAATGTAATGCCAGGTAAGCAGAGATATAAACTTTATAAAGGACACAAACACAAAGATGTATTTTTTTTACTTAAAATAAAAACATGCTTAAAACGTTAGCTCTGTAAGCTGCAAACCTACTTTTGATTTATTGACATTCACCACAGAAATCTCATGCTCAGAGTTCTGAGTCTAGGATCCAGGTTAAAACATGAAATGGCTGCATGATTAAGGTCCCGGTCACACATGCCAGATAACGTGGTGGGGGAACGAGGCTGTTTGCCCCATAGTAATTTGATGCACCACTGCGTGGTCAGATGCAATTCTTTGCTGCGTGTTTCCGATGTGCTTCAACGAGGGATCACTGACACAATGAGAGCGCACCGGCGCGATCACATGGAGACGTCCGTCTGCAGCCCGCCACAAACCCATTTGCTGCTGCACTTTCCCAGGTATTTTTTAATTCCACTTCTTCGGAGGGTGAGACAGGTTGACGACGGGTGCGGGACACTTGCCAGATGTTCCCGTGTGGTCGCGCCCATAAAATCCGCCTGGCATCCGTCCCTCTTGTGCTGCTAATTCTGCATGTGTTCGGCGCCTACGAGAGTCTGGTGAAGCAAGCTGTGATGCAGCAGCAGCAGCGGAACTGAAGCAGGAGATGGCCAGTTCCAGGGCGGGCCTGAGGGAAGCCCTTTGAGGGCCTCATCTGGCCCCGGGCTGCATGTTGGACACCGCTGCCTTACACCCATCTCTGCCATTCTATCCTACCTATGACACCATTTCTCAGTAGACACAATATACTATAAAGAACCTGGTGATCCGTCCATACAGACGGGTTTATCAGTGGGCATCTGCTTGGGCGGGGGGGAACAATAGAGGTTGTCAGGCTTAATATTGTGTACATGTATCTAGGTACCATCCTTCTACTCTGGTTTACGGGCCTGCTGCAGCATAAGTTACTCTGTAATATTGGCTAGAATCTGGAAACAAATCCATTAGGAACACTATAATAGGAATGCAGGCATCAGCAGAGTTGAAATGACAGGTATCATCCCAAGAATCAGAGGTAACCGAACGAACTGTAAAAATAGCAAAGTTCCTGCAGAACAAAACCAAAGCCCATTCAGAAGTGTGAGGGAAGCCAGTATTATAGTAACAAATACTGGGTCTAAAATTGTAGAAGTTTTTAAGTCTAGTGGCAATTAGAATAAAAGGAAGAAAGCCTTGAACTCTATAAAGTTCCCTTCAAACATCAAGCGAATGCACTTAAATTTTCTTAGCATTCTAAAGGGATGCTTCAAAGACTTCCTAACTTCCTGTCAGTGAATACCTTTTCTTCTCCTTAAGTCAATCTCCTCCAAATGAATTCTGCCATCAATGGGAATATTCAAAGAGCAGATAGATACTGAATTGCAACAATGTGACTTTCTAGTGATTTGCTTTAGAAAAAAAGGCAAATTCAGTATTCCTATTCATACCAATCATGGTTTCTAAACTCACTTAAAACAGTGTGAAAATCTTCCTGCATTTACCACGCCTCACACGGCATTGTGTAATAGACTGCCCAATGCTTCGTTAACCTCAGTTAGCCACGCGCTCACTGAAGGGGTGATTTCCCACTAAAGCTGACTTCGGGGTAGCGCCGCCATTTGGCCCGATACTATTAGTCAATTTCACACCCGAAGCCGCGGGGCTGCATTTTGACCCGCGGCTTCTCCTGATTTCCCCCGCAGTTTCAGTAATCCTGTTTTTTGAGGATTACAAAACTGCGGGGAAATTGGGTGAAGCCGCGGGTCAAAATGCAGTCCCATGGCTTCGGGTGTGAAATTGACTAATAGTATCGGGCCAAATGGTGGTGCTACCCCGAGTCAGCTTTAGTGGGAAATCACCCAAGGTCATACAATTTCAAATAAGATCTGAAAACACTGCCAGGAGGTGGGGAGCATTTCTAGATTTCTGCACATGAAGCTATTATAACATCCACAGTCTGGGATAACTGAGTAGTGGAAGGAAAAGAGACATGTGGTGTGTGGAGAGATGCCTTACAGGCTAGGATTAGTGCCAAAATTAACAACTCAAAAGCATGACAATTGAATCTGCACTCTGTACAGGCACAGAGTTTATAAAATACCTTTTGCTGTCTGGTGGGGGGGGAATAGGCAGAGGGATGATGATGACTCATCTTCCAAGCACAGAGCCATCCAGTGCTATAGAAACGGCTGAGTGATTAGCCATTTCGGCATAGACAAGGTATTAGGAGAATGTATTTCCCCATTTGTGTTTTACGTTATGTGTTGTGTTTGTTCTGTATTGTATTGTCATATGTAGAAAAACTTAATAAAATTCTGTCCTTCGGGGCAGTTAAAAAAAAGAAATGTAGATGGCCCTACCTAGGAGAAGGACAATAAGCAACCAGTGTCTCTCACCTAAACCCATAGTCACATCTAAAGCTATAGAGTTCAGGAGCACAAGGGACAGATTAGCATGAAAGCAGACCTTCCTGTGGACAGAAGGTGGGGGAAAGGGTGGGAGGAACTCCTGTGCAGGAAGGAGAAGAGAGATTCACTGTGAGAAGTTAAGTAGTCTCCAGCTGCGATCACATACACTATTCGCCACAGCATAGGCATGAATGCCGTGCAGATTTAATGGGCACAATCAGACGTGAACATCTGGCCAGTACCCCTCACCCGTTGGCAACCCATTTTGCTCCACTGCAAGAGCAGAGTTAAAAGACACTAGGGAAAGTCCACTATCAAGCGGGTTGCCACAGGCCACGGATGGATTTTCCCCTGTCTGATCGCTCCAGCGCGCTCTCATGGCGTCAGGATGGTCTGCTCAGGCCATCCCGACTCTGTGCCAGTTCCCCCCCCCTTCCCAGTACGTGCATCAACGCATGCTGCCATAGGAAGCCCTCACTGTGGAGATGCGATTCACCAATCCCCCATTTAAGCGCATCGGAAACATGAAGAGGAAAAAAATCCGATTCACCCACAGTTTGCGTCTGATCACGCAGTGGTGGGCTGCCCCCGCAGCCCCCACAGACTGTGTGATCGAGCAAATGTCGGTCAAATTGCTATGGAGCAAATAGGCTTTCTCCCCCCCACCACCCGCGCATTATCTCACGCATGTGATCACAGCCTCCATTTTACTACAAGCCATTTTATACCTGGGCTCCATCTTAACTCTAGAGGACACATATGAGCATATGGTGTTGCTGAGACTGGTGTGTTTACATATTGTGTGATTTTTAATTTTCTTCTTAAACTTTTTTTTTTTTACATTTTCAAAGCAACCACTCTGATCTGTGTGGCCCACTTTAAAGCCCCTGTCCAGTACTGGGTACCAACAGCAGAAGGGGGAAGGGAAGCAGTTAACCCTATTCCCCCAGAGCAGGGGTGTGAAACATATGGCCCATGGGCCAGAATCAGCCTGTCCAGGTGTCAGGTTGAAATCAAGTAGATCCAGTCATTCTTGCACCAAGAAAGGTTTATTGGATTATCTTGCTAAAGCCCACAGTAGGAGGTCATTGTCAGGAATGGGGGCGAAGCAAAGCAAGCTAACTTATAGTGTGATGCAATGAAGCGCCTAGCAAATAAAACTTGAGCACTCGCGCGGGAACTCCCGGCGGGAGAAATACTTCATGAGCGGGAGACTACTCCCCCCTCCCCTTGCCTTCCCAGGACTGGAAAATTCTCAGCGAAACAAGAATAGTCCAAAGCCTACATTCAAGGCCACCGTGATAAGGAAAAGCGGCAGGGAAGAAGCTCCCACGTTTCTGCCTGCATAGCTACGCAAGCGCAAAGCGGGGTAGGGAACAACATAAAACAATGGATTCAGTGAGAAACATCAAAGGCATTTTCTGACATTCTGCCCCTCCCAAAATACCACCCAGCCACCACTCAGGAAGGAGAGAATGAGGGCCCCCAGGTTTATTAGGGTATCTAGTGTGAAATTCTTTCAGGTGATCAGGTGCATTGATATCAGATACTTTCACCCACTCCCTGTGTTGGGGCCCAAAGTGTACCCATTGAATAAGGTACAGGAGTTGTCCACGGAGAATCTTAGAGTCCAAAATGTCAGCAATTTCGTAGTGCTCCTCATCGTCAACCATCAAAGGGGAGGAGGTGCCGGAAGCTCAGCTTGCCATTTAGTCGGGGGTAACGCAGGTTTGAGGAGGCTGTAATGGAAAATTGGATGTATTGCTTTAAGAGATTTAGGCAAATCTAGTTGTACAGTTACTTGATTTACACATCTCAACACTTTGAAAGGACCAATATATTTCCAAGCAAGTTTCCGGGACTGTTGCGCTAGCCTTAGGTTCTTGGTTGACAGATAGACCGAGTCTCCCGGTTGCAGTTTCCAGCCACCTGCCCTCTTTTTGTCTGCCTGTTTTTTGTACTGTGCCTTGGCCTCATTCAACGTCTCAACAATTAGGGGCCAAGAGTCCCGGAAAGTTTTACACCATGCTGAGGCTTTCCCCACAGTTTCACCGGGCTTCAAGAAGGGAAGAGGGGGCTGTCATAACCCATAGCAGCTTTGAAGGGTGACATCTTCGTTGAAGCGTGCCATGAGTTGTTGTACGCAAACTCCGCCAGTGGCAATAAATCTACCCAATTGTCTTGTTGATAGTTAGAAAAACATCTCAGGTATTGTTCTAAAGTCTGGTTTACTCTCTCCGTTTGCCCGTCTGTTTCAGGGTGATAGGCAGTACTGAGAGCACGTTCAATACCCATTAGAGTCATTAACTCTGACCACAACTTGGAAACAAATTGAACCCCCTGTCGGAGATTATCTTGAGTGGTAAAGTATGTAGCCTGGCAATGTGTTGGAGGAAGGCTTTGGCCAAGACTTTAGCTGTTGGCAGACTAGGGAATGGTATAAAGTGAGCTTGTTTAGAGAATAAATCCACTACCACCCAAATGACCGTCATATGTCTAGAGGGGGAAGATCTGTGATAAAGTCCATAGAGATTACTTCCCAGGGTCGGCTCGGGGTGGGTAGAGGCTGTAAAAGACCTGGAGGTTTTCCCGGTCTGGCTTTGCAACGGTTGCACGTCGGACAGGATTGTATATAGAGGGATAAATCCTGTTTCATTCGGGGCCACCAGAAGCCACGTTGCAGCAGTCGTAAGGATTTTACATACCCGAAGTGCCCCGCAGATTTTGAGTCATGGACTGTCTGCAACATTTGGGATCGGGTAGCTTCAGGGACAAAAATTTTATTTCCCCTGTACCAGCAGCCGTTCGGACCACATTTCACATCCTCCCTGGCTTGTAACTCACTTGTTTCTTGTGTGGTGATGTCAGTGACAAATTGCTTTTCCCAGGTTAATGCCTGGATGGGATTCAATTGTGCTTGTTTGGTTTTACGGGTTACAACTGCACCAACCAATTGTTCAGGGGTGAACATAGACTCTCGTATTTCGGTCCTCTTACAGAGGTGTTGGGGAAGGCGGGAGAGAGCGTCTGCCAGATGATTGGCTTTACCTGGGAAATGGTGAAGGGTGAATTGAAATTTGGAGAAAAACTCAGCCCATCGGAATTGTTTTGCATTTAGATTCCGGGGTTTTCGCAGTACCTCAAGATTTTTGTGATCAGTCCAGATTTCAAAAGGTACTTGGGACCCCTCTAACCAGTGTCTCCAGGTGATCAATGCTAAACGTATAGACGCAGCTTCTTTATCCCAAATGGGCCAAAATCTCTCTGTATCATTGAATTTTTTTGATACATAAGCAAGGGGTTGTAGTTGCCCCTGAACATTCTCTTGCAAAATCACCCCACCCATGGCGGTATCCGACGCGTCCACTTGGACCACAAACTTTTTTGTTTCATCGGGGTGTGCTAGTATGGGTTCAGACGTGAATAACTGTTTTAGTTGTTCAAACGCTTCCTGACACTGAGGGGTCCAGTTCAAAGGGGCCCCTGGCACCGAAGCCTTAGATCCCCTCCCCTTAGTCTTTAGCAGTTCTGTGAGGGGAAGGGCTACTTGGGCAAAGTGTGGCAGGAATTGACGGTAAAAATTGGCGAAACCGAGGAAACTTTGGAGCTGTCGCCTGGTTTTGGGGGGCTCCCACATCAATACATCCTGGACCTTTTTTGGGTCCATTTCCAACCCCACGGAGGATATGCGGTACCCCAAAAAGTCAATGCACTCCTGGTGAAATTCACATTTTGACAGTTTGACAAACAGTTTGTGTTCTAATAGCTTTTCCAATACTTTTCGCATAAGGGTAGTGTGGGATTCTTGATCCGGGGTATAGACCAAGATATCATCCAAATAAACAACCACCCCCTTGAATAAATAGGGGTGTAACACTTCATTGATTAAGTTCATGAAGACCCCTGGTGCCCCCTGTAAACCGAAGGGCATAACCCGATATTCAAATTGCCCCAGCGGGGTATTAAATGCGGTCTTGTATTCATCCCCCTCTCTGATACGAACTCGAAAATAGGCATCTCGTAAATCCAGTTTAGAAAACACTTTCCCCTTAGCCACCTCTGCCAGTAAGTCTTTGATGAGGGGCATTGGGTAGGCATTAGTCGCAGACACTGCGTTCAGTCCCCGGTAATCCGTGCAGAGTCTGAGCCCCCCATCTTTTTTTTTACAAAACAATACAGGTGCTGCAAAAGGGGATGATGCCGGTCTAATAAATCCACGGGCCAGGTTCTTATCAATAAAGCGGCGTAGTTCTTCCTTTTCACTTGGACTCATGGCGTAAATTTTCCCTTTTGGTAATTTCTGGCCCGGAAGAATTTCAATCGCACAGTCGGAGTTACGGTGAGGGGGTAGTTCATCAGCTTCCTCCTCCTCAAAAACCCTGGTTACATACCGGTAATCCTTAGGGATGCGGTTAAGGTCCTCCGTGGCTAAACAAGCTCGTGGAGGTTCATTGCATGGGGGATTTCCCCACCCTGGGTCCCAGTGGTGTTCTGTACATTTCGGGGAGATAAATTGTACATTCCCTTCCTCCCATAGAATGTAAGGATTATGTCCATGTAACCACGGGCTACCCAACACTAAGGGAAACTGGGCTTGCGGGGCTATTACGAACGAGCGTAGCTCCCAGTGGTCACCAATGCCTATTCTTAAAGGAACAGTCTCAAATCGGCATGGTTCCTTCATTGGAGACCCATCCATTTGCGTGAAAGTTATTGGGTCTTTCAAGTGGACCACGGCTGCCTCCAACCCCATAACCATAGATGGGTTTATCAGGTCCCTCCCGCACCCTGAGTCAATGAGGGCTCGAACCCGAATATGGGTCATCATTATTGGGTTCATCACCAGAACAGTCACAAAGAAGAGAGAGGGGTAATTGCTCACCAGTTTAGGCGCCTCAGGGGCTGGGTCCTGCTGTGTAGCGCCATTCACAAACAGGACCATTTCGTTTCCCTGCATCTCACTCTCCTCCTCCAGCATCATGGTATCCGCTTGGTCGGGGCTAGCAAACAGAGCCCGTGTATTGCGTGGTTTCGCTGTACCTTTCCTTGGGGTAGGGGTTGTCCACCTTCTGGGCTCCTCTTGTGGTAGAGCTCTATTGGGATCCCCTTTCGGGCAGGATGCGGCGAAGTGCCCCTTCTCCCCACACCGCAGGCAGAGGCCCTGTCGCATACGCTGATCTCTCATTCCACTTGGGGTGGACGTTGGTTTGGGTCTGGCTTGGCCTGCCGCAAGACTCGGACGGTTGTTACCCAAAGATAGATCCAGTTTCATCATACGTAAGCGACTTTCCGCCTTTTCGGCTTCCTCCATCCAACCCTGGAGGGTGCGAGGTTGCTGAGAGCTGAGGACATTATTGCGGACGTCTACGGCTAATCCCATTCGATATTGTTGGGCCAAGACTGCATCGGTCCAGTCGCGAATTTTCACGGCGTGCCTTTGAAACTCCCTTGAATACTCCCGCACTGAGAGTTTGCCTTGTCTGAACGTGCGAAGGAAGGCTTCAGCTTTTGGGCCGCCCCGGGTCCTCGAAACGGTTTCTCAAGGCCCACATGAAGTCATCCACATTCCCCAACTCCGCTGCCTCCAGATCATGAAGGGCTACATACCAACTAGTAGCACTCCCCCGGAACCTGGATGCGATAAACTCCACCTGTTGCTCTTCGTCTGGGAATACATAGCCCCATCTTTGCACAAATTTCCCTACTTGCAATATGAAAAATGACACAGTCTCTGGATCTCCATCAAATGTGATCTCAAGCATGTCCTTGGGGCGGATTACTGGGGGGCCGGCGCCATGACCGGTACTGGAACTGGCTGCATGAGGGGTGCTGGAGCAGGGAGTTGAGGCGGAGGTAAAGCTGGCGGCTGGATAGGTCCTGGTTGCCCTGGCCCAGGTCCTGGTGCTGGGACGACCAGTGGAGGTGGGACTGGTGCTGGCTGGCCCGGCCCTGGCCCCGGGGGAACTGGTTGGCCCGGCCCTGGACCCGGTGGTGCTGGTTGGCCCGGCCCCGGACCCGGGGGAGCAGGACGGTGGTGCCGGTCCTGGTACCGGTCTAGGTTGCGTCAGCGGGTGAGCTCGAATTGCTTGGTCCATCATCTGTGGTAGGGATTGCATTAGTTTGCTCATGTCCCTTACCAGCCGTCGGGTATCCTCTTGAATAGAGTCCATACGGGCATCGGTATCTGAACCGGACCCAGTTCTGGGAGATCCTCGAGACAACCTCCCTTGGGGAAGACCGAAACTACCTCTGGGATCCAAAAGGCTGTCCCGGCTCTGGCTTCCCGGCATAGTCCAGGTTGTCTGGGTAGTATCCAACAAGTTCTTAGTCCAATCGCGGGATCTGCGATAGGTCACCCCTTTATCCCATGGTGTTGGGGCTCCCGGCACATAGGTTCGTGGAACCGCTCCTCCTTGACTCTGTATTGGCCCAGCCGGGCTGTAGAGTGGGAGAGTGTACGGAGCACCCATTGTGCCGATCGATGGCGGGGTAACCAACCCGGCTGCTGATTGTGGTGTTGGTGCTGCCAAAACTGTAGTTGTAGTCACCGGAACAACAGTGGTGGTCGGGACAGTGACCACTGGAGCTGCCACGGTAGTGACTGGGACCGTGGCTCCTGAAGCAGTAGTCACTGGAACTGCGCCCGTGGCTCCCGAAGGAGTAGTCGCTGGAGCTGCGCCCGAGGCTCCCGAAGTAGTAGTCACAGGGACTGCGCCCGTGGCTCCCCTCCCCACTCCGCTCATCATGGTAGACGGCGGAAACTGACGGTGGGGGGAATGATGTAAGATTCCTGACAATTTCTGTCAGGTTGAAATCAAGTAGATCCAGTCATTCTTGCACCAAGAAAGGTTTATTGGATTATCTTGCTAAAACCCACAGTAGGAGGTCATTGTCAGGAATGGGGGGCGAAGCAAAGCAAGCTAACTTATAGTGTGATGCAATGAAGCGCCTAGCAAATAAAACTTGAGCACTCGCGCGGGAACTCCCGGCGGGAGAAATACTTCATGAGCGGGAGACTACTCCCCCCCTCCCCTTGCCTTCCCAGGACTGGAAAATTCTCAGCGAAACAAGAATAGTCCAAAGCCTACATTCAAGGCCACCGTGATAAGGAAAAGCGGCAGGGAAGAAGCTCCCACGTTTCTGCCTGCATAGCTACGCAAGCGCAAAGCGGGGTAGGGAACAACATAAAACAATGGATTCAGTGAGAGACATCAAAGGCATTTTCTGACACCAGGGCTCTCACCTGGCCTGCGAACAACTGGTCATTACCTTTATTGCTGGATGACAGAGGCCGTGGATTATGTCCCTGTATACTAGCCCAGTGCTAATGAGTAACAGGTGGTGGAAGGGGGGGGTAGGGAGAGTCTGTAGGGAAATACTATAAGATTGTTAATGTTTCAAGCATGTTTGTATTTTGAATATGGAATGAATGAATGAATGAATGAATGAATGAATGAATGAATGAATGAAATGGGTTTGCCTGTGTCCTTGATAACATTTGCATCTCCTATACCTAGCATTACATTTTATGGCATTCAGACAAAGTTTATTTATTTATTTCCTTAAATTTATATTCCACCCTCCCCGCAAAGCAGGCTCAGGGCAGATTCCAACCTATAATAACCTGTTGAGTGCAGATTTACATCATAAAAACAGAATAACTATATATATATAAAATACAATACAATAAGTAAAACACTAGTACTTTAAAACAAATAAGTGACATGTTTGTCAGATCTGGCCCTTGTAATAAATGAGTTTGACACCTCTGCCCTAGAATATTCAATTAAGCATGTTAGTCCCCTTGATAGCAAATGTGAAGGGAGAGGGAGACAAAACAGGGTGTGGAATTCAACAGCAAAGTGGCAGGGGTTCCCTGAGTTCCAGCCTTCAGGCAGAACATGCTTTCCAAATTGGCTTAATGGTGGCAGAAATTTCTAGAGAGACAGAGTGAATTAGGGAGTGGAGAAAGAGGAGCCTCACTGGGCAGACAACTTGGGATGGATGATTAATTTTCTCACTCCTACATGAGCAGCAATGAGTGCTTGTGAGACCCATTTCCCTACATGGGGACACAGTGGTCGAATCTGCGTTTGTCTTTCCCACCGGTGTCCCAGCCTTCTGACTCCGTCTTCAAAAAAGCTGTCTACATTTGCTTTTGTTTTCACATTTCAACAGCGCTAGCATACTTTTGCATGTCTGCATACATCTATCACCCTATCGTGGCGGCACCACTGTCATTGTGCCTCCACACCACTTTAAATGAATCTTCTCCAAACAACTCTTCAAACAAGCATAGAGAAAGACGGCATCACAGCAGGATGAAACTGATTTAAAAATGCAAATACAGATTTGACCAGTATCGTCATGTTACAGACCAGTACTGATCCTGCCTCCCCAGATGAGGGAGAGTGGTATAGGAACCATTCCTGCATTACTTTTCTATCAAAGAGAGAACCCTTACTTCTGCTACTGCCCTGGGTAAGGAGAAATTTATTCCACTGAGGAAGCATTCTCTTAGTTTTTAATAATGGAAACAGAAAAGTACAAATAACCAAGGGGGAAAAAAGTAAACGACTGTGGATTCAAAAAAGCAAATGACTGTGGGTTTAAAGTTCCTGTACCTTATAGAGATAGAAGAATTTCTGCTCTGCCAAGAACTTTGAAATGTGTTCTTTTCTAGAATCCTTCTTTTGTTCTTGTGACTCAACAGAAGACTTGCTTTGGAGATATTACGATATTGTGCAGGACAGGAAACATGCATACATTCCTGGTGCTTTATTAAACAGAATGGGTTGGATACAGTCAGCTTTTTAATTCAATGTCACCTTTCTCTTTTTACTCAAGCCTCTGTTGCACGTGCCTTTAATCCATGTAGAGACCACATAGCGTAGCCTTGCCTACCTTTTTCACCAGCAGAAAAACTGAATAGACTCAACAAAATCTATGTTTGCTTTTTTAATATATATTTTCTTTTCTTAGGCAGTTTAACTGAACCTCACATAAAACAATATGTGGACAGAGTTTGGGCATTAAATAATTTGCATGGCAAATCAGAATTCATATCCTGAATTATATCAGTTTAATTTGCATCCCACCACTTTCTGCAAGGAGCTCAGGGTAGCATTTTAACCACATGATAACTCTTTTCGTTAATTTAGGCTGAAAGGCAGTGACTGTCCCAAACCCCATGAGCTTTACATACAATAAACAATAAACAACTTTTATTTTACAGTCAATGACCAGCAAACAGAAAGGTTTACATAAAATCAAACAATCAAATTTCACAACTTTAAAAATTTCACTCAAGCTGCTGTATGCATTTTCCGATCTTTGTACTCCTGTGCAATACATACAAACATCACAAAGAAAAGTATGCATGTAAGAAGAAAGAATCATGATAGTTAAAAATTCCAAGCTAACTGAACAGATAATGTGCCTTGTGGGAAAGACATAAGAACATGAGAGAAGCCAATGTTGGATCAGGCCAATGGCCCATCCAGTCCAACACTCTGTCACACAGTGGCCAAAAATACCAGGTGCCATCAGGAGGTCCTCCAGTGGAGCCAGGACACTAGAAGCCCTCCCACTGTTGACCCCCCCCCCAAGCACCAAGAATACAGAGCATCACTTGCCCCAGACTGAGAGTTCCTATCTATACCTTGTGGCTAATAGCCACTGATGGACCTCCGCTCCATATATTTATCTAATTCCCTCTTGAAGCTGTCCATGCTTGTAGCCGCCACCTCCTCCTGTGGCAGTGAATTCCAAGTGTTAATCACTCTTTGGGTGAAGTAGTACTTCCTTTTATCCATTCTAGCCTGACTGTTCAGCAATTTCATTGAGTGCTCACAAGTTCTTATACTGTGAGAAAGGGAGAAAAGTACCCCTTTCTCTACCTGCTCTATCCCATGCATTATCTTATAATCCTCGATCATGTCACCCCTCAGCTGCTGTTTCTCCAAACTAAAGAGCCCCAAGCGCCTCAAGCTTTCCTCATAGGGAAAGTTCTCCAACCCTTTTATCATTCTAATTGCCCTTTTCTGTACTTTTTCCAAAGTTATAATATCCTTTTTAAGGTGTGGTGTCCAGAACTGTACACAGTATTCCAAATGAGGTTGCACCATTATGATATTGGCTGATCTGTTTTCAATACCCTTCCTGATAATCCCCAGCATAGCACTGGCCTTTTTTATTGCAGTCACACACTGTCTCGACATTTTCAGTGAGTTATCTACTACGACTCCTAGATCTCTCTCTTGGTCAGTCTCTGCCAGTTCGGACCCCATCAACGTGTATTTATAGTTAGGATTTTTGGCTCCAATGTGCATCACTTTGCACTTGTCCACACTGAACCCCATTTGCCACGTTGACGCCCACTCACCCATCCTCAACAGATCCCTTTGGAGTGCCTCACAATCCTCCCTGGTTTTCACCACCCTGAACAACTTCGTGTCATCTGCAAATTTAGCCACTTCACTGCTTACTCCCAACTCCAAATCATTAATGAACAAGTTAAAAAGCATCGGACCGAGTGCTGATCCCTGTGGTACCCGACTGCTTGCCACCTTCCACTGAGAAAATTGCCCATTTATCCTCACTCTCTGTTTCCTATTAATTAGCCAGTTTTTGATCCACAAGAGGACTTGTCCTTTTATCCCGTGATTATTGAGCTTGCTTAGGAGCCTTTGATGAGTCCCTAGAGTGCTGGTGCCTAGTCAGAGTAGACAGTCGTGAGCCAGATGGCCCAGTGGTCTTACTCAGTTAAAGGCGGCTTTACACTCTATCTGCTTTCAGTGCTAGTCAGAACCAGATATAACAAGCAATGTGAAAACTTTTGGGTGGATGTGTGCCCGCTGAATTATGGCAGGTAAGGTCTACTTACCACCAGCAAGAACTCATTAGCATAACAGGCCACACCTAACAGCAGAAACTCATTAGAATATTAAGCCACACCCCTGACAGCACAGCTCCCTCCCAGGATCGGCTTCCCCAGGAGTCCTGCAGCTTGTGCTCTAAGGCAACCTGAGGGAAGGAAGGCAGTTTCTGGATCGGCTTCCCTAGGTGCCCCACAGCTGGGGAGTCTGAGGAGGGGAGGCAGTTTAGGCTGCCTTCCCTCCCTGGATTGGCTTGGCTTCCCTAGGCACCCCATGGCTTGCAAGGCATCTGGGGAACCCAAGGGGGGGGGAGGCTGTAGGCGTGGCCAACTCAGAAGCTAGCCGGAACTCTGTTCCTGTGCATTCCTGCTGAACACCCAATACCTTTCGCTCCATTGGAATGTGTTAATTCAATGACCTCCATGGAATAATCCAAGTTCTTCTGACCAAATTATTCTTCTCCTTCAGTGCAATCTGAAGCTTGGTTATATTTTGACACTTTCTCATGGCAGAGATACAAAGCAAGCCATCCTGGAAGCTCATTTTTCAGAGGAAGGCATGGAAACTGGTAACCCGTACTGTGTTGCAAATAAGTTCATTGCGTTATTGAGAGGTATATAAACATTTGTGTTCCTAAAAACTGAGAGGCTGTTAGAAAGGTGAGGGTCACATCTTAGGTTTGCCATCTGATCTGCAATACTTCTACAACGTTAGACTGAGATAAACTACAGCAAAATGCTCCACGTACATGTACATACAGCTTACCATATTTTCTTCAATAGAGTCATTCTAGTTCTTTATAGCACAGGGAATATTAGCCTTTTGACTGCCTGGGGTCTTGCTGATCAACACTCTGGAAGATTCCACCCCAAAATGACTGTACTCATATTCTGATTGGACAGTTCTTGATGATACTTGATCAGCCATACTTGATCAAGAGTCCATGTATTGGACATTACTGTTTGCCCTTTCATCCAATTATCTGGGTGTTAAGTCTGCCATTAAAGTGTAAGGCTTCAATTGCCTAACACAGCTGCATACATTTACACAACTGCACATGCACCTGTACTGACATTCTTGATTATCTGTGTATCTAATTCTCAACAGTTCCTGATGTGCAGATATCTAAATTTGCAGATAGGGGGCATATTTACCTCAAACAAGTTTTTCTGCAAACTTGGGTGACCCCCTAGGTTTGCAGAAAAATCTGAAAACTTACCATTGAGGGTAAAACTTACCATTGAGGACCTGGCTGCTGCTGCTCCTGTGGAGCCGATCTGGGCCAAGTTGCAGGGGCAGGGAATGCTGGGAGCTGCTCTGGGCCCAGTCACACCCGCAGGGAATGACAGGAGAGACTCTGGGTTCACCTGCAGCAGCAAGGAACACCAGAGCCACTCCAGGCCTGGTTGTTGTGGTGGGGAATGCCAGGAGAGGCTCCAGGCCTGGCTGCAGTGGTTCAGAACACCAACAGAGACTCCAGGCAGAGCTGCAACAGCAGGGAACATCAGGAGAGACCCTGGTCCTGGCCACAGCAGATACCAGGAGCTACTTTGGACCTGGCCAGCACTGGGAGCTTCTCCAGGCTTGGAGCAGCTCCCAGGCACTGCCACTGCTGCCAGGCTCAAAGATAAGGAGAAAAAAAGTCAAAGGTAGGGGAAAAGAGGGAGGAAGAAAGAAGGGGGTTGGCTGGAGGGGAGAAAGGAAAAGATGGGGGTATTGGCTTGGGGAGGGAGAGAAAGAAGAAGCGTTGGCTTGGGAGAGAGGGAGAGAGAGACAAAGAAAGAGGAAATGGCTTGGTGGAGGGTTGGAAAGAAAAACGAAGGGGGGATTAGCTTGGGGAGAGAAAGAAAGGGGAAGATGGGGGGAGAGGGAAGGAAGCAAAGGTGGGAGAATGTCCCTCTCCTGCAAGTTTCTTGTGGGGCCCCACTTGTTCATTTTTATTTGTCACTGAGGGAAAACCAAGCTTGTAATGGAGTTTCTTCATCTGAAACTTCTCAACGGGATCACTGTGGATGAGAACAAACTAGCAACATGCAATATGAATTTGAACTGCACATCTGAAATACATTTCAAATTACCTAAAGCTACGTGAGCCCAGCAAAGGTTAAAATGAAAACCCAGAGCATATAGGATGATTCTATCATGCTGAGATCAGTGGAGGTTTGCTTTCTGCCATAACATTGCCATGAGGTAACCCAAAACTCATAATTTCCCATGACACAAAACAAAGAGGCCTGGAAAGCTTTAATCAGCTCAATTAGTAGATTTACCCACTAAAAGAGGTAGTTGATTGATCATAGGAAGACTATTTTAATTGATGGAACTGCAATTTAAAAATAATGACTGAAAAATAAAATATTAGGGATGGTCTTTCCTTCAAACAATATGTGGTAGCATCTGATAATTAAAGGGTTACATTTCCTCACACTGTCAATATCTCAAAAAAGTACCAATATAGAGGTATGGGTAATACAATATACACATTTCTTTAAATACAAGCTATCAATTAATCCTTTAAAAAGCAGAAAAACACTTATCAGTTGGCCTGAGATTGCTTGTAGACCGTGTCAGTTACTGCCATTCTCCATCGTTAAACATTTTAAAGGCCGAGGTAGACACGAATGATACGGGAAGGGCACCGGCATAATTTCTCTGTAAAAAACTTGTAACATGAGCCTTCCACCACCTGCCTCATACATATATTTAGCTTGGTTCAGGCCTCAGGTATCCAAGGTTTAGTTAATTGATTAGGGTGATTATTCAAACATAGGACACGTCACTAACTCTAATAAACTAGGGTCTGTCAAACCAAAAACTGAAACTATGGTCTATAGGCTTGCCATCTCTGGGTAGGGAAATTCCTGGAGACTTGTGGGTGGAGCCTGGGGAGGGTGGGGTTTGGGGATGCAAGGGACCTCAGCCAGGTACAGTGCCACAGAGTCCAATCTCCAAAGCAGCTTTTCCTGGGGAACTGATCTCTGTAGTCTGGAGAACACTTGTAATTCCAGGAGACATCCAGGCCCCACCTGGAGATTGGTAACCTTAGGCCTGGGGTTGGTTTATTAAACCCATTTAGTGCTAACTATACTTTTATGTGATGCACCAATGTGGAGCTCCTGCCTTAACCCTGACTTGTTTCCCAGTGCCTGTTTCAAACATTAACAATCTAGAGAGACTTTCTGTCTTTCGCATTTGATAGGGAGGACTGGAGTGAGTGTTTGAAAGCCAAATCAAAGGTCCCAGTCACATCTGCCGGACAATGCGGGGGGGGGGAGGCTATTTGCGCTGTTGCAATTTGACCCACCACTACATGATCAGACGCGACAGCTGTGACCCGGTGTTTTTTTCCTCGGCGCATGTTTCCGGCGTGCTTCAACGAGGGAGCATGGAGGGAATAGGAGTGCACTGGAGCGATCACACGAGAACCTTCATCTGCAGGCCCTTTGATAGTGTACTTTCACTGGTAGTTTTTAACTGTGCTTCTTCTGTGGTAAGAAACGGGTTGGCAATGGGTGCAGGGCGCTGGGCAAATGTTTCCCTGTGATCACACCGGTAAAATCCGCCCGGCATTTGTTCCTATTGTGCAGCTAATTCTGCGTGTGACCGGACCCCTAATTTCACAAATCAGCCAGAGTTAAAATAAACCATGGCTATCTGAATCGAGGCAGAATCTCATCGATCATGCAAGAAAAATTTCCAGTGTTTTTGAAGGGGCATAAATGTGACAATGGGAATTTGCTCCAGGGTCCAAAGGTTTTATTTACATATATGCAAAAGGGCTGCTAAGCCTCCATTTGAGGGTGAGGGATCCCCCACACCAGGTCCTATTGCCCAGAGCCACCCAGAGTGGTGGTGGAAGGACTTTTCTAATGCAGCCTTGTGTACTTACTGAGAGCTTCCCGCAGTTCCTACAGCTACCCTTTGTCACTTCTGGTAAAAACTTTGGTTAAGTAAATGAAGCTGCATTTAAAGGGGAATAAATTGCCCCCAAAGTTGCACCCACTCACCCTCCTATTCAGCCTGGGCCTAGAAGCCCACTGCAACAACTCCAGCAGCAAGCTTAGCAACAGGACTCACAATAATGGGTTTAAATTAAGGGTGGGAAGGTACCGGCTGGATATCAGGGAAAACTTCTTTGCAGTCAGAGCTGTGCAACAGTGAAATCAGCTGCTTAGGGAGGTGGTGAGCTCTGCCCTCACTGCTAGTCTTGAAGCAGCGGCTGGACAAACACTTGTCAGGGATGCTCTAGGCTGATCCTGCTTTGAGCAGAGGGTTGGACTAGATGGTCTGTATGGCCCCTTCCAACTCTGTGATTCTATGGTTCTTTTTGACAGAAATCACCAGAATTAACTCTTTCTGAACCCTTTCTTTCTTTCTTTCTTTCTTTCTTTCTTTCTTTCTTTCTTTCTTTCTTTCTTTCTTTCTTTCTTTCTTTCTTTCTTTCTTTCTTTCTAAAAACCTCCTTACCAGAATATATAGAATATACCATGGTAATGAGTTTGCAGCCCAGGTGGGACCCTCATGGAATCCACGTAGAGTTGTCAACCAGTGGCTGGCAACCAGTGGGAGTTGAAGGGGACATGGTGGTGCGGTCAGGCAAAGGCACGACAATACTTTTGGGGAAAACACAGAAGTGACATCATGGCTCTTTCTCTCAAAGAATCACTGAGATTCTGTAGTAAAACCATAGAGTTACTGGGAATTCCTAGAGCAGACTGATGTGTAGTGGTGATCCCCCCCCCTCCATTATTTTTCTCCTGCCAGTCACAAGAGTGGCCACAAGAAACAGGCATCGGGGGCAGGGGATCCCCCAGCAGGAAAGTCTGACTCCAAGGCACCATTAAAATATATCCCTGAAGCCTGACTTCAAGGCAGCATTAAAGTATATCTATGTGCCCCTTCCTTATGCTTGAACTCTGGTAGTAAGAGGATCTGTTATCAGAACAAAGCCTGGTTTTATTTTCACTTCAAAACAGCCATGGCAGGAAGCAACTTAGTTGATCAGGAAGATGGTGAGGGAAGCCGATCTGGGAAAGAAGGCATTTACCTTTTCCTCCCATCCTGTTTCTCCAGTCTAAATCTCCCCGTGCCCAGCCTCCTCAATTAAATTAGAACACCATAGAGCTGCTTTGAAGGAAGAAAGCCTGGGGGAGATCCTGACCTTAAATCTTTCATATCATATCTACTTTCCCCCTGAGTTTCTCTTGTTTTTATCTGGCTTTTCTTATTGGCTGTTTATAGGGGTTTTTGGCAGGCTTTGAACTGGTTGCTAAGGGACCAAGAGCATCACACATAGCCTTTTTTAGATAATGGAGAATTTTATTTATAGATTTTCACGCATTGTTGGCTTGATTTTATCAGGGGAAAAGGAAAGACATCAGCAATAATTGAGGATAAGGAGTTCAGGGCTATTTTTATCTGGGAGAGTTAACTTTGTTACTTCCTTATTTTGGCCGGTTTATCAAGATGACCTACACAAGCCACTGCAGGCAGCAGTGAATTCTCATCATGAAGGAACCCGATCTGCTGATGCCTGTGGAATATCACAAAGCAGAAATAAATCAGATTCTGGATATTAAAAACTGCATAGACTCATAGAAGGTAGAAATGATAGTTTGTCGCAGCCCAAATAAGGCCTGTGGTAATAAGTTGCCAGCTCTGGGTTGGAGATTTGGGGCTGGACCCTGAGAAGGGCAGAATCTGGGGGAGGAAGAGAGTTCAGCAGGGCATGTGTGGCTTTATTACGTATGGATGTGAGTATAACAGGCATCCCCAGAATGGTGCTCTTGGGCACCATGGTGCCTGCAGGCCTTTCCTGGTGCCCAGAAAGTGCTTTTAGAAAGTGGCCAGGGTCAGGTAAGCCTTGCCCAGCAAGGCTTCTAATTGACCATTAGAGCTTTGATTGGTTGTGCAGATTTTTAAAACGTCGCTTTGGTGGCAGCGGCTGCCAACCACAACACACACATCTTCAGTGTGCGACTGAAGATAACTCATGACAGCCATTTTGTGACTTGCTGTGCCTCCTATAGCAGCCATTTTGTGGCTGCACCTACCAGACTGTGGCCGAATTGGCATTTGTCTTTCCCACCAGTGTCCCAGCCTTTTGACTCCGTCGTCAAAAAATGCTGTCCACATTTGGTGTCGTTTTCACACCTCAAGAGTGCTAGCATACTTTCACATGTCCACATATATTTATTGCCCTATCGTGGCGGCTCCACTGTCACTGCACCTCCGCACTGCTTTAAAAGAATCTTCTCCAAACAACTCTTCAAACAAGCATAGAGAAAGACAGCATCACAGCAGCACGCGACTGATTTAAACATGCAAATGCAGATTTGACCTGTGTCAGAATTCCAAAAGTCCCTGCAGGCTCAAAAAGGTTGGGGACTGCTGGGGCATCCCTTTAATTGAGCCCTCAAGAACTACGGCACCCATAATTGGAGGCAACCCTTTCAACTTTTCTTTTCAGGTACAGAAGAAGATGGAGAGAATTATAGTGGTAATTGAGGTAGAAATGAACTGTAGATTATGAGATGTATTATGATTAACTATAAGTTATGGGGAAGCTGGACCGGAATCATAAACGGGTAAGAAAGAAGCATATAAAAAGAAGAGGGATCAAATGAGAGTAGAAATTTCAGGTTGTTGGAACAGTAACCTCAGGTGATTTTTTTTTCTTTATTTTGTTTGGTAATTGTGATTGTTAAAAATGAAAAATGGCTATATCAATAAGATGTACAATGTGTGTTTGTGGACTGACATGTTCTACTCAATAAAAAACTTAAGTAGAAAAAAAAAAGAACTAGTTTCTCTTTCCTTTTCAATGTGTGTGGGGGAGTATCACTTAATTCTTGTTCTTGGTGCTGATTGCAGCCTCCCAGTGTGTGCATTAGTGGCTGAGTTCAGACTGGCAGTTTGCCCTGCTAGAGCCATGTTTCAGTGGCATTTTGAAAGCGGATTAAAGGGGGCGTTCACACAGGCACATCTGCCTGGTGTTCCCCACCCATAGGCAACCCGTGCTGTTCTGCTTCGCTCCCACATTTAATAGATACCTCATAAAAGTGGGAGCAAATCCCCAAAGAGTGCCTTTATGCTGCATTTGTCCACTTCCCAGCAGTGTAA
Source organism: Gekko gecko (assembly GCA_029375565.1). Classification (NCBI taxonomy): domain Eukaryota; kingdom Metazoa; phylum Chordata; class Lepidosauria; order Squamata; family Gekkonidae; genus Gekko; species Gekko gecko. The sequence goes on along the minus strand of JAPDNY010000003.1, from coordinate 80,698,377 downwards.
ACGCTACGCGGAAAAGCCGGGAGCAACCCACGTTGCGCATAAGGGAGCAGCGATATGATTGGCTGTGCTCCGCTCTACTACCCAATGCGGTGCTGGTGCAGCAGGATCCTCCCCAAATCGGCTGGATGCCTATGTGTATGGGTGCATGGGCGCATGAGTGCTCATACACTCATGCGCCCATAAACACATAGGCATCCAGCCGATTTACCAGGAAAAAGCCATTTACAGCCGCGCCTCCAGGCTAGCAGTCTGAATGCTCCCGCGCACCTCCTCCCAGTATGCTCCCGCATCAGTCCGAGCTGTGTGACCAGGAAACTGGGGCAAACTGTTCTGGGCTTTTTTTGCCACGACTGGCTCCCACTGCAAATTGCCAGTCTGTCCTCAGCCAGTGTTTTCCACTTGCAGGTGTCCTGTTCCAGCTTAGATGCAATAAAGAGACCTGTTGGAGCGACCAGCATCTCTTGTGTGCTGGCTACACTACTAGAGGGCGGTCTGCAGCAGGAGAGCTCACCTACCCCCAACCACGACTCAGAGGATACTCTCATTGGCTTATTGTGATTCCCAGCCCTTCAGTTTAGGTTTTAAGATATGTCATCATCTACAGATCTGTAACTGTAACTGATGTAAGCACAAAAGTTTAATGAGTGCTATAGTACATATCCTGTTGATTCACTGTGCTGTGATTCAGTGGAAAAAATCTGGATTTTTTTTAAAAAGGCCTTCTAAAGACTAGGATCAGTTTCATACTGTGACCAGTTGTGTGTCAGAGCCCCAAGTAATTCAAGCCCAACAACAGTCTTTCAGAGAAGTTCAGTTTTATTGAGATAGGTACTTGGGTCATCGTTCAACACGCTCCGTGTCAGGAATGGGGGGTAAAGCAGGAAACCAGATAATTATACACAATTCATACCAGACCCCCTGACTCGGAGGAACCAATAAGAAGGGCACCTGTGCGTGCCCAAGTGAAAACGGCTTGCGGGTCCCATGGGCAAAAGTGGTCTGGTGGAGTTGAGTGGAGCTGAGCGCCAAGGCCACAGGGAGAGGTCAGGGATGTACTATAGGCGCACATACCAAGACATCTGGGAGGGGGAGGCAGCTCAGGAGCAGGCCAGAGGGGGAGGGAGAGAAAGCAAAAACTTATGACAGTGTCAGCCGACATTATGTAGGTTGCAGATGCAGTCGGGTGCAGGAATAAATCTAGAGCTCACACTTTCTCCCTCACCATATATGGAATCCCTGATATGAACTAGGAAAGCTATGTGCAAAAAAACAAAAAAAAGATGGAATCATCTAATGAACGGAACCTTTTTGAATAGCCTCTTACTGGACAGGCAGACATGGGCGTGCAGGGATCATTCCAAATTACCTCTAACCCTTACCTGCTAGGGTACAGTGTGAGTCAAACATGGGAAGATTTTTATAGTGGTCTCATTTGGATGGTTTTATAGGTGAATAGAAGGGCACCATGAACACTTTCCAGCCAATTAATCATCCAGTTTAGGTCTTTTACCTGTATATGTTTCTTAGGAGGAGACATCTAGAGGATAAGCACAGCATATGCTTGCTTTGACCTCCTCCTGCTGGGATTTGATACTCCGTGTTCTAGGACTTTTCTTATCTTTAGAGTCACTGGACATCGCCTTTTGTTCCTCTTCATCACCACTACCCCATAGACTGTTTACAGAATGTTACCTTCAAATGTGCTCTCATGAAGTTAGCTCCCTAAAGGGTGACATTGTTTGTTGATGGCGTTATCTACGTGCATTTCATTATAGCCCTACAAATCATTCGCTGCCAAGAACAGCCAAAACAAATTGGAATCTGCTAACTAACAAACACCAAGACCTCTCATCTGCTGAAGAAATCCACAGATTTATATTGAAGAAAAATAAATGCCCTGTATATGTCAGATAAGATATGCAAGGAGCATTTGAAGACTCAAAAAAACCTGACTTCCAGTCACAGGAAAACACAGGACCAAGCATCAAGGAAACCAGTGCCACTGTTAGTAAGCCCAGTATATCCACGAAGCTTGATGGGACTGGCTGCCTGCTTCCTTTTCTACCGTCCTGAGTAGAGCCATAAAGATCTACAACACTTTATACCAATCTAAATGCTGCATCTCTCTCTCCAAAAATCCAAATTAATATGTCTAACAGTGACATCATGACAACACTTTCCTGAGAATAAGTCCCATTGAATAGACCTGCGTAGGATGCATGGTGGAGCAATCTCCTTCAGGAAACAGATTTTGGGTTATCATCAGGGCTTTTTTTGTAGAAAAAGCCCTGCAGGAACTCATTAGCATAACAGGCCACACCCAACAACAGAAACTCATTAGCATATTAGGTCACACCCCTGGCAGCACAGCTCATTAACATATTAGGCCACACCCCATGCCTTCCCTTGGCTTGGCCGAGCAAGCCCCCCCTTGAGGGGAAGTGAAGGCAGTTTAAACTGCCTTCTCTTGGCTTGCCTGGGTGCCCCACAGCTGCGGGACGCCCAGCCAAGCCAGACCTTGGACAGGCCGGGGAAGGCACAGGGAGGCATTTAAATACTTCTAAGGTGCCTGTTGCTGGGGGGCGTCACTCTCCAGGCCTTTCCTCTGTAGCCACGCACACAGAGGTTTTGGCTGTAGTAGGCGTGGCCAACTCTGAAGCCAGCTGGAACTCCATTTGTGTGCATTCCTGCCCCATTCCTGGTTATCATTATTTGCAGTTTACTGTGATTCCCCGCCCCCATGGAGCTGCAATTTGATTTTTCTGCTTCTACCACCAAAATGTCTCAGCATGTTTTTGTCTGTATCTTAGAGCCTAATATACTGCAGAACAATAAATTTTAACGTTCTGTTGGGCTTGCTCTTTTCACATTCTCACAATGTCTTACCTAACAGCCATCATGTATAAGTTAATGTAAAGAATTCCTTCTTCACTCTGTATCCCAAACAAATGAGCAAATGTGCAATGTGAAAGCAAAATGGAAGCATTGCTTGATAACCAATGACATTGCTATATTTGCCCAAAATTGCTGGGATTAAGATTGCCAGCCTCCAAATGGGACCTCCAGTTGAAGCCTGGAGATCCCCCAGAAATACAACTGATCCCCAGATGACAGAGATCAGTTCTCTGGAGAAAATGGCTGCTTTGAAGAATGGACTCTATAGCATCATACCCTGCTGAGGGCCCTCCCACTATCCTCCCCAGCATCCACCCCAAAATCTCCAGGATTTCCCAGCCTGGAGCTGGCAACCTTAGCTGGGATGCTTTGTTCTTAATCTAGGCCCCCTGAACCATTTGAATTACAGTGGTGTAGTGGTTAGGAGTGTGGACTCTAATCTGGGATAACCAGGTTTGATTCCCAACTCCTCCACTTGCACCTGCAGGAAGACCTTGGGCAAGCCATAGTTCTGGCACACATAGTTCTTGAAAAAGAGCAGTTTCTGTCAGAGCTCTCTCAGCCCCACCTACCTCACAGGGTGTCTGTTGTGGGCGGAGGGGAAGGAGTTTGTAAGCTTCTCTGAGACTCCCTCTGGGTAGTGAAGGGCGGGGTATAAATCCAATCTCCTCTCCTCCTCCTCCAAACATCTCAATGACATTAGCCTTTTTTAGACATTCCAGCTGGAGAGAATGAATGCACACAGAGGGAGATGGGATTGCAGTGACAAGCTCTGTCCCCATTCTAAACATGTTCACTGAGATGTAGATATTCAATATATCTTCAGCAGAGGCCAAACGGAGTTTAACTCATTCTGTGTCCCTGTTCTGGAAAAGGCCTTCATTTTTCATTACTATTTTAGTCCTGTTCTTGTAGACTATCTGAAAGAGGGCCCAAAACATGAGCAGGACTAGTCTAGCACGAGGTGGCAGAGGGCAAACGAGAGTTTACAGCGTCTGCGGGTTTGATGATGATCCATGGCCATTTAAAATGCCATGAAGGCCAGATCCTGATCAGGTCTGCAGCACAATGGGACCAGGCAATTTTACCTGACACCACTGTGTCATGGACCTGATCAGGATCAGGCCCTTGCAGCATTTTTAAATGGCCAAATTCTTGTTTTAAAATGGTGTCGTCGTCATCATCCATGGGTCAAACCCATGGACACCATAATGTCTAGTTTGCTGTGCTATGTGCCATTTTTTTTTTTTGGGGGGGGGGATTATTAGTGTGGGAAAATTGAAAGATGCAATGCCTTGCCTGCTGCCTGAAATGGTACAGTCTGCTCTAATACCTCATTAAGTTGTAAACCATGTGTAAACGAGTCCTACATCCACCGATCAGAAGAAGAAGAAGAAGAGACGAAGAGATTAGATTTATACCCTGCCCTTCACTACCCAAAGAAGTCTCAGAGCAGCTTATAAACTCCTTTCCCTTCCCCTCCCCCAAAAGACATCCTGTGAGGTAGGTGGGGCTGAGAGAGCTCTGACAGAAACTGCTCTTTCTCAAGAATAGCTGCACCAGAACTATGGCTTGCCCAAGGTCATCCAGCAGGTGCAAGTGGAAGAGTGGGGAATCAAACCTGGTTCTCCCAGAATAGAGTCCACGCACTTAACCACTATACCAAAGTGTAAAAGGAAAGTTTGGGAAGGAAGAACCACTCCCCATTCATAGTCTGGATTTATTTCTGATTATATGTAGTGTACTGCTCTGTATAAGGTTCCAAACAGCAATGCTAGTTGAATAATGTTTTCAGTCACCTTGAAATTTGCAGCTATGCCCCAGCAGGGCTTTCCTAGTTGTGTAAATAATGATGCTTACACATATGAAACTGGCTGCAAAGTTCATAGCAGAGCATCACAGCTGCTGTGCGCATTCTTGCAACTCTTACCAATAACAGGTTCCCTTTATTGCCTCTATGTGGTGGCCACAAAGGTGCCCTGGAGGCAGAGAGAAGATAGTCTGCTTCCTCACATCCGCTTCTTACTGGCAGGTCAAAGCCAGACTTTGACTCTCCATGCCTTGGACAAGGATTAAATCTTCTCTCAAGACCAACAAAGCATCCAAGCCTGGCTTCTTGCTGATGGAAAACCATAGCACGTATGTTTGTAGTTTCTCCATAATAGCTCTGGACAGCAAACTCCTGTTTCCCATTTCTGCCTGTGTGCTACCACAGCCTTATGACTACTTTGTTGTGAAATGGGGCTTAGAGCAGTATGAAAATGCTGGATTTCTAGCTCCCTTCCTATCACTATTTAGAGCTGGAGGGGTATGTTGCATTCAGCATTCCTTTGGCCATCATTGCTCCTGATACTGTTAGCAGCAAAGAGCTTCTGGGGAGCTTCTGGTTTCACAAAATGAACCCAGTTGCACCTTCCCCATGCACAGACACAAACTGTAAGAAACAAACATCCCACCAGACCATCATCCAGCGGACTGTCTTCCTCGTCTATGGGCTGTGACCTAGGGTAACATTAAGGAAGCAAAGTGACTCGTTGCTTAATTCCCTGTGAGAGAAAGCAGGGAATGAACTGGTAAAATTATGTTTTGTATTGTGCCAACTATTTGTTTAAAATGTGGCAACTGTCTGAATTTACACAGTCTTTCTTCTTTTTTTAAGAGCAAAAATAAAATTTAAAAATGTGCCCTTATTGGTTGCTGAGTGAGGTCTGCTGCTGTTAGAAAAAGGGAGTTGGTGCACCTTTGGCAAGATCTGCTTCTCCTTGTTCTTTGCCTTCTGCTCTCTAGCATAGATGTCACCTCCAGTCTGCCATACTTTGGACAGGAGTTCTGTTATTTCCAACCAGGGTGAATAAAAATCAATGATTTTTTTTTTAAGTAAAAATTGGATTTTTAAAATTTAAATCAGATTTTTTAATAAAATGCTTTTTGAGGAAAAATCTAAAGATAGTTTTCTATTTAAGATACATTATAGTCCAAAGGTTATTCATCATGAAATAAGGATTAGTTTTTAATCAAGTAGCATGAGGCTGTATATTCATGCAATGTTTCAAATTTTGTTAATGAATTCCATTAAACCATTCAGAATGTCATGCTCTTCCAGAGGTTTCTATAAGATTATTGGGCAATTTTTCTATTTAGAAGATATTGAAGGCAATACCCTGAGGCCACTAAGGTTCTTTGACTTGTGTGGTTAGCCAATTAAACCACACAGTGAGATCAAAAAACCAAAGCAGCAAAAGGTAGGAAAAGTTTTATTCAAATAAGGGACAACTTACAGCCAAAATTTTAGCTCAGATGTCCAGTGAGTAACAGCAGGGATCTGACATATATTTTTGTTGCTCCTCCCAATTTTACATCACCACTGACTTCATTTATACATGCGTACTTTGATTTTCTTTGTCTTAACATTCATTAATCTCACATTTGACAAACAAGATGTTACTGGCCATATTTCAATTTTGCATATTCAGGTACCAGTTTTGCTAAGATGATATATGCATCCCTTGGCTGTTCTCCCAGACTTGCTCACCTCTGAATGAACTTACAGACTAAATTCATACTAAGTATAGAATTTAACTTTTTCCCATTATTACACGGTTCCTCGATATCAACACATGTGTATAAAAAGCACTCTTAATAACATTTTCTGTAAACTTATTCCCACTAAAGAAATAAAAGATATGAAAAATATATGATTATACTGATATCCCAAAGAATTAAACTCTTTATATGCATTTTCTAATATTTCAAAATAGCCTATGACATAAAACTTTTATAGATATCTTGAATCCACCTGTTATCCTTTATTTTAATCCATCAGGGGATATTTATTGAATTTTTAAAGATATTAAATCTAAATTAAACTTTCCTGTTTTACAAAAATATACCATTTTGCTTTAACCAGTAGGGGTCCTTCTGGTATAACATATAAATTCTGCACTCCTAATTAGGTTTTTAATTGTCAAGATGCTGAGTATTAATATCTCCTATCTCATTAGCTTTTGGAAATGTCTTGGCCATTTCCCAACCTTTGCTTGTTAAAATAATGCTTAGCAGTTTACTTTTAAATTCTTGTTTTACTTGGCCAGTAATATGGCATCAATAAATCTTGTCATAGTCATTGACTAATAAACCAAGCTTCTTATTAGAAAATAAATAATTTAGCTAGATTTTTCTACCTATAAACATTCAGAAATATTTATACCATAAACCTTAAACTACAGTGATTCTCAGCTTTAAACAAAAATATTAAAAGTTATGTTTTAACTTTTAAAAGCGCACAGCAAGCAAGAAAGAAGGTTTTGCCAAACTTAAATTCCTTTTGTAGAGATGACAGTTGTACTTTTTCTCAACCCAATCAATCATTTCTAGCCTCATCTTGATGTCTTAATATAAGTAAAGCATCTTCTTCAACAAATTATTAAATTCTTTTCACTGGGCATCTTAACAGCTCAGCTTATTAAATATTAAATTTCTCTAAGGAAGCAAACAGTTTATTTGCTCTAAAACAATGAGCTGCTGAAAAAGCATATATATTGCTTATTGATAAGGTCTCTAATAACTCAGTATTAATATGTTAAAACATTTTAAACTTAAAGAAGTGTTTAGCTTGATTTTCTTATTAAAATTGCTGAAAAACATAATTCATAATGAACATTTGAACCCGTTCCTTTGAAGCAGAGAACCTAAAAGTAAGTCTTCATTTTTGATCGGTTGTTACTTCATTAATAGTGTACTGATGTTTTCTTGGTGCTGGGACTGATTCACTAAGAAATTCCTTTCTTTGACCATTAAATAGGATATAAGACAGCTGTTTTACAATTCTGCTTGATATTAATTAGTTTTAGCAACTTGTTCCTGGAAATCCCAAAGTCTTTTCCCAAAGACCTCTGAAAAAGCAGCAATAATCAATAGATTATCATTTAAACCTCTGAGTTTCCTCTATGATTTTATCACAGATGCTTGGTTTTACAGTTCTTAAAACTGTGAATTTGTGTCTGCAGAGATCATATGCCTCTTTTTCACAGCAAAAATGTTACAAAATAAACATACAGAGTTGGGGGCAAGATTTTAATCCTATTGTTCCTTTGCAAATCTAGGTACACAGAATCAACCCCTTACCTTTTAAATTACCTCAAAAATTCAATGAATAGAAGATTGCTGGGAGTGGAATAGATCTGCACAAGAAGCTAAGTGTGAGGAGGGAAGAGCAAGCAGTAAAAATTAAAGTGAAACCTTTTGTCAGACTCCTGGTCAAGTTACTCTAAACAACACTCTCTTTGGCAGTGATATGTTTATTGAGTTATAAGCAAGATCCAGGTCATAACAGTACTGGCTGAGTTCAGACTGGCAGTCATGGCAAAAAAGCCCCGGAATAAACTGTTCTGGGTTTTCCCAGTCACACGGGGCCAACAGATGCAGGAGCATACTGGGAGGAGGCACGCGGGAGCGTTCAGACTGCTGGCCCAGAGGTGCAGCTGTAAACGGCTTTTCCCTGGTAAATCGGCTGGATGCCTATGTGTATGGGCGCATGAGCGCTCATGCACTCATACACCCATACACACATAGGCATCCAGCCAATTTGGGGAGGATCCCGTTGCGCATTGGGCAGTAGAGCAGAGCAGAGCCAATTATATGCACCAATTATATGTGCCGGGAGCAATGCGGGTTGCTCCCGGCTTTTTGGCTGAGCGTTCACACTTCCGGGAAGCAGACTGACACAGGATAAAGGCACTCTCCAGGATTTGCTACCACTTGTAACAGGTATCTTTTTAACATGGGAGTGAAGCGGAACAGCACGGGTTGCCTACAGGTGGGGAACGCCAGGCAGATGTGCCTGTGTGAATGCCCCCTTTAATCCACTTGGGAAACACGGCTGAAAAGTAGCTATAGCAGGGCAAATTGCCAGTCTGAACTCAGCCACTGTGTCAGATCTGAAGATTTTGGCAAGTACTGTACAATCATAGATATAGGTAATTCAAAAGTGACCTCTCCTAATGCCCACTCATACATCACATCCACTCCACCTAGCCACCGCATCTCTACCCCCTTTCACCTGGGAAATATACAATCCCATTATCTACAGAAGCAAGCTGGCACCAAAAGTTTCAAGGATGTTCCTCTGGGAGAGGAAGGCTTCTTTGGAAGAGTTATTGCCTCTAAAATAGCACAGTCACACACTCCACACTCACTCCCCCCACCTAAGGAATTCCCTTCCCCCTAGCATCTATGATAAACTGAGTAGAGCGATGTTTAACACCTTTTGAGCAGAATATTCTGGAAACGATCCACCTTTGAGTTCACCATCCTCCTGGCTCTACAGTTTCAGAGTTATGTGCCCAGGATAGTGTTTCAGTCACATCATATACATCACACATCCACAGAGGCGGCACCATATCATGCCAAGCTGCTAGTGTGACCACAGCCCAAATATGAATGATTAACCTATTATAACTGGAGACAGTTCACTTCAAATAATTTCATAAATATCTATCTATGATGGGTTTCTCAGGAGCTGCGGTGGCTCAAGTGGTTAAGACGCTGAACTGCAGGCTGTGGAAGCTCAGTAGTTCAGCAGTTCAAGACCCGAGAGTGCCGCATGATGGAGTGAGCTCCCGTCTCTAGTTCCAGCTCCTGCCAACCTAGCAGTTCGAAAGCAAGAAATTGCAAGTAGATCAATAGGTACCACTTTGGTGGGAAGTTAACAGTGTTCCGTGCACCGTGGTGTTTAGTCATGCCGGCCACATGACCATGGAAACGTCTTCAGACAGCGCTGGCTCTTCGGCTTTGAAACGGAGATGAGCACCGCAACCCTAGAGTCAGATTTGACTGGCTTTCGAGCAAGGGAACCTTTACCTTTATGATGGGTTTCTAACAGTATAACCAATTCAGTAATTATTTTCACATAACTGTAAAACTAATCTGAAATGTTGTTATTCTAAAAATGCAACCTGGATGTAAATGTTAAGATTATACCAGCAAGAATGAGTTTTTATGTAGAAAACCATTATTTAAATCTAGTTTTACTGACTCCTGATTTGAATTGTGATTTAAATTTTGATTTAAAGCGATTTGATTTAAATCAAATCCACCCTATTTCCAACCATTTCTAAGGGCTGGAATATTTATCCAGTTAAAGATTTTTTAGAAGACGAGTAGGAGAAGCAGCAGCAGCAGCAGCCACTTAGGGGTGTGTGTGTGTGTGTTGCTTGAACATTACTTCAGATGAACAGGGGTGCTATTATGATTGGCATGAGGACAGGCCGATCAGCATTTTGCACAGCAAGAACTTCCTGGAAACAGGAATAAGTGGTTGATCCTGGGCTCGGTTCAGTTTAGAAATGGGTAGACCTCTCCAAAAAGGGATGAGTGCAGGTCACATTTTCCTCACTGGCCAAAAAATAGAGGCCTGTCTTTACGCTAAGGCCTTTTATGGATTGCCTCTATTGCTTGTCCTTGTTCCCTGCTGGAGGAGAAGAGGGCAGGTGGGGTGGTTTATTTCCTTCAGAAGGGCAGTTTCTGAACCAAAAGCTTTCCTACAAGCCTCAATAACATGAAGTTTATTTTACATTCCTAAAGACCAGACTTCAACCACAGCAAGTTTTCTGAATTCTCACTTGTGAACTACAAGTGTTCACATTGTGACACAAATGAGAACAGCCGCAGGTAACAGAGAAGCCAACAAAATCATTGTGCATCCATGTCAGCCTTGGTCAGTTGTGTGAACTAGCATACAAGGAAAGTAGACTGAAGCTGATCTGTAGAAAACACCCATTGCACAACCATAAGATATAATGTGGGCCACAAAATTAGATTTGTGAGGCATTCATTTGTACTTGGTTGTTAGCCATGATAACTAAAAGAACCTTCAAGGTTTGATTCAAAAGTTGGCAATTCCTTGATAGTTTCTTGGCACTCACGACAAATTTGCTGTTGCCTTTTCCCTATCGAAAATAATGAAATTTGATAATAAATTCTGGCTTTAAAATTCTCACCTGTTTTTGCTGATAATTGGCAGTAAAATGATGCATCATGTAAAAGTGACATTAAAGTGTCATAAAAAAACGAATGAAACAAGAAAACAAGCAAATAATAGGTGGGGCAAAAATGTTTGCTGCAAATGTGCACAAAAATTAATAGAAATTAAAAATAGCAGATTTGTACCTTCTTACTCCAGGCAGTCCAATGACTCTGCTGTTGACCTTGGAACTGAACACAGGTCTCCCAAACTCACATACCATTTTTCATTCCAAAAACCTGGGCAAGCAACATAATACTGGATTTGTGCATTTGAATTTGTATCTTAGCTGTATTCTTTTAGTCCCTCCACCCCACCCCAATAATAACATTTCTTGCATTTCATTTTCCTCTTCTGTCCTTTGGATACATGGTTGGATTAGACTATTAGGATGCTGGGTGTGTCCTGCTCGCACTGGTGCAACAGGGCATATCCCCAAAATGAACAATACTCATGTTAACCAAAAAAAGAAATATTAAATGGCTTCTCTTTCCTTTGTTCAAGTGAACAATGTTATAACTTCTCCTCCCTAAAAATACATCAAAGTCCATTAACAATCCACCCATTTGTTCAGCAGAATTTTATGTCATTGAGTGAACAAATACCACATAGGCTTGCTCATCTAAGGGGTACCCATAAAAAGTCATGGAACAGTTTCATCCCCCCCAAAAAAAACTGCAAATTGTAGCTTGTGCAGTGGAATCTCCCTAATCAGACTTCTGCAGAACTTCATTTTATTGTGAGGGACAAAAGCAGAAAAAGGAAGGCATTTCAGTTTTATGGCTATGCTTTTTTTAAATACTGTTCTGTCAGGTTGAGTTAGAAAAACAAGATAGAGCTGGGTGTTTTATGGCACTAAGGATACTTCCCATTTTAAAATATTCAGAATGCTGTAAACAGGGGTCATAATCGAAATGACAAAATATCCTGCTGTTCATGAGTTCCCTGGTCAGCTCAACATGGAATTCTTTAAAGGTTTCAGAATTTGCTCATATCAGGTTTGTGTACCAGGCCATTGCACAGCATTCAAGGCCCTCTTCATAACACAGAAGGGCATGTAGCCCTGCAAACCTTGGCTGGTCCAGCTACACAGTTTGCTCATAACCAGGCTCTCTGGTATGCCCAACCAGAACAAGGCAGTGGTGGTGGTAGTGGGGGTGGGTTGGGGCTAATAAAGGCATGACTGAATATTCCCCCAAAGCCATGAAAGTGAAGAAAGAAGCCAGCTAAAGTGATGCTCTGAGTTTTGTGATTATTGGATTTGGTGTGGCTGGTGTATGCCACATCTGCCTCCTTCCTCTTCCATTTGGTGTAGTGGTTAAGTGCATGGACTCTAATCTGGGAGAACTGGGTTTGATTCCCCATGCCTCCACTTGCACCTGCTGGATGACCTTGGGCAAGCCGTAGTTCTGTCAGAGCTGTTCTCTCAAGGACAGTTCTGGAAAGAGCTCTCTCAGCCCCGCCTACCTCATAGGGTGCCTGTTGTGGGAAGGGGAAGGGAAAGGAATGTGTAAGCCACTCTGAGATTCCAAGTGAAGAGTGGGGTATAAATCCAATCTCTTCTCTCTTCTCCTTCTTCTCTGTAGCCTCATGCTCCCATTCAAGTATGTACAGGTGTAGTGGTGGAGACTGATTGATTGATTTACACCCCACTTGGCTTCCCAACTGGAACCCAAAAGCAGCTTACATCTTCTCCCCTCTTCCATCTTATGTTCACAACAACCTTGTGAAGTAGGTTGGGATGAGAGTGATTGCACAGGTCACCCAGCAACCTTCCATGGCAAATAGGGAATTGAACCTGGATCTCCCACATCCTGGTCCAACAGTCCATCTACTATACCACATTTCCCTCTCTCTTGGGATATGTCCCATAGAATGATCTGGTTCGGGAGGCAGAAGCAGGGCTATTTTGGGGCAGGAACGCACAGGAATGGAGTTCTGGCTGTCTTCAGAGTTGGCCACATCCATTATGGCCAAAACCTCTGTGTACATGGCTACAGAGGGAAGGCCTGGAGAGTGACCCCCCCCCAGCAACTCTGAGGTGGGCGGGCCAGTGGGGGCACTAGAAGGACACTAGATTTAAATGCCTCCCCATGCCTTCCCTGGCCTGTCCAAGGGCCGGCTTGCCTGGGCACCCTGCAGCTGCGGGGTGCCCAGGCAAGCCAAGGGAAGGCAGTTTAAACTGCCTGCCTTTCCCTCTAAGGGCTGGCTTGCCTGGGCTCCCCACAGCTGCAGGGCACCCAGGCAAGCCAAGGGAAGTAATGGGGGTGTGGCCTAATATGCTAATGAGTTTCTGCTGTTGGGTGTGGCCTATTATGCTAATGAGTTCCTGCTCGGCTTTTTCTGCAAGAAAAGCCCTGGACTGGAGCATGAGCCCATACTAACTGGTTCCCCCGAAGAACCCCAAACCCAGAGGGAGAAAGTTTATCTTTAGGAGGAAGTATTTGTGGGGGGAAACTCCCAAAAGGGAAACAGCTCAGATGTACTTATGAAAACCTTCAAGCTACTTTTTTGTATAGTGCCAGAAATAAGTGTGGGTTTTTTGTAAAACTTTTTATTAAATTTTCAAATAGAATGTACAAATTGAAGGTAAACATCAAAAAATCAATAAAGAATACAGCGCTAAACCAGATAACAAGTGACAGTACATGCTAGAAAATCTTAACTTGTGCCCAATAAAGTATGTATCAAGAACCTGAGTAATGAAAAAGAATAGAACATGAATACAGATATAACAAGGAATATAATGCTAAACAGTTGGGTCCAAGTGACCTATTTTACCAGGGCCATAATGTATCCATCACTGGAGGAACATTTTGCAAAGTGGAGAGGTAAGACAGGTTGGGATACCATGCGGAAGTAAAATTGGTACGGGTAGGACATTTGTCGAAACGCGTAAGATTATCCGAGAGTTTAGCCATGATATATAAATCCCACAACTTTTTGTGCCCTTGAGAAAGTGTGGGTGTCATTACCGTTTTCCAGTGTGTGGCAATGGCAGTCTTAGCCGCAAAGGGTAGTATAGATATTCTCTCTATGATAGAGAGACTCCCGCAGTCCACAGCCCAACTGTTCAAAAATATGTGTTCAGGTGTAAGATCAATATCGATATCACTAAAAGATTTGATCTGATCTAGCACTTCTTTCCAGAAGGGGATAATTTTAGGGCAGAGAATCCAATAATGCATATAATCTCCTATGTTGCCACAAGAAATAAGTGGTTCGAAGAGAATGGTTTGTGGTCTCTTCAAATGTGTATTTGGATAAGCCCTGAGAATCAGATCTGCTCCTATACCAATGGACAGATGGGGGGGGGATTCCTCCATTAGCCTCACATAGATGAAAGCTGGTCATACAAACACCATTGGGCTTAGCCACTCTGCAGTGTTTCTGTCAGCAGCCACTATTAATAGCCATGTTTTAACACACTGCTAGCATTAATAACGGCATACTGAGATTTAAACAACTTACCTGACAAGTGGCTTAGGGAAGTGGACAAGAATTTTAACGGGGAGAATATTAATAAAAGGAATAATTAAGACTCTGACTGCTGGGCTTTGTTTGACCAAGGGTAGCAAGAAAAAAAAAATAGAGAGATAAACCCCTCCCTCAAAAAGTGACTGTACAAGAGCGCAAAGTTAACACTACATATGGAGCCTCATCTTAAACCCCAGCCTGAAAAGGCTTAGGATAGCAACTAAACCCTTGACTGGCATATCCTGAAGAGGGTAATGAACCCCTGAATCCAGGTGATGTGCTAAGACTGTCTGGTCAAAATGATGGGCATGTAGTCTAGCCAATCAGCATGACTAGGCCATCTCCTGTGATGATGTTTGATGGGGCAAAATCTCCACTGTACTCAGAGGTCCAGCTGGATTGATTCTGGATTGCCTCTGGAATCAAACCAGGGTCCTTGGGTATTTTATACCTACCCTTTTCCACTGCACCATGCTATCCCTGCAGTCTTCTCTGCCCTGTTCTAGATGGCTGGTGTTGAAAGCCGGGTTGTTGGGTGATTGCCGGGCTCCTTAGTCAGGTCACACAACACAGGGCTTCTTCGGAAGACAATGTGTAATGGTGAATCAGAACTAAAGACACATGTACAGCTTGTGTCAGTAATGGCCACATACAATAGGGCCTTCTAAGATATACTACATTCAAGCATCACCACCCCCATGTAGCTGAAGCCAATGAATACAATCTGTGCACGCAGGCAAAGCAAGTGGGCAAAGCAAGCACAACAATCTAGAAACTGTTGTTTCCCAGCCGAAGACTCCAGCAGCTGGAGATGCAAGGTCAGAGACCTGATAACAGACAGTGAAGAAAAGTTCAGAGGATGGGAGACCAAAAGTACTCCCTCTGCGTTCCATACTTATGACAGGGCTACCTGACAGGGATCCCTACTGCTCTAGGTTGTGTCTTTATTTAAAAAAACAATTATTAGTTTATATACAGAAAGGGGGGAAGGGGAGGAAGGAAAGAAAAAGACAGTAATATTAAAAATTCCAATTTAACATTCTGCATGCATATCTTCTCATTACAGTTTCACAACAACTTCGTCTATCATTCTGTTTATTCTTCACTTAATCTTATTTTCCCAATACTTAAGTTTTAACCAGTCATAAACACCCTCCAATGTCCCATAAATCCTTTTTCCATTTTTTCCTTTTAATATATTTGTCAACTTGTCCATTTCTGCACATTCCATAATCTTCAATGTCAACTCATATAGTGCTGGGATCTTCAATGTCATCCATGCAATTGCAAATAAAATTCTGGCAGCTGTTATAACATGTAACATAAAGTAACAATGATTCTTATCTAACTCATCTGGTAAACAGTTTAACAAAAATATCGCTGGCTTAAAAGATATTGTGATATTCAAGACTGGCTGTAAAAAAGTCCAGAATTTATTAACCTTTTTATATGTCCACCACATATGGTAATACGACTTAATATGGTTGTTACATTTCCAACACATATTACTCAGGTTTTTATACATTTTAGTTAATCTATCTGGGGTTAGATGCCATCTATAAAACATTTTATATAAGTTTTCTTTGAATGAAGCAGATTTAGTCAATAATCGCTTTCCATATTTTACTCCAGTGTGACAGATGGATGTTATAACCCACATTTTGCATCCATCTAACCATACAGTCTTTAACTATTTCATCCTGCATCTGCTCTAGGTTATGTCTTGTTCCCTCACGCCCAGTAGGATGAATGGTTGGAGAACTGTTTCTCAGTAACATGAGGCATGGGTTCTAGTCCAACATCTGCCTCTTGTTTCACTAGAGGTCCCTCTGTTGCTTGGCAAAAACTGAGTAGGTACTGCGAGGTATTAGGAGAGCATGGCAACATTGCACTATGTTCGGGCATGTTACTCATGCAGGCACTGGCAGCACACCACTCCATGACTGGTCTGCAGGGTTATTGGGGATTGCCAAGTCTCTTGATATTGTGACATAGAGAAATTATGGGGGAGGTATGGCTCAATGGTAGAGCATTTTCTTGGCATGCAGTGTTGGAATATGCAAGGTCTATCATGCGTAGATAAAGAAAATGACAAGAACACCCTGCAGGGGGTAGCAGAGGGAACAACTAGTTTGCATAGTGTGTTTAGGGACTTCCTACTATTTTCAGATAGTCTCCTTTCTGTCTCCTGATTGGTTCAATTAGGGCTCTAGTGAAATGGATCTGGGAACAGGTGGTGTGAATGACTTTTACTTGTGACCAACGGTTCCCCCTAAGCTGGAGAGTCTTGTGAGCAAAAATTCTACTTTGTGAGCTACTGGCATTAAAGTTATGAGTGAGTGGTTTGGCTACTGCATAAATTCGTTTGCTCTGGAGCCATCCTTCCTGAGCTAAGACAAAAATGCATGAGCCAGAGGCTAAAAAATGTGATGTAGCTCACAATTATTCATCTTAGCGAGAACACTGCTTGTGACCCTGGGGAGCCACTGCCAGTCTGAGTAGACAGTACTGGTTTTTATGGACCAATGGTCTGATTCAGTATGAGGCAGCTTCATGTGTTCACTGTATTGTTACTTGCTCCCTTCTTCCCTCCTGTTAGGCAGCAATCCTCTGCACACTTATCTGGGAGTTAGCATCATTCAGCACAGTGGGACTTTAGAGGAAACATCCATAGGATTGCATTGTAAACTATGAATCAAGAAGTCTCCCATCTGAATCTTGCTTTTCCCTTAAACAAAACAGAAGGCATTGACTCTCTCTCTCTCTCTCTCTCTCTCTCTCTCTCTCTCTCTCTCTCTCTCTCTCTCTCTCTCTCCCCCCCCGCCCCCCGTAACATGGAGAAAGCAACACTGACCTACCTTACCAGGGTGTTGTAAATTTACCATAATGAAGGTAAAGTATTTTGAACTCTTGACAGTGCTATGCAAATGCTGAGTGTTATTATTCCCTGAGAAGTTCCAGGAACAGCACTACTAGTTTGGGTTTCTTTTAAATCAGAGAGCACTGGGGAACTTATGGTTAACTTTGTATAGCTGCTTCATTTAGAAACCCCTAGAGTGTCAGTGGAGGGAAAGAAGCACCTGCTTCTCCACATTACATTAAACCTACATCAGACCTATTTCTCCACTTCAGACTCTGCACCCAGAGGTGCACAGCTCTGTCTGGTTCTCCTTTTGTTGCAAATGCTAAGGGGCTCTTTTTCCATAATCCGCCTCCCTCCCCTCAGCTATGCTGGGTCCCAACAATTAGCTCCCATCATGGGAACATGGAAAGTTTATTCAGGAGCATTTTCCTTTGTCAGAAGTGCTGATTTCCATCAGCTACGTCACTCCATGCCAAACTGCAGCGCTACAGCCAATCATATATCAGACATCAAACCCATAACAAAGAGAAAGGTGGGGGATTTAAAATCATAGAATCATAAGAGTTGGAAGGTACCTCCAGGGTCATCTAGTCCAACCCCGTGCACAATGCAGGAAATTCACAAATACCTCCCCCCACACATACACAGCCAGTGACCCCTGCTCCATGCCCAGAAGATAGCTGTCATTTTCTGCAGCAACTGCTCATTTCACAAAGTGTAAGGTTTAGCCCTTAGTCTGAATTACACTCTGTGTTGCTGTGATTCCCAGAATCACAACAAATCTCCCAGCTACAGAAATCAGTTCTCAGAGTTGCCAACTCTAGGTTGGGATACTTAGGGGTGGAGACTTGGGAGGGTGAGGTCTGGGGGGGTTAAGTGACCTCAGCATGGAAACTGATCTGTCATCCGGAAAGCCGTTGTAATTTCCAGTGATTTTCAACCCCCACCTCGAGGTTAACAACGCTAGATCCACGAAGGAAATGGCTGCATTGGAGGGTGGACGCTATGGCATTATACCCTTCTGAGGTCCCTCCCCCAACTCAAACCCCACCACCCCCGGGCTCCACTCCCAAATCTCTAGGAAGTGCCTAACCTGGGGTTGGCAACCCTATCCCATTCCTACCCAACAGCCACCTTACCTTTATCTGCCCTTCTTTCTTAAGGTTTCCCTCTTCCCACCCCTGCCCAGGAAAACTGGCCCAGTTGTTTGCTGCCAGATGCTGAGCAAGGCCAACTTGCATGATAGGGAAACATCAAGGACTTGTGGGGGTGGCACTTCACCTTCCACTGCATCCCCCTCCCCACACTCTTTCCTCTTTCGCTCCTCCTGGCAACTCCCATATCCTCTCCCCCTTCCGTGCCTCATTCTTTCCTTCTCAGCCATTCACCAACCTCCCATTCTCAGCTATATTTATTATTTATTTCATTTATAGCCTACCTTTCCCCACAGTGGGGACCAAAGCAGCTCACATTATTCTCCTCTCCTCCTTTTTATCTGAACAACAGTCCTGTGAAATAGGTTAGGCTGAAAGTATGTGACTGGTCCAAAATCTCCTAGTGAGCTTCTACAGCAAGATGGGGATTGGAACTTAGATCGTCAATACTCTGCTCTTAAGCTCTAACTGCTATAACACACTGGCTTTCATAGGGCAGCTGCTGTTGACAGTAACAAGCAGCCAGGCCTAGTTGAGTCATGCAAGTTGGGTGGTTTCAAGTCACCTAGAGGTTGCTGCCAGGCCTACAATTGCCGACCTTGAGGTCAGACCTGGGAATCTCCCAAAATTACAACTGAACTCAAGATAATAGAGATCTGTTGCCCTGGAGAAAATGCTTTGGAGGGGGAACTATATGGCATTTATGACAAACCTCCACTGCTGCTTCTCTGTGAGGCAGATTTTTCCACCAAAACAGTGTTTTGTACTCTGACTGAGCAGTGTTTTAGTAGCACGAATTATAACTTTTTGTGAGGCCCACCCTGTGACAGAGAATTTATTTGGCTTTTGCCCAGGCCAGAGATTTATTGTAACTCAGTAGGAGCCCTCTTGATGAATCCCTTTGGAAAAAGCACTTGACATGAAGTAAAGTTCAAACAGAAAGGTTGATTTTATTGAACAGGCAGAATTGAGTTAGGAATAGGACAGGGGATGAGAAGCTGAGGTAAATTTGGTTGTTTACACAAATTATAATATTTTGAACAGGCAGTAGAGTATAGTTGAAGCTTATATTCTTAGAGACTCACTTCTTAACTGTGAGAGGTTTGTTTGTCTTGGAGATTTCTTTCAGCAACAATGTGTCTTAAAATTTCATTAAACTATCTTAGTTTCTTAGAAAGTTAGTACTTTCTTCCTGTATTTATATACTTCCCTTGTGGGGTTATAACTTTCCCTTTTTTACTCTTGAGGTGTCTAAGAACATTTCCCTTTTCACACAAAGTAGGGGTTCTTTCTGAGTTGAACCTTCTGAATAACTGAGTAAGGAATATCCTCGTCTTTCTAGGAGCCATAACCCTTTTTCTGTTTGTCTAGACTGGCAGTTTTTAACCTCCTCTCCAGTGTCTTCAGTCAAACCTAAACCTCAGTTTTTGGAGACTGTGAATCAACAAATGTCATCTAGGGATAACACTTAAAGTTCTGATTTCTGAACTTTTCCTCAAATGTGTTGGTACACAGTAAGGGCAAGGAGTTGTGTCCCTTCACTTCTCAATTGACTTGTCTGTTTCCCTCCAACAGACACACACACTCCTGACAGGTTTTGCCAAGCCAAAATCTAAACTACGACTGACAAGACTAACAAGACTTTTAAAAACTCTCCTCAGCCAGGCCCGTAGCTAACAACTTTTTGCTCAGGGGGCCCATGTTTTTTTCAGGGGGCCCACCACTAATGTTCCCTCTAAGCTGTGGAGGGGGGAGAAGAAGGCTTTGCAGGGCTGCGCTTCAGCGCGGGCCCTGCAAAGACTGGGGGAGAGAAGAAGGCTTTGCAGGTCTGCGCTGAAGTGCAGCCCTGCAAAGCCTTCTTCTCTCCCCCCAGTCTTTGCAGGGCCCGCGCTGAAGCGCAGCCCTGCAAAGCCTCCATGTAAAAACATGCAAAAACTGGGGACAGGGAGAAGGCAGCGGCGGCGGGGAAAGTCCCCGCTGGCCGCCATGCTGTCCCACCTCTCCTCCCCCCCGGCCAGCGGGGACTCTCCCCCCCTCTCCTCCCCCCCAGCTTCAGGAGCGCCCCGACAGGCACTTAGAGGGGCAGCAGCAGCGGGGAGAGTCCCCACTGGCCACCATACCGCCTCTCCTCCCCCCCCGGCTTTAGGAGTGCCCTGACAGGTGCTTAGAGGGGCAGGGGCGGCGGCGGCGGGGAGACTCCCCGCTGGCCACCATGCCGCCTCTCCTCTCCTCCCCCCGGCTTTAGGAGCACCCCAACGGGTGCTTAGAGGAGCAGGGGCAGCAGCGGCGGCGGCGGCGGGGAGACTCCCCACTGGCCACCATGCCGCCCCACCTCTCCTCCCCCCGGCTTTAGGAGTGCCCCGACTGGCGCTTAGAGGGGCAGTGGCGGTGGCGGGGAGACTCCCCGCTGGCCGCCATGCTGCCTCGTCTCTCCTCCCCTCCCCCCGGCTTTAGGAGCACCCCGACGGGCGCTTAGAGGGGCAGGGGTGGCGACGGGGAGACTCCCCGCTGGCCGCCATGCCGCCTCGCCTCTCCTCCCCTCCCCCTGGCTTTAGGAGTGCCCCGACGGGCGCTTAGAGGGGCAGGGGCGGCGGCAGTGGTGGGGAGACTCCCCGCTGGCAGCCATGCTGTCCCGCCTCTCCTCCCCCCCGCTTCAGGAGCGCACCGACGGTCACTTAGAGGGGCGGCGACACTGCTCCGAGGAGGGGGGCCGGGGGAAGGATGGGGGAGGGGGCCCCCAGGGCCCCACACAGGCTACGGGCCTGTCCTCAGCTGACACTGACCAATCAGAGTGAAGGGACTGCACACAGGCAGAAGTCTGTCAATCAAACTGCTTTACAGCTCTCTCAGTTTAATGCACAAAGCATCCTGCTTTTGGAGGTCCGTCACAGCATTATATCCGGCTGAGGTCTCTCCTCTCCCCAAACCCTTCCCTCCTCAAACTCTACCACAAAATCTCCAGGAATTTCCCAGCTTGAAACTGGCGACTCTCATAAGGCCTGGCCTCAATGAATCTTTCCTCAAAAGCAAAACGAACCCTGAAAAGGGGCTTGCCCCCTCCCTCTGCCTTTTACTGACAGAACCAAGCCTAGCAACAGATAGAGGAGGAATCTGTTGCTTAAAGCTACAGGCATTCCTACATATCATTTTCAGTTTTTTAAGGCCCTCAGAGTATTTCTTTTTTTAGATTTCACATTTTTCTGCAAACTTGGGACCCTTTTCCAGTTTGTAGAAAGATCTGTCTTGCCCATTCAAAGCTCCAGTTACCGGGTTTAAGTATCGAAAGATTTAGCCAACTTCATTATTAGAATATAAGATTCCTAGTCACTCCTCATTGAACTACATTACAAATCCCAGTGTTTTCCAGGAATATATATCATAGTTAAAACAATATCTACATTTGATACATGTTTATACTCTAGATATCCTCAGTTGCAAAGGAGTCATTATTAAAGCTTGTGACTGGAGTGTCTGAGCCATGAATTCCCAAATGAGCCGTAAAGGAGTAATCCAGAGTGAGGAAAGAGCCATATAATGTCAGTGACAGGAAGGCAAAGAGCAGATTCACACTAGGGATTAATCCGGTGCCAGAAATGATAGTAATGATGAGTCAGAGCCAATGAAGCATCAGACTTGGGCCAGAAAAAGCAAAAACACTTTTGTGTGGGCCACGGGGCAGGGTAGAATGCAGAGAAAGAGAGTGTACGTTTGTTTATCTGTGTTCTTTGGGTCCTCTACCTCAACCAGTCAGCTGTCCCCTTAATGCTTTCATCCCATCAGATACAGGATAACATTGTAAAGATGAGGAAGGAGAGAGGCTAGCCTGGGAGCGGATGATTTGAAAAGTCTCATCAGCAAAAGGACCGGTGAGGTTTCATGACTACAAACTTTCTTACTTCTGACGTGCAGAAAGTATAAAAAGGAAAGCCGACCAACTGGGAAGAAAATACTGTTCTTCCAGCCTTTTTAATGGGAAGGTTTGCACAGAAAACTGGCTGCACGTCAGCAAGAGGAGGTGAAGAAAGGGGAGTTTGAAAGACTTGAATCGTTATGGCACTCAGCTTAAGAACAGAAATATTATCACGCTGGATAATCTTTGAATAATGTGCCTGCAGTCCTTATGTGGGCAAAAGTAAGGGGGGGGGGAGAATTAAAAATCAGGTCTGCAGTGGATCTTAGTACAGAAGTTTATACCTAACAGCTTCCTCCATAGGGAAGTACTATGGATCATCAGTATAGCACGTGCTTCACGTACAGGTCATAGGTTCAGTCTTCAGTATTGCCAGTTAAAAGGGCCTCAGGTAGCAGATATTTACAAAGTCCTTTCTCTTCCCGAGCACCAAAAGCAGCGGTCTCCACTGTGGTGCCTATGGGTCCCAAGCCGCCTGCCAGTTGGTTTCCCAGCTCCCATTTCTTCCTTAACAAACTGTCTATCCGCTAGAGCCAATCCTGGCTTTTCTCCACCTCAATGAAGCAAGAGGTGTTTCCCGCCATCTCAGTGAAGTAGCTCCCATTCGGAAACAGTTCCCTGTCTCGGAGGCTTGGCTCGCAGTCTTCCCACATTTTGTGATTGCCCCCCATAGCAACCATTTTTGCAGTGGCACCCATCTCCTATTCTGAAATTTCCAAAGTGTGCATGGGATCGTCAAGATGGGGGACCCCTGTCCAAGAGAGAGCTGCAGGTGACGCTGAGCTAGAAGAGCCAATGACCTGACTCAGCATAATGGGGGAAAGCCCCATCTGCTGAATTCTTGCCTCTCATGCAGTTGTTAACTGCACAGGAGCTCTGAGAAAAGAGTGCCGCTTCTAAATTAGGGTTGCAGAGGGTAGGCTGGAATTGAAGCAAGCAAGTGGAGGCATTGCAACTCAGTGAGAAAGGATCTGTTTAGCCTGCAGAAGGCCCCAGTCACAATTCCTGGTAATTCCAAGTAAAAGATCTCAGGTTGCTGGACTGGCAAAGAACTTCCTCTGCTCTGAGACCCTGGAGGGCTGCTGCCAGTCAGACAATACTGACCTAGGTGGGTCAAAGGCCTCACTTCGGGTTGCCAACACCCCAGTCTGTGCAGGGGTTTCCTCGCTTCTGAGGGCTCCTCTCTGCCTCTGGCAAGCTGGTCGGACATGGGAAAACCTCACCCACAAATGCCCCCAAACACGGTGCAATGACATCACCCAGAAGTGATGTCATCACGCCACTGACACTGCACGGCGATGCTCTAGGTTTGGGGCAAAACTCTATGGTAAATTTGGCCTCTAAACCATTGAGTTTTGCCCAAAACCTAGAGCGTTGTCACACGACTCTGCGGCGTGATGCCATCAGTTCCAGGTGATGTCATTGTGCTGCACACATTCCTAGAGAGGAGCAAAGATCTCCCTTCCGGCAACAAGGTGAGACCTGGCAACCCTAGCCTCACTTGATATAAAACAGCATCATGCATTTAAATGGTTCAGCATTGACTTGTTTTGAAAATGTGTCATAAATTAGAGAGCTGTATCTCATTTGTACTTTGTACTCATCTATAATTGATACAGTTTCCATACAAGCACTGAGCCAAAACTACACAGCCAGGGACTAATCACAGCATTATTCTTATTTGGCAGCCAAACATAAAGTTTAGCTTTCCCATCTAAGATGAGCAGGCCATCTTCAGACTTGTTTTTCCTGGGATGCTTTTTTAGGCTCTGGCTCTGGGGAAGCTATTTAAACATAAATATCTGAACACACAGCATTATATTGCAAGCATGGATCCTTTGGAGATCTGCTAAGAGATTAGCAGTTGTTGATGCAGATAAAGTACCATTGCCCGATCTGATGTATCTCAGTCACAGAGTCCATGTCCGAGATGAGTCCTACGATAAGGCAGGATTCATTCCCCAGGAGGAGGCAGGAGCCAGCATCCCAGGGAAATGCATAGGAAATGCTGACATTTTAGGAACTGAGGCATTTATAAACACAGTCATACAGCCCTGGAATTTGCGTGCATGTGTGTGTGTGTGAGAGAGAGAGAGAGAGACTCATGCAATGGGAAAGCCACTTAGGCCTGTGACAATTCTATATTAGAGAGAGGAGAGTGGACCATGAACAGTTACAGGTTTGAAGCCTGCACCACAGACCACTGAAGATCATTCAGGCAACATTCTGTTAAGGCCAGAGCTATTTTGGGGCAGGAACGCACAGGAACAGAGTTCCGGCTGGCTCCTGAGTTGGCCACACCAAGCAGGAACTCATTAGCATAATAGGCCACACCCAACAGCAGAAGCTCATTAGGACTGGCTACATTAGGGGTGTGTGGCCTAACATGCAAAAGAGTTTCTGCTACCAAAAAGCCCTGGGTTTTGACAACAAACAAGGTAAACAGAACAAGAAGCAAAAGGTAGGTGTGGCTGGATGACCACACTTCTGGTAGCATGGGGTGTGGCCTAATATGCTAATGAGATCCTGCTGTTGGGTGTGGCCAATTATGCTAATGAGTTCCTGCTGGGCTTTTTCTACAAAAAAAGCCCTGGTTAAGGCAAAATGGTCCCCATTCTCTATATTCTTCTACCGAGCTGGAATTTCACTTGGAAACAACTCTGAGCTGGATTGACAATAATATCTGCAGTATTTCATCTTTATTCCTACCATCTTACCTCCCTCTCCCATACCCCAGGTTGTTACACAAATCAAGGTTGTGCAATTATCAGACTGCTTAAATCAGACCTGGGAGATTGGACTTCCAATTAGAATTCAAGCACAACTGCCCCTTTTCAGGTTCGTCAGCAGTGTCTTTGACAGCAAAATGTCATTTAGAAATGACTCTTGACGCAACCAGCTTAAATCAGACCTGGGAGATTGGACTTCCAATTAGAATTCAAGCACAACTGCCCCTTTTCAGGTTCGTCAGCAGTGTCTTTGACAGCAAAATGTCATTTAGAAATGACTCTTGACGCAACCAGCTGCATCACTGAAACTCCAAACTGGGGAAAAGTTAAATTTGTGAAGTGCCATGCTGCTGTTAAAAGAGGGGAGTCTTTCCAGAGGGGCAGGGGAGTCACTTACCCTTACAATTGGGCGATCACTGTACCTCAGTATTTTAATTCCTTAATCCACAAAATAGGTAAATCAGATTGGATTATTTTGAAGTAGAAATTAAATGTAGAGATGTAATTGCCTGAGTTTTATGGAATATACCTGGTGTCATAGTGACTGTCATGGGGTGCGATCATACGTACCGGAAGCAACAGCAGACGTGCGATTCCTCCACGGATTAAAGGGACGTGATCAGACAGGCACATCTGTCTGGCATCCCGGAGTCGTCAGCGGGGCGTCGTTTCGCGTGGCAGTAGCGTGGGAAAAAGCTACTGCTGAAAACTCAGTATTATTGGGAACTGCGGGTGCGCGGCGGGAAGTTTGATCGCGCAAACGCGCGTCATTGCAGGCAGGGCAAACAGCCTCGCTTCCTGCCCGCCTTTTCCCCCTTCTGTGTGATCGCAGCCATAGTTTATTTTGTGGGTGACATTGCTTGTTAATTTCCATATCCTGGTCTGATGTGAATAGAGAGGAGTGAAAAGACGTGCATGCAAAAAGACCAGAGGGGAAGCTAAGACTGTGTCCCTCATGCCTTGGACTTACCGTTCTTTCATGCCAGCCCTCCTGGGAACTGAGGGGCTCTGATTCTGCAAAAGGACATAATTCCATCGATCCCTGGTTAAAATTTATAAGAAACAAGAAGTGGATGAGTTCAAAATAAAACCACAGATGGGCGGGGGCAGGGTTTGACATCAAGTCACAGTTGACTTATGGCAACCCCAAGAGGGTTTTCAAGGCAAGAGACGTTCAGAGGTGGTTTGCCATGGCCTGCCTTCATGTCACAGCCCTGGTATTCCTTGGAGGTCTCCCATCCAAATACTAGCCAGGGCTAACCCTGCTTAGCTTCATGACATAGATAAGGCATAGTCTATATTTAAAAAGATTGCCGATAAATGCACTTTTTTATTCCTTTACTTTTCATATCCTTCAATAAGAATCCCAGGACAGAGTAAACTAGTCGTACCTCAATCCAACTGAAAATAACTACAATAGCTTAATGGAACCTCCATGTTCAAGGGAAGTTTATGTCTGAATGGTGAAGACAAGCCAGAGGAGAGAGCTGTTGCCTTCATGCCCTGTTTGTGGGCTGGCCATTGTTGGAAAATGGATACTCTGCTTGAAGGTTTGATCCAGCCGGACTCATTTTGAACTCTCCAGTTGGTTACAATTGTCCAACTGACTTTAACAGTGTTTGAGTGCAACTAATTTTCACTAGAACTGGTCTATGAATGTCATGAAACTGTATTTTGACACTATTGTTTTTTAAAAAAAAAATCATGACATTTTCATAAACTCACTTATTAATAAAGCATTTGAAATGAGCAAAAATAATAAGTATCTAAATAACATTTATCAATAGCATTTAAAAATGAATGCAAAAACTTTATTTCTTAATGCAGAAGAGGAGCTTCCGTAGGACTTTTTTTACTTCCCAAAATTTGAGTGGTAGTAGAGTATCACACAATAACCCCCCACCCAAGAGCATTACACTGAGGTCCAATCTGCATTTATCTTTCCCACCAGTGTCCCAGCCTTCTGACTGTTTTCAAAAAAGCTTTCTACATTTGCTGTTGTTTTCACACCTCAACAGTGCTAGCATGCTTTTGCATGTCTGCAAATGTTTATCACCATCCTGTGGCGGCTCCACTGTCATTGCACCTCCACACCGTTTTAAATGAACCTTCTCCAAACAACTCTTCAAACAAGCATTAAGAAAGACGGTGTCACAGCAGCACAAAACTGGTTTAAAAATGCAAATGCAGATTCGACCTCAGTCAATAAGATCTTGCTGGCAGTCCCTGTCCTGAGAGACATCTGGCTGTCCTTGACAAGGGCCAGGCCCAAACCTGGTGGAACTCTCTGCCCGAAAACATCCGTGCCCTGTGGGACTTATTAAGCTCCCAGCAACCCCGCAATGTCACTGGTCACCAGGGACTGCTTTGCCACCCTGAGGAAGCCAGGCAGCAACAGAGCCATGATGCCAGGTGTAATGACGTAGACAGGGGGCAGTCCCGGCCTGGATAAATGGCCAGGTTCCGCTCCCACCCGATGACAGTCGCTCCGATGTACTCACTACCTGTGAGGCCTGAAGACGGAGGATCGTGGCATTGTGAAGGCAGCAACCGCTTTTGAAGGCAGCAGCGGTCAAGACAAGTGCAGCATCCTTCGGTGGCAAGACCAGCTGGGAGTGGCAGGCAGCCAGCTGAGGCAGCAATTCATGGCGGTTTCCAGTGACGCCCTGCTGGGTGGAGCAGCAAAAAGCGGTTTCAGGCATTCCCCCTCCCCCAGCAGCGTTTTCACAGTGGCTTGCTCTTGGGGCTGAGGGGAAACCTTGTTGGTCTCTAGGTAGTGGGTGGCTGCAGTTGGTAAGGCTGGGCCACCCCTCCAACCTTTGTCCTCATTAACCTCCCTTCCACATAGTGCCCTTGCCCCCATAGGTGGAGCGATGGATTGTGGCTTGCTACAGGGATCCATTAGGCCACACGTGAAGTAATTTTAAACAGCACGGTCTGTTGGATTGGAACTAGAAGTGGCAGGTCTCTGGGCTTAATGGTCCTTAACAGTCATTTCATAATTTAAACTTGGTGGCCATTTTAGTGAGGTCTGACAGAGTTGGCCATTTTATGTGAAGTACACTAGGGTGGACATTTTGGTGAGGTCAGGCAGAGGCAGCCACTTTGGGTGAGGTACACTAGGGCAGCCATTTTGGTGAGGTCATGAGAAGGTAGCCATTTTGGGTGAGGACCTCCAGAGGGGCCTTTCTGGAACAGGGCCTTCTCAGGGTGGCCTTACAGAGCAGCCAAGTAATATGTGATTTGGCCGCTGCTTGATAGGAATAATTTTTAAATAATATTAATAAATAGATAATAAGATAAATATTGAAAATAATACAACTGCAATGACTACTAAGCAGGGGCTGGACCTGGTTATGTAGCTATATTCAAAGACTAAAGGCATGTGAACAACAGTGGTGTTTCTCCTAGCATTGTCAGGATTAAATTAGTCTGAATAAGTTTCTAATAAACAAGCAATTTGACTGCTGCATAAATGGATTGCTCCAGAGCGATCCTTCCTGATCTGGGACTAGTTAAGTTTTTCAATAAATCCTTTAACTGTTAATAACGAGAAGCCCCTCTGTACTGCATAGTTCCCCCAGATGCTTGGACACGCTAGGGCTGGGTTGAGGACTCCCTGAGGAGGAGAACAGGGGCAAAATGGCCAGTTGCCAACTTTCCAGGGGAGCCCTGAAGATTGCCAGGAAGCCCCATGGTGGGTTCCTAGTGACAACGAAGGGATATTAGGAGGTTGTCCCGCCTAACCAGAGCCCAAGACAGGGACAGTGATGGTAGCAATACCCAGAGGCAGTGGAGAAAAACTTCCCCTTCAGGTGTCAGGGATGGCTGTGTGTAAGCCGGAGGATGGGGGGCTGTGAGCTGGCTCGCACTAACTCAGATTAGAAGGAACACTGTTTGTAAGGCTATTTTTCGGCTATGCTCCTGGATGACCTGCAAGGTCCCCTCCAACTCTAACATTCTATGATTCTATAATCTTTCAGGCACAGGTGTTGGCTCGCCTAACCCTTTTTGGAGGATGGACAAGGAGCTTCCTTAGGAGCTGGTGAGGGAGTGTCAACATCTGCCCAACAGCCTGGGATACAGCAGTCAGATGCCCGGTAGGTGGTCCAGGGTGCAGAGGCATGCTTGGGTCTTCTCGAGAACTGACAAGGCAAAGTCACTGAGGCAGGCGAGGTAGTGGCAACATCTGGTCACCTGGTCCAGAGACAGAGTGCTAGGATGACAAGTCTGGGATCAGAGGCAGTCCAGGTGGAGCATTAGCGGGCCTCCCTCATGGGAAGATAAGGGGGAGAGCACTTGCAAATGGGGTCAGCCTGGCTATAGGGACCCAGTGATTATGGCACTGCTGGGGCTTCTGCTTCCCAGATCGCAAACTCAAGAGTTCGGTTCCATCCATTCCTACAGAGGGGTTTTGAGTCATATCTCACCTTACGCAGGATGGGGGGGATGGCGCAAGCACTGCTTCAGGCACCTCAAGGTTTCAACACACAACATGCTGCTGGGCATTGCTGGATGTTGTTACCTTGCAGTCAAGAAGCTTAGGGACAATCAAAAAGTTTTCTTCCTCCTTGGCCTTAGGTTATTTCCTTAATCTGTTCGACCAAATGTAGCTAAGTTAAAACTGCCTTCATACATACTCAGTCTATCTGCTTCCCAGTTATCTGCTTTAGATTGACCATGTTGTAGGAAAGTATCAAAATCTGCATTCTCCTCCCTGCTCACCATCAGAGGATTTTTTGAAATGTTTTTAAAAGATCATTGCTAGATCACTATAGTGCCATAATACTACAAGGACATATTACCATGACCTACTCATGACTTCCCTGTTTTCATTCATACAGAATCCGTTCTTGTGATGGACGCAAACAATAGAGTGGGCTAATTATAATAGTGGGAGAGATGCCCTCTCCATGGTGCTTCTATGTTAGAATCATTGAGCAAAGAGCCCTCAGTAATTTTACAAGAGCCATGCAAAAGTGTCATGCGAGCTGAAAGATTGGTCATAAATAGAGAAATATGATTGGGCTCGAGCTTGCCTGCAGAGAGTTAACAAAGCAGGATAACTGTGGAGGCATCTGACAGTGAGTTTAAGGAGGCTAGCAGGGACTGAGTTTATGGCTTATGAGTGCCAGGGTAACAGGAAGAACAAGAGTGGATGGAACTTTCAAAGAGCACAATGTGCCTTGAACCTCTGTCCCTGAAGCAGCGGAAGGTATAGGTGTTTTCATGGGACAGTAGTGATTATCTCCATGAGAATTCAGTTGCAATGTAAGGTGTGAGTGCTTGAAAATATTTCTTATCACATCTATCATGTTATCTCAAAAAAGGTTAGGGTTAGGAATAGGTTTCTCCCAGTTCTATTACAGTTAAGTTTGTCAGTCAAGACATAAATTAAAAATTTTATATATAATTTCTGCCAAGCAGGGACACTGCTGGAACTCTGGCAGCTTCTGATTTGGCAAGTGCAAAACCTCTCATGGTCATAATTTTTGCCAAGCAGGTGCAGGTGGGGCAGCTGTGTACATTACCAGCTGATAAATTAAAAAGCACTGCAGGCGATGATTGGCATGGCCAGGGCGAAGAAAGAGATCACCTTGCTGGGGTTGCAGCAGCTGGTTGGGCACCTCAACTTTGCATGCAAAGTTGTGGCACCCAGCCAAACATTTATTAAGGGGGCTATGTGAGTCCTTGAAGCATAGGACCAGAGTCACCAATTGTGTGGAAGGGATTTGGATTCATACAGTGGTGTCTTTTTGGTGGGAAGACCAAGTCTAAGTCTCCTAGGGTCGCTGGCATCTGGGTTTGAGGAGAAGATGGGCAACTTCTGTATCAGGAAGATGCTTGAAGGCTGGTTAAGGGTGGTTTGCAACGTTATAGAGATCAGGGAACCATTGACACCAGTATTGATATGGGGACTCAAGGTGCAGTGGCACACACTTTGCATTGATGGATATGAGGCCGTATTGTTTCTTCCTTGGGGTGCTGTGGATCAGGGAACTAGTGACAGGCTCTCGCCTAGCACTCGAAGAATGGAATTGAAAAGTTTACTGTTATTAATGAGGTTCTTTTTTCAGGTGCTGCTGGCTGCGGGGCGAGACAAGGGTCAATGCACCAGGCCAGGAGGACAAACTGACCAGCAAGGCCCTTGTGTTACAAGCTGAGGCAAACCTTGCAATGATAAGAGCAAGATAGCCCAGAGTGCTGATAGTCTGGCCTGCAAAGCCCTTGTGTGTCAAGCTGAGGTGGACCTTGTGATGATAAGAGCAAAGTGGCCCAGTGTGCAGATAGTCTGGCTGGCTATTCTGCCTCACCATGAAGGGCATGGCCCTGGTGTTACAAGTGGAGGCTGACCTTGCGATGATAAGAGCAAGGTGGCCCATGTGCAGATAGTCTGGTCAGCTATTCTGCCCTGCCAGGTGTGGCATAATTTGGGAGAGCCCCGTGCCAGGCATAAAGCCAACCACCAGATGAGGAAGGCCATGGACAAAGACATGGTGCTACAAGTGGAGACTGAGCTTGCGATGATAAGAACAAGGTGGCCTGTAGTGCAGATAGTCTAGTCAGCTATTCTGTTTCACCATGAAGGACAAGGCCCTGGTGTTCCAAGTGGAGGCTGACCTTGTGATGATAAGAGCAAGGTGGCCCAGATACTCTGCAGATACTCTGGTTGGCTATTCTGACTTGACATGAAGGGCAAGGCTCTGGTGTTACAAGCAGAGGCTGACCTTGCAATGATAAGAGCAAGGTGGCCCAGAGTGCAGATACTCTGGCTGGCTATTCTTCTTCTTTTTTTGGCCCCCAAAGGGGACTTTTTTATTGCATTTTCTATAAAGTACAACAGAAAAAAAGACAGGGGACTACAAACTATAGGAGAAAGTAAAGAAAACCCACTAAAAACCCAAGAGATGGTGGTCAGACATAATGCTTATAAAATGAGCTTTTTAGCCCAAACTTACAAATAAAGTTCATTGAAAATGTTCATCTAATAATCTGTTTAAACTTGAATATCTAAAAATTAAAGCCCCCCATATCTGCCTCCATAAAGAACCAAATAAGAAAAAATTATACAAATTAAAAAAAACTTTAAGAAGTTCCAGAGTGCAATACCTACTCCCCCCCCCCCTTTTTCTTTCTCAAATGATAGCTTAGTTTTGGGGCTGCTGCCCCCAAAGCTGAGTCTGTCTGGTTGGCTATTCTGACTCGCCAGGTATGACACAATTTGGAGAACCCAGAAGAGGTAGGCCATGGCAGGTGGTTGATTTCCAGGATTTGTATAGGGCTGACGGGGTGCACTTATCAGACAAGGGCAATGGGTTAGGTCAGCCTTGGGCTTTTAGTGGGGAGCAAAGACCAAAGCAGAGGCTTGGTCTTGGCTGTGGCAGGTTGGTGCGGGCAAGAAACCGGAACCGGTGAGCACCTTATGGCATTTTCCCTATTGGGAACAGGGGATCATCAGGAACTGCCTTCGGATTTCTAAAGTCCAGGGTGGGGAAAGGTGATCACCTCCTCTGGGAACCTCTTAGGGTATGCTCCCCTCTGCAAGTTGGAAGGCTTCAGGGGTAGGCACTCCTAGGTGGCGACCAGTTTGCTGGGCTGCCGGTCATGAGCCAGACTGATGGCTCAAGACCGGAGCTGGGTGACCCGCCTAAGAAAAGGGCAAGGAGTTTGGTCAAGGGAGTGACACCTGCCTTGCCTGTTCCATGCTCACTTAGCTGATCCGTTGCCACAATGTTATGTTAAATAGTTAATAAAGTGGCCTTTGTTTACTTCCAAACTGTTGTCTATCTCGTTATTCTGACTGCGGGGCAAATACAGTTCTGCAGAGCATGCAAGGCAGAGATGTTCCACCGGGCATTTGGTTGAGGATAGTGACAGCTTCCCACCTGGCTGGCACTCAAGTGTCTCCTACCTCCTTCCCTCCCTCCCTCCCTCCCTCCCTCCCTCCCTCCCCGAGGCAGCGGCATATTTTTGGCAGTTTCATTGCCACCTCAATAGCTATAGGTTACTACTGCTGTGTTAACAGTATGGAATTTAAATATGATTTTATTATGTATATGTTTTACACTGATGTTCACTGCCCTGAGCCCTATTCCACAGGGGAGGGAGGTTTAAAAATCAAAGTTAATAAATGAATAAATAAATGCTGAGCTGTAGTGCTTTGATGGAGTTTACTAATACTAAAAAACAGAGACATGGGTAAGAACCTAAATATTAGAAAAAAGGTCTTTGAGGGGTAACGCATATCAAGATTCAGATCTTTCTCTATGTAAATAAAGGAAGAGACACCATGGGCGTTAAGCACAATACAAACATATTTTCTGTTTAGAAATTCTGTGCTTCACAGTCATAAAATGGGGTCTTGCAGAAGCAATAAATCCCAAGCTGCTTTTCAAAACAAAAGTCCAATAACATCTGAAAATTCAGAAAGAAATATTATCCTACAAAATGTTTGCTTTAGTAGATACAGCAGTTTAGTCTCTTTCCCTTCATACCAGATTTTTCTGTGCACTTTGTACAGATAGGTACTTCTGTCAGGTGTGTATTCAAGAGTACCATGAAATAGTACCATGAAAGATAACACTCTGAGGATATCATACTACTGAAAACCATGGCTGACTTTGGAAGGTGCATTACTGTAGGCATATCAAACTTGAAGATATGATCAATCTTGTATCACTATGTGTGGGAAAGCTTCATATGCATAAAGTTACCCACAAGTAGAGATGTGGTAAATGAACATGCAAATCTATCCTCAGCTTCTGTGTGTGAGTCTCCAGAAGGAAGGCAGTTCAACAAGTGAGGTCAACCAAGAAGTAGGTTTCTTTACATGGCCTTGCTATCATATTACATGGCCTTGTTTGGTGGCAGAGTAATTAACACAGCAATAGTGCACAAGCTGATTAAAGAGTAGATAAAAGTTTATTTAGGAATTAACATATTTGATAGGAAAAAGGAAAGGAAGAGATAGGTTTCAAATTACATTTGTAGCTGAGAGAGACAGGAGACTGAGGTCATGGTCACACAGTCATTTTGATCGAGTTTCGCCACTGTTCCCTATCACATTTTAAAGGGTTGATCAGACGGCTGCATCTGTCTCTTGTATCGAAGCGGACTCACTCCCGCAATCCTCCCAATTTTCTAGTGCATTTTCTGACACCAGGAAAATTGAGTACTATTTGTGCTGTAAATCCGCAATTTCTCCTATCTGGACAGCCATTCCTCGCTATGAATGCAATTAGGCCATCTTTGCATCCCTCTTGCGGTAGATTTTTTTCCTGGCTTTCACTGTTGTGCACATGACCAATCCTGCACTGAATATATTAAATGCATGAATGCTCAAGCGCACTAGACCAGCACTCAGTTGCACATCAGTAGTTCATTTTGTGCACTGTTCAGGGGGAAATCGCAGCCCAAACCAACCCTCTGTTGATATTTTGCAAGTTGAATTTTGGTAAAATAGTCCCTAGGACAAAGTGCTCTGGAGCCGTTTTGTTTCGGTACTTTACTTCCTGTTTCAACTAGAGCAGGAAAGACAACATGGCGGGAGTCAGAGGTATTTCGTGGAGAAGAGAGGAGATCTTGGACTTACCCTGTGGGGTGAGCAGAGGGTCCAGGATGCCATCTGGCAGTCTCACTGCACCATGAAGACCTACAAAGAAGTAGCAAGGGGCATGGCAGTAAGGGGGCATCGGCAGTTGCCATTGAATGCTGGAACAAGACCAAGAGACTCCAATCAGATTACATGTGAGCTCTCCTTCACAACACCACCTCCAGTAACAACAGGACCACCCACCCCTACTATAATATACTACATAGCATATTGAGAGGGGATCCAAGTGTTAAACCTAGGTGGGTGGCCGACAGCTATCAACCATCAACCTGCCTCCCACCCCCATCCGCATCAGCCTGGACACCCCCTTCCCACCAGCTGAGGGCTCTGAGGAACTATATACATTGGCACTGGAGCCAATTGAAGGAGGAGAGGTTGCTGAGAGGGACACTAGCAGTCCATCAAGTAATCATTGATGCTCTTGCCACAACTCTGTTTGCCTAGCTTTAAGGTGGCTTTGCTTGCCAACTTCCATGTGTGGACCAGAGTTCACCATCAAGGGCACCTTATTTCTAGAACACAAGATTCCCTCTCCAAACTGAGAAATTAGGCTACTGGGGTTGGTTCTGTCATCGAGTCCCCTATGGGACATCTTTGTTCTCCAACCCCAGGCCACCCAAGAGACCTTATAAGCTCCCATTACTTTTTTGGTGAGATGTTCTGGAGAAGAGGAAAAACCTTGGCAGGACATTTCTTAACTAAATTTTGGACTTCCCTCATCAATCCTATTTCCAGTATTCAGTCTAATGCCTTTTGTCGCCACGCACTTCCTAAAAACACCAATAAAGGCATCAGCAGGCACCATGGTGCCCCCTGGTGTCACCCTTGACATTTTCATTTAGTGATGGGTTGATGTCTACCAGACTCCCTCCCCACCACACTTTGTTTTCAAGCACCAGGTTAGTACATCCCTGTTTCCCCTGGTCTTGAGTAGAAGTCAGTGGTATGTGGAGAGGGTGGTTTGTTCCTGTTTTACTTCTCAATCTTCCCTTCTTCTGTTTTCCATGCTGTACCATTTGCTGTGCTGTCACAGCCCCCATCTTTAATCTGAGGTTGGCTCTGGGTGGCTGTCAGAAGCCCTAACCTAGTCAGCAAAACACCATGCCTTGCGGTTCAAGCAAGAATAGCATTTATTATAGAGCTGCAATAGAAAGGTCACTGTAGCAGGTACATTGTTCAGAATGACTTGGTTACAGAAAGCAAGTGGTTATACCGAGAAGGGGGTGAATGGGGACCCCCCTTCTACCAATCAGGGAATAACATGCGACTGGGAATCGAAAGTTACTACGCTAATGAAGTTCCCAACGCCCCCATTATTCTCAGGAAAGCCGGAGCTTTGAAAGCGATAGTAAAGCTCGCAGCTTGACTCCTCAAGGTCAGAATGTTCAGTCTGCGAGAGATAGGGGTTACCAGATGCACATTCCACTCTCACACCCTAGACATAAATCAACACCCCTCGGATTCCAACCTCCCGCCTGTCACGCCACTATGGCGCCCATTGCCATCCTCCCCTCCCCTCCATCCATCATGGCAGGGCTACCTGACATGCAGCCCCTCGAAAATAACTCTACCCCTTTGGCTTATGGGGGTACAACTTGTGAAACGCCCGGATAAGCCGGGGGGCCAGAACATGTTCCGCCCGCACCCACTCCCTCTGCTCCGGCCCAAAGTCAATCCATTCAACAAGATAAAACAAGCGATTGCGAGAGATCTTAGAGTCCAAGATTTGCGATACTTCGTAGTGAGGCTCCCCCCCCACCAGCAGCGGAGGCGGGGTTGGCCGTCGTGGTCTCCATTTGTTCTCCTCAGGTGCCCGGCGAAGAAGCCTTACATGAAAAACAGGATGAACAGACTTTAGAGATTTGGGCAACGCCAATTCGACAGTCACATTGTTAATCACTCTCACAATCTCAAATGGTCCAACAAATTTCCAACCAAGTTTGCGACTCGGTTGAATGTGACGCAAGTGTTGCGTGGACAAATAAGCAAACTCCCCACACTTTGGAATCCAGGCAAGGTTGCGTTTCTTGTCAGCCTGGACTTTATAAGCAGTCTTAGCGTCCTCTAGAGTCTTGGCTAACGATGACCACGCCATCTGCAATTGCTTGCACCAGTCTCCAGCATCCCCCGCCGGGAGGTCGGGAGAAGTCAGAAATGGCAGAGGCGGGGCGTCATATCCATGTACTGCCTTAAACGGGGACATCCCCGTCGACGAGTGCTGAGTATTGTTGTAACAGAACTCAGCCAAAGGCAAAAGAGAATGCCAATTGTCCTGCTGAAAGTTGGAAAAACACCGCAAATATTGTTCCAGAGTCTGATTCACACGTTCAGTCTGCCCATCGGATTCTGGATGGTACGCACTGCTGATCCCCCGCTCCACCCCAAGCAGTGACATCAATTCGCTCCAGAACCGTGAAACGAATTGCACCCCCTGTCCGAGATCACCTTAGCAGGCAAAGTGTGAAGCCTCACGACGTGTTGCAGGAACGTAGAGGCTAGTTTCTTGGCAGAGGGGATAGAGGCAAACGGAACAAAATGAGCCTGTTTCGTAAACAGGTCTACTATCACCCATATGACAGTCTTTCCCCCGCTAGGGGGTAAGTCAGTAATAAAGTCCATAGAGATTACTTCCCACGGGCGAGCCGGCGTGGGGAGGGGTTGCAGAGCCCCCGGGGGTTTACCAGGTCGAGGTTTACTCATCAAGCACGTTTGGCAAGCTGACGTGAAAAGTGAAATGTCTTTTCTAAGCCCTGGCCACCAAAATTGCCTTTGCAGGAGCTGGAGAGATTTCACAAACCCTGTGTGCCCAGCTAGTTTCGATCCGTGCGCCCAGCTCATCACCTCCCCCCTAAGGGAAAGTGGGACAAATAGCTTGTCATTTTTAGTCCAGCAGCCATGCACATTCTGGGAGACTCCTTCTTCCCCCCCACCTCCTCTCTATCAGCGTCCGACATGGCTGTAGAGAATTTCGTCATCCAGTCATTGGTAGGAGGGTTTGGGGACGGGGGGAATGTTTGGCCTGCCTCCGAGTGGTTACTGCCCCTCCCAACTGGGAAGGCGTGAAGACCGAGTCATGAATCTCCTCCCTCTTGCTGTCGTGTTGAGGGAGGCGTGACAGTGCATCGGCCAGCAAGTTAGACGTTCCCGGGAAGTGGAGCAGTGTGAAATTGAACTTGGAGAAGAAATCAGCCCAACGCAGCTGTTTGGCGTTCAAGGAACGGGGGAGCGGAGAAGCTCGAGGTTTTTGTGATCAGTCCAGACCTCGAACGGAACTCGCGCCCCCTCTAGCCAATGTCGCCAGGTAGCCAACGCTAAGCGGATCGATCCCGCTTCTTTTTCCCACACTGACCAATTCCGTTCAGTATCGTTAAATTTTCTAGAAACATAGGCAAGGGGGTGTAATTTACCATCCTCCCCCTCTTGGAGGATCGCCCCCCATAGCAACATCGGAAGCGTCCACTTGGACAATGAATTTTTTAAGTTCATTCGGGTGGGCTAACACAGGTTCCGACGTGAAAAGGGCTTTCAATTTGTCAAATGCCCTCTGGCACTGTGGCGACCACTCTAGTTTGGCCCCGGGTCGAGTGCATTCGGGTGGCTTCCCTTTGGTTTTTAATAAGTCAGTTAGGGGAAGGCCCACCCGGGCAAAGTTCGATAGGAACGATCTATAAAAGTTCGCGAATCCGAGGAACCCTTGGAGTTGCCTCCGTGTTTTGGGGGCCTCCCACCCTATCACATCTTTGATTTTATCAGGGTCCATCTCAATCCCCTTTTGGGATATACGGTAGCCCAGAAAAGGGATCTCTGTTTTGTGAAATTCACACTTGGACAGTTTTGCAAACAGTTTATGCTTGTGCAACGTTTGTAACACTTTCCTCACCAGTTTCACATGGGACTTCATGTCAGGGGAATATAAAAGAATGTCATCAAGGTAAACAAGGACCCCCTTAAACAAATACTTGTGGAGCACCTCATTAATCAAGTTCATGAAGACTCCCGGGGCTCCCTGAAGCCCGAACGGCATGACCAGGTATTCAAATTGGCCCAGAGGGGTGTTGAACGCCGTTTTAAATTCGTCCCCCTCCCGAATTCGGACCCTGAAGTAGGCATCGCGGAGATCTAGCTTCGAGAAAACCTTCCCCCCAGCCACCGCAGCCAACAAGTCTTTTATCAGGGGCATGGGGTAGGCGTTTGTGTTGGAGACTGCATTCAAGCCACGATAGTCGGTGCACAGCCGCAACCCCCATCCTTTTTCTTCCGGAAAAGCACAGGAGCCGCAAACGGGGAGGATGCTGGCCGTATAAAACCCCTACTCAGATTTTTGTCAATGAATTTCCTCAGTTCCACTTTTTCTGAGGGGCTCATAGAATACAACTTCCCTTTCGGTAGTTTCTGGTTAGGTAAAATTTCAATCGCACAGTCTGAGTTCCTATGGGGGGCAATTCGTCGGCTTCCTCCTCCCCAAAGACAGGGGCCAGGTCATGATACTCAGGTGGAATGCCTTCCAGTTTGGCTTCCGCCACCCCCACCGACACTAGGAGTTGCCCCCCGTCATGGGTCCCCACTCATTCTTCCATATGTGGGACCGGCATTTGTCGGAGATGAAATTCACTTTCCCCTCCCCCATAGGACGTGTGGATCGTGATCAAAGAACCACGCGCTTCCAAGTACTAGGGGAAAGCGGGCAGACGGGGTAACAACGAAAGGCCTTTCTTCCCAATGCTGCCCAATTCCCACCCTTAAGGGCACAGTCTCGTATTTACAGGGTTCTTTCATGGTGGAGCCATCCATCTGAGTAAATATTAAGGGGTCGTTTAGTTTAACAACTTTCGCCCCCAGTCCCATCACCAGTGTGGGATTGATGAGGTCTCTCCCACACCCAGAGTCAATGAGAGCCCGTACTCTCACATGGGTCAATAGACCCGGGTCCATTAAAGTCACTGTAAGAAAGAAAAGAGAGGGGGGTTTGCTCACCGGGGTTTGCGCCTGGGAGTCCGGGACCTGCTGTTCAGTGCTGTTTACAGCAGGTCCGTCTCATTTCCCTGCGGCACAGCTTCGCCATCGGATGAGTCGGATGCCTCACTGAGCGGTTTGGCTTGCAGGGCTTTCGCCCCCCTCGGCTTTGCCACCGGTTTCGGTGTGGAGGTGTCGAACTTCTTCTTGGCTCCCTTGGGCGCTCCTGACGATGCTGATGCGGTCGGGCAGTTCGCGGCGAAGTGGCCCCCTTCTCCGCATTTGAGGCAAAGACCTTGCTTCATTCGAAGTTCCCTCGTACCATCCCTCGGTTTTGGATTCGGGGTAGGGGGTTTCCCCTCGCTGCCGGCTCAGGGCCGCTGTTGGCCATCGCTGCGGCATCATCTAGTTTGATGGTTTTCAGCCGGTTCTCCATCGTGATGGCGGCTTGTATCCATCCCGAGAGGGTGTCTGGGTCTTGGGTTTTGGTGACTTCTCGCCGGATCTCCGCGTTGAGTCCCAACTTGTAGTAGTCCATGAGGGTCCCATCTTGCACCCCTCGGATTTTAGCCGCGCACCTACGGAACTCCGCCGTGTAATCTCTCACCGATCTCGTGCGTTGCTTGAGGGCTCGGATCGCTGCCTTTGCCGCTTTGTTAGAGTTCGCGTCCTCGAATTGCTCTTTCATGGCCCACATAAAAGAATCGATTTCTCTTAACTCACGCCCATCAGTCTGGTGAAGTCCCACATACCAGTCAGCGGCCGCTCCCTTCAGGTGGGCTGCTATGACATCGACCATACGCTCTTCTCGCTGGAATAGATGGCCCCAAGTCTCGATAAACCTCTCGGCTCTCACGAGGAAGAACGGAAACTTCTCGGGGTCTCCGTCAAAATCTGCATCCAGCAGTTCCGCAGGTTTCGGTGGCAGAAACCCCCAAGGTCGAGGGGGTGGTTGCCCCGGCGGCCCCTGCGGCCCTGGCCCCGCGGGTTGATCCGGAGGCCCGGCTGGTACGTTCTGCTGGCCTTGATCCGGTGCCGGCCGTTGATCCTGGGGAACCTGGTCTGGTGGCTCCTCTCGCCTTTGTCGCTCACGCTCCTCTCGGATGCCCTCTGCGATCATCTGTGGGATGCGGGCGAGGGATTCATCTAGGTAGCGCATCAGGCGGTCTTGGCTCGGTTCCCCACTCCACCTCCGTCTCACCACGGCACCTTCCAGGCTCTCGGAGTCTCGGCCGGTTTCTTCCAGGGCTCCCGCCGTAATCAGTCTGCGGACCGATCTTTCGGGGTGGCCTCCCCCCACCGATGCTCGCGGGGTTCCAAACCATGTCTCATGGGTTTCAGCCAGGGGTTTCACCCAGTCTCGTCTACGTCCGACTCGGTGGGTCACCCCTCCATAGGCCGCCCCATATGGATCCCCGTAGGGCCCTCCAAAGTCGTACTCCGGACCCCATTGTCCCGGCACGTATGTGTCAGGGGTCTCTCTGGGTACGTCCTTCCCGGGAGGTTTCTTCTCCTTTTTCTTTTCTTCTTCGATCGGGAGAGTATCTTCTTCACCGCTACTCATTTTGGAGTTGCGGGTTTCTGACCAGTCCCGAAGTTGATGAGGATTCTGAACAAACTGTCAGAAGCCCTAACCTAGTCAGCAAAACACCATGCCTTGCGGTTCAAGCAAGAATAGCATTTATTATAGAGCTGCAATAGAAAGGTCACTGTAGCAGGTACATTGTTCAGAATGACTTGGTTACAGAAAGCAAGTGGTTATACCGAGAAGGGGGTGAATGGGGACCCCCCCGTCTACCAATCAGGGAATAACATGCGACTGGGAATCGAAAGTTACTACGCTAATGAAGTTCCCAACGCCCCCATTATTCTCAGGAAAGCCGGAGCTTTGAAAGCGATAGTAAAGCTCGCAGCTTGACTCCTCAAGGTCAGAATGTTCAGTCTGCGAGAGATAGGGGTTACCAGATGCACATTCCACTCTCACACCCTAGACATAAATCAACACCCCTCGGATTCCAACCTCCCGCCTGTCACGCCACTATGGCGCCCATTGCCATCCTCCCCTCCCCTCCATCCATCATGGCGGGGCTACCTGACAGTGGCTTTGATTGTATTCTGAGGTGCCATCCTTTCTAGGCAGCACCAGATGTTCCCATTGATGTGAAGGATTGTAGATACGGTGGTGTAGCCAGTAGAACCTTGCTTCTGTGCCTACTCTAAATTCACCTCTCCCTCCCTGTTGTCATCTAGAGTTGAGTCCAGAAGAGGAGGAGGTACAGGTCCCAGACATGGATGATACCAGTACTGGTTCCCCTCCACATGCTGGTAAGTATAGTGTTAATATCTAATGCAATCATGCCTGAGCTTTCAAGTTGTTTGGATTTTGAGTCTCCTGATGGACTGCCACTATGTCTGTCTTGTCACTGCAACAGTGTCTTGCATCCCTGTTTAACAATCACTGCCCCCAAGTCATTAATGTCTTTTTCCATCCCCTGCATTTCAGGGCCCCGCACATCTGACCCTGATGAAGGAGCAGAGGTTTCCAACTCTGGAGAGAGAGAGCCAGATGGTGAGAAAGCTTCAGTTGTCTTTGGATTGTGAGAAATGCTGGTTTGAATTTGTAAGGACTACTCCTGCAGTGGTAGTACAGTGTGTGATTCATGGTGGTCCTCGCATGATGCCTCCATTGCATCATTCCTCGAGAAGGCAACATTGTTTCGGTAATTTTGGTCATGGGTGTCCTATGTGGGTAAACTGCCACCCAAAGCCACCCAACCCCCGCCCCCAGGGAAGCTTAGAAAAAAGGCAGCTCATGAGCCCTGTTTTTGGATTACAGCCAGACTGCAGAATTGGTGACTGCTTTGCCTAAAACTTGTTTCTGAATGAGGGAGACCTACCCAATAATCACTGCCTTTCTCCAACCAATATTGCTCCTGGGGCTATTCTCTCCGAGCTTTCATCAGCATCAAGCTTGTCTCGTATTAGAGCAAGGAAGAAACACGTTACTGCAGTGCGAAGGGTCGGGGACCAGGTTTTCAGAGCT
Source organism: Gekko gecko (assembly GCA_029375565.1). Taxonomy (NCBI): domain Eukaryota; kingdom Metazoa; phylum Chordata; class Lepidosauria; order Squamata; family Gekkonidae; genus Gekko; species Gekko gecko. Next base: position 80,655,720 of record JAPDNY010000003.1, on the reverse strand, counting down.
TTGCCGTGTGAGCATGCAGCCATGCTGGAGGCAGCAAAATGGGAGTATGATGAGTTCATCTTGGAAATGAGGGCCTCTGGGCAGGAGGAGAGAGAGGCCAGGGGGTTGACTAGGGAACTTCTTTGATCGACCCTGCATGCATTTATTTCTTCATTGAATAAAGAAATATTTTTCTGCTATCCAGTACCTCTTTTCTGACACATCCATGTTATTTTCCAGTGTGCAGGTGAGTAACATCACCAGGGTGATAGCATCCCATGAACCCTCTCTTAAGTGGATCATGAATTTTTTATTCTAGGTTGTTGGCAGCCCTGTGGAAGTTACATTTTTGGGTTGGGGTCAGAACAACATGTTGTGTTGTCTTGGCTACCCAGTGGGCATGCCTGAGTGTCAAGCTGATCACTCCAACAATCCCTTTGGAGACCATTCAGTCTCATGTGGGCCATTCAGTACCTGAATGGGCCCTGAAATGTGTGGAAATTGTGGACCATTTGGCCAGGCATTAGCCGCTGTTGCCATTATTGGGAGAAAGTGATTCCTTAGAGACAGTGGGTCTCTAATGGCCCTCTAATGGAATGATTCCTTTTTAAAAGAAAAAGTTAGAAGTTCCTTAAAGGGAAGTCTAAGGGTGCACCAGAAGAGGGGGAATGATGACTGCAACAGTTCACTTCAGTGCCCACAGTTCAACCTGTTGAGATATTCACAGGAGGGACACCTGTGGGTCCAACTCAGTCTTCCTCCCTGTTCCTACAAGCCAGCCAACAGTTGGAAGCAGGGAGGATGGTGTCTGGGGGAGGGGAAGCCTTCCCAGTCCTCCAGGGCTTCAAAGAAGGCCACCTTTTCTCACTTAAATTTAGCTCTGTATTGAGAGGCACTTCTTTGGAAGCCCTCCCAGGTCAGCAGCCTGGCAACCTCCTGGAAGACTGACATGGTCTCCAGGTGGGTTTTTGGCATGACCCTCAGTCCAGCCTCTAGGTCATGCAGGATCTCCAGCATGCACTCCACCTCCTCGTCCAGCCAGAAGACTCCTAAGCTCAATGCCATTTTCAACTGTTTTGGCTCTGAGCAGTTGTGTGCATGTAATATCAAGCACACGCCCTAAGGCGTTTCATTAATCAGCACGGAGTGGACTTTTCCAATTGAACCAAGGTTGGAGTGCATTTGGATTAGCTGCCAGTGTTATTTTCAGGGAAATGCCAGCCCTGCTAAGGTTTTGAACATTCCAGGAAAGGAGAGATCAGCCCCTTTCCATGATTTTACTACAATCACTTGCCCCAATCTCCGCAAAAGTCCCCCCACCCACAACAGCTTCGTCTACACGATCTCCATGATGGGACAGCCCTCTCCTTGCCCCCCCCCCCACTTTTCCTCTTAGGTAGCTGAGGGAAACATCACTAATCTGTATGGTTTCAAAAGTCAGGGAGCCTTAGGAAGATTTGGGGGATACAGCTGAGGCTGTTTAATGACAAATATCTCTCCTGTCCTGTGCAATGCAACATTCATGATTTTTGCTCATCCCACTAATTGCCTGTTCACACAAAGTGGTAGTGTAGAGGGACTGGAATGTATTATTGTACCAGGAAGTGCAAGATAAGAGTAGATCAGTATGTCCATGCCATCAAGAAGTACCCCACGCTAAGGGAATGTGATTACCCTGCGCAGACATTCCCAAATGTGCTGCCAGTGACAAACCTGTTTCCTGTTTAGGAAAAGGTGGACTACTGCTATTGGAAAGATGCAGAATGATTTCTGGAATATGGGGTTGTTTGGGATGTCATAAAGAAGTAAATCTCATTGTACTTCACCCACTGTGTTCGCTTATGTGTAAACAATTTGAGGTTGGGGCCAAGTATGCTTCCTTAACCTTAGACTTGCTGCCCCCATCCCCAAAGCACAGGTCAGGAGCATTCCTGTAATCAAATGTGGCCTCCCAGGTTCAGTGAGCAGTCAACCTTTGGCCCAATGCCGTCTCCATGCTGGGGAAGAACTGTGGATGTCTGTCCAGGAAAACACTGTGATGACTGTTAGTGTCAAACTGAGGTGTTTGACAGTCAGAAGGTTGGACAACCCTAATAGTTGTCTTCTTCCATTTTTTAACAGCATGGGCTGTAGAACACCATGTGCAGCTGGTTGTGGTATTGCTGGATGTGCAGATTCAGAATTTGGCAAATCAGCAATATAGGCCATGTTGAGCACTAAATACACCTTTAATGAAAAATTAGCACCCCAGCTACAGAGAACGTCACACTGTAAAGGGGCTACCCAGAATAATGGCATTAGTGTGAACAAAAGACCTGTTCCAAATGACAGGAAAACACAATGTGGCTGCCTTATCAAGTGTCTTGTGGAGGGGGAGCCATCGTTGTGTAACATGTGACTCAGGGAGAGGTGGGCAGGGAGGAGGTGGGGATAGGAGAAAATCACACTCTGGTTTTAACTAACAGGAACTTTATTGGAACAGCAAAAATGGAACATGTGCATAACCGTTCTTAATGCAAAAGTTAAATGTCTGCTGGATTTCAGTGTTGATACTCCCAAAATTGCTAAGTCCACATGCCCATCCATGCGTAAGGTCATTCACTGGTGATCATGCCTCCTGAGCAGCCACTGCTTTAGTGCCAATCACACAGCCTTTCCCTCTTGGAGGTGCCACTCATCAGCCACCTGTAGGGGTTTGTTTGAGCCACAAAGAGACTCAGGAGCCATGTCATCATCCTGTGGAATCATTCCATGGCCACGCTCCTCACAAATGCTATGCAAAATAGCCCATGCAGAAATATCGGTGACCACATTCTCCTCCTGAACTGGCAGCTTTAATGACAGGCAACACCACCTGTCAGGTAGTCCTGCCATGATGGATGGAGGGGAGGGGAGGATGGCTATGGGCGCCATGGTGGCGTGACGGGCGGGAGGTTGGGATCGTAGGGGTGTTGATTTATGCCTGGTGTGTGAGAATGGAATGTGGCTCTGGTAACCCCTATCTGGTAGACTGAACATTCTGACCTTGGAGAGTCAAGCTGCGAGTTTTCCTATCTCTTTCAAAGCTGCAGCTTTGCTGAGATTAATGGGGGCGGTGGGAACTTCATTAGCGTAGTAACTTTCGATTCCCATTCGCATGTTATTCCCTGATTGGTAGAAGGGGGGGTCCCCATTCACCCCCTTCCCTGTATAACCGCCTGCTTTGTGTAACCAAGTTATTCTGAACAATGTATCTGCTCCAGTAACCTTTCTATTGCAGCTTTTCAATAAATGCTATTCTTGTTTGAACTACAAGGCATGGTGTTTGGCTGACTAAGTTAGGGCTTCTGACAGTTTGTTCAGAATCATCATCAAATTCCGGGACTGGTCAGAAACCCGCGGCTCCAACATGAGTAGCGGTGAAGATGACACTCTCCCGATCGAGGATGAAAAGAAAGAGGATAAGAAACCTCTTGGGAAGAACGTACCCAAGGAGACCCCTGACACGTACGTGCCGGGAATGTGGGGTCAGGAGTACGACTTCGGAGGGCCCTACGGGGATCCATATGGGGCCGCTTATGGAGGGGTGACCACCCGAGTCGGACGCAGACGAGACTGGGTGAAACCCCTGGCAGAAACCCATGAAACATGGTTCGGAACCCCTCGGGCATCGGTGGGGGGAGGCCACCCCGAAAGATCGGTCCGCAGACTGATGACGGCGGGGGCTCTGGAAGACACCGGCCGAGACTCCGAAATCCCAGAAGGTGCCGTGGTGAGAAGAAGGTGGAGTGGGGAACCGAGCCAGGACCGCCTGAAGCGCTTCTTGGATGAGTCCTTCGCCCGCATCCCACAAATGATCGCGGAGGGCATCCGGGAGGAGCGCGAGCGGCAACGGAGGGAGGAACCACCAGACCACCCTCCCCAGGATCAACGCCCTGTGCCGGGTCCAGACCAGCAGAACGTGCCAGCTCCACCTCCGGCGCAACCAGCGGGGCCAGGACCGCAAGGGCCACCGGGGCAGCCACCTCCTCGTCCATGTGGGTTCTTGCCACCGAAGCCTGCGGAACTCCTCGACGCAGATTTCGATGGAGACCCAGAAAAGTTCCCGTTCTTCCTCGTGAGGGCTGAAAGATTTATCGAGACCTGGGGCCACCTTTTCCAGCGCGAAGACTGCATGGTAGATGCCATAGCATCCCACCTGAAGGGAGCGGCAGCTGACTGGTATGTCGGGCTTCATCAAGCCGACGGGCGGGAACTGAGAGAAATCGACTCTTTCATGTGGGCCATGAAAGAGCAATTCGAGGACGTGAACTCCAATAAAGCGGCTAAGGCGACAATCCGGGCCCTCAAGCAAGGCGCAAGATCGGTAAGGGATTACACAGCGGAGTTCCGTAGATGTGCGGCCAAAATCCGAGGAGTGCAAGATGGAACCCTCGTGGAGTACTACAAGTTGGGGCTCAACGCGGAGATCCGCCGAGAAGTCACCAAGACCCAAGACCCAGACACACTGTCTTGTTGGATACAAGCCGCCATCACTATGGAGAACCGCTTGAAAACCATCAAATTGGATGATGCAGCTGCGATGATCAATCGGGGCCCTACACCGGCCGCCCGAGGAAAACACCCCACACCGAATCCAAAACCGAAGGATGGCACGAGGGAACTCCGGATGAAGCAAGGTTTATGCCTCAAGTGCGGGGAAGGGGGCCACTTCGCCGCGAGCTGCCCAAGCTCCCCTGCCCCGACTGGGGTGCCCAAGGGAGTCAAGAAAAAGTTCGACACGTCCACACCAAAGCCGGTAGCAAAGCCGAGAGGGGCAAAAGCTCTGCAAGCCAAGCCGCTCAGCGAGGCATCGGACTCATCGGATGGCGAGACCGTGCAGCCGGGAAACGAGACGGATCTGCTGTAAACAGCGCTGAACAGCAGGTCCCAGACTCCCAGGCGCAAACCCCAGTGAGCAAACCCCCTCTCTTTTCTTTCTCACGGTGACTTTAGTGGACCCGGGTCTATTGACCCATGTGAGAGTACGGGCTCTCATTGACTCTGGGTGTGGGAGAGACCTCATCAACCCCACACTAGTAACAGGACTGGGGGCAAAAGTAATTAAACTAAACGACCCCTTGATTTTTACGCAGATGGACGGCTCCACCATGAAGGAACCCTGTAAATACGAGACTGTACCCTTGAGGGTGGGGATTGGGCATCACTGGGAGGAGAGGCCCTTCGTCGTCACCCCGTCTGCCCGCTTTCCCCTGGTACTCGGGAGCGCGTGGTTCTTTGATCACGACCCACACGTTTTATGGGGGGAGGGGAAAGTGAATTTCATCGCCGAGAAATGCCAGTCCCACCTGTGGAAGGAAGAGTAGGGACCCACGACGGGGGGAAGCCTCTAGTGATGGCAGGGGTGGCAGAAGCGGAAATAGAGGGGATCCCTCCAGAGTATCGCGATCTAGCTTCTGTCTTTGGGGAGGAGGAAGCCGATGAACTGCCCCCCCCTCCCACCAATGACTGGATTACAAAATTCTCTACAGCTATGTCTGACGCTGATAGGGAAGAGGTGGGGGGGAGGAAGGAGTCTCTCAAGATGCGCATGGCTGTTGGAAAAAGAATCATAGACTGTTTGTTCCCAGTTCCCTTAGGGGGGAGGTGATGGGCTGGGCGCACGGCTCGAAACTGGCTGGGCACACGGGGTTTGTAAAATCTCTCCTACAGAGACAATTTTGGTGGCCTGGGCTACGAAAAGACATTTCGTTATTCACGTCGGCTTGCCAAACGTGCTTGATGAGTAAGCCCAGACCCGGTAAACCCTCAGGAGCACTACAACCCCTCCCCACACCGGCTCGTCCATGGGAAGTGATCTCTATGGACTTTATTACTGACTTACCCCCGAGCGGGGGGAATACTGTCATCTGGGTAATAGTGGATCTGTTCACTAAGCAGGCTCATTTCGTTCCATTTGCATCCATCCCCTCTGCCAAAAAACTAGCCTCAGCGTTCCTGCAACACGTTGTGAGGCTCCACACTTTACCTGCTAAGGTGGTCTCGGATAGAGGGGTTCAATTTGTTTCGCATTTCTGGAGTGAATTAATGTCACTGCTTGGGGTGGAGAGGGGGGTCAGCAGTGCATACCACCCGGAAACAGATGGGCAGACTGAATGTGTGAATCAAACTCTTGAACAATATTTACGGTGTTTTACAAACTTTCAGCAAGACAATTGGCACTCTCTGTTGCCTTTGGCTGAGTTCTGTTACAACAACACTCAGCACTCATCGACAGGGATGTCCCCATTCAAGGCGGTTCATGGATATGACGCCCCGCCTTTACCATTTTTGAGTTCTCCCGACCTCCCGGCGGGAGATGCTGGAGACTGGTGCAAACAGTTGCAAACAGCATGGTCATCGTTAGCTAAGACTCTAGAGGAGGCTAAACACGCCTATAAAACCCAAGTGGACAAGAAACGCAGTCTGTCCTGGATTCCTAAGTGTGGGGAGTTTGCTTATTTGTCCACACAGAATTTACGTGGCATTCAACCGAGTCGCAAGCTTGGTTGGAAATTTGTTGGACCTTTTGAGATTGTGAGAGTTATTAACAATGTGGCTGTAGAACTTGCCTTGCCTAAGTCTCTAAAGTCTGTTCATCCTGTCTTTCATGTAAGGCTTCTACGCCGGGCGCCTGAGGAGAACAAATGGAGACCGAAGCAACCTGCCCCGCCTCCGCTATCGGTGGGGGGGGAACCTCACTACGAAGTTTCGCAAATCTTGGACTCTAAGATCTCTCGCAATCACTTGTTTTATTTGGTGGAATGGGTTGATTTTGGGCCTGAGCAGAGGGAGTGGGTAAGGGCGGAAAATGTTCGGGCCCCCTGGATGATCCAGGCTTTTCACAAACTGTACCCCCACAAGCCAAAGAGGTAGATTTGTTTTCGAGAGGGCTGCATGTCAGGTAGTCCTGCCATGATGGATGGAGGGGAGGGGAGGATGGCTATGGGCGCCATGGTGGCGTGACGGGCGGGAGGTTGGGATCGTAGGGGTGTTGATTTATGCCTGGTGTGTGAGAATGGAATGTGGCTCTGGTAACCCCTATCTGGTAGACTGAACATTCTGACCTTGGAGAGTCAAGCTGCGAGCTTTCCTATCTCTTTCAAAGCTGCAGCTTTGCTGAGATTAATGGGGGCGGTGGGAACTTCATTAGCGTAGTAACTTTCGATTCCCATTCGCATGTTATTCCCTGATTGGTAGAAGGGGGGGTCCCCATTCACCCCCTTCCCTGTATAACCGCCTGCTTTGTGTAACCAAGTTATTCTGAACAATGTATCTGCTCCAGTAACCTTTCTATTGCAGCTTTTCAATAAACGCTATTCTTGTTTGAACTACAAGGCATGGTGTTTGGCTGACTAAGTTAGGGCTTCTGACACCACCTGGCCTCCAACCTTCCAAAGGCACACTCCACGACATTACATGCCCAACTATGGATATGTTGAAGGCCACCTGCTCGGGAGTCAGGGCTTCTGTGTGAGGAGTGATCAGCCATTTCCTAAGTGGATAGGCCACATCCTACAGTATTAGTGGAGGAATCTCCACACCCTCCAGAGTGATGGTAGGGTTACCTGACACAAAGACCCCCTCATCCATGCCTCTGCAGAAGTTTGAACTACAGAACATGTAGGCATCATGACTCTTCCCACTGTGTTCCACACAAGCATTTATAAACCTTCCTCAGTGATCCACTGTTCCCTGTAGAAGCATTGAGAAGAAGCCCTTCCTGCTGTATGTAGTCCCCAGATTGGCATATGGGGGCATGAATCTGAATATGACAGCCATCCAAAGTTCCAATGCAGTGGGGGGAAGCCAAATGCCGCAAACCCATTCATTACCTGCAAATTCAGAAGAAAGATAAAAGTTTGGTCATTGGAATGCTTATTGGATAATGCATTCCCCTCCCCATTACAGGTGACAGTGATTGGATTCTGCATGTCAGCTTTCCCCTCAAGTTTACAGTCATGGACACACTTGGTAATTGCCAAAGGCGGTCAGGGTAGACCAGATGAAGAGTGTGTCCTCCAATATTTACACTAAGCACAACCCCCCGATTAGGCAAGCAGATTCTAGAAACCAAAGAAAGTGTTCATGCAATGGGATTCCTGCACTGGGACATCAAACCTGTAATTTGGTAATGGGTTGGTTTCCCTGTGGTTGGTGTTCTCTTACTGCTGGTGATGCCATATTGGAAGATAGCTCATGGGGACAGAAGCCCCTTTTTGAGCCAGGGGTCACCATTACAAGGGTAAAACCTCTCCTAGGAGCTTCTGCAGGCTATCAGGTTCTTGTCCCCTCTACTGGCAAAAAATCTTACCACCCACCTTTTGCTTTTTAATAATTTATATTTTTAATTGAAGAATATAATGTTAGTACAAAGCATACACATGTAATGTTTTCAAACAGAGTACAAAAACAGGCTGGAGAAAACGTTTATACTTAGCTATATCAAGGTTGGAAAACTAAAGAACTATGCAACACATTACAGAACATCTTATACAGTAACAATGATACTATAGAAACATAGGTCTATGACAAAGAACTGGAAATAACTTCAGATACTAATCTAGAGAAGAGTCAACCAAGGTCTAAGGAGTAAACTTTAAAAATAAATCATTGATCTGTAAAGTGGATTGACTTCAGAGATGGTATTCCTACAGAGGCAAAACCTTTGTCAGCATCTACGGATAGTATCACTGCTTTAGTTCGCTGTGATTTGCAGAAGTTAATAATATTCAGGGAGTGATGTATGGTGTCTGAGATGCTGAGATATTCCTTTGGAGGACAAAGCCAGTTTGATCCTGATTTATATAAGTTGGAAGGAGTGTTTTCAATCTGTTGGCTAGAATTTCCATGAAGATTTTTGCATCCACATTGAGGAGAGTTATGGGGCAAAAGGATGCTGGATCCAATAGATCTTTGTTAGGTTTAGAGATAAGAGTAAGGATAGCTTCAGACCACATGGGAGGCATATGTCCAGTTTCCAATATTTCATTGCATAGATTTTTAAGTGGTTCAGCTAATTCAGGTTTGAAAGTCTTGTAGTATTCTGTAGTAAAACCATCATTCCCAGGTGCTGTAGAGGATTTAAGTTGACTGAAGGAGTCTAGCACCACCTTCGTAGTAATAGGGGCATCTAAGAAGGTTTTATGATCTGAAGAGAGAGAGACTTTAACAGATTGTTGTTTTTCAGAAGTTCAGCTATTAAAGTGGGGTCTGGGTTTGTAGTAGCATAGAGCTTAGAGTAGTATTCAGCCACAATTTGTAGTATCTTGTTCATAACTCCATGGAGTTGCCCTGATGAGTCTTATAAGGTGTATATATGTCTTGATGCCTTCTTTTCTTTTACCCTCCGAGGCAAAAGTTTCAGTGATTTGGGGGATTTTTGCCAATATCTTTGTTTAGTATAGAGTAGATTGAATTTGATAGCAGCAGTCTCAGTAGATTCTAGAATTCTCCTCTACACCTGCAATTTTTTTGTAAATAAGAGAACTGTCCATGCTTTTATGTAAATCTTCTAATTGTTTGATACTAGCCAATAAAATTTTCTTTTTCTGTTCCATTTGTCATTTCAGGTGTATGGTGAGGGATATTACTTGACCACGAATTACAGCTATGAGTGCTTTCCATTTAAACACTTTGGAAACTCCACAGTTCACGTTGTCTTTGAAGTAGTTTTGTATTCCCAGGAGGATCTTGTCTTTTTGCGTTTCTTGTAATAAAACTGAGGAATTAAATATCCATCACTTGTCTATTTGCCTTTGCTCAAACCCCTTAAGAGTGCAGTGTACTGGTACATGATCAGACCAGATTTTTAGCCCTATAGAAGCTTCGGTGGTACAAGATAGTATGGCTTGTGAGACTAAAATGTAATCAATTCTTGAATAAGTGCTGAACCTTGGCAAGTAATATGTGTAGTCTCAGGAATGTTGGTTGAGGAATCTCCAGAGATCATAGAGGCCATTTCATTTAAGTAGTGTATGCAGTTCTGTGAATGAGTTAGAAACAGTCCATCTGGAATTAGAGTTATGAGATTTATCCAAATATTTATTAGCTATATAGTTCAAGTCACCTCCCAATATAACATCACCAGCTTGGGAGGACTGAAGAGTTCACAGAGTTCACTCTAAGAAAGTAATTTGAGTTGAATTAGGAGCATAAATCGAGCCAAGGGTAATCAAATGACCAGCAAGATTTCCTTTAACAAATATATATCACCCCTGGGAGTCTTGGAGAGCGTAAATGTGTTCAAAACGTACTGGCTTCACCAAGAGAATGGCCACTCCACAAGATTTTGATGATCCAGGTTCCCAATATTGTGTGGTGTACAAGGAAGATTTAAGGATTGGGTGGTCTGGTGATTTGACATGGATTCCTGAATGAAGAGTATGGCCGAGGACAGACTGGCAATTTGCCCCGGTAGCCAGTCGCGGCAAAAAACACCCGGAGTAAACGATACCGGGTTTTCCCGTCCACACAGCGGGGGCCTCTGCCGGAAGATACGGGACGGAGGTGCGCGGGAGCGTTCAGACTGCCGCACCAGAGGCGTGCTATATTTGCCGTTTCCCCATTAATTCGGCTGTGGGTGTATGTGCGCATGAGCGCATTTTGCCGATTTTTTTTTTTTTTTTGCCCTGCAACGCTGGCACCGCATTGGGTGGTGGAGCGGAGCGCGGCCAATCAAACCGCTGCTGCCTCATGCCCAACGCGGGTTGCTCCCGGCTTTTCGGCTGCACGTTCAGACTCCCCGGAAGCAGAGAAACGCGCGACGAACGCAGGCTTTCAAGATTTGCACGGGCTTTTATCAGGTGTTTTTTTAATCCGGCAGTGAAGCGCGAGAGCACCGGTAGGCTACGGGTGGGGATGCCAGGCAGATGTGCCTGTGTGAACATTCCATTTAATCCGATATTGAGTCGTTGTCAGCCCGGGTCCTATCCCACGGCAAATTGCCAGTCTGTCCTCGGCCTATGTCTGGTTTGGTTTTGAGGATTTGTGATGTAATGTGTTTTTGTTTGATTTTGTTATTTAAGCCATGTACATTAAAAGACATGAATGTAATAGAAGTCATGTTGACAATGGGTGTTTACAGAATTCAGTCTTTACAGAATTCTAATTACACTACATAGTGAAGACTTTACAGAATTCTAATTTACAGAATTCTAATTACACTACACAGTGAAGACTGTGTAGTGTAATTAGAAATAGTAAATGATGCTAAATATCCAGCAAATCCATTAGAATTTCAGATATTCAATTCAAAACAGAATATTTTATGTTTTATATAATAAATCTGTTATCCAAAAGCCTGCAACAGCTATACAGAACACTAGAATGTAAAAGGAAAGTAAATATTGTTAGATTACAAAAAGGTTTTGAGTCAGACATAGATCAATAGGATCTTCATGGTGGGTCTGATTTTAGCTGTATAAAAACTATGCTTTGTAACAAATTATTACAGTGTTAGGTCTTCCAAATATTGAGTTACCTTAAAAAATCAAATATGCTCTAAAGACTTAGCTTATTAAAATAAGAGGTGTATAAGAAAATGATACTTATTCTAAAGAACTAGCCTTCCTCAAAATTGAACTGTCCTAGTGGATTATATTGACCTAAAGACTTAACTTCTTTGTGGTTTAGAATAGTACTTTAAAAGTATAGGTTTCCTAGAGATCTAACATATTGTATTGAAATTTATCCTAAAGAGTTATAATCTAATGTCTAAAGTGTTCTTACAACTAAGGTTTTCCCCTATAGATGTAACTTTACTATGTTGTGAATGACCTAAAGGAATTACAGTTGCTTTAGAAAACTAGCTGGATGATGCCTAAGAACTTCTTAGTGAACAATATTTAACCTAAAGACCCAAAAACTTAACTATACTATAGGTAAGATGTTCTGTTAAGATGTAGAATTTGTAGCAGCTTGCCCACTAAGTGATTTTGCAGTCTTAAGAAATGGCACCAAAATATCCAAGCAAACAATCAAAGCAATAATATGACAAAAAAGAAAGCAACCACTTAATGGTTAATAGAGGAATAGAGCAAAAGAGAATATCTGACCACTGGGGGCTTTAAACCTTTTCAGTTCTCCCCCCATCCCCCCATCCCCAAATGGATGCATTTAGAATGAAAATAAAAATAAAAATAAAAATCTGGAACCAGGTGTTCACTTACTAAAAGTATATGCAGTTCACTAACGCTCAGTCTACTGTGCAGTATATGGCCATCAGGCAGGACTTGTAGTTGTTGTTGTTGAAGAAGGACAACACACACTTAGGCTACTTGATGTCTATTAACAGGAGACATTATGCTGGCTGTGTCGGTATCTTGGTTGTCTTCTCAGGTGAATCAGCTAGGGAATTCTTCCTCTTATGTGGTTTGTTGTTGGGATCCATGGAATCAAGTCGAAGAACACATAGAAGGGAAAAACCACTTTCCTTATCATGGGCTAGGAGCTGGAGTCCTTGATGTTGTACCATAAGCTTCCCTTGCGCATTCCACTTGTAGTGGTAGTTCGTGTCTTGTAATTTCATGGTGATTGGGCTTTAACACTCTTTGGATCTGGAGAGCCTCAGGGGGAATGTCTAGCAAAACTGAGATGTCATGATCTTGGAAAGCAAGGTGGCCCTTCTGCTTGGCTAGTTGAAGAATCACTTTATGCACCTGGAGGTTTGCAAAGGTGACTGCAAAGGGGGGGAAGAGTGAAAGAAAGAGGAGGAGGAGAGAGAGAAAAAAAGAATGGAAGGAAGGAAGACAGGAAGGGGGGAGAATGGAAGGTAGGAAGGAAGGTAGAGGGGGAGAGTGAGAGAATGAAAGACGGGGGAGAGAAACTAAAAGAGAGAGGGGGAGCGGCGGAAATGGGGCTGTGGCAGCAGGGCCTGCAGCGCCGCCACCCTTCACCAACCCCCCTCGCGATTGTCTCTTAAGGGGGGGCAGCAGAAACAGACCTGCGGTGGCCAGCTCAGTGCTGCCGTCAGCCTTCACCTTCCCCCTCCCGTGGTTGCCCCTGAAGGGGGGGAGTGGTGAGCCCCGCCGCCGGCCTTTACCTTTCCCCCCCAATTGCCTGTGAAGGCCGGGGGGGAGTGGCAAGAATGAGACAGTGGCGGCGGCTGTGCGATGGCCTTCACCTTCCCCCCCTTTGCGATTGCCGCTAAATGTCAGGGAGGAATGCCGAAGGCGGTCCGGCGGCGGGTGGCACAGTGCTGATGCTGGCCTTAACCTGCCGATGCTGCAATTGCCTCTGAAGGGTGGGGGGGGAGTGGTGAGAATGGGGCCACCACGGCTGGCTCAGCACCACTGCTGGCCTTCACCTCCCCCCCACCCGTGGTTGGCTGTGAAGGGCAGGTGGGGAGTGGGGAGAACAGGTCGGTGGGAGAATGGGGGGGGCCTGCGGGAGCTTCTCCCATCTGCCCGGATTTGTGGGGAGGGGGAGAAGCGAAGGGGGGGGCACTGTGGCTCCCTCGCCGCCAGTGCCAGCTGGGCCGTCTCCTGGGCAGGTGGGGGGGAGGAGGGCCTGATCCCGGAGCGTGGTGGCTCCCTGGCCGGCTTTCTCCTGGGCAGGACTGAGGCCGGCGCAGCAGCTCCCTGGCTGGCGCTGCCGGCTTTCTCTGGAGAGGGTGGGGGGCAGGAGTGAGGGAGGCCTGATTGACAGTTCGAGCAGCCAAACACTGTTGGCGTGCATCAAACGTTGCGGAGCGAAAAGACAAATATTATAAGGAGAGATGTACAGGAGGTCAGCCTTCAGCAATCTTGTTAATGGTCTATAACTTTAAGAATGAAACATATAATATGCAGCTGTATGGAATCAGTCAGAATAGTTTTTTGAGAGTTTCAGTTCCAGTTTGAGAGGTGGAGAGCATTTGTCAGCTTATTTTAAAAGAAGGCTTTCAGCCAGATAGAAAACAAGACTACAATGTTACTCCTAAAATCTACTGGAGAGCAATTGAGCCAACCATGGGAAATATAGAGAGCATTGGCCAGCCTTTTGAAAAAAAGAAGGCTTCTTGCCAGATATAAAAATAAGAGGACTGGTTGTTACTATTAAGAAATGATTTAACTGGCTTGCTCCTTATACAACTACTTGAAATGGAACTGAGTAAGTTTAAATTTGTTAAAGTTAAAAATTAATAATTTTTGAAAATTTAAATATTAGAACTAATCTAGTTTCCATTCAACTTCATGTTCTTTTCTATGCTAAATAATCTTGTTTGTTTTAGGAGAATTTGAAGAAGTCAAACTTATAATTTGAAGAAAGTAGAAAAAGAAGTCAATGCTTCAACTGTTTGAAGGAAGCAAAAAAGGAAGTTAAAATTTTTCAAAAGGCTGACACCTTGTCACTTAATAGGACTACTCCTGAGGAAGACTATTGAAATGAGTTTATAACCTCATTGAGGTTATTGGATGTTGTCCTGAATATGTTAAAATTTCCAAAGTTTTTATTAATAATACAAAATTGGTTGATATTGGATTTTGTCTTGAATATGTTAGAATTTCTAAAGTTTTTGATATACATAATTGTCATTAAATGTTATTGTCAATTTCATCACAGTGTTTCTTTGTTGTGTTATATAGCTTCTCAGTTTAGAAAATGATGGCAGGGTGGTGATAGAAGTTTATACAGTTATGCATGGTCTGCAGAAAGTGCATAGAAGTTTTCCCCCCTCTGGGGGCACCCAATGAAATGGAGGAGTTGTAGATTAAGAAAGATAAAAGAAAGTGAACAACACATAACTTGTAGAGTTCACTTCCCTAAGATGTAATGTTGGCTACTACCATGGATGGCTTTAAAAAGGGATTAATAGCCAATAGGCATGCTGGCTAAATGGAACTTCCAATTTCAGAGGCAGTAGACCGCTGAATACCAGATACTGGGGATTACATGAGACACTGCTTTTGGGTATCCCAAGGCATTTGTTTGGCCACCATAGGAAGCATGATACATCAGGGCTCTTTTTGTAGCAGGAACTCCTTTGCATATTAGGCGACACACTCCTAATGTAGCCAATCCTCCAAGAGCTTACAGTAGCCCCTGTAAGAAGAGTTCTGTAAGCTCTTGGAGGATTGGCTGCATTAGGGGTGTGTCGCCTAATATGCAAAGGAGTTCCTGCAACAAAAAGAACCCTGATGATACTAGACTACATGGGCCAATGGTCTGTTTCAGCAGAGCTCTTCTTATGTTCTTGGTCCCTTATGCTGAAGAAATATAACTATTCTATGCACTTGAATGGCCAGACAAATTTTACATGAGGAGAAAACACTCAGTCCATGGCTGAGATTCATTAATAGCTATTCCTTATTGCAAATTGGACTTAAAAGCTCTAGGTAAATGCAAAGGAATTTTAACAGTATAAAAGAACAATTGATTTTTCAGAAAATATTGGACTCGGGGCAGCTCAATACTGTCACCATCAATTATTCATTCCTAACATCTTAGAAACACAATTCTACATTAGAAAAAAAGGGAGAAAGAGAATGTGACTGTGACTGTGTCAGGGCCAGGCTAAGCTGCTGACAACTGTATCTGACTCCATACCTGGCGCAAGTGTTCTCTAGCTCAGGGCCTCTGTGGTGCTGGTTGAAATGCCTTAGGCAGATATTTTTTAAAAGCATAGCTAAAGGTTTGTGTACCCAAGCTAAGTCATTAGACCACTCATCTTGTATACCCAGGAGTTCTCTTTTATGTCAAGTGTCTCAGGTACTGTGTTTTACTATGTTTTCCTGCAGTGTACTTTAGAGCAGTTTTCCAGGAATATTGTTGCATTCTGGATCAGACTGTTTTCACTTGTAGACAATTTGGACTTTTCATGTAAGAGGCCCAGGAGGAGTTAGGCCTGAAAAAGAGAAGTTGGACTTTCTTGCAGTTTAACAAAGTTTGAGTCCAGTGGCATCTTTAAGACTAACAAGGTTTTATTCAAGGTATAACCTTTCATGTGCAAGCACACACCTCTTCGGACGAAAGCTCATACCTTGAATACTGTATTGGTCTTAAAGGAGCCACTGGACTCAAACTTTCTGTTCTGCTGCTTCATACCAATATGAGTCTTTCTTGCAATTTGTTTGCACAGCCTAAATTTTCCTTTGGACTTACAAGATAGTTGAGAAAATGTAAAAATTCCTAATTAAGTATAGAAAGATCTTGTTGTTTGTTTTGTTCTGCACTTCTCAAACAACACAATTTTAGGACTGGGTTTAATTTCCTATTGCAAATGTTTCCAGGTCTGGAAAGGCTGTGGTCCTCTAACTGGCAACTGTTTGGTCAAACTTTTTTGTGTGCTGATTTTTGATTTATACTTGATGAAAAACTTTTTAAGAACTGGAGCTGGAGCTGGACATAGGAAGTTGGAGGGGATGGCAGCAGACAGCTTCTTTTCCAGGTTGTAGCGTGGCGAGATGGACGGCACCGGAACTTGCTCCCTGGCACCTCTGGCTTTGCGCTTACTTTAGAGGAGTATTGGGGGCTCCCAAACACTGCTGCACTCCCCAGAGGGACTCGATCTGGGTGCCCTGTCTGTGCAGCAGCACACGGATGGAAGCCCTGGATCATATTCAGCAAGAAGCATTGAAGTGTGCTCATGGCAGCCATGAGCACCCAGCTGTTGCTACCTGACCAAGAGGGACTCTAGAAACTCTACCTAATAACACCTTAAGAAGATCACCATAACTGTTTAAGCAACAAACCCAGAAACTGTTTTTTAACAATTAAGCCTTTTAAAATTTAAAAAATCACAGACTAAGACTGGGTGGAAGAGCAGCTTCCCCCACACACACCTTCTCCTTTCCCATGGCTAGCAAAAGCAGCTTTCAAACAAGATGGAGGATCTTCAGAAGCAACTGCAACTGCTAGAGAATAATCAGAAGATTGCTGACCTGAATAAAACAACTTCTAAACTGAAAGACAAGGTAGATGAAACAGATCATAAATTACAGTCAATGGACACCGAACAGACCTCTTTGGAACAAGATTTTATGAAACTCAAATTAGAAAAAGCAGCATTTATTTTAAGATTTCAAAATGTTTTAGAAAAGAAAGAGAAAGACACAAGGAAAAGGATGGCACACATTTTGGCTAAATATATGAAGACAGAAGAAACAGAAAGTTTTGGATGAGATTGATACTGCATTTAGAATGAACTCAGCTTATGCCAGAAGAAACCAACTTCCCAGAGAACTACATGTGAGATTCCATAAGAGAATTTTAAGAGATGAACTACTCAAAACATCAAATGAAACACCTTTATATATAGAAAACACAGAAATAAATATTTTAAAAGAAATTCCTTGGAGAGTCAGAGAAAAAAGGAAAGAATATATGGATCTTACTGCTATTCTGAGAAGAAATGAGATTTCATATAGATGGTTACTCCCAGAAGGCATATTCTTTACTTATAAAGGCAGAAGGTTTAGAATCAACTCAACTTTCAAGGCAGAGGATTTTCTTAAGACACATGGAGCAGACCTTTAAATTGAAGAATACCCAGAAGCTACAGAAGAAGAAGAGCAGGGCTCCCAAGGCACTTCAGGAACATCTTTAACAGCTTCAACTACAACCAAGAAAGCAACAGTATCTAAAAAAGCCCCAAAGACCATAACATCTCAAATATGACAGGTATTTCAACAACTGGGGGGGGGAAATGCAAGTAGACATCATTTGCCTGCAAGAGACTCATATAAAAATTGCAGATCAGAAATATCTACGAGTTAAGAAATTTGGGGAAGCCTTTATTTCTTCAGATAAGGAGAAGACGAAAAAAAGGCATTGTGATCTAATCACACCACTGCTGCCTCATGCCCAACGCAGGTTGCTCCCGGCTTTTCGGCTGCGCGTTCAGACTCCCCGGAAGCGGAGAAACGCACGACGAACGCAGGCTTTCAAGATTTGCACCGGCTTTTATCAGGTTTTTTTTAATCCGGCAGAGAAGCGCGAGAGCACCGGTAGGCTACGGGTGGGGGACGCCAGGCAGATGTGCCTGTGTGAACATTCCATTTAATCCGATATTGAGTCGTTGTCAGCCCGGGTCCCATCCCGCGGCAAATTGCCAGTCTGTTCTCAGCCAAGATCAGATTTAAAAACAGGAAGAAAAGATGAAACAAGACCCACCAACTTAACCGATAAAAATTAAGCTTACACTCTTGCAACATATGGAGCAGAAGTCCACCAGTGGCTATTAGCCACAGGGTATAGAATGAGAACTCTCAGTCTGGGGCAGGTGATGCACTCTATTCTTGGTGCTGGAGGGGGCAGCAGTGGGAGGGCTTCTGGTGCCCTGGCCCCACTGCTGGACCTCCTGATGGCACCTGGTATATTTTGGCCGCTGTGTGACAGAGTGTTGGACTAGATGGGCCATTGGCCTGATTCAACATTGGCTTCTCTTATGTTCTTATGTTCTTAACACTAGCTTCAAGAATGAGCAGGTCTGGAAATTCAAAAGAAGCTCAAATACTTATGAATAAACATAACAAATAGATGTAGCTCCTTGGTGGAAAACAGCTATATGGAACTGATTAAAGAAACCAAGAAAGACTTGGAAAAATCTCTAGATATCTAAAATGGGAAGAATTGCCCCTATTAAAATGAGTACATTACCAAGATTGATCTTTTTATTCCAAACAATATCTATTCTTTAAAAACAAAAATATTTTAAAGAACTTGATAAATTGATGATACAGTTTATTTGTCAAGGCAAGAGACCAAGAAGAAAGCTCAAAGCATTACAGGATGCCAAAGAGAGAGCTGGGTTTGCATTACCAGATTGGCTTCTTATAGAGCAACTGCTCTGACATGGTTAAAAGACTGGATTACTTTAGAAAATACAAGACTTTTGAAATTAGAAGAACATGATCTTCTGTTAGGTTGGCACACCTTTATGTGGTATGGGAGGGCAGATACTCACATATATTTCAAACAACATCTTATTAGATCCTCTCTACTGAAGGTTTGTGAACAATCTAAAAACAACTTTTACACCAAGATACCAAAATGAGTTGCTCCATTAAAAGCTTTTACAATCCCTAACTTACTTCAGGAAGAAACAATCCTAAGATATGAAGACTTACTAGACAGTAGAAATGGACTAAAACCAATGGAAACTTTAACATGGTGGCAAAAAACACAAATTGAATCAAGATATAGCAAAGATAAGCAGATAGGCTTTTATGAAAAAATAACAGAAATAGATAAGATATTGATGTATGCTGATGGGAAACTCATTAATGTACTACTTTTAGATAATAAGACCCAAGATGAAGTTGTCAAAAATGTTATGATAAAGTGGGCACAAAACTTGGGTCATAATACTGACCTGGACAAATGGCCACAGGTGTGGGGAAAAATGTAAAAAATACTAAAGCAATTTCATATAAGGAAAATATTTATAAAATGTTTTATAGATGGCATATTATGCCTGATAAACTGGCAAAGATTATCCCAATTGTTCAAATGTATGTTGGAAGTATCAAAATAATGTTGGATATTTTTACCATATGTGGTGGTTATGTCATAAAGCAAAAAAAGATTGGGTTTGGAAATTTTACAAAAAAATGTTAAAATGTTCTGTATCCTTTGTTCCAGAAATATTTTTGTTGAATATCTTACCTGAAAACTGTAAAAAAATATGACTCTTACCTTATAAGTAAGACTACATGTGACTACAACTGCTAGAATAATTTATGCTTAATATTGGAGAAGAACAGAAACACCCTTGAGGGAAGAAATTTTAAGTAAAATTTTGGAAATGGCAGAGATGGATAAACTAACTTTAACTTTGAAAGGACAACCAGAATCTAAATTTGATAATACATGGTCAAGATTTTATAAGTGGTTTGAAGACTGTAATAAATAAACCATACAGGCATTTAAAGCTTTCTAAGGACATACAAAGTACAATTTTGATATATTTGCAAGAGATATATATAATGATACAAGGTGAAATATATAAATGTACAATAAATTAGGCATGATTTTATTAAACAAGGAATTGTAAGAATAATTTCCCCCCTTTTATGTTAGTTTTGTCTTTATGTATGCTTTGTCTTTAAAAATAAAAAAAAAAAGTTAACATGGAAAAACTTGTTAAGAACTGTAGTCAGAGCTGGACACAGGAAGTTGGAGGACACTGCAGCAGACGGCTTCTTTTTCTGCTCCAAGACGTGAAGTAGATTTTAATTCTTTTTTTATCTTATTCTGATCTGCTGAGAACTTTTTCCTTCTTGCTACTTTGGAGCTGCTTTTCAAGGACAATGTCGTTTGTATAAAAAACAAGGTTCCTCTCCACCTAATTGGATAATTGGCGTCTGTGGCATGTTTATTTTTTAAGAGTGTTATTAGTTTTTCAAAAGTGAATGAAAAGAAGACAACAACTACAGAGAGAAAAAGACTAAATATACAACAAATATGGAGTCTGTACTCATTATAAGTACTTAAATTTTGCATAAATAGAATCATTTTGTCATGCACATAGATCAGTTTAATTTTAACAAGTAAAGTTTATGTTTTAAATGTTATGTTACATGCTTTGCGAGATAGTCCTCAATCCATTTATAGAATCATTCTGTCATGCACATGGATCAGTTTAATTTTAACAAGTAAAGTTTATGTTTTAAATGTTATGTAACATGCTTTGCGAGATAGTCCTCGATCCATTTATAGAGTCTTAACCAGTTCTTCTTAAAGATTTCTTCTTTTTTATCTTGTAATTGTAATGTTAGTTTGTCCATTTCCACTATTTCCAATAATTTATAGATTATTTCTTCTCTAGAAGGAACTTCCTCTTTTTCCCAATATTTTGCATATAAAATTCTAGTCATAGTTATTACATGTACAATCATATATGTATCTGGGTTTTTTAAATTCGCTGGAATAATATTTAATAAAAACAATTCTGGTACAAATTGGATAGTTATTTCTAACATTTTTTGCAGTATCTCATGGATCCATATCCAATTTTTTTTTTGTAATATTACACGTCCACATGTGAAAAAAGAGCCAGTATTTTATACATTTCTAGCATGCATTTGACATATTTGGATACCATTTTGCTAAATTTTCTGGCATCATATGCCATCTATAAAACATTTTATAGATATTTTCTTTAAATGGTATAGATTTTGTAAATTTTATATTTGTTTTCTATACCTTTGTCCATTGATCTAAATGTATATTGTACCCTATATTTTGAGCCCATTCAATCATTGAAGCTTTTACCATTTCATCTTACATTTTACTGCTTAATAACAAAGTATAAAATGCTTTTATAATTTTTCATCTAGACATAAAAAAGTTTTAGCCAGTTCTTTTTTTTAATTATTTTATTGCTACAAAACTATACAGGGGAAGGAAGTGCATGGAAATACTAAGACTAACATGTGAAACTACAAAAATAAAGCAAGGATCATATTACCACCAAACAAACTTATTTGTCTTCCTACAATATAGCAATACAAGAATAAAAGAATGACACTGGATGCCTTTGTCTAGTTCCACATTTGTGAAAATCAACAGCCTGTGAGAGATGCCTTTTTACCATAGCAAAGCTAACTTAAGCCCTTGTAATCAAGTATTGGGTACATTATAGCCAGTTATGATTATATAATAAGTGAACTTTCAGAACTGCATTACATTGCAAAAATTTATAATCATCTCCTGTGTTTATTTTTTCATATTTCAGCTTAAGTTTGAGAGTTTTGGGAGCTGCTGCTCCTTTTTCAGAATCAGAACCTTCTGGAGAACTACCAGAATTGCTTGAACTGTCATTAGACTCATGATCACTTCTGTCTTCTACATGTATATTGTCCTCTGCTTTTCCTTTGTCTCAATTCATTGGCTGTCGCCTCGGAAGAGGCACCCCTCACATCCCAGACTGAGAGTGGCTGCTTTTGCTGAATCTTCACTGGAGGAATCTCCTGGCTTCCCTCCCGCTGTGGCCTGGGGGTGGCAAGGTGGGAAAAGAAGGGGCAGGGAGGGTATGGAGTGGCCACTGCTGCAGCTTTCGCTGCACACTGCTGGGTGAGATGGCGCTGCAGGAGGTGTGTAGGCTGTCTGGGGGGGGCTGGGGCATGCCATTGCACACATGCACACACCCTGCCCCTGGGCAGACTGCTGTGAGAGAGTGGCCAGGCAGCTCCTCCAAGCTGGTGGGGGGGCAGGAGGATGGGGGCTGCTTATTGCTGGGTGGGGTGGTATTGCACTCTGCACATGCTCAGAGGCAGTTCCAGGCCAGTCAGTGGCATTGCAAGCAGCACCCCCCTCCTCCCCAATCCTGAGTCCAGCCCTCCAACCAGCCCCAAAGGAGAAGTGCCTGCCTGGTGGAGAATGCCAAGCCCCCCCGATTCTCTCCCCCTCTCTCTGCCACCGGCTCACCCCCACCTCCCCTGGCACTTCTCTCTGGCATCTACCATGCAGCTCAGGCTCCCCCTTGGTGGTCACCATCACATGGGGAGGTGAGAGGTTGGGGCGCCGGAGTGGAAGCGAGCGGGTGTCTCAGTCAGGAAAGAGGTAGTGGCAGCTGGGGGCAGCAATGGGCGTGCAGCAGGGGGCTTTTGGAGGGGGGAGGTTGGCACAGTTTGGCACCTGCATCCAGGGCCCGCCCTAGGCAAAAGTCTAATTCGCCTAGTGGGTGAGCCAGCCCTGCTTGTGAGCAAAAATTCTACTTTGTGAGCTACTGGCATTAAAGTTGTGAGCGAGTGATTGGCTACTGCATAAATTAGTCTGCTCTGGAGCCATCCTTCCTGAGCTAAGACAGAAATGTGTGAGCTGGAGGCTAAGAAACTGTGAGCTAATTCACATTAACTCAGCTTAGAGAGAATACTGTCCATGACATCCCTTTCCTTTCTTTTTTTGGGGGGTGGGGTGGAAGGGATGCCATGTGCTTCATTCTCCTCCCCCCTTCTCTTCTCCTATAGCTCCCAATGTGTTCCTTTTTTTTTTTTTTTTACAATCTTATGATGTTATAACATTACTGCATATGTAAAAAAAGGAGGTTCCATCACTGACAAAAGAACATGGGGACACATTTAGCGTGCTTTGTAATTATTGAATAATACTGTTATGAATTAGGATCATTAGGATTGTGTGGAAATTTTTGCTGGCCATTTCCTTAGTTGGTGACTAAGGAGGGACCTTTGAAATGGCGGCAACCATGCTGTTCCCCACAATACATCCAGCCTTTTTTTTTTTTTTTACAATCTTATGATGTTATAACATTACTGCATATGCAAAAAGGAGGTTCCATCACTGACAGAGTACATGAGGACACATTTAGTGTGTTTCATAATTATTGGGTCAATCAATCAGTTTATTGTGTTTAGCCATAGGCAGTCACAAAATTCCGAAACTGCAACTGAATGAAATACAGATCATATCTACAGTACAAAGTTACAGATACACAAGAGAATGCCACTAAAACAAAGTTAGTTAATACTGAAATTCAATATACTGATGACAGGTTCATGAAGCATCCTGTTTCTTTGCAGCGTTAAACCTTATCTTCATAGCAGCAACGGCAAAAAGTGAGACTGTATGCGTAACATGTGCATCAGTATCAGAAAGCAAAAATATTTTCTCAGCATCTGTATACAAGGCTAAACCAGATAAAATTCCTGCCAAAAACTTGGACCTAGGGTCAGAATATAAAGCGCAGAAGATGATATAATGAGGTAAATCCTCTAATGTGTGAGATCCACAGATGCAGACTCTTTGAGCCATTGGAATTTGAGAATATGACCAGACAATAATGCTAAGGGCATAGATTGAGACTGCAACAAAGTAAAGGACTCTGTAAGGTTATGGTTAGAGATGTTAAGATAGGGAGTTCGAAAGTGATTGAGTTAAATAAATCTGAACCACAGTACTGCTTTTGAGTTTAGAAATAGAGATTGATCAATCAATGTATTGGAGTTAAAAATCGAATCCCTAAATTGGGGGTGGACAGCAGGAGACCCTATGAGATCACCAGGGATAGAATGCCTTAAGAGAATATCATTTCAAAAAGTAGAGCTCTGTGAATCGTTGGCCATCAAAATATTAAAGGGTTGTTGACTAAGTGAATTATATCTAAAAATTGTATTCCTTAACCAATATATTATTGCGCCTGAGCTCTAAGGGACAAATGCACCTGAGCTC
Organism: Gekko gecko; assembly: GCA_029375565.1. Classification (NCBI taxonomy): domain Eukaryota; kingdom Metazoa; phylum Chordata; class Lepidosauria; order Squamata; family Gekkonidae; genus Gekko; species Gekko gecko. The sequence continues at coordinate 80,631,612 of JAPDNY010000003.1, read as the reverse complement.
TAAGGGAGGGGATGCCAGATTCAGCTCTCATCAAGGCAGCCAGAGACCTCCTGGGGAGAGCTAGAATAGGTCTTAAGAATTGGTTGTGAATTATTTTAATACTAGATAGATTTACCTCTTTCCATCCATTTTCTTAGTTGATGACTAAGGAGGAGAAAGGAACCTTTGAAATGGTGACAACCATGGCATTCCCCACAATACAACCAGCCTTTTTAAATGTTACGAATTTATAACATTACTGCATATGCAAAAGAAGAAGGTTCTGTTACTGACAAAGTACATGAGGACACATTTAGCATGCTTCATAATGACTGAATAACAGTCTTATGAATTGGTGTATTCAGTTTGACAGTCACCAGCCATTTTCTTAGGGTTTTTTTATTATTAACTATTTTATTCAAGTATATAATGAACAAAGCCATTTTCTTAGTTGGTGACTAAGGAGAAGCAGGGGACCTTTGAAATCGCAGCAAACATGCTGTTCCCCATGATACAGCCACCCTTTTAAAAACAATGTTATGATATTACTAGCAGTAAAGCCCATTGTAGACGCAATACAATGAGCTCTAGAAAGATGTGATGTGTAACGAATGCATAGAAAGGTACAAATGTGGAAGTAAAGTCTCACATACCTTATGGCAAAAAATAGCTCATGTCCAAGGTTTCACAATGTCGGTCAGAAAACACAGCACACATGGCTCTGTAGAGTAGCTTCTACAACTGGGCAGTCTGCAAAGTGATTGTATGTTGGACGTCCCTGTCATTCAATGTCATCATGGCTGCACTGTCTGCCCTGTTATAGGAGAGGTCTCAAGGGAAGTTGGGTTGAAAGCAAGTGGTTGTTGTCATGGGCTGGGGTGCAGGCAGAGAGAGAGAGTCCAAGTCCAGTCCGAGGTCAGAGCCAAGGGGTAGCAAAACAGGAGCCTGATAACAAGAGTCCAAAACATGAATCAAGAGCGTAGTTGTTCAAAGCCGTGGTCGAGGAGCCAAGAGTTCAGAGCACAAGTCAGGAAACGGGAACACGGGCGAGGCGGGTGCAGAAGCATCGTCAAGTTGACTAGTTTCTGGCACAAGGAACCAGTGTCGGGTGGGGAGCTAAATATCCCACAGGTGCCACTATCAATTAGCGCTCAGTGTGTGCATCCTGGCTTCTGCTAGAATTCGGGGCTGAGGGACCACCTGCTGTGCAGGTGTGCCTCTCTTCGCTGGGATGTTAAGTCCTGGCGAAGCTGGCTCTGTAAACTGTGGAGGCAAATCAGGGGGGCTGTCTGCTGGGTGGTGTTCTTCCTCAGCTATTGCTGAGACAGGTGGCAAGGATACACTGACGGGCTCTGGGGCTTTATCAAGGTCAGGTGTGGGTTTTGCTGGGGCTGGGAGCTCATCCTCAGCAGCACTCATGACAGTTGTGACAAAAGTCTTAGTGGGTTATGTGGGAATGATAAAGAGGAGTATTGGCATATGAGTGTTATGAAACCATTATGGTTTTCATTGTGAGAAGGCATGTGTTTTGTGGGTATGTTGTGAACATTGAAGTTGAGGATTTAAATGCACGGCTGGACACATTACGTTTCAATAGTTTGCTGTCTGCCAAAAGTCATGGAAAGGATACTTGCTGTTTTGAGTAAATCTGTATTGTATCAAAGAGGTGTCAGTCATGGAACTAACGAAACAGTTTTTAAAGTGAACAGTAATGGTCGGCAGGTCCAGATGTAATAGGAATGATTGAGAGGTCACGGAAAAGCATTATGAGGACAGGACGTGAATATCTTGTATAGTGATAGTGGTTTTGGAACAGCAGGTGGAGAACTTTCCATCACAGGGCATCTCACATACAATGTGAATGCATTCACAGAGTTCACAGGCTTAGGTCAGTGGTCTGAGGCTGTGTGCTGGGAGTGCATGGCCATCAGTACTGTCACTTAACGCAGAATGGAATGTTGGAGATTGTCCTCATCAGTCTCGAGAGGCATACATTCCACAGTGCTTTGATCTTTTTCAGTGGCATTCTGATGTGTCTGTGTTGCCTGTCAAGGAGCTTGATGATGCACGCATATTGCATGAGACACTGTGTTTTGCTGGGTGCAACTATGGGTTGAATGAGACACAGCAGATGACAGGTGTCAGAAGATTTGAGTTTTGACCATGTATAGGTTGTCTGGGACAATATGTGTGCCTTGTGAGGCTTGTAGGCATCTTGCAGTTTGCACTGCTGCCAGGGTCGTATGTTGCCTTCTGAGCTTTTTTCTGAGAATGTTCTTCAGGAGTAAGTTTTCTGTTTTGTCTGCTAGGTTCTTATGATCATAAATCATTGACGCTCTGGTTTCTAAGCATAAGAAGAGCAGCCTGCAGCAGGAATGTGGCTGATGTTTCTGTTAAGTTGTAGTGGTCCTATGTCAGGTTTGAAGTGAAAGTTGTTTTTTGTGGTAGAGAAATGTGGCTGAGGGATGTTTGCCAGCATAATTGTTTAGGGCTTGATAGTTTCAGGGAAAGAGTCAGACAATGGATGTAGCCATAGCGTCTGGAGGAATTGGTCAGTAGTCCACCATACTGTTTTCCCCTGACAGAAGTCAGTGAAGATATATGGCTTACAGTGCCTGAGAGGTATTTTTAAGAGACATGTGGTGTAAGCATTATGAGGTCTGCAGGATCTCCTTGTAGATCACGTTTCTGGTGAACACTCTGTCACAGTCTGGTAGAAGTTTTCCCTGTTGCGGCCCATCAATGATACACACTCTGAGGTCTTGGAAGTGACACACCGTTGAGAAAGCAACGTACAGTTTGCCATGTGCAAAAACTGGGTTTCATAAGTAAACTCCCACTTTTTCCAGAGTTTGGCCTCCTGATTTTTGTATGGCCATGGCAAAGGCTAGCTTAATAGGGAACTGTCTTCTTCGTAACGTAAACAGAAGGTCAACATCTGTGAGGGCAATATCTATACGTGGGATAAACAGTATCTCCACATTTGCAGATCCAGTAAGCACTCTTGCAGTGGTCAAATTGGGTTTGAGGTCATTGACAATCAGTCTTGTCCCATTGCATAGGCCTTGTTGTGTATTTATGTTTCTTAGAAGCATTATGATTGCTCCAACCTTCAAATGCAAAATATGGAGAGGCATTCCTGATGGGGTGAATGAATGTAGAAACTCAATTGGATAGTACTGGTCATCAGCAGCAGCACCATTAGGGGCCTATTGAATCTGAACTTAAGTAAGTTGTTGTGATACCCTGAAGTAGGCCATGGACACTGTCTTTGAGCAGTTCAACGTCAGAGTTGGTTGGACACAGAATAGCCCTTTTTGCAAAGTATGGGGAATCTGAGGCTTCCAAGGTGTCTCCAAAGATTTCTGTAGCAATGTTTCCATGATGTAGTATATGTTGTAGAATCTTTATGTAGTCAGGGCCCATGCCATGACTTGTGTCATGGTTCCCATTTCCAAGATGCAGAAGCCACTCACTCAAAGATGGATCTGTGGGTCAGACTTTATTGCTTAGTGTTAGGACTTGAAACATATCCCACAGAGGGTGATATTTGATGCTAGTCTCAATGGTCTGCACTCTGTCCCCATGCCTGACTACTGGAAGTGTTTGTTGAAAGTCACTTCCAAGTATTATTAGTTTTCCTCCCAAACGCCTCTGATTCTGCATGATGCCTTTGAGAATGTGGTCAACAGCTGTTAAAGCTACAGCAGGTGCCATTGTGGCCTCATCCCAAATAATGGCTTTTGCTGTGCAGATGACAGCAGCTTCAGGAGAGTTCAGCTTTAGATTGGAACTTGTAGTTCCAGTTAGAGGTGGACTTATTTTGAATAGATTATAATATGTCTTCCCTCCACAGAAAAATAACAGAAAAAGTTAGCAGCAATGCCAGTAGATGCTATAGGCAAAACAGTACAATTTTGTCGTGAGATGGTTGTCATGATGTAAAGATAAGTTTTGCCAGCACACCCAGGTCCATCCAGGAAGAAGCATCTGCTAAGGAGGTCAGTGTTCTGGGCTGCAGCAATAAGGATATCATAGGCCAATCTCTGCTGTTCATTTAAAGACTCTGGCAAGTATTCAGTACTGTCAGGAAATAAGAGTGGATATACCAGGGGTTCCAAGTTAGGGTCCAGGATGCTGATACATTCTGTTTTTCTGATGTTAATATTGTTCTGTGAATGGCAGTGAATCAGTAGGTCCCAGTGGAGTGGAGGCTCACCATCTAAATTCTGGAAAATAATGCCCACTTCATTGCTACTTGGGGCATTGTATCTCCTGGGATCATTGTGATGGCCCTGAATAATTGCCATGGTCACTGTTAAAGGCTCTGCATTGTTGAGGTGAGCATCCTGAATGCTCTCCTGCTCAACCTCATACACCAGCTTACATGCTTCAGCAAAGGGGTTGTTACTGGCCATCCACGCACTCAGGGTCTTCAGAAGCTGTGCATTGCATCCCTGATTCTTTTTTTAAAACATTTTATTTATAACTTTTAACTTTAAAACATACAATGAAATACTTTTTATGAGTGAAACATGTACAATAAACTTAATGTGAAACACATATTGCATCATAATATAAAATATCATTCAAACAAACCATCAACTAAAAGAAGTTATAATACCATTGATATTTATTTCTATTGATAAACACTGACCCTAGTATGTTTGCACTCTTGTATATGACCTTTGATTTGATAAGCCAGATCAAAATGTTGTTATTATCTCTTTCTATCTTTGAGGAATTGTGTGAGATGGAACAATGGAATCTGAAAATGATGCTTCAATAAATGGGAGCCATTTTACATAAAACAGTGATTGTGATTTGTATGTGTTAGAAGGATGGATTTTTGTAGCAATATTCTCTATTGTATAATACTTCCAAATTTTTATATACTAGTGATGAAGGGATAGTGGTGGGGTGCTCTTCCAGTTGTTGGCGATTACTGATTTGGCTGCCATCAATAAGGTAGATATCAGGTCTTGATTTGCTTTCATGATATTTCTGTCTTACCAATAACCTAACAGTACTAGTTCCAGATTTAAAGGTAAGTTGATTTTGGTGATGGATTGTATTGCTTGCTTTATTACCATCCAAAAAGGTTGTAATTTTTTGCAGGTCCACCAGCAATGGGTATAGTCTGCTGGTTCAGCCTTTTTTTATGATGCATCATCAGAACCCAGCTGCACATATTTCCCAGGCTCATCATTGTCAGGATGTAGTGCTCCAGCACGATGGTAGATGGATCCATTAATTCTGAAGTAGTAAAGGCTGTATCCTGGTGGAGGCTGGATTTGCATCCCCATTGAAGCAAATGTAAGACTGCTGTTGATAGATCTGACATGTTGCATGAAGTTGTTGGAATGAACATGTTGGCCACTCATGAGTTCCTGAATTAGTGGAGCAGTGCGAATATCTTGTAGGGAAACAGCACCTTTGGAACACCACTTGGTGAACTTCCCATCTGGGGGCCTCTCACATGGGAAGTATAAGGCTGCACAGAACTGACATTCCTGGTCCATGTATCCAGAGTAGTGTGCTGTGACTGAGTGATCATCATTAATGTCAGCCATGGCTGTAGATAATTCAGTAGATAGTCTGGAGTGGCAATTAGAGGCATTGTCTTGACAGTCTTTCTGCAGCATTTTGAGGTGTCTCTTGCTGCCTTTGCAGGATTTGTCTGTCCAACTCATACTGGCTGCGATGCCATCTTCTTCTGGATTTAAGTCTTGGCTCTATGCAGTCATTGGTATGTGATGGTCCAGGACATTGTTCTTGCTGAGATTGTACATGTGTGAAAGGCAAGGTCCCATTGGGTATTCTGAGATCTCAGTGTGGCTGTCAGGCATGTCTCATTTTGCATGGTGCTGAGATGTCAGTGTCCTTAAGGACTGAGTCTGTGGCGTTTGCTGTGGGATCTCTGTGTGGATTGCTGACATGTTGTCTGGGGCATGCAGTGGGCTTGATGACCAAGTATGTATTGGTAGCTGTGAGTTTTCAGTGTCGGCTGTGGACATGTCATATTGTTCTAGCTGTAGAGATTGGAGTAGCATTGAAGGCTCACTCTGTATTATTAGCTCGGAGTTTTCAGTGTGATCTGTTGCCATGCTGCATTATTCTAGCTGCAGAGATTGAACAGTGCTTGAAGGATGTGCATTTTGCGGTTGTCATGGAATGTTAGTATGGCTTGTTGGCATATTGCATTTTGTACACTTTGCCTTGTCACATATAGATTTCTCATGTTTTGCCTCAGCATGTTTTTCTGGAGTAGGTTTTCTTTTTTGGCCTGGTAGGTGCTTGTAATGGAAAACCGTTGTTGTGGCGTGCAGTGTTCCTTCAGTTGGTGAATGGAGAGCAGAAATATGGGCAATGTTAGTATGAAGGAGCTGTTGAGTGGAGCTTGAAGTGATTGTAAGATGGATGCTTTAGGAAGCAGGAAACTGAAGAATGGTATTTGGACACCAATGTGATTTTGAAATTTGTGCAGGCAGAAAGGATTGTTGAGCAGGGAAAGTGACCACAATGAGATTAGACAAAGTGTAGGGATAAGCAGCAGGGTCAGGGGACAATTGGGTGGAGGGCAAAAATGCAAAAGAAATGGATGAGTGGACTCTCAGAACATGATTGTAGGACATCATTGACTGATTGTCCAGTAAGTGAATGGTGAATAGAGTCCCTTGTTTATTTCCCCATGTACTGCCTCCCTTATCTCCCAACATTGCAGTTAGTGTTAAAACTGTAATGCAGCATGTCTTCACATGTTATGTGTTTTCTGAGTGCCTTGAATCGTTTCCCAGTTCCCCAAGTTCCTAATGTTTCGTTAGTCCACCATCTCCCCTTGTTGCACTGGGGAGTTTTATAGATGGGGTTATGTCCTCCCATGTTAATATGTTTGTTGGGGTAATTTAAGTGGTGTATTTTTCCTTTGTTTACTTGTTGAATTATTTCACAGCTACCCACAGCCTGCCATCACCTCAGTTGTAGTTGTAGACTTACCTGGCTTTGTCATGTGGAGTGTCTTCATGGCTTGTGTGGAGTGTGTGTCTTCTTGGCTCTCCCCTCATTTGTGCTGGTGTTTGAGGTTTTGTCTATCTCTAGGGTAGTTTGTGGAAAGTAAAGAGTTAGCTCATGTTACCAAGTGAGGATTGATGTTGTAAATATGAGATGGGGAGTTGGTTTGTATAAATAGACCCATGCCACGATTAATTCAAGGCTTAACTACTGTAATGCAGTCTAATGGCTCTTCGCTTGAAGTCAGCTCAGGAACAGTTTGTACAGAATGTGGCAACCAAATTATTTGCAGGTACCAGGCAACAGGAAGTCACTTCCATTCTGCAGTCACTCCATGGGCTACGAATGAACTCCAGGCTCAATGCAAGGAAGAGGTTATCACCTGCAAGGCCCTTGATGGCCTAGGATTCACATTCCTGCAGGACTGCCTCTCCTGCTATACTGCATGGTCACAACCTCAGTCAACTGATCAGAACCTTTTAAAAGTTTTTAAAAAGAAGTTCCTCCATGCAAATTGGAAAAATCTGCAATGTTCCACTCATGAACATACTCTATGATGGTTCCCATTTCGTGGAACAGCGTGCCTGAGAAGGCCAGGAAGGCTCCCACATCCTGCAAACCATGCACAGAAATGTGCAGGAGTAACACATGGGGGAAATATTGCCTATATCTTTTTAATGTCACATTCACCATGGGCCACACTATGGAAGCCTGAGAAGTGTGTTTTCACACAGTTAGTAATTTTTTTTTACTGCATTGCTCATTTGCATTGTTGCATATCTTATACTGTATATTCACAGTGTTTTTCTGTTGCTCAGTTTTGTACTCCTAGTTCTATGGCATTACTCATTAAATGTCCTGTAATGTGTGATTATTTCTCTCCCTGTACTGCTTTGAGTCTCCATGAGGAATGCAGACTACAAATATGCCAGGTAAAATTACATGGGTCCCATTGCTTCAGTAATTCACAAATTCAGTAACAGGAGAGAAGGAAAGGAGGGAGGGAAAGAGGGAAAGAGGGAAGGAAGGCAAAGCAACAATTATTTTATAGTAGGATAACCTTCATGCACATGCACAAAAGAAAGGAGGTTCCATTGCTGATTAAGTAAATGATGACATGGATGCACAACCCCTTTTCAAAGGAAGTGCAGAACACATGGGGATTGTTGGATCTGAATTCAAGAAAAAATTCCCTGAAATAAATGCCCATTTGTGGAAGGGGTGCCCCGAAGTCAGAGCGTCAGCTGGGGATTCAACTTGCCAGGAAATAGCAGCAACACTGAGGTGCGGAAAAGTTCTCAGTCAGAAAAGTGGACTTTGAATGAATGAACGAATGAACGAACGAACGAACGAACGAATGAACAGACCTAGGTAGGCCTATCCTTATTCTAATTCCCAGACTTTTTGTTTTCTGTGCGGATACCTATTCCCACCAACAGGGGCCTCACTCTCCCCCAACAGCTTTTCCTACATAGTCAGTAGACTTCCTGGGTTTGTAGAAAAATCCCAAAAGTGAGGAAATCCCTTCAGGGACGGTTGAATCCCCCCCTCCAAAGCCTTTTGAAATGGCCTCTGCAGGGACCTGACTCCAGGCATCAACGGTGAGAGATTAGAACGTTGGGGGGGGGAGGCTTCTAACTGGCTGTGTCAGTCAAAGGGTGGGGGGAAGGGCCCTTTCTTTCCAGGCCTCTTTCGGCCTTGGAGGGAGGGAGGGGGGAGGGGGGAGCCTTGGGGCCAGGCTGGGGGATTCCTAGAGGTTTTGGGGTGGAGTGCAAGGAGGGCAGGATTTGGAGAAGGGAGAGGCCTCAGCTGGGTATCATGCCACAGAATCCACCCTCCAAAGCAGCCATTTTCTCCAGGGAGACAGATCTCTATTGTTCACAGATCTCTGGAGTTCACTCTCCAGGCCCCACTTGGAGGTTGCCAACCCTAGGCCTGGCAGCAGTATAGGGTTGCCAGGTCCCCCCACGGGCACTGGCAGGGGATGGGGGTAGTGGGGTTGCCAACTCCAGGTCTGGAAACTCCTGGAGATTTGGGGATGGAGCCTGGGGAGGATAGGGACCTCAGTGGGGTACAATGTCCTAGAGTCCACCCTCCAAAGCATCAATTTTCTCCAGGGGAAGTTATCTCAGTAGTCTGGAGCTAAGCAGTAATTCCAGGGGATCCCCAGATCCCACCTGGAGGCTGGCATCCCTAGGCAGCACCCTCTGGGTGACTTGATACCACCTAATTTGCATGACTCAACTTGGCCTGGCTGCTTGCTGCTGTTCAGCAGCCACCCTATGAAAGCCAGCAGTGAAGCAGCAGTTAGAGCCTCAGAGTAAGGTCTGCAAGACCCAAGTTCAGATCCCCATATTGCAGTGGAAGCTGACTGGGTGATTTTGGACCAGTCACATACTTTCAGCCTAATCAACCTCACAGGGTTTTTGTGCAGATAAAAAGGAGGTGAGAATAATGTAAGCTGCTTTGGTCCCCACTGTGGAGAAAGACTATAATTTTCCTTGGTAGAAGCTGTGGGGGAGGGGGTGGAGACAAAAAGCTGAAGACAGATAAAGGCAGATAAAGGTTAAGTTGGCTGTTGGGTGGGAAGGAAATAGGGTTGCCAACTCTGGATTGGGAAACTCCTGGACATTTAAGGGGTGGATCCTGGGGATGGTGGGGTTTGAGGAGGGGAGGAACTTCAGACCAGTATAATGCCATAGACTCCACCCTCCAAACCAGCCATTTCCTCCATGAGAACTACCATTGCCAGTCTCTGGGTGAGGGCTGGAGATCACCCAGAATTACAACAGTTGTCTGGGTGACAGAGATCAGTTCCCCTGGATAAAATGGCTGCTTTGGAGGGTTGAGTCTATGGCTCCACCCCCAGAAGGGAGAAAGAGTGTGAGATAGTTAAGGGTAGAGGGGAGGAAGCAAAGGTGTGAGGAATGGGATGACCATCCCACAAGTTTCTTGCGGGTCTCCACTTGTCTATATATCTAATTCCCAAGCGGCCCCCTGTGTGCGGATATCTAAATCTGCACATCGGGGGCACCGGGGGGGCAGGGAGATTTTCCTGTGCAAGGCAGGCAGTCCCCACATGTGCAGAAAAATCTAAAAAGTTTTTTAAAATGTACGGGGAATATTTAAATCCAAAAAAAAGTATGAGCGTTCCCTGCGCAGGCGCAGAGAATGCTCTGGGAACTCTGCGGCTGGCCGGCAGCTGAGAGGCGCTGAGGCCTCGCTGCTGGTGCGGGGGGGGAGATCAGTGGAGGGGAGAAGATCATTGGACCCGGCGGTTGGGAGGCGCTCAGGCCTCGCCGCTGGTGCCCATGGGGGGAGGGGAAATCAGCGGTGGGGGAAGATCGTTGGGCCGGGCAGCTGGGAGGTGCTCAGGCCTCACTGCCAGTGCAGGGGGAGGGAACATCAGCAGAGGAGAGAAGATCATTGGGCCCAGTGGCTGGGAGGCACTCAGGCCTCGCTGCCGGTGCTGGGGGGGGGAAATCAGTGTGGAGGGATCATTGGCCCAGTGGTTGGGAGGCGCTCAGGCCTCACCGCCGGTGCCAGGGGGAGGGAACATCAGCGGAGGGGAGAAGATTGTTGGGCCCAGCGGCTGGAAGGCACTCAGGCCTCGCCGCCGGTGCCGGGGGGATCATCGGCCCAGCGGTTGGGAGGCGCTCAGGCCTCGCCGCCGGTGCCGGGGGGATCATCGGCCCAGCGGTTGGGAGGCGCTCAGGCCTCGCCGCCGGTGCCAGGGGGAGGGAACATCAGCGGAGGGGAGAAGATTGTTGGGCCCAGCGGCTGGAAGGCACTCAGGCCTCGCCGCCGGTGCCGGGGGGGATCATCGGCCCAGCGGTTGGGAGGCGCTCAGGCCTCGCCGCCAGTGCCAGGGGAGGAGGGAACATCAGTGGAGGGGGGGAAGATCGTCGACCCGGCAGCTGGGAGGCACTCAGGCCTTGCTGCCAGTGCCTGCGGGGGGAGGGAAAATTGGCAGTGGTTGGGAAATCAGCGGGCTGGGGGGGGGGACAGAAGGCTCACCTATGGAGCTGCTTCTGCAGTTCGGGAGCCTTTTGGAATACCCCCCCCACGAGTATCGCGGGTCCTGCTTCTTGTACCTTTCTAATTCCATTGTAATGGATGTAAATCTGTTTAGAGTTGTATTAAAATGTATTAAATATTCTAGTGATAACTACATGGTGAAATAAGAGCTGGTCTGACAGCACAAACAATTTGTGTTGTAGCTTATGGAACCAGTGTGTTTTTTTGGTGGGGGAACTAGTGAAGCAGTGTGTGAGCTACAAGATGCTGCCTAAAATTCATTGTACTGTTTCAGTGGTTGTCAGGGTGCAGCTCCCAAATAGTATATGACAATGTACGTTGTGAGAGGTACGCCTCAAGATTCTCTGTGTCTCAGCAGTGGAATGTTTTGTACCAGAACTGAGTGAAACCAGAGAATTCAAAATATTTCAAATGTGCTACATGTAGTTGAGCATGATCACCAGGATTTTATAATATCAAATAAAAATTTAAATATACAGGTAATTAACCATAGCACTAAACATATTGTGTGTCCTTAGGATTGCACTGTCACACATTCAACAACAGAAATTGTTTTAGGTGGGTAGCTGCGTTGGTCTGAAAGAGCAGAACAAAGTTGGAGTCCAGGGGCAGCTTTAAGACCAACAAAGTTTTATTCAGGATATAAGCTTTCTTATGCACGCGCACTTAGCTTTCTTATGTTGTGTCTCTTTTCTCAGTGGGGCTTTTGGTATGAAGGCTAGAAATGTCATTGTTTAATGCAAATGGTTTGATTCCTCCACCAAATCTGAAACTCATTATAACAAAGCACTAGTAAACTATGAGACAGCTCTCTTCTCCCAGGGTGTGGTTGACTGAGACACCGCATAGCAGATGTTAGAGTTCAGTAGTGCAAACGCTCATTTAAAGCTGTCTAGATAATTTTATGATCAGTGACAAGTTTGCCGAGTCACTGCTCTGTAGTTATAAAGATAGAGGTAATCAGATTTCATGCCTCAGGGTCCCAACTCATGATGATTACAGGAGATATAGGGAACCCAAAGAAATATGCACAAACATGCATCAGTTTAATTAGATGATTGCCTGAGGGAAGATTCCCCACCCCCCCATACACACAACTTTCTCTCAGACAAACCGCATAGTTAAGCCAAGTATGGCCAGCAAAGAGTATCTTATATTAGATTTAAAACAGCAGATGCAATATAAAATTTATGTAAGTCTTGGCTGCTGGGGGTATAGTAGGAATGTACTCCTCTAGACAGCTTTATTGGTCTGCTATGCTAGGGCTCATGAGTGTCTTTTTAAAAAAGATGGTGGGGCTAAAGTAGCATAAAGCAATAGGGATATGGGATTTTAAAATTTTCATTTCCATTTGAAAAAAAAGTTGTTAGTTTTCATTACATTTGTTAGTACACATTTGCTTTCTTTTGTTACATTTATTTTCAGTCCCTCTGTTTGTAAGGGGAAAGTCCTCCTCCATCTCTTCTCTCCCACACCTCTGTGGTGCAGACATGTGGTGGCAGTGCCGGGAACCAGGCTTATGACAGTGATGTTCACTGAAGGGACCAGCAGCTAAATAACTGGCAGGTAGGTGGGAAGAAGATCCCTCTCTCTCTGGCCATGTCCAGACTGTCATTTTTGATACTCTTTTGCCCCAATGCTTTGGGTGTCCGTCCCCCCCTTCCAAATATGTTTTGCTCCCTCTGGGACTACTAGAGAGAGCAAAACACATGGGGGGGGGACCCTGAAGCGATATGGACAAACCCGAAAGCAATATGGATAGCTGAGTTAGCTGGGCTGAGGCAAGGACTGGAGAGCACATGGTGAGTTGCTGCTAGAAGGTAAGGATTTTTTGTCTTTCTCCCTTTGCCTTCCTAGCTGCTGAGTGGGAAGCTGAGAGTGAGTTGGGTTTTTTGTAGCCTGATAGAGAGTGATTCTGTCTAAGTTCTGTTTGGGGCTGTTTGTGTTTTGGGGGTTGTTGGAGGCTGAGTTACTGTGGAGTGCTGTTGATTGCAAGTCCCGCCCTTACTGTGCTGGGCTCTGCTGTGCTTGGCAGGAAGTGGCCTTTTGGAACCAAAGGCTGCTCCTCTTGCCCTGTGGGTCTTAGCCAGTGGATCTTGCTTGGAGGCCTTGTAAGAACCTGAGAATAGGGCTGCTGCTGAGTTCTGGAGAGAGAACTGCTGGCAAGGTAGTTATTTGGTCAGTCTCAAAGTTTTCACCACCACAACAGTTTATGTCGGACTTTGAGGGAAGTTCCTGGAGGCTGTAGAAGGCTGTAGAATTACTCCTAGGGAGATGCATAAGCAAGGATCTATTCCAGTGACCTGCCAGGGTTGCGGCATGATCATTTTTCTGCCTTGCCAAGAAATGCATTATACATGCTGCAAGTGCAAGCTTATAAGAATGCTTGAGGAGAAGGTAAGAGAACTCAAGGCACAAATCTGTACACTGAGGAACATCAGGGAAGCAGAAAGGTTTTTAGACGTGATGGAAGAGGGGCTCCTGAGAGAATCGCAAGAGCTAGCAAATCCTAAGCAAGAGGAAGGAAGTAACAAGGAACAGGTGGGTGAGTGGAAGAATGTGACTTTGAGGAGTAAGATAATCAGGAAACACTCACAGCCACTGGAGCTGCAAAATCACCAGCAGCCACTTCTGATGGTGGAAGATCAGAATAGCACACTCTGAGATCAAAAGGATGTAACTGACACACAAACACATAGGCAGAGAAGGAACCAAGCTATCCCATGGAGGAAGAGTGGTGGTTGGTGACTCCCTACTGAGAGGGACGGAAGAAGTTGTGTCCAGACCGGACAAGGTATCTCGAGACGTTTGTCATCTTCCTGGAAAATGTATCCAAGATGTGACTGAGAGAATTCCAAGACTAGTCAAAACCTCTGACCGCTACCCGCTCCTGCTGACCCATGTGGGAACAAATTATATGGCCCAAAGAAACCTTGAATGGCTCTCCAAAGACTACAAGGCTCTGGGCAAGAAGGTGAAAGATCTGGGGGCACAGGTTGAGGGCCATGGAGCTGGAAGGGAGAACAGGATACTGGAAGTGAATGGCTGGTTACATAGATGATGCCATCGAGAGGGATTTGGCTTCCTAGACCATGGGATGTAGCTCTGACATGAGGGACTGTTGGCGATGGATGGGGTGTACCTTACAAAGAATGGGAGGAATGTCTTTGCTGGAAGACTTGCAAACCTGATCAGGAGGGTGGGAAGAAAAAGCCTGATGGTATGTGGCATCCCCAACACTAAGTTCAAGAAAGGGAGTGACCAGAGAATAAATGAACAGGAGAGAGGTGAGTTCAGTAATTTTCAGGTAAATTCAAAGGGACCAATGGTAGGAAAGGATGTCTGTAATCTGAGATGTCTTTATACTCATGCACAGAGTATGGGAAATAAACAGGAGGAACTTGAACTTCAAATATTGGAAAGTAAGTATGATCTGATAGGTGTCACTGAGACTTGGTGTGATGAGTCTTATATATGGAGTGATTGAAGGGTATATCTTGTTCAAATGGAATAGAATAAACAAAAAAGGAGGCAGGGTGGCACTATATGTCAAGAATGAATACACTTGCACTGAAATTCAGGATTTCGAGAGTTGCCCTGTTTAAAGTGTGTGGGTAAGGATAGAGTGGGGGGGGAAAGAAGGGGATATTGTTGTGGGGGTATACTACAGACCTTCAAACCAACCAGAAGAACTGGATGATGCATTTGTACAACAGTTTGCTAAATTTTCACAGAGAAAGGATGTAGTGATTATGGACTATTTCAACTATCCAGATATTTGCTGGCAATCTAATTCTGCTAGACATGGGGCATCCCGCAGATTCTTGAATAGTCTTGCAGACAACTTCATCTCTCAGAAGGTGGAGGTGGGAACCAGAGGATCTGCTATCCTGGATTTAATCCTGACTAACAGGGAAGAACTGGTTGATGAAGTGAACGTTGTGGGATCCTTGTGGAATAGTGACCATGTCAGCTTGGAATCTGAAATAGAGAAGGATGTGAAACCAGGACATAGTAGTACTTGTATCCTGGACTTCAGGAAAGCTGATTTCAAAAAACTCAGAGAAATATTAGGTAGGATCCCATGGCTGGAAATGCTGAGAGGGAAATCTGCACAGGAAGGATGGGAGATGCTGAAAAATGAAGTGCTTAGGGCACAATTGCAAACTGTCCCGGTGAGAAAGAAAGGTGGGAGATGGGTAATGAAGCCAAGGTGGCTGAACAAGGAACTGTCTGAAGAGCTGAGACTAAAAAGGGAAATGTACAGGAAATGGAAGGAGAGACAAATTACTAAGGGTGAGTACAAGAAGCAGGCTCGAATCTATAAGGATGGTGTCAGAAAGGGTAAAGCGCAGATGGAGCTGAGACTTGTGAGGGATGCTAAAAATGACAAGAAAGGTTTCTATGCCTATGTTTGTAGCAAAAAGAAGAACAGGGATGGGGTAAGCTCATTGCTAAGGGAAGACGGTCAAGCCTTAACAAGGGATGAAGACAAAGCGGAATTACTTACCTCTCACTTTGCATCAGTCTTTAACCATAAGGTGAGCTGTATACAAACTGAAGAATGCAGGGCATATGAAGGAAGGAGGAACTAACAGTCCAGAGTAAGTAAGAAAATGGTTAGAGAGCATCTGGCTGCCTTAAATACTTTCAAATCTCCAGGGAGGGATGGCTTGCATCCCAGGGTGCTAAAAGAAATTGCAGATGTTATTTCAGAACCTCTGGCTCTAATCTTTGAGATGTCCTGGAATACTGGTGTTGTGCTGGAAGACTGGAGAAGAGCGAATGTTGTCCCAATCTTCAAGAAGGGAAAAAAGACAGACCCAGGAAATTACAGGCCTGTCTGTTTGACATCAATACCTGGAAAAATTCTAGAGCAGATTATCAAATGCTCTGTCTGTGAGCACCTTAAATGGAATGAGTTAATTGGTAGTAGCCAGCATGGGTTTATCAAGAATAAGTCATGCCAGACCAACCTTATCTCCTTTTTTGAAAGAGTTACTAAAATGGTTGACTCTGGCAATGCTGTGGACATAGTGTATCTAGATTTCAGTAAAGCATTTGACAAAGTTTCTCATGATATCCTTGAGGATAAGCTGGTTAAGTGTAGGTTGGATGGTGCAACCATTGGATGGATTCATGGTTGGTTGAAAAATTGTACCCAACGAGTGTTTGTAAATGGCTCTGTGTCTATGTGGAGGCAAGTCTCGAGTGGAGTGCCGTAGGGCTCAGTCCTGGGCCCAGTATTGTTCAATCTTTTTATAAATGAACTGGAGGAAGACATAGAGGAGATGCTTATCAAATTTGCAGATGACATAGAATCATAGAATCATAGATTCATAGAATGTTAGAGTTGGAAGGGACCTTGCAGGTCATCTAGTCCAACCCTCTGCACTCTGCAGGAGCATAGCCAAAAGATATCCCTACATACCTACAACATACCCAAAAGATGGTCATCCAGCCTCCGCTTGAAAACATCCTGGGAAGGAGCATCCACCACCTCCTGAGGCAGACTGTTCCACAGCTCGACCACTCTTATAGTTAGGAAATTTCTCCTGATATCTAGCAGGTAACGACTCACTTGTAATTTCCACCCATTAGATCTAGTCTTGCAATCCGGAGCAAAAGAGAATAGATCTCCTGCATCTTTTACATAACAGCCTTTCAAATACTTGAAGACTGCAATCATGTCCCCTCTAAGTCTTCTCTTTCCCAGGCTAAACATACCCAGCTCTTTCAGCCTTTCCTCATAAGACTTGGATTCAAACCCTCTCACCATCCTGGTTGCCCTCTTCTGGACATTCTCGAAGAGGCTGGGTGGGATTGCTAATTCTGAAGAAGACAGAGTCAGGATTCAAAATGATATAGATAGGCTGGAATAGTGGGCTGAGACAAATAAAATGAATTTCAATAGAGATAAGTACAAAGTCCTACACTTAGGTACAAAAAATCAAAGGCACAGATATAGAATGGGAGGTCCTTGGCTTGACAGCAGCACATGTGAAAGGGATCTAGTTTCAATTTCAGTTTAGTTTATTGTAATTAGCCATTGGCCATTACAAAATTACAAAACACAAATTGTGAACAAGCTATAGGTTAAAAGTCAGAATATACAAAAATACCAGAGATCAGTAACAAAATATGACTAATTTAATACAGTAGCCTAAATAATGCCCCTTCCCGATGCCACCTTGGAACATATATTCTTTGCAGCAAGGGCAAATGATGAAACTTTATAAGAATCAGATAACAAAAATGATTTTTTCCCTCAACTGGGTAAGCACTAAGACCAGATTAAAATACCTGCTAAAAATGTAGTCCTCAGACTAGAATACAATGGGCAAAAGAGAATGTAGTGAGGTAAATACTCAAGTTCGTGAAAACCACAGATACATAGATGATGGACCAATGGAATCTGATTGAATTGGCCCTCCATAATTGCTGTTGGCATTGATTGAAACCATAGAGAGGTAAAGGATTCTCTTACATGTTTAGAGATATTAACTAGGTACGGAGTTCTAGTGTGGTCCGATTTAATTCATTTGTACCATGGTGCCACTTTTGATATTAGTATCAAAGAGCGGTCTAGTCGAGTGTCAAAGTCATAAATCCAGTATCTAAGATGGAATTTATCAACTGATGTTCCCAAAAGATCATCAGGTATAGAGTATCTTGAACGTATGTTGTTAAGAAAGTCAAGGTGCTGTGGGTCTTTAGCTAAGAGCAGATTAAAAGATTGGTGACTGAGGGAATTAGAATGTGAATTTTCCATTCTTTTCCAGTATCTGATAATTATATGGTGTGCCTGAGCCTTAAGAGAAGGAATACCAGTTTCAGCTGTCATCAGGGCAGCTGGGGACCCCTTGGGAAGTACTAAAATGTGCCTTAAAAATAAATCTGGGCTACTTCAAGGCTGGCCAAGACGACATCATTCCATCCCCATACTTTGACTCCATACAAGAGATGGGGTATAACCTTGTATAGTTTCAGAACTGGGTCTATCAGGCGACCTCCCTTGGAGTAGTAGAAGCTCAAAATAGACCCAACCAGTCTTAGTGCTGACGATCTGACTGAAGCAGCATGAGTAGTCCAGTTTAAAGACTCTCTAAAGGTAATGCCAAGGTATTTAAATGAGTTGGATTGCTTGATTGGATTTCCAAGAATATTCCAAGAGGAGGTTTTTGCCCTGTTCCTAATAACCATGACCTTAGTCTCATCAAAATTTATAGTGAGAGCTTCTTCTTTACAATAAGTCTCTAACTGATGCAATAGCCTCTTCAGACCAATTTTCATGGGAGAAATTAAGACCATGGCATCTGCATATAACAAGACTGAATTTTTTTTGATGGCCCAGTGAGGAGGGAGTGAAGTGGGGCCCTGAGAGTTTCCCAACTATGTTATTGAAGTAAAGATTAAACAGTAGAGGGGCCAACATGCAGCCCTGCTTCACACCCTTCCAGATTGGGATTTTGTCAGTTAGAGAGCCAGAAGTTCCAGCTCTGACCTGTGCATGTGAATCTGTATGTAGCTCTTGGAGCAAATATAACAAGCGATTGTCAATGGTCAGGACTGCAAGCTTTGACCACAATCGGGACCTGTCAATCGAGTCAAAAGCAGCAGCCAGATCAACAAAGGCTACATATAGAGCCTTCAATGGGCCTTGAATAACTGAAAATGCCAATTGATGAAGTGTTAGGCATTGATCAATGGTACTTAATCCTTTCCTAAAACCTGCTTGGACAGGATGGATAATTTGGTTCTCAACTACCCAGTCTTCTAGTTTAGTCAGCAGGTATATGCCAAATAGCTTAGCTGCTATATCGAGCAAACTGATTGGTTTGTAATTTTGTGGGGCAGATTTGCTCCCTTTTTATGTATAGGGACAATAATACTTAATTTCCATCTAGCAGGTATCAAACCTGTGTCATTGCTCTGTGAAAAGACTCTCGCTAGCATGGGGGACCACCAACCAGGGAAGGCTTTATATACATCTGGGGGAATCAAATCTTCCCTGGACAATTTTCCGGAAGTTAAAGAGGTTATTAAGTTTCTAATTTCAGATATTGAGACAGGATCCCACTTGGGGAGACTAGCTATGTCCAGCTCATAGTTTTTTAGCCTCCAGATCACAGATTTTTGTCTTCGCTCAGGAAGAATGGCTCCAGAGCAAACTAATTGATGCAGTAGCCAAATGGCTTGCTCACAACTTTAATGCCAGTAACTCACAAAGTAGAATTTTTGCTCACAAGACTCCACAACTTAGAGGGAGCATTGGCTACATCTGTAAAAGAAATAGGAGATTCATTACCAAAGACAGAGCTGAAGTATAAAAAACATTCTTTGCCTGATATGCACAAATCAGGCTGACAGAGAGAGCCACTTCTTTTATCAGACATTAATTCCCAGAAACGAGAATCGTTCTTTTCAATGACCACATGTTCCAGCTCATTCCAGAGTAGTTTAGTATGATTTGATTTCTTCTGCTTGACTAGGTTTTTATATTGAGATCTTACTTGTAAAAGGTGGGACACTAACTCCCCATCTGTATTATGCCTAGTTCGTTTCATGGTATGGACTAGGACCTTCTTAAACTCTTTACACTTGTGGTCATACCATCCATTCTTTACAGTCGTAGAGGGTTTTATGGGCCTATTGTTTATAAAGTGTGGCTTAAGTTGTGCATTGATTTCAGCAAAAATCTTTATGGCATCAATACCATGATGCAACAGAGCCGATCTGTTGACCTAAATGTTGATGTGCTAGTTCTAAAGAACAGCAGTCCTAATAACATCCAGATTCTACTTGTAAAGGGTCCCCATTTTTTGCCATTGCTATGTGTCAATGTGTACACTCCTCCAAGGGGTCCTGATTCTCAGCTAGGGAGCTGTCTGTGGGATTCTTTATCTTCCATATAGGAAGAGCAGATCCCCCAATACTCTATTGAAAATATTATTTTATGCAGCGATTTTAATGCAAGAATAGGTTTGGGGGATACTGAAGTTAAAGCAGTTTTGAATGCACAGATTGCAACACATGCCCACTTTCTCAACTGCTCAGTGAAAGATACAACTGTAAATAAGTTTGGCCTAAAATTCTTAGAACTTCTCTCAACGTTTAACTTACATGTTCTTCATGGTACTTTTTTGATGTATCTAGAGGGTCCTTCACCTTCTTTTCCACTTGTAGGGCCAGTTCCATAGATTATATAGCCATCTCTGCTTCTTTAATGAATTCGGTGACAAGGTTTGAGGTAGTGGACTCTTCCTTGAGTGATCATTGCCCACAATGGATGATACCCTAATCCCAAGGCTTTACTAATTCCAAACCAGGGTTTTGCTAAAGGCATTACATCTAACCTTAGGAGGCTTAGATGGTCTGAACATTTATATAATGTACTAGACCAGGTCCTCAAAAATAATATTTTCAATAGAGTATTGGGGGATCTGCTCTTCCTATATGGAAGATAAAGAATCCCATAGACAGCTCCCTAGCTGAGAACTAGGACCCCTTGGAGGAATATACACACTGACATATAGCAATGGCTGAAAATCAACATTCAGGTCAACAGTAATAAATGTTACCAGTCCTCCACTACTGCACTCCTTCAAGTGGACTTTTGTCACAGGTACAGGAAAAGTCCTAAAACTCTGCAATGACAGTGAATCATGATTCTGGATCCAGGTTTCCTGGAGACAGAGAATGTCATGATCGGAGAGAAATGTTAAAAAATCGGAGTCGTACAGCTTGTTGCTCCAGCCGCCAAAGTTCCATGATAAGATCTTTCATTGTCATTCTGCAGTTGAAATTTTATTCAGGTCTCCCTCAGTATCGAGGAAGACACAGCAGTTTTGGTTGGGTGAAACCACTTCTAGAATCTTGTGATTGCTCATGTTTAATTCTTAGGTATTGTTAGATGTTTTGTTTTCAGAATTCTCTTGCTGGAGGCTGGTTGTGCTGTCTTTTATATTTCTTGAGTCTGCCAGTAACTCCTGGTAAGATGACTCGAGTAAAAAGTTCTCAGGTGCCTGGAAAGGTAAAGAATCAGCCGAAACTGGAATGTGTTGAAGCGGGTCACTTATTATGCTTAGGAGTTTTTGTCTTAAACGTTCCAGTCTTGTGAATATCTGTGATTGCTCTGGTAAAGGGAGGGCTGAAAATGTATTTAATAGGTTTTCTTCAATTGAGTTTCCAGGGGGGAAATGTGATGGTGGTAAATTGCTAAAAGTAGGAGAGGCGGACTCCCAGGCCTGATCCTGATGAGCAACCTCCATCAGGTCGTTACTGAGAGGGTCCTCGGCCTTCTTCATATCCTTTACACTCTTGGGATCCTTTGTATACTTTGCATCCTTTACAGAACCAAGTTTTTGTGAGTTA
Organism: Gekko gecko; assembly: GCA_029375565.1. Taxonomy (NCBI): domain Eukaryota; kingdom Metazoa; phylum Chordata; class Lepidosauria; order Squamata; family Gekkonidae; genus Gekko; species Gekko gecko. The sequence continues at coordinate 80,610,210 of JAPDNY010000003.1, read as the reverse complement.
GGAATAAGGGACATTACAATTAGGTTCTCAAAAACCCGAGCTGGAAAGATGCCCCTGGAGTGCAAGAATTCTTTCCATTGCATCATTGTTCTAGGACCCCTGGAGCTTCTGAAAGTAAGCATTACTCTTTGTGCTTGGTTCTAGTTATGAAATGGCACTGCCTGGATTAAATCTAATGGAGGCTTTGCCTTGCCAAAAAGGGCTTTTAGATGGTGAGCAGCTTGCTGAGTTGAGTTCCATGACAGTGTTTGACCTTTATATTTGCAGACCGTTATACATATTTTGCAAGCCTGCAGTTTTAGCTGGAATTGGTCTGCATCTGCTTGATATCTCCAGGAGGCTGCCTTTTCTCTGTTTGGTCTCCAAGACAGAGCAGTTGAATGTAGATGGTTTCCTGTTTGGGGGCTATCATAATCTGATCTCTCTCCAGAACAGTCTGAGTCCATCTTGGTGAGTTGATTAATTTTAGCTTCAATTAGCTTAATTCTTTCAAAAATAGCATCCACTGTTTTAGCAGTTAACTGAATAATATCCCATGAGTTGATAGTACCATTACTGGTGTTGGCGTCTTTAACAACTGTGTTGCCTTTGTTGTCTTCTTGGAGCAGGGTAAGTGCCTCTCCCCGTGTCTTTACTACACTGGTGTCAGGCAAAAGATTAACCAAAGGTGCAAAGCGGTTTGAAGTAGGAATGGTAAAAGCATGAGGGGAAACGTCTGAACCAAAGTAGTTATCAATTTTCGTCTGCTGGCTGGCTGATGGTGAGGGAAAATCCCCTCCATCTTGAGCCCTTTTACAGTCACCCATAAAAAAGGTTCAACAACTGTCTTTCCCTTTCCTTTTCTTATTCACCAGGCAGTTCTCTGAGCAGAAAAGATTGCAACTGTTTTCTTTACACCAAGAAAAATGAGAAAAGTATATTAGGCTGTGATCACATGAGCAAGATAATGCGGGGTGGGGGGAAGGCTATTTGCTCTGTACCAATTTGACCCGCATTTGTGTGATCACTTGGTCCCAGTTCCCTAGCGAGTTTTCTGACACTGGGAAAATCAAGTACTTTCCAGGTATTTGTGCTCTGAATCCATGATTTTCCTATCTGGACAGCCACCTCTCACAATGATTGTGATCAGATCATATGGACGTCCTTCTTCCACTAGGTTTGTTTTTGAGACTTTCACCACTGTGTGCATGCATACAGGCTGTCTGCGATCACACCGGGGAAAGTCCGTTCGTGGCCCGTAGCAACCCGTTTGATAGTGGACTTTCCCTAGTGTCTTTTAGCTTCACTCTTGTGGCAGAGTACAATGGGTTGCCGATGGGTGCGGGACACTGGCCAGATGTTCCTGTGTGATCGCGTTCGTAAAATCCGCCCAGCATTCGCATCTATGGTGCGACTAATTGTGCGTGTGATTGGAGCCTTAATTAACTTGCTGTTACAAACCTTGCTACATGTGGGAGGTGCCAGCATCGATAGAGGCAATAAAATAGCATTTCCTGGTGAAAATATCTTGAGCTTAACATATGAGATATATCTATCTATCCATCTATCCATCTATCCATCTATCCATCTATCCATCTATCCATCTATATACCTATTTATCATCTATATACACACACACATACAGGGTTCTTTTTGGGCAGGAACGCACAGGAATGGAGTTCCGGCTGGCTCCTGAGTTGGCCACGCCCAGCAGGAACTCATTAGCATAATAGGCCACACCCAACAGCATTAGGACTGGCTACATTAGGGGTGTGTGGCCTAACATGCAAAGGAGTTCCTGCTACAAAAAGCCCTAGGTTTTAACCAGGGGTCTTTTGGGGGGGAGCGCACCGGAGCACGGCTCCAGGAGCCCAGCCCCGCCCCCAGCCAGCGCCCCGGGGAAGTCTTTCAGGCAGCCGAATGTCAATTTCAGCTCCATTATATCCTATGGGCCATTGAAGTCAATTATGAAAATATAGGGTATATTCTGGGGGCTGGAGGCGAGGGGATTTGAATTAACTTTTTTCCCACCATAGAGAACAATGGAAGGAATAGGGGCAACCTGTTTTGGGGCCCATAGAATTGGACCCCCTGATCCAATGTTCTTGAAACTTGGTGGGTATCTTGGGGAGAGGCTCCATCAGCTACCCTGTGAGTTTGGAGCCTCTCCCTCAAGTCCCCTCCCCTCCAGCCCCCAGAATATACCCTATGTTTTCACCATTGACTTCAAAGGCCCATAGGATATAATGGGACCAAATTGCTCCCAAATTTCCTTCATTCCCTCCTTTCCTTCTCTCCTTTTCCTCTTTCCCACCTTCTTCTCTTCTCTTTTTTCCTCCTTTCCCTGTTTCCCTCCTTCTTCCCTCTCTTTCTTTCCCCCCCCTTTCCTTCTCTTTCTTTCCCTCTTTCCTTCCTTCTTTCCTTCTCTCTACTCTCTCTTTTCTTCCCTCTTTCCTCCTCCTGTGGCCCAACTCTAGTAAGAAGGAGTTTAAACTTTAAACCCCTTCTCTCTTAGCTCCCCCATCCAGGCCAGCTAGGGAAGGGAAGGGGAGGCTTTTGAAGATGCCTCCCCCCTTTTTGTTTCCCCTTCTGACATCACTTCCGGTGATGTCAGGGGGCGTGGCATACGCTAATAGCCTAATAACTCATTAGCATACCATATGCTAATGAGCTCCTGCAGCTGTTTTTCTACGAAAAGACCCCTGGTTTTAACAACAAACAAGGTAAACAGAAGCAAAAGGTGGGTGTGGCTGGATGACCACACTTCTGGTAACATGGGGTGTGGCCCAATATGCTAATGAACTGTGCTGTCAAGGGTGTGGCCTAATATTCTAATGAGTTCCTGCTGGGCTTTTTCTACAAAAAAGCCATATATATATATATGTGTGTGTGTGTGTATAAAACCCTGCTAATGAATCAGTCTTGGTTAAGCTCTTTTGGAGTCATTTAAAAATCATTAAAACAATTAAAAACCTTAAAATCCACGGAGCACCAGGACGGTGTCTGCAGTGGCCACCCCCTTCCTACCCAGATTCCCAAAAGGGATCTAGGTGTTCTGGTTGATCACAAGCTAAGCATGAGCCTGCAGTGCGATGTGACTGCAAAGAAACCAAATGCAATCTTACTATGCATTAACAGAAGCAGGGGTCTTTTTGGGGGGACCGCACTGGAGCACAGCTCCAGGAGCTCAGGAGCCAAGCCCCGCCCCCAGCCGGCATCCCGGGGAGTCTTTCAGGAAGCCGAATGTCAATTTCAGCTCCATTATATCCTATGGGCCATTGAAGTCAATGGTGAAAACATAGGGTATATTCTGGGAGCTGGAGGAGGGTTTGAGGAGAGGCTCCAAACTCACAGGGTAGGTGATGGAGCCTCTCCCCAAGATACCCACCAAGTTTCAAGAACATTGGATCAGGGGTCCAATTCTATGGGCCCCTAAACAGGTTGCCCCTATTCCCTCCATTGTTCTCTATGGTGGGGAAAAATTAACTTTTTTCCCACCGTAGAGAACAATGGAGGGAATGGGGGCAACCTGTTTTGGGGCCCATAGAATTGGACCCCCTGATCCAATGTTCTTGAAACTTGGTGGGTATCTTGGGAAGAGGCTCCATCACCTACCCTGTGAGTTTGGAGCCTCTCCCTCAAGTCCCCTCCCCTCCAGCCCCCAGAATATACCCTATGTTTTCACCATTGACTTCAATGGCCCATAGGATATAATGGGGCCGAATTGCCGCCAAATTTCTTTCATTCCCTCCTTTCCTTCTTTCTTTTTCCTCTTTCCCTCATTCTTCTCTTCTCTTTTTCTTCCTTTCCCACCTTCTTCTTCTCTCTTTTTTCCTCCTTTCCCTGTTTCCCTCCTTCTTCACTCTCTTTCTTTCCCTCCCCTTTCCTTCTCTTTCTTTCCCTCTTTCCTTCTCTCTACTCTCTCTCTTTCCTTCCCTCTTTCCACCTTCTGTGGCCCAACTCTCATGAGAAGGAGTTTAAACTTTAAACCCCTTCTCTCTTAGCTCCCCCACCCAGGCCAGCTGGGGAAGGGGAGGGGAGGCTTTTGCAGATGCCGCCCCCCCTTTTGCTTCCCCTTCTTACATCACTTCCAGTGATGTCAGGGGGCATGGCATCTGCTAATAGCCTAATAGCGCATTAGCATACCATATGCTAATGAGCTCCTGCAGCTGTTCTTCTACAAAAAGACCCCTGAACAGAAGCATTGTGTCCAGATCACGGAAAGTGGTAGTTCCACTCTATTCTACTATGATCAGACCTCACCTGGAGTACTGTGTCCAGTTTTGAGCACCACACCTTAGGAAGGATGTTGACAAGCTTGAATGTGTCCAGAAGAGGGCGACCAGGATGGTGAGAGGGTTGGAATCCAAGTCTTATGAGGAAAGGCCGAAAGAGTTGGGCATGTTTAGCCTGGGAAAGAGAAGATTTAGAGTGGACATGATTGCAGTCTTCAAATATTTGAAAGGCTGTCATGTAGAAGATGGAGCAGATCTACTCTCTCTTGCTCCGGATTGCAAGACTAGATCTAATGGGTGGAGATTACAAGGAAGTTGATACCGGCTAAATAACAGGAGAAACTTCCTAACTATAAGAGTGGTTGAGCAGTGGAGCAGACTGCCTCAGGAGGTGGTGGATGCTCCTTCGCTGGACATTTTCAAGCGGAAGCTGGAGGACCATCTTTCGGGTATGTTGTAGGGCTATCTTTTGGCTATGTTCCTGCAGAGTGCAGGGGGTTGGACTAGATGCAAGGTCCCTTCCAACTCTAACATTCTATGATTCTAATCTCTGCTCACCTCACCTCAGATTGTTGTTACCATGTCATGGTGAACTCTGGAAAATGCAGTTCACAAAGTGCCTGGAGAAGTGTGGGAGAGGGAGAGATTTTTTTGCTCAACAACCTAACCACTCACTGTTTTAGCTAACTAGCCAGGCTGCCACTGGTACCACCACAACCTAGCACTACCAGAGTGGTAGCCACTTTTATAGTTCACACCAGAGTAATGGGGGGGGGAGAGAATAGAAGGAAGGAGGTGATTCTCTTCCCTTCCTCTATCCTCCATGAATTTACTGCCAGTTTCTAGGGAAACAAAATAATGACTTTCAAATCTGCTTCCCCTCCCCATTTTGTTGTTGTTTTCAGTTTGTGTTTCTCATTTGTTTGGAAGAAAATGTACATGCCTAATAATTAAGCATGCAAGGAGCCAAGAAAGACCAGTCTGAAGCAGTGATGCTCTGTATTCCTGGTGCTTGGGGGGCAGCAGTAGGATAACTTCTGGAGTTCCGGTCCTACTGGTGGACCTCCTGATGGCACCTGGGTTTTGGCCATTGTGTGACACAGAGTGTTGGACTAGATGGGCCATTGGCCTGATCCAACATGGCTTATGTTCAGTGAGCCTTTAACAGCCCAGAAGTAACAACTGAAATTAAATAGATGGATGAGGAGAAGCAGTGCTGCTTCTGCAAAGGGAAGTCCTGCCTCCCCAACCTTTTAGAGTTCTTTGAGAAAGTGAAAAAGCATGTAGACAATGGTGACCCAGTAGGCATTATATATTTGTGCTTTCAGATACATCATCAAACACCTCTGAGTAAATTCAGGAGTCATGGGATAAGAGGATGGGTTCTCTTATGGATTAAAATTGGTTAAATGACAGGAAGCAAAGAGTAGGCATCCATGGACAGTTCTCGCAATGGAGGGAAGTAAGCAGCAGGGTTCCACAGAGTTCAGTATTGGGTCTAGTACTATTTAATTTGTTCATAAATGATCTTGAACGAGGGCTAGTTGTGTAGCGGCCAAGTTTGGAGATAATACAAAACTATTCTAGATGGTAGAAACCAAGGATGACTGTGAAGAGCTCTGGAAAGATTTACACAAATTGAGTGAATGGGCAACAACATGGCAAATGAAGTTCAATGCTGCTAAGTATAAGATGACAAAAAAAAACCAGCTTCAAGTATAGGCCAATGGGGTCTGAACTTGCTGAGACTATGGCCCTTTCTACATGCACAGCTTACTGTGCTTACTCTGGAGGATCCGAGGAGTCAAACCATTGAGGCTGATTAGCTGTTGTAGATTTTCCGGGTTGTCTGGCCGTGGTCTTGGCATTGTAGGACCTAACGTTTCGCCAGCAGCTGTGACTGGCATTCTCAGAGGTATAATACAGAAAGACGGAGTACCTCTGAGGATGCCAGTCACAGCTGCTGGTGAAACGCCAGGTCCTACAATGCCAAGACCATAGCCATACAGCCCAGAAAATCTACAACAGCTAATGAACCCCGGCCATGAAAGCCTTCGACAATACATTAAGGCTGACTTTGGATTTTTTTTGTGCCTGCCCTTTTGCACCACTCTTTCCTTCCAGTTTATTTATTATGTGTTCTGTGTATGCATTCTGCATTTCCAACAAAACCCACATTTTTTTGCTTAATTGGAGTGGAGACTTATGATGTGTGGGGGTGTCCAGTTAACCTATTGCCTCCATTCAGTGCCAGTAAGTGCCTTCCATTTAAATCCTCCTTGTTCAGTTCCATGAATGAAACTAACACAGGGAAATGGCCAATGACTTGGCCAAGCCAGGGCACAAGTGATGGGGCACACTGCGGCCTCCCCTTTCTCTCCTCCTCATTCCCCCGCCCCCTCCATGGCTCACCACTGCTGTGCTACTCCAGGCACAGGCGACCCATAGAGGGACGCAAGCTCAGAGGTTGGCTGGACTGTCAATCAAATTTGTGCTTCAGCGGCGGTGACTGCCATGGTGGTGGTTGTGGAGTCACGGCAGGAGCTGGTGGGGACACAGTTCCTCCGAGGGGTGGGGGAGAAATCATTCTTTTCAGCAGGAAGCAGAGTTTTTCAACTTGCAGGAAGGAGTCCAATAAAAGTAAATGTTCCACTTCCTCCCTCCTTCTGTCTCCAGCTCCACATCAAATCATATTGGGGGGGGGGCAGACAGCATCTCCCAGCAATGGAAAGCAGCACTGCTGGTGTGGAGAACCTGTCTTTCCAAAGCACCCCCCAAAAAAAAAATCTGCTCCTGCTTTGCCCCAAAAGTGAATCAAACAAAGAAAAAAGACAGATTTAAGTTCAACCACGTTGCTGATTTTCTCCCTGCACTGGGTGTAAATGGCAGAGGCGAGCTCAGAGAGCCTTTTGGCTTTTGTCCTAGTCAGGGGTCATTTCCTAGAAAAAGAGGTGCAGGAGCTCATTTGCATAACATATTTGCATATTCCACACCCCCTGAAAAAGGGCATGCATGTTTAAAATGAGTTATGCAAATGAGTTTAAATCCCCCCCCCAGTCTCTCCATAAAATCCAATTCCACTGAGTGAAATCCCTTCTGTCACCAGAAATGGCCATGTGGTGTCCAACCCAAGAGCTGCTTGTATGTTGGAGCTGACCTTATACTCCTGGTTTTTGGGATCCAGTGCTGGCTTTTCTGATCATGATAATTGAAGTCATCTACCATATGGTGCATACATGCCTCTCTTGAATTATTAATTCTCCTTAACTATAATTTGCTGGGGATGTACAAATTCTAGGGTGGCCAAGGAACCCAGAAATTTAAATCCCCCCCAGTCTCTCCGCAAAAGCAGAGAGGCTCAGGGAGGAAGGCAGGCACGTCTGCCTCCCTGCGCTTGCTGTGGGCTAGCTGGGGACAGAAAGCGCAGGGAGGCAGACATGCCTGCCTTCCCTCCTGAGTCTCTCTGCTTTTTGTGGAGATACTGGGGGGGTTTCCAGAGGAGAAGATCGGGCAGGCATGACTGCCTCCCTGCACTCACCATCTCCAGCCAGCCAGCCCGCTTTTGCGCAGCGGGTTAGCTGGAGACAGCGAGTGCAGGGAGGCAGACATGCCTGCCTTCCCCCCTGAGACTGGGGGGGGGGTAAATGTCTGGGTTCCCTGCCCAATCTTCTCCCTGGGAGAATTACTCCAGCATGGAAGCAGGAGGGAGGAAAGTCTGCAGCAAAACAGCATTCAGAAAACCTGGGGAAACAGCAGAGGGAAACCAAACTGAGAGCTGAGCAATACAGAATTAAAACATAACCCAGCAAAAATGAAAAGCAAAACTCATAGACAATGCAGAATTTAAAATATACAGTGAGTCAAAACTGGAAGGCAATGTAGAATGGAAAAAAAAATACCGTGACCTGTGAGGCAGAACAGCTGTGAGTGCAGGAAATAACCCAGTGCAGAAAGGGCCTGAAAGGGAGAAAGACCTTGGGACTGGAATAAATAGCTCAATGAGACTGTCGACCTAGTGTGCTGTAGCGGCGAAAAAGGCAAACTCATTGTTGGGGATTATTAGGAAAGGGATTGAAGAAAAAAACAGCTGGTATTATAATGCCCCTGTATAGATCTATAGCGTAGCATTTGGAACATCGTGTGCAGTTTTGGTCACTGTATATCAAAAAGGACATTGCAGAGCTGCGAAATGTACAGGAGAGGGCAGCCAGGATGATGAAGGGGTCGGAGTACCGTCCCTAGGAGGGAAGGCTGAAGAGTCTGGGACTTTTCAGTTTAGAAAAGACACGACTAAGAGAGGACATAATAAAGATTTATAAGATTATGCACAAGGTGGAGAGAGTTGACAAAGGGATTTTCCACATGGGTTCTTTTCACTGGTTGTGGCCTCATACTGATTCAAATTATCACCTGAGATCCACGTGCATTTTTGTGCCTTTAGTTTTCATCTCAGTTTTGTTGTTGTTGTTGCTTTCTCCCTGGTTTTTTAAGGGCTATTTTGAGACCACTTTTACCCCAAAGATTTTCTGGAAGCCAAGTTTGAGTAATCTTTTCCCTTGAGCATAATGTTTCTTTAACTTGTCTTTCTTCCACCCACTCTCATGCACCTCCAGCCCACTTTTCAATTATTTATTTATTTATTTATTTATTTATTTATTGGATTTATATCCCGCCCTTCCACATGGGCTCAGGGCGGCGAACAAGGGCAAAATGCCATACAGCCAGATTAAAACATAAAGGCCAAGCCAAGAATAAATACAAGTCATAAAACTCCATTACAACTAACAATAAAATAGCGGTGACAGCAAAAATCACTATAGGGTCCGCACCATGCAACGCACTAGTACACACAGTTGGTGTTACTCCAATGGTACCCTCACAAAGCTAAAATCCCATGCCAGGGCCAAAGTACCTCAAGTGGCTATACAATGATGGTATCATAGCGGTGGCAGCCCCTACTCAAAAGCCTGGTGGAAGAGCTCCGTTTTGCAGGCCCTGTGGAACTGCATAAGGTCCCACAGGGCCCTGATCTCCTCCGGGAGCTCATTCCACCAGGTAGAGGCCGCCACCGAAAAAGCCCTGGCCCTGGTCACAGCATATTTAACAACCTTGGGGGCTGGAATGAGCATTATAAAAAGTGAACATTATAAAAACACAGTATAAACTGTCATCATTATTAAACAACTCCCTCTCCCCCCCAAGACATGTGATTTCATTTTTTAAAAAATGGTCCTAAAGTATCAATATAATGCTGTAGTGTTGTAATGATAGTTTAAGCAGGTTCTCTGAATTCCCAGCTTTCATTATTTTTTAAAGTAAGTCTCTGGTGTCTTCCATCATAGAGACACAAGGGGAAAGGCATATCTCCACAAGGGAAAGGGATGGAGACTTTTTTTAAGTGAAAGGTGGGAATTCAGAGAACCTGCTTAAACTATCATTACAACTGTCATGGTCTATGCTCAGTGATGGATCAGATTTCTCAGATGAAGAGCTACCTGCTAGTCCTGAGCCAGTAATTGAACAGCCGGCTGCAGCTGGCTGTGAGCCAGAAGGAGAACAACAAGAGATTGGGTTACTGGCTGATCAGGAGTTACAGCCTACACCTTGTAGCTCTGAAGCAGTAAACAAGTCTGCAGCAGCCACTCCCAACCCACCTAGTTCACCCACACCCTTGCAACACCGATGCTGTCAGAGATTCTTAGAGTTGCAAGAAAGGAGAAGAAGTGCGAGACTCATGACCCATCCTCAGCTGTCAATTGAAGAGATGAATGAGTAGTTTCAGGATGACTGCCAAGGAACTGGCTGGGAGTTTAGCTCATTAAGGCTTGGCTACAAATTCAGCTGGGAGAAGCAGCAGTCTGTAGATACAACAAGTATGTTTTGCTACTGAACCACCAACCAAAATGATGGCCACCACTTCCTGGGGTTTGTGAGTTATTACCAGTCCTTCATTGCCAGCTATGTTGACCTAACTGTGCCCTTGATCCAGTTGTTCTGGCCTTGGGAACCATTCCAGTGGATCCTGGAAGTACAGTAGGACTTCCAGACATGGAAGGGACTCTTTGCCTCTGAACCCATACTAGATTATGCCTCCAGCATGGCCATCAGTGTTGCCTAGCAAGGAGCTTTGTGCTCTCTTATGGACATAAATGGACTGTGTATAAAATGTGCAAAAGGGACTCTGATGTAAGGTGACCAGATTGTGATGCCAGACACGTGCCAGCAAGAACCTGAGACAATGTGCCTGTGATTCCTGAGATCACCCATTCTAAGATGTATCCATAGACACATGAAGCACTCAAACAGCCATCTGCCATTGCTGTTTAAACCAGGGATTCCTCATGCCATTAAGCGAGTCCTTCTTCATCTCGCTGGCAATCCCCCCCAACCTTCTCTGCATTGAAGGAACAAAAGACTGTTTCCTGCCGTCTGTTTGACAAAAGACCTGGCCTTCCTAATCCACTGAAGGAACCTGTTCTGCTACCCTGAGACAAATAACACAATAGGTGCTAGCCGATGAATCATCACAGCCCTCGAGGTGTCTCTGTCACAAGTTCAGTTAGAATTTAACATTGACCAACCCCTTAACCCTTTACCCATTGCGGACTTGACTTTTGGAACAGACCACCAAAGGATTGTCCCAAGGAAGGTGGCCAGCAATTGCCCTCCCCAAAAGCCCCCCTCATAAAAGTGGGCACCCAGCAGTGTGTGCGCTCTCTAGCTCTTGCCCTCTAGCTCTTTCTCTCCTAAAACGCACCCTGCCTCTAAGACTCTTGGACTGCAGCCAGACTCTCCATGTGCTTCTGCCAGTTCAGAGCACGATCCCCATTTCCTATTAGTCTCCCCTATTTTTCCACTAGGATGCATCATCTCACTGGACAGGTAAATATTGCCCCCCAGCAATATCCTGCTCATGCGAACATCTCTATATTTTCTATCTAATTTTCCTAGAAGCTGTGTAACTGGGTGTGTGTCCGTGTATTGTTTGAATGTGAAGTTTCTTCAGTAAACAAAACTATTTTATACTGAAGCCAGCCTCCGTGTCTATTTCTGGTCTCTTTGGAAGAAGTGGGACCCCTGTATATAAAGGTGTTTGTTCCCTTATTGTCTATTGCCTATTTTATAATATTGCAAATTCCCCATTATTATTAATAATTTAAGGCATCAAGGCTAACATCAGGGCAGTCCTGTCATAGCAACAGACTGGGTGCTGTGGCTTTGTGCATATTATTCTCAGCAGCTCACCCCTGCTGAATGCAGCTATACAATCTGGGAAAGGGAGCTCCAAGCTATCAAGGTGCCACCATCTGGAAGGGGTTTGTCACCCAGTGCAGGTCCGAACTGGTCATTGCAAACTGGAATACTTGCAAACAGCACGAAAACTGAATCAAAGACAAATTTGGTGGTCCCTGTTCTTTTTGCAATTCCACTTTACCATTATGTATGTCCCCAGCTCACAGAACAAAAAAGCAGATGCCCTGTCCTGAAAACACACACCCTTGAAGCATTAATGCTGTCAGAGACTATTAGAGTTGCAAGAAAGGAGAAGAAGTGTGAGACTCATGGCCCATCATCAGCTGCCAATAGAAGAGATGAATGAGTAGTTTCAGGATGACTGCCAAGGAATTGGCTGGGAGTTTAACTCATTAAGACTTGGCTATAAATTCAGCTGGGAGAAGCAGTAGTTTGTGGATGTAACAGGTATGCTTTGCTACTGAGTTACTAATCTTACTGCTACTGGACCTCTGCAACCTTGAACCAGACCTGACAAACAGTTTTCCTGGAACCCCTGACCTTGGACTGGACTTGGACTTGCTGCCTGGAACTCCTTGACTGGACTTTGGTTGTTCTCTGAAATGTTGCCTGTGACCTACCCTGCTGGACCACAGCCCATGTCTCCTGGGGAAGCTACATCAGTACAACAGCACTACAGCATTATATTGATATTTTAGGGGCATATAAAAAAATAAGGAGTGCTCTAACATCACCAATGACAGTACCCTCCCTTGAAAATTCGCACTATTTAAGCCACATGTGGAACAAAATGTACCAAGAGGGAAGAGGTACAGAAGAATGCTGCCCACATTTATTCCAGTGCTCCCAAGAAAATCACAAGAAAACTGTGCCCAAACTTATTTGACTCCCAAGGAAACCAGGAGTAACTCCAGCTCAAAAAGAACTTTCTCTCCCACTTCCAAAATATCAGAACTTGAAGGCATCCAATGAAGCTGAAGGGCAGTAGATTCAGGGTGGACAAAAAGAAATATTTCTTTATACATAAAGTGATTAAAATGTGGAATTTGCTGCCAGCGGATGTAGTGATGCACACAGGCATAAAAAGCTTTAAAAGGATATTAGAATGACTCATGAAAGATAGGTCTATCAGTGGCTAATGGGAACCTCTATGTTCAGAGGCAGTAAACCTCTGAATACTAGTGCTAGGTGGCAACATCAGGTGAAGGTCTCTGCCTCTATGCCCTATTGGTGGACCTCCAGAGGAACTGGTTGGCCACTGTGTGAGACAGGGTGCTGGACTAGATGGACCACTAGTCTGAACCAGCAGGGCTCTTCTTATGTTCATACAGGATTCACCAGACAATTCAAATCATGTTTACTTAGAAGTAAACTCTATAGGTGTCAGTGAAACTTCCAGGCAGGTGTTCCATTTCAGATTTGGATATGGAGGAAGCAGTGGTATAATCCACTAATTCTGTGAAATAGTTTTTATAAAGGGCAAGGCAGGATGTCTCTAACCAACTAGGATGCTGCAATCTGCAGTTATATCATGACAAGGGTTTAGCATGAAAACAGCCTTCAGGAGTTCATCCCCAAAGTGCTTTCTTAATTTAAAAAAAAACATATTTGGACTGTATTCAGACTAGGCTGAGAAATTCCCAGAGAGGATATATGGAAAGAAACTAGTTCTCTGGAATGCAGCAGGAGGTAACTAACAATCAGCAAACATCACAGTCTCATCCTTGAAACGTTAATCGGAGTTGTAAACCTTTCAATTTATTAAAACATTCCCCATACTGATATCTGCAAGGAACTGGAAAGTATACCAAATGTTTTCTCAAAGTATCCAGTGTGTAGCAGTTATAGAAAAAATGTGGAGAAGGTAGTTGTTTTGTTCTGGTTTTTGTTTTTGTTTTTTTTGGTTTCTGCGGTGGCTTTGAAAAGTGAGACTGCTGATCATGGTTTGTACATATACCACCTTTTGCCTTTCTATATGCCCCATAATCAATGTTTAAAAAAATGTTAGTAAAAAAACTTTTTGTCCAGTGTCAATGAAACCAAGGAAATATGTAATTCACATGTTACGAAGATGTAGGGTTGCCAGGCTGCAGCTGGCAACACTGGGAGAAATGGGGGGGGGGGCAGGGCTGGTGAGCCGGTACCATGCCAGCTTGCTGGCATCACTTCCAGTAAAAAAAACAGAAATGAGGTCTTTGAATGCTTTAGGATTTACAAAAACTCTATGGTTTTACAATAGAGTTTTTGTAAATGCTAGACAGTCCATTATGTCCCTTCCAGTTTTTAAGGGAAGTGATACCAGCAGGGGTTTTTTCATAGAAAAACAGCTGCAGGAGCTCATTAGCATATGGTATGCTAATGAGCTATTAAGCTATTAGCATATGCCACGCCCCCTGACATCACCAGAAGTGATGTCAGAAGGAGAAGCAAAAGAGGGGGAGGCATCTTCAAAAGCCTCCCCTTCCCTTCCCCAGCTGGTCTGGGTGGGGAGCTAAGAGAGAAGGGGTTTAAAGTTTAAACTCCTTCTCATGAGAGTTGGGCCACAGAAGGAGGAAAGAGAGAGAGTAGAGAGAAGGAAAGAAGGAAGGAAACAGGGAAAGAAAGAGAGGGAAGGAGGAGGCAAACATGGAAAGGAGGAAAAAAGAGAAGAGAAGAAGGTGGGAAAGAAAGGGAGAAGAGAAGAAGGAGGGAAAGAGGAAAAAGAGAGAATGAAAGGAGGGAATGAAAGAAATTTGGCGGCAATTCGGCCCCATTATATCCTATGGGCCGTTGAGGTCAATTGTGAAAACATAGGGTATATTCTGGGGGCTGGAGGGGAGGGGGTTTGAGGGAGAGGCTCCAAACTCACAGGGTAGCCTCTCCCCAAGATACCCACCAAGTTTCAAGAACATTGGACTAGGGGGTCCATTTCTATGGGCCCCCAAACAGGTTGCCCCTATTCCCTCCATTGTTCTCTATGGTGGGAAAAAGTTAACCTGGGCAGTACATTCATTTTAATAACGGCAATTTTTCCAAGAAGAGATAATCTTAGTTTTTCCCATTTTTCTAAATCACTCTTTATCGAACCCCACAGTTTTTCATAATTATTCTTAAACAAATCTATGTTTTTCATTGTAATTTCAACTCCCAAATACTTAACCCTTTTAACCACTTCACATTCTGTCACTTTTTGTAATGTTTGTGCTTTGTACCAGTCATATTTTTACACAATATCTTAGATTTATTTTTGTTGACATAAAACCCTGCAAGATCACCAAACTCTCTTACTTTTTCAAATACCTTAGGCATATTATTAACAGGATCTTCAACAATAAACATGATATCATCCGCAAATGCTCTTAATTTAAATGAAAAACCTCCAGTATTCAAACCTTTTATGTTATCATCATCTCTAACCGCTTGTAGCAAAATCTCCAAAATCCAGATAAATAACAATGGTGACAGGGGACAACCTTGTCTAGTACCTTTTCTTACCCGGAACATATCTGTTGGTTCTGCATTGACAATCACCGAAGCTTTTTGTTCTTTATATATCGATTGAATCATTCTTATAAATTCTACGCCCATCAAAGATTCCTCAAGCACTTTAAACATAAATTCCCAATTCAAGTTATCAAAAGCCTTCTCTGCATCCAAAAATAGAAAAGCAACTTCTTTTTCAGGGTGTTTATCATAATACTCAATTGCGTCCAAAACAACCCTCATATTGTCTTTAATTTGTCTATTTGGTAAAAAACCAGCTTGATCCTCAACAATAGTGAACTTGAAAAAATTGCAACAGAAATCCTTTGAAGGTGCAAACAAACCTGGCAAATATTTAGCATGGCAATTGAAGAAAAGAAGAGAGAATAAAACAATCACTTGTTTGAAAGATGGAAATAAAGAGATTTTAGACCCAGGAGGAATCAAGAGGGAATTTTTTAAATACTACGCGACTCTCTTTCAAGCGAGGCAAGCGGATCCTCAAAAAATGTTGGATTACTTATCCAAAGCTAACTTGATACAACCAAACCCTGAAATGAAAACATTTTTAAATGCTTCAATAACTAAAGATGAAATTAGTAAAGCAATAGCTGAGGCAAAAATCTCTAAAGTTCCAGGCCCGGATGGCTTTTCAGCTAAATTTTATAAAAAATTTCATGAAGATTTGGTCCCGGTGTTGGAGATTCTTTTAAACGAAATTAGAAAGACAGGAAAGATTCCAGACTCCTGGAATGAAGCTGCAATCACCTTAATTCCTAAAGAAATGCAAGATTTAACAAATGTTAAAAACTACCGGCCCATTTCATTATTGAACAACGATTATAAAATATTTGCAAAAATATTGGCAGAGCGCCTTAAAAAGTTTTTTTTTTTTTTCAAAAATTCTACTTTGTGAGCTGCTGGCATTAAAGTTGTGAGCGAGCCATTTGGCTACTGCATAAATTACTTTGCTCTGGAGCCATCCCTTCCTGAGCCAAAACAAAAAGGTGTGAGCTGGAAGCTAAAAAAACCTGTCAGCTAGCTCACACGAACTCAGCTTAGAGGGAACACTGGCTGCAGCCTGTGGGGAGAGAGTGCTTCAGTCTCCACTCCTGTGAAATAGCCCTGTGGTGGGAGCATCTATTTGCCATGCTGTAAAAACTTGCATGTAGCCATCAATACATTTTCCCAGCAAGGCAAATAATGGCTTCCTGGGCATTTTCAGGTCAGAGAGGAAGGTTTAAGCACCCACTCCCCAGGCACCATCATCTTAGGCGACCCATTTGCTTGGGCCCAGCAGGGAATCCTCCGTCTCCAACCATAATCTCCCACCCTCAAAAAACTGAGAAGTGGGAGAAAAAAATAGCCTCCATAGTGCCGTTCTAGGTCACGGTGGTCTTTAATGATGAGATTAGGGTAAATTCCTAGTGTCCCCAGCAGTGATGTAACATCCTCCCCAAACTCCACTCCCTAGGCACCCCCGCAAAAAAAATCTCTTGGTATGTTCCTAGGCAGTGTTGGGAACCTATATCATCCCACTCTGAAGTCACGAACTTCCAGAACATGTCTTATAGTGTGAACTAGCACACTGTGAACTAATACACTGTGTGTACCTGCATAAGACCAATGGTACATCTAGTCCAGGAAAGGGATGCTGAATTGTCCTCCCTCCTGCACTTTAGTTCCCATCAGTATGTTTCTCTGGGCACCTTCCTTTGGCCAAGAAGACAAGGCATGGGAGGGGGGAAAGTTCATAGCCTGCAGGCTCCTTTTACTGTTAAAAGTTCAAATAATATGAGGATGCTGGGAGTTCTGTGTTCAGAGCTTCCAAACATTTTTCTTTATAAACAACAGTTCTGCAACGGTCTGGTTTGGACTGGGATCAGTGCACGGAGAGAGGGTACATTTAACCTTTCCTCGCATGACATGTTTCCAATCCAAAATGGCCCTGCAAACCTCCTGATTGTCCTATTGAGGCAAAGATACAGGAAACAATGAATAGCTTTGTCTTTGTCCCAGCAGGGCAAATAGGAGCCCTGCTCAGCTGTTTCAGATCAGGAATATGGTGTAGAGGAAATGGGTAAACATACACAGATGCACACACACACACCCCAGTCATTGTCCAAACTGAGCCCCACAGAACCGCTATTCACATAGGACACAACTCCCAGTGTATTAAGTTTCTGATGTCTTTATATGTGAATGAAGCAGATACATGGGTAAAGCCCCCTCCACCTCTGGCTTGTCCTAAAATTATCCAGAAAGAGAAAGGTATTGCATAAGAGAGTTAATAAAATGAGAGGCTCTTTCTGACACAAGGTGATCCCTACTATATCTATTTCCTTCTTTCACAACAATCAAGCAGGAATTCTCAGGGAACCTGTTCACAGCTTCAAACATTCTTCAAGAGCTTAACAATCAAAGTTCCTGGAAAGTAGCACTTTTCTGTCTAAATCTTGTCTGCGGGTTTTACTGTAAGTGGCGCAATTCTCTTCTTTCCCTGGCATTGTTCATGGTTTCTTCGTGAACCATGGCAGCATTTGTTTTTCAGTGTGGGATGAATCCCAAGCGGAAAGTTTTGTAATACATTCATCAGGGGCATTTAGTGTGGGAAAACCACTGCCAGATATAAGATGGCGAAACAGAAGATGAACTTCATATTAGCAAATCCCTTCTAGAATTCTAGCAAAGCTGATGAAAGAAAATTATCATTACGGGGGTGGGGGGGGGCAGAGTAACTCTTTTCAGTGATTATTTTCTTAGTATCCATTTGAAAAACAAAAAAAAATTGAAATGCTTGAAGAAGCTGTTTGTTCCACCAAATGAACTATTCCTTATTTTACATTGAGGGGTACTGTAACATAATTTACAATATTAATATCTATGTATTCAATCCATTTTATCCTACCATTCCCCAAAGGAGCTCAGGCCAGCATTCACAGTTCTCTTTTCCTCCATTTTATCCTCATAACAACCCTGTGAGGTGGGCTAGGATAAGAGAGCGGGACTGTCCAAAGGTCACCCGGTGAATTTCATAGCAAGTGGGAATCTGAACTTCCATCTTCAAAAGCTTTAGGCTAACACTGTAACCATCCTGGCTCTGAAATAATAAATATAAATAATATTCAAATATATCAGATAGGAGACCCCCAAAAAATCAAGCACATGTTCAATAAGACTTCTGTGGGGAAAAAAAACGCATTTGGGACCCTGCAGAGAGGAAAGCAGCTCAGTGCCCAGGTTGGGGGGGCATTCATAGGAAAACAGTCAGGCAAAAAGATGACTCACTCACTCCCCTTGGCTTTTCCGAAGGGGACTTTGCAAGGGGAAAGAACAACTGGGCTAACAGTACATTTTATTTGGCTCAGTATTTGGGTTAAGATTACTTTTACCACTCGGTGGAAGGCTTCCTTTGTTTTTATTATCCAGCTATCCAATTTTGCCTATTCTTCAATCTGCTCTGGACTGTGCCATCCTGGACCATTTCCTTTTTTATCATAGACGTCATCTTCACCCCTCCTCCCCGCTCCTCCAAGTTAATATAAAACACTACACATAATCTGCTGGCCACCAGCCAAATTGCAGACACATTTCGAAGCATCCCATATCTTTTTCAGATACAACTGTTCTCCTACGTCCTTTTATTAAACATCCTGTGATGCTGGCACATGATAAGCCCCCATGTGGATAACCATCTGTACCCGCACTCCTCAGCTACTAACTATCCTGTTTTTCCATCTGTGGAATTTGGCTTCCTGGGCCTTGGTGTAGAGGACCTTTACCATCTTCTCTGAACAGATGTGCACTCAAGAATTCTGCCTGGTCACTGGAGAATCTGAATGAACAGTAGGTTTGCTACCTAATTTTTAACATGCATTCAACATGAGCTTGACACACAGAAATTAAGCAGGACAAGCTTTGCTCATCACTATTCTCCATGCCAGGAAAGCTGACTTTGATGATTTCTGAGCACCAGGCTGTTACGGGTATGGGAGCAGAGGTCATGAAAAGTCAACTTCTGCAGCTACAACATTCAGCACATACTACCATTATTTTGTCAAGTATCCTGTGTTTCTCCAGGGCCAATTTTGCACATGTTACTTACCCCTGTTTACCGGCAGGGCAGTTTGCCCCGGACCATTTAAACTGATTTCGCATTAGAGTTCTTGACACGTGGCTGTTTCCAATCTGCTCTCGGAGTCTGATTTCCTTGGCGAGGTTTCCTGTGGCTTCCTGCGTCCTCCCTTCTCCCATGCCTCTGTTTTCGCCCTCTTAATCCCTCCCCTTCCCCCGCCCACTTTTTCTCCATGCGGCAGCAGGAAACTTCTGGCAAATCAAGGATCGAGCTGAGCTGGAGCAAAACGGGGGAAGCTGAGGGTTAAAAGGTGGTCATGGGACAAATGGTGTGAAATTGACCAGAAGAAGCGGAGGGAAAGGAGGATCAAGCCCGGAACAAAGGCCAGTGTGAAATCAGTGCAGGGAACTCAATATAGGAAAAGGAAGAACAGATGTAGCAGATACAGTACACAATGTGTAAGAGAAGATCCTGGTTCATGGGTCAAAGGGAAACTTGGACTAGAAGTTCCGGAGGAGACAAAAGAGAAAGACAAGAGTGTACAGTTAATTAGGGTCAAACTATATGTTACAATATATGTGAGTCCACTAGCTGTGAGTTCCCGGTGGAAACTCCATTTAAAAGCACCTCAGGCGGCTGATTTTAACTAGGACCATGGCATGGGGGGCCTCATCAGGGGGAAACATGGAGCCCCCACCCTAAATGGGCTAGGGATACCCATACTGCTGCTAAATGAAAGAGACTTCTTTCGCCTGCCCCACTGTACCAATCTATATCAGCCCTTCACCCGCACATTTTAAATGGAGTTCCCACCAGGCACTCACAGCTGCAATATGGCTGTGAGTCCCAGTAGCAGGCTCACATATGTTGTAACATGTAGTTTGGCACTTATGTCATTTTGTTTAATAGAGTTCTGTTTTGCTTTCTGTTACTGGCAAGTGTAGGAGTCTCTCAATAAAGGGTGTGCAATTGCTCAGAGAAAGGGAGAGGGAGTGTGTGTGTGTGTGTGTGTAGGGGGGTTATGTGAGGATAGGGTTGCTAGTCCCCAGATCCTGGCAGGGGCTCCCCTGGTTTTTGGGGCTTCTGCCTGCTGCCGGCCAGGTGGTTGGTGGAGGAAACCCCACCCCCAAACAGCCACTTCCTTGGGTGATGTCCCTATTGTGATGACATCACCTGGAAGTGATATCATCACATCGGCAACATTGTGGGGGACACTCTGGTTTGAGGGGGAAACTCTATGGTAAATTTGCTCTCATACCATAGAATTTTGCCCTCAAACCAGAGCATTGGCTGTGCAATATCCCTGACATGATGACATCACTTCTGGGTGACATCATCACATCGGGGATGTCACGCAATGTCCCCTCCCCTCCAGGAACACCCTCCAAATCCCTCTGCTGGTGACAAGGTAGGATCTGGCAATCCGATGTGAGTAGAGAGAGAGAGATGAGTGGAAGAAAAAGCTCCACAAAAGGAATAGGGGGCAACATATTAGCATACCTGTAGTTAGAGACAGAAGAGAAGGGATTTGCCTCGCCTCCCACTATTTATTTACTTATTTATTTGTTGCATTTATAGCCCTCCCTCCTTGCAAGCGGGCTCAGGGCGGCTCACATTGCTTGGCGCAGTGTGCCAAGGTTCATATACACATTTAAAACATTTAACACATTTAAAACATTTAAAACAATCAACGATTTCCAGTTAAAGTGCATACAGTGATTATTAAACAAGATGGTGTGCCATATAATGCAGGCTCAAGGCAAACACAGGCTCCTGTTCTTCAAGGCGGTTTGGCTAGATCTCAACTGCAACCAGCCTACACCATGGATATTAATAATGGTCACTGATGGTAAAGTGGGCGGCTCCTAATTAAAGGCCTGGTGGAAGAGCTCCGTCTTGCAGGCCCTGAGGAACTGCACTATGGCAGGAAGTCTCCCACCAGCAGCCCTCATTGCCTGCTCCCACTCCAAGTGGTGTTGTTTACATTACTTCCAGGGAAAACTCAGAAGTGAGATAGGGTAGCTCTAGGACTTGCTGGAAACTGCATGGCTTACCATAGAGTTTCCAGCAAGTCCTAGAGCAGGGGTGGCCAAACTGCAGCTCGGGAACTGCATGCAGCTTTTTCACGCATATTGTGTGGCTCCTGGCAGGGTGGCTGGGCAAGTGAAGGGGAGGCATGCCCTTTTCACTGTTACCTGTGTACTGGGCTTCTGCTGCTTTCCTGTGTACTTCATTCTTGCCCCCTCCAGCCCCTCTCTACTTTCTGGCCCCCTCCTGGTCTCCACCCCCTTTGTAGCCCCTGCAGTCTGTCTCCCTCCTTTCATTCTAGCCCAGTTTGCCAAAAAAAACCCACCACCAATCTTTTTTAGTGGGCTGTCTAAGTGACATCAGAATGGTGGTCCAGATCTTGCAAAGGGTTCTCCTAAGATCGCAGCTGGCAAGAAATTCTCAGATTCCTTTTCGCAGAGCATCCCGTTTTACCCCCACCCCACTCAAACACACAAACACACATACTTCAAAAAGTAACATTGAGAGTTTGTCTGATTTCCAGTTTCCCCACAGGAAGAATCAGGTGGAAGTCCTTGTGGGTGGGGAGTGGGGAACCTAGGCTTGCCAGCCTCCAGGCAGGTCCTGGAGATCTCCAGGGAATCACAGCTCTCTCCAGATGCGAGAGATCAGTTCTCCTGCAGGCTGGCAGCTCTTCTAGTAGTAGCTCCTATTAGCTGAATGGCTGATTACTTCAACTGGTTATTTGGCCTTGAAGAAAATGCTGAAACTGAGCTTTTTCTCAATGTAATTGTAAACATCCTTGGAGCGATCCCTGTCTGTCTCTTTCTCCTTTACGGGGGGGATGAATATGGAGCTACCCTATGTCACTTCCATGTCTTCCCTGGAAGTGGCGTGGTAACAGATAGGATGCCATGCCCCCATGTCCCTGCCCCCAAAGTTCCTGCAGGTTTCCAAGCATGGCCTGGCAACCCTTCTGAAGAGATACAAACTGCCCCTTTGACAGCACATCTACCACTACAGTGAAGGAGAAAGAGGTGTGCAACAGTGACATCACCACAGAGGCTGCCATCTCCTCCTAATCCATGTTCACCGCAGTGTCCTCCAAGCAATTCTGCACTAAGATCAAAGTCAACCTTCTTTTTAATCCAGGGTTTCCCCCATTCTGCACTAAAATTGAGTTCAACCTTCTTCTAATTCCAGGTGTGTGTCCCCCCCCATCCTGCATTACATTACCTGATTTCAGTGGTCGGCCCGGTTAGCCTGCTGTTGCCCCAGGTTATTTGGGATGCTGTTTTGACGTGGACTTAAATTGCCTCGACTCAAACACTGAAAAAATCCAGAGTGGCAGGCAAATGCGGAAAGGACTGTTTGTTCCTTCCTGGGATTTATAATCACAGATGTTGCAAATGAGGCCCTTACAGCCTTCCTCCTTGTAAAATTTGATGTTATATACTAAAGGCAGAGGTGATCAAGAGGACCGTTTGTAATACAAAAGCTATAGCAAGGATTGTGTCATTACTGTTCCAGGGCCTAGAGGCCTCTCCGTAGTTCCTGCCTTGCTTAGGGATCTTATCCAAATTCAGTTTGAATTAGGAATAGACTCCAAGTGGTGTGGACTTCGGCCTGAAAAGAATCCATGAGGAATAGACTTCCCAAATCCAACCAAAATTGTGACAGAGATTGCAGACATCTCTCATAGGAACGAATTCTTAAGATTCACACTTGGGACAACTGGCAGGGTTTTTCTGGGAACGGATTTCATTTGAGGGCTCAGAGCTTAGACTGTGCCAAGACATTGGCTCGTACAAATACACTGTTCCTTGTTACGGAAAGGGCCATGGCACTGGCAGACACTGCATAAAAACAGAGCCCCAGGACACATGACAGCAAAGCCAGTGCTGACTAAAGCAGAAGATGAAAAGGTTGTTTTTATAGAAGACACGTTTCCAACCCAAAATTCAGGTCACAGTAACATCAGAACCGCAAAGTCCTTTCCCCCTGTTGTAGGAAAAACATCCCGTTCAGTTAGCTGTAACTTAATAATATAAGCCAATGATTCACAATCCAAAAGCCTCAAGTGGAAATCAAATTATGCACTGCAGATGGGTTAGCCAGAATTTTGCAAAATATTATGTTTATCGAGAGAATTGCAACTAGAGATAATTAGTGTTTTATTCACCAGTTCAGTTAACCAGAATTCATGTGCATCATAACAAAATTGGTGGACCTCTTAGAAAAGGCCAATTCTCTGTGAAGAACCTCCACTATGGAGATCTGTATATACTCACTGATCCCAAACAGCTGAGGATTGGGCTGTGTTGCCTAGACAAGTTGGCTGCTATTCCTTCATCCTGATCTAGTCGAGTGTAGTTGACTAGTTTGGGCAGAATGTGAATGGGAAGGTACATCCCTGGACGTTTTCAAGCGGAGGCTGGACGACCATCTTTTAGGTATGTTGTAGGTATGTAGGGCTATCTTTTGGCTATGCTCCTGCAGAGTGCAGGGGGTTGGACTAGATGACTTGCAAGGTCCCTTCCAACTCTAACATTCTATGATTTGGATGCATATCTACTGTCTCCATCCACATTGTCCCTCAAATGCTCATGCATAACAGTGTAATCCTGTGCAGAATTAGCTCCAGTCTAAAATCAGCGAAGCTTAGACTGCAATAACTCTGCCTAGGATTGTGCTGGAAATGTGACTAGATTTGGATTGAGCTGAAATCTCATTATTCAGTGCTGGTGGACCACAAGACCACCAGCATAGCTCAGGAAGAAGTGGCACATTTTTTCCCAAGTGCCTGAGTAAAGAGCCTGTATTCCCTTTTTCCCCACCTCCTCATTCAGGAGTAGAGCAATGAGACTAACCCTCACAAAAATGTGATCCAAATCTAGCCAGGTGACTTCATTTGTAAACACTTAGGTGATTTCCCACTGCCGAGTTGCGCGTTCCCGAGTTTTAGTCAATTTCACGAGCGAGGCTGCATTGACCCACGCTGATTTCCGCAGTTTCGTAATCCTCAAAAACAGGATTACGAAACTGCGGAAATCGCGGCCGTGGGTCAAAATGCTAGCCCACGGTGGGCAACTCTGCAGCCGTTTTAGTGGGAAATCACCTTATTTTATTGATTATTTTTTTTACCCTCTCTTTCCCCTCTCCCAGAAAAAGCAGTCCCACAGCAGCCAGGATTTGTAAAAGTTTTACAAATTCTTCTCAGTACATATTAGTAAAAAAATTAGGCTTGGTTTTCCAAATTTTGGAACATCTTCCTCTGAAAATAATGAATTTTCAAACCTTCTCAGTATGATTATCCAAAGGTTAGAATGACTTAGAACCACTTGCTGGGTTTTGAAAATTCTGCCTAACATAACGAGAAGTGGTTTTTACATGCAAATCATTATTTCCGACCCAGCCCAGAACGCCAGAGACTGAGGCAGCCAAGCTACAAGTGATAGGGGAGATGGCAACACCACAACATCACACATTACAAACAAGGTATCAGTCAGTAACACCCATGTCTCTCCACAGCATTGAGACGGAAACTTCCTACGGGGAACTGTTGACATTGAGATCGGCATCAACAAATCAGGTAGCCCTTCTTTCTCACTTCCTAGAAATGCTGATGAATTTTATTGCCGCCTCAGGAAAATCACTTTCATCAAATTATGATGAAACATTTAAATCAGGACTGAAGTTGACTTCAAAAATTTCAGTGCTCTGAGGAGGAACTTGAAAGAAGGAACTAAAGAAAAGGTGTTCCCAGCCATAAGCAGCAGTTTGATAGAAAGCCCATAGTTAAGAGAAGGAAAAAGGTGGGGAAGTTCCTCCCCTCACCTTCCTCCATGTTGGCCCATGAGGGGGGAAGCTCCTGCAGGCTGCAGAACAGGAGACAGAGGAGACTGCAACACCTTCACATTCTTCCCTTCCTTGGACAGCTATCTCCTTTCCAGTAGGAAGTCTGCCACACCTTTCTTTCCTGGCCTGTCCCTGGATCTTCTCTTATGAAGGGTGCCTGCCCTACCCCTTTTCCCTCTTTTCCTTAGCTTCAACCCTGCTCCTCAGACTCTGGCACCTGTTCTGGCCAATCTGGAGCTATGGGTGGGGCAAACCCTTGTAAGAGATGAGCAACCAATCACCTCTGAAGACAAGCCCTAGAGAGGGTATTTCCCCCAAAAAATCCAAAATATGAAAAGAAGGTATCTGAGGCATAGTTCCTTAAATATGCAGCCCACCTCAGGTTGGAGTGGGGTCTCTAAGAGGACAGAGCTCTTTTGTGTTATGCTATTCACAAAGCATCATGTGGGTATGCAAATTAAGGGAGAATCTGTCCAAAAATTATTTTTTTATTTTTATTTTCATTATCAAGTGAGACAATACAATACTACAACTATAAAGAATCTGGAAATATACTGCAGAAATTATTAATGATATTGCCCTCGAGATCCAAGTTGGTGGAAACAGGGGCATTGTTTGGATTGGAATAGTATTGTGCTGTCTTCATGGATTACAGCACTTACATAGGCCACAATAACTAAAATCTCCTGTTGTGATGGACGTGGCTGAAATTTTGGGTCAATGCTTATCTAGCATAGAGATTTTTCTGGGCTTATCCAATCTGAGAAAAAAAAACACAAAAAACACCTGAGTTGAGTTTCAATTGCAAGGGAAGGCACAGCAATCTTGCCAGATTGGTTTTCCACATAAAAAAAATTATATCAAACAACATTGGGGATCTATTATTATTTTCCAGAAACTCAACTGTTTCCAAGGTCATCACAAAATTCTAGTAAAACACCTTCATCTAATGGTTTACAGTTTTACTCACACTGGAAGAACACTGCACACACAGAGAGAGAGTTTTCTCATCTGTACTGGTTTAAAGATAGAAAAAAGGAAGAGTTGGTTGTTGTTTTTTTCGGAACCACAACCACCAGGAGCCTATATATAGTATTGTACCCCAATGGATGCACTTTGTCCCTACATATGTCTCATAACAATTGAATGCCTGATTTGCCAGATAGGGTTGCCAGTCCCCCTGGTGGAGGCAGAGGTCCCCACTGCCAGGCCCCATCACCCCACCACTGATGAGCTGGCCATCGGGGGGAACTTACCCCCTGAAGGAGATCCATTTGACGTGCAGCAATGTGCAGCAGGGGGGCCCATCCAATATTCAGTGACTTGTCTACATCACTGCCCAAATGACCCAGAAGTGATGTCATCATATCTGGGTCATCAGAGGGAACATTATTTGGGCAAAAACTCTATGGTGGAAGCCAAATTTACCATAGAGCTTTTGCCCAGAGCATTGTCTGGACATCCCAGGAGTGATGATGTCACTTCTGGGTCACATTGTCAGTGATGTAGACAAGTTGCTGAACTTTGGCTGGGCCTCCCTGCTGCTCCCGGTAAGTCTCCCGCATCCCCCCACCAGTTGTCAGGAGGGACTTGGCAACCTTACCTCCAGATAGGGCCTGAAGTTCTCCCAGAAATACAACTGATCTCCAGAGATCAGTTCCGCTGGAGAAAATGGCAGCTTCCTAGGGTGGACTCTATGGCATCACATCCCCACTGAGCTCCCTCCCTCTCCAAATCCCACCCTTACCAGGTCCTGTACCCAAATCAAAACAGAAGGAGAAAAACCCAACCTTAAGAAAACACAAAGTTGGGTATCCAAAGGTTCGATGAGAAGGAAACAATTGAGAAATAAATTAAACAATATATATATATTTATTACAAAGTGCATTCAAACTATGCTTTTAAAACATTGGCCTATTATGCATGGGTGTTTTCTCTCACTTTCACCATGCATGTCCATTGGGTTTTTGTTGTTGTTTTACATTGATT
Source organism: Gekko gecko (assembly GCA_029375565.1). NCBI lineage: Eukaryota > Metazoa > Chordata > Lepidosauria > Squamata > Gekkonidae > Gekko > Gekko gecko. The sequence continues at coordinate 80,583,351 of JAPDNY010000003.1, read as the reverse complement.
TTCCTCCATTCAGCTCACAGTTCACTTTTTGGTTGCTGTTTTCCTGGGTTTTCTGAGAGTGCTTTTGTGGTGATTTTCCTCTTGTTTCACTTCCAAGCCGAAGGGAATTAAAAAGCATACAGATTCCCTTGGATTCCCCTCCCCCGCCCTTTTGCTGCCCCTTGGTAACTCCCCACCCACACTGAGGTTGTTTCACCCACTCTGTACTTTCTGCCATCTTCTCCACTTCATCTATGTACAAGCTCCATTTTTCCCAGGGAAAGTTTAAATCCCCCGCCCCCGGAGTCATGCCTGGAGATGGGCAGGTATCACAAAGTTAAGTAATCTACTCAGTAAAGCACACTTGCTCACTAAAATGCAATTGGAAGAAAAATTGGGTAGCACTTAGAGGTGTGACCCCCCCACAACCCCTCCCCTGGTATTTTTCGGGTTCAGGTATACCAGACCCCCAAAATATTAGTATTTGCAGATATTCCCAAATCCCAGTATCGGCTTTTGTGACCAGAGAGGGACTCTTTGAGTTCACATTGGACTTAGGAATGCTCAGCCACGTTCCAGAGGCTGATTGATAAAATGCTAGCAGGACTAAAAGACTTTGCTCTAGTATGTATTGATGGTATCACCATCTTTAGCCAAACCTGGAACAAGCACCTCCAACATCTGTCCATTGTATTTCAGAGAATCAAGGAGGCTGGGTTTGACATTAAAAGCCTTGAAGTGTTAGATGGCCATGAACCAAGTAAAATATCTAGGGCATGTGCCTGAAGGTGGAACAATAAAACCAGACTGGAGCAAAGTACAAGTGATACAGGAGTGGCCTAGACCGACTATCAAAAAGCAAACCAGAGCTTTCATAGAGGTTGTGGAATATTACAGGAGGTTCATTCCTGAATTCAGCTCCATTGCAGCTCCTTTGTGTGAATGCACAGATAATGTGACCTGGACACAAGAATGCCAAACTGCATTTGACCACTTAAAAAAGGTGCTGACTACAGAGCCAGTGTTGAGGGCACCTGACTTCATGAAGCCCTTTACCCTATTTACTGATACTTCAAATATTGATATTGGAGCCATATTAAGTCAGAGAGGATGGACAACAACATCCCATCCTTTACTTTAGCAGGAAATCAGTGGCAAGAAAACATCACCTCTCAGTGATTGAGAGGGAATATATGGCAATACTGTGTGCTAATCTAAAGTAAGCTAAAACTCTACCTATGGGGGAGAAAGTTTACACTAAGTACAGATCACTCACCATTATGTTGGTTAAATCAAGTAAAAAGTACTAACAGCAAACTGATTTGATGGAGTCTACAACTACAAGACTATAATTTTGATGTTGTACACATTAGAGGGAAAGAGAATATCATAGCAGACATGCTTTCCCGAACCACCTGAAGTTGGAGTTTTGAACACACACTTGTTATTGGTTATAAGTGTAACTGTAAGTTCAGTTCAATTTTATTGCACAGGGCCAATGGCCATTACAAGAGGTTAACACTAAAAAATTGTATACAATAAAATACAGTACCATGAGACTGAGTTAAAATACTATAAAATTACATTTTAAAACTTGTTTCATAAGAGAAAGGAACAACTCCCATAAGCAAATGACCTATGTTGATGCTATCTTGGGACAAATTTTCTTTACCACTAAGGCAAAAAAGGCAATCTTATACGAGACCTCTGAAGCAAGTAGAAATATTACTTTTTCCATCCACTACATTGGCCAAGCTTGTACCCAAAATTTCAGTCTTGGAGCTGAATAAAGTGGACAGGCCAGCAGATAATAACACAAGTCTCCAGGATCTGGACCTCTGCATATACAGAGGCACTGGGTAACTGGTGTTTGAATACAGCGACCTTCAAGCATGGCTGTTTGCATCATTTGGAAACAAATAGGTGTGAGAGCTGAATTTTTTTTAAAAGGAGATCTTGGACAGATATTTTGCCCTGAAATGATCTAGTTTAATAAATTTATACCAAGGTGAAAATTTGGTTCCCAATATAACTTGCCTGTCTAAAGTAGCATCATGTGGGTATATCTGAGCCCTACCATTAAAATCAGCCTGAGAAGCTCCTCGAACAACATCTGGCGGATTATATATTTGAAGAATTTTGTAATAATTGGACTGCCATTTTGAATCTTTTAGGCTAATGGAAAAACAAATCCTTGAGAGATGACCTGCTGAAGCACTCTTCATTTTATACCAGTAATTAAATAAGACTTTATGTGCACATGCCTGTAGAGAAGGGAGGCCCAATTTGGCTCAGCAAAGCAGCTGGAGTGTTAGGAGGTGGTACTAAAATCCTTTTCAGAAAGAATGTTGGATTGTCTCCAGATTTGTAATTAAGTCATCATTCCATCCCCACACCTCCACACCATAGAGGAATTGGGCAATTACCTTACTCTAGAAGAGCTTTAAGACTGGGTCTATCTGAAAGCTCCCTTTGAGATGGTAAAATTTAAAGATTTCCCCTGTTGACTGGAGAGTTGTTAATTTTGCAGTTTCTAGGTGTGCCTTCCAAGAGAGTGCATCACTAAAGGTGATACCCAGATATTTAAAGGTTAGACATTGCACAACTGGGGACCCATGTATTGACCAGTGGGAGATACACTGCCATTGTCTGAAAATCATCACCTTGGTCTTCAAGTAAATTATTTTTAGAAGCTCTTCTTTACAAAAGTCACTGAGCCTGGACAATGACCTTCTTAAACCAATGAGGGTTACAGACAATAGAACCATGTCATCGGCATAAAGAAGGACTGGGATCTTCCATGAGCCAAGATGAGGAGGGAAGGGGTCAGAGCCTGAAAGCCTCTTAGTGACGTCATTGATGTAGAGGTTGAAAAGGAAGGGGGCAGGAACATGACTACTGTCAGGGAACCTGCGATGCCTACTCTAATTTCTGATGATATATTACTACGGAGTTCCCTTATTAGATGCAAAAGATGTTTGTCAATATTAGTACTTGCTAGAACCTCACCTTGAACAATGATCTCAAAGGGTGGAACATTTGACGGACTACATTTAAAATACTGTTTTCCTAATGCAGTAAAATCAGAGAAGGGAGGTGAATAGTTAATTCTACTCTAGAATGTTGATCTTGAGTGACAGGGTGCTCCTTTTCTCTGATTGGCCAGCACCAGCTGAGGGAAATATATGATCAACTGTGTGCTGAGGGGAGAGTTCATTCATTTTGAGTTCAGCAGCAGTTACTGTACACTAAAGTAAAACTACAGCTAAAGGAGTGGATGTCTGAAGAGTTTGACTAAAAAGTCTGTCAGACAGGTTTACCTTTTGAATAAAGGGAGAGAATCCTCATCTTAGCTGTGTTAAACATAACCTGAGAAAGAATTCCACCTGAGAATTCAGAGTCTAGTGTCAGCTTATGCTGAAGTATGTTTTCACACAGACTCAAACTGAGGTTTGAGATTTTGGCAAAAGAGTAGCAGGCCGAAGCAGGCCGAAGCAGGCCGAAGCTCCCAATCAGTCTGAAAGGAATAGGATTATATTTTCAGTTATACAGGGAATTGGCACCAAGGCAGTTCCTGATCTGTTATGAAAGAAAATAGTTATCCATTGCTCAGCGGGAAGAAGAAACATTGTAATTTCAGAAAAGGGGAATTAATTTGATACATAAAAAGAATGACCTTTCCAGAAAACCTGAATAGGAAACTACATGTAGAAACATTTTAACTGAAACTTAAGTACTTAGTCAACCATCACTCACTGATAAGAACCAAGAATTTGTAAAAATAAGCTGCTACAACACCATCTTGTCTGTCAACTGAAAAATACAGTTTTACCACCAATGTTTACCTTAGCCTTTCCAATTCCTGACTACACCATACCATCCCTGCCTATTAAATAAACTCTTTATTATTGTTCACTGTTACACAGTCTCCTGTGCCATTTCAAGGGATCTAAAAAGAGGGCTCCTGTTTTCTCTTGACAAGTTCCTGGGCTGGGCAAAAGCCAAATTAGATTCTGTCACAGGGTGGGACATTCATATTTATAAAACCTCAAATATTATCATGCTACTGGGGGCTAGCTCAGTGGGAGGGCTTCTAGTGTCCTGGCCCTGCTGGTGAACCTCCTGATGGCACCTGGTATTTTTGGCCACTGTGTGACAGAGTGTTGGACTGGATGGGCCGTTGGCCTGATCCATCATTGGCCTTATGTTCTTATGTTCTTAATTTTGGTGGGAAAAATCTGTATCAGGGTGGATAGAGTAACAGGGGATCCATCATAGCAGGCTAGTCACACTGGTGATGAATGGTTAGTGCCCTAAGATTATTTTGAAGCATTTAAATACTGATATTTTGACAGACTTTCAACGCACTAAATACATTTCAGATCCATGTTATTATTGACTTCACTGTTTGAACATTCATATCTTGCTTGATAAGTCTTTTCAACATTACATTAAAAACAGAATAGAAAAATTCTAAACCCATCTAACTATATATACATCATTATCCTGAACTTCCTCCAAAGTTAGTTCTTCCCCTCCATTTTATCTTCACAAGAAACTTGTGCCATAGGATCAGCTGGGAGGGGGATGGGGTAACAAGCTCCAAGTGGGGCCTGGAGATCTCCCAGAATTACAACTGATCTCTAGACCCTATAGATCAGTTCCTCTGGAGAAAATGGCTGCTCCTGAGCTCCATCGCCTTCCCAAACCCTGTCCTCCCTAGGCTCCAACCCAAATCTCCAGGAATTTTGCAACCCAGAGTTGGCAACCCTGCCTAAAAAGATACATGGCTGGGTAGGGATTTCATCCTGGGTCTCCCGGAACCTAGTTTGGCACCCTAGCCACTAGATCATGCTGACTAAACCTCCAATCAGGAGTTCTACCACAGAAAGCATAACCAGGGATGCCAGCCTCCAGGTGGTAGCTGGAGATCTCCCAGAATTATGATCAGTCTCCAGATGACAGAGATCAGTTGTCCTGGAGAAAATGGCTGCTTGCCCCCAAGCTGGAAGGAAGAGATGTATAAAATTGTTGGATTAACTAGTGGGCCACTTTATTAACTATTAACATAAAGTAAAACACGGCAAGGGACAATCATAACTGCATTGCCGACAGGCCAAGGCCAGGTTTCACCAAGACTCCTCCCTTGCCACGTACAGTAGGGTGAGCCACCATGCCCCAGGTGGTAGCCAACCAATGGCTTGTGCCTGGTCAGCATGATCGGGTGGTCGCCCTGGAACTCCGTCCCCCAAACCACAAGGTTCAAAGGGAAGAAATCCAGGCCGGTGCCTCAGGCAGTCTGCTTTTCCCATCCTTGGCTACAGGGCCCAAGGGCTGTACTCACAAGACCATTTGCCCCAATTAGGGGTGTCAGTTGGTGCTCACCAAACCACAATCAGTATCTTAACTAAAACCCCGCCACCAACAAGGCCAAGCCTCTGCTTAGGCCCTTGCACCCATCGGGAGGTCCAAGGCCTCCCACAGCCCTTGCCGTAGCGCCTCAAGAAATATATCAGGGCCCGATGATAAAATGGGCTATAAATGTTAATACTGAGATATTAATGACATCTTGGGAATACTTGTGGAAAAAGTCAATGAAAATTTCAACTTGTGTAAATGTTAAAGAGAATTGTTATAAAATGATGTATAGATGGTATATGACGCCCAAAAAAATTGCTATCATAAATGAAAGTATGTCTAATAAATGTTGGAAATGTAAGAAACATGAAGGGTCTTTTTACCATATGTGGTGGACATGTGATAAAGCAGTAAAGTATTGGACAGAGATCCACAATGAGATACAAAAAATTCTGAATTGTACTTTTTAAGAAAGACCCACAGATGTTATTGTTAGGTCTTAAAATGGAAGAAATAAATGTAGCCAAGAGAACACTATTATGGTACTTGACTACAGCAGCAAGACTGACTTTTGCTCAATGTTGGAAACAAGATAAAGTACCTGAAACATGGGAATGGATTAAAAAGACGTTGTTTTTGGCGGAAATGGACAAGTTAACAAGAAAGTTAAACAACGAAGAAGATGAAACTTTTTTTAAAGATTGGAAAGACTTTCAAGAATATTTGTTGAAAAATTGGGACATTAAAAGTGGTTTGATTTGCTTTGACAGTTATTAAGAAGAAACGGAAAGAGAATTAGACTTTTGTATTGTTACCGTTAGTAAGAGAAAATAAGTTTAGAAGTAATTGTAATGGAATAACAGAGATATTAATGGGGTTGGAGCAGTGCTGGAAGCCGGATGTGGGGGAGGAGGGGAAAAAAGAAAAATGGGTATGTATTGGTATGTTTAAATTGTATGAACTTGTGATATATCCAATAATAAATTGTACTTACAAAAAAAAAAAAAAAAGAAATATATCAGGGCCCGTTTCATTCAGATGTATACCATCACTCCTATAAAGGCCGACCTCTCCTGCTCTTAGATTTGGGTGAGGAAGAAACTGGCCCCAACCTCCTTCCAGAAACCTCTGGAGTTCCTGATTAGCCTTTCAGTGTGCTTTGTCAATTGCCAAGGGTTTTCTGACCCCCCCACACACCAAATACGTTATCATGGCGGACCAAACAATCTTGGTCCCTGGCCACCATTGCCAAATCTCCTGAAAATCAGCCTGAGCTTCAAGGATCAAAGCCTTGCCCTTCATAAGCTACAAATCATTGCCACCCAGATGAATGAGCAGCACATGAGGAGGAGGACCATCCCTGCCCCCAAGCCATTGCAATCCCCAGTGCCCCAGCCACTCCACCATAGCCCATTGGCTGAGACCCAACTGTGAGCCAAAAGAGGTCTGGTGTGCCTGACGTGCAGCCCAGAAAACAAAACTGTGCCCACAGACGAGAATTTTCCTCTTCTCCTGCCAGCCATAACCTGCAACAACAACAAAAAAAAACAAAACAGTGAGCAACGGAATGGTACAACTCTAACCTCATGACTGTAAGAGCAACTCAGGGCTTCGGCATACGGCACACATCTCTTCTTATATATAAAAGCAATTTCATCTGGCAATGTTCTATGTGTGCCAAAAAGAGTTGGCTACCTGATCTACCCATCAGAACATCTGCCAATCCCCTGGCTGCGTTGGGTCAGAAGGTCATTGGCTTCGTTGCCTCAGTCCCACCCACAGATCGTGCACCCAGCCTTTCAGCCTCAGTATGCTGGGAGGCAACAGATGAGGTAGAGGCTCCAGCAGGCGAAAGGGGTCCCTGTTGGCCGCAGATGCCTGCAGCTACCCAGGCAGGTGGTCTGTGGCCTGGAGGTTACCAGAGGCAGCCTCCCGCGGGGATGCTTCGGTGTCTGCAGCCTCATGATTGCAACGCCGATCATGTCTGCGGGTGGCCAGGTGGACAGCATGTGCATGGCCACCGGCAACGGGGGAGAGGCCAGCCAACAAGGCCAGCTCCATGGCGTGAGCCCTCAACCCCAGGATCTAGCACTTCAGGCCCAGGGATCAGTCAGGGAGAGGGCTGCTTCCCTTACATGCCCTGCCACTGTTGCCACACTTCAGGCCCAGGGATCAGCTGGGGGGAGGGCCTGCCGGCCGAGCCACTTCCCTGGCATGCCCCGCCGCCGCCGCACTTCAGGCCCAGGGATCAGCTGGGGGGAAGGCCTGCTGACCGGCTGCTTCCCTTGTGTGCCCCAATGTCGCAAGACTGTCCACAGAACAAGTAGGAAGACTAATCCATTTCAGAAAACCCGATTTGTAGGAACTCGGGGGCAGGGGGGGGAGAAACACACCTGCAGAGTACACAAGATCAGAATGGTACACTTCCTTCCCACAATTGCTGGAGTATAATCCACTTTGCATGCTTCTACCGCAGATGCAAGTGGAAGGAGTAATCTGGCCTGCATTCCCCCTTACACTGACAGAAAAAAGACAGGAAGCACAATCTTCTGCAAATCATCAACACTATCTATGGACAGGTTCCAAACAGATCCACACCACCCACTTTATTCAGAGAAGGAATTTTAGGACAATTCCCAAGGAAGAGAACATGCAAAGCACTTCATTATGAGTACTTCATACAGCCACTGAAAAACCCCTGTTCTTTATTGTTTGTCCTCGAGTCTTGACTGCAAGACTCATATTGCTTTTTACTAATAGCACAACATTGCTATTTTTACTACTACCAAACATTCCTTACATTGTTTCCAAAATACATCACATATGGTTGCTTACTCAATACACATTTTGGATTATCTGCTTTGTGGACTCTCATAGACCATGTAGGAGCTTGCATGAGAGCCCAGTCTCTAGAGCAACAAAAAATACTATTACTTTTTACTGTGCTTCATCACAACGAAAGTTTGAAAACCAGTTTCCTTACAACTTTCAGGACAATCCTGTGCACACATTGCTGCAAAATGATACAAACACAATTCATTATGACTTACTCAGTCCTTACACTACCTTCCCTATTCTGTTTAGCTCCGCTGATGCTGTAAAGGTATCCTATCTAGATAAAGTCAGACTGCCATCAAGTAGAGGGCCATCAAGTCACTTGTCTACATGATGTGTCACTCAGAGGATGTCCCAATCCACTGGCTGCCTAGCCTAAGTCCCCCACTATCAGGACATGCCACATGCTCCCAGCCCTACAACAGACACTGTCACGTAGGACTCAGAGCTTCAGAGCATGGATGTGGCTGCAGGTCAGAGGGGAGGGGATGTACTCCTGAACACTCAGGGAGAAACACACATGCTACCTTGCTGCTGGCCTGGGCAGCACATACTCTTCACAACCCTAGGTGGGAAATTCCACAATGTTTCAGGGATGGAGCTTGGAGAGGAATGGCTTTGAGGAGGGGTCGGACATCAGACAAGCATGGAGACAGCGTTGCGGTCAGACACACAGAAAATCAGCGGCCACACACCCAAGGCATATAGCAAACAACAGACTGCTAATATGTACTTTCCCTCCTTCCAGCCTATGCATTTGTTACACATCACATCTTTCTAGAGCTTGTTGTATTGTTTTCACAACAGGCTTTACTGCTAGTAAGATTTATAAGCCAAAGAATGCCATTGGCCTAAATGTTGGATGTCCCATGTGGAATATCCCATCGCTGTCGCTGTGGATGCTGCCCCGATGCAAAACGAATGAGTGCAAAAATGTACCCTTGACAACCCAACCCTTTCCAATGCCCTAGATGTAATTTCCCAGAACTGATGCCTAGTTAAGGGAGTTGAATCCTGAAGGCAGAACAACACCCCTCTACCAAACCCCCTGACAGCCATGTAAGCAGCCAAAGCTGATACCAGGCACAATTCCTTTTCAGCACATGCTCCCAATGTGACTACCACCCCCTACCGCCGCTGGTCTGTTTTGGAACAGCGGAGCGTAAGATGTGCCTTGGTCAGCTCCAACCTGACATCTTAGGCCAATAGAGCCTTGCCTGAACTGTCAGTTTTGGACTGGGCCACAAGCTCACTTATGCAAAAGGCTCCAAAAAAAGGTGACCAGGGCAGCCACATGAAATAGACAAACCTTGTATGGGGATGTGCAGACATCCTTCGACATGGCTTGCAAACCCCAAAGGACCAGAGGGGAAATGGGGCACCTGGGGTCAGCACATGCTCCGGCCTCCCGTATCCACACCTCCAACGTCTTGCGAACCCTAAAATCTCCGGTAACATCATTGAGCCCGCGGGTTTTGCTAGCATATGCCACTGCCAAAAGCAGCCCCTTAACTGAACTAACGACCAATCCCTTACCTTTGAGAAACACACAAAAATGCAGCAAATGGTCCATAGGAACAGGCCAGGAACTGGGGTACCCTAGCTCATGCCTACAGTCTGAAAACTGGTAGATTGCACGGTCATACACCCTCTTCGTACCCGGGGCAATGGCTAGGTCCACAGCCCTGTTCACCTCTGCCTTCCAATCAACCAGGCTCCCTTGGCATTCCTACTGGCCATGGATCTGCTTCTGGGGCCAGCAGACGAAACCTCTCCATCTGTTTGTGAGAGAGAGCATCAGCCACCCCATTGTCAACCCCTGGCACATGCCTGGCCAGAAAAAGAATGTTCCAATGAAGGCAGCAGAGGGTGAAAGCCCATACCAGAACCCGGGAAGATTCAGATGTAAGAGAGTTAATGATCTGCACCACCACCAAATTGTCACACCAGAAGTGGACCCTGTGGTTGGCCAATTCTTCACCCCACAGCCGGACTGCCACCAGGATAGGAAAAAACTCTAGACAAGTAAGGTCCTTAGTGATCCCTGTTCCAAACCAATCCTCAGGCCATGACTCGGCACACCAGTGGCCTCTGAAATAAACTCCAAAACCCGATGACCCTGCTGCATCAGAATGAATTTGTAGCTCAGCTTCAAGCCTCAAGTCCTCTGTCCAAAAAGAAATCCCATTGAAGGACTCCAGAAACTCCAACCACATATCCAAATCAGCCTTGACACCAGCAGTGATGCGTGCCCTATGATGAGGCAATCATTAACCCTGCATAGCAGTACAGAGCCAGCGTATAAATGCCCTGCCAGGTGCCACCACTTTACAGGCAAAGTTAAGGTGTCCCACAAGCTACTGGAATTCACACAGGGTAACTTTTTTCTTGTTCCTAAATGTGGAAACTCTGTCCCACAATTCCCACAACTTACACCTGGGCAGGCGTGAGGCCTGAGGCACAGTATCTAACTCCACCCCCCAAAACATCAAAACCTGTGAAGGGCCCTCTGTTTTCTCATGCACTAAGAGTGCCCCCCAACTCCTTGGTCAGTTCAAAAAATGTGTGCAATAACTGTGCACAGTCGCCTGATTGCAAAGAGCCCACAAACAAAAAAAGCATCTAAATAATGAGCAACAGTAGTGAACCCCGAGCAGCAACAGAGGGTCCACTCCAAAAACAAGCTAAACTTCCCAAAGGTAGTGCAGGACACAGAACAGCCCATGGGTAAGGCCTGGCCCATATAAAAAAGGCCCTCGGGGAAAAAAAACCCAGCAACTCGAAATCCTGGGTGAACTGGGAAAAGGTGAAATGCCGACTTAATGTCGCATTTTGCCATCTGCGTCCCCAAGCCACAGCACTGTACTATGCACACTGCCTGGCCAAAGGAAGTGTATTTGATCGAACATAAGGAGTCTGGAATGGACTCATTAACTGATTCTCCCCTAGGGTAAGAAAGGTGATATTCCCCAGGAGCTTTTTGGAGAACAATCCCCAACAGGGAAACCTGCGGATTAGGGACTGGTGGGACTCGAAAAGGCCCCAAATACCTGCCCTCAGCTTCTTGATTTTACCCTTGACAATCTGCTCCATACCCCGAACTGAAAGTAAATTAGGGGCTCTAAAAGGGTTAGCATCCTGAAAAGGATTACGAAAACCTGATTGAAGCCCATGCAACAAATACAATGCATCTTCTTGCCTGCGGCACCCCTGCGGCCCCTCAGCCTCATGGAACTGGGTCCCTTTATCAGCAGGCTGTCCAGGCCCACCCCCTGGGCTTACGGCATCCCTTCCAGGGCTTCACTCGGAAGCAGCTAGAGAATGGGTGTGGACCGCTGCAGAGCAGGCACTCATGCCTATACTGGCATGATTTCCTATTACACACCCCTTGCAAGCTGAATTCCCAGCAGGGCTGGCAAGATTGAACCACCTGACCTGCAGAACTGTGGCTATTGGGTGCAGCTGAGAGACACTGAACCAGGTGGCCACTGTGTGACCGATCACCCAAGTTCAGCCTACATGGAGACATCACTTGCAGCCATAAATGCGGATGCACCTGATCCCAACAAAGAGGGGTTCATAGCAGCCATCATCCTGAACATCGTATTCTAGCCAGGCAGGGCCATTGAGCCTGGTATAAGCCTTGTATACAATATCAAAATATTGAAACAATAATGCTGCCCTCCATGGCTGAGCCCTTGAAATCACTCCTGCATAAACCAAGAAGCCCAAGTTCTGTCAACCCTCTTCTTCTTCAACTTCTCTTTGTCTTTATCCTCCATATCCTCCTCCTCCTTTTTTTCCAGCTCCCGATATAGGAGGTGAAAAAAGATCTATGTAATCACCTCTGCAGATCTTCTCCCTGGTGGCTAGGAGCAAATGATCCCCTGGGGGAGAGCCAAAACCCCAAATGGGAGAGCCATTGTAGGCACCACCAGATATGCGGCACTACTCTGACCAGGGTAAGCCCACCCGTATGGGTAAGCAGCAGGGGGATGCCCCCAAATGGGGGAGTCTTGAAGGCTGCCTGGCAAGGCTGAAGAGCCCCATGACTGTCCTGGCACCTGCCTGCTCACCGTGGTCACCTGGCCTGATACCCCTGCGTTCTGCGCATACTGGGTGCCCCATGGACACCAGGGCCAAGTTGTTCCTGTAGGAGGCAAAACGTCTGATTTACCTGCAGACACCAAAGGGGCAGTGCCAAATGGCCCTGGCCCTGCTGTGCCCATCTGCCCTGCCATGTCCTTCGTGCTGGACTCTGTCGCCGGTACCTCCACGCCACTGCTCCCTGAAGAAGAAGAAGAAGAAGGCCTGTTCTCCAGAAAATACAAACGTGTAAGAACCTCAGCCTGGAAACACTTGTTGGAAGAAGACTTGTCTCCTTCCCCCCAGAAGCCTCTGCAGCCGCAGGCGTGCTAGGTACAGACATCCCTCTAGCTTGCTCCAAGGCCTGTAGCCGGTCTAAAATGGCTTGCTGGATTACATCCTCAGCCTCATCTTCTGAAGAGGAAAGAGCAGGGGCAGGCCTTTGAGGGGGGCTTAGGAGCGGGCTGCTTCCCCTTGGACCACCCTGTGCCCTTTTTTGGAGCCATGAGGAATTGAAATCAAAATGGCTCCCCACAAAACAAAATGGCCACCAGCTAAAGTGAAACCAGCCCCAATTAATGACTCCTTGCCCCTTGGTGAGCCCTCCTCCACAGCCCAGCCACCCTACTTATCTCCTGGGATCCAAGAGAACCAGGCTAGTCTGACCTATGGATAGAGAACTGAGCTTGCTGGGCCACCCCATGCAACCAAGGGGCTGGGCCTCACCGCACAATTACCCCACTGGGCCCAAGCCGGCCCTCACCACTGGGCAAACCCAACTCCCACTGGCTCCTGTGGCACTTAGCAGCCCCAGCAATCCACCAGCCCCGAACCGACACTGTGGCCCCGGCATCACCAGCTCCTGCTGCCACCCTGTTGCCCACAGCCAACTCAGCCTCAGTCGCTGCCTTGCTGAACTGAGCCCCTGGGATCACTGCGGCCACGCTCCCTATACTGCCCAGCTGACCGCTGCCACCATCCATTGTTGGGCCCTGAGGCCACTGATGAAGCTGCCTCCCCCCAATGAGTGCCGCCACACAGCCGCCGCCATGCCCATGTGCCACAGGCTCCTTCAGCTGGTCCGGCCACTGCCGCCTCCGAAGGTCTACAGAAGGCCTCCACCGGGAGCTCAACCACAAGCTCCTTCCCCTGCTGTGATCTGGTGAAGACTGGCTGGGAGACGGTGAAGGCCGGCCCAAGGGACTTCCAGCCCTGCCCCTCCTGAAGACCTGACTGCAGCTGCACTGCCAAAGCAAGTGTGCCCTTCCTCCTCACTGGGAGGCAGTGTGGCTAATCAGCCTGCTGCCAGTTGGGAGGCAGTGTGGCTAATCAGCCTGCTGCCAGTTGAACCAGATTTGGAAGGTGGACTGGCCGGCATTACACCCTGCTGGGGGCTCCACCCTCAAATTTCCAGGTATTTCCCAACTCAGAGCTGGCAACTCTACATAGAACAGACTGCTAACTCTCTATGGTTGCTATGTTTCAACTGCCCCATAATTTGGAAACTCAGCTAGGGCCAGTCTCTTTTCCGCTATTGAAAATAATGGGCTTCCCAGAAGACCTTTATACTTCCAGGATGGCTTTGTTATTAATAAGAGGACTGTTGTTTATGCAGCTTTCAAATGCTGTTAAAACTAAAGTGAAGCATGATTCAGTGGACGGACTTCCCTCAGCCCCATTGCTCTGAGCCCAACTGCCTTGCACTTGTTTGCATTGGCAGAGGCCAGCCTTTTTCTGGACAAATTCAGTTTCCATTTATAGGCATATGTGCCCTGTGTTATTCCTTTAAATCACAACACTTCGGAGGGCTGACAAAGGAAGCCCAATGCTATGCACAGCAACTGGGCCTTGACAGAGTCCTTGAACGCTTGATAAAAGCCAAGTCTTTTCACACAAACCTTCTTCCCCTACCCTGAAATAAAAGCTTTTCCTTGCCAGTGTTCAGATACACACAAAGAGAAAGAAGACAGACACATTTTTTTTAAAAAAAAAAAATCCATTTAAATATATAATGGCTCACCTTATCTACCAGAATTCACACTAGGTTATCAGCTGTATACAAAATTCTACGTATAATATAGTCTGTGTCTATATTCTACTCTGTGTCACAATTCCACTGGCTTTTTCACACCAGGTTTTTGCTCCGGCCTGGCTTCTTAACAGCACTGGGCTTTCCCCTTCTTCACACACAGAATCATTTGCTGGTCATGGCTCTCCTAGTTTTGAATTTTCCCCGTTTCTTTTTTTGGACCATCTTTGTAAACCACACTGTGAATAAGGGAGGGGAAAAGCTGATGCAGGTAAGAAGCCAAGCTGGAGCAAAAACCCAGTGCAGAAAAGTCATATGTCTATTGGCCCAACCATCACATGTGCCCCAGGCAGGGTTGCATGCAAACAGCCCTATAAAATAAGCGGTAGCCAAACCAGGCCTCAGCGTCAGGGCTCAGTCTCATGAGTCCTCCTCAGAGGACGAGGATGCTGTGGAAGCTAACCCCAAACTGGCTGGAATCTTGACAACTTCCAGCTCCCAAGATCCATCAGAAGACAAGCAGCGAGCTGTGGCTGTTGGGCCTGAAGCTCAGATAGTCCATGAGCAGGATCTGGAGTCAGACACCAGGGCTGCTGAGGGACCCACTGAGGAGATCTGCCTATTGGTCGACCAGGACCAGGGCGTTTTCCCTGGCAGCGCCGATGTACTGGAATGAGCTCCCTGGTGAGATCAGGGCCCTGTGGGACCTCCAGCAGTTCCGCAGGGCCGTGAAAACTGAGCTGGGCATTCCAATAGGAGCGGCACCATATCAACTGAGCCTGTGCCAGTCTGCCAGCTGCACGTTGTCATAAAGCACTGTCTATGATATACAAATGGTTTAAATTGTATTTATATTGAAATGAATTTATGTATTTTATGTCAGAATGAAAGCAGAGACATCACCTTGCCAACAGAAGTCCACATGGTCAAAGCAATGGTATTCCCTGTAGTAATGTATGGCTGCGAGAGTTGGACTATAAGGAAGGCTGAGTGCCGAAGAATAGATTCTTTTGAACTATGGTGCTGGAGAAGACTCTTGAGAGTCCCTTGGACTGCAAGGAGATCAAATCAGTCAATCCTAAAAGAAATCAACCCTGATTGCTCCCTGGAAGGCCAGATCCTGAAGCTGAAGCTCAAATACTTTGGCCACCAAATGAGAAGGGAGCATTCACTGGAGAAGACCCTGATGCTGGGAAAGATTGAAGGTCAAAGAAGAAGGGGGCGGCAAAGGATGAGATGGTTAGACAGTGTCATCGATGCAACGAACATGAAATTGAGCAAACTTCAGCAGACTGCGGAAGACAGGAGGGCCTGGCGTAAACTGGTCCATGGGGTCGCGAAGAGTCGGACTCGACTGTGCGACTGAACAACAACAAATGTCAGAATGTATACTGGTTTTACTGGTTTAATGTAAGCCGCCCTGAGCCACCTTGGCAGGAGGGCCGGGGCAAAAGTTAAATTAATAAATAAATAATAAATAAATAATTGCCTGGGATTCCATAGTTGCCCCCCAGGACCCCTGGAGCAGAGAAGACAGAATGCCAGACAGAAATGCAGCTCAGACAGTGAAGTGCACATTTGGCTCCTTGGGGGCCTCTCCTATGGCCATGAGGCATCAAAGATCTCCTGTGAGGCTTTGCAGGATGCTGGACAGGGTCCATCAGTAAGACTTGAGGCCACTGTTACAGCTACAGGTGTGGCACTAGCTCCTATAAATAGCTCTGGCTGTTATGGGACCAACAGCTTTGATAGTGCTTTGGCTGCCTTGGCACCTACCAGCCTAGCTTTGCCTGTGAGGTCTTCTCCCTGCCTGTGGTCTCTTGATGCAAAGCAAGTCTGGTTTATTAGTTGCTGTAGATTTTCTGGTTGCGTGGCCGTGGTCTTGGCACTATAGGACCTGACATTTTGCCAATAGCTGTGACTGGCATCCTCAGAGGTATAATACAGAAAGATGGTGTACTCTCTGTGTCAAGGTGAGAAGAAAAATGATAGGCAGGTAATTTATAGCTACTCCAAGTGGGGTAGGGCTGAATCATTATCTTGTAGGAGTTCCCCAGGAATAGAGGAGCTTTACTGAGGCGGTTCTTTTGTATATGGATTGTTTCCTGAGGAGGTTCTTTTGTATGTGGATTGGCTATTGTTCCCCTTTTGGTTCATCTGACTGGAGTGACAGCAGTTTAATTTACAGGTTTCCTCATTTATACTCCCAACAGGTAGATAGATTAGCCTAGAGAAACATGTAGGCGGCATCCACGGATTTGCATAATGCCCCGCCCATTAGGGCTATGCACTGAGAAGTGTGTTTCTGTGGACATATAGCCTGCAGACGGATAGGGGCAATGCTGGGAGTCATATAGATGAAAGTTTGTATACAGTATGGCCGAGGACAGACTGGCAATTTGCCGCGGGATGGGACCCGGGCTGACAGCGACTCAATATCGGAGTAAATGGAACGTTCACACAGGCACATCTGCCTGGCGTCCCCCACCCGGAGCTTACCGGAGCCCTCGCGCTTCAGAGCCGGTTTAAAAAAACACCTGATAAAAGCCGTCGCAAATCGTGAAAGCCTGCGTTCGTCGCGCGTTTCCCCGCTTCTGGGGAGTCTGAACGCGCAGCCGAAAAGCCGGGAGCAACCCGCGTTGGGCATGAGGCAGCAGCGGCGTGATTGGCTGAGCTCCGCTCCACTGCCCAATGCGGTGCCGGCGTTGCAGGGCAAAAAAAAATCGCCAAAATGCGCTTATGCGCATGACCGCATGAGCGCTCTGCGCTCATGCGCACATACGCCCACAGCCGAAATAATGGGGGAACAGCGAATATAGCGCGCCTCTGGCGCGGCAGTCTGAACGGTCCCACGCGCCTCCGTCCCGTTTCTTCCGGCAGAGGCCCCCGCTGTGTGGACGGGAAAACCCGGTATCGTTTACTCCGGGTTTTTTTTGCCGCGACTCGATACCGGGGCAAATTGCCAGTCTGTCCTGGGCCTATGTTTGCACATACATGAGCTTTGCAGAAGAATTCTTCCCCTGATTTAAATGAAAATCCAATAAAGAATGATGTTCTGAAATGGGCTTTTTGAAGACTAAACTAGATATATTATGCAAATACTTGTAACCTGACTCTGATGGCATTTTTAAAATGGGAAAAGCTCCTTCCATAGGAGTGATTTACTGGAAAAGTGAAGTAGAGAGTATTTAGCCCTTTCCCTGCCTGCCATTTTCCCCACTCCAAAATCTGAAAGCCAAATGATTTCCTGCCATGGAATTCCAAACACTTGATTGTCTGTATTTAGAACTCCATCAGGGCTTATTTATTTGTCTTATTTATAATCCACCTTTCTCAAGGCAGACTACAAAATGTAGCAATACAATAGGAAAAGTATAAGCCATAAATATTGTAACAAGACTGTATCACACAGTTAAGAAAACAATGCAGTAAAAACAGCCTGGCATTAGAAATACAAAACCTGGATCACAGGAATCAAAAAGAAATGCAGTAAAAATGGAAAATGCTTGCAGTAAAACAGTACCGTGGACTATAGCCCTTGTACCTTGTGAAAGTATCCTCCTGAACAAGTCAATTTTATTATTGTGATGTTCTCTTTTTCTTGCAGATCAGAAACAGAGTGCTCACTCAGGTTCCTGCTCTTAGGTTCACAGAGCAGAGATGGTTCGAAACAACATCAGTTTATTAGCAAGAAGATACAGGACAACGGAGCTCATGCAAGCAACCATTCTAATTAACAAACAGAACTAGGGAGCAGGGACTGTACCCCAAGAGACTACACCAACACAGACAAGTATCAGAGGGAAGAACAGACTATTCCATTGTAATGTATGCAGTAAATACACCACCTCTACTGAAGAAGAAGAAGAGATTGGATTTATACCCCACCCTTCACTACCTGAAGGAGTGTCAGAGCAGTTTACAATCTCCTTTCCCTTCCCCTCCCCACAACAGACACCCCGTGAGGTAGGTGGGGCTGAGAGAGCTCTATCAAGGACTACTCTTGAGAGAACAGCTTCAAGAAAACTTGTAACTAATCCAAGGTCACACCAACAGCTACATGTGGAGGAGAGGGGAATCAAACCCAGTTCTCCCAGATTAGAGTCCATGCTCCAAATCAGTACACCAAACTGCCTGCCTGAACAATTCTGTTTTATACATTCTGCAGAATGACAACCACAACAGTGAATGCAGAGCAGAGAAATGGGGGACATGGAATGGGTTAAACACACATATGCACACCAATCCCACATGCTGCTGCTTCAATCCCATTATCCATCCACAAGCATCATTAACAATTTGAATAGCTCTGTCCGGAGAATGTTACAAGCACCTGCATACCTATATATCTAATTCCCAACAGCAACACATGCGAATATCTAAATCCACACATTGGGGGCTCTTGGGGGGCAGGGAGATTTTCTTGCACATTTGGGGCAATCCCCAGATGTGCAGAAAAATCTAAAAACTGTAAAAAATATATAGGGGGGATATTTAAATCCCCCCAAGAGTAAAAGAGCGCTCCCTGCGCAGGCTTTGCCGCCACTGCCAGGGAGGGGTAGGGGGTAGGGATGGGAGAAGGCTTGGCTGGCCGGCAGCTTTAAGCCACTCAGCCCTCTCTGCCATCCGGGGGGAGGGAGAAAGTTTGGCAAGCCCAGCTCAGGCCTTGCCACTGCTGCTGCTGCTGGGGGGAGGGATAAAGCTTGGCGGGCTGGCCAGGCCTCACCACCACCACTGGGGGGGAGAAAGTTTGGCGGGCTGGCCAGGTCTTGTCACTGCCGCTGCTAGGGGAGGGGAGGGAGAAAGCTTGGTGGGCTGAGTTCAGGCTTCGCCGTCGGTGCTGGACGGGGAGGAGGGAGAAGGCTTGGAGGGACACGGGGTTCACCATGGGTGCTGGGGACAGGGGGGCAAGGGAGAAGGCTCACCTGCGGCTGCTTCTGTCTCCTCCTGTGGAGCTTCCCCCCCCGCCGCGAGTATCGCAGGTCCTCCTCCTTGTAATGTCTAATTTGGCCTGAATTAAAAAACAAACAAAAAGTAGTAGGTTTTCAGATATTTTCTATTCCTACCAGGAGACAATAGAGAAATGTGCCAGGTATCTGTGGAAGATGGTTAGAATTTAGATATATCATCACTGAGACATAAGGAGAAGGTCAGTAGGTGATACACATGTTTCAAAATATGTAAAAACACACTTCTAAAACAAATTGTTGCTTGCCCCAGTCACCGGCACTTTGCACAGACAGAAGTTCTGTGCTCAATTCCTGCATTCAAAAGTCATCACAACTTCACCAAATGATTAAAGTCAGTAGTTACTCCATCAAATAGCCTCTTAGGACCCATTCATATGTCACATTGCAGGGAGCATCCATTCAGAAGTGGCTATTGTTAAGTAGTGGGTTCAAGAGGCTATCATGATTTCAGCATAGCCCTTTTATTCAGAAACACAACAGCAACACATGCAGCGAGCCACAACTATATAGAGAAACTCCAGGCCAAAACACACCCACAAAATAAAAATAGACCAATAGGAACATAGTAACTTGAAACCTTTATTTGCTTAGCATCATTTACACTTCTACTACCTGATTGACTGGCTCTGCAAGGGTGGGCAATCTAAACGCAGCTGGAAGGAGCCTCTCTAACAATTGTTCATTTGAAGCTCTCAGTACACAACACCCCTACCCAAGGCAGGGTTATACCCTGTTGCAAACATGGAGCCTGCACACGCTGGAAACATCTTAGTTCATTGCTTGCTGAAGGCAAACCACAGTCCAGTGTGGCTCTGTGATGCCATTGGTGCCGCAGCAGTCTCTGCACTGGGATCAGGAAGGCTTACCCAGCATCACTTGTCTCTGACAGCCAAGTTGCAGGGTCATCTGGAATCTGCTGCAGAACTCTCTCTTGCACATCAGGTGCAGTCTTGGGCTCAGGAGTGCTTGCCGTTGGGCTGCTTCTGGCTGCCGGTGTCCTCTCCAGCCATCTGCGCTGAAGCTGGTCCAGGTGACACCGCAGGTCCCAGCCATCGGGGGTGGTCACCTCATAGGACACTGGCCCATTGCTCTGGATACTGTTACAGCAACCCAGGTTAGGCCCTCACTGTAGTTTCGGGCGTAGACCATATCTCCCGGCTGGAATGCTCTCACCTCTCTCGATGCGTTGGGTTGCTGAGGATCTTCCAGAGAGAGGTCTGGGTGCAGCCTGTTCATTAGCAGCTCCACTGGGCTGCAGCCTGTTGCTGAGTGGGGCATGACATGCTGCTGGAGCAAGAAGGTAGCTAGTCAGGTGTGCCAGTCACCCTGAGTTATCTGGTGGAGACTATCCTTAGTTTTTTGCACCATCCTCTCTGCTTGTCCATTGGTTGAGGGGTGGAACAGAGCAGACGTGATGTGCTGAATGACATTGTCAGCCAGGAAATGCTGGAACTCTGCCGACGTGAACTGGGCCCCATTGTCTGACATAATGTTATCTGGGAGACCATGCATTGCAAAGAGGTGCCAGAGTGTGCAGATGACTATGGCGGACAACATGGTGGATACCAGAATGACCTCCAGACATTTGGAGTAGGAGTCCACCACTATCGGGAATGTCTGTCCCTGGAATGGGCCGGCAAAGCCCACATGGAGCCTAGACCACGGTGTGCATATTGCTTCCCACAGGTGCACTGGAGCTTGTGGCGGGGATGGTCATGACTCTTGGCAGGGCTGGCAAGCACAGACTGACTCCTCAATGGCCTTGTCAATGCCAGGCCACCAGACGTAGCTGCGGGCGAGTGCCTTCATACACACAGTGTCCGGGTGGCTGATGTGTAGTGCCGCGAGAACTTGCTGCCACAACCTGGGCAGGATGATGACTCAGTTCCCGCAGAGCAGGCAGCCCTTGTGCACTGAGAGTTCATGCTGCTGGGAGCTGTACAGCTGGAACTCCTCAACCATGAGGCCCTCTGGCCACCACCTCCACAACCAGTTCAGAACACGGGCCAAGGTGTGGTCCTTAGCCGACTGCGTGATGACATCAGAAGCATAGAGAGGCAGCTGCAGTAGATCTTCAAGCAGGAGAATGTGGTGAGCTGGAGATGGGTCAACAGCTGGATCAGGAGGCAGCTGAACTGGCACTTCTCCTTTTTTCACCTTCAACCTTCTGCAGTTGGCGGAGGATGGTCTGGAGTCGTTCGGCAAGTTCTGCCTCAGAGCCTCCGGCAATAAGGACATCATCAATATATGGAATGACACCTGGGAGTCCACGGAGGACACCTTCCATTAAGCTCTGGAAGATCCTGTGGGGTGACATTTCCAGTGAATTGCAGGAGCTTGACTTTGAACACACCTCTGTGTGGGACAATCATCTGGGCCTCAGCGGTGGCATCATCTACTGGAAGTTGTTGGTATGCCTGGGCAAGGTCGATTGTGCACTTGTAGTCTGCACAGATTCTGACCACTCTGTTTGGCTTGAGCAGGGTGATGATGGGTGTTTCCAACCATGCATGGGGGACCGGCTCCAAGACTCCCTGGGTGATGAGCCAATCCAGCTCTTCACTGATCCTCGACTTGAGGGTGAAGGGAACATAGTGAGTCTTCATGAAGATGGGTGTCATTGCCGGGTCAAGGCTGAAGGGATACATCAAAGACAGTGGGGAACTCTTCACAGACAGCCATGACATCAACTTGGCTGGTCCAGTGGACACCCGTCACATCGATGCCCAGCAGCTTGAACCATTTCAGGCTGAGCAAGCTCGGTTGGTGGCCTTGCACTACCACCAGTAGTACGGGGCCATTGAAGTATGCAACCTGGAATGTTCTGATGCCCAATACTGGCACCTGGCAGCCCTGGAAGTCCTTCAGGATCATGTTGAATGACTCGAGGCATTCTCCATTCGACTTAGGGCAGATGCACTGGAATGTCTTTGTTGAGATGATGGACAGTGCAGACCCAGTGTCGACTTCCATCTCACAGGGCACGCTCTGAACTCTAATCTGGGAGAACCAGGTTTGATTCCCCACTCCTCCACTTGCACCTGCTGGGTGACCTTGGGCAAGCCATAGTTCTGGCACAGCTGTTCTTGAAAAAGAGCAGTTTCTGTCAGAGCTCTCTCAGCCCCACCAACCTCACAGAGTGTCTGTTGTGGGGAGGGGAAGGGAAAGGAGTTTGTAAGCTGCTCTCAGACTCCTTTGGGTAGTGAAGGGTGGGGTATAAATCCAATCTCTTATCTTTTTATTCTTCTTGATCTTGGCACATGTCGAGGGCTGCAGCATCAGGACAGGGAAGCTGTTGGTCTTAGCAGGCGTGGCAGTACGGAGTGAGAGGTTGTGGTACTCTTCATGGTGGACAGAGGCCTTTCTTGTGACATACAGGGACCTTTGCAATGCATCTGTGGGCTGGGCAGAATGGTTGGTGTGTGCAACGTGCCCTGATTTTCTGCAGTTCCAGCATTGTGCATCCCGGAACCAGCATGTTTTCTGCTGATGGGAGCCACCACAGCAGGCACAAGGAGTCCCATAGGCTGGTTGAGCCCCCTCACGCTTCCCGGAAGTGACTTGTGTGCGAAGGACTTCCCCCTCATCGTTGTCGGTGGAGGAGAAATCTGCTTTCTTGCTGCACAGCCTCAGTCTTGTGGGTAAGAGGTGAACTTTGCATATGGCAAATCATTTTTGTAGACTGCTCAGCTGCCTTGGCGGCAATCGCCTCCTCGTAGGCTGTCTTAAAGTTCAAGTCTCATTTTGCAAAGAGCCATCACTGGAGCTTCTCATCTTGGAGGCTGCACACCAAATGATCACAGGGGCCTCCTCTAAGTTGTGGAAGTTACGATGGCACGACACCTTCTGGAGGGCAGTCACAAAGGCAGCAATTGACTTCCGGGGCCTGATCTTTTTTGTAGAAGGCATGCCAGCAGGCGATTCTGGAGGGACGGGGCAAGAAGTGGTCTTTCAATTTGTCCTTTGAGCATGGCAAAGGACACAGCATCAAGGTCCAGTGGTGCCACAAGAGCTCAGGCAGTCTTGAAGGTGGAGCATTCACAGAGGCTGAGGAATGTGGCCTTGACTATCTCATTGTCTGTGATCTTGTTGGTGGTAGAGATAGAACTGGAACTGAGAGATGTATGTGTCCCAGTCTTCAGCATTGTCGTCAAATGGTTTGAAGTGGTGGTCCCTTGGTGGTCATGCTGAATGATCGAGTTGTCAGTGAGGTGATTCAGCTGGATCTCTTCCTAGTTCCTTTGTCTGAATCCCATCCTCTTCGCCAGTGTTAAGTAGTGGGTTCAAGAGGCTATCGTGATTTCAGCACAGCTCTTTTATTCAGAAACACAACAACAACAGCAACACACGTGGTCAGCTGCAACTATATACAGAAACCCCAGGCCAAAACACACCCACAAAATAAAAATAGACCAATAGGAACATAGTAACTTAGAACATTCATTTGCATGGCATCATTTACGCTTCTGCTACCTGATTGGCCGGCTCTGCAAAAGCGGCCAATCTAATTGCAGCTGGGAGGAGCCTCTCTAACAATTACTGTTCATTTGAAGCTCTCACTGCACAACAGCTATCTCCACCATAGGAGGATGCTTGGCTTGGAACCTTTTTGTGGTGGCACCCACTCCCCATTTCCAAAGTGCCTGCGGCATCAATGAAATTGTGAATTCCTGCTTTCTATCTTAAGGTGTACATCTAAAAGCTGTAATGTGTGAAACGGCCTCTACAAATAGAGAGCGAGGAGGGAAAAAACCAAATAGACAGGAAGCTCTATGGCATGAAGGAAATGTAATTCTGCTCTAACTTTTGAGCCTTTTAGTGCCATCCAAAGCAAAGTTAACACCTCCAGAGTCCAGTGCTCAGCATGCCGTTTGTCACGCATTGCTCTTGACTATGCCTATTTTGTTCTCCATCTCAGAAGTTTTTTGTGTATCTTAAACAGACACAAGGGTGCCTAACTTGCCAATTATGAGACTTCCTCCTCTTCTGGCACATTTATTCCAGGAGATGTTCAAGCCCTGAGTCACTGTATTCAATTAACAACTGTGTGAGACACTTCCTTTGGGCTCTAAACAACCACATAACACACCATCAGTCTGGATATGTATTTCCAGGCAGCTCCAAAGAGTCAACTACTGATAGTCAGTGCTCTGGGTGGGTGCCAAAGAAGAGCATCTGCATCTAGGGCTGCCATGTCCCCAGCATCCCAAGCTCATGGCATGGGGCCTGTTGACATTACAGGCCAGGATCTGAGGTGGTAGCACTAAATAGCAGCACCAATGGTACTTGCCCACACTAACAGGGATTTTACCTCATGGTATCTGTGAAGGTATGTAGCTGCATTCATATGGTTTTGGAGTATTCACCATATAATTTTTAAAGAATCATAAAAACAAGGTGCCAAATAGAAAAGGCAGTTGAGTTTTTAGTGCCATATTATTGACTCCTATCTCTAATTTAGAGGACAGTCATTCCCATGAGTCTCTGACCTGGTTAGTCCAGACTAGCCTGATCTTGTCAGGTCTCAGAAGCTAAGCAGGGTAAGGCCTGTGCAGTAACGGCCCCAGGTTTTTTTGCCCATTAAGTGAGGGTACATTCTGGCAGGGCCCCCCCATGTGGGGTGGGACAGGCACCAGAGCCGCAGTGGGCGGGCCGAGGGGGTGAGCTGCAAATGCATGCAGGGGGGAGGGGAGGCTGTGCCAGGCTACAAAAGGAGCTCCAAAGAGACCACGGGGGTCGGGGCGGCAGAGGATGAGCAGCACTTTCCCGTTGTCCCAGGCTGTTCCCCGCACCTGTCCCCTCCCGCCTCCTTCTCTTTCTGTCTGGGGGGCTGCAAAGAGGGGAGTCTCTTGCCAGGAACAGAGCAAGAAGCCGGCAAGGGTGGTGAGGAGGGGATGAGGCCAGCCAGAATGGCACCCTTATCGAGCCATTGCCCTAGGTGACAGTCTAAAATTTAACAATAACAAGCAGGCCCTGGGCCTGAGTAGTATTCAGACGGGAGACCTCCAAGGAATACTAGGGTCATGATGCAGAGGCAGGCAATGGCAAACCACCTTGAATGTTGCTTGCCTTAAAACCCCACGAGGTCAGCTGTGACCTGACAGCACTTTTCACCATGAGTTACTTTGAGCAGACATACGTCTTAAAAGAAGTGTTCAGCTATGTGGGCTCACAGCCCTATTAATTGGTGCTAATTCATCTAAGTAAATCCCCTTAAGAACCTTAGAATGAGCCCTTAAACCTGCCTCAGAACCAAAACCTGAGGCCTGGCATTCCTTCCTCTATCCAGTAAATGGGGATATCCTTTTCTTTCTGTGTATGAATATGGGGAATTTCAGACAGATGATATAATCTGGAAGAGGAACGGTTCCCAAACGGTTTCTGGTCTGGCATTTCAGACAGAACCATTTTAGAACTTGTTCCCTACCAGAATATATTTGTAATTTCACACAAAAATGCTTCTGTCCCATTCAGGAAATGGGGCTGAATCGTTTTACCTGTCAACCGCTTCCAAGTAGTTGTCAGTTTCTTCTCCTGGATCCGATGCACTTTTTCCCCGCCCTTTTTCGCCCACACAGGCAATCTCTGGCTTTTAAAAAAAAAAAAAAAAAACTTTCGCTTTAGGGTGCTATAGCATAATAGCAATCCCAGTGGAATGCCTGGAGTGTTGTGTCATAGCACTATAGTGCTATAATGCTATCGCGCTCTAAAGTGAACATTAAAAAAAAGGCGTGGCAGGAAACGGCAGGAAAATAAAGCAGTGCAGTCTGAATTGCCAAACCACTTCTGATTCGGCTCTTTTCCAGTCGGGGAAAGCCATGTGTGAAATGGCAGCCCTGTACCGGTTTACTTCAAGACGAATCAGAAACGGCTTCAAACCGACAGAATCTCAGTAATGTGAAATTCCCTTATGTCTCACATGTGTATGTGTCAGAGATAGAGAGAGGGAGAGAGAGAGAGAACATGCTTCTCTACCCAATGGCCATCAAAGTGGCTTGCAATACTGTGGCCTTGGAACTTCACTCCCCTCCCCCCTAATCCAGCAAAAGTGAGTCACCCTTAAACTGTTTGGCCAAGGTCTTATTAATAAACATCTCTTGCTACCTAACAACCAAGATATTGGATGGCTATAACTGTGTCCATTTATATTGATGGACATTTACTCACATAACCAAAGCTCGGGAAAAATCAAGATAATGATCATTCTTTCAGGTAGTTTGTCCTTTCACTTATCTGGAGGAGTTCCAGTGCTCCATACCTGCCTTAGTTACTACTGGACCAAATAGCAATATATCAGCCTTCCTGCATTCTGGAGCAGCCTGCCTCAAGAATGCACATCCCTAATCACTTTCCTCTGGATTCTCTCCAGTTGGTCTACAGCCTTCACAGAAGTGAAACGGTTCATTCAGAGGCTGTCATTCAGCTAGGGTCGCCAGACTCATATTTCAGAAATATGGGACACTTTTGTAGTATGGTGATTCAAATAAGAAGAACTGGTTATATTCTGTCCCTTAAAGTAAAAGATCTGAAAATCCCAATTCACATATGCAACAAACATGGCCATGTGAGACTGACAGATATCAGAAAGTGTTCAGCAGCAGTGCCATAGTGTATCATTTACATAGTTTAGGTTAGATGATTTTTTCTGAATGAAAAAAATATAATGTGAATACACCACAGAGAGTGCTTGCAATGGCCTTTACATGGTGCCTCCTCTCTGTAATTGTTCTCGAAATTCTTGGTCTGAAAAACAGGCTAATTTCAAATTGGATTCTA
Organism: Gekko gecko; assembly: GCA_029375565.1. Lineage (NCBI taxonomy): Eukaryota > Metazoa > Chordata > Lepidosauria > Squamata > Gekkonidae > Gekko > Gekko gecko. The sequence goes on along the minus strand of JAPDNY010000003.1, from coordinate 80,556,318 downwards.
AACACACTTTGAAGTCCATGTCTAGGCCCTCAAGGGACTGCCTTTCCCCATATTTACCCCAGAGAGCACTACGCTCAGAGTCTCAGAACCGATTGACCTTCCTGGGTCCCAAGGATGCCAGGCTCGCTGCTGCCAGGGCCAGGGCTTTCTCAGTGGTGGCTTCATACTGGTAGAATGAGCTCCCGGAGGAGATCAGGGCCTTGCAGGATCTTTTACAGTTCTGCACAGACTGCAAGACGGAGCTTTTCCATCAGTCTTTTAACTAAGAAGCTGCCCGACCACTGCCACCAACGACAGTGAGATCGAGCCATACCATCGGGAGACTTAAGAAGATCACTGTTATGTTCTGAAGCTTGAATCAATCCTATGCTTTTCCATGTTAAGCTTGTGTCAGCAAAAAGGATTGTAAGAGTCGACATTCCCATTGGTTAGTTTCTGTGAAACTCTGTAAATAGCCAATCCTGAACTGCATATACTTGTTGGAGGGAACAGACCTCATTGGCCTTTATCCCAATGTTATGATTGGTTGTTAACCTAACTATGGGCATGGCTTTGACAGCCCGGATTATTTTAAAAGACAGCTGTGCTCCACTGTTTTGTGTGTGTTGTCTGATCGTCTAATTTGCTGAAATCACTTTGTTGAAATCACTACCTTGTTAAGGCTCATACTTAACAATCACCACACTGGAAACTGCCTGCATGCTTACATACTGTAGAATGCCATCTTAATTAACTGAAGAAACTATCACTAGCACTTTATGATATTACAAGTGGAGCCCTGCAAGAAACTTGCGGGATGGTTATCCCATTCCTCACACCTTTGCTTTCTCCCCTCTCCCCCTACCTCTCTCACACTCTTTCTCCCTTCTGCCCCTCCTTTCTTAATCTCTCTCTCTCTCTCCCCCCTCCATGTATGTCACTTCCTCTCTCTTCCTGACCCGTTGTTTTTCTGCCTCCCCACCTCATCACTCTTTCTCTGTCTTTCTGCCTCCCCCCACTCTATCACTTACTCTTTCTGCCCCCATCCCTCTCCCAGCCTCCTGCCTGCTTCCTCTCCCACCCCCCACAGCAGCAGTGGCAGTGCTCTGGGAATCACAACTGATCTCCCAGCTACAATGATCAATTCACCTTAGGGTTGCCAGCTCCAGGTTGGGAAATTCCTGGAGATTTGGGGGTGGAGCCTTGGGCCAGTGAGGATTGGGGAGGCAAACAGCCTCAGCAGGGTATAATGCCACAGACTCAACCCTCCAAAGCAGCCATTTTATCCAGGGAAACTGACCTCTGTCACCTGGACAACAATTGTAATTCTGGGTGATATCCAGCCCTTGCCTGGAGGCTGGCAATGGTAGTTCTTGTGGAGTTTTTGCGGTTTGGAGGGCAGAGTCTATGGCATCATACTGGTCTGTAGTTCCTTCCCTCTTCAAATCCCACCCTCCCCAGGATCCACCCCTCAAATGTCCAGGAATTTCCCAGCCTGGAGTTGGCAACACAATTTCCTTCCCACCCAACAGCCAACCTACCTTTATCTTCCTCTCTGTCTTCAGCTGTCACTCTCCACACTCCTTCCCCACAGCCTCTACCTAGGAAAATTACAGTCTTTCTCCACAGTGGGGACCAAAGCAGCGTACATTATTCTCGCCTCCTTTTTATCTGCACAACAACCCTGTGAGGTTGGTTAGGCTGAAAGTATGTGACTGGTCCAAAATCACCCAGTCAGCTTCCACTGCAAAATGGGGATCTGAACCTGGGTCATGCAGACCCAACTTTGAAGCTCTAACTACTGCACCTCACTGGCTTTCATAGGGTGGCTGCTGATGAACAGTAGCAAACAGCCAGGCCTAGTTGAGTCATCCAAATCAGGGGGGACCTGGCAGACTTAGACTACTGCCAGGCCTAGGGTTGCCAACCTCCAAGTAGGACCTGGAGACCCCCCAGAATTACAACTGGACTGTCTCCCTGGAGAAAATGGCTGCTTTGGAGGGTGGACTCCATGGCATTATACCTAGCTGAAGCCTCTCTCTTCCCCAAACCCAGCCCTCCTCACAGCCCACTTCAAAACCTCTAGGAATTCCCTAGCATGGCACTGGCTCCCTCCCTGAAAGGCCAAAATAGAACTGTCCTTTTACTGACAGAAACAGTTAGAAGCCTCCCCCCTCCTCCTAAACATTCTAATCTTTCACCATTGATATCTGGAGTTAGATCCCTGCAGAGGCCATTTCAAAAGGTATTGGAGGGAATTCAACCCTCCCTGAAGGGATTTTTTTACTTTTTGGATTTTTCTGCAGACTTAGGAAGGCCCATGACTATGTAGGAAAAGCTGTTGGGGGAGAGTGAGCCCTCTGTTGGCAGAAATAAGTGTCTGCACAGAGGGGGCCTCTTGGCTAATAGAATATAGATGTTTTATTGTATTTGACTGTTTTAAATGTTTTTATGTGGATTTTATGGTATTTTTTACCAACTAATGTAAGTCTCCCTGAGCCTGCTTGCAGGGAGGGTGGGGTATAAATTGAATGAATGAATGAACCTGTGGTTTATTTTAGCTGTGGTTAGTTAATGAAACCAGGAATAAAAAGAAGGTTGAACTTTTTTTAGTCCAGTATGGGCAGGGGGGGACTGGATTAAAAAGAAGGTTGAATTAGATTTTAGTGCAAAATTGCGTGGAGGACACCGCAGTGAACATGGATTAAAAGGAGAGGGCAGGAAGGGCCCAGGATTCAGACTGCACATGATTGTTGAATCCAGGCTTAGCAAATCCTGGCTTCAGCATTCTTTCTATTTCCCACACTGCCCCACCAGAGATCAAGCTGCTATCCCAGACTAGCTTGTGGCATTCAACTGATGGCAAAGCCATACCACATCACCAGCTCAGGTCCAAACTAGATATTATATCTGCCACAGATGAGGTCAGGGCTCCCCAACCTGCCTCATAAACAGATGTGATGCCAGGGAACTAGCATTCCCAAGCACTCGCAAAAACAGTATGTGGGGGGGAGGCTGCCCTCCCTCTACACCACACTCCTGAACCAAATTGGGCCCTAGAATGCTTAGGAACTTTAGCTTCCTGACATGATAACCACTTGTGAGTCAGGTCGGGAAATCCCAGTTCAGCTCACGGCAGATGTCACGTCTAATTTGGCTCTCACCATTGGCGACCACAAACACGAAGGCCGGGAAGCTTGTTTTTAGAAGCTTCAGCCACTCTCCAGATGGATTCAGATGAGAGAAATGGGTTATATTTGGGGAGGGGCTATGGCTTAGTGGTAGAGCATCTGCTTTGCATGCAGAAGGTCCCAGGTTAAATCCCCAGCATCTCCAGTTAAAAAGACAAGGCAGTGTTGCTGTTTGATATTTGGCATGATTGTATGCTGACAAAAGAATATATAACATTGATTTCAATGTTGGCAGCGGCAAGGATATTAATAGCTAAACACTGGAAATCGGATACACCACCTACAAAGATGCAATGGCATAATAAAATATGGGAGATGTATGTAATGTGCAGAACAACAAATAATTCCTTCTTTGAGGGAAGTGTTATAAATAAATGGAAAGAGGGGTGGAATATGGTGATAGAATATCTCAAGTGCAATAATATTATCCCAAATAGGAAGGACTATGACCTGTTTTTGAATTAATGGAGTTAAAAAAAATTGTTACTTCCCCTTCGCTTCTCTCCAATTATAAATAAGTTCTTAATTTTAACTTCTCAATTTTAAGCTTTTATATTAAGTGTATTAGAGTATTGTATATTTTGTTCTGGTTAATCAATAAAATTAAAAAAAAAGATGACAGCAAGTGATGTGCAAGACCATTGATTGACTGATTGATTGATTGATTGGTTTGATTTGATTTGATTTGATTTGATTTCTATCCCACCCTCTCCATGAGTGGGTTCCGGGTGGTCACACAAATCATGACAATAATAATATGTAAATTAGAGAATTAAAGAGTAACATGTAAGTTAGATAATTTACCAGTATCAATTTTAACTTCGGTTTTGTTTTTTGGTGGGCTTTGTTGTAGCATTTTATCTATGCTGGTCTTTGGCCACCCCAATAAGATTTGATTTGATTTGATAATTAAAAACAACATTTTAAAACAATCATAAAAACAACAATCACTGCAAAAACCTTGACTGCTACGCTCGGTTTAGGCGGATCAGAAGCCAGCGATTTCAGTAGGGGAGGCCAGAGATGGATTTTGGATGCCCATTACCTCAACCAAAAGCCCAGTGAAACAGCTCCATTGTACAGGCACTGCAGAATTGTTATAAATTCGCAGGGCCCTGATCTCATGTGGGAGCTTGTTCCACTAGGTTGGGACCAGGGCAGAGAAGGCCCTGGTTGAGGCTAACTGGACATCCTTGGGGCTGGGGACAACCAGCAGGTGTTGGTTTGTTGAGTGCAATGCTCTGTGGGGCACATATGGGGAGAAGTGATCCCAAAGATATGCAGGTCCCTGGCTGCATAGGGCTTTGAAAGTTAATCTATACCTGACACCCTGGAGATTTGAGTAGACAATACTTTGATGGACCAATGGTCTGATTCAGTATAAGATAGTTTCATGTGTTCATGTAAGATATGCCATTGAGCCACAACCCCTGCTTGGGTGGCTACTAAAGAAAGTTGGTAGGCTTTCACATTAACCCAGCAGGTTTTTGACTCCACACAAATGCTACCTGTCAACCACATGCCCAGAATATTCACACACAGAGCTCAAAACTCCAACAAAGCCCCTGGATGACTCCACTTGCCCCACAACAGTTTCTGCTCACAAAACAAACATTAAATGTACTTTACTGAACAGAGAAATCAAGTACCAAGCAATAACAGCCGTGAATGCTAACTTAAATAAGTTGGATATAAAAGGGGAGTGAGACTGTATGGGAGAGGTGTTAAATAGTGGGTTCCATGGATGAACAGACCCCAAGTACAGTGATCAACAAGGAGAAGGAAGACAAAATCCCAGGCAGAAGCCTGATTTTTAAGCATGCAAAAAACCACGCCCCAAACACTCCCACTCCCAACGATAGGCTATTTACATTATATTGTTTTTCTATTGGTCCATTCTAGGATCCCAGACAATTATTGTTTTGTGGGTGCAAGCTCAACCCGACTGCAGGGCCAGTTTAGGGTTGACTCATCCTTAGTAAACAACATCCCTCCCCCCTAAGTTCCAAGACACCCTAACATACAAAGTCTCTTAGGTACACTGGCCTACCTCTTTCTCTGGTTGAGTGGCGCAGTTCTGTTGGAGGAGTCGCTGTCTCTGGAGCTGGGCTCTGGGCCTCTGTTGCTGGTGCAGTGCTAATGGACAGCTGTGGGGCTGGTGTGGCAGCTGGGCCAGGCATTTTGTCTTCTTGGCTGTCTGACTGAGCGCTGTCGCCCAGGAATTCACTCATGGTGTCTGACTCCGATTGTTGTGGCAGTTCCCCCTCACTGTATTCCTCAGCTGCTGACTGCGACTTTGGCTCAGCTGCGAGCAGATGGTGGCAGAGCTGGTCTATGTGTCTGCAAAGGACTTGACCACCTTCAATCAATACCTCGTATGACAATGGGCCAGTAACTTGGATGACCTTGGCGGAAACCCAGGCAAGATCTCTGGAAAAGTTCCTTGCACAGACAGGAACGCCAGAAAAGAATCCTCTGGGTGCTTCCTGGTTCTCTGGCAATGGATGCTTCTCGGGGACTTGATCTGGGTGCATCTGGTCCAGGCAGGTGGTCAGACACCTGCCCATGAGAAACTCAGCTGGGCTATGCCCTGTAGTAGTGCTCGGGGTCACCCAGTGGCCGAAAAGGAAAGCTGCGAGTCTATGGTCCCAGTCTCCATGGATGATTCACCGGACAGACTCCTTCATGGTCCACACCATTCTTGCCACTTGTCCATTGGTGGCAAGGTGAAAGGGAGCAGAGTGGATGTGCCTGATGAAGTAGCAGCCCATAAAATCCTGGAACTCCCCCGAGGTGAAGGCGTTGTCCATCACTACGGTGTGGGGCAGGCTGTGTGTGCTAAAGATCCATCTTAGGGCCCTGATCATTGCTTTGGTGGAGGTGGAAGCGACAGGCACAACCTCCAGCCACTTGGTATATAGTCCACCAAGATGAAGAATATTTGTCCTTGGAAGGGGCCAGCAAAGTCCAAATGTAGCCGGGACCAAGGTTTTCGGGTGGACTCCCACTGCTGCACTGGTGCCCAGGTTGGTTCTGGTTGGGTTTCTTGGCAGGCCTAGCAGTGCTTGACCCATGCCTCAATCTCCCCATCCATGCCAGGTCATCACACATAACTATGGGTGAATGCCTTCATTCATACTATTCCCAGGTGAGTCTCATGCAGGGCTGACAGCACTTGTTGACATAAGGGGGTGGGAACCATCACCTGGCTTCCCCACAGGAGGCACCCTTTGTGTGCTGATAGCTCATCTCAGCGGGAAGAATAAACTGCAAAATCTGGGCCCACCTGGCTAGTGGACCATCCCCTCCCCACTCAGTCCAAAAAATGGGAGAGAACCCAGTCTTTTGCGGTGTGGTGGGAGACATTTGCAGTGTGCAGAGGGAGGTCCAGGAGCTCCTCCATGAGCAGGATCTGGTGAGCAGGAGCCAGGTCTGGATCATAGGAGCAGAGCATCAAGCAACTGAGGGCATCAGCATGCCCCATCGCCTTCCTTGGGTGGTGGCAGTGGGAATACTGGTAACCTACCAGGAAGATGGACCAACACAGTACCCAGAAGAGAGCATCTGGGGAGTCTGGCAATCTGGAGCCAGCAGACTCAGTGACCAGCCACCCATAGAGGTAATCGTGGAACTTTTTACCCCTGCCATGATGGCCAATGCTTCTTTATCAATTTATGCATAGTTGTGCTCGGCTGAAGAGAGGGTGTGAGAGTAATAGGCCACAGGGACCTCCCTGCTGATGCCCCAGGATGGTGCTGACACTGTAGGGGGAGGCATCGCAAGGCAGGATGATGGGCAGCATCTCGTCTAAATGGGCCAGAACTGTGTTGGAGGTGAGCAGCTCCTTGATGGCCCAGAATACAGCGGCTTGTTTTGGGTCCCAGACTCATGAGACTTTTTTGTTGAGAAGGCAGCAAAGTGGTTCTGCGAGGGTGGTTTTATGAGGCAGGAAAGAATGGTAGAAGTTCAGTAGTCCCAAGAAGGCTTGGAGCTCCTGCTTGGAGGCTGGCTCAGGAGCATCGACGATGGCAAGCACCTTGTCTAGAACCAGATGGATGCCTTTGGCATTGACAGAGAACCCCAGGAATTCGACCCATAGAACCCCCAGGAGACACTTTTCCCTCTTCACTTTTAGACCGGCCGAGTGGAATCACTGCAGGACGGCAAAGAGTTGGCAGGCAAAGTCCTCTTCCGTGGGGGTGGCAATCAGAACATCATCAAAGAAGGGCTGGACCCTGGGGATTCTTTTGAGGAGACAGTCCATTAAGTTTGGAAGATCCCTGGGGCCATGCTGACCCCAAACTGCAGCCACTGTACCTTGAACATGCCCCAGTGGGTCATGATGGCCTGGGCTTCTGTTGTCGCATTGTATACCAGAAATTGCTGGTAGGCCTGGGCCAAATCCAGCTTCCTGAATATCTTGGTGCCCACCAGAGAGGCCAAGATGTGGCTGACCACTGGAACCAGGTAGGAGTGGTCCTGCACTGCTTTATTGATGGTACATTTGTAGTCCGCGCAGATGTGGATGTCCCCATTGGACTTTACTGGTGTCATGATCAGGGTTTCCCAGAGGGCATGGGGGACCAGCTCTAAGATGCCTTAATCCACCAGGCGATCCAGCTCCTTGTCTATTTTAGGTTTCACTGCAAATGGGACACGCCTGGCCTTCAGCCGTATGGGCCACACCTCTGGGCTTAGCTGCAGCGAGATGGGGGGGGCAGTGTAGTCGTTGAGTGTGCCATTGAAGATGGCCAGGAACTCATCACACACATTCTGAAAGTCTCTTGTGATAATGTGGTGCACACCTGTGACTTGGAACCCCAGGGGCGCGAACCAGAGTAGTCCTAGGAGACTTGTGCAACTGCCCCACCACCACCAGCAAGTCCAAAAATCCATCAAATTCCTGGTACTGCACCCTGAACTTGCCCATCCCTCTTATAGCCACCACATTTTATTAGAAATCCCATAGTGTAAACCTGGCAGGCCTGAGTGGAGGGGCTCCCCCATGGGCAGAGCCTACTTAAAGTGTCCTCCAAGATTATGGAAATGAAAGACCCAGTGTCCAGCTCCATCATCAGGGAGCCCCCTTGATCAATACAGTCACATTAATTTTATTGGGGGTGCCCAGGGGTAAGTTCAGTACACGTTGCTACCAGACGGAGGTGGTGTGTAGTTCTGTCATGTGTGCTGGGGTTGTCGTTGGTCACTTCCTGTTTCCCTTGGAGCAGCAGGCTCGGGCAATATGGCCAACTTGCTAAAGGTCCAACACGTGGTGTCCCAGAAATGACAGGATCTCCACTCGGGGGGGATCCCCGCAGCTGGCACATGGTGTCAATATGGTGCTTTTGATGGTGCATCATGGAGCAGAGGGGTAAGCATTGCGGCGGGCTGGGCATGGTAGTTGCAGGACCTCTTCACTGTCGGATGTGTCTGAGGCTGAGGAGATGGCAGCCTGGTTCACATCTGTGAAATGTTGGTTGGCCTTCTGGTTGCCACCCTCCTGGGACTTCTCGAATGCTGCAGCCATTTGGAGGGCCTTTTAGAGATTTATGCCCTCTTGGCTGATGAGCTTGCACTGGAGCGTCTCATCCCTGAGGCCAAACACAAAGTGGTCTAGGAGTGCCTCCTTGAGGTTCCTGTACTCACAATGGAGTGCCAGTTGATGCAGGGCAGCAACATAGTCAGAGGCCAATTCACTGGACCTCTGGCTCTTCTCGAAGAAACTGAGGTGGTGAGCCAGTCGGGTGGGCTTGGGCACGAAGTGGTCAGTGAGTGTCTTGATGAGGCTGTCAAAAGTGGTGAGTAACCATGCAACCATGTAACAGAGTAGCTTATGAGGTATTGTTAGATGAAAAGAATAATTTAAAGTCAGAAGAAGTTTTGTCAGGATTGTATAATATACATCTATCATGGTGGGAAACAGCTCAGCTCCAGTCCAGGTATACAAAAGATGCTACATATGGTTTTCAAGAGTTAAGAACCCAACTAGATAAGATTTGGTTATCATCAAGTGATAAACAGGTCCAGAAACTGTATAATTTTTTGCTAGATGAATACTTACTGGATGAGATGGTTAGTCCAACGATGATAGCATGCATGAGAGATATGGGACACACAATAGAAATAGGTCAATGGGGAAGTATCTGGAAAGTGTTATTATATTCGAAAGCTTATAGCTATAGGGAAAACGTCTATAAAGTATTTCACTGGTGGTATTGGTCACCGGATAAAATTGCTAAATGTCACCCATCAGTTTCCAAGAACTGTTGGAAATGTAAAGTGAACGTTGGGACCTTCTTCCATATGTGGTGGCGTTGTGGGAAAGTCAATAAGTATTGGAAGATGGTCCAGAGAATAATACGAGATATGATGAACATGGATCTAATACTAACACCTGAAATAGCCCTGTTAAATTTAATTCCGGAGGAATATAAAAAAAACTGATAAATATATGTTAATATGTATATTAACGACAGCTAGGATTTTATTGGCCAAGTGCTGGAAACAGGAACAAGTACCCACAAAGAAAGAGATGGAATGTAAATTATTGGAGATAGCCGAACTTGATAAATTAAGTATAATTTTGCAAGGGAAAGATGATAAAGTTTTTTTGGAAAGATGGGAACGCCTATATATATGGATAGATAAAACATGGTAAATGTGACTCAAAGGTATTTAATGGAAAAATGTATGTAAGTTAACCGTGGAAAACAATAAAGTATGGTGACAGAAAGTGGTGAGTTTCAGCATGGTTGGGTGCAATGCGGCCTTGCGCTAGCTCCAGGGTGGCAATCCCACAAGAGCTGAGCAGCAGAGCCTTCTTCTTAGCAGCGTCATCAATGTGTTGGGACTCCACGGAGTACGTTAGGCGTTCCACCCAGGCCTCCCATTTCTCTGGTGAGTGGGGTCAGACTCAGGCAACAGTTCTGGAGCAGTAGCCATGGTCCCGGTTGTGATGCAACACGCATGGCACTGGAGCTCAATGCGCGGTGTGGTGCAGATGGGTGCTGGGCTGGCTCAACAGGATCCCACCTTCGTCGCCACTGTTAAATAGCGGGTTCCATGGATGAACAGACCCCCAAGTACAGTGATCAGCTCTACTTTATTAGTGATTTCAGCAAGGAGAAGGAAGACAAAATCCCAGGCAGAAACCTGGTTTTTAAGCCTGCAAAATACCACACCCCAAACACTCCCACTCCCAACGATAGGCTATTTACATTACATTGTTGCTCTATTGGTCCATTCTAGGATCCCAGCCATCTATGGTTTTGTGGACACAAGCTCAACCCGACCCCGGGGCTAGTTTAGGGTTGACTCATCCTTAGTACACAACAGATGGGATTTTGCTTTTCCCTCTGCCTTTTGTTTCTGTATAATAAATGTAATAGGAATTTGTGGAGCACAGGCAGTTGAGATATCCAGGGCTTGACTGATGTTGATTTCCCCCTCTAGGGATACACGGAAGGAGCCTGCTGCATTGCTGCGTCTTTAAAAGAGAGGCAGCAGGGAACGTAGAGAGGAGTCTGTTGTCAGGTAGACTCAAAGCTGCCCTTTCTGCCCTCTCCTTTTAATCCATGTTCACCGCGGGGTCCTCCAAGCACTTCTGCACTAAAATCTAGTTCAACCTTCTTGTTATTCCACTTCCCCCCCCGCCCCATTCTGTATTACATTATGTCCCTTCAGTGGTCAGCCCAGCTGTTGCCCCTCCGGTTATTTGGATGCTCTTTTGCCATGGACTTAAATGGCCTCAGCTCTGAGTGGCCGGCAAATGCAGAAAGAAGCCCGATACTCATGTGAGCCTCCGGGAGGGGGAAAGTGGTTTCATTGAGCCGCTCTTGCCAGGTGACTCCATAAGCAGAGTATGTGTGCAACATTGGTGGGAAAACAAACTGAGATCAAACCAGAATATTTTATCTGTAAAGGTAAAGGTTTCCCTTGCTTGAAAGCTAGTCAAATCCAACTCTAGGAGGTGTGCTCATCTCCATTTCCAAGCCAAAGAGCCAGCGCTTTCCGAAGATGTTTCTGTGGTCAAGTGGCTGGCATGACTAAACGCAGAGGTACACAGAACACTGTTTCCTTCCCACCAAAGCAGAACCTATTTATCTACTTGTAATTTCTTGCTTTCAGACTGCTAAGTTGGCAGGAGCTGGGGCCAGAGACAGGAGCTCAGCCTCACGCCATCACACGGCACTCGAACTGCCGAACTTTCGAACTGCCAAATTACAGACCTTCCACAGCCTGCAGTTCAGCGTCTTAACCTCTGAGCCACCGTGGCCCCAATTTTATCTGTACATAACTACAATTAAGACTAACGGGGGCTAATAAACCAGCTTCATATCCTGATTTTGGTTTGAGCTACCCAAACTAATTACAGTTAGTGTAAAGGTTCAGATGATCAATTAACTATGGCTAGTTTAATTAAACCATGGTTTCACATTAGATCTGAAATTAGCATTTAGATAATAACTATCTTCTAATTATGCCTAGGGGGGCTAAAAGTTGACAGATGGTTTCTCAAGACTTAGTGCATCAAAGCCTGGACTGGTTTTTGAATCCATTTCTAAGAGAAGTGTGTTGTGAAGATGAAAAAGAACAGGATGAAATTGGGACACAAGTTATTGTAAACAGTGTCACTGCAAAGTGAAAGTTTAGAGAATCCATTTCCAATGTTCCAGGGCATAATACAATCTTTAAGATGATAGGATGGGCAGCCAACTCTTGGCTTAGTGAGCCCTTGGAAAGAAGATAGTCTTTGACGGGACAGAGTTCCTGTTTATTTATGCCTAAGAGAACTAGGTAGCTTGTAATTTTGGGAAGGGAGTATTGCACGCTTCTGCAGAACAGCCTTCCGTTGGTTACAGTTTGTGGGTAGTGATTATTGTATGTGATTCACAAGCTGCAAACCAACAGGCTGACTTGCATGCATGAATGTCATTGAGGCCCAACATCAGAGACAGAAGCATGCAGTATCTGTACCTACATTCCCTAGATAAATGAATATATTCTTTCAAACAAAGGGGCTACTCCTGACCAGTTCAGACCAGTGCTCTCCAAAGTCCATCTCATTGTCCTCTAGTAACCTGAATACTTAAATGTTTTACAGTTATGTCATAAAACTCAGTTGGAACCTAGAGGAATCACCATTTAATTGGGCTATTGATATTGGTGCATATCAGGAAAGAAACAGAAATAAACAATCAGATTAATGTCATTCTAGTAGAATTTTTTGTCTCAAGGTATATGCTTGCCTGAAATTTGGTATTGCTCCAGAACTTAGCAAAACTGGATTTTCCCAGCATTTTAAAGCTCAGGTTGCATCTGTGGGTAGATCAAATTAGATAAGGAAAAATGGGTTTAATCCTTTCACCTACTGAAACCACCCTCCCAACACTGCTACTAACCTTGGCTAGAAAAAGACCAGGCACTAATCCTTTGCCCATTTTTTCCTTCCAGAGCTAACAACAGCACATGGAGGTAGGCTTTACTAATGCTGGGGCCTGGCAGGGAATTCCCCAGCCCCAGTTTCCTGCCCTCAAGAAACTGACTGGGAGAAAAAAATTGCCTCCATAATGAAGCTCAAGGAATTTTCCCTAGTCTCTATTGTTTCTACCATAGAGTGTCAATGAAATTCCTACAGGGTCACCTAGAAGTGACATCACATTCTCCCCAAACTCCACCTCCCTAGGCACTGCCTCCCCAATATCCTTGTATTTGCTTAGGCAGTGTTGGCATCCCTACAGGAAGGGCATTTTTTACATATAAAACTGTGGCAATGGAAGGATTGATCCCCTCTCTCCTCACCACACTGCCCAGATCTGACTCAGGGCTCCACAAAGTCACAATGTATTTACCATGTAAAACTGGTGTTCTGAAATTTTGGCAAGCTTTTGACACAAGGGATGGGTGCTATAACTAGCCATAAGTAACAGTTAAGCCTATTGTGATGAACAACAGTTTTCAGAGAAGCTTGGAATCCTGGGAGCTGTTCTGTATGACAGACATAGTGTCATCCCTGGTCTCAAGAAAGCATGCTGCTTTAGTGGTATGAGTGGAGCTTTCTAGACTGGTCTCCCCACCCTTACCTCCTGAAAGTATGCAAAGATTAGGAATGACTAGTCTGAAGCAAGAGCCCTGATATGTGGATATGATGTAATTATCTCATTCCCAAACACAATTCAGACAATATAGATTAATTTTCAAGATGTCCAATTAAACCGGTATTTCTGTGGATGTGCTAGTGTAGGGGGGAGTCCACCATCCACAGACAAACTGTTACACATCAGGCAAAGAACAATTCTGAATCCACAAGAAGTCGTCTACCCCAAGATGCAGTGATGGCTGTTAATTTAGATGGTTTTAGACGAGAACTATAGAAATTCCTTTGGGATAAGCCCAGCAATGGCTTTTAGCCATAGTGACTAAATGGAAGTTCCATGTTTGGAGGCAGTATAATTCTCAGTACTGGTACTGGGGGGCAAAGGGGGTGCCTTCCCATCTATGCCCCTCTCATAGGCCTTCCAGGAGCATCTGGTGTCAGAATCGGGCTCTGTTGAATGTCAGAGTGACACAGGTTTTCCTTTGTAGTTTCCCTCCACTTCAAAGTCATCCCAACCATTTGGTTTCATTCCTTCCCAGCCTTCTCTGCCATAAAACTCCAGGGATGAGAGGAGTAGGTGTGAATGCTAAATATGTGTGTGTGTGAAGGGGTAGGTTAGCAACAACTTTCCCATGAGAATGAACCCCAAGATGTAAAGCTGACAGAAGCGTTTCATCTTTGGAGAAGCATTGGTTGCTGAAATATAAACTTTTATAGTGCAAAGTAGTATGGGGAGAGTGAAAGAGGAGAAGAGAGTGAGTGCCCACTGTAGTACCATTACTTATAGCCTATACAATACCTAACCTTTGATCTGTCCTTTAGTCTGAACAAGAGATCTCTCTTGTGCACATCCAAATCTCTGCTTCTAATAAAGCTTTTATAAAAGACTATTGGACTGAGAGTAGACTAACTCAAGGGTCTGACATCTGGTTATCAACTGTGTGAAACAGGATGCAGGACTAGGTGAACCTTGATCTGATCTGGCAGGGCTGTTCTTACATGCTCAAGTGTGTAAAGGGATTTCTTAGCTGGGTTATTCCACAGAAGAACAAGCGAACTCTGCTGCTATCTAAAGAAGCTTGGCGATTGTGAGTCACAATGCCCTATAAAAACACAGAGGAAATGTGAGGCAAGTATACAGTAATTGCTCAGATTGAAATCAAACGAGGATCCAGGAGCTATAACCCATAAACACCTTGTATTTCCAGAAGCACCATGAGATTTTTAACAACTGTGATCTGGCAGGGCCTTGGTTTTAAAATTTCATGTGAAATATCAGCCCCTAGACACATGTTCCCTTACTGACTGTTGCTTCAGCACTGACAATTAAGAGTCCCTTGGACTGCAAGGAGATCAAATCATTCAATCCTAAAAGAAATCAACCCTGACTGTTCCCTGGAAGGCCAGATCCTGAAGTTGAAGCTCAAATACTTTGGCCACCAAATGAGAAGGGAGCATTCACTGGAGAAGACCCTGATGCTGGGAAAGATTGAAGGTCAAAGAAGAAGGGGACGGCAAAGGATGAGATGGTTAGACAATGTCATCAATGCAACAAACATGAAATTGAGCAAATTTCAGCAGACGGCGGAAGACAGGAGGGCCTGGCGTAATCTGGTCCATGGGGTGGCGAAGAGTCGGACTCAACTGTGTGACTGAACAACAACAACTCTTGCTGTATCTGGGGAACTCTATAGACATAGTTTATCTTGATTTCAGTAAGGCTTTTGATAAGGTTCCACATAATATTCTATTCTTCTTGACAAATAGGTAAAATGTGGTTTGGATCCTATGACTGTTAGGTGGATCTGTAAGCGGTTGACAGATCGCACCCAAAGAGTGCTTGGGAATGGTTCCTCATCCTCTTGGAGAGGAGTGACAAGCGGAGTGCCACAAGGATCTGTCCTGGGACCTGTTTTGTTCAGCATCTTTATCAGAGATTTGAACGAAGGGATAGAGGGAAGGCTTCTTAAATTTACAGATGATATTAAATTGGGAGGGGTAACAAAAACAGTAGAAGACTCAGGATACAGGATGACTTTGACAGGCTGGAAAACTGGGCTAAAACATATAAAATGGGGATAAATATAAAGCTCTGCATTTAGGTAGGAAAAATCCAATGCCTAATGATAGGATGGGGAAGACTTGTTTTGGCAGAGGTATGTACAAAAAGGATCTAGGGGTCTTAGTAGACCATACAGTGTGATGCCATAGCTAAAAAGGCAAATGCCACCTTGGGCTATATCAACAGAAGTATACTGTCCAAATCGCATGAAGTGATGGTATCGCTTTACTCTGCTCTGGTTAGACCTCACCTAGAGGATTGTGTTCAGTTTTGGGCACCACAATTTAAGAAGGATTTAGACAAGCTGGAACATGTCCAGAGGAGAGCAATGAAGATGGAGGCCAAGTCCTATGAGGCAAGCCTGAAGGAGCTGGGTATGTTTAGCCTGGAGAACAGATGACTGAGAGGTGATATGATAACCATCTTCAAGTACTTGAAGGGCTGTCATATAGAGGATGGTGCAGAGTTGTTTTCCGTTGCCCCAGAAGGTCAGACCAGAACCAACGGGTTGAAATTAAATCAGAAGAGTTTCCGGCTAAACGTTAGGAGGAACTTCCTGACAGTTAGAGTGGTTCCTCAATTGAACAGGCTTCCTGAGGAGGTGGTGGGCTCTCCTTCTTTGGAGGTTTTTAAACAGAGGCTAAATGGCCATCTGACAGCAATGCTGATTCTGTGAACTTAGGCAGGGAGGGCAGGAAGGGTTGCATCAGTGCTTAGTTCTTGTGGCCCTTTCTTACAGGCCCCGGGAAATGCTGATTGCCACCTTGGGGGCAGGGAGCAAGTTTTTTCCAGGCCAGTTTGTCCAGGGATCCTGGTGGAGGTTTTTTTTTTGTCATCATCTGGGTGTTGAACAGGGGTCACTGGAGGTGTGGGGGAGGTATTTGTGAATTTCCCGTATTGTGCAGGGGGTTGGACTAGATGGCCCTGGAGGTCCCTTCCAACTCTATAATTCTATGAGTCTATAGAATGACAAACAGTAATGCCTGGAGTACTCCACACAGTGCTCATATGGCTCAAGCATCAAAATATACAAAACGATAGAAGCAGCATCTGTATTTTTTAAAAAAGAAATATCCTCTATGGCCATTGCTGGGCAACCACGACAGTATCACCATTTTGACCCGTGCCTTCTTTTACTGAAAGGCAGGAGGAAGGGGTAGGGCCCTTTTCAGGGCTCTTCTGGCCTTTTAGGGAGTACAGTGGAAGCTGCTTTGGGTCCCCATTGTGATGGAAGGTGAGGTATAAATGTAGTTTAGAAATAATAAATATAGCTGAAAAAATGAGGGGCAGATAAATTGTGGGTTGATTGGTGGGTGGGGAGGAGAGAAGTAAGCAGGGAACGGTAAGGATATAGGGGATTGCTAGAAAGAGAAGAAGAGGAAATAGCATAGGGAGGGGAAAGTGAGGTGCCCCTCGCATGTCCTTGTGGGTTCCTCACTGTACGAATGTGCCCAGCTCAGCCAGGACCTCACACTCCTGCAGAGTTTTCCCAGAGACAGGCTGTCAGGGAGAGGGAAGGAACAACAGCTGAAGAAAGGGGTACCGATATGAGAACTATGAGCTGACTTTTAAAAAATCTGTTTTATATGTCATATGCACGATTTCACATTTCCTGAAAAGCATCAGAGGCAAAAGGTATTCTGAGCACAACACTGTTAAAGCCCCCCCCGCCCCCTCCAATAAAAACCTTCCAGCATTGCTGATTACCATCAGCCGGCCAGGATTCCAACAGCACAGGCAGTTCAGCCTCGATGCGGCCATCTTCTGCAAGTGCTCTGCCCTGTCTTGTATCAATACAAGCCTCAGTAATAAACAGGAGAACCCTACTTGTCCAATACAAGCTTGGCTTTGTGCAAGAACTGCCAACACCTCTGAGAAGGAAACATTTCTGGCTTTCAGAACTTAGAGGGTTTTAATGGACTTCCTGAGTCCATAAAAGATAATGACCCTATTACTTCTGTGAGTTCCCAATGAGTTTAATGGTGCAAGCACACATGTAAAGTGAGAGTAAGTTGAGGTTTTTCCTGTTCCCTCCTCTTAATAACTCTTCTATCCAGAATTGGTATCTAACTGTAAAACATTTTATGCTCATGGTAAAGAAATTATACAGGGTTAGATTTTCCAAGGGCCAAAATTAAAAGCCTATACAAACGTTGCTTTTTTGGACATCACAGGAGGTTAACAGACTAAAAATACACATGCATCTTAAAAGCCTGCCCTGATAGCTGTTATTCAGGGGCTGAGTGTGCTGTTGGTGCACTTTTGAGTCTCATGATTTCCCATGGGGAAACTGTGCCCAGAGCAGCTTGCCTGCCTGTCTTCCCACCCCGATGGAGTGGCTATTCCAGGTGGAAAGGGTATCCCGATTTCTCAATATAGTCCATGCATTTCATCTGCATTTCTACAGAGCTCGAAGTATCCTTTTCAATGGTTTTCAAAAAGAACTAATGGGAGTCAGGAAGAGTCATAGCTCAGCAGCCGGTCATATGCTTTTGATTCTTTCAAACACATAACTGCTGTTACAACAGGCAGTACCAAGCAAGATGGATCAAGGCTCCGACTCAATAAAGGACAATTTCATATTGTATTTATAAAATGACCCCAGTACCAAAGGAAACAATTAAGTCATACTTCTTCATCAACAGTGACTCTTGGGCTCATAGCAAGATGATCTAGGAGAAATGCTACTTGGGTTGATTCCCTTTGGAGGAGAGAGGCCTGGGGACCTATAGCATCTCTGTAACATTTACAGCACATAAGTACAGCATAGATGAAGGCAAGCATGCATTCCTAAAGGATAGTAGATCTGCTGCTCCTCATCCCCAAAGAAAGAGAAGGGCTACATCTAGACATTGTATTGTTTCATTGCAGCAGTGGATTTTCCAGTGTCAACAAGACAATTCAGTTGCAAATGACTGCTATAGTGCAACAAGCATAATGCGCAATGCTGTGTGGGTTCACCCAAAGAAAGAGATCTTGCACACCAAGGTGCTTCCCTTCCATGCTTACTGACAGTTCTCAGTATGCTTCCCTGTCTGCTAGATTCAGACCTGATGGTTCTTTACCCATACATTCCTTCCTCCTCCTCGGCTGAGAGGGATCATCTTCTACAAGCTTCAAGGATACTGAACAGCGGTATTAGAGGGCCATCTCCTAACAACTACTGAACATCAAGGGAAAACATTAAACTTTTGGTCAGTTCAGTTCAGGGGGGTAGCTGTGTTGGTCTGAAGCAGCAGAACAAAGTCTGAGTCCCCAGTGGGGCCCCTTTAAGACCAACAAAGTTTTATTCAAGGTATGAGCTTTCATGTGCACGCACACTTCTTCAGATACAATGAAGTGGAAACATAACAATGATATAATCCCTTGGGAATTTCCTTCTGATTAGAAAGGTGAGATTGCTGACCAAATTTTCTTAAACTCAAAGAGGGTTCCAGTTGATGTCATCTGATTCAAATTAAAAGTAAGTCTGGCTAAAACATAGTGATTCCATAGTCACGTATGCCACATCTGTAGAATTGGGGCAGTGGAAATTTTCCAACAAGAAGCTATGGCAAGTTTAGCAGCCGATAAAAGGATTGCAATAACGTTAGTTATCCATTGAGGTTGATCCTTATTCCAATCTATATATCTAATTCCCAAGTGGCCCCCTGTGTGCGGATATCTAAATCTGCACATCGGGGGCACCTGGGGGGCAGGGAGATTTTCCTGCGCACGTGGGGCAGTCCCCACGTGTGCAGAAAAATCTAAAAAGTTTTTTAAAATGTAAGGGGAATATCTAAATCCCCAAAAAAGTAAGAGCGTTCCCTGCGCATGCGCAGGGAACGCTCTACAAACTGGCCGTTGCCGCCGCGCCGTCAAGGGATGGGAGGGTGGGAGAAGGCTTGGTGGGCCAGCCGGCCAGCCTCCCCCACCCCCCCGCCGCCGCCCTGCCGCTTGAAAGGGAGGGAGGGGGAGGCTTGGCAGGCCAGCCGGCCGGCCGGCCTCCCCCCCCGCCGCTGCTGCTGCCCTGTTGCTTGGGTGGGTGGGTGGGTGGGAGGGAGGGAGGTGGAGGCTTGACGGGCCGGCCAGCCTCGCCGCCCCTCTGCTGCTGCTGGGGAGGGGGAATCTCGGCGGACCGGCTGGCCTTGCCGCCGCCGTTGCTGGGGGGGGAGGGAGGGGGAGGCTTGACGGGCCGGCCAGCCTCGCCGCCCCTCCGCTGCTGCTGGGGAGGGGGAATCTCGGTGGGCCGGCTGGCCTCGCCACTGCTGCCGCCGCCGCTGCTGGGGGGGGGAGAGGGAAGCTTGGCGGCCGGAATACTCCCTCCCCCCCGCGAGTATCGCGGGTCCGCCTCTTGTTTTCTCCTAATAGGAGGCATTCTGGACTAAATTCTAGTGTCATCCCTGTCATTGTTGTAACTGTCTCCAAAATTGCTTGCCAAAAGGGTACCAACACTGGGCAGGTCTACCAATAGTGGGCATAAGTTCCAACTGACCTGCATTTTTTCCAGCAACCTGGACTGAGCTGTGGCGAGGTATACAAGAAGGATTGGGGTGTTCGCAGGGCTATTTTGGGGCAGGAATGCACAGGAACGGAGTTCCCGCTGGCTCCCAAGTTGGCCAAGCCCAGCAGGAACTCATTAGCATAATAGGCCACACCAAACAACAGAAACTCATTAGGATCGGCTACATTAGGGGTGTGTGGCCTAACGTGCAAAGGAGTTCCTGCTCCAAAACAAGCCCTGGGTTTTGACAACAAACAAGGTAAACAGCAGGGGTCTTTTCGGGGGGAGCACACCGGAGCACAGCTCCGGGAGCTCAGGAGCCAAGCCCCGCCCCCAGCCGGCGTCCTGGAGAGTCTTTCAGGCAGCCGAATGTCAATTTCAGCTCCATTATATCCTATGGGCCATTGAAGTCAATGGTGAAAACATAGGGTATATTCTAGGGGCTGGAGGGAGGGTTTGAGGGAGAGGCTCGAAACTCACAGGATAGCTGATGGAGCCTCTCCCAAGATACCCACCAAGTTTCAAGAACATTGGACCAGGGGTCCAATTCTATGGGCCCCTAAACAGGTTGCCCCTATTCCCTCCATTGTTCTCTATGGTGGGGAAAAAAATAACTTTTTTCCCACCATAGAGAACAATGGAGGAAATGGGGCAACCTGTTTGGGGGCCCATAGAATTTGACCCCCTGGTCCAATGTTCTTGAAATTTGGTGGGTATCTTGGGGAGAGGCTCCATCAGCTATCCTGTGATCTTGGAGCCTCTCCCTCAAACCCCTCCTCCAGCCCCCAGAATATGCCCTATGTTTTCACCATTGACTTCAATGGCCCATAGGGTATAATGGGGCTGAATTGCCACTGAATTTCTTTCATTCCCTCCTTTCCTTCTTCTTTCCTCTTTCTCTCTTCTCTCTCTTCTCTTCTATCTCTTCTCTTCTTCTTCTTCTTCTCTTCTCTTCTCTCTTCTTTCTTTCCCACCTTCTTCTCTTCTCTTTTTTCCTCCTTTCCCTGTTTCCCTCCTTCTTCCCTCTCTTTCTTTCTCTCTTTCCTTCCTTCTTTCCTTCTCTCTCTCCTTCCCTCTTCCTCCTTCTGTGGCCCAACTCTCATGAGAAGGAGTTTAAACTTTAAACCCCTTCTCTCTTAGCTCCCCCACCCAGACCAGCTGGGGAAGGGAAGGGGAGGCTTTTGAAGATGCTTCCCCCCTTTTGCTTCCCCTTCTGACATCACTTCCGGTGATGTCAGGGGGCGTGGCATATGCTAATAGCCTAATAGCTCATTAGCATACCATATGCTAATGAGCTCCTGCAGCTGTTCTTCTACGAAAAGACCCCTGGTAAACAGAATAAGAAGCGAAGGGTGGGTGTGGCTAGATGACCACACCTCTGGTGACATGGGGGTGTGGCCTAATAGGCTAATGAGTTTCTGCTGTTGGTTGTGGCCTGTTACGCTAATGAGTTCCTGCTGGGCTTTTTCTACAAAAAAAGCCCTGGGTGTTAGGTACCATCGGGAAACTAATTTAAACATTTGGTAGTGTGATGTCAAGACTGAAAAATTAAATTCAGCTGATGACCAAACCACATTCCATCCATCTGCAAGAGCCAGTGAAGGGCAGTCTTTTTGCCATTTACACTGGTATGGTAATAGCTTTGAAAGAGCAGTCTGTTTTACAATTTTGTAGAGTGCTGAAATCATTCCTTTTTGCTTTGTAGGATATAGTTTAAGAAGACATTCAAATTCTGTCAAGGGTTGACATACAATCTGGGTGACATCCAGTTTAGAGCAAAGGGTTTGAAGTTGCAAGTAAGTGAGCCAGTTTTTGTAATTTTTGCTCCATGGCATTCTAAGTAAAAAATGATGTCCTATCAGTCAGTTCTACCAGTCATGTCATCTGTTGTTTCTTCCAGAGTGCTAACTCATTTGTGGTTGTGCTTTCAAGAAACCAATCCTCTATTACAAAGGGTGTAAATCTGGAGATTTGTGGAAGGAGTTTCGAGGAAAATTTATCCCAGGTATGTGTCAGGTACCCCAATAACTCAGTATCAATCACAGGACCTTAAGTAGGTTCAGTTTATTGATCAGAGATATAGAGATGGCATGAACGTTTGAGTCAGGAATGAAGCATACAAAATGGCCATAGTAATTATATTGGTTTCATACAAGAACCCCTGACACCTAGAGGCCAATAAGCAATTAAGCACAAGTGCGGGGAAATGGTTAACAGTTCAGAGGTGAGCGGGAGACAGCAGAGGTTTCATGCCTAAGGAGCCAAGCGCTCAAGGCCAGCAGGGAGATAAGCAGCACAGCTAAACAAAAACAGCTGCAGGCAAAAGGCACATTCCATAGCCTGACTAAAACTCCATGGCAGGGCTACCCGACAGTATGCAGCAACGCTGACTTCATCAGGTGGATACTTTAGTTCCAAAAAGGTTTGTTGTACATCTCTCAGGTGAGAATCTCTGTCTGTAGGACTGGAGAAGGTGCAGCTGTAGTGTAGAGCCTGGCTGTGTATAGTGGGTGAGAACAAAATGGCACAGTTTGGTGGCAGCTGTGGTGTTGTCAGAAATCATATTCCTATGTCTTGTCCCATCTTTGTGTGGGATATTGGTATACATGGTGGCTAAAGTAGTATTCTCTGGAAGGGAAAGATAAAAGCATACTATTTCAACAGACAGATAGATATGAAAACTATGCTGCTTTCAAAATCTGCTACCAAGTTTGGGACTAATAAAAATTAAACCATGAGTTTTTAACCAATGATACAATCCCTGAATTAAGGGGCGTTTCCACATGGGTCATTCACCCTGAGTTTGATGTTGTTGAGAAGATGGCTTCTTCCCTACTTCCCCATAGCACTATGGCACATTCATGCACCACACAGTGCCCCTAATTTTCCAAAATCTTACCAAAACTTGCTTTACTCTGAAGTTTGGGGAAAGACTGCAGCAAAGCTTGGATGGTTGCCATGTGGGTGGGAAAGTTTGGATTTTCCTGTTCCTGCCCCCACACCAGCCATTTTTCACACAACAGCCTTTTCCTCTACCTGTCACTGGGTTTTTCCCCCCCTTTCCTTTATTGTCAGCAAAGAGGGGGAGTAAGTCTCTCATTTTGGAGATATAAGGGAAAAGGCATATCTCCACAAGGAAAGGGGCTAGGTTTTCCATTTCCCAGGTGGGGGTGGGGGATCCTCTGCTTTTGTGGGCTCCTGGCCATCGTTGGTTAGCTGGAGGAAATTCCCTCCGCCCCAATGCCATGCACAACACTGACATCATCTGGAAGTGATGACAGAGCGTCTGTGATGTTGGGGAGGGGCAATACTGTTTTTTGGGGGAAACGCTATGGTTTGAGGCCATTTTTTACCATAGAGTTTGCCCAAAAAGCAGAGTGTCACCCTCAGCACACTGACATCACTTCTGGGTGATGTCATCATGTGCTACATTCCCGCCCACTCCTGGAATGCTCCCCAAATCCCCCCACTGACACAATGAGGGGACCCGGCAACCCCCAAAGGGGCTAGTGACTTAACTTTTAAAAACAAAAGTAATTCAGAGATCTCATACATATATTGGTCTAACAGTATAATGCTGTTTAATTGCTATTTTAAAAGGGGGGGGGAGCTACTGAAAAACTAGCTGTGTGGCAGCTCTGTTGACACAGTGCTGTATTAACAGCTGCAGTAATGGGGAAAGAACAGAAGCCTGTCCCCATGTGGTAAACATCAAGATATGTCCTTGGGTATTTAAAATATCAGCACAGAAACCATTTTCATCTGGCATATGCTTAACTGGGTAGATTTTAACCTGTTGCTCAGATTCCATCAAATGTTATTATCTGATGAGTTCTTGCTCATGTATTTTGAGACATCATCACAGTTAAAATATTGGTAAATTCCGATATTCAGCCTAAAATATTAAATTATTTTGGAGATCAAAATACTTGATCCAAAGTTGTTGGGGCCCAGGGGAAGAAATAATCCTTAATTCTTGACATAGTAATATCTGCTAAAACTCACAAAAAGCAGATGTGCATGATAATTTCAGAAAGATCGGAGCTGTGCAAATGATTTGGACATGGTTTCCTAGTAATTCCAATATAGCAGAAAGAAATGTGTGGAAAATGTTTCACTCACATCCAGCAATTTTGAATTTGTATGTGAAAATCTGCATGTTGAACTTCATTCTTTCAGATTAGAATCATTTGCCAGATTTTAAATTTCTTGAAAACCCATTTCAGCTTTCCAGAGATGTCCAACAAGGAATCCTGCCAGAGTCAGCCAAGGGTCCACAAAGCTGATGAAATGGTCCTACGCACAAGCTGTCTGTACAATGAGGGGTCACCTTGTCAGTCGGAGTCTCCTCCAGAGTTCTGTGGATGTATTTGCTGTGTGTACTTTGGAAGGCATGGGGGGGAAGGGGGGATGGCAAAACAAAATCTCTGGGCCTTGTAAGCATAACAGTTTAGACTGCTTTCAGGGACATAAACTGGCAGTGGCCTTTGTAGTAACCCACATGACAGCAGGGAAAACATCAGGAATAATTAGACAAAATGATGGTATAAATTCAACCCCCTACCTCTAAGCCACTCAGCTCCTCCCCCAAGTAACTCATTTGGAAACAATGCATCTTTTGTGGCCTTCAAGGAGCTTTTTGAAAAGACAATCGCTTTCTTTCTTCACTGTTATAAAAAAGAATGTGCTACTTAGATAACCAATGTTGACATTTCTCTTGGTGGGCGGAGGGCACGAGGGGTGGACTTCTCTGTGACCGTTTCTCATGTGTCCACTTGCCAGATAACGACCACCTCCTCTAAGGAAATCACTTCATCTTGTTAATGTAACTTTAAATGCTCTTCTACGTGTGCTCCCCGTTGTCTTCGCTGTATCCCAAATCGTGATCTGGACCCAAGCTTCCTCATTCCAAGACTTTGGTTGGTTATGGATAATTGATCATGGACCATCCAGCAGATCAAGCAAGCCCATGAAATTTCCCTGCTGCCTCTGTCTTTCGAGCATGACTATTGGGTGGTGCTGATGGCAAGCGTGGTGATGTGGCTTGGGATCGGGTACCGTGCTGGATTTATATGGAAATTATCTAAGTGTGTGGCTTTCTCCCTCACCCTCCTTCACAAAGGAGTCTGAAATTTAATCATATTTACTTCAGTGAAGGGGAACAGTGCAAACACAACCCATGAAAAATACTTGGTGGGTGATCCTCTTCCCTCAGTCGTAAACAAAACCCAGTCAGTATTAGCGTAAAGAAGATTCTCAAAAGGGGGAGGGGATCTCTCTGCCCGGCTGTAACTCTAATACACGTGTATTCTGAGCCCTCTGTCAGCATCTGCTGAGATTGACTAGTAGCAGCAATAGATACAAAGTAAATAGGATTCAGGAAATGGTAAACTGTGGCTCTGGAGCTGGACAGGTGTCTATAAATATGAAGTATAACAACAGAACTAGCAAGCAGTATGTATACTAGGGTGTTTCACAGCAGATTTTATGTGAACTCACACCCCAGGGGAAAAGTACTTCTTTAGGGAGACTCTAGTCTAAGCCCATTGAAATCAATGGGTTTAAAACTGGTAACTTAGCATAGGATTGCCTTGCTACTGTTTGTCCTGAGAACTGCTGTAAAAGGCAGTCAGATGTGTTTACGAAATAGTTAGCTAAGCAGGATTCATGTAGGGAGGAGTGCTGATATGGGTGGGGGACCTGTGTCCTTGTACCTCGAAATGCACAGTGCGCATTGATAGTGCTGCATAAATCAGAACTAAGTAAGATAGAGAAGGGATCTCTCAGAACTCTATGGGCACACTATAAACATTCATTTCTGGATTCCATGGTTTTACCAGAGCTTAGTCCACCTGGCCATGTTTAAACTTGGACAGTGTTTTGCTACAAACACTTTAGCTTTAGCAAAATAAACATGGACATGTGTTTTGTTTTGTTTTAAGTTTTAACATTATAGTATTTCCTCTTATCCTTAGAAATAAGGAATTAATCACCTTGGTTTTTAAAAAAAAACCCTGATGGGTACTATGTGCACTCAAAAGTAATTCATACTGTCTCCCTATCCGCAGGTATGCAGACTTACGTGCTTTGGATGATAGGACCATGCTTTGGGCTTGCAATTCCACCCTCCTCCAAGGAGCTAGGTCTGTTCCAGAGATATTCTTGTGATCCATATATTGCCAAAAAAGGGGTAGCTTGAGCTGCTTTCTGAACATGTGGATCATCCCATCCTCCTATAAACTGGACTGAATTTGGTTAGCTGAAAGAATACCTTTTAAATCATTGAATAGGTGCCATTTTGTGCTTTTTTAAAATGACATATGGCTCAGGGCTGCCTAATCTACCAAGTTGAATGCAGCTCCTCAGCTATGTGTTTTAACTCTGGAGTTTTGAGAGCACAACTAGATGTGCCAGCATCCCAAGTCCATTTTAGAGCATAACGGGTGACAATTTAAATGCCATGAGGTAGGACCAAATGCTCTTGTTTTCCCTCTTGGGACTTTTCAAGTGCTGGAACAGCCACTGACCCCATGGGACTGGAATGGTGTGTGAATAATTTGGCTGTTGTAGATTTTCCAGACTATATGGCCATGATCTTGGCATTGTAGCACCTGACGTTTTGCCAGCAGCTGTGACTGGCATCCTCAGAGGTATAACACAGAAAGATGGAGTACTCTCTGTGTCCATGTGAGAAGGAAAATGGTAGGCAGGTAATTTATATCTACTCAGGAAGGTGAGGTAGGGCTGAGTCATTATCTTGTAGGAGTTCCCCAGGCTGTGACATGCTAATGGAGGACCTTTCCTGAGGAAGTGCTTTGGCATACGGATTGGCTGTTGAAATTCTAATCTTATCTGTAGTGCTGTTGTATGATGTAGAGCATTTTGTGTTTTTCAGGACAGGAAACCATGCCCTATTTATTTTTAAACTGTCTTATTTCCTGTTGAAGTTGTCTTTATGTTTATGAATTTCAATGGCTTACCTGTGTAATCTGACACGGTAATTGGATGTGTTGTACAGCCTTTCAGTATCTTGGAATAAGATACTGTGTCCTGTTTGAGTTAGGCTATGTTCAGCCATTGCTGATTTTTCAGGTTGGCCAAGTCTGCAGTGTCTTTCATGTTCTTTTATTCTTGCCTGAATGTTATGCTGTGTGGTCCCGATGT
Source organism: Gekko gecko (assembly GCA_029375565.1). NCBI lineage: Eukaryota > Metazoa > Chordata > Lepidosauria > Squamata > Gekkonidae > Gekko > Gekko gecko. Next base: position 80,529,343 of record JAPDNY010000003.1, on the reverse strand, counting down.
AAACCTGTCCACAACTGCAGGGTTGGGCAACATGTTCCAAGGCAGTGAACACTAAAGAAATGTCAAATAGTATTGGGGGGACTCTGAAAATTAATAGTTTTATTAATTGCAAGTCCAAAGGAGTCTTATATTTGATTTTCTATCCATGTGAGTTGTGGTACTTAGGAATGAGTGAAAGATCTTTGAGAGTTCGCATTCTGGAATATAGATAGAGGGTGAAAACAAAATTGACCGAAGCCCCTTTAACATCTCATTTTATCAGTGAATGGCATAAACCAGATGATATCAGATTTGTGGGTTTCTACAAGTTCAAACATCATCGGTACAACAGAGTTGATGTTAAAAAAAACATTACTACAGCTTGAAGCATGGTTCATTTTTAGATTTGGAACATTAGAACACTTGAGCTTAAATTCTCAAAATGATTTGGCTTGTTTTTTCCAGAGGATATACTGGTTAGAGAAGCTGGAATTCAATTAATGGAATCACCTGTTTTTGAGACTGCAGAATATTATAATAATAATAATAATCTTTATTGCATTAGCATAAAGCCATAGCAACAGTGCAGTATAAACAAGTAACCAGCACTAGATTCAGGCAGATATTAGCAAGTCAATCATTTTACAAGGATAAAGGACCAGAGTCATGCCCCCCACGTCCCCCCCCCAAAGGAAAAAGGAAAAAAAGGAATACTTTAGCCGTGATTTGCTTGTCAATAGTATTATCAGAGAGTAGCACTGACTGCAGAATATTTATTTTACTAGTTGAATCTATTTTGTTTGAGAACCTTTCCCGCTAATGAAAATGGCATAGTGGTGAAATGCTTCAGAATTTTGAAGGGAGGTTCCAATAAATGATTGATTCTCCATTGGGTAAGAGTTATTTGTGTGACTATTATTGAAATACTCTATATATTATAATATTATGAATGCAGTTACTTGTATGTTTATGTTATTATGTTATTGTATTTATGAAGGAATCACTGAGGATTGCTGTACCTGGATATATTTTATGGATGTCTACATGTATCTTTAAAATTTTGAATCCAGCATGATTCTTGAAAAAATTATTGAAACGGATTTATAACCAGAGGTCCATTGAGTCAGCTAGCAGAGACACCGCTACATCCTTACAGTTAAGGACTTTTTTGAATTTATCATTACAAATTGTTTTTGGAAAAACTCCTTCTGTGAATTGCTACCTGTGATTAACTTTCCCTGTGAATTTTTACCTGCCTATGTATTGTGTCATAGGAAAATTTGTTCTGAGTACTATATACATCATATCTATATAATTTATTAAATCATTGATTTTTGGTGTTAAAATTTGGGCACATGCATTTTTTTTTCCTTGTTTACCTAACATTCCTTCACCAGGTTCCTCTTCCCTGCTAACTCCACCTCCTCACAAGCTACAAACCTTACCTTTTCAAAGGAGGGACAGGATAGCAGTCTGAAAAGGGCCTATCTGCTCTGTAGACTTTCTGCCACGGCTGATGGGAATTGATGTTTTCACAGCCTCCCAAATTAAATCAGAAGATTGAGAAAACTACCATCAATCTGCAAACTACTAAGCATGTGCCAACAGTAACTCACAGCCTAAGTGTTGATGAAAGACTGAGCTGATGAGAGTACATTCAAATCTGTGTTCTGTTTACAATGAACAAATCAGCAATGAAACTATGGCCCTGGTCACATGGGCCAGATAATGCGGGGGGGGAGACGTGGCTCTTTGCGCTGGTGCAATTAGACCCACCAGAACATGATCAGATGCGACGGCCAGGGCCGGCTCCAGGTGTCTGGGCGCCCTAAGCAGGACAGCCTCGGGTGCCCCCACCGGGGATGCCAACCTCCCGATGGGGCCTGGAGACCGGGGGCAGCGGCGGAGCGCTGGCTTTCCTGGGGGCTCCACGGCTGTGGGACCCCCAGGAAAGCCGGGAAGGGGCGGAGGTTTAAACCGCCGCCCCCTCCCTCCCAGTGCCAGCTTTCCTGGGGGCTCCACGGCTGCAGGACCCCCAGGAAAGCCAGGAAGGGGGCAGAGGTTTAAACCGCTGCCCCCTCCCTCCCAGCACCAGCTTTCCTGGGGGCTCCGTGGCTGCAGGGCCCCCAGGAAAGCCAGGAAGGGGGCGGAGGTTTAAACTGCCGCGCCCTCCCTCCCAGCGCCAGCTTGCTTGGGTGCTCTGCGGGGGGGCCAAGCAAACCTGGGAAGACGTGGGGGGCTTTTCGCAGGGGGGCCCTGGCAATGGCAGCGTATCCTGCGCATAAACGAGGACAGCCGGGGAAAGCCGCACACCAGCTCGATCACACTGAACGGTTCCATGGGCAGCCTGTGGCAAACCATTTGCTAGCACATTCGATGTGCTACTTTTTAACTGCACAGCTTCAGCGGCTTGTCACGGATTGGCCACAGGTGTGCTACACCTCCCAGATGTTCTGGTGTGATCACACCCAGAAACACCACCAGACTATCGTGGCTTCCACGTGGCAAATGCTCCATGTGACTGGGGCCTATATTGGGTATTTGGGGGGAAATAGCACTGTGAAAAGGAGAGGGTTAACTTTCAAGCATGTCATTTGCAAAGACTGCAGCATCACCAGTTAACACTGAGTCTCATGAAATGTCACACCACCTGAATGCTAAACAGACAATGCTAAGCAGTGTCTAGTGCACAGATATGATGTAGCTTGGCATGCCAACTGTCGATGCCTTCATTTTGCTGTGAAAGGCATTCCAGAAAAGCAGAGCCTCCTACTGCTTGCCTTTCTGGCCTATATAAACTGAGTGAACAAATCATCTCAGTTGGTGAAGGAGGAAACTTCAGGGGTATAGGGAAATCTTAAGACTTCTATTGTGTGTTGTTTTCCCAACTTGCTTGCCTGTTTATGTCTCTCAGAGGGTAATGCCTGGGAAATTGTTACCTGATCCCTCCCTCCTTCCTCCCACCTTTGTTTACAAATGCAATCTAGGTTGATTAATCCCTGCTTAGTTTTCTTCTCTCTGCTCTGTCTGGGCCTTCATCAACTGAGTGATGTAAGTGGTAACCAATCTCTCCTAGGCCCATAGAGTCAGTCTGTCTTCTTATTCATTAAGGCAGACACCTTAGAAAGGCTGGAAAACATTACAAAAACAACAACAACAACGCAATCCCTCAAGAGACTTGATCTGTGAAACAAGGAACAAGGATTCCAGCCCTCAAGTCTGTGACATGAGACATTTCTGGACATGACAACAGGTCTCTCAAACAAAGAATGGTCATATGTATTCACTGGAAGCCCTGGTTACTGCCTCTCTCATTCTGCTTTCTTTATAGCCACTTGACACCCTCTTGTTGTCCAAGTCTGGACCTGCATAACAGGAGCAAACTTTATTCGAATGAATTGAACCCCAGCATTAACAAATGATTCATAAGTGTTTGACAATCCTGCCATGTAGGCTGGCGTGATGCAAAAATCATAGAAAAGAGAGAATGGACCTTGCAGAAATCCTCTTGCAATGGCAGCAACCACAGCTTCCAATTATACACATCTGCTGTGCTGAAAGGCTGGTCCACTGCCACCATTTGGCCAGTAGGACCAGGTAGTTCCCTCAGAGGAGCCACCACACCATCGTGATCTGGCTGTCACAGCTCTGATCAAAGACGAAGCTCTCAAGAAGGCTCCGGGACAGTGGAGTCAGGTAGGTGGCAAATGAGCTGTGAGCCCTGCAATGGAGAACTAAAATGGGGGTGCCAGCACAGGTCCTGCTGACATAATTCGCCTTCCATCACTGGGGGAAAGGGACCTTGAGGCATCTTCTGCCAGTCCACAATCTGGCACTGTCTCTTGAAATACGTGGGCCGGTGAGTCAGGCAGTGGGGAATATAAGTGCTGGTAATTTGGGGGTATAGTGGCCTTCTGGGCTAACGCTGGGGGTGGAGACGGCTGCGGTATAGGACGTGGGCAACCCCTACCCCACAAGTTAGTGGGTGCAGTTGGATCCAAATCATAGGAAGAAATCTGATATTTACTTGGGGTGCCCTGTAAAGGTTAAGACTGATAGATTTCGAGGCTTCCATTAAGTGCCATCAAGCTGTAAGTTTTTACAGGTTAGTTGCAGCCTGTTTGGGCGGAACATTAATTAAAAGCACCTGGGGGCCTTGACCAGCTGGCAGAAGATGCCTTTATCTGGTTGCCAGCTGGCAACGGATTAATCAACTACACCCGGATTGGCGGACGGGGCCATGGGGGGCTGATGAAAGGGAGATGCTGGACAGTCTCAAGGAAGTTTCAAGGAAGCTAACTATTAGGACAGTGACGATATCAGAGAAGACCCGGGTCAAGGCTTGGGGGACCTCAAGCAAAATACCAAGGACTGTCCCAGTCAGAATGGACTCTCTTTCTTAAGCCTTCGGAGAGACAGTCAAGTTGTCAAGTTCGATAACATACTCTTGTTATTTGTATACTTGAATAAATGCAGAAACGGGTTTTAGCCGGTTGTGTCAGGAGTACTTGCTGAACATATATCCTCAAAGGGAACCCAGAAGCTAAAAAGCCTCAACAAAGGACCAGGACTTGGTGAAACCCCCAAGGGCCCCAGGTGGCTGTGAGTTCAGCGCCTGAGAACGGGAGAGAACTGTCCTTGATCTAGACATGGTGGCAGCAGATTGCAATTGAGGATGCATTTTGCATTACTAGCAGTACTCAGTGACAAAACCTCTCGACTGGGAAAGCACGGCATTTAGGCAAGTGTTCTTGTGTTTTTTTGTTTGGCTTGCAAAGATGAGCAAGAATAAGAAGCTGGTTGCTCCCATTAATGACTGGCATTTTGGAGTCAACACAATGGACGGGCTCGGTGCCTCAGAAAGTCAGGCGGTGTTTACTGAGAGGCCTTTCTTTTTTTCTTTTCCTTTTTTTAAATGGTGTGTGGCCTATGGGCTACTAAACCTTAAATAAACGTATAGCTCATATCCATCTTTGGAGAACGTTTTGAGAGCTGCTAATGGATGCTTTGTGGATTACAGTGAAGCTGCCTCCACGGGTTCCTTCTGGAGCAGGAGGGAAGCTCAGTGGCCAGAGAGTGATCCTTGGCAGGACCAAATATATACGGAGGGTTGGCCGGAGTATTCTCCTTTAAGGCACTTATCAGTGTTGGATGGTAACCAGATGGCTAACAGAAGTACCGCGTGCTCTGTGCCTCATGTAACAGCACAGGATGGAGTAGCAGGAGGGACAATTCAGTTTGACCAGCAGAACCAATCAGGAGCCCCAGTAATTGGGCAGGAACTGATTCAGCATCTCGGCACTTTGACAATGCAGATATTGGGGCAGAATGCTCAGCCAATGGCCCTGCTGCAGACACACCTGACTCAAGATCAAGGTGACAGAGGGGCCAAATTGAGATCTCCCGAACTTGAGGGTGGGGAGCAGCCCACCTGGTCCTTCAGGAGAATATCAGGAAGAAGTTCAGCAGAGTGCATCAGTACTGACATTCAGATGCCAGCTCTCACCTTCAGTTGAAGAGTCACAGGAAGAGCAGAGAATCAGTGGCAACCAAAATGTTTGGAAAATAAGATATTTCGGTCCTTCCAGGATACTGAAAAACCTGAACAGAAAGTTTCATGACCGTAAGGACAAACCAGCTACAAATCTGAAGGGCTGGAATGTCTGAGAACTGCTTAGTCAGACCCCCTACAATGAGTTAGCAACCTTACAGAATGAACCGATTTGTTAAATATCTTTGCTAGTGAGCCTGCAGTTTCATATGCCAACTTCTTTAACTTCAGTGGCTGAGAATTATCTGGCTGCCTTCACTGAAGTATATTAAGAGCTTGGAAGTTTGCTTTAACCACAGCTGTAGTCAACTTTATTTCTTTGCACAAGGTGCACTAACCATTGTGCCTCTAGGGCTGCTTGACAAGTAACATATTTAAATATACAATGTTTTATGTTTATACGTACAATGTTTTACATTTACACATAAACAGTCATTTGTAAATGCATATATTATATGCCAGTTTGCCAACAGAACTGGCTGTGGCCTGATGAGTGTACACTGTGTGGCAGTGGATCTTTAACAGTTGGGCATGACCTCGAAGTGGGTGGTGTCGGTCACATGGAGGTCACAAGGCTCAGCCTCTGGAGCTGGGATATGAGATTCTTCCCCCACCCCATGGTAGGGCAAGTTGAAGAAAGTGAAGTTGCCACATTTCTTCCTCCTTTTTTGTTCTTCATCCTGCTACTCCCATTCATTCCCAGGGGTTTAGTTCACTTAAAGCCACTATGAATGTGAGAGGTGAAGGGTGTGCTCAACATTTATTGGTTCCCAGATCTGCATGGCTGGCAGTCGACAGTGGTGGTCACAAAAGGCAAAGTACATGCAGAAGTGGGTTCTGTTTCAAAAAGTTTGAGATCTAAGGCAAACGGGTTTGTTGCAGTGTAGTATATAAATGGGCCTCATAGAGCACCTCTTGGATATAATCATACATTGTAAAAAGGGGAACACCAGTTTGGTGTAGTGGTTAAGTGCACGGACTCTAATCTGGGAGAACCGGGTTTGATTCCCCATGCCTCCACTTGCACCTGCTGGATGACCTTGGGCAAGCCATAGTTCTGGCACAGCTGTTCTTGAAAAAGAGCAGTTTCTGTCAGAGCTCTCTCAGCCCCACCTACCTCACAGGGTGTCTGTTGTGGGGAGGGGAAGGGAAAGGAGTTGGTAAGCCGCTCTGAGACTCCTTTGGGTAGTGAAGGGTGGGGTATAAATCCAATCTCTTCTCTTCTTCCTTTATCTGATACTTGTGATATGGCCAAATTACAAAAAGATTTATTTTGTGGTATTTCTCCACTAGACTGGAAAATCCGAGTGGAAAACATTCTAGAAGTATCATAAATAGCATTGCCATTCCCCCCCCCCCATGTTTACAGTATGTGTCTTGTAGTTCCCATTCTCCAAAATATTTTTGCTGCATTGCCCAGCCATTTTAATAAGCATATCTGTATAGCAGAAAGTAATGGATTTCCCCCCACCATACCAAAAAGAGACTCCTTGAAAAGATAGTTATGAGCCTTCCAGATGAGATATACCTGCACTGCATTTAGGGCCTTAAACGACTTAAAGATATCACATGTTACTTTCTTCATGAATGATATCTGAGCCTCTCACATTGCAAAAGCCCAGATTGAATTTAACTATCCATCACAATTTAGTCACTGCTACATTACCCATTTACTGTCTAATGAGCGTACATTAATCCATGTTAAGAGGTTATTCACTGCACTTGCATTACAATCTTTTGTTTAAAACTGATTTGCCTGCTTAGCATGGTTAAATTCCAGATGTTCAAAACTCCTCCAGCTGCTTGCTTACTTCTTCTCTGCTTACCCTTTAGCTGGGTAGGACAGTGACCCTCAGCAGTATCATAGCATCTAAATATGAATCTTTTGGTGATACGCCAAGCAAATCAAATCAAAGGGGGAGCTGTGGCTGAATAGTAAAGCTCATGTTTTGCACAAAGAAGGTTCCAGGTTCAGTCCTTGGCATCTCCAATTAAAGGATCTCAAGTGCAGGGAAAAGCCTGGAGAGACATTTCCAGTCACTGTAGACAATAGAAGGCATCTTCAGCCCTTATGACAAACTTAAATAATGTTTAACAAATTTAGAGTTCAGGGGCACCTTTAAGACCAACAAAGTTTTATTCAAAGTATGAGCTTTTGTGTGCCCGTACACTTTTTCAAAGATATTGGAAGGAAGATAAGGTTCAAATTTATAGGTAGGGGATGAACAGCAAATTAACATGTAACATAATGAAGATATTTTAAGATACGTGAAAAGAATAACAAGCTAAGGTTATGAGGTCAACAATGTGTTGAACTGTTTTGAGCTGAGAGCTGTATGTGACCATTAGTGGTGTTCTATTATTGTCTCTTCGGGGCCTGTCTTGGAAGAGGTTTTCTCTGGATATCATTCTGGCTTTGTTAATCTGTTTTCTGACTTCATCAGATGGATACTTTAGTTCCAAAAAGGTTTGTTGTAGATCCCTCAGGTGAGAATCTCTGTCTGTAGGATTGGAGCAGATGCAGCTGTAGCATAGAGCCTCACTGTATACAATGGATCGTTTGGTATGTTTAAGATGGTAGCTGGAGGCATGTAGGTATGTTTGTCAGTCAGTAGGTTTCCGGTATAAGGTGATGTCTGTGCATCCATTGTGTACTTTAGTGTCCTGAAAATGTATTTCTTGTATGGTTTGGTTCATTGTCAGGTTGATGGTGGGTTGAAAATCGTTGACTGCCTGGTGGAATGTGTCCAGGGCTTCTTTACCAGACAATAAAAATGTCATCAGTGTAATGCAGGTATAAGAGAGGTATGAGTGGATGGGAGTCCTGGCAGCCATTAATGTTACTTAGATGATTTTTTTTTTTAACACTGTTTATTTATGACTGACGTATATGATTTGCAACTGATTTTTTCCCCTATTTAAGTAATTTCCAGCTGACTGGAACAGAGGCACAACAAGGAAAGGGGAGCAGAACTCAATCAGGTGGTGTGAAAATGTCCATGCAGAAAAAGCTGATTGTTCTGTGCAGTACTATTAACAAGGAAAATGGTGAGGTAACTTACAGCTTAGCCACACATTTGCAACTAGTGAACAGGGCATGACCCAAAGTGGCGGGGGTTTGAGTTCACCTACAGAGAGCCACAGAGAACCCCAGTGTATTCAGAGTATAACACACATTATTGCAAAAGTCATTGCTAACCATTGCTTTGGAACAGCTGAGTCTCAAGAGATTCTACAAAGGACACAGGGCAGGACTGAATATAACATTTCTTGTGAAGGTTTTCTCTGTCCCTCACAAGGCACCAGGCTCCTTCCTCACTGGGAGTCTGGAATTTTCCAGACTGCCCCCAAATCACCTTTTGGCCAACTGCCTATTTCCTTCTTCCCCTGATTAGCCCAGTCTTTGGTCACCAGCACCACCCACTCACTGGATAGAGGATAACTGGATGGTGGAGGGGACTCCAGCCTCCTGTGCCTCTGCAGCCTCAAACTGGCGCTGCCTCCTTACTGCATTCACCAACCCGCTCAGCTGAGCTCCAGCAGGAATGAGCAGACTTAATTAATCATTCATTCATTCATTCATTCATTCATTCATTCATTCATTATTTCAATTTATATCCCGCCTTGCTGGACAAACTGCCTCAAGGTGGCATACAGACATTAAAATGCAATATAACTATAAATGCAATAAAATTCACATAAACATCATAAAGGGCGAATAAAAACAATACAGGTGATGGCGGCATTCAGTATACAATCCAATAGTGGAAGGCAATGGTGGAAGCAATATCCAGCGGTGTATCATAGGGCCGTGGGATGTTCCAGTGACATTCATCAGTGGCAGCTCCTAATCGAACGCCTGGTGGAAGAGCTCCATTTTTTTAATTCCTCGAAAGCGTTCTGAAGAAAATCAACTGCCCCCCTTCTCTTACGTCACCTTTGCGAATGTGGTTGAGAGTAGAACATGGTATTGGCAGGGTATAGAGACCAGATTTCTAGTGGTCAAGTTATACAGGCTTAATAAAAGAATCATGTATATACTCCAGGTTGCTTATAGGTTGCAGGACTGAGTAAAGATGGAAAATAAAGTGGCAAATCACAGTCTCTCGCACCATGACTAGACTTGTACCTAACTGAAATAATTAAAGGGACAGATGATTAATTCTTAGAAGTGCAAGACCTCAGAGGAGTTCCATTACCATGAGTTCAAGGTCTGGGCTTCTTCCTACCGTGTAGTTACACATGGTCAAAATGAAGTTCAAGGGAGTCCTTCATGCCAGCCAGCATGAGTCCAGAGATACATGCCCAAGGAGAGAGAGTTCCCTTTCATATCCTAGGAATCTGTAATCTGTGGCCTTCCCTGAGTAAGGATGACTGTTTGTCTCTTGCTGCTTGACCGGCGAAGGTGACCTGGCTGTCTTTTGGCCCCCCTCCCTCTCTGGTAGAGTGTGATTTTTCCCTTCTTTGCTCTTACACTGGCAGGGCCCCTTTAGCTTGATTGTCCTTAGCCAGGAGTCAGCTTACAGTCTGCTAGTTTTTCCCTAGTGTCTTATTAGCCCTGAGAGATGGACATTGCTTTCTTACACCAACCCTACAAGGTGGACAAGGTACAGTGAACTTTAAGAGAAAACGGTGGAGTGAATGACCACTGTCCACATTTTTCCACATTGGGTTGCCAGCCTAGCTGGCACTCCAGGAGGAGAATTTGGGATGGGGGGGGGGTGAGGGCAAGCTATAATGTGCAATGGCATGACAGAGGAAGTGATTTCTGGTGTGAAAGTGAAGTGATTTTGTTGTGTTTGGCTGACACTCTAGGGTTCACCCCACACTCTATGGTTAAGCCAGTTTGGGGTAAATCTTTCAGCATTAAGTTGATGCGATGATGTCATGCACTGGGAACATTCCAAAGAGCCCCCCTTCCCCCCCACCAGCAGCCTGTTGAGCAGCAATGGTGAACAGAGGGCTGTTATAAGGGAACACTGCCTCACACATTTCCAGGACCACCTAAAAATTAATACCTCTTCTATACAATAATGGCACATCCACAAGGCTTTTGAGGCATCCAGTGTCCAGGCTTCAAGGTTTATACATAGAAGGCACTTTGGTCATCTGCCTTGGTTTCCCTGGTAATCCCACAAGGCTGTTCAGGAAGACTGTACAACCCACATGGACTGTGCAATCTACACAGTAGTCTTCCAACAGTGGGTGCAAACCAACCAGAAGCCCATCACTGGCCTAAGCCTGAACTTGACATAAAGGGTAGTTTGCTTTAAAATCGACTGATTTCTACCTAATGTGACAATTTACACTACAAATCAAGCCTTGTCACCTACAGAAGAATGAATGCCCTGGTAAAAGGGTCTGTACAATTTGGAGGCCTGGATTCTCCTATACTATATTGTCTCTGATTTAAGAGGTACACTGCTAATCCCATAACACCACCATAGCATAGCCTTTCAATGCACTAGCTGCAGCAGAGGAGCATGTAATTAATTCCATATTGCAGATGGCAAAGCAGGCCAAAGCTCAGGGAATGCAAGGCTCTTAAGGTGTTACTTGAACCTAGTACTTGCCTAGCAAGCAACTCACATATGCGAGAGCTCCTCAAGACACCTTGGAACTTCTTGATAAGGAATGTTTGAAATGCAGAAGAGAAGGTGAAGGAGGATATTTGTAGCTTTCTAGCTAATGTCCATTCACATCTGAATTATGAAGCTATTGAAATAAACAACTGTTCACAGCCTTATAAGTGAACATGTGTTTTGCCTTTATGCCAGTGGTAAAGTAGCATTGCCGGGGTTTTGTAATACACTCATTTAAACAGCCCTAACTTTCTCACACTGTTGACGCTAGATTATTACAGTGCAGTCCTAAAAAGGTCTGCACTGTTCTCAGCCCATTGACATTGATTGGCTTAGAGGGGTGTAACTTTGTTAAGGATTGCAGTGTTGGCCCACTAAAGCATACATTTCACTGAGTGTGACTGGTGTATACTAAATACCTATTACCGAGCTAGGCTGAAAAGCTCGTATCCCGTTACAGGTTCCCAGAAACAGTTTGTCACCCTGCGTCACTGCAATTTCTTCGTATCCATGGTTGGCTAATAGTTTTTGTCTGCATCCTGACACAACAGCTGCTAATTGTTAGCACTGCTTGCATTAAATTCCTACCACAGGTCAACTACCTTCAAACCTTACTTACCAGGCAGCCATGCTGATATGGGTAGAACATTTATAAAATGCCCACCATTGAATACAGCCCTAGAATTCCACTCCACAGCTCTGCAATATTCCCACATGTTACCTCCCTTCCTTACACCACCCCACCCCACTCCAAAAAGCCTGGCCATGTCCCCAGACCACAGCAGGGTTGGCAGCTGTTTGGCAGTTTGAGAGTGGAATCCAATTTGGCAGGATTTTGATACACTTCTCTTTTACTTCTACCGTGTCTCCCAAACATGTACCTAAGTCCAGAATCCCAAGCTGTGCTATGCAATGAAAAATGCTTTACTGTCTGGGAACTGCTTCTGTAGAAGGAAAATAGGGTAACCAGAGGCCGTTTTTTCAAATGACCAGAATTCTCAAGGAGACAAAAGACCTTTTCTAAGTTATTTATCTATTTATTTATTTAAGCTTATATCCTACCCTATCCCATGTGAGGTCAGGGCAGCTAACAACATATAAAATATACAATAAAACAGGAATAATCGAAGCCAAATTTAAAACAATCAGAACCAGATGGCAACGAAAACAAAAACAACTCCAGAGCAATATGTTGTCAAAGGCTTTCACGGCCAGAGTTCATTAGTTGCTTTAGATTTTCTGGGTTGTGAGACTGTGGTCTTGGCATTGTAGGACCTGATGTTTGCCAGTAGCTGTGACTGGCATCCTCGGAGGTATAACACAGGAAGATGGAGTGCTCTCTGTGTCAAGGTGAGAAGAAAATAGCGCTACAGATAAGATTAGAATTTCAACAGCCAATCCACATACAAAAGAACTTCCTCAGGAAACAATCCATATACAAAAGAACCTCCTCAGGAAAGCTCCTCCATTTGCATATTCATAGCCTGGGGAACTGCTATAAGATAATGACTCAGCTTCTGGAGTAGATATAAATTACCTGCCTACCATTTTTCTTCTCACCTTGACACAGAGAGTACTCCATTTTTCTGTGTTATATCTCTGAGGATGCCAGTCACAGTTACTGGTGAAACACCAGGTCCTACAATGCCAAGACCAGGGCCAGAGAACCCGGAAAATCTACAGCAACTAACTCCAGAGCAGTTCATAGTGCCTCCTGCAGGATGTTAGTCAGATAATAAAATACTGTGGGCAGTGGGCAGGGAGGCATGTTTAAATGCCTCCCCGAGCTCTCTACCCTTCCCCAGCCTGCTGCCAAGGCAGGCAGGCTGGGGAAGGAAGGCGGCAGGGAGGCATTTAAATGTGCCTCCCTGAACTCTCCAGCCTTCACCAGCTGTCCTGTGGACCAGCTGGAGAGGGGACGGGGAGGCATGTTTAAATGCCTCCCTGAGTTCTCCAGCCTGCCAGCTTCCCCAGTCTCTCTAGCCTTCGCCAGGTGGCTCGTGGCTGCACGCCCACTGGAGAAGGGATGGGGGGCATGTATAAATGCCTCCACAAGCTCTCTACCCTTCCCTAGTCTGCTCACTTCGGCAGGAGAGCTAGGGAAGGAAGGTGGCAGGAAGGCATTTAAGCGTGCCTCCCTGATCTCTCCAGCCTTCTTCAGCTGACCTGCAGCTGCAGGTCAGCTGGAGAAGAGACGGGGAGACATATTTAAATGCCTCCTCAGGCTCTCTCCCCTTCCCCAGCCTTTCTATGTCAGCGGCGTGCTGGGGAAGCAAGGCAAGAGGCAGCATTTAAACATGCCTCCCCGATCTCTGCAGCCTTCTTCAGCTGACCTGGGATTGCAGGCCAGCTAGAGAAGGGGGGAAAGATTGTGGAGACATTTAACCTCCCCCTTTGAAGTTGCATGGAGTGTGTGTGTGTGTGTGTGTGTGTGTGTGTGTGTGTGGCAGGCTCCTGTCATTGAAGCGAAGGCAAATTGCCTTCCCTTCAATGAAGGGAGCATGCCATTCACGCAGCTCAAATCCAGAGAGGGGGGGATTTAAACTTTATTCCCCCCGCCCCGGAATCACACCACAGAGATGACACAATCCCTTCATTGAAGGAAGGCCTTTTGCCTTTCCTTCAATAATAGGAGCCTCCCCCCCCCGCAACTTCTGAGGGGGTATTATTATACCCTATGGGGACAGTCCACATACGGTATAAATGAGTCAAATACATTAGGCAACACCGACAATTCCCAACCCCAGTATCATCCGGAGACTGGGATTCGGGAATATCAGCAACTACAGATTTTTTTGTGTTTGGTGTATCTGAACCTGAAAAGTATTGAATTTTTGGGGTCCACACTCCTAGCCCTGATCTCAGATGGGAGCATGTTCCATGAGGCTGGGAGCAGGTCAAAAAAGGCCCTTGTATTGGCCCTTATATTTAGGCTTTACTTTTTTACAAGGCTTTCATTGGGCCCTTATGTATGTTTTTAAATGTCTTTCTAATAAATACATGTATTTTTGTATATTATAAGTTTTAACTAGGTTTCTAATATTGGCCCTTCATTAAACTTTCTTCTCACCCTTTTGGTCCTTGATTCCAGAAAAGGCCCTGGCCCTGGTTGAGGGTCAGCGGACATCTTTCAGGCCAAGGACTACCAGTAGAAGTTAAGCATAAAGAAGTTAAACATCCAGCCACCTTCACCACTCAAATCTTACCCAGTTCCCCTCTTTATTACACTCCCATCCTGCAAGGCTTTTCCCCCACAGTTGCCAGCCCAGCCTTTTTGGCAGTCAAAGGAGACCTCGCTTTCTCTCTTCACCAACTGGAAATGTGGTAAGATTGCACCCAGAGTGCCCAGGAAGGTAATAATAACAGGGATCTAAAAAGAAGAACAGGAAGAACCACAATTAGGCTGGGTGAAAAAATTCTTAGTCACTGTGCTGAAACTTTAATTCAAGTGGGAATGCAACATTACCAGAGAAGTAGTGTAAAACTGTGCAGAGTTACTCCAGTCTAAGCCCGAAAAAACTGGAAGAAATCTGTACTGCCAATGTACAATGTACAATGTAGCTGTGCGGTTTCAGAGGATTAAGGGTTGTGTGGTGATCAGCAGAATCACATGGCAAAGCTTTCCCTTGATTCTATTGTTTTAGCAGAGCTGGATTTATGCACAAGCTAAGTAAGCTACTGTTTAGGGCCAATTACGGGGACCTCTAAATAAATAAATAAATAAAAACTAAAATCACTAAATTACGCCTTCCCCCACATTTTTGGTAATGCTGTGGGGTCTCTTAAAGTTTACATAGCTTAGGGCTTTGGCATGTTTTAATCCAGATCTGGACTTCAGGCTGTGAATGGGGGGGCAGTTCACCCATGGGGATAAATCCTTATTGAACGCAGAATGCTAGTACATAAGGCCCACAAGAAAAACAGGGAGAGGTTCTGACATGTGTTTACTACCTCTACAGCAGCTGGAGAATTTGCATGTCACATAAATATGCCAGAGAGGACCAGTTCTGTAAAAATGCCATGCAGATCAAATGTGTTGTGTAAATAATATGAAATGGTCGATGTAAAATGTAGCAAAATAGAGGTAAAACATAGCCTTTGCCAAGCTCCATGGTTCTGCAAAACTCTTAACTCCATTTTCAGGGTTTAGTTATACACTGAACGTACATGGATTCTTCTTCATTTTATTACATGTCGCTTTAAATTCAAACTTAACTAAATATTAGGATAGATCAGCTTCATTACAGCACTTTCTCATTTCCCCCATCCTTTGCCAGCCTGTTTCTTTACTTAATTTTCCAGCTGTGCTGACTAAGGTTGAGTGACTTGCTGAGGGTCACATGCTGGATCTGGAAGTGGAGAGAATCTGGAATTTGGTTGTCTCCTAATCTTGACAGACCACACAGCCTCTGTATCCAGGGGTCAAATTTTCCTTGACTGATATGCTGGCTTCACTGTTTCTTCAAAAAGGCAGCTTTCGCTTCAGTGATGGGTAACCACAACTTGAAGTCTCAGAAAAGCCTTGACACCAGCCACGAAGATGCTGTCTGCTGAGGTGAAATGCATGCGGCATTACAGGACATTAACTCTGCCTACCCCACCATCCCCTGGAAGTCTTTAGGGGAGGCCCCAAAATGTCACAGCCTTCAAGCAATGAGAAAAGAAACACCGGGAAGAAATGCTATGTGTGCAGTCGTCCTCAGTCCAATATCTGAAGAACTTTGTGGGGGGAGGGGGACAGTGCAGCAGAGTTTTCAATGAAGCTGTCAAGGATGTCCTTCAGATTTTCAGTCCACCCTTTTTCTTACTTGTTTTTTTTTTTTAAAAAACATGTTTTACAGAACAAAGTGTGAGTCCCCAGTGGGGGCACCTTTAAGACCAACACAGTTTTATTCAAGGTACAAGCTTTCATGTGCATGCACGCTTCTTCAGATATAGGTAGAAGGTGAGCAGTAAATTAGCATTCAACATAATGAAGATGTTTAACAGATTCAAGGACCAAACAGGAATAACAAGTTTAGTTAATTTTGACATATTTATTTCCTTCACTATGTTCTCCCCCAGAATTAAACCAAAACAAATGGTAACCATATAAACTAAGGTTATTATTCCTGTTTAGTCCATTGACCCACCTCATTAGCCAGCCAGCCATGGAGGAGCCAAGCAGGAGAAACTTCTTCATTAGGAGAGACAGCTGTTTTGGCAGTTTATTCTGTCAGGGAATAGTGTTCAGGCTGGCAGTGGGTAGGGGAGAGGACTGGATCCAGCACCTAGCCAATGGCACACAATTACTCTTGAGTGGTGGTTGATGGGCCAATGGCTGATGAAGCACACAGCACAGCCAATTAGAGAGCTGGAAAGTGCCAGTACTGCTGAGGTGAAATGCATGTGGCATTACAGGACATTAACTCTGCCTACCCCACCATCCCCTGGAAGTCTTTAGGGGAGGCCCCAAAATGTCATAGCCTTCAAGCAATGAGAAAAGAAACACCAGGAAGAAATCCTATGTGTGCAGTCCTCCTCAGTGCAATATCTGAAGAACTTTGTTGGGGGGGCATACACAGAAGTAAAATATGTTCCAAGATGCTTCATTTCTCAGCTCCCCTTTTACAATTTTAGCATAACAATTAAACTTATAGCATCATCAAGAAGGGAATACAAAGGAAAATTAAGTAAAAATAAAAATATTTTGAAACTATTCCAACCACACATATAATACTCATCATACTTTGCTCTATAGATCAAGATCATGCAAACTATATTAAGAAGATAAACTTATTAGACAAAAAATATTGACCACATACTAAGAAATAAGTATTTTCTCCCACCCTTCCCCTCTAACTGCATTGAATAGTTCAGGCCTTATATAAACATTCATGCATAGATCTTTATGATTTATGTTTCTTTCCTCAATTATGCCCATAATATGAATAATAAGCTTTCATTTTTTCCTTCAATTCTTTAGTCTGTGTTTTGTTTACATAACTCGTTAGTTTTGCCATTACAGCATACTCAGCTAATTTGACTTTCCAAGTCTCTTTAGTAGAACATTATTCTGTTTTCCATTTTGTTGCTAGTGTTAATCTGGCCACCGTAAGCATATATCTTGTGAAGTTCTTTCAGTATTGACTGGCAAGATTCCCAATAACATAATCTCATGTTTCATTGGAAATTTGATTTTTAAAAATTTCTGAATTTCAGTATACATTTCTTTCCAATATCTCTTCATCTTTTTACATGTCCACCACATATGATAAAAGGTACCATCTACCTCTTTGCATTTCTAGCAAGTCCTTTTATAGTTCTTTCCCATCTTTCCAATATCTTTTGGGGTAATATAACAACAATAAAATATCTTGTACCAATTTTCTCTTAGTGCTTGCCAAGCTGTAAATTTTATATTTTTGTCCATAATTTTTCCCAGTGTTGAAATTATATCTTTTCCCCAAAACTCTGCATCCATCTAATCATGCATATTTTGTTCTGTTTCAGTTATGGAATTAAATTTGTATTAAATTAGTCCTAACAGTTGATCTTTTGATTGTGTGATTATCTTTTCAAATTCAGTCAAGTCTCTGTATTCCACCTCTTTCTTAAGTCTAGAAACTAGTTGATAATGGATTGGCCATTGTATCTTCTTCCCTTCTTCCTTGATTTTTTGCCAAGACTTAATTTGTCCTTGTGCATTTATCATATCATAGAATCATAGAGTTGGAAGGGACCTCCAGTGTCATCTAGTCCCTGCACAATGCAGGAAATTCACAAATACCTCCCCCACCCCCAGTTACCCTTGCTCCATGCCCAGAAGATGTGGGGGGGAAACACAAAAAACAAAACTCCAGGATCCCTGGCTAAATTGTCCTGGAGAAAAATTGCTTCCTACTTCCAAAGTGGCGATTAGTATATCCCTGGGCATGTAAGAAAGGGGCATGAGAACTAAGCACTGATACAACCCTCCCTGCCAACTCTTCTCATTATCTAAGTTCACAGAATCAGCATTGCTGTCAGATGGCCATTTAGCCTCCATAGGTCATAAAATGATTATATTTTCATAGGTTATGAAATCATCATATTTCTTCACATGCTTGTCATAGTATGCATCTATTAGTGACATTACAGGTGAAATTGGAGGACTAACTCTTCTTCTTATAGTCTCCCATAATCTGAGTAAGATGTCTCTGATTATATGATTTTTGTGCTGCTTTGTATTTTTCCAGATTTTCTTAATCCAAAAATGTTGTTTCTAATTTTATTAATATTTCATTTGGATTTTTAATCCATTCTGATATCCAGACCATGTTGGCTGCTTGATAGTATAATTTAATGTTGGCTACTGCTAAGCCTCCTCTTTTTGTCTCATTCTGAAATACTTTGAATTGGATTCTAGGTTTTTTGCCATTCCATATAATCTTGTTTATTTGTATCTGCCAGTTGTTCAGTGTCTTTTCTTGTATGATGATAGGTAACATCTGAAATAGAAAATTTAACTTTGGTGATATATTCATTTTTATTTTCAAGATTCTACCCAACCATGATAGTTTCAGTTTAGTCCATCTATCCAGGTGTTTTTGTATTTTCATCCAAACTATATTATAATTGTCTTTAAATAATTAATCATTTTGTCTGGTCAAATTTATTCTCAAATATTTAACTGGATTAAATGTTGTATCAGATCCTGTAATTTTCTTACTCTTCTCGTTTTGGTAAAAATTTTGGGATTATTTTCATTTTTTTTCCTATTAATTCTGTAGCCTGAAAAGAACCCAATTTTTTTCAATTAATTCCATTACATACTGCAATGACAGATTAGGATTTAAAATTGTCAAGACCACATCATCAACATAACTCTTTAGTTTAAACTCTCCTGCATCGATTTTCAGTCCTTCAACTTTTGAGTCTTGTTTTCTCTTAGAAGCAAACACCTCCAATGTGAGAATAAATAGAAGTGTGGATAATGGACAGGCTTGGTGTGTTCCTTTTTCTATCTGGAATCCATATGTTAATCCATTAATTAGAATTTTTGCATGCAGTTTTGTGTAAATACTCTGTATCCAGTTCAAAAATATAGAACCACAATTGAAGTGTTGCAATGTTTTTTGTATGAAGAGCCATGATAAATTGTCAAATGTCTTTTCAGCATCTAAGAACATGAATGTTTTTTTTCTTTCTTATTTTTCACAAATACAGTTGCATCAATTACAAAACAAACATTGGGTGATTTCCCACTAAAGCTGCCTAGGGGTTGTGCCGCTGTTTGCCCCGATACTATTAGTCAATTTCACACCCGAAGCCGGGGGGCTGCATTTTGACCCACGGCTTCGCCCGATTTCCCCCGCAGTTTCGTAATCCTCAAAAAGAGGATTACGAAACTGTGGGGAAATCGGGCGAGCCGCGGGTCAAAATGCAGCCCCGCGGCTTCGAGTGTGAAATTGACTAATAGTATCGGGGCAAACAGTGGTGCAACCCCGAGGCAGCTTTAGTGGGAAATCACCCAGTGTCTTTCATAAATTTTTCGGTACAAAACCAGTCTGATCGGGATGGATTACTTTAGTTATACATTTCCTCAACCTTTCTGCCATTATAGATTTTGTAGTCCACATTCAATAGTGAAATAAGCCTATAGGATTTTGGTAGAATTGGATCATTGCCTTCTTTGTATATCAATGATATGTGGACCTTCTGCCATGATGGGGGTAAAGTTTTCTCATTACTTATATCCTTCATCACTTTTTTGAAGTGGCAATATTAGTTTTTTCTTCTAAGCATTTATAATACATTGCTGAAGATCATCTGGACCTGGTGCTTTGTCTTTTTTCAGTCTCTATATAGCTTGTAAAGTCTCTTGAATTGTAATATTTTGATTCAAAGTATATTTTCAGTTGAAAACTTTTTGATAGGTATCTTTTATATACTCCTCTCCTCTATTCCTTCTTCTGTTAATGAGTCTTTTTTATAAAGTTTGGAGAAAACAGTAAACTGCCCTTGAATCTCTTTCTCCACAGAAGTAACTCCATCCTTTTTCCGCACTCCTGTTACCATTCTTCTTTCAGTTTCTTTACGTAGACAATACGCCACATATCTTCTGGGTTTATTAGCATGTTCAAAGTGTTTCTGTTTTTAGAAACTTAATTTCTTCTGCATTTCTTTGGTCTCTAGAAAATTTAACTGATTTCTTAGGCCCTGATCACACACACAATTAGCCACACCATAGGCACAAATGCCGGGTGGATTTAATGGGCAATATCAGACATGAACATCTGGCCAGTGCCCCGCACCCATTGGCAACCCATTTCGCTCTGCCACAAGAGCAGAGTTAAAAAAAAAAACACTGGGGAAAGTCCAGTATCAAATGGATTGCTATGGGCCACAGACGAACTTTCCCCTGTGTGATCGCAAGTGGTAGTATGGCACAATTTTTTTAAAGGGTTTCCCTGGGCTGGAGAGCACAGGGAGACTTTGAGGGCCTGGGTGGCTTATGACAGATAGCTCCTCTTAGGTTGTCTGGTGCAGGGAATGCCCTGAGAGAGGGAGAGCATGGCTCATATCCATCAGTGTTTATTTTTAAGTTTGCTTGGGGGGGTTCCTGGGAGGGTTCCTGGGGTGGAGGGTTGCACAGAGGAGTTGTGGACAGGAGACACATCAGACAAACATATGGCTTTGGGTTCCCTGGTGGAGGGTGCATGCCAAGAGGAGGTGGTGGAGACTCGTGGTTCACATTGCCAGTATGCTGGAGAAGGGCAGTGGACTAACCAGTGAAGAGACCACAAGGAGACCACAAGGTGCTGTGACAAGGAATTTCAGTCCCAGACCTGCAAGAAACTGAATGCTGAACCCTGGGAGGTGGCTGGCTGCCACGTTGGAGCAGGCGGATGATGTGGGAGGCTGGAATCATGGGTGATAGGGGGAGCACCCTAGAGAAAAGATACTGAAAACCAATATGATTTCCGAGAGAGTGGATCATGCTGCCAGCTCATTGACAGTGGGGGGAAGGTGTGTCTCCCATTTTGCGAGGGATTGTGGCAAGCAAAAGGGACATTTTGTCACTATACTGTCAGGCTGCCATCTTCCCCTCCCTTTGACATACCTGTGGCTTGACACATAGTAGAGCCAAATGTCCCAGCATCTTACTTGTTTGTTATTCTGCTTTCTTGTTATATAGAGGTTACATGCCAGGGAGGGGATAGGCAATGGCTAGTTTGGTGGGAGGGATTCTCGACTGTTAATCCTGGCAGGCAAATACAGGGGGGAGAATGGGTCCTGGGTTTTATTACTTCTGTTTGAAACCAATATATCTGTAACCTCCTGCATTCATCTTTAGTTCTAACAAAGGCTGTGTCCAGATGGTATCTATCAATGATCCTGGTTCTACAGGTGCCACCAGGGAGGATGAAAACCCGGACCTGGTTCTCCCACTAGACAATGGCTGGAAATGGTGTCCCCCAAAGGTCAGTCAGTCAGCACATGAGGAGCATTTTTGAGAACAGTCATGAAGCCATGTTTGGGGGGGGGCAAGAGGGAAGAGTTCCCCTCTGGAAAGGGGACACATTGCCAGAGGACAGAGCAGGAGTTGTGGGCAAGACAGGACAAGGCCTGGAATAATTGCTATTTGGAAAAACCAAACAGGAAACAGCTTGGCCAGCATTATGACATGGAGGAACACATGGTGGGGGACCCAGGAGGAACTCAAAGTGGACAGTTATCAGCTTTCCAGGTGGCAGAATGAGGGGACATGGCCCCGGGGGAAGGAGTTTGAAGATGTGGTGGAGAAGAAGAGAAGAGAAGAGAAGAGAAGAGTTTGGATTTATACCCCACCCTTCACTGCCCAAAGGCGTCTCAGAGCGGCTTACAAACTCCTTTCCCTTCCCCTCCCCACAAGGGAGGAAGACGCTGGGGATGGATGTTGACAGTGGAGGCACCCCCTTCACAGGGGCAGAGGGAGAATGTACAATGGAGCATGATGGACCAACACAAGCCCCAGAATGAGCCACCTACACAGATGGTGGAATAATGGTAGGGATGTTTCGGTTGCGCATCCCCAGACCAATTCCCTCCCTCACTTCGGAACTGGTTATCACCACACCAGTAGGTAGGCAGACTGAAGCTCGACCAGTGACAGTCATGGGGCAGGTCCTAAGGCCCGTGGACTCATGGCCCCTGCAACTAGAGGCCTAGACCAAAAGGAGGTGTCTGAAGGAGAATGTGGTCTCATACAAGCTCAGCATTTATTAGAGAAACAAGATAACAGGAGGATCTCTCTATGGCCAGTAGCCACATTGCCAGTAGGTGGAGCGAAACCAGGTGAAGCCATGGACAGCCTAGTGATGAAACAAGTGGAATGTGCCAAACAAGATGCCTCAAAAAGGACTGGCAAGGTCATTCATCAAGTTGAGGCCAAACCTTCTGTCTATTTCATCAAATTTGATGATGATTTCCATACGATTTGGTGAAGACAGCCCATACTCCACCATGTAAACTTTGCCAAATTTGTGGAATTTCAGTGTAAAGTGTAAAGTTTGTAGACACAAGGATTTAAATAATTTCTTTGAATGCTTAAATGTCCCCCACAAGCCCACAGTCTCTGCCAGGAAAACCATTCCATCATGAACTGTCCGAACAGACTTATGTGAACACTGCATGAATCATGTTACATGATATAACTTTGTGTACAGGAACTCCTTTCCTTGAAGCAATCCTTCCAAAAGGGGTACATGAATAAAGTTAGAGAAAACAGCAGCCACGGATTCCAGCTGCATGGCAGCCACGGATTCCAGCTGCATGAAAAGGGGGTTCTAATGATAATATGACTTCTGATTTGTTTTTAAACTTCCCCTCAGTTTCTCACTGAAAAGTTCAACTGCCACACGCAAGTGCGGCTTGACATTATGTTCCTAACATAACATCAAGTTTTCCCATCTAGCAGTCCTGCAACGGCAACAACACTACTTTGAGGCAGAGTTAAGGAGTGCCCCCACTGGGCACTGGGGGAGCAGAGATGTGAGTAGACGTGGAAGCATGGGCCCTCCTGAGAGGGAGGTTATATGGTTCAACCACCTGGCTGTGGTGGGTGGATGGGTGGGGTGGGGAGTTCCAGCCCCCAGACTTGGCCCCCCAGTGAGGACAGGCCCAGCAGGACCTCCCCAGGGGGGAGGAAAGACGTGAATAGACATGGAAGGGTGGGCCCTCCAGGGAGGGACCCGGTAGCATGACGTAACAAGTTTTCCTGTCTAGCAGTCTTGCTGGGGGGGCAATGACTACTGACTGTGAAATGCTTTGAGGTAGTGTAAAGGAGTACCCCCACTGGGGACGGGCCCAGCAGGACCTCCCCCAGGGGGAGGAAGGACGTGAGCAGACATGGAAGTGTGGGCCCTCCAGGGAGGGACCTGGTAGTGTGACGTAATATCAAGTTTTCCCATCTAGCAGTCCTGCTTTCAGGGGGTTGGGGAATGACGACTGACCATGAAATGCTTTGAGGCAGTGCTAAGGAGTGCCCCCACTGGGACAGGCCCAGCAAGACCTCCCCAAGGGGGAGGAGAGAAGTGAGTAGACATGGTAGCGTGGGCCCTCCTGGGAGGGACCTGGTAGCATGGTCCGGCCACCTGGCTGTGGTGGGCAGATGGGTGGGGTGGGAAGTCCCAGCCCCCAGACAGGGCCCCTGCTGTGGACAGGACCAGTAGGACCTCCCCCAGATGGAGGAGACACATAAGTAGACATGGAAGCGTGGGCCCTCCTGGGAGGGATCTGGTAGTGTGGCTGTGGTGGGCAGCCAGGTGGGCCTGGCTGTGGTGGGCAGATGGGTGGGAAGTCCTGGCCCCCCAGACAACCCTCCTGGCAAAGTTGGTCTTCCTCCCACCCAGTCACTGACAGACGCACCCTGTGGGCCTCATGCCGGGATCATCTGTGGAGGAAGAGGGGGAAAAGGAAGGGGGAACATGAGGAGGGAAGGTGAGAGACCACGATCCAATCCAGCCAATCCAGAACAGGGCTCCCCAGCATGGATAGACTGACCTTCAGAAAGGACAGCTCATCCACCCTGGTGGGGTCTAGTTGGGATCAATGTGGGCAAAGGAGGTCTCCCAGGTGGGAGAACACCCCCTCGTTCTGGATGCTGGTGGGAGGGCAGGAGAGCAGACTAGTGGCCACGTTGGTGAGATCTGGCCCTATGGTGGCCTTGCGTGCCCAGTACTTGAGTGGATCCAAGTTGGCGAGCCTGGGGAGGCTCAGTCAGGAACTTGCAGACCATCACTTCAGCAGAATCCTCCACCATTGCATGCCTGGCACCCACACCGGCACTCTGTACCTCCCACCTCATGATGGACATCCAGAACTCCTGATTCTCATTCTGTCTTCTCTCAGTTCTGGGGGCCCACCCTCTCTCTATGAGCTTGCCCTCTTCACCATCCCCCACCTCCCCCTCTTCCGGCTCTCCCTGCTCCTCACCCTCTCCCTCCTCACCCCCTCCTCCTCCTCCTGCTCCACCTCCAGCTCGTCATCTCTCATGTCCCTCAGCTGTCTCTGGCCTCAGCCATGGTGTTGAAGCCCCTGCACCCATGACACAGTTCATGCTTCCACTGATGAAGTTGCATGCTTCAGAGGGTGATGCTTCCCTTGATATGGGGGTCACACATTCACGGCAGCCTGAATTCCCACTCCTCGAGGTGCAGATGCAGGTGCTGCTTGATGCCATTGTGCAACATGTCAACCAGGGCCTTGACTCAAAGGAATGCCTTGGTTCCCTCGAGGCCTGGCTGCAGCACAGAGTCCATCACCCAATCTAGCCTGCAAATGAGGGGGATGACTTGCCCCAAGCTGGCTGTACATTGGTGGTATTCTGAAACAGTTTCAGGATGCACGCCCTCTGGAACAGGATCAGCTAGTCATTGGAGCTGATGCTCAGCTCACCCCTCCCCCTCTGGATGGACACAGAGGACGGGACATCCTGGACCACTGATTTCTGCTCCACCAAACAGGCAATCGCGGTGTAGGTGAAGTCCCACTGGGTGCCAACGTCCTGGAGGAGGACGTGCTCAGACTTGTCCACCTCACTCTGCCTCACTCTCAGCAGCCATGAAGCCCTGATGCTTCTCAAGAAGTGACCTGCAAAGCACCAGCAATTCTCCAGCAGGGAACTGATCTCGCAGTGCCCTCCCCAGCCCCAGGGCATCCTTCATGACTAGGTATATCTTGTGTGCCATGCAGATGATGTTTCTGAGTTTGGCTTTTTTGGTGGCCCTACGCATGTTCAGGTTGCCATCCGTGACCAGATAGCCACAGGTGATCTGTTTTTCCCTAAACCAGGTCTTCAGGCTACTCCAAATGGCTGCAGAGATATTTACCACCATGTGCTCCATGTCCGCACCTTGAGCATGGAGGAGCACCACCTTGGAGCTGGACAGAAGCGTGCTCATCCATGCGTGGGGAGGCAGGGCCCCCCACCCACCCTAGAATTCCTTGGGTTGCCACCAGTGTGTGGTGGGGGAGATGTAGCGATAGTGCTGGCCGCTCCAAAGGTTGGCCATCAGGTGCACAGTTCGCCCTCAGGCTAGCTCAGCTTTCACCAGACGCACCACAGAATGATACATGGCAGGCAACATACTCCAGCTCATGGTCCTCCTGGTGGGGATGGCGTACCACAGAGCCACACATTGTAGTAGCCCCGGAAGCCCACATCTTCCACCAAAGAAAACAGCTGGCCATCCAGGATGATCATCCACCTGATGTGCTGAGTGATCGCTTTGTGAGCCCTGGCCCTCATCCTGGGTGAGGACCCAACAAGCATGATCTCTTGAAGGGTGGCTTTCCTGGGGGAACCCATGGGGGAGGCCAGAGACCCCACTGTGGTGGCCCACCCCTCCTGGACTGCCTCTCCCTATCAATTTGGAGTCTGTGCCCCAGTTGAATCAAATTGGGCTGCAACCGACAGAAGTGCCTCTGTAGAATGCTAGTGCTTAAGTGAAGTGGATCACTCCCTTGACGAACATTTACCCCACATACCTGGCACTCCACCACACAGGGATCACGGGGTGGAATGCGGAAGTACTTCCACGCAGCGCAATGCAGCTGTGCCACCATGCCCATTAGTGGGGTGCTGTTCAAGCATAACTGTTTCCCAGACTCAGACCCTGGACTGATGGGAGGGCGTACCAATGGTAAAGGGACAGGCAGGTGATCGCGTCTGGGAATCCTCGGGCATGGAACAGGATGACTGTAAAGTACTGGGTTTCGGGCCTCATGACTCGGACGACGACATAAGAGAAGACGCGTTTATTCGTACTTCACATAAGACAAGAACAAACAGTAACGGCCGGAGGCCAACTATATACAGTTAGGGGGACGGCCCCATATTCCTATTGGCGGGTTTGAATCGCCCGCCAATGCTGCCATTGGTTCTCTACTGGCGAGCTCAGGAACCTAGTCCCTATTGTTCTCAGAGAGCGAAGCTTGGCTGTATTTCGCCAGCTCTGCCTTCTGATCCCAGGACACAACACCCCTCCCCCATAGTTCGTCTCCTCTCAGGTGACGTAGTCCTTTAAGTATGCTGGTGGCCTCCGTTCCCTTAGTGAACGTCGGGGGCCGGTACCGGACTGGCGGGGCCCCCATCGGGTGGTCCTCCCGCACAAGGAGCTTGGATCTCTGGTAGTCGCTGTGGTGGTGACGGTGGCGGCGGCAACAGTGGCGGCAGCGGCGGCAGCGGTTCAGCTGTCTCTGGGACCCCATCCGGACTCCGTGGTCTTTCAGGCTCTGGCTCCGCTGGCGGTGCCTGCAGCCGATCGGATGCTGGGGCGGCTGCGGCGTTTCTCGGTAACGGGGCCTGGATCCCTGTGTCGGGGTCTTGCCGCCTCCGGAGCTGGTCCACGTGTTTCCGGAGGACCCTGTCCCCATCTGCTAGGACCTCGTAGGACACTGGCCCGGTGGGTTTTAGGATGCGCCCGGCCAACCACTGAGGCCCCGCCCCGTAGTTCCGGAAGTAAACAGGTTCCCCCGGGAGGAAGCTTCGGGGCGTCTCCCGGGTTTCGACCAGCTTTCCCTCTGGGGCTCGGTCCGGGTGGAGCCTGTCTAACAAGGTCGTGGGGCGGCGGCCCATCAATAGTTCTGCGGGGCAATGCCCGGAGATGGGGTTTGGGGTGGTGCGGTGTTTTAGGAGGAAGCGGGCCAGCCGGAACTCCCAATCCCCCTCCGTTATGCGGCTGAGGGCTTCTTTGGCGGTGCGTACCGTTCTCTCCGCCTGTCCATTTGTTGCCGGGTGGAAGGGCGCTGATCGTATGTGCCTGATTAGGTTGCTTGCGAGGAACGCTTGAAACTCGGCAGATGTGAACGCTGCCCCATTGTCCGACACGATGGTGTCTGGCAACCCGTGCGTTGTGAATATTTTCCGCAGGGCCCTGATTGCCGCTTTGGCAGAGGTGGTAGACACTGGGCTTATTTCCACCCATTTCGAGTAGGAGTCTACCGTCACCATGAACTGGAGCCCCTGGAATGGCCCGGCAAAATCTACGTGTAGGAGTGACCACGGCTTGTGGGTAGACTCCCAGCTTTGGGTTGGCGCTCTTGGGGGATTGGGACGGACTTCCTGACACCGTGTGCACCCTCGGACCCAGGTTTCAATTTCTGCGTCCATCCCGGGCCACCACACGTAGCTCCTTGCCAGAGCTTTCATTCGTACAATGCCAGGGTGGGCCTCGTGCAGCGTTTCTAGAACCCCTTGTCTCATGGGCCCCGGGATGACCACCCTGTCCCCCCATAGTAAGCACCCTTTCAAGGCGGATAACTCTTCCCTCCTGGCTTTGTATGCCGTGAACTCTGGCCCTGTCTGTTCCGCTGGCCATCCCCTCACCACCCAGTTTAGGACCCGGGAGAGAATGGGATCTCGGGACGTGCGGGCGGCCACGTCTGCAGCCTGAAGGGGGGGGTTAGGCAGCTCCTCCATTAACAATACTGCGGGAGCCGGGGCCGGATCTTCCCCTGTATGCGGCAGCGGCAGGCGGCTCAAGGCGTCGGCATGACCCAGCGCCTTGCCCGGCCGATGCTCCAACTGGTACTGGTAGCCCGCTAAAAACAAGGACCAGCGCAACACCCGGGGCGACAATACCTGTGGCGTTTGTTTGTCCGCCGCGAACAGACCCAGGAGCGGCTTATGATCGGTTACGAGCATGAAGGGCCGCCCGTACACAAAGTTGTGAAATTTTTTAACCCCCGCCACCAGTGCCAAGCCCTCCCGGTCGATTTGCGCATAGTTCCGCTCCGCGGAGGACAGCGTGCGGGAGTAGTAAGCCACCGGGACCTCCCTCCCATCTGGTAGCTTGTGGGCCAAGACCGCCCCGACCCCATACGGTGATGCGTCACATGCAAGGATCACCGGGAGCTTTTCATCAAAGTGGGCGAGTACTGCGTTAGAAATCAAGAGTACTTTAACCCCCGAAACGCCGCCGCCTCCCTCGCTCCCCATGCCCAAGGTGTCGCCTTATCCAGCAGCCTGTGCAGGGGTTCGGCCACGGCGGCTTTGTGTGGGAGAAAGGCGTGGTAAAAGTTCAGGAGGCCTAAGAACGCCTGGAGCTCCGCCTTGGACTTCGGGGCGGGGGCCTCCACGATGGCCTTCACCTTGTCCCTCGCCAGATGCAGGCCTGTTGCGTCTACCCGGTACCCCAAGAACTCCACCTCCGGCACCCCGAGGAGGCACTTTTCCCGCTTCACTTTCAGCCCCGCGGCTTGGAAGCGTCCCAATACCGTTCGGAGGCGGGCGGCGAAGCTTTCCGGGGTGGTCGCGGCGATGAGGACGTCGTCGAAGAACGGCGTCACTCCAAGGATCCCTTTTAACAAGTCGTCCATGAGATTTTGGAAGATCCCTGGGGCCACACTGACCCCGAACTGCAGCCGCTTCACCCTGAAGGCCCCCGGTGGGTTACTATGGTTTGCGCCTCGGCCGTGGCTGCATCCACCGGGAGTTGCTGGTACGCCTGCGCGAGATCCAGCTTTCCAAATATGCGCGCCCCCGCCAGTGTTGCTAAGACGTGGCTGACCACGGGTACGGGGTATGCGTGTGCCTGAAGTGCCTGGTTAATGGTGCACTTGTAATCCGCGCAGATGCGGATTTCCCCGTTTGGCTTTACGGGTGTCACAATCGGGGTCTCCCATCGAGCATTCGGAACAGGCTCTAGGACTCCCTGGGCCACTAACCGGTCCAGTTCGGCCTCTATTTTAGGGCGGAGGGCCAGGGGCACGGTGCGGAAGCGCCGTCGGATGGGCGTCACGGTGGGGTCTAAGTGGAGCGACACCGGGGGCCCTTTATAACACCCCAGTTTCCCGTCAAAGACCTCGGGGAATTCCTTGCACACCGCCCCCAGTCACGCATCCCGCACTTATTCACTCCCCCAATCGTGATGCCTAGGGCCTCAAACCATGCCCGCCCCAGGAGACTCACGAGATTTCCCTCCACCACCACCAAGTCCAAGTTCCCCTCAAAGTCTCGGTATTGCACTCGGAAAGTGCCGACTCCCCGGATGGGGACAGGGTTCTTTTGAAAGTCCACCAAGCTTAGTGGCGATGGACGTAGAGGGGTCCCCTGACGGGCAAAGTCTTTTTAAAGTGTCCATGGAAATGATGGACGCCGCCGATCCCGAGTCCACTTCCATGCAACAGGGGGACCCTTCGATCCGTACGGTTACTTGGATCTTCGGGGTAGAGGAGAGGTTGGGGTTGGGGAGGCGAAGTACCTGCAGCGGTTGGTCGGTGAGATGGTTCAACTCGGCAACCTCTTCCGTCATCTCGTAGCCGGTGGACGATGCGCGGTCCGGTGGGGCCGACGATCTCGAATTCCGGGGGCCCTTGGATCGGCAGACCCGTGCGAGGTGTCCCTGCTTTCCGCACCCGTGACAGACAGCATCCCGGAACTTGCAGGATTTCCTTGCGTGGCCTTCCCCGCAGCTGGCACAGACGGTCCGGTTGCCGGACGGCTTGGCTGGCTCCCTGTTGGCCTGCTGGAACGGCGCTGGCCGGCGGTGTTGGGGTCTGAGGGCGAAGACCTCTTCGGTATCCGAGTTCCCGGGGCTGGGACTCCTCCCGACCACTTGGGCAGCCGCCGCCGGGCGTTCCCCTTCCGCGGCCTCGTGGGCTGTTGCGGCGTCGATGGCCTCGTCCAAGGAGAGCCTCCGGTAGCCAACCAACTTGCGCCGCAGCTTGGAGTCTGCCAGGCCCCACACGAACTGCGTCAGCAAGTTGTCCTCCACCTTCGGGAACCCGCAGTCCACCGCAAGCGCCCTCAGTGCGGCCAGGAAGGCGGCAACGGATTCCCCTTGGGCCTGGACTCGCCTCCGGAAATCCATCCTCTTGGCCAGGAAGGTCGGCCAGGGGCTGAAGTATGCATTGAGGGCGTCCAGGATCTCCCCAAACGAGCTTTCCAAGGCTGTGCGGGGCACCAAGAGGCTCTTGGCGAGACGGACGGTTTGGGTGCCGCACGCGTTCAGCAGGATCGATCGTTTCTGGTCGGGGTGGCGGATTTCGTTGAGCTCCAAATAGCTGATGAGCTGGTCGACCCATGCGTCCCAGGTTTCTGGCTGCGACGGATCGAAGCGCTCCAGTGTTACATGAGAGGTGGCCATGGTTCTGTCTGGGAAGGCGTGCGCCGGGGCGAGCGGTGCGGTGCTGCTCTCGGGGTCAGCGATGCGATGCTCGGCGAGTGGTGCGGTGCTGCTCTCGGGGTCAGCGATGCGATGCTCGGCGGTGTCCTTTTCGTCGCTCATGGAGTCATGGAAGGCGTTGCAATCCCACCTTCATCGCCACTGTAAAGTACTGGGTTTCGGGCCTCATGACTCGGACGACGACATAAGAGAAGACGCGTTTATTCGTACTTCACATAAGACAAGAACAAACAGTAACGGCCGGAGGCCAACTATATACAGTTAGGGGGACGGCCCCATATTCCTATTGGCGGGTTTGAATCGCCCGCCAATGCTGCCATTGGTTCTCTACTGGCGAGCTCAGGAACCTAGTCCCTATTGTTCTCAGAGAGCGAAGCTTGGCTGTATTTCGCCAGCTCTGCCTTCTGATCCCAGGACACAACAATGACACCCTTTGGCCATTGTCACCATTCTCGCCAGTAGTGATGGTGGTCTCCTCCCTCTCACATGTACTTTGCCCCTGCAGCCCATCTGGAACCAGGGGGGCTCTCACCCAGTGACCAAAACCAGCCCCCCTGGATGCTGCAAGGGAACCTGATGCGGAGGCCACTGACAATGTGCCCAAGCAGTAGGGCACTGGTGTAGGAGAACGTGGTCGTATACCACCACCTGTGGTCAGTGTGCCCTATCTCCCCATCTGCCTGCATCCACAACCATGACCCCTTTGGGCCCCTCTCATGTCCTCACACATCAGACCCAGTAGTGGAGGTGAAAGAGTTGCTGCTTGAGTCATGGGGGAACGTTGCGAGGGTCAGTGAGTTCGGAGCCTCGTTGGCAGAGGAAGGGGGCCAAAGGCCCCCAGGGAGAAGGCCACCCAGGGAGAAGGGGTTTTTTTCCTTCCTTTCAGCAGGGGCAGTCGAGGCAAGTCCCCACTGCCAGCAGTCAGAGGAGAGAGGGGGACCCAAAGGCAGAGACTCAACCCACCCAGGGAGAAGGGTTTCTTTATTCTGGCAGGGCCAGTAAAGGCAAGCCCTGCAGATGGTGTCAAGGACAGTTAACCCCCCCCGAAAGTGCTTCAAGAATGGGGTGCCCACTTGCCATGGGCAAGACTGCAGCACCCCAAGCAAAAAAAGGGGGTGCTCTTTCAAAGAAGAAACACAAGCCCCACAGTCAGTGCCAAGGGCAGTCTACAAACCTCCCACAGGAAATGGTTAGAGAGTGAGGTGCCCACTTTCCAGGCCAGAGAGAGAATTAGGAGGTGAGAGAATTCAGCAACCTAGGCAAGCAGGCAGGCAGGATGCAGAAAGGGGGAAAGACCCAAAGTCAGTGCCTGGGGGGACCATGCCACCCTTCCCAGAAGGTGGTTAGTCACCAAGGGATGAGGGGAGAGAGACAGAGAGAGACCTCTGGGGTGAGAGACTTCAGCAACCCAGGGAGGCAGGGTGCAGAAAGGGGGAAAGACCCACAGGCAGTCCCCAGAAGTTGGCTTGAGACTTAGTCGCCAAGGGATGAGGGGAGAGAGACAGAGAGAGACCTCTGGGGTGAGAGACTTCAGCAACCCAGGGAGGCAGGGTGCAGAAAGGGGGAAAGACCCACAGCCAGTCCCCAGAAGTTGGCTTGAGACTTAGTCGCCAAGGGATGAGGGGAGAGAG
The DNA here is from genome assembly GCA_029375565.1 of Gekko gecko. Lineage (NCBI taxonomy): Eukaryota > Metazoa > Chordata > Lepidosauria > Squamata > Gekkonidae > Gekko > Gekko gecko. Next base: position 80,496,969 of record JAPDNY010000003.1, on the reverse strand, counting down.
ACAGAGAGAGACCTCTGGGGTGAGAGACTTCAGCAACCCAGGCAGGCAGAGGTGCAGAAAGGGGGAAAGACCCACAGCCTGTGCCCAGGGGATTTTGCCACCACCCCCAGAAGGTGTTTTGATACTTCGTTGCCAACTGGCTGGGGAAAAGAGAGAGGGCTCTGAGGTGAAAGACTTCAGCAACCCTAGCAGGATGGGGTGCAGGGTGCAGAAAGGGTAGGAAAACCACAGCCAGAGCTAAGGGCAGTCACCAACTTCCCCCGAGAGTGGTTGGATGGTTGGTCACCAACTGGCCAAGGGAGAGCGGGTGTCCTTTTGGGATGAGCAGAAAAGCAAAACCCACCACTAGCAGGCAGAGAAAACAGCTGTTTGTAGAACCCACAGAATGGGTTACTCCACTGTTTGACTTGCCCAGGAAACAAGCAACCCCGGAGTCAAACCAAAAATGTCTTGTGAAAGCAAAAGAATTCAAGTTGAGTTTTCCACCCCTCACAGGGAAGAGAGAAAAGGAAGGCAGTGACCAGGCATTGCAGCGGAGAAACTCAGAAAGGGGGGGAAATGGCGAGAAAAGGGAAGGGGAGGATGTTTTTTGTCTGGCGACTGGTTTCACTGTCAGGAGATCCAGCAGGTTTCTCCACCCACCCACCCATTCAGTGACCCCAGTAAATCCCCACCCCCACCCCAGGTCTACCACGAGATTTTTTTTTCCGTGTGCAAAAGGAGCACTACACTGCAAGAGACCATGACGCAAAACAAAGGACAGTCACGGGCCACCTCTTCCATCAACAGACGTTTGCTGTTTCTCAGCAGAGCTTGTTATGAGCAAACTACCCTTAGAGTAGACGCAGTCGAAACGGGCATCTGACAGATCCCATCCAAACTTATAAGGGTGTTAGGCAGGGATGCTTCTTAGCCTCTTTTTTGTTTATATTCTATATCAACAACCGTATAAGTTTTATGAATGATTTAGATCTCCACCTTCCTAAATTAGTACATCGGCACATTCATGTGCTATTATAGGCAGACGATGCCGTATTACTTTCCAGAACTCCCATAGGACTGAAATGAGCCTCTATTGCGATAATTCTCCCTCTATTGTGATAATGAACAACTCACTATCAATTATGATAAAACTAAGATTCTGGCCTTCGGGGAAAAAACTAAAGATTAGGCAATGGGAGTTGCAGGGGAATCAATTAGAACAAGTTGCCAGCTTTCAAGCATCTGGGCGTAGTCTTCCACGCATCTGGTTCTAGAGCAGCCCATAGGAGTTATGTGCAGGAGAGAAAACTGCAAATACCATTTTGAAATTTTATTGATCCCAAGGGGGCCATTATATACCAGCCGCCCTTACATTATTTAAAGCTAAGTCATTGGCTCAGATATTATATGGAACATTCCTTGGACCACCACCTTCTTCTTTCTCTCCACGTGAGAGAGTGCAGTCCAGATTCCTGAGAGCTATACTGCAGGTGCCCAAAAGTGTGTCAAACTCCTGGGTTAGACTTGAGACAGGAATGCAAAGGGTCGAGGCTAGAATATGCATCCTTTCAATCTTCAGATGGCTGGTAGGAAACACAAACTCACATGGCCTGTTCCCTTTAATGCTGCAAGACCAATTCCATTCCAGTTGGCAAAAGGAGGTCCTGAAATCTATTGAAACATTAGGGCCGATTTCGCACGGGGTCAGCAATTGACCCGAATCGAAGGGTCTTTCCCCCTGGGTTTTTCCTCTCTGCCAACTTCAGGTTCTTTTTCTTGCTACGAGGCTGAAGTCGGGGCATTCTAATGGGGAACTCGCAAATCGCAGCTGTCCTCTCTCCACCCCTTTAACGCACCTCTGCTTCTTTCCCTCCCCTTCCCTCCCCTTCCTGCCTCTCCCCACCCCTTCAATGCCCCTCTGCTTCTCTCCCCTCCCCCCTCCCTTTCCCCTCCCTTTCCTTCCCCGGCGCAAGGGGTCCGTCCCCCCCCCCGTGTTGTGTTGCAACACAATACTGATCCATCATCGGTATTTAGATGTTCTTTTAAATGTACCCCTGCTGTTTCCCCATTTCTGTCTTGCAATTCGCTATTGGTACAAATGTAGTGCCATTGTTAAAAAAGATGCATTAAGGGTGACATGGAGGCATGGACAAAAGTTTTTGTGGGACTAACCTACAGGCTGTAGTGCCACTGTTAAAAAAAATGCATTGAAGGTGGTATGGCAGTGTGGACACAATTTTTGCAGGGGTGAAATGTGTTGCATTGCATGTTTGCTTCTCTCCCTCCCCCTCCCTGCCTCTCCCCTCCTTTTCCCCTCCCTTTTTTGACCTGACACAATGCAACTATGCATGCGTAAAGCATGCCTGTTTTCCAGTGGGTGGGTGTGTTACAATGCAACCATGCCCCCGATCAAAAAAAAAAGGAGGGGAAGAGAGGGGAAGGGGCACTAGATTCGAGGCAAGGCGACAAACCCAGGTCAGAGTTCCTTAATGAGAAATTCCCCCAACAGATTCAGGCCAATTAGACCTGGGGAGAACGGCAAGCAAAGCATTCATGCAGAATTGGCCTAGGCTTATCTCCCCAGTCCCTCTTGGATCTTGGGATATATTGGGCAAAATCACTCATCAAGCAAAGAGGGACAGATATTGAAAGACAAAGGGACATTTCAAGCTCTCCAGAGTTCATTTCCACAGAAAAAAATAGGTATCCTGCAGTCAGAGTCCTGCAGCAATCAGTCCCCACAACTTTCTTTCCAAAGGAGTAAGTTTATTGGAGCCAGTAAAGACAAGTCATCTGTACATACATGCTGTGTCAGGAATGAAAGTAAGCGTGCATACCTGAATGATATACAAGATTCAAAGGGGTCAGGGGGATGGACCAGAGCCAATCAGAATAACTGCAAAAGCCCACCTAAGCTATTGGCTAAGAATTTCCGGAGAATAGAGTAACAAGGCACCAAGGTCACAGGCCTAAGCTGCAAGAAGATAAGGAGGCAAGGAGAATCAAAACTTAACATTCCAAGTCAGGCATAGACAGAGACAATGCACCCACAGCCAGCATCTCCCTCCTCAGCCATGGCAGCTGCATAGCTGACACATCTATACTTTCTAGAGTCTAACAACACCAGAAGGGCATTCACATTGGCCAGAAGTTCGACTTTGCCCTCGGCAGTGCTGGAGGGGAGGTTTAAAGCAATCCCTTGCTCCTTAAGGCTCTGTTCTTGCTCCCTGGGTGAAATTGATTCTATAGAACATTTTTTTAACTGTCCTAATTATACAAAGTTTAAATCGGAAAGTATTAGTCCTCTGTTAGAAAGCTTTCTTGGAAGATCAAATAAAACCAAGCTTGATTATCTTTCGTCAGATAGAAATCACCAAACTACTCGTCAGGTGGCTAAATTCTGTGCTCAGGTTTGTAAGTATTGAAAATCCCACAGGGCAACATGATTTTATAGTTACTTGGTATGACTTTTTATATTGTTAAGACTTAATTTCATCCCTTTTTATCACCTTTAAAATTTTTAATCATATTGTACTGCTGGTCACTGACTGTTGCAATAAAATTGATTGATTGATACACACACTCCTCCCATTCCAAGGGAGAAGGATGGACGTCTCTGATTAGAAATCGGAGATGCCTGTCAGGCTTGGGTGCCCGATATTTGTTCCTTGACGGCTGAAAAATCCCACCCACACCCGCTTTTCCACGTGAAACTGCAAGGGTGGGGTTTCTCTAGCGAAAGCACCCAAACTTCTGAGCTCCAAGATCAGGTGCTCAAGATTCTGGACACATGACCTTCGAGCCGGTCCATCTGAGCTCCAAAAAAGGCAAAGTTCAGCCCGGATTTTGGCTCAGGTTTGTGTCTGTGCCCATCCCTTTTAATGGGTTTGATAAAGGTGCCTCAATATAATGTCAAAGAAGGAGAAAGCAATATCTTTTTTTATGTACATCTAAGGCCACAGCTGAAACTTTGCTGTGCATTGTGCATTGTGCTATACAAGCTGTGCATTGCGCTATACAAACACCTGGTTCTATACACTTGGCCAAAGCAGCAGCAACTGATGTTTTCTGCCACAGTGAGACAACATATTCTGCTGAACTTGTGGTCATCAGGAATAATAGACAATCTCACAAGATGAGGGATGTCCAACTACCTAATTCACATACACACAGAAACAGTGAGAGGCCATTTCTGCATCTGGTTTTTTGCCTCGGTTTCTGAGCACATCCAAGTCCCCCCTCTGCAGTCCATCCCACTGTCACATCTCACTTGCCGTGTTCCTTTTTCTTATTTCTGCATTTGTTTTACACGGTTCAACACTCCAACTGCTTCCAGCGTGATGTTGGCCTGCAGCTACCAAAACCACAGTTGCTGCAGCCTTTAAACTTGTTCCACTTCCAAGCCAAACATAATGCTGAAGCAGACATCTTTCCAACCACCCATTTCCCACCCCTGTTTCCAGCCATTTCTGCCCCCCCCTTGTTTTTGTTGTGCCTCCCCCAGGTTTGAGGGGAGTTTTTTCTCTCTCCCGCTCCAGACTTTTCTTCTCACATCCACCTCTGTTTCTTCAGCACAGTGAAGTTTGTGTCCCCCCCCCTCGTCGCAGGGGAAGTTGAGGTTAAAAAACATTTCAGGATGGTGTTTTAAACTGTAAAAGGAGCTGCAGAGGCTTATTCCTCTCTTCCCTCCATGCATGCGATCAGCAAGACAGCTTTCTCTCTGGGTTCTAAGAAGTAAATGGCTCCATGGACGCTCTTTGAAGCGCCAAGCAGCCAGCTCTCTCGCTTGAATTGCTAAAAGATCTCAAACGCCTGCCTTCCAGCAACCCCTGCTCTACCAGCCTCTGAGTTGCAAAGTAGTTGCTGCCTGAGTTAAACCTTCTGTTCCTTAAAACCCAACTCAAGCCTTGTGGCTTTTCCGACCCAAGCACTTGTTAGTTTCCTGCAAATTTAAAGGGAGATTGGGAAGGAGACAAACCACAGTATCCCCAGTGCAGAAAAAGAAAGAAAAGAAGGGAATTCAATGGGACACACAAGAAAAAAAGGGGGGGGAGCTTATGTGTGCTGCAACGTACCAAACTTTTCAAAAGCCTTGAAAAATGTAGCTTTTGTTCCATTTTTCCAAACATCACAGAGGACAGGGAATTTTGGCTGTTTTTACAGAGAGAAGGAAAAAAAATCTGCCCTGCGTGAGGCTCAAACTTACATCCTTCAGATCATAAGCCTGATGCACTGCCTGTGTTGCCAACAAGGCAGCTGCTGATGAGAGGGAGGGGGGGAAACAACCTTCAGCTGTGCCCAGACTTGTTCCTTTGAAGAGAAACTACAATTCCCACATTCCCAGAGACCACCCTCAGATGTCACAACAAGTGATGTTCTCACACCAATTAAGACAAACAGTGCTTTTCTGTTGTAGCCTATAATGTACTGGGTCCAGACGCATCGTATGTGAATCAGCTCATAGTTTATTAAGAACGCGCAAACTAAGACAGGGAACCGCAGGACCCGGGCCCTGCTTAAATGCCACTCCAAACCACACCCCATGATCACCCCGACACCTGTGATTGGTTTATTTACAGTGCACCCACAACCATGGGTCCCTTTTAGGATCTGGGCTGACTGATCTGTTCCAGGATCCTCTAAGTCCATTGTTTCTGGTCGCGAAGCTCTGCTAGTTCGCATGACCATGTGTTTGCCCAACCATGTGTGCAGTCCTTAGTTGGTAACAACACCCTTCCCTCCAAGGTTCAGATCATCCTAACAAACAAAGTCCCTGAGGTTATGTGGGCTTCCATCATTCCCGGGTTGAGCGGCAGACTTCGGGGCTCGGAGTGGGCAGCTCAGGAGGTATCGCTGTCTGTGGGGATGGGGTTTTCTGAAGCTCAGCCGGGGCCGGTGTGTTGCTGGTTTCCTGGCTGGTGGCCAGCTCGGCGCTGTTGCCGGCATCTGTTGCCAATGAAGCAGTTGGCTGGAGCGGTGCTGGAGTGGATGCTTTGGCCTCACCCGGCTCGGTTGCCTCTGAGCTCCGTCCTTCATCCTTGCTGTTTTCCGGCACCTCGGGGTCTCCCAGGAGGAGGTGTCATCGTAGCTGGTTGATGTGTTGCCTCAACAGCTGGCCTCATATGACGGGGGCCCATTACCCTGACCACTCTGGCAGGGATCCACATAGGGCCTTGGGCATAGTTCCTGGCGTACACTGGGTCCCCCGGGAAGAACACACGGGGAGCCTACTGATTCTCTGGAGCTGTGTTGTGTTCAGGTGCCCTATCGGGATACAGGCAGTCCAGCTGGGTCGTGAGGCGCCGTCCCATTAGTAGCTCGGCTGGGCTGCGTCTGGTGGTGGAGTGGGATGTTATGCATTGCCCAAATAGGAAGGTGGTCAGTTTGTATTCCCAGTCCCCTTGGTCCATGCGGTGCAGGGACTCCTTCATAGTTCAGACCATGAGCTCAGCCTGTCTGTTGGTCACTGGGTGGAAGGGCGCAAAGCAGATGTGTCTGATACCATAGTATTGCACAAACTCCTGGAACTCTGCCATGTTGTCTGTCACTAGGGAGTCCAGGATGCTTGGAGTACTAAAGGTCCTCCACATTGTGCAGATAGCAGATCGAGAAGAGGTGGATGGCACCAGGACCACTTCCAACCACTTGGTGAATGTGTCCACCAAGATAAAGAATACCTGTCCCTGGAAGGGGCACACAAAGTCCAAATGTAGCCTAGCCCACAGCTTGCTGGAGGACTTCCATGTCTGCACTGGGCCCGGGGTGGCTCTGGCCACAACTCCTGGTATGGCTGGCAGAGCTTTACCTTCTCCTTGATTTCTCCATCCAGCCTCCATCCAGCCCACACATAGTTCCAGGCCAGGGCTTTCATGCACACAATCCCCAGGTGCATGTCATGTAGTGCTGTGAGCACCCACTTGCGCAGAGGAGCAGGCACAACTACTCAGCTTCCCCAGAGCAGGCACCCCTTGTGGGACAACAGTTCGTCCTGCCAAGATGAAAATGCAGTGAATTCGGGCCCTGCCAAACCAGTGGGCCACCCCCTCCCCACCCAGTCTAAGACCCAGGAGAGGATGAGATCCCTGGTGGTGTGGTGGGCTACTTCAGGTACCTGGACTGGATGGTCTGGAAGGTCTTCCAGCAGGGCAGTGTGGTGTTCTGGGGCTGGGTCAGGATCGCAGGATGGCAGCAGAAGGCGGCTGAGAGTGTCAGCGTGGCCCATCACTTTACCAGGATGGTGAAAAAGTGCATACTGGTACCTGGCTAGGAAGGTGGACCAGTGTAGCACGTGGGGTGACAGCATCTGGGGGGTCTGGCAGTCCAGGGTGAGGAGACCCAGGAGTGGTTTGTGGTCCATGACCATGGTAAAATGCCAGCCGTAGAGGTAATCGTGGAACTTTTTATTCTAGCCATGATTGCCAAGGCCTCCTTGTCTATTTGGGTGTAGTTACGCTAGGCCGTTGACAGGGTACATGAATAGTAGGTGATCGGAACCTCCTGGCCATCTGCCAGCTGATGCCCCAGGACTGCCCCAACCCCATAGGGGGGACACATTACAAGCCAGGACCACCAGCAGGGACTCATCAAAATGCACGAGTACATCATTGAACGTTAAGAGTTCTTTCACCACCCAGAAAGCGGCGGCTTGTTTGGGACCCCAGGCCCACAGAGCATGTTTATCAAGGAGGCGGTGTAGGGGCTCTGTGATGGCGGCTTTGTGTGACAGGAATGAATGGTAAAAGTTGGGGAGGTCCAGAAACGCCTGAAGTTCACCCTTAGAGGAGGGGGTAGACGTTTGAACAATGGCACAGACTTTGTTGGGTGTGGGGTGGATTCCTTGCATGCCAATTGTGAACCCCAGGAACTCCACCCATGGTACCCCCAGCAGGCACTTTTCCCTTTTGACTTTCAGCCCTGTGTTGTTGAAGTGCTTGAGACCAACCGCAGCTCTGTAGCAAAGGTTTCAGAGTTGGAGCCCGTGATCAGCACGTCATCAAAGAAGGGTTGGACCCTGGGAATCCCTTTAAGAAGACTGTCCATTAAGTTTTGGAATATTCCTGGGGTGACGCTAACCCCAAACTGTAGTCTCCGCACTCAGAACGCCCCCCTGTGGGTTACTATTGTCTATGCCTCCACAGTGGCATCGTCTACTGGTAGCTGCTGGTAGGCTTGTGCCAGATCCAGTTTCCCAAAGATTTTCGCACCTGCCAGGGAGGCAAGAACATGGCTTACAACGGGGACAGGATATGCATGATCCTGCAGGGCCCTATTAATCATACATTTATAGTCTGCGCATATCCGGACGTCCCATTTGGCTTTACGGGCATGGGTCTCCCACTTAGCATGGGGAACTGGCTCAAGGACCTCCTGTGCCACCAGGTGGTCGAGTTCTAGATCTATTTTGGATCACAATGCAAATGGGGCACATGCATATGGGCCAGACTGTGGGGTCTAAATCTAGGGCAACCAGAGGTCCGGAGTAGTGGCTGAGAGTCCCATTGAACACCACTGGGAATTCATCGCATACAGCATTAAAATCCTGCGATTGCAAATGATTCACCCCGTTCGCCCCAAACCCCAAAGGCCCAAACCAAGATAGGCCCAGCAAGCTGGTGAGCCTTCCTTCCACCACCAGCAAATCTAGCAGTCCATTAAAGTCCTTGTACTGAAATCTGAATTTGAGTTCAGGCCCCTTGATGGCCACTGGGTTCTTTTGGAAGTCCCGTAAGGTTAAACCAACCGGTTTTTCTAGGAGGGGTCCCCCCTGGGGGCAGAGCCTCCTGAGAGTCTCTGCAGAGAAGATGGAGAAGGAAGAGCCCATATCCAGCTCCGTCTCACATGGGGACCCCTCTATGAGCACAGTCACGTGTATTTTATTAGGGGCATCCTGGGGCAAATCCTGGGTGGTTGGTGCTGTTGACATGTAGTTCTGTAGTTTCTTGGTGGATGGTTGGCCATCGTCCCTGGTCTTGCATCCCTCTGGAGTGGCAGACGTGTGCAAGATGGCCAGCCTTGCCACAGGTTCGGCAGAGCGCATCGCGGAAATGGCAGGAGCGTTGTTTGTGGTCCTCACAGCAGCTGGCACAGGGCACTTGGGCAATGGGTTTGGGTAGCGCTGGAGCAATGGACCTCACCAGCGAAGGCATGGATGACTGGGTTTGTGAGTGTTGGCAGTGCGGGCATCTGATTTGGAGGACCTTGTCATCATCCGAGACGTTGGAGCCCTGCGACGTGGTAGCTTAATGATTCGAGGGAACCTGGAAGTCCCACTGGGTTTTCTCAAAGGCCATGACTAACCGGAGGGCCTTGTCCAGGTTGAGGTCATCAGCTTGTCCTACCAGTTTCCTCCAGAACTTTGGCTCCCGTACACCCCACACAAACTGGTTTAAAAGTGTGTCCTCGATGGTGGGGAACTCGCAGTCTATGGCAAGCCTGTGAACATCAGCCATGAAGGTGGTAGCCAACTCTCCCGACTTCTGGATGTGTGCAAAGAAGTCCATGTGCATCGCCATCTTGGACAGTTTCAGCATGAAGTGGTCGTTGAGGACCTTGACCAGCTCTTTGTAGGTGGTGGTGTCCAGGGTCTTGGGTGTGATGAGACCCTGAACTAGGCGGATGGTAGTGACTCCGCACGTGCTGAGCAGGCAGGATTTTTTCTTCTCAGCGTCCTCAGTCCCTTGGATCCTGAAGAAGTGTTTCAGCTGCTCAACCCATGATTCCCACAGCTCAGGGTGGTTTGGGTTGAAGGGGAAAAGGTGTCCCAAAGCAGCAGACATAACCGGAGAGGCAGTGAGCTGGTCCTCGATGCGCAGTGTGATGCTTGATGCACCATCAGTAGCCTCGGAGTCTGAGTGGTCAGGCGTGCTCATTGGAATCCCATCCTCATTGCCAGTATAATGTACTGGGTCCAGACGCATTGTATGTGAATCAGCTCATAGTTTATTAAGAACTTGTGAACTAAGACAGGGAACCACAGGACCCGGGCCCTGCTTAAATGCCATTCCAAACCACACCCCATGATCACCCCATGTCAGGTAACCCTGCCATAAGGGTGAAGGTAGGGGTGGAGGTGCCAGAGGGTCTGCCTGTGTATTGTCTGGTATGTGGGGAGGTGTCGGAGTTGCCTGGGCAACGCAGAGATTCACAACCCGGGTTATCTCCTGATGTGCCAAATGGCCTTGAGTGCCAGGCTGTTTCCTTCTTCTCATTTCTTTTGGGAACAGCTAGGCCATGGAAATTTACAGCTTTTAGAAATGTAGCACCTTTCACTTTCCTGCGCGCGAGATTCTTAGCTATTAGTAGAATGTGGGGGGGGGGCTTTACTTCAGGAGGGTATATCCAGAGATGTTTCTTTGAATGGGTCATTCCTGACAAGAGAATGTTACCGTGCCTTTAGAACTGCAGTATAATAAACACTGGCTGATTTCCCACTACAGCTGCCTCGGGGTTGTGCCGCCATTTGCCCCGATACTATTTGTCAATTTCACACCCGAAGCCACGGGGCTGCATTTTGACCTGCGGCTTCGCCCGTTTCCCCCCGCAGTTTCCTGATCCTGTTTTTTGAGGATTACGAAACTGCGGGGGAAATCGAGCGAAGCCGCGGGTCAAAATGCAGCCCCGCGGCTTCGGGTGTGAAATTGACAAATAGCATCGGGGCAAACAGCGGCGCAACCCCGAGGCAGCTGTAGTGGGAAATCAGCCACTATCTTCTCATGAGGCCTGGTGTTTGACTGACTTTCTGAAGCACCTGACACCCCAACACTTGTGATTGGTTTATTTACAGTGCACCCACAACCGTAGGTCCCTTTTGGGATCCGGGCTGACCGATTGGTCTGTTCCAGGATCCTTCTTAGTCCATTGGTTCTGGTTGCAAAGCTCTGCTAGTTCTCATGACCATGTGTTTGCCCGACTGCGTGTACGGTCCTTAGTTGGTACACATCATAGCTGCAGAATGAATCCCCTGGCAAATAAAAGAATATGCAGAAGGCAGACAAAGAAATCCAAAGTGAAGCTTAACGGCTCAACTGTTCAGATTCTCTACAGTAAACTGTGCATGCAGAAAGGGACAGAGAGAGAGAGAGAGAGAGAGAGAGAGAGAGAAAGAGAGAAAGGTGGGGGGGGACTGTCCTTGAAATCCTTTACCCATTCCCTAGTCAACTTTCTCAAGAGAAACTAGCCAGTTGGATTTTTAGCTAGCCCTTTCTCCCTCCCCCCTTCCTCCCTAAGAATAACTTTAAATTGTTCAATACAGAATATCACATTGCTGCAGTTTAGCAAGTTTCGTCTCTTCTCAGCTGGCAACTGGTTGGCTAGACAGAGTTTCTCTTGCTAAGTTTGTGGTTCTCCCCCCTCTTCCTCTTTTGGCTGGAACAAGCTGTGACCCAGGAGTGAAGCAGGTGAACGAGGCATTTCATTGCTGGGAAGAACTCTTGTAGACTGACAGCTGGGAAGAACTCTTGTAGATCGACTGTTTCAAGAGCCACCGGCCCAGCAGGTAGTTAGAAACCAAGGCAGGGAGCGGCTCTGTCATCACCACGCAGGTGTGCAACTGTTGAGTGACCAGCTGCATCCTGCGGGGATGTGGGGCACTGATATCTATTCAATAAACAAATGTAAAAGGAAAGCACGTCCCTTCTGCCTGAGAGACAACTTCTGGAAATCAGACTATAAGTAGGAACAGCAGGTAAAGAAGACAGACACAGTCCCTCCCGTTCTCTCTCCCAAACACTCTTCTGGAGGGTTGGGGGGGTTTTGTTTTTTTGTGACCTCCTCCCCCAAAGGCCTTGTTAAACTGCTCTAATAAAATATGATAGAGGCTGTTTAAAATGCACAAACAGGAACAACAGAAAGCCATAAACATGTTTCCTGCTGTTATAGCTGAGATGAACAGCCCTGCTCTCTGGTGAATACATGAAGGGTTTTCTGCAGATGGTTAGGAATGGGATGTGAGCAAGCGAACATAGAGCCATTCTGCCATTGTGCAAAGGGCCACTATCTTTGCTCCCCTGGCGCCCAGCTTCTGAGATAAAACAGGAGGCTGGGGAAGAGGCAACATTCCCCCCAGAAAGCAATGGGAAGAGCTGTAGAAGAGGAGAAGGATGTGAGCTGCTTTGGGTTCCTATAAATGAAGTATGCTAGCAAGTCAGTAAAGAAATAAAGGCTCATATACAAAGCCCATCTAATACTTTATCCTGCCCCTTAGAGTAGCCAGGATAATTCAAAGGAGACACATAGAGGCATATCTGTGTGGTCTCTGATCAGGACCTTAGCACACAAGAAGGACAGGAAACAGTAGAAGGGAAAGATACCCCATTGCATGGAGTTTTGTGTCTTTGACTGTGTGGATTCTTCATTCTCTGGTCTTTTGATTTTCCCAAGGTGCCATGTGGACTCCTTTGACCCCAGTAAAGGGTCAGCACTGGTGCATACCACTCCCTGACTCCCAAAAGTCTGCTACCTAAGAGCAGCACTTCTTGCCATTAATTTGTCTTTAAGCTCAATTTTATACAGATTTACTTGTAAATGTCCCACTGAGTTCAGTGGGACTTCCAGGTAAGAGTTTATCACTGTTAATATCTCAGCTCAGTCACATTGTGAGTCTTTTCAACACAGCAATTAGTCCCCCAACTCAGCTGTATCCTATTGACGCATCACATCTTAATTTCACCCAGTGCCATTAGGAATAATATTAAATATCATGAAAATTATGACCGTCCTACATTCATCATCCATGTTGTCCTGATGCCGGGCCACCCAACCCCACCCCCTCCAGCCTCCTTTGGGGTCATCCCCAGAGGGCTCCCCACAGCCAAACTCCGAGCTCACCTGTGGAGCTGAAGGGACAGGTGCCACAGCAGCTGAAAGCCAGGGAACAAGTGCTACGGGTGAGAAGACGCCGGGGGGGGGGCGTCCTGGACACTGACTGTGGGCTGCACACTGCTGGGAAAGTATTCCCAAGCAGCATGGGGAGTCAGCCACGCCAAACCTCCATCAGGCGGCCAGAGCCCGCCCACACCTTAGAGGCCGCCGACCTGACTCCTGCAGCTCACTCGGCCGCCAGGCTGGCAGGGAGGGCACTGATCAGTCGAAAAGGGAAGCCTCACCCAGGGGGGATGCTTGGCATCACCAGCTAAATGGGGTGTGGAGCAACAAAGGGGAGGGCGTGGGGAGTTCCAGGGGTTGGGGGAGGGAGAGATATAAGGAGAAGGGCTGGAATGGGTTGAGGAGGACTGCCCGGGATTTCCCCAGGAAGCTGAATGCTGACAGAGAGAGAGATCTGTGGAACCCAGAAGGAATGGGGGAGAAGGGTGGTGATGTAACCCCCCTCCCCCTGTTCACTAGACTGAGAGCTAGATTCACACACTTCCTCCTTAGTTCTAACACAAAACAGTTAAGATACCTGGGTACCATATAGATCTCAATAAACTTGTATTCTTCTGAATGACTGCTGTTGAGAACTGATTGCCTCAGGAGTCTAACATTGTGTTAGAACTCCCCATAGCTCCTGTACTCGAACCCTGCCATGACTGGTGAAGACAACTGGGACATCCCAGTCACTACCACGGAAGAGGTAGTAGTACTGAAAACCACAGTTATTACAATGATGGCTGGAGAGCTGGGTGGCCTCAGACGAGGCACAGATTCATGGTAATACCTGTCCTCCTAAAGCGGAGGAGAGCTGGGCAGTAACGCCCAACCCATCACTAGTCACCTACGGTTGGCGGTATGGGAATACCTATCATGAAGAGTTGAGCTGGCAAACGGTGCCAGAAGACGTGGAACTCAAGAGAGTCAGATGGGAGTTCCAGGGGGAGACTGAAGAGCTCCAATGTGAAATGCACGAGATGATGCTGGACCTACCCTGGATCATTGCTACTGCCGTGCAGCACGAACTCAGAGGCCACGTTCCAGAGGGGGGGAGGGTGAGTCGCAGGCAACAGCAGCCAGCGCCACCAGCACAGGGACAGCCCAGTCAGCCTCCAGGTCAAGCTCCACCAGGGCACCAACCCCCAGGGGCTCTGGAGGGTCCTCCTGCTCCTGCCACCCCAGCTCCAGTTTCCAAGTGACTGAGGGAGTACTTGGATGCTACTTTTGATGGCAACCCTGTGAAACTAGCTTTTTTCCTGCTACAAGTGTGCAAGTTTCTGCATGATTGGGGTCCTGCGTTCGGCTCAGACGAATGGAGAGTGGATTATATTGAGTTGCACCTATGAGAGCAGGCAGCTGACTGCTTCGGGGGTCTCCATAATATCAGAGGCCCCGAGCTCCACGAAATGATGGCATTCATGTGGGCCCTACAGTGGCAATTTGAAGACCCGTTAGAGCTGGAGAAGGCACGAACCCACCAACAGGTGCTGAAGCAAGGGAACAGGTCGGTGTTTGAGTTCTCTGACGAGTTTAAGATCTATGCTGCCAAGGTACACGGTTGGCCAGAGGAAGTTCTCGTCGAACTCTACCGGTCTGGCCTGAATCACTCTATTCTGGAAAAGGTCCTCAGCCAGGGGAATCCACTCACCCTAGCCAGGTGGATTTGGGAAGCCAGTGATGCTGAGAATCGGCTCACCATGATCAAGACGTGCCAGCCCAAGTTGACCCCGCGAACCCCTGGGCAGGAATTGAAGTGCCAATGCTCTAAAGCCCGGGAGACCCTGCAGGACCGGAGGATGAAGCAAGGAGTATGCCTGCGCTGCAGAGAACCTGGCCACTATGCCACCTTCTACCCGGGCAACCTGACTCCACATGGGGGGAAGATTCCAGAGCAATGGGTTTCTGAGGTGCAGCTGAAATCCGGTGGGGCGTGCCTGAAGCAATTGAGAGCCCTACAACTGAATGTGGCCCCGGATGGAGCTTCATCAAGTGGGTATGATGCTGCCTAGCCGCAGGGGAAAGGCTGGGACCTGCTGCGAAGGTCACAACCCAGCAGATCCGACAGCAGATCATGCCACATCAGTGAGCAATACTCCTTCCCTGTTTTTCGTGACTGTGATGATTATGAACCCCGAAATGGGCACCCAGGTATGAGTGAGAGCTCTGGTTGACTCAAGGTGCACTAGAGACTTAATAAGTCCGGCTATAGTCACAGGTTTGGGAGTCCCAGTACAAACCCATCTGGAGCCTCTAATTTTTACTTAGTGGCTCCACTATGAAGGAAGCATGTAAATATCAGACTGTGCCAGTGGTCACGGGAATGGACCCCCACTGGGAGCAGAGGGTTTTTGTGATCAACCCAATGGCTAGCTTTTCCATGGTGCCGGGGAATCCCTGGTTGCGGGACCATGACCCTTATAAACAGTGGAGCGCTGGGATCTTGCACTTCTTGGACTCTAAATGTGATGAGCATGAATGGAAAGCCGAGTGGGGGGAGGCACCGCCTGCAGTCCCAGAGTGAGTGTGTCTAGCCAAGGAGGAGCTCAACTCCATCCCAATGGAATATAGAGACATAGCCCTAGTGTTTGAGGAGGAAGAGGCTGATGAGCTCCCTCTCCACCGTAATGCAGACTGTGCTATAGAAATTCTTCCAGGATGCAAAATGCCTGCAGGGAAGTTGTATGCCATGAGTCTTGCAGAGAAGGAAGAGTTGCAGAAGTTTATTGATAAAAACCTGGCCTCGGGATTCATCCAGCTGACTTCCTCTCCTTTTGCTGCTCCCATCCTCTTCTAGAAAAAGAAAGACGGGGGGTTGAGGGTGTGCAGATTACCAGAATTTGAACACAGTCTCTACAATCAATGCCTGCCCCCTCTTGTTGATCAAAGGCCTCTTGACTGAAGTTACAAGGGGCAAAATCTTTTCCAAATTGGATTTGAGAGATGCTTATTTCAGAGTCCGCATGCAGGAGGGGGATAAGCACAAGACAGCTTTTAACATGCCCCGGGACAGTTTGAATACCTGGTCATGCCGTTTGGATTGGCAGGAGACCCAGGAGTCTTCATGAATTTAATAAATGAAGTGTTGCACAAGCACCTGTTCAAATGGGGTCCTAGTTTAACTTGATGATATCTTGATCTGTTCACAAGATAAGAACTCACATGTGACTTTAGTGAGGGAAGTTCTCAAGATTCTGTATGAGCACCGGCTGTTTGCTAAACTCTCCAAATGCGAGTTCCATAAAGAGGAGATGGACTTCCTGGGGTATTGGGTTTCAGGGAAGGGAGCAGCAGACATGTTGGGATGGGAGGCCCCGTGCACCTAGCAGCAGTTCCCAGCTGCCCCAAGGCCAAAAATTGTGGGAAAAGAGGGACTGTCCCAAGGGGTAGGGCAGCATTGATATAGACTCCAGCTAGGCCACAAGCCACAGATGTGGGGGAACCCTGGGAGGCAGCAGAAATTCAGCCACTCCACAGTCGGCTGGACTGGGGAATGAATGGAAGTTTCTCTGTTCTCTTGGGCAGGAGAGAGACACTGAAGTGGAGCCAGAGGCCAGTCCAAGGAGAGATTCTAGCCTGAGCCCACAACCTCCAGAGGTAGAGAGTACCGTGTGTAGGGAAAGAGCATTGTGTTTAACCCCTGTTGATTTATGCCCTATTGGTTCATGGTGTGTGCTTACTCCTACAGTTGTGCCTTATTTATTTAGAGTGTGTGTGCTCCATATTTGTATAAATAGTTAAATAAATTCTTTTATTTGGGCTAATAATCTGTGTTGTGCTCTGACCACATAGTCTCCCACACTCTGCACAATACCAAAGGGAGGGGGCAGCCCAGGGAAGCAAGGAAAGGCCAGACCCTTGGGTTGCCAACTTTCCAGGGATCCCCCAAAGGTTGGGGATTCCATCCCCAAATATGGAATTCGGCCAGAAGGGTCTCACCGTCCCTCTAAAAAGGCAGTGACAATTCAGTGAGTGGTGGCAATGAACTTAAGGGCTGAGATACGCTCATGGGTCAGGGTGGGAGGCAAATGGCTGAGTTGTAGACTGGAGCCCATTTCGCCACAGTAGACAACTAAGCTTGGTTCAGACAAAGGAAGGAAACCCTTCATAGGCCTTTGTGAGGAACTCATTGGGGCCAGTCCTGACTAGGGTTGGCCCTCAGATAGGTACAATGCCATAGACTCCATACTCCAAACCAGCCATTTCCTCCTGGGTAACAATTGTTGCCAATCTCAAGGTAAGGGCTGGAGATCACTCAAAATTACAAGTGCTCTTCAAGTAGCAGAGATCAGTTCCTCTGGAGAAAATAGTGAACTCTGTCTCATTATGCCCTGCTGAGGTTGCCACAGCAAATTGACGCTGAGTGCCCAAGGCCAGGGCACTCTCCCAGAGCCTCTTTCTAGAGCTCATTGTATTTATTTCCACAATGGGCTTTATTCCTAGTAAAAAGATATTACATGGGCTTAATCTTGGTTTTTAATTTGCTACCTTAAAACCTTTGGGTCTTCCGGTCTTTTAGAAGATGTGATGATCATGGAGCTCGTGACTTCACAGCTAGTGAAAAGTTCAATAGCAGATTGGCCCTGATGTACTATAGGTTTGTCAAGGAAACAAGAATCAGGAAAGATCAACTCATGGAAACACTGATGAATGGGGGAAGCTGATTTATATGCAGCCGAAACCAAACTGCAGGGCTCCTGCCAAGCCATATAGATGTGGTGGCAAGACAAACAGAGAACTTGCAGAGCAGCCTGTGTCAATATAAACACCACCACATGTGATGAGGTTCACAGAGTTCATACAAACACTGGAGAACAACAGGGAAGCGAGTGCAAAGTTTAAGCAATCCTGATGATGGATCTAGGAAAAAGAGAAAGGTTACCCAGAACAATTCTCATCTTACTCTTAACCTGTTTGTCATTGCTAGTGGTAAGCCACACATGACTCGCAATTACATAATTAATGGAAGGAGATGAAACGTGGCTTTTACAGAACAGAAAGTGGCAAATCTGCAACTCAAGAGTTTCATTGCAAAGCTTCTGAGACCCATATAGGAGGGTTTTTTCCTCATTTTGTTCATATTTGCTCATACTTCTTTGCTCCAACAGCCACAGTTTGAGTTACAAATCTATGGATTATTCAAACATATCAGAAACAGAAACTGAACTGTGGCTTTTGATTTCAGCAGATATGTGAAAATAAGGCTTCATACACTGGAGAATGAATAGACAGTAAATCTCAGCATCCTTATTGCCCAAAGATGATGTTTATTACATGGTTGCCAAACTCCAGGTGGGATCCGAAGATCTCCTGGAGTTACAACTGCTCTCCAAACACAGTTCACTTTCCCTGGGAGGGGAAAATGGCCACTTTGGAAGGTGGCTTGAATGGTGCTATACCCTGCTGAGATCCCACCCTTCCCCAGACACCACCAATGCTCCCTCTAAGCTGTGGTGCCTTGTGAGCAAAAATCCTACTTTGTGAGCTACTGGCATTAAAGTTGTGAGCGAGCAGTTTGGCTACTGCATAAACCAGTTTGCTCTGGAGCCATCCGTCCTGAGCTAAGACAAAAATGTGTGAGATGAAGGATGAAAAACTGTGAGCTAGCTCACACAAACTCAGCCTAAGGGAACACTGGACACCACCCTCTGCAGGCTCTACACCCAAAATCTCCAGGAATTTCCCAATAGGGAGGTAGCAACTCTATGTCTATGGACCTACCAAGCATGTAACTAGCTGTGAAATTGTGCACTGCTGGTCTCTTATTGAAAGCTGTGGCTTCAGACCTATCTCAAGGGAATTTAGGACTGCCAAGCAATGTCACTGGGGGTGTTGTTGTTGTTCCCCTGCTGCCACTTGGAGGGGCAGGAGGCAACAGGGCTTGTGAGCAGGAGGCCAGGCAAGCCTACAAGGTATGTGCTCTGGACACTTACATTCATTGTGCCTGATCTTGCAGTTTTATCATTCTCAGACTTTTTTTCAGCCATTCCCATTGTGTTGTGTATTGAAGGTGAATCAAGCCTATCTTTTCCTATGTTAAGCTTGATTCTGGAATGTGGATTCTAAGCTGTCGCATTCGTATTGGTCGGTTTCTGCGAAACCAGTGTAAATAGCCAATCACTGTGTGGTAATGTTGCAAAGCGGGAACAGTTGTGATTGGACCTTAACTCTGCACTGCCATTGGTCCGTTAACTATTTATGGGTGTGGCTTTGACAGCCGGGAGAGTTTAAAAAGGAGCTGTGCTCCACTGTCTGTGTTGTGTGTTCCTGAGTTGGAGTTTGCTGTTGAATAAAGCTGAATCACTTGTTGAGCTTACTTCGTTGTTGAGTCTCATACTTAACAATTGGCGACGAGGATGGGATGCTAGAGCGGGTAGGCAGCCCCGCTGAACCGAGATCGCAACGGCAGACGAGGACACACACCCGGCCGAGCCGGCTGAGGCTCCACGAGTAGAAGTGGCAGCACCGACAGCCCCGATGGCCGTCAACCCGGCGTTCGAAGCGTTCGACCCGGCGACGGAGGACTGGGACTCTTACCTGGCACGGTTCGAGTTCCACCTCCAGGCGAATCAGATAACAGATGAGGCGAGAAAGAAGGCGACGCTCCTGAGCTCGTGCGGCAAGGCCGCCTTCGACATCGCCCGATCCCTGGTCGCTCCGACTGAGCTGAGTGCAGCGACGTGGGCTGAGATCACGGCCAAGCTCAAAGGCCATTTCTCGCCACAACCGTCTCGGATAGCGTGCCGGCACGCCTTTTACAAGCGGTGCCAAGGGCCTTCCGAGCCTATCGCTGAGTACGTCACTGCCTTGCGGAAAGCGGCAAGGCCATGTGAGTTCACAGATCTGGAAGACGCCCTCCTCGACCGTTTGGTATGCGGCCTTCGAGACGAGCGCCTTCAACAGCGTCTTTTCGCCCGCACCCAACTGACGTATGCGGTTGCCTACGCCGAGGCCATCACAGCAGAGGCCGCGGACAAGTCGACGCGAGAGGTTCGACAGCGGCAGACCCAGGTCAGCAAGGAGCCTGCAGTTCACCGGCAGTCCGCTGGCGAGTCTGACAGCGACGCCGACGGCGTGTGCCGAACCCGGGAGACACGCCCACCGCGGACCAGACCGAGAACTTCGACGACCCGTCCCTGCGCAGGCTGCGGCGGTAACCACAACAGAGACCTCTGTTGGGCTAGAGAGCTCATCTGCCACTCCTGCGGGAAGTGAGGTCATCTGGCTCGAGTTTGCCGAGCTGCGAGGAAATCGCCACCGTCTTCGCGAAGAACAGACCCCAAGGTTCGGCCTCCAGATGACAGCAGGACGTCCGATTGCCACCAGACTGACACCTGCCCTTCGACCGTCCTGGCGACCGGTGACAAGGCCACTCGGAAAATTCACGTCACACTTCGGCTGGACGGCGTTCCGTGTACGATGGAGGTGGACTCCGGTTCATCCGTCACCGTCATCTCCACTGAGACGTGGCAGCGCTTATTTCCGAGGAGGAGCCGTCGTCGCCTGTCTCCAGTAACAACGCGTCTCACTGACTTCCAGGGACGACGCATTCCGTTGGCGGGACGAGCTACCTTCCAGGTAGAGTTCAAGGACCGGAAGGCTGAGCTGTCCCTCCTGGTTGCAGAGGGTGAGAGGGTCAGTTTGTTGGGCCTTGATTGGTTCGAGGCTCTGGGTATTGCCATCTCTGGCATTAACAGCATTTGCGACAATAAAAGGGAGTCCTTGTATCAAGAGTTCCCTGAAGTTTTTGGGGAAGGGCTTGGGTTGTATACTGGGCCCCCGGTTTCTTTTGATTTAGACCCTTCAGTGCGTCCCATACGACTGAAGTACAGGAAGGTACCCCTCGCTCTTAAAGCAAAGATCGAGGCAGAGCTGGACAAGCTAGTTGATCAGGGTATCCTGGAGCCGGTGCCCTATGGTCGGTGGGAGACTCCCATAGTAACGCCTGTAAAGGCAGACGGGTCGATACGCATATGCGCTGATTATAAGTGTACTGTGAACAAAGCGCTCCAGCAGCACTCCTACCCAGTGCCGGTCATCAGCCATGTGTTGGCTTCACTGGGAGGAGGAAAAGTTTTCGCTAAACTTGACTTAGCCCAAGCCTATCAGCAGTTGCCCGTAGACGATGCAACTGCTGACGCCCAGACCATCGTGACCCACAAGGGGGCATTTCGGGTCAAAAGACTACAATTTGGGGTTAACGTAGCCCCGGGCATTTTCCAGGGCTTGATGGAGGGGCTCCTGCGTGGGCTACCTGGAGTCGTGCCCTATTTTGACGACGTTCTGGTGGCAGGCTCTGACGAGTGCGAACTCATGGCTCGGCTCAGAGCAGTACTAGGCCGGTTCAAAGAAGCCGGACTGAGGGTCAAACGCTCCAAATGTGTGGTTGGAGCAGACAGGGTAGAGTTCTTGGGATTCCTGATTGATGCGGATGGAGTCCACCCTACACCAGACAAGGTATCCGCCATCAAGAACGCGCCCCCACCTCGGTCAAAGAAGGATCTCCAGTCGTTCCTGGGGATCCTAAATTTTTATCATGCCTTCCTGCCCCACAAGGCATCGATTGCAGAACCCCTGCATGCTCTGCTCCACAAGAACGCAAAGTGGGAGTGGGGAGAGCGGCAGGAACGAGCGTTCACGGGTGTCAAAGAACTCCTCTCGTCTAGTGCGGTGCTGACCCACTTTGACGAGAACAAACTCTTGGTACTTGCGGCTGACGCGTCACCCTACGGGGTGGGCGCCGTTCTCAGCCACCTCATGCCAGATGGGTCGGAAGCACCGATCGCTTTCTACTCGCGATCACTTACAGCGGCGGAGAAGAACTATGCCCAGATCGACAAGGAGGGCCTCGCCTTAATCGCCGGAATTAAAAAATTCCATGACTTTGTTTATGGGCGGAGGTTCCTCCTTGTAACAGATCACAAGCCGCTTCTGGGCATCTTCTCCCCGGACCGGCAGACGCCGAACATACTGTCCCCCAGGATGTTGAGGTGGGCAGTATTCATGTCGGCATATGACTTTGAACTTGAGCACCGCCCGGGGAAGGCTATCGGGCATGCCGACGCCCTGAGCCGTTGCCCCGCACCACTGGACAACAAAGAACTCGAGCCGGAGTTGGACATTCTGGCGCTCGAAGAGCTCCCGGAGGCACCAGTAACCTCCTCAGACATTGCCGCTGCGGCGGCTAAGGACCCTGTGCTTGCCCGTGTCCTTAATTGGGCATGGAGGGGGTGGCCGGTAGGAAAAATGGCGCCTGAATTCAAACCGTTCGTTTCGCGCCAGAACGAACTATCGGTAACAAAGGGCTGTTTGCTTTGGGGGAGTCGGGTGGTGATTCCCGCCAAGCTGAGGGAGGATGTTTTAGAGGCGTTACATGTGGGCCACCCTGGCATGGTTCACATGAAAGCCCTCGCCAGAGGGTACGTGTGGTGGCCGAAGCTGGACGAGGACATTGAGGCCTGGGTAAGGCAGTGTATGGAGTGTCAACAATCCCGTCCAGAACCACCACAGGCTCCCATTCAGCCCTGGGAGAAAACGAGGAGGCCCTGGTCACGCCTCCATATTGATTTTGCGGGACCATACCATGGGCAAATGTTTTTTATCTGTGTTGACAGCTACTCTAAATGGTTAGAGGTGATACCCATGAGGTCAACAGGGTCCGGGGCAGTCATCAACGCCCTCCGGAGGTTGTTTTCGACCCACGGGCTGCCGGACTGTTTGGTCTCGGACAACGGGCCACAGTTCGTGTCAGCGGAATTTGAAAAATTCCTTAAAGACAACCTCATCCGCCATGTGACTTCTGCGCCGTTCCATCCGGCCTCCAACGGTCAGGCCGAACGGATGGTACGGACGGCGAAGGAGTCACTTGGGCGCCTGACGTGTGGGGACTGGAGCCAGAAGATTGCCTCTTTCCTCCTGAGGCAACACATCACCCCCTGTTCAACAACGGGGAGGAGCCCAGCTGAACTTTTAATGGGCCGTAAGTTGGCTACCCTACTGGACCGACTGCACCCTGACCTTGACAGGTCCAAGCAGCGGTCAGAGACCCCAGAGCAGGGGAGAGTGTTCTTGGTTGGGGACAAGGTGTTTGCCCGCAATTATGCGGAAGGTCACAGATGGCTACCAGCCGTGGTCACAAAGGTGGCAGGGTCCAGGTTGTATGTGGTCCGGCTTCCCAGCGGACGGGAGATACGCCGCCACATTGACCAGCTCAGAGAGCGCTGGGCAGACTCAAGCGCCGAGTCTGTGCCCGAGCCTGAGCTGGTCCCCGTCCAGGAAGGGCCTCCCGGCGAGGAGGTGAGTACTGCGGATCGAGATTCGGAGTCTGGGGAGCCCCCAACTCCAGTGCCTGAGACCCCTGTGTTAGTGTCCCCTGACTCTCCTGCGAGAGAGACCATCAGAGTCCCCGAAGAGTGTGCCGCTCCACCGCCATTGGAGCAGAGACCGCTGCGCCGGTCAAACCGAAGCCGAGGTGCCCCTCCCTACCTGAAAGATTATGTTTGGAAGGGAAATGCTCCATCTTAGGGGGGAGGAATTTGTTGTGTATTGAAGGTGAATCAAGCCTATCTTTTCCTATGTTAAGCTTGATTCTGGAATGTGGATTCTAAGCTGTCGCATTCGTATTGGTCGGTTTCTGCGAAACCAGTGTAAATAGCCAATCACTGTGTGGTAATGTTGCAAAGCGGGAACAGTTGTGATTGGACCTTAACTCTGCACTGCCATTGGTCCGTTAACTATTTATGGGTGTGGCTTTGACAGCCGGGAGAGTTTAAAAAGGAGCTGTGCTCCACTGTCTGTGTTGTGTGTTCCTGAGTTGGAGTTTGCTGTTGAATAAAGCTGAATCACTTGTTGAGCTTACTTCGTTGTTGAGTCTCATACTTAACACATTGTCTCCAGTTCTCTCCTCAAGTCTCCTCAAAGAATAAATGTAAAGGTGTGTAGTGGGATATTTCTGATCTTAAAAGTCATCTGACTTACCTGGCATCAGATTGGATCAGCTATGTCCAAGGTAGTAGACTCCTGGATTTTGTAACATCATGAAATAATTCTTGGGAACCTGCTTGCCCCCTCTTTAAAAAAATGTTTCTCCCCATTCCCTAGGAAAGGGCATTTCCCTCAGCCAATCTGAGCCCTGGGATTGAGCAAGTGAGTCTCCTTGGCCAATCACACAGTCTTTCTTGAAGGGGACAGAAATTTTAAACTGCAGCCATACATTGCATTGGTGGTTTTGTGCTGTGTGCATGCTGTGCTCACTGCTCCTTGTGGCTTGAGAAAGACACCTGTGATGGACAGAAGGTTGTCCCACCCCTGAAGGGGAAAATAGGCATTCACTTGAGCCTATGGGAGTGATACTCCGGCATCTAGTCACCTTTGAGAAGTGGGGGTGGAATGTTGGAGGGAAACACAGCAAGAGTTCAGTTGAGTTCTGCCTCAGGGAGAGAGCAGGGAGAGGTCTGGCTCAGGAAAAGTGCAAACAGAGAGGAGGGTAGCTCTGCTCGATACCGGGCAGAGTGGTTTGCCTCTACTTCAGACCGAGAATAGAGTAGCCAATTAAGCCTTCCTTTGTAATGAGCAGACCTTGTGCTATTTGAAACTACTCTCTAAATTGATGGGCCTCAGTCAGGTTTCTCTTTTGTCTGTCCAGAGTTCTGTGCTACTGATCTGCTCATGGGAACCAGTCTGTAAACAAACAAATCTTCTTTGTGGTTAATTACAATGCCTGCCTCAGTGACCTCCATATCCTACTTGTGCGCCACAAAACTTACTTTACTTGGTAACTGAGGGGAAGGTTTATAGTTTAAAATAAACCTGGGCCTCCCAAAATCATAGGAGGTCGTGTGGATCCCTCAGTTGATAGAAATGGCCTGTCAAAAATTGGTGGGAGTGGTGAGATACAGACAAAAAGTTTCAAAAACTGTTACACAAGGTGGTAAAATCTCTCTATATAATAATCCTCTTAGTGTATTGGCTGTTTCCAGCTCCGCCATTTCTGTGCAATGCACTCCATCATCCATTAGCCTGTCAGCCGCCACTCAAGAGTACTCGCCTGCCATTGGCTGGGTGCTGGGTCTGCTCCTCTTCCCTGCCCACTTCCACTTCAGCCACTGTTCCCTGTCAGAATAACTGGTAAAAGGCTGTCCCTCCTGACAAAGACACTTCTCCTGCTTGGCTCCTCTGTGGGACTAACTTTTCCCTCAGTGGCTGTTGGTAGGCAACCAAGCTTGGTTCTGTCACTAAAAAGACAAAGGAAAGAAACCCTTTCCAGCCCTTTGTGAGGAACTAATTAGGACCAGTCCTGACTAAGGTTGCCAGCTTCAGGTTCGGAAATTCATGGATATTCTGTGTCTAAGGAAGCCAGAGTTTGGAGAGGGGAGAGACCTCAGCTGAACAGAATGCCATAGAGCCCACCCTCCAAAGCAGTTATTTTCTCCAGGGGGTGAAGAGATCTGTTGACTGGAGTTCAGTTGTGATACCTGGTGATCTTCAGGCTCCACCTGGAGGTTGGCTACCCTAGGCATAGCAGTTCAGAGCAGGGTCTGCCAGACCCAGGTTCTTGCTGTGGAAGCTGTGATTTCAGACTGGTCACAGACTTTCAGCATAACCCCCACCCACTGCCAGCTTGGCCACTTTCTGTCAGGTTCAAAAGCAAGTAGATCCAAGCATTCTTGAGAGTAAGAAGGGCTTTATTGGAATACAGTGCTAAAACCCACAGTGTAGAGGTTATTGTCAGGAATGGCGAGGCAAGCGGCTCAAGCATGGTTATAGTGTGATGCAAAATTGCGACCAGCAAATGACCTGCAAGCGCGTGCGTGGGAAACTCCCGGCGGGAGAATGACTTAATGGGTGGGAGACAGCTCCCTCCTCCCCTCGTCTTCACAGGAATGGAAAATTCTCATACAATAAAGAATAGCCTAAAGCCTGCACTCAAGGCCACCGTGATAAGACGGAGCAGCAGGGAAGAAGCTCCCACGTTACTGCAAGCATACCTACACAAGCGCAAAAGCAGGGACGAGATAGGGAACATAACACAATAGATACAGTGTGGAAACATACAGAACCATTACTGACACTTTCCTGTCAGAATAAACTGTGAAAACGGCTCTCCCCTGCTTGGCTCTGCCATGGCTGGCTGGCTACTGAGGTGGGCCAGTGTCCATCAAACCATTCTCTTCAACCCCCTGCTGTTCAGCTGATTTTCTCCTAGGGTTGCCAAGCTCCAAGTGGGAACTAGAGATCTCCCACTGTTACAATTGATCTCCAGATGACAGAGATCAGTTCCCCTGGAGAAAATGTCTGCTTTGGAGGGTAGACCCTATGGCATTATACCCTGCTGAGTCCTTCCCTTCCCCAAATGCTGCCCTCCACAGGATCCACCCCCCAAATCTCCAGGTATTTCCCTACTCAGAGCTGGCAACCCTACTTTCTCTTCAGTGCTTGTTGCTAGGCAACCAAGCTTCATTCTGTCAATCAAAGACTCTTTCCACACCTATTTTCGCCTTTAGGAGAAAACTCATTGGGCCAGTCCTGACTAGGGTTGCCAGCTCCAGGTAAGGAAATTCCTGGAGATTTTATGGTAGAGTCTACGGAAGCCAGGGTTTGGAAAGGGGAGAGGCCTCAGCTGAACAGAATGCCATACAGCCCACCCTCCAAAGCAGTTATTTTCTCAGGGGGGGAGATCTATTGTCTGGAGTTCAGTTGAGATACCTGGCAATCTTCAGGCTCCACTTGGAGGTTGGTTACCCTAGGCATAGCAGTCAGTGCTTCGGAGCAGGGTCTGCTAGACCCAGGTTCTTGCTGTGGAAGCTGACTGGGTGATATTGGACAAGTCACAGACTTTCAGTCTAATCTACCTCACAGGATTGTTGTGCAAGTCAAAAGGGGGAGAGGAGAATGATGTAAACTGCTTTGGTCCACATTGCAGAGAAAAACTGTAGTTTTCCTCCTGGGTAACCAATGTTGCCAATCTCCAGGTGCGGGCTGGAGATCACTCAGAATTACAAGTGTTCTCCTTATGGTAGAAATCAGTTCCCCTGGAGAAAATGGTGTACTCTATGTCCTTATACTCTGCTGAGATGGCCATCCTATGACAGCCAATGTGACATAGCAGTCAGGGCTTCAGAGCACATAGAGGGTACAGGTGGGGGGGAGGCAGAAAGCTGAAGACTGAGGGGTGGATGACAGCAGACTGATGTTTGGCTAGGAAGGATATAGAGTTGCCAACTCCAGGTTGGGAAATTCCTGGAGACTTGAGGAGTGGAGCCTGGAGAGGGTGGGGTTTCAGGAGGGGTGGGACCTCAGACAGGTACAGTGCCATAGACTCCATACTCCAAACCAGCCATTTCCTGCTGGGGAACCATTGTTGTCCAGGTGAGGGGTGGAGATCACCCAAAATTACAACTGCTCTTCAGGTAGCAAAGATGGAGAAAATGGTGGACTCTGTCTCCTTATACCCTGCTGAGGTTGCCACAGCAAATTGATGCTGAGTGCCCAAGGCCAGGGCACTCTCCCATGGCCTCTTTCTAGAGCTCGTTGTATTTATTTCCACAACAGGCCTTATTCCTAGTAAAGATATCTGTCTGATGTTGGGCAGCCAGTCAGACTCCAGACTGGAAGATCTGGACTGGGCTTTACAAGCCATGGCTGGTTCACTCAAACTGAGTCAGCTGAAGCTGAACCCAGCAAAGACGGAGGTCCTGTGTCTAAGTCGGAGTGGTGCCAGCACCGGAGGTTAGGAGTTTGGGAGTGCTCCTGGGATGCCTCCTTAACAATGGAGGCCCAGGTAGCAGCCACTGCTAAGTCAGCCTTTTACCATCTTCCGCAGTTGATTCCGCAGTTAGCTGCCTTCCTCAGCTGCGATGACCTGGCTACAGTGACCCATGCGATGGTTATCTCAAGACTAGAGTACTGTAACGCTCTCTACATGGGGCTGCCCTTGTCGCAAATCCAGAAGCTGCAGCTAGTGCAGAATGCCGCAGCCAGGCTTGTGATGGGCCTCCCTAAATGGGAGCACATCCAGCCTGTGCTGAAGCCACTGCACTGGCTGCCAATAGCATAACAAATTTGCTTCAAGGTGCTGGTATTGACTTTAAAGCCCTATAAGGTCAGGGTCCGACATACCTGCAGGACCGCCTTTCCCCATACATACCCCGGAGAACACTACGGTCAGGAACACAACATCGACTTACCGTTCCTGGCCCTAAGGACGCCAGGCTTGCTGCCACCAGGGCCAGGGCCTTTTCACCATACTGGTGGAATGAGCTCCTGGAAGAGATCAGAGCCCTGTGGGACCTTTTTCAGTTCCACAGGGCCTGCAAGATGGAGTTCATAAGTCCAAAGGAGTGCTATAAGCGCCTTGCAGGGCAACACCTTCCTCGAATGCAATGACTTGGCAACAATGATCCATGCGACCGTCACCTCGAGATTTGACTACTGTAATGCTCTCTACATGCTCTTGTCTCAAATCTGGAAGCTGCAGCTGGTGCAAAATGCTGCAGCCAGGCTCCTGATGGGACTCTCTATACGGGTGTCATGGGCGTGGATGAGGATGAGCTGACAGAACCTGCAGAAACCGCAGCTGGCCCCTCTGAAGCAGCAGAGGATGATAGCTGGCAAGTGCCTGCAACAGCAGTCTTCACACCTGGCTCAGATAAGAAGGAAGAACTGCAAGCTGAAAGTCCTCCCGACTCACCTCCATGTGTGACTCATTTAAGGGAGCGACTGCGGCGAAACTTAGCAACCAGGTGACGAGAGGCCAGGCTACAGGGGAGATGCTCAGCTAGCCCAGAGCTCTACCAGGAGCCATAGCATTTAACTCCACACTCTGGGTAGTACTCTTCATGGAAGCAATGAGTCAGCTTCGTGCTGCTTGCATCCACTTTGGCTTGGCTCTTGCACCTAGTCCTTCGGGGCCCCTGGATTTGGACTACACTTCTGGTTAGTAATTTTGGACTTGTCTCTGTGTTTCTGGCTCCTGACCCCCACTTGGCTTTGGACTATACTTCTGGTTAGTGATTTTGTACTTGGCTCTGTGTTTCTGGCTCCTGACTCTGGCTTGGCTTTAGACTTTGCACTGTCTTCTTGGCTCCTGACCTTGGCCTGTTCTGGACTCCCTTTGACTGGCACCCCAGCCCATGACAACAGGAGCACATCCACCCTGTGCTAAGGGCATTGCACTGGCTTCCAATAGCATACCAGATTCATTTCAAGGTGTTGGTTCTTCCCTTTAAAGCCCTTTATGGTCAGGGGCCTACATACCTCAGGGACCACCTTTCCCCACATGTCCCCCAGAGAGCACTGTGATCAGGGGCTCAGAACTGACTGGCCCTCCCAGGACTCAAGGAGGCCAGGCTGTCTACAACCAGGGCCAGGGCTTTCTCGGTGGCAGCTCCGTTTTGGTGGAACAAACTCCCAGAAGAGATCAAGGCCCTGTGGGACCTCTTACATTTCTGCAGGACCTTTAAAACAGAGCTCTTCCACCAGGCTTTTGGGAGTAGCCACCACCATCAACAACTAACACCTAATAGCTGAATGATAGAGAGCCCTGCCCCTCTGGAATCTTCATCAACCACCTAGGCCAGCCACCTAAAGGACAACCAAAAAAAAAAAAAAGATCTAGGAGCTGACTGTGAGTTGGGAGCATTAAACAATGGCTGCCATCATCAAATTAATAATAACACTAGTTGCGGTGGCTCAAGTGATTAAGATGCTGAACTGCAGGCTTGGAAGGTCGGTAGCTCAGCAGTTCGAGATCCAAGTGCTGCATGACAGAGTGAGCTCCCATCTCTGGTCCCAGCTCCTGCCAACCTAGCAGTTTGAAAGCAAGAAATTACAAGTAGATAAATAGGTACCACTTTGGTGGGAAGGTAACAGTGTTCTGTGCGCCGTGGTGTTTAGTCATGCCAGCCACATGACCACAGAAACGTCTTCAGACAGTGCTGGCTCTTTGTCTTGGAAATGGAGATGAGCACCAAAACCCTAGAGTCAGATTCAACTGGCTTTCAAGCAAGGGAGACCTTTACCTTTACGAGCACTTTACTATGTCAGATGGATTAGATGGTTCTAGAATTGTTTTAATTGTAATTATGTTTTAATATAACTTATTTGTTTTTAAGTAAGCCACCCTGAGCCGGCCTTGGCTGGGAGGGTTGGGTAGAAATCCAATAAATAAATAAATAAATAAATGTTTGGCCTGAGGAAACATGCCTTGGCGTTGATCTTGAACCTTGAGTTAATCAATTTCATAGGATGATGCCATCTTCTAATATGGGGGGGGGCGCTTATATTTGCTTTCTAAAATATTTGTAGTTTTATAAATTTAGTAAACTTTCTCCCTTTTCTAAAGCATCCCCCCTAACCTATAGCAAAAAATGCTTCAGCTTCCTGATCATTTGACTTGACATTTCTGGGAGACTTGTAAAAATATGATACGCCCCCATTTCCCATATGATTCCCCCGCTGAAAAGCTAGCATTCCCAATAATCACCATAATAGGTTTCCACAAGCTAATGCAATCTTAATGACCCATGCAAAAATTCATACGTCTGTAGACACAGAGAGGGAGGGAGAGAGGCCTTTATTTTGTTCCTGTTGTGGATGGCTGAAAAGGTATTATGGGTTTTGCCAGTTCAATGTGCATAACTGCATAGATATTCTAAAAATGATGCTATATGCTTATGCTCTGGCAACACAGACTTGGAAGACAGTCTATTTGATTTCACCAGAGTTTACTTCCAAATAAGTGTGCAGCCAAAGTCGGAGAGTTTGGTTCTTTTAAAATGTTCTGTGTCAATACCTTCTGTCACTGACGTAATACTTCATCTCATCCCCTCAGAGACTCTGTAACCTAAGCTGCCTGAGTCAGAGGACTGAGTTTCTGAAAGAGATCCTATAAAAACTAAGTGAAAAAGATTACCTCTCCCTCAGAGGCCTCATTCTTACCCCAACTGTTGCAGCAGGAAGATTTGGAGAGGGAGAGAGATTGAACTGGTTCACTTATTAGCCTCCCAGTTCCTAGGAGAAGCATCAGTCGGATTGTATTTATGTGCAGGCACAATTGTAACAGGCAAGGTGAGGCAGTCCACGCCACACAGCAGATTTTAGGGTGCCTCCCTACTTTTTTTTGCTGCTGTAACATCTCATCCTGGTCTTGGCCGACAGTCACTGAAGCATCTTCGACAAACCTACAATGGCAGATGAACTCTGACCAGAGGTGTTTTGTTTTTTTAAAACTTCTGCACATACATGGACATCATAAACAAGTTTTGGGAGGTGGGAGTTTATAACCCAATTTATTTTTTTACAATTTTTCTATAACCCTAAGTATTTCCAGCTTGGCTCATAACTGGAAGCCATGGACCCACAAACCTCCTCATAGATACTGTTGTTACGATCTAGGCATTTGGGTAGTGTAGAAAGTAATTCTTAGTTGACCAGTTAAGATACAGGAAAGTAAGGAATACAGAGGAATAGACAGAAAGACATTCAGCACTGCAGTATTGTTTCAAGCACATAAACACAGAGGAAAATAACATTTCCCTCCCGATCAGGATTAATGTCGGGGTGGCCAAACTGCAGCTTGGGAGCTGCAGGCCGCAGGCCGCTCTTTCACACAGTTTAATTTAACATGAATAAAAAGCAAATTTGCATATTTTTCAATAAAAATGTGTGTGTGATATTTGTTCATGCCTTGGAGCTCTCAAACATCTGACGTTTACTCTGTGTGGCTGTTACATTGCCAGTTTGTCCACCCCTGTTATTCCTTCTCCCCTTCCCGCCTCCTGTAGAATTAACTTCAGCAACAGAAAGGCTATAGAGATGCTATCTTCCTTTCCCTAACGCCACCCTCTTTATTTTCCTCTGCATGCACATGTTCTAATTTGTGGTTCCAATAATGTATATATGCCTCTCTTTCTGTTTCCAGAGTTCACATTGCTACACATCCATTATAGGAACCAGCACTGCCCCTTTACTACTATCTCAGGTCTAGAAATGCAACTGGCCTTACATGTACATACTAGTTTTACATGGCATGTGCATACTAGTTTTATATGTCCATGGGATATTTAAATGTTAATAATTGGCCTAGAAGATGTTCCTCTGATATCCACCAATTTTTCTTCCAGAAGAGAGGCAAACCAATAGAAGCGCAAGAAGGTACAAGGAGTGAAAGAGTTAAAGTTTTTCAGTTCCCCTGCACTCATCCTTAGCCTTATTGTCCTTTTTTCTGCCAAACTAATACTCTCCATGTGTTCTCTATTTTACTAGGTAGGCATGTGAGACATGACAGGAATCGACTGACGCACTACACCAGAGTTACAAACAAACTGGGAACAATATTTCCCCCCCCACGCAGCCCTTGGGGGGAGCTACATTATGTTATATTAGATTTTATTAAGGAAGCAGAGCACTGAACGCTTCAAGTTTGTGAGGTTTGGGCCATGATTTACTCTAGCAGAATGCATTGTGAAGAATGCAGATAGCTTGGATACTTGAAAGAGTTTCATCTCACTGCAGCACAGACAAATTCTGGCAAAGCCCCATGCTGAGTCACTAAAAATGTGCTGAAACAACCAAATCCTAAAATCTCCAACCACAATGACGATCTAAGGTGCAGAGATAGAATAAGTGAAGAATGTAACTCCAGGGACTTGATTTCTCAAAAGGTATTTTACCAGTTTCCCATAATAATTTCGCTTTCATGAATTCTAGCTGCTCCATTTGTGGCTATGTAGTGCAGAACCAATCATTATGATTATTATTACTAATTGCAGATATTATCACTATTATTCAGTAGAAGTACTACAGGTGTTTTTGAGGTGCCAATAATCACTTGTAATAATTCCAGTAAGGTAGCTGTGTTAGGCTGTTGCAGAGAAATGAAACCAAGCAGGAGCCAAATTGGGGGCATCTTAAAAACGAACATTTTATTCCAGTATAAACTTTCAAGGACTACACACCACTTCTTCAGGTGCTAAGGTCATTTTGGTGATTTAATTCCCTTGACTAGGGCTGCGGTCACACGTGCCAGATAATGTGTGTGTGTGGGGGGGAAGCGAGGCTATTTGCGTCGTATTACTTTGACCTGCCACTGCGTGATCAGATGCAGTGGCGGGTGAATAGGGTTCTTTCCTCTGCCGCATTCTTCCAGATGCCCTCCAACGAGGGATCAGTGACACAATGGAAGTGTGTCGGAGCGATCACAGGGGGAAGTTCATCTGCGGCCCATCACAAACCCACTTGGTACTGCCCTTTCCCTAGTATTTTTTAACTCTGCTTCTTCGGTGGAGTGAAACGGGTTGGTGACGGGTGCAGGACGCTTGCCAGAGGTTCCCATGTGATTGCACCCGGAAAATCCACCCGTCATTCGTGCGTATTGCGCGGCTACTTCTGCGTGTGATTGGGACCTAGGATTTCTTTCTCTTGCTACAGCTAGGAAGCCCATAGCCCAAACAGTTCTCCAACTATTGGGGGGGGGGCTCCTTATCCAAGGTACTCACAATGACATCCTATCACTATTGGTTAATAATCCCATTCAAAAGAGATGACAGATTACATCCTGCTGTCGTCTCACGTAGCTCCCAATCCCTTTTGAGAGACTGATCGCATTCTCACATGGTTGACATCAGCAGGGCTGCATCATCAAGTGTTCCCAGGTGGCTCCCTGGAGCCTGTAAAACATATTTTCATTTCCTTGCATCAAACTCAAATTATCTTCTTCAAGGGAT
This sequence comes from Gekko gecko, assembly GCA_029375565.1. Taxonomy (NCBI): domain Eukaryota; kingdom Metazoa; phylum Chordata; class Lepidosauria; order Squamata; family Gekkonidae; genus Gekko; species Gekko gecko. The sequence continues at coordinate 80,463,400 of JAPDNY010000003.1, read as the reverse complement.
TTGCAAAGTATAAAAAGACCCTTTAGGGCTTTGCCATTGATCAGTATCCTGGCCATCATCGACACATATGAAATGGTGCCACTGAGCAAATGGGGGTTCCTGAGCTAGTAAAATATTTGGGAAGAAGCAGAGAACCACAATTAAGTGGAAAAACATTCTCTCTGATGGCAAGAATAAAAAGGACCTCAGAAACTGTGCACACCGTATTGAAATGTGAAGGACGGCAAATTATACCCAAGGATTTCACCATCCCTGGATTATCACTATTTGTGCGTGAGTGTCGGTGACATCTGACCATGAAAAATGTAATCTAAGGATAACACTCTGTGGGCAGCAGGCTGCCAAATACTATCAGCATATATGAGTGGAAGGCTGCAAGGGAGAGGCCCAAAGTAGGCTGCAAGGACTGGGTTTAGTCTGTGCCTTTAAATGCATCCTGACCAAAGACAAAAAAATAAAATAAAAAACCACCCTGCAGGAAATTGTGTGGATAAGGGGGATAACTTTTAACCCAATGGAATTACAGGCTAACTAAATGCAATGGCGGGGGGGGGAAAGGAGTTGCCAGAGGGTGGGAAAAAAACAACTTTCTGAGGACATTTTTCTTTTCACCTAATGGCCCATGAGTAATAACTGTTAAAAAGCCTTAACCAGAGTCCCCATTTCTCTCACGGAAAAGCCAGTGAGGTGTAGATTTGTTGGACTAATTTCAGGGAGCAAAACACAGGGAGGGGAAAACAAACCTGACCCTAAAACTGGAATCGAGAACCAAAAGGGTGAGAAGAAAGTCTAATGAAGGGCCAATATTAAAACCCTAGTTCAAACTTATAATATACAAAAATACATGTATTTATTAGAAAGTTCAAAACATACACAAGGGCCCAATGAAAGCTTCATAAAAAAGTAAAGCCTAAACACATGGGCCAATACACATGACCTGATGCGTTTCTGCATCTATTGGGGCCTTCTTCAGAGGGTGAGGTGCTTTTTGGAAGATGTTCTAATTCAGCAACTGTGCATTTGGCACCAGACCCATGACTTTCACCTTTTGAGGCCTCACAAACATCTTTGTCATGTGTCTTTAGATCTTGCTGCTTAACCCTCCTTTTCCTGGTCCAGTTTTCACTTATTGGTTATCATATTGCAGTATGTATTTAAGTTGTGTGTACCTCAATATTATTTGACCTCAGAAGAAGGCCCCAATACGGTGAGCTGACCCAGCTGAGCTCTGAGAAGGAGCAAGGTGTTTGAGCTGCCAGAGGGGTGAGTGGTATTTTTATCTATTTACTTTCAGCTGAGGTGCTTTAGCTGAGAAGGTACTGTGTCAGGGACTGTATTTGGGAGTGTGTGGGTGAGTTGTAACAGACTCCTGACTGCTGGAGTTAGGGTGTGAAAGGGTCATTGTTTGCCTGTAATTAAGTGCTTGGGTGAGATTGAATAGCAGACTCCTGGCTGCTGGAGTTGGGGTGTGAAAGGGGCTTTGTTTGACCGTCATTAAGTGCCTTGGGTGATTTTCAGTAGCTGCTAGCCACACCCTCTCCTGGGAGACAATTCCATTTAAGGCAGGAAGTTTGCAAGAGGCACGAGCCTCTGGCACGAGCCGAAGGGCGAGACCTAGGGGCTCTGTAAGAAGCCCAGGAAGAGCCAGAAAGCCAGGACCTTGGCTCCTTGGTAAGGTAAGTAGACTCCTACAACAGGAGCCATATAAATACAAAGGGTTTTAAAAGGGGGTTATAGAAAAGTATTTGTTTAAAAACAATTATGAAGCCAGAATGCCAGCAGGGGGTTGGGGGCTATCCAGTGTTTTGCATGGAGTGTCACATGTATGACTATCTGCCCACTGGTCAGAAGTCTTGGGTGTGTGCTCGGTGCAAGGAGCTCCTGGTTCTCAGGGAGCGAGTTTGCTCCCTTGAGGCCAAGGTGGCTGACCTGGAGAAGCAGGGACAGTCAGTTAGGTGCACGGGGAAGACTCTCGGGGACTTGTTAGATATGTCCCACTCTGGATCTGGCAGCCCGGCTGCTGCCAGGGAGCATGAGGGTCAAGGGGAAAAGGGGCACCATGCTGAGGATAAGGGGAATGTGCCCTCAGAAGGGACCTCTTCTTCAGCTGTTGAACGGGTATCCTTTCGTACCAAGGAACCGTCCCTGGGAAGGGTGGGAGGGGGCTCTTGGTAGTTGGTGATTCGATCCTTAGGCAGGTAGACAGCTGGGTGGCGAACCCGCGTACTGACCGTATGGTGACTTGCCTGCCTGGTGCGAAGGTAGCGGACATTACGCATGTTTTAGATAGGCTAGTAGATAGTGCTGGGGAGGAGCCAGTGGTCGTGGTGCACGTCGGCACCAACGATGTGGGGAAATGCAGTCGTGAGGTCCTGGAGGAGAAATTTAGGCTGCTGGGCAGGAAACTCAAGGCCAGGACCTCCAAGGTAGCCTTCTCGGAAGTGCTACCTGTTCCACGCGCAGGGCCGGAGAGACAGGCACAGATCAGGAGTCTCAATGCGTGGATGAGACGGTGGTGTAGGGGGAAGGGTTCAAGTTTGTTAGGCACTGGGATGCTTTTTGGGACAAGAGGGAGCTGTACAAAAGGGACGGTCTCCACTTGTCCCGAGAAGGAACCAGGCTGCTGGCGCTCAAAATCAAAAAGGTGGCAGAGCAGTTTTTAAACTGAATAATGGGGGAAAGCCGACAGGAGATGAAAAATCTCTGGTTCAGGATGGCTCATCTCAAAGAGATGAATGGGTAGCTATTACTTTTGTACAAGGAAATGGATTACAATTGTCCACTGAGACTGTGGCTAATGATAGGAACTGCCTGGCAAGGTCTCGAGGCAGCAAGAGGAAGGCTGTGGGCTTAACAAACATGGGAAACTATAAGTGTTTATACACAAATGCTAGAAGTCTCCGAGGTAAAATCGGGGAGTTGGAATGCTTGGTGTTGGGGGGGAAATAGACATTGTGGGTATTTCAGAAACTTGGTGGGGTGAGGAAAATCAGTGGGATACGGTGATTCCTGGTTATAAATTATATCGGAAGGATAGGGGGAAAGGGTTGGAGGTGGGGTGGCTCTGTATGTCAGAGAGGGTATACCGTCCAGTAAGATTGAGAGGGTAAGAGAATTGGATTCACTTCTGGAAATGCTATGGGTTGAAATAGTGGGTCCAAAAGGAGGCTTAACAGTGGGAGTTTGTTATCGCCCACCAGATCAAAAGATAGAGGAGGATTATAAAATGATGAATGAATTAAAGATAGTGGCTAGACGAAATAACTGTGTTGTAATAGGCGACTTTAACTACCCACACATTGATTGGGTCAATATGAGTTCTAGTCGGGAAAAGAGATTGCGTTCTTAGACACTCTCAATGACTGTGCTGTGGAACAGATGGTCACAGATCCTACCAGGGGAGAGGCGATCCTGGATTTGGTCCTAAGTAACACCCAAGACCTGGTGAGAGATGTAAAAGTGATTGCACCACTTGGGAACAGTGACCATAATGTCATTGAGTTTAACATTAGTACAGATAGGGAGTTGCCCAAAAAGACTGACGCAACCACTTTTAACTTTAAAAGGGGTAACTTCTCTGGTATGAGGGGACATGTGAGGAAGAAATTGAAAGGAAGAGTGGAGAAGGTCAAAACCATTGGGGAAGCTTGGAGACTATTTAAAAAGACAATCCTAGAAGCTCAGAAAAAATATATACAGCGGGTTAGGAAAGGTACAAATAGGTATAGAAAAAAGCCTGCATGGTTAACAAATAAAGTAATGGAAGCTGTAAAAGGTAAGAAGGATTCCTTTAAGCGGTGGAAAGCTAGTCTTAGTGAGGTTGATAAAAGGGAACACAGACTATGGCAAATAAAATGCAAGTCTGTGATCAGGCAAGCAAAAAGGGAATATGAGGAGCATATCGCAAAAAACATAAAGACCAACAATAAAACTTTCTTCAAATACATTAGAAGTAGGAAGCCAGCCAGGGAGGCAGTGGGGCCCTTGGATGACCAAGGGGTAAAAGGAGTAGTGAAGGATGATAGGGAAATGGCTGAGAAGCTGAATGCATTTTTTGCCTCTGTCTTCACTGTGGAAGAGGAGAAGTGTTTGCCCACTCCAGAAGCACCGATTTTGGGAGGGGGTTTGAAAGACCTGAATCAGATTGCGGTAACAAGAGAGGAAGTCCTCCGACTGATGGACAATTTAAAAACTAATAAATCACCAGGCCCGGATGGCATTCATCCGAGAGTTCTGAAAGAACTCAAATGTGAACTTGTGGATCTCCTGACAAAAATATGTAATCTTTCTTTAAAATCTGCCTCCATTCCTGAGGACTGAAAGGTAGCTAATGTCACTCCCGTCTTTAAAAAGGGCTCCAGGGGAGATCCGGGAAATTACAGGCCAGTCAGTCTGACATTGATACCGGGTAAGTTGGTGGAAACTATTAAGGAAAGAAATGGTAGGCACATTGATGAACAAAAACTATTGAGGCAGACTCAGCATGGGTTCTGTAAGGGAAGATCTTGTCTCACTAACCTGTTAGTGTTTTTTGAGGGAGTGAACAAACATGTGGACAAGGGGGACCCAATAGATATTATTTACCTTGACTTCCGGAAAGCTTTTGATACAGTTCCTCATCAAAGGCTCCTAAGTAAGCTCAATAATCATGGGATAAAAGGACAAGTCCTCTTGTGGATCAAAAACTGGCTTATAAATAGAAAACAGAGAGTGAGTATAAATGGGAAACTTTCTCAGTGGAGGGTGGTAAGCAGTGGGGTACCACAGGGATCAGTACTCGGTCCCATGCTTTTTAACTTGTTTATTAACGATTTGGAATTGGGAGTAAGCAGTGATGTGGCTAAATTTGCAGATGACACAAAGTTGTTCAGGGTGGTGAAAACTAGGGAGGATTGTGAGGCACTCCAAAGGGATCTGTTGAGGATGGGTGAGTGGGCGTCAATGTGGCAAATGGGGTTCAATGTGGCCAAGTGCAAAGTGATGCACATTGGAGCCAAAAATCCTAAATATAAATACACGTTGATGGGGTCTGATCTGGCAGAGACGGACCAAGAGAGAGATCTTGGAGTCATAGTGGATAACTCACTGAAAATGTCTACACAATGTGTAGCTGCAATAAAGAAGGCCAACGCTATGCTGGGGATTATTAGGAAGGGAATTGATAACAAATCAGCCAGTATCATCATGCCCCTGTATAAATCATTGGTGCGACCTCATTTGGAATACTGTGTACAGTTCTGGTCACCACATCTCAAAAAGGATATTATAGCATTGGAAAAAGTGCAGAGAAGGGCAACTAGAATGATAAAAGGGTTGGAACACCTTCCCTATGAAGAAAGGTTAAAATGCTTGGGGCTCTTTAGCTTGGAGAAACGACGGCTGAGAGGTGACATGATCGAGGTTTATAAGATTATGAATGGGATTGAGCAGGTTGAGAAAGAAGTACTTTTCTCCCTTTCTCACAATACAAGAACTCATGGGCACTCTATGAAATTGCTGAGCAGTCGGGTTAGAACAGATAAAAGGAAATACTTCTTCACCCAAAGAGTGATTAACATATGGAATTCACTGCCACAGGAGGTCGTGGCAGCTGCAAGCATGGACAGTTTCAAGAGGAAATTAGATAAACATATGGAGCAGAAGTCCACCAGTGGCTATTAGCCACAGGGTATAGATGGGAACTCTCAGTCTGGGGCAGGTGATGCACTCTATTCTTGGTGCTGGAGGGGGCAGCAGTGGGAGGGCTTCTGGTGCCCTGGCCCCACTGCTGGACCTCCTGATGGCACCTGGTATATTTTGGCCGCTGTGTGACAGAGTGTTGGACAGGATGGGCCATTGGCCTGATCCAACATTGGCTTCTCTTATGTTCTTATGTTCTTATGGTGTTTAGGCTTTACTTTTTTATGAGGCTTTCATTGGGCCCTTGTGTATGTTTTGAACTGTCTTTTTAATAAATATATATATATTTGTATATTATAAGTTTGAACTAGGTTTTTAATATTGGCCCTTCATTAGGCTAATTTCAGGAAGACCTGAGTTCGAATCCCCACTTTGTTATGAAGGTCACTGGATGACCTTGGACCCCTCACTCTCTCAGCCTAACCTACCTCACAGCCTCGTGCACTGGAAGGGAGAAACGTGCATGCTTCCTTGAGCACCTTGGTGGAAGGGTGAGAATATGACAGACAGGTAGGAAAACGTGGGCTAAAATCCCAGCCTGCTCAGAATTCAGCATGCTACGTTTTCCTTCCTCCTGCCTTTCTTGCGGTAGGTCAAATAGACTCCGGAATGCTCTGAAAGGGTCTCTGTGTGATAAGTGAGAGGCAGAGACGCAAAACAGAACACCTAAAAGGGATTTTCAGGTATGAGGCAATAGACAAAATGTATTCAAGGAGCAGGGGACCTTTAGCTGAGTGAAGCTTTCGGAGAAAGAAGGCCTGAGGCAGGAATGTACTGAGACGTTAAAACCAGAGCTTGACGCAAGAGAAGATGGGGACTGGGATGGCTCCAGGATTCTGTAAGCCTTGGCCAGAACCCTGCAATGAGCACCTCTTCCCACATACCTCTGGGGAAGGTAGTAGTGGCTGCTGCTGCTGCTGCTGCTCACCACTGTGTCCTGCTTCCTCTTCCAGTTTCTTGTCCTTTGGGCCCAGCCTTGGGCATAGGAGGCAGCAGCAGCTGGTTCCAGCAGGAGCAATTGCAGCAACAGCTGGACCTGTTGAGCGCCACCTCCTACCTGAGGACAGAACTTGGGCACCTGCTCCTGCTGAAGGGCAGGAGGCTGGGAAGGGCCAGAGGAAGAGAAAGGACTGACTTGCCTTTTGCTCCTCAGGGCCCAATAGTTTTTTGGTCTGCTTTCCTTGTCCTTCTCCTCCAGGTGCATCCAAAGCTCAGCAGCCGGAAGTGGCAAAGCACAGCAGTCACTGCCGTCATCCCGCACTGGGAATCTGGCCCAGAGGCCAGGAGAAAGCTGAGCAAGCTGATGCTGGCAATAAGGCAGGATGAGAAGCGGCTCACCTGAAGGAGTGGCTCGCAGGTCCTCAGATCATGCCTACCTTCAATACCCATTGGGGAGAGAGTACAAAGGAATGATAAAAGGACAACTAGAATGATAAAAGGGTTGGAACACTTGCCCTATGAAGAAAGGTTAAAGCGTTTGGGGCTCTTTAGCTTGGAGAAACGACGGCTGAGGGGTGACATGATCAAAGTTTATAAGATTATGCATGGGATAGAGCAGGTAGAGAAAGAAGTACTTTTCTCCCTTTCTCACAATACAAGAACTGGTGGACACTCCATGAAATTGCTGAGCAGTCGGGTTAGAACAGATAAATGGAAGTCCTTCTTCACCCAAAGAGTGATTAACATATGGAATTCACTGCCACAGGAGGTGGCGGCGGCTACAAGCATGGACGGCTTCAAGAGGGAATTAGAGAAACATATGGAGCAGAAGTCCATCAGTGGCTATTAGCCACAAAGTATAGATAGGAACTCTGGGGCAAGTGATGCTCTGTATTCTTGGTGCTAGAGGGGATCAACAGTGGGAGGGCTTCTAGTGTCCTGGCCCCACTGCTGGACCTCCTGATGGCACCTGGTATTTTTGTCCACTGTGTGACAGAGTGTTGGACTGGATGGGCCATTGGCCTGATCCAACATTGGCCTGATCCAACATCTCTTATGTTCTCAATTCGATTCGATTTATTACAATCAAAGATCAGCAAATACCTTAAAATGTTACATATAGTTAACAGTGAAATACAGCCGGACAGTTGGTACAGGTAAAAAAATTAGTTAAGACAACATAGATTTTAAAATTCCCTAAGAAGTAATAGTCTTCTGCCTGGTTAGGATAGCCATGGCACAAAATCTTGCTACCTTAGCTGTAGTTCCATTAAAAAAATCAGCTAAAAGAAGAGTACAATAAAACTGATTTGACCTGCCTGGGTAGGTGACAATTATTGGCGTAATATATTTAAGGTGAATCTCGTGATAAATTCGACAAGATAAGAGAACGTGCTCAATTGTCTTGGCCTCTCCAGAATTACAAGGACAGGGTCGGCTTTCGTATGGGGTATGAGCATATCTCCCTTGCAGGAGGGCAGGTGGGAGAACATTTGAACGTGCTCAGGTAAAAGCTCTGCGGTGCTTTGGGATCTCTTATGTCCTTAAAAAGACTTGCATTGCCAGTGGAGAGAGAGCAAGTGATGACTCAGCTACTCCTCTCACCCACGACTGAAATGCAGATTTCAGGTTCAGTCCTAAGCAGAGCTGTACACTTCTAAGCCCATTGCCAGTCAACGACAAGGGTGTGATTCTGGTTAGGACTGCACTTAGTGTTCTTTTCCGGGGTGCAGGAAGGTAAGAAGAAGGTTTCAGGAGTCATGGCAGAAAAGGAGAGAGTGCACACAACTTTTGTCCATTAGATGTCTGAACTGTGCTGTGGAGGGGCTGTCAAGACAGCAGGATGCAGAGTGGCGTCACTATGAAATTAAAGGTCAACGGAGAAGGAGGAGTTTGCAAACTTGGCTGAAACATCTAGGCAACAAGTTGAACATAGCGGTGGTGCTGTTGGAGAGGTAGATTTTAAAAAATAACAATCCTTCAGGCTTAGGATATGGAGCATTCCTCAAGATAAAGGTGTGTGTGAAAACTCACCAAATCATAAGACAAGGGAGCTGTTGAACAGAATGTCCCATCTCATGTCCTGAAATCAAAGAAAAGCATATGACCTATAGTAGTGAGGCCTGCAGTTGGAACAGCTTTGGAGTTGCTGTCAAAAATTCCCTCTCGGGCGTTTGATCATGGCTCCAGTATCCATCAGTTGACTGGCAAGGAGCAGTGCTTCATTTTCTCTGAAACCAGCCTTCTTGTGTTGGCAGAAAAGATGTGGGACAGAGGAAAGGTGTCAAGAAAGTGACATCTCCTCCATTTTTAGTCTTGCCAACATTCTATTGAATTGAAAGTCTGACAAACTGGAGACAGGAGGAGATTTTTATCAGGTAAGTTATTTCAGAGAACTGTCAGGTGTGTGTGTGTGGTTCTTTTTCCCTTCTTTTCGCAAAACAAAGAAAACGTTTTCAAGCTATTTCTATCAAAAGAAAACTCGGGGAAGAGGCTGAAGTCACTGAAGTCTAGGGATTACTTCTCTCTTGTATTATATATGCTATATATAAACTTTGATACAAATGTTACATGCCTTTAAAAATGTCCTTGGGCAGCTATGGAAATCCTTTTTTAAAAATGGTGTGGGGCCAAACTATTACAAATGTGGGCAAGCATGCGCTCATTTGACAGACTGAATCACTTCATCCAAATGCCTTGAGAGCCAAATTGTCTCTGGTTTGTGTAGTCAGGTGTTTCAATAAACAATTCTTTATTTAGGTCCTGGTCACACGTGCCAGAGAACGCAGGGCGGGGGGAAGTGAGGCTATTTGACCTGCCACTGCATGATCAGACGCAAACCATGGGTGAATTGGGGGGTTTTTTGCTGTGTGTTTCCGATGCATTTAAATGAGGGATCAATGAATCGCATCTCCACACTGAGGGCTTCCTATGGCAGCATTGCGATAATGCACATACTGGGAAGGGGGGGAGAAAAATGGCACAGAGTTGGGATGGCCTGATCAGACCATCCCGACGCCATGAGAGTGCTCTGGAGCGATCACACGGGAAAGTCCGTCCGTGGCCTGTGGCAACCCGCTTGATAGTGGACTTTCCCTAGTGTCTTTTAAGTCTGCTCTTGCGGCAGAGCAAAACGGGTTGCCAATGGGTGTGGGGCGCTGGCCAGATGTTCACATCTGATTGCACCCGTTAAATCTGCCTGGCATTTGTGTCTATGGTGCGGCTAATTGTGCGTGTGATCGCAGCCTTACTTAGGTTTTTATTAACTATAGGCTACAGTTGGAAGAGGGTCATCAGTACTTGGAAGGGAGATCACCAAGGAAGACTCTGCAGAGAATGGCAATGGCAAACCACTTCTGCCTCTCACTTGCCTTGAAAGCTGAGCCCTAAAAAAAGCTGAGCCCCAAAACCTCGTTTCCAAACAAACACCCAATAATTCATTTGAAGAGCCAGACTAAATAATCAGTTGATGCCGATTGTATTTCTCTCTTTCCCCTTTGATGTGACTGAATCCTAAGCATCTCTCTCTGTATAGTGTCATGATGGATTTTCTCTAACCTCTTCCCAGGTTTAGATGTGGGGAGAAGATCTGTAGCTACCAACACTTTTAGTTTTAGGGGCTCACTTCTCTTACACTCACCTAGAAACTAAAATAGGGAAGTAGTAAGAAGTACTACTCATAATGTTGGACTCCAGTGATTACATTCAGCCATACTGTGGAAAAATGGGATATTTTTGTGGTGGTACTCACCGGTACCAAGTACAGGTTTCTTTGGGGTGGGGGCTCTCCAAAGTCCTGAAGAGGGAACTGGTGGAAATCAGTGCAATCTTATGTATGAGTTGCAGCACTTTTTAAACAGCAACAAAAACCACTGGGTGTTTGTATATTTTAAGTGAAAACATTTTCCATTTGCATATGATTCTGGTGGATACTCTACAGTTTGGTGTAGTGGTTAAGTGTGTGGACTCTAATCTGAGAGAACCGGGTTTGATTACTCACGTCTCCACTGGCAGCTGCTGGATGATCTTGGGCAAGCCATAGTTCTGTCAGAGCTGTTCTCTCAAGGACAGTTCTGGAAAGAGCTCTCTCAGCCCCACCCACCTCACAGGGTGTCTGTTGTGGGGAGGGGAAGGCAAAGGAGTTTGTAAGCTGCTCTGAGACTCCAAGTGAAGGGCAGGGTATAAATCCAATCTCCTCCTCTTTTTCTTCTTCTAGCCTTGTATTTTTTTTTTTAAAAAAAAAGTCTTTATAAAGTGAACACAAAGGGTGCCTGCAGAGCTACTGCCAAGCTACACCTGCTTCACCAATATGAGGCTTGCATGGAATGTCAATAGTCTCTTCGATGAGTAGTAAAGAGTCATACACTCACCGAGAAACCACATGGCCCATTACCCTGCAGAGATGACATCCTGAAGTGTCTCAGACCAGAATATAGATACAGAACGAAATATATATATAGACACATGGGTATTTTACCTTGCACTTAACCCCTGGTTTCCAAGATGTGGAAACATATCCAGTGGGCTGTCCAAAGACATCTCGTCTTATTCCGTGAGTTCAGCATGACGCCTTTCAGTCTCTGCAATTCCCCCTGTGCTTTTCAAAGGCTAATGGATTTGATTTTGGCAGATATTCAGTGGGACACATGTTGGGTTTATCTGGATGATGTGATTGTTATTGGGAGAACTTTCCAGGAACATTTAAATTGCCTGGAGGATGTGTTTAGCTGGCTTCAGCAGGCTAGTTTTGAAAGCAACAAGGCCATCCAACTGTGACTTGTTATGGTCCCAGGTGCAGGGACCCCGCCACATCATTGCTTCACAAGGGCGTCTTCCAAGACCCTGCCAAGATCAATACCATTAATAAGCACATGGCCCACACCACCAACAGCAACAAAGGAGACGAGCTTTCAGAAGCATACTTGATCCTTGGATTTCTGGGGAGCTTGAGCAGATACATTTATTCCCCCGCCCCGACATAAAAAAGTAAGACTAAAAGAACAGGCCAAAATGCCACTGCATTCTGTCAAGCAGCATGATGCGGTTTGGGATGTGATTTCCTGAAGACCTGTGCTTTCTGATCCAAACTGTGAACAATTACATAGTTTCATTTAATTTCCACCATACATTATGATCAGTGTTCTCTCTAAGCGGAGTTAGTGTGAGCTAAGCTCACAGTTTTTTATCCTCCGGTTCACACATGTTTGTCTTAGCTCAGGAAGGAGGGCTCCAGAGCTAACTAATTTATGCAGAAGCCAAATCACTCACTCGCAACTTTAATGCTAGTAGCTCACAAAGTAGAATTTTTGCTCACGAGACGTCACAGCTTAGAGGGAGCGTTAATTATGACTGCAGTATTTGGAGCTTTGGTAGCATTGGAAATACTTTGCCAAGAATAGGGTGGTGGGGAAAATGAGGAAAGGCAATAGCTCAGTGTCTGTCCACATGTCTTGCATGAGGAAAGTTCCAAGTTCAATCCCAGGCACTGCCAGTTCGAGGGGCCCAATTGTGCCACCACAATGACTCACTATAGAAAATACTGGGCTAGATAGAGCAGTAATCTGATTGAGTATAACACAACTTTGAGCAGTCCTGGAGCTGGAATGGCTTTGGACATTGGCAGACTGAGGTGGTAGAGGGCAAAGCTGAGACAGACTCAAGCCACCAGCAGCTGTTTGATTCATCTCAAAGTAACCGGCAGGGCTATTTTTGGGCAGGAACGCACAGGAATGGAGTTCCGGCTGGCTCTTGAGTTGGCCATGTCCAGCAGGAACTCATTAGCATAATAGGCCACACCCAATAGCAGAAACTCATTAGGATTGGCTATATTAGGAGTGTGTGGCCTAACATGCAAAGGAGTTCCCGCCACAAAAAAAAGCCCTGGGGTTTTGACAACAAACAAGGTAAACAGAATAAGAAGCAAAAGATGGGTGTGGCTGGATGACCACACTTCTGGTAACATGGGGGTGTGGCCTAATATGCTAATGAGTTTCTGCTGTTGGGTGTGGTATATTATGCTAATAAGTTCCTGCTGGGCTTTTTCTACAAAAAGAGCCCTGGGAACTGGTGAGTTAGTAAATTGACCTCGGCTTATTTGGCTGCTGCTGACATTCTTGGATGACCCTAATAATAACTTTGATTGTAGAGGGCCTTGATCGAGCACCACTGACACCAGGGGTCTTTTTTTCGGGGAGCGCACCTGAGCGCAGCTCAGGGAGTTCAGGAGCCAAGCCCCACCCCCAGCCGGCGCCCCAGGGAGTCTTTCAGGCAGCCGAATGTCAATTTCAGCTCCATCATATTCCACGGGCCATTGAAGTCAATGGTGAAAACATAGGGTATGTTCTAGGGGCTGGAGGGGAGGGGGTTTGAGGGAGAGGCTCCAAACTCACAGGGTAGCTAATGGAGCCTCTCCTCAAGATACCCACCAAGTTTCAAGAACATTGGATCAGGGGGTCCAATTCTATGGGCCCCTAAACAGGTTGCCCCTATTCCCTCCATTGTTCTCTATAGTGGGAAAAAATTAACTTGGCCAAGAAAAACTGAATGTATGACCCATAAATTAATGTAAAATTGCATTTATTTTCTTATTTTGCATATCTTACTCTGTTTCAGCACTGGAAGAGGGAAAACCTGGTGTGACACCCATGTAAGGTGTGCCTTACTTTCTTGACCACTAGAAAACCTGTCCGACACCCCCTTCTGGCTTCACAGATTTCACAGGCGATGCACACCCTTAACTCTGCAAGGACCAGGAAATGCTACAGAGATATTGCTGAGTGATGCCCCACTACAGAAAATTCAGATCTTTCTTTCTTGCTGTATGGTTGCAATTTAAGGGAGGAAGAATGAAGGAGACCTAACTGAACACTTATCATAAAACTGGGATTAACATTCTAGCAAAATCTAAATCTTAGAAGGACCTGATTAATGAACAATAGTAATCATGAAGACATCCATATCTGGGAAAGCCAGCATGCCTCCAGTTACAGAAAGCATCTGTGTTCAGTGCCGTACTATTGATTAAAGAATCTCATCTGAGATGGTTCCTTTGGTTTTTACATTGCAGGGTACACCCCTCCTTGCTCTTAGTGCTTGGGATAAGGTAGGCTGCTGATCCATTTAAATGGATAACAAATATATATTCTACAATATGTACGTGGTGGAGATGAGCACATTTTCAGGTTAATTGAACTTCCCCAAGTTGCATGAAATTCTGGGTGTTTTTATTATAAATTAACATAAGGCCAACACTATGCTGGGGATTATTAGGAAGGGAATTGAAAACAAATCAGCCAGTATCATCATGCCCCTGTATAAATCAATGGTGCGACCTCATTTGGAGTACTGTGTACAGTTCTGGTCACCACACCACAAAAAGGATATTATAGCATTGGGAAAAGTGCAGAAAAGGGCAACTAGAATGATAAAAGGGTGGGAACACTTTCCCTATGAAGAAAGGTTAAAATGCTTGGGGCTCTTTAGCTTGGAGAAATGATGGCTGAGAGGTGACATGATCAAAGTTTATAAGATTATGCATGGGATACAGCAGGTAGAGAAAGTACTTTTCTCCCTTTCTCACAATAAAAGAACTCATGGGCACTCCATGAAATTGCTGAGCAGTCGGGTTAGAACGGATAAAAGGAAGTACTTCTTCACTCAAAGAGTGATTAACACATGGAATTCACTGCCACGGGAGGTGGTGGCAGCTACAAGCATGGACAGCTTCAAGAGGGAATTAGATAAACATATGGAGCAGAGGTCCATCAGCGGCTATTAGCCACTAGGTATAGGTAGGAACTCTCAGTCTGGGGCAAGGGATGCCCTGTATTCTTGGTGCTGGGGGGGGCAACAGTGGGAGGACTTCTAGTGTCCTGTCCCCACTGGTGGACTTCCTGATGGCACCCACTGCTTTTGGCCACTGTGTGACAGAGTGTTGGACTAGATGGGCCATTGGCCTGAATCAACATTGGCTTCTCTTATGTTCTTATGATGTACTTACATGGGGCTGCATCTGGAGCTACCAGTTGTGACTAATTGTCTGTGACTGGAGCTGGATCAGTACCTATATTTTTAATGCTAACCATATCATAAATTCATTGCAGGGTGTGAGGATCTAAAGCGGCTCACTGCAGATTGATACATAGTTTTATAGCTCAAAACAACAAAAACCTGAACATGTCTGTTATGCCTAAAGTTACTTACAGTGCACTCCTCTGTACAGTACGTGCATGAAATCAATGCTGCAAACTGGAGTGTCTCTGCATGGGACTGCACTGTTAATTTATTAAGTTGAATTTAATTGCAATTGGCTCTTAAATGCTCCTGTAAGCCCTGTATTCAAGGGTGACCACTAACTGATTTTGTGCTCACAATGGGGAGGTTATATTATATTTGTCCAATGTAGCATTATCATAAACAATTTTTGCACTTGGCAAATGGAAAATCACAACCTCATTAGCGGCAGTACCAAAGTTTCATTGTGACACAGAGGGCAAATTATTCCCTCCAGCCTAGAAATTCATTCTTTAATAACCAGGTAGGTCAACACATGTGAGTACAACATAGGGACGGAGAGTCACTCTGCACGTGCCTAGAGAACACCAATGGTCTTATTTTTGGCTTAGATGTATTTAGAGCTTGCAAAATACCTTATTTTTATTTTTTTTTTGTAGTGGGAGACAGTGTGGCTTCCCTGGATGCTGTGCTCCCTCCAGATATCTGGCCCTCTGCCATGAAGTACTTCTTTTTTCCATAGGGAGAAGTTCTAGGATTTAAGCCTCCCTGAGCCTTTAGGATTCATCCCATATTTGTGGGAGACGACGGCAGGGGCTTGACGGCGGTGATGCGTTTGTGAGTAAAAGGCATTCTGCACATGTTCAGGGGACATACTCTTTCACACGGCCAAGTTGCAGCAATGTGGCTTGTCCTTCCTAATTAAAAACAGATGCCGGGCTGAGCATGAGCAGCATTTGCTTTTCTCATTCCACTTCCACTTTTTCTCCTGCTTCCTCTCAGGGGAGGCAATTTCCCCACAGCAAACAGCAAGCAACCCAAAAATAATATAAATCTCACAACGACTTTCTGCCCACTGCTCTCCTGTCACCCCTCAATGGGTAGGTTGCACTTGGGCCACTCCTTATGAGCTTCCTCAGTGAAAAATCAGGGGGGGAAAGATGGTTTTTTAAAAAATTATTTACAAACAGAGTGAAAGCTTCTGGGTCAGGATACCCGACCGGATGAAAATTCACGCTTCAAGTTCATTCGTTGTGCATTCCCTCAGCATCGCTACAATCTCTGTGGTTCTCCCAGGACCCATATGGGTCCAACACACGTTCAGAGCCAACATAGCAATGGTTTTGCAAATGCCATGTTATTCCCACATGATTTTTTCCATTCAAGTATGCAGAAACAAAGTAACATAAATGAAAAACCCACATAAATATACCCATTTTTAAAAGCAGCCAACTGCAATAAAAAATTTTAAAGATCAGGAGCCGGGGCAGGACCACTTGTAATTTGCAAACCCATCACTAGGGTTATTCTGAAGGTCCATGCTACTTTTCCTTTGGAATTCTTTTTCTTGCAAATAAGCAAAGCAAGCTGACTTCTGCCTGAATCTGAAGGAGTCTCCCCTTCCAGCCTCAACCCCCCCCCCAGCTTTATAGATACTGACTTCGGATTTAAAAGACCAGTAGCAAATTATATAGTTCATGCAGCCTGCATGCAGCAGGATTATTCTGGAAAAGCTGGCTCCAGTGAGTCTGGCACTCCATATCATTAGAAATATTTAAAGCCACTCTACAGAGCTGAGCAGATGGCAATGAACTTATCTGGAATTGCCTTAACTCTATAGAGGCAGCTGATGTCTCGAACACTGGAGGCTCAGACAACTCCAGTGAAGCTACCACTGATGGTCAACGTGGCCGTTTTCTGGTTTCATTGCTCGCATCAAAAAGAAGAGCCTTGCATCCCAAAAGCAAGAAAGTTTGCTTAGAAGTAAATTCCAGTTATTTAAATGGAACTCACTTTCCAGTAAATATATTTAGAAATGTAACCGTAAGGATTTATGGGTCATCTGATCATGCCATGGCCCTGCTTGACTTAACCCTAAGAGAGCTCTCCAGGATAGACTGGCCTTATCCACCAGAAGGCAGCCTGGCAAATCAGTTCACAAAAGTTAATAGTCTGAAAGCATCTTTATGCTAGCCTGTCCATTCTCATACATATCACTGGCAATCATTTGTGGCCCATGAAAAAAGAGCCAACATTCTATAAAGCTCTCTCACTTGGAGTTGATACTGACTTACCACAGGTGATTAGTGAGTGATTACTTACAAGACGGGCTGGAAGGCATTCTGTCACTCCTTGGTGGGTAAAGCAATTCTGCATGATGCTGCTGAATGCTGTCAGCTGTCATACTCCCATCAAAACTTCGTTTTTATTGGAAGTGCCTGCCCTTCTCCCCTTGCTCATATATTTAACCCAGGCAAGAATTATAGGTCTATCAGATCATACAGCAGTTTCAAGTACAAGTAGTTAATACCAACTTCTATCACTATACCTAATAGCAAAGGTGTCTCCCCCATCCAGACTGGCACACCTGGAGGAACTCCCAAGTTTATAAAAAGTCTTAGTAAAAAAACTAATAAATAAAGAAGTAAATATGTTGTCAAAGGCTTTCACGGCCGGAGTTCATTAGTTGCTGTAGGTTTTCCAGGTTGTGTGGCCATGGTCCTACAATGCCAAGACCATGGCCACACAACCCGCGAAAATCTGCAGCAACTAAAGAAGTAAATAATTGGAGGTAACGCCTCACCCCAAGATAATAGTAATATTTGTGCAAGTACCATCATCATGCACACAGTAGGGGCTGTGGCTCAGAGACAAAGCATCTGCTTGGCATGCAGAAGGTCCCAGGTTCAATCCCCAGCATCTCTAGTTAACGGTTCTGGTAGTAGGTGATGTGAAAGACCTCAGTCTGAGACCCTGAAGGGCTGCTGCCAGTCTGAGTAGACGATACTAACTTTGATGGACCAAGGGTCTGATTCAGTTGGCAGTTAGTTAATGCTTCTATAGCAACCCACAATGGCATGTAAAAGCTGGCAGGAGCCAGCAGGAGATAGTGTCAGCCGCCAGAAGGGAAAGCAACCTGGAGACAGCAAAGGCGAGTGAGAGCCACTGGAGTAGGTGAGCTGGTGCCACGGTCAGAGAGGGCATGCCATAGCTGGATCTGGCAAGGCCAGTGGTGGTGATGAGGGAGGCAAAGTGCAGTGAGCCATTGGAGGGAAGGCAATCTAAAGAACATAAGAACATCAGAGAAGCCAATGTTGGATCAGGCCAGTGGCCCATCCAGCCCAACACTTTGTCACACAGTGGCCAAAAATATCAGGTGCCATCAGGAGGTCCACCAGTGGGGCCAGGACACTAGAAGCCCTCCCACTGTTGCCTCCCCCCTGCAAGCACCAAGAATACAGAGCATCACTTGCCCCAGACTGAGAGTTCCTATCTATACCTTGTGGCTAATAGCCACTGATGGATTTCTGCTCCATATGCTTATCAAATTCCCTCTTGAAGCCATCCATGCTTGTAGCCGCCGCAACCTCCCGTGGCAGTGAATTCCATGTGTTAATCGCTCTTTGGATGAAGAAGGACTTCCTTTTATCCGTACTAACCCAACTGCTCAACAATTTCATTGAGTGCCCACCAGTTCTTGTATTGTGAGACAAGGAGAAAAGAACTTACCTAAAGAGGCAACCCAGCAGGCAAGAAAAGGAGAGCAATGGGGTTTCCACTCCCCCAAAAGTTCTCACAGGTCCTCTCTTGTTTAAAATAAACATTCCCATCAAGATCTGATACCGGTGGCTTGAATCTCCCTCCCATCCTACACCTTTGTTGATTTCTTTTTTTTTATGTTTATTTATGTATTTTATAATACAGACAGTACATAAGTTATCACTCAATATACAATTTACATTGAGTCTGTTCTTAATTATACTGACTTATCCATTTATATAATTTTGACCATCTTTTCAAGAAAAATTCTTCTCCTTTTCCCTGAATCAACAAACTTAATTTATCCAGTTCTGCTAAATTTAACAGTTTCAAACTAATCTCTTCTCTACTAGGAATTTTTTCAGATTTCCAATACCTGGCCAAAAGTATTCTTGCCGACGTTATTATAATTGTAACTAAGTAGACATCACAATAATTAAGATTTTCCGGTACAATATTCAGCAAATATATTACTGGATCTAAGCTTGTATGAATCTCCATAATTCCCCAAATTATCCTCTGTACCTTCTCCCAAAATCTTTGAATTTTTACACATCGCCACCACATATGATAGAACGAGCCTATATTACTCTTATATTTCCAACACTTACTTGAGCTGTTCACATAACATTTTGCTTTTTTCTCCGGAAGCCAACACCATCTATGAAACAGTTTAAGAATGTTTTCTTTATATGAAATGGCTCTCATTAATTTAATTGATTTCCATATTTTGGACCACTTTTCTATTTTTCATCCATAAAGTCATTACCGGTTTAACAGTTTCATATTCTATATACTATTCTATTAATAATTTTTACAACCTCTGAATCATTTTATCATTAGACAAGAGCCAAATTTTATCCAGTACATTCCTATTGTTCTCGAAGCCCTGAATGACATCTTTACCATATCTTGATTTTAACTGTAGACTTTCCCACCAAGAGAGCTGCATATTGTATTGTAAGCGAAGATTATTCTCTGATTTAAGCTTGTTGTTCTCATCTTATAACATGTTGTATGTTATTCTATTATGTTTTACAATAAGTGTTGGTTTTACAAAGGCTTCCATGGGAGAAACCCATCTAGGAATTTTCCTATAATATCTCTGTTTGATTACATTCCATACTTTTATTAATGATCCTCTCACCATATGATTCTGAAAATTGGAATGAATCTTATCCTTTTCGTACCAAACGTATGCATGCCATCCCATACATAGATCATGCCCTTCCAACTTTAAACATCTTGAGTTTTCCAGGTTAATCCAATCTTTAATCCAACACAATACCACCGCTTGGTAGTATAGCTTCCAACTTGGAACACCAAAGCCCCCTCTTTCTGTTTTCTCCTGTAAAAAAATTAATTTTATCTTGGCTCTTTTTGGATGCCAAATAAATTGCCTAGTTATTTTATCCAATTCTGTGAAAAAAAAATATTTCTCTTAAGTATTGGAATATTCTGTGCTAAAAATAGAAACTCTTAACTGTAGCAATTTTCCCCAACAAAGAAAGTTGTAGATCTTTCCATTTATCTAAGTCTCTTTTAATCTCTCCCAATAGTTTATTATAATTATCTTCTAATAGGTTACTGTTTCTGTTGGACAATATAATCCCTAAATACCTTGCTTTTTTTGACAATCTCCATATCTGATATTTTTTGGATTTCTTGCGTCATCTCCCGCGCGCAATTTTTGGTTAGCAACTTGGTTTTTTAAGATTAACTTTAAGTCCAGCTACTGCAACATACTCTCTTATTAACTCTAGTAAATGTATCATTGACACTTGAGGGTTCTCCATTATAAACAACTAATCGTCTGCAAAAGCCAACAACTTATATTCTTCACCTTTCACTTTCAATCCTTGTATCTGTTCATTCTCTCTTACTAGTTCATCTAACGTTTCAAGTGCAAATATAAATAACAGTGGGGAAAGTGGACAACCTTGCCTTGTTCCCTTTTGAATTTCTATTTTCTGCATCAAATCCCCATTTATAGTTACCTGTGCAAATTGTTCCTTATAAATTGCTCTAACCATCATATAGAAGTTTGTTCCATGATCCCATAAGCTTAACCTTGTAACAGGAAATCACAAGATACATTGTCAAAGGCTTTTTCTGCATCCAAAAGCATCAGTGCTAATTGTTTCTCTGGATGTTGTTCGTAATGTTCTATAACATTAATAATGGTCCTAATATTGTTTCTTATATATCTTTTCAGAAGAAACCCTGTTTGGTCTTGATGAATAATTTCCTTTAGTACTTTTTTGAATCTTGTAGCTAAAATACTTGCAAAAATTTTGTAATCAGCATTTAGCAATGAAATAGGTCTATAATTTTTAATTTGATTCCCTTCAGTATTTGGTTTAGGTATTAACATAATTATCACTTGATTCCAGGAATCTGGTAGTTTACCTGTTTTCCCTATATCCTGTAGTACCTCTTTTAACGGCAATATCATCTGGTCTTCAAATGTTTGGTATATTTCTATTGGTAGACCATCCAGACCTGGAGTTTTCTTTTTCTTCTGTTTCCTAATATTTTCCACTATTTCACATATGGTAATTGAGTCATTTAATTTTTGGTTTTGTTCTTCATTTTGTTCTTCAGAAAAATATTTCTTTTTATTAAATATTCTTTAATTAATTCCACATCTTCACCCTTCCATTGGTAAGGTATCTTATAAAAGTTTTCAACAATCTCTTTTAGATCTTGATCTTGATACTTCTACCTCCGTATAATTTTTAAGTGCTAGTATCGTTCGTTTTGCTCTTTCTTTCTTAAGCTGGTAAGCTAACCATCTTGAAGGCTTATTAGCATTCTCAAAATAGTATAACTTTGCATACTCGATTTTCTTTGCTATTTCCTGTGTTAAAATTAAATTCATCTTATGGTGGAGTAAATTAATTTTCGATTTAGATTCTTGAATATTTATGTTTCATTTCAGTTCACCTTCTGTCACTTTATTTTTTTTTTTTTGTAAATACAATTTATTATTGGATATATCACAAGTTCATACAATTTAAACATACCAATACATACCCATTTTTCTTTTTTCCCCTCCTCCCCCCACATCCGGCTTCCAGCACTGCTCCAACCCCATTAATATCTCTGTTATTCCATTACAATTACTTCTAAACTTATTTTCTCTTACTAACGGTAACAATACAAAAGTCTAATTCTCTTTCCGTTTCTTCTTAATAACTGTCAAAGCAAATCAATCCACTTTTAATGTCCCAATTTTTCAACAAATATTCTTGAAAGTCTTTCCAATCTTTAAAAAAGTTTCATCTTCTTCGTTGTTTAACTTTCTTGTTAACTTGTCCATTTCCGCCAAAAACAACGTCTTTTTAATCCATTCCCATGTTTCAGGTACTTTATCTTGTTTCCAACATTGAGCAAAAGTCAGTCTTGCTGCTGTAGTCAAGGACCATAATAGTGTTCTCTTGGCTACATTTATTTCTTCCATTTTAAGACCTAACAATAACATCTGTGGGTCTTTCTTAAAAGTACAATTCAGAATTTTTTGTATCTCATTGTGGATCTCTGTCCAATACTTTGCTGCTTTATCACATGTCCACCACATATGGTAAAAAGACCCTTCATGTTTCTTACATTTCCAACATTTATTAGACATACTTTCATTTATGATAGCAATTTTTTGGGGCGTCATATACCATCTATACATCATTTTATAACAATTCTCTTTAACATTTACACAAGTTGAAATTTTCATTGACTTTTTCCACAAGTATTCCCAAGATGTCATTAATATCTCAGTATTAACATTTACAGCCCATTTTATCATTTGCTCTTTTACAACTTCATCCTCAGTATACCATTTCAATAGAACCTTATACAGTTTAGAAATCATTTTTTTGCCTTTCTCAAGCCATACAGTTTCAATTTCAATATTCTTTTCTCTAAAACCATGTTCTCTTTTATCGGTCTTAAATAAATCATAAATCTGTCTATACTTCAACCAATCATATTCAAATTCAACATCAAATCTATCTTTTAACACAAAATTTTTCCCTTCAGATTTTAAAAGATTTTTATAGGGTAGCCAGTCTAGCCCTTGATTTCTTGAATATGGATTAATCACTTCAGCTGGTACAATCCAAAGTGGTCTTTCTTCTGAGAAGAATTTTCTATATCTCATCCATGTCTCGAACAGTGATTGTCTTACAAAGTGGTGTTTAAAAAATTTATCCATTTTTACTTTTCCATACCATAAATATGCATGCCATCCGAATTTGTTATCATGCCCTTCCAGGGCCAATAGCTTCTTATTCTCCAGATTAATCCACTGTTCCAACCATGTTAAACAGACGGCATCATAATACAGTCTTAAATTTGGTAGTTGTAGACCTCCCTCTCTCTTGCGTCACATAGAATTTTCATTTTAATCCTTGGCTTTCTCCCTGCCCATACGAATTTGGATAATTCTTTCTGCCACGAATCCAGTACTTTCCTTTGTTTTAGTATTGGAATAGTCTGAAATAGAAACATCAAACGCGGTAAAATATTCATTTTTACAGTCGCGATTCTTCCCATCAATGATAAATTCAAAGTGTCCCATTTCTTCATATCCTGCTGAATCTTATGCCACACCTTTTCATAATTGTTTTTAAACAAGTCAATATTTTTCATGGTTAATTCAATTCCAAGATATTTAGTCTTTGTAACTACTTCACATTGAATTTTCTCTTGAAGTTCTGTTTGTCTCTGTTTCGTCATATTTTTGCACATCACTTTGGTTTTACTTTTATTAACATAAAATCCCGCAACTGAACCAAATTCTTCAATTTTTTCCATCAGTTGTGGTATTTTCTCAATTGGGTCTTGGATCATAAACATTACATCATCTGCAAATGCCCTATATTTATAGGCAAAACCTTTCACTGTAAGTCCTTCAATACTGTTATCTTTTCTTATCGCTGTCAATAATATTTCCAATATCCAAATAAACAACAACGGGGATAACGGGCAGCCTTGACGTGTTCCCTTTTGGACTTGGAAGAAGTCCGTCTTTTCTTTATTTATATTCAAAGCCGCTTTTTGTTCTGAATATATTGCCACAATCATGTTTAAAAAGACTGTCCAATATCCATTTTTTCAATAACTTGCAGCATGAACTCCCAATTTAAATTGTCAAAAGCTTTTTCCGCATCTAGGAAGAGGAATCCAACTTCTTTTTCAGGATGCTTGTCATAATATTCAATTGCGTCTATCACCACTCTTAAATTGTCTCTGATTTGTCTGTTTGGTAAAAATCCAGCTTGTTCTTCCGCTATTGTATCTTTCAGATATTTTTTCAGTCTCTCCGAAATTATTTTTGCAAATAATTTGTAATCGTTATTTAATAGCGATATTGGCCTATAATTCTTTACTTGAGTCAAATCCAAACCTTCTTTAGGTATCAATGAAATATTTGCTTCTTTCCATGAATCTGGGATCCGTTTGGTCTTTCTTATCTCATTCGACAGAAGTACTAAGATAGGGGTTAGCTCCTCTTTAAATTTCTTATAAAACTTTGCTGTGAAGCCATCTGGTCCTGGAGCTTTGCCCAACTTTGCATCTTCTATCGCCATTGTCACTTCTTCTTTCGTTACTAAACCATTTAATGATTCCTTAATTTGTTTTCCCAGCTCTGGAACTTCAATAGTCTCCAAATATTTCTTAATTCTCTGTTGATCAATTCCTTTCTTTTTGAATAATTTGGCGTAATATTTAAAGAAAGCTCTTTTTATACCATTCAAGCTCATAACATCCTTTCCACCTTCAATAATCTTAGATATAAAATTCCTTTCTTTTCTATTTTTCAATTGCCATGCTAAAAACTTTCCTGGTTTGTTTGCACCCTCAAATGCTTTTTGCTGTAATTTCTTCAAATTCCAATATAATTCTCTGTTTAGTAAAACATTCAGCTGATCTTGCAGAAAGTGGATCTCTTTAATAATCTTCTTCTTCCCTGGTCTTTTCTTTAATTCCTTTTCTTTTTGTCGAATTTTTTCATGAAGGTCTTTCTGTTGTTGGATCTTTTGCTTTTTGTCCTTGGAGTTCAGAGAGATAAGCATACCTCTCATTACTGCTTTGTACGCATCCCATACAACTTGTATATCCGTACCTTTATTCAAATTCAGTTCAAAAAAACTTTTCGTTTCCTTTTTTAAGATTTCATTAATTTGTTTTTGATCCAATAAATCTTCGTTAATTCTCCAATATAACTGTTTAGGTTTTGCTTTAGATATCCAAAGTAGGGGATTATGATCAGAGTTAGTTTTCGGTAAAATTTGTATTTTATAAGTTTTTTGCGCCATCTCCTCTGACATCCAAATCATATCAATTCGAGAAAAGGAATTATGTCTATTCGAATAAAACGTGTAGTCCTTAGTCTTAGGATTCCACTTCCTCCAAACGTCTTCCAGTTTCTCTTGCTTCATCAATTGAAAGAAATTTTTGGTAACTTTCCGACTGTCTCTCCACTTGCTTTGGATTTTCTATCCAATGTGTTGTTCACTGTACCATTAAAGTCTCCAGCAAGAACAATTTGGTCATAATTTAAACACTCCAACTCTTTGGTCAAATCATTAAAGAAAGTCTCTTTTGCACCATTGGGTGCATATATATTTACAAGCAATGTCTTTTTTCTGTTCATCCATATTTCCACGCCAACATACCTTCCTTCTTTATCCGAGAAGATTTGTTTAGGATCCAATTCTTTTGAAATATAAATCACTGTTCCCTTTTTCTTATTAATTGCTGAGGAATGAAATTCTTCTCCCAATTTTTATTAGTCAAATATTTGTTGTCTTGTTTTCTAATATGTGTTTCTTGTAAACAAATTATGTTACATTTTTGTTTCTCCAGCCTATGATTCACTAATCTTCTTTTACTTGGTGAATTTAGTCCATTTACATTCCAAGATAAAAATTTGTAATCCATAATGGTGTTAAATTAAATATCTTTAAAATCATCCAGATTGCTCTCTTTAAATCTGTATAAATCTCCTTCAGATTTAAGAGTAGATCTCACCGAGTTGTACATAAATGTAAGTCCATATGGTATCTCCCATCTGAACCTAATATTCATTTCTTTTAGCCTATCTGTCAATTTCTTGAATTTCTTTCTATCTTGTAGAATCGATCTCGGAATTTCTCTCAGAATTATTATTTTCTTTCCATTAATTTCCAACGGTTGTGTAAATTGTTTCTTGAAAACATCTTCCTTCATCTTTGTTGTCACGAATTGAACAATCACATCTCTGGGTAATTGCTTTCTTTTGGCATAAGCTGAATTTACTCTATAAATCAAGTCAAAGTCTGCATCCAAATCTCCCTCATCTTCCCCTACATAAGTTGTCAATGTCTTAATTACTAGAGCCCGTAGATCCTGATCTTCCTCCTCTTCAATCCCTCTCAATCTCAGATGATTCTGAGTAGCCCTATATTCCATCATGGTCTCCAGCCTTGTATTTTCTGACAGGGTTTTTTTGACCTTTTGTTCCATATCTTCAGATTTTGTCACCAGACTTTTGACTTCCTTTTTGAGTTCTTCTGTATCTTTTTTTATCCCTGACACTTCTGTAAGTACCAGTTCTTTCAGTTCTTCCATATTTTTTTTTCTGTACTTGGACTTGCACTTGTTCTATTTGCTCCAATTGAATTTGCAGCTGTTGTTGCAATTGTTGTTGCAGCTGTGATTCTATTTGTTTTCCAAAATTCTGCACCACTTCGGTCATCCGTTTCTCCATCGCTTCCATAGCTGCTTGCCACTCTTTTTTTCCTTTGCAGTCATTCTTGGGCTGGGTGATGAAGCAGCTCTGGGTCTTGACCTCAAATCCGTCTTGGAGACAACTTCAATGCTAGTCAGTCTTTATATTAGCAGTCTTCAAGCCAAATCGCCACCTTTAAAACTTGTTTAAACGCTTTTTCGGCTTGAAAATAACTTTTTAAAATTTAGTCCTCCCCAAAATGTCGGGCGCAATTTCTCTATGATTTTCTGGCTAGAGTAGGCTCCTTCCAAACTTCCTGTTCATCTGTCCGTCTCTATAATCCAACTTCCGGTAAGGATGGTGTCACACAATAAAATGTCCGTCCGTTTCCAGCACAACAGCCTCTAAAACCTCCACTCTAGCCCACTTCCTGTATCATAGAGTCACAGTTAGTTTCGTTTCTGCTACGTAAAATTTAGACTTGACTGACCACAGGAATGCAAAACAAAGTCACTTTTCAGCCTTTTTCTCTAAAGGAAAGCTTTCGTTTTACTTTTAATTCAAGCGGAATAGTTCCTTAAAGGTTTCAACGCTTATCCGTACGTTTCAATTCCACATTCCACTTTAAACCGGTAAGCGCTTATTCGTTTGTTACCTTGCTTGTAATCTCGGGGTTTCGCGGTGCTTCTTCTGTAAACAATGTTAATCTTGATGATAAAGAGATCGGTAGATGGCGAATTTATGCTGAATTCTCAGCCCAGCTGGCATCTGTAGAGTTGATTTGCAACTGCCCTCTTCACGGAAGGAGATCAAAGTGTAAACAAGCTTCCTCCGAAGCTTATCCACACCGATCTCGACTCCCCCTCAGGCTTCGCTGCTTGCTTGCCACTCCCCCGCCAGGAGAGTGCTGCGCTGGGCCCTATAAAGCCCAGACTGTCGTCAGATGCCGCAGTACACTCTGCACAACTCGCAAAGTGTGTCAATTCGCCATTTTACTCCAACCGGAAGCCCACCTTCTGTCACTTTAATTTGTTTGCTAAGTTGCTCATAGTTCTTCTTCTTTTGTTTGTTTTTCCATGCTTCTTGATTAATTAACCAGCCTCTAATGAAAGCTTTAAATGCACCCCATATTATGTGCATTGCCATTCCAGGTTGTATGTTTCTTTTAAAAATTCCTGAATTTCTATTTTCATTTTCTTTATAAACATAAGGTCTCTAAGTAGGCCAGAATTCATTGTCCATCTTGTTCTTTTCAGTATATCATTTAAAGTCAGCATTATAGGATTATGATTGGCATATGTATTTGGTAGGATCTCTGAATCTATTAGCTCTTTTAACATTGATATAGATACCCATGCCATATCTATCCTTGACCAGGAATTGTGCCTTGTCGAATAATACGTAAAGTCTCTCTTACTTATATTCCTGGTTCTCCATGCGTCTACCAAATTGAACTCTTCTGCAATTTGTAAAAAAGTTTTGGTTAAACTGGTTCTCTTTGTTTTTGTCTTCTTCTGAGTTCTCCTGTCCATATCTTTATCAAACACTGCATTATAATCACCTATAATACAAGTGTTACTAGTCTCTTTTATCACTACTACTTTTCTTAGTTCTTAAAAAAAAATCTTGATTCTGATTGGGTGCATAAATATTCACAATAATCGATTCTATACCTTGTCTAGTTATCACTATCGCCACTATTCTTCCATCATTTGAAGCAAATAAAAGTTCCAGATGTAAATATTCCTTTGCATATGTTACTACAACCCCCCCCCCTTTTTTTTCATCAGAGGCACTAAAAGCCACTCCTAATTTTCTATTTGCAAGATATTTCACATCATCTCTTTTGATATGTGTTTCTTGCAGGGAGACTATATCTGCTTTTTGTTTTCCAATTTGCTGATATACTCTTCTTCTTTTTTGCGGTCCATTCAGCCCATTAATCGAGAGTATTTTCAACTTCTTAGCTTGTTCCATTTTTATTTTTGTTACTATCTTTCTCTCTCTTTCTATATTGATATCTTGTTTGGATGTTTGAGGGAATGTCTATTCTTTTCCTTCCTCTTTTCGGTTTCTCTTTTTTTCCTTTCTGAGTTTCTTCTTCTTGCTTCTCTCCTTCCACTTCTGATTCTTCCTCTCCTTCTTCCTCCTCATCTTTCTGCCAGCCTAAATCCTCTCCATTCTTCTCAAGAAAATTTTCTACCTTGAAAATTGAGTTTAGATTATATCTTCTTCCACCATATTCAAATTGGACTCCTTCTGGAATTAACCATCTGTACTGGATATTGTTAACTCTTAGGAGGTCTGTCAGAACATAGTATTTTTGTCTTTTAAGAATCTAACCTCCTCATTTTGTATTGTAACTATTTTCTGATTTGTAGCCTTTATTATATTTTCCTTTAATTCTTTTTTATAAAATTTTATGTGTACTTCCCTTGGCACTTTATGTTTCCTCGCATAAGCAGAGTTTCTTCTGTATATCGTGTCAATTTCTGCAGATATCTCTTATTTGGTTCCTAACTCTAATTGATCTGCTAAGTTTTGGCAAATTTCTTCTCTTAGACTTTTTTCCAAATTTTCCAGTATATTTTGGCACCTTAAAATAAACACTGCCCTATTCATTTCTAATGAAATCAAAGTTTCTTCCATTTTATCTTCTTTATACTTTATTTCCTGAATTTCTTCATCCAACTCTTTAATTTTTCCTTTTATTGTTTCATTACAAGTAGAATTTTTTAAAATTTCTTGTTTGTTTTCTATTATTTGCTTTTTAATCTCTTCAGTTTTGGTTGTAAGTTGGTTAGACATATCATCATTTTTTTTGTTTAATAGGTTCTACTACTTGTGCCATTGATTCTAAGATCATAGCTTTTAAATCTTTAATAGTTAATTGGGATATTGACATTGTGCCTGATTTTTGTTGGGTCAGGGTACCTAACTGATTTGGAGATGGTAATGATGATTTCCTAATTCCACTATAACCAGAGGTCATAAGAATATCCTGTATTTCTTATTTTATTGACACTTACTGTAAATTTATTATTATTTATTATTTATAAGACACTATGTCTCCTCTTAACTTTATTGAAACTATTTGGCTTATTGCGTTATTTCTTTTATGCTCTGTCTTTGCACTTTATTCTCAGGTCCCCTCTATGTTCTCTTCTTGTATTAATTCTCAGCCCTTTTCAGCCTCTCTGTTACTGACTTTATTGGATCAGCCCTTTCCAGTCTCTCTAATTTCATCTCTTTAAATCTCAGTCTTTCCCAATCTCTCTACCCCTGTCTCTTTCAATCTCTTTTAGTCCATCTCTTTAGTCTCTTTAAATCTCCAGTTTTTCGACTTCTCTATTACTGTCTCTTTAAATCTTGTGGCTTGTCCCTCATTGCTCTCCGTCTCCTTCTCCTTCCGTCATTTCTTCCCTCTCCACTCCGTTGCTTAATGAACCTTCTTGGCTGCCTTATTTCCCTCCTGCTGATCTCCTCCTCCTGTGTTCCTCTGCTACTGCCTCTCTCCACTGTCGCTCACACATCACCATGCCATGCTCCACATCAGCTCCCAAAAAAGCCTTGTCACTTCAAAACTTATGGCAATGTTCTTAAAGTCGTACTCCAATATAAAGTAGAAAAAAGAACAGAAAAGAAAAAAGATTTTTTGCAGCACTAGGTATCAACTTTAATCGGTTTAACAATTTAGTTGCCCCATGTCGAATCTCATTCCTTCCCCCTTCTATTGTTTTATTACAAAAAGTTGCCGTCCTGGAGGAAGTTAGTTGTGGTATTTTCGTTCCCCCGCTTTGGGCATGATTATTATTTTACAGCCTCTAATATTCCCTCCTCCTAAGTATTATCCACACTGCAATGTAGCAGCTTTGGTTTTTAGTCTTCTTGTGTACACTTAGCTTTTGGTATTCTTTGAGTCAAATCCTATCCCAGACTCTGACCAATCTCGGGCTCCTCTGTTGCTCGGCTTGACTGTCATCCCACCGGGCTCCTTATAGCTCCCTGTCTCAGAACTGGTCCAAATACCGGGGGGGGGGTTGCCACCCCTCCCCAAGTTCAAACAGCATGTTCCTTACACTATCTCTCTGTACAGGAGAGAACTAGCAGGTGTTAGAATAGCCTAGGAAGCTACAGGTAGGGTTAGACATGCAGAGCTACCAGCACACACGTCCGCTGTTGGAGAGCCCTGCCGCCATCTTCTCAGCTTTGTTGATTTCTAAATACATGTTAAGGGTAGGATCAAGAGAAGGGGCAAAAGAGCCAGGCTGCATTCAGACAGCACGGCAGTGTCAGACACAGACACAGCTTTCCCCCCCCCGGCTCGCATGCTCCCCTTTTTCCTCCCTCCTTTGCCACGTGCGACTTGACTAAACCATTCCCAGGTTGATTAACTCAATTTTACCGCAATGTCTAAATACAGGCAGACTAGCAACGTTTGTTGCTCCTTACATGCCACAGTTCTAAATCTGGGCTAAATCCCATTTTAGAATCCTAGCTTGTATAGGGAAGCAAGCTCCAGTCTGGAGAAGAAAGACAGGGAAAGCCAGAGCCTGATGCCAGCCATCCACTTTGGAATTGTAGTTTGTTGTGGCATCTGAATCCTGCCCAAATGCATCCTGAGTGAAATATCCCTGAAACTAAGTATCCATAGATCTGATGTTGCTCAAAATCAGGATGTGGTTTGCACATCTTCTGTACAAGGACACAACAGCAACCCCTAGAATGGCAGGAACAGCCCTAGTTGCCAAGACTACACAAATATGATGCAAGGTTCCAGGTTTTTGTAGTCCATTATGATAGCTTTTCAGCTGACCCAACACTCTTTCCTTCTTTTTCCCCTGCAGCTGCTGCATAATTTTGTTTTCATTGTTTGAATTGCTTTGATTTGGCCATTGTTTTGCCAGACCAAATTGAGAACAAAAGGAGAACTGAGGGGTTGATGGAATTATGGCTTATTCTATACCATCCCCTTTGTAAACTGAGATCACTGTCATGGTTAGAAATCCATTTCATGTTTTACATTGGTTCCTGGGTACCAACATTTGGAGCAGTTCCAGCCCACAGTTTACCTATGGTTGTGGATAAACTACTATCTAGGGCAAGCTGCTGCAAAGGACTCTGGTAGGCCTTGGGTTCCTTTCTTTGTTTGTTCTGAATAAAGTTATATTTTGTTTATACAAAACAACCCTCAGCATATTTGTAAGTAAATGGAAACTTTCTCCATAAAGGTTTAAGGTTACAGCCACATTTCATTAACAAGACAGGGAAAATCAAGATAGTGTCGAGATAAGTTCCCATTGGCATTCTCCACAAGCTTAATTTACTTTTTTACTTAATTTTAACACATTTCCTGTTTGTTTTCCCAAGTAATTATTGCTCTCTCTATCTCCATCTGCAAAAAGCTGCATAAACAAGACAATTTGAAGCTGCCATCTAAAAAGTCAGAACATCAGCTCATCTTGTCTATGCTTACCCACAATAGTGATTCAGGGTTCATTTATCCACAGATTCATTTATCCATAGATGCCAAGAAATAAACTGGTGACTTTATGCATACTAATCTCAAAACTCAAAGTTCATTTATTTAACGGTTTTCATCAGCTTATAATACAAAGAATAAAACAGAATACGCAGAATAAAATATAAATTAAACTGGTATAATAGATAATAAAATCATCCAACATTGGAATATAGGAATCATGGGGTAAGGATCATCTTTCTATGTATTGCAAGACAAGCTGCCCAAAATCTAGCAGCAGCCTGAGAAAACTCTTAAGTCCACGTCCAAGAGAATAAAATGTTGAATCCAATCTGGGCTAGTTAAATAATTTTAACTCTGGATATCAAGGACAAGTTTTGTGCGTGGCTCCTCATACCAGGTACACTGTAGTAGAACATGTTGTAAAGTTTCTACTTCAAGCGCACCACAAGGGCAAAAACGCTGAGTGTGAGCGGAGGGCGTTGTGTTGGAAATTAATCCTTCATTCAGTGCCCCATGGCAATTGGTTGGTAAAGTCTCCATATTGGGACTGAGAGGCTCTCTAAGAGGAAGTTGTGAGGGAACAGAAGAGTTTATCAAGGGCTCTAGTCTGCCTGCTTCAGATGAAGCAGCTCGTGGGCAATCCTCCGATGTCACTGGGCTCTTGGTAATAGCAGAACTCGCCTTTTGGGGGTAATTTTTTTTTAAGCAGCACAGTACCTGGTTCATAAAACACCCTAGTGGGCTGAATCTTAAATTGCTTCAGAAACTGTTTTCGGCTGAGAAGCTTTTCAGGAACAGAGGATTTCTTGAAAGTCAAAATCAGTCTTTTTCCCATTGGAGAGGGGGGTATAGAGTCTCCATTGCAACCAGATCAATATATTTAATGTCCATTCTCAGGAGAGAGGCTAATGAGTACACAGTGGAGTTCTTGCTCTCCCACCTTGCAAACATAACAGCCATTTTTGCTATTATTAGTGCAATTTTGTTATTCAACAATAACCTTCTGGAAGGTGCAGGTGAACTGCTAGCAATGTTAACGGTGTTAACACCTTTAGCAACTTAGTTGTTCATAGTTTGATTTAGCACCCGTTGAGAGCCTACTCCATGACCCTCTGCGCCTTTACTCGTGCCTGACGAGCCATTTCTGTTCATCAGTAGCTCTTCAAGCTTTTGCAGCTTATCAGATATTTTATTTAGATGCTCACATATTTTAATAACTGTTTCAGCAGTTAGAAAACTGTAGTCAATGATCAGTTTCACAAGTTCAGCTTTAGATATGTTATTAATGGAATCAGCATCCAAGGCTCTAGGGGAGAGGGAAGTCGTTTGAGAGTGAGCAGCACTATTCACTTCCTCTATGTCCGGCAGAGAGAGTATCTGCCTGCAGCTGTGAATGAGGTGAAGAGGGTTGTAAATTGCCCTGATATTCTAACACCTCATAATTGTTTCTTGAGTGCGGTATAAGATAATCACAGTCCACCTCAAGGTTGTTTGCAAAAATGTTGTTTATCTTCAATTCTTTAAATCCTCTAGAAGGGGGGGAGCCAGGCGAGTTTTCAGATAAACACCCTCTATTTCTTTTTCTAGCATTCGGCATGGCAGATAAAATTGTTTCAGGTTCTAGCACCGCAGTCTCTCCCAATCAGCTCACTCATAACTATTTAAAAAGGAAATTTTTCCTTCTCAAGCATTAAAAGGAATAGTCTCTTATCTGAGCAGCTGGGAGGTGTGTCCTTGCAGCAGCGTCCCCATATTAAGCATGTGATTCCCTAGAGTCTAGACATTCAAGGTAAGACCACTTTGGTGTCAGATCATGTTCACATTAAGGCTGTGATCCTGAGCACATTTACTAGTGAGTAAGCTCCACTGCGGGCAGGTCACACGCATGAGATAAAGCGGGGGGGGGAAGTGAGGCTATTTCCTCCAGAGGAATTTGACCTGCAGTTGGCATGATCACACAGTACTTGGAAGCTGTGGGCACAGCCTGCCACTCCGTGATCAGACACAACCGTAGGTGAGTCAGGTTGGTCTTTTTTTGTTGTTGTTGCTGTTTGTTTCCGAAGCGCTTACACGAGGAATCGATGAACTACATCTCCACACTGAGTTCTCCCTATGGGGTTTGCGATGATGTGCATACTGAGAAGGGGGAAAAAAAAATGGCATGGAGTCGGGATGGCCTGATCAGACCATCCCAATGCCATGAGAGCGCGCTGGAGCGATCAGACAGGGGAAACTCCATCCGCGGCCCTTCGCAACCCGTTTACTATCAGATTTTCCCCGGTGTCTTTTTACTCCACTTCTCTGGTGGAGCAAAACGGGGTGCCGATGGGTGCAGGGCGCTTCCCAGATGTTCGTGTCTGATCGCGCCCTTTAAATCCACCCGGCATCCGCACCTATGGCGGGGCTAATTGTGCGTGTGATCGCGCCCTGCACTCACTTTTGATTAGAATCCCCCTGTACCTCAGGTTCAGTAGCTGAGTGCAAAAGTTATATCTATATTACAGCCATCTACAGAGGATTTTGCTGTTATATATCAATTACTATATTGTTTTGTCTCAGGATTTCAGTACAGCTTTATGACATGACAATGTTTGAAAGGCTCTGGCACATTTTTTAATGTGCACCATATCTAGATGAATATAATGCTAACCCAGCAGTCTCTGTTACTTGCATTAATCCTGGTTCATTTATTTCATGATGGGTTTTGCCCAAGGGCTGAGTTGTTTGGCTCATAATTGTTTTTATGTCAGCATTCTGCATGAAATGGCAGTCATACTGGTGTGGAATAAGATGAATTAATAAAGAAATTGTGTGTAATGCAGCTTTTAGGGTACTACAACAGTGTTGTACAGATCTCGCTCTGATTGTTATTATCAGTAGTATTTAATTTACTGGGCCCTGGCCATGAAGGTGACATAGTGAAGAACTGTCTTAATCAAAGTTGAATATTTGTACGAATTTCTAAAAAATAAACAACCAAAGAGAACATTTCACATAATGTCTTTGTGGTGATTCTGATCCTGAAATGTGTCTGTGCTTAGCAAACTATAATTGATACAGCAGAGGATACTGTTCTCTGTCACTGTGTCTCCTGACTGAAGGCCGTTTCACACACTATGTAACAACAAAACAACGTTTGCCAGGAACTACAAGTCTGTGGAGATACCGGCTTTTTGCAGAGCTCTCAATCACAGAAGGAGCCTACAGGCAGACACTTAGGAGTCTGTGCAGCTCTTCCTCTGTATGAGTAGAGGTTGTTGACCAGGCGGGTGCTCTACCCACTTTTATGTGCTTCAGTGTGCATGTAAAAACATTTTTTAAAAATACAAGATGTATAAATTTAGCAACCCAGTCTGACCAGTAAATGTACCATATGAAACTATGAACTATATGAAAGTTCCCATTTACTTACAAATATGCTGTGGGTTGTTTTGTATAAACCCAGGCTAGCCAGATCCCGTCAGATCTCAGAAGCTAAGCAGGGTAGTATTTGGATGGTCAACCTCCAAGGAATACCATTGAGCGTGATGCAGAGCAGGCAATGGAAAACCACCTCTGAAAGTCTCTTGCCTTAAAAACAAGTCTAGCTCACCACCTTGTGGTGCATAATGCTAAAAGAGCTAGAACTTCTGTCTTCCAGACAATCTTAGGATCTCCTGGCTATACTACACACATTGCCATATGATAATTAATTAATTAATTACCATATGAAACATGTTTGTAAAAGCCTATTTGCCATATTCATGCTACACTGTATTTATCTACTGTAATTCACAACCTGCCTTTCTCCTTGAGACTTAAGGCAGACCACAAAATCAGAAAACAAGTGGGAGACCCATAAAGCCTTGTGAGGGGCATCCCATTTTCCTCT
This sequence comes from Gekko gecko, assembly GCA_029375565.1. Classification (NCBI taxonomy): domain Eukaryota; kingdom Metazoa; phylum Chordata; class Lepidosauria; order Squamata; family Gekkonidae; genus Gekko; species Gekko gecko. The sequence continues at coordinate 80,427,943 of JAPDNY010000003.1, read as the reverse complement.
GCCTTACTGCTAATTCATTCTGTTTCCTGAAAGCCCCAATAGCCCCTCACCTTTTTCTGCATCCTTCTCTCCTTTCCATCAACCAGCCAACCCAGTTTTTTCTGCCCTCCTCTTCCGGTTTTCCTCTTTTCCTTCCCCCTGGTAGCCTCTCCCTGGCAGGGCTGGCCTGCTCACTAGGCAAGCTAGGTGTTTGCCTAGAGCACACCGGCCCTTAGGGGAGCCAAAAGCCCCCCGCCCCCACCAAAAGCCCTGGCAAAAAACCCCACCCCTTCACTAGCTTGCCAGCGCTCAGATGGAAGAGATGGGGATTTAAACCCCTGCCCCTTCCCTGGCTTGCCAGCGCACCCCACAGCTGTGGGGCATGCAGGCAAGCCGGTGCTCAGATGGAAGAGATGGGTGTTTAAACCCCCGCCCCTTCCATGGCTTGCTGGCAAACCCCGCAGCTTTGGGGTGCACAGGCAAGCCAACGCTCAGATGGAAGAGATGGGGGTTTAAACCTCACCCCTTCCCTGGCTTGCACGGCATGCAGGCAAGCCAGCACTCAGACAGAAGAGACGGGGATTTAAACCCCCGCCTCTTCCCTGGCTTGCCACAGCTGCGGGGCACCCGGCAAGCCAGCGCTCAGATGGAAGGGAAGAGGGATTAAACCTCCTTCCCTTCTTTGGCCCTTGACAAGGAAAGAGTGCAGTGGGGGGGGCACCAGAAGGTGTCCTTGCCTAGTGTGCAAAAACACCTGGGGCTTGGCCTGCTCCCTGGAATACTCTGTGTAGTTCTGCCTGCCAGAATGGGCCAGACCCAGCTGTGTTGTGAGAAACCCACAAGGACTTGCAGGGGGCACTTTACTTTCCCCTGTGTCCCCCTCCCCACACTATTTCCTCTTTACCTCCTCCAGGTTCCCCCATACCCTCACCCTGCCCAGCTTCTTTTTCTCCTTCCCATCCACCAACCAACGAGCCAACTAGGGATGCCAGTCCCCCGGTATGGGTGGGGGATCCCTCGGTGTTGGGGGCTCCTGCCTGCTGCTGGCCAGCTAGCCAGCAGGGGGAAGCCCCACCCCAAAAAGTGACCACCTGCAACCACCCCCTCCCTCCCTTCCTGTGAGATTTAAAGAGCCCTCCAGCTGCTCAGCAGGAGCACGTGGCCCACCCACCAGCTGGAGGGCCCTTTAAATCTTGCAGGAGGGGCGGGAGAGGGGTGGTTACTGGCTGCACACCTGAACTCCAAGTTCGCCACTGGAGTTTCGCCATTTAAAAGATCCCTTTAAATGCTTGTTGAGGAGCAGGGTCCTTGTGCACCTGAATCCCAAGCAGCGAATTTGCAGTTCAAGCGCACATGGCTCCACTCTCAAAAAGTATTTAAAGGTTCCCTTTAAATGGTTTCTGAGGAGCAGGGGCCCTGTGTGCCTGAATCCCAGGCAGCAAATTCACCGCTTGGGATTCAGGTCCACAAAAAGGCATTTAAAGGAACCCTTTAAATGCTTTTTTAGAGAGGGGGTGCATGCCTCCCCAATGTGATGATGTCTCTTCTGTGTGATGTCACTGCATCGAGGATGTCCCGTCCCCCTCCAGGAATGCCACCCAAAGTCCCCTGCTGGGGAGGAGGGAGGACCTGGCAACCCTACAACCAACCAACCAACTTTTTATCTGTCCCTCCAGCTTCAGCTATAGTTATTATTTATTTGCTTCATTTATACCTCACCTTTCACCACAGTGGGAACCCAAAACAGTCCACACCATTCTCCTCCCTTCCATTTTATCCTCAAAACAACCCTGTGAGGTATATTAGGCTGGCCCAAGGTCACCAAGTGAGCCTTCACAGCAGAGCAGGGATGTGAACCTAGGTCTGGCAGATTTCATGCGGCTGTTGAGCAAGTGGCCAGGCCTGGGTGAATCCTGCAAGCTGCATGGCAGCAAGTTGTCCAGTGGTCACTGACAGGCCTGGCCCCAGTGAAGGCTCTGCCAAAGGCCAAAACGTACATGGAAAGAGCCTGCCCCCTCCCTACCTTTTACGGACAGAAACAGAGGCTTGATGATGGCAGTACCATTGTGGTTGTCTGGTAAGGGCCACTCACTGCTATTGGCTTGAGGACACTCCAGCTCTGACTTTGAAAGCCACACAGGTGCTTTTTGGACCTAAATTGGAAGATGTTCTAATTCAGCAACTGTGCATTTGACACCAGGTACATGACTTTCACCTTTTGAGGCCTCACAAACATCTTTGTCATTGTCAGGTTCAATAGCAAGCAGGTCCACACACACTTCATTCAAAGGTTATGCTTTATTGGAATGCCAGTCTATTGCCAGGTAAACAGGGACATTGTCAGGAATGTTGGTTAATGCAAGGAGGCCATGTATATACTATGATGCTTCAACTAGCCTAGCAAATGAGGTGTTAGCGTGCGTGCAGGAATTCTCCCGGCGGGATGCTGCTACATAAACGGGAGACCACCCCCTCCCTCCAGAGGCTGATTTATTCCCACCAGCTGGGGAACGCAAGCCCTCCCTTTCTTCAAGGTTACAGAGATAGCTATGTCTAGTGGAGGAGTCGCTCACAGTAATTGCAGCGAAACAAAGCAGATCTAAGCACATGCGCACAAGTAAGGAATAACATAATGCAGAAGTATGGCTGTTATCTGACATCCTGCCCCCTCTAATGCCCTCCTATCACCCTCCCTTCTGAATCATTCGAGGCCCTCCCGGTTTGTCTGGGAGATGACTGTGGAAGTCTTGCACTAACTTAGGAGCATGGATGTCCGTGGCTTTCACCCACTCTCGATGTTGTGGACCAAAATGTACCCATTCCACCAAATAATATAGTTGCCCCATTTTATTTTAGAGTCCAGAATAGTTGGTATTTCATAATGTTCTTCACCATCCACAATTATAGGAGGGGGGGCTGCTGCTTCTGGACACCATTGGTTAGGTGGTGGACTTGGCCATAATAAACTGAAATGGAAAATTGGATGGACATTTTTAAGATTTTTAGGGAGTTCCAACTCTACAGTTACATCATTAATCAACCTGCAAGTTTTAAACGGCCCAATGTATTTCCATGCCAACTTCTGGGAGACTTGTGCAAGCCGTAAGTTCTTGGTAGACACATAAACAAAGTCTCCAGGATGTAGAACCCAACCCTCCACCCTTTTCTTGTCAGCCTGTGTTTTGTATGCTGCCTCGGCAGCGTCAAGAGTCTCACAAATCAAAGGCCAAGAGTCCCATAGCTTTGCACACCAATTTGCTGCTTCACCCCCACCCCAGAGTCTGTTGTGAGAAAAGGTAGTGGGGGGCTATCATATCCTAGGGCAGCCTTGAAAGGGGAGACCCCTGTTGAGATGTGATATGCATTATTGAAGCAAAATTCAGCCAAGGGAATTAAGTCCACCCAATTGTCTTGTTGGTAATTAGTGAAACAGTGCAGGTACTGCTCAAGGGTTTGATTCACTCATTCTGTTTGCCCGTTGGTTTCAGGGTGGTAGGCACTGCTTAGGGCACGTTCCACCCCCATCAAGTTCATTAGTTCCCCCCAAAACTTGAAAACAAATTGGGTCCCCCTATCCCAAAGTATTTTGGTTGGGACGGTGTGGAGGCAGACTACGTGATGGAGGAAAGCTTTTGCCAAAGAGCATGCAGTTGGCAAACCGGGGAAAGGAACGAAGTGTGTCTGCTTTTAAAATAAGTCCACAACCACCCAAATAACAGTCGTCTGCTTGCTAGGGGGTAGATCAATATTGAAATCCATGGAGATAACTTCCCATGGTCTACTGGAGGTCAGCAGGGGGTGCAAGAAGCCCGGGAGTTTTCCCGGCCGGGGTTTGCACATCATGCACATTTGGCAAGAATGCACGTACTGCGATAAGTCTTTATGCATGTGGGGCCACCAGAACCGGCGTTGCAACAGATGCAATGATTTTACAAAGCCCAAATGGCCAGCTGGCTTGGAACCATGAACAGATTGCAAAACATCTCTTTGTAACAGTTCTGGAACTTAAAGCCTGCTTCCTTTATACCATCATCCATTTTCCCTGCCTTCCAAATCCCCCGCCACCCTCAGTTCCTCTTTGTCGGCATCAGTGAGGGCTAACGCAAATTTATCTTCCCAGCCCTCCGAGGGAGTTTGTTCAGCACTTTCTTTATGCCTCTGGCTGTGGGTTAAGACTGTGCCACCCAACTGGGAAGGTGTAAAAAATGAGTCCCGAACCTCCTCTCTTTGACTCTCATGTTGCGGGAGGTGAGAAAGGGCATCAGCCAGGGAATTGGTTTTACCGGGGAAATGGTGCAGGGTGAACTGAAACTTTGAGAAGAACTTGGCCCATTGGAACTGTTTGGCATTCAAATTTCGGGGGGTGTGGAGGACCTTGAGGTTTTTATAATCATTCCACACCTCAAAAGGAACCTGGGCCCCCTCCAGCCAATGCCTCCATGTGGTTAGTGCTAGGCAGGTTGCCCCAGCTTCCTTATCCAAGACCGGCCAGTTTCTTTCTGTGTTACTAAATTTGCGGGACACATAAGCTAAAGGATGGAGCTGACCATCAGAACCTTCTTGCAAGATCACCCCCCCCCATAGCGACGTTTGATGCATCGACTTGTACCACAAATTTCTTTGTCTCATCAGGATGTGCCAACACAGGTTCTGTTGTAAAAAGGGCTTTTAACTGGTCAAACACCTCCTGGCACCGGGGGGTCCAATCCAGTTTCGTTCCCGGTTTGGTAGCCTCCAACCCCTTCCCCTTAGTTTTCAACAAGTCCGTTAAGGGCAGACTCACTTGGGCAAAGTGGGGGAGGAAATTTCTGTAGAAATTCGCAAATCCTAAGAAACTTTGGAGTTGTTGCGAGTCTTTGGGGGCTCCCACTCCATCACATCCCGCACTTTCCTGGGGTCCATCTCTATCCCCTTCTGGGAGATATGGTATCCCAGATAGTCAATGCTGGTCTTGTGGAACTCACACTTGGATAGCTTGGCAAACAGTATGTGCTTAAGCAACGTTTGGAGGACCTCTCTCACCAGTTGCACATGGGAGGTCTTATCGGGGGAACAGAAGCCCTCCCTTTCTTCAAGATTACAGAGATAGCTGTGTCTAGTGGAGGAGTCTCTCACGGTAATTGCAGCGAAGCAAAGCAGATCTAAGCGCATGCACACAAGTAAGTAATAACATAATGCAGAAGTATGGCAGTTATCTGACAGTCATGTGTCTTTAGATCTTGCTGCTTAACCTTCCTTTTCCTGGTCCAATTTTCACTTATTGGTTATCATATTACAATATGTATTTAAGTTATGTGTACCTCAATATTGTTTGACCTCAGAAGAAGGCCCCAATAGGGCAGAAATGCATCTGGTCATGTGTATTGACCCTTGTGTTTTAGGCTTTACTTTTTTATGAGGCTTTCATTGGGCCCTTATGTATGTTTTTAACTGTCTTTCTAATAAATACATGTATTTTTGTATATTATAAGTTTTAACTACGTTTTTAATATTGGCCCTTCATCAGACTTTCTTCTCACCTTTTTAGTTCTTGATTCCAGTTTTGGGGTCAGGTTTGTTTTCCCCTCCCTGTGTTTTACTCCCACTTAGAACATTCATTTTTTCTAAAGGTTACAGGTCTTGTTTCTATTATTTGGAGGAGGGGCTATTAACAGCCTTCTTTGGGAAGAGTTCAGATTTTCCTGCAAACCTGGGCCTTTTTCAGATTTGTAGAAAGATGTCTTGTCTGTATACAGCTGTCTGGATCTAAGTATCCACACATTTGGCCATGTTGAGAATGAGCTATATTGACGATGATGCAAAATGGGCCAGTATAATATATACAAACAAAGCAATAAAAGGAGAACCATGAAGTAAAAACAATATAACATATCCAGTAAATGACCCTATATATGCTATAAAGTTTTCTCAGACATTGAGACTACAACCCTGTTCCCTTTAGAAGAATGCCCACTTGAACAAATTCATTTTACACATTCCACAGAATGATAAAAGTATGGGGTCCTCCTGACCATGTTGGGCAGGCCATTGCACCAGTTGGCAGCCAAAAACGAGAATGGTCAGGTATGAGGAGCTGTTCATATTACCCATTTGCAGGGTTCAGAAGACATATCAAGGGAGGTGATCAGAGCTGGCATCAGCAATTGGCAAGGCGGGGCAGATACTGAAGCCCATGGGTTTCCTGCAGTCCTGCTCATAGGCACAAATTAATATTGCAGCTGTGTAATAACTGTGCTTCTTTTATAAAACAAAACTCTAGTGGCACTTTACAGACTAAGAGCTTCTATTTAACATTACAAACTTCACCAATAATCCCAATCTGCAATGAAGTGCAGAGATTTAGGCTTCAGGCTGCTGTAGACCAGGGGCCACAAAAGTAAGAGGTAATAAAACAATTAAATTCCATAGCAACAATTCACACTCCTCTTTCCCAAAACACAAGATTTCCCAAAACAATTTCCCTTCACATACCTATAGGGATGCAAGGATCTGCTACTGGTCCATAGCGCAGAGTGTAAGAGGAACAGAACAGAGAACAGTAATATAAAGAGTAATGAGTTAGAATGGCCGAAGTGTTTACAGTGAAAAGTAATAGCCTACTTTATCATAAAGACTGGTGGAATTTTTTCTCAGCTGTAAATGTCTTATGATTCCGAGTTATGAATCAGTATGGGAATGATGAAGGAACAAAAGGCTCTTTTTCCCCGAAATGTCTTGGATTGTTTCTGTGGCATTTTAAACATACTGCACTTAACAAACTATGGGGCCAACCTGACTTAGGAAGCAACATTAGCTGTTTTTTCCATGTTAATTGTACAGTTTAGCAATATACTAAACCACTTTTCCACTGAAGGCCAGGCACATACCCTATGGATGCACCCACAGGATGATGGTTTTTGGTGTGGCTTTCATGCAACCAAGGAAGCGAAATTTTGTATGATTTCTCTTTACCAGAGTAAGCAAATTGAAATAGAAAAGAGTCTCATTAAAGAAGAAAAGGTAGAGCCGAAGGGGAGGGGGGCAGACATAAGGGCATGTTGGTGGTGGAGAAAGGGGCTGTACCAAAGGGGAAAGGGGAATCAGTTATACCCTGTTGTCCAGGCCCCCCAAAACCTGGAACCAGCCCTTGAAGTGCTCCTGTAGATAAATGGGTCCAAAGCCATGAAGAGCCTTGTAGGTAATAACCAGCACCTTGAGCTGAAGAGTACACTGCAAAATGTATGTTTAAAGAACCCCATAACTACAGGTCTTCCCCTAGTTATAGGCATACGAAGCACCAAAATGCAGGCAAATTCCTTATGGCAGGTAAAGTTCCCCTTCTCTCTTTGTCATTCAGACTTCAGTCTCTTGATTTGCTTCTGAAAGGCAATTGCTGCAGACTGGCCTGAAAGTCATGGTAACCTTGAATACCTGCACAGAAAGGGGATTTCAGCTCCACAAGACAAGCTGCATACATCAGTGTTTCTTCCACGTCTCAGTCATTAATGGTACAGGAGTAGGGGTGTGCACACACAAAAAAAAATCAGGATTTTTCAGATTTGGATATATTGGACCACCCAAAATTTGAGATTCCAAAAAACAAACAAACCCTGATCCCAATACTGGTATGGTAACCAGATTTGGAGGTTTTTTGAAATCCCATTTTTTTCAGCTCCATTTACCTTTATAGTCAATGGGGAATCTATCTGGGGGTATCCAGTCTGGGGAGCTGTTTTTTGAGATAAAAGCACTGAATTTTCAGCATAGCTTCTGGTGCCTCTCCTCAAAAGAGTCCCAAGTTTCAAAAAGAGTGGACCAGGGGGTTCAATCCTATGGGCCCCCAAAGAAGATGCCCCATCCTCCACTGTTTCCAATTGTGGAGAAAAACAGCAAAAAACAAACAAACAAAAAACAAGGGTGATTTCCCACAAACTTGCCAGGGGTCGCCGTTGCCGGAATTTTAGTCATTCACACCGCGGGCTGCATTTTGACCGCGGCCGCCATTCCCGCAGTTTCGTAATCCTCAAAAACAGGATTACGAAACTGCGGGGAACACGCGGGTCAAAATGCAGCCCAGCTAGTGTGACAAAATCTCGGCAAGCAGCACCGCAAGCTAGTGAGAAATCACCCACGTCTCTGCAGTAGAAACTGAAGTTGGGGGTGGATTTTTCCAAGCCCAGCAGAACCAGTGCATGTACAGAGTGCCCCGTAGAAACAGTGCCACTGTGGCAATGCCAGTTTAACAGATTCAGGGGTGCCAGGGTGTGTGTGTGTGCAAGCAAAGCACAGACAGTGCAGGTACAGAGTGCCCAAAGAAGGTTTCCCCATCCTTCATTGTTTCCAATGGAGGTAAAAAAGCATGGATTTAAGGGAAGGCACTGGGCTTTGCTAGGCACTAGTATATCGTACTGTTACTGCTCGGCACTCTGTAAATGCACTGGCTATTCTGGGTTTGGAAATACCTCTTGCTTGGATTTGTTGAGCTGGCATTGCTACAGTGGCATTAGTTCTGCTGGGCACTCTGCACATGCACTAGTTCTGCTAGGCACACTGTACCTGTACTGGTTCTGCAGGGCACTCTGCACATGCACTGTTTATGTTAGGCTTGCAACCCCCCTCCCACCGGATTGGATTTGTTGAGCTAGCATTGCCAGAGTGGCATTGGTTCTTCTGGGCACTCTGTATATGCAGTGGTTCTGCTGAGCATTCTGTACATTCATTGACTATGCTAGGCTTGCAACCCTCTCACTTGGATTTGTTGAGGCTCTTTGTTGAGCTGGCATTGCCACAGTTGCCTTGGTTCTGCTGGACACTCTGCACATGCACTGGTTCTGCTGGGCACTCTGTACATGCACTGGCTGTGCTAGGCTTGCAACCCCCCTCCCTTTGCTTGGATTTGTTGAATTGGCATTGCCAATGGTGGGTTGGCTGGGGAAGGGAAGGGAAGCAAAATTAGGGAAGCATCTCTAAATGCCCCTCCTTCCCTTCCCCAGCCAGCCTGCCACAGTGGAGTGGCTGGGGAAGGGAAGCAAGATCAGGGAGTTTAAATCCCCACTGGGAGACCTTCCTCTGTGGGGTGGTTTTCTAAAAACCACCTCACATAATAATCCGGTGATGGGATCTATGCAGTGGGGAGGACTCTTCTTCCCTGCCACACAGACTCAGCTGCCTGGCAGGCCGGCTGGGGAAGGGAAGAGGGAGGCAGCCTTTAAACCCCCTCTGCTTTGCTTCACCCCCTTTAGAGCAGAGAAGGCTTCCTCTCAGGGAAGCCAGTCACCCCGGCTGGTTGCCAATCCAATCAGCTTCCCTGGGAGGAAGCCTTAAACATCTCTGCTTCCCTTCTCTTCCTGACATGTGCCACATCCACGGGGTGACTCAGGGAGGGAAGGGAAGGCATGGGGAGCCAAATAAATTCAGCAATACCAATTATTTCTTGAGTCCCAATATCAGTATGATAGCCCAATATCAGTATGAATCTCAATATTCAGGAAGATCGGTATATACCTGTATTTTGGGGGTTTGGTATACCCGAACATGAAATATACTACAAAAAAAAAATTCACACCCCTAGTTATTTCTTTGGGCAAAATTAGGTTGGGCTTGCAAGTGGCAGAAGATGCAGGCTGCTGGTGTCATGGAGGCCAGGGGCTCAGGCGGAGGAGCAGCAAGCTGCAAAATCAATACAAGCTTCTTTAAAAATATTGAAAATTTTTGTTCTTCTGCCACAAAAGAATGTTAAAAATGTAGCTCCTACAAAACCCAGGCAGAGTTCACAGCCAAAGTGAAGTCATTGAAAAGACAGATGCCCAGTGGAATGGGGTTTATTTCACTTTATTTAAACGTTTTTACAGCTAAAGCAATATTGAGGGTCTAGCAAGTAAGTGGTAGTGCTGTGTCAAATTTTGCACTGAAGCCTTTTGAGACAAAAAAAAAAAAGTTAGGATTTTTTTTTTCAGAGCGCAAAAAGGCCCACACTTTTGTGTCATATGGGGGGGGGGTGCCCATATGAATTCACAGCCATGATATACTGATCCTTTAAAACCATGGTAAAGTTTTTTTCTTTTTCACAGAAGCCTCCTTCTCCAGCTAATCAGGGATCATGTGGTGAATCTGGCGACCTTATAAAACCAGTCAGACTCGGGTATATCACTGTGGGTGAACTAAACCATCCCTTTGCCCTCAATTAAAAATGTGTGGGGAGGGATCGGGAACAGCCATGTTGCCAAGACAACAGTGCTGTTTTGCAAATGAAGACATTCCCCGTCCTGTTGCCCATCACAACGGTGTTACTCCTACCCAACAGTGGCGAAAAAGGGAGCTCTGGCCTTGAAAATGGAGAAAATTTTCTTCTCCTCACAAAGGACACGCTTTTCAATCTTCTATCTCAAAAATGGTCCCTTGGAAGGGCACAGAACATATGTGGAATTCAGCTCTCTGTTTTGGTTCAGCATTAGTAAATGCGGCAACATTTTCATTTTTAATAAGTCTGTGATTGATCTGCAGATTGCAAGGAGGTCTGGTACTACTGCAATCCAGTACAAATCAATGTATCTAATTCTTAACATGGCCCCACCTGTGGATGGTTAAATCCAGAGAATGAGGCCATGGACAGACAAGACAGGTTTTTCTACAACCTGAAAAAAGCCCCAGGTTTGCAGAGAAATAAGAGAGAGAGAGAGAAAACACATTGGGACAGTTAAACCCCCACCCAAAATGATAAAAGGCACCCCAGTAGCTTTAAGAAACAGATGCCCTCAGTTGCCATTGCTTGGCAATGACAACAATATTGCCAGCCTTCAAGACTCGGTTTCTATCAGGGTTGTTTTGGTCTTTGAAAGAGGACTAACTGGAGCCATGCCCACCAGCAACCACCAGGTGACTTGGAGCCACGTGACATGCATGACTCACCTAATCCCAGCTCCTTGCAACCATTCAACAGCCACCACTTAACAAAAGCCAGTGTGTTGTAGTGGTTGGAAGGCTGATAAAAGGTAGGTTGATTGGATTGTAAGGAGAGAAGAAACCAGGGAAACATGACAATTTGGGAACTGCCTCGAGGAAGGAAAGAAGAAATGGTGTAGGAGAGGATATTGGGGAAAGTGAGGTACTGCCTGCAAGTCCTTGCAGGTTCCTCACTGGCACAGCTAGGCTGGGTTCAGCTGGCACTGGGCAACTGGGCCAGATTTTTCCTTGGTGGAAGAAGCTGTCAGAAGGAGGGGAGGAGGGAAAGCTGAAGATGGGGTTGATAAAGGTGAGATAGCTGGTGGGTGGGGATGAGAGACGGAAGGAGGAAAAGGGGAGAGGCTATGGGGTCTTTCAGGGAAGGGAAAGAGAACATAGTGGGAGAGGGGGAAATGAGATGCGCCCTGTGAGTCCTTGTAGGTGCCCCTCTTGTTTCATTCCATTACATTTCAAAGAAATTAGCTTGCAAAACAGGGTTGCCAGTTCTGGGTTCGGAAATCCCTAGAAATGTTGTTGGCGGAGCCTAGGGAGGATGGGATTCGATGAGGGGAGGCCCCTTCCAAGAGTCCACCTGCCAAAGAAGCCATTTTCTCCCAGGAAACTGATCTCTAGCCCAGAGATCAGTTGTAATTCCAGGAGATCTCCCGTCACCACCTGGAGTTTGGCAGCCCTTGAAAAAAACAGTGACAAGGCCTAGAAACTCTCCCCTCCAAAAACCTTCAGACACATGCTTACGAGCAAGATCTTATTGTTGCTTTTAAAAAAATAGTGACATTCTTGTGCATAAGACTATATCGAGTCCCCGGGATCTTATCTGTTTTGCAGGCAGCTTGGGCAGCTTCACATACATACTTACCACATTGGAAGTGGGTGAGGGTTTATCTGCATTGCTCCCCCCATCATGCACTGGAGCACACACATGAACCACGTATTTCTGGTAAAACATATTCCACATAATCCTACACATGTTATGTCAGAGTTCAGCATCAAGGTGATCAACACATGGAGCTGGCTTATGCCACGTCAGACCCTTGGTTCCTCTAGCTCAGTTTTGTCCCATCCTGTGTGGTACTTGTCATAACTCTACTTGTCGCAAACTTGCCACTGAATGCATAGTTATACCAAACACTTTTAGTGGTTTTATATTAGTTTGTCAGATCTTCCTTCATCAACTATACTTTGGTACAGGCGCTAAGTATTTCCTGTAGACCTCCGGAGCCTCCGTCATCAAACTCCACTTCCCTAGGTTCCCCAGCAAAAAAGAAATTAAGTTTGTGGTGTAAATGTGCCCAGTAAAGCACTCAATACGGTTCTTTGGCCCTCCCATAGATCTGAGGTCCTAGTGAAATGAACAGCCAGACTTGCCCCTGGACTCCTTTGAATGCTAAAGGCATTAATGATCATGGCAGCTTTTTCAGCATCTGAAAACTGTTATCACATGTCCCATCACCCCACCCTTCATAACATCTCTTCTCTGCTCATGAGGCTTAATTCCATCTGTATGTCTTCATGCATTTTGCATTCTAATGTGAGTGCCATGTGTTATATTGTAGTGAGTCCAGCTCAATGGAATCACTTGGAAGAAGGCAGGGAATACAAAATGTGTGGATGATGGTGGTCCTGACATGGTCCATTCCAGTAATGAAATGCAAACAATGTTCTCAGTCACGGAACCATTTGCCAAATGAGATGTTAGCCACAATTCATTTGGGATGTGATTATGTCATCTCTGAACATATGTACGTTTGCACATTTGGGAATAGCAGCGCTGCACCAGAGGGCACAGAACCATACTGAGGGGCTGACCCACTACCCAGCTTTAACTGATTGTGACTCACACCCTCCCCACTGACTATGTCAAGATAGGCAAAAATAGGGAGGCAGGCATCTTTTTTCCAGTCTGCCCATTCCACAATAAACTGTCAAGAGTCAGGACTCAGTAACATGCTGAAAGATTATCCCTTAATTTAGCAATGCAATGCACACTGCCCTGAGAGCCAAACAGGGTGTGATGGGGTGGTGGTCCCTGTAAAGTTATACATGTGTCCACTTCTTATGGGAAGGCATGCTTACATATATAACTTGTGGATCTGCTCCCCTCTCAGCCACATCTAATTTGGCTGTGACAGAATGGCTATATTTCATCATGCATCAAGCTCAATGTTCCGTTTAGCATACAGTTAGGTCAGTTTTGTTGGTTTTGCTCACCTCTCAACACACACTCATCAGGGATCTGAGCATGGACTACTTACATTACACTTTTATGTGCAGTTAACAAGCATTGGATTATCTGCACATCAACAACTGACCTTTGATTGTATGAACTGGCCCATATGCTGCTTCTCAGGTTCTCCAGATTATCAGTATTTTCACTCTTTCCCCACTCCCCCAACTGGGTCAATGGCAGTTAGTTCTCACTTATGTAATAGAGGAGCATTCACTGAGTTTGTAGTTGCAAGAAGTTTCAAAGGGGCTGTGACAGACTGCACTATTTATGAGGCTTAGAAGTGCTATACCAACAATTAAAGGGCAGTGAAGGGTTAATTCGTCTGCTCTAAGCAATCTGCTAGGTTAGTATCAGATGAGCAAAGAAGATCCTGAGAGATCTGAATGCTGAGAAGATTCCTTCCTTAACTGAGAAGATATGTGTACAGAGACTGTCTGTGAATAGCCCTGACAGAAAAAGGGTTTAGTGCTGACAGAATCAGATTACAACTCAGACTAAATTCAGCAGTAGCTGAGAGCAGTTTGAAAACAGACAGAAAATTGAGGGAGAGTTTGGCAAGGAAGTTAGGATAGTAGAGAAGAGTCCCATTCAGGCCAAAGGAAAGGGAATGGATCTTCTAGACAGAGAAGATTCCGTATTCAGTTTGGTGTAGTGGTTGAGAGCATGGACTCTAATGCAGGAGAACTGGGTTTGATTCCCCACTCCTCCACATGCAGCTGCTGGTTTGACCTTGGGTTGGTCATAAGTTCTTTCAGAGCTGTTCTCTCAAGGACAGTTCTCAAGACAGCTCTCTCAGCCCCACCTACCCCACAGGATGTCTGTTGTGGGGAGGGAAAGGAATTGTAAACTGCTCTAGATTCCTTCGGATAGTGAAAGGCGGGGTATAAATCCAATCTCTTCTTCTTGTTGTTCTCCTATTCAGTCAAACAGGGAAAGTTAATTCTGAGCAGTAGAGAGATCCCTGGCCTGGTGTGATTAGAAACTGCCTGTAGAGACCTTAAAAGTCAGTGGACAACTCAAGAAGAGTACTGGTGTTCCAAGAGAAGGAGTTTGGGTACTGGGAAGAGGGTACAAGCCATCTGGGCACCAAAAGAATACTTAAAGTACACTAAAGTGTTTGGGAAAACATGGAAACAAAAACCGTTCAGTAAAAAGGTCTAAGTAACTCTGAATGAATTAAGAACCTCTCATAGCCTGGTATATAAGATCGAAGTCTGTGCTTGTACTAGTTTTACGTCAGTTAATTTCAACCCCTGATTTCACCTGACCTTTCCTTTTGATATTAAATAAAACCTTTTGTTATTTTTGAATTTTAAAAGCATCTTAAGTACCATTTTCAAGGGGTTAAGTTAAAGGGAAATCCTATACCTTCCCTTAGGGTCCTGGGCAGAGCAAATAGTCAAAAATATCTTACTGAAAGGGTAGGACAATCAAAGTTTCTGCAAGGGAGAAGAAAACACATTACCAGGGCTGCTAATATATGCTGCCCTGAACTTCTTGGAAGAATGGTAGGGTAAAAATGCACTACTAATAAAAATATGCTAATAAAAATAACTCATTTAGGATTCAAACATAAAAAGATTATTATACTAGTGGAATAGTTTCCACCAGGTATACAGGCCACTTAGACTCCGTGTTAGGGTGGCCAGATTTAAACAAGAACGGGACTTTTCTAGTCATGTAGAAAAGGGAATAGTAATAGGTGCAGACCCTGACCTGGATGGCCCAGGCTAGCCCAATCAGATCTTGGAAGCTAAGCAGAGTTGGCCCTGGTTAGTACTAGGGATGTGTATTAAATTCAGTCGAGCCGAATATCTGGCTGAATACTTCTGATTTGACCCTATTCAGTTCGGCTGCTGGCCAAATCAGATTCTCTGATCTGATTTGGCCAGCTGAATAGAGGCTCCCGAATACAAGTATTTGGCAGGTATTCGGATGGCTGAATAATGGCTGGGTGGGAAGGAGGTAAGTGAAAGTTTACTTACTTTCTTGCTGCCTTTCCTGCCGAAACTGGCCTTTTCCCTCCTCTTTCCTGGGTCCAGGAAGGAATGGGGGGAAGGCCAGTTTCAGCCAATCACTGCCATGCATATGAAGCCTTTGCAAGGTTGGTGTTGCTTAGCACACCACCTTCCTTGCTTGGGAGGGAGAAGGGAGATTTGCAACTCTACCAATAGGGTTGAATTGCATCCTCTTTGGCCCAGTCACAGGAAAGTGTAGTTTTTTGAAACTGCCCTGTGCTTGGGCAGAGAAGATGTAAGGAGTCCTGCCTAGTGGCTAGACTCCATTGCTGTTCCTGCTTTCCTGGTAGCTGCCTGGCTGAGAGATTGTGCTGCACTGGCCTTTGGCTTCAGCTGCTGGCTGCTCTCTGTGCCTGGCCTGCTGCCGTCTCACTGGACTGCTGCTGGACTGCTGGACACCAGAAGACATCACCAGGTTTGACTCAAGTGGGATCTCTTTAATTTTTAAAGGGCATTTCTCTTTTTTTCTCTATTTTTCTATTTTTCCTTCTTTGAGTTGGGTGGATTGGTCTGGGTAGGGTTGAGTTTTGTGGGTTCTCTGGGATGGGGGGTAGGGGGTTGGGGTATAGTTTGAGTGTTTAAAAAGTTTATTTTAACAGTTTAAAAGTTGTACTGTTTGTTGTTGCTTGAGTGGGTAGGGCCTGAATTTTGCCTTGGTGTTTTTTCCTGTTCAGTGGGGTTAGAGTCTTCTTTTTTCCCCTCTCTTTAAAAGTTTAAAGTTTTATTTCTTCTCTTTAAAAGTTTACAGGTTTATAAGTTCCAAAGTTTTACTGTTCCTTGTCTTGTTGCCTGGGTAGGAGCTGGGTGTGTGTGGGTTTTGCCTTGGGTTTTTTTCTTGTTTGGTGGGGTTAGGGGGCTGTGGGTTTAAAAGTTTAACTGCCAGGTTTTTTGGCTGTTTGGTGAGCTGTTGTTGGTGATGCCCCGGTTTTCTTAGTAGTTCCTGTTCAATATAGGCAGAGAGTGTGTTTTTATGGCTTTCTGGTTTTATAGATTCCTTCCTGTATGTTTGTTTGTTAGATATAGGGCTGGCTCACTCACTAGGCGAACTAGGCATTTGCCTAGAGCGCACCGGTCCTTAGGGGCACCAAAAGCCCCCCGCCCCCAGCAAAAGCCCTGCCAAAAACCCCACCCCTTCCCTGGCTTGCTGGATGGAAAGGAAGGGGGTTTAAACCTCCTTCCCTTCCTTGGCCCTTGCCAAGTAAAGAGCATGGGGGGGGGGTCACCAGAAGGTGTCCTTGCCTAGTGTGCAAAAACACCTGGGGATGGCCCTGGTTAGATAGATAGATAGTGCTGGAGGTGCATATTTGGTGGGGTTTATTCCAGTTTCCTATTTAGTGTGTTTGCCTTCTAGGGTAGTAGATTCCTGTTTCTTTGTTTGTCAGATTAGATTGATCTATCAATAGAGTAAGGATTTTCTTCTGGTGGCTGGAAGGGTGCTGCTGCTGGTGAGGTCAGGTGCTCTGGTCTGCTCTCTTGGCAGTTGGCAGTGGTACTAGGTAATTCAGTTGTTTGGCATTGCTTTGGGGGTTTTATTAGTTTGAAAAGGGTTTTCAAGGCTTGGTGGATAGGTGGGTGTTTCTGGTTTGTTAGGGCCATTGATTTAAATAGGTGAGTCTAATAAGGGTCTGCTCAGGAATTCTATTGCTTTTAAACTATAAGTAATCCAGTGTAGGGCTCTAGTTTATACACCTACGTAGGCCAGAATAGGATACTATTAAAAGAGGTGAGGAGGGGTTTCCTTAAAAGCAGCACTTAAGTAGCCTTAACTACTTACAAAAAACAGTGTTCTGTGCACCTGACCTTTACTGAAGGCCAGTGCTTGCTTATACATGGCCTAGGGTGACTCCAGCTTTTTAGTTCATTGCACCCAGACACCTGCACTTCCTTCCTAGGAAATCAGGTTTGTCCTAGTAGAGTAGCCAGGAGAAGTTTTATAAAGAGACCTCAGCACATCTAAAAAGGTTTATTTCCATCTCTAGGAGAGCTTTATAAAACCTTCAGCTATGGAGAAGCAGAATCACCAAGTTTTAATCCAGTACCACAAGAAAAAGAAAAAGAAACTGAGGAAAGGATAGTTTAGGGACCTCTGGAAATCGAAGTAGATATTTGGTGGGAGGTTCTTAAAAAGGTGTCCGGCTCTGTCAGGTTCAGGTGTCAGTGCAGTTAGTTACTTAGGTTCCTAAACAGTCAGATTAGTCAGAGTCTGGCCCAGGGTGACCCGATGAGTGGCAGGGAAGGAACACAGAGGGGCCCTGGGGGGACAAGACAAAGCAGAAGACTAGAGGGGTGGAGGGGAGGGTTAGGGGGAGGACTGTGGTTTCCCCCCCACCTCAGCCAAAACCTTCTGGCACCACTCCGACCTCTGGCCACAGTGGTGCCATGACAAAGCCACACATGGCTCACTTCCCGAAGAAGGCTCCTGGGGCGGCCCACGCAGAGGTGCCTGAGGGTGCTGACGCTGCACAGGGGTTTGCTGCTCAGGCAGCCCCTCCTTGAGCCATTGCTGCTGAGGTCCACTGTCTCCATAAGAAAGTCTAATTTAACCTTCTGCATGCAAATCTTCTCATAAAAGCTTATAACCATCATTCTTATTGTTCTTCATTTAATCTTAATTTCTCAGTACTTGTGTCTTAGCCAATCATAAAAGACCCTCCAGGGTCCCATAAATTCTTCTTCCATTTCTCCTTTTAATATATTTGTCAATTTGTCCATTTCGGCACAATCCCTAATCTTCATTATTAACTCCTAAAGCGCTGGGGTTTTCAATGTCCTCCTTGCCGTTGCAAATAAAATTCTGGCTGCTGCTATAACATGTATAATAAAGTATCCACGGTTCTTATCTAAATCATCTGGTAAACAGTTCAACAGGGATATCTCTGGTTTAAAAGGTATTATAATATTCAACAATGACTGTAAGAGAGTATGTACTCCAATCCAATATTTATGAATCTTTTTTAAATGTCCACCACATATGATAGTATGATCCAACATGATTGTTACATTTCCAGCATTTGTTACTCAAGTTTTTATACATTTTAGCTAACCTATCTGGGGTTCGGTGACATCTATAGAACATTTTTTTAAGACACATTTTATTAGTTTTAAATAAAGAAAATAAGAAGAAAAACAGTGCAATGACAAAGAGACTAAACACTACAATGCATAACAAAAAAGAAAAAGAAAGCAGATAAGTACTGGAGTCTGTACTCTATGCTCATTAAATTTAACACACTTAATTTGAACCACTTTCATTGAAAACATTCGGTAATAAACAAATTTACCTCTTTCTGTTACTCTGGTATATCTGCACCCATTTATAAAATCATTCCCACTGCAGCTGCAATGTTAATTTGTCCATTTCTGCTGTGTCCAGCAATTTCCCTACCAGTTCATCTTTCTTCGTTGTCCCTTCTTTTTTCCAATATTTTGCATACAAAATTCTGGCTGTGGTTACAGTTTGTACAATCAGATATGCATCCTGTACAGTACATTCATGTGGTACCATATTCAATAAAAATATTGCCGGTACAAATGGAATATGCTTCGCTAACATTTTTTGCATTATTTCATACACCCAAATCCAGTACTTTTTTACCACATCACAAGTCCACCACATGTGATAAAATGAACCAGTTTTACAATTACACTTCCAGCATATATTAGACATATTTGGGTACCATTAGGTAACTTCTCTGGCATCATATACCATCTATAAAACATTTTATACCAATTCTCCTTATATGATGACGCTTTAGTAAATTTTATATTAACCTTCCACACTCTTTCCCATTGTTCCAATTATATATTGTGCCCAAAATTCTGAGCCCATTTAACCATTACCTCCTTCACCACTTCATCCTGCATCTCCCAATCAAGCAAAAATTTGTAGAACAGTTTTACATATTGCTTTGAAGCAGAACCCATAATTTTATCCAACTCACCAAGAGTGGTTTGGAATACTATTGGTTTATCTTTTACGTATCTAGAATCAATTTGTACTTTTTCCCACCAGTTCAAATTAATGCCTTTCTTTTTAAGTTCTTCATTCTGCAACAATTTATTTTGATCATCCAACAAATCTCCGTACTTCCACAAATGTTCCTTTGTACATACCACAGGGTTTGTAAATGCTTCTAAAGGTGAGACCCATTTTGGAATCTTATCGTAATGCTTCTTCTGAATTCGTTCCCAAACTTTACTTACTGCTGCTCTCATAAAGTGTTGCTTAAAGTATTTGTGGGTCTCACTTTTTTATGCCATACAAAAGTGTGCCAGTCCAGCTGCAAATCATGACCTTCCAATTTCAAAAGCCTCAAATCTTCCAATGTAATCCATTCCTTTATCCAAGTAAGTGCTGCCGCTTTATAATAGAACATTTTATATGCATTTTCTTTAAATGAAACAGATTTAGACAACTTAATATTCACATTCCATATTTTACTCCATTGTAACAAATCTATGTTGTAACCTACATTTTGCATCCATTTGACCATATATTCTTTAACTATTTCATCTTGCATTTTCAATTGCACCAGCATACCATACATTTTCTTAACAAGTTTCTCTCTTGAAGTACATAATAATTTTTTCAAATGTACCATGTTCTAAATAAAATCCTTCTGTTTGTCCATACTATTTCTAGATTCCACTTGTACTATAGTCCACCAATCTAAGTTTATTTCCCTTTTCGTTAATTCTTCCTGAGATTTTAAATTATTTCCATCATCTAACAATGCTGTGTATCTAATAACTGTTTTGAAGTCAAAACTGGTTGAGAAAAAGCTTCCACTGGAGATATCCATCTTGGAATTTTAGTATATATCAGTGGATGAATCTTTTCCCAGGTTGTCAATATTGATCTTCTAATCATATGATTTTTAAAATATTTATGTCCAGAAGCTTTCCCATACCATAAAAACGCATACCATCCCAGTTTTAAGTCATATCCTTCTAGAGTCAGCAGCCTATGATTTTCAAGTAAAATTCATTCTCTCAACCAAAACAAACTTGCTGCCCTATAATAATTCTTCCAGTCTGGTACTCCAAATCCAGCATTATCTTTCACATCCTGTAAGGCTTTGAATTTATTTCTTGGCTTTTTCCTTTTATATGGAGACAGTTTATTCAATTCATCAAAGAAGCTTTGTTTAATATATATCAGCAAGGTCTGGAATAAAAACATCAAACGTGGTAAAATATGCATTTTCAAGTGATACTTGCTGCTTTGTCCATTTGTCTAGACCTTTTTAAATATCTTGTAGCACTTAAATAATCATTCATCAGAGAGCTACATTTTTCTGTAATATTAATACCCAGATATTTGACTTTCTTTTCCAGTTGAAATCCAGTTAACTCTGCTAATTCATATCTCTGATTCAATGCCATATTTTTCATAATCATTTTTGTCTTCTGATAGTTTATTTTCATTCCCGCCATTTCCCCATATTCATTAATCCAGTTCATCAGTTATTGTATTGATTCCATTGGGTCTTCTAAGATAAATGTCAAGTCATCATCAAAGGTTTGTAATGTATATTTATTTCCTCTTATTGACATTCCTTTAATACAGGAATCTTCCCTAATAGTTCTTGTCAGCACTTCCAATGTTAGTATAAACAACAGTGGAGATATTGGACAGCCTTGTCTTGTCCCTTTTTGAACCCATATATTATCTGTCAATTCATTATTTACTACTACTTTCACTTTCTGCTTGGTATATATAACTTCAATAGCCTTTATAAAATTAGCCCCAAACATAATTATTTTCATCTGTTGAATAATAAATTGCCAATAAGTTGTCAAATGCATTTTCACTGTCCAAAAATATCAAAGCCATCTGTTTCTCTGGATGCACTTCTAATTTATTTAGTATTCTAATATATTTAAAACTGTTCTCACATTGCTTTTTAGCTGTCTTTTAGGTAGAAAACCAGCTTGGTCCTGATGTATAAAGTCTATTAGAACTTTTTTAACCTTGCAGCCAAGGTAGTTGCAAATGTTTTGTAATCACAATTCAGCAAGGAAATAGGTCTATAGTTTTTTATCTCTTTAGGATCTATGTCGTCTTTATGAATCAATGATATAGTTGCTTTAGTCCAAGATTCTGGTATTTCTGTTTATTCTATTACAGAAGAAATTACATTTTTATATGGTATCAATAATACATCTTCAATTATTTTATAGTATTCAGCTGGTAATCCATCTGGTCCAGGTGCTTTATTTATATTTTGTTTCTTAATAGCCTCTGTAATTTCCATCATTGTTATGGGATCATTCAGCATTTTTCTGTTTTCTTCCGAAATTGTGGGTAAGTCCTGTTCATCTAAACACTGTTTCTGAGTTTCTTTGGCGATTTCCATTCTTTTATATAATTATGTGCAAAAATCTTGAATTATTTCCCTTAATCCATTCATAGAAAATTCTTCTTTTCTCTCTTTGTCATACAATGACAAAGAGACCTATCTTCCTGGTTTATTGGCATTTTAAAAATAATCCTGTTTAGCAAATTTAATATTTTTTGCCATTTCTTCTGATAAAAGTAGGTTGAGGTGATGTTGTAATATTTTGATTTTCATCTTTAATTTCTCATTCGAAGGACCAACTTAAATGATTTCTCTTTATTCTGAGTAGCGTCCAATATATCTTGAAATGTCTTCATTCTTTCTCTTTTCTTTCCTGCTGCAAATCTAATTGCCAGTCCTCTAAAAAAGCTTTGCTTGTGTCCCAAATTATCTTCATGGATGTTTCTCCATTCATATTTTGTTGAAAAAAGGTCTTCCTTTCTTTCTTAGCCATTTCTAAAAATTGTCCATTTTTAAGTAGTTGTATATTCAGCCTCCATCTATTTTTTTTTAATATCTTTAATCTTCAATAATAGCGGGTTGTGGTCTGCAAAGGCTTGTGCCATAATATCCATATCTTCAAATTCCTGGAAAAGATTTGATGTAATCCAACATTCTCTAGCAAAATTCAATGTAATACCATCAGCAATCTTGCATGGGAGATATAATAACATATTATATGCGGATAGACTTTGCCATTGCAATTCTGGATGTATTGAAACTGTTTTGCATATTTGCTTGCATTGTCAATTATATGTGGTTTTACATGCTAGATATTTAAATCCTATCTTAGCCAACATGACAAACCTTCTTTTAAATGACTCTGTAAAAACATGGCTACGTTCATTGATATTTCTGGAACAATCAGTGATAAATCTATGTCAGGAAAACTACCAATGAGTATGCTACCTTATGTTTTATGTCTGGTTATACATGGTTTTAAATGTATATTAGACCATGGCCATACAACTGGGAAAATCTACAGCAACTAATGAACTCCAGCCGTGAAAGCCTTCGACAACATAAAGAAAACTATATTGCCACTGGTAGACTTTCTATCTGTTAAGTCTCCAGCCCAGTCTGCATCTGCAGAAGTAACTAGCTTAGGGCTGTCAGTTGCAGACAATTTAAGATCTGCAGTGGTCATTAGATATCTCACAAGTGTCATGAGAGTGTTCCAGTCTCTGCTTGTGGGCTTTGCATTCCTTTTACATAACAGTTCCACAGCTGACCTAATGTCTCATCTGGTCAAAGTGGATATGTACAAGAGCTTACCCACCACCTGTGTTCCCTCTAAGCTGAGTTAGTGTGAGGTAGCTCACAGTTTTTTAGCCTCTGGCTCACACATTTTTGTCTTAGCTCAGGGAGGATGGTTCCCGAGCAAACTAATTTATGCAGTAGCCAAATCACCTGCTTGCAACTTTAATGCAGCTTGCTTCTGGTGTGCTTCATCCAGGAACCGGTGACGTGATCAGAGGGCGCCAGAGCGATCATACTGGCAACTCCATCCTCGGCCCGTCACAGCCTCTTTGATACTGGGTTTTCCGTGGTGTTTTTTTACTCCACGTCTTTGGCTGCCTGCTATGAGTTGGCGACGGGTGTGGGACACTTGCCGGATGTGTCCATGTGATCACACCCATTAAATCCGCCCTGCATTCGTCCCTCTCGCATGGCTAATTGTGCGTGTGATCGGAGCCTATGTAAGTCAGAAGATAAGTCCATTTTCCATCTTGACATTTGGTGTAGAGGCAGGGATTGGATTCACTTCTCTTGAAGCCTCCCTAGAGTAGTATAGTATTCAGTTTAGTGTTCCATGCTCTTGCTGACTGTTTTAAGCTATTCAAACTCTTTTGAAGCTTGCATACAAGATTTTCCTTGTTTTTCTCTATGAAGCCAGGTGGTTGCTTTAGGTAGATTTCCATGCATACATGGAAAATCTCCATACAAAAAAGCAGTCTAGGTGG
Source organism: Gekko gecko (assembly GCA_029375565.1). NCBI lineage: Eukaryota > Metazoa > Chordata > Lepidosauria > Squamata > Gekkonidae > Gekko > Gekko gecko. The sequence goes on along the minus strand of JAPDNY010000003.1, from coordinate 80,404,473 downwards.
TTGACTTGCATTCCCTTGCTTGCAGCAACACTAAGAACAGTTCTTATAGTTGTGTGCTTTACTACAGGAGCAAAAGTATGATCATGGTCCTCTCCATACTTTTGAGAATATCCTTTAGCCACCAGTCTGGCTTTGTGGCACTGGATCTTCCCATTTGCATTGTGCTTCAGTTTGAAAACCCATTTGCATCCTACTGCTTTCTTCCCTTTGGGAAGCTCTGTGAGTGTCCATATTTTAAGCTCGTGTAGAACATTCAGCTCTTCTCTTGAAGCTTGCTTCCATACCTGTGCCTCTTGAGGTGGTAGTTGGGAGATATCTGCATATGATGAAGGCTCCAATGTTCCCACTGTCTTTGAAGAAGATTCATTCACAGGGGTGGAACACCTTTGTTGCTGATTGTCTCACCTCTGGTTGTCCAGTCTCTCTGGGTTGCATCTGTGGTTCAGGTATGGCTGGTGGAGCATCTTGGGTCATCTCATCTGCTGGGGTCACCTCAGGAACTTCCTCTTCCCCGGTGTTCCCCACATCAAGGGACACCAGCTGCCTGTCCACTTCAGTGTCAGCCCCCTCTGAACCTTTCACTTTCATCAAAATGATCTGCTGATAGTAATTTTGTTAGTCTTTGGGTCCAGGGTTGCATCTAGGTGCATATCCAACAAAAATGCCTTCCTTTGCATGATCATCAAGCTTTGATCATTTTTTCCTCTAGGGAAGTGTGTGAAGGCTCTACAGCCGAACACTCTCAGGTGGTCCATGGATGGCTTACGACTAACCCACAGTTCATAGGGAGTCACACCTGTAGCTCTTGTGACTAGCTATTCTGCATGTAGTTAGCAGTGACAATAGCTTCAACCCAAAATTGTACAGGTAAGGAGCATGTGGTTCTTGCGTTCTGCGACACTGTTCTGTTGTGGATTGCGGGGCACAATCATCTGGTGCTGTATGCCTTGCTCTTTCAGGAACTGCTTCATCGCATTTGAGCAAAATTCTCCTCCATTATCTGAGCGCAGGATTTCTGGTTTCCTATTGACCACTGCTGTATATTCCTTTATCTTATCAAAAGCTTCAGACTTATCTTTAAAAAGATACAAAATACAATACTTTGCATAATTGTCTATGAGTGGTAAGTAGTAAAAGTACCCAACGAGGGTGGCAGGAACAGGTCCCCCTACATCACTATGGATTCGCTGCAGTGGGGCTGTGGTCTTCCTTGAGCTGTGCTGAGGGAATGGCTGTTTAGTGTTTTTTCCTTGCAAACAACAAACACAAGTTGGGTTAGAAATACATTCAGTAAAGTTCATGCCTTTCACCAAACCCTTATTCTACATGTCTTTTAATGTTTTGAATATTCCTATGACAAGTTTTCCTATGCCACAGGGTAATACATTCCTTGTGCTTGCAGGTTTTAGCAACATTTACTTCTTGGGTAGGTGGTTTCTGCTCATAGTCACTGTCTGCCTTGAGTTTTGGCATACCTTCATATTCTGGATTTTCATTGCATTCATCTGGCATCTCATTATATTCTTCTTTGGGCATTGCTTTGTGTACAGTCCTCATGATACAACTCAGGAGAGTACAAATCTATGCAAACTTCTTCATTTCTTTCCACACTATAAAGTCGGTTTACTAATTTTTCTTTGACATAGGTCTGTCCATCTTTTACAACAAAACAGCCATGAGCAGTAAAAAGTGTTTCAAATCCTAGTTTGGCCAGTTCACTTATTGATAGGATATCTGTTTTTAGATTAGGAATCAGCAGAACATTCTCAGTTGTAAGTTTTCCTTTTGCATCATTCACTTGTAAAATCACAGTTCCAACATGATTTGCTTTCCCAAAGTTCCCATTGGCCAAGTACACTCTGATAGGCCTGCTTAATTTTTGTACTTCTGTAAACAATTCCTCTGAGGTAAACAGTGACTGCGTAGCTCCAGAGTCTAAAAGTATATCTCCAGTCTGTTCATTATCAAAAACAGAATAGTTCCTATGTTTAAAATTGTGATCAGATTTCCCTTTGTTATCACTGGGCTTGTCTGCCTTAGGTGATGGACATGCTGTTGAAAAGTGGCCACTCCCCCCACAATTGTGACAGATAACTTGAGCTCTCTTGTTTGAAGTAGAGGGAAGTGGCCTGGCACCTCACTGAGCACATTCCTTCCTTAATGGCTCTGAAGGTCGGTGGTTGCCAACTCCAGCTCTGGAGTTCTGCAGACACCGTGGTTTAAAAGAAGCCTTGTTTAAAATTTGATCTGGTAACATACAAAAATCTTGAGACAATGCTTTCCTACAGGAAGCTTCCACAGAAATCTCATTCACGGCCTGTGCAAAGCTTAAATTGCCTTTAATTTCCAGGTATGAGATCACTGGAATGAAACGGGGGGGGGGGTGTCAGTGTGCCTATCTAGCTACCTAGCCTCTCTTGCCACTCAGTCTGGAGGTCTGAGGCAGGGGACATCGCATCTGGAACTTCCAGCAATCAGGGAAAGAGGGAGGTGTGGCGGTGGGAGAAGGTCTTGTTTGGAAGGCGACGGAGATGTGGTTATCTGTCTCCTTCCAATCTTCATCCCATCCCAAGACATGCTAGTGTGAAGGCTAGGATTTTAGACTCCCCTTTGACACTGATGTTGTGCAATGCCAGATCCATTAATAACAAAACCAGAACACTGCAGGATTATCTTGCAGTGCAGAATGTGGATCTGGCTTGTATGACCAAGACCTGGGCCAGGGAGGGTAAAACAGTAGCCTTACAAGATCTACCTACCCCCCCACCCCGGTTTCTCGGTCCTTCGTCAGTCCCGAACTTGGGGGCAGGGGTGGGGTAGCTCTACTCATCTGGGAGGGGGTTCTCTTTCAGGCAACTCCCTATCCCAATAATCACAAGTATTGATTGTGTTGGCCTTGTGTGGTATGCTGAGGTGAGCCTGGCTGTTTGCCTGCTGAGTCTTTTGGAGGCCGTAGTCGTGTGGACCTTGGAATTCCCAAGACTGTTAATTCTTGGGGATTTCAACATCCACACTGATGAGACTGATGTGTCCACTCAGGTTTCATGGTGGCACTGGGGTTCTCTCCGTTTGTGTCAGGCCCCACACATTGAGAGAGCCACACCCCAGATTTGATCTTTGGCATCGGGAAGGATGTGGATCTGACATTGAAAAAGGTGTCGTGGTCAGACCACTTGGTCCTGAAGGCCCACCTGAGTGTTTCTGCCCCCCCCCATCTAGGCAGTGAGCCAATTTATGCTAGCCCACAGAGACTAATGGATCCAACTGGTTTCCAGAATGTTCTGCAGGATCCAATGCTTTTCGGTGCCTCATTGGATGAGCTGATATTGGATGAGCTGGAATTCCCATCTCTCTGAAGCCACTGATGAGGCTGCCTCCCCCCACATCCTCTGCGCCCATGCCATAGACTGCCCCCTGGTATACTGCAGAACTTCAGGGGATGAAACGAGAACTCAGACAACTTGAGTGAGTTTGGCAGTGGGTTTGTGATGAAGCTACAAGTGCATCTTATAAGACACTTCTGAAATCCTATGAGGTGGCAGTGAAGGCTGCGAGAAGGGATTTCTTCTCAGCCTCCATTGTGTCCGCTAGCTCACACCCACCACAATTTTTTAGGGTAATTAGGTCCTTGACATCCCTTATGGAGGGGAATGAAAATAGTAGGAATTTTACTATTGGCTGTAAGGTAGTTGCGAGCTTCTTTGCAGACAAAGTCTTGTTGCTCTGCTGGGAACTACCTACCAATATTGAGACAGTAAGTGAACTGAAGGCCCCTAGGCTACCTTTGGATTCAGTTTTGGATACCTTCAGTCTGCTCTCCTCTGCTGATGTTGACAGGATCCCGGATGCTGTCAGGCCGATCATGTGCCTCCTGGATCTGTGTCCCTTATGGCTGGTGAAAGCTGATGATGAAAGGATATGGGGCCCGCTGATGAACGTGTCAATCTGTCCCTGGAAACAGGAGTCCATCCAGAGGGTCTCAAGGAGGCCTTGGTTGTACCACTTTTTAAAAAGCCAACTCTGGATCCTTCTGATCCTGCCAATTACCACCCAGTTTTGAATTTATCATTTCTGGCCATGGTAATTGAGAGAGTGGTAGTTGAGCAGCTCTGGGGTTTCCTGAATGACATATCGGCATTGGACCCATTCCAGTATGGCTTCCTCCACAACCACGGAACAGAGAAAGTGCAGGTCACCCTGACAGACAATCTCCATAGGCAGCTGGATTGTGGCGGGTCAGCACTGCTGTTGTTGTTAGACCTCACAGCAGTGTTCAACACAATCGACTATGATCTTTTGACCCACCGCCTCACCAATATGCGAGTTCGTGGGCTGGCCCTTCAATGGCTTGCCTCATTTCTCTGTGGTCAGGGACAGAAGGTGGCACTGGGAGAGGAGATGTCCTTTAGGCAACCCTTAATATATGGGGTCCCTTAGTGGGCACTTCTCTCCCTGATGCTGTTTAACATCTATGACACACGCCCCTTCTATATTGACAAAACTGTGAGGGTCTGCGTGTGGCGCCTAGTCAGAGCTGCTGCTGATTTCTTCTGACCAGTCCTCTAAGCAAATCTATAATAGTTTCTTCGGGGTAATTGTTTTACTTCTTGATCAGGGATATTTGCAAGGACCACTGCTAAGTGTATTTACAAAGGAATAGATAGGCACCACAGCTTGCTAATGTTAAAACTGAACAGGCTTTATTTACAAATAACACAACAGGTGGATGGGAATTGTACAGAGGATAGTTTGTTTCCTTTCAGGCTTTAGCTCTTTCCCTTAGGTTCACTTAGGCTGTATGTTTATTACTTTCAGTTCAGTACCTAGATGTTCCTTGGTTCACAACACACACCTCAGATCTCACTCTCCAGTCACTCCTTTAGTGGTTAACTTTTGACTGGCCCTTTGAGCCTAACTGGTCCCCTAACCAGCTTTCCAGACTCCTCTCTTCAGACCCTCTAGCCTTTTCTCAACCACTTTATAAGTCCCTGTAGAGCAGTGTCTTTGGTGTCTGTGACCACTCAGGTCTTATACTTTTATTCACCTCAGTATATTAGAAGAATCAGTGCCGATTGCTCTCAAGCCCCAGTTCTTTACATAAACTGTTCACAGGCTGCTTCCACAGAGCTACAGAGATCTGACTTCTTTGGTTCGCTGACAGATTCCTTGTCAGCTCTCTGTCTCACAACGAACTCCTTTCAGCTTTCTCAACTGCCAATTCCAAATGGAACATTTTGTCTGTTAAATGTCAATCACTGAGGGTTCCAAGCTAAATGGCCCCCTCCTCACTTTGTTATGTGACTCAGCAGTGTTTTATGTTTACTTTCTGCTGGTCCAAGATCTTTAAGTCCGTCACAACATCCATATGCATCCCCTCACCCAGCTGGCATGGAGTTTCTGGCTTTGGTGTTATCAGAATGCGGACGACACCCAGCTGTATCTGTTACTGGATGGCCACCTGGACGCCACCTTGCAAAATTTGACTGTGGGTCTGGGGGCCATGTTGGGATGGTAAAAAAGAGCCGACTGAGACTGAACCCTATCAAGATGGAGATTCTGTGGCTGGGGGGGGAGGCTTCAGAGCTGGGACATAGACTTCCTGCTCTTGATGGGGCAACATTGACACCAGCACAGTCCATCAAGAGTTTGGGTGTTGTTAAACAGTGGGGTTCCATGGATGAGCAGGCCAGTGATCAGTTCAACTTTATTTGTGATTTCAGCAAGGGCAAGAGAAGACCAGAGCTGCAGCTCTGTTAAATAGCATGCAATTGCCACACCCAAACACACCCCACTCCCAGTGATAGGCTATTTACATAACATTACTACTAGATTGGTTACTTCCAGAGTCCTGGTAGGCTATTGTTCTTGTGCTCCAAGCTCAGCCCGTCTCTGGGGTGAACTACCTAGAATGGCTCAGTCCCAATATATAACAGGTGTGATCTTCGATGCCTCCCTGACTATAAAGGCCCAAGTCACATATATTGTTAGGCTGGCATTTTTCCATCTCCACCAGGCCCAGCATGTGGCCCCTTCCTTGTTGCGCCCTGACTTAGTCATAGTAATCCATGCAACAGTCACCTCCAGGCTATATTACTGCAAGGGTGGCCTGCCCTTGAGGCCGACTTGGAAGCTTCAGCTGCTCCAGAATGTTGTGGTGTAGGCCCTGACAGGAGCGTCACAGACAGCATACATACAACCTGTGCTGCGCCAAGTCAAATTCAAGGCTTTGTGTTGACCTTTAAGGCCTTGAGCGGTCAGGGACCACACATACAACCTGTGCTGCGCCAAGTCAAATTCAAGGCTTTGTGTTGACCTTTAAGACCTTGAGCGGTCAGGGACCAACATATCTGCAGGCCTGTCTCCTGTGGTATGTCCCTGGGAGAGTATTACATTCTCTGGATAGTAATCTACTCATGGTCTCCAGCTCCAAAGATGTCTGGCTGTCCTCGACCAGGGCCAGAGCTTTCTCAGTCCAGGCCCCAACCTGGTGGGCCTCTCTGACAAATACCATCAGGGCCCTGTGGGATCTTATGCAATTCTGCAGGGCCTGTAAGGTGGCAATGTTCTGCCAGGTTCTTGGTTGAGGACAGCAACAGTTCCCGCTCTAGCTGGCACCCTTTTGTGCTCCCCCCTCCTCCTCTGGCCACGGGGTGGACAAGAGGTCAGGGACCAACATATCTGTGGGAGTGTCTCCTCTGGTATGTCCCCGGGAGAATGTTACACTCTCTGGATAGTAATCTACTGGTGATTCATGGCCCCAAAGATGCCCGGCTGTCCTTGACCAGGGCCATGGCTTTCCATTCTAGCTGGCACCCTTTTGTGCTTGCCAGATCATTTTGTCCCCACTCCTCCTCTGCCCTCGAGGTGGCCAGGCAGTCCAGAATGAGGGGGGGGGGGTTTAGTTCACCATCTGGAGTTTTTATTTATCTACTGGCATTAAGGTGTTTTAGTTTGTATTGTGATGTTTTTATTCATTGTTGTACATCTCTCAGAGCCCTGTGGTAGCAGGGATGGGTGATTCAGAAATCCAAATAACAAGAAGAAGAAGTCAGCTGTGATTTGACAGCACCTTCCACCGAAGTAGGTGCAGGCTTTGTTACTCCTGAATGACAAGCTGCGTTGGCCAAAATTCCCTTCTTTGTGCAAGAGGCAAAGGAACCCTCCCCTGTCCTTTTCCGCGGTTGAGCACTCTTTGCCTCTCGGTGTAGGAAGCCATTTGTGGGAAAGTGTTCCGCATGCGCAGACCACATCAGCAAAAACTGCCCTGTTTTGCTGGAGTCATTTAAAAAATTTCCTGGGCCACATGTGACATTCCTACACCGAGAGGCACTTTGCACTTGAGAGTTCATACTGTTTGCGCTCCCGGGGCAATCGCATTGCCACACTGAACATAAACGCAGCCGCCCCAGTCGCACTTGCAGGAGATTTCAGGGATGTGGTAGCCCGTAATGACACATTCTCCAGGTTCTTTTTGCCTCTGGTTCTGCAGCTCCCCCCAGACACACAGCTGGCATGACTTTGCCCAAGGAATTACAGTCCCTTTGGAACCAGAGCAGAAATGAAAAAGCAACATGCCCATCCCAGCTTGTGAAATTCATTTTCTATAGAACTACGCAACATGGGGGGAAATGACAGCTCGGTCAGACCTCGGGGCTTTGATGTGTACTCAGAGTCTTGGAATTTAAGAGGCAATTGAATGTTTAATTGCCCCTCTGTTCCTTTGCTTGGCATGGACTCCTTCTTCACTCACTGCTTCTTGGATTGCTTTTCAGTTCATTACTTCTACCTTTCTGTTATGTGAAATGAAACAACAAAAGATTTTTCAGAGCTTGCCTGGCTTTCTTTGGAGGGCAGGGCCTGATTGGCACAGGGCTGCTATGCTGACAATCCCAGAGTTATGCAAGAGTCCAACTGGTGCACAGTTCTATTTGCTCACAGTGTTTTCTAATATAGCTTCTGCCGTTCTTTTTACCATCACAGAGAAAAAACAGTGAGAAGTAAGTAAAAAAGACTTCTGAGTGGAATACTTCAGGTTGGAAGGACTTCACAAATTTAGTGCTGAGAGCTACGAAATAGGTGCACAGCTTCTAGTGGTGTTTGTCTCCATGTTTCATGCTGCCACCCTAAGCGGAGGGTTGCCAGCCCCCAAGACCGGGTGAGGATTCCCCCCCTTCTAGGGGCCGCAACCCACCCCTGGCCATGTGAAGCCCTGCCCCCAAGCCACAGTCACCTGTAGCCACCCCTCTCCCTCCCCTCCTGCAGAGATTTAAAAGGCTTCAGCTGATTGATGGGGACAGGGCTTTTGTGTAGAAAAAGCCCAGCAGAAACTCATTAGCATAACAGGCCACACCCAACAACAGAAATGTATTAGCATATTAGGCCACACACCTGACACTGCCATTCATTAGCATATTAGGCCACACCCCTTGCCTTCTCTTGGTTTGCCCAGGTGCCCTGTGGCTGCAGGGAGCCCGGGCAAGCCCCCCCTTGAAGGGAAGGCAGTTTAAACTGCCTTCCCTTGGCTTACCCGGGCATCCTGTGGCTGCAGGGAGACCAGGCAAGCCGGCTCTTGGACAGGCTGGGAAAGACACAGGGAGACATTTAAATGCCTCCCTGATCCTTCCAGGGCCCTCCCTGGCCTGCCCATCTCGGAGTCGCTGGGGGGGGGTTGCTCTCCAGGACTTCCCTCTGTAGCCAGGCACGCAGAGGTTTTGGCTGTAGTGGGCATGGCCAACTCTGAAGCCAGCCGGAACTCCGTTCCTCTGCGTTCCTGCCCCACAATAGCCCTGGGTGAGGAGCACATGGCCTGCTGATCACCTGGAGGGCCCTTTAAATCTTTCAGCAGGGAGGGAGAGGGGACGTTGCTGGCTGTAGCTCCACTCACAAAAAGACCCTTTAACGGCTCTTTTTGTGAGCGGGGTGGGGGCCGTGGTGCACACAGGGCTGATTTCCCAGTGGCGATTCACCGTTTGGGATTCAGGCCCTGTTTCCTGCAAACCCAGCAGCAAGTGGGGTGGGGGCGCATGGGCCTGAATCCCAAGGGGAGAATCACCACTGGGAAATGAGCCCTGTGTGCGCTGCGGCCCCCACCCCGCTCACAAAAAGAGCCTTTCAAGGGTCTCTTTGCAAGTGGAGCTGAGGCCAGCCACGGCCCCTCTCCCTCCCTGCGGAAGGATTTAAAGGGCCCTCCAGCTGACCAGTGGGCCATGTGCTCCCGGCCAACCAGCTGAAGCCATTTAAATTGCTGCAGGAGGGGAGGGAGAGAGGGAGAGGGGTGGCCGTGGCTTGGGGGTGGAACTTGGGGGCATCCCTGCCCACCCCCAGAATGCTTCCCAAATCCCCCCACCAGAAGGACAAGGGGACCTGGCAACTCTACCTAAGTGTAATCAGCAGACTGCAGCTGGCAACCCCTGGGAGCAAAAATGGAGGGGGGCCTGGTGTGCTGGTGCCACACCAGCATAACTTCCAGTAAAAACCAGAAGTGATGTCACTGAACACTCTAAGGTTTTTTTAAAAAATTAAAAAATCCTCAGAGTATCTGTGGCTTCACTTAGAGCTTTACCAGAGTTGACATCAACATTCCACTGCGATGCCAGCATGCTCCCTGATTCTTCTACCCCATTTCCTCCTGCCAGCATTTTAGGTACCGGCAAAGTACAGGTTTGCACTTTGCATATAATATTTAATTATTTGTAAATATTTTATTCCATTTTCCTACAGCTTTATCTTCAAAGAAATTGAGAATGGACTGCAATAGAATGAAGAAGAATTGTGGAAGGGAGAACCAATAAGTGTCCCACATAGGAGAGGGGGCCTGGATGCTATAGACAACTGGAATTAATATTTATTTATGTCTGTGTTTCTCCCCAATGAGGCTCCAAAGCAGCTTACAACATTGTTCTCCTCTCCTGCATTTTATTCTCACAACCACCATCCTCTCACTGAGAGGGTCAACAATTGAACTTCCATGGCAGAGTTGGGATTCGAATCTTGGTCTCCCAGAATGTAATATGACACTCTAGCCACTTCTAGACACTACTATGCTAGGATTAGGGAATCCCATAGTATTAAGTCACTGTCCACATATTGGACTCTTCAATAGATGGAAAATGGTATCCTACACTGCAAGCTAATTTTTCTCAAGACATACTGCAGTCCCTCTCTTAGTACTCTGGTTTGCCTTAGCACACATTTTTTAACTCACTAGCCTAGAAATTTGCTTTTGTTTGAATCCTCCTTGTTAGTATCAGGATTTTAAATGTTGTACCAAGTGAACACACAAACAAGCAAAATAAAGTACTGAGACTAATGCGTGGATGCGTGATAACAGTTCATACTTCATTAGGTACGCTTAAAACTTTAGATGGCTACCCGGCTTGCAGGCCGGTTTATTTTCCCGTGTTTCCCACTCCCCCAACACACACACACACACACCCTTGATAGGTTATTTACGGTGCACCCTATTCCCCATTGGCTACTCCTAGGATCCTAGCCGCCCGATAGGTGTGGGCTAAGATCTGTTTGGGCCATTGTCTTTGGAGGTGAAGCTTGCGTCCCTTTCCCGACCACGTGGTTCTCTGACCACGTGTGCAGTCTCCGCTTGGTATACAACATAACACATCGCTGAATGCAAATGCGATATTTCCCCCCCATTTTATGGTTTGCCATTTTAGATGCTTCCTTGGCTATTCACTATTCATACCTCAAATCCAACATGCATTGACCACAGGTGAGTTACAGATCGATATGGTGACCTAGTCATATGGCCAAGCTGCTTATTTTTCCAGGACAATCCCTATTTTCTAGTTCCTGTGCCTAATAAATCACTGTACCCATTTTTTCCTGTTTTTATTTCTGGGTGATTTTTGTGATGCCTTTAAATATATACTCAATGTGCCCACTTCTGCACTAGCATTCCTTTTGTTTCCCCTTTCTAGATAGTAACTGTTGCTAAATACAAAGAACTCTGTTGGATCAGACCAGCGTCCTATTTCATGTAACAGCCAATCAGTCGCCCTGGAGGGCAACCAAACAGGGGACCGAAGCCAACACCTTCCCCTGATTTTGCTAAATGTGTTACAGTTGAAACTATTTTTATAACTACAACCAAATCTAGTATGGAATTAACCATTCTAACATCCTAAAGACTAAACTTTAAATCTTGTGTTGTTTGGTAACTTGCAACACAATCCTAAGAACTTTTTCCTGGAAGTAAGCACCATTGAATAAAATGGGGGCTTTCTTCTAAGTAGACCTGCTCAGTTTGCTCTGTAGCAGTACAATCCTGAACAGAGTACTCCCCTCTAAGCCCATTTACTTCAATGGATTTAGAAAAGTGTGATTGTGTTTAGGATTGTACTGTGTGAGCATTAACTGTGATCAGGGCCCTGATTCAAATGTGCCACTAGATGGCCTTAGGCAAACCATTCTTTCCTAATCCAGAGTTTACAATGTGAGAGCAATACTGGCTTACATTCTGTTTAAGGTTTGAGTCTCTGCAAATTACACAATGTCAATCTTGTTTAAAAAATTAATAGTACAAGCAGGAGACTTGTGGGGGTAATCTCATTTCCCCTTCCTCGCTGTCTTTTCTTTCCCTCCCCGAAAAGCCCTGTAGCCTCTCCTCTTTTTCTGCTTCCTTTTCTCCTTCTCACACACCAGCCAAGCTACCGTCATCAGCTTTCCCTCCCCATGGCAGCCTCTGTCAGGGGAAACATAAGGCCCAGTTATATGATGCCAGCTGCCGGGGTGGGCTCAGCTGCATAGTGAGGAACTTGCAAAGACTTGCCGGGACACCTCACTTTTACCTGTATCCCCATTCCCCACACGATTTACTATTTCTCTCTTCCTGGCAACCTTTCATCTCTCCTTACCGTCTACCAACTGATCTATCTCTCACCCCCCCCCCATCTTCAGCTACATTTATTTTTTTACTTATTTCATTTATACTACACTTTTCTCCACAGTGGGGACCAATAGCAGCTTATATAATTCGCCTCTCCTCCATTTTATCCTAACAGCAATCCTGTGAGGTAAGTAGGGCTGAGAATGTGAGCTTCCATGACAGAGAAGTGATTCAAACCAAGATCCTACTCTGAAACTCTTAACAACAGCACACTGGCTGGCATGGAGTGACTGCTGCTGAACAGTAGCAAGCAGTCAGTCCGAGGTGGTGTCAAGAACTTTGGTTCATTTAAAATGGAATTCTGTTTTAAACATTGGTTCAGGCCGGCTGCGGCCTGCATCTGTGAAAATTACTTGTGTCTGTGTCTTCAGAGTTTCACACAGCCTGCGCTGGACAAATGACCTTGCACCTGCAAGACAAGATATTGTTTGGGTCTGTAATTAACCCTTCTTGGCTCTGTAATTAACATTCCATTCAATTAAGGCTCTGTGAGAGATGGGAGTGGAGTGAACTGCTGACGTCAACAGAGGAACAATGAAGTCATCTACTTACTGATTGGCCTACCCGTAACTATAGTGTTGTGTATTGAAATGTGAATCTGGGCTATACATTCCTATGTTAAACTTGATTCCAAATGTGGCTGCATTACTATTGGCTGGTTTCTGAGAAACCTCTGTACAGAACCAATCATCTTGTAAATATGTATCAAAGCGGGAACAATTGTGATTGGACCTTATCTCTGTAATTCTATTGGTCCCTAACTTATTTTGGGAGTGGCTTTGACAGCCCGGGAGAGTTTAAAAGAAGGAGCTGTGCTCCACTGTTTTGTGGTGTGTGGTTGTGGTGTTCTGAGTTGGAGTTGCTGTTATGAATAAACTGAAATCACTTGCTGAAATCATTTCCTTGTTGAGTTCCATACTTAACATATAGGATATTGCCTGACCCCTGATTAGTGTACAGGCCTAACACCAATCTGGGATTCAGAGCATAAATGCTATCTTGAAGGCTGTTCTGGAGGTTTGATGGCGCTTGCATGTTATGCATGCATGTTGACATTATTCTGCTCTCTCTAGCCATCTTAAGACTCTGTTGCTGAAGCCAACTGGCCTGGCTTTTGCGACTCTGGAGAGGAGTTGCTTTTGGATCCAGAACTCTGAATGGGTAACATCTTGTCCTTTGGAAACCGAGATTCTAAAGTGTTTAGCTAGTTTCTTAATCTCTAGATTTATTGTTTTTACCTCACAATGTCTTACGTAATCTTTGTACCTTAGTAACTTTTAGCATCTTAATAAGAGTATATTTTAAATACTAAACTCTGGTTCCTTGTCTCTGCAGCTGCAATAAGAAATCTAGTGCCTGGACTGGCGGTTCTCTACCCTAATAGTAATTTTGGTGGGTTTCCTCCTATGAGTCAGCCTTGCAGGGAGGACTCCCTAGTTAATCCTGGTAAGGTGAGGAGTTTGTCCTTTGGCTCCTGACTGGAGGGACAGAGAAGGACTGGTGGTAGCCTACCCAGGTTGAAGATGCACAGGTACCTTCAACACCTTTTGTAATTAGTAGCTAGCCAGCTTCTTGGCAAAAAGTTCTTTAGCCCAGGTTGGTTTGGAGAGCCTTTTTACAGGAGGGTCATGCAAGTCACATGGTATCACGTCACCCAGTGATTGCTGCCATGCCTGGCCCTGATGAGTCCTCCCTCAAAGGTCAAAACAGCCCTAAAAAGAGCCCTGGCCTCTTCCCCTGCCCTCTACTGACAGAAACCAAGGCCTGAAGGCAGGCAATACTACTGTAGTTGCCTAACAATCCCCCATGATAGATACTGCAGAAGGCATTTGTTTCTTCAAGCTACAGGCACTGTTTCTATTATACGGGGGTTTTAACTCCTCTAGTTTTGTTTTGTTTTTAAGATTTCAGGTTTTCCTGCAAACCTGGGGCTTGTTGCGTGTTTGTAAAATTTCTGTCTTGTCTGTTCATGGCTTCAGTCTCCAGATTTAAGAATCCACAGATTTGGCCATGTTGGGATTAGTTATATTGATAGCTTTTGTCCTAAGTCATCCTCCCTCTTTACACACATATACCTCTCTAGTTCAAAATAACACATCCAGTTAACTCAAATATAAAATAGATTTTAATACGAAAAAAGTGAAGTATTTAAATGCAGGAACCCCAAATGGTGCTATAGTTTCAGTATTCAGAATGTAACATTGAAACACACATCCACCTCCAAAATCTGGCATATTCTGACTGCAATATTGACTAAATTGTGACTATAAACAGAGTGGGAGGACACATCAGCAGTTTCTAGGAGTCAGACACTTAGCTATTTACTGAATCTGTACTTCCTTCTAAGAACTAAGTGTGATCTACCTGGAGTTTCCTTTTAAACCTAGGCTTTGTCCATTCTTCCAATCTGTCATGTCTCCCAATTCACTTGTCCAAACTTATCCACCCATCCAGAAACTCCCTAGATTCCTCAACAAATGCAGAACACCAGACTTATGCATTATAATCTCACAAAAGCTCCAGATGTTTCACATCTGCCTCAACACTTGTTATCCTGCCAAATTGCCAAGTCTTCATGGCAGGTTTACAGTAAAGAAAGACTGTAGCTGTAAACAGTTTTATGACAGGCTGACATTACAGGCATATGGCTTGCTGCCTAGTTTCTTGAAGACCCTTACAGCTCCACAAAGCAAGATCATGCTCAGACCTCATAAGCACAGCAGAAAATGTGACCTTTAAACATGCCACATGGAACATATGACGTTGCCTTATAATGAGTCAGTTCATTGATACACATATCTCAATACTGTCTTCTATAACTGGCAACAGCTATCTGGGGTCTGAGCAGGGCCGGTGCGTCCATAGATGCAAGTTAGGTGGTTGCCTAGAGCGCTGCCTTTACGGGAACGCTGGCCCACCTGCCGATTAATCCCCCCACCCCGCCAGCCACAAAGCCCTGCTCCTGGCCATGGTGCTAGAGTGCTGGCTCTCACTGGGCCACCCTACTTCTATGAGCACCACACCAGCCACCACCTGGGCACCCTCCTGACCAGTGAGGCAGTGGCACTGTGTGCCCTTGTCTGCACCCTGCTGCTCCTGGGCTTTGGCATTTCCATCCACCACACCCCTAATGGCCCAACACACAACCACTTCAGACACTTCTCACATGCCAGGCAGCTCCCGCAGTGCCAGGGCCAGACCGCTTATTCCTGCTCGCCCAGTGCCCACAGGTCCCAGCTCAGCGCCTCCTGCCTGGCCCCAGACGGGCAGAGAGAGGAGGCAAGGCAAGGGGCAGGCCTGGCCCCCACACTCCCTCGCCAGCTCAGCTGTGACTTCTCCTCCCTCCACCCATCCAGCTGCCAGGAGCGAAGGTAAGCAGGTGGCGGGGAAGGGACGAGACCCCCAGCGGCTGCATGAGGAATGGAGCTGCCCAGCCAATTGCTGTGGCTTAGCTGCCATGGGAGGAGAGATGGGGGCAGGCAGGATTGGGGGCAGGCCCTTGGGGACACCTGCAGACAGGGAAGGAAAAGGGGGCCACTGAGTGGAGGGAGGGGCCATTGAGCGTGGGGCTGCAACAGGCTGGGAGGGAGCCCCTATTCCTTGCCCCCTCTGCCCTGCAGCGCTGTCACTCCTGTGCTCGTCCTCCTCCTCCTCCCACAGTAATCCCACTTTGTGGGGTCATTGTGCACTGTGCAGCACCCTCCAGTGCCATCATGGACAGGGAGGGCCTGCTGGCTCCCCAGCCTCCATGCTCCTCTCTAAGCCCTGCCTCCGCCAGCAAGACAAAGGCCCATCACCATGTACTTTTTGGGAGAGGTGGCCAGCCACATCCACAAGCAGCAAAGGTCGGAAGGAAGTCAAGCGGCTTCCCTTCCTTGCTTTCCAGCAGGATGCTGCACGCCGGGACCGCCCCCAAATCCAGGACCTCTCCTGTAGGGTTGCTTCTGCCTTTCCCCTAACAGGCAGAAATTCAACAAAGGCAGCATTTCCCCTGCATTGAGATGCAGTCTATGAGGAGTGCTTCACCTGCTGCTGTCATGCCTGGGGCATGTCCTGAGAAAGATGGCATTGGAGTCCAGATAAAGTTGGCATCCCTGGATGGAAGACTACAGAGGGTGAATTATTTATTATTTACATAGCACTGAGAATGCCCATGGCAGGTTACAGAACAATATAATTTTTTTTTTTAAAAAAAGGACAAGTCTCTGTCCAGAGGAATTACAATCTACATGGGGAAGATGAGAGAGTATCAGTGTGAGAAAGGAAGCTCCACCCTAACCCTTCAGGACAGAAGGAACAAACTCTTGTGTTCATGTTTGATCCTTGTTTAACCTCCAAATTCTGCTTCAGTGGAATAGTACTTCATTCCATTTCCATGCATCACGCTGTCCCCTCGCTATCAGTAGGACAGAAAAATGGCAGACCAGGTAGGGGCTTTTGCATGCTAAGACATTCCCCACTCTTGGGTATATGCAAAAAAAATACTTTTTAAAAGTTAAACCAATTCCATTTATCTACAGTCACTGCTTTTAAAGATCACATACTGCCTTTTTCTTTCACAAGGACAGAAGCAGATACTGACATTGTCCCTTTGTAGTGTTAACCCTCCCATGCTTAAAAACTAGTATTACATTTGGAATTTTTATTCGGACCATTCACACAGTTATGTACTAAATAAGGGATGGGGAACAGCATTTAACTTTTATTACCAACATTTAACCTGTTTTGCAAACCTCCCTGTCCAGTGCTAAGCTCTTGTTTATAAGTTTACATACATATGAACAGTTGAGCTAAAGGTATTAAATATTATTGTTAAACATTAAAGATATACTCAGCCTTGGATGGAAAAAAAGCCATGAGGTGGGGCTTGATTAAAAACTGTTATTAGAGTATTAAGATCTCAGATCTACAACGCTGCATGGCTAAATTTTAACAAGAGCAGGAAGCCCTTCTGATTTCTATATGAATAATTTGAACACATGTTCAGCAGGATGGTGACAAAATTTGCTAAAAAAAAAGGCACGCAAAATGAGATTCTGATGTGCCTGAAATGGAAACATTAAAGAGACTTAAATTTCAACATCACAATGAACACGATTTTTCAAAATGCTTTGTGATTTGTGTTTTTCTGTTTGAGAGACAAATCAGAGATTGTATTACTTGTCCTCACAATTAAAAAAAAAGAAATTAGCCATTTCAAATTTTGTGTTTTTCATTCTTCCTAAAATGCATTTATGTTTGAAAATTGGTGGGTGCACTGGGGGGAGGGGGTTGCGCCAGAAGGTAGCATCGCCTAGCATGCAAAAAAACCTGGCACCGGCTCTGGGTCTGAGAAAGAGAAGAGCCTTTCTAACCTTCTACTACTTGAGATTCTTTGACTGGAGATACCAGGGACTGAACCTAGACCTTTTTGCATTCAAAACATATGTTCTATCACAGAGCTCTAGTATTCCCCTTGTGAAGGTCCTCTATTTTTTGTAGAAAGTTGAAATGAGTTACCAGTAGATTATGGAACTGCTAAACTGAGTTTGCCATGATGTGTTGGTGTGCTCAAATGAGTTTAAATGCTACTGTGGGTGACAGATCTTCAACCTATGGTGGTGAAACCTGCAACAATGAGCACATTGCACACTTCGGATCATGAACTCAGTCTCACTGAGTCATTACCATGTTGCATCCCAGAGATTCATAATACAGGCTTACATTCACGGATGAAGCAAGACCAAAGCAGGTGTATCCAGTGTTTCCTCTAAGCTGAGTTAGTGTGAGCTAGCTCACAGTTTTTTAGCCTCCAGCTCACACATTTTTGTCTTAGCTCAGGAAGGCTGGCTCCAGAGCAAACTAATTTATGCAGTAGCCAAATTGCTCGCTGTGACGTCCTGCCTATCAGGGAGACTGTTTCTTCTTTAAACCACACTCTGTGTACATGGACTTAGTAGATTTCTGCTGCCACCAGGAATTAAAAATTCCAACGCTCTCTATTTTTATAGAATGACCCAGTGTCTGGGTGCTTCAGAGGACTATGTGGCCCTGAGGAAGGACTGTTCTGATTGCTGGAATAAGTTTAAACAAATAATGATTTATTTATAAAAGAACAAAATGGGATTCTGGATATTTTTGAACAGTTGTTGAAGAAAGAAAATATAACTGACAAAGCTTGGCATCACACACAGTCTCTCATACACCAAAACTCAACTCTGACAGGCTTATCTCTCTCACATATATAGCCACACAGTCTACTCTCTTGCTCATATAGCCACAAAGGCTGAACTTTCTCTCTCATAGCCACACAGGTTAAACTAAGCTCCAACTGCTTCCTCTGTCATACATACATTCTCAAAAACTCCCCACACAGAATCACCTCAGAGACACCCCTCCTCCCACACTCTCAGTCATCAGCCAGTCACATCACACTTGTCTCCCTCTATCACTCTCCATACATTACTGCAGTCACACTAAACATTTAAAGAAACACACACACCCAAATATGAGATCATTACACTCACTCATAACTTTAATGCTAGTAGCTCACAATGTAGAAAGTTATTTTTTTCCCACAATAGAGAACAATGGAGGGAATAGGGGCAACCTGTTTAGGGGCCCATAGAATTGGACCCCCTGATCCAATGTTCTTGAAACTTGGTGGGTATCTTGAGGAGAGGCTCCTTCAGCTACCCTGTGAGTTTGGAGCCTCTCCCTCAAACCCCTCCCCTCCAACCCCCAGAATATACCCTATGTTTTCACTATTGACTTCAATGGCCCATAGGATATAATGGAGCTGAAATTGACATTCGGCTGCCTGAAAGACTCCCCGGGACGCCGGCTGGGGGCGGGGCTTGGCGCCTGAGCTCCCGGAGCTGCGCTCTGGTGCGGTCCCCCCCCAAAAAGACCCTCTTCCCTCATCCACTGCCCCTTCTGTGATGGAAATGTCTGATCTCAGTACAAGAGATATTGCTGCTGTTTGAGAGCCTCCAGTGATTGCCTTGCTGGGTCAGACGAAGAGGTCCAGTTAACCAAGCAGATGCTCCCAGGAAACTCTCAAGCAGGGAACACAGTGCAAAGCTACCCTGTGTCACTTCTGGCCCCGCATTAACTTGTCTTCAGCAGCACGCAATGTCTGAACACCAAGCTCCCATTAAGCCATCATGGCTAATATGTGGTGTTAGATCTATCCCCATGAGTCTGTCTAGTACCTTTTTAACATCATCAAAGTTAGTGATCACCACCATACTATCAGGTTATGCTAGCTCAATATTGCTTTTCTAATTGATTCTTTTGGACCACACGGTGAAGGTACATAATTGTAATACCATTTGGATTACATGTATCTGATTTGGACACAAGATGATACCATATGAAGCCTATAAAGTACACCTTTGCCTTGAGTATGAATTGTATGAATTATATTTTTATTGAGGCTGTATTTGGGCCTATAATTGTTTTTAAACCAATATGTAATAAAACTTGTATTTTTGTATAATTTGCATTATTTATATATTGATGTTTTATACTTATTCCCCTTATTTTGTGTCCAACTAACCTTCTCGGTTCTTAATTCACTTTTTTGGGTTAAGTTTTTGTTCCCCTCCTTGTTTCTTCTATTAGCGGCATGGCAACCACTAAAACTGGAACTGCATGTGTAACAATGCAGAAAATTTTAGGCAAAATGGACGTAGCTTGGAGCTGTTAGTTTTAACATCCTGGTTCATGGTCTCACTTTTCAGAGAAATTTTCTGGCATGGTTAAAAGTAGTGCAAGCCCATCCCAACCACACAGACATAATTTCAGTCTGGGGTTACCAACTTCAGGTTAGGAAATTCCTGGAGATTTAGGGGTAGAGCCTGGGATGGTAGGGTTTGAGGAGGGGAGGAATCTCAAAGCCCACCCTTCAAAGCATCCAGTTTTCTCTAGAAGAACTGATCTCTGTAGTTTGGAGATCAGTTGTAATTCTGGGAGATTTCTAGGCCAAACCTGGAAGTTGGCAACCCTTAGCCCAAGAGCATTCATCATGGAATGGCACTCAATGCTTCTGACTGAACAAGTATCATACCACTAAAGTTAACAGGAATGAACATAGCAAGAGAGAGAATATCACAAAGCTGTGGTAAGAAGCCATCACCACATTGGCATTTAGGAGAGCCTTGTGCCAACCAATCAGAACACAGGACCCTTTAGAAGCATTTACAAACCCAAAGATGTTACAAGAAGAACCGGTTAAAAGATATTATGACTTACTGGATTCTAAATTTAATTCAAAACTTCCTTTGGAACTTAATTGGTGGCAAAAAGTTCAGATTGAGTCAAGGTATACTAAAGATAAAGCAATAGGTTTTTATGAAAATTGGTTGGAAATGGATAAGTTATTGTTGGTTGAACAGAATTTTATAAAGAAAATGTATGCTTTATTGTTAGACTATAAAATGCATGATGATACAATGGGCCCAAAATTTGGGCCACAATATTCAGTTAGACTAGTGGTCTCAAATATGGGAAAAAATATTAAGATTACAAAATCAATTGCGTATAAAGAAAACATTTATAAGATGTTTTATAGACGGTATATAACTCCTGAGAAACTAGCTACATTTGATCCAAAATGTTCAGATAAATGTTGGAAATGTGAGAGTAAAACGGGATCCTTTTATCATATGTGGTGGCTATGTGAGAGAGCTAAGAAATATTGGGCATGGATACATGAAATATTGCAGAATATATTGAACTGTCATATACCTTTTACCCTGGAAATATTACTGTTGAATATTTTACCAGACAATTGTAAAAAGAGAAGATTCTTATCTTATGTTGTATATAACTACTTCTGCCAGAATATTGTATGCTAAATACTGGAGGAACCAGGATATGCCAAGCAAAGAAGAATTTATCAATAAAATATTGGAAGCAGCATAAATGGACAAACTCACTTTGTCTTTGAAGGACCACACAGAAAAGACTTTTGAAAATACTTGGGCAAGATTTTATAAATGGTACGAGAACTATATTCTTAACAAGACAAGACAAGGTTAATAAGCATGTTTGGAAGATGGTATAGTCTACAACAGCATTGATTCTTCTACAAATGGTTGCAAAAGAATTTATAAAAATTTGTTTGTTTTGTAAGGTTTAAGCCTAAAGTGACATACCGATGGCATCAAAAGTTACTCTTATCTATAATGTACCCCCCGTTTTATGTTTTGTTATGTGTTTTATGTATGTTTGTTTTCTCTCTGTGTTATAGAAAATAAAGAAAAATTAGCAGTTAAAAAAAAAGAACACAGGAGCTCAAAGCTACGATTTCCAGAGGCATCAAGAGTTCTTGTAATGATGAGTTTTCTGGACTCTCTTCATAATATCTTTCCTCCTCCTTCTTCTGTATGTTTATATACTTCAGCACATGGAGTCTAACATCATGCATCTGATGAAGGGGGCGCTGTTTCCCAAAAGCTTATTCCACAATACATTTGTTATTCTATAAATGAGACTTGTTTCTTGTTTTGACAAGTTTGACACAGATGAAGAATACCTCTTCTGTCACCCTCTTGCCCTGAAATAGTCAGAAGTCCATTTCATGTTTTATTGTCGTTCCAGTGCACCAGAATCTGAAGGAGATCCAAGTCAGGGTTTATTTATGGCTCCAGGTAAACTCCCCAAACCCCTCTCCCCCCAGGCTTCACTCCTGCCCCTCCCCAGGCTTCACCCTCAAAATCTTCAGGTATTTCCCAACCCAGAGTTGGCAACCCTGTGTGTTGTTGTTTTTTTAATTTATGTTTTATTAAATTTTTCCAATACAGTGTTCGGCAATAAATAGCGATATAAAAACTATTTCAACACTAGATAACATTCAATGAGGATACAGAAAAGAAGATCACAGGTTTTCATTAGCCAGGTCAGATAACTAAAATCAAGAAGTTCAATACAAGCAGGAAATTATGCTAGCTTTAAGGCTATTTTGGATTGTAATATAACCAAATACAGTACAATGCAATCAAAAGAATAGTAAATTTCTATAGGCTGAATTGTTTTGCTATTTTCTAAATAATTGATCATAGGAAACCATACTGCCTGGAACCACTTTTGATATTTTTCTGATAGCAAAGCTGAGGAGCTATATGAAGTACACCCATAGATGAAGCAATCCCAGATTCTTTTTTCCCAGTCTGTTAATGTAGGGGCATTTTTTTGCTTCCATTTTTGTGCAATCATTATTTTTGCTAACATCAATAAGTAGAAATTAATGTTTCTGTACTTTTGTTACTTACAGATGCATGCCATGTCTCCAAGAGGATGGAGTCCAGTTCACAAGGTAAGTTTACATTAGTTATTAAAGAAATTTGTTTTAATATCTGCCTCCAGTACGCTTTTATTTGAGGACATGCCCACCAACAGTGAGCAAAATCTACTGTAGTGCCACAATTTTTCCAATATTTGTTTGATATTTTTGGATTTATTTTGTGTAAGATGACTGGTGTCATATACCATCTGTTTAGTATTTTGAATGAGTTAAATCTAATGCTAAAAATGCGTGGTGTGTTGGTAGGGGATGACCAAATTGAATTCCATTGTCCTTCTGTGAATGTTTTTTGACAATCTTGATGCCATTGACGTTGCGATTTGCAACAGGTATCCTTATTTCCTTTTATTAGGAGTTTGTAAAGCTTGCCTATCAATCCTTTTAATTCCCCATTTGAGTTCCCAATGATTTTTTCAAACTCACTAAGCAGTCTGAAGAATGTTCCTTCTGTTTGTAGCTTATACAGGAGATCTTGAATTTGTAAGTACTGAAAACAGAAAATTTTCCCGTTTAATTATTTTTTTAATTTCAATTTGCTCAAAGGAGCACCTTTTTTAGTCAGGTCTATTAAGCGCAGTATGCCTGCATTTCTCCATGCCTGGAAAGCCTGTTTTTCTTGGCCTGGCGGGAACCAGTCTTGGTTAAGGAAAGTGGATAGTTGGGAGATTTTTGGAAGGACTTTTTTCTGTGACTCCCAGATTTCTAATGCAGATTTTAGGAACACATTATGTATACTTGCGATTTGCGTTTTTTTATTATTACTCCAATATAGTTCTGAGAGAGAGAGGGTTCTGATTTCTGCCTCTTGTATTTGTCACTGCACCTACTTTTTATTTTTAAACAAATTTTTATTAGGATATACAATACTTCATAATTTAGCTAAAATAATATAAATCATATCCTTTTCTTCAAACTCCCCTTCCCCCCCTCATGGCTCCCAGCATTGTTTCCACCATTTTATCAATGCATAATACATATTAATTCACTATCATATAAATTCTACAGGTAACGCAGTTTACTTATTCGCAACTACTACTAGTACTTATTGATTGTATACATTGTGTGCTGATTACAATACAATTGATTGTATTGATTGTGTACTACATCACTAGTAGTTTTCCAAGCTAAATATGCTATCCTTCATTTCCCAGTGTTTCTGTATATATTCTTTAAAGTCATTCCAGTCTACCAAAAAAGTTAATCACTGCACCTACTTGAAATTTCCTAAGTTTATTTAAAGTATCCTCAATGAACTGTATTTGATGTTTGTTGGGGGCATAAATGGATGCTAATGTTATTGTTTCAGAATCCAGGGTGCCTGACACGTCGACTCTGAACCCCAAAAAGTCCACCTCCAGAACCCCGAGGAGACACTTCTCCCATTTCACCTTGAGGCCCGCAGAGTTGAAACAGTGTAGGCGGCAGAGGAGTCGGGAGGAGAAGTTGTCAGGGGTGGCCACAGCAATGAGGACGTCGTCAAAGAACGGCATCACTCCAGGGAACCCTTTTAACAATGACTCCATTAATTGCTGGAAGATCCCCGGGGCGACACTCACCCTGAGCTGTAGCCTCCTAATTCTGAAAGCCCCCCTGCGCATCATTATAGTTTGGGCTGTGGCAGTGGCCTCATCGACTGGCAACTGTTGGTATGCCTGTGCCAGATCAAGTTTTCCAAAAGTCTTAGCCCCCGCTAGAGAAGCTAGCACATGACTCACGACCAGAACCGGGTAGGTATGGTCGTGGAGGGCCTTGTTTAATGTGCATTTGTAATCCACGCAGATGTGGATGTCGCCATTGGGCTTAATGGGGGTTACTATTGGGGTTTCCCAAATGGCATGTGACATTGGTTCCAGGAGGTGTCACTAAGAGGTCTAGCTCTGCATCTATTTTGGGTCTCAAGGCTAGCGGAACTGTGCGGAACAGCATCCAGATGGGGGTGACTGCAGGGTCGAGTTGCAGCAAAACTGGGGGTCCCTTGTGACATCCAGGAGCCCCATCAAAAACCCTTGGGAATTCCCCACAAACTTCAGTGAAATCTTGTGGCATACCTTTATTCACCCCCCTGATTGTGATGCTGGAGGGCCTCCTCAAGTTTGATGTTCACAGTGTTGATCAGTTTCTGTCACAGCTTTACCTTGCTGAGCCCCCAGACAAATTGTGTGAGGATGTTTTCCTCCACCTTAGTGAAAGCACACTCCATAGCGTGCTGTCGCAGCGCAGCCATGAAAGCCACGGCCATCTCACCAGGCTTTTGGATGCGCCCTTGGAAATCCATCCGTTTTGCCAGGAACGTTGGCTTGGGTGCGAGGTAGCTGGTCAGGGCTTCTATGATCTCCTCATAGATGCACTCTAGGATTGTCCTCGGGGCAAGGAGGTTTTTTTGCAAGTCTGATGGTGTTCACCCCACATGAGCTGATGAGGAGGGCCCATCTCTTTCCCATGTCAGTTACCTCATGTATGCGAGGTAACAAGTCAGCTGGTCTGTCCATGAATCCCATAGCTCAGGGTGCGCAGGGTCGAAAGACTCGAGGTGACCTGGAGCATTGGTGGCCATGACTCTAGTGTGATGACTGGAAGAGCCGGGTGCGGTGCAATGAGGTGGTGGCACGGGGGGCTTCCTCAGTGTCAGAGCTCGATGCTGCACTGGAAGGTGAGTCTGGCCTGCTCATTCAGATCCCATCCTCGTCGCCACTGTAAAGTACTGGGTTTGCTGCATGGAGGACTCGGACTACGACATGCGGTCTGATGCGTTTATTGGTACTTTACAACAAGACAACTAAACAGCCCTGCAAGGCCAACTATATACACAACCACCCGGTACCCCCAGTGTCCCATTAGTGGGTTTCCCACCCCAGGTATGATTGGTAGATACTAGGTGGACTAGGATCCAAGGATCGTTTTGTTTAGGGGAGCCAAGCTCCATGCTGTGCCCACGGACCCCTGGTGGTGGTCCCCATACATAACAAGGAGAGAAGGAGGAGTGCCAGACTTCAGCTGTTGCAAAGGCAATGTGAGGGACTGTGAGTCTTTGCAGGTTGCCTCCCAGGGAAGGGAGGATCCACTTATAAACAGCCACACTCACCTGCCTGATGTGGACGCAACCGTGCAATCTTGGACCTTGTCCCAGCTGCCTGCCTCTGCTCATCGCTCCTGAGAACTCTGATTGATCTCCCAGCATTCTGATCCCTGGCACTGTCTCCTGGCTTGGTTTGGACTTTGTATCTAGCTTAAGTATATTGTGCTCGTGGCGATCAGCCAGAGCCAGCACAGAGACATAGGCACACCGGTAATGTCAGGGGCAACGCTCTGGTTTTTGGGCAAAACTCTATGATAAAATTGCCGTCAAACCATAAAGTTTTGCCCATAAACCAGAGCATCACCCCTCCCCCAACATCACAGATTTCCCTACATCGCCTCCCAGTGATGTCAGCGTGTCACACACAATATTGCTGTTTGGGATGTGGGGGGAATTTCCTCCTGTGGCCAGCTGGCCAAGGGCAGGCAGGAGTCCATGAAAGCAGGGGGATCTCCCACCCCCACCTGGGGAATGGTAACCTTCTGTGAAGGACTCCGGTAGACCTTGTATTCCTTTCTTTATTCTGAATAATGTTATATTTTGTTTACTGAAGAATATCCCTGAGTGATTGTAGCATCTTACATACATCCCCTCTGTGAATGCATAGAACACAATTGTATTTAGTGCAGGCTAAACTGAGGCCTGCCCTGCCCTAAACAGCCCAGGCCAGCCTGATCTCACTAGATCTCAGAAGCTAAGCAGGGTTGGCCTGGGTTAATATTTGGATGGGAGAACACCATGAAAGTCCAGGATCATGATGCAGAGGCAGGCAATGGTTAACCACCTCTGAATGTCTCATGTCTTTAGGGATGCAAGGAATCAGTGCTAAAAGCAGGTCATGGTCATAAGAACTGTCTTTATTGGAACACAACAACCAACCAACAGAACAGGCTACAACCAGGCCTCAGTAACTCTAACTCCTCCTCCAGTTATAGTCACACGACCTGAGCCTCTCCTTTCCAGAGAGCCTCTGGGAGTTCTTCTTAAAGCAACAGTACCAATAGACCGCAGTCTCTTGCCTTGAACTCTACAGGGTCGCCAGAAGTCAGCTGCATAAGTCACTTTCCACCACTACCACCACCACCAAACTGAGGCCTAGCAGGGTTCATTCATTTTGCTGAAACAGTAGGGTTGCCAGCCTCCAGGTGGGACCTGGGGATCTCCCACTTTTACAACTGATCTCCACCAGAGAGAAATCAGCTCTCCTGGAGAAAATGGCTCCTTTGAAGGGTGGATTCTATGGCGTGGTACTATGCTGAGGCCCCTCCTCTCCCCAAACCCCACCCTCTCCTGGCTCCACTCCCAAAGTCTCCAAGTATTTTCCAACCCAAGACCTGGCAACCCTATGAAACAGTCACAATGAAATTATCACTATTTTCTTTCTAATATGACGGAATGTGTTAGTACAGTCAAAAGGAACAATCACCAAGCAAAAATGATGGGAAAAAATATTGCAAACTCACCCCATGCACCCTGCCCGAGCATCTTCAAGAAGAACCTGAGAAGGGGGGGGCGGGGCGTCGGCACGAGACATGGCGGACGCCATTTGAGCGATCTCCGGAGACCTTCCCTGACTCCCGTTCAAAAACATATTACAACACAATTCTTGAGGAAAGTAAGGCATGGGAAAGACTTCTAAAAGTAAACAACTCATTTCAAAGTCTGCAGACTCGCAGCTGAAGCATTTTTTCCCAGCTGAAAAAGCAAGCGACTGCTCAAAGAGGCCCATAAGCGCGACTGACAAAATGGTGTCGGGATCCTCGCAACCTAATCAAGAACAGGTACTGACAAAGAGGGACCTAACCGACACTTTGAAATCCTTTAAAGCAGAAATCTTAGAAAACGTTAATGCGATCATGAAACCTTTAACCGAGAAAATTGAAGAACTTCAAACCTCAGTACATCAGATCGCACAGTCCGCCGATGCAGCTATGGAGGCCTCAGCCTCCAACCAGGAAGATATAAAGACCCTTCAAGATTATGAATCCTGGGCCAAGGAACGCATTCTTATACTACAACATAGGTCAAGAGAAAGATTTTTTAAATTCCGCGGCTTCCCTGAGCAGGCAGAAGGCTCCACTGAACTTACCTTGTTCCTAGCGGGGTGGCTAAACACAGTAATAAACTTTGATGATGGCATCGAACCTATGCTGATTCGTGCCTATAGAATCGGCTCCCAAGCTCCTGACAAGCATCGAGGTCCAAGAGACATAATAGTGGAGTTCTTAGATCTAAAAATCAAGACCCACGTGCTGCGTGAAACCAAAGTTGCCGGAAGTGGGGTTTCGGTTTCGGCGTTGCGAATGGCGGCCGCGTCTCGGGACGCTCCCGGAGGCGGCTAGCCCACACGCAGTTAGGGGGGGTCTCCGCATGTGCGGAAGACCCTAGTGAGCCTTAGGCAAAGGCTCCGAACCGGGGGCGCTTGGGGAGTAGCCTCTTTGCCGGCAGATAGCCGGGAAATTGAGGCTTTCTCCCCACCCCAATCGGCCCCGCTGCGTCGTGCCCGTCATGGGACTTAGCAGCGCCACCGACTTCCAGGAGTGAAGACAGCGAGACGATTTAATTTTAAAAGAAGAAGTGGCATCGAATTGTGAGTGGACGGTCTATTTTGAAGCGTGAATTTGAACCCCCCGCAAGCGTTTAAGCGTATGGGAGGAGGGAGGAGTCCCCACCCCTTTTGAGAAGCAAGATCTACAAAGGGAGCGCGGAGGGGGAAGAGAGAAAGAACTGTTGGTGAAAGTACCGTTGGGGTTGTTTAAAAGAATACGACCGTATTAACTTCCTGGGGGGATGCGGCACGAACTTTTAAAAAGTAAATAATAAAACAAAATGTCGACTACGGGGAGAGTCCTGCAGAAACTGGAAAAGATGAGAGGTGGGACTTCCGGTCCGAGTAGCCCCCCCAGAGCTTGCTGTCAATCAACAGGAAAATGAGATTCTGCGCCCTCTGCTGGAGCAAATGCAGAAAATCAATGAAACTTTGCTCAAAGTGGAATGTGTCTTCATCAGTCAACAGGAATTGATATCGGAAACATCAAGGAAGATGGTGGAATTCGAACAGAAAGCATGGATTTTAAGTTCTCAGGGCGTAAAAGAAGAAGAGAAAGAGGATCTCGGATTTAGTTTGACGAATGTATTGGCACCCCTGACTGGCAGTGAAGCGAAAGATTTAAAAGAAGAGGTGGATATGGCTGTCAAAGCCAATTCTGCTTTTATAAAAGAAATTACTCTGCCAGTAGAAGGGGAGGTCGAGCACAGCAAACAAGACATCGGAGATCTAATTTTTTGCGAAGTGGTTATGGCGCCCGGGAAATCTGAAGCTCAGAAAAGAAAGAAGAAAGACTACATCCTTGAAATGCAAAGGCATCTGAAGAGACACACCGGCATGAGGGAAGACGCAGCACTCAAAATCATGAGAAGCAGCGAGGAAAACAGCAGCCCAGGGGAAGGAGGTGAAGGAGAGGAAGCCATCAAGGTTAAAAAGGACTTAGTCCATAACTGGAAGAGATTTAAAAAGAAGACACCTTGAGGACTGTTTGTGTTGCATCTGTAAGGAGCTGTTTAACTACTAACCCCAATGGACTTTACTAACTGTATTAACAGAGTATTTCTGGACTTTGCAAAGTTAAAAAGAAGACCTTCCAACCATGATGGATGCCGAAAGATGGTATTAATTACTAACTAAAACTAACCCATTTTAACAGAGAAAACTTCACTCCATCCTTTTTTCTTTCTCCATTTGTCTACCCCTTCCTTTTCTGATAAAAAGAATAAAATTCTCTCCTTTTTAGGAGAGTTTTACCAAAAAAAACAACAACAAAGTTGCCGGAAGTTTCAAATTCAACAATGACGACATTCACATCTTTCCTGATGTCCCACCGGAGGCCCTCCAGATAAGAAGAAACCTCAAACCCATAACCTTACTGAAGAAGGCATTCAATATCGCTGGGCCATGACTGGGTACCTCCAAGTCTGAAAACAAGGGACCTTATTCCAAGCCATTGGCCTTGAATCCGGCTCTGCAATGCTGAAAGCTCTAGGAGTACAATCCAGCGAAAATATGGACACTGACTCAACTTCTTTCCGCAAACGCGTCATGAAAATTCTACCCCTCATCGCTGGAGTAAGTTCCCAACATGCAGAAGAATGAACTTTTAATTGTCAATACAGGTTTCATGATTATTTGTTCTTAGTTCTATATCTCTGGCTTTTGTCTAGTCACTGTTTTTAAAATCTGCAGTATTTGCCTCATATTGTTGAAAAAAGAGATTTCTGACCTCTCAAGAATTTACATCCGCGGGAGTTCGGGGTAAGGGAATTTCTCTGGTTACTCTCATAGTTCCCCTTATGTTTCTGATAATGGTTTTTTGGTTACACGTTTTGTTTTGGTTGATCCCAATTATTGAGCTCTTAAAGCTCAGTGAGGACCTTTGTCTCTCACACTGGGATCTCGGGGTGGGGGGGTGGGGGGTTACAAAAACAGGGGTTTTATTATGTCACTAATGTTAGAGGGTTAAGTGGGGTAGAGGGCTTATATCTTAGAAACAGACACTTATTAATGCCTACAGGGCTTAGCAACAATTTGTTCTTAATGCTAAAACCGTGTTTGGTTGGATACCTCTGTTCAATGTTAGAAGATTTTGCTCACATGACCAGGCCTCAATATTGGCTATTACTAAAACTTACCTTAATGGTTCAAAATGGCTGAGTTAAAAATCATTACTCTGAATTGCCGAGGCTTAAACAACATTATTAAAGCTAAGCATATAGCCCGACATTTACAACAACAGAAAGTACACATTGCTTTTTTACAAAAGATGTACATAAAAAAAGGCCTTCAAGTTTTTCCTTCCAGTTGGTTTACCACTCAGCTCTTATCCTTTGGTTCTTCCAAATCTCGTGGTATAGCGATAGCAATTTCTAAGGACACTAATTTTAAAATTGAAAAAACCTTGATTGATACAGAAGAAAGATTCGTATTTGTTAATGGTGTTCTCAGTGAGAAAAAACTGACCTTGGCCACTGTTTATACCCCCAATACAAATCAACTGCATTTTTTATCTACCACCTTGGCTCAACTACAGAATTTTTCTTCTGATCCTATTATTTTGGGAGGTGATCTAAACTACTTAATGTGCCCTAGTTTGGACAAATCATCTAACTCCACACCCCCAAAAAGAACCTGTAATGAGCCCGAGCGTGAAACTCCTTTACAACAGCTAATTCACAAACATAACCTACATGACATATGGAGATTACAGCATACTACTGAAAGGGACTATACTTTTTTTAAGGTACACACAAGGCTGGACTATTTGCTAATATCCACTCCACTGGTTGATAAAATTATATCCTCTGATATCGGTATTCAACAATGGTCTGACCATGCCCCAGTTCAATGCATATTGCAAGAAGGACAAAGACAACCATTTAGACATAATTGGAAGTTTAATAAGATACTCCTTCATGAACCAGAAATTAAAAACAAGTTGCAACAACATCTACGTGAATTTTATTTATTAAACACTTCTGAAGAAATTTCTTCATCTTCTATATGGGAGGCTTCAAAGGCTTATATACGTGGTCATTGCATCTCTCTGCTAGCGTCCTGTAAAAAAGAAAAAAGAGCAATCAAAACCGAACTTTTAAATACCATACAAATCCTAGAACATAAGCACAAACAGACTGGTAGCATGAAAATTTATAAACGACTTCAAGAGACTCGCAAGCAGCTGGAGATGTTGGAAACCAATCTAATTCTTAAAAAGGATTTTAATTATTTTAAAAATACTACAACTAAGACTTCCAAGAGGTTGAGATTCCTCTCCTGGAGACTTAAGAAAAAACAATCAGAACGCTATATTATTGGCTTGAAAGACAAACATAATTTGCTAAAACATTCAACTAAAGACATCATACAAATCCTTGAATCTTTCTATAGCAACTTATACACTTCTACGAAACCTAACCCTTCTAGTATAAAAACTTATCTGAATTCTTTAACTTCATTGCAAAAAATTTCTGTTGAACATCGAGAAGCTCTAGAAATCCCCTTCACTCTTTCAGAAATTGACCTAGCAGTAAAATCCCTGAAGAACAATAAAGCGCCTGGACCTGACGGCTTCACATCTGAGTACTACAAGACCTTTTTGCCAACTCTGAGAGACTCCTTGTTAAACACGTGTAATTCTGTTATGTCTACCGGTCTAATACCTGAATCATGGAAGCTGGCTAATGTAATCTTAATCCCTAAGAAAGACAAAAACAACGATGATCCCACTTCATTCCGACTGATTTCTTTACTTAATATTGACTACAAGATTTTTACCGGCATGATCGCAACAAGACTTCAAAACATCATAAGTCATTATATAAACACAGACCAAACAGGCTTTATTTCCTCTAGAGATATCTCAGACAATATAAGAAAGACTCTTAATATCATTCACTATGGTAAACACAATAAACTTTCTGACACTTTATTATTTTCCATAGACATTCAAAAAGCCTTCGACTCACTTGAACCATCATACTTGGAATCCCTGCTTCACCACTTAGAATTTGGTCCTTCCTTCTGTAAGACTATTCAAGCTCTTTAAAAAAATCCCAAGACCTGTATTCTAGCAAATGGGGGAGCCTCTAACTATATCACGCTCCAGCGAGGCACAAGACAAGGATGCCCGTTGTTGCCCCTCCTATTTGTTCTTGCCATGGAACCTCTTGCCTGTGCGTTAAGATCAAACACTAAAATCAAGGGCATTGCAATCAAAGGAAAAGAGTTCAAACTTAGCATGTTCACAGATGATGTTTTACTTTATGTTTCTTCTCCTTCTCAATCACTGGCTGAAATTCAAACTGCACTTGATGCTTTCAGGCTAATAGCAGGCCTCAAGATAAACCCTTCCAAATCTTTGTTATATCCAATCAACATTGACTTCAAAGCCAAGTCTGCTATCTCAACCCAGTTTAAGTACCAATGGGTGGATAATTACTTACCTTATCTAGGAATTAAAATACCAGTAATTTGGACGCATATTATGAAATTGAACCACTTATCAACACACAAAGAAATTATGACTCACCTATCTAGTTGGAACAATCATTCTTTCTCCTGGATGGACCGTATATGTATCTTACAATCTTATGTATTACCCAAGTACTCTACCTATCCATATTCCTAGTAACCTTCTTAGAAAATGGCAGAGAGACATCAATAAATTTTTGTGGAAATTCAAATCACCACGAGTTTGGTTCGATATTATGAGAAGACCCCGCCGCAACGGAGGCCTAGCAACACCAGACATTTTTTTATATCACCAAGCGTCTACACTGGCAGCATTGGTTAGAAAATATAAAACTGAAATTCTTTTAGACTGGAAATGGATTGAAGAAGCAACTTCCAATGGTCACACTTTCCAAGAGCTTTTATGGAAATCTTGAATCACTAAATTCACTACTACAAATTTTCCCCCCTTTCTACAATCTTCACTTAATACCTGGTACCTGACTAAGAAAAAACTAACCACACCTTTTTCAAAACTCAGTACCTTTTGTGGTCAATCGTGGTTCTCACCACCCTTCACTTTTCTCCTCATGGAAACAAGCCGGAATAACAAGGATAATAGATGTATTACAAAAGAATAAACTGCTTGACAAGATTGAACTAGAGAACAAATTTAACACAAAAATAAACTGGTTTGAATATCTCCAACTCAGACACTTGCTAGAATCCCCAAATTTCAAACCTGCATTATCTTTACCACTTACTGACTTTGAACAAATATTATACAATGATCATAAAAAACGTGGGCTTATATCTAAAATATACCAAATTTTAATTAATTCACAAAAAACCACTAGACTTAATTATCAACAAGCATGGGCTGTGGATCTACAACAACTGATTTCAGACCGACAATGGAACCAAATTTGGAAAACGTATAGTAAAATGTCAAAATCCCTTTACATCTATGAAGCCAACATGAAAGTATTACTACGGTGGTATTTGACACCAGCTAAATTAACGCATATGATTCCCCAACTCTCGCCACTGTATTGGAAAGAATGTGGAAAGAAAGCCACTTTCTTCCACAATTGGTGGTCTTGCACTTTTATCAACAAGTTTTGGTTACAAGTAACACAACAGATAAAAAAATTCACAAGTCTTGACTTACTGCTAGATCCTGCGCTGATGCTTCTCAACATCTGGTCTGACGATGGTCCCCCAGAATCTGAAAGAAAATTAATAAACATTTTATTTACAGCTGCGAAAATCTTAATAGCCAAACATTGGAAAGACAAAAACCCACCTACTATACAACAATGGCTATATAAAATCTGGGATTTGTTTATGTTAGAAAACTTTAATATTTATTATACTGAAAACCAAACAGAATGTGAAATAACTAACCCACTGAACATCTGGTATCCTATTCTTGATAAAATCAACATTGATAAGTTTGATTGGGAAACACTTAGCAATGTTAAATTTCAACTTTTGTTATATAACTAGTTATAATCTAGGCCTTGTTCTAATGTTTCTGTTTCCAGACACGCTTCAAAGTTGTTGTGTTTAAACCAACTTTAATCTTTGTATCTGACCCTGTATTTATCAAACCATGTATGTTGTTATACTTAGTTTTATCTGCCTAGCTTTCCCTCTTGTTGTTGCTCTTGTTAAATCTTAAATAAAATTTTATGTTTCAAAAAAAAAGAAGAACCTGAGAAAAGTGTTAAGAAAAATTTAAAAGTGCTGCACATTAAATAGGTACACAAGAATCAGGACTTAGAAATGTTTTGTGATTTGCACCTGGACATTGTTTGTTTGTTTGTTTGAATTTATATTCCACCCTCCCCGCAAGCAGGCACAGGGAAAATCACAGAACAAGATCTAAAACATATCATAAAAATTATCAATATAATTTACAGAACAATGAAAACAAGTTTAAAACAGCATAGACTGAAAAAAACAGGTCATACTATTCATATACATAGATTTCAAGCTGGTGTCAGTTGGTCTCTAGAATCTTCTTGATCTGGACCCTGTAGAGATGGTAAACTTCAGGGGGGGGGCAGATTTTAGTGGATGCCCCTGCCACCTCAGCCAAAGGCCTGGCGGAACAGCTCCATTTTATAGGCCCTGCAGAATGGTAGTAAGTCCCACAGAGCCCTGATCTCAGACGGGAGCATGTTCCACCAGGCCAGGGCTAGGGCTGAAAAAGCCCTGGCCCTGGTCAAGACTAAGTGGATGTCCCTTTGACCGGAGACAACCAGCAGTTCTTGATTGGCAGAACGCGAGGCTCTCCAGGGCACATATGGGGAGAGGTGGTCCCCCAGGCACATCGGTCCCAGGCCATGCAGGGCTTTAAAAGTCAATACCAGTACCTTGAAGTGGATCTAGTACTAAATTGGTAACCCGTGCAATTGATGTAGTGTCGGCTGAATACAGCAACGGCCACACAGGCAACGTAGTCAGCAGGCGCGCCGCCACATTTTGTACTAGCTGGAGTTTCCAGATAATAAAAAAAGGAGTCCTGTTGGATCAGACCAGTGGTCCATCGAGTCCAGCATCCTGTTTCACACAGTGGCCAACCACTTCTCACTAGGGGCCAACAAGCAGGGCACAGAGGCCAAGGCCTACTCCTGATAATTGTCTCCTAGAATCACATCAGACCTTGCAAAAGTAACTACGGGCCATTTTGGCTGTCCGTACTGTCTCTTGCAAACCTATAACAATATTTTACTACATGACTGTGCATCGTACAAATTGACAAAACAGAAAACAAAGTTTCTTCTCTAACAAAAACGTTTACAGGATTTCCCTAACCGTTTCTCCCAAACCCACAAATTTATGTTTGAGTTAACTATAAGTAGTTAGGCACAATGTTCTATATAAACTGTTTAAACTTTATATTCCTATCCTATGCATATTTGGAAGCCCTACGGGCATCAAAAAGGACTTGCTTCTGAGTAAATCAGCTGCAAGGGCAAGCCTGCATACAGTGAGAAGGAGGAGGAGGAGGAGGAGGAGGCTGGATGTCTACCTCACCTGTGACGGTACCTCCCTTTTATTTTGTGTGATTAGGTGTGAATTTAGTTTTAAATTTCTTATTGTTTCTTTCTCTCACTCAAAGTATCTGTTGCTGCCACCAGGAATTTAATTCCAGTCTTTAATTAACCTTTCCCACCGTATTGTGCCCAAGCTCTAAGGCTCCTTCGTTGGACTGTGTGGTTCTGAGGATAAGACTCTGGGTAAACAATAAACAAGATAAAACTTTATTGGTAAAAGAAGCCTATTGGTTACAAGATGTTTTGTTAAGTTGCTTAGCAGAATCTTTCCGTTTTACTCAGGTCTCTGTCAGCTTTGCCCCCCACACTCTTAAAATAGTCTATACTAGATTTTTCCTAATATGCCCCCTTAAGTATATTTTCTTCCTCCTTTAGAAACATAATGCCTTTCACAGCACTTCTATATGATTCTAGTTAGAAGACTACTTCTCAGACTCTTTGTAAAATGACCACAACTGACAGCTACTGACTGCTGACTTCAGACTTCAAACTGAACAGTCTGCCTTTTCTCTCTCCACACACACACACACACATCCCTAGCTCCACCCATACACTCTTAGTCACCAACCAGTCACCTCACTCACTGACCTCCCTTGTTCTTCTGACACTTACCAACCAACATACACTTGGAGTCTCAGGGCGGCTTACGAA
This sequence comes from Gekko gecko, assembly GCA_029375565.1. Lineage (NCBI taxonomy): Eukaryota > Metazoa > Chordata > Lepidosauria > Squamata > Gekkonidae > Gekko > Gekko gecko. The sequence goes on along the minus strand of JAPDNY010000003.1, from coordinate 80,368,485 downwards.
CTCCTTTCCCTCCCCCTCCCCACAACAGACACCCTGTGAAGTACGTAGGGCTCAGAGAGCTCTTTCCATAACTGTCCTTGAGAGAATGGCTCTGACATGACTATGCCTTGCCCAAGCGGTAAGTAGAGGAGTGGGGAATCAAATCCGGTTCTCCCAGATTAGAGTCTTCACACTTAACCACTATGAAAAATGGTAATCAAGCCTGGAAGTGGCCATTGCATGGGTCACTGTAGCCAAATCCTGGGGGGAGAGGTAGGGAGCCAGATGCCTGATCTGCCGAAGATGATAAAAGGCAGACCTGGCAACTATGGTGACCTGGGCCTCCATAGAAAGTGAGGCATTCAGGACCATCTCAGCTCTTGTTTCATTCTCCACAGCTCTGGGGTATGCCATGGGGCTGCTTTGGCATGAGGGTGGAGAAGGTGCCGGGGAAAATATTGTCAATGACTTTGGAGAGCTGGGAATACCAGTCTTCCACCAGATCATCCAATAAGTTGCCAAGGGGAACTGGATCATTCAGACCACCCTGAAGCTGCTCAGGATCCATTTGGCTCCGTTGGACGAGCATAAATATGCTTGCTGCCCAAACAGGGAAGATTTGGGGTGCTCAGCCAGACCTTCAGGGCCATGGGACTGCATCTACAGCCATCAGATACACATTTATCCCCATCCCAGAAATGAGATACAACGTGTGGCACAAATTGGGAGAGTCCCAGGGCCTCCATGGACAACACGAGGTCCTTGGCCTGAGAAGACACTGCACCATCGACATGGACATTGAAGTCCCTCAGGACTAAAAGCCTGGGGTACTCCATCACCCGGCCAGACACAGCATCTGGCAGGCCAGGCAGGGTATCTGCTGGTGTGTTAGGCAGACAGTACACCAGCCAGATAGCTAAACTCTGCTCAGCATCCCATGCCAAGCCAACACATTCAATCCCAGCGATTTTTGGTGCAGGGAGCACCCTAAAGGAAAAAGAATCTTGGATGAGCAACACCACCCCCTGCCCAGTGAAGGACCAAGAAACCGGGTGGGGCAAGTTGGTTAAGGGCAACCATTTCACCCTCCTTCACCCAGGTCTCAGTCACACAAGCCAGGGTGAGTCGACAGGTTGGGGGAGGGAGGTTTGGTGTAAGGGCTGGATTATATAGGGTAGCTATTAGCAGGGCTCTTTCTGTAGCAGGAACTCCTTTGCATATTAGGCAACACACCCCTAATGTAGCCAATCCTCCAAGAGTTTACAGTAGCCCCTGTAAGAAGAACTCTGTAAGCTCTTGGAGGATTGGCTACATTAGGGTTATGTCGCCTAATATGCAAAGACCATTGGGCCAGAAAAGTCATGATTTCCTATCCTTTGCACTAAGAATCTGTGTCACTAAAAAAAAAAAAAATCAAATTGTACAGTGAATGGTGGGTGCAGGGATCCCATGGAACATTTACAGCTCCGTTAGTAACCACAAATGTCAGCGCAGACATCGATCTACTATTGGGGAATTCTAATTATGCATGCAGTAAAACTGATACCACCCAGGAGACACATTAGTAACCCAAAACACTGTTGCTGTCTTCACAGTTTGCTGTGTTTGCTTGTAGTCACCCAGAATGCAGCTTGCAAAGGAATAACTAGACTCACCAGAGCAGGAGGCTGGATACCAAAGGAGCTTTGGCTCCCGCAGTTGTGAATCCAGTACGCCCCCTAGCCCTCAGGATTACAATTACACCAAGAAAGTCCCACTAGTTCTTCTTTGCTACAAAGAGAATGCTTGCATCATGCAGTTCTTCTTTTGTTCCCTTCAGACACAAAACCACAGTGGAAGACAGAAGCTTTCTTCAAGTGTTATTAAGATCAATAGGCACAAGAACGCCTACTTAAAAACACAGCAAACAAATGTGTATGCTTGAGAGGAAGATTTTTTCCCCCTGTAAAAGGATTGAGATGTCTCTATAATCTAATCAACATATTGATCCCAGGTTTAAAATGCAAAATTTTGAAACCGTACTGTCATTAGATAGTTCCCTTTCAAAAAAGTGGACCATATTGTTAAACCATGGCTCCAGTCGTGCAGGTTCCATATACAGATCTTCTTACTACAAGGGGCTTCCCTCCTTTTCAATATCAGGATATATTCCAAAGCACAATGAGGTTGAGTGTTGCATATCAAAGCCAATAGGGAAATTCCTCCCATATGGAGCTTCACATACACTTCAGAGACCAGCTAAGCTTTGGACCTCTGCCAATATATGTACATACATCTCTGCAATTCAGAGTATGTGTTTTAAGACATTCCCAGCTATATAACCCACCTTCAGTTCTGCAGTGTAGAAAACTGGCTTATAAATGTTTTAAATAAATAAATAAATAATCAGTTTTTAGTTGTTTACCTAAGAAAATGCAAGTCTTTCTCCAGTTATTGTATCCATTGCTGCTGTGACCCCACAGCAAGGCTAAGATTTCACTGTTAACTCCATCAATTACTATCACTAAAATTATGATGGGTATTTATTCACATAAACACTCGAGGGAAAAAAGAAAATTAAAATACTGTGAAGCTGTCTCTCCTTCTCCACAATGCCCACCTTTTTAAGACACATTTTTAAATGTTTTAAATGATTAAGGCCAAAGCTGCTTCTGAGCTGATATAATAAATTTCACCAGTTTTCTGACTTGCATTAGATTTACAGAGATGCCTTAATTAGGAAAACAAAGTGCATGGGATTCTCCCCTTCTAACATCTTTTTACGTCATGTTGGTGTAATGCTTGATCAGTTCTGCTGCCATAGTAGCAGCATTGCTCCCAGTGCTCTGCAGAAATAATTGCCTACGTGCTCCTTCTAATGACTTTCCAAACAATAAGTGATTTGTTGGCATTCCTTAGTCGGGAGAATCAATTATCGTTGTTCCATACTGAACTGAATGCACTTATTACCATAAGTTTCATTGCTTACTCACATATCTACTGGTAACAAGGGACATTTTCCTGGAGTGAGGAAAGGCCGTGGCTCAGTGTTAGAGCATATGGCTTTAGAAGGTTCCAGATTGAGGTTTTAATCTGTAATATGCCTGAGTGGTGCTGCCAGTCAAAGTAGACAATACCAAGGCAAGTGATCCAAAGGTTTACCTCATTTCTCCAAGGTCAGGGACAGAGGGTGGCGCTGGGAGAGAGGGTGCCATATAGGCACCCATTAGTATGTGGGGTCCCCCGGGGCAATCCTCTCTCTGATGTTGTTTAAAATCTATTTGTGCCCCCTCGCCCAACTGGCGCGGCATTTCTGGCTGGGATGTCACCAGTATGGATGTGCAGCTGGAAAAATAATCCATACAGTGCCCATATGGCATTATGCGGGCTCCCTAGAGGCCAAATCAGATTCTCTGACCTGATTCAGCTTCCCAAAATAGTACTGCCATACAGAAGCTGTCGTGCCCCTCGTCCAGCCTGTGAGACGTGCCGCGTTCCGCCGGGGGGGGTGACGACCGAAGGAAGGTCCGGAGTGGTTCAGCCGGGAGCCTCAGACGTAGAGAGGGCCTGTGGTTGCGTCACCACTATAGGTCCCTCTCCTGGAGTGTCCTCCAACAAGGAGTAGCCCCTGACTCTCTCTCTCTCTCTCTCTCTGTGCGCAGGACCCTCCTCTCAGCCTCCAGTATCTCTCCTCCCCGGCTCTGGCTTCCACCACTCTTTTATTCCCTTCCACCAACACCTGTCCCCTCCCTTATCCCCTTTGGGCTCCCCTGTTGGTTCCTTCCCTTGTCCTTCACCCCATGTCGGCTCTTCTACTGGCTGGGACTGATTCCCTTTTAGAGCAGGGATTAGGTCCCGCCTCTCCTGGGACTCAGGGCTGGGCGTCGGTTGCAGCTCGGCATAGCTGGGTGGTGTGCTTCTCCCTTGGAGCTTCTCTAGCGGTACATAACGGGGTTTGCAAGCCCTTCCTGGTGCAGCCCCTCGGACGTGTTCTTCCTCCCAGCCTTTCTGGGTTAGCCTTGCCTCCCTGGCCGCCCCAGGCGCTCCCTCCCCTCCCTCTGCGGCCCGGACCCCCCGGGAGCCGGCAGGACTGTCGGAGTGCTGCCGCGGGGCTTTCCCGGGGAACACCCCTGGAGCAGCGCGTCCCCTCCGCAGCCCCAGGTTGCCGTCGGGGAGCCTGGGTCGGGGCGAGGGGCTTCGGTCCCTCGGCCTCTTCCATGGCCCGGGAGCCCCTCCCCCCTCACGGAGCTCGTCCCGCGGCCCCTGACAGGCATGGCGGGACAGAAGCCAAATATATTCAGCTTCTATACGACATCCCCAACAGATTGCTTCCCTAGTCGGCTGGCATGCCAGCTGGGGACGCAAAAAGGAGGGAGCCCTCCGCTTCCAGGATGCCTGCCTGATGCTTCCACCTCCCCCAGCCAGCCAGCTGCAGCAGGTAGTCTGGGGAAGGTGCAGGAAGGCCAATGCCACCCCAGTCCAGCCTTTCCCAGCCTGCTCACTGAAGCAGACAGGTTGGGGAAAGCGCAGGAGACATAGAAAAACGTATGTTCTTATAACACGTGGAATTCACTGCCACAGGAGGTGGTGGCGGCTACAAGCATGGACGGCTTCAAGAGGGAATTGGATAAGCATATGGAGCAGAGGTCCATCGGTGGCTGTGAGCCACAAGGTCTAGACAGGATCTCTCAGGCTGGTGTCCTGGCCCCACTGCTGGACCTCCTGATGGCACCTGGTATTTTTGGCCACTGCATGACAGAGTGTTGGACTGGATGGGCCGTTGGCCTGATCCAATAGTGGCTTCTCTTACGTTCTTAGGTTCTTATGCCGCCCTTAAAATCCCGCCTTCCCCAACCTGCTGCCTCTGGGCCGACTAGAGAGGGGGGAAAAGATGGGGAGGCTTTTAAGACCTCCCCGGAGTTGTGCGGGGGCGGCAGGCTCCGATCGTTGAAGGGAAGGCAGAGTGACTTCCCTTCAGTCAAGGCAGTGTGCTACCTCTGTGGTGCGACTCCAGAGAGGGGAAATTTAAACTTTAAACCCTCTCAGTCTCTGGAGTCTCACTGCAGAGATGGCACACTCCCTTGGGTGAAGGGAAGGCAATTTGACTTCCCTTCAATGGTGGGAGCCTGCCACCCCTGGCATGAATCTGGGGGTGGGGGGGATAATTATACCCTATTGGGACAGTCCCCATAAGGCAGGGGTGTCAAACTCATTTGTTATGAGGGCCGGATCTGACATAAATGAGACTTTGTGGGGCCGGGCCACGGGTGTCCTAAAATGTAATGCCAGGTAGCGGAGATATAAACTTTATAAAGGCCACAAACATAAAGTTTTTTAACTTAAAATAAAAACATGCTTAAAACGTTAGCTCTGTAAGCTGCAAACCTACTTTTGATGTATTGACATTCACCACAGAAATCTCATGCTCAGAGCTCTGAGTCTAGGACCCAGGGGAAAACAGGAAATGGCCGAGTGATTGAGAGAGTCGGGCAAAGCAAGCGATGATGCAGCAGCAGAACCAGAAGCAGGAGATGGCCAGTTCCACTGCGGGCCTGATGGAAGCCCTCCGGGGGACTGATCCGCCCCCTGAGCCGCGTGTTTGGCACCCCAGCCATAGGGTATAATTGAGCCAAATAAATTCAGCAGTACTGATAATTCTCGAACCCTAGTATCATACTGATACTGGGATTTGGGAATATCAGCAAATACTGATGTTTTTCAAATTTGGTATAGCCGAACTGGAAAAATACCTCAAAAAATATTTTGGGGTGCACACTCCTAGTCATCTGTACGTTGATGACACCCAGCTCTATCTGCTGATGGGTGGCCGGCCAGATCCCGCCCCAGCAAGTTTGTCTGAGGGTCTGGAGGCTGTGGTGGAATGGCTGAAACAGAGCCGTCTGAGACTGAATCCTGTTAAGACGGAGGTTCTGTGGCCGGGCAGGCAGGATACAGGTTTGTGGTGCCAACTCCCAGCTTTTGACAGTGTGCCCTTGATATCGGCACCAACTGCCAGGAGCCTGGGTGTGATTCCGGATGCCTCCTTATCAGTGGAGGCCCAGATCACGAATGTTGCCAGACTGGTGTTTTTCCAGCTATGCCAGATCAGGCAACTGGCCCCTACCTGTCCCGCCCTGACCTAGCTACAGTAATCCATGCAACAGTCACCTCCAGATTAGACTACTGTAACTTGGTCTACATAGAGCTGCTCTTTGAGACTGACCTGAAAACTCCAGCTGATTCTGAATGCAGCTGCACCAGTCCTCATGGGGACCTCATGTATGGCACATATCCACCCTGTGCTGCACTGGCTTCCGGTGGAGTACCGGTTCAGGTTCAAGGTTATGGTATTAACCTCTAAGGACCTTAACGGTCTGAGACCCACATATCTTTGGGACCGCATCTCCTGGTATACCCCTGAAGAGCATTGCGCTCGGAAGATAAGAACCTGCTGGTGGTCCCTGGCCTGAGAGTCATCCAGCTGTCCTTGACTAGGGGAGGGCATTTTCTGCCCTGGCCCCAACCTAGTGGAACTATCTGCCAAATAACATCTGTGCCCTGTGAGATTTAATACAGCTCTGCAGGGCCTGTAAGTCAGAGATATTCCACCAGGTGTTTAGCTGAGGACAGTGATGGTTTCACATCTGTCTGGCACTGACAAGGAGTGGGGAGCTAAGTATCCTTCTGGGGCTGTTGTCAATTAGTGGCCAGCGTGTATGTCCCGGCTCCTGTTAGAACTCAGGGCTGTGGGACCACCTGTTGTGCAGGTGTGCCTCTCACTGCCGGAATGCCAAGTCCCGCTGGCGCTGGTCTCACAAATGGGCCACTGGTGGGGGTGAATCAGGGGGGCTGTCTGACATGCGTTGTTCCACCCCAGCTGTTGCCAGAGTGGGCTCCGCAGCTTCATTGGTGTCAGGTGTAGATTCTGCCAGAGCCGGGAACTCATCCTCAGCAGTACTCAGGACTTCAGCTGGGGCTGGGAGCTCATCCTCGGCAGTACTCATGACACTATTCCCCCCCAAGGGCCTGGTTTGTCCAGGTAGGTCTTGTGGAAGTGCTGGACCAGGGCTGGGGCATGGAGGTTGTCTGCAGGTTCCCAAGACCGGTCTTCAGGGCCATAGCCTTCCCAGTCCACAAGATACTGGAGAGATCCATGATGGTGCCAGGAGTCCAAGATCTGGTGGACTTCATACTCCTCCTTGTCATCCACGAGGACTGGCGGTGGTAGTGTAGGTGGAGTAGCCCGAGCAGGATCAGGAGGGGCCATCAGGACCAGCAAGGATCGATGGAACACAGGGTGGATCCGTAGGTGGGAGGGGAGATGTAGCCAAAAAGAGACAGGATTTTGGTTCTGCATCTGCGGGATATAGGAGATCCAGAAGTCGAATTGGGAAAAGAATAGAGACCACTGGATCTGTCTTTGGTTGAGGTGATGGGTGTTCTGGAGGTGTTCTAGGTTCCGATGGTCTGTGAGCACCTAAACGGGATGGCGGGCCTCTTTGAGGTAGTATCGCCAGACTTTGAAGGCAACCTTGATGGCTAGTAGCTCCCTCTCCCAGACAGTGTAATTCCATTCAGCCATCGTCAGTTGGTGAGAGTAGTAGGCACAAGGCTGGAGAGGCTGCCTAGGGTTGTCCCGCTGAGAGAGAACTGTGCCGCTAGCGACGCTGAAGGCATTGGCCTCCACCGTGAAAGGGAGCTGGGGATAGGGGTAGTGCAGCAATGGCCCTGACACAAAGCAGGTCTTGAGGACAGCGAAGGTGTGCTCGGCCTTGGGGGTCCAGAGAAACATTTCTTTGGGCTGAAGTAGCCGAGTTAGGGGGTGGTTAACAAGGCGTAGGTGGCGATGAATTGCCTATAGTAATTGGCGAATCCAAGAAGCCATTGTACATCTTTGCGGGTTCAAGGGATCTGCCAAGTCAGGATTGCTTCTATCTGTTTTGGATCCATGACTATCCCTTGCGGGGATATAATATGGCCGAGGAACTCGACAGAGTGCAGACAGAACTCAAATTTCCCCAGTTTTGAGTATAGACCAGGGATTCGAAGGCGCTGGAGGACTTGGCAGACATGCTCGATGTGCTGGGCAGGATTGTTAGAAGAAATCAAGATATCATCCAAGTAAATGATAATTAAATGGTTGAGCAGGTCTTGGAAAACAACATTCATGGGCCTCTGGAAGATCGCACGTGTGTTGGTCAAATCAAAGGGCATTACTAAGTACTCATATTGGCCGTATCGAGTGCTGAAGGCCGTCTTCCATTCATCACCCTGTCGAATATGTACCAGGTTATATGCACTGCGGAGATCCAATTTTGTGTAGATCCGGGCCCCCTTAAGGTGGTCTAATAGTTTGGGGATCAAGGGTAGGGGGTACCGGTCTTGTATAGTGATTTTGTTCAGGGCTCAGTATTCTTTGCTAAGTCGGAGCTCACCACTCTTCTTTTTAATGAAGAGGACTGGTGCTGATAATGGAGACATGGAGGGCCAGATGAATCCTCTCACCAGGTTCTTTTCCAAGAAGTCCCATAGAGCCGCCAGTTCAGGTTCCGCCATGGGGTATAACTGGCCTACTGGCAGGGGTGCCTTGAGCACCAAATTGATGGCACAGTCATAGGGCCAATAGGGAGGAAGTTGGTCAGCTCCTTTCTCCTCGAAGACGTCAGCAAAATCCCTTTAGGGTGGTGGGAGACGGCAAGCGTTGGCCAGGGCGGTGGCAGCCAGGGTGGTAGCCAAGGTCTGGTGTGGACAAGGGTCCAGGAACTGTAAGTCTTGTCAGACCCAATCCACCCTGGGATTGTACGTCATCAGCCAGGATAAACCTAGGATTACCGGGAACTGTGGCATGCAGGTGACGTCAAAGTGGAGTTGCTCATGGTGCTGTTGAATGCAGAGTGTGAGGAGACAGGTCTCCTGGGTCACGGGGCCCAATCAAAGGAAATGCTCGTCGATGGCCTCTATCAGGGTCGGTGTGTTTTTAGACTGGATGGAGATTTGATGCTGTTTGATAAAGGTGGCATCAATAAAACAGCAAGCCGCCCCAGAGTCCAGCATGGCATAGACGAACAGCCATCATTCATCGGGCAATTGGAGCTTAATAGGGATTAGAAAGCACCCTTGGTCCCTAGTCATGAGTTCAGAGGACTCAGCCAAATGCCCCAAGCTGGTGGGTCCAGTTAGGCATGGGTGGATCTTTTACTGGCTGTGGTAGTGGCAGCAGCATCTCCAGACGGGGCTACTTGGCAGGGCAGCCGACAGAGAAATGTCCCGCCCCTCCGCAGTACATGCAGAGGTTTTGTGTTTGGTGGCGGGCCTTTTCTTCCGGGGTTAGGCATGGCTGAGCCACTCCCAGCTGCATGGGCTCACCCTCGGCTTCGCTCGTACCTGAGGTCGCCAATGTTGACCAAGGCACCAGACGGCATGTGGCTTGTGGTACACAGGGGCCTGCCATCAGCTCTCCAGGTGACCGTTGATACGGAGACCTAAGGTTATTAAGCCCTGTAGTGTTTGGGGGTGGTCAACTCGAGCAAGCTCATCCAAGACTTCATCAGACAGCCCTTCCAAGTACTGGTCGATTAAGGCTGCCTTGTTCCAGGCTAAGTCCTGGGCCAGAAGCTTGAATTCCGTGGAATACACAGTGACAGAGCGTTTGCCCTGTTTCAGGGTGTGGATCTTTTGGTTGGCTGCCGCTGCTTGTTGGGGGTTTGCATAAGTGGTAGACAGATGGGCAAGAAACCGCTGAAAATCAGAAAGTAGTGGTGAAGGGGCCACCAGTAATGGAGTAACCTATTTAGCAGCCTGCCCCTTTAAGAGGCTGATTATGAAGCATACCTTGGTCTTGTCAGTGGGGAAATCTCGAACACATAGCTCAATATATAGTTTACATTGTGCCAGGAACGCCGGAAACTCCTCCACATTACTGCCAAACTTTTCAGAGGGGTTGACCGGGCACCTTGGCGGCGGGACAGCAGTGGCGGTGGCTTGCTGCTGTAGTTGCAGGTGAGCAACTACTTGCATGAGTTGCTGTACCTGGTTCACCAAGTCGGCTAATTGCAGAGTGCCTCCACTTGCCTCTCTGTCCATCCTGTGGAGCGAGCATGTTGTGGTGCCAGCAATCTGTCACGGGCTGGAGTGAGGGCGGAGCAAGAGAGGGATAGTCCAGGTTCAGTCTGAGTTCAAAAACTGGGAGGCAGGAAAATCAGGAGCCAAGTAACAGAATCCAAGGTACAAACCGAAAGCGTAATCGTCAAAGCCAGAGTCGAGGAGCCAAGAGGTCAGAGCAGGAAATAGGAACTGGGAACATGGGCGAGGTGGGTGCAGAGCGTCGTCAAGCTGACTAGTTGCTGGCACGAGGAACCGAAAGGGAGTGGGGTGCTAAGTATCCCTCCAGGGCTGTTGTCAATTAGCGGCCAGCACATGTGTCTCAGCTCCTGTTAGGGCTGAGGGACCACCTGTTGCGCAGGCGTGCCTCTCACCGCCGGGATGCCAAGTCCTCCAGTGCTGGTCTCACAAATGAGCCACCGGTGGGAGCAAATCAGGGGGGCTGTCCGACATGCATTGTTCCGCCCCAGCTTTTGCTGGAGCGGGCTCCGCGGCTTCATTGGTGTCAGGTGTAGATTCTGCCAGAGCCGGGAGCTCATCCTCAGCAGTACTCATGACAGCATTTTTGAACCATTTGACAGCCCCAAACTTTAAAGGATGTGAGACACTAAATGCCATTTGACTGACTGACTGATCGTTTGCTGGCCAACCCCTTTTCTTGCTTCTTTCTCATCACTGTTCCCTCTTTGACTCTCACACATTGGTATTGTCTTCTGGCATTCCAGGAGGGTGGAGATATTTAAATCCGTGAGGAACTTTAATCCTTGGCTTTCTTTTTAATTGCATGAAAAATATTTCGTTCTTTTTTCAGGCTTGTAAAACATAAGTTTCCTCAGAAAAAAACCTTTAAAAATATTTATTATTATTTTTTCCTTCTTACAAAGCTAACCGGACAGAATCCCTTCCAGATAAACTCCGTTCTTATCCATGAGTCATGCACTAGCCTTTCTGGATGCCCTGACCAAGTGTGATGTGTCAAGTGGCACCAAACTACTCAAGTCAGGCCAAACAATCTTGATGACATACGCTCCATCCCTGCATCTCAATTTGGAAAGTTAGTGCTTTTTACACATTGTAGCCTGAAGCTACTTATGGAGCACAGAGTAGATGAGGTGTAATAGAACAGCAGCCATTCACCCATAACAAATAACCATCCAGGGTATGAAGATAACATTGGATGGCCTTGTAAGGTGCAGAATCTACCATTAAATACAGAATCTGATACACTGCCTCAGAATTCTGTGACTCTATATTTTATATGTAAACAAGAAATATTTTTCTAGACTCAGTGGCCTTTTTCAGACTGCCTATCTATTTCGTTTCAGGAACTGGTTACTAACGGTTTTTTTCTGAAATTTCAGACAGACCCGTTTTAGTAACTGGCTGCTAATGGAATATATTTACCTGTTCATACAATGCTGGTTGTCTCACATTTGGGAACCATGCCTGAGGTATTTTAGTTGAAAACTGCTCTCTTCTGTTCTCAATTCCATCTTCTGCTTCTCAATCGCTATGCGGTGATGTATGAAATGCCCCCTAGAGCACTTCCTGTAATGCTGCTTTCCTTTCTCACTCTGGTCGCACGCAATCTTCTTCAGCCATTTTTGTGTTTTTTTGAAGGCTGTAATGGGAGCGCTGAGATATTAAAAAACAGAGCAATTCATCATCATAACAACTCCTAAACAACCCTGAAATTCCCCCTCCCTGAGCCCCCCACTTTATCCCAAGGCCTGCCTGCCTGCTTGCCTCTCTGTGTGTCTGCAGAAGAGGGGGGGAGAGAACTACATCTGCTTGGGGAGGGGAGTTGCAAATGAGGCTGAGGCCATGGTGGTTTATGGAATTGCTATGACAATGGATTTGTCAGAAGTCCTAACTTAGTCAGCAAAACACCAGGCCTTTTTGATGCAAGCAAGGTTAGTGTTTATTAAGCTGCAATAGATAGATCACTGAAACAGGTCTCTTGTTCAGAATGACTTGGTTACAAAAAAGCAAGCGGTTATACAGGGAAAGGGGGTGAATGGGGACCCCCCTTCTTCCATACAATGAATACCATGCGACTGGGAAATCGAAAGTTACTAAGCTAATGAATTTCCCACCGCCCCCATTAACCACAGCTGCTACATCTATGCCAGCGATAGAGAAGCTCACAGCCCGACTTGCCAAGGTCAGAACGTCTGGGCTGCAAAGAGATAATAAAATAAAAGCCACATTCCATTCTCACACCCGAGGTGTAAATCAACAACTCCCCGGATTCCAACCTCCCGTCTGGTACGCCACTAAGGCGCCAATAGCCCACCTCCCTCCCTGTCATCCATCATAGCCCACCTCCCCCCCTTCCATAATGGCAGGGCTACCTGACATGCAGCCCCCTCGAAAAGAGCCCTACCCCTTTGGTTTATGGGGGTACAATTTGTGAAAGGCTTTAACTAGCCGGGGGGCAGAACATTTTCCGCCCGTACCCACTCCCTCTGCTCCGGCCCAAAGTCAATCCATTCAACAAGGTAAAACAAGCGATTGCGAGAGAGTTTAGAGTCCAGAATTTGCGAGACTTCGTAGTGAGGTTCCCCCCCCACCAGCAGCGGAGGCGGGACGGGGCGTTGCGGTCTCCATTTGTTCCCTTCAGGCGCTGGGCGAAGAAGCCGTACATGAAAAACAGGATGAACAGACTTTGAGAGACTTAGGCAACGCAAGTTCAACAGTTACATTGTTAATCACTCTCACAATCTCAAAAGGACCAATAAATTTCCAACCGAGTTTGCAGCTCGGCTGAATGCGACGCAAATGTTGGGTGGACAAGTAAGCAAACTCTCCACATTTGGGAATCCAGGCAAGACTACGTTTCTTATCGGCCTGGAGTTTATACGCCGCCTTAGCTTCTTCCAAAGTCTGGGCCAAGGAGCCCCACGCCTCCTGCAACTGTTTGCACCAGTCACCAGCGTCTCCCGCCGGGAGGTCGGGGAGAAGACAAAAACGGTAGAGGCGGGGCGTCATACCCCATGCACCGCTTTAAAAGGAGACATCCCCGTTGATGAGTGCTGAGTATTATTGTAACAGAACTCAGCCAAAGGCAAAAGAGAATGCCAATTGTCCTGCTGAAAATTAGAAAAACACCGCAAATATTGTTCCAGCGTTTGATTCACACGTTCAGTCTGCCCATCCGATTCAGGATGGTAGGCACTGCTCACCCCCGTTCTACCCCAAGCAGTGACATAAGTTCGCTCCAGAACTTTGAAACGAACTGAACTCCTCTGTCGGAGATCACTTTAGCAGGCAAGGTGTGGAGTCTCACGACGTGTTGTAAGAACGCAGAGGCCAATTTCTTAGCAGAGGGGATGGTGGCAAAAGGAACGAAATGCGCCTGTTTAGTAAACAGGTCCACTACCACCCAAATGACAGTTTTTCCCCCACTAGGGGTAAATCCGTAATAAAGTCCATAGAGATCACTTCCCATGGCCGAGCCGGCGTAGGGAGGGGTTGTAGGGCACCTGGGGGTTTACCGGGCCGAGGTTTACTCATTAAGCAGGTTTGACAGGCAGATGTGAAGAGTGAAACATCTTTACGTAGGCCCGGCCACCAAAATTGCCGCTGCAAGAGCTGGAGGGATTTTACAAACCCTGTGTGTCCAGCCAGCTTAGATCCGTGTGCCCAACCCATTACCTCCCCCTGAGAGATCGGGGAACAAAGAGTTTGTCATTTTTAGTCCAGCAGCCATGCGCATCACGGGATATTCCTTCTTCCCCCTCCACCTCCTCCCTATCCACATCAGACAGTTCAGTGGAAAATTTTACGGCCCAGTCATTCGGGGGAGGGTCTGGTGGCTGGGGGAACGTTTGGCCTGCCTCCGAGTGGTTACCGCTCCGGATTGCTCTGTTTTTTAGCATCTCAGTGCTCCCATTACTGCCTTCAAAAAAACCAACAATAGCTGAAGAAGATTGCACGCGCCAGCAGGGTGAGAAGGGGAAGCAGCACTTTGTGAAATGGCCATATCACTTTAGGGACAGGCCCTTAATGGAAGTAATCTGCTGTGTGAAAGACCTGCCTCTGTATCGCCATCCAGTTAAGAAAGACTGTCTGAAAAGGGCCACTGTTTATTATTTCATGGCAATTTGATTATTCTTAATAAATAGGCATTACCAAACTCTTATTCTAGTAATTTTGTCCCCTCAACAACTAACTTGTCTGCCTATAATCTTTATCCACAGAGTAGCTCCAAGTTCCTTCACATGTACAGGTCTCTTGATATAATTCAGGACTATGTGGAAGTTCACAGGAATTTACGTTTGGGAGGCTGCTGTTCAGTTCAGGCATTTGTGTAGAAAATGGCTTTACTGCCTAAGGGCCAATTTTACATGAAAAATTAATCTGATTTAAAACAGTGAGTCAAAACACCACTCCCCCCACCCACCCCAAAAAAAAAAACACCAGTTCAGAGAGATTTTGGTGTACACAAAGACTGAACCCAAACCTAAAATCTCCTGGTTGTCTTGAACTGGAAATGGAACCAGGTTCAGGTTCAAGGAAACAAAAAGATTTTAAGTACAGGTAGTTCCCCGTTTACAGCAAAACCCTTTCTGAACCTGTTTTTAAAACAGGACCAATTCTGAACCAGCCTAAAAGTCTCTTTTCCTGTACACTCATCCCATCCCTCTCTATGAGACTTCTCTGCTTTTCCCATCTCCTCCACAGTACTCTTTCTTTTTACGGACTTGCCAGAATGATTGGAGACACCTCCACCCATCACAATCGGCCTCAGGTTTCTAGGCCCTGTTACTAGGCTAAGGGCAGTCTCTAAGGCCTGGGCTCTAAGGCCTACTTTGATGAAGGAGCACAGTTGTCCACTTCACTGTCTCCCCTTTCCTTGGTGACTTTGAGAAAGGGAAGGCAGTAGGGGCATGGGCAATTGGCCAAAATAAATTAATTTTGGATCAGCCCAGGCTCCAGAGGCTGCCGCAGTCTGGTTCACAGCCAAAATGTGTCAGTGGGGAGAAGACCCATGAAGCTCAGTTTCCCAGCCCCTCCAAAAATAACCTCTGCTCCTCACTGGTTCTTTAACTTCCTTGGAATCCATTGGGGCTTTATGTCGTTGCTGCTGGTCTCATCTGTTTAACGCCACAATTCTAAATATATTATCACATAGCACAGAGCGGTGTGTGCATGCTACACAAAGCTCTGTTCCCCTTTAGCTTTCACAGGAGGTTTCACAGGGTCAGCAGTGCCTCTTGGTAGATAGTTGCTCGCCTCACATAAAACACAAGCCCTTTGTTCTTACCATCATTGTTTTGTTTGGATACACAATTGTTGATAATCATGTTTGAGCATAAAATATTTGTATACTAAATTCAAACACACACACCCCGAAGGATAACAACTGAACACCATATATGGAAGATTCCATAAATGTAAAAGTGGAATTAACCATTTTTTAAAAAAAAAAATGATACTTGGTTCATTTATAAAACTTGCAGGCTACTTTTCTTTTAAAAAATACAGAAATTAGCATTGTTGGGACATAAATTGAGTGCCTGTATTCCATGGTTTACTTATCTTCAAATATAGCATTTTTTTTAACGATTAATTTTTTAGCTATCTTATGAACCCCACTTCTTCCTTTTGAACACCTGCTTTATCGTCGACCTGAAAATCAGAAGGGGTATATTTCAACCCTGTCTGATATTCTGGAAACGCTCGATCTGGTAACCCCTTTACCCTTCCAGCTTAAATGGCAGAAGGACTGTTCTTCAATTGACCCTACTTTTACATGGGATCAGGGGTAATTTGGAGCAGAAGTGCGCAGAAGCAGAGCTCCAGCAGTTAGAAGCACAGGCGGCGACAAGCTCCACCCCCAGCTCCCAGCAGGAGCAGAAGCAGCACTGTAGCCTTCCTCCTGGGCCCAGATAGGCTACTCTGGGACTGGAATGACAGCCCCCAGAATGGAAAGACTGTCCCTAGGGGTGGAGCCTGAGCAGTGGGTGTTGCTTTCTGACACACTCCTGGTGATGTCAGGGGGCATGGCATATGCAAATAAGTTATGCTAATGAGCTCCTGCACCTCTTTTTCTAGGAAATGACCCCTGCATGGGATTCCATATGGTCCTCAACAGAATTCAGTTCCTCTGTTTTGGCGTCGAGATACCAAACATTCAAAGTGATTTCCCGTTGGTACTTGATACCAAAAGCCCTCACACATGCTACTCCAGGCTTGAGCCCAGCATGCTGGAAAGAATATGGTCCTGAGAGTGATTACCTCCACTGTTGGCTTACCTGTCCAGTGCTCCAGCATTTTTGGCATACAGTGCTGAAGACAATCAATACGATTATTGAGATCCAACTAGATGATATACCCAGGGCTCTTTTGTAGCAGGAACTCCTTTGCATATTAGGTGACACACCCCTAGTGTAGCCAATCCTCCAAGAGCCTACAGAGCTCTTCTTACAGGGGCTACTGTAAGCTCCTGGAGGATTGGCTACATTAGAGGTGTGTCGCCTAATATGCAAAGGAGTTCCTGCTACAAAAAGAGCCCTGGATACACCCAAACAAATAATCCTATGATTATTTCCAAATGATGATTTACCAACATGGAAACAATCAGTTATTGGTATTTTACTAGTGCCTGCTAAACTTTCAATTGCTTCTCAATGGAAATCTCCTTCAGCCCCGTTTGTATTGGCTTGGCACTCCAGACTTTGGGAACAGTACGTTTTAGCTAAGCTAATTTTGAATTTTAACTCCTTGCCTTCATCAGCAACAGTTAACAAGTATAAAAGAGCCTGGTCTCCTATTTTAAGTTATTTGGCAAAGAACAGAGAAATTCCAAAAGAACTTTATACTTGTTATATTTAATTTAAGCCCCCCTTTTTTGTTGTTCTGTTTTGTTCATTTTACTGGTGTTGCTGTACCATTGTTTTAATTTTTGAATGTAATAAAAAATTTCAAAGGTTAGAAATTAAAAAAAGAAAAAAATACAGAAGTTAAAAAAACACAACCAACATACAAGACGTTAAAATTCAGAAATATAAAATAATTTCCTGATGCCATTTATCTCTTTCTTCGGATGGTAAGCTTTAAAAAAAACTGGAGAAGAGTGAGATGGGGCTTCTCTGGGAGGGTATTCCACATGGGTAACACTAAATCAATCAAAGAAGGGCCTCAGTACATAGGCAGGTTCATATGAGAGTAAATTGTCCTTTTGGAGTCCTGGTGACAGAAAACTCTAAAGGTCAGCACCAGAACTTTGAAGAGTGTCCAGAAACCAACCAGAACCAACTTGAAACATTGGGGTAATTGAGACAAGTCCTGCTTAACAACTGGTTTGCTGCATTTTTGATCACTTGTCATTTCTTAATGCTTTTCAAAGGCAGCTCCAAATCACATAACTGTGTTATCTCATGTGGAAGTTACCAAGACAAGGGTGAGGATACTAAGATCTTTTGTCCACAGCAGAGGGCAGAGCTGGCACAGGTCTGAGCCCTGTTTTAAGCCACCCACTAGGGTGATCAAGGCAATTTCAGTCCCAAAACTGGATTGGAAGGCAATTTGACTGACTGTCCAGGCTGTCATTCAAGAGTATCTGCAGATTTTACTTGAATACTTTACATGAAAAAGAACTAAAAACTGGCTGGTCATTTGACAGAACAGCCTCCAGTTGTCTTATACCTCCCTCTTCCCAAAACAAACCCTGCCCCTCAACTGATATGACCTTTCAGCTGACATGACCATTCGGCCTCTGTGTTGAGACCTCAGTCACTACCCCTTTCAGTTCAGCCCATCAGTCCTACCATCCTGGAGAAATCTTGTCTGCTTTTGTCCATAATGTTGTTTATTAGAAAAAATTAGGCATGTGAGTACAATATAAAAGAAGTTAGATTGGCCAGGAGAAAGGCAGGATTGAACTGTTTTAGCATGACTGAATTTCAGTCCCCGAATATAATGGCCAGCTAGCTCAGCCATGAAAAGGTGAAGCTTGCGCTTTATAGCGATTGTTCTAGGAAGTTGCAGTCCAATCAAAGCACTATGCCCTGTTGTTAGTCTAGCATGTGGGAATCTCCTAAAATTGCCAACCTGGAATTAGAGAAAGCTATAGTAATCCGGCTTGCAATTTGCTTGTCTTCAGTTCCAGTCCTCCACCCTCAAGAAATTGAAGAGTGGGAGAGAAAAATGGTTGGAAAATAGTGAGGCTCTGTTTCTCCATGTCTCTGGAGTCTTGACCATAGAGATTAGGGGAAGTTCCTAGAGCTTCACAAAGAAGTGATGTCACATTTCCCCCAAACTCCACCCTCCCCAGGCACTGCCCTAAAACATTACAATGCAGAAAGGGAAAGATAAAGTCTCCATCCAACCTCCTTACTGTTTCTCCCCACCCTTAACACTTTACTCTTTGAAGTTATTGTACGGTGTGTGTTGCACCATGTGGGTTAGTATTGTGTAAGTGCTGATACTGGGCACAGGTAACCAGGGGCTCTTTGCTCTCTTCTTATACTGCAATTTACATTGTAAAATTCAAGACACCCCCTTCATACTAGGGTTACCATAGTGTTTTACTAGACAACCTCCCGTGCTTCTAAAAGACAGGCATTCAGGAATGAAGCTAGCAGAGCTTTTCTTGGAACAGAGAGCAGTGCTGAGAAATGCTTCAGCAGTTAAATTTCTTTGTGCCAGGCTGCTAATAAAGGCACGGCCAGTTAAAAAAAAATGGCAGCCTTCCAACACACCATACATTTTGTGATGAAAACATATTGGCTGATGCAAATAGAAATAAGAATTCTTGGCCAGTTTGGACAATGCTCAACTCTAATGCATAGTGGAGAGAGTAAGTGTGCACTTTCCCTCCTCACCCAGTGTTCCTTCCCTAATGCCAGCATCTTAGCTCCCCCCACCCCCATGAAGTTGCCTAATGTTCAGAGGGGGGCTCAGTTTGCATGGCCAATCTTCCTAGTAAAATCTGGGAATCCGCCATACAATCTGACCCTTCGTATCTTGGATTTGGCTATATCTGAGCAGTATTTCATGACACGAACGGTTGTGGCATTAGGAGTAGGATAGGTGCATTGGGTGAAAGGGGAGAAAGGGCTGGGGGACTCATTCAGCAGTCCTTGTGTGCGGAATATTTACCAACAAAGAAGTTTGTTTGTTTGTTTGTTTGTTACGGTCTTTAGACCAGCATACAGTTTAATCAGAAAGAAGTTGGCATCATGTTTCAGACATTATTGAGGACTCCCCCCCCTTTTTAATGGATAGAAAAGGACAAGGTGGGAGGGGAAAAATGATCTTGCTGGGAGCAGGTAATTGTGAAGCCAAATCCAGCTCATGGGTTGCAAAATCTTTTCTTATGGGCATGACTTTGAAGAGCAATTATTTCTTCTCTGCTGGTGAGAAGCCTGTTTGACCCAGACAGGCTAGCACATGTCATGGATAGGCAGGATTTTGTTTGATGGGTCACAGACTGTAAAGGCCTGGAAAACAGAGGTGAGCAGGGTTGCTAACTTTGTATTGGCTCATTCCTAGATTCTGTTCCTACCCTGGGAATCTTGTACACAGGATGGAGGAGGACAGACATGTGCAGTGTGGTGGTTAAAGTGCTGGACTAGGACTTGGGAGACTGATGTTCAAGCCCCTGCTCGCCAAGAAACTCACTAAGTGACTTGGGGCCTAGGGGTGTCAACATCAGATTGGGAAATTTTTGGAGATTTGGGGTTGCAACCCAGGAAAGGCAGGGTTTGGGAAAGGGAGGAAGATCATCAGCATACAATTTTATACAGCTGACCCTCCAATGCAGACATCTTCTCTGGAGGATGGAGATCAACTGTAATTCCAGGAGACCTCCAGACCCTACCTGCAGGTTGGCAACCCTACTTGGAGCCAGTTATTTGTTCTCAGCCTAATCTCCCTCACAGGGCTGTCAGGAAGCTAAAATGGAAGACGAACAAACCATGTACGCTACACTGAGCTCCTTAGAGGGCAGGTGAGATAAGCTTGTAATAAATAATAAAATAATAACAACGATTAAATTTAAAACAAATAAAATATAGACACACACAGAGAGAGAAATCGTCAGACCTTGGCCATTTGGAGCCATCCTCCTAACAAAATAAATCTCTGGGGTCTTTCCAATATCCAAGCAGCAATAGTACAAGACAGAATTTAAGACATTAAAGTAGCCAGCATAAAGAGAGTGCAGGAAAGGTAGAAAGGGGTTAATTTTTTAAAGCAGCAGGCCCAAAGACTTATCATAGATAAGGGTGCATTCTAGTGGCAAAAACTATGCAATGCAGGCATAATCAAGACAAACGAAGGACCTGGGGTCCATGCAGAAGGGGAAGAAAGTTGCTCCTTGTGCATCTCTCTAAAAAGTGACAGGTTGCTTTCAGTCCCCTCCCCTTTTGCCTGAAGGTAACACTGACTGCTTATTGGTTATCTGTGGAAGGAAGAATTCCAGAGTGCTACAGTTCAAGATGCACTGTATTCCTTCTATAGCTATGTTTTGGTTCTAACACCCGGGGAGGACCACTGACCAAAGTGGACCCCTAACCGTTTTCATCTATATAGTCAGCTTTCCCTTAAAATATAATCTTGTACAGCACACAACTATATGTCCTCAACTCTATCTCCTTGTTTAAGAATGCTAGGTAGATTCCCACCCACCCACCCCGCTTTCCAGAACTGGGACATTTCCAAACCCTCTTCCAGGTGCAAGTTTATAAGAGCACTGAGAAGGGTGGCAGACAAAGGAGGTCTTTGCAATCCGTGAGGTGTGCTTTACAGGACAAAAAGTCATCCTGCATTGTGGCATAGCTGACTTCTTCTGTTGGGACCCCTTGTGCCTTTCTGCTGAGTCCATACTCTGGATTTCAGCTGTTTGTGTTTGATGTGCAAGCTGCTTTTTGCCAGCCACACATGCACTGGAGTATATTCCACACCTATGTAGCCATACAGAGTATCACCCTGCAGTGCCTTGATGTCACAGGTAAATGCGCACCTACCACGCTAGCTGCAGGTATGGTACATATGACATTGTGACTCAAACCCTGCAAATAATTCTTTGCAGTGCATGTGCACTGCAGACACAGGTTTATGTGCTGACAGAGCCTTGCTGAATTGAAATTGAGGTGTTGCATATGCGTCTAATCCTGTGAATGGCCTTTGCCAAAGAACAGACACTGGCAAGAAGGTGACAGCAGGGGCCCTGACCTGCATCCTGTTCTGCTCCTGTGCCTTTAACAGCAGCATGACCTGCAGCAAACAGCAAGTGGATACGCACTTGGCACCTGCTAGTGCTGTGAAAGGCAGAGGAGCAGCGGGTTTTATTTAAAAAAAAAAAGTTGGCAACGCTGCCTGTGCTCCATTCTCTTGTGCGTCTCCGAGTCCAATGAGGCGACTTTTCAAATGAACGTGGATAAAGTGGTCGCCCCGATTATTATTTTTTAAAAAAGATCACTCCTCTTCTCCTCCTCCTCTTTTGAAATGTCCCCTGCATTTTGCAAGGAAGGAAACTTCATGCCTTCTGATCCCGCCTGAGAGAGATCTTGGGGGCGGCTCGTGCGCTTGGGTGTCCGCGTCCTCCCCGCCGCAATAACGCTGCCGAGCCTCGCCAGGGCTTGGCGAGCCTAGAAGTCAGCGGCTGCGCCCCCCGCCCCCACCACGCACATTCGGAGTGTGCGCTGATCTTGCCCTGGTTACTGGCACCCGTTCAGGCTGAGGTGTCACTGGGATCTCAGATTGCAGCGAGGGGCTGGCAGGCAGCCAGAGGCAGTCTATTTAAAAGACATGCCTGCTCGACGTTATTCAGTCTCTTTAGAAACTTCTCCAAGGGAAAAGTGTTGGGAGAGCTACAAAGTGGAATTCTTCTCTCTCTCCCCCCCCCCACCTTGTTCCCCCTTCCCCTGCACTCTCTCTCTTGCCGACTTTGTAAAAATCCTCTAACTTTACAGAAAATTCCTTTGTTGTTGTTAACTCCATCTAGGAAGGCGAGAGTGGAGGGGGGAGAGAGAGAGAGAGAGAGATCCAGGCAGTCCCGACCCCCAAGCTCAGTCGCTGCTCGGCAAAGTCCAGCTCTACCTGCTTCCGTCCTCCTCTAGCTGTTTAGGGGGGTTGCTGCTGCTGCTGCTGTTGTTGTTTTGAATTTGCTGCAGATAATCGCAGGACGAGAGAAGCCGAGCCCTTCCTCGGTTGCCTTTCCAGGCGCTGTTCTTGCAAACCTTGCCTTGGCGTGGGGCGTGTGGATTATTCTGTATTTCTTTGTGCAGCCTCGCCAAGGCGGTCCTTTCTCTTTTTTTGCACCCCTGCCTGTTCCAGTGACTTTTGGGGGGCGGGGGGGAGGGGGAATCTCCAACCTGTTGCATCTGCAATTTTATTATTATTATTTTTTTGCAACTGCAGACTTTGACAGCCTGTCGTGATTTTTATTGAATTCTTCTGAATCGTTTGGAAGTGGGAAAGCTTTTTGTTGTTGTTGTTAAATCTAAGGAAGGAGAAAGTTTGGTGGTGTTGTGTTTTTTTTTAAATCTCATTTTCTTTCAAAAGACGCTCCACGCTGCTTTGGTTGCCCGCGGCACTGCCCCCGGGTGCCCCGAAGATGCCCTGGAGGCAGGTTTTCCTCCTCTGCCTGTGCCTGGGGCTCTCGCAAGGCTTGGGCTCCTTTGTGCACTGCGAACCTTGTGATGAAAAAGCCCTCTCCATGTGCCCACCCAGCCCTGTGGGCTGTGAGCTGGTGAAGGAGCCCGGCTGTGGATGCTGCATGACCTGTGCCCTGGCGGAAGGGCAGTCGTGTGGAGTGTACACCGAGCGATGCGCCCAAGGCTTGCGCTGCCTGCCCCGCCAAGGTGAGGAGAAGCCCTTGCACGCCCTGCTCCACGGCCGAGGGGCCTGCCTGAACGAAAAGAGCTACCGGGAGCAAGCCAGGCACGGTGAGTTCTACCTGGGGGCGGGGCGGGGGGGTTCTTTGTGCGTTGCTGCTTCCCCTTGCCTCACTTTGGAGCATCTCCATCTCCCACCTGCCCTGCACTGACCACACTCGGCTCCTCTTTCCCTGTTTCCTAGAGGTGCCACCTGTCCCCTGGGGCTGCCTTTTCAAATCCCCCTGTGTGCCAGTCACTCCTCCCCCTGCTTTTTGCTTCCCCTGTACCTTCATTCACTTTGCTGCCTAAAACCTGGGCGACCTCCCCTTTTCCTTTCCTTGTATTCCCTTAGAAATCCCTTGATTAACAAATCTGGAGCGGCAGTAAGATTCTCATGCCTCCCTTTTCTGGATGCAAAGGCGAATGTACCTCCCACTCACACTACAGTTTTGTTTTGCCTGGAGGCCATTAGCTTTGCTTCATCAGCCTTACCCACCTTTATTAGCCTGAGGTCACTCCTTTCCTTCTCTCCTGTTCCATAAGTGTTCCTGTCGTTATTGCACACCTGGTGTCGCACTCGGATGGATTTTCCTCACAACCTGTTGGATCACTACCCTGGCTCATCCCTTGGCCTTTGCTAACCGCCTCTCTCATTCCAAGATCCTTCTCTTTTTGTACATCCCCTCTGAATCCTGCCCTCCCTTCTCTTCTCCCATGGTGTTCTGTAGCAGTCTCTCTTCTTTAGCATTTGCCAGTCAGTACTGTGTGCTTTGCAGCCCTGTGGTGAATGTATAGAAGTTGCTCCATCGCCTGTCCCATGCAAGCCAGCCTCCATACCTGTGTCTGCAGCCCAACTGGCCCATCCTGTTCTATCCCAGGATAGGATTTGCTTGGGTTGCCACTGGCAGTCGTCATCAGCTAAATCACCTTGGCAGGTGCAACAGAAGAATGCCAAAGAATATTTTGGAGAAAGAAAAACAAGGTCAACATTTCTATTTTACATGTCACTAGGGGGAAAAAATCCCGACACTGCATTTCTTATCCTTTATTCCAGCTGGGCCATTTCTTCGTTGTTGTTCACACCTGGACTCAAAAACCTCACACCCTCAAGCAGTAATTTCTATTCCTCCCATCTTCATCGTTTGCTTTCTGCCAAACTGCTTGTTGCATCCATACAGGAGAGACTTGCAGCTACAGTTTCTCTGCCCCATCACCAATAAATCTTGCTTTTTAAGTTGCATCCCTCTTCTTCTGCTTGCAGGCATTGGCTCCCTTGGGTTGCCATCTCCTCTGGCAGAGGGAAAGTTCCTTTAAAAAGCTAACGAACGCAAATTTCAAAATGTCAGGTGCTGCCTTTGGAAGAGGCTAAAGACGATGGCTTGGATAACTCCGCATGTGGGATCTGCTCAGCTGTGTGAGGAGGAGGAGGAGGAAGAGGAGATATATGACTTGATTTCCTGTCTCATAGCCCAGTAAACTGTAACAGTCTGTTTCCACTGAAATTCCATGAAATCTCCCCCTTGCAGATCATCTACAGCATTTTACCACCACCCCCGTGCGCCAAGTGTGTGTGTGTGTGTGTGTGTGTAGTGCCAGAGAGAAAGTTCAGCAGTTTGTTCAGTAATATGAACAATATGACTAGAGGCAAAAACAGCAGTATGCATCCTTTGGAGTAACAACAGTGCCACTTACAGACGGATGAGACCGGCAGCATTCTGGCTGACTCAGAATGCGCCTGAACCTTTTCTCTTTCTCCCCCCCCTCCTCCCCGACCCCCCTCCGTCACACTCCAGCTGTACAGCAGGTGCGCAGAGGAGGTCTCTCAGGTCAGGGGTAGGCAAATTTTGTACTCAACAGGGCCTCTCTGGTCTTTATACAGCAGTCTTGGGCAGGACATCTTTTTTGCTGCACAGATTAGCCCCCCTCACCACATCTGGTCAGGCTGTGTCATAAAATCCCAGAATGGCCATTGATGGTCGTGTTTCATACACAATCTACAGGATTATGTAGCAAAATAGGGAACCGCTCTCTTACACAAAGCCATTGAAAACTTGTTTTCTTGTTTGTTATGAGAAACAGCATTATTTGTGTCTTGGCTTGAAATTTGGTGGACCTTTTAGAGGTCAGCTGGGAATCTCACTTCGTGGGTCAGATTCAGCCCCTCTAAGCGTCTATCCCAATGACTTTCAGGGAAATTAGCTGTATGGTCGAGCCACTCTTCAGGTTTTTTACTTGTGTCCTTTCAGTGGCACTCCCCCAAAAGGAGAAAGACACAAAAATGGACACACTAGTATCCCAGTGGATTGGCTATGAGCAATTTGTGGGTTGTAGGGGACCCAGGAAGTTGTTGTACTGTCAGCCTGAGGCCTACAAGTCTTGTGAGGACTTTAGGTTTAGGAGGCAGATAACTGAACAAAGACAGACTCATCTTGATTGTTTATCGTATTAAAGAGAGTCGTTGGCATAATTTAACCTCTAGGGTGAAAGTTTCAGACATAATGAATGCTGGGGATATCCAGCATCCCTTTGAAATATTTCAAAGTCATGTTCTAAGGATCTTTCATGTGCCGGCAACCCTTCAGAACAGAGGCCATCTGGCCATTCCACTTGGCAGCGGCCTCACTCTCTTTCCCCCAAGTCCTGCAAGTGGGTTTCTAGAAGTGTCTTTGCTCCTCACAATAATGTTAAAGGAGCTGGTGCAAATAATAACAAAGCTACCTTTCTCTGAAAACAGAAGATGTCTTAAGTGTGTTAGGAATAGATGACTCTGGGAGAAACTTTGTGCCTGCAAGACTTCAGGGGGGGGAAAAATCAGGAATTTCTGAGGGCAAGGCACTGGGAAAATAAAAACTCTTGGCACCAGAACAGTCCAGTGTGAGAACGGAGAAGTATATTTTCATAGGCATGTTTCTAAGCAACTGCAGAAAGGGGGGGGGGATGAAGTTTGACTTGAACTTGAAGGCTTGTGCCAGGTTGGAGCAAAATCCAAAGAATGAGTACTCAAGAAGCCAGTCCCGGCTGTGGTCTATTGATGACCAATATTGGTCCAGAACAGGAAGTGGAGGGATGCGGGATTAGAAATATATGTGTAATAAGCATTGGTGAGATGGTTTGCTTCCTCCTCTTGAAAATGTGGCTGACCTTACTGAGTTTTAAGAAAGGATTCCCCCCCCCCCCATGGTTGCCAGGTCCTATCTCGCTGGAGGCAGGGGGCTCTTGGGTCCTCTTCAGGATGTTCTGCCACACGCACAAAGTTTTTTGCCTTCAAAACCATACAAAACCCCAAAACTAAAGTGTCAGCCCCCTGACATCAGCAACATGATGACATCACTTCCAGGTGATGTCATTGTGTTGGGGATGTGGTGTGACGACTTCCCTGTCTAGGGGTGGGGTTCCCTCCTGGCCACCTGACTGGCAGCGGATCCAGGACCCTAAAAGTGGGGGGAACCCCACTGGGACTTGCAGGCTGGGGAACCCTAGTCCTCCCCCTCTGTTTTTCACACAGGATCGGATACCATGATTTGGGAGCGTGGATGGTAGAAGATCTATGGCAGGGATGGCCAAACCTGCATAACATAACAGCCACACAGTATAAACATCAGATGTTTGAGAGCCACAAGACATGAACAAATATCACACACACATTTTTATTGGGAAAATATGCAGATTTGCTTTTTATTAACATTAAATTAGACTGTGAAAGAGCCTCATGGGGCTCCCGAGCTGCTGTTTGGCCACCCCTGATCTGTGGTCTGTTTCACAGGTGGGTGACCTTCTCGTGCCTCTGTTTGTCTGTGTCCGGGGGTGAAGGTCCTGACTGCCACACAAGCAGAATAGAGCATTCAACAAGTTTATTAAAATATTTAGTAGCCCATCTGCTGTGGATATGCCGTGCTAGGGTAGAGGCCCAGCTCTTATCCAGTCCTGCATCGTCGGCTACCCAAGGTGATAGTCCATGCCTTCCAACACCCAAAGGCGTGCTAAACTTCTTCCTATTGCTAAGCAGAATCCACAACTTCTTTCTACACTGACGATGTGACTGCCTTAGACTATTTCCCACACATCTTTTGGCAGGCCCGTAGCTACCTTGGGGCCCACGGGGCCCAACCCCCTAGCGGTTTTTATGGGCTCCACTCCCTGAGCCTCAACTCCCATGACCCCCTTCCCCCTGATTGCCTGTCAGCCTGTCCACAGGGAGGACGAGGGCAGTGGTTTTAAAGGCGGCGGCAAGGCTGAGAGAGCCACCCAGGCAAGGCAAGGAGGCAGGCAGGCACCTCTTCTGACCCGTGGCCAGCCCAGCTGCCCTGCCCCTCACCTCTCCCAGCGCTGGGAGGGAGCCAAGGGTGGAAGTCAGGCTGCCCCTGGTGCTGCGCCGTGGGAAGGGGCAGTGAAGCTTCTCGGGGAGGGAGGGAGCTGGATGCTCCAGAGAAGGCCTGCCCTTGGGGGGGGGGGAAGCTGCAGCCACTGGGCATAACCCCCCTTGCCCTGGAGCCTTTGATTTAATTAGCTGGAGGGCCCCCTCCCCCCAAAATCCCTAGCAACGGGGCTGTCTTTTGGCTTTATTTCCTAATACTCCAGTGGACAGGCTCCGCTTTACCCTGCAAGTTTTCTTCTTGTGATGCAAACAATACTTCTGGAAATGTAGGATTGTGACACTCCCCTCCTGGGACTTAGCCATCTCTGAATTGAGCTGAAGGTTATATGATTGAATGCTTCTCCAGGAAGGAAGGAAGGAAGGAAGGAAGGAAGGAAGGAAGGAAGGAAGGAAGGAAGGAAGGAAGGAAGGAAGGAGTCTTCCTTAGCTAAGCTAGAATCCTTTTCAAGGACAGGGAGTTTTCACATGGGGAAGATGCAGTGGTTTGATTCCCAGGTGGTACAGTCTCAGAAGAGCTTTCCTGTGTGATTTTACTGTACATGTTGCTATGTCAGATATCATCCACACCTTCATAACTCACCTGAGAGGAGTGTTTGTCCTTAAGGATATGCAGTGGTGGCAGGAGCATCCTCTGGTGGTCACATGCCGTAACAGCAGCTCCAGTGAAGAAACCTTACCTAAGGGAATGGGAAATCATATTGTCCAGGTGATCTCTTCAGCAACCAAAAAGGCCAGGAACATTCCTGAGTTTATTTTTAATGAAACACAGCCATTCAGGGAATAGATCCCCCCCAAAATAGCTCAGGAAGCTGAGACGGTTTCCAGCAGTATGTTTTGCATGCCTAGCTTCCAGAACTACAACCGAACCAAAATCAATGCTCCCTCTAAGCTGTGGAGTCTTGTGAGCAAAAATTCTACTTTGTGAGCTACTGGCATTAAAGTTGTGAGCGAGCAATTGGGCTACTGCATAAGTTAGTTTGCTCTGGAGCCCCTCCTTCCTGAGCTAAGACAAAAACGTTTGAGCCAGAGGCTAAAAAACTGTGAGCTAACTCACACTAAGTCAGCTTAGAAGGAACACTGCCCAAAATATATCTGCCTCCCGAGTAGTCAAGCACGGGCACGGCTTCTTGTCAAGCTGGTGCAGACACCTGGCTGCAGCCCAAAGGGCCAAATATGAGATCTGGTAGTCAGAACCCCAGAACTACTCAAAGGAGAAAAATGTACTTCGAAACCAGGTATTGCCAAAAAGTTTTCTCCCCTTGAGCTTAAGTTTGAGCAGTGACTTGAGCAGTGACTCGAGCTTCAGTTTCCTGTGGCTAGTCGTAGATTTAGTATTTTATCACTCTCTTGACATAGTTCACTTCAAACTCTGTGTTCAAATGAGTTTAACATGGGAGCTGGATCTAACAGGCGCCCAACAGCTGCAACCGAGTGTCTGGGATCTGGGGGTGGAGAGAGCAGGTGTACAATTAGGGGAGGAGGGAGAGGCTCAGGGTGAACTGGGGTTAGGTGGCGTGAGGGTTGGGGCAAGGGTCATGGGAGCAGTAAGCCGCCTTCTACACCTGTCAATATGTGCGGCTGCCTGCTTCCTTGTAACTGGCCACCCTTTGTGTGCTGTTCTCATGCTCCGTGAAGCCAAGACAGCTTTGACATTCTCCAAATGTTAAAGCCAGGGGCCAGTAACATCAGGCCTGTGGCTCCTAGACACAGGAAAAGACTCTGTTCTTTTTTTTTTTAATCTCACAAGATATGGGAGGGGGAGTAAGTAGTTTAACCCATCAGGTCTGAGCAGGAAAGTTAACTTTCTGTCTGTGGAAAGACAGTGGGGAGGGCTCCAGATGAAGGAAGGGGTGGCACCTGGGTTTTGAAAGAGGAATGGGTTTAAGGAATTGATTTCAAACAACCAAAGTCCCCCACAACTAGGCCTATAAAAGAGGGGGGTGGAAGTGAGAGAACATGTTAAGGGCAACATTATCACACTGATGAGTGGGGGGAGTTGTGTCCAAGTCTAATAAAATTCTTAAAATATAATAGCATCAGAAAAGCAGTCCATCAGCTCCTAAAAATAGAGGCGAAAAAATAAGCTGACATTGATGTGGTGATGTAGGGTCGCCAATTGGCCTAGTGAAAAACATCCTTTTTGACATTTGTCCTTTAATAGAAAGTTAATAGGTATACATGGATGGCTGAAGTTTTTCATGGCATGGAAAAAAATAAGATCACCTAGTTAAATAACATCCAATTAAGTGTCTGTTAAAGGGACAGGACATTTTCCCCAAGGCCTGTTGGCAGCCCTGGGTGGTGCACACAGCAGAAACTGCTTTTTATAGTGTGTGACAGTTTGTGTGAGAAACTGTGGGTCACTTCTTCCACATGTGTGTTCCTTAGGGATCTATCATTACTGGCTTGCTGAACACTTAACTTGCATCTGGTTTCACTAAAATGTTCAAATGGAAGTTCTGTCTGCAGAGTATGAACTCATGGTTCAAGCCCATAGGCAAGCCATCATGTGAGAACTTGTGCGTGGGTTGGGGTGTGAGAGAGTGAGAGCTTTTAGCAGGTAAAGATTTTTACACAGCATGCAGATGCATCAGTCAGGAGAGCTTTACCCGCTGAATTTGTCTATTATGCAGTTGTTAAAGGTACAGGAGTGTTGCCCCTACTCCCATGTAGCCTATCACTGATACCCTAATCCAACACAGAACAACATGGGTAGCTATGTTAGTCTGTCTGTAGCAGTAGAAAAGTGTCCAGTAGCACCTTAAAAGCTAACAAAATTTGTGGTAGGGTATGAGCTTTTCTGAATCACTGCTTACTTCTTCAAATACAGCTAGAACATGAGTCCATCCTCCTTATCCTGTCCTTATATATAAAAGCATTTTTGCATGGCAACATTCTATGCTTGCCAAAATCAGTTGGCTCCCTGATGTGTCACTCAGAAGCGGTCCCTATCCACTAGCTGCATTGCCTGAGTTCTCTCCCACCCACTGCAGCCTAGGCCACTCTTCTCTGATTGGGCCAGCATTTCAAGGTCATTTGCATATGGAAGTTGATTGGACTTCACACCATTCTGCACCTCAAACTCCCCCCCTGCAAGACAGTTGAAACTGTCAGTTGCATATGCAACCTGGTGTTTTCTGAGGTAAAATGTGTCCTCATCCACAACACATCACTTCCCCTTCAAAAGAAACAGACCCAATAACACAACCATGCCATACCACAAAAAAGACAGATCACACCACAAGCAGAATACCACAAGGCAAAAAATGATAGGAAGAGGTGCCAGCAGTAACCTCATTACTGCCACACATATGTACCTGAAAGCGCTTCAGAGGATGGTGTGCAGGTCCCAGGTTCATATTATAAAAGCTGCCTGCGGGATTATGGACCCCCACAGACTTTCACCTTAACATACCTCACAGGGTTGTTGTACAGATCATACGGGGGAGAGGAGAATGATGTCAGCTGCTTTGGCTCCCACTGCAGGGAAAGACTACCCTTTCCCTAGGCAAAGGCTGCTGAGGGGGGGGGGATGTAAACCTGAAGACAGACAGGCAGATAAAGGTAGGCTGATGGTTGCCTGGAAAGGACATAGGGTTGCCAGCTCCAAGTTGGAAACTTCCAGGATATTTTAGGGATGAAGCCTGCTGAAGGTGGGTTCTGAGGAGGAGGAAGAGAGGGACCTCAAACAGATACAATGCCATAGACCCCACCCTCCAAACAAGCTGTTGCCAATCTCCAGGTGACAGCTGGAGAGCTTTTAAAACTCTGGTGCTAATTCAAAGTGCTGGGATGTATTGCGTTCTGGCAGGGGATGCTGTGAGTGTAGAAAATGAATTTTCGACAGAGTAGTGTTTTGGAAAATCTTTAGGAATCGTTTGGTCCTTTTACCATGGGGCACCCAACCAGAGCCTCTGGAATTTTCTCAGTCTGCTGGCATCAAAATAGAGATATGGAGACTTTTCCATGCTCCTTTGCATTAATCTGCCTTTGTTGGCAACCCTAGGCCTGCCAGCACTCTCAGGGTGACTTCATGCATTACTTCACTAGCCCTGGCTGCTTGCTCCTGTTCAGCAGGAGCCTCTCTATGGAAGCTGCCTGGGTGACTTTGGACCAGTCACAGACTTTCTGCCTAACCTACCTTGCAGGGTTGCTGTACAGATCACAAAGTGGAAGAGGAGAATGAAGTAAGCTGCTTTGCTCCCCACTAATGAGAAAGACAGAACTTTGCCTAGGAAGAGGCTGCTGAGAGGGGAGGAGATAAAGTTGCCAACTTTAGGTATGGAAATTCCTGGAGAATTGAGGGGTGGAGCCTGGAGAGGGTGAGGTTTGAGGAGGGGTGGGACCTCAGACAGGTACAGTGCAATAGACTCCACCCTCCAAACCAGCCATCTCCTCTTGGGGAACCATTGTTGCCAATCTCGGGGAGAATTGGAGTTCACTTAGAAATACAACTGCTATCCAGGAGGGAGGGGGAGGAGATGGAAAGCTGAAGGGGAGATAAAGGTAGGTTGATGGTTGGCTGGGAAGGAGATAGGCTTGCCAAGTCCAGGCTGGGAAATTACTGGAGATTTGAGGGGTGGAGCCTGGAGAGGGTGGGGTTTGAGGAGGGGTGTGACCTCAGACAGGCACAATGCCATAGACTCCAGGATTAGGGTTGCCAACAGCCAGGGAAACAGAAATATCATGCCTGAACTTTCTAAACTCATGGGCTAGAAGAAGACTTGTTTGTGCTAGGAAAAGTTAAAAAGAGCAAAGCAGGGAGAGTAGGCCTACTCCTGAGCCCCTCATATGCCTGTTTATAGTGGTAACCTGTGGAAAAGTGTTCTCTTTCCTGGATCCTCCAGTTTTCATTTTGTCCCTCTGGTTTTTATAGAGAAGCATGGCATTTTGCATGTGCAGACGGGTACTACCGTAGCATTTCTGAAGGATGCAGGTGAAGCTGGGCCACTTGGGAAGCTAACCCATTAACTGGGCCTCTGTAGATATTCTCTCTCCCCGCCTGCTTGACTAGAAAGATTCTAGGTGTACCACACAGCAGGCATACAAAGGGACTGGACAGGCATGGTGATGAGGCCTTTTCTCCCAGTTCTGTGGCCGAGGGTTGCCAGCAGGCCTTGAGAAAAATGCCCTGTCCCTTTGATAAGGCTTACAGTGACGTTATGTACCAGTTGATGTTATTTACATATGTACCAGCAAAAGCTGCAACTGCCCATTTCCACACATTAAACCTCTTAAAAGGACAGGACCTTTTTTTTTTCCCAGGCACCTGATTTAGTCACCACATATGTTCTGAATGAGAAGCCCCACCTGTTAGAGTCTGAACTGATCCAGTTTGACAGAACAATAGCAAGCTTTGGGAGGGGGGGCTATTTCCCTTAGTCTCACTGCCAAAATGGGCAGCAGCAACATAAACCAGAACTAGGATTACCAATCTTCACTCGGGTGAAGCCTGGAGTTCTCCCATAATTACGAGTGATCGCCAGATTACAGTTCCCCTGGAGGAAATGGCAACTTTTGAGGGTTGACTCTGCAGCATCACAGCTCTACTGAGTTCCCATCCCAAACTCCACCCTCCCAGTAGGGTTGCCAGCCTCCAGGTGGGGCCTAGAGATCTTCCAGAATTACAATGGATCTCCAGACTAAAGAGATCATTTTCCCTGCAGAAAATAACTGCTTTTGGACTCTATGGCATACCCTGCTGAGGTACCTCCCTTTCCCAAACCTTCCCCTCCCCAGGTTCCACCTCCAATTTCTTGAGATTTACAAATCTTTAATATAATGCTTTAATAGAATGAGCTGTTGCATTTGCATTTATTTATTTATTTTTAGCCACTGTTCCGCCATTGAGATATGAGCCAGGAGCCAAATTCCATCAGAAGTTTATTTCATTACTAGTAATAAGGCCCCTTGTGGAAATAAATACAATGAGCTCTAGAAAGAGGCTCTGGGAGAATGCCCCGGGCTTGGGCACTCAGTGTCAATTTGCTGTGGTGACCTCAGCAGGGTATAAGGACACAGAGTCCACCATTTTCTCCAGGGGAACTGATCTCTGCCATCTGGAGAGCAGTTGTAATTCTGAGTGATCTCCAGCCCTCCCCTGGAGATTGGCAATGATCCCTGTCATCTGGTATCACCTGGTATCACAACTGAACTCCAGACAACAGATCTCTCTCTCCCCCCCCCCGAAAATAACTGCTTTCAACAGTGGCCCCTATGGCATTCTATTCAGCTGAGCCCTCTCCCCTCCCCAAACTCTGGCTTCCTTGGCAGTTTTTTTTTCCATTCTGGAAAGTGTTGCCTCAGCAAATTGGGCCTAGAGACTAAAGATGGTGGGTTTTGTCCCCTGAGGGAATCAATCGTCATCTGGTGAGAAGAGCAAAGACAGTATCCATGTTCACCGGAGTGAAGCAACTGTCTTCTGAGGAAAGTTTTTGCAGGCACTGCTTCTGTGGGCAGGACTCAGGCAACGTAACCAGTGGATAGAGACAGCTTCTGAGTGACACATTATGGAGCCAACTGACTTAGGACCATGTGGAATGTTCAGAAAGGGCGGGACTCAGGCAATGCAGCCAGTGGATAGGGACCACTTCTGAGTGACACGTCATGGAGCCAACTGATTTAGGAGCGTGTGGAATATTCAGAAAGTGCCACCCCACTTCACAATTATATATAAGGACAGATACCCTGCTTTTCTCCCCAGTGGGAACGCAAACTGGCTTACATCTTTTCCTCTCCTCCAATTAATTTCTTAAATTGTTTTCATATATTGGAAGATGTCTTGATTGAAAGGCATAACATACATCTTTAAAATAAGGATATCGTAAGTTGATATCCAGGCTGCAGCATCTTTAGATGTCATCATCATACTGATGACGCTCCCCTGAAGCTTTCTGTAATATCTTTCTTCCGGGCCTTCCATACATACTGAAAGGCAGAGGAGACAAGAGAGAGATTTCCTATACCACGGCAAGTACTGGAGAAAAGAGAGCACCCATTGTAGGCTGTAACTTTAACCAGCAGGCCAAATGTCCAGTACTTTTCTGCAGGCTGATATCTCCATAGACAAAGATATAACAGCTCTATAGTCAAGTATAGCTGGGGTTTTCTGGGGGTGTGACAATACTCACCTGTACAGAGTACCATCACCTTTGGGAGAGGGCTCCCCCAAGCCCCGGTGCAACTTTCTATATGAGTAACTAGCACCTTTTTTAAAAAAGGACTGACCACAGCCATCTGAGCTTTCATACAGTGCATAACATTTTAGGGCTTGAAACACTGACTTGTTAATTACTGAGCTAAAAAGCAGGAGTAATATAATACCTGAAGTTTTTCAAGTATAGAGAACTAATTCTTGGGGAAAGAATAATCTGGTAGTTTCTGTCTGCTGTGCTGCTAGGGAAGTTTAATGGGGAAGAAAGAAGCAATACCTTCTTTTTCATCTACTCTTTCATCATACTTTGGGTTCAGTTCTCTCCCTCTTGCTTTCCAGGAATGTAGCTATCAAGTATGAGACCTGTCCAGATTCATTATTATACAGCTCAAGGACGTAGACTTTCCAGTTTCTGGGGGGGAGCTGGGGCTGGGCCAGAGGCATTGCTATGCTAGGTCCTTAAAAGAACCGAGGCCCAGTGACATCATAGGGAAGAGGCAGTGACATCACAGGCCATTGTCACTATTTATGGAGGCAGAGCCATGTGGGATTTAGGAAGGGGCTCCCTAGAAATTTAGGGGGACCTGGGAACCCTTGGGAACCCCCTAGCCATGTCCCTGGGCTGGCCTAGACCCAGAAAAAAGTGGGAGTTGGCTAGTGGTTATAGTGGTATCCCAGCAGTCTCCTGCTGTGTCCTTTATTTAATTCACTTTCAGAATGCTCACTTTAAGATCTGCAAATATACATACTATCTGCATAAGACAAACAAATGGCCACAAATTTGAAAGTAAGGAGAGCAACACAGAAAAGCCTGTAGGGGGACATTTTAAAAGTTTTCCTGGACATTCATATACAGGAGTCTTGTTTCTGCCTTATTCATAAGGGTGACTTTGTACTGGAATGTACTAAATTATGACATCACAGATGCCTTCGTTTGGTAAATGCATGGCTGAAGTCTCTGAGCAATCTTCAGAGTAGCAGCAATCTTCTTCTCACTTCAAACTCATATCCTATAAGTAAGTACAAGTACAAGTCCCAGAGCACTGAGCCTATTCCCAGAGGCTGTCCTGTCATTCCACTCTGTGACCTGTCATTCCAGTCCCACAGCACAGATTCTATTGCTAGGGATCATCATTCCACTCTGGGGATTGTCATTCCAGTACCAGAGCACAGATTCTCTTCCTAAGGACTGTCTTTTCACTCTGGGAGCTGTCATTCCAGTCCCAGAGTAGCCTTTCTGGGCCCAAAGACCTTAATGGAAAAACCATTCCACATTTTCTTTGCAACTTTTTTTGTGCTGCAATGTATTGCAGTGGAGCCCATGCAAGTCAATTGGCATTCCTGGCTCCCATTATCTCCAATGGGCCTTCGAGCCTCTCCCATTCTTTCCAGTGGGCAATCCTGTCATTCCTTTTATATATCCCAGTTAGTTGTCCCTTTGAAAGTGTACCACACCATTTTAAGCAACAGCAAAATGAAGAGCATGAACATGTACAGAGTGCACATCTCTTGCCAATGTTCTTTCCAGGCTGCACACAAGGCAGAAGGAAATTTTAAAAGACCTCTGATCTGCATGTCCCCCCCAATCTTGTTCATGCAAATGGGCTTACCATTTAAAAATGAAATGGAAATTGAAAGAAGAGCTTAGGAGTGGTTGAAGCAGACCCCCCTTCCATGAAAAAAACCAACTCAACTGTTCTCAATCAAGGATATATAGGCCCAAGTAAAATAAAATAGAGACAAACTTTCCACCAAAATGTAAACTGGAGCCCAGCAAGTATGTTGGGCCCAACAGAGGCTTTGCAGTCTGACTATTTCTACATTGAAAGTGGGTGGAGATAGCCAGGGTTAAGGACTATACTTTCTTTTCTGACAAACACCAAATTTATTCAAGGACTGATATGTTCTGGGTATCAAAAACCTTAGTTGTTAACCTAGAGCTTGCAAAGATACAACCACAAACCTGATGGATCCAGCCGCAAGAGACCTTCTCTTCCTGTTGCAAGGAACGTTATCAAATCTCTTTCCCTGCTCAGCTTTTCCTGTCTCCAGGGATCTGTCTTCCTAAAGACTCTCTAGCACAGAGGTGTCGAACTCATTTGTTATGAGGGCTGGATCCGACATAAATGTCACTTTCAAAGGGAATTTAGAAAGAGAGACTGCTGAATTGCAACTGATCATGAAGCTCAAGACAATGCAGACTCCTGGACTGAACTGAGACCTAGGTTGTTTCCTCTCATTAACAATGCCTGCTGTTGTCATTTGGCATCTGAAATCACTTCACTCTCCAAGATATAAGGACAGATGGACTCCCATTCTAGCTGTATCTGAAGAAGTGAGCAGTGACTCATGAAAGCGCCTACCCTGACAGAAACTTTGTTAGTCTTTAAGGTGCTGCTGGACTCTTGTTCCCTTTCACTAATAAGGAATGCAAGCTGTACTGTTCAGTTTCTTCCGCTCCCCCATCTGTTAGAAAAAGGGGATCCATCTCTCTCTCTCTCTCTGGCATGGTCTCTTTAGCATTCCCCCCCCCAAGAAGTCTGCAGGCAAACTAAAGCTTATACCTGGAAGAAAACTTTGCTAGTATTCTTTAAAAAACGATTGGACTACATCTTTCCCTCCCCAGAGGGGGAGGAGCCCTCAACCAATCAAAGGAAGGCTTTCTTTCTTTCCTCTCCCAAGCAGGAAATAGGAGCAGCTGGGGAAGGAGCTGCGATGCCAGAAGAAGGAAGAAGCAGCACAGAGCAAGCTGCTCTCAGGCCTGGCCAGATTGCAGGAAAGTTTTGAACTCAGTATTGGCTGGCACTGGTTGCCCCGGAGGAGGCTCAGTCCTCCCTGGAAAATTTCAGAGGATGCAGCCCCGAGCCCCGTAGTTTATGCCTTTGCCTAGGGAGCCATGCTGGAATGGCAGAATGAGCAGATGGTCAGCACTGGCAAATCCAACCACTGCTTTTAATTAAATGCCACTGAGCCTTTGATAGGTTAATTGTGCTGATTAATCAAATAATGCTTTTAGCCCTAGCAATTTCTGATTGTATTGATGGCTTGAGAAACTTGGCTAGCTCCCATCTACTGCCTGCTGGCTGCTACCCTTGATGAATCAACAATCCTTCAGTTTTCAAGCAGGCAGAATTGAAGAAATAATACTCTGATTCCCTTGAGACCACTCTATGCTTTCCAAGGAGCTCACTGTTTCAAGTCCCCACCTATCACTCAACTCCCTCTCTCCTCATTCCTTTCCAGTATCTGCTTTTCACCAGTCTTGTTGAAATCCCCTTTTCAGCCAAAACAGAGGAACAGAAATACATTGTGTAAACAAACAGAGCAAATACTCTGTGAATGGGTTCCTCCAAGACACCAGGTGTATATCTTCCAAGCAGCTGCCCTGGGGACGATCAATCCTGCCAGCCACTGAGAACCCATTTCCAGAAGAGGGGAAAGAGTCAGAAATCTTGTGTGATTGTGAATTTGTTACTTGGATCTGTTTGTTTGATTTGTTTTAACTCTACAGTGGCTGCTGGAGACAGCCAGTCTGGGTTTGCCACCGAAGGTGGAGAAAGAAACTTAGGCAGCAGTTATTGAGTTAGGAGCTGATCTAAAGCAGTGTTTTCTGCTTGGAGTAAGAGATTTTATAAAAACAACAGACATAGTTGTCACATTGACAAAAGAATCAGATCAACTGGGCTATTTTTTTGTTTTGTTTTTTAAGGAAACTTTGGGGCAATTCACAGCCTGATCTTAGGCACAGTTTTTCTAAAGGAAGTTCCATTGGGCTCAAAAGTGACTTATTCCCTACTCATAAATTCCAAAGAGGTAACCTTATTAGCCTGCTGCAGCCAAAGCATCTTGCACTAACATAGAAATGAATAAATGTGTTGTGGCAGAAGCAGCCATAAGCCAGAGCTGCCTTCATCAGATGCCCTTCTAATGACGCTTTAGGCTTGTAGACTTAATAATGACTTCAGTACTGGAGCATATCTCTAATATAGGAAAGCCGGAAAGAAGTACAATTAACCAGCAATTGCGTAATCCCACTTCATCTAAGAGCTTGTGGACTGATGTCTATCAATCGGATAGATTGCCTTAATCACCAGCGACTTGACTGACAGATCATAATATTCTCCACTTATTGCATCTGATGCAGCTTTATGGCCGTATGACTGTACCATGTAATTTTGTACTATGAAACCCCTTTATCGCTCGGCATTATCTTTATTTTCTGTGGGTTTTGGTCAGCTGGGTTACATGTGACTTTTCAATTTTGAAATACAGGGTTCTGTGTTAGGGTCTGATCTGTGGGTTACTACTTCATTCAGACTGCCATATTTTAGGGCATAGAAAATGTATCTTTGGACGTGTATCAGAAATTCAGCAAACAGAACTTTTCTTGATAACGCAAGATGCAATGGAAAGAGAAGCTTTACCTGTTGCATTTCTGCTGTTCACACAGCTGTTAACATTAGAGGTGCCCTGCCCAAAAACAGAGAGAAGGAGAGAAGTTGGCAGCCCTGCAGTTCACACATTGCATTCTTCACAACAGACGAAAGTGACTCAGCATAATCCAAGCAGGCACTTCACCAAGCCTAAATGGTCCCCTTAGAATGCCATGAATGCTTTTGGTACTCAATATAGCAGCTCCTGCCAACCTAGCAGTTCGAAAGCAAGAAATTGCAAGTAGATAAATAGGTACCACTTTGGCGGGAAGGTAACAGTGTTCTGTGAGCCTTGGCATCTAGTCATGCCGGCCACATGACCATGGAAATGTCTTTGGACAGTGCTGGCTTGGAAACGGAGATGAGCACCGCATCCCTAGAGTCAGATTTGACTGGCTTTCGAGCAAGGGAAACCTTTACCTTTACTATAGCAGCATGGCAGAGAGGCAGTGAAATGCATTCTGGGATTTATTTAACTGATTTATCATAATTGGGTCACCATTCCCCCCCCAAGTTCCATGCCTTGAACAGCTGCATTAGCGTGTGGGGGAGGAACCAATAGCTACAACCTTCCCCATGGCTGCATCTCATTGCTGAAGGAACCACAGTCCAATGCTCCCTCTAAGCTGTGGAGTCTTGTGAGCAAAAATCCTACTTTGTGAGCCGCTGGCATTAAAGTTGTGAGCAAATGATTTGGCTGCAGCATAAATTAGTTTGCTCTGGAGCCCTCCTTCCTAAGCTAAGACAAAAATGTGTGAGCTGGAGGCTAAAAAACTGTGAGCTAGCGCACACTAACTCAGCTTAGAGGGAACACTGAACCACACCTATTCAGCGATTGCATGACAAGCAGAAATTCAAGACATGGGAAACAGTGGCTGCAGTCACGCGTGCCAGATAACGCGGGGAGGAGGCGAGGCTATTTGCGCCATCGCAATTTGACCCACCCCTACGCGATCAGATGCGACGGCAGTGAACCGGTGTTGTTTTCGTCGCTGGCGCAGTTCAATGAGGAAGCAGGGACGCAAGAGGAGCTCGCTGGAGCGATCACACGGAGAACGTCTGTCTGCAGCCCGTCACAAACTGTGTGATAGTGGACTTTCCCAGGTACTTTTTAACTCCACATCTTCGGCTGGACAATACAGGTTGGCGATGGGTATGCACCGCTTACCGGAAGTTTCCATGTGATCGCACCCGTTAAATCTGCCCGGTATTCGCGGTTCTCCTGCAGCAAATTCTGCATGTGATCGGAGTCAAAGTTTCCCTAAGAGAAGTTAGATTTTTTCTTCTTCTGTAGAATGAAAATTTAAACAACTATATTATTAGTTTAACTTTATATTCCCCACCCCCTGGGGCCAGAAATATCTCACGCATGTGCTGTGTTCCATCTCTGATTCTCCCTTTGAGGGAAGCCATGTTGGTCTGCATTAGATGAGCAAGATTGGAGGCCAGGAGCACCTTAGAGACCAACAAGATTTTTGGGATAGAAGCTTTCGAGAGTCAAAGGCCAAGTTCAGATGGGTAGTTTGGCCCGAGATAAGCATGTTTCAGAAACGTTTCACAAATGGATTAAAGGGGCCGGTTCACACAGGCACAGCTGTCAGGCGTTCCCCAGCCGTACTCGACCCGTCTTGTAACGCTTCCCTCCCGAGTTTAAAAAGTACCAGGTGAAAGTGGTAGCAAACCCTGGAGAGCGTGTCGATCCCGCTTCCAGATGTGTGCACGCTAAACGCTAAAAGCCAGGAACAACCCACGTTGATAATGTGCACCGGCTGTTCCTGCAGGGATATGCCCATGCGCATAGGCACCTGCCGCAGAGTGAGGAAAAAGCCACTTACGGCCGCGCCTCCTCCAGGGGCGGGCCAACAGTGCAAACGCTCCCTTGCACCTCCTCCCCGGTATGCTCCCACATCAGTCGGTACAGCGTGACCAGGAATACCGGAACATGTTGTTCTGGGTCTTTTTGCCACAACTCCCTCACGCTTCATACTGCCAGTCTGAACTCAGCCAAAGCTTCCTTCCTCAGAGAAGAGTAGAGAAGGGAGCTTTGATTTGATCCTCGAAAGCTTCTACCCTGAAAATCTTGTTACTCTCTAAGGTGCTCCTGGACTCAGATATGACTGTTTCTTATGTAAGTTTAGTTTGAATAAGAGTAGGAATCTCCAGTTAAAGTTTGCATGGAGTCTCTTCTGCGTTAGCAAGCATGATTATTATTACAAGTACCCACAGGAAGATAACATTTGTACAAGCATTCAGCTACATTTCCTAACTTCAAGAGCAACTTTGCAATGGAGCAGACTTTCTAAAAAGACGTCAGTGTCATTTGGAGTTTTTCAAGGAAAGATCAGTGATATAACAGTTCAGGGGACTTTCAAAGATTGGATGGATGCTTTCCAGCGGGGTGTTTCTAGGTAACTGTCACTACAGACAATCCTGAAAAAAGGCTACTGGCCTTCCAGCTTTAGAGTCAGGTATCAGACATCTCTGAGCCATGGGTCTCCTTACCTGTATAACGGATCCTCATATCACTGCATGCCTTTGTAAAGCTTCAACCCATTCTCTCCTGTTCCTCACAGATGCCTTCTCCAGTTGGCAGGCGAATTATGTCTCTTCCTTGTTCTGCTTAATGATTCTGCAGGCTGGGTGAAAGAGAAGAAGAAGAGAAGAGATTGGATTTATACTCTGCCTTTCACTACCCAAAGGAGTCCCAGAGCGGCTTACAAACTCCTTTCCCTTCCCCTCCCCACAACAGACACCCTGTGAGATAGGTGGTGCTGAGAGAGCTCTTTCCAGAACTGCCCTTTCAAGGACAGCTCTTGTCAGAACTACGGCTTGCCCAAGGTCATCCAGCAGCTGCAAGTGGAGGAGTGGGGAATCAAACCTGGTTCTCCCAGATTAGAGTCTGCAGACTTAACCACTACACCAAATTGGCCAACATTTCTGTGGCTAGAGTTACAAATCTCCAGGAGGGACCTGGAGTTGTCCCGGAATTACAACTGATGTCCAGACAACAAAGACCAGTTCCCCTGGAGAAAATGGCAGCTTTGCAGGGCCGACATCAATGGCATCAAGTCCCTCTTGCGCTCCCTCCCTAAACTCTGCCTTCCCCAGGCAACCCCACCCCCCAAAAAAAAAACAACCTGTAGGAGTTTACTGAGCCAGAGCAGGCCCGTAGCTAACAACTTTTTGGTGAGGGGTCCCATTTTTTTTTCAGGGGGCCCACCACCAAAGACTGGGGGACGGGGGGGGAGAAGAAGGCCTCCTTGCAGGGCTGCGCTGAAGCGTGGCCCTGCAAAGATTGGGGGACGGGGGGGAGAAGGCCTCCTTGCAGGGCGCGGGGGGCGCAGTCAGCAGCGCAGCCACTTACCTTGTTCCAAGGGCTGCTGCAGCGTCCCCTCACGTGCTGGCTGGCTGCAGTTCTTCTTTGGGCGGGAAGGAAGGGTGCAGCTGAGCAGGCTCAGCAGACTCAGCAGAGGGGAGGCGGAGCAGTCTAGCCCCTCCTTATGAGTGCTGGGAGGGGCAGGGGTGGAGGAGGCTGGGGCGGAGCCGCGGAGCAGCCAAGGCACAGCGGAGGTCTAACCGCCCTAGTAGAGCGTGCTCTGGGGGGGAGGGGGAGGCGAGCAGAGGATGGGGAGAGGGGCCCAGAAAACCCGCGGGGGCGGGGCCCCAGGGCCCCACGCAGGCTACGGGCCCAAGCCAGAGAGAGAGAGAGAGATGGACCCCCTTTTTCTAACAGATGGGGGGGGGAGCCGAACAGTACAGCTTGCATTCCTTATTAGTGAAAGGGAGCAAGAGTCCAGTAGCCCCTTAAAGACTAACAAAGTTTCTGTCAGGGTAGGTGCTTTCATGAGTCGCTGCTCACTTCTTCTTCTTGTATTGAATTAAGGGGTCCTCTAAAATGAATACAAGATCATCTGCAAACACCAATAGCTTATACTCTTCACCACGCACTTTAAGACTGCTTACTTGATCCTCAGATCTGATTAC
The DNA here is from genome assembly GCA_029375565.1 of Gekko gecko. Taxonomy (NCBI): domain Eukaryota; kingdom Metazoa; phylum Chordata; class Lepidosauria; order Squamata; family Gekkonidae; genus Gekko; species Gekko gecko. Next base: position 80,325,651 of record JAPDNY010000003.1, on the reverse strand, counting down.
ATCAGCTAAGACCTCCAAAGTAAAAATAAATAGTAAAGGTGATAAATGACATCCTTGTCTCGTTCCTTTTTGTATGTCTATGTTTTGAGACTGATCTCAAATTAATTGGTATCTTAGCTGATTGTTTCTTATATATGGCACCAATCATTCTGTTAAATTCAAGGCCTGCTTGAGCCTTTTTAAGTACTTCTCACATAAAGTCCCAGCTAACATTGTCAAATTCTTTCTCAGCATCCAAAAAAATTAATGCCATTTGTTTTTCTGGATATGCTTCATAATACTCTATAACATCTAATATACATCTGAGATTATTTCTTATTTGTCTTTTGGGAAGAAAGCCCGCTTGGTCTTTATGTATCATTTGAGATAGAATTTTTTTCATTCTGGAAGCTAATATACAAGCAAATATTTTATAATCCACATTTAATAAAGAAATAGGCCTATAATTTTTAATTTCCTTTTAATCCGTGTCTTGTTTATGACTAAGAGTTATTATAAATCTGGCACCTCTTCTTTATCTACTATATTTTTGCAAACTTCTTTGAAAGGAAGTAATAGTTGTTCTTCAAAGGTATAGTAAAATTCTGCTGGTAAGCCATCCGGTCCCAGGTGCCAACCATCTTGTAGGCTTATTTGCATTTTCAAAATAGTTTTGCTTAGCAAACATTATCTTTTTTGCTAGTTCTTTTGTGAGTAAACAATTCATTTGATGTTGGAGAAGCCTAAGTTTACTTTTCTTGTTGCCAGATGCAGGGTCTAGCTTTAACTTATCTTCTTGTACTTTCACGGCATTCTGGAGTCTTGGCTGATTCTTTAATTATCCATCCCCTTATAAAAGCCTTAAAGACATCCCAAACTGTGTTTATAGATATGTCTGGTTGTATATTTTCTGCAAAAAAAAATTAAACTCCTTCTTCGTGTCTTTTACAAATTTCTCATTTTTAAAGAGTGATGTGTTTAATGTCCATCTGTTCCTGAGTTTTGCATCTTGTAGCTCCAAAGTAACTGGGTTATGATCTGCATATGTTCCAGGTTCAATTTCTGCTTCTAACAAATCCTTAATAGCTGCTGAAGAAATCCAGCACATATCTAATCTTTTTTTTTGTTGTTGCAAGCACATATCTAATCTTGACCAGGAATTATGTCTAGCTGAGTAATATGTAAAATCTTGCTTGTGAGGGTTCCTTACTTTCCAAGCGTCAACCACCTTTAATTCATCCAGTAAGTGATAAAGTATAAATGGAAATTCATTTCCTCCTTTCTTTTTCTTTCTCTTTTTTCATGTTTGAACATTTGTTTTTCTGTCACCCTTTTCATCGAAAACTGCATTAAAGTCTCCAATAATACAAATTTCTTGAAAGTCTTGTTTTGTGATTACTTCTTGAAGCGTTTTATAAAAATTTTCCTGATGTAGGTTCAGAGCATATAACACAGAAAGATGGAGTACTCTCTGAGTCATGGTTACACAGAGAGTACTCCATCCTTCTGTGTTATACCTCTGAGGATGCCTGTCACCGCTACTGGTGAAATGTCAGGTCCTACAATGCCAAGACCACGGCCATACAACCCAGAAAATCTACAGCAACTAATGAACTCCGGCCATGAAAGTCGTCAACAACAGATTTGATAACGTTCCTTGCAACAGGAAGAGAAGGTCTCTTGTGGCTGGATCCATCAGATTTTTGGTTGTATCTTTGCAGGCTTTAGGTTAACAACTAAGGTTTTTGATACCCAGAACATATCAGTCCTTGAATAAATTTGGTGTCTGTCGGAAAAGAAAGTATAGTCCTTAACCCTAGCTGTCTCCACCCATTTTCAATACAGAAACAGTCAGACTGCAAAGCCTCTGTTGGGCCCAACATACTTGCTGGGCTCTAGTTTACATTTTGGTGGAAAGTTTGTCTCTATTTTATTTTACTTGGGCCTATATATCCTTGATTGAGAACAGCTGAGTTGTTTTTTTTTCATGGAAGGGGGGGCTGCTTCAACCACTCCTAAGCTCTTCTTTCAATTTCCATTTGCATGAACAAGATTGGGAGGGACATGCAGATCAGAGGCCTTTTAAAATTTCCTTTTGCCCTGTGTGCAGGCCAGAAAGAACATTGGCTGTTACTTAAAATGGTGTGGTACAGTTTAAAAGGGACAACTAACTGGGATATATAAAAGGAATGACAGGATTGCCCATTGGAAACAATGGGAGAGGCTCGAAGGCCCACTGGAGATAATGGGAGCCAGAAATGCCAATTGACTTGCATGGGCTCCACTGCAATACATAGCAGCACAAAAAAAGTTGCAAAGAAAATGTGGAATGGTTTTTCCATTAAGGTCTTTGGGCCCAGATAGGCTACTCTGGGACTGGAATGACAGCCCCCAGAGTGAAAAGAATAGGAATAGAATCTGTGCTCTGGGAAATTGGAAACTCTGTGTTGTTGAGATTTCCATGTGTAGAGTCATCTCTTAGGTTGTTGGAAGAGGATGTTTTCCATGACCAGCGTGTTGTCCTGACAAAACTCAGCCAGTACCATAATGCCCCCTGTATAAATCTATGGTGTGACCTCATTTGTAGTACTGTGTACAGTTCTCATCACCACACCTCAAAAAGGATATTACAGCATTGGGAAAAGTGCAGAAGAGGGGCAACTAAAATGATAAAAGGGTTGGAACACTTTCCCTATGAAGAAAGGTTAAAACGCTTGGGGCTCTTTAGCTTGGAGAAACGACAGCTGAGGGGTGACATGATCGAGGTTTATAAGATTATGCATGGGATACAGCAGGTAGAGAAAGAAGTACTTTTCTCCCTTTCTCACAATAAAAGAACTCATGGGCACTCAATGAAATTGCTGAGCAGTCGAGTTAGAACAGAAAAAAGGAAGTCCTTCTTCAGCCAAAGTGATGAACACATGGAATTTACTGCCACAGGAAGTGGTGGCAGCTACAAGCATGGACAGCTTCAAGAGTGAATTAGATAAACATATGGAGCAGAGGTCCATTAGTGGCTATTAGCCACAAGGTAGGAACTCTCAATCTGGGGCAAGTGATGCTCTATATTCTTGGTGCTTGGGGAGGGCAACAGTGGGAATGCTTGTAGTGTCCTGGCCCCACTGATGGACCTCCTGATGGCACCTGGTATTTTTGGCCATCATGTGACAGAATGTTGGACTGGATGGGCCATTTGTCTAATCCAACATTGGCTTCTCTTATGTTCTTATGTTCTGAACTCTGTTAGTCTTTGCCCTGCTACATTTTGTTCTCCAAGGCCAAACTTGTCTTTTATTCTGGTTACCTTTTGACCTCGTACTTTAGCATTCCAGTCCCATATGATGATAAGGACATCTTTTTTTGGTGTTAGTTCTGGAAGGTGTTGTAGGTCTTCATAGAACTGGTCCACTTCAGCCTCTTCTATGTCAGTGGCTGGGGCATAGACTTGGATTACTGTGATGTTGAATGGTTTGTCTTGGATTTGGACTGAGATCATTCTGTTGTTTTTGAAATTGTATCCCATTACTGCCTTTCCCACTCCCTTGTTGACTATAAAGGCCACACCATTTTTTCTATGGGAGTCTTGGCCACAGTAGTAGATAGAATGGTCTTCTGAGTTAAATTCACCCACTCCCGTCCACTTCAGTTCACTGATTCCCAAGATTTCGGTGTTCAGTCTTGCCATCTCATTTTTTACCACATCCAACTTACCTTGATTCATAGATCTTACATTCCAGGTTCCTATGCAGTATTGTTCTTCGCAGCATTGGACTTCCCTCTCACCATCAGACGCATCCACAGCTGAGCATTCTTTTGGCTCTGGCCCAGCCGCTTCACTCTTTCTGGGGTTACTTGTACTTGCCCTCTGCTCTTCCCGAGTAGCATATTGGACACCTTCCGACCTGAGGGGCTCATCTTCTGGCATCATATCTTTTAGACTTTGGTTACTGTCCATGGGGTTTTCTTGGCAAAGATACTGGAGTGGGTTGTCATTTCCTTCTCCAGGGGATCACACTTGGTCTGAGTTCTCTGCTGTGGCCTGTCCACCCTGGGCGGCCCTCCACGGCATAGCCCACAGCCTCATTGAACTACACAAGCCCCCTTGCCACGTCAAGGCAGTTATCCATGAGAGAGAATCCTAATTATGCTCCATTCCATATGGTGTTGCAGAGGCCTCTGTGGTGATATCCCATTGCCAGCTGGGAGGACCATTGGAGAGAAAGTGCAGAGCCCTGCTCTTTGGTTCTTTTTTTAGTCCTGGCAGTGTTTAAAGGAGTGCAAAATCTCCTGTTTCCTGGTCGAAGAGCAAAGGCACCTGGGGAAGGTGACAGAGTACAGTTCTAGAGAGGAAGACAGGAGGTTACAGGTGGGTTGTTGCAAAAGGGTCCCTGAAGGCCATTCTTCATGCAAGGCCTTCTGACACAGGTACTATTTCCACGCATAGGCTATTAGCTTGCCAGTTACCTGCTTCTGGCAGGAGGGCTCCTGCTGGCCGGCCCACCCTCCTGCCCCCTGCCCCCAAAGCTCTTGGGGGTGCCAGTCAGTGCCATGTATTTCCCACGAATGCATGCATCAGCAAGCTGTGTCCAATTGCAATTTCCTGCTGAATGAACACATGGTGAAATAGACACAGGCACTTGCCATTGGTGATGAAGAGCATATGATTTCCCATGCATAAATGATATCTTCAGAGGAAACCATCATGTGTGAAGTGGCCGTTTCATTGGAGTAAATAGGATCCCAGAGGCCCTGTGGCAGCCTCCCATTTCCTGAGGAGCACAGATGAGCCAAGTCAGTTAGTCTGCTGGCCTGCTGAGAACTGGCAAGGGAATATTTTTCTTAAGTGGCACTATGCCAATGGCGCAACGTCACTTCCCCATCCCCTCCCTCTTCTGGTGGTGCGCCCTCTGTCTGGCCATTGGTGTTGAAACATACACAAACTTGGCCTCTCCTGATACTGGCCATGGCCACATTTTTCACTCTGTGTACTTAACAGGTGTATGAAGGGTGGGAATTCAACAGGAGCAGATTTCCTCCACTTACAGAGCTCCTGACAGGAAGAAAAATGATGGTAACCCTACTTGTGACTGGGGGAGCCAGGTCTCCTGTCTCCCACGCACAAGGGTGGTACAGGATAGATGCTTCTGTGTAAATCAAAACAAACAGGACTCTTGTGGCACTTTAATGACGAAAGCATTTTTACTGTGCAAATTTCCTGTAATCTACTTGCAAATTTCAAGATGGTGTTGAGCAGGGAGCTTTGTACTAGCGCTCCTGCAATATACGGAGTTTAAACTAGCCAGCACTGCATTGAGTGCCTGCATTTAGTTACTGAGATGAACTTTATCATCTGGAGGAGGAGGGAGAGAAAAACTCGTAACGCCTACCGCCTCCACCCTCGACACGGCCCTGACGCGACCTGGAGCTCCTGGCCGGCCTGGCTCAAATGACAGTGCTGTCTGCCTACCCAGACTGGTGCGAGGCTCCTGCCAGCACAGGTGGTACTGGTGGCGGTCTTAGTGCTTATGTATATTACTATTATCGATTAATTGTTAGAAGTGATTGGTGCATATATATTGCATTGTTGATAGGGTGGGCTTATCGCTGGCCTCACCTAAAGCTGAGCTGGATGACAGAATAATTATTGGCAATCAATTAAATGAGTTGTATAGTAGGGCGGTTTGTATTTCTGAAGACTTAACAGCACCGGAAGCTGTAGTTTACTACTGGCAGTTGTATAGTGGGTGCACCCTCCTCAGCACTACTAGTTGGTCTGTGGCAAACACAAAGACCATTAGGTGTGGAGATGCCTGGGCAAGGGATTCTGGTGCTCCTGGGGAGGGGAAACTATAGCCGTGGGACCAGGCAAGAAATTAAGAGAAGGGAGCAGAGAAATAGAACAGCTTGGTACCCTTCCAGCCTGCATCCCATCCCGAAGGTAGTTGGCAGTGGGGCTAGGATGAATAACCCCTCTTCAACAATGGTGTTGTGTAACATCAGGTCTATAAATAATAAGACCATGGTCTTCCGGGACTTTCTGCTGGAGCAGAATGTAGACCTGGCGTATGTGACTGAGACCTGGGTGTGGGATGGGGAGACGGTACCTCTCTCCCACTTAGCCCCACCCGGGTTCTTGGTCCTTCACCAATCACGGACTAATGGGCGGGGGAGGAGTTGCTGTATTCATTCAGGAGGCTTACTCCTTCAGGGCGCTCTCACCCCCAAAGATCACCAGCATTGAGTGTGTTGGCCTAGTGTGGAAGGCCGGGGAGAGTTTGGCAATTTGACTAGTGTACTGACCACCCAGCACACCAGCCAATAGCCTGCCATCCCTGATGGAGGCCGTATCAGGTTGGGCACTGGAACACCCGAGGCTATTAGTCTTGAGTGATTTCAATGTCTGAACCGATGATACGACCTCCACTCAGGCAATGGACCGTCATCCATGGTGGTGCTGGGACTCTCCCAGCATGTAATGACCCCACTCAACGGGCTCCACTCACACTTGATCTGATTTTCGCAGCTGGGGTAACAGTGGACCGGATTACTGCTTTGGCAGTACCATGGTTGGACCACCATGCCCTGAGGGCCTGTCTGAATGTTCCACTCCTGTATGGGCGGTGAGCACATTTTAGCTCGCCCAGAGAGCCAAATGGACCCCATACGGTTCCAGGCAACTCTGCGGGATCTGATGCCCCCTGGTGGCTCATTGGATGAGCTTGTAGGGGACTGGCATAGTTGACTCTCTGCCCTCTGGGCCCCCATTCTGGGCTTGCTCCCTGGTATACCTAGGAGTTGCTGCTTATGAAACGAGGGCTGAGTGTCAGGTTCAAAAGCAAGTAGATCCAAGCATTCTTAGGAGTAAGAAGGGCTTTATTGGAATACAGTGCTAAAACCCACAGTGTAAAGGCTATTGTCAGGAATGGTGGGGCAAACTGCTCAAGCATGGTTATAGTGTGATGCAAACTGCGACTAGCAAATGATGACCTGCAAGCACGCGTGCGGGAAACTCCCGGCGGGAGAGTTACTTAATGGGCGGGAGACGACTCCCTCCTCCCCTCGGCTTCACAGGAATGGAAAATTCTCATAGACTTAAGAATAGCCCAAAGCCCGCATTCAAGGCCACCGTGATAACACCGAGCAGCAGAGAAGAAGCTCCCACGTTACAGCTAGCATACCTACGCAAGCGCAGAAGCAGGGATGAGATAGGGAACACAATGGACACAGTGTGAAACATTAAACAACCATTACTGACACTGAGATGGCTAGAGAGATAGTGGCAGCATGCTCGTGATGAAGCTACAAGATCATCTTATAGGATGTTTATGAGGTCCTATGAGATGATGATCAAAGGCTCAAAGAGAGAGTTCTATGTGGCCATGATGTGGCCATGCTCATGTCTGCGAGCTCATGTCCAGCCCAATTATTTAGAACAATCTGGTCTTTAACTGTTCTGCCACAGGGCAGACCAAACTCTAGGGAACTGGATATTGGCTGTGAGGCTTTTGCGAGCTATTTCGCAGATAAAGTCTTGTCGCTATGCCGCTATCTGCCTGTCATAGTTGATATAGTGAGCGAACTCGAGGCTCCATGCATGTCTTCAATTCAGGTTATAGATTATTTCAGTCCACTCAGCTGCCTTGATCCGTGCCCATTGTGGCTAAAGCTGGCCACGATGGGTTATGCAATGCCCTAAGGGAAATTATTAACAAGTCCCTCATTGAGGGACTGTTTCCTGGGGCACTCAAGGAAGCAGTGGTGTGTCCAGTCTTGAAGAAGCCATCTCTGGATCCAGCCGTACTAGCCAACTGCCGGCCAGTTTCCAATTTGCCCTATTTGGGTAAAATAATAGAGAGGGCCATGGCAATCCGGCTACAGAGCTTTTTGGATGATGCTTCCATTCTAGATCCCTTCCAGTCTGGTTTTTGCCCAGGACATGGGACAGAGACAGCACTGATTGTCCTCACAGACGATCTTTGGAGGCACCTGGATAAAGGTGATTTCGTGGTGGTCCTGTTGTTGTTGGACCTGTCAGCTGCATTCGACACAGTTGACCATCAGCTACTGGTCCACCACCTCACCGACTCAGGAGTTCAGGGGCTTGTCTTGCAATGGCTTGCCTCTTTCCTCCTTGGTCGGGGACAAAGGGCAGTGTTAGGGGAACAGCTCTCCCAGAGAAACCACTAGAGTGTGGCGTGCCTCAAGGGGCAGTGCTTTCCCTGATGTTATTCAGAATCTACTTGCGCCCTGAGAAGTACTGAGACTGACGCATGTGGGTTTTCAGCCCAGACCTTTACGTAGTGATTTCAGCAAGTTAAAACGACAAAATCGTCAGCTCACAGGTCACCCATTACACACACACGTACCCATAATAGGCTATATGCAATAGTTGTGATCTTATAGGTCTTTTCGCTAGGACCCCTGCAAGCCCGTTGGCTGGGATTGGGAGCCTAGGGCTCTATTGTCTTTGGTAGTGAAGCTTCGCTCTGCCGTCCTGCCACGTGGCTGCCCGACCTCATGTGCCATGCCGGCAAGTACACAACACGCCTCCTTGCCCAGATTGCCTGGAGCTATGGGCTGAGATGTCATCAGTATGAGGATGATACCCAGCTCTATCTGATGTTGGGCGGTCAATCCAGCTCCACACCAGAAGATCTGGACCAGGTGTTACAGCTGTGGTTGGTTGGCTCATAGTGAGCCAACTGAAATTGAATCCAACAAAGATGGAGGTCCTGTGTTTGAGTCGAGGCAGTCCGGGGGTAGGGATCCCACTCCCGACCTTCAATGGGGCACCATTGGTGCCAGCGCCGAAGGTTAGGAGTTTGGGGGTGCTCCTGGATGCCTCCTTAACTATGGAGGCTCAGGTAGCAGTCACTGCCAAATCTGGCTTCTACCATCTTTGGCTGATCAGGCAGTTGGTTTCCTTCCTCCAACACAATGATTCAGCAATGGTGATCCATGGAATGGTCACCTCAAGATTAGACTACTGTAATGCTCTCTGCACAGGGCTACCCTTGTCGCAGATCGGGAAGCTGCAGCTTGTGCAAAAAGTAGCGGCTAGACTCTTGATGGGTCTCCCCGTGAGGGAGCACATCGAGCTGGTCCTGAAAGCATTGCACTGGCTGCCAATAGCATACCGGATTTGCTTCAAGGTGCTGGTTCCTACCTTTAAAGCCCTTCATGGCCAGGATCCAACTTACCTGAAGGGCCACCTTTCCCCATATATACCCCAGAGAGCACTATGGTCAGGGGCACAAAATCGACTGGCCCTCCCAGGTCCCAAGGACGCTAGGCTGGTTGCATTCGGTGGCTGTTCCATACTGGTGGAATGAGCTCACGGAAGAGATCAGGACCCTGCGGGACCTTTTACAGTTCCGCAGGGCCTGCAAGATGGAGCTCTTCCACCAGGCTTTCAACTAGGAGCCGCCCACCACCATTATTAACAACTATAACAGCTTGCAGAGCCTGGTTCCTGGCCGCCTATGTGCACCAATTACAGCTGAGGGAGATTAGGGAACTGGAAATTTAACAGCTATGGCATGCACCCACGTGGTAACATCATCGTTATAACATCATACAACATAGCTGGCGTTTTAATACTGTATTGTTTTAAGGACTTGTTTTAAATATTTTATGAAACTCTGATTGTGAACATGTATTTTTTTTTTCTGTGTGAGCCGCCCGGAGCCTGCTTGGGCGGGGTGGGGTGGGGGTATAAATTATAAAATAAATAAATAAATAATATATCTCCCATAACGCTGGAGAGGCCAGCAAGGGGGATTTGGCATCACTCATTGCTTCCAGCATGAAACTGGAAGTGATGTCATTGCACTGTGGTGCTGCTCTAGGATTGACTTAAGGTCTATGGTTTAACCACAGAGTTTTTGGTGAATCCCACAGCATCACCCCAACAACGCTAAAGTGAAACGTCGTGTGTCAGTGTGATGCTGAAGAGCTTTCTTAAGCCTCTAAAATTATCGTGCCGCGGTGCCGGCTGTGACTGGCAACCCTCATATCTACCGTTACCCTGGTCTGCAAGCGCTGGCCAGGCTGTGCAAAGGCCCTCTGTGGCATACAGGGATCAGGTTAATAAAAACAAGCACGCCCGATCCTGGGGGGTCAAAAAAAAAAAGTTCTGGGCCTATCAGAAGTGTTTTACCTTCACCCCTTTTGCACTTCTCCATTGATCAGGAGATAAATGCTCTTAAGGCAGTGCCCCTGTCTCCAAGGATCTTTCATTTTGTGGCCTTTCCAACGAGAGACAGACCTATACTGCATTAGCTGTGATGTGTTTTGTTACACAGACACTTGACCTCTAGGAACTGAACTGTGATGAATTCTCATACCCCCCCCCGCCCAAGCTGAGCACCAAACAGCTGTCGGACTGTAACAGCCTTCACTCCCCACTTGCATGGCTGGGAGCCCAGTTCAGAGTTTCAGATGCCTTATCCAGTTACCATCCTTCGGAGATGATTCTAGGCATGCATGTTTACCCCCACTCTGGACACCGTGTTTAGCTGGGAGATGGGCATTTCTAATGGGGCCCCATGCTGTAATGATCTGCTGTGAGCGGAGGAAGGGAGTCCTGTAGCAGAGGAAAGCTTTCACATGGGATGGAGAGAAGTGCAAGCAAGATGATGAGAGAGGATCCAAGACCTTGATTTTGGAACAGGGAAGTTCTTTAAAAAAAAAAAAAAAAAAGTCGTTACTAAAGTGGTGGGCATGCCAGGGTACTTAAGTTTGGTAAGAAATGACAGGGGTGGACTGGCCATTTAACATACATGGAAATCTTCTAGCAGACTGTCGTCCAGGAGCAAACAGAGCCAAGTCCTAGGGGCCACGCCTTAGACCTTTCAACGGCAATGATGATCCATGTCAGCTCACCAGTTGCCTCTTCCCGCACTCTCATCCATTAGCTGAGTTGTCTTGCCACTCTGGCTTGTAGCTCTCCTATTCCGATTGGCTTTTGACAGGGCTATTTTAACTTTCCAGTCTTCAACCAAAGGACGAGTACTTCAAGCTGGAACAGTCATAATATTGCCCTCCTCCCCCCCCCAGGAAAATTGGCTGGGGACCGCCTGACCCCACCTGGAAATGTTCCTAGTAAGGACAGCTGTCAGTGGCCTGAATCCTGCTGTGCAGACTAAACAGTATGTCCTTATTTGATGGTAGTGTGGACAAGTTGGGAAACATGAGGGGTCAGTCTCCGGTGAAGATGGATATCTGGGAGCTGTCAAGCATTGTATGAAGAAGAAGAAGAGATTGGATTTATACCCCACCCTCCACTTGGTGTCTCAGAGCAGCTTACAGTCCCCTTCCTCTCCCCACAACAGAAACCCCGTAAAGTAGGCGAGGCTGAGAGAGCTCTGAGAGAACTGTGTCTGACCCCAGGTCACCCAGCTAGCTATGTATGGAGGAGTGGGGGATTTTTCCAGAGCCCGTTTTGAGGCACTCCCTTCCGCTGTACTGCAAGGTAAAGTCACTCGAGTTCCAGTGCATGAACTTGTATGCCCATGCATGGCTAACATGGTGGGATCAGTTACTCATGTCCTCCTGTTCTGCAGATTCTATCAGGAGGAACAAGACCATCTTATACTACCCCTTCTATCTAGATTTAGCCCTCTGCAGTTTTATCTTGACTTTAGGCCAGAAGTCCTTTGTAAACTCCTCTTAGAAGACGTTCAGAGCTCAGTGACTTATGCTGTGGCACAATTTTTGTTGCTTAGCTATTAGGAAATGTAAACTTATTTTCGCTGAGAAAATTGTATGATTCTCTTATTAACGTTATCATATTTTACTAATTTTACTAATTTTCTCTAGTTAATGTTTTTTATACTTTTCCTATGTTATCACTGTTTTAATCCTTTTTATGTCAGAATTGTACTGTTTTCCTGGCTCTTGCTGTAATCAATCAAACCCAGTTCTCCAGATTAGAGTCTGCCACTCTTAAACCACTACACTACACTGGATCTCCTGCGCATGCATAGGAGTGAGTTGTGCCCCATGGAGGGTGACACAGTGCTCTTGCACTTGTCCTGTACTCACTCTCACAATTCAGTGCCACCCAGATGACTGTAAGAATTACTCAGCTGGCTTAGACCAAAAGTTCACTGGAGGCTACCGTGCTTTCTCCAGCCAACTGCTTACAAGAATGACCAAAATGACACTCTCCTATTATTTGTCCCCAGCTTGCAATGAGAAGGTGCTCATTGCCTTCATCCCTACTAAATCGCTGTAGACTCTCAGCTTTTCTTCCCAATAAGCCTAAACTGCATAGATCAGAATCAACCTGGAGGTTAACAGGTAAAGGCTGAAAGGGAAAGGTCCACTAATGTATGGCTGGTGTAGGTGGTGGTTCCTTATTGCATCAAGCAAGCAGAGGGTAAAGCCTAGCAGGTCAGGAAGCTCAGGTTTAGTCTCCTTCAGTCTCAAGAACCAGGTGTGGGGGGGTGTCAGGTCACAGTGCAGTTTGGTATCAGTAACACAAGCCCAGGCCGAGTGTGGGCGCTTCACCGGATGCAGCCCGCTCCTCTGCATTCTAGCCCAAGGACACTTGATCCTGCATAATCCCACCAAGCTTCTGTGCAGGGAGTAGAAAGGAGGAGAGGCTTCTGCCCTTCAAGATCCCGCCCTTCCCCACCCTATTCCTTCAACTCCAAAGCAGCCGTTAATATCTGGATCCCTCTTCCCCATCGGCACCATAAAAGACATAAGTTAAGCTGGATATTTTGTTGGGTTTTCTGCAGGTGGGGACCACCGAGGTTTGCTACGTGCTAATGGTTCAACCAGTCTGACCAGTTTGCCAGCTAAAACAGTCACTTGGTTGGGTCTTCCTTCCTTCTTTCCTTCTTCCTTCCTTCCTTCCTGTTTTCAAGACAATTTCTAAGAATACTCATTGAGTTTCAGAGACCAACCTGAACCATTCAGTAGATTGTGTTTTGCTTGAATTCCTCATCGATGAAAACAGTGCCTTTCCGCAGGATGCAAGAAAAAATCAGAACTGAACTCTGCTTTCAGATGGCTGAATATAGTCACCTACCTATAGCAATTAAAAATGCTCCTGTGGTCCAGTGTTCTAATGCAGGGCCCAATGCCAGTTTGATTGTTGCAAACTGGTGCAACAAAACAGCCAGAGCAATTCACAGTAAGGACAGAGCTTTCCCAAAGAATTTTGGGAATTGTAGTTTAGCTGGAGTGACTTCCTCCCTCATGTTTACCAGAATGCCCTAGGAAGAGTGAAAGGCAATTTTCTGTCCCATTTTAAGATGGTATTGTGGTTATGTCCATTTAAAGATATTGAGCATCAGCAATATTTCCTTAGGGACAGTTTAGCTGTTTCATCCTTCTTTCAGTGAGTAGCTTCAGACTACCTTATGCAGTGGTGGAACGAGGCATTAAAGCAGCCCTGGGACAGTTTGAGCCAAGTGGTACATGTGTGCACCTGCCCTTCTGGGGCCACTTGACTCAGCCTGCTTATGGCCACCTGTGGAAAACTCATGAACAATCCATGCCGGCATTACCACCAGGAAGCCTTCCTCTCATCACGAACAGTCTGCCTAAATTAAAACAACGCTTATGAAGAGAAGCATCCCATTATGAAGTTTAAAATGACCAGACTCTGTTGTGCCGATTGCTGTGCAAAAACTAGAGATGCTACAGATCACAATTAGGTAGGGTTGCCAAGTCCCTCCTGGCAACCAGCGGGGAGTGGGGGGGGATTTGCCTTCGTACAGTGGCATGTCTACATCACTGCCCACATGACCCAGAAGTAACGTCATCACTTCTGAGATGTCAAGATGACATTGTGGTATTTAGGCAAAAAACTCTGTGGTAGATCTGGCTTCTACCATAGAGTTTTCCCCAAATACCAGAGTGTCACCCCCCAATATCGCAGAAGTGATGATGTCATTTCCAGGTCATGTGGGTAATGACACTGGATCTCTCTTTTTTTCTGGGTGAGTTCTCCCCTGCTGGCCAGCTGATCAGCGGAGGGGAGGGGAGGCCTGGGAGCGGGGGACCCCCACCTTCATCAGGAGATCTGGCAACCCTACGATTAGGTGAGAAGGTTATGGCATCATGCCTGTGTTCAGACAACTGCTGTTGGATCTCTCCGGGCTGAGGCACTTGGCATCTCCTGGTCACGCAATGCAACCTAGGGGCATGCACTGCAGGCATCTCAGTTAATCATATCAATCCCACCCCTCCAAGTGAATCATTTCTTTCAGCCATGAGGGTCTGTCAGGAGGTCAATGTTTAACTTCTGGTGTCAAAAATCCACTTGTGGACACCAAGAAAAGAAATGTGAGCACGCAGCGAAAGAGTGAAACTTTCTGACTAAGAGTTAATTCAGGGCCAATTTGCATCACCAAACTAACGTGGTAGAAATGTAGCGTTCAGTGCATGAGGGCTGTAGGACAAGGAGTCTAATGCTCTGATCTCAACCAACAATTACAGATCTGCTTTTTGCACTACTTTCAGTAATTTCACAGAGAAAAGGTCTATTATTATTTGACAGGATAACTAAATAGAACCTCCATGTTCAGAGGCAGTCTGTTTTTGCAAAACAGGTAAACAGATGGCTTTCGCCATCATACTTGATGCGCAAGCTTTGCGGGGCTATCCCCGCTGTCTGATTCAGAATGTGGACTAAATTGGGCTTCTGCTCCGATCTAGCGGAGCCCTTCTTTTGCTCCTGGTCACTTTACCATGTGCCGGACTCTGCGTGGATCCACTTGACATTGAATCCCAATGATTTTCCAGTTTGCTTGAGTAAACACTCCTTAAAATGTAAGAAGTAATGCAGAGACAGTGTGGGATTCTACCCTTCCCAATCTAGACATTTAAAAAAAAAAAAACTTGATAGCTGCTAGCACCTCCATTCTGATTAGCAAGAGGGATTAGAAATTGGCCAGCACTTTCCTGCCCTGGCTAGCTGACAGATTCTAGGTTCAAAGAATTGTTTATGCTATTTGTAATTTATAAGGTGTCTAGTGTTTGTATGCCTAGATTATATTACCTTGATTGATATGCATGTCGCTGGAGCCCTCTTCAGGGCATACTGTAACATTGCACCCAAGAGGAAGAGAATTTTTAGACGCTTGAAAAGTACCTCATTAATTCATGGGGTCACCATAAGTGGGAAGCGATTTGGTGTCACTTTAATACACAAACACACACACAAACACAGAGAGAGAGAGAGAACATTGCTTCAGGAAGGAATGGGACATCTAACACCGTTTTGCATGAAAGCATTGCTTCTTGTATCCTTATCTTACCCTATTGGGCACAGTTCTTTCCCCTTACAGAATCACTACCTAGGACAAAAAATGACAAGAAACAAATGTAGTGGTGCGGTTAGAACACTGGTTTAGGGAGACCGAGGTTGACATCTGCACTCAGCCATGAAGCTCACTGGCTGACCTCGGTCCAATCATTTTCTCTCCGCCAAACTTGCTTCACACATTGGTTGTGAGGAGCAGGGGTCATTTTGTAGAAAAAGAGGCGCAGGCGCTCAGTAGCATAACTCATTAGCGTAACTTATTTGCACATGCCACACCCCCTGACATCGCTGGAAGTGACTCTTGCCAGTGAGTCACGAACACTCGTCCCCTGCCACAAAGTTTGTTAGCTTTTAGGGTGCTCCTGGATTCTTGCTCTTTTCTACTGCCCCAGACAGACTAACACAGTGAACCATCTTTATCTATCTAAAAAGGTTAGCAGTGACTCACGAAAGCTGCCACAAATTTGGGTAGCCTCTAGGGTGCTACTGGACTACTGCGGTGCCCCACAAAAGCTGACTGCCTGACACAAACCTTGTTGGTCTTGAAGGTGCTACTAGATTCTTTCAGTGACTCCCGAAACCTCATCCTCTGCCACGAATCTTGTTAGTCTTGAGGGCGGCTACCGGACGCTTGCTCTTTTCTAGTGCTCCAGACAGACTAACACGGCTACCCCATCTTGCTCTGTCTGAAGAAGGGAGCAGGGACTCACAAAAGCTCATCCCCCTGCCACAATTGACACACGCCCCTTTTTGTATTGACAGTACTGTGAGGGTCTGTGTGTGGTGCCTGGTCAGAGCTGCTGCTGATTTTTCTGACCAGTTCACTATGCAAATCTACAATAGTCTCTTCGTTTTTTGGTTTTTTTTAATTTATTCCTTGGACAGGCATATTTGTAAGGACCACTGCTAAGTGCATTTGTTTCAGCAGTAAAGAGATAGGCACCCCGGCTTGTTAACGTTAAAAATGAATAGGCTTTATTTACAAACAACACAACAGGGGGATGGAAATTTTATACAGATGATAGTTTGTTTCCTTTCAGGCATAAACTTTTGCCCTTACGTTCACTTAGGCTGTATGTTTATTACTTTCAGTTCATACATAGATGTTCATCAGTTCTCTAAACACGCTTATACTCCTTCTCTCCAGCAACTGCTTTGTGGTTTTCCTTGGGCTTTTGCTAACAGGTCCCTCTGAGTCTCCCCGGTCACCAAACCAGCTTTCCAGACTCCTGCCAGACTGCTCTTTAGCCCTTTCTAAACCACCTCCAGTTCCTTTTTAAGGAGAGATATCTCAATGGTGTGGGACTCTATTGTGTTTAGTTTTTAACTGTCTGGTCACTGTCCCCTTCCTTCTGAGGAACTCAGTAAACCAGGTTCTTCCACACAGAGCTACAGAGCTTCTTCAGTTTGCTGACAGACTCCTGTTAGCCCTCCGTCCAACGATGAACTAAACTGCTGCTTCTCAACTGCCCATTCCAAACAGACTATTTGGTCTGTTAAGCGCCAATCACTGAGGGTTCTGAGCTAAATGGCCCCCTCCTCACTTAGTCATGTGACTCAGCAGTGTTCCGTGTTTCCACTCTGCTGGTCCCAGATCTTTAAGTCCGTCACAGCACTAAGGGCAACTAATTTACATCCAGTGGTCCCAGTCATGGGCTGTTCGTTATCACTGGGAGATTCAACAATGAAGCTGAAATTGGTTCCTTGATCCCCATTCCTTATTTAGTACATAACTGTGTGAATGGTCTGAATAAGGATTCCAAATGTAATACTAGTTTTTAAGCATGGGGAGGTTAACACTACAAAGGGACAACGTCAGTGGTTCTAGGATCCAGTGTCTGCGTCTGTCCTTGCAAAAGAAAAAGGCAGGGTGCTGTTCTTTAAAAGTACTATTCCACTGCCCTGAAGCAGAATTTGGAGGTTAAACAAGAAACAAACGTGAACACGAGAGTTTGTCCCTTCTGTCCTGAAGGGTTAGAGGGTGGAGCTTCCTTTCTCACACTGATACTCTCTCATCTTCCCCATGTAGATTGTGATTTCCTCTGGACAGAGATTTGTCCTTTAAAAAAAAAAAAAATTATATTGTTCTATAACCTGCCATGGGCATTCTCAGTGCTATGTAAATAATCATTCACCCTCTGTAGTCTTCCATCCAGGGTCGCCATCTTTCTCAGGAGGACTCCAGTGGTCTTCAGCAGCTGCCCCAGGCATGACAGCAACAGGTGAAGCACTCCTCATAGGCTGCATCTCAGTGCAGGGGAAACGCTGCACCTGTTGAATTTCTGCCAGTCAGGGGAAAGGCAGCAGCAACCCTACAGGAGATGTGCTGGATTTGGGGGCGGTCCCGGCATGCAGTGTCCTGCTGGAAAGCGAGGAAAAGAACCCGCTTGACTCCCTTCCAACCTTTGCTGGTTGCTGCTTAGGTGTGTGTGGTTGTGGCTGGCTGCCTCTCCCACGCAGTGCCCCTCTGCCCTTTTCAGAGCCTCGATGCAGTTTCCAAGCACACAAAAGAAGACCACCGCTTCCCCTTTGCCCACCCCTGCATGCTGGCAGGTCCCGGGATATGCTCCACGGAACTCTGAGGGGGGGGGAACAGGAATGGGAAAGGGGGGTGGGAGAGAAATGGAAAGAGATGGGAGATCCCCCCCCCATTTTTTTTTCTTTTAGGGAAATGCAATCTGGCGGAGGCGGTTTCAAGCACAAGAGCTCAGCCCCCTCTAAGCTGGAGGGTTTGATCACAAGAGATAGAGAGTTGGGAATGTAAACAATGCTGGGAATCATAACCTAACCTCCCCCCCCCATTAATGGGTGTATCTAGAGGAACGTTTTGGAAACTCCGAGAATGGGGGGAGAGGAAGGGAAGGGAAGGAGAGGGAGAGGGAGAAAAGGGCATTCTAGGATATAGTTGAACATTTTAGCTCAGCCTGGCTCCCTTACAGGAAAAAAAAGTGGGAGATGAAAGGCACAGTATTTTTTTTAAAAAAAAAAACCTTCAGCAATCGATGAAGAAGCCAAAGACTGCACCACGGAGCAGTGGGGAGGGGAAAGGACGCAAGCAGTTCCTAGCTTCACTGCGCAAAGCGATGAAAGGGCACCAACTGTGTCGCCTCGACCGCCTCGGCACGACGGGGTGGTGGGGTGACAAAGGCACCAGGTGGCGCCCCACCTCCATTGTGCTGGAGGTGTTATTGCCAGGCACCCCCAAAACCCAGCCCTTGCCTAACCCAGCCCGCCCAGGACCTTGCTGGAGTTTCCTTGAGGGCAGAGACAGCAGCTGCTGGATGGGGAAAAGAAGAGGGAGGCGGCAGGGAAGGGAGAAGGCAACCGGGCTCCTCCTCCACCACCGCCTCAGGTCTCGTACCCTCAGCATCCTTTGGCCAGGCTTCCTTCCTCCTGCTTCGCTCCCTCCTTCCTCCTGCTCTGTGCACGAGCCCCCAACTCCCAGGGCAAGCATGATGGTGGTGGTGAAGGGGAGGGCGAAGGGAGCTAAGGCGGGCAAAGGCCGAGGCAGAGAGAAGGAGCCAGGGCTGGTCACAGGTGGTTTAAAGGAGGGGGATAAATGTTGCTTGTCTCTGAGTTGCTTGGAGGGCGAGGGAGACCAGCAAGAGCAGCCATGGTGCCCGGTGAGGGAAGGCAGCATGAGAAAGAGGGAAGTGGCAGTGGCAGGGACCGGCAGATGGAGCGATGTGCATGCCCCACCAGGCTGGGGCTCTCTGCGGCTTCCCTGGCCCACCTCCAGCATGCAGGGGCACACATACCACTCAGCACCACCTGCCCCATCTCAGCAGCTGGCCCTTGGGGATCCCTGCGGAGTTTCAGGGTGGGGAGGAGGGGAGCGGTGGGCGAGGGCGCGGGACCTGTTGCTGAGCTAAGGGGGGGCAGGCAGAGGGCACCTGCCATCACTGCTGCCAGAGCGGCACTCCGCCACGCTCCAGCTTGAAATGACCCCTGTTGAGGAGAGGAACCATCCTAACTTCCTTGGAGTAATGATCTAGCGTCGGTGATCCATGCAATGGTCGCCTCCAGATTGGACTACTGCAACGCTCTCTACATGAGGCTGCCTTTGGTGCAACCCTGGAAGCTGCAGGCGGTCAGGCTGTTGATGTGTCTCACTATGCGGGAACACATCCAGTCTGTCCTAAAGGCATGGCATTGCCTGCCAATAGCGTTCTGGATTCGCCTCAAGGTGCTGCTTTTGACCTTTAAAGCCCTTTATGGTCAAGGACCTGTCTATCTGAGGGACCGCCTTTCCCTGCATATTCCCCAGAGAGCACTTCGATCAGGACTCCAAAATCGCCTGGCCCTCCCTGGTCCAAAGGAGGCCAAATTGACATGAACTAGAACCAGGGCGTTTTCTTTAGTAGCACCAGCTTACTGGAACAAGCTCCCTGGTGAGATCAGGGCCCTGCGGGGCCTCTTACCGTTCCGCAGGCTGTGAAAATGGAGCGTTTCCAGCAGGCCTTTCGTTAACCTCTGGGCCAACCTAGAGCTGAAGCTTTCCAGAGCAGTAGTACAGTTGACAGCATGTGAACACACTTTATTCAGTGATCCGCCATTGACAATAATGGTTTTAAATTGTATCATGCAGTGTTTTAGATATTTTTGTATTGAATATATATTGTTTTACTGGTTTTACGTGAGCCGCCCTGAGCCTGCTTTGGGAGGGCGGGGTGGAAGTCAAAATAATAAATAAATACATAAATACATAAATAAATAAAATGTCTTTTAAATTCTGGGGACAGAGTGTATAAGTATATAAAACAAAGTGTAATTGACAGTCTAATTGTTTTCAAAGCCCTTTGGGGTTAAATTGGATTTATTTCTTTAGTACTTTTTAGTACTTTTCTTCCAAGGACCTCGGTGTGCTATGCAACATCCTTTTCTCCTGCATTTTATCCTCAAAACAACCCTGTGGGCAGGTTAGACTGAGAGAGACGGGACCAAGGTCACCCAACAAGCTCCATGGCTAGGGTTGCCAGGCCCGTCATCACCCCCGACGTTACCAGCATGCCTGCATCACTTCCGGGTGACATGACATAGGCACGTTGCGTTTATTTCCAGCGACATTGCTTTGGGGGGGGGAATTTCCTCCCACAGACCAGCACGGGCAGGAGCCAAAAAACCCAGGCAGTCCCCCACCCCCAACTGGGGAATGTCACCCCTATCCATGACAGAGTGGGAGATCGGAACTTGGGTCCTCCAGATCCTAGTCTGACACCCTTGCCGCTGTTATCTGTCTGTGCCTGTACATTCTCAGGTGCCACAGGAGATCAGACCGCTGTGGCTCCTTCACTGATCCTGTTCGTTCGTCTTCCGCAGGCCTCTCCCATGCCTCACTGGCAGGACTGCAGCAAGGGGGAAGGGGCTGGTGATGAGTCCAGTTGTGTAGGTGTGCATATGCAGCTGTCTTCTACTGCCTCAGGGGATTTCGGCCAGAGAACCAGGAAGAGAGAGAGATTCTAAACTAAATGGAGAAAAGGTCTTCTTGGAAATGAGCAAAGGTGGATTATCCTCTCCAGTAAGCTTTGCCAAGACGTGCTTAGTGCAAATTGGGTCAGCTGCGGCTGCTCGGATTTGAAGAATGGAGGCCATGTGCTTCCCATCCACAGCGCTCTTCAAGGTTCCTCCACCCCACACTAGCTCTCAGCTGCTGGAGCGCTGGCAGCTAAGTCTGGTGACAGTGGGCAGTACAGGATTCTGTAGCCACTGGTGGGGGCCTAGAACTGAATTCAAATCTAGAGCAAAAAAATAATCTTTTGCTCTGAGGGCTACATTAAAGGTCACAAGCTAGCTAAGTATAGGCTGTCACCAAGTTGCTCTGATATATAAACCTTTCTGAAAATGAGTGACCATCTGTTAATAAAATCATATTGGAACAAAGCACAAAAACCACTGGCTGAAAATAAACAAGGTATTGTTTCAGGATTACTCGAAACGGGGCCGCTTGCATCCAGACTACGCGTCAAATGGCTTTCTATGGCTTGTGGGATTTATGAATGTCCACTCCAAGATGAAATGCACGTCAAATTGGACTATAATATTAGAACACAACTGGAGTGAGACACAGTGGAATATGTGGGACGTTATTCCTTATTCTTGTTTCTGTGTTCTGGTTACACCTTGGCCATTATTGTTACATTTCTATTTACTGAATTGTTATTCCATATCATTATATATCTACCTTGTTTATTTTCAGCCAGTGGTTTTTGTGCTTTGTTCCTGCCTTTGTACACCGGCTCCCCTTCTTTTTTGATTTCTGCCAATAAAATCATGTTGGGCAAGATCAGACAGCGTGAATATAGATGCAAAGAACTTAGGAAACAGCGTATGGATTTTCACCACCATAAGAAGGAGCGACAATGGCTGCTAACAACATTAATACAACAGGCAAGCTTTGGAGTACTCCAGGACTCTTCAGCAGGCTGGGTGTTGGGGGTGGGGTGGGGAGGTCACGGGGGAGGTCAGGCCGTGATCTTGAGGCTATTAATCTGTTCCCGTTAGAGGGTCGTGCAGAGTTAGGAAGCACCAGGACAAAGTGACAGAGTTGGTATCCAGCTGCTTTAGTCATGGGGGAAGAAGACAGGGGAAGCAATGAGAACATGTATTGTCAATATAAAACCAGCAGCCTCAAGATTGTTTCCTGACACAATTTACCCCCCATTCCCTTTTTTTAAAAAAAAATCCAGCTGGGTGAAAAGTTCTGGAGCATTCCAAAGTTTGCATGTTATTCATGTCATTTTGATTGATTTTAACAAAGGACGTTGCATTTTTGACTTTGGATTTTTCTTTGGACCAATATGGTTGCTCAGAACTCTTGAGCAAAAATTACTTTTTAAAAAAGAATTAAACAACTATATTGAGTATAAGCAACTACTAGCCAGGATACCTAGAAAGATATACCTCTGATGATCAAAGTCTGTGGACAAAGGGGACAGATGCTGACATTTTGCTTGTTTGTAAAGATCCTGGGGCAGCTGATTGGTCGGAATGCATGTTTGTCAACATTAGTGATAAGGCTGGCCATATATTACTAACAATTGCAGGAAAATTAACAGTATTGTGAATTCATAAACTGTTTTTTTTTATTTTTAGTACATTTATTGGGTGCATTTTTATCTCACCTTTCCTCCAAGGAGCTCGAGGTGGCATAAATGGTTCTTTCCTTCTCCATTTTATCTTCACATCCGTTCTATGAGATAGGTTAGAATGAGCAAATGACTGGCCAAAGGGCAGCAAATGACTTTTAGGATGACAGAGAGTTTGAGCCTAAATTTCCCCAAGGGCAGTCGAACATTCTAAAGCACTACACCAAACTGACTGATTTTGTACAGAGATCTCAACATGCTAGTGGAATTCAAGTACATGCATAATAGTTGCCATTTCTTTGTCTGATGAAATTTGTCTTTAGTGTCAGGCGATTCTTTTCTTCATGTTGCTCCCTTCCAGAGGAGACCATTTAATATGTCTGTGCATAAGGAGAAAACTAATATTTGACAACCACCTGATTAACTTCATTGTACATGGCAGTGCAGAATGTGAACAACTAAATTGTAGCTTCTAGAACACATTGTCCTCTTCACAACATAGATTGTACAATTCACTGATGAATTAATCTGCTGTTGGGGAAACAGCTGAGTATAGGAAAGTGCTTTCTACGGAGTCAAACCATTGGTCCATCTCATGCAGTTCTGTCTGGGCTGTCTATAGCTGTTCTTCAAGCACTAAAAGGTCCTTCTCACCACCTGTTGTCTGAGATCCTTTAACTGGAGATGCCAGGGATTGAACCTTGGACCGTCTGAATGCAAACCACGTGCTCTGCCTTCCCAGCTGATAGACTTCCAGCCTGTGGCTTGAAAGGGCAACCTGGAGTCCTTCCCTGGCAGCAAATCTGCTGCCACCCTTCACTGAGAGCTCTTCCCAGACATCAGGCGAGAGGCCAGGGTTCCTTGTGGTGTCTCTTTTGATATTTTATGACATGTCACAAGTACCTCTTTGATGACAGACTCACTTTACCACAATGAAACCCAGGGGCAAACCATTGTCAGTGACTTCCAGACAGGATATGCTGCAAGGTCATACTCCAGGAAAGCCAAAGTTGTGGCTAAATCCTCATATAATCCAGCAGATCAACTCTCCTGTCAGCAACCAGGTTGTGTCCATAAAATAATCAATATAAAAGCAGATAACAGATAGAAACCACTGAATGCCAGGGAGAAAAAATAAAGAAAAGGGCCTTCTGGAATGAGAAAGTTTTCAGCTAGCTCCAGAAGGTCTCTAGAGAAGGAAGCCCTCACAATGCACATGGGAGAGAGGTGAGCTCCATAAAACATGGGCAGCCAATAAATTTCCCTAGCTAGCGATTACTGCAGATGGGGTCCCTTGGCCAACCAGAAAGCATGAGCTAGAACAGGGATGTCAAACATGTGACCCACAGGCTGGATCAGGCCCTCAGTGGGCCCCAATCTGGCCTCCAAGGCCCTAGCTGTTTCCTACTTCCTTTTCCAGTTCTCTTGCTGCTGCCACGTCACAGCTTGCTTTACCATTTTCTCTCAATCACATAGGAGAGATAGATAGGCAAGCCTCTCCTGTGCAATTGAGAGAGTCTGGTAAAGAACTGGCTGAGGCTCCTCCCCCTCCTCCCCCCAAGGGGGAGGGAGGGAACAGTCAGCTCGCTTCCTGGACAGGCTGCAGGAGACAAAGGGAAACCTTTCTTTCCTTCCACTGGCTGAGGTTCCTCCCTGAAGGGAGGGAGGGAATGAGGGAGAGCTTGCTTTACTGGGCTGCCTCAATCATATGGGTGAAATATCAAGAACTTTTAAGACCAACAAAGTTTTGATCAAGATATGAGCTTTTGTGTGCCTTGCTACAGTGTGTGTGTGTGTTTTGTTGGGCTCCTTATGTCAGGGGTCTTCTGGGTGCAATTGGGTTCCCTCCCCTTTTCATTGTATTCATGCCCTCATGATCCAGCCTTTCTCAGCTAGAAAGCAATGTGAACTATTTTAGAGGAGGAATAATAACAAGCCAGTGAAGCTGATTAGGCTGAAAGTATGTGCCCAGACCAAGTTCACCCAGCACATTTCCTTTGTAGGAAGTTGTAGTTATTTCTCTGGGGAAGACTATAGTTTTGTAGACAAACACATGGCCCTCAGTCTCTGTTAGGATGCCTTCTCATGTTCTTGACCAGCATATGAAGCAACTTATGTACAAAAGGTTGCAATGCCCAGCCATTTCATGTTTTCCCCTGGGTCCTAGCATGAGATTTCTGTAATGAATGTCAATAAAGCAAAAGTCGATTTGCAGCTTACAGATGCACACCTGAACAGCATACTCAAGATTGCTACAGCACAGACATTTTGATGCAATAATTCAGAGCAAGAGGTGTCAGTTATCAGAGACTCCCCTGGTGTAGCATCAGAACCAAAAAATAATGCACTAACTCAGTATTATGGCAAAATCCATTCATAGCCATCCCAGAAAAAAAACAGCAGTGTGTGTAGCACCTTTCCTGGCAGGGATGGTATATCATTGGGCAAACCTTTGAAATGCTCATTTAGTCTCCAGTAACTGCAGATAATTATGGGAAAATGGGAAAAACCTTCCAGTAACTGCAGATAATTATGGGAAAATGCTTAGGGCTTGAGTGTTAAACATGTGGCCCATGGGCCACATCAGGCACTTGGAGAGCTCCAATCCAGCCTGCAAGGCCCTGGCTGTTTCTTACTTTTCCAGTTCTCTTGCTGCTGCCATGTCACAGCTTGCTTTACCAGTCTTTCTCAATTGCACAGGAGATCTAGATGGCACCTCCCTTGTGCGATTGAGAGAGTCTGGTAAAGGGAGGGAATAGCCAGAACTGGCTTCCTGGCCAGGCTGCAGGCAACAAAGAGAAACCTTTCTTTCCTTCCCTTGGCTGAGGCTTCTCCTTGAAGGGAGGGAGGGATCAAGGGAGAGCTTGCTTTGCTGGGCTGCCTCAATCACACAGGAGAAATACTAAGCAACTTTAAGGCCAACAAAGTTTTAATCAAGGTATGAGCTTTTGTGTGCCTTGCTACAGTGCGTGTGTGTGTTTTTGGGCTTTTTATGCCAGGGCTGTCCTGGGTGCAACTGGATTCCCTCCCCCTTTTCCCTGTATTCATGCCCTCATGATCCAGTCTTTCTCAGTGAGAAAGCAATGTGAACTATTTTAGAGGAGGAATAACAACAAGCCAGGGAGGTGGATTAGGCTGTCCAGACCAAGTTCACCCAGCACATTTCCTTTGTAGCAAGTTGTAGTTATTTCTCTGTGGAAGACTATAATTTTGTAGACAAACACATGGCACTAGTTGGTTTATTAGCATTTTCAAAATAATTTTGTTTTGCATAGATTTTTTTTTTTGCTATTTCTTGTGTCAACAGGCAATTCATTTGATGTTGTAACAACTTTTATTTCACTCTCGTATATTCAGTTGAGGGATCTTCTTTCATCTTTTCTTCCTGTTTTTTAATTTGCTCCTTAATTTGGGTAAATTTTTCTGTCTTTTGTTCTCTAATATGTGCAGCTTCTCTAATTATCCAGCCCCTGGCATAGGCCTTAAATGCATCCCATACAACCGTAATAGAAATATCTGGCTGGATATTTTATTTAAAAAACATTTGAAATTCTTTTTTAGTCTCTGTTACAAATTTTTCATTCTTCAATAAAAAGTTATTCAAAGACCATCTGTTTTTCTTTGGGGTGTCTTGTAATATGAGCATAACAGGATTATGATCTACAAAAGTTGCTGGTAGTATTTCCACTTCTCTTAGGTCATTTATAATTGTTGTTGATATCCATGACTTATGTCTCACTGAGTAAAAGTTAAAATCGTTCTTTCATGGGTTTCTAACTTTCCAAGAGTCAACCAGATTATATTCTTCTGCCAGTTGTAAAAATGTTTTAGGAAGTTCATTACTTTGTTTGTTTTCCAGTTGTTGTTTTTCTATCTAAAATTCTGTCAAATACAGCATTATAATCTCCAGTCAGAAAGATTTCATCAAAATTTTGTTTTGAAATGAGTTCTTACAAGAGTTTATAAAAATTTTCCTAATGTAAATTAGGTGCATATATGTTCACTATCAAGGTTGTTTTATCTTGTCTTTGTATTTGAACTATCAGAATTCTGCCATCTTTGGAGCTGTATAACATTTCAGGGTGCAAATGTTCTTTCACATAAGTCACTACACCTCTTTTTTTCTTTTCCTTATCTGAAGAAATAAAGATTTTCCCAATATTTTTAATTTCCAAATATTTTTGGTCTGAATATTTTATATGAGTCTCTTATAGACATAACATCTAATTGCATCTTTTTCCATTGTTGAAATATCTGTCTTCTTTTTTGGGAGGTGTATTCAGTTCATTAACATTTATTGAGATTATCTTTATTTTTCTTCTGTCCATTTTGTGGTTGTGTTTTGGTATCATCTTTACTCTTCTGTTGAACTCTTGTAACTATTTGGGATGCTGTAATCTTTTTTTCTAGTTATGGTTTTTCTAGTTGTTCCTGACGCCCCTTGTGAATCCTAGTCATCCGGTTTCTCCTCTTCAGTTTTCAAATCTTCTCCATGGGTTTTAATGAAGTCTTCTGCCTTGAAAATTGAATTAATTCTGTATATTTTCCCTTTGTAAGTAAAGAGGATACCTTCTGGAAGTAGCCATCTGTATGCAATTTCATTCTTTCTCAAGATACTTGTAAGATCCATATTTTCTTTTCTCTCATGCTCCATGGAATTTCTTTTAGGATTTTTATTTCTGTGTCTTCTATTTGGAGAGATGTTTCATTTGCAGTTTTAAGAATTTAATATCTTATTGTTCTCTTATGAAATCTTACATGTACTACTCTAGGAAGTTTATTTCTTTTTGCATAAGCTGAGTTCATTCTATAGGCCACATCAATCTCATTATGGACTTCATCTATGTCTTCTCTGTCAATGTATTTTGCCAATGTATATGCCATAAGAGATTTTAAATTTTCATCATTTTTCTCTGGGATGTTTTGAAATCTTAAAATACAAGCTGCCTTGTCAAGTTCTGGTTTTATAAGAGCCTCTTCCATAGAATTCTGTTTAGATTCTACTGTTTCTAGCTTAAGCTCCGCTTCTTCTAATTTATTTTCCATCTTAGTTGTGTTTTTTTGGTCAAAGCAGAGATTTCTTGTGTGTTTTGTTTAAGTTGTTTCTGGACCTCTTCCATCTGAAGTGTCATTTGCTGTACAAGTGAGTCTAATTTGGCTTGCATAGGGTCAATAGCTGATGTTACTGCTGTCATTACAGCTGATGTTACAGCCTCTTGTACTAAAGCTTGCAAATCTTTTCTTGAGACCTGTCCTAAGTTGGCTCTTACAGATTTGACTGTTCCTGGGGATGAAGCACTAGGAACCTTTTTT
Source organism: Gekko gecko (assembly GCA_029375565.1). Classification (NCBI taxonomy): domain Eukaryota; kingdom Metazoa; phylum Chordata; class Lepidosauria; order Squamata; family Gekkonidae; genus Gekko; species Gekko gecko. The sequence continues at coordinate 80,297,994 of JAPDNY010000003.1, read as the reverse complement.
CTGCTATCTGTATCACTAGCCATGTTCAATTTGTATATTAAAGCAGAGAATCTCTCAAGCTCATTTTCAGTGAAAGCCTTTAAGATCAAACAGCTTTCTGAGTTTGCAAAACAATTATTTTTATAGTCACATTAAAAAAGAGCTCTCCCATCATAAACAGACAAACTTATCAACTATTTACAATACAATTAGAACAAAATATGCTTTGATGGTTACAACATACAAAGACACAACACTGCCAGGTTCACAATTTTTGTTATTCAGAAGTGACGTTTAGAAAGTGAAAGTAGGTTTCAAATAGTTTACTATTTATTCTTTTTTAAGCAAAAGTTTGATGATTGTCTTAATTTGTAATCCAAATAATATTGAAATATAATTAATTGTAATCCATTAGAGAATCTTCATATAATTCCAGATAGTTTAGTTATAATTCCAAAAAAGGGAAAGCTTCAATGAAGTAAAGTCTAATCCAAAAATAACAGTTTTCCAAATATGTTAATATTATAATCCATAGTATGATCTTGTAAAGTTGGTGAATCTGTTAAACAATTTTACTCTCAGGCATTTCTCTTCTTTAGCCCACAAAGTTATTTAAATAGCTTCCTTTTCACTCCTCTTTCAAGCGGCTTCAGGGAAGAGGGGGGGAGATCTCTTCACCCCTCCATTTTCTCATACTTTCTGTTTAAAAAGTTCAAAGGGCTTAAAGTCAATAAGAGTTCTTCTAGGCTTGTTGCATTTACAAATACTCACGGCGTTAAACATCTTTTTTGTTTGTATGGGGTCTGCTAGTTTTCCCCTTGTCCTGGAGTCACATCTCCACATCCATGGCTGCCATATATGCTCTCACCCAGGTCTTGCTTCAGGGCAAACCTTGAACTTATACCCGCATGCCATCGCTTGTGAGGATTCCGGATCAAGTCCTCTGCTTGGGCTCCTTTCTGGGGAGCCCAATGGAGTTCAAGAGCCCTCGAACTCTGCTAAAAGACCCAGCGATCTGGCCGCTTCTTGGGAGCAAGTCCCAGAGCCGACCGTCCCCGCCACACTGAAAACCAGAAGTCTCTGGCATCACATTTTATGACATGCATGGTCCAGCCCAACAAGGTCTTGTTTATGTCAGATCCAGTCCTCATAACAAATGAGTTATGAGCCCCTGGCTTAGAGCATAGGCTCACGTTTCCACACTTACAGATCTTGAATAAGCCTGCAAGGATCTCAGGGGTGTTACAGAAAAAAATCAAAGTATCCTGTGGATCAGGTAAATATTCAAAAATGTCTTCTTCTTTTTTTTACTTTCTCCCATCCAGAAAGGGAATCCCGAGAGCATGAGGAGCCAACCACATCAGAGATGGCGGAGGAGACCTACTCCTCTAAAACGTACAGGGGCAAGTCTCATGGGCGCCTCTCTGACCTCAAGGTTGAAGCCCTGAAGAAGGATCGCAGGAAGAAGCTAACTTTATCCAAGTTTGTTGGTGGAGCAGAAAACACAGCACACCCTCGGGCTACTGCCCCTGAGCTGAGACCAGAATTTGAACTAGTAAGTTGGCTGGAACTGGGCGGGGAGAGGGAGGAACTGCCTCATTTGCATGGTGTACAGAAGATCCTCTTTTTTTGTACTTGTCCAGAGTGCTTTAAAATAAGACTATATGACCCTCTGCATGTTGACTACCTCCGCATGTTAGCCATAATGTGGATTAGTTTTGAGCATACATCTACACATTGAAATAAGCTGAAATGTGATTCTGTTGCCTTAAGAAACTGTATTGTTCTCTGAGAGTTTAGGGATTTTGAGCAGAATTCTCAGCAACTGTAATACAGTTGTTAAGGATCTTTGGTGAAGAGCAGCCAGGGCAGATAAACTAGTGGAACAAGGCACTGCATGCCTGTAGGATAAACCTGTCTATAGATGAGCATAGGTCATACAAGCAGAATAAATGAAACTAGAAAGACTCTTGGATTGCTTCTTAGGAGAGTATTTGTCTGTTGAACTCCTTGGAGCTGCGGTGGCTCAAGTGGTTAAGATGCTGAACTGCAGGCTGTGGAAGGTCAGTAGTTCAGCAGTTCGAGACCCGAGAGTGCCACATGACGGAGTGAGCTCCCGTCTCTAGTTCCAGCTCCTGCCAACCTAGCAGTTTGAAAGCAAGAAATTGCAAGTAGATAAATAGGTACCACTTCGGTGGGAAGGTAACAGCCTTGGTGTTTGGTCATGCTGGCCACACAACCACAGAAACGTCTTCGGACAGCGCTGGCTCTTCAGCTTTGAAACAGAGATGAGCACCGCAATCCTAGAGTCGGATTTGACTGGCTTTCAAGCTTTACCTTTGACTGGCTTTACCTTTACTTACTCCTCGGATAGATGGCCAAATAATATCTAGACTGGGATCTGTGTTAGTGAGTGCAGAACCATAATGTGAAATTAGGTTTACACTGGAGACAGTGTTCTGATTTTCCACTGTCTCTCAGACTTAATAGTGCTAGTTTGGGTGACTAGGTATTGACTTATGCCAGGCATGTGAAAGTGAAGCTAAACACAACCCATCAGTCATATACTATGGCATGTCAGGTGCTTCACGGACCATTGTTTTGGGGACAGGCAGGAGAAAGGGAAATATATTGAGCCTTTAGTGATTGCCACAATACCAGATGGATTATGTGTGGTCGACACAAGGAGGCACGCTTCACTAAAACAAAGGGGAAAGATGACACACACTGTTTTGTTGTAAGATGAAGCCTCAAGTAAAACAACTCAAAAGTAATTCTGAGTTTTCAACCACTCTGCCCTGGAATGTCATGAGAGCCCCACCGTATCAGAAAAATTATATGCTGCCTTTCCAGACCAAGGCAGCTCACTGCAATAAAACAAAACCAAGCAGACAGCAAAAATAACAACAAAAACAAATTATACCAATGATAACATACCAGTAAAAGAATCAACATCAATAAAAATGCTAATAAAAAGGCCAATAAAAGCAAACCAGGACATAAAAACACATTACAACGTAGCAGTCGAAAATGGTGTGGATAAGACAATCCCCAGGCTATACAATTGTTTCTTCTGCCCACTAACCCTGAAGAATGCCTAAAGAAGCAGGCCTAGAGATGCACAGATGAAAGCAGACTTCCTCTGCCTGTTGTACTAATCTTACAGTTGAAATCTCTTGGCCTACAGAGAGCAGAGTCATTTTGTTTCCTATGGTGACAGGAAGACTAACAATGTTTTAAAATTTCCTCATAGATGTGAATCGTGGCTGCTTCTTCCCTGTCATGTGACTAACTGTGAGACATTTTTAGGGTTTCCAGGTCCTTCCAAGTCCCCAGTGGGGGATTTGGGGGGGTGTTACTGGAAGAGCCGGGACATCCCCAATGAGATGACGTCACACAGAAGCGACATCATCACGTTGGGGACCAGTGCCCCCTGCTTCTTGCCACAAGCATAAAGGGCCCCTTTAAATGCTTTTGGTAAGAGGTGTGGGGGGGGTGCTCACATGTGCCTGCACTCCAAGCCACAAATTTGTGGTGTTGAATGCAGGCGCCCGGCCCCTGGTTCTTCCCACAAAAGCATTTAAAGGGTCTGTTTAAATATTGTTGGGAAGAAGTGGGGGGGAGGCCGCAGGTGCCTGTACTCCAAGCCGAAATTCACGGCTTGGAGTGCAGGTGTGCATGGCCACCTCTCCCTTCCTCCCTCCCTCCCGTGAGATTTAAAGGGCCCTCCAGCTGATCAGAGGAGGGCCCTTTAAGTCTTGCAGTAGGGGAGGAGGAGGAGGAGGAGATTGAATTTCTATCCCACCCTTCACTGCCTGAGGGAGTCTCAGAGTGGCTTACCTTTCCCTTCCCCTCCCCACAACAGACACCCTGTGAGGTAGGTGGGGCTGAGAGAGCTCTTTTGAGAACTGCCCTTGAGAGCTCTGAAAGAACTTATGACTGACCCAAGGTCACAGCGGCAGCTGCATGTGGAGGAGTGGGGAATCAAACCTGGTTCTCCCAGATTAGAGTCCGTGCTCTTAACTACTAGACCAAACTGGCTCTCAGGTGGCCAGGTGGTCGCTCTTGGGTGCAGGGTTCCACCCCCTGCTAGCCAGCTGCCTGGGGGTCGCTCTTGGGTGCAGGGTCCCCCCCGCTAGCCAGCTGCCTGGGGGTCGCTCTTGGGTGCGGGGTTCCCCCCCCACTAGCCAGCTGCCTGGGGGTCGCTCTTGGGTGCGGGGTCCCCCCCGCTAGCCAGCTGCCTGGGGGTCGCTCTTGGGTGCAGGGTCCCCCCCTGCTACCCAGCTGCCTGGGGGGGTCACTCTTGGGTGCAGGGTTCCCCCCCCACTAGCCAGCTGCCTGGGGGTCGCTCTTGGGTGCGGGGCCCCCCCCCCGCTAGCCAGCTGCCTGGGAGTCGCTCTTGGGTGCGGGGTCCCCGCCCGCTAGCCAGCTGCCTGGGGGTCGCTCTTGGGTGCGGGGTCCCCCCCCCACACTAGCCAGCTGCCTGGGAGTCGCTCTTGGGTGCGGGGTTCCCCCCCACTAGCCAACTGCCTGGGGGTGGGAAGGAGCCCCCGAAATCAAGGGAAACCCCGTTTGGACTGGGAGTCTGACAACCCTAGAAATTTTAGAAGCTGTCAGCTCAGGCACTAAGCGAGGCACACTTTGCTGTCTCAGATAAACAGGGACATTCCCAATTGGCTCTGTCCAGCTCAGTAATATATTTAACATTCTGGTTCACCTGATCTTCTTGGGAGCGTAGTCTTTCATCTTGCTCATTACAGGGTGTCTGGGTACCATCTGCTTTCAGCACCTGACTGTCCCCCCCTTTTCTGTTCCTCGTATCCAGGGCCCTTGCCGTAGACAGATGGAGGCATCCCTGCAGGAGCTTAAATCTAGCCAGCGAATGATCCCGCGGGCTGTCCACCTTCCCAACTGTGACAGGAAAGGATTCTACAAAAGGAAACAGGTATAAGCACCTTCTCAAATCTAGATATAAATTTTGTCCAGAGAAACTGATCTCTGTAGTCTGGAAATGAGCTGTAATTCCAGGTGATCCCCAGGTCCCACCTGGAGGCTGGCATCTCTAACTTGTTGTTCAGTCAAACGGTCGAGTCCGACTCTTCGCAACCCCATGGGCCACATCATGCCAGGCCCTTCTGTCTTCCGCCGTCCTCTGGAATTTGCTCAATTTCATGTCCATTGCATCGGTAACACTGTCTAACCATCTCATCCTTTGCCATCACCCAGCATCAGGGTCTTCTCCAGTGAGTGCTCCCTTCTCATTTGGTGGCCAAAGTGTTTGAGCTTCAGCTTCAGTCTCTGGCCTTCCAGGGAACAGTCAGGGTTGATTTCCTTTAGGATTGACTGATTTGATCTCCTTGCAGTCCAAGGGACTCTCAAGAGTCTTCTCCAGCACCATCATTCAAAAGCATCTATTCTTCGGTGCTCAGCCTTCCTTATAGTCGAACTCTCGCAGCCATACAGTACTACTGGGAATACCGTTGCTTTGACCATACGGACTTTTGTTATGTCTCTACTTTTTATTATGCTGTCTAGGTTTGCCATCGCTTTCCTCCCAAGGGGCAGGGGTCTTTTAATTTCTTGGCTGCAGTCACTGTCTGCAGTGATCTTGGATCCCAGGAACTTGAAGTCTGTCACTGCTTCTACGACTTCGCCTTCTATTTGCCAAGGAGTGATGGGGTCAGATGCCATGATCTTAGGGTTTTTGATGTTGCGTTTCAAGCAAACTTTTGCACTCTCCTCTTTCATTCTGAGCAAGAGGCTCTTGAGCTCCTCTTCACTTTCTACCATTAGAGTGGTATCGTCTGCATAACTGAGGTTGTTGATGTTTTTCTTGGCAATCTTAATTCTGGCTTGTGATTCATCCAGGCCAGCATTTCACATGATGTACTCTGCATATAAATTAAATAAGCAAGGTGACAATATACATCCTTGTTGTACTCTTTTTCCAATGCTAAATCAATCAGTTGTTCCGTATCTGGTTCTAAGTGTCGCTTCTTGACCCTTATACAGGTTTCTCAGGAGACACGTGAGGTGGTCTGGTACTCCCATCTCTTTAAGGACTTGCCACAGTTTGTTGTGGTCCACACAATCAAAGGTTTTAGCATAATTAATGAAGCAGAAGTAGATGTTTTTCTGGTACTCCCTTGCTTTCTGCATAATCCAGAGAATGTTGGCAATCTGATCTCTCTTTCTTCTACCTCTTTGAATCCCAACTTGTACTTCTGGCAGTTCTCTATCCATGTACTGCTGAAGTCTAGCTTGTAGGATCTTGAGCATGACCTTGCTATCATGTGAAATGAGTGCAATTGTGTGATAGCTTGAACATTCCTTGGCATGGCCCTTCTTTGGGATTGGAATGTAAACTGACCTTTTCCAATCCTGTGGCCACTGTTGCATTTTCCAAATTTGCTGGCATATGGAGTGCAGCACTTTAACAGCATCATCTTTTAGAACTTTGAATAGCTCAGCTGGGATACTGTCATTTCCGCTAGCTTTGTTGTTAGGAATGCTTTCTAAGGCCTATTTGACTTTGCACTCCAGGATGTCTGGCTTGAGCTCAGCGATCACACTGTCATGGTTGTCAAGGACATTGAGATCCTTCTTATATAATTCTTCTGTGTATTCTTGCCACCTCTTCCTAATCTCTTCTGCTTCTGTTAGGTCCCTACCGTTTTTGTCCTTTATCATGGCTAGCTTTGCACAAAATGTTCTCTTGATTTCTCCAATTTTCTTGAAGAGATCTCTCATCCTTCCCATTCTATTGTTTTCCTCTGTTACTTTGCATTGGTCATTCATGAAAGCCTCCTTATCTCTCCTTGCTGTTCTCTGGAAATCTGCATTCAGTTGGGTAAATGTGTCCTTTTAACCTTTGCCTTTCACTTTCCTTCTTTCCTCAGTTATTTGTAAAGCCTCATCAGACAGCCACTTTGCTTTCTTGCATTTCTGTTTCTTTGGGATCGTGCTGATTGAGGCCTCCTGTATAAGGTCACGAATCTCTGTCCATAGTTCTTCAGTCACTCTGTCTATCAAATCTAGTCCCTTAAACCTAATCTTCACATCCACTGTATATTCATAAGGAATGTGATCTACCTCAAACCTGAATAGCCTAGTGGTTTTCCCAACTTTCTTCAGTTTACATCTGAATTTTGCAGTGAGTCAGCTCCAGGGCTTTTTTTTGCAGAGCTTCTCCATTTTTGACTGCAAATTATATAATCAGTCTGATTTCGATGTTGCCCATCTGGTAATGTCCATGTGTAGTCGCTTCCTATGTTTCCTATGACCAGCATGTTCTCTTGACAAAACTCTGTTAGCCTTTGCCCAGCTTCATTTTGTTCTCCATGGCCAAACTTGTCCGTTATTCTGGTTACCTTTTGATTTTCTATTTTACCATTCCAGTCCCTTATGATGATAAGGACATCTTTTTTTGTGTGTTAGTTCCAGAAAGTGTTGTAAGTCTTCATAGAACTGGTCTACTTCAGCCTCTTCTGCGTTAGTGGTTGGGGCACAGACTTGGATTGCTGTGATGCTGAATAGTTTGCCTTGGATTCAGACCAAGATCATTCTGTCATTTTTGAGATTGTATCCCATTACTGCCTTTTTCACTCTCTGTTGATTATAAAGGCCATACCATTTTTTCTACAGGATTCTTGGCCACAGTAGTAGATATAATAGTCTTCTGAGTTAAATTCGCCCATTCTCATCCACTTTAGTTCACTGATTCCCAAGATGTCAGTGTTCAGTCTTGTCATCTCATTTTTGACCACGTCAGGCTTACCTTGATTCATAGGTCTTACATTCCAGATTCCTATGCAGTATTGTTCTATGCAGCATCGGACTTTCTTTTCATCATCAGACACATCCATAGCTGAGCATCCTTTTGGCTTTGGCCCAGCACCTTCATTCTTTCTGGGGTTGCTTGTATTTGCCCTCTGCTCTTCCCCAGTAGCATATTGGACACCTTCAGACCTGAGGGGGTCATCTTCCAGCATCATATCTTTTATCCTTTTGTTACTGTCCATGGTGTTTTCTTGGCAAAGATACTGGAGTGGAAATATGTTGTCAAAGGCTTTCACGGCCGGAGTTCATTAGTTGTTGTAGATTTTCCAGGCTGTACAGCCATGGTCTTGGCATTGTAGTACCTGATGTTTTGCCAGAATCTGTGACTGGCATCCTCAGAGGTATAACACAGAAAGATGGAGTACTCTCTGTGTCCATGTGAGAAGAAAAATGGTAGGCAGGTAATATATATCTACTCAGGAAGTTGGGGTAGGACTGAGTCATTATCTTGTAGGAGTTTCCCAGGCTGTGACATGCTAATGGAGGAGCTTTCCTGAGGAGGTTCTTTGGCATACGGATTGGCTGTTGAAATTCTAATCTTATCTATAGTGCTATTGTAAGATGTAGAGCATTTTGGACAACACATCCAATCACCATGTCAGATTACACAGGGAAGTCATTGAAATTCATAAACACAGTTTCAATAGAAAAGAAGAGAGTTTTAAAAAGAAATATGACATGGTTTCCTGTCCTGAAAAACACAAAATGCTCTACAACTTAGAACAGTACTACAGATACGATTAGAATTTCAATAGCCAATCCATATGCAATAGAACCTCCACAGCCTGGGAAACTCCTACAAGATAATAACTCAATCTAACCCACTTTCCTTAGTAGATATAAATTACCTGCCTACCATTTTTCTTCTCACCTTGACACAGAGAGTACTCCATCTTTCTGTGTTATACCTCTGAGAATGCCAGTCACAGCTGCTGGCAAAACGTCAGATACTACAATGCGAAGACCACGGCCATACAGCTTGGAAAATCTACAACAACTAATACTGGAGTGGGTTCCCGTTTCCTTCTCCAGTGGGTCACATTTTGTCTGGGTTCTCCACTGTGGCCTGTCCGTCCTGGGTGGCCCTCCACGGTATAGCCCACGGCCTCATCGAACCACACAAGCCTCCTCGCCGCAACAAGGCAATGATCCATGAGAAGGGGATCTCTAGCATAGAAGGCCATGGTTCTGCATAGATTTCCATTAAATCTAGGCCATTTCTGGTCCTTAGATCAGCTTAGCTAGAAGGCTCATTATGAGTACTCGTTTATTTACTGAATTATTCTCCAGGTCTATAGGTGTCCCGAGTTAATTTCTTCTGAAGGATATATCTTCTTCCAAGGGCGGCTAATGATCACCCCCACCCCAGCTCAAACTTACGCCTTCCTTTTCTCACTGTTGTCCCCTTCCTTCCCTTTCCAGTGCAAACCGTCCAAGGGCCGAAAACGGGGACTCTGCTGGTGCGTGGACAAGTATGGACTGAAGCTGCCAGGAAGTGATTATGTAACCGGAGACCTCCAATGTCACAGTTTTGACAGCGGCAACACGGAGTGAATGTCCCTCTTGCCTCTCTCCGCCGGAGCCTTTCTCTATCCCCAACCTACACCTCATGATGCCCCAGGAGACTGATGCCTTTAATTTCATCTAAGAATCCGAGGACCTTGGAATCTACAGCACATCATCTACTCGTCTCGACAGCAGAAAAGACTAAGAAAAGAAAAAGGCAGCACCTTAAGCCAAAAGAAAGAAACAAAGATAAAGGCAAGGACGACAAGCCAGTCAGCTCCCTTAGGACAAAGCCCTCAAGAACCCCACAGGTCCCCTGACTTGCAAGCAACCTCAAGGCCACCCTGATAGTGCCCCTGTAGGAAGCTCTCAGAAGCACTTAAATTATGGCTTATTGTTCATTTAACGTTGTGGGTATCTCACTTCATTTTAGGTAGCTTTACAAGCAGAACCCTAGGACAAGAAGGCCTTTCACTATTCAGTTGTTTTGGGTATTCTGGTTGGTTGGGGGAAGGGGTTAAATTACACCTTCATTCTTAGTTTTCTCTGTCCCATCACAGTCTGAACTTTAGTGTCTCTCTCTGTCTCTGTCTCTCTCTCTCTCTCTTTCATTTTCGTTTAATAAAATCAAGTGGTCAGAGCACAAAAGAACGCACAGCAGGCAGGTCAAATTGAAGCAAGAATGCATCAAAAGCTTCCAGTTCCCAATGGGATTTTCCCACTGGATGATAGGTAGGAGGTTTGACCTGACTATTTAAGGTGTCGCCGTGCTTCCCTATTCTGTGTAATACAGATCAATGTACATTTGCTTTTTGTTGAACAAGGCCCTGTTCGTACAAGCAGAGCCACTCGACTTTAATCCTGCAAGAAACCTCTTGGCATTTATTAGTATAACCAGAAAGCAGACAAAATCATTGATTTGCAGGATTGGGACCCTAGCTGAAACAACAGGGAGTCAGACCCCCTGCAAATATGTGAAGCATCATTGCTTTTGAAAACGAAGTGGGAGACGTCCACACTCAAGTGGGTTAGAAATTTCTATCTCATCTATCTTTACCTGCGAGAACGAGGATGAAAAACACTAACCGTATTTCACTCTCAAGTGTATTAAATAGTTATCCTGTACTAGGACAATTTGAAGAAGATAATTAATTATAATTATATATACCCTTAAAACATTAAGGTAAATTTGTCCCACAAAAAGTTACCTGGTATCTAAAAAATATCTTCGAATCCCTGAAGAGCGAGCCCTCTGCCCTTCCAGAGCATCCTTGAGTAACTAACTGCTAATAGAGTCGTTGCTCTAGAGGCTGTGAGTCTTCGACAGGTGTATGGCAGACAGAAAAACAAAACAATTACCTGTTGAATTTCTGGCTCTTGTTCCAAAGTTATAGGCACAGATTCTCGGGGAGGGGGGAGCCCTGTGATAACTAGCTGTAGGCACAAACAGGTGGCACAAGAAGGTTGGCCGAAACCATGAATTTGACAGTTTTCACATTCAGACATGGGCAGGCCACAAGAGCCATTTCTTTAAGTTGATGTTTTAGATTCCTTGGTGTGTTGTCATGGACTCTGCCACAACAAGAGTTTTTCCTATGTCCGTAACGATGAATGAGAAAGCAAGAAAACAAACCAAGAAAGAAATGTTGTCTACTAAAATGCATTGAGTTGGAGGAACTGATGAATTAGTAGCCATAAAGCGGCATTCAGACACTGCAATATTACTTCAGGGTGAGAAAGAAATGGAGCCCTTGGTGATCATTCCCTTTTGAAGGACCCCGAAGGACTCGAGAGCACGGGCGTGGCTGGCTGCAAGCACTCCCAGACAACGTGCTGATCCGAAGCATGGAGAGAGAGAGACCGTTTCTTCCTTCTAGGCAGACAGAGAGGCCTGCTGCCTGCTGAACATCCAGAAAGACAGCTGTTGTTAGGAGAACCAAAAGGATAATCACAACATACAACACCATAGCACAGTTAAAAAGGGAAACAAGGAATCTTTCTGACAGAATGGTTGCTGCACATGAAAGTGATTTTTTGATCCTATGCCTTCACTACCAGTAACGTCCAACTGAACTTTGGAATAACGTTTAAAACCAGTAATGTGAGGGTGTGAGGGTTCACTACTGGAAATCTGGACACATGTATCAAAATTTAGAAGGGAGGAGATTTTGCCAAAATTAGGTATACAAATGCCATCCATTTGTGAAGAAACCAGGAACATTTCGGAAGGAAACTAAAATTTCCCGCCAAATAAACATTTTCAAATTCTAATAATTTGGGTGGATTGAGCCCAAACATCAGCAATCCAAACAAATCCTATTCTGTCTTTTAATTTGTCTCTTAGATGTTGAATCATAGTATCTATTCACTTTTGGATTTCAAGAAATTCTTATATCACGATTCAATATTCCATCACCGCCAGGACTTTGTCAGCAGTGATAAACACTTAACTTTTCTCCTCATCATTCAGGATGTACAAATTTGTGTCCAAAGCCGGGACGATTGCTTTGAATGAGATGTATCATACCAAAACAACAGGCTCTCCCCCCCCACACCCGATCCTAATAAGGACGTGAAAAGGTGAAGAGCCCCTTTGTTTACTTCATGCATTCAGGTGGAGGTTGGTTGGCTGGTTTGATTATTTGGCTGTGCCTTTCCAAGCCTCTGGGGAAAGACCTGGGGGAACTGTGCTACTACTATAATCAGAACAGTAACTTTTTCCAAGTCGTGCCTCCCCCACTCGTGCCAAGCAGGTCTTCTAAGCTGGAAATAGTGACCATTTATGCCAGTCAAAGGTGCTTTTAGGACAGGAGGAGCATCTTATCACTGTTCCTTTTATGGATTTTGTACTACAAGGATTTCTGAATAGGGTTCTCTGCCACTAAATGGTGGAGGAAAGGCATGGACATAGTATTGGTGGAAGGAAGGGGATTTGCCATTGGAGATCTGAGCTGCATTTTTGCCATAATCCTGACAGCTGTGGAAGAGGCCCATGTCCAGCGACTGGGTTATCCATGCAGTCTTGTGAAAGGAAAGAAATCATTTAAGGATTTCCTCTCTGGCACTAGCCTGCAGCATAGCTCGTATCTGTGAGTGGACAAATCACTTGACCAGTAATTGATACCAGGGAAAAATCCTGAATACTTCTTTCCTTCCACGTGAAAGATCATGGGGCAGCTCAGCCATATATCACTCTTATATACAGGAATAATAGCCAGTATTCCAAGGAGGAGAAACTATGGCTGTGGTTACACATACTAAATAATCTACTTTCAATGCACTTTTGAATTAAATTTTGCCAATTCACACAGTAAAAATCCAGCTGGAAAGTGCATTGAAAGTGGATTATTTAGTGTGTGACCGCAAGCCTTACAGTGGCGCCAAAATTGTGACTCAAACTTTTGCTAGAGCATCTTGGGCATCCCGAAATGAACGATCCTAATAGCCAGTTCCTATTTGCCAAGCTTAGCTCTTTGGAATAGATGTAACACAATGAAAGGGGCCTCCTTACCACCAGACTGCCTTTTGTTTCCCCAAAAGAGGGACTGGACTATTCTGCTCACTCAAGGGCAGGCGGTGTGTTTTCTCTAGAGGATATGTAGAAAGTTTCCAAGACAGAATAGTTTGGGAATGGGAAGAGGGAGAGGAATTTCTCAGACTGTGTTTTCAAAAACATGCACGCTGCTAAGCATGCAACCCCCTATTATCCAAAGCAGCTTGAAAAGGAGGAAGCGGGGGGGGGTGCATATAAAATCCATATCGCCAGTTTGGTGTAGTGGTTAAGTGCGTGGACACTAATCTGGGAGAACCGGGTTTGATTCCCCACTCCTCCACTTGCACCTGCTGATGTGACCTTGGGTCAGTCACAAGCTCTGGCACAGCTGTTCTTGAAAAAGAGCCATTTCTGTCAGAGCTCTCTCAGCCCCGCCTACCTCACAGGGTGTCTGTTGTGGGGAGGGGAAGGGAAAGGAGTTTGTAAGCCGCTCTGAGACTCCTTTGGGTAGTGAAGGGCAGGATATAAATCCAATCTCTTCTTCTTCTATAGCATACAAAGGGGCAGGAGCTTTGTTGAGCACATAGGGAAAGGAAACGGCAAATTTTACAATACAGGTCAATGCATTTAGACTAGTTTAGTTGTCATAGCTTTCTCCAAAATAATCTTGAGAGTTATATTTGATGAGGTGCTGGGAATTCTGTGGTAGACACCCCCTCAAAGAACTACAGTCACCAGGTTTCCTAGAAAGAGGAAATGACTATTAAATCGTTATTAGTTTGTGCTATAGATATGCCCTGGATTGAATAAGGTAAAAAGTTTACACAAGAAATCCTCCTTCCTCCATAAATGGTGGAGATTGTCTCTTGGTACTTTTGGAGAGGTTTCATTAAAAACCACCATTTCTTTCCTTTTTAAATAACAATTTTCTTGATTCCCCCCCAAAAAAAATGCTTTTCTTTATATGTATTATTTTGTTGTTTCCTGAAACTTGAAAATCTTTCCCTGCATAGAAAGTTACGAGATCTTCAGAGCAGGGAAAGCACTTTGACTTCCCGTCCCTGGTGGTGCACATGGAGTATAGGCATTTTAATCAGGGGGAGTGGCTGCAAGTGAATATCACCACCTGGTAGTCCCCTTGCAGGCTCACTGTCAAGGGTTTTCATAAAGGCTCGAGGCCTCCGGGGACTACGCAGTTACAGACTTTCCAATGGCCGAAGGGAACCTGAGTTGACCACTGGCATGATCTATGCAGAGTTTGTTCACAATCAAGCTGATTAGAAAAACAGTAATGAAATAAGGCTTGCGGAAATTCTGGGAGCAAAGATTGCAGAAACCAAAATAAGAACGAAGGATGGGCAAATTAGGTTGGGAAGTGGCAATGGTTCAGTGGAGGAATCTCTGCTTTGCCTGCAGAAGGACCCGGGTTCAATCCCCTGGAGAACAAATGGCAGCCAGGAACATGCAGGACCGAGACCAAGTGGCCCTGCGAGGACAATTTAATTTCCACTTGGCCTGCCACACTGATCACAATTATCCATAATTAGCAACAGATCTTCATGACAGAGGGGTCTATTTCCTAACCTGTAGTTTTCTAAGCAGTAGTGCAAGAGCCTACTTAGAACAAATATGTGTGAATTCAAGCTAGTAAAAGTTCTGAAACTTCTTACATGAGGGAATCCAACATTAGAATGACTCTTTTTCTCTTTACCTACCTACAAGTACTTCATCAACAGGTCCGTTAGCATCTTCTGATGACTTAACATCTCTTCTAGCAATGACTTAACATCTCTTCTAGCAATGACTTAACATCTCTTCTCTTCTAGAAATCCATTCTTAAAAGATACCAATATTAGCCCCTGTTGGGTCGCACAATTCACCTTGTAAAAACTCAAAGTCATCAACATTTTTAAAGTTCAGTCTTCCCTCAGTGCCTCTGGTTGGCAAATAAGCACTTACGTGGCACTGCCATTCTCCCCAAGAGAACCTGAGTTAGCTAAGTGCAAAAGTGCTCCGGAGAGTCTCTCCGTTGTTGCCAAAAGGTTCACTGGAGACATTTGGTTTCCTTCCAGTCAAGAGCCTTGACTGCCTGAGTAGGAAATGAGGAAGGAAGGAAGGAAGATGGGGGGGGGGGAATTGCAGACAAGGCCGTGGGGCAGCCTTCGGAGACTGGACGTGGTGCAGAGAGAGTTAGAAGTGTTTTGAAGACAGTTTTTCACAAGGGAAATGTTGACGAAAACATTGGTCCGCTCCAGTCTCCATCCCAGCTTTCACTTTTCAAAATTTTGAGACTTGAGTAGGAATCAGGAGTCTATAATCAAGATCTCAAGGGGGCCTTGCTGGGGCTGATGTTCCCAATGAAAAACAGTAGCCCAGGAAGCAAAGATTTCCTTTCAGGCTGAGATATTCCTTGTCAGTGCCGCAGTGGGTAGTTTTATTTTTAAACCACTAGTACAAGAGCATATTGCACTATTTCTCCACTTCGTCACCTGCCTTTCCACCACTCTTTTAACAGAGCATCTATCGTTAAGCAGTTGACAGGTCACTGCTGTCCCAGGCTTACCCGTCCTGGTATGAGCATCTTGGCTAATGGCTGGGAAGCCTCGCATCACTCCGCTTCCGACTTCACCCACTCTACGCCCTGCTCACTCCACCACTGAGACCACTCATCCGCAATGGAGTGATAACGACATACGAGATTCCGAGTTTCCTGCCTGGTTTTTATCATTACGCAAAGTACTCACAACACATTTTACGGTAGCTTTTAATAGCTTTACATACATACAGTAGCTCTGTGGATATTTTTTTTTTCCTTTTGCAGTAAACAAGAATATTCGTACGCTGACCAGTGGGGGGGGAAGCAGTTTGTGGGAAACTGACAATGGATGAGGAGTGTAATGCTCTGTTTAGCCTTTTGTACTTTAAGAAAAAAAATCTCACATTTTATTAAAAAGTGAAGATTGCTGTATACTATTTATTCAACTTATAATTTATGTTACTCTTTGATCTTTGTCTTTTCTCATGACAAAGCATTTATTTAATAAAGTTATGCATTCGATTCGCCTGTGTGCATGGCTTGGAAAATGTTGGTGTATTCCATGTATGCAGGGTGACTGATTTCATGGGGAAACTTTTTGTCTGTCTTTGGAAATAGCAAAATACCCAGCATTATGACAAGCAGAATGTGTGTGGATAAAGGCCTTGTACATTGCAGACACCCAAAGGACACAGCCCTACAATATCCCTTTCAGTGAGAACCAGGCCAGTTAAACCCTGACTGCAACAGTGTCTGACTGCAACTGTCCCCAAGGGATAACATTTTACTTTCTTCTTGGGAATCGATAGCAACTATGGTACAGGACGGGGAATACAGTGTGTGAGGTGGGGGCTCCCCAGACACTGAGAACTGAGCCTGTTCCTACGAAGAAGAGTAGCTTTCCATATCTTGCATTCCATGCGCCACAACATCTAGTCATGCCGGCCACATGACCACGGAAAACGTCTTTGGACAGTGCTGGCTCTTCGGCTTGGAAACGAAGATGAGCACCGCACCCTAGATTCAACTGGCTTTCGAGGAAGGGAAACCTTTATCTTTTTTTCTCTACCTTAAGGAGTCTCAAAGCAGTTTACAATCATATTCCCTTCCTCTCCCCACAACAGGCACCTTTTTAGGTAGGTGGGGCTGAGAGAGTTTTGAGAGAACCGACTGGCCCAGGATCACCCAGCAGGCTTCATGTGGAGGAGGAGTGGGGAATCAGACCCAGTTCTCCAGATCAGAGTCTGCCACTCTTAACCACTACACCAGGGTGGCTATCTCTATAGTCCCACCAGGTTCTCATTTCTTGGTCACGCTAGAATGGCAAAATGTTGAGGAATGGGATAAATAGTTGAGAATTGATCAGGGGTAGGTTTGCCAACTCCAACCTGGGAAATTCCTGTAGATTTAGAGGTGTAACTTGTGGAAGGCACAGTTTTGGGGGATACAGGAGTTCAGTAGGGACGTGATGTCAAAAGAGTTGGAATAACCGTCTCTACACTGGGAAATCCCCAGAGATTTGGAGTGGACCCAGGGAAGTGAGTGGTTTGGGAAGGAGAGGGATCTTAGCAAGGTACATTCCCAAAAAGTCCCCCCTCCAAAGCTGCCGTTGTCTCCAGAGGAACAGATCTCTGTAATCTGGAGAACAAGTGTAATTCTGGGAGAACTCAAGGCCTCACCTGGAGGTTAGTAACTCTAGATCAGGGGTCCTCAAACTTTTTAAACAGGGGGCCAGTTCACTGTCCCTCAGACCGTTGGAGGGCCGCCGCGTTCGCCCCTCCCCCCAGCCTGCTTGCCCCGCCGCCGCGTTCGCCCCTCCCCCCACCAGCCTGCTCGCCCCGCCGCCGTGTTAGCCCCCTCCCCCCAACCAGCCTGCTCGCCCCGCCGCCGCGTTCGCCCCCTCCCCCCCACCAGCCTGCTCGCCCCACCGCCGCATTCGCCCCCTCCCCCCACCAGCCTGCTTGCCCCGCCGCCACGTTCGCCCCCTCCCCCACGACCAGCCTGCTCGCCCCTTCCTCCTCCCTCAGCTCCTGGGCGCTCTTGCCGCCCAGGGCTGCTGGAGGAAGAAAGAGGCTGCGGGGGCGCTGCTGCTGCGCTCCTCAAGGAGGCAGCGGCTCCGGGCGGGAGGGGCGGGCATAAACACTCGGCGGGCCGCATAAATGTCCTCGGCGGGCCGCATGTGGCCCGCGGGCCGTAGTTTGAGGACCCCTGCTCTAGATAAATCAAGGTATGCTGAGACCCTCAAATGAGACACCATACCATTATCCAAAAGACAGTAATTTTACAATTTTTAATAAATTTTTGTCATAATTTTAGGCCCTAAACTATAATCAGCCCTTCTCAGACGTCCAGAGGCCCTTTCTAGTTTCTGAGGCCCCCAACCCAAAACAAAAACATTAAAAATGACAACACATGAAAACATAAAAACAAGCTGCAAAGTTTATCAAATGCCAAAAAATTAAGAAGGAATGTAAATCTGGCCCTCCCTGCTGCAAACTGAGGCCCAAGCCAAGCGCTGCTCCCCCGCCCCCACCCCCATGTTAATGTGAACATTTGGAAAAGATCCAAGTCTGCTAGTGGTTCCAGTTCTGAAATCTATTCCGGCATTGATTTTCACAACCAGTCAGGAACCTAAGCCTGGGTTCCCCCCTGGGTCACCACTCCTTTGACTAGTGATCAGTACCCTGGCCCACGGGTCTTCGAGGTTACGTGTACACAAGTAAACAGACCTTTGTGAAATGTATAAAAGTTTATGAAGTATTTTTAAAAGACAGGATATCACTAGGCAACACAGTCTCTGCAATTTAATAGCAAGAAAACAAGAAAGCTAACTATCTAATACACCAGTACCTGGTATTAGATGGCATACCTTCTTAGAACACAGGAGTCCAAGCTAGAGGTTTAAACGTTCTCTATGCTGCTGTCCATCACAGTAAAGCATAATGTAGTATGTGCAACAGCCTGGTCAAATCATAAAGTTAGCATGGCTTCCCTCTTGCCTATGGCTTAATTATAGTCTTTGGCCATCTGACACCTGGTGGTCTCCCAAACCCAATCAAAGAGCTTGCTTGATGGAACCCTCCAGAAGATGATGGCATACATTCCTGCTTCCCCCCCCCCAACCGGTTACACAACTGAACACAGGTTCTCACAATTAGCCAATTACCACATTCTTGAGTCCAGCCTTGAAGAAGATAAGGATAGTGTTGCAGGAAGGCCCAATTACAGACATCTGCAAGCTGGAGCAGTCCTAATATTCACATTAACCCTTGAGGGGAACTGAGGTGCTTTGCCTCACACAAACTCATAACCAACTGATGAAATTCAAGTGGGAGGCACAATCTCAAGTGGATGTCTGTTGACACCCATCTGTAAATGTGGGCCATGGCAGATTGCAAAATCTGGGTTGGGACATTCCTGAAGATTTGGGGGTGGTGCTTGGGGGCAGGGTTTGGGAAGGGAAGGGAACTCATCAGGAATGTAATTCCATAGAGTCCACCCTCTAAAGCAGCCATTATCTACAGAGAAACTGATCTCTCTGGTCTGGAAATCAATTGTAATTCCAAGAGATCTCCAGGCCCCACTTGAGGGCTGGCAACCTTACCCTGGTAGTATTTCCTTGTGCATGAATCCAGCTGTGCAACTTGTTCTAACCAATGCTTAGGTCCTGTTTTTTTTATTCCTTCTCTTAATTACCCTTTCTGAGCTAGGTTTAATCAGAATGTTTGGGTGAGTTCCAAATTTGCCAGTAGTCCCCATTCTGAAATATGTATTCCAATACTGAATGCCTTCTGCAAACTCACAATCATCTAATGAAATTCAAGCTAGAGGCACAGGCTTAAGTGAATGGCAGTCAACCATTCACTGGTGGTCCTGGGAGTGGGGCAGTCCTTACTTTTGGGGAATAGGCTCCTCCTCTGGAACAGGGTCAGTTTCCTCAGATCAATCCAGGAAGGGGAGGAGCCTGTCTCCTGGGAACATCCCAGTCTTATCAGCCCTGCTGTTTGAGTAGAATGTGTTTCACAGGCGCTCTGTAAACCGCAGTGATCCATGAATGAGAAGAAGAGAGGGAGAAGGGAGACACCCTCCCTCTTCATTATTTTGAGCTGCAGTCGGTGGCAGACCACAAATGAAGCTGATGGCACTGGGAGATCCCCAGCATTACATGTAGGTAGCAAGTGAGGAGGATGTTGCCCATACCTGTAGACTTCTGCAAACGCGGGAACTGTAGCCTCTGCTCATAACTGGGTCGCTGGTCACTTCTTCAGCTATGAAGTATCTGTAGAAGAGAGCAGTGGCTCAAAAAGCTGATCCCCTGCTACAAATTTTCTTTGTGCTTTTGTGGTTTTGAAGCAGTTTTTCTCCAGGTAGGCTCACCAGCAGAGTTGGGAAATACCTGGTGATTTTTGGGGTGGAGCCTGAGCGGTGGGTGTTGCCTTCTGACATACTTCTGGTGATGTCAGGGGGTGTGGCATATGCAAATAAGTTATGCTAATGAGCTCCTGCACCTTTTTTTCTACGAAATGACCCCTGATCAGGACTAGCCTCAGCTGATATTGGAGTCCCAAAAGAACTTAAAGACAAACTTAAGAAGGTTGCTGTGGTGACAGTGATTGTGGCAGATACTTCACTGGACATCCTGCAGCAGTTAGCTAGAGCCATGGCATACAGTGTAGCAGCCAGAAGGAACACGTAGCTCAGAACTGGGATGGGGACTCTGCAGCACAAGCTAAAGCAGTTCTCTTCAAGGGCATAAACCTTTCTGGAGAGGCACTCGACAGGTATCTTATTGAAGATAAAGATGTGTTCTATGTTCAAAAAAACCCCAACCCCTTGTCAGTTCTGTTGTGACTCGAAAAGGATATCATGCCCAGAGCCAAAGAAGAATAAGGATGCCAGGAAAATCTTGGACCTGAAATGGCTAAACAACTGCATCAGGACTAGAATGTTCAGGATGAAAACTCTGAACTCAGTTTTGGCAGAAGTTCAAGCAAAGGATTTCCTGCCATCCATCGATCTATAGGAGGACTATTTACACATCCCAATTCAAGAGGCTCACCACAGGTTCCTACGTTTTGCATGTAATGGGAAGCACTTCAGTACCAGTGTTACCTTTCTGCCTGAAGTCATTCCCAAGAGGGTTCACCAAGTTTATGGCCATTGTAGCTCATCTGAGACTTCAAGGAATGTTGCTATTACCAAGACGACATCCTTGTCAAGGCCCCTCTTACCAGCAAAACAGGAAAGCATCAGAGATGGTGATTTTTTTTTTGAGGGACCATGCCTTCTTGGTCAACATGGGAGAAGGGCACTCTAAAGGCCTATCAATCATGGGTACACCTGGGAGTGCAGATAGGCACTTGGGAGAGACAACACAACATACAACTTCTGACCATAGACAGGCTGAAAAGCAAGATAGAGGGTATGATACTGGCCAAGTTTCTGAGCATGGTGGTGTTAAGCCATGAAGTGCTTCAATGGTCAAGTTTCCATGCCAGACCTCTACAGACATTTTCCCTTACCTTACCAGGATGTGGTGGCCAGTTAGGGCTACAAGCTGGTACAGTTGCCAAAACAACTTCAGCATCAGCTGCAGTGGTGGCTGGAACCCTTTTGTTTCCAATGGGGATCCCCAATCTGAAATCTAAAGAGGATGGTGATGACCACAGATGCAAGTCTGCCAGGGTTGAGAACCCACTCTCAAGGGACAATGACACAAGGGATTTGGTCTCAGGAAGAGACCTCACTGAGTATAAAATTTTTAGAGCTCAGAGCCACCAGGCTGGGGCTCTTAGATACTAACAGGTCATCGTGTTCTAGTGACAATATGACAACAAAGGCATAAGGAACCAGATTTCGAACCTTACACACAGAAGCGAGCAACCTGATCAGATGGGCGGAGATCCAGCTACAGTCACTGGAGGTGGTCCATGTGGCAGGCCAGGACAGTGCATTGACAGACTGGCTGAGTATATATGATTAGGCCAGTCCATATGGATGCTCCGCAAGTTGGGTTTTCAACAGGTCTGCAAAAGGTACAGGATGATGGAAATGGACTTCTTTACCACAGACTAGAATCCTCAATTTCCGTGTTTCATATCCAGAGTTGAAAACCAGCGGGCAACAGGAGTAGACGTTTTGAACTGCGACTGACCACAGGGATGACTGTACATGTTCCAACTGACTTAATTGTTTCACAAGGTGATTCAGAAGCTGTTGGAACAGAAGGCAGAATTAGTGTTGATAGCACCCTTTTGGCCACAAAGAACTTGATTCCAGGATCTGAAGAGATTGTCAACCATGGAACCATGGTGCCTACCACTGGGAAAGGACTTATTGACACTGGGATCAGCACAACATCCTCGCCCAGCCCTCCTAAACCTAATAGCATGGAGGTCAAGCGGAAACAGCTAGAAGGGTTCGGTTACCCTGACAGGGTGACAGACACCCTATTATTTTCTAGGAAGAGCTCTACAAATAGAGTGTATAACACAACTTGATGGGTTCTTCACTCTTGGTGTTCAGAACGTGATTGGGAACCATTAAATGTATCAGTTAGAGGTGTCTTAGCTTTCTCCAAGATGGTTTCGATAGAGGGCTAAGTGTGAGTACGTTAAAGTGACAGGTGGCAGCCATATCAGCAGTGATGGGGGCTAGGAAGGGAAGACCCCTAAATTGCCATCCACACATTAAGAGAGTCCTAAGGGGTTACTACATGGTCAAAACTGCCACAAGTGCAGAGGTTTCTGACATAGGGTCCTGAGAGCATTGTGTAGAAAACCTTTGAACCCATGGAGTCTCAAGGAATTAACATTCAAGACCTTGTTTTTAGCAGGCATAATATCAACTAGGCGGATGTCAGAACTGAGGACCCTGTCAGTTGACAGGGAACTTTATGTTTTCCACAATGATAGGGTGACGTTATGCATAGATCAAGCCTTCGTCCCCAAGGTTAATCCAGTTCTTTCACAAGTCAAAAGTCTTACCTTCCTTTGTTCCAATCATAGACATGACAAGGAAAGGGAATGGCATTGCCTAGATGTCTGTAGGGTATTCAGTTTTTACACTGACAGGCCAAGCATTGGCATGATTCAGATACCTTATTTGTTTCCTTTAGGATATTTTCCTTAGGTCAACTGGTATTGTCTTTTACCTTAAATAGGTGGTTTTAGGGTTGGCATCGTTGTTGCATGCAAGGCTCAGGGGCTGAATCCAAAGGTGTTGCAGCATATTCTCTGTGGGGGGCTGCTACGTCAGCAGCTTACAGATCAATTCCCATCCTTGGAGACGGTAGGTACGGTGGCCACCTGGAAGTCTGTGCACTCTATAGAGTGCTATAGAGTAGAGAAGCTGACCTTGGCTGTGGTGGCTTTTCATTGGGGTGTGCTGCAGCACAGTCTATAAACCAGAAGCTGGATTTACC
Organism: Gekko gecko; assembly: GCA_029375565.1. Classification (NCBI taxonomy): domain Eukaryota; kingdom Metazoa; phylum Chordata; class Lepidosauria; order Squamata; family Gekkonidae; genus Gekko; species Gekko gecko. The sequence goes on along the minus strand of JAPDNY010000003.1, from coordinate 80,275,218 downwards.
ATCCTGGGGCACACTGCTATTTTATGTCCCAAGAGTAAGGACTGCCCCACTCCCAGGACCACCAGTCAATGGAAGATTTGTATTCACTTACCATGAAGCTTTCTTTCTCAGTGGTCTGGGAGTGGGGCAGTCCTACCCACCCAGTTTTGGGAGGCAGCTTCCGGAGGTTATTTTGGATAAACATTCATGAAGTTTCTCTGAGATGCTAAAACAAAAGAATGTGAGTTAATTGGGTGAGAGAATTAGGACAAAGGGTTTGAACTTTGGTCTACAACTGCTGGAGGGGCATGAAGTCACAAGGCTGGTTGCCCCAAAAATCGAGTTTCACTATGGTGGGGAGAAGTGTTTTTCTTTTCCTTCGTGTGATGTTGGGAGAGGCACAGCTTGGAGATGCCTGGAATGGTCTCAGGGGACAGGCCCCTCCCCCTTCCTGGATCGATCTGAGGAAACCGACCCTGTTCCAGAGGAGGAGCCTATTCCCAAGAGGGAGGACTGTCCCACTCCCAGACCACCAAGAAAGGAAGCTTCATGGTAAGTGAATACAAATCTTCCATTTGCAAAGGTGAGGGGGGGCTACAGCAGAGGACATTGTTTCATGGAAAGGCTCCAGTGCAGAGCATCGTGAACAAGCTTCAACCTCACACACCAAGCGAAGGGAAAGCAGGCTCAGATCCAAGGTCTTCATTTCTCGAGCTCCCCCTTTCTTGGCAGCTGGTTGGGGCCATGAAAAGTTTCACATAAAAGCCTTTTTTCAGAGATTGTTTTCAGGAGACTAATGTCCCAGTTATTAGTCAGCTGTTCCATAGGATCCAGATGTCTTTAGTCAAGGTAGTGCTTCTATTATAGGGAACCGCATTTCTCACCAATGCGCCCTCCCCCACCCAAGCCAAGTCTTCTATGATCATGTCCAAAGGTTAATTTGAGGCAACACTCACCCATTCTCAGTTGTGCAGGCTCTTTTAAAGACTGTGACATTTTCCATTGTGATGCTTAAAGAAGTTGTTGCGTAAAGCTCTGGCTCTCAAAGGCATATGCCACAAGAAATTAGCGTTGATGCTACAAGGCTCTTTGATATTTAGCAAACTAACATCTCCGGAATTGGATCCAGGTAGGTAGCTGTGTTGGTCTGAAGCAGTGGAACAAAGTTTGAGTCCGGAGGGGCCCCTTTAAGACCACCAAAGTCTTATTCAGGGTATGAGCTTTCATGGGCACGCACACTTCCTCAGGCACAATGAAGTGGAATTTACCAGTCCATACATATAAGGCAGAAGTTGAACAGCAAAGTAGCATACAAATCTCTGGAATTGGTTCACAACGTGATTGTAACAACAATGCAAGCCAGAGCGTGTCTCAGTATTACAGAAGCCTTTCTCCCTACTTGCTCTTCTGCCTTAAAAAGGATCACATATTCAGAAATAGCTCTAGAAAGGTGATTTCTCATGTATGAATGAAAATGTACTCTGGAGAGCAAGGGAACTAAAGATGAAAGTTTCTCATTCATCCTGCATAAGTTTTTTTCAGCAAGAAACTGCAGTTACAGGGCAGAGTTACTCCAGTCAAAACTCACTGAAATCAGAGGCCTTACACAAGAATAACTCTGCATCAGACTGAACCATCCAAGTAACATCTCAGCCTCAAAAACAACCAGGAGAGGGTCTTTCTTCCAGTATATCCAATCCAATCCGATTACCTTTATTGGCATGTAACACTTTCATATACAACAAGAACAGCTACAGCAAAAAAATAGTACTTGCAGCAAGAACAGGTATGAACAGCGTTACCATGTAAATATACCAACAAAAAAAAGAAGAGATTCAACAAAAAAAGAAGATATTCACCGCTTAAAAGAATCCTTCTTACCTTTTACAAACAGTCAGGGAAGATTAAATGCCTTCATGTTCTGCTTGGAGGTTTCTTGGAAGCATAGTTGGAAACAAAACATGTGTCAATTTCACACTAAGTGCTGCGCCACCGCATTTTGCCCCACAGCTTCGTGCAAGCGTCTACTCAATCCTCAACAAACAGGACCGAGTAGACACGGGGAACATCGTGGAAGCTGCGGTGCAAAATGCCGAGGCCCAGCGCTTAGTGTGAAATTGACACCTACCATCACGGCAAAGGGAAGAGCGAGCGCGGAGCAGCGCTTGTGGGAAATCAGCTACAGTATTAGACATACTCTTGGGTTTTGATTTAGCAGAGTTTTTTGTCATGTTCTTCTGTCTACATTTCAGTTCCAAACGATTTGTCTTCTGACACACAACGTGCTCTAGGCTGATCCTGCATTGGGCGGGGGGCTGGTTGGACTAGATGGCCTGTACCGCCCCTTCCAGCTCTGTGATTCCGTGATTCTATGAACACAGATGGGGCCACTGACCTTATCCTCACCCATCCGGCAGGTAGGCAAGACACGACCTAGAGATCAGTGCAAATGTCAGTTATTTCCCTCTTCTTCTCTTTTGTTTTCGCTTAAGCCGAAGCCTGAAGAAGAATTCTGGTGAAGCCCAAAGGGTGCTCATCACTCTGTGACTTTTTAGTAGCCCTATGAAAGGTGTTGCCATATCCATTTAGGCTAAATCTTAGTGATATCAGACAGCAATCAACCAACATACTTGGAGTAACCCACCTGGGCTGCTATGATGCTTGGGAGAAAGACAGGCATATAAATGTTTTAAATAAGTATTTTAAGTTAACAACACCATACAAGGTGCAGTTTTTTGGCTGTTGCTGCAATTGTACTTCTTTCCACAAGAGGGAAGCACAGATCCAAGCTATTCTCCATTCATCTGTCAGTAGAAAGTTACAGATTGAAGAGGCCACCTGTGTTCTACAGATGCTTCTGGCTTATAACACCATATCAATATAGCTAATTCTCAACATGGCAAAATCTGTGGATGCTTAGATTCAGAGGCTAGAACCATGAACAGGCAAGAATTGCCCAGTCCACTCGCCACAAGACCCCTGGATGGGTAGAGTGGGGGTATCCACACTGAACTGCACATATGCCCAGTTCCGAGAGAACTGTGCCTGACCCATGGTCACCCAGCTGGCTGCATGTGGAGGAGTGAGGAATCAAAACCAGTTCTCCCAGATTAGAGTCTGCCGCTCTTAATAGCTGTTACCCATGATGGCTAAATATAACCTCCATGTTTAGAGGCTCGGTACTTGAATTATTAGTTACTGGGAAGGGCAACCACAAATGGAAGCTTTGGATGCCATGTCCTTCTGGAGTATCTGGACAGACAGAGAGAAATAGGATGCAGGACTAAACCTGCCCAGATGTCAAATTTTACCTTCTTCCTCCAAAGTGCTCAAGACAGAGAATGTACACTGTGTGTTTTAGTGGTCAGAGTGTTGGAATAGGATCTGGGAGACCCCATCTGGAACCCCACTCTGCCATGGAAATTCACTGGGTGACCCTGGGGCCAGTCCCACTCTCCCAGCCTAACCTACCTCACAGGGTGGTTGTGAGGGTAAATTAGATGACGGGAGAAATTTGTGACACATTTTTGGTTCCTATTGGGGAAAAGAACAAGGTATAAATGAAGAAGAAGTAAATGAAGTACATAAGAGAAGCCCATGTTGAATCAGGCCAATGGCCCATCTAGTCCAACACTCTGTCACACAGCGGCCAAAATATACCAGGTGCCATCAGGAGGTCCAGCAGTGGGGCCAGGACACCAGAAGCCCTCCCACTGCTGCCCCCTCCAGCACCAAGAATAGAGTGCATCACCTGCCCCAGACTGAGAGTTCCCATCCATACCCTGTGGCTAATAGCCACTGATGGACTTCTGCTCCATATGTTTATCTAATTCCCTCTTGAAACTGTCCATGCTTGCAGCTGCCACCACCTCCTGTGGCAGTGAATTCCATACATTGTTCTCCCCTCCAATATTTTAACTCCACAGTCGTGCTGAGAGGTACGTTAAGCTGAAAGAGAATGAATGACACCACATCGCACCGGCTCCAAATGGACCCCTGGTCTGATCCAACAAGGAATAATACCATATTTGTAATACATCTTGAGTCCTTGAGAAAGGTGAGCTGTGAAGGAAAACAAGCGAGCCCCCTGCCTGGAATCCCGGAGAGCTTCTGGTGCCCCACGTAGACACTGCTGGCAACTCCCCAGGGATCCTCAGGTGCTTTCCCGCTGGAAGAGATGCGTAACTTGCCCTTTTGTTTCCCTTGCAGTCAGCCACTGAGAAAATCAGTGCCGCAAAGGCTTAGGTTAAATGAGGCAGAATGCTGTAAAAATGCTACCAAGGTTTACAGAAGCAAAAGATATGCTGAAAATGAGCCTGTGTTCTAACATTGGAAGGTAGCAGCAATCCCGGCCCTGAGACCAGAAAAAAAGTAGATTTTCCAACATTTTTCCAGATTTTGATACATTTGACTTTTTGATTTGCCTGGAAGGCAAACACAGCTGTGATCGTGAGTGAAAAGGAACGTTATGAATAAATATGCCTTGTAATAGCCATCAGTTCTTCCGAGTGTGTTGGTTTATATCTGAAGCCAAAGCATTGATCACTTGAGTCCAGCAAGATGGGGGTGATCCAGTTTCCCCAGATGACAGGGATGGAACCTGGGACCTTCTGTTTGCAAGGCAAATGCTCACCCCGTTGAGATATGCAGCTTCTCCACTAATGTATTCTGTATTAAAGGCTGTAGTTCTATGCATACTTAGTGGGAAATGGCCTTTTAATTCAGTGGGATTTATTTCTGGAAAGGGCTGCATAGGAACAGGCTGTGTTTCAATAAAGCTGTCATTACTTCAGGGTAACAGAGCATATAAGTAAGCTGTAAGGTTTGTTTCACTACATGCGTTCTAATCACTGGAGAGACCCATTGCCAGACAAACAATGCCCGGGACCCTCCACCCTGCCCCAGAATAGTTCCTGGCATTATCCACAGGATCTCGAGTTTTGCATGATAATTGCAATAAAAGGACAGGTGAAAGGGTCACAGAGGCATTTTGGTAATTTATGCAGCCTAGCGAAGAGCGACTGCATTCTCAATAGCTTGGCCAAGTTATCACAGCTGAAGCACAGAAAAAGGACTTGAAAGGAAGAAAATGCAGGTGATCCCCATCAACAGGAGTCTTTCTTGACATTCCTGGAGACACTGGTTTGTGTGCCCTGGACTCTGTGTGTGTGTTTAGACCATTTTGCCGTCAGGAGTATAATGAGCCCATTTGGGAGAAAGATAATGCATGCAGAATATGTAAACTGTGTGGTTCCATAAGAATATTGGCTCTGAAGAAGAAAACAGAAGAAACTCTCTCAGCCAACAGGAAACGTCAGCCAGCCTGGTAGAGTCTCCCTGCAGGCCTGGAAGTTGGCAACTTAGAAACAGCCAAGAAGACCACAGTGTATTCAAAGACTGTGCACAACCTATTTATTGGTCTTGCTTGGAAAGGTATTCTACTATTTCAAGCCTTGGTGCTTTAATAAGTTATAAGTAGTAGTGGAGCATACTAGAATACTTACAGTTCGTTTCACATATTGTGTTTGAGACATACGCCTTTAAGTAAATACTTTGTGTGCCATTAGACCTTGAACAATTGTTACCTCCACAGGATATTTTGGTTCAGCTTGTTACTGTGTTTAGACAAGAGGGCAGAACTATACTCACTCTCAAAGCAGACAGTGGAGATAGGATTGTGGCAAGAACTGCTCTCAGATCTTCCTTGTTAATAACAAGGGATTAAAAAAAAAATTGGAGAGTCCAGCCCAATGGAATATCTCATTCTAGCCTTGTTAGGCTTTTTCAAGGGAACCTCTGCTCTAGCCAAGGAGTGTCTGTTTATAACTCATGCTTTTGGTTTCAAGAATTTATTCCATGACCCTTCTCTGTTCCTTTGATTAAATTCTAATATTGATAGAAGAACATTTTCTTCTGACACAAGCAATCTGCTTCACTGCCATTGGAGTTTACCCATCTACACACTGAGTTGTAGCCTCTCCATTACCTCTGGGTCCAGAGAAGGGGCTACATGACCCAGGGAACCTCTTTCTACTGACAAACATGTTATGTCTTCATAGACATAAGGCTAGCATAAGTTGAGCAGGTGCTCATTATGCGGATTCAGAAACTGTCTTGTATTGCCCAATCAAAGGGCTTATGAAGGGAACATCTTTGATTGGCTATTGTTATGGAATATGATTGGTCCTTATAACTGCATTATGATTGGCTGCCTTGTTCAAATGTTATTGGCGCGTTTTACAATTGTGGGTGTGGCTACTACAGCCTGAAGTGTATATAAACTGCTATTTTGGAACTGTATTTTGTCTAGCTGGTCTAGTCCTTAGCTGGTCTAACTTGGAGCTGAAATAAAGCTGAAATCACTTTTTGAACTTACCTCCGGTGTGTTGTCTCGTACTTATCAAAACATGCATGGGGGTTTTTTTGAAAGGCCTCAATCGGAGGTTTAAGGTTCTTGATTGTTCCACAACATGAATTCCAGGCACACCACCACTTGGATATTTGGGCCACCCTTGACCTTCAAGAACTAGCTATAAATAAGGCAGAAAAGTGTTTAAGAGTCTAGATGATAAGGAAGGGAAGATTACGGGCCATTCTTGATTTCTGCCTGCCCAGTGGGTTCGCAGTATGGAGGAAATTAACAAAAGACCAGAAACCTGTAATTATAATAACAAATATATATATATATATATATATAAAAATACTATGCGAGCCCAAATGTCTTTGATGTCAGTCCAATTTTTGAAGACACCTCAAAGTCCTGACAAAGTTCCTATCTGAAGCAGTCATTCCCTGTGAAGCAATGAAGTCCAATGTTGATGGAGCCTGTTCACTAGAAGAAATCCCGTTTCCACAGTGTCTTCTTCAGGAACAGGTACCACAACCGAACATAATTAATCCATAATATATTCACTCTTCCTACTTCTTAGTCTGGTCTGATAAAACAGCTCCCAGATTTTCAAAGAACACTATATTCACGGGTTTCTTGTCTTGCCCTGTATGAGTAATTGCAACAAACCGGATCACGGTGTATGTAACTAAGTAAAACACTAAATCACCGTGTATAATTTTACATTTTTTCTGTTTTTATACTATACTAAGTGTGAATTTTTAAGGTGTTTTTAGAATAATTCATTAAAAAAAATTACAACTTAAGCATTAACCATGAAGATCAACAGTACATTCAGAATGATGTCACTTCTGTACAAATATTTACAGCCAATAATAAGGTGTGGTGGCTCAAGTGGTTAAGATGCTGAACTGCAGGCTGGAAGGTCGGTAGTTCGGCAATTCAAGACCCGAGTGCTGCGTGATGGAGTGAGCTCCCGTCTCTGGTTCCAGCTCCTGCCAACCTAGCAGTTCGAAAGCAAGGAATTGCAAGTAGATAAATAGGTACTGCTTCAGTGGGAAGGTAACAGCGTTCAATGAGCCTTGGCATCTAGTCATGCCGGCCACATGACCACAGAAACGTCTTCAGACAGAGCTGGTTCTTTGGCTTGGAAAAGGAGATGAGCACCACACCCCTAGAGTCGGATTTGGCTGGCTTTCGAGCAGGGGAAACCTTTACCTAATGAGATCTTATCTTAGGTACAAGGTTCTAACTTAATATACTAATTATAAAAACAACTGAGACAAACAATGGTGTTCTAATAATCATTCTATTTGCATATTTGTCATTAGGTTTGTCTGTTGTTGTTGATTCATCACAATCTTGAGGTACTGAAGGCTGCAGTAATAATAAACTACACAAAAACATAAAGAAGTTTTCCTTTACAATAAGGAACATTTTACATTTTATAAACTCGCCAATGTTTCAAGACTCTTAGTATTCGTTCATACACTATATTGGTGCCATGCTACTGCATTTAAGTTCTACAAGAAAAGAGACAAGCACAATATGCATTTTACAGTTCTCTGATAATGTTATACACTATAAGGAAATCAGTAATATGAAAAACATATTAGGAGTTACTGACCTGGTGACTGAGAATTGCCAAATTAGGAACCAGGTGGAACGGAGACACGTTTGCCACACTGGGGAAGTTTGCCATTTGAAATGTATTGGAGACCTAGTCACATCATAGTTTAATATTGGCAAACTTAGCATAATATGAAAACAGGAAAAAATTGTAAAATTATACAGGGTGATTTAGTGTTTTCCTTTGCCCTGTGTGAGTGGCAATAGTGCTGTTTCAAAAGATTACAAAATCTCCAGGGTTCTAGGTACAGGGCTTTCCCTGGAGGGCCATAAATAGCATGGGTGAACTAAAAGGTGAACTAAAAGGACAAAGTGACCCAGAAAAAGGTACTTCCCCAGCCCATCCAGTGGCTTCACACTTCGGGGGAGGGAGGGAGGGAGGGAGGGAGGAAGAGCCTTCCCAGCCACCCCTGCCCCACATGGGGCTTGACTGGAATTCTCCTTCCCAGCACTATGAAAGGCTCAGGCCGCTGGCTCATGCTCAGCTCTCCTATAGCAAGGGATACCCTCCAGTTGGGGAAGGGGTGGCCCAAGGGGGTCAGGCTATTGTCCCACTGGGACTTTTCCCATTGACCTTAATATCCACTCTGCCCCTGCATAAGCGCCCTGCTGGTTTAGACTAGTGGGCATTTTCAATGATAAGTACAACATGCTCTGCTCAGGCCAGACCAAGTTGGTTTGTGCATTTCCATAAGTTCAGGGCATAACTGGGGCTTCACATTCTAAAAAGAGAATGTCCTGCCCATAGATCATGGCCTTGAATTGGGCAAACTGTAGGGGTGTCACGATCTTTTGTCAATGCCCGGTGTATTGAGTCTGGAGTCAGAGTCACTTTCCCCCTCTCCCCACTGTAAGCAGAGTATTGGCGAAGCTAACCCAACCGTGCAGCACTTGGGAAATGTATCTATTTTCATATATTCATATTTGGTTTTCCTCCTCATTATAGGCCCAAAGCAACCGTCAGCGTCATTCTCCCCTCCTTCCACTTTATGTCTACTGAGCCCCGATAGGGAGGAGGAACAGGGCATGCACGCAATTAATACATGTGGGGGTGGGGGTGTAGAAAAAGCCCAGCAGGAACTCATTAGCATATTAGTCCACACCCAACAGCAGCAAATCATTAGCATATTAGGACACACCCCAATAGCACAGCTCATTGCATATTAGGCCACAAATGCCTTCCCTTGGCCTCCCCGATCCTTCTAGGGGCCCCCTGACCCGCTCACCTTGGAGTCATAAGAACATAAGAATGTAAGAACATCAGAGAAGCCAATGATGAATCAGGCCAATGGCCCATGTAGTCCAACACTCTGTCACACAGCGGCCAAAATATACCACGCCAGGGGGGTCACTCTCCAGGCCTTCCCTCTGTAGCCACGCAGAGGTTTTGGCTGTAGTGGACATGGCCAACTATGAAGCTAGCTGGAACTCCATTCCTATGCGTTCCTGCCCCAAAATAGCCTTGAATACATGAATTTAACTCATTCCCTACACTGTAAAATTGTCCCTCCCATGCTGCTTTTGCCCCTGTAGGGGAATGAGATGGATACTTATGGGTGCAAAAGCAGCTGGGAGGAAATAAATCCAGCTAGTCAGATCTTCCAGTATGCAGACCCCCACCACTGCTGCAGTTATTTTAAAAAGCCAAGGGAAATACATAGCCAACTGTGTGTCACATATGCTTTCAGTGTATGAAATGGTAAGCTGTATGCTACATTGTGCCTTAGTGGCTGTGCATTGTTCGTGTGTTTTTCATATGCATACTAAAGCCGAGATGCATCCACCAGCCTCTTTTCAGATATTTAATTTCTAAAGACACAGAGAAAGGGACTGAACCTGGAAGAAAAGGAACTCTAGCAACTCACAATCAAAACAGACACAACCCATCCTCAGAGTCATAAGCAAGTCTACACTGACTCCTGCTTAGTTCTATTAAATGGGACTTACTCCCAGGGAAGAGCTTTTAGGAGCTTCAGTGTTATCCAGGAAAGAAACCAAAAATATGGTCGGTCTGTCAGTCCCTGGTAAACAAGGACCTCAGTTCCCAGCGGGGGTTCCCTTGCTTTGTGGGGATCCAATCCACTGCCGGCCCCTTGGCTGGTGCGGGAAGTCCCAACTCCAAACAGATGCAATGATGTCACCCAGAAGGCAAAAAAAACCATAGAGTTTTGCTCAAAAACTACAGAAACAACCCCCCCCCCGATATCCCTGACATGATGATGTCACTTCCAGACGATCCTAGAGAAGAGGCTGAATCCCCCCCCCCACCGCCAGCAGCCAGGTAGGACTTGGCAACCCTGAGTCACTGGGGGCACTCTGCAGTCCATCATTCCCAACTGAAGGCGCAAACAAAAAAAACAGTTATGAACAAAACGAAGTGATATGATGACATATGGTGTGAGTGTGGTCCTCTGATCTGAGAGTTCATCACTTTCATATGCATTGTTGTTTTAAAATTGTATTTATGGTTTTATTTTCTTTTTTTGAAAAAATCTGTAATCCTCCTTGACTCTGTAAGAAAGGTGGACTACAACAGAAGTAAATAAACAAGCTCACATGTGCAAGTTGCTGTTTGCTGCTGCAGTCATCAAGAGATAACATGCAAGTGTGAATCAGCAGTGCTTCTTTCCAAACCCTTTTCTTGCTGCTTCCAACTTAAGACACTAAGGACTTCATCTTGAAAGCTGAGAACCTTTTAATTCCACCTGAAGCTTTACTTGTCACACTAGATGTGCAGGCCCTGTATATGAATATCCCCCATGAAAAGGGAAGACTTATTGTTGAAAACAGATTGTGTACTAGACCAGATCAGACCCCCTCCTACTTTTTATCTTATGGAGCTTGTCGATATTATTATAGAGAAATCATACTTCAGGTTTGACCAGCAGTTTTATTATCAAATTAGGGCTGTATCTATGGGGAGCCCTATGGCCCCAAGTGTAGTGCATATTTTTATGACTCATCGGGAAAACAAATTTATTTTGGGCAAACAACATAGCTTTTTCTTTCAATATATATGACTGTACCATTACATTGATGAGCTATTCCTGATCTATTTGGACTGTAATAGCTTACAGGTGTTTATAGTCTGGTTAAACGTGCAACATCATACTATTAAATTTACGCATTCCTTTGGTGTTGATAATATTAATTTTTTTAGATATAGAGGTTTATTGAACAAATGATAACAGACTGAAGTTTCACAACTTTAGAAAAAAGACACATAAAAATTCTTTTTTACATTATGGTTCCCACCATCCAGCACATATTAAAAATAACACCCCATATGGACAATTCTTAAGAATTAAGCTAAACTCATCTAATTATATTGATTTTGCCAGGGACAGCAGGAAATTGCAATATGATTTTTTGGCTACGGGCTAGCTGTCAGGTTCCCCAATAACTCAGTATCAATCACAGGTCCTTAAGCAGGTCCAGTTTTATTGCTTAGAGAGATGGAGACATCATGAACTCTTGAGTAAGGAATGAGAGATACAAATGGCCAAAGCAATTATACTCAATTCATACAAGACCCCCTGATGCCTGGAGGCCAATAAGCTGATAGGAACTAGCGCGGGGAAATGCAGGGCAGCTGACACATTCCACACCATAACTCCATGCCAGTGTCAACTGACATCCCGCCCCCCCCGAGGCCCCTCCTCCTGACTTGTTGGGATAGTGAGAGTGAAAGAGGCAGACCAAATGGGGGGCATTTACATCAGAGGCTTTAACCCATTCCCAGTGTTCTGGATCAAAATCCACCCACTCAATCAAATAATACAAGTGATTATACTTGAAGCAAGAGCCCAGAATTTGCACAACTTCAAAATGTGGCTGTCTATCCACCATCACCGGTGGGGGTTGGGGCTGTGCCATACATTGGTTCCTGGATCCTTCCTGAGAAGAAAATAGTGAAATACAGGATGCACATGCTTTAGATTCTTAGGCAAGTCAAGTTCAACCATAACGTCATTGATTTTATGCACCACCAGGAAGGGGCCAATATATTTCCAGCCCAATTTATGACATTGGCTGTAGCCCACACATGTTCTTTGTAGAGACATAAACCAGATCCCCAACCTGCACCTCCCAGCCTGGGAGATGTCTATGGTCCACCTGTGACTTATATGCGGCCTTAGCTTTGTCCAAAGTTTGTTGCAGTAGCAGCCACGCATCACTAATGTGATGCCACCAGTCTTTCAAATCCCCACCCCCACAGGTTTGTCAATAGGTAACAAGGGGAGGGGGTTGCCTTCATAGCCATGCACCGCTTGAAAAGGGGAAACTCCCATAGAAGAATTAACAGCATTGTTATAACAATATTCCACATAAGGCAGTAAATCCATCCAGTCATCCTGCTGGAAGGTTGTGAAACAACGCAGAAACTGTTCAAGAGTTTGATTGATCCGTTCAGTCTGGCCATCGGTTTTGGGGTGGTAGGCACTGTTGAAGCCCTGCTTGATGCCCAAGACACCCATTAATTCCCCCCAGAACTTAGCAACAAATTGTGCCCCCCTGTCAGAGACCACCTTCCTAGGAATTGAGTGGAGTTTCACAATGTTATGCATGAACAACTTGGCTAGTCTCTTAGCAGTGGGCAGCTGTTTGAGGGGGGGGAATGCACCTATTTGGAAAACATGTCCACCACCACCCAGATCACCATTTCCCCCCTGATCAGTAATGAAATCCATAGAGATCACCTCCCATGGTCTACTGGGAGTAGGTAGCAGCTGCAACAATCCAGGGGGCTTTCCCGGGTGGGGCTTACACATCATGTAGGTGGGGCAAGATTGTACATAGAGGAAAATGTCTTTCTGCAGGCCCGCCCACCAGAGCTGGTGCTGTAATAAATGCAATGTTTTTAAATAGCTAAGATGCCTGCCAACTTGGATCCATACTCCACGGCCATCACCCAGCTGCACAAAGTTCCTGGAACAAATAGCTAGTGGTCCTTATACCAGCAACCATCCTTCCTCTGTTCCAGATCCCCAGCCTCCTCAATCTCTTGGCAATCAGAGTCAGAGAGGGCAGAGGCAAATTCGGTACTCCAATCCCACCCCCCTGTGTCACTTTCCGCTTTTGCCTTGCTCCGAGTCATGACTGCTCCGCCCACCTGGGCAGGAGTGAACATCGAGTCCACCACCCTCTCCCATTGGCTGTCGTTCTGTGGGAGGCATGAGAATGCATCAGCTAAGGAGTTTGCCTTCCCGGGAAAATGGTGCAAGGCAGGGCTTTTTTTGTAGAAAAAGCCCAGCAGGAACTCATTAGCATAATAGGTCACACCCAACAGCAGGAATGTATTAGCATATTAGGCCACACCCCTGACAGCACTGCATATTAGCCTTTTAGGCCACACCCCCATGTTACCAGAAGTGGGGTCATCCAGCCACACCGACCTTTTGCTTCTTATTCTGTTTACCTTGTTTGTTGTCAAAACCCAGGGCTTCTTTTTGTAGCAGGAATTCCTTTGCATGTTAGGCCACACACTCCTCATGTAGCCAGTCCTAATGAGTTTCTGTTGTTGGATGTGGCCTGTTATGCTAATGAGTTCCTGCTGGGTGTGGCCAACTCAGGAGCCAGCCGGAACTCCATTCCTGTGCATTCCTGCCCAAAAATAGCTCTGGTGCAAGGTAAATTGAGACTTAGAGAAAAAATCAGTCCAGTGCAGCTGTTTCACATTGAGGTTGCGGGGTGTGTGGAGGACCTCGAGGTTCTTATGATCAGTCCAAACCTCAAATGGCACCCGGGCGCCCTCCAGCCAATGTCTCCAAATGGACAGAGTAAGCCTGATAGCACCAGCCTCCTTGTCCCAAATCGCCCTGTTGCACTCAGTTGCATTGAACTTCCTAGAAACATAGGCAAGGGCTTGCATTGAATTTCCTAGAAACATAGCTTGCCATCCTCCCCCTCTTGGAGGACCACCCTCCCATCTCCACATCAAAGGCATCCACCTAGACTATGTTTTTTTTTATTTTCATCCAGGTGGGCCAACACTGGTTTGGAAGTAAACAAAGTCTTAAGTTTATTGAATGCACGCCGGCATTCAGTTGTCCATGTCAAGTGGGCACTGGGTTTCATGCTGTCTGGGCCCTTCCCTTTAGTTTTCAACAAGTCAGTAAGGGGGAGGCTGACCTGGGCAAAATTTGTGATAAGATTTCAATAAAAATTTGCAAAACCGAGGAAGGTTTGGAGTTGCCTATGTGTGCGGGGGGCCTCCCACCCCAGAACATCATGCACCTTTGCTGGGTCCATCTTCAAGCCTTGGGGGGAGATGCGATAGCCCAAAAAGTCTATTTCAGTGCAGTGGAACTCACACTTAGACAGTTTAGTGAATAGTTTATGTCTGTAACACCTCCCATACCAATTTCACATGGGACTACTCATCCGGGGAATAAAACAAGATATCATCTAGAAAAATCAGGGGGCACCTGAACAAGTGCTTGTGCAATACTTCATTGATAAGGTTCGTGAACACCCCAGGTGCCCCCTGGAGGCCAAACAGCATCACCCGGTATTCAAATTGTCCAAGCAGGGTATTAAATGCAGTCTTGTACTCATCCCCCTCCTTGATGCGTACTCAGAAATATGCATCACGTAAATCCAGTTTGGAAAAGATCTTTCCTTTAGCTGCCTCAGCCAGCAGATCTTTTATGAGGGGCAGGGGGTAAGTGTTGGTGGCCGAATATGCATTAAGCCCTCTGTAATCCATGCAGAGGCAGAGATCCCCATCTTCCTTTTTTCTGAACAAGATAGGAGTGGCAAATGGAGAGGAGGCAGGGCGGATGAACCCCCGAGTGAGGTTTTCGTCAATGATCTTCCTAAGCTCCTCCTTCTCTGTGGGGCTCATGGCATAGAGCTTGCCTTTAGGGAGCTTTTCCCTTGGTAACAATTCTATAGCACAGTCAGTATTACGGTGGGGAGGCAATTCGTCCACCTCTTCCTCCTCAAATACACGTGCCAAGTTTCTGTAGGCAGGAGGAATGGTCTGTAACTCTTCTGCTGCCAGGCACATTTGTACCAGTTCATCAGGAGGAGTTGCCCCCCAGTTGGGATCCCAACCGTGGCACTTGGGAGAGATGAAGCGTACCCTCCTCTCATCCTACAGGATATAGGGGTCATGATTTTGTAACCAGGGACTCCCCAACACCAATGGGAATCTTGCAGTGGAGGTAATGAAAAATGGTCAGTGTTCCCAATGCTCCCCTGCTCCTATCCTCAGGGGAACCGTCTGGTATTTACACAGCTCCTTCATCGAAGAACCAACCATTTGGGCAAACACTATAGGCTCGGGCAACTTTTCCACAGGAGCTCCCAAACCTGTCACCAAAGAGAGGTTTATCAAGTCTCTGGCGCATCCTGACTCAATGAGGGCTCACACCCTTACATGCGTGCCTAGTTCGGGGTTCATTACAGTCACAGTCACAAAAAAGAGGGGAGGATAATTGCTCACCATACGTTGCGCGGGGTGTGTGTTGGACCTGCTGCTCTGCGCTGCTCACAACAGCTCCCTGCCTTTTCCTGCCGGCTCTTCTTTTTTGCCGCTGGTGGAGCTAGAGCGCTCCTCCGTGACTCCATTAGGGGGCCCGCTGCACCTTGGCTTTTGTGGTCGCCTTCTTGATTGGAGTGTCTTTCTTCTTCTTCCCCAGGTCCTTGGTCAGAGCGGATACTCCCACAGCACCCAGGCAGTCAGTGGCAAAATGCCTAGCCTCTCCACAATGGAGGCAGAGGCCCTGCTTCATGTGGAGGTCTCTGGTGCCGTCTTTCAGCTTCAGGGCTTTCAATTTTGTAGCGGCTACTCCCAAACAGGGGGTCTGTGTGGGCCCGTCTATCTTTATCATTTGGAGACAGGCTTCAGTGTCGGCCACCTTTCTTACCCAAGCGTTAAAGGAGACAGGGTGTACACTCCGCAGGATGGTCTCTCCCGGTACTGCTCTGCCAGCACCCCATCCGGCCAGCCATGCACTTTGGCTACATAGTGCTGGAACTCTTTGGTGTACTCTAAGACTGTGCGTCTACCTTGTTTTATAGTGTGCAGGTAGTTTTGCGCCCTCTTGCTCTCTAGCGGGTCATCATATTGTGCCCAAAGCACCCACATGAAGGTGGCCACCTCTTGCAGCTTTGGACCCCAGGAACTGTGCAGACTCACATACTAATTGGCCCCGCCCCTCTGAGCTGTACCGCAATGTAGTCTACTCTCCTCATGTCAGTAGGAAATAGAAGGCCCCAGGTTTGGATGAACTTCTCCACCTGCACCATGAAAAATGCCAGTTTTTCTGGGGTGCCATCAAACCTGGCATCCAGAAGCCCTTTAGGTAGGATCTCAGGCATCCTTGGCACAGGGGCGGGCACTACCGGGGCTGGAATCATGGGCGCCTGCTGGTCTCCTGGAGGAGGGGGTGGAGATGGTGGTTGTGGCTGCGGCTGGGGTGCCTGTTGCGCCTGGACCTGCTGCTGCTGCAGTCGTAGTTCATCCTCCACCACTCGATGCACCATGCAGGGAATGTCCAGCAACACCTCCTCCACTGCTCCGGCCACTCTTTCCTGGGCCAATTCTATCTGGGTGAGGCAGTCCTCCCAGCCCCCTTCATCTTCATGTCTGCAGCATGCCCCGTCTTGTGGGGCAGCTGGTACTCGTAGCAGCTCCCAAAGGTACGACCAGGGGTCATCGTCCAGGACTCTTGGGTGCCCGTATAGAATGTGGACCACTCAAAGCCCAGGGGCTCCCTTGGCTTCCATGCTGGGACCCCACCTTCAGCTCCTCATCCCAGGCACACAGGGATGACAGCGGTCATGGAAATCGCTGTCACCAATATGGAGGTTACCAGTACAGTGGTGACCGGCACCTCCTCGCCCGAGGTGACCAGAATGTGCTGCTCCTCTTCTCCGCTCCTCTTCAGAAAGGTGAGGGTAGAGGAATAAGGATTCCTGATTCTCTGTCAGGTTTCCCAAAAATTCAGTATCAATCATAGGTCCTTAAGCAGGTTCAGTTTTATTGATCAGAGAAATGGAGACATCATGAACTCTTGAGTCAGGAATGAGAGATACAAAATGGCCAACTCAATTATACTCAGTTCATACAAGACCCCCCTGAAAAAAGATTCTTAAACCTATCCAGTTCCACAAAATGCAAATCAGCTTTGGAATAAGTTTGTTTTTTTAAAGCTCCCTTCTCATACCTTCCAGATTTACCTCATTTGCCTCTGCCCATGAGATAAGATCGTCTAAACGTAGCTGCTTTGCTGTTTTGAGTGGAGAGCAATGCTCAGAAGGGGTCTTTATCCACTTTTCCCTCCCCATGCCGTGTAGAACAAGCAAATAACAATATCCAGGAAGTTTGCAGGATTTGCAAGTTAGCTCGAGGTCTGTATATGCAGCTCCTGTTCGTCTGGTTGATAGAGGAATTATAATCAGTCTTCATTCCAGAACAAATGCTCCGTTGCTACAGGCCTCTCTGTCAGTACAAGATCGACACTGGCAAGGATGGAATAATGCTGTGGACACAAAATTTAAATAGTTAGGCGTACATAAAACAGGGAACTTAACATCTAAAATCAGAATGGGAATGCCTTACAAAGGGATGCCATACAGAAATGCTCACCACTTTATGTGGGGATTAAATACTCCATCAGATTTGACATACCACACTATCTGTATGTGCCGTCCATTCCTAAATTGAGAAGAGCATATATGGTGGCACACTGCAATGCATCTTCAGCTACACAGATGAAGGGTCATTTTCAGGGCATCCCAGCCCTGTGACTGCCCATTAGCAACTATAGACTCACTTGGCTATATATTTTTCTGTTGCCCAAAAGATGCAGTTGCAAGAGAAAAGTTCCAGAGGAAATGGTTGTTAACATTTTCTTCCTTTTTGGAATCTACAAGGTTGAGACTTTTGTTGAATACTGTGTGCCATAATTGTAGAATAGATGTGGCACATTTTTGCTATACTGTCTTTTTAAATGTCTAAAACCTTTTTAAAAAGTTTAAATTAGTTTTTATGGTGTATGGCCTGTAGGCTTTTAAACCTAATAAACTGAACTGAACTGAACTTTCCAAATTTAGACTGAGCAAACAGTTTCAGGCCTGTGCCATCCTGCAGATGGGCTGAGTAAAGGTACATTCCTCTTCAGACAAAAAAAAACAGCCCAAACCGCCCATTAGTGTCACCTGACCCCCAGATATAGCCAGGTATACCAGTGCCTAAGGGGACACTTTGCATAATTGAATGCCTTGAGTCACAGCACCAGCAACACTTTAGTTCTAGCACACTATGACGGGAATGGTGAAATGGAATTTTAATAATTATGTGCATTCTAATCAACTTAGGTGAATTTTACAAAGTACCAAAGCAGAACACAGAAACTACTAGCCCAAGTATTTAAAAAAAATCTGAATGGAAAGCCAGCATCAATGCATAGCCAAAATGACTCCAAAAAATCCTGGAATAATGGGAAAACCAACTATTGTCAGGCTAGCCAAACAAACAAACCCAGAAGGAATCTTCCCTTCCTTTGACAAATATCCACTCCCAAGATGGGTTCACTTCCCCACAGTAATCCACAGAAAGGATCCATTCCTGTTGTGGTTGACCAGCCTGCCAGAAAAAAGATACATCTCATCACACATTGCCATAAATGTAAAGTTCCCTTTGGGAAGAGCACTGAAAGATATCCATAGCATGTATGGATATAAAAACCAGTTCTCAACCTTCTCTTTGTCACACTCTGTCGCATGTCAACATTTGGAAGGGATGGAGCTGGTTTAGATCTGAATTGGTCCCCTTGCTCCCCTTGAGTACTATCAGACTCAGTAAAGGGCTGCAATCTGTAACCTGTTGAGACAGCTTGGAAAAGAAGCACAACACTGCACTTAGGGACATTATGATGGGGAAAGACCCAACTACTACCACTGGAGAACCCATTGAAGGGATCAGTCTCCCTTCCCTCCAATGGGAAAGGTTGCAAGTTGTTTCCATTTCCCTCCCTCCCTCCCTCCCTCCCTCCCTCCCTCCCTCCCTCCCTCCCTCCCTCCCTCCCTCCCTCCCTCTGTCTTGGGAAAGGATTCCTTGTCACCTTCAGTTCATGTTCAGGTCCTCTTTGGTTTGTGGCTTGAAGGTCATATTTAGTATAGGGAGGAAAGGCTGAAGGTCATATTTAGTATAGGGAGGAAAGGCTGAATTTGGGAAAGGAGCTAGTCCCACCTCTTTTGCAGAATACATGTCCATAAAATGAAACAGGATACTTGACCTGGAAGCAGAATACACGTCCATAGCATGTACTCAGCTTTCAGGCTATAGCTTTTGCTATCAATACTCTCAAGGGTTATGGAGTGGGCCAGCTCAAAAGATAAAACTGGAAACAGATATGTATCATAGCTGCTATACGCACCATGTTACAGCACCGTGTAAAGCTGCTCAAACTCAGTAGTGCTAGCATGAAGAACCTCCCAGAGAAAAACTGCTGCAATTGAAAAACTGCAAGATAAAACACTATCCATATTTCCAGCTTATTCCAGAATAGAAGAGCTTGTTTAGCAGTTATACAGCTGTAGGGTGGGCAAAGAATGCAGTATTCAGGTCAAGTTTGCTGATCATTTTAGAATCCACTTTCTCCATGCTTGATTGCAAAAGGGCGCTGCTGCTTCCATATTTGTTGTTGGGGTTATAAGCCATGATCTGGATTGCTCAAGCTAGCCTGATCTTGTCAGATCTTGGAAACTAAGCCAGTTTGGTGTAGTGGTTAAGTGCACGGACTCTAATCTGGGAGGACGGGGTTTGATTCCCCACCCCTCCACTTGCACCTGCTGGATGACCTTGGGCAAGCCATAGTTCTGGCACAGCCCTTCTTGGAAAAGAGCAGTTTCTGTCAGAGCTCTCTCAGCCCCACCTACCTCACAGGGTGTCTGTTGTGGGGAGGGGAAGGGAAAGGAGTTTGTAAGCCGCTCTGAGACTCCTTTGGGTAGTGAAGGGCAGGGTATAAATCCAATCTCTTCTTCTCTTCTTCTTCTTCTTCTTCTTCTAAGCAGGGTTTTTCTTCCCATGGCCTTAAAAACCTTCCAGGCGAAATCATTGGCTCAACTCCTGTATGGCTCACAAATCGGACTTTCTGCCAATCTAAAGATCCTTGCTGCCCCTTATTTATTTAACATTACCTAAGAGCCCTATAGATAGGCCTTTTCCAGAGCCCGTTTTGAGGCACTCCCTTCCGCTGTACTGCAAGGTAAATTCACTTGAGTTCCAGTGCATGAACTTGTATGCCCATGCATGGCTAACATGGTGGAATCAATTACTCATGTCCTCCTGTTCTGCAGATTCTATCAGGAGAAACGAGACCACCTGCCTAGATTTAGCCCTCTGCAGTCTTATCTTGACTTCAGGCCAGAAGTCCTTTGTAAATTCCTCTTAGAAGACGTTCAGAGCTCAGTGACTTATGCTGTGGCAAAATTTTGTTGCTCAGCTATTAGGAAGCGTAAACTTATTTTTGCTGAAAAAAATGTATGATTCTCTTATTAACATTATTTTTATTTTACTAATTTTATTAATTTCCTCTTGATAATGTTCTTATACTATTCCTGTGTTATTACTGTTTTCATCCTTCTTATATCAGAATTGTACTGTTTTACTGGCTCTTGCTGTAATAAATTAGATAGATCAGTAGGGAAGGGTGGGGTATAAATCCAATCTCTTCTTCTCTTCTTCTTCTTCTTCTTCTAATAAGCAGGGTTGGCCCAGGTTAGTACTGGATGGGAGACTAGGCTCACCCAACAGGGTCACCAGACAGAGGCAGGCAATGGCAAGCCACCTTTATTCCTCTCTTACCTTGAAAACTGTACTTTCCATACAAAAAGTTATACTGGTTTCAAAATGTATAGAATATTCTCATTCAGGTGAGAAAATGGTGCTTTACCAAGACTGTCCCCTGAAGAAATATGAGGTAGCTTTACCATAACCTTTGGTAATGAATTAAGGAGAGAATTTTTTAAATGATGTGAGCCCATCACCCATGTATCAGGTCTAGCTGAGCACATCATTGGAAATGCCCAGAAGGTGGCAGTCTTTGCCTGTCAAAAGGATCTCCTTTCTCCCAGTGGTGGGCTGCTCTCTTCTGTGAGGACCCCCTCCCCCTTTCTAAGGATTTTCCTACAAATTTCGGCCTTAGAAAATATATCGATGAAGTCTTCTTTGGGGAAGTAATTTTCAGACAGCCGGTGCAATCTCGTTTCACTGCCTCTTGCTTTCTCCTTTCTTATATTTCAGGGTTAATTAATTGAGGTGATGTTTTCGATGTCTACAAAATATTCATAAAAACTCAAGATGCCTTAAAATTATTATAAACAATAATCAATAAAATCACAAAGTGTAGTAGCAGCATAAAATGGTTTGTCCTGTATAGTAGAATAAAACAGCAGTAAAAGAGCTTCACTGGGAAAATTTAAAATAGTTTCAGGAAGGGCAGTCCAAAATCATAAAACATTAACAGAAAGGTTGGGAAGTGCAGGTGCAGGCGGTCCCATGTCTTGTGGGATGATTCCTATGGTCGTATCGGGGCTCCTGGCAGTGCTGGCCCCGTTTCCTGGCATGTGGGGCAGCGCTTAACCAGGTCTTCTATCTCTCCGTCCATGCCTCTCCGTCCACATAACTGCGAGCCAGCACTTTCATTCTCATGATTCCTGGGTGGGTCTCACGTAGAGCTGTGAGCACATGTTGCCACAGAGGAGTGGGGATGATAACCCTGCTTCCCCAAAGCAGGCAGCCCTTGTGGGCCGACAGCTCGTCCCTCCTGGATGAGAATGTGGCGAACTCAGGGCCCACCTGGCTGGTGGGCCATCCCCTTCCCACCCAGTCCAAAACCCTGGAGAGGACACCATCTTGGGAGGTACGCCTGGAGACGCCAGCAGCCTGGATGGGTTGGTCAGGCAGGTCCTTGAGCAGCCAGGTTGAAGTTGCAGGACAGCAACGGGAGGTGGCTGAGCACATCTGTGTGGCCCATTGCCTTACCGGACCTGTGGTGAAGCGCATATTGGTAGCCTGCCAGGGAAATGGACCACCAAAGCACTCGTGGTGACAGCATCTATGGCATATGCCGGTCTGGGTCCAGGAGCCCCAGGAGGGGCTTGTGGTCTGTGACAATGGTGAAGGGTCACCTGTGGAACTTGTGGACCCCGGCCATGATAGCCAGGGCCTCCTTGTCAATCTGGGTGTAATTGTGCTCTGCCAGAGACAAGGTGCACAAGTAATAGGCCACTGGGACTTCTTGGCTGTCCGATAGCTGGTGGCCCAGGACAGCCCCAACCCTGTAAGGCAATGCATCACAGACAAGAATGACAGGGAGTGCCTCGTTGAAGTAGGCTAAGATGGCATTGGAGGTCAACAGATCTTTAACTGCCCGGAACATGGCTGTGTGAGACAGCCCCCACTTCCGGGGGCATGCTTGTCCAGGAGACAGTGCAGCGGTTCGGCTATGGCAGCTTTGTGCAGGAGGAATGAATGGTAGAAATTCAGCAGACCAAGGAAAGCCTGTAGCTCCTCTTTTGAAGTGGGGGTGGGCTCATTAACAATGGCCCAGATCTTGTCCGGGGTGGGATGGATGCCCCGGGCGTCCACAGTGAACCCCAGGAACTCTACACTCAGAACCCCCAGCTGATACTTTTTCTGCTTGACCTTCAAGCCCGCAGCATTGAATCAATGAAGGACGGCACGCAAACGTTCTGTGAAGGATTCAGCCGATGGTGCCACAATTAGAACATCATCGAAGAAGGGCTGGATCCTGGGGATACCTTTGAGGAGACAGTCCATTAGATTTTGAAATATCCCCGGGGCCACACTAACCCCAAACTGCAGCCTCCTCATTCTAAAGGCCCCCCAATGCATCACTATAGTTTGTGCCTCGGCTGTGGCATCGTCTACAGGGAGCTGTTGATACACTTGGGCCAGGTCTAATTTACCAAAGACCCTTGCACCCACCAGGGAAACTAACACATGGCTAACCACTGGTACTGGATACGCATGGTCCTGCAGCGCTTTGTGAATCGTCCATTTATAGTCTGCACAGATCCTTACATCCCTGTTGGGTTTCACAGGCATGACGATAGGGGTTTCCTAAACTGCATGTGGTACCAGCTCTAACACTCCCTGGTTTACAAGGCAGTCCAGCTCCACTTCAATCTTAGGCCATAGTGCAAATGGAGGCCACTGGGCTTTCAAATGGGCGGGGCATACTGTGGGGTTGAGGGCAAGGGTGACCGGAGGACCGATGTAGCGGCCAAGCATACCATCAAACACAGCCAGGAATTCGCCACACACTTTGTTAAAGTCCCCCGTCTGCACGTGCTGCACCCCGGTCACAGCAAGGCCCAGTGCAGTGAACCATGATAGCCCCAGTAAGCTGGTGAGGCTGCCTTTCACTACCCCCAATTCCAAGGGGCCCTCGAAGTCCTTGTACTTCACCCAGAACTGGCCCACCCCTTTAATTGCCACTGGTTTCTTTTGGAAGTCCCAGAGGGTGAGACTGGTAGCATCCATTGGGGGTCCTCCATTCAGGCAGAGAGTCCAGAGAGTTTCCTCTGATATTATGGAGAGGGAGGAACCCATTTCACGGGGGACGCCCTCAATTAACACATTCACTTTTCTCTTATCAGTGGACCCCCGAGGAAAGTAATGTACCTAATTGCGGGGGACAGTGGTGATGAGGAGTTCCGCAGTTTCTGGGTGTGTGGTCATCCGGTAGTGAATCCCTTTGGATCTGCAGGCACAGGCGATGTGTCCCTGTTTTCCACAGGAGTGGCAGAGGGCATCACGGAATTGGCAGGACCGGTGTTCATGCAGCCTCTCCGCAGCTTGTGCAAGCTGCTTGTGCATTTGTTTTCTTGCCTGGTGGTGTGGTAGTGGGCAATGGCTGGAGACTACAGCAAGGCTGTCAGTGAACTTGATGTACCTTGTCCTCATGCGAGATGTTGGAGGCCGCTGATGCTTGGTGCACGGAAGATGGTGGATGGTCGCAATGAGACCTCTCAAACACTGTGGTCACATGGAGTGCTGGCTCAAGTTTGAGGTTGGCTGTTCCAATCAGTTTGTGGTGGAGCTTAGAGTCCCAGACGCCCCAGACAAATTGGGTGAGGATGATGTCCTCAACATCCTGGAACTCACAATCCATGGCTAACTGGCGGAGCTCAGCCATGTGAAGACGATGGCCACTTCTCCGGACTTTTGCAAGTGCACAAATAAGTCCATGCGCTTTGCCATCTTTGTTGGTTTCGGCACGAAGCATTTGGTGAGCACCTTTATAATGTTGTCATATGTGGAGTCAGCCAACTTCTTGGGAGCAAGGAGCCTCTGTGCAAGACGAATGGAGGCGACGCCGCACGTGCTCAGGAGCAGTGTCCTCTTTTTCTTGGCATCGGTGACCTCTTGGTAGCTGCAGAAATTGGTCAGTTGCTCTACCCATGCTTCCCAGAACTCAGGGTGAGCAGGGTTGAAGACTGCGATGTTTCCCGGAGTGGCAGCCATGACTCTGTGGGGCGGGGCGCAATGATCTGAGGATGGGTGCGTGTTGTGGTGCTGTGATGGAGTGGTGCGGGATGCAGAGTCCGGGGAATCGGTGCGTGGTGCAGTGCTGGACGTTGAGTCAGGCTTGCTCATCGGGATCCCACCTTCGTCACCAGTATAAAGTACTGAGTGCAGACGCCCGGCATAATGAAATCAGCTCATACTTTATTAAGTAGCTCAAAACTGAAGACAAACTAGCCGGTCCGTGACTGGCTTAAATCTGTGTAACACACACCCCATAACACACCCCCACACCCAGTAAAAGGTTCTATTTACACTACCTGTGGCCCATAGGTCCATACTGGGATCCATGTGAGCCTATTGGTCCATGCTAAGATCTGACCTGGCTATTATCTCTAGACCTGAAGGTCTGTGTGAGCGCTTGGCCATACTAGCGCTTGCATGGCCATCTCAATATACAACACTCACCATCCACCAGAGCTGTCTGTGCTGGATTACACCGAGAATCCCTGTAATCCTGTACAGTCAGTGGCCAACCAGTTGTCCTTGGGAAGCACTTCATCAGAGAAGGACAGAGCTAGCCACAGATTTGTAATTTATCTTTTGTTATTTATGTTTACGTTAGAAGACTCAAGGAGGGACAGATAGACAGAGATAAACATATACCCATGGTTTTATTCCTAGTATTAAAGCTTTATCTCTAGGGTTTTACTAACAGCTTCTTGCCTGAGTGCTTCAATTGATTAGCATAAATGGGAAAGAAACTTTCTCCTGATCCAAGTGACTCTCATTTCCATGCATGATGTGCATCAGTCGTTGCTGAGTCAGCTAGGTACCACTGGCTAATTGAACACGGGGCGTGTCCGATATCGGTGGGTCTTGTTCCATCCTGCTCTCTGCTTGCGGGTTCCGTTTGATCACATAATACGTTCTTCTTTCATGTCAGCTCAGCTCTCTGTTGTGGTAGATCTTGCCTCATCACAGGAGGTTATGCTAGGTGACCTCTGAAGTCACCCCCAAACACTACTGGGCTATGATCCATGGTTATGGAGGCTGCTTCTTTGATTTCGTGCCCCAATGAGACAGACGGGTGATGGAGTCTCTTAACTAATTGCTCCCTATGTGGAATGTTCTTGTCTCTCCTCCTCCAGCTGCCTGTCACTGGCATTATTGTTGATGGAATAGCCTTGCTAGGAAAGCTGTGTTTTCCTAAGGCCATGACTTAAACCTAATGGAGCAGGGAGGGGAGAAAGGGGGGTGGGGGTGTTCTATAGGCTGCCTGTATTATGTATATACAGAGACCCTTGTTAGCTCTGATGGCCACCACATGCTGGGAATAGCTGACCCTCACCCTGATCTGTCCCCTGGAATTAGAAGATGGAGAAGCTATTTATAAGGTGGTTTGGAGGGGGGGGTGTTTGTCAGGGCTGCGTAGAATAGCCAAAGAAACAGTCAAAGGTTTTATTTGTGTGTTTAGTAAGAAGAGAAGGGAGAAAATCCTAAAAGTCAGTTTAAGTAAGTCAGTGGGACATGGCTGAAATTCCAAAGTGACATTTAACATGGCTTCACACAA
The DNA here is from genome assembly GCA_029375565.1 of Gekko gecko. Classification (NCBI taxonomy): domain Eukaryota; kingdom Metazoa; phylum Chordata; class Lepidosauria; order Squamata; family Gekkonidae; genus Gekko; species Gekko gecko. The sequence goes on along the minus strand of JAPDNY010000003.1, from coordinate 80,249,181 downwards.
ATAAACAGAACAACACAAAGGAGTACATGATGGCTTGAGTGGTAAGTGGGGAACTCCTGGGTTCCAGTCTCATCTCAGTGCTGGATTTGCTGAGTCTTGCAATGGTGTCCTAGGAAGAGTTTCACCATTCTACATCCACTAAAGTCAATGGGTTTAGGGAGGATGTAATCCTGTTTGGGGCTGCAATGGCTCAAGTGGTTAAGACACTGAACTGCAGATCGGAAGGTTGGTAGTTCAACAGTTCGAGACCCGAGTGCCACGTGAGCTTCCGTCTCTAGGCCCAGTTCCTGCCAACCTAGCAGTTCGAAAGCAAGAAATTGCAAGTAGATAAATAGGTACCACTTTGGTGAGAAGGTAACAGCATTCCGTGTGCCTCAGCGTCTAGTCATGCCAGCCACATGACCATGGAGAAGTCTTTGGACAGCGCTGGCTCTTTGGCTTGGAAACAGAAATGAGCACCGCATCCCTAGAGTCAGATTCAACTAGCTTTCAAGCAAGGGAAACCTTTACCTTTACCTAATCCTGTTTTGGATGGTACTATTAGATTTTCAATATCAGCCCTTTGTCTGCAGTAAGGCTATAATGCTAATCTACTTACGCACTGTGTGCTCCCTTCTGAAAAGGTCCTTGTCAAAAGAGGCCAGATTGTGCCACTGTCGGGAGGGGAAGTATGGAAAGTATCCTTCTTTCCCATACAGCAATGGCAGGCTTGGCTAACCATGAAAGGATGTAGAAGCCAGGCTCCTGCTTTGGGGGCCGGCTGCTTATTTCTGTGTACTTTAAGACACATTGCTTGCTCCGTCCTTTGACAACACTAGAATGTCACAAAAAACCCAAGGATGATAAACAGATCCAATAATTGCCTTGCTGAACGTCCGTCTCTTCCTCCTACCTTTCTCAAGCAGCAGCCAAGCAGAAGCTTTCAAGGAGGGAATGTTGGAATTAAGAGCCATGATGTATACCCACATGGAAGCCTGGAGTGACTCAGTCCAGCCGTTTAGCTCTAAACAAGGGAATGCAGAAAGAAGACCTGCCACGGTAGGAACTATGTACTATGGGAGAAACCTATGTCAATATTGATTCTTTATTTGTATTATTTTATTTACATTATTTATAGTTGGGCCTTCTCACTGAGACTAAAAGGAGGATTACATACTGTAAATCAATCCAATTAATGGCTGGGGCATCCAATAAACAATGCAACGGGGTTCCGATTGTAGAAATTTGATGGAGAGCTGAAATAAAGCATAAGCATTTACACATGACACTTAGAGCGATGCAGAAATTACATAGAAGGAGTATACCTATAGCGACAGATAGTACTCAGCAGCGTCGTCTACAGTTCCAAAGAATCTTTCTAAATCAATATTGTAGTTCAGGTGGTCAAGAAAGCTGTCTGCTTTCGAAGCCTTTTAAGAATGCTGCTGGGAGGTGCACCTAACAATGCTTGGAAAGACACAGGAAATGGAAATCCAACAAGGGTAATGAATTGTTTGTTCTGTAAATGGTCTGGGGTCGGAGTACTTGAAGGATCATCTTCTCCTGTCCTGTCCATTCTGATAATATCCCCTGTGCCTGCTATCTATGCTGCTGCCTGCAGGGATGATGAGGGTGGTGATCAAACACATGGCTTTTTCAGAGGTGGCACCTCACCTCTGGAATGTCCTTGCCCTTGAGGCTTTCCTGGCACCTACTTTACTATCCTTTAGGCACCAGGCCAAAGCACTTCTTTTTACCAGCTGAGGGGCTCCATCTTTTAAAGCTATTTGTATTGTCCGCTTCTCACCTGAGGACTGTTTTATAGACAGTTTTAAGCTACTAAATGTTTTATGCTGTTTTTACACCCTGACTTGTTTTTAATGGCTTGTTTTAATACTGATAATTCTTACATTGTTGTTTTTTAAAAAAATAATTTTGCTGTATTGTGTTTTACTTTGCGAGCTGTGTTGAACAGGTGTATGGAGAGCTGGCATATACATTTTCTAAATAAATATGTAGCAGAAGTTGAAAGTTATAATACAAATTAATGACATATTACTTTGTACCATGGGTTAAGGACAATTGGATGTAATGTATAAGTGTCTCCAGCCCTGACTAAGGTGCAGAGCTGACCCAAGGTAGGGTTGCCAACCTCTAGGTGGCACCTGGAGATCTCCTGCTATTATCATTGATCAAGATCTGTTTCCTTGGAGGTGCATTCAGTCCATTGACATTTATAGAAATCATCTTTATTTTTCTTCTATTCATCCTGTGATTGGCTTTCTGTGTTGTCTTTATTCTTCTGTTGGAGTCTTGTGATTATTTGTGATGGTATAATCTTTACTGGTCTTCTTTTAAATCTTTGGGTTTGTCCAGTGGTTCCTGTTGCTCCTTGTAATTCCTTATCTTCTTCTTCTGTTACCTTCTGTTCCTCCTCTTGTGTTTCCAAGTCAACTCCATATGTTTCAATGAAGTCTTCTGCTTTAAAGGTTGAGTTGATTCTGTGTCTTTTCCCTTTATAGGTGAAGAGAATGCCTTCCAGTAGTGACCACCTATATGTAATTCCATTTTTTCTTAGTATGCTTGCAAGGTCCATGTAATCCTTTCTTTTTTCTCTTGCTCTCCAAGGGATTTCTTTTAGTATTTTTATCTCTGTATTTTCTATTTGAAGAGATGCATCATCTGCAGAGTTTCATCCCTCATAGCTCTCTTGTGAAATCTCACATGTACCTCTCTAGGTAGTTTATTTCTTCTTGCATAAACTCCTTCTAGGTTTCCTGTGTCCTTATATTTTGACAAATAGATGCAGTTCCCTATTAAAAGACAACTATACAAAACTTTTAATGGATATTAAGAAAGATCTGGAGAAATAGAAAGATTTGCAAATATCTTTAATGGAAAGAATAGCCACCATAAAAATGAATATTTTACCAAAGTTGATTTTCTTATTTCAAACAATTCCAATCATTCAAAATCAGCAATATTTCAAAGAACTTGATAAACTGATGTCACAATTCATATGGCAAAACAAGAAGCCAAGAATTAAATTAAAAGCTTTACAAGATGCAAAAGAAAGAGCTGGATTCACTTCATCAGATCAGCTTTTATACTGTAAATCAGCTACATTGACTTGGGTGAGAGAATGGATTACCTTGGAAAATACAAGACTATTAAAATTAGAAGGACATGACTTATTACTGGGTTGGCATGCATTTGCGTGGTATGACAGAGATAATACACATAAATATTTCAAGCAACATATTCTTAGATCACTATTGAAAGTATGGGAAGAACCTAAAAGACTATTTTATACTAAGATACCAAAATGGGTCTCACCACTTGAAGCTTTTACAAATCCAAACTTACTCCAAATATATATACAATATATATTTTGTATAAATATGAAGATCTGGTGGATAACAAAAATCAACTAAAGACAATAGAGAACCTCAAAAAACAAAATATAGATTTGAGTTTGTGGGAAAGAGCAAAATTAGAATCAAGATATGTTAAAGATAAACAGGCATGCTTTTATGGAAAACCAACTGAAACAGACAAAATATTGATTCATACAGATGATAAGCTGATTAAGAAATTGTATGCTAAAATGTTAGAAATTAAAACCCAAAATGAACTGCTGACATGGATAAACTATAATTTTGAGAGGACATAAAAAGGAAAAATTTGAAGATACATGGTCAAGACTTTATATTTGGATTGAAGAACATAACAAATGAAGCACGAACATAACCGAAACAGAGGACAATAAGAACACTTATGATAAAATGTGCAAAGCTATGCTTAGCAATATAAGGTGCAGAAATATTCTTTTATTGAGAGATGTATGGATAACATGATAGATAATTTCAAAGACAGAGATTCTCCCATTTAATGTTTGTTAATGTTTGTTTTGTTTGCTTGTTTATGTTTGTTATAAAAAATAAAAATTAGGTAAACACAGATCCAAAAAACACTGTGTAGATGTAAATAAATTAATTAAGTCATACATCTCAAGCCAATAAATCAGTATTAAAGAAAGACCTGTGTCTAGCATTTTATATATCTAAACATATTTTATACATAATTTTACTCAGTTTACAATGTGAATACTGTTAGTATAGCATCATGAAAAATCACAATAGATGAAACCACTAAACACCTAGGAAAAGTCCAATTCATTGTGGAATAAGAAGGTAAGTCCACCTGATGCATCCTGAAGCAAAAAACAAAACAAAAAACTGGATTGAAGACAGTAGATAACTTGACCAGCGTTCCAATATTCCGCTGTTTCTGATGCTTCCTCAGAAGTCATAGGGGCTGCTGCTGGTGAACAGGAGCAAGCAGCCAGGGCTAGTTAAGTCATGCCAGTCAGGTATCATCAAGTCACCCAGAGGGTGCTGCTAGGCCTAGGGTAGCCAACCTCCAGGTGGAGCCTGAAGATCACATGGTATCACAACTGATCTCCAGACAACAGATCTCTCTCCCTCCGGAGAAAATAACTGCTGTGGAGGGTGGACTCTATGGCATTGTATTCAGCTGAGGCTTCTCCCCTGCCCAAACTCTGGCTTCCGTAGACTCCACCATAAAATCTCCAGGAATTTCCCAACCGGGAACTGGCAACCCTAGCAGGACTGACCCCAATGAGTTCCCCACAAAGGCCAAAGTAGGCCTTCTGCTCCTTTTTACTGGCAGAACCAAGCTTGGTTGCCTAGCAACAGCCACTGAGGGGAAAGTGAGCTCCACAGCAAGAGTAGAAGAGAATGGTTTGACAGCTGGTAGCTCACCTTGTTAGCCAGCCAGCCATGGAGGAGCCAAGCAGGAGAAGCGGCAGCAGTAGAAGCTTCTTCCTGAGCAGGGAACAGCTGTTTCAGTAGCCAGCCAGACATGAAGGAGCAAAACAGCAGCAGCAGCGTTTTCATCAGGAGACAGCTGTTTTGGCAGTGTATTCAGACAGGGAAGAGTGGCCAAGCCAGCAGTAGGCAGGGGAGAGGAGCAGACCCAGCACCCAGTTAATGGCACATAAGTACTCTTGAGTGGCGGTTTATGGGCCAATGGCTGATGGAGTGCACAGCACAGCCAATGAGAGAGCCAGAAAACACCAATACACTGGGCTTTTATATATATATATACTAGGAATAAGGCCTGTTGTGGAAATAAGAGGCTCTAGATAGAGGCTCTGGGCAGGTTCCCTGGCCTTGGGCACTCAGCGTCAATTTGCTGTGGCAACCTCAGCAGGGTATAATAACTTACTGTTTTCTCCAGGGAAACTGATCTCTGCCATTTGAAGAGCAGTTGTAAATCTGAGTGATCTCCAGCTGTCCCCTGGAAATTGACAACAATGGTCCCCCAGGAGGAAATGGTTGGTTTGGAGGGTACAGTCTTGGAAGTAGCAACCTACCCAGCCGACCATCAACATACCGTTATCTACCCCTCTGACTTCAGCTATCCATCTGCTGTCTGGACAACAGTTTTAATTCTGAATGATCTCCAGCCCTCACCTGGAGAATGGTGGCAATAGTCCTCCAGGAGGAAATGGCTGGTTTGGAGGGTGGAGTCTATGGCATTGTACCTGTCTTTATGGAGCAGAATTTTGGTCACATCTTGGTAATTGTATGGATGAGAGTAAAATTCAAAAATAACACAAAATCTCAAATCATCTGGTATATGTGATATTTCCAAAAAATGTTGTACTAAGGGAGTGTCTGTAATCCTATCCTATATATATAATTCCCTTATGTATTGGTCATTTTCAGCTCTCCTATTGGCTGTGCAGTGAGCTCCAACAGCCATTGGCCCATCAACTGCCACTCAAGAGTACTCGCGTGCCACTGGATGGGTGCTGGGTCTGCTCCTCTCCCCCACCCATTGCCAGCCTGGACACTCTTCTCTCACAGATTTAACAATCAAAATGGCTGTCTCTCCTGACGAAGACACTTCTGCTTCTTGCCTTCTGTGGGACTAACTTTTCCCTCAGTGGCTGTTGCTAGGCAACCAAGCTTGGTTCTGTCACTAAAAAGACGAAGGAAGCCCTTTCCAGGCCTTTGCAAGGAACTCGTTGGGGCCAGTCCTGACTAGGGTTGCCAGCTCCAGGTTGGGAAATTCCTGGATATTCTGTGAGAGGCCTCAGCTGAATACAATGCCATAGAGCCCACCCTCCAAAGCAGTTATTTTCTCCGAGGGGGAGAGATCTGTTGTCTGGAGTTCAGTTGTGAAACTTGGCAATCATCAGGCTCCATCTGGAGGCTGGTTGGCTGGGAAGGGGATAGGGTTTCTAACTCCAAGTTTGGAAATTCCTGGAGATTTGAGGGATGGAGAGGGTAGGGTTTGAGAAGGAGTGGGACCTCCTTCACAATAAGGAATGCAGTTGACAGGCTCACACCAAACTCACACCAAACAGATGCCCTCTGATTGTACCTGGAGGGTGCATGGCTCAAGACAGACACGTCAGTTCTCCTCCCCCTCCTCCTTCTCCTAGACAGATGAAGGAAAAGTGTAAGCACTTCACTCAAAGCTGCTGCGCTGCTGATCATCATCTGTAACCTCCAGGATCAGTTGAAACAAGGTAGTTATGGAGACGGTGACTAATAGATCAGTAGCCTCTCACACAAAACTACTCTCACCAACTTCAGCCCACAAAGATAAGGGGTTTGCCTCCCTGCCCTTTATACCTGATCCAACTCTGTGCCAGTCACTTCCCAGCCAATCACCTCTTGGCATGAATGGATGCACATCAGGCTGGGTTAGCAACATCTGTCTCACCAATCACTGATGCCCTGGTCTCCTGCTTGAAGCCTGTATCCAATGAGGTACTTGTTTCCAGGTGGCAGATGTTGCCATCTCATGTATCCCAGTGGAGTCCAGGCATTCCAATGGGGTCACTATTGCACTGTTTTGGTGTTGTGTTATAGCGCTCTAGCGCTCTAGAATGAATGTTCAAAAAAAAAAAAAAGGACGAAGATCACCTGTGTGAGCGGAAAAGGGTGGGAAAACAAAGTGGCACAGTCTGAAATGCCAAACCACTTCAGAGATGGTTCCTTACCGGTAGGGGAAAGGCTGTGTGAAATGGCAGCCCTATACCGGTTTACTTCAAGAAGGTACAGTAATGGCTTAAAAACAGCTTAAAAAGGGTAATGTGAAATTCCGTTGTGTCACATCTTTGCTTCCTTAACAGCAATTGGCTCCTGTTTTCCCCTCCATTTTCTCCAGTTCAGTCCTGGAGGGTAACTGGGATATGTAGGCCTGCAGGAATATTCACAGCAAATCCTGTCAGTGAGGGAAAGGCTGTTATAACTGATAAGGTGAGACCCTGGAGTCACTGCCTGTATAGGCTTATAGATGTACTGGATTTAAAATATTCTTACTTATGATGTGCCTGATCAGTTCCCACTATATCATATCTGACCAGATCACTATAAAACGTTAGTCTCTTTGGGGTTTTTTTGGTATATATAGCTAACTTATGGATGGTACAGAGGACCACTGCTCCGTATAATTCTTTCACCATAAAGTCAGGCACCAGTATTTGTAAAAGTCAAACAGTACACTTTTTATTTCTCAGGAAGCACAACAGGGGGATGGGATGTATTTACATAGGATATTTTGTTTCCTTGTGGAATATAACTTTTCACTTTGCCCTCACATAGGCTGTAGGCTTATCACTCTCCGTTTTATACAGATCTTCTTCAGTACACTAAACACACTTATGATCCCACTCTCCAGTAACTGTTTTGTGGCTGACCTTTGGACTTCATATGTCTGGACCCTTTGAGTCTAACTGGGCACTTTTCCAGCTTTCCAGACTCCTCCAGACTCTTAGCCCTTTCTCTAGACACCTCTACAAGTTCCTTTGGAGCAATGTATCTGGTGTTTGTGACCACTGAGGTCTTATACTGTTCACTCTCTGTTCACTCTTCTCTTTCCTTTAGAGGGTACTAGTGCAGAGTTTTATTCAGCTCAGTTTTTCTCTCAAAACTGATATCAGGCTGTTTCCACAGAGCTACAGAGGTTTTTGTCAGAAAAAGGTCTATTTGATGTTTCTCACTGAGTCCATTGTTATGTGTTCCCTATTCGGCTTTGCGCTTGCGTAGGTATGCAGGCAGTAATGTGGGAGCTTCTTCCCTTGCCGCTTCTCCTTATCACGGTGGCCTTGAATGTAGGCTTTGGGCTATTTTTGTGTTGATGAGAATTTTCCAGTCCTGTGAATGCGAGGGGAGGGGGGAGTCGTCTCCCGCTCATGAAGTAACTCTCCCGCCGGGAGTTTCCCACGCACATGCTTACAGTTTATTCGCTAGTCGCTTGCATGCATCATACTATATCCCTGCTTGCTTTGCTCTGGCCCCCCATTCCTGACACTGACCTTCTACTGTGGGTTTTAGCACTGTAATCCAATAAAGCCTTTCTTTTGATCAAGAATGCCTGGACCTACTTGCTTTTGAACCTGACAGAAATTGTCAGGAATCATCATTCTTTCACCACCAGCAGCTCCTGCCGTCCACCACAATGAGCAGGGCTGGGGTCGGTCCCCCGGTGACTACCACACCGGTCACCACGGTTCCGGTCACCACCGTGGCAATTCCAGTGACCACCACTCCGGTTACCACCGTTCCGGTTACCACCGTTCCAGCTACCACCGCTGCTCCAGTGACTACTAATCCGGTGACCACGGCTTTGGTCCTATACTCGATGGCTGGGCCAACCACCCCTCCATTGACAAGCACAGTGGGAGCATCGTACACCCTCCCGATCTACAGCCCCGCGGGGCTGACCCAGAGTCATGGAGGAGCGATACCTCAAACCTACTTTCTTGGTGCCCCAATTACCTGGGACAAGGGGGTTACCTATCGTAGATTGCGGGACTGGACTAAGAATCTTTTGGACACCACCCAGACTACCTGGTCATTACCGGGGAGCCAGAGCCGGGACAGCTTACTGGATCCTCGGGGAAGTTTCGGGCTTCCCCAGGGGCGGTTGTCCCGTGGATCTCCCAGGTCGGGGGCCAGCCCGGATGCGGACGCCCGCATGGATTCTATTCAAGATGATACCCGACGATTAATGCGGGACATGAGCAAGCTGATGCAATCCCTGCCACAGATGATGGACCAAGCCATCCGAGCCCACCCATTGACTCAACCGAGACCAGCGCCAGCCCCAGTACCACCATTGCCTGCGCCTCCCCTTCCTGGCCAGCCTGTTCCGGGGCAGCCAGCACCAGCAGCGCCCTTACCCGGCCAGCCGGTGCCTGGTCAGCCTCCTCCGGCTGGCCCATTGCCAGGAGGGCCCGTTCCGGGGCAACCTGGACCTGTCCAGCCTCCACCTGTTCTACCGCCGCCTCCTGCTCCTGCTCCAGCACCCCTCCCGTTGCCCGTTCCAGTGCCTGGCACGGGTCCCGTTCCTCCAATAATTCGTCCCAAAGATATGTTGGACATTACTTTTGACGGGGACCCTGAGACTGTGTCTTTCTTTATATTACAAGTCGGGAAATTTATACAGCGATGGGGCTATGTGTTCCTGGATGAGGAGCAACAGGTGGAATTTATTGCTTCAAGGTTTCGCGGAATTGCTACCAGCTGGTACGTGGCCCTCCAAGATCTGGAGGCAGCGGAGCTGGGGAATGTTGATGACTTCATGTGGGCCTTAAGGAACCGCTTCGAAGACCCGGGGGCGGCTCCAAAGGCTGAAGCGTTCCTCTGCACCTTCAAACAAGGCAAACTAACAGTGAGGGAGTACTCATGGGAATTTCAACGGCACGCAGTCAAGATTCGAGACTGGACTGACCCCGTGCTGGCTCAACAATACCGGATGGGGCTAGCGGTGGACGTCCGCCACAACGTTCTCAGTTCCAAAGAGCCACGCACCCTTCAAGGTTGGATGGAGGAGGCGGAAAAAGCTGAAAGCCGACTGCGCCTCATGAAACTGGTCTTGTCACTTGGGAGCAACCGTCCGAGCACCTCAGCCACCCCAACCAGAGGCAAGCCTACCTCCACCCAGGGTGGGGTGAGAGACCAACGCATGAGACAGGGCTTGTGCCTACGATGTGGGGAGAAAGGGCCCTGTTGGATTGGACACCTCAGTGTCAAGAGGCATTTGAACAACTGAAGCAGTTATTTACTTCCGAACCAGTACTGGCACACCCAAATGAAACAAAAAAATTTATTGTCCAAGTAGACGCCTCAGATACCGCAATGGGGGGGTGATCTTACAAGAGGACGCCCAAGGGCACTTGCACCCTCTTGCTTATGTTTCACGAAAGTTTAATGACACAGAGAGGTTCTGGCCCATTTGGGACAAAGAAGCTGCTTCTATACGCTTAGCCCTAATTACTTGGAGGCACTGGCTAGAGGGGGCTCGGGTACCCTTTGAAATCTGGACTGATCATAAGAACCTTGAGGTACTTCGGAAGCCCCGGAATCTAAATGCCAAACAGTTCCGCTGGGCTGAGTTTTTCTCCAAGTTCCAATTTACCCTTCACCATTTCCCACGTAAGTTCAATCACTTGGCAGATGCCCTATCACGCCTTCCCCAGCATCTGAGCAAGAGAACGGAGGTGAGAGAATCCTTTTTTACCCCAGACCAACTTGTTGGGGCCGTTATAACACGCAAACAGAGACAATTTCAGCCCGTTACCCCGAGTCAGGGGTTGCCATGGGAAAATCAATTTGCTAACGACATCACTGATCAGGAGAAAGTTGAGCTAAAAGCTCGAGATGATGTGGAATGCAAACCCAATGGCTGCTGGTACAAAGGCATTAAACTGTTTGTCCCAGAAAGTACGCGACCCCAAGTACTGCAGGCTGCCCATGATTCCAAGTCAGCAGGGCACTTCGGGTATGTGAAGTCCCTTCATCTACTGCAGCGCAATTTCTGGTGGCCCCGAATGAAACGCGATCTATCGCTCTACATCCAATCTTGCCCTACATGTAGTCGCTGCAAGACCAGAGTGGGAAAAACCCCAGGTCTACTACAGCCATTGCCTACCCCAAGTCGACCCTGGGAAGTGATTTCCATGGATTTTATCACTGATCTTCCCCCCAGCAAACACATGACTGTTATTTGGGTGGTGGTGGACTTATTTTCTAAACAGGCTCACTTCATACCATTTCCTAGTTTGCCAACGGCCAAAATACTTGCAAAAGCCTTCTTACAACATATTGCCCGGCTCCACACTTTACCGATCAAAATAATATCCGACCGTGGGGTTCAGTTTGTCTCCAAACTATGGACAGCGTTAATGGCCCTCATGGGTATCGAGCTTGCTTTAAGCAGTGCATACCACCCGGAGACTGATGGGCAAACAGAAAGGGTGAATCAAACATTAGAGCAATACCTACGTTGTTTCACCAACTACCAACAAGACAATTGGGTCGAATTATTGCCTTTGGCTGAGTTTGCATACAACAACTCCTGGCACGCGTCAACTGGAATGTCTCCCTTTAAAGCTGCCATGGGTTATGATAGCCCCCCTCTTCTGTTCCTGAAACCGGGGGGTTCTACTGGGAAAGCTACAGAATGGTGTAAATCTTTTCGAGAATCTTGGCCAATGATTGTAGAGACTTTAAATGAAGCCAAGGCTCAATATAAGAAATATGCAGACAAGAAAAGGGTGGGGGGATGGAATCTGCAACCAGGGGATTCAGTGTACCTTTCCACTAAGAACTTACGCCTCTCACAGAAGTCGCGGAAGCTAGCGTGGAAATATATTGGTCCATTCAAGGTGGTTCGCTGTTTAAATAAAGTGACTGTGCAACTGGATTTACCTAAGTCACTTAAAGCCATTCATCCAATTTTCCATTACAGCCTCCTCAAACCGGCATCTCCCTCATCTAAGTGGCATCCGGAGCCTCCGGCAAAACCCCCCGCTGATCATCGACAACGAGGAGCACTATGAGCTGGACTCCAAATTTATCCATGGACAATTGTATTATTTGGTTGAATGGGTACATTTTGGGCCCCAACACAGGGAATGGGTTAAAGTCTCCGATATTAATGCACTTGATCTTCTAAGGGAGTTTCCGCGCGCGCGCTTACAGTTTATTCGCTAGTCGCTTGCATACATCATACTATATCCCTGCTTGCTTTGCTCTGGCCCCCCATTCCTGACACTGACCTTCTACTGTGGGTTTTAGCACTGTAATCCAATAAAGCCTTTCTTTTGATCAAGAATGCCTGGACCTACTTGCTTTTGAACCTGACAGTTTTGTTCCACCTCAGAGCTATTCAGTTAGCTGACACTTTTCTGCTAACTTCTCTTCCAACTCTCTCTTCCAACTGTCAGCTCCCAACTGTCAGTTGTCTATCATTATCTGTCACTCTCTGAGAATTCCGAGCCAAATGGCCCCCTGCCTTCTCAGTCAGGTGACTCAGCAGCTTCTGTGTTTACCTGCTGCTGTCCACAAACCTGTAATTCCATCACCGCTGTCTTATGTCCTACGTGCCCCTCCACTTCTCAACCTCAGGGATCATGTCAGGCCTTGCCATTTTCTCCTGGAGAGGACATGGAACTCCCCCACCCCTGGCTCCTGTTTCCTGCTACTACTGCTGCAGCCGGCAGGAGAAAAACAATGTAAAAAAAAGAAGAAGAAAGAAACACTGGCACTGACGGCATGATGTCACCTGGGAAAATCTGGAAGCAATGTTAGTCCACTCTAGGAATCATCATAAACTCTGTGGTTTTACCATAGAGTTTCCAGTGATTCCTATAGAGATATGATGACATCACTTTTTGGTTTTCCCTGGAATCATGACAGTCAGCAGAGCCCAATTCTGACTTCAGCCTGAAAAGAGGAAGTGCTAAGTTGACTCCTGTTTTGTGGACATCAGATCACTCTTAGTTACAGGAGGCAGAAGGGAACTGACCCCTCTCTCTCATTTAGGTTGCCAGGTCCCCCTTGGCCACTCATGGGGGATGGGGGCTAGGGTTGCCAGATCCAGGTTGGGAAACTCCTGGAGATTTGGGGATGTTGCCTAGGGAGGACAGGGACCTCAGTGGGGTACAATGCCATAGAGTCCACCATCCAAAGCATCCATTTTCTCCAGGGGAACTGATCTCTGTAGTCTGCAGTTGAGCTGTAATTCTGGGGGATGCCCAGGTCCCGCCTGGAGACTGGCATCCCTGATCCCATTGCAGCTCCTTGGGAATATGTGGTTAAATAGGGTTGTCAGCCATACCTGTAGGGAAACTAGGTCTCCCATTTTCTGTTATCCACTGGCCCAATAAGGGCTGGGCAGAGGAAAAGTAGATCACCATTTTGGGGTCAGGAAGCAATTGTTCTTCAGGCCAGTTTGGCCAGGGATCCCGGAGGGTTTTTTCCTTTTGCCCTCTTCCGGGCATAGAGCAGGGGTCACTGGGGGTGGGGGGAGGTATTTGTGAATTTCCTGCATTGTGCAGGAGGTTGGACTAGATGACCCTGGAGGTTCCTTCCAACTCTATGATTCTATGAAAATACTTTTAAAAATCGTGTTGAGCCAGTTGTGTGACATCACTTCCACCAAATACCTGGAAATGATGTCACCAGTGTAACAATGAGGTGACATTTTAGGATTTGGGGAAAACATCACACTGCCAGCCAGCATGACACCCCTTTCCCATGCTCCCATGTGTCCCTCCTACTGGCTGGCAATCCTATGTAACTAGTTCCCGGCAGGATAACTTGAGAAACAAGGATCATCTTATCAGTATGATGCCAATGAGCCTCCCTCCTGGCTGATTTTTCCCCACTAGCTTGTCAGTCAGTGGTGGGGAATGGGTAGCCCAGGCAGCAGCAGACCTGGTCTCCCTAGACTGAAAAAAGTCTGATGTGACATCTCTCGTCCTCTCCAAGCAGTAACTGATGCTTCAAAGTATGGAGTGAAGAAATGATGCATGTAAGGTGCTTTTCCAGTAATGTGCTATAGGGGAGATGCAGAGAAAAATATGGACTGGCAGCACCCAGGTATATAACATAGTTTGGGTCTTAAGCACATACTTAAAATCTCTCCTATTGAAATCCTATTGAACTTTAAAATACTTGACAGGTTACAGGATACTGATTATTTATTTATTTATTTTATTTATTTGGTGAGTTGTGTGTGTGTGAGATTGGAAGTCATGGTTGACTTCTGGCAACTGCTAGTGGGGCTTGGAAGTTTCAGAGATGGCTTACTATTGCCAGCCTCTATGTCCCAGTCCTGGTATTCCTTGGAGGTCTCCCTTCCAAGAACCTGCCAGAGTTGGCCCTGCTTAGCTTCCAAGATCTGACGAGGTCGGGCTTGCCCGGGCTATCCAGGACAGGACACTGTTTATTTATTTATGTACTTCATTTATATCTAGCCTTCCACCCCAATGAGGACCCAAAACAACTTACATTGTTCTCTCCTCCATTTTATCCTCACAACAACCCTGTAAGGTAAGTTAGGCTGAGAGCATATGACTAGCCAAGATCACCCATTAAACTGCCATGGCAGAGTGGGGATTTGAACCTTGTTCTCCCAGATTCTAGTCTGACACTCTAAACAACACCACACTTGCTCTCACAATGGCCATTGCCTTCCAACATTTCTGGTTGTTTAGTCAAGTTTGTTAAAATACATGCCTAATGCATGGTTATTGCCTGGGAATGCCAACAATACCTAAAGAAGAAAGATATCTAAAGACTCTACCCCTTATTTTTTTACTCCCTAGATATTAAATTCAGCAGTTGATCAAATAACAAAATTTAAGGATAACTGTCGTAATGTATTTTCATGTATCTTAAGCTCACTATAGAAATGTTTGTAGACACCTTCCTTCCCTAGACAAGTATATTAAAATTACAAGTCACAACAACATTTCTTGTAATCGAATCTAAGAGTAAAACTAGATGCTATGCTCAGTACAGAACCACCGCCAAAAATCAAAGTCTCCCCTTTGTTGCACCTTTGCTGAGACACCTTCACACTCACTTTTCAGTGTCCCCATTCAGGCCAAACTATATGTGACAGCATCCTTGTGGTCACTGCACTGCTACCATTTTGAAGTCATTTTAAAATGCCAGGAGGTCCTGACCCACCCATTTCTAGATATCATGGTCATCCGCAAAATGAACCTTCAGTTAGGTCACAAGGTCTACAGAAAACCAACTCACATGGACCTTTATTTACACAAAAACTCCAATCACCACCCTCTGCAAAAAAGAGGCATAATCAGGGGTCTTTTGGGGGAGGAGCGCACCAGAGCACAGCTGGGGGAGCTCAGGACCCAAGCCCCGCCCCCAGCCGGCGTCCAGGGGAGTCTTTCAGGCAGCCGAATGTCAATTTCAGCTCCATTATATCCTATGGGCCATTGAAGTCAATGGTGAAAACATAGGGTATATTCTGGGGGCTGGAGGGGAGGTTTGAGGGAGAGGCTCCAAACTCACAGGGTAGCTGATGGAGCCTCTCCCCAAGACATCCACCAAGTTTCAAGAACATTGGACCAGCGGGTCCAATTCTATGGGCCCTCAAACAGGTTGTCCCTATTCCCTCCATTGTTCTCTATGGTGGGAAAAAAGTAAGTTTTTTCCCACCATAGAGAACAATGGATGGAATGGGGGCAACCTGTTTGGGGGTCCATAGAATTGGACCCCCTAATCCAATGTTCTTGAAACTTGGTGGGTATCTTGGGGAGAGGCTCCATAAGCTACCCTGTGCGTTTGGAGCCTCTCCCTCAAACCCCCTCCCCTCCAGCCCCCATAATATACCTTATGTTTTCACCATTGACTTCAATGGCCCATAGGATATAATGAGGCCGAATTGCCACCAAATTTCTTTCATTCCCTTCTTTCCTTCTCTCCTTTTCCTCTTTCCCTCCTTCTTCTCTTCTCTCTCTTTCTTTCTTTCTTTCCCACCTTCTTCTCCTCTCTTTTTTCCTCCTTTCCCTGTTTCCTTCCTTCTTCCCTCTCTTTCTTTCCCTCCCCTTTCCTTCTCTTTCTTTCCCTCTTTCCTCCCTTCTTTCCTTCTCTCTACTGTCTCTCTTTCCTTCCCTCTTTCCTCCTTCTGTGGCCCAACTCTCATGAGAAGGAGTTTAAACTTTAAAGCCCTTCTCTCTTAGCTCCCCCACCCAGGCCAGCTGGGGAAGGGAAGGGGAGGCTTTTGAAGATGCTTCCCCCCCATTACTTCCCCTTCTGACATCACTTCCAGTGATGTCAGGGGGCGTGGCATATGCTAATAGCCTAATAGCTCATTAGCATACCATATGCTAATGAGCTCCTGCAGCTGTTTTTCTATGAAAAGACCCCTGGGCATAATCAAAACATTAGTAGACCATGCAAGACAGATATGTGAACCACACTTTCTCAATGATGAACTAAATCATCTTAACGACACACTTCAAGCAAATGGCTACTCTAAGAATGAAATCAGAAGAGCAACCAAAGGTAAAACAAACAACTGAGGAAAAACAGTCTCCCACAGGAAAAGTGTTTTTGCTGTATATCAAAGGAATCACAGTTCAGATGGGAAAACTTATGAAAAAACACAACCTACAAACAGTATTCAGACCCACCAGAAAAATACAACAGGTGCTACGATCAGCAAAATACAGAATAGATCCCTCACTTCTGCAAGAGTATACTGCATACCATGCAGTTGTGGACAAGTTTACATCGGGACCACACAGGGTAGCATTTAGATAAGAATAAAAGAACATGAAAGACACTGCAGACTTGGCCAACCTGAAAAATCAGCAGTGGCTGAACATAGCCTAACCCAAACAGGACACAGCATTTTGTTCCAAGACACTGAAAGACTGGACAACACTTCCAATTACCATGTCAGATTACTATCAGACCCTTGAGTTAATCCATTCTCAGTCCAATAGCCTTTTATAAAAGCTTTATTAGAAACAGAGATTTGGATGTGCACAAGAGAGATCTCTTGTTCAGACTAAAGGACAGATCAAAGGTTAGGTATTGTATAGGCAATAGGTCAGTATCCCACAATGCAACAGTCCTGCAGCGGGCATTCACTCACTTCTCTTCTTTCACTCCCCCCCTTCATACTACTTTGCACTATAAAAGTTTATATTTCAGCAACCGATGTTTCTCCAAAGATGAAAGGCTTCTGGCAGCTATACATCTTGGGGTTCGTTCTCATGGGAAAGTTGTTGCTAACCTACCCCTTCACACACAGAGATATTTAGCATTCACATCTACTCCTCTCATCCCCGGAGTTTTATGGCAGAGAGGGCTGGGAAGGAATGAAACCAAATGGTCGGGATGACTTTGAAGTGGAGGGAAACTACAAAGGAAAACCTGTGTCACTATGATATTCAACAAAGCCCGATTCTGACAATTACACAGGGAAGCCATTGAAATTTATAAACATAAACACAATTTCAACAAGAAAGAAGACAGTTTAAAAATAAATAGGGCAATATGCTCTACAGCTGACAATAGTACTACAGATAAAATTAGAGTTTCAATAGCCTTTCCACACACAAAAGAACCTCCTCAAGAAACAGGAAACCTCCTCAGGAAACAATCCATAGACAAAAGAACCTCCTCAGGAAAGCTCCTCCATTAGCATGTTCACAGCCTGGAGAACTACTACAAGATAATGACTTAGCCCTACCCCACCTTCCAGGGTAGATATAAATTACCTGCCTACCATTTTTCTTCTCACCTTGGCACAGAGAGTACTCCATCTTTCTGTATTATACCTTTGAGGATGCCAGTCACAGCTACAGGCAAAACATCAGGTCCTACAATGCCAAGACCACAGCACACAACCCGGAAAATCTACAGCAACAAATAAATAAATAAATAAATAAATGTTTCAGCACTTGAAAAGGCATGGAGGAGAGCATCACAATGAGGGCCCTGCAGCATTTTACAAGACTTTAAAATGGCAACTACATCCTTGTGTCCTGCCATGTCTAGTTTGGCCCTCAGTGTCAGGAGAGGAAAATTTACAATGTGATGTTATCACAACAAGAATAGGTAAGCTGAAATATTGCAGGGAAGAGGGAGAAGAACTTGGGACCATTTTTGGCCACAGCTCTGACTTAGCTGTACTATCTAGTCACTACCTAAAATATTGGCGGAGGGGTATATAGGCTGCAGAACACATTTCTTTTCTATTACCTCTTTTTAAAAATTGTATAATGAAAAAGGTCTCCGTTCATGACTTCTCCTTGTTCGCTGGCCAATTTATATTGCTGAATTCCTCACTGACAAAGCAGAAAGTCATAAAATAATCAACTGCTTGATGTCTTTGGAAAAGTGCTGCTTTGAAAGGAATCCTTTCTGCAGACAATTGCAGGGCCTAGTGCCTCGGGGGAGGTGCAATCACAGTTTCTTTCTTTCTTTCTTTCTTTCTTTCTTTCTTTCTTTCTTTCTTTCTTTCTTTCTTTCTTTCTTTCTTTCTTTCTTTCTTTCTTTCTTTCTTTCTTTCTTTCTTTCTTTCTTTCTTTCTTTCTTTCTTTCTTGGAATAAGCTTACATCTGTTTAGCAACGCCACATTTTCTAGGGTAAAATAAACCCTTGGCAACAAACAGCTCAACTTATATGGAGGGTAAAGGCTTAGAAACAGAGCCTCACTTGTTAAAGCCGAAATCTACCAGGACAGTCATTCTCTTCACCCCCACTCCACTGGAGAAATCACAGCCTCCTAGCCTGCTGCTCCCATGAACTGAGCCTACTTTATGCCCCCCAGTGAGGGAATCCCCTCCCGAACAGTTGTAAACTTTTTCTCACTGAGAATACAAGTGCTTCAGAAAGGACTTTTCATTTAAGATATCATAGTGAAGTAGCACAACTTCATCTGAATCTATCTAATTTGCTTCCATGATTATGATTTCAGAGGAAATCCAAAAAGCATGAAATGGAGTTTAACAGCTGATAATGGCTCAGGCATATGTTGGGGAGCAGTATGAACAAAAGCAATATTTCCTTCTCACCCCAAAAGTACCCTAAATGGAAAATTCAGATTTTTCTGAATCTTGCCTCT
This sequence comes from Gekko gecko, assembly GCA_029375565.1. Lineage (NCBI taxonomy): Eukaryota > Metazoa > Chordata > Lepidosauria > Squamata > Gekkonidae > Gekko > Gekko gecko. The sequence continues at coordinate 80,230,263 of JAPDNY010000003.1, read as the reverse complement.
TGGTATGTTCTGAGGTTTAGTGGGCAGGGGTGGACATACATATCCTGCTTCTGGATCACTCTTCACTCCTCCTCTGTGTCCAATACACTAGAGACTTCATTGCTTTCTATTGGGGGAGTACACATACTAATGCAGAAGACTAATAAGATACCCTGAAAGACTACAAAAAACAGAATACCTCAGCAAGGCTGCTCTTATACAGATCTTGAGAGGGAAGCTGAAACTAGTTCTTGAGGGTTCAATAAAGCTATACACAAAAGCACCTATGTATCTAATTCTCAACAGTCCCCTATGTGTGGATAACTAAATCCTCAGATAGGGGGCATACCTACTCCAAACAAGTTTTTCTACAAACTTGGGTGACCCAAGATTTCAGAAAAATCTGAAAACTTAAAAAAAAAAATACATTGGGGGGTTTAAATCCCCACCCCAATTTTTTTTAAAAAATAAATTTGCACGTGCGCCCCCAGGCACTGACACTGCTGCCGGGCTCAAAGGTAGAGGAAAAGAAGGAGGCAGAAAGAATGGGGGAATGGCTTGGGGGGTGGGGAAGAGAAAGAAAGACAGAGAAGGAGGGATTGGCTTGGTGGAGGGTAAGAAAAAGGAAGGGAGATTGGCTTGGGGAGAGAAAGAAAGGGGAAGATGGGGGAGAGGGAAGGAAGGAAAGGTGGAGGAATGCCCCCTCCCCACAAGTTCCTTGCGGGTACCCACTTGTGCATCACTAATTACATTAGTGGAATCATTCTCCCTCCCATGGCTGATACCTGAAATGGTACTTCTCACCATAGGTACGCACTTGGAAATGTACTAAGCAAGATCTGATTTGAATCATGACCATCAGGGCTATTTTTGGGCAGGAACACACAGGAACAGAGTTCCAGCTGGCTTCTGAGTTGGCCATGCCTACAGCCTTCCCCCCCCCCCACAGGTTCCTCATGCACCCCGCAAGCTGCGGGGCATCTGGGGAAGCTGATCCTGGGAGGGAGCTGTGCTGTCAGGGGTTTGGCCTAATATGCTAATGAGTTTCTGCTGTTGGGTGTGGCCTAATATGCTAATGAGTTTCTGCTGTTGGGTGTGGCCTATTATGCTAATGAGTTCCTGCTGGGCTTTTTCTACAAAAAAAGCCCTGATGACCATTTATACATAGTGGAAATGTTCAATGTCCGAACAGAATTATTTTTGATCTTCAGGAGTAGTCTGAAGTCTTCTGGTCTCACAGTTCATGGTGGCACCTCACTATCAAGTTCCTTTTTTCCCTAGGTAGCAGGAGGGGCATCAAGGGGCACCTTACCTGCAGCCCAGATTGTATTCATAGTGATCATATTTGTAGATCCACCTCATCCAAGTAGAATTTCAGCTCCTTATTAGCCCCTCCTTTCATCTAAGAGATTACTAAGCACAATATCCTTTCAGAAAGGCTGAAAGGGGGCACAAATTTAGATCAAAACTTGCATAATGAAAAATAATTTTTAAAAAACCCTTCCACCTTACCATTGATAAGCAGCTTGCATTATTGGGAACATCAAAATTATTTATTACTAGTATTATTTGGCACATCAGAGTTTGACAAAAGGAGGTCTAAAATGCTTCTGACATTTTTAGAATTCAACAAAAATGTTCAGACTGATTTTAAAAATAGAGCGGTGACAGCTGCTGCTTAATGCTTTATCGTGTGTTCTATCCTTAGTGGTTGATTAAGTAGAAAGAAAGTCAGACATTGCTTTAATTCTTTAACAGAATTAGCACAATCCGGTGCTCATTTACTCAGTCCCAGTGAATTCAATGGCGCTTACTCCTAAACTTCCTCAAGGAGCTCTAAATGAAAACAAATGGCGTGTGCAGGGAATATACGAATTCACACTCTTGCAAAGTGATTTTTCACGTCCAGAGCTTATTGGAGAACTGCTATGAAACACACAATGCAAATCGGACTGTGCACCTGAAATTTAAGCGTCAGAAGTTCTAAATTATGGGGAATGTGGTAGTGCAATCACAAACTCCCACAAAATTGTAAGGATTCTTCATTTCACAATGTTCATTCCCACAGCAGACACACGCAATCCACAGTATGCTTTAGCAGCTACTTGAAAACATAATATAAATTTAAGTATCTAATGAACTACATGATGAAGTCTGATAAACCATTGTACTGGAGTAGGCTTAAAATATTTCAATTTAACAGGGGTGACAGTTGAACTACCACTTAATGCATCACTGGGTAGAAAAGGAATATAGGCATATATCCTGGAATATTTAAACAAGTTTCTTCTTATTTCCAAAATCTAAGTCTTATGCTTGTGGAGCTGCCTATCTATAATTGCTTCTCCATGTCGAATAGCTCCATGTATGTAGATTTGAAAATGGAGCTTCCCCCTGTGTTGAAGAGCATGGGAAATGTATATTTTAATCATGGTTTCAACCGTACATTGGAGCTCCCGGGCACCTCAGAGTCAGTGGCACCATGCAGCATTTCCAGTCTTGCTTTTATTTACCTTGTTTTCTAATGCTCCTTTTGAGACAAAATATTTTGTTATCCATTATGACTCAAAATAGTCTCTGACATCAAATGCATGAGTTTGCTCACACATGTTAAATAAATCAGTGACGATTTGTAGAACTATTTTGCTTATGGTCTCTAAACCCTGCACATCTACAGTCCTGTCAGAAATTTGGACATCTATAGGTCTGGCACTACGTAAAGGTATACCCATGCCTATGAGAATGTAAGAGCAGTGCTGCAGGTTCGGAGCAATGGTCTACCTAGTCTAGCATCCTGTTTGAGGCTGTGGCCAAAGAGATGCCTCTGGAAGATCTACAGTCAAAGGACGGAAGCCCTGTAGTGATGTCTCCTGCTGTGGTACTCAGAGGATATTCATGACTCTGAACACCCTTTTACTTAGTAAGCATGACTAGCAATCAAGACTAGTATCCACTAATGGTCCTATCTTCCATTAATGTGTTTAATCCCCTTCCAAATAAAACTAAATGAATGACCACCACTATACTCTGTGTCAGTGAATTGTCTTGTTCAATGTAGAACTGATTCCTTCAGTCTGTTCTGAACCTACTGTTCATCAGCTTCACTGGGTGCCTGTGAGTTCTGTTATTATAGGAGAATCTGGGAGAACTGGATTTGATTCCCCACTCCTCTACTCGCAGCTGCTGGATGACCTTGGGCAAGCCGTAGTTCTGTCAGAGCTGTTCTTGAAAGAGCAGTTTCTGTCCTCTCAGCCCTGCCTACCTCACAGGGTGTCTGTTGTGGGGAGGGGAAGGGAAAGGAGATTGTAAGCTGCTCTGAGACTCCCTTGGGTAGTGAAGGGCAGGGTATGAATCCAATCTTTTCTTCTGTTTTCTCTGCCTCATGTATAATGTTACGAACTCCTATCATGTCTCCCCTCTGTTAGTTGCCTTTTCTCAGAATTTTTTAAAAAAACAGCCTTGCACACACACACAGGGTACCTGAAAAGACTTGTTTTAAACAGGCCTGGGGGAGGGGAAAATCATAATGGGAGAGATTAAAACAGAACAGAAGTCTGGAAAATGGGAACAGCTGTGTGATATATGTGTGTTATTTTTTTTTTTTAAAAAAAACCATGTTGATATTATCGGCAATATTAGGGATCTATCGTTTTGCACACCGTAAGCACCATACACATGGATGACATTAAATCTAAACAATAATAAAATAATGAGAAAACAGATCATTGGGCATTTTTTGGCACTGTTCTTTTTCTGGAAAAAAACAACAACGAAATGCTTCAAAAACACTTTGAAAGTAAAGCCCAAGTTTAACTGCCCTTGTGTCAGAGAGGTCCTGGACAGTTTTCCCATCAATGGGAAAATACAGCTCAAACATGAAATATTAATTCCATAGTATGGAACAAAGTCACAACAATTCTAATTAAGAAAACTTATCAAATACTTCCAGAGATTAAAATGAACTGATAAAAAAATATTAATTGTAAAACCAACATTATCCCATCCTTCCTGAATGTTGACACAGTAATGGTTATTTTATTTGTCTGAAAAAACTTTTACATTTATCGTAGTGGCAAATGGGGCCAGATATTTTTCTATACTCTTTTTTTCTTAAAAAAAAAAAAGACCCAAATCCCATGTAATTTATTACACAGAGAGAGAAAGAGAGAGAGAGAGAGAAGCTCAAGTAACTCAAGTAGCTTGAGGGTCCCAGCAAGTGCGGTCTGGGATACTTGCAGGCGAGGAATAATTTGTTTGCAAAATTATGCATGGGATAGAGAAGGCAGAGAAAGAAATACTTTTCTCCCTTTCTCACCATACAAGAACGCCTTAGAACAGCTAAAAGGAAGTACTTTTCCACCCAAAGTGTAATTAACACTTGGAATTCACTGCCACAAGAAGTGGTGGCAGCTACAAGCACAGACAGCTTCAACAGAGGATTGGATCTGCATATGGAGGAGGGGTCCATCAGTGGCTATTAGCCACAAGGTATAGGTGGAACTCTCTGTCTGGGGCAGTGATGCTCTGTGTTCTGGGTGCTTGGGGGGCAACAGTGGGAGGGCTTCTGGAGTTCTGGTCCCGCTGGTGGACCTCCTGATGACACCTGGGCTTTGGCCACTGTGTGACACGCAGAATGTTGGACTGGATGGGCCACTGGCCTGATCCAACATGGCTTCTCTTATGTTCTTATGAGAGAGAGAGAGAGAGAGAGAGAGAGAGAGAGAGAGAGAGAGAGAGAGAGAGAGAGAGAGAGAGAGAGAGAACACACTGTGGTCCTGATATACAGACAGTCTCAAACTGGGATGTAGTTGGTATGGTTCTCTAGACTAAATTCATTGATCCTGGGCAAGGAACTGCAGTAAAAGGCCACTACCCTTAAGCATAATCCAAGCAGGGCTGATCCCCAGCCCCTTTCTGGTGGATATCACCTGACCACAGCAGAGGAAGGGGATAACTCAAGGACCCAGCCACACCAGGGTTGCCAGCTTCCAGGTGGGGCCTGGAGATCTCCTGGAACTGCAACAGATTTCCAGAGTGCAGAGGCTCCCCCAGGCTCCCCCAGAGAAAATGGCAGCTTCAGAGGGTAGACTGCATAGAATTACATCCCTGCTGAGCTCTCCCCTTCCCAAACTCCACCATCCCCAGGCCCTGTCCCAAGCCAGTGCTGGCAACCCTGCCTGGCATGGTCAGTGAGGTCACCGGCCCGTGTTTGCATGCATTGCTTCCGACAGGGGAACTCAGGCCCTCCCCTGGCTCCACCACCAGTTGCTGGTAAGGGCAGAGGACCCTCTTCTTCCTCATAGCCAGTAACTGGCCGAAGGGCTGCCTTATTGCCTTGTGCCTCAGCCCAGCGGCCACTGTCACTGTCTTTCAGCCTCCCCTGCCCAACTGACAAATGAGAATAATGCCTCACAAGGATGAACAAGGATGAACAATAGTAAAACAACTGGCAAACATTTTTTCTATGACACATAAGCTGCAAACAGTCATCATTTTGTTTGCATCAAAAGACTCTGCAACCACTCAACCAGTCTGTACCCCGAAGGGATCACTCAACAGCCCATGAGGTGGAGGCAATACTTACGTGGTTTCGTTTAACCAAAATGGCTCATTGACATTAGCTTTTTCAAGTCAAGTTTTTGTTTTCTGCCTAGCCGATTACTGTCCAGGACCTCTCTGACATAAGGGCAGTTAAACTTATGGCAACAGAGAGCTGATTAAACTCCAGTAGCTTCTCCCTGCCCAAAGTTGCTCAGTCTGTAAGCTGTAAATTGGGATATAATAGCCCTCCAAAAAGTGAAAATGCTGCTGCAGTTTAGTTTCAAATTATAGAAAGGAGAGCTAGAATTGCTCATAATCTCATCCCTTGAGCCTGCCCTAGCCTGTCCGTGCCTCCTTCACTGAGAGATGTCAAAGCACTGGGCCATTCAGAACTCGTTCACAATGATTTGCAGCCTTCAGAAAAGCTCTGTTTTGCATTCTTGCTATTTTAGCCCTCTTCTTTGTATTGGAAACAAACCAAAAAAATTCTCTACCTCCTCCATAAAAGGTGCTTCTTGCTTTTGTTCTACTTGCTTGTGGGCACGACTGGCCCCAGACCAAATGGCGCCCCAAGCCAGGAACATCTTTGTTCCCTTCATTTGTTCAGCTTTCGAAGATATTGACTGGATTGCCCCATTTTGATTGGTGATTTGCACACAGGATTTCTCCCAGTCACAATGGATTTGCATGGGAGGATCTGTTAAACTGTTTCTTTATTATGCTGTATAGAATCAAATAAAAAATGAGTTTCCTCTTGGAAGCTTTAGGAATAACTGAAGTATCTTGACATCAAGAAACTGAACTTTGCGTCAACTTTGGAGAGACCAGTATTAAAGAGTATTTCAAGAGAATGTTAACTTAAGCATTTCAGTTACTGTACTGCCTGTATAAACTGATGAACAGATAACTTGACACTTTGACAGTAGATAATCTGTGACTGGGACCCCTCCCCAAGGCTGGTGAGATACCCATCCCCAAATCTGGATGGTAAACGACAGAGGTTAGCATGACTTGCCTGTAAGACCTTGCCATGATGGGTTTAGACCCATTTTTGTTTATATCCCACCTTTCTTCCCAATATGGGCCTAAAGCAGCTCACATCATTCTCCTCTTCTCCATTTTATCCCCTCAACAACCCTGTGAGGTAGGTTAAGGCTGAGAGTGTGTGATTGGCCCAAAGCTACCCAAAAAGCTTCCACAGCAAAGTGGGGATTTCAACCCAGGTCAATATGGTACTTTAATGACTATTCAACAAACAATTTAGAAGAGAAGAAGAGAAGGAAATAGCAAGATTTTTAAATAAGTTGGTGGCAGTAGAAATTACTTGCTTTTTCTCTTGTTGTTCAACAAACTGTCTGCAGCTAAACTTTAATTTATCTGGGAATGTGCTAGAGGAGGAAGGGCTGACTCAATGTTTTCCACTGGGGAATGTTGTTAACAGGGATAAAAATGGAGGAGGGCATTGTAAGCCACTTTGGGTTCCCATTGGGAGAAAAGTGGGGGTATGAACATCTAAATACATAAAACATACATGCACCCACCATGTAACATCTAACTTGGCCTTGGCTGCATGGTGGTGATCAAGGATGAAGTTAATATCAATAACACACTTTTCAGTGTTCAAAAATTCAGCTTCTGAAATGAAATGTGTATTTTTCTGCTTCTTTTCTTCCCACAGAAGAAAATATGCAGGTACCCAAGGCCCCCCCATAGTGGCTTTCAAAGGTCTTTCCCAGTCTCAGACTCCTTTGACTAGAGAATCTGAGAACCAATGGAACATTCCAACAATGAACTGGTGTTTCAGGACCAGGCAGATCAGATGGCTGAATCTTCAGATTAATTTCTTACTCAGTGCTCCCATTCCTTGGTGGTTGCCTGTTTTTCATTTTGCACAATTTATATTTCCAGAACAAACAACAATTTGCACTGTAGTAGCTGTTTACAAACCCAACAAGTTGACTGCACCCTCTTGAAAGCCTACTGTCTGTAGCATCCACTGTGCAGAGAAGCAAATTTCATCCTACATTTTGCTTGAAGACTTGCCAAATCACCAGCCCTCTGGGTGGATGTGCATGCCACATGGGAAATTTACAGAGAATTATACACTGATTTAAGTCACTCCGCAGGGCATTTATGAGGGGGCTCACAACACAGGTCAAGGAGTCCATTATGTGTCTACTCACAATGAGCCAGTTCTCTGCCAGAATCTTGCAGCAGAACAAGCAGCACAAGTTAATGGTGGTGTTTATCTCATTCCCCCCTAGGAGGGTATATTGTCCTTTGAGCACTCAATTCAACTGCTACAGCTCCGTTTTATTACATTATTATTATTTGCTTCACTCAGCTAAATAATGGCATTGATTTTTTTTTATATAAGTTACAAGCAAGGGCTTTGCTGGAATTAAACCTTTGGCCTACCAGTGCTTTGTGATGGAGGAAGAACAGGCTGCTTCATGAGAACTGAAATTCTTTTCTCTCTGCTGAACAGCAGAGAAAAGCATGTGCCCTGCCCATGATGCAGTTTTTCTATTGTTGGGAAGGGTCCCATATCCCACCTGGACCATTTAGAGAGCAACCCTAAACCAATCTACTCACAGGTCTATTCAAAGGGGCTTATTTCCAGGAAAGTGTTATTAGGACTGCACGGTTGGTCATCTGAAGGATAAAGATGCTGTAGGACTTTTTGTTCTAGCTAGCTTATTGTTAATTTAGAGCATCTCTCAGCCCCATTGCACACCAGTAAAACAGAACAGGTTGTCAAAAGATTAATCTGCTTTACTGGTCATTGTAAACCACAGCTCCTTCCTTGCTCTCTCCTACAAAGTTTAAATAAGGCCTCTGAATCTGTCTAGAGCGTCATTTATGGAGCTCATGTTTATTCAGTGTAAGTTATTTTCAGGCTACATGATTTGTCTTAGACTATTATTATTAATTTGGCCATTTGGGGGTGGGAGGGAAAGCGGCTGTAACATTTGCTGGGTTTCCCTACAGTGTCCGTTACATAGCAAAAAAATCTCTCTAAAGAGAGCCAGTTTGGTGTGGTGGTTAAGTGTGCGGACTCTAATCTGGGAGAACCGGGTTTGATTCCCCACTTCTCCACTTGCACCTGCTGATGTGACCTTGGGTCAGTCACAAACTCTGGCACAGCTGTTCTTGAAAAAGAGCAGTTTCTGTCAGAGCTCTCTCAGCCCCGCCTACCTCACAGGGTGTCTGTTGTGGGGAGGGGAAGGGAAAGGAGTTTGTAAACCGCTCTGAGACTCCAAGTGAAGGACAGGGTATAAATGCAATCTCTTCTTCTTCTTCTTCTTCTTTTTCTTCTTCAAGTGACACTTTTCTTTTTTTACTCCTCCATACAGCAGATTCAGTATGGTGGGTTAAAATTCAGGCTCTGTGGCACATGCTGAACTTCTGAGTCATCTCAAGTAGGTCCTTACCATTTCCAGAGAATGGAAGGTGTCTGAGATAGCAATTAAAGAGTGCTCGATGAGAGCTAGGCCAGTCTACTGCAGCATCACCCAACCAACAACTGTGCCAGCACAATAGGATCCATCGTGACTCTTGTTTATGAGACTATATGTAACAGTGAAAAAAAAGGGAGTCTTCTATGGGATTACTCTTCATGAAAGATTGTTGTTGTTGTTCAGTCGCACAGTCGAGTCCGACTCTTCGCGACCCCATGGACCAGATTACACCAGGCCCTCCTGTCTTCCACTGTCCGCTGAAGTTTGCTCAATTTCATGTTCGTTGCATCGATGACACTGTCTAACCATCTCATCCTTTGCCGTCCCCTTCTTCTTTGACCTTCAATCTTTCCCAGCATCAGGGTCTTCTCCAGTGAATGCTCCCTTCTCATTTGGTGGCCAAAGTATTTGAGCTTGAGCTTCAGGATCTGGCCTTCCAGGGAACAGTCAGGGTTGATTTCTTTTAGGACTGACTGATTTGATCTCCTTGCAGTCCAAGGGACTCCCAAGAGTCTTCTCCAGCACCATAGTTCAAAAGAATCTATTCTTTGGCGCTCGGCCTTCCTTATAGTCCAACTCTCACAGCCATACATTACTACGGGGAATACCATGAAAGATTATATTATTGCATTTTGATGAAAGGTTGCTTAAATAAGCGTTTGTCATATTATTGCATTTTGTATTTTTCACTGTTCCTGATGAAGGACCAGAGGTCTGAAACACTGAAAAATTATCTGGGAAAAATGTTGGATTCTCTCTATATAATTCTGTATATTTTACTCTTTGGCCTCTGTATTTTCCTATGATGGATTGCATGGGCATATTGACTTCATATAACAGATATATTACACATTAAATGAAGTCTCCTTTATGAATATGTTGCGGGAAATACAGCACACGCTGGTTTTGCTAGTTTTGTCGCCCTGCATTAGGAACACATGTGTGCAACCTATCATATCTGTACTTACCCAGAAGTAATTTCCATTGACTTCAGTGGGACTTTCCCCCAGGAAGCATATACAAGCAGCTATTTAACTGTCCTATGTCTCTTGATTTGAGAGGTCATCCCACAGGGATTCAAGCAGACTTTCTTCCAAGAAACTATACAGAGGATTGCAGTATGGGATGGTAGGTAAAGGTAAAGGTTTCCCTTGCTCGGAAGCCAGTCGAATCTGACTCTAGGGTTGCGGTGCTCGTCTCCGTTTCAAAGCCGAAGAGCCAGCGCTGTCCGAAGACGTTTCCGTGGTCATGTGGCCGGCCTGACTAAACACCAAGGCGCACGGACGCTGTTACCTTCCACCAAAGTGGTACCTATTTATCTACTTGCAATTTCTTGCTTTCGAACTGCTAGGTTGGCAGGAGCTGGAACTAGAGACAGGAGCTCACCCTGTCATGCGGCACCCGGTCTCGAACTACTGAACTACTGACCTTCCAGAGCCTGCAGTTCAGCGTCTTAACCACTTGAGCCACCGCAGCTCCAGGAAGCATATACAAGCAGCTATTTAACTGTCCTATGTCTCTTGATTTGGGAGGTCATCCCACAGGGATTCAAGCAGACTTTCTTCCAAGAAACTATACAGAGGATTGCAGTATGGGATGGTAGGTAAAGATAAAGGTAAAGGTCTTCCTTGCTCGAAAGCCAGTCGAATCTGACTCTAGGGTTGCAGTGCTCGTCTCCATTTCAAAGCCGAAGAGCCAGTGCTGTCCGAAGACGTTTCCGTGGTCATGTGGCCGGCCTGACTAAACACCAAGGCACACGGAACGCTGTATGGGATGGTAGTGGAATGGGAATTCCTACTCTCTCCAACCGATTTTGTGTTCACGAAACCTGGCGCTGGGTGTCATGCAAAATTCAATGTTCCCAACAGAGTTGGTGAAGTATTATCATCATCCTCTCCCCCTCCCCCAGTAATGTTTGTCGACGAGTGCCTGTTGTGAAGACAGAAACGATGGCTCTGTCAACGTCATCTCTCTTTAGCCTCACAACAGCCCTGTGAGGTAGAACAATCGGAGAATCTGCAGCTTGTCTCCAGGGCTATGGGGCATGACACCGAGCTGGCCCGGAGCTCGTTGGAGGAGGGTCAGGATGCAAATAGCAAAAAAAAAGGGGGGGGGGGCCGAATAGACACTACTGCCAGAGAGAGGAATGCTGCTCGGATGAACCCTGCTGCGGCTGGAGGGGAGGCGCCCCGCTCCCCGCGTAGCAGGGCCTTTCCTCCCCGGCCGCTGCTGGCTGGAGGATGCCCCAGCCCCGGGGCCACTGGGCCAGGCAGGGCGCCCGGAAGCCGAGCCCGCCGCGGCCGACGCGCCTCCCTCTAGGACCCAGCGGCGCCGGGGCGCTCCCCCGCCAGCCAGCCAGCCAGCCAGAGAGCCAGCCAGCCAGCCAGCCAGCCAGCAGCAGCACCTGCCCGGCCGGCGGGCGCTCGGTCGGCCCCTCACTCCGTCGAGCGGCGCCGCCAGGATGGTGCAGCAGCTGCAGCGGCTCCTCGTGGCCAGCGGCTACTTGTGGCTCGGGCTGGGCTGCCTGTGGGCGTCGGGGCCGCCGGGCGGGCTGGCGCTGCCCGAGGTGCTGTTCCGCTGCCCGCCGTGCACCGCCGAGCGCCTGGCCGCCTGCGCCCCGCCGCCCCCCGCCTCGCCGGGACCGGGACCGGGACCTGGAGCGGGACCCGCCGCCGCCGCCGCCTGCCCGGAGCTGGTGCGGGAGCCGGGCTGTGGCTGCTGCCCGGTCTGCGCCCGCCTCGAGGCGGAGCCCTGCGGGGTCTACACGCCGCGCTGCGCCGCCGGGCTCCGCTGCTACCCGCGCCCCGGCGCCGAGCTGCCGCTCCAGGCGCTGGTCCAGGGGCAGGGCACCTGCGCCCGCCGGAGGGACGCCCCCGAGTACGGCGCCGCCAGCCTCGAGCTCCGCGGGACCGGTGAGTGAGTGGCGGGGGGAGGGCGGGGCGCGGGGGGGGCGCAGGCCCCGGGGCGCGTGCAGAGTGCCTTTCCGTGGGACCCGCAAAACAGGGCGGGCTTGCTTTGAGCCGGCGCTTCCCCGGTCCTCTTACGCCGTGGGATCGCTGCCAGGAAAGGGTTTGGACTTGGATGTAAGCAGAATGCCTTGAAGCATGTGCAGAGTGTTTTGGTTATCACGTAGTCTGTCACTCCCAGTTAGATACGCTTGCCGGGGCAGGGGCCACAATTCCCAAGTTGTGTTCCAAGAGTAGGCGAAGGGCTCCTTGGTAGGAAAGGGATGGGTGATTGTGAGGGCTTTGAAGCCCTTCTTCTCGAAGCTGCCTCAGAGTCTTTCTCGTGTTCCGGGAGAGGTGAGATGTTTCTCTGCATGTGCTCAGAGGCGTTTTCTTCATTATATTGTAGGTGTTCAGATTCAGCTCTAGGATGGAAAGGAGGTTCCAGCACTGCCGTCTGAACGTGAGGGATTGAGGGGAGAGCGGGGTTGGCTGGGAAGCGCCCTGGAGGTGTGGGATTTGCAGAACTAGGGGCAGCAGGAAGCATCTAGGAGGGATGATGAGTGTGCGGGAGGAAACTAGCGCCCCTCAACTCTGGGGAAAGTGGCAGGGAGTTGAGTGGCTAAGATGGCTGACATTTTTGAAAAGAGCAAGAGTCCACCAGCACCTTAAAGACCACCCAGATTTGTAGCAGGGTGTGAGCTTTTGTGAGTCACAGCTCATTTCTCCAGCAGTGACTTGTGGAAGCTCATGCTCTGCCACAAATTCGGTTAGTCTTTGCGGTTCTGTTGGACTCTTGCTCTTTTCTACTGCTGCAGAAAGACTAACATGGCCACCCATCCTGATATTTTTGAGAAATGCTGCCTGTGGGGAGTTCAGGAAAGCCATGGGCTGAACTTGGCATAGGAGAGGAGAGTTGGGGGGGGCAGGATGTTTGGAAGGTTTGGAACCGAGTTGGCCCGGCAGTAATGGGACCAGTGGCATATTGTGGCTGGGTGAGGGAATAGGAATAGGTGTACGGGAATGCTCGGTTTAAGCTAGACAAAACACAGAGATCCTCCCATTCGTCCATATCAAAATCCAAAACTTAAGCCATATAATGCTTTGTATTAAGACCAACTCAAATAACACAAGCTTTCAAGCTCTTCAGAGCTCTTTATCTTGCCACATGTTGTTGTTGTTCAGTCACACAGTCAAGGCTGAGGAAGAAAAAAAGAGGCCGGGAGTTTAACGTCTGAGAGATCCCCTCCCCCACCCACCCACCCACCCACCCACATTTTTAGGGTGCTTCTTAAGGGTTTTTTTGTTTGTGTCGTTTTTAGCATGCAGCCTGACAAAGAGATCTCTGGGACTCGAAAGCTTGCCTGCTGTCTTGTGTTATTTTGATTGGTCTTCATAAAAAATGTTCCAAGACTTTTGCTTCTTAGAGTGTGAGTAGAAAGGGGTTGTGGGTGAAGGCTGTGGGCCCCGGGGAACAGGATGTGGGAAGTGGAGGAGGCACCCCCAAGGACGGGAGGGGCGGCTTGACAGAGATATGGAGGAGGAGCAGGAGTTCGAAGCTCCTGACACAGGGATGGGTGAGGTGAGCAGGGATTCTGTGAGGCAAGCGTATGGAGTCCCTGAAAGGGGGGGGGGTGAGCAAATGGCTCTGGGCGAATGAGAACAATGGGCAATTGATGAAAACAACAGCATATTAAAATGGTTCTCAAACTTTTTGAAATGGGACTCCTTTCTAATCTTTCTTTTTGGGACCTGCTCGCAAAAGAGCTCCGTACAGGTTTTCCCTCCCCGACAAAAAAATATAAAATGCGAAAAATCTCCATCACTCGAGACTAAACGAGTTTTGGTATATTATTTCTTGTTTGTATTATTTTGTATATTATTTTTCATGCTTTGCTATTTACTTACCAAACAACAGGTTGTCTTTCGTGGCCATTTTAACCACTGTGCAAAAGAAAACTCAGATTAGCCATTGAACCTTCCATGGCTTCCTTTCCCAGCTCACCTTGTTCCTCCTGGCTTTAGAACCCATTGTGGAGACCCCCACCGTGACCCAGAGGAGCTCCCCATCCGCAGGCTGAAATCCACTGGCGTGGGAGAAAGAGAGTCTTGCTGCAGGAATGGTGTCAGTTGGGGAGTATGAAAGGGCACAGACATCTTTGAGGATGGGAAGGGATCAGGGAGAATTTTGTTATCATATATGGGCATGTGGGGCTTGGGTTCTGAAAGATGGCTCTATAGTAGAAAAGACCAAGAACTGATCTACAGATTGTGCAAAATTCTGGGTTGTACCACTTCAGATTGCAGGAGAGGTATCCTATCATTTCAATGCTCCGTGAGTGTGGGAAATCATTCACATATATCTAAATTCTACCATCTCATTAACTGGGTAAAGTGTAGAATGTGTGAGAAAGAGCACAATTTGTTGTGTTTTTGTGTTTGCTCTAGAGACTTTGGTGTTACTCCAGTATTTCTCACAACAATCGCAGAAAGTGTGAATAGCGGATATGTGTCCTTGAATGCACAGTGCACAGTTTGAAAAGCTCTGGCTTCTCAAGACTTCCTGCACTGTGCCGCGATTGGTGTTTAGGGACATGTGGCCTGCTGTTTATTCTTCTGATGCTTACTGCAGGGAATACTGTCATGGCACTGAATGGATGCGCTGTGGACATCATTGCCCCATAAAGAGTGCAGTTGCTTCAAATGGCGTTTTGCCTCCCTATAATCAACTTCTCCTACTTAGGCAGCTAAAGGTCATTATGTGAATGAGCTTGGGGGGCTCCTTGGGTTTATAATCCCCATCTGCATGGTAAGCTAAAGGAAGGTTTCCACTTATATGATGAACCATAGTTTTTTAGTGTGTCTACATCACAAACTGTAGTTTGCCTTCTTCCTTGTTGGTGGACAGTGCTATCCGGTTGCAGCTGACTTTCAGTGACCCTGTAGGATTTTCAAAATAAGAGGCCGAGGTGGTTTATCATTGCTTGCCTCCGTATAGACACCCTGGACTTCTTTGATGGTCTTCCATCAAAGCAGTAACCAGGACAGGTCCTGCTTAGCTACTGAAATCTGACAAGATTGGACTAGCCTGGGCCATCCAAGCCAGGCCACCTTATTCCCTGCAAACAAGGAATAAACCAGAGATTCAAAATCTGGTTTGCAGCGCAGAGAGCAAACCACAGTGGCCTAGATGTTACAACAAGCAGAAGTCTTTCCTTAAATCGCTGTGCATAGAATGGAGAAGGAAGTGCATGAGCCCTGCCATGTTCATATAATGGCAATCATGGATTAGATCAAGATCAGTAGCTGTGGTTGTGGTCACACGCGTGAGATAAATGCGGGGGTGGGGGTGGAAGTGAGGCTATTTGCTCCGTCGCAATTTGACCCACATTTGCTCAACCACACAGTCTGTGGGAGCTGCGGGGGCAGCCTGCCACTGCCTGATCAGACACAAACCGCGGGTGAATGGGGGGAGGTTGCGCCTGTTTCCGATGCGCTTAAACAGGGGATCGATGAATCGTATCTCCACACTGAGGGCTTCCTGTAGGCAGTATGCAATGATGCAGATACTGGGAAGGGGGGCGGGAAACCGGCACAGAGTCGGGATGGTCTGATCAGGATGCCACGAGAGCACGCTGGAGCGATCAGATACGGGAAACTCCATCTCTGGCCCGTAGCAACCTGTTTGATAGTGGACTTTCCCTGGTGTCTTTTAACTCTGCTCTTGCAGCGGAGCGAAATGGGTTGCCAACAGGTATGGGGCGCTGGCCAGATGTTCACGTCTGATTGCGCCCGTTAAATCTGCCTGGCATTTGCGCCTATGGCACGGCTAATGGTGTGTGCGATCGCAACCTGTGTTAGTCTGTTTGTAGCAGTAGAAAAGGGCAAGAGTCCAGAAGCACCTTAAGGACTAACAAAATATATGAGCTTTTGTGACTCGCTGTTCACTTCAGACTCATGGAGTGTTATTTTTGAGCCTTGCCATTGTGTCCTGCGGGTGCTGCAGTCCACTTGGGCTTTAATGTGTATGAAGGAAAACTCTTTTGGCATGAGCATCTAATTACAGGGACATTGAAATGGGCTCTGCCTGAAGCAGAAGGGGAAGGATGTATGTTGCATTAGGACGTGTCACTGTGATGATTGGGAAGGGGAAGAAACGGTCCTGAAAATAGATACAAAAGTCATTTTGACCAGACATAGGCCACATGATGAGCCCAGACTTGGATTAAATAATTTGTATACTTTGGTTGGGTTCATTTTAGAAGTTCATTACATTGAATATTATTTGATTAGTTTTGAAATCCTTTTGCGTAGCACGTGCACCTGACAACAATCTCCCTGACAGAGCATTAACACACATGTGCGCACACACTTCTTGCAAATTTCTCTGTTGCTTCATATAACGCCATAACCTGCCAAAAAAGTGTCTGATGGAAATGCCAAACCTTGTCAAATAATGTGAAATGTGGAATTGTGACTATTTAAAACAAAGTATGTTGGAAGGGAGAGAGCGGCTGAAGTGAGACGCAACCAGGGAGGCACATGGGTTGTAGTGACTGTTCGGAACAGTTTGCTTAAATGTAGCTCTGCAATAGCGAAAGGGAGACACTCACCTCCACCTAATGCCCTTTGTTGAGCATTGTTTTCCAGCTGGATGTCTGCCCAATAGATGAACAAAAGATGGAAGTTTTCCCCATTGCCAGCAGAGATGGAGAATTCAACCTTGCTGGACTTAAGCAGGAGGAGGAGAGGAAGGAGGCTGCACGTCATTTGCAAAACTGATGTGAAATCAGTTTGATATGTACTTTGGCAAGAATCTTTCTTGTCTGCGAGGAGGCAGGTGCTGATTGGTTGTTCTGTGTGTAAATTCCATGAACTGTACTTATTTTGCGTAAGCCAGGTTAAGGGGGAAAATATTTTGATTGGAGATTGGTATGCAAAACTTGTACGCAATTCCTAAATTAAGGGGTTGGTAAGCTTATTTTGTCCCTTATGGGAGTCAGGAAGGTTGCCCAAGTGAAACAAGGCATAAGACTGAGAATTCTCCTGCTGTGGGCTTTCGGTATTGTTTAGACTTCCACTGAGGTCTGTGCTGCCAATCCAGAAAGGGCTGTAGGCAGAATGAAATACAAATAATCCACAGTGAGAAACGGATGCTGTTGCTGACTGCAAGAAAAGGCTGTGGGTATTCTGGGGAATGTTGGAACGAAATTATCAAGTCTGTGGAAATCCAACTGACTGGCCAAGTATAATCGCACCCTTTTGGGTCCAGTGTTAGGAAGTTTTGAATGTTCACTTCCCTCTTGAAGATAAAAGACAAGGTTGCTCAGTACAGATTCTGTTTACTGAAGCCAACTCTTGATGCCGTTAGAGTGGATTTCCTTCTATTAATTCACACTCTGCCTTCCATCTGTTCCACCTATCCATGCCTGCAACCAAAAGTTGCCGCCAGCTGCTTGCGCTGAACCCTTCTAAGTCCTATATCTAATGAGGACGTGCATTTCATTCTAGGCTCCTAAGTAATAAATGTCCGTTTGGCAGTTGATCCCAGATCTCAAAGACTGGTGCATTTCTGAAATGTGCAACTTGCTGTGTGAGGATTGCTGCCGCCACCTGCAAACTTGTTTACGCTAAAGACTTATTGCTTATTCCTCTGTTGACATGGAAATACCCTGAGAAGTGCATTCTGAAACCCCAGGAATGTGTGCCTGATTCAAACAGGAGACTTGGAAATGGTCGACTACGTTAGGTATACCTGGTGGTCTTCTTTTTAATAAGCAGATATAATAGACCTTTACTGTGCACTGTGTGGGATTTAGAAGAAATAGAGTAAAAGCTTTGTTACCCGGCTCTTGATTATCCAGGATGCTCAGTTAACCAGCATCGGCTAAGGGCAAGCTTTCCCTCGTCAATCACCACACTGCTGCATTTTCAGATGTGTATGCTCCACACTTCTACCCATCCAGCTGGCCAACTTGATGTCTCTGGACTTCTGCCAGCTGGCACTGCCAGCTGACATGATCCTCTGGTGTCTCCTTCCTCCTCATTTTGCATTGAGTTGTTGGGAGCCGGGCATCTAGTCCACTTGTCTGCCTGTTATGTGGGATGGCTTGGGGGGGGGGAAGGGTCCTGCTGAGCTGTCACCCTGTGGTTTCCCCTGGTCTCTGCAGATTTCTCTGGGTTGGGAGCATGGAAGAGTAATAAGCTTGAGTGTCTGGCACATTTGATTAACCGGCAACCCCAGTTCCCTCTGAGTGCCAGGTAGGTAACACAGCTTTTACTGTACTTTCTGATTCATTCAAAGCTTGAATAGCGGATTAATGGTAAACCTTGAGAGGATTCAGGTGGACACTGGAGCCAAAGGTGGAGGTTTTTTTCTGGATCAGGTGTCCATTTTCTGCTCTGTCATGCACTTCTTCTCTTTATTTTTTGGTATCTTTATACTGCTTATTCTTTTCCACGTTGTCATTTTAGACTATCTGTGATAGTCTTCAGCCATGCTCCCTCTAAGCTGTGGAGCCTTGCGAGCAAAAATTCTTCCTTCTGAGCTACTGGCATTAAAGTTGTGAGCGAGCGACTTGGCCGCTGCATCAATTAGTCTGCTCTGGAGCCCTCCTTCCTGAGCTAAGACCAAAATCTGTGAGCTGGAGGCTAAGAAACTGTGAGCTAGCTCACACTAACTCAGCTTAGAGGGAACACTGGTCTTCAGGTCTTATCATACGAGCATCTGCACGTTCTATTAGAGTATGATACTCGATTATGTCTGCCATCCAAAACTGCCAAGGGAAGAACATTCATTCTTGTCTTGCCAAAGTAAAAGCTCTTCATAGTTTTGGGACTGCAAATTGATAAAAATATTTTGACAGCTGCACTGGCAGTTACTTTATGGTTCACAGTGTTCATCCCTCCACTACCTTTCTGATATGTTTCATATATCTGATGCTATTCCTACCAAAGCTTGTATGCAATCAATCAGATAGCCTCTAAGATATCCCAGCTAGCGATGTGCATTTGGTATATACCAAGCTGAATAAATACCCGAAAAATACCTTATTGGTATTTTTCAGGTATTGATTCAGCCAAATCAGCTATCGAAATAGCTGCGCCCGAACAAAAGCCGGCTTGTATTCAGGCACAGCTAGAAGCTCAGAAAAAATATATACCGCAGGTTAGGAAAGGCACAAATAGGTATAGAAAAAAGCCTGCATGGTTCACAAATAAAGTAATGGAAGCTGTAAAAGGTAAGAAGGATTTTTTAAGCGGTGGAAAGCTAGTCTCAGTGAGGTTGATAAAAGGGAACACAGACTGTGGCAAATAAAATGCAAGTCTGTGATCAGGCAAGCAAAAAAGGAATATGAGGAGCATATTGCAAAAAACACAAAGGCCAACAATAAAATTTTCTTCAAATACATTAGAAGTAGGAAGCCAGCCAGGGAGGCAGTGGGCCCCTTAGATGACCAAGGGGTAAAAGGAGTAGTGAAGGAGGATAGGGAAATGGCTGAGAAGCTGAATGCATTTTTTGCCTCTGTCTTCATGGTGGAAGAGGAGAAGCGCTTGCCCACTCCAGAAGCACCGATTTTGGGAGGGGGTTTGAAAGACCTGAATCAGATTGCGGTGACAAGAGAGGAAGTCCTCTGAGCGATGGACAATTTAAAAACTAATAAATCACCAGGCCCGGATGGCATTCATCTGAGAGTTCTGAAAGAACTCAAATGTGAACTTGTGGATCACTTCTCTTATGTAAGGCATTTAAAGAGATTGTGGTGTGCCGTAAAGTTTAAATGCCTTCTGAACTAGGGATGGGCATGAACCTATTTAAGACCTACAGTGAGGCAGGTGAGCCCGTCTGCTGTTAGGCTGACATGGCTGGAAGACGTAAGAACATAAGAGAAGCCAATGTTGAATCAGGCCAATGGCCCATCTAGTCCAACACTCTGTCACACAGTGGCCAAAAATACCAGGTGCCATCAGGAGGTCCAGCACTGGGGCCAGGACACTAGAAGCCCTTCCACTGTTGCCCCCCAAGCACCAAGAATACAGAGCATCACTTGCCCCAGACTGAGAGTTCCTATCTATACCTTGTGGCTAATAGTCACTGATGGACTTCTGCTCCATATGCTTATATAATTCCCTCTTGAAGCTGTGGCAGTGAATTCCATGTGTTAATCACTCTGGGTGAAGAAGGACTTCCTTTTATCCATTCTAACCTGACTGCTCAGCAACTTCATTGAGTGCCCACGAGTTCTTGTATTGTGAGAAAGGGAAAAAAGTACTTCTTTCTAGACCTGCTTTATCCCATGCATAATCTTTCATACATTTCATTGATCCATTCACTCCCCCCCCCCCCGCTTGGAAGTGAGGGGAGCGAAAAGGATTGATGAATTGGCTTCCAGCCATGTCAGCCTAGCAGTGGATGGGCTCATGGTCCGGCTGTCAGGGAACTCAGAAAGCATTTAAAGTATAAAGGCCACGTATACACATTCTGAAAAAGGATTGTCCTCAAAATCTGTAAAATTGCCTTCACCTTATGTTTTTGGTGATTATATTTCCTATGTGTTGCTATTCCTTCTTTCTTTCTGTACCCCTGATAATAAAAAATGCAAAATAAAAAAATTATTTTAAAAGTTTAAATGCCTTCTGAACTCACCAAGTCAACCCACATTGGTGGTGCTACTGCATTTAAAATTTAAATGCCTTCTAAACTCCCATTATAGCCTATGGCGACAGTCCCCAAGGATATAATGGAGCTGAATAAATTTGTGTTTCCTGAATGTTTACCCAAATCCCAATACAGTACCAAAATTGGAATTCTGGACTATTAGGGAATACAGATATTTTTCGGGTCCAATAGACCTGAATTGAAAAAAAAACCCCATTTTTTTCCACACCACTTGTCCCAGCACATTCACTCACTAATCCAGAGTCTTTCTGTTCCTTGGGTTTGTAGTTTTAGCTTATCTTTTATAGGGTGTTTGGGGTTGCCATTTTGTTCCTTTCATAAACCTCACATACTTCATAGCACCTTGTTAGTCAATTAAGACCGAGGTGGCCTTTTTGTGTTGACTTATTGATGGTAGTGTCACTAAATTGTCTCTACCACACCTTGGTTTTAACTTTTATTGGAGGTCACTCTGGTTCAAGAGCCAGTTTGGTGTAATGGTTAAGTGCGCGGACTCTAATCTGGGAAAACCGGGTTTGATTCCCCACTCCTCCACTTGCACCTGCTGATGTGACTTTGGGTCAGTCACAAGCTCTGGCACAGCTGTTCCTGAAAGAGCAGTTTGTGTTAGAGCTCTCTCAGCCCCACCGACCTCACAGGGTGTCTGTTGTGGGGAGGGGAAGGGAAAGGAGTTTGTAAGCCACTCTGAGACGCCTTTGGGCAGTGAAGGGCGGGGTATAAATCCAATCTCCCTTTTCTTCTTCTTCTTCTTCTTCTTCTTCTTCTTCTTCTTCTTCTTCTTCTTCTTCTTCTTCTTCTTCTTCATTCATTCATTACTTATTATTATTATTATTATTATTATTATTATTATTATTATTATTATTCATCTATTGGTAATTAGTTAGAAGTTCTAGCAATCTATCTGATCTTCCCAAGGATTTCAAAGGATAGAAGAGGGACTGCTCTGGCTATTATGAAACTATTCACAAATGGATATTACACAACTGACTAACTGAAATAGAAGGTTGTTGTTTTTTTTAACTCCACGTGCTTGTCTTTGTGGGTGGTATTTCTTTGTGGACCACAGAGAAGCCTTTTGGAACGTGTTTAACTTGATTGTTCTGGTTCCATCTTGCCTGTTAACAGGTATTCTGTATTGCCTTGTCTCAGAGATGCCAGCCCCCACCTCTAGGTTTCAGGATGGTGGAAATTAAGCTTAGTATTTGCTAAAGGGCATTGTTGGGACTTCTGACTGTGAGAGACCACAAACAGTTTGTCTTATCCACAGCCAGAGATTGAGTACAAATAAACAATTTGGGGGTATGGAGACAGGGAGGGGAATGAATGGACGATGCACACGGTTTATGTAAGGGTGAAACTTACAGTCCAATCCTCACCCTTCCTGGGTTAGAACAGAGTCTGAAAAACATAATGGTATGCCAGCACTGCTTGCCAGCCCTGTCGGGTGACATAACTTGCCTATGCTGGATCAGACCAAAGGTCCTTCTAGTCCAGCACTCAGTGGACCTCCGGATGTCCTTGGGGAACTCACAAGGAAGGCACAATGGAAACTGTCTCCAGCAGCTGTTAAACAGAGAGTGAATATGGGAGCTGCATTAAGTTGTTAAACAGAAAGTGATAGCCCAGCCTCTGGCCTTAAGTGATGGTCCAGAATAACAGTTTAGGATTCTGTGGTGTTTATACTCTGTTTTGCTTTTCCTACCTCTAGTCCTTAATGGGCCAGTTTACCTGAAAGTATTCATAGATTATCTTGATCTTGGTATTAATAAACGATTATGCCTCATCTAATCCAACCTGATAGGTTGCCTAGATGTTATTACAGCAATAAAAGCATGCAGTAAAGCCAAGCAATATAACAAAGCGGGGCCTCTTCCAGGTATAGAAGGGCGACAAAATGCTTTCAGAGCCAGCATGGTGTAGTGGTTAAAAGTTGTGGGTTCTGATCTGGAGGACTGGGTTTGATTCCCCTCTTCTCCACATGAAGCCTGCCGGGTGACCTTGGGCTGGTCACAGTTCTGTCAGAACTCTCTCAGCCCCATCTACCGCTCAAGGTGCCTATTGCGGGGAGAGGAAGGGACCGAGATCCTAAGCCACTTTGAGGCCCCTTAAGTTAGAAAAACAGGCTATAAGAAACAACTCTTCCTCGTCTTCTGGCAGGCCTCCCCACAAAAATGCCCCCCGGTGCAACTCCCCCATTTGTCCGTGCTGCTCGCATGCTGCCTTTCGACCCCTGCTGGTGCCAATGGCCTTGCTCACCACAAGCAGCAGTGAGCGGCCTTTACGCTCCTCTAAATAAGAGAGCCTTGGCACTGTCCGATGCTGTTGCCTTCCCCCCATCCCTGCCGCAGCCTACCCCAGGTAATAGCCAGGGAGAAGAAGCTGTGCAGGGGCTCAAGAAGGCAAGCAGACAGCAAGGAACAGCAGCCAGTGCCACCCATCATCCCCTTCACTGCTGGTCCAAGAGGTCCAGATTCTTGCCTGGATGCAGGTGGCAGAGGCAGCTTTTAGGGACTCAGCAGGGAGCCCCTGCCAAGGAGAGTGCGGTGGGAGCTACCACTGAAACGTCTCCCTTGTGTGGTCCCGATCACCCAGCCACACCTCTGATGGTGGGGGACGTATGGCAAGATCTCTGAAGATGACCTAACTATATGGGGAAGTTCTGATGCCTAAATGGCGCCAGATTTGGACAGCCCATTGTTATCTCAGGACTATTGTCTCAGATGCTGCAGTTGTGGGTGATCACTGCTCACTGTCTGCTATCCTAACTAGGGCAAGGTTGAAAATGTCATGTCAGAAGGGAAGTTGTTGTATGGGGGGGGAGCATTTGTAGAGGAGACCCACAACCAATGGGAGGAAGTGGCCCTAAACTGCTAATAGAAAGGGAGGAAACATCTACAGAATGAAGTCTTATCCAAGGTGACCACATGGGGTTGCAGACCCTACAAGATCGAGGTGCTTTGGGAAGTGTTTCCCTTAAGCTGAGGTACCTTTTATAGAAAGCTCGTGAAACTGAGTTTATTTACAGACTTCCAGACCTCCAGCGCTATGGAGAGGAGTGAGAGACTTCTGACCTTGCCTGGAATTTAGCCTTTGGCCTGATGCTACTTTAGCTTTCAGCACAGGAGGGTTTTACAACCTGCCGTTGGAGGTTTCAGTAATTGCAGTACCCTTTTCTGTTGGATTCATGTTACACAAGCATGTTTGGGCTGGGAAAAAGGTCATCCTTCTGTCTGAAACGAAGGTGACTTCTGAACCATTTTTTAAAAAATATGTAAGTATATAATAATCATTGATGCTGAAATGTGTTTCTTTTTAAGGTATTGCCAATACCACTTAATCCGTGCAGTGCATTAGAAGATTTCAGTGTAGGGTAGAAGAGCTGGGCACTTCACAGCGTCCGGTCCCTCTACATTTGATAGTACTGTTGCAAAGCCTTTACAGCAAAAAGCATTTATACTTTCCTTATGCTGCAAAGCTGTGCAATATACTTTGTGCCTGTTGCTTATACTGACTCTGTATAGGTAAAGGTAAAGGTTCCCTTGCTCGAAAGCCAGTCGAATCCGACTCTAGGGTTGCGGTGCTCATCTCCGTTTCAAAGCCGAAGAGCCAGCGCTGTCCGAAGACGTTTCCGTGGTCATGTGGCCGGCATGACTAAACACCAAGGCGCACGGAGCGCTGTTACCTTCCCACTGAAGTGGTGACTCTGTATAGTTTCCTGTAAATGTTTGAGATCTTTTTTTGCCGTCATTCTTAGAATCATGGAGTTGGAAAGGACCTCCAGGGTCATCTAGTCCAACCCCCTGCACAGTGCAGGAAATTCATAAAATACTTCCCCCTCCACACCCTCACTGACCGCTGTTCCACACCCAGAAGATGACAAAAAACCTCCAGGATTGCTTCCTGACCCCAAAGTGGCAATCAGCATTTCCCTGGGTGTGTAAGAGAGGGCCACAAGAACTAAGCACTGAGGCAACCCTTCCTGCCCTCCCTCTCATGATCTGACTAAGTTCACAGAATCTGCATTGCTGTCAGATGGCCATCTAGCCACTGTTTGAAAACCTTCAAAGAAGGAGAATCCACCACTTCCCGAGGAAGCCTGTTCCGCTGAGGAACCGCTCTGTCAGGAAGTTCTTCCTGATGTTTAGCCAAAAATTCTTCTGATTTAATTTTAACCCGTTGGTTCTGGTCTGACCTTCTGGGGCAACAGAAAACAACTCTGCACCATCCTCTATATGACAGCCCTTCAGGTACTTGAAGATGGTTATCATATCACCTCTCAGTCATCTCCTCTCTAGGCTCCTTCAACGTTTCCTCATAGGACTTGGTCTCCAGACCCCTCACCATCTTAGTTGCTCTCCTCTGGACACATTTCCGCTTGTCTATATCCTTCTTAAATTGTGGTACCCAAAACTGAACACAATAACCAGAGCAGAATAAAGTGAATACATCTAACCAGAGCAGAATAAAGTGAATACATCTAACCAGAGCGGAATATAGTGGTGCCTTTACATTTCATGATCTGGATACTATACTTCTGTTGATACAGCCCAAAATCGCATTTGCCTCTTTAGCAACCACATCACACTGCTGACTCATGTTCAGTGTATGGTCTACTAAGACCCCTAGATCCTTTTCACACGTACTAGTGCCATGACAAGTCTTCCCCAACCTATAATTATGTATTTGATTTTTTCCTACCTAAATGCAGAACTTTACATGTATCCCCATTGAAATTCATTAAATTTCTTTTAGCCCAGTTGTCCAGCCTGTCAAGATCATCCTGTATCCTGACTCTGTCTTCTACTGTATTTGCTACCCCTCCCAATTTAGTATCATCTGCAGATTTAATAAACATTCCCTCTATCCTTTCATCCAAACCATTGATAAAGAAGCTGAACAAAACAGGTCCCAGGACAGATCCTTGAGGCACTCCACTTGTCACTCCTCTCCAAGAAGATGAGGAACCATTCCCAAGCACTCTTTGGGTGCAATCTGTCAACCAGTTACAGATCCACCTAACAGGCATAGGATCCAAACCACATTTTTCCAATTTGTCAACAAGTATATTTTGTGGATGCTTATCAAAACCCTTACTAAAATCAAAATAAACTATGTCTACAGCATTCCCCTGATCCAGCAAGGTAGTAACTTTCTCAAAAAAAGAGATAAGGTTAGTCTGACATGACTTGTTCTTGAGAAACCCATGCTGGCTCTTAGTAATTACTGCTGTCCTTTCTAAATGCTCAAGGACTGTCTGTTTGATTATTTGTTCTAAAGCTTTCCCAGGTATATTTAACAAAATTATGACTTTATCAGGGGAGGTTTTTTCCAGAAAGAGAATAACATTCTGCCTGTTTCTAAGGCTGCTACATTCTTTATATATTTGTTTCTGAGTTTTAATTCAAGGTGCTGGTTCTGATTTTTTTACTGCTTTAATTTTGTTGTTTTAAATTGGTTTTAATTGTTATTGTAAATTGTATTAATATTGATGGAATCTGCCCTGAGCCTGCTTGTGGGGAGGGCGGGATACAAATCTAATAAAATAATAAATAAAATAAATAATAAAGTAATTTGAATCCCTTTACAGCCTGGGGCCCTCACAGTCAAAAGAGCCTCTCTCCCAATATGAACCTGAGCAGACAGTAATCCTCTGATCAAGGTCCTCTTTCTAGGTTCATTAAATTTGCCTCTGCTCCATTCTAAGCCTTATCTGCAGTGGGCTCTGTCCTATGAAATGGTTTCTTTGAATATGTCAGGAAAGCACCAACTCCTACATTTTAGGAACAATGTAAGCCAGAAGTGTTTTAACAGATCTTTTAGTCAGTAGATCAGTTATATGTTTTTTGTTAGTGTCTTATATTTGTTTTTGATTTTTTTTAAAGCTATCATTGTGAGCCACTGTCAGTCTTTCCTGGGAGAAACATGAGCTAAAATTACTCAAAGAATTCTTGGGGGCGGGGGGGGGCAAGCCGAGGACTGGTCACTGCTTGCACTTGCTTGGCCTTTTAAGTTTCATCACATGCAAAATCTCCAGATGTTTGCAGGACTTTAGTGGCATTGTGTTTTTTTCCTCTTACAGTTCAACAGCCTCTGCAATAAACGTTTAGTTTTTAGGCAAGTTTTTTAATTAATCGTTTTGCATTTTATATAGTTGGTTAACTCTGCACAACTATATATTTTTTGCAGATCTGTAAACCCTGGACTACCACCTTGCAAATATATTGCATATTTTAATCCATCAAGGTGTTAGTGGCAGAGTAGCAGAATCCAGAATTGTCTTAGATCAGCGTTGTAGCCCTGGTCAGAAAACGTACTCACTAATGTTTTGTATGTAAAAAGAGGTGCCTGCAGCATCTAGCCTATGATATGACATAGCTGAGCAGTTCTAATTATATCTTTGAGTTTGAAGCAGTCTCTTGCAATCACATACAAGTTTGTTCCTGCACCTTTGCATTGCTAAAGCAATCTATAGTTCAGTTAGGCTTCTTCTGTAAAGTTGCTGTTAAAATGTTTTTATATTGGCAGAATTAAGGCCAAAAGGTGACTTCACAGCACAGTTTTTCGAAGTCTTGCAGACTGCTCTTCTGTCTAAACTGAACTGTAATATCTGTAGATAATTCTGTCCTCTGGCTGAGGCATGGAGGTGCTTGCTTTTAATATTCATGGGATTTATTTGTAGTCTGTATGCTGTACTGCTCAGCACACCAACACAGGGAGCGTAAGTTAGGGCTGTGTTCTGTCTTGCACTGTTGTAATTCAGTATATGTAACTGGTTTTGTTAGTACAACAGAGAAAGATTTAGCCATACATGCATGCTCATGTTAATGACCTTTTGTATGAAGTAGAGAAGCTGTTGATTCCCAGGCCGTGTGGCTATAAAACTGAGTTGCCACACCTCAGTTGGAGCATTTCTATTAAGTATTGAGATGAGGCAGCTCTTTTCATATCAAGATACTTCTTTATTGAACTTCTGAACCAAAGACACAGGTTCAACAGGAGCCAATTTATACTTGTAAAAACCACACCCACCTTAAACAACAACTAATACCAAGTAGGCAGCCAGAATCCTTCATCTGCGTGAACTATCTCTCCTATATTATAAAAGCAATTTGGAGTGGCAAGTTTCCATGCACTCTCTCAGCCATTGGCCTGTCAGCTGCCACACAAGACTACTTGTGTGCCATTGGCTGGGTGCTGGGTCTACTCCTCTTCCCGCCCTCCCTGCAGCCATGGGAAACTGGGCAAGCCAAGGGAAGCAGAGGCGGATTAAATCACCTCCCTTTCCCTCTCAGAGCCGGCTTGCTCACCCTCCCTGTGGCCGCAAGGAAGCCGTGCAAGCCTGTGGAAGGAGAGGCAGTTTAAACTGCCTCCCCTTCCCTGTCAGAGCCCACTTGCTCACCCTCCCTGCGGCTGCAGGGAAGCCGAGCAAACCAGTGGAAGGAGAGGCAGTTTAACCTGCCTCGCCTTTCCTGTCAGAGCCCATTTGCTCACCCTCCCGGTGCAACAGGTGGCGGGAATGACCCCGGCTGTCTTGGCTGGCGGGGGACTCGAGCAGACGGGGGGGGAGAGATGGGGCCTGCAGCCACTCAGCCAAGCTAGCACTTGTTGCATTTATGGTTGCAATGGGCCTTCTTCCTAGTATACAATGTAATTAATGACAGTGCAGCTATTGGTTTATAATCAACAAATATAATTGGCCATTACCAGTAACACAACCAATAGTCTTGAAGGCTTTTGAAGCCTTGCTCAGACTCAAGCTCCACCAGTACATAACACCCCTCTCTCCTAAGTTTGCGATACCCCACTGCAAACAAAGTCTCCTGCTAGCTGGAGTGGAGGAACAACCTGGAACCGATGGAGTTTGTGGACTGCTTAGTGCTGCAGGACCATCTCCGCTTGGCTTGGCCTCAGTCCCTGGTTCAGTTTGTGGTTGCTCCGGGCAAAGTACTGTCTCAGTGGTGCAGGGCACATCATCTCTGTCCTGTCCCTGCATCTGCTCCAGCCAATGCTGCCGCAGCTGGTCAGTATGTCTCCTGAGTATCCTACCAGCAGCATCGGCCACCTTGTAGGAGACCAGTCCAGTTGCCCTGAGCACGGAAGCCAGGACCCAGATCGGCCCTTCCGCATAGTTCTGGGCAAATACAAGATTGCCTGGCTGGAACTTCCATGGCATCCCCAAAACCTCCGGTCAGGTTTCCAGGGCTAAGTCAGAGTGGAGGAGGTCAAGCAGGGTTGTCAGTCGCCACCCCATCAAGAACTCTGCAGAGCTTCGTTAGGTGGTGGAGTGGGGGGTTATGTGCTGGTACAACAAGAAATCAGCCAGCCACCGTCCCAAGTCCCCCTGGCCCAATCTGCAGAGTGAGTCCTTGGTGGACTTTGCCATACATTCCATCTGTCCATTTGTTGAAGGGTGGAAGGGTGCTGAAGTGATGTATCTGATGGCGTTGCTCTTGAAGAATCTCTGGAATTCCTGCAATGTGGATTGTGTGCCGTTGTCTAAGCTGACTGCATCTGGCAACCCATGGGTGGCGAAGAGGTGTCAAAGGCGGAGGTCTGATAACAGTGGCGGAGGTCATAGATGACACAGGAACTACCTCAAGCAACTTTGAGAAGGCATCGACAACGATGAAGAAGACCTGCCCTTGGAGCACGTGGAGATTCAGAGTAAGTAAGGAAATGATTAGAGAGCATCTGGCTGCCTTAAATACTTTCAAATCTCCAGGGCTGGATGGCTTGCATCCCAGAGTGCTAAAAGAAATTGCAGATGTTATTTCAGAGCCTCTGGCTCTAATCTTTGAGATGTCCTGGAGTACTGGTGTTGTGCCGGTAGACTGGAGAACAGCAAATGTTGTCCTGATCTTCAAGAAGGGAAAAAAGACAGACCCGGGAAATTACAGGCCTGTCAGCTTGACATCAATACTTGGAAAAATTCTGGAGAAGATTATCAAATTCTCTGTCTGTGAGCACCTTGAACAGAATGAGTTAATTGGGTTTATCAAGCCAGCATGGGTTTATCAAGAATAAGTCATGCCAGACCAACCTTATCTCCTTTTTTGACAGAGTTACTAAAATGGTTGACTCTGGCAATGCTGTGGATATAGTGTATCTAGGTTTCAGTAAAGCATTTGACAAAGTTTTTCATGATATCCTTGAGGATAAGCTGGTTAAGTGTGGGCTGAATGGAGCAACCGTTGGATGGATTCATGGTTGGTTGAAAAATCGTACCCAACGAGTGCTCGTAAATGGCTCTGCGTCTATGTGGAGGAAAGTCTTGAGTGGAGTGCCACAGGGCTTGGTCCTGGGCCCGGTATTGTTCACTGTTTTTATAAATGACCTGGAGGAAGACATAGAGGGGATGCTTATCAAATTTGCAGATGACACAAAGCTAGGTGGGATTGCTAACTCTGAAGAAGACAGAATCAGGATTCAAAATGATCTAGATAGGCTGGAACAGTGGGCTGAGGCAAATAAGTAGGCAGCCAGAATCCTTAATTTGCATGAACTATATACAATGTAACTAATGACAGTGCAGCTATTGGTTTATAATCAACAAATATGATTGGCTGTTACCAGTAACACAGCCAATAGTCTTGATGGCTTTTGGAGCATTGTTCAGACTTAAGCTCCACCAGTACATAAGAATTTCTTTCTTGTTTAAGAGCGCAGCCTGCCTGTCTTTAAAAAAGTGAAGAAATGACTTTGTATTTATGAAACACATGGCAGACCTCCCACATGCCCCCTCCTCCCCAAAGGATGTACTCACACCTTACTCTGTTTAGTTGGCGTTCCACAGTTCCTCTCCATCTGGTGCCTTTGTATTCCAAGTTTGGCACAGAGCCATTTAAAGACAAAAAAGCAACCCATAGCAACAAAGAGAGTATGTGTAAAAAGGCAGCTTTATTACCCAAAATTGTCTTTGTGAAATCAAACTCCAGACTGCTTTCATATCCTCCGTTTTCTCACTTCCTCCTCTTCACTCATATGCTTTCCTGTCTTCAGTTAACTACTCTTTGGGCTTTCATTCCTTGTTCCTAGTCTAATTGTTATTAAACTTAAAATTATAGACTGCCCTTCCCCAAAGGGCTCAGGGCGGTAAACAACAAATTAAAATACACAAAAATAAATTACTTACAAATTTATGACTACAAATTACCATAAAATCAAACATTAATCAATGGCTTAACATACAGTTTGCTCCCTCCCCCCAGGCAGATCAGGAACCAATCATGGAGGAGGCCACAGTAAGAGCCACAATGCAGGCTGTTGCTGTCATCAACGATAGGCCTGGCGGAATATCTCTGTTTTATATGCCCTGCAGAACTGAGCTAAGTCCCACAGGGCACAGATGTCACCAGGCTGGAGCCAGGGCAAAGAAAGCCCTGGCTGTAGTCAAGAACAGCTGAACCTCTCATGGGCCAGGGACCACCAGCAAGTTTTGGTCTTTTGTGCAGAAGGCTCTTCAGGGGACATACCAGGAGAGGTGGTCTCACGAGCAGGGTTTTTTGGGGGCCGGAGCACGCTGGAGCACCACTCCGGCAGCCCAGGAACAGGCACAAATGGTGGTGGTGGCAAGCCCCACCCTCAGTTCCCTGCCCCCACCCCCAAGTTCCTTCTCTCTAAAGTTACGCCGCTGTATTCTATGGCCACAATGGTGGTGTGACTCCAGAGAGAAGGAGTTTAAACAATATATCTTCAAATAGGTTATATGTACTCTTGTGAGTTACAGCAAACATATTTCATAAATGGGCAGTTATTGACAGCACATCTCAGGAACAGCTCAAGGCTTTACATCACACTTCCTTCCATAATTACTGGGAGAAAGTGTGATGTAAAGCCTTGAGCTGTTCCTGAGATGTGCTGTCAATAACTGCCTATTTGAAGATACTTTGTTTCAGTTACTGAGGAAGTTCTTAGAAACGGAGTTCTCAATATCCAGATTCTTCGTATATTATTCTTCATGTACCTTCACCTCAAGAGGAAACTTTTCTACTTCAACAGTGGACTTGATTGTGCTTGTATGGCTGTATTTGTATCAATACTTTGGTTATTATTGAACTAGTGTTAGCATCTTTTTGACACAGATTACCATTCCCTGGCATGTAAAGCAGGTCACATAAGACTTTTATATGTAGCAAGTTTATCCCAACGTTCTGACCACCGTCCCAATCTTCCATCATTCATCGAAGAACCCAGGATGTGACTTTTATTATAGGGGCACTGATAGATGGAGGGTAACATTTTTGCATTCCTCTGCTAATGAATCTTCCTGCAGGTTTAAAGCTAGCCCAGCATGGAGGGAGTTGGGCTAGTACTTTTCTCCATGATATGCTAGTTCTCTAGTTAAATGGAGCTTTTCATGTGGGGGAGTATTCATAAACAGCATCCACCATTTGCAGCCTCAAGTGATAGTATCTGTCTGCTGTCTCAGGGTTCTCTCATCTTATTCCTCAGGGCTACCGAATGCTTACAGCAGAGTTATTGAACTAATTTGTTATGAGGGCCAGATCTAACATAAATGTCACATTGTCAGGTTGGGCCATGCGTACCATAAAACATAAGATGAGGTACTGAAGATACAAACTTTATAAAGGTGATTTCAGATGCTGATGGCAATAGCAGATGAATGACAACAGCAGGCTTGATCGGATTAGGTGTGATATGCAGAGGGGCAGTAGGCATGGAGATAGCAGTATTGGTAATAAGACAGGGAATCTAGGTCTCCATTTGGTCCAGGGGATTCAGTCCAGGAGAATGCAAAGAATAAATGGACATAACTCTGACATTAGAAACCACAACATTCAAAAACTAGTGGGGGAATATTTAACCTTCCAGGACATTGCAAACCTAACAGTAACAGTGCTCTTACAGAGGAATTTCAAAGTGAGATTAGAAAGAGAGTCTACTGAATTGCAACTGATAATGAAGCTCAATGCATCCTCCAGAACTGAATTGAGACTTAGGTTTCCTGTCTCATTACCAATGTCTACTATTGTCATTTGACATCTGAAACCACTCCACTCTCCAAGATATAAGGACCAATGGACTCACATTCTAGCTGTATCTGAAGAAGTGAGCAGTGACTCACGAAACCTCATGCCCTTCCACAAATTTTGTTAGGTGCTACTGGACTCTTGCTCCTTTCCACTAATGAAGCTTGCAAGCTATAATGTTAGCTTTCTTTTTTTCTTCTTCATCTGTTTAAACTGGAAAGGGGGATCTCTTTAATTGAAATAATGTGTTTATTTCAGACTGGACAAAATCCATTCAAGTGCTGGTGATGATAATGAAGCAGTTGCAAAAGCAAAGGAGGAACGAAGAAAGGCAGCCAACGAGGTGTGTGTGGGGGGGAGAAAGGGAGACGTGTTGAACTGGAACATATGGAACCATAATTGTGTTTTAAATATTTAGCCACCTACTTCTATCTTTGGGATCACCTCTCCCCATATGTGCCCCACAGAGCATTGTGCTCAATCGACCAATGTTTACTAGTCATCTCATCCCTGGATCCAAGGATGTCTGACTAGCCTCAACCAGATAGGGATATTAGAGACCTCCCAGCTGAAAGTCGTAAATACCAAAAGAACAGCCGGGTGATGCTACAATGCAATGAAATGTATTTAACAAAATACAACAACATAACCCCAGTGCACTACAAACACTGTGCTCAAATACAATCATACAAAAATGTTCAATTACATATACAAAATCATACAAAAGTATTATAGAAAATCATGCAAAAAAATTAACGAAGTCTCTAGAATGTATCTTCATTTTACTCCTTAACTTCCTCAGAAGTAGATTCTCAGAAGTGGTGTAAATTCTCAGTAATATATTCTTGTACATTTGACACATTCAAATTCCTTTTTGCTATAATCAGAAAAATTATTTCACTTAAATATCTTATATCAAAAATAGAATAAATATAAACTGGAACATTAATATAAAGTAGTATATAATATTAAAATATTGTATACCATTTAGAAAGTGTTGTCTTTCTCGTGGTTTTAAATCTCTCCTTGTATTTTTCCATTCATTTTTCTACAAATATATTTTTTATTTTTTAATATATATTTTTTAATTATTTGCTTTTATAGCAAGGGTTTTTAATACTTACTAATTGAGACAAACACTCACTAAATAGGAAACAATTCATTTTACCCGGCTCCAGTCAAGTTTGCTGCGCACTTCTCAATGCTAGAATGCCTTAATGACTCCATTTAAGTTAAGGAAGTTAAGGAGCGAAACAAAGATAGCCTCAATCCAAGCCAGGGCTTTTCCTGCCCTGGCCCCAGCCTGGTGGAACAATCCCACTCAAGATCAGGGCCCCATGGGATTTATTACAATTCCACAGGGCCTGTAAAATGGAGATGTCCTGCTGGGCTTTCAGTTGAGGCGGTGGACCTCCAAAATCCATCTCTGGCCTCCCCTACTGCAATTGCTGGCTCTATGATCAGCCTAAGTTGGTGTTGAGGGTGGGGCTTGGGGGCAGGGCTTCCCTGCCAGCCAGCTGGCCAGCAGCCTGCAGGAGCCCACGAAAAAAGGGGATCCCTGGGGACTGGCATCCCTAGTGCAGCTGGAACCATACACAGGAACAATAATATGTCTGGAAGCTCCCACCATGCTGTTATTTTTACTGTTTGTAAACCAGCATTTTAAATTATGCAAGAACCTTTCTGAAGCTGTAGTTCTGTGCTATGGATATGGGGTTACTCTGAACACGAATTACCAGCTGCTATCAACTGGCAGGAGTTTTTTTTAGGGGGAAATGACATCAGCACATTAATGTGACATTCTAGGATTCCACCCAAGCTCTATGGTTTCCCCCACTATTATCCTTTGTCTCTTGTAATAGTAGACCTGGTCTCCCTACTCTGAACCAAGGAAAGCCCTGCCACCTTTCACTAACACAGCTTCTGGCAGCTAAGGGGCAAAACACCACTAAGCACACATCAGTTGCCCTTTCTTTGCAAAAGGAATGTTTCCTCGCCTGTTCAAGTGTGCTGCAGAAAGTGCTGTCCTGCTAGTGATACCAGCTCAAGCTTGGGAAATTTCTGGAGATATGGGGCCGGTACTGGGAGAGGGCAAAGTCTGGGGAGGTGAGGAAGCTTTGGCAGGGATGTCATACCAAAGCATCTGCCCTCTGGAGCTACCATTTCCTCTGAGGGAACTGATCTCTGCAGCCTGGAGATGAGTCGTAATTCCAGGAGAACTCCAGGTCCCACCTGGATGCTGGTAACTTTCTGTCCTGCACCTCAAACTACCTCTCTATATAGGGCATGTTCTAAGCCAAGGGTGTCAAACATACAGCCCGTGGGCTGGATCCAGCCCATGAAGGGCTCGAATCCAGCCCGCAAACAACTGGCTCCCTCCTGCTTTGTTCTCCGGGGCTGCTGCTGCGTTGCAGCTTGCTTTTGCCCAGCTCCCTCTGCTGCTTCCTGCTTCCTTCCAAGCCTGCTTTCTGCTTCCTTACAAGCCAAGCCTCCCTTTCCCTCTGTTGGCTGAGGGCTCCTCCTTTGGAGGAAGGGAGGGAAAGGCAAAGAGCGAGAGAGAGCCCCACCCAAGAGAGAGAGCAAAGTCTGGGTCCTGTGGCTCCTTTAAGACCAGCAGGTATAAGCTTTTGTATTTCAAGTATAAGCTTTTGTATAATTCTTCAGAGGGTAGATGGATTTTTCTGACAAGCACAATTTACATTTAGATCACTGTGTTCTGCTGTTTTCTTTGAGAGTTGATCTCTCTGTCTCTCTCACACACACACAGGTGTATGTATGTTAAAAGAAAGGGGCAGGTTGGGATAAGGGGAAAGGAGAATTAAAAAGGAAATTATTTGGGCTTATTCTGAAAGGTTTTTGTTTTTTTTTAAGATTAGATTTCTCTGTGCCTATCTGGAGTTTCATTAGGATTAGGAATTAAAATACTTGGATTGGCATCCATTGTTTAATAATCTAATTCCACTGGATTCCATTGTTTAATAATGGAAGTATTTATCCCACCCTCCCTGTGAACGGGCTCAGGATGGGTTACAGTCACACAGTCTCAACAACAATAGTTAAATAATTAAAACAATAATTTAGAACAATAATAGAAACACCACCCTCAGCACCAACAAGCCCCACCCTCAGCATCAACACCAGCCCCTACCCCTCGAGTACCAACCCAGCTGACTGGGGAGCAGTACGGGAAGGAGTGGGCAGCTGCTGGCCACATGCCTAAACTCCAAGTGGCGAATTTACCGTTTGGAGTTCAGGCACGCGTGGGCCTCCCCTCCCTCTTCTTTAAAGGGACCTTTTAAATGCTTTTGGCAAGAAGTGAGGGGATGCCTGAACTCCAAGTGGCAAATTTGCTGCTTGGAGTACAGGTGCATGAGGTGTCAGTCCCCTCCAAAAATGCCCCCCCAAAGTCCCCTGCCAGGAACTAGGAAGGCTCTGGCAACCCTTGAAATGTCATCAGCATGATGTTTAGATTTTCAGAGAACAGTGTAAAGTTAATATTAATAATGCTTTAGACTGGAATTAACAAAAGGCTAACAAATCCAGTCTGTATGCCCCGGCTGCAAGGGAGGGCCATTCCCAGAGCAGCCTCCCCAAAATAACTCACTCAGCCCAGAACATTTTACACTATTAACAGCTTGCAAATGGACCACAAGGAGGTCTAATAAAAAAACAAAAATAATTTCTAATCACTCCAAAAATTATGATATAATTATTTTTAGGATGTACCCTTGCATCCTTGGCTTGTGAGAAGGCACTGCCAGTCTAGAGGAATGCTATCCGTATCCTTCCAACAGGTTGTGGACCAATAGCAGAGCTATTGCTTGCTGTCTGTTTTCTGGTCACATTGATCACTAATGGAAGGCTTCTTAGGCTCAAAGAAGGCTCCAAACATTGCTGAGTGGAGTGGTAGGACAAACACTGGTATTTGCAGGGAGACAAGTGGAATACCAATAGATTGTATTATTTATATTTATTTATTTATTTTTACTTCTATCCCACCCTCCCTGCCAAGGGGAGGTTCAGGGCAGCTTACATAAACTACATAAAAATATCAAATACATAGAGCAACACACAAAACGTCTTAATTTATCATACAGTTATAACAAACATAAAGTGCAAGGTGCTAGAGCCAGAACAGAAGGTAATAGTAATATTATAAAATTGTATAGCGGTCACAGGAGGACATGTTGGCTAAACGAAAGGGAATGGTCAGAGTTGGGATTCAGCTTATCTTTTCTGGTTTTGCTGGCGGTCACAGGTCGCTTGTGGAACATCCAGGGGGAGGGCCTAACACAGTACAGTTGTTACGTGCAGCTCCTAATTAAAAGCCTGGCGGGAGAGCTCTGTCTTGCAGGCCCTGCAGAACTGCAAGAGGTCCTGCAGGGCCCTGATGTCATTCAGGAGCTCATTCCACCAGCATGGAGCCGCCACTGAGAAGCTCCTGGCCCTGGTTGAGGCCAGCCTGGCCTCTTTCGGACAAGGAAGGGCCAGATGATTTTGGAGCCCTGAATGCAGTGCTCTCCGGAGAGCATGTGGGGAAAGGTGGTCCCTCAGGTATGCAAGTCCCTGACCATATAGGGCTTTGTAGGTAAGAACCAGCACCTTGAAGCGAATTCAGTATGCTATCGGCAGCCAGTGCAGTACTTTTAGCAGAGTTAGATGTGTTCCTGCATGGGGAGGCCCATCAAAGGCCTGGTTGCAGCACTTTGCACTAACTGTAGCTTCTGAATTAGGGCCAAGGGCAGCCCCATGTAGAGAGCATTACATTAGTCCAGTCTTCAGGTGACCATTGCGTGGATCACTGTTGCTAGGTCATTGCATTCGAGAAAGGGAACCAGCTGCCTAATCAGCTGAAGATGGTAAAAGGCTGACTTGGCAGGGGCTGCTACCTGGGCCTTCATTGTTAAGGAGACGTCTAGGAGTGTTCTGATGCTGACACAAAAGAGCCCTATTGAAGGCCGGGAGTGGGATCCCTAACCCTGGGCCGCTCCGACACAAGCACAGGACCTCCATCTTTGGTGGATTCAATTTCAGTTGGCTCAGTGTAAGCCATCCAGCCACGGCTTGTAACACCAGGTCTAGATCTTCCAGGCTAGAGTCAGACTGGCCATCCAACATCAGATAGAGCTGGGTGCCATCCACAAATTGGTGACAACCCAGCCCATGCCTCCAGGCAATCTGGGCAAGGGGGTGCATGTAGATGTTAAATGACATTGGGAAAGTACCATCCCTTGGGGCACTCTGCACACCAGCAGGTGCCTTTGGGACAGCTATTCCCCTACAGCTACCCTTTGTCCCCAACCTTGGAGGAGGAGGAGGAGAAGAGATTGGATTTATACCCCGCCCTTCACTCAGAGTCTCAGAGCAGCTTACAAACTCCTTTCTCTTCCCCTCCCCACAACAGACACCCTGTGAGGTAGGTGGGGCTGAGAGAACTCTGACAGAAACTGCTCTTTTTCAAGAACAGCTGTGCCAGAGCTTCTAACTGACCCAAGGTCACATCAGCAGGTGCAAGTGGAGGAGTGGGGAATCAAACCCGGTTCTCCCAGATTAGAGTCCATGCACTTAACCACTACACCAAACTGGAGGTAAGCCTCTGCAGTGCCAACCCTTGGACCCCAGTGTTGGCAAGGTGATGGAGCAGTAGCTGATGGTTGACTCTGTCAAACCCTGCTGACAGGTCCAACAGCAACAGCACTGCCAATCTGCCTTGATCTAGATATCTCTGGAGGTCAGCCATGAGGTCAACTAGTGCCGTCTCTGTCCCATGGCCTGGCTGAATACCAGACTGGAAGGGATCTAACATGGAAATGTCATCCATAAAGCCCTGTAGCTGTATCACCACTGCCTTCTCCATTATTTTGCCCAAGTAGGGCAAATTGGAAACTGGCTGATAGTTCACCAATTTGGCCGAATCTAGAGATGTTTTTTTTAGGAGAGCATGAACCACCACTTCCTTGAGTGTGCTGGGGAACAGTTCCTCAGAGGGGGACTTGTTAATGATCTCCTTCAGGGCATCTCGGAACCCATCACGGCCAGCTTTAATTAGCGTACAGTTAAGAGCAATTTGTTGACTTCCTCTAGGTTGAGCAGACTGAAATAATCCATAACATGACTCAAAGACATGCATGGAGCCTCGAGTTCATTTACTGTCTCAAGTGTGGCAGTGAGATCGCGGCGGAGTGACAAGACCTTATCTGCGAAATAGTTTGCAAAAGCCTCACAGCCAATGTCCAATTCCCTAACATTTGGTCTGCCTTGTGGCAGGGTTGTCAGAGACTGAATTGTTCTAAACATTTGGGCTGGGCATGAGCTCGCAGTTGCAATCGTGGCCACATAATGCTCTCTCTTAGCGGCTTTGACTACCATCTCATAAATGCAAGATGTTCTTGTAGCTTCATTGTGAGTACGCCACCACTGTCTCTCTAGCCATCTTAGCCTCCGCTTCATCAGCTGCAGCAAGGGCTCAGAGGATGTCAGGTAGCGTTCTCATCAATGGCTGCCAAGAGTTGGCGGTGCCAATCCTCGACAAGTTCTTCCAATGAGCCATCAGGGGGCATTGGTTCCTGCAGAGCCTGAAGCCACATGGGTTCCATTTGGCTCTGCGGGTGAGCTAAAGTACGCTTACTGCCCAAACATGTTCGGGGTGACACATTCAGATGGGCCTTCAGGGCATGGTGGTCTGACCATGGCACTGCTGTAGCAGTGATCCAGTCCACTATAACCCCCGCCGTGAAGATCAGATCAAGCATGTGCCCAGCCCAATGTGTGGGGGCCGTTACATATTGGGAGAGTCCCAGCGCCATGGATGACACTAGGTCTGTCACCTGAATGGAAACTGCGTCATCAGCATGGACATTGAAGTCACTCAGGACTATCAGTTAAGGGTGCTCCAATGCCCAGCCCAACAGAGCCTCCATCAGGGATGGTAGGCTATTGGCTGGTGCGTTGGGTGAACAGTATACCACCCAAATGGCCACACTCTCCCCGGCTTCCCACACTAGGCCAGCACCCTCCATGCCTGCGTTCTTCAGCAGCGGGAGTGCCCTGAAGGAGTAAGTCTCCAGAATGAACAGGGCCACTCCCCACCCCACCCCCAGTCCATGATTGGTGAAGGACTGAAAACCCAGGAGGAGCTAGTTGGGAGAGTGCTACTGTCTCCCTTTCTTGAACTCAGGTTTTGGTCATGCAGACCAGGTCTGCCTTTTTCTCAGTATTGGGATTGACCAATTAGATATAAATGAGTCTGACGACAGGAGACAGATATAACTCTCAGGTTCTGTTCTAAAGTAAAGGCATAACCAGAATTTTAAGGTCGATAGCCAAGCTCTGGTCACTAGGAGGTGCTGTCCTGTCTCCAGGCACATGGCTGCATAATTTACACAGGCACCCCAAGGATACACCGCAGAAACGTTGCCTGGATCTGCTCAACCTGTTATTAAAGGAGCCAATCCAGACAGGGATCCCATAAAGTATTTGAGATACTACTTTGGCACTGAAGACTCGCATGGCCACAGGGACAAATTGATTGCCCTTCACATAGAAAAACTTAGCAGTCACGGATAGGCTACACTTGGCCAGGTTTATTACATTTCCTCTGGCCTGGCCAACTGTTATTATACTGAAAGAGGATGCCCAGATATTTGAAATGCTTGACTTGTTCAATATTACCATTTATATGCCAACTGAAACGTTTCCAAGATCTTGAGAACACCAGGATTTTCAACTTTTCAAAACTAACTGATAAAGAGTTGTTCTCACAATAAGGTGTGAAAGCAGATAGAAGGTGCTTTAGGCCCTTCTGGGTACGAGATAGTTCTACAGCATTATCTGCATACAATAATCTAGTGATGGACTGAGGACCTAGTTTAGGACAATGACCATCGACCACATACAAAAAAAGAGTCTAAATCATTCAAAATAAATTAAACAAATAGGGTGCCAAAATGCTAAATAAAGCCCATGGACGCACATGAACATATTACTAAGCTGGACTCCCTGATATCTGATCTGATATCAGGGAGTCCAGCTTAGTAATATGTTAAGGTATTAGATTTAGCTGGTCCCCATGCTCCTGTGTGAGAGTTACTCTGATTCTGATAATTGTATTCAACATGAATGTATAAAATGTTCAATTTTTGTAATTTTTGTTGAAGCTTTACCATATGATTATGACCTGCATTCAATATCTTGTTAGTCTCCTTGAGCCAGTGTGCCCAGCAAGGCAGGATACAAATAGAAACAATAAATAAATAAAATAAATCTGAATGCATGGCACACTTCTGTAATTTTTGCTGCAGCTTTACCATATAATTATGGACTGATGAAGGGTCAAAATGGAGATTTGCTTGGGACATCTGTTGCCATGGTTACAGGGCCGGCCCCAGGTGTCTGGGTGCCCTAGACAGGACAGCCTGGGGCGCCCACCCCACCAGGGATGCTAACCTCCTGGTGGGGCCTGGAGACCAGGGGATGGCGGAGCGCTGGCTTTCCTGGGCGCTCCGCAGCTGCGAGGCCCCCAGGAAGGCCAGGGAAGGGGGCGGGGGTTCCAGCCCCCTCCCCCTCCCTCCCAGCGCCAGCTTTCCTGGAGGCTCTGCAGCTGCGGGGCCCCCAGACAAGCCCAGGAAGGCGCGGGGGTTCAAACTCCCGCCCCTTCCCTCCCAGCACCAGCTTGCCTTGGCGCTCCACAGCTGCGGGGGCATTGAGGCAAGCCAGGGAAGAGGCGGGGTTTAAACCTCCGCCCCTTCCCTCAGAGCACCAGCTTGCCTCGGCGCTCTGCAGCTACGGGCGCCTAGGCAAGCCAGGGAAGG
This sequence comes from Gekko gecko, assembly GCA_029375565.1. Classification (NCBI taxonomy): domain Eukaryota; kingdom Metazoa; phylum Chordata; class Lepidosauria; order Squamata; family Gekkonidae; genus Gekko; species Gekko gecko. The sequence continues at coordinate 80,188,857 of JAPDNY010000003.1, read as the reverse complement.
GGTGGGAGTTCAAACACCCACCCCTTCCCTCCCTCCCAGAGCTGGCTTGGAGGAGAGGGGAGGTGGCGGGGGGAGGGAGCGCGGTGGGGGAGGGCAGGCAAGCTCTGCCCCTGGCCCCTCCTGAGCCCCACTGGGGCGCTTCGCTGGCAGCGGTGGTGAGGAGGCGGCGGCAGCGGCGGCTGTTTGGCGCCCCTGTGGACCCAGCGCCTTAGGCGAGGGCCTGGCTCACCTAGTGGGCGAGCCGGCCCTGCATGGTTAATGCTATGTGGTTAAACTTATGTATTGTGGTTTAGCTTTACCTGTTTAAATTCAACTTGTACTGCATCTTCAGAGAATAGTTAATAAGAGGTTTTTTACAATTATGTTTAAATTCAACTTGTACTTGCACTGCATCTTTAAAGAATGGTTAATAGTTAATAGTTAATAGACGAAATAACTGTGTTGTAATAGGCGACTTTAACTACCCACACATTGATTGGGTCAATATGAGTTCTAGTCGGGAAAAAGAGATTGCGTTCTTAGACACTCTCAATGACTGTGCTGTGGAACAGATGGTCACAGATCCTACCAGGGGAGAGGCGATCCTGGATTTGGTCCTAAGTAACACCCAAGACCTGGTGAGAGATGTAAAAGTGATTGCACCACTTGGGAACAGTGACCATAATGTCATTGAGTTTAACATTTGTACAGATAGGGAGTTGCCCAAAAAGACTGACGTGACCACTTTTAACTTTAAAAGGGGTAACTTCTCTGGTATGAGGGGACATGTGAGGAAGAAATTGAAAGGAAGAGTGGAGAAGGTCAAAACCATTGGGGAAGCTTGGAGACTATTTAAAAAGACAATCCTAGAAGCTCAGAAAAAATATATACCACAGGTTAGGAAAGGTACAAATAGGTATAGAAAAAAGCCTGCATGGTTAACAAATAAAGTAATGGAAGCTGTAAAAGGTAAGAAGGATTCCTTTAAGCGGTGGAAAGCTAGTCTTAGTGAGGTTGATAAAAAGGAACACAGACTATGGCAAATAAAATGCAAGTCTGTGATCAGGCAAGCAAAAAGGGAATATGAGGAGCATATCGCAAAAAACATAAAGACCAACAATAAAACTTTCTTCAAATACATTAGAAGTAGGAAGCCAGCCAGGGAGGCAGTGGGGCCCTTGGGTGACCAAGGGGTAAAAGGAGTAGTGAAGGATGATAGGGAAATGGCTGAGAAGCTGAATGCATTTTTTGCCTCTGTCTTCACTGTGGAAGAGGAGAAGTGTTTGCCCACTCCAGAAGCACCGATTTCGGGAGGGGGTTTGAAAGACCTGAATCAGATTGCGGTAACAAGAGAGGAAGTCCTCCGACTGATGGACAATTTAAAAACTAATAAATCACCAGGCCCGGATGGCATTCATCCGAGAGTTCTGAAAGAACTCAAATGTGAACTTGTGGATCTCCTTACAAAAATATGTAATCTTTCTTTAAAATCTGCCTCCATTCCTGAGGACTGGAAGGTAGCTAATGTCACTCCCATCTTTAAAAGGGCTCCAGGGGAGATCCAGGAAATTACAGGCCAGTCAGTCTGACATCGATACCGGGTAAGTTGGTGGAAACTGTTATTAAGGAAAGAATTAGTAGGCACATTGATGAACAAAAACTATTGAGGCAGACTCAGCATGGGTTCTGTAAGGGAAGATCTTGTCTCACTAACCTGTTAGTGTTTTTTGAGGGAGTGAACAAACATGTGGACAAGGGGGACCCAATAGATATTATTTACCTTGACTTCCGGAAAGCTTTTGATACAGTTCCTCATCAAAGGCTCCTAAGTAAGCTCAATAGTCATGGGATAAAAGGACAAGTCCTCTTGTGGATCAAAAACTGGCTTATAAATAGGAAAGAGAGAGTGAGTATAAATGGGAAACTTTCTCAGTGGAGGGTGGTAAGCAGTGGGGTACCACAGGGTTCAGTACTCGGTCCGATGCTTTTTAACTTGTTTATTAACGATTTGGAATTGGGAGTAAGCAGTGATGTGGCTAAATTTGCAGATGACACAAAGTTGTTCAGGGTGGTGAAAACCAGGGAGGATTGTGAGGCATTCCAAAGGGATCTGTTGAGGATGGGTGAGTGGGCGTCAATGTGGCAAATGGGGTTCAATGTGGCCAAGTGCAAAGTGATGCACATTGGAGCCAAAAATCCTAAATATAAATACACGTTGATGGGGTCTGATCTGGCAGAGACGGACCAAGAGAGAGATCTTGGAGTCGTAGTGGATAACTCGCTGAAAATGTCTACACAATGTGTAGCTGCAATAAAGAAGGCCAACGCTATGCTGGGGATTATTAGGATGGGAATTGATAACAAATCAGCCAGTATCATCATGCCCCTGTATAAATCATTGGTGCGACCTCATTTGGAATACTGTGTACAGTTCTGGTCACCACATCTCAAAAGGATATTATAGCGTTGGAAAAAGTGCAGAGAAGGGCAACTAGAATGATAAAAGGGTTGGAACATCTTCCCTATGAAGAAAGGTTAAAATGCTTGGGGCTCTTTAGCTTGGAGAAACGACGGCTGAGAGGTGACATGATCGAGGTTTATAAGATTATGAATGGGATTGAGCAGGTTGAGAAAGAAGTACTTTTCTCCCTTTCTCACAAGACAAGAACTCCTTGTGGGCACTCCATGAAATTGCTGAGCAGTCGGGTTAGAACAGATAAAAGGAAATACTTCTTCACCCAAAGAGTGATTAACATGTGGAATTCACTGCCACAGGAGGTCGTGGCAGCTGCAAGCATGGACAGTTTCAAGAGGAAATTAGATAAACATATGGAGCAGAAGTCCACCAGTGGCTATTAGCCACAGGGTATAGATGGGAACTCTCAGTCTGGGGCAGGTGATGCACTCTATTCTTGGTGCTGGAGGGGGCAGCAGTGGGAGGGCTTCTGGTGCCCTGGCCCCACTGCTGGACCTCCTGATGGCACCTGGTATATTTTGGCCGCTGTGTGACAGAGTGTTGGACTAGATGGGCCATTGGCCTGATTCAACATTGGCTTCTCTTATGTTCTTATGTTAGTTAATCAGAGGTTTTTTGTAACTTCAAATAGAATTTTTGTGTGTATTCCTTCATTACAGTGGTTTTCAGATTTAGTATACCAACTGGAGGTTGGCAACCATATCCAAAGGGCAGTTTAATCTAGTGAATTTGACGCAGACCAGGTGAGTTTGACACAGACCAGGTCCCCAACTTTTCTTCCAGCAATTTATGTAGGCTCTTCAGCGTACTCCAACCCACCCTCTGTTCAGGGGTGTCAAACATAAGGCCCGTCTGGGGTTCTTACCCAGCCCACAAGCAACTGGTGTGTATGGGAATGTAAGGTACTCCCCCTTTTATGGTATCCCTTGGAAAAAACCTAGTCTTTGTTTGTATTTTGAGGCTTTTACCTTTTGGACATAGAACTGAACATAGAACTGAACTAACCTGTTCAACGATCCCAGGGCAATGCAGAACATATATGTTAGCCAGGTTTAATGTGTTGCCATCAGAAGTATTATATGGGAGATTCCAAAAAATCCCATTTGATAACAGATTGTGCTCTTGCACTATGCGGGAGATAGAAACTCTAGAACACGTATTTCTCTCATGTACTTTTTATTCAGACTTGTCCTTTATATTCTTTGTTTGGGAAAGTATTTAGAGATACCTGATAAGACAACCCAGAATTATGTAATAATTGAAACTGTTGCAAAATTTTTGTATGAAGTTTTAAGACAACGTTCAGTATTCTTTGCAAATTGAATTGTATGCTCTCTATGTTATGCCAGTAAAGGTTGGTTGATTGATTGATATTTTCAGTAAAAGATAATATTGTTAATTGGGTTTGCCTGCATCCTTTATAAAGTTTATATCTCCAGTGCCTGGCGTTATGTTTTATGATGCTCATGGCCCAACCTGACAGGACATTTATGTCACATCTGTCCTTCTTAACAAATGAATTTGACACTTCTGCATCTATTTTCTATGAGTTAGAACAGTTGGTTGTAGGCGTTTATTGTGGCAAACTACAGTTCCCAGGTTTATTTGTTCCTCTTTGCTAGTATTAGTTTGTCTTTTACCTCTCCTGAAGAACCACCCTTAAACAAGACTCCTCTCCCATAACCAGAGTTCTCGAAGGCTCAGTTCAAGAAAGCCTCTTCAAGTTCAGATAAGGCCTCAGCTAGGCCTAGCAGACTGTAAGGCTTGACAGCCTAAATTAGATACGTGAAGAGGGACAAGACCTCCAGACAAACAGCCAGACATGTTTATATTAAGTTTATGTCATGATGAACTTCAGTCCAGATAGAGTTGTCAGTACTACACAAATTCCTTACTATAGACAACTAAGCAACCATTTTGTGAAGAATCCCCACAAACCTAGTCTCTTCTTATATATAATTGTGAAGTGGGGTGGCACTTTCTGAACATTCCACACACTCCTAAATCAGTTGGCTCCATGATGTGTCAATCAGAAGCTGTCCCTATCCACTGGCTGTGTTGCCTGAGTCCCGCCTCTAACTTTCTAAACAGTTTTCTGTTCCTCTCCCCCCCATAGCTAGTTGGAACACAGAGGTCATTCGCATATGTGGCCTGATTGGTCTTTGCCTCTAACATTCTAAACATTGCTGTTGAGAGTCATTGAATGTGTCCTGAAGTAAAATACATATCCCAATCTTCCCTTAAATGGTCACTGGAGTTGCCAGTCTCCCTGTGGGGCCTGGAGATCTCCCAGAAAGCACCATGTTCCCCAGCCATGGCACATCATTTCCCCTACAGAAAATTTCCCACTATTACAACTGATCTCCAGATGACCAAGATCAGTTATCCTGGAGAAAATGGCAGCTTTTGGCCAGTCTGCTGCCTCAACCAAAGGCCTGGTGGAACAGCTCTACTTTATAGGCCCTGTGGAATTGCAACAGTTCCCGCAGGGCCATGATCTCAGTTGGAAGCATGTTCCACCAGGCCTGGGCTGGGGCTGAAAAGGCCCTGGCCCTGGTCAAGGTGAGACAGACGTCTTTCAGGCTGGGGACTACTAGATGATGCTGGTCAGAAGAGCACAAGTCTCTTTGGGGCACATATGGGGAGAGACAGTCCTGCAAGTATGCTGGTTCTTGGCTGCATAAGGCCTTAAAGGTTAATACCATAACCTTGACTCTTACTCTGTAGTCAACTGGTAACCAGTGCAGTCGGTACAAGACTGGTGGAATGTGTGTCCGCACAAACATCCCAGTCAGCAGGTGCACTGCTGCATTTTGTACCCACTGAAGCTTCCAAATCAGGTTCAAGGATAGGCCCGTGTAGAGCGAGTTGCAGTAATCAAGACTGGAAGTGACCATTGCATGGCTCGCTGTCACCAAGTCATAGGAGGAAAGGTAGGGAACTAGTTGCCTGACCAGCCGAAGATGGTAGAAGGCTGATCAGGCAACGTTAGTGACCTGGGCCTGCAAAGAGAGGGAGGCATCCAGGATCACTCTCAGACTCATCACCTTCGGCACCAGCATCAGTGGCACCTTGCCAAAGGTTGGGCATTGAATCCCCGAACCAATCCTCCCATGACTCAAGAACAGGATCTCCATCTTTGCTGGACTGACTTTCAGCTGACTCTGTTGTAGCCAGTCAGCCACCAGCCTCTAAGGCCATGGCCAGAATATCTGGGGCAGAGTCTGGCCAGCTGTCCATTAACAGATACATCTGGGTGTCATCAGCGTACTGGTAGCAACCCAGCCCAAACCCCCAGATTAACTGGGCAAGGGGGCACATATAGATGTTTAATAACATTCAGAAGAGGATCACCCCTTGCTGGACGCCATGTCTCATAGGGTAATTTGGTGAAACCCTCTCCCTGAGCACCACCCTCTCTCCTCGACCATGGAGAAAGGAGGACAGTCACTGCAAGGCAGTTCCCTGAATCCCCACATTGGCGAGGCGGTGGGTCAAAAGATCACAATTGTTTGTGTCAAACGTTGCTGTTAAATCAAATAGCAGCAGTGCCAACCCGCCTCAATGTGGATGCCTCCAGAGGTCATCTGTAAGAGTGACCAGCACGGTCTCCATCCCGTGGCTAGTGTGGAAGCTGGACTGAAATGGGTCCAGAATAGAGGAATAATCCAAGAACACCTGAAGCTGCTCAGATGCTGCCCTTCCAACCACCTTACCCAGGAACAGAAAGTTCAATATTGGGTGGTAGTTGAGTAGGACCATAGAGTCCAATGATTTTTTTTGCAAAAGGAACGTCCCTGATGTCAGGGATAAGTTGATAGTATCTCCGAGGGAGACCCGAATTCTATCCCCACTGGCTTTAACAAGCCAACACAAGGAGGCAAGTGGTGGGCTTCACAGCTGCCAAGGTCTTGTCAACCTTTTCCTGGGAGAGTGGGCTGAATCGGTCCAAAACTGGACTGAAAGATGGCCAAGGGGCTTCCAGTTCACATAGTGTTTCAACTGTGACAGGTAGGTCCTGGAGGAGCAACAAGACGTTATGTATGAAATAGCTTGCAACTGCCTCACAGCCAATTCCTTATCATTTTGTTTCCTTCTTGGTAGGGAGGTTAATGACCTAATTGTTCTAAATAATTGGACTAGATGAGAACTCACGGATGCAATGGAGGCCACATAGAAATCCTTCTTAGAGGCCTGCACTGCCATCTCATAGGCTTTCATAAATGTCTTAAATGATGTTCTTGCCACTTCATCACAAGTACACTGTCACCCTCACTCTGTCTTAGCTTCCATTTCAACCTCCAAAGCTCCGGAGTATATCACGGAGCCTGTTTGGTGAAGGGGCGAAGAGGGCACCAGGGAGCGATTTCATTGATGGCTATGCCAGTCCTCTATCAGCTTATCCAACAAACTGCCAGGGAGCATCAGATCCCACAGAGCATTCTGGAAACCAATTGGATCCATTAGTCTCTTTGGACAAGCATAAATTAGCTCACTGCCTAAACAGGGAGAGGTTGGAATGCTTAACTGGACCTTCAGAGCAAAGTGGTCTGACCATAGTACTACATCCATGGCTATCAGTTCCACATCTATCCCCTCCACAAAAATAAGGTCCAGTGTATGTGGGAACTGGCTTGAAGGGTGGTCACATAATCAGCATAGACACTGAAGTTACTCAAGACTAATAGCCTAGGGTGCTCCAGTGCCCATCCCAATACCAACTCCCAACAGGCCAGGAAGGGTATCCACTGATGCATTAGATAGTTGGTACACCAGCCAGATAGCCAAACTCTTCTCAGCATTCCACACTAGGCCCAACATTTAGGGCCGGTAATTTTTGATGCGGAGCAAGCCCTGAAGGAAACAGACTCCCAGATGAGCAATGCCACTCCCCCTTCCCATTAGTCCAAGACTGATGAAGGACCAAGATGCTGGTGGGGGACAGCTCATTAAGGGCGACAATCTTGTCCTCCTGCACCCAGGTCTCGGTCACACATGCCAGGTCTACATCTTGAGCTGCAAGATAATCCTGTAGAGTAGAGGTTTTGTTATTAATAGACGGCATTGCACAATATTAGTGTTGGAGAAGGGTAACCTTTTCTAGCCCCACTACCAGCATCTCTCAGGATGGAGCGAAAGTTGGAAGGGGACTGAACATAACCATATCTCTGCCTCCTTTCTTTAAAATACCTCACCCCACTATCCCATGCCCCCCAATCACCGGAATCCCCGACATTCTTATGGCCTCCCCTGTTAGTTCCTCCCAGCCCAGATCTAATTCTGCCTAACATTCACAAACAAACAATACGAAAAACGAAAATCCTCCTTAATACAGCAATCCATTAATAACCAGTAGAGTAGGGGTGACAAACTCATTTGTTAGAAGGGCCAGATCTTACATCAATAGAACTTTTTCAGGCTGGGCCATGTTTGTCATAAAATGTCATACCAGGTAGCAGAGATAAAAGAACCCAAACCCAATTAAAGATGCAGTGCAGCACTGGGCTGATGCCTCCATCCTGCCTGGAGTGGGAAGCAAACCCTTTCCCCAGCCTGCTCTCATGGTCAGTTCGCTGAGCCTAGGACCCAGGGGAAAACATAAAATTGCTGGGCTTTACAGGCTCCCCCCCCCCCAATCTACTCCAAGTGGCACTGGCTCTCCAAGGTCTCAAACTGAAGTCTTTCTCAAAATAAGCCACAGCCTTGTCCTTTTAACTGGAGGCGCAAGGGATAGACCCACCTGGCTCCTTAGCTCAATGAATGCAAGAGAGAAGCCTCCCCCAGGAAGCACAGTGTTTGCAACCAAGTCCCCTCCCCTTCAGCCAGCAAATTCCAGCAAATAAACAACTCTAATAGACTCACATGGGCACAGTGAAGATGAGGGAAGTTCGGCCATCCCACCTTCTGTTCTCTGCACTCAGGAGCAGCTCAGAAGGGCAAGGGCAGGCAGGGGAGGGGGGAGAGAGAGAGCTGCGGGCCAGATTAAAGCCCTGGGTGGGCTGGTTCTAGCTCGGGGGCCGTATGTTTGACATCCCTGCAGTAGACCTAACCAAGGAATTACAATTTGATTAACAGCTAAGTAATAATAGCAGCAAAATTTTTCCACCCACCCAGACCTCCCCTCTTGTTCCCACCCCCTCCTACAGTAAGAAAAATCTAAACAAACTAAATATAATTGTGTTAATTGGTAGGGGTACTAATCCTATTAGCTCCTCCTATATGGCCTTAGCTAAAAAACAGGTTTCAGTAGAAACATACCCCTAATAGATGCCTGGGGTTGAATGCTATCTGAGTACAATCCTCCAATGGCATTCAGCTTTGTTCCCCCCCCCAGACAGTCAGCACCCACCCCCAAATTGGCATATCCAGTGGTCTTCTAAAAAGTCAGCGTTACCAGTATACCATACCACATTGGATCCTCTGATCAGGAGGATTAAATCCATAAAGGGTAAGAGCAGCACTGATGGCTCATTTGTCCTAAGAGCACTCCCAGGGTCTCTGAAGTCAGCTATGAGCCCAGCCTTGAGCCTCCTGCAGTGTTTAAAACAGGCACCTTCACTGCATTGGGCAATATTGCCCCACTCCATTTGTCTCTCTTCTGACTCCTGCTGGAGGGGTGCAGGGGGTTGTGGCCTTATTGTGTCACCACAATTAAGGCCTCCACCCCCCCCACACACACACATACCCCGATCATCTTGTGAGTCAGCCACCAAGAGCGCCAAGACCCACAATCATCCGGGCGTGGTCTAGAAAAAGCCCAAAGTGGTCCAGGCTCACACTAGGCTCCCAAGCTGGGGGCACGTGGTCCAGAAATCTCTGGTGGCCCCTCATAGCTCTGTCTCATCTGCAAGTCCTCCCCAGACCAAGCTGACTTCACCAGCTTTACCCACCACCTGTCCACACAGGGTGTTTGGGGACGGCAGCGTTGATAAGCTGATGTCAGGAGTCAGCAGGCCAGGAATCAGTGCGCTGGGAGTCCACGGCAGACTGCACATATCAGTCGGCCTGTATCGATTTCAGGAAACACCAAGGTGGGAAGGGCAGTGCTCAGGCCACTAGATGGATTCTCAGCAGCGATTCTCTTCTCTTGCTCCTTCAATTCTTTCAACTTGTGATTGTGGAGGGAAGAAGAAGAAGAAGGATTGGATTTACACCCCGCCCTTCATTACTTGAAGGAGTCTCAGAGCGGTTTACAAAATCCCTTCCCTTCCCCTCCCCACCACAGACCCCCTGTGAGGTAGGTGGGGCTGAGAGAGCTCTGACAGAAACTGCTCTTTTTCAAGAACAGCTCTGACAGAACTATGGCTTGTCCAAGGTCATCCAGCAGGTGCAAGTGGAGGAGTGGGGAATCAAACCCAGTTATCCCAGATTAGAGTCCACGCACTTAACCACTACACCAAATTAGACATCAGGTGTAATGTGATGGTCTCATGGTAGGTTCGTGAGACTGTTCCCAATTGAATTGTGGTAGAAATATAATTTAATCGGTGAATCCACACGGGAGCTGCAACCCAGTGCTCCTCACTGGCCACCTCAGGGGCAATAACCATTTGTCACAGAAAGCAGATCGAGTCACCCGAATTATTATGGGGAGGGTCAGCCCCTCAGTTAGGCTTTTTGTGAGGGAAGGGTGTCTCAGCACTCAGACATGGAGAAGAGAATATGGTGAGGGAAGCAAGCGTCTCCTCATTCCCCATTCATTTCAAGGCATCTCTGTTTTGTCTTGTTCCTTTTTCTTCTTATTTTCCAAACCTTCCTGTCTATTATTTCCTTTATTTCCCCTTCCTGCTTGCCTGTCTGCTTCTCTGTTCATTCTCCTTTTCCCTTCCTCCTTTATTTTCTTTCAGTTTCAAAAAGTTGGGAGGGGGAGCAGGCACTGGGCCAGGCTTACCGCTTGTGCTATTGGGGGGGGGGGGATGACTTAGAATAAGCTACGCTTGGGGCAAATTGGGGCATGCCTAGGAAGTGAGCAAAACTTGGCTATCTGAGTTGTATAGCAGCTTTACCTCCTGACATTTTTCCTTGGTAAAAAGAGACACTGTTGTACGCTTTGAGAACTGCTAATTCTATGCATATTTGTTCAGAAGCAAGTGCTACATTAATCAGTGGAAGTTGCTTTCAAGTAATTGTGCATGCGGTAGCAGATATCAGCTAGTCCAGCAAAGGGAATTGCTTTTACCTGTTTATGCATTCTGCAATAACAATATTGACGCAGACGCCAAAGTGAATGAAGTGCTTAGTCTGGATATATGCTGACAATCTGCAGCTCATTTTGTGTATCTTGTCTCCTGGTGATTTGATTCTTGTTTTAGGCCTCCCCCCCACTGTATTTTAACTGTTAGATGCTTCCTTGGGTGGGGCCAGCGTGCCCCCACTTTCTGGGGAAATGCTTCCACACAATATGGTGCTCTTTCCAAGAATTACTCATAGGGTTCCTGGGGTTTTCCCCATTAAGCTGGAGCAAAGAAAACAGTGCAGCAGCTGCAGGCAGAGCCTCTATGTGAAGGCTGTGCTCACAGCCAATCCATGGAGGGAGTTAACTGTAGCACCTCCTTCAAAATGGCAGCGTTAAGCTTTGGCATCCCCCCCGTAGCCTTTCAATGGGGCTTTCCCCCCTTTTAACAAATTTATTTATTTATTTTTCAGATTTTTACCCCTAACCCTAACCCGCCCTCCCAGCCAAAGCTGGCTCAGGGCGGCTCACATAAAAGCAGATAATTACAATAAAACATAGTTGTAGTTAAAACAAGTATAAAGTCATAATAACGTGCTAGTGGTTCTTAATAGTTATATAGCAGTATCAGCCAGTGTGGAACGTTCTCCGCTTGCAGTCAGCTCTCGATGTTAGTTGGATGTCCCTGCAGTGTTCGCTGTTCTTTAAGGCTGTAGATGGCAATTTTCAGGGTCCAGGGCCCTCTCCCTTTAACCAACCAATGTTCTTCATTGGTGGTGGCGGCTCCCAAAAGCCCCTGAACTCCTCTGGGAGCTCATTCCACCAGGCTGGGGCTGCCACTGAAAAGGCCCTGGCCCTAGTTGGTGACAGCCTAGTGTCCTTAGGACCCGGGAGAGCCAGCCAATTCTGGGCCCCCGACCGCAGTGCTCTCTGGGGAACATATGGCGAACATTCAACCACTGCCGGCTCGCCCACTAGGCGAGCTAGGCGCTCGCCTAGGGCGCTGGGGCCCACAGGGGCGCCACAGCGCCCCCGGCCCCACCCCCGGTGAAGCCGGCGCTCCACCCCCTGTCTCCAGCCGGCGCTGGGACTGGGAGGGAAGGGGCGGACGGCGCTCCACCCGCGGCTCCCCCCACCCCAAGCCCTTGGGGGGGTGGAGAGGTGGGGCGGTATGGCGGCGACTGGCCAGCGGGGACTCTCCCCGCTGCCGCCGCCCCGCCAGTCTGAGCGCCCTTCCGGGCGCTTCAGAAGCCCTTGGGGGGTGGAGAGGTGGGGCGGCATGGCGGCGGCCGGCCAGCGGGGACAGACCCCGCTCGCTGGCCGCCGCCAGTCTGAGCGCCCGTCGGCTGGGAGGGAAGGGGCGGGCGTTCCAAGGCCGCCCCTTCCCCGGCTCTTCCCGGGCCCCTCGCAGCTGCAAGGGGGCCGGGAGAGCCGCCCGCCCGTTCCCCGGCTCTCCCCGGCGCCCCGCGGCTGCGAGGGCCCGGGAGAGCCGCCCGCTCGTTCCCCGGCTCTCCCCGGCGCCCCGCGGCTGCGAGGGGCCCGGGAGAGCCGCCCGCTCGTTCCCCGGCTCTCCCCGACGCCCCGCGGCTGCGAGGGGCCCAGGAGAGCCGCCCGCTCGTTCCCCGGCTCTCCCCGACGCCCCGCGGCTGCGGGGGCCCGGGAGAGCCGCCCGCTCGTTCCCCGGCTCTCCCCGGCGCCCCGCGGCTGCGAGGGGCCCGGGAGAGCCGCCCGCCCGTCCCCGGCTCTCCCCGGCGCCCCGCGGCTGCGAGGGGCCGGGAGAGCCGCCCGCTCGTTCCCCGGCTCTCCCCGACGCCCCGCGGCTGCGAGGGGCCCGGGAGAGCCGCCCGCTCGTTCCCCGGCTCTCCCCGGTGCCCCGCGGCTGCGAGGGGCCCGGGAGAGCCGCCCGCCCGTTCCCCGGCTCTCCCCGGTGCCCCGCGGCTGCGAGGGGCCCAGGAGGGCCGCGCCACCCCTTCCCCGGTTCTCCAGGCCCCACCGGGAGGTTGGCATCTCCGGTGGGGTGGGCGCCCCAGGCTCTCCTGCCTAGGGCGCCCAGACACCTGGGGCCGGCCCTGCATTCAACTGAGCCATGGCTTAGCTGTGAGCCACAGCTTAGCTGTTGGGGGAGATTGTGGGGTCAGGGGGATGAATAGGAGGAAAGGGGTGCAGAGGGGTGGTGCCAGCAGCAAGTGGTGTAGGAACTGGGCAAGCGGATGCTGTTCCCATGCACCTTCATCCAGCCTGCTTGCACAGAAGGGGCTGGAAAAGCCAGTAGAACTGGCCACTGCTGGAATTCATTTATTAGCTTTATCAGTTTAATTAGGGTAAATCGCTTAGCGTATAGGGAGAGATGGAACACAAATAATTTAAATACAATTCTGTTGAGGTGTATTGTATTTGCTAGAGATGTTCTGTGTCTTCAGAATCCAGCCTTGATTATTTCCCTTCATTTATTGGGTGGGTGATCAAGTAACTCGGTTTGAATTAAACTTTTTCTCTCATTACAGACTTGCCTGCAGTCACTGTTACCTGTTTGATAGGCCCCGTCCACTTTTCTCCTTAGGGGCCAAATTCTCCCTCCGTTTTTCTTTTGTGTCCCTTCACTGACTGAGCAGCCCTCGTAACGTGTATTCTTCTCTTTAAAGTAGCTTCAGAAGTCCCACCCTGTGTCAGTAATATGTAATGGCTATTTTCTCAACCCAGGACCTGAGGGAAGAGTTAGACAGAAAATGGCACTTCAGACAATTTTAAAATTCAAAAATAACAGAATGTTTTATTTTAAATCAAGGGGAAAAGTTAGGTGAAGTCAGGGGTTGAAAATACTGAGGTAAAACTGTATAAGCACAAACTTATTCTTATAGATCAGGCTAGTGAGGGTTTCCTGAATTATTCAGTCCCTATAGTTCTTTTGAGAGGCTTTTGTTCTTGGGTTTTCCCAAACCACTCCAGTTCACTTTATTTGTGTAGCAGACTCTTTTGGTGCCCAGAAAGCTGGTACTTTCTTTCCAGTACCAAAACCTCTTCTCTTGGAACACCACAAATCTTCTTGAGTTGTGAACTGACTTTTAAAGTCTCTACAAGTAGTATCCAATCACACTAGACCAGGGAATCAAGGGTGTAGACTTTCCAGTTTCCGGGGGGGGGCTGGGGCTGGGCCAGAGGCATCACTATGCTAGGTCCTTAAAAGAACCGGGGCCCAGTGACATCATAGGGAGGAGCCTGTGTCATCACAGGCTATTGTCCCTATCTATGGAGGCAGAGCTATGTGGGATTTAGGAAGGGGCTCCCCATAAATTTAGAACCCCCCTAGCCATGCCCCTGGGCTGGACTAAACCCAGGAAAAGGATGAAGTTGGCCAGTGGTTATAGTGGTATCTCAGCAGTCTCCTGCTGTGTCCTTTATTTAAATTCACATTTAGAATAGTCACTTTAAGAACTGCAAATATACTTACCATGTGCATAAGACAGACAAATGGTCACAAATTTGAAAGTAAGGAGGGCAACACAGAAAAGCCTGTAGGGGAACACTTTAAAACTTTTCCTGGACATTCATTTACAGGAGTCTTGTTTCTGCCTTATTCATATGGGTGATTTTGTACTGAAATGTACTAAATTGTGGCATCACAGATGCCTTCATTTGGTAAATGCACGTCTGAAGTCTCTGAGCCAGAATATCAAACAGTTGCTGTGCACTCAATTTCTGAGTAATGTACAGAGTTCAGAGTAGCAGGAATCTTCTCACTTCAAACTCATATCCTACAAGTGAGTACAAATACAAGTCCCAGAGCACTGAGCCTATTCCCAGGGGCTGTCATTCTGCTTTGCAACTTGTCATTCCAGTCCCAGAGCACTGAGCCTATTCCCAGGGGCTGTACTGTCATTCTATTCTGTGACCTGTCATTCCAGTCCCACAGATTCTATTGCTAGGAATCATTATTCCACTCTGGGGGCTGTCAGTCTAGTCCCAGAGCACAGATTCTATTCCTAGGGACTGTCTTTCTACTCTGGGGGCTGTCGTTCCAGTTCCAGAGTAGCCTATCTGGACCCAAAGACCTTAATGGAAAAACCATTCCACATTTTCTTTACAACTTTTTTTGTCCTGCAATGTATTTCAGTGGAGCCCATGCAAGTCAAATGGCAATCCTGGCTCCCATTTTCTCCAGTGGGCCTTCAAGCCTCTCCCATGGTTTCCAATGGGCAATCTTGTCATTCCTTTTATATATCCCAGTTAGTTGTCCCTTTGAAACTGTACCACACCATTTTAAGTCACAGCAAAATGAAGAGCGTGAACATGTACAGAGTGCACATTTCTTGCCAATGTTCTTTCTGGCCTGCACACAGGGCAAAAGGAAATTTTAAAAAGTCTCTGATCTGCATGCAGATGGGTTTACCATTTAAAAATGAAATGGTAATTGAAAGAAGAGCTTAGGAGTGGTTGAAGCAGGTGCCCCCCCCTCCCCGGATAAAAACCAACTGTTCTCAGTCAAGGATATGTAGACCCAAGTAAAATAAAATAGATACACACTTTTCCTCAAAATGTAAATTGGAGCCCAGCAGGTATGTTGGGCCCAACAGAGGCTTAGCAGTCTAACTGTTGCTACATTGAAAATGGGTGGAGACAGCCAGGGTTAAGGACTATACTTTCTTTTCCGACAGACACCAAACATATTCCAGGACTGATATGTTCTGGATATCAAAAACCTTAGTTGTTAACCTAGAGTGTGCAAAGATACAACAAAAAACCTGATGGATCCAGCCGCAAGAGATCTTCTCTTCCTGTTGCAAGGAACGTTATCAAATCTCTTTCCCCGCTCAGCTTTTCCTGTGTCCAGAGATCTGTCTTCCTAAAGAATCTCTGGCACAGAGGTGTCGAACTCATTTGTTACGAGGGCCAGATCTGACATAAATGCCACTTTGTCGGGCTGGGTCATATGTGCCGTAAAATGTAACACGAGGTACTGGAGATGCTGAATGGCAATAGCCAGCTTGATTAGATCGGATGTGATGTGCAGAGGGGTAGTAGAAGAGATATCAGCACAGGTAACGAGACAGGAAACCTAGGTCTCAATTCGGTACAAGAGGATGCGAAGAATAAATGGAAATAAGTCTGAAGAAGTGAGCAGTGACTCATAAAAGCACATACCCTACCACAATTGTGTTAGTCTTTAAAGATGCTACTGGACTCTTCCTTTTTCTACTGCTATTGCAAACCACAACATGCAAAAACCAGTGGGGGGACACTGAGTCAACATCTTCATTGAGTTATCTACCACTGCTACAAGTGGGTGGCTGCTGATCTTACCAATTTACAAAGAACCACCTTTAGAAGGCTCTGTTCAGATGACCAGAAATGTGGGTCCTAGGCCACGAAGGGCCTTGTACATGGTAACCAGCACCTTGAATGGAGCCCAGTAACTGATGGAGTAACTGTAGGAAAGTTTTTTCTAGTATGAACACATATGAAGCTGCCTTATACAGAATCAGATCCTTGGTCTGTCCAAGTCTGTACCATTAACTCACACTAGCAGCAGCTCTCCAGGGTCTCAGGTTGAGGTATTTCATTTCTCCTACTGCCTGGTCCTTTTAACTGGAGACGCTGCAGCAAAATATAGAGCCCTGAACAATCTTTGGATATTGTAAAGAGAGGCCCAAATAACAACACCCAGTAACACCCAGTAGGGATGAGTTGGCACACTCCCCAACAGCTTTAATCTGAACTGCAAGTTCTAAAGGGAGAGTGCAGGAAACTGATCACGGAGAAGGTTCGGAATTGTAAAATGTTTTCCAGAATATTTCAGCACCGGCCAAAAGGTATAGTAAGCCATCATACCATCTGCATATTGATGCGTGGAGACTTCCTGCAAGCTTACCCTTCCCCAGATGTGTTGCAGCCAGGGTTTGCATGGTGGAGGGGGGAGCAGTTTTAAAAACCCCTTCCTATAGCCATTTATTATCAGGCTATAAAACATGACCAAAAAATGCACCGAAACACAGAGAGGAAAATTATATTCTGCATCAGTAATTCAAGGTCTGCATGTGGGAACTGATCCCAGCTAAGGATATTTCCACAGGAGTCTACACTTTATTTTTATCTGCAGCTTAATATTGCAGGATCAAATGCATTTGTCTCTTGTAAACTAGGATCCAGCAAAAAGTCTTAAGTCCTGCATTTATTTGGGTTATGAATTGCTGTAATTAATGCAGCCATCAATTGCTTCCCCAACTTTCCTCTAAAGACCATTTCCATATTTAATTCATAGAAAAAGCAAACAAAATGGGAATCCAGATTTCAGGGCCACCTTTTAAGACCAACAACGTTGTATTCAAGGTTGGAGTGCACACTTCCTCAGACATTAGTTCCTTGGCTGACCCACACATACTGAGAACAAGAACACAGAGTGGATCGCCCAACCCCTGCCAGGGCAGCTTCTCCCAGTGGCAGCGAGAGGGGCCTGTGGCTGCATCCTCAACCAGAGACTGCAGTGCCACCTTTTAAGACCAACAAAGTTTTGTGCAAGGCTGGAGTGCACACAGGGGCCCATGACTGCATCCTTCTCTCCTCCCATGGCTCCTCTGAAGGCTGAGGCATAGATAGGGGCAATAATCCACACACACCCTGCCCAGCCATCCGCTTTTCCCAGGAGCAAACAAATCTTGAGTATGCAAGGCAAGAAAGCTGGAGTGTAGAGACTCCAGTGCCACCTTAGGACCAACAAAGTTTTGTGCAAGGCTGGAGTGCACACAGGAGCCCATGGCTGCATCCTTCCCTCCTCCCATGGCTCCTCCAAAGGCTGATGCACAGATAGGAGCAAGAATCCACACACACATCCCACCCAGCCATCCGCTTCTCCTGGGAGCAAACAGGTTAGAGCATGCAAGGCAAGAAAGCTAGAGTGCAGAGACTCCAGTGCCACCTTAAGACCAACAAATTTTTGTGCAAGGCTGGAGTGCACACAGGGGCCCGTGGCTGTATCTTTCCCTCCTCCCACGGCTCCTCCGAAGGCTGAGGCATGGCCCACAGGATAGGGGCAAAAATCCACACACACCCCCGCCAGCCGCTTCTCTGGGGATCTTACCTTCTCCAAAGCCCCACGGTGCACAGCAACCCTGAAGAGTTCTCAAAGTAAGACTCTGCATTCAGAGGTGTGGTGTCCTAGACGGCTGCAGCTCCTCTACAGACAGCTCCCACCACCAGCTCACTCACCGGCTGAGGCCTGCTAGGAGCGGGGGCAGGGGGGGACTTCTTCAAGCAGGAAGGCAGGGCAGGGCCACCCACTCCACTTGCAAAACATGTGGAGGAAACAGACCGAGGAGGTTAGTCCTCCAGCAGTGGTGATGCTGTAGCACCAGTCTCTATGGTGCCACAGAGACTACTAGGGGAAAATGTTAGAGCGGCACTAATGGCCACCATTTCCCCCCCAGTTCCCGATACTTCCAAATCGGGGGCAGGGTTCTCGAATCGGGGTTCCTCCACCCCCGGTGGGGGTTTGGCAAGCCTATTTGTTGCCCCGGGGAGGCTCAGTTCTCCCTGGAAAATTTTGAGGTGGGCTCTAGCCCCCGAGGGCCCCCCCATAGTTTACGCCTGTGCAGGGAATCTCTGCTTCTCAGACATAACTTTCTCTGTTTGACTGGGAAGAAATTCTTCTCTTCCTAGAATATTTATCCTCTTTTCCTTTGGCCTGAATGGGAGACTTCTTATGCTACCCAAACTTTGCCAAACTTTCCCCCAGTTTGCTGTCTGTGTTCAAAACTATCCTCAGTTAATGCTGAATTAAAGCTATATTAAATCA
Source organism: Gekko gecko (assembly GCA_029375565.1). Lineage (NCBI taxonomy): Eukaryota > Metazoa > Chordata > Lepidosauria > Squamata > Gekkonidae > Gekko > Gekko gecko. The sequence continues at coordinate 80,170,443 of JAPDNY010000003.1, read as the reverse complement.
CGGGTGAATTCTGACTTTGTCAGCACTAAACCCTAGTTTGTCAGGGTTAGTTTAAGATGATCTTAACACACCTCTTGTCACAGTTAAGGCAGGGATCTGAATCTGTCTTACCTCAGCATCCATCTCTCACAAGACTTTTTTTTTTTTGCTCCATTGATGCCAACCAATCAGGTTGCATGGAACAGCCTGTCACTCAAGGCTCTCCAGCTCTGTAAAGTATTAACCCTTCACACTCCTGTAGTTTTATGTTAAAAAGTGCAGTTCGTCACATTTGTGTTGGTTGGTTTGGCTTTTATTTTTTTAAAAAATCACATGTATCCCTTTCCAGACAATTTAAAATCAGACTCCCCTTAAAACCATTTACTTCCACTGTTGCATCTTAGGGAGTCTTTCCAGATGTTCCTGAACTTAGCTGTGGACCACCTGAAAAAAAAATCTGCCCTCCACCGAACCTTTAAATCTTCTCTTTTAAAATTTTCCTCTGAACATGTTAGAACAGGATTCAGAGTTTAGTCAGTACTGACTGTCCATGCAGTTCAAAGATATTATCAGTAAACTCTTAGATGTCTGTGCTTGATTTATAGCAGGAGAGAACAGCTTTTCGTACTCTCTGGGCCTTGTCTCGCCTTGACATACAATAGCAAGATGAATCCATTGTGAACCTGGATTCCAGATCATGATTCACTATACAATTATGCCTCTCATAAAATGATTGTATCTCATTTACAACACCACTGTAGATGCTAGGGGCAACAATAAAAAAACTAAAGGTTATACACATCCAGTAGACAAACACACTGAAAAAGTTGGCTGTGCATATTTTAATCCTCTTTCTTCTCTCCCCAACCAGACTATTGTTTATCCCAATCTTTGACGGCCAGGAGAGCCAGGTCAAAATACATGAAGGGTAGGAGCCGTTGCAGTAAACAGAAGAAGAAGAGGAGGAGGAGGAGGAGATTGGATTTATACCCCACCCTTCATTACCCAAAGGAGTCTCAGAGTGGCTTACAAACTCCTTTCCCTTCCCCTCCCCACAACAGACACCCTGTGAAGTAGGTGGGGCAGAGAGAGCTCTGACAGAAACTGCTCTTTTTCAAGAACAGCTGTGCCAGAACTATGGCGTGCCCAAGGTCATCCAGCAGGTGCAAGTGGAGGAGTGGGGAATCAAACCCGGTTCTCCCAGATTAGAGGCCAGATTAACCACTACACCAAACTGGCTCTCTTAACCACTATACCAAACTGGCTCTAAACAGGGAATTAGGTACACAAAAACACCCAGTGTGCCTTGCAGGATCAAAGAGGTGACCCATGTAGTCCAGCATGCGCAAAATTTTAGTGGAATGCAGTAACTATCACAAGGTGAGCATGTTGAAATGTTACAACCAGAATGTGCACGGGTCACCACAAGTAGGCTGTTTCTGGCAGCATCCTTGTGGCAACATTAAAAGATGCATTGATATACAATATGGTATTCTCACAGAAATTTTTAGACCAATGCTTCTGATTCAAAGGGGTTTATGAGTTTTCAGAGAGTTAATTGCAATACTGTGCAAAGCTTGTTAACCTTGGATATAACCTTGATATAGTTGGTATTGTTCATGCTAGCATAATGGTTTTCTGCTATGGTTATGCTGTGATGAGATTGCCAGGTGAACTGGAACTGGACCTTCCGCATGAAAGCAAATACCTGTGATGTTCTCCGCTAAGCGCTCTTTTTACAGAAAGCAGGGTATTGAATTTTGAGATTTGTAGGTGCCATTTCAAATTCGTACTGTTCTCTTCCATTGTCTTGTGTGCATTCCTTGCTGCAGCAAGCATTGACCAGATTAGTTTGGCCCTGTCTGGGGGTCCTGATTTCTCTATTGTTTGATACTTTGTCCATTTCAAGAGGAGGTCCATTTCAAGAGGAGGGGTGTGTGGTAGTATTTAAACTCTGGGGTTTCTTCCCCCTTCCCCTTGGACAGCAGCAGCTTATCTTTGTACAGCAAAAATGTTCCAGCTGACTTCAAAACAGCCCACATCCAGAAAGAAGAGAGAGAGAGAGAGAGAGTAAATGTTTAACTTATATATTTGAAATAACTTGTTTTTCTATGGGCAGAAGGACTGTGGCTTTGGGGGAAAGGATGTTAACCCATAGTATGGACAGCAGTTCTCTCTTATCTCAAGCAGCAACTTACAAAAAACACAGAACACTCCTAAAGATAATTTCAGCATCCCTGTGTTTCTTGTAAAGTACATCATACCCACTGAAGTCCTCTAAACCAGGCTGAATATTAATAGTTCCTCTTGTGAGTTGCGGCTGCAGATCTGGCTAAGGTCTAATGGATGATGGCATCACGGGTACACATTGCTCTTAAGTGTGATGGCTATAATATAGAAATGTCAAATGACAGCACTAATTGCTAAGTAGTGGTGGAGAAAAGGGCAGGACCAGTAGGTATGTTCTTGGCTAAAAGTTACAGTTACTATTGTGGTTCAAAAGCATACATAATCCTTGTGGTCGGCATGCATACATATATATATATATGTACAGACAGATAGATAGATGTATTTTCCACTTCTCAGACTGGAAGCAGGGTTTAAAAAAAATTGTTGAAAACCAATGGTAAAGATCAAACAAGTGACATTCTTGTTTATCTATATTTCTTTTTATCAAAAGTTTTGCATATTTAAGAACATAACATCAGCGAAGCCAATGTTGGATCAGGTCAATGGCCCATCTAGTCCAACACTCTGTCACACAGAGGCCAAAAATAACAAGTGCCATCAAGAGGTCCAGCAGTGGGGCCAGGACACTAGAAGCCCTCCCACTGTTGCCCTCCCATGCACCAAGAATATAGTGCATCACTTGCCCCAGAATGAGAGTTCCTATTTATACCTTGTGGCTAATAGCCACTGATGGACTTCTGCTCCATATGTTTATCCATTTCCCTCTTGAAGCCATCCATACTTGTAGCCACCTCCACCTCTTATGGCAGTGAATTCCATGTGTTAATCACTCTTTGGGGGAAGAAGTACTTCATTTTATCTGTTGTAACCCAACTGCTCAGCAATTTCTTTGAGTGCCCACGAGTTCTTGTATTGTGAGAATGAGAGAAAAGTCCTTCTTTCTCTACCTGCTCTATCTCGTGCATAATCTTATAAAACTCGATCATGTCACCCTCAGCTGACATTTCTCCAAGCTAAAGAGCCCCAAGCGCTTTAACCTTTCTTCATGGGGAAAGTGTTCCAAACCCTTTTATCATTCTAGTTGCCTTTTCTGCACTTTTCTCAATGCTATAATATCCTTTTTGAGGTGTGGTGACCAGAACTGTACACAGTCCTCCCAATGAGATCGCACTATTGATTTATACAGGGGCATTATGATACTGGCTGATTTGTTTTCAATTCCCTTCCATAGTGTTTGCCTTTTTTATTGCAGTCACATACTGTCTCGATATTTTCAGTGAGTTATCTACTACGACTCCAAGATCTCTGTCCTGATCAGTCTCTGTCAGTTTGGACCCCATCAATGCGTATTTACAGTTAGGATTTTTGTCTCCAATGTACATCACCTTGCACTTGGCCACACTGAACCCCATTTGCCTAAAAGCGGAACACCTCAAGGGCCAGGCCAACCAGCAGGTGGACTGGTTGAGCAGGGAGGACCAGGGGAGTCTGAACAGGGAAATCTTTGCCCAGGTCACCCAAAGGTTTGGAATGTCAGTGATGGGCCTGATGGCAAACTCAAGCCAGACAGATATCTATCCAGGTATCACAAACTGGGAGCAGAGGGCGTGGATGTACTATCCCACTCATGGCTGGCAGGTCTACTGTATGCCTTTCCCCTATCGCCCCTGATCAGCAGAACACTCAACAGAATCAGGAGAGAAGGGACAGAGATAATTTTCATAGCCCCATACTGGTCGAGGAAGCCCTGGTTCTCAGACCTGCTGCAGCTATCAACTGGGACTCCATGGACCCTTCCATGCAGATCAGACCTCCTGCATCAGGGGCCTATACATCACCCGGATCCAATGTGGTTGCTGTTGACAGTCTGGAAATTGAAAGGATAGACTTAGAGGCACAGGGACTTCCTAGAGAGGTAGTGGAAGCCATGCTCCAGTCAAGAAGGCTGGCAACTAAGTGTATTTATAACCACATGTGGTTGACATTTAGGAAGTGGGCCACTGATAGAGATCTAGATCCCCTTCAGCCAATGTACAGGGATGTGCTCCCCTTCTTGTTCAAAGGTTGCAAGAGAGGTCTCAAACATAACACCCTAAAACGGCAGGTGGCAGCCCTGAATTCCAGCCTTGGACATGGAAGGTTCAGAGGCCTCTCAGTGAACAAACACATCAAGAGGTTCATCATAAGAACTAGACAATTGACACCACCAGTGCAATATAGGTTCCTGACACGGAGCCTGGCTAAGGTCTTAAGAGTACTGATTAAGCCTCCATTCAAGCCTCTAAGGTCTACTGAGATCAAGTTCTTGTAGTGGAAGGTGGCCTTTCTGATAGCTGTGACATCTGCTAGGAGAGTGTCAGAGCTGGCAACACTCTCCACAAGGAAAGAACTCTGCATTTTGCAGAAAGATTCTGTCTCCCTACAGACGGCCCCATCCTTCATTCCCAAAGTGAACCCACTGTTTCATCTCAGACAGCTGGTTATCTTGACATCCTTCTGCCTTGGGCATCCAAAGGAAAAGGCATCCAAAGGAAGAGGAATGGCATAAGCTGGACATACGTCGAGCCCTGCGCATCTACCGGGACAGAACGGCTGGGTTCAAGCAATCAGATGCACTCATCGTTTCACGCAGTCCGCAGAACCTGGGGAAGAAGGTGTCAAAGTCCACCATTGCCTGTTGGGTCAAGCAATGCATCATAAGGGTGTTCAAGGCACAAGGCAGTTTGAGGCACAAGTCAGTCAGCACCGAAGGTAGTGACTGCACATTCCACCAGGGCGGTGGCAACCATGGCAGCATACTCCACTGGGGCTACAGTAGAGGAGATACGCAGAGCAGTGCTATGGGGGTCATTATCCCTATTTGTGAGACACTATAGAATAGAACAGACGACTTCAGCAGAAGCAGCCTTCAGAAGAAGGGTGTTGCAACAGGCGGTGAAGGCATATGAAACGGGATCATTGATCCTACCTGAAAATACAGCTTCGGTACAGCTAACCAGTTCTGGATGATCCCCCCCCCCCCAAAGCAGAGTGAAGCATTGGGCATAGCTGGAGGGTCAGCCTAGGTCTCTCCAATAGGAGCCGCACAAAATTTGCATAGCCCTATCAGAGTGAGCAGGGGTGTGACCTAACCAGTTGTGGATGACTTTGCCCCACTGAAGAGAAAGAACCTTCAGGTATGTTTCTTTCCCCCTTGAAATCCGGTAGGCTTTTGTGTATTTTGAGCATGAACTCTTCTTGTGCAGATGCAGTATTTGTTAGAAGAACAGTCCCCTTGGGGGCATAAACTGCACTTCATTTTTCTCCTCTTGGATACAGCACATCAGATTGTTCTGGGCAATGGGAGATCTGTTTGTGCTTCTTATACCTTATACCTGTATCCAATGATTTCCCCTTTAATGCATATGAACTTAATCTTGCGTTCTCTGATTTAGCAGAAGGGTTTGACTGAACTGCAGGCTGTGGAAGGTCAGTAGTTCAGCAGTTCAAGACCCGAGAGTGCCGCATGATGGGGTGAGCTCCTGTCTCTAGTTGCAGCTCCTGCCAACCTAGCAGTTCGAAAGCAAGAAATTGCAAGTAGATAAATAGGTACCACTTCAGTGGGAAGGTAACAGCGTTCTGTGCGCCTTGGTGTTTAGTCATGCCGGCCACATGACCACAGAAATGTCTTCGGACAGCGCTGGCTCTTCGGCTTTGAAACGGAGATGAGCACCGCAACCCTAGAGTCGGATTCGACTGGCTTTCGAGCAAGGGAACCTTTACCTTTACCTATGCAGAGGGGATAAAACAAGGTTGTATGTGGGGTCCTGCTGAAAAGTTTAATTTTCTCAATTTTGTTGCTACTGGTAATTTTTGAAGTAACTGAAATTGTTTAGCCTGTAGAAATTTTTATTTTTTACTTCCCAAAGCACTGTTGTTGGGATGGACAACATGTTCAGCACCAAGAACAACACTAGAAACCTATCTTGAGCTGGAAATCCTGAGCCTGCTTTATTTGTTTGGCACTTACATGGTTACAGTCAGGGCTCTGTTTGTAGTAGGAATTCCTTTGCATATTAGATGACACAACCTTATTGTAGCCAATCCTCTAAGAGCTTACAAAGCTTTTCTTACAGGGGCTACTGTAAGCTCTGGGAGGATTGGCTACATTAGGGGTGTGTCGCCTGATATGCAAAGGAGCTCCTGCTACAAACAGAGCCCTGGAAAATGCTTGGTGTAGGTTTATGGCAAGTTGCATTCTGTTGTACCATCTGTGCAGTTGGGTGGGAAACTAAAAACTGCATGATGTTTTGGTAGTAATACATTAATCTGAGAATTCATATTTCAATAAATCAAGTTTAATTTGCCCCTGCATTCCTTTGGGCCTTTTTGGTGATTTTTCTTGAGCTGTAGTTGTTCAGTTGTTAAAGGGGATCCAAGCATCTTCCTTGAAACAGCACTTGCAAGCACAATACATTTACTGGCTTAGTAAATTTCACATGACATTCAGGATCAATATATAGAATTAAAATCCATACATAAGTTAAAACGTAGATACAGAAAATTATATAAGAATCAATTTATAATAGCCTTAGATTTGGCTTTAAGAGGATGATCGGGGGTCTGGAGACCAAGCCCCATGAGGAAAGGCTGAGGGACTTGGGAATGTTCAGTCTGGAGAAGAGGAGGCTGAGGGGGGGACAGGATTGCTCTCTTTAAGCATTCGAAGGGCTGTCACTTAGAGGAGCGCAGGGAGCTCTTCCTGTTGGCAGCAGAGGATAGGACTCACAATAATGGGTTTAATAAAGGGCAGGAAGGTATCGGCTGGATATTAGGGAAAACTTTTTTACAGTGAGAGTTGTTCAGGGCAGGGATGGTTTAGGGTGATCCTGCATTGAGCAGGGGGTTGGACTGGATGGCCTGTATGGCTACTTCCAACTCGTGATTCTGTGAGATGAAACCTGAGATGAAACCTGGCAAAAGATACTCTGTGATGTGTCATCAAGCTCCCAAGTTCAGGGTACGTCATTGCTTACAGGTGCAAATGGTTCTGGCCAGTGTAAGACAAAAGGTTTACCATCTAACACCCTTGCTAGAACATCACACCTACAGGACAGAGACTGGGAAAACCAAAAGGCTAGATAGTGTTGTTGTTTTTTAATTCCTTTGTGGTAGAAAGAGCCTGACTGACCCCAGAGGGAGACAAACTCAGGACACAAGGAAGAAGCTCTCTTATCTTTCAGCTTTTGGCCAGGGAGGTTGAAGTTATGAGCTCTTTACAAAAGGACTCCATCTTGTTCCTTGGCACTTGGTCAATGGGGAGAATTCTCAATTGTTCCTTTTTATGCTTGCTCATCCTGATGTTTGTATACTCTTTTTTGTTTTTGTCTGTTAAACCTTTTTATATTTTGAATGCTTTGAAGCCTGATCTCTGTGAACACATCTATGACAGATTGCACAGAAAAGCGGAGGTTGTTTTTTTTAAAAAATGCTGCTTGGGTCAGAGAGTCCGGGAGTTCATGAGTTAATCTTCCCTAGAGAGAAGAGTTTAGGTGATTGGCTGCTGTACTGCTCTCTGATTGGCCAACACTAGCTGAGAGAGAAAATAAAACAGCAGATCTGGAGGAAAAAGGGGTCTTTTGCTATTTGGTCTTCCTAACTCTGGATCAGTAGGCAGGGCATTGGTTTCTGAGGGAAGAGACATTTGGGAGTCAGCGTTTTCTGATGACAGAAAAGTACTTCTACAAAGAGAAGCGGAGAAACCCATTGTCTTCGAAATATTAAAATTGCTCTGAGGGAGAACTTTAGATTCTCAGGAAAGATGCAGAACAGCTTTACACAGACAAAGGATACTGGAGAAGGATTTGGCAGAAGGTATGGGTAGTTAGAGAGAATTCCCAGGCCAGGCAAATAGCAAAAGGAGTTATTGCTTCTTAGGGACAAGGAGAATAACTTCCTGCCATTGAAAGGGGTTGGGAAGAGAACCCTGGTCTGTGATAAAGGAAAGAAGCTTAGACACTTCAGGAGTTAGTGAAAAGCTGTAATATCTAAAGGAAAGCCTAGAACTTTGAATGAAGATACCTAGAAACAATCATAAGAACTGTGTTAGTGCTGAAATATTCTAAAAGAAATATACTCTCAAAGAAAGAAATAGAAAGCCCTGAAACAAAAGTACACTCTCTTGAATGTTCTAAGAATTCAACTCTGCATATATATTAGAAAGTTTTTTACCTCAGCAATCTCAAAACCTTGACTGTTCCTATTATACATATATTCCCTGCCTGTTTAATAAAATCTTTATTCTGTTTTTGAAAGTTAATTTTCCTCAAGTGCCATTTCTCAAGGGTTTAAAAAACTGGACAGCTTTTGTATTTTCAGTAGAGTTCCTGAGCTGAGAAAAAGCCTAAACTAAATATCTAAACATAGGGTGGGACAGTCAAGTATTTTATGACAAAGAATATACATGTTATTGTAGGGCAACTCTGTCACTGAAGGGAACTGAAGATTTGGTGAGAAAAATCTGCCAGACAGTTGGGGAGATACCTGTCTGCTGGTGAGGGGGCTCCTGGGTTGGTTCTGGGGTCTTCTGGCACGTGAGCTTCATGTGCATGCCACAATGACATTACCTGGAAGTGACATCATCGTACTGAGCACATTGTACAGGCTACACTCCAGTATTTGGCTAAAAACTCTATAGTCACCATAGAGTTTTTAGCCAAATGCTAGAGCGCCCTCCACATGCCATACTCAGCACAATGGTTTCATGTCCTGGTGACATTATCATGCCAGGCACATTGGCCATGACGGGGATCTTCAGGGGTGGGGCTCACTCCACCATTCAGCTGGCTGGTGGCAGATTGGGCCCCACAAAATCAAGGGAACCCCCACCCCCATATAAAGGGCAGCAGCAGCGGGGGACAAGTTCAGCTTGCTGTCTCTTGATTGCAGTAGGTCAGAAGTGTAGTCGATCATTTCTGCCCTAGCTAGTACAAATGAAGGAGGAGATATAACAGCTAGGTGGAGCCTTTAAACAGCAACACAACTGTCGAGTACTAGATGCAAAAATCCATCTGGCAAGGGATATACTCTTTCAGATTTTTTGGTGTCAGTGCTTACAACCCAGAGAGAAGATGGTACCACTGGGAGTAAGGGAAAGGGGTGGAGTCAGCAAGTGGAGACTTGGTGGCTACAGGGCTTTTCCAAGCTCTCAGGGCCGACTGGAACAAAGATTGCAAGCCCATTCCTTCACACTCAACAACACCCATTGGATGTTGTTAGGAGGAGCAGCATGTCCATCACTCCCACCCTTCAGCTGATGTGTTAGATTTTTTGGGGGTAGATCCAGATTATTCATTTGGATGGGAATGGAATGCTATTCATGTCTTGTGTGCAGCAGCTGGATCTGAAGCTTCTAGATGAGAACACTGCATGTCAAAATTTTCAGAGTACTCTTTTCAAGGCCGAGGACAGACTGGCAATTTGCCGCGGGATGGGACCCGGGCTGACAGCGACTCAATATCGGAGTAAATGGAACGTTCACACAGGCACATCTGCCTGGCGTCCCCCACCCGGAGCTTACCGGAGCCCTCGCGCTTCAGAGCCGGTTTAAAAAAACACCTGATAAAAGCCGTCGCAAATCGTGAAAGCCTGCGTTCGTCACGCGTTTCCCCGCTTCCGGGGAGTCTGAACGCGCAGCTGAAAAGCCGGGAGCAACCCGCGTTGGGCATGAGGCAGCAGCGGCGTGATTGGCTGAGCTCCGCTCCACTGCCCAATGCGGTGCCGGCGTTGCAGGGCAAAAAAAAAATCGCCGAAATGCGCTTATGCGCATGACCGCATGAGCGCTCATGCGCACATACGCCCACAGCCGAAATAATGGGGGAACAGCGAATATAGCGCGCCTCTGGCACGGCAGTCTGAACGGTCCCGCGCGCCTCCATCCCGTTTCTTCCGGCAGAGGCCCCCGCTGTGTGGACGGGAAAACCCGGTATCGTTTACTCCGGGTTTTTTTGCCGCGACTCGATACCGGGGCAAATTGCCAGTCTGTCCTGGGCCCAAGTCTAGCCGCGTCCAGAAACCTTCTGCAGATTTACTTTGTGTTCTGTCCAATCCTGCCCCTTCAAGTGCCTCCCCCTGGCTTGTCGGGGTAGTGATGATGGAAATGCTGGATGAGGCAGGGGGCCCGAATGTGATCCACCTCCACCCACTCTCTATGTTGTGGCCCAAAGTCTACCCATTCAAGCAAATACAACAGTTTGTTCCTAAGAAGATTAGAGTCTAAAATGTCGGTTCGCCTTCATAATGCGGTTTGCCTTGCACCGTTGGGGGTTTTTTTTTTTGCCAAGCATTAGGTCCAGGATCCTGGTGGAGTAATCTGAAATGGAAAACAGGATGCAATTGTCTCAAAGTTTTAGGCAATTCAAGCTCCATAGCCACATCATTGATTTTACGTTTCACAGGGAATCACCCCACATATTTCCAGCCCAGTTTCCTACTAGGCTTAAGTCCCTTGATATTCTTGGTAGACACATAAACCGAGTCACCAGGGTGGATGTCCCAGCCCACTGAGCGCTTCTTATCCACCTGCTACTTATAATCCAGTTTAGCCTTGTCTAAGGCTTTGCACAGAAGCGGCCAGGCTGCCTGTAGTTTTTTACACCAGTCTCCCACCTCCCCTTCCAGCAGGGCTGCATCAGACAAAAATGGGAGGGGTGGCGCCTCATAGCCATAAGGTGCCATAAACGGGGAGACCTCTGTGGAAGAATGGCATGTAGATAGCACCAACTTAATAGCTACTGCCTCCTTATCCCAAACTGACCAATTATGTTCCGTATTGTTAAACTTCCGGGAGACATAGGAGAGGGGTTTAATTTGTTATCCTCTCCCTCTTGCAAGATGGCAAGATATTTTTTGAATTCATTTGGGTGGGCAAGCATGCGTTTGGACGTGAACAGGCCTTTCAAGTGATCGAACACCTCCTGGCATTCGTTCGTCCACATTATTTTAGCACCTGGTCAGGTACACTCAGGGCCCTTCCTCTTCATCTTTAAGAGATCCGTGAGCAGCAAGCTCACCTTTTTTCCCGGAACAACACAGGGCTGGTGAACGGGGAGGAAGCTGGCCAAATGAAACTTCTGACAAGGTTTTTGTCAATGAACGAATGTAGCTCCTCCATTTCAGTCAGACTCATGGCATACAACTTTCCTTGGGTAATTGATGCCCGGGCAATAATTCAGTGGCACAGTCTGAGTGTCTATGAGGTGGCAACTTGTCCACCTCCTCTTCCTCAAACACCCAGGCTAAGTCCCGGTATTTGGGGGGAATCGTGTCCATCTCCTTGCTAGCCAGGCATGTCTACACCAACTCGTCAGGAGGAAGAGTCCCCCACGCCCTATCCCATCCATGTGAGTGGCACCTAGGTGATAAGAACTGGACTTTGCCCTCATCTCACAAAATATAGGGGTCATGGTCGTGGAGCCATGGGCTGCCCAGGACCAACAGGAAGTGAGCCACCGTGGTGATTACGAAAGGTCGGAGTTCCCAATGCGCCCCTTCCCCCATTCGCAGCAGGATAGTCTCGTATTTGCAGGTGTCTTTCATGGCAGACCCATCCATTTGGGTAAACACCAGGGGTTCTGGGAGTTTAACAGCCTTGGCCCCAAGTCCTGTCACAAGTGAGGGATCGATCAAATCCTGTTCACACCCCAAGTCAATCAGACTCTGCACCCGCACGTGGGTGCCCAAATTGGGACTTATGATAGTTACAGTCATGAAAAGGGGGGGGGGGAGCTGCTCACCATTTTCTGCACCTCAGGGATAGGGACCTGCTATTCAGTGCCACTCACAGCAGGTACTGCCCATTTCCCGCCAGCTGGGATTCCTCTTTGCTGGACAACTCCATCCCCCCCTCGGGAAGGCTGGCTTGCAGAGCACATTGAATCTTGGGGCGGGTGGTTGGCTTTTCACTGGTGTGTGTCAATGTGCTTTTTCTCCGGGCCGTTCTTTGGAGTGCTCGACAGTCCCAATCCTGGGCATGCCACCGCGACGTGGCCGGCTTCACCACATCGTAAGCAAAGCCCTTGTTTCATCCGTTGCTCCCGCATCCCCTCCTTCTGCTTCAGTAGTGTCTTGGGTTTTGGCATCGCCAACACACCCTTACTCAGGGTAGCCGCATTGTTGATGCGAATGGTTCTCAGATGACTTTCGGCATCTGCGGCCTCTCGTATCCACGCATTCAGGGAAATTGGTTGCACACTGCGGAGTACCATCTCCTGGACCTCTGTTCTGCCAGGACCCCATCAGGCCACCCTTGGATCTTTGCCGCTTGCTGTCTGAACTCCTCCAAATACTCCCACATGGACATCTTCCTTTGCCGGAAGCTGCGCAGGAAAGCTCGGGCGATTTCGCTGGCATTCGGGTCTTCATATTGGGCCCTGAGAGCCCACATGAAAGCGTCCACCCCCCAGAGTTCTGGGCCATCATCATTGTGGAGGCTCACGTACCAATCAGCCGCCCCGTCCCACAACCGGGAGACAATGTGATCCACAATACGCTCCTCATCTGGGAATAGGTGGCCCCAATTCAGGACAAACTTCTCCACACGCACCACAAAAAACGCCAGTTTCTTGGGCGTCCTGTCGAACATAGCGTCCAATAGTTCCGCTGGCTGGGGTGCCTCTCGGGGTGGTTGTCCCAGGACCTGTCCCCTCAAGGCGGGGATGGTCGGCTGTCAACTGATGGGAGGTACCTGCTGCCCCAGGGGTGGCTGTGCCAGCTGCTGGGGGGGGGGTAGAGCCGGTTGCACCAGCAGCTGAAGTTCAAGCTCACAATGCACCACCTCCATCATGATTCCTGGCAGGTTGTGGAATGACTCCTCAACAATTCAAAAGAGTCGATCCTGCCTGTGTTCAAGCAGGTCCAGCCAAGTGTCTACTATACCCTCGGGCTCCCCTGTCTCTTTGAAGATGGCTCCCACCCTCGGCTTGACACTGAGCTTATGCGCCAGCTGGTCATAACTTTCCTGACATGGCCCCAGGGTGGGTGTTCAAGTTTCATGGGTATCCGCACGAAACTTTCCCCAATGTAGTCCCTTCTGCCTCATGGTCACTTGTGCGCTCGCCCCTCCAAAGGGGTCCAAGAGAGGTGCATCCGCTCCCGTCTCTTCCTCTAGGGGAAAAGTGGTCATCACGGTGGTCGTCACAGTGGTTGTAGGGACCATTTCCCCAGATGTAGTCTGGTTAGGAATCTCTTCCTCGCTTCTGCTCATCTCAGTATAGAGAGCTACGGGTCAAAAGGATGATGGATTCCTGACACTTTGTCAGGCTCCTTAGTCAGGTCACACAATGCAGGGCTTGTGTCAGGAATGCCCGGGAACAGCAGGGCTCCCTAAATTATAGTGAAATCAAACAACCCCCTAAATGAGCTGAAGCCAATGAGTATAGTTCACGTGCGTGGGCAAAGCAAGCAGGCAAAGCGGGCAAAGCTGTTGACTCCCAGCAGAGGAGTTCTGCAGCTGGAGACACTACAAGGTCAGGAAAATGATAACATACAGACAGTAGAATAGTAATGGTCAGAGGATGATAGACTGAGCATACTCCCCTCGCATTCCAAGCCCATGACAGGGCTACCTGACAGTTGGCTTACTATTGCCCTGGTATTCCTTGGAGGTCTCCCTTCCAAGTACTTGCCAGGATCGGCCTTGTTTAGCTTCTGAGATCTGGATAGCCTGGGCTATCCAGGACCTGGGCTATCCAGGTCAGGGCTGTAATCTGTTCCTTCTGAATGAAATGCCAATAGGGTTCCACCTCCTGCCCGTTGATAGGGCTATTTGTTTAGGGTTGTCATATGCTGCCTTTCAGCCTTGGGAGGTCATCTGAGGTGGCCAACTATTTAGCAAACAAACAGTAAAATCAAATTAAAACCCAGTATCAATTAATCCCAGTATACTAAATGGGAGGTGCAACATAGTCCACAGGAACACAGACCTCTTGGCCAATATGTTTATTTACAGGAAATTAAAAAAAGAATGTTTATTTACAGAAAACTGCTGGTTCAAGAGCAATAACATTACTATCGAGATTCGCAACAGTTCCTGGGATTGTGTGGTTTCCAGAGGACAGCTGTCTTGCACAATCTTGCTAGCTGCTATGTCAGTGACCCTTAGAGCACTAATATTATTTTGCTATTGCCCTTGAACCCAGTTAATATTTATTCATTCACTAATATGGTTTTCTTAGCAGGCTGCTGTACTTTTGAAAAATATTATGTGTAACAAGCAGACTGCTGCAAATGGACTCCTCTTTTCTCCTTGCTTGCACATTGTAGTCCCAATCTGTTCTAGGTTTGTGTACGTCTGAGAATTAAGTTCCCAGTGAGGAACTCCCGGTGCGTTTCTGATTGAAATTCCTCATGTGTCCTATGTGGCAGTCATGAGGACTTTGTAATGTATGAATAGGTGTTTAGTTTGTGTATTCATTACATCAGTGGTTCCCAGTCTGTGGGCTGGGGGCCCCTAGGTGGCCATGGAGTTATTGCTAAGGGTCTGTGTACCTGTCCAGCTTGTGCAGGTTTCAGCTTTCCCTCACCTGTGCTTTCCCCACAGGCCTCCATGGCAGTCACCGCTGAACTTGGTATAGTGACACCTGCTGGCTGTGTTTCATCCACCAGTCAGCTTGCTGCAGAGCCGCCATACTTGCTTGCAAGCCCCCATGCAAGCAGATGGCATCCAGCCAGCCTCAGCCAGAGGCCCCCAAGTGTGCAGCAGTCTAGTCAGGACAGCTTGCCTGCTCACAAGGAGAACCACTCCTCCTGAAAGGCTTGGGTGGGGGCATGTTGGCTCCCACTGCCCACCCTCTCACATCTCTGGTGACAGCTGGAAATGCCTACTCCTTGAATAGACGTACGGGCGATGACCGCGACCCTTTAAGGAGCTGTGATTCGGCCAGCGGTTTCCTTGCAGGACTGTCAGTGGGTTTCCCCAGGCTGTCCTATACCTGAGAAGGCCCAGGCAGCCATCAGGGGCCAGGAGGTTCACTGGGATGAGGCATCTGTCAGATAGCTGCCATGTTTTCTGTATAACCTCATTCCTTGCTTACTCGCATGCGCATAGCTTTGCTTTTCTTAAGCAACCGTGGGAGACATTCCTCTTCTAGAAGCCACTATCTGTATAACCTTGAACAGAGGGGAGGGCTTGGGTTCCCAGCTGGTGGGAATATATTGGCCCTCTTATGGGGGGGGTGTGTCTCCTGTTTATTATATAATGTCCCGTCGGGAATTTTCCCATGCACGTGCTTGGATTTCATTTGCTTGGCTAGTTGAAGCATCAGAGTATATACACTGCCCCTCATGCACTACCTGTTATTCCTGACAATGACTCTGCATTAATGGGCAGTAGACTGATATTCCAGTAACGCATAACTTTCTGAGTAAAGTGTGCCTGGACTTGCTTGCTGTTGAACCTGACACATCTCCCTCTCGAACGCCTCAGGGCAGCCTGACAAGTGGGGGGGTACCCCAGATTGGGGGGGGGTCACCCCATCTTTACAAACAGCAGCTGCCTCATCCATGAAATCCATTTCTAAAATATCAGCTTAATAAAGGCAAATTAGTAGTCAGTACACTATCCATCTATATCACTGGTTCCCAAAGTGGGCAATACTGCCCCCTGGGGGATGCTGAAATGATCCAGGTGGACACTAGGAGCCTTGGGTGCAATTGGGGGGCGCTGAATAAAAATAAGGGGGCAGTGGAAGCATAAATAAAAAAGAGTCCAGAACCTATCTGAAGCAGCCTTTTCCTGCCTTCTCCTGGTCTTCCCTGGGGTCAGGGAGGGAAGGGGAGGAGAGGGTTCCCCACAGCCAATCACAGCCATGCCTTTGCAAACTGCAAGTGTACGTGCACCCTTGTAAGACTGGTGTTGCTGCTGGGCCATTGTGTGGTGGCTGCTGCTGGCCTCTGGCTTCAGGCCAACAACATTTTTCTTTACTTACAACAACATCTTTCTTTACTATGTGCAAATTTGTCACTGCATCTTTTTGTCCACTTCTTGACGGCAGATTTCTAGGAGGGCGCTGAGTAATTCTTCTGAAATTCTGAAAAGGGGGCAGTAGGCCAAATAAGTTTGGGAACCTCTGATCTATATGATATTTCAATTTATTAATTATTTGTGTTAGATGCTGTTCGAATCTCGCAATTATGACTCTGTCGCCTTATTTTGTAGTTGTGTCTCCTGCAAGATATCGACATTGCTGTTGAGTTACTTTTTTATATATATCTGCAGCATTGACCTGAGTACACTTTGTGTTCGGTCACCACCATCCAAGCTAACTGCAAGCAAAATAAACAAGCAAATCTTCAGTGGCCAAGGAAAGAAATGCTGACCTATTTCACACACTTATTTACATTCAAGGTGCTTCTCTCCCTCTGTTTAAGAAGCTATTGTGACACCACATATTTTGTGAGTTCTCTTCACTCTCTCGATTTGTGGTTTTTTTTTGGTTTGTTTTTATTGGAATGCAAGCCTGAAAGCAAAAGGATAAAATGAATTTTCTGTAGAATTACTATGAATATCACTTGGTTGAAATAATAATTTTAGGGAGCTTTCTTCACTCTGAAAAATCAACTTGACTTTTCTCTGAGTCATCTGTTAATGCTGTAAGAACCTCCATATAGTCCTTGTTAAAGAACTGTATGCAATGCTAGCCTGGAAACGGGAAGTAAATGTTGACTAAAATGTTTGCTGCTAATGTGAGACAGTGAACAAACAAAGCTCAGTGTGGGTTTTTTTTAGTTTATGCCCCTGCAGTTCGAAAGCAAGAAATTGCAAGTAGATAAATAGGTACCACTTTGGTGGGAAGGTAACAGCGTTCCGTGCACCTTGGTGTTTAGTCATGCCGGCCACATGACCACGGAAACGTCTTCGGACAGCGCTGGCTCTTCGGCTTTGAAACGGAGATGAGCACCGCAACCCTAGAGTCGGATTCGACTGGCTTTCGAGCAAGGGAACCTTTACCTTTACTTTACCTATCAAGCCTACAATGTTTTGTTCACTTAAAACCTATTGGGCTTTTCCATCATCTTTATAACTATCAGTAATTGCCTGTTAACTTTGCATGTTTCAAAGATCTTGCAAAAATGTCCTGTAAAATCAGCAGCTATGTGGTACAATGTGATAGGCTTTTCTCCACATCTTGTCTTATTTATTCAAGTGGGTAGAGGTTCATTGGGGGACAGCTGTTGACAAATGTGCAGTCATACAGGAAAACTTGGTAAAAAGAGAAGTGGGCTTAGCACTCGTTCATTATTTCCAGGGGACTGTTCTTATTTCAGAAACACTCATGGAAAACAAGAGATGTATCATAACTTCAAAAAGAACGAGTAATTTAATATGTTGTGAGGGCAGTATATTCCAATGAAGCACTGATAATGTTCTGACAAATACAAGATTTTTTTGGTCTCACTAGGTATCATGACCCCAGGGGGCTGCCACCTTCTGTCACCACCACTCTAGACTTCAGGTCCCTCGAGAAGGCCCAGAGTACCCTCCCAAGCCCAACCAAAATGCCCCTTTTAAGCCGAGAAAATATAGGCGTGATGACCAGGCAGAGAACATAAAACAAAGGGTTTATTAACACAATACTGGGGCAAGGAAAACAAGACAAGGTGCTTTAAAAGATATAACAGCATTCAAAGGCAAAAATAAACAGAATCCTAACGCGATTACCTATTCACTTAACTAGTTACTACTTAAGGCCTACAGCCTTCTTACCAGGCCTCTTGCCTGCACTCACGCTGAGCCAAGTGAGGGGTCTTTCTCCTCAGACCAGACTGTCCCCTTTGTGTGACAAGACCGCAGAAGAGCAAAAGAACCATTTCCTCACAGCATACAGGGTTTATCACAGTCCTCTTCAGTTTAGCTCTGTGAGAGGAAAGCACACCATTTTCCACAGCTACCAGCTTAAGTCAGAATCTCCTCACAAAGTATGTAACAGTCTCTTCACAGAATCTCTGTACTTTGATTGGGTACAACCATTGCTAAGCCTTGTGGGCGTTGTGGGGTATCTGCTCTCCACTCCCACACAGGCTCTAGGCCTTTCTCCAGTCCCAGGCCTACACAGATCATGACACTAGGGTTGCCAGGTCCCCTTGGCCACCAGTGGGGGGTAGAGGGGAGAATTGTCAGGTCCAGGTTGGGAGACTCCTGGAGATTTGGGGATGGATCCTAGGGAAGACAAGGACCTGAATGGGGTATAATGCCATAGAGTCCACCCTCCAAAACATCCATTTTCTCCAGGGGAACTGATCTGTGTAGTCTAGAGATGAGCTGTAATTCCAAAGGATCCCCAAGCCATACCCTAGAGGCTGGCATCCCTAGGCCTCACATGTGTTCTCTGTTTTGGAGCTCTGTGGAAATCCTAAGGAGGAGAGTCGTTTCCAAAGTAACCATGGGGTAAAATTGTTGGTTTGAGTATTTTATCCACATGATAACATATGGCAAGTATCTTTTGTTTTGCCCTGATTGGTGCTGTGGGATTGTGGTGAAGGAAATGCATTTCAGGATAAGGTCACTGTTGCTAGTCACTGACATAATCTTTGGGTAGAGGGAGGGATGCAGAGAACGCATTTCTGAATGTGAAGTCTGCCAGCTAAGTAACAAAAGTCCAGTGATACTTTTGAGATCACAAAATGTAGTCCAGCATAAGTTTTAGTGAATGAGAGTTTCCTTCATCAGATGCATGGAGTGTATATCCATAAGGCCAATGGTTTTATGTTAAAGGCTGCAGATAGACAGGCGTGTGTGTGCGTGTGTGATTGTGACAGAGATGTTATACACATACACCCACACGGTATCATATGCCAGTTATGCCTTCTACTCTCTAAACCGGACAAACAGGTCAATCCCTACCCAACTGTACTCCATATTTCATTATTATCATCCCTCTAACACGACAAGGTAGGGTTAGAGGTGGTCATAACAACATTTGTCTGTCTGTCTGTCTGTCTGTCTGTCTGTCTGTCTGTCTGTCTTATATAGTGAATTGGAATGGAATGTCTTCAGAAAATTATTCCTCACTCATCAGGTTACAAGTGTCACAGCCAATTAGGGGTGTGCACAAAAAAATCGGGTCCAGGTATACCAAACCTGAAAAAATATCGGTATTGTACTGAGATTGGGGAAAGAATCGGTATTGCTGAAAATATTCAGCGATCTTTCTCTCTCCTTTCCTGAGCTGCCCGCTATGGTGGAAGGCAGGCAATGGTCAATTTCAGCCCCCTCATTTTGGAAGCGGGGAGGACTGAAACTGACACAGTCTTCCTTCCCTCCCCCAGCCAGCCCGGCTGCGGAACAGAAGACAGATTGGGGTGGGGAGGCATCTTTAAATGCCCCCCCTTCCCTTCCCCAGTTGGCCACCATGGCAGATTGGCTGGGGGAGGGAAGCAAGATCAGGGAGCCATTTTTAAATACTCCCCTTCCCTTCCCCAGTGTCAGGTATTCCTGCCATAAAGGATGGAGAAGGGAGGGAGGATGGGACTGTATAGAGAAGGGAGGGCGGATGGGACTGTAGGGTGTTGATTGATGCTTTGAGACTGGTGGGATGGAATGTGGGGAGCTGTCGATGTTGCCCGGGCAACCGGGTCATATCTCAGATCCCAGGCCAAGAGTGGCCTTGAATGCCAGGCTGACTGTCTCCTATCGCTTTCTAAAGACAACAGCTAGGCTGGGAAAGGTGGGATGGAGGGTGAACTATTATTTACGGCTTCTGGGGTTCCTGCGCGCGCGAGGTTCATTCATTGGTAGAATGGTGGGGGCCCTTTTCCCCCTTTAGGGTATATCTCTATGCTTCATGTATCCAAAGTATTCTTAACAATGCTTCTGTTCTAGTGACCTAGTCTTGCAGCTTAATAAATACTATTCTTGTTTCAATGAACAAGGCCTGGTGTTTGGCTGACTAACTAAGGACCCTGACACCCAGCCAGCTGAAAATAAATATCTGAAAAATACCGATAAGGTATTTTTGAGGTATTTATTTGGTTCAGCTTATGCTGAATGCACACCCCAACAGCCGACTGCTTTCACTAGTTCCATATTCCACACACAGTAAAATGTCTGCTTTGGTGATGACACTCCAGAGACACCTTCTGTGAATAGCAGATGTTGTTGTTGTTGTTGTTGTTCAGTCGCACATTCGAGTCCGACTCTTCGCGACCCCATGGACCAGATTACGCCAGGCCCTCCTGTCTTCCGCTGTCCGCTGAAGTTTGCTCAATTTCATGTTCGTTGCATCGATGACACTGTCTAACCATCTCATCCTTTGCCGTCCCCTTCTTCTTTGACCTTCAATCTTTCCCAGCATCAGGGTCTTCTCCAGTGAACGCTCCCTTCTCATTTGGTGGCCAAAGTATTTGAGCTTCAGCTTCAGGATCTGGCCTTCCAGGGAACAATCAAGGTTGATTTCTTTTAGGATTGACTGATTTGATCTCCTTGCAGTCCAAGGGACTCTCAAGAGTCTTCTCCAGCACCATAGTTCAAAAGAATCTATCCTTCGGCGCTCGGCCTTCCTTATAGTCCAACTCTCGCAGCCATACATTACTACGAGGAATACCATTGCTTTGACCATGCAGACTTTTGTTGGCAAGGTGATGTCTCTGCTTTTTATCATGCTGTTTAGGTTTGCCATCGCTTTCCTCCCAAGGAGCAGGCATCTTTTAATTTCATGGCTGCAGTCACCATCTGCAGTGATCTGGGATCCTAGGAACGTGAAGTCTGTCACTACTTCTACGACTTCCCCTTCTATTTGCCAAGGAGTGATGGGGCCAGATGCCATGATCTTAGTTTTTTTGATGTTGAGCTTCAAGCTGACTTTTGCGCTCTCCTCTTTCATCCTGAGCAAGAGGCTCTTGAGGTCCTCTTCACTTTCTGCCATCAGAGTGGTATCGTCTGCATATCTGAGGTTATTGATCTTTTCCCCCGCAATCTTAACTCCGGCTTGTGATTCATCCAGGCCAGCATTTCGCATGATGTACTCTGCATATAAGTTAAATAAGCAAGGTGACAATATACATCCTTGTCGTACTCCTTTTCCTATGCTAAACCAATCAGTTGTTGCATAGCAGATGTTACATAATGATTATTGTTAGGTGCTGCTGCAGCTAGAAAAAGGAGGAGAAGAAGAAGAAGAGGAGGAGATTGGATTTATACTGCACCCTTCAGTTGGAGTCTCAGAGCAGCTTACAATCTCCTTTCCCTTCCCCCTCCCCCTCCCCCTCCCCCTCCCCACAGCAGACATCCTGTGAGGTAGGTGGGGCTGAGAGAGCTCTTTCAGGGACTGCCCTTGAGAGAATAGCTCTGAAAGAACTTGTGACTGACCCAAGGTCACCCAGCAGCTGCATGTGAAGCAGTGTGGAATCAAACCTGGTTCTCCCAGATTAGAGTCAGTGCTCCTAACCACTTCACCAAACTGGTTCTGCTTCCTGCAAATATCTTGCCTGAGACTCTTTAACGATGTAGTTTCTTTGTCAAGGTAGTAAAATAGTGGGTCTTGGAGTGCTTCATTTATCAGAGGGAAGTTGCCTGCAAGCCAGGAAAGCAAACTGTCCTTTGCTATATGCCTTGCATTAGGAATACCAACTGTGACACTGTGATAGCCACTTGCCCTGATAATACAAGGGAAGGAAAGATCCACTTACTTCAAATGAGATTGCTGCCACCATTTAAGGAAAATGTGAACATGTGAAGCTGCCTTATACTTACTATTGGCTTGTATAGGTCCATCTTGCCTCCTCTGATTGATAGCAGCCCTTCAGTCTTTCTCAAACCCAATGCCAGTGATGCCTTTACTTGCAGATGCCAGGGGCTGAACTATATAACATTGTCTTACAATAGGAGTCAATGAGAAAGAGAACATGGAAAGCTGTGTATGGATGCTAAGCAAACAATTACTAGCCAGTTGTATACACATTAGATCTTGTATTACAGTGAAATTTCAATCAGTACAAAATATAGTAGACCATGTACAACAAAGGTCCAAAACAGTAAAGTGACGAAATTTCTGGATAATGTATTCGTTGAGTCTTCTTCTAAACAGGACCAATGTATAGTTTCAAACTAACAAAACAAATTCATATAGAGTTACAGGTATATGTTTTTAAATAATTTTAAACATTTTTAATCAATTTTAGGGGGTTTGCTATTTTTATATGTTATTTAAATTACATAATAAAATTACCTGCAAAAAACATTTTTTCTGTTTATTGAACGAGTCTGTATACAGTTAATAAATCTATAAAAATAGAACAATAAACATTAATATCATGCGAGTTTGCAAGGCATATCAGAAATCTAAAGTCGGGCCATCCCATTCATCAGAGTAGAAAGAAAAGTCAGAATGTAGCCTCAATGTATTCTTACTAATAGGAAGTCTTATAGTGTATGTATCAATTGACATCTTAAAGGCATACATTCATGGTATTCCAGAGACATTTATCTTTAGGTATTCTGTTAAAACTTACTGAAGGCTGAACCACAGAAAATTCCAAATTATTTTAAATTCTTTTAACGGGAAATCTATATGAGCAGACTATGTGGAAAACATTATTGGCAGAATGTCTATTAAAAATGTCTATAAGAAACACGGAAGTGCCATGGAAAGGTTAAGCCCATAAGGATGATACGTTTTGAGCTTACAAATCCAAAAGGCTTGTGAAATATCAGTTTTGTTACACCTATTGGTTACAACAGTTTCCAATACTAGGAATCTGAAATCCTCACTGCTATAGCCTTTGTCCAGGAAATGGTAAATTTCCAAAACTTGGTGGTTGTTAACATTCAGCTGGGAATGCTGACCTAACTGTGATTGCCAGCATCCAGTGGGATATGAGGAAATACCTATTTTGGGGATACTGGAAAACAGAAGTTTCAGCATTTGTTCACGCAGATGAAAGTTGTGATCATGCATCAATTTGTGATTCCCATCTTGCACCGTTCATGAGAGTAGACTGCTTGTATTGCGGTTTCAGGGGTTTTTTTAATGCTTAAATCGGAATGGCTTGGTGGTTGTATCGCAGAGAGGGAAGTCATGAGACACAGAAAGAATGTGTTAAAGTACACCTAAAGTCATATCCTCCAGTTAACAGATGGCATTTTAACTGTAGATGAAACATTAATGGGACTAGAGTTTCAGTGTCTTGCTCTTTATCTCCCTAGTGTCATCATGCTTTTACTCGCACTCCGTTACCCTGAGGGAACCCTTAGTTGAATGAGTTTGTTTTTGTTTTTTTAGGTATCAGATTTGCAGTGGGGCCCTTCTGTACATGGGGCTCTGTTACAATTCCACTAGAAATCACTGCAGCACTCCAGAAAACATTGCGGTGGGGCAAGAGAAGTAGTGATTTTAGCAAGGTGACTTTAAAAATTAACCTTTTGTTCATCATCAGAAAATGGTGTTTTGAGGCATGACTCGCTGAGGTGAAACTGCCGAAGAAGTGTGCTGTCACATAAAAGCTTGTACCTTGAATAAGTCTTCGTTGGTCTTAAAGGTGCCACTGGACTCAAATTTTGTTCTGTTTCTTCAGACCAGCACAGCTACCCACCTTAATCGTGCTTAAACAAATCACAGAATTAAGCCTACCTGTTGAAAGGTTGACTACAACCGTAATTAGGAGCTGGCTCTGTAATCCTCCCCCTTCTTTGGTGACTGATGGGTCAAGTAAAAACCTGTCTGATCTGTCTCATAATTCATCCTGGCACATCATGTTCTCATCTAAGCCAGAAAGGCTGTATGGAGTTCTGACCTGGGGTTTGCAAGCTGACAATAGAATCCTTAAGTTGGAAATGATCTGAGACTGTCTACTCTTAACCACTGGCACGAAGGCAGAATTTTGTAGATCTGCATCCCCTTCTGCTAAGCCATTTGACTTTCAGTGGAATCAAAATAGTTGAGCTTTATGTTATGTCATTTTTTTGCAGAATATTTAAAGTTTTCTAAAGCTACACAATTCCCTTCACCTTCAGTTACCGCAATAGCCTCCTTCCTCAATACTGAGGGGCAACATTCACTAAGCAATTCCATCACATCCTCAGAAGTTAGGTGAGATGTAGGGATTAACTGAGGAGGTTCCTTGTCTCTCCATCCCCTAGACCAGGGGCTTACAGTTTTCTAAAAATGGCTAGCAGTACAACCAAATTGCTGTATCGTTAAGAAGATAAAGAAGAGCTGAATCTGGCTAAAATCTGGCTAATCGAGTCATAGATTTCCTGTGTGTTTCATCTCAAGAAAGGTGGGGAGGTATCTGTGAGATGTGGAAATGCTTTGTCCTTTCCTGCATCTGCCCTCAAAACATTTAGTTTGTGGGTTGACTGTGAACAGTGTATGAAGAATTCCTGTCTGTAGGAATTCCTGGTGTGTGCTAATTACAGAGTGCCACTGGTTGTACTGAAATAGATATGTGGGGCTGGGAGCATTTACAGAAGAGAATAACCGGTGTAAAAGGAAGTAACTCCTTGGCCATTTTGTCCTATTTTCTCCAACCCCCTATGGAGGGACTGTTTGCAAGAATATCCTCATGTGACCTGTAGAGTTTTTCAAGAGAAGGTGGCACTGAATGGTACCCTAGCAACAATCTGATAGTTCTCACAGGTGGTGGTCAGATGGCAGCCTTAACGCGATCTGCAAACGCTACTAAATAATCCGTTTCTCCCTGAGACGGAGTTTGTTTGATCACACATTCCATCCTGGACCCGCCACAATAACGTGATGAATTGATCAGATGCCTTTACCCCCTTTGAAAAAAAACACACAAAAAACTATGAGTGCTGGATGCGCATATGCGCACATGCACATATCTGCCCCCCTCAGCTGTTTGCCTGGCCGTACAACACGGAATGACAGTAAGCGCTCCACAGTGGCAAGAAAATCGTTGGGATATGTCTGAGGAAAAAACAAGTTCCGGGGATGAGCTCTAGGGCAATACCAGCTGGCACAATTACCCTAGAATTCACCTTGTCACTTGGAATGGAGGGGACTACTTAAAATGATTTTGTGAACAAGCAGATAAACAAGGGGGAATTGTGTTAGACCAACCGGCTGGGTGACCAAGCGCCAACACTGAGTTTCTCAGCCATCGGTCATATATGTGCATCAGTCATATGTGCACATATGTGCATATGCACACCTCGCTAAACCCTTTAAAAAAGGCTGAAGCCAGGGACGATTATCCCCAACTGCATGATTGTGCGACAGAGTGATCACACAACTAGAGAGGTGCAGTGAACCCATAGAGAACTGTTTGAACTGGACTTAACCAGGTACCTATTTAATCCAATTCAAACACAGATGCCCATGGGATGCCGACTCCTCAATTACGGGGGGCAGATGTTGATATCGGAACATGCATTTTTAATCCGTTAGGTATTAGTATCGAAGCTGCATCAAAATGCATGTCTGACTGTACCCATTATGTGGGTACTTTTTGTTCATCATTCCCTGAAAGGTTTGTGCTGCTTCTAGTGATTGCCATAATATTGACTTGTATATGGCTGAGTTCAGATGGGCAGTTTGCCCTGAGATAGGCATGTTTCAGCAACCTTTCACAAATGGATTAAAGGGGCTGTTCACACAGGGACATCTGACCGGCGTTCCCCAGCTGTACATAACCCGTCTTGTAACACTTCCCTTCCAAGTTTAAAAAATACTGGGTGAAAGTGGTAGCAAACCCTGGGAAGCGTGTCTATCCCACGTATATCCCGCTTCAGGGATGTGTGAATGCGAACAAACTGATCCGGTAGGGATGCTCTTATGCGCATGAGCACATAAGCGCATATTGTCAGATTCCATTACAAAAAGCCACTTACAGCCATGCCTCCGCCAGGGGCAGGCCAACAGTGTCAATTCTGCCTTGCGTGTCCTCCCCAGTATGCTCCCACATCATTCTGCTCAGTGTGACTGGGAAAACCCGGAACACGTTGTTCCTGGTCTTTTTTGCCACAACTCCCTTGCGCTTCAAACTGGCAGTCTGAACTCAACCTACGAACCACCCAAAGATATATTTTTTGGTGGCAGCTTGTTCATTGCTGCATGCATGTCTTCAAACAAACACATGATTCATGAGATGCATGAAAATGATCCCAGAAGATCTCTTGGTATATCCAAACAATATGGTACAGTATCAGGTTCAGAGATTTGAAAATTGATTGCATGAGACAACCACTGACAAAAGAAAATACTTTGGCTGCCTTTTATTTGCCCCAGATACTCCTCTCTACCCACTTACTCCCAGTTTTTCACTTGGCATTTTTGTGTCCTGTGATGCAACTCTTTGCAATTGTGTGTGCTGAATTTCATAGCTTGCAGGTCAGTGCTGCAGTTGCTTACAGCATTCAGTCATTCGCATGCTTCTTGATTAAACATGACTTTCTACCATTGCATCTTAAGAACATAAAAACTTTGTTAGTCTTAAAGGTGCCACTGGACTCTAAATTTGTTTCACCTTCCTATTTGTTTAACTTTCCAACCCTAAAATCCCGAATCAGGTGCCTGAGTAACACAGCTTTAAAAGAGACCAATTTCAGTTTGGAAGAAAATTTATATGGCACACGGGGGAGGGGCAGGACAGCAAAGGGGACAAAATTTGGCCCGTGGGTCTGAGGTTTCCCATTGTTAATATATCAGGAGTCTTCTCTCTACTACAGTTTCTGTTATAGAATAAATCATATTTGTCCTTTTTTCAATAAGAGGGGAAATTGTGTAATTTCTTCAAAGAGCTTTTGTCCTCAGAAAGTTGACTCATTAAAGCTAAGTTGGCAATTCCTCCTTTTGTAATGTAGCCCTCCGCTGTGAGATCTTAACAGAGAGTGAGGAAGTACTTCCTTTAAAACATGCCTTAGGGCTCCTGTCTCCCAGCCGAGGTCTTCAGAATTTCAGCAAGCTGCAGCTCTTCTGCAGAGATCTCTTTCATTTGAAAAGAATTATTCACGCTATTACACAATCCATGCTGAATGTTTAATTTGTCACAGTTTTCTCTTCCCTTTTATCTGCCAGCTCAAGTTGACTTCTACTGAGTCCCTTGCCCGATTGACAACAAGACTTTAGAATCAATAATCATCCTCGGGCAGGATTCTTCTGCATGAGTTTGATTGGGAATTCTCCACGTGAGCAGCAATTACAGTCGCAAATCTGAGGTCTTCCAGAAAGCAAATGTTTGCCAAACCGAAATTGCTTTCTATCCTGGATTCTTCTCCTAGTTCATGTGGTTGCCTGGCATCACAGCCTCCCTCTTTCCCTTCCTCCCAAGTCTCTGTGCAGACTCTACCGGCAGAATGAATGAGAAGTGGGCCTTGTTTCCTGCTCTGAAAAAATGGGGTTGGAAAGTACCACCTCCTTATAAAGCCAGAAATCATATTTAAAGGACATATCGGGGGGGATCCCATCAGCCTTCTCCAGTGGTCCTGGGGGCAGATCGGTCCTCACGTATGGGAAAAGCTCTTCCCTCTGTTCCAGCAGGGTTGCCTTGTCTTTGTTTGCAGTTCCTGTACGGGGAAGGGCTCTCCCTCGTGGCCCCAGTTCTTCGGCCCTGCCTCAAGGCGGGAGGACACCATCTTGGAGCTCTGTAGCTTGAGCGCAGTGATTCTCCTTTTTTATCTTAACTTTTGGTTTTTTCCTTCCAGGATCTGTGCTTGTGAGGCACAGCTCCTGGATGCACACCCAGAGAGAGAGGCACCCGAGGAGTGCCAGGGGGTGGGAAGGCCTGTCACCCAACCCCCATCCCCAGCTGTGCAGTATCGGGATGGGCCTTCACCCCTAACCTCATCCCCCAGCGTGGAGATCCACCAGAGAAGATCGGGGCTAGTGCTCCTTGGTGTGGCGTGGCTCCCTGGCTGCAGCCCCGGGTGGAAGCGTGGCCTTGTCCTTCCCTGCTGGTGAAGTTGGGGCTGGGAAGCAGGCCCACACTCTCTGGATTGGTGCAGCCTTGTAGCCTGAGGTGACCAAACCCGGAGCACAGCCTCGGCCCTGGTGCAAGCCTATCGGGTCACGGAGCAGGCCTGTGCTCCCTGGCGCAGCACAGCCTTGAGCTCAGAGCCCTGGGTTGGCAGAGCTTGGCATCGAGCCTTGAGCTTCCCTCTTTGCCCAAGATGGACACTAGCAAGGAGACCCTCAAGGCTGGAAGTCCCACAGGAGCCCTGGGCTTGAACCTGGACCTGTTGGGGGAGAACACTCAGGCCAACCTCCTAGCCTGGCTCAAGGGGGAGATGCACTGGGAGATGAAACGGGAGGTCCAGGCATTGATCTTCCAAGTCTTACCCAGAGGGCCACCCCAAGCAGGGAGAGATCCCTGTCCAGCAGCACGTTGGGAAGCAGAGGGACAAGGGGGGTCACATTCTCCTCTGTCCCCCAAGAGGCGGAGACTGGACCGTCATAGGGACTACAGTCTACCCACAGATGATGGAGAATGACTTAGGTAGCTCAGAATCCTTGCAGAGAGAGGAGGGGAAGCTGTCTGAGGAGGATGAGCCCGTGGCCACAACTATGTAGAATTGCCTGTTCACACAGGAAGTCTTTCACAAGCTCCTACCAAAGGTGCCGCATGTCCTGGAGATTTTGGGGGGCAGTGAGGACAAGGACTCTAACGCTAATGTGCAGGAAGGTTGCTCCAAATTTCTGCCTGCAAAGAGAGCCCCTCCTCTAGGAATCCCTTTCCTGGGGGCTTTCCACAGGGTAGTCAAGGCCAAATGGGAGACCCTGGACAAATCCAAGTTGTACCATCCCATCATCAGTAAGTTCTACTCAGTGGTACCTGGGATGGCGAAGAGGTCCAAGCTTCCCAGGACAGATGATCCAATCGCCAGGCTGTGCTCATCCTCAGTCTTGCCTGCGGATGCAGAGGGGTTCCCCAGGGACCCAAACAATAAGAGAACTGAGCAGTCCTCGCGCAAAGACTTTGAGGCAGTAGCCACATCTCTTCACGCCTCCACTGCTTGCTTCCTCTCCTCCAGGGCTGCCTATGCCTGGGCATCAGACCTGGCAGCAGCGGAAAGGCGCCTGCCCAAAGATGTTAAAGACAGCCTGGAGAAGTTGCCTTGGCCACAGCCTGTGCAGCAGACGCTGCCTTAGATTCCATCCAGCTATCGGCTCAGTCCATAGCGGCCAGTGTCACTGCCAGGAAGAATATTTGGCTGCACAATTGGGAAGTAGACCCATCTGCTCAGTCCAAGGTGGCCAGCATACCATTCAAGAGAACACACCTGTTTGGGGAAGGCATGGACAAATACCTAATAGAAGACAAGGACAAAAAGAAGGAACACAAGTCCAGGAGGCACTGCTCTTCCTTTCAAGAGCCCAAGCAGGCCTGTGTTCAGACACTGCTAAAGGGGGGAAGCAGAAGTCCCTCAACCTGACTACTCCCCATCCCCAGGCCCACAGGGAATAGGTGGTCAGCTCCAAGGCTTCATCGAGCAATGGAGAGCAATAGTGGGCGGCCGGTGAGTGTTAGACACAATAGAAGCAGGCTAGTGTCTGGAATTCACTGCTTCTCCAACACACTGATTTGTACAGGTCCCAAAAAAGAGATGTCCTCAAGATCACCAGCTACTCAGAGGGGCCATACAACACCACCTCGACATAGGAGTAATAGGCATTCCAGCCTAACATTAGATTATGACCCTCAAGATTAAGGATTCTAGGATTAAGTGATAAGATCCATTCTCGAATCCAGGTTAAGCAAGCCACTTGCTAATATAGTCTCCAGTCTAGTAAAGCTAGACCACCTCTTGCAGACTTATCTTGAAGAAGTTTAAGTTTGATTCGTGTTTTTTTCCCTTGCCAAATGAAATCTCGTACCATTTTATCTAAACTTTTAAAAAAGACTTGGTTTTTAATAATAGGTATATTTTGAAAGAGAAACAGCACTTTGGGAAGGACATTCATCTTGATAACGGCAACTCTACCCATTAAGGACAGTTGTAAATTTTTCCGTTTATTGAAATTGCTTTTAATATCTGATAACAGTTTTAAGTAACTATCCTGGAAAAAGGAACTCAGCCTATTAGTGATTTGTATGCCCAGATATTTTAATTTTTTTTGGACTTCATATCCAGTTATAGCTTGTAATTTTTGGATCTGGTCTGGATTACAATTTTTTGTCATTAATTTCATTTTGGTGGAATTAACCCTAAAGCCTGCGAGTTGACCAAATTTGTTTAGAATATCAAGTAGCCTAGACACAGATCGAGTTGGATCTAGTAAAATAATTGCCAAGTCATCCGCATAAGCCTGGATTTTATATTCTTCCCCTTTTGATTTTATTCCCTGTATTAGGTTGTCATTTCTTATAGTTTCACACAGAGCTTCTGTTGTGAAGATAAAAAAGTAGTGGTGATAATGGGCATCCCTGGCGGGTGCCCTTGCATATATCAATTTGAGTTGTCATATCACCATTTATCAATACACTGGCAACCTGTTTCTTGTATAAGGCCTCAATCATGATAATAAAAACGTTTCCACATTGAGCAGACTTTAAATTTTCAATCATAAACTCCCAGTCGATATCATCAAATGCCTTTTCTGTGTCCAAAAACACTATTGCTAACTGTCCAGATGGGCCTCACAATATTCTAGCACATTAATCATAATCGTCACATTTTGGCATAACTGCCTTTTAGGCAGGAAGCTGGCTTGGTCTTGATGTATCAAACAGAATAATACCTTTCTTAATCGCGAGGCTAATATAGAGGAAAAAATATTATAATCCGAATTTAGGAGTGATATTGGACAATAATTTTGAATTTCTTTTGTGTCTGAATCTTTTTTGTGAATCAAGGAAATTAAAGCTTGATTCCATGAATCAGGAAGAGTTTTCCTTTGGGGGATATCCTGTAGGTTCTGTTTAAAAGGTAAAATAATTTCTTCTTCGAAAACTACATAAAATTCTGAGGGCAAACCATCAGGGCCAGGAGTCTTGTTCTTCTTTTGGTTTTTAATAGCCTCAGATATTTTGAAGGCTGGAATGTTTTCATTAAGAATCTTTTTTTGAGATTCGCTAATCTTTTTAATGTTTGGGTTGTCTTTGAAATAATTGTGAATTAATCCTTGGTCTAAATTCTGTTTTCTATATAATTTTGAGTAGAATCTGTTAATAATCTTTTTCATCTCATCCAAGGTGTTTTTTTCCTCCCCTTGTTCAGTCTTCAATATTTTAACAAATCTTTTGTTTTCTTCTTGTCTTAACCTGTATGCAAGCTATCTTGTGGGCTTGTTTGCATTTTCAAAGAAATTCTGTCTAATATGGAGACTCTTTTTTGCTCTTTCTTCATTGAGTAGACGGTTCATCTGATGTTGTAACTTCTGAATTTTAAGTTTCAATTGCTTTTGGGAAGTATTCTTTTTCAATTGATCTTCCTGGTCTTGTATCTGCTTTTTAAGTTGGATCAGTTTTTTATTTTCTAGTTTCCTTTTATTGATATTCTGTCTAATAAATATACCCTTGGCAAATGCTTTAAAAGTTTCCCATACAATATCCATCTAGGTTTCTGGCTGGATATTGATCTGAAAAAATTCTTTAAATTCCTTTTTTTGTTGTTGTTATAAAGGTTTTATTTTTCAGTAAAGCATTGTTCAGTTTCCAACGCGTTCTCCTAGGAACATCTAAGAGCATTATTGTCACTGGATTGTGATCGGCAAAAGTTGATGGCAAGATATCTACATCCCAAAGATCATTTAGCATAACTGCGGAAGACCACATCATATCGATTCTCGACCACAATTTGTGTTGCCCCAAGTAAAAGGTATAGTCTCGTTTCTTAGGATTTTTTGTTCTCCAGACATCTAATAGGTTCATTTCATCTACCAACTTCAGAAAGGAAGATAGCAATTCCCCACCTTGTTTTGTTTGAGAGAACCCTTTCTTCCTGTCCATAGTTTTATCGAAAAATTGCATTAAAATCCCTGAGTATACATATTTCCTCATATGTCTGATCTGCTAAAATGATCCTTAATTGCTTGAAAAAAATTCTCCTGTCCTTGGTTTGGGGCATAGATGTTCACAATTAACAGGGTTTAACCCCTCTTTGGACTTTAACTATCAGAATTCTTCCATCGCCCAAAAAAAATCAATTCAGGGTTAAGCGAGTCATTGGTGTATGTTACCAATCCTTTTTTCTTTTTTTCTCTATTGGTGGAAATAAACACTGTACCCAGTTTTTTATTTTCAAGATACTTTATTTGTGAATGTTTAATATGGGTTTCTTTCAAACAAATTACATGTAGTTTCAAATTTTCAATTTGGTGAAAAATCCTCTTTCTCTTAACATTCACAGAAATTAATTTTATTTTGATATTTTCACAGCACTTCATCTTGGGTAACCCCAATCTGTTTACAATGTTGCAATCTGGTGCGAACTTGAAGAGGTAAAATGTTACTTTTCTCACATCCTTTCTTGTCCTTAAGCTTAGCCTCTATTCCTTTTTCTTTCTCAGTGTCCCCTTCTTGTTCTTCTCCTTCTAGATCACTTTCCTCCATTTCTTCAATATTTAAATCTTCCCCATATTTCCCAATGAACTCCTGTAGCTTAAAGACAGAATTGATTTTTTGTCATTGAGAATTATAGGTGAAGAGGACGCCCTCAGGTAATAACCATCTATACGGAATACTTTTTTCCTTGAGACCAGTAATTAGTTTTTGATATCTTTTTCTTTTTCCCCTGACTCTCCAAGCAACATCTTTTAGTACTTTAATTTCTTTTTCTTGATAGATTAGTGGTTTTGAAAGCACAGCTATCAAGACTTGCTCTCGCACCTGTTTCCTAAAAAAGCGAACATGTACTTGGTACTCTATTTTTTCTTGCAAAAGCTGAGTTCATACGAAAGGCCAAATCAATATTGTTATACACCTCTTTCAAATCTTCTGCTTCAATGTACTCTATTATTACTTGGGCCAATATCTGTTTGAAGTCTTCCCCTTCTTGTTCAGGGAAGTTTTGAAATCTTAATGTATATGATGCCCTCTCTAATTCTAATCTGGTCACGGTCTCTTCTAAAGAGTGGATTTTTTAGTCCGTATCCTCTGCTTTATTTTCTAGGGTACCAGCTGCATTTAGTAAAATGTCAATGCCCTGTTTATTTTCCAGTGTCTGCTTTTTGATCTTTTCTGCTTTTAAGTTAAGTGGTTGTGTAAGGTTATCAATTTTTACTTGAAATGGTTCTAGGACTTTTTCCACTGCTGATGGTAGGACAGCTTCTAACGCAGAGTTCAGTGCAGAGTTCACAGTGGGTGGTATTGCAGAAGCTACAGCAGCCTCTACTGCTTGATTCACGGCTACAGCAACCACCTCTTGAATTAAAGTATTCAGTTCTTTCAGGTTTACTTGAATTGTATTAGATTGTCCTGAGGAGGTCAGGGAAAGTTTCCTAGCCCCATTGGCCTTTTCCCTATGAAGGCCTGTTAAACTATACAACAAAGATAGACTACAACACCAATCTAGTTTAGAACGTAAGACTACCCAAGTTCTGTTTGGATTTTGCTAACAGCTGTCAAAATCAGGAGATCTAAATATGAGGTGAGCTTGCCTCAAACTTCGTTAAATACCTTAAATACATACAAACTCACTCACTCACTTACTTACTACCTAACTACACACTTACTTACCAAAGGTTTAAGAGATGCATCATTATACAACATTGTAAGATAAGATTCTTGGGAATATATCACCTCCCACACCTCCCCAAGAGCCAAAAAGTGTTACATTGTACACCAATTATTTATGGATGCTAAGAAAAAAGAAAAAAGAAGAGCAAGAGAAAAAACAAAACACACACACACAAAAAAAAGAAAAAGTAACCCCGGTCTTAACCAAGTCTCCAGTCGTATAGGATAAGCTGGGATTAGTCCATTTGGGTGAAACAACAATTGTCCAACAGTTATTAGTCATGACAGGAGAAAGGCTGTGGGAGTCTCCCTTCTTTCTCCTGTGAAAAAGCCTTGTGCCATATGTCCTTATATCTCAGCCTTTCACCAAGAACTTCTATGTGCTCAGTACTTCAAAAGTAGACTAAGGTAAAGTTACTTTGCTTGACTACACGGCACAGGAATTAAAGATCCACTTAAGTTCTCAAAGAATCATACTCTTGCCATGATTATGTCCTATCACAATCAGTCCAGATAGATTTCCCACGTAGTATTGTTCGGATCCCACTATGAGCAGGTATCTGTTTTGCAGTTTTACAATTTTGCAGTTTTACAGTAAAGAAAACCTTCTGCCAGTTATATAGAAGATGTACGGTAGACAGGATAGGAGGGATTTAGACTCCAGGACGCATGTTCTTCCCAGCAGCCCATCTCTGTTTCCCGACTACGCTGAGTCTTCCATCTATTTCAGCTCTTAAAGTGAAAGTACAGCAAGCTCCACAGAACAAAAAAAGGGAATAAGGTCAGATTTTAAGATTTACTGTCCTTACTGTCTTGCATATGATGTATCAGCTGTAGAGGATAGGATCTCTATTCCGGCAACTCCAACCAAACTTCGACAAGCGAAGTGCTCTTCGAGCTTGGGCATTGGAGAAAGAGGGAACTCTGCTGCCACTTACAACTGCCTCCAGCTGCTACTCCTTGCATGGACCCCTCTTCGGGGGGTGCACAGGGGTAGGGGTCGACAAACCCCACAAAAAGAACCCCTCCAAAAGCCCGAAAAATCGATAGTTCGTGGAGGAGTTCCTCTGCTCACCACCGATAATGTCGCACCAAAACTGGAAACTCTCATCCATTTACATATATTGAGACTATCTTTATTTTTCCTCTATCCATCTTTATTTAATGTTTTGTTATCATCTTTGTTCTTGAGTTTGAGTCTTGTTACCATCTGGGGTATTGAGATCATTCCAATTTTTCCAGTTTTTGTAGTTTTTCCAGTTGCTCCCTGTGTTTCTTGTTGATCCTCTTCAGTAGTCTCTGTTTGTTCTTTCTCAGTCTTCAAATCATAACCATGTGTTTTAATAAAATCTTCCACCTTAAAAGTTGAGTTGATTCTATATCTTTTCCCTTTGTATGTAAAAAGGAAGCCTTCTGGAAACAACCATGTCACGTCGTGTCTGCGATCCGTGCTCTGCTCCCCCAGTGGACATGGCGTCCGGGGCCCAGTGGGGGGGCGGTCCTGGCAATGGGATACTTGCAAAAGGAGGGGAGGGATGAGGAGCCTCAGACCGGCAGGAGATGGGGTTGATACCACCCCTCAGGTCCCTCTGATAGCATGTGAAAGGACTACTCTTAGCCCCTTTCTCAATCTGCTGTCTGTCTCTCTATCCCAACACAGTCTCTTTCCACGCTCATCCTCCCCGGCTCCTCGGTTTTCCCCACCTTTTATTGCTCTGTTCCACTCCCAGCACCCCCATCCGTTCCGCTGTGCCCACCCCCTGCCTTGGCCCCGCCCCCTTTATCCCCTAGGACGCCCAGGTGTCAGTTGGGTGGGGCAGATGTTGTGCCGCCAGTGGCCTGGGCGGCCTTGGGGCCATGCCGCCGGCACCGCCCTGCAACCCTGCCGGCCCAAGAGAGCCTGTTGGAGACCCTTCCAGGGCTCCAGTCATTCTGCCACCCTTGCCTGCTCCTGTTGTCAGGCCTGCCTGGCACCACCCCCTCCCTGAGGGCCAGCGCCTGCCGTGGCCCGCTTACTGTGCCTTGCTCCCGTCTTCACCTCCCCTCGGGTAGGAGACTCTTCAGGTAAGTGGGTGGTGTGGGTTGCTCCGGCGGGTTGCCTGAGGGCAGGGGCCCATGTCCCGAGCCTGTGGGGACGGGACAACCATCTGTACTGAATTCCATTTTTTCTTCTCTCTCACTCTCCAAGGGATTTCCTTTAAAAATTTTATTTCTGTCTCCTCTATTTGGAAAGGTGTTTCATTTGTTATCTTAAGAATAGTATCCCTTATTTCTCTTCTGTGAAATCTCACGTGCACTTCTCTTGGCAATTTATATACGGCAGAGTTCATTCTATAAACAACATCAATTTCATTGTAATTTTCATCTGTATTTGCACCCATATATTCTGTTAGTGCTTGTGCTATCTCAAATTTCAAATTTTCATCTTGCTTCTATGGTATATTCTGGAATCTTAAAATATATGCTGCTTTGTCAAGCTCTAACTTGATGAGGGCCTCTTCCATAGATTTTTGTTTAGATTCCACTTTATCTACCTTAAATTGGATCTTTTCAGATTTTTCTTCCATCTGGTTTAATGCTTTGGTCAAAGTGGACATTTCTTGTCTGTTTTCTTTAAGCTGCTTTTGGACTTCTATCATCTGCTGTGCCATTTGTTGTGACAGTGAATCTAGTTGAACTTTCATAGGATTGACAGCTGCTATTACTGCTTCTTGTATTAAGGTTTGTAAATCCTTTGCTGAGATCTGTGCCAAATTGGCAGTCACAGATCTACCTTGACCACAACACTTTCCCAGTCAATACCTTTAAATTTATGTTTTACAATAGTTACTATGTTAAAAGCAGAGACTCTTTCATCCAAAAAACACCCTCCCAGTCAGTATAAACACAAGGGCAGTTATCAGCAGTTTACATTACACTCTGAATAGACTATGCTTTGGCAAGAACAACATATAAAGACATAACAATTCCAGTTTTAAAACGTATCTTATGCGAAAATGATGTTTGGAAAGTGAAAGTAAATTCCAGGCAGTTTCTAAACAACTCCTTTCTTCTTTTATATCAAACAATATAATTTTTTGTCTTTAGTTCTTTGATTTATATTCCAAATAAAAAATTAAAATATGCTATAATCCAATAAGATGTCTTCATAAAAAATCCAAGTTGATCCAAATTATCATTCCAAAGGGTTTTTTAATAAAGTCAAATACAATCCAAATGATCCAATATTATAATCCACAAGATCGCAGAAATTCAAATTCGACTTGAAAAGTCAGTTAAATCTATCAGTAAACTGTTAAATCCAGACATCAACCATTTCTTTTTTACCCTTAAAAATATTTAAAGTTACAAGTTATGTGCTTCTTTTCCAAGCCGCTTAAGAAAAGGGGGAGATGACTACATAGAGTCAGTCTACTCTAGAGAACCTATTGCCCAAAAAAGAGGACACAAAACGGACTGGCACAGTGGGGGTGCAGAGAGGAAGCTGTGCTGGCGATCCTTTCCATAGACACTGGGATTGGGCTAGGTTGGTTTCAGCAGCAGCAGAGAGGTCTACACAATCTCCTTTGGCAAAAATCCAGGGAAACTTTTTGCATAAGGTCTGAGCAGTCTAAAGGGTTAATTGGATAACATGACTGGGGGAGAAAGAAACAATAACCCTTTTGCTTGTTCTTAAAAGTAATGTTTTATGTGATGAATGAAATTAGCAGGAATACTCAGTAAATTTTAAAAAAGGGGGGAAAGAAAAGGGGGAGGGAGAAATGCTTTCACCTATCCATTCCGACCCCCCCCCTTTAAAGGGCCATTACATCCTGGTTTAAATCTCTTCTGGTCTCAGTGCTTTTTAGAGTACTCATGGTGCTAAGGATTTTTAAAATCTAATGTGAGGTCTGCAGGCTTTCCCTTGCCCCGGTAGTCCCGGCTTCACAGCTGTGGAAAGCCACAGATGCTCTCACTTGGGTTTGGGCTTCAGGGCAGTTGTGGACTCAATCCGCTTGCCACCACTCATGGAGAGTCCAGGATCAAATCCTTTGCTTGGATTCCTCTTCGGGGACCTTTCAGGGAGCTTCGGGGAGCTCTCGAACTCCCACCAAACCCAGCAATCCAGCACAGCCAGGGCCAGCCCGAGGTTTTTCGGTGCCCTAGGCAAAACTAGTGCCCCCCCAGGTGAGGCTGCCTTCTGGCGCCCCCCTCACTTTGTGTCTCCTCCCTGCCACCGCATGCCTCTCCAGCGCTCAAGCCGAGTGCTAAGCTGGGCACATCAGGTGGGGGGAGAGGGGGGTACAAGGCTCTTCCAAGTGCGGCCCTTCTGCTTTTTCTTTCCCTCCTGCCCACTTCCCTTTGTCTCTCCTTCCCCCCTGGGGGACCGGGACCCCCCCCAGCCATGTGCGCCCCATCCCCTCACACCCCACGGGGGCAGCACTAAGAAGACTCACTGAGGGCGGTGTGGAGGAGTCGTCTGGTCCGAGCAGGCCCGTCTCAGAGGAGGAAGCGGCGGCAGGTCTGCTCCAGCCCCCTCTATACCCCACACACGCCTACCTGAGCCACCCTGCTGCTGGGCCCTTCAGGCAGTGCCGTCCGCCTCCTCCCTGCCCTGCAGGTCACCTGTGCCTCAGGACAGGCCCAGAGCACAGCGGGGTGGCGCTTCCTCCCTCCTCGCTTCCTTCCCTGCCCACTTCTGGGCACTCAACTCGGGGTGAAAGAGGCAGATGTGACATATGGACATATGGAACTTCTTTGGCCTGTCTAACTGTTGTCTATTTAGACTGACAGAAGAAAGTTTCCAGGGTCTCCAGCACAGGGTGGTTGTTTCCCAGCATGTGGTTCCTGTGATCCTGGAGCTAGAGATGTCGGGCATTGAGCATGAGTCCTCCTGCAGGCAAGCCATGTGCTCTCCCTGTGCTGCTTCCCCCCTGCCTTCCCATCAGTTGCTGCTTAAAGTTAGCTTGAGTTCTACAAATTCATAAAGAAATAATGCAGGTGAAGAATTAGAAACTAAGTTCATGTAGTGAGACCAAAAATTGTGGGTTGGTGGGTGGGTGGGTAGGTAGTGTAACTCCTACAGATTCTCCTCTGCTGTGTCAAGTTGATCTTGGAGCTTTCATTATCCAAACTTGGTTGCTGCTGCACACATGCACAGTGGAGAACACTAATGTGAAAAACTGGGCTGGAAAGTGTCAAAAGCATACATGTGGAAACAGTTCTTGCAGTAATACATTTTAGAGGCTCATTGTGATGTACACATGTGAAATATTTGCAGGAGCAATCAGGGTACTCTGATTTCTATATTCTTTATGAATTCAAGCTTAGTTTCATACTCAGATAAGCACAATTTAGAGTATTGTCAGTGATTTGCTGTGCAGATAAGAGTGGGGAACATAAAAGTGGGGAAATTATTGTTACAATTCCTTGTTTGACAAACTCATGCCTAAGATTTTATAAGTGGTTTGAAGACTACAATCAGTAAACTATACAGACATTTAAGACTTGTTAAGGATATATAAAGTACAGTTTTAATATACTTGCAAGTGATATTCGTAATGATACAAAGTGAAATATATAAATGTATGAAAATTGTGCCAATAAAGTTTGATGTGCCTGGTCCTCCGTGCTGTGAGACTGGACTGTCAAATGTATCTGCCCCATATAACGTTTTTTGAGGTTTTTAAAATTTTTATTTTATTTTTGGTGAGTATTTTTGTGTATGTGTGTGTGGTGTGTGGTGACTTCTGGCAATTCCTAGTGGGGCTAGGATGTTTCAGAAAGTCGTCTTGATGTTACCTGCCTCTGTGTCCCAGCCCTGGTATTCCTTGGAGATTGCCCTTCCAAGCACTTGCCAGGGTCCGCCCTGCTTAGCTTCCGAAATCTGATGAGATTGAGCTTGCCTGGGCTATCCAGGTCAGGGCCCCATATAATGCTTTTTAATTCATAATTTTCTGAACCGACTCCCTCAGTGCCCTCTTCTTCAAAGAAAGTTTTTGAGAGTCTTTGCTGCAAAGCATTGGTCAGGCTGTGTTGCAACCCCCCATCTGCCTTCTGCACAAGAACTGCTGATGTGCCTCTGCATGCGTCTTTTGTGTTTTGTTCTCATCCCGATGGAGTCCTTTCTTCTTCTTCTCTTTATAAGGGTTCAGGCTGGAGGCGGGACAGATTATAGGCCTGTCAACCTTGACAGTGTCTATTGGAAATTTCCCCAGAAATAGAGTGGAAAACTAGTTGGAGTATTTGATTTGCTGGCTGGTTTGACGGCCTCCTGGGTGACTGTGACAAGGGCAGCAGCTCCTTGCATGTGGGGAAAGTCCCTGGATTACATCATTCTGTCCAGGGCACCAAGCTGGGCTTCGTCAGTGCTCCGCTTTGAATTAGTTTTGTTTTTTAATGAAATCACATCGGTTATTCATGAGAAGTAGGATTATTACATTTCACGTTACCTCCCTCAAGCCAGCAGGAATTCCAGCCCCTCACTCCAGTCTGGGTAATAGTAGAATTGTGACAAAATGGAAAGGCTCATGGAAAGAACTGTGCGTTGAGTCCTGCATTAACAAGAAAGATACGACTCAGAGAACAATCCCAAGGGAATACATCTGCCCACTTCCTTACTGTCACAGTATTTTTTGATTGCTCAAACACTTGAGGCCAGAGAGATGAATACTGTCATCCCCGTATAGGGTTGCCAGATCTGGGCTGGGATTTTTTTTCCCTGTCAAGTCACAGCTGATTATGGTTTATCTTGATTTCAGTAAGGCTTTTGATAAGGTGTTCCACATAATATTCTTGTTGATGAATTGGTAAAATGTGGTTTGGATCCTATTACTGTTAGGTGGATCTGTAACTGGTTGACAGATCGCACCTAAAGACTGCTTGGGAATGGTTCCTCATCCTCTTGGGGAGGAGTGACAAGTGGAGTGCCCCAAGGATCTTATTAAATTTTCAGATTGATACTAAATTGGGAGGGGTAGCAAATACAGTAGAAGATAGGGTGAGGATACAGGATGATCTTGACAGGCTGCAAATCTGGGCTAAAACAAATAAAATGAATTTCAACGGGGATAAATGTAAAGTTCTGCATGTAGGTAGGAAAAATCAAATGCATAGTTATGGGTTGGGGAAGACTTGTCTTGGCAGTAGTATGTGCAAAAAGGATGTAGTGGTCTTAGTAGACCATACACTGAACATGAGTCAGCAGTGTGATGCAGTAGCTAAAAAGGCAAATGCGATTTGGGGCTGCATCAACAGAAGTATAGTGTCCAGATCACATGAAGTTATGGTATCACTTTACTCTGCTCTGATTAGACCTCACCTGTAGTATTGTATTCAGTTTTGGGCACCACAATTTAAGAAGGATATAGACAAGCGGAAGTGTGTCCAGAGGAGGGCAAGGAAGATGATGAGGGGTCTGGAGACCAAGTCTTTTGAGGAAAGGTTGAAGGAGCTGGAAACGTTTAGCCTGGAGAGGAGACAACTGAGGTGATATGATACCCATCTTCAAGTACTTGAAGGGCTATCAAATAGAGGATGGTGTGAAGTTGTTTTCTGTTGCCCCAGAAGGTCGGACCAGAACCAGTGGGTTGAAATGAAATCAGAAGAGTTTTCAGCTAAACATTAGGAGAAACTTCCTGACAGAGTGGTTCCTCAGTGGAACAGGCTTCCTCGGGAGGTGGTGGGCTCTCCTTCTTTGGAGGTTTTCAAACAGAGGCTAGATGGCCATCTGATAGCAATGTGGATTCTGTGAACTTAGTCAGATCATAAGAGGGAGGGAAGGAAGTGTTGCCTCAGTGCTTAGTTCTTGTGGCCCTTTCTTACATGCCCAAGGAAATGCTGATTGCCACTTTGGGGTCAGGAAGCAATTTTTGTCCTGTGGGGTTTTCAAGGCAAGAGGTGTTCAGAGATGGTTTTTTGTCAGACTCCGACTCAAGTTACTCTCAACAACTCTCTCTTGGCAGTGATACGTTTATTGAGATATAGGCATAATCCAGAAAGACACTGTGTTAGAACTAAGACTTTTGGCAGGTACAAGCTTAATAGATAATTCAAATAAAAGCCCGTTCCTTCTGCAAGCATACATTACACATTCACGCCATGCCTAGTGTTGCCATCTCAACCAAGGAAAAGATATGTGTCTGGGTTATCTACTGCTCAAGCTGGTACCAAAAGTTTCTCAGGGACACCTCACCCTGGGAAAGGGAAAGGAGGTACAACTTGCAAGAAAAGTTATGACTTCTACAAGCAAAGGTCCCATTCACTCACTCATTCACTCATCCCCCCTCCCCATAGGAATTCCCTCTACCCAATAACCATGGCAACCAAAGCAAGCAAAGCGAAGCAAAGTTTGACATTTGTCATTGCCTGCTTCTGCGTTACAATCCAGGTATTCCTTGATGTTCTCCCTCCCAAATACTGACAAGGGCTGACCCTGCTTAGCGTCCAAGATCGGAGGAGATCAGGCTAGCCTGGGCTATCCAGATCAGGGCAGATGGGGAAATGCCAGGAGATTTTTGGGATGCAGCCTGGCAAAGGGCCTCAATGTTACAACACAAACATACAGCAAAAAAAATCAATGCCCAATCATGTATAAAGCATACAAATGCAGCATGGGTGAGAGATGCTAAACACTTCTCCTTCCTGCAGCTTATCTCCCTGCAAACCTTTTGCAGATACTTTTTTTACCAGCTGAATGCCCACTATTGAAACACAGGTAAAAGAAAAGCATAGGGTGGTGGATTGTGGTAGGTAATTCTGTTTATAATCAATTTTAGTAACTCATTTATTAAACATTGATTTATTACAATATTTGAATCTGGTCCCCCACTCCCAAGGTGACTGTGGGTGACAAAGAATTCCGTGCCCCTCATCTATCTGCTGTCTTGATCTTAAAATGAGGAAGGCCTGCATGCAATATGTGGGCCTTCCTCCTAGTTGGGCCTTGAACAGGCCCCCCATGTGCACGATTCTTCTGCCACCTCAAAGGGGAGCATGTGGCTTATGTGAACAGGTCTTTCTTTCATAAGCCCCAAGTCATACTGAGTTTGTGTGTAACAGACGGTATAGAAGCCTGGGGCTTGTTCCTGTACCCTACTACATGTATGATTTGTGTGTGAACTCACTTGTAGGCTTACCAGCTTCCTCTCTCACCTTGTTCAGCATACACAAAATTTTCAGTCTGGACAACAAACAGGAAAAGCATCGAGCTTCTAAGGGTAAGGGCTCAGCAAAGGGTCTGGAACTCAAGTCTTGTGGCAAATGGCTAAAAGAAATGGGATTTTAGCCTATAGAAAAGAAGGCAAAAAGATTGGGGACCATGATTATTTTCAAATGCCTCATCCTGCAATGTGTAAATTTTAAATCGCAGAAAAGTCCTTTTTTCCCAAAGGCAACTCTGGAATCTTCTTTCTTAGCCCTTTTCAATATTGTGGTTCTGTGTTAGAACTGTTCAGGATGTTTTGCTTACAAGATGCCGTTGCTCAAGAACAGAGATTGCTCAAGAGCGCCTTCCACCTCCAATTTGAAATGTGCATCTAATGCTCTCTCTCCGTAGTGAAAGGCTGGCCAGTCACAATGAAAAGGGCCATTGCTTCTCTGTGTCAGTCTCACTCCTGTATCTCTCTGCACATTTTGAAGTCTTCGTATTTGTTGGAGGATGACACGAGATGTACAAAAGGAGTTTTGAGCGTCCTAGATGGACGCTGGCTTTTTTTGTTCCTAACTGCAGGGAAAAGCTGCTTTGCGCCCAAGTGGTTTTCCCCCAACTGTACACATACATGGCTACATGGAGCCAATAGGGATGGTTTGAGAACACAAAAAAGAGCACAGGGGGAGGACCGAAGAGGCTTCTCCTTGTGGAGGCATGAAGCTGCCTTGCACAGAATCCGACTGGCAGAACATGCCTGCTTTGGCTTGCAGGCCGTGTTCCACCCTGCCCTCCTAGGGGTTCCCAACTCCCTGGAGGGACTCAAGTAGTCTGCTGCTGCCACCTGATCAATTTAGGGATTTCCCACTGGGAGGGTCAGGACCCCCAGCTCTCCTTCTCAGCTCTGAGGTCTAGCCTCTGTGTCTCCTGCTTGCCCAATACCTGGCTACCACGGGCCTTGGGTGTCCTCGGAGGGAGGAATAGTCACTTGCCAACTCCCCTGGAGCCCCTTTTAAAATAGTGTGTCTGAAACGGTGGGGATCTATGTGGTACAGAGAACCACTCCCAACATCAAAAGATTAAAGTATTTATTAAAAAGAAAATATTTACAAGTGTACTTTTAGCATAGCACCAGATTTGGACAAGGAAGACAAAAGAAACTGGTGAAAGCACACATCCTCTGTCCCTTCTCTATATATGTCCTAGCTGATGGTTAGCTTAGCTAGTTACAGGTCCCTACAAAGTTTCCGTTACCGCAAAGCATCCTTCAGGCTGACCACATGGTCAGTGGCCACCTGTTCAGAGGAGAGTCTCTGTGTATCCTCTCAGGAAAGCAGCATCCAAAGGGAAAAAAATGCTATTTCCTGTTGCCCAAAGATTGTATCACCTCTGTTTCCCCTCCCCCTTGACCCCCATCAGGCCAGGTCAAGGTATCTTTTCCTGTTGTCTCCAGGAAATCCCATCCTGTAATCTGTTTAGCAATTAACACCACCTCTATTCTGCTTGGAGAAGGGTATGTGTGAACTAGCCCATCCCATTATCTCTTCTGCTAGATTGATTACCATTTCTTAAGGGATGCATCCTGAAGGTCATGGGCTAATTTCCTCCCCCCAATGGTTACAACAGCACACACCAGCTTGTTGCCAACCTACCAGGAGGGAAGGCATTTCTTCACACAGACCATTGCTCAATTGCAATTAACATCAGGGCTTTTTTTCTGGGGGAATGTGCCAGAACGGGGTTCCAGAACCTCTTTGACAAAATTATTTTAACTATGTTTAAAAGTTCATGAGTTTTTCAGTATACAGATTGAAAACTTCATTTCCCTTTTGAGAGTTCAGTTCAGTTTATTTCTACAGTTCTTAGACCAATCATCCCTCTTGAGAGTTCTGGCACCTCTTTAAAAAAAAAAAAAAAGTCCTGGTCAGTATTG
This sequence comes from Gekko gecko, assembly GCA_029375565.1. Taxonomy (NCBI): domain Eukaryota; kingdom Metazoa; phylum Chordata; class Lepidosauria; order Squamata; family Gekkonidae; genus Gekko; species Gekko gecko. The sequence goes on along the minus strand of JAPDNY010000003.1, from coordinate 80,125,606 downwards.
TTCAGTTGGACTGCCAGTGACTCTGATCCTTTAACTGGGGATGCCAGGGACTGAACCTGGGACCTTCTGCGTGCAAAGTAGATGCTCTGCTCTGCCACTGAGCCACAGCTATGCAGAAAAGGACTCATAAGAACATAAGAACATAAGAGAAGCCAATGTTGGATCAGGCCAATGGCCCATCCGGTCTAACACTCTGTCACACAGTGGCCAAAAATGCCAGGTGCCATCAGGAGGTCCACCAGTGGAGCCAGGACACTAGAAGCCCTCCCACTGTTGACCCCCCCAAGCACCAAGGATACAGAGCATCACTTGCCCCAGAGTCCCTATGTATACCTTGTGGCTAATAGCCACTGATGGGCTTCTGCTCCATATACTTATCTAATTCCCTCTTGAAGCCATCCATGTTTGTAGCCGCCATCACGTCCTGTGGCAGTGAACTCCATGCATTAATCACTCTTTGGGTGAAGAAGTGCTTCATTTTATCCGTTCTAACCCCAACCGCTCAGCAATTTTATTGAGTGCCCATGAGTTCTTGTATTGTGAGAAAGGGAGAAAAGTACCTCTTTCTCGACCTGCTCTATCCCATGCATAATCTTATAAACCTTGATCATGTCACCCCTCAGCCGTCGTTTCTCCAAGCTAAAGAGCCCCAAGCGCCTCAACCTTTCTTCATAGGGGAAGTGTTCCAACCCTTTTATCATTCTAGTTGCCCTCTTCTGCACTTTTTCCAAAGCTATAATATCCTTTTTGAGGTGTGGTGACCAGAAATGTACACAGTACTCCAAGTGAGGTCACACCATTGTTTTATATAGGGGCATTATGATATTGGCTGATCTGCTTTCAATACCCTTCCTAATAATCCCCAGCATAGCATTGGCCTTTTTTATTGCAGTCACGCACTGTCTTGACATCTTCAGTGAGTTATCTACTATGACTCCAGGATCTCCCTCTTGGTCAGTCTCTGCCAATTTGGACCCCATCAACATGTATTTATAGTTAGGATTTTTGGCTTCAATGTGCATCGCCTTGCACTTGGCCACACTGAATCCCATTTGCCATGTTGATGTCCACTCGCCCATCCTCGACAGATCCCTTTGGAGTGCCTCACAATCCTCCCTGGTTCTCACCACCCTGAACAACTTCATATCAGCCACAAATTTAGTCATTTCACTGCTTATTCCCAACTCCAAATCATTAATGAACAAGTTAAAAACATTGGACCGAGTACTTATCCCTGTGGTACCCCACTGCTTACCACCCTCCACTGAGAAAATTGCCCATTTATACTCACTCTCTGCTTGTTTACATTCTTCTCTCCTTTTTATCCACGCAACAACCTTATGCGATAGGCTAGGTGGAAAGTATGTGACTGGTCCAAAATCACCCAGATGGGGATTTAAACCTGGGTCTCGCAAACCCTACTCTGAAGCTCTGACCATTATATACTACACTGACTTTCATAGGATGGTTGCTGTTGAACAGTAGCAAGCAGCCAGGTCTAGTTGAATCAAGAAAGTCAGGTGGTATCAAGTCACCCAGAGTGTGCTGCTAGGCCTAGGTCTGCCAGCCACCGGGTGGGACCTGGAGATCCCCCAGAATGACAACTGAACTCCAGACAACAGAGATCTGTCCCCCTGGAGAAAATGGGTGGACTCTGTGGCATTATATCCAGATGAGACCTCTCCCCTCCCCAAGCTCTGCACTCCTCAGACTTCACCACGGTATCTCCAAGAGTTTCCCAACCTGGAGCAGGCACTCCTTGTCCCAGGCCTGGACTCTCACTCTCAGCTTCTGCTTCACCCTTTTGGCTCCAGACTGAACTAGGACTTCCCTCTGCCTGTGCTCCAGACCTTGACACCAAGTCCAGTTCAAGGAATTGCTCGGTTCTCGCCTATAAAGCCCTTCATGCCCAAGAACCCACATGTGGAACCAGCTTCATGTAGTGGCTATTGTCAGAAGAGGATCTGGAAGTCTTGGATTCAAATCTCCTCTCTGCCATGGAAGCTTGCTAGGTGACCTCAGACCAAGTCACAGACACTCAGCCAAATGGGCCTTACAGCATTGTTGTGTTTATGGAAAAAATATTGTAACCCACTTTGGGTCTCCATTTTGGAGAAAAATGGGCTATAAATTATGCAAATATTTGCAGAACTGTCTCTCCCAGTATGTCCCTGTGGAATACGATCCACCACTCTTTTCTTGTGTTGTCCTGCTTTTGCTCTGTAAAGATACATGGAGGAAAAGCCAGTTTATTTGGTCGGGAAACCAGCTGGAAGACTGTTCCTTGAAGTTCAAAATGCAAGTGCAAAATTGCAGATTTGAGTGTTTCCACAATTGAAAAACTCCCTATGCAATAATTTAAAAAAGCCTTGTTTCCCAGATTCTTCTCTTGGGCATGTTAGCTTTCCACAAGCAGGGTGTTTCTGACACAGGAGGCCATTTGATCATTCCGCAGCTCTGTCTGAATATGAAAAGCTCTAACGTGGGCTGCTTCCACACAGGGTTGGCTCTCCGTGTAGCTCTGCCAGTGCAGAGGCATTTGCAGTGGCAACAGAGAGTCCACACAGCAGCTCCCCTCATCGTACTTTCCTTGCCTCAGTCACTGGCAACTCATGTTTCCTCCCCGTGTTGAACGAAGTATGGCTCTGTGAACACATTGCCTCCTCCCTGGCAGATGCGCTCCTTCCACCTCCACAAACAGCACATGGGGAAATCCCAGGCTTTTCCAAGAGCTCCAGACAAAGCATGGCAATGCAAGGAAATAATGGAAGCCACTGGTTGTGGACTGCCTCCCTGTTGTGTCCTCACCCTACTTGGTGACTTCTAAGGCAGCAGCTGTCAGTGCAGGCCCGTCGCTAGACTGGGGCATCTCGGGGCCTGGCCCTCTGACTTACTGCCAGTGCCCCCTGACTTCCCATCCTGCTCAGCCCTCCCCCCCCCCAACTTCCAATTTTTATTTTATTTGTGGCACTCCCTTGGTGTGTGTGCATGCAGGGTGCCCCCTGACTTATTTAAAGGCCCCCCGAATTCAAAATTCCTGGCTACGGGCCTGTGTCTGTGAGTGACCAAGAGGGCTATAGTGAGTCCAGAGATCTTCAGGCTCTGAGAGCTAGAAAGGAGAGGAAGAAGTGGGGGCAGAGGCTTGCAAGGCAGTGAAAGGTTGGCTTAAAAGAAGGAGGAAGAGGGCTGAGGAGGGGATTGTTGCTGGCAATCAAGATTCTCTGAGGAGAGCCTATATGAGTACACAGAGCCAAATTTAACTAGTTAAGCTTCAAGGAAATGAGCACGACGAAGGCTGGATGTTTCAGCCCTAATTGCATTTCTGTAGAAATCCTTGTGGTGTTGCATGATGTAACAATGTGGATTGCAGTTTGCAGACCAAAGTGGCAGAGTTACCTTGGCGTGCACAACCAGTTCCGCTTCATTCGATAATGCAGGCCAGCCCCATATCAGATCATCACCATGAACAGAGTTGCTCCTCTGCGCAACCCTCCCCCCCCCGCAAGTGTTCAGAGCAGCTCAAAATTTGTAGTGGAGGTTAGCATTTATTTATTTTTTACGCTACTGGTATGATTGTCTAAGGAAAATGAACACTGAAGAACGATGACTGAGGCAACTAGTAAAATCATTACGGGGAGAATGACCATTTCTAGTGCTAGATTGCGTTTCTATAGCAATTAAAATTGCCCCAGTATTAGGTAGTCTGTTGAATCTTCCCGTGAATTATTCTAGCCTGCATCGTACATTGCATTTTGTGAAAGCTAAACTTGTTAGAAGGTGCTTGGTTTGGCGTAGAGCCAATACTGCTCAGCAGGGCCTTTTTCTCTAGTAGTGCCAGTGACGGAGACCCCCATTGGGCTGTGGCTGTCTGAGTAATAAAATGTGGGCTTGGATGCTAGATTCAAGTCACAGGCAAGTGCATTTTGCATTGGCTTATTGAACGCTTCCCATCTATCACACCACCTTTTGTCTCACACTGGTTTAACATCCAAGCCACTTTACCAGGCAAGCAGCAGAGAACTTCGGCTCCTCTCCCTGTGGTCTGGCACCACTTCTGAGCCTTTCGTCTCTGCCAGAGTCCTTCCGATGTTGAGTAAAGGGCAGAGCACTTGGAAGAGTTCGTCTGGATTTCACACACACCCCTTTTAAATGGAAGGAGTCTTTGCCCGGAGCCCAGGAATGAATGTGTGGCTGTTCTCAGCAGCATGATGGAAATGTGTGTGAAATTTGAAGAGCAATAAATGAAGTCCAGCGCTACATCAGGTGGAACCATCTATTGCAAACTGGGCCAGAAGGTTATTGATACATAGCTTTACTGAGTGGGCGTCGCTAACCAGCTGGGCAGTTTAAGTTTCATCCTCTTCTGTGCAGAGCATTTGGCTGCAAACCTGCACACGGTGCTTGTTGCTTTGGTTCGTGTGAAGCTGAATGCTGTACATGGCCAGTGATGCATACAGCCACCTTGCCATGTACTCAGATATAATGTGCAGACTTTTTCATGGCTGCCCATGTCTGACTGCCTAACTAGGCCTGCAGATCGACGTATTGGTGGTACGTGCATACAGTGGCTTCACCCTTTCCACAGGCAGTTCAGGCGAGCCAAGGTGAAATGGACTGTCACAGACTGGCATGTATCCTACCACCCTGCGCAGCAAAGCTTGAATGCTTTCTCCAACTTACATGACTCTTCTTCCAGTGGAAGTAGGGTTGCCAGGAGATTTGGGGATGGAACTTGGGGCGGGTGGGGACCTCAGTGGGTTACAATGCCAGCGAGTCCACCCTCCAGAGCATCTATTTTCTCCAGGAGAACTGATCTTTGTAGTCTGGAGCTGAGCAGTATTTGCAAGGGCTCCACCTGGAGGCTGGCATCCCTAACTGGAAGACTGCAGTATCTTTCTGCACCACCTGTCTGGACTGGGATCGGGAGGTACAGTTCTGCAGTGGTTCTGGTCCTACGTGGAGGGTAGGTCTTAGAAGGTGGAGCTGGGGGACTGCTGTTTGGCCCCGTGGCCTTTGACCTGTGGGGTCCTGCAAGGTTTCGTCTTGTCCCCTGTGCTCTAACATCTGCATGAAAACAGTGGGTGAAGTCACCTGGAGATTTCAGCTGGGTTGTCACCAATATCCAGATGACACTCCGCTCTGTATCATACTGCCAGCTGATCCCAGGGAGGTTGTAGAAACTCTGAAACCCGTACTTGGAGGCACTTTTGGAGTGTGGACTCAGGCCAGTAAACTGAAGCTTAATTCTGACCGGATGGAAGTGCTAGTGGTGGGTAGAAGCTGTGCTGTGGGATTTAAGGCATCGCCCATTCTGAATGGGACTGCATTTCCCCTCGAAGGAGCAGGTCCGTAGTCTGGGGGGACTCCTGGACACAGGCCTAGTGCTGGATAAGCAGGTGGCATTTGTAGCCCAGAGTGCCTTTTATCAACCTGGACTGGTTAGTCAGCTGCAGGCTTTCCTGGGCAGAAAAGATCTGGCCACTGGGGTGCATGCCCTGATTATATCTAGGTTAGGTTACTGCAGCATGCTTTACATGGAGCTGCCCTTGAAAAGTGTTCTGTTGGTATAGGATGCCCTCTGAGTTTATACAGGTGGCAACCTGAGAGAGAGACTTCCTGGTCATGGCCCCGGGGAGATCCACCTGTCCCCTGCTGTTGCCATCTTCCACTGGCATCATTGTTTGTCCTTCTCTCAACGATCCCTCCTTCCTAACCAATGTTTTATATATTTTATATGTATGCCTGCATTTTAACTGTTTTATATATATTTTAACTCTTTTTTAAATGCCTCTTAAAGTTGTTTTAGTGAGATATGTTAGGAGAAGGGTTTATTTTAGTGGTTTTTATAATATATTTTATCATGTATGTTTCAAATGGTTAGTCACCTTGGTAACCCCTGTAAGAGCAGAAAGGCGGGATATAGGTTTTTGTAAATGTAAAAGAGAGGGAGGGAGGGAGGAAGGGAGAAACTAAAACCATGCAAAACAGGTAGATGGCGTGAGGAGGTGGAAATGGTTGGGATTTTCCCTCCCGCCACTTGCATCAGCAGAGCCTCTACAGCTGGAGTAAAACTTCTTGCACTGGTGTAATGAGCCAGAAGACTCAGCCTTCTACTTACGACGGTGCCACTCTTGGATATGGGGAAAGCTGTTGATCCTCATATAACCGAAATGCTAGTTACGATTGTTTTATGTATATATCTCTGTTTATCTTTCCATGTTCTAAGGCACTTCATCTCATGTCCATCCATTTGATTTGTGTCTATATTTTGCATTCAGCATAGGGCATTCATTTGCAGTGCTTCTGAGGAAAATAGCTATGAAACACATTGGGATATTTATATGTAAATATACATATTTTGTTTTGTAGAAGATCTATATGCTGCCTCTCCAGAGAGCTGTTCAAGGTAGCTTTCAAAGTTAAACAGTACAATAAAAATTATTTCATACAGCATAAGAATAATTTTATGGCATAAAAACAACCCATATAAATAGTGTTAAAACAACTTTCAGTAGTCTAAAATGATATTCATAAAACAGTCCTCTGGCTGGAAGCAGACCATGAAAATAAACAAAGAGAGAATCACCTACACATGAACTCCAAAGTGGCAAATTCAACATTTTGTAGTTCAGGCACATGGTGCACACTTCCTGGGACTGGGGGCAGCCTCTCTCCCCCTCCTCTTGAGGGATTTAAAGAGCCCTCTAGGTGATCGGTGGGCCACATGGGAGAGGGGCAGCCCCTGTCAATGCTGTTGGGAGCAGGGCTTCCCCCCACCAGCCAGCTGTCCAGCAGTGGACACGGCCTGGGGAATGGCAACCCTATAGCAGAGCCATGGTCAGCACCTAACTAGTATGCCAGACAGCACAAGAGGAGGTGATCCTCTTTAAAAAACAGACAAAAAAAACACTGGTGAGTCTGCCTCTACTGCTTATTGGCTGTTGAAAGTTTCTGAGTCTTGATTGCCATAAATAAATCTGTAGTGTTGGAAAATGCCCAAAGCACCTGAGAGATGGTGAAGGAAGCCCTCCCCTGGCAAGCAAACAGACCAAGATAGCTGACCTTTTCCCTGAAAGTGTTGCTTATAATATTCCAACTGTAAGGGAAGATCTTGTCTCACTAACCTGTTAGTGTTTTTTGAGGGAGTGAACAAACATGTGGACAAGGGGGAACCAATGGATGTTGTTTTACTTTTACTTCCAGAAAGCTTTTGATAAAGTTCCTCATCAAAGGCTCCTAAGTAAGCTCAATAGTCATGGGATAAAAGGACAAGTCCTCTTGTGGATCAAAAACTGGCTAATTAATAGGAAACAGAGAGTGAGTATAAATAGGCAATTTTCTCAGTGGAGGGTGGTAAGCAGTGGGGTACCACAGGGACTCAGTCCAATGCTTTTTACCTTGTTTATTAATGATTTGGAGTTGGGAGTAAGCAGTGAAGTGGCTAAATTTGCAGATGACATGAAGTTGTTCAGGATGGTGAGAACCAGGGAGGATTTTGAGGCACTCCAAAGGGATCTGTTGAGGATGGGCGAGTGGGCATCAATGTGGCAAATGGGGTTCGATGTGGCTATGTGCAAAGTGATGCACATTGGAGCCAAAAATCCTAACTATAAATACATGTTGATGGGGTCTGAACTAGCAGAGACTGACCAAGAGAGAGATCTTGGAGTCGTAGTAGATAATGAAAATGTCTAGATAGTGTGCAACTGCAGTAAAAAAAAAAGGCCAATGCTATGCTGGGGATTATTAGGAAGGGAATTGAAAACAAATCAGCCAGTATCATCATGCCCCTGTATAAATCAATGGTCCGACCTCATTTGGAGTACTGTGTACAGTTCTGGTCACCACACCTCAAAAAGGATATTATAGCATTGGGAAAAGTGCAGAAAAGGGCAACTACAATGATAAAAGGGTTCGAACACTTTCTCTATGAAGAAAGGTTAAAATGCTTGGGGCTCTTTAGCTTGGAGAAACGACAGCTGAGGGGTGACATGATCGAGGTTTATAAGATGATGCATGGGATAGAGCAGGTTGAGAAAGAAGTACTTTTCTCCCTTTCTTACAATACAAGAACTCAGAGGCACTCAATGAAATTGCTGAGCAGTTGGGTTAGAACAGATAAAAGGAAGTACTTCTTCACCCAAAGAATGATTAACACATGGAATTCACTGCCACAGGAGGTGGTGGTGGTTACCAGCATGGACAGCTTCAAGAGGGAATTAGATAAGCATATGGAGCAGAAGTCCATCAGTGGCTATTAACCACAAGGTATAGATAGGAACTCGCAGTCTGGGGCAAGTGATGCTCTGTATTCTTGGTGCTTGGAGGGGCAACAATGGGAGGGCTTCTAGTGTCCTGGCCCCACTGCTGGACCTCCTGATGGCACCTGGTGTTTTTGGCCACTGTGTGACACGGAGTAGATGGGCCATTGGCCTGATCCAACATTGGCTTCTCTTATGTTCTTATGTTCAACTTCAAATAAATATGCAATTTTAGCTGAAGAGAATGGGAGAGGTGAAAAGCCAGAAGTTACAGCAACAAAGACTGCTCTTTCAAATGACGATGATATATGCTGTAATGATGATGAAAGAACATTGGCCAAGTTAATAGATTTGACCTTCAGGACTGTTACATGTATTTCGTAACGTTTAGATGGAATTAATGAGACGCTTGAGAAGTTGGCCGAGAGGAAGACTAGGAAATCCGAAGAGATATACATAGTCAATCTTGTCTTTCTATGTATATTTATTATTGTTTCACAGTTCCGTTTTACCAGCCACTGTTGAAGATCATTGAAACACTTGATTTATACATGGGAGAGGCGTTCAGCCATTATTCTTTCCACAGTGGGAGTCTTCTGTTGCAGTTACTTTCTGTTTGATGGTCTATGGACACTATCTATGTATGGAATTATAGGAGAGCCTACTGTTGGGTTTGAATATGTTCTTTGTTTAAACTATGTTTAATTTTTATGTAATTGTTATGAACAGTTTGTTGGATCAATGTCTATGTACTCTGTTGTGTGACCACTAACCCTTCTTTGTATTTCAATGCATATAATATATAGTTTTGAACATAGTTGTGAATTGTAGATGGTCTTCCCTTGGTGGGTATTGTTTATAGTTCTATTTCTACACTAAGGGTTCTCTATTGTCTTTGGCATAAAATTTTTTAAGGCCAAAGTAACCTCACAGTTACTATACAGCATTGGATTGGGGCCTTTGATTGTGCCACCGAACTGACCCAATCCAAATCCCTGCGAAAAATTTTGGGTATGCCAAAATGTGTTCCATATGCAGTCACCTGCTTGGAAACCAATATGTCTCTAATTGAAACGAGTGCATGGCTCATGACTGTCAAATTCTGGCTACGCCTGCCTTACAGCCTCGAACCTGGGAGCTTTATCTTTCCAATGCTCTCCGAATCCAATATGTCAAATTGGTTAGCATATATTGAGGGGGAAATTGTTATGTATTGGACTGTGAATCAAGCCTATTCTTTTCTATGTTAAGCTTGATTCTGAATGTGGATTCTAAGCTGTTGCATTCCTATTGGTCGGTTTCTGCGAAACCAGTGTAAATAGCCAATCACTGTGTGATAATGTATCAAAGCAGGAACAGTTGTGATTGGACCTTATCTCTGTATTTCTATTGGTCCTTAACTATTTCTGGGAGTGGCTTTGACAGCCCGGGAGAGTTTAAAAAGGAGCTGTGCTCCAATGTGTGTTGTTGTGTGTTCCTGAGCTGGTGTTTGTCGTTAATAAAGCTGAAATCACTTGTTAAGCTTACTACGTTGTTGAGTCTCATACTTAACAGAAATTATTAAAGCAATGGGTATATGTATAGAATCACTGTCTATGATGACTTTAACTGCTGCATTTCATCAAATTAAAAACAGAATGCTAGACACTGCACACCAAAAGTTATTCAGTCTGGCCAACAAAATCTGCTCCCCGCTGAGCTTTGAGATTCCCCTTTTTACTGGGAAAATGGCTCCACATCTGTCCTCTTTGCAGGTGCCACAGCAGTGCAGAGCATTTTCCCTTGCCAGATGTAATGCTATGCCTTCTGCCATTTTTTATGGCAGATTGAATAAGATAGCCTACTCAGCCAGATACTGCCATTGCAATCAAAAACGTGTGGAGTATACAGATTTACGTCACATGCACCTGCATTCTGTTTTAGTTAGGATGATGGACTGTTCAGATGCACTTAAGGCTTGTAGACTCTTGAATGCTTTCTCCACAAATGTCACTGAGAAGATGGCTAAGTTTCTTTACTCTGCTATAAAGGGATTTCACAGAAATATTCTTATATTTATACAGATGTATATGTATGTTGTGGTTTTAATCTTTTATACTGTATTAACTTGTATCAATATTTTCTGTGTCAATAAAGGCTACTTAACTTAACTTAAAAAACATTTGAGCCCAGCCATAGTTTTCTCCTTCTCCTGCCCCCCCCCCCAGCATTTGTCCAGTTGCAGAGGAGCCGTCGATGTGTCCCGTGCATCTGCTAGTGGTTCACTCTGGCCACCAAAGAGGATGCGTTGGGTCAATTTTGTCAAGATAAGACCGCATAGAGACGTGCATAAAAATGTGGCTCACAATATTGTGAATGCACTTGGAGCTCTTCCAAATATGTATAACGGCTGCCTCCTACTACTGGGAATGAGAACTTCTCACAGAGCAGCCCATGTCATTCAAACAGCTGCACATTCCCAAAGAGGTGGGGGAGGTGGCAGCAGCGGAGAGAGCAACCAGTGCAGCATCTCTCAGTGACACTCATACACATTAAAAAGGGACTGATTGAATAGTGAGTATCTTGTTCATATGCCTGTGGCTGTTGCTGTTGTTCAGTCGCACAGTCGAGTCCGACTCCTCGCGACCCCATGGACCAGATTACGCCAGGCCCTCCTGTCTTGCTGTAGCATAACTCTTTTGAGAGTAGCTGCTAGCACTTCCACAGCCTGTGCAGGTTGGTGGAGAAAGGAGGATGGGTTGAGGAAGCATTTGGATCTTGCTGTTCCTGTTTTGGGAGTGGGGTGGGCGGGAGTGAGGTGGGGGGCTGAGATGAGAAGGAGAACGGTTGTTCTCTGCCATTGGTCAAAAGTCATTTTAAACCCTGCCCCTTTTTCCCCCCCTCCAAGGAGCTTGAGTCAGTGTGTTTCTAATGCCCTACAGAACTGGAGTGTGCACTGCCAGGTTATTTAGGATCTATTTTAGAGTTTAGACAGGTCATTGAGGCGCATGTCTTTCATGCCTGGCTCAGGGTATACAAACAATCATGGCTGGTATTTTTCATTCTTGCTTTGGGTGGAGTTTCTGCTAGAAAAGGATAGCGTAAACCTGTCCAGAAATAAAGCAGCTATAAACCCAAGAGTACAATCGAACCAGACGTGTCTGTTTTTGAAAGACTAGCAGATGTAGTGGCGGTTGCAACAGCTGTAACACAATACAGATTTTTTTTTTAACTGCGGGTGGTGGAAGCTTGAGTTTTAGAGCATGGATTTATTTTTAGGAGCTATGAAATTTTATATAGTAGCTCTGCAGGTGCTTGTATAGTCGCTGCAGGTGCTTCAGCGTCGCTTCCACTGCCTAGAGCAGAGTGTGCAGTTTTATTTGATGCTTGTGCTCTTAAGAGGTTTGCTGTCACGGATCTCATGCACTTTAAAACAAAGAAGTCCTGCAAGGGTCTTTCCCAAGAAACGAAGGAAATGAAAGAGCCGTAAATTCTGAGGACAGAACCAGAGGGACATCTCACTTCACAGAACAAACTGAGGGACAGCTCGTACTTTTTATCAGTAAAGACCTTCCAGATATTTCAAAGCTTGAAGTAAATAAAACCTGAAAAGTGGCAGTAGCAGTTCTACTGTGCAAATACCATATAATAATTTTCTCCCCGTTCTTTCCGAAATTTTATGAGGAAGGCCGGTATTGTCCTTAGTTTAATTGAAAAACTGGAAACCAAGCATTCCTGGTGAAACGTGGGTACAGTTAGGTGGGCTGTTCATCCAGAGCAGAATTCAGAGTGGGGGGAGGGGAACCTGCAAGCAGTTGGGGGGGGAGGATCTTGTTTTCTCCTCCCCTACTAGTTCCTTTTCTATTTCCTGAAAGCCCCTATAACCTTTTCTCCTTTCCTGCTTCCCACCCAACACTATCCTACCTATAGCCTGCACCCTTATGTTCAATTTCCCCTCTTCCTAACAGCCTCTCCCTGGCGAAACTTTGTTTGAGTTGCGTGGTGCCAGCCACCAAGCCGAGTCCAGTTGTGTGGCGCTGGCCAGGCTGGGTCCTGTTGCACAATGGGGAACCTGCAAGGATTTGTGGGGAGGGAATCTTGGTTTCCCCAGTACCCCATTTTCCACACCATTTCCTGTTTGCTTCCTCCTGGCAACCTCCATACACTGACTTTCCCTGCTTCCTTTTGTCCCTCCCTCCCTCCCACACACCCACCAACCTACCTTTTATAATCCCCCATCTGCAGCTATATTTATTACTTATTTCATTATACACCACCGTTTGCCACAGTGGGGACCCAAATCGTCTTATATTATTCTCTTTCCACTTTTATCTCCACAGCAACCCTGTGAGGTAGGTTAGGCTCACAATGTGTCTCTCAGTGACCTTCCGTGGCAAAGCAGGGATTTGAATCTGGGTTTTCCAGATTCTAATCTCAAACTCTAACCACTACTCCACACTGGCTATTGGGGGGGTGACTGCAGGTCATCCAGTAGTTGCTGCCAGGTCTGGCCCCAGTGAGTCCTCCCTCAAAGGACTAAACGGTCCCAGAAAGGGCTCTGCCCCTCCCCCTGCCTTTTATTGACAGAAACCAAAGTTTGAAGGCTGGCATACTTATGGTTACCTAGCAATGGCCACAGAGGGAGTTCATTTTTTAAAGCAACTGGTGCTGCTTCTATCATTTTGGAGGATTTTAACACACACACACCCCATTACCTTCTCTTACCTCTGAGAAGTCAGAAATAACCACGATGTGCCTATCTGGTAATGTAAGCACGTTGCAGTGCTGTTCCCCACTCCCGGAAAGTTCCTTCCCACCCACCCCCACTGGCGCATCGTTGGGACCTGGCCACCCTAGTTATCACAAATAAGTGGCTCTTAAGCTCCTTTTCCCACTCGCAGAAGAGTGGGAGGGTGACCTTTGCTAATTCCCCTTTCTCACTAAAGTGCGCTCAATTCAACCCTGTAGGGGAAGGCAGTGCAGATTGCACTCGTACTTCATAGGATCCAAGCCAGTGTGAAGCTTTCAAGTTACCTAGAAAGCTTTTCATCTGGTTGGATGTTAGGGGGAAAACTTGAGGGGGTGGGAGGGTCAGGTCATGAGACTTAAAATGAAAAACTGTTCTGGAGGTTTGGGCCGGAGGTTGCGATGAAGGTTGGTCAGTGTTGTGCAGAGTCAACTTTTGCTTCAAAATTGCAGAACTGGTTTAGAGGGAAGAGCTGGGCTGGGGGTTGTCCTGCCCCTAAAAAGGAGAAGCGTGTTTGGATTAAACGTGGTGAAAGCGCTTTCAGAGCTGCCCCGCTTTTCTAAAAACGTTATGCTTGCCTTCATCCCACAGGTTTCAAGACCAATCAACCAGTTTGCCTCAGCAAAGTATAATCAATATGGAGTCTGGTCACACATGCCAGAAAACTCGGGGAGAAGGGAAGCGAGGCTATTTGCGCCGTATTACTTTGACCCGCCACTGCGTGATCAGATGCAGTGGAGGTGAATCAGGTTTTTTCCTTCACCGCATCGCAGGGATCGCTGATGCAATGGGAGTGCGCCTGAGTAATCACATGGGAAAGTCTGTTTGTGGCTCATCGCAAACCCATTTGATATTGCACTTCCCCTGGTGTTTTTAAACTCTGCTTCTTCGGTAGGGAGAAACAAGTTGGCGATGGGTGCAAGACACTTGCCAGATGTTCCCGTGTGATCGCGCCCATAAAATCTGCCCGGCATTCGTGCGTATCGTGTGGCTAATTCTGCGTGTGATCGGGACCATGTATTGGCAAAATTGGAGTGGTTTGGTGTAACAGAAGTTGCTTATGGTCCTTGGGATTAAGTGACAGAGTAACTGCCTAATTTAAGGTTGCCCAGGCCTTTTATTATGCTGGAGCAGCAAAGCCAGGTGGTAAGCAATGAGGCACAACAGCAAAGTCCCTTGGTGGCATCAGAACAGATCAGCCAATGACACTGAGAGGTGGAGCAGGTAGAAACAACAGCAGGGTACTGTTTGCACAACCAAACCTCGTTCTGTATGTATTAATTGAGCAACAGGTGGAGACTGTGTGCTCCTCAACAGTGTATGTCTGATAAACATTGATTTGAAACATTCTTCACTGTTAGATGTTTGACTTAGGAAGGCTAGAAAGATAAAACTTTCAGGATTTCTGTGACAGATAAGCCAAGGAAGATGTGTTAAGACTGTTGCTCATTCTTTACCCAGTAGCTGAGACTTGAGGAATGCTCTTCAGGTCACATTCTAAACTGTTGGGATCAAGATGTGGGTCTGGAATAGCCTTAAGTATGGAATTCTCTGATTTAACAAGTTTTTACGTGATTGATTGACTGACGGATGCCTCACAGTTGCAAACCATCTGAGAATTCCAGAGTTTAAATGAGGCATTACCTCTAGATCTCATGCTTATTTGCTGCCTAAGGCTGATCTAAGGATACCTCTATAAAGTACCTTCTTTGTTGTAGTTTTAAAATGTAATCAGCTGCTGGAAATGGCCATTTTATGTAATAGTGTAATAATGCATTTTGATGCTAATGAGAATGCTGCTGCCCGAGTTTCCAGTTTGGTGATCTAATGGCAGATATGTCTCTTGGGAGCTCCCGAGGATGTGATCTTTTGAGCCAGCAGATGGGGAGGGGGTACGACTGTACGTGCCCCCCAGGGACCTGTGCGATGGGTCCCTAGCCATGGGGTTGCTACGAATTGCCAGCAGATTGAGGCGGTTCCATGCCCCGACGGTTCTGCCGCTGTGTTCCAGTACTGGACTCAGATACACACACAGGGACAAGTGAGTGGAGGTTGAGCATATTATACGACAAATGTACTAGATCTACTAGATCTACATTGAAAATGCGTGCTGGTTGAAATGAGCACCAGAGACTTTGGCTGAAAGTTCCCCCTAAAGCAAGTGGGGGGGGCGGGAACCTCCCCCATGATAACAAAAATGGGCTTAAAGCATGAGGGGGGATGGATTTGAAAGCAGAATGAGACTTTAGTAAGGATTTTCCAAGAGACTTACGAGCGATTTGTAGACTCCAGAGGCTTTTGGTAATTTTCTTTAAACAGAAACATCCTCAAAGATGTCACTGAGAAAGATGGAGAAAGATAAGGAAACAAAACCTAAGCCTCCTTTAGGAAGTGCTAGCCCAGCAAGTGCGGTCACGAGACTGGATGTAACCATAGACTTCTCTAAGATGCTAACAGATGCCTTGTGACCCCTGCTGGAGCAAATGACGACACTTAATCAAAATTTTCCTGCACAGCAACTACAGTTAAATGAGACTATGAAAAAAACAGAGCAACATGCGGAGAATCTTAAGAAAGTAGATGCCAGTACTAAAAAGCTTAAAAAGCAAATGCAGGAGGTGAAAAAGAAGAGAAACTCTGATGAAGCCCAGCTTTTGCAGCTTCAAATGGAAAAATCAAGCTTTATTCTGAGATCATATTCCGAATATATAAAGAAAAATAATGTCCCCGGGAGGTGGTGGTTGGATTCTCCAGAAGACATGTGAGGGACCAGATTTTAAAGGCAACAAATGGAACTGTCCTTAAAATTGATGGCAAGGAGATAAGAGTTTTGAAAGACATTCCCTTTGAAATAAGGAAAAAAAGGAAAAAATACAAAGACTTGGCTTTGTTTCTACAAAAGAAAAACATAACCTACAAATGATGTACCTAAGGCATACTTTCAAATTTAACGAAAAGAGGAAAAGATTGACTCGGTTATGAAAGCACAGGAGTTCCTGCAGCAACAACTTGGACCAACAGGAGAAGAAGATGACGAGGAGAGCAGCAAGGGAAGTGATGATGGAGCACCTACTGGAGAAGACTTGGACTCGGAACATGGGGCAGTTGCCCCAAGGAAGGATATCATTTGAGGGAAAGAAGGGAAAGAAGATGCAAACGAGTTGCCAACTCTCTCTGAAGTCTATTTGTCTTTTTATACTTAAACGTTCTTTGGTATTGTTCTTTACTAAGTCAGATTATCTGGACTTGAAGTATATAAGCAGTTTATATAATCATTTTTAATGTAACAAATTACTCTTTTTTATATCATTTAAAGCTTTATATTGTAACCATTATATGACCACCACCTCTTGGGTTTTTAGTGGTTATCTTTACTTTCTCCTGTAGTTTATAGTTCCCCTTCCTTATTTTCTTGTAGTTTGGAAAATATTTTTTTAAAAAAGAGAGAGAGAATGCTGCTGCCCACGTGCTTTATTTATTATTTTTAAGAAAGAGCATTGCAAATGGTAACACACTGAAAAACTACCAGAATGCAGAGCTGTGAATCAAGCTTAACAGTAAGGAAGCTCTGAAGGGTTAGGCCTGTGGGGAACAGCTTGCAGCTAGTGGTTCACATATGGCTCAACATGCTATTTATTGCCCACATCTTCGTCTTCTGAACTCTGCAAGTTTGTGATCAGAATAAACAAGTGGGGATCTGTGAGATTCATGGCGTGAGGGAATCCCATATCTCCCTCCCATCACCAAGCCTGGAGTGGCTCCAGGCTCCACCACCTACCATTGAGCCTGGCTGCTGGCATCCTTCACCACCACGGCCGAGCCCAGAGTGGCTGCTGGCATCCTTCTCTACTGGCAAGTAAGTTGTCTGTGCATGTGCAGACAACGAAGTTGTATTTGGGGTAGGCGATTTAAACCTATATGTTCTAATTTTGATTTCAGATTTTTCTACAAACCTGGAGATTTCCCCAAGTTTGCAGGAAAATCTGTTTAGTGTCGGTGTGGCCCTGATCCACAAATCTGCGTATCTGAAGATGGGGGCAGCATGTCACTATTAAATATATAAATAGTGGCAACCACTTTTCATCACAAAGCCACAGTGAATAAATGCTTTTGGCATGGTGATTAATCTTACAAATGTTTCAGCATGTTTGAGGATCGTGGCTTGCCAAATGCTGGAAGCTTTCCAAAATTTCAGCTGAACAAGCAGGTAGTGAATCAGAGTCCTCTTCTACAAGTATCTTGAAGTTTAGTGGGACTTTGCCCAGTAACTCTCTATTTTCTAAGCCGTCAACCAACATTGTCCAGATGTTTCCAAATCTTTCCCCAAATGCGTAAGGCACGAAAACTGGTGATTTAAACAAATGAGAACTGACATTAATTATCAAGATGGTAAATTCTGCACCAGGGTCCAGAGTTCAGTTTTCTGTGAAAGTATGAAAAATGGGAGAGCAAAATACATTTGACTTAGCAGTGGAAAAGGTTATTGGGAGGGCTTTGGGGCTTATTTTTAGCTGGCATAAGGAAGTATCCCTTAGTCTTACAAACATGGGGTTAAAGTAGTGGATGGAACTCTGCTGAGCTGAGCTGTACAACACATTAGAATAGAATCAGATATCAGTAGCAACTTGTGAATTAAACAAAGGCAGGCTGAGAAAATGCAAAATAACAAGGGAGTAGAAAAGGAGGGAGGTAACACTGGATGGAACCACTGTCTGGAGAAGAGATGGTGGAAAAGTACAGTGTGGCTTCAAAGCTAATAATATTTAACTGTGTGCAGTTGAAGCCAGTTTGTCTAGAAGGGAGAATGGACAAAATCAAAGATGGACAGGCAGACAGCTCTAAAGGGCAGGGTGGAGCTCTTCTCAGACCTTTTTCTTTTGTCTATGTTTTGCTTTTCTGGGGGTGGGGAAACGTACCACATGTCAGCATTTTTTTCCTTTCTGTTTTTAATTCTTCCAAGTGGAAAGTCAGACTTCTGGCTGTAGTGCCTATTGTCTTTCCCCAAAGCTATTCTGAAATATTCAGTCATGGGCTCCTCAGATCAGATTGTATTGCAAGGCATAGTGACCTCTCTTTCTAATTTTCAAAGACTCCCTTAATACCCTTATCCCAAGAGCTGGCTATCTCCTCTCAACATAAGGCAGTGTAAATGCATGAGAGCCACTGAGGTGTAGTAGTTAGTGTTAAACTAAGACTAGGGAGATCTGGGTTTACCTCTGTCATGAAACTATTAACTTTGCACAAATCTCTCTCTCTCTCTCTCTCTCTCTCTCTCTCTCTCTCTCTCTCTCTCTCTCTCTCTCTCTCGCTCTCGCTCTCGCTCTCTCTCTCTCTCTCTGCCTAACCTACCTCATAGGGGAAGGGTCTGTGTACTTGTTACAAGAATTCAGTGGGATAAAAATCTTGATACTAACTGGTATCTTGGAAATTATATCATCTAGCTGTGAAACCCTAATCTCACCTGCCACAAAACTGCTGATCGTGGGCCAGTCAGCATTTCTCAGACCAGCCATCCTCATAGGGGTTGTTGTGATATGTATGAGTGGGCTGGATACGCTTACTTAGACAGCAGACCAATGGCTAGGTTCACAGGTAGAGCCAGCGTGGTGCAACAGGTTAACTAAGTCTGTCCTTTTAAAAATTCATTTCATTTCATTTATACACCCCACTTTTCTCCCTAATGGGGACTCAAAAGTGGCTTACATTATTCTCCTCTCCTCTGCTTTATCCTCAAAAGAAACCTTTGAGATAGGTTAGGATGAGAGAGTGCACTGTTGGCCCTAGGCCACTCAGCAAGCTTCCATGAGTGAGTGAAGATTTGGAGCTGGGTCACCCAGATCCTAGTCCAACAGTAATCACTACACCACACTGGTGGTCCATGAGGTTCACTGGGTGGCATTATACCAGTTTTTCTCTAGTGAGCCAGTTTGATGTAGTGGTTAAGTGTGCAGACTCTAATCTGGGAGGAGTGGGGAATTGATTCCCCACTTCTCCACTCACAGCTGCTGGATGACCTTGGGCAAGCCATAGTTCTGGCATAGCTGTTCTTGAAAAAGAGCCATTTCTGTCAGAGTTCTCTCAGCCCCACCTACCTCACAAGGTGTCTGTTGTGGGGAGGGGAAGGGAAAGGAATTTGTAAGCCGCTCTGAGACTCATTTGGGTAGTGAAGGGTGGGGTATAAATCCAATTTCTTCTTCTTCTTCTCTATACCCTAATCTACCTCATAGAACAACGTAGCACTTGTAAAGAAATAAAACCACATGCACTATGCTGACTTCCTTGGAGAAAGGGCAGGATCAAAATGCAATAGCTAGAATGTGCCACAATTTTATAAACATTTCTGCTGCGCTAAGAAACCACCATCATCCACAGCTTCCCAGCTAGCTGACGGCATTTGAAAAGGTATGCCATCAAGATGACAGCTGGTCCGGTTTTCTGATGAAGATAATCTACGTTGACAGATGTATGGTCACGTGATGTGTCATATGACAACTAGGTTGCATCAGCCTTGCATGGAGTGCATAGAGTCACTGTGACTCAGCAAGTATATCCTGATTGGCTAGCTGCTGTATATATTCTGTACTGTCCTGTACATTTGTGTGCCTTCATGGTTACTGATGCCTGGCATAGCACTCTATTGGACTGACAGCCTGTTTGGACTGACTACTTGGACTATGTAAATATTGTACAATAAATCTGTAAATAGTTTTCACCAGTGCAGTGTCTTCCGCTTTCTTACACGCACTCCGTCACTAGCATGTGCTCACACTAAAAAAACCACAACAACCCTGTATCTGTGATCTTCACATGGTATATTTCACATAATTTCCTACCTGTAGGATTTGGGCTCCCTTAAAAGTTTTCTGCCCATTACTATTACTTTGCATGACTGAGGGCTGAATCCTGATTAGGGATGGGCACAAACCAGAAAAAATGTGGTTTGTTTGGGTTCATGGCAGAACCACAAACTGAACTGGGAGGTTTGTTCATGAACTGAACTGGTTCGTGGCTTGGAGACCCCACTAAAAGGAACTGCAGATCCTTTAAACAGGATTTTCAGAAAGCCTGAAAAACAGCTGAGTTACAGGGAGCAGCCTGCTCCCCTCCACTCAAGGGACTGCACAAGACAGTCTGAAACAGCTGAGCAGCGGGGGAAACCTCCCCACTGCTCAGCTGTTTTTGTGCCTTTGAGGAGAACATAAAGCAGGGGCTTAAAGGGACTCCGAGTCCCTTTAAACCAATGCTTTTGGCTCTATCCACAAACTGCCATGAACTGCTTTAAAAGTTTGTGGAAGTTCACGAACTTACGTTTGTGAACCACAAACAGGGCAAAATTTGTGGTGAATTTTGCCTTCTGATTCAATTCATGCCCATCCCTAATCCCGATACTGAAAATAGTTTCTAGGATTTAGCTTGATAGATCATTTGAGTGATCTGTCACCCCTTTCTGTACACCAGGGTTAAAAATGGGGGCAGTGTGTCTAAAATCCAGAGGTAAGTGGTGTTATATCAGAAGAGATATGCCCCCTCCCCTGCTATGAACAGCTTTAGGAACAACTGTAAGGCATAAGTAGATGGGTTGCACAGAGGGGCTTATACAGGACTAGGGCAAGCATTACAAAAAGGGTAGATGTTGCCAGCATCTCCCCAAGGCTGCTGAGAGCCATTGTCAGCCCACAGCCAAAGATCCTGCCTGCTCCCCACCACCATCACCACTCAGGCCTAACCCAAATATCATATGAAAGAATATTACATGACTTGGCTGGCTCCATGATTGCCCAAGGTAGGATGTTTCCCCCATTATATTATTATTTATTGGTTGTCCTAACTAGTAACTCTAGCCTCCCCCCACCCGGGACATTTGCTCTGCTCTTTCCTCTTCAAATACACTGGAGGTTTTGCTGTCCCTGGATTGCAGCAGTAAGTCAGCAAATGTTGATGCAGAAATGCTGCCACCATGCTGCCGTAATGCATTGGACCATGGCATATATCCTAATCTGAATGAATGGGAGATTGCATCAAATCAATCCCTAGGGAAAGAATGGGGGAAAATGTAACTATTGTTCAACACCCAATATGTACCTCCAGTGATGGAAAGGAAGCAAAATGGACAAGTAGGCCATATTACCAATGTTCGAGTTTCTTGTGCTGAAGAGCAATTGTCAGGTGGCTGCTTCTATGTCCTTTTGAAGGACTTGAAAGCACTTCCTCTGGATGGCTACAGCCAAAGAAGGCTGCTAGATGCCCATTTGGATCATCCCCGTGCCAGCAGCCGACCGGGAAAATGAGAGGAACTTGTTAAGCAACCACCCATTGGAACATACTGTTCATTCTCCTGATTAACAATCCCTTCCCTACTTAGGGTTGCCAATCCCCAGTTGGGGGCAGGGGATCCCTTGGTTTGGAACTCCTCCCCCCACTTCAGGGCTATCAGAAAACGATGGGGGGGAATAACTGCTGGGCACTCCATTATACCCTATGGAGACCGTTCCCCATAGGGTATAATGGAGAATTGATCCATGGGTATCTGAGGCTCGGGGTAGGGGTTGAGTTAGAGGCACCAGATTTTCACATAGTTGCTGGTGCCTCTCCCCCTCCCCTCCAAGTTTCAAAAAGTTTGGACTGGAGGTCCAATTCTGTGAGCTCCAAAAGATGTCCCCATCCTCCATTATTTCCAGTGGAGAGAAAGCATTTAAATGTGACAGCAGCTCACCTGATAGTTCAACTGGAACTCGCTTCAGAGTTCCCACTCCCAGAGCCTGCCTGCTTGTTGGCCTCACTTGGCAACCCTATCCCTATTTGCACACTTATACTGAAGAGGCCAGTCAACCAGGGAAGGGGGAGAATGGGAACTAATATTGCACTACTCATCTAGAAGCCTCACCAAACCCTTTGAGAAGTTTTGAAATCCAGTTTTTCCATCGAGTTATTAAAGCACTAGGAATGCAGCACAAATCCAACCATGCAATACCAGTTGGATTTTGAAATGCCAAATGTTGTACACCAATGAGAGACCCTCCTCCCCTTTGTCAAGAGCTGCTGAAGACTATAATAGGGGCAGGCTAACAGGTTGTCTGCATTGTGGCAGCAGTGCAGACGATGGATTTTGTCAGGAGCCCACTGCTTGAAAGCGGACCTGTATTTGTCCATTTCAGATGTGACAGCCACATTTACCAGAAGTCCATCAACAGGAGTGCACACTACCTGCAATGCTCCTGATACGTGTAGTCACTGTACAGAACCAAAGGGGGGAAAGAAACTTAACCCAATAAAATTGAATCAAGAACTGAAAAGGTAAGAAAAAAACCTAATGGAGGGCCAATAATTAAAACCTAATATAAACTTAAGTACAAATACATGTATTTATTTTGATAAAAGTTTTTAAAAAAGCCCAGGGAAAGCCTCATTAACAGATACAAATAACAAGTACACAAGGAATTGTTACCTAATGCTTTTTAGCCCAATCAGGCCTTCTTCAAAGGTTAAACAATATGAAGTACATATAGGCACATGTTACAAAGAAATAACAATGAACATGTCAGTACTGGTCCAAAAAAGCACTGTTCCAAAACAAAATTAATAAACACAGGACAGGAATGTTTATGAGGCCTCTTAAGATTAAATCCTCTGTCCAGTGTATATGCAGAGGTGGTAAATGGTGTTACTTTAGTGCATCTTCCAATTGTGGTCTAGAAAGTAACATTGTAAGCAGTTAGTACAAGCCAAAATGTCCTCAACAGAAAGCTTGGCTGAGTACAGACTGGCAGTTTGCTCCAGTAGCCAGTCGTAGCAAAAAAGCCCCGGAATAAACTATATCGGGTTTTCCCGTTCACACAGCGGGAGCTGCTGCCGGAAGATACGGGACGGAGGCGCATGGGATCATTCAGACTGCCACGCCGGAGGCGTGCTATATTCACCATTTCCCGATTAATTTGGCTGTGGGAGTATGGGTGTATGTGCGCATGAGCACCCATGCGCTCATGTGCATAAGCGCATTTTGCCAATTGGGGGAGGACACTGCAGCACCAGCACCGCATTGGGCAGTGGAGCGGAGCACAGCCAATCACACCGCTGCTGCCTTCTGCCCAACGCGGGTTGCTCCCGGCTTTTCGGCTGCGCGTTCAGACTCCCCGGAAGCGGAGAAACGCGTGACACACGCGAGCTTTCGGATTTGCTACG
Organism: Gekko gecko; assembly: GCA_029375565.1. Taxonomy (NCBI): domain Eukaryota; kingdom Metazoa; phylum Chordata; class Lepidosauria; order Squamata; family Gekkonidae; genus Gekko; species Gekko gecko. Next base: position 80,102,440 of record JAPDNY010000003.1, on the reverse strand, counting down.
GGTTTTATCAGGTATCTTTTTAATCCGGCGGTGAAGCGCAACAGCATGAGTTGGCTATGGGTGGGGGACGCCAGGCAGATGTGCCTGTGTGAATGCCCCATTTACTCCGGGATTGAGTCGTCACTGGCCCGGGTCCCTACTGAGGCAAATTGCCAGTCTGAACTCAGCCCTTTTCTTGATATTGAAGCTAAATCTTGCTTGAGGGTTTCCCCCTTGCATAAAATCATGGATTGCTACCAGGAGGTCTTTTAGGTTGGAGAGTTGTTCTCTGAGAATACCAATGTAAGGTCTACTGGTCTGTGCATTTGGAACTCACTAATTGGGATGTCTGAATAAGGAACGGGGGAAATAGCGTTTACCGGAATGGCTGTCAAGTCTCCCACAGTCTTCTGGCACTGCAGCATCCGGTGACTGTGATCCCACTTGGACTCCTTGAGAGTTGTCTATTTATCTTTCCGACTTGCTGTCGATTTCTTGTGGTTTGGTTTTGATTTTTTTCTAATTTGGTGTGTATGTGTATATGTTTCTGTTGTTGTACAACATTTTTGGAAATTACTTTTGATAATCCCTTTGTAATCCTTTTCAATACTATAGACACATTGTTAATTCCATTTATTAATTTATTTCGTACATGACATCCAATATTGAGTGTTATTACACAGAGTGTTTATAGTCTTCTGCTTTGTGTTACTGGGGCTGCTACCTCCAGGCTGGGGAAATATCTGGAGATTCTGGGGAGGGTGGTGGGATCCCCTGCTTTTGTGGGCTCCTCCTGCTGCCAGCCAGGTGGCTGATGGGAGGAAATTTCTTCCACCCCCGGCACCATGCATCGGTGACATCGGGAGGGCCATGCTCTGCTTTTTGGGCAAACCTCTATGGTTTGATGCTGCTTTTACCATAGAGTTTTGCCAAAAAGCAGAGCATTGTCCCCAAAGTCACCAACTTGCTGACGTCCCCACCCACTCCCAGAACACCCCTCAAATCCCTCCACCAGTGTGATGAGGGGACCTGGCAACCCTAGGGTGGAGCCTGAGGGACGTGGGGTTTGGGGAGAGAATAGACTTCAGTGGAGTATAATGCCACATAAGTCACCTTCCAAAGTGGCCATTTTTTCCAGGCGAACCAATCTCTGTCTCCTGGAGTTTGGCAACCTTATATGTTGCACAGCTTTGGGAGGTGTGCCCTTTGATTTGCTTTCTTGTCTAACTAACCTGTTAGTATTCCTTGAGGGGGTGAACAAACATGTGGACAAGGTGGACTTGATAGATGTTGTTTACCTTGACTTCCAGAAAGCTTTCGATAAAGTTCCTCATCAAAGGCTCCTAATTAAGCTCAAAAATCACGGGATAAAGGACAAGTCCTCTTGTGGATCAAAAACTGGCTAATTAATAGGAAGCAGGGCAATTTTCTCAGTGGAGGGTGGTAAGCAGTGGGGTACCACAGGGATAAGTACTCAGTCCAATGCTTTTTAACTTGTTCATTAATGATTTGGAGTTGGGAGTAAGCAGTGAAATGGCTAAATTTGTGGATGATACGAAGTTGTTCAGGGTGGTGAGAACCAGGGAGGATTGTGAGGCACTCCAAAGGGATCTTTTGAGGATGGGTGAGTGGGCATCAGTGTGGCAAATGGAGTTCAGTGTGGCCAAGTGCAAGGTGATGCACATTGGAGCCAAAAATCCTAACTATAAATACATGTTGATGGGGTCCGAAATTGGCAGAGACTGACCAAGAGAGAGATCTTGGAGTCATAATAGATAACTCACTGAAGATGTCGAGACAGTGTGTGACTGCAATAAAAAAGCCAATGCTGTGCTGGGGATTATTAGGAAAGGAACTGAAAACAAATCAGCCAGTATCATCATGCCCATAGGGCATGCCCATAGGGCATAAATCAGTGGTGTGACCTCATTTGGAGTACTGTGTGCAGTTCTGGTCACCACACCTTAGAAAGGATATTACAGCTTTGGAAAAAGTGCAGAAAAGGGCAACTCAAATGATAAAAGGGTTGGAACACTTCCCCTATGAAGAAAGGTTGAAGAGCTTGGGGCTCTTTAGCTTGGAGAAACTATGGTTGAGGGGTGACATGATGGAGGTTTATCAGATTATGCATGGGATAGAGCAAGTCGAGAAAGAAGTACTTTTCTCCCTTTCTCACAATACAAGAACTCATGGGCACTCAATGACATTGCTGAGCGGTCAGGATAGAACAGATAAAAGGAATTTCTTCTTCACCCAAAGAGTGATTAACACATGGAATTCACTGCCACAGGAGGTGGTGGCAGCTACAAGCATGGACGGCTTCAAGAGAGAATTGGATAAATATATGGAGCAGAGGTCCATCAGTGGCTGTTAGCCACAAGGTATAGATAGGGACTCGGGGGCAAGTGATGCTCTGTATTCTTGGTGCTTGGGCGGGGGAGGCAACATTGGGAGGGCTTCTAGTGTCCTGGCCCCACTGGTGGACCTCCTGATGGCACCTGGTATTTTTGGCCTCTGTGTGACAGAGTGTCGGACTGGATGGGCCATTGGCCTGATCCAACATTGGCTTCTCTTACGTTCTTATGTCAGACTGCTTTCTGTATTTTTTTCAGGGTTTCTTTTAAGTTCTCTGCTAAACAGGGACTTTTTTGCATCTTTGAGCCCTTTGGAACTGCTTACTTGCTTCCCTCTCCTTCCCCTTGTTGCAGTTGGCCTTGCAGTTAAGCCCAGATTCTGCCTCATGAACACCTAGCGAGAGGTCAGGAATAAATTTGGCCCACTCTATCTGAACTGCTGGTAAAATGAGAAAATGAATAAACACAGAGTGGTGTGCTGTTGAAAGACCAGACACTTTGCCTTTTTAAAAGATAATTTTGTTTCTCCTCGTGGTACCAATGGGACATGCTGTTCTGTGTATCGGGCCAAAATGTCTCCTGTGGTTCAGATATGTGTAAGTTTTGATTAAAATTAATGCATTAGATAATTTTACCATTTGTAACCAAGCATTCAAAGACTACAACTTGTTTAGGGGCGGGGGATTAACAAGTATCCCACTTTTGAGTTTCCCTCAATAGAAGCACCCCTTTCCCTTGGCCACTCCGTGGAATTTCATTCTCGGATCCTTTCAAAGCTATGACGCATATTGGCTGACTGGAGCCACGGTTCTTATAGTGGGATTCCCCCCCTTCATTCCACCTCAGGTGTCTGGGGAAAGCATGCTCTGATCAACATACCTAATAATTGTTTCCTTTCTTTACCCAATCCTGGTCTATGTAGATGATGAGCATACCGAAGCATCCCTTGCAGAAAACCACGTGGATAATACTGCCAGCGTGGTCCCCGGAAGTGGAGGGCGAAAAGTGAAAAATGACAAGGAGTTGGCCGTAGCACGTGAGCGGGTGAATGAGCAGCAAAAGCAGATGGGCAAACCTACCAAGCACCACCACCATCCTGAGCTACGGCCATCCACTCTCAGGGTAAGTTGGGAAGAGGTTTGACCAAGGGACATTTGCTCGTTGCCTTGTTCAGGCAGCCGCCACGCTGCAGCGGAGAGAGCAAGACCTTCAAGTACCTGTGCTGGTTCTTTGGGATATGGCCTTCTTCACATGGCACAGCACACAGCTGAACTCGTGGTTGTCATGCCAAGATGGCCTACCCAGTAGGAGCTTTTTCTGAAACACTGTTGTAACCTTAAAGGGTAGATGCTTTATATAGGGAGAGGAAGGTCTTCCTTTTCATCAGTTCTGTTTCATCTGTTGGGACTAGAGAGGGGCATGAATCAAGAAAACGGAGGTTCATCCTGATTACTGGTTCATGAGATCCCATGAACCAGGGTGAAACTCCCACATTTTGCAAACAGGTTCGGTTCATGCGTCTTCCCTCCCTCCTTTCTGCGGGTGGCAGCTCCCTGAGGCCAGCAGCATGGAAGGAGGGGAAGACCTTGCAAAAACCATTTAAAGGGAATGTTCCCATTAAATGGCTTTTGCAAGTGGGCACTACATGCATGTGAAGTCGGTGGCAAGTTCACTGCTTCTGGGTGAACTTGCCACCTGGACTTCACTTGCGCACAGCACTCACTTGCAAAAAAGGAATTACCCCTTTAAATGGCAATCCCTTTTGCTCCCCCCCCACTTCCAAGTGGAGGAGGAACGAGATGGATGGCTGAAAAGGCTTGCATCCATTTCAGGCTGTTAGCCTGTTAGGCTGAAATAGAAGGGGGGGGTGAAGGGGGAGGAAAGGGATTGCTGAAATGGCTTGCAAAAGCCATTTAAAGGATATTTCCCCTATTTTAGTTGTTATATATTTATTAATTTTTAAGTGACACACAGACAGGCAGACAAACAAACCTACATATATTACATCATATATCACCATAAATCATACAAATTAAACAATAGTACTTGTAAATCCTTTCTTATATCAAGTCAATAAATTTATCAGTTTGAAATATTTGCATTTTTTTAACCATTGAGTTGTTACCAATAGTAATTCATATATATTTTTGTTTTCTTTAACTAGGTAAGGTTTTACAATATATACCTTTTATTCTATTTACTCTTTTATAACCTTCTAATTTATAACATGTATACAAAAGAAAAAACACTTCATTTTGAAATTTATCCATTTTGGACATCCCTTTATAGATTCTAGTACATTTCTTCATTTCCCTTATCATTTATTTCTCTCTACTGCTTCTGTATCTCTTTACTTATATCTATACTTATATGTCCCTCACCTCTTCTATTTTTAACACTTATCTAACCGCACCCTATTTTCTGATGCTATATTAATAATCATCAAAGGGCGAGAATTCCTATATTATACCAGAGAATATTGTTTCTTTTATCTGCTTCCATAGTTTGTCAGTACCTTATAATGCCTAAATTAACAAACCCAAAGATAATAAGAAATCATACTTAAAAAAATAAATAAAAATTTCACAGTTCCCAATCATTTCATTTATCAGTATACTAATCCATCAACATCTTATTCTAACCACTGGTTTACTATAACTTTACTTTTCTTTAAAGCCTATAGTTGAAAAACACATACATTCTGTCTTATTGTATTCTATTTTCTAAGCCTCCAAAAGTTTTTGGTTTCCATTCTGTTTTAACATGTACATTATTATGACCTATATTTTCCCTTAAATCTACAGTACACCAAAATAATTTCCCTTCCTTTTATAGACGCTCAATATTTTACTCATATTTAGTCATCTTATAAAGAAGAAAATTAATCACTAAATTCATATATATATATATATATATATACACACACACACACTAGGAATAAGGCCCGTTGTGGAAATAAATACAACGAGCTCTAGAAAGAGGCTCTGGGAGAGTGCCCCGGCTTTGTGGCAATCTCAGCAGGGTATAATGACAGAGTCCACCATTTTCTCCAGAGGAACTGATCTTTGCTACCTGAAGAGCAGTAGTAATTTTGAGTGATCTCCAGCCCACCCCCAAGATTGGTAACAGTGGTTCCCCAGGAGGGAGTGGCTGGTTTGGAGGGTGGAGTCTATGGCATTGTACCTGCCTGAGGTCCCACCCCTCCTCAACACTCACCCTTTCCAGGTTTGACCCCTCAAATCTCCAGGAATTTCCCAACCTGGAGTTGACAACCCTATCTCCCTCCCAGCCAACCATCAACCTACCTTTACTTTTCCATCTCCTCCCCCATCCCTCCTAGAGAGCAGTTGTAATTTTGAGTGATCTCCAGCCCCCACCTGGAGATTGGCAACAATGGTTCCCCATCAGGGAATGGCTGGATTGGAGGGTGGAGTCTATGGCATCATACCTGTCTGAGGTGCCACCCCTCCTCAAACCTCACCCTCTCCAGGCTCCATCCCTCAAATCTCCAGGAATTGCCCACCTGGAGTTGGCAACCTGATCAGGACTGGGCCCAATGAGTTTTCTCCCCAAGGCCAACATAGGTGTGGAAAGGGCCTTTTACTGACAGAGGAGAAAGTACAGGTGCCAACTTTAGTTAGGGAAATACCTGGAGATTTGGGGGTGGGGTGGATCCTGTGGAAGGCAACATTTGGTGTGTGTGTGGAAGGACTCAGCAGGGTATAATGCCATAGAGTCTACCCTCCAAAGCAGCCATTTTCTGCCGGGGAATTGATCTGTCATATGGAGGTCAATTGTAACAGTGGGAGATCTCCAGGTCCCACCTGGAGATTGGCAGCCCTAGGGGAAAGTCAGCCGCACAGCGGGGATTTGAAGAAAATGGTCTGATGGTCGCTGGCCCACCTCGTTAGCCAGCCAGCCAGCCATGCTGAAGCTAAGCAGGAGAAAGAGCCTTTTTCCATTTATTCTGACAGGAAAGTGGCCATTGGGGAGAGGGTTATGGGCGGGGGAGGGGGTTATGCTGAAAGTCCTTTGTTTTTTTACTCACAGAACCAAGCGTGGCTGCCTACCAACAGCCACTGAGGGGACAGTGCCTCACAGGAGTCAAGAGAACTGTCTTCCTCAGGAGAGAGAGCTGTCTGCCAGGGGGAGTGGGTGGGGAAGAGGAGCAGACCCAGCACCTGGCCAATGGCACGCGAGTACTCTTGAGTGGCGGCTGATGGGCCAATGGCTGAGGGAGGGCATTTTACAGCCAATGGGAGCGCATGGAATCTTGCAAAACCAAAAGATAATTATTTATAAGGATAATTATTTATACATACACATATATATATATACATATATATACACCAATGTTTAACAATCATCAGAGGGAAACACAAACATTCTATCTTAGTTATATTCTGTTGCTAAGTTTCCAAAAATTTAGACTTCCAATCTATTTTAACATGTGCGTTATTATACCCTATACCTCCCTTAAATCTACAAGGAACCTAATATTTTTAACCTCTGTCATGTAATTTAATTTCTTTCCTTGAAATCTGTGACCTCTTCTTTTTTACAACCATTTTCACGTGTCTCCACTCTCTGAATGTACTGATTTCCATTTCTAAACTTTCCCCTCTACTTTTCCTCCAAAAAGTTTCCACAGACTTATAAACATTAGTAGTTTTCCACAAACAATGCCTTTTTTTCCTTTTTATGCTCTTTACACTTTTTCTTTCTCAAATCCTTTTTCTTCTTCTTTGTCTTTAAGTTGTGAAGTGTTGCTGTGTCTCTTTGGCTGATTATTTGTTTAATATTACTTATCTCATTAACCACAAATACAGTCTGATTTTTCTCTACTGGCTTTTCTCTGTCTTCCTCATAATTCTGCTCTATTTGTTATCTTCCTCAAAACTTTGTCCCATAGACTCCAATTCTACATTGCTTTCAGGATCCAAATATTCACTCTGCTTTTTCCAAAAAAAACACAAAACCTTTAGGGCTTCCTCAACCTCTTTCTGTATCCCTTCTAACAGTATTGCCCAAAACTGCTCTACCGTCAGCGTCCCTCATTAGTCTCTTCTCCTTCAATTTCCTCTGTCGGCTACCATCTTCTCAGTTAGATAAGCCATTTGTTTCAGACTCTTTTATTCTTACTCAAGTATTTGGTTCAAGTAAACAATTGACATGTCATTCATATCACAATCATTCCTTGTAAGTCCTCACCAACAGTCTATTTTCCCCCTGAAAAAAAGAATTCCCACAGTTAATTGTCCCGTTCCTTTTCCTAGCCACTTTTATTCTTTTTTGGACATTTATGAAGAGGATTAATGTTGCTAAAGAGAATCTTCTCCATTCATTGTAACAAAAAATGTTCGTACTCACTATATCTTTGTTATATTGCTGCATGTTATGTGTAAATCCAAGTATTTAAAAACAAACTGGCTGGTCGCTGCTAGTGGAAACATGGCGACCATGTTTCTTCCGATTCTCTGCTCCTGCTTCGGAGCACAACACCCACTTCCCCACGACTGCTGTCTGCAGGGGGGCCGAAGAAGCCCCCCGCTGCTCCCCCTCCCTTTGAGAGGTGGAGCGGGCCCCCCCGCTGCGGCGGGGGGGCCCAAAGGAACGGAGTGGAAACTAACGGCCTGGGAGAAGCCCGGTGCATGTTCGTTCGCAGCGCCGCACCGAAAGTCCGGGGATTTTCCCTTTAAATGGCTTTTGTAAGCCACTTCAGCAATCCCTTTTGTTCTCCCCCACCACTTGGAAGTGGGGACGGGAGCAAAAGGGATCGTTGAAATCGCTTCCAACTGGGAAGGTATTTAAATGCCTTCCCAGTTCACTTGCTGAGCCATACCTCTGCAGCGGCATAACTCAAATGAGTCAGCTGAAAAGGCATTTAAATCCTTTCTTATTTCAGTTGTGACTTGCACTGTGGTGGCACAGCTTGCAAAAACCATTTGAAGGGTTTTTACCTTTAAATAAATGCCTTCTCAAAGCCCCGCCTTCAGCACCAGCATGTCTACTGACACAAACCACACAAATCCACCTGGGAGGTTCATGGGGTTCATGAGGGTGGGATGGCACATGTCCATCCTTAGTTGGGACCTTTGATGCTCAAAGTCTTGTCTCCTGGGGCATTCCCTGAGGAAACCGATTAAATGAAAAGAACAGAAATAGGAGGGAGAGGAGCCCATGTGAGGGGAGCTAGACCTATCACCAGAGGGCTTCGCCGAACTCCTGTTGTGCACTTCCCTGTTGCTTTTGAAAATTCTGGTTTTGAAAAGTTCCATATTGTGCTCACCATTTCTTGCCATTATGAGGAGAATGTCCTACTTGGTCTCCAGCTTATGCTAGTCCTTTTCTCTCACGTCTACTTTTTAATGTACATTTTTTTTACACAACTCCCCCTCCCTGCAGTCCAAAGTGGTACAGTTCAGAGATAGGCTAACCTTCTTATCTGCTGTTTAGGCCATAGCAGGGGTGGCCAAACTGTGGCTCAGGAGCCACATGCAGCTCTTTCACACACATTGTGTGGCTCCGTCAGAGTGGCTGGGGAAGCTAAATATCATTAGCAATATATGCGTTTACTGCTTTTGTTATTATGTTTGACATTTAATGTTAATAAAAAAGCAAATCTGCATATTTCGCAGTAAAAATGTGTAATATTTGTTCATGACTTGCGGCTCTCAAACATCTGACATTTATTCTATGTGGCTCTTATGCTGAGCCAGTTTGGCCACCCCTGGGCCATAGGGTGCTATTGAAGGCTCCAACCTTCAAGGGTTCGTGTAAATGCCTTCTCCCACTTATTTCTAGCCTCTGTTACTCCCAGACAGATTTTCCTGCCAAAAATATTTTTAGTTCCCCTCAGCTGCGTGTATTTCTTCTTTATTTTATAAACTTTAACTGTCCCGCTTGGTCACAGATATTAGTTTAGGCTTATGACCCAGCAAAAGAACTAGAAGGAATATGGGAACCATAAAATCAACGCCCAGGCCAAACTGCTGGACCTAGATACACCAGATTCAGAGAGAGCTCTCCCACCATAGCGTAGGTGCTCGCTAAGAAGGGATTTTTGGAAATTCAAACCCTAAGGGAGTCAAAAGGGGGAAAATATGCTTCCCCCATTGATTCCTATGCGGCTGCCAGGCAGCTCTCTCCCTGCACCCCCCACTCTCTGATTGGTCAGCTGCAGAGCTCAGAGTTCTGAGGTAAAAAACCTCAACAGTTACAGGGGACTGCAGAGAGCTAATGACAGTTGAGGAAATCGGGAGTGGCCAACAAGCACCTGTGAGGTTCAGTAATGCTGCTGGCCCAGCCTCTCTGATGGCTTCCTGTCAGGTGTAGGAGAGGAGGTGGGATGGCTTCCAACACACTCCCCCAACTCCTGCACCTAACAGGCAGTTGTCTGTCAGGTGCAGCCCCACCTCCACAGTGGCTTCTAATACTCCTCCCCCTCCCCCTCCTACACTGGACAGGCAGCTGCCTGTCAGGTGTAGAAGAGGAGGTGGGATGCTTACAGCCGCCGGGGAGGTTTGCTCAGCAGTATTGCCTTAGCACTGCTGCTGACCCAGCCTCCCCAATGCCTTTAAATACAATCCCTCCCAACATCAGACAGGCTGGTGTCTGTCAGGTGTAGGAGCAGGGCCAGGGTATGAATGTTTATGGGGAGATAGTAAAGGACATTTCTAGGAGCCATTTTGATGCATACCTCCCTTATGAACCTGAAGAAATGTCCACCACATCACCACTCCCTCACACCAACCTCTCACCTCTTACTGCCCCCGAGAAAGCTCCTGGCAAACGTCGAGCCAAATACACCAATGCTACAAGGAGGAGGCAGCTTAGGAATGCAGCAAAGACATTTGCACATATTACTCCTGCAGCGCACTGAGCTGCACAGGCCAAGTACCAGCAAGATCACCCTGAGGTGCTCAGTACAACACAGTCTCCATTTGAGCAAAACAATCCAGGAACACAAGTAGCGAGGCCATCGCTTTCGTGGAAGGTGGCAGGAGTTGATTTAACAGACGACTGCTTCTTAAAAGGACAGTTCTATGTTGCCTGCTCCAGAGTGAGCTCACCAAGCAACCTGGTGATCCTAGCACCTGAGGGCAGAACCACCAATGTGGTCTACAGAGAAGTCATTCAGTAGAGAGAGAGAAAAGTACGTATGACTCACTTCATTTTTTACACTACAATCTTCTCCATTAGAATTCCTACAACAAGTGTCACATTTCAAACTTCACCTCATCAGTATTATAACTGGGTTTACGGAACTTAAATACCGTAACTTTCAAAACTGAATAAAGAGTTTTAATTGTTTTTACTTTAGATAGACAGACAGACAGTATACTGGTTGTTATTTGATAGAAGCTGCCCTGAGCTTGATCCAAATAAATAAATTTGATGGAAGCTGCCCTGATCCATTTAAATAAATAAATCAGTTTTAATAAACTGGCGGGGAAAATATAAATATGAGGGTTCAAGGTATAGAGATTGCTGAGTTAAAACTTTCATATATATACAGAATTGAGGTTTTTGAACATACAGGAGAGGTTTTTGCTTATTATACATTTCTGCTATTACACAGAATCTTACATAAAGTTTCTTTGAGAATGGCTTTGTCTTAGTGCGTCTAGGTGTCTCCTTTCAGAGATCTAGGTTTTCCCTTTAGATATGATAGCTTTCCATTAACTCTCGAGGTGTCTAAGCTCTTCCCCATTTTTAAGACCAGGGTTCCTACTGGCTAGAAGTTATTATTTTTGTCCCTAAGAAGCAATAACTCCTTTTCCTATTTGGCTCATCTGGGAGTACTCGCTAATGCCTCAAACATTTTTTTTCCCAATACGATATGTCTGTATAAAACTGTGTTGTAGCTTTCTTGACTGAGAATCTGACTTCTCCCTCAGAGTAGTTTTAATATATCTTAGACAATGGAGTCCCTCTCCTTCTCTCTATAGAAGTACTTTTCTGACAATTCCCTGACAGAAATCACTGACTCTCAAAAATATCTTTCCTCAAAAGCCAAACCAAACCTTCTGCCTACTGATCCAGATGTGAGATTTCAGAAGTGATTTAAAAGTGACTCAAAAGGGGAAAGACATTTTTTCCTCCAGATCAGCTGTTTTATTTCTCCTCTAAGCTGATGCTGGCCAGTCAGAGAGTGAGTAGAGCAGCCAATCACATAAGCTCTTATCTCCAGGAAAGATTAACTCATAACCTCCCTGATTTTCTGTCCCTTGCAGCATTTTAAAAACCTGCTTTGCTGTGCAATCCATCACAGTTACCTTAGGCTGCTGTTGGGCAGGGGGGGGGGAACTGCCAGTTCTGGTCATCAATGTGTGCCTGATTGTGGACTGCTCTGGAAGAACCGTAGTCACAGATAAGCAACTTAGTTACTATTAACTTGTCTCTAATGGTAATAAAGTGTATTTGCTAATAAAGCCAGAAACTAACTTTGGTTGGCAGTGCCACTTAGTGCTAGTGATAATTAAGGAAGGATGTTAGATGGAGTTGGTAGAGGATAATACAACTTCTTGAGATTACCAGGTCCAAAACATAAAGTGAAGAACTGCAGAAGTCAGTCACAAAGTGACAGCTGAAAGCTTATTGGATTCAGGGCAAAGTGGTTCACCATAAAAATACTCCTACGCTTAATGCTCTAAAGTAGGTTACTGCTGTAAAAAAATGTTGGAGGCTTTGTGGAAGGCAGGTAGAAGCACAAATTCAGCATGTTTAAAAAGGCAGGCTGAATAACAGATTTTTGTCATAATATCCACCTCAAGATCCCCACATAAATTGAGGGTTGCCTTGATATCTTTTGAAATGCTACAGTTCTGGGAGTTTTCAAAAAAAAAAGAAGTTGAATGAATAAGGTAGTATAGAGAAGGTACAACAGAATTTATTTTTTGTCCTTTAGAAGCTGAAATATACCCCATGGGCAAAAGGAATGGGATCAAGTCTATAAAATCAGGCATGTTTTCAACAAGTGACTTGGCCGCCAATAAAATTAACATAGAGGCTCAGGTCCCCTGGAGGTTTTCAATGGGTGGAGGATTTCTGATACAGCCTGGAACTTTCTTGCCTGCCTTCCGCCTACTGTGGCAACTTGAAATGCTCCCCAAAACCTTGTTCTTGGCACAGGAAACCCCTAGAACAGGCAGGCCTGTAGCCAGGATTTTTTAAATTCGAGGGGCCTTTAAATAAGTCAGGGCACCCCACACACTCCTGCGCCCCCCCCAAAGGAGCACCTGGGCTGGATGTGAAGTCGGGGGCCTTGTTGGTAAGTCAGGGGGCCGGGCCCTGAGATGCCCCGCTGTAGCCACGGGTGTGAGAACAGGGAATCTCCAGAGCGGAATTTCAGGAGCTTGGGGGGGTGTGTGTGTGTGTGTGTGTGTGAGAAAAATGCACTTTGTGAGTGGAATTTCTTCTGCCTATGGAATAACTCCTGGTGATCTAAGGCATTGCATTTTAAAACAAAAAAGGAAGTCCTTGGCTGACCTCTTAAACTCCTTGCCATGGGATGTTCCACTTGTAGCCGACAGACAAGTTTGCAAGAACTGTTACTGTTCTGTGCTGTTTCTAACACTTCTAAAGAAAACGCATCTTATGCAGTGTTGTTTCTGTCCCATTGCGTACCTTCTATGTTGTGTGTTTCTAGGGCTACAAGGTTATTTTTCTCTAGCACTAGGGCAGTGTTGCTGGGGCACAGCTGGCAACACCAGGAAGTAAACAGGGTGGGAACTGGCATGCTGGCATAACCCTGGCAAGCTGCTTGAGTAAAAACTGGAAGTGATATCACAGGACACTCTAGGATTTACAAAAATCATATAGTGGGAGACCTGACAACCGTACCCGAGAGCTATGTAGAAGGGGAAGCTTTTCCTGTGTTAAAGTGGTAGGAAAAGCTTCACCTGCTGAATGAGCATGTGTCAGGTTGTTGCTCAAAGCAGAGAAGCAGAGCTAATAAAAACCAAAATAAAAGAAATGGCAACCTAGAAAGTAGATAGTGATCAGCTGGGGGCCACTAGCCAATTTCTGGATGTTAAACTATTTGGGACTTTTGGAAAGAATGCTGGTCTTGGTGGACCTTAGTCTGATCCTTCAAAGACTGAATGCTGAAGATTATGGCAAAGATCCTAAATATGTACCAGTGCTCTGTAAATTTAGAACATTTTACCGTAAATGATAAAAAGAATAGTGGACGATGTGAATCCCACCCCCTTACCATGCTCAAAGCTGTATCAGGCCCAGAAAACCACGGGGGATGAATCAGTGGAATGAAAAACAGAAAATTTCTCTTTGGGTCGATGTATTTTGGCAAGGCCTAGGAGGAGGGCTTTGACTCCCAGTAGTCCATCAGTATTACAGTTGGTATTATTAGCCCAGATGCAGGGATAATAGTTTTTTGCTTTTCTGGTTTAGCTGTTGATCTTTTCCCCACTGACTAGCTTGCTGGTGCTGCTTCTGCAACCACTCCTCTTGGAGGGTCTCTGAGCAGCCATGGATCTTAACCATTTTTCCCTTATTGTCCTTTTGGTTGCTGCTAACACCGATCTAGTTGGCTTCACCATTCCTGTCTCTCTCCCCAACCCTTCCTCCTCCCTGATTGTCTTTTTCCACCCCTCCCCATCCTTCCTGACCACTGCTGCTGCTGCTTTCTCTCCCCCCATGATTCCTTTTTAAAAACCTCCCTTGGAATATTGAGCATGACTGTACAAGATCTCATTTGGCATTTTTTTTCAGTGGAGTTACAGTGCAGAACTTGCTTCTCCATATATATTTAATTTCAGATTTTTCTACTTAGGGGTTCTCCTGGGTTTGCAGAAAAATCCTTCTTCCCTAGGTTCAAATAAATATTTTCAACTCTTGAGAAATCATAATCGTACTCTAATAGGGGTTAACAGATTCAGTGGCATATTTTCACTGGAAGAATACACCATTGCGTACATATAATCTTATACAAATATTTTAAATAAATGAATACAGGTGAACAAAAGGGATGTGAAACAATGGTAACATTTTCTGTCTTTTTCCATACAAGACACTCAATTTTTTTGTGTGATCATGGTGGGGGTGGATTTCTCTGAAAAGCTTTATTATAAGTACCATCATTTGAAGTTCCTCTAATGATGACAACATTTGAGCTGAAATTGATCACTTTAGTTGGCGACGCTGTGGGAGTTGGGTATGTAACTCATTTCCTTCCAGCATTATTAGGAAGGAGGTAGGAGAAAGCAATGCTAAGACTTGAATATTTGCAAAGAACATTGAACAGTTTCCCCGTCACTGCCTTAACTGAAGTAGCATATTTAGAAGGGAAAAAATCCTATTCCATGCTGGAGGAGTCTGTCCTCACTTTTTTGTTGTTGTTTGTTTTTTTTGGTAAATACAGTTTATTATTGGATATATCACATGTTCATACATTTTCAACCAACCTACATATCCATTTTTCTAATTTCCCTTCTCCCCCCCCAAACAAGGCTTCCCGCACTGCTCCAACCCCATTAATATCTCTCTTGTTCTAGTACAGTTACTTCTAAACTTATTTTCTCTTACAAACGGTAACAATTCAAAAGTCTAATTCTATTTCATTTTCCTCTTAATAACTATCAAAGCAGATCAAACCACGTTTAATGTCCCAATTTTTCAACAAGTATTTTTGAAAGTCTTTCCAGTCTTCAAAGAAAGTTTCATCTTCTTCGTTGTTTAACTTTCTTGTTAATTTGTCCATTTCTGCCAAAAACAACGTCTTTTTAATCCATTCCCATGTTTCAGGTACTTTATCTTGTTTCCAACATTGAGCAAAAGTCAGTCTTGCTGCTGTAGTCAAGTACCATAGTAGTGTTCTCTTGGCTACATTTATTTCTTCCATTTTAAGACCTAACAATAACATCTGTGGGTCTTTCTTAAAAGTACAATTCAAAATTTTTTGTATCTCATTGTGGATCTCTTGTTGTTGTTTGTTTTCACATCTGTTTGTCAAAGAGAGGACAAGCTAGTGTATCATTGAGAGAGGTCATGTGCATATGTGTCTTTGGACCCTGGGTAAATCACCAATGTCTCACAATGTGCTGACCCTTCATTCCTCATTTTAAGAGTCAGCAACCTTGAGATGGTGTTAACTATAGGTGAAGTGGGGGTGTATTAGCCATTTTTGCTGGTGCTTTGAAGGGCAGAGTCCTTTTTTTTAAAAAAAAAAAAAACTTGTTGGGCAAAGCCATCTTAAGCCAGAATGGAGGACCCCACATCTTCTTGCTGTGCAGCTCATGGTGGGAGTCTTTGACTCTACCTGACGTGCATTGAAGAAAAGTACACACAGGTGGTGGTCACATACGTGAGATAACACGGGGGGAAGTGAGGCTATTTCCCCTGGAGGAGTTTGACCCACAGTTGCATGATCACACAGTCCTTTGAAGCTGCAGGGGCAGCCTGCCACTGCATGATCAGACGCAACTGTGGGTGAGTTGGGTTGGGAGTTTTTTGCCGTTTGTTCCCAATGCATGTATATAGGGAATCAATTAATCACATCTCAGCACGAGGGCTCCTATGGAGTGTGCAATGATGCGCATACTGAGAAGCGGGGGCGGGGCGGGAAGCAGTGGCACAGAGTTGGGATGGTCTGATCAGACAGGGGACGCCATGAAAATGCACTGCAGCAATCAGGCAGGGGAAAGCTCATCCGTGGCCCGTAGCAACCTGTTTGCTAACAAACTTTCCCTAGTGTCTTTTTACTCTGCTTCTGTGATGGAGCAAAACGGGTTGCCGACAGGTGTGGGGTGCTTCCCAGATGTTCGTGTCTGATAGCGCCCTTTAAGTCTAGCGCGGCTAATTGTGCGTGTGATCGCATTCACAGTTGTCCTTGCCATTCCCTTAACTGAAATCCTAATGTTGACCCAACTG
The DNA here is from genome assembly GCA_029375565.1 of Gekko gecko. Classification (NCBI taxonomy): domain Eukaryota; kingdom Metazoa; phylum Chordata; class Lepidosauria; order Squamata; family Gekkonidae; genus Gekko; species Gekko gecko. The sequence continues at coordinate 80,086,214 of JAPDNY010000003.1, read as the reverse complement.
ATTTTTCATTCTGCTTTCTTGGCCTTTTACAGACTCCCTGCCAGCAGGAATTGGATCAGGTCTTGGAACGCATCTCGACCATGCGGCTACCAGATGAGCGTGGTCCATTGGAGCACCTCTATTCCCTGAATATCCCAAACTGCGACAAGCAAGGCCTTTACAATCTCAAACAGGCAAGTGAGGAGGGTGCTTGGGGGCTACTTTTTCAGGGATCAGAAACTCTGGTCTTGGTATACAGGATGGTTCATGTAGTGCTGATCCCTGTAGATCCATGTCACACTAAGAGGACCAACACAAGCACCACATAATTTGTAGCAGGGCTTGGGAAACATAGAAAATTCCTTGGAGGATCAGGCCAGAGATAGCGCCATCAGATGGCATCTAGCCAGATAATTCTTAAAGAAACAATGACGGAGAACAGGCTTCTCTCACCAGCCCATTGCTCCCCTAGGGAAGGTTTTCTGCTTTTCTCCAAAACCCTTCTTAGACTCTGTCATGATCCTAACCCTAACCCTCCAGGGAAGCCTGTAGTAGAGTAGCTATCAGGGCCTACATTTCCCAGGTCACCCTTTGGACTCTGTGATTGGCTAACAAGGGACTTTGGAGGGAAAACTTACACCAGTAGAATAGTAGACGGTGTTGCTTGAGAAGAAGTGATAAAAGTCTTTACCCAAAGTGGGAGGGGTTCACTCCAAGGAAGCAGAGCTAGTGTGAAGCTGCTGCAGATGGAGGGATCCCTCATCCAAAAGGGATGAGACAGCTTGAGGTCAAAGACCTAGAGAAGGCTAAGTACAGTATAGTCAGATGTGTTAGGGTTTCTCATTTTGCTGGTTTACCTGCTTCTACTGTGTTCATTTTCCTACATGTTATTCAATTACAGCTGTTGTTAAATCTCGTTAATACAGTTTGTTACTCTGCCTGGGTCCTCGCACCTCATTGAGTCACTTATAAGGAGGAACCTGCTGGAAAAGGAGTGTATAAAGGAGGTAGGGTGGGTGCTCCGGGCACCCATACCAAGGAGACTCGTACCAGAGTGGTGGCAGCCATTAGAGAGCTTTTCTAGTTGCTACCCACGACAGACTCCTAGTAGTGCACTACAGCACCTGAAGCATAGAATATCTGTACAAGTTCTAATTCTGTCCTGTCACACATGGTGGGGGGGAATGTCTCTGGGCAGACCTGCCACGGAAAAGATTTCCAAGCTTTCTAATAGACTAGGAGTGCCCCTCCTCCCTCTGATGCTTTCCTGCCAAAATGATCATATGACTAGGAGGAGGGGCAGTACTCCCTCAGTTCTCTTTTTGCCACTGCCGAGAGAGGATCTCTCTGTTTCGTCTCTCGCCTCATTTTGAGGCTGAGGGGACTTTTTTCCAGGCCTCTGTGGGGAACTCATTGGGGCTAGTCCTGACTAGGGTTGCTAGCTCCAGATTGGGAAATTCCTGGAGATTTTGTGGTGGAGTCTACAAAAGCCAGGGTTTGGGGAGGGAAGAGGCCTCAGCTGAATAGAATGCCTTAGAGTCCACCCTCCAAAAACAGTTATTTTTTCCTGGGGATCTGTTGTCTGGAGTTCAGTTGTGATCACCCGGCAATCTTTAGGCTCCACCTGGAGGTTGGCTAACCTAGGTGTAGCAGTTAGCACTTCGGAGCAGGGTCTGCCAGATCCAGGTTCTTGCTGTAGAAGCTGAGTGGGTGATTTTGGACCAGTCACAGATTTTCAGCCTAACGTACCTCACAGGGTTGTTGTGCAAATCAAAAGGCAGAGAGGAGAATGATGTAAGCTGCTTTGGTCCCCATTGCAGAGAAAGACTATTTTTCCTCCTGGGAAACCATTGTTGACAATCTCCAGGTGAGAGCTGGAGATCACTCAGAATTACATCTGCTCTCCAGATGGCAGAGATCAGTTCCTCTGGAGAACATGGTGGACTCTGTGTCCTTATACCCTGCTAAGATCCCCTCCCCCATGACAGCCAATGTGACGTGGCAGTCAGGGTTTCAGAGCACCGTAGAGGCTGCAGGTGGGTGGGTGGGGGAGTCGTTACCGGCTAGATATCAGGAGAAACTTCCTAACTGTAAGAGTGGTTGAGCAGTGGTTACAGTCTGCCTTGGGAGGTGGTGGATGCTCCTTCCCTGGACATTTTCAAGCAAAGGCTGGATGACCATCTTTTGGATATGTTGTAGGTATGTAGGGCTATCTTTTAGCTATGGTCCTGCAGAGTGCAGGGGGTTGGACTAGATGACCTGCAAGGTCCCTTCCAACTCTAACATTCTATGCTTCTAAGAGTGAGGGGGAAATAAAGGTAGGTTGATGCTTGGCTGGGAAGGAGATAAGGTTGCCAACTCCAGGTGGGATATTCCTGGAGATTTGAGGGATGGAACCTGGAGAGGGTGAGGTTTGAGGAGGGTGGGACCTCAGACAGGTATAATGCCATAGACTCCACCCTCCCAACCAGCCATTCCCTCCTGGGGAACCACTGTTGCCAATCTCCAAGTGAGGGGTGGAGATCACTCAGAATTACAACTGATCTGGGATGGCAGAAGTCAGCTGCAGTTAGAGGGGCAGATAACAGTAGGTTGATGTTAGGCTGGGAAGGAGATGGGGTTGCCAACTCCAGGTTGGGAAATTCCTGGGGATTTGAGGGGTGGAGCCTGGTGAGGGTAGGGTTTGAGGAGGGTTGGGACCTCAGACAGGTACAATGCCATACACTCCACCCTCCAAACCAGCCATTTACTCCTGAGTAAAAATGTTTGCCAATCTCCAGGTGAGGCCTGGAGATCACTCAAAATTACAACTGCTCTTCAGGTAGCAGAGATCAGTTCCTCTGGAGAAAATGGTGGACTCTGTGTCATTATACCCTGCTGAGGTCACCACAGCAAATTGATGCTGAGTGTCCAAGGCTTTGGCAGTCTCCCAGAGCCTCTTTCTAGAGCTCATTGTATTTATTTCCACAACAGGCCTTATTCCTAGTCTATAATAAAATGTGCAAAAGATATACTTAACATTATAAGATATAGAAACGTATTTTTATAAAGAGATGTGTGGACAACTTAACAGCTAACTCAAAGAGCCGGAGAGTCTCCCATTGAATGTTTGTATGTACTATTGTTTGCTTTTGTTTGTCTTTGTCTTTTTGTTATATATAAAAAAATTTTTACTGTGGGGGGGGGAAAGGTTCTGCAGAGGAAGGCAATGGCAAACCACCTCTACCTCTCACTTGCCCTGAAAGCTCCTTGCTGGGGTCACCATAAGTTGGTTGCGACTTGACAGCACTTGCATACATATCCCACTCTGCTTGTAGAGAGCTCATGATTCTCTTCTCTTCCATTAGGTCCTTGCAACTCTGTAAGGTAGGTTATACTGAGAGAGAATGTCTGGTCCAAAATCACCTTCATGGCTGAGTGGGACCCCCCCGTCTTTAAAATAAAGCCCACTCCTCACCCAGTGTGGGTCTGGATTGTATCAGCCTCTGAAGGATAAAGCAGTTTAGTGGACCTTCCATGCCTCTGATCTTGCAAGCAAGAAGGTCAGTAGCATCTTTTAGGAAGTTGGGATGCTGATCATGGATCTGGGAGTTCCTGCTCTCCCTTCAGCTGCACATCAGGAGAAGTACTTACCATTCTCTTAAGTTTTCCCTTTGGAACAGTACAAGAAGACGCATCACTGTGCACCCCCTCTTGCTAAATTTGCAGCTACTCTGCTAGACAGGCTGGGTATGATCATATGTGTAGGGTGCAGCTGCTTTGATTTCACACCCTCTTGGAGATAAAAGGGACATTTCCAGGCTGAGTTCAGACGGACAGTTTGCCCCAAGATAGGTATGTTTCAGCAACGTTTCACAAATGGTTTAAAGGGGCCGTTCACACAGGCACATCTGTCCGGCGTTCCCCGGCCGTACTCAGCCCGTCTTGTAACGCTTCCCTCCTGACTTTAAAAGATACCAGGTGAAAGTGGTAGTAAACCCTGGAAAGCATGTCTATCCCATGTCTATCCCGCTTCAGGGACATGTGAACATGAACAAGCTGATCTGGTAGGGTGCTCTTATGCACATGAACACGTATCATCAGATTCCATTACAAAAAGCCACTTACAGCCGTGCCTTTGCCAGGGGCAGGCCAACAGTGTGAAAGCTCCCTTGTGCGTCCTCCCCCGTATGCTCCCGCATCAGTATGCACAGTGTGACCGGGAAAACCTGGGACACATTGTTCTGGGTCTTTTTTGCCACGACTCCCTCACGCTTCAAACTGCCAGTCTGAACTCAACCCCAATTTCTTCACCACCACCCCCAGGTTCTAATTACCTTGGCATGCCCACACCCTACAGCTGCGATTAATCCCACTTGCATGAATTGATTCCCTAAAGCACGGGTGTCAAACATGCGGCCGCAGTGGAACTGGCTGTCTTCTGCTTCTTCTTCCAGTTCTGCTGCTGCTGCATCATCGTACTCAAGATTGCAACAGCACAGACATTTTGATGCAATAATTCAGAGCAAGAGGTGTCAGTTATCAGACACTGTTAAATAAACAAAATACTGAAAGAGTGCTCATGTTTTAAGCATGTTTTTATTTTAAGTAAAAAAGACACCCTTTGTGTTTGTGTCCTTTATGAAGTTTATATCTCCGCTACCTGGCATTACATTTTATGGCACACGTGGCCCCGGCCCAACAAGGTTTCATTTATGTCAGATCTGGCCCACATGACAAATGAGTTCGACACCCCTGCCCTAAAGGGAGCTAGCTGTGTGTATTAAAGCCTGATTTGTTCACTGCCTTGTCTTGCACCGAGACATGTGCTCTTCTGGTGACTGAGAACTTGTGGGCAGGTACTTACGGAGTTTGGGCCTGTACAGCCCTAACCCTTCAGGCCAGTCTCTGCTGCAGGGGGGAAAGAACAAGAAGCAGTGCCCGTGGTTTAGGTTGCCTGTACTAATATTAGGGACTGACTGCAGAAGAGGACAGCCATAATCACTTGACTGAACAATCCTGCATGTTTGTGCACATTGCTGATTGCCTTGTTCATTTCATTGTACTGGATCTGCTTCAAGGTGTTGGTTATAATCTTCAAAGCCTTATGTGGCCTGGGACCAACATATCTAAGGGACTGCCTCTTTCCATGTATGCCTCAAAGAGCTTTACGCTCTAGTAATCGACATCTCCTGGTGGTCCCTGGCCCAAAAGACGTCCATCTAGCCTCGACCAGGGCCAGGGCCTTTTCTGCCCTGGCCCCCACCTGGTGGAACATGCTCCCCATCGAGAACAGGGCCCTGTAGGATCTTACTCAGTTCCGCAGGGCCTGCAAGATGGAGCTGTTCCTCCAGGCTTTTGGTTGAGGCAGCAGGTGTCCACATATGCCCCCCCCCCGAGGTTGCTGTCTCCTCCCTTACTGGCCACCCGTCTGCCAGCAACCAGCCATAATAATCAGTATTAATGGGCCGGGATTTGCACCAGCAGCAATAACTACTGATTTTAAATGTTTATAATGTAAATGTTTTATCGTGTTCTAACCCTTATTGTATTATTTGAGATGATGTGACCCGCCCTGAGCCCGCTCACGGGATGGGTGGGATACAGATATGAATAAATAAATAAGTAAATACATTGTCTTTGGCCACAAATTTACTGGCAAAAGTGCCAGGGCAGTGGACCAAATCAGCGTGTTGGACTTAAGACCCGTGTTCAGCAACTCCTGCTCCGCAGTGATGCCTCTGAGGGCCTCGGGCGAGTCCCGGTCTTTCTCGGCTCCAGTCCCTGCATTTTATCAAATGGGGATGTCAGAAGCCTGCCCTACAGGGTGGTTGTGCTGCCTTGCACACCAGTGCTAAAGCTGTTTGCTGCTGAATTTATTTTTGGAATGAGGTGTACCGACGGCACAGGTGCACATTCAGTCATGCGTTTCCAGTTAGTGGGAAGGATGATCACGCACTGGAGCCGACTGCCGCTCGACCCGAGTCCAGCAGCACCTCAGAGTGGTGGGGGGAAGTGCTGTCCGGTCACAGCTGACTTACGGCAAGCCCTCTGAGGGTCGGCCATTGCCTGCCTCTGCATCGTGGCCCTGGTATTCCTTGGAGGTCTCCCACCCAAATGCTGACCAGGGCTCACCTTGCTCAGCTTTCAAGATCAGAATAGCCTGGGCTAGTCTTAGAGACCAACGAGATTTTGGGGTGATGGGCTTTTGAGAATCAAAGCTCCCTTGGTCAGATATGAGCATACCAGGCCCGTAGCCAGGATTTTGTAATTCAGGGGTCACTGGCATCATAAAATAAAAAAACGAAATAAAAATAAAATTTTAGAAACTCACTTTTGCGGCATTCGCACTCTGCTTGCCTAGATGGGGAAGCCAGCCACACCTGGGGAAGGGGCAGTGGTGGGGAGGCCTCCAGATGGCTCAGAGAGTTGGGAGTCCTCTGGGTGGCCCAGAGAGCCAGGGATCCTGGGGGCTGGCTGGAAGTCGGGGGGGCCTTGGCAGGAAGTCAGGGGGCCAGGCCCCGAAATGCCCCACTGTAGCTACGGGCCTGGAGCATACTATGGGGAGGGGGTCCCCAGTCCTTTTAGTTTCTTTCCATAAGCTTGCTCCCCTCTTTTTCTTTTTTTAATCCTTTGCCCCTCCACGAGCCAGCAGGAAACTCTCTTATGACTGCTATTTAGAAGACCCATCTTGGCGTAGCGGTTGGACTAGAGACCCAGGCTCAAATCCCCACTCTGTCATGGAAGTTTTCTGCGTGACCTGGGGCCACTCAGGTGCTCTTAGCCTAGCCTACCTCACTGGGCAGTTGTGAGGATAAAACGGCAAAGGGAGGCTGATGTATGCTGCCTCGACCTTCTCAGAGTAATGGCAAGATTGAAAGCATCTTAAGTAAATAAGAGCGGGTGACTTCCGCTGAGCCCTGCATGAACTTGGGAGGGAGCAGCTTCTGACACAGGTGAGCCCTGTCGTCCCTTGGAGCAACGGCAAAGGGAGAAGAGGGGCCGGGCTCACGTGTGGGCCTCTCGCTGTCCCGTGCTTGTTCTAGATCCCCTGCACTCCCTGTGCTTCTCCCCCTCCCCCCCCAGGCTGACTGGAAGCCTCTGCCCCATAGAACTAGCTCCCTCGATCAGTACAGGGCTGGTTCCTGGGGAGGGGGAAGGGTTGTGTACTTTCGTGTGAAGTGATGTTGCAGTGACAATCCACAAGTACAATGTTTTGTTGGTCAGCCTGTTTATCAGTCACTTTTGCCATTCCTCCAAGGAGCTTGGAGTGGCTGTATAATAGTCCTCATAACAGCTCCGTGAAACAGGTTAAGGTAAAAATGACAGATGCAAGGTTGCCAAGTGAGTCTCTTGGTGGATTTAAAGCTGGGATCTCTTGCCTCTCAAAGCCCAGCCGCTGAGCCCTGCAATCCATATACCACAGCATGCCTTGCGGGCAGAGGTTTGATAACCCTTGTCCTTGCATTAGAACTGACATGTGCTACGCTTCTCAGGAGGTGGAATAAACAATTTCCCCCTGTGCAGTCATGATTGCTGTGTAGGGAGGAAGACTGTATGAAACAGTTGCTCTGTAAGTAGCAAGCTGGCCTAAAACATATTGGAAATAAGAAATGGCTGCGTTCCCCTTTGCAGGTGTTCTGCTGAGCCTGTGCCCTACTGATGTTGCGAAGTCTAACTGCTGCAAGTAAGGAGTAGCCTACTGTGTAGTGTTACATAAGGTTTGCTTCTAGCTAATAGCTTTCTCTTCTTCCTGTTTAGTGCAAGATGTCAGTGAATGGCCAGCGAGGAGAATGCTGGTGTGTTAATCCCAACACCGGGAAAAAAATCCAGGGGGCCCCTACCATCCGAGGAGATCCGGAATGCCACCTCTTCTACTCTGAGCATGAGCAAGAGGACCGAGGAGCACACGTGAACTAGAGGGACATGTTGCCACGCACTAGCAGGCAGCTTGGCCTAGCCCTAGTGCTGGATTTTACATGGGTTTTCAATGCATTTGTTTTGTTTTGTTTAATTCCGAGAGATCTGAGTTTTTCATTGACTTCACATGCCTCTCAGTTGCTTGCACGATCGGTTGGCTAGGGAGGAATCGGCTTCTCATCTCTGCTGCCGAAGAGCTGAGAATCAGCACCTTTCCTGTCCGCTAGCAGCCTTGCCACTAGCAAGCAGTGCAAAGAGCTTAATGGGAGAGGGGGCTATAGATCTGTCCTCTTGGTCGTATAAGCCTTTACTCACTACCACCGCCCACCACCCTAAATAACCAAGGGTGGGCATGCTCCTGCCAGGCTGAATGGGAGCATTTGTGTCTCAACCGCCTCCCAGCCCAGACATACACCAAAGATTGTAAATACAGCTCATTGCCTGCTACACAGAGCCCCGACAACCTGTCCCTGTTGGCCCCCCTCTGTCATGATAGCGGGCTGTAGCACATATGAAGGGTAAAGAAATTTCCTTGTCAGTCAAGCACCCCTTCCATGGGCCTGCCGCTTTCCTCTTTGGGAGGCATAGGCTGGAAGGCCGTCGTATTTTCCCAACAGTCATTCCCCTTATGATGAATTACAGCCTCCTCCTCCTCCTCAATTCATTAAGAATTTAATCCCTTGAACTGTGAGGCAGCGTCAGCCTTACTCCCAAGCCTTCCTCTGTGGCCTCAATCCCGAGAAGCACTGAAACGTTAATTCCAGTGGGTGATCCTTTTCCCATATTGGTCGTAAGAATCAAAGTGGGATGAAGTTGGGGGTGGGGGGGAGAATTCTGTTCCCCCCCCAAGCAAAAACCCATTTAAAACCCATATTTGAAAGGTGCTGCCATTGTCCCTGCCTTTGTTAAATAAAACCTTGGAGGTAAGAGGGATGTATTATTGAATATTCAACTCCCCAGGCTGGATTAATGTTGCTCTGCCATGGTTTCACTGCTCTTGATTTGTTTTTGCTATGGATCATGCAAATGCTGGTAAGGACTTAGCGGTTGCATGGGCAATGACGTTTTCTTGTATTATATATATACCAGATTGTATTAACAGGGCAATCAGTAGGTTCAAGTAATGGTTGGAGGCTGGGTATTTTGTTTAAACAATGCAATATATTTGAGAAGAAGGTTAAGCATACCTTTCCTCCTTTTCTGTTGAGAGCTGTGAGTAACTAGGAGCAGCAGGGACTTGAGTGCTTTTTTCTTAATTATTTTAGTGGTATAGTCTTGCTCAGGAGAAGGGCTTCTGCCGTACAAGATCCTTGAGCAGAGTGGTACTCCCAGACCTCTTGCAGCAGGCCCAGTGAAATTTTGTTCATGGGTCTTAGCGGGCCCTCAGGCGTGTCACAGGGATTTGCAGTAGGGAGGGAAGAATCAGGAGAACTCGCCACCCTTTTGTCATTGAGAAGAGATGGCAGGGAGGATACAAGCCATTGACTTCACACCTCATTTTTACATGCTGTTGTTGATCTGAAAACAACCCCCTGTAAAAATTGTCCACTACCATCTTTGAGAGAACACCCTTTCTGAAACTGCACGACAACTCACTGTTGGCGCGTTACCACTTCAGATACAAATGTATGTGAACCCATAAGCTAAGAGAATGGGCATGTAGGAATTAATTTTTCGTTCAATATGCAGGGCAGGGATTAACTGAAAGAAAAGGAATAAAATTTAAACAGTATGGCAAAACATACAGCCAGCAACTTAGGGGCCAATCCACATGCTACCAAGGCCTTGTGGTTGCTATGAGGACTTTGGACCACGTCTTCATTGAATTCTGTACTTTCCCAGGTGCACAGGAGCCTGATTGGGATGGCAGTTTGCATGGAAAAGTTTCTCTGCCCACACGGTGATGTAAAGTAGACATGACCTATCTCAAACTCATCCCCAGACTCATGAACGAGAACCAGCATTAAAAATTTGGAATACCACACTCACCCCGATCAAATCATTTTTATCTACTTTGATTTACCTTAATATTCCAATCTGTTTAGGACCCAGTGAGAATTTGTGCCTTGATGGGGAACCTCACATGCCCCTCAAATTTACTGTGACATCAAGACCTCTGTAAGTTCTGGAAGCACATATCTGTGTTGCTGGGGTGTTCCACCCCTCCCGGGAAACTCTCAGATTTCACTTTGCAAAGCCTAGTAAAAAAGAAAAATTGGTGCTGTTTTTGCATTGGACTGCTTTGCCATGTAAACCTTGCAAGAATCAGCTCTCAATTGCAAGTTGTATCTGTTTAGAAATCAGTGCTTTTCTTTTCTTTTTTTTTCTTTTTTTGATTGCTAAACTGTGAGAAAGTTGGAATAAATTAAATGGGATACCAAACAAAATTTGTCTTGCCTTCTTCCAGTTGAATGAAACACACCTATCTGCTGCAAGAGCAGCACCATTCTTCAGGTTTGTCCCATGAGTCATTACAAATGCAGGTTTCCCTGGCAGCACTACAGACCCTTCAGTTGTTGACCCCACTGTGGTATGCTCAGAATAGTGGCCTCTGTTACCCAGTACTGCTGGTTGATGGCTAAGTTGATGACCTTCTGCACTTTATTCTAGTGGAAGGTGGTAGCCTTACTCATAGCCTTTCAAGCCCAGATAATCATGAGCATGACTCTTCCGGAGGAACAGCCTTAGTCTTTCAAGTTAACTTATCTTTCAAGTTCTTAAGTTAGCTGGAACAGTGAAAAACCCGTGATTATGCATTTATACAAGAACCAAAGCACAAACTCTGAGGCCTACTGGGCTCGAATCCCGCTCTTCTACTGCAAACCAGCACAAGCTACCCTCTGAAACGATCTCAGGCCTGTTGTGTCAGAACATTCTAAACAACTATTTAAAGTTAAAATCTAAAACACTTTCTGCGACCTGTGTGGATTCTGACAGGAAAGTTGTCTTGGGTGGATGCAATCCCTGGCAATTTCATCCCCATCGGGCCATTGGCCTGATCCAACATTGGGCCATTGGCCTGATCCAACATTGGATCTTATGTTCTTATGTTCTAAACAAATGTTCCAGTAGGGAGTGTATTTCCCACTGGATACAATAAGAACATAAGAGAAGCCAACGGCCCATCCAGTCCAACACTCTGTCACACAGTGGCCAAAAATACCAGGTGCCATCAGGAGGTCTAGCAGTGGGGCCAGGACACTAGAAGCCCGCCCACTGTTTACACCCCCCCCCCAAGCACCAAGTAGACCTTTTGCTTTGGAATCTTTTAACAATTGAATGTATGTCTACAATCTAACTTTAGTCCACACCTTGTTGTTATGAACAAATGTACATATGGTGCTCAGAGTTCTTGTATCGTTGACATTTTATCCCTTTTCCAAAAGCTCAACCTCCCCCATCCCCAATCAAAATGAAGAAACCTTGTAACAAGTCTTAAGGATTTTAAAAATTAAAATGAACTGAAAACAAAAAAAAAAATTAAATGCTGTAAAAGCTAGGTGGCCAAAGATTCCCTTTGACCGTCCTTTGCTTCTTTCCTAGCCCTAGCAGAAATGAAAGAAAATAAAATTTGATTCCGAAAGATGCTGCAGCTGGTATGTGGAGTGGAAAGACAAGACCAACTATAGCTACAGTGGCGGTAAGGAGCGGCAGCTCCCACATGAGGCCTTTTGCAAAACTGAAGCATGAAAAAGTCAGCACAGGAACTCGTCCATTTGCATCTCTCAAGCAATTCCCATGCAAATTCAGGGCTACCGGTGATGCATTACAAAACTGCTAGTTCTGTGAAAATCAAAGTGGAAGGGAGGGAGGAGGAATATGTTTGCTGTTTCTCAAAATCTCTCACTGGGCAGCTATCAGAATAGTTATTGCAGGGGCAGAGCCCCACTTGGTCCTGGATCTAATACCTTTTGCTTCGGAACCTTTTACCAATTGAATGCATGCCTACAATCTAACTTTAGTCCATACCTTGTTGTTATGAACAAATGTACATATGATGCTCAGGGTTCTCATATCTTTGCCATTTTACCCCTTTCCCAAAAGCTCAACCTCCCCCATCCCCAACACTTAAAAATATTAAGTTAACACGTTAACTTTAAATCTTTAAACCCTGGTTCCAAACAGCCTGTTTGGCATACCTTACAAGCCTCAGAACAATACAGACCTTCTCCCAAAGGTGATTCTACAGTTTAAGGGCGATTACTGTAAAAGCTCAGTTCTTACTGCCATCCTCATCTGCTGTAATGATAAGGATTGCTGCTCTGCTTGTAGTGATACATAGATCCAATACAGAGAAAGGTGGTTCTTCCAGTGTACAAATGCCAGGCCACATAAGGCTTTGAACCCAGCATTGAGTTTAGCTGTAAACTTGGTGATAGAGCATCTGCTTGGCATGCAGAAGATCCCAGGTTCAATTCCCTGGCTTCTCCAATTAAGGATCAGGTAGTAAGTCAGCGTAGACAATATTGACCTTGATGAACTACCAGTGGTCTGATTCAGTATAAGGCAGCTTCGCTTATGCATGAGTATGTGTTCAAGGTTGTACTTAAGTGTTGTAGAGAAATCACATTTTCTGAGCACTTAGATGTTGTGTGCTGTACCTAAGCAGCCATGATGTTTTTCACAACAAATACTAGCAACATTTCCTTTGGTACCAAAATCACAGTATGTCACAACACTGGAGGCATTTACAGGGGTACCTGTTGGATATTCCATCAGGTAATTTGTAGCAAACCACTTGGCACTCCCACCAAATATAACATAAGAGCACTGCTGGATCAGACCAATGGTCCATCTGGTCCAGCATCCCGTCTCACACAGTTCATCATTGTGGCTTCTGTGCAGTCCCACATGGGACTGCGCAGTCACAGGCCAGCCACAGAAAAGACTAGGAGCACCCCTCCTCCCTCTGGCACTTTCCCGCCAAAACGCTTACATGACTCCCTCAGGGGTGCTACTCCCTCAGTTCTCTTTTTGCCACCAAGGAGAGAAGACCTCCACTGCTGTTCTCTTTTTTTCCTCACCTCAGTTCTGAAGCTGAGGCGGGTTTTTTTCTGTTCTAGTGAACAATATAATACATCTAAAGAAGAAATGTTTTGTGGATTTCCACTGTGTCATCATGACTAAAAATGGTGCTGTTCAATGGCCATTCTCTGTGCCTTGACTGCCTAGGGGTTCACACAGCAGAGCTGCCTGCTCTTGCTGTCACCAGTTTCCCCTGAAGGCATGTGTCGAAAGAGCTGGACTCAGAAGAGCTCCCTTCGAAGGCTTCCCCCTCCCTGGTAAGGAGGGGAGGACAAAGAGCCTGGCTTACATGGTCCTCTTTGGAGGTGGCCTGTGTGGAAACAGCCTGATGAAGGCCTATTCCCGCCTCTGCTGAGGTGTGGTGAACAAAGAGCCTGGCTTAAATGGCCCTCTTCAGAGGTTGCCTGTGTGGAAACAGCCTGATGAAGGCCAAATCCCGCCTCTGCTTAGGTGTGGTGAACAAAGAGCCTGGTTTAAATGGCCCTCTTCGGAGGTCGCCTTTGTGCCCAACAGCCTGATGAATTGGCTGTTTTCATGGGCTTTGGCTGTGTGCCTTGAAGTCATAACCCTCTCTACATCAAAGCATTTCTGCCTAGTCATTCTCTAAGGGGTTTCTGGCCTCTAAGCCTTCGACGTTGACCTAGAAGCCCAATTAATTGGCAAGTATGCTTTGGGAAGCAAGCCTAAGTAGCCGATTTTCGGCAAGGTAGGATATAAATGGAAAATAAATAAATAAATAATAGTTTACCACTCCTCTCAGTTCCATGGTATCTTTCGGATATCAGGTTCAAATATAAAATTGTGTTACAATTTCCTGACCTTGTACCTTCACAGCTTCTCTTGGTGCCCTACCTTGCAGGGTTCTAGTGAGGATAAGAAACAAAGAAATATGAGGTGTTATAAGACTCTTTGAGTCTAGGTTACAGAGTGGGATAAACTACTTACTACTTTTTTAAAAAAAGAGCATATGTTTTTTCTTCTCAAAAAAGCTGCCCTAATAGACAAGGGTCCAATGGGCAAACTATAATTAATGGCTCTCGTTGCATCCTCTGCTACAATCAATGATTGTATTCTTGATTCCATGGGTCATCTATATTATTCCTGTTGGCCTACAGGTCAAATAGCACTTACTCTTTATTCAACCTGTGCAGTTTTAATGATCTAAAATAAACCCAGTTGGGATGCAGTTGTTTCTTTTTCATTCTATACTGCACTTTCCCATTAGTTTATAAATCAACAGGTCACTATGGCCCTTATACTATTCTGTTTGAACATTATCTTAATGCACTGTGGCTCATGGCCTATGCAGGTGATATGCATGATAAATCTGTTCCTTTAATTCAGATCACACATGTTACCCTACCCTAGTCCATGCTAGGAGTTAATATGAACAAAATAAACAAGCAAAAAAAGAAGAACAAAACAAAGCATTAAAGTTAATAACCTCCTCACAGACGCTGTGAATTCTGCTATCCAGTCGGACAACATTCTGGAGGCAATAACAGGTTTGTCGGATCCCTGAGTCACATTTCTTTCCCTCCTTCACTTAACATGATGTCTCAGGGTTCTGCATACCTTTTATCCATGTACAAGAGGCCATCTCCTACTGACAAAGTCTCTGGTGATCAAGATCCTTTCACCTCTGCTGTTTTGTCCACCAGGCTTCCTGCAATTCTGTGTGCCCTTGTGTCACTTGGTGGACTTAGATCCAACAATTTGCCCTCTTCTGTTCTATATGAGGGCTACCGGTCTCCAACTGATTCTATCATTCCATTTAGTGATAAATGGGGAGGATCTATGGATCAGTGGTAGAGTGACTGCTTGGCATGCTGAACTTCTTAGGCCCTCCAGCTAATGGTCTGGCGGTAGGTGATGTGAAGGACCTTTCTCTGCCTGACATCTTAGAGAGCTGCTGCCAGTCAGAGTGGACAGTACGGACCTTGATGAACCAATGGTTTGATCCGCTATAAGGCAGATTTGAGGTGCTATTTTACATTCCACCCCCCTTCCCGGGACAGGAAAAATTATGTGATTTCAAATTATTCTTATGTCTTCAGTGCAGCACCTGAAGAGAAGCCTATGATAGGCCCAGATCCAGTGACTCATAATACATGTCTTTTGCTGGGCGGTTCTGTGTCTTGTCCACTCTGCTGTTCCTGCAAGATAGTACCCCTCTTGTTGAAGAGGGAAGCTTCCAATGGTAGAATTCCAATGTTCACTTTCACTGGATTTATACTTAGCTGCCTCTCAAAGTGCACAGAGATTCGTGTAGCCTATGTGAAGCTTCTATATTAAATTTTCTCTGCTACTTTGAAAGATCTTTATTAATCCTTAAGCATGCTACAAAAGAGGGGTATAGCCCCTTGTTTTATTTTTGACACTTACATGGTGTTTCATTTATGTTATGGTTCTTATGCCCTCTCCATACATGAAATTTCAAAAGGTGATGTCCTGCTGGAATCCCCTCTCAAGGGTTGTCTCTCACTCCTCATGTAATCCTTGTGGGTTGGTTGACGCTATCACACTGTTTTTGAGTGCACAGCCCTTCATTACCACTCTATATATGATGGCTCTTTTCAAAGGAGTGCTCTTTTTTCTTTACCACATTTCCACATGTATTTTGGTGGGGACACTTGCACAGAGCTTACTGCTCTGGTATAAGAGAATTCTGGGTGAAGGTCAATTTGTGTCGCTAAACAACAGTCCTCGGTGGTCTCTTTCTGAGACCTTCACGCCCACCTCCTTCTTGAGATCTTGTTAATCTTCCCATGTGGGACTGCACAGAAGCCACGACAATGAAAACAAAGTTGCACTTACCTGTAACTGTTGTTCATCGAGTGGTCTTCTGTGCAGGCACACATCCCTCCCTCCTGCCCCGCTGTGAACTCTCTGGAACTTTGGTTTTCTAGGGGTCTCCAGCGGCAGCATGGAGAGAACTGAGGGAGTAGCACCCCTCCTCCTGGTCATGTGAGTGTTTTGGCGGGAAAGCGCCAGAGGGAGGAGGGGCGCTCCTAATCTATTAGAAAGCTTAGAATTTTTTTCCGTGGCTGGCCTGCGACTGCACAGTCCCATGTGTGTGTGCCTGCACAGAAGCCCACTTGATGAACAATGGTAAGTGCAACCTTGTTTTCTCTGGGCGGCTAACAACAGGGCATAGAGGCCAAGACCTTCCCCTGATGTGGCCTCCTGGGACTGGGATTCAGTAGTTTACTGCCTCTGAATGTGGATGTTCTCAGTCACCATGGCTAGTAGCCCTTTGACAGACCTATCCTCCATTAATCAATCTAATCCTCTTTTAAAAGCTGTTTGTGTGCAAGAGGCAACTCCTACAGAGCACTGGTTTGGGGCAAGAGCATGTTGTATTGCGCTCAGTGTAATGCACACAACAGTGGAGGGAAAGGCTTTGGCACACACATCCTAGAACAGTCCAGTAGTCCTGCCTCATGTATTTGGGCTGCTTCTACATTGCACATGGTTAGGTAGAGCCTGACCCCGACCCATATTTTTACAAGTCTACTTATATCCCCTCGGTAATGAAACGGCTGCCAGGCAGAGGCAGCAGTTTCTTGTAAAATGGCTGCCAATCTGGTAGTCCTTCTGGAGGGGGGAGATGCTCCATAGGGGACAATGGGGCTGCCCTACCTCCCTGCCTACATTTTTGTCAGGTAACCCTGCCATAAGGGGGAGAAGGGAGGGGTGGAGGTGCCAGTTGGTCTGTCTTGTGTCTTGGTTGGTATGTGGGGAGGTGACGGAGTTGCCTGGGTAACACAGTAATTCACAGCCTGGGTTATTTCCAGATGCTCCAAATGGCCTTGAGTCGCCAGGCTTGTTTTCTTCTCCCTTTCTTCTGAGAGAACAGCTAGGCCGTGGAAATTTACAGCTTTAGAGATGTAGCACCTTTCTCTTTCCCGCGCACGGGCTCTTTAGCTATTGGTAGGATGTGTGGGGGGGGTTGCTTCAGGAAGGTATATCCATAGATGCTTCTTTGTGTGTGTCATTCCTGACAAGAGAATGTTACTGTGCCTTTAGAACTGCTGTTTAATAAACACTATCTTCTTATGGAGCCTGGTGTTTGACTGACTTTCTGAAGTGCCTGACAATTTCCCAGCAGCTTTGAAGAAAAAGTGTGGGGAAGTAGGGGCCCACCCCAGGGGCGGAGCCCCAAATAAAGGCCACCCAGGGAGGAGTTAGTCTCAGCCTTGGCCTTGGCCTTGGCCTTGAACTACAGCTTAGGTGGGACTCCTGCTACTTCACCCTCCATGGGCCATCCCAGCCACTATCAATTGTGGTGGAGAGCCAGGAAGGTAGCAGTATTGGTGACCAGTCCTGAGGGAGGGGCTGAAGTCTCACTCCAACGACAAGGAGGGGGAGAGCGAGTCCTGTCCTGCAGCCACCCATCACGGAGGTGGTTAGATCAGGGATCAGGATGTGTGTAGGGACAGAGGAATTGAGGCTTGATCCTGTTTATTTTCTGCCCAATTGTGTTGGAGCGATTGTGTTCTCTCTGTGCCTAACCTTGTACATAGTTTAATTAAACCTTCTTTTTGAACTATAAAACCTGGTAGTGCTCTGACCACATAGTCCTCCCTGCTCAGCACATTACACATGGCAAAGGAAGACCAGGGAAGCCAAATTGGTGGGGTTGCCAACTCTCCAGGGGGCACCCAAAGATTAAGGTATCCATTTCCTGAGTTTGGGGAATCAGCCAGAGGGGTCTCACTGTCCCTCTAGGAAGGCAATGTAAATTCAGTGAGTGGTGGCAGCGACTGAGGAAATAGTCCCATCAGACAGGGTGGGCAGGCAAAAACAGGGGCTTGGGAGCCACCAAACAGCTGCTCAGTCTCCCAGGGCTGAGGGCAGGTCCCCGTTTCGCCACACCCTCATACCTGTTACTCCATCATTTAATGAACACGTTTATTCACCACCACCTTTGGATCATGTGTGCTCATTATTTGTGCTTGACCATGTATCTTATCAGGGTTTTGAAAAGAAAGGTAAATTGTGTTTTTTCTCGGGGGGGGTGTTAAGGCACTACACCTAGGAAAAATACAAGAACCACTATTTCTTAGCCCCCGTGGGCTTAAATGCCAAGGAGAAATCCAATGAAGGCTTATCAAATTAAAGATATGTTCCCAGGCCGAGCTTTGGGCAGCTAGTATGCAATCACTTATTGAGATCAGTAAAGGATAGTTCAGTTGTGCGAAAGGTTAGAATAACAAAGGTGTGGATAGAAACCGTTTTGAAAACTCAAGGAGACGGTAATCCACATTCATGCTACTCCATTATTATCTGTTAAGGGGACTTTGCAAGTTCTAGTACAGCACCACCACCCCCGGCTTATCTGGGAGAGAAAACTGTCACTTGAGGCTTTGGGCCTGGCAAAGCATGCCCCTCCACTAACTGTGGTTCCTTTGCAGTACAACCAGAGTCTGAAACCGTGGTCTGAAGATAATTTATTAACCAGAGTTAATCCTGAGTTATCCTAATTTGTTTCCTGGAGATCTCTTGGTGCAGCGCAGGCACACATGAGCACCCATGTGGGGAAAGAGCAAAGCCATTTTTTTAAAAAAAAAATCTTTATCATCTGTCTAAGTTTCATTAAACAATAAATATTCTCTGAAAATCTGATGGAGCTGAAGGGTGAGTGAAACAGATGGAAGGAATCTTTGACCACAAAAAAAAAATGCTGTGAGGGTCAGGCAGTCTTGTCCCCCACCCCCAGTGTCTTTTCAAATATTCAAAACAGGACTTGTGTCAGGTTCTCCAGAAAGTCAGTCAAACACCAGGCTTCATAAAGAAGATAGTGTTTATTGAAAGCAGTTCTAAGAGACACAGTAACAATCCACTGTCAGTGATGACCAGATCAAAACAGGCACCCACGGTTATACTAGCTTTGATATGCCCCCCCCCCATCTATCTACCAATAGTCGCCAAGAGTGCGTGCGGCAAAAGGTGTGAAAGTTGTAAATAAAACCAAATGGCCAGAGCTGTCCCAACCAGAGGAAAACAGAGAAAAGAGGCTGTGGGACCCAAGGACATTTGGTGAGATAGCAGATTGCCCAGGCGCTGTAAATCTGGGTTTCCTAGGCAACCTGTTCACCTCCCTACATTCCAGAACATGAAAAGTTGCAGACCATCCCTCCCTCCTTCCCTTCCATCCATCTCATGTCAGGATTACCTGACATTCTGCCCCTCTGATTCTTGACCACTCCCGGGCTTGTGAGGGTATAGTTTATGGAACCTGCGGATCAAAGGCGGGGCGTGAACATATTCCTCCCTCACCCATTCCCTCTGCTCAGAACCAAAAACCACCCATTCAACAAGGTAATACAATCGATTCCTCGATATTTTTGAGTCCAAAATTTCAGCAACTTCGTAGTGCAGTTCCCCCCCAACCATAAGGGGGGGAGGCATTGGCCGTTGCGGTCTCCATTGGTTCTTCCCGGGCGAACGTCTTAATAACCTGAGGTGAAACACAGGATGAATTGCTTTCAACGATTTGGGCAAAAGCAGTTCAACAGTTTCAGCATTGAGTACACGTTTAATTTCATAAGGTCCCACATATTTCCACCCCAGTTTCCGACTAGGCTGAAGAACTTTAATGTTCTGGGTGGACACATACACAAAGTCCCCCGGTTTGGGGTCCCACCCTTTGTATCTCTTTTTATCAGCTTGACTCTTGTACACAGCCTTGGCCTCCTCCAATGTTGATGCTAAAAGTGGCCAAGCGGCTTGAAGTTGTTTGCACCAGTCCCCCGCTTCCCCAACCGGCAATGTAGGCTGTGACAGGAATGGGAGGGGAGGGGCCTCATAGCCATGTACCGCCATGAACGGAGAGACCCCTGTAGATGCATGGTTCGTGTTATTGTAACAGAATTCCGCCAAAGGTAGGAGCGACTCCCAGTCGTCTTGTTGGAAATTGGTGAAACACCTCAGATACTGCTCCAGAGTCTGGTTGACTCGTTCAGTCTGTCCGTCCGTTTCTGGGTGATATGCACTGTTAACCCCCCTCTCCACCCCTAACAGTGCCATCAGTTCTCCCCAGAAATGCGAAACAAATTGAGACCCCCTATCAGAGACCACCTTAGTGGGTAGAGTATGGAGCCTCATGACGTGCTGTAAGAAAGCCTTAGCAAGTTTTTTAGCTGATGGGATCGATTTGAACGGGACAAAATGTGCTTGTTTAGAGAACAGATCCACCACTACCCATATCAGCCCACCGGAGTTGCTTTGCATTCAGATTTCTTGGAGACCATAACAACTCCAGATTTTTGTGATCAGTCCACACCTCAAACAGCACCCTAGCGCCCTCAAGCCAATGCCGCCAAGTCGAGAGGGCCAATTTTATTGATCCTGCTTCTTTCTCCCACACCGACCAGTTTCGCTCGGTGTCATTAAATTTTTTCAACACATAGGCTAGGAGGTGGAGCTTTCCATCACCCCCTCCTGCAAAATAGCCCTTCCCATAGTGACATCCGAGGCGTCAACGTGGACTACAAACTTTTTCAGTTCGTTGGGGTGAGCTAAGATCGGTTCTGACGTAAATAGGGTTTTAAGCTGGTTAAAAGCATTGTGACACTCAATGTTCCACTCCAGCTTAGCTCCCGGTTTAGTACCCTCCGGGCCCTTCCCTTTGGTTTTTAAGAGATCCGTGAGGGGGAGGGCTACTTGCGTGAAAAGTTGCAGACCAGCCCTCCCTCCTTCCCTTCCATCCATCTCATGTCAGGATTACCTGACAACTTGTAAAGAGGCGGGACACAAGACTGCCCCCCCCGGTCACAGGACTGATCAGAACTGGGTCCTCATAGCATTTTTTTAAATGGACACATTTTCTGTACACTGGCATCAGCCATGGGTGTAGCCTATAGCTGCCATAACCAATTGCACCCAGGGCTGACTGTGGCTAATAAACTATCTTCAGATCAGACCATGGTTTCAGATGCTGGCTTTATGTACTACAAAATAACCACTGTTAGCGGAGGGGCATGCTTTGCCAGCAGTCAGTAACCATCGTTTCACGTGAGTTTTGAATTAAGCCAGTAGAACTGTCAAAATGCTTCGCTTTTCCTTCTACTCTGATTTTATTACTGCATTTTGCTTTTTATTAAAGGTGACTGAACAGACCTGATGACTGATTCACATGTTACAAAGCCTGCATGCCCCTCACATGGCTTTTCAGCAGATGTATTCAGAGAGTTCTCACTGGGAACTGGATTCTCAGGTATGAGAAGGGGCTGAAGCCCCCCCCCCGCACCCCTCCCTCTCTCCCTGAAACCAACCAGGGCAGCTGTACTTGTTCACTGAGGAAACTGAACATGCACTGATTGCTACACACATTTCCCTAATGGGGACAAGTAGTATCCTTGAGGGGCAATTTCAGGTCAAGAAAAGTATGGGGGAAGGCTTAACTTTCTCCCTCCCCTGTTACTATCTGAATCAGAAGAGACTGGATTTATACCCCACCCTTCACTACCCAAAGAAATCTCAAGAGTGGCTTACAATCTCCTTTCCCTTCTCCTCCCCACAACAGACACCTTGTGAAGTAGGTGGGGCTCTTTTGAGAACTGCTCATGAGAGAACAGCTCTGAAAGAACTTGTGACTGAACCAAGGTCACACCAGCAGCTGCATGTGGAGGAATGGGGAATCAAACCCTGTTCTCCCAGATTAGAGTCCACGCTCCTAACCACTACCCCAAACTGGCCTCATGCATGCCTGAAAATTATGTTCCCGATCCATTCTGATAGAATCATAGAATCACAGAGTTTGAGGGGGCCAGACAGGCCTTCTAGTCCAACCCTCTGCTCAATGCAGCATCAGCCTAGAGCAATGATGGCGAACCTTTCAGAGACCGAGTGCCCAAACTGCAATCCAAATCCCACTTATTTATTGCAAAGTGCCAACACGGCAATTTAACCTGAATACTGAGAGGTTTTAGTTTAGAAAAAATTCATACATTAACATCTTTTGTCTTAAAAGAAAAACACAATAACAGAGCCTTCAGTGATACAAACAGCTTTTTATTGTAAGGTAAAAGTTTGCATTTGGCATGAAGTTTGCATTTGATGTCATACACACAAACTCCTTCCAGTTAGTGCAGGACAGGACCCTTCCTATTTACCTTGTCTGTCTTTCTCAACATGATCTTACACATTTTCACACCTAAAGTGACAGCCCTCTTCCCCCTTCCATGGGAAAGAGATAGAAAAACAGCACACTCAGTGGAATCTGCCACTTCTAGATTGATTTGAAGTAAATTAAATTTTGATCCTGCAAATCTTGACCGATGAACAAATAAAACACTTCAACCTGAGCACTTCAACCAGGTGACCCACCCCCAAAGCATATCAAGGCTGCACGGAATGAGAGACCACGGAGTGGAATGACAGCCCCTGGGGGTAGCAGGAGAGTTCTGGAACTGGAATGAGAGGCCCCAGAGTGGAATGACAGCCCCTGGGTGTAGCAGTACACCCCCAGGGGCTGTCATTCCACTCCATGGTCTCTCATTCCAGTCGCAGAACACTCCTGCTACACCCTGGGGTCATCATTCCACTCCGTGGTCTCTCATTCCAGTCCCAGAACACTCCTACTCACCCTGGGGCCGTCATTCCACTCTGTGGTCTCTCATCCCAGTCCCTGAACATTCCTGCTCCATCCTGGGGCTGTCATTCCACTCTAGGACCTGTCATTCCAGTTCTTGAACACCCTGCTACAGCCTGGGGCTGTCATTCCACTCCATGTTCTCTCATTCCATTCCCAGAGTAGTATATTTGGGCCCAGAGACCCTAATGGAAAATCCATTTCGCATTTTTATTGCAGCTCTACTTGTACTGTAATGTATTTCAATGAAGCCCATGCAAGTCAATTGGCATTCCTGTCTCCCATTATTTCCAGTGGGCCTTCAAGTGTTTCCCATTGTTTCCAATGGGCAATCCTGTCCTTCCTTTTAGTACATCCCATATATCCGCCCTCCTACATGGCTCCTCCAAACGCCATTTTAGTTATTCCCATGAGTGCGAAAAGCCAGAGCAAATTTACAATCTGACTAAAGGCGCAAACCTATGCCCTCATACTTGAAAGCAAGTTTGGTTGTCTCAGTGGTGCTTAATTTTGAATAAGTATGCACAAGATCGGGTACTGCTTTTGAAGTGGCTATTCATTTCTGCCTCATCCCTCCACCCCAGCTCATCGCTGGAGAGTCAGGAGCTCTGAAGTCCAGGGGCAGTCTTTCATCATGGGGGGGTGCCCTATGTGTGATTCCCTGGAAGCTCTCAGGAAGCTATAATTAGGGGAGAGGGGTGCTGCACCTTACCTCTACAGGGTGGGAGCTCTGGCTCGCCTTGAGCCACCTCACCACAGTGCTGGCTGCCACCCCCTCCTGCAGCACCAGCTCCAAAACAGTCTCCATGTCCAACTCCTTGAACGGCCCTTCTAATCACAGCCTCTGAGCAGGCGCACAAGACATGCCACCCAAAGCAGCAGGGCAGCCCCGAAAGGAAGCGAAGGTGGTGGGTACTAAAGTTTGCTTTCCAACCAGGGCCCAGGGTTTGGCCTAGGGCCAGCTGGTGCAGCAGCACAACAAGCAGGCTCAGACGCCTCCTCGCCCGTGCCCACAGAGAGGGCTCCAAGTGCCACCTCTGGCACCCGTGCCATAGGTTCACCACCAGGGGCCTAGAGCATCCCTGACAAGTGTTTGTCCAGCCACTGCTTAAAGACTAGCAGTGAGGGGGAGCTCACCAGCTCCCTAGGCAGCTGTTGCACAACTCTTACTGTAAAAAAGTTTTCCTAAGATGCAGCCGGTACCTTCCCACCTTTAAGCCCATTATTGTGAGTCCTATCCTCTGCTGCCAACAGGAAGAGCTCCCTGTGGCCTCCTCTAAGTGACAGCCCTTCGAATACTTACAGAGAGCAATCATGTCCCCCTCAACCTCCTCTTCTCCAGACGGAACATTCCCAAATCCCCCGGCCTTTCCTCACTGGGCTTGGTCTCCAGTCCCCCAAACATCCTCGTCACTCCCCTCTGGACCCGCATTCCCAGTGGAATACTCCTTGAAACTGTCTGATCCAAAGCTCGTGGCAGCCCCATATCTGCCACATGGACTATATACCACATAAATTTTATATTCTAATAGTCATGTGTGGGCTTACAGATACCTATTTTTTTTAAAAAAAAAAATAGGTTTATTTTTTTTTTGAATTTTCTATATATTACACAATATCTTTTGTCTCCTTACTTTACTTAACTCAATAAGTTCCCCCTCCCTCCCTCTACCCCTTGTTTGTTGATCTTTTATTCACAGCCACGGGCACAAAGTCTGAATCTTCCACCGAATGTCCTGTCTTCCTTCCACTGTTATCCATTTTAGATAGGTCTTCCATCTCGCTTTAATTTCTTCAGCTTTATCCTCCCATGTGGTCTTCTGGCGCAATTTCTCAATGATGTCCGACTGCACAAAATCAAACAAATAAGTGTGCCAGGTATCTATTGTCCATTTGCTCTTATCTTTCCAGCCCAGAGCTATCACTGCCTTGCCTGCTAACACCATAGCTTTGAGTATAGCCTGGGTTTCCTTATTGACTGCCTTATTTTCTAATATACCCATTAACATTAGTTTAAAGTCTACATTCAATGAAATTCTACATATTTTCTTTATAATTTGTATTATTTTTGACCAAAAGACTCTCACCTCTGGACATTCCCACCACATATGAGAGAACCAGCCCTTAAATTGTTTACAGTGCCAACACATAGAACTCGATCCCAGAAACATGTTTGCTATCTGCGCTGGTGTTTTATACCACTTTGTGAAAAATTTATGTTCCAATTCATTAAATTTAATAATTTTGGTTTCTTCTATTCCCTTCATTATTCTATTTGCATCGTTTTCCGATATCTGGCCTTCCTTACACCATGTTTTCTGTAAATAAAGTATTGCCTTATCTTTATTGGATAACATTTTCTTGTAAATATATCCTGCTAATCCTTGTTTAAATTTTTGCATCCTATTATGTATTTTTTCAATTGGTTCTTCTGTCCAAATATTTCCTTTTTCATTAACTTCCTTAATCATTCTATAAAGGCCTGTAATTTTTAACCAATATTGCTTGCCTATCTCCTCGATTAATTCCTGTGCTGGTTTTAGAGTGCCTCCTCTAAATAAGTCTCTTAGCCTATAATATCCCTTTGATCTCAGGAGTTCGCACCATTTATTTTCTTCTGTTTCGTTATAGAAGGACTTTAGTGGTGCCCATTTTGAGGTTTTTTTAAGCCATGAGGGCTGCCACTTGTTCCACACTGTTAGTGTTGAATACCTAGGTCCCTTAACTTGTATAAGATCTTTATTTGTCGTTTTGGAGAATACCCCAAAACTCCCTATGTTATTATTGATTTCGTTCTCAAAACTCACCCATTTTAGTCCCTCTCCATCGCCTGTCTCCAGTATCGATTTTATTTGGAAGGCTTCGTAATAGCTAATCAGGTCAGGGACTCCCCATCCCAACTCTGATCTGTGGCTATAAATTATCTTTCTCTGTATTCTGCATTTTTTACTCCGAAAATCCATTCCTTAATCACTCTGTTCCATTGGTCTAGTTTTTTGGTATACATTCCTAGAGGTATTGTCTGAAAGAGGTATATTAATCTTGGCAGCCAAAACATTTTAACACTTTTTATTCTAGTAGATATATTCATTATTTTATTTTTCCACTTTTTCATATCTTTTTCTATTTTCTTCCAGACCTTGTTATAATTGTTCTCTGCTATTTTATCGATATTCTTCTGTAGTACAATGCCTAAATATCTGAATTTTTTGGTGCCCATTCCAATATTAGTAATCCCATGTATTTGTTCCCTTTCCTCTTTAGTCACATTAAGGTACATAATTTCTGATTTAGCCATGTTCACCTTCAGTCCTGAACATTTTTCGAAGTCCTCTAATATAACTTTTATTTCTTTTACTGCCTCTTTGGGGTTTGTCATAGCGATTATAATGTCGTCGGCAAATAAATTGATTTTCATTTCTTCCTTCTTTACCCTGTATCCTTCCACCCTTGCAGAATTTCTTATTCTTTCAGCTAGCTGTTCTATTGCTAGTATAAATAGGAGGGGCGAGAGCGGGCATCCTTGCCGGACTCCTCTTTGAATCTTGAGGGGTTGTGAGTGTTCTTCATTAACTCTCACCACTGCTGTCCCTTCTCTGTACATTTCTTGGATCGCTTTTATATATGGCTCCCCCATCTCGTATTTAGTCATTACCTGCCACAGAAAATCCTGGGAGAGTGTATCGAATGCTTTGTAGACATCTAATTTCAAGAGGCCTAGCTTTTTTTTGTGGCCATGTTGTAATACATTTATAATATTCCTTATGGGGTGGGCTATATTCCTGTCTTTTACAAATCCATATTGGTCCTCCTTTATTATGCTAGGTATGATCTTCTTTAATCTATTTGCCAGTATTTTTGCAAAGATTTTATAATCCTGATTTAGTAAACTAATAGGTCTATATGAGCCCACTTCCTCTGGGTCTTTATGTGGTTTAGGGATTACCACTATTTCTGATTGCCTCCACGAATCTGGGGCTTTTTTCCCTTTCAATATTCCATTAAATACCTCTTGGAGTTCTGGGGCCAATATGTCTACCATCTCCTTATAGAATTCACTTGTGAAACCGTCTAGGCCTGGGGATTTGCCCTTTTTCAATTCTTTAATTACCACCTTTATCTCCTGTAGTGTTATTTCCTCCCTTAACATAATTTTATCATTTTCTTTGAGTGTTGTTCTTATATCTTCCTCATATATGACTATGTCCTTTTTTTTATACAGCTCCTTATAAAAGGTCTCGAAGGCTTTTACTATATCTTTTGAGTTGCCAGTTCTTTGGCCATTCACTTTTATATTTTCTATCTTTTGCCTTACCTTCCTGTTTTTCAAATAGTTAGCTAACCTTCTGGCCGAATTAATACTATTTCTATGGAAGTCATTTCTTACCATTGCTTCTCTCTTCCATAATGTAACTGAGTCCAACTCATCTAATTGTTTTTTAATTGTTGTTATCTGACTCTGTACTTTTAAATCATGATTGTTGATTTGTTCCTTTTGCAACCTCTCCAGTTCCTGAATTTTAGATTGTCTTTTTAGATAGCGTTCTCTTTTGATGTACTTTTCCTTATTTATGCAGTGTCCCCTTATCACCGCCTTCGCGGCATCCCACAGGGTATTAGTTGGGACAGTCCCTCTATTCTCCTCAAAATATAATCTTATCTGCTCCATCATATAGCTCCTATCTTCCTCTTTAGCCATTATTAAATTATTGTACCTCCAAGTTCTATTTTTTGATTTTTGATTGCCTTCTATTTCTATAGTGATTGGTGCATGATCTGATATCCAGACTGGGTGCGTTGTAATTTTTTTTATAGTCAGGTTGCTGCTTTTTTCTACAATTATGTAATCCATGCATGATGGGGTTTTGTGCCGGCTGGATACATGGGTGGGTTTTGGCTGCTGTCCTATCAATTCATGTGCTTCCCTCAAGCCCCAATCTCCTATTTTAATTGCCTTATTTTTAGTCAGATCCATGTTCAAATCTCCTGTCATAATTAATTCTCCCTCTGCGAATTGCTTAGTTTTTTTAACTAGCCTGGCTAAAAATTTCTTTTGTCCTTTATTGGGTGCATATATATTTACCAATGTAAATTTCTTCCCCTCTAATCTGAATTTAGCCATCACATATCTCCCTTCCCTGTCTGTCCTTCTTTCTAGTACCTCTACTCTAAGTTTCTTATGAGTCATTATTGCCACTCCTCTGGCCTTGGTGTGGCTCCTAGCTTCCGCTAACATCATCCAGGTTGAGTCTTTTAGCAAAGGCTTGTTGTCATTTCTTTTCTTATGTGTTTCCTGTAAACACAGAACATCAGTTTTTTGCTCTCTTGCCAACTTGGCTATCCTATATCGTTTAATTTCTGATGTTAAACCATTGACATTCAGTGATAAAATTTTTATTGTTTTATCCATATCCCACATCAATTAAGGCTTTGACATCTCGTGGCTGTGAAAAATTTGAATGGTTAGTTAGTTTACCCTTCCCCTTCCCTTCCCCCCCCGTGGTTGAGAGTAAAGGTGGAAAGAAAATCTCTTCCCCTCTCTCCACTGCATGGGGTGCACGCATCCCCCTCCTCCTCCTTCTTGATACTGTAAAAAATGATAATACTATTAATAGTCATTAGCTCAATCAATAAAGGTATACTTCCCTTAATTGGTTATCAGGAGCTGGTCCTGAGGCGTTTCCCTCTCTCTCTGAAGTTCCTTCGTCGCCATCTTCAGGAACCCCCGATTCCGCTTCCATTTCTTGCTCTCCCATATCGTCTGTGTTTATACCTAATTGTTTAAGTAGTTCCTTTGCCTCTGTAGTGTTCCTTGCCATCAGTCGCTTTCCTTCCCGAAATATAATTATCGAGGATGGATAGCCCCATGAAAATTTCACGTTATTTGCATAAAGCTTTTGGGCAAAGGGGCGCATGAGGTTTTTTTTCCTTAAGGTCTCTTGACAAAAGTCTTGTCTCACCCAGACTTTTCTTCCTCTAAAAGTCAGGTCTTTCCTCTTCTTTAGTGCTGTATATATTTGCTGTTGAATTTTCTCTCTGGCAAATTTAATTATTACATCCCTAGGGGCCCCGCCCCTCCCATTCCTTTGTAGTCGATGCACTCTCTCAGCATCCTCTGTTTTTATTTCTACTTCGTTTGTCTGCAGCCACTGTATCAGCGATTCCTCCAATTTATTTACGGAAATTTCTTCAGATATCCCTGATAAAATAAGGTTAGCTCTCCTGTTTCTGTCTGACAAGTCATTTATTTGGCGGTTCAGAGCGGTTATTTTTTGCTCATTAGCTTCAGCAAGCTCTTTGGCTGTTGTAGCTGTCTGCTTTATAGAAGCTATTTCTGTGCCTATTTTGCTAATTTCTCCACGTAGTGAGATTAATTCACTACTGATTTTTTTCTTGAAAGGCAAGGACTGTATTTTGGAGTCCTGAAATTTGTTCAGATAGGTCCTTAATTGTCTTCGCCATATCTGGTTCAAAGCTTTGGGAGCGGCCTTAAGAATTTCAAGGCTTTCCTTTCTAGCACAGCAGTAAATTAGTTTCTTACCACTCTGAAGTTGTTCTAGCCAGCTGCTTCCTGGTTATCAGCCTCTTATCTGGGTTTGCGTAGTATTTACAAACTTTGAGCTATAAATTCTTTAGTTCGAAGGAGGAGCTCGGAGGAAACACAGCCGGCTTGGTTTAACGCATGCGTGCAACCCCGGGGGCTTACAGATACCTAAATCCATGGACCAGGCCCACACTGACAGAAAACCAACAGTTCTGCAGGTTTGCCAGACCCCTTCACAGGTTTGAAAAAGAATCTGAAAACTTAAAAACCTACACTGGAGAGGTTTAAATCCCCCTCCTTAAAACAAAAATGTTGCCTGCGCACACATAGATGGCCTACTTGATAGTGTCAGCCCACGTGCTGCTTCCTGGATCTGCTCTGCGCAGTCACAAATCCCTTTGACCAGGCAGCCACCGTTGGTGGTGGAGGGGGGGGTATTGGCTGAGAAAAGATCAGGGGAGAAAGGGGTAAACGGTCTCAAAACTGTCTGAGAAAGGCAGAAAAAGAGGGGTGAACGCTGACATAGAAGGGGGCAGGGGAAGGAAGCAAAGGTGGGTGGGATGTCCCATTCCCTGAAAACTTCTTGCGGGTTCCAGCTTGCTGGTTATGATTTGGAATGATGCATATATTATGTACAATCTCCTAACTGTGATTTGCTGATGTAGAGAAAAATCACAGAAGAAATTCTCTAAATATATACCCCAGAAAGCACTTTGGTCGGGGTCTCAGAACCGATGGACCCTCCCTGGCCCTAAGGATGCCAGGCTTGCTACTACCAGGGCCAGGGCTTTTTCTGTGGTGGCCCCATCCTGGTGGAACAAGCTCCCTGAGATCAGGGCCCTGCGGGACCCTTTACAGTTCCGCAGGGTCTGCAAGACAGAGCTCTTCCGCCAGGCTTTCAGCTAGGGAGCCGCCGCCACTATAGAGTCCTGGCAGTTTTTAACACCTAGCCTGCCCCTTAATTATTAACACCTAGCCTGTGCCACAGGAACATCTTAAGTAGAGTGACTTCTAGACGATGCACTGAAATAAACCATCTTGAATAACTATCTTCAGCACCTTATGAAATTGTTTTAATCGTGAATTGTTTTTCTATGATTTTATGTTGTTTTAACAGTATTAACGCACTGATTGTGAGCCGCCCTGAGCCTGCATTGCGGGGAGGCCGGGGGATAAATGTGATAGATAAATAAATAAATAAAATTGCTGGCAATTGTTATATTCTACAGATGCCACAAAACCCAACCCAGATCCTGTTTTGGAGTTTTTCAGCAATTAATGCAAAAATGGAAATGCTGTACAATTAAACACTTGTACATAAAACAGAAACAGAATCCAGATTCACAACCACCTTTAATTGACAAAAAGACATAATGGACTGAGAAACTGGAGGAGGAACATAAGACAACATCAGGAGAAAAGGAGGTTTCTACTGGTCTTTTAACTCCTTCAGTCTTCGGATGGCGGATTTCACTGTCACCGCTGAAGTAGTGCTGGAAGAAACAGAAGTATCATTGTTAAAAGAGACATACTTAGCAATCAATCCATTTATTTTGTTTAGCCATAGGCCGTCACAAAGTTACAGAAACCTCAACTGGATAAAATAAGGATTATGTATACAGAACAAATTTACAGATACACAAAGAGAATTCCACTAAAACAAAAGCTAGTACCAAAATTCAATACATTGGCAACAGGTTCAAGTAGCACCCTCATTCTTTGCAGCGTTAGACCTTTCTTCATAGCAGCAACAGCAAAAAGTGAGACTCTATATGTAACATGTGCATCAGAATCAGAAAGCGAAAATATCATTTTCTTGGCACTGTTATACAAGGTTAAGCTGGATAAAATTCCTGCCAAAAATTCAGACCTAGGGTCAGAATATAAAGGGCAGAACTGGATATAATGAGGTAAATCCTCTAATGTGTGAGATCCACAGATACTAACGACCAGACAACGTCACCAAGGGCATAGATTGAAATAGCAATAAAGGATGCTCTAAGATTATGGTGAAAGGAGCTGCGGTTGCTCAAGTGGTTAAGACGCTGAACTGCAGGCTGTGGAAGGTCAGTAGTTCAGCAGTTCAAGACCCGTGAGTGCCGCATGGCGGGGTGAGCTCCCGACTCTAGTTCCAGCTCCTGCCAACCTAGCAGTTTGAAAGCAAGAAATTACAAGTAGATAAATAGGTACCACTTCAGTGGGAAGGTAACAGCGTTCCGTGCGCCTTGGTGTTTAGTCATGCTGGCCACATGACCATGGAAATGTCTTCGGACAGCGCTGGCTCTTCGGCTTTGAAACGGAGATGAGCACCGCAACCCTAGAGTCTGATTCGACTGGCTTTCGAGCAAGGGAACCTTTACCTTTTAAGATTATGGTTATAAATGTTAACAAGGTTGGAAGTCCAAAAGTTGTCAAGTTTAATCATTTTGAACCACGGTATCGCTTTGGAGTTTAAAATTAGAGATTGGTCAATCAATGTATTGGAGTTAAAAATCGAATCCCTAAATTGGGGGTGGACAACAGGAGACCCTATGAGATCACCAGGGATAGAATGCCTTAAGAGAATATCATTTAAAAAAGTGGAGCTCTGTGAATCGTTGGCCATCAAAATATTAAAGGGTTGTTGACTAAGTGATCTCTGTCTAAAAATTTATTCCTTAACTAATATTTTATAACGGACAAATGCGCCTGAACTCTAAGGGAGGGGATGCCAGATTCAGCTCTCATCAAGGCAGCCGGAGACCCCCCTGGGGAGAGCTAGAATACGTCTTAAGAACTGGTTCTGGGTTACTTCAATACTAGATAGATTTTCCTCTTCCCATCCCCAAACTTCAATTCCATAAAGGAGATGAGGAATGAGACTTTGCTCTGAAATAATTTCAAAACTGGATCAATAAGACATCTGCCCGTTGAGTAACAGGAGCTCAAAACACCCCAACATTCTTAGCGCTAAAGATTTTGCTGTAGCCAGATGGGCATTCCAGTTTAAGGTCTCTCTGAATGTAACACCAAGATATTTAAAGGAACTGCACACTGATTGATTGGATTGCCGTGGATACTCCAGGAGGATGATTTTACCCTTTTCCTAAAAACCATCACAGTTGTCTTTTCAAAGCTGATATTAAGAGTTTCTTCCTTACTTAGCAATCTGTTCATATCTGAAGTAATTTTTGGATGTTAGTCAAGGTTTTTTTGTTCTATCCAGCACACAGGCTTTTAGCTGAAAATGTTGATGGAACCACACAAAATGGGCATACGTTAACTTAATCTGCATGCAAGGCTTTTGTTGTTGTATTTTTACCCTACCTTCAGCCGAAACGTGGGAGTTTACAGCAGTTAAACAATGCTCTCTGATGCTGCAGTTAGTGATAGAAGTGGGATTCTGCTGGAAAACAGCAGCCAGTGTCTGACTCTCCCCCCCACCCCATCCCCAGGCTTCATCGATGACTTCTGCAAGCTGTAGGGAGGAGGACACTCAACTAGAAGAAATTCCAGGAACAGTGAAGAAGCACCTGGCATTAGCCTCCCCTGCCTCTGACAGCCTTCAATCACCTTTGAACAGTACCAAGGCATCACCAACCCTCTGCAATATCTGCAAGCATTTTAATTTGGACAAAGATGGAAACAGAAAAGAAGGGAGCAGAAGTATTTAGAGATCTATGGAAAAGATACGGATGCTCTGTTTCCTCTGCCTCCCCTTTCCTTCCACAAGCATCAGTTAGATTGATTTTCAAATCTTTCGTCATACCCACATGAATGGAAATTTGGGAAGAAAACATCCATCATAAGAGCATCAAGGTGCCAGATTGCACCAAAAAACCACCGACCATCAGACAATAAGGCGTCCCCACCCCATCACAATGCAACACCTGTAATGCTCCTTACTTGTATGTCCAGGCACCACCAGCCACTGTTTTCATACAGGAGCCACAATGCCAGATACCCACAGCTTTCCTCTTCATTTTGGTCTACGAGAAAGATATAGTACTTATTCACCTAACAACATCAACTACATCACTTTTCCAGCATTTTATATGTGAACCATCAAAGCAGTATCAAAAACTAAAATCACATAATCCACATTCACAACTATATTTATCTTAAACATTTCTTAGTTGCATTCCTCCCTTGTAGGAGCAAGGTTTGCTGAGGCCTTTCCTGTGCAATGTAAATGAAACAAGCTACAAAACACATTTGGTGTAGCGGTTAAGTACGTGGACTCTAATCTGGGAGAACTGGGTTTGGTTCCCCACTCCTCCACTTGCACCTGCTGATGTGACCTTGGGTCAGTCATAAGCTCTGGCACAGCTGTTCTTGAAAAACAGCAGTTTCTGTCAGAGTTCTCTCAGCCCCGCCTACCTCACAGGGTGTCTGTTGTGGGGAAGGGAAGGGAGGAGTTTGTAAGCCGCTCTGAGACTCCTTTGGGTAGTGAAGAGCGGGGTATAAATCCAATCTCCTATTCTTCTTAAAGAGACAGTTAAATATCTCAATTACGGTTGCCAGTAGTTAGATCTTCTTGCTATCTCCTTTCTATTTATTTGATTTTATTTTCTGTATTTCTTCTGGCTTGGAGTAGGAGCTCCAGACGACCTACCGAGCACAGGACTATGCAGCGAATGGAGAGGTCAGCCTAGACCACTCCGATAGGAGCCACGCAACAAAAGAAATTTGCATAGCCTATCCGAGTGAGCAGAGGCGTGACCTAACCACTTCCTGGATGACTTCCCCCCACTTAAGGAGAAAAGACAGTTTAAAATCTCAATTAAGATTGCCAATAGTTAAAAGCTAAATTAGTCAAATGCTGTCCGAAACAAAACTGTCTTCAGCTGCCTCCTGAAGATTACAAGGGAGGGGGCCAGGCACACTCCTCGGGGAGGGTGTCCCACAATTGTGGGGCTGCTGTCAAAAAGGCCCTCACTCATACGCCCACCAGACAAGCTTCTTTGATTAGCAGGACAGTCAGGAAGGCCGCTCCCTGTGATCTTAATTCCCAGGCAGGAACACAGGGGAGAGGACACATACCTCAGTCCCTCCACGTATACAATGTTACATATAAACCTGCATGAAGTGTGAATCAATGCATGACAGCACCACAAATACAAAGCAGTTTTTTATATTGTAAGCACGCCCAAATCTGCTCTAAGCCCAGCCCAGAGCCAGTCTGGTGTAGCTGTTAAGTGTGAGGACTCTAATCTGGAAGAACCACTTGCACCTGCTGGATGACCTTGGGCAAGCCATAGTTCTGGCACAGCTGTTCTTGAAAAAGAGCAGTTTCTGCCAGAGCTCTCTCAGCCCCACCTACCTCACAGGGTGCCTGTTGTGGGGAGGGGAAGGGAAAAGGAATTTGTAAGCCACTCTGAGACTCCTTTGGATAGTGAAGGGAGGAGTATAAATCCAATCTCCTCCTCCTCCTCCTCCTATACAAGACAAAGGAGGGAACCAGCCACAGTAGCCACGGCAAAGCATGTATGCCCATTTCCATAGTAATAGCTTATGAGGCTGTTTGAGAGCTACAAAGTGAAGCAATAAGAAACGTCATCTTTCAGATTAGGTTTCTTCTATTCTCTACAGAAAAGATGGCCATATTTACTTTTACTGTACTTAAAACTCCACCTTTGTCACTTGAGACTCAAAACGGATTGCATAGATAAGATGATAACAGTGATAATGCTTTGCTTCATAATGCATACTTGGGAGCAAAGCCCGTTGTGGTGAAAGACAATGGGCCCTAGAAAGGAAGGGAGGGAGGGAGGGAGGGTGGAAGGAAGGAAGGAAGGAAGGAAGGAAGGAAGGAAGGAAGGAAGGAAGTGAAGGAAGGAAGGAAGGAAGAGGGGAAGAGGAAAGAAAGGAGGGAAGAAAGGAAAGGGGGGAAGGAAGGGAAGAGGGGCAGAAAAGGGCTTGTCTGGGTCTACTGCCCCCATGGAAGGCCCAGGGGATGGTGTGGGGGGCGGAAAAGGGCTTTTCTGGGCCTACTGCCCCCATAGAAGGCCCAGGGGATGGTGTGGGGGAGCGGAAAAGGGCTTCTCTCACCTGCCTCAGCCTTGAGGGCCTGTCTCTGCGCTCGCACTCCAGATGGTCCTCTCCTGTCGGAGGACTGGAGCAGACTGAGCCGAAGACACTGACCAGGGCTGACGTGGGCAAGACTTCGCCAAGCAGCCAGTCAGCCCTGGCCAGCGTCTTCTGACTGCCAGTTCTTGAGCCAAATCAATTATGGCAAGCATAGAATGTTGCGGAACCAAAATTCAAATATTAATAAGGACAGGATTAGACATCTCTTTATCATCTTTATACTGCACTTTTCCATTTTACTACACTTTTATTCCCCCCCACTGGAAAAATAGTAGGACAAGAAGTGCCCAAGTAAAGTAAATAAATTCAAAAGCCCACAAAAAATTGGGCAGAAACAACACTGTTAAACCAACTTTTAAGAAAAGCAGATATGCCGAAATAGTTACTACCTGCTTGAGCAGATAATTAAGCACCAAACGAGGAGGTAAAATGGTTAACTGGAGTTCTGGCAGTAAACCAATTTATGCAGCAGCCAAATCGCTCACTTACAACTTTAATACCAGCACAAAGTAAAATTTTTGCTCACAAAACTCCACAGCTTAAAGGAGCACCGGCAGTGACTCATGAAAGCTCATGCTCTGCCACAAATTTTGTTAGTCTTTAAGGTGCTGCGGGATTCTTGCTCCATTTCCTACAAGGATACTGCACCAAAGAACATCCTTACTTTTTCTTTGGCACATAACTGGCATTTGGTTTGGGGTTTTTTTTGTTTGCACATGATACTTTGCTACTTTGGTTCTGAAAGTGTACTCCACAATACCACAATGAAGCACAGGTATTCATGGATAAGTCCTGTGGTAGTGCATTCACTAGCAAGAGCTCTTGGTGACTACAATATTACAAGCACCAACTGTAATATACATTCCTTGGATTTTGTGTCAATAAACTAAGTGATTTCAAAGCTAAGTGTATTTGTAGTCAGATTTCTCTTTTTGATAGCATGTAAGTGGTTAACACACTGAGCTTCAGACTGGAAGATCGGTAGATTCGCAGTTTGAGACCCAAGTGCTGCATGACAGAGGGAGCTCCGGTCTCTGGCCCCAGCTCCTGCCAACCTAGCAGTTTGAAAGCAAGGAATTGCAAGTAGATAAATAGCTTCGGTGGGAAGGTAACAGCGTTCCGTGCGTCTCGGCGTCTAGTCATGCTGACCACACGACCATGGAAACATCTTCAGATAGCGCTGGCTCTTCAGCTTGGAAACGGAGATGAGCACCACCCCCTAGAGTTGGATTCGACTGGCTTTCGAGCAAGGGAAACCTTTACTTTTGTCTCATTAAAAATTAAAGTAAATTTTCAATCCTGTGCTAACCCAGTGAGTGCAGATTTGCAGCCATCCTGCAAAGATTAAAACACAGAGAAGTAAAACAGTCACCCTGACCCCACAGCATCAAAATGCCCTGCAGAACCACTGAGTGCTGAAGGAGATGTGCATGCAAAGTAACTCTAAACAGAAACGGACACCTCCGGCAAAGATTTCTGGAAGCAAAGGAGGTTCCTACCTTGCCACAGAAGGAGCAGGTATACTTGGCATGCTGGCTAATTTCAATCTTCTTTACCATCTTCCTCAGGGAAGCTCCATATCGGGTACCATATTTACCCACAATGCCAACTTTCTTGGTGCGCTTGGCCTATTACAGTAAGATAACAAAGAACTTTTAATTTTAACTTTTAGGAAATTATTAGCATCTACCATAGGTAACCTATGACCACATACTTCTGCTATTAAGGAACTTAACACATATCTGGATCTTGTGAAGGGATGAGTTTAAAACAGCTTGGATATATGCAAATTCTACTGAGCTCAATGTGACTTATGCTCAAATATATGTATAATACAATTCCAAGCTAAAGCCAGCAAGCAGGACGAACCTCCTCCCCAATGAAAGCACTTTAAATCCAACCTATTTAAAGGAGATTGAATGCATGTCGGGTACTGCTATGACCCATTTGGAGACGCTAGCTTAACCAGGACACCCAAAGCACAATGGCTATGGAACTCACAGTGAGCTGGCCTCTTTCGAAGTTCTGCTACATTTTCTCCATTTGGTAACTCCAAAGAATTTTTTTAAAATATTGGAGAAAAGTACACTGAAAATCAACTTTCAATCTCCAAATTAGTTTATTATGATACTTTATCACGTTTTTATTCTGGCATTCTTCCAAAGTTTCAGGACAGTGCATGGGACATCTCATCTCATATTCACAATAAACCTGTGAGATCAGTTAAGCCAACAGACAGCAAGGGACCCCAAGTCATTCACAGTTTCACAGCTTCAGATCTCTTCAGCTTGAGTCTGGAAAACGATCCACTACGCCAACTGGTGTTTTTATGCAATCCCTCTTAGCCCCATACTTATCATACACTGTTCTGTAACCCTCTCTAACCCCCACAGAGAGGTGTCACTGAATAACCCCAATATCAGCAAAGTGAAGCAGCCCCTTATATAAGTATAGCCAACCTCCAGGTGAGGCCTGGAGATCTCCCAGAATTACAAGCTTATCTCCAGACTACAAAGGTCAGTTCTCCTGGAGGGGAAAAAAAGCTGGCTGAGGGGAGGGGCTGTGGGGATCATACCCTACTGAGGCCCCTCCCCCTCCCCAGGCTCCACCCCCAAATCTCAGGCATTTCCCAACCTGGAGTTGGCATATCAATCCGATGCAGACCCAAGACCCTTCCCCCTTGTAATAAAATCTGATATGCTACTACCAGAGAAACCCACAAGAGGGCAAAGTTTTGGCTGGCCAGATGTCACTAAAATAGAACTCCCAACTATTCAAATATGATCAGAAAGCTTACGGAGCAACATTGGTAATACAAGATGACACCTATTTTATCGCTGGAGAACCCCACAAATTCCCCGCAGACCAGTGTTCCCTTTAAGCTGAGTTAGGGTGAGCTCGCTCACAGTCTTTTAAGCCTCCGGCTCACACATTTTTATCTTCGCTCAGGAAGGACGGCTCCAGAGCAAACTAATCTATGCAGCAGCCAAACTGCTCGCTCACAGCTTTAATGCCAGCAGCTCGCCAAGCAGAATTTTTGCTCACAAGACTCCACAGCTCAGAGGGAGCACTGCAGCAGACTGCTGAAAATTCTGCCCAAAGCATACTTGGGAGACATTTCCCAGGTTCTAAACTGAGGAAAGGCACTCCAATAACGTACTCTGATTACTTATAAGAACTATACAATTTCCCTCATTACAAGACTTAAGAAGATTAAGCAGGCTTAACCACAGAATAAGAATCTGGGAAGGGAAGAGGTAAGGAATGAAGCAACCAAAGCCAGCTGCAAAGTCTTCATCCACTTACTTAAGACAACAGAAGTGACGTTTAACAGTGAAAAGATTCCATCAGCTTTTAAAATGTCCCTCAGATATGATTCTTGCACCCTTTGCTACCAATGTTTAAAATACAGACAAAAATCAAACCCTAAAGCAAGATGGAGAAAAATCAATGATTTTTTTTTGAAAATTGGATTTTTTTAAAATAAAATGCTTTTTGAGAAAAAATCTATCTAGTTTTCTATTTTATAGTCCAAAGGTTATTTATCATGATGTAAGGATTCCTTTTTAATTCTGTAGCATGAGGCTAATGCGGGGTCTGGGCCCCCTAGCATTTCTTTGGGGCACCCTCCTCCCTCCCGGGCTGGACCCAAATTGAATTAATGTAATTGACTTTGATTTAATTAGCTGCACCCCCAAGGCCCCTCCCCCCAAAAACTCCCTAGCTACAGGGCTGCATATTCATGTAATGTTTAATTTTGGGGGGGGGTAAATGAATTCCATTAATCTATTCACAATTTCATGTTCTTCCACAGGTTTCTGTGAAATTATTGGGCAGTTTTTCTACCTAGCGATATTATCACAAATGCTTGATTTTACAGTTCTCAAACTGAATGTGTCTGCAGAGATCACATGCATCTTCAAAAATGTTATAAAATAAACATACAGCTTTGAGAAAAAGACCTTAATCTCATTCTTCCTTTGCAAATCTATGTACACAGAATCAACCCCTATATTTTCTGCTCAAGGCTATAGTTGTATGAGGAGAGGGAGAGAGGAAGAGAAGAAAAACAGTAGGCAGGTAATTTATATCTACTCAGGAAGGTGGGGTAGGGCTGATAATTGCCTACCATTTTCCTTCTCACCTTGACACAGAGAGCACTCCGTCTTTCTGTGTTATACCTCTGAGGATGCCAGTCACAGCTGCTGGCGAAACGTCAGGTCCTGCAATGCCAAGACCACGGCCAGACAACCCCGGAAGACAGCAACTAACTTACATCCGATTTTGTTATTTTGGTTGATCCTCATTAAAAAAAACATACCGAGGTTTGGGGGAGGACTGCAAATGCAACTACCAGCAATGCCCGGCTTCAAGGACCAAGATTTCCTGAGGCCGCCCAATGAATCCGTGGCAGGGGCAAGACCTGCACCGGCGGGGCCTCCACATGCTCCCGCGTGACGTCCCGCCCAGAGGCCGAAGGCCGCGGAGTCCCGCCCCAGCGCCCTTTATTCGAGCCCCCAGCCGCTGGGATGCTCCCGATATCCGGCTCCGCATCTAGCGCAGACCTCCCTGCTTCAGCCCCGAACTACGCCGGTACAGGGGAGACAAACCCCGAGGAAGATTACGGCGGATAAACCCGCGCAATGGCGACGAAAGGGGGGAAAGGAGCCGGGAGCCACACTCACCATCGTACCACCGCTGCAGGCCGCAGGAAAAAGGAGGAAGTGTTCACTGCGCACGCGCACTATCAACCCGGTTCCCCCCCTTCGCGGAGACGGAAGAGGAGGGTCACGTGGTACAACCATAGAGGAAATAACGACAGGATTCTGTCCGTCTAGCGTTTCTCTGGCTCTATGGTTGATTTGTTTGCTACGGCAAGTCGGCTCTGGTTAAGCAGCCGCCGCTGAAGCCTGTAGGGCGCCGCCCCGAGCCCGGGGGTCTAAATTGCATCACACCATCTCCAGTGTTCCCCCTAAGCTGAGTTAGCGTGAGCTAGCTCATAGTATTTTAGTATTTTATTTGCAGCCAGAGCCAACTCGTTTCTGAGACGTGCGCAATGAAGTGGGAAATGCTTAGACGTTTTTCCAGTTCTCCTACGGGTGTCAGTGGAATAGGTAACCCCCGGTCCTGTCCAAGGTAATCTGCTTTGTTCAAAATAGTTTTGTGTTATAGAGAGCTGCATTCTTATTCGGAAGATCCATTGTGAACTCTGTAGAACCTGCCGAGGAAGTATGTTCAGGATTATGCTCTGCGTTTAAGATTACAGCTTTGCTTCCAGGCATGCCTGTGTAAGGAAGGGTTTGCCCGGGGCTTTTTTCTTTTTTTAAAGAGGGGCCGCAACTCTCAAGAGGGAAATGCAGTTTTCAATCTGTATACTGAAAACTCATGAACTTCTAACATCTCGAAAAGGATTTTGTCGAAGAAAAAAAAGCCCTGGTGTTACCATTCAGCTGCTATTACTGTAAATATTATTTTATCTCATGGGAAGATCTGCGTCCAAAAAAAGGTTCAAGATGCTTGGTCTTCACAGCTGGCATCCTATTTCCAGTAGTTGTCCAGAAGGTGGATGCTGACTGGCAACAGCCACACCGACCTTCCAGCCTGCAGTTCGGCATCTTAACCAACTTGAGCCACTGCAGCTCCTACATCTGTTATACACAGGGCTATATACTTTTGCATAACCTCCAGGTGGTGGCTGGAGGTCTCCCAGAATTAAAACTGATCTCCAGGCTATAGAGATCAGTTACCCTGGAAACAATGGATGAGGTCCCCCCCCTCTCCATGCCCTCCTCAGTGTTTGCCCCTGAACTCCAGGAATTCCCCTACCTGGAAATGGCAACCCTACCTCATTTGCATCACTCCCTCAGTAATTTTTCTCTGAGTCAAAGACCATCCTCCCGTATCAATGTTCTAGTTCTCAGGAGTTGTAGACCCTTTGTGATGGTAAGCTACCTTAGAGATCAACTGATCAAATCTTTAAGGCTGACAACAACAAAAACTAATTGGGAGATACTTTATCTGGCTCAGTTCTAAATCAACCAACCTCTTTGCCAGAAGCTAAGATGATCAACAACAGACATACCTCCTGTTGAACCTGGAAAACACTAGGTGTCTGTCTAGACAACTGGAGAGCCAGTGTAGTGTAGTTGTTAGTGTTGGCCTACAATCTAGGAGACCCAGGTTCGAACTCACAGTCTGTCAAGGAAGCTTGCTGGGTGACCTTGGGCCTGTCACACACTCACGGCCTATGCAACCTCATGGGGTCATTGAAAGGTTAAAATGGAGTGGAAGAGAACAGTATAAATTGCTTTCATTCCCCCAGTGTTGAGAAAGGCAGGGTATAAATGAAGTAAATCAATTCATGAGCTATTTGTTTAAGGAAGCAACCTAAGGTCCCAGGCTTTTTTGCTGAAAAATCTCATTAATTCCAGGAAGTTCTGAGCCACATTCTCAATTCATACAGACAGCAGGTGTCACGGTAAGACTTGTACACCGCTTCTACCAACCCAGTTGTCCCTTATACTGGGCTCCATCCTTGGCTGGCTGTGTGGATTAAGCCAGGCCTTCAGATGACAGACCAAGCCTAGCTTAAAGCCAGAACCAACACATTATTACTTGTGAATCTGGACAGTGGGGAATCTCTAGCCTAACTTCAAGTGTGTGCAAATCCAATCCACTGTGAAGCTGTGACCTTGTTGTGTGGTGTGCTGTACACTGGTGGCGGTGGTGGTGGTGGGGAACCTTCTGCCAAAGCTGTAATAGCACTGGGTAAAGCCAAGGTTACTGAATAACAGAAAGACACAAAGTCTAACTGAAGATGGATGCGTTAACTTTGCGCAGGTGCCAGCTACCTAAGTATCTGAAGTAGAGTTTGACTTTATATGCCTTTCTATTTTGTTATGATCTACAGCTATTACCTGCTGATGTATGCCATCCACAGAACTGGCAAACACGCACAGACAAAAATTATCCATCTCAGAAAATGACTGTCTTTTCAAAATTCATCCTCCCCAGTGCAGATAAAAATCAATGATAAGATTTAAATCAGAAATCTGGGGGGGGGGGGTTAAGCTTGATTTTTCTAAAGTTTGGTATAAGAAGTTTCTTTTTAAAAACATACCCTGGTTTAAGATATTTGAAAATGCAAACATTTTCTTAAAAACAGAATGTATGACCCTGATAAGAATGTATGAAAAGCCATTTTTGTAAAACACAATGGTTGTATTATGGCTTGATAGTAAGTCACAACAAGTAGGTAAATTTTTACCCTTGATCTGGCCAGTAACAACCAGGAGGCCTTACTGTCAGGCTCTTCAGAAAGTCAGTCAAACACCAGGCTTCATAAAGAAGATAGCGTTTATTGAAAGCAGTTCTAAAGGCACGGTAACATCTCTTTGCCAGTGATAGCTAACTTTAAGGAGGCATCTACAGTTATACCAGCTTGAAATGCCCCCTACCAATAGTCACTAAGCCCACGCGTGGGAAAAGGTGCAAAAGTACTAAAGCAGTAAATAACCAAAATGCCCCAGAGCTGTCCCAGACAGAGGAAACCAGAACTGTGAGACCCAAGGACATTTGGTGAGATAACAGAGCGCCCAGGCAGTGGAATTCTGAATCTCCTAGGCAACCTGCACACCTCCCTACATTCCAGAGTGTGAAAAGTTGCAGACCATCCCTCCCTCCTACCCTTCCATCCATCCGATGTCAAGATTATCTGACACTTACTTGCTTGTACATTTGTTGGGGTTGGAGGTGGGCTGGGTCAAGACAGGTGACAAAGGAGGAAGGGCAGACAACAGGACAGTGTAACACTTGAAAGAAGCACCTTCTTGTACAAACTCTAACCAGCTCTCAATCGCAAAAGCCTGCCCTGGCTGCAACACCCTATTCTGCAGTCATGGTCCTTAAATTACCTAAAATAAACCCTACCGTGTATATGAAGTTACATATTTTTAAACAAATATGGCTTGAAACCCTGATTGGGTAAATTATTTTTTTTTAAGGTTATAGCAACTAATATGTACTTTTATTTAGGAAGCATCTAAATAATAATGGAAACTTTGTATCTTAATCAGTGATTTAAAGTTGCCTCTCCTTTGGTGGGGGACGATTTAAATCAATCTAGAATGGTCATTCCTGGAATGTAGCAGCTTTTCTCACAAAAGGCACCGTGTAGTTTTGTAACTTCTTCCGTAATGTATTTAAATCTGTCCAACAATAGATGAACTTCTCAAAGCATATAACCTCACAGAACAAAATTTGTATGCTGCTTGGGTAGGAGTGTTTCGTCGCACAAGAAATCCTGTGAAGAGGCATTAAAAATTAGAAATGCTGTAAATACTCAATAAAGCTCATCTGTAGAACCAAAGATTTTATTGGAAATTTAGACAGATAATGTAGAGTACTAAGAGTTTCTGTCAAAAAAAAGTAATAAAAGAAAAAGCAGCTAAAGCCAGCCAGTTAGCATGCAAGCTTTAGCACAACAAAAACATGCAGTAGATACCCCAATAATGAAAAAGGGAACAGTAAACTAGAAACAAGAGGTCTAAAAGGCAGACGTTTCTACTATACCCAATATATCAGTGTTTCTCAAACTTGAGATCTGGGGACCCTTGCAGGTCCACGAAGAAACTCCAGGGTGTCCTTGATTATTCCTTTGTAAGGACAGCTAATCTAGGTAACACAAGACTGCCCCCACAAACACACACATTTTAGGAATGGGGCAGGGACCCTCCACCCCAATGGAAGCGGATGGAATCTTTCTAAGGGCAGTAGCTCACCGAACTGTTGTTATCTGCAGTCACCTAACTTCAAGATCATCTCAGAACACTGGCTCGAAGACACACCGATTCATTGCCAAGATCCCATGGTAGCCCCAGGAACTCTGACTGGCTGAACAATCACCATAATTGCCTGCAGGTATAAAACTAAATTGGTTTTCAGTGTATTTTTCCGTGCAAAGGGTTTCAGCATAGACTTGTCACAGCTTCCACAGATAATTATAGCTAATGGGAAATTTCAAGTGAATACAGAAAGTTCCAGTTCTGTTTGCAGGTCTTTTACCTCTCTATTAACCACTCTGAAAGTTTTTCCAGGCCTGTTCCCACCCATTTAGCTAGACTCTGGGCAGAAGTTATTAATCAATTTTAAAAAAT
Source organism: Gekko gecko (assembly GCA_029375565.1). Lineage (NCBI taxonomy): Eukaryota > Metazoa > Chordata > Lepidosauria > Squamata > Gekkonidae > Gekko > Gekko gecko. The sequence goes on along the minus strand of JAPDNY010000003.1, from coordinate 80,041,945 downwards.
CCTGCCATCTCTGGCAGAAAGCCCTTTCCAATCAAGGGACAAGACTACAGTAATCGGGTCAGGGCCTTTTAAGTTGTGGCCATATAGTTACCCACTGAGGCCTGACCTTGTTATACATGGTCTAGAAATATTTTATGTCAATTTGCTTTTAAATTGTAGCTGGTAAGAGAGCCTACTGTATTGCTTTGATGACACTAGTGGATGGAGGCCTCCGTGAGGCATGCTTAGCTTGAGGTGCATTTTGGAAGATGATCCTCTGGCTCATGAGGGATGAGGAGAAATCTTGTGAGTCCATGAGATTTTAAAAGTCAAAATAGGGTTTCCACTTCCCAGGTTACTCAACTTTAAAACCCACTGCAATGCTGTCCTGGCTCAGGTGGGGTGTCACCTGACGCTGCCACCACTCTGGTTTTAGGTTCCCCTGAGAAGGCCCAGAGCCAGCCTCCCAAGACCTCCAGACCTCCCTTACCTGGCCGGATAATAGGTGTGGGGACCAGGCAGAGTAAACCACAAATAAGAGGTTTATTTTTTAGGAGGTCAGTCAAATATGTGAAACAAACAAGGTGCAAGAACAATAGCAATAAGGGGGCAAAAAGAAACCAAATGCCCAAACATGGCAGGGCTCGCAGTCCCTCGCTCAGTCGGGCCTGAGTCTGCTCAGCCTTCCTCTCAGGGTGAGGGTCTCTCCCAGCAGCAGCCTTCCCTCTGGCCCTGCTCTCTTGGAAGAAAGCACAACTCTCCTTCTGTACCAGCTCTTTTGTTATAAGTCCCCTTTCTCTGTGATTGGCACCCAAACCTCTCAGGGACTTCTGGGAGTTGTAGGCCTGGCCTCCTCCCACTGCTACTCAGGCTCCCTGGGCCTGCTAGACCTTTGTTTGCACAGCCCAGATAGAATATTTCCTTTGGATGCGCATATCATGAACAATGCAGGAACACTGACAAATCTGGATATTTTCTAGCCAAAACCAGAAGAAAAAGGGTTTTGTTTGAGGTCATCTCTTGTATAAGTACTTGAAAGTAGTACTTTACTAGATGGTATGTTGCCACTGGTGGAGTCAAAACTACTCAGGTGGCCGTCTTGAGTACTAAGTATCTTGGGATTCAGGCCTGGATCCTCCTGTGTCCACAAATGACTCTGCCCACTCTCCCCTTATGTCTGGAATGACATCCCATAATATTTGGCTAATGCCAAGTGTCTCATTTCTTTCAGATCCAATTTCAGTCTCCACTGCTTGCATGTAACCTTTTGGCACAAGCCTTTAATTCTCACTGACCAATACTCCAAACTCAAGCATTCACGATTGAAACAAATACATATTCGTCCCACCACCACCTTCTAATGAAGGTGTAAGCTCCTCAGATCAGCGACCTATTGTCTGATACTCTATTAACCCCGCCCCCAACAACATGCATGTTAATGGTGGTACATAAAATATCAGATCAACAAGTTTACAAAATTAATATAACATTTTCAAAAGATGCATGTTAAGAATAAATACCTGTTGTTTTCCCATTCTGCTAGGTGGCCAAATAAATTTCCCCAGAGAATCGCTTTCCCTGAGTTTTCCTTTTTTAAAAGGGAAGTTGCATAGTGATTAATGCACTGCTAGCTTGAAACACTAAAGCAGACACCTGGCCATCTCTCATGTGGAGATGGAACACACATACGAGGAAGTCTCTGACGGAAAGAGATATTCTAATCTTGTACTGATCAAATCTGTTGGGAGAAAAGGCTGAAAATATTTAGAACACATTCCAGTTTCCACTGTCACAGAACTTGATGTGCATCTGAATCTATGCTTAGTTCCAGGGAAAGACTAAGTATGAACATTCTGGAAAGTGCATTTAGGGCCCTGTACATAGTTCATATCTTATGTAAGGTTAATACAGTTGCCAAAATGTTTATTTTCTTTTGATAGATTACTTTTAGCTTGTTATGTTTTTTAACAACACCAGAAGCCTTTGCACTGAAAGACAGGCACAGATCTTTTCAATAATGAAATAAAACGCATTTTTGCTTGCCATTCACTGTATAATTATTTAACTGAGAATAAGCTTCAATCAGCTCAGTGGAACACGCATCCAAACAGAGATGGGCAGGCTTGGCCTGTATCGGAAGGAACTGGCTAGACCAGGTTCCCTCGAGTGTGTGGGTAGAAAGAATGTGCTGTGATCATATTCACGCAGTGTAATCCGCCTTCAGTCCAAGTGAGAAAGGTGGGTTATAAATAAATCACACATGCATGGAATTTTAAAAATGATAGCTATTAAGTTTATTTTCTCAAACAAGGACTTCACTAGATAATACAATTATTCTTCCTTCTGTTTGAATACCAATATCTTAAACAACTGACTAAAAGTTGAACTAGCACATTACTGGCTGCAAAAATAATCATCGATCCGATGCTGCTTGCGTGGGCTCGTTGGGAAGAGCTCCCCTGCTTTCCCCAAGAAAGGCTGTGGCCCAGAGTCTTCTGAACATTCCATAGCTTCTGCAAGCAGGGCTTCGTCCATGCCATCTGCATCTTCAGAGAAGTTCCTCTGGAAAAGGCTTAATATGGTCTGCTGCTTTGGATTATGCTATCAAATAAAAAAGAGAAACGTTCAGCGCATTCTTGTTATAAAGCTGCAAATGGACAAGTGACTTTGCCACAGCAGACAGAGCTGGAAAATTGACATGTGCTGAGAATTCTTGGAGATTAAAAAGTACAGCATACCGTCAACCTCCTGTCTCCCATAACTGATGTGAATGAAGAAAGGAAGACACATTGACATAGCAAGCAGATCTCTTAAGAGCAAACGACGGATGTTTTCCAAGGTTGCTGCAGTGACACACTAGCCAACAGATGCCCAGGAAAGGAGCATAACCACTGCACCCAAAAGGAAAGTGCACAATAGCTACGTTTGCTGGGCAGCATGCAGAGCTGCTGTTTTATAGTTATTTGAGCTAGTGGTCAGATTCCTGGGAAAGGGCAATCAACGGGCAGCAGGAGTTTTTGCTGGGGCGTGGATATTTGGGCAAATGGGTGAGGTCTGCACAGTTGGCCTAGGAGACTAAGGAAACAATCCTAAGGAAACAATCAAAAGTAAATCTCATGTTATTCAGTAAAGCGTACTTCCAGGAAAGTGCACTTAGGACCACAAAATATCTGGACGAGTCCCCTCTTAAATTCATCCCCCACCATCTATATATCTAATTCCCAAGTGGCCCCCTGTGTGCGGATATCTAAATCCGCACATCGGGGGCACCTGGTGGCAGGGAGATTTTCCTGCATACGTGGGGCAGTCCCCAGGTGTACAGAAAAATCTAAAAAGTTGAAAAAAGTATACGGGGATATTTAAATCTCCCGTCCCCTGCCTTGCCGCCGCCACCACCACCACAGGGGACGGGAAGACAGGAGAAGGCTTAGCGGGCTGGTTGGCCTCACCACCACCGCTGCGGAGAGAGGAAGGAAGGGGGAAGCTTGGCGGGCCGGCTGGCCTTGCCTCCGCTGCTGCTGGGGAGGGAGGAAGGGGGAGGCTTGGTGGGCTGGTTGGCCTCGCCGCCGCCAGGAAGGGAGGAAGGGGGAGGCTTGGTGGGCCAGTTGGCCTCGCCGCCACCGCTGCTGCTGGGGAGGGAGGAAGGGGGAAGCTTGGCAGCCAGCTGGCCTCGCCTCCGCTGCTGCTGGGGAGGGGGAAGCTTGGCGGGCCGGCCAGCCGACCTCACTGCCACTGCTGTTGGGGAGGGGAAAACTTGGCAGGTCGGCTGGCCTCGCCGCTGCCGCTGCTGGGGGAGGAAGCTTAGCGGGCCGAATACTCCCCCCCCCCGCGAGTATCGCGGGTCCCGCCTCTTGTTCTTACTAAACCTGAAATTAACACATCTGTTTAGCTGAGCTCCTTTGCTATCACATCTTGCAATCCTTACATTTCACTTCTTTCCCTCTCTCCTCTAAATGTTAGGCACACATAGACTTTCCCATGTTCTCTCTCTATTATATGAAGCTTCTCAGGAAGTACACAGAACTGCTTCCAGAAATTAAATTGTTTAACATTGTTTTCCAGCTTGTAGGTATCTACTTTCCAGCTACCTTGTAGAAATAATCGGTGGCTTCAGCTGTCTCAGAGAAATTGGCTTCAGAAAGGCCAGCTTCACCCAACACTTTGATCTTCTCTTGAATCATAGGCCTAATGGAGAATACAAGCACAACAGTTAAACAGGGGAAAAAAAGATATTTCAAACCAGTACCTAGAACTCAAGCGGCTAAGGCAGGGGTGTCGAACTCATTTGTTCTGAGGTCCGGATCTGACATAAATGAGACCTTGTTAGGCCGGGCCACGTGTGCCATAAAATGTAATGCCAGGGAGCGGAGATATAAACTTCATAAAGGACACGAACACGAAGGTTTTTTTTTACTTAAAATAAAAACATGCTGAAAACATTAGCACTCTTGCAGCATTTTGTTTATTTAACAGTGTCTGATAACTGACACCCCTTGCTCTGAATTATTCCATCAAAATGTCTGTGCTGTTGCAATCTTGAGTCTGCTGTTCTGGTGTGTATCTGTAAGCTGCAAGCCTACAATGACAGCAGCAGCAGCAGAACTGGAAGAAGAAGCAGAAGACGGCCAGTTCCATTGCGGACCTGATAGAAGCCCTCCAGGGGGCTGATTTGGCCCCCGGGGCTGCATGTTTGACACCCCTGGGCTAAGGCATCATATAGCTGATTTGGGTCATTTCATTAGTCTTTCATCCACTCTATCAATTCCATATACTTCTAAAAGAGTCGATACTCTGCAATCGAATTTGTTTTTTTCTTCCTCGTGAGTTAGCAAAGCTCAGAAGATATGTGGCTAGGAAATGGAAAATGAAGATGAGGAATAGTGTTACAATACAAGTGTTTTGGAAAGAATTTTAAATTAAGGTTTGCACGTAGTGATCAATACAAATGAAGCTCTGAAAGCAATGTCTTACAACCAAAAGCATATTATATTTCAGTGAGCCGTAACAAGAAAGAACTAGGAACAAAATACAAACACTACATTTCATTTTTGCTCTTGCAGTGTGCCAGCTCCTAGTTCCTTTTAATGAGAAGCATTCAAGAAATAGGCACTGGGCTCAATATGCCATTTCAGAGAGCAGTTTCTGGTCAGCATGCAGGTCATTATCAGAACATAGTCATCTGCTCCTCTCAGTGCTACAGTTAAATTTCAGGCACACTAATATTAGCAAGACACGGTCCGACAGAAAAAGCCAGTGGGGTGCAGTGCTTATAGTGCTCTACCAGGAATGGGGAGAGGGGCGTTTAAGACCCCACTCTGCCATGGGAGCCCGCTGGGTGACCTCGGGCCAGGCTTCTCTCTCAGCCTAACCTACCCCACAGGAGTTTCATGAGGATAAAATGGACTACAGAAAGGGCAAGGGAAAAATGTGACGGATAAAACTGATCCACGGAAAAGAACGAAGCGAGAATGGTAGCAAAAATGTCAGTCTAGCTGTGGCACAGTCAAGCTAACAGATATTCTGCTCTTGCATGAGCCATGCCACAGACTCCTGCTTTCTGGGCCACTTGTGGCAGTTACGTTCCCAGTTGGCCACTGTGGGTTAGAAACAGCAGCCTGAATGAGTGGGAAGGGAACCTTACCTATACTCCATAGATAACTGGAAGGGGAGAACTTACACTCATTCAAAATAATAACATTCATGCCAAAAAAAACCCTGAGTGAACTGCCTACTGCGTAACAGGCCAGAACGGGAGCCTGTGAAACGACTGGTACGAAGCTCTCCACAGACACAAACTAAGCTGGTTGCTCTCCTGGCCGCTAACTGCTCTGCTCCATCTGCAATAGGAGACTAATAATTGACCCCACCGCTGCATGCACACACCCCCACAAGGAGCAGGGAAACGCTGAAGTGCGAAACAGGAAGCGCTTATAAAGCACCACTGACCCCCCAGATTATAATAAAACAAACTCATTTAGTACTACAGAAACATAATTCTATGCTGGTACACATAAAGACATAACAGCCAACTAACTGGTTTCATCTCAGTTTTCACATATTTGTTTCATTCTAGCACAGGGGTATCAAACATAAGCCCATCCAGGGCTCTTATGCGGCCCGTGAGCAACTGATGCACGGGAGGGAGTGCTGGGGGGAGTGGGCGGAGCCTCTCCATTGTGGCTTCGGCATGGCAGAACAACCTCGTCTGCAGCAGTCAAGCATCGTGGGAGCCTCTGCCCAGTGCTGCACTGCTGTCGGTTTTCCTCTGCACCCCACCCCCTCCCAGCCCAGGGGGCCTTGCAGTGAGGATACACCAGCTCGGAGCTTACTGGCTGCTGTGCTTGATACAGATTCTATCTCCTGTACCTGGCATTACCTTTTATGGCACACTTGGCCCGGCCTGACAAAGTAACATATCAGATCCGGCCCTTGTAACAAATGAGTTTGACACCCCATTCCAGCAGAAGGTCACAGTCCATGAGTGGCTATTTCTCCTCCTTATTTAATACTAGAAGAAGAAGAAGAGGTTGGATTTTTACCCTGCCCTTCACTACCCAAGGGAGTCTCAGAGTGGCTTACAATCTCCTTTCCCTTCCCCTCCCCACAACAGACACCCTGTGAGGTAGGTGGGGCAGAGAGAGCTCTGACAGAAACTGCTCTTTTTCAAGAACAGCTGTGCCAGAACTATGGCTTGCTCAAGGTCACATCAGCAGGTGCAAGTGGAGGAGTGGGGAATCAAACCCAGTTCTCCCAGATTAGAGTCTGCGCACTTGACCACTACACCAAACTAAACGTATTAGTGGCCCATCAATGTGGTTTTTTTTAAATTGGTTTTGAACATTTTGAGGTTGACATGGAACATATTTGTACTGCGAGTTAACAGTACTTCTGCATATCCATATGGCAAATGTGATTACTCAGAGGATTACTTTATCTGGAAACCCACTGTAGAGGGTGCTTCTACATAAGCATTAGCACACAGTTATGACTGTGTTGTATTAAAATGGTTTATTTGTTATAATAATACTTGAGCCAGTCATGCTGTATGAGCATTTTCTTTCTTGCTTGCTTTTGGTAACACCCAACGCGTTCAGTACTTGGAATGACCTATGTAAATACTTATTATTATCATCTTTAAAGTGGTTAACAAGGCAGTGGCATCACTTTGGGTCTCATTATCAAGCAGACAAATGACATCCATCCACTGAAGTGGCCTCTGTCACCCAGCAAACTAATCATGGGGAAAGGCTCATTCCCCTGAATTAATCCTGCTTTTGAGTTCCAGTCTATGACAGCTATGGCTTTGCAACATAAAATCCAGCAACTATCTGGGATGACCCACGTTTGTACACGTAACTAAAATACTGCAAATTTCTACAAACTAAAACTCAAGAGAGGGAGGAAAAAATCAAGCATGAAATACTGTGCCCCTTACTGGCACCTGCAAACAATAAGTGCTGTTCATTTTGCAAAATGGTTTCTAGACTGAAAGAGCAGAACGTTTTCGGAACCCAGCCAGGTTGGAGGGGAAATGAATGAATGGACACGTGGACTGGGGGGGGGGGGGATATTAACATGAGAAGGGTCTAGAGATGGTGTTGATGTGATAATCTGGCTACTAAATGTGCCACAGAACTAAAAGTGACCCCTCAAGAGTCCTAGTTGTTTTGCACCCAAAACCACAAACTGCAAAACGGATGACGTTTGAGTCGAGTGGCACCTTTAAGACCAACAAAGTTTTATTCAAGCTATGAGCTTTTGTGTGCATGCACACTTCTTCAGATACAATGAAGTGGAAATAGAAATAACAGTCATACATATATAGCATACAGAATAATGAAGGTGTTTTTAACAGATTAAAAGAATAATAAGCTTAGTGTATATGGCTATCATCTGTTTGGGTTCAACGGGGGGGGGGAGGTGAGTGACAAACATGGACTCAAACTTTGTTCCACTGATTCAGCCCAACACCGCTACCCTCCTGGATGCTAAATGGGTATGAGAGAGAAAAAGAGACTTCCTACCATAAGTAGTCATCAGCTGTGCCTTTTGCTACCAAGTAATGGATATCAACAGAGCTCGTTTGCCCAATTCGGTGTGCCCGATCTTCTGCTTGAATCAAAATCTGGGGGGGGGAGTTGGGAGAGGGGAGTAATTAGTTCACCAGAAAGTGGGAGAACACATTTTACACTGCTGCAGTCCTCAACTGTTGGTACTGTGCCGATGACGCAATGAATTAAATGGATACCTTTAAATACTAGCAGTACCCCTGTTTTACAATAGGTTTAGAGGATCAAGTGGGTATTCACAAGATCAGCTCAGGTGGACAGGCCAGCCACTCTTCATACCTGTGAACTCTTAGTTGTTTTAATGGGTGGTGATACGAGCAGACTCTAATACGATCAAAGAATACAACATCAGGGCTGAAATTCCTCCCATGACCATTACTGTAAGCTGCCTTGAACCACGAGGAAAGACGAGATATAAAAGTTTCAATAAATGAATGAATATCCTACTCTTCGGTTTCACAGCTGGATCCTCTTATTTACAGGACTCCCTCTCTCCCTACGCACCACCATGACAACTCCGCTCATGTCAGCAGGGGGTTCTGCAAGCGCCAGTCTGCAAGTGGGCAAAATCAACAACTGCCTATACACATGCCTTCTCCATTATGGTTCCTGCCTGCCTGATGAGGACAGGAAAGCTCCCACTCTCCTAGTAAAGGTAAAGGTTTTCCTGGCTCGAAAGCCAGTCGAATCCGACTCTAGGGTTGCGGTGCTCATCTCTGCTTCCAAGCTGAAGAGCCAGCACTGTCTGAAGACATTTCCGTGGTCATGTGGCCGGCATGACTAGACACCGAGGTGCACGGAATACTGTTTCCTTCCCACCAAAGCAGTGCCTATTTATCTACTTGCAATTTCTTGCTTTCGAACTGCTAAGTTGGCAGGAGCTGGAACCAGACACCGGGAGCTCACTCTGTCATGCTGCGCTCAGGTCTCAAATTGCTGAACTACCGACCTTCCAGCCTGCAGTTCTGCAAAACTGAACTATTCAAGAGGTTGTTTCTTTGCAGGTATTAAGGCTACACAGCACAAAATGGTTTCACAAACCTATTTGGATAAATGATTGGGACTTGTGGTCTTTACCACCGTATATAGCATATTGTAGGCAGGATCCTATTATGTAATTTATGTACTACTTAATGTGTCATGTTAATACTTAACACTATGCTTGTGTTTCTTTTTGGTGGTTCCAGACTTCTAATCTCCTAATACATTAGTTATTGAACGTTCCATTTTGTTGACTGCACTGACTCACTATGTATAATCAGACCTGAGTCCGTGTGAGAAAGGAAAACCAGAAATAACATGAATAAACAGTCCCCATTTTGGGGTAATGCCCCCCAATCAAGTACCCAAGGTATCTTACCCCAGGGTTCCAGAACAGCTCTGCAAATACAACCAGATTAGCAGAGGAGAAGGTGAGCCCCATGTTAGCTGCCGTTAGAGAGAGGATGGCCACAGCATACTTCTCAGAGAACTGGAACTCTTGGCACAGAGACTGACGATCAGCCGAAGATGTGGAGCCATCAATGCGAATGTACCCAATGTGCTGAAAGGGAAGCAGAGGATACATCATCATCTAGGGTTCCTCTTCTCAAATTTAGCTGCGCCAAAGTTAGGACCCCCAAGTTTCACCTAGTCGGCTTGCTAAATGGGTGCCTCATTTACTTTACTAGACTCCTATCCAGCAGCAAAAGGCAGGGAGTTCTCAGATGGTCTCACATCCAGACATAGGCTAGGCCCATGCTTGCTTACCTTCTGTTATCTCACACCTGCAAACAGTACAAATAATTGGGAGTCACTTGAAGGTTAAAGACCATCTCATGCCATTATATCTAGGGGTGTGTGTTCGGATCTACCCAAGCCGAAAAGTATATTTCAGCATCCTGAATGTATCCAGGGTTTCACAGGAAAACTGGGGAGGGGGGATCCCGAATATGTTTAGGAATTATGGGTAGATCTGAAAACAGCTGTTTGTCAGGTTTCTACTGCAGTCCCTTTAAAGCTTAAAGGGATAAACCTGAAGATCAACTGTTCCATCAGGGGGCTGAGAGCTCCCTGCCAGCTCAGCTTGGTTTAAACTGGGCTGCAAGAGAAGTCAGCCCAGGATCAGCTGCACCTGTGGGGAGCAGACTGCTCCCCGCTGGCACAGCTTCTGGCGTGCCATCCCCCCCACCCTTTTTGTCTTCTCAGGTCTATTGGACTCCCCAAAAATTCAGGACTTCCAACCCAGTATTGGGAACCAGGGTTTTTTGGGAAACCTGATATTTTTCCCTGGTACGACCTAAACCCAAAAAAAGAGGGGGAGAAACGCACACCCCTAATTATGTAATTCTTCAGGACCCCCATGTTATTTGGCTTGCCTCTTGTACAGCCTTTACTTGACCCTTCCCTTGCCATTTGGAACAGACCGCGTGGTTCCCAACCTGACCCACGTCCCCACTACAATCTTGCCTGATCCTGATCTTACACTTATCAACAGTCAGCCCCAACGAATATACTTTCCAATACTTGTGAAGAGCAACAAGCAAAATCATTGTGAATTCCCTCAGTACATAGTAAAGATTCCCATGACATGGGACAAAATTTAGACTTGGAGTCCTGTAATCAAATCTTGGCTCAGGCGCAAACGTGTCAGGCAAGAGAGACGGCTCTAGTTTCAGGCCCAGTCCTTCCTCCTAACCAATATATGCAGTGTAGCCAGGGCCGGCTCACCCACTAGGCGAGCTAGGCTTTCACCTAGGGCGCCGGCCCTGCAGGGGCGTCAAAATGCCCCCCGTGAAAAGCCCCCCTTCCCGCCCGGCACCGGCAGTGCCGGCTTTCCTGGGCGCCTCGCAGCTGTGAGGTGCCCAGAAAAGTGGGCGCTGCCATCTCCAGGCCTCACCGGGAGGTTGGCATCCCCGGTGGGGTGGGCGCACCAGGCTGTCCTGCCTAGGGTGCCCAGACACCTGGGGCTGGCCCTGAGTGTAGCAGGACTCATGGAGGCACCTTGTCGATGAATGACATAAGTCCACAAATGCACTTGATGGATCATTGATGGTGACCATGTCCTTTGATCTGACAAGCACCTCCCTCAGCACAAAGCAAGAGATGGATAAAGGCCCATCTTTGATGTGGTGCTATCTTCAGCAGCAGAAACCAGTTTCACTGCTTCCAAGGCCCTTACAACCTTAGCAGAGACATCCTAGAAATCCAGAAGTTCTTAAATGCAGAAATCTGTCTCAGATAAGCTCAACATACTACCAGAGCTAAGGTCACATGAGCCCACACATTCCCCCCGCCCCCATGACAAGAGTGCCAGGGCCAGCAGCAGCAGCAGCTGTGAATTTTGCCTGGCTATCAGAACCAGCTCCAGCGTGTAGACCCCAGGAGGAGATTCTCCTACAGAAAGTCAGGCTTTTCCCTCATAAAACCCAGAACACTGATGAGCCAGTATTACGCATAGTTCTGCTGCTCTTCATCCCCCTTTGCACTCGTTGCACTGGCGCATGGCGCCAGAGATTCACACTGGTCAACTTTTTATACCTGTCCGTTTTAACCAGTCAGCTTTGGAAACCATAGCTCATAACTCGATATTTATTTGCTGTAGGAGACTTAGCAGCTGGAAGACAGGAATGAAGTACCTTTTGTTGTGTTTTAATTGCTCTAAACGTGGGCTGGTTTGTTCCAGCATTATGAATCCCTTCTGGCCAGTTTCATATTTTGTGAAATCAGGAAGAGAACAAACAAGATGGCAGAATCTACCCACCCCTGAGGATATGCCCCAGGTACCCCTTGGTTTGCCACTGACAGGAAAGCTTCCCAGGACAAAACTAATAACAACAAGTAGCAGATCAGTTACCTTTTTATGCAGCTCCTCACTAATTGCATCCAGAATTAGTTTGTGATGAGCAAACACCAGAAATTTTTCTCTTCCACTTTCCAATAAATCTAGGATGTATTCTCTGTATTTGGAGGCAGAGAGAGAACCAGTAAGCTCATATACAGGCATAACCATTTTTCTCCCCAGGTGTGTGCAGCGTGTCATACAAAGAAAGTCAGTGGTTCTGAGCCTTTTTTACTTACAAACCAATTAACCAGCCAAGTGCCAGTTCACAGTGCCCACGTTGCACAGGCATTTAAGGTTACAGACACAAAACACCACATGATCCCCCAATTAGGTTTAGCTGCCAAAAATACAGAAACAGGACTTTCAACAAGTGCAATAAGCATATTACAAGGTAAACGTTTAAATTAATAAAGTACTTCTTAAAGAATAACTGTTGCACGCTTACTGTGAAGGGTCCTCCTCCTCTGAGGAAAGGAGGACATTTTGCTGGGTGATTCCCACTATCCAAACAGGGAGGCAGGATCAGTTTTTCCAACCTCCTGTTTTTTTGCCTGTGGGCGTTGCCTTCTTCAGTTCTGGTAACTCCGAAAGCGCTAAGATTGTAAAGTCAATTCAAGGAAAGAGAACAAATGGACAAGAACAGAGCCTCAACCTAGATAAGGAAAAAACAGGCAACAGTACTCATGAGAGAAGAAGTGTACCTGCTGAATAACTAGTTTGACAATGACTTTGGGAGGGACAAGATGTTCCCCTTTCCTCAGAGGAGAAGGACACTTCATGGTAAGTGTCCAATGGTCATTCTCCCTCTGAGGCAGAGGACATCTTGCTGGAACCTCCCAGAGCACTGCCCTCATTTACTGGCTGGGTCATCCTCCTCTGGATCTAGAATATTTTGTAACTCATTTCCAAAAGCTGTGTCAGCTAAGTCATAGATGTTCACTTTAGAGTGCCCCACAAAGGTGGATATTGACGACCATATACATGCCTTGCCTATCTCTCTGACTGTGGCGTGTTTGGTTAGGGCTGTGTCGGTTGTGGCACTTTGAACTGACTATGCAGTGATCCCGGATGGTAATTCAAATATTGAGCTTTGTAAGCGTCAAATGTGTTAGTGGTGTCAGTTCCACGCAGTGCTGTCCTTCGCTCCTCACAGGGCCAGTTAGTAGTGATGGTAAAGATAGTGGCGGCTCCTACTCAAAAGCCTGGCGGAAGAGCTCCGTCTTACAGGCCCTGCGGAACTGCGCAAGGTCCCGTAGGGCCCAGATCTCCTCCGGAAGCTCATTTCACCAGGTGGGAGCCGCAACTGAAAATGCCCTGGCCCTGGTTGCAGCAAACCTGGCCTCCTTGGGGCCTGGGGTCACCAGGAGATGTTGCATTCCCGACCATGGTGGCCATTGGGGAACATTTGGGGAAAGGCAGTCCCTCATGGCAGTTTAGTGACCCAACAGGCCAACTGGATTTGATTTCTTCTGATTGACTATATAATTAAACTTCCTCTGGTGAATACATCAACTCACAGATTCTCTTTAATGTCATGGAATGTCATGGGATGGGCTAATAGATTGAGGGATGCTGAAACAGTAAATTTTTTAAGGAAGTTTGATATAATTTTGCTTCAGGAGACTTGGCAGGCTGATCCCATTATTTTTAACAGGTATAAAACATATGATCTTCAAGCACTGCCCTCTAAGGGGGGAGCAAAAGGGGGTGGGGTATTTTAATTTCAACTACTATGAATGTAAGGGCTAAACAACTGGCTTCTTTTAATCATTTGGCTATGGCATTAGTGTTGATGTACTCTCAGATAATATGTTTAATTATTAATGTCAACTGTCCTCAGAATGAAATAGATTGGGCAGGGCTTGAAATGTACATCTGGAATGTAATTAGTGAGTATCCAACTGCATATTTGATAGCTGGGGGAGATTTTAATGCAAGGATAGGTCCGAATAATGATTTTATCTATATAAAAGATACAATACCTTTCCCCCAGAGGAGCAAGTACCTTCTCCCCCATTTTGATCAAAAGTTTAATTCTGCCAGTTATAAGTTTTTACAAATGGTAAATGGAATTGTCATATTCTAAATGGCATACCCTACAGATTATCTGGCAGAGTTTCCTTATTGCTCTGGTGAGAGGAGAAGTGTTATTGATTATATTATTGTCTCAGGAAATATGTTAAATTTGGTTGAACTATTTGAAGTCTCCTCTTATTTAGAGAGTGATCATTTACCTATTATTCTGAAATTTGTGGCCTCAAACTGTGATCACCGAATCATGGATTTACATCTGGAGGGTAACAAGGAAGGAAATGAATATTATAGGGTACATTGGAACAAAAGGAGAGAGAAAGAAATTGCAGAAGTTTTGAGTCTGGGTGCCCTTAATGTGTTTTTAACTAAATTGGGAATTGAGAGTCATGATGACTTACATCTGGATGCCTACACCCAAATCATAAAAGAAAGACAAAAGGTAATGGGTAAGCCCTGTTTTAAACAAAATAGATTAACCAATAGTAATTCAAAGCCTTGGTTTGATAAGGACTGTAGAACTATGAAAAGTGCTCTTAATGCTACGTACATCAAACACAGGTGTAATGAGGATAATGACATCCTAGGGGATATGAAAACCTTAAAAAACAATACAAGGCCTTGATACAATGGAAAAAGAAAGACGCCATAGCCCTTGCATAGGAGCAACTAAGCTCAGCAATCAGAGATAAAAATCCCCATTTATTCTGGAATATGGTCTCTAATTGTACTACGAGATCTCCCTCAGTGTGCAGTAAAACAATTCTCCCTGAAATTTGGGGAAATTATTTCGAACAGCTCTATCGAGGTCCAGCTCCTGCCAACCTAGCAGTTCGAAAGCAAGAAATTGCAAGTAGATAAATAGGGACCACTTTGGTGGGAAGATAACAGCGTTCCGTGCACCTTGGTGTTTAGTCATGCTGGCCACATGACCACGGAAACGTCTTCGGACAGCGCTGGCTCTTCGGCTTTGAAACGGAGATGAGCACCGCAACCCTAGAGTCGGATTCGACTGGCTTTCGAGCAAGGGAACCTTTACCTTTACCTATCGAGGTCAGGATGAGGCTGCAACAGAGGATCTGGATATAGATACTTTACCTTCTTGGCCCCCTGTGCATCCTCAAGAAATTAAGAACCTTATGCAGACATTGAGATCCAACAAAGCCCCAGGCTCTGATCTTATATCAGCAGATCTGATTAAGAGGAACCTTGAGTGATGGGTTCTGATTCTTACTACTTTATTTACAACTATATCTGGAACAAGTAGAATACCTAAGGACTGGGGGGGGGTGCCAATAATTGTGCCTATTTACAAGAAAGGGAATAGAGAGGACCCTGCCAATTATAGGCCCATTAGTTTGCTAAGCATAATAAGTAAGCTTTATTCAAAACATTTACAATGGAAGCTAAAAGACTGGATGGAGCAGGAAGGTTTTTTGGGACAGGAGCAAGCAGAATTTAGAGAGGGACGGTCATGTTTAGATCAGTGTGTGATACCGAACCATTTAATCTCCAAATATTCTTCGAACTCTTTAACTTCCTTGTATGCAGCTTTTATATATATTCTGTCTCAAGAACTACTCTATGGGAAAAGTTAAAATCCTCTACAATAGATAGGCGCCTATTGTTTCTATTGAGAGCTCTTCATAAAAATACTTTTACAAGGTCATCTAACAAAGATGATTAGTTCCGATAGAGAAGTAAAACAAGGATGTATTTTGGTGCCACTTTTATTTAATATTTATATCAATGACATGGTTCAGTTTTTGCACAAAATTGAATTCCACCCTCTGAAGCTTGCAGACAGACACATTCCGATATTACTTTATGCAGATGACACAGTTTTGCTTTCTAGGACCCCTAAGAGAGAGCTCTGTGTGCTCTCTCACAATACTGCAGACAAAACTGCTTAGAGATAAATTATACGAAGACCAAAATAATGGCTTTTGCCAACGAGCCTAGGGTGTTTAATTGGTTTATTGACTCTCATCCCATTGAGCAAGTTCGTTGTTATAGATACCTTGGAGTCATATTTCAGTTGTCTGGTCGCATGAAAGGCCTGTCAGCTAACGTTCAGAAAAGTGCTCGTGCCATCCAAAAGTTCTTTTGGTCCAAAGGAGGTTGCAATGTAGAAGCTGCCATTAAGTTATTTACTATAAAAGTATTACCCCAGTTATTATATGGAGCACCTCTGTCCCTCCAGGCAAACTTGACCTTACTTGGAAGAATGCAATTGAAATTTTTAAGCGCTATTTTTCAAGTTCCGACGAGTGTTTCAAATACTGCAATCCGTTTAGAGGCTGGCCGGGTTACAGTGGAGGCAAGATTGTGGATTGCTGCTTTTCATTATTGGTTAAAACTGATTTTCTCACCCACTGGCCTTACTCATCCTATGATGCAAGATAACTTTGTTCCTTTATGGCAGGAAAAGATAGAGGATAAACCGGTTTGTTCTGGTTTTTCTAATCAGTTTGTACTGTCTTTGGGATACGCTTGGGCTAGATCAGTTCTAAAACAAAGAATATTAGATGGTGAATGACAGATGGATGTGAGCAGGATTAGGAGCCCTGTATTTGATATAACAAGATAATTTTGAAACCTTACATCAAATACTTAGATATCTGTAATCACAGAAGAATTTTTACCTTACTAAGATAGAATGCCTAACCCTCAGCTATACTGGAGGCCAGATTTACTAGATCACTGAGGAAAAGTTGTATATGTGGGATGGGAACTGATGAAACATTGGAACATGTAATTTTCGATTGTCGTTAGGGAAGTTTTGATTAAACCTATTGTTAACTCCTACCCATGTCGTAACAGAAGGATACTTTTGTCAATTATGCTGGCAGGTGATAATCAAAAGCTGACTAGGATGGTTGCCAAATTTGGTTGGTTGGTTGGTTGGCTGGCATACCGAACTAGGAAAGAGATAAAGAAGTATAGATAGGCCTAGATTTATTTTTAATTTCTGACCTTAATATTAGTTTTATCATTTCTGTATTTTAAACTCTTTAGATTCCTATTTATAATTTTAGATGCTATTATATTTTATAATTTTACTGTTCTTTTTCAGTTATTTATCTGCCTCCTATTGTATTGGTTGTTGGTCTATGACTGTAATAAATGTGTGTGTGTGTGCTGATGTCCAAACAGACATCCTCCTTCCTTTATTCAGCAGAGAGATGAAGATGCATAAGGCATCGATTTTAAGCATATGTCCTGCTTCCAAGGCCTGCCACAGTTTCTTCTTCGGATGGATAGGTTTTGGGTGAAACGATGGAAGACAAAAAATTTCTGAGACCTGTGGAAGGTCAAATTTGCCTTCCATGTAAAGGCGGTATCTGTCTGTCTTCATGACCCGTTTGTCTCTATGGAAAACTCATACTTCAGGCTTGATTGAACAAGCACCCTCCTATCTGATGCACCTACTATAAGAAAAAAAGATGTTCACCCTCAGCCATTTAAGTGGAATTTCTTTAATAGGTTCAAATAGTGACTGGAGAAACTGAGAATGTGGTACACAGTTTCTGCATTAGGAACCTGCATCTTTGTGGTGGTTCATGTAGAGCAGCACCCCTGGGAAGGTGGCGAGCTTGGAGGTGTCTAGATAGGCTCAGACCCCGGAATGGAGGTAACACTGTTGTTAGAGTTTGCAACTTGACATTGTAAAGGAAGAATCCTTGAGCCTACCACCATTTCCCTCTTATAGAAAGGAAAGAACCTATTTAGTCTTAGTCTTCAGGAGGTTGATAGCTTTTCTCTTACTCCATCTGGCAGGAGTCCTCCACAAAGCACTGTAAATTAATCTAACAGGGTATCCATCGCGTTTTGTCGAAAAGTCTAGACATGAGGGTTGCCCCACTCGATCTCCAAGTAGTTAAACGCAGCCATGCCAAATGTGAAAGCCATGGATGTTCAGGGATACTGGGAGCATTAGCGGTGGTTGGTCCACCCTCTCCTGAGGGTCAGAGAACCATGGTCGCTGAGGACAATATGGCCCTAGTACTGTGATTGCTGCCTTCTGGTCCTTGATCTTCCTGACCAATTTTGGAGGAAAAGGGATGGGGGGGAATAGGCAAATACAAGGTCACTTGACCACTGGGATGTTAAAGCCTCAATTGCTTGGGCCAATGGAAGAAGAAACAATATGACGGAGCACTCAGTCACTTGATGGTTGGTTTGGCGATGTCAGGTTTTTCTCCACCTACATTATGATCTTGATCGTTTCCTTGTGGTAGATGGAGATCTAGACCTTCCTCGTATGTTGTAGGTTCTGATTAGTACAGGATTTTTGCTCACAGGACTCCACAGCTTAGAGGGAGCACTGCTTGTGAGGCCTGCGGATGCAATGGGAGTCTCCCTGGGGCCTTGCAGATTGAGTGCCATCTGCTGCAGAGGCTTTTGAAGTAGGCCTGGTCTCCAGCTGCCAGTTGCAACAGGCAGTTTTTGGCATGCTTTTTGTCATCCTCAGATTAGGGCAATCACATTGCCGTAGCCTAGGCAAGCCTGAATAGGTCATGCTGGCTCCTCTTGAGCCCTGTCCAGCAGCAACAATACGGAGGGTGTCCAGCTCCTCAGCCGAAGAAAGCTTCACTGTCTCCTCGTCAGAGTGCCCTAATAGGAGCGAAGAGACTCCTAAAATGGCCGCCGCTGTTGAAGACAGCCTCTGTATATAACATTGTTGTCCTTCTCCAGAAAGGGTGAGAATATGGGGAAGAACAGTAAAAGAATTATAGGAGGTATATAGAAGCAGTTAAGACAGAAGATATATGAGGTTGGATAAAGAAATTAGAGTTTTAAAGATAAGATAAAAGCAAAGCCTAACCTAACTTGCTTTCCCTGTTGAGGCAGGAAAAGAACGGAAGAGGGCGACTCCCACAGGCAAGAGGCGGGAAACTGAAAAATTGTTCCGGCCTCCCTGACTGGGTGGTGGGAATCACCCAGCAAGATGTCCTCTGCCTCAGAGGGAGAATCGCTTTTCTGATAAAAGTACACTTGTCACCTAGTATAAAAAGTTTGTACACACAGACAAAAAGTGTTTGCTTATCTCCAGCTAAACCAGGAAACTTCCCCAACTTGGGTAAAGGACATAATCCCCTCCTTTTTAGCTTACACAGAACGGAATCATGGGGATTGCTGGTTCAGTCCAGTGACCAAGGACAGACTTGTTAGGTGTTTTAACTGGCACGTTTCTCACCTAGATTGTGCTGCAGTCTTCTAATGTAGCTCCCTTTCCACAGACGCCAGACACGAAGTCAGACCACCGACCCATCAGGGGTCAGTATCCTATGCTCTGCCCAGCAGAGGCCCGCCAGGATCTCAGGTAGAGGGGGTTGTTGTTGTGTGTGTGTGTGTTTAAATCACCACCTCCTACCCGATCCTTTTTACTTAAGATGCTGGGAGTTGAACCCGGTACCGCTGAGGGATGCCCCCCGCCACACTCAGAAACAGAAACTTACATGACTGAGCGGATTTTGGCTTCAGCAGTCCTGTTATAAAAGAGAATGAGGGCTTCCTTCTCTTCTCGTTTCTGCAGAAAGAAATTTAAAAGACTGGTCAGCAATGTTCATCAGGATGCTGCAATGGCAGCTCAAACAAAGAGAGGGATGGGCGCAGCATCTTTTTACCGAAATATTTCTCACGGGTGGGAAGCCCCGGAGCCTGCCACCTCCTCACCCCCATCTAATAGAAATTAATACTACCTGACCAACTTCCCCCTTTTCTTGTTGGAGTAGCAAGCTGTTGCATGCCTGCTGCCACCACCAAGATATCTAGAATCAGGAAGCAGATGGAACATTACCAAAAGTTGCATAACTTTGAAGACTACCTGCAGAATCCCACCAAGAGCGACAGAGCTACAGGCACTAGGACAAGTCAGCTGCCACCCAACTGACAGAGGAACAGTTGCCCTGCCCTGATCCTCCTCATCCTCAAATAGTTCCCACTGATACCTTGCCCAAGTCCCATATGCCCAAAATACTCCAGTTGACTGAAAAGTAGTCCACGACAGTGTTCCCTCTAAGCTGAGTTAGTGTGAGCTAGCTCATAGTTTTTCAGCCTCCAGCTCGCAGATTTCCATCTTTGCTCAGGAAGGATGGCTCCAGAGCAAACTAATTTATGCAGCAGACAAATCGCTTGCTCACAACTTTAATGCCGGTAGTTCGCAAAGTAGGATTTTTGCTCACAAGACTCCATAGCTTAGAGGCAGCATTGGTCCACAACAGCGATTTTTCGCAGACACAGGTCTGTAAGTTGAAGAATTATTTTCTAACTCCAGCAACCACATCAAGGGAATGCTTCTTTTCTTTTCCAAACCTGCAGAATTTGCTTGGGTCAAGAAGCCACAGGGCCTTTGTTAAAGGTGAAGGGAACCACAGGGTGGAAGTCAGAAGAAGTGCTGGGAACTTTAGGCAAGCCTCGCAGGAAGGAGCATTTCCACTTTGGCTAAATGTGGAGTTTTCTTTAATGATGCTTTTTACCCCCAATTGTAGCCGAGATCTACTTTGTGTGGTCGATTTTGAACCAAAGCAACACATTAACAACAGTGCATAACTGAAATACTTGGGTGTGTGAACACAACACATGTACTCTCATCACGGCGCTGCAACTCATATCAGCTCTCTGACAAGTACAAGCTTGGGGGGGATAAACCCAGGCTCGCCTTTGCACACATTGTGAGAAATGGCAATTACTTATGGTCTTGTGCCTTTTCTCATTTTGAAGATTACCTTGGAATCTATAAGCTTTATCCTTAGAGACAGTCAGACTCCAGCAGAGACAGATGACAGGTAAGATTAGTCCCAGTTGATCCCAAGGAGGTGCCTCAGCGCTCTTCCTTCCCTCTCTCCCCCACAAAACGTCGTGGACTGCACAGCCAACACCCGTTTTAAAGTGGCTCCTATCAGCCATCTGGGACCAACGGCAAACCAGTGCAGAAGAAACCCTCCTCACCCAGCCCCCCTGCATCCTGGTGACTGGGTCCCTGCCAACAATGCTCCCTCTAAGCTGTGGAGTCCTGTGAGCAAAAACTCTCCTTTGTGAGCGACTGGCATTACACTTGTGAGCGAGCGACTCGGCTACTGAGTAAATGAGTTTGCTCTGGAGCCCTCCTTCCTGAGCGAAGAGAAAAATGTGTGAGCCGGAGGCTAAAAAAACTGAGCTAGCTCACACCGACTCAGCTTAGAGGGAACCCTGCTTGCCAACAAAGCCCTCTTTCTGACTCACGCTCTTGTAGCCCCTCGTCATCTGCTTCGCAGCCACTGCCAGCTCGGCCTTGGCCCTTGCGTTAATGCCTTCCGGTGCCACCACCACCACTCTGCGCTGCTTTGCGGGGAGCTGGGAAAGCACTTCCGTCTTCAGGCGGCGGATCATGATGGACTCTTCCAGGAGAAGCTTCAGCTCGCCAAGATTGGATGATCCAGAATAATCCCATCCCCACGGCCCCTAGGGAAGGGACGACACCCAGAGCATCATTACAGTAAAGCACAAGAGTTACAGGACATCTGTCCAGTGGTAATCCTCACGCACAGAGAAGCATGAAGATACCTGTTGGGATCAAAATCTAACTGCCACAAGGTCAACTTTTTGGTGAACAGTCCTTTGGTGCCAGCAACATTCCTGTTCTTTCCCAATAATTTTGTTTTGGCTTTGCTCCCCTTGGCCTTGCCCAACTCCCCAGCCTCACACATGCTTTACTCCTGAAGCTCCAATATTCCAAATTCACTGTTCAAGGCTACAATATTTGGATCAGGACCGCAGGAGAAGGAATCCCCGCCTTCTCCCCTGCACCATTTTTCCCCCCTTGCCACTGAAAACAGCCTCAGAGTCATGGACAGCGTTCCCTCTAAGCTGAGTCAGTGTGAGCTAGCCTCTGGCTTGCACATTTCTGTCTTAGCTCAGGGAGGATGGCTCCAGAGCAAACTAATTGATGCAGCAGCCAAATCGCTCACTCACATTTTTAATGCCAGTGGCTCACAAAGTAGAATTTTTGCTCACAAGACTCCAGAGCTTAGAGGGAGCACTGGTCATGGGGGGTTATTTTCTCTGTGAGGAGCCAGCATGGGCAGCTCTTCCTACCCAAACCAGGCCCTGCTGCGTATTTACTCCTGAGCTGCAACCACAACATAGCTGCAAGTCCCCATGGTGGACTCATGCCGTTTGTATTGATCAGTGAGGCTGCAACTGAAGCTTCTGCCCTGAGCCGAATGGCCCAGCCTCGCCTGGTCTTGTCAGGCCCTGGAAGCTAAATTGGGTTGGCCCTGCTCAGAACTTGATGGGAGGCCCCCAAGAAAGTCAAGGGCTGCTCTGCAGAGGTGGGCAACAGCAAACCCCCTCGGCCAGCCTCTCGCCTTGAAAACCCAACGGGGTTGCCATGAGTCGGCTGCAAGTCGAGGGCACTTCACAGACACAACGGAAGCCTCTGACCTGTCTCTGAGAGCAGCCACTCGTGGAACCCATTACAGGGAGTCCAGTCTTGAGGCTATAGTGACATGAATCAATACAGTGAGGTAAGAGGAGTCTAAGTAGCAGACAATTTACTTGCAGGAGGTAACCAAGAGCGCTCCAGGACTGGAGAAGGAGGGAGAGAAACTCCTCCTAGACGGAAAATGCCACACCCTGGCTACTTTTGCTCCTTAGCACCCATAATGTTCCTGTCTCAGTCTGCTGGAACACACACACACACGCGTGCCCTGGATTCCAGCAATTTTTTAAAAAATATATCAAATTCAAGAAGCTGCAATTTTCTGAGGCGAGATGTGAAAAGTCTTTCAGCTGAAGCAGTTACTTCACTACATCTCTAAGAGAAGCTCCTGAAACGCCACGAAATTGAGCATCTGTGCCAGTCTCAGTGCATTTTCCCATCTTAACATCCATTACTAACATCAACTGCTTAGAAAAATGGCTTCAGAGCACCTACTTTGCAAAATATTGCCAATAAATAAAAGAGGTGACATTTCATTTGTCGTGAGTTTCTCTGAGCCAGAAGTGCCAATAAGCTTGGATTCTATACCAATAAACTCATTCCATATATTTGCTTATTGCATCTGCCAGAGATTTGTGCGTTCGCCACCAAGCAGAATCGATCCCTTTCAGATGGAGAACTTCAGATTCTTTTTTTATATATATAACTGAGGGCTCTGGCTTGAGAATTTTGTTCAACCAAGAAAATACAATTTATTTTCAGAAGGCCCCACTTACACCATAGTAGTTTCTATTTTTACAGATTCTGGACTCCCAATACCACCAATTTTCCTGGGAAATGCTTCCACACCAATCCAGTTATTGCCTCCCTTCTCCACTATTTTCCCCCATGCTCAAAGGCTGCAGTCATAAGAGAGACTTCTCTCTGTTCTGTCTTCCAATGTGCAGCACTTGTATCCACCTGCCATAATGCTCTATTACACTCCAGTAGTCCCCTCCCCATCCTCAATATGCTATTTCCAAAACTTGTGTTTGTTGTTATTCCGTTGCACAGTCGAGTCCGACTCTTCGCAACCCCATGGACCACATTGCGCCAGGCCCTCCTTTCTTCTTTCGTGTTCCAGAGTTTGCTCAATTTCATGTTCGTTGCATCGATGACACTGTCTAACCATCTCATCCTTTGCCGTCCCCTTCTTCTTTGACCTTCAGTCTTTCCCAGCATTGGGGTCTTCTCCAGTGAGTGCTCCCTTCTCATTTGGTGGCCAAAGTCGTTGAGCTTCAGCTTCAGTATCTGGACTTCCAGGGAACAGTCAGGGTTGATTTCTTTTAGGATTGACTGATTTGATCTCCTTGCAGTCCAAGGGACTCTCGAGAGTCTTCTCCAGCATCATAATTCAAAAGAATCTATTTTTCGGCACTCGGCCTTCCTTATAGTCCAACTCTCACAGCCATACGGTACTACTGGGAATACCATTGCTTTGACCATGCGGACTTTTGTTGGCAGGGTGATGTCTTTGCTTTTTACCATGCTGTTTAGGTTTGCCATTGCTTTCCTCCCAAGGAGCAGGCGTCTTTTAATTTCATGGCTGCAGTCACCATCTGCAGTGATCTGGAATCCCAGGAACGTGAAGCCTGTCACTGCTTCCATGACTTGCCAAGGAGTGATGGGGCCGGATGCCATGATCTTAGTTTTTTTGATGTTGAGTTTCAAGCCAGCCTTTGCACTCTCCTCTTTTACCCTCAACATCGCAGTGTTACTCCAGTCTTATTGGGGAAAGTGCAGTGCAGTTGCATTATCGCACTCATTGGTTAGGAAGTTGTGCATTTTCAAATGTCTCACCCATGTCAGTGCCATTTCCTCCTGTCCACTACTCCAGGTCACCATTAGAGGACTCACACATGTATGGTAGTTGCTACAGTGGGTGTAAGACTGGTGGCACGGTGGGGAAAAATACAGGGGAAATGGTGTCTGGTGGAAGGAAGTATGCAAAAAACTCCTGTCTGAAAAGCTCCATAGGGAAGTGCATGTTCCTGCATTTGCAGCACCAATGAATGCACACTACAGGAATCCTACCATGTAGGTACAGCCAAAGACTGAGAAAAGCTCTGCTGGGAGAGGGCATTTGTAGGGGAGAAACAGCCATGGGGGACATTTAAATCTTATGTCTGGAGACTTCTCCCCCAGTGGGGCTCATGACCAGATGAACACCTGCTCTGTGTGGGGGGTGGAGGTGGGGAGAACAGTCTTGGGGGAGAATTGGGAAGGGTCAAGCACTCCCACTGTTACCTGCCAATTCAACCCTACAGACCTCTCTCCCCCAGCTCATCTTTACAGTCATGCTAACTACCATGAACTTGTAGAAAATGTGTGCGTGAGGCACATATAGTTCTCCCCCTCTCCCACTCACCATGCCAATCTCTGGAGTAAAAAGCATTTTTCTCAATAATGTGTAAACATACACCAAGACCAATGACATCGTCAATCATTGGTATCTTTCTGATTAGTGTATTTGGCTGTGCATGAAGACACATGGAGCAGGAACGAGTTCACAGCATCAGTGGAGGGCTTGTACTGTTGCAGGAAGATTGGGGAAATGAAGGAGCCCCGCCCAGTGGCTATAGCTATCCCATCTCCGCTCCCTTGAAATGTAATGAGGCCTTTCCTCATTGCAGTGTTCCATGAAAGATCTCCAGCTGTCCAGATATGATTGCAAAGTCACAGCTGGTCTTTGGATGAGATCTTAGGGCACTTCTTGCCAGTGTAAAGATACGAGTGAGATGTCCAACTGAAGTACCCATACACACACACACGCGCGTGCACGCACACTTCGAGGAAAAGTCTGCTGTCGCTGTGGTTACAAGAACCACTTTCAAAGTTTCCTGCTGGCCGTATGCAAACAGCCTGGCTTCATTTAGAAGAAACACTGTTTTCTCACATCTTCCGCGGCCCATTACGTTTGCTAGACTTCGAGTGGGTTTCTGCAAACGTTTCCATTTCAGCATGTTTATCAGCAGCAGACACAATTATGCACAATAAGAAAATGTATGCACTTCTTTAGCTTGCACAATATACGCATACACACAGTGTGAGAATACCAGTCACTGAAACAGGTATCCTTGGACCCATATAAAGCCCCAGAGAGTGAAGGTCAAATGGAAAGGGGGGGGGGAGGAGGAGAGAATAAAAAGAAACATGGCTTGCGGCCAGGCACGGATCATGAATTTCAAAGCCTCTTCTCTGGTGAGACTCTCACCCTCCTCAATTTCCATTTTGCCTGTCCTCTTCCTGTGCTTAGTTCACTCTGCTGTTGTTCAGCAGCATATTTAATTGCAACAGAGTAGCCTCCAGGGATCTTGGAAAAGACCTGTGACAACTGACTACCTACTCAAGGTGAGCCATTAACAATGAAAGAGAATTATGCAGGAGCCGCTGGGGGACATTATTAAAAGGTTATTTAAGATTAAAAGACGGATCTTAGCCAGGACTTCTTCCTGCTCCCCTGAAGGGCAAGGCTTATTGAGAAGGCATTTCTACAAGGGCTGTAGGCGCTCAAAGTCTATTCAAGAGGCCCCGTTACTTCTCTGCTGCAGAATCCCAAGGTACGTGCACCTGAAGCTCTGCTTTAGTATCTTTTAACTGAAGGCTGAGTCATTACTGTAGATGCATGCAAAAACCAAAACCATGGAACATCTTCTATTAAGGGCCAACCAAATTGCACAACAGTGAGTGCAAGTTTGCAGGTTCTCCAGAGCGCCCGATCATCCCCCAAGAGAAAAGCCAGCAGCTAGATTCCAAAAATCAAGATGACTATTGCCAGCCCCTAATGAATAACTATGAATTCAATCTCAAAATTCAGATCCTCACTGTGCTCTTCCACTGTGCTACGGCCACCTCCCATTGCAGAAGACTGTCCTTTCAAAGGGCCATCTTCACCAAAAGGATACTGCAAGTAAAATAGTGTTGTTTCTCCAAGATCTACCTGGAGCTTCAAAAACTTTCAAGGAAATATGCAAATTATCTCTTATTACCTCCCAGGAACAATTTAATATTATTTATTATATTTATTACTTTCAATTTATAACCCGCCTTGCCAAGTAAATTGGCTCAAGGTGGCATACACAGTTAAAATACACTAAAACAATAAATACAGTAAAACTCCATAAGTAACACAGAGACAATACAGGTGGTGGCAG
This sequence comes from Gekko gecko, assembly GCA_029375565.1. NCBI lineage: Eukaryota > Metazoa > Chordata > Lepidosauria > Squamata > Gekkonidae > Gekko > Gekko gecko. Next base: position 80,015,425 of record JAPDNY010000003.1, on the reverse strand, counting down.
TTCCTAAGCATAATCCAAGGAAGAAAGGCAGCATCCCACAGTGTATCATAGGACCATAGCATATTCCAGTGGCTCATTCGTCAGTGGCGGCTCCTAATCGAAGACCTGGTGGAAGAGCTCCATTTTACAGGCCCTGCAGAACTGTAAAAGGTCCCGCAGGGCCCTGAGGTTCTCCAGGAGCTCATTCCACCAGTGTGGAGCCGCCACTGAAAAGGCCCTGGCTCTAGTGATAGCCAATCTGGAAACGAGACATCCAAATGCGGATATGGACACAGTACATTACAAGGGACTGTAAGGAAGCCCTTGCTTCACTAAAAGGAACAGGCCACCTTGATTTTAAGTCATCCAAAGGCAAATTAAACAGCTCTGACTCCCACTAGAAGTATACCCCAGTTACCTTCTTAGCATCACAGTAGCGGAGTGCAAATGCTTGGAACTGTGGGAAGGAGGACGGTCGGACGGCTGCAATCTGGGTATACAGCTCTGCAGGGCGCGACATGGCAGGCGTTCCTGACAGCAAGACGACTCGCTTGGCTGCCTGAGGTGGAGCAAATGTGGTGGGCTGTTAATGATGTGGCCACCATCCCAAGGAGAGCTGAGAAAACAACTTCTAGTTTCAAAAAGACTAATGTGAGTAGAGCGACTGTAGAACAGTGGAAAAGAGACTGAGGCCACGGACAGTAAAGCACCACCTTCTTCAAATCTCAGGTCTGATGGGAACTCAATTGGTGACCTTCAGCCAGCCAAACTCTGTTAGACTCAGTCTCACATCTGTAATATGGACACTGCAATGCCTCAATCTAGGGACTGACATCATCTGAGCATTCCAAAAAAATACTAAATAAATGCCAACTATTAGAAGCAGCACCTCATTTGAAACCAAAGGAATTAGATAATCTTAGGCTGTGGTCAGACGCATGAGATGACACGGGGGGGGGAAGCGAGGCTATTTCCTCTGTAGCAATTTGACCTCCATTTATGTGATCACACAGTCCCTGGGAGATGTGGGGGCAGCCCATCACTGCGTGATCAGACGCAAACCGCGGTGAATCGGGGGGGGGGGGTGCCTCATGTTTCCGATATGCTTAATCAGGGGGTCGATGAAGTGCATCTCCACACTGAGGGCTTCCTATGGCAGCATGCGATGATGCACGTACTGGGAAGGGGGAGGAAAACCGGCACAGAGTCGGGATGGCCTGATCAGACCATCCCGACGCCATGAGAGCACGCTGGAGCGATCAGACAGGGGAAAGTCTGTCTGTGGCAATCCGCTTGATAGTGGACTTTCCCTGGTGTCTTTTAACTCTGTTCTTGCAGCGGAGCACAACGAGTTGCTGACAGGTGTGGGGTGCTGGCCAGATATTCACATCTGATCGCGCCCATTAAATCCGCCTGGCATTTGCACCCGTCCTCTAGGACCTTGTTGGGGTGTCCAGTAGGAAAATATTAACAGACTGGCTTGGGTATAGCTCCCAACAGCTTCAAGGAATGCCCCAAAGAAGATCATGTCAATCAAAGGCTCCATTTAGCTTCCTACACCTGCAATGCAAAAACTAGATGGGTTTATTTTAGAAGTGTCAGAACCTTGTTAAAATGAACAGATTTTGGAATAAACATGGTACAGGAGGAACTAAGTGTAAGTCAAGAACTGCAGTGAAATGTTCAGGGAAACATGGAAATTACCCTTTGCCTATATATTCCTGGCCCTGACCTGGATAGCCCAGGCTAGCCAGATCTCAAAAGGTAAGTAGGATCTCCCTTGGTTAGTATTTGGATGACAGACCACCAAGGGACACCAGGATTGCTACGCAGAGGCAGGCAATGGCAAACCCACCTATAGACATATGTCTCGCCTTGAAAATGCTATGGGGTTGCCACATCAGCTGCAACTTGATGGCAAAAAGGAGAAAAAATTCCTGGGGTCTACTACTTCACCTGAACCAAGAACTTCAGAGTGAGAATACTGATAAGATCTTCCTAGGTGATTTCCTAAATTGAAACAGACTAAAATTTGTGCAGAAGCATACAACCAACCTCCCAGGAGACCTGTAGAACCTGAGGCTCCAACAGTGCCATCGTAAGTACTTCTTTATAAGGAAGTACTTCTTCACCCAAAGAGTGATTAACACATGGAATTCACTGTTGCAGGAGGTGGTGGCAGCTACAAGCATGGACAGTTTCAACAGGGAATTAGATAAGCATATGGAGCAGAGGTCCATCAGTGGCTATTAACCACAAGGTATAGATAGGAACTCTCAGGCTGGGACAAGTGATGCTCTGTATTCTTGATGCTTGGGGGGCAACATTGGGAGGGCTTCTAGTGTCCTGGCCTCACCGCTGGACCGCCTGATGGCACCTGGTATATTTTGGCCGCTGTGTGACAGAGTGTTGGACTAGATGGGCCATTGGCCTGATCCAACATTGGCTTCTCTTATGTTCTTATGTTCTCTTAAGCAAGTCTACTAAGAGCCCACTCAAGTTTATGCAGTAGCTCTTATTCCCAAGAAAGCATCTTTATGCCTGTACCATTTGTCACTTCAGTTGATATTTTAGGCCCAGGAATTATGCCAATTAAGGGAGTTAGCACAGACCAGCACTAAGATACCTAGTTATCTCTTGAGAAGCCAATTTAATCCCATCTAGCTGAGTGATGTCACTAGTAGAAGTAATGCTGAAGAATGTCAGTGGCACAATTCCTGCAGTGTATTCACAAACGGCAAAAAAGAATTTCAAGAATTATTTGCACGTTTCATGACACTTCAAAAGGAGCCCAGTTTACAAGATGACTGAGAGCCGCTCCTTCCATACTAGCCAGAACAGCACAACAAGATTTAATGCCAACTGAACTCTGACCTGACCTAGCCCGATCTCGTCAGACTCCGGAAGCTCAGCAGGGCGGGCCCTGGCAAGTATTTGGGTGCTAAACCTCTAAGGAATCCTGGGGCGTGATGCAAAGGCAGGCAATGGCAAACTACCTCTCAACATCTCTTGCCTTGAAACCCCCCATGGAGTCACCACAAGTCAGCTGTGAGTTGAGGACAACCCCCGCCTCACATACCTACGATACAAGAACCCTGGAAATAGCAAGGAGCTGCGGTGGCTCAAGTGGTTAAGATGCTGAACTGCAGGCTGTGGAAGGTCAGTAGTTCAGCAGCTCGAGACCCAAGTGCCGCATGACGGAGTGAGCTCCCGCCTCTGGTCCCAGCTCCTGCCAACCTAGCAGTTCGAAAGCAAGAAATTGCAAGTAGATAAATAGGTACCGCTTCGGTGGGAAGGTAACAGCGTTCTGTGCGCCTTGGTGTTTAGTCATGCCGGCCACATGACCACGGAAACGTCTTTGGACAGCGCTGGCTCTTTGGCTTTGAAACGGAGATGAGCACCGCAACCCTAGAGTCGGATTCGACTGGCTTTTGAGCAAGGGAACCTTTACCTTTACTATCCTGGAGCTATTTCCCGGATCATTGTACTGTGGGTTTGTCACACTTGGGCTCACAACATTTAGTATTTTTAATAACAGAGCAGGGACAACTTTTTTCAGAAAGGATTTAGGACACCGCACTGGAGAAACTAGAGCATTTATCTGAATAATTACTTTATGAAAAATCAGGAAATTCAGACTTTAGCCCCATGTTTTATGCATGGGCCCACTTAAAGAGTTCATACATTATAGTCCTAAAGTCATTTCCTTAGCAATTGATATTGGAAAGCAGAATTAGATAGCTTAAAAAGGGCCACTTTATCTTAAGAAGTCATCAATACCCAGATGATATCAAACAGAGCTTTTAATAGTATAATGATGCATACATTTGTTTCAGAATACAATATCCAGTCCTGCTTGTCAGCAGAATTTCAGAACAAATATGAAATTTACTGGGTCTTTATTAATATATCATTGATTATATATCCATCCACACCATCAAGGATTTTCATATGAGACATTAGAAAAATCAGATTTATGAAACAGTCTGTTAATTACTTATGGAAGAGTAAGTATTCGCCTCTGGAGAAATCAACTTAATTCTTGGATACTGACATATAAATATTTATAGCAAATAGAAGACAGATCATAATTCTACAGGGCTGTTTTGCTTGGAAAAATTACTTTGAAAGTGATTCTGTTGTGACCTGGAAATTCATTTATACCCAAATATTTACAATCTCAATCTCTCTGACATTTAGGAATAATTAAGAATTATGTGCTTGTTTTGCCTTCATCTGGCAAAGCCATCTATATGCTTGAGCTAGGTTAGGATATATATACACTATTTCAGGTAAAACTGAGCTTAAGGTGACCTTATTTTGTCAACTTAAGTGGAAACAGATACATGTTCAGAGACAGCGTGCCTCTGAACAGCTAATGCTGAGGCTAAAGAACAGGGGCGGGTTGGTGCCTTCATCCCTTGCTGAACAGTTTCCCAGAAGCACCAGGCCAGCTACTGCTGAACCGGATGGACTGGAGACCTTCTCAGGAGTGCTTCTCAAGGGCAGAAAAGAAGCATCCTAAGCTACTTAACACTGACACAACCACATATCAGAAAAAAAAATATATAGGAGGAAGAATAAGAAATGCAACGTCATTTACAGCAAAAGATAAGCTTGAACTTCCCATATTAATATTTCAAAGGGAACTTCTAAAAAGCTGAAAATAAATTAGAAGGAGCATGCAGTCTTCCCAGATAATCAGACTAAGTATACCTCAACCACATTCTATCTCGTGCACTAGTCTCTAGGCAGAACTCAACCCAGCATGAAATGAGGATACTACAAACCCACCTAAGTGTTCGGAGGCCACAGCTGCTACATGGAAGATCTGGTTTTTAATCTCTTTTTCTTTCTTTGGCTTTAAAATGCGAGGACATGCGATTATAGCCTTGGAAAATCATGGTACGGGGGAAGAAAGGAGACGGCTTTAATATTGTTCCTTTTGGAAGTTTTCGGTACAGGAGGAGCCTCTGTGCCTTGGCACTCGAGATTCTCTCTCCGCTTTCAAACCTGTCACTGCGGCATCATCTGCCCTGACAAAATCCTTCTAGTTCTCCCATCTCTTCCTGTCATTCATGCCCACGCATCAGGCGCGTTGAACATCCAGCGTGTAAAACCCAAGCCTCCCCCCTTTGGAAAATCTTGGGATACGCACCTTCAGAAGAGGCAACGTGGCCTGGCACCGAGCAGTTCGGACATTCTTAAGAAAATGGGATTCATCCTGAAACAGGAAAGAGCAGAGAGTGAAGGCTTCAGCCACAGTCATGATAAACTAAAAAGCAATTAAACAGTCCTGATGTTTCAAGAAAAGCAGAGGGACTGGACAGGGTAGGCATAATAAAATTCTGGATGCAAAACTGTCAGAATGCCGGACTGGGTGAAATGCAACAGGATTCTGGGGCGTTATGAGAAAAGGAGAGCACAACCTTAAATTGTGACAAATGAACAATCTGAGCCAAGGAAAGAAAGAAGACAAAGAATGACCAAAATTTACATTCCTTTGTTCTCATCTGTTCTGCCTTTAAATGCTGCACTGGCACCCCCAAATTAAGGGGTTAATGAAAAAACATCAGAAAGGAAGAAATCTAATTAGGACCCCACTGGTTTGCTGTTAAAGGCTCTCCAGGTAGATAATAACCTACCATTTGAGAGTTCCCCTCCTGGAATGAACTACATTTCCATTGCTGTTGCAAGACTAAATTTCAGGACACAGAGGAAATTGGCACCCTCACGGGGAATGTACTCATCTGGTTGCATTTGGGCAAGTAGGAAGCCAGGCATAGAGAGGATAATATACCCCCTTCAGGTCTCAGATGCTGCTTTCGCAATCTTGGTTAGCAATACGGTTATGCTAATAACAGCCACCAGCAGAGGGAGGATTGAAGAGGGAGGTGGGGAAAGCAAAACACCCTGTGGGAGCTATTCGATCTGAAGCACAGGATCGGAACACTGCACATCCTGGCAGCACATGAATGAGAAACCTGGCAGTTCAAGACTGGTGAATGATGCAAGATGCAGAGGAGATCACCTCCCACAATGTCCGCAGCAGAGACAGGGATGGAGGCAATTGCTAAGTCCTCCACAAAAAACTAGAACCTATACACCACACATATCTCTCCCATTAGGACGCCCAACTTACAACAATCACAACTTGCACAGTGGTTCTAAGCTGCTTCTCCATCTTGCTAAGAAGGTCAAAACTGACAACATTTATCAATCTTGCCAACAGACGATCCTTGCTCGTTGCTATGACGCTGATGCTATCAGGACTCAAGGAAGGAAGCCACCTGCGGAAAGCCTACATCATCAAGAGAAAAGGAGATGTGATCAGGAAAATATCTCTTTTTGCATCTCAACAGCCAGAAACCTACAGCTGCCTGTCAATCAACAAAAAACAGCCATATCAATTTTACTTTGCCCCTTTTTAATGCCACAAAATGCTGTGTAATCTTTCACCTTATCCAGCCCCATGGTGCACAGCTAACTAAGTCGTGGTTGCTCCCATGTTATATCTGGAAATAGGGGGCTGCAAAGCACCACTCAAAGCAAATTAAAAAACAGTATTTAAAAAACCAACTACAAAAAAAGCATGAATATAAACAAAAAATGCAACCATAACACTGAAAAATCAATAAAGCATTCAAATCAGAAAAGAGCACAGTCTAGTGCAGACCATAACACAGTTCAGAGGGCAATACCAATCAGGGCTCCACTTCTGGGTTTGTCATTGGAAAACAAGACCTCAGTATCTTGTCCCATGCGATTGCTCACATTGGCCTTGTCCTCACTGCCCCACTTCAGACTGTAGGTGAAGATTCACATAGTGAAATGCCAGTTTGGATGGAAGGAACTGTCATTTATGAAGAACTGGTATGCCAAGGAAAAGGGTTCTAGCTCCACCTTCTTTCAGACATACCAGTCTTCTCTGTGGAGTGATCTTTCTCATAAGAACATATTTCATTCTTTGAAACCTTCACCCATATCTCAACTGGTCCTAAAGGGAAACAGACTGATCATCCAAGGGAGAACTAAGAGAAGCATCACACTAGGAACCCTCTTGTAAGACTGCTACTTAAAATGTCAGAAGGGCCCAGGTCCCTCTAGTGGAAGACATCCACTAGGAGATGGATGGGGGAGTGTGAACCTATTAACTCTCCTGGACCTCTCGGTACCTTTTGATACTATCTATCATGGTATCCCATGGGGGACAAGATGGAACTCCAAGCGACCCCGGAGGCCAAGGTGCTGAGCAGCAATTCCCCGGCACTTCCTTCTGAAAGCAACTCTTCAGGAAGGACCGGAACCACTGCAAAGCAGTGCTTCCCAGTCCCAGCGTGGAAAGATGGTCCAGAAAGGTACTATGATTGACAGTCTCAACAACCACTGAGAGGCAAAGGGCAATCAACAGAGTTGCACTCCCTCTGTCCATCTCCAAGCCCAGGTCATCCACTAGCCTAACAAGTCTATTTCAGTCCCATAACCAGGCCTAAAACCAGACCGGAAAGGATCCAAATAATCCATTTCATCCAGGAATGCTTGAAGTTGTCTAGCTATCACCCATTCAGTCACCTTGCTCAAGAATGGAACATTCAGATTGGTCTATAGTTACTGAAAGCTCCTCTGTGCATGGTAGGCTTCTTTAATAGCGGCTGTGGTTCGTCCAGTTTCAAGGCTGGAGGTAACCACCCCTACTCTTGAGGCATTAACTACCTCTTGGACCCCAGTCAGCCAGCCCCCTCTGGCAGATTTAAGTAGTCAGGAAGGGAAAGGATCATACAAGCAGGCAGTAGGCCTCAAACTTCCAATGGTCCTGTCCATATCCTCAGCCTGAATAAACTGAAAAGTATCCCAAACAGCTGAACAAGTCAGCCCCCTGGCACTCTCTGAGCATGTCGCTGCTGATGTAGAGTCCAAATCAGCATGGATACAAGACATGTTGTCAGCAAAGTGCTGAGCAAAATGGTCACAGCAGGCCACGGAGCAGTACACCTCCCCTAGCAGGCCATGTCCCAATAGGCCTCTAACCACACAGAACAGTTTTGTTGGCCCTCACTGTGCAGATGGAATGGTGGCAGAAACATGGTCTCCTTCTCTCTTGGACCCCAGAGTACACTATAAAATAAGCTTTAGCCTGCATAAGCACATAAGAGAAGCCAATGTTGGATCAGGCCAATGGCCCATCCAGTCTAACACTCTGTCACACAGCGGCCAAAAATACCAGGTGCCATCAGGAGGCCCACCAGTGGGGCCAGGACACCAGAAGCCCTCCCACTGTTGCCCCCCCCCAAGCACCAAGAATACAGAGCCTCACTTGCCCAAGAGTCCCTATCTATACCTTGTGGCTAATAGCATGGATCTCCGCTCCAGATGTTTATCTAATTCCCTCTTGAAGCCATCCATGTTTGCAGCCGCCACCACCTCCTGTGGCAGTGAATTCCATGTGTTAATCACTCTTTGGGTGAAGAAGAACTTCCTTTTATCCATTCTAACCCGACCGCTCAGCAATTTCATTGAGTGCCCACAAGTTTCTTATTGGATTAATCCTCAGTATCCCTCCATTGCTGCTCTACCTGTCTCCCATGTTTTTTCATCACCAGCTAAAGACAGAGGACTAAAAAGCAGCTCAGGAAACACAACTGTTACCTCTGCCCAGGTAAATCTCACGGAAGAAGGAGCTATCACCAACAGCGGCCATTCCTTTCGATAATATGCAGCGATGCAGATTGCCTGGATAGTTTTCCCTAGGCCCATGTCATCAGCAAGGAGCAAGCGGCCTTCTCGGGAAATGGCAAAACTGAAGATCACAAAACAGAGAGCAGGCAAACGGATGGGTCTTTGATCTCACTTCCACAATGAAATCAATTCTTCTCAAGCCCCAAGGTTGGGTGTGACATGTACCCACGCCACCACCAAACACTCGCCCGTTCACATTGTGTGAAAAGAAGTCTTGGTTTTCTGTTCGAGACACTCTAGTGTCGTATTTGACCTATGAACAAGGCAAACAGAAATAGCGCTGGAACATATCTCAACCTAGGAAGTCCAGAGCTCACGGGCAGTATGAATCTACTTTTTTCAGGAATTCCTTAAAAGAAGATCCCAATTACTGCTGCAGTTTCTGATTAGCCTCCTATGCAGGCGGTAGGGATGGCAGCAGATTCAATTATGTCTACAGACTGAAAGTAGAACCCAGCAGTGAAAGGTGCCAATTAAGGCCCGGTACATTTCAAGAACCTGCACGCACACTGGGCTGTTCAAAAGCTTGAATATGGTACAGAGCTGCACTTCCTGGGAATTCTGAACTTTTAATAAGCAAAAGCTAAGATTCTAATAATAGTAGTAGAGAGAAATTATTTACAATCAATCATTTTGTTTTTTACCTGCCACAGCATATATCCCCTTACCCAGTTTATATCTCCATTATGAGCCCGACAGCACAAGATACATATTTCTTTTTCTATGACCATGAAGGGAAGGGCTCAGTAAACATGTTCAAAGTGCCAATACGTTAAACACAAGGGTACTTTTTCAGGAGCTTGAGAATATCATGTCACTTACTTCACACCTTCTCTCTGAAAGGGCATCAGGCTGGCCACAACTTTAGGATCCACGCCTGAAAGATCTGCTTCGGGGATATCTGCAGTCTTTGGAAATGACTTCTTGAACTGAGCAGCAAAGGTCTCTATTATCGGCTTGGGAAGTGGCTCTACCTCCACGTCGGGAAGGCTTTTTACCATTTCAACTGAACACAGGCAAGAATGGATGTATCAATAACCATGCAGCAATTAATGTATACATTTGAATTAGTGCACAAACAATGCTGCTTAGTTACCTGGATTCCTAGCCCATTCTTTAAGGCTTATTTAAAAAGATAAATTGGGTTACCCTCTCTCAATAATGAGCTTACAAAAATAATGCCGACCGAAGCCATCTAGCAAGGTGCACACACACACACCACATATGCGTGTTTATAGAACATGCCACCACCAACAACTTTTGGAAAATGCTCAGGTTTGCCAGCTGACGAATCTGCCAGGTGAGGAAGCTCTGAAAGCACAGCGCAGGAGGAGGAGGAGGAGGAGGAGGAGACTGGATTTCTACCCCACCCTTCACTACCTAAAGGATTCTCAGAGCAGCTTACAACCTCCTTTCCCTTCCCCTCCCCACAACAGATGCCCTGTGAAGTAGGTGGGGCTGAGAGAGCTCTTTCGATAACTGCTCATGAGAGAACAGCTCCGAAAGAATTTATGACTCAACCAAGGTCACACCAGCAGCTGCGTGTGGAGGAGTGGGGAATCAAACCCGGTTCTCCTAGATTAGAGTCCACACTCCTAACCACTACACCAAACTGGCTCACCAAACCACTGCACCAAGCTTTAAAAATGCTTCTTTCTATGGCTCTGACCAATCGGTGGCATAATTAAGAGGAAGTTCTCATCTAACCTCAGAAAGCATAATAGTTGATAAGCAATAAGGGGCACATCAACTACATTAATCCTTTAACTTGGATGACTTTCCACATAACAAATTCTATGACAAACCAAGCTTCATAAATGGGGCAACCCAGCAGCTTTGCATATATTTGCATAATTTAATCATTTGGAAGTGAAAAAAGCTATTCATGGTACTGAGCCCTCAACTGCTGGCCACTTGAAATCTCACCAGTTCATTATTTGGGCTTTCACAGGGCATTGCCCCTAAAAATGTCCAGCTACTTTCACAGTAATGAAGGCTAGGAAATCACTTTTGTATCAAACCAATTCTTTGGGTTCTTCATTCAGATTTCACAATTGTGCTGTACTTGGGCTGAACTGTAGGAAACACACAGTTTTGAACACAGAAAGCAAAACCAAATATATGTATAAATATCTTATATGAACTAAATGCAGAGCAAAGGCGAAACACACAGAAATTTCTCTGTCATCTCAGCCTACAATCATCCAAAGCACAAGCCCATAAACACTATAAACAATGGTTCCATATATTGATCCTCACTATTACCTTCTCAAAGATTATTTTTAACTTATCAAGAATCGGAAGCAATAGGAACTTCCAGACATTCAGGTGATTTGGAACGTTTCGTCCATTCCTAAGGTAAAACTAAAAAATTATCCAGTTATTCACTCCAACAAATGTCAGCTTCAACAACTCTGGATTTATAACTGTTCAATTAAAAATATCTGAACTTGAGCAGTGACTGGAGGTGTTTTTTGACAGGGCAACCAGAACATCTCTGCACGGCACTAGATGCCACACAGAAATCAGCAGGCAGCTTTCTTTAAACAAAAAAATCACCAAAAAATGAAAATCTAGAAAATAGAATATTCAGATATACTTGGCAACTCAAATGTGCACCACTTTTTGTCATTGCAGTATGGACTGCAACTCGGGGCTACCAATTTTAATTTCAGTCCTCTCTGGAGTGAAGGCAGCAAAACCCTTCAGATTCGAAAGAACAGAAATGAAAGAAAGGATTTCTATTCGTGCATGTTCAGCATGCACACTTTGATTCGGTAAGCTGTCTCCCTCTCCCTCTGCTGAAGCAGAGCCCCTACTCTGTTATTACACCCAGAAAGTTGCATGCTAGAATTATAAGATAGCAAATTGCAGCAATTACATTATCGTCACCATTTTGCAGACAAGCTTGGGAAAATTAGGATGTCTCAGTAGCTTGAGTGATTCATCCAAAAGTTTTTCTCTCTGTCCCCAGCTGACCTTTTATCTTAAGAGGATTGAGCAAGTGGGTGCTAAGGTAAAACTGTCAAGATGAATATGGCAGGGGCCTTTGACAATTTTGGTTTTGATAGGGCATTTAAAAATCCACATTTGAGGCTGGCAGGGCAGCTGGCTCAATCCAGCTAAGGACCACCCATCTGGAATTAGGCTGTCAAATTCATCTCCCTAGCTGGATGGAGACCTGCACGCACAAATGGGTTCACAGATGCTTCTGGAGCCTAGGAAAGGGAATCTAGGAATAAATCTGCTTTATTCATTCATGACGCTGCTTTATATTGAATAAGCCGATTGGTTCATTTAGCTCAGCATTGTCTGTTCTGACTGGCAGCAGCTTTCCAGAGACTCAGTCAGAGAAGGGTCACCTCCAAAACTTTCTACCCAAAATCTTGTAGCTGGAAAAGCCAGGGATTGAGCCCAACTCCTTCTGCAGTCAAAGCACATGTTTGACCACTCAGCTATAACCCCTAAATCACATTTAAAAACATGTTAGTGACAACTAGCCAAAGGCTCTTTTGCTAATTTGCTTTCAGAAAATGGCATCTTTTGCATCATATTCTGTCTGAATGTCTGATAAAAACAGACATCTGACTCCATTCTCCCTTTCCAAACTGGTTTCACACTGACACACAGCAACCCCACCCCCCTTCATGATGAAACACCATCTTTCAGAAAGGGACTGCAGCATGGAAGCTGGAATCTTTCCTGAATAAAAGTTAGCCAACATGTCCTACTTAAGAGCTGCTAGAAGTGACAGGGAGAAAGTGTACAATTTACCAAGTGCTCTAGAACCACGGTTCCCAACATTTTTGGAATGGTGACCAACAGTATGGAGGCCCACCCAGGGTGGCCCACCCAGGGTGGCCCAGGGCTTTTTGTAACCTAGGCAAACTATGATGCTGGTACCCATCTAGCTCAGCATTCCATTTTCTACAGTTGCTAGCCAGATGTTTTTGAGAAACCAGCATCACACAAAGGGTGCAGCTGCCACCACTATGAACTCCAAGCAACTGGCATTCCGAGATACACAGCCTAAAAGACAACAGTGGAAAGGGCAGGAGCAGCCATTAGGGAGGGCTGGCCACTTGCAGAGGCTTTGCAACTCCCACAGGTTGGGAAACACGGTTCTAGAAGGTGTTAACTGCCTTCTGCTGCAGAGGACGGTCAAAGACAATATTCAAATTATAGTAGGGGTTTTTGGGGGTGGAGGGTTCACAGAAGCTGCAAGCAAAAGCTAAAGACATTCATCCATCTGGGAGGCAGCAGAAGAGCCCACATCAATTCTTTGCCCACCTCTGATTTAATTCTAAGAAACAAGGTTTGAAAGAGTAACTCTAAAAAAGAAGTATAACCTCAGACCTCTTCTATGGAAAGACAGATTCTTACTTAGACTAAGGTAGTCCTCCAGAAGAAAACTCCATTTTCTAGTCTTCATGTCTGTAAAAATGATAAGAAATATTGTCCAAAGCTGCTGAGAAAATAAGAAATACATCCAATTTAAATAAAAACTAATGTTTCATAGTTTGCAAGTCAAGTGCAATTTCCCTTATCCAAACTGTTCAGATAATTTGAGGTTCAGGATAAAGACAGGGGTTACAATTGCCCAGTAGGTGATCTAGGCATTGGGACCATGGGAAGCATCAGATAATGGAGATGTGACAGGAGAGACTGCAAGGCCAGATGTTCAGAGTTAGACAGAAGAGTCTGCACTGTATCGTGCAAATCGGCATCCAGTGAACACTTTCCGGAACCACTCAGATCCCTATACTGGAATTTTAGCACAAAGCTCATTATGAACACCTAGGGCTGAAAAACCAATTGGAGGCAACATAATTTTATCTGGCACCTGGTAATGCTACCAAAATATATCTAAGTTGCCAGAAAGTTTCCACATTCAAATGTTACACTGCATGGATTTTGCACATAATATACAGATGTACTAATCTATGTGCAATGCTGTACGTAATCAGTTGCTCTCTAACTATGAAGCCATTCTTGCTAGATTGCATCAAGAAGATTCTCAGAAAAAAGTCAATCCACTTGTGAGGAGCTCCCAGACCACGCCAGAGATCACAAAACGTGGCCACTCCTGATCTAGGTTTCCAAAATCCAAACAAAGTTACTTATGTCCATAGCATCTATAGTTCCTGGGCTCCATGTAGTGGCATTCATGAACCAAAAAAATGAGATACAAAGAGTTCTTGCATGCCATGGTAAGAAACATCTGAGATCATGTGAATCGTTTTTTGTTTTTTTTTCATTTTATATTCCAACAATGCAGGTTACAAAAACTACTTTAAAAAGTATACTATAAAGGAGCATCATAGGATTTCAATCATTGACTAAGCACAACCTCTTAGCAGTTAACAGCCGCTAGCAATCTCGATTATCTAAAACATACGATATTTATCAGGTTATGAAAGGCATCGTATTCTCAAGGAGCAGTATGGTCTATAAAATTTCTCATATTAAAGTTTAGCCATAGGTAAGGAGTTTAAATTTAGCTCCATTTAAGCTTTTGGGATCCGTTTTGCTATAGTCTAGTTTGTCTATAACTGGGAACCACACATCCAGGGGACTAGCGAGCTCACTGATGTCAGGGTCGTTGCTAGTGATCGTATGGATTTTTTCAAGTAAAAAGAAGTCCCACTTCTTGTGCAGCCACATTTGAACTGTAGGAGGGCTTTGAGATTTCCAGGTTTGCGCAATGACTATTTTATCAGCAAGTTGATCAGTCTCTTTCTCATTGCAGGTGGACTATCGTCTGGCAGATCATGTGAATCACCGTCACTCTTCTTACTTGTCATGATCAGGGCTCTTTTTGTAGCAGGAACTCCTTTGCATATTAGGCGACACAGCCCTGATGTAGCCAATCCTCCAAGAGCTTACAGTAGCCCCTGTAAGGAAAGCTCTATAAGCTCTGGGGGGATTGGTTACATTAGGGGTGTATCGCCTAATATGCAAAGGAGTTCCTGCTACAAAAAGAGCCCTGGTCATGATCATGTTAGCTGCCTGCCACAGACAAAACATGGCACTTCAGAACATCATCTTTGATGGAACTTAGTTAAGAGATATGACTAGAATTAACCCCAGTGCCAAGTCCCAACCTGTATTTTGTATAGGTATTACTTACATAAAGCAGACCACATAGGAAAGACATAAACACTAAGAGCAAAGAGTAATACCAAGTTTACAGCAAACACTGGCCACGTCACTTACCATAACTTCTAGAATTCACCTGCTTGAACGCTCCTATAAGGCTAGCAGCATAGCCAATATCGACTTCAAATCGAGAACATGATATCAGCACACATTTCCCCCTGAGAGAGGCTGATCGTTTCTTCCAACCGGTGCACGTCCCCAAGAGGGATCTCACGTGAGGACCTTTACAACCTGAAGACGGCCCAGAAGTCTTAGTGGTTGCCTCCACTCCTTCCAGGGGCAACAAAGTAACGGAGGGAATTTGCTCCACTGCTTCCACTAGAGATAAAACATGATATTCAAGAAAAAGGAGGAACAAATGGGTTAATTTTTTAAAAAAATGCATCAACTCCACCAGATATTTTTACATGTGGAAGAAAAGCCAAACAGAGCCTGTCAGTGCCTAGAAAAGCACACTAAACAAATTCAGAAGCTGAACATTTGGGGGGTGATTTTCTCTACTTCTCACTCAGCAGAGACCATTGATTAGTTGCTCTTGATGAGTAAAGACTCTGAGAGCATTCAGAATTTTGAAGTATTGATGTGCTACAAAAAAAATTTGAAACAAAATCTTGAACGACAGGCTTCCTTCTCTCCCATATATCTGCTCGGTACACCTGAATGCAGAACTTTTATTGAGAAGTTGCTCTGAATAAAACCAATTTATCCCCCCGCCATTAATCCAGTGTGAAGCGGATTTGGTTTGGTGAACGACCATGACTACCGAGAACATTGTCCAGATCTCTGCACTTAAGCAAACCGCCCAAAGCAGGACCACCGAACACCTGCTCACCTCAACCATCGTCTTACTTACTGAGTTGGCTGTAATCTTCTAGACTGAAATTCCACATCTTTGTTGCGGGATCTGAAACAGGTCAGAATTTGAAGAGTTATGTTAGAAAACACCCTGGCCTGGCCTGGCCTGGATGGCCCAGGCTAGCCAAATCTCATTAGACCTTGGACGCTAAGCATGGTTGGCTCTGGTTAAGTACCTGGATGGGAAACCAGCAAGGAAGTCCAGGGCTGCTATGCCGAGGCAGGCAATGGCAGATAGATGGACAACCTTTATTGGCATGTAAGAGATAAGATCACATTAAAATTTAGGAATACATCAAAAGTATGGCTGTCGAACAGCCAGCAAAAAAAGAACTGATCAATTAATAGTTTCTCTGGTTCGAATTACAGACTGAAGAAAACAAACAACATTAAAAGTTATAGAAGCGTTTTGCCCAGAGAGTAGTAACTGGACCTTGACACTCTCAGGAAGACCATGCCATGTGAAAAGAAGGGTGTCCAGAAATTTTTCTCAAATCTTAGTATAAAATGGACAATTTAAAAGAACACGGGAAACAGATTTGATAGCACCCTGACCGCAGGGGCATTGTCTAAGTTCATAGAGGATTTTTGGCATCTTCCAGAGAAGATGGCCGATGGCAATATGTTAAATCTGGCTAACATAAATGCCCTTCTTTGATGGGGGTCAGTTAGAGAACACGAATGAGTAGCTGTCTGGCCCAGTGTCTGGGACGATCCCAGATGAACTGGGGAACAGGTCTTCCAGGCTGCCTCCGTCAGGCAGTGAAACTGAATATCTAGAAGCCTGCGTTTAATTGTATAAAATATTGTGGAGGCAGATGATAAGTAAAGCGGGTCTAGAAGTATTCCTAATGTCCTAATTTTTTTTGGGGGGGGGAACTAATTTCAGCCAATTAGGTTCATAATGATCTGTCAACATTAAAAAGGTAAAGGAATTCGGGTCAGAAGGCACAGCCAGAATTTGATGGTCAGAAGCCAGGCCCAAGTTTCCAGCAGCATCTGGCTGGTTTTGAGACAGATTGCAGCATATGGAACACAATTAGGGAGTCCAAGGATTTTCCGCAAAAAGAAAAAAGATTGTAAACCCTCTGCTGATTGGTTAATTGCACTTATCCAAATGGGAACGCAATGGCAGACAATAGCAAACTATCCCTACAGGGCTCCCAGCCCGCTACGACTTGGAAGCATTTTCCACCAGAAAACATTCGACTGATATTAGTTGCTGTAGATTTTCTGGGTTGTGTGGCCCGGAAAATCTACAGCAACTTAATGAACTCCGGCCGTGAAAGCCTTCGACAACATATTCAACTGATATGTTCAGAAGCAGGGGCTACCTTACCAGAAAAGTTCCTGATGGGCTGCTGTTCTGGATGGCGGTGGGCATCTAGAAGCAGGCTGAGCCAAGTGGCCACTGTGGCACGGGTCATCCCACGAGGCCTGCTGGGCTCAGATGGGCAAGACTACCCCCCCTTGCCATAATCCCTCCGGCCTGGGTCTGAGCCAAGCAGGGGCTACCAACACTGCAGGGACCGTTCACGGCACAGCTTGCTGCAGGGCTCTTTTACAATCCCAGTTCCCTCCTAGCAGCAAAACCTACCCAAGAGAGTCCTGCAGAACATGCTGCCCCATACTTCAGCTCCTCAGCCACCTCTGTGGCCACTGCTGGCATTCAGAGATTCAGCACACACAGAGAACATGAATGCTAGACGCACATGAGATCCCTATGCAGAAAAAGTCCTCGTAAATCACTTAGTTTATTAATGCTGATCCCTCTCACAAAAAAGGGCGTACAATGAGACTTCACATATGCATAACAAAATGCAGTCCGTGCATGCTGGGAACAAAAATTAGGTAAGGTTTCAAAAACAAGGAGACACAAACTTCCTTGTAAATTCAAGTATGACTTCTTATCACTTATCTGATGGGCTAAGTGAAGCAAAATACTTTAAAACTGTATCAACTTCAGAAAAACCCAGGAACGCCAGAAGGCCACTGGTTAGGCTGAAAGTGAGTCCACGATCCCATGATTCCCACCACTTAGGCCCTGGGCAGCTTCCACACAGAGGTTTTGTTCCAGGCTGCCATTTGGAAAAGTATCAGCACAACATTATCGTCACCTAATCAGCCATTTTCCATCCTTTCCCCAACTTTGCCGTGAACTTTCCCAAACCTGGCTTGGTACGAAGTCTTTGGAAGGAATACAGTCCAAGCATGTTCTTATGCTGTGGGGATGGAAAAGTGTACATTTTTGCAGCTTCCACCCACATCAGTACCAGTTTCCTTGCCTCACCCCCCTTCCCATTCTTTCCCTCCTGGTCCATCTAAATTCCCAGCTTTTTAAATGAGGAAATCTCTAGCTGGTTTTGGCGTGGACATTACCTTTTCCTTTATATCTCTGCAATGAAAAGGGCTACAGGATTGGTAGTTTAGAGGACCTGGGGTTGGATTGCCCTGTACTAATCTCTGTAATAGCTGTATAACCATATAAGGTAAAACTACTTTTGTAAGAAGCAAATTTTATTTTAAAATTGGGCATATAATTCGAGAATATAGAATAATTTGTCTTTTTTCCCCTCCCTTATTATTTCAGGCTACAACACCTGGGTTGATATATGTATATATGTCTATGAATGTGTGTCTATGATATATATGTATTAGTGACCACTGAGGAAGGCCCTTTGTGGCCGAAACGCGTTTGGTCTTCAGTTGTATAGTGTTTACCCATCCTTTGTATGAGTATTTGTATGTTTTTATATGTCTGAAACTGAAAAATTTTAATCAGAAGTTATTTTAACAAGTGTACACCTTAATAAATTTCTATATTTATATTATATTATACTTGGAAGCACTTTCCACCAGAAATAATAAATTTCTATATTTATATTATATTAGTCAGCTTGGCCCCCTTGGTTCGATTGCCCTGACCTGGAGGGCAAAGCTAGCTTGATCTTGTTGGATATTGGAAACTTAAGCAGGGTCAGCCCTAGTTAGTACTTGGATGGGAGACCTCCAAGGAATACCAGGGTCATGATACGGAGGCAGGCAATGGCAAACCACCTCTGAACTTCTCTTGCTTTGAAAATCCTGTGGGTTGCCATAACTTAGCCATGGCTTGATGACTTTTACCACCACCATCATGAGTGAATCCTATTATTCTCTTTCATGGGAGAAAGACTTCCCACAATGAAGAGTTAGTTTCTCTGGTGGAGGACAGCTTTAGTAGAAGAGCGTCATAGGATGCAGCTTAGTGGAAGGCAGGCATAGGGTCTAACTCCTAACAGACCCTGGTACAGCTATATTAATGTGCCAATTGCCCATTTTAAAAACTAACCCCGAAAGCACTCTGCTGGCATGAAGGAGGGTGACTGGTGGCCACAGGGGGCTCAGGCAGGGGAAGTCTACAGACTGGTGCCATGTGGGTGCTCCGGTGCCACCGTGAATCCCCTTCCGCGTTTCCTGTGGCAACGGGAGCTCCGTGAAGCGTCACTGTGCATCAACAGCTTCAGCTACCTGACATGGGACCAACTCTTCCCCTCGCCCCTCATCCGTAACCCAGCAGCAAAGCGAATGCAAATACCTGAGGAGAAACACAGGCCTCTCTCCCTCAGTGGGCAAGGAGAGATAACAGGAAATATATTTTCCCCTCCACAACACATGCACATGTCAGTCGGGGAGGTTATATGAAGAACTGAGTGAGAGACAACCTGCTGGTTAATTTGGAACCGCCGGGGCACTCCTCCGAGCAAGAGCTCCTCCACGAAATATACAACCAAGAGATTCTCAAGACCAAGACAGGCGCTCATGACACACCGAGAAGAACACATAAGGTGCAAAGACTAC
Organism: Gekko gecko; assembly: GCA_029375565.1. NCBI lineage: Eukaryota > Metazoa > Chordata > Lepidosauria > Squamata > Gekkonidae > Gekko > Gekko gecko. The sequence continues at coordinate 79,995,856 of JAPDNY010000003.1, read as the reverse complement.
AAAGCCACTAAGAAGCAGTGTTCCCTCTAAGCTGAGTTAGTGTGAGCGAGCTCACAGTTCTTTAGCCTCCGGCTCACACATTTTTGTCTTCGTTCAGGAAGGGATGGCTCCAGAGCAAGCTAATTTATGCAGCAGCCAAATCGCTCGCTCGCAACTTTAACGCCAGTAGCTCACAAAGTAGAATTTTTGCTCACACGACTCCACAGCTTAGAGGGAGCATTGGTTCGGAGAGCCCCATTCTGGCTTCAAGGGCTACAAAAGAAAAACAGACACCCGGAACGCCCCATAGGTTATAGCTTGTCCGGGTTTTAACTCTGCATCTATGAGGACAAGGGGCATGCTCTTTCTAGGGAGGAAATGAAAACAACGTTTTTCAGGATTTAGCAAAAGCTCCTCAGTTCAGCATTATCTACAGCTTACAGCACAATCCCAGCTATGAAGATCTCTATATGCACTGCCGGTTGCACAATGACAAACAAGGCACAGGACAATCATCAATAGTCTTACCATATTTCTTGCTCGGCATGCTTCTGAACATTTCAATAAGCTCGGCATTGTACCCTATGTTAACCTGGAATCGGTCTTCAGAGTGCTTCACACATTTCCCTTTGAGGAGGCTGTGTGCTTTTCTCTGTACAGGTGTTGCCAAGTTCCCTGCAGTCCCAGCTACTGCTGGATTCTGTCCTCCGACCCCCAAAGGACTTTTCATACCATAGAACTGCAATATGCTACTACCTTCTTTTCCAGAGTCTGGATTTCTAGCAGGTCCCAGCTGTTCACAACCATCTGCAGTACTGGTGGTGGTGTTCAACAGTAAAACATGCCTGATGCCATCACACCCACTGGTGGATGCGTTCAGGGTTTGCAGATCTTTAGTACTCTCAGGTTCTCCATTACCACCAAGCCTAGAATGACACTGTTCTGCAAAGTTTTGAGCTGCTGTACAATATTTAGGCGGATGTAACAAATTAGAATGAGAAAGTGATTGACTTTGTTCTTGAGAATGCAGATGTGAAGAACGTGAATGAGGGTAACTCAAGGAATCGTGCGTCGCTGATGAGGACCAGTTAGTGCAACTAACTAACTCCGGACTGGAGCCCTCCGGAAAATTCTTCTGTTGCACACTAGGCAACATGGTTTCTGCCTCCATTCGAAGGCTCTTCTGTACACCATGGTTGCTGGAGTCCTGGAGGTGATGACTACCAAGACGGGTTTGATGGTTTTCTGTCTTCAAAGGCTGTTGCAAATTTCTTTGACAGCTTTTAAAACTGTTCCAGTCAGGCAACCTCTTAGCAACAACACCCTCCTGCTGAGCTGCCAGTCGCTCTGCTCTCCTTGCCAAAGCCTTCTGCCGGTTTTCCTCAATCCTCCTTTTCTGTTCCTCTGTCAGCCCAGATGCCATCTTCCAATCAAGTAATCATTGAAAGTCTTTAAAAATAAACAAAGAACCTCATCAGCTAAACATACAAGAGCCACTTCAGCCCATATTTACATGAACAGCTATTCAAAGGATTGTTATCTTTCCCATCTTATTCCAAAACTCAAGGTGAGCAACAACATATCCTTACTCTATTTTATCCTCACAGTTATACTGCAAGATATGATAGGCCAAGAGACAGCTGAATAAACAGCTGTCTCTTGACCTAATATATCTTGCAGTGTAACTGTGGGGGTAAAGCCCAGTTCCCACTGGGATTAGGTGGAGAATGTCTAGCACAGAGTATCTGACTTCCTAGCAAACTGGAGACCTAAAAATTAAGCACCGGTTTGCCATGCTCTCTTAGTCCAAGACAGTACCAGAAAGCATTTGTTGCACTGAACTTGTACTCCTGAACATGCACCTGAACTGTGTTTACCTGCATTAGCAACCTACAGGATTAGAGCTGGCACACCTTTATACGGAAAGCTACAAGTTTCCTAATTAAATAGCAGCAGAAAGAGATATGGATGGTAATAATCACACTATTTATTTAGTTAGTTAGATTTATACACCACCCTTACATAAAACTGCAACAAATGAATAACAGATAAAAGCATCAATATAAGTATCCTCATAAAACACAACATAATTACTAAAACCAGTTTATATAATGATGGCAGGGCACAGTAGCAGTAAACACACAGATTACAGTCAGCAAATGATTTTTTCCACCGTCAGCTCAGGCTGGATGGTGGTATTGGGCACAGGGTCTTAGACTATTAGATGCCTGTTGGAAGAGCTCCATTTTACAGGCCCTGCAGAACTGCGAGAGGTCCTGCAGGGCCCTGATCTCTTCCCGTCACTAAAATGATCACACTTATTCAAGCCATCCGTTTAGAAAAGTTTTTTTTTTATTAACAATTTTTAAAATTTTTAACAAACAAATAATTCAACTGGTAACTGTGAAAATGCAGAAACTTAAACACCATATATGCACGTTAAATATACATAGGAAAGAAACGCTTAAAAATAAATCAAATTTTTATACAGAGGAGTTTGTGGAAGAATATCCTTTTCCATTAAGTAACTTATTATCGGATACCAAATTTTTACTACCTTGTTTTGATATTGTATTGGTGAATTATTACATAATGTGAAAGACATTTTATGTAAAATAAAATATTCCCATATCTTCATTAATCAGTTCTTGATAGTTGGTGGGTTTTTTCCTATCCATTTTAAGGCAATTAGTTGTTTTGCTATTACTAATAAAATTGAAATTTCTTCTTTTTCTCTTGGTGTTATTTGTAGTGTTCCCCAGTTTTCTAATAAGATTACATCTTGTTTTAGCGGTAGAGAGACAGAAACTATGTTTTTAATATTTGATATAATTTGGGTCCAAAAAACTGTAATATAGGGGCAAGACCACCAATTATGTATAAAATTTGCAATTTGCCCGCATTTTTTACAGTTGGGGGAATATTTATTATTTATCCTATATAATGTTGATGGAGGAATATGCCAGCGTATTAAAATTTTAAAAGATTGCAACTTAACAGAAAATATTTTTGAAGTGTGACCTGGAGAGTTCCAAATAGAAAGCCATTCATCATCTGTTAAGACTATATTCAAGTCCTCTTCCCATTGTTTTTGGTATAACCCGTTTAGAAAAGTTGACTGGTACTTTAAAAAAGATTGTGTAACTGTGCAGAATATAAATGCACCTTCAAGTTATACAACCATTTCTTTGGAGTTTGGACACACCTCATACCAGGAGACCAAACTGACCAACTCAGTTTGAATTTACTCACAGCAATAAGCTGTCACCATAAATGCTGAGTACCTTTTCTCAAACAGTCACTGATAGAGTACTGATGAGGGGGACATATTAAATCAGAAGGAAGATGTCTATTTCAAGTACCTAACTGACAAGTTTTCACACAACCAGTCAATGGCTGCCTGTTCTACCTGCCTTCCCCAGCCCACCCCAAGTGAGCCCAGTCTGAAGCAAACCTAAAATCTAATCCTCTGTCTGGTATCAAGTAAAATACGAAAGAAGCGCTTGCAATTCACGTGCTTCCTAAATAAGGAGCACTGCATGAAACAGGCAGGAAGCTACAAATGAGCAAAGTACTGAAAGCCAAGATCACTCCTTTTAACAGAAACAGCCAGGGTTCGTGTAGATACTTTAACTAGGTATCAAGTTCAGCTCTGCACAACTTCTTTAAGGCAGAGGCAACAACACACATCATTCAAGAGCTACCAACAGAAATTCTTCCACAAGGAAGACAAATAATTTTTTGCAAGGCAAAAAGTGGTTTGAGAACAGCTTTACCCTTCACAGCGCACACCACACACTTGTTTCTGCTCCCAGCTCCTCCAGTCAAATTGACAGTTTACATAAGAACATAAGAACATAAGAGAAGCCCATGTTGAATCAGGCCAATGGCCCATCTAGTCCAACACTCTGTCACACAGCGGCCAAAATATACCAGGGGCCATCAGGAGGTCCAGCAGTGGGGCCAGGACACTAGAAGCCCTCCCACTGCTGCCCCCTCCAGCACCAAGAACAGAGTGCATCACCTGCCCCAGACTGAGAGTTCCCATCTATACCCTGTGGCTAATAGCCACTGTTTCTTTACAAAGGCAAACACTAATAGCCACAGTTTCTTTACAAAGGCAAACACCCCCAATAGCTTCTTTCTTACGGGGGGGGGGGGCGGAGTGCCCTGACAACATAACAGCAGCACCTTTTCCAAAACATCTTCAGCTTTTTGATAAAACATCCATCTTGAGCCTAAACTTGAGCCCCAGAATTCAAAAAGTTCACATCGCAGCGCTGCTCACTTACACCCTTTGCTGTTCCAAACTTCCAATACCTGTAAGAAACTTATGCATGAAGCGGAGCTGGGTCACCCCTGCCACCGCCCCTGACCGTGCTCAGACTTTAGTTCTGCGCCCTCGGAAACTGCGCTGTATTAACTCCGCGAAGTAGCAGGGTCCAGTCGCCCGACTGCTCCGTCCCGCTGACTCCCCCCAACGAACCTTTTCAACCCCTCCCGCCTCCCTTGCGAGGACGGGGGCTCCACTCACGCCCGGATTCGCCTGCCCAGCAGAGGTCGGACCTCCAGCTCTCAGCCCATGCTCATACCCACCCACCCACCCAACATTCCCCAGGCCCATGCTCATACCCACTCACCCACCTAAAGTTCAATGCATCCATGCGCTTAAACTGGGATTCCTCCTGTACATCAACCCCGTTCCTTCAAACTCCAGTTTACTGCGATTTTTTAAAATTACCTACAGTCCGCCATCATCCACCGGCCACTGCAGCCAGAGGCCGCCACTTATAGCCTCATCATGCCCCTTCTTTCGCCTTCTCCCTCTCGGCGACTACAGTTCCCAGAATGCAAAGCGGACCTCAGACTGCCCCTCCCTTCCCTTTAGCACCCTCAGTTGTTGTCAAGAGAAAAAGGCTCGTTGCACCACGGGAAATGAAGTTTTAGCTAGTCCGACGGTTTAAGGAGGGGACGCGCTCCTAGCTTCAGCTGCTTGAGCGTGCTTGGCCAAACAAGACCTGGTTTTCTTATTCTTTTCAGAGAGGTCTTCTTTCCAGATGATGGGTTGAGAGCTTCCAGGTGGACTCGGTAGCTGATTTATTTTTATTTATTTCATTACATTTGTATCCCGCCCCACCCCGCAAGCGGGGTCAGGGCGGCTCACATTTATCAGCCACGTGTGCCGAGTTAGCATAAAAACATTAAAAAATAAATTAAAACACTCATAACAGGTGTGGTGCCCGGCTCAAAAGGTTACTTTAGGAATATTTTTTTAAATAAAACTTGTTTAATAAAGTGTTTAAGAAACCATTGCCTTCTTTCAGGATCTTTCATATCTCTACAAATCGAAATAGAGGTCCTGCAGCTCCAAAATTTTAAAGCAGTATGTTGTTTTGAGACGTGCAAGTGTGCTCTCCATTATTGCCTATGTGCAATCATGCATTCTCTATTGGCAATCATGTATTGTCTTTGGGCAATTGCTGTCCTTAGTTTTAGTATGTCCCGTTTTTTGTTCTTTTTCTAAGTGTTTCCCCCTCCCCCTTAATTATGGAGACCATTATGTGTTTACATATTTATTTAAAATATTCTAACCGTGTCTCAGGATATTGCTGCCAATTTGGTTAAAAAAATAAGAAAACACAATAGCACTGAAGTTTCATGACTCCTCCCTCCAAACCAACAGTATTTGTGTGTGTGTTTTAAGTTACACTGTAGACCAGGGATCCTCAAACTTTTTAAACGGGGCCAGTTCACTGTCCCTCAGACCGTTGGAGGGCCGGACTATAGTAAAAACAAAAACTATGAACAAATTCCTATGCACACTGCCTCTGCGATGTGATGCCTCCATCTCCCCGCTCTCTCTCCCGCTCTCCGCGCTCCCACTTCTGACCTTCACTGCCCACAAGTCACCGCGCAGGCAGCCCTCCCAAATGCCCTGGCTTCCTCTGAATCCTGGGAGATGGGAGTTGTAGTCCAGCTGCGCTATTCAGTTCCTCTCACCGCCTGAAGCTAGATTGCGGCCAGACAACAATTCCCATGATCCAGCGCTTCAGCTGGCCAGCCAATCAGCGGCGGCCGCCGCCCCTTCTTCCTCTTCCTCTTCCTTCTCATGTAAAAAAAACTGACAGACAAGCAGCAGCGGCATAAACACCCGGCGGGCCGTATAAATGTCCTCGATGGGCCGCATGTGGCCCGCGGGCCGTAGTTTGAGGACCCCTGCTGTAGACCATTAAGGGGGTCGCGGTGGCTTAGGTTAAGACGCTGAGCTCAGCAGTTCAAGACCTTAGTGCCACATAACAGAGTGAGCTCCCGTCTGTGGCCCCAGCTCCTGCCACCCTAGGGTTGCCAGCCTCCAGGTAGGGCCTGGAGAGCTCCCGCTTTAACAACTGATCTCCAGACGACAGAGATCAGTTCCCCTGGAGAAAACGGCTGCTTTGGACGATGGACTCTATGGCATTCTAGTCGCTGGGGTCTTCCCCTCCCCAAACCGCATCCTCTCCAGGTATTTCCCAGCTCAGAGCTGGCAACCCTATGCCAACCTAGCAGTTTGAAAGCAAGAAATTGCAAGCAGATAAATAGGTACCGCTTCAGTGGGACGGTAACAGCATTCTGTGCACCTCGGTGTTTAGATATGCCAGCCACATGACCACGGAAACGTCTTCAGACAGCGTTGGCTCTTCAGCTTGGAAACAGAGATGAGACCGCCCTCCTAGAGTCTGATTCGACTAGCTTTCGAGCAAGGGAAACCTTTACCTGTCATTAAGAGAGGAGGTGCATGGAGAGAATATGATTATGCTTCTTTGGGGTGTAATTTATGTTCTGTTTCATTTGAGAGAAACGAAGTTTTCACATTTTTGTAAATGAACATCATGAACTATCTTCTACAGTGAATGAAGTGAAAGCAGAGCCTGATGGGTGATGCGAAACTTTACTGATAATTCTGGGTGTGGCCTTGTTCTCTGGGCCAACAATATATATTTTGGGGGGTTTACTTTAAAGCAGCTGGAAGAATACCACACAGTTTGATCAGAGTAGCAGTGCTGGTGACTATAGTCCACCAACTCTACTTTGGGGGAGAAGAAGCCTGTTGGATGATGCAAATAGTCTATCTAGCCCAGCTTGCTGTTTCTCATGGCAGCCATGCAGATGCCTTGGAAAGCCTGCAGCAGGGATACCAAGATTATAGCCTCTGCGCTGCTGCTGCCACCTCCGAAGCACTCGGAGATGTACTGCGTCGGAACATGGAAGTCCCGTTTAAGCTAAAGATCACCAGCTCTGTGTTCCCTTTATGCTGCTGTTCTGATCAAACCTGGCGTGCTGTTTTCCCCGAGATTGCTAGACTGAATGCCTTATTAACTCCAGAAATGAAAGGTCGCTTTTTGGGAGTTCCCCTTTCAGAACGCTGGTGTTTCTGCAGTCCAGGGAAGATAGGTACCTTAGCTCATGTAGTTACCGACTGTCCCAGTTTCAGTGAGGAGAGACAGAGATGGATTATCTTGATACTTGAGAAAAATGAGCCCACAGATATTAACCAGAGCCATTCTTTACTTCTAACAAGATAAGGTCTCATATATCACCTGGTCACTGGCATCCTACCTTTTAGCAACCCAGCTTAAAATTTAAAAACTTCTGTTACTGGAGTGAGATTCCCCCCTCCCATGTGGGATTAGGCTAAAGGCTGTGGCCGAAAGAGCCATATCAAAAAGGAAAAGGTGTGCTTTTTAAAACAAAAATTAGGAGAGCATCTGTGCCTTCTTTAGAACACTTTCCTGACAGAAAGCTCTTATTGAATATACCGGAGTAGGATTTTGAGTAAACCTGCTTAGGAGTGTTTTCTGAATCAGGCCCATAGTTACAGTGGGGCATCTCGGGACTTCCCATCCAGGCCTCCCAACTTCCCATCCACTCAGTTATTTTATTTTTTGTGCCTTGGCAATGCTGCACCGTTGCCCTGTCCTGCCCTTGCTGGCCAGCCCCACCCTCCATTCCCACGCAGCGTCTCATGTAACCAGCAGCACAGACCCAGTACCTGGGGTGGTTTTTCCCAAGAGAGAAACACCCCCAAACAACTTCTGAACCTCCATAAGGAGTGCCCTCATAAAGCCAGGCTTGGCTTACACAGTGGCTTTTGCTCAGAGGCTAGGAGAACCACATTTTAGCTGGGAAAGCTTAGGCCAAGTGCCAGGCCAGCTGCATGGTCAGACATCCTCCATGTGACCCCCCCCCTTCTCTCTTGTCAGCTCAGTCCAAAAGGACTAAGAATGGACTTCCGGTTTTTGGTGGCTTGCTCTTGGACATGTCTCATCGACCCTCCAATGGAGATGCACCAAGCTGAGGCAATCAGGAGGAGTCTCTGTAGGAGACTCTCAGCCTGGGGAGCTGGGATAAGCCTCTCCTGAGGCAACGGCTGAGGGATTGAGACTTGCCCGTCCCCAAGAGGTCCTGATGCCGTGGAGCCAGTACGATGACCAGAGCCGACCTCCGGATGAGCGATCAAGAAAATAAGCGAAAGTAACCCCGCAACTATCAAACTCGCCTAAACAGTGAGTCAATCAAACCTCTGTATAAGCGAAGAAGTCTCGGTCTGCTAGATCGATCTGAGAAGGAGTGGCGGGCGGGGAAGGGTTGGAGATTCACCCCTCCCCTCAAAACTGAGCAGTTCATAGACGTTATAGAAAAGAGAGAAAGACTGGAACTAACCGCACAAGACTCTTTTCAAGCTTGCAAGCTGCATTTTAAGCCAAGAAATGTTGAATTCAGATAAACTTTAAAACTAAAACTTTTCTTCTTTGTAAACAAATGGCTGGGAGAGCAAGGAGAATGGTGATGGAAAAGAAACTTTCCCCAGGAAGTACTATACCAACGACTTCCACCCAGGTACAGGAAGCTGCTGCAGACTTTCCCAATATGCTCACAAGCAGCATTGCACCCTCTGCTGGAGCAGATGTCAACTTATCAACACTAAGCTGGATCCAAAATCAGCTTGCACATATGGAAAAAAGAGCCAACAAGATAGACAAAAGGATCAAAAAAGTTGAAACAAGGACTATTGATATTAAGCAAAAACTGGAAGAAGTTAAAAAAGAAAGAAATACGGATAAAAACCAACTACTTCAACTTCAACTGGAAAAATCTATGCATGTTCTACGCTTCCAAGGAGTTCCTGAACAGAAGGGAGACGATTTAAAAACAACGTTAAGTGGAGTGATAGCTTTAATCTCAGATCTTAAACAAGAGGATCTCCAGAGCGATATGAACTTGGCATACTGTACATATCCTGATTTTATAAGAAAAAATAAATTACCTGGCGAAATTTACATCAAATTCTCCAAGAGAACAATGAGAGACAATATTTTAGAAGCTACAGTGGGAAAAACACTAAAAGTTAAAGAGGAAGAATTTAAAATTTTAAAAGACATTCTATTTGAGTTCCACACAAAAACAAAGACGACAATATAAAGACTTAATCCTTTTCCTGCAAAACAAATTAATAACCTACAGATGGAGCTTTCAAGAAGGGCTTGTGTTCAAATATAATGATAAGAAAACTAAAATTGACTCTGTCCAAAAGGCCAAAAACTTTTTGAAACAACAATTGAGCGCAGATCCAAATTTGGAGGAAGGAGAGGACCAGAGCGAGGAAGAATCAGGCAACACTTCAAGTGACTCTAGTGGTTCGAGTCCGAGAAGGGAGCAGCAGCACCCTTTCCCAGGCCCAGGTACTGCGGGAGTGATTTATGTATCTGTAACCTAACGTAAAGTTCTTGTCTTAAGTTAGTGGTAGTGTTTTCCCCTGTACCCTTACCCTTAGGTAGTAGGATGTAGATTATAAAAAGTTTAAAACACACACACAAAGGGACTAAGAATGGACAAATCTCTGCCCTTGCTTTAGGCATCTTCTACTGACCAAATGGCTAGTCTTTTGTCTGTCAAATGTGCAGGCAAGCAGGGACAAAGAGCCACTGGTCACTGTGTCTCCATGATGAATGGTATATGTTGTATGTTTCATGTCCCAAATCCTTTTATACCCTGTGTTGTGTACCAACTGAGGACCGCACATGCGGTCGGGTTAGCACATGCTCATGCAAAGTAGCATAGCTTCGCATTCAGAGACAATAGCCAGCCCGGATCCTAGTAGGGACCTATCAGGTAGTCAGGATCCGAGGAATGACCTATGGGATTTGGGGACACTGTAAATAATCCTATCACGGGTGTTGGTGTGTTTTGGGTGTGGTTTGCAATGGGGATTTAAACTGTCCTCTGCGGTCGGCCCGTCTACTGGCAGTTGCTGGTAAGCTTGGGCCAGATCTAATTTGCCGAAGATTTTGGCCCCCGCCAAGGTTGCCAGAACATGGCTCACCACCGGAACTGGGTAGGAATGGTCCTGCAATGCCCGGTTGATCGTGCATTTATAATCCACGCAGATGTGGACGTCCCCATTAGGCTTAATTGGGGTCACGATTGGGGTCTCCCACACCACGTGGGGGACTGGTTCCAGGACCCCCTGGGCCACCAGGCAGTCCAGTTCCGCGTCAGTCTTGGGTTTTAGGGCAAACAGAATTGTCCTGGCCTGCATGCGGATAGGGGCCACTGTGGGGTTGAGCTGTAGCAAGACCGGGGGGCCTGTATACCGGCCCAAAGACCAGTCGAAGACGGACAGAAACTCGCGGCACACCTCCTGGAAGTCGCGGGCTGCACTTTGCTGGACCCCTCAATCGCAATTCCCAGGGGTTCAAACCAGGCCCTTCCCAGGAGGCTGACTAGGTCGCCCTCGACTACTAGCAAGTCCAAGTAGCCCTTGAAGCCACGGTACTGCACCCTGAAACTCCTGACCCCCTTCACTGGCACACAGTTTCTTTGAAAGTCCATGAGCGTCACGGATGATGGCCACAAGTGGGGGCCCCCCTTAGGGCAAATCTGTTTTAAGGTGGCCTCCGAAATGATGGAGCATGCGGAGCCCAAATCAAGCTTCATTTGTAAGGGGACTCCCTCTACTTTGACCCGGACGTATATTTTGGGGGTAGTGGCCTGACTGGGTAGTTTCAGTACCTGTGCCTGGGCTGCCGGGGCATTGGTCAGGAGATAGAGGTCCTCTTCCGGGGCCGCACAGTCCTCGAAGTGCACCTCTGTCCTGCGGCGGGGCGGCTTTTGCACCGCGTGGGATGTCTTGGAGCGGCAGACCCTCGCAATGTGGCCTGTGCGGCCGCAGTCCCGACACATGGCGTCCCTGAACCGACACGATTTCCACTCATCCTGACCGCCACAGCTGGCACACTCCTGCGCCGTTGAGCCGGGTTGCTTGCGTGCGGAGCTGGCGAGCAGTGCTGGCGGGCAAGCGTGCGGTGTACCTCGGGGTCTTCAGAGTCACTGGTACCGGGGAAGGCCACGCGGTGTGTTGTGGTGGCAGTCGGGTGGGACCTCTCCCACGCTGTGGTGGTGGCTAAGGCTGAGGCGATGGTCACCTTCTCCCCCTCCGTTATCCGGCGTCGGAGTTTTTCTTCCTTGAGGCCCGCGACGAATCAGTCACGGAGAGCCATGTCCAGATGTGCCCCAAAGGCGCAGTCGGCCGCCAGGTGGCGGAGTTCCACAAGGAACTCTGCGGCCGTCTCCTTGCCCTGCTGGTTCCGATGCTGGAAGACCACGTGGCAGGTCATTTCCGACGGCTTCGGAGAGAAGTGGTTTTGCACGGCCTGGACAATCTCGTTGACTGTGCATTCTTCCACCTTCTTAGGAGAGAGAAGGTACTGGGCTAATTCTACGATCACGGGGCCGCAAGAGCAGAGCAGCAGGCCTCTCTTTCGATCTTCATCCGTGATCTGGTAGAACACGAAGGCTTGCCGCAGACCCGTAACCCAGGCTCCCCATCACTGGGGCTGGGAGGCGCTGAACGGCGGCAGCAGCCCGGATCCTGGAGCGGTGGCCATTGTGCTAGTTGGCGGTTGCGACACGGCTCTGGATTCACCCTCGGCGGTGCTCATGGATGAAGCACGTGGAGCGGCGGAGCAAGTCTTTGGTAGCGTTGTCCGACAGCCTGGCTGGAGTACTCAGCAGGATCCCACCTTCGTCACCATTGTTGTATAGTGGGTTAGACGCATAATGAAACCACGGACAACGATGTAGCGATCAGCATGGTTCGCTATTATACAACACGAGACAAAAAATACCTGGCCAGGTGGCCAACTATATACATGCTAAGGGGAACGCCCCCTGGTGCCATTGGCGGGTTTGAATTCCCGCCGCCGTTCCCATTGGTTCCCCAAAGCAGGACCTCAGAGTCCCAGTCCCATTGTTCTCTGGACTCAAGCTCAGGCTCCTTTGCTGACGGCCTGAAGTGGTCTGCAGACACAACAGTCTCCATATGTCTTCTTGCAGGGGACAGTCTCCAGAGTACAGGTTGGCCCTAGTGTCTGCCTGTGTGATTGTGCAGGGGGCACCGCACTTTGGAGCAGCTGGCACAAGAATTCTGCTTTGGACCAGTACACTACATATGTCCCCTCAAAGGAGTGAGTCTGCTGAATATGGGGGTTTATGAAGTGTGGGGGTCCAAATTTCATTTTTGGTGCAGAGGGCACTTCCTCATTCAAATCTTCTTTGAAATACAGGCCTCTGGGAGGCACTACCAGTAGAAGGTCATGGCCCCAGAACCAGTGTTTAGACTGGGCATCACTGTATGTCATCTTCCAGGGGACAGTCTCCAGAGCGTGGTGATATGTCAGTTGGGGTGGTCCAAAGATTGTGTTGGGGTGCAGCCTGGCCCCAGTGTCTGCCTGTGTGATTGTCCTGGGGCACCTCACTTTGGAGCAGCTGGCACAAGAACCCTGCTTTAGACCAGTACACTACATATGTCGACTCAAAGGGGAGAGTCCACCGAACATCGGAATGTATGCCATGTGGGGGTCCAAACTTTATTTTGGGTGCAGAGGGCCCTTCCTTATCTAGTTTGAAATCTTCTTTGAAATATGGGCCTTTGGGAGGCACTCCAAATAGAAGCCCATAGCACCGGAACCAGTGTTTGGACCAGGCATCACTGTGTGTCATCTTGCAGGGGACAGTCTCCTGAGCATGGGGATGTTTCAGTTGGGGTTGTCCAAAGATTGTTTTGGGGTGCAGCCAGGCCCCACTGTCTGCCTGTGTGACTTCCCTGGGGGCACCACACTTTGGAGCAGCTGGCACAAGAACCACCCTTTGGATCTGGACACAGCATAGGTCTCCTTGAAGGGGAGAGTTCACTGAACTTGGAGGTGTATGACATGTGGCGGTCCACACCTCATTCTGGGATGTAGTGGGCAAACAGTCAAACCAGTTCCTTATTCAAATCTTTTTTTCAAATACAGGCTTCTTGCGTGCACCTGAAATGGAAGCCTGTGGCTCCGGAACCAGTGTTTGGACCAGGCATCACTGTATGTCATCTTGCAGGGGACAGTCTCCAGAGCATGGGGATGAGTCCTTTGGGTGTTCCAAATATTGTTTTCGGGGACAGCTTGGCCCAAGTGCCTGCCTGTGTGATTGTCCTGGGGGTGCCTCACTTTGGAGCAGCTGGCACAAGAACCGCGCTTTGGACCAGGACACAGCATATGTCTCCTTGAAGGGGAGAGTCTGCCAAACTTGGAGGTGTAGGAAGTTTGGGGGTTTAAATCTTATTTTGAGATTCAGAGCTTCCAAACTCCCCTGAGTTTTTTTAGATGAATTCATGAATAAGACGCAAATAAGGAATGAATAAGGAACCTGGAATAAGGAACCAACTTCAGCCTCGTGCTGGGGAGGGGGAGGCATAGACTTCCATGGTGCCACAGTTGTGATCCAAACCAGAGTTCCTCATGCCTGATAACTGGGTTGTTTTTTAAAAAAAGTAAATAAATGCTTGGAGCTCCCAACTCGCAGTATCTCATCTAGCTTGGCCCCGAATGCCCTCCTGGAAACACACTCTACAGAATCTCCAAAACACATTGCAGAGCACAAGAGTTCCTCAGCTGTCGTTTGTGTAGAAACAGAGAGCGGTGTCTGTGGTCTGACTGCAGGAAAGGAGATATCACTAAAAAGAGCAACTTGGAAGCAGCAGCTATTCATTGTCTTAAATAAAGAATTTAATTATCTTGTTTCAAGCATTCTGATGGCGTATTGGATTTGTATCAAATGGCACTGGGGAACAGGGTGGAGGAATCAAACAGTGAGGAATCAAAAAGCAGCATCCATTTATAGGCTTTCTCCTCCTCCTCCTCCTGTCTGTGTCAGTTGGATTCAGAAATAAGACATGATGTTAAAGTGGATAATACTTTAGAAAAAAAATGAGCCGCTAAGAGGATAAATATAGTGATGGGGGAGGTGGGATGATAGATGTTTGCTGATTTAGAGCTACAGTAATGGGATTTTTTATTTAAGAGCAGACAATTTTCATGCATTGGGTTTTGGCAGAGACCTCCTCTTAGTAGCGACCCTTTCCCATCTAGTGTTGAAGCCGGGTGTTGCAAAAAGGGGTAGCTGAAGGGGCTTATTTCCTCCAGAGCCTAAGGGGAATCTCCCAGGCATCCCAGCTCTGCTTTAGCACACTATCTCTGGAGGAAACTCCGCTTACCTTTTGATCCTGTTTCTGCTGCTATCAGCAATAAGAGATGCCTGCTCCGTATTTTCCCTCTGAAGGCAGAGAAAGGGGAAAGAGCAACCAGGCCACTTAAAGAGTCTGAATTTGGTGCTAATTTTCACCATTTGTGTAACACTTTTACTTTTCCAAATTGTTTTGCATTTTTATTGCAGCCCTACACTGTGAGTTGGGCAATTTCTACTTAATCCATTTCTGCTACATCCGAAAGAGAATGACTTAGACAAGGGCATTCATGACTGGAACTCAAGTGTACCCAAATCCTCTCTAACTTGGGTTGTTCTGTCCCAATAGCAGAGGTTGAATGGGCTATTATTTACTAGGTGATGTATTTAGCTCTATGCCATGAAAATATGCAGCTGCCCATTTCTACACATTAATCGTTTCTTAAAGGGGCAGGGCATTTTTTCTCCAGGCCTGTTGGTAACCCCAGAATCTGGTTTCAATTCTCTGAACAATGAATTCTATTGTGTGAAGTTTAAACTAATAATCCACTGGCTCTCTAAATTGTTACACAGCAGCATGGATTCATGATGCAATATAAAGGTGCCAAAGTGTCAGTACCACTCAAACTCCTCACTACAACTGGAGAAGTAATGGATGTTAAGTTAAAGAATGTGGCTTTGATTCCTAAAACAGCTGATAATTTGACTGCAGCAGGGGTCATTTCCTGCCCAGGCCCCCCCACTCGCGGAGAGACTTGCATATAAGCAGTTCCAATGACTACAAGAACCATTGCTGGTTTGATAAACTTCTCTCTCATCAGCATCAACAACTTCTGAGTCTCCACTAACATCCACAAGATAATGAAATCCATTTCTCTCCTCCACTTCAAATTCAATTCCAGACAGTTCACCAACAATCTTACTTCCTTTCCTTCTCTTAAGGAATGCATAATGATTACTTTCCATAAGTCTTTTGGTTGAAATCAAATTATCAGCTGCTTCAGAGATCAGAGCCACATTATTTCATTTAACATCCATCACTTCTCCTGTTGTAGTGAGGAGTTTGACTGGTACTGTCCCAACACCCACTACATTAAGAGGTTCTTTATTTGCTTGATAAACCTTGGGTCTATTTTCAGTATCAAGTTCACAAAACAAGTCCTGATACTTGCAAATGTGTGTACAGGATCCAGAGTCTACTAAAAATACTCTTATTTTCATCCTCATTAACATTTCAGATTCTAAAAGCATAACCACTATTTCCATTCCTCTGAACATTTCTATTAACATTCCTAGCTGCATTGGAATTTTCCTTTGTCTGAGGTCTAATACCTCTGTGGTTGCTATAATTTGTGGCACTCTTTCAGTGTGACCATGTGGGCCAGTAGGCCTTTGTTTGCCATCATTTTTAAATTCACAGTTCCTGGCATAATGATTTTCACCACATTTAAAACATGCAATCCCCCCCCCCTTTAAAACTGTGTGCATGTTTCAAACCCAAAACAGACATCTCATTAGACAAAACGTCCTGACTAGTTCTGGAGTCATCAACAAATCATCAAATGTTAGATTCTTTTGGTGTCTTAAAGTCATTGCCAGCCCTCTGTAACTTGTAGGGAGCCCATTTAGTTTGGCTGCAATTATGTCTAGCTGATCAGTTTTCCCAAGTTCTTTCAATTGATTGTAAGTCCCCATCAGTTTCTTTAATTGAGCAGGTAAAGAGTCACTTTCCTTTACTCTAAAGTCAAAAATCTGATCCTTCAAGTAATAAATCTTATTGCATGTCTCCCCTCCATACCTCTCTTTCAGGTGTTTGATCATTAATTTGGAAGTTTCTAGGGTATGCAGGCTGGGGATGTCATGGCAATTAACTGAATCCATAATCAAGGACTTGGCAATGCCATCTAGTCTTCAAAAAGCACTTTTGTCTGGCTTAGTTGCAGGGACATCCTTTGTTAAAATATCCTCTGCCCCATACATTTGCAATGTATTCTTTAGGGAGCTCAGCCACTAATTAAAATTATGCTGAGTCAACTTAAGTGGACCTAACACCCCTGAGTTGAGATCTTCGGCTTGGAACTTACTCACATCTGTGGCAGATGCTTCTGTTGATATAGAAGCTGAAGCTGTATTATTCATCTTGATTTTCAGACTTTAGCAGGCACTCACAAGGTTAATCCTCTCTTCAGAGTGGGGATGCAAGAGCGGGTGGAAGCAATCAGCTCCCAGTGTTCCCTTCTTGGCTGGGGTTCCAAACACACACACAAAACCTTTCAAAAAGGAATAGTTCTCAGTTGCTCAGTAGCACATGCAGGCTGGCATAGGCAAGATCTTCAAATCAAACATGAATCTGAGTTGTCACCTTTCACAGCTACAGTATGCGTGGCAGAGAGAGCAAAAAAAAAACTTGCAGAGAAAAAAATGGGTCGTTTAAAAATCAAGCCCCAGAGCCTTGTTAACTAGCCTCTCTCTTGATCCAGTGAGCATTCAAAAGCTTGCTTTACTTAAGCATACCAGGCAACCATTCACCTCTGCTACCAGAATATGTTGGGAACATTTGGTAAAAATAGTTAGATATTCAGAGCTTGCAATGGATCTTTGTTCACTGGAGAGGAGGCATTTTATTTTGATGTAAAAATGTTTATTTCTAAAGGGAAAGGTACATGGGAAATCTACAAAACAACAAACACTTAAGACTACATCCTTACTGTTACAAGTACAACAACAGACAGACTGACCACACAGTTGGTAATGGATATTCTTCTTTCTTCTTGACCCTAGAAGGAAATCACCTGAATACATTAACCAATGATTGTTAGTAAATAGGCTCCAGTTTCCCGGGCTTTCTCCCCATTGGCTTTGTGCCAGGCTACCTTCCAGGTCAATCTGAACAATAGCACACAAGGTAAACACATTAACCCTATAATAACTGAATTTAGACCTTTATTATATACTAGGAATAAAGCCCATTGTGGAAATGAGCTCTAGAAAGAGGATCTGGGTGGGTGCCCTGGCCCTGGGCACTCAGTGTCAATTTGCTGTGGCTGATCTCAGCAGGGTATAATGACACAGAGCCCACAGTTTTCTCCAGGGGAACTGATCTCTGCCATCTGGAAAGCAGTTGTAATTTTGAGTGATCTCCAGACCTCACCTGGAGATTGGCAAAAGTGGTTTCCCAGGAGGAAATGGCTGGTTTGGAGGGTGAAGTCTATGGCATTGTACCTGTCAGAGGTCCCACCCCTCCACAAACCTCACCCTCTCCAGACTCCATCCCTCAAATCTCCAGGAGGTGGCAACCCTATCTCCTTCACAGCCAACCATCAACCTACCTTTATCTGCCCCCTTGACTTCAGCTTTCCATTCCCTATGTGAGGGGAAAGGGGGACTGGGTTTGGGGTGCTTGCCTGTGCTTACCTAACAGTGCCCCTGTGAGCCGAGCTTCCAAAGGTGGTGTTAGGGTTCTGAAATGGGAGAGGTCAGCCATGGAGTACAGGCTTCATTCTCCTCCTTGGGTGTCAGTGCCAAGTGCTCACCCTGGAGTGCTAAAGTGCCCTTTCTGTGCATCACTCACCACCGAAGTGCCTTGCCCCTCTGTTGTGTAGTGGGTTCAACGCATTAAAGAGTCAGGAAACAGCATGGTAAACAACACATGGTTTACTGGTACACAACAGAACAACAAATACTGACCACAGGCCAACTATATACAGTCCCCGTGGACCACCCCTAGTTCCCATTGGTGGGTTTGAATTTTCTGCCAAGGTTCCTATTTTTGCCCTGCTTGGGGTTTCAGGATCCTAGTCCCTATTGTCTCTTACGTTCCAAGCTCAGGTAAATGTCGCTGTTGCCTGGTGGCAGTCAGCGGACATAACACCCTTACTCTGAGTCTGCACGGCATGGAGCTCTGAGACAAAGTCCTGTGCCTCATGCCCTAGCTATAGGATGGAAGCGGACATAATTGGGTGCTGGGGCGGGGGTTTGGCTGCCCTGGGGAGGGAGAAGATTGGCTGAGGCTGGGGATGGGTGGGGATACAGCACCAAGGGAAGTGTTTATTTTTGTGATCCATGGACATTTATGGACTATGCCCTGCTTTTTGTCAGCATAACTTTCTGCCTCTGGGAAGGGGCAGTCCAAGGCTGAAAAGGGTTCTGGGAACCAACTAACTCTGGCCATACCCCTGAACCTACCCACAACCATGCTGGGATGGGGGCCCACTCCTCAGCTGCACCAACAGATGGCCTCCGCACTCTGCTGCTGTGCTCACAAGGAACAGGGGACTGCAGCGGCCCTGTGCTGTCATAAGTGCCAGTTATACCAATGTACCTGGACTTACACTGATTTAACTGAGACCTACGCTGATGTAGGGGTAAGTTGGCTCCCAGAGCACTTTTATATATAGTGAGGATTCTCTCCACCTTAAAAACTTTGCAGTGTTTATTAAGATCAAGTATAACATATCAAAACACTGTACAAGATAAACTACCCCATTATGTCATGTGTTGTTACATCTCGAAAATGAGAACCAACAATGAATCCACCTAACAAAGAACAAAAAGAAGGAAAGGACTTGCAGTGTTAAAGACAAAAAATTAACCTGTGACTGTGATATCAATATTAAAAAACAGTACAATATATAAATGCAGTCCTGATGTGTAAAACCCTCCTTTTATAGATGAATGCTGGTAGTGATTGTTAGTTTTTATAAAAAGTAAAAAAAATTCAAATAATAAACTATTAACCTATATATCTTAGAATATATTCCACACAATCCAACCCTGCATGTGCAATGCATACATTTGTCCCCAGACAAACTCCAAACAAGCTACTGAATAAAAGTTTTTCTTATTTAGAACTTTTGCATCTATTATCATTTGTAAAAAGCACTTCAGCTTGAACTCTAATATGTTAAAGGATTAACTACCCTGTATGTTAAATAGTATTGTGTCTTCTTTTACTGGACAATGTAACCCAATAATGAACCCATCTAACTAAGAACAAAAATTAAAAAAACAACTCGTAGTGTTTGCCCACAAACACTGCCTTCCCCTCCAATTGTGGGACCTACTCTAGAACACACGGTAACGTTTCTACAAACTGCAACTCTGCATGAAAGCAAATTGAAGGGTTATTTCCCCCTTCCCAGAGTAGTTCGTATACTTAAAGAAGCTAGAACGTGAACTCTCCCATCCCTTACCTGACCCACATTTATGAGCCATATAAGCTTTTCATAGCAACAGCTGAGATCAATTTTAAAAAAAAAAATGTGGGCCATGGGAAAACAAGTATGATGAATGAGAGCAAAGACTCAGGTTTACTCAAGTGTCTACCATCACAGAGTTTTCTTGTGTCTCAATGGATCTGCCAATTATCATCAACTTTCGAATTTGCTGTTTCTGGGCAAGATAATGGAGAGAGTGGTAGCTGAACAGCTCCAGGGTTTCCTGGAGGACACATCAGCATTAGATCCATTTCATTCCAATCCGGCTTCTGCCCTGGCCATGGGACGGAGACGGTGTTGGTTGCCTTGACAGATGAACTCTGCAAGCAGCTGGATCGAGGCGGGTCAGCCTGCTATTATTATTAGATCTTATGGCAGCGTTTGACGAGGTTGATTACGACCTTTTGACCCACCACCTCGCCGACATAGGAGTGCGGGGGCTGGCCTTTCAATGGCTTATCTCATTCCTCCAAGGTCAGGGACAGAGGGTTGTGTTGGGGGAGAGTGTGTCTTACAGATACTCCTTAACATATGGGGTCACACATGTTGTTTAACATCTACATGCCTCCCCTCACCCAGCTGGCACAGAGCTTTGGGCTGGGGTGTAATCAATATGCTGATGAAACCCAGCTGTATCTGTTATTTGATGGCCACCCAAATACCACCCCAGAAAATCTGGCCATGAGTTTGGAGGCCATGGTTGGGTGGTTGAAACTGAATCTGGCAAAGACAGAAGGTTCTGTGGCTGGGGAGGGGAATTTCAGAGCTGGGATATAGGATGCCTGCTCTTGACGGGGCACCACTGACACCAGCGTAGTTCATCAAGAGTCTGGGAATGATTCTGGATTCCTCCTGGAATACGGAGGCCCAGGTCACGAGCATTCAAGACTGGCAGTTGAACAAATAGGAAGCTGTGTTGTGATCCCATTTAAGCAGTTTAAATCATGGGGGAAACCTAGAACTGATCATAGTTCTATCTAAGGCAGCATCTATATTGAATATCATATCCTGGCTTTTGAACCCATCCAGAGGCCCTGGGGGTCAACAGGTATTAGGTAATGGCAGAAAAGCCTCTGATAGCTGGCAACCCAAGAGGTGTCTTTCTGGAGCTGGATAAAACATTGCCTAGAAAGGTGACTAGAAGGAGAATTCTTTAACTTTCTCCAGTAATTAATTAAGGCAGCGTGGACATGGGCCCTAATGGAAGGCAAGCCAGATTCAGCATGCAGCAGGGCAGCTGGAGTGCCCTGAGGCAGGATCAGAATTCTTTTTAGGAAGGAGTTTTATGTTATCTCCAGGCTGGTTTTCGTATTGTTGTCCCAGCCCCAGATCTCAACCCCATACAAGAGCTGAGTAATGACTTTACTCTAGTACAATTTCAAAGCTGAGTCTATCAAGAAGCCACCTTCTCAGCGATAGAACTTAATAACAGCCCCAGTCGATCTTCTCACTGAGGTCTTCATTATCACCAGGTGAGCCTTCCAGGAGAGATGTTCAGAAAATGTTACCCCAAAATATTTAAAACTGGGGTATACATCTAGACCGATTAAGATCAGGATAGGGGAGCATAGAAGCTGCATCCGTCTGAAAAGGAAGAATGCTCCATTGGTGAATCATCTTGCAATAGCTGACCACAGTGACAGCGACCTTCGTTTCTTGGCATTGGAACAAGTCTGGGCTGGTAGTTTTCAGGTTATTGAACATCTGAAGGCCAGAGATCTATTTTGGATTCATTCTCTTAGATCTTTAACTCCATTTGACTTGAATGAACAGGTGGACTGGTGTGCAGTGTGAATTTATGACAGTTTAATATTTATTTTGCTGTTCTTACGTTAAACTGATTTAATGTTTAAATGGATTCAATGTCTTTATCTACTACCACACTACGAGTGAGCCTATATGTAACCATGACTAAGCATTCATTTGGGATTGCATCAGCCATGACTAAGCATTTTACTAGGAGTGCATCGTCCAGTACCAAACTATAAAAGTTAACCACACCTACTCAATAGCACTGCTATTTGTTTGAGAATACTGTAACTCTGACTAAGATAGTCACATAGGTACTTTCTGGACCAGAATTGGAAGGTAATTTTTACATTTTTTTTTTCAATTTCAGCTATTATATTTGCTTTTATTTACTGTACTAACGTTTTAAATTTATTTTTTAGATGTTATAATTCAGCAGCTGTGCATTTGGCACCAGACACAGGACTCTCATCTTTAGAAGCCTCATAAACATCTTTGTCTTGTGTCTATTGATCTTGCTGCTTAAGAAAGTAATATAACCATTTTTACTACACTGTAAGTAAAAAAAAAATTTGATTATTCATATTTATTTTTATTTTTCCTACAGCTTTCCTTTTTTGGTCCAGCATTAACTTATTGGTTATTTTATTGTAATATGTGATATTGTAACATGTGTACCTCAAACTGTTTGACCTCTGAAGAAGGCCCCCAATAGGGCGAAATGCATCAGGTCATGTGTCTTGGCCCTTGTGTTCAGGCCACTTGAACTTTGTAACGAGGCTTTTGTTGGGCCCTTATTTGTTTTTAACTGTCTTCCTAATAAATATATGTATTTTTGTATATTATAAGTTTACACTACTTTTTAATATTGGCCCTTCATCATACTTCTTTCTTACTCTTGTGGTTCTTGATTCACATTTTTGGGTCAAATTTGTTTGCCCCTTCCTGTGTCTTAGCAGCATCCTCATTAGGCCAACTCATGTGAGAGACACAATAGAACCATCTCATCAGCATTCAGAAGGACAGATACCTTCCATTGGCCAAGTGAAGTGCAATAAACTCTGGGCCTGCCAGTCTTGCCACTCTGTCATTGAGGTATAGGTTGAAGAGAAGGGGGGCTAGAAGGCACCCTGTTTTACCCCTCTGAGGATCGGGATCAACCAGAGTTGAGAAAGCATCGCCAAAACAGTTCTTTGAAGGTGAGATTTCCAAAGCAGAACCTCCACAGATGATCTGGACTGCTGGGCAGGTTTTTGTGGGAGTGAGTGGTCCTTTAAATACGTTGATCCCAAATACATATGGCTTGAAAGGTCTGAAAGTGAATTGACTAAATTTTTTTCAGAAAAAGTGTCAGTTTGGTGAGATGCACCACTGCCAGTTAAGGCAACTGTTGGTTGGCAGCATTACCCATCCAGACAGCCACTCAGCAAAGTAGCACTAGGAGGACACCACCTGTCAAAATCAATAAGAGTCAGGTGCCTTTTTGTAAGGCACGGGAGCTCTCTCAAGATGAAGAAGGCAGCTTCCAGGACTTGCCTGGAGATTTTTTCCTCAACTCATGTCAGTTCCCTGTGGGAGAAGGCTTTTCTGGAGACGCGAGGAGGGAAGCCAGCGGCCTTTCCAGCATGAGAGTCGGCAGGACACAGGCTTTTTTAGAAAAAAAAATTCTCTCCTGGTTTGAAGTTGCACCAAAAGCACGCACCACCTCCACCATTTTCTCCTGTTGCCATCCTCCCCTGCCCTTAAGGTACACTTTTAAAGAAAACTGCAGGTGTGTTTCAAACCCACTACTCACAACATTTGCAGCAAGCATGCAAAACCCCCCACACTGCTTCTTTTTAACATTTATGTTCACTTCCACCACATTTCCCAAAAGCACAAAGTCACCCTGTAAAATCCACAAAGGCTGTCATTTTGCCCTGGCTTGCAAACCACCGGCACTGAGGGCCACGCCACTGCCGCCCTGTGAAACTTTAGCTCCTCCCTCCTTTTCCATCAGCCATTGGGCGTTGCAGGAATGGGGGGATGCCTTTGTGAGAGGGAGGGAGTGCCTGATAGTGGGAGGGGTGCCTGGTGGGGGAGGGGGTGAGACTTCCGGTGGGGGCTGGGAAGGCAGGACTTCTGCCCTGTGGGGGATGGGCGCCTGGTACTTCTTGATTTTGACAGGTAGTATCTCCCTAGTACTACTCAGCAACCTCTTAGTATGCTTGAAAACCAGCAGCAGCCCTTTCACTTGTCTTGACTTCAGGTAAACAGATGCCACTTGTAGGGAGGTGCTAAACCCCCTTGAGAAATTTTATTGATCTTGATGAAACACTTTTGTCTTTCATCAAAGAACTTGCAGATATTTTGTTAGAGCTGGTCCCTCCAATTTAGGATTTTGCTTTAGGTGAAAGCCAGGGCTTGTGCCCGATGCTGGCACCTGGGTAGGCCGTCTTTTCTTCTGGCAGGGCTTCTGTACCTTTAACAGCATCCAGATGAAATCAGCTCAGCTGTGGCTCGAATGGCCTGCCCTCACAAGACTCACAGCGCAGTTCGGCAAGCAATTGGTGCCTCTACCAAGTCCCAACTGGGGAAATTTCTCTGTCGTTATAATGACTCTTAAGAGGATTATCTGGCTTGTAAGCCACTAGAGCGGAATCCACTGTATTTATGCAAAGTTGGGCATGTTTGCCTGCTGTTCCAGAAATGAGATGCTGCAGCTCAGGATGTGATATAAGAGTTACTCAGGATGTTAAATCCTAGGATAGGGCTATCTGAGGATTTCAGACAGTAACATTATCTAGAGCTCCATCAATCCAGGCTTTCCCCCCTACTCCAGTTGTGCTACCTGCAACAAAGGGGGAAATAACTCAGTCTGTCTCCTCCTGGAGCATGATAAAAGCTTCATGTCGTGGATTATAAATACACTGTCAGCTTCCCCACCAACTCAGCCACTTCTGGAAGTTGCAGTTTTGCTGAATATTACATATTCAAGATTTGCAGTGACATCCTAAGCAGAGTTACACCCATGGGCTTAGAAGAGTGTTCTTGTGCTTAGGATTCTAGGAGGATTACGTATTAGTCTGTTGTAGTAAAAATTACACAGGAGTCAAGTAGTACTTTAAAGAATTAACAAGATTGTTGACAAATATTTTAGTCTAAGGTGCTGCTTGTAAAGGTAAAGGTTCCTTTCCTCAAAAGCCAGTCGAATCCGACTCTAGGATTGCAGTGCTCATCTCCATTTCCAAGCCAAAGAGCCAGCGCTGTCCGAAGACGTTTCTGTGGTCATGTGGCCGGCATGACTAAATGCCAAGGCACACAGAATGCTGTTACCTTCCCACCAAAGTAGTACCTATTTATCTACTTGCAATTTCTTGCTTTCGAACTGCTAGGTTGGCAGGAGCTGGAACCAGAGACAGGAGCTCACTCCGTCATGTGGCACTCGGGTCTCGAACTGCTGAACTACCGACCTTCCAGCCTGCAGTTCAGCGTCTTAACCACTTGAGCCACCGCAGCTGCTTGTCTCCTGTGTAATTCTGCTTACACATGACTCTTGCTGGATAGTCAGCTGGGAACACAGAGTGGAGAAGTGCTTCAAAATGTGTCTGTGTGGTGTTCTGCTTTGAGACAAGGGTACTTGCAGTTGAATCTCTTTTATCTGCAGTTTGTTAAATGGAAGGAAGGGACAGTTGTCCTTCTAGCCTGAGCTGACTATGAAAGACAGTTAGCTGCAATATGAGAATCATAGGACTGGAAAGCACTGGCTGACTCTGGGCTAGTCCTTACCCATCCACATCATCTACCTTGCAGGACTGTTGTGAGGATAAATTTTGAGGCACAACAGTGCCTGGCAGTCCTTTAATGGATTTCATAAAATCCTAGAATCATAGAGTTGAAAGAGGCCTCCAGAGTCATCTAGTCCAACCTCCTGCACAATGCAGGAAATTCACAAATACCCCTCCCACACACACACCCAGTGACCGCTGTTCCACACCCAGAAGATGACAAAAAACCTCCAGGATCTCCAGCCAAACTGGCCTGGAGAAAAATTGCTTCCTGAGCCCAAAGTGGATTTGTTGAGGCATAAACATTTGTGAGCCAGAGTTTACAGAAGACAAAGAAGGCTCTAATCCATGAAAGCTTCTCAAACAGGCAGTAAACTTGTTAATCTATAAAATGCCATCCAACTTCTTGTGTGTTGTGAATGTAAAGTACTGGGTTTCCCACATGGAGACTACGACATGGGTTCAGACGCATTTATTGTACTTCACACACAAGACTGGAAAACTGGCCCCACAAGGGCCAACTATATACACCCCACCCAGTACACCCACAGTCCCATTGGAGGGTTTCAATTTCCTGCCAGATGGCCTATTGGTGGACACTAGGTGGTCTAGGATCCAAGGTCCCATTGTGTTTGGGACCCAGGCTCCTTAATTTAGCCGCAGACCCCTGGTGGCAGTCTGCGCACACAACACCCCTCCCCCCATAGTTCTGACCCAACCTATGTGACATAGTCCTGCAAACAGGCTGGAGGTTTGCACTCTCGCAGGGAATGTCAGGGCACGGGTACTGTGTTGATCGCAACTGGCCAGTTCTGGTTGCTGCAAGGGTGGTGGCAGTTCCATTGGTCCCAGTATTGTGCCCGGCGGTTCTGCCACTGGCACCTCCCTGTGGTTCAGTGGATCAGTGGATCAGTCCAGGCACTTGGTTCGGGGTGGACAGGCTCAGGGGTTGTTTCTCTGCTACCAGAAATTGTCACCTCCACAGTTGGTCGATGTGTTTCTCTAGGAGTTGACCGTCCTCCGTAGACACTTTGTATGACACGGGGCTGATAGCCCATATGACTCTTCCCGCCAGCCACAGGGGTCCCTTCCCAAAGTTCCTTATGTAGACGGGGTCTTCTGGGAAGAACCCCCTGGAAGGTTCCTGTTGTTCCATCATCTTCCTGGATTCCGGTGCCTGGTCTGGGTGTAGCCGGTCCAACAGGATGGTGCGGCAGCAACCCATCAAGAGTTCTGCGGGGCATCAGCCACTGATGGGGTTGGGTGTTGTCCTCTGGGTCAGGAGGAAGTGTGCGAGATGAAACCCAGTCTCTGTCTGTGATCCAGCTGAGAGCTTCTTTTGCAGTGCACACCATTCGCTCCATTTGCCTGTTGGTCGCTGGGTGGAAAGGTGCCGACCTCACGTGGCAGATGAGGTTCCTCTGCAGGAAATCCTGGAACTCCACCGACATAAACGCTGCCCCATTGTTGGAGAGAATGGTGTCTGGCAGTCCATGAGTTGCAAAGATCCGGCGCAGCGCCCGGATGACAGCCTTTGTTGATGTAATGGTTACTGGGCTGACCTCCAGCCATTTGGAGTAGGAGTCCACTGTGACCAAGAAAAGTAGTCCTTGGAATGGCCCAGCAAGGTCTATGTGGAGCTGGGACCACGGCTTATGTGTGGACTCCCATGACTGGGTGGGTGCGCTCGGTGGATTTGGGCAGACTGCCTGACACGTTGGGCACCACCGCACCCATGACTTGATCTCTGCATTGATCCCTGGCCACCACACGTAGCTCCAGGCCATCTCCTTCATCCAGATGATTCCCGGGTGAGCCTCATGTAGAGTGTTGAGGACCTGCTGCCACAGGGTGCTGGGGACAACTACCTTCTCCCCACACAGGAGACATCCCTTAAGAGCTGACAATTCATCCCTGCGAGTGGCAAAGGGCCCGTCAGGGCTGCAGGCCACCCCCTCACCACCAAGCCCAAGACCCGGGAGAGGACGGGGTCGCGGGCTGAGCAGTGGCAATGTTGGTGGCCTGCAGGGGCAGATCCGGGAGGCTCTCAAGCAAGAGGACCCCAGTGGCAGAAGCGGGATCGATATCAATGTCTGGAAGTGGAAGACAGCTGAGGGCATCGGTGTGACCCATAGCCTTGCCCGGGCAATGCTCCAGGTGGTATGTGTAACCCGCCAGGAAGAGGGACCAGCGGAAGACCTGGGGGGAGACTACCTGAGGGGGTCGCCTTGTCCATTGCAAAGAGGCTGAGGAGCAGCTTATGGTCCATAACAATTGTCAATTTTGAGGTCGGTGGTGCTGATCATCTTGCGGTGGAGTTTTACATCACTAGTGCCCCAGATGAACTGGGTCAAGATGTTTTCTTCCACCTTGGTGAAAGTGCACTCCATGGCATGTTGGTGCAGTGTGGCCATAAAAGCAGCAGCCATTTCACTGGGCTTCTGGATGTGCCCCTGGAACTCCATCCGCCTGGCCATCGTTGTTGGCTTGGGTGTGAAATACCTGGTCAAGGCCTTGACTATCTCCTCCTACAGGCATTCGAGGATTGCCTTATGGGCCAGGAGGAAAGGAACCAATTGCCAAATCAGCCAGAGGTGGTAAAAGGCCAATTTGGCAGTGGCTGCCACCTGGGCCTCCATAGTTAAGGCAGAATCCAGGAGCACTCCCAAACTCCTAACCTCCAGCACTGGCACCAAAGGTGCCCCATCGAAGGTCGGAAGTGGGAGTCCCAGCCCCAACCCAACCCAAGTACAGGACCTCCATCTTCGCCGGGTTTAGTTTCAGCCGGCTCAGTCTGAGCCACCCAGCCATGGCCTGCAAGGCCCGGTGGAGATCTTCTGGGTTGGAGTCTGACCAGCCACCCAACATCAGATAGAGCTGGGTGTCATCCACATATTGATGACACCCGAGCCCATACCTCTGGGCAATCTGGGTGAGTGGGCACATGTAGATGTTAAACAACATCGGGGAAAGCACCACCCCTGAGGCATACTGCATTCGTGCAGGTGCCTCCGGGACTGCTGTTCCCCTAGCACCACCCTCTGTCCCTGACCTTGGAGAAAAGAGGCAAGCCACCTCCTCTAGCTTTGTTGTTAGAAATGCTTTCTAAGGCCCATTTGACTTTGCACTCCAGGATATCTGGTTCAAGGTCACTGATCACACCATCATGGTTGTCAAGGTCATTGAGATCCTTCTTGTATAGTTCTGTGTATTCTTGCCATCTTTTCCTAATTTCTTCTGCTTCTGTTAGGTCCCTACCATTTTTGTCCTTTATCGTGCCCAGCTTTACATGGAACGTTCCCTTGATTTCTCCAATTTTCTTGAAGAGATCTCTAATCCTTCCCATTCTATTGTTTTCCTCTATTACTTTGCATTGTTCATTCAGGAAGGCCTCCTTATCTCTCCTTGCTGTTCTCTGGAAATCTACATACAGTTGGGTGAATCTTTCCCTTTCACCTTTGCCTTTCGCATTCCTTCTTTCCTCTGCTATTCATAAAGCCTCATCAGACAGCCACTTTGCTTTCTTGCATTTCTTTTTCTTTGGGATGGTAGTACATTGTCACAAACCTCTATCCATAGTTCTTCAGGCACTCTGCCTATTCTTCACCTCCACTCTGTATTCATAAGGAATGTGAACTAGGTCAACTAGTTCAAACCTGAATGACCTAGTGGTTTTCCCAATTTTCTTAAGTTGAACTCTAAATTTTGCAATAAGTAGCTCATGATCTGAGCCACAGTCAGCTCCAGGTCTTGTTTCTACTGACTGTATAGAGCACTGGTTCCCAAAGTGGGCAATACTGCCCCCTGTAGGGTGCTGGAACAATCCAGGTGGGCTGGAATGATCCAGGTGCAGATCCACAAATTGCATCTTTTTGTCCACTTATAGAAGGTAGATATCCATAGGGGCACTGAGTAATTTTTTTTTCTGAAAAGGGGGGGTAGGCCAAATAAGTTTAGGAACCTCTGGTGTAGAGCTTCTCCATCTTTGACTGCAAATGATATAATCAATCTGATTTCGGTGTTGCCCATCTGGTGATGTCCATGTGTAGAGTCACCTATTAGGTTGTTGGAAGAGGGTGTTTGCTATAACCAGTGTGTTCTCTTGACAAAACTGTGTTAGCCTTTGCCCAGCTTCATTTTGTTCTCCATCGCCAAACTTCTCCATTATTCCGATTACCTTTTGACTTCTTACTTTAGCATTCCAGTCCCCTATGATGATGAGGACATCTTTTTTTGGTGTTAGTTCTATGAGGTGTTGTAGGTCTTCATAGAACCAGTTCACTTCAGCCTCTTCTGTGTCAGTGGTTGGGGCATAGATTTGGATTACTGAGATGTTGAATGGTTTGCCTTTGTTTCAGACCAAGATCATTCTGTCGTTTTTGAGATTGTATCCTATTACTGCCTTTCACACTCTCTTGTTGACTATAAAGGCCACACCATTTTTTCTACAGGATTCTTGGCCACAGTAGTGGATATAATGGTCTTCTGAGTTAAATTTGCCCATTCCTGTCCACTTTGGTTCACTGATTCCCAAGATGTTGATGTTCAGTCTTGCCATCTCATTTTTGACCACATCCAACTTAACTTGATTCATAGATCTTACATTCCAGGTTCCTTTGCAGTATTGTTCTTTGCAGCATTGAACTTTCCTTTCACCATCAGACACATCCACAACTGAGCATCCTTTTGGCTTTGGCACAGCCTCTTCACTCTTTCTGGGGTTACTTGTACTTGCCCTCTTGCTCTTCCCCAGGAGCATATTGGACACCTTCCGATCTGAGGGGCTCATCTTCTGGTGTCATGTCTTTTAGCCTTTTGTTGCTGTCCATGGGGTTTTCTTGGCAAAGCTACTGGAGTGAGCTGCCGTTTCCTTCTCCAGTGGATCACATTTTGTCTGAGTTCTCTGCTGTGGTCTGTCCATCCTGGGTGGCTACCACTGTACAATTAGAGGCTGAAAAGTTCTTAGGACAGAGTTTGGTTTGATCACAGATTGACAACTTTTTAGGCACCCCTCATATTTCAGTCAGCCCTCATATGTTCACATGCACACAACTGACAGATACATTCTCACAAACATAATCATTTTCAAACCCATTTATTTGGCTTCTATCACTGGCCAGACGGGTTCAGAGGGAGACGCATTCATTTCCATCTGGAGGGCGCAAAGGTTTCTTGAGGGACTGGACATCGGAAAGGCCACCAGAGCTTGTTTGCACAATCCTAGAACTATAGACCTGAAAGAGGCTTGAAAGTCAGAACAACCAGCCTCCACAGCACAGAGGCAAAATTTTCCATCTCAGCCCCACGCTTCAGAGATTCACCCATCTCCCCCAAACC
Source organism: Gekko gecko (assembly GCA_029375565.1). Taxonomy (NCBI): domain Eukaryota; kingdom Metazoa; phylum Chordata; class Lepidosauria; order Squamata; family Gekkonidae; genus Gekko; species Gekko gecko. Next base: position 79,965,267 of record JAPDNY010000003.1, on the reverse strand, counting down.
CCAATCTGCAGTTGTTATGGAAGATCAACCAGACCCATGCAATCAAATGAAAGGTGTTTTCCATTCATCTCTGCATCTGCTGTGGCAAAGAAATGCCACACGGAGCCGATCATTTATGTGAAGAGGAAATCGGGAGTGGGCAGGAATGGGGAAGGCGCCTTTAGAGCAGGCTTGGGCCACCTGGAACTCTGGAGACTAGTTGACACTAAAGAGTTGGAGGGATGTTTTGCCTGGCAGGAAGTCAGGGCTAGATGTCTTTGTCTTCTTTGGCAGCTAAAGATGCCTCAGGAGCTGTGGCAGTAAGAGTCATTGGTTGAACAGCCCGAGTTAGCTATCAGAGATCAATTGAATCAGAATGTTAAACATCAGACTCGCATCTGGATTTATTTTCTGCCTACAAAGAGAGTAGTGATAACCGTATCCGTGAAATTACCATATCCACTTTTTCCTCCCCGAGGGTAACTGGAGCCTCACACCAGCTAATCCAGAAAGTGAGCCCATCTTATAGAAGTCAATGGGATTGAGTTTGCTTAATCAGTTCATGGGACTACTGTGATGTAAAACAAGACTAGCTTTTCTTAACAACAGTGTCTCATAATTCAGTAGGAATGAGGATCAGAATGAGATTTGGGGGGAAATGTTATCTTTCAAAATCTATATTTTATACATTTTGTTACATGAACACATGAACCTGTCATATCTTGAATCAGATCCTCGGTCTATTTGGGTCAGTATTGTCTACTCAGACTGGCAGCGGCTCTCCGGGGTCTCAGGAACAGGTGTGGGAGGGGGCTGTAGCTCAGTGGCAGACCATCTGCTTGGCATGAAGAAAGTCCCAGATCCAGTCCCTGATGTCTCCAGTTAAAGGATCTGGCAGTAGGTGAAAGACCTCTGCCTGAGGATTGGCTGCATTAGGGCCAGGGTGTGTCGCCTAATATGCAAAGGAGTTCCTTGTTATGTCCTAAGACCAGGAGCGAGAGAAGGCTAAAGGTTGCCAAGCTCCACTCCGGGGAACAATAGGGACTAGGCTCCTGAGCTCGCCTAAAGGGAGCCAATGAGAACATTGGCGGGAGATTCAAACCCACCAAAAAGAATGTGGGGCGTCCCCCCCTTACTGTATATAGTTGGCCTCCGGCCGTTGCTGTTTGTCTTTTGTTGTGTGAAGTACAAATAAATGCGTCTTCTCTTATGTCATCGTCCGAGTCATGAGGCATGGAACCCAGTACTTCACATTCCTGCTACAAAGAGCCCTGTTATGTGTTAGATGGCTTCTAATCTACACACGTCCATATAATACTGCTACTACTTTGTTTTCTTGCTCTTTTCTGGGCCTCCAGTCTCCCTTTTGGCATGCTTCACTGAGAGGCCAGCCTAGATCTGTTTCTGGGCACAAGAGACATTTCCTGAGGGGGTTGTTTTTGTCAAGTCCAGCAACCGACAGTGCACACATGCCCATTGAACCAAACTGGCTTGCCATACATCAGCATCACCACTGCTGCCCTCTAAGCTGAGGGTGAGAGAGCTACATGAGAACATCCAGAGCAGCGAGCCTCTGAATAACAGTGGATTGGGAGCAAACCAGGCAAAGACCGCTGCCTTCACTCATTGTCTGTGGACTTCCCAAAAGCGTTTGGCTGGCAACTGTGGGAACAGGATATTGGTTTAGATGGACTTTTTACGGTGCTGTCCTAAGCAGAGTTATGTCAATGGGCTTAGAAGGGTATAACTCTGCTTAGGATTGCACTGTTAGCAATTCATCGGGGTTCACCCTGTGTTTTAACACTTTACAAAACTGTTGTTTCTTCTCAACTGCTCACAGTAGAAGTTTGATGACCTCATAGAACCAGTCCTCTAGGTGGTAGATGGGCTCTCCCTTGCTGGAGGTCTTCAGAGAGAGGCAAGAGCAACGGATTGGACTAGATCAGGGATGGCAAAAGTACGGTTTGGGAGCCGCATGCAGCTCTTTCACACATATTGCGTGGCTCCTGGCTGGGCAAGCGAAGGGGAGGCATGCCCTGTTCACCATTACCCATGTGCAGGGCTTCTGCTGCCTTTCTGTGTACTTCATTCTTGCCTCCTCCAGCCCCTCTGTACTTTCTGGCCCCCTCGCAGTCTCCACCCCCTTTGTAGCCCTGTTTGCCACTCCTCTCACCCAATCTTTTTTAGCGGGCTGTCTGACATCAAAATGGTGCTCCAGATCTTGCAAAGTGCTCTTATAAGTTGCTGTAGATTTTCCAGGTTGTCTGGCCGTGGTCTTGGCACTGTAGGACCTGACGTTTCGCCAGTAGCTGTGACTGGCATCCTCAGAGGTATAACACAGAAAGATGGAGTGCTCTCAGAGGTAGTGTCTCTCAGAGGTATAACACAGAAAGTACTTCATCTTTCTGTGTTATATCTCTGAGGATGCCAGTCACAGCTACTGGTGAAACGTCAGGTCCTACAATGCCAAGACCACGGCCAGACAGCCCAGAAAATCTACAGCAACTAATGAACTCCGGCCGTGAAAGCCTTCAACAACATATTGCTCTTATAAGATTGCAGTTGGCAAGAGATTCTCAGGTTCCTTTTCACAACTACTGTGTGCACACAGATAACAATGATCCCATTTTACCCCCACCCCACTCAAACAAACAAACACACATACTTCAAAAAGTAACATTGAGGGTTTGTCTGATTTCCAGTTTTCCCACAGGAAGAATCAGGTGGAAGTCCTTGTGGGTGGGGAGTGGGGAACCTAGGCTTGCCAGCCTCCAGGCAGGTCCTGGAGATCTCCAGGGAATCACAGCTCTCTCCAGATGAGGGAGATCAGTTCCCTTGCAGGCTGGCACCTCTCCTAGTAGTCGCTCCTATTAGCTGAATGGCTGATTACACTGGTCTATGACTGTGAATAAACACTTCTTCTTCTTCTTCGAATGGCTGATTACTTCGACTGGTTGTTTGGCCTTGAAGAAACTGCTGAAATTGAGCTTTTTCTCAATGTAATTGTAAACGCCACTGGCGCTGTCTCTATCTGTGTCTTTCTCCTTTATGGGAGGATTAATATATAGAGCTTCCACATAAGGTCTTGGGGACCTAGGTTTGAATCCCCATCTGGCTATGGAAGCTCACTGAGTGATTTTGGACCAGTCACATATTTTCAGCCTAACCTACCTCACAGGGTTGTTGTGCAGATGAAAAGGAGGAGAGGATGATGATGTAAGCCGCTTTGATCCCCACTGTGGGGAAAGACTATCGTTTCCCTAGGCAGAGGCTGTAGGGAGAGAGGTGACAAGCGCAAGACAGGGGGACAGATAAAGGTATGGTGGCTGTTGGGTGGGAAGAAGATAGGGTTGCCAACTCCAGATTGGGAAATTCCTGGGTATTTAAGGGGTGGAGTCTAGGGAGGGTGAGGGTTTAGGAGGTGAGGTACCTCAGACAGGCATAATGACATAGACTTCACCAGGGCTATTTTTGTAGAAAAAGCCCAGCAGGAACTCATTAGCATATTAGGCCACAACCAACAGCAGAAACTCATTAGCATATTAGGCCACACCCCTGACAACACAGCTCATTATCATATTAGGCCACACCCAACATTGCCAGAAGTCTGGTCATCCAGCCACACCCATCTTTTGCTACTTATTCTGTTTACCTTGTTTGTTGTCAAAACCCAGGGCTTGTTTTGGAGCAGAAACTCCTTTTCATGTTAGGCCACAGACCCCCTAATCCTAATGAGTTTCTGCTGTTGGGTGTGGCCTATTATGCTAACGAGTTCCTGCTGGGCGTGGCCAACTTGGGAGCCAGCTGGAACTCCGTTCCTGTGTGTTCCTGCCCAAAAATAGCCCTGGACTTCACCTTCCAGAAGGGGCTTCTATCCTGTGTGACCAACTTATTCTTGGAGACTTTTATGGACATATGTAATTGCTCTCTAATTATCTATGTAACTATGATGGACAGATGGTATAATCTTCTGCTGATTTAGTCAACGTTAAGCAATTAATAGTTATGCTTTAATAAAAAGCTTAAAAGGGAAGCAGAGATTCTCTACTAGCAGTTCCTGAGGTGTACCTCTGGCTGGGAGTTAAATAATCTGATACAAACCAACGAGATGCCAAAGGCTTTTTAAGTACATGACCAAAGTCATCCAGAACAGAACTCATTTCGGATGAAGCTATCAGCTTAACAGAAGGGGGAAACAGTCCTTTTGGCTGGCACCACTTCCTTCTGCCCTGATCCTGCTCACTTATCAGTCTGCAAGAAACTGCCCCCCAATGTTATTTATTTCATCAGATTTCTGTTACGGTAATCTATTAGAGTCAGAATCCTCAATATATTTCTGAAGTTTGGGCAAAGCAATTTGGTCTACTGTGAAACACAAAACTTATTTTCCAAAGGGGCAGCCACTTACAATAATGAATATATTGAAATTTACAGTATGTTGATGTGTAATTTGCAGACTATTAATTGCATGCGCTGTTTTCATTTGGCTTTGTTGAGGAATCTATTTTGTCTCTGCCCTTTATTAGGTATCAAGGTAGAAATCTCGGCTGATTTCATGCTGCTTTCTCAGCCAAGCATGCTTATTATTTTGATCACAAAGGGAGATCTGGTCCAGCATAACCTTTGCATGACATTTGTGTGTGTGTGTGTGTGTCTTTCTTTGTTTCTTTAAAAAAACCAGGGGGGAAAGGGGGGAAACTCAAAATATAGCCACTATTTGTATTTTTATTGGGGAAAATATTATTTTATAACAGAAAACATAAACAAAACAACCAGCATACACAAACACACAAAACAAACACAAAATGGGAGAATCTCTCCACCTTTTTGAATAGACTGTTTTGTTATCCTTTACAACCCTCATTATAAAAAAAATATTCTGCACCTTATATTGTAAAACATAGCTTTGCACATTTTATCGTTAATGTTCTTATGGTACTTTGTTTCGGTTATAATCATGTTTCATTTGCTTCTCTTGTAAAGTCTTGACCATGTTCCTTTAAAATTTTTCTCTTTATGTCCTTTCAAAATTAAAGTTAATTTGTCAATTTCAGCAGTTTCTAGTAATTTGTTTATTATTTCTTCTTTTGAAGGTGCTCCTTTTGTTCTCCAATATTTAGCATACAGTATTCTAGCAGTTGTAACTACGTCTAAAATAAGATAAGAGTCTTGTTTTTTTACAATTTTGTGGAAGTATATTCAATAAAAAGAGTTCTGGTACAAAAAGTACATTGCTTTTTAAGATTTGTTGTAATATTTCATGTATCCAAGCCCAATTTTTTTTTTACTTTTATCACAAGTCCACCACATGTGAAAAAAGGAAGCAACTTTTTTTTGACATTTCCAACAATCATTTGACATGTTGGGGTAACATTTGGATAACTTATCTGGTATAATATACCATCTATAAAACATTTTATAAATATTTTCTTTGTAAGAGATTGCGAATAATTTTAAAAAGAATAAAGGGGAAACATATATATATATATATATATATATATATATATATATATATATATATATATATGTGTGTGTGTTTAGAAATAACAGCACAACAATGGTGGCGGCACATCAAACAAATAAGTGGTAGCAGATCTACACATATCTACACATAAAGACCTCTTCCCACATTGTATTTTAAGTGTATATTTAAAAATCTTGGGATGTGGAATGTATTTGTTGTTGTTGTTCAGTCACACAGTCGAGTCCGACTCTTCGCAACCCCATGGACCGCATCACACCAGGCCCTCCTGTCTTCTGTCATCCTCTGGAGTTTGCTCAATTTCATGTTTGTTGCCTCGATAATATTGTCTAACCATCTCATCCTTTGCCGTCCCTTTCTTCTTGTACCTCCAGTCTTTCCCAGCATCAGGGTCTTCTCCAGTGAGTGCTCCTTTCTCATTTGGTGGTGGCCAAAGTATTTGAGCTTCAACTTCAGGTTCTGGCCTTCCAGGGAACAGTCAGGGTTGATTTCTTTTAGGATTGACTGATTTGATCCCCTTGCAGTCCAAAGGATAGTATAATCCAATCTTGTCAGATCTTGGAAGCTAAGCAGGGTCAGTATTTGGATGGGAGACCACAGAGGAAGACCTGGCAGAGGAAGGCAATGGCAAACCACCTCTGCTTTGCAAACCACCACTTGCCCTGGAAAACCTATGAGGTCGCCATAAGTTGGCTGAGACTTGACTTGATGGCACTTTATACACACACTTGCCTAAAATGCAAATATGGAGCAAAAGTGAAGGTTTCTGTTGAGTGTCCACTTGATGACAAACACCCATTGGCAGGCGCAGGTGAGAAAGAGCTGTCAAATGCCAGGGCTTTTGGAGAGGAGAGTGGCCATGCAACAACACATTCCTTGCTGTCAAGATGCTTTCATCAGATCCTTGATTGGTTGACATATTAATCTCAAATGTAGCTTGCCAGTGCCACATATAGTATGGGACCCAGAGTTTGCAATAATAAAATTATACAAAAGAAGGACAGGGTAAAGTGTATTAATGAACAACAACAAACCCCACTTGGTATGAAATGAAAACTATTAAACATCATACCTATTAAAACTATGGAATTCTCTGTAGCTGGACAAATGTTTGACAGGGATTTGTTAGCACCACCACCCAATCCTTCAAGAGTAACAACTAAGGAGCCAGTTTGGTATAGTGGTGAAGTGCACGGACTCTAGTCTGGGAGAACCGAGTTTGATTCCCCACTCCTCCACTTGCACCTGCTGGATGACCTTGGGCAAGCCATAGTTCTGGCACAGCTGTTCTTGAAAAAGAGCCATTTCTGTCAGAGCTCTCTCAGCCCCACCTACCTCACAGGGTGTCTGTTGTGGGGAGGGGAAGGGAAAGGAGTTTGTAAGCCACTCTGAGACTCCTTTAGGTAGTGAAGGGCAGGGTATAAATCCAACTCTTCTTCTTAACTCAGTATACTAAATTGATTGTTTGATGTAATAACATTACACAAAGCTTACTTGTATATTTAATGCACTGATCCCAGGCTGCTTTCATTCCTTCTTGGGAAAAGTATTTTCTACTTGCAGAAAAGTATTTGCAGGGGTGTTCAAATGTGGTTGTTCTTGGAGGCTGTGCAAGTTTGTGTTTCTGGGAGGAAACTTGCTAGAAATTCTGCCACTTGGGAATAAGGGACACCAACTCTCACAGCTTTGAGAAGATGCAACTATAGAGCATAAGTATGCAGCTTATACTACATGGATACTGACAAATAAAGGATTTCAGTCACATGTCACATGCACACAGACACAGCTTGTCGCACATACAACTCCCCCCCCCAACATAAAAAAGCAAGCATATAAAATCACACCCAGATTCACAGAGACATACCTTCTTTAGAGACATCGTTTCACACATTGGCATTGATACACTTAAACCTTCCAGAAGACATAGTTAACAAACTAACTCAGGCACTTGTAAAACAATGAACAGATGAAAAAACATACCAGATGTTCTTGTGTGCCCACAATTATGTTCTTAGTACCCACAATTCTCCAACAATTGTTGTTGTTCAATTGCACAGTCGAGTCCAACTCTTCGCGTCCCCACAGACCACATCACGCCAGGCCCTCCTGTCTTCTGTCGTGCTCCGGAGTTTGCTTAATTTCATGTTCGTTGCCTCAATAACAGTGTCTGACCATCTCATCCTTGGCCGTCCCCTTCTTCTTGTACCTTCAGTCTTTCCCAGCACCAGGGTCTTCTCCAGTGAGTGCTCCCTTCTCATTTGGTGGCCAAAGTCTTTGAGCTTTGGCTTCAGTACCTGGCCTTCCAGGGAACAGTCAGGGTTGATTTCTTTTAGGATTGACTGATTTGATCTCCTTGCAGTCCAAGGGACATGTTGAAAAAAGAGCACCCCTCTTTCTCACATAAACCGCGTATACAGAGCTAGTAGCCAGGGACTTTGCAAAAAAAAAAAAAGGTAAGCAATGGCATGCACCCGTGCATGCACGAACACACGCACGCAACAACAGAGGCAACAACTATCTGTCCAGACACAGGACGGAAGGCTCATTCTTATACAGGAACACAAAGACACACCCGGGAGTGGGATCCCGCTTGCCTTCCAAGGAAACACGCACGTGCCATCTTTTACATGCCTAATGAAGGGCGAAAGACAGAAAAACGCACAGGCACCGGCAGACGCGGAGGTACGAGGCCACACTCGCTAGGGCTTGGCCACAGCCGTCTGTGCAAATGGCCCTTTCACAAACACGCGCGGAAAGCTGTACAGACAAAGGCGCGGAAACAACAAACTCGCCAATAGTACTTGCGGGAACTAATAATTGATCGCTGTGCGCAAGGAGTAGGGGAGCGAACCCAGCGGGCGGCTGGCGGTTCGGTAGCCTTTACTCTCTGCCCGCCCGCCCGCCGGGTCCCCCCCTCCGAGTCCTCCCGCGTCCGCTCCCGGGGCCGGTTGCGTCAGTTTCCCGCTAGCCTGACGCGGCGAGGAGGCACCGGGAGCTGTCCGGAGGCTCCTGGTGCTGAAACCGCAGCGGCTCTTCGACCAGCTCCCGCCCCCGGCGAACCCCTGCTTGCGATCGCTGCCAGGTTTCTGGGGCACATTTTCGGTGTAACCAAGACCTCCCTCCATCCCCTCCCTCCAATCCCAGTCCAGATGGGTTATCGGCCGCGATTGTCGGGATTGGCGGCGAAGAGGACCGAGGCTGGGCAACAACCTGAATTTATCCTCCCCTCCCCGCCCTCCCCTCGGCTTTATTTATTTAAGGGTTGAGCAGGAGGAGGAGGAGGAGGAGGGAAACCCGCCCATCCCTCCCCGCTCCCGCCCTTCCTCAGCACCCCCCCCTCCACTCCATCCGCGCTGCAAAAGTATCGTCCCTTCCCATTGCATCCCACGGAGGTAGCAACAGCCACATCATCATCACGGAAAGCCGGATGGGAGAGCTGTGGGGAGGCTGATGAAAGGACGGCCGGACGGTGCCCAGCAAGGTGGGGGCGGCAAGGAAAACAGCCTTTTCCTTTCTTTTTCCTTTTTCTTTTTTTTTTTGTCGTCTAGGTCTTGGTCCGGCACACCGTCATTCGAGCAAGGCTTTTTAAATTTTTTACTCCATAGGCGAGGATCGTGTATATACAGATATTTCTCCCTTGTATTTCAAAGACTGGGGATGGTTGAGCGTCAATGCCATTGAGCGAAAACAACAGTCAGAGAAAGCGGCGGCGGCGGCGGCGGCGGACAGAAGAGGAAGAGGAAACTGGAGATGGTTGTAGCCGCGGAAAGGCAGGCGCCGTATGCTGCATCCAAGGGAGATTCCTGCATCTGCTGAAAGCGCCTTCTCCTCCTCCGCGCCAGCCACCACGGTCTGTACGGGCTGTCAGTGCGTTTGATGACGTCCCTGTTTTGTGAAAGGGGAAAGGAAACGTGACCATGTAAGATACACGTTTCCTTAGGCGATTTCAGGGAGAGGCTAAAACAAATGTCGGCAGGTTTTCTTTTTGAAAGTCCAGGAAGGGAAGCGAATCGAGGAATAGCCGAGACCCCAGGTCTCCTCCCCAGTGCCCATTTTTCTAAAACAAACCCCATTTGCGTGTGTGGTCCAAGCGATTCCTGCCATTTGGAGAGGCAGAACGAATTGCAGTGAATATGGGGACGAAAGTTAACCTCATTTAATACTTAGTTCCTTTCAGGACTTTCAATATATTTTTATTGAGAATATTTTAATAAAGCGACATTTCCAGTAACCTCTGAGGATTTTAAATTGGGGGGGAGGGGGGTGTTTTCTCCTCCCGCCCAGATGAGCATCTTTTTGGTCAATGAAGCACATTTTGATATTACTGTTAATAAGGATGATGACAGTAACAGAAAAGAAGTGATTCTGCATTTTCCTAATGACCTGCTCTGCTGTTCTTCTGCCAGAAGCACATTTTTAAAATGTTCAAACGAAACAAAAATAGTAATAAGGAGAAATACTTGACATGCCAAATACTGTTGAAAGAACTATATTTTTCTCTTCGCACCTTTCGGTGACTTATTCCTCTTCTTCCCCCCCTCCTGTTGGGGAGTTCCACATGTTTCCAGTTTCCACTATATTTTCCCTGAACCATCCCAGCACACTGGGAGTAGAAGGAACACTTCGTCTGAGATTTAATTTTAATTTTTTTAAAAAAGAAAAATTGTGGAATTGTTTGTTAAAAAAACAACAGAGCCCTGTAAGGGAGAAGGTGAGAAGATCAGTACTTTTTTTAAAAGAAGATAACCTCAAGCTGTTAATTTTTTTTAATTGGGATTGCTGTGAAATATCCTAAAGATCTTCCTGCAAGTTCCATTTATGTTACTGAACCGGATCTAATATATATGTATCACTGAGGGTGGGCGGGAGCCAGGGAAAGGAAACGGAAATTAACCAATCCAGCCCTCTTGTTCTTGGGCTCCCCCTACTGGCCCTTTTTTTCCTACCCAACCCTGTCTGGAAGGGAAGGCACATGATAATACCAAGGAGCGCAATCGTTTTATGGTACTATTACTACGGATTGCTGATCCCCAGACAAATGTTGTGCCACCAGGGTCTCCTCAAGTGCCGTTGCCGTGTGTTGTTCAATGACCTGAAGGTCTTCCTCCTGCGGAGACCCCCTGCTCCCCCTCCTCCCTCCCCACTGCCTCTCCCTCCCATGATCAGTGGAGACCCAGCCTTGAGCTTGCAGGCTTCCAATAACAACACGCTAACTGTGCTGCATGGAGGGCAAAGGGGACCTTGGAGAGCACCGACTACCGGAGGTGGTGGTGGAGGAGGAGGAGTGCGGACCACAAGCCTTCCAGAAGAAGAGTGGGGGGGTCCTGGGGGAGAGGGAGAGCAGCCCATGTCTATGATGAGCACCACCTCCTCGGATGACTTCTGTAAAGCAAAAGCAGAGGATCGGTATTCTCTGGAGAGCAGTTTGGACAGTGGGATGAGGACCCCTCTCTGCAGGATCTGCTTTCAGGGCCCAGAGCAGGTGAGTACACCTTTTGATCTGAAGTTCTACACACACACACACACAAGATCTTTTTGCCCTCTGCAGGATGCTCCATTAGTGTTTTTTTTTTCTTGTTGGGAAGACTGAGATAAAGGGGAGCGAGAAGAAGTTAGGAGTGAAGTGTTCCAATTTGGGAACTTAGATAGAGAGAAGCAGCTTCACCAGTGGTACTGCAGATCCAGCAGGCCCAGACCACTCACCACAAACAGAACTCACCAAGGAACAAGAGAGACATAGTTACTTCCCTCCTCCAAGCATCGAAAGAGCACAGGACTCATCCCCCTTGCCTAGCAGAGTGTACAGGGAAGTAAAACACACATACGAAAACCACATGTAAAAAGAGCGAGATCCACATGTGGTGCTTTCATGCAGATGCACTTTGTTTACATTCCCACAAAATTGCTCCAAATGAAGGACTGTAGTTTTCTATAACAAGTATGGTGTAGGAAAGAGAGAAAGTGCAATTGAATTGATATCTGAGGGTTCCTGTCAGCTACCTTTGGTTCTAGGAGTACAGAGTGTTCTGCTAATATCCTGTTTGAAGTTCATGTATATGAATGAGCCTTGTGTGATGATGCCATTCAAAATTGCCTAAACTTTATTCTGTGCCTTACCAAATTAACACTTGGACATAGACATGTACATCCAATGCTTCCTACTGTGCTCATTGGGAATTGCTCCCAGAGTTTGGCATCCTTATAATTGCCCTCTGAGGTTTTTTTTAAGTTGGCTTCTGAAACAGCAAATGTCTTGCCTTTGTGGAACTGGTGGTTTTCAGTCTGGAGACAAAAGTTGGACCACACAGCTTCTCTCAGATATTTCAGATTTATAATAAAGCTTTCAAATGCCATGCCATTTCTAGTGCTGGAAATATTGTGAATAATGAAAAGAGAGTTTTATTTTTCAATTGCAGTGTGCTGTAACTGACTGGATAATTTCTGATACTCAGCAATGAGAGCAACAACACTGTCTCAAGTGCTGAGAAAAGCACGAACTCCTTAATCAAAGGTCCGTCTCTCTGAGCACTGTTCCAACGGCTGGCCTTTTAACAAATGTTTAAGGAGTACAGATCAAAGCAAAGTAAAGAAATAAACAGCTGAGATGCTAAAAACAGTGAGATTAAACCATTTTCCATGGAAATGTATTTAGAAAGCATGATCACATAACGATTTCTTATGGAAATAATGAGCCATTGATGTTGTACAACTAAGGTTCTGAAACTTCCATTGTTGGCATTAGGCTGTATATCACAGTCAGATACACTGGATGGAGTCTAATGGGAGTTTCTCATGCATAGATCCTGTTTGTGTAACTTCCATGTGATTTCGTTTTGAGGGCTAAGCAGGAAAGATTCTCATTGGGTTGTCCGGATACAGTTGTGCACACTTGTCTCTTTGAAATTAATGGAGCTTAGACATTCCTTAAACTTTGCTGTTTTGTGGCAACTGCCTTTTGTGTGGGCTGTCTCCCATTTGTGAGTGGTTGGGACAACTTCAGCAGCATTACAAAGGAAAGTGATGATAATGTTGTTGTGATGTATTGCCTATATATAAAGTTTAATTCTGTAAAGTTGGGGTTGCTCCCTGGACTTGGAAAGAAGGGTCCTGGATTTGCCTCTGTTCACGCACAATGTATTATGGCCTTGAGTAGCCTTGAGTGTCACTATCTCTGAGTCTCGGATTTCTATCAATAACCCCCCCATTGAAAATTACTTTAAGGGAAGTGTGAGCCTGCATGCCTCACCATACATGATTAAGACACGGAACAAACTGAGGACTGTAGAGCCCTTTCTACACTGAAAGCATTAACAGGAATGTAAATTTTAAGGAATACAATATAACTGTTGAAAAGAGGAACAAACACCCTTATGCTGAGATTGTTTTGGAATTGTACACAGCTGACCACCCTATGTCTAAAGGGATGGTAGCACGTTTTGGTGTCCACCCTGTGGAGAGATCTCTGAGAGCAGCAATGGTTTAAGTAAGAGGGTATCCATCCTGCTCACTTCTTTGAAATTTCCAGTGAGCACAGCAGGACTTGCCAGTTTGGTGTAGTGGTTCAGAGCAGCGGGCTCTAATCTGAAGAACTGGGTTTGATTCCCCACTTCTCCACGTGCAGCCAGCTGGGTTACCTTGGGTTAGTCACAGTTCTCTCAGAGCTGTTCCCTCAAGAGCAGTTCTCTCAGAGCTCTCTCAGTCCCACCTACCTTCACAGGGTGTCTATTGGGGGGAAAGGAAGGGAAGGAGATTGTAAGCCACTCTGAGACTCCATATGAAGGGCAGGATATAAATCCTCCTCCTCCTCCTCCTCCTCCTCCTCCTCCTCCTCCTCCTCCTCCTCCTCCTCCTCCTCCTCCTCCTCCTCCTCCTCCTCCTCCTCCTCCTCCTCCTCCTCCTCCTCCTTCTTCTTCTTCTTCTTCTTCTTCTTCTTCTTCTTCTTCTTCTTCTTCTTCTTCTTCTTCTTCTTCTTCTTCTTCTTCTTCTTCTTCTTCTTCTTCCTCTTTTTCTTCTTTGCACTAAACCATACTTGCCCATCCTAATATATGGGAGAAAACACTGTCTTTGCCACAAAGGGCTCATGTGGGTATTAAAAAGGGAAAATGGGAAGCACGTCTATTTTTTAAAAATCAACCTGTGGAGTGTAAATCCAGTTCCAAAGAGAAAGAGCCCTGTCTCAAAAGCAAGCTCAGCTGATATGTTACAGTGAGAGCCAGTATATCCTGCATGTACGTTCATACATCTATTTGTAAGCAAGATCCAGTGAGTGTTCATTTTACAATTGAAAGCAGGGACCAGTACCTGGATAAATGTGGGGTTTACCTCACATATTCAGGTATACAAGCATTGAGTGGGACATGAGAATTACGCAACAGAAAAATCAAGAAAAATCAAGTGTACGTGTCATACAAAACCAACCTTGCACAGAAGACGTGCCTGCACAATGACACACCCGGTGGGGCAGAAGAGTGGGCCCAAGCACACTGGCCCTGTCCTCTGCCTTCACGTGGCTGCTGAGTTGCAAACATGTGGAGGATGAGCCCATGCATATGCCTCCACTCCACGATGGGCAATGTTGCTTTTCAAACACTGGTGATCTCTGGAAGGGAGCATGTGCACAGGCACCTCCTCCATGTTTACACCTTTCAGGTAACTTGGAGATCACGCAGAAGGGGGCAGGACCAGTATGTTTATGCTCACTCTCTCCCTCCATGGACGGTGAGTCAATGCACAGATGGGATTCCGCAGGCATTTACTGTAACTTGTGGACAGGATCAAAATGGGTAGCCATGTTGGTCTGTCTGTAGTGGCATTGGCATCCACCTGCTATTGTCCTTTGCCTGCTAATCTCATTCGGCATCTGAATCCGCTCCCCTTTCTAACAATTAGGACAGACGGACTCACATTCTGGTTGTATCCGAAGAAGCGAAAGCTCCTCCCCTGCCACACATTTCGTTAGTCTTTAAGGTGCTCCTGGACTCTCTGGCTCCTGCTCTTTCCGACTTGTGGACAGGGCTCGTGAGCCGGCTAAAACATTTGCCTTAAACTGGAATGTTACTATTATAAGCACTTATCAGTTACCTCAGGAGATTAAACGTGGCATATGCAGAAAAGGTTTCACTTTGGAGGCCTAACTTATGAAGCCAGCCTTTATTTATTAGGGCAGTCCTATGAATGTTTAATGTAAAGAGTGGGTCATGCAGGTTTTTATTGGAGACAATGCTCCCTCTAAGCTCCATGGCACTGTGAACAGAAATCCTACATCATCAGCAAAAGAAGTTAGTAGCATTAAAGTTGCGAGTGAGTCTACATTTGACTATAACATAAATTAGGGGGCTTTTTTTAGAAGATTACTTCGATAACCTTGTAAAAGTATCAGAATAAATTTTGAACTATATTTAAAATATATTTTAAGAATAATTTAAACATTATAAGAGAAAACAGAATCAGGTCAAATTTCATTACAGAAAATGTTGTCCTCTATAGGGGTAGACCAGGCCTCTGGAGAACCAGGCCTACCCACCCCTTTCCACTGTGTTGGTAGACCTGGCCTCCGGAGAACAGGTCTGCTACCCATCCTTTTCTGCTATATTGGTAGACCAGGCCTTCGGATGTCAAAAGATGTAAAGAGTTGTTTCTGGCTTTGTGGCCCTCATTAAAAACAAAAAAGCACTACCATTTCCCATGCAAAAAGCATATGCACTTAATTCTGTATTTCAAATATTTGCATATGTCTTATCAATTGAGCTAATTCTGATGCATTTGTGCAATGCTGGTGTCTGAACGCAAAGCTTGCTTGTGACCCCAGTGCCAAGAGGAGGGGCGAGGCAGGCATCCTGGCTAGAGTCACTCCATCATCCCCAACTAACTACTAACCCTGTATACAGTTTGCTTGAAATAATACACACTTACACATAGTTTTCAGAAAAGTGGGAAAATAAACCTTTTTTATTGATTACAGCAGTTTGTATGCTTTGGCACAGCATGGGTCCCATCCCTCACCTCGCCTCCTGCAAGTCGATAATCCACTGTACACCTGGGGATGAGAGGCCTCTGGATACCACAAGGGTGGACACCCCAAGGTGGTCTCCCCTGCCACCTGGGTGGGAGGGTAATCCCGGCCATGCCCCCAGGCTGGGGGTACCACTTGCCCCTCACGCCAAAATCCCACAAGGGGATCCCC
The DNA here is from genome assembly GCA_029375565.1 of Gekko gecko. NCBI lineage: Eukaryota > Metazoa > Chordata > Lepidosauria > Squamata > Gekkonidae > Gekko > Gekko gecko. The sequence goes on along the minus strand of JAPDNY010000003.1, from coordinate 79,949,623 downwards.
AGTCTCAGGAAATGGGCACGCAGGCCGGCTTTCCTGATAATGGATCTGACCCCATGCTGATATCACCAAGTTGTGACAAAGAATAAAATGACGTAAAAAAATGCATGCAAAAACCCCCCTCTTAACAAACTATGCCTAAGTAAAGGGATGGGAGGGTGGGCCAAGTCGTCCAAAGCCGAGGAATGGCAGGCGGGATGGCACAGCCCCTTAAATATTGGCTGGGTGCTCCCGCCTACCCTGATGCCCATGACTCTGCTGATAGGGCCGGCGATGGACAGGCAAGCCCCCGTTTACTGTCTCTGGTGTTGGTCCCCCCCCTCCAGCCAGCCTGCCACGGACACGGCCTCTCTTCCCCTCCCCGCAGTTCCGCAAACAGGCCCTCGGGTGACTCAGGGGCCCAACTTGAGTTAGGAGCAATGCTCCCTCTAAGCTGTGGAGTCTTGTGAGCAAAAATTCTACTTTGTGAGCTGCTGGCATGAAAGCTGTGAGCAAGCGATTTGCCTACTGCATAAATTAGTTTGCTCTGGAGCCCTCCCTTCCTGAGCTGAGACAAAAACATGTGAGCTGAAGGCTAAAAAACCTGTGAGCTAGCTCACACTAACTCAGCTTAGAAGGAACACTGGTTAGGAGGCATTCTCCCCCCCCCACTCTTCAGCTGAAGCTGAAATTTGTTATGTAAAAAGGCAAACACTTGTTCATAACTCCTGTATGGTCTAGTTATTAAATAAACTGTATATGACCTGTTCCCAAGGACTGCTGCACCAGCATATAAATTGTCAGGATTGTGTATCGTGACTGTTATAGCAGCATGTCACAAGGCAAGATGTTGTGCCAATGCTGAAAGGGCATTACCTTAGATTTGCACAGTACATGTTTATGATCAAGACATGACAACCAAACTGTGCACCGTATTCCAAATGAGGCAGCACCAGACCTCTGCACAGGGGCATTACAATATGGGTTGTTATATTTTCAATCCCCATCCTAATAACTCCAGCAAAGAATTTACCTTTTTCACTGCTGCTGCTGCTGCACACTGAGTCAGTGTTTTCAGTTAGCTACTGGTTGCAAACATGCAAGGAAATGTCTCACACGTTCAAGGGGTCCAGAAGTGCACAGTCCGATTCCTTCGCCGCCCAGACTTGCAAAGCAGGATCACACCCCCCACCCCAATTTGTAGCACAATCTGTCGAAACCAAAATGTGGATCTGGAAGACGTTACAAACTTTGCTAGGAAAAACGGGGCAGGTGAGAGAAAAGGGAGCAAGACGAAACCAGCCTATTCAAACAACACAGAATCCCCTTTGGTGTGCAAAATGCCAAGCGATAGCAGCCAAACTGAAATCACATCCCTTCATTTGACCCAAAGGTTCCATCATAGATTTTACCTGCCAGGATCGCATTGCCCAGAGGGGTCAATTTCGCTTTCCCAGCTGGAGGAGCAGAGGCTAAGCAGCAGGTTACTGTCTAATAAGTACTGCAAGAAAAGATTAACCATCTAGCAAGGGACAGCAGCATCCAGAAGGTAAAGGATTTGGTAAGGAGATTCATGGAGGAAAATGGAAACTGAAGGGATCCTTTATAACAACTATGTCCTGGAAAGGGACTTGTACCTAGAAAAGCCCCAGAGATTTGATGCCAGTCTCACAATCTCAGCAAACTTCCTGGAAGCATTGATCGTTCAGTGAAGGTGGAGGGCATAGACGATATGGAAGCTTCAAGGTGGAGGACCAGGGGGTCTCTAACGAGAGTTGAGAACTGAGTTTCGCCAGAGTTAAAGAGGAATGCTGGTCAGCTGAACTGGGCAACAGGAAACAGAGGTTACAATGCCAGTAACGTTATTGCTTCATCAGCACTGGCTCCAGAAAGTCCAAGGGGAGATGGTGTCGTATAGCAGAGACCCAGTTTTAGATCCCTACTCAGCCATGCTACTCCTGAGTGACTGCAGGCCCTCATCAGTGCCACCCAGAGTTACAAAGGGAGCAAGAAAAACCCTGGACTTTGTTGAAGTAGGCTGTGAACAACGAATAAAAGAATAAAAAGGCACATACATCCTTAGCATTACTTTTGTAATCCTGCAGATAGCAAGCTAAGCAGAATCCAAAAAACAAACCCCTACAAAATGCCTTTTATCAAGACCAACCCAAAATAGCTCAAAAGAGTGGGAAAGCTTTGTCAGGCTGGATTTTTTTTTTTTAAGAAGTACCAGTGGAGAAGAGTATGTTTCTGAACAATCTTGAAGTCTCTTGTAATCATGCTGTGTAGAACGCCAAGCTGGCTTGCCTAGATAAAATGGCACACAGGTACAAAAACCTGAAGATCAGGACCCGAAACAAGGCCCCCCCACACACACGTTTTCCTTTCCTGTCTTTTTGTTTTTTGTCTTACATCCGGGCAGATGAAGAATTATGGAGAAAATGAAAACTTGCACCCTGCTTTGCGTTAAGTTTGTTGACCCTAATAAGATGTACTTACACGACTTTTGCGTTTTAGATTACACTTTCAGCCAATGTGGCTACCTGCAACCATGATACATAGATTAGCCTAGTTGCTGAATGAGGCCCCCCCCTTCCCATGATATCAGCCTCTTTGGCATCCCAATCCTGTAGAGTGTGTTAAGCTGCATTCGCACCATGACCATTCAGGGCTCTCACTCATTGCCACTACAAATGCAGAGGCACTGTCAGCTAGCTGCCATGGACTGGAATGTGTGGGTTGCTTCTGTCTGTTCCCTCCCCACTCTTTCCTTCTGTTGTCTGGTTATCTGAGCAGTGTCCTTGAAGTTGGTCTCTGCCTGCTCCGCTTTCCCACTGAGAATGTAACTGCTGTCCCCCCCCCCGTGCTCCCAGGTGCTTGCTTATTGGTTTGGGGGGATCAGGGGGTTTCATTTGAACAGGGTATAATTGGGGTTCCCGGGTTTTCTGGTCATTCCTGACACAGGAGGAGCTCATGGTGTCTAAGTACTAGCCTCAATAAACTGAACTTCATGAAGAACTGTTGTTGGGTGTTTTGACTGTGACCCTGACAGGAACTTGCAGAAGAAATGGAACATCTATACATGGGCATTCTCCATTCTTAGAATCCAGTCTTGCCCACTCTTCACACATACCACTTGAGGGCTTTTTACCAGCTTTAAAAAAAAACCAGTAGCTATATTGCTATAATGTTATGATGCTATAGAGGCATGATGAGTACCAGTGTTTGTAAAGCTGGGCACGTGGGCAGGAGGGGTTGAAGTGGCACACACTGAGGGGAAATGGTGCCAACATGAGCAGGGAGGTCTGAAAGTCTGCGCGCCCTCCTGCCCACATGGTAGGACTATGATCTTACTGTGACTATGATCTTACTGTAAAAAACCATAATCACTCTGGCTATGATCTTAAGTCTAAAAAATCATACCAAAGCAGGTTTGGGAAAGATCACAATGAAGGATGGGGAAACCCAGAAATTGGATAATGACAATGTCATGTGGATGCTTGGGCAGGGGGAGGTCCCATTTTTGGAGCAAGGCAGAGTGACACATCCTTGTGGAAGCAGTCTTCCAGAGCCATGCAGGTACAGTTCACAGCTTGGGAAGTCACTTGATCTGCCTCACTTCCCAGAAAAGTAATATACTATCCACTTTGGCTATCATACCTTTGGACGATGCCCTGTGGGTCTACGGGGCCAGAAATGCCCTATGAGTTGCTGTATGAAATCCCTACGAGTTGCTGTGGCATGAAGGACTGGGGGAGGGGCCTACATGGGAAGCTGCTTTTGCCCTGGAGTCAGACCCAGACATACCACTGTCGTTCCCTCACATGATCTCCATACAGGAGCAGAGTGCTGACTGGCAGTTAGGCAAAGGATGGACTGCTGGGATACCATTCTTGATGATGACTTTTTTATCGGGTGGCTTCCGCCAGATGTCTTGAGGTTTTGGTGGCTGGTGTTTTTAAAAAATAAACCCTCCTCTTTCTTTAAAACCCAGCCCCCCAAAGCACAAATTACACCTTGTGGAATTTTATTTCTTTTTTTAAAAAAGTAGTTTCAATTTATTTCTTTTGCTATGTTCAGACAGTCACCCTTTTGGAGATGCATGCAATTATTTCCATCATGTCTCTTATATATTTCATTTTTATTGAACCTTACAAATGGATTATCTTTCTGTGCCAGTCCAGAAAACATGGAATATATGAACTGTCTATGTATATGTACGTGTGTAAGAGACTGTAAGGAGAGTGAAGGGGTAACTTTCTGCTTTAGAGAGCACTGTAGCTTTAAGACAGTTGAAAACCTGCCTTTTAAGAGCCCACATATATGTACTTTCCAGTCTAAGGGCAGTTGTTGACCAGCAGTCCTTTCGTCAACAGGGAATTTGGAATTCTGCAGATGTGATTTAAAGGCAACAGACTTTTAGCAGCTTGCTTTCTGCCTTTTTCTGTAACAAGAGAAATGTCCAACTATTTGCAATGCAGTTAGCATCGTTTCTGTTCCACTTATTTTGACACTTTGCTCTAAAGAGTATCACACTGAGGCTACAATCCAAAGCACGCTTACTAGATAATGTCCTATTGATGTCGATAGGATTTACTTCTGAGTAGAATGATAGCATGCAGGACTAACAGTATGAGCTTTCTCTGCTCTGTTACTTCCTGGAAGAGAGAGGGTGATGCTTGGTCAATAAACATCCATGCACCAATGGTGCGTAGTATTCACACAGCTGCTTGGAATGACAATTCAGAGAATTGCTTGCCACAAGGATGCCACTTAAAGTGACATCCCTGAAATGGTTTTTCCACCCTTCAGCTGTACCAGGATGCAGTCATCACTGTGATAATCACATACTGAGTGTCTTCCTCTTCTTGCAGTTATGCAGCATGGCAGGCAAACTGTCAGCGTGATAGTCCTGGTTCACATGTCAGGGTATGGCCACAGCCAGTGTATAATTTTGCCACGGAAATGCTGCTTTCAGCAGCACCCACATGACAAGTCAAATGGACACCAACTCTTATTTCCTAGTACGTTTCAGGCTGGGCAGAAAAGATGCTTCCCATTTGCTTCAGGCCGTTCTGCAGTTTGTCAAGGCTGGCAGTGGTTCAGAATATTTAAAGCAGTTTGGCTCTTCCTCCCGAGATCCTTGCAGAAAGTTGCTGTGCCTGCACAACATTTAGCACTAGGACCTAATAGACTCTCCCTAGCTGACAGAGTGTACCAGAACCAGGGGTTCAGAATTGTTTCCTGAACTCATTAGAAGGTTTGCACTTCTCTCCCCCCCGCCCCCAATGTTTAATATCTCTAGAACTCTGCTGGGAAAGGCTGTTCTGGGTTTGGGAGTGCGGTGTCATCAACTTGCTAATGACACCCAACTCTATTTTTCAGTAGCGGGAGATGAGCAGCTGTCTCAGTCCTTAAGCAGTGCTTGGCAGTCATGGTTGGTTGGGTGGATGAAAGCAAACAAAGTGAACTGAATCCAGATAAGAGGGGAGTGATGGTGACAGTCAATGCTTACTCTCCAGATATGGCTAGTGAGCATAAAGGGCTAGCTACAATTGGACCCAAGTTGCTGTTCAGCATATAAGTAACACCAGTTAACTGAAGGTACATTTTACCATCTCTATTTGATTTGGTTGCTGCGGCCATATAAGTAGAAAGAAGGGATACGCTTGTGGGGGGCTTAGGAGGTGTTATCCTTGAAGAGTGTTTGGAAGCTTCACCTAATGCAGAATGTAGGGCTGGCCTCTTAGTAGGGTGGAATAGGACAACATATTTATATAACTCACATTTTACAGCTGGGTTTACAGTGCAATCCTGAATAAAGTTATACCCTTCTAAACCCATTGAAGTCAGTGTATTAGAAAGGTGTAACTCTGCTTAGATGGCCCTGTTAATCATCACTGACCTTACCACTGACCCACTGGTTGATGTCACCCTAAGCATGCCATGGGCTTAGAAGCATGCAACTCTGCTTAGGGTGGCCCAACGCATCCAGCATACTTTAGGGAGCATCTCTCACTATGAGCCAAGAGGCACAGCCATAGTTCTGTCAGAGCTGTTCTCTCAAGGACAGTTCTGGAAAGAGCTCTCTCAGCCCCACCTACCTCACAGGGTGCCTGTTGTGGGGAGGGGAAGGGAAAGGAGTTTGTCAGCCGCTCTGAGACTCCGAGTGAAGGGCAGGGTATAAATCCAATCTCCTCCTCCTCCTCCTCCTCCTCCTCCTCCTCCTCCGATACAAATCCCCATCACCAGACATCTACTGGGGCATTTTCTTCCAATGTCTCTGTTTTATTGAATTCTCTTCACAAGGAAGCCCTCTCAAGCCCAGTCATATTGATCTCTAGAAGGCCAGCAAAAGCAGGCTGCCTTAAGAGAATGTGAAATATTTTTCAGAGTTTTAATTACTTAATTCACTTAGAGGCTGCCTTTCCCCCCAGTGGGGACTCAGAGCAGCCTACATCATTCTCCTTTCCTCCATTTTATCCTCACAACAACTCTGTGAGGTACATTAGGCCAAGAGATGGTGACTGGCTCTAGACCACCCAACGAGAGTCCATGGCACAAATGAGAATTAGAATCCGGGGACGTCTGGATGCTAGTCTGACACTCTTAACCACTACACCACACTGGCTGCCTAACTTTTAAAATACTGATATAGTTTTAACAGTATTGTGATGATACTGTATTTTATTGGCAATATGTATTTTATTGCAAACCATGCTGATTTAGATGAGAAAAGGAACATATTAAAAATATTATTTACCATGGATAAGCTTGCTTAGAATAAAAAACTCATCATAGTGGTGTCTGTTATATTTGTCTAGCACAAAGTTTCAGAGCAGATTTGTATTTATTCTTATATTAAGATTCATGCTTAGCAGGAAATATACTGAATGCACACACAAATACATTTAATATCCCTTATGCAACATATAACATTTTACCAGTACATTAATTGGGCAGTAGTTTCTCTTCTGTCTTCTATGGAATAATATAGTCATAAACAATCAGGAAGGGGGTGTGGCAAAGCCGGGATTCATGGTGGTTGCAATAATTCCTAGCTCCGGCCCACACCCATTTTCTCCCCAAGACAAATCAATTTTATCCCCACGAAAATCACCAAACAAGGATGGGATGTTTCCAAAAGGGGGGAAAGAGCCATTCACATCTAAAGAGAAACACTGGAGGAACTTCTCGCAACTGCAGCATCAGATCAGAGGGCATGGAGGAGAAAGATGGAGACTTTCACAACATGGGGACATCCATTACCCTGCCGGAGGGAACCAAGCCTGAGGACCTTGTAAACAGCTAGCTTACTGCAAATAACCTTGCAAATGAGGATACAATTAATGAACAAAACTCTGGCTGACAACCTGGCTGCTTATCTGAAACCTTTAGCCGTCCAATTAGAGGAAATCAAAATGACAATGATGCAGGTTTCACAGAAAGCAGAATCAGCATTTGAATTGGGCAACACCTTACAGGAGGAGAACCAGCAGACATAAACAGACATCCAACCACTTTGAGAGAAAGTGATTCAACTTGAAAGCTCAGCCAAAAAGGGTAATTTAAAATTCAGGGGGTTTGAGGAGGAAGTGGAGCAAAATAGTGACATGGTAAAATTCATAGAGACATGGTTGGTAGAAGTAGTGAATAAGACAGAAATTCAAGAGAGAACCGTAATCAAAGCATACAGAATGGGAAGATCTGCCAACCCTAACAGAAAATTCCCCAGAGACGTTTTAGTGGTCTTTGAAGACACCAAACTATGTGCAGCAATACTAGAGAAAGCACATTCTAGAGCAGGGGTGTCAAACATGCTGCCCATGGAGGGCTGAAATCTGGCCCGCAAGGCCCTGGCTGTTTTTTGCTTTGTTTTCCAATTCTGCTGCTGCTGCTGCTACATCACAGCTTACTTTACCAGACTCTCTTAATCACACAGGAGAGATAGATAGGCAAGCCTCTCCTGTGTAATTGAGAGAGTCTGGTAAAGCACTGGCTGAGGCTTGCCCTCCTCCTCCCAGGGGGTGGGAGGGAACCAGCCAGAGTTCACTTCCTGGCCAGGCTGCCTCAATTGTATTCAGGAGACAGAGGGAAGCCTTTCTTTCCTTCCATTGGCTGAGGCTCCACCCTGAAGGGAGGCAGGGAGGAAATGAGGGAGAGCTTGCTTTGCTGGGCTGCCTTAGTCACATGACAGAAATACAGGGTACCTTTAATACCAACAAAGTTTTGTTCAAGGTATGAGCTTTTGTGTGCCTTGCTACAGTGTGTGTTTATTCTGTTGGGCTCCTTATGCTGTTTGTGTGTGTTTGTTGGGCTCCTTTTGCCAGGGCTCTCCTGGGTACAACTGGGTTCCCTTCCCTTTTTACTGTGTTTATGCCCTCCCCTTTTCACTGTGTTTATGGTTTCAGTCCTGAATTTTATAAAGTATTTCAAAACATAATTTTAACACCATTAATGATATTTTTAATTATAGAATGAACAGGGGAATTATGCCTCCTACTTGGTCAGAGGCCTTAATCATTACAACCCCCAAAGAAATCAAGGACTTAAACAACACAGCCTCATATCAACCTATTTGTCTCCTAAATGTTGACACTAAATTATTTTCCAAGATACTGGCAAATAGACTCCAAAAAATAATCTCTGAGTATATCTCAGATGGCCAAAAAGGTTTCATCACAGGTAGCATTAGACACACTTTGAATTTGATCTCATATGGAAAAAAGATAGAATCAATTCTTCTTTCAGTTGATATTGAGAAAGCTCTTGATAGCTTAGAAATATTGTATTTAAATACTTTGATTAGAGAAATGGGATTTGGACAACAATTTCTGAAGGCGCTACGAACAATATATTCTCATCCAACAGCGATGTTGTGGATTAATGAAAATAACTCAGATCAAATTATATTGCAATGAGGCACCAGACAGGGCTGCCCCCTGTCTTCACTCCTGTTCACCGTTGCTATGGAACCATTGGTGGAGCAAATCAGGAAGCACGAGAACATTCAAGGCATTAAAATTGGACACACTGAACACAAAGTCTCGCTTTATGCTGATGACTTAGCCTTGTATCTGACTAAATCTAAGTCTTCCTTATGGGAGCTACAAGAATTATTAAATCCATTTGCAAGATATTCTGGATTGAAAGTTAACATTGCAAAATCAGTTATTTATCCAATACACATAAATTCTACTTTGAAAGCTGAATTGAAGCAAATTTTTAAATTTGATTGGATCTCTTCACACTGGAGATATTTAGGTGTATATATTCTGATAGACTTAAATGAACTATTGAATTGTAACTTTAGTCATATATTTCAAGATATACAATCCCAAACATAAAAATGGATCAAATTAAATTTTTCATGGGCAGATTGGCTACACTTGATTAAAAGCTTTATTTTCCCCTATTTTTGTTCCAGACCTTACCAATTGAAATACCAAAAAAAACCTAATTAGACATTGGAAAAGTGATATTAGACTTTTTTTGGAATCAAAAATCACATTGTACAAATTTTAACACTTTAAAAAGAGCACAAAGCAAAGGAGGGTTTGATTTCCCAGACTTGGCACTGTATTACGAAGCCGATATTATTAAATTAATGAAAGAAGAATTGGGCAAGAATCGAGGAAGTTGTGACATCTCCTATTACAATCTCTGAAATAATTTGGAATCAGCATCAAAGAAGAATAAAGACTTATACACAAATAGGTACTTAAGAGACATGCTAAAAATATGGGACAGATAGGAATCACAAGGCTGAAAGATCTAGTGAAAAACAAAATCCCACTCATTAAACAGCAACTAGAAGAAAAGCTGGGGGAGAGTATACCTTGGTATAGATATTTTCAAATATATCATGCTTTAATTTCATCCTCTTTAAAGAATACTTTTACTAGACCATCTTCCTATTTGGAAGTATTGTTAACAAACTTTTCTGGACAAACAGCAGGCTTACTTTCTAAGATTTACAAGATTGCAGATACACAAAAACCAACAAAACATCAAGAAAAATGGAAAATTGATTGTGTTAAAGAGTTAACACAGGAGGAATAGAAAAAAATATGGGACTCCCACACCAATACATATATATTTATATATATATATATATTAACATCCAATTCTAAGCATAAGACACCAGTACATTTACACAGAATAAATCTCAAAATAGATTTTCATTGTTGGAAAGGATGTGGTAATAAAGCTGACTTTATTCACTGTTGGTGGAATTGCCCACAGATTAAACTTTTTTGGACACAAATTACGAAAGAAATTAAACAAATAACTGGTTATTACTTACCTTTTAGTATTGAGACAGTTGTAGTGAATTGTTGGGAGGTTAAAGAGCATAATAAGAAGGCATATATTATGATTTCAACATTATTGTCAGTGACTAGAACTCTAATAACATATAATTGGAAAGATAAATCCCTCCTGTACAAAAGTGGAGAAAAAGACTTTGGGACCATTTTATTTTGGGTAAGATTGGGTAAGATTTATGATACAATCATTTAATCAAGAAGAAAAAATTATTTAAATATGGTAATCAATAATGGAATACGTAATGGAAAAAGAGGTAATTCCAAATAATTTATATTATAAGAATTTGTTGTATTTTTGAACAATAGGTAAAGGAAAAGGTTTCCCTTGCTTGAAAGCCAGTCAAATCTGACTCTAGGGGGTGGTGCTCATCTCTGTTTCCAAGCTGAAGAGTCAGTGCTGTCCAAAGATTTTTCCATGGTCATGTGGCCGGCATGTCTAAACACCAAGGCGCACGGAATGCTGTTACCTTCCCACCAAAGTGGTACCTATTTATCTACTTGCAATCTCTTGCTTTCGAACTGCTAGGTTGGCAGGAGCTGGGGCCAGAGACAGGAGCTAACTCCATCACACAGCACTAGGGTCTCGAATTGCCGAACTACAGACCTTCCAGTCTGCAGCTCAGCATCTTAACCTTTAAGCCACCATGATATATAATTTAAATTTGAGCTCCCCCATTTCTCCTGGAGGTTGCAGGCTGTGGCCTGGCAACCCAATCCTCCATCCTTGGCCCAGCTAATTGGAGCCTGGCCACAGTCGGGCTGAAGGCTCGTGGGCAGGCCCTGTTTTGCTGGCTCCTGTGGGAAATCCCTTGGGTTCTTAGCCACTTTCCTTCTAGTTGGGGCTTCTTTGGTTAGGCTGGTCATATTGCCTTGTTGGGGAGCTGTGCATGTAGTTTAGGGCAAACAGAGCCTCCGGGGTGGGGTTGTTTCATGTCAGGAAAGCAATGAGGGTGAATTTAATGGTGCTTGTTAAATTTTTGTCTGAATGATAGTGGGATACAACAACAACAACCCTTTATTGGCATTATACACTAAGCAGAATACAAGATATAAGAAGTACTCAATACAGTTAAAACAAATCTTGCTTTTTAGAAGCCAAATACAAAAAAGTTACCACTGTATCAACAGTTACAGCATTTTTTGAGGAAAGAAGAAAAAAGGACTTATAATTATCAGATTAGCCTATTAAATCCTTTAACAACTGGTCTAAATACTTAGAATGAATGTCAACATAATAATCACAGTATAGAAGGACATGCTCAATACTTTCTACTTCCTTTCTTCCACAGCCACATAGCCTCTTTGGTGTTGTGGTTAAATGCGCGGACTCTAATCTGGGAGAATTGGGTTTGATTCCCCACTCCTCCACTTGCACCTGCTGGATGACCTTGGACAAGCCATAGTTCTGTCAGGGCTGTTCTTGAAAAAGAGCAGTTTCTATCAGAGCTCTCTCAGCCCCACCTACCTCACAGGGTGTCTGTTGTGGGGAGGGGAAGGGAAAGGAGTTTGTAAGCTGCTCTGAGACTCCTTTGGGTAAAGGGTGGGGTATAAATCCAATCTCCTCCTCCTCCTCTCTTCTCCTCCTCCTCCTCCTCCTCCTCTTCTCCTTCTCCTCCTCTTCCTCCTCCTCCTCCTCCTCCTCTTCTCCTTCTCCTCCTTCTCCTCCTCTTTCTCCTCCTCCTTCTCCTCCTCGTCCTCTGTGCGTAAGCAGTCTTGGAAAATCTCCCTTGAAGTACTGCAGAGGGCAATACATTAAAACATGCTAACATATAAGCTCTGCAAGTAAATGGATCATTGAGGGAGAAAAAATATGATGCTATCATTCCCACAGGAGGAATCCCTAATCTCAGGGGAGAACATATACCAGCAGTACGGCTACATAGTTCTTGCAACTCAATATCCAAAAGTCTTTAAGTAAGACAAAGGCATCTCTTTCTGACAGGGAGAGCAGCTCATCAAAGCTTATCCTTGTAACAGCAATCTTCTTCTCTATAAATGTCAACCAAGAGGACTGATGAAACTCTGTTAAAACTAAAGAAACAAGACAGTTGGAAGGAGAAGTGGTTTTAAAATGTAATTTTAGCCAGAATTTAAATGTTATTCACCATGCTCTAATCTCTAGCAACCTTTGATTAATTTCAAGACACATTGCAGCATAAGAGACACACATAGGAAGGCCTAGGGTTTTCCAAAGGAAGCTAGACTGAGGCTGAGTTCAGATTGGCAGTTTGAAGCGGGAGCGAGTCGTGGCAAAAAAGCCCCAGAACAAACTGTTCCGGGTTTTCCCGGTCACACTGCGCCCACTGATGCGGGAGCATACCGGGAGGAGGCGTAAGGGAGCGTTCAGATGCTGGCCTGGAGGCATGGCTGTAAACAGCTTTCCCCTGGTAATTTGGCCATGTGCACATGTGCGCTCATGCACATAAGCGCATCAGGGTGATTTGGGGAGGATCCCGTTGTGCCAGCACCGCATTGGGTGGTAGAGCGGAGCACATCCAATCATATCGCTGCTGCCTCTCCAGGGCAATCAAGTGCACCTTGCGCAGAAACACCAGGCAGACATTATTACCGTGGGTTGTTCCCAGCTTTTTGGGTTAGCGTTCGCACTTCCCGGAAGCAGAATGAAGTGGGATAAATGCACTCTCCAGGATTCGGTACCACTTTCACCAGGTATCTTTTAAACACGGGAGCAAAGTGGTACACGATGGGTTGACTATGGGTGGGGAATGCCAGACAGATGTGCCTGTGTGAATGCCCCCTTTAATCCGCTTATGAAACGTTGCTGAAACATGCCTATCTCGGGGCAAACTGCCAGTCTGAACTCAGCCTGAATTTTTTTCTATCTCCTTATTAATAGCACCAATCCAAATTGGATTCCCATAGAGCAATTTAGCACATAGTTTATGATTAAAAATTCGTAGGTCCGCTGGGACATACTGATTGCCCTTAGAATAGTAAAAATGGGTAATCGCTAGCATGTCATTATTCATGGATTTCATCACTTCGTTTTTGTGAGCAGCCCATCTGGAGTTACAGTGGAAGAGCACTCCTAGGTATCTGAAGGTTTTAACTTGCTCAATGTGATACCCCCTTATAATCCACTTAGATGGTTTCCATGATTTCCCAAAAACAATAATTTTGGACTTCTGGATTTAAAAAAAAAATTAATTGAGTTTTAATATATTATGGGACAAAAAATATAAGGGTGGGAAGGGTACAAGGTGTGGGATATGGCATAAAGGAAAATTTCACCAAATTTGTATAACAGCTGTTTCATATTTTCAGTCTTAATTCTTTGTCTAAAGTTCTGTTTCTTTGTATAATTACTAAGGTTAGTATAATTTAATCACTGATATATTCTGTTATGTTTCCTGATAAAGGTCTAATTCTCTATAGTTCAAATTGGAGTTTCTTCAAATTTATATTATGTTTAATCATTGTTCTTGGTCTTTGAGGTGTCTTTCCACCCAGTCATAAAATAGTGTCCAGCTATTTCTTACGTTTCGTTTACTTCTGTCCTTCAATAGGTTTGACAATATATCGATTTCTGCTATTCCAATTTTTTTTGTCAAAAGTTCATTTTCTGTTGGTGTCTCTGCATTCTTCCAATATTTAGCATATAAAATTCTTGCTGCTATAACTACATGTATAATTAAATATTTTACTTTCTTATCTTTTACATCGGGTATAATATTAAGCAAAAATATTTCAGGTTTAAATGTAGTGGTAACAAACATATTTTCTGTAACATTCTGTAACATCATGGACCCTTCTCCAATATAATATTGCCTCTTTAAACTTCCACAAAACATGAAAATAACTTCCAACCACAACCATTCGGCCACAGCTTCCATAGCCTCACCCAGTGTTTCAGGGACAGAAGATGGATGGCTGTCCATTAACAGAGCTGGGTGTCATCAGCATTCTGGTGACAGCCTAGCCCATAGCTCTGGACTAACTGGGCAAGGGGGCACATATAGATGTTAAACAACATTGGTGAGAGGATGGCCCCCTGTGGCACTCCACATTCTAGTGGATACCATGGGGAGACCCTCTCACCAAGTGCCACCCTCTGTTCCCGACCATGGAGAAAGGAAGAAAACCATTTCAAGGAAGTCCCCTGAACTCCTACATTGGCAAGGTGATGGGTCATAAGATCGTAGTTGACTGTGTCAAATGCTGCCATCAGGTCTAATAACAACAGCAGCACTGACCCACCTTGATCCTGGTGTCTACAGAGGTCATCTGTAAGGGCAACCAGAGCTGTCTCCATTCTGTAGCCAGGGCAGAAACCAGACTGGAAGGAGTCAAGGATGGAAGCATCATCCAGGAAAACCTGGAGTTGTTTGTTATTTTAACATTGGTTTTTCCATATTTACAACCATTGATCAAAATCAATATTATTACCAAATTTCGGGCCCATTTTACCATACAATCTTTAATCACCTCATCCTCCATCTTTGTTTACAAATGCATGTAACATTTTAAAATCAATTTATCATTTGTTTCATTTAAAAGTATGTCAAACTTCAAGTGTTCTACAACAAACCCTTGAGGTTTGTCTTTAGCATATCTAGATTCTAGTTGCACTCTTGTCCACCAGTTGAGATATATATTTTGTTCCTCTTGTTCTTCTTTGGACTTCAACCTATCTCCTTTTCCTAATAAATCTTCATATCTAAGTACTTTGTTCTTCTCTGATAAACTAGATTGAGTAAATGCTTCCACTGGAGAGATCCATTTCAGGATCTTCACATATATGTTGCGCCTAATTCTTTCCCATGTTAACAGTAATGTTTTCCTCACCAAATGATTTCTGAAATATTTATGACTCTCTGCCTTTTGATACCAGAGATAGGCATGCCATCCTAGCTTTAAATCATGTCTCTCCAATTTTAATAGTCTTGTATTTTCAATTCTTATCCACTTTTTAATCCATGTCAGTACACAAGCATTGTAATATGTTCCCCAGTCAGGAAGACCAAAGACTGTATTTTGTTTAAAGTCCTGCAAAGCCTGCAATGCCTTCAGTTTTAGACTTCTGGAAATTTAGAGTCAATGAGTTTAACTCACAATAGTCCATAAAACGATACAGCAACCTTTTCAGACCTATATGCAAGAGAGAAAGCAACACAGCATATTCAGCATATAGCAAGAAAGGGACATGTAACACACCTGGTTTGGGGCTATGCCTGTCAATGGTGTTCAAAAAGGAAGCCAGATCATTAATAAAAAGGTTAAACAGTGAAGGTGCCAAGATAGATCCTTGCTTAACTCCTAAGCTAATTAGAATCTTATGAGTCGTCACCCTCCTTCAAACAGCAAATTTGGCAGGTTGTATTAGTCTGCAATCTTTTAATTAGAAGGAGGAGTCTCACATCAGTCCCTTGATACCTAAGTTTCTTCCAAATAAGGTCTCTCAGTACAGAATCAAAGGCACCCCTAAGATCCAAGAAAGCTGCAAACAACCTAAAAACATCAGACACTTGCATTACAACATTGTCATATTCTCGAAACAAATAAGACAGTTGATTTAGATTCCTAAAAATTGATAAAAACCTATCTAAGGCAGCTTCATTAAGAACACCAGTTACTTTTTGGGCCAGCCTATTAGACCAAGAGTTTATAGGCAGTCTAATGGTCAGATTGGAGGACACAGTTCTTGGCTGGTCTAAACTCTCAACAGAAAGAGGAGTCTCAATAACTAAGGAAAGGGGGAAATGGTCACTGTCTATACGATCTCCAATTGAGAATACTCTCACCTGTTCCCATAATGCTGGTGAAATTAAAAAATAATCAATCATGCTACTTCCTCACTTCGAGGCATAGGTGAATTCACAAGGAAAATCATGGGGAGGAACACCATTCCAGATGGACAGATTAAACCTAAGACAAAGCTGAGCATGACGAATTCCTGCCTTGTTGATATAAGAGTTCTGTGAAAATTTAAGATTAAACAGACTGTCAAGCAGTGAATTATCAGACCGAAAACCTAGCTCCTTGTCAATGGTAGGACCATCCTGTCCTAGTCTGGTGTTAAAATCACCAGCCATAATTATACCTCTTAAAGGGAATTTTAGTTCAAAGTCCTCAAGTAGTCGTTCTATTCTCTCCCAGTGGAAAGACAGTGAATCTTTATTCGAACATGGAGGGATGTAGACATTTGTTAATATAAAGGACCACCCTGCACTTTCCACCAGACAGGGTTGCACATTAGTATTGGTCCCCTCAAGAAGGGTAAGAACTAAATTGGATTTTCTGGACCACAAAACAGCTTGACCACGTCCCTAGCGACTTGCTTCAAGCACTGGTGCAGAAGGCACATTAAAACCCTCCAGCAAAATCTCATACTGAGCCCAGGTCTCTTGGAGCAAAATTATGTCATATCCATTAAGGAACTGTTTAAAACCAGTTTCACTAGACTTATTTTTCCAACCTGCGATGTTCCAGGAGAGGGGCTTGATATCTGGCAAGGAAGAGGTCTTAATCAGTCAGTCAGCCTCTGTCAAAAGCTCTAGAGACTCATTAACATCGGAGCAAATGCAGCCATTCCTGCTACTCTTGTTGCTAGACTCAGCAGCCTCCCCTAAAAACAAGTTAGGGGAGTGACCAGTATCCAGCGGACTACTCTCATGGACTACTACAACGGACCTCTCATGGATTACTACATCCACCTCAAATGTTTTCTGCTGTCCGTGAGACAGACATTCAATTCTATCCAGGATCCATTGTTGGCCGTGCTCAGGGAAGTCCATATACTCCTCCTGTATGTTTATATCCATCACCTCCTCACCCAGCAGCACTTCCTTAGGGGAGGAGACAGGCTTAATAACTGGAGATGATTCTTGGATGGCTGGGTCTTTGTAAGTGTTGCTCCTGACAGCTTCCCTTGAGCCATTACATCTTGTCTGGGACTCATGTAGATAGCTGGTTGTTGCTTCCCTAGAGACCAAGCTTAATGGCAATAGAATAATATTCCTATGTACACGGGTAGGGAATACTCCTTTTGACTTCAGGAAATCCTTGTTCTGGAGTAAAATTGATGGAATCTCAGGCTCAGAGAGTCAGTATAACTCTCTGAGCCTGATTAACAGTGCTTAAAATTTCTAAATCTTTTAAGTTAACCACTCTTATTTGGTTCCCCATCAAAGTCATTAAATGTCTCTTCACTGATGATTTTGTATACCAGGAAGCGATAAACAGAGCCGGCCCCAGGTGTCTGGGCACCTTAAGCAGGACAGCCTGGGGCGCCCACCCCACCGGGGATGCCAACCTCTCAGTGGGGCCTGGAGATGGCAAAACGAGGCACCCAGGAAAGCTGGGGAAGGGGTGGAGTTAGAATGCCCGCCCTTCCCTCCCAGTGCCGGCTGTTCTGGGCGCCTCGCAGCTGCAAGGCACCCAGAGAAGCCGGGGAAGGGGCAGAGTTAGAATGCCCACCCCTTCCCTCCCAGCGCCGGATGTTCTGGGTGCCTCGCAGCTGCAAGGCACCCAGGGAAGCCGGGGAAGGGGCGGGATTAGAATGCCCGCCCCTTCCCTCCCAGCGCTGGCTTTTCTGGGTGCCTCGCAATTGCGAGGCGCCCAGGAAAGCCAGCACTGCGTGGGAAGGGGAGCTTTTCACGGGGGGGCAGGGGGCATTTTGGCACCCCTGCAGGGCCGGTGCCCTAGGCTAGCGCCTAGCTCACCTAGTGGGCGAGCCGGCTCTGGCGATAAAGCCATTATATTTACACACAATCAGGCTAATCTTAGTGGGCTGCAACACTAGTTGGTACTTCCTATTAATAACATCCAAGCTGGGCATCGCCACTGCAGCTTTGATTTCACTAGCTACATGTCCATCATTGATGGACTCAGATTATCGAATCTCAATACGTTCTCTACCCCTGAGAGCATTAGTTGCCTCCCTCTTGTCTTTATTCAAACGATTATTCAAATTGTCTGTTTTAGAGCGCAGACATTCAAGTATTTTACAAATGTGTTCCACTGTTTTTACAACTAGAAGTATTAATTGTGAGCAGTCACTTTCTTTGCCTGCTTCTAGTTCTTCAACCCCATTAAACAATTCAGGTTGACTTCTAGTTGACTCAGCATTAGCTGCCACACCCTCCAGGACAGAAAAAAAAGTTGCTGAATTAGCCAAAGCAGCAGAATATCAGGTGAGTCATTTAGACCTTCCAACACTAAAAATCGGCTTGTAGCAGGTACTTGAAACGAATAAAAGTCATCCATTTTCAGTTGTTTAGAGATGGGGGGGGGGGAGAACCCCTTCTTCTCTCCTCCATTTACTTGTTTTCATAGCAAGAGAAAAGTGCAGTCCATAAGAAAGCGGCTGGCAGAGTAAACAGGGCAACTTCCAGATAAAAGTCAGTTCAAACTGAAACAAACTTCCCATTCCAATTAATATCAAAGGAGGTACTGCTGTAATCTAGCATTCAAGGAGGCATCCGTAGAAAGAAAATACTGCCTTCAAACTCCAGGGATAAACATGCACTTAATTCGGCTCAACTCAGCTCAATACCTTGCTAAAGGCTTAAAAGTGGTAAACTACTAGACATAAGGTTTAAAAGAAAATAAAAGTGAAAAAAGCAGAGGAGCTGAAGACGGCAGGAAGGAAACGGTTCTCTGGCAACCCGAAGTGCTAGTGATAGTGGGATACATGGCTTTTGTTCTGTTGCCTCTTTGAGAAAGCTGAGAAGAAACGGAATTGAAGGTCACCATCCATCAGAGGTTTCATTAGAATGTCCATAAACCATCCACAATTACTGGGTTTGAAAGAACAAAGGACATAGGACCACTTACTACAGTACTAGTACTTTGATCTTGGAAAGAACACTTACAGGCACTTTCATTCATCATTAGAATGAATTGTTTATTGTGATTAAGATATGCACTGTTGTAGAGGCATATGCACTATAATAAGAAGATACTGAAGTATTGAACTTTCCATAGATATAGTTTCACGGTTCTTGTATTTTTTATTATACCATCTGGAGGTTGGCAACCCTATGTTTTATAGGTAGTTTCTATGCTGCTTATAGGTGTCAAGCTTTAGTTTCATTTTTTTTACAACTCACTTCACTGCTTCCCATAATATTGGGGGGAGGGAATTCCTGAGGGGAGAGCTTGGGCTGTTGGGAGTGAATGCTTGTAGGAGCCATAACCATTTCTTTAAGTGGTGCCCCAATGCCAGTTCCCGTGGGAGCTGACCTTGGAGACTCTTCTGCTGTGCTAGAATAGATAAGGCACCATATATATCTGTCAGGGTTTCCATAGTGACCTAGGGGCTGGATGATGATGTATGCATGAGATGTGGAGTGTTAATTGTCTTTGTCTATAACTGAGGATTTTTCACGCTTTTTCTCAGTTCTGACACAGAGCATGTTTCTAAAAATAAGCATATCTCAATAAACTACCACTGCTTAAGTGTGTTGTGGAGAGTGTCTTAACTGGGAGACCTGACAATAGGGTTGCCAACTCTGGGTTGGGGTGATTTCTGGAGATTTGGGGGGGGGAGTGGCTGGGGGAAATGGGATTTGGGGAGGGATGGGATAATGCCAGGGTATAATGGTAGGGTATAATGCCATAGAGTTTGCCTTCCCAAGCAGCCATTTGGAAAGCGAACCATTGAAGTCCATTATACCCCATTGAAGTCCCTCCCCTTCCCAAACCCCATCCTCTTCAGGCTCTACCCCCAAAATCTCCAAGTATTTCCCAACCCAGAGCTGGCAAACCTAAAAAAACAGAAGCAGACTATCAAAAGCTGGTAAGATAAAACTCTTAATTAAAAGCCTCAGTAAAAGGATGTGTTTGGGCTTGGAACCGCAAAGAAAGTCAAGTAGGTACCAGGTGAGCCTCAAGAAGGAGGGCATTCCAGAAGCAAGGTGCCACCACAGAAAATGCCCCGTCACTAGTCACCACTCACCTCACCTCTGAATACAAGGGCACAGACAGCAGGGCTTGAGAGACAGACCTCAACTAGAGGGCTGTATGGATAGTGTAGGAGGAGATGATCCTGAAGCCCCTTCTCCCCCTGTGCTGTGGTTCAGATCCAGTTCAGTTGCCTGGGCACTTGGAAAATGAGTTCCCTTGCTCCTGACTGCTGACTGTCAGAGACAAAGGTCAGAACTCCAACCCTGTTACAATTTAGCTCAGGCCTGAGATATTAAGAATCCTGGAGGTGAAAAGCTTGGGAAATGGGGTCAATTCCTTCTCTTCAAGAAGGTTTCCTATAACAGCTAACAAATAAACTGAAGTGTTTATCTTTAACTAACGAACTAAAATGTTTCACTTTAAGTTTTATGAGAGTTGGAAGCATAAGAGGCTCCAAGTTGCCCGCTTGTTTGTGTTGCGGGCTCTGCATGTTTGTTTGTGCTTTTTGTGGGTAAGCCGATCATTTTAGTGAAAAGCTCATCTTGTGTAAAGTGTGCCACAAGGGGAAAGAAGCACTTTGAGTCGAAAAGGCAGTGAGTGATTAAACTGTGGGATTTGTTCCTAGAAGATGTACTGAGGGCCACAGGCACAGATGGCTTTAAAAAGGATCAGACAGATTTGCGGAGGAGAGGCCTATCGGTGGCTACTAGTCATGGTGACTAAAGGGAACCTCCATGTTCAGAAGTAGTCAACTGTTACTAAGTTGGCTGTCTCTTAATTAGCGGTAGGAGTTAACTTAAAGGAAATAAGTTAGAAGGGGTAACAGGGATCTCCACCTACGTCGAGTCCCTTAGAGAACTCTCAGAATAAACCGCTGTGTTTGACTGTATCTTGGTCTAGCTGGTCTAGTCCTTAGCTGGTCTAACTTGGAGCTGAAATAAAGCTGAAATCACTTTTGAACTTACCTCCGGTGTGTTGTCTCGTACTTATCAACTGGCGACGAGGATGGGATATAGCTCGATTATGCTGTCACTTATGTCTATGAAGACATAACAAAACCAGTCAGCTGTTCAGTTGGGAGGGCTTTTGTTGAAGAATCATAAAAGGGCAAAACACACAAAAAACCCCATGCTTAAACATACACTCTAGCTAAGAGGAAACGAAAGGAAGGAGCAGGGAATAGATGAAGGGAGTGTAATACTTACCAGTCTTCTAGAGGTCTGCAGAGAAGACTGTGAAATGGCCCACATTTCATGGAAGGTCCCACACACAAGTGGGGATGTGATGTAGGTGCCGAGAAAGGTTAAAACGCTTGGGGCTCTTTAGCTTGGAGAAACGACGGCTGAGGGGTGACATGATCGAGGTTTATAAGATTATGCATGGGATAGAGCAGGTCGAGAAAGAGCTACTTTTCTCCCTTTCTCACAATACAAGAACTCGTGGGCACTCCATGAAATTGCTGAGCAGTTGGGAGACTCATTGTTTCAAAGCATGCATTTCTTTTGGAGTGGGGAGGAAGTTGCCAGTCTTTATAGTTCACATGCCAAAATACTTTCCCAATCTGGTGTAATGGTTAAGAGCGCAGACTCTAATCTGGGAGAACCAGGTTTAATTCCCTTCTCCTTCACATGCAGCTACTGGTGTGACCTTGGGTCAGTCATAAGTGCTTTCAGAGCTGTTCTCTCTAGGGCAGTTCTCAGCTCCACCTAACTCACAGGCTGTCTGTTGTGGGGAGAGGAAGGGAAACCAATTGTAAACTGCTCTGAGACTCCTTTGGGTAGTGAAGGGCAGGGTATAAATCCTCCTCCTCCTCCTCCTCCTCCTCCTCCTCCTCCTTCTTATTCTTCATCAGTATCCATTTTGGGTGTTTCAGAACTTTTTTATTTCACAGTTAGGCCAGGCAGTTCCCTGTACATATAAGTTTGGGGTGATATTATATGATAAATATTTGGGCTTCTCTTCTCTTTGAATGCGAAACTACCCATCTGCGGAAAGGGTCTGACTGCTAACACATCTGAATCCCAGTGCCAGGAGGCAACATCAAGGGAAGGCCTTGGCCTCTATGCCCTGTCGTTGGATCTCCAGAGGAACTGGTGGGCCACTGTATGAAACAGGATGCTGGACTAGATGGACCATTGGTCTGATCTGTGGAATTTGGGGTAAATCCTAGAACATTACCCTGGAACAATACGGTCACTTCCATTTTTTGCTTTACATAGCATCATGCATAAATTGAACATGATGAAGACTGGTCCCACTCTCTAATCTCTCCCAGGGGCAGATGATGCTGTGATTAACAATAGCTTATTTATCAATTAGATTATTCTCCACATGTACCAAATCAGCTACCAGGCTTCAGTAAATCATAGAGAAAGGGGTCACTTGACTGATTTGCACAATAGGAACATGCTTTGTTCTGCAGTCACAGGGATCAGTCACAGTGAAACAGATATGCATGTGTCTGTCACGTGCTACACTGCTCATGTGGTTTTGATGTGCTTTTTCTATGAGAGAGAGAGAAAGACAGGGAGAGATCCCTATCAGACATTATCTAATGTCAAGCAACTTTAAGGACTGAGGATGCCATCCTAAGTGCACTTTTAGGGCAGCAAGTCCCCTTAAACTCAATAGGACTTATTTCCAAGAAAACATACTTAGGATCATTCATGTTTCATGTATTGGCAGTCAATGCATTTTATAGTAGAAAACTGCATGTGTTTCTCGGAGACTTTCTGGATTTTCTCCAGTGGGGCAAGGATTAAAAACCCCACTCTGACATTGGTGTTGTGCAGGTCCATAAATAAATTGGTGTTGTGCAGGTCCATAAATAATAAGACCTCAGTCCTTCGGGACTTCCTGCTGTAGCAGGATGTGGATCTGGCGTGCATGACCAAGACCTGGGCACGAGACGGGGAGACGGTTGCTCTCTCCCAGTTGGCTCCTCCTGGGTTTTCGGTCCTCCACCAATCTCGGTCGAAGGGACGGGGGGGAGGAGTGGCTCTGTTCATTCAGGATGATGAGGCTCTCAGGCATTGAGTATGCCGGCTTCGTGTGGGAAGCTGAGGAGAGTTTGGCAGTTTGGCTGGTGTACTGTCTGCCCAATGCACCAGCTGACAGCCTGCCATCTCTGGTGGAGGCCGTGTCGGGCTGGGCATTGGAACACCCTAGGCTGATATTCTTGGGTGACGTCAATGTCCATGCCAACGATGCGGCTTCATCACAGGCAGTGGACCTGGCATCGTCCATGGTGGCGCTGAGACTCTCCCAATATGTAACGGATCACATGCTTGATTTGATCATCATGATGGGGGTTACAGTGGACCAGATCACTGCTACGGCAGTTCCATGGTCAGACCACCATTCCCTGAGGGCCCGAGTGAATATGTCACCCCAACCCTGTTTGGGCGGCAAGTGTATTTTGGCTCACCCACGGAGCCAAATGGGCCCATTGCAGCTTCAGATGGCTCTCCAGGATCCATTGCCCCCTGACGGCTCACTAGATGAGCTAGTCGAGGACTGGCATGGCTGATTCTTGACAGCCATTGGCAAGATCACTCCCAGACGCCCTCTGCCCCCTCGCTCAATGCTGGCTCCATGGTATACCCAGGAGCTGAGGCTGATGAAATGAAGGCTCAGACAGCTAGAGAGACAGTGGTGGCGTGCTCACAACAAGGCAACAAGAGCATCCTATCGGACTTTTATGAGGTCGTATGAGATGGCAGTCAAGGCAGCGAAGAGGGCGTTCTACGCAGCCACAATTGTGTCTGCAAGCTCACGCCTGGCACAATTGTATAGAACGATTCAGTCTTTAACAACTCTGCCACGGGGTAGACAAAATACTAGGGAATTGGACATAGGCTGTGAGAGTTTTGCGAGCTATTTTGCAGACAAAGTCTTGTTGCTCCGGCGCAACCTCCCGGCCACATTTGAGACAGTGAGTGAACTCAAGGCTCCATGCATGTCCTGGTCCCATTCTGGATTATTTTGATCCACTCAGCCAAGAAGAAGTTGCCAGACTGATCTCAACGGTATGCCCAACCACATGCAGCCTTGATCCGTGCCCCTCCTGGCTAATTAAAGCAGGTCGCGAGGGGTTTCGAGGCACCCTTAGGGACATTATCAACATCCCTCTCTGAGGGGCTGTTCCCAAGGGTGCTCAAGGAAGCGATGGTCTGCCCTCTCCTAAAAAACCATCTCTGGACCCAGCCAACTATCAGCCAGTTTCCAATTTGCCCTATTTGGGCAAATTAATAGAGAGGGCGGTGGTGATACAGTTGCAGAGCTTTCTGGATGACACTTCCGCCCTAGATCCCTTCCAGTGTGGCTTCCGCCTGGGTCATGGGGCAGAGACAGCATCCGTCCTCCTCACAGATGACCTCTGGAGGCATCTGGATTGGGGTGGGGCGGTGTTGGTGCTGCTGTTGGACCTGTCAGCGGTGTTCGACATGGTTGATCATCAGTTTCTTGCCCACCGCCTCGCCGACGTGGGGATTCAGGGACACACTTTGCAATGGCTTGTCTCCTTTCTCCAGGGTCGGGGACAAAGGGTGGCACTTGAGGAGGCACCCACTAACCTGTGGAGTGCCACAAGGGGTGGTACTCTCCCCAATGCTATTTAACATCTATATGTGCCCCCTTGCCCAGATTGCATGGGCTATGGTGTCACCAATATGCGGATGACACCCAGCTCTATCTGTTGTTGGGCGGTCAGTCTGGCTCTACCCCAGACGATCTGGACTGGGCGCTGCAGAACACGGCAGGATGGCTTAGACTGAGTTGATTGATATTGAATCCAATGAAGACGGAGGTCCTATGCCTGCATCGGAGTGGCTCAGGGTTAGGGGTCCCACTACCAGCCTTTGGTGGGGTGCCATTGGTGCCAGCGCTGAGGGTCAGGAGTTTGGGAGTCCTCCCAGGTAGCAGCCACTGCCAAGGCAGCCTTTTACCATCTTCGGCTGATTAGGAAGTTGGTCCCCTTCCTCAAACGCAATGATCTGGCTTCAGTGATCCACGCTATGGTCACCTTGAGGTTGGACTACTGCAATGCCCTTTGGGCAACTCCAGAAGCTGCAGCTGATGCAAAGCATGGTAGCCAGGCTGCTGATGGGCCTTCCTATGTAGGAGCACATCCAGCCTGTGCTAAAGTTGCTGCACTAGCTGCCAATAGCATTCTGGATTCGCTTCAAGGTGCTGTTTTTGACCTTTAAAGCCCTTTATGGTCAGGGGCTTGCCTACCTGAGGGACTGCCTTTCCACGCATGTTCCCCAGAGAGCACTGCGATCTGGAACACAAAACTGCCTGGCCCCCCCGGGCCTAGGGGTGCCAGGTTGGCATCGACTAGGACCAGGGCATTCTCCCTGGTGGCACCGACACTCTGGAATGAGCTCCCTAGCGAGATCAGGGCCCTACAGGACCTCCGGCAATTCTGCAGGGCCGTGAAAATGGAGCTTTTTCGCCGAGCGTTTCAGTAGGAATTATATCGGCTGAGCTGCACTTGCACTTTATTACATGACGCCGGCACACTTAAATGGTTTTAATGTATACAAAGTAATGTATACAAAGCACTTTGAACCCTCTAAGAAGAACATGCCATTGAGTCACCACTGACTTGGGGTGACCGCAGGGACTTTGGGGTTTTCAAGGCAAGAGAGGAGCAGAAGTGGTTTGGCCACTGCCTTCCTCTGGGTGGCAACTCTGGCCTTCCTTGGTGGTTTCCTGTCCCGGTACTGACCGTGGTCACTTGGCTTTGTGACTTTTATCACTTATTGTTATCTCTGTTGTTTTATCCTGCTCTTAGCCACCCTGAGCCGGCCATGGCTGGGAGGGTGGGGTATAAATATAATAAATAAATAGATAACAATAATAAATTAACTGTATTTATTTGGAACTGAGTTAGTTATTTTATGTATGCACTTATGTTGTTTTTATGGTTGTATGTAAGCCACCCTGAGACGCTTTGGCAGGAGGGCGGGATAGAAATTGAATAAATAAATAAATAAATCCTGAGGAGGATTTTAAATCAAAATATATTTCTGTTCTGTTCAAATAAACTTAGCATTTGCTTAACTTCCTCTCTTTCTGTCTGTCTCTCTTTCCCTCTTTTTTCTTTGCTGTTGCCCTCTCCCTCTCTCTTTACATTTTGCCACTTAAACAAGTATAAAAATTTTATGTCAGGGGACCTGTCTGAAGTCAAAAAAGATGGCCAAGTATCAGTTCAAACATCCAAAATGAAGGGCAGATTTAAGAGGCTTTGCTATTGACAACTGCACAGAAAGAGGGTGTGTGTGTGTGTGAATGACTAACCTTCTCAGCAGATTAACGTGCCACGCACTTGCTTTATGCAAATTTATCTATTTAACTTCTGTCTATAAAACATCCAGTAATTCCATAGAGCAATGCAGCAAAGAGTTGGCCAATGACGGTTCAGGTGCCGAATGATATCTGGCCCAGCCTGTTCACTGTTATTTTGAACAAAAAATTCACTGCTTCCTGGACAAAAATGGAATAGTAATATCATGAAGAATCACCCCAAACCTTTGTCTTATTATGTTAGGATAGTTCATCATTGGAATTTTACTTCCCCATTTCCCTTAAAGGAGCCATTCATTCATGCTTGCTGAGTATTTTGGGATCCTCATGAGGCATAAGAGGGAGAAGTGGAAGAAGAAGAGGGGGGTGTCCATTGCACATCCCTGGATGCCCATCTTTTATTCCACTCCTTTCCCTTCAAGACCACACGCAAAAATTCCCCTGAGCTCTTTTTTAGCCTGTTCACTCAAGACTCAAAATAGTAACTGGCTTAATCCAGGGAACATCTGTAATCTTTGGGGTCCGTGTGGGTGGCATGGGCAAGCAGGAAATCCATTTATGCAAAGCAGTTTCACTCACTCCCAACCATGTAGTTTAAGAAGGATGAGATTAGAAGGATATTGCCTGCTTATCATCTTCTAAGGCTTGCTTGGTACTTAAGGAATTTACATTATTTGGCTTTCACTAATATTTGTGCTGGCTGAACCCAGCACCACAGAGCAAAAGCACAAGCAGCAAGAGACTGCAGTCTTAAATGCATGTGAAGATCCACAGTGATCCGTGGGATTCGCTTTCAAGGAAATGCAGAGAGGTCATGTATCTTCTGGGGCATCTAACAAAACTGGCCTGTGTAGTGTACTTCATTCCCACAGATGCCTGTTGCTGCTGTTTGTATCAATCACAATTCTGTCCCAAGACCTGAGTTCTGCAACTTGTATCAATTCTACATTAATTCTACAGATTTATATGGCTCTGTTGACCTTGGATTTTTAATTCTGCTTCTGCTAGTCATGAGCAACGTTATCAGCAGGCCTGAAGGAAAATTGTCCTGTCCCTTAAAAAGGGGCTTACTGTGCAGAAATGGACAGCTGAAGCTTTTCAGGGCATGGAGGTATATAACATACACATGGAGGTATACAGGGGTCATTTGGGACTGTTCTGTAGCTTTCCTGACTGAGAATCTAAATTCTCCCTGAGAGCAATCTCTCCTTATAATAATTATTTTAATAGGGTGGCACTTTCCAGCTCTCCCATTGGCTGTGCAATGAGCTCCCTCAGTCATTGGCCCATCAGCCACCACTCAAGAGTACTCGCATGCCGTTGGCCGGGTGCTGGGTCTGCTCCTCTTCCTTGCCCACTCCCCCTTCAGCCACTGGGCCCTGTCAGAATTATTGGCAAACGACTTTCTCTCTTGACGAAGACGCTTTTCCTGCTTGCCTCCTGTGTGGGACTAACTTAAATCAGTGGCTGCTGGTAGGTGTAATGAAATGAAAATTACCTGTGTTTGTAAGATGGCTGCCGTATGGTTGTTTATATAAAATGTTCCACCATAAGGTTTAATTGAGCTGTAGTTCCAGAGGGGCCTGCAGGGGTATCACTCACTGGGTTGAATGGGGCTTCCTCATCTGCTGGCTTACAGTTCCCAGCTGCCCCAAGGCCAAAATGTGTGGGAAAAGAGGGACTGTCCCAAGGGGCAGGGTAGCATCAATATAGACTCCAGTCCATCCAGGGAGGAGGTAGTCTTTGTCCTACAGGAGGTTAGGAAACACTCCTGCTGCCTGTGTTGACCAGGCTGTCCAGGCCTGTTCAGGCCACAAGCCAGAGATGTGAAGGAACCCTGGGAGGCAGCAGAAATTCAGCCACTCCACAGTCGGCTGGACTGGGGAATGAATGGAAGTTTCCTTGCTCTCTTGGGCAAGAGAGAGAGGCTGAAGCAGAGCCAGAGGCCAGTCCAAGGAGAGATCCTATCCTGAGCCCACAACCTCCAGAGATAAAGAGTATTGTCTGTAGGGAAAGAGGATTGCGTTTAACCCCTGTTGATTTATGCCCTGTTGGTTCATAGTGTGTGCTTACTCCTACAGTTCTGCCTTATTCATTTAGTATGTGTGTGTCCATAATTGTATAAATAGTTAAATAAATTCTTTTATTTGGCTAATAATCTGTGTTGTGCTCTGACCACATAGTCTCCTCCGCTCTGCACAATACCAAAGGGAGGGGGTAGCCCAGGAAAGCAAGGAAAGGCCAGACCCTTGGGTTGCCAACTTTCCAGGGAGCCCCCAAAGATCGGGGATTCCATTTCCAAATAGGGAGACTCAGCCAGAGGGGTCTCACTGTCCCTCTAAAAAGGCAGTAACAATTCAGTGAGTGGTGGCAGCGAACTTAAGGAGTAAGATATGCCCACGGGACAAGGGTGGGAGGTGAACAGCTGAGTTGTAAACTGGAGCCTGTTTTGCCACAGTAGGCAACCAAGCCTGGTTCAGAAAAGGAAGGAAACCCTTCACAGGCCTTTGTGAGGAAGTCTTTGGGGCCAGTCCTGGCTAGGGTTGCCAGCTCCAGGTAGGGAGATTCCTGGAGATTTTCTATGGAAGCCAGGGTTTGGGGAGGGGAGAGGCCTCAGCTGAACAGAATTCCATAAAGCCCACCTTCCAAAGTAGTTATTTTCTTGGGGGGGGGTGTTGTCTGGAGTTCAGTTGTGATACCAGATGATTTCCAGGCTCCACCTGGAGGTTGGCTACCCTAGGCATCACAGCCAGTGCTTCAGAGCAGGGTCTGCTAGATCTAGGTTCCTGTTGTAGAAGCTGAGTGAGTGATTTTGGACCAGTCACAGACTTTCAGCCTAACCCACCTCACAGGGTTGTTGTGCAAGTCAAAAGGGGGAGAGGTGAATGATGTAAGCTGCTTTCGCCCCATTGCAGAGAAAGACTATATTTCCTCCTGGGAAACCATTGTTGCCAATCTACAGGTGAGGGCCGGAAATCACTCAGAATTACAACTGCTCTCTGGATGGCAGAGATCCGTTCCCCTGGAGAACATGGCGGACTCTGTGTCCTTATACCCTGCTGAGATGCCCCCTCCCATGACAGCCAATGTGACGTGGCAGTCAGGGCTTCAGAGCATGGTAGAGGCTGCAGGTGTGTGGGGGGAGATGTAAAACTGAAGAGTGAGGGGGAATTAAAAGTAGTTTGATGATTGGCTGGGAAGGAGATAAGGTTGCCAACTCCAGGTGGGAAATTCATGGAGATTTGAGGGATGGAACCTGGAGAGAGTGAGGTCTAAGGAGGGGTGAGACCTCAGACAGGTACAATGCCATAGACTCCACCCTCCCAACCAGCCATTCCCTCCTGGGGAACCACTGTTACCAGTCTCCAGGTGAGAGGTGGAGATCACTCAGAATTACAACTGATCTCTGGTAGGGGGTGGAGATGAAAAGCTGAAATCAGAGGGGCAGATAATGGCAGGTTGATGCTTGGCTGGGAAGGAGATAGGGTTGCCAACTCCAGGTTGGGAAATTCATGGAGATTTGAGGGGTGGATCCTGCAGAGGGTGAGGTTTGAGGAGTGGTGGGACCTCAGACAGGTACAATGCCATAGACTCCACCATCCAAACCAGCCATTTTCTCCTGGGAAACCATTGTTGCCAATCTCCAGGTGAGGGGTGGAGATCACTCAGAACTACAACCAATCTCCAGGAGGGAAGGCAGAAGTCAGCTGCAGTCAGAGGGGCAGATAATGGTAGGCTGATGGTTAGCTGGGCAGGGGATGGGGTTGCCAACTCCAGGTTGGGAAATTCTAGGGATTTCAGGGGTGAAGCCTGGAGAGGGTGGGGTTTGAGGAGGAATTGGACCTCATACAGGTACAGTGCCATAAACTCCACCCTCCAAACCAGCCATTTCCTCCTGGGTAACAATTGTTGCCAATCTCCAGGTAAGTGTAGAAACAACAGAGAGATCACGGGAAGGATGCGAACGAAGATGAAAACAACCATGATGGAGTATTATGTAAATATATTTAGACTGCTGTTTTGCAGTGAGTAGCGTTTCTTCATTGTGAGCACGGAAAGAATCTGTTTCATTGGAGTGGGAAGAATGTTGAGTGTTAATTCACAGATTAGAATTGTTGACATGTAAATTAATGTTACTTATGAAAACATTAAGAAAAAGCTGTCATGTGAAACGGGAGTATATGTAAATTCTGTTGTCTGTATGCATACATCTTTATTATTTGTGGAAGAAACACTACTCACTGCAAAACAGCAGTCTAAATATATTTACATAATACTACATCACGGTTGTTTTCATCTTTGTTTGTAATCTCCAGGTGAGGGCTGGAGATCACTCAGAACTGCAACTGCTCTTCAGGTAGCAGAGATCAGTTCCTCTGGAGAAAATGGTGGACTCTGTGTCATTATACCCTGCCGAGGTCACCACAGCACATTGACGCTGAGTGCCCAAGGACTTGGCACTCTCCTAGAGCCTCTTTCTAGAGCTCCTTGTATTTATTTCCACAACGGGCCTTATTCCTAGTGTATAAAGAACAATCAAGAGTCCAGTCTACATGGATGTACATAAGCTCGTTGTAACTGGAATTTTGTGAGGAAAGGTCTATAATGATGAAAGAATCTTCCTTGGAATTGGAAAGTATAATACACAGCCATAGATGTGTGAGTCATTTTAGAGAGTAATTTATTTTTCAACTGAAAGTCTAAAACACGAAGTTGCAGATTTGGGTATGATTAAAAAGTCTTTAAAATAAATTCCTGCAGTAATTAATTTTGTCTTCACATGCCCCTTTCCTTTTGCTGAACATGCTTGCTTAAATGACAAAGAATCTTCTGTGCTGATTATTGTGCCACCTCTCTAGCACAGTGTTCTTGCTGGGAGACAAACAGCCAGTCTAAAGCAGTAACATGGCACACTCCTCCTCAAAACTGATCATATCTGGATCACGTTATGCTTCTCCACATAAAGAGGCCTCCCTGACCACAGTAACAGGAAGTCAGAGGTGCCTATAGAACTCAGGTGTTAGATGATGCATCTATGACACATTTTCCTTCAAAACTTCCAGGACAATGTGCCCTATAGTCACTATGGCTTCTTAATCTTCCAAATCTTATTTTTTTCTCTTCATGCAGCAATGCACAATAAACATTACCTTTTTTCATCACTGGCACTCCCATTGTTAATTGATCAAAAGGCTGCATTCATGAATCCTATTACACGGGAACTATTTCATACAACCAATAGCTGCAGTTACGATGCAATATGTTAAGTCCGATTGTGTGAATTGGCCCCTAGGCTGCATTGTTTTCTTTTTATTGCTTGGTTTCTAGACTTCATGCTTGTGTTATCTTCTGCTTCTTTCCTTCATGTCAATATCTGAGCAATTAAAAGCCCAAAATTCTAGGAATCTGCCAAGGCCAAGATGCTGTAAAAAATGAACGAACCAGGAGCCATTACACTGCTTTCTGCCACCAGTTTACCTTGCAGCAAACCCCCAGAAAAACATTCCCTCTGTTCCATGGTGATCCATATTGGAGAGTATACCTAGCAACAGATGCATTTACCCTTTCCAGTCATTATGTATTTGGCACTCCAACCTCATTTACCGGGAGAGTGCACATTAACCATAATCTTCATGACACATGTGGTTGCCATTTTGTGCAAATAGGTCAATGCACATATGTTTGAGCTTTAGTGTATATTCAAACACGAACCCACAATAAACCTGGGCTTCTGATTTCGTGCACCAAAGCTAGAAAATACATGTTTTGCCCTAGTCACATATAATGACGATTGCCTGCCTCAAGAGGATCACATGTAGCACATTCTCCTGGCACACGAGGTAGGAGTGTACACTTTTTACTGAAAAGAGCTGTTATCCTGTTGATGCTCAGCTGATCTCAAATGGCAAGGACCATACCTTTTATTATACGAACTATCTGTAAAGGAAACTTGTTTCACAGTAAAATACATTTCCAGTCATGAGACCACAATCTGAAGAACATAATGCTGCCCCTATCCCTGTGCTGAGAACAGCGAAGTCAGTCATCCATGATTTAATGCTGTGACCTCCAGGGAGATGCCATTTATCACAAAATAATCATTCACACAGCCATAATCAGTTGATGGATTTCAGTGTGAGGTTATGATTCAACACATTTTCAGGCGATTATCTTGACAATGACAGTGCTTTTGGCATGATGAAAGCACCAATTTGAATACACCCCCTGAGCTCTTGTTTATTGGACAGGGACTATAAAGACTTGGCACTTGTCTCATGCAACAAATTGCAGAAGTATGACATTTTGTCACCTCCCCCCCATCTCTGTCTGTGTCAAATTGTTTGTGTGTGCTTGTTTATTCAACAGAAAAGACATTGCCAACAAGCTCCGGCCCAGGAGTGGCAGTGGTTGGAAGAGGGAAGATGCGAGCTGAAGAGGTCGTAAATAAATAGTGACCCAAACATTTCACATATATAGTCTCTCTCACACATACACACACACACACACGAAACACAGGAAGCTGCCTTATACCGAATCAGACCATTGCTTCATCAAGGTGTGATGGATTGCACAGAAAAACAGATTTTTGAAAATGCTGTTTGTGTCGGAGAGTCAGGGTGTTCATGAGTTAATCTTCCCTGGAAAGTAGAGCTTATGTGATTGCCTGCTCAACTCTCTCTCTGACTGGTCATCATCAGTCGAGAGAGGAAAAGGAGGGGAAAGAGGTCTTTTGCCTTCTGGTCTTTGAAATCTAATGTCTGGATCAGTAGCCAAAGGGTTTGGCTTCTGAGGGAAGAGGCATTTGGGAGTCAGTCAATAGTCAGAAAAGTACTTCTACAGAGAGAAAGAAGAGAAACGCCTTTGTCTTAATTACATTAAAACTAGGAATAAGGCCTACCCACCCTTTTCCACTATATTGGTAGGCCAGGCCTCTGGAGAACAGATCTACCCACCCAAGTCCACTATACTTGGACCATCACCCTGCGCAGACCCGTAGAAAATATACCAGCACTTAGGGAGGAAAAAACTCTTGCAGTGAGATATGACAACCAGCATTACAGGCAAAAAAAAAAAAAAAGTATAACAGAGATGGAACAATCACTGTCAGAACCCTGCCTAACCGAACAAACAGGAAGTTGCTTAAATGTTATCAACCTGCCCAAACTACTTCTCTATTCAAATATTTAAATCCCACTTTTACTGTGACTCAAAGCATCTTACAAATCATACTGAAAAGCATAATAGGGGTGTGCAAAAAAAATCCACCATTTTTTCCTGGCTGAGTTATAGCATATGAGGACCATTATGATCAATGAGCCCCATAGGATGTAATAGAGAATCGATCCAGGGGTATCTGGAGCTCTGGGGGAGGGGGCTGTTTTTTGAGGTCGAGGCACCAAATTTGCAGCATAGCTGCTGATGCCTCTCCTCAAAAAAACCCCCCATGTTTCAAGAAGATTGTCAGCTCTGGATTGGGAGATTCCTGGAGATTTGGGGGTGGAGCCCAGGGAGGAGAGGAATCACAGTCTACCCTCCAAAGCAGCCATTTTCTCCAGGGGAATTGATCTTGGTCATCTGGAGATCAACTGAATTTGCAGGAGATGTCCAGGTGTCACCTAAAGGGTGGAAACCCTACGTGACAGTTAGGCCCATGTGCACATTCTTTACAATATGGTACAGTGCAGAAGACTTTGACAGCTTTTACCAGGTTGAAGTAAGCGTTAGACTGAATCCAATTCCCTTCTCTTTCTAAGAAGTGCTTGGTGATGTCACAGTTGACATCACCATTCATCTGACTACCTGGCATGCACCCATGTGGAAATCCTTGAGCACAGAGGTGTCTGCTGGAATGCAGATACTGTTTTAAATGGTAACTTCTAATCCATTACATTTGGTAATACTCTGTTTATTGAAAGTTACTTTATGAAGCAATTTGCCATGTCTTGGATTTGTACAATGAACTCTGAAACAGTATCTCTAGAGAACGCTAGCACTCAGGAGACTTGTCCCCATCAAGAAACAGAAGCAGCTAATCCCAGATGCCCTAGTAAGCATCTGTATGCCTAATTTGCAGTTGATCAATCATTTGTTTTGGGAAATGCAGTTTTGTTTTTTTTAATATACATTTTTAATAAATTTTAGAAAAGGTATATACAAAGTTATAAACAGTTATAATATAACATTATAAACAAACAAACTAGCTAACAATAACATCAAAAATAGTTGAAAAGGGGAACTTTACACATTCAGGATGTTAATATAATGAAAAATGCAAATATTTCTTAGGTAGTGCATTGTCACTTGTTGAGTTATTTTAAACTAGCCTGACACCCGTGCTTCGCATCTTCGAAAGCCTCCCCTTCCCTTCCCCAGCTGGCCTGGGTGGGGGAGCAGAAAGAGAAGGGGTTTAAAGTTTAAACTCCTTCTCACTAGAGTTGGGCCACAGAAGGAGAAAAGAGGGAAGGAAAGAGAGAGAGTAGAGAGAAGGAAAGAGAGAAAGAAAGAGAAGGAAAGAAGTAGGGAAAGAAAGAGAGAGAAGGGAAGAAGGAGGGAAACAGGGAAAGGAGGAAAAAAGAGAAGAGAAGAAGGCAGGAAAGAGGAAAAGGGGAGAAGGAAAGGAGGGAATGAAAGAAATTCGGAGGCGATTCGGCCCCATTATATCCTATGGGCCATTGAAGTCAATGACGAAAACATAGGGTATATTCTGGGGGCTGGAGGGGAAGGGGTTTGAGGGAGAGGCTCCAAACTCACGGGATAGCTGTTGGAGCCTCTCCCCAAGATACCCACCATGTTTCAAGACCATTGGACCAGGGGGTCCAATTCTATGGGCCTCCAAACAGGTTGCCCCCATCCTCTCCATTGTTCTCTATGGTGGGGGAAAGTTATGGAGGCTGGAGCAGACAGGAAAAAAACAAACCAACCCCCCCCCCCAGCAACAGCAACCAGCAGAACTTTTTAAAGCTGTAAACCTGTAAGAACCAAAAAACCTTTCATCTGTTCTAACTTCTAACCTGACTGCTCAGCAATTTCATTGAGTGCCCACGAGTTCTTGTCTTGTGAGAAAGGGTGAAAAGTACTTCTTTCTCTACCTGCTCTATCCCATGCATAGTCTTGTAAACCTCTTATCATGTTACCCCTCAGTCATTGTTTCTCAAAGCTAAGATCCCCAAACGTGATAACCTTTCTTCACAGGGAAAGTGTCCTCCTCTTATTATTGCAGTAGCCCTTTTCTGCATTTTCCCCATGTTTGCACTGCCACAGTGCGACTTGTTCTGGAGTGTGCCACTTGTTCTCATGGCAAACAAGGACCTCCCAAGACAGTTCACTTTCCCTGAGATTCTTTGGGAGAGTCTGACTGCTGGGTGGCTGCCTGCTTGCCTGCCTTAAGAGCAGCTGGCTGGGTTTCCCCATTGGAAACACTGGAGGTAATCTGTTTGGGTACCCATAGAATTAGGCCCATTGGTCCAATTGCTTTGAGACGTGGGGGTGTATGTGTTTAGAGGCTCCCGAAGCTACCCTGAAAATTTGGAGCCTCTCTCTTAAACCCCTCCCCCCAGAGCTACTAACAGCACCGTGGGAAAAAGTAACTTTTTCCCCACCATAGAGAACAATGGAGGGGATGGGGCAACCTGTTTGGAGGCCCATAGAATTGGACCCCCTGGTCCAATGTTCTTGAAACTTGGTGGGTATCTTGGGGAGAGGCTCCAACAGCTACCCTGTGAGTTTGGAGCCTCTCCCTCAAACCTCCTCCCCTTCAGCCCCCAGAATATACCCTATGTTTTCACCATTGACTTCAATGGCCCATAGGATATAATGGGGCTGAAAATGACATTCGGCTGGCATCCCCCAGGTCTTGAAGGGGTCCCCCCCAGTTTTGGGGGATTCAATCTGCTGGCAGCCAGCTGGTCAGTGGGGGAAGCCCCGCCCCCAAGACTGACTGCCGACAACCCAGCCACCCCTCTCCCTCTCCTTCTGCAAGATTTAAAGGACCCTTCAGCTGATCAGAGAGCCCTTTAAATCTTGCAAGAGGGAGGGAAAGGGGCATGTGCCACCCCCCCACTTCTTCACAAAAGCATTTAAAGGATCCCTTTAAATGCTTTTGAGAATAAGTAGGGGGCCGGCACACATGTGCACTCCAAGCTGTGAACTTGCAGCGTGGATTGCAGGTGTGTGCCAGACCCCATCTCTTCCCCAAAGCATTTAAAGGGATCCTGCTTTGGGGAAGAAATGGAGGCCAGCATACATCTGCAATCCAACCTGTGAATTCGTGGCTTGCAGGTTCAAGGTAGGGGGTGTTAGAGGGCGAGTCATTGAAAGGAATAACAAGCATCTTTTGGTGAAACATGGCTACAGCCAGTGTTCCCTCTAAGCTGAGTTAGTGTGAGCTAGCTCACAGTTTTGTAGCCTCCAACTCACACATTTTTGTCTTGGATCAAGAAGGAGGGCTCCAGGGCAAACTACTGCATGCAGTAGCCAGATTGATTACTCACACCTTTAATAGCAGTAGCTCACAAAGTAGAGTTTTGGCTCACAAGACTCCACAGCTTAGAGGGAACCTAGGCCGCAGCTTATTTATTTGAGTACAGACAAAGGAGCAATGGCGCAGCATGGGGACAGATCCAAGCCTTGGGCGACCCACCTGCTGACCCGAAGAACCCCTTCCCAACCTGCCTGCTGGGGTAAAGCCCTGGAGTGGCAAGATAACAGGACATGAGTGGGCCCTTGCCACCTGGTAGTGTAAGCCAGCCAGAAGCCCCCACCTGGGCATGCGGCTGAATGGCTCCACACCCCAAGGCCCCTTATGGGAGCCCCCAAAATGGAGGAGGCAGGCATGCAGGCACAGCCCCCTCCCCAAACAGATCCCTCCCCATGTCTAAACCGCCAAGCTGCAACAGTAAAAACGCAATCAGCTAACACATGAATCATAACAACCAGCATATGAGGGTGGGTGGGTGGGTGGGTGGGCAAGCCGGCAAGCCAGGAATAGAGGCCGGGGAACACGTGCAGGCTTGCTTAAGTAGCCCCTGGGCTCTTGCTGCATTTGCCCGCCCTCTGACATAATGCATGACGTGGCACACTGAGGGGAGAGCCGGCTCAGCCCTTTTCCATAGCCTGAAGGGGCCATGCAGCCAAACAATCCCTCTTCCAGCCTCCTCTGCCTCTTGGACCACAAACAGTGGCTGAGGTGAGTCTCTTGCCATGTTTCGATTGCAGGCACAACCCCTCCCCCCAAGCTTCTTCTCCAAAGTATTTAAAGGATCCCTTTAAATGTTTTGGGGAAGAATTGGGAGAGGGGTTGCGCATGCCTGCAATCCAAACTGCGAATTTGTGGCTTGTAGTGTAGGTGCTGGTCCCCAACGTGATGATGTCACTTCTGCGTGACATCATCATGTTGGGGCTGTCCCTGCCCCCCCCCCCGAATGCCCCCAAAGTCCCCCGCTGGGGACTCAGATGGACTTGACAACCCTAACTTGTAAAATGAAAGCTAGAGGAGGAAACAAAATGAGAAGTTATGAACAGGGCCAGTGCTGTGGTCTAATGCCCTACAATAACTATGAACAATGTGGCTATTAACTCAGGACTTCAAGCAAAGGATTCTTACTGGGTTTTAGCCTACTTCTGAACAGCTTCTCAGTGACGTTAAGTGCTTTGCTCAAGGTCAAACTGCAAACCAGTCTCAGCTTCTGGATAAGAACTCCAGTAGAGCTGCCTGTAATACAGAGAGCGTGTAGACGCTTGATAAAGATTAAATAGTAATATCATTAAAATGATGATCTGACCTGCCTTTGAGTGGTTTAATGTTTCTAAAGATTTGCTCAAACACTTTGGAGTCACAGGGGCTTGGGAAGACAAATTACATTCCTTCAGTAATGAAATTTCTTTTTGCGTTTGGCTTCCAAATCTCAATACGCACAAAGGTGATTAACCACCCACAGAATGAGGGAAGAACAGACTCTCTCTCTCTCTCTCTCTCTCTCTCTCTCTCTCTCTCTCTCTCTCTCTCTCTCTCTCTCTCTCTCTCTCTCTCTCTCTCTCTCTGTCACACACACAAACACACACACACACACATCAAATTCAGTCAGGCATATTCCCACAACACTGTGACTCCTCAAGGCTTCTGCTGCTTCTCTGTGAGTAGTATGGGTTGGTGGCAGGGCATAAAGCCATGTGTGTGTGTTTGTGCATGTGTGTGTGTGTGTGTGTGTGTGTGTGTGAGAGAGAGAGAGAGAGAGAGAGAGAGAAGAGAGAGAGAGAGAGAGAGAGAGAGAGAGAGATGCATTCCCTCCAGGCACAATTTTTTATGTATGTGTGATTGTACAGTTGGTAGGAAGTACCAGCATCTCAGAAGATAATGAGTCAATCATTGCTCTCCGAGAATATGAATGGACCCACACATGCAAAACTGGACATTTCTTCCTGTGTGGTGAGAGGTGCCACATAGGAGCATTGGGTAAACAGAGTTACACATTTACTTTCAGTAATAAGTCTCCATGTATTATGCTGGTGCACCCTCCAGTTTACAGCGTTTCTGATCAAGCGGCCTGTATACCGACTTGAGTCTTATTTCATTTCTGTACCCTTGTCAAGGCAGCTGTTGCATTTCACTGGCAAGACCAAGCTCTTGCTCCATTCCTGGTGTGGGTGGTGCAACCGCTGCAGTCGCTCCGTCAATAGTCTGAATGTGCGCCAGAACATCCTGTTTCTGGTTACCCACTCAAGGGACAAGCCACCTCTGAAACGTCTCTTGCCTTAAAAATAAGTCTAGCTCACTGCCTAGAGCTAGAACTTATGGCTGCCAGACAATCTTAGGATCTCCTAGCTATTCTACACACAATGCCATAAGATAATAATAATAGCTTACTGATCTGGAAATACCGACAGAATGTCAAAAATGTGTCAGTGTCTCTTAAAGCTCCATAGGGAAGTTATCTAAGGTCAATATCTTGTTGAAGGCTTTCACAGCCGGAGATCATTAGTTGCTGTCGATTTTCCAGGTTGTCTGGCTGTGGCCTTGGCACTGTAGGACCTGACGTTTCACCAGTAGCTGTAACTGGCATCCTCATTCTGTGTTATACCTCTGAGGATGCCAATCACAGCTACTGGCGAAACGTCAGGTCCTACAGTGCCAAGACCCCGGCCACACAACCCATAAAATCTACAGCAACTAATTATCTAAGGTCATTGGCAATTTTGCAGGGCCCTTAAGTGACTTTTTTCATTTGAAATGTTACTTATGATTTTTTTTAAAAAAACCCATGGGCTGTCAGGATGGAAAGGAGCTTTTACCTTCACGGAGTGTGCTGGCTGAAGAACATTAATTGGTTCTTCTCAATGTAGCAAGTTGATCATCGGCTAGTGCTGCACCAGCAGGCTAAAAGGTGTTAAGATTTTTTGCTTTGTGTTTTTCAGTGGACTAATCCCCCCCCTATCCTGTATGAATTCCATAAAACATTTCAGAGGATTGCTTATGAATGTATGAAGCCTCCCTATACCAAGTCATTCCATTGGTCTATCTAATTCAGAATTATCTATTCTCCATCATCTCAGGTGGAGTAAGGGCATTTATAAGCTGCCTCCTCTCTGTGGCATAAATAACAACTCCAGTGAGAGCATTTAAATGGGGAAAATAGTACTAGGGAAAATATTTAAGCGCACTCCCTTGCACTGAAGCATGATCCTGCAAATACGCTCAGCACAGTTGCTTTTACTTTAAAAAACAAACAGCTTGGATCACAGATGGAGGAGGAGGAGGAGGAGATTGGATTTATACCCCGCCCTTCACTACCCAAAGGTGTCTCAGAGCGCTTTACAAACTCCTTTCCCTTCCCCTCCCCACAACAGATACCCTGTGATATAGGTGGGGCTGAGAGAGCTCTTGACAGAAACTGCTCTTTTTCAAGGACAGCTGTGCCAGAACTATGGCTTGCCCAAGGTCATCCAGTAGGTGCAAGTGGAGGAGTGGGGAATCAAACCCAGTTCTCCCAGATTAGAGTCTGCACATTCAACCACTACACCATATAACATCCCTGGCTTGTCCCTGGATAGGTCACTTAACTTGAAATTTTTATGATTTGGATCAGTCATAGATTGGTTTGCCAAGAACTTTATGGTGAACGTGGTCAACAGACAGCCATAATTTATTCAAATTCTGTCAATTGCATATAAGTTGAACTACTGATCAGATCCCTCTTCTGTTACCTGGTAGAGGTTGTCTTAACCATAGCTCCACAGCCAGCCGTTCTGCACTTATTGAGTAGCAGCTTGGACACCTCAGCTTGAGGCCCAGTCCAAGAACAAGGTCATCCAACTGATGTACCCCCTAACCAGGTCACGGTCATTTAGATTATGGAACTGACCAACTGGTATAAAGCATGGAATCACTTGCTGTTTGGGCTCTGTTTACACTGGCACAGTTGGATGCACCCTATAAATGATCACCAGGGCCGGCTCGAGGTGCTTCTGCGCCCTAGGCGGGCACAGATGCCAACCTCCCGGCGGGGCCTGTAGTCCCTGCTCTGGAGTCCTGAGAGGGGAGGGGGAGGGCGGCCGAGCTGCTCCGCCGCTACCTCCTGCGCCTGGGCATTTTCCGGTGGCTGCTGCGAGTCCCGCGCTGGCCGTCACCTCCTCCTCCCCCTGAAAGGGCTCCAAAGCAAAGCCGTTCAGGCAGACCTCCCCACCCCCCACACCTCCTCCTGCCGGCCAGCGGCTGTGGTGCTTCGGTCTGGAGCCCTGCAGCGGGGCGGGGAGAGAGGAGAGCCGGCAGCCTTGCCCCCCGATCCCCGCTGCTGCCGGCCGGCAGTCTGGGTGAGTCCCCCAACCCTTCTTCAAGGGGGGGAGTGGATCTCCTCAATGGTGACTTTCCCTGGCTGCCGCCGCCTGGGGACGCCGCGCTGGACACCGCTGCCGCCTCCCCCGAAAGGGCTCCAAAGTCCAGGAAGGCCTCCTGCGCCCCCCGCCGCCGCCTCCTCCCGGCTGCATGCTAATTGGGTCTCTAGTGTGTCCAGGCGGTGTGGATGGCGCGCCGCGCGCTCCCCCCTCCCCTCCCCGGCAGCCTTTCTTCAGGAACCCGCAGAAGACAGAGGCCGCTCCGCTGGAGCCCCGCAGCCAGGCGGGGAGAGAGGAGAGCCGGCGGCCTCGTCCCCCGACCCCTTCCCTGGGCAGAGCCCCCACCACCGCAGTCCAGCAGTCCGGACAAGTCCCCTGCCTGCTGGGGAGAAGGAAGCAGCTGCCCCGCCGGATCCCAGCTCGCCTCCCTCCCAGGGCCGGCTCGCGGCTTCCTTGCACTCCAGGCAGAGGGGGCGGGCGATTTGCAGGGCACAGGAGCGCCCCAGCTGGGGCAGCTCTGGCCTGGGAGGGTGGGAGCGGACCAGATATGAACAGGGGATGCCAGGCCAGCGCCCCCTGCAGGCCAGCGCCCCAGGCGGCCGCCTAGATTTGGCCTATGACGGTCCGGCCCTGATGATCACATGGAACCCATAGCCTGGTCTTGTATCCTTTTTGTACCTGCAAGTCAGTGGTCTCCACTTGGGCAATGATAGAGATGTAAAATTTCCAGAATTTTTGAAGCTTGGAAAAAAATCCAGTTTTTTCCTGGTTTTTTTAAAGGGAAAAAACGGAAATTTTTGGAAAAATTGAAAAAAAAAAAGCTACATTAGCACTTCTTTTTTCTTTTCCAGATTGAAAGTCCTTCTCTTACTTTAGGAACATAAAAGATGACTATGGACAATTTTACTTGGCATGAAATTATCACAACTAGCATATTAAAAATATAGTGTATCAAAACAATTATTACCAACAGAATTTACTTTTTATATAATATTTATTTGTAATTGTAACAAATGGAGCAACAATCTCCTGAACTGTTTACTAGTTTATGTGGAACAGACAAAAAACCTCCACAAAACAATTTTTAAAAATCCAGAAGTAATAATTATTCATATTTCTTCTCCACAGTATTAAATAAAAATAAAAAAAACCTTCTGAAACCTAGGATTTGCTTGTCCTCAGTGCACAGAAATTAGATTAATCTGATATCATACACCTTTTATAGAAATGATTTGGAAAATATTTGAAACACCTTGTCTTAAAATATTTT
Organism: Gekko gecko; assembly: GCA_029375565.1. Taxonomy (NCBI): domain Eukaryota; kingdom Metazoa; phylum Chordata; class Lepidosauria; order Squamata; family Gekkonidae; genus Gekko; species Gekko gecko. The sequence continues at coordinate 79,907,047 of JAPDNY010000003.1, read as the reverse complement.
ATTCATCATGTTAAAATAAAATGTTCCATAATCAATTTTTGTTTCCTTTCCTTTCCTTTTTTTCAATTTTTCCAATTTTTTTGGAAAAAAACAAAAAAGGCTTCAGGAAAAAAACATGGTTTCCCCCAAAAATTTTTCCAGCTTTTTTCTGGGCCTTCACATCTCTAGGCAATGATCACAAGAACTGACGCACAATTAGTTAATGGGCAGACACTGGCGTGGATCTCACATCCTGGCAGTGGAAGGTGCTGGTGGTCACTGATCTTCCCAGCTTTCCCCTTCCTCCAGCAGTTCTTTCCATGGAGTTATAGGTGCAATGAGGAGGGAGAAGGGGGTAAAATTAGTCCCCCCACCTCTTCCTTGAGTGGGGCTCCACTGGCAGAAGAGGAAGAAGGGAGCAGTTTTGTTCCCATCCCCTTCCAACTGCAGCATCACAGCTTGCGTGGCTATTACTCTCTGTGGGACCATCATTCCAGGCAGGGGTCTTTTCGTAGAAGAACAGCTGCAGGAGCTCATTAGCATATGGTATGCTAATGAGCTATTAGGCTATTAGCATATGCCACGCCCCCTGACATCACCGGAAGTGATGTCAGAAGGGGAAGCAAAGGGGGGAAGCATCTTCAAAAGCCTCCCCTTCCCTTCCCCAGCTGGTCTGGGTGGGGGAGCTAAGAGAGAAGGGGTTTAAAGTTTAAACTCCTTCTCATGAGAGTTGGGCCACAGAAGGAGGAAAGAGGGAAGGAAAGAGAGAGAGTAGAGAGAAGGAAAGAAGGAAGGAAAGAGAGAAAGAAAGAGAGGGAAGAAGGAGGGAAACAGGGAAAGGAGGAAAAAGAGAAGAGAAGAAGGTGGGAACGAAAGAGAGAAGAGAAGAGAAGAGAAGAGAAGAAGAAGAGAGAGAAGAGAAGAGAAGAGAAGAGAGAGAGAAGAGAAGAGAGAGAGAAGAGAAGAGAAGAGAAGAGAGAGAAGAGAAGAATGAGGGAAAGAGGAAAAAGAAAGAAGGAAAGGAGGGAATGAAAGAAATTCAGTGGCAATTCAGCCCCATTATACCCTATGGGCCGTTGAAGTCAATGGTGAAAACATAGGGTATATTCTGGGGGCTGGAGGGGAAGGGTTTGAGGGAGAGGCTCCAAGATCACAGGATAGCTGATGGAGCCTCTCCCCAAGATACCCACCAAGTTTCAAGAACATTGGACCAGGGGTCAAATTCTATGGGCCCCCAAACAGGTTGCCCCATTTCCTCCATTGTTCTCTATGGTGGGAAAAAAAGTTATTTTTTCCCACCATAGAGAACAATGGAGGGAATAGGGGCAACCTGTTTAGGGGCCCATAGAATTGGACCCCTGGTCCAATGTTCTTGAAACTTGGTGGGTATCTTGGGGAGAGGCTCCATCAGCTATCCTGTGATCTTGGAGCCTCTCCCTCAAACCCCTTCCCTCCAGCCCCTAGAATATACCCTATGTTTTCACCATTGACTTCAATGGCCCATAGGATATAATGGAGCTGAAATTGACATTCGGCTGCCTGAAAGACTCTCCGGGACGCCGGCTGGGGGCGGGGCTTGGCTCCTGAGCTCCCGGAGCTGCGCTCCGGTGCGCTCCCCCCGAAAAGACCCCTGATTCCAGGTTCCAAAAGAACTTCTGGCGATCCTTATATGGTCCTCATGCAGTTCTTGCACTGAACCCAACCCACTGAAAGTACACTAAGCAGTAAGTCTCAAGTAAATCTGAAGCTTATTATCTTCTTTTTAACTATGTGCCTTTTTAATTGGCAGATGAGTGGCAGGGGTTAATTGCAAGAAAGCCATTTAATGCTGAGAAAAAAATAGTATAATTGTGCAAAATGGATATATCTGAATCAGCTTGGGCGCATACAAACAGTTTGCCAAGGAACTGGTTCCTGCAAGCAGGACATGAGAGAAACTGGAGAATGTTGGGAAATATTTAGTGGGAATTAGAATCAGTCTTGGAAACACCACACTGACCCCAGAGAATGAACAAAGGGCACTGATTTATTTTATAACTAGTCTGATACCCGTTCTGTAAATCCATTTATAATACTGATGATGTGAAGTTTGAAATGTAGCATTTGTTGTAGGAATTCTAATGGAGAAGATTGTAGTATAAAAAATGAAGTGAGACATACGTACTTTTTTTTTCTCTACTGAAGGACTTCTCTGTAGACCACATTGGGGGTTCTGCCCTCAGGTGCTAGGACCACCAGGCTGCTTGGTGAGCTCACTCTGGAGCAGGCCACATAGAACTGTCCATTTAAGAAGCAGTCGTCCGTTCAGTCAGCTCCTGCCACCTTCCACCGAAGTGATGGCCTCTCTGTTTGTGTTCCTGGATTGTTTTTATAATATGGAGACAGTGTTGTTCTGAGCACCTCAGGGTGATCTCACTGGTACTTGGCCTGTGCAGCTCAGTGCACTGCAGGAGTACTATGTGCAAATGTCTTTGCCACATTCCTAAGTTGCCTCCTCCTTGTAGAGTTGGTGTATCTGTCTCGATGTTTACCAGGAGCTTTCTTGGGGGCAGTAAGAGGTGAGAGGTGTGAGGGGAGTTGGTGTGAGGGGGTGGTGATGTGGTGGACATATCTTCAGGTTCATGAGGGAGGCAAACATCGAAATGGCTCCTAGAAATGTCCTTTACTATCTCCCCATTAACATTTGTTAACTCAATTGCCATGCTGGCTTTTTTGAAAAATGTCTATTCAGGAGTCTTGAATCGCTGATTTCTGTAACTGTCCTCAACTGCAGTCTCTTCTAACTGTATTTTTACCTCAGAACATTGAGATCCACAGCTGAGCAATCAGAGGGAGGTGGGTGCAAGTAGGCAGGTTTTACTTCAGAACTCTGAACTACACAGTTAACCAATTGGGGGGGGGGGACAAGGGTGCAGCAGCCTGCCAGGCACATGGAAAACAATTAGGGAAACACATTTTACCCCTTTTTTACCTTGTTAGGGTAATGCCCCCTTTTTTACAAAAATGCTTCTCATTTATGTTACATTTAAAAAGTGGGACATAACTAAATATTCAAAGCACCATCCGAGCAATCAGATATCAAACAAGTTCACATGAACCAATTTTCTAGAACTCACATTGTGAGAAGTTAAATAACCTAACAGAGGAAACCAGTTTTCTACAAATTTGGGGTATATTTCCATTGTGGGTGGGAGTGTGAGTAAGCTGGGGCAGCAGCACCACTAAGGTGATCCTGTTGGGGCAGCATCCCTGATGGAGTAAAGTATCCTGGCCCTGCTCCTAAACCTGACAGACACTGGCCTGTCTGGTGTTGGGGGCATTGCATTTAAAGGCATCAGGGAGGCTGGGCCAGCAGCAGAGCTAAGGCAATCCTGCTGAGCAAACCTCCCCAGCGGCTGTAAGCACCCCACCTCCTCTCCTACACCTGACAGGCAGCTGCCTGTCTAGTGTAGGAGGGGGAGGGGGAGGAGCAGGGGTCTTTTCGGGGGAGCGCACCGGAGCGCAGCTCCGGGAGCTCAGGAGCCAAGCCCCGCCCCCAGCCGGCGTCCCGGAGAGTCTTTCAGGCAGCCGAATGTCAATTTCAGCTCCATTATATCCTATGGGCCATTGAAGTCAATGGTGAAAACATAGGGTATATTCTGGGGGCTGGAGGGGAGGGTTTGAGGGAGAGGCTCGAAACTCACAGGATAGCTGTTGGAGCCTCTCCCCAAGATACCCACCAAGTTTCAAGAACATTGGACCAGGGGGTCCAATTCTATGGGCCCCTAAACAGGTTGCCCCTATTCCCTCCATTGTTCTCTATGGTGGGAAAAAATAACTTTTTTCCCACCATAGAGAACAATGGAGGAAATGGGGCAACCTGTTTGGGGGCCCATAGAATTGGACCCCCTGGTCCAATGTTCTTGAAACTTGGTGGGTATCTTGGGGAGAGGCTCCATCAGCTATCCTGTGATCTTGGAGCCTCTCCCTCAAACCCCCTCCCTTCCAGCCCCCAGAATATACCCTATGTTTTCACCATTGACTTCAATGGCCCATAGGGTATAATGGGGCTGAATTGCCACTGAATTTCTTTCATTCCCTCCTTTCCTTCTTTCTTTTCCTCTTTCCCTCATTCTTCTCTTCTCTTCTCTTCTCTTCTCTTCTCTTCTCTTCTCTTCTCTTCTCTTCTCTTCTCTCTTTCTTTCCCACCTTCTTCTCTTCTCTTTTTCCTCCTTTCCCTGTTTCCCTCCTTCTTCCCTCTCTTTCTTTCCCTCTTTCCTTCCTTCTTTCCTTCTCTCTACTCTCTCTCTTTCCTTCCCTCTTTCCTCCTTCTGTGGCCCAACTCTCATGAGAAGGAGTTTAAACTTTAAACCCCTTCTCTTTTAGCTCCCCCACCCAGACCAGCTGGGGAAGGGAAGGGAAGGGGAGGCTTTTGAAGATGCTTCCCCCGCTTTTGCTTCCCCTTCTGACATCACTTCCGGTGATGTCAGGGGGCGTGGCATATGCTAATAGCCTAATAGCTCATTAGCATACCATATGCTAATGAGCTCCTGCAGCTGTTCTTCTACGAAAAGACCCCTGGGGAGGAGTATTAGAAGCCACTGTGGAGGCAGGGCTGGCAGGATCACTAAGGCATTACTGCTGGGGTGGGTTCCCTCATGGCTTTAAGCACTCTGCAACTGCTGCTGCACCTGACAGACAACTGCCTGTTAGGTGTAGGAGGTGTGGAGGGATGTTGGAAGCCATCAGAGAGGCTGGGCAGGCAGCATTACTGCACCTCACCAGTGGTTGTTGGCCACTCCTGATTTCTTCAACTGTCATCAGCTCTCTGCAGTGTCCTGTAACTGGGGTTTTTTTTAACCTCAGAACTCTGAGCTCTGCAGCTCACCAATCAGAGAGTGGGGGGTGCAAGGAGACAGCAGCCTGGCAGCCACATAGGAACCAATGCGGGGAGCACATTTTACCCCTTTTGACCCCCTTAGGGTTCGAATTTCTAAAAATCCCTTCTTAGCAACCATCTATGTCATGGTAGGAGCGCTCTCCCGAATTTGGTGTTTCTAGGTCCAGGGGTCTGGCCTGGGTGTTGACTTTACAGTGAGGGGACTTTCTTTTATATATATAGATATAAGGTCTCCAGGGAAGGATTTCTTGGCCAGCAAAAATCTTTCAGTTATCTCCATCATGGTGGAACCTTATTTTGCCAAACCCTTCATGTTTATTCATATGGAAATTTAGCATGATAGCTCTGAGTGTTTTTTAAAAAAGGAAACAGAAAATATCCCAGCCATTATAGGCCAATTAGCTTGTTTAATGTGTCAACGAAAATATATTTAAAGCACCTCCTTTCCTAATTAGGGAGCTGTGCTGAAGAAAATAATTTAATAGCTAGGGAACAAACTGGGTTGGGTTTTTTTAAGGAAAGCTAGTTCGAACAACTGTTTTGTCTTCTGCCATCTAGTGCATAACAGCTCCATCCTCAACCAGAGTAGGTGGTTCACTGGTCTAAACATGGCATGTGAGTTCATTCATAGAAGAAAGCTGTGGGTTCAAATGTAGGAAACCCTGTTGAGTAGACTTGAGTAAGATTATGAGTAGCCCTGCTCTTTATAAGTAACTGACTTGTCTATAAATAGAGGACTAAGAAGAACAGTATGGAATGTATGGACTTTTGCCCTCTTACCAAGAGAATTCAGCAGAGATGTATTGTGGTTCCATTACTTCTTAGCCTGCTTATGAACAATAGTGTTAGCATGGCGAAGGCAGATGCCTTACAAATGAGAGTACAGAGGGCCCTCAGTATTACTGTATGCTGATGTCATGGGTTTTGAATGAATGAATGTTATCTGCAGTCAAAGACCATTATTCATAGAATACATTTTTATAACAGCCAAAGAGATTCATTCCAGCACAGAAAATACATTAAGTCATGAAAACATTAAAATATTTATAAAATATAATAATCCAAAAAAATCTAAGATACATCTAAAATGTTTAGTATATGTAAAATGATTGCAAGTCATACAGATAAAAAACTCTACACAATCAAGCTTCTTATTGTGGAATTTTACCAAGTAGAGGCAGAATTTGGCTATTTGTCTGGAGATAGTTGCATTTTCATTAGTCTCTCCAGGCAGGTCTTATCTGCATCTACTGATGGTCTGTCTAAAAATGGGGTATAAACATCCCTATAAGCTTCACGGAATGGGCACCAAAAAAAATATGGAAAAAGGCCTTTTTGATTTGTATAGAACTTAAGCCAGTGATATGCAAAAGACAACAGTATTCTAGCTTCTATTCTCATTTGACCCATTTCAAGACATAGGAGGGCATTTGGCATACCGGGAGGTAACTGTGAAATATTATGGAGAAATTTAGACAACCTTCTCAAGCGCATGTAAGTTGGCAGCAGAAATGCCCATATAAATGCCATAAAGGAGCTGTGCTAAGACTTTGAATTGGAACATCTTCAATACTGCTGGAACTTATAAGTCCCCTTGGATCGAAAAAATCTCAAAATAGTATGCACAGCTTTCTCAGCTCTCTCCGCCATCATGTTGCATTGTGTTGAATTGGTTCCAGAGTCCAAATAGCCACCCCCAGATAAATGAATTTATTTACTTGTTTGATTTTATTTCCTTTCATGGTCCAGGAATGCTTCTTAGGCCATCTGCCAAATGTCATTGCTTTTGTTTTATCGAAATTTTATCACCAGTTGTTCCTTGGTGCAATATGTTACAAAACTGTCTAGTGCCCTACAGAGTCCTAATGGTGTCCTAGATAACAAGGCAGCATCGTCTGCATATAGCAGTATTGGTAGGTGATGAGAAGCAAGCTGTGGCAGGTGGAATTTGATATCAGTCATATGGTTTTTATTGTGTGTGTGTCTGCTGGCATCCAGTCAGAATTTGTATATACGTGAAAGCCAGAAATGTGGGTTGGTTGTCAAATTGTTTGAGTAAAGTTAAAAGAGTCACTGCACTCAACAAGTTTTGTAAAGAAATAACACTTGCAGTCTGCATCCACACATGGCTGGATATTGCAACTAGCACTGTGCTACAGCAGTCATTCACCCCCTCCTCTGGATGGTCTTGTCCACACAGTAAAATCCAGATGTGAATTACTGCTATAGTGCAGTAACACTGCAGTATCTAAAAATGTGTGACACAGGCACGTTTTCTACAGTTTTGTACAAGGAAACATAACTCCAGCCAGGTATCAGAATTTTTGACCCTAAGTTGCCAACCCTATGTTACTTTTATCCCATCATGAGGTACAGTATAAATAAATTTTCATATCGTTTATAACATAAAGTGTCAGTGGAACTTTTCTCTCTGCAAATCTCCAGAGGGAATGGCTAGAATTAAAAACAGGAAATCACCACCACCTTGTCCTACTTGAGAACCTTTTAGGAGTAGCTGCCTCAGACCTTTGGTCTGATCCAGCATAGCAATGCTTATGTTCTTTCCTGAGCCGTAAAACACCATCCCCATTGACGAGGAAACTAGAATGTATACCAAGGCTGTAGTTTTATGCATACTTTCTTGGGAGTAAGTTCCATTGGACTTACTTCTGCGTAAGCCCTCATAAGTGCTTGGATGGTAGGTTTGTCTAATAAAAAGGCATGCTGGAGGGGAGGGGGGACATGTGGAAAGATTAGTGAGCATCCTGAGGGGTGATGAAGGGAGGCTTGTCTAAACCACTCCTTGCAGCTAACCTGGGAGAGGAAGCGCCCAAGGGGCCTGAGCACTGACAAGACCTCTACTGCAAATCTTTCAAGTGCTTGAGTGGAGAAGGGCAACAGTGAGTTTACTGAACCAGGGCTTGGTGCTAAGGTGGAGTTGCCCGAACATGGTGAGCAGTTGGTAATGTGTTTCTAAGCCCTTGCCTTGGTAGGAAGAATACATACAGGCAGGGCTCTGTTTATAGCAGGAACGCCTTTGCATATTAGGCGACACACCCCTAATGTAGCCAATCCTCCCAGAGCTTACAGTAGCCCCTGTAAGAAGAGCTCTGTAAGCTCTTGGAGGATTGGCTACATTAAGGGTGTGTTGCCTAATATGCAAAGAAGTTTCTGCTACAAAAGAGCCCTGCTGATCCAGGTAAGTAAAAGAATATCTGCTAAAATTAGTTCAGTGTGTGGATAATAAAACCAGGATTCTCAGTTCCACACAAACTTTGTATTTTGTGTCTTCCTCCCCAGCTGTAAAGTTGCCAGCATCCAGATGGGCCCTGGAGACCTCCCAGAATTACAGGCGACCACCAGACCAGTTCCCCTGGAGAAAATAGTTTGGAGGCTGGACTCGATGGCATTATACCCTGCTGAGGTCCCTCCCCTCCTCAAATCCTGCCTTGCCCAGGCTCCATCCCCAAATCCCCAGGAATTTCCCAAGGTCAAGGGCAGTAAAAACAAAAATGAAATAAATGAGAGGAGAGGGTAAGAAGTGAACATGAAAACCTACCACAATGGAAAAAATACAACCAGTTCCTTTGTTAAGGCAGGCATTGAAGTAAAATTTCTATAAAAACATCACAAAACAAAGCAGACAGCATATCGTCTATGACACATCAGTGGAATCAAAAACCTGAAATGTGGCCTTCTCTACACTTCAGATGACACACATCTAAACAGGCTCTTCATCTTCATGCAGGGCATGTTTTACAATACAATGAATATTCATTTGAGGTTAAAGAGAGAATGAGGATGGATTCAAGTATGAGTCATTGCCTGCTCTGTGGTGTTATTATAGTGAATTTCAAAACCCAGACAAATTGGAGTGGGTGCACTGAAGGGAGAGGAAACAGAATCAGCCAGAGAGAGTTACCGTGTGGGTGCATGTGTGTATATGGGGAATTTGTGGGAAACCATCTATTTGGGTTAAAAACACACAAAGGGTGATTTCCCACTACAGCTGCCTCGGGGTTGCGCCGCTGTTTGCCCCGATAAAATTAGTCAATTTCACACCGAAGCCGCGGGGCTGCATTTTGACCCGCGGCTTCACCCGATTTCCCCCGCAGTTTCCTGATCCTGTTTTTTGAGGATTACGAAACTGAGGGGGAAATCGGGCGAAGCCGCGGGTCAAAATGCAGCCCCGTGGCTTCGGGTGTGAAATTGACAAATAGTATCGGGGCGAACGGCGGCGCAACCCCAAGGCAGCTGTAGTGGGAAATCACCCAAAGAGAATTTTTAGATCAGACCAAAGGTCTATCTAGTTAAGCATCTTGGTTTCCACGGTGTCCCGCTGAATGCTCTTGGAAGCCCAAAAAGCCCTAACCCACATGTTCATGCTTCTGCACATGGAGATTCCATTCAGACATCATGGTTAATAGCTATTGGTAGATATTTCATTCCTGATCACAGAGCTTTCCTGTTATGCATACATCACATGCACAACAACAAACAACCTTCAGAGAAAAGGCATATCCTTCCCTATTATATAAAAGCGTAGTGGTCAGCTGGCATGCCCAAATAAGGAAAAAATGCGCGGCAAAATAGGTTGGCCACGGGGGCTGCCACTCACAGTTGGGCCCTGGCCATTGGCTGGTGTGCCTGACTGTGTGGGCTCGGTCCTGCCCACACAGCCAGCACACAGCATCTTTGCCCCAGTCTGCCTCCAGCTGCTGGGCTGGGTGGATGCTCTGGCGGCTGCGCACTGCTGACCCAAGCTCGATGACGGCCTCCCTCACCGCAGCGCCACCCCCCCAGTAAGCAACTGGGGCCAGCGACGCCTTGTGCGGCGGGGAGGAGGCAGCGGGGCTGGCCTCGCCGTGCAGGCGCGGCCAAGAACCAGGGCCACGAGCAACTTGGGCCAACTGCAGCCCGCGACGACTTCCGTGGCGGGGAGGAGGAAGTGGGGCTGGCCGGCCTGAAGAACGAGATGGCCTACCTAGCTCGCCGCACCACCGCTGTGGGGCCACGCTGGGAGGGAGAGGCAGACAAACCCTGAAATAATTTATCCAGGAAAACAAGGGATTTGTTTAAAACTGACAATGATGCTCAGGAAAGAAAGGTTTTCCTTCTTGCAATGGTTGCTTTTGCCTTTCAGGCTCGCCATGATTTGTTTCAGATAGCCTTCCTTGGCTTATTCAAATGAAGCACTTTCTGGACAGTAGCTATTTTGGTCTGCAGTAGAAGAGCTAGATTTGAGTCCAGTGCTACCGGACTCAAATCTAACTCTTCCAATGAAAAAGACTCTGGTAAGGAAGGATGGAACCCAGTTCCTATAGCGGCAGTGGTTTTCAAACTGTATGCCAGGGATGAAATGTTCCCTGGTTATGAGATTAATAATGGTAGACAAGTTTCCCCGAAATACACTTTGTCTACCTGTTGTTGGGCTAGTCAGCTCCCAGAGTACCTGGAACATGAGAGGTCACAGCAGGCTGGGCAGGGATTGCGATTCTATTCTTCCCCCAAGAAAAGAACCACTTGTAGGCAGAATTGTGGCAAAATTGCTTCTGTTTATATTTATTTATGTATTTCACTTTTACCCCGCCCTCCCCACCAAAGCAGGCTCAGGGCGGCTTATTGGTTACATTGCTTGACGGGACCATGGTTGGATGCACCCAGCCCCTCACTACACAGTGTGTATCCAGCATTCCTCCACCTGCCACACCCATGTGTGTTTCACTCCTGTCTTTAAGGTATGACCCCACCCTGCTTGCCTCATTCTGGTAGCCACTTTTTCCCAGTTGGTTCCCTGCAAACCCAGGGGCACACCTTGTGCCTCCCATTCCTGCTGATTCCTTCCAATGGAATGCTTATTAAGCAACATCATCCATACTGGTGGGTGGTGTGAACTCCTTCTTTGAGGTGACCTTCCCTAGTATTGGTGCAGCTTTGGTCTGCCACCCTGACAGTCCTCCTCAGGGTTGCCAACTACCCTGACCCAAGACAGGCCATTTATCCCACTACCATTGCTGAGTTTCTCCTGTATGTCCACAGGGAAACCATGGCATGATTTAGGTTGCTTTATCAGCTCATACAAGGCCAAGTACTGGCGGTCACGGTTCTTGTCAAAACTGGTTATTGACACTGTAACGTATTCCAGACAAGTTCACCAAGGTACTGTGATGGAGAAAGGAATGCAGAACAAGTTCCCTGAAGGTAGAAAGTTTGAGAATCATTGTTATATGGCATGTTAATACAAGACTTCTCATAATGGGGTGTTGTCCAGCCTTCCCTCTAATGCGAGCATGTGCATAAATGCATACGGATTTCCTCCCCTGGATGCATAGGCGTAAATTATCAGGCCTTCCCCAAATTTTCCCAGGGAGGACTGAGTCTCCCCTGGTCAACCAGTGCCTGGCAATATTGAGTTTAAAACTTTCCTTTGGGCTCATTTTTTTCTTCCAGGCTCACTTTCTTACAAATACTAACTGAGTGAGCAGGCTAGACAATGGGATTGTTAATCATCCCTCCCCCCCCTTCTCCCAGCAGGGAGGTGTCAAATGCTAGTGTTTAGGAAGACAGATCTCTGCCTTTACCTCAGTGGGGAAAAATATTTGTTAACATTCCTTGCCACAGGAAGAGAAGGCCTCTTGCAGCTGGATCCAACAGGAGAGACAGACCTCTGATTTGAGGTCTAGGGAAGGTGGCCCTTTTTGTCTATCGAGCTGGCACAGAAAGGTGAGGGACGCTTGATATTGTAAACGGTAAGGCCTGCAAGGGTTTTCAGTTGTATCTTTGTACTCTCTAGGTTAATAATGAAGGTTTTTGATATCCAGAACATATCAATCCTGGAAAAGAAAGTATAGTCCTTAACCCTAGCTTGCTCCACCCACTTTCAATGTAGCAACAGTCAGACTGCGAAGCCTCTGTTGGGCCCAACATACTTGCTTGGTTCCAATTTACATGTTGGAGGAATGTGTGTCTCTATTTTATTTTACTTGGGTGTATACGTCCTTGACTGAGAGCAGTTGGGTTTTTTCATGGTAGTGGAGGCTGCTTCAGCCACTCCTAAGCAATTCTTTCAATTTCTGTTTAATTTGTAAATGGTAAGCCCATTTGTATGAACAAGACTGGGGAGGGGGGACATGCAGATCAGAGGTCTTTTAAAATTTCCTTTTGCCCTGTGTGCAGCCCAGAGAAAATGTTGGCAAAGAATGTGCACTCTGTACATGTTCATGCTCTTCATTTTGCTGTTACTTAAAATGATGTGGTTTCAAAGGGGCAACCAACTGGGATGTACTAAAAAGAATGATAGAATTGCCCATTGGAAACAATGGGAGAGGCTTGGAGGCCCATTGGAGTTAATGGGAGCCAGGAATGCCAATTGACTTGCATGGGCTCCACTGAAATTTATTTATTTATTTATTTCGATTTTTATCCCGCCTTGCCTGGCAAGCAGAAATGAAACACATTGCAGCACAAAAAAAGTTGCAAAGAAAATGAGGAATAGTTCTTCTATTAAGGTCTTTGGGCCCAGATAGGCTACTCTGGGACTAGAATGACACCCCCCAGAGTGGAATGATGGTTCCAAAGAAGAGAATCTGTGCTCTGGTACTGGAATGACAGGTCACAGGCTGGAATGACAGCCCCTGGAAGTAGCAGATGCATTCTGGTACTGGAATGACAGTCGCCCCAGAGTGGAATGACAATCTCTAGCAATAGAATCTGTGCTCTGGGGCTGGAATGACAGGTCACAGAGTGGAATGATAGTCCCAGAACACTTCTGCTAGTCCCAGGGGTTGTCTTTCCAGCCCCAGAACACTTCTGCTAATCCCAGGGACTGTCTGTCAAGGCAGGACCCCAAGGTGCGACACGAATGAGCAAAAGTCCAGGAGCAGTCCAAGGTTAAAGCCGAGTAAATCGGATAGCACGGTTCAAACTGGTTTTAAATCACAGTCCATAAGTAGGGTCAGACATACCAGAGAGTCAAGTCCATAAATCACAACAATGCCAGAGGAGTCAGAGAGAAACGCAGGGTCCACGAAGCCAAGGGTCAAAAGCCGGTAAGAGTTTCACAAGGGTTGAGGCAGAGATACAAAGATTCAGGTCCTGACAACGACGTTGCTAGCACAAGTGTGCTCATGGCCAGAGGCTTTCCTAAATAGTGCTCTGGCTCCGTAGCCCATGAGCACCTGTGAGCAAGGTCCTGACTGCTGCTAATACTCAGGGCTCAAGGTTCTTTGCCCTCTGGAGCATGACTCTTTTCTTCGGCTGGCCAGGTCTTGACGCCGACGATCCCTTAGCCGGTGCACAGGTGGGGGAGAGGCAGGTGGTGAAGTACTTGCTTCAGACACCGCTCCAGGTGCAAAGCGTCCCACAGTTGGCTCAGGCTGCTGTGTATCTTCCACAGCACTTACATCGGTTGCCGGTCCTGGTGCCTCTTCAGCCCTTAAAGGTACCGAAGCCTCCCTGTTTTGGCTGTCAGGGGCTGGTTCAGGGGCTGAGTCAAGGACAGGCATGACACTGTCATTCCACTCTGGGGGGGCTGTCATTCCAGCCCCAGAGCACTGAGAAGATTGCTACTGTACAGGTATCTTGGTACACTGCCCACATGTACAAGACCCTGACGCTGCCAACAAGCACAGGGTTCTCACCTCTTGCACCCCCCTCCAGGAGTGAGAGAGCGAGCCAAACCCCGCATGCTTTTTAAGAGCACTGAAATCAGTGTTCTGCCACCAGGACCTATTTAAGAATGTTCTCAACTCAGACAGGAGAATAGGTCCCACCTCCTTCCTGGTCTTTGGAACTTAGCAACTTATCAGCTCTGGGGTAGAGCTGCAGATGATTTAACACACAATAGTAGCTTCTAGGTGAGCAGGTAAGGCTCTAGATTTAGCCCTAGAGTTCAGGTACAATATTGATCCAAACCAGATCAGGTTAATCTATATAAGATCTTTATTAAATACAGCAGTATATGACATGAGACTTACACAGGATGGAAAACAATGAACATACCTATAGCTCTGTAGAGCTCTGACTAAAACATACAAAAGCATCATAATTACCAATCCTTGGTCCAGAGAACAGTCAAAGCAGAGTCTATTCTCCAAGGAATCTTAAAGATGAAATCCATGCCTGCAATGGGCAATTAAGGTCAGCGTGTTGCCCCCTTGCAAAATTCAGTGTTGCCGGTGAGTAATCCAAACAGAGACTGGATAAGGCAGAAACAGGACTCCTTAAATGAATGTCTAGGAAAACTTTTAAAATGTTCCCCTATAGGCTTTTCTGTGTTGCCTCTCTTACTGTCAAATTTATGACCATTAGTTTGTCCTATGCACATGATATATATATCTGCAGATCTTAAAGTAACTATTCTAAAAGTGAATTTCAAAAACAGGACACAGCAGGAGACTGTTGAGATACCACTATAACCACTGGCCAACTCCTACCTTTTCCTGGGTTTAGCCCAGGCCAGGGGCATTGCTGGGGGGGGGTTCTGATACCCCCCTAAATTTTGGGGGAACCCCTCCCTAAATTCCACATGACACTGTCTCCACAGTGACAATGGCCTGTGATGTCACTGGCTTCTCCCTAGGATGTTACTGGGCCCCAGTTCTTTTAACAATATAGCGTAGCAATGCCTCTGGCCCAGTCCCAGCCCCCCCTCCGGGGAAATGGAAAGTCTACACCCCTGCCTGGAAGCACAGTGTTTCATCCTGAATGCACAGGTGCTTCCTCAGGGGCGCCCCTCCCCCTCTTACCCCAGCCTTTCTCAGACAATGTTCTCTTTCCCCCACCCCCTCTCAGTCTGCCTCTCTCTGCTATTTCTCTACCCCCCAACAATCTCCCCCTCTTCCTCTCCCCTCCCTCACACAATCTCCCTTCCCATCCCTCACCACAACAGACAATCCCCAATTGTTTCTTTGTCTCTCTCTCCCCTCTCAGAGAACCCCACTTCTTTCTGTTTCTTGTGAAGGAGGCAGGCCGATGCAGACTTCAGTTGATTGACTGCAGGGCCAGCTTTGGCAGCAGCAGCAGAGGACAGGTGGGCAAGCTGGCTCCTAGGGAGGCACCGATGCACCTTTGGCTCCCTTGGCTGCCTGGTTGCCTTCCCTCCCCAGGAGTGTCCAAACCTGGTGGCTGAAGCCCTACTCTTCATTGCTGGCAGTCCCGGCAATGGCTGGGATGGGTCTGGTGGCGGGGCACACAGTTATTGGTGTGGCGGCTTCCCTTGCATCTCCAGTGTCTTTTCCTGGTGGTCCCAGCAGCAGAGAGGGGGTGATATTGCACCAGCAGCTTCCTTCACAGCTCCAGCAGCTTTTTCTGCACCTCCTGTAAGTTCTTTCTCTGCGCACTTGCAGAGAAAGCAGTTTTAATTTGGGGGGATTTAAGTACCCCCCATATACTTTTTTAAACATTTTAGATTTTTCTGCAAACCTAGAGAGTGCCCCAAGGTTGCTGAAAGATCATGGGAAATAAGTATCCACACGCAGAGGGATCCTTGGTTATTAGATATATAGGTATTAGGTGTTATAGGACTCTGAATAAACCTATTCTGGGTGAGCAAAATGGACTTCAGATGGAGGCTTCCCCATACCCGTGCCAAGGGAGACTGGGAAGAAAATAAATAGCTTGGAAACACTCAGTTAAAGGAATAAAGCAGAAGCTGTTTGAGTAAGGGAAATTAAAATTAATAATCTTTGCTTACATTCAGGAAAGTATGACAAGGACCACTGATAGCCATGAGATGAAGTATACCTAGCTCCGCTATGGTTTGTTGCTGTCCTTCCTTGTTATGTGGGAGAAAGCTCCTAATTAAGGAGGGGCTCTTTTATTACTTCCAGCTTGCTTCTGATTAACTCATTGACTGGGAAAACAAACTGGAGATTGAAACAAGTTAAGGGGGGGTCAGCTGTCATCCCAGAATACAATTGCTGTAAACAAGCTGGATCATTAATATCTGACTGTGAATGGAATGGATCGCTTTGGGGGGTTTTCAGAGGCATTCTGTTGATGAGAGTCCCCATATGTCTTATTTGCTCAACTGATGTCAACAGGATTGACATCAATGAGCCGATTCTTAACTGAGCAAGAGCTGGCAAAGGCTGCTGCATCACCATCAAGAGATCCAAGACGCTGCCAACTCTCCTTTCATGAAGAGGCTTCATGAAGAGGTGACACTATGTGAAGAGGTTACATAAGTGCCTGCTCATCATTTTTCCCGATTTGTATCTAGAGCATCCAGGCAGGAAGATGTGTGTGCTTGGGAGTTGTCCAGATTTCCTCTTTGAAAAGCCAACTGTAATCAGCTTGAATGCTTTTGTTCATAAACTGGACCCCAGCTTGTGGGCTGTCAAGAGAACAGCTGAGTAATCTAGCCTGGCGTGTATGCAAGCCTGGTGCAAAAATATAGCTGCTTTATGACTGTTTAACACCAATAGACTTGCAGAGCTGCTAAATATGACACTCTTTCCTTGGGCAGCAGAGCAGACTATCACAACTGTATTGCCAGATCGAGCCTACAGGAGAGAGAAGCAAAACCCCGCTCTGTCACCCACCTTATGACAACACCATCCATTACTTTCAGTGTTTTTCTTCCAGTCTGGCTCATCTGGGGTTTTAATAGTTTCCCTAAACTCCTGCTTAAATATAAATGTGTGGATATGAGTATAAATACACTGAGGGTGGGACTCTGGTATTTTATTTATTTATTTATTTATTTATTTATTTATTACTTTCGATTTATATCCCATCTAGCCAGGAACTGGCTCAAGGTGGCGTACAATAGTTAAAATATCATAAAACAATAAAATACAATCCATACAATAAAATTCAATAACAACTGAATACCAGCTGTTTTGCATGCAAGAGGTCTCTGGTACATTTTCAGTTAAAAGGCTGAGGTAAGAGGTGATGTGAAAGACCTCCACCTGACACCGTGGAGAGCTCCTGCCACTCAATGCGATCCCAGATAGCCCAGTGGTCTGATGAATATAAAGCAACTTTCTATGTGTTCATACATACCTTCATTCAGTGATGGTCCCAGACCCCTCGCATTGTAGGTAGAATCTGTCAGCAGTGGTGTATGCTGAGAAATAATGCAAGAAGTTCATCAAGGAGAAAAACTCAGTATGCGACTTACTCATACTATTTGCACAAGAGTTGAGTTTTCTTGTACAGCTCTTAGATTACAGCAGTGTAAAAGAAGCCTTGCTCTTTTAAAACAGGATAATACAAGCAGGGGACCTGCAAGGATTTCCAGAGGCTGGGTCTTCCAATATCATTTCCCCCTTCCCCATTATTTCCTCATTCACTACCCTGAAAGCTCCCATAGCATCTCACCTTTTATTGCCTCGTCTATCCTTCCCACCCACCAGCCAAATTACCAGCTTCTATTTTCCTTCTGTCCCTACCCCTAGCAGCCTGTCCCTCGGAAAAGTCTGGCCCAGTTATGCAGTGGGGAACCTGCAAGGACTTGTGGGGGACACCCCAGTTCCCCCGTATTCCTTTCCCCCACTATTTGTTCTTTTCCTCATCCATATTCTCACCTTCCCTGCTTCCTTCTTTCCTTCCCACCCACCCAACAATATCTGCCCCCCATCTTTAGCTATATTTGCTATTTATTTACTACATTTATATCCTGCCTTTCTCCACAATAGAGACCCAAAGAAGTTTACATCATTCTCTCCCATTTTATTTTCCCAACAACCCTGTGAGGTAATTAGACAAGAATATGTGACTGGCCCAAGGTGACTGGCCAGCAAGCTTCCAAGGCAGACTGGGGAGCTGAAACTTGTTAGTCTTTAATAAGTTTGGGGGGAACTATGATTTAAATATAGCAATTGGCATAAAATATAGGGACATAACCTGTGTATACCAGAGTCAGAATTCCCAGAGCCTGTGAATAGACGAGGAGACCAGATTGCTGAAATAACTGGTCTTTTACTTAAAATTCTCAAGCATACAATGAAATTAGCAAACACAGACACACATTCAGTACAACACTAGGAAAAGCAGAAGTGAAAAGAGAGCGATGTTTGCATTAGCAGGGAGTATCGTTGGGGGGGATACATTACCTGTCTGACGAGATGAGCAGATCTTGCAGCAAAAAAGGAACTAAAGGAGGGAGGGAGTGGATTGTGAGCCAACCAGCGACACATATGGAGTAGTTCCAAACTGATCAGGAATGGAACCAAAAAGGTAGATAGGGGGCAACAAAGGAAGGGGAAGAGGGATCCAATAACTTCACGGATTCGGTGCTTCATGTTAATGATCTGATGCTTGTTAGAGGCATTATCTGGATCAGTGGCAGGAAGGCTTAATCACTTCTTTTGTTTCTAGCTGAACAACAGTCTTTGTTTAAGAATGGCTTAGGAGAGGGAGAGGAGTGTGCTACGTGATGAAGAAGAGATCTCTTCATGGCTCCTGTGCAGAACATGGATTCTCTTCTGATCTGCTACTGTCTGTGCTCATGGAGGCCAGGGCTGTTGGTCTCCATCACAGTGCTTGTGTGGATGCAGAGGTGTAGGGGCAGAAGGCTTCTGTAGTCTCTGGGTCCAGATCTGGCTTGGCATACTTCCTTGGCACAAGGCTTTCCTTGGCCACAGTGTACAGTCCAAAGTCCAGCATTGGCTACTTCACTCAGGACCACAGCTCTGTCCATTGCCCTGGCACACGCCCTTCATGGTCCAGCAAGGCAGGGATATTAAAAGAATCTTTAATAGTGCCAGCTGAAATGGCTTTAGGGCAACAACCTGGCTCTCCCAGATCCTAGTATAGAACTCCAGTCAGTATACCACACTGGCTTTTGTGTAGTGGCTGCTGTTGAATTGGAGCAAGAAGCCGGGCCATCGACGAGCCCAGCCCTTTGCCTGACATCTGGTCTAGACCATCGTGCAACTCAAATAGACCATGAGCTGGATTGTCTGCTTGCAACACTCTTAGTATGCCATCTCAATTAACAAATGATGGATAATTAGCATCTATGATTTTATAACTCATTTGGACCTGAATTGTTTTAATGTGATTTTCTGTGATTTCATTGGTATTTTGTGCCAACTGTGTGAGCCGCCCCGAGCCTGCTTGGGGAGAGGGCGAGGTACAAATTGAATAAATAAATAAATAAATATAAATAAGTTGGGTGGTGACTCTTCGCTGCCGGGCCTGGCCCCTGTGAGTCCTCCCTCAGCCAGCCCTGGAAATGGCCCTGCCCCTCCCCCTGTCTTTTGCTGACAAAAAACAAGGTTTCCAGTGGCAATCTGTGTGGCTATTTAACAATGTTTCTTCAAGCGACACGTTCTGGTTCTATTATGGGGGGGGGGACCAGTGGTGTTTAAAAAAAAGATTTCAGATTTTTCTGCAAACCTGGGTCTTTTCTCCGGTTTGCAGAAAGATCGGTCTTCTCTGCTCATGGCTCTAGTCAGTTTATTTAAGTACCTAAAGATCTGGCCATGTTGATAATTAGTAGATTGATCTTTTTCTGATGTTGTAATGGTAGGCCATGATATAGCAGCTGCTGTCTTTGATATTCTTTACTCAGAACTCAAGTTCTACAATATAACCCTGTTCATAAGAAGGAATGTTCAGGTCTCTCTTACTAAAACAAAGCACCTACACTAAAATCCAGTTCCAGGTTTAAACTCTGGTAAACATTTGGAAGAATTAAAATCATATGAACCTACGAGACCACTGCGATCATCTTCAGGGCCCCTTCTATGGGTGCCTCATTGTCTGAAGCTAGTTGGATGGTGACCCAAGAAAGGTTCTTCTCAGTTGTGGCTAGGGTTGCCAGCTCTGGATTGTGAAATGCCTTGGAATCCTAGAATCATGGAGTTGGAAGAGACCTCCAGGGTCATCTAGTCCAGCCCCTGCACCGTGCAGGAAATTCAGAAATACTTCCTCCCACACACCCCCAGTGACCCCTGTTCCATGCCTGGAAGACAGCAAAAGAAAAAACAAAACAACCCTCCAAACTGGCCTGGAGAAGTGATGTTCAGCATTTCCCTGGGCCTGTAAGAAAGGGCCACAAGAACTAAGCAATGATGCGATCCTTCCTGCCCTCCCTCTCATGATCTGCTTAAGTTCACAGAATCAGCATTGCTGTCAGATGGCCATCTAGCCTCTGTCTGAAAACCTCCAAAGAAGGAGAGCCCACCAGTTCCCGAGGAAGCCTGTTCCACTGAGGAACCCCTCTGTCAGGAAGTTCCTCCTAATGTTTAGCCAAAAGCTCTTTTAATTTAATTTCAACCTGTTGGTTCTGGTCTGACCTTCTGGGGCAACAGAAAACAACTCCATACCATCCTCTCTACGACAGCCCTTCAAATACTTGGTTATTTTATCACCTCTCAGTCATCTCCTCTCCAGGCTAAACATACCCAGCTCCTTCAGCCTTTCCTCTTAGGACGGTCTCCAGACCCCTCACCATCTCCGTTGCCCTCTTATGGACACGTTCCTGCTTGTCTATATCCTTCTTAAATTGTGGTGCCCAAAACTGAACACAATACTGTAGGGGAGGTCTAACCAGAGCAGAGTAAAGTACCTGGAAATTTTGGGAGTAGAGCTCAGGGAGGGCAGAGTTTGGCAATGGAAGAAACCTCAGTGGGGTCCAATGCCACAGAGTCCACCCTCCAAAGCAGCCATTTTCTCCATTTTCTACAGATTTCTGTAGTCTGGAGAAAATCTGTAGTTCCAGGGGATCTCCAGGTGCCACCTGGAGGATAGCAACTCTAGTTGTGGCACCACAATTATTGATTTCCTTCCCTGGGAAGATTGGTCAGTCCCACTCACTAACTCTCCTTCCTGTGTATGTGTTTTAATGGTGTATGTGTTTTAATTGTTGTCTTTTAATTGTTTTTATATTATTTTAATTTTTTTGATTATTTTCCAGCAGAGCTGAGCCCTGGCACTAAATTGAAAACCATCTGCTCACAGTATATTCCCAAGCAAAGGTCTGCCCTCCTAAGACCACTGAAGTTAATAGCCTTGATGGGTTGGGGAAACATAGTGAAGGAAATAAATATGTTAAAATTGGAGATTGATGGGCAGATGCATCCTTAATTGTGGAATGCTGTGTTAATTACTCAGTTACTCTCACTATGTTTTCCCCCAGAACTAAACCCAAACAAATGAAGTTTGTTATTCCAGTTTGGTCCTTGAGTCTGTTAAACATCTTCATTATACTTTATGCTAATTTACTGCTCAACCTCTACCTATATGTATGGACGGGTAACTTCCATTTCAATGTATCTGAAGAAGTGTGTGTGCACACAAAAGCTTATACCTTGAATAAAACTTTGTTGGTCTTAAAGGTGCCACTGGGGACTCAAACTTTGTTGTACTCCCTGACAAAAAAAAAAAAGGCCAAGTGCAAGGTGATGCACATTGGAGCCAAAAATCCTAACTAAAAATACACGTTGATGGGGTCCGAACAGGCAGAGATTGACCAGGAGAGAGATCTTGGAGTCATAGTAGATAACTCACTGAAAATGTCGAGACAGTGTGTGACTGCAATAAAAAAGGCCAGTGCTATGCTGGGGATTATGAGAAAGGGTACTGAAAACTGATCAGACAATATCATAATGCCCCTATCAATGGTGCAACCTCATTTGGAGTACTGTGTACAGTTCTGGTCACCACACTTTAAAAAGGATATTATAGCTTTGGAAAAAGTGCAGAAAAGGGCAACTAGAATGATAAAAAGGTTGGAATACTTTCCCTATGAAGAAAGGTCAAAACGCTTAGGGCTCTTTAGCTTGGAGAAACAGTGGCTGAGGGGTGACATGATCAAGGTTTATAAGATTATGCATGGGACAGAGCAGATAGAGAAAGAGGTACTTTTCTCCCTTTCTCACAATACAAGAACTTGTGGGCACTCCATGAAATCGCTGAGTGGTCAGGTTAGAATGGATAAAAGTGTCAGGTAATCCTGACATCGGATGGATGGAAGGGTAGGAGGGAGGGATGGTCTGCAACTTTTCACGCTCTGGAATGTAGGGAGGTGTGCAGGTTGCGTAGGAGATTCAGAATTCCACCGCCTGGGCAATCTGTTATCTCACCAAATGTCCTTGGTCTCACAGTTCTGGTTTCCGCTGTCTGGGACAGCTGTGGGGCATTTTGGTTATTTACTGCTTTAGAACTTTCGTACCTTTTCCCACGCACGGGCTTAGTGCCCATTGGTAGATAGAGAGGGGGGGCATTTCAAGCTGGTATAACTGTAAGTGTATCCTTAGAATTAGCTATCACTGACAAAGAGATGTTACCGTGCCTTTAGAACTGCTTCCAATAAACGCTATCTTCTCTATGAAGCCTGGTGTTTGACTGACTTTCTGAAGAGCCTGACAAAAAGGAATTACTTCTTCACCCAGAGAGTGATTAATACATGGAATTCTCTGCCACAGGAGGTGGTGGCAGCTACAAGCATGGACAGCTTCAAGAGGGAATTAGCTAAACATCTGGAGCAGAGGTCCATCAGTGGTTATTAGCCACAAGGTATAGATAAGGACTCTGGGGCAAGTGATGCTCTGTATTCTTGGTGCTGGTGGGGGCAGCAGTGGGAGGGCTTCTAGTGTCCTGGCCCCACTGCTGGACCTCCTGATGGCACTTGGTATTTTTGGCCACTGTGTGACAGAGTGTTGGACTGGATGGGCCGTTGGCCTGATCCAACATTGGCTTCTCTTATGTTCTTAATAGATAATGAGTTTAGAGTTTAACTTTAGAAGCTTAACTTTAAAATGGTTCTCCAGTGTAGGTTCTCTGATGTGCTGCTTGAGAGCTTTTGTTGCAGGAGCTTCATTGTTTACAAAAACAATGGTCTTGCAAGCCTGGAAAGCTGGGAATGCCCCCAAAAACCTGTGTGTGGGTTGTTGCAGGTTACTGAGTGTTAGCATCAAGTCAGCTGATAGGTAAAAGGAATAAGATCAAGAATGGCAATGCATCAATAGATCATATCAAGAAGCAAATAGACACAAAAACTGTATGTGTTCAAAAATTATAGATTACTATGCAGTAGTACTGTGTTGATTGGTAGGATTATTCTGCTCTGGTTCAAATATTACACTTTGTTGACAAATGCAGAGTGTATAAGCTGGATGTACTAAAATTAAACGGGGTGCCACTTGAAAGGGAGAGTATGCCACATATTTCCTATTCAATTCTTGTGGATCTCCTGTCCCTCTTCCAAAGAGTTGCCAACTCTTGCAATAAAAAACCAGAGATATGAGCCCTTTCTGCACTCATACTTTGCCTTCGTTTCTGAGTGAATCCTAGTCTTCCATTCTGCATTCCCTCCTGCCTTCAGACCACTTCCAGTATGCTGTTGCCCCATAGTTGCCAAAACTCCTTTTGCTGTGATTCTTTGTTTTCATCTGCTTTTGAATCGCTAATTCTTTCTAAAGTAGAATTGTTTCTGCAGGTATTTAAGTGCTGCCATCCCGTTTCTGCCTCTCTCTCTTTAGGTTGACACTCCCTCCCTGTTCCGTTTTCTTTTCCTCCTTCTCCAAAGACAAAAGAGGATGTGTCCTCCCATTCAGGGAAACTTTAAAAAAGCCAGAAAGAGCATAAGAAGGACTCGGTAAATGTAAAGGACGAGGGGATTCCCTGCCCCCAAATGTGTCAGTCTTGCATGTGTGGGCCTGGATTTCCCCCTCCCCTCCTCTCCCTTTCTTTTTGAAGAATCATGGAGGGAGGGAGGGGTTGGGTCTGCAGTTAAAAGTTTTAAAATATATTTGCCTTTCTCTTCATCTTAGACAAAGCAGCCAGTTAGCTCAAAAATGTGGGTTTTGCTTGTAGATGCAGAACGCATACAGAATACACCAATTAATAAACTGGGGGTGGGGGTGGGAACCACAGGGAATGCATGCAACTGCGAAGTCACCCCTTAAGGCTTGACTCCTTGGATTCACTGGAGCAAGCTGTCAGTGCAGAAAGGGCCTTGCAATTGTATAAGGACCCAGATAACATCCATTCTTTATTGAGGCTAATATAACTGATTTAAAAAGGGAAAATAATCTTCTGTAAGAAGTGGAAACAATCAGATCTGACTATTGTTCTGGTGCCTTGCTGTTTGGGTAGGCTTTGTGGGCAGTGGGATGTAGGGATGCCAGGTCCCCCCTGGCCACCAGTGGGGATGGGGAGTAGGGTTGAAAGTTCCAGGTTGGGAAACTCCTGGAGATCTGGGGTGGAGTCTGGGGAGGACAGGACTGCAGGGGGGGTACAATGCCAGAGAGCCCAACCTCCAAAGCATCCGTTTTCTCCAGGGGAACTGATCTCTGTAGTCTGGAGATGAGCTGTAATTCTGGGGGATCCCCAGGTCCCCCCTGGAGGCTGGCATCCCTAAGTGGAAGTGGGAGCAAAGGTAGAGGGTAACTGCAGATATGTGTCTGTCAAGGGCCTTGTGTAACTGGAAGAGCTGGCAGATTGTGCTGCCAAACAGGTTGCACCAATTGACATTTCTGTGCACCGCGTTTGTGCTAATCACATCGATGGCTCACTGGCAGAGGGAGGGATTTCCTGAATCTCCAGCTGTTTGTGTGAGCTGTTCTATCAGCTTTTTCACCTACCCATTTTTTGTATCTCCTGGCAATCAGGCAGATTGGGAAGGGGGTCAGAGTCAGGCACCCAGGTGTTGTCAGCCCTCCAGGATAGTATCCCCCAAACCCAGCATGGCTTTCCGGTGCTCATTCACTTGCTGGAGCTAGAGACGCCAGCCTCCAGGTAGGACCTGGACATTCCCCCAGGATTACAGCTCATCTCCAGACTACAGAGATCAGTTACCCTGGAGAAGAGGGATGCTTTAGAGAGTGGATTCTGTGGCATTGGACCCCACTGAGGTCCCCGTCCTCCCCAGGCTCCATCTTCGAATCTCCAGGAATTTCCCAAACTGGACCTGGCAACCCTAGCCCACCTCCCCTGTCAGTGGCCAGGGGAAACTGGCAGCCCTAGCTGAAGCTCTTTGCCTGGCACTGTGAAGGTGTGTGCTGGCCATAATGCTTTACAGTTGCACAAGATGAGCAGTGGGTCACCAGGGGAGGATACTGGAGACCCATGGCTTGGAGGATCAGCCCTAGAGGCAATGAGGCCCTGCAGCAGGTATAGGCTGGCTGGTTGGCATGGTGGAGGAGGAGAACCTGACCTGGGGAGCTCCAAAATGGCAGCAAGGCAGAGTCAGGGGCACTGTCATATTTCATTCACACACCCCTACCAGTAGTGCCTCTGTTTCGTAGGGGTTCAGTGTCATTTTGTAATCCTCATCCCTTCCCAAACTGCCTCTAGAGATCTGTCTGTTGGCCGGCCAGTGGAACAGGATGTTGGACTAGATGAGCCACTGATCTGATCCCACAGGATCTTCCTATATTCACATTAGGGTTGCCAGATCCTCCCTCCTCCCCAGAGGGGGACGTTAGGGGACGTTCCTGGAGGGGGAGGGGTTGTCCCCAAGTCAATGACATCGCGCAGAATGCGACTGAATCCCAAGCAGCTAATTCACCATTTTGAATTCAGGCACATGTGCCCCCACTCTCAAAAAGCATTTAAAGCAGGGGTGTTGTCCCGGCTGCGGCCAGAATGGCGAGCACCGCGGCAGCCACGGCAGCGTGGGAGCCTTGGACCCTCCTCCAGGTCCCGAGGACATACCTGGAACCGCTCTCCGAGGCATCCAGAGAGGGACTGAAGGGCCCGCCGGCCAGACAACAGCTGCCAACGGGACTGGGGCGACAGGAATGGAGGAGCGGCAAGTGGGGAGGGCACGGCCTGGCTTGCGTGGCCTGCAGACGTCCGGCATGGCGTCCTCTCTCTGGGGGCGGGGGGTGGCACAGGGAGGACGTCTGCCTGAGAGCTGGCTGAGGAGGCTGCAACGGGTCCAGCATCTCTGCTTTTAGGCGGGGGCGTGGCCAAGGGGAGGGAGGAGCCCAGGGGACTGGCGGGGGGTAATAAAAGGAGAGTGAGGCTTGGCTACCCGGGAGGAGGTGAACTGGGCTGGCTGGGGTTGAAAGCGGAGGCGAGAGAGAGGGGCGGGCCCCAACAGCAAGAGCAAAGCTGCGCATAAGGCCAGACCCAGGGCAGGAAAGGGGGGGGGTGCGGTAACTCCCCCTGCTGTCCCTGCCATCTGAGGTCGCCCATCCTACGCCTCCTGTGTGCCCTCCAGAGCCTCTGGGCCCCTCGACTCGCACCCCCAGGGCCAGCACCAGGGAAACTACTGCCCTCGCAGAGACGGCTATCGGCGGCGGGACACCCCCGGTTCGCGGCCAACGTCACAGGTGTCAAACATGTGGCCCGGGGGCTGGATCAGGCCCCCAGAGGGTTTCTATCAGGCCTGCAGTGGAACTGGCTTTCTTCTGATCCTCCTTCCAGTTCTGCCGCTGCTGTGATCGTAGGTTTGCAGCTTACAGATACACACCTGAACAGCATACTCAAGATTGCAGCCGCACAGACATTTTGATGCAATAATTCAGAGCAAGAGGTGTCAGTTATCAGACACTGTTAAATAAACAAAATACTGCAAGAGCGCTACTGTTTTAAGCATGGCTTTGTGTTTGTGTCCTTTATAAAGTCTATATCTCTGCTACCTGACATTACATTTTATGGCAGACATTGCCCAGCCCAACAAGGTCTCATTTATTTGCCACCTGGGATTCAGGTACACAAGGCCCCCACTCCTCAAAAAGCATGTAAAAGGACCCTCTAAGTGCTTTTTGAGGAGTGGGGGCTGCACGCAGCGGAACTGTAGCAGCAAATTTGCTGCTTGGAGTTCAGACGTGTGGCCAGGAGCCTGCATGATTTAAAGGGCTCTCCAGCTTATCGGAGAGCCACATGCTCCTGCCAATCAGCTGGAGGGCCCTTTAAATCTTGCAGGAGGGGAGGGAGAGAGGTGGCCATGGGTGGCTGCTCTTGGGGGTGGGACTGCCCCCACAGCCAGCTGGCCGGCAGCAAGCAGAAGCCCCCAAAATCTGGGGATGCCCTGCCCTTACCTGGGGACTGGCATCCCTAATTTGTATGTAAGCTGTCACAGCTCATATGCAGCCATAGAAGCATCGGGATTTTGGTGACAGCTCTTTCAGTCCTGCTGACCGCCGTGCACTATGTTGCGAAATAGGGTGAAGGCCTGCCTGATTAATGGGGGCCTGGTCATCCTCCCCCAGTACAGAAGCCGCCTCTGCTTGCTCTTGATTCAACTGAAACCTCCATGCCTTTTTTCATATCTTCTCCATGCTGGTCCCACTGTCCTTGATGCAGTGGTTCAGAGCCGTCATTCTCCTTATCAAGGGTATGAATTGTGATTAAAGCGATTACAGTTCATTGCAAATTAATTAATAATAATGGCTCAACGCTGCTTATTGTCCTTAGTCCACTGAGCTGCTTTGATTAAATGGAGACCTGCCTCCTGCTCTAATTATAGCTTCCAGGAGGCATCTTACTGAATAGAAGAAGGTGTGTTCCAGGCAAATAAACTGAAGCATTAATAAGGAGATGGAACGATCCATCCCTGCTGTGCTCAGATTGGTAGGGAAGCTGCCACAGTGGCACACAATCAAATGTCTTGACAACTTCCTAATACAGGTTTGTAAATGTCCACTCACTTGACTGCCTGTGATGATTAAAAAGTGGTTTCCCGGTGACTACATGGAAAAGAGTTCCATAAGGTCTGCCTCCTCCTCTCAGGCCACAGATGACTAAGGGCCAAACCTGATGTGCCGTCAGGAGATCCTGCTGTCTCCTAACAGCATCTCAGTTAAATCAGGGTAAACACCCCTCCATGCTGTTTTCAAAATCTGAATCTTCTGCATGTGCCCCATGGGGGAGAGATACAGGCACCTTGGTAGCAATACCAGCTCCAGGAGACTGCTGTTTCCCATTGCAAGGACGCCACAGGGGAGTAAGAAATCTTATGGAGAAATGGTCCATAGCACCTCACTTCACCACCACCTCTCTGGCATCACTCAAGGATCCAAGAGTTAAGGCATTTCACCAACCCCTCTCCTGTCAATGACTTTTGTCTCTTCTTCGCTGCCAGCATTCATTGCTGTTCTTTAAACTGTACCTCTGAGTATTCAGTATCAGCTTTACCAAAGCTTATATAGTAAAATCCCAGGTTTAGGGTTAAATCCCTTTCCCCCCTCTGGTAAGTGGAAGCTTAGCAATACAGGCTAAATCTAAATTTATTCTTAAATGAAATTAAGGCAAAACACATTTATAATACTTATATTATATCACTGTGTGTTGAGCCAGTGGTCAAATCTGCATTTGTCTTTCCCACTGGTGTCCCAGCCTTCTAACTCCGTCTTCCAAAAAACTGTCTATATTTGCTTTCATTTTCGCACTTCAGCTGTGCCTGTATAATTTTGCATGTCCGCATATGTTTATTGCCCTCTCATGGCGGCTCCATTGTCATTGCGCCTCCACACTGCTTTAAATGAATCTTCTCCAAACAACTTTCAAACAAGCATAGAGAAAGATGGCGTCACAGCAGCATGAAACTGATTTAAAAATGCAAATGCAGATTCGACCAGTGTGGTTTTGTGGTTAGAATGCAGAACTAGGATCTGGGAGACCCAGTTTTGAATCCCTACCCTGCCTTGGAAGGTAGCAAGATGACCTGGGGCAGTCACATAGTCTTGGCCTAACTTAACTCACAGGGTTGTTGAACGAAGTTTGAGTCCAGTGGCACCTTTAAGACCAACAAAGGGTTTATCCCCCCATTAAAACTTGTACAAGGCACCGAGGGAAATGGCCGCTTAATTGCGAAGCTCCGTGCCTTCCTGCTCCTAGACTCCTCTTAAATCTTACCACAGCACAAATACCTTAATTATTTTATGGAGAAACCTGAGCCTAAACATCAGAGATTAAATAGGCATCATTGGAAGACTGTAAAGGATTATTTCCAACCTGTTCCGAACCAAAAAACATATCGGGCCGAAGATAGCACCGAAAACAAAATGGCAGATGGAACAGCTACAGGACAATCTATAATGGTGGTGAAAGACAACCAAGATATTATTTTAGAAATGAGTAATATGGAAGCTCTCTTAACTGCTTTAATGAAACAAATTTTTGATCCTATCCAAGCACAATTAGCTGAAGTAAAACAAGTCATCTGTGAAGTGGATCAAAAAGCGGAGCTAGCATTAACAACAGCACAACAAGCGGAAGAGGAGATAAAATCTCTGCAAAGTGAAGATAAAATAACCCGGAATCGCATCTTAGCGCTAGAGCTAGAGACACGCCAATTTAATCTTGAATTTTGGGGCTTTCCAGAAGGAGCGGAAGAGAATAATGAGATCCCAATATTTGTGGCATGTTGGTTGGCCTCAGTACTTAAATTAGAAGATAATGTGGCTCCAACAATCCTTAAAGCATATCGCATTGGACAACGAAATACTGAAAACCGGAAGAAAGTCAGAGATGTATTGGCAACATTCCAAGATAGTAGAACATGTTGTAAGATTCTACAAGAAGCAAGGATAAATAAATACCTGTTTGCTGAGAATAAAATAGAGGTCTTCCCAGATCTACCTTCCGAAGCCATCTCACTATGCAGAGCCCTGAAGCCAATAACAGCACAGCTACAAGAAGCCAATATTCGCTATAGATGGGCTGCAGCAGCACGGCTTCAGGTTTGGCACAAAGGAACTGTTAAGTGCGACAGATTTGCCTTCGGGTCAGCTACTTTTACTATCTTTGGGATTACTACAACAACCAATGGATTTTGACAAGGGATCTGCGAAAAGGAAGATAGAATTTGAACTGACACCCCCAAAAGAAAAGAAGGTCAACTCAAAAGTATCTGTATCATGAGCACTATATCGATCAATTAAGCTAAGTCTAAACTGTGGTATATACATATATACAAACAATATTTAGTTTTATTATAATATTTTGTTTTAATTACTGTGCTGTTTTGCATTTTAAATCTAATAATGAGAGGGGCTTGAGAGGGGGAGGCGGGAGAAAAATTGATCCACGCTTACTCCAACTTTTACTATATTATTTGTATTTTAGCTTGGTTAATTAAACTCAGTAACCTTAAAAGTTCAAATAGGGACTTAGTTCCTACCCTCTAGCCCAAGAAGTATTGCGCTAGAGGTATAAGGTTTTTTTATTTGTTTATGATCACAGAAGTAAAAATATATTTATATTTTTTTCTTTTATTGGTAACTACAGTTGTATTGCTATTCGTACAGCATTGGGAGGAGTGGAGGGAGGGGGGAATAAAGCAGTCAAAGTTTGTATTGTTTAATAGTTAAAGTTACAAGTTAGTAGTTTTTAACTAGTTAGGTAAGAAAGTCAAATTGTGTGACAATCAAGAGGAATTCTTTCTTTGGGGAAAAAACTAAAACAAAACAAAAATAGAGAGAGAAAAAAGAAATAAGTTGTGATTATAATTGTTATATTATTTATTTAAAAACTTATCGTATAGTATTATATCGTGCTATACTTGTACTTATATATTTGTTAGTGCATCAACCTAATATCTTTTTTTTCTTTTATTTTTAAGTCTTTTCAAGATTATAGACATATACAATTCTTTTGATTGCTGAAGTTATTATAAAATAAAATAAGAAGCAAGAGATATACACATATCTTTGAGTGAATTATGGCCAATCTTTTAAAATATTTGACTTATAATGTCAGAGGGATGAATAATCCTATTAAACGCAAACGCATTTTAACACAAATATTGAGGGAACACCCAAATATAGTTTTCTTGCAAGAGACACACAATACATCTAAATCTCCTATTATTTTTAACACTACTAAATTTGTATCAATACCAATCATATGGATCTTCAAAATCCAGAGGGGTTGCCATTTTGATTTCACAAAATACTAACTTTACACACCTGAAGACACTCAGAGACCCATTAGGAAGATTTTTATTTATTATAGGACACATTGATAACATAACTATCACTCTAGCTACACTATATGTTCCAAATACAAATCAGCTTAGCTATATAACCGAAACATTAAATACTTTGGCAGGTTTTAGAGAGGGTGAAATCATATTGGGAGGAGACCTTAATTATATCATTGATCCCACTCTCGATAAGTCAAATGTTTCTAGCCCCCGAATTAAAACAACACAAAAAAAATAAGAAAAATAGACTTTCTCATGCAAATCTTGGAATCCTTTCCCTTAGTAGATGTTTGGAGACAGCTCCATCAGGGAGAAAAAGATTTTACCTACTACTCTATACATCATAAAACACATTCTTGCATTGATTTTTTATTATTATCCCCAGCTCTATTTAATTGGGTTCAAAATTTGGCCTTCTTCAGTGATCAGATCACAATTGGGTCGACTGTGAATTAAAATTAAATATACAACATAAACAATCATATTGGATTTTAGACAAATCTTTATTGTCCAGTCAAATTTTAGCAAAAGAAATTGAAACAGATATAAAAAATTATTTTTCAGAAAATTCTTCAGATGAAGTATCTCCAGTGATAGTTTGGGATGCTTTTAAACCTGTCCTTAGAGGAAGTTTAATCTCTAAAACAGCATACCTAAAAAAACAGAGCATACAAAAAACTTGTATCCTGCCCTCCCCACAAGCAGGCTCAGGGCTGGTTCCATCAATATGAAAACTATATAACAATTAAAACCAATTTAAAACAAGATCAAAACAATACAATAATAAGATACTGTCCAGAATTTAATTAGTAACTCAGTGATTAAAACCGATGGTATAGTTCCCAGATGGTTGTCAAAATTCAGGACACTGATGGAAGGCCAATCAGAAAAGGAGGGGGGGAGTCCACTCAACTGAAAGCCCAGTGGAAGAGCTCTGTCTTGCAGGCCCTGTGGAATTGTAATAAATCCCGCAGGGCCCTGATCTCATATGGGAGCTCATTCCACCAAAAAGGCCCTGGCCCTAGTCGAGGCAAGTCGGACATCCCTGGGACCGGGGACTACCAAAAAGTGTTGATTTGTAGATCTCAGTGCTCTAGGGGGCTCATATGGGGAGGGGTGGTCCTAAAGGTATGCTGGCCCCTGGCCTTATAGGGTTTTAAAGGTAAGTACCAGCACCTTGAAACTGATCCAAAATTCAAGAGGCAGCCAAGACAGTTCATGCAGCACTGGGTGGATGTGAGCCCACACAGGAGTCACTATCAACACCCATGTTCTGTACTAGTTGCAACTTCTGGAGCAGAGTCAAAGGCAGCCCCATGTAGAGACAATTGCACTAATCCAGCCTGGAAGTGACCATTGCATGGGTCACTGTAGCCAAGTCTCGGGAGGTGAAATATGGGGCCAACTGCCTGGTCTGCCTCCGATGGAAAAAAGCAGACCTGGCAGTGGCAGTGACCTGGGCCTCCATAGAAAGGGAGGCATCGAGGAACACCCTCAGGCTCTTCAGCCTCGATGCTGGCACCAATGATGCCCCATTGAAGGCTGGGAGCCTCATTTCCAGTCCCAGGCCCTTGTGACTCAGGTACAGGACCTCCATCTTTGTTGGATTTAACTTCAGTTGTCTCTATCGCAACCATCCATCCACAGCTTGTAAAGCTCCATCCAGATCTTCTGGGGCAGAGTCTGGGTGGCTGTCCATCAATAGATAGAGCTGGATGTCATCCACATACTGGTGACACCCCAGCCTATACCTCTGGGTAGTCTGGGTAAGGGGGCGCATATAGCTATTAAACAGCAGGGGGAGAGAATCACTCTGTGTAGCACACCACATTCCAGTGGATGTCACTGAGATAATTCCCCCCAAGAGCCACCCTTTGTCCCTGACCTTGGAGAAAGGAGGTCAGCCACTGTAAGGCAAGCCCCTGTATCCCCACATCGGCGAGGTGGTTTGTTAAGACATCACAGTCAACCATATTGAACGCTGCTGACAGATCAAGAAGTATTAGCAGCGCCGAACTGCATCAATCCAGATGTCTCTGAAGATCATCTACCAGGGCAACCAATCCCGTCTCTGTCCCATGGGCAGGACAAAAGTTGAACTGGAAGGGATCCAGGACTTTAGAAGAAGAATAGAAAATATTGGATTTATACCCCACCCTTCACTCAGAGTGGCTTACAAACTCCTTTTCCTTCCCCTCCCCACAACAGGCACTCTGTGAGGTAGGTGGGGCTGAGAGAGCTCTTTCAAGAACTGCTCTTTCAGGAACAGCAGTGCCAGAGCTTGTGACTGACCCAAGGTCACATCAGCAGGTGCAAGTGGAGGAGTGGGGAATCAAACCCAGTTCTCCCAGATTAGAGTCCGCGCACTTAACCACTACACCAAACTGGCATCCTTCAAGGTCTGAACCTGTGTTTCCACTGCCCTCTCTACTACCTCACCCAGGAATGGTAAATTGGACTCTAGGCGGTAGTTGTTAAGGACCATAAGGTCCAAAGAGGATCTTTTAAGGAGAGGGTGAACCACCACCTTCTTCAATCCCCCTGGGAAGGTCCCTGTTGAAAGGGACAAGTTGAGGGGTCCACACCTCATCGCCGCAAGCCTTAATCAGCCATGATGGGCAGGGGTCCAGGGGGCATGTGGTAGGCTTCACAGCTGCCAGGGTCTTGTCAACTTTGTCCTGGGAAAGCAGACTGAACGGGTCCAAAATTGGACCCGATGATGGCCAATAGGCTTCCAGTTTTCTTTTTGTATCCAATGTGGCTGGATACAAGCAGAGTGACAAGACTTTGTCTGAAGAATAGCTCACAAGCGCCTCACAGCCAATCACCAGTTCCCTAGTATTTGCCATGCCTGAGGCAAAGCAGTCAACTACTGAATAATTCTAAATGATTGGGCCAGGTGAGGGCTTGCAGATGCAATGGAGGCTGCATAACAATTCTTCTTTGCAACCTTCACTGCCATGTCATAGTTTCTCATAAACATCCTATAAGATGCTCTTGTAGCTTCATCGTGGGCTCCCTGCCACCCTCTCTCTAGCCGTCTTAGCTTCAAAGCATAAGCTTCCATGCGGAAGCACACTTCTTCCGATAAAGGTGTGCTTGCACACGACTCAAAACTTTGTTCTGCTGCTTCAGACCAACACCCACCTGGATCCATGACAGGGTTGTTGTGAGAGTAAAATGAAGAAGAGGAGAATATGTGAGCCACTTTGGGCCCCTGTTAGGGCGAAAGGCATTCTATAAATGAAGTAAATAAATAAAAATAAAAATATGTTTTAGCAACAGCTATTTAGCCATCTAACTTTAATTGTAGCCAGCTCTAAAACTGTTAGTTGTACCCTTTCCTGCTTGACACCATCTATTAACGATCAAACCTTGCCTTTTTCTTTCTAAGTCCTCCAACTTCATCCTGCCGTTCACCTCAGGTTGCCACACCGCAGAAGACCTGGAGGGGGAGGGACACAGGGGGTGCTGTCGTGTTGATGGCATGACATCATTTCTGGGGCAAACATGGAAGTGACATCATGCTGCTCAATGTGACAGTGATTTTTTGCTTTATTTGTTCCCCCGACAGCCCACCGAGTGGTAGCGGGGGCAGCAACTGCTGGCAAGAGATCTACTGCTAGAGCAGAAGACCTGGCAACCCTGTGAATGAGGCAAGAATAAGGAGCCAGAATCCTGAGGCTATAGGCTGGATGATACCACAGTCTGCAGGTAGTGGATCATAAGAGTGCTGGTATGGGATTCCAGCTCTGAATATGCCTTTGCGTTAAAACAACAAGAACAGAACTCCGTGCAAATGGAAAACTAGTGGGAAGTTTCTGCCCCCTCTGTTTGTTTGCTGTGCTTGTGTTCTCTTTGCAGGGAGGGTTCATCATAGGGTTCATTGTTCCCAAATGAGAAGAGAGAGGTACTCCTGATTTCACCTGGGGTTCACAGGCTGGGCCATTTTATGGACTAAGTTCCACCCGGGCTTTCCTTTAGACAGTGGGGGCCCATCCTGGTTGGTACCATGAGAGGAGAGCCTCTTACCACCCCTGTGCAAATTTTCCCACTTGAAATTGAGCTGGAGTGGTGTTATTTGCCCTTCTGTCCCCGCAACACCATTTCAGGTTGGAAAAACAGCATGGGGGGAGGGCAGAATCCTTTTCTCCACCCACCTCCCATTAGGGTGGTCATGACCAGAACTGGGCCCACAATGCAGTTAAAAGGAGTGCCCAGGTGGGAACTCTCTAAAACAGTGACATGTCCCTGGGATAAACTCAAAGATGCCCACCTCATCTAATTTGGCTCTGAATTGGAACATTTCATTCTGCCATCTAAACACCTTATTCTCTTGCAAATGTGAATCAGGGCTCTGACTTAAGGGGTACACTTCTTAATGATCTACTTCTGCTCCCACCCCCCACACAATTGTAAAGGTTTTTCTCACTGCATGCAAGGCTATGATGTCTATCAGTCATACACAAGTTCTTTTTTAGCCAATAAAACAGCACCGTACGGTTGCAGGAAATAACATTTAGTATTCATCCTAAATGTACTAGGAGCGGTGATGGCAGGGTTAGGGATACCAGTGCTCCTGGGAAGGGGAAGGTATAGTGGTGGGACTAGGCAGGGAGTTAAAGGAAGGGAATGGAGAAGCTGAGTAGCTTGGCCCCCTTCCAGCCTACATCCCATCCCAAGGGTAGCCGGCAGTGGAGTTAGGATAAATAACCCCCCTCCAACACTGATGTTGTGTAATGCCAGTCTATCAACAATAAGGCTATGGTCCTTTGGGACTGTCTGCTGGAGCAGAATATAGACCGGCGTAAATGACCAAGACCTGAGTACAAGAAGGGCAGACAGTAGCTCTCTGCCAATTGGCTCCTCCTGGGTTCTCCATTCTTCATCAATCATGGGTGAGGGGGTGGGGGGAGTGGCCTCATTCATCCGGGAGGCTTACTCCTTCAGGGCACTCGCACTTCCAAGAATTGTGGGCATAGAGTGTGCCAGCTTAGCATGGGAAGCTGGGGAGAGCTTGGCAATTTGGCTGGTGTACCAACTGCCTAACACACCAGCCAATAGCCTGCTGTCCCTGATAGAGGCCATGTTGGTCTGGGCATTGGACCACCCTAGACTGATAGTCTTGGGCAATTTCAATGTCCATGCTGACAATGCAGCCTCTACTCAAGTGACAGACCTAGTATCGTCCATGGCGGTGCTGGGGCTCTCCCAATTTGTAATGGCCCCCACTCATCGGGCCAGGCACACGCTTGATCTGATCTTCGCAGCGGGGGTTACAGTGGACCCAATCACTGCTCTGGCAGTGCCATGGTCAGATCACTCTGCCCTGAGGGCCCATCTGAATATCTCACTCTGACCCTGTTTGGCATATTTTAGCTCGCCCGCAGAGCCGAATGGACCCAATGCAGCTTCAAATGGCTCTGCGGGATCCAATGCCCCCTGGTGCCTCATTTGAAGAACTCGTAGAGGATTGGGATGGCCGACTCTCTGTAGCCATCAACAAGATAGCTCCCCAGTGCCCTCTGCGCTCTTGCACTAGGCTGGCATTCTGGTACACCCAGGAGTTGCAGCTAATGAAGCAAGATGGCTAGAGAGACAGTGGTGGCATGCCCATGACGAAGCTACAAGAACATCTTATAGGATGTTTATGAGATCCTGTGAGATGGCAGTTAAAGCTGTGAAGAAAGGAGTACAACGCAGCCTTGATTGCGTCTGCAAGCTCACACCCAGCCCAATTGTTTAGAATGACTTGGACCATGATGACTCTGCCACAAGGCAGGTTGAACACTAGGGAATTGGACATTCGCTGTGAGGCCTTTGCGAGCTATTTCGCAGATAAAGTCTTGTCGCTCCACCGTGACCTCCCCGCCACAGTTGAAACAGTGAGCAAACTCGAGGCCCCATGCATATCTTCTTGTCAGGTTATGGATTATTTCTATCCACTCAGTCTAGAGGAAGTTGACAAATTGCTCTTAACTGTACACCCTATCACGTGTCTCCTTGACCCGTGCCCATTGTGGCTCATCAAAGTAGGTCACAGGCGGTTTTAAGGTAACCTAAGGGGGCTTGTTCCCTGGGGCACTTAAGGAGGCCATGATTCATCCCCTCTTGAAAAAACATCATTGGACCCGGCTGAATTGGCTAACTATCGGCCAGTTTCCAATTTGCCCTATTTGGGCAAGTTAACTGAGAAGGCTGTGGCAGTCCAGTTACAGAGCTTTTGGGATGACACTTCCATTCTAGACCCCTTCCATCTGGGACATGGGATGGAGACAGCACTGGTCGCCCTCACGGATAACCTTCGGAGGCATCTGGATCAAGGCAGATCAGCGGTGCTGTTGCTGTTAGACCTGTCGGCAGTGTTCAGCATGGTCAACCATCAGCTACTGATCTACCACCTTGCTGACACTGGAGTCCAGGGGCTTGCCTTACAATGGCTCGCATCCTTTCTTCAGGGTTGGGGACAAAGGGTGGCACTAGGGGAACAGCTCTCCTAGAGACACCCACTAGAGTGTGAAGTGCCCCAAGGGGCAGTGCTATCCCCAATGTTATTTAACATCTACATGCACCCCCTTCTCCAGATTGCCCGAAGGCATGGGCTTGTACATGGATGACACCAACTCTATCTGTTGTAGGGCAGCCAGTCTGATTCTACAGCACAAGAGCTGGATTGGATGTTGCAAGCTGTGGCTGGTTGGCTTAGACTGAATCCATTGAAGTCGAATCCAACAAAGATGGAGGTCCTGGGCCCACGTCAGGGTGGTCCAGGGGTAGGGATCCCACTCCCAGCCTTCAATGGGGCACTGCTGGTGCCAGTGCTGGAGGTTAGGAGTTTGGGAGGGCTCTTGGATGCTTCCTTAACCATGGAGGCCCAAGTAGCAGCCACTTTTATCATCTTCAGCTGATTAGGCAGTTGGTTCCCTTCCTCGAACGCAATGACTTGGCAACAGTGAGCCATGCGATGGTCACCTCAAGACTGGACTACTGTAGCACTCTCTATATGGGGCTGCCCATGTCTCAGATTCAGAAGCTGCAGCTAGTGCAGAATGTGGTGGCCAGGCTGTTGATGAGTATCCCTAGGCAGGAGCAGATCCCACCTGCACTGGAGGCACTGCACTGGCTGCCAATAGCATACCGGATTCGTTTCAAGGTGCTGGTTTTATCCTTTAAAAGCCCTACATGGTCATGTTCAGGGTCCAGCATACCTGAGGGACTGCCTTTCCCCAGATGTCCCCCAAAGAGCACTGCATTCAGGGACGCAAAATCAGTTGGCCCTTCCAGGCCCCAAGGATATCAGGCTGGCGACAACCAGGGCCAGGGCCTTCTCGGTGGCAGCTCCATCCTGGTGGAATGAGCCCCCTGAAGAGATCAGGGCCTGCAAAACATAGCTCTTCCACCAGGCGTTTGACTAAGGAGCCACATCATACACCGAGAAGTGTCCCTATGCCCTGGCTTTACCATCTTTACCTTCACCTCCAGCCTGTGCCCCAGCCTAGCATTGTTGTCTCTAGCCTGTATCCTCTGCATCATAAGTGAGCGAACTGAGCTGGTATGAAAGTTATGGTAATCACACGGTCACCTAAGCCATATTAGAAATAATGTTTGCTCTTGTTTTATCTGATAATGTTCCAGCGTTTTAACTGATTGTTATTTATGTTATATGTTTATATGCTTATATAGGTTTTAATTGTATCATTATGAAATGTTGTGTAAGTCGCCCTGAGCCTGCCTTCGTGGGGAGGGCGGGGTACAAATTGAAGAAAGAAAGAAAGAAAGAAAGAAAGAAAGAAAGAAAGAAAGAAAGAAAGAAAGAAAGAAAGAAAGAAAGAAAGAAAGAAAGAAAGAAAGAAAGAAAGAAAGAAAGAAAGAAAGATACTCAACTGAGGCCCCATCTGTAGATACTTAAATTCACAGATTGGGGACACAGTAAAAGAGGGGAGATTTTTCTTCAGACTTGGGGACTTCATAACTCTGTTATGAAACCAGAAAACAGTGCAACAAGTTGTCTGCACAAGCACAGACAATGCAATCTCACCAGTAGAGGGAAGGAGGAGCCATATGAATCTGCATGCCTTAATGTGGTCCCTCCCCTCCTCTGGAGAACAGTGGGCCAGGAGAAGCAGTGAGAGGCACCCCCCGCCACCAAGATGGTGGTGCTCCAGGCAAGTGTGGAGGAGCAGGGAGCCATTGCTGCCCCCCCCATTCAGCCAGCCATGTCAGGAGACAGAGGATAGAGGCCAAGAGTCGCTGCACACACTCCCCACTGCCCAGAGGCAGGGTCAAGGATGGACAGGTGGTTAGGAGGAGGAGTGAGAGCAGGCCCGTAGCCAGGATTTTTAAAGTTGGGGGGGCATTTAAATTTCTTAGGGGGCACTGGCTAATCAAATTAAAGGAATACCTGTCTCCTTCCCCACACCAGTCACCGCTCTGGGGCCCTGGGCTGGATGGGAAGTCAGGGGGCCTGGCTAGTAAGTCAGGGGGCCTAGCCCCGAGATGCCCCACTGTAGCTACAGGCCTGAGTGAGAGCCACTACTGCTGCCCTCACCACAGCTGCCGTTTAAGCTATGGGCTGGGCAAAGGAACTGCTAACATCACCCCCACACCTCTGGGAGCCACCCTCTCCAAACTTCCACCTGAGCTCCTGATCACCAAGGTTGAAGCGAGAGCGCTGGAGGCAGGGAGGCAGGTAAGGGGACTCTTTCTCACATAGTTGTGCATTTCCACTGTTGTCTCCTCCCTCTTAGTAGCCAGTGGCTGAGGAGAAAGTTTGGGAGGGCAGGCCTGCAACATTTTGTTGCTGGTCCCCACTTGTGAATGTCTAAAACTGTGTGGCAAAGAACTCTAGGTAATGCAATGCAAAGTGTTTAAAACTTCTGATCACAGCTCTTCTGTGTTCATATTTTGGCCCACTAGTAAACTGCTTGTGAAACTATACATTTCCTGAATTTATTGGCAAGGCTGTTATGACGAACCCCTTCTACTTCCCTCCTTCAGAGGCTAGATTTTCCCTCGGTTTTCCTTTCCCCTCGCTGACTAAGCACCCCTGGTAACATGTTTTCTTCTCCCCTGAAGAAACTTTGGCTATCCTACTCTATCAGTAAGATATATTTTGACTATTTGCTTAGCACAGGAACCTGAGAGAAGGGATAACATAAATCCTTGAAAATGGTACTGGAGACACTTTTAAAATTCAAAAATAACAAAAGGTTTTTTTAAACAACAAAGGAAAATCAGGGTCAGGTGAAATCAGGGGTTGAAATTACGGTGGTAAAACTAGTACAAACAGAGACTTTTGATCTTATATATCAGCTAATG
The DNA here is from genome assembly GCA_029375565.1 of Gekko gecko. Lineage (NCBI taxonomy): Eukaryota > Metazoa > Chordata > Lepidosauria > Squamata > Gekkonidae > Gekko > Gekko gecko. The sequence goes on along the minus strand of JAPDNY010000003.1, from coordinate 79,867,037 downwards.
AGAGGTTCTTAATTCATTCACAATTACTAAGATCTTTATTTTGAGGGGCTTTTGCTCCAGTGTTTCCCCAAACACTCTAATTCACTTTATTTGAGCAACCTCTTACTCTTTTCGTGCCCAGAAGGCTGGTACCCTCTTCCCAATATCCAAACCCGTTCTCTTGGAACACCAGTACTCTTCTTGAGTTGTTCACTGACTTCTAAGGTCCCTACAGGCAGCTTCTAATCACACCAGACCAGGGAATTCTGGACTCCTCAGAGATAACTCTCCCTGTTTGACCCTTGAATTAACCCTTCATAGTCCTTTAGTTGTTGCTACAGCACTTCTAAGCATTGTTCCCTTGAAGCTGCACATGTGACTACTCCAATTCTCCACACGCAGCCAGCTGGTTGACCTTGGGTCCGTCACAGTTCTCTCAGAGCTGTTCTTTCAAGAGCAGTTCTCTCAGAGCTCTCTCAGCCCCACCTACCTCACAGGGTGTCTGTTGTGGGCATCAGGGTGTCTGTCTTCAGACAGAAAATTCCAAATTTAGGAGCAACACAGGCTCTCCTACTCTGAGCTCTGCCACAAGTAGGGCCTCCTGATGCCGTCTCAATGAAGGTCTCATAAAGTCCTAACTGGTAGGCAAGGATGCAGCTTGCCTGTAATGACATTTACAATTCCAAGCACCCTGTCTAGACTGTCAAGGGAGAGCATAGAACAGTAATTGTGGCTGCTTCCAACACGGCCAATACTGATCCTGCAATCGCTATGACTGAGAGACTTTATCAACAAAGAATGCAGCAAAAGTGTGATGCTAGGCTGCAGATGGTTCCTGTTTTGGGGTTCCATCCTTGAGCTCAAGAAGATTCAGAGTCATCCAGAAGAACTGGACACAATTCATCTGACATAAGACAGGTTTCTTCATCATCCCCGTGAATGCCTGCAAAGAGGCTCTCTGGCATGCTCAGTGAAATTCAGCATGAGTCTTCTGCTACTCTTCCAAGATGACTCTGTTACGGAAGGAGGGAAGATGCCTTTTTGGTGTTGAGCCAGTTTGGTGTAGTGGTTAAGTGCGCAGACTCTAATCTGGGAGAATTGGGTTTGATTCCTCACTCCTCCACTCACACCTGCTGGTGTGACTTTGGGTCAGTCACAAGCTCTGGCACAGCTGTTCCTGAAAGAGCAGTTTGTGTTAAGAGTTCTCTCAGCCCCTCCTACCTCACAGGGTGTCTGTTGTGGGGGGGGAAGGGAAAGGAGTTTGTAAGCCACTCAGAGACTCCAAGTGAAGGGCGGGGTATAAATCCAATCCAATCCTCCTCTCTCTCTCTCTTCTCTCTCTCTCTCTCTCTCTCTCTCTCTCTCTCTCTCTCTCTCTCTCTCTCTCTCTCTCTCTCTCTCTCTCTCTCTCTCTCTCTCTCTCTCTCTCTCTTCTTGCTGGGAAACTCCTTAAACCAAAGTCGCATTTGCATTTTTAAATCAGTTTCATGCTGCTGTGACGCCATCAAGCATAGAGAAAACGTCACAGCAGCATGAAACTGACTTACTTAAGGGACTGCCTTTCCCCATATGTTTCCCAGAGAGCACTAAGATCGGGGTCCCAAAATTGTCTGGCCCTCTCAGGGCCTAAAGAAGCCAGGCTAGCAGTGATGAGGGCCAGGGCCTTTACTGTGGGAGCCCCTTACTTCTGGAATGAACGCCCAGATGACATCAGGGCCCTGTGGGACCTCTTACAGGTCCGCAGGGCCTGTAAAACGGAGCTCTTCCACCAGGCCTTTGATTAGGGGCTGCTTCTTAACATCGAGGCCCTGCCCCCCCCAACATCAGCCCCCTAACATCAGCAGGGTTTGTCATCTCATAGATTTTCTCCTACTCCAGGGAGTAAACTATCCATCTTGTTGTTTTCTACTCTAGGATTGCCAAATTTTTGACTGTTTGGGTGCTTTTATCAGCAGCCTCACTACGTGGTTTTTTTAAGCAGCTCCAGCACATGGAGATATAAACATCATTTAATTTTGATGTGTCAGGGTGAAGTTACGAGCACAGGGTCAGGACTAATAAAACGGTGGAAGTCCTATTCTACATTCTTCTGCCCCTTTTAAAAATGTACTTTGAGTTTTATTTTTTAAGAATTAAACTCTCTGATAAACGATTATCCTACGTTGTGTCACAGAAGACTTCTTAAACCAGATCTAGAAATCAGGGCTTTTAGTCCTATGTTAGCCTCAAGAATGCCTGTGAGGCAAAGAGAATGAAGTCAAAGTTTCGCCTTTAATGAGTAACCAGAGGAGCAGTGTGAGCATAGCTCCATTTTGTGATTTAAAGGTTCTGAGGGGAGATTAAGGGAAGCAGGCCCTGTGAAAGGATTAGCAGATTTGTGTGTTCAGACATCTCTTTAAATTATTATCCCCCTAATTACCAGTGTGATGAAAGTCCACTTGGCAAAGATCAGGGATGGACTGAGCAATCAGGCCTCCAGCTAGGGCTGGGGGAGTCAGCGTAGCTCTTGCTTTACACCCAGTAAACAGAGCACTTACCATGCCATCAGGCAATCATGAGGCAAGAATGCAAGATTCTCCTTAGGTCAAGAGTGGTGCAGGCTTGGAAGAAGGGGCCACTTGCATTGCTGCTTGGCTTTTGTCTGCCTTTTGCCAGAAGTCAGGGCTAGGTCAACCTCCCTGTGCTGTTAGATTCTTGTCTTCTGGTCCACATAATTGTGGGGAGGGGGGAAACAGGACAAAGCTGAGTTGTCAGTCTCTACTGGACAAATTGTAACAAGAATGAGCAGTCTTGTCATGCTGTTTCCTATCTTGTGTCAGCTTATTGTCTCTGTACGACTCTAGGGATGGCTGTGAATTTATAAAGGATTCAATGGACTTCTGGTTCATAACTTACATTTGTCCTATATTAATCACCTCAGTCCCCTAAATTCTTAGTGCTGAAGTTGTTTTTCTGTGTACTCATTTTTATCCTGTCCTTCCTGTAAGAAGATCAGGATTGCATCCTTTCTTCTGTCTTGGTCTGCTGCCATTTCGGATCAGGAAAATCGCACTGTAGAAAGGCTGAATACTCTTCTCCCTCCACACCAGGCTCCCCTAGGACTTGGAAAATTAGTTCCCTGAAGCTACTGTCTGAGGTCGAATCTGCATTTGCATTTTTAAATCAGTTTCATGCTGCTGTGACGCCGTCTTTCTCTATGCTTGTTTGAAAGTTGTTTGGAGAAGATTCATTTAAAAGCTTTTGGGGTTTCTGTGTGACACTGTGGCATGCTTGCACTGCCACAGTGCCATTTGTTCTGGAGTGTGCCACTTGTTCTCATGGCAAACAAGCACCTCCCAAGACAGTTCACTTTCCCTGAGATTCTCTGGGAGAGTCTGACTGCTAGGCACTGCCTGCTTGCCTGCCTTAAGTGCTGCTGGCTGGGTTTCCCCATTGGAAACAATGGGGGTAACCTGTTTGGATGCCCATAGAATTTGGCTCATTGGTCCAATTGCTTTGACACTTGGGATGTATGTGAGGAGAGGCTTCTGAAGCTACCCTGAAATTTTGGAGCCTCTCCCTCAAACCCCCTACCCCCCAGAGCTACTAACAGCACTGTGGCTATCATCCAAGGCCTGTGATTATTAGACTGGCTTGTGCTGGGAGTTGCAAGTGACAATCGCTGGTGTTCTGTTACCGCTTTAGGGCCCACCTTGTAATCGGTTCTTTCTGAGTATTTGTCTGATCTTGTCCATCTGTTTCTGCACTTTGTTGGATGAGGACAGTAATCTCAAGCATGCAGATCCTCCAAGTGTGAGTCCCTGTCCAAGGAATTGGACTGAATGCAATGCCTAGTTGTTGACAGTGGAGTATGTGGTATTCTCAGGGTGGTAGCCAGAAGCATGTAGATTTGTCAGTGAGTTTCTGATGTATGTATGAAAGTCTGTCATAGGGAGAATCTAGTGCTTCTTCTGTATTCCAAAAATCCTTGGGTCTGTTTTTGCAGGACTTCAGTAGAGTAGTACACAGTGTGGATGATATCCTGATACCAGAGGAAAATCTTATTCAAAGCTTTGAGAGCCACATGGAAAATTCACAAGTGTTCCAATTCACAAGTTATACAATTGCACAGATTGCACGCCCAGGTTACAGGGCTGGTAGGTTCCCCTTTCACTTGACTGGAACGCCAGTGTAATGTTTGCAGAGGACTCTATGAAACCAATTCTTCAACCATTCACTGGCCACCAGTTCTCTTACCAAATTAGGATCTAGAGTGCGTAGGATCCAGTAATCTACCAAGCATGAGCCGGTCTACCAGATGCAGCTTCCAAGAAACAATGAGTGGAGGCCTAATTACATTTTCAGCTGAACATATGTCCATATTCCATGTGGCATAAATGAGTGGAAATATGTAGCTGCATCTTTGGTAACCCAGGATGCCCCCTTCCCGCTAAACTGTGGGTGCTTGTAAGCCTTAATTTGCTAAAAGTCCCTCATCCCTATAAACTGTTTTCAGTATGAGGACTCTAAGTATCCTTGAGCATATATAGACTGCACTTCCTTAACCCACAACCTTAGCTCCAGAAGTTCTGCCCCGTAGCTCTAAGATCATCTAGCATTATCAGACAGGATTTCTGGTTTGAATGGTTTGGATTCTTCACAGGGCTGAGTCGTGGTTTCTCTCTTTTTAGAAAACATCCATCATGCTGTAGACAGCCATAACTGTAGCCTCTCTTAAAATATTATAAGAATGCAAGGATAAATATGAAGCCTTTCATCAACCATTTAATTAAATTTAACGGAATGAGCAAATACATGTTTACGTTACTGTTTTTTAAGCTATTCAGAAAGTGATAGCACTGGATTAATTTACATCACGAGATACAAGATGATGAAATTTTTTAAAAAATTAAAAGACCAACCCGTGCCCTGATCTGGATAGCTCTGGATAGCCTGATCTTGTCAGAACTCGAAAGCAGTGTTTCCAAGTACCCCTCTGGCAACTGGCGGGGGGTGGGGACTTACCAACAGGAAAACTAGATCCAGGCTTGCCTTTCCACTGATGCCATTTCCAATGTACATCAGAAGTGATGTCATCACTTTAACAGTGATGAAGAGATGTTCTGGTATTTGGGCAAAAACTCTATGGTCGAAGCAGGACTTTTTTTCTGGAATGGAGTTCCGGAACCTCTTTGACAAAATTCTTTTAAAAACGTTGACAAGTTCATGAGTGTTTAGTAGATTGAAAACTTCACGTACTTCTTGAGAGTTTTGGCACCTCTTAAAAAAAAAACAACCTCTGGGTAGAAGTCATGTTTACCATAGAGGTTTTTGTCCAAATACCAGAACATCCCTGTGTGATATGATAACATCACTTCTGCTGCATGCTGTAACTGCTATTGACACACGGTTAGCAATGCAGGCCCAGGCCTAGTGTGGCTGCCTGTAAGTTCCCCCACCAGCCAGCTGCTCAGTGCCCGGGAGGGACCCCACAGCAGGGGGTCCCTGCCCCAGTGGGGGAGAGTTGGCAGCCCTACATGGGAGCTGAGCAGGGTTGGCGGTGGTCAGTATTTGGATGGGAGACCCCCAAGGAACACCAGCGTCACTATGCAGGGGCAGGCAATGGCAAACCACCTCTGAACAGTTCTTTCCTAGAAAACCTAATGGGTCCACTATAAGTCAGCGGCAAACTGGCAGCAAAAAACCCCCAAAGTAGCTATGAAACTACAACTTTTCGCAAAAAACACTAGACAGAATTTTTTGAAGAGAGTGGCCAGGTGAACATACCTATCATAGTGTTTTGGAGGTGCTGAATTAGCCGCACTCAGCCTCCAGGGTAGCCTAAGTGTATAACATTAAATCTGACAAAGGCAACGTGATGCAACACTGAGTGTCTGGGAGACAGAGTTCAAACAAAGCGCACACCGAGTTCTCAAGCAGTATATCTCTCAGCAGTGTTACTTCTAAGCAGCGTTAGTGTGAGCTAACTCACAGTTTTTTAGCCTCCGGCTCACACATTTTTGTCTTAGCTCAGGAAGGAGGACTCCAGAGCCAACTAATTTATGCAGCAGCCAAATCGCTCGCTCACACCTTCTATGCCAGCAGCTCACCAAGCAGAATTTTCGCTCACAGGACTCCACAGCTTAGAGGGAGCATTGTCCCTCAGTCTAAACAGTAAAGGCAAAACCTAATAAAAATTGTCTTATTCTATGGAACGTGGAGGAATTTGTGAGACAGCATTGGGAAAACCCGTGTAAAGGAGTAAGGGAGGATTAAGCCTTTGCCAGTTAGCAAGCCCATCTGATGAAACACAGTAACATTTTATACTGGTGAGAAAAGGCTGGGTCTGCACTGACGGCAACTGATACCCCCTTGTGCTCCCACTGCAATCAATGCACCACCCTTTATGCACCACTAAAGTGGCGAGGGATTTTCTTGCTTCATTTGGTTGTTCTGACGTAGCAAAAAGCAATCAAATTAGTTTGACTTGGACATGAGATGGCTACAATATCCGTTATCTGATCAAACTTGAATGGTCTGTCCTGAGAGCAACAGGGAACTGTCTACAGGCACCTTCCTGTTCATGGCAATATAGCAACTGCAATAAAATCAGCCAGCACTCAGGCTGTTTCTCCTCACCCTGAGAGTAATACAGGGAAAGCCTGTTGCACCCTGACCAATAGAGAATAGAACCAGGTCAACAGTTCTCTTGAAATTGGGGCAGTGACCCAATTTGCTGGAATCAATTGGGCACAGAGTTCTCCCTTGCTGGCCGACTGAATGCAGATGACCAGTTCTTCCCAACAAGCACTGCCTTTTGCAGCTGCTAGTACGCAAATGGAACTACAGTATCTGAGGGTGCTGTTCACATTGTTTTCACTGCAGGGATTGTTGCTCCAAACATTCCCCTATCAAATTTCTCTGTATATTTGCTGTATGCGTTTTTCTGCCCTGCCAATGAAAAATTGGGCAACATTGGGTATTGCATCAGTCTATCTAATAGTCAATATGGCCCCATCTACAGATACTATTTTTTTCCAGATTGGGGCTATGTTGATGGGAAACAGATATTTCTTCAAACTGGGGAGATTCCCTGGGCTTGCAAAAACAAAATCTGAAAAGTTATAAACCATGGAGGGAGAGGGTTTAATCCTTCCCAAAAGACAGGAACACTGTCTATGCATGAGCAGAGGAGGGGAGAAGGAAACCACACAGTATACCCACTGGAACACCCAGCATCAACAGTGGCTGCTGCTGTGAGTGGACATGTGAGGGGAGAAGACAAGGAGCCTCTGCTTAGGAGGAGAAATGATGGGCAGGAGCAACACTGGAACAGGGTAGGAGTGAAGGGGAAAGGGCAAGCAGCTCAATAGATGGAGGAGGATCAGTGGTGAAAAGGGAGGGAAGGCAGAGCAGTGGGGAGGAGGCCTGGTGAGTGAATAACTGATGGGTGGGCAGAGTAGAAAGAGTGTTGGGGGAAGGAGTGGGCAGAGAAGCAGGGAGGAAGATGGATGGGAGAAAAGATGAGCAGACAGGTAGGGCAGCAAGTAAGAAGAGTGAGAGATGGAGCAGACAAATGAGTGAGAATCTCCCTCCCCATGAGTTTACCTTGAGGGGGGAGAGCCAAAGCTGAGGGTTGTTTTTGGTTCCAAAGGAGCTGAGTGTGAGCCAGAGAAGGGGGGAAGGTTGGGATCCCACCTCCATGAAACTTGCAGGTCCCCGTTGTTACAGTAGGAAGGGGGAAATGGTGTATTTCCTCATTGGGAAATTCCCTTAGACCAAGTGTTCCATGGAAAGTATCCTGGTAACCAGCTGCCATCACTCAGGACTACTGGAATATATAGCTAGCAGAATGCACAAAGGCTCACAAGCGCACTGTAAGGTTGTTTTATCTGTTGGAACACTGGAGGTTGTTCTATCACATAGGATGGTGTCAGGATCTGTAGTCTTTTCCTTCTTAGGACTTTTCACATCAGGATACATGGCCCCTCTGAAAGTGGAGTTCTCTCACTTTCATCAAAGTAAACTACTCTGCTGATGGTTATCTTGTTGGTGAGTGGATAGAATTCTGTAGCCTTTGCATTTGGCTGAATATCCTAGCATAATGTCTACTGAGGCCCTGTCATCTAGATAATTAGATAAACATATGGAGCAGAAGTCCACCAGTGGCTATTAGCCACAGGGTATAGAATGAGAACTCTCAGTCTGGGGCAGGTGATGCACTCTATTCTTGGTGCTGGAGGGGGCAGCAGTGGGAGGGCTTCTGGTGCCCTGGCCCCACTGCTGGACCTCCTGATGGCACCTGGTATATTTTGGCCGCTGTGTGACAGAGTGTTGGACTGGATGGGCCATTGGCCTGATTCAACATTGGCTTCTCTTATGTTCTTATGTTCTTATGTTCTTATCTACCTTGGACCTTTTCTCCTTTGGGATGTATGTATAAGCCTTGCTTCCTAATCTACATAAATATTGCATACTAGGCTTATACCCATGGCACAGTTTATATGGTGTAGTATCTACTGCCTTTGTAGGTAGTCTGTTTTGTATGTATGTGGCTGTCATAATACATTCTCCCCAGAACTTGTCGGGAAGGACTGCATCCTTAAGCACCTTACCATGCCCAGTAGACTTCTGTTCTTTCTTTCTGCTATGCCATCCTTTTGAGGATTGTAAGGAACTGTTGTCTGGTGTTTGATACCTTGGTCTCTCAAGAACTGCTGTGTAGTGCCTGCCATGTATTCACCTCCATTGTCTGTTCTCAGGATCTGTGCTTTTCTTCCAAGTTTGTTGGTGACAAGTGCCATGTGGTCTTTCAGTTTCTCCAGCACCTGTGATTTTTCACTAAGTAGAAATACAACTGAATATCCACCAATGATGTGGGGCAATGCAGTCGTGAGGTCCTGGAGGAAAAATTTAGGCTGCTAGTCAGGAAACTCAAGGCCAGGACCTCCAAGGTAGCCTTCTCAGAAATGCTACCTGTTCCACATGCAGAGCCGAAGAGACAGGCACAGATCAGGAGTCTCAATGCATGGATGAGACAATGGTGTAGGGGGGAAGGGTTCAAGTTTGTTAGGCACTGCAATGCTTTTTGGAACAAGAGGGAGCTGTATAAAAGAGACAGTTTCCACTTGTCCCAAGAAGGAACCAGGCTGCTGGCGCTTAAATTCAAAAAGGTGGCAGAGCAGTTTTTAAACTGAATAATGGGGGAAAGCTGACAGGAGATTAAAAGTCTCTGGTTTGGGATGGCTCATCTCAAAGAGATGAAGGGGTAGATGTTACTTCTCTACAAGGAAATGGATTAGAATTGTCCACTGAGACTGTGGCTAATGATATGGACTGCCTGGCAAGGTTTTGAGGCAGCAAGAGGAAGGTTGTGGGCTTAACATGCATGGGGAACTATAGGTGTTTATAAACAAATGCTAGAAGTCTCCGAGGTAAAATCGGGGAATTGGAATGCTTGGCGTTGGGTGGGGGGAATAGACATTGTGGGTATTTAAGAGACTTGGTGGGATGAGGAAAATCAGTGGGATACAGTGATTCCTGGTTATAAATTATATCGGAAGGATGGGGGAGAAGGGTTGGAGGTGAGGTGGCTCTATATGTCAGAGAGGGTATACAGTCCAGTAAGATTGAGAGGGTAAGAAAATTGGATTCGCTTCTGGAAATGCTATGGGTTGAAATAGTGGGCCCAAAAGGAAGCTTAACACTGGGAGTTTGTTATCGGCCACCAGATCAAAAGATAGAGGAGGATTATAAAATGATGAATAAATTAAAGATAGTGGCTAGACGAAATAACTGTGTCATAATAGGTGATTTTAAGTACCCACACATTGATTGGGTCCATATGTGTTCAAGTTGGGGAAAAGAGATTGCGTTTCTAGACACTCTTAATGACTGTGCTATGGAACAGATGGTCACAGAACCTACCAGGGGAGAGGCAATCCTGAATTTGGCTCTAAGTACTGCCCAAGACCTGGTGAGAGATGTAAAAGTGATTGCACCGCATGGGAACAGTGACAATAATGTTATTGAGTTTAACATTTGTATAAATAGGGAGTTGCCCAAAAAGACTGACGCAACCACTTTTAACTTTAAAAGGGGTAACTTCTCTGATATGAGGGGACATGTGAGGAAGAAACTGAAAGGAAAAGTAGAATGAGTCAAAACCATCGGGGAAGCTTGGAGACTATTTAAAATTACAATCCTAGAAGCTCAGAAAAAATATAAAGGTTAGGAAAGGCACAAATAGGTATAGAAAAAGCCTGCATGGTTAACAACAAAGTAATGGAAGCTGTAAAAGGTAAAAAGGATTCCTTTAAGCAGTGGAAAGCTAGTCTCAGTGAGGTTGATAAAAGGGAACACAGGCTGTGGCAAATAAAATTCAAGTCTGTGATCAGGCAGGCAAAAAGGGAATATGAGGAGCATATTGCAAAAAACAGAAAGGCCAACAATAAAACTTTCTTCAAATACATTAGAAGCAAGAAACCAGCCAGGGAGGCAGTGGATCCCTTAGATGACCAAGGGGTAAAAGGAGTACTGAAGGATGATAGGGAAACGGCTGAGAAGCTAAATGCATTTTTTGCCTCTGTCTTCACTGTGGAAGATGAGAAGTGCATGCCCACTCCAGAACCGCTGATTTCGGGAGGGGTGTTGAAAGACCTGTCAGATTGAGGTGATGAAAGAGGAGGTCCTATGACTGATAGACAACTTAAAAGCTAATAAATCACCAGGCCCGGATGGCATACCTCCAAGAGTTCTGAAAGAACTCCAATGTGACTTTGTGGATCTCCTGACAAAAATATGTAATCTTTCATCAAAATCTGCCTCCATTCCTAAAGACTGGAAGGTAGCTAATGTCAATTCCATCTTTAAAAAGAGTTCCACAGGAGATCTGGGAAATTACAGGCCAGTCAGTCTGACATCAATATCGGGTAAATTGGTGGAAACTGTTATTAAGGAAAGAATTAGTATGCACATTGATGAACAAAAACTATTGAGGCAGACTCAGCATGGGTTCTGTAAGCGAAGATTTTGGCTGAGTTCAGACTGGCAATTTGCCCCAGTATAGCCACGTTTCAGCCATGTTTCCCAAGTGGATTAAAGGGGGCGTTCACACAGGCACATCTGCCTGGCGTTCCCAACCCGTAGGCAACCTGTGATGTTACGCTTTGCTCCCGTGTTAAAAAGATACCTGACAAAAGTGGTAGCAAATCCCAGAGAGCACCTTTATCTCGCGTTATTCCACTTCCCAGAAGTGTGAACGCAAAGCCGAAGAGCCGGGAGCAATCTGCTTCTATAGTGTGCACTGGGTGTTTCCACACATAAGGCAGCAGTGATCATATTGGCTGTGCTCTGCTGTACCACCCAATGCAGTGCCGGCGCAATGGGATCCCCCCCAAATCAGCTGGATGCGCTTATGTGCATGAGCGCCCATGCACCCATAAACACATAGAGGACAAAGCCGTTTACAGCTGCGCCTCCAGGCCAGCAGTCTGAATGCTTCTGCGCGCCTCCTCCCGGTATGCTCCCGCATCCGTCAGCCCCATGTGACCAGGAAAACCGGGAACAGTTTATTCTGGGGCTTTTTTGCCACGACTGGCTCTCGCTGCAAACTGCCAGTCTGAACTCAGCCATAGTCTCACTAACCTGTTAGTGTTTTTTGAGGGAGTGAACAAACATGTGGACAAGGGGGACCCAATAGATATTTTTTACTTTGACTTCCAGAAAGCTTTTATAAAGTTCCTCATCAAAGGCTCCTAAGTAAGCTCAATAGTCATGGGATAAAAGGACAAGTCTTCTTGTGGATCAAAAACTGGCTAATAGGAAACAGAGAGTGAGTATAAATGGGAAATTTTCTCAGTGGCGGGTGGTAAGCAGTGGGGTACCACGGGGATCAGTACTCAGTCCAATGCTTTCTAACTTGTTCTTTAATGATTTGGAGTTGGGAGTAAGCAGTGAAGTGGCTAAATTTGCAGATGACATGAAGTTGTTCAGGATGGTGAAAACCAGGGAGGATTCTGAGGCACTCCAAAGGGATCTGTTGAGGATGGGTGAGTGGGTGCCAAAAATCCTAAATATAAATACACATTGATGGGGTCCCAACTGGCAGAGACTGACCAAGAATTGTAGTAGATAACTCACTGAAAATGTCAAGATAGTGTGCGACTGCAATAAAAAAGGCCAATGCTATGGTGGGGATTATTAGGAAGGGAATTGAAAACAAATCAGCCAGTATCATCATGCCCCTGTATAAATTAATGGTGCAAACTCATTTGGAGTTCTGTGTACAGTTCTGGTCACCACACCTCAGAAAGGATATTATAGCATTGGAAAAAGTGCAGAAAAAGGCAACTAGAATGATAATAGGGCTGGAACACTTTCCCTATGAAGAAAGGTTAAAATGCTTGGGGCTCTTTAGCTTGGAGGAATGACAGCTGAGGGGTGACATTATCGAGGTTTATAAGATTATGTATGGGATAGAGCAGGAAGAGAAAGAAGTACTTTTCTCCCTTTCTCACAATACACGAACTCGTGGGCACTCAATGAAATTGCTGAGCAGTCAGGTTAGAACTTTTTCACCCAAAGAGTGATTAACACATGGAATTCACTGCCACAGGAGGCTGTAGCGGCTGCAAGCATGGACGGCTTCAAGAGGGAATTAGATAAGCATATGGGGAGCAGAAGTCCATCAGTAGCTTTAGCCACAAGGTATAGATAGGAACTCTCAGTCTGGGGCAAATTATGTTTTGTATTCTTGGTGCTTGGGGGGGTCAACAGTGGGAGGGCTTCTAGTGTCCTGGCCCCACTGCTGGACCTCCTGATGGCACCTGGTATTTTTGGCCACTGTGTGACAGAGTGTTGGACTAGATGGGCCGTTGGCCTGATCCAGCATTGGCTTCTCGTATGTTCTTAAAGCTGCCTTGGTTGACTAAAGTAATATTTTCAACCCACGGATAGGAGCTCCAGGTTTAATCAGCAATTTAACTAATTAGACCAGTCTCAATGAGCTATGTTGCTCAGCAGTTCTCCTGAGACTTGGCAAATTGCCAGGCTGCCCAGCTGTTTAGTTGGCAAGTACCTCCATAAAGATTTCAGACACAAGAAACTAATGTCCAAAGAAGAAGAAAAACTTACCTTTAAAAGCCTTTTAAAACCTGAGAATGTTGGAGAACGGAAAAACAGCTGTCAGACGCAGCCACGGGTGAGTTGGGTTTTTGTTTTTTGTTTTGCCGTTTGTTTCCAATTCGCTTAAATGGGGAATCGCATCTCAGCACTGAGGGCTCTCTATGGAGTGTGCGATGATGCACATACTAAGAAGGGGGGGAAACAATGGCACAGAGTTGGGATGGCCTCATCAGACCATCCCAACGCCATGAGAGAGCGCTGGAGCCATCAGACTGTCAGGTTGAAATCAAGTAGATCCAGTCATTCTTGCACCAAGAAAGGTTTATTGGATTATCTTGCTAAAACCCACAGTAGGAGGTCATTGTCAGGAATGGGGGCGAAGCAAAGCAAGCTAACTTATAGTGTGATGCAATGAAGCGCCTAGCAAATAAAACTTGAGCACTCGCGCGGGAACTCCCGGCGGGAGAAATACTTCATGAGCGGGAGACTACTCCCCCTCCCCTTGCCTTCCCAGGACTGGAAAATTCTCAGCGAAACAAGAATAGTCCAAAGCCTACATTCAAGGCCACCGTGATAAGGAAAAGCGGCAGGGAAGAAGCTCCCACGTTTCTGCCTGCATAGCTACGCAAGCGCAAAGCGGGGTAGGGAACAACATAAAACAATGGATTCAGTGAGAAACATCAAAGGCATTTTCTGACATTCTGCCCTTCCCAAAATACCACCCACCCACCACTCAGGAAGGAGAGAATGAGGGCCCCCCAGGTTTATTAGGGTATCTAGTGTGAAATTCTTTCAGGTGATCAGGTGCATTGATATCAGATACTTTCACCCACTCCCTGTGTTGGGGCCCAAAGTGTACCCATTGAATAAGGTACAGGAGTTGTCCACGGAGAATCTTAGAGTCCAAAATGTCAGCAATTTCGTAGTGCTCCTCATCGTCAACCATCAAAGGGGAGGAGGTGCCGGAAGCTCAGCTTGCCATTTAGTCGGGGGTAACGCAGGTTTGAGGAGGCTGTAATGGAAAATTGGATGTATTGCTTTAAGAGATTTAGGCAAATCTAGTTGTACAGTTACTTGATTTACACATCTCAACACTTTGAAAGGACCAATATATTTCCAAGCAAGTTTCCGGGACTGTTGCGCTAGCCTTAGGTTCTTGGTTGACAGATAGACCGAGTCTCCCGGTTGCAGTTTCCAGCCACCTGCCCTCTTTTTGTCTGCCTGTTTTTTGTACTGTGCCTTGGCCTCATTCAACGTCTCAACAATTAGGGGCCAAGAGTCCCGGAAAGTTTTACACCATGCTGAGGCTTTCCCCACAGTTTCACCGGGCTTCAAGAAGGGAAGAGGGGGCTGTCATAACCCATGGCAGCTTTGAAGGGTGACATCTTCGTTGAAGCGTGCCATGAGTTGTTGTACGCAAACTCCGCCAGTGGCAATAAATCTACCCAATTGTCTTGTTGATAGTTAGAAAAACATCTCAGGTATTGTTCTAAAGTCTGGTTTACTCTCTCCGTTTGCCCGTCTGTTTCAGGGTGATAGGCAGTACTGAGAGCACGTTCAATACCCATTAGAGTCATTAACTCTGACCACAACTTGGAAACAAATTGAACCCCCTGTCGGAGATTATCTTGAGTGGTAAAGTATGTAGCCTGGCAATGTGTTGGAGGAAGGCTTTGGCCAAGACTTTAGCTGTTGGCAGACTGGGGAATGGTATAAAGTGAGCTTGTTTAGAGAATAAATCCACTACCACCCAAATGACCGTCATATGTCTAGAGGGGGAAGATCTGTGATAAAGTCCATAGAGATTACTTCCCAGGGTCGGCTCGGGGTGGGTAGAGGCTGTAAAAGACCTGGAGGTTTTCCCGGTCTGGCTTTGCAACGATTGCACGTCGGACAGGATTGTATATAGAGGGATAAATCCTGTTTCATTCGGGGCCACCAGAAGCCACGTTGCAGCAGTCGTAAGGATTTTACATACCCGAAGTGCCCCGCAGATTTTGAGTCATGGACTGTCTGCAACATTTGGGATCGGGTAGCTTCAGGGACAAAAATTTTATTTCCCCTGTACCAGCAGCCGTTCGGACCACATTTCACATCCTCCCTGGCTTGTAACTCACTTGTTTCTTGTGTGGTGATGTCAGTGACAAATTGCTTTTCCCAGGTTAATGCCTGGATGGGATCCAATTGTGCTTGTTTGGTTTTACGGGTTACAACTGCACCAACCAATTGTTCAGGGGTGAACATAGACTCTCGTATTTCGGTCCTCTTACAGAGGTGTTGGGGAAGGCGGGAGAGAGCGTCTGCCAGATGATTGGCTTTACCTGGGAAATGGTGAAGGGTGAATTGAAATTTGGAGAAAAACTCAGCCCATCGGAATTGTTTTGCATTTAGATTCCGGGGTTTTCGCAGTACCTCAAGATTTTTGTGATCAGTCCAGATTTCAAAAGGTACTTGGGACCCCTCTAACCAGTGTCTCCAGGTGATCAATGCTAAACGTATAGACGCAGCTTCTTTATCCCAAATGGGCCAAAATCTCTCTGTATCATTGAATTTTTTGATACATAAGCAAGGGGTTGTAGTTGCCCCTGAACATTCTCTTGCAAAATCACCCCACCCATGGCGGTATCCGACGCGTCCACTTGGACCACAAACTTTTTTGTTTCATCGGGGTGTGCTAGTATGGGTTCAGACGTGAATAACTGTTTTAGTTGCTCAAACGCTTCCTGACATTGAGGGGTCCAGTTCAAAGGAGCCCCTGGCACCGAAGCCTTAGATCCCCTCCCCTTAGTCTTTAGCAGTTCTGTGAGGGGAAGGGCTACTTGGGCAAAGTGTGGCAGGAATTGACGGTAAAAATTGGCGAAACCGAGGAAACTTTGGAGCTGTCGCCTGGTTTTGGGGGGCTCCCACATCAATACATCCTGGACCTTTTTTGGGTCCATTTCCAACCCCGCGGAGGATATGCGGTACCCCAAAAAGTCAATGCACTCCTGGTGAAATTCACATTTTGACAGTTTGACAAACAGTTTGTGTTCTAATAGCTTTTCCAATACTTTTCGCATAAGGGTAGTGTGGGATTCTTGATCCGGGGTATAGACCAAGATATCATCCAAATAAACAACCACCCCCTTGAATAAATAGGGGTGTAACACTTCATTGATTAAGTTCATGAAGACCCCTGGTGCCCCCTGTAAACCGAAGGGCATAACCCGATATTCAAATTGCCCCAGCGGGGTATTAAATGCTGTCTTGTATTCATCCCCCTCTCTGATACGAACTCGAAAATAGGCATCTCGTAAATCCAGTTTAGAAAACACTTTCCCCTTAGCCACCTCTGCCAGTAAGTCTTTGATGAGGGGCATTGGGTAGGCATTAGTCGCAGACACTGCGTTCAGTCCCCGGTAATCCGTGCAGAGTCTGAGCCCCCCATCTTTTTTTTTTTACAAAACAATACAGGTGCTGCAAAAGGGGATGATGCCGGTCTAATAAATCCACGGGCCAGGTTCTTATCAATAAAGCGGCGTAGTTCTTCCTTTTCACTTGGACTCATGGCATAAATTTTCCCTTTTGGTAATTTCTGGCCCGGAAGAATTTCAATCGCACAGTCGGAGTTACGGTGAGGGGGTAGTTCATCAGCTTCCTCCTCCTCAAAAACCCTGGTTACATACCGGTAATCCTTAGGGATGCGGTTAAGGTCCTCCGTTGCTAAACAAGCTCGTGGAGGTTCATTGCATGGGGGATTTCCCCACCCTGGGTCCCAGTGGTGTTCTGTACATTTCGGGGAGATAAATTGTACATTCCCTTCCTCCCATAGAATGTAAGGATTATGTCCATGTAACCACGGGCTACCCAACACTAAGGGAAACTGGGCTTGCGGGGCTATTACGAACGAGCGTAGCTCCCAGTGGTCACCAATGCCTATTCTTAAAGGAACAGTCTCAAATCGGCATGGTTCCTTCATTGGAGACCCATCCATTTGCGTGAAAGTTATTGGGTCTTTCAAGTGGACCACGGCTGCCTCCAACCCCATAACCATAGATGGGTTTATTAGGTCCCTCCCGCACCCTGAGTCAATGAGGGCTCGAACCCGAATATGGGTCATCATTACTGGGTTCATCACCAGAACAGTCACAAAGAAGAGAGAGGGGTAATTGCTCACCAGTTTAGGCGCCTCAGGGGCTGGGTCCTGCTGTGTAGCGCCATTCACAAACAGGACCATTTCGTTTCCCTGCATCTCACTCTCCTCCTCCAGCATCATGGTATCCGCTTGGTCGGGGCTAGCAAAAAGAGCCCGTGTATTGCGTGGTTTCGCTGTACCTTTCCTTGGGGTAGGGGTTGTCCACCTTCTGGGCTCCTCTTGTGGTAGAGCTCTATTGGGATCCCCTTTCGGGCAGGATGCGGCGAAGTGCCCCTTCTCCCCACACCGCAGGCAGAGGCCCTGTCGCATACGCTGATCTCTCATTCCACTTGGGGTGGACGTTGGTTTGGGTCTGGCTTGGCCTGCCGCAAGACTCGGACGGTTGTTACCCAAAGATAGATCCAGTTTCATCATACGTAAGCGACTTTCCGCCTTTTCGGCTTCCTCCATCCACCCCTGGAGGGTGCGAGGTTGCTGAGAGCTGAGGACATTATTGCGGACGTCTACGGCTAATCCCATTCGATATTGTTGGGCCAAGACTGCATCGGTCCAGTCGCGAATTTTCACGGCGTGCCTTTGAAACTCCCTTGAATACTCCCGCACTGAGAGTTTGCCTTGTCTGAACGTGCGAAGGAAGGCTTCAGCTTTTGGGCCGCCCCCGGGTCCTCGAAACGGTTTCTCAAGGCCCACATGAAGTCATCCACATTCCCCAACTCCGCTGCCTCCAGATCATGAGGGGCTACATACCAACTAGTAGCACTCCCCCGGAACCTGGATGCGATAAACTCCACCTGTTGCTCTTCGTCTGGGAATACATAGCCCCATCTTTGCACAAATTTCCCTACTTGCAATATGAAAAATGACACAGTCTCTGGATCTCCATCAAATGTGATCTCAAGCATGTCCTTGGGGCGGATTACTGGGGGGCCGGCGCCATGACCGGTACTGGAACTGGCTGCATGAGGGGTGCTGGAGCAGGGAGTTGAGGCGGAGGTAAAGCTGGCGGCTGGATAGGTCCTGGTTGCCCTGGCCCAGGTCCTGGTGCTGGGACGACCAGTGGAGGTGGGACTGGTGCTGGCTGGCCCGGCCCTGGCCCCGGGGAACTGGTTGGCCCGGCCCTGGACCCGGTGGTGCTGGTTGTCCCGGCCCCGGGCCCAGGGGAGCAGGAGGCGGCCGTCCCGGTATCAACGGTGGTGCCGGGGCTGGTACCGGTCTAGGTTGCGTCAGCGGGTGAGCTCGAATTGCTTGGTCCATCATCTGTGGTAGGGATTGCATTAGTTTGCTCATGTCCCTTACCAGCCGTCGGGTATCCTCTTGAATAGAGTCCATACGGGCATCGGTATCTGAACCGGACCCAGTTCTGGGAGATCCTCGAGACAACCTCCCTTGGGGAAGACCGAAACTACCTCTGGGATCCAAAAGGCTGTCCCGGCTCTGGCTTCCCGGCATAGTCCAGGTTGTCTGGGTAGTATCCAACAAGTTCTTAGTCCAATCGCAGGATCTGCGATAGGTCACCCCTTTATCCCATGATGTTGGGGCTCCCGGCACATAGGTTCGTGGAACCGCTCCTCCTTGACTCTGTATTGGCCCAGCCGGGCTGTAGAGTGGGAGAGTGTACGGAGCACCCATTGTGCCGATCGATGGCGGGGTAACCAACCCGGCTGCTGATTGTGGTGTTGGTGCTGCCAAAACTGTAGTTGTAGTCACCGGAACAACAGTGGTGGTCGGGACAGTGACCACTGGAGCTGCCACGGTAGTGACTGGGACCGTGGCTCCTGAAGCAGTAGTCACTGGAACTGCGCCCATGGCTCCCGAAGTAGTAGTCGCTGGAGCTGCGCCCGAGGCTCCCGAAGTAGTAGTCACAGGGACTGCGCCCATGGCTCCCCTCCCCGCTCCGCTCATCGTGGTAGACGGCGGAAACTGACGGTGGGGGGAATGATGTAGGATTCCTGACAATTTCTGTCAGGTTGAAATCAAGTAGATCCAGTCATTCTTGCACCAAGAAAGGTTTATTGGATTATCTTGCTAAAACCCACAGTAGGAGGTCATTGTCAGGAATGGGGGCGAAGCAAAGCAAGCTAACTTATAGTGTGATGCAATGAAGCGCCTAGCAAATAAAACTTGAGCACTCGCGCGGGAACTCCCGGCGGGAGAAATACTTCATGAGCGGTAGACTACTCCCCCCTCCCCTTGCCTTCCCAGGACTGGAAAATTCTCAGCGAAACAAGAATAGTCCAAAGCCTACATTCAAGGCCACCGTGATAAGGAAAAGCGGCAGGGAAGAAGCTCCCACGTTTCTGCCTGCATAGCTACGCAAGCGCAAAGCGGGGTAGGGAACAACATAAAACAATGGATTCAGTGAGAAACATCAAAGGCATTTTCTGACACAGACAGGGGAAAGTCCATCCGTGGCACTCATATGCACCACCGTGCATACGGGCCTGGAACTAATTGTGTAACGAGTTTACCCATAGTTTTCACCATAGAGACACATACATAGGAAGCACAATTGGAAAACAATATGTTCTTTATGAGGCTGCAGCCTTGGAAGACATACCTCTAAGTAAGCATACTTAGGATCAGGCTGCACAGAATAAAATTAAACATGTCAAACCACCTTTGGAAGTGTCCTCCTCCAGTATCACTGGAGGCTAACTGGGACAGACCTTGTGTCAAACTCACTATGCATTTTATGGCTCATTCACCATAGCAACTGGGAGGAGGGAGGAGGAGAGTGTGAAACCAAAATGCTTTTGCTTTGCAAGCCTTTGATGTAGACTGCCCCTTATAACTTCTCTGAGAGTCTTAATGTCCTTGAGTCTCATCTTTCACTGTCTGGTTTTTTTCTTACATGTTGGAGGGATGGCACAGGAAGGGGGGGGGTGAAAGGCCATTGTTTTTGGCAAGTGAAATACCTGAGAGTGATTGGTTCTAAACTTTTTTAGGGCCCTGCTTGAACCCTGTGTAACTATTGATTTCGTGCCTTTACCTTTAGTTCTAACACAGCCAATGTACAGGCTGGATCCTATCAATGTCTCAACAAACTTATCCTTCTTAGATGTGAATGTTGTTGAGAACTGATTTCTCCAAGAGTCTGACCCCTTGAAAAACACATTCCTATGGAGAGACACTTTCTTATAACTGACAGCATACACAAATCATTTTGTTCATGATATGCTTTGAAGTTGTGTGCATTTATGAAAACCATGTTCTATCCAAATATCTCTATCTGGTGAAACAGGTATTAATAAATGGGGTTGTTGCAGAAATGTCAATAGACATAAGAAACATCTGTTGGTATTCAGGAGGACTCACCTTGGGGTTACTAAATTCAGTACATTTAAATGATCTCCTGGATTCTGCAGAGAGAACAGACTTCCTGTTTTTCACTTGCAACTGACACAGCTTTATTATCTTATGCTGGTTGCAGCCATTATGTGACAGCCTAGCTGCTGAAACTCTCATTATACAGTAATTCCCCACTTCTGTCAGGCACAAGCAGCAGCTTGTAATGTGAAGGAAAGCTTGAAGATGATGGAATTGTCCCCAAATCAATGGGTGGATACCTTGTTGTGTGAACTGGCAGGTGTTGCTCCTGTTTAAACAGAACCTAGGAAATGAAAGGTGAACTTTTGCTTAACACATTACAAAGTGAAAAACCAAGTTTGTGGCACAAAGCTGTTTTATTAAATTTTGGTTCTCATTCTCAAGAGAGAGGACTTGCCTAGAAGCAAATTCCTTTTCAGCATGCCAGACTGGTGAAACAGACAGACGTGAAACAATCTGATCCCATGCTTGAAGCATGAGGTTTAAAGTGAATATCCTTCCCATTCATTGTAATTTTCAAGCATTGTAACGATGGATATGTTCCTACTGGCGGTTAGCTATCATTAATCACCCAAGGTACAGCAGCAGTTACACAACGAAACATAATGTGGAGTCTGAGCTGTACAGGGAGGGGCCATGGCTCAGTAGTAGAGCATCTGGTTGGCATGCATAAGGTCTCAGATTCAGTCCCGGGCATCCCCAGTAAGGATCAAATTGTAGGTGCTGTGAAAGACCTCTCCCTGGGACCCTGAAGAGCTGCTGCCAGTCTGAGTAGACAGTACTGACCTTGATGGACCCCAAGGGTCTGAGTCAGTCTAAGGCAGCTTCCTGAGTATGAGTTCAAGCTTCATGTCACGTGTAGATCTGAAACCTAATTCTCTGTGTTGTCTCTTCTTTCAACAAACAGCTCTGCTTCATATTAGCTAAGGCAGCCCCATAGGGGGCTAATGCTCCACCCAGCCTCTGCTGTGCAGATCCCATAACATGTGGGACCCCAAGTGAACAGCAAGTCACATGGAAACCCCAATGACATTGTTCTTTACTCTTTAAAGGGGAAGAAATTGCACAGTTGTGGCCTCCATACAATCAGGTGTTCACGTGGAGGCCTGGCTCATGTGTTACACCATCTGCTTATTGGGAGGGCGGATGTGCTTATCCGTCGCATGATTACCCTAGGTAGAATGTGAACTCAGTCTCTGCACATACCCCTGGTTTAGATTGTCTGTCCAGCAGATGTTGACTGGACAACAATCTTCTGCAATTTGTAGGAATGAGCCTAATGTGTAAATGTGTTACAAGGCATGAGAGCAGTCAAGAGTAGAATTGCATTTACTCCATTTCGATCAACCATACAATCTTCTCCACAGGACTGAACTCAGGGGGGGAAAACCGGACTCTGCCAGGTTCTATCAGAAGCTCACGGTGTATAGTGCCAATTGGTTTATCCTTGCTGTAACAATAAGAAGGATGGGAGAAAAGTGCTATAACTCTCCCCCTCACCTCTTGGCTACTCCTGCAGCAGAAGCAGCTGGGAGAAAATAGGAGTGGGGGGGAAACTCCACTCTCATATCCATCACCCTTCAAGAGACACAAAGAGGCAGACAGAGGTGTTCCTGTGTCCATCCTGTTCTTTATTACCCGGTCCTTAGGCATCAGATAGGGGTGCATCAGTTCTGCAAATGAATTGAGCATTCATTATAGCTCTGAGCTTTGAAGAACAAACATTATCATCACAAAAGGGGATAGGATGTACAATCTTGCTTTAGGAAGTTCAAGAAAATTGAGAATGAAGTGAGTGGGGAGGTAGGCAAGGAACACAGATGGGAATGCAAAACAGAAAAATAAAAATAAACCAAACCCCTGTGCAGCTAGTTAAACTTTCCACATCTGGTGTAGATTAGTCTTTTAAGGTAAAGGTAAAGGTTTCCCCTGCTTGAAAGCCAGTCAAATCCAACTCTAGGGGTGTGGTGCTCATCTCCATTTCCAAGCCGAAGAGCCAGCACTGTCCAAAGACGTTCTGTGGTCGTGTGGCCAGCATGACTAGACACTGAGGCACATGGAACGCTGTTACCTTCCCACTGAAGCAGTATCTATTTATCTACTTGCAATTTCTTGCTTTCAAACTGCTAGGTTAGCAGGAGCTGGGACCAGAGATGGGAGCTCACTCCGTCATGAGGCACTCGGGTCTCGAACTGCTGAACTACCGACCTTCTGGTCTGCAGTTCAGCATCTTAACCACTTGAGCCACTGCAGCCCTGAGAGATTAGTCTTTTACTTTGCTGGAAAAAATTGTGGTGGGCCACTGCTCTAAGTCCTGCCCACCCTTGGACCCTGGATTTAAAGAGAACTATAGCACCTGGCTTTACCGGCAAGAAGAAACAGGAGCATGGCACTGCCTGGATTACCCCTGCCTTCCTGGGCATGATGCAACTAATGTGGAGGAGCTAGGTAGCACCTTCTTCGTCTTCAGCTGGCTCTCTGACCCTCCATCAGATGGGGGTGGTGGAAGGAAAGGAGGCATGGCCCTTTTCCAGAGCTGCTTGGGCCTTCCTGTTCCACCCCATTCCACTAATGTCAGTCCACACTTGATCAGCAAGCCTGTGCTCCCACTACCTGCACAGTACCACTCCCTAAGCAAGCTCCCAATGGAAATGTGCATAGGAATGTCTGTGTTCTGGGACTTTGGTTATTTATTTATTTAATAACCCACTCTCCCCAGAACCAGCTCAGAGTGGGTGACAACAATTTATGAATATATAATTTAAAACCTTCTTAAAAACAACAATAAATGCAAAAAATCAATGACAGTCACTATGAAATGTGAGATGGCATAAACATTTACACAGATGAGCAATATGCAACATAAATAGGGGGGAAGGAATGGGGGAAGCAGAAGGGGAGGGGGAAAGAAGGGGAGAGGCCAGAACTAACTGTAGACCGGAGGTCCGGTACTGCCCTTAGCTGTAGGCCTGGTGGGAAAACTGTTTTGCAGGCCCTGTAGAATTGTGCCAGGTCTTGCGGGGCCCTGATATCTCCTGGAAGAGCCCTGGCTGAGGATAGCAGGATGCTCTTTGGGATGGGGACCACCAGTAGATTTTGATCCCTTGAATGTAACGCTCTTGGGGGGATGTACCTGGGCAGGCGGTCCTGGAGGTCTGCTGGTCCCTCACCATTAAGGGCTTCAAAGGTCAGCATCAGAATCTTGAACTTGATCCAGTCTTCAGTCTAGAGCCAGTGCAGCTGACAGAGCACTAGTTGAATATGCGCTCTAAAGAGTGTTCCTGTCAGAAGTCTTGCAGCTGTGTTCTAGTCCAGTTGCAGTTTCCGGATCAACCTCAAAGGAAGCCCTACATAGAGTAAGTTACAGTAATCTAGCCTAGACATGACCATTACATGGATCACCGTGGCTAAATTGGAGGGTGACACGAATGAGGCCAACTGTTTAACCTGGCAGAGATGCTAAAATGCCAGCTTAACCACCTTAGTGCCCTGGGCCTCCATTGAAAGGGAGGCATCCAGGATCACTTCCAAACTCTTGACAGATGGTGCAGCTGTCAATGGCACCTCATCAAGAGAGGGGGGTTGGCAACACATCCCAGCACCTCCCCGACCCAGCTAGAGGACCTCCGTCTCTGCTGAATTTAGTTTCAGCCTGCTCCATTTTAACCAACCAACCACGGCCTCCAGACCCCTGGCCAGATATTCTGGGGCAGTCTCCAGCCAGCTACTCATCAGCAGATAGAGCTGGGTGTCATCAGCATACTGGACAACCCAGCCCATGATCCCATGTCAGCTGGGCAAAGGGGCACATAAAGATGTTAAGAGTTGTGAAGGAAGCCCTGAGCTGGGATCAGGGTCGCTTTGATGGGGAGCTGGCATTTATGCCACTGGGAGGAGCCCATTGATAGTGATCAGTTTTGGAGGAGGGGGTGAGGGGTCTTGCACCTTCCAAGACAAAGAACTGTTTCTTTGGGGGGGAAGATTCTGCCAGAACATTATGAGCATTTCTGAGAGCTTATTAAAAGAGGAAAAGTGCATACCACTTCGGGAAAATATGCAAACAATGAGAATATTCCTATGAGTGTCTTATCACACTGGTGGTGACACTGGAAAGTCAATGTTCTTTTCCTGGAGCAGTGTTTCAGGTTGCAAAAATGCTGGGGGAAACGACATTCTGAAGAAACATTTGGTTGAATCAACTTGCAAGGTGCTCGAAACAGTTGTGTTTTTTTTAAAACCCTACCTGAAGCATTGTGGGGGGGTCAAATAGGAAGTTGTCTTCTGATTTGGAGGGCAGTATGTGTATTGGAGCTGCGGTGGCTCAAGTGGTTAAGACGCTGAACTGCAGGCTGTGGAAGGTCAGTAGTTCAGCAGTTCGAGACCCGGGTGCCGCATGACGGGGTGAGCTCCTGTCTCTAGTTCCAGCTCCTGCCAACCTAGCAGTTCGAAAGCAAGAAACTGCAAGTAGATAAATAGGTACCACTTCAGTGGGAAGGTAACAGCGTTCCGTGCACCTTGGTGTTTAGTCATGGCGGCCACATGACCACGGAAACATCTTCGGACAGCGCTGGCTCTTCGGCTTTGAAACGGAGATGAGCACCACAACCCTAGAGTAGGATTCGACTGGCTTTCGAGCAAGGGAACCTTTACCTTTACCTTTATGTGTGTGTCATTTGAAGAGTGAAAGTGGAGGAAAACAGTTGACTGCACAGGAGGGGGGAAAAAATCAGACTCCAGCTTGTCTGTCTGGCGGTCCACTCCCATATTCAGTAGGAAGGCGTTGACTTCAGCTCTTGGTTCTTGGGCCAAATCGTGACTAACCTGGGCTTGACAAACAACTCATTGAGCACACATCTCAGGCAGCTCTCCTTGCTGGACTTCTTCAGATTCTATTTTCTTTTGTCCCTGGCTGTGCTTCATGATTATCGCTGTGCTGGTCTTGGGGTGTTTCTTATCCCTACATGTTTTTCCTCCGTGGGCTGATTTTTGGTCTGAAACCTGAAATGTCAGAAAACAGGTTGTTCAGAGTACCTCTGTTGGTGGCGGAAAGGGCCATCAAGGTGCGGTTGACTTCAAGCAATCCCGTAGGCTTTTCGAGGCAAGAGACGGACAGAGGGGGTTCGCCATGGCCTGCCTCAGAGTAGCTATATTTAGTTGTGATTTTTAAATAGAACTCAAACTAGGACGGGCTCTTCAGGTTTTATGCTGATGTCTCAGTCAGTGGTCGGTAACAGCCAGCGTTGGTTTACCAAGAGGGTAAAAGACACTTGGACACGCAAATCAAGAGTGGAAATGGCAAGGCTCAGACACCTGTCCTCTCTCCAGGCTTAAAGCACACAGTCTTTCCCCAGATCCTCTGTTCCCATTCCCTCTGAAAAAGCTTACTTTTACCAGAGCACAGGCAGTGTTAGTACTTGCTGGGGGAAGTACATTTTTCAGAACTTCTTCCTGGCTGACCTCACTTTTTAAAAGCTTTTCTAAAATTTTCAATGACAACCACCTACCATCTACCAAAGTGTCTACTTCTGTAGCCCATTTCTGTCAACGCAGAAGACAACATCGTTCAGAACTGAAATGGTAGGGGAAGGAGAAATTGGGTGCAGGCTAGCTTCGGTGATAAATGCATGCACCAAAATTCCACCTCAGTGAAACACAGCAGAAATGCTAATGACTGGCAGATCAGTGTTGATATAGGAGGAGCCACAAAACATTTGTCCAAATTACAGTTGCTGCAAGAGACGTTGTGATAAGGCTGGTTGCCACTATATCGCAAGGAACCAATTTCCACATTTAAAAAAGCCTTTGGAAGTAGAGCACAAATCACAACATTGCACCGCATTTCAGTGAAGACCCAGCAAGCCGGTATCTGTAAACAATGGAACAAATCATGTGAAGATTGGCTTGCAAAGCAGTTTACAAAGACAGACCTGCATTTCGTATATTTATACTGCCTCAAAGATTTTGGTAGTGGGAACAACCCTGGATGTGATATCAGCAGTTCTCCCCCTCCCCCCAATCACATGCTGCCCTGCTTATTTATGATGCATATCTTGGTCTGCCTCAGAGAGCTGGAGCTATTTAAATTCAATTATGGTGAGGTTAAGCTCTCCATTGTAGTACCAGCCAAGTAAATTTAGAAGCAGTGGAGAGTGAATAGGTGCATTTGTCTTGTCTCCATTAAATTATACTGTAGTCAGAAGGGTTTCCTGGGAATAAAACAATAATTGAGCAAAATGAAATGGGCTTGGGTTGTTTGCCTTTCCTTATCCTGGATTCCTTTATTTAGATAACCTAACTAGAATGAACAGGAAACAAAAGAAATTCAGTTTTTTTCCTGGTTTTCTGGATGTTGTTGGACAGGGCAAAATGGATGTGGTGGACATTGGATTGGAACTACCTTGGCAAGAACCTAATGTCTTCCCTCTTCTTTGCATTAAGGATTCATTTATGTGTACTTCAGCTCTTAAAGGGAAAATTAAGCTAGAAAGAGACTAATACTACTTATCCTTGCAAGTGATGCTGAACTCGCTGCTCAGCTATAGACAAGCAATGTGTGAAACCAACTGGAATAATTCTGTTTGGCAACCTCTATGCAGCAGATTTTGGCAGGAAATCTGTCTACATATTTCATAATTTGGCCAGGCCCTCATGTATTACTTTTTCTTCAGTTCAGTTAGTTGTCTGCTTCAGTTAAAGGCCATGGGCCAAGCCACATCAGGCCCAACCCACATTAGGGCTGCCCGGTCCCTCCTGGCTGTTGACAGAGTTTAAACATGCAAGGAAGTGGAGCACTGACAGTTTAGAGAAAAAAATAAGTAGGTTTATTAAAGAAGAACAAACTGTTATAGACCATAGAAGAGAGAGATAAGAGAGAGCCTTAACTAACAAGGTCTAACTGCTAAAGCAGAAACAACAAGAAGAAGGAAGCTCTGCAGGAGCAGGAAGTCTCCAGAAGAGCCAATTAGGAGACAACAAGGACATAATTTGAAATTGTGAGCGGTCCCTAATCTAGCAGTGCTAACTACTAGTCCTTCAGCTGTCCGCCTGTAGGGAATCTTCAGATCTTTTTCATAAGGCTTGCATATTCCAACACTGGCAACCAGCAGGGGAATAGGGAGGGGACTTAGGAGAAATAGAAAGGTCCAGGCACGTTGCTGGTATTGCACAGGAAGTGTCATCATCATACCAGTGACTTCCAGGCGACGCTCTGGTATTTTGGCAAAAACTCTATAGTAAAACCAGTTTCTACCATAGAGGTTTTTTCCCAAATACCAGAGTGTCACCTGGAAGTTGCTGGAGTGATAACATCACTTCCTGTGCAACATGGGCAATGTGATCTAGGGCTTCCTCTTTCTACTGGTAAGTCCCTCCACCAGCCAGCTGATCAGCGGCTGGGGGGCAGGGCCTGGTTAGGGTTGCCAGGTCCCTTTTGCTTGCTGGCAGGGGGATGGAGAGCATGTTCTGGGAGTGGGAAGTGACATGGCCCCCCATTTTCCTCGAAACAGTGATGTTGCACATGACATGCCTGCATCACCCCGAAGTGATGTCTGCAGTTTGGTGATGTAGGGGACGATGCTCTTGATTTTGGGCAAAACTCTATGGTAAAATTGGCATCAAACCATAGAGTTTTGCCCAAAAGCCAGGGCATCACCCCAGCATTGCCAGTATGCTGACATCACTTCCAGGAGATGCAGGCATGTCACATGTGATGTCGCTGTTTGAGGGGATTCCCTCCCACCAGCCAGCTTGCTGGCGGTGCAAAATCAGGGGGGCCCTGCCCCCATCAGGCAAATGGCAACCCTAGGCCTGGTGGCAAAGGACCCCTGCCTCCACGGGGTGATCTGGCAACCCTACCCCACTGAGCTTCCTCTTCTCTAGGGATGCCAGCCTCCAGGTGGGACCTAGGGATCCCCTTCAGGCTACAGAGATTGGTTCATCTAGTGAAAATGGACGCTTTGGAGAGTAGACTCTGTGGCCCTGTACCCCACTGAGTTCCCTGTCCCTTCCAGGCTCCATTGCCAAATCTCCAGGAACCCTACCCCCCTATCCCCTGGCAGTGGCTAGGGGGGACCTGGCAGCCCTACTCCCTTCTCCAGACCTTGTCCATCCCAAACACAATCCCCAAATCTCCAGAAATTTCAGTTTCTGAAATTGGTAATCCTGCTGCCCTTCTTTGACAGGCAGTGAGTCTATACAGGGCTTGTGCATTGGGCTGGACACAGATACAGGCACAGTCATTCCTGTGATATTCATGCGTGTGGGAAAGTGTTCCTGTGAGGTTTCAGGTGGACCCTGACAGTCAGTTTAAAATTGGCAATATGGCCTTCCAAGAAAACATAATCCTTGCTTAGGCTGTTAGCAATCCCAGCCTCCCACCTAGCCAGCCTGCTGGAAGGAAATACTTTCACATGCAAAGATGGATTTGGACAGATTCCAAATGGAGCAGCCTGGTGTTTGTGCTTTTCTACTGTAATAATTGTGGCTCTAACAATAAAGTTCAATTTGCATTTGTAAACAATCTGTGTTTGCTTTTCAAACGCCTGCTTAGGAACCAGCTCTGTGAATGCAATGTAATAAAGTTTGCACACTGATTAACCAACAGGCAGGAGAAAGGTAAATTTAGTACAACCTGTGCTCCCCATCCGATTGCCTCCCCATGATTTATTTTTAATTGCATCTAGTGCCTCCTAGCCTGCTTTCAGTCTGGTTGCTTTTAATCTAAAGTGCAACAAAGGGTTTCTTTCCACATTCAGATTTCCTTTAGAATATATACTAGGAATAAGGCCAGTTGTGAAAATGAGCTCTAGAAAGAGGCTCTGGGAGAGTGCCAAGGCCTTGGGCACTCAGCGTCAATTTGCTGTGTTGACCTCAAACCCCACCCTCTCCAGGCTCCACCCCTGAAATCCTCAGGAATTTCCCAGCCTGGAATTGGCAACCCCATCCCCTTCCCAGCTAACCATCAACTACCCGTTATCTGCCCCTCTGACTGCAGCTGACTTCTGTCCTCCCTCCTGGAGATCAGTTGTAATTCTGAGTGATCTCCACCCCTCACCTGGAGATTGGCAACAGTGGTTCCCCAGGAGGGAATGGCTGGTTGGGAGGGTAGAGTCTATGGCATCATACCTGTCTGAGGTCCCACCCCTCCTCAAACCTCACCCTCACCCTCTCCAGGTTCCCTACCTCAAATCTCCAGGAATTTCCCACCTGGAGTTGGCAACTCTATCTCCTTCCCAGCTAATCATCAACCTACCTTCCCCCTCATGCTTCAGCTTTCCATCTCCCCCCACACACACCTGGAGCCTCTTCCATGCTCTGAAGCCTTGACTGCCACGTCACATTGGCTGTCATGGGGGGGGCATCTCAGCAGGGTATAAGGACACAGAGTCCACCATGTTCTCCAGGGGAACTGATCTCTGCCATCTGGAGAGCAGTTGTAATTCTGAGTGGTCTCCAGCCCTCACCTGGAGAATGGCAACAATAATTTCGCAGGAGGGAAAGTGGTCTTTCTCTGCAATGGGGACCAAAGCAGCTTACCCTTTTGACTTGCACAAAAACCCTGTGACTGGTCCAAAATCACCCACTCAGCTTCTACAGCAAGAACCTGGATCTAGCAGACCCTGCTCGGAAGCACTGGCTGCTATGCCTAGGGTAGCCAACCTCCAGGTGGAGCCTGAAGATCACCAGATATCACAACTGAACTCCAGACAACAGATCTCTTCCCCCACGGAGAAAATAACTGCTTTGGAAGGTGGGCTGTATGGCATTCTGTTCAGCTGAGGCCTCTCCCCTCCCCAAGCCCTGGCTTCCATAGACTCGACCAGAAAATCTCCAGGCATCTCTCTACCTGGAGCTGGCAACCCTAGACTCAGGACTGGCCCCAATGAGTTCCTCACAAAGGCCTGTGAAGGGTTTCCTTCCTTTATCTGAACCAAGCTTGGTTGCCTACTGTGGCGAAACGGGCTCCAGTTTACAACTCAGCTGTTTGCCTCGCACCCTCGTCTCATGGGCGTATCTCACTCCTTAAGTCTGCTGCCACCACTCACTGAATCATCACTACCTTTTTAGAGGGACAGTGAGACCCCTCTGGTCGAATCTCCCTATTTGGAGATGGAATCCCCAATCTTTGGAGGATCCCTGGAAAGTTGGCAACCCAAGGGTCTGGCTTTTCCTTGCTTTCTTGGGCTACCCCCTCCCTTTGTTATTGTGCAGAGTGGGGGAGACCATGTGGTCAGAGCACAACACAGATTATTAGCCCAAATAAAAGAATTTATTTAGCTATTTACACAATTATGGAGCACACACACACACTAAATGAATAAGGCAGAACTGTAGTAGTAAGCACACACTATGAACCAACAGGGCATAAATCAACAGGGGTTAAACACAATCCTCTTTCCCTACAGACAATACTCTCTACCTCTGGAGGTTATGGGCTCAGGATAGGATCTCTCCTTGGACCAGCCTCTGGCTCTGCTTTCGCCCAAGCCCAAGAGCACAGGGAAACTTCCATTCATTCCCCAGTCAGCCAACTGTGAAGTGGCTGAATTTCTGCTGCCTCCCAAGGTTTCCTCATGTCTCTGGCTTGTGGCCTGGACAGCCTGGTCAGCACAGGCAGCAGGAGCGTTTCTTAACCTCCTATAGGACGAAGTTTGCCTCCTCCTTGGATGGGCTGGAGTCTATATGGATACTGCCCTGCCCCTTGGAACAGTCTCTCTCTTCCCGCACTTTTTGGCCTTGGGGCAGCTGGGAACTGTAGGTCAGCAGATGAGGAAGTCCCATTCAACCCAGTGAGTGATACCTCTGCAGGCCCCTCTCTGGAACTATAGCTCAATTAAACCTTATGGGGGAACATTTTAAACAACCACACAGATGGCAGCCATCTTACAAACACAGCTAACTGCCATTTCATTACACCTACCAACAGCCACTGAGGGAAAAGTTAAGTCCCACACAGGAGGCAAGCAGGAGAAACGTCTTTGTCAAGAGAGAAAGCTGTTTGCCAGTAATTCTGACAGGGCACAGTGAGTGAAGGGGGAGTGGGCAGGGAAGAGGAGCAGACCCAGCACCCAGCCAATGGCACGCGAGTACTCTTGATTGGTGGCTGATGGGCCAATGCCTGAGGGAGTGCATTGCACAGCCAAAGGGAGCACATGGAACGTTGCCACTTGAAAACAGAATTATATATAAGGAGCGATTTTTTAAAAACTACTGGCATTCCAGGAGAGGAGAGGGGAAAATCTTTGTAAGAAACAAGTTGTTAGATCAAACTGAGGCTTGTAGCAACAGCTCGGCAGTATTGCAAATAGGGCTGCTGTATGTTTCTTTAACTGTCCCTTCCTGTGTCCTTGACAGTATCCCAAGGCATAGATATTTAGCAGATGGAGATTTTTTTCCACCATTTGACTCTATACCAGAAAAAGCTTTACCTGATAAATGGCCGTGTCAGGCTAAAGTGAAAGGTGCAGGAACAGGTAGCAACCCCGGCAAATTATTCCATACTAGCTTCATGCCTTTCATACAATGGAGTGGTGATGTATAATCTCTGCACATCAACCTAGGTCCCAAATCCCCCACATCCAATCTCAGTTGATATTGGGATCAAATGGTGTCATAGCTCAACTTGTCAGTGGCTCTTAGTCTGTTAGATGTCAGGGTTCCAGTTGTGTATCACCAACAAACTCAGACCAAAGGAAGGAGCTTCAAGGAAATGCACAAGACCAATAATCTCTGAACAGCAGCAGGCCATGGCTAGTCACATTGTCCTGCTTGACTCCTTTAAAAAGTCCACCTCTGGTTGCGGTGGTAGTTGTTCTTTTTGTTGCATGTTTGTTTTTTATTTTCTGTGCATCTGTGTGTTTTGCTATTCTGAGCATCTTGGAAGCTGCGTTCCTATCCCCTGTGATGGACAACTTTAGCTGCCCCTTCCCTTGAAAGGAGACTTACTCTTGCTTTGGCTGTATAGAGGGAATAGTTCATTCATTTTTTCAGAGTGTTGTAGCTAAATTACAAGAGGGATCACAGGTTGCTTCTATATGGAGGTTTTGCTCTGGTTTGGCACCCAAACTTGAGCAGGTTTGTTTGTAACATCCACATGATGTCATCTTCTAATTGTCCACTTTCTGGGTTTTCCCCTGCTATGCTGTGATATTTCCCAAACTTGGTTTGATGAAATCGTTCAGGAAAATGGAGAAAGGGCAAACAATATTGTAAGCTAGTTTTATGTCTCCACTGCCGAGAAAAGCAGGGACAAACAAACAAATGAACAAACAAAGACTAACAAAATGTACACAGAAGGTCCATTCACAGATCTCCCAGAAACTGATCTTGTTTGGCCCAAGTTAGGTTTTTGTTGAGAATCACCCTAGTTTGGGGAGGATTCAGTTTCACTCTCAAATCGCCTCGAATATGGTGTGAATGGAACCCTGGCAAATGGGCCTTATGGACTGACTGGCTGTTTCACTATTGAAATTCCAATGCAGTTATGAGAGAACAAGTGGGGACCCGCGAGAAATTTGCGGGAGCAGCTATCCCATTCCCCCCACCTCTGTGTCTTCTCCTCTCCCTCTACTTCTCTCACACTCTTTCTCCTTCCTGCCACCCCTTTTCTCTCTCTCTCTCTCTCTCCCCCTCCATGCCTGTCACTTCCTTTCTGCCCCCACCCCATCACTCTTTCTGTCCCTGTCACTCTCCCGGCCTCCCGCCTTATTTCCTCCCCCTACAGCAGCAATGGCAGCAGCTGCTCTCCAGCACTCACAACAGATTGCCCAAATACAGAGATGAGTTCCTCTTAGGGTTACCAGCTCCATGTTGGGAAATTCCTGGAGATTTGGGGGTGGAGCCTTGGGAGGATGAGGTTTCAGCTTGGAAGCAACTTCAGCAAGGTATAATACCATAAACTCCACCCTTCAAAGCAGCCATTTTCTCCAGGAGATCTGATCTCTGTCATCTGGAGATCAGTTGTAATTCCAGGAGCTCTCCAGCCCTCACCTGGAGGTTGGTGACATTAGTTTCCCTGGAGGAAATGACTGCTTTGGAGGGTGAAGTCTATGGCATTATATCTGTCTGAAATTCCTCCCCATGTCAATCCCCACCATCAACCAGGCACACCTGTGATTCAGTGATTGCTTTGGTTTGTGAAGACCCCTGCATATCCAGTTAAAGGATCTCAGGTAGCAGGTGAGCCTGCTGGGCACTTAGATGGGGGAGCTGCTGACAGTTAGAGGAGACAATACAGAACTAAAATGGCCTAACAGCCTGACTAAGTAAGGCATATTCATATGTTCAGCTGCATATATCTTTTCTGTCAGGTGTTCTGTGAGTGCAGAGCTAACTGACTGATCTGTCATCGATGACTGCTGCTGTTATTCTGGTTTTAGTTTTTATGGTATTGCTATTAATTAGTTTTGAGCAGATTTCAAGATGCATTGCAGAACTGTATTTATGTTTTTCATTAACTGTAAGTAGGCTTCACCACAGAGTTTTGGGTGCATCCTAGAGTATAGCACCAATGTGGTGATGTCATTTCTGAGTTCACACCAGAAGTCATGTTATGGCATTGCCATGATGCTGTTTGTCATGATGCTGCCCTTGCAGGCTCCCAGGGGTTGCCATAGCTGGCTTTTCCTAGAGTGTTGCACCAACATGGTGACAACACTTCTAATTTTGTACCAGAAGTGATGTGACAGCATTGGCACAATGCCATTTGTCACAACGCTGCCCCCCCCCCCAGTCTCCTGGGGGTTACCACCGCTGGGCTGGCAATTATAACTATAAGCTTTTTTGTATGCCTTAAGGGAAGAAAAGCAATACGTAAATCCAGCTATAAATAAATAAATGACAGTCTACATATCACTTTCTATCTGGGGGCTGAACTGTGGCACTAAAATGGATTCCAGGGCTCTAGCAACAAATGGAATTCTTCAGCAAGGAAACCAAAGTTCTATAACTAGGAAACAATATGCAAATCGGGGAATAATGTGCAAAATAAGCAAAATGTGAAGATGTATTTAATGTGAACCATACTGTTCAGATGATTATTTCTTTCATCTTTGTCTTTTTTTTTTTTTTTTTGGTATGGTTAGCATACCAAATATGTAAGCAGCGTGATTTATAAGCACTCTCAGAAATGGGAAAGGGGAAGACAAAAGTAAGCTAGAAGATTTCAAGATAATTGTGGAACAATTTTATAAAAAATTATATAAGGGAACAGAAATACCTCAAGAACAAATTAGAGAATACTTAATGAAATACAATCCAAAAATTTTCACAGAAGAACAGAGAATAATATTAAATTAACCAATTTCTATGGCGGAAGTAGTAGAAGCCTTAAAAAAAAGAAGAATAAGTCACCCAGGCCAGATGGGCTTCCAGCAGAATTCTATCATGTCTTTGAAGATCAACTAATTTACCCATTGAAGGAAGTATGTCAAAATGTAACACCTCAACATAAAATACCGAACTCCTGGAATGAGGCGATAATATCACTTATATATAAACAAGGCCTAGATGGGAAAGAGATTTAAAATTATATATCTATTTCATTGTTAAATGTAGATTATAAAATATTTGTATCCATTTTAGCAACAAGAATGAAGAAAGTGCTTGTACAAACTATACATAAAGATCAAGCAGGTTTTCTTCCTAAGAGACAACTTAGAAATAACATGAGGATAGTCTTAAATACCTTGGAGTATTATGAAGCACACCTGGAGAAAAAAATGGCTTTAATCTTTTTAGACGAGGAGAAGGCTTTTGACAATGTTAACTGGAAATTCTTGAAAGAATTGTTGAAATATTCACAAGAGGGAGAAGAATTTAGCAAAATGATTGAAGCTATTTATATGAAACAGCAGGCAAATATATTAATTAATGGAGATTTAACACATAAGAACATAAGAGAAGCCAATGCTGAATCAGGCCAATGGCCCATCTAGTCTAACACTCTGTTACACAGTGGCCAAAAATACCAGGTGCCATCAGGAGGTCGAGCAGTGGGGCCAGGACACTAGAAGCCCTCCCACTGCTGCCCTCCCCAGCACCTAGAATAGAGTGCATCATCTGCCCCAGACTGAGAGTTCCTATCTATACCTTGTGGCTAATAGCCACTGATGGACTTCTGCTCCATATGTTTATCTAATTCCCTCTTGGAAACTGCTCATGCTTGTAGCTGCCACCACCTCCTGTGGCAGTGAATTCCTTCTCTTATGTTCTTATGTTCTTGCCTTTCATATGCCCTTCTTGCCCACTAGGAAAGAGAGCTATGTGGAACGTCCATGATCAGAGGCACTGTACTTCTGAATATCAGAGAAGTCTATTGCCTTTGTGTCCATGTCTGCAAGGCAGTGTCAGACTTGATGCCTTGTTTGCCATGTTGTTTGGGGAAATTCCAGAGGAGGGGGGAAGTGTGAATGTGTGAGAGTGAAAATGGCTTTATTGTAGGGCAATGCATATCATGTAAGTCTTCTGAAGATACCTCCCTTTCCCAGGGATGATGGCCAGATGGCCTTCATCTGTGTCTGTGCTTACCACCTTAGCTTAGACATCAAACAGGTGATTTACAGGTGGGGGGATGGAAGTGCACTGTTTAGGCGGGAATGAATGGGCAGTGTGATTGGAGGTACTACATTTGAACCATGTATAATTGAGGGGTTTCATGCCAGAACCTCAATTATAACTCAACAATATTCTTAACTTGGAACATCTTTATTCTCCAATAAACAGATCACTTCCAGTGAGTGTTGTTGGGAGTAACTTTGTCCCGTTTTCCCCAAACCATCGCACCATGATTATAATGAACAAGGGCAATGGGGACACTGAGTCCGGAGGTGGGCCTGTACCCAAACTCTGGACCACTGAATCTATTATCCTGATGTGTGAGGGGAGATGCCCAGACCCAGGAGTGAAACTGGCCCCCCTTCCCAGCTGGGCTGAGCCCATTTGGATGATGACCCCTAGAACCTGGCAGGGGTGATCACAGACTGAGAGAGACTGGAGGTGTCTTTCCTGTTCCTTTCAAGATGACCTGGAGTGGATGAGCATCATGGAGGAGAGCGAGCTCACCCATTTTCTCCTGGAACTCCGGGGTGAGATGGAAGAACTCTGAAGGGAGACACACATGATGATGCTGGACCTCCCTGCAACCATCCATGAGGCAATCGAGAGGGAGTTGCAAGCTCAATGGGGGGCAGAGGTGCAGGGGACTCGAATGCTGTTTGAAGTATGGACCGATCATAAAAATCTTGAGGCACTGTGGGCTCCCCAGCACCTAAACGCAAAGCAGCTGCGGTGGGCAGGGTTTTTCTCTAAGTTTCATTTCACACTAAAACACCTCCCTGGGAAATCAAACTTCCTAGCGGATGCTTTGTCCCACCTCCCCCAACATGTGAGTCAGTGAGAGGAGGTGATCAACACCATGTTCACACCCACCCAGCTGGGAGGAGCGGTGATGACACACAGTCAAGTGAAGGGAGAGGCCCCATAGATGGCTGACTCTTGAGGGGGGAAGTTAAGTCTGCTCTAATGGAGACTGATAAGGAAGATATTGAAAGGGAAGGGTCTTTGGTAGAAAAGGGGACAGCTACTGAAAACGTCATGACAAACTGTTCATCTCTAAATCCCTCAGGGGAGGTTTTATCATTGGGGAATGATAACAAGCTGGCTGGACACTACAGGTATCTAAAGACCTTGAATCTTATCCAGAGACAATTCTGGTGGCCCCAAATGCAGAGGGCCACGTGACAGGCCGGCTTAATGGCCTAGTGGCAGGCTGGGAAGACTCCAGGTCTGCTCCAGCCTTTAGAGACCCCCGAATGGCCATGGTCTGTCATTTCTATGAATTTTATCATGGACCTACCCCCAAACAGGGGGAAAACTGGTTTGGGTGGTAGTGGATCTGTTCTCAAAGCAGACACATTTCATCCTGTGCAAGCAACTACCCATGGCCCAGAAGCTAGCTCATATGTTCCTGCAACATAATCTGGCTGCACACCTTCCCCCGCCAGATAATATCAGATTGGGAGCCCTAGTTTGTGGTGGGGTTTTGGATGGAACTGTTAAAGCTATCGGGGATTGAACAGGGACTCCGTAGCACCTACCATCCTGAGATGGATGGGCAAACAGAATGGACAAATCAAGTGTTGGAGCAGTTCCTAAGATACTTCATAAACTACCAGCAGAATGATTGGGTTGACCTGCTTCGTTTTGCCAAATATAGTTACAACAATTCAGTGCACAGCTCCATAGGAGTTTCCCCTTTCAAGGTAGTACATAGGTATGAAGGGGGCCCCCTCCCAACCCTGAGCCCGGGGGAAGTCGATTCAAGGGATGCCCAAACGTGGTGGTCTAAAGTAACTCAAGGATGGGTGACCCTCTGGGAAACCCTGGCCAAAGCCAAAGAGGATTACAAGTGGCAAGCTGAAAAAGTGAGGGACCCAGAGTGGGATTTGAAGGCTGGAGATTCAGCATATATTTCCACAAAAAAACCTCAGAGATCAACAGCCTTGGAAGAAGCTGAGGTGGAAGTATCTGGGACCATTCAAAGTAGTGCATTTAATTAATGAAGTGACAGTTGAGGTTGAACTGCCTAAGGATTTGTGTCACATCCATCCTGTTTTCCATTTTAATCTACTGAAGAAGGATCTGGGACCATTGACTTGGAGACCTCATGTTGCAGTTCCCCCTCCCCTAATCATGGGTGGGGAACCACACCAAGAGGTGGAGAACATTCTTGATTCTAAAATAAAATATGGCTGCTTACTTTGATCCAATGCATAATGAATGGGTGCACGAGAGACATGTAAACGCTCCCAGATTAGTGTTCACTTTTCAGAAACAGCACCCCCTCAAGTCAGGGGGGT
Organism: Gekko gecko; assembly: GCA_029375565.1. NCBI lineage: Eukaryota > Metazoa > Chordata > Lepidosauria > Squamata > Gekkonidae > Gekko > Gekko gecko. Next base: position 79,828,637 of record JAPDNY010000003.1, on the reverse strand, counting down.
GAGGGCTTGGGGGGGGCAGAATGTCATACTCAATGTCTCATTAGCCATGTTGTTTGGGGAAATTCCAGGGGAGGGGGGAAGTGTGAATGTGTGAGCGTGAAAATGGCTTTATTGTAGGGCAATGCATCTCATGTAAATCTTCGTCATCCCTTTCCCAGGGATGACAGCCAGATGGCCCTGGTCTCTGTCTGTGCTTACAGGTTGGGAGTTGGAAGTGCACTGGATAGGCGGAAATAAATGGGCAGTGTGATTGGAGGGTTCTATATTTGAACCATGTATAATGGGGAGGGGGTTTCACTCCAGAACCTCAGTTCTGACTCAACAACATTCTTACCTTGGAACATCTTTATTCTTCAACAAACAAATCACCTCCAGTGAGTGTTGTTGGGAGTAACTTTCTCCAAGAGTCTGACAGGCAGTGTGTCAACACAACAGATCATAGTTGACTGTATCAAATCCCAGACTCTTCATCCTTTCCTTGGTGGCTTTCTTCCATACTTGGTTGCTTTCATCTACACTTTTTCCAGCTCTGTAATGTCCTTTTTGAGGTACGGTAACCAAAACTACACTCACTGTTTCAAATGAGGCTTCACCATAAATCTATATAGGGGCATTATAATATTCCAATCCCTTTCCTAATTATCCTGCAGGACAGAGTTTTCCTTTTCCACTGCTGTTGCATTGGGTTGACATATTCATTGAATTCTCCACTATGACCCCAAGATCTCTTTTCTTCTCCGTCTCAGCAAGTCCAGACCCCGTTAGAATATACTTGACATTGGGCGCTTTTGTTCCACAGCCTTAGACTTACCACCACGAAACATTTCATTGGTTGAGAAAGAAGCAACCCTGTAACACAGATTTCATCCTGGGTGATCATGTTTCTATTCCCAAAATATCCACAGGAGGTTTCTGAAGGAGGCCATCCTGAACAGGCATTTCAAGCAGGTGCTCAGAGCTGATGGGAAGTATTTGGATGCATTCCAGCAGAGAGGTGTGTTGTGCAGAAACTGCACTGTGCTTTCTCTCTGGTTATTAGAGCAGCAAATCTGCATGCTTGAAGGTTGATTTGTTTGCTTTCAATAACTCCGCGTATTTAGCCCATCTTCCATAATAATAATTTGCTCAGGGGGAATAGAATATTCAAGCATCCTGTCAGCATAATGTTAGTAAATTTAAAGTGCCCAAACACCTTCCAAAATAAGTAGTCATCATTAATAAAGAGAGAAGCTGCAGCCCAGTGAAACAATTTAAATGACATCCCAGGGCTCATTTACACATTACATGACAACCATGACCTGTTGACCCACCGCCTTGCCGACACTGGGATAAGGGGGACTGCCTTACAGTGGCTTTCCTCGTTTCTCCATGGTTGGGGACAGAGGTGGCACTCAGGGAGAGGATGTCCCCACGTTATCCACTTGAATGCAGAGTGCCGCAGGGGGCGATCTTCTCTCCAATGTTATTTAACATCTACATCCGCCCCCTCGCCCAGTTAGTCCAGGGGTTTGGGCTGGGTTGTCATCAATAAGGAGATGACACCCAGCTCTATCTGTTGATGGATGGCCAGCCAGACACTGCCCCAGAAATTTTGAACAGGACTTTAGAGGCTGTGGCTGGATGGTTGCAGCAGAGCCAGCTGAAATTGAATCCAATGAAGATGGAGGTCCTGCACCTGAGTCACGGAGGACTAGGGGATCAGGCTTCAAGTTTTCGGCAGGGCACCACTGGTTCCAGTGCCACAGGTAAGGAGTCTTGGAGTGATACGGGATCCCTCATTTACCATGGAGGCCCAAGTCCCTTCGGCTGCCAGATTGGCCTTTTACCATCTTCAGCTAGTCTGGCAGTTGGTTCCCTATCTCACTCCTCAGGACGTAGCTGCAGTGATCCATGCAATGGTCACTTCCAGGCTGGATTACTGTAACTCGCTCTATGCAGGGCTATGCTTGGGCCTGATCGGGAAATTGCAGCTGGTGGAGAATGCACACCTGCTGACAGCAACGCCTCTGCAGGCGCATACTCAGTTGGTGTTGCGCCAAGTGCACGGGCTGCTGATTGAATACCAGATCCATTTCAGGGTTATGGTTTTAACCTTTAAAGCCCCATGTGGCCTGGGACCATCATACCTATGGGACCGCCTCTCCTTATATGAGCCCCGGAGAGCTTTACGCTCTTCTGCTCAACACCTCCTGGTGATCCCTGGCCCACTTAGCCTCAACCAGGGCAGGGTTTTTTTCAGCCCTTGCCCCAACCTGCTGGAACATGCTCCCACTTGAGATCAGTATGGGCTTTGGACACAGCAGCTCATAAATCCAACCTAAAAAAAAATTAAAGGAAAAAAGAAGGGGTGCAGTGGATCCGCCCCCTCCGGGTTCAATTATACAAGACATGGCTGAACCTCCTAGGCTTTCTCTGCTCTGCCTTGTTATTTTGCTTTTTCCTGCATCAATACAACTGAAAGTATGGAGGATTTGTTACAATTGTACTTTTTGTCACCTCTTTCACCTTCTTTTTATAGTTCATATCCTCTATCTTCAGGGTTTATGTAAAGTTGGCAGCCATGATACTACACCACAGCTGTCTTTTAGGAGGTCAATGACGTGAAAGGATCAGGGCAAGCAAGCTGTTATGTTAGTGGATTGGATCCAGTCCGCTTAGTCTCACTTAATTCCTCTCTTTACTCCAAAACCCTTGCCGAACATGCAGATCTTTTAATCCCCAGCAAAGCCTTTTTGGTGGCCAAAGAGGAACCTCACCTCCCTTATTCACCAGCACAAAAACAGGCTTGGAATCATAGAGTTGGAAGAGAATCATAGAGTTGGAAGTGATCTCAAGGGTCATCTAGTCCAACCCCTTGCACAATGCAGGAAATTCACAAATACCCCCCACACCCCCACTGACCACTGTTCCACACCCAGAAGATGAAAAAAATCCTCTAAGATCCCCAGCCAAACTGGATGGGAAAAAAATTTCTTCCTGACCCCAAAGTGGTGATCAGCATTTCCCTAGGTGTGTAAGAAAGAACCACAAGAACTAAGCACTGATGCAACCCTTCCTGCCCTCCTTCTCATGATCTAAGTTCACAAAATCAGCACTGCTGTCAGATGGCCATCTAGCCTCCTTTTAAAAACCTGCAAAGAAGGAGAGCCCACCACCTTCCCAGGAAGCCTGTGCCACCGAGGAACTGCTCTGTCAGAAAGTTCTTCCTAATGTTTAGTAAAAAAACTCTTCTGATTTAATTTCTATCCATTGGTCCTGGTCTGACCTTCTGGGGCAACAGAAAAAAACTCCACACCATCCTCTATATGACAGCCCTTCAAGTACTTGAAGATGGTTATCATACCACCTCTCAGTTGTCTCCTCCCCAGGGTAAACATACCCAGCTCCTTCAACCTTTCCTCATAGGACTTGGTCTCCAGACCCCTCACCATCTTTTGTTGCCCTCCTCTGGACACATTCCCACTTGTCTCTATCCTTCTTATATTGTAGTGCCCAAAACTGAACACAATACTCTAGGTGAGGTCTAACCAGAGCAGAGTAAAGTGATACAATCACATTGTGTGTTCTGCACGCTATATTTCTGTTCATACAGCTCAAAATTGCATTGCCTTTTTAGCTACCACATCACACTGCTGACTCATTTTCAGTGTATGGTCTACTAAGACCCCTAGATCATTTTCACACATACTACTGCCAAGACATGTGCCCCCCATCCTATAATTATGCATTTGATTTTTCCTCCCTAAATGCAGAACTTTACATTTATCCCCACTGAAGTTAATTTCATTTGTTTTAGCCCAGTTTTCCAGCCTGTCAAAATCATCTTGTATCCTTTTTTTTTTTTTTGTAAATACAATTTATTATTGGATATATTTTCATGTTCATACAATTTAAACAAACCAATACATACCCATTTTTCTTTCGCCCTCTCCCCCCCAAACAAGGCTTCCCGCAGTGCTCCAACCCCATTGATATCTCTCTTATTCAATTACATTTACTACTAAACTTATTTTCTTTTACTAATGGTAACAATTCAAAGATCTAGATCTCTTTCCACTTCTCCTCAATAGCTATCAAAACAAATCAAACCACGTTTAACATCCCAATTTTTCAACAAGTATTCTTGAAAGTCTTTCCAATCTCCGAAAAAGGTTTCGTCTTCTTCGTTGTTTAATTTTCTTGTTAATTTGTCCATTTCTGCCATAAACAACGTCTTTTTAATCCATTCCCATGTTTCAGGTACTTTATCTTGTTTCCAACATTGAGCAAAAATCAGTCTGGCTGCTGTAACCAAGTACCATAATAATGTTCTCTTGGCTACATTTATTTCTTCCATTTTAAGACCTAGCAATAACATCTGTGGGTCTTTCTTAAAAGTACATTTCAAAATTTTTTGTATCTCATTGTGGATCTCAGTCCAGTAATTTACTGCTTTATCACATGTCCACCACATATGGTAAAAAGACCCTTCATTTTTCTTACATTTCCAACATTTGTTAGACATACTGTCATTTATAATAGCATTTTTTTTAGGCGTCATATACCATCTGTACATCATTTTATAGCAATTCTCTTTAACATTTACACAAGTTGAAATTTTCATTGACTTTTTCCACAAATGTTCCCAAGATGTCATAAGTATCTCATTATTAACATTTACTGCCCATTTTATCATTTGCTCTTTTACTATTTCATCCTCAGTATACCATTTCAATAAAACCTTGTACAGTTTAGAAATCATTTTTTTACTCTTACCAACCCATACAGTTTCAATTTCAGTATTATTTTCTCTAAAACCATGTTCTCTTTTATCGGTCTTAAATAAGTCATAAATCTGTCTATACTTCAACCAATCATATTCAAATTCCACATCAGATCTGTCTTTTAGTATAAAGTTTTTCCCTTCTAATTTTAAAAGACTTTTGTAAGGTAGCCAATCTAAACCCTGACTTCTTGAATATGGATTAATCACTTCTGCTGGTACTATCCAAAGTGGTCTTTCTTCCGAGAAGAATTTTCTATATCTCGTCCAAGTCTCGAACAGTGATCGTCTTATGAAGTGGTGTTTGAAAAACTTGTCAATTTTTACTTTTTCATACCATAAATATGCATGCCATCCAAACTTGTTATCATGTCCTTCTAAAGCCAATAACTTTTTATTCTCAAGATTAATCCACTGCTCCAGCCATGTTAAGCAGACGGCATCATAATACAATCTTAAATTTGGTAGTTGTAGTCCTCCTCTTTCCTTTGCATCACATAGAATTTTCATTTTAATCCTTGGCTTTCTTCCTGCCCATACAAATTTCGATAGTTCCAGTATTTTCCTTTGTTTTAATATTGGAATAGTCTGAAATAAAAACATCAAACGCGGCAAAACATTCATTTTTACAGTTGCTATTCTTCCCAATAACGATAGATTCAAGGTATCCCATTTCTTCATGTCTTGCTGAATCCTGTGCCAAACCTTTTCATAGTTATTTTTGAACAGATCAATATTTTTCATAGTCAATTCAATTCCTAAATATTTAGTCTTTGTAACTACTTCACACTGGATTTTCTCTTGAAGTTCAATTTGTCTCTGTTTCATCATATTTTTGCACATCACTTTCGTTTTGCTTTTATTAATGTAGAATCCCGCGACTGTTCCAAATTCTTCAATTTTTTCCATCAATTGTGGTATATTCTCAATTGGATCTTGAATCATAAACATTACATCATCTGCAAATGCTCTATATTTATAAACAAAGCCTTTCACTGTAAGTCCTTCAAAATCATCTTGTATCCTGACTGTCTTCTACCATGTTTGCTACCCCTCCCAATTTAGTGTCATCTGCAAATTTAATTAGCATTCCCTCTATTCCTTCATCCAAATCACTGATAAAGACGTTGAACAAAACGAGTCCCAGGACAGATCCCTGAAGCACTCCACTTGTCACTCCTTTCCAAGAGGATGAGGAGCCATTAACAAACACTCTTTGAGTGCAATCTGTCAACCAGTTACAGATCCACCTAACAGTAATAGGATCCAAACCACTTTTTACCAATTTGTCAACAAGAATATTATGTGGAACCTTATCAAAAACCTTATTGTAATCGATAAACTGTGTCTACAGCATTCCCCTGATCCAGAAAGGTAGTAACTTTCTCAAAAAAAAATAAGGTTAGTCTGACATGACTTGCTCTTGAGAAACCCATGCTGGCTCTTAGTAATCGCAGTCATCCTTTCTAAATGCTCAAGGATTGTCTGTTTGATTATTTGTTCTAAAACTTTCTCAGGTATAGACATCAAGCTGATGGATTGGTAGTTACAGGGATCCTCCTTTTCCCCCTTCTTGAAGATGGGGACATTTGCCCACCTCCAGTCTTCTGGCACCTCACCTGTTATAATGGACAGAGGCTCAGAAATTATATCTGTGAGTTCTTTTAGTACCCTTGGATGCAGTTCATCTGGCCCTGAGGACTTAGTTTCATTTCAAGAAACTAGGTGTTTATGTACTACCCCTATGCCAATACAAGGCTGAAACTCCCTTCCCTCATCATGTGTTCTGTTTTTGCCATGCTGAGCACCATTTCCCTCATTAGAGAAGACTGAGGAAAAGTAGGAATTGAGCAGTTCTGCCCTCTCTTCATCACCTGTTATAGTTTCACTTTCCTGTCCCCGCAATGGGCCTACCATGTCCTTGCTCTTTTTCTTACTTTGAACATAAGAAAAGAACACTTTTTTGTTGTTTTTAGCATCTTTCGCTAGCCTAAGCTCATACTGAGCTTTAGCTTTCCTAACTCTCTCTCTACAAGCAGTGGTTATTTGTTTATATTCATCCTTGGTTATAAGTCATCTTTCCAATTCCTAAATGAGTCTTTTTTATTTCTCAAGTCTATAGAAAGCTGCTTATGGAGCCACCTTGGCTTCTTTAGGCCCCTCCCATTTTTCCTTCTCATAGGAATCATTTGTGATTGTATTTCAGAGTGTTGGACTAGATGGGCCATTGGCCTGATTCAACATTGGCTTCTCTTATGTTCTTATTTTTTTTCATTTTCTTTGGCTCCCCTCTCCCATTTATTTAGATGGTAAGACCACTTAGCTGTTTCTCAGCGGTTGATCACTGAGGTGCATTTTAAAAGCCATTTGTGACTTGCTCCTGCTGTGGCAGTTGCAACAAATGGCCAAAGGAATTACCTGCTTCAGATGTGCAGTGGCAGCAGCTCCCAGACTATGTATATGCGGGCACTTGTGTGCTTGTCAGGCTGAGACTCCATGGGTAATAGTGCGAAGATTATTATACTTTGGTAGTCCACAGTTGAGAATCACCAGGCGCAAGCTATCCTTGGCTGATTGTCGCTGATTGCTGGGGAAGCCACAATTTATATACACCTCTTGGTCCCACCTCTTCAGTCTTCTGCAGAGAAAGAGTCAGTGTAGACTGGGGGCTATTTGAATCCGTTTGGTGCCTATCCCAGGAGGAGGATGAGCATGTGGCATCTGTTAGATATGGAACTTATATTCTATTTCATTTGAAAAGATAACCAAGTCTGCCATGTTGATTCATGAGGCACTGAAAAGCAGTGGCTGTGATCACACACACAATTAGCTGCTCCATAGACGCGAATGCCCGGCGGATTTAATGGGCATGATCAGATGTGAACATCTGGCCCGCAGCCTGCACCTGTCAGCAACTCGTTTTGCTCCGCCACAAGAGCGGAGTTAAAAAACACTAGGGAACGTCCACTATCAAACGGGTTGCTACAGGCCATGGACGGACTTTCCACTGTGTGATCACGCCACCATGCTCTCATGGCGTCAGTATGGTGTCTGATCAGGCCATCCCAGCTCTGTGCCATTCCCCCCCAGTATGTGTATCATCGCATACTGCCATAGGAAGCCCTCAGTATGGTGATGCGATCCATCAATCCCCTGTTTAAGCACATCAGAAACAGGCAGCAAAACAACCCCCCAATTCACCCATGGTTTGCATCTGATCACACAGTGGCGGGCTGCCCCCACTGCTCCCACAGACTGTGTGATCGCGCAAATCCGGGTCAAATTGCTACAGAGCAAATAGCCTCACTTCCCCCCCTGCGTTATCTCGCATGTGTGACCACAGCCAATGTTAGCTTTTTAAAGCTAACTTACAGAGTTTTTCTTACAGGGGCTACTTTAAGCTCTTGGAGGATTGGCTACATTAGGGGTGGGTTGCCTAATATGCAAAGGAGTTCCTGCTACAAAAAGAGCCCTGTGTTTATCGCCCTCTCGTGGTGGCTCCACTGTCATTGCGCCTCCACACTGCTTTAAATTAATCTTCTCCAAACAACTCTTCAAACGAACATAGAGAAAGATGCCGTCACAGCAGCACGAAACTGATTTAAAAATGCAAATGCAGATTCGACTGTCTCTGAAATCAACAAGAACTCCTCAGGGAGTTCAGCCACTCAAGAAAAGGTAGTTTATCTCATTGATGCAAGCACACTGAAGAACATTCAGACCCCCGTTTGTTGCCACTGAGAAATCTATGCCTAGGTGTTTTAAAAGAAATTCTCCCTGTGGCTTTCCACTCTAGTTGTACATGAATTGGCTGTACCCAGAGAATGGCACAAGACAGGATTTCAGCATTACAAAGCATCTGCTTTGAATCCTGCCACAGCCCTGAGCTTCATAGTTAAAACGGGTCACAAGTAAGGTTATATGAGCTCCACCGTACCTGATAAATGCCTCTCTCCCCATTTTACTGTGCAGAATTGCAAAAGGCTGTTCTCCATGCTGTGTTTCCATACAGAGAATTTTGCTAAGAATTTTTTCCTGTCGTAGGTGAATTACATGAATATGGGGGGGGAGAACCATATGCAACAACTATGCAATAAAATAGGGCATTTTTCTACCTTTATTTGTCACCTGGCTTTTCTTGTTTCTGAATAAAGTGTATGGCTTCAGGCATGCTCAGGGACCCCTGTTTCATTTCACCCCAAGATCTTCACAAAGCACTCTTGGCTAGCTGGGTCCTTTTTGAATCCCTACAGCCAGATTTTGTTTGTGCTAGGGGTCAGGATGGAATCTGTTTTTTAAAAAATCTGAATATATGAAACAAAAATGAGGGAAAGTATCTCTGAGCATTGGCAGAGTGCTTTCCCCTCACCGTTGAGCAATCAGCACCTGCCTCCACACACATAAGACTTACAAACAGGGCTTCAGATCTTCCAAGCTATAAATGTTCAGTAGAGTTGTCAAACAATTGCAGATATTTTTGTTGGTTAATCATCTGTTGATTTTGCCTGCTTAATATTTGGATAAATTTGCATGTCATCAAAACCTTATGGAAGATAATTGCAGTTTACTAAAACAGAGGTACTATTTGTTGGAAGGAAAAGCCATCTTGAGTATTTTCTTTTTTTTAATTAAAGATTTTATTTAAGTTGGAGAACTTACAACAAGACTTAATCAGGCTACAACCATAATGTTGTCACATAAATCAAACATGAAACAATACAACTGATATAACACATCTTAGCAAAGCTATAACTGTTGTGCCTGAGGACAAACAGATTATTCATAAATCAACACATTATTTTCATATCAGCTAATTTACGCTTATTCTATAGCCTTGATTGTACTAAAACTAGCCATTGAAGCGTTAGCAGCAAGACCATCATATTGAGATTTCCAAATCAAAAATGGGGCCCATTTAGTGACTACATAGGAATTTGTGCCCAGCAGCTTTACTCATTGTATGTCTTCAGATAGTTTTTCCATTACAAAGTAGTCCCATAGCTTAACATACCACTGAGAGATCTTGGGAGGACTTATGTTTTTTCACTTTGTGGCTATTAGGCTTTTAGCTGCTGTGACCATAGTCAAAATGAGATCTTTCTTGACTCGGGGAATTAATGCTGTATCCCAAAGGTTAAGGAGGAACAATTCTGGGATCAGCGGAAGTGTAACATTTCTTATGTGGGCAATTTCAGACGTAATTTGTTCCCAGAATAACTTAATTATCTTGCATGACCACCAGTTGTGCAAGAATGTCCCTTTTTTGTCCACATTGTTTCCAACAGTTAGGAGATATCTGAGGCTTATAGTGCGACAACTTAGCTGGGGTCAGGTACCATCTGGAAATCACCTTAATATGTTTGTAATTGTATTGGAATCGCTTTAGAGGAATTGTGCATATTTTCAAGAAATATAAATGTTTACCCGATAGTACAACTGACTCCAATTTGGTCTCGCCAGATTCTCAATGGACTTTTTAGTAGCTGGGCTAATTAATCTGCTGATTGAACCTTGCAGTCCTGTCCAGCGTGCAATAAAAATGTATTTTCTCCACAAGAGGAACAATTAGTCAAGGGAAGATGGCTTTTATCCAGTGAGATACATCCACTGAGTGAACTCTGTGAAACAGGACTTTCATTTCCCCCATTGCGTAATGTTGTTTCTGAGGACCGATGGATTCTCAGGAACAACACAGGAGGCAAAGGGGGGGTCTGCAAGGGGAAGCCGGGAAAGCAGCAAAAAATCCTTCTCCCTTTTCTGTGCCTTTCTGTCAGCAGAAAGAAACACTAAGGTATAGGCTGATGTCCTCAGTGACAACTACACACTTATTGCACGTATTTTAAAAGGAAGATTCACGCAACATTTCAAAGAGGTGGTCACCATGGGCAAATCGACCTGCAGTGACATTTTCAGAATGAAGGTCTTCTGCTCAAAGAGAAAACCTCCCAGATTTCTTGTATCTCTCTAGAAACAGATTCACCGTTGCGTTTTGTGCCTCTGTTTCCATATGAGCAGCACAGAACTCTTATGAGGCAGACACTAGACTGAAACAAAACAAAAACTGTTATTGCAGCTCCCGTGGTTTTATTAAAAAGGCTGTGCGGATGTCCTGCTGAGCTGAATAGCACACAATCTACAAGGCAGATTAACAGAGGGTGCAGTCACATATGCCAGATAATGCGGGGGGGGGGGAGCAAGGCTTTTTGCGTCGTATCAGTTTGACCCACCACAGCATGATCAGACGCAGCGGCGTTTTTTTCCTCCGTCACTTGTTTCCGGATGCGCTCCAACGAGGGATCAGTGACGCAATGGGAGCACGCCGGAGCGATCGCACGGGGAAGTCCGTCTGTGGCCCATCGCAAACCCGTTTGCTACTGCCATTTCCCCAGTATTTTTTTACTCCATGTCTTCAGCAGACTGAAACGGGTTAGCAACAGGTGTGGGACGCTTGCCAAATGTTCTCATGTGATCGCGCCTGGGAAATCCGCCCATCATTCGTGCATATCGCGCAGCTACTTCTGCGTATGAACAGGACCAGAGTCTAGAAAAAGGGAGGTCTACATGTTCGGAAACATCAGACTTGGGGCAATGCTAAAGAGGAAGCAAAAAGACCTCACATAGCTGGAGGTAGGAGGGCTAGCTTAAATGGTGCTCTTTGACAAGCAACATGCTAGACACACCAGTGGCGACCTAATTTGGGGGTAGATTCACACACACAACTGACCTGTTTATGAGCATCACATGATGCGTTTGTCTCTTGTAAGCTTTCCTAAGACCAGGAAGACTGCATATTTTGTTGAACTTGAAGACTAGCCATGCTAGGCATCCCACATTCTTCACCGTTCTCACCCCAGCTTAATAGACGCCATTTTATTTTAATGCTGATGCGCTGGTTATGGAACTGGGGAGCCAGTGGATCTCAGAAGTGATTTCCGTGCCTTCATCTATCTCCTGCAAGCTGACAGCTTCATGAAAAAAGAACTGGAACAGCATTCTCATTGCAACAAATTGTTACGAAATTGCACCATATGCATAGTATGAACATTGCTTCTCTTTAGCATTGATCCCTTACATTGCATTTAGTAGTATGTGTTATGTTTAGCCCTTCAAATTTAATACTTGGATTTAATGTATGGATGTTCAACTACAAGAGTTTTGTTTTGAATTTCTCAACATTTTGGCATACCAGAGCATGTTCTAGGGCAGAGGATGAGGGAAATCTATTTCATCACCCCTTGTGTAAGAAAAAAGGAAGATAAAGGAGGATAGTCCCTTTGAAATTCTCATTCCATGTTTTATTTTAGCTTCATGTTGCTTGGATGAGCCTTAGAGAATTGTGTTGAGTATGGGGAGGGGGTATGCATGCAAGAAGGAAGAGGAGAAAAGACATCCAAGAATATTCTGCTTCTCATACCTGCCTTCTGCAGAGATGTAGGGACAGGTGCCACATGAATATTTGATGGAACATCTTTACTTTGAATTCAGCTGCCAGAACCACAGGAAGCAGGGTCATTTCCAATAATATTCAAGCTAGTTCTATTCTTTGGAGGACTTCCTTTAGTTTTATAGCACGGCAACTATGGCTTTTGTTGCAGATAGCAGGTGACCAACATTTTTCATGCTGATGACTAGGTAATTGTCCAGGATGATAAGTCCACATGTTATCAGTGTGGACTAATGACAGATTTTCTTTCCAGTTTTTGGAATGTGATACTCACTGGACCTTGGAGAAGGTACAAGCCTTCTAGTCAGGGAGCGCAACATGGAAGAGAAGCTTGAAACTAGACTGCCATTTGGGTATACAGAGAATGAGAAAAAGAGAGAGCTTCAAGGTGCGAATTGACGTCATGTGAAGGGCTTTGGGGACCTGCTGTAGTAGTAGTGCCTGTTCGCTTACACTATGTTCTGGTTATTTGTTTATAAACAACACAGATGTTATTGACACCAGATGCCTGCAGTGCTCTCTCTTATTCAAAGAAAACTAAAATCTGTAATGTGGCCCCTGGAACATCTCACTACACAGAAGTGAGGAGTGTGTAACAATATATCTGATACCAAATGAGATTGGGCAAAAGGTCTGAGTGACCATCTGTCGAATGACTTCACAGAAGCTTCCTATTTTGGCTGCCAACTCACTGCCTTTCACCCCTGCTGTTTCAGCTCTGCCAAGAATAACAGGTCCTAATTTTCAGGGTTTCTGAGCTTCTTCTGAGTACATAATAAATTGCCCCATCAATCTAAGTGTTCCTTCAGATGTCATACACACTTAAACCACTCATCAATCTCTGGATTTTCCCCAACACTTCCATATACAGGAAATAACAGTACATTTTGGTCCAGTTACATTCTTTGTCAACCTAACCTATCTCAGAGTTCTTGTGAAAACCAAGAAGACTAATAATATTATTATTATAATGTCTAACACCTCCCCGCCCATGTCTACCCAGGGCCAATTAAATCAAATTATGTTGAAATTAAAGAGGAAGAGTCATTACAAGATGACTGTTTCCCTCAAATTCTACATGGAAGAATGGTATTTTAAGATGCTGTCACTTGCATTTTTATTATGTGAAAGTGATTTCCTAAGACCATTGGGATCTGTTTTTTACAGATTATTCCACTTCGTGAACTGTTGCATGAATAAACCCATTAGAAAAGGAATTGCAAACTTGCTTACTAATGGGAACCAGTGATGGGATTTTCACTTTTCGTTACTACCTTCTGACCTCATAAGTCATTTCTTTTACAAATGTTGTTGTCTTATATGTTTTTGCAATTGCTACAAGTTTGTATAGTAGGCCCTAAATAGTAGTACTACCTTTGATGGAAGTGACATACATCCTGACTAATGGAATCTTTGACACCAGAATAATCTAAAAAATTGATACGGCTACTGGTCATATATGTATATATATATATAAATTTCTGGTCATGTGTGTGTGTGTGTGTGTGTGTGTGTGTGTGTGTGTGTGTGTAGGACTATTTTGGGGCAGGAATGCACAGGAACGGAGTTCCGGCTGGCTCCCGAGTTGGCCACGTTCAGCAGGAACTCATTAGCATAACAGGCCACACCCAACAGCAGAAACTCATTAGGACTGGCCACATGAGGGGTGTGTGGCCTAACATGCAAAGGAGTTCCTGCTACAAAAAAAGCCCTGGGTTTTGACAACAAACAAGGTAAACAGAATAAGAAGCAAAAGGTGGGTGCGGCTGGATGACCACACTACTGGTAACATGGGGGTGTGGCCTAATATGCTAATCAGCCTTTTAAGCCTGATACTTAGACTATTTCTTTTAACCGCAGTATGTTTTAGCTATGTGTACACCCTAATAAACATTTTGTATTTTTTGTATAATATAGTTTGTAGCTTGACCCTCTTAGTTCGCAGCTGATTTGGGGTTGAATTTCTTCCCCCCCTTTTTTCAGTTTTTGCCCCCCTCCCTCTCCACCAGGTCACCTCCTTTTACTGTTGGTGTGTGGGGGGGGTCGTGGGTGCCATTTCCTCCCTGCAGTACAGTGCCCTGCCAGCACCCTGGGAGGCCTCCCCCCTCATGTGCCCCCAAGGTTGCCATGGTAAGGTCTGAGGCAGGCAGCTAGTTTTTATGCTGAGCCAAAATGGAAGCAAAGGGCAACCATATACAATGGCGCCACCGCAGACGGAGACTGCATTACACAGCAGATGCAGATTCAGCCTTAAATTCACCCTGATTTGTCTCATCTCTAACCCAATACTGGATGTTTTCTGCTGACTCCCAGAACTAGTTTACTATATTCATTGGTTTCATTTCCTGCTAGCTGATTTCCTTCCTGGTTTCATCAGGGCTTCACCTTTCTTGCCAGGCTGTACATAATGCTGCAAAGAAGACCCAGTAGTATAAAGGGAATTTATCTGAAAGTGGTGCACTAAGAGAGAGGTCCTCAACTCTGTTCCCTGTGACTCAAACACCATCTGCAGCACAACTGCTGTGCGCAATGACTTGTCAAATGACTTGCCAAAAAAAGTGTATGTCTACCTTGGCATCCTTGCAACCTTTTCCAGTTTGTTGTTGCTGTTTTCAAAAATCCATTTTCATACCCTTAAATCTCACACTGGGCTCATCATTCTTACCCTTGCCCTGCGCTGCTGCTATTAGAATGCTTCATTTATTTACTTGGTTCATCATGGTTCAAGGGAGCTCCTATCCTGCGTGACTGATGGTGCTTATTAACATTATGACAAGCAGGTAGCCATAGAGCCCCCCGGCTCCATGCTCTGAGCACCAACAACAACATTACACACACCACTCTGTGCATTTTCTGTACTCTGTCACCCAGCTAAGCAAAAATCTTCCTCCTTGCCCAGGATACTGTTGCCCAAAGTTCTGCTGCTTTCAATGGCAATTTGATGGTGCCGGCAAATAGCAGGCCTTGTGTGATTTGGATGGGGCCATCAAAGCAGCTAGCACTCTGTGGATGCTTCGTGCCTGCCTTGATGGTTCATTATGAAAGTGAGAATATAAGCCAAGCGTGAGAGAATATAGAGTGGGCTCACACTGAGAATCCCAGCATGAGGCCTGCACTGTCTCACCAAAAGGTTTTCCAGCTTTCCAAGAAAAGAAGAAGAAGAAAGCATTGATCTGTTTCATTTGGTCCTTTGCAAAAGAGGAGCTGGCATCATAGGGCTCTAAAAAGTATCAATTTCTGTGAATTCTCTCTAGCTGGTCCTTTCAGTGTTCTACCAGTGTAAAATGTTTTCCACAATGCCCATTAGCAAATGTCTTTCTATGCTAATGGCTTACCATACAAGTAACTGCAAAGTTCAATTTGCTGAAATTATGAAGGCATCACTGATAAAGATTTTATTATAAGGCACTCACATGCTGAAAGCATTAACTTTAGACTTTCAGCTTTTAAAATATGCAGCGATGGATCTGATTAGGATAGAGAAGCTATATCCTACCGGATTAGCAATATTCAAGCAGTTACGCATATCCTTGTCTATAAAAAGAATTCATATCATATTTTGAGGACATCACTGTTTTAGTCTTTTGTATAAAAGTTTTTGTTATAACTTTGAAAACTAGAAATATTTTGAATTGCCCAACATTTGGAGAGGTGTAAAGTGATGCTGAAACCATACGGACTGATGTCTTTTCACTTATGCTATTGATAGGAAAAATGATTCTAGATAGAGGGCTCCTGTAGCAGTGGAGCCACTCTGTGTTCTAGAAAGGGCGTGAGCAGGGGTCTTGGGGGGGGAGCGCACCGGAGTGCAGCTCCGGGAGCTCAGGAGCCAAGCCCCGCCCCCAGCCGGCATCCGGGGGAGTCTTTCAGGCAGCCGAATGTCAGTTTCAGCTCCATTATATCCTATGGGCCATTGAAGTCAATGGTGAAAACATAGGGTATGTTCTGGAGGCTGGAGGAGAGGGGGTTTGAGGGAGAGGCTCCAAACTCACAGGATAGCTGGTGGAGCCTCTCCCCCAAGATACCCACCAAGTTTCAAGAACATTGGATCAGGGGGTCCAATTCTATGGGCCCCAAAACAGGTTGCCCCTATTTCCTCCATTGTTCTCTATGGTGGGGGAAAAGTTAATAGCCTAATAGCTCATTAGCATGCCATATGCTAATGAGCTCCTGCAGCTGTTTTTCTACCAAAATACCCCTGGGCATGAGAAATGCTGCCAAACAATAAATTATTTCTTTGCTATAAAGGACAGGATTTTGGTCTGCTAGGCTTCTCATTTGGGAAAGGATGATAGTTTTCTCAGGTTTGCAGGCTTGAGCCACTTAAGTCCATGGTGCAAGATTAAGATTGTCTAAAGGCCAATCCAGCACAATTCAGTTTACATAATGTAAATTACAGTGCAGTGGAGCAAACTTCTTTAGAGCTCATTTCACCCATTTTGGTGGTCTACCCATATATAATGGGAGTGTGTGATATGCAGTGCTCCCGCTAAGCTGTGGAGTCTTATAAGCAGAAATTCTACTTTATGAACTACTGGCATTAAAGTTGTGAGCAAGCAATTTGACTGTTGCATAAATTAGTTTGCTCTGGAGCCATCCTTTCTGAGTTAAGACAAAAATGTGTGAGCCAGAGGCTAAAAAACTGTGAGCTAGCTCACACTAACTTGGCTTAGAGGGAACACTGGTGATGGATGATCCTCCCGGTACACAAGGGTGCTTTCACACAGAAGATATTTTCTGCAGTGGTCATATTGCCAGTGCATTTTTACACACCACAGTCTAATGTGGTTTCCCCCCATTATTAACTGTGGATTCACTTTCACACAAGACAGATTGTATCCACTGTCCAGTGCAAGGAACCACAGTGTGTACATAGTAAACAACAAGAAGAACAAGACAAACACTGTATAAATATAATAAATCAACTCTTGTATTAATAAAACAAATAGTTTATAAACTGTAGTTGTGGATTCTTTAGTCTCAATAAATGTTGCAGAATATACATCACCATCTAAGCTCTCTTATTTGAGCAATATTCCATCTATATACATTCAGTATGCCATGCATCAACATATACAAGCAGATACATAGATCATATAGTCAAGCGTTCATATACAGCATAAAATGCTCTCAAACAGATTATAATGGAAACAAACAGTAATATTACTTCTAAAGAATCACACAACCAAAGTCCATATCATAAAGAGTTAAGCAACCAACCTGCATCCAGATTTCTGCCTGTTTCACTGAGTCTTCTTCTGAGTTGCAATTTCTAATGATATATTCAGATAGATCTGGAACTTCATAATGAAAATGATTACAACATCAATTAATATGAAAGCAACTGCATAAAAATGCTATCTGTTATAATAGAAGGCTTACCCCATGCCCTCAAATTCTTGTTAGCCAAAGTCAGACTTCCGGTTTATGGCGGCTTGCTTTTAGATGTGTCTCATCAATCCTCCAATGAAGACACACCAAGCTGAGGTGTTCAGGAGGGGTCTTGGCTGGTTCCAGACCCCCAAGGAATTTCTGTAGGATATTCCCAGCCTGGGGAGCTGGGATAAGCGTCTCCCAAGGTGATGGCTGAGGGATTGAGGCTTGCCCATCTCCGAGAGGTTCTGATGCCAGGGAACCAGTATGGCAACCAGATCCGACCTCCAGACAAGCGGACAAGAAAATAAGCGAAAGCAACCCCGGCAACAATCAAACTCACCTAAACAGTGAGTCAATCAAACCTCTGCATAAGTGAAGAAGTCTCAGTGTGCTAGATCAATCTGAGAAGGAGCAGTGGGTGGGGAAGAGTTGGAGATCCACCCCCCCCCGAAATGGAGCAGTGTGTAAACAAAATAGAAAAGAGAAAAAGAATGGAACTAACTGAACAAGACTCTTTCTGAGCTTGAAAGCTACATTTTAAGCCAAGAAACGTTGAATTCAGAGAAACTTTAAAACTAAAACTTTTCTTCTTTGTAAACAAATGGCTAGGAGTGCGAGGAGAATGGCATTGTATAAGAAACTTCCTCCAGGACGTTCAATACCAATGACTCCCATCCAGGTACAGGAAGTGGCTGAAGACTTTCCCAATATGCTTGCAGCAGCATTGCACCCTCTGCTGGAGCAGATGTCAACTATCAACACCAAGCTGGACTCCGTTCAAAATCAGCTGGCGCACATGGAAAAAAGAGCCAACAAGAGAGACAAAAGGATCAAGAAAGTTGAAACAAGGACTATTGATATTAAGCAAGAACTGGAAGAAGTTAAAAAAGAAAGAAACACGGATAAAAATCAATTGCTCCAAGTTCAACTGGAAAAATCTATGCATGTTCTATGCTTCCAAGGAGTTCCAGAAGAGAAGGAAGAAGATTCAAAAACAACGTTAAGTGGAGTGATTGCTTCAATTTCAGATCTTAAACAAGAGGATCTCCAGAATGATATGGACTTGGCATATGGTACATATCCTGATTTTATAAGAAAAAATAACTTACCTGGCAAAATTTATGTAGCAGCACCCAAGTGAAGAAGAAGAAGTGCAAGAAACAAACATTTACTCTGGATTACAAAAGATTTGAACTTAGCGTAACTAAACTCTTTTTAATAGAGGCTTGAACTCTCTGTTTTCTTATTTTCTATTGCTATTACAGGAGTGATTTATGTAACCTAATGCAAAATTCTTGTCTTAAGTTAGTGATAGTGTATTCCCTTGTACCCTTTCCTTTAGGTAGTAGGATGTAGTTTATAAAATCAATAAATTATTATTATTATTATTTAAAAAAATCTTGTTAGCCAAAGTCAATGTAAGATATTTCCTCAGGCGTATCAGCTCTCTTCAAAATCTTCCCAAATGACAAGAGGTTCTTGCCTTCCCCAAGCTGTTTCCAAGATTTAAAGAAACTTCACCCATTACAACAGATGTTTATATGAAAGGGGGAAAGTCCAATCTTAAATTCAGGCCATACAGCATATAGGTTTGTAAATTGTATATCCAATCGGTGTCCTTTTGTAGCAAAACCTTAGACACATCAGTTGAACTAAAAGGATCTGATACAGCACACAAAACCATAAGTCTTCTGGACAGTACTGCCTCTCCACATAACAGGCAACCATTGGGGCTTCCAAGATTTTCTTACAGATACTGGATTTGTGCTCCAGGATTCTTGTTTTCACTGCTGTTGTGCTTATTCCAATGTATAATGTCACAAGGACATTTTACCATGTATACTATTGTTTTTGAATTACAGTTCAAGAACTGTGATAATTTGATAGTGAAACTATTGTGTGGATGCCTAAATTCTTTAGCTGTATCACTAAGGGACATACTGCACAGCCTCCATACTTAAAGTACCCAAACACATCTAAAGTTTCTACCCTGATGAAGTATCATGATTCTCTGTTCCTTTTAAAAAAATGTTGGTGCATGTATAACACTGCTGTAGAACAGTACAGTACTACCACCCTTCCTGGTTTTTGGTGCATTCATAGCTCTGCTCCAGAACAGTGCAACATTGGAATCCTTCTAACGCTGAAAAAAAAATGTGTCTAGAATATTATTTATTTAATTAATTTGATTTATATCCCACCCTCCCTGCCAGGCAGGCTCAGGATGGCTTACATTACAAAGTTAAAATGCATTAAAACACAGATGATAAACATCATAAAACTCCTGTACAAACAATTAAAGTTCTGGTGGTGGTATAACATTTCATTGTGATCCCAATAGGTCATGGTAAGTTGGTGACAAGGGAGTAAGACCAGAGTCAATATCCAGTATATCACAGGCTATTAGTGATGGCACAGAGGGCCTTACCACAGTTCAGTTGTTGTTGGTAGCACCTTCTAATCAAAGGCCTGGTGGAAGAGGTCCATTTTGCAGGCCCTGCAGAATTGTAAAAGGTCCCGCAGGGCCCTGATGTTTTCTGGGAGCTCATTCCACCAGTATGGAACCCCTAATGTGAAGGCCCTGGCCCTGTTAGAGGCCAGTCTGGCATCTTTTGCTTCAGGGAGAGCCAAACGATTTTGAGATCCTGACCTCAGTGCTCTCTGTGGAACATGTGGGGAAAGGTAGTCCCTCAGGTAAGCAGGCCCCTGACCATACAGGGCTCTAAAGGTCAAAAACAGCACTTGAAGTGAATCCGGTATTCTATTGGCAGCCAGTGCAATGCCTTTAGCACAGGCTGGATATGCTCCCGCACCAGGAGACCCATCAACAGCCTGGCTGCTGCATTTTGCACCAGCTGTAGTTTTCAGATTTGGGACAAGAGCAGCCCTATGTAGAGAGCATTACAGTAGTCCAGTCTTGAGGTGACCATTGCATGGATCACTGTTTCCAGATCATTGCGTTCGAGGAAGGGAACCAGCTGCCTAATCAGCCGAAGATGGTAAAGGCTGCCTTGGCAGTAGCTGCTACCTGGGCCTCCATTGTTAAGGAGGCATCCAGGAGCACTCCCAAGCTCCTAACCTTCAGCACTGGCACCAATGGTGCCTCATCGAAGGCCGGTAGTGGGATCTCTACCCCAGGTCTGCTCTGACAGGCACAGGACCTCCGTCTTTGTTGGATTCAATTTCAATTGGCTCAGGCTAATCCAACCAGCCACAGCATATAATGCCCAGTCCAGATCTTCCAGAGTAAGAGTTGGACTGACTGTCCAACAACAGATATAGCTGGGTGTCATCCACATCTTGGTGACACCCTAGCCCGTGCCTCCGGGCAATCTGGGCAAGGGGGCGCATATAGAGGTTGACTAATATCGGGGAAAGCACCGCCCCTTGGGGCACTCCACAAGTCAGTGGGTGCCTTCGGGACAGCTGGTCCCCAAGAGCCACCCTTTGTCTCCGACCTTGAAGAAAGAAGATGAGCCATTGCAAGGCCAGCCCCTGAATAGTGTGGTTACACTGGCCTGGCAAATTACACAGTAATGGTGAAAGGTGGAATGCAGCACAGGAGCCAGACACATGCATGCTCCCCCCTCCCCCAAACCACTTTCTTTCCTGTACAGGCCCAGACTACTTTTCCCCACTATCTCCTTTCCTTCAAGCATTACTGTTGTTTGCAAAAAGGGAGATCCTAATATTGAAAAAAGACTGTATGATGTGCCTTGAATAGTGTAATTGGGGTGTTCTGTAATGGATGTGAAAAAAATTACAAAGTTGTGGCAAAATGGATGTGAAGGATTGGTGCCAGACACATTGCATGCACATCCCCCACCACCACCCCAGAGTGCTGTACAGAGTCGCTACATGTGTCAGCCTCCACCAGAAACATGGCTGGCTCCCAAGTTGACCACACCCAGAAGGAACTCATTAGCTTAATAGGCCATACCCAACAGCAGAAACTCATTAGGATTGGCTACATTAGGGGTGTGTGGCCTAATATGGAAAGGAGTTCCTGCTCCAAAACAAGCCCTGGGTTTTGGCAACAAACAAGGTAAACAGAATAAGATGCAAAAGGTGGGTGTGGCTGGATGACCACACTTTTGGTAGCACAGGGGTATGGCCTAATATAATAATGACCTGTGCTGTCAGGGATGTGGTCTAATATGCTAATGAATTCCTGCTGTTGGGTATGGCCTATTACGCTAATGAGTTCCTGCTGGGCTTTTTCTACAAAAAAAGCCCTGGTGTTACCTTGGCCAATAATGATAATAATAATTAAAAAGGCCACAACTGCATTGGTATCAATGGTTCAGAGTTTTCTGTGGAAAAATTATGTGGTGCATGATTTATGAAATGCTGAAATGGGGAAAAGCTTCCATGTGGGGAACACCCTCAGTTGCCATTTCATGTGAGTGGGACACTGTACATATTTTCACATTGCCACACAGTTTGGGCACATGTAAATGCATTCCCTCAAGCATCTGGAATTCTGTTCACACATGTTGAAGATAACATGAAAAAAACATGCATTGTGCTGTTCCCACAAAATGGCAACTGTGCGTATCAGGAGGATTGGGTGCATTCATTATGCATGGCTAGAACACCAAAAGCGAGCACTGAAAAGGGCTCTGGAGATGTTTGTTCCACCATATTGTGCTCTACATTGTGTAAACTGAATCGATGTGGATTGCCATGGAGACACTGTGGTGTGGATTGGGCTAGAAGTCTTTTTGGTTCTTTCCAGCTCTATCAGCTCCATCTACTAGCGAAGATGTGGCCTGGCTTCAGAAGGCAAAGATGAAAAAAGAAAAAACAAAACTTGCATCCTATTCATTGCTATAAGCAGGGCAATTTTGGGGCAGGAATGCACAGGAACAGAGTTCTGACTGGCTCCCGAGTTGGCCACACCCAGCAGGAACTCATTAGCCTAATAGGCCACACCCAGCAGCAGAAACTCATTAGGATTGGCTACATTAGGGCTGCATGGCCTAACATGCAAAGGAATTCCTGCTACAAAGAACAGACAAGGTAAACAGAATAAGAAGCAAAAGGTGGGTGTGGCTGCATGACCACATTTCTGGTAACATGGAGGTGGTGCCTGATATGCTAATAGCTGTGCTTTAAGGGGTGTGGCCTAATATGGTAATGAGTTTCTGCTGATGGGTGTGGCCTATTATGCTAATGAGTTCCTGCTTGGCTTTTTCTACAAAAAGAGCCCTGGCTATAAGAGAAAGATTAAGCATTGGGGCAAAGGAAGGCAGGGATGAAGTTGTCATTAATAGTTAAGCAAAGGAGAAGGATTTCAGCAAAATCAACCTTTCTTAACCTTCCATTCCCGCTTCTTTGAGGCTCTTGAAACTAAGAGTCTTCTCTTTGGCTTCTGCTTACCCTACACAGGCTCAAGAATAAAAAAAATACCCAATATGATTCAGGATTGTGATGAAAGATGTGATTGATATACATGGGGAAGTAGAACAGTGTCATAAATTAGGGCCAGCTTAAGGCAGAGGCCAAGATAAAAAACCATTTTCACTTCACACATAGGTGAAGACTGGGACTGTGAAACACAAATGGCATATAGGATGAGGGTAAGACAAGACAAAGCCCACGGGCAGAATGTCACAGGAAATGAGAAGTTAGCAATCCACAGCAACCAGATGTTCATGCAGTTGATGAAAAAGTGTATATCCCAGCAGGCTTCTTTAAGACAAAAAGCATCCAATAAGACAACAAGGTGGGCTGGTAGCTGAATTCTGGGAGTCTGCAGTCATAGCTGATGTCATGCAAATTAATTGGGACATACTAATAGGACTTCATTCTTCACAATGACAGAGAAAGCAATAAAGAAAGAGTTTCATTTTTCTGACTGAAGAGGGATGACTACAAATGAAACAAAGAAGTCCAATAGTTGTTGTTATAAGGTAAACAAGAAAATTATTATTTGTTACTCTGGTGTTTCTCCATCTGATTTAGAGAATTCAAGCTGTCTCAGAGGGAGGCAGGAGATAATGGGAGAAGGACAGAAGGAGGAGTCAGTTTGATACTGATACTGGCAGGGAACCTTTCCAGTCAGCAGAGTAAAACAGACTTCACGACA
Organism: Gekko gecko; assembly: GCA_029375565.1. Classification (NCBI taxonomy): domain Eukaryota; kingdom Metazoa; phylum Chordata; class Lepidosauria; order Squamata; family Gekkonidae; genus Gekko; species Gekko gecko. The sequence continues at coordinate 79,804,964 of JAPDNY010000003.1, read as the reverse complement.
GAAAAGGTTTCTCCTGATAATTCTTTATCTCGTCAGTGTTTATATTAAATGTTGCATGGTAGTCATGATCTTTTGTGTGAGAGGTATGACCCTTGAATTTTTCATCCAAATTGGATAGATGGAAAACAGCCAGAAGCGTGTCTATTCAGGAAACCAATTAAAAATGAAAATCGTCGAGTCAGAAAGAACCTTTTAGTCAAATCCCCTGGTCAGTGCAGGAAATCCAGATGCCAGCATTTCCTTCCCGCAGGGGCTGCCAACTGTGGCTTGGCCAAATCCTCATTATTTGGGGGGCTGAGCCTGGGGAAAGTGGAGTCTGGGGAGGGGAGGAGAGAGAGCTCAGCAGGGAAGTAAAGCCATAGAGTCCTTCCTCCAAACCTGCCATTTTCTCCAGGGGAACTCATCTCTGTGGTCTGGAGATCAGCTGTGATTTTCCAGGGGGAGCTTCAGGCTCCACCTGCAGACTGGGAATACTCCCTACCCAACAGATTACTGTATAGCTAATTCCCTATTGAGCTACATAGCACAATCTGCCCTCTTGCATGTGACATCTCCTTCAGATATTCAAAGCAGTCTTTCACATTCCCCCTTCAGTCTTCTCTTCTCCAGGTTAAATATACCTAGTTCCTTCCATCATGGATAACAGCAGAACAAACCATTTTGTCTTAGGAAGGGGTGACATTTATGAAGATGACCTAGTTAGGCTGGGAACATAAGAACATAAGAACATAAGAGAAGCCAATGTTGAATCAGGCCAATGGCCCGTCTAGTCCAACACTCTGTCAAACAGCGGCCAAAATATACCAGGTGCCATCATGAGGTCCAGCAGTGGGGCCAAGACACTAGAAGCCCTCCCACTGCTGCCCCCTCCAGCACCAAGAATAGAGTGCATCACCTGCCCCAGACTGAGAGTTCCCATCTCTGCTCCGTATGTTTATCTAATTCCCTCTTGAAACTGTCCATGCTTGTAGCTGCCACCACCTCCTGTGGCAGTGAATTCCATATGTTAATCACTCTTTGGGTGAAGAAGTACTTCCTTTTATCTGTTCTAACCCAACTGCTCAGCAATTTCATGGAGTGCCCACGAGTTCTTGTATTGTGAGAAAGGGAGAAAAGTACTTCTTTCTCAACCTGCTCAATCATATCCATAATCTTATAAACCTCGATCATGTCACCCCTCAGCCATCGTTTCTCCAAGCTAAAGAGCCCCAAGCGTTTTAACCTTTCTTCATAGGGAAGGTGTTCCAACCCTTTTATCAGTCTAGTTGCCCTTCTCTGCACTTTTTCCAATGCTATAATATCCTTTTTGAGATGTGGTGACCAGAACTGTACACAGTATTCCAAATGAGGTCGCACCAATGATTTATACAGGGGCATTATGATACTGGCTGATTTGTTTTCAATTCCCTTCCTAATAATCCCCAGCATAACGTTGGCCTTCTTTATTGCAGTTACACACTGTTTAGACATTTTCATTGAGTTATCTACTACGACTCCAAGATCTCTCTCTTGGTCTGTCTCTGCCAGTTCAGACCCCATCAACATGTATTTATATTTAGGATTTTTGGCTCCAATGTGCATCACTTTGCATTTGGCCACATTGAACCCCATTTGCCACGTTGACGCCCACTCACCCATCCTCGACAGATCCCTTTGGAGTGCCTCACAATCCTCCCTGGTTTTCACCATCCTGAACAACTTTGTGTCATCTGCAAATTTAGCCACTTCACTGCTTACTCCCAATTCCAAATCGTTAATAAACAAGTTAAAAAGCATCAGACCAAGTACTGATCCCTGTGGTACCCCACTGCTTACCACCCTCCACTGAGAAAGTTTCCCATTTATACTCACTCTCTGTTTCCTATTTATAAGTCAGTTTTTGATCCACAAGAAGACTTGTCCTTTTATCCCATGACTATTGAGCTTACTTACGAGCCTTTGATGAGGAACTGTATCAAAAGGTTTCTGAAAGTCAAGGTAAATAATATCTATTGGGTCCCCCTTGTCCACATGTTTGTTCACTCCCTTGAAAAACACTAACAGGTTAGTGAGACAAGATCTTCCCTTACAGAACCCATGCTGAGTCTGCCTCAATAGTTTTTGTTCATCAATGTGCCTACTAATTCTTTCCTTAATAACAGTTTCCACCAACATACCCGGTATTGATGTCAGACTGACTGGCCTGTAATTTCCTGGATCTCCCCTGGAGCCCTTTTTAAAGATGGGAGTGACATTAGCTACCTTCCAATCCTCAGGAATGGAGGCAGATTTTAAAGAAAGATTACATATTTTTGTAAGGCGATCCACAAGTTCACATTTAAGTTCTTTTAGAACTCTTGGATGAATGCCATCCGGGCCAGGGGATTTATTAGTTTTTAAATTGTCCATCAGTCGGTGTCAGAGTCCTCAACTTAGTCAGCAAAATACCAGGCCTTGTTCAGTGAAGCAAGAATAGTATTTATTTTAAAGCTGCAATAGTAAAGCTCCCTTCACAAAACAAAAAGCCCATCCGCCCTCCCTTCTCCATCCATCATGGCAGGGCTACCTGACATCCGGAGGACTTCCTCTCTTGTCACCACAATCTGATTCAGGTCTTTCAAACCCCCTCCCGAAATTGGTGCTTCTGGAGTGGGCAAGCACGTGTCATCTTCCACAGTGAAGACACAGGCAAAAAATGCATTCAGCTTCTCAGCCATTTCCCTATCATCCTTCACTACTCCTTTTACCCCTTGGTCATCCAAGGGCCCCACTGCCTCCCTGGCTGACTTCCCAAAAACAGATAATAAACTGAAAGATAAAATCCTGAATTGCCTCTCTCCAGATTCTCTGGGCATTGTGGCCTTTCCAGTCTTGTAGGGGCTTGAAGATCTCACAACTCAAGTGTGGAAAAAACCACTGTCAACACCAGCAACCTCACAAAGGATCAAAACTCTGTATAGGATCAAATAAGAGAAGCAGTCAAAGCAGAGCTGGGGCCAGCATTACTCTCTATCCGATAAGGAGAGTCAGCATCTAGATTCTCTTGGTTGCAAGATGTATTCTTTAGCTGCCCTGAATTTTAGGATTTTGAATTATCAGGTGATTGGTGGGGGGCGGGCTATCAGTTCTTCCTGTGGGAGAAGCTATCTCAGTACCTAGATAAGCTCCCTGAGGATTCCAAATCTATGGCCAAACTTATTTATGTGGAAGCCATGAAACTCTCCAAGCAAGAAATAAATGCTGAGAGACATACTGCAGAGCCATCTGTGAGATCCATGGCTTCAGCCATTGTATTAAGAAGGCACTCACAGGTCTCTTCCAGTTTTGGTGACCTGAATGGTGGACATGTCTCCCTGGAGCTCTGGGAGACATGATCCATGACTCGGCAGACAAGAGGGGGTTGAGCCATGGGGCTCAATAGGTGCCTCTCCCAAGGCCAGTTGCCAAGGGATTGAGGCTCCCCTTTGCTCCGACAGTCTCGCTGCCACAGAACCAGCAATGGCATTAGGGACGCACATCGGGACAAGCGAGCAGATGGTCAAGCGGTTTTCCTTACCTGATTGAAAGTGCATCACCTGCCCCAGACTGAGAGTTCCCATCTATACCCTGTGGCTAATAGCCACTGATGGACTTCTGCTCCTTTATTTCACACTCATTGAAAAGGGACAGATAATTAATAGGGAGTTATTCTTGTTTAAAAGTTTATTCAGCTCCAGTAAACGAGACATGGCTATATGCACTAATCCCCCACTTGATATATGATGTATCTGGAACCTAGGGTCAAGAGAGGGAGTCCACATCTGAGGCTTCAATTAGCTTTGGCTAAAATCTTTCTAATGTGTATGTACAGTGGCTACTGCTTCTAGTTTAGCTTATGTTGTCTGTGATTGGTCGAGTCAGACTAGCTTAATCTTAATGGATTCTATTTCAAAAGTGCAAAATTCCATTTTGAGAGACAAAAGTGCAAAATTCCATTTGGACAGAGCAGGCAGCGTCAGTCCTGCTGGGTATAAATGTGTATATTGTGTTTTCTGTGTTTAATCGTGTCCGCATGCACCAAGTATTTATTGCCTTTCCCACCCAACAGTTTAAATACAAACTGTATTACCTGGTAGAGGTGTGGTTATCCACTGGCAGCACATGACTTCCCCAGCTGTGGTTGGCCCAAGAGACATGGTATGGGGTTTTTTGATGGGATGTACTAAGTATAAAAAGAAGCAATAATGTGGTATGGATGCTTTCTCTCTGTTTCTGCTTTTCCCTCTCTCTCCTTGGGATTTTACACGATGCTCATGTAGAAAGTTAAGAGTGGCATCCTGAATTAGTCTAGTCAGCATCCTATTTAATGGGGCTTGCACCCTGGAAAATATTCTTAGGGTTGCTCTGTAAGGCTTCTTCAAGTTAAGACTATTGGGGAAGACCATGGGCTTTCTGATGGCACTGTCACCCCTAGGCCCAGCATTTCTTTGATTTCTCTTTCAATACAGGTGGCATTATTTCTTATCACCCTATATGAGGCTGTGGCTATTGGGGCTACCCTGCCTTGTGTTGAATGAACTGACTCCTCCCAGATTTGGAGGAAAGCCCATCAGCATATTCAGCCAAGACGACTTTCACCTGTATCAGCTGTTCATCAGTGAGAGCAGAGGAAATATTTACATCCTCAACTACGTTCCTAGATGAGGTTTCCCCCCATCCCTCCAGAGCTTGTCCTGTTTCCCCTTTCTACAAGACAAGAGTACCGTCCAACTTCTTTCAAAGTAGGGTTTTAACATATTAACATGGTACAGCTTGTTTTGATCACCCTCAGGGAATATAAATTTAATTATATAAATTCAATTATAGGTAACCACAATTCAGCAAAAGTAGAGATATATTGATTTGATCTGTGTCTGTTGATCCAAAAAAATTTTCCATAACAAATGGGATATAAATAAAGTAAATAAATAAATTGCCTTTATTCTTGATCCTTTCTTCAAACATAGCATCTTGGCCAGGTACACCCCTCCCCAAATAAGGGCACAACAGGGTTTAACTAGTTTATTTAAGTTACTGATCTGTTATAATTTATTAAAATATGCTAACATATTTTGAGGGATGGCTGAGCCTAGGATTGCTAACTTCAGGTTGGGAAATTCTTAGAGACTTGGAGGTGGAGCATGGGAAGGGTAGGGTTTGGGGAGGGACCCCAGCAGGGTATCATGCTATAGAACCCACCCTTGAAAATAGCCATTTTCTCCAGGGGAAGTTATTTCAGTCATCTGGAGATCAGTTGTAATTCCTGGAGATCTCCACAGCCCACCTGGAGATTGGTAACCTTAGCAGAGCTAGGCAGCCTGCCATTTGCTGCCTTTGCTGGGCAGACCCAGTCTGGCTCCAAATTTGGCCAGTTGATTATGCCAGGCTTCTTTATCCTCACCTGAAAATGCACATGCTGTGGGGTACCAAGCCCCAATTCCCTCAATTTGCCATAAAGTCACTACCAGGTTTGAAACGATGCTGCTCAGCACCATGGGCACTCCACCCCAATCCAGCCACAAGGCATTTGATGAGCTGTTCAGGACACAACCCTCCATCACGCCCAATGCCTCAGTGTTCATGCTAATTATCCATACCAGCGCAAACCACCATATATCTGCCAATCAGTTATGGCCTAACTAGTCAAAGGCAGCAGACAATTGAAACAGCTCATGCACATATCTGTACTCACAAACATGCACCTAGACACACACATGTTATCCATATGTGCATTATGATACAAGTTGTAGTACCTGCAGAAATATGGCACACCAGCAATTAGCAAATCTTTCAACAGTGTTACTATAACCTCTCTTGTATTTTGATAGAATGTGAGGAGAATATTCCCATTTTTAATACACTGGTGCTTTGCCTGTACAGTGTTGTTCTTTGGCCTTAATTCAAGTGGGTTTTTGTTTGGCCACAGAACCTGGTTAGTGGCAAAATCCTGTTTTATTACTTTTGAAGCTCTCTGTTACAACCATGTCCTGGGTCGCCAAGATGGCATCTCTTATATATTATGCACCATACTGGGAAGAAAGATGCTCTTTTCTCCTCCCATTATATCCAGGCCTGTATAATATGTGTGTTTTCCCCTCAAAATAGGGAGTTGTAATGGGAAACTCTTAGCAGTGTGTGACTGACTAACTAATCAAATCTTTTCTGTGCTTAGTCTGTTGCTGTTTTACTCATTTGGTACAGAGGTGTCTGGGAATCTCAGCAGGAATTAATGCATCGCTCCAGGGCGTTACTAGATTTTGCAAATGGTTTAGTAATCACAGGAGTTTAGTAAGTCATGTGGCAGCTCTTGATAGTGATAGCTCTCCTGTTCACACTCATTTCGACTAAGCTTTTGGGTTGCCTGATGCTACTTCTGCTCCATGGGCCTTGCAGTATTTACAGTTTGCTGTAAAAAATGCTTCCTGCTAGCAGTTGATGTAGTAATGACACCAGTAAATGAGACAAGAACCAAACATGATTATTTCAGTGGGTGGACCGTACTGATTTTTCTGAGGTTTAGGTTTGAGTGCATGTCCCTTGAAAATTTCTTCCTGATTAATTTTGCCTCAGGGTTCCTTCTGATAATATCTCCATAGCATGGAAGCCACTGATGGTAATGCCAATGCCTGAGTCAAATGGGAAGAATCCTGGAAAGTGGAGCAACAGAAATGTCTCATGGACTTCTCCCACCTGACCCAGCCCTTTTGTCATGACCTTTGTGGAGCAGGAAGGAGTCAAGGGTCTAAAACAAAGCCATGAAGGTGACGTGAAAAAGGGCCCTCGCTTCTAGAAACTTCATTTCCTAGCAAACCATGACTTAATATCCCATCCTGACCATATGAGACAATGAGAATATTTTGATGCTGTTTGTTCAGTTGTTTGAATGCAGTCACTTCAGCATTTTTCTTGGTTTCTTCCTCCGTTTTGTTTTGTAAATGTCCTTGAGAGCTGCATGCACAAAGCTGACAAAATCATACGAAATGTTGTCTCAATGGGGCCATGAAATTCACTCAGTATCAAATCTGCATTGAATATTTGTCAGCTGTAAAAAGAAAAATATTCCTTGAAATTAATTGCTTTATACTAAGGCAAATATTCTGTTGGGATCTGCTCACTCTCTGTATTCCCCTTAAATGAATTATTATCAGGTTATTTTACAGAAAAGAATTGGATCAATGATCTAGTACCACCACCACCACAAGAGGGGACCCGCTACAAAAAGTTGTGTAATGTGTTGTGGCTTGTTTCAACTTGTAATTGCAGTGTAGGATTTCTTGCCACGAAATGCATAGACGCCTCCTGATGAGACCCACTCAGTACGGTACACAGAATGTATGCAAAGCAGTAATCCCTTTATTTTATTTCCTTATTGGCTTGGTCTGTTTCTGGATGTGTAAATTCTAAATCTCACCGTTCTTTGAATGTCTGTATTCCTCTGCTTGTAATATCTGTTACCGTTGGTTTTAATTACAGTATTTCTTTGAATACCACATTAGATGTAAATGTCCTGTCTTCATTTTTAAAATATCTTTGGATTCGAGTGCAGCAAAGTTGTTTTCAGTATTCGTTTATGTGGAGGTAAGCCAGAACTGTCCAATGAGTTTAGAAATTCTGTGAGGTACCATCTTCTGACTTTACTTCATCCACACTATAGCAAGTTTTTTCTCCATCCAGTTTAGAAATTATAGTGGTGTTAATAAAATCACAGTGCTCATTTTTTTGAGTTAGGATTACAGACATTGACTGTTGAAGAATGGATTGTGCAGTGAAAGTAGTTCCGCAGACTGCTGTTATAATGTCAGGTGTTAAACACTGAGGTGGTAATCACATTGCACAGTTTGATATGGTTCTTTGCACTGGGATGGTTCCATTTCCAACTTGTAAGACACATTATGCAAAGGTGTTATCAGTTTGGGCTCTCGTGTTTGTTTTTAAAGGATTTTGAATAGCAGACAAAGTGAGCTTGTCTTCAAACAGTTCTGGCTTGATGAGTGTGGTACAATTGGTAACTTTTGTCTGTAACCTCCACCTAATAGAATGGCTTTTCCTCCAAAGGGTATGTCAGTTTGCATGAGGTCTGTTAGTAATCTGTGTATTACCATAAGAGCATTTGCTGATACCATCAGTGCCTCGTCCCATAGAATTAACGGGGCTTCCTGAATATGTTTGGCTTCTTTGCTGTTAGGAGACAGAGCTGATACAGAATTCTCCATTAGAATTAGTGGTAATGTAAACGGACTATGTACTATTCATCCTCCTTTAAGTAATATGGCTGCTATCCCTGTCCAAGTGACAGCAATGGAAGTTTTCCCTTGTCCCAATATCAATGTTTCTGTCTCTTTTTCACCATTTCAGCTACGGCCACTTTTCCCCATTGTAGACATGGCTACTGTTGTTCCTCTCCCAATTGAACCCTGCAACTGCCATTCCTTCTCTCTGGTTCTGTCTCTTTCCCTCCCCACCCTCATTTCAGCCATGGCTATAGTCATTCCTCCAACCCCACCCCCAGTACTGTCATTCCTTCTCTCTTGGTTTTTTTTAAATATTTCAGCCACGTCTACTGTCATTCTCTCCCACATACAGTGTTATTCCTTCTATCTGTTTTTCTGTCCCTTCAGCCTGGCGAAAGCATGAGGGAGCCACGGCCTCACTCCTGTCAGGAGCAGGGGGAAACCCAGAGCCTTCCTGCCACTCCCCCAATGCTGCCATCCACTGATGCACAAGACCTTCCTTGCTGTGAGGAGGAGTGGCAGTTGGCCTCATAATGTATTTGTTTGGTTCTGATGCCCGCCTGCAGCATTGTCTGCCTTGGCACACCACCAGCAACATTCTTTGCCTTGGCATGCCACCACTACCATTGTTGCTAACCGCAGAGTCAAGGTGTGGGAGGGTTTTTTAAAAAAATATTGTCCAAGCAGCTGTCAGGTTCAACTGCAAGTAAGTCCAGGCACTCTTCATAAAAGATACGCTTTATTGGAATACAAGTAAGTTGCCATTGTAAGCAGAGTTATTGTCAAGAATACCCCACCAAGCATACTGGCCTACAGATATAGTATGATGCATAAGCTCTATTAGCGAATGAGATCTGAGCGCGTGCGCAGGAATACTCCCAGCGGGAGAATACATAATGAACGGGAGACAGGCCCCCTCCCTTCCCACAATCTAAGGCGAGAAATTTTCCACCGGCTGGGAAGTCAAGCCTGTGTCTCTTTTGCTCAAGGACACTACGATAGCAAATGGTGGAGGAGAGCTCTCCCACAAGTTCCAGTGAAGCAGACTATGCGCAGGCATGCCAGTTAATTAAAACAAACAATACAGACACTGTCTAAATGCAGACAGGAGAAAAATATGGCAGTTTATCTGACAGCAGCATGCCTTGACATCAGCACTCCTTTTTTCCTGGCTCCTCTCAACAATCTCAGCAGCAGGATCCAGGTTCAGAGTGAGGACACCATGAGAGAGAGGGAAGGGAGAGTCCTCTGCTTTGGTAAGTCCATTCTCTGTGCAAGCGCAGAGAAAGCTGTTGTACTTTTGGAGGGATTTAAGTATCCCCGTATACTTTTTTTAAGATGTAAGATTTTTCCACACACCTGGAGAGTGCCCCAAGTATGCAGAAAAATCTCTTTACCCTCCATGTGCCCCCCTATCTGCAGTAATAAGTATCCACACATAGGGGGCATAGTTGGGAATTAGACTGATGATGATGATGATGATGATGATGATGATGATGATGATGATATGGTGATGATGATGATATGGTGATGATGATGATTACTTGTAACAGTCAGATATTTGACTGGTAGATGGTGTTCTGCATTTCAAAATCTAGCCAAATTCTTGAGAACTGCAGATGTATCTTCACAGGATTCTTGCTATTCCCACCAATACTGTCTTCTGGAGCTGAACTGGTGTTATTTGCTTAATGCCCAGAATGTCCAGGTGTTTCTTGAGACTTCTAGGCAATGCTCCAAGGGCTCCAATGACAACTGGCATGATGGTAACCTTCTTCTTTCAGTGGTGCTGTATCTCTATTTGTAGGTCTTGGTATTTTGTGAGCTTCTCCTGTTCTTTCTTTTTTATTCTGCTGTCCCCTGGGATTGCAATGTTAATGATCCAAACCCTATTTCTCAGTGATGATGGTGATGATGCATTGCCACAGTCAGATATTTGACTGGTAAATGGTGTTCTACAATTACTACTACTACTATTACTATTATGTTATTTATAGTCTGGCTTTCTCACTGAGTCTCAAGGCATATTACATAGTGTAAGTCAAGTACAATTAACAGGATGGGACATCCAATGAACAACACCATGATTGAGTTTGGTCTATAGAAATCTGAAAACAAACAAATCTCAAATGGAGCTGAAAAAAAGCATGAGCTTTTAAACATGATACATTAACTAGTGTAGAAGCTACCTAGTCTGGAGCATGTTTATGGTGTTAGGAAGCAATACAGTGGTGTAGGTCACAGTCTCTATCCCTTTACCAATGCAACTTTCTGACTACTTCAATACAATATAGTTCTCTTTACCTGTGCAAAAAGCCCTCTTGAATGTTTCCAGCCCCAACAGGGCAAGTGTTTGGAATCCCAAAATCTCCCAGAGCATCATGGAATCCAGGAGGATTCATGCACCTTAATGAACTTTTAGTACAAATAATCTCATTGATAAACCTATTATCTAAAAGGCAAAAGGCCTTTCAAGGAAAAGAAGGCTAAAATGGTATTCTGCTCAGTGCTGATACAACCATCGACACAAAGATGGCAAAATTCTGGGGCACCAGAACTCCAGAGGTACCACTATTATGTAAACGTTTTTGAGCAAAAGATGCTGCCTGAGCGTCTGGATTTTTAATCCATTTTTTTTCAATTCATGGTTAGAAGAGACCATATTCAGTTTGCACAGTGCACCACACTGCCATCTTGAGGCAAACAATACACATAGTAAAAATGAATGTAGATTTTTATTGCATTAAGACAACAGTTGAGACCACAAGGCTGAAGTTGGTTCCTTAATCCCAGTTCCTTATTCATTCCATATTCATGACTTATTCATTAATTTAACCAAAAACACTGAGGAGAGTTGGAAAGCTCTGAACCCCAAAATAAAGTCTGGACCAGGACACATCATACACCCCCAGGTTCCCAGGACTCTCCCCTTCAAGAGGTTATATCCTGTTTCCTGGTCCAAAGCACAGTTCTTGTGCCAGCTGCTCCAAAGTGGGATGCCCCCAGGACAATTACACAGGCAGAATCTTGGGCCACAATGCACTCCAAAACAATATTTGGACCAGCCCAAATGACACATCACCACACTCTGGAGACTATCCCTTGCAAGATGACATGCAGCGGTGACCAGTCTAAAGACTGGTTCCAGCACCATGAGCTTCTATTTGGATTGCCCCCAAGAGACCTGTATTTCAAAGGTGATTTGAATAAGGAAGTGCCCTCTGTACCCAAAATAAGGTATGGACCACCACACTACATACACCCCTGTGTTCAGTGGACTTTCCTCTTCGAGGGGATGGATGCTGTTTCCTGGTCCAAAGTGTGGTTCCTGTGCTGGCTGCTCCAAAATGAGGTGACCCATGACAATTACAGGCAGGCACTGGGGCCAGGTTGCACCCACAAAACAGTCTTTGGAACACCCCACATGACACATCACCATGCTCCAGAGACTGTCCCCTGCAAGAAAACATACAACAATGCCCAGTCGAAACTCTGGTTCTGGCACCATAAGCTTCTATTTCGGTTACCATCAAGAGGCCTATATTTCAAAGGCAATTGGAATAAGGAACTGGTCTGACGGCTTGCCATCTGTACCCAAGAAAAAGGTTTGGGCTGCCAAATGTCTGGCCCAAAAGAGACAATAACAGAACACCACTAGTGGTCACATACAGCTCTCAACTCTAAACCGTTCAATGCATCATCAGTGACTTACAATCTCTACTGGATAATGACAGTAGAAGTTGTACAGAGAATTCCTGGAGAAAGGACTGACGTGAGACAACGCCTCTTACAGAAAGAAATGTTTTGGATTCACTGGCTGAATAGTGTATCTCCAAATGGACTGAATGCAGAAACTGACCTTTCATGTTTTCTGTAAACTATTTTGTTTTCTGTAAACTATGTGATGTTGCTTTAAGTATACTGCATCTTAGCATCTGTTGGCAATTTGCAAGGTCTCTTTAATTATACTCTGTTAGGAGTTACCAGAGAGAGCCGCCCAGGATCCATTATAAACATAGCAGCATATTAGCCTGAATGTTAGTTGAGATCAGTGTCCTGTCTTAATATAATGTAAGTTACTACTGGGTTGGCTTAATTTTAAATTTAAATACTTTATATTTAAAATACCTTGTAATTTTCTGTAACAAAGGGAACATTATTACATTACAGATTTCTTAAGACTTGTTATCTAGTACTCATGAAACAGAGAGCTTTTGCACCTGTATGTAAGATTGCACTAAGATTTTATATTGTCTCTTGTTGTTTGCATAGTATATATTCTAAAGAATTTTATTTTTGTACACTACAGAATATTTCCTGAAGAAGATCCATTATTGAAATGTTGTTATGTAATCCAGAGATGACATTGATTATGTACCTTTGTTCAAGGATTTTCTTACATTTATGATGTTGTAGTGCTTCAGATTAGAATACACAGTATTTTCTTGGCAAGTCTTGATGACTGTTTGGATTGTGGGTCAGACTCTCACGACTGTTGGCTTTATACTTGTTTTGTGATTAGGTCGTGTTTGTCCAGATTTATCTTGGGTATAAGTAAGAGCAGAATGACTTAGTGTGTGTAATGAGATAAAAAGCCAAAATCTCTGTTAAGCCCTAGGGGTTTCCATTGTCCTGAATGTTGTAATAACTTGCAATTGAGCAATCTCCTGTTCCAGTCTGTTTCTGAATTTCCTTTGAAATAAAACAGCTACTTTGAGGTTGTACTGGCCCTAGTGGACTTGGTGTTCCACAGAACAATCAGGCAGAAAGACATAAAATTCACAGCAAGTCAAGCACTTAGAGGCAACTGGTATAGAATGTTTTATCACTGGTAAAGGTAAAGGTTCCCTTGCTCGAAAGCCAGTCGAATCCGACTCTAGGGTTGCAGTGCTCATCTCCATTTCAAAGCCGAAGAGCCAGCACTGTCCAAAGATGTTTCCATGGTCATGGCGCATGGAATGCTGTTTCCTTCCCTCCCACTGGTACATCACCCCAAAAGACATTGAGAAGATGGATAAAAACTATAAAGGTTTGTGTTGGAAGTCTCAAGAGTTAGATGGTACCTTTTACCATATGTGGTTGTCCTGTAAAAAAACTAGCAAATATTGGACTGGAATACATACTGAAATTCAAAAAATTCTGAATATTAAATTTGCCAAGTCACCAGAGATAATGTTATTAGGAATCTTACCAGTGAATATGGATAGAGCAATGTATGAACTGTTCAGATACATGCTAACAGCAGCCAAGTACACTCGACTGTGCGACTGAACAACAAAAAGAAAATTGAGGGTTGCCCAACTATTAGGATCTGGGTAGGCAAGATGCAAGAATACACAGTTATGGCAAAACTGACAAACTGCATTATCCAAAGACCAAATGATGAATTCGAAAATAATTGGCAAGTTTTCTATGACTACTATAACTAATTTATTTAATTAATATATCTGAAAGGTTTAATAGTAAATGATAATACTATAAGACAGTTTTAATATGAAATGAAAAGTGTAGTACATGTTGTTTATTATAACAAACTGTTGTGTGAAATCTTATAAAATGTCTATGATGTAATCTATGTTATACTATACAATATATAAGATCAATAAGATAAGATAAAAATGAAAATATAAGTTTTTAAGTTAATAGGTCATATATATTTTAAGCTATACTTTTATGCCATTACACCATATATATACTTAATTACATATACATTAAAAAATTGAAGGAAGGTCCTTAAATTCCATAAAATTGCCCTCATACTAGGGTTTTTTTGGTAATTATATTTTTGATCTGTTTTTCCCTGTTCCTTTTTTTTCTGTACCCTTATAATCATTTTTTTAAAAAAAGAAAGAAAGCACCAGGTGGTCACTCGCAGCCAGGGTTCAGGCAGGAGGGAGTCCAACGTTCAGGTATCCAGAAAGGGGAGTCGTTGGGTAGTCCAAGTTTTGGGGCTCCATAAGTAGGGGGGTCTGGGGTCCAGTCCAGGTTCAGAGCAACAGAGGTTCCAGCCAGAGATTCAGGAGACAAGGTGGGTGGTGATGCAGCCGTGGTACAAGTTGTGTCCACAATGAGCAGCTTTCCCCGCCTGGATTTATAGCTGGATCTCCATGGGCTGTTTAGCTATTGCTAATTGTGGCACACATCCCTGCAAGTACTCATCTGGTGACAGGTGTCTGCGATCCATCAGTTCTCACTGTGACGGGCTCTCAGGTCTGGACTGGACGTTGGTAAATTGCTTCTGCCCTTAAAGTTTGATGGGCTCTATCTCAGCTGGGTGTTCCTCTGAAGAGGAGGTTTCATTATCAGAGGAGGTTTTGTTATGAGGCTGGTCGTTCATCCAGTCAGGCTGGCTATCAGGGAGACATATGACAGAGGTCCCCTACTGAGTGCCCTGGGAGGTTGAGATGTTCTCCTACAGGTTTCTCAGTTTTGTGATTGTTGATGCCAGATTTGTGTCCATTTGTCCTTTGGCACAGGGTTTGACCTGTTTGTCCTATGTAGAGAACTGAAGGGTATTGTTGGCATTTAATGGCAGCTTGGCCCCAGTGTCTGCCTGTGATTGCCTGGAACAAGAATTGTGCTTTGAACCAGGAAACAACATATGTCCCCTCAAAGGGAAAAGAGGGCAACCACCACCCAGACGACGGTCTTTCCTTTAGTTGGAGGTGGGTCGGTGATGAAATCCATAGAAATCACCTCCCATGGATGGCTAGGAATCAGGAGAGGTTGCAGGAGACCTGGTGGCTTCCCCGGCCTCAGTTTGCTCATCAGGCAAGCCTGGCAGGACTGAACAAACAGGGAAAGATCCTGCCTCATGCCCGGCCACCAAAACTGTCGCTGAAGAAGGTGCAAAGATTTCACAAATCCCAAGTGACCCACCAGCTTAGTCCCGTGTGCAAACAACATAACTTCCCCCCAGAGCAACGTCAGCACAAACAGTTTAGTGTCCCGGTACCAACAACCATTTTCCTGTTCCTCCACTCCCCCTTCTTTTGCTACTTCAGTACGATCGGTCTCCGAGAAGGCAGAGGTGAACTTCAGTTCCCAAGAGTCCCCAAGAGGGGGCGGAGCCTTTGCCTGGCTGTGTGTGGTAACTATGCCCCCGAGTTGGGTGGGCGTGAACATGGAGTCTAGCACCTCCTCTTGTCGGCTATTGTGTCACAGGAGGCGGGATAGGGCATCTGCCAATGAGCTAGCTGTCATCTAGAGCAACTGTAGCTTTTTATACCAATAGAAATTCTGGCTCATATGATTGAAGATGACACCCCACAGCTCTACTTCAAATGGGAGGTTATATCATCCACAGTATTCCCCAAAATATACAAATCCACCGATATTTTGTGAGCATGAATTTTGTTTGACATCAATGGGTCAGATATGGTTGCTGAGTAGGGTTGTCATCTTTGGCCTGGGAAATTCCTGAGGATTTGGGGGCAGTGCCTGGGGAGAGCCGAGTTTGGAGAGTGGAAGGAGCTCAGTGAGGATGTGATGTCATAGTCTGCCATCCAAAGGTGCCATTTCCTCCAGGGGAATTGATCTTTGTAGTCTGGAGATCCACTGTAATTCCTAGAGAAGTCCAGGCTTCAACTGCAATTTGGCAACCCTATACGCTGACCGCACTACTTCCTTTGCCTCTAAGCAGCCATTTTCAGTACAAAGAAAGCTAACTTTCGACAGAAGCAAACTGACTGAGGCTCCAAGCTTTCCCTGCCCTGGGCCTATCTCCATGCCAAAGTTAGTGAGAGAGGTGCTGTGGTGAAGGCAGGAGAGAGAACTCATCTTGGTAGCCTGGAAATTAGTTATAATTTCAGGAGAACTGCACCCTGTTATTAGCTGACTTCTGCTTGTGCCCTCTGGCAGTCAAGAGGACTATTTAAAACACAACAGTGTACGAGGGTCTTTGTGCTACTAAGAGGAAAGCTCTGTATCATGCTGCTTTCTTGTTTTTCAAAGTAATTGGTTTTTACAGTTTGCTGATGCATTTTGTATGCTTCATAGTTATTGTGATGTAAATTTGGAACGGCAAGGTAGACATTATTAAATAAATCAACCTAGAGAGATAGGAGTTCAGCTCAATGGAGTTGTTCTCGAGTAACACATATCTTAGGAAGACTCAGCAAATGGATTTTGCTCTGGCTCGAGGCCTGACTGTCTACTTGGAGTCTGGAAAGAATTTCTGTGTCCCAACTGGTGAGGGAGATGGGAGAGAAGTATTCCTTCCCTCTAGAGGAAAGCAACGGCAAACTACCTCTGCTCATCACTTGCCTTGGTCCTGGGGTTGCCAGGAGTCAGTTGCAACTTGACGGCACACAATTATTGTATTTCTAGTTCTGGCTTACTCTTTCAGTTATCCAGTGCCATTTTCTTTGCTGAACTCATTATGCCGCCCACCTGCTCTCTTATTACGGCTCATCCCTTGTGGCTTTGACTGTGAGGTGCTAGTGGGTGGGTTGGATTTGATCAGTTTTCAGTCCCTTCCGGTCATGATTCTGTGGATTCACCGTATCATCTGTGTGTGATCAGCTGCACACTCATCAGTAACTCTTTCCAATGATAACTTTTCCCTTATAGATCAGAGGACACTTTGACCCCAGTTGGGACAATATGATAAATGGCCACCAGTTTCTGTTTCTAGACCAAATGCAACTCCATCCTCTATGTGCCATCTTGTTTGGAGCAGCAAGAAAACAAGGTTTTGATCATAACTCCCCCTTTTCTCTCTTTCTTTCCAGGGTGAATTGCTGAGTCCCTGTCGGTGTGATGGGTCAGTGAAATGTACACACCAGCCCTGTCTGATCAAATGGATCAGTGAGAGGGGATGCTGGAGCTGTGAGCTGTGTTATTACAAGTATCATGTCATTGCCATAAGCACAAAGAACCCCCTGCAGGTAAAGGTACTAGAGATTATTACGAAGTCTTTTCTGCTGTTGTTTGGGCATATGCTTATGCCTTCTGTCCTCCATTGTTGGATGTGTGCGCAGCTTTCCATTGTTTTGTGCACTGCACAGTGAATTGCAGAACTGCAGCCTTCCTCCGTGAATGGAAATGGCCTAGGAGGATATTGTGGAAGAGAATCAGTAGAACAGAAAGGGGGGAACACCAGAGGAGAGCATTTAACACTTCCCTGTTCACTCATCCACTAGTGTTATGAGGCTAACACAAAGCTGGGAATTGTAGCTTTGTTTCATTTTAAATTAGTTTAAAACATTTTAATGCTGCCTTTCCACCCTATCAGGGTCCCAAAAGTGGTGCACAGAAAAACATTAAAACACTCTAAAAATGAAAAACAGAATTTAAAATTATAGAATAATTCAACAGAAACACATAAACAAAACAATACCGGAACCAGGGAGGAGGGCCAAGAACAGTTATTGGGGGGATGCCAAACTAAACAAAAAAGTCTTCACCCACTGGTGGAAGACTCCAACAGAGGGAGACAAATGAACACCCCAGGGGAAGAAGTTCCAAAGTTTGGTGCTACAACCCCTTCTTGGGTTGCCACCCATCCAGCCTCAGATGGTGGCAGCAACTAAAGCAGGGCCTCCAAAGATGACCAGGAGTTAATGGGTAGGTTCATATGAGAGAAGGTGGTCCTTAAAGTATGCTGGTCCAGGGCCATACAGGGCTTTAAAGGTCAATATAGCAACTTGAATTGAGCCTGGAATCAAATTGGAAGTCAGTGTAGACAGAACAAGACTGCGATGATATGGTCCCCATGTCCCACTCCAGTCAGCACTCCGGCTGCAGCATTCTGTGCCAAATGCAGTTTCTAGACAATCTTCAAGGGCATCCCCACATACAGCACATTTTAGTAATCTAATCAAGATGCTACCAGGGCATTCATCACAGTGCCAAGATCTTTTCAGCCCAGGAGGGGTCTCAGCTGGCTCACCAGCTGAAGCTGCTGAAAGACAACCCTGGCCACTTCTGCTACCTGTTCATCTAACAGGAAGCCTGAGTCCAGGAGCACCCCCAAGGAGCACCCCCAAACTCCCTCCAAGCACCTGTTCACAGTTTTCACAACCTCCCAGGTAATGTGAAATAGAGCTGAATGTTGATGGCAATTCAGCCTGAATCTCTGGATGACCTCTCACAGCACCTTTACATAGCTGTTGAAAAGTATGGGTGACAAGATGTAACCTTGGGAACCCCAGAGGCCAAAGGCCAAGGTGCAGAGCAGCAGCTAGGACTGAAACTACAACAGAACTGTGCTTCCCATTCCCAGTCTGTAAAGGCAATCCAGAAGGAGACCGTGATCGATAATATCAAAAACTGCCAGGAGGTCCAGGAGAAATAACAAGGCCACACTCCCCTTGTCCATCTCCCAGAGCACGTCATCCACCAGGGCAACCATGGCCATTTCAGTCTCATAACCAGGCTTGAGACCAGATTAGAATGGATACAAACAACCCATGTCGTTCAGGTATCCCTGAAGCTGTCCAGCCACTACCTGTTCAATCATCTCGCAGAAGAATGGCACTCTTGAGACTGGATGGTAGTTAGTCAACTCTCTTGGATTCAGAGTTGGTTTCTTTAGGAGTGGACATATTACTTCCTGCTTCAAGACAGGAGCAACCACCCCTTTTCTCAGGGAGGCATTTACTGTCTCTTGGACCCAGTCCACCAGCACCCCCCGCAGAAGATTTAAGCAGCCAGGAAGGGCAAATGTTGTACAAACAGGTGATAGGATTCCTGTCCACATCCTCAGGCTACGCAAGCTGAGAGGTATCCCACACAACTGAACAAATCAGTGCCCTGGGACCATCAGATCCTGTTGCTGCTAATGCAGAGTCCAAGTCAGAATGGATGCAAAAGATTTTACCCTTGAACTGTGCACTGTACAGCAGTCTACCTCTTCCTCTTGGCCAGAACACAATAGGCCCCTGACCACCTGGAAGCATTCTGCAGGTCTACACTGTGCAGAGGCAGTGGTAATGGAGAAATACCATTTCTTTGCTGCCGTCACCACCATGGAATAGGCTCTTAAAACGAGCTCCAGCCTGTGCCTTATTGGATTTGTCCCAAGTCTCTCACCACTGTCGCTGTAGCCATCTCCTCTGTCTTTGCATCATCTGCAGCCCTTCATTAAAACTAGGGGCTGCCTGGGATCTTAGACCTAGGAGAGGACACCTAAGTGCAATCGTGTCAATTGCATGGATCATTTCCCCATTCCAGAGGTCAACCAGGGTGTCGACAGGAGTACCGATCATATCAGCAGGAAAATCCCCTCATGCCATCTGAAAACCTATGGGATCCATCAGGCTATTGGAGCAGATCATTTTTTAAATTTTTAAAAGATTTTTATTAAATAGTATAAAGGGAAAGGGGTGGGGAGATAGGGAATAGGAAAGGGGTACCAAGAAAGTAATACTTACAATTGCTTCTACATCCACTATTACATTACACTAATAATTCTACTTATAGGTAAAAGTTCACTTCCTCGAAAGCCAGTCAAATCCGACTCTAGGGTTGCGGTGCTCATCTCCATTTCAAAGCCAAAGAGCCAACGCTGTCCGAAGACGTTTCCGTGGTCTTGTGGCCAGCATGACTAAACACCAAGGTGCACGGAATGCTGTTACCTTCCCACTGAAGTGGTATCTATTTATCTACTTGCAATTTCTTGCTTTCGAACTGCTAGGTTGGCAGGAGCTGGAAGTAGAGACGGGAGCTCACTCCGTCATGCGGCACTCAGGTCTCGAACTGCTGAACTACTGACCTTCCATAGCCTGCAGTTCAGCGTCTTAACCACTTGAGCCACCGCAGCTCCTAATTCTACTTATACAATCAGATAATTCTTTATATTAAATCTGATCACTTAAACCCATACATTTCTTGATATCTGCAAAAACCCATATTGTTGCCTTTATGTCATAAAAGCATTCTATAACTTCTTAAAAGAAATGTATACAATGTTATTTTGTTGTTGTTCAGTCACACAGTCGAGTCCGACTCTTCATGACCCCATGGACCACATCACGCCAGGCCCTCCTGTCTTCTGTCGTGCTCTGGAGTTTGCTCAATTTCGTGTTCGTTGCCTCAATAACACTGTCTAACCATCTCATCCTTTGCTGTCCTCTTCTTCTTAGACCTTCAATCTTTCCCAGCATCAGGGTCTTCTCCAGGGAGTGCTCCCTCCTCATTCGGTGGCCAAAATATTTGAGCATCAGCTTCAGCATCTGGCCTTCCAGGGAACAGTCAGGGTTGATATCTTTTAGGATTGACTGATTTGATCTCCTTGCAGTCCAAGGGACTCCCAAGAGTCTTCTCCAGCACCATAATTCAAAAGCATCTATTCTCCGGCGCTCGGCCTTCCTTATAGTCCAACTCTCGCAGCCATACATTACTACTGGGAATACCATTGCTTTGACCATATGGACTTTTGTAATATATTTTAACAAAACATTCTAAATTAATTAATCATATTTGAGTTGTACTAGATTCGTATCTATAGATTCTCATATTCAGATCTCTTATAACCTCTTAATCATTTACTACAAAACTAATCCTTACCCACACAATTATGGATCCTTAACTTCCTACTGCTTATAAGTAGCCATTCTATAACAAAAAGATTCTGGAAATAATATTTTAAAATACAGCTCCCTGGAAAAGAAATTCCTTTAATATTACATTTTACTAAATCCATATTTATAGACTCTAGCATTTTTATTATTATTCTATATCCTAGTCCCAATTATTTCTTACTAAATATTGCTAACAAAAATTACTAACTAAAATAATATACATTTCTTACGAAAGTTTTCCTACAGCTATTAATAATATTTATCTTTAGATTTTTCTAAAATAACATATACAAATGCTACAAATGCCTTATAACAAATATTTCTTTGACATTTAATTTAATTTCAATTTCAAATTCAACTTAACCTTCTTAATTAACTTCTTGGTTATCATTAACCATCCTTTGCACTACTACAGCCATACTGAATAATAGTTATATTTAATAAATAAATTATAATGAAATTATCTCACATTCCTTATCCATAAGAAGAGAAAAACAGAAGATAGAGAGAGAACTTCCATAGAGCTATTATTGATATTTGTCTTTAAGTCACATTACAAGATTTTTTATAGTTGTCTTTAAGTCACATTACAAAACTACCTTGTGATACCCATTTCTTTTAACATTTAATTTTTGGCCTCACTTTCTCTTAAGTTTAAGTTTCCTATTAAATTTCATTTTAAATGTCACTTGCTCTGCTGTAGCAATTCCATCTTAAATAGTCCTTCCCCCTCCATTTCTTCTTTTTCCCCCTTCCCTTCTTGAATTCCCAAAGTTTTATCTTCTGCAATTGTGGTTGCTTCTGTAGTATTTCAGTATGGGAGTAGAACTCTATCCTTGTTTACTTGCTATATCCAATAACAATGTATTAGTCGTGCTTAAAATTGTCTTCCATTCCTCCATCTTGGTATCTTGTGGTTCTTTCACTTCAGATAGGCATGCAGCTATGTTCTTCATTTTCACTTTAAACAGTTTAGACTCTGATATTTCCACATCTTCCAGTCTCGGTTCCTCACTCAGATCTTGTGCTTCACTTGGTAATTGTTTCAGCAAGCTTCTACTTGATCAAATTTACAAGAAAGCTCCTGGACGTGGTCCACTAAGAGACACAAATTGCACCATATTGGAAGTACAGCTGTATTAAAAATGTCTTTTAATGTTTCCATTATCGCTTGAAAAGTACTTAACCATACAATTTTTAACTATTTCATCTTGAGTTTTATCTTCTAGCATTATTATATACAATTTTTTAATCAGTTTGTCATCGGCATGCAATGGTACCTTACCCATTTCTGTTATATTTGTATAAAAAAACCCCTGGGTTATCTTTAGCAAATCTAGAATCTATTTGTACTTTTCCCACCAATCTAGATTGAGTTCCTGTTCTTTAAGTTTTTCTGGTTATTTTAGTTCATTTTTATTATCCAGGAGGTCTTCATATCTCAGCAACATATTTTTTTGAATTAGGTTTTGTAAAAGCTTCGAATGGTGAAACCCATTTGGGTGTCTTAGTGTAAAATATTCTTTTTACACTTTCCCATACTTTCAGTAAGGATTTCCTAATAATATGCTGCTTAAAATATTTATGTCCATCTGATTTTCCATGCCACAAAAATGTGTGCCAACACAATAATAGGTCATGTCCTTCTAATCTGGTATTTTCTACTGTGATCCAGTCTTTTAGCCACATCAGAATTCTTGCTCTGTAATATAAGAGCCAGTCAGTAAAGAAAATCCAGCTCTTTCTTTTGCATCTTCTAAGGCCTTCATTTTTATTCTTGGCTTCTTGTTCTGCCATATGAATTTTGTCAAGATCTTTGAAGTATTGCTGGTTTTGGAGAATTGGAATTGTTTGAAATAAAAATATCAGTCTTGGTAAAATGTTCATCTTTATTGTGGCTATTCTGCCCACCAAAGATATTTGTAGGTTTTTCCATTCTTCCAATTCATTTTGCATTTCTTGCATAAGTTCAATGTAGTTATCTTTCACCAAAGAGCTATATCTATTTGTTATATTTATACCTAAACATTTCAATATTTTGTGCTTCAATGCCTGATTTCTCTTGTAACTGCTGATTTGATCTATAGTCATATTTTTTTTTAACATTTTTGTTTTAGTCACATTAATCTTCAAACCCACAACTTGACCATATTTTTGTAGTGTTGGAGATTGGCTGTGAGGCATTTGCAAGCTATTTCATGGATAAAGTCTTGGCGCTTTGCCGCAATCTCCCCATCACAGTTGAAACAGTGAGTGAACTCGAGGCTCCTTGCATGTCTTCAGTGTCAGTTCTGGATCACTTCAGCCTTCTCAGTCTGGAGGAAGTCAACAGATTGCTCGCAGCTGTATGCCCAACCACGTGCAGCCTTGATCTGTGCCCTTCCTGGCTTATTAAAGTGGGCCATGAAGGGTTTCGAGGTGCCCTAAGGGATATTATCAACAAGTCCCTCTCTGAGGGGCAGTTCCCAGTGGCACTCAAGGAAGCATTGGTCCACCCTGTCTTGAAAAAACCATCTCTGGACCCGGCCGAATTGGCCAACTATCAGCCGAGGCAAATTAATTGAGAGAGTGGGGGTGATACATCTGCAGGGCTTTATGGATGACACTTCTGTACTTGACCCCTTCCAGTCAGGCTTTCACCTGGGACATGGGACAGAGATGGTGCTGGTCGCCTTGACAGATGATCTCCAGAGACATCTGGATTGGGGTGGTGTGGCAGTACTGTTGTTAGATCTGTTGGCTGTGTTCAACAGAGTCGACCACCAGTTGCTGACCCACCACCTTGCCGACATGGGGATCCTGCAGGGTCGGGGACAAAGGGTGGTGCTAGGGGAACAGCAGTTCAAGAGACACCCGCTTGAGTGTGATGTGCCTCAGGGGGCAGTGCTGTCACCAATGTTATTTAACATTTACATGCACCCCCTTGCCCAGATTGCCCAGAGGTATGGGCTGGGGTGCCACCAGTACGCTGATGACACCCAGCTCTATCTGATGTTGGGCAGCCAGTCGAACTCCAGAATGGAAGATCTGGACAGGGCACTGCAAGCTGTGGCTGGTTGGCTCAGACTGAGTCGGTTGAAGCTGAACCCGGTGAAGATGGAGGTCCTGGCCTTCAGTGGGGCACCCTTGGTGCCAGCGTCAGAGGTTAGGAGTCTGGGAGTGCATCTGGATGCCTCCTTAACTACGGAAGCTCAGGTAGCAGCCACTGCTAAGTCAGCCTTTTACCATCTTCGGCGGGTTAGGCAGTTGCCCCCTTCCTTGACTGCAGTGACCTGGCCACAGTGATCCATGCGACAGTCACCTTGAGATTAGACTACTGTGATGCTCTCTACATGGGCCTGCCCTTTTCACAAATCCGGAAGCTGCAGCTAGTGCAGAACACCACAGCCAGGCTCCTGATGGGCCTCCCTAAATGGGAGCACATCCGGCCTGCGCTGAAGGCACCGCACTGGCTGCCAATAGCATACTGAATTCACTTCAAGGTGCTGGTACTACGTTTAAAGCCCTATATGTCCAGGGTCCAACATAACTGAGGGATCACCTTTCCCCATATATACCCCAGAGAGCACTACAATCCAGGTCACAACATTGATTGACCATTCCAGGTTCAAAGGATGCCAGGCTTGTGGCCACTAGGGCCAGGGCCTTTTCTGTAGCAGCTCCACACTGGTGGAATGAGCTCCCAGAGGAGACCAGGGCCCTGTGGGATCTTTTACAGTTCTGCAGGGCCTGCAAGACAGAGCTCTTCCATCAGGCATTCAATTAGGAGCCGGCCCCCACTACCATGCCACACTATTGCACAGTGCCAAAGACCATGGAAGCAGAAATATTGGTTGTATGTTATATGCCATCTGAACTACTCAGAGATGACCATCAGCACTAGCACTTTGCTTATTGGATTGTTTTAATTGTTTTGGAATATTTTAAATTTTGTATGGTTTTATGGCAGGAGGAACCAATTTTGTAAGCCGTCCTGAGCCCACTCACGGGGAGGGCAGGGTATAAATAGAATACAATAAATAAATAAATAAATAGGTTGTGTAATTGCATCCAATAGGTTTTCTAGAATAAATAATACGAGGTCATCTGCAAATGCTTGTAATTTATATTTCTCCTCTTATTTTGAGTCCTCTGATGTCTCTATCTTTTCTTACGGTGTCATTCAATACTTCCAATACAAATACAAACAATAATGGTGAAAGTGGACAATTTTGTCTAGTTCCTTTTTGTATTTCAATATTTTGTGATAAGTCTCCATTGATAAGAATCTTTGCATGTTGTTTAGTGTATATTGATTTAAACATTATAAAAAATTCTGCCAATTGTTCCAACATAAAACTCCAACTGACATTGTCAAATGCTTTTTCCGCATCCAGAAAAATCAAAGACATTTGTTCTTCTGGGTGTGCTTCAAAGTATTCAATTACATTCAAGACTGTACTAACATTATTTCTGAATTGTCTTTTTGGTAAAAAAAAAAAAAATCTTGCTTGATCTTGATGAATTATCTGTATCAATTTTTTTTCAGTCTTGTAGCTAAAATAGAAGCATAGATTTTATAGCCCACATTTAATAGTGAAATTGGTCTATAGTTTTTAATTTCTTTCTCATTTGAATTTGCTTATGTATCAGTGTTATTAGGGTTTTGTTCCAAGTTTCTGGTAAGGTTTTTTGGTGTGGCAGTGGCAGACCAGCTCTGAGAGAGATCCCAAGAAGCTGTGCCAAATCACCAGGCTTAGAAAGAGTTTGACAGCTCTTGAACTCCCCTGGGCTCTCTGAAGAGGAGCCCAAGCAGGGGGCTTGATCTTGGACTCTCCACAAGTGGCAGCTAGTGGACTGAGTCCAAGATCAACCTGAAGCCTGAACCTGAGTGAGAGCACCTATGGACTCCATAGCTGGAAAACCATGAAATGACAGGGATGAGGAAATACAATCGACCTCATAAAAAAAACTCAAAAGCAACTCTAACACTATGAGTACTATTAAAGCACTGAATTCAGAAGAGACTCTCTATTCTGATCTAGCCCTTTAAAAGAGGATGTAAAAAGAGAGAGGTGAAGGGATTCCCTCCTCCACTCCAGAAGTGGCTTGGAAAAGAAATATATCCTAAGATACCTAAAGTACTTTCAAGGGCCAAAAGAAATGGTTGATGTCTGGAATTATTTTCTTGACAGACTTTTACTACTCTTCAAGTATAATTTGATGCTCTATGACCCTGTGGATTATAACTTTGGATATTGGATTATTTGGAGTAGACTTCTTTCTATTAAATCCCTTTTGGAATTATAACTTGGCTATATTTGGATCTACATGTTAATATCCTAATGGATTACAATTCTTTATAACTTTTTATTTGGATTACAAATTAAAGACAAGAAAGAAAGAAGAAAAGAGCTTACAAATGACTGGAACTCGCTTTCACTTTCCAAACATCACTTCCGCAGAGGTTATGTTTTAATTTGGAATTGTTATGTCTTTTCATGTTGTTCTTACCAAAGCATAATCTGTTCCTGAGAGTAATGTAAACTGTTGATAACTTCCTTTGTGGTTATATTGAGAATATTTGTAGGAAACAAAAAAAGGAGGTTAAACTTAAGGCACTGACTGGGAGGGTGCCTGTGGATATTAAGAGATTCTTTGGTTTGACTATTGTGATTATTGTATAATTTTAAAAGATGTTTAGTTTAGAGTAATTCAAAATATAGTAAACAACACTGTTAACAACATGATGAATAAAAAAATTAAACCCCCTACTGGCTCTTCTCCTGGCCAATCTAAATCAGTATCTGCCAGTCTGACGCAGATCTCAGCAAAGGAATTACAAATTTTAATACAAGAAGCTGTTACAGCAGCTGTCAACCCCATGAAAGTTCAACTAGATTCACTCACACAACAAATGACACACCAGATGTACAAAAACAGCTCAAAGAAAATAGACAAGAAATTTCTTCTTTGGCCAAAAATGTTAATCAAATGGTAGACAAATTTTAAAAGCTGCAGCTTAAAGTAAAAACAGAATCTAAGCAAAATTCCATGATAGAAGCACTCAGTAAACTAGAGCTTGCTAAAGCAGCATGCACTCTAAGATTCCAAAATATCCCAGAAAAACAAGATGAGAAATTGAGATTTGAAATGGCACAAATACTGGCTAAGTATATGGAGGCGGAATACACAGATGAACTATATAATGAAATTGATGTTGCTTATAGAATGAATTCTGGATATGCAAGGAGAAATAAACTTTTGAGAGAAGTGCATGTGAGATTCCACAAAAGATCAATAAGAGATGAAATTCTGAAAGGAACAAGTGAAACACCTTTACAAATAGCAGAAACAGAAATTAAAACCTTAAAAGAAATTCCATGGAGAGTGAGAGAGAAAAGAAGAGAATATATGGAACTTACAAGCACTCTTAGAAAGAACGGAATTGCATATAGATGGCTACTCCCAGAAGGCATTTTCTTTACCTACAAAGAGAAAAGATATAAAATTAACTCAATTTTCAAAGTGGAAGAATTTTTAGAAACAAATAGTGAAGATTTGAAAACTGAGGAAGAAGAAACAGAAACTACAGAGGAGGACCAGCAAGAAACACAAGGAGCAACTGGAGGAACTGAAAAAACAACAAAAAATAGAAAAACTGGAAAGATCACAACACCCTAGATGGTTACAAGATTTCAACTGAAGAGTAAAGATGACAACAAAATACTAACTAAAGATGGATAGAAGAAATAAAGATAGTCTCAATAAATGTCAATGGACTGAATGCACCCCGAAAAAGACAGATTTTTCAACAATTGAAAAAGATGCAATTAGACATATGTCTACAAGAGACCCATATAAAATATACAGACCAAAAATATTTGGAGATTAAAAAGCTTGGATAAAGAGAAAAATAAAAAAGAGGTGTAGTGACATATGTTAAAGAATATCTGCACCCAGAATTAATTTACAGCTCTGAAGATGGTAGAATTTTGATAGTCTAAATACAAATACAAATTATAAATATATATGACCCCAATCAACAAGAAGAAATTTTTTATTAATTGTTACAATAATTTATTTTAAAACTTAACATCTAAGAGTGAAATTAAAACTATTACAATACCAAATGAATTGCCTGAGGAGGAGGAAGAGGGGGACCTCAGACAGATGCAATGCTATAGTTCCCACCCTCCAAATAACCCATTTCTTCCATGGAATACCAGGTGACAGCTGGAGAGCTCTTAAAGCTCTGGTGCTAATTCAAAGTGCTGGGGATGTGTTGCATTCTGGCAGGGGATGCTGTGAGTGTAGAAAATGAATTTTTGACAGAGTAGTGTTTTGGAAAATCTTTAGGAACTGTTTGGTTCATGTACCATGGGGCAGCCATCCAGAGCCTCAAATTGGCATCAAAACCAATTTAAGGCAAAATAGAGATATGGAGACTTTTCCATCCTCCTTTGCATCAATCTGTCTTTGTTGGCCAGCAATTCATACATTACTTCACTAGCCCTGGCTGCTTGCTCCTGTACAGCAGGAGCCTCCCTATGGAAGCTGCCTGGGTAATTTTGGACCAGCCAGAGACTTTCTGCCTAACCTACCTTGCAGAGTTGCTGTATAAATCACAAAGTGGAGGAGGAGAATGAAGTAAGCTGCTTTGCTCCCCACTAAAGAGAAAGACAGAACTTTGCCTAGGAAGAGGCTGCTGAGAGGAGAGGAGATAAAGTTGCCAACTTTAGGTATGGAAATTCCTGGAGTTTTGAGGGGTGGAGCCTGGAGAGGGTGGGGTTTGAGAAGGGGGTGGGACCTCAGACAGGTACAATCCCATGGACTCCACCCTCCAAACCAGCCATTTCCTCCTGAGGAACCATTGTTGCCAATCTCCAGGTGAGGGCTGGAGAACCCTCAGAATTACAACTGCTCTCCAGGAGGGAGGGGGAAGGAGATGGAAAAGTGAATTCAGAGGAGTAGATAAAGGTAGGTCGATGTTGGCTGGGAAGGAGATAGCCTTGCCAACTCCAGGCTGGGAAATTCCTGAAGATTTGAGGGGTCAAGCCTAGAGAGGGTGGGGTTTGAGGAGGGATGGGACCTTAGACAGGTACAATCCCATGGACTCCACCCTCCAAACCAGCCATTTCCTCCTGGGGAACCATTTTTGCCAATCTCCAGGGTGGAGATCACTCAGAATTACAACTGCTCTTCAGATGGTAGAGATCAGTTTCCCTGGAGAAAACAGTAAGCTCTGTGTCATTATACCCTGCTGAGGTCATCACAGCAAATTGACACTGAGTGCCCAAGGCCAGGGCACCGGCCCAGAGCTTCTTTGTAGAGCTCGTTGTATTTATTTCCACAACAGGCCTTATTCCTGTTAGATCAATAAAGGACAGCACAGTCAAAAATCTTCTAATAATTATAGTCCCTTTTAAATGTTGTTTCCTTTAGTTTGAGAGCCGCTTCCAAATCGGGGTGGGGGAGGAACTGCATAACAGTTCCCCCACTCCTCTTTATTTTTCTAATCTTTTTTTTACAGTCTGGTTAAATCCTTCAACTCTATTTCAGAACTTACTTGCAGAATATCTTCTTATAGTTTACATAGAGAGTCACTTGATGGAGAAAAACGCTTAGTTTCAGTTCTTAAAAAGTCTGGTAGTCACAACTTAGTGCCAAGATGATGATTGCCTCAGCTGGGGCTTCAGGGCAAACAGGAGACTTTAGATCAAAGCCACCGCCAGAATCTGGCTCCCCGTCACACCCCCTGCTTCAGGTACCCCTCTTCTGGGGTCCCCCTAGGAGTCTGGGTTTCCCCAAACCATGCAATTCAGGCGGCTGCTAGAGCAGAGCTCTGCAGCTCCTCCCGATTTTGTTGTACTGAAACTGGAAGACCAGATCATTTTAATTGATACCCCTATTCCTGTGGAGTCTTGGTACCCCTACAAGTCTAAACCCCAGCAAGTAGTGATCTTTCTATGACAAGGAGACTACTTGCAATCTCCCCCAACTTCAGATCACCTTTTTCCTGCCCAGAGCAAAACACCAGATCAAAAGTGTTACCTGCACTGTGAAGTCTGTTATTACCTGAGACAAGACCACAGTTATCATGGAGACTATAAAATCTTGAACTGCTTCTGATAAGGCAGCCTTGGCATATTGTTAAAGTCCCCCAGGACAACTAGTTTAGGAGTCCTCAACACCACAACTGAGACTCCACAAGCTCAGGCAGAGAGACTGCTGGGCAGCAGGTGGGCACTACAACAACAGAATCCCAGTCCTGTCTCATACTCCCAGCACTGCATACACACTCACAAACCTGGAAGAGTCCTGGGCAGGGCATCAAGCCAGCGGGATAGAATCCTGGCAGACTACAGTGACAACACCTCCCTGCCCTGCCCAGGACTATGCTGGTGCATCACTGATTACCACAGGCAGCATAGTTGGGAGAAGTTAACTCCTCCCCCCTCCCCAAGCCAAGTCTCAGTGATACATGTCAGGCCAGCTCTCATTTAGAATTAAATCCTGGATGCCTGCCATTCTCCCTGTAACTAACCTGGCATTTAAATGCAAGATATTATAGCCCAGCAGGATATTGATAGGTCGCCCAGCATCACCCTGACTGGAAGGAGAACTGGAAAGGGGCAACATCGTATAAGTGTCTGACGTCCCTTACCTTTACCCTGTTCTTCTCCCACCACCCTATCTCCCCCTACCCCACACCCTATTGTCATGGCAGCAGGTTGTGTCACCTTAGAGCCAGGTGGTAAAAAGCAGGTAGCACCTGTTGGTTGGCACTGCCATGGTGATTGCTGAGAGGCCTTCTTGGTTGGAATGTGTGTGCTGTGTGCTTGCGTCTCACCGCTTTTCTCTGCAGCTGTCTTTTCCAGGCCCCACTGTTATCTCTCCATGGCCTTGAGCACCTGTTTTACCCAGCTACACTCCTTACCAGTCTCCTGCCCTTGCCTAGACCGTTAGCTTTCCCCTGCGCTTTTAGGAGGGTGCTTATTGGCTTTTATACATCAAGGAGTCCTGTAAAATTGGGGTATAATTGTTTAACCTGCGCATTTGGAGTTATTCCAGACACAAGCGCTCATGGAGTGTCTACTGCTCTGATCAATAAACTGAATCTATTCAAGATCCTGTGTGTTGGTACTGAGTTCTTGGAATACCTGACAGCACCCCAGTAATGATAAATGATTTTGATTCTTCTTCATACTGCCAGCACTGGGGAGTTCAAAGCATCTGTCACGCCTGTTAGCCAAATTGCTCTATTTTAAATATAGCAATTGGTTTATTATTATTATTGGATTCTCGCCTGTATATACAGAGAATGCTGCTAGTCTGTAATGGTTCCCAGTAAAAGACACAGAGACCAGGTATAATTAATAAAATATTATTTTACTGAATATAATCCTTATTTATCCATTCACAAACACACAAACAGTATTCAAACATTCACACACATAAAATAGAACTAAGAAAGCAGAGGGGATTGATGGCTTATGGAGAGGTGATACTACCTGTCAGATGTGCAGAAGTCCATGAAGAAGGATTGTGGCCTAAACCCAGAGGGTTCAGGGGTGGGCTGCCATTTTGGCTCATGGCAGAGACACACACGGTCTGAGGCCATGTGTCTGCTGGGATATACCCACTGTAAGACAATGCAGCCCAATGGGTGGCCCAGGGGGCTGGTCTCAGGTGAGAACAAAAGATTTCCTGGACCAATGATGAGTCCCAGGGGTGTGTGATGTCAGTAGAGGCAGACCTTAGGTATGGCCAATCAGGTTCCAGAGAGGCAGGGTCTGGATTAAATAATTAGAAGCCAGGTGTTGGGTGGCTAGTTGAATGGATTATAGGACTTGCTGGCCAGGTAAACAAAAGGTGGGAGACTTCCCTGATTGTCCCTAATTAGCATCAGGAAGGGTCGTTAACGATTTGAATGCTTGACTGGGTAATCCCTTCATGCACTGGCAGAGGAAAAGTCCTTTGTCTGCTGTCCTTAATCCGTGTAGGTGACATGCAGCAGGTATGTAATGGAGTCCCTCAGAGTAAAAAGACAGCTTTTTCCTTTCTCTATGGGCTTCTACCTTGGCATCCATTTTACAGTCTAGACAGACCATGTGGCAACAGCAAACAGTTCATAGCAAAGCCCCATAATGGCGTCGGGGCTAACACGCCTCTGGTCCAGTCTGGGGGGACTGGCGGGTGGTCCCCGGGTAGGCCAGTCGAAGAGGAACGCAAAGGGGTTCAGCCACAAGCCTCAGATGTGAGAGGGACCTGAGGTTTCGTCACCTTCAGTATCCACTTCTCCTTTGGAGTAGGAACAAAGAGAGGCCTCGTCGTCTCTCTCTGGGAGTGCAGGCTCTCTCTCTCCAAACTCCTTCTCTCCTCCCCGGCTCTGGCGTTCTACCCCTCTTTTTATTCCCTTCCACCACACCTTACCCCTCCCTCCCCCTTTGTCGAGGCCTCATTGGCTCCTGGGCTTGTCTGTCGGCGTGCCTCCTTCTTTCCATTGGTTCTCAGTTGTTTCCTTTAAGGGTGGTGTGCTCCACCCCTTCCAGCTTCTACAGTTGGGTGTTGGCTGCATCCTGCTGGCCCTTCAGCTGGGGTCTGCTGGAGTAGAGGAGCAGGTAAGGAGGTTGCTCTAAGGTGTAGAGGGAGGAAGGGACCACAGGGCTCGCAGGGTTTCTTCCGTGCCCGCCCTGGTGAGGAGGGCTGGGTCCCCGTGTCTTCTGGGGCTACTCTAGACGCCCCCCCCAGCGGGTCCTCCTCCCAGGCTTGTTTCCATCCCCGAGCCCTGGGTGGCTGGGCTAGCAGGGGTGGGCTGTCTTTGTGCGATGGTGTAGCCCAAGCCCCGTCTGCTGGCGTTTGCCCTCGGCCCCTCTGTCCTCCCGTGCCCGCCCGGGCCGGGTCGGGCGCGGCCTGGGGTGGGGCCGAACGCGGCTCCTCGGAGGCCCGTCCTCCGCCTCCACCCGCCCCTGCTCGGCGCCGCCCGTTGGGAGGCAACCCGGGACAATCGGGGGAGAGGCACAGCGGCGGCCCCGGGCATGCAGCCGGCCTTCCCCGCCTCCCCTGTGCCAGCTCCTCGCGTTCCTGGGGGGGGCGGCCTTGGGCGCGGCAAGGCTGCCGCGTTTCCCATTTGCCGCCTCCCCCGTCCCTCGAGGAGACGCGGCGCTGGGCGTCACGGCCCCCCCGCGTCCCGGCTCGGGCCCCCGCCGCGGCTCCACGGCCCGGCGGAGCCGCTGGGAGTCGGGACAGCATCTTTAGGAGAATCTCTTTTTGCAAAATTTGTATTCACAAATACTACATCAGAAACTTCGTGTTCCAAAGAAACTGCTGGGAAACAACAGAGCAGACCCCACTCAGCTTTAAGCAGAACTGATATCATAGCTGTGGGATCCATGAAACTCTGAACACGGCAAGCTAATTTCTGTGAGCTCAAGAGAGAAGTTTCTAAAAAAAAACCACACAAACCCCCCATCCATTTACATGAGTCCACAAGTGATTTCCAGGAACCCTTGTACATTCCAGCAACTCTTAATTTCCAGACTACCTTGTGCATTTATGTGGCAAGCTACAAAAGTCTGTTTGGAAGGCTCCTTGCTTCAGTAAAGTGTCTACTTAACTTGAATTGCTCTCATTAATGAACCTTTTCAGCCAGAAGAGCTAGAAGAGCTCCATGGGAAAGGCAATGCCCTTACATTTTTTTTCCCATGGTGGAACTAATCAGATCCATAAACTTAATATTAAACAAAATCTAGTATAATAAACTATTGGTAGTCTGCCAGTTTTATCAAAAGACTATCCCAGACTCAGTAAGTTATAAAAATATACTAAAAGAAGTCTGTAGGTATAATTATGAGAATGATTAAAGGAGGCTCTGTTAAACTATTCCACTGTCCCCAGTGTGTTTTGGGGAGGGATGGAAACAAGATTTCTAGGTCTCCTGCCCTCTGGCTAAGCAACTTGTTCTTCACACTCCTCCTCCTTCACGTGACATGAGAGTTTATTTTTTAAAACCCAGCAGCACGAGTGGCATGACATCACTTCCAGGAAAAATGGGAGGCCTGGCAACTCTGGTTAATTTTTTCCCCACATAATGTTTTCCCAATTAAAAAATCCTCCTCTGCAACTAATTTAAGCCCAGGTTAAGGGGGGGGAATCCGACAAGTATGTTTACTGTTCCTATCATTTCTCCCTATGCAGGTCTGAAGAGGCAGGCTAGGGAGCAGGCAGAATCTGCTGAGAAAATGGCTCAGGAGTGAGAGTTAACCCCTTCTGCTCCAGAGCCATGGCCCAGTCTGCTGTCAGGTTCTCCAGACAGATCATGCAACACAGGGCTTCTTCAGAAGACAGCGTTTAATGAAACAGTTCTAGAGACACACGTACAAGTTCTGTGTCAGTAATGACTTGTTACAGTAAACATACTAGGTTATACTGCATTCAAACGGGCCCCCCAATAGCAGAAGCCAATGATTTTAGTTCGTGCATGCAGCAAGCCTGAGCGGGCAATTAAAGAAAACAACCAAAGACCCGTTAACTTTCGCACTGTCTGGGTTTCAGCCGCCTGAGACCCAAGGTCAGGTTTTTAGATAGGAAGCAAAACACAAGTATGAGGCAGGGGAGAGAAGGCAGCTGCACTCCTCCCTCATTCCATGTACATGACTGTCCCAGTCCGCTGGGGCCGGGACGGGAACCACCTTCCACCCCCTGACCGCACCCCCATCACCCCTACTCACGTTGGGGCGTGAAGCCACACGTCAGCTCGACCAACCCCCGCGGCGAAGTCCATCGGGGAGCCAGCTACCGATGTCCCCACCGGCCAGGAGAGCGGCCCAGGGAGAAGAACCGGGTGAGCATGACCCATTTAGATACAAATACAGTGCCTACAACATGGCCAAACAGGCTGGGCTGAAAATTAGGAAGAGAAGTAGAGTGTCCAATGGCCTTCAGTTCTCAGGTAGGTTTCATGGCCCTTCTTGCTGGGTTGTGAGCTTCTGTAGAGCTGCCAGTTTTGCTGCCTTTTGGCGCTGTGCCTCTGGCCTCTCCCTACATGCATGCTGAAAGAAGAGCAGAAGGACAGTGAGGTGAGGTCATTGTGGTGGAATCAATTCCACCATGACCTTCACCTTTATTTTTCATTTTGTACTATAGTAAACAGCCCAGTTCTTGGTTTCTGTTTCCTGTTCCCAGCTGTTTTTGTTTGCTAGCCATGGTCATGACCTTGATATCAATGAGGTCATAACTCTAACATACATTCTTCCTGTCATGTGACTATGATAAGTAACTTCCTGTCATATGCTTGCAGTTCAGTGTGTTCTGGATCTAAAAGGGTTAATGACCATTGATCTTTAAAGACAACAATCCCATTCCTTTCATAACTATATGGAAGAGGGATTCAGGTGCATAGCTATATTGATCTGAAGCAGCTGAACAAAGACTGAGTTCAGTGGCACTTTTAAGACCAGCAAAGTTTTATTCTGGGTATAAGCATTCGTATACATGCACACTTCTTCAAATACATTGAAACAGAAGTCATGAACCATTACAAATAGGTAGCAGGTGAGGAGGATGTTGCCAGGAAGGGCCAATTAGAGTCAAATGAATAAGTACCTGAGCAGTAAGTATAGTTAAGACTGAAAGAAGGGCTTGTTCCCTGGGATGCTTAAGGAGGCTGTGGTTCATCCCCTCTTGAAAAAACCATCATTGGATCCAGCCAAACTGGATAACTACCAGCTGGTTTCCAACCTGCCCTATTTGGGCAAGTTAATCGAGAGGGCTGTGGCAGTCCAGTTACAGAGCTTTTTGGATGATGCTTCCATCTTAGATCCCTTCCAGTCCAGCTTCTGCCGAGGACATGGGATGGAGACAGCACTGGTTGCCCTCACGGATGACTTTTGGAGGCATCTGGATCAGGGCAGATTGGTAGTGTTGCTGTTGCTAGACCTGTTGGCAGTTTGACATGGTTGACCATCACCTCGCCAACATCAGAGTCCAGTGGCTTGCCTTGCAATGGCTCACATCCTTTCTTCAGGGTCAGGGACAAAGGATGGCACTAGGGGAACAGCTGTCTCAAAGGCACCCACTGAACTGTGGAGTGCCCCGAGGGACGGTACTTTCCCTGATGTTATTTAATATCTACATGTGCCCCCTTGCCCAGATTGCCCAGAGGCATGGGCTTGGGTGTAACCAGTATGGGGATGACACCCAGCTCTATCTGCTGTTGGGTGGCTGATCTGACTCTACACTGGAAGATCTGGACTGGGCATTGCAAGCTGTGGCTGGTTGGCTTAGACTGAGTTGATTGAAATTGAACCTGTAGAAGATGGAGGTCCTGTGCCCAAGTTAGGGCAAACTGAGGGTAATGATCCCACTCCTGACCTTCGATGGGGCACAGCTGGTGCCAGCGCCAGAGGTTAGGGGCTTAGGAGTGCTATTGGATGCCTCCTTAACAATGGAGGCCCAAGTAGCAACCACTGCCAGGTCAGCCTTTTATAATCTTCGGCTGATTAGGCAGTTGGTTCCCTTCCTCGAACGCAACAAGTTGGCAACAGTGATCACCTCGAGGTTGGACTACTGTAATGCTCTCTACATGGGGCTGCCCTTGTCTCAAATCTGGAAGCTGCAACTAGTGCAGAATGTGGTAGCCAGGCTGCTGATGAGTATTCCCATGTGGGAGCACATCCAGCCCATACTGAAGGCACTGCACTGGTTGCCAATACCATACTGGATTTGCTTTAAGGTGCTGGTTTCAACCTTTTAAGCTCTATATGGTCAGGGTCCGTTATACCTGAGGGACCACCTTTCCCCACATGTTCCTCAGAGAGCACTGCATTCAAGGGCGCAAAATCGGTTGGCTCTTCCAGGCCCCAAGGATGTCAGACTCCTGCAGTAATCAGTTTCCAACAGCTTTCATTCAAAGAAGTAAAGTTTATTGAGACATTGAGAGTATGCAGATATCTAAACGCTTTTGTTTTAGAACTGGCTTAAAGCGTATGAAGCAAGCTGATATACATTATTCAAGGAGACCTTTGGACATGTGTAATTGATTAAGATTGGCTAGAGAACCATATGGAAAATTCATAACTCACATGGAAGGTATTTAAGAGAAGAGTCATTTTAAAATCTTCAAATAAAGCTTTACAACAGATGATGAAACGTTAAGAAGGGGGAAAAAGAACCTGTATTTCAGTTTATATACTTTTGAAATCTAAACCTATATCTAATTTATATCTAGCCTATAGAAGAATATAGTAGAACGCTTAAACAATGCTTAAATAGAAGTGAACGTATATTGTTAAAATGTAGGCTTGCAAGAAGTATAGTTGGCTAAATGGTAGAAAGCTAGATAGTTAGATATCTATGTATGAAGTATTTTAATAGATACAAGCTTGTTATGATTACTCTCATGTATGTTTGTTTGTCTTAAAATACTAAAAAAAAAAAAAACCTTAGCACCTTTGTGGTAGGTAGCTGTTTGCATGGAATGAAATGGGTCTGTTTAGAAAATAAGTCCACAACCACCCAAATCACTGTCTTGCCCTTGCTGGGGGGTAGATTCATTATGAAGTGGGGGTAGATCCATTATGAAGTCCATGGAAATAACCTCCCAGGGTCTATTGGGTGTTCCCAGGAGCTGAAGAATTCCTGGCAGTTTCCATTTACTCATTAGACAAGTCTGGCAAAATCCCACATACTGCAAAATGTCAGCCCGCATGTATGGCCACCAAAACTGTAGGAGATGTAGGGTTTTTACAAATCCATAATGTCCAGACAATTTGGATTTGTGCCCAAAATGCAAAACTTCCCCCATAGAGTTTGTGGCTCAAACAGCTTGCCCCCCCCCCCATACCAACAGCCGTCAGGATTTTGTTGAATAGAAGAGTCCTTAGAAACTTCCTCTCTGTCACAGTTTGA
Organism: Gekko gecko; assembly: GCA_029375565.1. Taxonomy (NCBI): domain Eukaryota; kingdom Metazoa; phylum Chordata; class Lepidosauria; order Squamata; family Gekkonidae; genus Gekko; species Gekko gecko. The sequence goes on along the minus strand of JAPDNY010000003.1, from coordinate 79,767,322 downwards.
GAAGGCAACTTTAAACTTGGCAGACCATGGTCCCTTCTCCCGGCTCACCTCCACCTGTGCACGACTGCGCATCATCACTGTCCTTCCCAGTTGGGAGGGAGAGAACATGGAGTCCACCACCTCCTCCTGTTGACTGGCATGTTGGGAAGGTGGGAGAGTGCATCAGCGAGGAAATCTGATTTGCCGGGGAGGCGTTGGAGAGTGAAATGAAACTTAGAGAAGACCTTCGCCGATCTGAGCTGTTTGGCATTCAAGGTTCAGGGGGTGCATAACATTTCCAAATTTTTATGATCTGTCCACACTTCAAAAGGCACCCTAGCCCCCTCCAACCAATGATGCCAAGTAGTAAGGGTGAATTTGATGGCTACCATCTCTGTATCCCAAACTGCCCAGTTGCGTTCAGTGGAATTGAATTTTTTAGACACAAAGGCAAGGGGGAGGAGTTTTCCATCCTCCCCTTTTTGCAGGATCACTCACCCCCATGGCTATATCCGACATGTCCACTTGGACCACAAAAAGTTTATTTTCATCCGGATGATGTAAAATGGGCTCTGAGGTAAATAGTTCCTTGAGGTGGTCAAAAGCCTGTTGACATTCCAAAGTCCAATTTAACTTGGCAGGAAAGCTTTCCTGCCCCTTCCCCTTAGTTTTTAATAGATCTGTGAGGGGCAGGTTTACTTGGGCAAAATTGGAGATGAATGGGTGGTAGAAATTCATGAGCCCCAGGAAGGATTGGAGTTGCCTCTGGGTGCATGGGGCCTCCCATCCCAGCACATCAGCCACTTTCTGTGGGTCCACCCCCAATTCCTTCCCTGAAATACGGTAGCCCAAGAAGTCCACTTCTTCCTTATTAAACTCGCATTTGGAAAGCTTAGCAAAAGCACCTCCCTCACCAAAGTCATGTGTAAGTCCTTATCTTGTGAATAAATCAGGATATCATCAAGATAAACCAACACCACTTTGAATAGGTGCTTGTGCAACACTTCATTTATGAAGTTCATGAACACGCCTGGGGTTCCAGCCAACCCAAAGGGTATAACTGGGTATTCAAACTATCCCAGGGGTGTGTTAAAAGTTGTCTTGTGTTCATTCCCCTCCCGGATGCGTACCCAAAAGTAAGCGTCTCTTAGATCCAGCTCGGAGAAAATTTTACCACTAGTAACGTCAGCTAGGAGGTGTTTAATCAGTGGGAGGGGATATGCATTAGTGATAGAGACAGCATTCAAGCCCTGATAATCTGTACACAGCCTCAGCCCCCCCATCTTTCTTCTTCTGGAAGAGGACAGGAACTGCAAATGGTGATGAGGCAGGCTGGATGAATCCATGGGCTAGGTTTTTGTTGATGAACTTCCGCAACTCCTCTTTCTCAGCAGGGCTCATTGCATACAATTTTCCCTTTGGCATTTTATACCCCAGTAGGATTTCAGTGGCACAATCTGCATTACATGGAGGGAAGCTCGTCTGCTTCGTCCTCCTCAAATACCCGGGCTAGGTCTCTGTACTCAGCTAGGATTGAACTGAGCTCTTCCTGAGCCAAATACACCTGCACTGGAAGCATGGTCAGCACTTCCCCCATTCAGATTTCCACACATGATCATCACACTTGGAGTTGGGGAAATGTAGTGCGCCCACTCTCCACTGTATATAAGGGCCGTGCTTTTTTAGCCAGGGGTTCCCCAACACCATAGAGAAATGGTTGATCACGAATGCCCATTGTTCCCAGTGGGGCCCCGTCCCCATGATCACCAGTATAGTCTGATATTTACAAGGCTCCTTCATGGAGGAGCCATCCATTTGGGTGAAGATGAGTGGCTTGGGAAGGGTTTGTACTGGAACCCCTAATCCTGTAACTATGGCGGGACTGATTAAGTCTCTTGCACACGTGGAGTCAATTAGGGGCCTCACCCTCACTTGGGTACCCAGTTCTGGGTTCCCTACTGACACAGTCACAAAAAACAAGAGGGGTGTTGCTCACTGAACGTGCTGCCAATGGCTTTTGGACCTGCTCATTTGTGCCTCTTATGGCAGGTCCCAGCCTTTTCCCACCGGTTGGGTGGTCTCATCTCTACTAGATGAACCCCCATCTGGGACAGCATTCAGCTGGAGAGCTCTCAGCTGCTTGGGTCATGCCCCTCCCAGTTTCGACAGAGTCTCTGAGCTCTGCCACTCAGAGGCCTTTCCTCCAATGGGTATCAGGTTGGCTGGGCAGAAGGCAGCATAATGCCTGGGTGCCCTGCAATGCAGGGACACTCCTTGCTTCATGCGCCAATCTCACATGGACTCTTTAGCCTTGGAGCATTAGCCTTTTCCTTCACCTCCCGGTGTCTTCCGGGCTGACTTGGGCAAGTACATCTTGATCATGTTGAGCCGGTTCTCCACATCACTGGCCTCATGGATTCAGCCAGACAGGTTTTCTAGGTTTCTGGTGGTGAGGACCTTCTCCAGGATCGCGTGGTTCAACCCGGTCCAATACTGTTCGATTAGAATCTCTTCAGGCCATCCCTGGATCCTGGCCACATACATCTTGAACTCATCCAAGAACTCACGCACAGACCGGTTGCCTTGCTTCAAAGCTCGCAAGTGTGATCATGCCTTCTCCATCTCTAATGGGTCTTCATACTGCCGATGCAGTGCCCACATGAAGACTGTCACATTCCGAATTTCGGATTCGACTGGCTTTCGAGCAAGGGAACCTTTACCTTTACTTAATGTTGTGGAGTCCAATATACCAATCAGCTGCCCAGTCCCCCAGCCGTGAGCCAATGTAGTCTACTTTATGTTTGTCCGTTGCGAACGTGGGGCCCCAATCTTGCAGGAACTTGTGGACTTGCAGCAGGAAGAAGGCCAGCTTGTCTGGGTACCCATTGAAGATAGCATCCAGCATCTCCCAATGCCTGTTGGGGCCAGGTGTGGGGGAGCCAGCAGCATAGCTGGAGCCTGGTCACCTAGGCCCCCTGGTAGTGCAGGCGGTCCTGTGGAGACTACCCCGGCCTGATCCTGGGCTGGCACCTGTTGCTAGTCGCCCCCTTGGGCCCCTCCATTATCCAGAAAGTGGCTGTGCATCCCATGCTGCACAGCTGTGGCTATGAGGTGGGGTAAGTCCAGCCACATTTCTTGCATCTCCTACTGTAGCTTCTCGGTCTGTCCTTGGAGTTCACATTGCACCCTTTCCAGATGAAGTTCTTCACTCACGGATGGCCTCCTGTACTCCCTCCCATAATCCTCATGATAGGTACTGCCATACCACCATCCATAAGAAACCATTCTGGGATTGGGAGTAATTGCCCAACTCTCTTCTGGACATGTAGGGAAATAGGATCACGACTAGGTGTCCAGGGACTTTGGGCCTCCACCCGTTAATGTAGTCAGGATAGTAGTCTTAAGGATCACTACCTCTTTGGTGGTGGCAACCAGAACTGTCCCATTGCCAACTATGGTAGGGTATGAGTACAGGAACAATAAGGAGTTCTAACACTCTGTCAGACTCCTGCAGCAATCAGTTCCCAACAGCTTTCATTCAAAGAAGTAAAGTTTATTGAGACATTGAGAGTATGCAGACATTTAAACGCTTTTGTGTTAGAACTGACTTAAAGCACACAAAACAGGCTGATATACATTACTCAAGGGGGTCCCCAGATGGCTCAGGTTCAATCAGAGGCCAGGTGGAAACCCACCAAAATAACAGGCAACAATTCTCAGGAGACCAGACACTCAAGGTCAAAGGCTTTGGTTACATAGATAAAGAAAGACCGGAATCACAGCAGAAATGAAGGTTAAAATTCCAGAGTCCCCCCTCACACCCATGGCAGCTAGAATAGCCAGAGGCCTAGCTGACAAAGAATGCCAGGCTGGCAACAACCAGGGCCAGGGTCTTCTTGGTGGTGGCTCCATCCTGGTAGAATGAGCTCCCAGAAGAGATCAGGACCCTGCAGGACCTTTTACAGTTCTGCAAGGCCTATAAGATGGAGCTCTTCCACCAGGCATTTAACTAAGGAGCCACATCATGCACCGAGGAGTGTCCCTGGGCCCTGGCTCTACCACTTTTGCAGCCTGCGTCCTGTCCTTAGCCTGTACTAGCTGCACAACAAAGTGATTAAACTGAGCTGGTGTGTATGGGAATTATATGGTCTCCTAAGGCATATGATAAACAATTTTGCTCCCATTCTCTTAATAATGTTCCAGCAGTTTTTACTGTAGTTAACAGTTTTAACTATATTTTAAATAATTGGTATTTATGCTTATGATTATATATGATGATAGGTTATAATTGTATTTTATGAGATGTCTGTAAGCTGCCCTGAGTCTGCCTTTGGCAGGGAGGACGGGGAATTAAATAAATAAATAAGGCAATTGGTAAGACCTGTGAATAGCAGCGAATTAGCAAACAGCATAATAAAGGAGTTTACAAGGGAACAGAGAGCATCTAGTGAAATATTATAGGCATAACACAGTCTTTCTCATGGGAGGTTTCATTACGCATTTAATAAGGGAGATATCTGGGGAAAATTGGTGCAGGAAAGGCAGAGTAGGTAGGAATCTGTGGCTACTGCCAGATCTTTTTCTTTTAAAATTATTACTGGTTTAAGTATCTTTTTTTTTACTTTTACTTCTTACTGTTATTACAGCCTAAGTCTTAAACAGGAAACCCTCAGCCCATGAGAGGAGAACCTAAAAGTTAGTTATGGTGTAACTTAACAACAGCTGCCAAAAATTTTGCCACACAGAGAGTGGTTTGTTTATCTTTGTCTCTGACTAGCCAGGATGATTTCTCTTCTGGAGAAAGAGAGTTCTGATTAAATAATGGGGAGATCAATTCAGCTTTTAGTTCTGAGAAGTTAGGAGAATCAAAGAAGATGTGGTTCATGGAGTCAATCTTGTTGCTGCCACAATTGCAGAGTCTATCTGAGTATGGAATGCCAATGAATCTTCCTTGCGGCACTGCTGAGGGTAGGGCATTCATGCACGCTAGCATAAAAGCCATTCTATACTTTGGAATCATTAGATAGCTAATTTGGCATTTTTGTTGGTGGGAGAATGCCAACTGAGAAGGATGAACACACTCTGCAGGCTCTGACGAGCATACTCTCATAATTGAAGTCCTTAAGACATCTTCTAGTGAGCTGGGTCAATTCTTGACTACTCATTGTTTCCATTGCATCCTAGGTAATACCCAGGCAAGACAATTTATGATCCAGTAGTCCAGCTTAACTAGTCCACGTAAGCTTGATTCTGGATTTGATTTTAGTATCCTAAATTTCAGATTAAATGCCTTTGCTTCAAAGGATATCTCCCCAACTTTGGCTCTTAGAGCTATTCCAGAAACACACGGAGGAACTCCTAAAATCTTGTGCAAGAATCTTAACAGTGCTTTATCAATATTGTCTGTTACTCCTCTAATCCAGATCCCGGCAGCATATAGCATTTGCCCAACAACTCCACTGGTGAATACTTTAACCTACACAGGAACATATTGGCCTCCAGAGGAATAGTAGAATCTTGAGATGGCCATCCCGGTATTCAAAGCAGCTCTTACAACAGAGTTCAGGTGCACCTTCCAAGAAAGATTTGTTTGAAAAATAATTTATAAATTTGAAATGGGCCACCTGCTCCATAGGTTGACCTGCTACTGCCCATTTGTATTTCTTTACCCATCATTTTTTGCTGAAGAGAAGAACTTTGACTTATTAACGTTGATATCTAAACTCTCATTGGAGCAGCACTCCACAAAGGAACCTATAAACTGACAAAGGCTGACCACAGATCTTGACAGGAGAGTGGTATTGTCTGCATACAGGAGACAGGGTAGTTTGACATGAGCCAGGTGGGATGAAGGAAATTCATATCTGGGAATATGAGGAATTAAATCATTAAGGTACAAATTAAATAACAGGGCAAGGATGTATCCTTGTTTAACTCCTCTGCTCAATGGAATGGCCCTGGTCAGTTCACCGGATGAGCCAGATCTCACCTGGCCTGTAGGCTGGTCATATAGTTGTTTGATCAAAAATAGGAAACACTTGTCAATAGATAAGTTATTCAATTTGTCCCATAGTCTTTGCCTAGGCACCAAGTCAAAGGCTGCTCTGAGGTCCATGAAGGCAGCAGCCAGCAATTAATCTTTTGAGCTAGTATACTTGTCAACAATAAATTGGAGAGCATGAAAATTATCAACTGCACTGGCTCCTCTGTGGAATCCTGCTTGCTCTCTGTCCAGCATGGCTTCTTCAGTCCAGGAAAGTAACTTCTCATATAACATGGAAGCATATAATTTGCCCACCATTGATAGTAGACTTATGGGCCGGTAATTATTTGGGTCTGTTGGATCACCTTTTTTATGGATGTTGCCAAGCGGAGGGCAGAATTCCTGTCTTATTAATTTGTGTAAATATTGGTGCCAGAATCTCTGCCCACCAATCAGGATTTGCTTTAAGTAGCTCTGCATGTATCAGCTGAGCACTTGGTGCCTTCCCAGATTTCATTTGAGATATTAAAAGTTTAATTTCCAGTACTGTGATCAGGGGCCAGGTTTGGGTATTTGCTGTGGCTAAAGAACACAGGAGCAGAAGAGCAGCAATCTTAACTGCTACATATAGTTTATTCTGATCGAAATACAGAATGTGTGTTTTCTAGGTACTCTTTTCTAGGAAAGCCAAACATTTCTCTGCAATCAGGAATTATGATTTTCATTATTAATGTATTACATTTTACCTCATCTTTCCTCCAAGGAATTAAGGGCAAAGCACATGGCTCCCACCCATTTCATCTTCACAACAACCCTGTGAGGTAATTATGCTGAGACAGGATGACTGGCCCTAGGCCACTGAATTTTGTGAAATTTGAACCCACGTCCAGTCTGTGATCCTGAAAAATTCTATTCCTCTCTCCTCTAAAATAAACTCACAGTGTGAGTTTCAAAATTCAGATTTTTTTTGTTTATCCTTTTAAGTTATGTTTAACTCTGTTCAATAGGCCATCTAACCCAGCCCCGTTATCTTTAAAGAGAAAATAGACTAATTAAACTATTCCTTATGGAGCATCTAATCTAAAAGAAAAAATATTGCCTATGGTCAAATTACGGTTTGATAACAGGAAGCCCAAACTGGGTGATCTAACACCAGCGATAGTTGAAAATCACATATAGTATCCAAATGCAGTCAGATACAAGATGGTTCACTGCTTCTGGAATCTACTGTGTAATGGTGTGCCTTTTTCTGTCTGAAAAGCTGCTTTCTGCCCATTACTAAAGTCCATACAAAACGCCGTGAAGTATTAATCTGCAGTCACTGGTGCTGTTGTTTAAGGAATTACTCTTGAATATCATTGCGCTGTCCTTTGTTTTTCATTTTGACCTGCATGTTCTGCCCTCTGTTCCCTTTCTGCTTGCCCTCTTCCTTGCTGCAGTGGCAGGCCATTTCTCTGACTGTCATTGAGAGAGTTCAAATAGCAGCAGCCATCTTGGGTTCCCTCTTCCTTATTGCCAGTATCTCGTGGCTTATCTGGTCAACCTTCAGTCCTTCTGCTAAGTGGCAGCGCCAAGACCTGCTCTTCCAGATCTGCTACGGAATGTATGGCTTCATGGACATCGTCTGTATAGGTAGGTGAATGACTCTCGAAGTTACCGTAAGATACAGACAGATGAATTTTTTCACCAGAAAGAACTGGGCGATGGGATGTGTATGAGAGAAGGGGGGGAAGAAAGAGAGAGAGAAGGGGTGAGGGCAAAGTGGTAGTTTCTTTGATAACTATCAAGGAGTTGCCATTTTTGTATGTTGTATATTAAGCAAAGAAGATTGTCTGATCCAACAGAAATCATTGGGGCCATCTAAGAATCTACCTGAATAACAGGTAACCATTCAAGTTAGTCCTGTTATGGATATTTGCCAGTACTTTGGTCTTCCTGAGAATGATACTAAACCATTAGAAATACTAAACTGTTGCATATTCTATGTCAGGGGTGTTAAACATAAGGCCCGGGGGCTGGAACTGGCCCACCCAGGGCTCTTATGTGGCCCGTGAGCAACTAGCACAACAGAAGGAACAGGAGACTGCTTGGGGGAAGTGGGCAGAGCCACTCCAATTGCAGCTTCCACATGGCAGGACAACCTCATCTGCTGCAGTCAAGCAGCATGGGAGCATCTGCCCGGTGCTGCATGGCTGGGTCTCCAGTCCTCCCATGTTGGTTTTCCTCTGCACACTCCCCCTCCCCCCCAGCCCATGGGGCCTGGCAGTGAGGATACACCAACTTGGAGCTTACAGCTGCTGTCCTTTATACAGTTTGTATCTCTAGTACCTGACATGATGTTTTATGGCACACTTGGTCCGGCCTGACAAAGTAACATTTATGTCAGATCTAAATGGCCCTCGTAAGAAATGAGTTTGACACCTCTGTTCTCTGTTGTGCCGCTCACTGATATTTCAAGAAGATACCAAAGTTCAGATTTTGATTTGTTGATTTGTTTTCTGTTTATTTTAAAATACAATGCTTAGATGAAGTATTCTGTGTCAAAGTAAGAATGAATTCAAAAATATTTGATGTCAAAATTGAAAAGCAGTTCATAAACTAACAATTTGGAATTAACTTTAGTATTTTATTGATCCAATAACCTGTAAGTACTTCCCTAATATTTGTCACCAGGAGGCATTAATTATCACTAAGCTGCTGTCTCTTCTAGTCAATTATGCCTTGATCTTGATCATGTTTTGACACACGTGGCAAAAGCTGTATGAGATTCTTCTGCAAAGGACAGCAGAATGATTTGTCTTGGTGTCTACCTCTACACTAGAAGTTACCAGTGGACTCTCCCTTTTGCCAGTGTTGTACATTGGTAACATAAACGACTGGCTAGAAATGCTTCTGCTTTTGGTTTTCACCAAATGAGGCATTGATTTAGGCAAATAAGGTGCTGTGATCTTCGGCTAGATGGCAATCCCATGGGCTTTCCAGTTATGTCTCCTTGCCACTGAGTGGGTCCTCTAACTAGTCTATAATGTCCCAGACCTAAATGGTACAGATTCCAGTGTAAATATAAATAAAGATCAACCAGACTACAGTAACTCTGAAGGGACAAATTTATAACATAAATGCAGAAGAAGCTACAGCTGAGGCTATAATACAATATTACTATTATATGTGGTCCCTTAGACAGTAAGATTCATGAGGTGATGATAATGTAATATTTCTAAATAAAAAGCATATGCGTATTGAAGAGCTGCTGAACTCACAAACTTAAAAGATGTTTTGTTGCAGTAACACAAAGTTGCAGTTACACTGGATAAAAATTATATATAATGTGGATCTGTTCTCATGTATTTAACTGTGGCACATCAAAATAAATTTGTTCATGCTATGGCTTTTTGGAAAGGTGAAAGAATAAGCTATAATTGTCTAATATACTTCAGGTGACTATCTGGATTAGGTAAAGTTCTATATGCTGTAAACCTTATAAAATGTGGAAAATTTGATTTATGCCATATATCATAAAAACAGTAATAGACAGAGGTATCATTGGTATTAGTTACTTCTATAGCAATTTATTAGCTTTCCAACTGTGCCTTAAAATTTGAAATTGGTCACTTGGTTCACACATTATCACTCATCTTAGAAAACGTAAGAAAAATTGCTTTGGCCAGCTTGGTGACATCATAAAAAGATTAAGCTACCAATCATAACAGGTTATCATATCAAAACATAAAACACAGATATCCACCTTTCTGAAAAACTTAAAGAAGTTTTGCCACTTCACCTGATACTGACATCTGGTCTGGCCCACAGACTATACAGGTTGAGTCAAAGATATCTAGATATATACATAAAAGGCTAGCCGTGTTCCTGACAACTTACCTTCTACCTGATTGGGCCACCCTTTCAAGGTCATTTGCATATGCAGGCTGATCGGGCCTCACTCCATTCCACACATCCTCCTCCCCACACACCCCATAGCCAGTCGGAACACAGAGGTCGTTTGCATATGTGGCCTGATTGGACCTTGCCTCCAATATGCTAAACAGTTTGCTGTTGCTGTTGGAAGTTTTGAATGTGTCCTGAGGCAAAATACATCTCCCAAGCTTCCCCTAAACATTCACTGGGGTTGCCAATCTCCCTCTGGGGCCTGGAGATCTCCCGGAAATCACCATGTCCCCTAGCCACAGCACATCATTTCCCCTACAGAAAATTTCCCAGCTATTACAACTGATGTCCAGATGGCCAAGATCAGTTCTCCTGGAGACAATGGCTGCTTTGGGCAGTGGACTCTATGGCATTATACCCTGCTGAGGTCCCTCCCCACCCCAAACCCTGCCCTCCCCAGGCTCTACCCCTCAAATCTACAGGTATTTCCCCACCCAGAGCTGGCAACCCTGTGGAAATGCTTTCCAGACCCTCGGAACCTCAAAAAAATGGCATAGGAAGAGGTGCTTGTCTACCTTAGCTGCCACTGCATAGCCCCAAATTAACATACGCCAACCTCCAGGCAGCACCTGGAGATCTCCAGCTATTACAACTAATGTCCAGATGGCCAAGATCAGTTCTCCTGGAGACAATGGCTGCTTTGGGCAATGGACTCTGTGGCATTATACCCTGCTGAGGTCCCTCCCCACCTCAGACCCTGCCCTCCCCAGGATCTACCCCTCAAATCTACAGGAATTTCCCCATAACTGGCAACCCCTTAACTGGCTACAGAACCGCTTTCCAGACCTTTGGAACCCAGAAGACATGGCACAGGAGGAGGTGCTTTTCTGTCTTAGCTGCCACTGCATAGCCCGAAATCAACATAAGTCAGGGGTGGAGGGAACCATGCCTGTTATCATGCGGCTCTCCTCCCAGACTACCCACTTGGGGCAGCAAAATGACTTGAGACAGCCCTATCTTATAGCTAAACAGAAGGAAATAAACAGGGCTCGTCTCCTTCTATTTTCCCCTTCTGTTCACCAGCCACAGCTGGGACACTCACCTGCAGCTTCTTTCTAGAGCTCATTGCACTTCTTCCCACAAGGGGCCTTACTCCTGTTCTTACATGATTGCCTTAACAATTTCTTGCAAATCAAAATGAACAGCCTTTCTACTGTTCAGTGGTGGCATTCAGCAGGTGGTGACTGCCCAGGTAGCTGCTGCTGATGAATGGAACAAAGCACAAAAACTACCGGCTGAAAATAAACAAGGTAGATATATAATGATATGGAATAACAATTCAGTAAACAGAAATGTAACAATAATGGCCAAGGTATAACCAGAATACAGAAACAAAAATAAGGAATAAAGTTCTAAATATTTCACTGTGTCTCACTCCAGGTGTGTTCTAATATCATAGTCCAATTTGACATGCATTTCATCTTGGAGTGGACATTCATGAATTCCACAAGCCATAGAAAGCCGTTTGACGCGTAGTCTGGATGCAAGCGGCCCCGTTTTGAGTATTTCTTATTCAAAACCCAATAGGCTATAGTGGGACTAAATGTAAATTCAAAACATACACAAGTGAGAATGAACATTCATACATAGGCCCCGGTCACACGGGCCAGAAAACGCGGGGGGGAGGCGTGGCAGTTTGCCCTGGAGCTAAATAAGGCGCGGTAGCCCGATCATACGGGCCACCGGGTTGCCACACTCCAGCTCTGCGCCCCGATCACACTGCGCTGCTGCAGCGCAGCAAAAAAGCAGCACAGTGCACATGCACCATTGGGGGGGTGGGCCGCTGTCGGTGTCTTGTGTGTGCGCATGCGCTGTTCAGCGTTGGTGCGCATCCCATGGACACTTACAACATCCGGAAACCCCGGGGACATGGGCGGGTGTCGGAAGCCGCGGGATACTGGCGCTCCCGCGATCAGACGCCAGCCTTTGCCCCGGGGTTTCCGGAAACTAGTACTTCCGACCTACTAGTTTTTTACCCCGCGTTTTCCAGGGGAAGCTGCGGGTTGGCCACGGGAGCACTACGCCTCCCAGATGTGCTCGTATGATCGAGCACGGAAAGTCCGCAGGGCTCCCGTGCCTTCAGCGGGGCAAATGCTCCGTGTGAACAGGGTCATAATATATAAATTGCATAACACAGAGCTGCAGGAAGACTCACCCCAATCTCAGTAGAAGGCACATACAAAGCCAGTATAATGAATCATGAAGGATCATGGGTCCTTAGCCTACCCTATGTTGCATCCTAATTTATACCTAATGTCAGACTGCAGCAACACAGGTGAAATTAGTAAAAGTCTTACTACCCTACTGAAATAAAAAAACAAGAAAGACAGGCTGCCATCACTTAAATTGAACAAGTTAAAACCTAGCTGTTAAAGAGAAAATATTTAGGGAGGAGTATCAGGTTGCAATTGCACAGATCCAGTGCCTTGATAAGCTATTGCTAATTGATATAAGATATGAAATCCATGCTTTGATTCATGCCAAAAGGATAATATGTCTTTAAATCATAAATAAATCTAGTTTCCTTTTGTAATAGGATCTGTTCAATGTTTTGTATTTGGAAGGGCTTTTTTTGGTGGCAGTATCCTTATTCTAATAGCCAAAATGTGTGGATACCTATTCCCACCAACCGGGGGCTCACTCTCCCCCAATAGCTTTTCCTACTTAGTCAGTAGACTTCCTGGGTTTGTAGAAAAATCCAAAAACTAAGAAAATCCCTTCAGGGATGGTTGAATCCCCAAAAAACCTTTTGAAATGGCCTCTACAGGGATCTGCTTCAGGCATCAACGGTGAGAGATTAGAATGTTCGGGGGGGGGCTTCTAACTGGCTTTGTGAGTAAAAGGGTGGGGGAAGGGCCCTTTCCAGGCCTATTCTGGCCTTTCAGGGAGGGAGGAAGGGAGAGAGGGAGCCTTGGGGCCAGGCCTCACAAGAGTTGCCAGTGCCAGGCTGGGGGATTTCTAGAGATTTTGTGGTGGACTCTAAGAAGGGCTGGGTTTGGGAAGGGAGAGGCCTCAGCTGGGTATAATGCCACAGAGTCCACCCTCCAAAGCAGCCATTTTCTGCAAGGAGACAGATCTCTGCTGTCTAGAGTCCAGTTGTAATTCTAGGGGGTCTCCAGGGCCCATTTGGAGGTTGGCAACACTAGGCCTGGCAGCAGTCTAGGATTGCCAGGTCCCCCCTGATTTGCATGACTCACCTAGCCTCGGCTGCTTGCCAGCGTTCATCAGCAGCCACCCTATGAAAGCCAGTGAGGTGCAGCAGTTAGAGCTTCAAAGTAGGGTCTGCAAGACCCAGGTTCAGATCCCTACCTTGCAATGGAAGCTGACTGCGTGATTTTGGACCAGTCACATATTTCAGCCTAACCAACCTCACAAGGTTGTTGTACAGATAAAAAAGGAGGAGGGAATAATGAAAGCTGCTTTGGTCCCCACTGTGGAGAAAGACTGTAATTTCCCTAGGTAAAGGCTGGGGGGTGGAGATGGAAAGCAGAAGACAGAGAGGTAGATAAAGGTAGGTTGGGCTGCTGGGTGGGAAGGAAATAGGGTTGCCAACTCCAGGTTGGGAAATCCCTGGACATTTGAGGGGTGAAGTCTGGAGAGGGTGGGATTTGAGGAGGGGAGGAACTTCGGACTGGTGTAATGCCATAGACTCCACCCTCCAGCCATTTCCTCCATGAGAACCACCATTGCCAGCCTCTGGGTGAGGACTGGAGATCACCCAGAATTACAACTGTTGTCCAGGAAACAGAGATCAGTTCCCCTGGATAAAATGGCTGTTTTGGAGGGTTGAGTCTATGGCATCATACCCTGCTGAGGCTGCTTGCCTCCCCAAGCCTCACTGTTCCAAGGCTCCACCCCCAAATCTCCAGGAATTTCCCAACCTGAAGCTGGCAGCCCTAAGGTGAATTGATTTCTGTAGCTGGGAGATCTGTTGTGATTCCCAGAGTGCTGCCACTGCTGCTGTGGGGGGAGAGGAAGCAGGTGGGTGGCTGAGAGCACTGCCACCACTGTTGCTGCTGCTCTGCAGAGTGGGGGAGGAAGCAGGAAGGAGGCTGGGAGAGTGATGGGGGCAGAAAGAAAGAATTATGGGGTGGGGGGCAGAAAGAGAGAGGAAGAGTGATGAAGTGGGGAGGCAGAAAAACAAAGAGAAAGATGACAGGTCAGAAAGAGAGAGGAAGTCACATGCATGAAGGAGAAATAGAGAGTAAGAAAAAGGGGGCAGAGGGGAGAAAAAGTGTGAGAGAGGTAGGGGGCGAGGAGAGGAGGCAAAGGTGTGACGAATGAGATAACCATCCCGCAAGTTTCTTGTGGGTCTCCACTTGTAGAATTATAAACTTCATCTCATTCACACTGTGACCTGCCTGCACGTAATGCCAACCATTGGTGAATTTTCAATGGCATTATTCACTCTTGACCGGTCTTGACCCAAGTCCTAATTGCCCTAGTTGTCATCCCAACATATTTTAACCCACATGAACAAACAGAAAGATAAATTGCATTCTTTGTAGAGCAGGTTGCAGTAAAATTAAAATAGTATATAATCCCTGTATATTTATCAGTGTAACTACTACCTTCTCCCATATGCTGACAAGCTGACAAGCCATATGCTAACAAGCCTTGCAATGTCTACACTTTAGAAACCCTTTTAGATAAGTTGCAGGTGTGCTACCCTTAAAGAAGTCAGATCTAACTAAAGCATTTCTCAGATTTTTTTCCTCTACGTAGACCTATATATGGTGGCAACTGACAGCCTGGAATATGAGAAACTATATGCCAATGTCTAAAGATTGATCTTCTAATTTGATTAGAAATGCTTGAGAATTGGAAGCCACGTGCAATTCTTCCTGTAGATTTTCTGTTCTTATATTTCAAAAGTCCCTCCCTGGCAACATGCTCTGCCTGGGTTCTGGCTTGTTTGATAGTCCTAAATGGATAGCCTCTTTGCATAAGTTGTTTCTCGAGTAAATCTGCTTCAGCAACAAAATCTTGTGGCAAAGATGAATTTCTTTTGGCCCGTATGAATTGTCCATAAGGTAAATTATAACATAATTTACTCTGTAAATTGTAATGTATGTTTAAACCAATTTATGCTTGTGGAATTCATGTGTCAGAGACCCTAACTTAGTCAGCCAAACACCAGGTCTTGTTCATTGAAGCAAGAATAGCGTTTTATTATAAAGCTGCAATAGAAGGTTACTGAAGCAGATACATTGTTCAGAATAACGTGGTTACACAAAGCAGGCAGTTATACCAGAAAGGGGGTGAATGGGGACCCCCCCTTCCACCAATAAATGACTAGTATGCGAATGAGAACTGAAAGTTACTATACTAATGAAGTTCCCACCGCCCCCATTGTTCCCAGCCAAGCTGTAGCTTTGAAAGCAATAGGAAGCTCACAGCCTGTCTCCACCAAGGTCAGGGTGTTAAGTCTACCAGAGATAGAGCCGGCCGGACTCGGCCTCCACATACCATTGTAACATACCAGGTGCATAAATCAACACCCCACGAATCCCAACCTCCCGCCCTACACGCCACAATGGCGCACAAAGCCCATCCTCCCACCCTACTCCATCCATCATGGCAGGACTACCTGACATGCAGCCCTCTCGAAAATAAATCTACCCCTTTGTGATATACGGTAGCCCAGGAAAGGGATCTCCGACTTGTGAAATTCACATTTAGACAGCTTAGCAAAGAGCTTATGCTTGTGCAACGTTTGTAACACTTCTCGCACCAGTTTCACATGGGATTTTAGGTCAGGGGAATACAGAAGTATGTCATCAAGGTAAACAAGGACCCCCTTGAATAAATACTTGTGGAGCACCTCATTGATTAAGTTCATGAAGACTCCCGGCGCTCCTTGAAGACCGAACGGCATGACTAAGTATTCAAATTGACCCAAGGGGGTATTAAATGCCGTTTTGAATTCATCCCCCTCCCTTATTCGCACCCTGAAGTAGGCATCTCTGAGGTCTAGCTTCGAGAATACTTTTCCCCCAGCCACCGCAGCTAACAAGTCTTTGATCAGAGGCATGGGGTAAGCGTTCGTGTTGGAGACTGCATTCAAGCCTCGATAGTCAGTGCACAACCGCAACCCCCGTCCTTCTTTTTCCGGAAAAGGACTGGGGCTGCGAACGGGGAGGAGGCAGGTCTTATAAACCCCCTGCTTAAGTTTTTGTCGATAAACTTCCTTAATTCTACCTTTTCCGAAGGGCTCATGGAATATAACTTTCCTTTAGGCAATTTTTGATTCGGCAAAATTTCAATAGCACAGTCAGAGTTCCTATGGGGGGGTAGTTCATCGGCTTCCTCTTCCCCAAAGACGGAAGCCAAGTCGCGGTACTCTGATGGAATCATCTCTAATTCAGCCTCCGCTACCCCCGCTGTCACCAAGGGCTCCCCCCCATTGGGACACCCCACTCCGGTTTCCATAGGTGAGACTGGCATTTCTTGGCAATGAAATTCACTGTCCCCTCCCCCATAGAACATGGGGGTCATGATCGAAGAACCACGTGCTTCCAAGTACTAGGGGAAATCAGGCAGAGGGGTTAACGACGAAGGGCCTCTCCTCCCAGTGGTGCCCAATCCCCACACGCAAGGGAACAGTCTCGTATTTGCAAGGCTCTTTCATTGTAGAGCCATCCATTTGTGTGAAAATCAGGGGGTCGGTCAATTTAACTACCTTCGCCCCCAGTCCCGTTACTAGTGTGGGGTTGATGAGGTCTCTCCCACACCCAGAGTCAATGAGAGCTCGCACCCTCACATGGGTCAGTAGACCCGGGTCCAACAAAGTCACCGTGAGGAAGAAAAGAGAGGGGGGTCTGCTCACCGGGATTTGCGCTTGGGAGTCCGGGACCTGCTGTTCAGCGCTATTTACAGCAGGTCCGTCTCGTTTCCCGGCTGCATGGTCTCGCCATCCGACGAATCCGATGCCTCACTGAGTGGCTTGGCTTGCAAGGCCCTCACCCCTCTCGGTTTCGCCACCGGCTTTGGTGTGGAAGTGTCAAACTTCTTCTTGATTCCCTTGGCGGCCCCGGTCGATGCGGGGGAGCCTGGACAGCTCGCCGCGAAGTGGCCCCCTTCCTCGCATTTCAGGCAGAGACCTTGCTTCATCCGGAGCTCTCTCGTGCCGTCTTTGGGTTTCAGGTTCGGTGGTGGATTCTTTCCTCGCGTAGCCGGCGTAGGGCCCGACTGGCCCCCTTTATTCATCGCTGCTGCATCATCCAGTTTGATGGTTTTCAAGCGGTTTTCCATAGTGATGGCAGCTTGTATCCAGCCTGTTAATGTGTCTGGGTCTTGGGTCTTGGTGACTGAACGACGAATCTCCGCGTTGAGTCCCAATTTGTAGTGGTCTGCTAGGGTTCCATCTTGCACCCCTCGAATCTTGGCCGCACACCTGCAAAATTCAGCTGTGTAGTCTCTCACCGACTTGGCGCCTTGCTTGAGGGCACGTATGGCCGCTTTAGCCGTCTTATTGGCGTTCACATCTTCGAATTGTTCTTTCATGGCCCACATGAAAGTATCGATTTCCCTCAGCTCCCGCCCGTCAGCCTGGTGGAGCCCCACATACCAGTCAGCCGCTGCATCCTTCAGGTGCGAGGCTATGACATCCACCATTCGGTCTTCGCGTTGAAACAGGTGGCCCCAGGTTTCGATAAATCTTTCGGCCCTCACCAGGAAGAAAGGAAACTTCTCGGGGTCCCCATCAAAATCCGCATCAAGGAGTTCCGCTGGTTTCGGTGGCAGGAACCCCCATGGTCGGGGGGGTGGCTGCCCCGGCGGTCCCTGCGGACCCGGCCCCGCAGGTTGAGCGGGGGTAGAGCCGGCACATTCTGTTGGTCCGGAACCGGCGCCTGTCGCTGGTCTTGAGGGGGTTGGTCGGGTGGTTCCTCCCGCCGTTGCCACTCTCGCTCCTCTCGGATGCCCTCCGCGATCATCTGTGGAATGCGGGCGAGGGACTCATCTAGGAGGCGAACCAGGCGATCTTGGCTCGGCTCACCACTCCACCTCCGTCTCACCACGGTGCTGTCAATGTCTCCGGAGTCTCAGCAGGTGTCTTCCAGCCCCTCGGCCGTGATCAGTCTGCGGACCGACCTCTCGGCATGGCTCACCCGTACCGAAGCTCTCGGAGTCGCAAACCATGTTTCATGGGTTTCTGCCAGGGGCTTCACCCAGTCTTGTCTCTGTTTGACTCGGGTGGTTACCCCACCATAGGCTGCACCATACGGATCTCCGTAGGGCCCTCCAAAGTCGTACTCCTGGCCCCGTGTCACCGGCACGTACGTACCAGGGGCTTCCGTGGGTACGGTTGTCACAGGAGGTTTCTTGTCCTCCTTCTTTTCGTCTTCGATCGGGAGAGTGTCTTCTTCACCGCCACTCATGTTGGAGCCGCGGGTTTCTGACCAATCCCGAAAAGTAATGAAGATTCTGAACAAACTGTCAGAGACCCTAACTTAGTCAGCCAAACACCAGGTCTTGTTCATTGAAGCAAGAATAGCGTTTTATTATAAAGCTGCAATAGAAGGTTACTGAAGCAGATACATTGTTCAGAATAACGTGGTTACACAAAGCAGGCAGTTATACCAGAAAGGGGGTGAATGGGGACCCCCCCTTCCACCAATAAATGACTAGTATGCGAATGAGAACTGAAAGTTACTATACTAATGAAGTTCCCACCGCCCCCATTGTTCCCAGCCAAGCTGTAGCTTTGAAAGCAATAGGAAGCTCACAGCCTGTCTCCACCAAGGTCAGGGTGTTAAGTCTACCAGAGATAGAGCCGGCCGGACTCGGCCTCCGCATACCATTGTAACATACCAGGTGCATAAATCAACACCCCACGAATCCCAACCTCCCGCCCTACACGCCACAATGGCGCACAAAGCCCATCCTCCCACCCTACTCCATCCATCATGGCAGGACTACCTGACATCATGAATGTCTTGTGGAATTCATGAATGCCCACTTTAAGATGAAATGCACGTCAAATTGGACTATGATATTACAACACAACTGGAGTGAGACACAGTGGAATATTTGGGACTTTATTCCTTATTGTTTTTGTATTCTGGTTACACCTTGGCCATTGTTGTTATAGTTCTGTTTACTGAATTGTTATTCCATATTATTATATATCTACTTTGTTTATTTTCAGCCAGTGGTTTTTGTTCTTTGTTCCTGTCTTTGTATACTGGCTCCCCTTCTTTTTTGGTTTCTGCTGATGATGAATGCTCACAATTTATTGGCTCGTTTGGATTACATCTGCCCCAAGGTCAGCAAGGAAACCTCAGGCACCATTTAAGATCAACTACCCAGAATGTAAGTGATGCCTTCATGCCTGCACAGTCAGTGGCATTTATCAGTTGGTAGCATCCATCATGCTGACACTTGCTCTGAACAGACTGGATCGAACAAACAGTTCTCAGGTGGCAGAGCAATAGTGTATAAATCCACTCAATGCAAACAAGCGTGAGCACAGTTGGTAGTGAAGCAAAAGGGGCAAAGATGGCATTTTAGAGACGAGACATGCCGTTTCCCCCACTCCCCAACCAGCAGAATCAAGACAAATAAGGACACCATCTCTGAGATTTTGTCCTTGTAAAATTGACAGATACCTGTTTGTGGCAGCAGCCGAAGTCAGACTGAATTCAACTTTCAGGTCAAAATTCAAATTCAGTTCATAAAATGAAAATCTGGAATTAATTTTAGCTCTGATTTTACTGCTCCAAGAACTTGTAACAAAAACTTTCTTGGTCATCTGCCACAGATGTCCTATTGGGCAAACAAAGGTTGCTCATTAGAAACAAATTAGCTAGAAAGGATCTATGATGTTTATTTGTTTATTTATTGTGATTTATATCCCACCTTGCCTGCAAGCAGGCTCAGGGCAGTCACAATAATATTACAAAGCCATTAAAACAGTTATAATCAGGGCTTTTTTTTTGTAGAAAAACCCCAGCAGGAACTCATTAGCATAATAAGTCACACCCAACGGCAGAAATGCATTAGCATAATAGGCCACACCCCTAACAGCACAGCCCATTAGCATATTAGGCTGCACCCCTATGTTACCAGAAGTCTGGTCATTCAACCACACCCACCTTTTGCTTCTTATTCTGTTTACTTTGTTTTTTGTCAAAACCCAGGGCTTTTTTTGTAGCAGGAACTCCTTTGCATGTTAGGCTACAACCCCCTAATGTAACCAATCCTAAAGAGTTTCTGCTGCTGGGTGCGGCCTATTATGCTAATGAGTTCCTGCTGGGCGTGGCCAACTCGGGAACCAGCCGGAATTCCGTTCCTGTGCGTTCCTGCCCCAAAATAGCCCTGGTTATAATAATAAATAGTTGAAACAATTAAACGCAGGTAGCACAATAAATTAGGAAAGTACAGCAGTTGCAGATGTCTGGAGGCTACTAGGCCATAAACCAAAGGACAGTGGAGATCTTATTAATATGGGCTGTATACAGTTGGAGAGCTTCAACAGGGGAGGCCTAGTAATTGGGCACCCGCTGCCTCAACCAAAGTCCTGGCAGAACTGCTCTGTTTTATAGGCCCTGCAGAACTGTAACAGGTCTCACAGGGCCCTGATATCAGATGGGAGCATGTTCCATCAGGCCGGGGCCAGGGCAAAAAATCCCTGGCCCTGGTCAAGGCTAATTGGACATCCTTTGGGCTGGGGACAACCAGTAAATGATGGTCTGCTGAGTGCCAGGCTCTCTGCAGCACATATGGGGAGAGGCGGTCCCTCAGATATGTGGGTCCCAGGGCACATAGGCTTTTAAAGGTCAATACCAACACCTTGAAATGGATCCAGTACTCAATCAGTAGCCAGTGCAATTGTCGTAGCACTGACTGAATACACACCTGCACTTTGCTGCAGTCAGCAAATGCACCACTGCATTTTGTACTAGCTGGAGTTTCTGGGTCAGCTTCAGGGGTAAGCCTACGAAAAGTGAGTTATAGCAATCAAGCTTGGAAGTAACCATTGCATGGGCCACTGTAGCCAAGTCCTGGGAGGAGAGATGCCAGAGATGATAAAAGGCCAATCTGGGCCTCCACAACAAGTGAGGCATACAGGATCACCCGTAGGCTCCTCACCTTCTGGGCTGGTACCAACAGTGCTCCATCCAAGACAGAGAGCCTGATTCCCAACTCTACCCCCACCCAGCTCAAGTATAGGACCTCCGTCTTTGCTGGGTTTAGTTTCAACTGACTCAGCTGTAGCCACCCAGCCACATAAAATCATTTATGTCATCATAGACATTGTCTGTTATGTGCCTGGGACAGTTCCACTCCATGCAACAATAATCACCGAGCACAGCATCTTGGGCAGGAGGGAATTTTCCCAATAACAAAATAATGTGGGTTCAGAGTAGGAAAATGTGGTCATCCTAGAATGGAAGGGGAATCTGGAGGGATGAGATCTGAGTGGCAACTGTGTGGAAGGGAGGGAGGGAGGAAGGGAGGGAGGAAGGGAAGAAGGGAGGGAGGGAGGAAGGGAGGGAGGAAGGGAAGAAGGGAGGGAGGGAGGAAGGGAAGAAGGGAGGGAGGGAGGGAGGGAGGAAGGAAGGAAGGGAAGAAGGGAGGAAGGGAAGAAGGGAGGGAGGAAGGAAGGGAGGGAGGAAGGGAGGGAGGAAGGAAGGGAGGGAGGGAAGAAGGGAGGGAGGAAGGGAGGGGGGAAGGAAGGGAGGGAGGAAGGGAGGGAGGAAGGGAGGGAGGAAGGAAGGGAGAGAGGGAAGAAGGGAGGGAGGAAGGGAGGGGGGAAGGAAGGGAGGGAGGAAGGGAGGGGGAAGGAAGGGAGGGAGGAAGGGAGGGAGGGAGGAAGGGAGGAAGGAAAAGGCTCCTACATGGATTTTGTTCCCCCTCCTTCAGAGTGGCAGAGACAGTTAAAAAAATTAGTTAGATATCGTTGCAGTAAGAACTTTTGGAATGTAATTTTATGTGAAAGTAATTCTATTTGTGTTATGGCTGGCAACACTCTTTCAAGGGTACACCACTGAGTAGAGTGGTAGCAGTTTGGCACTTCTCCGCACATTTCTACAAGCATCTGCCCATTAATTAAATGGCAATTCAGGTGTGTTCACATCTCTCTGACTGTATCAGGGAAGGGTGCAATTAAGGAAGCCTGATGCTTTTAAATTTAAGTGGCGTTCAGGGTCCTCAGAGCTGGAAACAACCTCTTGCTGAAAAACTCTCAATGTCGGCAGCTAATGAAAGGAAGGTGGATGAGAAGGAATCCTGGCCCAAGGGGTGCTGCACAGCGCAGGACTGACTGACAGGTGGTGGTGCACAGAGTGTTGTCACTACCTCCACCCACATCCCCATGCAGCTACATGCACAACCGAGCTTTTCATGGATCTGTTTATTTCTGTTAGTTTTCTGGTTGTGCTAGTGTGCTTTGTGTATGTCAGATAACTAAAACAGCAAAATGATTATACAGAACATTACTGAGAGTGTGCAAATCATGGATTCATTAGAGGGAGGTGCCTCCTTTGTTAATCCTTTTTTCATTATTCTCAATGTAGATTGGGGCTGCCAGGGAGGGCGGAGGTTCCCCGCTAAAAGAGTCCCCAATCTGCTGGTCCGGAAAAGGCCGGCTGGGGGAACCCCACTCCCCAAGTGCCCGATTCAGGCTGATGTGTCTGGAGCACTTACATCACCTAGAGGTGATATCACCACACCAGGCACATCACCAGCTGACACTCTAGCAATCAGCCTGGAAACTCTATGGTATCATAGAGTTTCCAGGCTGATTGCTAGAGTGTCAGCCGGCGATGCGCCCAACTTCCCGGCCAGGGAACGTCCCGGCCAGGGACCAACTCCCCCTCCCCCACTATCAATGGTAAGTGACTTGGCAACCCTAATGTAGATTTGTGTCGCTGAAATAGGGTTACCAACTCCTGGCTGGGAAATTCCTGGAGTTTTGGATGGTGGAGCTAGGGGAGGGGAGGCTACAGAGGGGTGTAATGCAAAAGGATAGAAAGCAGCCATTTTCTCCAGGGTATCTTACATCTGTTGTCTGGAGATCAGTGGTAATGCCGGGAGGTCTCCAGGCTTCGCCTAGAGGCTGGCAGCCCTGTGACTGAAACATGGTACTATGCACACGTGTAGCTGCAGGCTAAAAAGTGAAGTGGCTGTTTGGTCCATTGCACAGACAGACCAATTCCCACCACTTCAGGACATGTGAGGGAAGTTATTCACCCCTCATCGCATACTAAAAGATCAACCTGCCGACATGGTGGAGGAATCAGACAAACGTTTTGCTAAGCGGCCAATAGTAGTTATGTGTTGTGTGGCCACAAAAACTGGACTGCCCTCTTTGCATTTCAGCAGTTTCCATACCCATGCCCATGCACACGCCGTTTCATGAGACCCACATTGGATTTAGCTGTATGAAGAACCACCATTTTCCATTCAAAAAGTTGGGAGATGCAAGGCTATTCAGCTCCTCTCCCCTCCCACCACCACCAGCCATGAATGTTTGTAGGTGTCGCTTGCAAGCCAGGAAACGCTGGCCCTCGGACTTTTCCCATTTAACTTCAGCTGCTGGTAATCAAGAGAAAACCAAGTCATGAAGTGAATCTGATGGCATGATTGCACAACCACAGGTAATGGGAGAAGAAATCGATAGCCAATTAAAACTGATATGCAGTGCTGGATTGGTCTGGCTTGATGGGAAGGGTAATTAATGGAGGAGCTGCCTTTCGACATTCGCAATTCATGTCCTTCTGTCAGGCTGAGCATTGGCTTTATTTTAGCAGTACTTCCTGACTCTTCTGTGCATTATTTAAAAATATAGAGGGCTGGAATAAGCTTTGGCTTCATTAATGCCATCCTTTATATCTCTCATGGAAAGACAGGCAGAAGGAGAAGAATGACTCATGCACAAACACGAGAGCAGCATTTCACTTCTGCACAAGCCTGAATACAGTTCAGTGTGGGGAGTAAAAAATCCCAGCATCTCTGTGTGCGCTCTGAAATCTGAAGCAGCAATTTGGATCTGGAGATTCATGCCAAGGTTCCTAGACTCACCACTGGATATACAAAAAAAAAAAACACCAAAAGGGGATGGAAAGAGGGGAAAAACCCACTAATTCTATAGTAGCCTGCCATCCCTGATGGAGGCCATATCAAGCTCGGTGCTGGAACACCCTAGGCTATTAGACTTGGGTGCTTTCAATGTCCACGCCAATGATGTGGCCTCCAGCCAGGCTACGGAACTAGTGTCATCCATGGTGGTGTTGGGAGTCTCCCAATTCGTAACAACCCCTACTCACTGGGCCAGGCACATATTCGATTTGATCTTTGCAGCGGGGGTGACAGTGGACCACATTACTGTTTCGGCAGTACCATGGTCGGACGATCATTCCCTCAGGGCCCATCTGAATGTTCCACCCCAACCCTGTTTAGGCAGCAAACATATTTTAGCTTGCCTGCAGAGCCAGACCGACCCAGTACAGCTCCAAATGACTGTATGCCCAATCTCATGCAGCCTTGATCCATGCCCTTCCTGGCTCATTAAAGCAGGCCATGAGGAAATGGAGAAGAGACAACCTCCAGACCCAGCGGGGGTCCCCGCACAGAGACCCCTGCTCCTACTGGCGGGATTGCCGCCCGGAGGTGGGCCGGGGCGGCCCGGGGCACCTCCGGACCAAACCGTGGGGCCCCCACCTACGGGGCCGCCGGCACCAAGGCCGCCAGGGATGCCAAGGGGTTGGGGCCCCGTGTTGCCTAACCCAGCTGAGCTGCTGGACGCCACCTTCGATGGTACGCCCGAGAAGTTCTCCTTTTTCCTGGTAAGGGCGGAGAAGTTTATCGAGAACTGGGGTCACTTGTTCCCGGATGAGGAACGGATAGTGGACGCCATCGCCTCTCGCCTGAAAGATCAGTAGGGATGGGCACGAACTGGGGAAATGGTGGTTCGTTGGGGTTTGTGGTTCATTTGATTAAACGAACCACAAACCATGAACTTACATGAACTTTTCTGTTTCCTGAACTGGTTCATGGTTTGGTACTTCCTCAGGTGGTTCTGCATCCCAGCAGGCATGAGATGGTGCTGGTCCTTCCGACAGCTGATCTAGGCACTACACAGTTGGCACCGTGCATACCGTGGGTCCTCCGTCAGCTGGAAGTACTTCTAGACATCGGAGGTCAAGTGGGACCCAAGCCGACCTGCAGCTTCAGTCACCACTTGAGCCTCCACCTGTGAGGAGCTTGGGGCAGACACACCGTGTCTTGGGGGGAAATGAGAAGACTGCTGCCTGGGAGGAGGGGGTTGAGATGGCAGCACTCAAGGATGCATCTCCTCCATCTCTTCCTCCTCCACCCCCTCCAGCTTCTCCTCTTGGCCGTCCCCAGAAGGCCTGCTGGAGCCTAGAGGGACCGGAGCAGGGGGCTGGTGGCAGCCACCACCCAGCTCCTCCTCCAGTCTCTCCATAGCCCTCTGAGTCTGTGGAGTGATCTCTGGAGACGAACCATCCCCATAGATTGAACCCAAAGACAGCTCTTGCTGCCCCTCCTCCTGCCGCTGAGCCTCAGCAGCAACAGTTTGATGAGGGACTGCACCTGCAGGCACCTCTGCTGGGGCCACCCCAGAAGCATCCTTTGGGAAGAGAGCCCTGCATGGCTTCTTCATTGTACCACTTTGGCCAGAGGTTGGAGAGGTGCCAGGAGGCTCTGGAGCAGTCCTGCACAGAGGTGGGGGGGAAACCACAGTCCTCCCCCTAACCCTCCCCTCCACCCCTCTGGTCTATTCATTTGCCTTGGCCCTCTGTGTTCCTTTCCTGCCACTCATCATGTCACCCTTGGCCAAACTTTGACTAATCTGACTGTGGGTAGTGGGGGCGTTTAGGCACAACTAACTGCACTGAAACCTGAACCTGACAGAGCCGGACACCTTTTTAAGACCCCTCCCGCCAAATATCTACTTCGATTTCCAGAGGACCCTAAGCTATCCTTTCCTCAGTTTCTTTTTCTTTTTCTTGTGGTACTGGTTTAAAACTTGGTGACCCTGCTTCTCCCTAGCGGAAGGTTTTATAAAGCTATCCTAGAGATGGACACAAACCGTTTTAGAAGTGCTTGGGCCTTATTAAACTTCTCCTGGCTAATCTACTGGGACAAACCTGACTTCCTATAGGAAGGAAATGCAAGTGTCCCCTATGAGATGAATTACAAAGCTAGGGTTCACCTTAGGCAATGTATAAGCAAAGGCCTTCACTGAAGCTCAGGCAGACAGAACACTGTTTTGTATAAGTAGTTAAGGCTACTTATAAGCGCTGCTTTTAAGGAAACCCTTCCTCACTTCTTTTAACAGTATCCTATTCTGGCCAATTAGGTATATGGACTAGAGCCCTAGACTAGATTAGTTAGAACAGTTTTAAAATTAAAGAATTCCTGAACAGACCCTTATTAGAGTGACCTACTTAAATCAATATGGTCCTAACAAATCAGAAACACCCCCAACCAACAAGCCTAGCAGAACCTTTTTAAACCAAAAAAACCCAAACCAATGCCACACAACTGAACTAACAGAGACTAGTGCCAACTGCCTCACCAGCAGCGCCCCCTCCAGCGACCAGAAGGAAATCTATCTATCTACCTATCTATCTATCGATCGATCGATCGATCAATCGATCTACAAACAAACAAACAAGGAAGGAATCTATCTATTAACCAGAAGGCAATCAAACACAAACACTCTATCTGTCTGTCTATTAAGTACCCTTCAGCAGCACGCCCCCTCCCCCCAGCATCCAGAAGGAGCCAAAAAGAAAAACTGGGAAACTTTCCTAAACCCAACCCACAACCTTCACAAGAAAACAACAGTTCACAACAGTTCACAAAACAACAGTTCACAAAACCGGGGGTGGGGGAGGCAAAACTGTAGAAAAACTCACACCCCACATCCAAGCAACAGACAGTAAAACGTTTATAGTAACACATTTATTAGGTTTAAAAGCCCATAAGCCATACACCTTAAAAAGTTTACAGGTTTAAAATCACAGCAAAACAAAATTTCGCCACGTCTGTTATGCAGTTAAAACAAAACTATTCAACAGGAGTCTCAGTCTTGTAGGTTCCAGGAGGGGTGAGAATTTCAGTAGCCAATTTCCTCAAAAATTCTCCTCTCCCTGCTGTCTGTTTAGGGCAATGAAAAAAGATGTGTGAGAGAAAGTCTACATCTTCCAGTGAACAGTCACAGAAACACTGATTAACACAGGAATGCCCTGGAAGCGGTCCTTCATCTGCACAGAAGGAAACGCATTACAACAGGCCACCATATATGCTTTTCTTAATTTAGGGATGGTCAGCACATACAAATAGAGTGGTAGTTCAAATTTTGTTGAGCATTTAATCCCTAAGTATGATGGTGAACATTTCCGCTCGGTATCTTTTAAAAGTGAATTCCAATCTTGATCTGTAAGCTTCCTAATGAGCATCACTCTATTTTTTGGTGTTAATTTCCCAGTTTCGTTTAAGCCCAATTGCTTTAGTTTAGTATCTACTGCATCTTTCCACTTCTGCCAGTAACATTCCTGTGCTGCTAAAGTGGTAAAGATCGGAAGATTGTCAGCTGTTGACAGTCTATATTTACAATTGATTATAGTTTTCCAGATTAGTGTTGAGATCTTTGGTAAGCCTAGCTCTAAATGAATTACAGTGGAGTCTATAGATGATGGCAGGGATAAAATTTTCCAGAAAAAAGTCTGTTGAATTTTTTCAAGCTGATCAACTGGTCCAGTAAACCAGATCTGAGAGCCATACAAAATATGTGGAAGAATCATAGTCCGATATACTTTCAGAAGGGCTGGGATGTATTGCGCTCCTTGCGTATAAAAAAACTTTTTGAGTGCCAATAAAGTTAAATCACTTTTTTGTTTGAGATGATTAATATGCTTCGTCCACTTCAAATCTGTTTGAAAAATAATGCCTAAGTATTTAAAGTCATAGACCTGTTGGAATTTATATACATCTATTTTCCATTCCTTGCTAGATCTATTGATTGCTTTAGTAAAAACCATAATTTTTGATTTATCTTGATTGATTTCTAAAAGTTCATTCTTACAGTATGCAATGAAAGCCCTTATTGCACATTTTAAGCCTATACGTGTTCTCGATATCAGGACTAGATCGTCCGCATATACTAAGGCTGGTACTGAATAGATTCCTATGTAGGGTGCATGGCTTGATATATTCTGTAGTTTGGGGACAAAGTCATTTAAATACAGATTGAAAAGATGTGGAACAAGGACACATCCTTGCTGTACCCCTCTATGGATTGGTATTGGATTAGAGACAAGTCCATTATTTAATTTGACATGGGCTACATTCTCAGAAAGGAGCTGCGGTGGCTCAAGTGGTTAAGACGCTGAACTGCAGGCTGTGGAAGGTCAGTAGTTCAGCAGTTCAAGACCCGTGAGTGCCGCATGACGGGGTGAGCTCCCGTCTCTAGTTCCAGCTCCTGCCAACCTAGCAGTTCGAAAGCAAGAAATTGCAAGTAGATAAATAGGTACCACTTCAGTGGGAAGGTAACAGCGTTCCGTGCGCCTTGGTGTTTAGTCATGCCGGCCACATGACCACGGAAACGTCTTCGGACAGCGCTGGCTCTTCGGCTTTGAAACGGAGATGAGCACCGCAACCCTAGAGTCGGATTCGACTGGCTTTCGAGCAAGGGAACCTTTACCTTTACTTTACATTCTCAGAATAAAGGTTCATTATGAGTTTTAATAGTCTTTTGGGGATACTTTTAAACTTTTAAAGAGGAAAAAAAACTTTTAAAACTTTTAAACAGTCAAACTACATCAGCAGACCCTAACCCCCCAACACCCCACCCCAGAGAACCCAGAGAACCCACCCACCCAGACCAATTCACCCAACCCAGAGAAGGGGGAAAACCATAGAAATAGAGAAAAATAGAGAAAAGCCCTTTAAAAATTAAAATATTTCCCACTTTAAATCAAACCTGGCGATGTCTTCTTCTCAGGAGTCCAGGAGCAGATTGTGGGACACATTCTCCCGACCCCCTGGTTTGCTAACCATGAACCAACCTGGTTCATGCTCAAATCGGGGTTCATGCTTAGGTTAGGTTGGCCAGACTTGAGAACAAAACTGAAAATGGGAACTGGCCCTGCGTATTAAGGCAAGCTTCTGCAGTCTCCTGAAGAATACCCATGCCTGTTTAATGCCAACAATTCTGATTTATTTTCGTGAAATCCTGGAGTTTCTTGCAAATTGCTGATAAATTGCTTTATCCACTTGGATTTGTCGTCCGTCCCCCCCCCGGGTGTGTGTGGGGGGCTGCTTTCCTCTGAATCTGCAGAGGGCACAAATGTGTGCATCATACCAACGGGATGAGATTTTGTGTCCCTAGAGACCAACTTGCAGTATAATTTTTTTGAGCACAGACTTAGGCGGCACGGCCATTTATTGAATTAGCTCTGGTAGCCTGTGCATTGTAGCCTGGGAATGCCCACCGTATATCTTCTACAGGGCAATTTCAAAGAGCTTGATCGGAGCTTGAATTCTTGAGCTCTGGTCTAGCCCTTTGTAAGGCTATAGAAGTCTGTAGACCCATAGTCCTTGTAATGTAAAGGGGGTGGGGAAGTAAGTGTTTTATTTTTTTATTTTATTACACTTATATTCTGCCCTCTCCCATGAACCGCTTTTAAAACAAATAAACCAATAGGCTCCTTGACTCACTCTTCACATTTTACAGTCACAAATGCGTTGGCATTATTTCTGTCGCCACACTCACTCCTCTGCTTTGGTCCCTTTTTAATTTTACAGCTTCCTGATCTCAGGTCTGAGGAATCAATAAGTAATTTAGATCCTGGCTACCGCAAAGGAAAACAAAGTTATATTTTTTTTATTTCTTGTAAATATTTTGAAGCCCAATCTATTTAGGAAAACAGGCGGTCAGTTGACACACTGGCCCATCCATCAAAGCCATATCATTAATTGCATGGGATCATACACCCTTATGATTTAGAAGCAAAATAAACAGATTTTTTAAAAGCACTCATTTTGAATCAGCGTGCTGATTAATACTTGTGATGAGCATTAGGGCTGAAATGGATTGAACTGTCCACATCTGACTCATGATCTGCTGAAGCAGACTCTGAGATCATATACGTGAATTTAAATATGAGATCAAAGGTCCCCACCAACTTTGCAACAGAAATGTTGGGGTGCTGGCCTTCTCCCACTCAAACCTGCCCATCAACTAAGATTGACTCACTTTATTTTATTTATTTAATTGGATTTATATTCTGCCATCCCCGTGAGTGGGCTCAGGGTGAGTCACAACAGTTTGAGTAACAATACAATAATAAATACAGTACACATACAATGGAGCTGCGGTGGCTCAAGTGGTTAAGACGCTGAATTGCAGGCTGTGGAAGGTCAGTAGTTCAGCAGTTCGAGACCTGAGAGTGCCGCATGACGGAGTGAGCTCCCATCTCTAGTTCCAGCTCCTGCCAACCTAGCAGTTCGAAAGCAAGAAATTGCAAGTAGATAAATAGGTACCACTTCGGTGGGAAGGGAACAGCATTCCGTGCGCTTTGGTGTTTAGTCATGCCAGCCACATGACCACGGAAACGTCTTTGGACAGCGCTGGCTCTTTGGCTTTGAAACGGAGATGAGCACCGCAACCCTAGAGTCAGATATGACTGGCTTTCGAGCAAGGGAACCTTTAGCTTTACACACAGAATTAACATTTTAAAATCAACAACAGCATAGACTCTATTTCACTTGGG
The DNA here is from genome assembly GCA_029375565.1 of Gekko gecko. Lineage (NCBI taxonomy): Eukaryota > Metazoa > Chordata > Lepidosauria > Squamata > Gekkonidae > Gekko > Gekko gecko. Next base: position 79,736,665 of record JAPDNY010000003.1, on the reverse strand, counting down.
CCTTCTCCAGGTGCTTCTTGCTTTCAGAGCTGCTAAGGAGGATTGCAATCAGAGAAGAGGCCATATTTGATGGTGCCCTGCTTATAGAACTCCCTCCCCAGAAATGCTTACTTATTCAATACCATCTCCACTAGCTTTTAGGTGCCAGGGGACGCCTGCCTTCTGTTTAATGGGTCTTCATTGGATTGATTTTATTGTTACTGAATTTTAAGAAGTTTATCATTAGTGTCTATTTGTCAGCCTCCTTGGAAATTCTCTGAACTGAGTATCTCTCCTGTATAATAAAACCATTTTCATCTGGCAAGGTTTGATGCACTCCAAAATCAGTTGGGAGTCTCATCTGCCAATCAGGAGGCACAGCCTGCATTGGCTGGGTCCATTGCGTAAGTCCAGCCCACAGAACTGGCCACCAGAGTGTTGGGCTCAGTGTGTTGTGAGCTGGCTGACTGGATGGACGCTCCGGTGGGCGAAGGAGAAAGGGGGGGAGTGCAGCAAACAGCCAGAAAAGCTAGGAAAACTGGCCATGGAGAAACACGCACCCCTAGAGGGTCCCTGCAGGCCTCACTTGCACCACTAAAGGGAGTCCCCCGAAAATGCCCCCTGCCACTGCAGTCCGAAGGCAGGCCTCTGCTGCCTCCTCTGCTTCCACATGTTTGGCCCAGCAGAGAGAAGCCCCGCATGTTTGACGCACCGGCCTGTGTGGCAGCCGGGTGGAGGGGCGGCGTGCAGAGTCTTCAAAAGCCAAGGGCTGGCTGGCCAAGTTGGCGACTTACCAGGAAGCACACCGGGTGAGCTCCATCCAGCCCACCCTGGGGGCCCCAGGCCACATCACTGCCTGCCCTCTGAGGTCACTGGCCAGCCTGGGGGAGGCCGCCCCAGGCGGTACGGAGGCCCCGGCAGAGACTGGCCAACAGGCATGCGTCATTGTCTGTGAGGGAGCCGGAGACAGCAGTGGTAGTGCCTTATCCCAGCCCTGTCACTGTTTCATTTCTCAGAGCACTGAGGAGGAGGAGGATGCTGCCTCTACTCTCCGGGCCAAGCTGCTGAGGTGGCCCCCAGTCTGCTTCAAAAAGCACTCCACGGCAGCGTCAGGAGGGTGCCACTCCGCTGCCTGCCCTGTTGTGCTCTGGTGAGGTTACTCTGCCACCGCTCCATGATGGGCCCTGCCACCAATACCACCACCACAAGGCCTCCCCACTGCAGAGGTGCCACTGCACCAACAGCCTCCTGCTGCCTGGCCCTGGTGGCAGCGACCAGGACACCGCTGGTGGCAAAAGGGTGCTGCTCTACTCGCCGGAGGATGAGGATGACGACAGCCCTTCTTCTGGTGAGGGAAGGGTGGGGAGGGCCTGGGGTGCTTAACGCCTATCCTCACCCTATTAAAAAACCAGCCCCGCATTCACTGGTGGTCTGGCCATGGCACTCGGCCACAGCTGCCAGGGGTGGGTGGGTTCGCCCAACTCCTGCAGCCCACTGCACTCTCCCACGCCATCTTCCTAGAGCTCATTGCATTTCTTGCCACAACGGGCCTTATCACTAGTAGTTAGAATATAAATACTTTAAATAAAATAAAATTTTGCAATTTGTATTTGACCCTCAAAATCTAAATCTGGCTCCTGGAGCTGATTTCTGGAGTCAGTGATATGTCAAACTGCAATCATCTTTGAATCATTAGAGCAAAGTTTCTGGTTCAAACGTTACCTCATTTGAAGTGACCATGTCCTGCATGAAGGGGGAAGTGGCCATATCCTGCTAGAATTCCTTTTGCTTTGGGGGGACCAAGAAAGTTTGTAGCCTCACGTGTATGTTAGATTTCATTAGGGCAGATTTTAATAAACTTAGGGGCATGATAAGAATCATTCCATGGGCAAGGCTGCTGGAAGGGAATGGAGCAAGTGAAGGGTGGGCTCTCCTGAAACAAGAGCTCTTGCAAGCTCAAGCCATTGCTATTCCAACAAGAAATAAACATGGTAGGGGATCCAAGAAGCCAACGTGGGTGAACAGAGAATTCCATGATGTGCTAAGTGAGAAAAAGGAAATGTTCAAGAAATGGAGGCAGGGACATACCTCTAAAGAAGAGTATCAACGGATTGCTAGGCATTGTAGGTCAGCCATCAGAGAGGCCAAAGCTCACAGTGAAGTAAGGCTGACCAAGGAGGCTCACTACAACAAGAAAATCTTCTTCAGATATGTGAGAAACAAATGCAAGATAAAAGATGCAATGGGCCCACCGTTGGGTGAAAATGGAAAAATTCTGACAGATGACAAGAGAGAAAGCAAAAAGCCTATTTTGCTTCAGTTTTTTTCTCTGAAGAAGAGAACAGGATCATCTAGAAATGGTAATAGGCAAGGCATGGCATCTGGGCTGCTGGTTGACATGGACAGAGAGGTAGTTGAGAAGCACCTGGATGCACTGAATGAGTACGAATCCCCCAGGCCGGATGGTATGCACCCAAGAGTGCTCAAAGAACTTTCTAGAGAACTTGCAGAGCCTTTGTCCATCATCTTCCAGACCTTTTAGAGGATGGAAGACGTGCCACAAGTTTGGAGGAGGGCAGATGTTATCCCAATTTTCAAAAAAGGGAGGAAGGATGACCCAGGAAACTACAGGCCAGTTAGTCTGACCTCTGTCCCAGGGAAGATACTGGAGCAGATTTTAAAAGGATCGATCTGCAAGCATCTAAAGGACAACGTGGTGATCCAGGGAAGTTAGCACAGATTTGCCCCCAGCAGGTCCTGCCAGACCAACCTCATTTCCTTCTTCAATCAAGTGATGAGCTTACTGGATCGAGGGAATGCTGTTGATGTGGTTTACCTGAAGTCCAGTAAAGCTTTTGACAGGGTTCCCCATGATGTTCTGATGGGTAAACCAGAGGACTGTGGACTGGACTCTAGAATAGTTAGGTGGATAGGGAACTGGTTGGAGAATCGCACTCAGAGAGTTGTTGTCCATGGCATTTCACCTGAATGGAGGGAGGTGTCCAGTGGGGTGCCACAGGGCTCTGTTCTGGGCCAAGTACCTTTCAATATTTTTATAAATGATCTGGATGAGGGCGTGGAGGGGCTACTCATTAAATTTGCAGATGACACCAAATTGGGAGGAGCAGCGAACACACCAGAAGATACAGATAGAATTCAATGAGATCTGAACACACTGGAAAAGTGGGCAGATGTGAACAAGATGCAATTTAACAAGGATAAGTGCCAAGTTCTACATCTGGGTAACAAAAATTAGGAACACACATACCGGATGGGGATACACTTCTGAGCAGCAATGTATATGAACAAGATCTTGGGGGATGGATGGACCAAAAGGTAAATATGATGCAGCAATAAAAAAAGGCTAATGCGATCCTGGGGTGTATCAACAGAGGCATAACATCCAAATCACAAGATGTCATAGTCCCACTGTACACTACATTGGTCAGGCTACACCTGGAGTATTGTGTGCAGTTCCTCACTTCAAAAAGGATGTGGACAGAATGCAGTGGGTGCAGAGGAGAGTGACGTGGATGATCAGGGGCCTGGAGACCAAGCCCTATGGGGAAAGGCTGAGGGACTTGGGAATGTTTAGTCTTGAGAGGAGGAGGTTGAAGGGGAACATGATTGCTCTCTTTAAGTGTTTGACAGCACATAGAGGAGGGCAGGGAGCTGTTCCCGTTGGCTGGAAATTGGGGAAAACTTTTTTACAGTAAGAGTTGGGCAACAGTGGAATCAGCTGCCTAGGGAGGTGGTGAGCTCCCCCTCACGGGCAGTCTTTAAGCAACAGCTGGACAAACACTTGTCAGGGATGCTCTAGGCTGATCCTGCATTGGGCAGGGGGTTGGACTAGATGGCCTGTATGGCCCCTTCCAACTCTGTGATTCTATGATTCTCTTTCATGAACTTACTGAGGTAGATAAGCCACCTGGATAAGGTGGTTGAGAGAGCGCTGGCTGAACTCCAGGTTTTTCTTTACTCCTTCCAGTCTGGCTTCTGCCCTGGTCATGGGATGGAGACAGCTCTGGCTGCCCTTACAGATGACCTCTGTAGACGTCTGGATTGGGGCGGATTGGCGCTGCTGTTATTATTAGATCTGATAGTGACATTCAATACGGTTGATTACGATCTATTAACCCACCACCTTGCCAATGAAGGAGTTCAGGGGACTGCCTTGAAATGGTTTTCCTCCTTCCTCCATGGTCAGGGACAGAGGGTGGCACTTGATGAGAGGGTCTCCCTGTGATACCCATTGGAATGTGGTGTGCCAGTGTTATTTAACATCTATATGTGCCCCCTCACCCAGTTAGTCCAGAGTTATGGGTTGGGTTGCCATCAGTCTGCTGATGATACCCAGCTGGCCATAAAGTTCTGGCCCGATGTTATCGGTTAATGGACAGCCATCCGTCCTCCATTCCCACGAACTTGACTGAGGCTTTGGATGCTGTAGCTGGATGGTTGCGGCAGAGTCGGTTGAAGTTAAATCCATTGGAGATGGAGGTCCTGTACCTGGGCCGAGGGGGGTTGGATGGGGGCGCCAGGCTCCCCACACTGGAAGGGGCACTTTTGGTGCCAGCCCAGACAGTGAGGAGTCTGGGAGTAACACTGGATGCCTCTCTCTTCATGGAGGCCCTGGTTGCTGCAGTTTTTCCCTCTTAGGCAGATCAAGCTACTGAAGCCCTCTCTTTCCCCCCAAGACCTAGCGAGAGTGACCCATGCAGTGGTCACTTCCAGTCCTGATTACTGCAACTCACTCCACACAAGCTTACCTTTGAAGCTGATCCAGAAATTACAACTAGTGCAGAATTTGGCGGTGCGCCTGCTGACATCAACGTCTGTGCGGGCTCACATTAGGCATGTGCTCTACCAACTACATTGGTTGCCAGTTGAGTACCAGATTTGCTTCAAGGTGTTGGTTTTGACCTTTAAAGCCTTATACGGCCTGGGACCAACATATCTAAGGGACTGCCTCTTCCCATATATGCCTCAAAGAGCGTTACGCTCAAAAAATCAACATCTCCTGGTGGCCCCTGGCCTGAAGGACACCCGTCTTGCCACAACCAGGGCCAGGGCTTTCTCTGCCCTGACCCCTGCCTGGTGGAACATGCTCCCTATTGAGACCAGGACCCTGCGGGATCTCCTTCAATTCTACAGGGCCTGCAAGACGGAGCTGTTCTGCCAGGCCTTTGGATGAGGCAGCGGGTGCCCATTTATGGCCTCCGTGAGGCTGTTGTCACCTGCCTACTGACCACCGACAACTGGCCTTTAACTCACTGTGCCATCGGGCCAGAACTTTATAGCCAACTGATGCTCCTCCAAGCTGTAACCATTGTTTTAATTGTTATAATGTTTTATCATGTTTTAATGTTTAATGTTTTAAACTTAATTGTATTTATTCTAATGAAGTTACCCGCCCTGAGCCCACTCGCGGGATGGGCAGGATATAAATGCAAACAGTAAATAAAACAAAATAAATAGATAGATAACCACTGTCTAGGCTGTACAACATCAGACTGCAGATGGAAACGGAAATGACTGAATGCTGCCCCAGAGCCTCTATCAAGGCTGGTATTCTTGGGCAGCTGCTAAGGCACCCGGCCCAAGGAAAGAGGGGCATTACTGACCCTGCGGCTCCTCGTTGCTCTTACCATTTTCAGTGGGCCCCACCCCTCTGGCAAACGAGTGGTGTGGCAATGAATCGAGGAGAAGTGGCAGCAGCGATCACTACAGCCACCTGTGTTCACTCCCCTGCTTGCAGGGCCTTTTTCCAATTAGGTTTTTGTTTACATTGGTGTATTTCCTGTAAATTAGACTTCCCAATCTGCTCCACTACCATGGGCTGAGGAAAACTTTGTGCTTTTTTCATGGCTTCCCAAATTGAAACAGAAGGCTGAGTAAATTGACAGATCTCATCACCTCCATAAATCCTGTAAGCTTTGACCCTGCAGCAGCTGCATGTAGAAGAAGAAGAAGAAGAAGAAGAAGAAGAAGAAGAAGAAGAAGAAGAAGAAGAAGAAGAAGAAGAAGAAGAAGAAGAAGAAGAAGAAGAAGAAGAAGAAGAAGAAGAAGAAGAAGAAGAAGGAGGAGGAGGAGGAGGAGGAGGAGGAGGAGGAGGAGGAGGAGGAGGAGGAGGAGGAGGAGGAGGAGGGGAGGAGGAGGTGGAGATGGATTTATACCCCGCCCTTCACTTGGAGTCTCAGAGTGGCTTACAAACTCCTTTCCCTTCCCCTCCCCACAACAGACACCCTGTGAGGTAGGCGGGTGTTGTGTCCGCTGACCACTTCAGGCTGTCAGCAAAGGAGCCTGAGCTTGAGTCCGGAGAACAATGGGACTGGCAGTCCGAGCTCCTGCTTTGGGGAACCAATGGGAACGGCGGCGGGAATTCAAACCCACCAATAGCACCAGGGGGCATTCCCCTTAGCATGTATATAGTTGGCCAATCCAAGTATGTTGTCTCGTGTTGTATAATAGCGAACCATGCTGATCACTACATCGTTGTCAGTGGTTTCATTATGCGTCTAACCCACTATACAACAATGGGGCTGAGAGAACTCTAACATAAACTGCTCTTTCAGGAACGGCTGTGCCAGAGCTTGTGACTGACCCAAGGTCACATCAGCAGGTGCAAGTGGAGGAGTGGGGAATTGAACCCAGTTCTCCCAGATTAGAGTCTGCACACTTAACCACTACACCAAACTGGCTCCATGCAGGCTGCCAACTGCAAAAAAAACAAAACCCCAATTGTTTTAAATTGTGAACAACAAATTGGGCATACAGGATCTCAGCTCAAGGCAAAATGGCTCACTGTGAGCAACATTATGCCAGGACAAGATCGTCATTTGTGAGGACTGCAGCATCAGTGCTGAAAAGACTATATAGACTTTATTAAGTTTAATATTTTTATTAAGCTTAATTTATTATTAATAATATGACATTAGGTTTCACAAAAGAACATTCCCTCTGGACTGTACTAGCTGATGACCAGATATGTTTTTCAATCCGGTCCTTGCCTTTATTTATTTATTTGGAGTTGTCTGTAGGGCCACCCCCTCAGAGAAACTACTGGAAGCCGCTCTTGATCCGGAATAGTAAACCAGCATAATGTCAGACCAAAAAGCCCATCTATAGATCAAGGAATTCCCATAAATTTGGGGCACATACCATTGCTCATTGTTTTAGATCATTCTTGCCTCACATATCTACCTAAGAAACTGTGTTTCAAACAACTATGTATATTGAATAGAAGATAACATTATATATAGTTGCTGATCCAGAAGAGAAAGAGAAAGAGCTGAAATACAGACAAACACTGAAAAATTATGCAAAACACTGGATTTTAATTTACAATGTAGATTTAGAATTTGGAGTTTGGCTGAGTTGCAGTGTTTGTTGGGTAACCTTGACTGTTTTTTGTCAAGATAGCAAATATCAAATGCTGTAACATGAGGCAGCGTAAGTAGTATGTGGCTTGGCTCATTGACACAATACCTGTGAACTGATTTGAGCATTAGTTGTGTTGCTCTAGCTTTTGAAGAATCCACTAGCCTTATTTTCAGCAGCAGTGCCCGTTGTCCGAGATTAGGAGACCTTTGATCTTCCTACCCTGAGGTTCTATCATCAGAAAAAAAACTGGGCCAGCAAGGGGTTCAACACGTGTCAAGTGAAATTGTTTCATTCATCTTTCTGCACCAGACTTGTTTATTGATCACTGAATACACTGAAATATAGTTAAGCCTTCATTCTGAGCTTCATATCCCACATTTCAAAACCAGAAGGTCAACTATAACAGTAAACACACAAATCCAAAGCTGAAAATCTAAGAGAAACAAAAATACTTCTACTCTACACACACACACACCCCATCCCATATTACCAGCATCAGGCACTGCTAGCAGGTTTTCTGGAGGAAGAAAGACCTTAAAATTGGGACCACAGTAATGAAGGCTGTATTGTAGCACAACTACAAGTATGAGGCAATATACCTGTGAATCCTAGATGCTCAGGAGAAATGATGGGGAAAATCTTTTTTTGCTTTACCTGAGAGCTCCTAGTGTGTCTTGCGGTCTGCAGTAGAATGCTGAGCTCAGATCCAGTGAGGCAATTCTTATGTTCTGAAGGCTCCACTTTGTGGTCTTATTTAATATAAAGTTAGGTACAGCTCTCCCTCCTTTCCACATCTCAGTGTGGAACAGATGAGAAAGGTATGACACGGATGATACGAAATTGTTCAGGGTGGTAAAAACCGGGGAGGATTGTGAAGCACTCCAAAGGGATCTGTCAAAGATGGGCAAGTGGGCATCAACATGGCAAATGGGGTTCAATGAGGCCACGTGCAAGGTGATGCACATTGGAGCCAAAAATCCTAGCTATAAATACACATTGATGGGGTCTGAACTGGCAGAGACTGACCAAGAGAGAGATCTTGGAGTCATAGTAGATAACTCACTGAAAATGTCAAGACAGTGTGCGACTGCAATAAAAAAGGCCAGTGCTATGCTGGGGATTATTAGGAAGGGTATTGAAAATAAATTGGCCAGTCTCATCATGCCCCTGTATAAATCAATGGCGTGACCTCATTTGGAGTACTGTGTACAGTTCTGGTCGCCACATCTCAAAAAGGATATTATAGCTTTGGGAAAAGTGCAGAAGAGGGCAACTAGAATGATTAAAGGGCTGGAACACTTTCCCTATGAAGAAAGGTTAAAATGCTTGGGGCACTTTAGCTTGGAGAAATGACGGCTGAGGGGTGACATGATCGAGGTTTATAAGATTATGCATAGGATAGAACAGGTAGAGAAAGAGGTACTTTTCTCCCTTTCTCACAATACAAGAACTTGTGGGCACTCAATGAAATTGCTGAGCGGTTAGGTTAGAATGGATAAAAGGAAGTACCAAAGAATGACTAACACATGGAATTCACTGTCACAGGAAGTGGTGGCAGCGACAAGCATGGACGGCTTCTAGAGGGAATTAGATAAACATATGGAGCAGAGGTCCATCAGTGGCTATTAGCCACAAGGTATAGATAGGGACTCTGGGGCAAGTGATGCTCTGTATTCTTGGTGCTTGGGGGGGGCAACAGTTGGAGGGCTTCTACTGTCCTGGCCCCCATTGGTGGACCTCCTGATGGCACCTGGTATTTCTGGCCACTGTGTGACAGAGTATTGGACTGGATGGGCCGTTGACCTGATCCAACATTGGATTCTCTTATGTTCTTATGCAGGCTATGAAGGTATGACAGATGGAAAGCTGGCTGTAACTTTCTCTCTCTCCTTCCTACCCAATCATTCCCTTACCCTATAGGTCTGATCATCCATGAAGGGCCCTCAGTTTATCGGATTTTTAAACGATGGCAGGCAGTCAATCAACAGTGGAAAGTGCTGAACTATGACAAAACAAAGGACCTGGAAGATCAAAAAACAGGTTCCAGGACCAACCAACGAACCTCCTCTCAGAATAACCATTCATCCTCCACTGGTGGTACAGCTAGCAACTTCACTCCAGCTGACAGCATGGCCCGGGCAGCTGGTCACACCACGGGCACCTTGTCTGACCACCACTGTGCTTATACCATCCTGCATATACTCAGCCATCTGAGGCCTCATGAACAGAGAAGTCACTCAAACTCAAACAGAGAGCTCGTGATGAGAGTCACCACAGTATGAGCTAAGGAATTCAGGAGGCCTTAATGCAACGCAGACTGGGAGAGGGACGCAAGAGATGGGGGGGGGGGCACAGTATGCCTTCCCCACTTCCTGGTCCTTTGCAGCTGCACAAGGAGCACAAGAGGCCCTTGGCCAGCCAAGGATACTAGAGGCAGAGCCGCACAAACATGCTGACAAGAGGAGAGTTTTACAGTCATTAAAAATTACAACAAACAAGTGCAATACAGACTAAACAAACTGAAGTAGGGCAGAGGCTTGAGGGGGCAGAGGGGAGTTAAAGTTGGTCTTATTACAGGGAAAAGGGTAATATTTTAAACAAACACACGCACATTGAAAAAGGTAGGAAGGACAGGAAGGAAGACTGGAGTATTTTTCAAACTGTATTAACCAGGGGTTCAAGTATTTGAATGCATAAATTATTCTGTGGCCATAAGCGACAGGGTGTTCAAGCTGAAATGGCAGTCATTGTATTGCTATTGTTATTTTCTACAAGTAAAGATGCTGCCCTGTTTCTACCACACAACACACACAAACTCCTGATTTACTTCCATTAAGAGGTTTTCAGGATGGGTGCCACTGGGAGGGGTGTTGAAGCTGTACAAGCATTCAAAGCACAAGTCACTGGTGGGTGATTGATGCCTTTCCTCTCTTCAGGTTTCAGCAACTTGAATTATCTAATTAATAAACACTGTATTTTATTTGCGGGGGGGGGGTTGAAAATGGAATTGCCGGCTTTTAATTTCCTGTTTGGGCTCTCCAACTTGTTCTCCAAAGCCAGTTCATTTCCTTCTGTATCATTGATTTGTTAGAGATCTATATGATATTTTATTTATTTATTTTTCTATCTGTCTGACTGCTCCTTGCTTTGTAGGAAGGCATGTTGTTTTACCAAAAAAGTCTTTTCCATTCAATCATTAAGCTACGGGGTTTGCGTTTAAGTAAGAATGGAGTCCCAAATGCTACAGACTTGAATTAGTTTAAACATAAAGAATTCTGGGAAGATCTCTTATCAGAATTTTTAGCACCCTCACCAAACTGCACCTCCTAAGATTCTTTAGGGGTAGCTTTAATAGTTATACTGTTTAAAATTGATACATGTATTTATAATGTAACCCTGAATACCTTTCTTTCTGTGCTCATAACTTCTAGAGTTGCACTAAAAAACTGCAGTATCCCTGGTCATGCTTGGAATATAATGTGCAGTGAATTCTCATTAGTTTTGATTTTTTTTTTACAAGTTGTCATTTTCACAGATTTTTGTGTGCTGAAGCAAACTCATGAATGAGTTGACATGTGACAAACTACATCTAAAAGTATGAAAACTGGGTTGAATCAGGGCAATTTGGGCATATGCCAACTCATTCACAAGACTAATTCAGCACCCAAATTCACAGGATAATCTACTTGATTTTAACTTGTAAAAAAATAGTCATAAATGTAGGCCCATTTCAGGCACTGCGAGAACCATCTACACACCATTCACCAGGCAGAACTTGTAAAAATATCCATGATCATTTGTGAAACTATCTCAACAGAACAACAGAACTGTTTTTCCAGAAAGTTCAGCACAAAAGATTCCCTCAGTGTCCCAGTCCAGCTTAAAGGTCAGAAAGTTCAAACTGGCCATAGGAGAGAGATAGAATACCAGACTGGATGGGAGCCTTGCTATGATCTGGAACAGACATTCTTACATTTCCCACACACAAACACACACACACACTCAGTGGTATTTATGCCACTGTTGGGAAATCTCTTGCAGCATTGGCTTTCATAGACTCCATGCATATCAGTTCCACAAGAGTTCTCCCAGCCAAACATGAGCCTATAGAGATGGTCAATCTAGCATGGACTGTTGTCGCTTTTCAAAAGTGCATGGAAAGGATGTTTCCAGGATGTACCAGCGGTTCAGGTATCTTGTTTTTCAAAGCACAGCTTACTTGTGAACATAAAAATGTTGGCAAGAGCTTTTTAAATGCTATCTGCGGACATTTTAAACCTTACCATACTAGAAAATCAAACTGTATTTACCTACTGACTTTGCCTTTTTCACTTGACCTAACTCGTCTCCCTGTTCATCGTGCCAGAACAAGTCTCTTTCATTGAAACTCCTTCTAGATTTGCCATTGCTCCCAGGGAAAAAAAAAATGGACTCTCATGACAATTTGCTAATTAAATATATAGAGATTAACTACAGCCTATGGCCTAGCACAGAAGATGTGCTAATATTAATGCTTAACATTAATGACAGTTCTGGTGAACTGGGCGGGAATCCATATAGGGGCCATGAACTTGCTGGCCACCACCACCGAGTATCCAGTCGGAGATTCTCACAATCCCTCACCCTGCAGGTGCTAGAAAGGGCTTAGACCCTCTTCAGTCTCTCCTCAGCAGTGGCCTTTGAAAAGTTTAGGGCTGCCAGGCCTTCTGATTTGGCAACAGCCCTTTTTTGCTCAGGAGGGGGGTGGAGTTAAAATCATCCATGACATCTGCCCTGCAAAGTCACTTCCTGGGAAAACCCGGAAGTGACATCATGTAGCTCTAATGTTGGCGGGACATGCTGACAATCAATGGGAGCTTTGGGAGCAGTAACGGGGGTGGGGGAGGGGGTTGCATCATCATCTTCACCACAATGACGCTTCTGGGGGAAAACCACACACAAGTGTCATCACGTAACTCGAGAAATTACCAGAAAATGAATGGTGAAATGGCCTGGCAACCCTAGGAAAGAGCAGAGTGCAGACAAGCTTCTGTGAATAGTGACTTGTGCCTGAATGCTGCTTCTTGTCATGTTCATCCTAAAATAAACAAGGGCAGGATGCAGCAAACTGAATGCTTAAATTAGCCTGGTTCTTTAATGTGAGCCTGGTCTTCCCAAGGAAGTACATAGCTGATATAGTCCTCTGATGAACAAGGAAAAGGTGCTCAGAAGGTGATTTTTTGTTCCACCATCTTATATCGGTAGCTAATAAGCCCACAGCCTTGGTCTAAAACATTTGCTGAAACATTTCCTGTAGGTTTTTTTTTTCTTTCCCTCAGGATGCTTTTGAAACTAAACCCTCCTGGTTTAATAGTTTGGGGCTATATTTGGGGCTCCTATTCAAAGTCCGTATCACCAAAACTGGCTCTGTGTCCGGTTATACATTAAATGCGAGTTGAATTGGGGAACCCCAGCCCAGCTCCCGTTTTAATGTGTGACCTGGCACTGACCTTAAAAATAGTGTGGGGGTAGGCAGGCAAATCAGTGCCCACGTCTGCCCAGAGGCAGGAGGAGCCTCACCGTTCCCCCCCTCCCCCCGTGCACTTTTGCTAGCAGAAAAGGACCTCGGGGGCAGGCTGTTTGTCTCACTTCTGGTTCCACCTGCCTGTCCACAGCCAACAGCAATACAGGAACACCTTCATACTTGACTGTTCATTTCTTTGTCGCTTTAGTGCACTGTTTTTAGGATACTACCAGGTGCTAGATATCTAGTTATCCCAGGGATGACGGGTATGTTTTATGTTTCATGGCCTACATGGGTAGGAAGTCATCCTGCTAATAGATTTAAGCTTGGATCCTACAACGTCATCATTCCCCAGACACGTCTCATTACAGAAGCTTTCCTCTGCTGCAGCTATCTTGCAAGCACCTTGCGTGTGCAAGATTCATGCTTTTTAAGGAGCCCTTCCTTACATGGGGATGCTAGCAGCAGAATAAGGAAGTACCACAGCAGAAAGACTCCTAAGCAGCAAGAGAGAAGCATGAGGGGGGAATGATGTCATAGGATACAAACATCGTAACTGATTCATTGGGATTTGCCTGCCATTGGACACAATCAGGAAAGTATGAAATAGCTCCCAAAGAGAAAGACAGGCTTTCCCTCAAATAAGTTCAACTGTGGCCTGCTACTACAAAATCTTGCTAAGAGTTTGGTCTAAAGTGCAAAAAGGGGATGTTTGCAGGAAACATCCATTTTGACTTGATCATGTCTTTTTAATGGAAGAAAAAAAAATCTGTGTGGCAGAAAGTGCCAGTTATTTCAGGAAGTCCATCAGTTTGATTTCACCTTTTCTGTTCAGCGATTCTCAAAATGACACCTGTCAATGGATTTCCTAGCACACACTCAACAGGGCATCTTTTCCACAAAGCAAAGAGCCAATCCTGTTTTTTTTCATTGGAGCAGAGAATGCTTCAGAACCACCCCCCCAAGAGATATCTCCTTAATGTCTGCAAGGAGCACCCCTCCCATTCAGAAACAACTCCCTCCATTTTATGAGGATGCTTTGCTTGTAATCTCCCCACGTTTTGTGATTTCCCCCCTGTGATAGCTAGTTTGTGAGATGCCCACTCTCTACTCTCAAAATTCTGAAATGTCCATTTAAATAATCATGCATTTGCTCCCCATCTACTCTGCATGGAAGTTAAATGGTACACATATGTCTGCAACGAATTGGGAGTACCAGTGCTGACAAGCAAAGGATGGATGCCTAATATTTTGTCACAAAAACATTCTCTCCGCTGATTTTTGCACAATATAGGCTGTGATCACACGCACAATTAGCCCCGCCATAGGCGCAAATGCCGGGTGGATTTAAAGGGCACGATCAGACGCAAATATCTGGGAAGCACCCCGCACCTGTCGGCAACCCGTTTTGTTCCACCGCAGGAGCGGAGTAAAAAGACACCGGGGAAAGTCTGGTACAGACAGACTTTCCCGTGTCTGGTACAGACAGACTTTCCCGTGTCTGGTACAGACAGACTTTCCCGTGTCTGACTGCGCCAGCGCACTCTCATGACATCGGGATGGTCTGATCGGGCCATCCTGACTCCATGTCTCCCCCCACTTCTCAGTACGCGCATCATCACACACTCCCTAGGGAGCCCTCAGTGCTGAGATGCGATTCATCAATTCTCTGTTTAAGCGCATTGGGAACAAATGGCAAAAAACAAACAAACCCAACTCACCCGTGGTTCATCTGATCATACAGCGGCAGGCTGCCCCCACAGCTTCCAAGGACTGTGTGATCACGCAGCTGCGGGTCAATTTCCTCTGGAGGGAATAGCCTCACTTCCCCCCACACACGTTATCTCGCCCGTGTGACCGCAACCATATAGTAGCAAACTAAATAGGTAACAGTGTAGCATGTAATATGCTAAAACTCTGGGCTCTGTAAATGAATTGTATCCAAGTGTGAAATCTAAGTAACTTTTTCTGCAAAAAGAGCCCTGGACAGCATCATGTCTTTAAATGTGGATCTGCAAGAATCACATAAGAACAAGTGTGTGTCCTAATTTTAATGGCAGAACGAGCATGCAAATGAGGAGTGCAGAACCAGGGCTCTTCTTGTAGCAGGAACTTCTTTGCATATCAGGCGACACACCCTTAATGTAGCCAATCCTCCAAGAGCTTACAGTAGCCCCTGTAAGAAGAGCTCTGTAAGCTCTTGGAGGATTGGCTATGTTAGAGGTGTGTCGCCTGATATGCATCCGTCTGTAGCCCTCAGACAGGCTGACATGTGGATGTGGGAGCCTCCCTTGACCATCTACTTCTTTTGCTGTTAAAAATGGGTTCCCGTACCCTCTAGTTTCTGTGCAATTGCTGCAAATTTCTAGAGTTTAAACACAAATCAACCACCATCACAGCTAGTTTGGTCTGTGAGTTGGAGATGGTTCAACACAGCAGCTGAGCCGCCTACATTACTTTTGTTTTTGATCTGGGGAACCTCCGTTTCCCTCTTGATGAGCTATTATGCAGTGCGAGGATCACCAACCAAAGAAAATGGGACACGGCCTATATTTAGGATTTCTTGTGCTTGGCAATATCCCTTTTGATATCTAAATTCACAAAAAGGCACTTTGTGGCACACAGCCTAGATCATTTATGCTTGGTAGTTTCAACTTAGTTGCTTCTGAAAGGCACACTCCAGAGATAGTCGATTGGCATGCTAGCAATTTCTTGGGCCAACACTCGTGATTGTGGCTGACTGCTTCCTGGCAGGGGTGTCGAACTCATTTATTAGGAGGGCCAGATCTGGCATAAATGCAATTTTGTCAGGCTGGGCCATCCATGTCATAAAATGTAATGCCAGACAGTGGAGAGATAAACTTTATAAAGGGCACAGAAAAACACAAGATATTACTTTTTACTTAAACTACAAACATACTTAAATCATTAACACTCTTGCAACATTTTTGTTTATTTTACAGACTTTGATAACTATCACCTCTTGCTCTGAATTTTTGCATCAAAGCAGGTGCAGAGGAAAGCCCACAGAGGCAGACTGGAGAACCGGCAGTGCACCACTAAGCTAATGCCCCCATGCTGCCTGGAGTGGGGAGCAAACTATGCAGGGGATGCAGATAGTTGACAAAGAGAAATTCCCCCCCTCCCAAAATGCTAGAGAACTTGCGGGCATCCAATGAAGCTGATGGGTGGCCCATTCAGGACAGACACATCATTAATTGTTTCACAGATTAATAAAATTAGAAATACCCTGCAAAAAGAGCTATTGAAAAGTCCCTCTGTGACAGACTGCACTGAACAGGTTTCCTAGTACAACAATTTCAGAAATCTGGGAAGGGAAGAGTTAATTCTTCACTGGAAGAGAGAGCTTAAGTGACAAGCTGCTCCCTTCCCCCCCACCCTTGATGGGCCAGGACCAGCTAAGGAGAAGTATACATTTTTAGCTGACTTCATAAACTGCCTGAGGAAGCACTTGCAACTTGTTGCCCTAGAGCTAATCAGAAGGAGCCTGTTGCAAAATGATGGGGGGGGGAGATGGAAAGAGAACTTTTCCAGCTGCAAAAGCGGCATCTGCAGAGATTGCTAATCCTCTGGCCTCGTGCAGGGCAGAGGAAAAGTAAAAACAAGCCCCAACAACACGATGCAATGCAACCAGCAGACCACATGGCTCTAAACTTCAGACTTCAAAACAGCCACCTCCTTCTGGATCTCACTCTGAAAAGAAAGGGGGAGGAGACTCATCCAGTGGAGGGAATGGAGGTTTGGCTTTCTCTCTCATTCCCACAGACAGAGAAATATCAAGTCTCAAACTAAACAGCAGAGCAGAAGAATACCCCCTCCCTCCAAAGAAGTATGGAAAACTTATGCCTGAAATAAAACTTTCTTGGTCTTAAAGATGCCCTGAGACTGACTCCAACTCTGCTCTCTCTGGTGTGCTCTCTCTTTCCGCCCCCTCCCTTTCTTTCCACAGAAGGAGGGGGGAGGAGACTCAGCCAATGGAGGGAAGGGAGGTGTGGCTGTCGGTCTCTTCCCTGCAATTGAGGAGCCCTGGGCAAGCAATCCCTGACTTAGCAGCAGCCCCAGAGAAGGGAACAGGAAACAATAGAGAAGGCAGCAGGGAGCAGCAGACAACCAGTTGCCCAGGGGCCTGATAGGAACCCTCCAGGGGCCGGGTGTGGCCCCTGGGCCATGTACTTGACACCCCCACCTTACAGCCTACCAAAGAACATTTTCCAGAGTATGTGAAAAGGTGCAGCTGATGAGCCCTACTATTACTCATAGAGGGCTGATTCAACAATATTTCTGCCTGTCTGGATCCCATATTGCTCTACTTAAGGGCCAAACTACACATTAGATGCAGCTGTGGGAGAGATGTTCTTAACCCTTTCCTCTTGTGAGCTTTCCTTTTTTTAACTTGCCCCTCCAAACTCCTTTTGCCCTGGCAGAAGAAAGGAAAGAGTCTTAGGACTGGAGATCACGCTGGGGAGGGTTCAGACAAGCAGTCCTTGGAGGCTGACCTTTGCTTGGGCATTCAAAGCTGCCCAAGAGAAAGGCATCCATAGTTTTGACAGGTCATCAGATATGCGATTAAGCGATCTTTCATGTAATATGAATTAAAAAGCAGAATCTTTTCACAGGCTGAAAGCTTAAAGCCTGAGGGGCCCTTTGCTGTGGAAGGAAGAGGCAGGAAGGGACTCTGAATATTGTCCTAATTGGGACACTGACTCTCTTTGTAGCCTTGAGAAATTTTCCTATTCTTGGGGGTGATGATACTTAACTACCTCATGGGGCATTGTGAGAATCAGCTGTGAAGCACCCCACTTCTTGGCAATGAACCCCTCCCCCAAGAACAGGATTTGGGTTCCTCAGCAAAACGCTCACCTGCTTTGATATGGCTCATGATGAACAGAAGGAAAAGAGGAACGTTGTCCTCAGTCCAGTGAAACAGATGCAGCTACGCATGCTGCTTAGTGGCTGCAATAGTGTCTTTCTTGGCTACACAAGCTTTGTTATAAAACTGTGTGTGCATGTTTTCCTGACAACATAAATGTTTGTCTCCAACAACAATGGTTCTCATCATTCTTGTCCTGGTGAGACCATTTAACAGGATCCCATACATTTAGAGTCCTTTTTGTCTTGCTGAGATGGTCCACGGGAGTCTGGTTTCAGAGAACCTGAGCAAACTGTGAGTCTTTTGTTAAGGACGGCCAGGAAACCAAAAGCCTTTCCTTGAAATGTTTTAACAAGTTCTTAAAATTTGTACCTCATGTGGGTTTCCTAAGTGTTTCAGTCCTCACAGTCTCTTCTGTATGTTGACCCTTCTCTCTGCCTCTAACTAGGTGAGCTTTGGGATGCCAGGTGCCACTGACAGCTCCTGTTTCCAGATCTGTTCTTCCTCAAAATGCTTTTGAGTTTATGGATTCTTAAGCTGCTGGGGTACAAATTAAGCTGGGGGGGAGGTTTACAAATTTATTGTCAGGGTGTTCAGTGATGGCACTACTATGGCCTCCCTTGGCTCACAGAAGGGCTCTCTTTACTCCCCCCTTCTTTCCAGCCAATATACAGAACTTTAATAAGGAATAAAGATGGTGTCTTTTTTGCCTTTTTAATTGTAGCATGAGAAACATATCGTATATTAAGACAAGAGACAATATGATTTAGCCATACCAGAAGTTCCTTACTGAAGACCTATTCTGTCCACGCTTGCCCTCATTCTTTTTCTCCTGTGTTCTTTCATAAATAAAGGTTGTTTTTCATTTTAACTACTCAGGGCTATTTTTGGGCAGGAACGCACAGGAACGGAGTTCTGGCTGGCTTCAGAGTTGGCCACGCCCACTACAGCCCAAACCTCTGCGTGCCTGGCTACAGAGGGAAGGCCTGGAGAGTGACCCCCCCAGCGACTCTGAGGTGGGTGGGTTGGGTGGGCCAGCTTGCTCGGGCTCCCTGCAGCCACAGAGCACCCAGGCAAGCCAAGGGAAGGCAGTTTAAACTGCCTTCCCTTCCCTTCCCTTCCTTCAAAGGGGGGCTTGCCTGGGCCCCCTGCAGGAGCAGGGGGCCCGGGAAAGCCAAGGGAATGCATGGGGTGTGGCCTAACATGCTAATGAGCTATGCTGTCAGGGGTGTGGCCTAATGTGCTAATGAGTTTCTGTTGTTGGGTGTGGCCTATTATGCTAATGAGTTCCTGCTGGGCTTTTTCTACAAAAAAAAGCCCTGGAACTATTTAGGAAGCACTCAGCCTTTGTTAACTTCTACTGGTTTCAGTTTGCCAAGAAGCCATGCCTGTTAAAGGGAGAAAAATGTTGTTGTTTTGTTTTTTGTCCTGTACATTGCCCACATTTGCTAGAACTACAGAAGAGTTAGGGGGTAGGATCATCCGGGGAAGATTCTGAAGGCCTTCTGCTCCGAGGAGATCTCATGGGATTTCTTTGTCTTGGGGGTGGAAAGTGCTGACATGTCACAGATGACTTATGGCAACCCCACAGCAGGGCTGTTTTGGGGCAGGAACACACAGGAAGGGAGTTCTGGCTGGCTCCCAGGTTGGCCACACCCAGCAGGAACTCATTAGCATAACAGGCCACACCCAACAGCAGAAACTCATTAGGACTGGCTACATTAGGGGTGTGTGGACTAACAGGCCAAGGAGTTCCCGCTACAAAAAAAAAAGCCCTGGGTTTTGACAGCAAACAAGGTAAACAGAATAAGAAGCAAAAGGTGGGTGTGGCTGGATGACCATACTTCTGGTAACATAGGGGTGTGGCCTAATAGGCTAATGAGCTGTGCTGTCAGGGGTGTGGCCTAATAGGTGAATGAGTTTCTGCTGTTGGGTGTGGCCTATTATGCCAATGAGTTCCTGCTGGGCTTTTGCTACAAAAAAAAAAGTCCTGCCCCATGGGGTTTTCAAGGCAAGATGCTCAGAGATGGGTTGCCCTTGCCTGCCTCTGCACAGAGGCTCTGGTGGTCCCTTGGAGGCTTCCTGTGCAAATACTAACCAGGGACAACTCTGCTCGGCTTCTGAGATCTGGTGAGATTGGGCCAGCATGGGCTGTCCGGGTCAGGGGTGGCCTTATCTTCTTTTGCCTTACCTAAACTGATGGAAATTAGTACTGCAGGTGACCAGTTTATTTGAAAGTCTCCCACCCCTTCCCTGGAACACACCATTGGTGTTGACATAAAGATAAATCATTGAGACAGGAAAATGGCGTCCTCCCCAGAACCATTTCTCCCCATGTGGCCACTTCATGCTACGGCCAGCTCTGGGGGGCTGGGGTGGGGGGTGGATAAGTCTGGCATCATCTCATTTATTAATAGCTGTCTTTTCTACCAGATTCAAACACTATCAGTGGTGAAAGGAACATTGTTGATTCCTGAAGCACAGCATGTCACTGACTGAGCCATAGGCAGAATATTTATTTATTCATTTATTTATTTAATTAGATTTATGGTCCGCGCTCCCCACAAGCGGGCTCAGGGCGGCTAACAAACTGGGCACATACGCCAATTATTTAAACAATTAAAAACAGAATAAAACAGTCAATTACAGCCATAAAACAATACAAGTGCTCTTGTTGTCTCAGAAAAGCTCTACAATGACAGGATGGCATCCTGGTGGTCGTAGTCCATAGTCGTTCATTTGTCACTGGGCCATCTCACCCCTCGATGTTACCCAACCTAGTTGTTGTTGGTGGTGCGGCGGCGGCAGCGGCTCCTACTCAGAAGCCTGGCGGAAGAGCTCCGTCTTACAAGCCCTGCGGAATTCAACAAAGCACAAAGCTACTGAAAGCACAAATCCCTAACACTGGAAATGTTTCGGTATTGTTGGTGGTGCTAGCTGCCTCTTAATCTGTGATTCGTTTCTTTATTGAATCATCAGTATATTTTCCAGCCTGGTGGTGAAATCCTAAATAAATGCTTCTTGATTTTAAGATAGCGAACCATAATAAAAAAAGAGTCAAAGCCGTAAAGGGAGGCAGACTGCTAATGGGAGGCATTTTTTTTTAATTAACAAGACAACCAGCAAGAAAACAAAAAGATTGCAACGTACCAGGTTTTTCTTTCTCTTCTGATCAGATGTCAGGAAGGTTGGAGTTAATGTATTCATCAATTATTACAGATATTTTTGGATGCTCAGAGGGTCAACAATGTTTCTAGAGTGCTGGTCTTCAAAATGGGATTTAAATTAGAGGAAAAGTCAGTATATTCGCCTGCTTTCCCTGCTAACTGTGGATTTTGAATCTTCCACATATCTGAAAATAGGTCTTGGCTTGTTGAATGCAAATTATAGCTGCCTACGGAGAAATATGGTGGTCTGAGTGGTCCATTGTATAGCCAGAATGGTTTTCATCATGCACTCAATATATGGGGGGAAATATCAGAAGAGCTGTAATATATTATGTCATCTGTATCTCAGCTGATGGTGCCACCAAAGCCTAATTCTGTGTGCCATCAAACCAAATCAGTTAGTATATTTTCTTATTGCAGGTAATAGCCTGCTCATAAAAGAAATGTTATCTCTAAACAAGATGTGGTGACAAAGAAAGATATTTGAAATAGTTTCTGATAGACATGTGTCAGAGCTTGATCCCAGTCAACCTTTCATGTTCCTGAATCAGAGATGACTCAGCCGTGTTGGTCTGAAGCAGTTGAACACATTTAGAGTCCAGTGGGGGCACCTTTGAGATCAGCAGGGGCTTAGTCAAGGCATGAGCTTTCGTGTGCCAGGCAAGAAAAACAACAATCGATTCTTCTCAAAAAATCTGCTGCTGCAGGTCAGGCAGCTGGCTCCCTACCTGTCTCACCACAACCTAGCTATGGAAATCTGTGCAATGGTTACCTCCAGGCTAGACAACTGTAATTCACTCTACATGGGCCTGCCCTTGCACCTGACCCAAAAGCTCCAACTGATCCAAAATGCAGCCATGTGAGTCCTTACTGGGACACACACCCCCGAACAGCACACATTCAACCAGTACTGCATGAGCTGCACTGGCTTCCAGTGAAGCACTGGATCAGGTTCAAGGCTCTGATTTTAACCTTCAAGGCCCTTAGCGGTCAGGGTCCTACATACCTTCAGGACTGCCTCTCCCAGTATGCCCCTGGAAAACCATTACACTCAGGGAATAAGAACTTCCTGGTGGTCCCTGGCCTGAGAGAAGTCTGGCTGTCCTTGATCAGTGCCAGGGCTTTCTGGGCCCTGGCCCCCACCTGGTGGAATGCTCTGTCGGAAGACATCCTCGCCCTGTGGGAGTTGTAAACTTTCCACAGGGCATGTAAGGCAGAGATGTTCCACCGGGCCTTCAGCTGAGGACAGCAAGGGCATCCTTTGTCACTCTCATCAGTTTCCGCATCCCTGGTAAGCCCCCCCCCGCCAGGAGGCTGGGGAGCTGGAATTTTCCCCACCATCTTGCTATTGTATGTATATCGTTTTTATCTATTGGTATCTATTGGTTTGTTTTAACTTGGTTTCTAAATTGAGATTTTGTATACTATTTTGTCGAAAGCCGCCCTGAGCCCTACTTGTAGGGAAGGGTGGCCTAGTAAATCCAATTTAATAATAAATAAATAAATGTTGCTACCAAGCTAATACACATATATAGCTGCATCTTTATAATATTCTGGGCCCATAACCAAAACATGTTGCATATACTTAGCAGAGCAATGATGTGTGTGGCAAAATTTCTAGCAGCTGTTGTCGAATCACATGACAACTTTTGCAGTAGCGACCCTTAAATTCTTCCATGTTTTCCTGTGGAATGAGGTTTATTGTGGGATGAGGGTTTGCTGTTTACAAAAACAGTAAAGACAATTAAATTGTACTAACCAAACTGCATGTAGCATCCTCAAAAAATTGGTCAGCCAATAGACATTCCCCAGCTCATCTTAGTTAGGAATGACACCTCCTCTTCTCTGGTGGGAAAAACTTATCCAGGGCTGTTTTTGGGCAGGAATGCACAGGAACAGAGTTCCAGCTGGCTCCCAAGTTGGCCACGCTCAGCAGGAACTCATTAGCATAATAGGCCACACCCAACAGCAGACACTCATTAGGATTGGCTATATGAGGGGGTGTGTGGCCTAACATGCAAAGGAATTCCTGCTACCAAAAAACCCTGGGTTTTGACAACAAACAAGGTAAACAGAATAAGAAGCAAAAGGTGGATGTGGCTGGATGATTACACTTCTGGTAACATGGGGGTCTGGTCTAATATGCTAATGAGCTGTGCTGTCAGGGGTGTGGCCTAATAGGCTAATGCGTTTCTACTGTTGGGTGTGGCCTGTTATGCTAATGAGTTCCTGCTGGGCTTTTTCTACAAAAAGAGCCCTGAACATGTCTAACATCTAATTGGTTATAAACTAACTAATGAACATTAGCATGCATAAACAACAAGTTAACTCTTTCATGACTGAAGTGGTAGACACTTGCATAACCCAAAAGGAGGCAATACCAGCCTTGATAGACTAATGAGCTGACTCAATAAAAGTGTCAGGCTTTGATTCCCATAGGTTAGAGTCTGAAGCTGACATGCCCTCCAGCATCCTTTTGTAAGCAGGCCTCAAAAGATGCATCAGTTGTTGCAGGAGGATGAAGGAGGGTTCTGTCCCACCCTGCTCCCTCTCTCCCTTGCCTCACATTTGTCCTCTCACTGTGAGGGAGAGGCCTGCCTGGTACATCTTCCATAGCTTCCATGTCCACTCCTTCTAAAGATGTTCTGAGGGGTAGGATAGCCCCAGGCTCATCTAATGTCCATGAGAGGGGGCATAACCCTGCAGGGCATGGGCAACAGGGGAGGCTGGGTCCCCAATGTAGACCTCCCTCATCTGTGCCCTGCCTTCCCCGATACCCTAAAAGGCCATTTTCTAGGCCCCTGCAGGCGCAGAAGGAGTAGGAATGCTGCTGACCCCATCAGGGAGGGGGGCACTGGCAGGTGTGGCTCAGCAGCAGAGACCCACCTTCCTGTTGCACTGTGTGGAGCATCCTAGACAGGCATCCCTTTACCACAGCCCACCCAGCTCTCCCTTACCTGATCCCAGGTTGAGTTTCGGCACTGATATCACTGCAGTCTCTCTGGCCATTGGTGGGACCTGCACTGGCTTTCCAGGAGTACCTCTTGGCCATAGTAAGTTTGGGGGTGGGGCCCTGGCCTGGACAATCAGGTAGCTTTTTGTAAACCATTAGCCATACAGAAGTGTGTCACTATCATGTCACAGGTGCAGGCAGGGACAAAGGGTGTGGGAGGGCCTGAACCTAAAAACCTAGAATCCAGAACCTGAAAAGGTTAGTCAAGTAGAAAAGAGGGCCAACAATAAAAGCTTAATATATGTCGTATATAAAAAGATACATGTATTTATTAACATATATATATATAGGGCCCAATCACATTTCATGTAAAAATACCAAATTCTAACACACAAGGGCTAATGGACTTTACCTGATGCGTTTTGGCCTACATAGGCCTTCTTCAGAGGTCATACACAGTGAGGAACATATTGGCTAATATAATAGTACAGTACAATCATGCAGATACCAAATATAAATACAAGAAGGGCTAGAAGAAAATTGTTCCAAAACTAAACCACTAGGCACAGAAGAAAAGTACAAATGAGGCCTCCAAAGGTGCAATCACAGGCCAAGTGGTGTTTCACTGGTGTTGATTTCTGGTCCAGAAAATGCCTTCCTATGATTGTTCAGCCAAAGTTTCCTCAACAGAATTGTTAGAATTTGGTATTTTAACATGAAGTGTGATTGGGCTCATATATATATATAATGTAATGTTAATAAACATGTATCTTTTTATATACTATATATATTAAGCTTTTATTGTTGGCCCTCTTTTCTATTTGACTAACCTTTTCAGTTACAGGTGCAGGCAGGCCAGCCAGACACGTTCAGGTACTCACATAAAGTCCAGAGTTCAGTCCCAGAAGCCCACAAGCCAAAAGTGCATGAGCCAGAGGATCGTTACCAGAAGGCGTGAAGCAGAGAGTGTAGTTAGGAGGTCCAAGGGTCATCCACAAGTCAGAGAGTCACAAAGTAAAAGTCCCAAGCAAGTCCAAGGTCACACAAAGAAAGCAGGGCCAGGAGTTGTGGTCACAGAGTCCAGCCGAATGACTTGTTGCTTCCACAACATACAGGCTCCCAGCTTTGGGCTTCATAGACACTTCCTAACAAGCCCTCATTAGCAGTCGCCTGCTTGGGAGTACTGCTGCAACTAGTCCAGGCTGTCATCAGCAAGCGGCTGGCAAGAGACCAGGAGACATGCACTCTGCCTCCTTGCTCGCAGCTCCCTTCTAAGCTTCTGTCTCCGGCACTCGAAGGATGGAGGTAGGGTTGCCAAGTCCCTAACTTTTGGCAGCAGGGGGCTCCTGGCTCCTCTCTGGGATCTTCAAGTGCGCATACTGTGATGATGTCACCTTGAAGTGACAGCATTGCGCTAGCCACATTGCAGGGGGATGCTCTAGTATTCAGCAAAAAACTACGGTCACCTGTGATGTGCCAGGTGCCATGATGCTCTTCAGGGGCGGGGCTCCCCCACCAGCCAGCTGGCCAGAAGGCAGATCAGAGGGCCCAAAATTGGGGAACCCCCACCCCCATTGGGGGGATGGCAATTGTTATATACTGAGATCAAGGCAGCGTTTCTTAACAAGTGATTTCTTTATTCAGCTCAGAACACAGCAGCTCAACCATAGAACAAATGCAACTTTATACTTTTTGGACTAGCAAGGCCACGCCCCCTAGAACAGTAATGTCCAATTACAATCAAGAGCTTAGGACCAATGGAATTCGTTCCCACAGAAAGTCAGAGTCCTTTCGGATTGGTCTGTTACGCAACAGTGACCAATCCGACTGCAGGGTTTAGAATAGCTGAGAGTCAATGGAGCTTGTGCCTGAAGCTCCGGTTTAGGTTACATAGCATAACATATACGGAAATACATAACAGCAACTCTAGGTGGAGGTGAGCCTAGTGAACTGGTCTTAATCGCTTGAGTCTCACCTGCTGCATTAGAGCTGGACAATGGCTCTGGATCAGCTGTTGGTGGTGAGTCTTGGTCAGTCTGTGGCTCATCAGCCTGTTTGCTGGCTTCTGTTGACTCTGAGCCAGCCATGCATGGCTCCCCTTCTCCTAAGGAGTCCTCCTCCCCGGAGGACTTCATGCTGTGCTCAGGCTGATCCACAACAGTCACTCTGCTTAGGATTGCACTGCAAGTTCCTGTTTCTCTCCAGCAACAAATTCTGTTTTCTCAGCTCAACTCTGAATCAGCTTCTGCTCATCTTTAAGGATGTAATAATAGCACACTATGCACTTTATAGAATGACTAGGAATAAGGCCCATTGTGGAAATAAATACAACAAGCTCTAGAAGGAGGCTCTGGGAGAGTGCCAAGGCCTTGGGCACTCAGTGTCAATGTGCTGTGGTGACCTCAGCAGGGTATAATGACACAGAGTCCACCATTTTCTCCAGAGGAACTGATCTCTGCTACCTGAAGAGCAGTTGTAATTTTGAGTGATCGCCAGCTTTCACCTGGAGATTGGCAACATTGGTTTCCGAGGAGGAAAAGTAGTCCTTCTCTGCATTGGGACCAAAGCAGCTTACATCATTCTCCTCTCCCCCTTTCGACTTGCACAAAAATCCTGTGGGGTAGGTTAGCCTGAAAGTCTGTGACTGGGCCAAAATCACCCACTCAGCTTCTACAGCAAGAACCTGGATCTAGCAGACCTGCTCTGAAGCACTGACTGCTATGCTTAGGGCAGCCAACCTCCAGGTGGAGCCTGAAGATCACCAGGTATCACAACTGAACTCCAGACAACAGATCTCCACCCCCGCCCTGGAGAAAATAACTGCTTTGGAAGGTGGGCTGTATGGCGTTCTGTTCAGCTGAGGCCTCTACCCTCCTCAACCCTGGCTTCCAGAGACTCTTCCAGGAAATCTCCAGGAATCTCCCTACCTGGAGCTGGCAACCCTAGACCCAGGACTGGCCCCAATGAGTTTCTCACAAAGGCCTGCAAAGAGTTTCCTTCCTTTGTCTGAACCAAGCTTGGTTGCCTACTGTGGTGAAATGGGCTCCAGTTTACCACTCAGCTGTTTGCCTCCCACCCTCGTCCTGTGCACGTATCTCACTCCTTAAATTGGCTGCCACAACTCACGGAATCGTCACTGCCTTTCTAGAGGGACAGCGAGACCCCCTTGGCCGAATCTTCCTATTTGGAGATGGAATCCCCAGTCTTTGGGGGATCCCTGGAAAGTTGGCAACCCAAGGGTCTGGCCTTTCCTTGCCTTCTTGGGCTACACCTCCCTTTGGTATTGTGCAGAGCAGACTATGTGGTCAGAGCACAACACAGATTATTAGCCGAAATTAAATAATTTATTTAAGTATTTACACAGTTATGGAGCACACACACACTGTAGGAGTAAGCACACACTATGAACCAATCTTTCCCTACACGCAATAGTCTCTACCTCAGGACAGGATCTCTCCTTGGACCGGCCACTGGCTCTGCTTCAGCCTCTCTCTCTCTTGCCCAGGAGAGCAGGGAAACTTCCATTCGTTCCCCAGTCCAGCCGACTGTGGAGTGGCTGAATTTCTGCTGCCTCCCAGGGATGAAGACTGTCTTGAGACAGTCCCTGCTTTCCCACCATTTTTGGCCTTGGGGATGCTGTAGGCCAGCAGCTGAGGAAGCCCCATTCAATCCTGTGAGTGATACCCCTCCAGGCCCCTCTCTGGAACTACAGCTCAATTAAACCTTATGGGGGAACATTTTAAACAAAGAACCACAGCCATCTTACAAACACAGGTAACTGCCATTTCATGACACTTACCAAGAGCCACTGAGGGGACAGTTAGTCCCACACTGGAAGCAAGCAGGAAAAGCATCTTTGTGAAGAGAGAAAGCTGTTGTTTGTCAGTAATTCTGACAGGGCACAGGGGGCTGAAGGGGGAGTGGGTGGGGAAGAGGAACAGACCCAGCCCCCAGCCAATGGCATGTGAGTACTCTTGAGTGGCAGCTGATGGGCCAATGGCTGAGGGAGTGCATGGAATGTGGCCACCCCAAAACAGCTTTATTATATATAGAGAGAATTACAAATAGAACACATTGATTTATAAAAGTTTCTTGCAGTATATACTTATTTGTTACTAGGCATCTTCCTAATCCAGCAATTGGCTTATTCTTTTTCCCAAACTCAGAGTAGGTCTTGCCTATTGGACTGCATCCTTCAGTCCTGCTGTGCATTTTTCTGTCCTGTTCTTCTTCTATCCTTGCATCTGCAGGGCTAATATTTAAACTCTATGTGTTCTGCAAGAACTCAGTATCAGGCTTGATGTCGCAGTTTCTTCTGCTCGTCAATGAGAAAGCTGCTCAAGGACCGGAGAAGGGGTCGCACTCCCCCAGAAGGAACAGGTTTGTAGCTTGGAGGCAGTGCTGGATTCTGGCCTACATGTAGTATCTTTTATCAGTTTTGCTTGAGACAACAGCTATGACTGTTCCTTGAAAAGTGTGATCTAGCCATGGTGATCCATGCTCTGATTACATCCAATCAGTGTGTGTATTTGTTTAAAAAGTGCTCGTAGTCAATACATAAGGTTATGCCAATTTCCACTAGTTCCCCCTCAGGATTTGGGAGAGCCCCCCCCAGGTGCTGGTACTCAGTACCAGTGCATACACGCCCCCCGCAAAAAAAAAAAGCCCTGCATCCATGTGAGAGTACTGAAATGCATTTTACATGGGGTTGCCTTTGACAGTGGTCCAGAAACTTCAGCTTGTCCAAAATTCAGCAGCCAGACTATTGTCAGGGTGGCACACAAGAATTATATTTCCCCAGTGCTGAGAGATCTGTACCGGCTGCTCATTTGTTTCTGGACACAATTCAAAGTGCTGGATTTTACCTTTAAAACCTTAAATGGCTTTGGGCCAGGGTGCTTGGAAAACTGCCTCCTCTCATATTATCTAGCCAATCAGTTAAGATCTGCCTCATAAGCCCTGCTCTCTCTGACCCCACCTTCCATGGGAGGTGGGCAGCAACCAGAGACAGGGCTTTTTGGTGTAGTGGTTAAGTGTGCGGTCTTTAATCTGGGAGAACCGGGTTTGATTCCCCACTCCTCCAGTTGCAGCTGCTGGATGACCTTGGGCAACCCATAGTTCTATCAGAGCTGTTCTTGAAAGAGCAGCTCTCTCAGAGCTCTCTCAGCCCCACTACCTCACCAGGTGTCTGTTGTGGGGAGGGGAAGGGAAAGGAGTTTGTAAGCCACTCTGAGACTCCGAGTGAAGGGCAGGGTATAAATCCAATCTCCTCCTCCTCCTCCTCCTCCTCCTCCTTCTTCTTGGTAGTGGCATCTTGCTTTTGAAATGCCCTTCTCCTTGAGGCTTTCCTGGTGCCTATGGTTCTTTCTTTTAGGTGCCAGGCTAAAATGTTGCTGTTCACCCAAGCTTTTAATTAAAGGATTTATTTAAAAAACAAACAAACTTTATTTTAGTCTGAAATTTTATTTTGAACTGTTTGTGGTCTGTGTTATGGTCCATATTTTTATGCTGAGCTGGGTCGTCGTCCCCCCCATGTTGATTTTTAATGAATATCTTTTAATGCTTGATGACAATGATGACGTAAGCTGCCTTGGGCAGGTTCCTGGAGAGGCAGCATAACATTTTTCTAAATAAGTACGTAAATTCTTGCACCCAGAAGCAGTGCTTCATC
Organism: Gekko gecko; assembly: GCA_029375565.1. NCBI lineage: Eukaryota > Metazoa > Chordata > Lepidosauria > Squamata > Gekkonidae > Gekko > Gekko gecko. Next base: position 79,707,118 of record JAPDNY010000003.1, on the reverse strand, counting down.
CATTATACATTATTTCCAAGTGAGGTTCCTTTGGAGAAAAGAGCACTATAGACTTCTGTTTGCTTATAGATCTAAGGACTGAACAGGAGTTTCAAGGATGCAGACTCAAGTATACAGCAGGAACTACTATAAAAAAAGCATTGGAGCAAAGGGAGTAGTAGATCGAGAAGGATTTTGTTATGTCCATTAAGTACAAACCATCTCCTTCCATATGGTCCTTTGACCAGCTACAGTCATCAGACATCCATCTGCTGGCTATCCCACCACTTAGGGGGACCCACCCAGCACTGACTGGAACTCAGGCCTTTTCTGTCATGGCTCCAGCTCTATGGAATGGGGTCCCTGAAAGGGTGGAGCCCCCCACCCCCTCTTGGAGGTCTTCAGGAGGCGCTGCAGCCTATCAAGCAAGGAATGAAGAGTGGATACTCCCTAATCTCTAGCCCATCATTTAGATAGGGTTGCCTACCTCCAGGTGGGCCTTGGAGATCAGTATTGCAACTGATCTCCCAACAATGGGAATCAGTTCCCCTGGAGAAAATGGCTGCTTTGGAGGGTGGACTCTGTGGCCTTGTCTCCCACCGAGGTCCCTTCCCAGGTTCCACCACAAAAATTTCCAGGAATTTCACAACTTGTAGTTGGCACCCCTGCCTTTGGGTCATGAAATATGGCAGAATATATATGGCAGAAATGTCATATGATGCCATTTTAGCCTAGGCCTCTCTTTTAGAACCAGAAGCTTGATAAGCGTCTTTCTTTAGCAGATAAAGTCTCGTTGCTCTGCCATGACCTCCTGGCCACACTTGAAACAGTGAGTGAACTCGAGGCTCCATGCACGTCTTCTGGTCAGGTTATGGATCAGTTCAGTCTGCTTAACCTAGAGGAAGTTGACAAATTGTTCCTAACCACGTGCTTCCTGGATCTGTGCCCTTTGTGGTTAATTGAAGCTGGCTGCAAGGGGTTTCGAGGTGCCCTACAGGAAACTGTCAACAAGTCCCTCTTGGAGGGACTGTTCCTGGGAGCATTCAAGGAAGCGGTGGTTCGTCCTCTCTTGAAAAAGTCATCTTTGGACCCAGCCAAATTGGCAAACTACTGACCAGTTTCTAACTTACCTTATTTGGACAACAGAATAGAGAGCAGGTTGTGGCAATTCAGTTACAGAGCTTTTTGGATGACACTTCCATTTCAGACCTTTTCCAGTCCAGCTTTTGCCTTGGCCACAGGATGGAGACAGCACTGGTCGTCCTCACAGATGATCTCTGGAGGCATCTGGATCGGGGTGAATCGGCAGTGCTGTTGTTGTTGAACCTCTTGGCAGCATTCGACATGATCAGCCATCAGCTACTGATTCACCACTTCACCACTGTCTACTTCCAGTTGACCCAAAGTCTCCATCAGCAGTGGCAGAAGACTACAATGAGGGACTGCCATGACCACAGTAGCCGGAGTCCGTGAGTGAGTTTCAGCCCAACAGTGCATACCCTGACCACCAGGGGGGCAAAACACCAGACCAATTGGCCATGGACTCTCCAGACATCACACCAGCCCCATGGCCTGCTGCCAGCACTGCGCAGCAATAGTGGGCTCAGATCCCATAACCATGACCCCTCAGCCAAAGCCACAGTATTCAACCTGAAAATGTCACTGCAGTGATATCAGTGCCAAAATTCAACCTGGGATCAGGTAAAGGAGAGCTGGGTGGGCTGTGGTAAAGGGATGCCTGTCTAGGATGCTCCACACAGTGCAACAGGAAGGTGGGTCTCTGCTGCTGAGCCACACCTGCCAGTGTTCAACCCGAGAACGTTGCCTGGTAACCAGTTGGGTGCATGGCATTGGTGTGGCGGTGTCGATGAAGCGTGGTGGAATGGAGGGGCGAGTGCTGTGGTGGGTAGGTCACTGTAGTTGCAGGACCTCATCTTCCTCCTCCTCAGATGTGTCCGTGTGGTGGGCTGTGAAGGTAGGTCTCCTCGATGATGGCAGACTTTTTGTTTACCAGACCTCAGCTGTGAACTGGACTTCCGTGGCAAGGGCTAATTCCATGGCCTCCTTGAATTTGGGGCCTCTGTTAGAGAGGAGCTTCCTTTGGATCCACTCATTTCGCAGGCTGCATACCAACCGGTCTCAGAGTGCGTCCTCAAGGTTGTGGCAGTGTCTTGTGATCCATCGGAATGCTGTAACATAGGCTGTGATCTATTCATCTGTGGCCATGTTCCTGGTATAGAACGCATGGCGGGCAGTGATGATGGATGGCTTCAGCAAGAAGAAGAGAAGAAGAAGAGAAGAGATTGGATTTATACCCTGCCCTTCACTTGGAGTCTCAGAGCAGCTTACAAACTCCTTTCCCTTCCCCTCCCCACAATAGACACCCTGTGAGGTAGGTGGGGCTGAGAGAACTCTAACATAACTGCTCTTTCAGGAACAGCTGTGCCAGAGCTTGTGACTGACCTAAGGGCACATCAGCAGGTGCAAGTGGAGGAGTGGGGAATCAAACCTGGTTCTCCCAGATTAGAGTCTGCAGAGTTAACCACTACACCAAACTGGCTCTCTTGCCGGTCCAAAATCATCTTATATTCGGTGTTCTTTAGTTCCGCAGGAGCAATCAGCAAGCGACCAATCTTGAAGGTTGAGCATCCACAGACTCGGAAGAAGGTGGTGTGCTTCTTTTCTGCCTCCTCGATCTCAGAAGACTCGAGGAAAACCTCGAACCAGGAGATGTAAGACTCCCAGTCTTCCACAGTGGCATTGAAAGCATCAAAGTGTCCTGGAGTGGCAGCCATGGTCTCGGGAGCAATGTGATGCGCATGGCACTGGAGCTCGGTACGCAGTGCATTGCTGGTGGGCACTGGGCTGGCTCAACAGTATCCCACCTTCACCACCAATGTTAAATATTGGGTTCTGAACGCATTGCAATGATCAGCTCTAGTTTATTTAGTGATTTCAGGAACACAACAAGGACACCCAGTAGGGTTTGAGCCCTGCTTATAAAGCATGCAACCCCCGCCCCCCCCCACACACACACACTCCCTAGGATAGGCTATTTACATTACACTACTCATCCATAGGTCACTTCCAGGATCCTGGTCAGCTATTGTTCCTGGGGAACAAGCTCACCCAGTTCAAGGTCCACATCAGGGATGGCTTAGGCTCGATACATAACACCAGGCCCGTAGCCACAGGGGGCATTTGGGGGCCTGGCCCCCTTGACTTCCTGCCGAGGCCCCCTGGCTTCCATCCAGCCCCCAGGCACCCCAGCTCTCTGGGCCACCTGGAGGACTCCCCACCACCGCCCCTTCCCCAAGCGTGGCTGGCTTCCCCATGTAGGCAAGCAAAGTGTGAACGCTGCAGAAATGAGTTTTTAAATTTTTATTTTATTTTTTTATTTTGTGATTTCAGTACCCCCTGACTTATTTAAAGGCCCCCTGAATTACAAATTCCTGGCTACGGGCCTGCATAACACCCATCAAGATTCATATGCATTCCTTCCACATACCCATCTGATAGCCCACAAGATCAAAAGCTGCTGAGGGGTAAATTGCAAGTTATGCAGAAGATCCATGACAAAGCTTGCAATCCTTTGTGTATTTTCCTGTGAGTACAGACCATTGAAGACAGTGGGATTTATTTTCTGAGTATACATGCTTAGGATTGCAGGGTAAATCTTGTGATATTTGTTTTTATTCTGTTAGAGGTACCTGTGCTTTTCCCTGTGAACTCTTAACAGCAACATTAGGTGCAATTTAGATCAAGAAACCAGTGTGTGTGGAGAGGATTTCACTTTTCTCTATTTTGAAGTCTCCTGTGGCTCTTGTAAAGGGGGGGGGAGGAAGAGACCCAGTCACAGATTCTGTACATCATATCCCGTTTGGTCCTGAGAGAGGGGATTTCTAGGTGGGCAGCCATGTTGGTCTGAAGCAGCAGAACGAAATTTGGGTCCAGTGGCCCCTTAAAGACCAACAAAGTTTTGTTCAAAGTGTAAGTGTTAAGTATGCGACTTAACACGGAGAGTGATTTCAACAGTGATTTCACCTTTATTTAACAGCAACCAGATGATCAGTCAACACACACAAAACATTGGAGCACAGCTCCCTTTTTAAACAGTGCGGGCTAACAAAACCACGCCCCTTCATAAGTTAACATCCAATAACAATAGAGGGATAAAGACCAATGAGGTTTGTTCCCTCCATAACTATTATACAGTTTCTGATTGGTTACAATTTTACAACAACCAATAGGATTGTCGAGGCTTGCAATCCTGGTCCTGACTTGAAGCTTAACATAGACAATAATACAGACAGTTCACTAGTCAGGACATAACAGTAAGCTCTCATGTGCAAAGCATACTAGTTCAGACAAATTGGAATAAGATCTCCTCAAGGGCTACTTACGGGGAAAAATAGGGTGGGGCAGCCATTAGGAGGGGCCGCTCAGAGCCAAGATGCAGGTGCAAAGCTGAAATTGGATCTGGTGGCCAGTAAGATCAATGGACGGCAGCAAATTAGCATGTAAATGCAAGAGTTAAAAAACAGATGATAGAATGAAGCTGGATTCCAGCAGCACACACACCCCAAGACAAACCAAACTCAACCGTGTGTACATGCAGCTCTGAGTGGCCCCTCCTAATGGCTGCCCCCACCCCTCTTTTTCCTGTAAGTAGCCTTCGAGGAGATTTTATTTCAGTTTGTCTGAAGAAGTGTGTTTGAACGTGAAAGCTTACACTTTAAATAAAGCTTTGTTGGTCTTAAAGGGGCCACGGGATTCAAACTTTGTTCTCATCGATGTCTAGTTACTAAAAGCAGTTTCAGTGTCAAAACCATGTCAGAAGATGAACTGAAAAGGTTAAAGGTGTGCATGAATGAGAGAAATCACAACATTCTGGAGTTATTCTGATTCTACGTACTTTCTTTCGAAGCCTTGAGAGACTGGACAGTAATTACAGGTGCCACTTGCTGCTTAGTGATTATTGGTTGCCTTCCTTTGGACAGAACCATTGAAGACCACTCGCCACAGGAAGATAAAGAGGCCTAATAGCCACCTTTCTTTTCATGAAGGCTGCAGGCTACCTCGCCAGCAAACAGAAAGCGATAACAGACTCTCTCACATTCTCTTTTCTGTGTTGCTTTTACTTCTCCATGACAAAGCAACAATATAGTTTGCACTCACTTCCTCAGAAAATCTGGATTGTGCTTGGACTATCACAATGCAAGTTAATGTTTATCCAAATTTCCTTAAAACATGTAGTAATGGTCTTTCAGTTAACCTCTTACCATCCAAAACTGGGCTGCTAGATGGCACTCCAATGGGTGCATTGGTAGCAGAGAAGAATGCTCCTCACCACTATGCTATTCCTTCAAACTAGCTCTAGAGTTGGTTCAGTTCATTCTGGCAGTCTTCAACTGAGTTTCTACATCTATCCACCTGCATGCCAGAAGGAATGTGTGTGTGTGATATAGGATCCACAGTATCAACAGTCAGAATCAATAGGCTGGGTCCCATGACTGTCCTGATAGCAGAGGGTCTTTCTTCCAGTGGAAGGTGCCTTCCTCACTAGTAAAACCAAAGTAGCTCTAGAATTGGTTCAGTTCATTCTGGTAGCCTCCCAATCCAATTGCTCATTGCACAGGCAGAAGTCCAGTAACTTCAACAGACTCATAAAGGTTAAATTCTAATTAGGATTCCACCGTAGTCATGGGCTAATAAATCCTCTTGATCTTTCTAGCATCAAACAGGGCCTCAATCAGACACTGGAAATGGACCACAACAACTGCTATGGAATCCATACAGCCACTTGTATAGCAATGTGTGCTTTCACTGGTTAATCTCAGGGTTCTGTCAAAAATGACAAAGTCTCATCTCCAATTTGCAGACCACCTATTTTCAGGCCTATGAAGTGTAAGAGGTCCAGAGCCTTACCTGGTTAACATGCTGGGTTCACAATACATTTCCAACACTTATGATTCTAAAATTTTATCTTTAATACCTTTAATTGTTAGACTCAGTTTAGTGATATGGCAAGCCACTATTATTAGGAATTGCTTAATTTCACTTTAGCTAAACTCAATAGAGTTTTTATTGAGTGCAATATTTAACCTTGAATCAGCATTCAAGAAGAATTTTCCTTCCTTCTACAATAATTTCCCGTTAGTTTTTTCAAAAACATTCAGTTTCAATATAGAAACAAGATAGTTGCCGGAGTAATGCATGATGTCTTCACATCACTTCCGCTCGTACTGAGTCTTTGAAGCCTTGGGCTCATAGAATATTCTGGAAGAAAGGGCTAACCACTCTTGATAAAGTAGGGCTGCCCTTCCCTACTTTAAGTAGTGTTTTTATTCTAGGTCCTTGAACAGGACAAGAAAAGCCACAGGGGTGCTAGGAAGGCCTGCCAGTAAATCAAGTCAATAAATGGGTGACAGAAAAGAACAAACCAAACAAAAACAGAGAGAGAATGACCAAGAGAATATTGCAACCTGCGTTTTCTGCTGGAGAAGGCCAGACCCCTTGTAAAAACATTCCAGTTCATCCATAACAGCCCAAGGCTGTTGCCCCTGCTGTGCACATTATAGCCTCTAGATATTCGGCATTAAAACCTTGTCATTCAAGCACCAAATTACTGACACTGCTGTTAAAACAAATAACAAATTATCTTTCTTTGAAAAGCCTCATAAAAACAGAACATCCAATTTAAGTGTGTGTCTGTCATTTGTTCTGGAAAAGAGGGAAAAGTTCTCACAACCGTAGTCTGTTCCTGCTGAGCCAGAGATAAGTGTGACTCTATCCCCAAGTTCTGGTATTAAATATAAATTATGCATTTTCTCTCGGGTGTTAACAGCACAACTGTGCAGCCAATAACATAATTCCAGAGCTTTCAGAGTGCTAGTAAACAAAGCAATACAGAGAGCCCTTGGCAAACAGAGAATTCTACAGTATTTCTCATCCAGCATCAAAAGACAAAAGAGGGGAAGTGACTCCATGGAACCATTTCCAGCCTTTAAAAATTAATTTTAGAAACTTTGACTATACGTCTTTTTCTGGGAGGACATAAGGGAATTTTTGAAAAGATGCTCTTAGCCCTTCATCTGCATTTTTTTTCATAGGCTCCACCTAGTTCTTGTATCTCCTATTTTCATTCCTTCACAGGGATGGCTTACTGCCTTTGTGCACTCCCAGTGACTAGCAATCCACTGTTGACAGTGTGTAAACTGGAAGCCCTCTGGCCGCTCTTGGGTTTAGTTTTTGATTCCCTCAGCCTGCTCTCTTCTGCTAATGTTGACAGGATCCTGGGTGGTGTTAGACCAACCACGTGCCTCTTGGATCCATGTGCCTCATGGCTGGTGAAAGCTGGTGATGAGAGGATACAGGACCCTTTGATGGACATTGTCAATCTGTCCCTGGATATGGGGGTCTATCCAGAGGATGTGAAGGAGACCATGGCTGGACCATGCTTGAAAAACCATCTTTGGATCCTTTACATGCAGCCAATTACTGCCCAGTTTCAAATTTATAATTTCTGGGCAAGGTAATTGGAGACCAGTAGCCAAGCAACTCCAGGGCTTTCTGGGACGACACATTGGCATTGGATCCATTCCAGTCTCGGCTTTCGCCCTGGCCATGGGATGGAGATGGTGTTCGCCACCTTGATAGATGATCTCCATAGACTGCTGGATCAAGGTGGGTCAGCACTGCTGTTGTTGCTCAACCTCACAGCAGCATTCAACACAGTTGATCACTGTCTTTTAACTCACCACCTTGCCAAGATAGGAGTTCATGGGGTGGCCCTTCAATGGCTTTTTCTCATTTCCACATGGTTGGGGACAGAGGGTGGTGCTGGGAGACAATGAGGGCAACCCTTGTTATGTGGGGTTCCTCAGGGGGCACTCTCCCCAATGTTATTTAACATCTATATGTGCCCCCTCACCCAGCTGGCATGGAGTTTCAGACTTGGCTGTCACCAGTATGCTGATGACACCCAGCTGTATCTGTTATTGGACGGCCACCTGGCTTCCGCCCCACAAAATCTGGCTGAGGGTCTGGAGGCTGTGGTGGGATGGTTAAAGAACAGCGGGCTGAGATTGCATCCAGTGAAGATGGAGGTTCTGTGACTGCAGGGGGGAGGCTTTGGGATTGGAATCTAGGCTTCCAGCTTTTGATGGGCCATTGATACTAGCACTGTCCATCAGGAGTCTGGGTGTAGTTTTGGATGCGCCAGCTACACTGGCTTCCAGTGGAATACCAAGTCAGATTCAAGATTTTGGTATTGACCTTCAAGGCCTTGAGTGGTCTGGGACCAATGTATCTGCAGGATCATCTCCTCTGGTATGTCCCCAGGAGAGCTTTACGCTCTGCAGATAACAACCTGCTGGTGATCCCTGGCCCCAAAGATGTCCAACTGTCCTTGACCAAGGCCGGGGCCTTTTTGGTCCTGGCTTTGACCTGGTGAACTCTCTGCCTAATACCACCAGGGCCCTGCAGGATCTTATGCAATTCCACATGGCCTGCATGCTGGAGATGTTCCACCAGGCTTTTGGTTGAGGACAGCCATGGTGTTCTGTCATGGCTGGCACCCTCTTCCTCTCCCCCTCCCCTTAATTCCGATCTTGTGTTCCCTCTCCCCCTGTCCAGAAAGTGTCCAGGTGGTCCAAAACCAGGATGAAATTTTTAAGGATGCTCTCTGGGACTTTTAAAAAACTGTTATTCTAATTTTGTTATTTTGAATTCTTAATGTTTTGTATATTCATTTGATGGGTTTGCTAGCCTCTGTTGTACATCACCCAGAGCCTGGCACAAGCTGGGAAGAGATCATTAATAATTTTTTTTAAAAATACTAATACTAATAATACTGACCAACTGCCTTCCTTCCTTGGCACCAGGGCCATAGCCAGGAATTTTCGAGGCGGTGCCACAGGCACTAATTAAACATCCCCTACTGAAATTTCCATGCTTGGTCCTGCCCACCTCTGGTCCTGTTTATTTTAGATTTCCCTTCATTTCCCTTGCCTTGCTGGCAGAGTTGCAGTGGGGAAGGGGATTGCACACACCTAGGCTTCCTCCTGCTCCCGGCCCTGCAGAGCAGAAGGGAGGAAGCGCTTACTGCGCCACCCAAAGCAATTATCTAACCCTCCTTCCTTCTGCTCACCCCTTATCGAGGCGGGCAGTCCTGCTGCTTCCTCCGGCTGCCAGGGTAAGAGGGTGAGGTGGAAAGAAGGAGGGTTACAGAGATCACTTCAGGCCAGTGTGGCGGCATGGCTTAAGGAAGAAATATTTTATGTATTGTATTAATTCCCTTGGACAGGCCAGGGAAGGCACAGGGAGGCATTTAAATATCTCCCCAATCCTTCCAGGGCCCCCCTATCCCGCCTGGAGTCACCGAGGGGGGTCGCTCTCCAGTCCTTCTCACTGTAGCCACGCACACTGAGGTTTTCACTATAGTGGCCGTGGCCAACTCTGAAGCCAGCTGGAACTCCGTTCCTGTGCGTTCCTGCCCCCAAAATAGCCCTGGTGTTAAGGGGAAGATTGGGGAAGACTGGGGTGGGGGTGCTGCCCCCAGCGCCCCCTTGCTAGCTACAGCCCTGCATGGCATTTTATTGACTTGTCATAGGCACTTTAAAGGGGAGCCCCTCCCCCTAAGAGCATGCTAGGCACCGTTTTCCCTCTCAAATGGTCACATGCTCTGAGAGGAGGCGCTCCAGTTCCCTCAGCTCTCCTGAGGTGCCCTGAGCCCTCCCGTAAGACTATAAAAGAAAGGATATGGAGAGCTCACAATGGGACAGGAGGTTAAGGCATGTCTGCCTGCACAGAAGACAACTCAGTGAACAACAGTTTCTTCTAAGTGAAACGCTGTTTTCATCTTTAGTCTTCTGTGCAGTCCCACACTGGGAGACTAGCAAGCTACTTACCATGGGGTTGGGGCGCAGCTCTCCCTGCAAGACAGCCTGTGAGACTGCTTTGCCAGCTGACATCTCCCTTCTCACATGCACATCAACCGAATCTTGTTTCATCAAAGGTGTCTGAGTTTTGATATCAAAACTCTGCAAATAGCAGTGAGAGGAACATCTCACATGAAAGCTGCCAAAGTGGACTGTGCCTCTGTGGAGGGTGCCCTCACTGGGAGATGACAAGGGGGTCCTGCACATTGATAGCGCAACCCAGGGGTCTTTTCATAGAAAAACAGCTGCAGGAGCTCATTAGCTTATGGTATGCTAATGAGATATTAGGCTATTAGCATATGCCACACTCCTGACATCACCGGAAGTGATGTCAGAAGGGGAAGCAAAAGGGGGAGGCATCTTCAAAAGCCTCCCTTCTCTTCCCCAGCTGGTCTGGGTGGGGGAGCTAAGAGAGAAGGGGTTTAAAGTTTAAACTCCTTCTCATGAGAGTTGGGCCATAGAAGGAGGAAAGAGGGAAGGAAAGAGAGATAGTAGAGAGAAGGAAAGAAGGAAGGAAGGAAAGAGAAGGAAAGGAGGAGGGAAAGAAGAGAGGGAAGAAAGAGGGAAACAGGGAAAGGGGGGAAAGAGAAGAGAAGAGAGAAGAGAAGAAGGAGGGAAAGAGGAAAAAGAGAGAAGGAAAGGAGGGAATGAAAGAAATTCGGCAGCAATTCGGCCCCATTATATCCTATGGGCCATTGAGGTCAATGGTGAAAACATAAGGTATATTCTGGGGCTGGAGGGGAGGGGTTTGAGGGAGAGGCTCCAAACTCACAGGGTAGCTGATGGAGCCTCTCCCCAAGATACCCACCAAGTTTCAAGAACATTGGACCAGGGGGTCCAATTCTATGGGCCCCCAAACAGGTTGCCCCTATTCCCTCCATGGCGTGTGGGGGGCGGAAAAGGGCTTCTCTGGGCCTCGTGCCCCCATAGAAGGCCCAGGGGATGGCGTGTGGGGGCAGAAAAGGGCTTCTCTGGGCCTAGTGCCCCCATAGAAGGCCCAGGGGATGGCGTGTGGGGGGCGGAAAAGGCCTTCTCTGGGCCTAGTGCCCCACAGAAGGCCCAGGGGATGGCGTGTGGGGGCCGGAAAAGGCCTTCTCTGGGCCTAGTGCCCCATAGGCGGCCCAGGGGATGGCGTGTGAGGGGCGGAGAAGGCCTTCTCTGGGCCTAGTGCCCCATAGAAGGCCCAGGGGATGGCGTGTGGGGGCGGAAAAGGCCTTCTCTGGGCCTAGTGCCCCCATAGAAGGCCCGGGGATGGCATGTGGGGAGTGGAAAAGGCCTTCTCTGGGCCTAGTGCCCCCATAGAAGGCCCAGGGGATGGCGTGTGTGGGGCGGAAAAGGGCTTCTCTGGGCCTAGTGCCCCCATAGAAGGCCCAGGGGATGGCATGGGGGGGCAGAAAAGGGCTTCTCTGGGCCTAGTGCCCCATAGGCGGCCCAGGGGATGGCGTGTGGGGGGAGGAAAAGGGCTTCTCTGGGCCTAGTGCCCCATAGGCGGCCCAGGGGATGGCGTGTGGGGGTGGAAAAGGCCTCTCTGGGCCTAGTGCCCCCATAGAAGGCCCATGGGATGGGGGGCGGAAAAGTGCTTCTCTCACTTGCCTCAGCCTTGAGGGCCTGTCCCTGCGCTCACACTCCAGACGGTCCTCTCCTGTCGGAGGACTGGAGCAGACTGAGCTGAAAACACTGACCGGGGTTGACGTGGGCGGAACTTTGTGAAGCAGCCAGTCAGCCCTGACCAGTGTCTTCTGACTGCCAGTCCTTGAGCCGAATCAATTATGGCAAGCATAGAATGTTCTGGAACCAAAATTCAAATATATATAAGGACAGCTTTTAACTGTGTTTTAATTGATTGATATTTATATGTTTATATCTGTTTTAATTGTATTTATGAAATGTTGTGTAAGCTGCCCTGAGCTCACCTTTGTGAGGGGGTGGGATATAAATTGAATCAATCAATCAATCAATCAATTTATGGCCATTCAGGGGCAACTCTGCAGTCAGTATGGCTAGTTAGTTTCTACTGCTGTATTTTTCTCTTTCTCCATGTCACTAATGGATTGGGGAGGAAAAGTTACATTTGTCAGTGTGTTTTGTTGTTTACTCAGAGTTTCATATGCATGATCCCCTTTCCCATTGTCCTCAATCAGATGTTGGGCACATTGAACTCTTCTTTGCCTTTCTCCTGTAGATGTTCCTGCTTCCCTGTTCTCAGCCCATTGAAGCCTTCGGCTTACAGTTCATTGAATCTTTGGCTCCTCTGCTCTGATGACAGACAGTTCTTTCAAAGTTGTTGTTCCAGCTTTGTTTTGTGCTGCTGAAAATCATCTGTAACTGTAAATAAAACCGGAGACAGAAGCTCCGCATTCTTTCAAGGCCTCTTCTACTTCTTTTCTACTATTTTCACCACTCCTGTTCCTCTTCCTCACTAACTCTTGATACCCAATCCTTTAATCTATCCTCTTCTCCCTCTTCCCTTGTTTCTAATTCGATTAAACTGTCTTTATCTAATTTCTCTATATCAGACTGGTCCTCTGTATCTGACTGGTCCGTAGATTGACTGGTATCTGAAGTCACAGTTAACATTTTAATACCTGTAAGACTTTGACTCTCACTGGATTGAGTGGGCTCAGTCGTAAAGGGTCCCCCCTGTTGAGTGTCTCCAACGTCCTTATACATTTCTTTTCTTGTAGATTTTCTTATTTCCATTTTTGGTCTTTTTTCTGGCAAGCCCCTTGGGGTTTGTTGCCCAGGTACATCTTCCATAGGATCACTCCATCATTGTTTCTTCATTATTGGGCCTTGAGATATCACTGGCCTTTTGTCTGATTGTATCAGATGTTGAAGTCTTATTTTCATATAAGATAATTCCTGTAGAAACCAGTTAACTATTTCCTTTTTTGTCATTCCTTTAGAGAGATCACCACCTTCAGCCCAAAACGGTACACCTTCATCTGACTTTTCTGCTTTTTCCCAGACTCTCATCATATTTTTTAGGACTGTTGCAATACCTTCTTCTGACAACCAGTCTGGGATGGCATCTTGTGTTGTTCTCGCCCATCGACCAATTAATTGTCTATCGCTTTCAGAGTTGCAGACCTGCATAGCAGGCTTATTGCCATATCTTTAGATTCTGTTGGTGTCTCTTCTTTCAGCACAAGAAAGAGTACTGTTTTTGCTTTGTCAATAAATTTCCACAGTGCATCCCTACTCTTTGTTGCCTTTATTGTTGTAGGCACTTGGAGAAGGCTAATCTGACAAAGAAGAACCCCCCTAAATATATCCTTTATGGTAAAGGCTTCCTTTATCACAGAGTCATCTGAATTTCCCCGTCCCAATAGAGTGTATCCATAGTTCACTGGCATTAATTTTTCTTTTTTCCTATTTATCACTTACTGTCTTTTCTCTTAGATTGGTTTTTTTTGTCTTTTGTCTGAAGTCCCTGTTGTAGAGGTGCTTTGCATCGCCACCCGTGTCTGTTTCAAAACACTTTGTGATTACTCATGTTTTTCTTCATGTGACTATTCTTGTAATTCCATATCTGTCTCAGAATCTGTTTGCCTAATTTCTGGGAACGTCAACTGTAACATTTCTAGATGGAATATACTCCCCTCTGTGTTAGTGGAGGGTCATTACAGAAAGACCCCATTAGCAGAGAGGATTTGCCTGTGTGCAGCAGGGAAGGTCGAGACAAACAGGCATATTTTGCTTCACTGCCACTTCTACCAGGAAATCAGCACGAAGATTATTGCACCCTTGCTTGGGAGGTTTTCTGCTTGCTCTGAATCTGAAATTATGAGGAAGTTCCTTTCAGACACAAATCCTCAGCTCACACTCCCCTGGGCCAGATTTCTTGCAGCGTCATGCAGAATTTGCAGGGAATTAACACAGAATGTAGCTGAACCATGTTCAATCTGTTCAGTGATTTTAAGAATGCATAGGCCATTCAGTAATTTTAATATTCTACATTTCCTAAAATTTATAGGACTCATGTACATTGCTGTAACTGATCTTGTGATCACTGCTGTAACTGATCTTAATTTCACCACTAGGTGAATTACCACAGGGACCAATGTTCAGTCCTGGCCTAAAGGATAAAAGTATTGTGGTGAAGCCATAACTGCCTTAATACTTAATCCAGCCTCACAGCATGCCCTGTGTATGAGCCAAGAGGGGGAAAGGCAGCTGAAGACACCATCGTCTCCCTGCTCCCAGTTCCACCACAGCAGCCGTGAAAGACTCAGTTCCCTGATTTGAGTCCAGCAGCATCTCAGAGACCAACAAGACTTTGGGGGTATAAGCAAAGGTAGAAGAGTTAGATTTGAATCTTGTATTTATTTTTAATTTTTTAATTTATATTCCAATTTATATCCCACCCTACCCTGCCAAAGCAGGCTCAAGGCGGCTCACACAAATAAAACACAGATTAACAATCCAATCATTAAAAAACAGCAAAACAATTCATTAAAATAATACAATATTATATACTAAGTGCTAGCGATGTTATCTAATATCGCAACGATGGTGGTGCTGCATGAGTGCATACCATATGATGTTAATTTCCAGCACTGATCTTACTTGAAGCGCACAGGCTATCGATAATTCACCAGGAACCAGGCTCTACAGTTGTTAGTAGTGAGTCACTAGTGATGGTGGCGGCTCCTAATTGAAAGCCTGGTGGAAGAGCTCTGTCTTGCAGGCCCTGCAGAACTGTAAGAGGTCCTGCAGGGCCCTGATCTCCTCCGGGAGCTCATTCCACCAGTATGGAGCCGCCACCAAAAAGCCCTGGCCCTGGTTACAGCAAGCCTGGCATCCTTTGGGCCTGGGAGGGCCAATCGATTTTGATTCCCTGACCGTAGTGCTCTCTGGGGTATATATGGGGAAAGGTGGTCCCTCAGGTAAGTTGTACCGTAGAGGGAGCTTTAACTCTCGAGAGCTGATAACCCTAAAATTTTGTTGGTCTGTAAAGTGCTACTGGACTCAAAAGCTAGCTGTACTACTGTAGTCCAACATGGCTGCCTTGTTTCCCCGAGAGAAAGAGCCAAGAAAGGGAAGGAACAGGGTGAAGGTGTCATGCACCTCTACTCCCAAGTCTGCTTATATGAAGTCCACCCTGAGCTTTCTCATGTCGGTAATGTTTTATTTGCTTACTTTTTATTTTGAAATCGTTTTTCAGTACCTATGGAACTACTGAATTTTACATTTTAAAAAAAGTTTTAAAAATTTTATATTCATTTCACATTGATACCAGCAGGAATCACATTTCTTGCTGTTAACTTTGATGGCTGTTCATCCAGTACTTCAGTGACGTTTACAACTATTCCATCTCTCATCCAAATGTATCAAGTATCCAAAGGTACCAAATGGCATCCAAAGGTGCCAAGTATCTAGCAGATGAGCCCCACTTTTTGAGGTAATTAAACACACAACGTAAGTTCCACCATTTAGCTTCCAAATATAATGCAACAACCTCTGACAGATTTTGAATGCCTTATTAAAGTATCATTTCAATCTAAAAAAAGTTTAGTTTCACACATTTATGGAATTCTTTGGGGGCAAGAAGAAACCTCTAACATATCAATCAATTTGGAATATAGAATGTAGCCGTGAACTAACAGATATTTGGTCCTCCATTTGGGCCACATCTCCTTTCCACTCCAAAATTATAGATGTGTACATGAACTCCTTTAAATTAATCTCACTATGGTATCTTGCCCCTAAAAAATTAGCTCACACTTCCAAAGCATTTAGCGCAAAATGTTGGGGAAATTGTGGGGAAATAGGAAGTTACCTTCATTATTGGATCTCCTGCCCCAAGATTGCCCTTTTGGGAATCTGTTCTAATAACGGTTAAATCCATTACAAACCTAGACCTTACTCTTACGCCAAAGCATTTGCTCTTGGGAGACTGGAAATCCCTGATGTGCTCATCTTCAATTAGAGAAAGGGTGTTTCTATTAATATACGCAGCAAGAAACACTATTGCCCTAGCCTGGAAATCATCACAACCACCCACAATCTCTCAGTGGCATCAAAAGCTTTGGAAATTATACATGGCCAAGCTCACAGATAATCTGGATAACATTCTTAAGTCCTCTAGACAGTCCTATTTCTCATCTATATGGCTACCTATACTGGAATACTTGTTGTCTCAAGGGGAAATTCCCCAATTGGTAGTTGATCTTGGAATATATTTTTATATCTTACTAAGTGATTACACTGCTGTAATTCAATATAGATCAGTTAGATTGATTATTGTTTACTTACCCAGCGACCTGGTACATTGTTCTGTTTTACGCATTCTATTCTATTCTATTCTATTCTATTCTATTCTATTCTATTCTATTCTATTCTATTCTATTCTATTCTATTCTATTCTATTCTATCCTATCCTATCCTATCCTATCCTATCCTATCACTCTGTGTGTATGGTGTTGCTTGTTTGTTATTTCTCAATAAAATGTTAATTGTAAAAAACACCACCACACAACGTATTTTTTATCTGTGACAGTATGATTTACCCTTGAATTGGGTGAAATTCTCAGGGATTGTACCCCTTCCTGCAATGACCCACCCTGACAAATTCCAGGCAGATTACAGGAATACTCAGTTTTATAAGGCAATTCTAATTGCACAGGCAGAGGTAAATAGCTGGCCTCTCTTCAGGATAACAGATAGCACTTTGCTTCTTAAAAGGACTCTGTACTCTTTGCAACTGGGCCCTGGCACAAAGACTTGGAATCAGACAGTCAGGGAGAGCTTTGTGCCTCCCCGACTCATATGAGCCTTTCCTCAGCATGACTAGGGGCACACAGGCGGAAGCTGCAACTGTCTTCCCCCCCATACTGTTCCTTCTTAAAGCGTCCCATGAAGCTACTACTTTGCAAAATTTATGTGTAGCCACAGGATGCTTTAAGGAGGAGAAAACAAGACAGCTGCCACTTCTTCCTGTGAGGAACAAAAGACTGCATGAATCTGAGAAACACAAAACTCCCACTGAAAGCCTGATTCAAAGGCCTCGTGTCATTGCCTAACGAACATGAGGACTTGGTGGCACATGAAGAGGCCTGCAGTTTGTGTTGTGTGCTTAGCTGTGTCCAGAAGCTATCTTCTTTACGCCTAAGAAAGATTTCTAAACAAGGAGTCATCCATTTGTATAGTGCAGAAATCTACAAGTCAAAATTCCTGCTAAACGTATCTCAGCATTTATTAAATTTTAGTGTTTTAGTTTTCCCTAAGGTAATGTTATGAAATGTTAATGAATTACTGGCACGAGTCAGTGTTCTGCAAACTCTTGTTTTAATGGTGCTGACAACTGGACAGACCGTGAGACTTTCAAGTTACGTTAGGAAGAGAAAGATTAGGGAAGGAGTTGAAGATAGGGACTTCATAGAAAAATATGAAACTTTCCAAAACCAACCTTGGACTGGGAGAGGGAGGGAGAAAAATACTGGAATTTTTAATGGCTTCAGGCTACTCTAGAGTAGGACTGCCACATGCATACGAAAGGCTATGCTCGCCATCTATAAATGCTCCAAGATAGGGGAACAGGGTGCAGCCACTGCAGTGTCTAGTCTTCTCCTCTTACTGTGCCTTCGCCTGCTCTACTTTTGCACGCTGCAGCAGGGCAGTAAGGGGGGAGCGCTCCTACCACAGCAGGCCAGCAGAAGAGGCTCAACGATGGGATCTGCCTTGGAGTTACAGGGCTGCTTCTGTATTTTTAGAAGTCTAGGCTCATTTTTTGGAGCGAAGGCTCAGCTATCCTATCAATTCTACATTATGGCAACAAAACCCTGAGCATGACAACTAATTTGTGATCTGTTTAGAGGGTGCTAAATTGGAAATGGCAGGACACCAGTGCATAAGTACAGGTGAACATTTGCTGTGACTGCTGCATTGCTAGTTCATGGGTCTTTGGAACAGATTTTGAAATTATTTATTAACATTCATGCCATAAAGTATGGCTTTAAAGCAAGCCAAGAAACACACTCTCACGTAGGAAGTCAATCTAGACTTATAACAGTACTCTCTTCCAATCTCACACTAGTGAAATTACGATGCTGTTCTTCCTGAATCCCAGAGAGATCTTCTGATTCCAGATGGCGGGATACTGCTAATCCCCTTAAATCATGTCCAGCTGCAAAAGAAAGCAACATTTTTGGCAAGAAAGCCATCGACTTCAACCTAAGGCTTACACAGGACAGCTAGAGGTGATGTTTATTAATGGGAAAAATTGGGCAGCTTCTTCAAGCTTGAGACAGACCCTGTCTGCACATTTGACAAGAACAGCCATCCCTGCTAAGCACACATGCCTGAAAAGGGTGGCTGTGCCAATGCAGTGATTAGAGGAAGGTACTTTGTACATGTTCAGTTTATACAGCTAGTTTACAGCCGTTAAAAAGGAACTGACAGTTCCTGCAACTGCAGTTTCAAGTTTTAGAATTTCACAGCAGCTCTCTTCTCTCAAAATAACTTACATGAATTAAGTAACAGGAATTACATAAATTTAATAACAACATAATCCCATATATAAATAACAATGTTCTGTTCCTTATTTGTGTTAGTAAATTAAAGATAATTACGGAATAAGAATAAGAAACAGCACCTTGAACTGTGCCCAGTAGTAAACTGAGAGCCACTGTAGATGAGCTAAGACTGGAGTGCTATGGGCAACTGCTATGGGTGTAAAATGAGCTCTGATTCACAAAAGATTACACTAGAATAAATTTTGTTAGTCTGAGTTACCATTGAATTTCTGTTTAATTTTGCTGCAACAAACTAATTTGGCTGCACCTCTGGGACTGGGGAATCTAGAAATTCTCTAACCCCAGAGAAGCAGCCAAATTAGTTTGTTGCAGTAAAACCTCAGAGTCCTCCCCCCCTTGCCCGATGGCAACCAAGTCTCAAGCCACCTTCTGGGGAGGGTGTGTGGCAAAGTCCCCCGGGGCCCTGGCTGTGGGTCTTTCCCCCTTTCTGCACCCTGCCTGCCTGAGTTGCTGAAGTCTCTCACCTCAGAGTCCTCTCCCTACCCCCCAGTGACCAAGTCTCAAGCCACCTTCTGGGGAGGGTGTGTGGCAAAGTCCCCCGGGGCCCTGGCTGTGGGTCTTTCCCCCTTTCTGCACCCTGCCTGCCTGAGTTGCTGAAGTCTCTCACCTCAGAGTCCTCTCCCTACCCCCCAGTGACCAAGTCTCAAGCCACCTTCAGGGGAGGGTGTGTGGCAAAGTCTCCTGGGCACTGGCTGTGGGTCCCCCCGCCCCTTCCTGCACCCTGCCTACCTGCCTGAGTTGCTGAAGTCTCTCACCTCAGAGTCCTCTCCCTACCCCCCAGTGACCAAGTCTCAAGCCACCTTCAGGGGAGGGTGCGTGGCAAAGTCCCCCGGGGCCCTGGCTGTGGGTCTTTCCCCCTTTCTGCACCCTGCCTGCCTGAGTTGCTGAAGTCTCTCACCTCAGAGTCCTCTCCCTACCCCCCCAGTGACCAAGTCTCAAGCCACCTTCTGGGGAGGGTGTGTGGCAAAGTCCCCCGGGGCCCTGGCTGTGGGTCTTTCCCCCTTTCTGCACCCTGCCTGCCTGAGTTGCTGAAGTCTCTCACCTCAGAGTCCTCTCCCTACCCCCCAGTGACCAAGTCTCAAGCCACCTTCAGGGGAGGGTGTGTGGCAAAGTCTCCTGGGCACTGGCTGTGGGTCCCCCCGCCCCTTCCTGCACCCTGCCTACCTGCCTGAGTTGCTGAAGTCTCTCACCTCAGAGTCCTCTCCCTACCCCCCAGTGACCAAGTCTCAAGCCACCTTCAGGGGAGGGTGCGTGGCAAAGTCCCCCGGGGC
Organism: Gekko gecko; assembly: GCA_029375565.1. Lineage (NCBI taxonomy): Eukaryota > Metazoa > Chordata > Lepidosauria > Squamata > Gekkonidae > Gekko > Gekko gecko. The sequence goes on along the minus strand of JAPDNY010000003.1, from coordinate 79,687,390 downwards.
CCTGGCTGTGGGTCTTTCCCCCTTTCTGCACCCTGCCTGCCTGAGTTGCTGAAGTCTCTCACCTCAGAGTCCTCTCCCTACCCCCCAGTGACCAAGTCTCAAGCCACCTTCTGGGGAGGGTGTGTGGCAAAGTCCCCCGGGGCCCTGGCTGTGGGTCTTTCCCCCTTTCTGCACCCTGCCTGCCTGAGTTGCTGAAGTCTCTCACCTCAGAGTCCTCTCCCTACCCCCCAGTGACCAAGTCTCAAGCCACCTTCAGGGGAGGGTGTGTGGCAAAGTCTCCTGGGCACTGGCTGTGGGTCCCCCCGCCCCTTCCTGCACCCTGCCTACCTGCCTGAGTTGCTGAAGTCTCTCACCTCAGAGTCCTCTCCCTACCCCCCAGTGACCAAGTCTCAAGCCACCTTCAGGGGAGGGTGTGTGGCAAAGTCCCCCGGGGCCCTGGCTGTGGGTCTTTCCCCCTTTCTGCACCCTGCCTGCCTGAGTTGCTGAAGTCTCTCACCTCAGAGTCCTCTCCCTACCCCCCAGTGACCAAGTCTCAAGCCACCTTCAGGGGAGGGTGTGTGGCAAAGTCTCCTGGGCACTGGCTGTGGGTCCCCCCGCCCCTTCCTGCACCCTGCCTACCTGCCTGTGTTGCTGAAGTCTCTCACCTCAGAGTCCTCTCCCTACCCCCCAGTGACCAAGTCTCAAGCCACCTTCTGGGGAGGGTGTGTGGCAAAGTCCCCCGGGGCCCTGGCTGTGGGTCTTTCCCCCTTTCTGCACCCTACCTGCCTGAGTTGCTGAAGTCTCTCACCTCAGAGTCCTCTCCCTACCCCCCAGTGACCAAGTCTCAAGCCACCTTCAGGGGAGGGTGTGTGGCAAAGTCCCCGGGGCCCTGGCTGTGGGTCTTTCCCCCTTTCTGCACCCTGCCTGCCTGAGTTGCTGAAGTCTCTCACCTCAGAGTCCTCTCCCTACCCCCCAGTGACCAAGTCTCAAGCCACCTTCAGGGGAGGGTGTGTGGCAAAGTCTCCTGGGCACTGGCTGTGGGTCCCCCGCCCCTTCCTGCACCCTGCCTACCTGCCTGAGTTGCTGAAGTCTCTCACCTCAGAGTCCTCTCCCTACCCCCCAGTGACCAAGTCTCAAGCCACCTTCAGGGGAGGGTGTGTGGCAAAGTCCCCCGGGGCCCTGGCTGTGGGTCTTTCCCCCTTTCTGCACCCTGCCTGCCTGAGTTGCTGAAGTCTCTCACCTCAGAGTCCTCTCCCTACCCCCCAGTGACCAAGTCTCAAGCCACCTTCAGGGAGGGTGTGTGGCAAAGCTCCCCAGGGCCCTGGCTGTGGGTCTTTCCCCCTTTCTGCACCCTGCCTGCCTGAGTTGCTGAAGTCTCTCACCTCAGAGTCCTCTCCCTACCCCCCCAGTGACCAAGTCTCAAGCCACCTTCAGGGGAGGGTGTGTGGCAAAGCTCCCCAGGGCCCTGGCTGTGGGTCTTTCCCCTTTCTGCACCCTGCCTGCCTGAGTTGCTGAAGTCTCTCACCTCAGAGTCCTCTCCCTACCCCCCAGTGACCAAGTCTCAAACCACCTTCTGGGGAGGGTGTGTGGCAAAGTCTCCTGGGCACTGGCTGTGGGTCCCCCCGCCCCTTCCTGCACCCTGCCTACCTGCCTGTGTTGCTGAAGTCTCTCACCTCAGAGTCCTCTCCCTACCCCCCAGTGACCAAGTCTCAAGCCACCTTCAGGGGAGGGTGTGTGGCAAAGCTCCCCAGGGCCCTGGCTGTGGGTCTTTCCCCCTTTCTGCACCCTGCCTGCCTGAGTTGCTGAAGTCTCTCACCTCAGAGTCCTCTCCCTACCCCCCCAGTGACCAAGTCTCAAGCCACCTTCAGGGGAGGGTGTGTGGCAAAGCTCCCCAGGGCCCTGGCTGTGGGTCTTTCCCCCTTTCTGCACCCTGCCTGCCTGAGTTGCTGAAGTCTCTCACCTCAGAGTCCTCTCCCTACCCCCCAGTGACCAAGTCTCAAGCCACCTTCAGGGGAGGGTGTGTGGCAAAGCTCCCCAGGGCCCTGGCTGTGGGTCTTTCCCCCTTTCTGCACCCTGCCTGCCTGAGTTGCTGAAGTCTCTCACCTCAGAGTCCTCTCCCTACCCCCCCAGTGACCAAGTCTCAAACCACCTTCTGGGGAGGGTGTGTGGCAAAGTCTCCTGGGCACTGGCTGTGGGTCCCCCCGCCCCTTCCTGCACCCTGCCTACCTGCCTGTGTTGCTGAAGTCTCTCACCTCAGAGTCCTCTCCCTACCCCCCAGTGACCAAGTCTCAAGCCACCTTCAGGGGAGGGTGTGTGGCAAAGCTCCCCAGGGCCCTGGCTGTGGGTCTTTCCCCCTTTCTGCACCCTGCCTGCCTGAGTTGCTGAAGTCTCTCACCTCAGAGTCCTCTCCCTACCCCCCAGTGACCAAGTCTCAAGCCACCTTCAGGGGAGGGTGTGTGGCAAAGCTCCCCAGGGCCCTGGCTGTGGGTCTTTCCCCCTTTCTGCACCCTGCCTGCCTGAGTTGCTGAAGTCTCTCACCTCAGAGTCCTCTCCCTACCCCCCAGTGACCAAGTCTCAAGCCACCTTCAGGGGAGGGTGTGTGGCAAAGCTCCCCAGGGCCCTGGCTGTGGGTCTTTCCCCCTTTCTGCACCCTGCCTGCCTGAGTTGCTGAAGTCTCTCACCTCAGAGTCCTCTCCCTACCCCCCAGTGACCAAGTCTCAAACCACCTTCTGGGGAGGGTGTGTGGCAAAGTCTCCTGGGCACTGGCTGTGGGTCCCCCCGCCCCTTCCTGCACCCTGCCTACCTGCCTGTGTTGCTGAAGTCTCTCACCTCAGAGTCCTCTCCCTACCCCCCAGTGACCAAGTCTCAAACCACCTTCTGGGGAGGGTGTGTGGCAAAGTCTCCTGGGCACTGGCTGTGGGTCCCCCCGCCCCTTCCTGCACCCTGCCTACCTGCCTGTGTTGCTGAAGTCTCTCACCTCAGAGTCCTCTCCCTACCCCCCAGTGACCAAGTCTCAAGCCACCTTCTGGGGAGGGTGTGTGGCAAAGCTCCCCAGGGCCCTGGCTGTGGGTCTTTCCCCCTTTCTGCACCCTGCCTGCCTGAGTTGCTGAAGTCTCTCACCTCAGAGTCCTCTCCCTACCCCCCAGTGACCAAGTCTCAAACCACCTTCTGGGGAGGGTGTGTGGCAAAGTCTCCTGGGCACTGGCTGTGGGTCCCCCCGCCCCTTCCTGCACCCTGCCTACCTGCCTGTGTTGCTGAAGTCTCTCACCTCAGAGTCCTCTCCCTACCCCCCAGTGACCAAGTCTCAAACCACCTTCTGGGGAGGGTGTGTGGCAAAGTCCCCCAGGGCCCTGGCTGTGGGTCTTTCCCCCTTTCTGCACCCTGCCTGCCTGAGTTGCTGAAGTCTCTCACCTCAGAGTCCTCTCCCTACCCCCCAGTGACCAAGTCTCAAACCACCTTCTGGGGAGGGTGTGTGGCAAAGTCTCCTGGGCACTGGCTGTGGGTCCCCCCGCCCCTTCCTGCACCCTGCCTACCTGCCTGTGTTGCTGAAGTCTCTCACCTCAGAGTCCTCTCCCTACCCCCCAGTGACCAAGTCTCAAACCACCTTCTGGGGAGGGTGTGTGGCAAAGTCTCCTGGGCACTGGCTGTGGGTCCCCCCGCCCCTTCCTGCACCCTGCCTACCTGCCTGTGTTGCTGAAGTCTCTCACCTCAGAGTCCTCTCCCTACCCCCCAGTGACCAAGTCTCAAGCCACCTTCTGGGGAGGGTGTGTGGCAAAGCTCCCCAGGGCCCTGGCTGTGGGTCTTTCCCCCTTTCTGCACCCTGCCTGCCTGAGTTGCTGAAGTCTCTCACCTCAGAGTCCTCTCCCTACCCCCCCAGTGACCAAGTCTCAAACCACCTTCTGGGGAGGGTGTGTGGCAAAGTCTCCTGGGCACTGGCTGTGGGTCCCCCCGCCCCTTCCTGCACCCTGCCTACCTGCCTGTGTTGCTGAAGTCTCTCACCTCAGAGTCCTCTCCCTACCCCCCAGTGACCAAGTCTCAAGCCACCTTCTGGGGAGGGTGTGTGGCAAAGCTCCCCAGGGCCCTGGCTGTGGGTCTTTCCCCCTTTCTGCACCCTGCCTGCCTGAGTTGCTGAAGTCTCTCACCTCAGAGTCCTCTCCCTACCCCCCAGTGACCAAGTCTCAAACCACCTTCTGGGGAGGGTGTGTGGCAAAGTCTCCTGGGCACTGGCTGTGGGTCCCCCCGCCCCTTCCTGCACCCTGCCTACCTGCCTGTGTTGCTGAAGTCTCTCACCTCAGAGTCCTCTCCCTACCCCCCAGTGACCAAGTCTCAAACCACCTTCTGGGGAGGGTGTGTGGCAAAGTCTCCTGGGCACTGGCTGTGGGTCCCCCCGCCCCTTCCTGCACCCTGCCTACCTGCCTGTGTTGCTGAAGTCTCTCACCTCAGAGTCCTCTCCCTACCCCCCAGTGACCAAGTCTCAAGCCACCTTCTGGGGAGGGTGTGTGGCAAAGCTCCCCAGGGCCCTGGCTGTGGGTCTTTCCCCCTTTCTGCACCCTGCCTGCCTGAGTTGCTGAAGTCTCTCACCTCAGAGTCCTCTCCCTACCCCCCAGTGACCAAGTCTCAAACCACCTTCTGGGGAGGGTGTGTGGCAAAGTCTCCTGGGCACTGGCTGTGGGTCCCCCCGCCCCTTCCTGCACCCTGCCTACCTGCCTGTGTTGCTGAAGTCTCTCACCTCAGAGTCCTCTCCCTACCCCCCAGTGACCAAGTCTCAAACCACCTTCTGGGGAGGGTGTGTGGCAAAGTCTCCTGGGCACTGGCTGTGGGTCCCCCCGCCCCTTCCTGCACCCTGCCTACCTGCCTGTGTTGCTGAAGTCTCTCACCTCAGAGTCCTCTCCCTACCCCCCAGTGACCAAGTCTCAAGCCACCTTCTGGGGAGGGTGTGTGGCAAAGCTCCCCAGGGCCCTGGCTGTGGGTCTTTCCCCCTTTCTGCACCCTGCCTGCCTGAGTTGCTGAAGTCTCTCACCTCAGAGTCCTCTCCCTACCCCCCAGTGACCAAGTCTCAAACCACCTTCTGGGGAGGGTGTGTGGCAAAGTCTCCTGGGCACTGGCTGTGGGTCCCCCCGCCCCTTCCTGCACCCTGCCTACCTGCCTGTGTTGCTGAAGTCTCTCACCTCAGAGTCCTCTCCCTACCCCCCAGTGACCAAGTCTCAAGCCACCTTCAGGGGAGGGTGTGTGGCAAAGCTCCCCAGGGCCCTGGCTGTGGGTCTTTCCCCCTTTCTGCACCCTGCCTGCCTGAGTTGCTGAAGTCTCTCACCTCAGAGTCCTCTCCCTACCCCCCAGTGACCAAGTCTCAAACCACCTTCTGGGGAGGGTGTGTGGCAAAGTCTCCTGGGCACTGGCTGTGGGTCCCCCCGCCCCTTCCTGCACCCTGCCTACCTGCCTGTGTTGCTGAAATCTCTCACCTCAGAACTCTCTCTCTGCCCTGAAAAGTGGGCACCCCACTCTCTAACCATTTCCTGGGGGAGGTTTGCTGACTGCCCTTGGCACTGACTGCAGGGCTTGCATTTCTTCTCCTTTGAAAGAGCACCCCCCTTTTGCTTGGGTCACTACAGTCTTGGACTTGGGAGTTCCTTGTCTCCCATGGCAAGTGGGCACCCCACTCTTGAAGCACTTTTGGGGAGAGGGCTGTCCTTGACACCACCTGCGGGGCTTGCCTTTATTGCCCCTGCCAAAATAAAGAAACTCCTCTCCCTGGGTGGGTCAAGTCTCTGCCTTTGCCCCCCCCCCCGCCAATGAGGCTCCCAATCTACTGACCCTCACAGCACTTCCCTGCTCGAGGGGCACAGCTGCAGTCTGCTGAATGGAAGTACTTCTGCACCCCACCCAGTTATCCCTGTGGTCTGCTCTCCTGCCCTCCTACCTGGGAGACATCCTTTGCCCACATCAATCCCGATTAGACCCAGCCAGGATGGACTACATTCATGTCCTTCCTGAAGGTCAACCTATCCATGCTGGGCAACCCTGTTCTGGATGGGGTGGATTGAGACCACGGTCTCTCATCTTCCCTTCCCATGTCCCCCCTCATGTTCCTCTACAGGTGATCCTGGCATGCAGCCTATAATGAAATAGCAATTACCCGGGTGTGTAAGATGGCTGCCATCTGTGGCTGTTTGTTTAAAATGGTTCCCCATAAGGTTTAATTGAGCTGTAGTTCTGGAAAGGGGCCTGCAGAGGGTCTCACTCATTGGGTTGAATGGGGCTTCCTCATTTGCTGGCCTACATTTCCCAGCTGCCCCAAGGACAAAAAGTGCAGGAAAAGAAGAACCATCCCAAGGGGCGGGGCAGCATTAATATATACTCCAGCCCATCCCGGGGGAGGTAGTCTCTGTTCTACAGGAGGTTAGAAAAGGGTCCTGCTGCCTGTGCTGACCAGGTGTCCAGGCCACAAGCCAGAAGTGGGGGAACCTTGGGAGGCAGCAGAAATTCAGCCATTCAACAGTCAGCTGGTTTGGGGACTGACTGGGAGTCTCCCTGCTCACTTGGGCAAGAGAGAGAGGCTGAAGCAGAGCCAGAGGCCAGTCCAAGGAGAGATCCTTTCCTGAGTTCACAGCCTCCAGAGGTAGAAAGTATTGTGTGTAGGGAAAGAGGATTGCGTTTAACCCCTGTTGGTTCATAGTGTGTGCTTACTCCTACAGTTCTGCCTTATTCATTTAGTGTGTTCCATTAGTGTGTAAATAGTTAAATAAATTATTTTATTTGGACTAAAGTCAGTGTTGTGCTCTGACCACATAGTCCTCCCCGCTCAGCATGTTGCACTTGGCAAAAGAAGACCAGGGAACCCAAACGGGACCAAATCAGAGGGCTTGCCAACTCTCCAGGGGGTGCCCAAAGATTAATGTATCCAGTTCCCAAAGTTGGGGAATCAGCCAGAGGGGTCTCACTGTCCCTCTAGGAAGGCGGTATAAATTCCCTGAGTGGTGGCAGCAACTGAGGAAAGAAAACAGTCCCACCAGACAGGGTGGGCAGGTGAAAATAGGGGCTTGCAAGCCACCAAACGGCTGCTCAGTCTCCCAGGGCTGAGGGTTGGTCCCTGTTTCACCACATAGCCCATGGGGTGCATCTGTCAGTGTCTGGGTGGATGGCCACCTCTGTCCCGGGGGCTGGGATTCCCCAACCCATCCCTCCGCCTGCCACAGACAGGTGTTCAGACCATGCTACCGGGTCCCTCCCAGGAGGGCCTGCACTTCCATGTCTTCAGGGAGGGTGCTACCAGGCTGGTCCCAAGCAGGGGCCCTGTCCTGCAAGCTGCAACTCCCCACCCCACCCGTCCGCCCACCACAGCCAGGCGTTCGGACCACGCTATCGGGTCCCTCCCAGGAGGGCCTCCCAGGAGGGCCTGCCCACATCTCCCCGTGAAGGAGGGCGCTACTAGACTGGTCCCAAGCAGGGTCCATCGGAAGTGACCCTGATACTCAACAGTCTCTTAGTGTTCTCCAGCCCAGGGAACCCCCCTTCCAAAAAACTATAAAAATAAAAAAATTAATGGACTTGAGCGATGCCCTCTCCCTCCTGGGACGTTCCTCGAGCCAGGGAACCTAAGAGGAGATATCTGTAAGAAGTGACCCTGGTCCTTGACAGTCTCTGTGTTCTCCAATCTGGAGACCCCCCCCCCAAAAAAAATTTAAAATTACAGATGTGAGCGATGCCCTCCCCCCTTCTGGGGAGTTCCCTGAGCCAAGGAACCTAAGAAGAGATATCTGCCAGAAGCTACCCTGGTCCTCAACAGTCTCTTTGCATTCTCCAGCCCAGGGGACCCCGCAAGTGATGCCCTCCCTCTTCGGATGTTCCCCACATCAGTCACCCTGGTTGGTGATCACTGTACTGTCTTAAGGTTGGATGGACCCATGGAGAGAGTGCCACCCGTCCCTATGCAGGTGTTCCCAAGCCCAGGGCAAGGCAGAGGGGCTGCCCCTGCTCAGAGTCATGTTGCTGGTGGTTGGAGGGTGGTCCGCCCATGTCGTCCTGTCCCGCCTGATGGCAAAGTGATTACCAGTCAGGACCAAATCCTCCTGTGCTGGGAGGTCACGTTGCTCTGGCCTGGGACCCTCACAATGGGGTCCCCATCCACAGGGGTTGGGGCTCCCCACCTCACCCGTCCATCCACCCAGTTGCCAGCCCTGACACACCTGATGGCGAAGTGCTAACTGTTCAAGAAAGAATCTTCCCTAGCTGGGAGCTGTCATTGCCCTGCTAAGAGACTGACACGTCCCCTATTTAGAGAACTGTCCCTCGGAAAGAAGGCCACCTGCAACTGTGCGGGTGGCTCCCTGGCCTCAAGTGGTGCAGGAAATTATTGCCTGCTCATTTATCATATTAGAGGAAGGGTGGGCCCCCAGGGAAGGAGAACTCCTTGTCCCTGTGCAGGTGTTCCCATAGGCCCCAGGCAGGGTGGAGTGGGTCGGCCCTGCCCAGTAGTCACATCGCCGGTGGGGCTTGGGGAGAGAGTGCCACCCACCCCTGTGCTAGAGTTCCCTAGGTGGGCCTGGGGAGAGAGCACCATGTGCCCCTGTGTGGGTGTTCCCTGGGCCCCGGGCAGGGCGGGGGGTTTGGTCCTGCCTGGTAGTCATGTTGCCAGTGGGTCGAGGCTGGGGCCCAGGGAGAGAGAGCTACCCATCCCCGTGCAGGTGTTCCCCGGGCCCCAGGGAGGGCAGGAGGTTCAGCCCTTCCCGGTAGTCACGGTGCCACCATTGGGTAGAGGGTGGGCCTAGGGAGAGAGCACCACCTGCCCCAGTGCGGGTGTTCCCAGGGCCCTGGGCAGGGGGCTTTCAGTCCTGCCTGGTAGTCATGCTGCGGGTGGGAGCTGGGGCCCAAGGAGAGATAGCCATCTGCCCCCTTGCGGATGTTCTCTGGGTGGGCCCTGGAAAAGCACACCACCTGCCCCTGTGCGGGTGTTCCCCAGGCCGCAGGCAGGGGGGGACTGGCCCTGCCTAGTAGTCATATTGCTGGTGGGTGTAGGGTGGGGCCCGGGGAGAGCCATCCGCCCCCATGTGGGTGTTCCCTGAGCCCCGGGCAGGATGGGAGGTGGCCCCGCCGGGTAGTTACATTGCTGGTGGGTGGAGGGAAAGCCCGGGGAGAGTGAGCCACTAGCCATTGTGCAGGTGTTCCCTGGGCCCTGGGCAGGGTGGGAAGTTCAGCACTTCCCAGTAATCATGTTGCCAGAAGTGGGTGGAGAGTGGGCCTGAGGAGAGAGCACCACCCGTGCAGGGCGAGGGGGTTGGCCCTGCCCAGTAGTCACGCTGCCGGAGGGTGGAGGGTGAGGCCCGGGGAGAGAAAGCCACCAGCCCCTGTTCGGGTGTTCCTTGGGCCCCAGGGAGGGCAGGAGGTTTGGCCCTTCCTGGTAATCATGCTGCCACCTCTGGGTGGAAGGTGGGCCTGGGGAGAGAGCACGACGCGCCCCCATGCGGGTGTTCCTCAGACCCAGGGCAAGGGAGGTTTTGGGGTTTGTGATACCATGTTGCTTATGGGTGGGGGGGTGGGGACCAGGGAGAAAGTGCCCACACCCCCATGTGGGTGTTTCCCAGGCCCCGGGCAAGGCAGGAGGTTCACCCCTGCCCAGTAGTCAAGTTGCCAGTGGGTGGAGGGTGGGATCCAGGGTGAAAGTGCCACCGACCCCTGTGCAGGTGTTCCCTGGGCCTCAGGCAGGGCATTTGGTCCTGCACAGTAATCACGTTGCTTTCAGGGTGGAGGGTAGGGCTCAGGGAGGGAGCACCACTCATCCCCATTCAGGTGTTCCCCGGGTCCCAGGCAGGGTGGAGGGGTGGTTCAACTATGGCCAGAGTCACGTTGCCCATGGGTGGAGGGTGGACCCAGGGAGAGAGAGCCACCTGTCTCTGAGCAGGTGTTCTCTGGGCCCCAGGCAGGGTGGAGGTTTAAGCCCTGCCCCATAATCATGTTGCCTTCAAGGTAGAGGATTGGGCCTGAGGAGGGAACACCCCCCACCCCCGTGCAGGTGTTCCTCAGGCCCTGGGCAGGGGGTTTGGCTCTGCCCAGGAATCGCCTTGCCAGTGGGTGGAAGGTGAGCCCAGGGAAAGAGCACCACCCATCCATGTGTGGGTGCTCCCTGGGCACCAGGCTGGGCAGGAGGTTCTGCCCTGGTCGGTGATCCCATTGCTGCTTAAGGGTAAATGGACCCAGGGAAAGAGCACCACCTGTCCCTCTCACCTTCCTAGGCAGGGTGGGAGGCTGAACCCCAACCAATCCTCATGTCAAAAGGGCTGGGTGGTTGGCCCCAGGAAGACAGAGGCACTCACAACTGTGTGGGTGGTCCCCGGGGAGGTCCTCTGGGAGTTGGTTGCCTGTAGCTGAACCAGTTCTGCTCTGGACTGTCTGAAACCATCACTGGACAAGTCCTCCAGAAGCAGTTTCCTGGGGGCCACTGGTCTGGGGGGTCCGCTACTCGGACCCCCTCAGACCCGACAGGCATGTGACTTGTGGGGCACATGGAGGGCCACCCCAGGGATGGACTGTGGGAGTTGGAGGCCTCTAGCTCACCTAGGCCAGTTTTGGTAGCTCCCAAACAGTTCATTAAGAGTAGCTGAAGACCACTCATAACCATTGAAGATGGGCACAGTAGGATTAACATAAGATGTAGTGTGAAACATAATAAGCAAAACTAATAATTAGCATCTTTAAAGAGTGAGTCACATAATGAGCCAGTAATCCCAAGCCCTTCTCAGGTCTTGGGGAGAAAGTGTTGGATCTCTTGATGAATTGTACTTCAGTGCATTCATATTGGACTCTCCATGTGAAACTCTTTCGCAGGAAGGAGTATAATAACCCTTCTGCTGATTTGAAGGTTACTGTGCTTACTGGATTCTCTTCTCAAGGCTCTTTTTGTAGCAGGAACTCCTTTGCATATTAGGCAACACACCCCTAATGTAGCCAGTCCTCCAAGAGCTTCCAGTAGCCCCTGTAAGAAGAGCTCTCTGTAAGCCCTTGGAGGATAGGCTACATTAGAAGAGTGGCCTAAGGGCTGTATCTGTCCTACAATATTAAAGCATGAAAAACCTCCCACCGACATGGGTATTGATGGCCCACATTTCATCCTCCTATGCAATCTAGTTGCTTCCATAGTCACGAAAGACTTCTTTCAAGTACTTACAAGATCATCAACATCTCCACCTTCATCAGCCACTGGTGAAATTTCCATGGACTTTTCTTTGGGGGCAAGGAACTGCAAATAAAATTCGTAATAATTAAAATCAAATACAACCTCTAGCAGCTACTCTTGGAAGATAGCATTAAAAAGTACAGTGCTGCAGTTATAGCAAGGGTCATCATCATTAACTTGTTGCATTCAGTGTGTTCAGCAATATTATGTGTGTTTCAATGGGGAGAGAACAGACTATTGCATCAGTTGGTACACATGCCTTAAGACAATCAATGAAGGATAATTTAGCCTATCATAAATAGCTATATTAAGCAAGCACTAACATTCAACAGGACCAAGTTCAGTCTAATTGTAAGCCAACGCTGAAAAAAGGGAGAGCAAATGTGAATGGAGAGCTCCATGAGTGGATTGCAACTAACTATCTGTCCTGATTCAATGATTTACCCCAATGTGCAAGATTCCATGTGATTTATTTTTGCACCACACATAAGATGTAGACACATCTGTTGCGGGGTGTGTGTGTGTGTGTGTTTTATTTGCTCAGCGCTTGGGAGTAGGAATCAGATCATTTAGGCTTTATCGAAACATCTAAAGAAGGTGTCCCCAATGTGGTGCCTGCGGGCTTGTGGTGCCTACTGTGACCTTTCCTGGCACCACCAAGTGCTTTGAGAAAGCAGGCAGGGCCAAGTGGGGCTTTTCTTCAGCAGGCTTCTGATTGGCAGATTTCTAAAATGTTGCCTTGGCAACAGCTGTCGTCACAGCACAAGGATCTTCACTGGGTGACCAAAGGTAAGTTGCAGCAGCCATTTTGTGGCTTTGCCCACCAGACTGTATCACAACCCCAAAAGCTGTATTTTAATTTATTTACTTATTTATTAGATTTTTACCCTGCCCTCCCACCAAAGCCGGCTCAGGGCGGTTTACACAACCAGTATAAAACACTGCAGTGTTAAAATAAAATATACAATATAAAACCATCAATAAACAATTTAAAACTATAAATATTACATCAGGTTAAAGTGCTAGTGTTCAATCCTCAGCGTATAGTCAGTTTCCTGATATTCCTCAAATGTCTGGGCGGTCAGCTTGAACGGTAATTGTAGGACCCAGATCGTCAGGCTTGCTCTTCATGAACTGTCAGATATCAATGGTGGCAGTGGTGGTGGTGGCGGCTCCAAAAGCCTGGCGGAAGAGCTCCGTCTTGCAGGCCCTGCGGAACTGCAACAGGTCCCGCAGGGCCCTGATCTCCTCTGGGAGCTCATTCCACCAGGATGGAGCCACCACCAAGAAAGCCCTAACCCTCATTGTTGCCAGCCTGGCCTCCTTGATGTTCGGGAGGACCAGCCGATTCTGGGTCCCTGACGTAGATTAGGTAGCTGGTTCCCTATCTCTCCCCCCAGGACTTGGCTACAGTGACCCATGCAATGGTCACTTCCAGGCTTAATTACTATAACTCGCTTTTCACAGGCTTACCCCTGAAGCTGACCCAGAAACTCCAGCTAGTTCAAAATGTGGTGGTGTGCCTGGTGATTGCGATTTCTGTACAGGCACGCATTCAGCCAGTGCTACGCCAATTGCACTGGCTACCGATTGAGTACCGGATTAATTTTGTTAGTATTGACCTTCAAAGCCCTATGCAGCCTGGGACTGACATTTCTGTCCCCATATGTGCCCCAGAGAGCCTTATACTTGGCAGACCAGCATTTGCTGGTTGTCCCCGGCCCAAAGGACATCAGCTTAGCTTTGACGAGGAGCAGTGCTCCTGGCCCTGGCGGAATGCGCTCCCATCTAAGATCAGGGCCCTACTACAGTTCTGCAGGGCCTGTAAAACAGAGCTGTTCCGCCAGGCCTCTGGGTCAGGTGGGGGGCGCCCAACTATTCGGCCTCCCTTGCTGAAGCTCTCCATCTTTATACAGCCCAGACTAAGAAGATCTACAGTTTCTGGGCTACGGCTGAGCTGCTCCAGTCATCTGAGACCATTACACTTCTGTATTAATAGTGCTACCTTTTTTAAATTATGTGTTTTTGTTTAATCGTTTTAACTAATTATTATGACTTTTTAAAATGATTGTAAAATTGTTGTTGTGATCTGCCCTGAGCCTGCTTGCCACAGTCGGGGGAAAGGGGGACCCAAACTGGCTGGTTCGGTTTGGGCCCACCCTGAACTGGAATTTTCGAGTTCACGCCCATCCCTAATTACTGATGAGGTGAAAACACCCCAACTTGTATTGGCCACCTGGGAGCCTCCTCACAAAACCCTTTTATCATGTAAACTAGGCCTTGGTTTAGGACATCTTTAAAAAGATTATTTTTTTCCAATCCTGTTTACTATTTCTTATGCTTCCAGTACAGTTCTGTATTTAAGTGTGTTAATCTAGTAATGGTCGTCCCCCTTTCCAGAGGTGGGACCCATCATTAGCCTCGAGGTGGTAGCATGGGAACCACAGAGATGGAAATACATGGTAGGAAGTAACACGACATCAGTCATATGATAGGACCAGGAGGAGCCAGAATTATACCCTCACTGGTGAGGAGAGGGCTCCACATCGCAAGTGCACATTGGAGGAACAAGCGATATGAGTAGCTGGCCAGGAAGGGGGAGAACACAAAGGGAAATAGAGGAGCTTATGTTGGGAGGGCCGTGAAACCTGTCTGTGCTAGAATTGGTTTCTCTTCACCAATGAGTGTTCTTGTTGTGCTGTCCTGTTCCTCTCAGTATGTGTGCAAAGAGAGGTAGGAGACATAGTGCCCTTGCTCTCAACACATGGGCACTAACAAGAGGTCTTAACAAAAAGGGGGGAGCTGGCTGTTATATAGGGTCTTGTGACCTGGCAGGTAGGGCTATGCAACCCATCTAAGGGTCACAACCTGTGGGCTGAAGATCACTATACAACATGTCTTATACGTAAGGGAGGGGAGTTTGTTCTAATGAAATATTTGAAGACAAAGTTTGCCAGAGTTAAGGAATGTAAGTTAGCAGGTTGGCTTATGATCCTCAGTTTCATCCTATATGTGGTGACCTCCAGATTAACAGAAAGAGAAGGGAAGGGGATCATGTGGACCCATGGAATATCTTAGAATGGTGACAAATTAGGTGTTTTGCATAGCAAGCAAGGTGCGATAAGATGCATCTATCTTATATTCTAATCCCAGACTTTTTTTTTTCTGTGCGGATACCTATTCCCTCCAACAGGGGCCTCACTGTCCCCCAACAGCTTTTCCTACATAGTCAGTAGACTTCCTGGGTTTGTAGAAAAATCCAAACAGTGAGGAAATCCCTTCAGGGACGGTTGAATTCCCCCCAAAAGCCTTTTGAAATGGCCTCTGCAGGGACCTGACTCCAGGCAGCAACGGTGAGAGATTAGAATGTTGGGGGGGGGGAGGGAGAGGCTTCTGACTGGCTCTGTCAGTCAAAGGGGGGGGGGAAGGGCCCTTTCTTTCCAGGCCTCTTTCGGCCTTGGAGGGAGGGAGGGGGGAGGGTGCCTTGGGGCCAGGCTGGGGGATTCCTAGAGGTTTTGGGGTGGAGTGCAAGGAGGGCAGGATTTGGGGAAGGGAGAGGCCTCAGCTGGGCATCATGCCACAGAATCCACCCTCCAAAGCAGCCATTTTCTCCAGGGAGACAGATCTCTGTTGTTCACAGATCTCTGGAGTTCACTCTCCAGCAGGCCCCACTTGGAGGTTGCCAACCCTAAGCCTGGCAGGGTTGCCAGGTCCCCCCACGGGCACTGGCAGGGGATGGGGTAGTGGGGCTGCCAGCTCCAGGTCTGGAAACTCCTGGAGATTTGGGGATGGAGCCTGGGGAGGACAGGGACCTCAGTGGGGTACAATACCCTAGAGTCCACCCTCCAAAGCATCCATTTTCTCCAGGGGAAGTTATCTCAGTAGTCTGGAGCTGAGCCGTAATTCCAGGGGATCCCCAGATCCCACCTGGAGGCTGGCATCCCTAGGCAGCACCCTCTGGGTGACTTGATACCACCTAATTTGCATGACTCAACTTGGCCTGGCTGCTTGCTGCTGTTCAGCAGCCACCCTATGAAAGCCAGCAGTGATGCAGCAGTTAGAGCCTCAGAGTAGGGTCTGCAAGACCCAGGTTCAGATCCCCATATTGCGGTGGAAGCTGACTGGGTGATTTTGGACCAGTCACATACTTTCAGCCTAACCAACCTCACAGGGTTGTTGTGCAGATAAAAAGGAGGTGAGAATAATGTAAGCTGCTTTGGTCCCCACTGTGGAGAAAGACTATAATTTTCCTTGGTAGAAGCTGTGGGGGAGGGGGTGGAGACAAAAAGCTGAAGACAGATAAAGGCAGATAAAGGTTAAATTGGCTGTTGGGTGGGAAGGAAATAGGGTTGCCAACTCTGGATTGGGAAACTCCTGGACATTTAAGGGGTGGATCCTGGGGATGGTGGGGTTTGAGGAGGGGAGGAACTTCAGACCAGTATAATGCCATAGACTCCACCCTCCAAACCAGCCATTTCCTCCATGAGAACTACCATTGCCAGCCTCTGGGTGAGGGCTGGAGATCACCCAGAATTACAACTGTTGTCCGGGTGACAGAGATCAGTTCCCCTGGATAAAATGGCTGCTTTGGAGGGTTGAGTCTATGGCTCCACCCCCAGAAGGGAGAAAGAGTGTGAGATAGGTAAGGGTAGAGGGAAGGAAGCAAAGGTGTGAGGAATGGGATGACCATCCTGCAAGTTTCTTGCGGGTCTCCACTTGTATCAATATATTCCTGTATTCAGACTGCACCAAAAAAATCATAGTTTGATTAAATTCTGGTTTAGTGTTGTGTCTGAATGCAAGCTGTCCAACAAACTATATTGTGTTAAAACTGGGGCTCTAAGCCATGGGTTGCATCTACCTTCTGGTTATCACTAACTGTAGTTATGTTTTTTGAATGTGGAAATTCTACTTTCTTTAAGAGCACTGCTCCTCTCATCCTCCTGCTGAGATCTGCTTCAGGGACCAAGTCTCAGCAGGTCCATGTACCTTCTCACTGGCTGCCAGTTCTCTATGCCTCTCTTCCATCATAAAAGAACTTGGGATACCCAGTGAAATTGATGGGCAGTAGATTCAGGATGGGCAAAAATAAATATTTTTTTACTCAAAGAGTGATTAAAATGTAGAATCCACTATCAGTGGGACTCATGTGTCTTCAGGACCGCCTCTCCTGGTATATCTCCCAAAGAGCACTATGCTCCACAGAAAAGAGCTTACTTGTGGTTCCCGACCTGAGAGACATCTGGCTGCCCTCGACCAGGGCCAGGGCTTTTAGTGCCCCGGCCCCAACCTGGTGGAACTCTCTGCCAAGGTTTTTGGCTGGGGACAGTGACAGCATCCATACGGCTGGCACTCTTGCCTCTTACCCCATACTCTCCCTCCCCCCCAGCGGGGCAGTGGCACAATCAGAAGCTCTGGCCGCCATCTAATTAAGTTGATTACTGTGATTTTATTGTATTATTAATGTTTTAATCTTAATTTAGTATGATTATTTAGTATAATTATGGTTGTTTTATTTATCATTGTACACCACCCTGAGCCCTGTTTACAGGGAAGGGCAGTATAAAAATTGAATCTAATAAATAATAAATAAAAGAATGTCAACAAACTTCTGAGTGTTGTCAGAAATTCTGAGTCTCTTGAAAGCCTTACTCCCGTAAGCGGAAGGTTCCTGACCTTGGAAAAGTACTCTAATACCAGTACCTTTTTGGCGTCTTCCGCTGTCACAGAGCTTCCTTCAGCTTCTTCTTTAGTAATCAAGGAGATGCCATCTAAGAATTGCCAGATTGCACAGTATCACCATTTCATAAAATTTCTCTTCATGTTAAGCATGGAATGGAATTGACCAGAGTTCTATGGCCTTAAAACGATTCTTGGCACTTACCGTGAAGGGTCCCTTCTACTCTGAGGTAAGGAGGACATCTTGGGTGATTCCCACCATCCAATCAGGGAGAGGCAGGAACAATTTTTTTCTTCCTCTTCCTGTGAGGCTTGGGAACATCCCCTTCTTTAGTTCAGGAGACTCCCAACAGCAGTGTAGGATAACATAACTTCTAACTTTAAACAATGGAAAGAACTGCAAATATTGAAATATTAAGACTCTCAACAAACTAGTAAACAAATATACAAGTAAGTCAGAGGAAAAAGATGGCAGGAAGAAGAGAGCATAGCAAGGAGAGAGATCAAACTCTGGGTGGGACAAGATGTCCTCCTTTCCTCAGAGTAGAAGGACCCCTCACGGGAAGTGCCAAGGGTCATTCTCCCTCTGAGGCGGAGGACATCTTGGGGACTTACAAAGCAGTACCCTACGCCCTGGGTGGGAGATCGCTCTCCTCTTGAACGATGTGTTGCAGCACTCTTCTTCCAAAGGAGGCATCTGCTGAGTCGTAGATGTTCAGTTTGTAATGTCTGATGAAAGCTGAAACAGAAGACCAGGTTGCGGCCTTGCAGACTTCTTCGACTGAAGCATTCTTGGCCAATGCCACATTGGCGGATGTGCTTCTGACTGAATGTGCGGTAAATCCAAAAGGAATCTCCAGGTGAAGGGACCTGTACACTTCTACAATACAAGTCTTGATGTTAGCACTGATGGCGGATTTGGACATTTTATTCCCCATATTAGGAGGTGAAATGTTGATGAACATAGCTTCGGTCTTTCTGATACTAGCCATACATAGTAGGAAGGCTTTGAGGGACTTACGGATATCCAGGGTGTGCCAGTTCCTTTCCTGTGGATGTTTAGGGTCAGGACAGAATGATGGTAGGTATATCTCTTGCGTCCTATGAAAACATGAAGCCACCTCTGGGATGAAAGTTGGGTCCATGCGTAGGACTACTTTGTCTTTATGAAAGACACATAGACCTGGATTAACTGAAAGGGCTCCCAGTTCTGAAACGTGTCTGGCAGAAGTGATAGCCACCAGGAAGAGAACCTTCATCTGCAGCCACTTCAGAGGTATCTCCTGGATGGGTTCAAACGGTGCTTTAATGAGAGAGGAAAAAACTGTGTGTAGTCACCAGGTAGGAAAGCGGTGAACCAGAGGAGGACTGCGTAAGGTTGCGCCTCTCAGAAACCTATGCATGTGACAGTGTGTAGACAGTGGGCAACCTTCCTTCCATGGAAATACTGAGTCCAAGGCTGCCATCTGTTTCCTCAGGGTTGCTGGTTTTAGACCAGACTTGAGGCCATCACTTAGAAACTCCAGGATGGAATACAAGGGAGGGTTTACTGAATCCACAGCTTTTCTTCTGCACCACCTGTGGAAGGCTTTCCAGGTGACGTTGTAAATCTGAATTGTAGAGTCCTTTCTGGAAGTGAGCATAGTCTCTGTCACACTTGGAGAGCAGCCCAGTTCTAGCTAAGATGACTGTTTAAGTTCCACATGGTCAGAAGTAGACGCTCTGGATCTAGGTGCCAGACCGCACCTTGAATGAGCATGTCCAGAGAAGTTGATAAGCGAAGTGGAGATGCCACTGACATCTGCTGTAGAGTCAAAAACCAGGGTGTCAAGGCCACCACGGGGCCACCAGGAGCAATGCAACCTTCTGCTCTTTTATCTTTCTCAAGACCCGCGGAAGTAAAGGAACTGGAGGGAAGGCATACAGGAGACCTTTGGGCCAAGTGATGGTCAGAGCATCCGTGGCTTGGGCTCTGGTGTGGTGAAACCTCGAGAAGAACCTGGGTAGTTGATGGTTCTGGTGAGAAGTGAACAGATTCACTATCAAAGTTATGAAATGCTGTAATATCCAGTTGAAAATCTTCTTGTTCAGCATCCACTCTCCCGGATGGATCATCTGCCTGCTGAGCCAATCGGCTTTGGTATTGTCCAGGCCTCGAATATGTTTGGCTCTGATGGAGGCCAGATTCTTCTCCACCCAGGATAGTAAAATTAAAGACTTCTTGTGGAGAGAGGACGACCTGGAGCCCCCCTGCTGGTTTATGTACATCCTGGCTGACACGTCATCTGTCCGTACCAAGATGTAACGGTTCTTCACCAAGGCTCTGAAACGATTGGTAGGAGGGTTTCTCTGTGGGACCAACGCCCTTGCGTCAGAGTCTCGTCTAAGGTCGCTCCCCATCCTTGTCAACTGGCATCTGTGAATAGTTGTAATTTGTTGTTGTGAACATACTTCTTCCCCTGACGGAGGTTGGCAGCCTTTGTCCACCAATGAAGGGATTCCTTCACAGGTAGATTGGGATTGTAGACATTGGATTGTCTCCTGGATGTCTTGGAGTGCCTTGTCTTTGGAGGGAGACTGAATAAGCAGGTCGTCCAGATAAGGATGAAAATGGACTCCTTTCCTTCTCAGATATGTTACTGGATTGACCAAGATTTTGGTGAAGACCCTCGGGGCTGTTGCGAGGCCAAATGGCAGTGCCCTGAACTGCATGTGACATGTCCATGCAAAGACTGTTAGAAACCTTCTGTGATGTGGCAGGATAGGAACATGCAGGTATGCTTCCGTGAGGTCCAGGGAGGCCAGGAATTGTCCCATCTGTAGTACTTGAGTAATGGACTTGAGAGTCTCCATATGAAATGATGAATGATGAACTTGTTCACTTTCAAGTCTAGAATGGCCCTCCAATCACCATTCTTCTTGGGCACTGTAAAAAAGTTGGAGTAGACTCCCTGGCCCTTCTGGTCCAGGTTCCACCACTCGAACGTCCAGAAGGTGTTGAAGCACGGCAAAGGTTATGGATCTTTTGTTGGGGTCCTTGTGCAGTGCGGAGAGGATTAACCAATCTGGTGGAGGCCTTTGGAGTAGCCTTTGGAGACGATTTCTAATGACCAAGCATTGGCTTGGGAATTGAGCCAGGCTTCCAGAAAGTGTGTCAGCCTTCCCCCTACTGGGATCCGATCCGAGTCATGTCTTATTGATCTTGGGGTCACGTTCTGACTTCTCTGGTCTATTGGAGGTTTGTTTTCTGAAGCGAGGGCCGAAGAAACTTCTCTTGTGTGACAGGGACAAGGATCCCCAGGATCCTCTTTTCTGGTTGTGCCTAGGCTTGTATGTTGTCCCCAAGGAGCGAAAGGAATGACTGGTGGAGCTCCTTTTATCCAGATGACACACATGTCTAGGCATCGCCTACTTTTTGTCCTTGATCTCCACCAAAACCTTCTCCAGGTGGTCTCCAAACAGCTTTTCCCCTTGGAAGGGGTATGCCACCACAAGGGACTTAGATTGTAAATCAGCTGGCCAGGCACGCAGCCAAATCCCTCTCCTGGCAACCACTGCTGAAGACATGGTTCTAGAAGAAAAGGTAGGCGCATCCAAGGAGGCATCAGTGGCGAATGCTGATGCTTTCATCAATCTTGTTGCTCCCTCTAGCAATCTTTTGGCATCTTCCGGAAGGAGCTGAATAAGTTTTCTAGACTAGACTAGCATAGCCCTGGTTGCAATGGCAGCCAAAGCTGAGGCCTTGATGGCCATAGCTGTGGCTTCATGGGTCCTTTTTAACACCACATCTATTTTCTTGTTGCGACCATGGGGTTGCGAAGAGTCGGACTCGACTGTGCGACTGAACAACAACAATTTTCTTGTCCAGGTTGTCATGCACTGTCCTGTAACCGTCTTCAGACAACAGGCCAAAGGACTGTAGAGCTGTCACCAGTGCGTCGACTAGAGGAACCTGTAACATCTCATTGGCAAATACAGTAAATCATACAGCTTTTTAACAAAACCTGGAGCCTGCCTATTAGAAACAGGCTTGGTCCATTCTGCTTTAAGTTGCCTTTCAAAGAATTCAGGAAATGGAACAACCTTTTCAGAAGTAGCATATCGTGGAAAAAGCTCTTCTGTGCCCTTGGTTTTATTTCTAGGGTCAATACCTGGATAGGCCAAATCTTCCTCAGAAGGAGGAGCATGCAGATCTAGGGCAGACAGAAATTTAGAGAGGAGGTATTGAAAATCCTCAGGTTTAAAGAGTCTAGCTGATGGCTGTGGGACATTGATGTCCTCTACTTCTTCATCAGAAAGGAATTCCCCCTCCTCCCTTTGGATCTGACCAGGATCTGGAGACTGTTCCCTCTCTGAGTCAGATGTCCTGTCCCTGGGAACTTGCTTTCTTGCGGCCTTTGTGGGCCAGCCGCCCCCTGAAGGTTCGCCTCTAGGGTGGCTCATTGGGACCAGGGCTGGAGAGTTGGGATGGGACAAAAGAGAGGCTAGATCACCCATTCTACCAAAATTAAAAAACTTTTCCCTTAGGGCCCATCTCACAGACTGGTAAAATTCCTGAGAATTGGAGCTCCCAGCAGGGAGGGGTACATTACCCATCTGAAGTCTTCTAAAGCCCTCCACGTTGGTGAAGGTCGGAGTACTGTATCTCTCACCGGGAGATTGGCAAGCAGTGGCTGGGGCTCCATTGCCACACTTAATGAATGCGCGGGAGAAGTTCCCGCCAAATTCGCGGAGCCAAGATGGCCACTGCCGCCAGAACACGGGCAGGGACGATCCTCCGCAATGTCTTCTTTGTGGTGGCACTTCTTCCCCTTCTTCTCCCTGCCTAATTCAGGATCATTGCTGGCAGCCGCAGCAAGCCCGCGGGTCATGCTGGCTCCGGTGGCGTCCCTGGAAAACTGCCCGACTGCTGAGTCGCTCTCCGAGTCGGAGAGGTAGCCATCAGTTCTTCTCGGCATCGCAGCGTCGTTGGAGCAAAGAGAAATAGAGAAAAAGGGAGCTCTAAGGCTATTTCCAGAGGCTGTGAAACTTCCTTCCGAACTCCCTCTAGAGGAGTTAGAATGCAAGAGAAAAATAGTTAAATAGAAGTTTTTTAAGAAGAAGTTAGTAAAAGACTTAAGGCAAAATAATTATTGGAGGCAAAGCCTTCAATGACCTCTCTCTGTAGAGGCAGGAAAAGAACTGAAGAAGGGGGTGTTCCCAAGCCTCACAGGAAGAGGGGAAAAAATTGTTCCTGCCTCTTCCTGATTGGACGGTGGGAATCACCCAAGATGTCCTCCACCTCAGAGAAAGAACAGCATAAATACTGTTTTGAGGACAGCACTAAGCGCCATGATATACGTAACACACCCCTTAATGTAAGCTGTTATAATCTAGCAAATAGTCTTCCTCTCCTAGCAGTTATTCCAAACAGCCTGACTGATTCAGAAGACTGAACTATTTCAAATTGGAACCCGATGGCTTCTAAAGAAAACTCAGACTTCTTTAAGTCTACACACTAACATATACATACACAAATTATAAACATTCCATAGCCCAGGGATTTTTTTTAAATTAAAAAAGTCTAAGAAATATTTTCTGAACCAACCGAATGTACACAGAATCCTTAGACACAAAACTCTGTTACTGAGAATTACTTTTTCAATCCAACAGTGCAATCCTATGCAGTTATATTAGCAATGAATGGCATGTGAAGCAAAACAAATTTTCAAAATATTATATAGCAAGAATTATGCTGACCTACCTAAATGCACCGAAAAAAGAAAAAGACTGGAGGTTAGCAGTTGCTATGTTAATTATTTCACAGATTATTTACGGATTCGAGTATAAAAGAGCCAAATTCATTCGGCATTCTGGAATATTCACGAATACCAGCACTGGCATTGTATTTGGATTTGGGAAATATTCGGTATTACCAGTATATTTGGCACCATTATATCCTATGGGGCCATTATAAATGCCAAATCTCTTAAAGTATATTCAGTGGGCTGAGGGAGAAGGAATTTGAGGTGGAGGCACCAAATTTTCAGTGTAGCTGCTGAAGCCTCTCCCCAAAAGAACCTCCAAGTTTAAAAAAGATTGGACCAGGGGGCCCAATTCTATGGGCACCCAAAGAAGGTGCTCCCTTCATCCATTTTTTCCAATGGGGGAAAAATAGCAAGGCAACACAAGCCCAGCAAAATGTCCCAAAGAATCTCTGCAGTAGAATGTGAAGTGTGTGTATGAGGGGGATGAGGAGAGGTTCCAGCAGCTATGCTGCAAATTTGGTGCCTCTACCTTGAACCCCCCCCACCCCCAGACCACTGCATATACCCTAAGAGATTTGCCATTGATTATAATGGCCCCATAGGGTATAATGGAGTCAAATAATAGCTGAATAAAGGCAAATAGTCTTCGGGAATCTCTATTTGGCTACCGAATAAATGCTCTGATTTGGTATCTGGCTAAATATATACCTGAAAAAATGCCAAAAAGGCATTATTCAGGTATTTATTCGGCTCAGTAAATACTGAATGCACACCCCCTACCACCTAGTTACTCTTAGCATGAGAATAGGGGTGAATAAGTGTGAGGAAGGGGAGTTGTGAGCGACTGAGGGGCTGAGTAAGGAGCTAAGACAGCAACCCAGACATATTAGCTGAAATGCTCTGGCCTTTCCCATGTGATTCAGACACAACACCATCTTATTTAATCTTCTGTGCTCAGAGATCTCCATTTAATATAATGTATTGATTTGGAGCAGAGTTTGCATGCAACATATGACGCCAAAGACAACTGAGTAATATACTTTTTAAAAAAAATTAAAAAGGCGCTCCAGATTGTCATAGGCAAGCAGTACAGCACTAATTTTGCTGGAAAGAAGCGGGATTTTCCTCACAGAATGTATAGTTTGCCTGAAAACTTTAATCTTCTTATCTTCTTCACACCATGCACCTCAAAGAAGGTTTGACATACCTTGTATTATGATTTCCCAGAAATCAGGTAATTTTTTATCTTCCACCTGTTTTTTCAAGGCTTCGAGAAAATCATTAAAGCACTGCACTTGTGACAGCTGAAACAAACAGCGACATAAAAGAAACAACACAGAGAAATAAAAGTTAGCTTGACACTAAAGTGACACAGAATTCTTAATTCCTCACAACAGTCTGCCTGAAGAGAAATGGGGGAGGAGGGGGGAAATGGCAGCCTTTTCAAACCACTGCACATTCACATGTCTCACCTAGAATCGATCTTCTAATGTGCTGTAAGTCACTCAAGAGACGACATTTCACAAAGAAGAGCTGTCTCCTTTGTGATTTGCTTTAAGAAGTTATTTAGGGACAGCACAGCCTCCTTTTTGTCTAACAGGTCACAGATATTGCCTTTCCACACCAGAAAGAAACCCCAGTAGAACCTATTCTATATACTCTGATGGGCTAAAAGACCAAAATATATAACTCTCAGACACTTTTAAAATCTCTAGCCAGCACACCATTAACAGTTTCCTCCTATGTATGCTTTGATACAAGCTCAACTTCTAGTTTCACATGTTTTTCAATTCTAGGGAAGGGGCATGTCAAATCTCAACATACAGCAGTGACTAGTTTTCTGATCAGAGTTACCTTAACAGCTTCCTCTCTGAAAACTTTTATGCAACTAAGGCTCTTCATATAGTATGGGACTCCTCCGTTTTCCAAAAACTGGTGAATGTGGTTTATCAGCTGCTGACTGACTGGAGACGGGGGAAGAAGCACACACAAATCAGAGGAATTATTCAGCAGGTATGATCGATGCCCATCTGCAAACTGAGTGATGTATTACAACAGTGCTTAAAAAAACAATCCCCCCACACACATTAGACATGTGTGTGGAGGTGCTTCATAACAGCAACAGCTTCTCCTCTACCAACACTACTGTGGGCCATCATGAGCAAGCGAGATTTATGCCCAAAACAGGTGATAGTAGAACAGTCTGCTGTTTCAACTCTAAGCTTTCAACCCAACTCATCTTGTTCAACATGATGCTATTACACTGAAATGATGACCAAAGTATAACAAAAGTTGTTGCATCTCAAAGAGACGTAGAGCTGGAAGGGACCTCCAGGATCATCTAGTCCAGCCCCCTGCACAATGCAGAAAATTCACAACCACCTCCCACCCACCCCATTCCCCCAGTGGCCCCCACTGTATGCCCAGCGGAAGGCAAAAAACCTCCAGGATCCCTGGCCAATGTGGCCTGGAGGAAAATTCCTTCCTGACCCCAAAGTGGTGATTGGCATTACCCTGGGCATGTAAGAAAGGGCCAAAAGAGCCAAGCACTGGCTCATCCCTTCCTGCCCGCCCTCTCATGATCTAATTAAATTCACGGAATCAGCATTGCTGTCAGATAGCCATCTAGGCTCTGCTTAAAAACCTCCAAAGAAGGAAGGCCCACCACCTCTTGAGGAAGCCTGTTCCATTGAGGAACTACTCTGTCAGGAGGTTCTTCCTAATGTTTAGCCAAAAACGCTTTTGATTTATTTTCAATTTATTGGTTCTGGTCTGACCTCCTGGGGAAACAGAAAACAACTTCACTTCATCCTCTATATGACAGCACTTCAAAAACATGAAGATGGCTACCCTATCACCTCAATCGTCTCCTCTCCAGGCTAAACATACTCAGATCCTTCAACCTTCCTTAACACGACTTGGTCTCTAGACTCTTCTCTACCTCTTTCCTACTGAGACCTCTATTCTCCCTTTCCCAGATATAGTTTTTTTTAAATTAACATTTATTGAAACATCTGAACAAATACAAATACCAACATCAACAATGTAAACAACAAATTGAGCCTAGAAGTGAGTACAACATATCCAAGACATTGGTTAACGTTCAGTTCTGCATTAATACCTTCAACCTTTCAAATCTCCAGTTTATGTTCTAAACACCTCAAACGTGCAATCAAACAAAAATAGCATGCGAGTTATTACCATTTGCAATTGGTTCTGTCTTCTATATGAAACCGAAACAACCCCATGGACCAAAATTAGATCAAAAGCATATCCATGAAAGATAAGCAGAGTTCGATGGGAGCACATCCTTTTCTGTCATGCAGTGAAGTAAATGGAACCAAATAGATTCAAAGCGGGAGGAAACAGGAGGAGTCTTTGTTTGATAATTGAATGACATTCGTGATTTTAGCTAAAATAAATTGGTCCCAGATTTTATTGTGCCAAATTTGGATAGTTGGAGAAGTGGGCAATTTCCGGACGGAGGCTATTGCTATTCTTGCTGAGGCCAATAAAGTTGAGCTCTTCAAGAGCTACTGTCCCAACCGTTGGGTCTATAAGATTGAGAAGAGCCATTTCAGGACTAATGGGTAAATTAAGGAGGGTAATCTCATTGATTTGTCTGATGACTTCACACCAGAAAGGATATATCTTGGGGCACTCCCACCAACAGTGGAAGTATGAACCTTTCTGGCCGCAGTTTTTCCAGCATAAAGCACTATGAGAGAGTTTCATTTTGTTCAGACGATCCGGAGTGAAATACCAGCGGGAAGTTGTTTTGAAAAACTGAAGTTTAATATTAATGCTTTTCGAAGAGTTTGCAGGTGAGTTCCACATTTTTTGTCATTGCGAGTCTGTCAAGACCATGTGTAAATCATCTTGCCAACAAAGCTGATGCTTTAGAGGAGATCTGTCTTCAATGCCTAGAAGAATCTTATATAGCTTGGCCACCCCCCCTTGATACCATCAGTGTGCATTATCAACACCTGTTCAAAGGCTGATTTTGGTTTCATAAAAACTCCCTGAGATGCTAGGGTTCCCCAGATATAGTTTTTGACTGTCATGTCCATCCATCAACATGACTTCATCATATTTATACCCCACCCTTCTGTAAACAAATTCAGGACACTGACTTGCCCCTTACAAGCCACTCAGGGACTATGCCCAAACTCAGTCAGTGCAAGCACTAAACCAGAACCTAGCAAGATCTGGGAACATGGCATAAAGCCCAAACAGTGATTATACAAAACACCTGCACTAATTATTGTATATTTCCTATGGTAATCCCCTGCCAACTGTCCAGTTTAGGAATATGGTGGAATTAACCCCTGGAACAAGTCTTGCTGTGTCTGCCTAACAGTCAGTGGACAGGGGTTTATGACCTGAAATTTTCTCACTTAATTTAGAAATGTTCCCTTGGTCCCAGCAAGGGACCAAGTTTTTCTGGATGCGCTTCAAAATACTGAATTGCATTCAATATAGTCCTTACGTTGTCTCTTCGATAGAAAGCCTGTTTGATCTCGATGAATCATTTGTACCAGCACTTTTTTCAATCGTGCAGCCAAAACAGAAGCGTAAATTTTATAATACACATTTAATAGTGAAATTGGTCTATAATTTTTAATTTCTTTCTCATCTGTGTCTGGTTTGTGTATCAAAGTTATTAGGGATTCATTCCAAGTTTCTGGTACTTTGCCATCATTTATTATGTTTTGTATTACCTGTTTTAGGGGTAATAACAGTTGATCCTCAAAGATTTGATAGAATTCTGCTGGGAAGCCATCTGGTCCTGGAGTCTTTCCTTTTTCTTGCTTCTGTCAATTCAGAAAAGGTTATTGATTCATTTAAGATTTTTCTCTGATCCTCCATAAATTTCTTATATATTTTTAGGAAGTCTTTAATTTCCTCTTGTGTAGCTTCTCTCTTTGATATAGTTTCTCATAAAAGGTTACAATAATCTTCTTTATTTCTTTAGGAAGGTTTTTCTCTTTTCCTTCATGATCTTTCAAAATTTTTATACTTCTTTTTTCCATCTCTTTTCGTAGCTTATAGGCGAGCCATCTAGTTGGTTTATTGGCATTTTCAAAATAATTTTGTTTTACATAAATAATTTTTGAGCTATTTCTTGTGTTAGCAAACAGTTCATTTGAAGTTGTAATAGTTTCAGTTTTGTTCTTAAATACTGAGTTGAAGGGTTCTTTTTCATTTCTTCTTCTTGTTTCATAATTTGATTCTTAATTTGTGTAAATTTCTAATTCTTTTGTTTTTTAATATACGCCATTTCCTTTTTTATCCATCCTCTGACACAGACTTTAAATGCATCCCAAACAATTCTGATGGAGATATCTGGTCATGTGTTTTGTTTAAAAAACATTTGAAATTCTCTTTTGGTCTCTGACACAAACTTCTTATTCTTCAATACGTATGTATTTAAAGTCCACCTGTTTTTCTTTGGTATATCTTGTAGTGTAAGAACAACTGGGTTATGGTCTGCAAAGGTTGCAGGTAATATTTCCACTTCTAGTAAGACATTTACAATTGTTGATGATATCCAGCACATATCTATTCTTGATCAGGACTTGTGTCTAGCTGAATAAAAAGTGAAGTCATTTTTATTCGGGTTTCTCACTCTCCAGGAATCCACCAAATTATATTCTTCTGCAAGTTGTATAAATGAATTTTGAAGTTCATTACCTTTTCTTTTTGTTTTCCGGTTATCATTTTTCTGTCCACAAATCTGTCAAATACTGCATTATGGTCTCTGATCACACAAACCTTGTCAAATTTTTGTTTTGAAATGAGTTCTTGTAAAAGTTCATAGAACGTCTTGATGTTGATTTGGTGCATAGATATTCACTAAGCATTATTTTACCTTTGTATCTGAATTATCAAGATTCTGCCATCCTCGGAATTATAAAGCATTGAAGGATGTAGCTGTTCTTTCATATATGTTACTACACCTCTTTTTTCTTTTCCTTATCAGAGGAAATAAAGATTTTTCCAAGTTTTTTTAATTTCCAAATATTTGGGTCAGACTGTTTTATATAGGTCTCTTGTAGACATATGCCATCTAGTTGCCTCTTTTTTAATTGTTAGAATATCTGTCTTCTCTTTTGGAGCGCATTCAAGCCATTTACATTTATTGAAATTATCCTCATTTTTCTTCTATCTATCTTAAAGTTTTGTATTTGTGTCATCTTTATTCCTCTGCTGTAGTCTTGTAACTATTTGTGATGCTGCAATCTTTCCCCTGGTTTTTTCTTGTCTTTTT
The DNA here is from genome assembly GCA_029375565.1 of Gekko gecko. Lineage (NCBI taxonomy): Eukaryota > Metazoa > Chordata > Lepidosauria > Squamata > Gekkonidae > Gekko > Gekko gecko. The sequence continues at coordinate 79,658,547 of JAPDNY010000003.1, read as the reverse complement.
TGGTTGTTGCCGCCGCTCCTTGAACATCTTGTTCTCCTTCCGTCATCTGTGGCTCTTCTTCCTCCATTTCCAACTCATCATTATGGGTTTTGATAAAATCCTCAGCTTTAAATATAGAGTTGATTCTATATCTCTTCCCTTTAAACAGAAAAAGAATACCTCCTGGAAAGAGCCACCTGTAAGTAATTTCATTTTTTCTGAGAATGTATGTTAAGTCCATGTATTCTCCCCCCCCTCGCCTCTCTCTCCAAGGAATTTCTTTCAGGATTTTTATCTCTATATTCTTAATTTGCAAAGGAGTTATATTTGAAAATTTAAGAATTTCATCTCTAAACATTTTTTTATGAAATCTTACGTTTACTTCTCTTGGGAGATCGTTTCATTTTGCATATGCCGAGTTCAATCTATAGGCCACATCAAGTTCATTGTAGACTTCCTCTACATTATCTGTGCCCATGTATTTGGCCAAGGCCTGTGCCATCACAGTCTTTATATTTTACCTTTCTTTTCTGGAATGTTTTGAAATTCAAAATAGAGGCTGCATTGTCCAGTTCTACTCTGATAAGATCTTCTTCCACAGAGCTCTGTTTAGAGGTCAGTTCTTTTAAAATACTTCCCATTTCTTCTTGTTTATCTTTCATTTGACTTGTTTTTTAGTTAACCTACAATTTCTTGTTATTTTCTTTGCACTGTTTCTGAATTTCCTCAATTTGTGAAGTCATTTTCTGCATTAAAGAGTCCAGCTTGGTCTGCATTGGTTCTACCGCAGCAGAAACTGCTGTTTGGACCACTGTTGTGATTTCATTTTTAACAGTTGCCGCCATTGAGTCCTGTATTATTGACTGTAAATCTTGAAAAGACATTTGGGCCAGGCTGGAACCTACAGATTTAATTATTCCTGGAGAAGTACCTTGGAAAAATTACTTAACATGTATTTAGACAGAAGGTAACAAAATAGATGTATAATGAGATGAATATGAACCCCCAATTTGTTTGTAATATAAGTTGTCTGTTTGTTTGTCTTTGTTAGATATAAAAATAAAAACTTTACCAAAAGAACCCCAACAACAACTCTTTAGGGTGAGAAGGCCTAGGACAAAAAGATGGCAGAATTATTCATTGTCTGACGTGTCAGTTGACCTTAGGGACAAAAGAAGGGTCAGTCTGCAGGACCACTGACTCCTTGTGGAAGGTGCACAGCTCCTTTCTTACGGAAAGAGCACTTAATTCAGATACCTGCCTAGCTGACGTAATAGCCATGAGAAAAGCCACCTTCCAAGACAAGAACCTTAACTCTACCGTTTTTAAAAGTTCAAAGGGGGGTCCAGTTAGGGCCTGCAGCAATTTGGACAGGGTACAGGTAGATTAGCTGTGTTTAACTGGCAGTGCCATGCGAGCAAGTCCCTTTAAGTACCCCTTGATGTCTCTACTACCTTGGCCATCTCTCTTCTTCCCAGGACTGCAGCTATAGCAGCCACTTGGCATTTCAGAGAATTTGGCCTGAGTCCCTTCCTCCACCCAGTGTGAAGAAATGAAAGAATATCCTCGAAAGACTGTCCTGGTATGTTGGTTTTAAAGAGTCCATCTGATGTTCAGTTGCCCACTTCCTAAAGGCCAACCACATATAATTATAGACACGCCTGGTTGCTGGGCATCTTGCCTAGACAATGACGTCTACAATGTCCTTAGGTAACCCTGATCATACTAAATCCACCTGCTCAGCCTCCATGCTGTCAGTTTGAGCCACAGAGGATGTGGATGGAGAATGAGCCCCTACATTAACAAGTCCTTGCAAGCTGGTAACCTCCACGGTTTGTCAGTTGACATTCGAATGAGTTCCAAATACTATAGTCGTCTGGGCCAGTCTGGTGCTGCTTCAATTCTCTCTGCTTTCCCCCTGCACACTCTGCTCAGAATCCTGCTGATAATGGCATCGGCGGAAATGCATACAGTAGAGCTGGTGGCCGCCTTGGAATGACAGCATCCACTCCTTCAGTCACTGGCTCCTTGAACCTCAAGAAAAATCTGGGAACCCTTCTGTTTCTTGATGTTGTCAAGAGATCTAGCATTAGACTTCCTAACTTTCTTGTGATCTGTTAGAAGACCCCCATTCAGCTTGGTCCAGGTCCCCCGTGCTCAGCCAGTCTGCTGTTGTATTCAGGGTCCCCCTGGCATGCTGGTGCTTGCAGACCCTGAAGATGTTTCTCTGTCCATTGGCAAATCTGTGCAGCCTCTTTATGTAGCTTTGATGACTTGGTTCCCCCTGCTGATTTACATGTCCTTGGGCCGTTACGTTGTCTGTAATTATGAGAATGTCATGTTGTTTGATCAGCTCCTGACTGTATGGAGCGGTATAGGAGATGGCTGAGAAATTCTATCTTGTATCTGAATTGTATTGTAGAGAAGACCCACGTTTTCTGCTTCCATGCCTGAATGACTCTCTGCAGCCATTCTCCAATCCTGGTATCAGGCAGTTGGCTTTTTTGTGGTACTGGCATGCTCTGGTTGGTGTTGAAGGTTCTACGTTGAAACTTATGGTGGAAGCTGGAATACCTGAAGTTCTTCAACGCTCTGGTGTCCTTGCCCCTGCCCAAACCTTTGGTAAGATTGAAAAGATTGGTATGGCTTCCCTTTTAAGTCTTTGTCTTATAAGGAAGAAGGCATTGTATTCTTCTTCTCCTTCATTTCAATTAGGACCTTGTCCAAGTTGGTCTCCCCAAAAAGGAGTCTGCCTGTAAATTTATCTGTGGACAGATCTGACTTTGAGAGTGGGTCTATCTCCATTGTTTCAACCATAGATTTCTTTTGGCCACCTAGGCTCTGGCATTGAATTGAATGGTGTCCAGTGAGGCGTCTGCAGTAAACTGGGCAGCCCTCTTAATTTTCAACAGTGTCCTCTTAAGCACCAAAGGGTCCATATCAGGTTCCTGAAGCAAGTCATCTGCCCAAATGACAATGGCCCTTTAGAAATTGCTGAGCGCACAGAGGCCCTTATTACCAGAAAAGAGGCTTCGTGAGATCGTTTTAGAACTGCCTCATTTTTGTGATCTACTGGATCTTTTAGTACATTGTTTCTGTCCATGGAGAGAATGGCCCCTGAATGTAAAGCCACCATGGGGGCATCCACCAGAGGTATTTTCAGATCTTCCACAGTGTCCCTAGGAAGAGTATAATTTTTTTTTTGTAGAAGCACTCAAAGCAGTGCCACTCCCTGGAACTGCCCATTCTGCCTTGAGAGCAGCAACAAAGACAAAAGGGGGGGGGGACAAGAGAGAGAAAATTACAGTCCCCGGGAGCCTGCAAACGCTGACTCCTGATCTTCCCAGTAAATCCTGAATATTTCCCAGATTTTTCAGGACCATTTTTTCAGTATTCCAGATATGTTCAGGATGCCAAATATACCTGAAAACTACAATAAAGTATTTTTTCAGGTATATTTTTGGTATCTGAATGCACACCCTAAACTAGAAGCGGTTAGTGTCATTCCAAAAATAAAGGTTAAGCAGTCATAAACAACTGTGTTAACTGCATCTGAAACTGCTATTTTTAAAACATCTTCACATGATGAATAGCTCTTAGAATTTCACCAATATCTTCTTTCCTAGTGAGTAGATAACTGCTTTTAGGTCAGCAACAGAATGCCCTGGAAGGTTAAAATGTTCCCCCACTGGTTTTTGAATGTTGTGGTTTCTGATGTCAGACTTATGTCAATTAATTCTTTATTGAAGGGACTGGTCAGTTTGTCCAATGTAGAGTGTAGAAGGGCACTGGTGACACGTGATGACATAAATCACATTAGCGGATGAGCAGGAGTAGGAACCTGAGATGGTATGGCTGATGTTGCTGGGTCTAGTGATGGTGCTGCCAGGATCTATATAAGAGCAAAGTTGGCATCTTGGATTGTCGCAGGCCTTGGTACCTGAGTTCATGTTACTATTAAGTAGTTTATCACTGAGGGTGAAAAGTTGTTTTAGGCTAGTTTCTATACACAATGGATTGTTTTATGTGGTTGGGGTGGTGACTGAGGCATGCAACTCTTCACTCACAATTATATCTTACAAAAGAATTTCAAAGGGAATTTAGAAAGAGAGACTGCTGAATTGCAACTGATAATGAAGCTCAAGACAATGCACCCACCTGGACTGAACAAAGACCTAGGTTTCCTGTCTCATTACCAATGCTGCTTTCTCTGTGCCTACTACGTCTCTGCATATCACTCCTTATCCAATCACACTGTCTATTGTCATTTGCCTGCTAATGTCATTTGGCATCTGAAATCACTCCACTTTCCAATATATAGGGTGGATGGAAGAAGAAGTGAGCCAGTGATAAAAAAAAGCTCATACCCTATCACAAATGTTGTTAGTCTCTAAGGTGCTACTGGACTCTTACTCTTTTCCACTCAGCTATCCAATCCTATTCAGCTTTTTAAAATGTAGTAATTCATTAAAAAATAATCTTATGAGTTCTAGCAAAGGGTCTTGTTCCTCTATGGACCTATGAGTGTTCTGCATCTGTGCCAATCTTGCCAATTCCATTTCAATACATTTTATTTTGTGGGGCTTTTTCAGATGGTATTTTCCTCCATCATCCTCATGGCATGATGAAATCAGACTGGCATTCTTCTGCAGCCCTTAGAACTCCACGCAGAGGATAATTCCCAAACCAGGAAATCATCTGTTCAGGATCACAGTGTGCTCCCAACAGGTAAACTGATATTAAGTTTCACTCACTCCACAGTACAACAAGACTTTAAATTCCTATTCCATATTTTTCTCTTCAGGAGTGAGTACTATCAGGCCACATGCCACTGAAACTAGGTGACTCAGCTCAGTAGAGATTTGTCCATATCATTCCCTTGGTTACAATACCTTAGGAAAAGCATGGTGCCTGGCTCTAGAAGGGAATATTTCTATACTGCCTCAACTAACATATTTATTACCTACTGACATATTTAACCGGTTATTCATATTTACAAGTGGCTGTGGACCTGCTCAGAGGAATTTGAGGCTTCTTTTCACAATGTTAATCATGCTATTACAATACTTTTGGTATAGTACTCAAAGTGCCTGTCTTTGAAATATTGACAGCAGATATGCAGAATATAAAGAAATGGGAAATAAAACATGTCCAGCACACTAAAAGCAGGTTATGATTTAATTTGAAATCTCACTGTACTCAGAATTCTAACACCTTCCTTAATTTTCAGCCACTTTCTCTAAATGCATTATTTTCTCTCTTGTAAAAACCAGGAGATGATCCCAAGAATAAATCTTCAGGCTTGAGCGTCCCATTGTCAAAGCCACGTGAGCAGACCACATGAGCAACATACCAACATGCCTCATTCTTGACCTGGAAATATTACTTCCCTACAATCATGCAAGAATAATCATGGCAGAAAGTTGGTTGATCTACAAAATATGATTTGGTGATTTTTTTCCAGCTGAGCATTCTCAATCTCACAGGAACTTTCAAATGTCAAATTTATACCCCACCCTGAGCCTGTTTTGCAGGGAGGGTGGGGTGTAAATTTGACAATCAATCAATCAATCAATCAATCAATGTAACTTTAAAAAATAGAGCTATTTACCTTCCTTGAAGTTAACATTTTTCTGCCTCACCAGATCTCTGAAGTTTTCTGCTGGATTAACACTTCCAACCTACAAAATAACCCAGACAGTATTACATCAACCACTGCGCTTGTTGCTCCTATTTTAAAGCAAGGTTGGAACTTATTGGCTTTTTTTTTGTTTTCTTATGGTACTCATTAAATTGAATGAGTGAATTAATGTATTTATTTACAGGTTTATACCCTGATCTCTCTCCAATGGGGACCCAAAACGGCTTATAACAACATTCCCCCTCCTCCATTTTATCTTCACAACCACCACCTCATGATAGAGGTTGAGCTGAGAGAGCCAGCAAGCTTCTATGACAGAGTGGAGATTCAGACTTGGGTCTCCCAAATTGTAGTCTGAGACCGTAACCATTACACCATGGTGACTCACAAAGCAGATAATACACAATTTAGGGGGTGCAGTTTTGTTAGTTCAATTTAAACAAACAAACAAACACTCAAAAAAGAGGAAAAGCTCCTGAGTTAAGAACAGGCTGCAAACTTTGAAACCACTATAGACAATAACAGTTCTTGCTTCAGTATATTAAATATTCAGTATATTAAAATGCTGAGTTGTAACAGATTGCACTTTAAGAGCACGTTTCATAGTGCAGCTAAATCAGAGAGCCGGGAGATAGTTAACTTTTCCCTGGAATTGAGAGCTTGAGTGACAGGCTGCTCATCTTCTCTGATTGGCTGAAGGGAGAGTCAGTTCAGTTTGGAGCTGTTCTGTCAGGTAGAACCATTCTGAAGACAGTCAGTTGGTTTCTGTCAGAGCTTGGAGTCAGTGTGTCTGATAGGAAAAGTCGGATAGGTTCACCTACTGAATGAAGGAAAAAGCCTCCTTGCCTTAACTGTGTTATATCTATAACCTGAGGAAGAATTCAGATTAGAATTCATAGTCTCAGGGTCAGCATAAGCTGAAGTCTGTTTTACACAGACACCAGAGAACCGGGAGAGAGTTTTTGCCAAGAGTGACTGGGGTAGTGTGTGGAAACTCCCCTTCAAGCCAAAAAAAGGAACAGGGTTAATTCTTCTGAGGAGAAGATGATTAATGTCTGCCCAGTGTCAAAGAGGGTTTAGCTCTGAGGAGGACCCTAGTCTGTTGTAAAGGGAAAATGGTTTTAGACATCTCAGGAAATAAAAATGAATTATAATTTAACAAAAGAGTGAGTTATGTTTACAAAGACAGTGACCAACTCCAGGAAACCTGAACTGCCGTAGGAAACTGAGGAAACATTGTTGCTGTAAAATAATACACTAAGTAAAACAACTCTTGCTGCTAAGAACTAAGAATATCTGAAAATAAGCTTTAATAACATCATTTTGCCTGTTTAAAGAAGTGAATTCTGTACCATCTACAACTTTTACTTCAGCAATCCCCATCCCTGCCTGTTGAATAAACGTGTTCTTTTGTTTTACTGTTAATCCATCTCCAGTGCAATTTCAAAAAGGGAAATAAGAAGAGGGCTCCTGCTTTTCCACAGAAAGTTTCTTGGGCTGGGCGAAAAGCTGGATTATATTCTGTAGACAGGGTGGGGCAGAAAGTGCTTTATAAAGCACATTCATTTACACGCTACTAGGGGCTGCTCAGTCACAGCATGGAACCAAAAAAAAATTATGGGAAAATCTGCCTCAGAGTGGGGAAAGTGACAAGAGTCTGTCATAACTGTTACAAAATGTTTTTGAACATTCAAACTGCTCAGAAGTTTAAACTAGAAGACCTCCCAACAGATACACTCAGGGACAAGAAAGGAGAAAGCAGCTTTATGACCATGATGGTCAAATGTTGGACCACATGTGTGAAACAGTTATGAAAAGGAGGTTGCATACGAATAATATGAATGGGGGAATGAATGCAGGAGGTATGAAAAGAAAAAAATGCATCTGTGAATTTTCAGACTGCAACACTGATGATGAGTTTCTCCAACAAATAAGGGTTACTTTAGATATTATGAAATTCTTATATGAAAACACTGAAGTGTAACAGAAGAACTGTGTATGAGTCATAATGTGATAATCGCATGCAGCAGTGCCTTCCTAATGTGTATAATACCACACGACACAATGCAAATTGTCTTTTTCTATATTAAAAATGTACATTTGAAGAGGCCTTGGATTTCCAACATTCCACAGAAAACTCAGTTGCTCTTTCCTTTTTTCAAATGGAACTGCATTACATTTATTCTCTCCATTAATCTAACCAAACATGTAAAATAATTCTGTCTGAATATTTATAGATTGCCTTTCCCAATGCCATGTGAAATGTGCCTTCAGATATACGGAATTGATTTCAATTTTACTGAAGGACAGCACATGTTTGACAATGCCTTAGGAGCAGGGGTCATTTCGTAGAAAAAGAGGTGCAGGAGCTTATTAGCACAACTCATTAGCATAACTTATTTGCATATGCCACACCCCCTGACATCACTGGAAGCGTGTCAGAAGGCAACACCCACCACTCAGGCTCCACTGGACTCTTTTGGATTGCTAGCTATGGGGGGGGGGAGTGCGCAGATCTGCCCTCACAGAGGAGGGAGAGCTTGTACCTGAATAAACCTTGGTCTTAAAGGTGCCACTGGACTCTTTTGGATGGCCAGCAAGCGCAGGAAAGAGTGTGGCTGCTCGTGGGTGAGGAGCGCTGCGCGGAGGATGTGCATGGCCTCAAGCAGGTAGAGGGCCAGGGTGGTGGTGGGGCAGAGGCGCAGGAGGAGGCCGAGTAGGTGCAGAAAGCTGGGGCGGAGCTCGTCACAGGCCTTGCAGGAGTCGCGGGGCCTGCCTTGCAGAGGCGCTGTGCCAGGGCCAGCATGAAGATGGGCAAAGCCTGGGCGGGCTGGGTGCCATGGCCCACACAGCGGCAGAGCAGCTCGAGGGCGAGCTCGCAGCAGTGCTCCGCTGGGTCGGCCTGCGGGCTGGGAAAGGTGTGGGGGGCTGCTGAGAGCAGGGGTCGGGGCTTGCTGCATGTACCCACCCCTTGGGCTCCTTACTGCCGGAGCTTTGCTCCTGTGCACTCCTGCAGGAAACGAGCCCTGCTTAGGGGTAACAGAAACAAACAAGAATCCATCCACTACCAAAGACACTCCAGTTTTCAGTGTGTAATCTGGTAAATAGTAGCATGTCCAGTCAGTTCATCTCAAACAAACAAAGAGAAAATCACGGAAACAACTATAACAGGAACAGACCATGACAAACTAACTAATAATAATTACTTCCAAATGCATTTTCGTAATTTTATATAATTTCCACATAAATAGTGCAAAACATGTCAAGTTATTCAGTATGTAGCATAGAAAAATACACTCTCAATTTATTATTAATTCAAAAAAGATTCACTCAGTAGTGTTAAGGCCTTATTACCACAAACTTTGATGAAAGGGAAGAGTCTTCTAAGGAGTGGGGGATGCACTCAGTATACACAAATCATAGCAGCTACAAATCCTGTTGAGAAGCATCAAGCACTCAGCATACACAAATCAAAGCAGTCCTGCAACACGGATGCCAGCTTGAAGCTGTGTTTTGACAGACTTTTTCACGGCAGGAGAAGTACACCACATTCTTTTCACTATTAAAAATGTGTCAAGAAGTTTAAACAAAGTTACATCTCCAATCCTGCATAATTTTACAAAGCTCTGTGGGAACATACTTAAAACTGATAGCTGCAAAATGAACATAAGAGAATATCTGATGCTGCTCCCTTCCCTGAAAGGTGGTCAAGCAACAGACTCACATAGCAACTACTTTAAACACACCCAGAGATCATTCATGATAGCTGGAAGTATCGTAACATTCACAATCTTAAAGGGAAAACATCCTGGCATAACCGTAACTCATACAAAGCAAAGAAATTCATAGGTAACATTGAGAACATGTTCTTAAAGAACCCTCCTAACTTATCATTACTCATAAAAACCAAAAAACCTCATTGGTAACATTAAGACCATTTGGCTGTAATGTATTAAGATGGAATATCCGAAAACACTCTTGACGTAATAGATCCAGTCTAATGGCATCTACATGAGTTCTATCAGAAACATAAAGAACTGAAAATTGAAAATCATCAACAGCATGTTTAAATTCTTGAAAAAGGCTGACCAAAGGCACATCTAGCATTTTTAATTAAGACAAGAATGGTGTTCTAATATGCCCACTTTCAAGGGGGGATTTGTACTCCCAATATATAACATTGGATGTGGACATTTTATTAGGTACACAGTGTTTGAAGTTTCACAAGTACTAAAATATTTTCAAGTGACATGCATTTGGAAGTAATTATTATTAGTTAGCCTGTCATCATTTGTTCCTATCTGATACAGTCAGTCCGTCTGACTGGCACTGGAAGCCTGAGAATTCCTTCCTCCAAGTCAACAACGTGTGAAATCTTTACTTCTTTTTCTTTCCCAGATAAACACGTAATTTTTTTTAATGGCTGTGTTCCTAAGTGCATTTATGTGGCCATAAAGTTTAGTGAGCCTTACTTCCAAATAAAGGTGTTTCTTATTATCATGCAGCACATATGGCTCATCCACCTGGATTTCAAGGAATGAGCCCTGTTTCAGTTTTGGAGCACTAATGATCATTAAAGTTGCTGCTCCTGAAATCTGCCAGCTCTCAGATCGTAGCAACATTGTTCACAAATGTAGACAATTGACATATGAAGGGGGAAGACATCAGCACTAAGTAACATATGAGCTGGCGTTGGACTATTCCAAGACGATGTCTTAGAATTATGGTCCAAAATAATGGGTCATGTTTGGAGTGTGCAACCTTCTACATGACCCTCATCTTGTCCAACTGGGAGCTAACTCAACTCCTCCCTCCCTTTCAGTCTTCCAGCTGGATGATTATATGGGAAGGAAAAGGTAGTCAATGAGGCCACTAGAAAGATACACTAAAGAGTAGATTAGAGGCTGCAGTGGACCTGCTTTCATTCTCGTATCAACACTTAGCACTGTAAGGTAAAGGTAAAGGTTCCCTTGCCCGAAAGCTAGTCGATTCCGACTCTAGGGTTGTGGTGCTCATCTCCGTTTCAAAGCCGAAGAGCCAGCGCTGTCCAAAGACGTTTCCGTGGTCATGTGGCCGGCATGACTAAACACCAAGGTGCACGGAACGCTGTTATCTTCCCACCGAAGTGGTACCTATTTATCTACTTGCAATTTCTTGCTTTCGAACTGCTAGGTTGGCAGGAGCTGGAACTAGAGACAGGAGCTCACCCCGTCATGCGGCACCCGGGTCTCGAACTGCTGAACTACTGACCTTCCACAGCCTGCAGTTCAGCATCTTAACCACTTGAGTCACCACAGCTCCTTAGCACTGTAGTCAATCTAATATATTTTGCTGACACAAACTCTCTCACTAAAGTTACTTACTGTGGTGATACTGCCTTCAGCAAGTTGCCCAATGTTGAAGTTACCTTCATCATCTTCAGTTTTTGCCTTTTTAGTATTGGGCCCATCTTCACTACTGGAATTGGACAAGATAAGAATATATCAACCTGAAGGAATGGGGGGGGGGGTGTAGACAATAATGAACACAGCAGCTTATGTGAGAAGTACATGTTCTGTGAAGGTGTGTTCAGAAGTGCTATTTCACCTGTGCAACTGCTGACAAATTACCCTTTATTTCAGTCAGGGAGGAGTACCAGCTGAACATAAAGGATCAGATCATCCTAAATGAAAGGATGCCCACCAGAATTATGATTGGGACCAGATATTTAATGTCATATACTGCCCCCTGCACTTGCTGACGTAGCACCTTGCCTTATCATAGCAACATCGTTTTCATATTCTGCATTCGTGCCAGATTCCATTTAATGATTAAATCGATATGAGAGATCATGGAAATTCAACACTGAAAGAAGAAATCTATTTACCTTTCTGATATAATTTGCTAGTTCTCATCTTGAAACGGAATGCTATTAAGTATCTGTGTACATAGGCCTGTATGTCTCCAGTCCTCACCCATCTTCTTGAGCAGCGTACATAAGAGCTTGATAAACTTCCACTCACAGCTGTTAAGTACTCACTAAACAAATCCCAATTAATTATGCAAGACCCCTCTTTACAGAATGACCTTTTGAAACAGCTCTCAAAAGGCAAGCTTAACATTCAACGAGATATAATTTTCAGTGTTATTTCCTAAATCTTGTACTCACATATGGCCTATTGCTGACTTCAACAGAAGAAAACTGCAGCCTGATGCAACATTATCACAGAACATGGGAACTGCCTACCCATGGATGGACCAAACCCACACCATTCTGTCTAATCATTACTAGAAGAACCAAATGGGGGTGGGCGGGGGGTGAACAGCATAATTATTCCACATGCCACTGTTGTCAGCACTTCTGCAGAAGAAATAAACGTGCCCTTCACGGGTACATGATTCCTCCATCCAGACATCATCAGAATGATTTAGAAAAAGAAAATCGCAGCCATAAGTGGCTGTTTAACTTTTGAATCATGTCTTTTGTTACTTGACATGATATGCCAAGATATATGTTTGTATTAAAAGAAATGAATCTATCAGAGAATGTGTCTTTATATGTGTAGTCAGCCCCACCTTGAAGATTTAAGGGAAGAAACCAAATGGAGGCTTAACCTAATAAACAGCTAAAGACCAGATGATTCCAGTGTAAACTCACGAGTCTTTGAAGATACTTTGTGCTGTCTTTTGCTCTTTTATTTTGCCCACATCCTTCAAGGGGAAGAGTGCTTTCAACTTCTCAAGAGGGGCCTGGCATTTTTCCATCACTTCTTCAGGTGTCTCCAACATGTCCATGAGGTGCTTTTCAATAGGAGGCAGAGGTGCATCAGGATGGAAAGCCTTATGCTGCAGGCACTGGTGGCAGAATACAAGGGTCACTATGTGCATCTAGCTAATTTTAGCTTCTAGTGCCCGAAATGCTTTTCACAAATGTTGGAAAACTGCCCTGGTTGCAGCTGCCTTATGGCAACTCCAGAGGGTTTTCAAGACAAGAGATGAGGGCAGGTCATTTGCCGTTGCCTGCCTCTATATCGCAACCCTGGACTTCCTTGGTAGTCTCCCATCCAACTACTAACCTGGGCTAACCCTACTTAACTTCCAAGATCTGATGAGATCAGGCTAGCCGGAGCCACCCAGGTCAATGTTTTCATGAGTACAGCAGAGATTTAAATCTCTGAACATTCATGGCAGAAAAGGTAATCAGGCTTAAAATACTGTAAGAATATATCATACTTATAGATTAAAGTGAAAACAAAGAAATTCTCCCAGATAAACATGTGATGGATTTACCAAAAGCAACACTGATATCAGTACAAATATCAGAATTTCAATATCCTAAAACAATACAACTAAAAAATTAAACCTGTAATTTTGTTTTCTTAAAAAAACAATTTCCATTTCTGAATACAAAAAATGGGGGGGAACATTGCACTTTAAGGCAGAAAATTGGTGTTCCTCCAGTTTCAGTTTCCCTGTCAGAGTATGTAGTTTTTTTACTGTAATTTCCAGGATGAACTCCAACACTTCCTGTATTGAAATGCTGAATTATTTCAGCTGCCCACACTTTTTCTGTGAGACTGTATCATGTAAATGATAACTACCCCATATAGGTTATTCCTCACTGAAACAGGTAGATGGTGGACGAGGTAAGCTACATGATTTAAGCAGCTGCATTCCTCGCTTTCTGATACCACAAAATACACAGTGGTCCCTGAGATCTAAGAGGCTGTAGATGGAATGACTTGAAAAGTCTTACTCTGCTTTTATTCGGTATGCCACTTGGATCATTTCTTACTGAGAAAGCAACAGGGTGAGACATTTGGTTCCAAGCAACAGTCCTAGGTCTTACCACATCAGTCACAAACCAGTTGTTTTTGCTTAGGCCCAGGACAGACTGGCAATTTGCCCCGGTAGCCAGTCGCGGCAAAAATACCCCGGATTAAACAATACCGGGTTTTCCCGTCCACACAGCGGGGGCCGCTGCCGGAAGATACAGGACGGAGGCGCGCGGGAGCGTTCAGACTGCCGCGCCAGAGGCGTGCTGTATTCGCCGTTTCCCCATTAATTCGGCTGTGGGTGTATGTGCGCATAAGCGCATTTTGCCAATTTTTTTTTTTGCCCTGCAACGCCAGCACCGCATTGGGCAGTGGAGCGGAGTGCAGCCAATCACACCGCTGCTGCCTCATGCCCAACGCGGGTTGCTCCCGGCTTTTCGGCTGCGCGTTCAGACTCCCCGGAAGTGGAGAAACGCGCGACGAACGCAGGCTTTCAAGATTTGCGAAGGCTTTTATCAGGTGTTTTTTTAATCCGGCAGTGAAGCGCAAGAGCACCGGTAGGCTACGGGTGGGGGACGCCAGGCAGATGTGCCTGTGTGAACATTCCATTTACTCCGGTATTGAATCGTTGTCAGCCCGGGTCCCATCCCAGGGCAAATTGCCAGTCTGTCCTCGGCCTTAGAATGGTAAAAAGGAAAAAAAAAAGAAACATGAAAAAAAAATGTAATGGTGGTAACATTATAACTGTACCTGGAATAATCGTTGGAACTGAGGGTTTGGGAACTTGCTGGTTTTAAATATATCCTCCACTGTCTCTTCTCTCTCATCTTCATAAACTAAGTTCATAGAATCAATCAGGGAGTCAGCTGCACACAACTGATCCGCTGAGCCACAAATAGAGATAAGGAATGTTAAATACATTTTCAGGACATAGATGTATTACAGTAATTTTATCTCTTTTTTCACAAGAGTTCCACAGAAACAAAGAGAAACTACTACCTTCCAGGACCTCACAATTTCAAACTTGCAAAAGTATAAATTACTAAAATGAGATTTATTTACTTTCACCCTGAAGTCAACAGAAGCCATTTACTTCTGAGGGGAAATATAAAGCAGCTGCAGTCAGCCACACAGCTGAAGTGGAAGTTTCCAACATAAGGGGTGACATTCTACGAATCAGGAAGTAGACAAATAAAAAAAAAATGGGTATTAGATTAAGTTTTCACACATTACATAATAAACTTTTGTAACTCACTGCCACAGAGTGTACTGACAACCACTGAACTTACATAGCTTTAAAAGACAAATTTATAGAGGGTAGGTAGATCAACTACCATGATCCATGCTCAGAGGTAGTGAACTAGTGAATACCAATTACTGGGGAAACTACAGGGGGAAGATTTGGCCTCCTTGCCCTGCTGGAGGCATCTGGTTGTTCCCTGTGCTATAAAGGGCCAATATTAAAAATTGTTTAAACTTATAATATACAAAAATACATGGATTTATTAGAAAGGCAGTTAAAAACACATAGGGGCCCAATGAAAGCCTCGTTGAAAAGTTCCAAGTGTATAACCTTGAATCTTATTGAAAATGGATTAATGTTAGATGAGTCAGATTTCTATATACAAAAAACATGTTACCTGGTTTATCGATTGCTATAAGTTTAAACCTGATTACTGTTAAATTTTCTTTGTTATTGGCAATAGCAGTGTTGGAAGCCTATTGGGGGGAAGGGGGAAGGGATATAGTTTATAAGTGGATTTGGAAATTGTGTTTAACAATGTTGAATATATTCCAATAAAAACTTTTGTTATAAAAAAGAAAAGAAAAGTTCAAGTGGCCTGAACACAAGGGCCAATACACATGACCTGATGCGTTTCCACCCTACTGGGGGCCTTCTTCAGAGGTCAAACAGTTTGAGATACACATGTTACAATATTACATATTACAATAAGATAACCAATAAGTTAATACTGGACCAAGAAAATGAAAGTTAAGCAGCAAGATCAATAGACACAAAACAAAGATGTTTGTGAGGCCTCTAAAGATGAGAGTTGTGTCTGGTGCCAAATGCACAGCTGTGGAATTAGAACATCTTCCAATTCTGGTCCAAAAAGCACCTATGTGCTTTTAGCAGTCCCTGTGCTAAACAGAATGCTAGACTAGATGGACCTTTAGTCTGATCGATTATTTATTATTAAATTATTAAATTATTTAATTGTTGTTGTTGTTGTTATTGTTGTTGTTATTGTTGTTATAATTCGCCCTATCCTGGCTTGTGCCCAGCTCTGAGTGATGTACAAAAGGTAAAATGCCATAAAACAAAATACAAATTTTAAAATATCCAAATACAGTTAATAAGGGATAAAAATCAGAATAAAATATCCCAGATGGCGATTTACAATTTTCTGTTCCCGTTCTGGACTGCCCGGCCATTTAGTGTGAGGAGGAGAGGGAAACTTAAGCAAAATATATATGGGGGGAGAGGGAAAGGGTGCCAGTCTAGCCGGGTTCTTACACTCACTGTCATTAGCAATACTAAATACAGTCTCCTAATGAAGCACACTGTGCTAATATGGATACAGAAATCATTGTACCCGGCCACACTCTATAGTCTGATAAAACTGGTAATACTACTTGGGATTACAGCAAATGCCACATGCGTCAAAGGCAAGACAGGAACTGCACACGGTGATTGCAAACATAATGCACAAGGAATGCCAGTCTCTCAACAGAATCCTGGTTTAGTATGTAAGGTGCCATCTTCAGGTATGCGGCTCACAAATATTTATGGTACTAGGAGTAAGGCCCATTGTGGGAAGAAAAACAACGAGCTTTAGAAGGAAGCTCCAGGTGAGTGTCCTGGCTGGGGCTGGTGGGGCGGCAGAGGGAAGGGGAAAATAGAGGGAGGCAAGCCATGTTTATTTCCTTCTGCTTAGCTATAAGGCATGGCTGTCTAAAGTCATTTTGATGCCCCAAGTGGGTAGTATGGGAGGACAGCCTCATGGTAACAGGTATGGCTCCCTCCACCCCGACTTATGTTGATTTGGGGTTATGCAGGGCAGCTAAGGTAGAAAACCACCTCCTCCTATGCCATGTTTTCTGGGTTCCAAGGGTCTGGAAAGTGGTTCCATAGCAAATTACATGGTTGTCAACTCTGGTAGGAAAATACCTGTAGATTTCAGGGGTAGAACCTGGAGCGGGCAGGGACTTCAGCAGAGTATAATGCCAAAGAGTCCACTGCCCAAAGCAGCCATTGTCTCCAGGAGAACAGATCTTGGTCATCTGGAGATCAGTTGTAATAGCTAGGAAATTTTCTATAGGGGAAATGATGTGCTGTGGTTGGAGAACTGGGTGATTTCTGGGAGATTTCCAGGCCCCACAAGGAGACTGGCAACTCCAGTGACCATTTAAGGGAAGACTGGGATATGTATTTTACCTCAGGACCCATTCAATGACTCCCAACAGCAACAGCAAACTGTTTAGAATGTTAGAGGCAAAGACCAATCAGGCCACATATGCAAATGGCCTCTGTGTTCCGACTGGCTATGGGGGGGGGGAGAGGAACAGCAAACTGTTTGGAATGTTGGAGGTGGGACTCAGCTAACGCAGCCGGTGGATAGGGACAGCTTCTGAGTGACACATTATGGAGCCAACTGATTCAGGAGAGTTTGGAATGTTCAGATACTGCCATTTCACAATTATATATAATGCGAGACAGTTTGTCATACCACCTGATAAGCATCACCTTGCTTACATGCAATGGGATTTTTTTAAAGTGTATATGGATCGGATGGTGTCTCTGCAGTCTGTTGTTCACTGCTGTTTAACAGAACCATCTGCTTACTTTTCACCTGACTCACTCCTGACTCATTCTTATGCACTAGCAAAGATTTCTTTTCTAATTAACTTTTTTCTATGTGAAGGTCTTGAGATTTAGAACAAGAAACTATTCTTAAATTTCTATTTTGGGACTGTAAGCACCCACAAACTGCAACAAAGTACAACATCCATGCATTACAATCCTGTGCACAACAAGGATGTTGCTAACAATGCTTCTGTAATTGTTTAAAATGCCCGAGATACAGATTAGCATCAAGGGCAACAAAAGAGGGATGGGGGCTCCTGCTCCAAACAAGCTGGAACTGGTATCATGACACCAAATGCACAGTTCTGCCAATGTAAAAATATTATGAAAATGGTTTCTACCGGTTGCAACAGTCACACCCATATCTACCTTCTAGTGCCACCCACAGAAGGATGTGCAAGCTCACCTGTTGG
This sequence comes from Gekko gecko, assembly GCA_029375565.1. Lineage (NCBI taxonomy): Eukaryota > Metazoa > Chordata > Lepidosauria > Squamata > Gekkonidae > Gekko > Gekko gecko. Next base: position 79,640,892 of record JAPDNY010000003.1, on the reverse strand, counting down.
AGTGCATTTTTTATTATTTTTCAAGGAAGAAAACATGTACTGCCTCAGATCTTCCATATAAGGTAACTGCACGTACACTAAACACTAAAACAAAAGTAAAAAACATGCTTCTAATTATTTTGAACTATTTCATTTGCAGGAAATTGCAAAACTCATTGAATACAGATTTTACTACACTTGTTATGATTTTTAAAAGAAATATCCATCACAGATGTATGTGTATTTCCTAGTCTTTATCTCACCCAATTAAGGCATGTTCTATTCTCCGACATCACCTAATTCACCCTGTAGCTTGTCATTTGTTTTTATGGCATTTTTAAAGCTGTTTTCCAAAAGGTGGTTATCAGTTCCTCTTAGCATTTTCGGAGTTCTGCTTTCCTTTATTCACAAACCAGACCACCATTATCTTAAACAATTTACTTCTCCCTTGGATGTTTATGCCTGTTAAAAGAACACGAAAGCTTATGTCCACCCCCAATTTAGTCACTGCTTAATCAAAGCAGTGCTTATTGAGCATATGTTCAGTCACTAAAAACATGTGCTGCAGAAATGACACACCCACTTGTAGGTTTAGTATGTACACATTCTCTTTTTTTGTGGGACGTGGTATTTTCTTCTGTTAAAAAAGACAACTGCATAGATAAAATTCCTGAAAAGTGTGCAAGCTTTATACAAAACCCTACAATTTTTCTGTAAAAAAAATATCCCTGAATTTAGGCTTGTGCTTATTTGTCCACTGTGGAGGTGGTCTTCCACTGAGAAGCACATGGAAAAGGCCTCTTTGCTAGTGGAAAGAAGGCTTAGGAACCTAGTCTAAGATTTTACGTATTCTAACATATGCATGATGAAACTTATCTGCCCTGGGTGAGTGATTCTAACAACTTTTAAAAAATTACCTCATATTCATTCTTAATTAATGGAAAAGCTACCCCAACCTGGGGATTAGATCTTCTATCATAGACATAACGCACTATCGCCACCATATCCAACTCATTCAAAGCATGAATCAGGGCAGAAAGAGCAACTGCAGCAGCCTGTCAAGAAAAGATATACAGGTATATATACAAGCATCACTGAATTTGAGGATTTGCAGTATTCACAAAAGATCAAAGAGAGAAGATGCCCCAGTTTCGAGGCACTGCTCTGACTTAAACCTCACCTTCTTGCCTCTTCAAAACAACAGGGAAATAGTGCCAGTGCAAAAATCAGGTCACAAACATCAAAACACATTTCAAAGTAGGATTCTCTCTTTGCATCACATACTGTTATCAATATTCCAAAAATTTAAAAGTGCCTATATTCAAACCTAAAGAACAAAACTAACAACAAAATCTGTGAGATTATTTTAAAGGTTGTTTTTTATGATGTTAAAAGTGGAGGAAAGATTTCATTTCTAAATCCAACATAAGCAGCAATTTTTGTTGTTACAAGGTGTCACAAATAAGGCTAATCAGTACTGTTGCAGGAACTCAAGAGAAAAATACAATTATAGAAGTGGCTTGAAGAAACATAGATCATGGACCACAAAGTGTTTTGTTAGATGTTGCATTTCGGTAGATACTAGCCTAAATAAAGCTCTGGTGCTCCTCAGATTTCTGTAACAGAGCAGAAGCAGAGACTTCCCATCCCATACCCCCAAGGCAGAGTACAGTCAGACTTGTATGCTTATAGTCATTGCGGTAAACAAACAGCCAAGCTAGAGCTTAGCACTTATTGGTGGGAAATCACTGTATAATTTCTTCCGTATCAAGGGAATCAAAATTCAGCACTGACCTCTCAGTGCTATTTCTTGTGACCTTCTAAATTCCCCAGTTATTAAGCCTTATCCATCTTGATGATTAGTTTACAAATCTGCTTTTTTTTCTTGTCATTTGGTAAGACAAGAAACGGATGTCAATTTCTGGACTTTTCTCTTTACATCTGTTATCAACAGGTTTCAGATTTTTCACGTCTACACAAAAAATCATTCACAACATGCCATTTTGGATTCAACGCCAGAGGTGTAATAATAAAACAACAATGCAGACAATGCTCAGCTTGAAGACTGTTCATCTCACCTCATCATCCCTTGCTGCAAATACTTTCAAAACTTGGCTCCCCATGTAGTGATGTCTCAGGATCTAGATATCAAAGTTTCAAGAACATTAATTTTGGAAATGCCAGATGGAAGGGAATTAATTCTACAGTTAAAAAATACTTTTGAGTTTTTGAGACCACACGAAGGTAAAAACAAACACAAAAGTATTTAAGCCAGATTGATTTCTCACAATGCTGCACATCTGATATATATAAGAGCCCTGTTGTATTGGCACCTTCCAGCTCTCCCATTGGTTGTGCTGTGCTCCCCATCAGCCACTGACCCATCAACCGCCACTCAAGTGTACTCACATGCCATTGGCTGGGTGCTGGGTCCGCTCCTCTCTCCCAGCTACTGCCAGCCTGGCCACTCTTCACTGACAGAATAAAATGCCAAAATGGCTGTCTCTCCTGATGAAGATGCTTCTCCTGCTTGGCTTCTCTGTGGCTGGCTGACTACTAAGATGGGCCACTGGCCATCAAACCATTCTCTTCTCCTCCTGCTGTGGGGCTAACTTTTCCCTTAGTGGCTGTTACTAGGCAACCAAGCTTGGTTCTGTCAGTAAAAGGTGGGGAGAGGCCCTTTCCTGGGCTATCTTGGTTTTTGTGGGGAACTCATTGGGACCAGTCCTGACTAGGGTTGCCAGCTCCAGGTTGGGAAAATCCTTGATATTCTGTGGTGCAGTCTACAGAAGCCAGAGTTTGGGGAGGGGAGATACCTCAGCTGAATAGAATGCCACAGAGTTTACCCTCCAAAGCAACCATTGCTACCAATCTCCAGGTGAGGGCTGAAGATCACTCAGAATTAAAACTGCTCTCCAAATGGTTCCCCCAGAGCAAACAGCTGCTTTGCAGGGTAGAATCTGTGTCATTATACCCTGCTGAGGTTGCTTCCCTCCTGCTTGGGTCCTCACTGTGGAGAAAGACTGTACTTTTCCTAGGTAGAGGCTGCAGGGAGGGGAGATGGAAAGCTGAAATCAGAGGGGCAGATAAAGGTAGGTTGATGGTTGGCTGGGAAGGAGATAGGGTTGTCACCTCCAGGTTGGGAGATTCCTGAAGATTTGAGGGTTGGAGCCTTGAGAGGGTGGGGTTTGTGGAGGGGTGGGACCTCAAACAGGTACAATGCCAGAGACTCCACCCTCCAAACCAACCATCTCCTCCTGGGAAACCACGTTGCCAATCCCCAGGTAAGGGCTGGAGATCACTCTGAATTACAACTGCTCTTTAGATGACAGAGAGTAGATCCCCTGGAGAAAGTGGTGGACTCTGTGTCATTATATCCTGCTGAGGTGGCCCGCCTATGACAGCCAGTGTGACATAGCAGTTAGCACTTCAGAGCAGGGTCTGCCAGACTCAGGTTCTTCCTGTGGAAGCTGACTGGGTGATTTCAGACCATTCACAGACTTTCAGCCTAACCTACCTCACAGGATTGTTGTGTAGATTGAAAAGGGAAGAAGAGAATGATGTGAACTGCTTTGGTGCCCACTGTGGAAAAAGACTGTACTTTTCCTAGGTAGAGGCTGCAGGGAAGGGGAGAAGATGGAAAGCTGAAGTCAGAGAGCAGATAGTGGTACGTTGATGGCTGGCTGGGAAGGAAATAGAGTTGTCACCTCCAGGTTGGGAAATTCCTGGAGCTTTGAGGGGTGAAGCCTGGAGAGGGTCAGGTTTGAGGAGGGGTGGGACCTCAGGTACAATAGCCATAGACTCGCCCTCCAAACCAGCCATTTCCTTCTAAGGAACCATTGTTGCCAATTTCCAGGGGAGGACTGGAGACCATTCAGAATTACAACTGCTCTTCAGATGGCAGAGACCAGTTCCCCTGGAGATAATGGTGGACTTTGTGTTATTATACCCTGCTGAGGTCGCCATAGCAAATTGACACTGAGCTCCCAAGGCCAAAGCATCTGCCCAGAGCCTCCCTCTAGAGCTCATTGTATTTATTTCTACAACAGGCCTTATTCTTCATATACATATAAACCAACAGAACTCCTACCATCACAGAATCCTTTCTCCACACAGAATAGACTCAAACTCCCATAGTTACACAGACTATGCTCTCGCTCCAAGATTCACACACAGGGTCACCTCAGAGACATCTCTCCTCCCACTCCCTCAGTCATCAGCCAATCACATCACATGTGTCCCTCTATCACTCTCCTTACATTACTGCAGTCAAACTAAACATTTAAAGAAACACACACATCAAAAATGGAATCATTACACAGTCCTTCATATAGCAATCGGGGTTTGAGAAGCATGCCCTGACTACAAGTTATACAGGTAGCCCTGAAAATGGCCAAATAAAAGGGAGTTGAACTTCCCCAGGAATGAGACAGATGGAAGATATGTCATATACACACATACTGCCCCAAGGGAAACACCCCAACCATTTCAACTGAGTTGCTGTGTCCCTACCACAGAAAGTAGTCCATTTATCAGAGAGTCATTTAGGCAACCTCTTTGGCTGGGATGACTGTCAAATTGAACAAACAATCTTGTTAAATAAGCAGCATTTCTGAGTTTACAGCCATACCTGAGACGATCTGCTGAATCCCAAGACAGCAAAACATTTTCCATCTGTTTTGTATTTCATTTGTTCCTCGTCTACTTTAGAGAAAGGGATTACATCACTTCCAAAGCGGAACCCTGCAGATTAAGAATCCATCCAATACGTTAATAAAGAACCTAAGTGGGGGAGATTAGGCAAAATTATAACTCCCCATCTCCTGCTGTAAACCACCCCCCCCCAAAAAAAAAAAAAAATCCAGCATGGGCTGAGGGCTAGCAAGCTGGGAATCCTAGCAACAGACAGAAGAACATAGATTTGAGCTCTCCATCAGCCGGAGCTGGAAATTACACACTTCCCTTCAAGCCTGAAGACTAAGCCAGAGAACTGCGCTTGCCTGAAAAACACCCTGTTATTGCATGCATTCTCCCAAGTCCATCCTAAAAGTTTCCCTTCAACTGTCACGGAACTTCCTTTTGTCACGCATCTTCCAAGTTCCATTCCCACCCCCTTCGCCCTTTGATTCACTTTCAAGCACACCGTGATCTAAAAAAAAAAAAAAAAGCCAACATGTGGTAGGTAAGTGTTGGCCTCAAAAGTCACACTTCCCCACCCTAGTTTCAAACCCCAGCCCCTTCACTCATGAAATAATCAAAGATGCCTGCTTGTAGCATCTAATAATTCCATGGAGCTTGTGTCCTTGATACCTAAGTGAGGTCTCTGTATGTTTAACAATGCACTCAAGTCTCAAAACCAATTTTCAAATATTGCACCGTCTGGAACATATATCAAATTAAATTTCTCCACTACAAATGGCTCTTCTGCTCCTTACTCCTTATTATATTTCATCTTAATGCTTGTGCCAATAATGCAAGCCTGGGTGCACTCAAGAATCATAATTCAGTGAACGCTGCTGAACCTTTTTTAGCAAATTCAAAAGTAATGACATAACGAATTGCCAGGAGACTCAGCCAAACAGCCTCTGAGGCTTTCACGAAACAAAATAGCATCTTAAAGATGTATCAGTGTCTCATGAAAAATCCACTCCTCTACAAAGAGACCACTCTGCTGATTGAGTGGACAGGACCTGCAGGTTATTTTGCACAGCTGAAGAATTCCTCTTCCACGGCCAGCTGGAAGTAGGAGCGGAACTGAAACCGGGGTTCCGTGTGGCACTTTATAGCACTTTCCAGAAAAATCCAGTAATGCTAGTTCCCAAGGGTAAAATACTACAGCATTACTTGGAGGCAAGGCCTGTGGAGGTTCTACTTCATCCTGCCATTTGGGGGTGGAGGGTATTAGTGTGTCTCTGTGTGCTTTCGTGCCTGGAAGTCATGGCGATTTCTGGTGACACCTACCGGGGGCTTGGACATTTTTCAGAGAGGTGGCTTGACAGCCTGCCTCTGCGTCCTGAGCCCGTGTATTCCTTGGAAGTCCCCCCTTTCAATTACTTGCCAGGGTCGGCCCGGCTTAGCTTCCGAGCTCTGATGAGATCAGGCTAGCCTGAGCTATCCAGGTCAGGGTCCTTTAATTTTTCTTTCTTTGTTTTAGGTAAAGGTAAAGGTTCCCTTGCTCGAAAGCCAGTCGAATCCGACTCTAGGGTTGCGGTGCTCATCTCCGTTTCAAAGCCGAAGAGCCAGCGCTGTCCGAAGACGTTTCCGTGGTCATGTGGCTGGCATGACTAAACACCAAGGCGCATGGAACGCTGTTACCTTCCCACTGAAGTGGTACCTATTTATCTACTTGCAATTTCTTGCTTTCGAACTGCTAGGCTGGCAGGAGCTGGAACTAGAGACAGGAGCTCACCCCATCATGCGGCACTCACGGGTCTTGAACTGCTGAACTACTGACCTTCCACAGCCTGCAGTTCAGCGTCTTAACCACTTGAGCCACCGCAGCTCCTTCTTTGTTTTATGGCCTAATTAATACTTTTTTTTTATTCTTCTATTAAGAAGGTACGTGAGGTTTCCTCTGGGGAAGAGACGGGGTTGTTAAGTACTACTTTTCTGTTACCGGGTAGCATATAAAACACAGATTGCCTCAGCCATTAAGCACCAATCAACACAAGCGCCAAGCTCCCCTAAGTGTTTTGCATTGGCCGGGAGTGTGGAATGTATTAACGTTCTGGCTCTTGGTCAAGTGACGGCACACACAGAAATGGACTCAGACCCAGGACAGAGAAAGTGCTCAGCATCTTGCCGTTAGCGTTCACCAATCAGATAAGCATGAGTTAAACAAGTTAAGGGATGATCTTGATTCCAAGCCCCCTTCCCACACTCATGTGCAACTGTGACAGAATCCCATGCATGCGGCCAGAAAAAGAGCAAACTGCTAGAAATACAGGAAAGAGAAGAGGATTAACCTGTGTGTTCTGTAGAGAAAAATATGTACAACAATGAAAGTACAAGATGCATCTAATAAAAACATGCTGAAACTTTTACACATATTTCCCCCCAAAAAACGGCATCAAAATGCCCAGAGTGAAAGCCAAACTGAAATACCTTGAATAGTATCCTCTTTCTGGACTTCTGTTTCATCATCATCATTCAAGCAGTAAACAGTTTCTCTTTGTATGTCATCTTTTTTTAGAGTCTTGGCATCTACAACCGTCCAGCTTTTTTTCACTCTCTCCTCAGTGATCTTCACAGCAGAATTTAAGAGAGAAGGGATTTAATTGCCACTTGAGAATGAGATATAAATTGCAACCAGCTCCTGATCCCTCTTCTCATTAGCCCCCCAGGAGGTGGCAACCCAGTCTACCTCCGACTAACAGAATGATACAAAACACATGAAACTTCCATCTTCAGTCATCCCCGATAGTCCCACAATGGACTTCATTAAGGGAACACACAAACAAAAAACCCTTGGAATTTTAAATGCACGTAATCACTGAATGATTGTCTTCAGTTCTGATGTTGTAGTTTTCATGGATTGCAGGCGATGAGCTGTAGATTTAAAGAGTTCTCAGTACAATCCTGTGTAGAGTTATTTAAATGGGTTTAGAATGGAGTAACTCTGTACAGAATCCCACTGTCTGTTAAAATGATCCTAAGTATAAATAACTGTGAAATGCTCCCCAAGATAAGGAAGCCATTCATTCCTGCTGGATCTCACCAACAATTCTCCATGTGAATATGATTTTCAGAAACCAGATTGTGCCAAATCCTTCTTCCACGGGCACAAGAACACTTATATAGAAGAAGAAGAGATTGGATACCCCGCCCTTCACAACCCAAAGGAGTCTCAGAGCGGCTTACAATCTCCTTTCCCTCCCCCTCCCCCCAACAGACACCCTGTGAGGTAAGTGGGGCTGAGAGAGCTCTGACAGAAACTGCTGGTTTTCAAGAACAGCCCTGACAGAACTATGGCTTGCCCAAGGTCATCCAGCAGGTGCAAGTGGAGGAGTTGAACAAAGTTCCCCAGCAGACCCCTACATCACACAGCTTGCCCCTCCAGAGTCACTGACCCTCATGAGCTGTTTCTGTAACGAATAAAAAGGCCTGCAATAACAATGAGGTTCTGAAAAGATGCGGCTGCAAGAAGAGCTCCACTGCAGTCCTTTGGGATGAGCACTAGGAGCTCAGTCTAAGAACATTCCGTATTACGAGAAATTAATATTTCTGTGTGCTGTTAGATTTAGCACTTTCATATGCATCCAGCATGGATCAGCTATCACAGTTACTCAGTCCCCAATACAGCACCACCCTTTTAATGAAATCATTGTTGGCGTGTCCAGTTGTACTGATGTTTGGGTATAAACACAATGTCGTTTCAGTAACTTACTGATTTATAGGCTATGATCCTTATGGACAATTTACAACCAATGGTGAGTTGGCAGGGCCAAGCCATGGGTCTCCGTTCAATCTTCTTAAACATAGAAAGGCGCTCCAGACTTTCCCTAAATGAAAGAGGACAGGAAAGTTCTTTGGGGAAATGAAGGAAAACATTGCATAAATTATGCATTACCAACAGCACCCTGAAACTGTACAGATAAAATTTCTTTAACCCTAAAACAGAAAAAGTTTAGTAATTTGATTAAGACGTATTGTTTCTCATATAAATGAGTGGAAACAAAACATACAAAGCAAACAGATATTAGATAACATTTGATACAGGTATTCTAAATTTTTTATAAAATTTTATAAAATGTTACAATTTAAAACACAGAGACATCCACTGCAGCAATAGTGACAATTTCTCATAGCCTAGGGACGTCTGTCTGTTCACAGGGCCTCTTGGGGCCAGGGACTTGGCTGTCGACTGACTGCAGCATCTCCTGGTGGCTGGGTGGACTCGGAGCTGCAGGGGACCTACGCCCTACCGGGCCAGAGAAGGCCCGTAGGGCCACTCTGAGCTCGGATGGGTGACATGGGACCCAGGCTGCCGCCCTCCCTCAGCGCTGAGTGTGGAGCTTGCTGAGCCGAGCCATGGAAGTGAAGAGAACCTAGATCAAGTCTGGAGCCGTGCCAGGCGCTTCTAGTGAGGGGAAGGTGCGGGCGATGATGTGGGTGGACTTGGAAGACTCCAAGGACTCGTGGAGACCCGACTAGTGGAGAATAGGGAGAGGCCTGAAGACAGCAGTGCCTCGAAGGATCGGATGGGAATCTAGAGGCAGCGGCAGGGAAGACTTGGAGGGTACAGGGAGTTGGAGGTATTGGGCAATACCAACTCCTACAAGGAAAGACTGAAGGAGCTGGGTATGTTTAGCCTGGACAGGAGACAACTAAGAGGTGATATGATAACCATCTTCAAGTACTTGAAAGACTGTCATAGAGAAAATGGTATGGAGTTTTCTGTTGCCCCAGAAGGGCAGACCAAAACCAACAGATTGAAATTAAATTAAAGGAGTTTTTGGCTAAAAATTAGGAAGAACTTCCTGACAGAGCAGTTCCTCAGGGCAACAGGCTTCCTCAGGAGGTGGTGGGCTCTCCTTCTTTGGACGTTTTTAAACAGAGGTTAGATGGCCATCTGACAGCAATGCTGATTCTGTGAACGTAGGCAGATCATGAGAGGGAGGGCAGGAAGGATTGCATCAGTGCTTAGTTCTTGTGGCCCTTTCTTACGTGCCCAGGGAAATGCTGATTTGTCACTTTAGGGTCAGGAAGAGATTTTTCTCCAGGCCAGTTTGGCTGGGGATCCTGCAGGTTTTCTGTCATCTTCTGGGCATGAAACAGGGTTCACTGGGAGTGTGGAGGGGAGGTATTTGTGAATTTCCTGCATTGTGAAGGGGGCAGAACTAGGTAACCCTGGAGGTCCCTTCCAACCCTATGATTCTATGGCGCTGAAGGCCAACTTTGGATCCTACCGACCCAGCCAATTACTGCCTAGTCTCAAATCTTTTGTTTCTCAGTAAGGTAACTGAAAGAGCGGTGGCTGAGCAGCTCCAAATTTTCCTGGATGAAAAATCGGCAATGGAGGCATTCCAATCCAGTTTCCACCATGGTCATGAGACAGAGACAGCATAGGTCGCCCTCACAGACAACCATAGGCAGCTGGATCAAGGTGGGTCGGCACTGCTGATACTGTTAAATCTTACAGCAGCATTTGACATGGTTGACCATGATCTCTTGATCCACCACCTCACCAATGTAGGAGTCTGCAGGACAGTCTTGAAGTTGCTGATCTCATTTCTCCAAGGTCAGGGATGGAGGGTGGCACTGAGGGGGAGACATCAACTAGACACCCACTAATATCTGGAGTGCCTCAGGGGGCAATCCTCTCCCCAGTGCTATTTAATATCTGTCATCACCTTCTGTGGGCGACGTGGGCTGTCTGCCCCTGGCCGTGGCACTGCTGTTGTTCTACCCTCCTTTGGGTGACCTAGGAGATCTTCAAAGGGAGGACGTGGCTCTAATATGCCGATGACACCCAGCTATATCTGCTGATTACTGGCCACCCAGACTCCGCCCCAAAAATCTGGCTGAAGGTTTGGAGGCCGTAGTGGGATGGTTGAAGCGAAGCCAACTGAAGCTGAATCCAACTAAGATGGTAGGTTCTGTCGCAGGGGACAACTCAGGATAGGGGAGCCAACTCCCAGCCCTTGATGGGGTGCCTCTGACATTGGCATCCAACATGAGGAATCTGGGGGTGTTCCTGGACCCCACTTTATCTGTGAAGGCCCAGATTGCACCAGTGTTGTCCAGCTGACATTTTCCCAACTGTGCCAAGTCAGACGACTGGCCCCTATCTGTCTCACCCTGACCTTGCCACAGTAATCCATGCAATGGTCACCTCCAGGCTGGATTAATGTAACTCGCTTTACATAGGACTACCCTTGAAACTGACCTGAAGCTCCCAAAATGTAGCAGGTCCTTACAGGGACCCCACAGAGGACAGACATACATCCAGTGCTGTGCGAACTGCATTGCTTGCTGGTGGAGCACCGGATCAGACTCAAGGTTTTGGTGCTTACCTTTAAAGCCCTTAATGGTCAGGGACTTATGTACCTCTGGGACTGCCTCTCCCGGTATATCTGCCAAAGGGCATTAAGATCAGCGGACAAGAACCTTCTGGTGATCCCAGGCCCAAAAGATATCTGTCTGGCCTTGACCAGGGCCTTCTCTGGCCCAAAAGATATCTGCCCTGGCCTCAGCCTGATGGAACTCTCTGCCGAATCACATCCGTGCTCTGCCGAATGACATCCGCCAGGCCATTGGTTGAGGCCAGTGACGGTTCTTTACATCTGCCTCCCATGACTGAACGCTAGCACTGCCATTTTGTTCTTAAAATGTTTAAATGTTTTGAATATTGTGTTTTTATGGTTTTAACTTGTTTTATACTGTACTGAATTAAATTGTTGTGAACCGCCCTGAGCCCCACACAAGCAGCGAAGGGTGGTAACTCCCCCCCCATTTAATAAATAAATAAATAAATTCCAAAATCCCAAAGTAACTGAGAGGTGTCAGAACTTTAACATGAATTTTCATAGCTCCTGGAATATACTCAGCAGCATCTTCTGTGATCTTTCAGTCATTACTCACAAGATATTTAAAAGGTGATAATCTGCAGAATGAATAGGGAAGGTAACCAGGACAGGGGTTAGGATAGAGCTCTTGGCTTGGCCTAAAACCTGCAAAAAGATGTGATAGATTGTAGTATCTGGATTCCACATAAGCACTGCCTCTGCTCCCAGCAGAACAAGTCTTTGTTTTATTGAGATAATAGTCTAAAAAGTTTTCTATGCATTTATCTTGCTTACAAGGATTATGGGGTAGCATGCAATTTACAGGATTCACATATCATAAATGCCCATCTCCATCTGCTGATTCACATATATTCAATACTTGATCGCTGCAACATGCTGACTTGCATGTGTGACTGAGCCATTAGAAATCATCTGTACAATCTCACATCACCTCAAATACAATGTTCACTCATTTAGCTGCCAGTCACCAGGAGCAGAAAAATCAAAGGATGCACAGGCATTTATATATGAGCCTTCTAAGCGCAAGGTTGAAACATTACAGTGACATTTATTCAATCATGCAGTTACAAATACTTAAGGATTTATGACTTTGGATGAGGAGTCACTGATTTCTGCTGATCTCCCCTCCCTTCTGCAGATTCCCACTTTGCCCTCTGTATTGTTCCTGAGAGTTCACTGACTTCTGAAACAGAATTTCAAAGGGCTCAGTGAGCTCCAAGAGGAGCAGGAAGTGGTAAAGTCCTGTTCCCTAAGCTCCATAGCTCATGGGATACAGCATTTACTTCGGAAGGAACAGCAGATTAGTCCTTTCTGCAACAGCAGATTAGTACTTAGGGTGATATACTTTTAACAACCATATCAACCACAAAATACAACATTATGTTTAATATTACAGTGAAGTTACCAATAACAAAAGCAAGTATTAAGAACATAAGAACATAAGAGAAGCCAATGTTGAATCAGGCCAATGGCCCATCTAGTCCAACACTCTGTCACACAGCGGCCAAAATATACCAGGTGCCATCAGGAGGTCCAGCAGTGGGGCCAGGGCACCAGAAGCCCTCCCACTGCTGCCCCCTCCAGCACCAAGAATAGAGTGCATCACCTGCCCCAGACTGAGAGTTCCCATCTATACCCTGTGGCTAATAGCCACTGATGGACTTCTGCTCCATATGTTTACCTAATTCCCTCTTGAAACTGTCCATGCTTGCAGCTGCCACCACCTCCTGTGGCAGTGAATTCCATATGTTAATCACTCTTTGGGTGAAGAAGTATTTCCTTTTATCTGTTCTAACCCGACTGCTCAGCAATTTCATGGAGTGCCCACGAGTTCTTGTATTGTGAGAAAGGGAGAAAAGTACTTCTTTCTCTATCTGCTCAATCCCATTCATAATCTTATAAACCTCGATCATGTCACTCTCTCAGCTGTCGTTTCTCCAAGCTAAAGAGCCCCAAGCATTTTAACCTTTCTTCATAGGGAAGGTGTTCCAACCCTTTTATCAGTCTAGTTGTCCTTCTCTGCACTTTTTCCAATGCTATAATATCCTTTTTGAGATGTGGTGACCAGAACTGTACACAGTATTCCAAATGAGGTCGCACCAATCGATTTATACAGGGGCATGATGATACTGGCTGATTTGTTTTGAATTCTCTTCCTAATAATCCACAGCATAGTGTTGGCCTTCTTTATTGCAGCTGCACACTGTCTAGACATTTTCACTGAGTTATCTACGACGACGCCAAGATCTCTCTCTTGGTCCGTCTCTGCCAGTTCAGACCCCATCAACGTGTATTTATATTTAGGATTTTTGGCTCCAATGTGCATTACTTTGCACTTGGCCACATTGAACCCCATTGGCCACGTTGACGCCCACTCACCCATCCTCAACAGATCCCTTTGGAGTGCCTCACACTCCTCCCTGGTTTTCACCATCCTGAACAACTTCGTGTCATATGCAAATTTAGCCACATCACTGCTTACTCCCAATTCCAAATCGTTAATAAACAAGTTAAAAAGCATCGGACCGAGTACTGATCCCTGTGGTATCTGACTGCTTACCACCCTCCACTGAGAAAGTTTCCCATTTATACTCACTCTCTGTTTCCTATTTATAAGCCAGTTTTTGATCCACAAGAGGACTTGTCCTTTTATCCCATGACTATTGAGCTTACTTAGGAGCCTTTGATGAGGAACTGTATCAAAAGCTTTCCGGAAGTCAAGGTAAATAATATCTATTAGGTCCCCCCAATATTCTGATGCACGCTGTTGCATTCTGCCAGTTGTGAAAAACACACACTTGGGAACCTCAGAGATATGAAAGCAGACAGAAAGGCATTCAGGAGAGATGGGTTAAGCAGTGAGGGAGCACTAATGGAAAAATACATAACAACGTAAGAGAAGCCGATGTTGGATCAGGCCATACGGTGGCCAAAAATACCAGGTGCCATCAGGAGGTCCACCAGTGGGGCCAGGACACTAGAAGCCCTCCCACTGCTGCCCCCCCCAAGCACCAAGAATACAATGCATCACTTGCCCCAGACTGAGAGTTCCTATCTAAACTTTGCGGCTAATATCCACTGATGGACCTCTGCTCCATATGTTTATCCAATACCCTCTTGAAGCTGTCCATGCTTGTAGCCGCCGCCATCTCCTGTGGCAGTGAATTCCATGTGCTAATCACTCTTTGGGTGAAGAATACTTCCTTTTATCCATTCTAACCCGACTGCTCAGCAATTTCATTGCGTGCCCACAAGTTCTTGTATTGTGAGAAAGGGAGAAAAGTACTTCTTTCTCTACCTGGTCTATCCCATGCATAATCTTATAAACCTCAATCATGTCACCCCTCAGCCGTTGTTCCTCCAAGCTAAAAAGCCCCAAGCGTTTTAACCTTTCTTCATAGTGAAAGTGTTCCAACCCTTTTATCATTCTAGTTAACCTTTTCTACACTTTTTCCAATGCTATAATATCTTTTCTGAGGTGAGGTGACCAGAACTGTACACAGTACTCCAAATGAGGTCACATCATCGATTTATACAGGGGAATTATGATACTGGCTGATTTGTTTTCAATTCTCTTCCTAATAATCCCCAGCATAGCACTGGCCTTTTTTATTGCAGTCGCACACTGTCTCGACATTTTCAGTGAGCTACCTACTACGATTCCAAAATCTCTCTCTTGGTCAGTCTCTGCCAGTTCAGACCCCATTAACGTGTATTTATAGTTAGGATTTTTGGCTCCAATAAGCATCACTTTGCCTCATTGAACCCCATTTGCCACGTTGACACCCACTCACCCATCCTTGACAGATCCCTTTGGAGTACCTCACAATCCTCCCTGCTTCTCACCATCCTGAACAACTTCGTGTCATCTGCAAATTTAGCCACTTCACTGCTTACTCCCAACTCCAAATAACTAATAAACAAGTTAAAAAGCATCGGACTGAGTACTGATTCCTGCGGTACCCCACTGCTTACCACCCTTCACTGAGAAAATTTCCCATTGATACTCACTCTCTGTTTCCTATTAATTAACCAGTTTTTGATCCAATCCAATTGATCCAAATTCATTCATCATTTTATAATCCTCCTCTGTCTTTTGATCTGGTGGGCGATAACAAACTCCCAGTGTTAAGCTTCCTTTTGGGCCCACTATTTCAACCCATAGCATTTCCGGAAGCGAAGCGAATTCTCTTACCCTCTCAACCGTACTGGACTGTATACCCTCTCTGACATACGGAGCCACCCCACCTCCAACCCTTCCCCCCCATCCTTCCGATATAATTTATAACCGGGAATCACCATATCCTATTACATTTGCGAACTTCTGCCCAATTAAACTGGTTATGATAGGGAAAGAACTATCTACATTATGATACCTATGCTGAGGAACTATTTACCAAGAAAAGCTGACCTAGTTATCACCCAAAGTCCATTCAATTAATTATTTTTTTTCAAACAGCCTTCGCTAACAGTTAGCAACAGAACTAGTGATGCCGCTGAGTCCTGGGATTTCTTGCTCACAGCATCATACTGCTTATTGTTATATTTTTATGGCTACTCTTTTACTGTGATTTCACTTAATCAGGCTGTTATTTGTTATTAATGTTGTGCTTTGGAAACAATCACAGCTGGTCATTTTTAGCATTATGTGTCTTACAACATTTTATCTGCCACTGCAGTCTATTGATTATGGTGCAAGGTTATGAATATGGATTTCATTTTAATGTTGTATATTAAAATGGAAACAAAATGTAAAAAACCCAACATTTGACACAAATCTCCTTCCATACTGAAACTAATCCTTATGTCAAATTTTAGACTAAGCTGCTTGAGCTTTATTCCATGAAGCACCATGCACTAAATAAACAACAGTGTGTCATCTGAAATTCCTGTGGGTAGAGGCAACTCATAAATAATAATGCTCATATCTTCCCTCCAAATTACATTCTTCCTGCAATGTATTTTAGGATTTGGTAGAGATCAGGATTTAGTAGAGATCTCTCATGGATCACTGCCTTGATGTAGCGAGGGGGCTTGTGTGGTTTGATGAGGCTGTGCCATGGAGGGCCACCCAGGACGGACAGGCCACAGCAGAGAACTCAGACAAAATATGAACCAATGGAGAAGGAAATGGCAACCCACTCCAGTAGCTTTGCCAAGAAAACCTCATGGACAGTAACAAAAGGCTAAAAGATATAACACCAAAGATGAGCCCCTCAGGTCGGAAGGTGTCCAATATGCTACTGGGGAAGAGCAGAGGGCAAGTACAAGTAACCCCAGAAAGAGTGAAGCGGCTGGGCCAAAGCCGAAAGGACGCTCAGCTGTGGATGTGTCTGATGGTGAAAGGAAAGTCCAATGCTGCAAAGAATAGTACTGCATAGGAACCTGGAATGTAAGATCTATGAATCACGGTAAGCTTGACGTGGTCAAAAATGAGATGGCAAGACTGAACATTGACATCTTGGGAATCAGTGAACTAAAGTGGACGGGAATGGGTGAATTTCACTCAGAAGACCATTATATCTGCTACTGTGGCCAAGAACCCCATAGAAAAAATGGTGCGGCCTTTATAGTCAACAAGAGAGTGTGAAAGGCAGTAATGGGATACAATCTCAAAAACAACAGAATGATCTCGGTCTGAATCCAAGGCAAACCATTCAACAACATAGTAATCCAAGTCTATGCCCCAACCACTGACGCAGAAGAGGCTGAAGTGGACCGGTTCTATGAAGTCCTACAACACCTCCTAGAACTAACACCAAAAAAAGACGTCCTCATCATCACAGGGGATTGGAATGCTAAAGTAGGAAGTCAAAAGGTAATCAAAATAACAGACAAGTTTGGCCTTGGAGAACAAAATGAAGCCGGGCAAAGGCTAACAGAGGTTTATCAAGAGAACACACTGGTCATAGCGAACACCCTCTTTCAACAACCTAAGAGGCGACTCTACACATGGACATCACCAGATGGGCAACATCGAAATGGAGAAGATGGTGAAGCTCTATACAGTCAGTAAAAGCAAGACCAGGAGCTGACTGTGGCTCAGATCATGAGCTGCTCATTGCAAAATTCAGACTTAAACTGAAGGAAGTTGGGAAAACCACTAGGCCATTCAGGTTTGACCTAAATCATATCCCTTATGAATATACAGTGCAAGTGAAGAACAGGTTTAAGGGACTAGATTTGATAGAGTGCCTGAAGAACTATGGATGGAGGTTCGTGACATTGTACAAGAGGCAGCAATCACTACTATTCCAAAGAAAAAGAAATGCACGAAAGCAAAGTGGCTGTCTGATGAGGCTTTACAAATAGCAGAGGAAAGAAGGAAAGTGAAAGGCAAAGGTGGAAAGGAACGCAGATTTCTAAAGAACAGCAAGGAGAGATAAGGAGGCTTTCCTGAATGAACAATGCAAAGTAACAAAGGAAAACAATAGAATGGGAAAGACTAGAGATCAAATTGCCAACATTCGCTGGATTACAGAGAAAACAAGGGAGTACCAGAAAAACATCTACTTCTGCTTCATTGACTATGCTAAAGCCTTTGATTGTGTGGATCACAACAAACTGTGGCAAGTCCTTAAAGAGATGGGAGTACCAGACCACCTCACATGTCTCCTGAGAAACCTGTATAAGGAACTGATTGGTTTAGCATAGGAAAAGGAGTACGACAAGGATGTATATTGTCACTCTGCTTATTTAATTTATATGCAGAGTATATGCAGAGCATATCATGTGAAATGCTGATCTGGATGAATCATAAACCGGAATTAAGATTGCTGGGACATCAACAACCTCAGATTTGCAGACGATACCACTCTAATGGCAGAAAGTGAAGAGGACCTCAAGAGCCTCTTGCTCAGAATGAAAGAGGAGAGCGCAAAAGCTGGCTTGAAACTCAACATCAAAAAAACTAAGATCATGGCATTTGGCCCCATCACTCCTTGGCAAATAGAAAGGGAAGTCATGGAAGCAGTGACAGGCTTCACGTTCCTGGGATCCAAGATCACTGCAGATGGTGATTGCAGCCATAAAATTAAAAGACGCCTGCTCCTTGGGAGGAAAGCAATGGCAAACCTAGACAGCATAAAAAAAAGTAGAGACATCACCCTGCCAACAAAAGTCTGTATGGTCAAAGCAATGGTATTCTCAATAATAATGTATGGCTGTAAGAGTTGGACCATAAGGAAGGCCGAGCGCTGAAGAATAGATTCTTTTGAACTATGGTGCTGGAGAAGACTCTTGAGAGTCCCTTGGACTGCAAGGAGATCAAATCAGTCAAGCCTAAAAGAAATCAACCCTGACTGTTACCTGGAAGGCCAGATACTGAAGCTGAAGCTCAAATACTTTGGCCACCAAATGAGAAGGGAGCCCTCACTGGAGAAGACCCTGGTGCTGGGAAAGACTGAAGGTAAAAGAAGAAGGGGATGGCAAAGGATTAGATGGTTAGATGGTGTTATCTATACAATGAACATGAAATTAAACAAACTCTGGAGGACGGTTGTAGACCGGAGGGGCTGGCATGATGCGGTTCATGGGGTTGCGAAGAGTCAGACTCGACTGTGCGACTGAACAACAACAAAAGATCAGGAGTGCCTAGCCTACCACCATCTTCAGATGATTAAAAGGTTGAAGCACCTTTCCTATGAGGAGGGCAGGGAGCTGTTCCTGTTGGCAGCAGAGGACAGGACTCACAATAATGAGTTTAAATTAAGGTACTGGCTGGATATTAGGGAAAGAGTTGGGCGACAGTGGAATCAGCTGCCTAGGGAGGTGGTGAGCTCCCCCTCACTGGCAGTCCTTAAGCAGCGGCTGGACAAACACTTGTCAGGGATGCTCTAGGGTGATCCTGCATTGAGCAGGGGGCTGGACTAGATGGCCTGTATGACCCCATCCAACTCTGTGCTATTCTAAAGGATATAGTGCTTTTCAGACAGACATGAGAGGTTTATAAAATTAGGCATAGGGTGGAGAAAGCAGACAGAGAGAACCTTTTCCCCACTCCCATAACACTAGAACTAGACTCAGGATGGACAAAAGGACTTCATTCAGTGAGCAATCAACCTGTGGAATTCACTGCTAGCGGACACAGCAATGGCCACTAGTATATGTGGCTTTAAAAGGGGATTGCTGGAGGGTATGCCCATCAACGACTAGTAGTCATGGTACCTAAAAGGAACCTCTGCATTCAGAAGCATTAAAGCTCTGAGTATCAGAAATAGGAGGCAACAACAAAGAAAGGTCTTGGCCTCTATGGCCATGGCTGTAGGCCCTGCAACCCAACTGGTTGGAGGCTGGAAAAAGGATGCTGGACCAGACGTACTACTGATCTGAACCAGTAGAGCACCTCTTATGTTCTCATTTGGGCCCTGTAATCCAAAGGCCGAGCGCCGAAGAATAGATTCTTTTGAACTATGGTGCTGGAGAAGACTCTTGAGAGTCCCTTGGACTGCAAGGAGATCAAATCAGTTGAATCCTAAAAGAAATCAACCCTGATTGTTCCCTGGAAGGCCAGATCCTGAAGCTGAAGCTCAAATACTTTGGCCACCAAATGAGAAGGGAGCACTCACTGGAGAAGACCCTGATGCTGGGAAGGATTGAAGGTCAAAGAAGAAGGGGACGGCAAAGGATGAGATGGTGAGACAGTGTCATCGATGCAACGAACATGAAATTGAGCAAACTTCAGCGGACAGCAGAAGACAGGAGGGCCTGGCGTAAACTGGTCCATGGGGTCGCGAAGAGTCGGACTCGACTGTGCGACTGAACAACAACAACAATCCAAAGTACATTCATATTACATTAAGTTCCACCACATTCAAAGCAATCGTCGAACTAAATGTGATAAAGACTGTAGTGCTAAACAATCCAAGGTATATAGAAGAAAACTCTGTTTAAAGGCCTGAAAGAAAAAGCAAACTGCTAACTATAGCAGCAGGTGCAGTTCAAGTTTACCTGAAAGTGTAAATGTCCTCCAGACCGTCTTCTTTGTCTAGTGCAAACATGAGCTTCTTCACCATTAGGAGACCTTCCTTCTGCTGCTCAGTTAGCCCCTTTCTTGGAAAAGAACTTTGGTGCCGACTGGAGCAGGCCTCATCATCCGCATCCCCACCTCCGTCTGTGACTTTCACTGGAAATGGCAAGCTAAGAATACAATCAAACGCAACTGTCATTTGTGCGCCTGAATCACCAAAACCACAACTGCACAAAAATTCAAATGTCCTTTATTTATTTATTTATTATTTTTTTAAAAAAGGAAAGAAATGTGAAATGATCAACTGACTCTTTCCAGCCTCCTTTTATCTGGATACTTTTTCAAATGTGATTCTGGAGCCTTAGCAAGCAAACCCACACTAATAATTGCTGTATTATTAGTCACTGGTGGCATGACTAGCTCTAAATAGTATCTTAATAAGCTGCAATGTTTTGCAAATTCATAAAGCTGGTGGATTTTTCTACTGCCAAAAGGGGCTAGATTGAAAGTTTAATACAGTGCATCCACATATATTTTCTTATAAGTCAAATGTCACTTACATAAAGAATGAAAATGCCAACATGTAAAGAATGAAAACACCTTCTATTAAAATCAATCTGATTTACATGTGGCTTGACATCATATATCCAAACTGTATCTGGTCTCACCTGTTTCTCTGAGATTTTCTTCCTCTGAACCCTATCCATCACTTGTCACCCCTTTTTAAGCAGAGAAGTATGTCCTTAGTGAATTCAATAACCTAGCCTGTCACATTCTGGCAAAGACAGGATTTGGGAGAAGATGAAACTACTTACTACTTTCATTCAACTTCTCTAGAAGCTTGTGTGATGCCTAAACAACCTTGTGCTACATACTATGTAGATCTTGTTACTGTGTAATCACCACTTTATTTGTTTCTTCAGTAATTCATTACATTCAATAAATAATAACAACAACAACAACAATAATAATAATAATAAATATTGTTAATAGCACAACATTATCAGTATTGTTTATGACAGATCAGTGACAACTTAAAGCTTTTTGCTGAATGGACCGGATGCAAAGGTCATTCTCCACCAGTCGTAGGGTTGCCTTGTTTGCCCAGTCCCTCCTTTGTCTGTAGATCCTCCTACTTCCCTCTCCTCAAGCTGTGCAAAAGGGTTCCTTGCCCCACAAAGCAACATTTTGGGGAGTAGAGAGAGCTGCACTAGGGAAGCAGAGACAGGAATTGTATTCCATTGTTAAAAATGCCTTACACTGGCAGAACACAATCTTTGAATCTAACCCAATACTTTTAAGGCACAGTTACAGAACCGTTTCCTACATGTGGGCCTACATTACACTTTTAGCTAGTTTTATGGGTATTTTGTACAAATACAGGACTTTAGTAATGGGCATGCAGAATTCAGCTTCCTGGGAAGCTGAGTATTGATTTGAAAAATAAGTTTCTAGCTTAATAGCTAAAGACGTCATGTTGGTCATTCATCACGAAATCTCAGAAGCAAAATGAATGGCTGTGGGAGCTACTTCTCCAGGATTAATAAAAGCACAATAAAAATACAAAACAAGCAACTACAGACAAATCTGATTTATGTTGCAGAATTCTAGCTTTTCTTGCTACAGATTTTCATACAAGATTTAATGGCCCTGCTTGAGGCAAACTATAGTGCCCGTTCGAAAAAATTATGAAATGACATCCATTTAATTACTACAATCAGTTTTAGCTAGCATTGACTTAAAAAAAATGGCAGAGTTTTTCTAAAAAAAATATTTACCCCTGCACAATGCAGGAAATTCACAAATACCCCCCACCCCCCAGTGACTGTTGTTCCACGCCCAGAAGATGACAAGAAATCCTCCAGGTTCCCTGGCCAAACTGGCCTGGAGACAAATGGCAGAGTTTCAATACTGTTTCATAGGTCTTACTCACAAAAACTGCAGCGAGATCCCGGTTTTCTTCATGTTAGCCACAATAACGTCCAGCTGATCCTTGCTAAAGGGACTGCTAAGGTCAGTAAAAACCTCTATGTGTCGTTTGTCATATTTTTTCCCTCTTAAGAGAAAAGGGATAAGAGGGAGTTTCAACAGAAGGAAATAACCAGTTACAGCATTTTGACTACAGCTTTCCAAAACGTAATCTTAAACTCCTCGTGGCTACTTGAATTCAATAAAATTTGATCTTGCCACCAAATTTAACAAAAATCACTAATATATCCCTTTCAGTATAAGAATACCACAGTTTAAATAATTATTTTTTATTTACTGAAGAGAAGCACCTTTCTTTACATCCTACCAAAAAAACTTAAGTGATACATTCTGTCATTCAGTAACATTTCACTGAAGTCGGAGGAGTCTATTTCACTTACATTTTGAGTTAAATTCTGCAATTTTACATTAGTGTAGCTCTGCTTCTTAGCAATTACAGTGTTATTTTTAGAATTATTTTCCGTTTCAGTAAAATAAAACATTTGTTAGAGCTTTGCGCTAAAACAAGTGACTGTGTGGTTGGAAAGTAGTGCCATTTCCTCCAACATACTAACAGACCCGCCTTACAGCTGAAGGTTGCTCCAAGACTCCTTTTTACCAATTGGGGTGCATTGGGGGGTGGTTATTTCCACTGGGAGTATTTTATCCTATGGGGTCACTGGTCACTACAATGTTTCCAGAAATTCCCCTTGTTACTGTCAGTTTCATACTCATCCACCTCATTCATTGCAAAACATCAGAGCAATGTTTTAAAAGGCTGCACCATTCCCAATAGCCTAATGTTGCAGAGCTATTTCAAAATATTTCAGAATTCTTAAAAGACAAGTACTTACATTGTTTCCTTTTGAAGCAAATCCATGCACACAATAAGGGCATCAAGAACTAAGTTCATTAAGAACAAGATACATTTAAAACAGCACAGACAGAAATTATACCTTGGTCAGGATACATCAGTGATGGCACTAATCCTACTGCAACATTTGTAGCAATAATCGTTCTAGTGTTTCAGCCCTGGAGGATTCAGAATGCTTCATGTACATTAACTCAGTAATCTGTAGAACAGCCCTATAAGGTAGGGTAGTGTTATATTCCTATATTGTTAATGGAAATAGTGGAGATATTTAGATCCTTTGGACTGCTGCCTGTATGTTGACATTATCACTTGCTTCCAAAGGTAGCAGAACTTAATATTAGGGGGTTTTGTCCAGGTATACCATCAAAAAAAGAGTGTAGGGGAGGGGAACCTTACATTTGCATAACAAGTTACGTCCAGTAATTTTTGTTCTTGGTATATAACTGTTTTTAATGGGGTATTTTATATTTGGGGATACCTTCCTTTCAAGTAAATATGGTAACTTTTTCAAAGAAAAGATTTTTCAACGTTCAGAAAGGATACTGTCTCCTTGTCCAGTGCCTGGCTGAACCACATTTTGTATATCTTCCAACAAATCAAAATCTGGCAGAAACAGGTGTCTGTGTACAGTAATATGCTGATACTGATCCTCATTGGCCAGAGTGTTTCCAGTACCCTCTGTGCCAAATAAAACCAAGGAAATTTCATCTTTACTCTCAGCAAATACCTGGAGATGGCAAAAAAATGGTAGGGTAGACAAAAAAAGTGAGTGGCATATATTTTACAATTAAGCCTCATTTAATACAGATCTATTGTTTCCTACTTTATGTGTATCACATGCAAAACCTTTTTAAGCATATACATTTTATCAGGTACCAAACGGCTACAAGGACAGCAAGTCAGTATATGGAAATAATTGCTCAAGCCAAAAAAAATGCCTTTAGAGAATTCTAACCCCATCCACATAAATGGTTGCAGAAGTTAAGTTGGTCCTTTGTCACCCGTAGACAAAGGATTAGTGGAACAAAATGCATTATTTAGGGAAAGAAAAAACCCCAACAACATTTCTTGGCAGCCCAGTATGGTGCCCAGACAGCTGGAAAATTCTATATTCTTGCAATAGATCCCCAACTCTGAAAAAACCACAGGAATAGCATGTAAGAAATTATAAGCAGATGGATATCTTTCCTACTACGAACTAGGAAAGGATGAGACTCAGTTGTCTCAGCTTTCAAGTGTGTAAATTACTGCAGACATTCCTAGCCAGCAGGAAGCTGAAAGGATGGCAGGCCAGAACTTGTAATCTGGTTTATCAGCATGTTCTGATTCTATAGATGTCCCTTTCTTCACGCATTTTTATTTCTGGTTTACCCGCTGGGAGTCAGATGATACCTCTCACAGGGCCAAAGGCCTCCAGCTCCTGAACTGCAGTTGAACATCAAGCTGAGGAGGGGACTAGATGATAAACATGAACTGATGCCGAGAATGGCATTCCTGAATTAAATCTCCTCACACATAATACGTGGAAAAATAGTCCCATGTCCTTATATATATTGCACTTTTCCTTGCCTTCACAGTGCTTGACATAGGTATGTTTCACAGCATTATTCTGCCATTAGTTTTTTTACCTGTCGCTGCACGAACAGAGTCATCACTTTTTTGCTTGTTCAAAAGGAGACTCTTCTCCAGGAACACAATTACTCATTGAAGAGCCAACATCCATGCACAGGACTATGGCTGCCTTCAAAAAGGAGAGGAGAAAGTGTACAAATTGAATCAGAAAATCACCAAGAAACATCTTCATACACCTAATTCTCAACTTGACATTAGAGCACAGATCAAAAAAGCCACACTATGGGATCATGTAAAGAGAGGGGAGACATTTCTACCAACCAGGAGCAAGCCCCAAGATTTCAGGAAAACCATATATTAAAAAAGAGGATAAAACATTTTTTTAAATGCCAAGATTTCAGCAGCACTTTGAATTCTCTAGGCAACCACTGTCAAAGTAATGTGAAATTTCTGCCACAGATTCATTTTGATACTTGGGGAGAGCTGGGGGGGGGAGTGGGGATGCAGGTATACCACTAAGAAATATTGCAGGTATACCTAATACTCTAATACTTGAGAACTGATTGTAACAATTATATTTAATTATTTTTGCCATCTGAGAAGAAAAAAATAAATGTTGAACACACTGGGTTAGAACAAAAATTTCTGTTGTTCCCAATAGGTTTCCTCTAGTAGAAAGTGCCTTGTGTTGAAGGCTTCAACTACAATGAAATGTAAAGTCTGGAATTATCCATTATTTACTAGAAAAAACGAGCCAATTGAAGAGGAAATATGCAGAAATATACAAAGACAGAAGCAAAAGAGAATCAAACTCTAAGCATAGCATTTACAATTATTAAAGAAATTACTGGTCTGGCCACCACACCTCAAAAAGGATATTATAGCATTGGGAAAAGTGCAGAATAGGGCAACTAGAATAATAAAAGGGTTGGAACACTTTCCCCATGAAGAAAGGTTAAAACGCTTGGGGCTCTTTAGCTTGGAGAAACGACGGCTGAGGGGTGACATGATCGAGGTTTATAAGATTATGCATGGGACAAAGCAGGTAGAGAAAGAAGTACTTTTCTCCCCTTTCTCACAATACAAGAACTCAGAGGCACTCAATGAAATTGCTAAACAGTTGGGTTAGAATGGATAAAAGAAAGTACTTCACCCAAAGAGTGATTAACACATGGAATTCACTGCCACAGGAGGTGGTAGTAGCTACAAGCATGGACAGCTTCAAGAGGGAATTAGGTAAACATATGGAGCAGAAGTCTATCAGTGGCTATTAGCCACAAGGTATAGATAGGAACTCTCAGTCTGGGGCAAGTGATGCTCTGTATTCTTGGTGCTTGGGGGGAGGGAGGCAACAGTGGGAGGGCTTCTAGTGTCCTGGCCCCACTGCTGGACCTCCTGATGGCACCTGGTATTTTTGGCCACTGTGTGACACAGAGTGTTGGGCTGGATGGGCCACTGGCCTGATCCAACACTGGCTTCTCTTATGTTCTTATGCACTGTTAATGTTGGTGTTTGCGAATATAAAGGCTGAACACACACAGGACAGATGCAAGCTCCTAAGACATACAGGAGGCTGTCCTGCCTATAACAAGTAGCCACACAGCTCTTGTCATCCCTGAGCCTGAGTGCTGCTCCAGCATCTAATCACCTTTCGGGGGGGGATGGAATGTTGGAGGGAAGCACAGCAGCAGACTGAGTTCAGGTCTGCCTCACAGAGAGCGCAGACTAAAGCGAGTTCTGCACCTGGCACTCACTCCACATTTCTTCAACACTGAGGAAAAGGTGCGGCTCAAAACCATATTCAAATACCTCGGGCCAATGCTGTACTGACTGCAAAGTCACCCCAGAATGGCCATAAGACAGCCATAAATCTATGCCAAAGGCACCATAAAACCCGATGATCAAAGAAAGTGACAGCGGCATGCAATGCAGAGGGTACCATAAAATCTGATGATGAAAAGACGTGAAGGCAGCATGCAATACAGAGGGGAATTTCTATTCCAATGTGGGTTTGCTAAAACAACGGAGGGAAAAGCCAATGCGGAATCACCCATAGTTTGGGTCTGCCTCAACAGGAGAGAAGACAGTTTGAGGGTAGCTCTGCCTGGTAGCATGGCAAAGCGGTTTAGCTCAACTTCTGGGAAAGGATATAGCAGGGCCCATCGACACCTGTTCTGGCGTCTGCCAAGTGTTTGTAGAAAGTGGGCAGGGTAAGGAGGAGTGTCTGTCCAGCAAGACTTCTCATTGGTTCTGAAGATTTTTTTAAATGTTGATTTGGCAGCAGCTACCACCGCAGCCCACAGATCTTCACTGTGTGACTGAAGCTAAGCTGCAGCAGCTATTTTGTGGCTGCCTATGCCTCCTGTGGCAGCCATTTTGTGGCTGCACCCACCATGCTGTGACAGAATTCCAATGGTGTTCGTGGGCTCAAAAAGGCAGGGGACCTTCGGATAGAACCCTGGTTGTTAGGCCTGTATCAGGTGATAAACAGACACTGTACCATTAGTTTGACTCTTGGGAGAGGGCAGGTTGCTGTGGGTGGAATCCTGTGTATGTGAAAGGATCCGACCTAATGGCTAGTCAGTGAAAGCCTGTTTGTAACTGCAAGAGTTAAAGATCATTCAAACCACGCTCCAAAGCCATCGCTAGCTTAAATTATTGTAACTCCACCAGGTTTCTCCTTTGACTGCTTGGAGACCTGTGCTGCTGATCTGTTTTTTAAAACCAACCCGTGAACAAAGAATTTGACTTTGTTATTTACTTACAACTTCGGCCTCAGTGATCTCCGTGTTCTTCTTGCTTAATACAAAATTTACTTCACAGCATTGAACCCAAAGCCTTTACACTTGCTACCCAAAGAACATCTTGCAACTAGGGGAAGGTTTACAGTTCCCCAAAACCAGGTGCCCCAGAATCATAAGAGGCTGTGTGGATCCCCTCAGTTGATAGATGAAGCCTGACACAGCCCCATTCATCAAAAATTTAATTATCTTTTCCTGTTTCCCTTGCTCAAAAGCCCATCGAATCCGACTCTAGGGCGCGGTGCTCATCTCCATTTTCAAGCCGAAGAGCCAGCGCTGTCTGAAGACATTTCCGTGGTCATGTGGCTGGCATGACTAGTCGCCAAGGTGCATGGAATGCTGTTACCTTCCCACCAAAGCAGTACTTACTTATCTACTTACAAGTTCTTGCTTTCGAACTGCTAAGATGGCAGGAGCTGGGACCAGAGACAGGAGCTCACTCCGTCATGCAGCACTTGGGTCTCGAACTGCCAAACCACAGACCTTCCAATCTGCAGTTCAGCGTCTTAGGTAACGACAAATAAGCTTTGCTAAGAGATTTTACCCTTTTGGTATCTTCTGGTAATTTTGTGAGCACCCTTATTTGGTTATGCACTACACTGACTGATTATATTTTTGATATATTTGATAAAGCGTGCGTGCACATGAAAGCTCATACTTTGAATAAACCTTTGTTGGTCTTAAAGGTGCCATTGGACTCTAAATTTGTTGATCATACTACAGTCAGTGAACATTTTAATTTAGATAATGTTTTCTAGATTTTTTTTTAAAGAATTACATTATCTCTTTTGTGTTTTTAGGTTACTTAAGCCATTAAACAAATATAAACTGGGCACTGTCTGATGAAGGTTAATGAAACAGCCCCCACAACAATAGAGGCAGCATCTCTACCTTTAAGACTGGAATCTAGGATAGTTAGGTGGATAAGGAACTGGTTGGAGAACTGCACTCAGAGAGCAGTTGTCAAGGGCATTTCATCTGAATGGAGGGAGCTGTCCAGTGGGGTGCCACAGGGCTCGGTTCTGGCCCCGGTACTTTTTCACATTTTTATAAATGATCTGGATGAGGGTGTGGAGGGGCTACTCATTAAATTTGCAGATGACACCAAATTGGGAGGAGCAGTGAACACACCAGAAAATAGAGATAAAATTCAACGAGATCTGAACACACTGGAAAAGTGGGAGGATGTAAACAAGATGCAATTTAATAATAATAGGTGCCAGGTAACAAAAATGAGAAACATGCATACTGGATGGGGAATACACTTCTGAACAGAAGTGTATGTGAACAAGATCTTGGGGTACGGGTGGACCAAAAGGTAAATATGAGCAGCCAGTGTGATGCAGCAACAAAAAAGGCTAATGCGATCTTAGAGTGTATCAACAGAGGCATCACATCCAAATTGCAAGATGTCATAGTCTCACTGCACACTGCATTGGTCAGGCCACACCTGGTGTATTGTGTGCAGTTCTGGAGGCCTCACTTCAAAAATAATGTGGACAAAATAGAGCGGGTGCAGAAAAGAGTGACGAGGATGTTCAGGGGTGTGGAGACTAAGCTCTATGAGGAAAGTCTGAGGGACTTGGGAATGTTTAGTCTGGAGAAGAGGAGGTTGAGAGGGGACATGATTGCTCTCTTTAAGTATCTGAAGGGCTGTCACTTAGAGGAGGGCAGGGAGCTGTTCCTGTTGCAAGAGAAGATAGGACTCGCAATAATGGGTTTAAATTTAGGGCAGGAAGGTACCAGCTGGATCTTAGGAAAAACTTCTTTACAGTAAGCGTTGTGCAACAGTGGGATCAGCTGCCTGGGGAGGTGGTGAGCTCTGTCCTCACTGGCTAGTCTTTAAGCGGTGGCTGGACAGACACTTGTCAGGGATGCTCTGGGCTGATCCTGCCCTGAGTAAGGGCTTGGACTAGACGGCCTATAGGGCCCCTTCCACTCTGTGATTCTGTGATTCTATGAATGTCAGCTGAGACCTTCTAAGACTGCATTCTCCTGGTCATTTGGGGGGAGCTGACAGGCTACTACAACACTGCCAAGCCTTCCAACCCTCGTTTCTGTCACTGAACGGTGGGGGAACAGGGAGCTGAGAGAAAGCCAGAGCAGCCCTCGAAATGGCCCCACCCTCTCCCCTGCCACATCCCCTGGCAGAGCGAGGGCTTGCCTAGGTCAGGCTCAACAGCAAACGCCCCCCCCCGGCACTTGTATGGTGTAACTGGCACAGCTTGGCTAGTCCTGCAGCAACCGCCATGCTACTCACTCACCCAGGACTAGTGGTGGTCACTGGATGACTCACTAATATGTGCTTTACATGATTTCCCAAGGTCTGGCAGTAACCCACCATGCAACCTGCTGGGTGATTTACTACTATGCAACTTGGCAGTGGCCACTGTAGAACTTGCCAAGGCTATTCACTACCATGCAACTTGGTAGACTCAGCTCAGTCTCCAGGCAGCTCTCTACTGTGCAACATGCAACTCACCCGAGTCTGGCAACAGCTATGGTCTAACTTGCCTAGATGACTTGTTACTGCACAAATTGCATGACTCAGCCAGATTTCATGGTGACCACCATACAAACTGGACATCTCAGTCAGCCATGATGGCAGCCACTGAATGACTCGCCCTCGAGCAAGTCACGACCATGCAACTTACACAACTCACCTATATTCAGGGATGGCCCTGTGTAACCCACCTGGGAACTCATTAGGACACAACGCGCATGACTTAGCCCAGCAGTGGCTGCCTTGACAGTCACCCATGCAACTTACTACCAAACAACTTGTCTGGGCCCAGTAGCAAACACCAGGTGACTTACTACTGCACAATTTGCCCCAGCAGTCAATACTGAGTCACCTGAGCAACTCATTACCATGCAACTCAGTGGGCCCATCAGCAGCCAACACACAACTCATCCAGGCAACTTGCGACCACATGGCTTAAACAGCTGGCCCAGATCCAGCAGCAGCCACGGCACAACTCACCCAGGCAACTGGCTGCCATGCGACTGGATCAAAACCAGCAACGGCTACTACAAAACCTGCCTGGGTGACTAGCTATCATGCAACTTGTGTGACTTAATTGGGCCTAGAAGGAGTCATGACACAAGCTGCCATTGCACAACTTTCACAACTTAACCAGACTTTCCCCAGTGGCTATATTGCAAATCTGGCTGGGGGTGGAGTGATTGAAACTATAAAAGATGAAAGGCTAAATAAAGTATGGGATCATCTAATTATGGAGAAAATAACAGATTGTCTTCGCCACTCAGAACTTTACCCTAAACCTTCTACTTTTGCAGAGAAATGGCTACCTTTCCTGGAATACCTCTTCGCCTCGGATCTACAGCTGTATAAAAACACATATCTGAACATACTACATCAATAACTGACTCCACAATAATGCACTCACAATGCCGAGATATGTCATGATGCAATTTGATTCTGATAGAACAAGAGACCTACAAGTTCATTGTCATTTTAATCTAACTTCTAGAGAAGAATACACTTAAATATATTTGATATTTCGTCTTTACATATTCTCATTACTAGCTGTTTATTGTTGTTGTTGTTGTTGTTATATCTGTTATTCCACAACCCCACATGACATTTTGTTTGTATTGTTTCTGAAATCTGTTTATTGTTGAAATTTAATAAAAAATATATGTTAAAAAAAAAGATGTAAGGAAAGGAAGGGAGCAGGGAAAGGGGAGATGAGAAGAAAGCTGAAAGTGGGAGAGAAGAAAAAAAGGGAGTTAGGGGGTGGGGAAGAGGAAAAGGAGAGAGGCCATCCTTTGGAAGGAAGGAGGAAGTTTTTTCTCCCCTTTACTAGAAAAATGAGCTATGTAAAGAATATGCAGAAATACTGCAGCAAGGTAGAATGAAACTCTAGTCATCACAATTACAATTACCGGAATTAGTGTAATATTGGTTTTTCAAAGAGGTCAGTCAATCAAAAACAAACTCTTTATGAACTGTTCTTATTAATTGTCACTTACTTTAATATTACCTGATATATTGAAGTGTTATATTAATAGCTGTAATTGATCAAGTCCTCAGCTTTGGGGACAGGGTAGATTAAAATCTCAAAGTAGCTAGAATGTTGGAATTAGATGTGGGAAGCCCAAATTCTAATCTCAGTTTTATTACTAAACAGGAAAACAACAACAGTATTCTTCACTGGGTAGCATTTCTTTATATGTTACCCTGGTATTCTTCCTAATAGTATCTCAATTTTTGAAAACCAAAATCAGATACATACCAAGTTTTCATAGGAATGTTGTACTTACAGAATTACAGCATTAAAGGCTGAGGGGAGACTGTAACATTTTGTGTATTTTTGCAATAATCCTATGAGAACGGTTGCCTTCATTTTTGTCACTCTGATAGGAAACTGAGGCTGAAAAATAACTTGCCTAAGGACACTCAACTACTTCAAATAACTTCCACCTCCAGAATTACGCACATGGATTAGAACTCTCCCTTGTGGTAAAGGTTCCCTTGCAAGCCAGTCGAATCCGACTCTAGGTTCATCTCCTCAGCCAAGAGCCAGCGCTGTCCGAGACGTTCGTGGTCAGAGAACCACGTTAAAAAGTTGCGGTAACAAATTTGTGTTAACTGATCTTGAGTATAATAACATCTCCGAGCATTCCTCTCCTGTCAACATGTGTAGGAATCCACAATTCCTCCACAGTTCCCACCAACTTCCTCCTTTCTCATAGTATACCTAATAGGGACACAATGATGTGGACACACCTTGTCAGTGGGATATTACTCCTGATTATCTGAATACTATCAATTTGAAATTGAAGGCATGAACTGGAAGAATTTCAAATAATGAAAGACAACCCATCACACCCTGCAAGGTAAAGGTTCCCTGACTTAAAATATAATCGGAGCTGACTCTACAGCTGCAGTGGCTCAAGTCGGTTCAAGATGCTGAACTGCAGGCTGTGAAACGTGTCATGGTATGTGGTCAGCATGATTCAAGACCCGGGTGCACGCAAGACAGAGTGGTGAGCTCCTGTCTCTAGTTCCAGCTCCTGCCAACCTAGCAGTTCAAAATGCAAGAAATTGGCAAGTAGATAAATAGGTAGCACTTCGGTGGGAAGGTAACAGCTGTTCCGTGGCACCTTGGTGTTTAGTCATGCCGGCCACATGACCACGGAAACGTCTCCGGACAGCGCTGGCTCTTCAGTGCTTTGAAACGGAGATGAGCCACCACAACCCTAGAGTCGGATCTGACTGGCTTTCAAGCAAGGGAACCTTTACCTTTACTATTACAGTATGAAATCTACACATTTCCAAAGTGATGTAACCAGTAATTACTTATTGTCCAAAACCGTTTTTAAGCCACCCCACTGGTCCTGTTCTCACAAACACTAACATAAGACTAGAACCAATAGCTTCCCTTCTAAGTATGAAGACAAATGGGGAGAAGGGATCCTATTAATCACACTAATTGTGTGTATTAGCATAGTTCAATTACACTATATCCATCATAAGCAGAACCTGATGTTAGAAAATTAAGTCCAGGCTGGCAAGTATGTGTGAAAGAAATGAGATCAGAACCACATATTCCCAGTTGCAGGTGGACTAGTTACCACCAGTGTTCCCTCTAAGCTGAGTTAGTGTGAGCTAGCTCACAGTTTTTTAGCCTCTGGCTCACAGATTTTCATCTGAGCTCGGGAAGGGATGGCTCCAGAGCCAACTGATTTATGCAGCAGCCAAATCGCCCTCCCACAATTTTTAACGCTGGTCACTGGCAAAGTAGAATTTCTGCTCACAAGGCTCCGCCACTTAGAGGGACCACTGGTTACCCCTCCACAGCAGCGTTCCCCCTAAGCTCAGTTAGTGTGAGCTAGCTCACAGTTTTTTAGCCTCTGGCTCATACATTTTTGTCTCGGCTCAGGAAGGGATGGGCTCCAGAGCAAACTGATTCATGCAGCAGCCACATCGCTCGCTGGCAACTTTAATGCCAGCAGCTCACCAAGTAGAACTTTTGCTCACAAGGCTCCACAGCTTAGCGGGGGCACTGGTTTACCACTCCACGGGATGGCTCACATTATTACCATATGCGCCTGTGTGACTCCTTGCGTGAGGCCAGCTCACGCATAAAAACTCCGCCACCCCAAACGCGGGAAGAAGAACCCGACATCTGGGTGGGACCAAAGCGGGGCTACAAGGCAGGGACCTGAAGCGCCTCCCGGAGAAGAGCGCTCCTAAGTCTGCGGGGTTTGCCAACCATTGCACGAGCCTCCTTCCCACCCAGCAGGAGAGGGGGCATTCCCGGCACCCGGGACGTGCCTCCCACGCCCCACTCCTTAGGCACTACCTTGGCCCGCGACATGATCCCCGCGCCCGAGTCCTTCCGCCACCAATCCGGCCGCTCCTTCCTCCCTCCCTTCCTTCCGGGGCCACTCCTGGCCTCCTACCCGGCACCGCTTGGGCGCGCCGATCCGCGCGCAACGGCGACACTGCGTGGCCCGGCCCGGAAAAGGAGTCATGCGTGGAAACGGGTAGGGGAAGTGGGCGGCTGTCGAGCTGGGAGGAGGGAAGGCGGGAAAGAGCGGCGGAGGAGTCGGAGGGGAGGCGGGAAACTCGATGCTTGAGTCCTGGCTCCCGCGCGATCGCGTCTCTGAATGTTCTCGCGCAAGAAATAAGAAGCTGATGTCGCACGGTTGTTACTTAGCAGGATTTTTAAAAGCCGTTTTCCCTACAAACCAAGAACTTTTCAGTATTGCACAACTGAAAAAAAGACGGAGTAGTTCTTTCCAGGGCCATTTTTGTAAAAAAAAGCCCAGCAGGTACTCATTAGCATATTAGGCCACACCCCATGACAGCACAGCTCGTTAGCATATTAGGCCAGACCCCCATGTTACCAGGAGTGTGGGTCATCCAGCCACACCCACCTTTTGCTTCTTATTCTGTTTACCTTGTTTGTTGTCAAAAGCCTGGGGCTTTTTTTGGAGCAGGAACTCCTTTGCATGTTAGGCCACACACCCCTCATGTAGCCAATCCTAATGAGTTTCTGCTGCTGGGTGTGGCCAACTCAGGAGCCAGCCTGATCCCTTCCTGTGCATTCCTGCCCAAATATAGCCCTCCCCTCTTACAATAAGGATTAGCACAAAGTTAAGAGTCCAGTGGCACCTTTAAGTCCAACAACCTTTAGTTCTGGGTATAAGCTTTGGTGCCCATGTACAGTTCTTCAGATACATGAATAAGGATTAGCGTTTGTCCTTCAACAGGTTAGGCTGGGATGTACTAAAAGGAAGGACAGGATTGCCCATTGGAAACACCGGGGGTTAGGCTGCAGTTTGTCACCAAGCCTACATTTAAGAAGCTGCAAGCTTTCAGTTGTTAAATAGTAAATTTCTGGGGGTTTTTTGAAAGTCGAAATACTCTAAATTGAGCAACAACTGGACAAAACATACTGCAAGACCCCGCCTGCTTCTAGTGCGTGTGCTTGTGAAAACTGATTATGAATGTACTATTCACCTGAACTGTATTTAACATAGCTGCAATGCCAAATAAAATCAGGACAATTTTCATAAAATGAAAGATCGGAAAGTGTTTTCCATTCACAGAAGTAGAACTGCTGTTTTATGGAGTTGCCTGCATCCCCTCTCCCACTTTTCAACTAGTGGAGCCAGAACATGATACGTGGCTTATGTTTATTGAATTTGAATTCACAATGTTTTACTACATATATCTAAATCTTCCTGAGAAATGTAATAGGTAAAGATAAGCCCCAGGCCCAGACCAACATGTCTGCATGAGTTCTTTGTAGACATGCACATTTATCCCAAATTAATTAAAGCTCCATTGTTTTTTATCTGGAAGTATGAGTCTCTTCCCAAACTTTGGCTTTGAATTTTGACCCAGAAAAACATATCTTGAGGCTTGTGGATAGATCATTCAGAGGGGTTGCCACAGCACCTGCCTATGTGCTTCCTGGAGTTTGCTTGCCTTTTGAATGTCTCTTCCCCAAAGCAAAGATCTGATTCCAGATTTCCCTTCCCCTTCGGTGCAGGAGTTACACTATAAGAGCCTGGAGATATTGCCTTTACATCTTCTGGGAGACGTAGGTGCTTCACATGAAAGCTTCCAACATTTTGAGGAACTTCCCACTTTTTTAGTTTGATAATCCTATCTTAGGCCCCGTTCACACTGAGTATTTGCCCCGCTGAAGGCAGGGGAGCCCTGCAGACTTTCCGTGCGCGATCATACGAGCACATCTGGGAGGCGTAGTGCTCCCGTGGCCAACCCGCAGCTTCCCGTGGAAAACATGGAGTAAAAAACTACTAGGTCCGAAGCACTAGTTTCCGGAAACCCCGGGGCAAAGGCTGGTGTCTGATCGCGGGAGCACCAGTATCCCGTGGCTTCCAACGCCTGCCCATGTCCCCGGGGTTTCTGGATGTTGTAAGTTTCCATGGGATGCGCACCAACGCTGAACAGCACATGCGCACACACAAGACACTGACAGCGGCCCGCCCCCTCCAATGGCGCATGCGCACTTCGCAACACTTTGCACTTGCGTGGTCTGCTGCACTGCTTTTTTGCTGCGCTGCAGCAGCGTGGTGTGATCGGGGCGCAGAGCTGGAGCGTGGCAACCCAGTGGCCCCTGTGATCGGGCTACCGCACCTTATTTAGCTCCGGGGCGAACTGCCATGCCTCTCCCCTGCATTTTCTGGCCCGTATGACCGGGGCCTTAGTATGTCTGAGATATTAAAAAGATGCCATAACTCCTCGCAATCAAAGAAGATCAAACCAGAATAATTAACATTTCACCATTCACAGTATGCTGTTCCCGGCAGCATGGAGCTCGCCCATAAGAACAGCTAAGTTTTCAAAACACTTGATCACTGGTTTAGAATCAACTTTATTCAACACTTTAAGCAGACAAAGGTTCAGTTTACTCACATTCTCTTTCCTGGTGCTGATAAAAGCCTTAAAGTCTGTTGGCAGCCAGTGTAATGCCTTCAGCACAGGCTCCCTCATGGGAAGACCCTGCCTGCAGCATTTTGCACTAGCTGCAGCTTCTAGATTTGCAACAAGGGAAGCCCCATATAGAGAGCGTTACAGTAATCATATCTTGAGGTGACCATCCATGGATCACTGTTGCTAAGTTGTTGCGTTCGAGGAAGGACTGCCTAATCAGTCGAAGATGGTAAAAGGTTGACTTGGCAGTGGCTGCTACCTGGGCCTCCATTGTTAAGGAGGCATCCAAGAGCATTCCCAAGCTCCTAACCCCTGGCGCTGGCACCAATGGCGCCCCATCAAAGGTCGGAAGTGGGATCTCTACCCCTGGACTGCCTCGACTCAAGCACAGGACCTCCGTCTTTGTCGGATTCAGTTTCAGTCAGTTAGGTCTAAGCCAACCAGCCATGGCTTGTAATGCCCAGTCCAGATCTTCCAGTCTAGAGCCAGACTGACCACCCAACATCAGATAGAGCTGGGTGTCATCCGCATACTGGTGACATCCCAGCCCATACCTCCAGGCAATCTGGGCAAGGCGGTGCATGTAGATGTTAAATAACATCAGGGATAGCACTGCCCCTTGGGGCACTCCACACTCTAGTGGGTGTCCCCTAATGCTATCCTTTGTCCCCGACCATGGAGAAAGGAGACAAGCCATTGAAAGGCAAGGCCCTGAACTCCTACGTTGGCGAGGCGGTGGGTCAGTAACTGATGGTCGACCATGTCAGACACTGCCAACAGGTCCAACAACAACAGCACTGCCAAACCACACCGATCCAGATGCCTCTGGAGATCGTCTGTGAGGGCGACCAGTGCTGTCTCCGTCCCATGTCCTAGGTGAAAGCCAGACTGGAAGGGATCTAAAATGGAAGCATAATCTAAAAAGCTCTGTAGCTGAATTGCCACGGCCCTCTCTTTTATTTTGCCCAGATAGGGCAAATTGGAAACCAGGCGGTAATTAGCTAATATCAGCCGGATCCAAAGATGGTTTCTTTGAGAGAGGACGCACCATTACTTCCTTGAGTGCCCCAGGAAACAGTCCCTCTATGAGGATCCCTTAGGGCGCTATGCAGCCCACTGTGGCCTACTTTAATTAGCCATGATGGGCATGGATCAAGGCAGCATGTGGTAGGGCGAACCACTAGGAGCACTTTATCAACTTCCTCAAGGCTAAGCAGACTGAAATGATCCATAAGCTGGTTGCCATCACACCGACTGTATGATTGTGCCATGGACTTGGTCCCAGGGGCACCCCTTCCAGCGGGGCTACTATATTCACTGTCAGCCCCAGAACTAGCAGCTCTGGAGGACTTTTTGACAAAAAAAACTGCAACGTGGGTTCATTTGGTCCTCCATTTCTCCTATGTTGGCCCCAGTGTTGTTCATGAAAAAGAAGACTGGAGAGCTTTTTCTCTGTAACGAATATTGAGCCTTGAATAAAATTACCGTTCAGGACCAGTATCCCCTTCCCTTGATTTCAGAGCTTCTGGAGTATATCAAGGGTGCCCAGGTGTATACCAAATTAGATCTATGAGGGGCCTACTACCTGGTGCACTTCAGGGAAGGGGAAGAATGGAAGACTGCCTTCAGTAACAGATATGGGCAACTGGAATATCTAGTAATGCTCTTTGGTTTCACCAATGCACCTGCCATGTTTCAGAGGCTAATGAATGACATTTGCTGGTACCTGCTTGACCAGTACGTCATAGTCTTCCTAAACAACATCTTGATTTATTCCCGCAAACTACTAAGCACACCAAACGTGCACACGGTGCTAAAGTGATTATGGCAACACAGCCTGTACGTGAAACTTGGAAAATGCACCTTTGACCTACCAGCCATGGAATTGTTAGGCCATGTGATCTCACCTCAAAGCATTACAGTGGACCCAAAAAAGATTGAAGAAAGCCCCTAGCTCCAGGAAAGATGTGCAACGGTTCCTGGGATTCACCAAGTATTACTGCCAATTCATTCCCGGCCAGTATTGTACCACTGTTGTGTCCATTATTGTACCACTGACCCAACTTCTGCAGCCCCAGTAGCCCTTTCAATGGATACCAGATGCTGACCAAACATTCAGAACCCTGAAGCCATGGTTCTTACTGGAACCGCTGCTCTCGTACCCTGATCCTGAGCTGCTGTTCATTGTGGAGACTGGCACTTCAAGTAATGCCACCAGAGCTGTCCTCTCCCAACAAGAGACTCTTGCAGGTACCCCACTACCCTGTGTGTACTATTCCCGTCAACTGACACCCGCAGAAAAAATTATGCAATCGGGGAACGGGAGTTACTCATAATTAAAGCAGCCTTCAAAGTATGGCATCACCATTTTGAAGGGGCTCGGAATCCAATCCAGGTATTCACCGATCATCAGAATCTGAAACTTCTCCAAACAGCTCATCACCTGAACCAGTGCCAGATTTGATGGTCCTTATTTTTCTTCCATTTCCAGTTCAAAATCATGTTCATACCCTATTCCAAGAACAAAAAAGCCAACACCCTCTCTCTCTAACCTGAGTTTGCCTCTGCTTCAAGGGAAGCAAGTTACCGCCATTCTGCCACTTGAAACCTTTGCCTCCACTCAAGTCAAATCAGAGCTTCCGGATAGAATCTGGCAGCAACAGATCCCTTCACCCGAAACCAGCTCCGGGAACTTCAGGCACCATCACATTCAGGGGTAGGGGAGTTCACAGAGGAAAATGGTCTATTAACTCACTGAAGCCAGATATGTGTTCCTCCCGGCCCCTTGTGGACTAAGGTATTGCAGTTATCGCATGATATGAAACCTGCTGGACACTTTGGCTGCCACAAAACCATGCACTTGGTAACTCACAAATTCTGGTGGCCTCAAATACAATCCAATGTGGCTGCCTATGTCACTTCCTGCCACATCTGCAGAAGAGTAAAGGACCTTCTGGGTAAGCCGTCAGGGTTATTACAACCACTGCCTACTCCTACAAGGCCCTGGATGACCATCTCAGTTGACTTTGTTACAGACCTACCATGTTCCAAAGGGCATGCAAGCATTCTAGGTGTAGTGGACCTCGTCAGGTAATCCTGACATCAGATGGATGGAAGGGTAGGAGGGAGGGATGGTCTGCAACTTTTCATGCTCTGGAATGTAGGGAGGGTTTCAGGTTGCCTAGGAGACTCTGGGTTACATCACCTGGGCAATCTGTTATCTCACCAAATGTCCTTGGGTCTCACAGATTCTGTTTCCTCTGTTTGGGACAGCTCTAGGGCGTTTTGGTTATTTACTGCTTTAGTGCTTTCGCACCTTTTCCTGCGCACGGGCTCGACAACTATTGGTAGATAGAGGGGGGGCATTTCGAGCTGGTATAACTGTGGGTGCCTTTTTAGATTTAGTTATCACTGACAATGAAGTGTTACCATAGTACAAGTGGGAATATAAAGATTTTTTATATAGGTTTTTTCTTCTTGATTGTTCATATTCATATTTTTCTTGGTTTTCTGGATTCCTCTTTTAAGTAATATTTTATTAGGATATAAGAAATACCTGTTATATAGAAGGCTTTCCTCTTGTAGGTCTGATATTGTCAGCAGACAACATAATAAGTACAAAGTTCATGATTCTGTAGTTCTTAAGGGCAACACTTTGCAGTGTCTGGGTCAGATAAGATTTTGGTTTCATATCAAGAACAACAAACACTTTTGTTTAGGATATGAAGAATCCTTGCCCATTATCATTTAGGTTAGGTTAAGTAAACTGTTAGGTTTTACGTAGATTTGATGTAAATATGTTTCTTCACATCTGACAAATCAGAGGCTTATTATTCAAATGACCACTGTCTTTTGTAACCAATTATGCTTTTTGAATATTGTTTTTTTGATGATGTCAGTCCATGTATAAAATATCATGTATTTCCTGAATATGCTCAGAATATGTTCAAGAAGAAGAAGAAGAGGAAGATGAAGAAAGAAAAGTAGTCAATTTTTTGATGAGTTATTTGGTCTAATTGTTTTCCTGTTAATTGAAGCCTATCTCCCAAATATGCTGAGAAGAAAGTAGTCAATTTTGGATGGACTCTTTGGTCCAACTGTTTTCCTGTTAATTGACTGACTTTCTGGGAAACCTGACACCTCTTCACCAAGATGAGTCACTATGTTCCCTGCTCTGGACTCCCCACAGCTCAAGAAACTGTACAACTGTATCTGGACCTTGTCTTCCGACTGCATGGGATTCCTGAACAGATAACAACTGATCAGGGTGTCCAGCTTACCTCTTAGTTTCGGCGAGCCATGAATTCCCGCTTGGCACCACCTGCATTTGTCGTCTGCCCACCATCCACAGTCAGGTGGACAGACTCTACCTTAGAGCAATACCTCTGGTGCTACACCACCCACCAAAAGGACAATTTGGTAGCATTCCTTCCTTTAGCTGAGTTCACCTACAATAACTCAGTGCATTACTCCACTCAGCAGACCCCATTCATGGCAATGTACAGATACCATCCTCGGTATTCCCCTCCACACACACCCTCATCTAATGTTCCAGCAGCAGACAACTACATGCAGGAACTTCAATCCACCCAGAAATTCCTTCAGGAACAGTTACATCAGGCCAAAGAAGCCTACAAAGAAGTAGCCGATCAATGACGACAGCCAGGCCCGCTATTAGGAGAATCAGAAGAAGAGATTGGATTTATACCCTACCCTTCACTACCCAAAGGAGTCTCAGAGAGGCTTACAAACTCCTTTCCCTTCCCCTCCCCAAAACAGACACCCTGTGAGGTAGGTGGGGCTGAGAGAGCTCTTTCAAGAACTGCTCTTGATAGAACAGCTCTGAAAGAGCCTATGACTGACCCAAGGTCACACCAGCAGCTGTATTGGAGAAGTGGGGAATCAAACCCTGTTCTCCCAGATTAGAATCTGTGCTCTTAACCACTACACCAAACTTAACTACTACACCAAACTCCACCAAAAGTGGATGACCAGGTGTTGTTGTCACGTGGCACATACGGAGCCAGAGGCTGTCCCGCAAGTTTGACACTCTGTTTATCGGCCCTTTCCACATTGTGGACCAGATCAGTCTTGTTGCCTTCTGGCTCCACTTGCCCCCAACTCTTTGTAACCATCCAGTGTTTCACCGGTCCCTCCTACTATCCGGTTCACCTCCAGATTCCTTGAGACCATCAACTCTCTGCCTCCCCCCGTGCTTGTCAAGGGATACCCAGAATATGAAAGAGTGCAGGTCTTCGACTCTCAGTGTTGTCGGAGCCAGCTACAATACTTTATTGATTGGAAGGGGTACAGCCCCAAAGAACGCTCCCGGTAACCGGCCGACAACCTTCATGCACCAGATTTGGTGTCCCAGTCCTACCAGGCCGACCCTCAGAAACCCAGCCCCATAGTTGAGGGGGGCCCTGAGGGGGGGATGGTGTCATGGGCCAGCCTGACCGGCCAGCGTCCAGAGTGGCTGAAGACTCCTCAGGAGTCAAGGAGTCGTATGCAGCCAGCTCTGAACCAGCTAAAGTTAGTGAATCAGAGATACCGGAGTCTCAAGATTCATTGCCGGCAGCTAACCTCGACCCACCCATGCCTAGCTCTGAAGTAGCCGACCAAGCACAGCTGCAGGAAAGTAGCCCGCGAGGTCATCCCCCTCCCAGTTAACTGAACAGCAAAGGGAAAAACTCTGGCAAGACTTAAGGACATGCAGACAGAGTGCTCGCCTCTTGGCTTGGCACCAGCTGCTTAATGATAGCAGATCTGAGTAAGTACAGGAGCACCTCAGAGCAGATGGCTGTAAATCAGACTGGTTAAGGAATGCCTATATAAAGGAGACCTGGGGGAATTGCATGTCAGGACATGTCACAACCCTGTGAACTTTGCAACCACAATGCTGGACTCTGCCTGCCTCAACCTTGCTGATCAATGACCCCGGGCTGCCTTGGCTCTGCTTTCCTGAACAACCCATGAACTCTGACTGCTGCTAAACTGGTATCTGATCTCCGGGCTGGACTCTGGACTGTGATCTAGCTCTGTTGCCTTGCTCTCCCTGTATTCCAGGACAAAATAACATGACTGTGATTTAAACCAGTAAATTAGGAAGGCCTAGCAAAGAATATCAAGATAGAAAGAGGAGTTGGGTTAAATATCTTGCTTTTCTCTACCCTGAGAAGTCTCAAAACAGTTTATAATCGTCCACCTTCCTCTCCCCACAACAGGTACCATGTGAGGTAGGTGGGGCTGAGAGAGTTCTGAGAGAACTGTGACTGGCTCAAGGTCACCCAGCAGGCTTCATGGAGGGGAGTGGGGAATCAAACCCGATTTTCCAGATAAGAGTCCACTGCTCTTAACCACGACACCACATTGAGTCTTTAAGAAAAGTTAAAGCCGATAAAGCGGTAAATACAAAGTCATCATCCAGAGCAGAGTGAGACTTTGATGACAGCCAAACAAAGGAGAACAATGGCACAAGTTCACACTGAGACCAGATATTAAGGATGGAGAGACAGGAATCAAATAAATAACAGGAAATTCCTTTATAAATCTGGCAAGATCAGCATGTGAGTAACTAGAACATACTAAGCTCCTAATCCTCTTTAGAGAATTCCAGAAAGAAAACAGTGGGTGCATACAGGCCGGACATTAAAGCAGTAGCTGTGGTGGATTTCTTCTTGCACCATGAGCCTTCCTTCCTTCTGCCTTTGCAAATGATAGGCACATACAGCAGTGACTCAAATGCTGGTTCAGCTGTCCATCCTGTTCGTTTCATTAGGTTTCAAGGCAAGCTGTCCAACTTCTTGTTGAATAAAAGCACCTTACGTGTGTGTATTCATAGATGCACTCATTCATCCCTTAATTTTTTCCAGAAGGCAAAATCATTTTTTTACAAAAAGTTGCAGAAACTGCTCAGTCGATGGGAATAAGATGAGTTCATCATTTCGCAGGTACCTGTAAAACAGCGCCATGGGCTGGCTTCTTCTGTGAAATTCATAGAACTGTTTTTTCTTCTTCCCTGGAGAGAAACCAGATTATTTGAACAGCATGCAAAGCACTGGCTTTCAGAGCAACCCAGCCATGCAAATAAAGTTGTGCCTGTATGCACCCAATGGCACACATCACATTTGTGAGTGGAGAAAGGAAAGAACATTGTGCTTTTCATCTACATCATGACTTCTAACAAAGCAAGTAAGCTTTACAGATACTTTACAGTATTAGGAAACTAGTGCTGTGTGAGGGAAGGAGGAGAGTTTAGAACGGCGATACTGAAGACCAATACAAATAGCACCAGCTTCTAGGTCCAGCTCTGTTCTCTTTGTAGAAATCAACGGCTAACTGTGAAGCAAGAACAGAAGCAGGCCAATGATGCATTTCCAAACAATAGGACATCTCCAGCTCCAAACAATAGGATATCTGCCCTATTTATACAGAATGATAAACACGCTATTGTCTGATTTTATGCCTCATGCTTGCCTCATCCCCCCCCACATACAAGCTGTGCAAGGCTTGTGCTAGTGATCTATATCAACACGTACTTCATTCACAAGTGCAACTTACTGATTTCTGTCCAGCACATCCCCCTCCCCCCATTCAGCCTAGCTTTTTGCACAAGTATGAAACCAGATACCAGAGCAGACCAACCTTACATATTATACTGAAAATGTGGGGTGAATTAAATAGGGGGAACTGGGACTATTCAAAAACTGTAAACCACTAAATCTAATAGGAATTGGGTCTGACATGGCTTAGACACCCAGGTTGCCCACTCCTGCTCTCGGGCACCCTTCTAAGAACATCACTGTCTAAGACAACACTTACCTTATCAAAGTCTCTTAGCCTACTGCACAGCTACAACAAGTAAGTGGCACAGGTTTGATGCATT
Organism: Gekko gecko; assembly: GCA_029375565.1. Taxonomy (NCBI): domain Eukaryota; kingdom Metazoa; phylum Chordata; class Lepidosauria; order Squamata; family Gekkonidae; genus Gekko; species Gekko gecko. Next base: position 79,596,880 of record JAPDNY010000003.1, on the reverse strand, counting down.
GCAAACAAATATGTTTTCCGCTTGCAGCCATTATCCTTGGCAGCTCCTGCACAGGGAAGAGGCAGGCACTGGCCGGAGGAACAAGGCTGCAGCTGCATGTTCAAGTTGGCAGGACGCTTTTGGCACCTATCCTTTCTCCATTCTACTCGCAGCCAATCAATCCAAATAAAGAGAATGTTTAAAACCCAACAAGACACACTGATCAGGCCAGTAGTATTATGAGCCAGCCAGGAAGCTTCTTACCCAGCACACTGGAGCTTCGGGATTATTCAAAAATCTAATGGCCAATTTATACCATCATTGAAATCAAATAGAAAGGCTTTTCCTGGATTGCACCACATCAGACTCTGGGCGGGGCTTGCATGATGGAAACTCTGTTTTCAGGTGCCCCAACCCCAGCATACACACGCAAACCCTGTACATTTTTAAAAAGCCTGCACACCAGAGAGGCTGAGCTTTCCCAGTTACAGAGTGTTTTTGTAGATGCACAAGGATATGTTGTGGGAGTACACTCAGATATGCAGCACTCCCACCTGCAGGGGCCAAAGTGGCATAAATTGGCCCTAAGCTAAACCAAACATTCAGAGAAGGCTTGTGGCACAGTCCTCCCCAGCATATTAGAATGGAGGCAGGCAAAACAACATCTGAATATTCTTCTGGATCAACTCTTCCCTTGCATGTTGAAGTCATGAATATAACTAGATCATAATGCTAAATCCTGCACATGCTACCCTCCTGACAGTGGAAGCATTCAAATTGGGACTGACTCAGAAACTGTAAACCACTAACTGTAATAGGAACTGGGTCTGACATGGCTTGAACACCCAGGTTGCCCTCTCCTGCTCAAGGGGACCCTTTCTGCTGGGACTGTGCCATGTTTGTTTTTTCCCCCTGATTGTTTGAATAAGCTTCCAGGGCTTTATTAATCAAGACTGTGCATACGTGCATGCCTGCTTTAGTCACTCTAGGTACATTTGCAATACAGGTGAACATGAGAAATCTGGAGTCCTTAGAGCAAAGACTCAGACAGCTGAAATCTCTTCACCTTGTGCTGAGCCTTTAGCCGACAGGCTACCTGAGACATTGTCGGAATCTAATAGCTCAACAATGCTGTATGGAGAACAGTCTTCTAGGCCCATCTTGCTACAAAGCCAGCCACAGAACCCTTTTTCCATATCTCTCACAGCATGCCACCAATCCCCAAAGGCCCATGAGATCTGAGTCACTGCTGTATAGAGGCCCAGGGAGCAGGAAACAACCATGATTATGATTGGGTAGAAGATGATTAGAAAGGGGCAGAAGGTGATCTTGTGCCAGAAGGTCCTCTCTTCATTGTACACTAAGAAGACATTGTACCAGGTGATGGTCCCATAGTAGAAGGAAACCACAAAGGACATAATGAAGATGACAGGGAGGCAGACAAGGCTCCAGAGAAGGATGTGGGGGCCCTTAGCCAGCCCAACTTCACAAGCTTTTTTCCCTTCTGGCATTTCAGTTTTGGGAGGGTCTTTCGACTTAGTCAGCTCTTGCAGCTCTTTGTCAGTCAGGGTAACATGAATATCCACCATCTGGCCTTTCTTCTTTCCTCTTGTGATGGTTCCAGTTAAAGTAACGTATCTGCTATCTAAGGGCATTGCCCAAGAACCTAGGAGAACAAAGAAATAAAATCAAAACGAGACAGACCCCAAACCAGAGTTTCATTTTTTTTTGCAGTAGGGTTGCCAGGCCCCCTGGAGTCACCAATGGGGAATGGGGGGGACGGGTTGCCAGATCAAGGCTGGGAAACTCCTAGAGATTTGGGAATGGAGCCTGAGGAGGACAAGGACCTCAGTGGAGTACTATGCCATAAAGTCCATTCGTTTTCTCCAAGGGAACTGATCTTTGTAGTCTGGAGATGATCTGTAATCCGAGGGCATCCCCAAGTCCCACCTGGAGATTGGCATCTCTAGCAATCAATCTCATTTAAACAATGTTAAGGAAACCAGAGGTTGCATTTGTTTATGTACATTGTATTAAATTCAACAGGGCTAACTATTAGGTTAAGTTTACAGCAGATTCACACCAAGAAAACAGCCTGATTGTGTATATAGTTAGCTGTGCCAAGCTAACTGAAATCACTTTGCATAAGAACATGCTAAAAAGTTGGGTTTTTTTATTTGCCCCAGGTTTCTCATCTTACGAGACCAACACAGACATTAAAACTTGCATTGCCATACAGTTAACATCTAGTCAATTGTCTACATCAACATTTATAAACAAGATTGGAGCAGTGTTCCCTCTAAGCTGAGTTAGTATGAGCTAGCTCGATGTTTTTTAGCCTCCAGCTCATTTATTTTTGTCTTAGAAGAAGAAGAGAAGAGATTGGATTTATACCCCACCCTTCACTACCCAAAGGAGTCTCAGAGTGGCTTACAAACTCCTTTCCCTTCCCCTCCACACAACAGACACCCTGTGAGGTAGGTGGGGCTGAGAGAGCTCTGACAGAAACTGCTGTTTTTCAAGAACACCTCTGACAGAACTATGGCTTGCCCAAGGTCATCCAGCAGGTGCAAGTGGAGGAGGGGGGAATCAAACCCGGTTCTCCCAGATTAGAGTCCGCACACTTAACCAACTACACCAAACTGGCTCCAGAGCAAACTAATTTATGCAGTAGTCAAATCGCTCGCTCACAACTTTAATGCCAGTAGCTCACAAAGTAGAATTTTTGCTCACAAGACTCCACAGCTTAGAGGGAGCATTGGATTGGAGTACAAGGATTTCATTTTTCAGACATGCAAATATTAGACAAAAAACATAAGAGCCCTACTGGATCACACTACTGGTCCATCTGGTTCAACATCCTGTTTCATACACTGGCCAGCCAGTTTTCTTGGAGGGCCAAGAAACAGGGCATAGAGGCCACAGAGCCGCTGGTAGTCAAAAATTTGCTGCCTTTATATTTGAAGGTTCCCTTAACTCACCATGGCTAGTAGCCAGTGAAGAACCGATCCCCCATGAATCTGTCTAACCCCCCACTCAAAGCCACCACTCAAAGGGGGTGGGACAAATAATACGGCTCATGATTTGACAACTGCTTTCCAGAATGAATTTTAAAAGTCATATAAGTCCCTTTCCTAGCTTCTAGGAGAAAGTGAAACATGCACCATAAATCACAAACCACTCATCTCAGGGCGTTTACCATCTGCTATAGAGTGTCCCAAGAACTTGGAGCCTTCCTCTGAATTCTTCTCACCCTCCTCCTCATCCACCTGTTCTTCTTCCACCTTGTTCTCATTCCCTGTCCGGTACACGATGATGGATTCCGGGCGGGGTTCTTTCTTTCTCTTCTTCCTCCTGTCTGTCGTTGCCTCTCCATCAAAGGTCACTGCAGTAGCCACGGCTCTGCGTAAGGAGTGGCACTGAGGGCTCTGGGTCCCACTCCTGCTCGCCCGCGCTGCAGGTTCTTCCACCCCACGAGCGTTCTCGCTGGGCATCTCTGCGGGGCTTTTATTTCAACAAGAGATCAGCTTTCTCTGTACTTCTGAGTCATTAACACTGATTTTCAGGGATGTTCCGGCTAATAACAGCAACCATTTCATAGCGCTGATCAAGCACATTGCATTCCTAAAGAAAAGAAGAGAAAATAATTGGAACAAACACTCATCCCATTTAGTAAAATGAAGTAGGATCTATGGCATTCTGCCAGCTAATACAGAACATCTGGCACCCAACAATCTTATAGGTCCTGCCTCCTAGGTCCAAGATCAATATTATCATTGTACTTTTTGCATATTTATATTAAATTTTTAACTCAGAGTTTAAAACAGATTGAAATGGGGTTTTTTTTTACTAAAGGCTTTTATTTATTTATTTATGTTCACTTTGTCCCCATGTGTGATTTAGGGCTACCTTTTTTTTTTACAACTGAAGGATTTTCATAAAATATATATGACTAGGAATAAGGCCCACTGTGGAAATAAATACAACAAGCTCTAGAAAGAGGCTCTGGGTGGGTGCCCTGGCCTTGGGCACTCAGCGTCAATTTGCTGTGGCGATCTCAGCAAGGTATACTGACACAGGGTCCACCGTTTTCTCCAGGAGAACTGATCTCTGCCATCTGGAGAGCACTTTTAATTCTGAGTGATCTCCAGCCCTCACCTGGAGATTTATCAAACCGTCAAACACTGTGATAAAAATGGCAATGACATTTAACAAATCTTATGAACATCAAATTATATTACAATCAGGGCTATTTTGGGGGCAGAACGCACTGAAACAGCGTTCTGGCTGGCTTCTGGAGGCCTCCCCATCTTTCCCAGCCTGCCAGAGAGGCAGAGGGGCAACCCTGGCGAATCCCAGGCTCTCCGAGGCTCCGCTCCCCTTCCCTTCCTTCCCCTGGCGAGGCGAGTGAGCACAGCACCCAGGCAGGCACGCAGGCAGCTCTTGCCATGGCAACCCCTGCCCGAATGTGCATGTGGAGTGGAGTGGAGTGGCACTCTCACCACCTCGAGGCTCCCACCTCCGGCTCCTCCCCAGCCAGCTTGATGTGATGCTAATCCCCAGTTGGCTTTGTCATCAAGGCTATCAGTGGCTGGGCAGCCTAGTTGCCTCCTCCCCGGCATGGGCCGCCTTCTCTCTTCTTGCTTGCTGGCCCCCAAGTGAGGTAGCCCAGCCAGGAGCTGTCGCTTTGCTGCCCTGATTCCACTGGAGCACAGTTGCCTTCCTGGTCCAGCCCCGCCAGAGAACACAAGCCCACGGGAAGGGGGAGACAGTGAATGGCACTCAAAACGGATCACTCTCTCGTCCCCTCTTCCAGGTAGAGCGATTCCCTTTAACCAAAATCTCTTTTATTCCAGTAGCAGATAAGGCAGTCCTCCCCCCCGGCAAGTAAGTATAACTTCTCCCCTACTCTCAGGGCAATGTACTCAAAGGCAGCTACTAGTCAGTTAGTTTCAGCAGATGCAGTTGGTTTGGATTTGTTTTCACCTATACAGATCACTTCTTGCTTTTTACATATGGAAAGTGCTGGGAGCTCAGTTGTTTTGCTTTACATATGTAAAGGGCTTTTGCTTTACATATGTAAAGGGCTGAGAGCTCAGTTGTTTCGCTTTAAAATACTTCCTGGCACAGGGGTGGCCAAACTGCGGCTCCCCTGCGGCTTGTGAGCCTTGCCAGCCCCCCCCCGCCCCTCCTGCTTTCAAAGCAGAGGTTTTTTTTTTTTTTTTTTAAGAAAAACTAGTTGGGCAGGCAGGTGGCCAGCCAGCCGGGGCCTGCACAGTGGCAGAAGTCCCGCCCCCAGCTTCCAGGAGCCCAGAGTCGGGCCAGGACAAGGTGGGCGGGGGCTGCACATGCAGCACCTTCTTGCCGCTGCAAGGGTAAGTTGACTTGTGGGGGGGGGCTGCAGCGTGCTCCTATGTGGTGGGCGGCAGGGACTCTTTTGGGGTGGGGATAGGGGCCAAATCCCACTGGACTCAAACTTTATTTCTTTTTTAAAAAAACTTCTTGCCCCCTGTTGTGTGGTGGGTTCGACGCATTAAGGAATCAGGAAACAGCGTGATAGTCAACACATGGTTTACTCGTACACAACAGAACAACCCAATACCAGCCGATGGCCAACTATATACAGTCCCTGTGGACCACCCCCAGGGTGACCGCTTGAGGTTTCAGGATCCTAGTCCCTATTGTCGCTTGAGCTCTAAGCTCAGGTAAGGTCGCTGTCACCTAGTGGTGGTCAGCGAACATAACACCGCCATTGCGGGCGACCAAGCTGCTCTGGGGTGGGTGGCGGGGCTTGTTTGGCTGGGGTGGGGGTGTTCAGAGCGTGCTCAGCTTGCCCGCAGCTTCCCCACGCCGGCTGGCCTGCAGTGCCCAGAGGGGAGCATCAAGCCAGGGCTGCAGGAGCCTGGCTGCCATCTGGCCTTTGCAAATAAGGGGTGGGAGGCAGAAAGTTTGGCTGCTGCAGCTCCTGCCAAGCCTGGATTCAGAAGCAGCAGCAGTACGTGACCCCTTTAAATGGTGAGCTTCCCAAAGTGCAAGGCAAGTCTTCTCTCACACTCTCCCTTCTCCCCAGCTGGTTTAGAAAGGATGGTAAAAATTTCAACCGGCTGAACAAGGGAAGGGAAGGAGTGATCCACTCCCAGCTGCTCCAGCCCAGCCAGTCCCGTCCACTTAGTAAGGAGCCACAAGGGCATGCAGGGCAGTGTCCTCTACATGACTTCCTGTGCTGTGAAAACAAAGCAGGGGGTGAGAAAATCCCAGCCAGCCAGTCCCAGGGAGAGAGTGAGTCTGCTACACCCAGCAGTTTTGCAGGCAGCCTGGGGACAGGGCTGGAGAAAGGGATGGGAGAAGGGGAAGAGCTACAATTCATGTATGAAGAGCTTCTGCAAACAATTCATGATTTTTTAAAAGCAACCTAGAAGTCCAGTTCTCATTTGAAGGTGGGTCAAGGGGGGGGGGCTTAAATTCATGTATGAAGAGCTGCTGCAACTGCAAATAATTCACAACGTTTTTAAAGCGACCGTTTTTCGCTTTAAAACTTTATTTTTAATTTGATTTATGCTACTTATTTATTATTTTATAACCATGACAATCTTGAATAGTTGTGTATGTACGGACACATAATGACTGCCCCGAAGAAAAAAATATGCCCCACAAATCAAAAAATCTTGGCTATGGGCCTGGACAAAAAGGCTGCCCCGTTTCTCGCTGGCTGGCTGGCTGACATTAAGAGCATCAGAAGAGCCCCGCTGGATCGGACTTGTGGTCCATCCTAGTCCAGCATCCTGTCTCACACAGTAACCAACCTCGAATTGAACACTGTATTCAAATCTTTCCCCCATCCAACAGCTTCCTTTTTTCTTTAAGATTCAGATGTGCTTTTCTTTTTGACCCCACTGTGAGCTCCTGGCGAGTTTTCTTCCTGCTGCTCCTTCTGTCTCTGACCCTCTTTATTTGTCTGTCTTTCTTAGCCTATCAAGGTCAGTATTGTTTTGAGAGGTTTCAAGCTCGTACTTTGAATAAAACTTTGTTGGGCTTAAATGTACCACTGGACTCAGACTTTGTTAGACAGGCAGAAGTATTATTTTCTCCACCAGTCTTCCCGTGGTGTGAAATATTTGGACTTGAAGGTAAAATGCAGACCTTTTTGTGTGGATTTAAGAAGAGGAGGAGGAGGAGATTGGATTTATACCCCACCCTTCACTGCCCAAAGGCATCTCAGAGCGGCTTACAAATTCCTTTCCCTTCCCCTCCCCACAACAGACACCCTGTGAGGTAGGCGGGGCTGAGAGAGCTCTGACAGAAACGGCTCTTTTTCAAGAACAGCTGTGCCAGAGCTTGTGACCAACCCAAGGTCACATCAGCAGGTGCAAGTGGAGGAGTGGGGAATCAAACCCGGTTCTCCCAGATTAGAGTCCGCGTACTTAACCACTACACCAAACTGGCTCTTGACTATCTGTGGCTGGGGCCATGTGGTTGGAGTCTTTAGATGAGGCTGAATAAGGGCAACATGACTTAAGGTTCCTGAGAGGTGCAAAATGCACAAGGATTTTGTCAGGCCTTTTCCTTATGCAACAACAAAATTGTTGGTGGAAAGTGCCATCTAGTCGCAGCTGACTGATAGTGACCTTGTACAGTTTTTTAAGGCAAGAAACGTTCAAAGGTGGTTTGCCATTGCCTGTCTCTGTGTTACAACCCTGGGCTTCCATGGTGGTCTCCCATCCAAGCACTAACCAGGGCTGACCCTGCTTAGGATAAGCTTTCACAAACTAGAGCCCACCAAATCTGAATACATGAAAGCTGATGCCACAATAAATCTGTGAAGGATCTGCAGGTCTCCTTGTTTTTTTTGTTTTCCCTGGAAACTAACCTACTACTCTTCGGGAAGAAGTGAGAGATACACAGATGTGTTTCTTAGCATTACATATGAAAATGCTAAATTTCTGTTGCAGGCACAAGAAAAGCTATGCAATGGAAAGAACAGGTGACCTCATAGTGGCCTAATATGCTAATGAGTTCCTGCTGTAGGGTGTGGCCTATTATGCTAATGAGTTCCTGCTGGGCTTTTTCTACAAAAAGAGCCCTGATTACAATTGAAACTTTTACATTATTACTAAGGAAATTCTAGCTTTCTCAAGGAAAAGTCCTTCATCCTCAATGAGTACCTGGTTATAAACTCATTTCACCAATCTTCCTCAGGAGTAATCCTGTTATATTGAAAGATGTCAGCCTCTTGATACAGCTTAACAACTAGAGAGCAATTGAGCCAGCAACTGGAGATAAAGAGCAATTACTAGCCATTTTAAAAAAGAGGACTGGTTGCTACTATTAGGAATATATTAACTGGCTTGCTCCTGATTGAAACACTTGAAATGGAACTAGAAGTAAGTTAAAAGTTAAAAATTATTAATTTTAAAAATTTAAAAATTACAACAAAAGAATATTCCATTCAGCTTCATGTTTCTTTTCATTCTAAATAACCATGTTTGTTCCAGGATAATTTGAAGAAACCAGAAGTTAAGCTGTAATAATTTGAAAATGGAACCAGAAGATAATTTGAAGAAAATAAAAAAGAAATTAAGCTGTAAAAATTTGAAGAAAGTAAAACAGAAGTTAAGCTGTATCAAGAGGCTGACAGCTTTCCATATAATAGGATTACTCCTGAGGAAGATTGGTGAAATGAGTTTATAACTGGGTACTCATTGAGGATGAAGGACTTTTCCTTGAGAATGTTAGAATTTCCTTAGTAATAATGTAAAAGTTTCAATTGTAATATAATTTGATGTTCATAAGATACATTAAATGTCATTGTCATTTTTATCACAGTGTTTGTCTGATTGATATTTTTCCTTGTAACTGTAATCCTTCTTTGGTTTACTTAGTCACCTGGAGACTGGCAGCAATAGTTCCCCAGGAGAAAGTAACTATTTTGGAGGGTGGACTGTATGGCATTTTATTCAGCTGAGGCCTCTCCCCTCTCCAAACTCTGGCTTCTGTAGACTCCACCACAAAATATCCAGGAATTTCCCAACCTGAAGTTGGCAACCCTGGTCAGGACTGGCCCCAATGAGTTCCCTTCAGAGGCCAAAGTAGGCCTCCTGCTTTGTCTTTTTACTGACAGAACCAAGCTTGGTTGCCTAGCAACAGCCACTGAGGGGAAAGTTAGCCTCACAGCAGGAGAAGAGAATAGCTTGACAGTCGGTGGCTCACTTCAGTAGCCAGCCATCTGCAGAGGAGCCAAGCAGGAGAAGGGTCTTTGTCAGGAGAGACAGCCATTTTGGCAGTTTATTCTTTCAGGGAAGAGTGGCCAGGCTGGCAGTGGGTGGGAGAAAGAAGTAGACCCAGCACACAGCCAATGGCACACAAGTACTCTTGAGTGGTAGTTGACAGGCCAATGGCTGATGGAGCACAAAGCACAGCCAGTGGGAGAGCCCGAAACTGCCAATATGCTAGGCTTATATATATATATAAAATACTCTATGTCACACTGCTTCCCACCCCACCCTCCCCCCATTGCCCGTACTCAGATACAATAATCTATAACAGTAAGACTCATGAAATCTTTGTACTATGATGCAAAACACACTTGCACTGCCCTTCATACTTTACAATACAGATCAGTATTTTCCTAAACTGAGACAACTCTTATGTCAGATAGAAGCGACAGCCGTGTACAAGGAAGTCTAAATGTGGCTACAAAGTTTTCCTTTTGGATAGGGTACTTTTATATTTCTTTTTGCAAGAATTGTTAGATCTCATTTTAGAAAAAAATTATTTTAGGTTCCAGGACAAATTCTTTCTGCAGTGCAGGGGAGTGTCATGTGCAGCCCCTGTGTCCTGCCTATAGCCTGCTTGTTCACGGCTCAATTGGAATTAAAAAAATATATATGATCCTGGGGTTAATCCTTTTTTGATTATTTGATCTTTTATAGATGATTTATAGATAATTTGTTCGTTTTTCAAAGAGAGGAGCAGGTATATCAGTTTGTAGAGTGGGCAAATTCAGTATATGATACCATTAGGATCTCTTATAAATCTGATAGAGATACACTGGTGTACCTTGACACAGTGGTGTACAGGACCTTAGAAAATAAACTGGCTGTTAAACCTTATAAAAAAACGACGGACCAAAACACCAATTTGTATTATTCCTCTTGTCATCCTCTGCATCTTAAAAACAACCTTCCCTTTTCTCAACTGCTTACAATCAAACGGAATTCGACCACCCAGTGGGACTACAGGATTCACAGTAGAGAACTGGGTGTTTATTTAAGAGACCGGGGTTACCCTCAAAATATAAATGAGTGTGTAGAGAATCGGGTGGCTAGTGTAAATAGAGAGGAATTATTCAGAAAAAAACTAGAACCTATGTTTAAAAGTATTACTTCTGTGTTTCAGTATTCCTAGAGATCTATGGCAATCAAGAGAATCATCAACAGACATTGGCATGTAGTGCAGGATATTCCAGAATGTGAACAGCCCTCGAGGTTGGCTTTCAGTTGAGCTAAAAATTTGAGGGATTGGTTGGTTCGTTCAGATTTTGCAGACCACTCTGTGCAGTCAGATGGACTGGACACATAAATATGGGCCATGTTTGGCTTGTGATCTAGCTTTAGAGATAAAGGAATTTACCCATCTGGACACTGATTACAGGGTCACTTCATATCATTTTAGTAGTTGCAGCACAATACGCTATGTCTATGTGGTGTCCTGCCCTTGACAGATATTATATGTAGGCACCACAATAAGAACTGTTAAAACCCGTATTTTGGAGCACCAGTCCCACATACATAATAAAATTATGGGGGCTCCTCTTGTTGACCATTTTGTTCAGTGCAACCATTTTGCTGACTCTTTTGAGGTTTTTTGTTATTTACAGATTTGTAAGTAAAATTATAATTATGTTAACATTAGTAAGATTTTGTTACAACAAGAGGCATTGTGGATCCTCTGTCCAGATTCCTTGCACCCTAAGGATCTGAATTCAAATAATGATTTTTTTTCTTGTTTTATTTGAAGCTTTACACCTTGGTTTCCTGTCTTGATTTGGTACATGCATGTTGCTTTAAGGATCGTGTATGCTCTCAAATGTAAAACACCTGCTTGGTTAGCAGCTAAATAACTTTTAGTCTCCCCTTTGGGGCACATTCAGAAGAACTTTTTGACTTTGATTTCAGCTGAAAGCAACTTTGCATAAGGAAAGAATGTGTTGGTGAAAGTTTTCCTTTTGGAGCAGATACTTTTAAATTTCGTTGAATGCTGCCTTGTGGGTATTTTCATCTTTGAATTTTGTAAAAATTCTCTGTGTTTATTATTTATAGAAGACTTGGGGTTCTGTCTTTGAAGAAGCCTTGGGCGAGATGTGGCTTGGTATAAGCTAGCTCACATGTAAAGAACAATATTAGAGGAACCTACATATAATTCATTCACCAGACTCCTGTGAATTCTTAAACCCTCCTTTGGAACCATTTAAATTTTGAAGACTGTGTTCTATGTTATTAGAGTTCTGGTTTATGGGTTGGTAAGAAATCGGGTGTGATCCTGGATTTCTTAAACTATCAGTGTCTTTTGGATGTACAACATGGCTTTCTATATCGAATTTCATCACAGTATATGAATTGGATTGGACTGTGTCCTCTATATTATATTTTGATACATTTGTCTAAGATTTGATTTATTTTTGAACACACTTTGCCATATTTCCCCTGTGCTGCTCTTCATTTTTTTGTTTTTTAATTGTAATATCATTAGGGCAGCTTGCAATGTAAGAGGGTAAATGGCAATTAGGATGCTTTGCAGATGAATGATCATCACTTAAACTGAAATCCCAATTTACACCAATTAAGGTTCAGCAATAAACAAGCATCTCCTCAGGAATGGATGCATTTCCATAGGGAAGTGTTACTAAGTACACATTCCATCAAATTTATGTCTATTCTGCGATCAGCAAAACACCAATAACAGCTCAAGCAACAGTTCCCAGAGACGTCTTTGGGATCGCCTGGGCAATGTTCTTGTGGACAAATGGATGGATTGTCATAAGGAGGTATTAGGTTAAGTACCAACAGAGTCAAGCAAATGAATCAAAAGTGGTACTAATCCTGAAATTTCAAACAAGCTATAAATGAGAGGCAGCACATTACAGTGAACAGAGTTTGGGTCTGGACAGGCAAAAGTTAAGGTGCTATAGGGTACCAGTAATTTTGGTGATACAGACTGACACCAGAATGTTAACATGTTGATTTTTCTGAACAAAAATCAATAGTAGAGATAATATGTAAGAACAAACAGAGGACACAGGAAGACTTGCAGGTAGCATCCCATTTCTCCTCCCCCAGTTCTCCTTCTTTTCCTTTCCTGAAAGCCTCATAGACTCCCAGCTTCTCTTCTACCCACCCAGCAACCAACCTCACTTTATGAGCCCCACTGTCTTCAGTTTTCCTTCCTTCCCTCCCCCTGGCAGCCTCTTCTTGGGAAAACTCTGGCTGAGCTGCATGATGCCAGCTGCTTTGGGTCCAGGTAGGGAACCTTCAAGGACATGCAGGGACATACCACACATTCCCCTATATCTGACTTCCCACACTTATTTCCTCCTGGCATTCCCCATATCCTCACCATTCCCTACTTCCTCCCCTTCTTCCCACCCACCCACTATTTATTTTGCATCTTCAGCTAAGGTTGCCAGGTGTCCAGTATACTATTGAACCAGGAAGTCCAGTATTTAAATTTAAATGTCCACAGGTCAACTGGCAACCCTGCCAAGGCCAAACAGTAAAACACACTATTTGGGCTTGGGGGCAGGGCCGGCCCCAGGTGTCTGGGCGCCCTAGGCAGGACAGCCTGGGGCGCCCACCCCACCGGGGATGCCAACCTCCTGGGGGCCTGGAGATGGCCCAGCGCCTGGGAGAGCCGGGGAAGGAGCGGGCTTAGAATGCCCCCCTTCCCTCCCAGGGCGGCGCGCATGGCTCTCCCGGGTGCCTCGCAGCTGCGAAGCGCCCAGGAAAGCCAGGGCTGCCGGCATTGGGCGGCCCTGGGGGCTTTTACGGGGGGGGGCATTTTGGTGCCCCTGCAGGGCCGGCGCCCTAGGCGAGCGCCTAGCTCGCCTAGTGGGCGAGCCGGCCCTGCTTGGGGGAGGTGGCACTGAGCCCAAGTATGAAACAACAGCTACTGCTGGTGCTTGGGCTGAGCGCTTCTCCAAGAGCCAACGACATGCTACATGCTATTTACCATGGAAGTAGATGGCGCTGAGCTGCTGCTTCATGCTTGTCCCGGGTGCTCCTCCCAGTGCAACTAGAGGGCTTTGTGCTGTTTGGTCTGTGAGGAGGCAGCACCAAGCCTTGGCATGTCTCGTATTTAAAATATATCTACCTGGCAATCCTATCTTCAGCGATGTAATTACTTATTTATTCTTCCCCAAGGCTGCCAAGCCCCAAGTAGGAGCAGAGGATGCCCTGCTCCCAGGTTCCATTGCCCACCACCTTGAAGTAGAAGAAAACATTTAAGAAAGCAGCCTTGTGTATTTACTGGAAGTTCTTAACATATTCCACAGAGTTTCCAGTGATTCCTAGAGCTACCCTTTTTCACTTCTGGTAAGAACTTCCAGTAACTACATGAGGCTGCATTTTTAAAACATGTTCTCCTGTTATGCTGCACCTCCCCAACCCTCACTCTGCCTGTCTCCACAACAGGAACCCAAAGCAGCTTACATCGGTGTCCTCTCCTCCCCTGTATCTTCAAAACAGTCTTAGGAGATAAGTGAGGCTGAGAAAGAGTGACTGGACCAAAGTCACCCAGTGACTTATCATGACAGAGTGGGGATTTGAACCTGGGTTCTCTCAGACCCTAGTCTGAAACTCTAACCACTACAGCACACTGGCTATCATGAGGTGGCTGCTGCTGAACAGTAGCAAGCAGCTGGGCCTGGGTGAGTCAAGCAAGCTGTCTGGTACCAAGCAGCCCAGTTGCTGCTGCATGGCCTGGTGCCGTTTGCCCTACTGAAAAGTCCATGTATCCTGACAGGCAGGACTCTTTTGGGGCAGGAACGGAGTTCTGGCTGGCTTCTGAGTTGGCCACGCCTACAGCTTCCCCCCTCGGGTTCCCCAGGCACCTCACAAGCCATGGGGCACCTGGGGAAACCAAGCCGATCCAGGGAGGGAAGGCAGTTTAAACTGCTTCCCCCCCCTTGAGTTCCCCAGGCACCCCGCAAGCCGCGGGGCACCTGGAGAATTCAATCTGGGGAGGTAGCTGTGCTGTCAAGGGTGTGGCCTAATATGCTAATGAGTTTCTGCTGTTGGGTGTGGCCTATTATGCTAATAAGTTCCTGCTGGGGGTTTTCTACAAAAAAAGCCCTGCTGACAGGGTACACATAGGCTTCCCAACGGAACAAATAGACTTTCATGAACTGTTTCAGATCAAGAAAGGGGCAGGTGGAAGGCTTAAGCCTGAAGTGCTATAGTCTTGATCTAAGTCAAGCTTCCACATACCTAGCACCTGAATTCTCAGCAGGAAACTTCCAACACATATTTGACTGAAAATCCTCATGGTATATGTGGATACTCTGAGGACTGTAGAACATGAAGAAATAACGTATAACATGAAGATGTAAGTAAAGACCCTGAAGTAGTAATGCATACTTTTGTGAACTGGCCTATGGCAATAAAGCAGGAAAAACTGTTGTGCAAAATTAAGATAGACTGATAGTCTAATTTACACATAAAGCAAGGAAATGCAAAACTATCCACGCCCTCCGCTGCTGCACATGTGACTGTGTCCTTTAAAGATTACTCCAGCTATGCAGGGGCTGCCCCCAGGGAAAACTGCCCCCATGTATCTCTGGCAGCATAAAGGGGTCCACAATTAAAGCCTGGAAGGACCCTGCAGTTTGTTGTAAGTTTTTTTTATTGCAAGGCTAGTGTGCTCCAGAGAAATAAGAGTGCTATAATGCTAACAGATTTATTGTAGCATAAAGTTTCACAGGCTAGATGACCCAATGAAGTAGATTCTAGTTCACAACAGCTTGTGCCACACAAAAAAAATCTGTTAGCTGTATGGTGCCAGGAGAGTAATTTTTGTTTCTCAGTGCCTGGTAACCCGGTTTCTTTAACTGATACCAATAGACTTAAGGAAGAAGCTTGCAGTCCAAGAGCAGGAGGAAGGGCTTTAACAATTCAAGGGCTATTTGCTGCCATATACAGTTCATTCTTGTCACCTCACCCCACAGCAACAGTGGAATTTTCCCTCTGGGGAACAAGAATTTTTTAAAACCCAACCCCACAAAGCTTTTTAATATGTAAGCAACACCCCCCCTCCAAACACACAAGATTTTTTTGAAAAGATTGTTTGCAAGAAGGCCTGTACTGTTCTTTTCTCAGCTGCAAAGAATCCCTCAAGTCATGTGAGTAAGAAATCGCCATGGATGCCAAATATGCCAGTAACTGGGACGTCTCTCTACTAATTCCTGACCTGCACGTAACTCCCTGTATTGCTACAATAATGAGTTTCTTTAGACATCACTCTGGGGAACATCAGTCCACCGGACAACCTGGGAAAGCGGTTAATTATTTCGCAATTAGAATAAACGGTGTCACTCTCCCAAGGACGGCACTGCTCCTCTCGCAACAAAAGGGATCCTTTCCAGCTGCATGGAGCTACCCCTCCTCCCTCACGTTTTGCAAACAGCAACCTCATTTGCAAAGGGGCGCAACACCACAACATCTGGTTTACCACATCTGCTTTAATTTAAAGAGGAAGAAAAGCGGCGGAGTGCGTGCGTTCCCGAATGGAGGGAAACCCGAAGTCTCCTCGTTACCTGTTTCTGCAAAATCCCCCAGCAGGCTGGTTTGCGACAGGCAGGGTGACCTCTCTCTGCTCCGATCGGCATCTCGAGGCTCCTGTTTCTCTGCCGGCAACGGAGGGTGGGAAACAGGACGCGGCGTCCCTTCTTCGAGCACCCCCCGCCTTACCCCGGCGAAGTCAGGGCGGCCGCCTCACCGAAACGAGTCACCTGCAACGGCGGTGAAGGGCGGAGGGCCGCCTGCGGAGCCCCAACGAGCAGCTTGCAGGGGGGTCGGGCTCCCTCCGCTTTTGTCAATGCAGCTTTGCATTGTAGCTCCGTTGCAGAGCGAAGGCTGCCGTTGTTCGTCGCCCCGGGGATGCGGCGGCAGCAGCGGTGGTCCGGGGAGAGAAGCTCTACGCTCCTCGCCCTGCCCCAGCTCGCCTGCTGGCTGGGCGGGAGGGAGGGAAGGAAGGATGACCCCCCCCCACATACACACACCCCCTTGGGAGGCGGCGAGGGAAGGGCGCCTCTATTCGTTCACTGAGGTGGGCAGTCTAGGGAGGGTGACCGGGCTGGAGGAAGGCGGGCGGGCGCGGGGGGGGGAGTCCATCCTCGACTTCTCGAGGGATGTACTAAAAGGAGCTGCAATGCATTTCAATGGAGCCCATGGAAGTCAATTGGCATTCCTGGCTCCCATTATTTCCAGTGGGCCTTCAAGTCTCTCCCATTGTTCCCAACGGGCAATCCTGTCCTTCCTTTTAGTACACCCCCTTCTCGAGATGCGACGGCGGGGGAAAGAAAAGGGGGAAGCGGGAGACGGGCCTTTGGTGCGGCAAGGAAAGGGGGCGAGACGCGACGGCTGCCTCCCGGCCCCCCTGCCCACCCCCTTCTGCATCAGGAGGAGGAGGAGAGCATCTCCCCATTGGGCTGCAACGCGCCGGGGCTGGCGGGGCCGTTCCCGTCGAGCGTGCAAAGGGCGTGGGGCGGGGACGGGTCCGGCGCCGCCTCCGTCTGCTCTGCCGGCTTCGCGCGGGGCGGGAGGGGGCGGGCGCGGGAGGAGCGGCTTCCCGGGGGTGCGGGTGTGGCGGGACTTCGCCCCCGGGGCAGCGAGCAAGATGGCGGCCCGCTCCTTGCCGTTCCGCGGCGCCCGCGGGAGCCGGGTCCTGGCGGCCGGGCTGTTCCGCCACCGCGTGGCCATCGTGACCGGCGGGGGGACCGGCATCGGCAAGGCCATCGCCGCCGACCTCTTGCAGCTCGGTCGGTCGGGGGGGGGGAGGCGGGGCGGGGAGCGCGGGGCAAGCGGGGGAGGTTCGGGGCGCCCGGGTTGTCCGCGTCGCGGGAAGGAGAGGCGGGGGGAGCCACGCGCCCTCGGAGCCGTGCAGGCTTGTGAGCCCGGATTTTGCTTGGCGAGCTGCTGGCAGTAGAGCTGTGGGCGAGCGGTTTGGCTGCTGCGTAAATTAGTTTGCTCTCTGGAGCCCTCCCTTCCCGAGCCGAGACAAAAAATGTGCGAGCCGGAGGCTGGAAAACTGTGAGCAGGCTCACCCTAACTCAGCTGAGAGGGCCCATTGGATGGAAGAAGAGCTGCCTTTGGGGAGGGAAGGAGGCCTCCTAAGCCAGTGTTTTTCAACCTTTTTGTGCAAAGGCACACTTTTTTCATGAAAAAAATCACGAGGCACACCACCATTAGAAAATGTTTAAAAAAATTAACTCTGTGCCTATATTGACTATATATAAAGTAATTCTCTTGAATAGGAATCAAATAAACACAAAGAAATTATTTTATAATTACTTTATTATGAAATAATAATACTTTATTTTATAATTGTTCATATGTTACGGATGAAATTGGAATTTTTCCCACAGCACACCAGACAATATCTCACGGCACACTAGTGTGCCCCGGCACAGTGGTTGAAAAACACTGTCCTAAGCCCATCGGCGATGGCAGGGCAGCGGGAGCCAGCCGTCGTGGTGCGGCTGGCTCGGGGGACTGCTGGCCCCGAAGGTCCCTGCAGGCACCTGGTTCGGGGCTCTGTCGGCCTGTAAAGAAGAGCCCTGCAAATAGAACATGGACACGAATGGGGATAAACAGAGAGCTGAGTTGGGAGTTAAAGGGTACGTGGGCACTGTGTGTATGGCAAGGAGAATTCCTTTAGGAACGGTTTGGGGGCCAACAGAGAGGGGAAGGAGCAGGGTTCTGTAAAAGCTTCTTCAAAGACGGGCATGTGGTTTGGATGCGAAGCGGGTGGGTGGGTGGGTGTTGCAAACTAGGTGGATGGAGCTCACACACCCATCTGTGTGAAATGTGGGGGCTGGGACAGTGAAGGCTTCTGCTTCCTTATCCTGAGAAAATGCAAGGAAACTTGCTTGCTTATCCTGTTTGGAGTGCTGCATTTTGGATCCTGTCTCCCCATTATGTAATGCAAATCTATTGACTTCTTATGGTTTTAATCCTGGACTTTCATTATTATGAGCCATGTAGCAACATCAAAGGACATTCAAACCACATGCATACAAATGCTCTTTTTGCACTGGTGCTTTCACTGATACCAGTGGTGTGACAGCGAAGCCAGGTAGTTACCTTAATCTGTCCCTTGCGCTTTGTATAACCACTCCTCATGCAACAAAGCAATACACTGCAGCTCTACTGAATCTAGTGTTTCCCAGTAAACTCAACCTTGCAAATTTTTGCTTTGTTTTCACTGACTGTCTGGTTAGCCTGTTAGAGGATTACTGTTTCTTATTAATTGTTCCAGTTCCAGCAGAGCAGGAGAGCAGATTATGAACTTTGATACTTTAAAGCTGTACCCAAGTAGATGGATAACTGAATTGTGAATTAAAGCATTTAGCGGCTTGAATCTGAGATGAGTATATTAACTTCACCTGTGTTTGTTGGTCACATCAGGGAGCTAGAGTCCTTGTTTCTTGGGCATTAATATTAGCAGATGGTAAAGTACTAAATGAACTGGCGCTTTGCTGAAAATTCTGCGTGCCCTTTGGAATGAAAGATGTGTGAAGTCTTGAACCAAGTGTAGGTGGCATGTTTGTCTCTTTAATGCTGTGTACTGTAAAGCAGCCCATTTTGATTAATATGCAGTATATGTGCAAAGAGAGCTAGCAGACACAACTGACAGGTAGCTATGTTGTTTCTGTTGTGCAGTTTTTGGTATGACTAGAATTTCCTAGTATGAATTTTAAATGATTAACATAGCTCCTTATGGGCGCTTCTCAGTAAACCAAGCACACACATTTTAGCAAAATAGTGGCATCTTTGGGGTTTATATAGGGTTCTAACAGATTGCCTAGCCCTTGAAGACAGAGACGACTGGGAAATCATGGAGGTGTTGCTGGATCTCACACAGGTCTAGTGTGCCTGTTGCTGTTATCATAGCATCAAATTTGGGTCTTTTTCACTGAATCCCACCACTGACTTGAGAAGCGGGATCTATTATGTGATCCTTGTACTGCTTAATGTGTCACGCTAACACTTAAGCTGTGCTTCAGTCCCTTCTGGTTAGGGAAAGGGACTGTGGTCTTAATCAGCATGCGCTGCCACTTGTTGAGCAAGAGGCCTCTTGGATCATATGAAAAGTCTAATGCCGTCGTTATCATCAGTACTTAGTAATCTAAAACGCATTGTTTTTGTTTTGACAGGTTGCAATGTAGTCATTGCCTCTCGCAAACTTGACAGACTAACAACGGCAGCAAAAGAGCTGGCTGCCCAAAATCCGTCCACTGAGTCTGCCACGGTGACCCCGATACAGTGCAACATCCGCAAAGAAGAGGAGGTAAAACAAAACAGTTCTGTCCTGCTGTGTAGAGTGGAAGGCGAATATAAAGGCGTGGTGGAATATACTTACCTGAGGTGAGGTAGATAGGTTGTAACATCACTGGAATAGACTATGACCAAAAAATGGTGCTAGAAAGATTAAAACAAAACACCGTGTTTAAATCTGGGCATAATTTATTATTTTATGCCACCTCTCCAGGAATCTGCTGGGGGAGGCTTACAGAATAAAAATAATAAAGAAAAAGACAAAATTAAAAGGTATTAATTAAAATCAAGCCTTTGAAAAACCCCAGCCCAGCATTAAAAACATAGGCCATGAAACAAATCACAGGCAGCTTAAAACAACGGCTTCCAGGCAAAAATAGTATTTAAAAAATCAGCTGCTTAATTAAAAGCCTGGGTGAACAGAAATGTTTTGGGCTGGCACCTAAAGAAAGCAATGTAGGCACCAGGCAGGCCTCAAGGGGAAGGTGCCATTGCTGGGAAAGCCCTTTCTCTGGTTGCTGCCCACTTCGCTGCTGAAGGTGGGGCCACAGAAAGCAGGGCTTGTGCGGCACATCTTCCCTAGCAGGCTAGATGGCCCATGTTGACTTGGCTTATGAGAAATCTGTCCTTGTTGTCTGTACTGTAGATGCACTGAGAAATGTTCATTTTTTATTTTTATTTATTTATTTTTTATTTTATTTTATTTTATTGGATTTGTATCCTGCCCTCCCTGCAAGCAGGCTCAGGGCGGGTTACATCAGTCTTAAGTACAATAAATACAATTCAATTAAAACAACTTTAAAATAACAATTTAAAACAGCATAGTATCATGAAATACTGTATCAGATAGATTAGCTCAGATATCAGTTACGATGTTGGTCAGATAAGTTAAGATACAACAGTGGATACCCGGATGCCTGTTTGGATCCAGGCCACTGATGGGAGATGAGCCAGGGGAGAGGGGATGCCACCTCAACCAGAAGCGCGGTGGAAGAGCTCCGTCTTGCAGACCCTGCGGAACTAATAGATCCCACAGGGCCCTGATCTCATACAGGAGCTCATTCCCCCTGGTCCTGGTCGAAGCTAGTCAGACGTCCCTGTGGCTGGGGACTACCCAAAGATGTCAGTTTGTGGACCTCAATGCCCTATGGGGAAAGGTGGTCCTGAAGGTATGCTGGCCCCTGGCTGTATAAGGCTTTAAAGGTAAACACCAGCACCCTGAAATGGATCCGGAATTCAATAGGCAGCCAGCACAATTCACACAGCACTGGGTGGATACGAGCCCGCACAGGTGTTGCTGTCAACACCCATGCTGCCGCATTCTGCACTAGCTGCAACTTCCGGAGCAGAGTCAAGGGCAGCCCCAAGTAGAGAGAGTTACAGTAGTCCAGTCTGGAAGTGACCATTGCATGGGTCGCTGTAGCCAGGTCCCGGGGGGTGACATGTGGGACCAACTGCCTGATCTGCCTAAGATGGAAAAAGGCAGACCTGGCAGTGGTGGTGACCTGGGCCTCCATAGAAAGGGGGGCATCCAGGAACACCCCCAGACTCTTCACCCTCAATGTTGGCACCAATGGAGCTTCATCAAAGGCTGGGATTCTGTCCCTGACTTAGTCCCCCGCAACTCAGGTGCAGAACCACCATCTTGGATGGATTTAACTTCAGTCACAACTATCCAGCTACAGCTTGTAGAGCCTCGTCCAGATTTGAATAATAAAATCATAGAATGTTAGAGTTGGAAGGGACCTTGCAGGTCATCTAGTCCAACCCCCTGCACTCCGCAGGAGCATAGCCTAAAGATAGCCATACAACATACCTGAAAGAATACCCTGGGACCATGTCCATCAGTAGATAAGAGCTGGGTGTCATCCACATACTGGTGACATACACAGCCCATATCTCCAGATAATTTGGGCGAGGGGGCTCATATAGATATTAAACAACATGGGGAGTTTTGGAGAGTTGCTCTGTGCAGCACACTGCATTCCAGTGGGTACCAGTGGGATAACTTCTCCCCAAGCATCACCCTCTCTCCACAACCCTGGAGAAAGGAGGTCAGCCACTGCAAGGCAAGCCTCTTTATCCCCATGTCGGTGAGGCGGTGGGTTAGCACATCATGGTCAACCATGCTGACAGATAAAGAAGAATCAGCAGTGCTGATCCTCCTCAATCCAGATGTCTCCAGAGATCATACATGAGGGCGACCAGTACCATCTCTGTCCCACGGGCCAGGCGAAAGCTGGACTGGAAGGGTCCAGGACCTTAGCCTCATCCAAGAAAACCTGAAGTTGTGTGGCCCCTGCCCTCTCTACCACCTTACCCAGGAATGGTAAGTTAGACACTGGGTGGTAGTTATTAAGGACCATAGGGTCCAAAAAGATCTTTTAAGGAGAGGGCGAACCACCACCTCCTTCAACCCTCCTTGGAAGGTCCCCGTTGAAAGGGACAGGTTGATAATCTTCCTTAGGGGAGCCCCTACCTCATCGCCACAGGCTTTAACCAGCCACAAGGGGGCAGGGGTCTAGGAGGCACATGGCAGGCTTCACGGCTGCCAAGATCTTGTCGACTTCATCCTGGGAGAGCAGACTAGAGTGGTCCAAAACTGGACTTGAAGACAGCCAATGGGCTTCCAGTTCTCTTATTGTATCAATTGTGGTCAGAAGGTCATGGCAGAGTGACTTTGTCTTCAAAATGGCTCACAAACGCCTCACAGCCAATAGCCATTTGGTATGCCCAGAGGCACAGTAGTTAATGACCGAACATTTCTAAATAATTGGGCTGGGCAAAAACTTGCAGAGACAATGGAGGTTGCATAGAAATTTCTCTTTGTGACTTTCACTGCCATCTCATAGGTTATCATAAATGACCTATAAGATGCTCTTGTGGATTCGTCACGAGCCTGCTACCACCCTCTCTCTAGTCGTCTTGGCTCCCGTTTCATCCGCCGTAGCTCCAGGCAAGGCTCTTTTTGTAGCAGGAACTCCTTTGCATAGTGAGGCGACACACCCCTAACGTAGCCAATCCTCCAAGAGCTTACAGTAGCCCCTGTGAGAAGAGCTCTGTAAGCTCTTGGAGGATTGGCTACATTAGGGGTGTGTCGCCTAATATGCAAAGGAGTCCCTGCTACAAAAAGAGCCCTGGCTCCAGGGTATGCCATGGAGCTCATTTGGTACAAGGGCAAAGAATACCTGGGTTGAGACTCTAGCTGCCAGCAAATTCAGCAGTCTGGAAACTGTTTTTTAAATTGGTCAGTCATCTGGCTTTGAGGTCTGTGTTTTTATGCTGGGCTATTATGCTGTATTTGAATTAATATTTTTTAATGTTTTGTTTTTATCATCATTGTAAGTAGCCTTGGGCAGGTTCGTGGAATGGTGGCTTAAAGTTTTTATAAATAAATGAACAGTAAAAAATTCCAAACTTGTTTAATCAGAAACAGCTCTCACACCACTTCTAACTCTGCTGCCTAAACTGCTGCTTTATCAGAAACTGCTGTTCTCTTTATGTCTATCTCAGAGCTGGACTTCTAGAGCTCATCTGCATTCTCTTGTCTCCCCAAGTGATCTGCAACAGCAGATTCATGTAGGGCTTCTAGGGAATAATTTATTGAATGCAAATTGTCAAGCCTCAGGGGCCTCCTTACAGCGAAGCTTTCTTTCCCACCAGTATGCCATAAATAATTCTGCTTGTTGGCAGAGGGCTCCCAGACACTACACAGCCTACCAATTTCCTTTGTTAAGAAGGTTGTGATGTTGCATTATAGCCTTTCTTGCTCCTGGGTTTTCTGCATCGAATACTCGGCCTACTGATGTCAATCTGATTAGCCTTTATCATTTTCTGAGAAAGGGATTGTGTAGTTATTGCATCTGTGTGAAGCTGATTCTTTCTTTCTTCCTTCCTTCCTTTCTTTCTTTCTTCCATCCATCCATCCGGCTTTGTCTGGATTTCCTAGTTCATGGAGACCGGATAAGTTTCCTGGGATTATTAAACAGCTTCTGGCTGTCAGCCTTCCATGTTGTGCTTGCTGCTTATTGAGTTGTTAGAAATGGAGGTCTGCTGGGAAATGAGGCATTGTTAGAAGTTGTGGTCTTCTGGGTAAAATCTCTGCTGAACTGCCAAGCGCTTGTTGATCAAACTGCAATTTTTATAAGAACATAAGATGAGGTTGATTTGATTGGCCTAATGGTCAACCTAGTTCGTACCAACAATGATCAGTGGATACTTTTTGGAAACTTAGAAGCAGGAGTCTTCCCTGTTTGTCCTCAGTATCTTGTATTCAGAAGCAGGCTGCCTCTGTACACAGAGGTGTCATTTAGCTATCAGGGATGCGAGATGTTGTCAGATCTCTGTTCTTAAATTTGTCTGTTATTTGTAAAGCTATCTAAGCTGATGATCATGGCTAAGTCTTGGGGCAGTGAAATTCATAAATTAATTGCATGTTGTCGGTCCTGAATTTTCTCTAAACATAAAGAGTTTCCACCAGTGGAGCAGTATCAATTGGGTGGAATTTGTCCTGTGGAGTATCAAAGAGTTCTCTTTTAGTGGATGAAGTAATCCAAACTGGTTAGGTCACACCTCCTCTCACTCCAGGCAGGGCTATGCAAATTTTGTATGACTTTCCTGGGACAGAGAGAGGCTGCCCTTCCAGTTTGAATAGCCCTGCTGCTCCAGCAGGATACCAAAGCCTAGCTCTGCTTCTGTGTTTACCCAAAACACCTAAAAAGTTCAGGAATCTTACCGATCTTCCCGTTCTGGGGAAACTCCTTCAAGAGGCTTCAAAGCTGACCGTGGAGGAGGAGTTTTCTAAAAAGGTCCAAGGATCTGGGCCTGCAAAAAAAGACAGTCCCAAGGACAAGCCCTTCCTGCCCGAGGCTCTGGATTCAAACAATGGACACCATGAACACAGCTCCTGACAGGGCAGGAAGATCTGAGGCTTTGGGGCCTTCCTCAGCCCTCATGATGCTGGTGGTATGGGCCTCTCTCCATCAGGCACCTTCAGGTTGTGTGGAGTTTTCAACTGTGGGTTCCCACTGCGCAAACTTGGAGGCTGCTGGGTTCTTAGGGGGACTTTCTAAGGATGTTGAAGGTGATCTGACCTCCCTCCAGGTCCCCAGAGAGCTATTGGGTGGGATTTTGCTGGTCAGGACATCAGATCAGGTTTTTCCCCCCGAGAAACTTCCCTTTCACACAGACCACTTCTCTAGTCTTTAAAAACTTTTCTGTGGGCATGGGAGCTCCCAATACGGCGGGTACGCATTTTTCTTTGTGCTTTTCAGCCAGGCTGTGTCAGACTGGATGCTGCAGGCTTTGGGATCTTCATGTATGCCCTCCCCTAGCAACTATACCTTCTGCAGATATGCAGGATCCTCCGTGATTGGGGTAGCTGATTGCCGGGGAGATGAAATAGAAAGTGTGTCACAGGGAAACATCCAGAGGGGATGGAAATGGCAAAGGGAGAATAAGGGAGCCCCTGCTTCATCTTCTCCTGGACTGTCCTCCTTGGAGGAAAATTTACATACTGCATCTAAACATCCCAAACAACTCCTAAGTAGAAGGCGCTCGGGGGAAGAAGAAGATAGATCTTCGTCTTTTTCTAGAAGCTCTATAAGGCAGAGGGTCAGATCGGCTTTAAAGAAGTGTCCCCATACAGCAGAATCAGAATTGGACTCTGAAGTAGAGGAAATTTGTTCTGTCAATACCTATGTAGCAGCAAGTTCTGACAAAGAAGGGGAATAGTCTGGGAAGGATTCTGACTCCAAGGACAGTTCTTCTAGACACTTCCAACCCGAGCATTATCAGAGACTCTTAACCTGAGCATTATCAGAGACTCTTAAAAAAGGTTATGACCACCTTAAACTATTCAGTAGAGGCTTCAGAGAAACCTAGGTCTTCAACCTGCTCCAGTCTAGATGCTAGAGGGTACCAGAAGCCATTTAAGTACTTACCAGTTTGCCTTTTCCCTGAATTCTTTGATGAGGTTTTAAGAACAGAAGGGCTGTTCCTGGCAATGGCAATTCACTAAACACTATCACCAAAAAAAATTTATGCCTTTCCTGAGGGGACAATGGAAATCCTCAAGGTCCCTTTAGTCCTTGTTCCTGTGGTTGCCCTTCCTGGAGCCATTCTTTCTAAGTATGGGGACAATGTACTGAAGACCGAGTAGACAGAAAAAATGAAACAGCCCTTAAAAATCAAATGAAGCTGTGTCTCTGGCAATCAGGGCTTCTGCAGGTCTTTCCAGTTTCACCCAGGCACTTGTTTGGGAGGATAACCTCCTGCAAGATTTGGAAGCCGACCCCCTGATTCTTAAAATCAAAGGAGCGGATGAGTTTGCTTTGTTTGCCTTGCAAGATACTATGTAATTCTGTGCAAGGGCACAATCTGCTAATGTGGTAGTCAGGAGAAACCTGTGGCTAAAGCACTGGAAGGTGGACCCGCTATCTAAGTCAATCTATTGGCAGAAAATTTTGGGGGATGATTACTATTTGGGAAAAGTGTCTTGGACCAGGTTCAAGTTCTGGTGGAAACGAAAGAAAAGAAAAAGGTGATGCCTTCCTCTTCTGCATCCAAAGACAGGGACACAAAAGGGAAATCCTTTCACTCTTTCTGCAACTACAGGACCCCCCACAAGAGGTAGAGAGACCAGGGACTTCAGAAGTGGTTGTACCTTTGGATGCTGTCCTAGTTTTCAGCACAGACAGTTCTCAGGCAACAAGCGAGACCAAAACAACTTGAGGAAGACACCCTCAGCATGACCACAAGATGGGGGCCATCTGCAGGGCTTTGCCCATATCTGGAAGGAGTCAATTACATATCATTGGGTCCTTTCAATTGTGGAACATAGGTACAAAATAGAATTTTTGTCTACCCTACCGTGCCACTTTATGCCGTCTCCAATTCCATAGTCAGAACAAAAACAACTCTTACTACAAGAAGCAATCCAGCATCTTCTTGCCATCGGAGCAATTGAACCAGTTCCTTCTCATCAATGCTTTCAAGGAGTCTATTCCATCCTTTTTGTCATTCCCAAGAATTGTGACTGGAGATTGATGTTAAACTTGAGGAAGAAGAAGAGATTGGATTTATACCTTGCCGTTCACTACCCAAAGGTATCTCAGAGCAGTTTACAAACTTCCTTCCCTTCCCCTCCCCACAACAGACACCCTGTGAGGTAGGTGGGGCTGGGAGACCTCTTGACAGAAACTGCTCTTTTTCAAGAACAGCTCTTATCAGAACTATGGCTTGCCCAAGGTCATCCAGCCAGGTGCAAGTGAAGGAGTGGGGGAATCAAACCTGGTCCTCCTAGACTAGAGTCCGCGCACTTAACCACTACACCAGACTGGCTCTCAGGAAACTAAACCTTGGGGGCACAGAAACACAAGTTTCATATGGAGTCATTCTTATCTGTATCCAAATTTTACAACAGAAGAACTACTTGACATCACTGGACCTCAAGGAAGCTTAACTGCACGTGCCTTTCCTAGAGAGCTCAGGCTTTCCAAAGGATTGTGTGGACATTATGGTCCAACAAGGAGGCCAGCAACCAGGCATATTTATAGTTATACCTGGTCTGCCTTTAAAAAATGGGTTAACAAAAACAGAGACCTGCTGAAACCACCCCGTATGGATGCATGAGGGATGGAAACAAGGACTGAGGTGGAACACCTTAAAAAGGCTAGTAGCTGCCGTTGCTACAGTCCTGGGTAATATCTCTGCCAACAAATATGTCAGAAGGTTTTTGAAAGGCACTATGCAGTTAGTCCCACCAGTAAAACACAGATTTCCAACTTGGAGTTTATCTAAAGTTTTGCAGGTTCTGACAAAAATGCCCTTTGAGCAATTAAAATCTATGAAGTTGAAGTTTCTGTCTTGGAAAGTTTTTTTAAAAAACTTTATTATTGATAATTACATATACACAGGGGTCTTTTTGTAGAAAAACAGCTGCAGGAGCTCATTAGCATATGGTATGCTAATGAGCTATTAGGCTATTAGCATATGCCACGCCCCCTGACATCACCGGAAGTGATGTCAGAAGGGGAAGCAAAGAGGAGGAGGCATCTTCAAAAGCCTCCCCTTCCATTCCCCCGGCTGGTCTGGGTGGGGGAGCTAAGAGAGAAGGGGTTTGAAGTTTAAACTCCTTCTCATGAGAGTTGGGCCACAGAAAGAGGGAAGAGGGAAGGAAAGAGAGAGAGTAGAGAGAAGGAAAGAAGGAAGGAAAGAGGGAAAGAAAGAGAAGGAAAGGGGAGGGAAAGAAAAAGAGGGAAGAAGGAGGGAAACAGGGAAAGAAGGAAAAAGAGAAGAGAAGAAGGTGGGAAAGAAAGAAGAGAAGAAGGAGGGAAAAAGGAAAAAGAGAGAAGGAAAGGAGGGAATGAAAGAAATTCTGTGGCAATTCGGACCCATTATATCCTATGGGCCATTGAAGTCAATGGTGAAAACATACGGTATATTCTAGGGGCTGGAGGGGAGGGTTTGAGGGAGAGGCTCCAAACTCACAGGGTAGCTGATGGAGCCTCTCCCCAAGATACCCACCAAGTTTCAAGAACATTGGACCAGGGGGTCCAATTCTATGGGCCCCCAAACAGGTTGCCCTATTCCCTCCATTGTTCTCTATGGTGGGAAAAATAGTTATATTTTTCCCACCATAGAGAACAATGGAGGGAATAGGGGCAACCTGTTTGGGGGCCCATAGAATTGGACCCCTTGTTCAATATTCTTGAAACTTGGTGGGTATCTTGGGAGAGGCTCCATCAGCTACCCTGTGAGTTTGGAGCCTCTCCCTCAAACCCCTCCCTTCCAGCCCCCAGAATATACCCTATGTTTTCACCATTGACTTCAATGGCCCATAGGATATAATGGAGCTGAAATTGACATTCGGCTGCCTGAAAGACTCCCGGGGACGCCGGCTGGGGGCGGGGCTTGGCTCCTGAGCTCCCGGAGCTGCGCTCCGGTGCGCTCCCCCGAAAAGACCCCTGCATATACAACAATATTCAATGCAAATTCAAAACATGTAAGAGCAAATGAGTAATACAACTAACAGTATAATGATAACATATTGTGAAAATCAATATATAACAAGTATCAATAAATAAAATGTAATATATATTCCAAAAGTAGGAATATTCAGTATGATTAAACAAGTATTCCAGGAAAGGAAACCATGTTGAAGTAAGATCTGAGTTCAAGGAATCTTTGAACAGCCATTCATTAACAGTTAAATACATGGAATGTTTCCAAGATTTGGCTATTTAAACTTTTTGACAACCTCTTGAATCTTTTGAGGTGTGTGTTCTTGGGATAACTTACAAAATAGGTTTTTTCTAGTAAAGTAGTCTGCAAGTTGTTTGGGGTTTGAGTTGCTAGAGGTGTAGTGTTTATAATATGACAAAAAGGTTTGTAAAATTTGAGGATCATCTGTGCATGCCTGACCCTGGCTATTCCCAATTTCTCTAATGATGTCATTTAGTGATTTAGGAGTTTTAATCCAAGATTTCTGGTTTAATCCAAGTGATTTCCAAGGTGTCCAAAGCTTTCCTTTCCATTAGTAGTTTCTTATGGACTTTCTTGCTGCCAGTTTGTTTATGTAGTTTTTCAAGATTATCTGTTTTGGACACAATTTCCAGTCTAGTTTTTCGTCTGTTTTTTGTAGAAAGATGAGAGTGAGATGATGTGACCATAATAGTCATGCCCTGAAAGGTGAGGCCACCCCTTACTCTAGGTTCTTGTAATAATTTTCTCTTTACACGGAGGTCTGCCAGTTCTATAATTACGTCTCTCGGGCCCCTCATGTGAGCTGAGTGTAATGCTCCAATTCTGTATGTCCTCAAGATATGGGGTGTTACTCCTCCCTCTAAATGAAGAGACTTAGAGAGCCATGTTGCAACAAAATTGGCCAGGTCAGCTGACTCTTCCACATTTTCAGCAAAACCTCGTAATTTAACATTCTGCTCTTTTAATTTATTTTCAAGATAGACATTTTTTTCTGTAGCCCACCCCTCATAGCGTTGTAACTGTTGGATTCCAATTTGGTGTCTGCCCTGTTTCCATTGCCATTTCAGCAGTTTGTGATGTTTTTTGAAGGTTTGCCTGTATGGAGTTTATTTGTTCTGCCAGTGGCTTAAGAATCTCATTGATATTGTCAAAAATTTCATTTTTAAGTGCTTTCAGTGGGTTGTGTAGATCTTGCTTGGTCAGAGCATCCGTTTGAGATGCTGCCGTTTCCATCTTGTCAGCCATCTTAGTTGATAAGCCCGGTATTCTAGGCCTGGATTCTCCAGGTGTTTTTGAAGGAAAAAAGGATGTTATTACTTTCAATTCTCTTGAAATCTATTCAGACTTCTGTTGACCAGATTTTCCCATGCTCTGTGAAGCAATTTTGATGTTCAGTTTGTGTTATTTTAGAGGGTGAAGGCTGAGGGGATAAGGGAGCAAGGGAAACTGACGTCTTTCTACTCCGCCATTGACTCCCCCCCATCTTGGAAAGTTGCCTTTCTTATTTCTGTAACTTCTGCTAGACTAATCTCAGGGCTGGAGGTTTTACCTGTTAGAAAGGAGTTGTGTACCTTTAATAAAATTCTGTAGTTCTAAAACATCCTATATACCAAAAGTTAACTCAGCCTGTCATTTAAATCAGCAACTGGTCGTTCCTTTGTTCTGCTTCAGACCATCACATCCCAAAGAAAAAGAGTGGCACAGACTAGATGTTTCCAGGACTCTGTATACATACATTAACAGAACTGCATCTCTCAGACTAATGGATGCGCTTTTTGTGTCACACAGCATGGCAAACCTGGGGGAAAGGGTATCTAAATTGACTATTGTCCTTGGGTTAAGCTTTGCATTCACAAGACATACGAATCCTTGGGTCTCAGGGTACCTCAGAACATTACCGCACATTCCACCAGGGTGGCAGCAGCATCGGCCGCTTTTCCTACCAGAGCTCCAGTAGATGAGATCTGTAGGGCTGCAATCTGGTCATCCTTTTCTAGTTTCATAGAGCACTATAGAATCGACCAGCTGAACTCTGCTAAGGCTGCCTTTAGGAGGAGAGTCCTGCAACAAGTGTTGGACTGAAGGGATGCTGCAGATCTCCCACCCTTTTCTTAGCTTGGTTACATAACCAGTTTGGATGACTTCCCCCACTGAAGGAAAACAAAATATTGGACTTACCTGAAGGTATTTTTCTTTCCAGTGGGGCAAAGTCATCCATTTTTCCCACCGCTACCCAATTCCTACTGGGCTGTTTGATGACCGAAAGGGTAGCCTCATTCTGTCCCTGCAGAGTCATACAAACTTTGCAGAGCCCTGCCTGGAGTGAGAGGAGGCATGACCTAACCAGTTTGGATGACTTCAGGTAAATCCAGTATTTTGTTCTGTTCTCACACCCATGCTCTTTAATGCGTATGAGGCTGCTGGGTGAGAGTTTTAGGATTGGGTGTTATGAATATGCAAATGACACCCAGCTCTTTATTTCATTATCTAAGCCTCCAGATGAGTCAGTCTTGGTTCCGAACTGGCACTTGGAAGCCATGGTCAGGTGGCTAAGGTTCGTGGATCTTCCTGTGGGCATTCTTCTGCCTTCACAGTAATTAGCATATCTGCTGCTGTTTATTAGAGAAAAAATATACATGTTCATTGTTTATATCATTCTATTAATATCATGTGGTATGTCAGCTTTTTAAAGGGTTGACAGATTCATGGAAGGGCTGGTCTGTCAATAGCTAATAGCTATGATAGGTGACATATTGAACCATGTAGATCAATCGATACAATGGTATTTCATAAGAGAAGGAACTGTGGTTTCCACCAATTGTCTTTTTCTACTTCAAATCCTAACTTCCTCTTGCTGTGTTGTTCCAGAGGGCCACTGACCACTATAATAATAAAAGTTTTGGGAGCTTAGTTTGCTGCAACAGGAGGGAGAAGCAGGCAGGTCTCACACTGCAAAGTAATAGGTGGTTGGGTACATGCTGGTAAAAGGGATGTTAGTGTACAGAACCAATGTGACTTTGAATACCACAGAGTGTTGAACATGCAGCAGGAAGGGTTATCACCAGGGCTATTTGGGGGCAGGAACACACAGGAACAGAGTTCTGGCTGGCTTCAGAGTTGGCTACGCCCACTACAGCCAAAACCTCTGTGTGCGTGGCTACAGAGGGAAGGCCTGGAGTGCGACACCCCCCCAGCGACTCTGAGGTGGGCGGGCCCTGGAAGAATCGGGAGACATCTAATGTCCCCAGTGCCTTCCCCAGCCTGTCCAAGGGCCAGCTTGGCTGGGCTCCCCGCAGCCGCGGGGTGCCCAGGCAAGTCAAGGGAAGGCATGGGGTGTGGCCTGTTATGCTAACGAGCTATGTTGTCAGGGGTGTGGTCTAATATGCTAATGAGTTTCTGCTGTTGGGTGCGGCCTATTATGCTAATGAGTTCCTGCAGGGCTTTTCCTGCAAAAAAAGCCCTGGACTCATCACATTCACCCTGGCCAATGAAAATGAAGCGCATCAAGTGTAAACTAAAAATTTAGAGGATAATGTGGTGCTGTGTTGAACTGGGGAAACATGGGACTAAATGCATTCCACCTCTTGCATGCTACTTAGTTTACTTCTTCCGGTAACTTACTAGCCTTTATAGCAGTGGAGGAAGAATGGGAAAACATGGATTGCTTAATAAAAGCCTAAGACAACATGGACAGGAATGAGCTTTATGTGTTTCTCTTTCAGGCAGCCTATCCCGTTTCAGGAACTGGTTACTAACTGGTTTTTTCTGTCAGTTCAGACAGACCCGTTTTAGTAACTGGCTCCTAACTGAATGTATTTACCTGTTCAGACAAAACCCGCTTCTGTCCCATTTGGGAAGTGTTGTTGACTCAAACTTCTTTCTTCCGATCTTCAGTCCTTCCTACCGCTTCTGAAGTGCTATGGGGTACTGTGTAAAATGCCCCATAGTGCTTCCTGCAATGATATTTTGCGGACTTTTTCTCCCAGTGCATGATTGTTCTCTTTTTTAACGTTCTATTGGGAGTGCTCTGTCACTGAAGCAGGACTGCAAATCAGCACCATAGTGACCCCGTTGAGATGCCTGGACTCCATTTAGATACACTGACATTTGCTACTGTTATCGCCTGGAAACAAGTAGCTCATTGGATACAGAGTTCAAGCGGGAGATCAGGGGCATGAGCAGTTGGTGAGACAGATGTTTGGTTGATTTTTTAAAAAGTTTGCTTTTGAGGAAGTGTCGACTCAGGCACACACACACACAAGCATACACACTTGATGGTTTGTGGGAGTTAAGGAAGGAAGGAAAGTTTCCTGGGTTTCAGAACTGTCCGATTCCCCCACCCCCGCCCCGCTTGAACTCTGATAGCAGTAGTGAATGTCGGTGCATCTAAATGGAGTCCAGGCATCTCAATGGGGTTTCTATGGCACTGTTTTGCGGTCCTGCTTCAGCGCCATAACGCTCCCAATAGAATGTTATATATAAAAAAACACCTCTCGGGGAGATCGCGTGTGTGTGTGCAGGGGGAAATGGTGGGAAAAGAAATTGACACAGTTTAAAATGGCCACAGTGCTTCAGAGACGGCTCCTTACCGGAAGGGAAATGCTGTGTGAAACAGCCGTCCCTGCACCAGTTTACTCCATGACGGGCCGATAACAGAAACCATTTGGTTTAGAAAGGTGACGTGAAATCGACCAATGTTATGCTGTCCTCTGGCCTGCCTTTGAGCTGCAGTAGTTCCTGCTACTAGAGCTGACCAGTGTGTGTGTGTGAAAACCCTCTATAGATATTCTCCTAAAGAGGTTGTGGCTTCACTTAAACATTGCATTAAGGTCCATCTCAACCACCTGTTAGGTGGTGAGTAGGTGCAAGCACAGTTTGGGACGTAGCTTGTTGCTGTGCTCAGTCACACCCTTTATTCTTTGTGTATGTGCTTGCTTCAGCAGAATGTTTCCACTATTTGTTCCAGTTGAATAGAAAAACTAGATATTACTTTGTCTTCTTGGCAGGGGATATGTAGTCTTGAGAACCCGGAGAAAACCATTACTGCAGATACAGGAAAGGAGAAAAGTAGTTGATACAAGGGTTACTGTGCACAACTGTTGCAAGGGGTTCTCATCATTAAAATATATTCATAAAATGCATTGTTACACAGAAAGTCCATGCCATTCTCAGTTGTGCTAATCCAACAATTTGGAGACAGAAAACCACTTTGGCACCAGTCAGGTCCCTGCTACGACACTGCTGATTCTACTTCTCTGATTTAATAGCAATTCAAAAGTATTTGGGGGGAAACATCTAAGATGGGAAGAGTTTGCACCACATATCACAGGTGCAGAGGCTAAAAACCGAAA
This sequence comes from Gekko gecko, assembly GCA_029375565.1. NCBI lineage: Eukaryota > Metazoa > Chordata > Lepidosauria > Squamata > Gekkonidae > Gekko > Gekko gecko. The sequence continues at coordinate 79,563,018 of JAPDNY010000003.1, read as the reverse complement.
CCAAGCCTGCCTTCATTGCTCTATGAGGAGCCTGAAAGCAGTTTACCAAGGACCTAAATGCTGCCATAGAAGTGTGAAAGCTTTTAAAAGGGTGGATAAACAGCAGTAGTCTTGCATATGATAGGAATTCTCTATGAATGCTAGGAATATTTCTTCCATGAGACAAGCTGTCCAGAGAAATTTTGCAACCTGCTTCCTAAAAGGTTTTTGAGATTGAACATTCATGTCAAGTCTAACATTCCTTTCAGTATCTAGCAAAGCTTGCATCCTGAGGGTGTGTGTTTGTTTCATGGTTTGAGTTTTGCTTTTTAGTCTCTTTTATTGCTTCCTTCTCATGGCTTGATATTTAGCAATGACATAAATGTTATTGTGGAAACCAACGTTGAAGACTCTAGGTGTACGGAAAGGCAGCATATACATTTAACAAATAATAATAAATAATATCTGTGGAATACTGTGGGTGTTCTTTTATTGTGCATACTGGAGCCTTCTTAGCTACTTCCAGAACTAGATGCTACAGCTGTTCTAATATCACAGTAATGAAATCCTTCTATTGAAGAGAATAATATAAGTCTTCACAGTGTTATAGACATTTATCATAATTGTTCTGAATAGAAACCAAAGCATCCTAAGGTAAGTTTTAGCTGTTAGTGAGTTCCTTTATGCAGAATTTGGTTGGCACACTGCATCTCTTGCCAATAAAATTGCTTCCCGCCCCCAGTAATGCAAAAATAGCAAGATTCTCTTTTCTGGGTTTTTAAATGGACATGGCACCTTTAACCATGGTGTTATGGTTTCTCTTTAGTTCTGATTTATATGTAAATATACATCAAAGTAATAACAAAAAATAAAAATAAATGTTCACGGGGGGAGCTTGTTTAAAAGTAATCGCTTCTGTATAATGTCTTATTGGCACTTTTGTTTTGGTCAGACCTGTAATGGCACGCTGGCAGATGGAAATGAAAAGTGTTAAAAGCTACCACATGCAGACTTGCCAACTCGTCTTCTTTTATTGTTGTAGGTAGATGCACTGATGAAGTCGACATTGGATCTTCACGGTAGGATAGATTTCTTAGTAAATAATGGAGGGGGCCAGTTCCCTAGTCCAGCAGAAGCGATCAGTTCAAAAGGGTGGCATGCCGTGATTGAAACCAACCTGACTGGAACCTTCTACTGTTGTAAAGCAGGTGAGGCTGGATAGAGAGGGAAATGTGGACAACTAAGCCAAAACCTGTCTGTTTCCTCTGCTGCTAGTTCTTGAAACATGTGTCATAATTGTAAATTCAGAGAACTTGGGGATGCTTTTAAAGGCTTACCATGAGCCCATCAGCTGCTTCTACCTGGCTATTCAACAAAACATAGTAATTGATATCAGCCCTTACTCATAGAGGCTGTCTGATGGACCACAGTGAACAAGCCTATTCTAATAATTGTTTATAAAAAAGAAAATCTGCCTTAAAGCCATAGTACTGTGAGCAAAGCAAGAGGAACAAAAATGCCACTCCCTGGACCTGGAGACCAAGAAGCCCTATGAGGAAAGGCTGAGGGACTCGGGAATGTTTAGTCTGGAGAAGAGGAGGTTGAGGGGGGACTATTGCTCTTTTTAAGTATTGCTCTCTTTGAGTATTTAAGTATTTGAAGGGCTGTCACTTAGAGGAGGGCAGGGAGCTGTTTCTGTTGGCAGCAGAGGAGAGGACTCGCGATACGGGGTTTAAATTAAGGGCAGGAAGGTACCGGCTGGATATTAGGGAAAAACTTTTTTTACAGTAAGAGTTGTGCAACAGTGGAATCAGCTACCTAGGGAGGTGTTGAGCTCCCCTTCACTGGCAGTCTTTAGGCAGTGGCTGGACAAATACTTGTCAGGGACGCTTTAGGGCTGATCCTGCATTGAGCAGGAGGTTGGACTAGATGGCCTGTATGGCTCCTTCCATCTCCATGGTTCTATGATTCCTCTCTCACTTTGTAGCCCACCGAGCCCCCCAAAAGGGTTCCCCAGGGAAAGCACCCCAGGGGACAGTGTGGTGTTCTGCAGTGAAAGTGGGAGGGATACTTTTGCCTCATCTGTTGGCAGATGAATCTTCATAAGAATCTTGAATATTGCATTGAGAAAATAGGAACAAATGTTGGCATATGATGGATAACAGTCCAAGCTTTTAAAAAAGTTAGTCTGCTTAATTCCCCCCCTCAGGATTGCCGCTTGATGTTCTCGACCACTGGCAGCCCAATGAAAATGGGATCATGAATTCTAAAGGAGTCTCCAGGAAAGTTGTTCCTTCCATTGAGTAATCACAATTAAGACTAGAAGAGCAGTGTTCCTCAGCTGGACATATGTTGTAGCAGACATGAATTAACTGCATTGTGTGTCTACAGCTCAACAATTATCTCAGTGCTAGGAGTGATTGGGATGCTGTTACCTGAATTCTCGACAAATTCAAGCTGAAGACCGAACTCTTACTGGATAGAGAGGAATAACCTGGAGAAAACCATCAATTTGTTCTTATATTGGTTCTAGACTTTTCAGAACAGATAAAGGAACTGGGTTCTCTTGTTCCTTGCTTAGGTCCATCAGGCTTAGGGCTTTGAGATTTTATCTAGCTGCCGTTGGCCACTAGAGTTCTCTGAAACTGATGGAACTCAGATGGCAGCATGAAGGTAGGTTGATACCCTCCATGTTGTTCAACTGGTGCGAAGATACAGTCCTAAACTGTACAAGTCAATGGTGGTCCTCTGGCTAATGTACTGATTGGATGCTGTCGCTGCTTGTGAGTCCATATTTATAGAGGGAATGTGAACATATTAACAGAAGTGTTTCCTTGACAAAATTGATGGCTGAGTCATTACTAAATTTTGTTTCTCCTAAGCTGGTTTACTTAACTATTGCACATGATCTGACAGTGTAAAACAACAACAGCCTGCTTTTCTTAATTTCCCTACAGTGTACAATGCATGGATGCGGGATCATGGAGGCGCCATTGTCAACATTGTGGCTAATATGTGGAAAGGTTTTCCTGGAATGTCGTAAGCCTGTCATTTTCATCTAAATTGCCTTTTCATTAAGACGTGTCCTGCTTGCTTTTGCTAAAACTGCCAAGTTTCTGAATAGCAGTAAATGGGGAAGAGCTAAACTTAATGAGGGTAACAAAAAACCAGGTTGCTTACCTGTAACTAATGAGCTTCGAGTGGTCATCTGTGCAATCACACCTATGGGATTATGTGCCTGCGCTGATCCGAACCAGTGATGTACAAAGCTCACAAAGGGGTTTTCATGTCTTTCCTTCCGGCACGAGCAGGAACCCCACTGTGCATGCCCAAGGGGTGAGGCGCGGACATCCCGCCAGTTCCTTCTGACCGCTGTCATGCCAATAGCCAAATAAAAATACTGAAGCGACAGCAGTGGGGAAGGATGGGCGGGTGGTGTGACTGCACGGATGACCACTCGAAGATCATCAGTTACAGGTAAGCAACCTGTTTATCTTCTTCATGGTCTCTGTGCATCACACCTATGGAAGATTGAAAAGCAGAGGCTCACCTGGAAGTGGGAGCTGCCGCAAATTCAATGCTCTGCCAACGAAAGGACTAGACGACCAAGGTCCACTCTGCGGCATTCACAAACATCCACAGCGTAATGCTTGATGAAGGTGTTCGGAGTAGACCATGTCACAGCCCTGCAAATCACCGACAGGGAAGCACCTCTCAAGAAGGCTGTAGACGTAGCCTTGTAGAGTGCGCTCATACAGGCAAAGGCAATGGGTGTTTAGCCAGCAGGTAGCACAGCTTAATAGTGTCTACAATCCATTTGGAGAGACATTGTGCTGAGATCCTTTGTCCTGTGGAGTGACTGGAGTTGGAGACAAATAAATTAGTGTCCCTCCTACTTGAACGTGTCCTGTTCAGGTAAAAAAGTAGCGCCCTCTTTACATCTAGAGTGTGGAGGAGACGCTGTTGTCCATCCTTCAGGTTAGGAAAGAAGTTTGGCAGCAAGATCTCCGAACTTAGGTTGAACTCAGAGACCACTTTAGGCAGGAAAGAGATGTCAGGCATCAATTGCACTCCATCCGGCAGGAAGACAAAGAAAGGTGGGTCATGGCGAAGGGCCACGAATTCACCCACCCTCCTGGCTGAGGTAATGGCAATGAGAAAAGCAGTTTTCCATGCTGCATGTCATGCCTCCTGCCACGCTTGAGCCTTCGGAGGCCGCGGAGGAGCTAAGTGGCAGCAGGGACGAGCTCCTCTCGCCAGAAGCCTCTGCACCTGATGATGCGGCAAGCTCCAAGCCCAGCCCAGCAACAGCTGGGGCAGATCGCCGCTCAAGTGACATGCCCCCTGACTCACCCCCACCGGTGTCTCGCTTATGAGAGTGGTGCCGGTGGGACTTGACAGCTCAACGGAACGAAGCATGCATGCGTGTCCAGTGTTCGTTTAGCCTAGAGTATTAGCGGGAGCTGCTGGGATTGCTATTTAGCCCATGCTGGCACGGCATCAAACTCGTGCCAGCAAGTAGTTGCATCCGCGAAGCTCTGTGCTGCACCACTCCGGTTCCTGATGCCTTGTTCCTGGTTTGATCTCTCCGGTTCCTCGACCTCAGCTCGCCTAGACCTCACTACTCTGCACTTCACGCCCCCAAACTCTTGACCCTCGGCTTTCAGACTCTTGACTCACGGCTTTTGTACTCTGGACCCTCGACTCTTGGACCTCCTGACCACGCTAACAGTTGGTGACTTGGACTTGGCTCCCTGGTTTTCTCGGCTTGCTCGGCTTCTGTCTCTGAACTGTCTCTCGACCACCCCGCTCATCTTACTCCTTGAACTTAGTTACTTGGTCTCAGCCGGTTCTGACCTCAAACTCTGCTCTGACCACCCCACGCTTGCCTGGTCCCACACCCCAGCCTGTGACACCGCAAGTTTCAGTTCACAAGTTGCCGTAGGCTCAAACGGTCTCCCCATCAGCTGGCGCAGCACCAGCAGCAAATCCCACAAGGTGAACGGGTCGGTGGATATAAGCCAAGGAGACCCTTCAGGAATCTTTTGGATACCAGGGAAAAGATGGAAAAGCCCTCAAACCTGGGATGGTAAGCAGAAATGGCGGACAAGTATACTCTGATTGAGGAGTGGGATAGGCCTTTCTCTGCCAAGGAAAACAAAAATTCTAGGACCCTGTCAAGCGTGACAGAACTCGGAGATACATCCAAGAGCTGTAAGAAGGCCAAGAAACGAGACCACTTCCCAGTGTAGGAATGTCTCATAGAGTCCTTGCTGACATTGAATAACACAGTCTTGACTCTATCCGAAAAGGTTAGGTGTCCACGAGATAGGTTGTTAGGTTGAGCTTGTGGACCTCGTGGAACAGTAGACCACCGTCCTCCGCTAGGAGCAGATCTGGCACCTGTGGAAGAGGATGGCGAGTCTTGGTCAGTGAGAGGAGGTTGGCAAACCAAGGTGTTGCCTCAGCCACCGGGGAGAAATCAAAATGCACCTTGTGTGGACCCCCATGAGTTTTTGGACTGTTTTCAAAAACAACAGTAGAGGGGGAAACATGTACAGAAAGTTGTCATTTAATGGATAAAGGAGCCCGTCTCCCAAGGCCTTGGGATCTTGTGCCCCTCTGCAGCAGAATAGGCTGCACTTCGCATTGTCCCAGGTGGGCAAACATGGCACATCAGTTGGCTATTTCTGCTGTAAAGATACTTTCATTGTCTTATAAGTCTCTTTCTATGTTTCATAAAAGATGTGTTCTCCAAACTACTGCCTGTGGTCCTGATTTATTGCAGCATAAACTTTTGTAGCTCTCTCATGGATCCCTGGCTTGACGTGGTGAGGGGACCTACGTGGTTCGATGAGTCTGTGGGCTATGCTGTGGGGGGCCCAGGACAGACAGGCCACAGTAGAGAACTCAGACAAAATGTGATCAAATGGAAATGGCAACTGACTCCAGTAGCTTTGCCAAGAAAGCCCCATGGACAGTAACAAAAGGCTAAAAAATTATGACGCCAAAAGATAAGCCCCTCAGGTTAGAAGGTGTCCAATATGCTACTGGGGAAGAGCAGAGGGCAAGTACCAGTAACCCCAGAAAGAATGAAGCAGCTGGATCAAAGCCGAAAGAACGCTCGGTTGTGGATATGTCTGATGATGAAAGGAAAGTCTGATGCTGCAAAGAACAATACTGCATAGGAACCTGGAATGTAAGACCTATGAATCAAGGTAAGCTTGATGTGGTCAAAAATAAGATGGCAAGACTGAACATTGACATCTTGGGAATCAGTGAACTAAAGTGGATGGGAATGGGCGAATTTAACTCAGAAGACCATTATATATGCTACTGTGGCCAAGAATCCCGTAGAAAAAATGGTGTGGCCTTTATAGTCAACAAGAGACTGCAAAAGGCAGTAATGGGATACAATCTGAAAAACGACAGAATGATCTCGATCCAAATCCAAGGCAAATCATTCAGTATCACAGTAATCCAAGTCTATGCCCCAACCACTGACTCAGAAGAGGCTGAAATGGACCGGTTCTATGAAGATCTACAACACCTTCTAGAACTAGCACCAAAAAAAGATGTCCTCCTCATCATAGGGGACTGGAATGCTAAAGTAGGAAGTCAAAAGGTAACCAGAATAATGGACAAGTTTGGCCTCAGAACAAAATGAAGCTGGACAAAGGCTAACAGAGTTTTGTCAAGAGAACTCGCTGGTCATAGCGAACACCCTCTTCCAACAACCTAAGAGGCAACTCTACACATGGACATACCCAGATGGGCAACACCGAAATCAGATTGATTATGTCGTTTGCAGTCAAAGATGGAGAAGCTCTATGCAGTCAGTAAAAACAAGACCTGGAGCTGACTGTGGCTCAGATCATGAGCCACTCGTTGCAAAATTCAGGCTTAAACTGAAGAAAGTTGGAAAAACCACTAAGCCATTCAAGTTTGACCTAGATCCCATCCCTTATGAATATACAGTGGAGGTGAAGAACAGGTTTAAGGGACTAGATTTGATAGACAGAGTGCCTGAAGAACCTACAGATGGAGGTTCGTGACATTGTACAGGAGGCAGCAATCAGCACAATCCCAAAGAAAAAGAAATGCAAGAAAGCTAAGTGGGTGTCTGATGAGGCTTTATAAATAGCAGAGGAAAGAAGGAAAGCAAAAGGCAAAGGTGAAAAGGAAAGATTTACCCAAGTGAATGCAGATTTCCAGAGAACAGCAAGGAGAGATAAGGAGACTTTCCTGAATTAACAATGCAAAGTAACAGAGGAAAACAATAGAATGGGAAGTACTAGAAATCTCTGCAAGAAAACTGGAGATATCAAGGGAATGTTCTGTGCAAAGCTGGCCATGATAAAGGACAAAAACGGTAGGGACCTAACAGAAGCAGAAGAAATTAGGAAAAGATGGCAAGAATACACAGAAGAACTGCACAAGAAGGACCTCAATGTCCTTGACAACCACAGTGGTGTGATGACTGACCTCAAGCCAGACATCCTGGAGTGTGAAGTCAAATGGGCCTTAAAAAGCATTACTAACACCAAAGCTAGTGGAGGTAATGGTTTCCCAGCTGAGCTATTCAAAGTCCTAAAAGATGATGCTGTTAAAGTGCTGCACTCAATATGCCAGCAAATTTGGAAAATGCAACAGTGGCCACAGGATTGGAAAAGGTCAGTTTACATTCCAGTCCCAAAGAAGAGCAATGCTAAGGTATGTTTGAACTATTGCACAGTTGCAGTCATTTCACATGCTAGCAAGGTCATGCTCAAGATCCTACAAGCTAGGCTTCAGAAGTACATGGATAAAGAATTGCCAGAAGAACAAGCTGGGTTTTGAAGAGGTAGAGGAACGAGATATCAAATTGCACCATTCGCTGGATTATGCAGAAAGCAAGGGAGTACCAGGAAAACATCTATTTCTGCTTCATTGACTACACTAAAGCCTTTGATTGTGTGGATCACAACAAACTATGGCAAATCCTTAAAGAGATGGGAGTACCAGACCACCTCACATGTCTCTTGAGAAACCTGTATAAGGGTCAAGAAGCGACAGTTAGAACCGGATATGGAACAACTGATTGTTTAGCATAGGAAAAGGAGTATGACAAGGATGTATATTGTTACCTTGCTTATTTAATTTACATGGAGAGTACATCATACAAAATGCCAGCCTGGCTGAATCACAAACCGGAATTAAGATTGCTGGGAAAAACATCAACAACCTCAGATATGCAGACGATACCACTCTAATGGCAGAAAGTGAAGAGGACCTCAAGAATCTCTTGCTCTAGGTGAAAGAGGAGAGCACAAAAGCTGGCTTGAAACTCAACAGCCAAAAAACTAAGATCATGGCATCTGGCTCTATTACTCCTTGGCAAATAGAAGGGGAAGTCATGGAAGCAGTGACAGAATTCACATTCCTGGGATCCAAGATCACTGCAGACGGTGACTTCAGCCCTGAAATTAAGATGCCTGCTCCTTGCGAGTAAAGCAATGGCAAACCTAGACAGTGTAATAAAAAGCAGAGACATCACCCTGCCAACAAAAGTCCATATGGTCAAAGAAATGGTATTCCCAGTAGTAATTTATGGCTGTGAAAGTTGAACTATAATGAAGGCCGAGCGCTGAAGAATAGATTCTTTTGAATTATGGTGCTGGAGAAGACTCTTGAAAGTCCCTTGGACTGCAAGAAGATCAAATCAGTCAATCCTAAAGGAAATCAACCCTGACTGTTCCCTGGAAGGCCAGATACTGAAGCTGAAGATCAAATACTTTGGCCACCAAATGAGAAGGGAGCACTCACTGGAGAAGACCCTGGTGCTGGGAAAGATTGAAGGTCAAAGAAGAAGGGGACAGCAAAGGATGAGATGGTTAGACATTGTTATCGATGCAACAAACATAAAGTTAAGCAATCTCTGGAGGACGATGGAAGAAAGGAGGGCCTGGTGTAATATGGTCCATGGGGTTGCGAAGAGTCTGATTCGACTGTGCGACTGAACAACAACAACAAGCTTCTGTAGACTGTGCCACAATAACAGTGCAATCCTTAACAAAGTTACACCCTTTTAAACTTGTCAACGTCAATGGATTTAGAAGCATGTAAATCTGTTTAGGATTGTACTGTAAATCTGTTATGACACACAAGATTTTTTGTTACTTATATTACAGCAATCTAGGCTAGTCATTTTCTCTGGAACTGACATTCTTTATTCATTCAGTTAACAGGGCTAAATGGTTGCATTTCAGTATGTTGTTCATTTCCTCCCCCCTCATATTGGTGCTTAAGTAAAAATACAGTAGTTTTTGATTTTAATTTATGCTTTCTGATGGCCACGAATAAAGGACCCTGGAAACCATATTTTGAGAGGGAAGGAGGATTCAGGAATTATATTTACAATTTCTCTGTAGATTTCTCCAAGTTGTGGTGGGTAGCTGCCCAGTCTGCTGACTTCCTTCTTCCCTTGTTCATAGTCCACATGTCCCAACTGCCTGTGCCACATCAAGCAGCATATGTCCAACTATCTCCCTGGAAATGGCAACAGCAGCAATAAAAATTTTACTATCAATGGAGGCAGTGACTCCACAACAGCAGCAATCATGTTTCTTTTTTCTGGAGATGGAAGCAAAGAGATTGAATCAGGCCATCTGAGGGTTTTTTCTTTCTTTCTTTCACATTTTGACTGTTTTTAAAATTAGTGCAGATGTGCAAGATTAATAAAGTTGTAAAATCTGCATGTGACATTCAGGAAATAGCTAATAAATGGGCTTGTAGTGAGGAAAAATAGGGGACACGAGGAAGAAAAAACAAATGGGGAGACTGATTAACAGCTGCACTCCTGAAGGTGCTGACTAAGGAGTAAGTCCCTTTCAGTTAAGTGAGACCTGATTTTGAGTAAATATATTTACTGTGGGGTTGGGCATTGCAGAATTATTACGGTGGTAACAGTGCTAGAGTAAGAGCTGTGTGGATCTAGACTACTGGATCGCAGAATAGCCTTGTTTCAAGAGTACTAAAGGGAGAGCCCTAACTGGGAAGAGGCTAGCCTTTGGAGTTTAGTTCAAATTCGGTAATTTGTTAGCAAGTATGTAGTTTGGAGAGTCACAAGGGAGTACTCTTGTTTACATTCTGTGAATTTTCAATTAGGACAGAAAAATGAAATAGGCAAACTCCAGTCCTATCTCTCCTGCCTGATATCACATGCCAGAAACCATGTTCTCTGCTATGGGGCTTCCATCATCTTTTCCCTCACCAAACCCATTAGCAATTCCACACTTAAATGAGACTACTTGCAGATTACCTTCTGGGCTGGTAAATAATCTTTGCCTTGCCTGTCTTGTTGTCATTGAATTGTTCCTTAATCATGACAATTTGTAAGATGTTGTTGGAGTCTGACATAGTTAAACTTGCTAGATATCATCAGCCCACTTTGTGGTAATGAAGCTTCCACTATTGACAGAGCTGCCATATGCCTAAGTTACCGTTATCGATGGAAGTGATTGCATTGTTTTATCTTCTGTCTTCACAGGCACACTGGTGCAGCAAGAGCTGCAGTTGATAACTTGACCAAAAGTTTTGCCATCGAATGGGCCAAGAGTGGAGTGAGAATTAACTCCATTGCTCCGGTAGGTAGTGGAATATGACTAGGCAGGCTCAAACACTGTTGGTCTCCCAAAGGGGTGGAGCTAACTACATATTAAAAAGTCCTTTGTTTGTGTCCAGGACCACCACAAGGACATTGAATCAGATGTGAGTTGTGAATTCCTTCTGAGAACTCAGCCTCCAGGTGGCAAGACCTGATTTTGACTGAGTCCATGACAAAGGGGGAGAAGAGGCTTATGCCTTTCCCCATGCCATTTTCTGGACCAGAAACATCTTTGGAGGAGTGCTTTTTGCTCCTATTGGATTGATGGGGTACACATAGGTTTCTGCAACTAGATAAATAGCACCCCCAAGAGCCTTTTCAAATGGCACAGTGGGGGGTCATTCTCACTGTATGGCATGGTCTTGATCAGGGCTTTTTTGTAGAAAAAGCCCAGCAGGAACTCATTAGCATAATAGGCCACATCCCTGACAGCACAGCTCATTAGCATATTAGGCCACACCTCCGCATTACCAGAAATGTGGTCATCCAGCCACACCCACCTTTTGCTTCTTATTCTGTTTACCTTGTTTGTTGTCAAAACCCAGGGCTTTTTTTGTAGCAGGAACTCCTTTGCATGTGAGGCCACACACCACTCATGTAGCCAGTCCTAATGAGTTTCTGCTGTTGGGTGTGGCCTATTATGCTAATGAGTTCCCACTGGGTGTGGTCAACTTAGGAGCCAGCTGGAACTCCAGTTCCTGTGCATTCCTGCCCAAAAATAGCCCTGGTCTTGATCAAAATCTGTTCCCAGCTGGAAATTTACAGCTCATGTCTGATTGAAAGCTCTCATGATAGACTGGGAAATAACCCCGGGAAGGACTTCATAACATGGAGATAAGGTCTGGTTGTATGCCTTAGCTTGATTGCTGAGTTTGGAACCAAGTGTGTTTTTCAAATTCTGGATGTGCAGTTGATTACGATTATTGGAGTCTGTCAAGAGTTTTGAAACGAAACACAAGCATAAAGAGTTTGGGATGTCTTTGTCTGGAACTTGAGGGCAAAACCTCTTCATAGTTAATTTGTTGAAATTCACAAAGCATGTAGAGATCTGCTGTAAATTATTTTTAATATAAATTAAGTTTAGGAGAAAGAAGATTTTAAAGTTGAAATGAAATTATTTCATTAAGGTGGATTCATTGGCACAGTTGTGGGAACAGAAAAAAATCAGATCTGTAACAATGCCAAGATCCTTAATATGAACCCACTACCAATTTCTGTGTTTGGTGGATCTGTGGCATATTCACAGTTCTACTAATGAATGGATACCTGTAAAAATACCTGTATCTTATAGCTGGAATATTTCTTGTTTTCCAGTAGGGGGTAGTCCATGGGCTTAGAAGGGTGTAACTCTGTTGAGGATTGCACTGCTAAGCATCTGCTATGTATAATGTATAGGTCATCAGTTTTTAAAAATTTATGGTGGGGTTTCTTTTGTTGTGTAGAATAATAATGGGGCCTTTCCTTTCAACACAGGGAGTGATCTTTTCGGAAACTGCTGTTGAAAACTACAAAGAAGCTGGTGAAACAATGTTTAAAAACTCCGTTTCAAAGATTCCTGCAAAAAGACTAGGAGTGCCTGAAGAGGTGTAATATCTCAATCTATATATATAATATTTAACATGGCAAAGGGCCTTCCAGGTGATTGACACCCCCCATCATTACATTGGCTCAGATCCAGTGATGCACACGCAAAAACATAAATGTACTTAGCACAGTTCTGCTTGCATACGATCGTGTGCAACATCTAGTACTTTCCTTTGTACATATAGTAGTGTCCAGAAATTGTTTGCATGAGATCTTGTGCAAGCAGAAACACAAGTGGGGAATACAGTAAGTTTGACGTAGCACAAGCAGCTACTAGGGTTTTTTTCTAGTATTTCTGCTAGCACAAGTAGGAATTTTGTGCTGGATCTAACCCATCACCCTCAGTTTATCACAAAGTATAAATCCCAGCTGCATGTAATAGATGGGAGGTGGTTACAGGGGACATAGCTATGCTGTGGGTGATGGTGGTTCTTATCACAATCACCTCACTCTCTCTTTGTGGAGGGGGGGAAGCAGGCCCGTAGCCAGGATTTTGTAATTCAGGGGGCCTTTAAATAAGTCAGGGGGCACTGACATCACAAAATAAAAAATGAAATAAAAATAAAATTTTAAACTTTTGCAGCGTTCCACTCTGCTTGCCTACATGAAGAAGCAAGCCACACTTGGAGAAGGGGAAAGGGCAGTGGTGGGGAGTCCTCCAGGTAGCCCAGAGAGTTGGGGGTCCTCTGGGTGGCCCAGAGAGCCAGGGGTCCTGGGGGCTGGCTGGAAGTCAAGGGGCCTTGGCAGGAAGTCAGGGGGCCAGGCCCCGAAATGCCCCACTGTAGCTACTGGCCTGGGGGGGGGGAGGGTTTTTTTTTACACTTGGCAGTGGCTTAGTTCAGACTGAACAAATAAAATGGCTGAAACTGAGGCACTGGGATATAAACTGTGGGCAAGAATCAGATGGTGGTAAGAGAATATGACTTTTGGGCTTGGATTGGGATAGTTGACCGATAGTCAAAAGACAACATCTAATCCCAAAGAAATCTTATCTGTCTCCTGGCAGTGCAAATAAAATTTAATCAAGTTATGATAAAAAGTTTGTTGGATGTTTTGCTCAGAGAAAGAGAGAGAGTGATTGCCCATGTGAATGTTGAACATGCCCCAGGGCAAGAGGAATGTTCCTCTTAACTGTGGGGTGCTGTCACCCACAGTCCAGTCACCCACTGAAGAGCTGTTTCAAACAAACAAAATATACCCCACTTTTAGAGTAATTATTTTATGGAGATTATTTGTGATGGTAGCTGGAACTGTGGAGTTCCCTAATTAAAGAAGTATGGAAACTCTTAATTAGCATTTGTAGGCAGTAAAATGCCAAGAGGCAAATTTCTGTTTCAGTTAAATACCTTGGTGAGGAATGCTCTGTAGTTGGTCGCTAGTGATGGCCAGTCTGAGGAGCGTTGATAGCTAGAGTGGTGTGGAAGAGATGGGTCCCCCAATCATTTTCATAGTAAGTAAACATCTTGATTCTTTGAAAGGTGTCTTCCTTGGTATGTTTCCTGCTCTCTCCGGGTGCCTCCTATATAACTGGGGAAACTGTGAAGGTTGATGGTGGACAAAGCTTATACTCTTGCCAATGGGAAGTTGCAGGTAAAAAACTCTCTCATTTTTTAAAATGCTTTTATACTCTCTGTGAATATACGTAAGAGATCTTAATAAAGACTTAGGACAAGAAGCCAGAATTTTAAAAAGTAGCTTTAGGCAGTGTAGAATATGAAAACTGGCACAGGATTTGGCTCCTGAAACTTGGTTTTTGTTTCTTTGTCTTGGAAACATTCTTTTCATGGTTATGCGGGAAGAAATTTGAAAATTATTGCACAGACCCAGGATGGGTACCTTAAAAACAAAAAGGTTAATTGTAGAATAAATTGTCATAGGAAAGACCTTCCTTCATCCAACACAACTGATGAGTTCGTGCCACAATAACAAGTCAGTCTCCAAGGCTGTGTCTGCTTCAACAGTCTTAATCATATTTCATTTTGTTTTGGAGGCTTGCTGGCCAAAAAGTGATCTTGCATTTTCTGTTTTGTTCTTTTGAGAAATTACAGCTTGTGTTTTTCCTAATACATGCTGAATATGCACATGTGTGCATTAGGGTTGCCAGGTTCCCTTGCCGCATTGGCAGGGGGATCTGGGGGGCTTTCTGGGATATCACCAACACGATGACATCACCCAGAAGTGACGTGAGCGACGTTGCGCGGCAATGCTCTGGTTTAAGGGCAAAACTCTATGGTTTTAGGGCAAATTTACCATAGAGTTTTGCCCTCAAACCAGAGGTCATGTGCAAAATCCCTGATGTGATGACATAACTTCCAGGTGACATCATCGCATCAGGGACATTGTGCCCGAGCATGGCTGCTTGGGTGTGGGGTTTCGGGGCAGAAGCCCCGAAAAACAGGGGAACCCCCACTGGGACCTGGGGACTGGCTTAGTATGCATTTAACTTTCCAATAAATCTTAAGATTGTATGTGAGGATGTTAAACTAGCCAAGGTTTTACCTGCTGCTGCAAGATGAAAATAGTAAGATGTCTAGCAGTGAAATAATAGGCTGTTTTACTTCTAAAACTATTGAAGCCAGTAGGCTTAGAAGAGTATAACAGTCTTTAGGATTACACTGTAGGAAGCATGGGTGCGCTGTAGCCAATTAAATTATTGATGCTGGGCACACAAGAGCTCATACCTCCAAAACAAGGAAGTGATCTGCAACTGTTGATGTATCATGAGACACAGACTTCATATCCTCTTTGGGCAAACCACAAACAGCAAGGCAGACCCAGCAAAACAATTTCTGATGCAGACAGAAGACTGAGATGCCACAGCCACTATGTATGTCTTTACTGCAGCACGTTAATTCTTGAGAAATTTCAAAATGTATATTAGTGTTCACTGATACCTTAGAACACCAGACATTCCAGAAATTTGTCACTTGAGCTTCTGTACCCTCCTCGGTTTTCCCGGCTATCCCTGCAGCCATTTCATTTCTCTTCTTTGAGCCTACCCCGAATTCTGGTTACTATTACATTTTTAGACTGCATTGAAGAACTGTAGAAATGTTAAAGAAGCCAGAATTTTGACCCCACAATATGTTTTGCATTAGAAAAAAAAACCCGACGCAGAACACGTCTGACTCTTTGTTTAGCCTTGCCTCAAAGGAAGTGTTTGCTTTCTCTGTTGTATGAAAATTCTGTTTAGCCAGGCACGGGTAAGACTGAAAAAGTGGCTTTCTTTCCAAAGAAACTGAATCTTATTGTATCCTTTCTCACAGATCATAACAGATGGCCATCTGCTCCAGAGGGAAATAATTCTGAAGCACTCACAAGGATGCTTTCTGGAAAATCTTTGTCAAAACTGTAAAATAAGTCAATGAGGTTGGTCTCCTTCCATCCTCATTCAGGAACGAATGCAGTGTTAATGAAACCTGAATGCCTCTAATGCGTATTTATACGGCCTTGGACAAAGGTGTCCTTTTCAGTAATAATGACCATTTGTCTAAATATGCTGTGTACCTTAGCTATGGAAGGAAAGCCGTAAAATATTGTCAGTATTGCTTTCTCTCATCTCTCTTCTTGCAATGTGATTGCACTATGTCTTTCTATGTAGGAGTGAGGCACTGAAATGAATGAGGCCCATCAAAATTCTGCAGCCATGATCTGACCTATTTGTACTGGTTACCAATGACCATGCATGCTAGTGCTAAAGAGAATGGGTTGTATCCTATGACTTATCCACTAAGTCTTTTTTCACCAGAGAAAAACTTTATGTAGTGGAAGTCTTTCTGTGTTGGATGAAAACTTGGTTGAAGGAAGTTCTAGGATCCAGTTTATTGGCAGTGAAAATTTAAGTCTTGGTCTTTTATTATTCCATAGAAATTTCGACAAAGATATCTCCCAACCTTTAAATTCTTTCAGTGGAATTTCTATAGGAAGATTTTGAAATAAATAAAGAAATTTGGGTACAAGAAGGGTTTTAAACAATTCTGTCTTTTCTAATAAAGTAAAATTGAGCTTCTTCCAGGTCTGTAATGTTGCATTATATGATTGAGTCATTGGTTTAAAATTGACTTGAAAAAGGTTATCTAAATTTAAAGGTATATTTATTCCCAGATGTTTCCAGGAAGTTGTTACTCTTTTAAAAGGATATATTTTATTTATTTCCTCAATTTCGGTCTTGTTTAAAAATATAGGAAAAAATTCTGATTTAGAATAATTTATCGTGAAGCCTGAGATATTTCCAAACTTATTTATATGCTGCATTAATGGTGGTAATGATGCTCTTGGATTGTGGAGGTAAAAAATGGTGTCATCTGCAAAGAGGCTCAATTTGCAAAGCTCTAGATTGATTTCTATACCCTTAACCATGGGGTCTGTCCTTACTACATGGGCCAAAGGCTCCAAAGAAATGGCAAAAAGAACAGGGGGACAGGGGACAGCCCTGTCCCGTACCTCTCTTTAGATGTATCTCTTCCGAGCGATACTGATTTATACTGAGTTGTGTTTTTGGATCTAAATAAATCGCTTTAATAGCCTGGAGAAAACCAGGACCAAAATTCATGTGTTCTAATAGATTTAATAGATATCTAGGTTCCATCCTATCAAAGGCCTTGTCGGCATCATCAGAGAGAATGGCTGATTTCAGTTGTTTGTCTTTGCTATAGGCTATTATATTTAAGGTTTTCCTTATGTTGTTCACAATGTTTTGTCCTGGCATAAAACCAGCCTGATCTTTGTGAATGTATTGTGTAATTATCTTATTAAGTCTCATTGCTAACAAAGAAGAAAAAATTTTAAAATCAGAATTTAAAATTGAAATCGGGCGATAGGAGTCTGGGGGCCAATTTGTCCTTTCCTGGTTTATGCAAGAAAACCACTCTTGCTTCTGTCCATGAGTTTGGCATAATTCCTGTGGACAGTACATGATTGTCTTCAAGAGACGAGTTTCAAGCTGTGGTTTGAATTTTTTAAAAATTCTGTTGGGTATCCATCTCTACCTGGAGTTTTATTGTTTTTCATATTTGAAATAATAGTGGAGAGTTCTTGAGAGGAGATTGGTTGTTCCAGAAAATCTTTATGTTCAGTTGATAATTTGTTATCATAGTGAATTAATTTTAAATAATTTTGAATATCTATATCTGATGGATTTATAGAAGTATATAATGTAGAATAATATTCTGTAAAAATAGTAGTAATATTTTTGGGGGTAGAATGAATTTTACCTACCTGATCTTTAATAGCAAAAATTGCATTCAATGAGTTTTTTTGAGCTACTCTGTATTTAAGCAGTTTTATGGATTTTGGAGATTTAGTAATATATTTCTGTTTTAAAATCAAAAGTTGTCTCTGAGTATGAGATGTTTCAAGGAGTTCAAGCTTTTTCCTTTCTATATTAAGTTTTTTAAGGGTTTTTCCCCCAAAACGCATATGTTTGTTTTCCAGATTTTTAATTTTAGTTTGTAAATCTGTTACTAATTTTAATTTGTTTCTTTTGTAGGAAGCAGCCAAGTGTCCTCGCAAAACTGCCTTGAATACATCCCACTTGTTGGGCTGTGTGGCCTCACTCTACATTAAAATCAAAATATTCTATGATTCTGGCCCAGATTTCTTCACAAATTATATATAATAACAAATTATAATAAAAGTTTATTTAAACACCAATTCCAGCCTTTGTTGTCATTCTGAAGTTTTACTAATTTACAGGATACCCAAGAGTGGTCAGAAATATGGGAGGAGCCAATTTCCGCTTCAATAATGTCTTTAAATAAATTCCTGGATACTAAAATGAAATCAATACGTGTGTAAACCTCATGTCTAGGAGAGAAATAAGTATATTGACGTGTGCCAGGATTCAAAACTCTCCACACGTCAACCAAATAAAAAAATTGAAAGACCTTCTCCAAATTAGTAGTATTCCAGTGTTTTTTACGTAACCTTGGGGTTTTGTGATTTTTATCTAAATTTGGATTTACAATCTGATTTAAATCACCACCTAGTATCAGTTCACCTTGTTTGAAGTCCATCAGTTGTTTAAAACTTCCTGTAGAAAAGAAATTTGATCTATGTTAGGGGCATAGATTGAAGCGATTGTTATTGGTTCCCCTTGCAATTCCTCTTTGATAAATATGAAACGTCCCCTTGAATCTATTTTTGAAGCTAAGCATTGGAAAGGTAGATTTTTCGGAAGTAAAATTGCCGTCCCCCTGGACTTAGAAGTACTGGGGGCCTGAAACTGTTGTTGAAACCGTGGTGATTTTAAAACCAATCTATCTGTTGTTTTTATGTGAGTTTCTTGTATGCACGGTATATTTACTTTTTCTTTTGCTCAGTAGCTAGAAGCTCTCTTTATTTTTATTCTGTTGTTTAGACCTCTGGCATTCCATGTGGCTAGTTTTATCTGTTGAGACATTTAAAAAAATGAAATAAAATAATTATCTAAACTTCCAGTTGGCTAAGATGTTTTACTAACTTACCCCTTTCTTTTTTACAACTAAAACTTAACACTAATCTGATCTAAAGCTCTTCAAGAAATTACTAACAAACAACCCCCCCCCTAACGATAGAGGTAGGATCTAGGCAGCTGGACTTACTTGAGTCCCATCTAATAGGGTGACACAGTAAAGGCACCCTAACTAGAAACCTTTTAGAACTGGAGGGAAAATAAAAATTATATTATACACACTAATAAACAGTTACCTCCACCTTGACACCTTAAAAGCATTGTTTAGCAAAAATTGTAAAGCTTTTCAATAAAATACACTATAATAAGCAGTAGTATGTTTTTTTCAATATTTTAAAAGTCAATATAATAACTGAGTTAGAAAAAAATCAGACTTTCAGTAGTAAGGAATAATGCTTAAATTATTTTTAAACTAAGTTGTCATAATACCCTTGCATAGAGATTTGGATAAAATTGTAATTATAAAGGATTTCCTCCTTGTGCCTATATAACAACAGGCCATAGTAGCTTTGCTTAAAAGTTTAAATAAAAATAACAATAGATTTATAATTATATAGGATTTCATTTTTCTAGTTCCTATATATTTTTTAAGTCATACTAATATCTGATTTATAAAAGGCATCAATATTTTAATAACATGGAATAATGCTTAAACAATCACATTACTATAGTAATCAAACTAATTCCCATGCGTAATGTAGCACTGATGCTGAACTAACTGAACTGAGCTGAACTATACTAAAGGACATCCTTCTAATTTTAAATTGTCATAATACCATTATTTAAAACATTAAATACAAGATAAAAATAAAATTATAAGTATAGTGGTGTTCCTATATAACATTAGGCCATGAAAGTAGCTGAACAATGTTGAAATACAAAAGATAGGTGTTAAGTCAAACTTGCAGAAGTTCCTCTTCTTGTTTGGATAGATTCAAACCCATAGCTTTAAGGAGTGCTTTTCCTGTGACATTGCTAGAAGCAGTATATTGAAGACCATTTTTGTAGACAACAATGTCCGAGGTTGGAGACCACCGGAAACGAATTTTTGCATCGTTGAGTTTAGAAGTGATCATTCTCAGCTGCTTCCTCTTTTCCAAAACCTCCGGGGGCAAATCAAGTAGTACAATAATCTTTTGATCTTTAAAGGTCAACTCCTTTCTTGCTCTTGCCTCCTTTAGGATTTTACCCCTTGTCCTCTGATACACAAATTGAATTAAAATGTCTCGAGGTCTTCCTTTTCTTGCATAGGCTAAGGGGCCTAATCATTGGACTCTAGAAATTGCAGGAGCCACCCCATATTCTAGCATTTTTGATAGCCAAACAGAAACAAACGATGCCAAGACTTTGTGCTCCTCCACCCCTTCCTCAAAACCACGTAATTTTAAATTAAATTGCCGCCATCTCGATTCAAGCAAGGCTAAACAATTTTGCATCTTCTGAGGTTTGTAGGGATCTTACCTCCTCTTGTAGAGTAATGGCCATTTCTGATGCATTTTCAGCCATTTTTGTAGCTTCTTTAACTTCCTTCACCAGGTCTACCAACAAGGCTTGGTCCGGCTTAAGTAGATCTTTTACTAAGGAGGCCATATCTTTTAAAAGATCTTCCTTTAGATTGCGAAGGTCATTTTTTGTTAGCATAACTTCTGCGCAAGGCGGAGAAGACGGTGTTGTGCCCTCCTCAGGTCGAACCAGCGTCATTTTGGAGTCGCGAGAGGGCTTGGGGGCCAAAGCTTTTGGTGAGACGTTTGGAGGGAAAAAGTCAACTACCAATCTGGAAACTTTTGTAGAATCCGTAGTCGATATTCTTGTTGACTTCCGAGAGCCCTTTTTCGGCATTGAACCGCAGTTTATCGATTTTTAGTTGATTTTTGGTGGAAGGGGTCAGGCGCTCTCTTCCTAAGCATCTGACATGCGTTGCAAGCTCCGCCCTCCTCCCGTGTATAAGCTTTGAAGAGTTAAAGCGCCCTTCGGCAGATAGAGTTGAAATTGAAATTTCCAAATTCTTTTATATCCTAGTCAGAAGGTGGGATGCAAAGGGACAATGTCTATCCTAACCCATTGGGTCAGAGCAGAAGGTAAATGCTCATGTTGGTCATACTTTAATAACTGTAATAGCACAGGAACCAGTGAAACTGTGACCATTTTTAATTTAAGCTCTCTTGCATTCAAGGGAAAATGATTACTAAGCTTCCTTTTCAGATCTGTTCTTTGATTATGGGAGTTTGTGTTTCTAAATAAACGCTGGCTTATTGCTCTACAAAGATAGCACAACTTACTTTTACTAAATCTATAATCACACTGAATTAATACTAGTGAGTAAAGAAGTAACCTTTCCAGAAACTGATAGCATTAAAAAAAATGATTTTCCTGGGAGGAACTGAAATTTGAGGGAAGGGAGGAGACTGAAATATGCATAGCTGTCAGTGCTACACTTGGCAGTATCCATTAGTATTAAAGAAATCAGCTGAAGCCAAACGAATGCTGTGTAAAGAAATAAACAACGGCAGTACTTCAAGATGGATCTCTGGGTGTTCATTTTTCTGTTTTTGTTAATGAATATGTCCTTTATTTTACAAAATTTATATACAATCTTTCTGCCCTCACAAAGGACACCAATGCTGCTAACAAATTAAAACATATATAATAAAACCACATTTTAAAACCATCCAAAACACGCCCCCCCAAAAAAATGTAATCAGAACAGTTAAAGCCAGAGCTAAAATATATACATAAGATGACCGTAGTGGTCAGGTAGGTTCACCAAGGCGCAAGTCCTCCTTCACATATGTTGCTGCCAAATCATGTAGAGCTTTAAAGGTTGACACCAGCATCTTGAATTGTACTCAGAAACAAATTGGGAGCCAGTTGAACCAACACTGGAGTAATATGAACCCTACGACACACTCCACTCATTATCCTACAGGCAGCCTTCTGCAGCAACAGAATGTTCTGAATATTTCTCAAGGGCAGCCCTATGTAGACTACATTGCAGTAATCTAATCTGGATATAAGCAGGGCATGTACCATAGTGGCCAGGGAAGGCTGCAGCTGGCTATCACTAAAAGCTGGTAAAAGGCACTCCTGGCCATAGCTGCCACCTGCTTATCCAGCAGCAGGCCTGGGTCTAAGAGCATTCCCAGACTACAAACCTCTTCCTTCAAGGGGAGTGTGACTCCATCCAGAATGGGTGACACCTTAAATCCTGGGTCCAACCATCCAGTCAGCTGTAGCACTTCCATCTTGACAAGAATAGGCATTAGTTTCTCCAGAAGTGCCTCCAGACACTGGTATAGGCTTTCTACAGTCCCCTTGGGATCAGCCAGAAGCACAAGATAGAGCTGAGTGTCATCTGCATATTGGTGACAAGCCAGGCCAAATCTCTGAATGACATCACCAAGCAGTCTTGTGTAGCTGTTAAAGAGCACAGAGGACAAAATAAAACCTTGCATATGACCCCAAAGGCCATGGGGCTGAGCAGCAGAATGCCAGCATCACCTTCTGAATCCTACCCTCCAGGTAGATCCAGAACCACCACAAAATGATGCCTCCCAACCCAGAATGGCAGTCCAGAAGAATATGGTGTGAAAAGCCTCTGAGAAGTTCAGGAATATCAACAATCACATTCACTTTGTCCATCTTCTGGAGCAGGTCATCCACCCCGACGACCAAGGCTGTTTCAGTCCCATAATCAGGCCTAAAAACAGATTGGAGAGGATCTAAACAAATGGCCTTATCCCGGAAAGCATAAAATTCTCTAGCCATCACGTGTTCAATCATCTTGCTCAAGAATGAAACATTTGGGTAGGTCAGCCAAAGTTCAGCACTTTGAAATATCTTCGATTTCAGAAGGAATGTTCAAATGGATGCTCATTGTCACCTATTGGTGCTTAACTTTAGCTGAATCTCAAGACTCCAGAGATTTCTATCCCAATGTTATAAATTCAATGGATTGTAGTTTTGTCCTTTTACTATGTGCACCCTATGCTACAGAATTCACTGCGCCTGAACACGCTGATAACCATGGCTATCAGAAAATGTTATTGCACTATTGAAAGTAAAAAAATTATTAGAGTGTTCTTAGAAGAAACCACCATTCCCTTTGCTCTGACTGTAAAGCAAACATAAAAGGCGTCAAATCATTAATTTATTCCATTGCTTTTTATTTTAGAAGGGTTAAGAGGACAGCTAGAGCCAGGCATTATTGCATGAACTTGGACTGGAAAAAACAAACATCTTGCTAGAAACAGTAAAAGAAGACAAGTTGTTTTTATACCCTACTTTTCTCAACCTTAAGGAGTCTGAAAGCAGCTTGCAATCGCCTTTCCCTTCCTCTCCTCACAGCAGGCACCTTGTGAGGTAGGTGGGACTCAGAGTTCTAAGAGAACTGTGACCAGCCCAAGCTCACCCAGCAGGCTTCATGTGGAGGAGTGGGGTGTGACAGACAAAAGGCTGTCCCGACCCTGAAAGGGACTGATGTCTTTGTAAGTTTCAGTGGATCCAGCTTTTTGGGACGGGTCCACTTTTGAATGTCTGCCACATATGATTATAGAAGCAGGTATTTGCAACATAACAACTACTTAACTTGGAAGGCCCAGTCCTACTAAATCCATCAGTTCAATCTCTAAGCTGTCAGCTGGAGTCAAATAGGGTCTGGGTGGCCAATGGACTCCTGTACAAGCTGAACCCATCCCTTGGTAAACTCCACAGTGGAGATACTGACATCTTCACTAGCCCTCAAACCCAGAAGGGAGGTATGAAAACCACCTCTGTTGTCTCCTTTGACACTTTGTTAAGGCTTCAGCTGATCAGTGTCATTGGGAGAAAAGTGTACAGCAGACCACTGGGTCAACAGCAAGCGCGTGTGCCCTCGACCTCTGCCCTGGAATTGTAGAAACTGGTTAGAAATTTGGCAACTTGGTTATCGTGGGATGTAAAGAGATCCATGATAGGGGTCCTGAAACAAAGTGTGATTTTGCTTGAAGATCTTTTTGTTTAGACTCCATTCTCCTGGATCTAAATCCTTTCTGCTCAGCCATTTGGCTTGGTGGTTTGCAAGACCATAAAGGTGTTCCAATTTTAGACCTACCGAATTTCCCCCCTGCCCAAACAAACAGGATTTTGGACTCACAGAGGAGAACCATTGATCTGGTGCCTCGTTGCTGATTGCTGTGCGCCTTCGCCATAGTATGAACTGTGCGCCCTAGCACATACTTCTTCCTCAATAGGATTTGGAAAGCATACAGTTCCATGCCCCAAGTTCCAGCCAGTTCATACTGTTCATATCTTCCAATGGGCTCCATCTGCTTTGGACATTCTGCGCCTTGCACTGTATTCCCTGGCCCCTACTGCTGGTGACCGTAACTACCATCAGGTAAGGAGGCTGGAGGAAACTGACTCCCCTTGTCAGATTTGGTCGCAAATACCCCTAGTTTAGTGACTTCTTTGGGAGGGGGGAAATATCCTGACTTGTTTGTGCTTCCTTATTGTGTGTGTCCCCTTCTGATAAGGGAGAAGAGTCCATTGTAAAGGCCTGGCATGGAAGTGGGCCCAAGGAATCAGACCTATGGAGTACATCCTCACTCCCAGTACTGTCAGCCAGTGCATGAGGTCCACTGACCTCTGCCAGGTTTCTTTCACCCCTTCCAACAATTTTTCCTACTTCTTTGCAGATAGAAACACTTTGGCCATCCTCATCTGAATCCAGGTCTCTAAGTGGACTATGTCCCTGGAGGGACATTATCATCATCATCGCTACCACATTGATCAGGCAGCCATGTGCCTGAAGAGACTGCATAATGGACCTGGCATCTAGCTCACCTCTGCCTCCTAGGCTCTGTGGAGGACATTGTTCAGTAAGGATAAAGATGGATGCCTTGGTGTCATAGGTAGGCTAACAGAACTACCAGGATCTTGGTGAACACCCTTGGAGATGTCAGCTCAAGGGTAAGGCCTGGTATTGGAAATGCTGGCCCTGAAAATCAAAAAGGGAAGAACTGTGTGGGAGGTGGAATATGCAGGTAAACATCTTAAAGGTCTAAGGACATCATGTGGTCATTCTGCTGAATACTCTGCAGAACGCAGTGAAGTGATTTTAAACCAGAACTTGGACTTATTTACCCATAGATCAAGATGGGCAGCCATGTTAGTCTATGGGTAGCCGTATAAAACAGCAAGAGTCCAGTAGCACCTTAAAGACTAACAAAATATGTGGCAGGGCATGAACTTTCCTGACACACTGCTCACTTCAGATACCCATACCTTCAACTCTTTTTACTTAGAATGGCTCTCCAGTCTGTGGCTCTTTTTGGGACTACAAAACAGGCCCGGAGCTACGGTGGGGCATTTGGGGGCTGGGCCCCCCGACTTACATCAAAAGCCCCTTCAAAAGCCCCCTGACTCTATCCCCAATAAAGATGTGACCTCAGCCAAGCGCCTCGCCCCCATTCCCTGCCATTTGTGCTCCCAGCCTGCCTCAAGTTGCACTCTTCTGAGAGCTACCAGTACACCAGCCTCTCGACTATGCTGCCGCCGCCCCCCATTCCCAATGTAGCTCCTCCATGACAGGCGTTCCAAGCAGCGAAAAGAGACAGGCTCTAGTGTCCACCTTCTTCACCCGCTTAAACGGATGAACACAAAATCCAATACAACCTAACCTGCTACCTCGCCTCTTTCCCAACTCTCCTCCTTCCCCTCACATCAGTCTTAAAGGGGGGACACACGCTGTCTGTCAGCCTGCCTTGATCGCTTCACAAGGCGTAGTATGATGAAGGAGGCGAGACTCAGTAGGGAACAAGTTAGACTGAGAGAGCAAGAGCTGAGGAGACTGAGGCAAGAGGAGATGGCTAGTGCCGAGATGGTGCGGGGGCAGTGCCATTGCTGCTGCGCTATTCCGGGCAGAGGAAAGTCGGGGAAGTCGAGTAGCACAACGCAGGATAAATTAGCACATAATGGAGGTGGGTGGGTGCCAGGGGAGCGTGGCTGAGGAGGAGGAGTTCAACTCCAGCTGCGTGAACCTTTACCTCATGTTCTGCCTGTTCCTCTGCGTGATGCTTGCTGAGGAAGAAATGGGGGGGTCCCTGATATGAGTGTAGTGTCTGAAAAGGACCAGGGAAGGGAACACGTCTGGGAACACAACAGAAAATCGTTCATCCTCTAGTGAGTTTTGAAGGGGCACGGGGGTGTCTGGTGCCAGCCTTGTGCTTGGGGGGGGGTCATGGCAAGGAAAGATCCTGGGAGATCTTTAGCACCAGTTGCCTAATCCCACACTTGAAACTTTTCAGCCTCCATTTGGGGGGGAGGCAGAGCGAGTTACTAAATTGCCTTTAATTCAATTATTCAGGGCCCCCCGAGAAATTAAAATGCCCCCCGACTTAAAAAAATCCTGGCTACAGGCCTGCTACAAACAGAATGGAATAAATCCCAAGGAAATGCCATTCTAAGGACACTGGTTCCACTACCCCTACATGCACTAAATATTGAATAGGTCATGACAGAAGAAAAGGTGTCTCTGTTGGAAAGTGAAGAAACTGCTGGAATTGACATCCAACCATATAGTCAGATGTTGGCCCGTCAGCCACCACTCGAGCACTCGCGTGCCACTGGCCGGGTGCTGGGTCTGCGCCTCTTCCCCGCGCACTCCCCCTTCAGCCACTGTTCCCTGTCAGAAGCACTGGCAAATGGCTGTGTCTCCCAATGAAGACCCTTCTTCTGCTTGGCTACTCTTTGGGACTAACTTTTCCCTCAGTGGCTGTTGTGGAGAACTCATTGGGGCCATTCCTGACTAGGGTTGCCAGCTCCAGGTTGGAAAATTCCTGGATATTCTGTGTCTAAGGAAGCCAGTGTAAGGAAGCCAGAATTTGGGGAGGGGAGAGGCCTCAGCTGAATAGAATGCCCTAGAGGCCACCATCCAAAGCAGTTATTTTCTCCAGGGGGGGAAGAGATCTGTTGTCTGGAGCTCAGTTGTGATACCCAGCAATCTTCAGGCTCCACTTGGAGGTTGGCTACCCTAGGCATAGCAGTTAGCTGTGGTTCTTGTTGTGGAAGCTGTGATTTCAGACCAGTCACAGACTTTCAATGTGACCCTTCCCCCGCCCACTACCAGCATGGCCACTTTCCTGTCAGAATAAAATGTGAACATTGCTAGGCAACCATCCTTGGTTCTGTCAGTAAAACAGGGTTGTTGTGCAAGTCAAAAGGGGGAGAGGAGAATGATGTAAGCTGCTTTGGTCCCCATTGCAGAGAAAGACTACATTTCCTCCTGGGGAACCATTGTTGCCAATCTCCAGGTGAGGGCTGGAGATCACTCAGAATTACAACTGCTCTTCAGACAGCAGAGATCAGCTCCCCTGGAGAAAATGGTGGATTCTGTGTCCTTATACTCTGCTGAGATGGCCTCCCTATGACAGCCAATGTGACATAGCGGTCAGGGCTTCAGAGTACAGTAGAGGCTGCAGGTGTGTGGGGGGGAGACAGAAAGCTGAAGAGTCAGAGGCAGATAAGGACAGGTAACCTACCATAGACTCCAGCCTCCAAACCAGCCATTTCCTTCTGGGGAACCACTGTTGCCAATCTCCAGGTGAGGGCTGGAGATCACTCAAAATTACAACTGCCCTCCAGGAGGGAGGGGGGAGGAGATGGAAAGCTGAAATCAGAGGGGCAGATAATGGCAGGTTGATGCTTGGCTGGGAAGGAGATAGAGTTGCCAGGTTGGGAAATTTGTGGAGATTTGAGGGGTGGAGCCTGGAGAGGGTGAGGTTAGAGGAGGAGTGGGACCTCAGACAGGTAGAATGCCATAGATTCCACCTTCCAAACCAGCCATTCCCCCCTGGGGAATCATTGTTGCGAATCTCCAGGAGGGGGCTAGAGATCACTCAGAATTACAACTGCACTGTGGGAGGGAGGGGAGGAAATGGAAAGCTGAAGTCAGATAAAGGTAGGCTGATGGTTGCCTGGGAGGGAGATATATGATGTAATTTCGTTTCACTGATATATGTGGTCCTCTTATATAAATTGATCTTTGTGCATAACTTCTTGAGCATTTGTGGTCTGCGTTATTTGTGCAGTGCTTGCTTATTTGCTGAAGGAGATAGGGTTCCCAACTCCAGGTTGGGAAATTTCTGGAGATTTGAGGGGTGGAGCCTGGAGAGGGTGAGGTTAGAAGAGGGGTGGGACCTCAGACAGGTAGAATGTCACAGACTCCATCCTCCAAACCAGCCATTTCCTCCTGGGGGAACCATTGTTGCCAATGTACAGGTGAGAGGTGGAGAGCACTCAAAATTACAACTGCTCTTCAGGTAGCAGAAATCAGTTCCTCTGGAGAAAATGGTGGACTCTGTGTCATTATACCCTGCTGAGGTCGCCACAGCAAATTGATGCTGAGTGCCCAAGGCCTTGGCACTCTCCGAGAGCCTCTTTCTAGAGCTCCTTGTATTTATTTCCACAACGGGCCTTATTCCTAGTAGCTGTATATTGCTGAGGGTGACTGGGGCTGAGATCCAGTGATTTTAAAGTAAAAAGTCTTCCAGATCACCGTTCAGCCTTGCCTCTCAGCCGCTATGCTATACCAACTCCAGTACCCTATATTCTATTATTTATTTTGCACTATGTCAGAGTTGAGTCAAAACTAGGAAAAAGCAGCCACCTACTCTTAGGTTACCCTACTAAAGTGGGAAGCAGCAGAATGCCTGGCCCATTATTTCATTCACTGCTCAGCCTCTGAAGAGGGCAGATGTGGATGGGGTATACAGTGCAGACCTGCACCCTTTCCTCCCACCCAATGGGTGGTGCTGGGAGCGTTTGAACCCACGACGCCAAGGATTCACGTGCAATCAGAGTACTGGGGATGGGCCAAGAAAAACAGGTGCTGGAAAGTGCACCCTTGGCCAATTGCACGCACCTACGCTGACGAGCGGGCTTTTATTTTACTAGGAACAATTTTTATCGCTGGAAAGAAACAAATGAGAGGAAAGGCTGCATGACACATAGCCCGATCTCGTGAGATCTGGGAAGCTGCGCAGGGTCGGGAGACCAACAAGGACGACGACGCAAAGGCAGGCAGGGAGGGGCAAACCTCTTCGGCTTCCCGCTTGCCTTGAAAGCCTCTTGCCGGGACCCCCCTGAGTCGGCGGCGACTTAGCGGCCGCTCACACTCACTCTCTCTCTCTCTCGCACACGCAGGAAACAGATGAGCAATACTTTTAATCTGAACAGCGGCTGCACCAGCAGATACCCAGATCACGAACCCCTTACATAAGAACATAAGAGAAGCCAATGTTGAATCAGGCCAATGGCCCATCCAGTCCAACACTCTGTCACACAGCGGCCAAAATATACCAGGTGCCACCAGGAGGTCCAGCAGTGGGGCCAAGACACCAGAGGCCCCCTCCCACTGCTGCCCCCTCCAGCACCAAGAATAGAGTGCATCACCTGCCCCAGACTGAGAGTTCCCATCTATACCCTGTGGCTAAGAGCCACTGATGGACTTCTGCCCCAGATGTTTATCTAATTCCCTCTTGAAACTCTCCATGCTTGTAGCTGCCACCAACTCCTGTGGCAGTGAATTCCAAGTGTTAATCACTGGTTGGGTGAAGAAGGACTTCCTTTTATCTGTTCTAACCCGACTGCTCAGCAATTTCATGGAGTGCCCACTTGAGTTCTTGTATTGTGAGAAAGGGAGAAAAGGACTTCTTTCTCAACCTGCTCGATCCCATTCATAATCTTATAAACCTCAATCATGTCACCCCTCAGCCGTCGTTTCTCCAAGCTAAAGAGCCCCAAGCCCTTCCTTCTTTCTTATTCACTTCCTCACAACCCAACTGCCGGGCTCTTTCGAAAAGCCGCAGACAGAGCGAGGATGGCTGGAGAGAGCGGCGCCTGCGTCCGGCGTCACCCATTACCGTCCCTGGGCATCCACAGTCACCCCAGGCCTTATTGTCACTTCCGAGCTCATCGCCGCCGGTTCCCCGCGCCGACTCCCACTGACAGGAAAGTCGGACTGACAGGGACGCCGCCGCCGCCGCTCCCTTCCCGTCAATCTCCTCCTGGCCAATAGAAACGTCCATCCTTACCGGAAGTTCAGGCTTACTTTCCCTCCCATTTCTCTATGGCGGCGGTTTTTGACGCCCGCCCGCCCGCCCGCCCACTACCATAGAGACCTGGCGAAAGCGCCCTGCCTCTCTCGCTCCCTTCCTTCCCCCGGAAGCTTCTGCCGGGCTTGACGTTCCGTTTCACACCTTTCCCTTCCCCGCACAGCGTACGCTTTGACGTCGGCGCTCCTGCTGTGGACTCTGTCACGGGTTGCCGCGTCGAGGAGGCGGAGTTTGAGGGGAGCCCGAGAAGGAAGGGGAAGGGGAGCGGAGGAGCGGACGGTGGTGGTGGCGGCGGTGAGGGGGGCGCACGCGCGCTTCCTTCCTTTCGGCCCCGGGAAGTGCAGGGGGGGCCCGGGGAGGCCCCTCCCGCAGTCCGGCGCTTCCCCCTCTCCCCCGTCAGCGCGCTGCTTGCATTACCAGCTCCGGAGGAGGAGGAGGAGGAGGAGGAGGAGGGGGCGGCGGGGCCTGCTCTCCGTCCCCTCCCGTCCACTCACTCCGGTCGCGCCGCCTGTGAAGTGCCGTGGTCTTGAGTGAAAACCGGGACCCTGGACCCTTCTTGTATTCTGGGCCTGGAGACGCCGGTGGGGGGGTGGGGGATCCTCACCCCCCGTCCCCTGCTTACCTTCCCCTCCACAGGTAGGTAGGCAGGCTGGCTGGCTGGCTGGCTGGCTGAGATGGGTTATATCTGGGGGTGTGCACATGTCACAGGTTTGGGTGTCTGGGAAAGGTGCAGGGGTGGGATGAGCTTCAACACGGTAGTAGTATTCGTGGAGGAGATCCCTACAAAGCATCGAGGAGCATTTTTTTTAAGGAAACTGGCAGGTGTGTGTGTGTATGCCATGGGATGTTGCAGCCTCTTATTCTAGAGATGGGGTGGGTTTTGTAACAAAAAATGTGGCAGCATTTTTGGCAGGTTTAAGGGCACACATGCATTAGTGCACCTGACAGAAGTAGATTGTAACATATGGAAGGAATTGTGAAGGGTATTTCATTTCCCCCTGTATCCACCTCCCCACACGGTTTCCTCTTTCTCTTTTCCTGACTGCCCTTATGGCCAATGGTCCCTCTAAGCTGTGGAGTCTTGTGAGCAAAAATTCTACTTTGTGAGCTACTGGCATTAAAGTTGTGAGTGAGCCATTTGGCTACTGCATAAATTAGTTTGCTTTGGATCCATCCTTCCTGAGCTAAGATAGAAATGTGTGAGCCAGGGACTAAAAAAAAATGTGAGCTAGCTCACACTAACTCAGCTTAGAGGGAACACTGCTTATGGCCTCCAACTTTTCCCTGCTTTTTCTTTTTTTTCCCCACCAGCTTATTTATCTGTCCTGGTAAGTTAAGTGGTGGTGGCTGCTGCTAGGTCCAGGCAAGTCGTACAACTTGTGTGGTGGTGACAAGTTGCACAGCAGAGACCTAGCCAGGTGGGTCAGTTGGTGGCTACTGTTGGGCCCAGATAAGTTTCATAAGTCACATGGTAGCTAAATGGCTGGGTAAGCTGTGTGGTGGCTGCCACCGGGCTTGGCCAAATTGCAAACCACGTGGTGGCAAAGACACCCAGGAAAGTTATGTGGTGGCTGTCATCAGGCCTAAGTGGATCGTGTACATGACTTCATGGTAAGTCACTTCAGCAAGTTGTTTGTTGGTGACCACTAGTCACATGATGGTGTCACCTGGGCAAATCTCATGAGAGCTGCAGATTGGTTGCCACTAGGCCTGGCCCTGGTGATTCCTTCCTCCACTGCTGTGTGGGATCCCAGGGCTGTTGTGGCCTTCCAGTCCATGCTTGCTCTCTCCCCTGCATTGGATTGACAGAAACCAAGGGCTGAAAGTCTTCCCTAGCAACTCCCCAAATGGCCTCCAAGCTCTCAGAATATAGTCTTGTGAGATCTCAGTGAGCATTCCTTTCTTAAAACTATAGACATTACTTGGGGGGGTGAGTTTTAATCCTGCAATACGGTTTTGTGAGATCACAGTGAGTATTCCTGTCTTAAAACTATAGACTTTACTTCTGGATTTTTTGGCAAATTTTAATCCTCCAGTAAGTATGCCTGAAGTTTCTTTCAGGTTTGTAGAAAAGTCTCCCATATCTATCCCTGCAGAGTTTTTAATCCCCACTGTATAGCCTTCTTCAGAATTAGATACATGATAACCAGGTAGTTTTAAAGATTTTGTTTTTATTGGTTTAGTTGTTTTGTTTTTACTGGCTTATTTAGCAGTTTATATCTTGCTTTTTAGTTGCTTACTTTTAAAAAGTGAAATACAAAAATAATTAGGGAGTGGTAGGTTTTGTGGTTCTGTATGATTCTGGAATTCTCATTAAAGCATGAAGGCAAAATGAGTCTGTAGGGATGTCTAAAGGATGCTCCAAAACAGAAGGAAGAGTCAGGAAAAGTAGTGGGTTGTTGGTATCAAATTACAGAGCAATAGCCATATTAGTCTGTTGCAGGAAAAACAAATAAATGTAGATAACAGGGATTGGGGGGAGGAGCCTAAACTCACATGCTTTTAAGTTGCAGCCCATATGGGTAGACTAGGAGATGTCCATCAACCACTGAAATAGTATATATAAGCATACACATTAGTTTGAGGATTGGGACCCGGTTTAAGGAGTTCTTTATACACAGACCAGCTGGAGGCCAAAAATACTAGTAGAAGACCTTGACAGGAGGAGGTAGGGAAGCATATGTTTTGAAGGCCTCCAAAATGTTACACTGAATAAAATCACTGAATAAGAAGTAGAAATTTTGAGATGGAAGCTGAAAGAAAAATATAGAATAGAGTTAGTGAGATGATTGATTGTAGAAAAGATACAAGAGAGAGGTTTAAACTGGGGGGGGAGGTTTGAGATGTGGAAGAGCTAGTGCACAAGATTATTTTTGGGTAAATTTTGGTGGCCATCTTAGCTTGTCTAGGGTTTCCTAGAGTGTGTGTGATTGTGAAGAAGCTTCAGATACGGCATAAGTGACTTGTCAGTTACACTGACAGGAGTTCTGGCGAGTATGTTGTCATTGAAATCCTCTAAAGTATGTACTGCTTGTATTTTGTGCTTACCTTAGTGATTTGAAGGAACTTTACCTTCTAGTGATAGCTGTTCTGTTAGGCAGGTATTTGAATAGGCAAAACTGAACAGTAGGCTCTTTTTGCTGTGAGTTGTGAAATGTGCAGTACATGCAAGGAATTTCCTTGGCTTCCGCTCCTACTCGCCAAACAAATTCCTCAAGGTTTGCCACAACATTGTTGGTTCAAAGATCAAAGCCAAGAAATGCTGACTACATCTTAGGGATATTTATGGCTGAGGTTTTTTTCCTAGGAGGGAGTTGAGAAGGATAGTACAAGTTCATTTTTGGACTAATAGTTTTTTTTAATGGCTTGTTTAGTAAATCACAGTTTGAAAAAGAGATTCTACATATTAAATGTATGGCTGTTGTTGTTACCACATCTGGAAGAGATATGCATGATTTTTGTGTTTTCTTGTTAATACTGTGTCTTTTTTTGTATTAAAATGTGGTAATATCAGGGCTAGAGGTATAATGGCGTATGGTGACACAAATATCAATTGTTTGTTCTTAGGATTTTGTTAGAGAAGCAGCATATCACTAAATGTGGCACATTCCTGTGGCTTTTTTGAGCTTTGAAAATTTTAAAATAACAGTGTTATAAACATTTAGTGTTGGTTATTGGTGCCTACATTATAACTTTTAGGAATCAGTTGTTTGTGTAACTGTGTTTAGGTTGGTGTATCATTTTTCCTGGATTGCCTTACAAATTTGAGTGAGATTAACCTATGTTGAGTGCAACGAATATCTGTGGTGCCATTTATTCCCCTCAGCAAATCTTACCTTAAAGTAATGCTGAGGTTAAAAGTTCAGTAAAATGAGAAAGCCCCGGCCCCTTGTAGTTACTTTTTCCTCCCAAGGCTCCCATTGTTGGGATGCTTTAATTATTTATTTTTCAATTGTGAATCTTAATTTAGTGGCAACAGGCAGTTTCTAAGCAACTAAACTGCTTCAGTCTGAGTTGTGATTTTTTTCCTGTCTGATTTATGCACATTCACTTGTTATTCCCATTTTATATGTTCATACTTGGAACTGTAACCACACAAAGCTGAGTTTATGCTTGATTGTTTTTGGTGTAAGTCCCACTGAGCTAAATGGGATTCACTATTTTACGCATAGGATTTTAGTTTTACTGAAATCTTTTAGTGTTCTGCTTTCCCCCTTTCAGTAGCCAAGGCTGATGACTTGTCCGTTATCTGAATACCTCCCTGAACTGATTCTGTCTCATTGAGTGTGAAGAGATTTAGCTACACAGTATACAAAGATTATTTTGGTGTATATATATTCTCATTTAGCACACAATGGCGTATTGCGTTGTGTCCCAAAATGGTAGGAAAGTGGGGTAGAAACATTTAAAATAATGTGTGACATTTTGGCAGAAGTGATGTACAAACCATATCAGAGGCAATTGCTCTCGTCTTACAATTCTTCTTGATTAAGCCAAGCAGAGATAAATTCTCAAATTTAATATGCATTGACTTAATTTTTGTCTGTTCAGTCAAGACAATGAGATGAACAGGATGTAAAGGAGAGTAAGAAAGTTTTGTTAAGCCTGCAACTACAGATCATAGGAAATGTTATATTGAGTTTTATGTTGAGAACAAAGGCATTTAGGAGATGGAGTAGTGTTACTTTGCTCGGGGGGGGGATCTTGTGCAGTTCTTATGTAAACCTTAAAATACAGTACTGAGACAACAGATTCAGTGTATTAGCATAAAATAGCTCTTATAAAGCAGCTCAGAGCCAGAAAGCAAAGGAATGGTCAGCAGAGAAGCTTTGATGTCTACTGGTGCAAAGAAATAGGCTTTTACAGCCAGGTACCTTGATCTGTTTATTCCTTAAACTCTAAAGGTATACAAGGCCATGTCCCTTGCAGTCAGTGGCACAGCTCCCATTATGGAGCTGGCTTGTATGTGGTTTCTTTCCTGTTCCTTCACCTGAATTTCCTGAAGAAAATATTTGTGACATGGCTTTGGCAATTAAATATGTATCTATTAAATGAGTTCCCATGTGGAACGTGATAATATGGAGCAGGAGTTGTCTCCATTTTGCAAAAGGCTTGCTTGTTTTGCTGTTTGTGTTGCAACCCAGAATTAAGATTCTCATTGCACATTTTGTTAACTTGGCATTTAGTGGAGCTAGTTTTTTAATCTCTTAGTCTGGACATACATGCCTTTGTTAGAATTTGATTGGCAGTTGAAGTTTTCTGTTCTTTTTGGTTCTTTCTGTCACTCCCTTCATCTTTTCTATGTTGTGCGTTATGCCATTATTTCATTATAAGGCACCTCCATCTCATTATAAGACTAGAAAATTTATTACCATCCAGGAGCTCCTGTGAGTTTAGCTTCTTTCTCTCTTGTACGCAGAACAACTTGCAGTAGTGATGCTTGTGTAGCCTGTTGTCTTTGTGTTATGGTTCAAAATGATTGGGGGAGAAACATACATAACTAGTTTCAGCTTAATGTGAATAATGCATAAAACTACCAACACTAGTGGAGACTTCTCTCACAGGGAGCAGTCTTAAGCAGGTCTACTCAGAAGTAAGTTCCATGTTATTCAGAGGCACTAACTGCCAGGAAAGTGACCTAGGATTGCACTGACAGTTTGCTAAATCAGCTTAAACAGTGTTAGGAACACCAGCTTTTCTAAATGCCATTAAGGTGATATGGTGGGCATTTAAATAGAGATTTCTGCCAGTTGCTTTAACCTGTCATTATCTTCTAGAACATCTCTTTAGTGGAAGCAGACGTGTGAATGTACTACACATTTATTCTATTTACATACATAGCTATTGATTTTTATCTCAGACTTTTCCCAAGGCACTTAGGGTGCCATCCGTGATGTGTCTCTCCTCTTCCCCATTTTATTCTCACAACTCTGATGTCAAGTAGGTTGAGAGAGCATGAATGGCCAAAGACTTCCATTGAGCTTCATGGTTTAGTGGGGATTTAAGCCATAGGTTTGTACCTTAAACCAGGAAATCCAAGGTTCAAATGTTTCCTCAGCTGCAAATTCACTGCAGTCTTGGGAAGCCACCATTCTCTCAGCACCTACAGTGTGATGATGATAATACTTGCCTTCATTATTCATTCATATTTGCCTTAAGTACTGAGATACCGTATCGGAAAGTCTTTGAACACATAAAATGATACATACAGTTAACAATCACACATCTTAGTTAAATTTTATGAACATATTGTATACTGACGCGTGTACCCACTGAGTCTCTGTTCTCCCATGTACACAGGGTTGAGCTTGGTTTTTCTTGGGGGTACTGCTGGATTCTAGCTTCATTCTCACATCTTTTTGTTATCTCTTGCATTTACATACTAATTTGCTGCTATCCATTGATCTTACTCACCACCTGATCCAATTTCAGGTCTACATATGCATCTTAGCTCTGAGTGGCCCCTGCTAACAGTTGCCCCCCACCCTGTTTTTTCCTCTAAGAGACTCTTGAGGAGATTTTATTCCATTTGTCTGAAGAAGTGTGCTTTGCACTTTGATTCAAACTTTGTTGGTCTTGAAGGTGCCACTGGACTCAAACTTTGTTCTGAGCTTCAGACCAACACAGCTACCCATCTGAATATTGTATACTGTAAACCTTGCTCAGATTTCCGAGCACCCACAGCCACAATCTAGTAGCTGGCTAAGTACTCTCATGTGGCAATTGCAGTGAAATTGGGTGAGCTGCTTTTAAAATTGGATAATAATTTGCTTTGCTGGCTGTCAGTTACAGTGATGAAAACTTGCTGAGAAAGCTGTGGAGTAATTTCTTAACATGCATCTTGCAACTTCTTTTAATAGTGATCTCAATAGGTGTTTGTCCTGAGGAATTTATATTGTTGCACTCAAGTATGTATTTAATCAAGTACAGGAGTTCAACGCACACTGACACCATTTTGTATTATTGGGCATGGTAACTGAAAAAATATTTTCTGTCTTGAAGATAGAAATAAAATCAACTTCAATAGAAGAGCATGTTGTGCTTCTTCAATGAGAGCCATTTCAATTCTAGAAGGTAGTTTCCCCCCCATCTTGTTAATTATATGTATGCCAAAGTACCTGCTGTGTCCTACCTGACACTATTGATGAGGTTGTGGTCTCTCTGTGAAATGGTTGGCAAGCAGGTGAATAGTCCCAGGGCTATTGAAAAGTAATGTTGCTTGCTTTGATATTCCATTGAAGCCATGTTTGTTGTAATGTGGGAGGGGTACTTTCAGCTCTCCTTTCCCAAAAAGTTTGAGCAAAGTAATTGGTTGGGCATACAATCTGCAACTGTAGTTTTACTACTTATTCTAGAATAGTTCATGATATTAGGAATTGTCCCTCTCATATTTACAGGAACCTTGAAGAAAGTAATTAGGATAGTAGAAACCACTTTTCCTTCGCTTCTAATCATCTGCTCCCATTCTTAGCATCTAAGTAATAAGAGCCCTGTAGCACTCTCTCCATGCCAGAGTGTGGTGGAAATTTTCTATTTTTTGGTAAATTTCTGCACACATCTTCCTCCATGGTGACAATCATTATACAGAGCAATGTAAAATGCCTTCTTGTGGTGGCTGTTTTATGTCTTGGTTTTAGAATCAGAATGTGTTCAGTTTTCACATAGTTGAATTGTAAGGATGTTGTAATGTTACTGTGATATCATTGTGCCTCGTGCCAGTCATAAAAACAACAAAATTAGGCCACCACAAACAAGGTAGGGGTTTATTTATTTAAAAATTATTAGCCACCTTTCTTCCGTACAGACCTCAAGGCACAGCTTACAAACATAGATAAAACACATAGGATAAAATACATTAAAAAACATGAAACCAAATTTTAAAACTACTCAGGAGTGCTACTAAACTTAAACCAAATGCAATCCTAGATAAAACTGTCTTCACCTGCCTCCTAAAGAGCAAAAGTGTGGGGGACGGGGACGGGGAGAGGCACATTTCCCTGGGGCGGTTGTTCCATAGTCATGGGCTGCTACAGAAAAGGCCCTAGCTCATGTACAAACCAAAGGAGATTCTTTGATTGATGGGACAGTCAGGAGGCCCTCCTCCTGTGATCTTAATTCCCAGGCAGGAATGTATGGGAGAAGACAACCCGTCAGATACTCTAGTCCCAAGCCATGTAGGGGTTTAAAGGTCTAAACCAACACCTTAACTTGGGCTTAGGAGTGGATTGGTAGCCAGTGTAATGGTTGTAGCATCGGGGTCACACACTCCTGATAGCTGGCCCCAACCAGCAGTCTAGCTGAAGCCTCTGGACAAGGGTAGCCCTAACTAGGGCACATTGCAGTAGTCCAATCTGAATGGAAATAAGGCATGGATCACTGTAGCTAGATCAAAGTGAGCCAGGAACAGACACACCAGCCAAAGCTGGACAAAAGCACTCTGAACCACTGCAGCTACTTGGTGTTCTAAGGTGATTGCTGTGTCAGCTAGCACTCCCAAGCTGCAAACCTGGCTTTTCAAGGGGAGTATAACCCCGTAGAAGACAAGAAAGATCTCAGGTTCAAGATCTACCTTTCTGCTAACTCAGAGAACCTCTGTCTTGTCAGGATTATGTTTCAGTTTGTTTGCCCTCGCCCAGCCAATTACTTTCCTCGAGCACCAGTTCAAAACATCTACAGCATCCTTGGAATTAGGTGGGAAAGGCAGAGCTGGGTAATGTGCATATTGGTGACACTGCAGGCCAAACTACCTGATGTTTGTTGTAGTGGTTAAGAGCAGGGTGGATTTAAACCAAATCAATTTAAATCACAATTTAAATCATGAGTCAGTAAGACTAGATTTAAATCGTGGTTTTCTACATAAAGACTCATTTCTGCTTAATATTTATAACCAGATGAAGATTTCATTTTTAGAATAACAACTTTTCAGATTAGTTTTACAGTTATATCAAAAAATTACTGATTTGATTATGCTGTTAGAAACGCATCACAGATAGTTCACCTTGCAATAATTTCATAATTATTTATCTCCCACTTAATAGGTTAATCGTTCATATTTGGACAACTTTTCTGCTGTACTTCATTGGAAGGAGGAAAATAATAATTACCTTAATAATAACAATTTAAATACTTATATTTAACTAAAACAATAACATTATAGCATATGCATTCTTATATTTGTTTAAACATCCATGTTTGTTAACTGATGTAGTTAAGCAAAATATCTTTTTTAAAAACAATTAAGACTATCAGCCTGGTCCACACATGAAAAACTTAAAATACTCTGTAACTCACTCATCCTCATCTTCTTGTTTGTTCGTAATCTGGAAAAGAAAAACAAGCTTTCCTGCTTTGTCGGGTCCCAAACAATGTCTCAGTTTAGAGTGAATGAGTCCAAAGGAAGAGACTATTCTTTCTAGGCTAGCAAAAGAAGCTACTGCTGTTAAAAGTGAAATCATTACTTCAACAGTCTCTAAATCCAAGTGCTTAAGTGACTTCCACCAGTTCAGTGGTGTGACTTTCTTTAAAACATCAGCAAACAAATATTTCTTGAATGATTCCCCCTTAGCTCTGAAGTTTATTACTGTTGGCATTACCAATGGATGATTGCTGGATAACCATGTCACAGCTAACTCCTCTTCTTCAGCACTTAAGGTTTGACCCTGGTACCAGATATTGACAATTTTTGCAAGAAAATGAGCTGAAGACAGTGCTTGTCCCATTTGTTTTTTTAATGTTTGTAATTTAATTCTGTCTGTGTGTAGTTCTTTTAAGTGCTCACTCAGTTCCTTCCAAATTTCAACAGCATCATTTAAAGCTTCAGGTTTCAGGATGCTCAGCATATGATCACAACACCTTAAAAAGGATATTATAGCTTTGGAAAAAGTGCAGAAAAGGCAACTAGAATTATAAAAGGGTTGGAACACTTCCCCTATGAAGAAAGGTTAAAGTGCTTGGGGCTCTTTAGTTTGGAGAAACGACGGCTGAGGGGTGACATGATCAAGGTTTATAAGCTTATGCATGGGATAGAACAGGTAAAGAAAGAGGTACTTTTCTCCCTTTCTCACAATACAAGAACTCATGGGCACTCAATGAAATTGCTGAGTGGTTGGGTTAGAACGGATAAAAGGAAGTCCTTGTTCACCCAAAGAGTGATTTACATATGGAATTCACTGCCACAGGAGGTGGTGGTGGCTACAAGCATGGACGGCTTCTAGAGGGAATTAGATAAACATATGGAGCCGAAGTCCATCAGTGGCTTCATGGAGATATAAAACAGCATGAGGGATAAGATGGAACCCAGCGGCATCATGCAGGTTAGCAGTTAAGGGGGAGAGCAGAAATCCCCACCACCACCCTCTGAAAACCCCCCCGCACTATAACTCAGTACCCCCCAGTGCCAGTGCTGAAAGCAGCTCAGTAGGCTACTGTGGTCAATAGTATCGAAGGCTAATGAGAAATCCAGCAGAACTAGCAGGGTCACATTCCCCATGTCTAGTTCTAGGTAGCATTCATCACCTAAGGCAGTCAAAGCCATCTCTGTTCCAAATCCTGACTTAAAGCCAGATTGAAATGAGTCCAGAACAAGAACCTCTGGAGCAGAGAAACGGCCACCCCCTGTTAGGTTAAAATGGCTGCAAGCCATTTCAGTGATCTCTTTGGCTCCTGCCAGCTTCAAAGCAGAAGGGGAGCAAATGGAGAGGTTAAATGGCTGCCACTCATTTAAACTTCACAGTTTATGGGTGGACCCATTGGGCTGTCAGGTTTACATGGCTAGCAGCCATTTCATGGGCTGGTTTCACTCCCCACTACCAGCAGAAAGGAGGGAGGAAACATCTCAAATCTCCCTCCATTCTGCTGGCTTTCAGGAGCTGCCCTTCTTTTCTGCTGGCCTTGGGGCAAGTTCTCCCTGCAGGATCGGCTCCTGGGTGGGCAGACACATTTGGCAGTCTGGGGCTATGAAATGGCTGCCAGCCATTTAAACCTGTCAGCCCTCCCAGGAGCCGATCCTACAGGGAGAAATCTACCCACAGACAATGCTCCCTGTAAGCTGTGGAGTCTTGTGAGCAAAAATTCTACTTTATGAGCTACTGGCATTAAAGTTGTGAGTGAGCAATTTGGCTACTGCATAAATTAGTTTGCTCTGGAGCCATCCTTCCTGAGCTAAGAAAAAATGTGTGAGCTGGAGGCTAAAAAACTGTGAGCTAGCTCACACTAACTGAGCTTAGAGGGAACACTGCCCGCAGGCTCTGCTGGGCTACCCGGTTGAAAGCGAACTGCCTAACATAGCCCTCCCAGGAGCCCATCTTGTAGGGAGAATTCTTCCCAAGGCCAACAGAAAGGAATGTGGGGAAGATCCACCCCTCTGCTGACGGCATCTCCCTGAGGTCAGCAGAATGGAAGGGGGGAGATCTCAGATCTTCCCTTCCTCCTTTATGATGGTGGGATTCCCTGCAGAGGGAACTTGCACCAAGCCTGTAAGGAACTCACGCAGACCCTGTGGAGAACTCACACTGCTTTGAGTTCACTCACACACGGGTTGGCTTTCAAAAGCCATTTAAATGGAACTTTCTCTTTAAATGGCTTTTGCAAGCCACATTGCACATGAGTGAAGTTGAAGTGGCATAAGTTCACCCACCGCCTTCTCTATTATGCCCTTTGGGGACAGTCCCCATAGGGTATAATGGAGCAAAATAAATTCGGCAATCCCGATTATTTCCCAAATCCCAATATCATACTGATATTAGAATTTGGGAAATACCGATATTTTTGCATTCAGCACACCTGAACCCAAACAGTATTGATGTATTTTTATTTTTTGCACACCCCGTCAAGCACCTTGAGCAAGAACGGCAAATTGGAGATTGCCTGGAAGTCCTCCAACATTTTTTCTCAAAAACTGGTCTAATCACTGCCTCCTTGAGCACAGATGGTCAGCCCTTCTCCTCAAAGATTTACTTCTCTTACCCACTCAGCCAACCCCCCCCCCGAAGCTTTTTATCAGCTAGGAGGGTCAAGGGTCAGGAACACAGATGGTAGGTCTCACCTCTCCAAGGATCTTGCTCATGTCCTTGGGCTCCACAAGCTGTAAGATGTCCATATATATTGTTGTTGTTGTTGTTCAGTCACACAGTCGAGTCCAACTCTTCGTGACCCCATGGACCACATCATGCCAGGCCCTCCTGTCTTCCGCTGTCATCCAGAGATTGCTTAATTTCATGTTCATTGCATCGATAATGCTGTCTAAACATCTCATCCTTTGCTTTTACCTTCTGCTTTTACCTTCAGTCTTTCCAAGCATCAGGGTCTTCTCTAGTGAGTGCTCCCTTCTCATTTGGTGGCCAAAGTATTTGAGCTTCAGCTTCAGTATCTGGCCTTCCAGGGAACAGTCAGGGTTGATTTAATTTAGGATTGACTGATTTGATCTCCTTGCAGTCCAAGGGACTCTCAAGAGTCTTCTCCAGCACCATAATTCGAAAGCCTCTATTCTTCGACACTTGGCCTTCCTCATGGTCTGATTCTCACAGCCATACATTATTATTGGGAATACCATTTCTTTGACCATATGGACTTTTGTTGGCAGGGTGATGTCTCTACTTTTTATTATGCTGTCTAGGTTTGCCATCACTTTCCTCCCAAGGAGCAGGCGCCTTTTAATTTCATGGCTGCAGTCAGTGTCTGCAGTGATCTTGGATCCCAGGAACGTGAATTCTGCCACTGCTTCCATGACTTCCCCTTCTATTTGCCAAGGTATAATGGAGCCAGATGCCATGATCTTAGTTTTTTGGCTGTTGAGTTTCAAGCCAGCTTTTGCACTCTCCTCTTTCACGCTGAGCAAGAGGCTCTTGAGGTCATTTTCACTTTCTGTCATTAGAGTGGTATTATTTGCATATCTGAGGTTGTTGATGTTTTTCCCGGCAATCTTAATTCTGGCTTGTGATTCATCCACGCCGGCATTTGGCATTATGTACTCTGCATATAAATTAAATAAGCAAATATACATCCTTGTTGTACTCCTTTTCCTATGCAAAACCAATCAGTTGTTCCATATCCAGTTCTAACTGTCATTTCTTGACCCTTATACAGATTTCTCAAGAGACATGTGAGGTGGTCCGGTACTCCCATCTCTTTAAGGACTTGCCACAGTTTGTTGTGATCCACACAGTCAAAGGCTTTAGCGTAGTGAATGATGCAGAAGTAGATGTTTTTCTGTTACTCCCTTGCTTTCTCCATAATCCAGTGAATGTTGGCAATTTGATCTCTCGTTCCTCTACCTCTTCAAAACCCAGCTTGTACTTCTGGCAGTTCTCTATCCACGTACTGCTGAAGCCTAGCTTGCAGGATCTTGAGCATGACCTTGCTAGCCTGTGAAATGAGTGTAATTGTGTGATAGTTTGAACGTTCATTGGCATTGCACTTCTTTGGGTCTGGAATGTAAACTGACCTTTTCCAATCCTGTGGCCACTGTTGCATTTTCCAAATTTGCTGGTATTTTGAGTGCAGTACTTTAACAGCATCATCATTTAAGACTTTGACTAGCTTAGCTGGGATACTGTCACCTCCGCTAGCTTTGTTGTTAGTAATGCTTTCTAAGGCCATTTGACTCCAGGATGTCTGGGTCAAGGTCAGTGATCACACCATAGTGGTTGTCAAGGACATTGAGGTCCTTCTAGTATGGTTCTTCTGTGTATTCTTGCCATCTTTTCCTAATGTCTTCTGCTTCTGTTAGGTCCCTACTGTATTTGTCCTTTATCATAGTCAGCTTTGCATGGAACATTCCCTTGATTTCTCCAATTTTCTTGAAGAGATCTCTAGTGCTTCCTATTCTATTATTTTCCTCTATTTGCATTTTTTGTTCACGAAGACCTCCTTGCTGTTCTCTGGAAATCTGCATTCACCTGGGTAAATCTTTCCTTTTCACCTTTGTCTTTCGCTTTCCTCAGCTATTTGTAAAGCCTCATCAGACAGCCATTTTGCTTTCTTGCATTTCTGTTTCTTTGGGATGGTAGTGATTGCTGCCTCCTATACAGTGTCACAAACCTCCATCCATAGTTCTTCAGGCACTCTGTCTATCAAATCTAATCCCTTAAACCTATTCTTCATCTCCACTGTATATTCATAAGCAGGGCTATTTTGGGGCTGGAACATCCCGGAACGGCATTCCGGCTGGGTTCTGAGCCTGCCCTGCCCCTTCCTATCCAAAAGCGAAGAAGCGGCAACAACCATCAGAGCACGTGCTTATCTCATTGCTGCTCACTGCTCTGCCGCACCTCCCCGCCAAAAGGCAAGGTAAATCGGCACTATTGGGGGGGGTGAGAAGGCCCTGCCGCCCAGTGCCCTCCTTCCCTTCCACAGTGCGGCCCAGCAGCTCTTGAGGGCCTGCCGTGGCCGGTGCTGTTGAAGGAGACAGGTGGGCGAGGGGGCAGGTGGGAATGCTCTGGCACCCTCCTTCCTCTCCGCGGCTTGGTCCCCCTGCCCACCTTTCCCAGTCCGCACTGAGCTGAGGTGACCATCCCCTTCGCTGACTCTTGTGCTCGCTGGTGCCTTGCCTCTCCCGTCCCTGCCCCCCGCGGCTGTCACGAAGCTCCTCCAGTGAAGGGAGGGAGAGAGAGAGACTAGGAGAGCTCCCCCTCTTGTCCTTCCCTCCCTCGAGGAGAGAGGAGTCACCTGGCCACTCGGTCATGGAGGGAGCGTGCTCTGCACAGCGCCTGGGCGCTCAGGGC
Source organism: Gekko gecko (assembly GCA_029375565.1). Lineage (NCBI taxonomy): Eukaryota > Metazoa > Chordata > Lepidosauria > Squamata > Gekkonidae > Gekko > Gekko gecko. The sequence goes on along the minus strand of JAPDNY010000003.1, from coordinate 79,518,549 downwards.
ACTGGCAAGCAGCAGCTGTGGGCTTCCAGCGAGTGCCTCCCACGATCGGTGGTCGGTTCTGGATGGCTCTCCAGGCGCGCAGACAGGCCCAACCAGCCCCCTCTGAAGTGCTTGCTTCATGCTATCTGCTGCTTTGCTCGCTGCAGAGGTGAGCTTCCAGGCCAGTGGCTGTTGCTGCTGTGGATCACACCCCTGGCTCTTCCGCCCAGCGCCCAGCCATGGTCCTCAAGGCCGGCCCCAGGTACCTCCCTCACCCACCGGCAGCAGCTCTCCCCATGCACCGGGAGGAAGGAAGGCATAGGACTCCCTGCCACTGGACAGGGCAGGAGCCACTTGCTCCACGCTTCCTTCTCAAGGAACTCAGCCAAGCACGCCCTCCCCCACCCAGCCAAGGGTGCAGGGCAGCCCAGAGTCCGCGTCTGACCAGTCTCCTGTCCTGTTCCCATGGGACGTATGTGCCCCATGAGCTGGAAGAGGGAGGCATGGGGGGGAGGCCTCCTGCCCCATTGGCTTCCCACTCCCAACATCGCAGCTGTGCGTCCCAGGCCATGCCGAGCAGCGCTTCCAGCCTCAGCCGCATGCAGGTTCCCACTGGCCTCAAGGCCCCCTTCCACGTGTCTGGCCAGCCTTGGCCCAGCCAATCTGATCTCCCAGCCCTGGCACTGATCCTGCTGCCGTCCTTGGTTTTCCCGCTACTGAACTGGATCGCCACAGCCCGCCTCCCAGGACGAACTGCTCCAACCTCTCCCATCTCCAGAGGTGGTGAGGCGAGCCATGGCCGGCAGCCCTTGTTTGGTTGTTTGCTCACAAGTGCTGGAGGAGAGGAGGGAGGGAGGGAGGGACCCAGCCGAAGCACCGCTGCCACCTGGTTCCTGGACAGGCAGGAAGGGCGGGGAGGCCTCTGCAGGCCTGGGAGGATCTTGGCGAAGGAGCCCTCTTCCTGCGGCCAGAGATGGTGCACCTTTCTACCCACCCTTTTCCCCGCAGAGTTTTGGGGATGTGCATGAAGCACACCCCCTACGCCATTGGTTCTTTCTCAGCCATCCCCAGTCACCCAGCCTCCCTTGTTGCGTCGATCTAAGCAGAGCTCTCCTGCAGCCAAGAACTTCTGCGACTCCAGCAGCTTCCCTCAAGCTAATTTCCCGGGCCGAGCTTTCTAGCTAGAGCAAACAGGCCACCCAGGCAAGCACTGCACAACACATTTTGGACCCTGTATGCCTGCGTATGAAGTGCCGTCAAGTGACTTCTTTGTTATTCTTATTCATACAGTTGACAGTTATACTTCATTCGTTGTTTAAAAGTCACAGCAGCTTGCACCCTCTTTCCCCTTTTTTTGGTCTCTCTAATATTGGTGTAAACATATAAATGGTCAAAATAAGAAAAAAAAAATGGAGAGCCGGATTAATGGAGGGAGCATTATACTGTCAGTCCATTTTCCCGTCTCAGATATCAAAAGCATTGGCATTTTAAACCTGGGTGCCTTCTGCGCCCCAGCCTGTGAATCGGTGTCCTCCCAAAAGATCCTGTCTTTAACAGCCTTGCTCAGGTCTTGCAAACGGAGGGCCCTGGCTTTTTTGATTGAGTCAACCAATGTTCCCTCTAAGCTGTGGAGTCCTGTGAGCAAAAATTCTACTTTGTGAGCTGCTGGCATCAAAGTTGTGAGCAGACTATTTGGCTACTGCATAAAGTAGTTTGCTCTGGAGCCAACTTTTCCTGAGCTAAGACAACTGTGAACTAGCTCGCACTAACTCAGCTTAGAGGGAACGCTGGAGTCAACCCATCTCAGGTTGGGTCTTCCTCTTTTCCTGCTGCCATCAGGAAAATGCATTTTTGGCTTTTCCAGTGACTCTTGTCTGCCCAGAAGGTGACCAAAGTACCATCACCTCAGTTTGCTCATTTTAGCTTCTAGGGAGAGGTTCAGGCTCGATTTGATCTAGAACCCACTTATTTATGTTTTGGGTGGTCCACGGTGATTTGTGTTTTTCTGTTTGAGAGAGAAAATCAGAGACTGTATTACTTGTTCTCAATTTTTTTTTAAAAAAAATAGCTGTTTCAAATTTTGTGTTTTTCATTCCTCCTAGAATGTGTCTGAAAACGGGTCGGTGCATGGAGGGGCGGGGGTAGAAGGTAGCCTCGCCTAGGCCGTATGAGGTGCCCTGGCCCTGGCATGGGACTACAGCTCTGTCAGGACACTACTGGAGCAGTGATAAAGTGCTACGAGAGTGTGGAATTGTGGGGTTTTATCTTGTAAACTTTCTTCTGTTGACCACTGTTTTAACTGTTTTAGTGGTAATGGATTATTTATTGTTTTATAGTCTTACTATTTATCTATGGCTTTGCCTCTATGTTTTAGTATTGATTATGGCCTTGTGCCTCTTGTTCGCCGCCCTGAGCCCATGTGGAAGGGCGGGATATAAATCGAATAAATAAATAAATGAATAAAAATAAATACTGTACAAAAAGACCGGCCCTGCCTGTAGAGTTTTCAAGGCAAGATACACGCAGAGGTGGTTTGCATTGCCTGCCTATAAGTAGTGACCATGGACTTCCTTGGTGGTCTCCTATCCAAATAACTACCCAGGGCCAACCCTGGTTAGTATCTGCTTAGCTTCCAAGATCTGACAAGATTGAGCTAGTTTGAACCATCCAGGTCAGAGCAGCCACAAATATTAGACAATAACAATCCATACTTTCCTGTCAACCTGCCCCAACACAATGCTTGCAACACCTTTTCCCTGTTGAATCTGTGACATGCAGAAATAAAAAAAACCCTAATATGCTAATGAGCTCCCTGTCAGGGGTGTGGCCTAATATGCTAATGAGTTTCTGCTGTTGGGTGTGGCCTATTATGCTAATGAGTTCCTGCTGGGTTTTTCCTACAAAAAGAGCCCTGTTCATAAGGGGTGTGATCTAGGTCGAACCTGAATGGCCTAGTGGTTTTCCCAACTTTCTTCAGTTTAAGTCTGAATTTTGCAATGAGTGGCTCACAGTCAGCTCCAGGTCTTGTTTTTACTGACTGGATAGAGTTTCTCCATCTTTGACTGCAAATGACATAATCAGTCCGATTTTGGTGTTGCCCATCTGGTGATGTCCATGTGTTAGAAGAGGGTGTTCGCTATGACCAGCGTGTTCTCTTGACAAAACTCTGTTAGCCTTTGTCCGGCTTCATTTTGTTCTCCAAGGCCAAACTTGTCCGTTATTCCGGTTACCCTTTGACTTCCTACTTTAGCATTCCAGTCCCCTGTGATGAGGAGGACGTCTTTTTTGGTGCTAGTTCTAAGAGGTGTTGTAGATCTTCATAGAACCAGTCCACTTCAGCCGCCTCTGTGTCAGTAGTTGGGGCTTGGATTACTGTGATGGTGAATGGTTTGCCTTGTATTTGGATTGAGATCATTCTGTCGTTTTTCAGATTGTATCTCATTACTGCCTTTCACAGTCTCTTGTTGACTATAAAGTCCACACCATTTTTTCTACGGGATTCCTGGCCACAGTAGCAGATATAATGGTCTTCTGAGTTAAATTCGCCCATTCCCATCCACTGTAGTTCACTGATTCTCAAGATGTCGATGTTCAGTCTTGCCATCTCATTTTTGACCACATCCAATTTACCTTGATTCATAGATCTTATATTCCAGGTTCCTCTGCAGTATTGTTGTTTGCAGCATCGGACTTTCCTCTCACCATCAGACGCATCCACAACTGAGCGTCCTTTCGGCTTTGGCCCAGCCACTTCACTCTTTCTGGGGTTACTTGTACTTGCCCGCTGCTCTTCCCCAGTAGCATATTGGACACCTTCTGACCTGAGGGGCTTATCTTCCGGCATCATATCTTTTAGCCTTTTGTTACTGTCCATGGGGTTTTCTTGGTAAAGCTACTGGAGTCGGTTGCCATTTCTGTTTCCAGTGGATCACGTTTTGTCTGAGTTCTCTGCTGTGGCTTGTCCGTCCTGGGTGGCTTTCCATGGCATAGCCTGCAGCCTCATCAAACCACGCAAGCCCTCTCGCCACGTCAAGGCAGCGATCCATGAGAGGGGTTCGTAGATATATATATGTATATATATTAAAAAAAACTTTGCTGGTGTTAAAGGTGCCACTGGACTCAAAGTGCTGCTTCAGACTACCCCACCTGAATCTATGATTTTGAAAGTTAGCCCAAAGTGTGGGGGGAAACTGCCTCATGAGGTGTGGAGGCACACAATGTTGAGGGAAGTTGAGTCAGTTTGGAAGGGGATACAGAGATAAACTTGCTCAAGCCCCCAAAGCCTGTAGTATCATGTAAAGGAATATTTAGGTCAGGAGATGAAAGTCTCAGGTGTCTCCTGCTTCATGAGTGTTTACTCGCCCTATCACGTTCCTTCTAGTAGTAAAGTGGGTAGCCCCCACGCTACATCTAAAATGGGACCACCCACAATGATGTAGATGTCCGCGTACTTGAGGAAAAACTGTGCTAAAAAAAAAGCAGGAATATCAAATTACCTCCTACAAAAGAAGGAGCCAGTCTCAAAACTGAATAGGTCCATACCTGTGTCTTCTGAAGAGTCTTGTCATAGTGAGAAGAGAATTCAGGTACTACAGTGGCCATTAGGATTAAGGGAAGCAAGCAGTTTATCATTTGCTTACCTTTACATGAGGGCCCATCTACTGGCCCAGTTTTCATCCCCACTTTCCAGTAGACTGCAGCGAAACAACTAGCAAGTCACATTTCCTTATAGCTAAAGAGCAATAGCAATCGTCTGCATGGGGGACACAGTCAAAGAGGGTTTTTTAATCTCTTGTGATTGATGAAAAAATATCTTAATGCAGAGCTTAGTATGTCCCAGGTTCCAGGCAGCCATGGCACCTAGAAATTTCATTACAGTGCCTACTACAGGGGTAGAAAATGATCAGTAAAATCAGTAAAAGTCAGTTTTTTCATCTGGGTCAGTAATTTGTCAGTTTTTTAAAAAATAATTGGTCAGTAAAGTCAGTATTTCTTTGATTTTTGTGAATGCAGCTTGTGTTTTTCTGTTTTCATTATTGCATTTTTGGGGAAACATGATGACTTCCCAGTGAGAAAACAGATTGTTTCCAGTTTAGTAATGAAGTACTTTAAGGACTTTGTTCCTAAGAATAAAAGTGATTTGGTGAAATCTTCCAAAAAGTATAGAAACATAATTAATCTCTTAAAACATGAGACAGTGAAAGTAGAGGTGATGGATATTGTGGGATTCTACGTGGTACAGCTCATGCTAGAAGCAGTTGAGAAAGCAATGGCAGAAGAGGACAAGGGAAAAAATGCTTGTGGATGCAGTGCAGAAAACTGTTGAGAAATGAGAGAGTTCGTGAATAACTTCATGTATTTATTTATTTATTTATTCAATTCATACTCCTCCCTCCCTGCCAGAGCGGGCTCAGGGTGGCTTACAAAGAGATTAAACATATAGGTAACAAATTATATACAATCTTAAAACAAATAATAAAACTCTACATTATCATAAAGTGCTAGTAAGTGATCAGGTACTTATAACAATGCTTACAGAAGGCAGAACCAATACTAGTGTTGTAATGATCTATATTGGTGGTTGGCTTGTCTTGGTCTCTATATTTAGCAACAGCACAGGCTGTTGGTGGTAAGCCAAGGACCAGGGTGTGGCATCCTCGCTTATTGGATGTTTTCCCCTTGTATTCAAAAGGTTGTCCCTTTCAGTGTAAAATATTTGTATATAACCATTCCCTTTTCTCTCCTATATCCCATTTTTTCTGTATCCCTATCACTAACTTTTAAAATAAAATATTATTAAAAAGCGAAAGGTTGCCCTTGAGCTTTACTGGTCATGTTGATTTTTCCACCCTGTTCATAAACACTTTGCTTATTTGCCAGCCTAATTTTAATAACTCCCCCACCCCAAAATCTCATGGAGAATTGCATAAAATGTTCAGAAATATGTGCAGTTATACAATATAAGCCAAAGCAAAGCATCCAGTTTTCCCTCAAACCAGAAGAAAAATGCATTCCTATTTGGCAACAGCTTGTAAAGGATGCAGGTGCCAAGAAAAAGTTACAGGAAATGTACATGCTAACCTGAATATGTTGTTAGCTTGGATGCCTGTCTTCATACAATTCTACCCATCCTTAAAGTCCTGGTTTCTGGATGTAGTCACCATCTTCTAGTAGTTCCTGTTATAGAATGTTTCCAGGTTTTTTGGGTTCCTGTGTACACTTCAAGATGTGCAGGACCCAGCTGAGCTCTGAGAAGCAGCAGAAGGGGTGAGTGTTTTTTTAATTTGCTTTCAGCTGAGATTTAGCTAAGGGTACTGTGTGGGAGGACTGTGTTTGGGAGTGTGTGGGTAAGTTGTAAGTTGATGCAGAGTCCTGGCTGCTTGAGAAAGGGTGAATGTTTGCCTGTAATTGGATTGCCTGGGTGTGATTTGAATAGCTGCTTGCTGCGCCCTCTGCTGGGTGAGGCTTCTGTTTAAGGCTGCACCTCCCCAGAGGCACTTGGCTTGTGGCTCTTAGCCTGTGGGTCTGGCCTGGGGACCCCACAGAAGACTGAATACATCTTACATTTTATATTTGTTAAGTTTTTGCTTCTGCAAACATTTCACAAGTAGTCTTGAGAGAGAGTTTGGCAGGGAAGTTATCAATGAGGTATCAGTTAAACTGAACTAACTTTGAAATGGATTGCAACAGCATCGTTGGTGAGGGAGCTGAGGCAATGACGTGTAAAATCTGTGGCATGTTCGTATTCTTACCTGAGGATAATAGCAATTACACTTGCTGCAACTGTAAGTTGGTAGCCGTACTGGAGGAGAAGATACAGGGACTTGAGGCATGCTTATCCACACTCCAGTTTATAAGGGAAAGTGAATAGTTCATGAACGCATGAAGCACTCCTGAGAGGGCAACAAGAGGAGGAGGGAAAGGTATCCCAGCAACTGGAGGAGCAGCTAACACAAGAGGAGGGCACATGGAAGAATATAACCCACAGGAGCAGGAAGATCAACAGACATTCCGAGCCTCTGTTACTATGCTATTGGTTCCTGGATCTCCCCACAGATACTGATTCTGAACCACTGGAATAAGGGCTCCTCCCCCAGCCTCCACAAAGCTTGAAAACAATTTCTCAGACCCCTGTGGATGAGAGGACTCATGTTTCTGCTCCCCAATATAGGAGAAGGTGTATTTTGGTAATTGGGGATTCCCTACTGAGAGGAGTAGAAGCTAAGGTGCGCTAACCAGGACTCGTCTGGAGAGGTATGCCATCTACCAGGTGCACGCATCCAAGATGTGACAGAAAGGGTAGGAACACTCATCAAACCCACGGATTATTATCCCTTCTTGGTTCATCCACATGGGAACAAATGATACCGCCCGGCACAGCCCAGAATGTACTAAAAGAGATTATGTGGCTCTTGGTAAAAAGGTGAAGGACTTGGGAGCGCAGGTTGTATTTTCATCAGTTCTTCCTGTCGAAGGCCATGGCTTAGGAAGGGAAAGAAGAATACTGCAGATCAATGATTGGCTACGTAGATGGTGTCATCAGGAAAGGTTTGGATTTATGGACGATGGCTTACGCTTTCAAGATGAAGCTCTTCTATTGGGAGATGGTTTGGACCTCATGAGGGTAGGAAAAAATGTGTTCGGTAACAGCCTTGCAGACTAATAAGGAGAGCATTAAACTAAATCCTGTGGGGGAGCAAGACAAAAATGCAAAGCCAATAACTGGAAATAACTCTAAAATTTGCGGGGAGTGGCACTGTGACGTCCTCACTTATCGGGGAGACTGTTTCTCCTTTAAACACTCTCTGTGTATATGAACTTGGTAGATTTCTGCTGCCACCAGGAATTAAAAATTCCAAATCTCTCTCTTTTGGTTGAATAACCTAGGGTCTAGGCACTTCAGAGGACTATGTGGCCCTGAGGAAGGACTATTTTGATTGCTGGGATAAGTTTAAATGAAAAATTATTTATTTAATAAAGAACAAACTAGGTTTCTGGTTATTTTCAACTGTTGCTGAAGAAAGGAACTTGTAAATACAACTGGCAAAGCTTAGTGTCACAGTCTCTCAAACTCCAAACTCCACTCTGACAGGCTTAGACACTCAGTCTAATCTCGCTCTATCCACACAGGCTAAACTCTTTGTCTTATTTACACAGAATAGACTCAAAATCCCGTAGTCACGTAGACTATGCTCTCTCTCCAAAACTTCAGACACAGAATCACCTCAGACACCCCTCCTCCCACACTCTCAGTCATCAGCCAATCACATCACACTTGTCTCCCTCTATCACTCTCCTTACATTACTGCAGTCACACTAAACATTTAAAGAAACACACACACCAAAAATGGCATCATTACAGGCATGTATGCTAGATAACATTAACTCACATGTAAGTACAGAAACAAAAACCTCAGGGTGCATAAAACATGGATTCCAGTGTCTCTACACTAACGCACAGAGTATGGGAAACAAGCAGGAGGAACTTGAAGTCCTAATACATTAAGAGGACTATGACGTAATAGGCATTACTGAAACTTTGTGGGATGACGCTCACAATTGGAATATTAGGATTGAGGGGTAATACTTATATGAAAGGAACAGAAAAATAAGGAAGGGCAGAGGAGTTGCATTATATGTAAAGGATGTATATACTTGTGAGGAAATATGTGAATTTGAGCATGAAAGTCTGGTTGAGAGTCTCTGGGTAAAAATAAAAGGAGTAAGAAATAATACTGATATCATAGTGGGTGTCTGCTATAGACCACTAAACCAGGCAGAGGATTTGTATGAGACACTCCTACAACAGACTACAAAGTTCTTAAAGAGATGGGACATGGTGGTCATGGGAGAGTTCAATTACCCAGATGTCTGTTGGAAGTCCAACTCTGCTAAGAATGAAAGGTCCAATAAATTCTTGACGTCTTGCTGAAAACTTCATTTTCCAGAAAGTGGAGAGGGAAATCAGGCGATCTGCTATCATGGACTTGATACTTACCAACAGGGAAGAACTGGTTGACGAGGTGAAAGTAGTGGGCACTCTGGGTGATAGTAACCATGTAATTTTGGAATTTACAGTCTTGGGGAAGGTAAAAGCTGTACATAGTAGGACATATAGGTTGGACTTCAGGAAAGCCAATTTTGATAAACTTAAAAGTTATTCTGGGTAGAATCCCATGGTCAGAAATACTAAGGAGAAGGGAGCTCAAGAGGGATGGGAGTTTCTTAAAAGTGAAATATTGAAGGCACAATCACAAACGATTCCTATGAGAAGGAAAAATGGGAGGAGCCTAAGGAAGCTAAGGTAGCTCTATAAACAGCTAAGGACTTGAAAAATAAAAAAACTCATTTAGAAAGTGGAAGAAGGGCCATATAACCAAGGATGAATACAAACAAACAGTGTTTGTAGAGAGAGAGTTAGGAAAGCTAAAGTTCAGTATGAGCTTAGGCTAGTGAGAGACACTAAAAACAACAAAAAAGGGTTCTTTTCGTATGTCAAAGTAAGAAAAAGAGCAAGGAAATGGTAGGCCCATTGCAGAGACAGGCAAGTGAAATTGTAACAGGTGATGAAGAGAGGGCAGAACTGCTCAATTCCTACTTTTCCTCATTCTTCTCTTGTGAGGGAAATGGTGGTCAACATGGCAAATACAGAACACATGATGAAACAAAGATTGTAGGCGGGCAAATGTCCCCACCTTCAAGAAGGGGGAAAAGGAAGATCCGGGTAACTACCAACCCATCAACTTAACGTCTATATCTAGGAAAGTTTTAGAACAAATAAACAGTCCTTGAGCATTTAGAAAGGATGGTTGTAATTACTAAGAGCAAGCATGGGTTTCTCAAGAGCAAGTCATGTCAGAGTAACCTTATCTTTTTTTTTTTAGAAAGTTACTACATTGCTGGATAAGGGGAATGCTGTAGACATAGTTTATCTTGATTTTAGTAAGGCTTTTGATAAGGTTCCACATAACATACTTGTTGACAAATTGGAAAGATGTTGTTTGGATCTTGTGACTGTTAGGTGGATCTGTAACTGGTTGACAGATTGCACCCAAAGTTGTGAATGGTTCCTCATCTTCTTGGAGAGGAGTGACAAGTGGAGTGCCTCAAGGATCTGTCCTGGGATCTGTTTTGTTCAACATCTTTAACAAAGATTTGGATAGAGGGATTGCTTATTAAATTTTCAGATGACACTAGATTGGGAGGGGTAGCAAATACAATAGAAGACAGAGTCAGGATACAGGATGATCTTGACAGGCTGGAAAATTGGGCTAAAACAAATAAAATGAATTCAGTGGAGATAAATGTAAAGTTCTGCATTTGGGTAGGAAAAATCAAATGCATAATTATAGGTTGGGGGAGACTTGTCTTGGTAGTAGTATGTGCGAAAAGGATCTAGGGGTCTTAGTAGACCATACACTGAACATGAGTCAGCAGTGTGATGTGGTTGTTAAAAAGGCAAATGCGATTTTGGGCTGTATCAACAGAAGCATAGTGTCCAGATCACACAAAGTGATGGTACCACTTTACTCTGCCCTGGTTAGATCTCACCTAGAGTACTGTGCTCAGTTTTGGGCACCACAATTTAAGAAGGATATAGACAACCTTGAACGTGTCCAGAGGAGAGCAATGAAGTTGGTGAGGGGTCTGAAGACCGAGTCCTATGAGGAAAGGTTGAAGGAGCTGGGTATGTTTAGCCTGGAGAGGAGATGACTGAGAGGTGATATAACCGTCTTCAAGTCTTGAAGAGCTGTTACCTAGAGGATGGTGTGAAGTTGTTTTCTGTTACCCCAGAAGTTCAGACCAGAAACAACGTGTTGAAATTAAGTCAGAAGAGTTTTTGGCTAAACATTAGGAGGAACTTCCTGACAGAGCAGTTTCTCAGTGGAACAGGCTTTCTCGGGAAGTGGTGGGCTCTCCTCTTTTGGAGGTTTTCAAACACAGGCTAGATGGCCATCTGACAGCAATGCAAATTCTGTGAACTTAGGCAGATCATGAGATGGAGGGCATGAAAGGTTGCCTCAGTGCTTTGTTCTTGTGGCCCCTTTTTACACGTCCATGGAAATGCTGATTGCCACTTTGGGGTCAGGAGCAATCCTGGAGTTTTGGGGTTTTTTTGTCATCTTCTGGGCGTGGAACAGCAGTCACTGTGGATAGGGAGGTATTTGTGAATTTCCTGCATAGGTGACCATGCAGGTCCCTTCCAGCTCTATGATTCTATAATTCCATGAAAAGCCATCAGCATGGACATATTAATTTATTTATTTATTTATTTAAATTTGTATCCCGCCCTTCCCGCCTAAGCAGGCTCAGGGCGGCTTACACAATAAAACATAATAACAATCAAATATCATAAAACCTTTGAAACAATTCATTAAAACCCAGTATAACAATATAAAGTGCTAGCAATGATGTTTTTATCATATAGATGGTGCTATACATTGTACAGATTGTCTGAGTGTTCAGTTTGTTGATCTTCTCATATCTGAACAGCGGGCACAGGCTGTCAGTAATAGACCAGGCACCAGGCTCTACGATTAGTTCCCCCCCTTAACCTGGGAAGAGCCCCCACATGTGTACCTGGGGCAGGTATTATTGGGCCCTTCTGTCAGGTGCTCACCAGGGCCTCGGACTTGGGCAGCCTCTCTTAAAGAGGGCCAATTCCTGGCTGTTGCCAGGTGGAAGAGCTCCAGAAGTGGGAGCAAGTTGAAGGACACAGGACTGTTGTCTTCAGCTGAATCAGACCCCCCTCTTGGGGGCTCCCTCCAGGGATCTTGGGGGGGGCCTTCCACCAGCGTCTGGCACTTCTTGCACTGCTCCAAAGGGCCCCTCACTTCCCAGCTGGGGGCTCCTGGGGAGTGGAGAGGAATTACATGAGATCATATCAACAGAGTATTTCTACATATTTAACCATGTTTTCAGCTTCTGTGAATTTGAAAGAATGTTGGGGAAAGCTGAAAGCTACAGTTAAGTCCACAGCATTGCAGTCTTGGCCACTCAGCTATATTATATGGAAAAAGTATTCTGTTCAAAGTAGATGGGGTTGTGACTGCTGATACAGCCCTGGCTGTTTCTTGTAAGAACATATGAAACTGTTTTGTATCAGGTCAACTGGACCATCTAGCTCAGTGTTCCTTGTCCTGACTGGCAGTGGCTCTCCAAAGTTTTGGGCAGCCAGACACCTTTAACTGTTGATACCAGGGGCTGAACCTGGGACTTCCTGCATGCAAGGCATGTGCTCTGTCACTGAGCCACAGCCTTTCCCTTTACATCAAGTTTCACACATTTTACCTTCAGTTATCGCTTTAGCTGGTTCTTATCAACCCTGCCTCCACCATCTTCTCCTTTCAGCACAGTGGTCACTGGCAATCTTTTTCTTTTGTTTTTAAAGCCTGAATTATTGTCACGTGTTGACCTTTTTATACACCTTCATGCTGTCACTTACAACTTTTTGTTTGTTTGTTTTATATAGGCAATAAAAGGATACTAATGGGAAAGACAGTCTTTTGAAGTTCAAACTTTCTGGGCTGGCTGCCACTATGGGTAAGTTGCTTAATAAATTCAGGTCTGGATTCCATTTATAAAGTGCTCATCTCTGCCTTGCTGATAATACAGATGTCTTAGAGTGAGAATTGCCGAATACTTTATGATTTTGAAATCTGCTTTAAAATGGCTTGGTCCTAAAACTGCTAATCTGGGGGGAAATTACAAGCATTGTTCACCCTTTCAGTAAAAGTAGAACTTGCTGAGGGGTTGTGTGTAACCCTTAGCGGCAACCATTTTACTGGAAGCCCACTTTTCAAAACCTAAATCCTGTTCACTTCCTTGAAATTCTCTTGCCACAGATGCTGGCCCTCCGTGCCTCTTTTTTGCTCCACAGAAGGAGAATAGGTCAGACAATGTTCTTCTAGGGTGGATTACCTAGTGTCCTCTGGTTTTTTTGCTGTGCTTTCAGTAGTGATGGGATCTGCAAACATTACCTGATGAAACAGATGATTAAATTTATCTGTACTGCAAACAGTTTCATCTGAGGATCATCATGCTGCTTTTATAGACTCAAGAACAAGCCAGAATATTGTTTTGGCAATCAGTTGCCAATGCAGCTTAAAGGAGTAAGATTTTGTGCTGTCCTTCAGTTGTATAAACCTTGGTTTGATGCTTACATTTTATAGCTATATTTGTGCTATTGGCACCAACTAATTGGTGAGAGAAATTTTTTAGAACCTTTAATTACAAAAAAGATCCAAAAAGATTTATTATACATTAAGCAACATCATTGGGAATTAACTCCAAAAACATTATAAATACTGTCTTGGAGAGTTAAAGAAAAACAGTCTTCTAGGTTTATTCAAACATTAAAAGATGTTACTGGGAAAACACAAACTGATATTAAAAAAATAATTCAAATTTTAGAATCTTTTTTTCCCCAAAAATTATATAAATCAAAGCAAGCAGTGGTTGATTTTGTAAAAACAAATGATTTATTAAAAACTATTTAATAACATAAAAATTATTAGAAAATCCAATTACTAGACTGGAAGTTCTAGAATCAGTTACTGAAGCAAAGAATAATTCAACGGCAGGTCCAATGGATACCCATTCGAATTTTATAAGATGTTTAAATCTGAATTGATTGATCCTTCTGTAGCTTTATGCAATGATATATTAGAAACAGGAGATATGCCACATACTTGGCAGCAATCAGAAATTATATTGATACCAAAACCTATGAAAGATCAGACTTTAGTGACTTCCTACCAACCAGTTGCACTTTTAAATACTGACTCAATTTTTTTTTTAACTAAAATTATAGCAAATAGACTGAAACTAATCCTTCCAGACAATATTTATAAAGACCAAACGGGGTTCCTACCAAAATGAAATATTATAGAAAATATCAGGAAAACTGTAAATATACCATTGCAAAAACAATAAAAAGAAAGCACTTCTCCTGTCTTTAGATGTGGAGAAGGCTTTTGACAGTATAGATATAAATTACTTGAGAAACATAAATTAATGGAATTTGGAGAAAACATTCAAAGAACAATACAAACCTTTAAGCAAATCCCACTGCCAGGTTAAAAATAAATAATCATAATTCAAAAAAGATATATCTGCAAAGAGGAACAAGGCAGGGGTGTCCTCTGTCTCCCTTATTGTTTATTTTGGTGATGGAACCACTGGCAGAAATTATAAGGAAAAATGAGAAAATAAAAGGAATAACAGTGGGGTAGCATGAGCATAACTTATCATTATATGCAGGTGACTTAATAATATACATTACAAATCCATTGGAATCTCTAGAAGAAATACAAAAAAAAAAAAGGAGGTTATGGGAAAATCTCAGGTCTTAGGTTTAGCAGAGAAAACTCTCTACTATACCCTTTAAATATAGGGCATTCTCAATTAAAAATCATTACAGAAAAGTATAATTTTAAACATCCAAATAAACCATGGAGATATTTGGTTATTTATATTTCTTCTAAATTTGAACAAATATTTGATTGTAACTTCAAAAAGTTGCAGCATATAATTAAAACTTTATTAAAGAATTGGAATGCTAAATTGTTAAATTGGCCAGACAGATTGCATATAATAAAAAAAATTATTTTACCCAAATAGCTATTCATGTTCAGATCTCTTCCAATATTAATACCAAAAAAGATAATTAAAAATTTGCAAAGTGAATTAAATAAATTTCTTTGGAATAATAAAAAACCAAGAATCAATTTTCAAACACTCTCCAGATCAGCAACTCGTGGAAGCATTGAATTACCTAATTTATTCACATACTATAAAGCCATGGCAAGCCAACCCCCAACATGGGTACAAATTGACTTACTCTTTAAAGGTAAACTCTTTATATGACCTATTATGGAATTAAGAAACAATTAAAAAACTAAAAGAAACACAGAGCAAAATTTTGGTTAATTCATTAAAAATATGGTACAAAAGACAAAAATCATTAACGCCAGATATTTCATACTAAACGTCCTATACTAACCAAACATGGTTTGTTCCTGGCCAGAATCCAGTAGAGTTTCTGGAATGGGAACAGGTGGGTGTTACTGAAATAGTGCATTTCCTGGAGAAATATAAAATAATGGAAAAGGAAAAATTAGAACAAAAAATACATTGTTATAAATATCTTCAAATTAAACATTTGCTAGAATCTCCCCTACTGAAACTAATGAGAAGTAGACAAATGACTCACACACACACTGAGACCTTTATTGGCATTACAGCACAAATCTAAATAAAATACACTGGAATCTGTGGTCAGAAAGAACATCTCCTCTAGAAGCCTGGTAGAGAAATTTTGCTACAGGTTCAATGACAAATTAGTCCATTTGAATTATTGTTAAATGAGGCAAAAGAACAAGCACCTGATTTAATAACAACTATATATAAATTCTTAAATGAGGCAGATGAAGAGGAAATAACTTTATACCAAAGACAGTGGTGTGCTGATCTAAATGTAGATTTGACAGAAGAAGACTAGATTACAATTTGGAATGTACTAGTCAAATATCGAAAATATTTACCATAAAAATACAAGCTGTAAAAATTTTGGTAAGATGGTACATTTCACCTGCAACACTATACCAAATACATAACACCTACTTACCAAATTGTAAAAAGTGTGGTCAACTAGCAAATTTTATGCACTGTTGGTGGACATGACCTTTAATACAGGACTTTTGGACCCAAATAATATCAAAGATAAAAGATATCACATCAGTAGTTATACCATTAAAACCAGAAGTGATATTATTGGAAAATTGGAAAACATTACAAATTACAACACAACAACAGGAAGGAATCTCGACTTTATTAACAATAGCAAAAACCATGATAGCAACAAAATGGATAGATAAACAAGTTCCATCTGTTTAGCAATGATTAGTAAAAATTTGGGGTTATTTTATTTTGAGTAAATTGTCATTTAGTTTATGTAATAATTCAGCAACTCAGTATCAAAACAAAGTGGTAAAGACTTGGTTGCCAATTATAAGTTACTTAATGGAAAAAGATTTGATTTATTTTTAAACATCTCTGTATGCCTAAATTGAAGAAGAATGTACAGTTAGTTCCTATTTGTTGTTAGATTGTAAAACTGTTAAAATTGTTAACTAAAAAAACAAATTCTAAATTAATTGCAAAAAAAAATTGTGCTGTTGGTAGATTAACGCACAGATTGGTTGCAACATCACAAACTTTGCTACAATTAGTAAGCAACCTACATTGCCCAGTTTAGTCCAGAAAGCCTGTTTATTTGAGAACACAATGAAGTTTTCTGTGATTTTTTAAAAATAATTTAAATATTAAAAAATTATCTTGTAAAATGCAGTGTTAAATGACAGCACATGAAAGGGAAACAAGAAGATATTTTGTTCCTTGATGTACTTATACTCCTTCTGACTGCCTTGAGGTACATTACGAGTAGCTTGTTGCAGGTTCTCTTGGATTTTCATCTTCCTCTACTAGTCTGCTTTACTGTAGAAGCCCTCGTGCCTGCTGACATGGAGACTTGAGCCCACTGACTAGTCACCTCATGCTAAAGCAAAGGTTAACGCATCTCTACGTTTTTATTTTTCTGGAAGTGGGAACCAATATGTTCCAGCTCCTCTAAAAATCTTCAACCTGAAAATAGGCCGTTAATTACTCTACAGAGTCCCTATTTGGATTGAATCAATTAATAAGGCAGTTGAGCAGGTACATTCAGGTTTTCTATGGAAAATCTTGGGTATTCCTTCTTGTGTCCCATATGTGGCTTTATGCTTAGAATGTGGCCAAAACCTTATGACTACAAAGGCGTGGTTAATGACCTTTAAGTTTTGGCTTCGATTACATTATAGATCTGATTCCTCTAGTTACTGCTTCCTACTTTTGACTGAATCTGACTACTCCCCTTGGTTGATTATTATTGCAAATAAATTACAAACACTGAATATCCCTTTTGAATCCTTACTCTTACTTTCTGAATTGGAGGCAATGCAAACAATAAGGGACAGACTATTTGAGGCAGAGGTATTTGAACTGTACAATGCAGCTAATAAGACATGCTCCCCTCTAATTCATGGGATATTGCCCACTGTGGATCATCCTACTAGCTATTTTTACCAACTTCAGACTCCAGTGTTACGTAGAACCTTTTCACTTGCCAGGTTCAATGCTTCATCGATCTTAACTGGGAGGTTTAATAGTATCCCTTTTGTTAGTAGACTATGCAGGCAGGTCATTTGAAACAGTGTCTCACATGTTATTGGAATGCCATTGCTACGCCAATATTCAACACCACATTTTATCATCACTGGTGGTATCGTAGAGCTTCCTGACTCACACAAATTGCTTTATTTGCTAAACAGCAATGATGAAAATATAACCATTTCTGTGGCAGAGTTCTTGCAGGCTGCTCTTTCTATTCGTACTACAGTATTGTAATATAAAAATTGTTTTCAGGAGATATGAAATTGAGACTTATTTTACATTGATTTTAGACTTAGAACTTTTTTTCCCCTCTTTGATTTGTATTCGTTCTTTACCTTATCTTTTGTATATTACTCTTTTTAATGTCAATGCCAATAAAGGTAATTGAATTGATTGACTAGTCACCTCAAACTAGACATTAGAATGACAATAGAGTGTCACAATGAGGTATGTAGACTGAACCATGCCTCTTGTGTTAAATTTGAAGCCCTAGCAATAGTGTAGAAACATGAATGGCTTACAGTTCAATTCTACATGGAGTTATTTTAGCCTTATGCCCATAGAAATCAATGGGTTTGAGCTGGAGTAACTACATAAGATTGCATTGTTGATATTGAAATGATGGGGATTTTTCCCCATTGAGCCAGTTTCCAATTTTTTCTCTGCTGCTCTGCCTCTGCAGTACAGTTAGCTTGTTTTGTAAATGTATAAGGACATGCTGAACTATGGTGGAACTTGTAATCTTATTTTTATTTATCTTTCTCTAAGCCATGGACTTATTGTAGGTTACAAAATGTTTAACTGACTTTATCCTCTTTGCAGCCAATGATGTAAATGGGGCTAAGGGAGGCTATTCCAAAGTTTCTGTGTTTGGTTCATGTTTAAAAGTTATTTGAATACAGATCTCCACCATCAAAGCTCACTAAACTATCTGCTGTGTCTTTTAGTGCTCACTTACTATGATGAAATTAAGGATATACATTTTCAGAATTGTGCTACAAATGAATCCCATGTTTGTATGTAATACTTTCTGTTTTTGTCTCTTTCCCAAGTAAATTTCTAAGCAATCTTTAATTCTCAGCAGGTGCTTGAATTAAACGTGCTGAGTTAGCTCAACTTAGCTGCAACACATTATATGTTTAAAAGTTGAGCCAAAGATCTTCTGAAAGAATCCTGCAAATCACTAAATATTTTCTTGGAATCCAATTAAGATTACAAATGTGGTAGTGGTGTAAAATAATTCAGATCTACTGGAAGATAATAGGATGTAAAAGTTTATAAACTACTTGCATTGGTTAAGGTAGCATGCTTTTATGTTGCATAGAGCTTGTCTTCAGCCAGGAAATAAGTTTATGCCATTTAGAAGCTAACTTTTCTAACCATACTAATTAAAATCAAAAATAGTTCTTGTGATATCTGATAATTTTGGGCCCACATTCTGAAAACTTGTAAAAATGATAATTCAAGTAATCTTTAGATCCTATTTTTTTTATTTTCCTGAGCGGTTCCTTAAAACCGCTCTTACAGTTAATTTTCAAATTTGAGACCAAAGCTACATGCTACGGATCACTTTAATATTAAGCAGTTTAGGGAGTGGGGTTTGGATTAGGGTCATGGTTTGGGAGGGCATGGGGAATTGTACCCTTTTTGTATGTGTGCTGATAGAAATTGGTCTGCCTCCCATACTGCTATATACTGCTCCCATACTTTGTATACTGCTATTATCTGAGTTCAGTTTTTTTTTTTAAAAAAGGTGATATTATAGGAACACTAGGAAGAAGACAACGGGCCCTAGCATGGTGCGACTGAGGCGCCCCCGGTCTCCCGTTATTTCCCCCTGCGTGACCCCTGGGAGCGAGGGAGCAGCTTCCCAGCCAAGTGCAGCCGGCGGGGTCCGGGCAACCTCCAGCAGCCTTGGGCTCAGCGGCATGTGAGAGCCCAGCCAGCCGCCGGCAGTGGCAGTAGGATCGGCCTTGGCCTGAGGCACACCCCCCCCGTGCACTGGAGTGGCTGGCGCGCCTGTCGTCCAGTCGCAGCCCGGCCGGCAACCTGTATCTGGGCTTTGGCGGCGGCAGGACTGGACTAAGCCCCCCCCGCTGGAGCAGCTGGCCCATCCATCATCGGGTTGCACACAGCCCAGGCGGTGATGTGCATTTGGGCAAGGTCAGCGCTGGCAGGATTGGGCCACCCCCGCTGCGGTGGGCAGCCCATCTGTCATCAGGTCGCATGCAGCCCAGCTGGCAATGCATGCTCGGGTGAGGACGCCTGCAGCTGCGGCAAGATTGGGCTGAGGCCCCTGGTCGCTGAAGTGTCTGACCCGTCCGTCCGCTTGAAGGAGAGTGAGGGCGAGATGCCAGGGGCCGCCTCTGTGCGTGGGACCACGGCCACAGAGGCAGCAATGCAGTGAGTGGAGACAGACGCCCTGTGACTGACACACCTGCGGGCCAACTGATTTTGACTTGAATCAAATCTTGCCGCCCCAAATCAGCTTTATAATATAGGAGAGATTTGTCTTTTTCTCCCCTTCTACCAGGATTAATAGCACTGGGGAAAAGAGGAAATGGTGCAGCACAAAGAGTTAAAATTCTCCCCATGTCATAGCCCAAACCAAATTGGGAGTTTTGCAATAGTGTTTTAACAGTAAAATATATGGCTTGGACCCTATAATGTTGTTCTCCTTGCACTTTTCTACTGCCATTGCAGAGGCTCTCCCCCACTACATCATTTGCTTCCTCTGCTGCTATTACGTCTGCATGTATAAAAACTCTTTGAGAAATATCTCTCACACATGGAAGTGCTAGTGACAGAGGAAGTGAGCACCACAGTGGAGGAAAGCCTTCCTAGTGGCTGGAGAGAAGGTGTGAGGGAAACCATAAGATAGGATCCAAACCTATATTAGGAGATCTGACCATACATCTCCTGTGTAGCTTATAATTCATCCCTAAATCTATGGATGGAGCTGCCTAATATGTGTTTCTTTTCTAAACAGATGAGCAGCAAGCTTTGAATTCAATCTTGCAGGATTTGGCAGTCCTCCATAAGGCAAGTCGTCCTGTGCTGCCCCTACAAGAAACAGGCAAAGGGAAATCAGCTTCGCCAAAAAAGCAGGTAATACTATAAAGTGTTTGTTTACCCCAGGGAAGAACATGCATTCTGATGTGATTTTTCATTTCCTAGGAAGGTTCATCATTGCAGTGTAAATATTCTTGAAATGTTTGACAAAATAAAAGAGATGTCGTGTGCAGAGCAAATTTGTTGTATCAGTTCTGACTAGTATACTGCATCTCAGATTTCTATTTCCTAAGCGTATGTTTCCCATAGTAGAATAATACTGCTTCAGATATGTGAGAATGTTTGTTGGCCCTCTGTAAACTGGGAGAAAATTATCACAATCTCAAGTTCACGTATGATTTTTGTTTCTGGTTTTCTTTTTTTCTGTTAAATCTGTATTATTGTCTTACAGAATGACATTCGAGTCAAATTTGAACATCGAGGCGAAAGACGGTAAAGAGAATAAATCATTTTCAGAATCTCCATTTGCTAATTCATGAATGCAGTTGAACTTATTTTAATGACACCAGAATTCAATCAAAGTAAAAGATTTATACCAGTTACGGCATAGCTTAAGAGACAGGTGCCCAAAGCAAATGTCTGGGAAATGGAAATTTATAGAAACCTGCCAAAATACATGATTTAATTCAAATTTCTTGGTGTTCCCAGGGCATAATTGGTGGTGGGGTGGAGCTGATTTCATTTCTTGTATTG
The DNA here is from genome assembly GCA_029375565.1 of Gekko gecko. Taxonomy (NCBI): domain Eukaryota; kingdom Metazoa; phylum Chordata; class Lepidosauria; order Squamata; family Gekkonidae; genus Gekko; species Gekko gecko. Next base: position 79,497,594 of record JAPDNY010000003.1, on the reverse strand, counting down.
TCACCTGTAAAAGTCAGTCAGTTCTGTACTGTCTGCATGAACTGTTAATATTCAGGTGAAAGCAAACCTTGAAAATGTTTGACTTCCATCTTCCTTACACTGAGAATTTTCTTTTAGTTATTTTGGTGAACGAATTTAAACACCAGCATTATGAATTTGACATGGTAGGAAGGGGAAAGTGGTTTCTTTCCTTGTTGAGAAACTCCTTTAGACAAGGGATCCTTGGAAAATATACTGGTCACCCACCATTCAGGACCTTCTGAGAATACCTAGACTGACCCTCTGAGAAGGCACCCTTCCAGCACAGTAGTAGAACAATAACAAAGGGATACGATAGAAACCCTAGAAAATACTTTATAATCAGCCCGGTAGCACCCATGTAGTCAGTAGAAGTATCCCAGAGAAATAAATTGTACTAAGTGAAGCCAAAGAAATGGCTTTGTAAAAAGGTTTATCATAAAAGAGGGAAGAAAAGGGAAAAGGTGGTTGGATTCCAAAAGAGCAAAAAAACACAATACAGGGAAAGGCGCACGGAGGGGGGAGGAGCAAAAAAGAGAGCAAAAAAACAGAATATAGGGAAAGGCACACAGGAACAACAACACAGAGAGGCTCAAATGAAAAGCAGTACTGTTGAACTAGCTAAGCTAAATACGCACTACGTAATCTGTAGCAGGTTCCTCAGAGCATGTGCAGAGTTCTTTGCAGTAACAAGAATTTGAAAGTGTCCTTAATTCCTACTCAACCACCTGTGGACCCAGTTTCTGCTGGAGACAAGGGAAATTCCAAAATGTCCAGATACTTATGGTAAATGGAACTGGTCCTAAGACAGCCTCCATTTCTTCTGGCAAGACCCCAGGGGAGAACATGATCTGCTCCCAGAACTATTCAAATACTTCCCTGACTGGTGGGCCCCGATTTTGGTCAAGCTATTCACTGAGATCAACACAACAGAGGTCTTTCCCTTAGGGTGGAAACACAGCATTGTGGTCCCAGTATATAAAAATGGGGATAAATAGGTATCCAGCAGTTATTGCCCAATTAGCCTGCTGGAAATAGTCTCCAAAATGTACAGCAAATATCTCTTGGGTAAGTTGGAGGACAGGAAAGCCTCCAACCAAATCATCTGCCCAGAGCAAGCAGGCTTCAGAAAAGGGCAAAATACAATTGATCATTGCCTGATCTTATACCGTCTTGCCCTAAAATGCATGAGGGGACCTATTTTGTGGGCCTAAAAGCTGCTGTTGACTCGGTTGGTAGGGACTGACTTTGGTCAAAGCTGGCCGTTACAAACATCGGTAAATGGCTACTGCTTTAGATATGCGAACTCTGTAGCTGTCAGACTCTTGTGCAAACTTCAGGCTCAACAACACTCTTCAGAGATTTGTTTATTGAGATACAGAGATACAACAAGCTAAGACATCTTTGTGTTAGGACTGTTGAATCCAGTGCCAAACCAAAAGTTATACCCATTCAAAGACAGCCCCCTCAAAGGTTGACCAATCACACATTCCAGTCAGCCTGCCTAAAAATGAGCGTACTTTCACATCCCCCGCACCTGTGAACCTACTATTATTTATCTAAGACAGGGCAGCCAGCACAGACAGCTCTAAGGTCACATAGTCTCTTCCCAGCACCTAGAAGAGGAGGGAAGGCACCCTTCGATGGTTGCCAAGCAGTGAAGCATAGCAAGCACACACACACGCACGTGCTATCCCCACACTCCTTAAAAGCAAAAGCTATCCCAAAAGCAAAACCCTATAGGCCCAGTGATACAGGACACGGCAAATGAGGACATGAGTTTGATATTGTACCCCCTCCCCCAAGCCCTCACCCTCCTGGTTTCTGAGGATGGCATTCATGGAAGGCTCGAATGAGTCTGGGGGCTTTAACATGTTCACATCGCACCCATTCATTATGACTAGGGTCAAAATCCCCCCACTTAATGAGATAGTACAAGTGGCCCCATGTGATCTTAGGGTGTGAAATTTCTTCCATCTCCTGGTGGAACTCCCCATTCATGCCCACTGGAGGATGAGCTGCTGGACGAGGTCTCCACTTTGTAGGTCCCAGATCCTTCTTCAGCAGACTAAAATGGAACACAGGATGGATGTGTCATAAGCTTATAGGTAACTCAAGTTCAACAGCTACTTTGTTAATTACTCTTACCACTTAGAAAGGGCCCACATATTTCCACCCCAACTTTTCCCCAGGTTGCAACCCCTGGAGGCTTTTCGTTGAAATATACACTCAGTCCCTGGGCTGCAGATTCCATTCAGGAGCCCAGCTGTTGTCAGCATGGGTTTTATAGTCCTCTTTGGCTTTGGCCAGAGCCTGCTGGATTGTTGTTCCAATTCTGCCCATTGTTGTTCCAATTCTGCCCACCAGATTTGCAAGGCCACTGGACTCTCTGGCTTCGCCGTGAGGGTAGGTAGTTGGCCCCGCTCATAACCGTGCACCACTTTAAAAGGGGTGACCCCAGTGGAACTGTGTACTGAGTTATTATAACTGTACTCCGCATAGGGTAATAGATCCATCCGCTTGTCCTGCTGATAATTAATGAAACAATGCAAGAACTCCAAGATTTGATTGGTCCTTTCTGTTTGGTCTTCGGTGTCTGGATGGTATGCACTACTGAGTCTCTGTTCCACCCCAGTACTTTCAGTAGCTCCTTCCAGAACCCCACTACAAACTGAGGGCCCCGTCAGATATTATCTTTTGGGGCATGGAATGCAATTTCGCAATATGTTGCATGAACGTTTGGGCTAGCTTTTTAGCAGAGGGGAGCTATTTGCAATACTGATCCCGATAGATCAGTACTGCAGTTTTAAATACCTTGGGGTGACATTTTTTGAAATCTGTCTTGGAAGGCTCACCTGGCTATAAAGTTCTTAGTTACAAGATCAACTGGGGTTCTTAAGTTCTATTACTCAAAAGGTGGCTTTTTGATAGACTCCACTTTGAAACTGTTCCAGAATAAGTCATTACCCAATTCTTGTCTGGGGTCAAGATCTGGGAATGGGATGACAATACGGTATCCAGCCTGGAGATAACATAAAACTCCTTTCTAAAAAGAATTTTGATCCTTTCTCAGGGCACTCCAGCTGCCCTGCTGTGAGCTGAATCTGGCTTACCTTCCATTAGGGCCCATGCTACCTTAATTAATTAATGAAGAAAGTTAAAGAATTCGCCTTCTATTTACCTTTCTAAGCAGTGTTTTATCCAGCTCCAGAAAGACACCTCTTGGGCTGCTAGCTATCACAGGCTTTTCTGCCATTACCCAATACCTGTTGTCCCCCAGGGCCTCCCTCAGAATGGGTTCAGAACTCGGGATCTGACATTTCAATGTAGATGCAAGCTTAGATAGGGGAACTATTAGCAGTTCCAGATTTTCCCCATGGTTTAAACTGCTCAAACGGGAACACAACAGAGCTTCCTATTTGTCCAGCATCACCTCCCAAAAACTTAAGCCTTTACAGTCCTCAGATTTCAAACGACAATGACATGTTAGTTGGCATACACCAATTGCTCAGTGAGTAAGTATCTGTGGAGCTCTGGAATTGGGGAATCTCCCTCATTATGTTCTGTTTTGTGACCTTTATGTGGTTCCCAGGGCCAAGTTCCTTGCAGCCATTTTAGCCAGGCTAGTCTCACACTCAGTGGCAAACAAAATCATCTACCTCTTATTTGATGATGATCATTACATGATGTCACCGTATACATCGGCTGCCAAGAAGATTCGTCCAGAACTTTCGCCCTGATGCTGTATTCTATGCTGTGTCCTGGTTCAGATAATCTTAATATTGTTTTTAACCTTGTTGTGTTTTTACTATAATATTTATTACTGCTTGGGCAGCTATTATTATATTATTATAGCCTTTGGCCTCATGCAATAAAATTCTAGCTACATATCTAAGAATGACAAGCTGTTTTCTCCAATCCCATGCAAATCCCCATCTCTGATGTCAGGGCTACTGTTACCAGTCATAGCTGTATAAAATATAGTCCCGCCTCCATCACTTATCCGGTAATTGTGCTGAACTTCTATGACAAATAAGTGGTCTGGTCCAAACCAGATTGTCTTTTATACAAAAGGAATTAATGATCCAGTGTGTGGAAATGAATGGGACATTCTAGTGGAACCTCCAGGGACCCAAGATTCCAGACACACTAGGTGGCGCTCTTGCCTTAGTAAAGTATTAGGGTTTCTGTTACAGAGTTAACACTGGTATCATCTTAAATAATGAAACAGCGTATATTTGACCTTTAAGGTATTTCAGCCTAAATAGTAGAGTTTTACTTAATGGCATATGGACTTACACAATTCAAGCCTGTACAAGACTTCTAGATGGAACACTTCTAAGCATGCTTTTTTAAGTCTGATAAAATTACGTCGCTGTTTCTAATTAGCTCATTAACATCTCTTACAAGGGATGAGAGAAAGGGAGAAGTTGTATATGGAAAAATTAATATTTTTGGAATGTTGCAATATTTTATGTGCTTCTGATAAAACGAGGAGAGATGCAGGCATCAGCTCCGATATCTGCGAGGATTTGCTTTTCTTATTAGGATCTTGTTGCGAGTGCTCACTTGGGTTATCTGTTCAGTAGACGGTGCAGGGGTAAGAGTAGACGTTACTTTCTTAGGAATTAAATATTGACTGTATTGTGTTTTCATGTCATTGGATTCCACCTCCCCCCCTCCAAACCATGTATTACAGAATTCTGCAGTTTACTAAACCTGTCAAGCTAGAAGATCTTTCATCAAAAGCTAAAGTTGCCTTTGGACAGCCAATGAGCTTGCATTACAGCAATAATGAGGTATATATTGGTTCCTGATTCACTGGATGTAGGGGTGGTACATGCTGGGTAGCAGTATTGTTTGAAATGAAAACTGGGAATTCTTTTAAAGTTGGCCGATAAGCTGCAAAGCTGCAACTCCTCCCCACCATGGGTACTCAGTGTTGTACTCTCTGCTTTCCTTTTACTATTGCTATTATCAGCCCCTTTCTAACACACATGCACAGTACCTCCTGCTCCATGGTGTTGTGATGTGGCTGTCAACAGGTGTCTTCCTCTCCATGATCCTTTTTCACTAAGAGGTTGTGTTTTTCCCAGTATGACATTTACTGCCTACCTATTACAAGCCTGTGTTTGTGTATTTGCTGCATTGTACTAGACTCCTCAATTATAGATTGGTGGGTGATATGAAAGAGTTTTTGAAAGGGGCATGCTGTCAGGGAAGGCATCAATAACAAGGAAATTGTTGTTCCTTAATGATGCCACCTGTGGATGGGTTGGGTTTTGTCCTTATTCAACTATATCTGTGTTTGTTTTTTATCTAGTTGGTGATCCCATTAACCACCCAGGAGGACTTGGACAAAGCTATTGAGCTCCTTGATCGTAGTGTTCACATGAAAAGCCTCAAGATATTGCTTGTTGCCCATGGAAACACACAGGTGTGAACCTGTGCATGTAATGCATGTATAAGCAATGAAAACACTGTGTTATATATAGTAAAAATATATACATATACAACTCACATGTAAACTATAAATGGCATAATCTTCTAGAGTGGGCATGGTGCTTGAGCTGCTGTATCAACTCCGGTACCATAATATAAATTTTTCTTCCTCCTACTTGCTTCGTCAGAGTATTAGAAAGGAGAGAAACAGATGTGGCTCAGGACAGACCAATGGGTGCTATTTGCTAAAAAAAAGTATTGCATTTTCAACTTTATTTTTAATCTGTTACTGCAGATTGCTATCATTATGAGTAATGAGGGCAAATGTAGTCTACTATGGACTAGAAGGGAATATGTTTTGTTGATAGAACTGGAATGTTCTTTCTAGTCTTGAATTATTCCAGTTTCCATGTTATATATCTTCATGTTTCTTTGTTCCATTGTCTGTTAGACACGGCAAGGAAGCTGCTGAATTGAAATGTGTAGAGTTGGGAGCTGATAAACAGCCCCAGTTCAACATCAGATTAGTCTCTGATAAATGGCATGGAAACATCTTGCTCAAGTAAAAAAAACCCCAGTATTTTCTTCCATGCCTGGAGGGTATCTTACACTTTTTTGAGGGGATAAACAATAATATGTTTTCACCTCCAGAGTAACTTGGATCCTCTGCCATCATTAGAAGACTTGGATAATACAGTTTTCAGAGTGACAGAGAGGAAAAGCAGGCTTTCTGTAATAGGTAATGCATTTTTGTTTTTCTGTAATTTTGAAGTGTATTTGTGAGTAAGGGTTGTCTTTAAGTTGGTGAACATTTCTTATGGAAAAATCTTTGCACAAATAGTTAGATGTTTTCCTTCCATTAAGGGTGGCATTCCATATATCAATTTTAAGCCCAAATAGTCCATGCAAAAATAATTTGTCTAAAATTGTAAGATTAGCAGGATTGAAGTATTAATGGCAGTTTTGTGCAATGAATTTTAATTCCCAGAAGATAAATGTCAGTGTAAAATACTCTCTCCACATAAAGGGTTTAAGCCACAGAAGTGTGTGAGAAAGTCATTCATCTAAAACTGTAACACTGGGAAGAGTTTGTGTGCAGAACTTTATTTGTAAAGGTAAAGGTTTCCCTTCCCATCTACTTATCTACTTGCAGTTTCTTGCTTTCGAACTGCTAGGTTGGCAGGAGCTGGGACCAGACATGAGAGCTCACTCCATCATGCAGCACTCGGGTCTCAAATTGCTGAACTACTGACCTTCCGGTCTGCAGTTCAACGTCTTAACCACTGAGCCACTGCAGCCCCTTCTCTATTTGTAGGAAGATTTATATAGAGCATTTTTCAGGTTCTTAGTTTTGACTGCTGAATGAAATGTGTTAGAGACCTGATTCTGAATACTAGCCGGCTTATTACTTGGTTTTCTTTTTGTTCTTTCATAGTTGGGCTTGCCAGAATCCTAGAATCAGCGCTCCTAGAATCAGGATCCTAGACTCCTAGAACTTACGTCTTTTTTTTTCTTCCTTCTTTTTTTAATAAAATGAGAATTGTTTGGTTAGCCAAGCCTAGTTTCTCAGTTGAGCCCAAGGGAGTTTTGCCACTGGTAATCTTTCCAGCATTCTGCATGCATAACCAAGTGGCAGCCTAGCCAGGATTGATCTGCATTCATCCCAGTCCGCTGAGTCTCTGCAAGCATCAGAAGAGAACATATTCAGATTTACATATTCAGTCTTGTAGAATATGATTAGTTGGGAAAGGTCTCCTGCGAGAGTCCCAACAAAATGAACTGCAGCGCTCACAACTTCCAGATAGGTCCAGCCCCACCCATGAGTCACTCTGAGCTCACTCTGGCGCAGGGTGTTTTATAAAATGTTAACATAAGAACATAAGAGAAGCCAATGTTGAATCAGGCCAATGGCCCATCTAGTCCAACACTCTTTCACACAGTGGTCAAAAATACCAGGGGCCATCAGGAGGTCCAGCAGTGGGGCCAGGACACTAGAAGCCCTCCCACTGCTGCCCACCCCCCCCCAGCACCAAGAATAGAGTGCATCACCTGCCCCAGACTGAGAGTTCCTATCTATATGTTGAAAATAAAGTAATATTATAGAGTGGATACAAAAAGGAAAAGAGGGATTATATAACCCAATTGTATATATCAAGGATAATTATATATTTTACAGTATATAAAACAGAAAATATTTCTCCCCAACATCCCCTTCATTATAAATTTTAAGACATTATCTGTAAAATACAATGGTTCTCTGCTTTTGGGGTACAAAAACCTCCAGGATCTCCAGCCAAACTGGCCTAGAGAAAAATTGCTTCCTAGCCCCAAAGTGGCAATCAGCATTTCCCTGGGCGTGTAAGAAAGGGCCACGAGAACTAAGCACTGATGCAACCCTTCCTGCCCTCCCTCTCATGATCTGCCTAAGTTCACTATTACATATTTCACCACTTCTACATACTCGCTATAAATTTTAACAGATAGGTAATATATCAAAATACAAAAGAGAGTCTATTATGTATCTTATAATAAGAAAATAAAAGATATTTCTGCTCAAAATTCACTTCTTTATGCATATTCAAGATTAGAGGTGTGCACCCAAAAAAAAATTAGGTGTTTTTTGGGTTTGGGTATACCAAACCTGAAAAATATCAGTATATACTGATATTCCCGAATCCCAATAATCAGGTATTGCCGAATTTATTTGGCTCCATGCCTTCCCCAGTCGTGCCATGGCAGCAGCACTCAGTCTCTTTAAATACCTTCCCTTCTTTCTCTGATATGTGCCGCCGCTGTGGCACAACTAAGAGAGGGAAGGGTAGGTATTTAAAGCAAAATGGAGGGGGTTAAAGCAAAACGGAGGCAGATCCACCAGGCTGATCAGTTTCCTCCGTTTTGCCATTTAATTCCTCCGTTTTGCTCCCCCATACACACACTTTAGATGGGGTGGAGGCAAATGGAAAGGTTTAAGGCTTCCTCTCAGGGCAACTGAACAGCTGACAGGCGGACCTGCTGGGCTTGTCAGTTTCAGTGGGAAGAAGCCATTTCAGCACTCCATTTCAGTTCCTCCAGCTCTGGAATGGGGCAGCGAAAAGGCATTTAAATGTTTACAAACAAAAACGGGATGGTAACACGGTGTAAAGGACAGGTAAACAAACAAAAATCCCTGTGAAAACTATAATATAATAATTTACTAATAACCTTCCAAAAATTATACTATAATATTCAAATTTTTAATGTTCTCAACAGATTCCACGAGCAGTACAAATGACAGTATGATTTTTTCCTTATATGATATGGAAATCTTTGACAAAAAAGCCGCCACTTTTGTGTGTGCGCCATGTTACAAGGGATCCACATCAAAAATTAATGTCTGCAGTCCTTGCCTGCTTGTGGATTTTTATCATCTAGTAGACAAACCAGGGTGAGCATTGGAGGCTGCAAGCAGACTTTAACAGTCAGAATTATGCTACTCTTCACCGTAATGGAAGGAGGCCCCATCAGATTCTGTGAAATGAGTGTGAGAATTCCTGGTACTACTTTCTATGAGAATAGCTGTGTTGCAGAGGGATTTGGTGTCCTTCATTTTTCCCCTTGAAATACAGTGTTTGTCCTTGCAACTGAAAGATGACAAGCACAAACCGTTTAATTAATTTTTAAAACTGGTGAGTGATATGACGCACCACTGTCCTGGCCTTGGTGGTGTGTGTCTTTGGAGACTGTTAATGTTGCTTCCATTGGAGTGGTACAGTGTGGAGCACTCAGCTCAAGCACAGAAAAATGAGGAATCACTTTAAATGTTTTAAATGTCTTGGGGGGGCAGTGTGCTGTCAATTTTGTGGGCAGTAACTAATACTTGGCCTGTTACACTTGTCCTACAGCAAGTCAAAATTGTGCTGGTGGTCAGAAATTGCATATACACAGTTAACTTGCAGATTCAGTGAAAATGCAGTTTTACTGCAGGCAAGCTTTTAGCCAAAAGGAAATGAGGAGTATGTTTTGACAATTCATCAGAAGGTATGCTAACACACTACCACCTAGTGATTTACTTCTGCTAATTGGGGAAAACTCAAATCTTCCCACACACAGTGCAACAAATAAATAAAAGTAGGTTTGAAACATGCATTACAATTAATTATTAAATAATTTTTAAAATACTAAAATTTCTGCCTTACTGGATTATATGTACCTTGCAGGCAATGTGAAAGTTTAACAAAGCAGGAACCTCTTTGCTTTTGGAATCAAATAAGTTATTGATTCTGGGAAGGGTGAAGGATTTTTATGATTATCTACTCAAATATACTTCTTAAAAATTAAAAGGTTATTATGCTCGTGATAGAAGCTCACCTCCTCCAGGATACATTCCAGATGAGCTGCACCAGGTGGCCCGGAATGGGTCATTCACCAGTATCAACAGTGAGGGAGAATTCATTCCAGAAAGCATGGATCAGGCAAGTATTCCCCCCCCCCTCCCGCGTTCTTGAATGTGGTGAAAGGGGCAGTTGCATGCAGGCTCTTCCTATTTACCTTTCCATCCATTGTATCATCTGTATGTATTTTCTAAATGGAATTGTGCATCTTGCTTGATGAAGGCAGGGATCCCCATCCAGATGATTTTGTATCACAGTTTATCCAAATAGCTTAGCTCTATGGAACTGGAAAAAACTCCCCTGTTCTCCTTCTTACACTTAGTATATAATACATAGGAGGTATTCCCCTCTAAAGTTTCTTCCTGTTTCAGTCAATCCTCTCTCTAGAGATTATACCTTCTTTTCCGATAGACACCAGACATATTCAAGAATTGATATGTGCTGGACATCTAAGACTTTACTTACAAACTTGGGATCCATTGAAATCCAGTGAAAAACAATTGCTGATCATAATCCATTAGTGGTTTCATAGCACAGAGAAATGCCTATAAGAAGAAGATGAAGAATGAATGATAATCTCTTGCTGCAGGAAGATATTTTAAAAACTTGTGAACAGGACATAGAAGAATTGTTTAAATTAAATATTATAGATGTTCTCCCTATGGCAACTATATGGGAAGCAAGTAAAGAGTTTATGACAGGAAAATTTATTGTTTTTGACTCAAAGAAAAAGAGGCAAAGATTGGAACAAATCAAGAAAATAACTGACAGAATTCAGATACTGGAAGGCCAGCATAAAAAATTCTTGAAGAAAATGTCTTAGTAGAAATCAAAAAATTAAGATATCAGCTGGATCTGCTTCAAACTGAAGAAATGCAGAAAAAATTGAGTTTTTAAAAACAGAAACATTTTCAACATGCAAACATACCAGGAAGATATCTTGCATACTGTCTACGTAAAGAAACTGAAAGGAGGAAAATAATTGGTGTACTGGAAAAAGATGGTATAACCTATGCAAAGAAAGAAATCCAAGAACAATTTGAACTTTTCCCAAAAAACTCTATAAAAAGATGTTTTAATATTAAATGGAATGGATGAATATATTAAAGAAGCTTTAACTTGTAAATTTTCAAACGAAGACAGAGAAATTTTGAATCAAAGCATTTCAATTCAAGAGGTCTCAGAAGCCATCAAGAATCTAAAAAAGGACAAGGCACCAGGACCAGATGGACTCACTGCAATTTACTACAAAACTTTTGAAAAGATGATGATTTCTCCTTTACAAAAAGTTATGAATGACATAAGTGAAAAGAATATATTGCCACCATTTTGGCAAGAAGCTCATATAACACTATTACGTAAAGAGAGTAATGACCCAATGTTGCCACAATCATGTAGACCTGTTTCATTCTTGAAAGTGGACTATAAAATCTCTGCTTCAATCATGGCTGATAGATTGAAGAAATGTATCTCCAAAATAATTCATCCTGATCAGACTAATCTTGTATCAAAAAAACATATGAAAGACAATGTTCGTTTTGTGCTCGAGGCTCCATGCATGTCTTCTAGTCAGGTTATGGATCATTTCAGCCTGCTCAGCCTAGAGGAAATTTACAAATTGCTCCTAACTGTATGCCCTACCACTTGCTCCCTTGATCTGTGCCCTTCATGGCTAATTAAAGCTGGCCACGAGGGGTTTCGAGGTGCTTATGGAAGATTGTCAACAAGTCCCTCCTGGAGGGGCGGTTCCCTGGGGCACTTAAGGAAGCAGTGGTGTACCCTCTCTTGAAAAAGCCATCCTTGGACCTGGCCGAATTGGCAAACTATTGGCTGGTCTCCAACTTGCCCTATTTGGACAAGATAATAAAGAGGGTTGTGGCCACTATAGACCCCTTCCAGTCCGGTTTTTGCCTGGGTCATGGGACGGAGACGGCACTGATGGCCCTTATGGACGACCTCTGGAGGCATCTGGATTGGGGTGGATCACCAGTGCTGTTGTTAGACCTGTCAACAGTGTTCGACATGGTCGACCATCAACTACTGATCCGTCACCTTGCTGATATTGGGGTTCTGGGGCTGGACTGGCAGTGGCTTGCCTCCTTTCTCCAAGGTCAGGGACAAATGGTGGCACTAGGGTGTAGGGTTGAGGCTTAGGGTTGTTCTCCAGGTGCACAGAGTCAGGTTCCACACTTGAGTTCAATAATCAAGGCAAGGTTTATTATCCAGCCAGAACAGAAACAGTATCACTCCAAGAATGGATAACAAAAGCAAAAAGAATGGCTGGCAAAAGTCTATGGTTGATCAGAATATAACAAACAAAATCATCTGGCATTCACAGATAAATTGTGTTAGTCCAAAGGGAGGACAAAGATAGCATCCTCCCTAAAATGACACGTGCCTCCTTCAGCTATTTCTGCCCCCTCCTTTATCCTGCTCGACGTCATAATGAGCTGCCGAGCACTTTCTCCCAGCCAGCTGTTTATTAAGGTAATTTGGCTGTACGGCTCCTAGTGAGATGAAAAGCAGCCGTTCCTGTAACTACTTACAAGGTCAGGCCTCTCCTTTACCCTTCACTTGGTTCTTCAGGGTTCATGAAGCGACACCTTTGTTAGGTCTCATTAAACAATACCAACCAGTCTTTTCAGACTGATTGGAAAACAATAGAAGACTCCTACCTTGGCAAAGCTTCCTTTTAAAATATATTATTGGAAAGCCCAGCACACAGAACCACTGACACCTCTAACAATATTTTTCTGCAAAATACGCTCAAGATATGGGATAAGAAAAAGCATTTTTTAGCTCCAGAAACTTCACTCATTACCTCTTTTATCGGGCAATCCTCATTCATACCAGGCTGCCCTACGAGAGCTTTTGGTACATGGAAACAACATAACATCACACAATTGTTTAACGTATTACAGGTCAATGAAATGGTTTCCAAAACATTTATAGAACAAAGATACAAATGCTCTATTCCCTGGTTTGAGTATTACCAGGTGAAACACTTAATAGACTCTTTGCAGACCACTTGCACTTAAGGAATCTCTCCCGGCTGCTAACTCTTTTTGAATGAATATTAAAAATCGGCAGAACATATTTTAAGAACCTTATCTCAGTTCTGTATCTCATTATGTCACACTCTTTTTCAAACACTTAGTTACCAAACTCTATGGCAATCAGATTGTGCTTTTACTCTCAATGATGATGATTGACAAAAAATATGGTCCTCTCCATCCATCAGTTCCAAATCCTTGAATATACAATTACATGGCTATAAAGTACTTACAAGGAGCTGCGGTGGCTCAAGTGGTTAAGACACTGAACTGCAGGCTGTGGAAGGTCAGTAGTTCAGCAGTTCAAGACCCGGGTGCCGCATGACAGGGTGAGCTCCTGTCTCTAGTTCCAACTCCTGCCAACCTAGCAGTTCGAAAGCAAGAAATTGCAAGTAGATAAATAGGTACCACTTCGGTGGGAAGGTAACAGCGTTCCGTGCGCCTTGGTGTTTAGTCATGCTGGCCACATGACCACGGAAACGTCTTCGGACAGTGCTGGCTCTTCGGCTTTGAAACGGAGATGAGCACCGCAACCCTAGAGTCGGATTCGACTGGCTTTCGAGCAAGGGAACCTTTACCTTTACCTAAAATACTTACAAGGTGGTACCTTACAGCCGGCTAAGCTACACAATATTACAAAAACCTACTCACTGCTTTGTTGGAGGTCCTGTGGGGGTTATGGATCCTTTATCCATTGCTGGTGGTATTGCCCTGTTGTTAAGAAATTTTGGATAAAAATTTCAAAGGCCATTAGAAACATTACTGGGTATTATATACCTCTCTCACCTGAGATATACTTACTTGATCTTTGGAACAATTCCAAAATCCCTAGAATAAGGCAAGAACTCATTTCTATACTTTGGACAGCAGCGAAGACAATCATAGCCAGCACCTGGAAAAGTAAGAACAACTTGACTTTTTCGCAATGGTATATTAAACTCTGGGAACTTTATTCTATGGACAAGATCTCAGACAAGGTTTCATCCCTTCACAACTCTTCCAGACATTGTGATTTCCAATCAAAATGGTTCCCTTTTTTAGAATATGTTTTCAGTAGAGACACTTCCCCAACTTCTTACGTTCCACGTAAATATTACAATGTACTACATTTAATGTAACTTCAACTGGTTTATTGTATTGACGTAAGTGATATTCTGCTTAAAGCATATGCTATTTGTTTTCTTGTTTAAGTTTATTTACTTCTCAATATTTATGAAGCACTGTTGTGTTGTTGTTCACTTTATAATTGAAAATAAATAAAAGTGTTTATAAAAAGGGGGGGAAGTGTTGTCCCCAGTGCTCTTTAACATCTATATCTGCCCCCTTGCCCAGATTGCCTGGGGGCATGGGCTGGGATGTCACCAGTATGTGGATGATACCCAGCTCTGTCTGTTGTTGGGCGATCAGTCTGTCTTCAAACCAGAAGATCTAGACTGGGCGCTACAACCTGTGGCTGGTTGCTTAGGGTGAGCCAGCTGAAACTGATTCCGATGAAGACAGAGGTCCTTTGCCTGAGCCAGGGCAGTCCAGGGATAGGGATCCCGCTTCCAATCTTCAATGGGGTGCCTTTGGTGCCAGCGTTGGAGGCGAGGAGTTTGGGAGTGCTCCTGGACGCTTCCTTAATGATGGAGGCCCTGGTAACAGCCACTACCAAATCAGCCTTTTATAATCTCCAGTTGATCAGGCAGTTGGTTCCCTTCCTCAAATGCAATGGCTTGGCAACAGCGATCCATTCAATGGTCACCTCGAGATTGGGCTACTGTAATGCTCTCCACATGGGGCTGCCCTTGTCTCAAATCTGGAAGCTGCAGATAGTGCAAAATGCTGCAGCCAGGCTGCTGATGGGACTTCCAATTGGGGAGCACATCCAGCCTCTGCTAAAGGCATTGCATTGGCTGCTGATAGCATACTGAATTCGTTTCAGGGTGCTGGTTCTTACCTTTAAATCCCTTTGTGGTCAGGGCCTACGTATCTGAGGGACCACCTTTCCCCACATATTCCCCAGAGAGCACTGTGTTTAGGGGCCCAGAACTGATTGGCCCTCCCAAGTCTTATGGAGACCAGGCTGTCAACAACCAGGGCCATGGCATTCTTGGTCGTGGCTCCATCCTGGTGGAATGAGCTCCCAGAAGAGATCAGGGCCCTGCGAAACCTCTTACAGTTCTGCAGGGCCTGTAAAATGGAGCTCTTCTGCTAGGCTTTTGGAGCCACCGCCACCACTAAACATCATTAACAACTAGTAGTTGAAGGATAGGGAGCCCTGTTGTCTCTGGAATACACCACAGCCTGTGCCAGCCACCTGAAAGGCACCTGAAGAAGACCTGGGAGCTGGTTATGGGAAGAAAGAGCTGATATGGTAGCCATCGTTGATACAGCAACAACAATACTAGCACCTACTGTGTTATTGCTAATTGGTTTTAGCATTGTTTTAAATGTCCTGATTGTTTTATTGCAAATATATGCTGATTTTATGTAAGCCACCCTGAGCCAGCCTTGGCTGGGAGGGCGGGGTAGAAATTTGAGAAATAAATAAATAAAATAACATGCCAAAATTTTAATCAACGGGGTCTTGACAAATGGATTTAAAATAGAAAAAGGAACACATGAAGGATGTCCACGTTCTCCATTTCTTTTCATCCTTGTGATGGAAATCTTTGTTTCTGAGATAAGACAAGATATTAAAACTGAAGGATTAAAAGCAGGAGTTTAAACTAAAGAGTTATGCAGATGACATGGTTGTCAGATTCCTGTAGCGATCAGTTCCCAACAGCTTTCATTCAAAAAAGTAAAGTTTATTGAGACATTGAGAGTATGCAGATACCTTAACCATTTCATGTTAGAACTGAAGAAAAGTGCACACAGCAAACAGATATACATTATTCAAGGGAGGCCCCTGATGGCCCAGGGCCAATCAGGGATCAGGTAGAAGCCCGCTAAAGTAATGGGCTACTTTTCCCAAGAGAACGACTACACCCGGCAATGATGGTCATACAGAGAAAATAGAAACACAGGAGACACAGCAGAAATGAAACTTGACATTCCAGAGTCACCCGCTACAATCTCTCCAACATGTAATGGAGCAAATTGACAAGTTTGGAGCCTTCTCAGGTTATCTAGTCTCTAGTTCCAGCTTCTGCCAATCTAGCAGTTCAAAAGCAAGAAATTGCAAGTAGATAAATAGGTACCACTTCGGTGGGAAGGTAACAGCGTTCTGTGCGCCTTGGTATTTAGTCATGCCGGCCACATGACCACGGAAACGTCTTCGGACAGCACTGGCTCTTCGGCTTTGAAACGGAGATGAGCACCGCAACCCTAGAGTCGGATTCAACTGGCTTTCGAGAAAGGGAACTTTTACCTTTACCTTTACCAGGTTATCGAATCAACAGGAAGAAAACCAAGATTATTTAAAAATTTCCAACTACCCAAGAAGAGGAAGAGATAAAGAAATTTCAGGATGTGATGTAACAAGCAACCTAGTCCAATATCTAGGAATATATACACTATTAAAGGACAAGTATTTGACAACCTAGTCCAAAATACAAAAAGATTTGGAGAGATGGTCCAAACTACATCTATCCTGGCTAGGAAGAATTTCTGCTATAAAAATGAATGTGCTACCAAAATTAAACTTTTTGATACAGGTGATTCCAATTTCAATTCCTAAAAAGACTTTGAGTGACTGGCAAAGACAAATACATTTGTATGGAAAGATAAGAAGCCATGAATAAGATTTAAAGTACTGCAAGATGAGAAGAAAAGAGGTGGTCTGGCAATACCTAACTTTAAATTATATTACCAAGCCGCTGGGCTACTTTGGATATCAGATTGGGTCAGAAGTCCCAATGAAAGATTGATAAAACTAGAATATTCAAATCTTGATGATGGACTACATAGCTTTCTGTGGATTAAAAAATCTATATCAAAAATCAAAACCCAAAATAAAAGACATATAATTAGAGACAGCTTATTTAAAATTGGGGAAATGCTACAAAAGAGAATCAGCCATACAATTCCATTAATAATGTCCCTAATAGATGCTTATGGCAACAATTATATAAGGGAAAACAATGATTTTATAATTTATGGTGACATGATAAACTCTCAAAGTGATATCAAGTTATGGCAAGAGATTAAAAAGAAGGAAAGGAGATACAGTGGTGGATATACTTTCAAATTGCTGCTAGAATTGCTATGAAAACAACTATTTTTTAAAGTTCTGGATTTACCTGAATATCATATTAAAGGTGATGTAGGTATTAATTATAAGGTTTTTACAATGATTTAATTTTAGTATAGAAATCTGTTCAATTGTTAAAGATATAATTTCCTCTGTTGTTAATAGATTATAATTAACCTTAGGAAAGTTTTTGTCCATTCTTTAAAAAGAGAATCTATCCCAATTTTTGTAATTCTGAAATATTCAAGTTTTATTGTTCGCTCTTATATTTGAAATATGTAATACATTTGGTAATGTATCTGATTTTACTTATTGTACGTAACAATAATACTTTACAAATTTGATGAATCTATACTTTGGTGTACTGGTTAAGTGCGTAGACTCTAATCTGGGAGAACCGGGTTTGATTCCCCACTCCTCCACTCGCAACTACTGGATGACCTTGGGCAAGCCATAGTTCTGTCAGAGGTGTTCTTGAAAAGAGCAGTTTCTGTTAGAGCTCTCTCAGCCCCACCTACCTCACAGGGTGTCTGTTGTGAGGAGGGGAAGGGAAAGGAGTTTGTAAGCCGCTCTGAGACGCCAAGTGAAGGGCAGGGTATAAATACAATCTCTTCCTTCTCCTTGTCCCTACCCCTTTTTCATTCTTTACCCCACACTTCTAAGAGAAAATAATAAAAATTCATTTACGAAAAGATTTTTCCATCAATCCTTCAGAAGCTTTTGGGCGTCCCACATGACTACCCAGCATATAGGCTGGAAGAAAGTAAAACACATATTTACAGTGTATGTGTATTCACAATGAAGTTCTTCTGCTTGATATTTTTATGTAGTACATAGTAGTTAATATAATGGATTCTTGCTAGGGTGTTAGCCCCAAAGAAAAATGAAGATATGACTATCTTATTCCTCTTTTTGTGTCAGTGGATGCTTTTAACAACGCATTCTGGAATTTCTGTGGTGGCTCCCTCCAGTTAAGATTGCCTATTCATATAGTATTTGTCTGTTGTCTTCTCTTAATATTTGAGTGACAGAGGCACTGCACAGTTTGGCTGAAGCACCCTGTTGTTCAATCTGTTGTACTTTCTTCCAGATGTTGGACCCATTATCGTTGAGTAGTCCTGAAAACTCTGGCTCTGGAAGCTGCCCCTCTCTTGACAGCCCTTTAGATGGGTAAGAACCACTAGTACTTTGCACAGCTTTTTCTTACATTCTTTAAAGCTGTTAGCCCACAAAATATATGAGATGGTTTATTATGAAAGGCTCTAATAGGCCAACATTGTTTGTCTTTCTAGAGACAACTATCCCAAATCCCGAATGCCAAGAGCACAGAGCTATCCAGATAACCACCAAGAATTCTCAGGTAGGTAAAATAAACGGGCATTGGCACAGCTTCTGAAACCTGTAATTAAAATGTATTTTTGGTAACTTGAATGAGTCTCTGGATGTGTGCAAGAAATTTAACATACTGTGTTTCTGTTTCTCTTGGTCTCAGGTTGTAGTGACAGAAGTACAGAATTAAAGAATACAACCCTGTACCATTAAAAATAATTCGTTAGCGCTTTAAAAATTATATCCTTACCCCCAGGGCTCTTTTTGTATCAGGCAACTCTCCCCTAATGTAGCCAATCCTCCAAGAGCTTACAGTAGCCCCTGTAGGAAGAGCTCTGTAAGCTCTTGGAGGATTGGCTACATTAGCGGTGTGTTGCCTAATATGCAAAGGAGTCCCTGCTACAAAAAGAGCCCTGCTTACCCCTAAGATTAAAAATGCATTTATAAGTCCCAATTAGGGATGTGTTGTTGTTAGACCTGTCTTAAAAACATGTGTGTCCCAGTTAAATTTGATCTGGGACTAAGCAGGTAAAGTAAATTTCTAACTGTAAATATTACCTCAAGTCTGTTCTAACTGTGCAGCTTGAATAACTACAAAATGACCAGGAACACAGCCAAATCAGTAGAAGGGAGTATAAATGCTATGTAGCCCTAAACTGCTCTAAAATAGAAACTTTATTAACAATACTATACTATCAGATGTCTCCGACAATAATTTATGTTGCAACATAAACATACAGCAAAAATTCGTAAATGAAACCCGGCTCATAACTTTGAGCTACCCACAAAAGGAGCCATGTAATACAAATCAATGTATGAACAATTGCAGGGACGCAGTGAGTAACGCGTGAGTAACTTTGTGAGTAACGCGACTCCAGACTCTGTATACAGCCGTGGAATCAATAATACACATTAGTCATGAGACAAGGATTCCGGGGATGTGACCTTGTTTTGAGATCTTTTTCAATCGTGTCCGTTGTACCAGTCGGTGTATCATATCACAAAAAGGACAATTTCACATGATTATCATGGACCCAAAAAGGTTCACAGTCTGGTGTATAACGATCCACATAAACGGGCTCCCAACTAGATAATATTAACAAAGGCGATAACTCAAATGACAGACACAATTGAAAAAGATCTCGAAAGAAGGTCACATCCCCGGAATCCTTGTCTCATGACTAATGTGTATTATTGATTCCACGGCTGTATACAGAGTCTGGAGCCGCGTTACTCATGAAGACGTTCACAATGTCCCTGCAATTGTTCATACATTGATTTGTATTACATGGCTTCTTTTGTGGGTAGTTCAAAGTTACGAGCTGTATTTCATTTATGATTTTTTGCTGTATGTTTATGTTGTAACATTAATTATTGTCTTTGAGACATTTGATAGTATAGTATTATGAATAATTTTTCTATTTTAGAGCAGCTTGCATAACTGGCAGGCTGACAAATAATTCAGTGGGTCCTCTACTTGTGCAGCCTGCAAACATTGGGCCTATCTCCTTTCAGAATGCTGGCCAGTAGACAAGATGTCTGGAAAGAAGCCATCTGCACTATCGGACTTTTAACAAAGTGTTGCCTTGCATGTATCCTGATGTGTACTTCTTGGCTGGCTGGACACTTCTGTGACGGGGGGGGGAGCAATAGACTGGTTCAAATCATTAATAACAGGAGGGGGGAGAAGGAATTGATTGTATCAAAGTGGTGTTCTTTTGCTCCCCTTCCTTCCTGCTGTATTCTAAAAACTGGATAATTGGCAGACGTTACCAATTAGAGAGGAACAGAAAGGGAAAGGGAGAAAGAAGCTGGCATTTTCCCCCAAAAATCTTTTTATTGACTTCATCAAACAGAGAACAGTATTGGTCTAAATAGCTTTGGTCCCTTGACTTTGGCATAATATATAATTAATTATAGAGAGAACATCAGTTATAGAGAGAACATTGACTAAGTCATGATTTTAAATGCATTCTATATTGTTTCTTTTTCTGATAAGATTGTACTTTTTCTAGTGTCATAATATAAATCAAAAATACATGTGAAACTTTTTGAAGTCTTGACTAATTCTCTCCAGGGTTTTTTGTTCTTGTTAAATTGCTGAATGAAAAAACCATGATAACATTATTGGTCCCTTTCAGACTACGATCTCCCAATATTTGAGAAGTTTGGAAAAGGTGGCACTTACCCTCGAAGGTATCACATTTCATACCATCACCAAGACTACAACGATGGTGAGTTGCAGGCTTCGTAACGCTATTGGTGAATGTGTACTGATCAAAAATAGATGCAAGCCATTTCAGCAATCCCTTTCGCTCCCCCCACTTCCGAGCATTCCCTTTAAATGGGGTTTGACAGTGGGCGCCTTGTGGGAGTGGGAATTTGCCACTTGGCCTGTCAAAACCCATTTAACGGGAAAGTTCCCTTTAAGTGGGTTTTGGAAGTGCCCCCCCATTCTGCTGGCCTTGGAGAGCCGCTGCCGACAGAAGGGAGGGAGGGAAGATCCATGAACCTCAGGAACCCAAACTGGTTTGTGAAGCAAGGGAGGTTCCTGGTACCTCATGAACCACAAACCAGGACAAATCTCATGCCCATCCCTAATCAAAACCATTAGGAATTGTAGAAGAAGAAGAGAAGAGATTGGATTTGTACCCCACCCATCACTTGGAGTCTTAGAGCGGCTTACAAACTCCTTTCCCTTCCCCTCGCCACAACAGACCTCGCCCTGTGAAGTAGGTGGGGCTGAGAGAGCTCTTTCAAGAACTGCCCTTTCAAGGACAGCTCTGACAGAACTAGGGCTTGCCCAAGGTCATCCAGCAGCTGCAAGTGGAGGAACGGGGAATTAAACCCGGTTCTCCCAGATTAGAGTCTGTGCACTTAACTACACCATATGGGCAAACTGTACAATTTAACAAGCATATAATTATGTTTTTTATTTTTTTCCTGATCTTTTCTAGTTCAGAAATAAATGTCTTGATTTTTTTAAAAGTTAACATTCTCAACCATATGTAAAAATGTTTAAGTTAGTTCATATATACCCCACCTATATCCCCAGGGGTGACCCAAAGTGGCTTACATCATTCCCTTCTACTCCATTTATCCTAATAACAATCCCGTGAGGTAGTTTAGGGTGTGTAACTGGCCCGAGGTCACCCAGCAAACTTCCATGGCAGAGTGGGGATACAAGCTTGTAGTCAAACCTGTAGTCAACTACAATTGATTCAGTGGCATATAGTTTGCCCCATAAATTAAGATAGTTATTTAAATTAAAATAGTACTTCTGTACTTGAATTTTTTTTTAATTGATGGGATTTATTTTCAAATGACCTGCATGATATTGGGATGTTGATGACCCACATGATATTGGGATGTTGTTGTTGTTCAGTCTCACAGTTGAGTTTGACTCTTCGCAACCCCATGGACTGCATCATGCCAGGCCCTCCTGTCCTCCGGAGTTTGCTTAATTTCATGTTCGTTGCATAGATAACATTGATAACTGTCTAACCATCTCATCCTTTGCCATCCCCTTCTTTTACCTTCAGCCTTTCCCAGCATCAGGGTCTTCTCCAGTGAGTGCTCCCTTCTCATTTGGTGGCCAAAGTATTTGAGCTTCGGCTTCAGTATCTGGCCTTCCAGGGAACAATCAGGGTTGATTTCCTTTAGGATTGACTGATTTGATCTCCTTGCAGTCCAAGGGACTCTCAAGAGTCTTCTCCAGCACTATAATTCAAAAGCATTTATTCTTCAGCATTCAGCCTTCCAGACGGTCCAACTCTCGCAGCCGTACATTACTACTGAGAGTACCATTTCTTTGACCATATGGACTTTCGTTGGCAGGGCGATGTCTCTACTTGTTATTATGCTGTCTAGGTTTGCCATCACTTTACTCCCAAAGAGCAGGCGTCTTTTAATTTCATGACTGCAGTCACCATCTGCAGTGATCTTGGATCCAGGAACATGAGGTCTGTCACTGCTTCCATGACTTCCCCTTCTATTTGCCAAGAAGTAATGCAGCCAGATGCCATGATCTTAGTTTTTTGGCTGTTGAGTTTCAAGCCAGCTTTTGCACTCTCCTCTTTCACCCTGAGCAAGAAGCTCTTGAGGTCCTCTTCACTTTCTTCCATTAGAGTGGTATTATTTGCATATCTGAGGTTGTTGATGTTTTTCCCAGCAAACTTAATTCTGGCTTGTGATTCATCCAGGCCTGCATTTGGCATGATGTACCCTGCATATAAATTAAATAAGCAGAGTGACTGTTCATCCTTGTCATAGTCCCTTTCCTATGCGAAACCAATCAGTTGTTCCATATCCGGTTCTGTCACTTCTTGTGACAGGTTTTTCAGGAGACATGTGAGGTGGTCTGGTAATCCCATCTCTTTAAAGACTTGCCACAGTTTGTTGTGATCCACACAATCAAAGGCTTTAGCGTAGTCAATGAAGCAGAAGTAGATGTTTTCCTGGTACTCCCTTGCTTTCGCTATAATCCAGTGAATGTTGGCAGTTTGATCTCTCGTTCCTCTACTGCTTCAAAACCCAGCGTGTACTTCTGGCAGTTCTCTATTCACGTACTGCTGAAGCCTAGCTTGTAGGAACTTGAGCATGACCTTGCTAGCCTGTGAAATGAGTACAGTTTGAACATTCCTTGGCATTGCCCTTCTTTGGGATTGGAATGTAAACTGACCTTTTCCGATCCTGTAGCTACTGTTGCATTTTCCAAATTTGCTGGCATATTGAGTACAGCACTTTAACAGCATCATCTTTTAAGACTTTGAATACATCAGCTGGGATACCATCACCTCCGCTAGCTTTGTTGTAAGTAATGCTTTCTAAGACCCATTTGACTCACACTCCAGGATGCCTGGCTCGGGGTCAGTGATCACACCATCGTGGTTGTGATATTGGGATGCAGATCCTCTAATCTAGAAATGTGATTTACATTCACCTGTTGACTGTTTGAGGGTTTTGCTATTATGATACCTGAAAGAAAACTGTTAGCAATTTACAGTGCAATCTTAAGCAGTCTTAGTCCATTGAAGTAAACTCCAGTTAGGACTGTACTGTTAGATTATTCAACAGAAGTAACTCTTCTGAATCACTTTATACAAGTGTCCAAGTTTAATGAATGAAACAGAATCTGGAATATTATTTAAATATATGTAGTACTAAATTGTCTTCCAAAGTATAATTATTGTGCATGCTGTGCACTCTTATTATCATACTTCCTATATATCCCTATGAGACTTTTGGCAGGGGTAGAATTGAGAGATAAGGGAATGAAGAGTATTTGGATGACTCTAAAGGTAAAGGTAAAGGTTCCCTTGCTCGAAAGCCAGTCGAATCCGACTCTAGGGTTGCGGTGCTCATCTCTGTTTCAAAGCCGAAGAGCCAGCGCTGTCCGAAGACATTTCCGTGGTCATGTGGCCGGCTTGACTAAACACCAAGGCGCACGGAATGCTGTTACCTTCCCACTGAAGTGGTACCTATTTATCTACTTGCAATTTCTTGCTTTCGAACTGCTAGGTTGGCAGGAGTCTACGTCCATGCTATTAAGTCAGAGTGCCGTAAGCTAGTCTATTACTTGCTTATTGACTGAGACTAACTGTGTTCAGTTTTAAAAAACAGAATTTGGTGCATTTAGGGATGCCAAAAATGTCTTTGGGCCCCCAGACAGGGGTTCCATCTGGGCCATTGTGAAGGGTAAGGTTATTTATTCATTAAAATACTTATATACCTCGTTTTGTGGTTCAGAGCTGCGTACACGGATAGCTAAACTATTCAGTAAAACCCACAAATAAAGATAAGCTTCCTCCCTCCCCCCTTAAAAGATGCCTGCCATTCAAATCCCCTCAAAAAC
The DNA here is from genome assembly GCA_029375565.1 of Gekko gecko. NCBI lineage: Eukaryota > Metazoa > Chordata > Lepidosauria > Squamata > Gekkonidae > Gekko > Gekko gecko. The sequence continues at coordinate 79,473,351 of JAPDNY010000003.1, read as the reverse complement.
CCTGGCAAAGAAGCAGGCCTTGCCGCACTTCCTGAAGATCTCCAAGGAGGAGGCACCCCGGGGAACCCATTTCACAGAGCTGGAGCCACAGTGGGAAAAGTTGGGGCTCTGGTTGATGCTAGCTGGGCCAACCTAAGTAGTGGGATAGCCAACAGGTGGCTATCTGACAACTGTAGTTGGCACACAGAGACATTTGGAGGGAGATGGCTGTTTAAACAAAGGTTGTATTGGCGTAGTTAGACTAGGCTGCTCTCCTCCCCAAGCTTTTACTGACTGACTGAACCCAACTAGCCTTCTAAATGCAGTTATTACATATACAACATCAGGGGAAAAACAGTAGCTTTTGTTCACTGCCAGGGGTAGGAGAAATAAAGAGGTTCAGTAAGGATGCTTAAAGCTGTTTATAGATAATAAACAACTTTTGCTGGACTCATTAAGTTATTACCATTTCAGAAACAGAACAGTTTACAGCCAAGCTTGCAGTCTTAATATTGGCCTTCCAACAGGCTCAGGATTCTCACAGTGTAACTGTGAGCTCTTCTTAGAAAAACCACAGACCTTTCTTTAGTTTCCCTCAGAAATTGGACTTTGACAGCGACAGTCTCTTCCTCAAGTATTCACTATGCTAGCCTGCTTTATCATAAAAAACAGGCTCTGAGACTTCCCAAGTCTCCTGAGAGTAAATTTTTAGCCTACACCTCTGTAAGAGCAAACTCTGTCTCCAAACATTGACTGGCTTAACCTGCTTGCACTCAAAACAGACTTTGAGGCCTATATAGTCTCCTGAGACAGGTTTTCTCTCAACTTATGCTGGAGACACAACCCTATCTGATTTGAGCTGACAGTGTAGCAGCTTTTTCTGTCATTCCCCTTCCCATTGAACTTCCTTGGCCATCCATGAGCCCTGATTGCTTGTTATCTGCTCAGCCCGTGTACCAAACAGGCATATGGTGTCTGGTGACTAGCTTAAAGGGGCAGGACCTCTGCCTGTCCATCACAGCTACTACCTCACATCGACCAGATCCCACTCAAGCATCATATGGAAATAAATCACATCACCTAGCAAACTTCATGGGCCCCTAAACTGACCAGGCCCCCTGGAATTATCTTTGGGGTTATTAATACTCCACATGTTGCTCAGTTGTGTTTACTATTGAGGCCTGCAGGATGACTTCTGATCTATTTTGGAACCTATTTTTTGCTTGCTTCCCCTGGAAAATGCAGTGAAGCTGCTGTTCTGTAGTAGTCCATTGTGTGGTTTTCTTATTCCTCTCTGCAGGTCGTAAAACTTTTCCAAGGGCTAGAAGGACCCAGGGAAACAGTCTACGATCCCCAGTTAGTTTCAGCCCAACTGATCACTCATTGAGCACAAGCAGCGGGAGCAGTGTGTTCACTCCAGAATACGAGGACGGCCGGATGCGAAGAAGAGGGAGTGACATAGACAATCCCACCCTGACTGTAATGGATATCAGTCCTCCCAGTCGCTGTAAGGGAAAATGTTATACTCATTGGTTTGGATCCAACCTTGCTCCTTTCCCTTTGTGTAAATGAAACACATTTTGTGGATCTTCCACCACCAGCTGCATCCTGAATTATATTCCCTAAGTGAACATAGTGGTGTTATAAATACTAGTTATTGTTATAAATACCAGGCTTGTTATGTGGCTACTCAGTTCAAAGTAGTGAGATACGTAATTTTCTGCCCTTAGCTGCATGGAACAGTTCCTGGAGACATTATTAGTTCATGCATTAATGGTAGGGCTATGCTTGATATTTACCAGATGTTTGAAGATAAGCTTGTAATTTGTAGTTTGGTCTACAAGCTGGATAAATGGGATCCTTTTGATTTTTAGCTAATTTAGTTTCATTAATAAGCAGTACTATGTAGGAGTTTCATTAGTAAGCACGACAAATATATAGCTAGTTTAGATTAGTTTGGCCCTAGGTAAACTTTTGGAAAGAAGTAAATACTCAAACCTTAGATTATAAAATGTAATGATTTAATAAGTCTGTGCTGCTTACATTAAGAATTACTAAAAGTTCTGAAGGGTTTGTCTTCTGATCCTTTTTCTTTGGACAACTGAATATGTGAGACCCTTTCTTCTTTCAGCCCCAAGAGCACCAACAAACTGGAGACTTGGTAAGCTACTGGGCCAAGGTGCATTTGGCAGAGTTTATTTGTGCTATGATGCAGATACAGGACGAGAACTAGCTGTGAAACAAGTTCAGTTTGATCCTGATAGTCCAGAGACCAGCAAGGTAAGAGAACTGGGAGAAGGCGACTCAGAAATGCATTGCCTCTAAAGCAGTCAGTTCTCTGACTTAACAAGAAATGCTTGTTCTTAACTGACAGATCTGTGTGCACATCTGTACATTTTACTCCTTTCCATTTTCTTAAAGTGTGCAAATCACATGTAAGCAGCTGATTTCATCTTCAGTGTATATTAATGTTGGTAAAGCAAAGCTTGATGGTTCAGTAGAAAATAAAACTGTACAGTATAGAATGTGAATTTTGTAGACTCTTATCTGTACACACTAAATAATGAAAGGAGTGCACTATGATCTTGCCTGTCTTGTTTCACTGGTACAATGAGAAGAATTGGCAAATGGAAATGATTGTGGTGATCTGTTACCTGCCATCAAATCTTTAGATTCCCTCATCACTTCCAGAGTATTGTGTGTCTTAGAACACTTGGTTGGAACCTGTGAGCCTATTCCACTAATGGAAGATCCTTCCACTGTTAGTTAGCAGGATGGAATCTTAGGATGCAATCCAGTGGCTACCTTTTTGTTGTTGTTATTGTCCTTGTAAACTGGCTCTGCTGTGTGTACATGCAGAACTACTGTTTTTCTGACTTGAAATATAACTACTTGCTACTACTCGTGTGTCATCCATAGTTTGTATCTTTGGTGTAGCTAAGGGAAAATTTAGCTACATGGATGAATGTCAACGGTAGATTCCCCTTTTTTTATCACTGCAATAAATCAGGAAGGAGACTTGGAACACAGCTAACAGGGAACTGTTCCTGTCTTTCCAATTGAAATTAATAGGAGCAGTCAAGTGGTGCATGTCCCGGTAGCACCTAAAGTAGAGTATGTGGGGCTGCCTTTGAAAGACTGACCGGAAGTTGTAGTTATTACAGAATGGTGCAACCAGAAAGTTGACTGGTGTGAGTCACAGGGACTGTATCACTCCAGCCTTATATAATCTACGTTGGCTCCCGGTTTGCTTCCAGGCCCAATTCAGGGTGCTGTATTGACCTTTAAAGGCTTATACAGCTTGGGGTCAGCATAATTTAAGGTCTGCCTACTCCCATATGAATATTCCTGTGCACTCCAGTCATCTTCAGAGGCCCTGCTTTGGGTGCCCTCAGTTTCTGAGACTAAATGGATGGCAAAAAAGTTGCAGTGCTGAAGCTTTGGAACTCCCTCCCCAAGGAGAGTTGTCTAGCTCTCTCTATTGTCTTCCACTAGCGGGTAGTTTTTTGTTTTGTTTGGCATTCTCTCACTAACTCTTATTATTAGCCTTTTCCTCCTCCCTATTTGTTTGCCTTGGTGTTTATGTGTTTTATGTTTTATTTTTAAAAACATTTTATGCTTGATGGTTTAATGTTTGAAATGTTTGCTGCCTTGGGACCCTGAGTTGGGTAGAAAGATGGTGCATAAAAGTCAAATAAATACATAATACTGAGTAAATTAATGGGCACCTCTGTAGCTTCTTTGAGATTCTTCTACTGTGTTTCAGGTACAAGTGGGATTAAACATTTAAATGTTAATTTATGGGCTGAATCATTTCTGAAGTTTGTGTAACATTTTGTCTACTAAATTCCAATACATTTTACTGTACTCTTGCTTTTCAGGAGGTAAATGCACTCGAATGTGAGATTCAGCTGTTGAAAAACCTACTGCATGAGAGGATTGTTCAGTATTATGGCTGCTTGAGGGACCCCCCAGAAAGAACACTCTCTATATTCATGGAATATATGCCAGGGGTAAGCCAAAAATCAATTTCTGCAGTGTGTATGCACTATCAAGTAAATCAGTTTGCATACAGGATGCATTTTTTTTAAACTTCCTTTCTTGAAGATACTCAGCCTTGCAAACACATTTCATGCCAGCAGAAAGTTCCCATAAATTCCTTCTTATGGTTGCACCACTGACTGACTCTTATTTATCACGTGTGCAGCCTAAGCAGCAAGTTGCATCCATCATTCCTGTGTATTGCTTTCATGTTTACTAGTTCAAATGTAATAACAAGCTAGAGTTTGTTGAAAACCAGGAAGTTGCTAATTACAGATGTCTACACACTAGTGAGGAGAAAGTACACACTGATGACAGAACTGGCACACAGGGATATGTGTAATCGTGATTTGCTCACTGTAATTGTCTTGACTAACTAGCTTTTATCTGGGAGGTCAAAGGGCAGTATAAACTGAAAACTGATAATAGTTAAGATGGCCACATTTAATTAAGATGTCTAAAGTTTACCAATGGGATCAAATTAATTAAACTTTAGACATTTTGTTTAAATGCGGTCATCTTAACTATTATCAGTTTTCAGTTTATACTGTCCTTTGACCTCCCAGATAAAAGCTAGTTAGAATATGGTTCAATGAAAGGAATCTGGAAACAGGCTAACCAAATGTGCAGCTCGCATGCAGAATGTTGCTTCCTGGGAATTAGAAGCCTACTTCTGGTGATATAGTAGAGCATGTGGAGCTATATGCATTACCCCATTTGGGTCCCTATTCTGAGTAGCTGGTACTAGGAGCAGTATGTAGCCTTCTGCTGTCCTTGAGGTTAGACAACAGGGCAGAAATTGGCCTTTGTACATCTACTGATTGCTTATTTTAAAGTACAACACAGCAATACAACACAACAAACTTTTATTGGCATAACAGCAGTGGCCTTGGTTCAGGGATACAGGAAAGGGAAAGAAAAACCAAACAATTAATTTACTACTCATTCAGACAGAAAAGACTTCTCTTCCTAAATGCACAATACAGGAAGTCTGCCACTGCTTCGATGAGATCAACCCTGTTTGAGGCTAAAATTTATTTATTTATCTATCTATCATTCAATTTTTAGCCTGCCCTCCCCGCAAGCGGGCTCAGGGCTGCTCACAAATAGGGCACAAATGCCATTACACGAAAACGAAATTAAAAACAAGATAAAACAATCATTACGATATTACAAAGTGCTCTAGATGTTTCAAAATCAGTCTTCAGTAAGAGGGTGGTTCGGTGGTAAGAGCTCCATGCCGCGCTGTGTTTCATTCGTCACCGGGCCCTCTCCACACCCCGCTGTTGCCCAAACCAGTTGTTGTTGATGGTAGTAGCTGTAATGATGGTGGTTGTGGTGATGGTAGCGGTAATGATGGTAGTGGTGGTGGTGGCTCCTACCCGAAAGCCTGGCGGAAGAGCTCCGTCTTGCAGGCCCTGCGGTAAAAGGTATCATAATCTTACTTTCCTCAGATTTGCCCTCCCGGGATCACAGTATAGGCTCAACGTGATAGGCACATAAATCCTGGTAAAGTCTACAAGACAGAAGTACATGGTCCGTTCCTTCAGTCTCCTTTAACCCACATGGGCATAATCTATCTGAGAACAGTGTTTCTTAAAATCTCCCATATAGCACAGCTGAGGGGAGCACATTAAAATGGTCCAGTGTGAACACCCTTCTAATGTGGGGATCAATCAGGCAAGAGAAATATTCTGCAAGCAGCACATTAAAAGAGATCCCCTAATAAATTGGGGAACAATGCCCGGTGGCAAGACTATTAAGTTCTTGCATTTCTACATTGATTAATCTCTGTTTAATCATGCCACAAGCCTGCTTCTCCGAAAGAAGGGTCAAATCATCCATGTTGAGCCCCGTGAGAGTAATTTTTCCTTCAACACATGTCAACCAATCTGATAGGGGGGATTCATGCAGCATATATGCGATGAGACTATTAGACCCACTTCTACAGAGAAGTTGCAGCCAAAATTTAAACGTTGAGAGCCACGCTTTGGTGACTAAACATCTTTGGTTTGTCTCAAGGCATATTGCCACGTAAAGTGCACAAATTGGAAGCCCTAGAATTTTTCTAAGAAATTTGGATTGGACTCTTTCAGCCATATTGTTAAAGGCAGAGATCCAGATTGGGGCACCGTAGAGGAGTTTAGCACATATTTTCTGATTAAATACCTTGAGAACAGCAGGCATAAATTGATTTCCTTTTGTATAGTAAAAGTGGGAGATTGCAAGTACACTGCTATTCACTGATTTTACCACCTCCTTAATGTGGGAGGCCCAATTAGCATTGTAATGAAAATGTATACCAAGGTATTTGAAACTCTTCACCTGTTCAATAGGGTTTCCTTGAACAGTCCATCTAGAGGGCTTCCAGCTCTGACCGAACACAATAACTTTGGACTTATCAAAATTAAGGGACAGCATGTTCTTATCACAGTATACCGAAAAATTCATTAGCATCTTTTTCATCCCAACCTTCAAGAGTGGTTCATCGGCATACAACAATAGCAGGCAGTGTCTTGCTCCCAACTTGGGGAAATGCCCATTAACACTACTCATAAAGGGTGCCACATCATTTAAAAAGAGATTGAACAATATAGGGGCCAGGATACAGCCTTGCTTGACACCTCCTGAAATTGCAATCTTAGGCGTCAGGTCTCCTTCTTTTGTATATCTAACCTGGCAAGTGGTTTCTGTGTATAGTTGTTGTTTTTTTTATCAAAAAGAGCAATCGTTTGTGAATCCCCAATTTATTCAGTTTCCTCCACAAGATGACCCTGGGCACTGAATCAAAAGCTCCCTTGAGATCTAAGAAGGCTGCATATAATTTGCAACCTTTCCTTTTCCTATATTTATTTACTAGATGACTAAGGAATATGCAGTGATCTAGGGTCAACTTGCCCTGGCAAAAGCCAGTTTGTTCTGGTCCCAGAATTTGCTGTTCTAGTATCCAAGATTTAAGTTTATCAGCCAAATGGTTGGCGTATAGCTTCCCCATGATGGATAAAAGACTGATTGGTCTATAATTGTTTGGGAGCTGAGGATCACTTTTTTAAAAAATAGGGATTAAGACAGCATTCTTCCAATCGTCAGGAATTATACCAGTCCTGTCTACAGCTGTAAAAAGGGCTGCAAGGAAGGGGGCCCACCATTGTGGAAAAGCCTTAATAGCTTTGGGTGGGATAGCATCGGGCCCAGGGGCCTTTCCCAATTTAAGGGCTGCAATTAAAGAATCAGTCTCCTCAGGCTGCACAGGTGCCCAACTTGGACAATCGTCCAAACAGACGTCCAAATCCTCTGCATGAATGTTTCTGGTCACCTGGAAAATTATTGTAAAATAATTGTACCAGCTATCAGCTGTGACTAAATTGTTTGCTGACCCCTTTCTTCCCATGGACTCAGCTATCAAGGCCTAGAATTTCCTTGAATCATTATTGGTTGTGGCCTGCAAGAGGGGTTTCCAACTTTTGATCAGGAAATCTTTCTGCTTATTCTTATAAAGTTGGTGTAGTGCCTTTTTAGTTTCGAAGAATTCTGAGGGGAGGTGTGCTAAATTTGCCATCCTGTAACATTGGTAAATACGTAAATGACTCTTCATCAGCTGACACTCATTGTCGAACCATCCATGCTTTGAGGCTTCCCTACTGCTGCTATGTTGCTGTACTTGCAGCCTCATGATCCTGGAGAGATCATTAACAAGCCAGTTTGGTGTAGTGGTTAAGCGTGCAGACTCTTATCTGGGAGAACCGGGTTTGATTCCCCACTCCTCCACTTGCACCTGCTGATGTGACCTTGGGTCAGTCACAAGCTCTGGCACAGCTGTTCTCTCAAGGACAGTTTGTGTTATAGTTCTCTCAGCCCCACCTACCTCACAGGGTGTCTGTTGTGGGGAGGGGAAGGGAAAGGAGTTTGTAAGCCGCTCTGAGACGCCTTTGGGCAGTGAAGGGTGGGGTATAAATCCAAACTCTTCTTCTTCTTCTTATCCTATAACGGAATCCATTCTAAAGGTGTATTCTCAGATAGAGCTACAAACTCGATAACCGTAGGTAGCTTAGATGACGCACTGTCATCTGTAGCCCTCAGACCTCCATTCCTACAGGGTCTGACAGGGGAACCCAACATCAAAGTCAGTGGGAAATGATCACTTTCAAGGCATTCAGAGATTGCAAAGCCCTTCAGCTCCTAAGGGCCGGTGTGATTAGCATGTAGTCTACCACACTACAACCCGGGGGAGACAAACATAAATTCACCAGGGTAGTCATAGGGTTGTGATCCGTTTAGGATGACAAGATTGAATCTCATACAGAATTGAGCAAGATATACACCAGCCTCATTAAAAGTTTGATCTTTAGAAATCCTCAGTTCGGAGAGACAAGTAAGGATAGCATCCTCCTAGTCAAGACTTCTCCGCCAACCTTGCATTATTCTGGCCTACTCTAGCATTAAAATTACTAGCAATCAGTAAATTTGAGATTGGGTGATGCTGCTTTAAACCCTCTAAATATTTAGAGGGGTTATTTTAAAGTAAATTGTGCTTATTTTAGAGTAAATTGTGCTATGCTATATCTGTACAAGAGCATTATGTCAATAGCTTTTAAAAATGCCATTTGGATTTTTTAATCATACATATCTTTCCCCCCAAATCTTTAATATAGATGCTAATGTGAATTGACCTAGAATTGTTTTCATACAATGGTCAAATAGTTTAAAGGCAGTAATTTCTCTCTTTTTCCAATAATTTTTTTATTTTAAAGTTTAAGGGGATACAGAAAGAAAAAATGGAATAGGGAAAATAGGGGAAAACTCATAGGAAATATAGTTACCAAAAACACAATGTAAGGGCAATTTTACAGATATTGAGGACATTCCTTGATCAGAATACATGTGTATATAAAAAAAGTATATGGCATAATAGCTTAACAAATATATAACACAATATGTATGATGTAATGGTGTAAGAATATAGCTTAAAATATTCCCCATTCCAACGCCAAGCCTTTTCTTTGGCCCGTTTAAATGCTTTTCCATCGATAAACCCTCAAATTACTACATTTGTTGCCAGATTTTTAGCTGAAGCTTATAAAATTAAGTCCAGACACATCACAGTATCTTAATTACTGGACGCCTACTTTTCCTATTTGTTTCTGATGTTTTATTAATTTAAAAACATACTTGATCTGTATTATTGGTCACTATCTTAATTAACTGACATCTGTCAGACCTTTGTATTTATTATTGATTGTAATTTATTAGCATCTTTTATGCCAAAAAAGGTCAAAATGAAAGCTTAAAAATGAATATGACATACAACATAAAAGATCAGTATAACAACCTACTTGATATATTCTACCATTTTCTCATACTATATTATCATTTTTATCTTATCGATTTTATCTATTACATGGTATAACATAAATAATCTCAGAAACTGTTATAAAATTTTCACACAACAGTTTGTTATAGTAAACGATACAAAGAATACCCTCTATATTTCATATTAAAGCTGTTGTATAGTATTATCATATAATATTGGACCATTCAGATATATAACTAGAGAGATTGGTTATAATAATAATAGAAAACGTGGGAGGTTTTCAAATTTATCTTTTGGTCTTTGGTTAATGTAGTTTGTCAGTGTTGTCATAACTGCATATTCTTGCATCTTGTCTATCCAGTTCTCAAGAGTTGGGCAACCCTTTTCCACTTACTTGCAAATACTATTCTTGCTGTAGTTGATATGTGTCTAAACAGTTCATGCATTATTCTATCCACATTCACTGGTAGGATTCCTAATAGCATTGTCTCTGGTGACATAGCAAATTTAATATTTTTCTAAAAAAAAAAAAATGAATTTCAGTATGTATTTCCATCCAGTATTTACTAGTTGTTATTTTTTTGCAAGACCACCACATATTGTAAAAGGTACCATCTATCTCTTTACACTAGCAACACAATCCTTTATAGTTTTTATCCATCTTTTCAATGACTGTTGGGGTAATGTTCCAGTGATAAAACATTTTATACCAGTTCCCTCTTAGTGCTTGACTCACTGTGAATTTTATCTCTTTCGTCCATACCTTTTCCCATTTCTGGAATAAAATCTCCTTCCTGAAGTTTTGCGACCATTTCACCATACATGTCTTAACTTGTTCTGTTTCTGTATCATATTGTAAAAGAAGTTTGTAGATATGTCCTAAAATATATCTTTTTTATTCAATATTATCTTTTCAAATTGAGTCAAATTTCTTAGTGGATCTCCTTCTCAGTGTTTTATCTCCTTTAAGTCTCGATGAAAGTTGAAATCTCAATGAAAGATGACAGTTAACCATTGTATCTTTATTCCTTCTTCATTCATTACTTGCCAAGATTTGATTTTCCCTTATTTATTGATCATATCTTGATACATTATAAAGTCATTATTTTTCCTCTCAGGTTTGTCATGATAAGCATGTAGTGGTGACATTAAAGGTGATATTGGGGAACTTATTCTTGTATTAAGTGACCACCAATTTTTCAGCAACCTGACTCTAATAGCATGGCCAGTACTTCTCATAGTTTTTAAAGAAGTCTTCCCAGTTTTGATTCAAAGATGTTTACGTAAGCCATCAGACAAATCTGCTGTGTCCAGTTTCATTAGTCTTTCATTTGGATTTTTAATCCAGTCAGAATTCCAAACCAGGCAGGCTGCTTGATAATACAACTTAGGGATTGCTAGAACTCTTTTTTAAAAAAAAAAATCTTGTAAAATTTTAAGTCTGACCCTTGGTTTTGTCAAACTCCTGCAGCAATCAGTTCCCAACAACTTTCATTCAAAGAAGTAAAGATTTATTGAGACATTCAGAGTATGCAGATATCTTAACTACTTCATGTTAGAACTGGGGAAAAGCACTCGAAGCAAGCAGATATACATTATTCAAGGGGGTCCCCTGATGGCGTCCAGCCAATCAGGTAACAGATAAGAGCCCGCCAAAGTAACAGGTTATATTTCCCAAGAGAAAGCCTGCACCAGGCACTCAAGGTCAGACAGCATAAGTCACAGAGATGATAAAACCAGTGAATGCACAGCAGAATCAAAAGTAGGCATTCCAGAGTCACCCCCTCCCACACTCATGGCAGCCAGGACTTTGCAGAGGCCTAGCTGACATTCTGCCCCCCCCCCCCCAGCTCACCCACCCGGTTTAGTTGGATACATTTTGTGAAATGCACGCACAAATCTAGGGGCATTTACATGACAGTCTTGCACCCATTCATTATGGGAGTGGTTGAAATCTTTCCATTTTATTAGGTAATAAATGCAGCCATGTTTCAGCTTACAGTGCAAATGGTATCTTCCAATGGTACTTTATTTATTTCTTTTATAGAGCCTGTTTTAAAAAGTCAAAGCCTCTCCTCTTTTTCAGAAGAGTGGAGAGAAGGGCTGTCTTGTGAATCTTAAGAGGTCAAGTTCTTTGTTCAAGATAAGATCTCTTTTTTAATGCATAAATTTTACCAAAATATCACATGGAAGTTTGTTACTGACTGCAAATCTAGAATTAATTATATATATTTGATCAATGTACATAAAATCTTCTTAGATCTCATAATGGTCTCATAGCAGAGACCAAAGATTTCTTCAAGATCCACTTTACCAAAATCTTCTGGAACTGAATGAAATTTGAGATTACAGCCTGTTTTTGGAGTTTCAATCCTTTGGTTAGCTTTACCCAATAAATGCTCTTTGAGATTCTGGTGTTCCAGTTTTTTGTATTATCTCTGAATGTGAACAATTTTTTCAGTATTTACTTGAATCTTTTTTGAGTGACAATCCTGTAGTTATTTCTTCTCTCAATGATAGAAATTCCTTTTTAATATGATCAAAAGTATTCTCTTGACCTGGTTTAACTTTTATATTCTGTTGTGGAATTCCTGCAGTGTTTCTAATAATTGTGTAATAGAGTCCGATGGATTTTCTAAAATAAATACCAAGTCATCTGCAAATGCTTGCAATTTTTATTCTTCTCATATTTTAATAAGAGTATCTTCTCTGATTATAACATTCAATATTTCAAGCACAAATATAAATAATAATGGTAAAAGTGGGCACCCTTGTCTGGTTCCCTTTTGTATCTCAATATTTTGTAATAAGTCTCCACTAATAAGAACCCTTGCTTGTTGTTTTTTGTAAGTTGTTCTAACTGTTGTAAAATATTCTTTGCTGCATTGCGACGTTAATAGTTGTTCTAACATGAAGTTCCAACTGACATTATCAAAAGCTTTTTCAGCATCTAAAAAAATCAAGGCCATCTGTTTCTCTGGGTGGGCTTCAAAATATTCAATTAGTTCTTGCATTGTTTCTAAGTTGTCTTTTTGGTAAAAAACAACAACAAAAAAACAACCCATTTGATCTTGATGAATTATTTGTAACAATGCTCTTTTCAATCTTGTAGCCAAAATAGAGGCATCAATTTTGTAGTCCACATTTAATTATGAAATTGGCCTATACTTTTTAATTTCTTTTTCATATGTATTTTGTTTATGTATTAAAGTTATCAGTGCTTCATTGCAAGTTTTTGGTATTTTTTCTTCAGTTATTATATTCTGTATTACAAGTTTAAGGGTATTATCAGTTGGTCTTCAAAGACATGGTAGAATTCTGCCAGAAGGCCATCAGCACCTGGAGTCTTGCCTTTTTTTTTTCTTTTTTTTCTTTTTTAATGCTTCTATTCAGAAAAAGATACTGGATCTTAAAATTTTTCTTTGTTCTTCAGTAAATTTGACAGTTGTACTTTTTAAAAAAGTCTTTTGGTCTGCAAAAGTTGCTGGTAATATCTCCAGTTCTAATAAGTCATTAATAATTGTTGTTGAAATCCAGCATACATCTATTCTGGACCATGACTTGTGCCTTACTGAATAGAAGGTGAAATCACTGTTTTTTGGGTTTCTCACTTTCCAAGAGTCAACCAAATTATGTTCTTCTGCCAATTGTAAAAAAGTGTTGGGAAGTTCATTTCCCAGTTTCTATTTTCCAGTTGTTGTTTTTCTGTCTAAAAGTCTATCAGATAAAGCATTGCAGTCTCCAATCAGGCAAATTTCATCAGAATTTTGTTGTGAAATGAGTTCTTGTAGGGGTTTGTAAAAATTTTCTTGATGTTGATTTGGTACATATATGTTTACAATCAAGATTATTTTGCCTTGTCTTTGTATTTGAACTATCAGGATTCTACAATCTTCAGAACTGTATAACAACTCAGGGTGTGTTTTTTCACATATGTCACTACACCTCTTTTTTTCTTCTCCTTATCTGAAGAAATACTTTCCCAAATTTTTTAATTTCCAAATGTTTCTGATCTGAATATTTTATGAGTTTCTTGTAGGCATATGATGTCTTATTGCATCTTTTTAAATTGTTGAAATATCTGTCTTCTTTTTTGGGGTGCACTCAGTCCATTGACATGTATTGAAATTATCTTTATTTTTCTTCTATACATCTTGTGATTGTGTTTTGGTGCCTTCTTTATTCTTCAGTTTAAGTCCTGTAACCATTTGGGATGATGTAATCTTTATGGTTTTCCTGGTTGCTTTAGTTTTTTTAGTTGTCCCTGATGCTCCTTGTGAATCTTGGTTATCCTCTTCTGTGTTCTCTGGTTGTTCCTCTTCAGTTTTCAAATCTTCTCCATAGGTTTTAATGAAGTCTTCTGCTTTAAAAATTGAGTTAATTCTGTATCTTTTCCTCTTGTAAGTAAATAGAATGCCTTCTGGGAGTAGCCATCTATATGGAATTTCATTGTTTATCAAGATAGTTGTAAGTTCCATGTATTCTTTCCTTTTCTCTCTCACTCTCCATGGGATTTCTTTTAAAATTTTTATTTCTGTGTCTTCTGTTTGAAGAGATGTGTCATTTGCTGCTTTCAGAATTTCATATTTTATTGTTCTTTTGTAAAGTCTCACATGTACCTCTCTAGGAAGTTTATTTCTTTTTGCATATGCAGAGTTCATTCTATAGGCCGCATCAATTTCATTATGAACTTCATCTATGTCTTCTGTATCCATGTATTTTGCAAGTGTTTGCACCATTTCACCTTTTAGATTTTCATTATCCTTTTCTGGAATGTTTTGAAATCTTAAAATATAAGCTGCCTTATCAGGTTCTAGTTTCATCAGAGCATCTTCCATAGTGGTTTGTTTAGTTTTAACTGCTTCTAGCTTAAGCTCCATTTCTTCTGATTTATTTTCCACCTTTCGTTTGCTTAGTCAAAGCAGAAATTTCTTGGCTATTTTCTTTTAATTGTTTCTGGTCTCCTTCCATCTGATTTGTCATTTGTTGTACAAGTAAGTCTATCTTATTTTGTATAGGGTCAACTGCTGTTGTTACTGTTGTTGTTGCAGCTGGTGTTATTGCTTCTTGTGTTTGCAGGTCTTTTGTTGAAATCTGTGCTAAATTAGCACCTACAGATTTACCTTGCCCTGGAGATGGGGCACCAGGAGTTGTTTTTTTTTAAAATCTGTACCAATTGCCGTAATCAATTTTTATATTAAGGCCCAAGAATCTCACAAACCACCTTCTGACTAAGTGCCTTTAAATTCAAGTGCCTTTAAATTCAAGCAATTTTCTGTAATTCCAAAACAATTATTATTAATAACCTAAGAGCAAAAATTATTTCCCAGTTTATACAGATAATGTTAACTACTGCTTACAATACAAATAGAACAAAGAGTATTTTGATAAATACAGTATATAAAGACATAACAATACCAGATTAGAATTTACACCATACAGGAAGTGATGTTTAAAAAGTGAAAATGGGTTTCAGATAGTTTACCAGTTCTTTTTCCTTTCTTCTTTCTTCTTTTTTAAAGCAGAAAATGGATATCTGTCTTTAATTTATAATCCAAATAGTATGAAATATATTTAATTGTAATCCATTAGGGAGTCTTCCTACAGTTCACACAGTTCCAAGTTATAAACCCAGAAAGGAGAAATAAAACTTATTCCAGGAGGAAGGAAGCCACTTTTCCAAATAAATCAATATTGTAATCCATAGTCTATTGTTGCAAGGTTATTGGATCTATGAAGCAGTTTTATTTTCAGACATCAACCATTTCTCTTTCTAACCCACAAAATTGTTTCCAAGCTCCCTTTACCCTTCCGCTCTTCTCAGGGTTTGTATTTAAAGGGTTTAAAGGGCTTAAAGTTTATGTAGAAATTTTTCTAGGCTCGTTGCATTCAGAGAAACTCACAATGTGGAAACTCTTCTTTAATTGTTTGTATGGGGTTCGCTATTCTCCCCTCATCCCGGTAGTCACAGCTCTGCTACAATGGCTGCCCACAGAAGTGCTCGCCTAGGTTGTGCCTCAGAGCGACTCTGGATTCCATCCACTCGCCACTGCTCACGGAGAGTCCAGAGTCAAGACCCCCGCATTGAGCTTCTCTTCAGGAAGCCCAATGGAGTTTGAGATCTCTCAACCCCCCTTGAAACCTGGTGATCTGGCATGGCTACTCAGGAGCAAGTCCTAGAGCCAGCCACCGCTGCCACGCCAAAAACCGGAAGTCCACTTGGGTGCTAATTTCTTAAGGATAGTGGAGTCTATATACCTTAAACCAACAGTGAAAGTGGAAGTGAACAGCGTCTCCTCAGTGAGTATACACCTACAAAGAGGCACTAGGCAAGGATGCCCAATGTCCCATCCTATTTGCTATTGCCATTGAACCTCTACTGGCAGAAATTTGTAATAATGACAACATTAAAGGTGTTCAGATTAATGATCAGGTATTTAAAGTCAGCGCATTTGCATATGATATGCTCCTATATTTAACGTCACTTGCAGCTTCCTTGAACAGTCTAGCTGAAACACTAAAATGATTTGAAGCTATTTCGGGCCTTGTTAATAACTCATCCAAATAATTTCTTTTTGCCAAAGACATGGAAATACTTCTTAAGCAAAACTTCGATTTCTCTTGGCTACTGACTCCATACAGTATTTAGGACTCAGACCTTCTGAGTGGTTAACACTTAGTTATGAGGCCAAGGTTAAAGAAGTCCGGGCAGATTTAAACAGATGGGATACACTACAGCTGAATTGCTATGACCGCTTTCACTTAATTAAGTCCTTTGCTCTCCCTAAATTGCTTTTCTTTCTTAAGACCCTCCTGATACCTGTACCAGCAAAGTTACTTCAACAATTGCAGCAAATATTTAATACTTTTCTAAGGCAGAAGAAATACCATAGGATAAACTTTCATGTTTTACGATGCCACCCATCAAAAGGGGGGCTGAATTCTCCTGATCTAGCAACATATTATGAAGCCTCACGATTAACAATCATTACTAAATTGCTAACTAATGGCCATTATGCAGATTGGACTTTAGCAGCTATGGGCAATGGTAATCCAATCTCATTACAAGAAATTATCTGGAATAAGCTTTATGTTTTGTATTTTTGCTGGTTTTTCAATAAAATTTTATTTTTTTAGAAAAGGTTAAAAAATTGGAATATTCCAATTCAGAGGCTCAGAGAAAATTTTCCAAGTCCCCCCCCCCATTACTCCTCAAGCAAAAATATGCACAATTGGGGGGGGAAAGCTACAATCCAATTTATGTCTAATGATTAAAAATAGTTTAGAAGGCACAGCTCACACCTCAGTCTATAACATCTAGGAGGAAAAAGCTGTCTTCTTTCCTCAAGTGTAAGAGATAAAAATTAAATTCTAGATTGTGAACGTCTTCTGACTAGAATAACTTATTCATGAATTTTGCTTACTCATACATTTTGTTCCTTCAGTTTGCTCCCCGTCCCAACAATCTCCAGCATTGAGTGTGTTGGCCTAACGTGTGATGTCAAGGAGAGTTTGGCTATCTGGCTGGTGTACCGACCATTTAATGCACCAGCAGATACGCTGTCTGACCTATTAGATGCTGTATCGGGTTGGGCATTGGACTATCCTAAGCTCTTGGTCCTGGGTGACTTCAGTATCCATGTCTACGATGCAGTGTCTTCTCAGGCCAGGGATCTATTATTGTCCATGGAGGCACTGGGACTCTCCCAGTTTAAACTGACTCCCATGCATCAAGTGTACCACATGCTGGATTTGATTTTTGGGATGTGGATGGTCTGACTATTTTGCCGTGAAAGTCTGGCTGAGCTTGCCACACCTGCCCTGTTTAGGCAGCGAGTGTATTTCTGCTCACCCACAGAGCCAAATGGACCTTGCTCAACTTCAGGAAACTCTGTGGGATGCAGTGCTCCCTGCCAATGCATTAGATGAGCTGGTGGAAGCCTAGGAATACTGGCTCCCTGAAGCCATTGACGAGATTGCCCCCCAGTACCCTCTGTGCCCTTGTACCAAAGCAGCACCTTGGTATACTGTGGAGCTGCAGAGGTTGAAGCGAGAACTAAGATGGCTAGAGCAAAGGTGGCAGCATGCTCATGACAAAATGTCACAGACATCTTATAGGACACTTATGAAAGCCTATGAGATGGCTGTGAAGGCAACAAGGAAAGATTTCTATGCAGCCTCCATTGAGTCTGTGAGCTCATGCCCAGCCCAATTGTTTAGAATTATTTAGTCTATTACGACTCTGCCACAGGGCAGACCAAGTAGTAGATAATTGGCTATTGGCTGTGAGGCACTTGTGAGCTATTTTGCAGATAAGATCATGACACTCTGCTAGGACCTCCCAGCCACAATTGAGACAGTAAGGGAACTTGTCTGCCCCTTGTCCATCTTTGGGTCCAACATTGGACCACTTCAGCCAACATTGGACCACTTCCAGGAGGAAGTTGACAGGATCTTGGCAGCAGTGAGCCCTACCACCTGCCTCCTTGACCCATGTCCTTGGCTAGTGAAAGCTTGTGAGGGGAGGGCATTCGGGTCCCTCTGGGGGAAATTATCAACTTGTCCCTCTTTACTGGGACTTTCCCAGAAGCCTTGAAAGAGACAGTAGATCTTCTTCATAGTCTCTGTGCATCACACCTCTGTGATATAGTGTGCCTGCGCCGACCCCAGTCGGTATTGTAGAAAGATAAAGGGATTTTCGCATCTGTTCCCTGGTCACGTGCCGGGCTCCAGTGCACATGACCAAGGGAGTATCCCACCAGTTCTCTTCTGACCACCGCGTTAGTAGGACTCTCTACGCCTCGGTCAGTACAAAACTTTGGCTTAGGCTTCTTTTTCTTTGGTTTTTTTTTTGTAGTTAGCTAAGGTTAGTTTTCAGTTTAGTTAAGATAGTTAGGTTTTTCCTCTCTACGCCTCGGTCAGTACAAAACTTTGGCTTAGGCCTCTTTTTCTTCTGTTTTTTGTAGTTAGCTAAGGTTAGTTTTCAGTTTAGTTAAGATAGTTAGGTTTTTCCTTCTGTCTACCTTGGAAGACTTTTCCTACCCACCTATGGCTTATGGCCAAACAGTGGGGCTTCTTCAGACGGTGCTGGAAATGCGGCAGTAAAATCGCACCCCCTGACGGACACTCCCTTTGTTTATTGTGCCCTGGCCCCTGCCTGGTGGAGCATGCTCCCCATTGAAATCAGGGCCCTGCGGGATCTTCTTCAATTCCGCAGGGCCTGTAAGATGCAGCTCTTTCATCAGACCTTTCCCAACCACTCAGTTTCTGACTTTGGGTTGTGACCACCAATTTTAGTGTTGTATTATTTTAAAAAGTTTATTTTTGATCTTTCAATCCATCGATCTAATTTATTAATGTTGTACTATTGTGTTTTATCACTTTAATTATATTTATTGTTTTGCCAATATGCTGCTACCTGCCCTGAGCCCTCTTGCGGAAAGGGCGGGCTATAAATATGAAAAATAAAATAAATAAAATGAAATAAATAGATGCTTTCCAGAAATGCAGTACAAATGCAGTACAAATTGTCCAATTGGCCTGAATAATGAACTATTATCATTCCAGTGAAAGCAAAAATAAAACACGTTGTCATTGATTTACATAGAGTTCTTTTAAGCAAAGATGGGTCCATATATATAAGTATAGATAGAATAAATTGCCCGGAAGTCCAAAAGGAAAAAAGGCTTAATGGATGGGGGAAGGGAAAAAGAAAAAAACAATGTGACAGCAGACCCTCCTTGTCAGCACAGGCACACAACACATGGCCACCTTAACTCAAATTTCCAGATTACATCAGATTTGTCCAGACCAGATCTGATACAGATCACTTGTGAGTGGCCTCTGACAAAGAGTGAGGCAAATCTTATCTCTCACCAGTGCTTTCAAACGCCCTGAGGGAGTTAAGGTCTCAGAGCCTAACAAGAAGACTCACTAACAAGGGGCCATTTTGCTGGAAGTCCAAACGTCCAGCAATAATTTTTCTTAATGGTCTTCCAGAGAGGCCATTCCACTATTAATACAGTCTACTGCAATGTTCATTATTGTTATTATTTTCTTTTGCACGTAGGGCTCAATTAAAGATCAATTGAAGGCATATGGCGCACTCACGGAAAATGTGACTCGAAAGTATACGCGGCAGATTTTGGAAGGAGTTCACTATTTGCACAGTAACATGATTGTACATAGAGATATTAAAGGTAACGTTGGGAGCTGCTTGGCAGTTTACCTACTCAGCTGCAAATAAGTAACATAAATTATTGAAATGCAAATGATGTCTCCAGTAGATTAGCATTTTTAGAGGTTGTATCAGAAAGACTGTTTCTGCCATAAGATTTGCTGGCAGTGTTTCAAACTGGGAAACAAGAATTGACCTAACTAGAGAACAAAAATAGACTGTGGCCAATATTGCTTTGTCAAAAAGTCTGTAAGAACTACCCCAGTGCTGTGGAAGCATACCACTAAAGCTACATTTAAGTTTGCATGTTGGCACGGCTGCTTATAAATATGACGTCTTCCCCTTTGTACTGTCCAGTCTCCTTTCCCAGTGCTGGAAATTTCACCCCAAAGGAGTACATTGAAGAGAACTGGGTGGGTAAAATTGCACTGTCAACAGTCTGTTAATAAAGGGGGTTGGGGTTGGATCCAACTGTTCTCTTTTGAGGGAGGGCTCTTCCTCTGACCGGGGGGGGGTGTCTCCCTACTTAGCATAAGAAAGTCATAGGATCCATCCCAGTATTTAGTGTTCATACAGTGCTGTTCTAAATGTTAAAAGTGCTTCACATACAATAGCTCCATAATTACATCTTATCACACACACACAGTTGCGATCTGAGACTGAACAAACAGTGGCTTGATTAATGCCACAAAATGAATGCATGGCTTCGGATGAAATTTGAACTGGAGGTGCCCTGGCTCTCAGCTCATGGTCTTGACCACTCTGTGTTATGCCATATTTATAAAGCACCTGGTAACTGTATCCAAAAGACTTTTGGAACTGCACCTGTCTAGGAAAACAAAAACCAACTGTAAGGTGTACCCACACCTCCCTCATGGCTTTACTAGGCATGTAATAGGAACTTCATTATTCCCCATTCTCTGTTCATCAACTTGTTCATTTTAGCTTGATCCACTTCCTAAGGTGGATATAAATGTAGTGGCTGGATGGCTGCTCATGAAGTCTGTAGTGTGCTGTGTGGCCCAGTCCAAAACCTGTTTACAAAGTCAGTGGTACTTGCTTCCAAAATTTAAGTAGATTAACATGCAATTTCATTTACTGGAAAGGGGCTGTTTACTGGAATTATATAGCAAATTGTATTTTTAAAAATATTCCTCAGGAGCAAATATTCTGCGGGACTCTGCAGGAAATGTTAAGTTGGGTGATTTTGGTGCCAGCAAGCGGCTGCAAACAATTTGTCTGTCTGGGACGGGAATGAAATCTGCCACAGGAACTCCTTACTGGATGAGCCCAGAAGTTATCAGTGGAGAAGGGTACGGGAGGAAAGCAGATATCTGGTATGTTTCCTACTCTTCTGAAAGGCATTTACACAAGACTTTTAACACTAAATGGTATTTCATCAGTTTTAATGTACATTTTATTCTATACTTGAGTGTTTATGTGCTTGATGTTCCTGTCATGTAGTTGAATAAAAAAGTTACGGAGAGAAGGAAGAAAACATTGGTATGACAGCCAAGAGCTTACCCCCAAAAAACTTTCAGCAAAACAGAAGCCTACAGGGAGATAAGCTGTATCTAACTGCAGATAATGAGTTGGGCAGCAGCAATGGCAGGAAAACACTGGCAGTTGGTCATGATTCAGAGAAGTTAGTCACCGCTGACAATGTCTGCCAGAGCACTGAGTTGGTTGTCATGGCAGTGTGGGCTAGGCCAGATATGAGGAGAAACCCAGATGTCCTGTGAGGGTAGAAGAGGCATGTTGCCACTTCTGGAGGGTGTTTAAACTCCAGCATCACAGAGCTGAGGAAGAGGACCTGTTCTTATAGGAGAGAGAGAAGGTAGCCAGGAGAAGAGGTCCTCCTTGCCTCTCCAGTTGAGGCTCCACTTGAGTAGGGGTGAGCAATGGTGGCTTTGGACATGGTTTTGAAAACCAGGCCTGTCCAACCCAGGCATGATATTGGTAAGCAGGATCATCTAACCAGTCATATCTGCTCAGTTCTGTGAAATGGCTGATACAGAAGTGAGAAGAAGACCTTTGAAGGTCTAATGCATGCGTTGCAGAATTTTTTTTTTAAGAGCCACCAGAGCAATCACTGTTTAAAACCACGGGCTACTGTGGTGACATTGCCCTTCCTTGTTATATCATTCCTAAAGAGACACGATCTGATGCTTTAGTGGTGCTTCATGGCCTCTAGTATAAGCTAGGTCTAGTAGCAAGTTATCTAGTTAACAAGTAGTGGTGTAATTCTGAACATTTATTCTGACCTCAGAAATTTGTTATAGCTGTGTGATTTCATGTGAAGGAACGCCAAATATACAATATCTGATATGTGCACAAAACTGCTGTATTTTGAGTATCCTTGATTTCTTCCTCCAGGTACCTAGCATGGTATTAGTCTACATTAACTCACTTCCATTTTTGCCTCTTGCAGGAGCGTAGGCTGTACAGTGGTGGAAATGCTCACTGAGAAACCGCCCTGGGCAGAATTTGAAGCCATGGCTGCCATCTTTAAAATTGCCACCCAGCCAACCAATCCCCAGCTGCCACCTCATGTCTCAGACCACGGTCGAGATTTCCTAAAGCGCATTTTTACTGAGGCCAAGTTGCGACCATCTGCAGATGAACTGCTAAGACACACATTTGCACATTATCACTGATGGCCTGCCTCAACCCAGCTCTCCCCTACTGCATTTAGTTTCTGACTGCACTGTGGGTTTTTTTGTTCTTTTGCGCAAAGTTGAGAAAAGACAATAGAGAACTTTTCTCTTGATTGTTTATTTTGTATAGATTGTTAACAGTCTCTTTCCTTATTTTAGAATGCAGACTGTGTTCTCCATTTAGAGTTAGAATCTTTCTTTCAGCAATGTACTGATGTGGTTCGCATTAAGCACTTTAGTACATATTCATTCCTGATTTAAGGGGGGGGAATAGTTTGGACTGTCAGGAATTGTGTAATTTTTTTCTAGCCTTGCTGACTAACTTAAAATGCAGAGGAAATACACAAGTTGCTAGCAGATGGAAGAAGAGGAAGATGTGTTTAATTGTTCTTTCTAGTATGTAGATAGTTGCTGTTAGAGGTTCTGGTTGTGCTTCAGTTTCTAAAGCAGTATTTCATCTGTGGAAAGAGACATGTAAAGCTGAAAAACACTCAGGCTGATGGGCAGGGTGTACTGTGGAAATGACAGCATCTGACTAGCATATCATCTGCACTTCAAGTAAGCATATTATTATTTCTTCTTAAATAGGCAAGAAAGTCCCCCTAGCTGACTAGTTCAAGGGTCAGGTAAGAGTTAAGATGCATGGGGAATACAGATGGGGAATCTTAGGTACACAGATTACTGTAGATCAGCATTCCTCTAGAATACAAACATTGAAGGACAATGTCTCCATAACTAGGGAACTAACCGGCTATGTGGAATAATCACATCATGAATTGAGAGCTAGTACACTACAAAGTGCATGCATCACATTCTTCAAATATTGACTTCCATTTTTTAAAAGGAGCATGTTTCTAATCTCCATGGAGGAGATAAGCTTTAAAAACCAAAGACAGGGTCTGCTAAGATGTGTGATCAGCGAAGGTCAGGGTGGGGCATCAATAGTGAGGTTCAAGGATATTTCACAGATCACTGTATAGACCTGACATACTGTTCTATCTGCCTTGCCCTGTGGTCTAATAATATTTCATAAGATCCAGTCTTCCTTTCTCTCTCCCCTCTGTTACAATTTAGAATACCTAGACTAGAACGGGTAACAGTGTCTAAAATAAGCTTATCATTGCTGATGACGTTGAACAGGGTTTTGTCAATAAGGTGCACATTTGATTTAGTGATGAATAGTATTTGCATAATTTGTGTAATTTGCATCATGGTGAGCATGCAGAATTTGGTTTTTCAGGTTGTAGAGTTCTAGCTTTTGACATGGTGTATACAAAATTTATTTATTTATTTATAATTCATTAAAATATTTTTATTCCACCTTTTCAACTCGCTGAGTTCTAAAGGTGGCTCACAAATTAAGATACATCACTGTACTATAATTGTAAATCCATATGAGTATGAAATAGAAACAGACACCACAAAGAACAAACAGAAAACACCACCCAAAGTATGAGTGATCAGCTAGCTGTCACACTGTGCCTAAACTTAATAGACTTGGTGCCATATGAATGTCTCTGGGGAGGGTATTTCTCAGCTGGGGGTGCCGCCATGGAAAAAGCCCCTTTTCTAGTTGCCAGCCATCAAACCTCAGAAAGCGGGACCCCTGAAACAGGGCCTCCGAAGATGACTGCAAGAACGAGCAGGTTCCCACGAGAACAGGCAGCCTTTCAGATTTGTGTTCCTGATTGTCATAAGGCACAGGGAACCTCATTGAAAACAGACCTGGTTACTCCTGTGCATTTCTCTAAGTATTAGTAACAAAGCTTCATATTTGAGATTATCACAAGTGAGTGTATCCAACTTCAAGCATCTGAATATAACGCAGTGCTTCAAAAATGCTTGTAGAATGTTCTAATCCCTTCAGGAAAGTAAGTCCCCTGAATAATTCTATTGAATAGGATCATGTGGCAATAAATCACTAAAGAATCAGAAGTCCCTATTTTTTTAGAAGGGGTGTTGCTAAACACTATCAAACATTTCCCAGGGAAATCCTTGAGGACGGCCTTTACACGGGCATCGAGGGCTGAACAATGAAGAACAGCAGACGTGCACTATACATATCTGGCTGTGTTTTTATTAATTTAAAATATTTTGTTCTTCAAACAAAATACTGAACAGCAATGAAATCTGGAACAATATAAAGTAAATGTGTGTGTGAGAGAGAGACTTGGAGCCAAGTGCAACATTGCTCTCTATCTCTTAAACTCAAGAGATCAGGCACTTCAAACTCAAAGATAACCAGGTTAGTGCTAAGCATGGTTGCATCTACAGAGGTAGACCTACCTGTTAGTCTATTGTGGCAAAATAAAATGAAAGTCCATTAGCATCCTAAAGACTGATGACATTTATTCCAGCATAAGCTTTTGTGAGTCAGAGCTCACTTCTTCAAATGCAGTGCAAGCATGGTTAAAGGTCACTGTTGATGGTTAAAAGTCAGAAGGGGAATTTGTGTTGGTCAGAGTCTTGGGGAGAGCATGTCTGATCCTTTGAGAATTATTGCATATGCATGGAATTTTGAGAATCAGAAGCTGGTTGAACAGAAGGCAGCTGTGCAGTAGGTCACACAAAGGACTTTCGTAATATTTCTGAATTTTGCTAAACCCCCATCAAGTTGTAACTATGCAAATTGTGTAGAGCATGCAAATTAAGTATATATGCAGATATGCATAATTTGATTCACTGGTAGATGGGGTGGATGGGTAGGTTGACCTAAGAAGCCGAGCATTCCAGCAATACCAAGCAAAGTATATGTGTTTGGCGTTTTTGGAATCAGACTTCCTCATTCTGTTCATCTGTCAGTGCTTTAAAATCTAGCAGGCGGACAATCATTGCAGCCTCTCAGTGACCTCAGTAATGTCTTGCTACATCAAGGCTGATTGAACAGAAGTAAGTCTTGCTCTTGCAGCGTGATTTGAGGAGCATGTTTATTCCGTCCCTTCTCTCTAGATTATAGTAACTTTACAATTTTATTTTGTTAATGCTGAGTCATGAATGACTTTTGATATAGTAAGTCAGACAGTAGTAGCTGACAGAAGTCTCTTGCTTATTGACTCAGTGTGCAAACTTTTGAAATGTTAGCCTGGTTGAGATGCATAGTATAAATGGGTGTTGGAACAATCATTCAGTGGCTGTCTGACATGGGTCTTTAGCTGTGTGAATAACTGTATATGTAGGTGCTTTCTCTTGTAATCTGATCTCAAGTAAGTTGGATGGTTTTTCATTCCGTCACCTATTGCCTTGTGAAGCTTGAGATGCATGAAAGCTAGGAGTGGATGGGAAGTAAACCGGCCGAATGGGGCTAAAATATGCAACTTGATGTTGGATTACAAGATGCAAGGCAGAAAAATGGCTTTTTCAAATCTTAGAGGTTGGCATTTAGGAATCTGGCTCTGCCTTAACTTGGTTACCAGTCGTTAATGCCAGGGGCTGCCATTTCAGCATTTGGGGCAGAGGGTAGATTTCGGTTAGATATGAGAGTTGCCTCCCTCCCTCCCTCCCACTCTTGTTCATGGTAGGCAGCAGTGTGATCTCAACACAGGAAAGGAGTAAAGAGTTCCTCTCCAGAGATCCTTTCAGTGTAGGGGTAGGGGCTTAAAGCACATTGATGCCTCTCTTACTAGACAAACACCTAAGATGCCACTTGGTTGTAACTTCTGAAGGGACAGAGAACTGTACATTTAGGAAATTAGAAGGGACCTTTTAAAATGTTAATGTTGCTTAATGCTGCCGGTAGGACTGTGCTGATTAATCTGTAAGGATATAAAAAGCTAATTGATCAGGGTGTTCTGATATAACTAGAAACATAGAGCAAGTGGAACAAAACATCACTGAATGAACTGGTCATTAAAATACGCAAATGTTCAGAATATGGCATAAAGAGATGTTTGAAGCTAAAGAGGACACAAATAGAGAGTTTTTTTAAGTCAGGTTTTTTGCCTTTCTGGATCTGTTGTAGTTCTTTAGGACAAAACAAACAAACACCTGAAACAGGCTATACAGATATAGATTCCTGCCTTTCCAGGGTTCTGTGCAACCTCAGTGGTACTAGACATGAAAAATGCCTTAGGATTTTGGTTTACTTGCTGCATATTTTCCATTCACTATTTAATTTCTACCCAACAGGCTGCTTATTTAGGCCTGTTCATATCTGAATTAATAGACTGTCCTTTAGCTCCCACTTCGTTTTAAAGAATGCTACAGTCATCCGTGATCCAGAACATGCAAACCACATCACTTTTTTTTTGCTCTGACTACTTAAGCATAAACATGTAACTTAAGAGCTTGTGTAATCTTAACAAGGTTGCTTCTGTTACCAAAAAGTAGGAAAATGGACTTCCGACAGAATGTAAGTGCAGGCGATGTATTTTAAATTTGTACTGACTTGCTAAAAGGAGCTATTTGAATTTGTGGCAGCATTCAGATTCTCTAATCATTCACACTGCAGTGTACAGCTTTCTTTTCTAAATGCATTGCCACTTTCTTACAGTGACCGGAGAGAGAAAAAATGCTAACAGAATGAGGTGACTGTTTTTTGTGCCTTCAAGAAAGTACAGCATTTTGTCTTGACAATGGCAATTTAAGGTGCTGCAGAAAGATAAAATATTGCTGATAGGGTCACTTCCCCTTAAGGTCCCCACCACCTTCACCCCATCTACCATCTCTTGCCTGTTGGTCAGTATTAAGTCGGGTATGGCTGAGCCCCTCGTAGCTCCATCTACCATTTGATGAAGCTGTCAGCCAGACAGGTCAGGAATGTGCATGACTGTGGATGCTTTACAGAGTTTGTCTCCCAGCACACATCAGGGAAGTTGAAATCACCCGTAACCAATGCTCCCACTAAGCTGTGGAGTCTTGTGAGCAAAAATTCTACTTTATGAGCTACTGGAATTAAAGTTTTGAGCAAGCAATTTGGCTACTGCATAAATTAGTTTGCTCTGGAGCCATCCTTCCTGAGCTAAGACAAAAATGTGTGAGCTGGAGGCTAAAAAATTGTGAACTAGCTCACACTAACTCAGCTCAGAGGGAAAACTGCCCATAACTGTTCAAGGAGGGCAACATCCACCTCCTCATCCTGGCCAGGTCAGTAGCAGACTCCAACCACAACACAGTTTGTTTTTCCTTCTCTTATCCTCACCTCACCCAGATACTTTCCATGGGCTGTCGCCCTCCTCCTCCAGTATTTCTTGAAAAACCAGACCTTCTCCTCATATACACCTCCTCTTTGACCCTTTTGGTATTCCTTGAACAAGTCTTGAACATCCACTGTTACATTCCAGTCATGGGAATCATCCCACCAAGTCTCTGTAATGCCTACTTCTGTCTGCATTAGAAGCTCAAGCTGTTCCTTCTTATTGCCCAAGCTTTGAGTATTGGTATAGACACCCGAAGCCCTGCACCTTTGGCTCCATTAGACCTGGCCCTCCCAGGTTGGCCTCTGTTGTTTGCGCTCCTTCATCTAAATCCCTATATTGGTTCTCTCCTTCCCCTTGTGGTGACAGTTTAAAGCCCTCTTGATGAATCTCCCCAATTTCTGCCAAAGACATTCTTCCCTAGTAGGTTATTGTCAGAAAAGCTGGCGTATGTTGGATAATAATAAGCTGGATGGTCTTTGAAAAATAGCCACACATATCCATCTCAGTGGAACATATTCAGAATTCTAGGGATCATTATATTATATTTATTATATCCTGTTTAGAACATAAGAGAAGCCAATGTTGTGATCCATCCAGTCCAACATTCTGTCACACAATGGCCAAAAATACCATCAGGAGGTCCACCAGTGGGACCGGAACACTAGAAGCCCTCCCACTGTTGCCCCCCCCCCGCCGCAGATTGAAAGTTCCTATCTATACCTTGTGGCTAATAGCCACTGATGGACTTCTGCTCCATATGTTTATCCAGTTCCCTCTTGAAGCCGTCCATGCTTGTAACCATCACCACCTCCTGTGGCAGTGAATTCCATGTGTTAATCACTCTGTGGGTGAAGAAGTACTTCCTTTTATCCGTTCTAATCCAACTGCTCGGCAATTTCATGGAGTGCCCACGAGTTCTTGTATTGTGAGAAAGGGAGAAAAGGACTTCTTTCTCCACCTGCTCTATCCCATGCATAATCCTGTAAACTTTGATCATATCACCCCTCAGCCGTCATTTCTCCAAGCTAAAGAGCCCCAAGCGCTTTAACCTTTCTTCATAGGGAAAGTGATCCAACCCTTTTATCATTCTAGTTGTCCTTCTCTGCACTTTTTCCAATGCTATAATATCGATTCTGAGGTGTGGTGACCAGAATTGCACACAGTATTACTGGATGATTTTTTTTCAGTTCCCTTCCTAATAATCCCCAGCATAGCGCTGGCCTTTTTTTTTTTTCATAAGGATCTAGTAGTTGGTCTTTTGTTTTGTTTTGTTTCATAAGGCTCTAGTAGTTTATAAGCTTGCTGGAACAAAGTTTGAGTCCAGTGGCACCTTTAAGACCAACAAAGCTTAATTTGGGGTGCATGCTTCCGTGTGCATGTACACTTTATGCACAGAAAAGTTTATACCCAGAATTAAACTTTGTTTTAAAGGTGCCACTGGGCTCAAACTTTGTTCTACTGCTTCAGACCAACACAGTTACCCACCTGAATCTATAAGCTTTACTAGTAAGATATGGATGTAGGGAGGTGAAGGATGTTAGGAAGGGATATCCAAATAGCATGGACTGTTTGGAAATAATTCAAAATCATGAACATTTCATGTTTTTAATGGCAAAGGAAAAAACAGTCTAGCAAGTCCATGGAGAGACAGCATATACATTTAAATAACATCTATCATGTCTAACACCAAGTTCAAGCAGATAGAATAATGGCCATGTCAGAGTAAGCATGCCTCTCTGTAAGCATAAAAACTATCATTCTCCCAGTTTTCTGAAAACATGATGCCTTCATGTGTCCTAACCCTATCAACTGGCTGTTGTTTGTTGTATGAATAGAGATTAGACAGCACGTTAATTTTTTACTTTTAATTCAATCAGCAGCAAGCCTTATATTCCTCATACTACAATAAACTATTTCTAAAATTGCCCGAGTTTTCAAAGCAGCTTGTGGATCAGAGCTATAATGAAGAAAAAAATGATTTAGGGGCCTTCTTCAGAGTCTACCTTGAAAGATCAAGGAGATTCCATGTTAAAATTGTTTCCTGGTTTGCTCATTAACTTCTGCTCATTTCTTGTGTAAAGCAACATGCTACCTACGTGCATGAACCCAGCTTCACTTTCTATAGAATCCTTTAGTAGCTTTTGGCCTTTAACACCACATGGTACACGCGGAGTTCATAGACAACTCTGTGTTACTTAGTTTTCGTTTGCCAATGCAGTAAGCATTTATTTCTGTTCTCTGTCTTAAGCTGCCATGCTTTGATTGAATTTGGGTGCAAAGAGCAGAGGATGTGAACAAAAGGGTCACATGAAATTTTGCTACCATCTTTAGAGATGGTACCTAAAAAAATATTTGAAAATCAGGTTCCCTAATAATACTGAACTTGGAATGTAAACTGTTCTTTACATTTAAAACGTTTTGCTGTCTTTTAAATAGATTGTTGTGCTAACATTTCTGAAGTGCACATCCAGAGAAGAAAAACGATCCTTCTAGTTACATTAATAACAAAAATTAAACAGATCTCAGAGTGCCTTTTTATCTGTATGCCTTAATTTGGTGGTTTACATATTAATTACATTGTATGGGGACAAGTCATGCAGGACCAACAGACAGACTTTGAAACATACAGAGTATGAAATCTCAGACTTAAGCAAGTTGAGCTTTATTATCTGTGACAGACAGAGGTTACAGGTAGCTGTGTTGGTACCAGGATTTTTTCCATTCATTACCAAGTGCTTACATTTTTCAAAAGCGTTAAACAAAGATTAATCTTTCTCTTTTAAAATGAAGGGGTAGAGTATTTGGGCAAAATCAATCCCAAATAAGCGTGCTAAAGTCCCATTGATTTCAGGGAGAAGGTTGAGTGAGCACGTGCTGCTGTAATCTGTGGCACTTAATTTCAGTTTGACTATGTTGTGCATGGGAAACAGGCATTTTGTACATAACCACCTCGTTGCAGTCTACAAATCTTCACTCATCATCTCTTGCATCAGAACACAACACAGTGCAATGCTAATGCTGCTGTAGTGTTTAGTAGTCTCAGGTGAGCTGCTAACGGCTGCCTGTTCCTGAAATAGTTTTTGTACTAAAGGAAAGTGTTTGCTTAAAACAGGGGACAGTATTGTTTGTGTACAGACAAATCAGATGTGGTTTCAGTGAACACATTTCCTTGTGAACAATACTGTGATATCGAAACATACCTTGTTCCTGCCATTGTCCAGATTTAATGCTGTACTAATGAGTCAGCTGCACTAGCAATCCATCCAGTCACCTGTTTACCATAGTGTCTGATGCCAGCTCTAAATGTTTTAAGAGAATTGGGCAACATTCACAATATAGTTCCTTTCTTGTTTTAAATGTAATCTTAGAAATACCCATGCCTATGGAAAAAAAAGCAAACTTTATGTGCTTGAATGTAAGTTCATGTGGTTATTTTTGGGATAGCAAAGGTATTACTGCCAGCGCACCAATATTTCATTGCTGGTTATTTCCTCACATGTATTCATCGCACACATGCATTTGCAAATCACTGAAAACCAAAGCTTTCTATCCCTGTACACAGTGATATTTATGTAGCTGAGTGACTGTTACTTTGTTTTCCAAATGTTTATATGCTTTGTGCTGGGTATATAACTACCAGGGCTGGCCCAACCACACAAGCAACTTAACTGGTTGCTTGGGCAGCAATATATATGTGGGGGTGCCATGAAGCAACGTGCAATCTGAGAGTTGTGCCCAGCCTCCTGTGACATAGCCACAGTTCCTGGGGTTATACTATGCAGCCACTAGGGGGCAGCAAGATATTTTAGGCTGGTCCTGATCATTGTGGGTGGCTGGACCTGATCATTGCAGGTGCTAGTCATTGTGTTACTTGGCATGGCTTGGCTCATGCATAGTGTAGGTGATGTGCAAAACAGGCCTTGTTGAAAGAGCAAGGATATTTTAGTGCAGTAGCATAAGTTAAAAGTATGCCCCAGCCTAAGTGGGGAAAATATGCAGACAAACAAGGTAAAAATATAAAAATTCAGATGGGTAGCTGTGTTGGTTTGAAGCAGCGGAACAAAGTTTGAGTCCAGGGGCACCTTCAAGGGCAGCAGTTTTGTTCAAAGTGCAAGCTTTCATGTGCAGAGCACACTTCTGTAAACGAATTGGAATAAAATCTCCTCAAGGGCTACTTACGGGGAAAAAGAGGGTGGGGGCAGCCGTTAGGAGGGGCCACGCTGAGCCAAGAGGCAGGCGCTTTGTTGGTCTGAAAGGTGCCAGGGGACCCAGACTTTGTTCTTCAAGGTGAAGATATGTACAGCTGTATATGCAAAACCCATTTTTCTTGTGGCAACTGCAAATAAAGGAAGTTGTGATAAGAAATGCTGGGAGTGCTACATGAACTCAAGCTTTTTCATAGTTAAAATGTGACAGAGGGGGAATGGCTCCTTTAAACAGTAGATTAAAACTTTTGTGCAAGCTGCCATTTACTGTAATTCTGTGAGACCCAAGTGTGACTTTGTTGCTATTTGCCATGCTTAGTATGTTCATTGTGCTCAGACCTTTTCACAGATTTTGCACCTGACTCACCCTTGACTAACTCTTCTCACACTGTTGGACTGACAGATACTGGGCAGGCCTTCAGATTCTCCTAGAAAAAGCATTAATGGAAACGATTACAACTCATGGTGGACCTGTATAGGAGAGGGATGACTGATACTTGTCTGTCTGATTATCATAAAGCTTTAAAAAATTGTCAAAATGTTGCCATGCACATTATGACATCAGCCTTATAACATCCTTATCAAAATCAGATAAAACCAAACTTGGCAACTATCCACATGAGATCCAACTTCAAGAAACACAGGAAAGCATTAAGCATTTATCAGGTGCAGGAAATAACTGCTCACTGTTTATCCTTATGATGAGCATCTATCTGTTTCCTTATTCCATAGTAAAGCTAGCATTCTAAAGGTTGTTCTCTGTGTCACAAGATGCCGGATCACTCAGTTTAAAAAGTGATAAGAAATCAACAGAGGACAAAGGTGGGGAAGCTGGATTTTGTCAAGCTGTACAATGCAAATGGCAACGGCCTCAAGACTACATAGTTCATATAGTCAGAGGTGCACCTGAGCAACACATTTCGATAGCCTAAGAGTATGCCTCCAATTAGTTTCATGGCAGATTTTTGAGCCACACACAGCAGGTCCAAAAAAAGCAGGACTAGAAAACTGAAAATATCTTATTTCTATGATTACTACTATTCTGTGACTTCTATATTCTCTACACCATCAGGTATAAATGCAAGATGTCACTGAAGCATGTAGTACAGCACTTGTTTGTGCAGTAAACAGCACTTAATATATGTAACAGGATTGTCATGATGACGTATATAAGAATGTAGAAGATGTCAACCTTTGACTCCCAAAAGGTTATACCCTGAAAATCTCATAAGTCCCTAAAGTGCTCCTGGGCTTGAATCTAATTATTCTACTGCAGACCAACACGGCTCCTAATCTGAAATCCTGACATCTGTGTCACCTAGATTATGTCTTTAATGCCAGTTTGGTGCAGTGGTTAAGTGTGCAGACTCTAATCTGGGAGAACTGGGTTTGATTCCCCTACTTGCACCTGCTGATGTGACCTTGGGTCAGTCACAAGCTCTGGCACAGCTGTTCTTGAAAAAGAGCAGTTTCTGTCAGAAGTTCTCTCAGCCCCGCCTACCTCACAGGGTGTCTGTTGTGGGGAGGGGAAGGGAAAGGAGTTTGTAAGCCGCTCTGAGACGCCTTTGGGCAGCGAAGGGCGGGGTATAAATCCAAGTTCTTCTTCTTCTTCTTCTTCTAATCATGTTTAAAAAGAGTGGCATAATATTGTACTCCTAAAAAAAGAATTACAAAAAAACTACGCAGACCAAATTGTCATAAAAGTATGCAAGATGAAATGCATTTTCACATCAATTTCCACACTTCGTTAAATGTGGTAGTCAGGTATTACAATGGGTTTTGGATACGCTATACATATCTTCACCATTCCTACAAGACTTTTTGTACCATTAAAAATAAGTTCTGGATATGGCCCACCATGAACTGTCGTATTCCTTCCCAGTAGTCTCTTGCCCTTGTCACTTAGGGGAAGGAGAGCACTAAGAGGTGAGCCTCAAAATCAGTGTAATGGGCCAAAGTATTCCTTGTGCAAGCTTGCTGGAGAGCTGGCCTTTCTCATTCCATGAGAAATTCAGAGCTGAATTTATTCTTGGTTCAGTGGGAAATCAGTCAGAGACATGCACCAAAGAAAGCAAAACCAGGGTTTCTAACGTTCAGGCTATTGATCAACAACAAAAAATGTTTTTAAACATTTATTTGGTTTAAATATTTTTTGCATTTCTCAACTTTTAGAGTATATTTAATAAAACTATTGCTTTCGGCAGTAGCTGAGAACTTGGGTGAAAGGAGGTCTTGTATAGAGAAAATAAGAATTTTTAATGGGCTTGCCTTTATGGACCCTCTTCTCCATTACAGTAAAAGAACAATGAAGGCTACTGAAATTTTTCCTGGTCATTTGGTTCTAATGAATTCAGATCTTCAAGTAAAGCTTTGATCCACCCGGAGCATTTGTCAGGAAGTGATGAGTGTCAGTGTGTGTTACCATTAAGACACCTGTGGAAGGTCCCAGGTGTTTGAATATAGAAGAGTCCAGTTAAGAAAGGATCTGTGCAAATAGGTGCTGGGAAAGGTCTTGGAGACTGTTGCCAGTTAGAGAAGACATTACTGGGCTAGATGAAGCAATGTGTTTACTTTTTATGAGGCAATTTCATCTGGTGGAGAAATAATTCAGTATCTCTTTTCTAAGAGCCAGTTTCGGTCTCCTAATTCCAAACTGATTTATAAACTACCATAACCTTGGTGGAGACTCAGTTCATCTGTTTAGGATTGTCTCTTTTTTGATTACCCCCCACCCCAGAACACACAGGCAAAAATTATATGCAAAGGATTGTGTTTTCTTTTTGGAACAGGGTCTAAAGTGTCTGCATTTCACATTGCTTGCTTTTTTGCTAACAGCAGTTTAACACTTGATACTGTTTGTCCTAAAGTGGGAACAGACTACTACAACCCAAATGTGCTCAGCCTGTCATCCCATACCTCATGATTTTTCTTATGGAAATATCACTGTAAGTACGGGGAGGAGATGCTGGCTGAAGTTGACAGCAGACTTTTCAAAAAGCTATGAATTAAAAAAATGTATAAATTGTATCCTTTTGATCTAATGTACATTTTTATGCAGCTTCAAATTCTGTATTTAATCCCTTGTTTTTTCTCTGTAAATGTTTTTACTCTGTTTGAATGCTGGGCACAGTTTGTAATGTATGTACACAAAGGTGTTTTTTCTATCAATTGTTGACTCTTTTGCACATTTTTTGAAAATGTTTAATTTGTACACTGATTTAATACTCTGACCAACTGTTATGGAGTGTATGCGAATTATGTATGTGTGCAATGTACTACTGTCTTGAATGTATGAGCATTTTTAAATTCGGTATAAATGTGTGTTAGCTTCTGGCTTTATCTTGGTTGAGGAACTCAGGACATTAGCTTTGCTTACTAGTTCCCCATCATAGTCCCAGTCCGGCAATTCAATTGCTTCTGCATGAGTTCCACCACATTGGAACTTTCCAATTCACTTCGAGCATTGGGTCACCTGCCGATTGACTAGTCAAATACAGTTGATTGACTGCCACCTACTTCTTTATTTCAAAATAGTTAAATTCGGGGGGGGGGAGTTATAATCGGCATAATTCTCACCTTTGTTACAGTTTTAATAAAATGTTCTAAATACTTGATCATTATTTGACTGGACAACTGCCCAAGTCATTTTAACTTGCCAAGTGCTTGGCCCTTTCACTTGGTGTGAGGAGCATGCATGCAGAACATTCCACAGGTTTGAAGTGAAGAGGGAAGCCACAGCTTATCTGGTCCTCTGTGTACCCATCAAAGCTGCTGTGGAGTTCTTGATAGTGGCAAACGTATCTAAGAGTTCTCCAAGTATAAGGTATATAAAAATGCCTTCTGCATACTGGCTGCCCTGCCTCCCACAGACTTATTCCAGTTTCATTTCTACATTTTTTAAAGAAAACTTGTTTTTTAAGGGTACTGCATTTAGTTAGATAAATATATAAGAGCTTTGAGAGATAATTTACTAGATAAATATATTTTCAGCTGGCTGATGTTCAGAAAATATTTTTTTAATTTTTGTTTTTAACCATTCAAAATGTATTTGTATTTCCAAAATTGGACATGAATTGTATATTAAACATTCTGGCTGGACAACGGTATGGTTTGTCTTGTTAAGACTTTTTTTAAGCTAAAAGTATTTCCATGATTCAGAGAAAATACACTGTTCTGAAAAGCTGGAGGCAATCTGAATTCAGAGCTGCTTGAGAGAAAACAGACACAAAACAAGTCTTGGAAAAGTCAGATGTTTTATTTCCCAAGGGTTTTTTCCTGTTGTTGATGATGATGTTTGTTGTTGATCTTAACTCTTGTTTTCTGGTACTAGGAAAAATTAAAGCAAGTTGAAGGTACTAGCAGAAAACCAGTTAATGCTTAACAAGTTCAAATTAGCAACCTAGTTTGTGCTTGAAAGAATATTTGTGTAATGCTTAAGACGTACCAACTAAATTCTTACGTTGGGTAAATAGTGCAGTGGTGGATATCAAAAACCAACAGTTAGGAAAAGTGGTAGGTATTATGGCTTTTTAAAAGACCTACTAACTGCCTGGTACAGTGTAGCTGTTCCGTTGTTCATGCACATTTTGACCTTGTTTAAGTCTTAAAAGTGTGCTTGTACAAACTGTATAGAAACATTTTGATTTTTTTAAAGAAGAAAATCTATGTATTTACATGTTTTATTTTCTTGCTGGTAAATGGCTTTTATTTTATTTGGGTTTTTTATCAATATAAGAGAAGCCATGTTTATATTCTGTGTTTGACCAAATGACTTTGTTTGATGAAATTTGTATATTGCTGGTACACATCTTCGTTAGGATGACTGTGCATGAGGACCTGCAAGAATTAATACAATGAAAGAGTGGGGTTTTTTCCTTCCAAGTTAATTCATTCTGGAACGGTTATGGTGCAAAGGTTTACTGGATGTAACCTTAATGAGCTTATGGAATGACTATAGATAATAGCACTTTTAAGTGTTAATAAAACAAATATTTATTTCCCGTTTGAGCGTCTTTTGTTTGAAAAAAAGTTCATAGCACCGGTATGTTGATAGTATTTCATGTTCTATCTGTCTAGTACTGCTCATTCAGCTATCACCTTAAGCAAAAATCAGAAACAAAAAAATATTTCAAAAGATCTTACTCAGTATTATTTCTCTTATATTTGACCGTGGCACCTATGAATCTTGCCGCTGAGAGGGTGACACGATCATTTGTATCCGATAGTAGCCTTGACGCTTGCAGATTTAACAATTCCGTATCTTTAAGTAAGTAAAGGTAAAGGTTCCCTTGCTCGAAAGCCAGTCGAATCCGACTCTAGGGTTGCAGTGCTCATCTCCATTTCAAAGCCGAAGAGCCAGTGCTGTCCGAAGACATTTCCGTGGCCATGTGGCCGGCATGACTAAACACCAAGGTGCACGGAACGCTGTTACCTTCCCACCAGAGTGGTCCCTATTTATCTACTTGCAATTTCTTGCTTTCGAACTGCTAGGTTGGCAGGAGCTGGGACTAGAGACGGGAGCTCACTCCGTCATGCAGCACTCTTGGGTCTCGAACTGCTGAACTACTAACCTTCCACAGCCTGCAGTTCAGTGTCTTAACCATTTGAGCCACCGCAGCTCCTCTTTAAGTAAAGGGATGACTAAATTAGCCCTCATTGAATATAGGGCACTCCATAATCATATGTTCAATGGTTTCAATTGTATCATGTGAGCATCTGCATGTTCTATTAGTGTATGATTCTCAATTATACCTGCCCTTCAAAACTGCTGAGGAAAGAACGTTCATTCTTGCCGGAGTGAAAGCTCTTAGTTTTGGGACTGTCAGTTGATAAAAAAAAATTCAACAGTTGCATCAGGAGGGCAGTTCCCCAATGGAGTGTGATATGTATCCTGTGCACCCTAACAGACATTCTTTTAACATCCAACTTCCTTAGACATTTTTAAATTTGTCTTATGGTGTCTTTAGTTTCTGTATTATATCATTTGTTATTCCCAGACATTTCATTTTCTTTTCCAATAGCTGATCCCATTGGCTATAATGTTTAAGCCCAAGTAGAGTAGATCATCCCTCAAATTTTAAAACCTTTATTTGTAGAGAAATGTTCTAATCCAAGCTCTGGCTTCCATCGATAATTCACCCAGTTCTGCTCTCAGTGCTACACCTGAGACACTTCTAGGAGTAGTCAATAAGTGTTGGAAAAAGTCATACTGGATGGAATCCATTTTTTTCAGAAGTGGTCTGAATCCAAATTTCCACACCATACAGGAATTGGTTTAGAACCTTAGCATTAAATACCTTTAAGGCCAAGGGGACAAATCCACCTCCCAATGAGTAGAAGTATTTTACAACTGGCCTCCCTACTCTCAAGGCTGTGTTCCTTGCTAGATCCAAGTGCAGTTTCCATGTAAGAGATGCTCCAAAGTGGATTCCCAGATATTTAAATTGACTGGCCTGTTCCATAGGTTGTCCTGCTGTGTCCCATTTGATGATTCCCCCTTTTTCCTTTTGGGTGAATACTATGACCTTGGATTTTGCCACATTGATGGACAAACCCTCATGATAACAGTAAGGCTCAAAAATTTTTATCAGCTTGTGGAGGTCCACTGTTGATCTAGAGCAGGGGTGTTGAACTCATTTGTTCTGGGGGCCAGATCTGACATAAATGAGACCCTGTTGGGCCAGGCCATGTGTGTCATAAAGTGTAATGCCAGGTAGCGGAGATACAAACTTTATATAGGACACAAACACAGTTAAAGATTTTTTAAAACTTTAAATAAAACACAGGGAAATGGCTGAGAATCTAAATGCATTTTTTGCCTCTGTCTTCACTGTGGAAGATGAGAAGTGCTTGCCCACTCCAGAACCACCGATTTTGGGACGGGGTTTGAAAGACCTGAATCAGATTGAGGTGACAAGAGAGGAAGTCCTCCGACTGATGGACAATTTAAAAACTAACAAATCATGAGGCCCGGATGGCATTCATCCGAGAGTTCTGAAAGAACTCAAATGTGAACTTGTGGATCTCCTGACAAAAATATGTAATCTTTCTTTAAAAATCTGCCTCCATTCCTGAGGACTGGAAGGTAGCTAATGTCACTCCCATCTTTAAAAAGGGCTCCAGGGGAGATCTGGGAAATTCCAGGCCAGTCAGTCTGACGTCGTTACCGGGTAAGTTGGTGGAAACTCTTATTAAGGAAAGAATTAGTAGGCACATTGATGAACAAAAACTATTGAGGCAGACTCAGCATGGGTTCTGTAAGGGAAGATCTCGCCTCATGAACCTGTTAGTGTTTTTTGAGGAAGTGAACAAACATGTGGACAAGGGGGACCCAATAGATGTTGTTTACCTTGACTTCCAGAAAGCTTTTGATAAAGTTCCTCATCAAAGGCTCCTAAGTAAGCTCAATAGCCATGGGATAAGAGGACAAGTCCTCTTGTGGATCAAAAAACTGGCTTATAAATAGGAAACAGAGAGTGAGTATAAATGGGAAACTTTCTCAATGGAGGGTGGTAAGCAGTGGGGTACCACAGGGATCAGTACTCGGTCCGATGCTTTTTAACTTGTTCATTAATTATTTGGAATTGGGAGTAAGCAGTGAATTGGCTAAATTTGCAGATGACACGAAGTTGTTTAGGGTGGTAACAACCAGGGAGGATTGTGAGGCACTCCAAAGGGATCTGTCGAGGATGGGTAAGTGGGCGTCAACTTGGCAAATGGGGTTCAATGTGGCCAAGTGCAAAGTGATGCACATTGGAGCCAAAAATACTAAATATAAATACACATTGATGGGGTCTGAACTGGCAGAGACTGACCAAGAGAGAGATCTTGGAGTCCTAGTAGATAACTCAATGAAAATGTCTAGACAGTGTCTAACTGCAATAAAGGCCAACGCTATGCTGAGGATTATTAGGAAGGGAATTGAAAACAAATCAGCCAGTATCATAATGCCCCTGTATAAATCATTGGTGCGACCTCATTTGGAATACTGTGTACAGTTCTGGTCGCCACACCTCAAAAAGGATATTATAGCATTGGAAAAAGTGTAGAGAAGGGCAACTAGAATGATAAAAGGGTTGGAACACTTGCCCTATGAAGAAAGGTTAAACCTTGGGGCTCTTTAGCTTGGAGAAACGATGGCTGAGGGGTGACATGATCAAGGTTTATAAGATTATGAATGGGATACAGCAGGTTGAGAAAGAAGTACTTTTCTCCCTTTCTCACAATACAAGAACTCATGGGCACTGAAGGAAATTGCTGAACAGTCGGGTTAGAACAGATAAAAGGAAGTACTTCTTCACTCAAAGAGTGATTAACACATGGAATTCAGTGCCACAGGAGGCGGTGGCAGCTACAAGCATGGACAGTTTCAAGAGGGAATTAGATAAACATATGGAGCAGAAGTCCATCAGTGGCTATTAGCCACAAGGTATAGATAAGAACTCTCAGTCTGGCGCTTGTGATATACTCTATTCTTGGTGCGGGGGGGGCAGCAGTGGGAGGGCTTCTAGTGTCCTGGCCCCACTGCTGGACCTCCTGATGGCACCTGGTATTTTTGGCCACTATGTGACAGAATGTTGGACTAGACGGGCCAATGGCCTGATTCAACATTGGCTTCTCTTATGTTCTTATGTTCTTACTAGCACTCTTGAAATCTTTTGTCCATATAACGGTCTCTGATAACTGGCAGCTCTTGTTTTGAATTACTGCATCAAAATGTCTGCTATAGCAATCTTGAGTATGATGTACAGGTGTGTATCTGTAAGCTACAAACCTATTTTTGATTTATTGACATTCATTATAGAAATCTCTTGCTCAAACGAAAACATGGGATGGCTGGGCATTGCAAGCTTTTGTACATAAGTTGCTTCATGTGCTGGTCAAGACCACAAGAAGGCATCCTGACACAGACTGAGGGCCGTTTGTCTACAAAACTATAGTCTTCCCCAGAGAAATAACTACAACTTCCTACAAAGGAAATATGCTGGGTGAACTTGGTCTGGACACACACACTCAGTCTAATCCACCTCACTGGCTTGTTGTTATTTTTCCTCATTTCCCAAAACATTATTTCCTTCAACCCAAGATTCCAACTTTTCAAGAAGCATTGCAGCGTAAAGTTTTCCTAAAGTGGATAGCAAGCCTGGATGTTATTTCATTGGGTCCATAGGGTCCCCCTTTTTATAAATTGGAACAATTATTGCACTACGCCAGACTCTGAGCATATTTCCCGTCTTGTTTATCTCAGTAAAAAAGCAGCCAAAATCTGGCCCACCAGTCTGGGTCAATTTTGAATAGTTCTGCTGGTTTTAAATCAGGCCCAGGTGCTTTCCCTTTTTTTGTTGTCCCTTGCTGTTACTGGGGCCATTCCTTCACACCCAGTAGCCATATCGGCCTTCCTTCCTGGGTATTTCTGTTTCCCTTTGCAAAAATAGAGGCAAAAAAACTTCCCAGACAGTGGCTGGAATGTGGCAGGGTACAGTGAGCTGTGTGTTTACTACTTTTGCTATTGTGATCTAGAATTTTCTTTCATTTTTTGTTTTTATGGCCCAGAGCAGATTTCCCCAATCTCTTCCCGGGCTTCAGACTTCTTACATTTCAGTAGTTTTTTTATATTTTTTCAGTTTCAAAATACTCAGCAGATTCTCTATTTGAGTTCTTAAACTGTCTATATAGCCACCTGATTGATTTTTTTATTTTTTTATTTAAGTTTGAATTCAAACAATTGACTTTCAACAACCAAACAACATACAGTACAATATTGTAGCAGAACAGCAAAACAGATGAGATTATAATAATTTCAGAACAGGAGATTGAGAGCACCTTTGTAATAGATGTCTGGAACTGTGCTTTAGCATAACCTATGAAGGGGGAGCTTTTTATAAAAGAAAATCGCTTGAGAAGTGCCTGATAATACCGTACACTAGTAAAAACCTCTCAAGACAGCTATGGTATTGTGTTGTCAAGGTATCAGGACACCTGATTGATTTTTTGAGAGCCTTACAGTCAAGAGTCATACCAATTATTTCTGTCGGTTTTGCCCCGTCTCCTGGGCTTTGCTGTCACCAAGAAAGGCTTGAAAAAGTCAATTAAATCCATAAGAAAATTCCATATTACCCATGTTCTCAATTATTTGGGAACCTGTATTTCTGGTTTTTATCAAGTCCATTTGTGTTTTTGCTTTAATGGCTTCACACCACCCCAGTGATCTTAAGGTGTTACGTGTCTGGTTTAGTGCTAAGTTCTTTACCTTAGATGAGAGACGGTAAACATCTAGACATAATAATAATTGTACAGGATAATGATCACACACACACACCCAAAATAATCCTTCACTTCTAGGGATTCCACTCTTCTGAGTAGGTCAGCAGAAGCAACAAAACAGTCTACTACACTTGCCCCTAAATGATTTATACAAGTAAAGTCTCCTTTTCTATCATCCGAGTGCATCCATTTAATAGTATCAGATCATTCTTTAGTAATAAGGATGCAATATGTCTGCCAGATCCATTTATTTCCATGTCTTTAGATCTTCTGTAACTAATAATTGGGAAGTCCTTTACCTGAGTTCTATAACTTTTCCAAAAAAGGTTCTTGTTTGTCTCTTCGACTCTAGCATTAAAATCTCCAGCCATAAGTACTGTGGTTGTAGGATGAATCCTGGCCAAAGATTCCAAGTAGTCCTCTAACCGGTTCCAGCACTGGGATATTTTAAATTTATGGATACATGGATAGATGTTCACCAGAATTACAGACAACTCCATAAACTCCAGAAATAATGTCATCGCGTAAAGAGGACTATTAGGTAACTCAGTAACCCTGACTTTGAGGATTACTGAGATCAGAAAAATCAACCCTCGAGAGCACCTTCCACTTTTCCCAGTATCAGCCAGAGGTAAAAAATATGGGCTGAAGCCACAGAGATAAACTTTACTCTTTACCCATGTTTCCTGAAGTAGTATTAGGTCAAATTTGCTCAGGAATTCTTTAACATCACTTGACCTCATCCTAGCAGCCCACCCAGTCACGTCCCAGGATAATATTCTCAGTCAGTCCTTTTTTTTTCCCTTAGAGGCTGGCTCCCCAGCTGAACCATCCAGAAACCTGTGACCAAAAGGACTCAAGGGCAGAGCTGGTTTCCATGAGGGCTTGTTTAGAGGCATCTGGACTGAGCATGCATGCAAAGTGCAAATACTTAAGATTATACCAGCAAGAATGAGTCTTTATGTAGAAAACCATGATTTAAATTGATTTGATTAAATCAAATCCACCGTGCAGAACACAGTTGACAAAAGCCTCTTGTGCCCCCAATGACTGGATTATTGTGAGAACAAAAAGTAATGAAATGCAAGAGTGAATTTTTAATGCAAACCTGAAATATATAACAGGTAAGTACAGTGACTTAACAGCAAAATGAAACAGGAGTCCACTGGCACCTTAAAGGCAAAAAAAGAAAGAAAAAGAAAGAAACCTGGCATAATTTCCCCTGAGTTAGAATTCAATCAAAAGTTCTTCATCTTGCTTTTCCTTCAAGGAATTCAATGTGGTTCTCACATCCATTTTATATTCCCATAACAATCCAGTGACATGGGGATTATATCTGAGGTCCTCCAGATCCTAGTCTAATAACTTACATGAAGTGTTGGTTCATTCTACATATGTATTTATACTCACGCAGAAATGTCAAGGAGGAGGGAGGACTGATAACAGGATTTTCATAGTTCTACTATGCTGATTTAATATATGCAATGTAAAGAAACTGCAGGCCGAGCAAGCTCTCAACGAATAAAATGGAATTTGCTGATCTGTATTCTAATTCAGCAATTTCAAGCTAACATCTTCCTTTGAAGTTATTTTGTTGAATGCTGGTAAACCCAACAGCTTCACTTGGAAACTTCATTGGAAAACCAGCAGCAGGTAGCAAACCTAGTGTAGAGACAGATGGAAATAGATACAAATCAGCCATTTAAATGGTGGGTCAAAAACCAGTAAGAGAACATTTATTCTACTAGTTTTTGACCTGCCATTTAAATGTCCAATCTGTATCCATTTCCATCTGACAAAAAACTAGGTCTGCTTACCTGCTGCTTGTTTGTATTTAAAAAAAAATGAATGTCCCTTTCTACCTTCCCAGTCGGGTACAAACCGTGGCAGAGGCCTGGTATTCACGTAAATCAGTGCGAGAGCAGCAGAGTCAAAGGAACTCCTGTATTTACTCCATGTAGGGCTGGGTCCTATCCCAATTCCATCCAACGAATTGCGGGAGGAGGCATGGTGATGCCATCCCCACCATTCTCAGCAAAGAGGAA
Source organism: Gekko gecko (assembly GCA_029375565.1). Lineage (NCBI taxonomy): Eukaryota > Metazoa > Chordata > Lepidosauria > Squamata > Gekkonidae > Gekko > Gekko gecko. The sequence goes on along the minus strand of JAPDNY010000003.1, from coordinate 79,429,538 downwards.
GAAAACCAGTTGTGGGAGAGGGAAAAGGAAAGGAGTTTGTAAGCTGCTCTGAGACTCCTTGAGTAGTGAATCCCTTGGGTAGTGAATCCCTTGGGTAGTAAATCCAACCTCTTCTTCAGCTGCCAAGTTATCAAATGATGTATGCATGTGTGGACCAACATTATCAAAGCCAATATGTACCTGAACGTGGGCTAGACTTGACATAGGTGCACCTATTTATGTATACCTATTAATAAATATGTGTTCGTTCTAACCAGAAATTCAAACAATACAGTCTTTGAACTTGGCTATTTGATTACAGGTCAAAAAGGTTACTTTTATAGCAGACGCAGAGAGGTACACAGCAAATGTTTTCAGCACCATTGATACCTTTTGCATATTGGTTAAATCTACCTGTAGAGAAAGTGTACAATAGCGATTTTAATGTTATTTAATCCTGTGTTAAAAACAAGGTCAGTGGAAGGTCAGTAGTTCAGCAGTTCAAGACCCGAGTGCCGCAAGACGAGTGAGCTCCGTCCTAGTTCCAGCTCCTGCCAACCTAGCAGTTCGAAAGCAAGAAATTGCAAGTAGATAAATAGGTACCACCGTGGGAAGGTAACAGCTCCGGCGCCTTGGTGTTTAGTCATGCCGCCACATGACCACGGAACGTCTGACAGCTGGCTCTTCGTTTGAACGGAGATGAGCACCCAACCCTGGAGTCGGATTCGACTGGCTTTAGCAAGGGAACCTACCTAAAAACAAGCAGGACAGAAACTATTTATACATATGTTATGCAAGTGCAATGCTCGTGGTGTGCAGTGTAGCACAGCAGCCAAGATGCGTACCGTGAACCAGAAATCACCTTACAATTAAAGCAGCTGATCTTAGGGAGGCCCTTGTGTGCAGCAGTACTCCCGCGCTCCGTGGGAACACCGTCCTTCGCTTCCTTGCTGGAAAACCGTAAGAGCTTTTCATATATAATGGAACGTGAAGCACTAGTTCCGATTGGCGGCTCAACGTGGCTCGTCTTCTTCTTCTTCTTCTTCGTCGCCACACAAAAAGGCTCCCGCCACAGACGACCCCGCCGGAGGCCAGGAGGAGGGGGCTTCACGGGGGGAGCCGGGCCAGCAGATCCGGCGGGCGGACCCCGGCCCGACCCGACCGGCGCCTGGCGGAGAGAGCGGCGGCGGCGGAGGCCCAGGCCTGAAGCCGGAGCCCGCCTCAGAGCGCCGGCCCAACCGGAGGGAGGGAGGGAGGAGGGGGCCCTTCCCCGCGCCCACAGGGCGGAGACGCCGGCCCGGCTCCTCCTGCCTCTCGCGCCCCGGAAGCGGCGGGGCTAGGGGGCGGCGCGCTCGGGGGAGCCGGGCGAGGCCTCTGCCTGGCGCCCGGCGCGAGAGATGGGCCGGAAGGAGCGAGGTGAGCCGGGGCGGCGGCGGCCGGGCGGGGGGTTTTGGTGCGCGGCCTTGCGGGCGGGCGTCTCTACCCTCCGGGCGGCCGCTCGCTCGCTCGCTGCGCAGTCGCTGCTCAGAGGAGCGCGGGCTTTGGGGGAGGGGGCCCGGAACGGTTGGCGGCCCGGAAGCCCCTCCGTCCCGAGCAGCCTGGAGGGGTGAGCCGCGCTGAGGGAGACCTCGGGGTGAACTTCGCGCAGGCGCCGCACAGGGGAGGGGGGGCTGCGCTTCGAGGGGCTGCTGCCTGCCCGCGTCTTGTTTTTAAAAACCGGAATTAAGACAATGAGCTGCGGCCCGGCCGGCCTTGCCCCAGGCTCAAGCCTGCTTTCCATCCAGTTCGAAAACGCCCTTCGATTCTACTGGGCCTTTACAAAATAATAATAATCTACCTCGTGTTTTTTTTAAAAAAAAAAAAACCGTACGGCGCCCTGATATGATGAAGGTAAGATGGACGCTCGCCTTAGTGGGGAGCAGTGCTCCCTCTCAGCTGTGGAGTCTTGTGAGCAAAAATTCTACTTTGTGAGCCCCTGGCATTAAAGTTGGGAGCGAGCGATTTGGCTGCTGCATCGATCAGTTTGTTCTGGAGCCCCTCCTTCCTGAGCTGAGACAAAAATGTGTGAGCTGTGGGCTAGCTCACCCTAAGTCAGCTTAGAGGGAACACTGGTGAGGAGGGGCCCGATCAACGTGCATTCTTGCCTCTAAACCAGTGTTTTTCAACCTTTTTGTGCAAAGGCACACTTTTTTCATGAAAAAAATCACGAGGCACACCACCATTAGAAAATGTTAAAAAAATTAACTCTGTGCCTATATTGACTATATATAAAGTAATTCTCTTGAATAGGAATCAAATAAACACAAAGAAATTATTTTATAATTACTTTATTATGAAATAATAATACTTTATTTTATAATTGTTCATATGTTATGGATGAAATTGGAATTTTTCCCACGGCACACCAGACAATATCTCACGGCACACTAGTGTGCCACGGCACAGTGGTTGAAAAACACTGCTCTAAACGTAGAGGGTGGGGTATTGGCGCTGAGCAAGCCTTGCCCTGGGCGGTGACCCACCAAAGTCCCTCTGGTCTTGCCAGGAGAACCCTCGGCCTTGGCCTTGGACAGAGGAAATTTCTCTTTGCTGGACTTCCCTTTCTCCTCCATGGAAGATGTTAGCAGATATGTGTGCATTTTGATGGAGAGCCTCATCGGGCTGTGAGATTAATGGCATGGTTCCATGCAGGCATAATTTGGTGGTTGTGGAAGGTGCCATTAAATCGCAGCCAATTTACAGCATCTCTACAGGGTCTTCAGAGCAGGAGACTTATTGGAGGTGGCTGGCTGCTGCCTGCCTCTCCATAGCAACCTTGGGTTTCCTTGGCGGTCTACTCAGCTTCCAAGACCTAATGAGATCAGGCTAGCCTGGGCTATTCAGGGCAGGGCAGGCATAATTTAGCCCCCTCACCCCCTGATTTAAAATAAAGAGTATAGTTTGGAATCATGCCCCTTATGTGGGGGTTGCTTAACAGGTTCTGTGGAGCTGCGGTGGCTCAAGTGGTTAAGACGCTGAACTGCAGGCTCTGGAAGGTCAGTAGTTCAGCAGTTCGAGACCCGGGTGCCACATGACAGGGTGAGCTCCTGTCTCTAGTTCCAGCTCCTGCCAACCTAGCAGTTCAAAAGCAAGAAATTGCAAGTAGATAAATAGGTACCACTTCGGTGGGAAGGTAACAGCGTTCCGTGCGCCTTGGTGTTTAGTCATGCCGGCCACGTGACCACGGAAACGTCTTCGGACAGCGCTGGCTCTTCGGCTTTGAAACGGAGATGAGCACCGCAACCCTAGAGTCGGATTCGACTGGCTTTCGAGCAAGGGAACCTTTACCTTTACCTAACAGGTTCTGGATTTCTTATGCAGAAAATACCAGTTAGTGATTTACATATAAGCGTGGTATTGTTTATTACTTGGAATGTTTACTGTGGAGGAAGCCTCTCAAAAATGCCTGAAGAAAGTTGTGGCTGCTACTAGAGAGAAAACTGGAAATAGCCACAGGTTTTTTCAAACATTTCCCCCCCAGAAGATACCCTCACTTCATGGTGAAATATGAATCAGGAAGATTTGCCCTGACCTGGATGGCCCAGGCGAGCCCAGTGTCGTCAGATCTCAGAAGCTAAGCAGGGCCAACCCTGCCAGGTACATGAAAGGTTCGACCTCCAAGGAATGCCAGGGACACAGGCAGGTTATCAAGCCACCTCTCTGAAACACTAAGTGTCGCCAGAAGTCACCAAGACTTCCAGGCTCACAAGCACACACACAAAATACTCACCAAAAAATAGTTTAAAAAACCTATTGTGTTTTGATGTTCAGATAAGAAGAAATCTAAGAAACGGCATTATGAAGAGGAGGATGAAGAAGAGTTTGATACCTCAGGTAGAGACTCCCAGGAAGCGGTTCCCTCGGCAGCAGGGAAGCAAGTGGAAGACTCTGGAACCAAAGTGGATGAATATGGAGCAAAAGACTACCGGAATCAGATGTTGCTAAAGGCTGATCATTCCTCACGTCCACTGTGGGTGGTAAGTTCCAATAAGTGTGTGGCATTGCAGAAAACTTTGCTGGACTTCTAACAAAAGACACAAGGATAGAAAAAATACCAAGAAGTATTGCCTGAAACCACTTTATGATAGAATAACATCAACTGAAATTGGTGAGCTTTGTACATGAAGACAGAACAGCACGGTTTTGCTTCTGTTAAAAAAGGTCTGTCATTTTTTAAGCATTTCAAAAAAAATGAGAAGTGGATCAAATGCCAAGTTTATTTTCATGACTTTTTCATTTTATTAAATTTACTGTGATTAGTTTAGAAATCCATTGCTGCATCTGTCATTTGTATAGTAGTATATGAACATTCAAATGTCTGGCACAAGTCAGGAAAAAATTATTTCTTACAGCCTTGTTTATGTTTGTGGGGGAGACACTTGACAACAAATGAAAGCTCCTTGTGATGTCTGTTTTGTAGTAGCATGCAAAGTTAGAAAAATCAGGCCCCTACTGATGTCTTCTGCTGTATGGCTTTGCCAGAACAACACTTTCCGGTGCTTTATTTCATCTTCAGAGGCTCTGTGAGATAACTCATTTCTTCAACCAGACTCATAGTTGAGTAAGAAATTAAACTAAGGTAGTGGCCAAGAATCCTGGCCAAACTCTTGCGAGCTCCTTCTGACCCTCTCCGTTAAATAGTAAAGCATAGATTGGATCCAAAGCCTCCTTTGTGTAAGCAAAAGGGGATGAGGGAGGTGATATCCTCTGATTTTCCCCATCCTAGTGCTGTGCATGCTGTTTCATGAACCTTAGAGGTGGCTTTTGAGGGGATACAGGGGCATGAAGTAAGAAAGGGATGGCAGCAAAGATTTGTCCCTTGGATGGAGTTCCATTCTTTGTTCTCTGGATCAAAGCCTGCATCACAAACTGCCATGCTGTATTACAAACTTGTCAGCTGTTATTGGGAAGGTGGGGTGGACAGAACAGTCTGCTGTTCGAGAAACACAGATACAACCAAACATGCTGAGTGTTTCTCAGATAATGAGTGATGATGTCACCAAAGCTGGTGATTGCCTGGGCACAACATGAATCTCTGAAATTTGTAATGTTCAGATTATTTTAGTTCAGGCATAATTTCCTCGAGGTTTTTTTTTTTTCTTGTGCAGGCTGTTTTGTAAGTGCACGCACATAAGTTCTTAAATGTTAACACCTTTCTGAGAAGCATTTTTTAAAATCATTTTCTGTTCTTTAGTAGTGTTTCACTCCAATACAGAAAAATTTTAATCCCCTCACCACAGTGAAAAAATATAAGAAAACATAAAGCCAGAGCACGGTGGGACAGAAGCAGAATCACTCCTCCTCCGTGTTCCCGTAGCTCTACTGAGGGGAGACAGGAGCGGTCATCCCCCTGTTCCTCTTCACTCCAGCCCCCTGACCCACACAGCTATTCCTCTGTGAAGGTCTTGCAACCCTGGGCATAATCTCTCCAGGGGTCAGAAGGGACTGCAAGAATGGAGAGGAATGCAGGAAATTTCCATGTGCCTTCTGTGCACAGGTTGGATACCAGCCATTATCATTTTTTAAAAAATAGTAAAGGCTCAAGTATCCAACTTTCTGCACTGTAATTCCCAGAAGGCAGCATGTGTGTGTGCTCAGCACAAACGTGATCTGGAGGAGAACTCTCAGAAAAAAGGCACCCTGTTTCCTGAGTGTTCTCCCAGAAAGCTTATTCATGCTCAGCAGTCTGTCCATTGCTGGTTATCACCTCTGTCTGTTGGATAATGCTGCTATTGTACTGCCAAGTAAATAAGAGCATTTTCCCTCTCTTGGTTCCTAAAAGCAGTGATGAAGCTCCTTATGCTGTTTTCTGATAAGGCTACATGTGTTTTTTTTCCCAGGCCCCCGATGGCCATATTTTCCTTGAAGCCTTTTCACCTGTTTACAGATACGCCCAAGATTTTTTGGTTGCAATAGCTGAACCAGTTTGCCGACCTACCCATGTACATGAATATAAACTGACTGCCTACTCCCTCTATGCTGCTGTCAGTGTTGGTCTGCAAACAAGTGACATAACTGAATATCTGCAAAAGCTGAGTAAGACTGGTGTACCAGATGGTATAATCCAGTTTATCAAGGTAAGTCTTTACTGGAGGTCATTATATTTGCTTGCTTTACTTGTATATCTGTTCTGAGTTAAAAGGGTGGGATGGTGAAGGTGCAATGTAATGAAAGAAAGGGATCTGCTATCATGCTTGAACTTAGTCCAGGTCATCAGTGTGCAGATAAAGTGATTCTTTGAGAGTGATAGTGACCTTCTAGCACAGACTTAATAAGCTTGCGGTCAGAGAAAGCACCTCTAGAGGTGATGAAAAATGTGCTATGTGGTAGCTTCAGCAGAGAAATGCGAGTCTGGTGCAGCACTTGTACTAGTGGCACAGGAGCAAAATCTGTTACAGAAACTTGGAAATTATATTTGCCATTTTCTGGTGTGAACGTGGACGAGAATTCTGCAAAGCTTTCTGATAAAAAAGTGAGAACTGTAATATGTTTATCATGGAGAATTGGCATCCCCATGCTGTGTCTCTCATTACTGAAATCCTGCCCATTGTGTAGTGGATGTTTTCTTTCCCAGTGGCTGGTACCATGACATAGAACAGAGGTGAGGAAATCCACAGCACAGTGAATGATGAAATTGTGATGAGTTTGGCTAAATAGATATGAGCAAGAAAGAAGAAGTGTATTGGCATATGTACTGTCTAAACAAACGTTGGGGGAAGTTTAGGGGGCCACTTTGGTGTAGTGTTTAGGAGCATGGACTCTAATCTGGGAGAACCGGGTTTGATTCCCCACTCTTCCATGTGCAGCTGCTGGTGTGATCTTGGGTCAGTCAGAAGTATTTTCAGAACTGTTCTATCAAGAGCAGTTCTTGAAAGAGCTCTTTCAGCCCCACCTACCTCACAGGGTGTCTTTTGTGGGGAGGGGAAGGGAAAGTGGCCTCTGAGACGTCTTCAGGTAGTGAAGGGCGGGTTATAAATCCAATCTCTTCTTCCTCTTCTCTTTTACAGAAGAGTATAGTTGCACTCTTCTGACTTCTTTCCTGGACTGTTTAGTTTAGGGATCTTGTGAAATGCTGGTAATGCTTCTCTGTGAATGCATAGCTATGTGCATAATGTGAACCGGTTCCAGCCCAATGTTATGTCTCTAATTAATACTTTCATTTTGTAGCTGTGCACTGTCAGCTATGGAAAGGTAAAGCTGGTCTTGAAGCATAACAGGTAAGCAGGTGCTTTCTTCACTGCCCAAGGCAGTTTATTTTTTATATCATTTACAGTTCACCTTTCTCGTTGAGACTGAAGACAGATAACATAGTGTAAATCAATACAATCCACAGGATGTGCAGTAAACAATGCAATAGGACTTGGATTGCAGAAATCTGAACAGAGAGTAAACAAAGCATAAGCTTTAACATGACAAATTAAGTGATGCAGAAATTACATAGTAGGATCTACTTACAGCAATAGACATTACAAATTATACACAACGATATAGCCCACAGTCCTCAAAGGATGCTGCTTGAATGATGCTTTTTTAGAGCATCTTTGCTGTAGATATCATGCCTTGATTGGGGCAGCAATGTTCTGTTTAACACATTTCCCCTTTAATGCTGCAATCTTAAGCACTCTTCCTAGGAAGCAAGTTCCTCTCAACTCATTGGGCCTCACTTTGGAGTAAACATCTCTTGCTGTCAGGACAGCAGCTGGAAAAGGATTAACTTCTCTTTCATCTAGGGGGACAGGGCCGGCTGAACTGGTCTCATTGCCCCCCCCCTTCAGAGAGGGAACTCTCCCAGTTCTTGGTCCTGGCTACTGATGAAAGAAGGTTAAGGCTCCAGGGTGGCAGGTCCAGAGTCATCCACAAGGCCTAGACAGACACTGGAAGCAATTATTACAAAGTATGTGGTCCAAGGCTGTGCATTTCCCTCCCCTTCCTCAAAGTTTAGGTGAGTCAAGCTAAAGCCAAGAGATCTCAGATGAATCCCAGTCTCTCTCCCTCTCCCTCTCCCCTCCCACCTAATGTTTGTGCGCCTGGTCTAAAAAGAGAAAGGGGAACTTTTCCTAACTCCATCCTCCTGCCTCCAAGCATTTGCATGTTAAAAGACTCCTTAGAGGGGCTTCCTTAACTCATCCCCCTATGTTTCATTGTTTCCCAGTGTGGGAATAGTTCATTGATCTAAGAGTATTAACAAAACTGCCTTCCCATTCTATTCAAGAAATCCAGCTGAAAGACCTGAGCAAGGAAGTGATGCATCTGGTAGTGATTACCTCAGCGGATGGTTTGAGAAGGTCATATCTGTAGCCTAAAAGGCTCTCAGGGTACGGCTACACCAGCACCCCTTCAAGGGATGTGCGTAGAGCAGGAGCTTGGTCATTCCCCCCTATGTTTATCAGGTGCTACAAGAACAGTGTTTTCACGCCCTGACCTGGTTCGCACAGGCAAGTCCGTTCTCGTCAGATCTCAGAGGCTAAGCAGGGCCAGCCCTGGCAACTAATTGGAAGGGAGACCTCCAAGGGATACCAGGGCTGGGACTCAGAGGCAGGCAATAGTGAGCCACCTCTCTGAAACATCCAAGCCCCATTAGGGGTTGCCAGAAGTCAACCGCACACACACAAAATACTCACACATGAAAAAAGAACAGAGTTTTCACCACTGCGAAAGTTTCCTTTGGTAGGACAGTTCTGCATCAGATCATCTATGTATAATTGGGTGTGGCAGAAGAGGCTGGAGTCTTTTTACTTGCCCAGATTGTGGAATCACTGATGTGGGGCAGAAATTTTTCCAGTACTGTTTTTCTGTGGAAGAATTTCTGCCCCACAGAAATGTATATTTATCTATAGCTGTCAGGTCCGTTGTGCCACAAATAAATCATGTTAGATGGGCTAAATGTGAGGTATAAAGTGTGGGGGAATATCCCAAACCCCATGGGGTTCTTTTCAGTGGATGGATGGAGACAGGCTAGGGAACTCAGGCCTTTACAGGAAAAGGACCAGAGAGAACAATTGCTTAAAACTCAAACTATTCATTAACTCTTTCAAACCATAGAAAAATTATACTCATTACTCAAAACATATGAAAGTTGCAATACCTGATACAGTGTATACTTTTAGAAAGCACAAGGAATGTTCCTGGACCGCAAGACCAAGACCCTTGCACACACTGCTGGGGTGTTGGCTGAACAGTCCAGAACAAAGCCCAAAGCCACATTTTAATATTCTTTCCAGTCTGTAGGAACCAATGGAGGAGTCAATCCAGAATGTACTAGGCCAGCCCACCATATGGTGATAACGTGAACTTTTGCTAGGGTGAACTTTTGCCTAGAACTGCAATGTCAGCAAGACCCAGACAGCTCCACAGCGGTATATGTTTAGGCTTTGGAGCCTGGCACTTGGGGAATGGGGAATATCAGATAAGAATTCAGGCAAGAGTGCATTTACAGGCCAAAGCCTGAGGTTTTACTCCTAGGCTGCCAGCAAAAAAGCAAAGGCTTTTGGGACCTCAGAACCAGGAAAACAAAGTCAGTTATAGCAAAACCTACATAGTGTAGAAGAAGAGAACGGCCCAGGCTCATGTAACCCCAAATTCTACAACATAAAGTGTGGACAAACCCCAGTGCCTGTACATCGCCCAAGCTTGCATGTGGTGCATTTGCCTTCTTTTGCTGGTGGGGGAAAGTGCTATTAAGTCACAGCTGACTTATGGTGATCCTGTGGTGTTTTCAAGGCAAGAGGCGTTCAGAGGTGGTTTGTGGTTGCCTGCCTCCACATCATGACCCTGGTATTCCTTGGTGGTTTCCACTGTGGATACTAACCAGGGCCAGCCATGCTTCACTTCCATGATCCGACGAGATTGGGCTAGCCTAGGCTATCCAAGTCTGGCCCTTCTTTTCCCAACAACTGAACTGTGGTCAGGCCCTCTATACTGTCACCAGCAGCCTGCGACAGTTTTTATAAATGGTCTGATAAGCTGCTTACCGACTCTGGCTATACTCTCTTGTGACCGTTCCACCACGGCCTACTGGGATCTCTACATAATATCATACTGCCGCTAGCACTTTACTCTGTTTGTGTATATGATTTTTGTGATGTTTACAATTTTGTGTTTTAATGTATTTTAACTTTGAAAGCCGCCCTGAGCCTGCCTTGGCGGGGAGGGTGGGATATAAATTGAATTAAATAAATAAATAAACATTATTTAAATATTTAAATCTGAACCAGAAAAAAAATCAATTTTTCCCAGAAAACCCACATCACTAGCTCTAGTGCATCCCTTTCCTGCCTAAACAAGACGGAAATGTTGGACTTGCAAAAGTTATCTTCTGTTCAGTTAAGGACAGCAAGCAGACCTCTGTCAAGAGATTTAGACTCCCATTAAAGGTGGGAGTGAGACATACTCACATTTGTTCACTTTGCCTGCTTGGCTAGTCTAGGGGATTCCATGGGATTCTTTATGTTTGTCATCTGTCCATTCCAGAAAGGGACTGATGTAGATTTCAGCAATCCCATTTGGGTTTTGAGTTTTTTTAATGGTAGTGTATATTAGTCATAGCTTTGGACAAATTTTTGTTTAGTTCTCTCCAAGATCTGGTCAGGTTTCCTCTACCATAGGGATTAGTTGGCCCTCCCTTCTCAGTTGGGAGAGGAGTTAACATTTTCCTGCCTGATCTTTTGACTTTAAACAGAAGGAAACTTGATAGGAAGTCCACCTTCCCTTTTAAGAATCATGCTATAAGAACTGCAGCCAAGTTTAAACCATAGCATAGCTTCATCATAGACACCACTCCAACCTAAGGGAAGTGTGAAGTGTCAGGAGAGCAGTAAGTTGCCTGTGCAGGCAGGGCTTTCTAAAATCTATGGACTCTGCTTCTCTGTCTCTCCTGTCCAGGTATTTTGTAGAGAGCACCCACCCTGAAGTCATTCAGCAGCTCCTCCAGGACCAGGTTATTAGAGATTGCCGGCTAAGAAATGCAGAGGGGGAGGAAACAGAACTCATCATGGAAACATTCACAAGTAAATCAGCCGTACGTCGGAACTGCAGATTACCGTTTTAATACCAACTTTAGTTACTCTCAGGGTCATATTGGAGACACTGGGAGATCCATGAATGGATTTCCTGTGGGGTTTTTAATGATCAGTAATAGCTAAAGGGAAAACCAAGTTTGAATTGGGAGATGAGATTTGAATCCTTTTCCTCTTGCTGTTTTCCTCACTTACACCCCCCTCCAGGAACAATTATATGTCCCACAGAGGAAAATGTACACAAAATTGTATGGTGCCTATATGTTTCTTTTTTTTTATCAAAACCCTCCTAAAAAGGAGAGGAATTTATTCTTTTTATAAATAGAAAAAGGTAGGGTATATAGAGGGATAAAGAAAAGAGCGGAGTGAGTATTCTGTTAATAAAGGTTCGTTTAAATCAATATAGATACAGTTTTTGGCAATCTCCGTGATTTGAGAGTCTTCTTTTCATCTAACAAAAATTCAAAATAACTCTGTTAATGAGGTTAGTAATGTCCTTTGGGGTTAATTATTAGTCATCTCCTTTTTGACGTTTCCCGAACAGTTATTTCTTAGGTTGTCTTCCTTTGGTATCCCTCAAGTTATAGGATGGGCCACCTTTGGTTTTCACTTCTCCCGCTCCGGCACCTCCCTCCTCTGGGCCGCTGTCATCTTCACTACTCAAATCTGTCCTCGTTGCGAGTGCTGCCTCTTCCTCTGGACTGGCGTGTCTCTTCAGAAATTCCTGCGCCTTGAAGATGGAGTCAATCTTCTCTCTTTTATCCTTGTACTTGAACAAAAGGCCTTCAGGATAGGTCCATCTGTATATGACCTGTCTTCTTTGTAGAAAAGTGGTCAATCCTTTATAAGCTTTCCTTTTCATCCGGATTTCATAAGGCACATCTTTCAATATTCTGATGGTCTGCTCCCCAATTTTCAAGGGCACCGCTGCAACTACACGCAAGATTTGATCTCTGGTACTTTGCTTGACAAACTTGACAACCACTTCTGCTGGCAGATTATTTTTTTGTAAATGTGGAGTAGGCCCTATAGACCTTATCCATTTCTTCTTTTAACTCACGCTGATCTCTGCCAGTTACGGGTGCCAAGGCATTCGCAAGTATAGATCTGAGATCTTCCTTCTCTTCTTCTTTAATGCCCTGAAATCGAAGAGTCAGATTCGATTTTTCCATTTGCAACATCAAAATTCTTTTTTCTTGCACATCCTGATGCTTTTCTAACTTGTTGACCCTTTTCTTCACTTTTCCGATGTCTTCCGACGAGACCAAACATTTCTGTGCGATCTCCTCCATCTTCTTTGACGTCTCTGTTAGTTGCCTCTGTTGACTGTTGAGAACACCTTCCATATTAGTTAAGGTTTCGCTGATTTTCTGTATTTGGACCAGCAGAGGGTGCAGTAGCTCGCTTGTCTGTTGACTGACAGTCGGCTCTGGAGGGGGATTACCCGGACCGGAAGTCCCGCCTCCCTTCTTCTCAGTTTTCAAAGGGACCTTCTTCATGGCAGACATTTCTTGTATTTGTTTACTTTATAAAAGTTCGTGACGCGTCGCTCAGGAGTCCCGCTAACTCATTCGCTTCAATGGCACCCCAAAGGTAATTTCACCAACCCTTCTTCCCTTTCATCCCCCTTAGCTTTCTTATGCAAGTCCCGCTTCTCAGTGGGGGGGGGATTCCCCCTCCTCCCAGCCGCTTATTCGCTTACGGGGGAAGGGCTCGGGTTTCGCTTCAGATTCAGACCTCCAACTCACGGTTCCTGCCGTTTCTTCTTTTTGCTTTAATTCATCGCTGTTCCTCACTCCTGTTGGAAATCGGTGGCGTTGCTAAGTCCCATTACGGGCACACCGCAGCGGGGCCGATTGGGGCGGGGAGAAAGCCTCAATTTCCCGGCTGACTGCCGGCAAAGAGGCTACTCCCCAAGCGCCCCCAGTTTGGAGCCTTTGCCTAAGGCTCACTAGGGTCTTGCAAACCTGCAAAGACCCCCCCAAACTGCGTGTGGGCTGACCACCTCCGGGGGCTTCCCGAAAGGTGGCCGCCATTCGCAACGCCGGAAACCGAAACCCGGTGCCTATATGTTTCTATCTGTGGGGAAAAGGGCTGAGATTGGGGAAATGGTATAAAATTAAAATGAAACCTTTGCGCACGCTGTGACTCAAAGTAAATTGCCCCAAAATGCTGTTTACTGTTTAAAAAAACCCTGTACAGCTCTTCTAATACCTAATCTAGTAAATTCCATAAGCTGTTAATGGTAAAGGGGTGTGTCTGTGTGTCATGTCTAGGCTGATATCTTTTTCCTGCCGCAGAGACATTCTGAGTTTCCCATTGCAGCTCAAGCCTTAGAGCCATCAGCAGGGTATTTTTGTGGCGTGTATACTAGCAGTTCAGATGAGTCTTCACGCAGTCGTCAAGATTTCATGGGCCAATTTCGCACAAGGAGCTGCGTCGCCGTCACGCCTCCCTTTGCCCCGTTTTCATTGGTCAATTTCCCACTCGAAGCCACATGGCCGCATTTTGAACCACAGCTTCGCCCGATTTTCCCCACGTTTTTGTGATTCTGTTTTTTGAGGATCACGAAACCACAGGGAAAATTAAGTGAAGCCACGGGTCAAAATGCGGCCGCACAGCTTTGGGTGGGAAATTGACCAATGGAAACGGGGCAGAGGGAGGCGTAACGGCGGCACAGCTCCTTGTGCGAAATCAGCCATGGTTTATCCCACTAGTAGAGCTGTAGCCCCTTTTTTGCCTTGCTGGTTTCCTACTCTTGAATTCCTGTTCTAGATTTCCAAGTCCAGTGAAGGGGGCGGTGGTCCCTCAACTTCGCAAGGGACCGATGCACAAAGCAAATCAGATGTCCCTGCTGACTTATTTGAGTTTTATGAACAAATGGACAAGGATGAAGAGGAAGAGGAGGAAACCCAGACTGTATCATTTGAAGTGAAGCAGGTAAAACACATAAATCTGAAAATCCCTTCTTTGGTGTATGTTCTTCTCACAGCCATGTTTCAGATATAACAGCAAACCATGATTTGTTGTGACGTGCAGAAGCTAAAATTCACTGGCTCTAATGAAAACCTTTGGTTTCCATAGCAAACATGTTGTTACATCTGAACTGCAAGCTATGGTCCCTGCAAGCCAGAATTTAAAATTCTGGTTTGATCTTGGTTTACAGCAAAGAGAGCAAACCATAGTTTGTGGTTCTGACAACTAGTGACAAACTGGTTTATCAATGAAGCAGAAGCCAGAGGAGGGGATGAATCACATGGCTGCAAGAACTGTCCAAGAATCTTCATGGTTTGTGGTCATGTTTGAACCATGCCTTTGTACACTGAATATAAATTAATTCATTGTGAAATAGCAAGGCTCCTTTTGATGAGTGGTAGCCCCCTTTGATTCTCAAAATAATATCACCCCTCTCTGTTGCATGATAGAAGGAATGTGATACTGTTGGCCCTTCTGTACCTTGAAGAGTCCCTAGACTCAGTGGTACATGTGGGCCCTATTTGATTTCAGGGAGCTTTACATTTGAATTTGAGACTGCAGCTGACTACCTTAGCATCAACATGAATTCCAGTGTGCCAGAATTGTGTCATAATAACCTTTAGGCCACAGCAGAATTTCCTGTAAGTCAGTGAGACCAAATTTGTCTTAGCTATGTCTTATATTGGAATATGAACTCTTGTGGTCACTAGCATACTTCACAGCTGATGTGAGGGAAAAGAGACCATTTGAGCACAAGAAAAACTGTTTAATATTCTTTAACTCCTGTGCTGTTTACACTACAGAAGAAGGTTAAAATGAGGGAGAAATATGTGGCTGTCTGTGTCATCAGGAAAACAAAGTCTAGAAGAGTTCTGGAAAGAGCCCACATGATTTCACTGAATATGATCCTTCTGAGGGAATAATTTTTTCTGGTTCTTAAAAGTTGGCATGTGGTATGAAAATACAGCATTCCCTCCTGAATAACCCCTTTTAGCTAAAGGCCATGTATGCTCAGTCTGGGAAGCTAGTCAGCATGAGCATGAACCTGGCTTAATGAAATAACACAGATTTAGAATACACATCTTGTTAGCTGGAATGTTAAGTATGAAAATAATATATACATTGAAACATTTGGTAGCGCATGAAAGCATGAATCTGATAGAGAAACAAGTGAACATTATTACTTTATTATTGGTTTAGAATCAAACTCTCTTTGAAACATGCAACACATTATTGTACCTGAGAATAATACCCAGTTCTGCAGTATTTCTGTGCAGCTGTCTTTTGAAATTCTTTGTTTTAAACATAGCAAAATGTCATTCTTCTGTCTTACCCAGGAAGATTACAGTGCTTTCCTAAAGGCCTTAGAAGAATAGTAATACTTTAATAAGAGTACTTTTCCCCCTCTTTTTTGTGTCCCTTTTTTCTTTAGGAAATGATTGAAGAACTTCAGAAGCGCTGCATTCAGCTAGAGTACCCTCTATTAGCAGAGTATGACTTCAGAAATGATTCTGTGAATCCTGACATCAACATAGACTTGAAACCCACAGCTGTTCTTCGGCCATATCAGGAAAAGAGCTTGAGAAAAATGTTTGGGAATGGCCGTGCTAGATCTGGTGTTATTGTCTTGCCCTGTGGTGAGTTGATGTGATTTATGCTAAAGATTCTGTTCTCAGACTTGCAGTGCCAGCCTGATGCATACTTGCCTGCCAGTATTCTCCAATGAACATAGTGAGACTTAGATATGCCTATGATTGCATGTTAGGCTTTGACTTTGCAAGGGCATTGGGTACTCTAAAGCAGGGGTTATTTTGCTAGAGGCAAAGGTGTTGATGGGAATGCATATAGCTACATACTTGTTACACTTGTTATACCATTTTTGTCCCAAGCAGCTCTACATATGGTTCCAAAGTGGTCCGCCTGCTTGGCTTGAGCAGCAGAGCCATCTTGTTTGCTTTGAGCACAGTCTAGTAGATTTTCTAAGCTTTTCCACATGCTTGTGGCTAGAACATTAATGAGGATTGACTTGTATGGCTTTTACTTCTGAAGTAAGCATTCTCTTGGTTGGAGTGCTCCTGAAAAATTTAGTGGGATTTAGCTGTTTATTTGTTGGGGTGGGGGTTGTGCCCTTTTTCTCTTTGCCCTATGAGCAGTGGTTATTTTTACATAGATTTTGTTGATGGCTTCCTGTTTTTGTTCCCTCCAGGTGCAGGCAAGTCACTTGTAGGGGTGACAGCTGCTTGTACAGTCCGCAAGCGGTGCCTGGTGCTGGGCAACTCTGCAGTTTCAGTGGAACAGTGGAAAGCCCAGTTCAAAATGTGGTCCACCATAGACGATAGCCAGATCTGTCGTTTTACTTCAGATGCCAAAGACAAGCCAATTGGCTGTTCCATTGCTATCAGCACCTATTCCATGTTGGGGCACACAACAAAGAGGTCATGGGAAGCAGAGAAAGTAATGGAATGGTTGAAGAGTCAAGAGTGGGGCCTTATGATTCTTGATGAAGTACACACCATACCTGGTAAAGAAACCATGTTCACATCTCTGAACAATGCCTCTCCCCCCTGTGAAGTCCAGCATTAGTGAGCTACATAGTTGCCTATGATTTTATTCTGTAACATGATCTGGGCTGAAATGTTGGCATAATGCTTCAAAGAGCGATACATTTTGAAGTCACAAAATTGGTGTAAGATTTTGGCATGATGGCTGCTTTCCAAGATCTCTCAAAACAAGTAGGGCATACTTCTTACATTGCTTGGCGCTTAATGGTGATTACTGTAGTTCCTCTGATTTCACTAGTGCTGAAAGAAGCAGCACCCAAGATGATCCGGCTTACAGCATTTGGACTTGCACATAAGTTTAGCCAGTGAGCTCATTACTTGCTCAGAATCTTGCACTGTCATTCAACCTCAGGATTTCATCAGTAAAATAATAATTGGTAATTTATTTATTACTTTAGATTTGTATCCCACCTTGCCAGGTAAACTGGCTCAAGGTGGCATACACAATTAAAAGACAATAAAACAATAAATACAGTAAAAATACTGTAGAAATTGCTATAAATAACATACAGTACAAGTAAAAACAGTACAGATGGTGGCAGTTCCTAGGCATAATCCCAAAAAGAAGGCAGCATCCCACAGTATATCATAAGGGCCACGAGATGGTCCGATGGCTCATTCGTCAGTGGCAGCTCCTAATCGAAGGCCTGGTGGAAGAGCTCCATTTTACAGGCCCTGTGGAACTGTAAAAGGTCCCTCAGGGCCCTGATGTTCTCCGGGAGCTCATTCCACCAGTGTGGAGCCACCACTAAAAAGGCCCTAGCTCTAGTAAACCTCTGAACCGAAACTTTGAATCAGGTCCCCACAATTATCATGGTTAGAAGATTAATTGTTTTATTTTTTAACAATATGGGATGCATGTATGTTCATTTTTCTGTACCCAGGTAGTATGAAAAAAATGTGTTTAAAAAAATATTGAGCTAAATATTTATTTAGTTATTTAGTTAGTTATTTAGTTATTTTGCCATCAATTCAGCTGACTAATGGTGACCCCATGGGTTTTCAAGGCAAGAGGAGTTCAGAGGTGGTTTGCCATTGCCTGTCTCTGCATCGTGACCCGGGACTTCCTTGGCAGTCTCCCATCCAAATACTAACCAGGGCCAACCCTGCTTAGCTTCCAAGAACTGATGAGATCAGGCTAGCCTGGATTATCCAGGTCAGGGCAGATATTTAATTAGGATTTTAAAAAGAGATCCTGACAGCAGCTTGCATCTGCCACTCTGTTCATCAAAGTTTGGAGCCTTCCTCCAGCCTAGGAAACCATTCTCCCATGGAAGTGCTTCTTCTGTCCTCCTCAGATTCCACCACACAATCTCCAGGAATTTACCGAACTGGAGCCCAAAACCCTAATGAGTCCTCCTTCAAAGGCTAAAATAGGCCTGGAGAGGACCCTGCCCTTTCCCCCTGCCTTTTTACTCTCAGAAACCCAGCCTGGAATACTGTGGTTGCCTAGCAACAGCCACTGAGGGAATCCGTTGCTTAAAGCTACAGGTGCTCTTTTTATCATTTTCAGGTTTTTTATACCCCCGGTGTATTTTTTTTTTTTAGATTTCACATTTTCCACAAACCCTCTTCAGATTTGTAGAAAGATATGTTTGGCCCCTCACAGCTCCAGTCACCAGATTTACGTATCCAAAGATCTGGCCAACTTCGCTATTAGAATATAAGATGTTGGGAGCACATTAAGTTTATCTGCTAAAACATAGGTCTCCAGTCTCTGCAAAAGGGCTGATTTTTTGGCTTATACACTTTGTATCACCTAACATAAATTAAACACATTGAGCTCTCAATGGAATGTCTTTTTTTACAATCCTTTTAGAAGCTAAATCATAATTTGTTCTTGTGTGATTCTTTAGCAAAAATGTTCAGACGTGTACTCACCATTGTGCAAGCCCATTGCAAGCTTGGATTGACAGCTACCCTCGTGAGAGAAGATGACAAAATCGTAGACTTGAATTTCCTCATTGGGCCTAAATTGTATGAAGCCAACTGGATGGAGCTACAGAACAATGGCTATATTGCTAAAGTCCAGTGTGCTGAGGTAATGAATGCCCTGCTTGTTGCCTGTGTTGTTACGCTTCCTGAACTGCTGAATGTTCAGAGAATTCTCGGATCCAGCCTTGCAAACAAAAAGTCAATAGGAAACAAAAGAAGAAAACATGTCAAAAGTTGCAGAGGTTGTTTGCATACACATACCTTTGCTTAGCCCTCTGTGGCATAATGATGGCATGAGTGTGGGCGAGGGATTTAGTTGATTGCCCTTCTTGTTATTTCCCCCCACCCATTATGATGTATTGTTCTAGAGGGTCCTCCCTACCCTCAGCAGTGGATTTTCATAGGACCCAATGAATTGCAAGGAGAAGGCACCGACAGTTTCTTTGTGAACTTGCCCTCATTCCTGAAGCACGGATCTGTATGGTCTTAGTAAAGATTATGGTGATAGGTAGGGGTTTTTTCACAATTCAAAACAGAGCATACCCAGTGGGAAATTCTGCTCTGGAAGTTGTCAGGTGATTATTCAGCTTCCTTTTTTAACCTTATGTGCTATCATGTGTCAGTTTGTCTATAAAGATGCTTGTTGTTTGCATGCTGAGAGAGCGTTAGACTCTGGCTCCTCTGTGCAGATGATTAATTTTGTTCACACATTGGGAGGATAGCTGAATATCTTTTTAGACTTCTCACTGTCTTTCAGATATGCACTTCTAAATATGAAATATATTCAGCTCAAGTTGGGTTGCCCAGTTTCTGCCCTGTGAAATAATGAACTTGCTCCTGAACAGTGCGTGCATCCCAGTGACAGCAGAGGGCAGTACTTGGTCCGATAGGCCCTGTTTGGTTCTTGTTCATTTATTTTGCTCTGATTCATTTAACATTTATGGGATTGATGGCAAGAATAGCTGCACAAGTTGCATAATCTGTAATATGGAGATGGTGATATGAATATTAGTTTATAGTCTTCAGGCCTAGAGGCTGTAAGACATTTCATTAGCAGAAAAAATAGGTAATCTAAAAGTACCTTCCTGAGGAGGCGGAAATGAGTCCCCAGGATCTTTTTGCTGTGGAAAGATGTCACAAAACTCCATTGTCAAACATTGTGAATATTTTTTTCTGAATTAAAGTTGAAGACACACTTGTCTCCTATATCCAGAAAAGTTAATGTTTAGTGTATTCAAAATGGGAATTACCAAACCTCCTCTACTTCTTTACTGGAAGATTGTGGTGGTTCATTCATTTGTTCTGGCAATGGAAACTAGCCCTGGTCTTGAAGTGACAGTAAAACCCTATAAATAAACTTCAGAGCAGGAATAGTATAGAAGGACGGACAGGGTAGGTATGGCCCCGTGCACTGCATCTAGCGTCCCACTGAGCAGCCCCCAAGTTTTTTATGCCACTGTTATCTTGCGTAGCCAAGGAGAGCCATTTTGTATAATGTATAGCAGGAATTACCCAGCTCTGCTCCACTCTTCTCATGCATGTGTCACAATGTTCTTGTCCACAAACAATGTGGCACTTTCATTAATGATAGGAAGGTGATAAAGCAGCTCATCTAACTTCATATGATGAACTTCGTCTTGTCTTGTCTCATGGAGATTGTCAATATTTCTCCCTACCCTTTCTGGTTATTTTTTAAGGAGTTTTAAATAATTCTCAGCATTCTTCCTACAAACATTTACACTGCATAATTAATTCAGCCTTCTTCATAAAATATTACATTCTAGACTTTTATCAGTATTCCTCTGAATTCTTATTGAAATACCTGAAATCTAATTGTAGGTGTATGTTTGTAATATTATCTTAGGTTTGGTGTCCAATGTCTCCTGAGTTCTACAGAGAATATGTGGCTATTAAAACAAAGAAGCGGATACTGCTGTATACCATGAACCCAAACAAATTCAGAGCTTGCCAGTTCCTGATTAAGTTTCATGAACGAAGGAATGACAAGATCATCGTCTTTGCAGACAATGTGTTTGCTCTGAAGGAATATGCAGTTAGGCTGGGCAAGTGAGTATTGATGAATAAAAGACAGCTGTGTAAACCTCAAGAGTGGAGGAGCCCCTGTAGGGTTTGTCACTTTGGATTTTAATGGCTACTTTACCTTTGGAGGATAGCTGAGGATTCACTCCTATCGCTAGAACATATAGTCCACTCTAGGGCTGCTTCAGATGGGATGCATTTCATACACTAAGAGAACCGCCATATAGAAAAAAAGAATAGTAGCTGCATGTAGTTGGTCTCACAGGCAACTTATTTTGCTGACTGGGAAGTTGCAGTTAGTTGAGAATTCCCTTAGCAAGTATACACAGCGAAACAGTGAATGCAACTGTGACATGAAACAATGAACATCTATGGTATTTCCCCATACAGAAATCTAGTGGGTATTAGCCTGCATTGTTGGTAAATTGTCGCATTGTTGCTACCTGTACATTTCTCTATGTAAAAATTGACCATTAATGATAACTCAATCTTTTCAATCCATATTAAAAATTATAGTTGGATCTTCTGTTACTGTCCTATTTCCATAGTAATTTAAAATAATTGTTCAATACTGGAACACAAATATGCCTTTGCACAGTTGATTTCACAGTGTATTAGGGGATTTGGCTATTATAATAAAAATAGTATGTGGTGCAGTAGGATATGGACTACTGGTATGATTTGCAGAAGTAGTGTAGGGATGTGTTCATATCTTGGGTCAGATATTTTTTTAAAAGTAAAAATGTAACTAACCAGCAGAACGTTCAGGTGGTTGAAATTCAAGATGTATGTAGAAGAAAAACGTTCATGTACGAAAAGCAGTAAAGCAGCAGATGAAAAGGGGAAAATAATTGAATATGAAATGCCTGATTTTGTAATGCCCTTGTATACATCTGTAATGTAGCAATATCCACATGACCAAAGAGCTTGAAAGCTGGCATATAAATCACCTACAAAACTCAGTATTATTATAGTACTAGGAATAAGGCCCGTTGTGGAAATAAATACAACGAGCTCTAGAAAGAGGCTCTGGGCGGGTGCCCCGGTCCTGGCACTCAGTGTCAATATGCTGTGGCTACCTCAGCAGGGTATAATGACACAGAATCCACCATTTTCTCCACAGGAACTGATCCCTGCTACCTGAAGAACAGTTGTAATTTTGAGTGATCTCCAGCCCTCACCTGGAGGTTGTCAGTAATGGTTCCCTATGAGGGAATGGCTGATTTGGAGGGTGGAGTCCATGACATTGTACCTGTCTGAGGTCCCACCCCTCCTCAAACCCCACCCTCTCCAGGCTCCACCCCTCAAATCTCCAGGAATTTTCCAACCTGGAGTTGGCAACACTATCTCCTTCCCAGCCAACCATCAGCCTACCTTGATCCGCCCCTCTGACTTCAGCTTTCCATCTCCTCCCCCCTCCCTCCTTGAGAGCAGTTGTAATTCTGAGTGATCTCCAGCCCTCACCTGGAGATTGGCAACAATTGTTCCCCATGAGGGAATGACTGGTTTGGAGGGTGGAGTCTATGACATTGTACCTGTTTGAGTTCCCACCCCTCCTGAAATCTCACCCTCTCCAGGCTCCATCCCTCAAAGCTCCAGGAAT
This sequence comes from Gekko gecko, assembly GCA_029375565.1. NCBI lineage: Eukaryota > Metazoa > Chordata > Lepidosauria > Squamata > Gekkonidae > Gekko > Gekko gecko. The sequence goes on along the minus strand of JAPDNY010000003.1, from coordinate 79,407,390 downwards.
TTCGCACCTGGAGTTGGCAATCCTCTATCCTTCCCAGCCAATCATCAACCTACCTTTGTTTTCTCCTCACTCTTCAGCTTTCCACCCCCCACACACCTGCAGCCTCTACTGTGCTCTGAAGCCTTGACTGCTACGTCACATTGGCTGTCATACAGGGGCCATCTCGGCAGGATATTTTCTCCAGGGGAATTGATCTCTGCCATCTGGAAAGCAGTTGTAATTCTGAGTGATTTTCAGCCCTCACCTGGAGATTGGTAACAATGGTTTCCCCCAAAAGGCACTAAGGGGAAATGTATTTTACCTCAGAACACATTTTACCTCAGAACAGCAACAGCAAACTGTTTAGAATGTTAGAGGCAAAGACCAATGAGGCTGCATATGCAAATGACCTTTGTGTTCTGAGACAAAGGCCAATCAGGCCACATATGCAAATAATCTCTGTGTTCTGATTGGCTGTGGGGGGGGGAGGAACAGCAAATTGTTTAGAATGGTGGAGGCAGGACTCAGGCAAAGCATTCTCTGAATGATAGATCAGGGAGCGAACTGATTTTGGAGCGTGTTGGAATGTTCAGGGGAGTCCATGACCAAAACAGAATTATATATACGCATTTGAAATGGCCCTTAGTCTTATGGATATAGTTTATATCTGTCTGTCTATCTATCTCATGGCTTTGAGGAAGGTTTGTAGCTGTTGTAACATAAAAGCATAATGAAACAGTAAAACAGGATCACCATGGTATCACTGTGCCACACACACACAAAAGAGAGATCCCAATTTGCTTCATGCTGGTATGTGTGCAAAGGAATTTCATGTGAACTGGGCCCTTCTGCTGAAATAAACAGAAAATGTTTGCTTTGGGGGGAGCTCCTTGTATGTGTTGGCTATGTCCCTGGCATCAGTGTTTAATTATGTGTGTGCATATTAGCTCTAAATTCATGATCGTATCCTAGAGTTCTGTTTCATTTTATGCTGATGACTAAGAAAATAATCAGGAAAACTCTCCAGAATTAATTGGATGCCCTTTTGTTTTAGATGTAGTATTGAGTGTCACATTTGTTTATGTATACACACTGGCTTTCCCATTAGTTCATGGTAGGTTGTATGTACTTACTACAATGCAAAATGGTTAAAATGATACTTATTTTGGTAGGTGAAATTGAGAAATTGTTTGTAATATCTGGGACACCTGAAAATAAGAGATATATTTGAAGAGACCAAAATCCACATTTTTGCATAATCTTTTCTTGTTTATGTAGTATTCATTTTCATTGTTCCTATGGCTTTTGTAAGGACATTCATTTACAAAGATGCTTGCACTGATCATCTTTTGATAAGACTTCAGAAAGCAACAAATATGATTTTTCCATGTTTATCATGGTTTTTTTGAGAGCCACTGTTTGTAGATTATCTCATTAATAAAAGCATAGCACTCTCTTAGGCTGTTTTTCTCCGCTAAACTGTGCAAGCATCTGGATGACATGCCATAAGAAGAGCAGGGATAATACATTGACTTGAGTGCTAATTTATTGTTCGCATTTTGGGATTTGTATCTTCCTGCATGAGAATAGAAGAATTGAATCCAAAAGGCACCTTGGTGGACAAGGACACAAGGGGGAAGGGGGAAGGAGAATGTGGCTGTTAATGTGCTAGCTCAGTGGATCTAAGCAAAGAAAACACCTTTTTTCTATTTTAACAGCTGCTTCTGTCCTTTCATGTGGGATTACCAGATATATTCAGCCCACTGGTCTGTTGAGTCAGGAGGTGCACATCAAACAAATAAAGTTTACAACTGTCAAGATTTATTTCTGTGGAAGGGGGTGTCTGGCAGAACAGGTTTGTCCCCAGTTGGGTGGATCCACAAGAGTTAAGTACAAATGCTAGAAAGAAGAAAGAGTGTTGAGTTCTTCGCATAAAATGAAAATATGTGAAGCAGATAATTTTTAAACATGCACTGCTTTTGAGACTGTTTAATATACTCTTATACATACTTCTCTGTCTTTTTTCTGTGCTTCTCTGTTTTAGACCTTACATATATGGACCTACAGCACAGGGGGAGAGAATGCAGATTTTGCAAAATTTCAAACACAACCCCAAAATCAACACCATCTTCATTTCCAAGGTAATAACATTGCTTGTTTTGGACAACCTAAAAAACTTGCTTTGACTCACTGTGACTGATGGATTTTCATTATAACACAGAAGTCTATGTGGCTTATTCATACTTGCTTTGATTAATGTGAAGGAATAACCTGTTGCTTAGAGACGCCTTTTGTATTGTAGGTAGGTGACACATCCTTTGATCTGCCAGAAGCCAATGTTCTGATTCAGATTTCATCCCATGGTGGGTCTCGAAGACAGGAGGCTCAAAGATTGGGACGAGTGCTGAGAGCTAAAAAAGGTATGTAAAGTCCTGTGCCTTGAGTGCCTTAAATTTTAATGGAACATTCAAGCATGAAAGTAACAGAAGTCAGCTCATCTAGCCAACTAAGCATGTGCAATTTGCCATTGTCCTAGTTTATTACCGTCAGCTCAAGGTCACAGGTTAAAAAAAATTCAAGAGTAGTTACAAAAAGTACTGCAGTAGGGGGCCATCTTTCCCTTTTTCCCTTCTTGCTTAATTACTCCTCATATGACATTTAGGATTAGCGTTTGGTATGTCTTTAAAGACACACTTTAGCAGACCTTAGTCCCAAGGGGTTGTATTTTAATTGTTCTTATTGAACTTTCACTGCAGTTGTTTCACTTTTGCTTCTTATTATTGTGGTTTGGGGTTTGAAGGAACATACTTTCTTTCTCCATTGACGTAAAGGGGTCAGACTGGCCCAGGTTGCCTCCAAACCCCTTGGCTAATAAGGAGTCATTCATGTTAAGATGCACCCTTGTAAATAGTAACAAATTCAACCCAAGTGTTGTACTTTCAAAATGTCCAGTTGGTGGCCTCTACACCTGTGTATTTCTTAGGTGAATGTTTCCATATTAGATTTCCCTGACCATGAATCTACTTGGTTGCTACAATACTCTGTCATCTTCCCTGCCAGCCATAAGCTTGTTTAGCAAAGTTTGTTTAAAGAACTAAGATAATGCATCTAGAACTATGAACAAAATCCTCCCAATTCTGAAATCAGGGAATAAAGCAATAATGCCAAATGTGGTGATAGGAGAAAAATGGTAGATTTATGTATACTTTGTTTGCTTTTAAAGCTATTCTTGTAGAGAGAAATGCATGGAATGTATGTAATATTGGGAAGAAGGAAGTAGAATCATCAAAATGTGAAGCACAAGGGGTTGGATCCACACATCATCTTTCACTGATGGAAAACTGATAGAATAGGGTGTTATTTTCGCCAGTTCCTTCCTCCTGCTAAAGACCCTCCACTTTGCCCCCCCACACACACACTGTCCTGAGAGGCCTCTGTCCCCCAGAAACAGCATTTTCTGGAGTTCAGCAGGCTGTAGCAGGGAGGAGAAGCTGGGGGAAATTCCATTCCTTCAGTGGAGCTCCTCTGGCAGCTCTTTGGATCCAACCAAAAAGAGAGACTGCATGGAGTGAAGGATTCCTACCCATTGCCAACACACCTAAGATTTTGCAAATGTCATTTGGCTTGTTAAATTCTTCATTGTTAAGCATATGAGCTAGGAATGTATTCTTTTTTCCCTTCCCTTCAAATGATTCTTGTTTTCAACATGCTTATGGGGGGAAATACAACATAAGAACATCAGTGTCTAACACCAGATTGCTAGATTTTGCTAATTGTAGTATAACTATGTATATGTCTAGATTGTTTCCAGCCTACTTAGTCTGACTGAATGAATTCAAACTGTGTAATGATATTGGTTATATATCTTAGATGTACTTAATGGCCTCCTGTGGCCCAAGCGATATGCTGGGTATGCTGAACAGGTCTCCTCCTATGCCACACATAAAGTAACCAACATATATATGCTGATTGATGTCAGATATTGTGCTTTGCACTATACATAGATTCAGCTGGAATCCACATTTATTGCAAAAATGCATGGAGTGTGGCAGGAAACTGGTTCTTGCCAAGCTTTCTGAGAGAAACTGATGCTTCAAACTGAAGTAGTAAATTACTGGGGACTCATTTATTTGAGAGAGATTCTTTCCCATTTCCAAGTTGCAACCTCTGGATTTGCAGAAGTCTTGCAGCTGGCAATAAGTTGGTATCAATAACTCACTGACATGACAACAGGAGGTCTACAGAATTTTGATTTCTCAAGATTTCTATCACACTAATGTGCAGCCTTTTCCCCTCAGTTATTGAAGGAAAAAAGTATAAAAAAACTATTTTATATTTTAAACAGTTATTTGATAATACAAAAATTTAGCTGTATGTGTAAGTCATATCTGCAGAGTGACCTAGAAACTGGAGCTCTTGTTATGTAGCGTAGAACCATAGTTCATGTTGGGTTTAGACAGAGCAGCTTGGACTCAGGAGATCCAGAACCCAGCACATTACAGAGCTGTGATTTCCAGCCTTCTTGCTTAGGTGTCTCAAATGGATGACATTTAATCCAGTGACCTGATTAGGGGTGTGCAGGAAAAAAAATTGTGTGTGTCCCCCGCCCCCCAATTCGGGTATACTGGACCCAAAAAACGCTGGTATTTCCCGATATTCCCAAATCCCAATATCGGTATGGTATTCAGATTCAGTAAATATTTGGGAATCCTGAATATATTTGGGTTTAGTATACCCTGTGGGGACCATTAAAGTCAATGGCAAATCTATCCTGGGTTGTAGTCAGTGGTCTGGGGGAGGGGGAAGTTTGAGGTTGAGGCAACAAATTTGCAGCATACCTGCTGAAGCCTCTCCTCAAAAGAACCCCCAAGTTTCAAAAAGATTGGACCAAGGGGTCCAATTCTATGGGCACCCAAAGAAGGTCCCCCCATCCTCCATTGTTTCCAATGGGGGCAGGAAGAGCAAGGCAATACAAGCCCAGCAGAATGTCCCGCAGTAGAAAGTGGGGGGAGGCATTTTTGCAAGGCCAGCAGCAGAACCAGTGCCAAAACCCAACAGGACTTAAGGTCAGATCTGATAATCTTTGACGTAAAAAGAGGGGGGGAGGCATCTCTGCAAGGACAGCAGAACCAGTGCAGTGTGCAGATGGTGCGGAGTTGTTTTCTGATGCCCTGGAAGGTCAGACCAGAACCAAGGAGTTGAAATTAAATCAGAAGAGTTTTCAGCTAAACGTTAGGAAGAACTTCCTGACAGAGCAGTTCCTCAGTGGAACAGGCTTCCTCGGGAGGTGGTGGACTCTCCTTCTTTGGAGGTTTTCAAACAGAGGCTAGATGGCCATCTGACAGCACCGCTGATTCTGTGAACTTAGGCAGATCATGAGAGGGAGGGCAGGGAGGGTTGCATCAGTGTTTAGTTCTCGTGGCCCTTTCTTACATGCCCAGGGAAATGCTGATCACCACTTTGGGGCCAGAAAGCAATTTTTCTCCAGGCCAGTTTAGCTGGGGATCCTGGAGGGTTTTTTTGCCATCTTCTGGGAATGGAGCAGGGGTCACTGGGAGTTAGGCTTCCCAAGAACTTACCGCATGCCGGCGGGGGATGGATACGTCCTCGCAGGACCATCCCCAGGGGAAGGAGAGGCACGGAGCACCATACCGTCGCCAGGAAGGGACGGTAGGCGACGCTTTGGCAATGGGGCTGAAAACTCGATGGTACCATCGAGTTTTCAGCCCCATTGCCAGAGCGTCGCCTACCGTCCCTTCCTGGCGACGGCATGGTGCGTTACCAGGAAGACTGGTCCGGCCGGGGAGCATTCGTCCCCCGCCCCCAGACGGTAAGTACTTGGGAACCCTACTGGGAGTGTGTGGTGGGAGGTATTTGTGAATTTCCTGCCTTGTTCAGGGGGTTGGACTAGATGATCCTGGAGGTCCCTCCAGGTCTATGATTCTGTGTACCCAAACCACCTGCACTGTTTGCACCCTGAATCTAACAGTCTGAGACCTTTTTATTAAACCTCCCACCCAAACACTAGGTTTTTGTCTTTCCAAAGGAGGCTAATGTCCCCTTGCTTCACTTTTTGGTTTGTTTGTTTGTTTTTGGGTTGTTGTTGTGTTTTTAGTTTTTTAGAACTAGTGACTTCCTATGCTGAAACCTGGCTGTGGTTCAGTTAACTGTCCTTGAGATGGAATAGCAAACCTTTTTAAAAGTTTAAGGCTCTTTATTAAATTTCTCATGACTATAGAGCCAGTTTGGTGTAGTGGTTAAGAGCTCGGACTCTAATCTGGGAGAACTGGGTTTGATTCCCCATTCCTCTATATGCAGCTGCTAGTGTGACCTTGGGTACATCACAAGTTCTCTCAGAGCTCTTCTGTCAAGAGCAGTTCTCAAAAGAGCTCTCAGCCCCACCTACCTCACAAGGTGTCTGTTGTGGGGAGGGGAAGGGAAAGAAGATCGTAAGCCACTCTGAGACACCTTTGGATAGTGAAGGGCGGGGTTTAAATCTACTTGCTTTTTCTTCTATATTCTATTGGTACAAGCCTGATTTCCTCCATGGAAAAGCAGGAACTCCCTCCTGAAAATTGAAAAACTACAGGACACAGCCTCATCTCTTTTAATATTCTCCTAGCCCTGGCCTAGTTAAAAAGGAATTAAAACCCTATGCTGAAATGTATTTAAAAGTGTTTAAAGATTCAGCAGTTCCTAAAATAGACCCTTATTACTGAAAACCTATTTAGCAGCACCTGAGTGTTGTACTCAAGTAAATGGTCCTAAGTTGAAACCAGAAACCCAGACACAGAACAGTGAAACACTCGCCCTCCCCCCAAAAAACCAACCTTCTAGAAATTATAGGGAAGAAATACGGGGGGAGAAACTACTGAGGAAAAAGGTGGGGAAAAGGAATTAAGCAGAAAGCAACCAAATCAGAAGGAAGGCCTCCCCACCTGCCACGAGGCCCAAACAACAACAAAGCTCCACAAAAATAACTGCAAGTCTCAAAAAACAAGGAGTAAAACCTAAGAATAAACCCAAAGGTAGAGAGAGAGAAAAAAGGCTTGAGGCCTTGGCCTCATCTCCACACACACACACACATCCACCAGGCCCAACCAACGAGTAACTTTTTAACAACCCTCCAAACTTAAGACACAAAAGCCAGAAGAAATCTAAGGATAAAACCAAACAGGGAACAAAAAAAAGAAGGCCTGGGGCCTTTGGCCTAACCTCCCCCCCACCTACTACCCACCAAGCCCAAAGAACAACTAAAAGTAAAATAAAAGAACTAACAGTAAAATAAACAACATAGATAAATCAAACCAGTCTTCAGCAGGCAGGCAGGATCTGATCCGAAGTCCACAGCAGAGTCTTTCAGGCAGCAGGAGTCAGGCTTAGAGCAGCAGCTGAAGACAAATTTTGCAGTTCCTAGAGTAAACGTAATAGCCTCATTCCCGAGCAACAGAGTCAGGCTTTCTAGAGTGTAGGGGGATGGTTGGTTGATTAAAGGCTTCATATAGTGATCCCTTATATTCTGAAAGAACTTGCATTCAAGAAGTGCACTGAAGGATGTATCTATCCTATTTAGACCACAAGGGCAGATTCTGTCAAAATAGGTCCTATTCAGAAATCTCCCCTGTAAAACCATTGTAGGAATAATTTTCAGTCCTGCAAACGAAAAAGCTCTAGAGAAAATGCTTTGGACTTGCCCATCTCAAAAATACTATTAATCGACATTTCAGCTATCATCAGTTTCTTTTCCAGGGCTTTCATCCAAGTCAATTTGTGGGTATCTCAATCCAGAGTGGCTAACAAACCATCTTTGGCACAGAGTTGTTTGAATCTCTGTTTAAAGGCATAAAGCCATGCTCTGGCTTCCAGGCATATCTGTCCAAATTCTACCCGCAATACGTTTGACACACAGCAGGGAATATTCAGCTTTTTCCTTAAAAATTGGGCTAAGGGTTGATTGATGTTATCAGATATAGCTTTAATCCAAATAGCTGAGCCATAAAGGATATGGGGAACCACTTGCAAATTAAAAGCTTGCATTGCTTCAGGCATATATCCCCCCCCTCCCCATTATGGAAGAATCTATTTATGGTACTTCTGCATGGTTTAACTTTATTAAGTGCTGTGGTAAGTTGGGAGGCCCAAGACAGATCTGCTGCAAACAAAATCCCCAAATAGGAGAAAGTCCTTGACTTCCTCAATATTAGACTGGTTGATAGACCATTGTTTCCATTTTCTGGTCTTGGTGAAAAATAGGATCTTAGATTTTGAATAGTTTATCACCAGGCTTTCTTGAGAGCAATTATTAGAAAAAGATTGCAAGGCCCTTTGCAGCCCAACCTTAGTTTGGGACAAGATCATGGCATCATCTGCATAGAGCAGAATAAGCACCCCACTCTCAGCTAGTTTTGGTGGGTGGCAACAGTCATTAAAGATTGTCACTACATTTAAATATTAATTAAACAAAAAAGGTGCCAACAAGCATCCCTGTTGTACTCCCTTTTCCAAATTAAATAGATTTGTTAAATTCCCATCATAACCGCATTGTACTTGGGCAGTTGAACCTGAATATGATTGTTGAATAAGTCCTTGGAGTCTTTTGTCCATAGTAGTTTGATTAATTTTGTTCCATAATCTGCGGCAATTTATAGAATCGAAGGCCCCCTTGAGGTCAATAAAAGCTGCATATAGATGCCCCCCCTTAAAGAATGAGTATTTCTCAGACAAGTGATAAAGAACTAGGCAATGGTTGGTTGTAGAAGAACCCCAGCAAAATCCTGTTTGCTTTTATGCTCTTTGCCCATGCATAGAAGATTTTTTTAAAAGAGCAAATTCTGAGATTGGATAAAGGCACTGCTTCCCCCTAACCTGAAATCCTAATTGACATTGCTCCTTTCCCCCTCCCTCCTGTTCCATGGGAAATGGGTGGGCAAAGCAAGATAGTTCGCTGGAATTCACATTTGAAGAAAGCAACAACTTTGCGAAGTTGTAAACATGCAATGCCATTTGCAGATGCATTGCAGTGATTGACTCTAAGGCACTAGAGCTCCTCCTAAGGTGCTTTTGCCATTGGGCTGCTGAGATGCCTCTTCCCCCTCCCTCCTGTTGCCTTGGAAACCAGAGCAAAAGGCAGGAAAGAACCCTAGAGGAGAGAACTGAAAGATAACTTTGTAGCTCTTTAAACCTCTCCAGCAGCTGCTATTTGGTAAACCCGAATAAAAGCCAAATAATTTCAGCTTTTATTAGTATCATCCATATGAGTAGCTGAATGATTCTCTAATCTGTATTTGGCTTAAAAATACCAAAAAATACTGCTAGGGTATTTTTAGATATTCAGATTGGTTTGTACTGAATGAACACCCCTAATTGTGATAAAGGCAAAGTATAATTAACATCCATTTATAAGCCTGTCTTGCAACGATGGTATTTGGGTTCACAGCCCATAGTTTGGAAACCTGGGATACACCGTGTACTATAAATGCAGAACATGGCAATCATACTCTTCAGAAAAATATAAACCTTGCTTACGTATTTTGTTTCCCAGAAGTTGGGCAAAATCTGTTGCAGTCTGAATGAGATAGTGTTGATATTAAGCAGAAGCAAGCGGAAAGAGGTTTGTCATCAGCTTTAAAACTGTGTATTCAAATTGTGATGATGTAGAATGACCATTCATGCTAAATGTCTGTTCCTGAAGTAGTCACACTTTTTCCAGGCTCTCTTATATGTGCTTTTTATGTGTGCCAACCTTCCAATATTACTTTTGCTGTAGGGATGGTTGCAGAGGAGTACAATGCCTTCTTTTATTCTCTGGTCTCCCAGGATACTCAAGAAATGGCATACTCAACCAAACGGCAGAGGTTTCTAGTAGATCAAGGCTATAGCTTTAAGGTAATTTTGTCCCTATATCCTGTAGCATTGTACTTCCAAGTCTTATTTTTAATGGTAACCAACTTTCCAATGTATAAATGGACCAATAGTACTGTAACTAGAGGAAAGCAACTTTACACTAACCTTATTATATTTTGATTTGTGTTGTCTATATGGTAGTAAAAGCTGAAGGGGGGATTCATGATCACTATACTGAACATATTTGTTTATTGGAAGTATCTAAATTTGAGCATATTGTACTTCTCATCTTAATGCTGTGATTCAGTGCCTTATGACTTTGATCCAGAGATGTATGAACAGGAGGCTATGTGCTTTCTTCTTTATTTGCATTGTCATGGAAATGTAGGCTGGGGAGAGGACACAGTGCCAGTCTGACAGAGTGTAAGAAAAAGTGCACTATTATTTCATGTTGTTAACTGTTTACTGAATTATTTTAAGAATTACATTATTCACTGACGTATCAGTACTTATTCCACTGGTTAACAAAATAACCATTCTGCAGACCGATGATGTGTATTTTTACTGCCATACAATTCACCAAGTACTTTTCTTGTGGGTGAACATTTGAAGAAAATAACAGTTGGTGTTTCTTCCTGATTCCCAGGTGATCACTAAGCTTGCAGGTATGGAGGAAGAAGAACTTATGTTTTCATCCAAAGAAGAACAGCAGCAGCTCCTCCAAAAGGTTTTGCAGGCTTCTGACATGGATGCTGAGGAAGAGGTTGTTGCAGGAGAGTATGGATCAAAATCAACTCAGGCAAGTGGATATTATGCTACTAAAAGTCCCATCAAATTTCTCGTTGAGGAGAAAATAATTATGTTCTACACATCAATAGGTTACTACCCCTACCTTCTCAAGAGGAGAAGCTGAGATACGCACACGCCTCTCTGGCTGCAGTAGTCTCAATAATGAACAGGAGGAAGAAGTTGACAGAGTACTCTTTCTATGTGCATTGCTGTCCTCCCATCCATCTTTGAGGCTGTTTCCATGGGCAAAGCAAAGAGGCAGGCCCGGCTTGTTTTCCAAATGTGGCCCTAGCTTTGTTACACCAGACTGATTTAAACCTCTAGCCTTTTGCTTCCATGTGCCTGTCAGTGGCTGCTAGAACACCCAGGATCAGGAGTGTCGGGCAGGTTTTGCAGCCACTGCAACACTGTCTCCAAGTGAATACTTTTCCACATTAGAATAAATGACAATTCAGTCTTGCAGAAAAATATAGGTACATATGCACATGTCAAAGTATGCACTCAAGGGAACTAAACTTTCTCCTAGACCCTGGTATTAAGAGTAGAGCTTGTTGATATTTGCACATTCCAAGCAACTGAAGTTACGGGGCACCTGTGTGGTAAGGGGGCGAGGCCTAGCGGCAGTCTAGTTTTATTGCTTCTCCCTCTGGTCCATTCCTTGACATCATGCGCTTAGCAACGTACAGGGAGTTATATCATCTCTCTGGTTTCTGATTGGCCTAACAGGCCTGAGGTCAATCAGAGACCCTCTCCATAAATCTAGTTAGCCTTTGCTTTATGGCTGGCTTTGTAACCTCTTGGCACTGAAGCATGTCAGTGCTTACACAGCTCCCTTAGTGTTGCCATCCATCTTGACTGCTTGCTTGGAAGGGCTATGCCCTGAACATCTATGACTTGCTGGAACTAACTGCCTGAGATGACCCAATAATGGTAACTTGGAACCTTGACTCTATGTATTAGCTATGCTGGATATGCTTAGATTTATTTGTTTTATCCCTTCACGGTCTTGTCTCTTTTAATATTTTTGCACTTTAAATAAATAACTATATTTTTATCTTGTTGTGGATTTTGCCTTTATTGACCTCAAAGCCTTCTTCCAGAGCCTTGGCTTTTGACCACCTACCAGCTAACTATTTTGTGTCTGGAAACTCAGTCTGCATTCCCACTTTGCAGGGCTGCCTTTTCTTGTTAATTCCCTGAAAAGCCGGGAGACTTGTCCTTTCGCTCCTGGGCTGTGGGGATAGACAGTGGCACCTATCAAGACTAGGGTGAGATTTAGTCTCTCTCTAATATTTTGTAACTTTGATTTGCTGCAAGCCCTTTGTACCAAAAGTCCTTACCCGGGATTGGAAAGGGAGCTGTGTATCCACTGACATCCTTCAGTGTCAAGAGGTTACAAGTTTGTATGGGCAAAGCAGATGATTTTTCATGGTAGGAATGGCACTGAACTCACTGGTTATGTGTTCTCTTATTCTAGGTTTCTCGACATCATGGCACAATGAGCTCTATGTCTGGAGCAGATGATACAGTCTATATGGAGTATCAAGCCTCACGAAGCAAAGCATCTTCAAATAAACACGTCCATCCACTTTTTAAACGCTTCAGGAAGTAATGTAAAGGGACTATATTATGCCATTATGCATCTCTCTCTTCCCACAAGGAGAAGGAGGAAACCTGAAGTCAATTATATAATTTGATAAAATAATTAGCTAAAGGATAAAACAGTTTGAAGCTGTTCAGTCATTATAATGGAAGATGCTGTAAACAAGCTTTATTTTTATTAATCTTGTATGGTATTTTGCAGGTAATATTTTCAGGCTATATTTTTATTTAATCGTTTAAAAGATGGTTTCAAAACAATTCTGAAATAGGACTTTTTTGTATATATTTGTATCTTGTATCTGTATAGGTTTAGAGGCTTGAAAATATTGAATTAAATGTTCTGTACAAAAAGAAAATATACAGTATCTTACCTTTTTTTCCTTTGAATCCTCTTGGGGCCCTCAAATTGGATCCATTAGATTAAGACTTGAAGAGTGTTGTTTTTAATTAAAGAATGCTTCTGACACAATTTTTTAAAAGCCCTTTTCTTAGCACCCTTTTGTGTAGTTTTCTGTACTACTTAAGAATAAAAAAAGAGTGTGTTAAAGGACTAATATACACTAATATGTTTCTACTACATTTAGTGGAGAATTCTGCACATGCCCTTTGTATCACTGGTATACTACCTGACTTTCATAGGATGGCTGCTGTTGAACAATAGCAAGCAACCAGGCCTAATTGAGTCAGGTGGTATCAAGTCACCCAGAGTGTGCTGCTAGGCCTAGGTCTGCCAGCCTCCAGGTGGACCTGGAGATCCCCCAGAATGACAACTGAACTCCAGACAACAGAGATTGTCCCCCTGGAGAAAACGGGTGGACTCTGTGGCATTATATCCAGATGAGACCTCTCCCCTCCTCAAGCTCTGCACTCCTCAGACTTCACCACAGAATCTCCAGGAATTTCCCAACCTGGAGCAGGCAATCCTAGGCCTGGCTCCAACCTACCTGCTATGTAGCTATTCAGATGGAATACTTCGCAATCTGAGCATTCCAGTCCTGCTTTTGCTTCCTGCCCTCTCTGTCTGTCTTTCTCTCACTGTTGATGGCAGGGCCTAGAGTAGATCCTTGAAGAGGCCATTTCAAAAGGTATTGGGAGGGAGTTTTTTTAAAAAACTTTTCGGATTTTTCTGTAGAGCCATGGAGTCCCCTGAGTCTGTAGAAAAACCTGCTGTGGGAGAGTGTGTCCCCTATTTGCAGAAATAAGTATCCACACACAGAGGGGAATGTTGAGAATTAGATATATAGATGGTTAAAAGCAAGCTAGCAAGCCAATCCAAAGCAAAGCTTTTTCAAACAGCCAAGTATGAAACCTGCCCCAGGTCACCTCACCTCTGCTCCGAGCAATTAGGGCATCCACCTTGCCAGGATTAAAATCTTTTTTTGCCCTTATCCAGTTAATAACAAAGTCTGACCTAAGGTACTGCTGTATAGAATACAAAGAAAAGAGCTGGGTATTAGCAATATGTTTTATCTGAAGTTTATTTATTATTTTTCCAAGTTACAACAGACATTCCTCCATTTTTAACTTTACAATAATATGTCTAAATTTTCACATCATGTTCACCCAAGTATAGACACGTGCCCATCTCGCATAAAAGACATCATCACTTTTGCCCTGTAAAGCCAAGCTTAGCTTGTCCATTTCAGCCATCTCCAATAATTTGTAAATCACTTCTCCCTTGGCGGGGAGCTCATCTTGTTTCCAATATTTAGCTAAAAGTATTCTGGCAGTCGTCATAATATAGACCAACAAGTACTTTTCTTTCTGTTTAAGGCTACCAGGGATCATATTTAGTAAAAATATTTCTGGGGATAAATTTATACTTATATTCAATATTTCTAAAATTAGTTTCTGTATCATTTTCCAATACTTAAAGACTCTTCCACAATGCCACCACATATGAAAAAAGTCCCCATGTTTGATTTGCACTTCCAACAGTTGTTAGATAACATCGGGTTACATTTTGCTACCCTATCAGGTGACCAATACCACCTATGGAATACTTTATATATATTTTCCTTGTAATTGGTCGCTTTCATATATTTTAAGGATTTCCAAGTCTCTGCCACATCCAGACTATGTCTTAAATCTTTCATCCAAGCTAACATCAATGAATTAATTACCTCTTCCTGCATATAGTCCTCTAATAATAGCTTATACAGCTTTTGTATTGGTTTATCATTTGTCGACAACCAGATTTTATCCAGCTGTGTATTAGAGTCCTGGAAACCTACCATCGCATCCTTGACATACCTAGATTTAAGTTGTATATTTTCCCACCATGTATATTTTATATTATAAATATTTAACAAAACTTCCTCTGATTTCAGATTATTATGTTCATCCAGTAATATCTCATAACATGCTCTATCCTCCATACTGGTAAGGGAAGGCTTTACAAATGCTTCTAAGGGTGATACCCACTTTGGTGTTTTACTATAATATCTCTCCTTAACTTCATTCCATACTTTTAGAAGCGCATCTCTAACAATATGATTTTTAAAATTAGAGTGGATCTTATCTTTCCCATACCATGTATAGGCATGCCATCCCATCAGTAGGTCGTGGCCCTCTAAATTTAAAGTCCTAATATCTCCTAACGTTAGCCAGTCTTTAATCCAACACAAAGCCGATGCTTGATAATATAACCTCCAATAGGGCAACCCACACCCTCCTTTTTCCTTTCTATTCTGAAGTATCTTCCATTTAATCCTAGCTCTTTTAGGATGCCATATAAAATTTTTGGTAAGTCTATTTAGTTCAGTAAAGAATTTTAAATTTTTTAGTATAGGTAGATTTTGAGTTACAAAGAGGAACTTCGGCAAGATATTCATTTTAATGGTAGCTATTCTTCCCATTAGGGATAGCTGTATACCTTTCCATCTCTCTAAGTCTTTCTTTATTGCCTCAAGCAATTTATAATAATTATCTTCTACGAGCATATTGTTGTTTCCTGATAGTATGATTCCTAGATATTTCACTTTCTTAACGACTTCTACTCCTGTAATTTTTTGGATTTCTTGTACTATCTTAGATCTACAGTTTTTCGTTATCATTTTAGTTTTCCTCTGATTTATCTTAAGCCCGGCTACAGAACCAAATTTTTGTATCAGCTCTAATAGGGGTCCTAATGATTTCATCGGATTTTCCACTATAAATACAACATCATCTGCGAAGGCTCGTAACTTAAATATCTCACCCTTCACCCTCAAGCCTTGAACTAATTCACACTTCCTAACTTCTTCATTCAATGTTTCAAGGGCAAAGATAAATAATAGAGGTGATAGAGGACATCCTTGTCTGGTGCCCTTTTGGATTTCAATAACTGATGTCTTATCTCCATTAACCACTACATTGGCATATTGTTTTCCGTATATTGCTTGTATCAGTCAAGAATTGGGTTCCACACTCCCAACTTCTTAGTTTTTGTATTATAAACTCCCAGGAGATATTATCGAATGCTTTCTCTGCATCTAAAAACATTAATGCCAACTGTTTCTCTGGATGTTGTTCATAGTATTCTATAACATCTAAAATTATTCGCACATTGCTCTTACTTTGCCTTCCTGGGAGAAAACCCGCTTGGTCTTGATGAATCTCTTTCGTTAGCACTTTCTTTAACCTTGTTGCTAGGATGTTTGCATAGATCTTATAGTCTGCGTTCAAGAGTGAGATGGGTCTATAGTTTTTAATATCTTTATCATCTGTAGCCGGTTTATGAATTAAAGTAATCGTTGCTTGTTGCCAAGAATCTGGTATTTTCCCTTTTATTCTTATATCTTGTATCAATTCTTTTTCGGATTTTTCTGTAGAGCCATGGAGTCCCCTGAGTCTGTAGAAAAACCTGCTGTGGGAGAGTGTGTCCCCTATTTGCAGAAATAAGTATCCACGCACAGAGGGGAATGTTGAGAATTAGATATATAGATGGTTAAAAGCAAGCTAGCAAGCCAATCCAAAGCAAAGCTTTTTCAAACAGCCAAGTATGAAACCTGCCCCAGGTCACCTCACCTCTGCTCCGAGCAATTAGGGCATCCACCTTGCCAGGATTAAGATCTTTTTTTGCCCTTATCCAGTTAATAACAAAGTCTGACCTAAGGTACTGCTGTATAGAATACAAAGAAAAGAGCTGGGTATTAGCAATATGTTTTATCTGAAGTTTATTTATTATTTTTCCAAGTTACAACAGACATTCCTCCATTTTTAACTTTACAATAATATGTCTAAATTTTCACATCATGTTCACCCAAGTATAGACATGTGCCCATCTCTCATAGAAGACATCATCACTTTTGCCCTGTAAAGCCAAGCTTAGCTTGTCCATTTCAGCCATCTCCAATAATTTGTAAATCACTTCTCCCTTGGCGGGGAGCTCATCTTGTTTCCAATATTTAGCTAAAAGTATTCTGGCAGTCGTCATAATATAGACCAACAAGTACTTTTCTTTCTGTTTAAGGCTACCAGGGATCATATTTAGTAAAAATATTTCTGGGGATAAATTTATACTTATATTCAATATTTCTAAAATTAGTTTCTGTATCATTTTCCAATACTTAAAGACTCTTCCACAATGCCACCACATATGAAAAAAGTCCCCATGTTTGATTTGCACTTCCAACAGTTGTTAGATAACATCGGGTTACATTTTGCTACCCTATCAGGTGACCAATACCACCTATGGAATACTTTATATATATTTTCCTTGTAATTGGTCGCTTTCATATATTTTAAGGATTTCCAAGTCTCTGCCACATCCAGACTATGTCTTAAATCTTTCATCCAAGCTAACATCAATGAATTAATTACCTCTTCCTGCATATAGTCCTCTAATAATAGCTTATACAGCTTTTGTATTGGTTTATCATTTGTCGACAACCAGATTTTATCCAGCTGTGTATTAGAGTCCTGGAAACCTACCATCGCATCCTTGACATACCTAGATTTAAGTTGTATATTTTCCCACCATGTATATTTTATATTATAAATATTTAACAAAACTTCCTCTGATTTCAGATTATTATGTTCATCCAGTAATATCTCATAACATGCTCTATCCTCCATACTGGTAAGGGAAGGCTTTACAAATGCTTCTAAGGGTGATACCCACTTTGGTGTTTTACTATAATATCTCTCCTTAACTTCATTCCATACTTTTAGAAGCGCATCTCTAACAATATGATTTTTAAAATTAGAGTGGATCTTATCTTTCCCATACCATGTATAGGCATGCCATCCCATCAGTAGGTCGTGGCCCTCTAAATTTAAAGTCCTAATATCTCCTAACGTTAGCCAGTCTTTAATCCAACACAAAGCCGATGCTTGATAATATAACCTCCAATAGGGCAACCCACACCCTCCTTTTTCCTTTCTATTCTGAAGTATCTTCCATTTAATCCTAGCTCTTTTAGGATGCCATATAAAATTTTTGGTAAGTCTATTTAGTTCAGTAAAGAATTTTAAATTTTTTAGTATAGGTAGATTTTGAGTTACAAAGAGGAACTTCGGCAAGATATTCATTTTAATGGTAGCTATTCTTCCCATTAGGGATAGCTGTATACCTTTCCACCTCTCTAAGTCTTTCTTTATTGCCTCAAGCAATTTATAATAATTATCTTCTACGAGCATATTGTTGTTTCCTGATAGTATGATTCCTAGATATTTCACTTTCTTAACGACTTCTACTCCTGTAATTTTTTTGATTTCTTGTACTATCTTAGATCTACAGTTTTTCGTTATCATTTTAGTTTTCCTCTGATTTATCTTAAGCCCGGCTACAGAACCAAATTTTTGTATCAGCTCTAATAGGGGTCCTAATGATTTCATCGGATTTTCCACTATAAATACAACATCATCTGCGAAGGCTCGTAACTTAAATATCTCACCCTTCACCCTCAAGCCTTGAACTAATTCACACTTCCTAACTTCTTCATTCAATGTTTCAAGGGCAAAGATAAATAATAGAGGTGATAGAGGACATCCTTGTCTGGTGCCCTTTTGGATTTCAATAACTGATGTCTTATCTCCATTAACCACTACATTGGCATATTGTTTTCCGTATATTGCTTGTATCAGTCAAGAATTGGGTTCCACACTCCCAACTTCTTAGTTTTTGTATTATAAACTCCCAGGAGATATTATCGAATGCTTTCTCTGCATCTAAAAACATTAATGCCAACTGTTTCTCTGGATGTTGTTCATAGTATTCTATAACATCTAAAATTATTCGCACATTGCTCTTACTTTGCCTTCCTGGGAGAAAACCCGCTTGGTCTTGATGAATCTCTTTCGTTAGCACTTTCTTTAACCTTGTTGCTAGGATGTTTGCATAGATCTTATAGTCTGCGTTCAAGAGTGAGATGGGTCTATAGTTTTTAATATCTTTATCATCTGTAGCCGGTTTATGAATTAAAGTAATCGTTGCTTGTTGCCAAGAATCTGGTATTTTCCCTTTTATTCTTATATCTTGTATCAATTCTTTAAATGGTAAACTGATCTGCTCCTCAAAAATTTGATATAGCTCTGCGGGTAAGCCATCCGGTCCAGGTGTTTTTTTCTTCTTCTGATTCTTAATTGCTTCTACTACCTCACACATTGAAATTCTTTCATTTAGTATTATTCTGTATTTCTCTTCCAGTTTTTTTATGAGTTCTTTCTTTCAGATATTTACTTATTAACTCTTTATTCTGTGGTTCCTGTGCATAGAGGTTGTTATAGAATCCTTCTACTATCTTGACAATCTCTTGTAAGTTATATTTTATTTCTCCTTTCTCATTTTTCAATGCAGATATCATCTGTTTCTCTCTTTCTTTCCTGAGTCTATAAGCTAACCATCTGGTCGGCTTATTTGCATTTTCAAAATAGTACAGTTTTGTGTACTCTATTTTCCTAGCTATCTCATGTGTTAGTGTTAAATTCATTTTGTGCTGTAGCATCTTTAGTCTATCTCTCCTGTCTTTGCACCCTTAATTTTGTGTATATTTCATTCCTTCTTCTCTTTCTCCAGATCTCCTGACTAATACACCGGCCCCTCATGAAGGCTTTAAACGCGTCCCATACTGTTCCTATGGCTATTTCTGATTGCAAATTCCTCTTTAAAAAATCCTGAATTTCCCATTTAGTAAGCTCTATAAATTTTGGGTCCTTCAAAAGGGCTACATTCATTCTCCAACATGTGTTTCTCCTTTTTTCCTTAAATATCAATAGCAGGGGATTGTGATTCGCAAAAGTTCTTGGCAGAATTTCCGCCTCTAGCACTTCTTGAACCCAGCCGGTGGAGACCCATGCCATATCGATCCTTGACCATGACCTATACCTAGCTGAGTAATATGTATAATCTTTGGTCCCTATATTTCTACTTCTCCACACATCATATAGTCCATATTCTTCTGCCATATCTAGAAATATTTTTGGCAAGATCTGTCCTTCTTTCTTTTTCCATAACAGCGATTTTCTATCTATTTCTGTGTCAAAAACTGCATTGAAATCTCCTACAATACATATGTTCTCACCTTGGTATTCATTTACAATTTCATATATTTTTCTAAAGAAAGGTTCTTGGGTTTGGTTCGGGGCATAAATATTTATTATTATACCTTTTTCAAATCATCTTATTTTTATTACTACGATTCTTCCATCCTCCGACGCCATTAACAGTTCTGGAGAAAGCTGTTCCTTAACATAGGTCACTACCCCTCTCTTCTTACTCCTATCTGCCGCTATAAATTCTTTACCAAGCTTTCTGCATGTTAAATACTTAACGTCTTCTTTCTTAATATGGGTTTCTTGTAGACAGACCACTTCCGCTTTTAGTTTACTTATTTGGTGTAATATTTGTCTTCTCTTCTGCGGGCCATTGAGACCATTAATGTTTACCGATACTATTTTAAATTGTTTCCTATCTAACATGTTTATTTCTTAAAATAACGTGATTTACTTTTAAATTGAAGTCTTGTTTGCATATGTGTCGGAGTTACTTTTAAGCCTCTTTTTCCTTTTTTACCTGGCTTTTTCCCTAGTTCTTGCCTGTGACTTTCTACCTCTTCTTCTGCCCTATCCTCTTCTTCTTCTACTCCGTCTTCTGCTTCTGCTTCCCTCTGCCACCCCAACTCCTCTCCGTATTGCTCCAAAAAAATTTCTACCTTAAAGATAGAGTCTATTCTTTGTCTTCGGGTGCCGTAGGTAAAAAGTACGCCTTCCAGGATCAACCATCTATAGGGGATCGTATTCTTCCTTAGAAGGTTAGTTAGTATTCCATATCCTTGTCGTTTTTCTCTGACACGCCAAGGTACCTCTTTTAAAAAAAGAATCTCTTCACCTTTTATTGTTACTTTCTTTTCATTTGTGGCCTTGAGGATTCTCTCTTTCATCTCCCGTTTATACAATTTTATATGTGTCTCTCTTGGGTTTTGATTTCTTCTCGCATAGGCTGAATTCCTCCTGTAGACTGCCTCAATTTCACTTGAGACCTCCTCTTTTGTTCCTATCTCCAGCTGCTCCACTAAATTATCTACCAAGACCTCTTTTAAATCTTTTTCTAGATTTTCGGGGATATTCTGGCACCGTAGGATTAACGCTGCTTTATCCATCTCCATGTGGATCAGGGTTTCCTCTATTTTATCACTCTTTAGCTTTAACTCTTAAAAGTCATATTCTAGCTCATTCACCTTTTTTCTGTTTTGTAACCCCATTTTGTAATGTTTTGTATTTCTTGTCTATTATCATTTATTTGTTTCTTAATCTCCTCTGTTTCTCTCTTAATTTGGTCTGTTAGAGCATCTATTTTATTATGTATAGGGTCAATTTCCTTTCTCATAGCTTGGGCCACTGACTCCTGAATCATAGATTTCAAATCTTTGATAGATAGCTGGGTAATACTCATTGTGGCAAATTTCAATTGAGTCTGTCCAGGTGATGAAATTGAGGATTTTCTACTGCCACCTCCTCCTCCTCCACTAGCCATCCGCTATTTACTCTATTTTTAATTTTTATTTATTTACCACTCTTCTGCTTCTTATAACTTTTGGGGCTTCTATCTCTGGCCCAACTATACCAGTTCAAAAATACCACCTCTTTCACTATCTACAAACTAAATATCTAACCTTTAAGTCAGACTGTTATCAACAATAAACAGTAGACATAACAGCAATAAACAACAATGTGCACTAGACTTATACCAATATGTATCAACCACCAATAGTTTCCAAAACACCCTTACAGTTCTTGTCCTTTTCCACCTCTGCCAGCTCTCCCCACTTCTCTCCACTTTATCCAAACTTCCTCTCCCTGTCTTTTTAAACTTCCCCCCCTTGTCCAGACTTACAGTATATCATCCTCTACTTCCCTTCGTTGTATTTTTCAGATCCTATTTCACCTCTGTCCTTCTGTCTCTCTCGTGCTACTTCTCCTCTGTCTGTTTGCCTCCGTCCGTCTCTGTCTCTCTCGTGCTCCTTCTCCTCTTTCACAGTCAGTCAATTCTTTGCTCCAGTTCTCTCTCTCCACTCGCAGCCTCTCGTTCCGTTTTCACTGCTCCAGTTCACTCTCTCTCGCCGTCTCCTTCTTTTCCCATCTGTCTGTTCCACTCCGCCTCCACCTGGTCTGTCTGCACCGTCTCTCCACCTTTTGCCAGCACTTCACCTCCTCCTCTCGACCACCGTCGTTGTCGGCAGCTCTCTCTTCTCAGCCCTCACTCTTTCTCCACGCTTCCACTCCTCTCGGCTTCAGCTTCGTCACTCTGATGACGGCCGTAATCTCTTAAAGCTGCAGTACACCAGTCTCAGAGCAGGGACGAGGGGGAAGAGAAAAAACAAGCAAACTGTAAATTATACCCTGATTTATCACTTTTATAATTTAATGGACTGCCTTTTTCTTTTATTACCTCTCCTTACGGTTTATTTAGGCTTTTGGGGTAAATCCTAAATAGCCTTTCTCCCACTATAAGTCTTCCCCCTTCTCTCAGTACTCTTAAATGATATGCCCTTCATCCCTACTCCACCACCAGCTACAAAAAAAAAAAAAAAGTATACTCAAGATAAGCCCAACACCAAAAGAAAAAGGACAAAAACAGTGATTGTTGATACTTAGCTACGGTATTTCTTTTCCAGGCTTTTAATTCTTTTAGACTCCCATCGGTTCCTTCAGGTTCCTCTACTGCTCAGCTTCAAGGCGAGCTTCTCCACGTCTCCTGCTTCAGGGTCTTCTGTACATCTTCAGAGCTTTGCCTTCCCCCTGAAAATGACACAGCCACCACCCCCCTGCCTAGCACTCTATTCCAAGTGCCTTATGAGGCGTTAAAATCGCCTGGGAGAGCGTGAAATAGGCTGTTGTGTGCAGAGCGTTCAGCACACACAGCCACCCTTCGAGAGACCGGAACCCCGCCTCCTCGGTATTAGCAATATGTTGACACCTGATTCATATTACTAAATTGTCTTCCACCGTACTGCATATAGATGTTAGCACTGGGAACAAGAGTAAACATTTAGGACTTCCCCCTTAGGTCAGTTTCCATGGGGTAATGCAGAGTTCCAGGAGACAGGACCAACATCTCTGCAAAACAATATCCCAACCATACCAAAACAAATTGATTGAATTTTTTAGTTGTCTTTGATGCATAGGAATTAACATGACGGCCACACTCTTGTGGCCCATTTGCAGATTGTAATGATTCCTTGTTTTAGTGTGTGTGTGTGTGTGTGTGTCTTTAAATGTTTGGTTGCAGTGCTAGAAGAGTAGAGTGATTGAGAGAGACAAGTGTGCTGTGATTGGAGGATGACTGAGAGTGTGGGAGTTGTTTGGAGTGAATCTCCGTGTGTGTCTTCAAGTCAGTTATAGAGTGAGTCAGTTATTCAGTTAGTGAGTCTGTCAGTGACTGAGATGACACAGTTCTGTGTGGAAACTTAAGAGTTCGGTATATATGTCTTTAAAAAGGTTAAATGTGGAGGAGCCTTTCCTTATTAGCTTCATTAACCAGAGGTCGTAAGCCAAACGTACAAACAGCTACTATAAAACATATTACACATAGTTACAAGATAATTTAGATCAAACATTTTTGCAATAAAAACTAATAAACATACTCATAAACAATAGACAACATTAATAGACAACATTTTACAGACTTCCATAAACTCTATAAAATCCCATGATATTATGGAAATTAGTTTAAAAATTTGTATGCATAAAACTACCTACAGCATTTCAAAGCCACTTTAAAAATAGCACTATCGATAGATATTTTGCCACCAAGCGACTCATTTCAGGATCATCTGCTAGGAGTATGGTTATCACCCAAGGTTCAATAGGGAGGTGATGTCTATGTAAAATAGGAGTAATCCAACACGATCTGGGGCCAATCCACTGGTGGCAAAATAACAGAAGATGATCTAAAGTCTCTATTGCACCTGATCCACAATCACATAATCTATTTGAATACTGTTTTTTAGCAAAACGGCCACTTAGCTCTGCAGTTGGAAAAACATTCGACTAGCAAGCGTGAAGACATCTAAATCTAGGGGATGTAAGGAAGCTCATGTATGAGGGAATTTTCTTAGGTGGCACAATCCCTAAGGCAGAGTTGGAGCATACTTGCCTAGCACGAATTGAAGTGCTGAGTCAGTCAATGTTTGTCACCCTCAATCTAATCAAATTTAGTGTTTCTTGGTAGTTTATATTGTTAAGCACGGTAGGGGGAAGACCAATCCTCTCCAGTTTATTATCTATATGTTTTGCCCACGTACATTTATAATTATCCTCCTTTAAAAAATAAAGAAGACCCCCCTTGGGCATTAGGTGTCATATAAAGAACTTTCAGTCTCAATTTAAAGGCAGGCTTCCAGGCTCTCGACTCAAAGAAACATTGTGCAAATTCTTCTCTGCAACACATTTAGGGACTCCTGTAATTCTACGCAGGAACTGGAGAAGGATCTGATCTGATGATTCAGAGATTTCTTTAATCCAGATAGCAGCCCCATATAAAAATTGGGAAGTAACTTTCGCATTAAAAGCTGTAATGGCCATCAGAACATACTGACCACCTCTTGAAATGTGGAGGAGCTATGAGAAGAGTCTGTGAGACTCTAAAGTTATGAAAGAGAGTCAATAATTATGTATAACCAGTGTGGCTGCTTATGTGAAAGAGAGATTCCTGTCAGAGTGGGATCTTATTGTCAAACAAGACTGTGTGTGATACCTTGCCAGTTTATTTACCAGTTCCTTTTCCCCAAAACAGTTACAGATAACGAGCAACTTATTTTTGTTCCTTAATAAATCATATTTTGTTTAAGTTTAACCCAGAATTCAGTTCAATCCTTCTTCAGGGCCACATAGACCTCTGAAAAGCCCAGACCCTAGGTCACATAACCAGCGGCTGCAACAGAGAGAAGATTTGGAACTTCTTAAAATTCCTGCTGGCAACAGAAACTACCCAGTTTATAAGCACAGAATATAATTTTAAAGTAAAAACAGTCCCCCCAAGAAGCAGTGTGCCACACAGATGCAAACTATTAAACACTAAATCAGTGAATGAGTCATGAGTGCTTGCTAGTACTGCCAATAGATTGAGTTGTGTGTGAGAGGAAGGGTTGTTAAGCTGACACATAGCTTTCCCATATTACAGGGGAAGGAAAAACTGGAGGCACTTGCTACAGCTGCTCCACACTTGTCTTTCTTCTAGGGAGGGCTGGAATGGATGAAATACCAGGGCTCTTGGTTTGAGACATCATCTCCACTCTCCAGGTTGGTTGGTTTGGGGTGCCTTATCTTTGTAGCCCATGATGCAGAAATGAAGATGGGTTGGTTACCTGGATTTACAATGCATGGTACTTGTAATGGTTGTGAAAAGACACAGAGAAATGTTAAGCATCAGTTATTTATTTTGGTTTTCCCTGGCTGTTGGCTTTGCATTTTTTGTTTGTTTGTGCATAGTGCCTTAGCACCAAAGCCCCTTGATGTGTTCTTGTAGTCTAAACACAGAATGATGCCATGTATCTGAGAACCATGCTTATTTGTTTGTTTATATTGGATTTATTCCCTTACTATATTCCCTTACCATGGCTTATATAATCCTGGTGGGGTGCCCTGAATGTGTTAGCTGCAAGACTGGGCAGAGGCACAGTTGTTTGGGGCTCTCCTTTGATTCTAAATGGATACTTTAATATGCTATCTCTTTCATAGGTACACCATTACACAATTGTCACAATTGTCCAATGTGGGACTGTCAAGACTGACCCTGTCTTGTTGCAGTAATGTAACCAAGCTTTACCTGGGTTTGGCCTCAGTAATGCCCTGAAGAAGAAGAAGAAGAGTTTGGATTTATACCCCGCCCTTCACTGCCCAAGGTGTCTCAGAGCGGCTTACAAACTCCTTTTCCTTCCCCTCCTCACAACGGACACCCTGTGAGGTAGGTGGGGCTGAGAGAACTTCTTGACAGAAACTGTCCTTGAGAGAACAGCTGTGCCAGAGCTTGTGACTGACCCAAGGTCACATCAGCAGGTGCGAGTGGAGGAGTGGGGAATCAAACCCGGTTCTCCCAGATAAGAGTCCACACACTGAACCACTACACCAAACTGGCTCACTTAACCACTACACCAAACAGCACACACCATAGCACAAAAGAAAGCTTTACTGAAGATATTCAAGAAAAGATATAAAAAGAAGGTGTATAGTTCAGTGGCAATGAAATGCTCAAAAATAACAAAACTGACTAGCCACATTTACTGGAGTCCTAACACAGTGCAGTTAGTTCTTGAAAGAAAGAATTCCAGGGCATAATACAGTTTTTTCTTGACAGCCAGGAGAGGTAGGAGGAAAAGAGTGAAAAACGGAGTAATGATACACCTTCCATCTTCAGTGCAGACCTGCATTGGGACTGCACCTGCACAGGCTGGCTGCAGAGCATTTTTTCCTAGCCTAAGCTCCTAAAGGGTGCACCCTGCCCCTTCCAGAGCCGGCATGCACGGGTTTTCCTGCCAAAGGCGTCAGATGCTCCAACAGCAGGTGCCCCCTTCCCTCAGTTCCTTTTTTGTCACCGCAAAGATAGGAAGCTTTCTAGTGCACTCTCTTTACTGGCTTGGATCTTCTTCGTGGTCTCTGTGCATCACACCCCTGGGATTATGCGCCTGCGCTGATCCGAATTGGTGTATACAAAGCTCAAAATGGGATTTTCGTGCCTCCATCCCAGGAATGCGCAGGAACCCCACTGTGCATGCCCAAGGGGGTGGGGCGTGGACATCCCACCAGTTCTCTTCCGACCGCCATGCTAACAGTTTGTTTCTGTCAGTCAGTGAAGAAGTGGTATTTCTCTCACAAGGGATTTTGTCTATTAGTTTTCTTTCTCATTTTTTCCTTCGTTTTACTAAAAATACTTTAAAAAAAAAAAAAAAGAGAGAGAGGATTATTTCCTTTTTGAGGGTCACCACTGCCTCTAGTGGCTTCCCGCCCCCCCGCCCCCGCCCCCCGGGTTAAATTTTTTATTCACCTCACCTGAGGGAAATTTTCTTTTTCTTGTGCCATTGTGGTTTTTTTACAGCCAAAAAGTGGGGGTGTTTTAAAAGGTGTGTCAGCTGCGGCAGAGCTTTGTATACCACCGATTCAGATCAGCACAGGCACATAATCCCATAGATGTGACTGCACAGATGACCACTCGAAGATCATCAGTTACAGGTAAGCAACCTGTTTTTTTCAGTTGTCATCAAGTAGGGTTATTTAGTGTTGAACTGTCTTCGGCTGAAGTTCTCTCACAGGTTGAGGTGATACAAACTGGCCTATCCTGAGTCGTTTTTCTCTGGTCTGATCGCTTATGGTACCACTTATGTGGCAACCAAGGCATTGTTTAAAAAGTGTTCTAAATGCAGGACTAAGTTAACGCACAGCAATGAACATGAGCTTTGTCTCTCGTGCCTTACAGAGTCAGCACTTGTGCCATTTGGCAGAGTTTCATTCCCAAGGCTCAGTCCGACAGAGCTTCCCGGCTGAAAGTCATGCTCTGGGAAAAGGTATTGTCCTGTTCTGGGCTTAGATCCTTCCCCTTCGGGTCACCCAACCTCTGATCCAACACCGGAGATCTGTACTGGACCACCATCTGTTTGGTCAGTTCCAGCCATTCCAGCCATTAGAAAGACCCATGGCCTGCCAAAGAGAGTCTCCTCAGTAGCTCCTACTTTGAAGTCTAGACAGCCTCAGTCACCATCTCCAGCTGCTTCAGCCTGTTCCCAATCAGAGCCACCAGCCAAAAAAACAAAAGAAATCCAAACATAAGGCCGATGCAGTTCCTAAGCATAGCAGGCATCAGTAACCTCCTGAGAGGCCCATTGATGACCAGCATGTCATTCTGGTGCCCCTTGCACGCTGTCGCCGCACTTCAACTCTCCTGCAGTTTCCCTTGCAGACTGAGATAAGGATCAGTTGAGTATCCCAACTGGTCAATTCGTGAGATCGGAAACGTCTCCATCACTTTCATGACAAGAAGCTGGCCCACCCCAGTACTATATGTCACCTACATACCGCAGGAGATAGGAAACCCACCATCCCCACCAGATGGATGTTGGGCATGGCCAAATGAGCTTAGATTTAATGGAGTCCTTTCCAGATTTGCTCTGTTCTGGTCCCAATATCACAAGCCTGATGAAGAGATTTCAGTAGCATCTCATTTCAGCGTTGAGACTGCATCCAACCCTGTTACCCAATGATGCGGTTGGGGATCCAACCCCAGTTTTCCCTAGTGAAGATTTATGTCCCTATGGAGAGCAAATGTTGAGGATAGCCAAGGTTCTCGACATTGACATCATTGCTTCAAACAACAGACCAAAGGACAGAATCCTGAGTTGCCTTTACCCCGACTCTCCAGGCATACTGGCATTCCCCATACTGGAGGGCCTCATGGATCTTACAGTTCTGATATGGCATAAACCGGTCTCTGTTCCAGTCACTCCTCATAAAATAAAAAATGTATATAGGGTTAAGCAGAACTCTTGTGAATTTCTGACCCATCATCCTATGTTACAGAGTACATGCAGGCACACCAGAGATCTGGTCAACGTTTCTCTCCAGCGAATTGGGAGAATCACAGGCTAGATGCCTTGGGACAAAATTCTTCATATGCCCTCAATTTTCAGGTCACGAACAACCAGACATTTATGGGCAGATACCAACTCTTCCTCTGGGAGAGTCTCTCTCAATATTTAGATAAATTGCCTGAAGAGTCTAAATTGCTTACTAAGCTAGTCCAGTCTGAGGCGATCAGGCTCTCCAAACAGGAGAGATCAATACAGGCAGGCATACTGCGGATATCTCAGCCAGATCTATGAAGTAGTCCTTAGAAGGCACTCCTGGCTTTGAACTATGGCTCTCCTGTTGGAGATACGATGTAAAATGGATGTCAGTAATGGCTTTCTTATTTTTCACACTGAGTCCATTGTTCTGTGTTTCCTATCTTGTCCCTGCTTCTGCGCTTGCGTAGGTATGCTGGCTGTAATGTGGGAGCTTCGCCACTACCGCTCGGTGTTATCACAGTGGCCTTGAATACAGACTTTGGACTATTCTTGAGTCTATGAGAATTTTCCAGTCCTGTGGAGCTGAGGGGGTGGGGGGAGTAGTCTCCCGACCATTAAGTAACCCTTCCGCTGGGAGTTTCCCGCGCGCGTGCTTCAAGTTCATTTGCTAGTCGCATTTTGCATCACACTATAACCATGCCTGAGCCGCACATCCCGCCATTCCTGACAATAACCGTCTTACTGTGGGTTTTAGCACTATATTCCAATAAAGCCTTTGTTGGTCTCAATTATGCTTGGATCTACTTGCTTTTGAACCTGACAGAAATTGTCAGGAATCCTCTTCAGTGTTCCTACCAGTTTGCGCCTCCCCACACCAGGATGAGTGGCCCCGGTGGAGCACCGGTGATGGTCCTGAGCACCACCACTCCCGTCACCTCAATTCCAGTAACTACCATTCCAGTGACCACGGTGCCAGTTGCGGTCGTGCCGACAACTACTGTTCCAGTGACAATGGCGTTGGTTCCGTACACTTCGGCAGGGCCCATCACTCCCTCTGTGACCGGGACTTTGGGGACCTCATACACCCCCCGATCTACAGCCCAGCTGGACCCATCCCGAGCCATGGAGGGGCTATACCCCGGACCTACTACCAGGGTGCCCCGATCCTGTGGGACAAATGGGTCACACAGCGGAAGTCGAGAGACTGGTCCAGGAACTTATTGGACACTACTCAGACAACCTGGTCGTTGCCGGGGAGCCAAAGCCGAGACAGCCTGATGGACCCCCGTGGGAGTTTTGGACTACCCCAGGGACGAACTCCCTATGGGCCAGTGAGGCCCAGCCCAAATAAGGATGTAGACACCCGGATGGACACGATTGAGGATGATTACCAACGGTTGATGCGGGATATGGGCAAGCTAATGCAATCCCTTCCGGGGATGATGGACCAAGCTATTCGCACCCATTTGCTCGCCCAGCCCGGACCTGCTCCGGGTCCAGGACCCCAATTGCCGCCAGGGCATCCTCCACCAGGGCCGGGGCAACCTATCCCTGGGCAGCCGGTGCCTGGACAGCCAATCCCGGGACAGCCAGCACCAGGTCAACTGGCACCTGGGCAACCAGTGCCTGGGCAGCCGGGTCCGGGGCAACCGATCCCGGGACAGCCGGCCCCTGGTCAACCTCCACCGGGGGTCCACTGCCAGCCCCGGCACCAGCACCCCAACCGATGCCAGACCCAGGACCCACACCCGGTCCAGGTCTAGTGCCTCCCCCACCAATTCTATGGCCAAAAGATCTGCTGGAGATCACGTTTGACAGAGATCCCGAGAGCGTCTCCTTCTTCATACTTCAGGTCAGAAAATTCATTCAGCGGTGGGGCCACCTGTTCCCAGATGAAGAACAACAGATGGAGTTTATCGCCTCCCGGTTGAGGGGAGTTGCAACCAGCTGGTATGTGGCGTTACATGATCTAGATGCAGTGGAATTGGGGAGTGTAGATGACTTCATGTGGGCCTTGAGAAACCGTTTTGAAGACCCAGCGGCTGCCCCGAAAGCAGAAGCCTTCCTCCGGACTTTTAAACAAGGGAGGCTTATAGTGAGGGAGTACTCCAGAGAATTCCAAAAGCACGCTGCCAAGATCCGGGACTAGATGGACCCGGTGCTAGCCCAGCAATACCGAATGGGGCTGGCAGTGGATGTCCGTAACAACGTCCTCAGCTCGAAAGAACCACGAACATTGCAGGGCTGGATGGAAGAAGCTGAGCGGGCTGAAAGCAGACTACGCATCATGAAGCTGGACATGTCCTTAGGGAACAATCGCCTGGCCACTTCCACTTCCCAACGCAAAGGGAAACCAGCCCCAGCCTCGAGCGGTCTACGGGATCAGTGCATGAGACAAGGTCTGTGTCTGAAATGTGGAGATAAGGGGCACTTTGCTGCCTCCTGCCCTAGGGAGGATTTGGGCCGGCTACCACCTCGCGAGGAAGACAGACGACGTCCGGGGCCCCCACCGAAGAAGGGCACAGCCAAGCCATGCAACCCCTGGGCCCTCTACACTAACCAGGAAGTTATAGACCCACTGTTCCTGGAGGAGGACGAACCAGAGCAGCAGGGAAACGAGCAGGTCCTGTTGTAAGTGGTGCAGCACAGCAGGACCCAGCCCCAGAAGCGTCCAAATTGGTGAGCAATTATCTCTCTCTATTTTTTGTGACTGTGATCATAATGAACCCGGCCATGGGGACCCACATTAGGGTATGGGGCCTCATTGACTCTGGTTGCGGGAGAGACCTCATTAACCCTTCTCTGGTTACAGGGTTAGAGGCAGCAGTAGTTAAATTGAAAGACCCCATCACATTCACCCAGATGGATGGGTCACCGATGAAGGAACCCTGCCGATTTGAGACTGTACCGTTACGCATGGGGGCGGGCGAGCACTGGGAACTTCGCTCCTTTGTGGTAGCTCCACAAGCCAAATTCCCCTTGGTGTTAGGCAGCCCGTGGTTACATGGTCATGATCCATACATTTTGTGGGAGGAAGGGATTGTGCATTTTATCTCCCCAAGATACTCAGAACATAGATGGGACCCGGAATGGGGCACTCCACCTGATAATGAACCTCCACGGGCTTGCCTAGCGGCAGAGGAGGTTGACCGCATCCCAGCAGAGTATCAGGACTTGTCTCGAGCTTTTGAGGAGGAGGAAGCTGACGAACTCCCCCCCCACCCATCGTAACTCAGACTGTGCCATTGAAATCCTCCCCGGTCAGAAAATGCCAAGGGGTAAAATCTATGCCATGAGCCCCATGGAGAAAGAGGAGTTGCACCAGTTCATTGATAAAAACCTGGCGCGTGGCTTTATCCGACTGGCTTCGTCTCCCTTCGCGGCTCCAGTGCTGTTTTGCAAAAAGAAGGATGGGGGGCTGAGACTGTGTTCGGACTATCGGGGACTGAATGCAGTATCTGCCACCAACGCCTACCCCATGCCCCTCATCAAGGATCTCTTGGCAGAAGTGGCTAAGGGGAAGATATTCTCTAAGTTGGATCTGCGAGATGCATATTTCCGAGTACGCATCTGGCAAGGAGATGAGTTTAAGACCGCCTTTAGCACCCCACTGGAACAATTTGAGTACAGAGCTATGCCATTCGGGCTCCAGGGGGCTCCGGGAGTTTTTATGAATCTGATAAATGAGGTGCTGCACCCCTACCTGTTTAAGGGGGTAGTTGTTTACTTGGATGACATTTTACTGTACTCCCCTGACCTAAAAACCCATGTCCAACTGGTTCGTGAAGTGCTCTCCAAGTTATTGGAGAACAAACTGTTTGTTAAGTTAGCGAAATGTGAGTTTCACCAGACCCGCGTGGACTTTCTAGGCTACCGCATATCCCCTGCAGGCTTGGAGATGGATCCCAAGAAGGTTCAGGATGTGGTGGGGTGGGAGCCCCCCAAAACCAGGCGGCAACTACAGAGTTTTCTCAGTTTCGCAAATTTCTACCGCCAATTCCTGCCCCACTTTGCCCAGATCAGCCTACCACTCACAGACCTCCTTAAGACCAAAGGGAGAGGGGCCAAAACTTCCCAGCCAGGCGCTCGATTGGACTGGACCCCACAATGTCAGGGCGCTTTTGAACAGCTCAAACAATTATTTACAACTGAGCCGATCCTTGCGCACCCTGACGAAACAAAAAAATTCATTGTGCAAGTGGACGCTTCAGACACAGCAATGGGGGGGCGGTCCTCCAGGAGGATGCACAAGGGCGCCTACACCCCTTAGCCTATGTGTCTAAAAATTTTAATGATACCGAAAGGTTCTGGCCCATTTGGGATAAGGAAGCGGCCTTGATCCGGCTGGCCCTCATCACTTGGCGCCATTGGCTAGAGGGAGCTCGGCTCCCCTTTGAAATCTGGACTGATCACAAAAACCTAGAGGTGTTGAGAAAGCCCCGTGTGCTCAATGCCAAGCAGTTCCGATGGGCTGAATTTTTCTCTAAATTCCAGTTCACCCTCCACCACTTCCTGGGGAAGTCTAATCATTTGGCAGATGCACTTTCACGCCTGCCCCAGCACGATAGCAAAAGGTTGGAAGTGCGGGAGTCGTTCTTTACTCCAGCTCAATTGACTGGAGTAGTGGTAACCCGTAAACAGAGTCAACAGGAAAGAGCACCCCAGCCCTTAAGTACTCCCTGGGAGGACCACTTTGCGAAAGCCCCCTTTTCCCCTTCTGAGCAGGGTCTTGCAGCAACTGGTGATGGGGGGATCAGACTGTATTCTTATAGCCCCCTTTTGGCCTTGTCAGATCTGTTCCATATAGGGGGCTCAAATCACATGATGTTCCCTCCTGCCCTGGATCTACTGGTGGACGGCCTGATATTACACCATGATGTAGCAAGACCACACCTTGCAGCATGGGGAATCTGTCCCTAGAACAACCCTCTTCCCCTGAGGTACAAGAGATTCCAATACAGGCCTGGAAGGCTTTGACTAGATATTCCAATTGTAGGAACTGGGTGTGTTTTGAAGGCTTGGGTGTCAATGAAGGGATTATCCACCTTCATCTGTCCACTACCTTCCATTTTGGAATATTTACTGTGTCTGGCACAGGAGGGGCTAGCCGGCACTGGGAGGGAGGGGTCGGTGGTTTAAACCTCCGCCCCCTTCCCGGCTTCCCTGGGGGTCCCGCAGCCGCGGAGCCCCCAGGAAAGCCGGCGCTGGGAGGGAGGGGGTGGTGCCTAGACCCCCCGCCCCCTTCCCGGCTTTCCTGGGGGTCCCACAGCCGCGGAGCCCCCAGAAAAGCCAGCGCTGGGAGGGAGGGGGCAGTGGCTAGACCCCCGCCCCCTTCCCTGGCTTTCCGGGGGGCCCGCAGCTACAGAGCACCCAGGAAAGCCAGCACTCCGCTGCCACCCCTGGTCTCCAGGCCCCATTGGGAGGTTGGCATCCCCGGTGGGGGGCGCCCCAGGCTGTCCTGCCTAGGGCGCCCAGACACCTGTGAATTGGTGGTCCTCACAGTGGATACTCCCTTTTTGAAAGTTATTTTTAATGAGAAGGTAGTACTTCATCTGAGCTTGGACTTCCTTCCTAAGTCTCCAGGTTTCACTTGGCTCAGGAAATTGTCTTACCAGTTTTCTTTCCTTCCCCTGGATCTGAGGCTGAGAAGGCCCTGCATACTCGACATTAGGAGGGCCTCACTATTCTTCATTGACAGGACAAAGTCATTCCAGAGGGACGGAGAACTCTTTGTGTGTTACTGGGGCCCTAAGAAGGGGAAGGCTTCCTCGTTCCAGTCCCTCTCCCAGTGGGCAGTTGCTGCCATCCGTTCCTGTTATGGGACAGCAGAGAGACCTTTTCCCTTGGGGTTGACCGCTCACTTCACTGTCCTCAGCTGCTTTCCACAGGAGGATCCCTCTAGTGGACATCTGCAAGGCGGTGACCTGGGCTGCGGAAGGTACATTTGTGAAGCATTACGCCTTGGGCCTGCAAGCCAGGATGCAATGTGGGAAAGGCGGTCCTTCAAGCTCTGCTCCAGTGAGAGCTTCACCCCACCTCCTCTGGTGAGTAGCTTGCTAATGGTCCCAATATGAGGCTGCACTGAAGATGGAAGACGAAAACTGGGTTGCACTTACTTTTAACGGTTGTTCATTGATGCCTTCTGTGCAGATACACATTCCCTTCCTCCTGCCTGGCTGTGAGCTCCCGAAGGCGCAGTCCCAATGTCAATGAACAATAGTTACAGACAAATACAATCCTGTTTTCTTCTATCTAGCCATTCTTACAGAAAAGATATTGACCATAACCTTCTGACCTTTTCAGCCAATCACTAGGCAGTATCCATGGAACTTCCCAGTGTGAGAGTGAGTTCCCCCTCCCATACCAGATTCAAAGCTGAACTGTGTGAGCTAATTAACAGGCCTAAGTGGATGGCCTTGAGGAGTAACTGCCAGTGTGGGTGGGGGGGCTAACACCTGCAGAGAATCAGAGAAGAGTGAACTTAGTTGGAAAGGACTGGAAAATTCCTTTAAGATGGCTTCTCTCTTAACAGGGATGAGCTTGACTGAGCACAGTATTTGATCATTTTCCACATGCTGTTGTCTCTGACCATTTCCCCATCTTTGCTCCAATCAAGTAGCATTGGCAAGCCAGTAATGCTACTCTGGAATGTTCTGTTGGTGTAGCGTTCTCTCCTGTTGGCACAAGGAGATTTGGTAACGATTCTATCCCAGCCAGTGGGAATAATTCAAGGATGGGATGATAAACCAGCATAATTGAAAAATCAAGGATAGAATCACACTGGAAGTCATTGTTTTTGAACCTAAACTGTTTGGGCCTATGTAGGTGGCTGAAGAAATTCTGTTGAAAAAATATATACTTTAGAGATAGTCTAAATGTAATCTGTTATGGGATGATCTGTTATTAACTGTGTAATCAGTTGAAGAAAAGATATGAAAGCAATGTAGTTGAAATGTAATTTTTATTCCAGAACCGAAATCTAACATGCATGTTTTGTAGTAAGTTTATTATAGACGTTGCAAGATGAGGGGTTATTTACAAGCCAGCCTGAATCACTTGCCTGATGAATCACTTATGCTCACTCTAGGAGTATCCCCAGAGAACTGTAGGTCTCTTTATGATTTGTTAGCTCACTTTCAACTGTGACCGGTGTATAATTACCAGGCTTAATTAAACAATAACAATGTGTATGTCTGCACTAGCAATAAATCATGTTAAACCACTGAGTTTTGTTTTCTTTACTTCCCAAGGATTTGGAGCAGGGAAAACTCCTGGAAGGAAAGCTTCTTTCTGTCTAGCCACATGATAGTACCTCATTTGAGGCCTCACTCCCACATTCACTGTTCAGCAAGAGTCTTTGAAATCAATAGGAGTTGTGCTTGAGTAATGACTTCTGGACAGCAGCTTTAGTGATTTTTTTTTCTCACTCTTTGAACTTGCCAGGTAGCAAAATATTTTGTTTAAGGTTTGGCAGTTGTCATTACAAACCGTTAAGCTCTTTTGCTAAGACGGGTTTTACCCAGTCTCTCACTATTTATGAGTACAATTCGTTTTATTTTGCAAGATATACAGCTTTACTCCACAATGGCAGTCTTTCTTCATGTTTGTCTCTGTGGCTTTTTTGACAGTTGTGTAGCTTTCAGTTTAATTAGATGTTGGGTTTATCAACTACCACCTAGGGGGCATGTGCCCAATGAACTCAGCAGTTACGTCAGGATGACATCTGGTCTTCCAACATATTTTAATTAAGAGAAGAAAATGCACAATTTTCATAAATGTAAGATCATGGCAACTACACGTAGTTTATGCTCCTAAAATTAAACTTGAATGTCTGAAACACTTATAGAGGGTAGTACACAGAGGAAAGAAAGTGAAGAGAATTAGATGTACCAGACCTACCCATTACCAGGATAAGGGAAACCAAAGCTTTTAAAAATGTGTCTACAGTGGCATCCAAATGCTCTAAGCTGAAATCTGTATGTGTTCAAAAACCTCAACACAGGTTTTCTTGATCTCGGTCTTCCTCAGTATCCTCCCACAATGTTTTCTGCTCCCCACCCACCCCATCCTCAGTTGTCTCCATAAGACCCAGGGTCACAATCCTCTCTCTCTCTCTCTCTCTCTCTCTCTCGCCCCACAGCCAAAACACAGCACTGTTCCATCTGCAGTTATGTGGCACAAGAGTAAGAAGGTATTACTGATCGTACATGACTCAGAGTTTCTGACACATGCCGTGACATTTAAAAGAACAGATCTGACTGGTTTCAAACTCATGCTGTGCACAACAAACTCACCTGTCATCTCCAGACTTTGGAAACATTTAATGTTATATATTGTTCAAATTGTCATAAAATAATAATAGACTTTAAAGCATCTGAAGGAGCTGAAGGTACAGAAGACAAAACCAAGAGTGGTGGCGATGTACAAGATCTTTCATGCAACAATAATACTGGTAGATTAAGAGTCAGCAATAACCCCACTGCGTTGGATCCAATGGCTTCTTGGCCCCAGTAAAACAGGGAAAACCACTGCAATTCTGTGCCAGCCTCAAATGCAAAATGCCCTGCTTTCCAGCTTCCGGAGCTAGCCATTCAAATTGACGGATTCTCATCTGGCATTGCTTAAATTATGAGACTGGAGTTGTCTGAAGATAAAGCAGGAAAAGATAAATCCATTGTGCTTGAAGCTCACTTTGCTTCACTTGCACAAGTTACGCCATATCTCAACACGGCTCAAGCACAGGAAGAGGATTATACTGTGAGATACTCACCAAGTTATGAAAAGGAGGGATGAGTCCTAGGGAGCAATATTCCCAGTGGTCCTGACACTACTTAATTGTCTATCACCTGACTCAATAAAAGCAGCACTACATTATGAATTTAATCCTGACTGTCCTAAATTCTGCATTATGTATCCTGCTTCATACTTTCCCACCAACAAATCAAGTATGA
This sequence comes from Gekko gecko, assembly GCA_029375565.1. Classification (NCBI taxonomy): domain Eukaryota; kingdom Metazoa; phylum Chordata; class Lepidosauria; order Squamata; family Gekkonidae; genus Gekko; species Gekko gecko. The sequence continues at coordinate 79,370,249 of JAPDNY010000003.1, read as the reverse complement.
ATATTAAGCAAACTTATTCTGCATAACTAAGACATGGCCATGGATAGCTTCACAAGTGATACTTAGATTTTTGCAGTTCCTACATCAGTAATCTGATTGACACACCTACATGGGTTAGAAATGAATTAAAACAGTTCTTTGTTTTCTATTTTGTACATAAGAACATAAGAGAAGCCAATGTTGAATCAGGCCAATGGCCCATCCAGTCCAACACTCTGTCACACAGTGGCCAAAAATACCAGGTGCCACCAGGAGGTCCAGCAGTGGGGCCAGGACACCAGAAGCCCTCCCACTGCTGCCCCCCCAAGCACCAAGAATAGAGTGCATCTCCTGCCCCAGACTGAGAGTTCCTATCCATACCTTGTAGCTAATAGCCACTGATGGACTTCTGCTCCAAATGTTTATCTAATTCCCTCTTGAAACTGTCCATGCTTGTAGCTGCCACCACCTCCTGTGGCAGTGAATTCCAAGTGTTAATCACTCTTTGGGTGAAGAAGGACTTCCTTTTATCTGTTCTAACCTGACTGTTCAGCAATTTCCTTCAGTGCCCACGAGTTCTTGTATTGTGAGAAAGGGAGAAAAGTACTTCTTTCTCAACCTGCTCTATCCCATGCATAATCTTATAAACCTCGATCATGTCACCCCCTCAGCTGTCGTTTCTCCAAGCTAAAGAGCCCCAAGTGTTTTAACCTTCCGTCATAGGGAAAGTGTTCCAACCCTTGTATTAGCAGGCTATTGTATTCTAGAGTTAAATGAATTAGAATCACTTGTGGAAATTGTCTTTATTAGCAATGCTATTTTTATTGAAGGATAAAATATTACAGTTGAGCTGTTGGTAATACTATAGAAAAAGAAAAATTCTTACTTTCTCTGAAAAATTACGTAGCAGTAATGCTGAGGGGAAAATGTTGGGCAGGATTTTTTTAAAGAACAAGTATGTGAGCCAAGAAAAAGAGCTCTGTTTGGGAAAGCCAAGGGAAAGAATTAACTCTCTGAGAATGGAGTAACCACTTCTAAATAAGTTCTCAAGCCTACAAGCTCATTATGATAAGGTTTTGTTGACTATGTTGTTTAAAACTCAGATTTATAGCCTAAAATTTAATGGAGAAAGTAGAATAAATGCTATGGTTAAAAACATTGTTTTCTGTATATGAGTCTGGAATAACTAAGGATTAATTTGCGTCACACCAGGTGGCAGTCTCTGTGCAGTTTAGCGGTAGGATTTAGCATTAGCTGACACATGGAAACCAAGCCGACCACAAGAAATTGACACATAATAGCACAATTCCCTGTGCCAAGGCAGTGGGAAGGAGGGCTGAAACCTGAAAGTGGGCATACTTGGGTATTCATCTGCCCCAAATTAAACACACTACAGAGCTGACAAATCTCAGCGCAGAACATTCCCTCCCCCCCCCCCCCATTCCAGCCTCGAGGGAGGGAGACAATCATGGTCTCTGTAAACTGATGCTGGGGCGAGAAGAGTGCCGAGAAGTTCAGCTTGCCGAGATCAAACGGAGGGACGCTTTGTAGAATGAAAGGCAGCCAGTGACGGGCAGCTGAAGTTTTCTCAAACCTTTTAAACAACAACAAAAAATATGTCTCTCCTTGCCAAAATCTTGCAAATTGGTTGCAAACAGGTGCTTCAGCCAAACAGGAATTGCATTTCTGGGGCGGTTTCGGTCAGTATGTTTCACCAGCTGCCCAAACTTTCGGGCAAGGCGTCCCTGGAGGCGCAAAACAACACCGCTGCAGCGGCACAGGACAAAGGAGGAAAGGAGATGGTGGCAGATTTCGAGGCAGGAGCCGGGGGTCTCCTGAAACCCCCCCCGCCCCCGAGACCCCAACGAGTGAAGAGCCTGAAAGAAATGCCGGGACCCAAGTTCTTCTCCAATCTGCTGGAGTTCTTCTGGAAGGATGGGTTTGGACGCATTCATGAAATCCAGGTAACGTTTTTCGTTCGAGTGAGGGAAACGAGGATCCGGTGCCCCCGCTGTACCAACTCGTCGGCACCCTTTAAAAAAACAAAAAAAACCCGTCGCAGAAAGTAAAAAAAAATCTCCTCCAGCTCTGCTGTCAGTGCGCTAACGCCGTCCTGCCCGGCAGCGCGCCGTGGAGGGAGAGAACTTGGGGCTTCCCTTTGCAGAGCGGCAGCACCGAGAGCCGCGAGGCTTTGCAAAGGAGGCACCGTCTCGCCCACGAGGAATGCAACAAGTCTGGGCTTTCTCGGGGCTTCCCTTGTCTCCCTTTCGACGCCCTTCCCCGCATTTCCTCGTCCATCGAAAGTTAAGGGCACGATTTACGACGGAAGGGGGGGGGGGATCGGAAGGGCTGCCGCTGACCCTCGGCCGGCGCCGCACATCCGGTGCCTCGCACAAGCTAACCGGAGCAATTTTCTCGGGAGAAAATGTGTGCATTTGGGGGGGAAGGGAGTTTTCCTTCGGACCTTCTTTTGCAAACGGGCTTCTGTCGTTTTGTTGGCAAAGCCAGAAGCCGGCCTGCAAAGAAGTGGCGAAGGGCCGCGCGAGGGGCATCACTATAAAAAGCCAGTATTCGTGTGGGTTTAAAAGTTTGAGGAATGTGCCCCTTTTTTTTTTTTTTTTTTTAGAAAAAAGAAAAAAGCGTCCTTAAGGTCTTTACCCAGAGGAGGGCTCTATGGTGGGAAGGGTCTCCCGCCAGCGACCCGGGCCCGGATGAAACAGGCGTGATAAATGGGCTCCCTCTCCCCCCCCCCCGGCGCCCTACGACTTCCCCGGATACTTTTCCGAGCGCGTCGCGTGCCTGGCGAAGAACCCTTCCCTGGGACTCAGCCCCCCCACTGAACGGCCCCGGGTAGGAGTCCTGCGTGGAGCTGCGTCGCGTTTTCGTGACCAGCCTTTTGGGCCCCGGGCGTGAAGCCCGCCTCTTGCTTCCCCCCAGCTCCAGTCTCGCTCCCTCCTCCTCCTCCTCCTCTTTCCGCGCCAGGGGGAGGTCTGCGGGCAGCCGTTCCAGCCCCCTTCTCAGCCGCGTCTCTGGACTGACTCAGCTTCAATGGCCGCGGCAGCAGCTGCCGGCTAAACGTTACGCCGGCGCCTCACCGGTCGGAGGCGGCCCTTTGAAAGGCTCCCGGCTTCTCCGTAGTCCCCCCGGGGAGAGCGGGGGGGGGGAGGCCGTGGCTCCCGCTGCTCCCGCAGATTTCTGAAAGGGGCCAGATAACCACCAAGACCACAGAGGGCTTGAGTGCTGCTTCTGGGATCTGTCCATCTCCTCCTCCTTGTACTGCTTCCCAATGTTCCCTCTAAGCTGTAGAGTCCTGTGAGCAAAAGTTCGACTCTGTGAGCCACTGGCATTAAAGCTGTGAGCGAGGGATTTGGCTACTGCATCAATTAGTTCGCTTTGGAGCCATCCTTGCTGAGCGAAGACAAAAATGTGTGAGCCAGAGGCTAAAAAACGGTGACTAACTCAGCTTAGAGGGAACACTGATTGCTTCTTCTCCAGGGCTGCCTAGCACAGCTCTCCCTTCCTCCACTTTATTCTCACAACAACCCTGTGAGGAAGATTAGTCTGCAAGAGGCTGACTGACCCAAAGGTATGACTGAGTGAGGACTTGCACTCTGACATCCCCGGTCCTTGACCAGCTCTCTAGCCACCACACTGGCTCCGGTCTAATCACACCACACTGACTCCTCGGTTACTTTTCTCCATTCTTTCTTCACTTCCCTTAGGCTAGTAGCTGCCAAGTTCCTAGGGTTGCCAACTGCCTGGAGGAAAAAATGCCCTGTCTTTTTAATAGAGGCTATATGATGTTAATTTCCTGGGTGATGGTAGTGGAAAGCTTCAGCTGCCCATTCCTGCACATTTAGTCTATATTAAAGGGACAGGATAATTTCCCGCAGAGCTGTTGGCAACTCTGTGTGTTCCACTGGCCAATGGATGGCGGAGGGGGGCAGGATGAGCTTTAAGGAACAGAACTGAGATCCCTTCTAGTTGGCTTTTGATCCCTAATTTTTCAACATCTGGTTGTTTGGTCTGCCCTTCACCCAACACATAAAACAATGGTTACCATGGGAATAAGAGTGTTCAGACTACATATGCACACATACCAAGGGTGTGGTGCATTTGTTACTAGAACAGCACTAATGTTTCACATCTTTTTGCCAAGCTGATCACAGGGTCTATTGTTACAAAGATCCTGAACTGTTTCCAAGAATGCCTGAAGGACAGAGTTCCAGGGTTGCTGGATGACCAGTGAGATCTCCTTTCGTGTCATCGTATAGGAAAGACGGTCCTTATGGTCATGGGAAGGAGACCATCTTTAAAGAATGCAGGACCTGTGCTGTTTAGAGCTCTGTTGTTCAACATCATGACTTTGCACTGGGCTACAGCCTCAAAACTCTGCCCTGTAAAGCACATTACAGTACCAAGGGGCCCTTAAGAATGCATGTATTTGAGACTGTAAATCTGACATGTCATGTGGTCTGTTTAATACTATCACCTCAGTTTTTCCAAGATTGAGTCGCAGCTGGAACACCTAGATCCAGCCATGTTTAAAAATCATGTAGGTCTTAAGACTAAGGCAACAAGATGTGAACACAACTGGAAAAGTGAGCAGATACAATTTAACAAGGATAAGTGCCGAGTTCTACATTTGGGTAAAAAGATGAGGAACATGCATAGTGGATGGGGGAATACACTTCTGGGTAGCAGTGTGTATGAACAAGATCTTGGGTGGGCTGTAAGTTAAATACGAGCAGTCAGTGTGATGCAGCGACAAAAAAGGCTTGATCCATCTGCATCAACAGAGGCATAACATCCAGATTGCAAGACGTCACAGTCCTGCCGTACACCGCATTGGTCAGGCCGCACCTGGAGTCTTGTGTGCAGTTCTGGAGGCCTCACTTCAAAAAGGATGTGGACAGAATGGAGCGGGTGCAGAGGAGAGCGATGAGGATGATGAGGATGATGGGGGTCCTGGAGACCAAGAACCCTATGAGGAAAGGCTGAGGGACTTGGGAATGTTTAGTCTGGAGAAGAGAGGGTTGAGGGGGGACATGATTGCTCTCTTTTGAAGGGCTGTCACTTAGAGGAAGGCAGGGAGCTATTCCCATTGGCAGCAGAGGGTAGGACTTGCAATAATGGGTTTAAATTAAGGGAAGGTACCGGCTGGATATTAGGGGGAAAAATTTACTGCAAGAGTTGTGCAACAGTGGGATCAGCTGAGATGGCGAGCCCCCCCTCACTGGCATCTAAGCAGCGGCTGGACAAGCGCTTGTCAGAGATGCTCTCGGGTAATCCTGCACTGAGCAGGGGGTTGGACCCCTTCCAACTCTGTGATTCTATGATGTTAAGACTGGATGAAAATAAAAAAGACATCATCAGCAAAACGAAAGCACCTCAGTTTTCTCGCAGTCTTCCTACGCTTTTGCTGCCCAGTAGAATCGTTATACATAAAAGAACAAAATGAAACCTTCCAGGGGCAGAGTAGGAGATGGGAAAGAACTAGTTATCAAAATGCCCTGGGACCCTTCTACAAAAAAAAGGCCACATTACCATTGATACCATGTACAGACATGAAGGTTCCTGTAAACTAGACACAAGTCAGTATGAATATGGATCATTGTCCAATTTAATCCCAAATCCACAGCAAAATAGCCTCCACTCAAGGAAGAAACCTTCCTTCCAATGTGTCTCACTCCTAAGAACGGCTCATTTAGGTTCTACAGGCAGTTTAAGGAATGCCCTGTAAGTGGGCAGTGACAGAAGGGCAGAGCTTGGCCTGGCCAGAGCCCTGCCTGAGGCGGGGTGGTGGTGGTGGCGCCCAGCGCAGCCCACATGACCCCTGGAAAGGTGAGGGAGGTGGTGGCTGACTTGGCCTTCCCAAGACCTGAAGAGTGGGGGGCAGCACCTGGCTTGGCCTGCCCAGCCCTGTATGAGGCAAGGGAGGCAGTGAAAGAGGAAAGGGGGGAAAATGTAGGGGAGGGAAAATTAAATGTCCTTCACAAGTCCTTGTGGGTCCCCTGCCTGTAGCTACCTTTCCTGTAAAGGGAGATCTGAGGACCAAGGGAGATGTCTTGAGCAGCAAATAATACAAAATAATCCGGAAGGGACATGCAATACATGTCAGCAAATATTCTACAGCTGCACAGACATGGGTGCAAGGTGAGCCTTCAAGGCTGCAACCTAACTGGACAAAGAGACCGTTTCAGGGTTCAGAGAAAACTTCCAAAATGGTAAGAGAGGTATCCAGATGAGGAGGAATCATGTGCTCTGGCAGCCTTGGTTTGAACAGATAGATAGATATTTGGTGGGCAATTCCAAATAGTCTAAATCAGATTGGTCTCAGAAGGAAAGACGCTTCTCTGAGAAATAACAAGTTTAAGAAGTCGCTGTTGTAGTGACTAAGCGATTTCAGTTGCATAAGGTTAATGGCTTGCTTTCGCTCAAGCAATACACATTACTGCCGACTGAGTCATATTCGCTTTCTATTACTACCGGTGGCTTTTCAGTTACTTGTTAAAAACATTCTGTGCATCAAACAGCATCATTGATGTGGCTAAAGGCAAACTGTGCCCCTGTCTAGCCATCAGATCCTTAATCGTGGCCATTTTCAGTCATGAAAGGCCATGATTAAGCAGCTGATGCCCTGATAGTGGGCATAGCACTCTTTATCCTTTATTCAGCTCCGGTTAAGGGGATGGATTAGGATTAATTAAGATTAATTCATTAAGATTAGGAATCTTTGGGCCTAAGCTTCTGTTCACCTCTTCGGAAGGACTGTGGACATAGAAGCATGGATCAGAAACCTCTTTGCCACACCAGCAGCCACTTCTTAAACCGGGCAGTGTGACACACGGAATGTTTCGTGCATCGTGCCATATGTGAAAGGGGGAGGGAGTTGAGCCGTTTTACAATGCAGCTCCTGTTTGTCCGTAACCTGACTCCATCATTAAGCCAGACCTTGCCATCTATGCTTAGCACTGTGTAAGTTAAAAGGGAAACAATTTTGATTCAAAAGAGCTGGAGTGATGCTCTGAGTTCACTGTAGTGTTGAGCAGGAAAGTAGAGTCTGATCCTTCGACTTAAAAAAAAATGTACGTTTCTAAGCAAAATCTGGCCTGATACCCAAGGGAAAAATAAGACGAAAGCGGTGACTGAACCAAAGATCAGGTATGGCTGGTGCAAAAATTTTAAGCACCTCTTCCGTCAGGCCTATAGCCACGGTTTTGTGGCTTGTAGGGCAATTTTGTTTTCTGGTGGGGCTGAAGTTCTCAGTGCAGAAAGAAAAGGCAGAATTCTGAGGCTTTTGACTCAGCTACTCTCCTCTCTCTGAGTCTTCTCAAGCTGTCTATTCTACACAGGTGTTCTTATGCTAACAATTACCCTTAGCCTATTAACCATTTAGCCAAAAGAAAGCTGTTACCAGGATGGATCTCTAAACTGCAAGCTGTCAACCACTTTAGATGACAGTTCTCAGCTGCTGCAAGTTAATCACTTCTGCCGGCTGAAGCAACAAGTCTGATAACAAGCCGGCAGGTGGGGATGATGACTTCTATAGTCAAGAAAGCTAACACTTAGGCAGAAAAACTCTCTTAAAGAAGACCAGTTTCTTGATACAGAGTTAGAAGGTATCCTAGAGGTCACCTACTCCAACCCCTTTGCTCAGTGCAGGAATTAGTCAACTACAGCATCCCACTCTGCTTAAAGGAGCACACACCTTTTAAAATGATTTTAAAAAGCATTTACAGGAGAAATTCTTGTGGGGCTGTACCTTTAAGAAAAGAGGCGGAGTCCCTAAAAGCCTATCTGCCATACAAAACTGGTACACAAAATGCCATTCTGTACCCACGTCAGTGCTGGAAGCTCTGAAGACAAAGGTGTCAACCCCTCATCAGCTTAAAAGGCACCCCCATAGGTTGGAAAGGATACAGAATTTGATTTCTTTAAGGGGGAGGTACTAGAATTTCTGATTGAATATCATCCAGAAAAATCTTACTATGTTTTTAAAAACCAAAATAGAAAGCTGTTACATAGAAAAATGAAGAAGAAAATGATTTATACCCTGCCCTTTATTCAAAGTCTCAGAGGGGCTTACAATCTCCTTCCTGTCTCTCCCCACAACAGACACCCTGTGAGGTACGTGGGGCTGAGAGAGCTCTGAAAGAACTGCTGTTGAGAGAACAGCTCTGAGAGAACTGTGACTGACCCAAGGTCGCCCAGCTGGCTGCATGTGGAGGCATGGGGAATCAAACTTGGTTCTCCAGATTAAAGTCCACCACTCTTAACCACTACACTAAAGCCCAGGCTAGCCTGATCCCATCAGATCTCAGAAGCTAAGCAGGGTTGGCTTTGTCTAGTATTTGTAAGGGTGACCTCCAAGGAATACCAGGGTCATGATGCAGAGAGGCAGGAAATGGCAAACCACCTCTGAAATGTCTCTTACCTTAAAAACAAGTCTAGCTCACCACCTAGTGGTACATAACACTAAAGAGCTAGAACTTTTTCCTGCCAGACAATCTTAAGATCTCCTGGCTATTCTGTACACAATGCCATATGATAATAATCCTATATATATATTTATATATATAAAAGCCCAGCATATTGGCACTTTCCGGCTCTCCCATTGGTTGTCCTATGAGCTCCATCAGCCATTGGCCCATCAACTGCCACTCAAGAGTACTTGTGTGCCAGTGGCTGGGGGCTGGGTCATCTCCCCTGCCCACTGCCAGCTTAGCCACTCTTCTCTTCGTCAGAATAACTGCCAAAACAGCTGTCTCTCCTGACTAAGATGCTTTTCCTGCTTGGCTCCTCTGTGGCTGGCTGGCTACTGAGATTGGCCAGCGGCCATCCAACCATTCTCTTCTCCTCCTGCTGTGCAGCTCATTTTCCCCTAGGATTACCAGCCTCCAGGTGGGACCTGGAGATTTCCTGCTATTATAATTGAGCTCCAGATGACAGAGATCAGTTTCCCCGGAGAAAATGGCTGCTTTGGAGGGTTGACCCTATGGCATTATACTCTGTTGAGTCCTTCCCCTCCCCAAATCCTGCCCTCCACCCCCCAAATCTCTAGGTATTTTCCTACTCAGAGCTGACAGCCTTACTTTTTCCTCAGTGGCTGTTGCTAGGCAACCAAATTTGTTTGTGTCAGTAAAAAGACAGCGGGAGGAAGCCCTTTGTAGGGCCAGTCCTGACTAGGGTTGCCAGCTCCAGGTTGAGAAATTTCTGGGTATTTTGTAGTGGAGTCTACAGAAACCAGAGTTTGGGGAGGAGAGAGGCCTCAGCTGAATACCATAGAGTCCATCCTCCAAAGCAGTTATTTTCTCCAAGAGCAGAGAGAGATCGGTTGTCTGGAGTTCAGTTGTGATACCAGGTGATACCACAGGCAGTGTAGCATAGCAGTTAGTGCTTCAGAGCAGGATCTGCCAGACCCAGGTTCTTGCTGTGGAAGCTGAATGAGTGATTTCAGACCATTCACAGGCTTTCAGTCGAACCTACCTCACAGGGTTGTTGTGCAGTTCAAAAGGGGGAGAGGAGAGTGATGTAAATTGCTTTGGTCCCAACTGCTGAAAAAGACTGTACTTTTCCTCCTGGTGAACCATTGTTGCCAATCTCCAGGTAAGGGCTGGAGATCTGCTGGGACTGCAGATCTGACAACCCTAGAGTTGGCTGAAGTTGAATCCATCAAAAACAAAGGGGAAGGTTAAGTCTCTGCAGTTACTGGCTCTTGATGGGGTCCTATTAAGTCCAGTGGACTCAGTAAAGAGCCTGTTTGTCCAACAGAAGTAAGGACCACTTCTTCTGATACAACACCCCACACTGTTTGCGCTCATCATTGCACAATTTTTTGACAGTGCCTAGTCCTCAGGAAGTCCATCTGGCACCCACCTGAGTGAGGGCTTTTTCCATCACAGATTCATCCTGGTGGAATGTTTTGAGAGGAGGCATATGCTCTGTTGGCCATGATACAAGACGGAATTGTTCCAGCAGGCCTTTAGTTGGTGCTGTTTTTAGCTTTTATTTTCAGCTGTTACTGGTTTGCCAGACATTTTCTCTTTTGAATATTTTCTAGGTACTGGGAGAATGTCAAGATTTTGAGGTTTTAATAGTTTTATAGTTTTAATGATGAAGTTTATGGTTTTGTTGTACTTTTAAAAATGTGTTGAGCTACCCCAAGCCCAGTGTAGCAACAGAGGGGTGGAATATAAATCTTAAAATAAATAAAACAGGAACTACAATGTCAAGCTTAGTGGTCCTTTCAATGTTAGACTTGGGGTGAAACTCCAGGGCCTTAATCACCCTGGCTCAGCAGGAGGGACACCAGATGCAAGCTGCATATGGAGTTTGGAAAGTTCCACAAAGTGCACCTCCATATTTATTCCTCTCTGCCCCCAGTACTTTTTATTAATGATGAATGATGTGTGACAGAGTGTTGGACTGGATGGGCCATTGGCCTGATCCAACATTGGCTTCTCTTATGTTTTTACCATTGTCTAAAGTAAGCCTAAAATTACCTAACAGCTCAGTTATGCATCTTGTTTTGCCCATTTGTCAGACTTCTGGAGTTGCCCTCATCCGATCCCCTCAATGACTAAAAGTGAGGGCCAAAGTACATGTTATTTTGAAGTTCTGCGTTCAGATCTCACAACATTGGTTTCCAACTACTTGTAAGTACAACAACAGGCAGACTGAACATACACTTGGTAATGGAAATTCCTTTCTTCTTGACACCTAGAAGGAAATCACCTGAATACATTAACCAATGATTGTTAGTAAATAGGCTCTAGTTTCCTGGGCTTTCTCTCCATTGGCTTTCTGCCAGGTTCCCTTCCAGGTCAGGCTAAACAATAGCACATGAGGTAACCCTATAGTGACTGAATTTAGACCTTGCAACAAAACACGTTTCCAACATCTTTTCCCAACAGCATTTAAGGGGACCATTTAAATGCTGTTGGGTAAGAGGCAGGCCTGTACTTAAAGCCTCAAATTCACCTTTAAATGCTTTTGGCAAGAAGCGCGGGGATGGGGGGGGGGGTGCTGGTCACCAATATGATGACGTCACTTCTGGATGATGTCCCCAGCCCCTCCAGTACTGCCCCCTGAATTCCCCCACCAGGGACTTAGAAGCACCTGGTAACCCTAGCCTACTCTCCCTCTTCCAGCCAAACCCTGCATCCAGCCCCTCTGCAGCATCTGGCTGCTTATCTATCAAACCTGAGGCCTCGTTTGCCATGGAAGTTCTCTGTTCTGTCTTTCTTGCCTGTACTATTCTGTATCTGGACTGGGGGAGGGGGAATGGGTGATTGAATGAATGCCTGTGTATGAACCTGCTTTGCTTAGCCACTTTGTAACTGTTTTCTTAAGAGCCTCCCGGATGGGAAGAATTTGAGCAACCTTAAAGCCTGTCTCTGCTAGCTATTCTGTCATAGATAAATAATTGTAGGCTCACAGGTGGGGGGTGAGGAGCAGTGTTAGATTTAGGCAGGCTGAGTGGACAGTATGATTGGATGGGTCACTGAGGGGCGTTGTTTGAATCAGGTATAATATCTGGCTGGCGCCAAACCCAGTCAGTTCTGACACAGATGGCTTCTACTTGACACAGCTACAGATCTCAATAAACAAATCTTTACCAAAAGAGTGTTGTTGGGAGTGAGTTCATGCAAGAGTCTGACATTATCCAGGAGGAGAAAGAGTTGAGTCTTCAGCATATTGATGGCACCCAATGCCAAATCTAACAAATTCTACTCGAGGGTGTGTGTATGTCTGTGTGTGTATGTGTAGTTTGGTACAGTGGTTAAGAGCAGTGGACACTAATCTGCAGAACTGGGTTTGATTTTCCACTCCTCCACATGAAGTCAGCTGGATGACTTTGGGTCAGTCAAAGTTCTCTCAGAGCTGTTCTCTCAAGAGCAGTTCTCTCAGAGCTCTCTCAGCCCCATGTATCTCACAGGGTGTCTGTTGTGGGGAGAGGAAACGAAGGTGATTGTAAGCCACTCTGAGACTCCTTTGGGTAGTGAGGAGAGGGGTATAAAAACCAATTATTCTTCTGATCCCCTTTGAGAGCATCATCAGAACATAAGAGAAGCCATGCTGGATCAGGCCAGTGGCCTTTCTAGTCCAACACTCTGTGTCACACAGTGGCCAAAACCCAGGTGCCATCAGGAAGTACACCAATAGGGTGAGGACTCCAGAAGCCCTCCCATTGTTGCCCCCCAAGCATCACTGCCCCAGACATAGAGTTCCATCTATATGTTGTGGCTAATAGCCACTGATGGACTTCTGCTCCATATGTTTATTCAATCCCCCCTTGAAGCTGCCTTTGCTTGCAGCCACCACCACTTCCTGTGGCAGTGAATTTCACATGTCAATTACTCTTTGGGTGAAGAAATGCTTCCTTTTATCTGTTCTAAGCCTACTACTTATTAATTTCATTGAATACCCACAAGCTGTTGTATTGGGAGAAAACCCTGGATGAGAAATTGATGATAGTTGGAATGTTGATTAATGATATTTTTGAGATGGGCAAATCCAAAGCATTTTCACTGATCAAAAAGTGTGTCCAAGAAATCATCTATAGTAGTCTGATCCTGACAGCCTGCAGAATTTGCTCACCCCTGTCTTTTGTTCTTTCTTTCCCAAGATCTTTACCCCCCTATATATACTATCTAACCATCCCGTGTTACTGTAGAGCTTTTTCATTTGCAAGATTGAATATTATTCCTACAATGGTTTTACAGGGGAGATTTCTGAACAAGCTCTATTCTGACAGAATCTGCCCTTGTAGTCCTAATAAGATAGATATATCTTTCCATGACCTTCTTGAATGCAGGTTCTTTGAAAATATAAGGGATCACTATATGAAGCCTTTAATCAACCAACCGTCCCCCGGCCTATACACTACTCTAGCAACTGCAAAATTTGTCTCAGTCCTTTTAGTGCTTGCATCAAAAAAGAAATAAGAAGCAAGTATCTTCTGTTGCTCAAGATCTGTGAATCAATGAAATTCTAACTGTATAAAAGGAAAGGAAAGAGAGAAAAATACTTTTTTCTCTACCTTCTCTATCCCATGCAAAATTTTGTAAACCTCTGTCATGTCACTCCTCAGTCATCATTTCTCCATGGTAAAACGCCCTAACCTCTTTCACCTTCCTTCATAGGGCAGGTGTTCCATCCCCTTAAATCATTTTAGTTGCTTGGAGGAATGAAGAAAAACAATTCAAGCAATACCCCTTACCCTCAGTGAGGCCAGGTGGTTCACCAGAACCAAATGGTCAACTGTGGCCCCGGTCATACGGGCCAGAAAACATGGGGGGGGAGGCATGGCAGTTCGCCCCGGAGCAAAATAAGGCATGGTAGCCCAATCACACGGGCCACCGGGTTGCCACGCTCCAGCTCCGAGCGCCGATCACACCGCGCTGCTGCAGCGTGGCAAAAAAGCCATGCAGCAGACCACACAAGCTGTGCTGTTGCGAAGTGCATATGCGCCGTGGGGGGGGCAGGCTGCTGTCGGTGTCTTGCATGTGCGCATGCGCTATGCAGCGTCGGTACACATCCCATGGAAACTTACAACATCCGGAAACCCTGGGACATGGGCGGGTGTCGGAAGCCGCAGGATACTGGCGCTCCCACAATTAGACGCTGGCCTTTGCCCCGGGGCTTCTGGAAACTAGTGCTTTGACCCTAGTAGTTTTTTACTCCGCGTTTTCCACGGGAAGCCGCAGGTTGGCCATGGGAGTGCTACGCCTCCCAGATGTGCTGGTGTGATCGTGCACAGAAAGTCCGCAGGGCTACCGTGCCTTCAGCGGGGCAAATGCTCTGTGTGAACGGGCCATGTATCAAGTGCTGCTGACAGCTCTAATAAAATCAGCAGCATTAAACTGCTTTGATCTAGTCATTGGCGGAGACCAGAGCTACAAGCGCAGCCTCGGTCCTGAAACCAGGCATGAAGCTGGATTGGAAAGTATCGAGTGCAGAGGTTTCATCCAAGAACACCTGAAGCTGTTCAGCCACTGCCGTCTCTATTACCAGGGCTCTTTTTGGGCAGGAACACACAGGAACAGAGTTCCGACTGGTTTCAGAGTTAGCCATGCCCACTACAGCCAAAACCTCTGCATGCCCGGCTACAGAGGGAAGGCCTGGAGGGCGACACACACCCCCAGCGACTCTGAGGGGGGCAGGTCAGGGGGGCCCCTGGAAGGATTGGGGAGGCATTTAAATGTCTCCTGTGCCTTCCCTGGCCTGTCCAAGGGATGGCTGGCCCAGGTACCCCACAGCCGCAGGGTGCCTGGGCAAGCCAAGGGAAGGCAGTTTGCTAATGAGCTGTACCGTCAGGGGTGTGGCCTAATATGCTAATAAGTTTCTGCTGTTGGGTGTGGTCTATTATTCTAATGAGTTCCTGCTGGGCTTTTTCTACAAAAAAACCGCCCTTTCTATTCCCATTCCCAGGAATGGTAAATTTGACACTAGATGGTAATTGGCTTATTTGGCTAGGTCTTTTTTATCTAGAGACGGTTTCTTAAGATTTACTTATTTATTTATTCAATTTATACCCCACCCTCCCCGCCGAGGCAGGCTCAGGGCGACTCACAAAGGACAGAATATAAATAAACAATTGTAAACATAGATAAAACCAGTTAAAAGCAATCCACAGTCATAAAGTGCTAGCTAGGTATACATCATTACTTAAAGGTGGTAGTACATTCATATTGATATGTTCTACAGTCTGCTGTGCTTAACCATTAGACCAGGCTCGCTCTGTCAAAAGGAGCTTGAGACTGGGAAGGGCAGCCCTGAAGGAGATGGAAAGGATTGTTAAGGGTAAGGATGTGATGCTGGTGACCAAGATCAAGATAATTCATACCACAGTATTCCCCATTATTACGTATGGGTATGACAGCTGACCAATGGACAGTTTTCCCAGATACTGTGGACAACAGCCTCCTCCAAGGGCAACCCTGAGAGAGAGACCGATTAATAATCTCCCTCAGGGGGCCTCTTATCACTTCTTGGCTGGCTTTCACCAGCCAAGAGAGGTAAGAATCCAAGGAGTATGTTGGAGGCTTCACTGCCATCAGAGTCCTGTCAACATCCTGTTAAGTGAGCAAGTGGAAGTGACCCCAGACAGGACCAGATGGAGTCAATGGAGCCCCCCGTATACTACAAGCCTTCAAACTGGCAGTGAGGTCAAGGCAGAGTTGTGAGATTTTATCTGCAAAAAAGTTCACAAAAACATCACGCTTTCAGGGAAGTCAGATTCCAAATGATCCTAAATAACTGGGCTGCATGCAAACTAGCGGACACCATGGATGCAGATAAGTAAGACTTCTTTGCTGCCTTCACTGCCATCTCATAGGATTTCAACTGAGCTTTATAGCATCTTCTTTCCATTTTGTAACAAGACTGTCACCAGGATTGCTCTAGCTGCCTGAGCAACCTCTTCGTATCTCTCACCTCCTCAGTAAACAAAGGGACAGGAGAAGACTGACAGCACAGAGGGCACTGGGGAGTGATTCAATCAATGGCTGACCAAAGACCATTATTCCAATTTTTGGTAATCTCATTAAGGGAACAGCCGACAGGCCCTGATAAATGCTGCAGAGCAGCCTGGAATCCAACTGGATCCCGTAAGTCTCTGTGGCAAGCAAAAATTAAGGGGCAGTCGCTCTTTCAGCTGAACCTACCTCATGAGGATGAGGTAAGAAGAGTTGGTTTTTATACCCCACTTTTCACTTCCTTTCACTTCCCACAACAGACATCCTGTGAGGTAGGTGGGGCTGAGAGAGCTCTGAGAGAACTGTGACTGAAACAGTTGGCTTCATGTGGAGCAGTGGGATATCAAACCTGATTCTCCAGATTAAAGTCTGCCACTTTTTTTTTTAATTATTCATAAAATACACCTATTAAAACCTAGATTTGCATTACATATTTTAGGAATAGACCTAAAGCAAAATAAATTACAGATATTTTGAAGATATTTTACATTCCACAGAGGGATTGTTGTTTATATAATCTATAAAAGGGTACCACTTTTCCACAAAATTATTTTTATAACCTGGTGTCAGGTCCTGGAGTAACCACTCTGTACACAATAGTCCTTAAGCAGGTTTATTGGCAAGATATGGCCTCTGGTCAGGTGAACACCTTTGCCAGAACTGGCGATCGATAATACACGCACATAATTCGAAACATTGGGTCCGCCCAGTAATCATATGTCACAAACATTCAGGCTACTACAGGTCATGAAAGCATATACAACCTAACTAGCTATATCTCAAAACTCCTGTCTCCCAAGGCCATGGATCCAGCTGGGACCTGTGAACCATGTGAGGGTGGCTTAGGGAAAGTTACAAGTGGCGCCTCAACCTCACACCATACATGCATTCACACACCTCCCCCCTTAGGAATGTCAGGGAGGACAGATACGAGAAAAAAACAGAACTGGCAAAGGGGCTAAGCAAGCAAGGGTTACAAAAGCAGAAATAGGTCTTAACAGCACAGGGCATCAATACACCATTATTCATCATGGTACAGAAACAAGCAGTCTTGGGTAAGGGTCCGAGCCTGACACCTGGGGTCTCCATCAAAAATATTTGTGTGGCTATTTTATCTTGAATATCCCACACTTTCTGGAACCATACTTTAAGTGAGGGTATTTTCCTGGATTTCCATAATTGAGCTAATACTGATTTGCCAGCTACTAGCAGGAGAGAAATGAGATCCCTCCACAAAGGAGAAAAGGAGTGGTCAGGCCAAAAATTTAATAGAATGGATTCAGAAGTTAAAGGAACATCACTGCCTACTATTTCTGAAATTTTAGAAACAACTAAAATCCAGTATTTTCGGACTGTAGGGCAAGACCACCAGCAATGCAAAAAGGTTCCCAGCTCTCCACATCCCTTCCAGCAATTTGAGTTAGATTGAAATTTACTTCTGAAAAGCTTTACTGCTGTTGAGTACCACCTCGCAAATATTTTAAATTGCAGTAAGCTTATATCATAAGAGATTTACTGTGAAATACATTCGAGGTCCATATCTGAGTCCACTGTTCTTCACTAATTTGAAGGGTACTTTCCTTCTGCCACACCTCTTGTTGATACGAGGGTTGTGCCCAAGTTTTTTCATTAATTATCCTATAAATTATGGAAATGACTCCTTTAGTATTCGTTTCACCATTTTTCAGTAACTGAAAGTCCGCCACTCTTAACCACTGCAGCAAACTAGCTACACCAAAGGAACCCATATATGCCATGAGTTCTTTTAAAATATTATAGACTAGGAATAAGGCCCCTTGTGGAAATAAATACAATGGGCTCTAGAAAGAGGCTCTGGGAGAGTGCCCCGGCTTTGGCACTTTGCTGTGGCAATCTCAGCAGGGTATAATGACAGAGTCCACCATTTTCTCCAGAAATTTTCTGCCTACCAACAGCCACTGAGGGGACAGTCCCTCACAGGAGTCAAGAGAACTGCCTTCCTCAGGAGAGAGAGCTGTCTGCCAGGAGGAGTGGGTGGGGAAGAGGAGCAGACCCAGCACCCAGCCAATGGCACGCAAGTACTCTTGAGTGGCGGCTGATGGGCCAATGGCTGAGGGAGGACATTTTACAGCCAATGGGAGCACATGGAATCTTGCGAAACCAAAAGATAATTATTTATAAGGAGAGATGATGATAACAGATGACAGTAATTATGCTCAGGAAGCTCTTTTAGCAGGTGCCAATTCTCATCCCAGCATGTCAAGCTATATCTCCCAACATTCGCTCTTCTGTAAAACTGTTAAAGATGCAGTAACATTTGTATTTGATAGAGAAAGAAGGAGGTGAACCCATGTCCTGTGTTGTAGGCTGGAATTAAAGCTGAGGACAGAATTTGAAAAGACTGAAGAGAAGCTGTAATGAACTTTGAAAAGTGAGATGTAATTGGGATTTATGAAAAGCAGAATATTCTCCAGGATTTGACATTCTGTTATGTTTGGGTTATTTATTTATTTTATCTATTTATTTTTCCGGTTTATGCCCTGCCCTCCCCTCCGGAGCTCTGTGTAGTTTATTTCTAACTTCGTATCACTATGATCCATGAAGATCAGAATCAACTGCTGCAGAAGAATGCCTTTCTTGTCAACAACAATGAATATTTTGTTTTGTTTTATTCGTAGCGAAAACATGCTCAAGAATATGGGAAAATTTTCAAGTCTCATTTTGGTCCCCAACTAGTTGTATCCATTGCAGACGGAGACATGGTGGCCCACGTCCTCCGGGAAGAAGGATGCACGCCCCAGCGAGCTAATATGGAATCCTGGCAGGAATACCGGGATCTGCGAGGAAGAGCAACAGGACTCATATCTGCGTGAGTGCAATAATATCTTTGACCTGATTGTATTGTCAAACAGTGTCTGGATCCTTGTGTCCCCTACAAAGGAGTCTGATGATACATTTTAGATTGTTTTTTGGTTAAAGCATTAAATGCTTGCAGCATGGCCATATGTATACCTGTAGGGTGAATGTTGGCAGATGCCCCTGGGAAACGTTCAGAGTAATCATTGATGTAATGTGCTTATTCAAAAGAAAGCCAATCCCTTCATGAGTCATTCAGCTCTCATAGGATAGAACTGCAGAAGCTAAGGGCTTTATGTAGCAGGAGCTGGATTTTGCATTAGAAAAAGTCAGCAAAATGTTAATAATATAGCATGGGCCAGAAGGAAGATATTTATTCTGTACTTCTAGGTGGAATGCTCCATCTGTGTTTGTGAACCATGGGGTCAGTTAGGGCTATATATTAGACTGAAATCTACCTCACATTTTGACTCACTTAAGGGTCAATTCATCTGAAGCCGCAGGGCTGCATTTGACTCAGCCGCCGATTCCTGAGTTCGAATCCTCAAAAACAGGATTACGAAACTGCGGAGGAACTGGCCCGGGTCAAAATGCAACCCGCGGCTTTGGGTGAAATTGACCAATAGTGTCGGGAAACGGCGCAACACCGAGGCAGCTGTAGTGGGAAATCAGCTAAGGTCTATTAGGGATATGCAGGCTTTTTGTCTGCTTTTTTAATTTCACAACTTCATTCATTTTCATTGTATTTGCCATTCGACTTGTTTTCATTTCTGTGGGTTTCAATGAAGAACATTTCTTACTGTAAATTCTTTCTTTTCCAATCCAGTTGGGATGATTTTCCCCCCTTAGTGTTTTGTAAAGGGTAAAAGTTTCCCTTGCTCAAAAGCCAGTTGAATCCGACTCTAGGGGGCGGTGCTCATCTCCGTTTCCAAGCTGAAGAGCCAGCGCTGTCCAAAGACTTCTCTGTGGTCATGTGGCTGGCATGACTAAATGCTGAGGAGCATGGAATGGAACCTTCCCATCAAAATGGTACCTATTTACCTACCTGCAATTTCTTGCTTTCAAACTGCTAGGTTGGCAGAAGCTGGAGATAGAGACGGGAGCCCACTCCATCACGCGGCACTCGGGTCTCGAACTTCCGGTCTGCAGCTCAGCATCTTAACCTCTGAGCCACCTTTCAGGGTTTTGTACCTATAACCAAAGGGATCCTCCTGCCAAATTCCAAATATATAAAGTCAGTTTTATTGATGATTTAAAGGCAAATTTGGTGGCTATTCTCATGGGCTGGGCTTGGGATGAGAGGCAGAAGTCAAGTCCAATCCGAGGTCATTGCCAGGAGAGTCAGAGTGAGAGCCAAATCGTGATTCTGAAAGAGAGCTAGTCCGAAGCAGGGGTCAGGGAGCCAGGAATCCGAGCCAGTGTGGGGGTCCAAGGACAGGAGCCAACGGTGGGTGCGAGGCATGCATGGAGGTGACTCGTTGCTTCCATGAGAGCCCAATGCTGAGTGGGAGTTATATATGCCTCTGGCTGGGCTACCCGTGGTGGCAGCGGCGCTCCTGCTAATACTCAGGACTCAGCGCTCACCTTCCATGCCAGCGTGCATCTCGACGGTGGGTGGCTAAGTCTCTGTGGAGCGGCTCCCTTAGCTAAACCACCCATGGAGGTGAGTCAGGTGGGCTCCCTGATTGCACCTGTGCCTCCTCAGGTGCTGCAGGACCAGGTGCGGGGTTTACACGCTCAGGCACTGGCAAGCTATCAACTTGTGAGGAGTCAGAGGGGCCGGCTTCTGGTTCTGGCAATGCTGGCGCCTCTCGCTGCGATGCCAACTCGGGCGGGGACTCAGCGCCATCATCGTTGCTCATGACTGCTATGTGGTGTGTGGGGGAAGTTCTGAGGCAACTGCCTTCTGGACTGAAGAATGTCCAATCCCACATTCTGGCCACTCCTGCAGATTATTTAAACTCCAATCACACACAATCCAATGCCCCCTCCCCCCAAGCTATGATTAAATGATTGCTAGTATGTAATCTATGTGCTCCCTAAAGGACTCTTATTTGGAAACCTGCTAGGCCAAGGCTGTACTTATTTGTGAGGTAAACAGAAATCACTTTTTCCTAGGTATTTGACTAGACAGACAAGACACAGATAATGAACAACAAAGATTTATTGAACAGAAAAGAAAGGTTTTTAAGGTAAATGTTTTGTGTGGATGGCTTCAACAAACGGAGTAAAACTGGCTCTCAGCTTCACACCAAAGGGTACAAACTTTTCCCCAGTGAGAGTAACAACTTCGTAGCTGAGTCTCAAGTAAAATAAATTAACCCTGAAGGGAGATTTTATTTCCCTTTCTCCAGACAGGCTACCTCAGCAGGTTCGAGGCAGTTCTTTTACCACACACAGCTCCATTCCACAGAACCTTTACCCATAAGTTAGGAATGATGAGCCCTTAACAGGATGCTTATTTGTCACACTAAAACAAGCTTTCTTCCCTAAGCTGTCCCCCAAACCCTAACTAAAAGCCAAATAATACCCACTGGAATGTGGAATACTGCCAGGGGTGATCCTCTTACCAATGTTATTTAACATACAGATTCATCCTCTTGCTCAGTTAGTCTGGAGGTGTTAGCTGGGTTGCCATCAATATGCAGATGATACCCAGCTCGATCTGTTATTGGACAGCCACCCATCCTCTGCCCCTTCCAAGCTGTGGAGGGTATAGCTGGATGGTTGCAGCAGAGCCGGTTGAAGCTTAATCCATCGAAGATGGAGGTCCTGTATCTGAGTGTGTGTGTGGGAGAAGGGATATGGGCGTTAGGCATCCCACTCTGGAAGGGGCATCTTTGGTGCCGGCCCAGAACATGAGGAGCCTGGGAGTAACACTGGATGCCTCTCTTTCCATGGAGGCCCAGGTTATTGCAGTTGCCCCATCTGTGTTCTTCCATCTTCAGCAGATTAGGTTACTGAGAGACTCTATCTCTTCTCCCAGGGCTTGGCTACAGTGACCCATGCAATGGTCACTTCCAGGCTTGATTACTGCAACTTGCTCTACACAGGCTTACCTGGAAATTACAGCTGGTGCAAAATGTTGTGGCACACGTGCTGATGGTGATGTCTGAGTGGGCTCACATTTGGCAGGTGCTCCACCAACTGCATTGGCTACCGGTTGAGTTCTGGATTTGCTTCAAGGTGTTGATAATAACCTTCAAAGCCTTACATGGCCTGGGACCAATATATCTGAGGGACTGCCTCTTCTTATATACGCTCCAAAGAGCATTATGCTCTATGGATCAATACCTCCTGGTGGTCCCTGGCCCAAAAGACATCCATCTTGCTTTGACAAGAGCCAGAGCCTTCTCTGCCCTGGCCCCTGCCTGGTGGAACGTGCTCCCCATTCTGATCAGGGCCCTGCAGGATCTTCTTCGATTCCTTCAGGGCCTGTAAGACGGAAATGTTCCATCAGGCCTTTGGCTATGGCAGTGGACGTCCATGTATGGTCTCCCTGAGGTTTCTGTCACGCCATCCAACAACTGCTGGCTATTATCCATATGTTACCTACAGGCCAGAGAACCTCTCGCAACCAGCTAATATTCTGGTCTTGGGTTGTGACCACCATTTTAATGTACCGTATTTTTCACTCCATAAGACGCACCTGACCATAAGACGCACCTAGTTTTTAGAGGAGGAAAACTGGAAAAAAATATTCTGAACCAAATAGTGTAATAAAATATTTAATAAACTATAACAGTATAACATTTGAACCATGTAAAGTGAACAGCAGTCAAATTCGGCCCCATTATACCCTATGGGCCATTGAAGTCAATGGTGAAAACATAGGGTATATTCTGGGGGCTGGAGGGGATGGGGTTTGAGGGAGAGGCTCCAAACTCACAGGGTAGCTGATGGAGCCTCTCCCCAAGATACCCACCAAGTTTCAAGAACATTGGACCAGGGGCTCATCTATGGCCCCAAACAGGTTGCCCTACCCTCCATTGTCTCTATGGTGGGAAAAATTAACTTTTCCCACCATAGAGAACAATGGAGGAATGGGGCAACCTGCTGGGGCCCATAGATTGGACCCTGGTCCAATGTTCTTGTACTGTGGGCATCTTGGGGAGAGGCTCCATCAGCTACCTGGAGTTGAGCTCTGCAAACCCATCCCCTCAGCCCCAGAATATCTCTTATGTTTTCACCATTGACTTCAATGGCCCATAGGGTATAATGGAGCTGAAATTGACATGCGGCTGCCTGAAAGACTCCCCAGGACGCCGGCTGGGGGCGGGGCTTGGCTCCTGAGCTCCCGCTCCGGTGCCAGCTTGCTCAGGAAAGCCAGCACTCCACCCCCACCCCCACCCCAGTATTCGCTCCATAAGACGCACACACTCCCCCCCCCCACTTTTTTTTGGGGGGGGAAAGTGCGTCTTATGGAGCGAAAAATATGGTATATTACCGTGTGTTTAATATTTTAATTATTTATTGTGCTTTGAAATGTTGTTACCTGCCCTGAGCCTAAGGCTGCCAGGTCCCCCTGGGGGGTGGGGGTTTGCCCGCTCAAGGGGTCCCCAACCCGCAGGCCTGAATCTGGCCGGCAGGGGGAACCCGTCCCCAAGGTGCCCGGATCGGGCTGATGTGCCCGGTATGATGATGTCACCTGGAGAGGTGGAACAAAAGGATGATTGCTACAGCAAAATACAGGGAAACTGATTAAATTGTTGGCATATATTAATTTGGTTTGTTACATAAATGTAACAAATAAGCCTTTTTGTTTCATTTTGGTTACTTTGGAAATGAGTATTTGATAGGGTTGCCAGATCTGACTCTGGAAATATTTGAGGATTTTGGGTGTGGAGCCAGGAGACTTTTGTGATGTAATATCCTGTGATGTCACTTCCCCAGCTCCATCCCCTTCTGATGATGTCACTTCCAGCACACTGCACCAAAACCCCACCTCTTCCTGTGAATGTCAATTTCTGGGCACTCCCACAAACCTCTTCCTCTGTCATATATCAGTTCCCACCTCCATCTCCCCCCATTTTACATTACCTCTAGGCCAGGTAGGTCGAACTCATTTGTTATGAGGGCTGGATCTGACATAAATGAGACCTTGTTGGGTGGGCCATGTGTGTCATAAAATGTAATGCCAGGTAGCGGAGATATAAACTTTATAAGGACGCAAACAAAGGGGTTTTTTTTACTTACTTTTGCAATATTTTGTTTATTTAATAGTACCTGATAACTGACACTTCTTGTTCTGACTTATTGCATCAAAATGTCTGTGCTGTTGCAATCTTGAGTATGCTGTTCAGGGTATGTATCTGTAAGCTGCAAACCTACGATGACGCAGCAGCAGCAGAACTGGAAGCAGCAGCAGAAGACAGCCAGTTCCATTTCAGGCCTGATAGAAGCCCTCCGTGGGCCTGATCCGGCCCCCGGGCTGAATGTTTGACACTCCTGCTCTAGGCTTTTAGGCCTCCTTCCAGTGCAAAAATAACAAAAACTTTTAAGAAACATAAAATGCTTTAATTTAAACGTTTAACAATTACAATAAAAAAACAAGCAAACATCACATGTCAAACAAGTGAACAAAACAAGAGAAACTGTCATGTTTATGCTGCTTTCTGCTTTTGGGAAGGAAAGCAGTAGCTATCTTGGCTTCTTGCTGCTTCTTGCTGATTTTGGCAACTCTGGTTTATGTCAGGTCTCCCAGTTAAGACACTCTCCACAACACACTTCAGCAGTGATAGTTTATTGAGATATGCTTACTTCAGGAAACATGCTCTGTGTCAGGACTGGAAAAAGGTGCAAAAGCCGCTATTATACAAAATATACCCCACACGTCTCACATACATCACCATTCAGCCCCTATATTTACTATGGCAACCCTGACAGAGATACGGTGCCTTATCTACACCTTAGCCTGGCAGAAAAGACTTCAAGGCCAACTCCCTTGGGATCCAGCTTTGGGGCACAGCTTTGAGGAAAAGTTATGGCTTCTATAACCATACACTTTGAACATCCATGCACTCCCCTCAGGCATTCCCTCCCCCCATATCTATGGCAACCAGTGAAGTGGAACATGGTGAAATGAAACCAATGCTTGACATTCTGCCCCCCCCCCAGCCTCCTCATCCACCCGGCTTAAGAGGGTTGTGTTTATGAAAAGTACAGACAAGGTGTGGGGGGCCTTAGTATGTTTACTCTCAACCCATTCATTATATTCTGGCCCAAAGTATTTCCATTTAATCAAGAAAAACAAATGACCTCATTTCAATTTAGAGTCCAAAATAGCCTCCGCCTCCTGGTGGGGTTCTCCGTCGACCATGAGAGGAGGAGGGGCAGGATGAGTCCAGGGCAATCCTTCTTCAACAAACTAAAATGAAACACAGGATGCACGTGACACAGATTTCTTTTGGCAATTCTACCTCCACAGCCAGTCGGTCAATTAAAGGGGTTACCTTAAAGTGGCCAATATATTTTCACCCCAGTTTTTTCCATGGTTGTACCCCTCAAACGTGTTTGGTAGAAATGTAAATGGAATCTCTCAGGGCCAGTTCCCACTCCGTGCCCCAATTTCTGTCAGCATAGTGTTTATAATCTTCTTTTGCTTTATTGAGAGTCTTTTGAAGAGTTTTCCAACCCTGTGTTACAGTAGACCACCACACCTGGGCATCTCCCATCACAGGTTCCTCCAAATTCAGACTAGGCAATGACCCCCCCTCATACCCATGAACTGCTTTAAAGGGGAACATTCCCATGGAATTATGCACTGAATTATTGTAGCTATATCCTGCAAAAGACAACAGTTGCACCCAATCATCCTGTTGATAGTTAATGAAACACCTGAGGAATTGCTCCAAGACCTGATTGAGGGTGAAACGAAACTCAGAGAAGCACTCTGCCCAATGCAACTGCTTTGCATTCAGGCGCCAGGGACTTTTCAATGCTTCTAAGTTTTTATGGTCAGTCCACACTTCAAAAGGGACCTGGGCCCCTTCTAACCAATGTCTCCAAGTAGCTAAAGCCAACTTGTTGGCAGCTGCTTTCTTGTCCCAGACAGCCCAATTTCTCTCTACGCTGGAAAACTTTTTTGAAACATAGGCGAGTGGGTGCAATTTCTCATCTGGGCCCTTCTGCAAAATAGCTCCTCCATCACCACATCCGAGGCATCCACATGGGCAAGATATGGCTTAGTTTCATCCGGGTGGTGGAGTATGGGCTCCGAGGTAAATAAGGCTTTCAGCTTTTCAAAGGTTTGCTGGCACTCAGGGGTACACTCCAATTTACAACCACCCTTTTTACTCTCAGGGGCTTTCCCTTTAGTTTTTAATAAGTCTGTCATCAGGAGGGTAACCTGGCAAAATTCTGGATAATGGGGCAGTAGAAATTTGTGAATCCGAGGAAAGATTGTAATTGTCTCCTTGTGTGTGTGGGGGGCGTTCCCACCCCATTACATTCTGTATTTTCTTGGGTTCCATCCCCAGCCCCTCTCTCATAATACAGTACCCCAAAAAGTCCATTTCCTCTTTGTGGAATTGACACTTGGAAAGCTTAGCATAGAGTGGTTGTCATACAGCACCTTAAGGACCTCTCTCACCAATTTTACATGTGATTCATTGTCTTGTGAATAAATTAACACATCATCTAAATAAACAACCACTCCTTTGAACAATTGCTTGTGCAAAATTTCATTAAATTCATGAACACCCCCAGGGCCCCAGCTAATCTGAAAGGCATGACCAGGTATTCAAACTGTCCCAGTGTGGTGTTAAAAGCAGTTTTGTGCTCATGCCCTTCTCTTATGCATACTCTGAAATAAGCATCTCATAAATCCAGCTTAGTGAGTATCTTTCCCCGAGAAGCCTCAGCTGACAAGTCCTTAATGAGAGGGAGGGAGTAGGCATTAGACATGGACACTGCATTCAAACCCCTATAGTCTGTGCATAATCTGAGCCCCCCCCCTCTTTTTCTGGAACAGTACTGGTGTGGCGAAAGGGGAGGTAGCGGGTCTAATGAACCCCCAGTTCAGGTTCTTGTCTATGAACTTCCACAGTTCCTCCTTCTTCACAGGGCTCATGGCTTACAACTTTCCTTTTGGTAGCTTGTGGCTAGGCAGTATTTCAATAGCACAGTCGGTCTTATGGTGGGGAGGTAGCTCATCCACCTCCCACTCCTCAAACACCCGGGCCAAGTCTCTATACTCTGGGGGAATGGCGCTCAGTTCCTCTTGTGCCAAACAAACTCGTTCGGGTGTAGGGTAAGGTTCCTCCCCCCATTCTGGCCACCACAGATGCTCCTTACATCTGGGGTCTAGGAAAGTGAGGATCTCCGCACTCCACTGCACATAGGAGTTGTGTGCTTGCAGCCATGGACTACCCAGCACCATGGGGAATCTTGCTGATAGGTGCACTACAAATGATCTCATTTTCCAATGTTCCAACACCCCCACTGGCAATTGAACCGAGTGATACTGGCATACTTGCATTGGGGCACCATCCATTTGGGTAAATACTACTGGTTCCTTTAGCTTGTGCACCTTAGCCCCCAAATGTGTGACCATTGCAGGACTTATTAAGACTCTTGTACACCCTGAGTCTATAAGGGCCCTTACACTGATTTGAATCCCCTCCTTGGGGTTAAAAATGGTAACAGCCACAAAAAAAGGAAAGAAGAGGGTCTCACCAATTCTCACCAATTCTTGCACTAGGGACTTTTGGACCTGTTGGCTGGTGCCCTTCACTAAAGGTCCCAGCCTTTTCCCGCCCCCTGAGGCCTCTTGGAGTCACTAGAAGAATTACTTTTTGAGGTCTCATACTCCACAACTTGCAGGGCTTTGGGGGATTTTGACCTCCTCCCCAACAGCTTTGCTTTCATTTCTCTGTAATCCTCACAGCGCTCTCTCTCCTCACCTCAGGGTCTTGTGCATTCAGCCATGAAATGCCCAGCCTTCCCAAACCGAAGACACAGACCCTTCCACAGGCAGTGCTCTCAGTCCCCATCGGGGCATCTTTTGGCTCCCCACACCGTGACCAGGTGCTCTGTAATGATAGAGCTTCAGCAGGTTGTGCCGGTTTTCAGCCTTGGAAGCTACTTGGATCCATCCCCCCAGCATTAGGGGGCTGTCCTGGGCTAGAGCCTTCTCTAGAATAATGGTGTTCAGCCCAGCCTGGTAAAACTCAATTAAAACCTCTCCAGGCCACCGCTGTAGTTTGACGGTGGTGGCTTTGAACTCGTTGGAATATTCCTGTACCTACTGAGTCCCCTGGCGTAAGCCATGGAAGTAGGTGCAGGCCTTCTCCAATTCAAGCGGGTCCTTGAACTGGTGGCGTAGGGCTTGCATGAAAGCATCCATGTTCCACAACTCTGGGGCAGTGACACTGTCTGTGGCCGTTTCGCAGTCTGTGGCCGTTTCGCAGAGCCTCAGGCCCATGTAGTTTATGCGCTGCTCATTGGAGGTGAAAGTGCGGCCCCACTCCCTGAGCATCTTCTGCACCTGGATGGCAAAGAAAACCAGCTTCCCTGGGCTGCCGTTGAAAGTGGCCTCCAAAGCGTCGCGGGGTTCTCACTCTGTGTCCCTCCCTCTCCTTGGGGGTGGGGGCTGCTCCATTTCCTCTGTGGCAGCCTCTTCACTGAACTCTTCAGAGTCTTCTTTATCCATGAGTTCCTTCACCACCTTAGGGAGGTTCTTGATCAGGAACTGCAGCCCTTCTTTCAATTCTTTTACCTCTGCTCGCTTGTAGAAGTTACGGCTTCTACAAGCGACCACTCTAAACACCCATGCACTCCCCTCATGAATTCCCTCCCCCCATATCTATGGCAAGCAATGAAGTGCAACATGGTGAAACGAAACCAATGCTTGACACTTTATAACTTTGCAGAAACAATTCACAGGACATCCTGAAATTCAGATTCACCTGAAGTTCCGCTTTGACAAGGCTGTTGCTCAGCCAGTTTCTTTCCTTGCTCCAGAGCTGCATCATTAAGCTGATGGCTCTCTCACAGTAGGCATTGGATGCTGGGATGGACAATGCCAAAGAGACCAACTTCAACCGATGGCTGTCACCACTGTCTGTCACCACTGTCTGGAATGTGCCTGAACATCTTAACCCATTGCTGGTCTATCCTCTTTTCCTGTGAGGAAGTCTCTTTTTGGGATTTCGACACAATGCAGACATCATTGAAAAGCTTCTCAGTGTCTATTATATCAGGGTCAAAATTAAGAGCTTTGACAAGACTCTCAAAGTGATCCAAATTCACAGGACTGTCAAATGAGAGCAGTGCCATGTCTTTGAAAATTGATGTTTCAAAATTATACCATTTCTCAAGGTAGTTAATGCAACTTAAGAGTGTCTGGTCTGCTTCTCTGCGGAATTTTGCCCTTTGAGATGCAGAGATGTTAACCAGAATGGCTGTAGCAGATCTTCTATAGAACTGTTTCTCTTTCCTTCCTTTAAATTTTTCACAAAGGACATCCATGATTTAGTGGAGTTTGATGCAGCTAACTGGCATTTTCCAGGTTTTTCACAATGGGATTGAATAGTGCCATCAAATTGTGTAGGAAGTGCATATAACACAGAGGAAGAGATTACTCCTCTTCTGGACTAAATCCTTCGCACACAATTTTTTCACATTCTTCTTCCCCACACAACAGGAAGTATGCCCTCAGTACAGGCCAGTACCGAAGAACCCATTCAACAGCAGTCATAAGTGACAACCACAATGTTGGACCACACCAAATCAGATCTCTATACTCAAAGAAGGACCTCAGGGAGTCTGTACTTTTGGCCAAGCATGGTTACATCGAATCATCTGTAACTGTTTCCCAGAGAGAGAAAGGCAGCTGCAGAGCTAAGGAAGTCCTGCCACATGCTGTTGATCAGGACCTTACACAATGGCTATTTCTGAAATGTTCATCACTATTTATTTATTCAGAAATCTGAAAAAGCACATTGGGCATGAGACAGTCCAAATATCATGCTGAAAAACAGTATGAGATCAGCAGAAAACAATGCGGCCACAACAGTGTAATACACGCAGCCAACAGATATCACTTTGTACAAGTTAGTAGGGTGTAGTACGCAGAGAGTCATTAGTTCCTAGAATTAGTTAAATATTCTGGAGATGAATGTGGACATAAATTGCTAGATTTTACTTCAGAGGGCTGTCACACACAAAAAAAATCCTGTACCTTTCCCTCAGGGAATAACAACACCAAACTTCCGAAGTCATGCATAACCACAAGAAAACTTTGGATAAAGCATCAAGGATGCTGTAGAATCCTACTAGTGTGTGTGGGGAAGTTACAGATCAAATAGCAAAATATATGTTCATTTGTACCCAGAATCAATGACTAAACAACCTGACCAAAGCACTCTTGGTTTTTTTTTGTTTTTTAAGCTGTTCAAGTTTAAGCAGAAAACAATCCAGGCCAAAAAAAGAGTTTGATTTGAAGCAGCAACAGAAAACTCCAGCAGACTCATTCCATTCAGCTCACACACCAAGCATAATTCATCGCTTCAAAACAGGCCATAAAAAAACCACACCACCACAAAAATGCAGTGTCAATTTGAAAATCATACTGCCATCACATTGTTCTTCAACAATAAAAAAATGATACCAATAGAATACTTTATACATACCCACCACAACTCATTTAAGAAGATATATACAACACACAGGCAGAGACCATTCAATACTACTTCTTATTATTATCATCATCGTCATCGTCATCGTCATCATCTATAGCCTGCCTTCCTCACTGAAACTCAGGGCAGAATATAAACAATAAAAAGCAAATCAATCAGACAGCAAGGGCCTCCAATAAATAATGCATTAGGACTAGGATTGATTTACAGAACTGGAGAACAATGCAAACGAATGACTTGGTGTTAGGTATGAGACTTAAGGCAGCAGCTCTAACGAAGTGTTTCAGCTTTATTAACAAGATAGGGACAAACAGGAAAACAGGAGAGCAACAGGCTCTCTTTTAAACTATCCGGGCTGGCATAACCATGCCCCTTGTTGCATTAAGAATCAATCAGAACAGTAACATAAGAACCAATAAGTTCATCTCCCTCCAGAACCTTTCTAGTATCCTGATTGGTCTACTACACACAGTAGCCAATCAGAGTTTGCTGTTTTCAGTACCAGGCTTAGATAGGGGTGAGATTCAAGCTCAGGCCACTTATGTATATACGATACATAACACTTGGTAAGGTAGCAAAAACAGTCTAAAGCATGGCATAATAGAGCCCTGCCAAAAGTGATTTCAGTAGGAAAGATAAGCGTGCACTGAACTGTTCCATTGAAATCAGTAGGGTTCAATGTACTTAATTTTGACCAAATGAGACCATATGCATTATAATAAAAACAGGTGTGTGTGTTAGGCCCTATAAAAAGATTACCTGACAACATTCCTTCACGCTATGCAAAATATACAACAGAAAGAAGTAAAGACCTGAGGCTGAACATTCTGCCAAAACCCACAAATATGCCTTCACGTAGAAGAATCACAATTGTCTTTTAAAAAAATTGAGGCTAGGAACCAGAAAACTAAGTTATATCTGAATATATGTATTGTGCATAATCATATCTGCCCGGGGGCTGCTTCTAGATGAGGAAAGGACAGTTTGATCTTTTTTTCTCTTCCCCCTCTTATACGAGGGGGAAAGAATGGAGCACGGCAAAGCTGGACTCAGAGTCTTGGGCTGCAGGTAGCCCTTCCTGCCTTACAAACCGTGAAAGCAAAGACTCTGCCTGTATTAGGGAAAAACTTTTTTACAGTAAGAGTTTTTTCAACAGTGGAATCAGCTGCCTAGGAAGGTGGTGAGCTTCCTTTAAGCCATGACTGCAGGATCTCTGCCCGGCAGCGTCAAGGGGTCCACCTGCATCCTCCCTCCCCAAACCCTGAGTCCCCAATGGTTCTGACATGAAGTGTGGCAATGGACCAAAAAAAAGAACCCCCCCGGACTGGAGAGCATGGTCTCAGGCTCAGGACAGGACCTCCCTCCCAGTCCCAGCTAAGCTGCCCAACGGGCAGACGAGGGGCCTGCCTGCATCCACCCCCCTCCCAACCCTAACAGCTCCATCTCAGGAGCTTCTTAGGCTGCTAATTGTTGGAAATACGTGCATGTTGCAGGGTCTAATTCAGTCATTATAGGGTTAATCTGTTTACCTGGTGTGCTATTGTTTAGACTGACCTGGAAGGGAAACCTGACTCAAAACCAATGAAAAGTCTGGGGCAGGTGATGCACTCTATTATTCTTGGTGCTGGAGGGGGCAGCAGTGGGAGGGCTTCTGGTGCCCTGGCCCCACTGCTGGACCTCCTGATGGCACCTGGTATATTTTGGCCACTGTGTGACAGAGTGTTGGACTAGATGGGCCATTAGCCTGATTCAACATTGGCTTCTCTTATGTTCTTATGTTAAAACAAAGGCCACAAAATCTAAGTCTGTTTACTCACAACCATGGGTTAATGTATTCAGGTGATTTCCTTCCAGGGGTCAAGAGGAAGAAGACTCTCCATTACAGTTGTTGTTGTTGTGAGACCGTGTGGTCGGTCTGTTCTGTAGCTGTAGAGATGTCGCCTTAGGTCTGTTATTTTGTAGCTTTTCCAGTGTACCCTTCCCTTAGGAATAAAGATTTTACACAGAAAGAAATGCCTCTTCTCCAGTGAAGTAAAGATCCATTGCAAACTCTGAATATCTAAGTATTTTTGCCAATTTCCCCAACACTAATAAGGGGGTCAGGACTGCCTGAGCCCAGCGCCCACTCCTCACTCAGAGCCAGTGCCTCATATGCGCTGCAGTGGGCGCCAGTGGTGCTGTGCACCAGCGCACATAGTAGAGGAAACTGGGCTCTGAAGGCCGCCAGCTGTGACATTCTAGCCCTCATCTCTATGGCTTCCATAGAGTTTTGGGCTAGAGCATCACAATGTGGTTGCCATTATGTCCACTGGTGCCCAATTTGTTCAAAGCGGGGCTGGGGGTTGCAGATCTGGGGAACTCTGCCCCCACCAGGGGTTTGGCAACCCTTTGAAATTTAAGGATTTCTAACTGTAGGCTGCCCTGACCTGGCTAGCCCAATCTTGTCACATCTCAGAAGCTTAGTGGGGTCACCCCTGGTTAGTATTTAAGAGAAAATCAAGGAAGTGTAGGGTTCCTATACAGAGGCAGGCAATGGCAAACCACCTCTGAATGTCTCTTACCTTAAAAACCCTATGGATTTGCAAATTGCACTAAGTCAGGTATGACTTAATGGGCAAAAATAAAAACTGTAGGCTCACTTGCAGCCTTAATTGTTGTAGTAAACTTTCCAAAGTCTGTGATAAAATATTTGCTTTCTCTAAATTATACCATAAAGTAATGCTTATAAGAAACCCAAGTTTCGACATTAAACAAATTTCATAAAAGTTTTTTTGGACCGTGAAATATTACACCCCTAGACTTATTTAAAAGTATGTGATCAAATATTTGCTTTCTGTAAATTATATAATAAAATAATAATAATTATAAGAAACTTAACCTTTAGCATTAAACACATTTCATGAAAACTTCTCTGGACCATGGAGTATTATGTCTCGAGTCTTATTGCTGTTAAGTGGTATCAGCCAAGGGTTCCATTCCCATAACAAAAGGAATCATCTTGTGTAAATCATTTCAGTTTTTTCATCTTTTCACATGTGAACTTTGTTGATACCCATAACTATACTTGATGTACCAATTACAACAATCAGTAGCAATGGCCAACAGATAATCTGTCGTGCTCAAAAATATCTCCCCTATCAATAGGGTTACCAGGTCTTGCCATGGCTGCAGCAGGGACTTAGCGGGGGGCATTCCGGGGGGGGGGCAGGGACATC
Organism: Gekko gecko; assembly: GCA_029375565.1. Classification (NCBI taxonomy): domain Eukaryota; kingdom Metazoa; phylum Chordata; class Lepidosauria; order Squamata; family Gekkonidae; genus Gekko; species Gekko gecko. Next base: position 79,337,099 of record JAPDNY010000003.1, on the reverse strand, counting down.
ACACAACATCCCTGGTGTGATGATGTCACCTGTAAGTGATATAATCGCTCTGGGGATGTTCTGGTATTAGGGCAAACTCTATGGTTTTTTCAGCCTAAAACCATAGAATTTACCCAAATACCAGTGTCCCCCCACGTCCCTAATACATACATATTTTTTTGCTTTAGAATTCAGATTTTTTCTGCAACTCTGGGACTTCTTTCAGGTTTGTAAAGAAATTCTCTCAGTCTGTCCCTAGCTCCATTTTCTGGCTCTGTCAGTCATATCCTCTATCACAGAGGTTGCCAAACTTGCTTAACTTTTTCGATAATAATATTTTTTATTTTCTATATAAAACAAACACAAAATAAACAAGCATACATACAACAAAAGTGGGGGGGCTTCAGTCCACAACATCAATTTGTCTGTTGAATTACCTCATATATTACCAAATTATATTTTCAATTTTTTCCACCTTATATTTTAAAATATATCATTGCTTATAACTGAAAAAAATAGAATTATAGTTCATATTTCCTTGTACTTTGGTTGTTTTTGTTCAGTCGCACAGTCGAGTCCGGCTCTTTCCATCCATTTGTAAAATCTTAACCATGTATTCTCAAAGTTTTCTTCATTTTGTCCTTTCAGAATTAAAGTTAGTTTGTCCATCTCTGCTGTTTCAAGTAATTTATTCATAATTTCTTCTTTTGAAGGTACCTCATTTTTCCTCCAGTATTTGGCATGTAATATTCTTGCAGCTTTCACTACATGTATAATCAGATAAGAATCTTGGTTTTTACAATTTTCTGGCAATATATTAAGTAAAAACAACTCTGGTACATAAAGTATATTACATTTTAACATTTTTTGTAACAATTCATGAATCCAAGACCAATATATTTAACTTTATTGCATGTCCACCACATATGAAAAAAAGAACCAACATTGATTTTTCTGGTGGGCAGCGACTCGCGAAACAATGCACCCCATCGAGCTCCGATGGGTGTGATTTGGATCGAGGCAGCAGGGAGGGGGTCGGCTGGCTCTGGCCCCTCCACGAAGCTCTTGGAGGGATCTTCTAGCCTGGAGCACTGAAGGAGCTGCTCCCAAAGTCGAAGTTTGGGGAAGTGAGCTCTCTCTTGCTCCGCAAGATCCCACTGCAACGAGGCCAGCAATGGTGACCAGAGATGTTACTGGACCAGAGTGTACAATAAAAGGATTCTCTCTATGTGGAAATTCAGTGATTCAGTGATTAAAGAAAAAGTGAGTTGAGTTTCAAAAAGAAACCTGTATGTAAAGAGGGTGAAGGAGTAAATAGTACAGCGAAGTGGCACAGCTCCATAGAGAAAGGGGAGGGGGAAACTCTCAGAGGAAGAACTCTACCCAGCAGCAAAACAGCAGCGTAAACGAGAAGCATGCCGAGATTAAGCTGTTAAACCTCACCTTACTCAAGTGGAATGCATCAGGTCCAAATATCCACATCACAGAAAAATCTTTGAACTTTTTGCGAACTCTTATCTAAGTATAAGCAATGTCCCAGCATGGTGGAAAAATGGCATCCAGAGGCAGAGGCACCACAGGAAATGCCAGTACAGCATCACCAGTCACAAGACAGGAAAATACCAGCAATATTGCCTCTACAATTTCTGAAGCCCTGCGCTCTCTGCTGGACCAGATGATGAATTTCAACGAGAAATTTGACAAGTTGCAGAAAAAACTTAAAGAGCTGACAGCTAAATCAGAGAAGATGGATAAAAAGAGAAAAAAGTTGAAGCTAAGACCAAAGAAATAGATCAAAGAATGGACACTGCTGATAAAGAAAGAGCGTCTGGAAACCAACAGTTATTACAACTTCAAGTGGAAAGATCTTTGTATGTCTTAAGATTTCAAGGGGTCCCAGAGAAACAGGATGAGAATCTAAGAGAAATTTTAAGTGAAGCATTGGCCCCGTTAATCAATAGCAAACCTGAAGTAATACAAGCAGATATTGACATGATTTATAGAACTTAGAGTTTGTAAAAAACAAAGAAAAGAAATCTCCCAGGGAGATTTAATACTTAAAGCATCTACTGTGACAACAGTTAAAATCCATGAGGAGGAGATTAAAATTTTAAAAGATGTTCCATATGAAATACATAAAAAAGGAAACAATATAGAAATATTACAGCTTTTCTTCAAAAGAACAATGTCGAATACAGATGGATTCTACCAGAAGGACTCATTTTTAATTTCCAAAGAAGAAGGAAAAGATTGACTCTTTATTAAAAGCAGAATTATTCCTGAAGCAATATCAAACTTCGACTAAGCAAAAGAATGGAGCAGAGGATGAAAAGGCAACAGAAAAAAACAGCGAACAATGGAAGACTGATATGGATCGCTCATCTTCTACTGATACTTTGGTATCCCTTCGTGAAATATTTGACTCTGACACTGATTCTGATTTGGGTGCAGCTGTGCCGAAACCCATGAAGGTAACTTCCATGGCAAAAGAAGAAGAAACGTAAAGATAAGAAGGCATCCAAATGAAGACCTGAGATTTTCTATGCTCAAACCAGATGTGATATAATATCTAACAATTCCTTTTTGTTTTTTATATTTGAAAATCCTAATAATAGAATGTGAATCGTGTAGAGAGAGATCTAAAACGTATTGCTAGATCATCATGCAACCTTGTTACTCTCTTAGTAGTTTTGTAATATATAGTGGAAAATAAAAAAATATATATTATATATAAAAACAGAACCAACATTTTTTGACACTTCCAACAATGATTTGGAAGCTCAGGATAAAACTTTGCTAATTTGTCTGGAGTAATATACCATCTATAAAACATTTTATAAATATTTTCTTTAAATGAAATTGCTTCAGTAATCTTTACCTTTGTTTTCCATGCCTGTAACCATTGATCTAAATCAATATTATGACCCAAATTTTGCACCCATTGGACCATACAGTTTTAAAGTATTTCATCTTGTGTTTTATTTTCTAACATTATTATATATAATTTTTTAATCAGTTTCTCATCAGTATGTAACAATAACTTGTCTATTTTTGTTATTTTTGAATAAAAGCCCATTTGTTTATCTTTAGCATAACTTGATTCTATTTGAAATCCTTCTCACCAACAAGTTGGATTCTGGTATTTTAAGATTTTCTATTGGTTTTAGTTCATTTTTGTTATCCAACAGATCTCAACAGTGCATTTTTTTGAAATAAATTTGGGTTTGTGAATGCTTCTAAAGGTGAAACCCATTTCAGTCAATCAATCAATTCTTTATTTGGCCAATGACCAGTACAAGTCAAGAATAAATGCTTTACAATAGTGTCATTAGAAAGTAAAATTGGTCCAATCTATTCGCAATAATTAGTTAAAATCTGTAGAAATCTACGAATTCTACAGGCTACTGAAAAAAAATTGGCACAACTAATGGAAACCTGTTGATTAGCTCCCATTTAAAATTTCTTTAAAATATAAACATTGGAACATCCAGGAAAATTGATAAGTAGAGGGGAAATTATATTAGAACGAGCTTCCTGATAGAAGCGACAATGGAATAATACATGCTCGACTGACTCCACCTCTTCAGTGCCACACAGACAAATCCTTTTCTCCATGGGAGTCTTTTTATATCTCCCCTCTAAAACTGCAGAGGGGAGGACTCGCCATCTCACCAAAGTAAAAGCTCTCTGTTATTTATTTATATATTCAATTTAATCATTGATTTTGCTTGATCAAAACCCATTTGCAGGACAAATTCAGGAGAGAAGCCCAAATTCTGCAGTTTAAGATAATGCCCTTCTCCCAAGAGGACTGAAAATAGTCTTGCAGGACTAATGCTATTAAACTCTGTGGGTTATGTGATAATTTTAACCAATAGTTAATAGAGGCAAGGCTTACCCTAGCCTCTACCTTAATCTTGCCCGACTTGAGACATAAGCTGGCATTGGACACACAGCTTGGCACCTGCAATAAAGCTCTCAGGAATCTTGATTGATTTTTTTCTAACGGGCAAAGTGGGAGGAAGGGGGGTCATCCAAGAGTTATCCCATACATTAATTGTGGCAATGTTTTTGCCTGAAATTTGCAAATTTAAGAATGGCCTGTGCAGTTTTTTGACCAGTTGCTGCAGCATAGTTATGGTGAGTAGTTCTACTCCCTGTGGAGTGAATCATCACCCCTAATTATTTGAAATAAGGTACTTGTTCCAGTATATGGCCATTGATGTTCCAAGACCTTCTTTTCCGACCTCTGCTGAATGCAACAATTTTAGTTTTTTGATAGTTAATCTCTAATAGGGACTCTTTGCAATAACAAATGAATGCCTTAAGTGCTCTTTTCCAGCCCACTGGGGTTCTGGACAGTACAACTGTATCATCAGCGAAAAGCAAAGCCAGGATTTTCCTATTGGCTAAAACAGGGGGGTGGGTGTCACTGGAGCTTATGCTACTGACCAGATTATTAATGTATAAATTGAACAGCACGGGTGCCAGGACACAACCTGTTTTATTCCTTTAGCTGTAATATAGAAGCCAGTTTGATAATGCAAACCCGGCTCTTTCTTTTGCAGCTTGCAAGGCTTTAAGTTTTATTCTTGGTTTCTTGTTTTTCTGTATAAATTGTGTCATCAACTTATCAAGTTCTTTGAAATATTTTTGATTTTGAAGGATTGGAATTCTTTGGAATAAGAAGTTCAATCTTGGAAGTATATTAATTTTTATTGTAGCTATTCTTCCCATCAAGGATATTTGTAGATTTTTCCATTTTTCCAAACATGTCTTAATTTCCATTATGAGTTCCATATAGTTATCTTCCATCAAAGAGTTACATCTATTTGTTATTTTTATTCCTAAATATTTCACCTTTTTTTGGACTTCCAAGCCTGATAGTCCTTGCAACTGTTGGGACTGAACTTTAGTCATATTTTTAATTAACATTTTTGTTTTGTTGAAGTTGATTTTCAATCCAGCTACTTGGCCATACTCTTGCAATTTTTCTACTAGTTGCATAATAGAGTCCAATGGGTTTTCCAGAATAAATACCAAATTGTCTGCAAATGTTTGCAATTTATATTCTTCTCTTCTTATTCTGAGACCTTTAATATGTGTATCTTCTCTGATCATATCATTCAATACATCAAGGGCAAATATAAACAATAGTGATGAAAGTGGGCATCCTTGCCTGGTTCCCTTTTGTATCTCAATATTTTGTGACAAGTCTCCATTAACAAGAACCCTTGCTTGTTGTTTAGTATAAATTGCTCTAACCATTGTATAGATTTTTTGCCACATTAAGAGACTAATAGTTGATTCAATATAAAATTCCAACTGGTGTTGTCAAATGCTTTTTCAGCATCTAGAAAAATCAAGACCGTCTGTTTCTCTGGATGTGCTTCAAAATATTCAAGTAAATTCAATATAGTTCCTACATTGTTTCTAAGTTGTCTTTTTGGTAGAAAACCTGCTTGGTCTTGATGAATTGTTTGTATTAATACTCTTTTCAGTCTTGCAGCCAAAATAGAAGTATAAATTTTATAATCCCCATTTAATAGTGAAATTGGCTTATAGTTTTAAATTTCTTTCTCATCAGTGTTTGGTTTATATATCAACGTTATCAGGGCTTCATTCCAAGTTTCTGGTATTTTACCCTCAGTTATTATGTTTTGTATTACATATTTTAAAGGTAATATCAATTGGTCTTCAAAAACTTGATAAAATTCTGCCAGGAGGCCATCAGGACCAGGAGTTTCCCCCCACCCCTTTTTTGGTTTTTTTAATGCTTCTGTCAATTCAGAGAGAGTTATTGGATCATTTAAAATTTTCCTTTGATCTTCAGTAAACTTTTTTGAATTGTATCTTTTTAAAAAAATCCTTGATTTCCTCTTGTGTGGCTCCTCTTTTTTGATATAAGTTCTCATAGAAGATTTCAATAATCTTTTTTCAAGTCTTTGGGTATATTTTCTTCTCCATCATCTCTCAATATTTTTATGTGCCTTTTGAAAGAAAGCAAATAGATGGGGGAGGGAGGGGGAAAGAGAGAGAGAAAGAAAGAGAGAGAGAGAGCGAGAGGGAGAAAGAAAATAGTTGGGGATTGAGGGGAGGAAGAATGGAAGGAAGGAAGAGAGAAAGAGAAAGGTGGAATGAATGAAAGGAGTGGAAAGAAAGGAGAAAGACAGAAACAGAAACAAAGAATGCAAATAGATGGGGAGTGAGTGAGGGGGAGGAAGAGAGAGTGAGTGTGTGAGAGAGAGAGAAAGAAAAAGAAAATAGATGAGGGATGGGGAGGAAGAAAGAGAGAGAGAAAGGGAGAGAGGAAGGAAGGAAGGAAGGAAGAGAGAGAGAAAAAGTGAAAAGGAAGAAAGTGGTGAAAAGAAAGCAAATAGGTGGGGGAGAGAGAAAGGAAGGGGAAAAGAGAGAGAAAGGTGGGAAGAAAGCAAATAAATGGGAGTCACAGAGGGAGGCAGGCAGGCAGGAAGGGAGGGAGAGGTGGAAAGAAAGCTAGTTTAATTTTAAATGTATTCTGCAACTCCCCCGCATGCCACCATGCCAGTGGGCTTGGAGAAGGGATTTAAAGATACAAATGCCTTCTCCAAGTCAGTGGGCTGGGCTACAGGATGGGGGCTTGGAGAATGCCTTTAAGTTTAAATGTGTTCTCCAAGCTCCCCCACTGCCATGCTGGCTTGGCTTGGAGAAGGGATTTAAAGACACAAATGCCTTTTCCGAGCCAAGCCAGCTGGCCAGTGTGGCAATGGGGTGGGGCTCAGAGAATACATTTAACTTTAAATGGGGAGGGAGGGGAAAAAGAGAGAGAGAAAGAATGAAATGTGGAAAGAAAGCAACTTTGATTTTAAATGCATCTTCCAAGCCCCCACACCCATGCCAGCTGGCTTGGCTTGGAGAAGGGAATTAAAGAGACAAATGTCGTCTCTAAGCTGGCCGGCGGGGTGGGGGGAGAATGCACCTCAAGCCTACCTAGGTAGGGGGACACTGGCTGGGTAAGGGAAGACTGATTGGGGAGCATGCTTCCCCTTCACTTCCCCAGCTGCCCTGCTGAGAGCTGCACAATATGTGTGAATGAGCCACATTAAGCCGCATCCCTGCTCTATGGTGTGTTTTGGAAATAGATGTATTGATAGCAAATGGGCACTGTAGTGTTTGTTTCTTGTTGAAATCTATATAAATTATAAGAACTTTGACAACTTCATTACTATCATTGTCACATTAATATTCGTCCTCCAGCAACATTTTTAGTACATTGCCTCCTAATGAGGAATTCTATTTTATGTATTGGTATCCCTGTTTTATTCTATGTTGCTAGCAAGAATGAATAAGATCATTTAAAATTGTTATTTCTTCCAGAGAGGGGGAACAGTGGCTAAAAATCAGACGCGTGCTAAGGCAAAAAATGGTAAAGCCCAAAGATGTTGCTGTTTTCTCTGGAGGAGTTAATGAAGTTATTGCTGATTTGATTAAGAGAATCTACACTCTCAAAAATCAAGAAGAAGATGGGGAAACTGTGACAAATATTAACAGCCTTTTTTTCAAGTATTCAATGGAAGGTGAGGTGGTGATTATATAATATTGTACTGCTATATTCAAGTTGATATAGTTCCTACATACAAAAAGTATATTGCCGTGATAAGCAATATTTAGTGTGTATAGGTGGGAAGATTGTGTAACACTCTCGTAAGCTTTCACTTTTACTATACACTTTTAAAATGCAAGAGCCTTGACACATTTTCACTCTATCAATCACTATAATTGATTAAATTAGATGTTATTTCTCTAACATTTCTCGTAAATAATTCCTTTTTTACAGTTAAAGTTTCAGATTTGTGCATTATTTCTCAAACACTTCTCATAAAGAATGAATTAATTTTGTTGCCAGTTGAATTTTTAAAAATATGTCACTTAAATCTGTTTTAATATATTCTACTAAAATTGAATGTGTGAGACTGTATGCAGGTTATTATAACTGCACATCCCAGTTCTATGCATATTGGGTCAATGCAGCTTACCATTAAAGTATTGGGCACATATCTGGAGCTGACCAAGTATATGCGCTCAGATATGGTGCTTTATTTCTGTTTTAATTTGTATATGTATGTTACTGTGATTTAAAATGCAGGTCCCTTGGGTAAAAAGGGGGGGGCTTGAGAGGTAACTCAAGTGTGTTATGATTGGACGGTAGCTGTCCCTAGGGGGCAGCATTGACTGGATTGTGGAGGGAGAGTGAGTGCATGAGTGGGTGAAGGGTGGGAGTGGGTGAAGGGTAAGGTGCTGTGGGAGAAATCTGTGTTTCTTGGTGTAGTGGTTGGTGTAGTGGTTAAGTGCGCGGACTCTTATCTGGGAGAACCGGGTTTGATTCCCCACTCCTCCACTTGCACCTGCTGATGTGACCTTGGGTCAATCACAAGCTCTAGCACAGCTGTTCTCTCAAGGACAGTTTCTGTCAGAAGTTCTCTCAGCCCCGCCTACCTCACAGGGTGTCTGTTGTGGGAAGGGGAAGGGAAAGGAGTTTGTAAGCCGCTTGAAGACGCCTTTGGGCAGTGAAGGGCGGGGTATAAATCCAAACTCCTCCTCCTCCTCCTCCTCCTCCTCCTCCTCCTCCTCCTCCTCCTCCTCTTCTTCTTCTTCTTCTTCTTCTTCTTCTTCTTCTTCTTCTTCTTCTTCTTCTTCTTCTTCTTCTTCTTCTTCTTCTTCTTCTTCTTCTTCTTCTTCTTCTTCTTCTTCTTCTTCTTCTTCTTCGTGGAAGCTATTAGCCTAAGGGCGAAGTTAGGAAATTAAGTTTTTTGGAAGTTATTATTCAAAGTGGCAAGTAAGAAAATAAGCCTTTCTGGCTAGATCTGTTTAAGGAACATTAGAGAAAGAACATTAGAGAAAGAAGATCTGTACTTATCTGAAATCATTAAGCTTATGAGATTTACTGAAACCATTACACTGTTAGACTTCTAAATAAACTCAATGTTTAACAGAAAACAGCTGTTTTAGTCTAAAGGATCCCCTTGTACCTCAGAGTCACCCCCACGTGCTGTTCATTCTATCCTTCTACCAAATATAACTAAGCTATCCTGTTTTTTAGTTCCAACTAAGAATTCTAAGGCAAGAGCCTGCCGTGGTAGGGGAAAGCAGAAAACTCTAAGGAAGGCAAGGAGACACCATAACACGTGTCACCTCACAACACAACAAAGAGGTGCCCTTACAGGTGTTACATATAAGGGGACTCAGAAAAGAGCAAAACACTACCACAGAGGTCAGCTATACTATGAAACTGTTACTTAAATTATTTTGGAAACAGAATAAAATCTGAGGTGTTATGTTGTTTTTGTGTGTGTGTGTGCATGTGCAGGAGTGGCAACTATCCTGTATGAATGCCGCTTGGGGTGCCTAGAAAACCACATCCCCCAGGACACAGTGGAATATATTGAAGCTTTGGAGCTGATGTTCAGCAGTTTTAAAACGACCATGTATGTGGGAGCGATTCCTAAATGGCTTCGTCCAGTCATTCCAAAACCTTGGAAAGAATTCTGTAGATCCTGGGATGGACTCTTTAAGTTCAGTAAGTTTAAATATATATCGTTCTGAAATTCTAGGTCTCTGCTCAAGGAAATTTGAGCTGTGTTAAGTTGTTGATAATAATGAAAGGGCATATAATTTTTTTTTACTTATACCTCATGTGGTAACAGGGTTGCCAGTCCGCAGGTGGGAGCGGAGGATCCCCTGCATTCATGAGCTTCTGCCTGCTGCCGGCCAATTGGCCAGCAGGGAGAAATCCCACCCCCAACAGGGAGAAGTCCCACTGGGCACGATGTCCCCAACGTGATGACATCAAGCAGAAGTGATGTCATCACGCTGGGGCCTAAAATACCAGATCGTCACCATGCAATGTCCTCGGCATGATGACATTACTTCCATGTGATGTCTTCATGTCAAGGACCTCATGCATAGTGATGTCGCCCTGCTCCCCCACTTCCAGGAAGCTCTCTCCCTCCCACCCCCCAGCGGCAAGAGCTTGGGACCTGGCAACCCTATGTGGTAAAGAAAATGCAAAAGGCTTACAGAGTTAATTTAAAAGGTAATATTTGCAGGAGAGGCCATCTGCCTCCTGGTGGCATCTCGGAGGAATGTTTACCTATTGACAGGTCAATGAAAGGTCCATATTATTTTATTGTCTTTACTGTTTCTTGCAACCAGAGTCATAAACAGCAAACCCTCATTCCACAATGAATCTCATTCTATAGGAAAACATATATATGGGAGGGCTTCTGGTGCCCTGGCCCCACTGCTGGACCTCCGGATGGCACCTGGTATATTTTGGCCGCTGTGTGACAGAGTGTTGGACTAGATGGGCCATTGGCCTGATTCAACATTGGCTTCTCTTATGTTCTTATGTTCTTATAGCAGATTTTAAAGCTTGCTACTGCAAAAGTGGTCATGTGATTTGACAACAGCCACTAGAAATTTTGCCACATGCAGAGTAGTTTGTTTGTCTTCATCTCTAAGTAACCAGGATGATTTTGCTTCTGGAGAGAGGAAATCCTGATTAAATAAAGGGGAGATCAGTTCATCTGTTAGAGCTGAAAATTTGGGACAATCAAGAAAAATATGATCCACAGAGTCAATTTTACCACTGCCACAATTATGAGTATGAAATCCCATTAAATCTTCCTAACATCACAGCTGAAGGTAGGGCATTCAGGTGCGCTAGCATGAATGCCCTTGTATACTTCAGAAGAATTATCTCAGATAAGTAGTTTGGCATTGTTGTTGGAGGCTGAATGCCTACTGAAAAAGCTGAACACACTCTGTGTGTCTAATTGACATACTCTCGTAGTCAGAGTCTCTCAGACATCTTCTAATAATATGTGACAGTTGTTGCCTACTCATAGGTCCATATTAGAAAACTGTTGACCACCAGGCAACTCAGCAAACATATCTTGGAAGTTTAGAATAGGATGTTGTTCTATAACTGGAAGTGAATTTACCATAAGTTTATAATTCCCACAATTTCAGACCATGCCATTTTGCTTAGGTAGGTAGTGGACAAGCAACAGGTATCATTTCCCTAGTGTCTTTCAGAGAATAGAGCTCCCCTGCCCCTGTACACTAGTAGATGGCTGATGGAATGGTTGTAGTTACGGCCAATAGTCCCATGTTGTATAATAATATGTAAATAAACATGTTGTGTTCCTACATAAGGAGCTGGGACCAATTCTTGGGGAACCTGTTGGAGCTTTCTGAGCTCCTATTACAATGCCCCAGTTGTAAATATATATGTTGGTAGAACAAAGACGTGGCATAAGATGTGTGATCTGATCTCCCATCTTTAAAAAATAAACTATGGATGCCATCATACTTACCAGAAGCTGTGGCTGCCATGCGATTCCCCCGCGGATTAAAGGGACATGATCAGACAGACACATCTGTCTGGCATCCCCGAGTCGTCAGCGGGGCATCATTGCACACCGCAAGAGCATGGATAAAAGCTACTAGTTAAAACCTAGTATTATCGGGAACTGCGGGGCATGCGGCCGGAAGTATGATCGCACAAATGCACGTCATTGCAGCCGGGGCAAACGGCCTCGCTTCCTGCCCGCCTTTCCCCCCTTCTGTGTGATCGCAGCCTTCATGTGAGATTCAGATCAGGGCCACAATGCTAGGGACTTTAAAAAAGAAAAGAAACTTTCCCCCCCCTGTTTACTATGTTCCTGGTTTAAATTGTCCCTGGTCTGGAACTGCTGCTTGACTTGCAATGGAAAATATACAGATAACTTTTATGTTATTCTTTTCCCTACGGGACAAATACCTCAAGGAAGTCATAATGACTAAACCCTCCTCCTCCAGTGCCACATTCCCAATCCAAATCTGTACCAACATGGGTGATTTTAAGCCTGAAAAACCTTTGAGAAATCTTTCAGCACATCAATATGTTGTCGAAGGCTTTCACGGCCAGAGTTCATTAGTTGCTGTAGATTTTCCTGGTTGTGTGGCTGTGGTCTTGGCCAATATTTGCCAAGACCATGGCTACACAACCTGGAAAATCTACAGCAACTAATTTCAGCACATTGTTTGCTTCTAAAGAAGTTGGTTGAATACAAACAACAATAGTTAGCACCAGCTTCCAAAACAGTATTGATTGCAAAGTGGTTTAGAGACCATGATTTGGAACTTAATATTAATCATATTTGCCCAGTTGAGATGCTATGACAAACTATGAGTAGAGAAAGCTTGTAAATGGAGGTAGGACTTGCCATACAGTAAGGAAGAAAGAACATGTGAGTGCATTCCAGATTTTCCTGTTTTTAAAAGAAGAATATTCCAGTGACTACTGAAACATATCTGCTCTTTAGAACCTTTCATAATCGCATAGCTTATTTTCTGCTCTGGATGGAAGAAATACAGTCGATGTGCTTTGCCAAAGTGACAAAATTGCTTGACAAAGGGTACTCTGCTAATAGGTATTTCCACTGAGGCCATCAGCCTTTGAAGAGTTTTAGGATGTTAAGAGTGAGAAATTATTTTTCTCTTTACCTGCCTTAAAGGTTCCCTGTTTGTTTGTGGGAACAAAATTACAAATGATATGAAAAATGAAATCTCTGGGAATTACAAAAATATTCATCTTTTCTATCTTTCATTCACAAAGGTCAAATTCATGTGGACAATAAATTAAGAGATATAAAGCCTTTTTTAGACCAAGGAGAAGAGGTTAATGGTGGACTTCTCACAACTCTACTTAAGAATAAAGAACTTACAGTGGAAGAAATCTATGCTAATATGACTGAAATGCTTTTGGCAGGGGTTGATACAGTAAGTGTACTATTATTAATAGTATTTGTAGTCATAGCAACTGTGATGGAAGGGTAAAATATGCTTTGAAATAACATATGCTTGTTTGAGGAGGTTGAAGTTGGTTCCTTATTCCCAGTCCTTATTCATTCTGTATTCACGACTTATTCATGAATTGAAGGAAAAAAACTAAGGAGAGTTTAAAAGCTCTGAACCCCAAAATGAGGTTTGGACCACCATATGTCGTACACCCCCACATTCAGGGGACTCTCCCCTTCTAGGGGAAATCTGCCATTTCCTGGTCCAAAGCCCAGTTCTTATGCCAGCCACTCCAAAGTGAGGTGCCCCAATGACAATCATACAGAAGAAGAAGAGATTGGATTTAGACCCTGCCCTTCACTACCCAAAGAAGTCTCAGAGTGGCTTATAAATAAACTCCTTTCCCTTCCCCTCCCCACAACAGACACCCTGTGAGGTAGGTGGGGCTGAGAGAGCTCTGACAGGAATGGCTCTTTTTCAAGAACAGCTCTGACAGAATTATGGCTTGCCCAAGGTCATCCAACGGCTCCCACGTTTTACTCCCATGTTCAGGGGACTCCACCCTTCAAAGGGACATATGCCATTTCCAGGGTTCCAAGCGTGGTTCCTGTGCCAGCTGCTCCAAAGTGAGATGCCCCCCAGGACAATCATACAGGCAGATATTAGGGCCAGGCTGCACCCCAAAATAATCTTTGGACCACCCCAAATGAAACATCCCCACACTCCAGAGACTGCCTCCTGCAAGAAGACATACAGTGGTGTCTGGTCCAAACACTGGTTCTGGCACCATGAGCTTCTATTTGGAGTGCCTCCCAGAGGCTGGTATTTCAAAGAAGATCTAAATAAAGAACTGGAATGACTCCATGCCTCTGCACCCCAAAATAAGGTTTGGAGCTCCACAGTTCGTACACCTCCATGTTCAGTGGACTCTCCTCTTTGAGAAGACATAGGCTGCCTCCCAGTCCAAAGCTCACTTCCTGTGCCAGCTGCTCCAAAGGGAGGTGCCCTGGGACAATCACATAGGCAGAAACTGGGGTCAGGCTGCACTCTGAAAGAGTCTTTGGACTACCCCAAACAGCATATCTCCACACTCTGGAGACTGTACCCTGCAAGAAGACATACAGTGACGCCCAGTCCAAACACTGTTTCTGGTGCCACTAGCTTCTGTTGGGAGTGCCTCCCAGAGGCCTGTATTGCAAAGAGGATCTGAATAAGGAACTGGAAAGACTCCATGCCTTCTGCACCCCAAAAGAAGGTTTGGACTGCCACATGTTATACACTCCCATGTTCAGCGGACTCTCCCCTTTGAGGGGTTTCTATAAATATGCTTAGGACACTCAGTTCTATTTGTTATTGGATGGTTGTCCAGGCTCCACCCCTGAGAAATTGGACAGGGCATTAGATGCTGTGACTGGGTGGTTACAGCAGAGTCAGTTGAAACGTGATCCAGCTTTGGACCAAGTAACAGCATATATCCAAATAAAAGCTCATGGCGTCAGAACCAGTGTTCGGACCGAGCACCACTGTATGTCTTCTTGCAGTGGACAGTCTCTGGAGTGTGGTGATGTGGTATTTCGGGTGGTCCAAAGACTCTTTCGGGGTGCAGCCTGGCCCCAGTTTTTGCCTATGTGATTGTCCTGGGGGAACCTCACTTTGAAACAGCTGGTGCAGGAAGTGAGTTTTGGACCAGGAGACAACATATGTCCTCTCAAAAGGAAGAGTCCAGTGAATGTAGGGATGTATGGTGTGGTGGTCCAGTCCTTATTTTGGGGTGCAGAGGACAAGCAGTCAAAACAGTTCGGTATTCAAATCTCCTCTGAAATAGTGGTCTCTTGGAGGCAGTCCAAGTAGAAGATTGTGGTGCCAGAACCAGTGTTTGGACTGAGCACCACTGTATGTCTTCTTGCAGGGTACAGTCCCCAGAGTGTGGGGATGTGATATTTGGGGTGGTCCAAAGACTCTTTCAGGGTGCAGCCTGGCTAGGCTTGCCAGCCTCCAGGTGGAGCCTGGGGATCTCTTGCTTTTACAACTGATCTCCAGCTGATAAGAGATCAGCTCTGAATGGTGGACTCTGTGGCATTGTACCATGCTGAGGCCCCTCCCCTCCCCTCCCTTCCCCAAACCCCACCCTCTCCTGGATCCACCCCCAAACTCTCCAGGTATTTTCCAACCCAGACCTGGCAACCCTAAGCCTGGCCCCAGTTTCTCTATATATGATTATTCTGGGGACACCACACTTTGAAGCGGCTGGCACAGGAAGTGAGCTTTGGACCAGTTTCCTTTTTTTTTAAAAAAAAGCCCCTTTTGTTGTGGAGGAACAGCATATCTCCATATAAAAGGAAGGTCATATCTCCACAAAGAAAGTGGCTAGAGACCAAAACAAACAAACGGGGAATTGAGACAACCTGGTTCACATTTTGTTATAATGTTATACTGCTATGATTGCTGGCAAAAAAACTGAAAAGCCCTCTTAGCGGTGTGTGTGTGTGTGTGGAGTGGCTGGTCCCAAGGGATTGGGCTAGGGGAAAACCTACCATGTGGCAGCCCCATTATTGCTGAGCTGTATAGGCAGCTGCAACCATAACAACTTGTTTTTATGGCTTTTTTTTTGTTCTGTGTTTTTTAATTGTAAGCTGCTGTCAAGAAGGACTCTGAAGAGGGAACATAAAATGCTCTAAACAAACAAACAAACAAACAAACACATAAGAGGGACAACTATACGAGTCCATTTCTGTGTGGAAAACATCATAGTTAGGGCAATATTTGGGGCTCAGCAAATCAGTCTGCTTGCACTGTCGAAGAGCAATACTTATGATAAAACATTTTTCTAAGGAAGATGCAAGACAAGCAGCAAAGGACATGATTTCCAGAGGTTAGAAAACTCAAGCATAATAGGGTATTTGATGCAGTGAGATAAATCAGATCACTTAATCTTGCATGATGGCAATTAGTACATTAAATATATGAATTCTGCAAGTCTTTCTGGGATAATCTATAGAAAAGTGGTTAAAAGATTACCTAACCATAAACAATTTAGGCCCGGCCAAACATGCTGGAAAACGCGGGAGGGAGGTGTGGCTATTTGCGCCGTCACATTCTGATCCGCCATTATGCGATCAGACGTGACGGCGGCATACCAGGGTTTCGTCCTTCGGCGCACACTGCAAAGAGGGCAGCCGGAGGGAATAGGCGTGCGCTGGTGCGATCACACCAAACAAGTCCATCTGCAGCCCATGGCAAACCATTTGCTAGTAGATTTTTGCAGGTACTTTGTAACAGCGCATCTTCGGTGGGACGCCGTGGGTTGGCCACGGGTGTGCTATGCTTGCCAGATGTTGTGGTGTGATTGTGCCCCGAAAATCAGCCCAGCATCCTTGCCTTTCACGTGGCAAATTATCCGTGTGACCAGGGCCTTAGTTAAAATTTTTTAAAACCCTATTTCTGAGCTGGTTGTTCAGTTTAATATTTCTTGATTGCTAGACTGGAGGAAACAAATGGAACCTGGCAGGTCTTAGAATATAATGAAGAGCTTTCTTTTGTGTCAATGATTCTCATGAACTTTTTATTTCCAAAAACATTCTTCCCCTCCCCGCCCCAAGAATTCCCCAAATTTAGACTTGAAGCATATTCCTTTTCAAACCAGTTGGCAGTGTTTCATGCCAACAGAGCCTCTGCCTCATTTATATCTGCCCAGGGGTCTTTTCGGGGGAGCGCACCGGAGCGCAGCTCCGGGAGCTCAGAAGCCAAGCCCCGCCCCCAGCCGGCGTCCCGGAGAGTCTTTCAGGCAGCCGAATGTCAATTTCAGCTCCATTATATCCTATGGGCCATTGAAGTCAATGGTGAAAACATAGGGTATGTTCTAGGGGCTAGAGGGGAGGGGTTTGAGGGAGAGGCTCGAAACTCACAGGATAGCTGATGGGGCCTCTCCCCAAGATACCCACCAAGTTTCAAGAACATTGGACAAGGGGGTCCAATTCTATGGGCCCCCAAACAGGTTGCCCCTATTCCCTCCATTGTTCTCTATGGTGGGAAAAAAATAACTTTTTTTCCCACTATAGAGAACAATGGAGGAAATGGGGCAACCTGTTTGGGGGCCCATAGAATTGGACCCCTGGTCCAATGTTCTTGAAACTTGGTGGGTATCTTGGGGAGAGGCTCCATCAGCTATCCTGTGATTTTGGAGCCTCTCCCTCAAACCCCCTCCACTCCAGCCCCAGAATATACCCTATGTTTTCACCATTGACTTCAATGGCCCATAGGTATAATGGGGCTGAATTGCCACTGAATTTCTTTCATTCCCTCCTTTCCTTCTTTCTTTTTCCTCTTTCCCTCATTCTTCTCTTCTTTCTTTCTTTCTTTCTTTCTTTCTTTCTTTCTTTCTTTCTTTCTTTCTTTCCTTCCTTCCTTCCTTCCTTCCTTCCTTCCTTCCTTCCTTCCTTCCTTCCTTCCTTCCTTCCTTCCTTCCTTCCTTCCTTCCTTCCTTCCTTCCTTCCTTCCTTCCTTCCTTCTTCTCTTCTCTTTTTCCTCCTTTCCCTGTTTCCCTCCTTCTTCCCTCTCTTTCTTTCCCTCTTTCCTTCCTTCTTTCCTTCTCTCTACTCTCTCTCTTTCCTTCCCTCTTTCCTCCTTCTGTGGCCCAACTCTCATGAGAAGGAGTTTAAACTTTAAACCCCTTCTCTCTTAGCTCCCCCACCCAGACCAGCTGGGGAAGGGAAGGGGAGGCTTTTGAAGATGCTTCCCCCCTTTTGCTTTCCCTTCTGACATCACTTCCAGTGATGTCAAGGGGCGTGGCATATGCTAATAGCCTATTAGCTCATTAGCATACCATATGCTAATGAGCTCCTGCAGCTGTTCTTCTACGAAAAGACCCCTGTATCTGCCTCTTTTCACTGGCAGTAATCAATTAATCATAATTTGACCTTGTGTAGGTAGATGAGAGAATATATATAAAATGTGACTTCCAGGTACTATGATTTAAATTTGAAAAAAAAAGGTTATTAAAGATTTTGAACAGAATAGCACAGCTGTTACTGAGATTCAAAGTACTTTGGATATTTAGCACGCAGCCAATTTTGAAGAGGATGTGAAAGAGCTGGGAACCTGAGAGGTTTATACCCCAGGACCTTCTTATGTAGTCAGGCATAGATCCCAACCTCTACAGAGAAAAACAGTTCCAGAGTTATGCTTCTTAGGAGGATCGTAATGCAGAATAAACCAAATATAGGTGAAATGAAGGACCTGAGGGCAGGATGTCCTCTTATGTTTTTATTGTTTCGTGAAGGGAATAGGTTGAAGAGGAAATTAAAATGTCATGGTCAACTTGAAACTATAAGCCATATTCTGATAAAATTTAAAGCCACACACAACTTGCTTCATAGTTGTGGTAGTAAATGAAAGTAATTAATTCCATTGCAAACATAAGGAAAGTGTAAATTCATTGAAGGGAGAATGATAAAACTCCAGTTTTATTTACTTTCAGTAACATTTATTTATTTTTATTTAATTCAATTTGTATCCCACCCTCCCTGCAAGCGGGCTCAGGGTGAGTTCCAACATAAAATTCACAGTAGAACAAATCAACAGTTCAAATATATCTAAAAACCTATCTCAAACAATCCTATATATATAAAATTCCCTTGCGTATTGGCCATTTCCAGCTCTCCCATTGGCTGTGCAGTATACTCCATCAGCCACTGGCCCATCAACCTCCATTCAAGAGTACTCACGTGCCATTGGATGGGTGTTGGGTCTTCTCCTCTCCCCCACCTACTGCCAGCCTGGACACTCTTCCCTCACAGAATAAACTATCAAAATGGCTATCTCTCCTGATGAAGACACTTCTCCTTCTTGGCTCCTGTGGGACTAACTTTTCCCTCAGTGGCTGTTGCTATGCAACCAAGCTTGGTTCTGTCAGTGAAAAGGCCTTTGTGGGGAACTAATTGGGGCCAGTCCTGACTAGGATTGCCAGCTCCAGGTTGGGAAATTCCTGGATATTTTGTCATGGGGTCTATGGAAGCCAGAGTTTGGGAAGGGGAGAGGCCTCAGCTGAACAGAATGCCATAGAGCACACCCTCCAAAGCAATTATTTTCTCCAGGGGAGATGACTCAGAATTAAAACAGCTTTCCAAATGGTAGAGATCAGGGGCAGATAAAGGTAGGTTGATGGTTGGCTGGGAAGGAGATTTGAAGGGTGGAGCCTGAAGAAGGTGGGGTTTGAGGAGGGGTGGGACCTCAGACAGGTACAATGCCATGGACTCCACCCTCCAAACCAGCCATTTCCTCCTGGGGACCATTGCTGCCAATCTCCAGGTGAGGGCTGGAGATCACTTAGAATTAAAACTGCTCTCCAGATGGCAGAGATCAGTTCCCCTGAAGAAAATGGTGGACTCTGTGTCATTATACCCTGCTCGGGTGGCCCCCCCAAGAGAGCCAGTGTGATGTAGCAGTTAGCACTTCAGAGCACGGTTTTCCAGACTCAGGTTCTTGCTGTGGAAGCTGGTTGGGTGATTTCAGACCACTCACAGACTTTCAGCATAACCTACCTCACAGGGTTGTTGTGCAAATCAAAAGGGGGAGAGGAGAATGATGTGAGCTACTTTGGTCACCACTGTGGAGAAAGACTATACTTTTCCTAGGTAGAGGCTACAGGGAGGGGGGAAGAGATGGAAACCTGAAGTCAGAGGGGCAGATAACAGTATGTTGATGGTTAGCTGGGAAAGAAATAGGGTTGCCACCTCCACGTTGGGAAATTCCTGGAGATTTCAGGGGTGGAGCCTGGAGAGGGTGGGGTTTGAGGAGGAGTGGAACCTCAGGTACAATGCCATAGACTCCACCCAACAAACCAGCCATTTTCTCTTTGGGGAACCATTGCTGCCATTCTCCAAGTGAGTATAACACAAAATGGCTATACAGTGGGTGTATATACTATATCTGAAAAACACTGTAATTTTTAAGGAATATACACAAAATTCTATTTGAAATTATAAATAATCTCTTAACTGTTTTTTAAAGATGCAGTATAAGTACAAATTGAATTTAAACATATGAAGCTAAACCATAATACATGAGGTTAACCACATAGTTATTAACCATGGCAATGGATGTCCCAGCTAAATGTCTGTTTCAACCCTTCGTCAGGCCATAATCATATAGTAAAGCCAGGAAAGCGTTGAGGGGACTAGTGCAGGACATGCACAGGCATTTATCCTCTGTTTCCAGTTGCACTCCACCATTTAAGTGTTATACCAAGCAAAGGAGCTCTGCTATTTCCCTTGACACTAAGGCCTATTCAGAGTTCCAACCAGCTCCACAAAGTCAAAAGCCTTAGCGGAGATTTACCTGGGACATCTGTTGCCATGGTTAATACTATGTGGTTAACCTAATGTATTATGGTTTAGCTTCATGTTTAAATTCAATTTGTACTTGTACAGCATCTTTAAAAAACAGTTAAGAGATGTTTTTGTAATTTCAAATAGAATTTTGTGTATATTCCTTAAAAATCACAGTGTTTTTCAGATATAGTATATTCTCCACGTGAGGGCTGTAGATCACTCAGAATTAAAACTGCTCTCTAGATGGCAGAGATCAGTTCCTCGGGAGAAAATGGCTGCTTTGCAGGGTGGACGTGGAGTCATTATACTCTGCTGAGGTCACTTGCCCTCCTGCTTGGTTCTCCACTGAAGAGGAGAAAGACTGTACTTTTCCTAGGTACAGGCTCCAGGTGTGTGTGTGGGAGATAGAAAGTTGAAGTCAGAGGGGTAGATAATGGTACATTGATGGTTGGCTGGGAAGGAGATAAGGTTGCTACCTCCAAGACAGGTACAATGCTATAGACTCTACCCTCCAAACCAGTCATTTCCTCCTGGGGAACCATTGTTGCCAATCTCCAGGGGACAGCTGGAGATCACTCAGAATTACAACTGCTCTTCAGATGGCAGAGATCAGTTCTCCCTGAAGAAAATGGTAACCTCTATGTCATTGTACCCTGCTGAGGTTGTCACAGCAAATTGACGCTGAATGTCCAAGGCCAGGACACTCACCCAGAACCTCTTTCTAGAGTTCATTGTATTTATTTCCACAATGGGCCTTATTCCTAATAATCAATAAAAGATCAGTGCCTTCAGCAAGAAGCAGTTTGTTCCCAGGTGGTCATTTGGATCTGAGGTCACTGGAGGGGAGGCCAATAGCAGGTGGGTGCCCACTGCCTCAACTGAAAGCTCGGCAGAAGAGCTCTGTCTTGCAGGCCTTGCAGAACTGTAATAGGGGAGTCCCCCAGGGCCATGATTTCTAATGGGAGCTTATTTCACCAGGTAGGGTCAGGGGCCAAAAAAACCCTGGCCCTCATTAAGGCAAGTCAGACATCTCTGGGGCCAGGAACCACCAAAAGGTGTTGATTAATATATTGTAAGTTCCTGTGGGGCTCATATGGAGAGAGGCAGTCCTGAAGGTGTGCTGGGCCCTTGCCAAATAGGGCTTTAAAGGTAAGTACCAGCACTTTGAACTGAGAGGATACGTGCCCACACAGATGACACCATCAACACCCATGCTGTTGCATTCTGCACTAGCTGCAGTTTCCAGAGCAGTGTCAAGCTCAGCCCCACATAGAGGGAGTTACAATAATTCAGCCTGGAAGTGACCATTGCATGGGTCACTGTAGCTAGGTCACAAGGGCTGAGATATGGAACCAACTGCCTGATCTGCCTCAGTTGGAAAAAGTCAGACTTGGCAGTGGCAGTGACCTGGGCCCACACAATCAGTGAGACATCCAGGACCACCCCCAGGCTCTTCACCCTCGACATTGGCTCCAATGGCACCCCATCAAAGGTTGGAAGCCTGATTTCCAATCCCAGTCCCCCACAACCCAGGTGCAGCACTTCTGTCTTTGATGGTTTCAGTATGGTTGCAACCCTCCAGCCATGTCTTGTAATCCTCTGTCCAGGTTTTCTGGGGCAGAGTTTGGGTGTCTGTCCATCAGTAGTTCAGTTCAGTTTACTGTAATTAGCCATTGGCCATTACAAGATTACAAAATACAAATTGTGAACAAACTATGGGTTAATATCAGAATATACAACAGTACCAGAAATCAATAACAAAATATGACTAATTTAATACAGTAGCCTGTATAATGCCCCTTCCCGTTGCCACCTTGGAACATATATTCTTTGCAGCATGGGCAAATAATGAAACTTTATAAGAGACATATTCATCAATGTCAGATAACAAAAATGAAATTTTATCCTCAATTGGGTAAGCACTAAGACCAGATAAAATACCTGCTAAAATTTAGCCCTTGGACTAGAAAACAGTGGGCAAAAGTGAGGTAAATCCTCAAGTTCATGGGTGCCACAAATACATAGACGATGGACCAATGGAGTTTGATTAAATCAGCCCTCCAAAATTTCCATTGGCATTCATTGAAACCGTAGAGAGGTAATGGATGCTCTAAGTACATGTTTAGAGATATTGAGTAAGTATGGAGTTCTAATATGGTCCGATTTAATTGATTTGTACCATGATGCTGCTTTTGATTTTAATATCAAAGAGCAGTCTAGCCAAGCATCAAAGTCATAAATCCAGTTTATAAATTGGAATTTATCAACTGACGTTCCCAAAAGATCATCGGGAGTAGAGTATTTTGAACGTATGTTGTTAGGAAAGTCAAGGCGCTGCGAATCTTTAGCTAACAGCAGGTTAAAAGATTGGTGACTGAGGGAATTAGATTGTGAATTTTCCATTCTTTTCCAGTATCTCATAATTATAAGGTGTGCCCGAGCCTTAAGAGAAGAGATAGGGTATAACCTTACTCTTGTATAGTTTCAGAACCAGCTCTATAAGGCGACCTCCCTTGCAGTAGCAGAAGCTGAAAATAGACCCAAGCAGTCTTAGTGCTGATGATTTGGCTGAAGCAGCATGGGCAGTCCAGTTTAAGGACTCTCTAAAAGGAATGCTGTCATGATCCCAGTGGGTTGCCACCTTCAGCTGCCACCACTCTGGACTAAGGGTCCCTTGAGAAGGCCCAGAGTACCCTCCCAAGCCCAACCATAATTCCTCTTTTAAGCTGAGAAACTATAGGCATGATGACCAGGCAGAGAACAATTAAACAAATTGTTTATTAATACAGTACTGGGGCAAGGAAAACAGGACCAGGTGCTTTAAAATATATAATAGTGTCTAAAGGCAAAATAAACAAATCTAACACAACTACTATTACTCTTAACTGTTTCCTATTTCAAGGCCCACAGCCTTTTATACCAAGCCTGTGCCTGTACTCACTCTGTCCCAAGTAAGGAATCTTTCTCTCAGACCAGACTCCCCCTCAGTTTAACTCTGTGAGAGGGAAGACCTCAGAAGAGACCAGAACACAGTTTCACAGTTCAGAAAGCTTAAGTTACATCTCCTCACACAATCCCAGGACACTGATTGATTACAACCATCGCTAAGCATTGTGGGGATTGTAGGCTGTCTGCTTTTCACTTCCACACAGGTCTCCTAGGGCCTAGGCCTCCAGGCCCTGCCTCCCAGTCCTACACAGATCATGACAAATGCCAAGGTATTTAAATAAATTGCATGGTTTAATTGGATTTTCAAGAATACTTCAAGAGGAGATTTTTGCCCTGTTCCTAAAAACCATGACCTTAGTCTTAATCAAGATTTATAGTGAGAGCTTCTTCTAACTGATGCAATAGCCTCTTCAGACCAATTTTCGTGAGAGAAATTAAGACCATGTCATTAGCATATAACAAGATTGAAATCTTTTGATGTCCCAATGAGGGGGGAGTGAAGTGGGGCCCTGAAAGTTTCTCAACTGTGTTGTTGATGTAAAGATTAAACAATAAGGGGGCCAACATGCAACCCTGCTTCACACCCTTCCAAACTGGAGTTCTGCCAGTTAGAGAGCCAGAAGTTCCTACTCTGACCTGTGCCTGAATAGATTTCAGCAAGAAGCAGTTTGTTCCCAGGTGGCCATTTGGATCTGAGGTCACTGGAGAGGTATCTTTATGTAGCTCTTGGAGCAAAAATAACAAACGATTATCAATTTTCAGGTCCACAATCTTTGACCACAATTGGAGTCCTATCAATCAAATCAAAAGCAGCGACCAGGTCAACAAAGGCTACATATACAGCCTTTAATGGGCCTTGAATACCTGAGAAAGCCAATTGACGAAGTATTAGGCAGTGATCAATAGTACTTAATCTTTTCCTAAAACCTGCTTAGACAAGAAAGGCCATTCATCTCGCTCCATATGGTGAGGGCAACCAAAGCAAGGCTTCTGAGGATGAGTAGAGTGAGTGGAAGGGTTGGCATTATACCCAATAGTGGTTACTGGCCCTATTTCCTGTTTGAATTGGAAGAGTAAGAGAAGAAGAAGAGAAGAGATTGGATTTATACCCAAAGGAGTCTCAGAGCAGCTTACAATTTCCTTTCCCTTCTCCTCCCCACAACAGACACCCTGTGAGGTAGGTGGGGCCGAGAGAGCTCTTTCGAGAACTGCTCTTTTTCAAGAACAGCTCTGATGGATCTACGGCTTGCCCAAGGTCATCCAGCAGCTGCAAGTGGAAGAGTGGAGAATCAAACCTTGTTCTCCCAGATTAGAGTCCACGCACTTAACCACTACACCAAACTGCCTGAAAGAATGGCTGAAAATTGAGAACCTGTGCACTTTACCAAAGGATAATCTATGAATTTGGAAGTCTCCTGGCTGAATCTTGCTTCTGCCATGAACTCAGTAGGTGGCCTTATAGAAGTCACTTTCCCTGCAACATATACCTGCAGCTTTAAGTCTTGCTTGAAATCAGATGGAAATCAGATGGAATTAAGTGAATGAACATGTGCTCAAGATTGTAAGTTTAATGTATCTTGTTCTAGTGGATGGGTGCTAATACAGAGAATGAACTACCTTGAATTGTAATCCAGATGTTATTACTTTAGATTTAGGAGAATTGATTCAGTTTATTATTATTATTTTGTTCAGGTGGTTAATGAAACACTGGTTGAAAATGACAAATGTTACTTTAGGAATGTTGTTATGGACTCTCACTCCACTAGTGCTGTCTTTTCTTTTCTCCCCCCATACGACCTTAGACTTCCTTCACTTTATCCTGGGCAATATATCTATTAGCAAAACACCCAGAAGTGCAGCATTCTGTGTATAAAGAGATAATCAGCAAACTGGGTAAAGATAAAGTCCCTGATGCTAATGATATCCCTAACCTGCCAATGATCAGAGCCCTTCTCAAAGAAACCTTAAGGTAAGTGGTACAAAACCCCAACGTGACAATGAAATGCTTTTTCATCTTCCTCAGTACAATGTTTAGGCTAAAAGGCAGCCATCAGAGTTTTCTTCTTCTTTTGCACAGCTTTCTCTTCTATATTGAGATTTTTACAATATAGCATGGACTGGCTGAAAATTTCATGCTATGTTATAAGATTCAAGGCTCCAAGCATATTTTTGAGGATAAGCCCTATTGAGGTAATTTCTGAGGAGGGTAGGGTAGATTGCATAGGGTAGATTGAAGTTAGCCCTTTCTCTGTCCCTCTGTGTCCCTCTCTCTTATATATTCATGCATCCATATGTATATACATATATATATGCGTGTGTAAGGTGCCATGAAGTGACAACTTTAAGGTTGCGGTCACATGCACCAGTTGAAGCGGAATGGAAGTAAGGCTATTCCCTCTGGAGGAATTTGACCCATGGTTGTGAGATCACACAGCCCTTGTTGCTACGAGCGCAACTCGTCACTGTGTGATCAGACACAACTGTGGGAGAGTCAGGGTTTTTTGCCATTTGTTTCCCATGCACGTAAACAAGGAATTGCACCTCTGCACTGAGGGCCCCCTATGGGTATGCGATAATGCACATATTATGAAGGGGGGTAATGGCACCGAGCCAAGATGGCCTGATCAGACCATCCCAGCAGCTTGGAAGAGTGCTTGCGCAATCAGACAGGGGAAGGTCCATCTGTGGCCCTTTGCAACCCGTTTACTACCGGATTTTCTGCAGAAAATGACCCCAGCAAGGGACATTCAAGGCAAGTTGGAAGCAGAGGCAGTTTGCCATTGCCTCCCTATTGCCTTCCTTGGTGATCTCCCTTCCAAGTACCAACCCTGCTTAGCTTCCAAAAACTGACAGGATTAGGCTATACCATGCTGCCTACATGTGTGTGTGTGTATATGAGAGAGAGAGAACTACTAACATAATACCAGTCAGATTCAAATTATTTTTTGTGGGCTTTGTTCATCACCCTAATAGGCTTTGCACTCACAGAGCCTCAGTTTGGAAACTTCCAGAGCTGTGTTAGGTGCAAAAATCCTCATTCTCAGAGGTGCAATTTGGCTGTGCAAGCCCAGTGGAAAACCAGTCATAGTCTTCTGCTCAGTTCTTTTTCATCTACCACAGCTTTAGCATTGACTCACCTCAGAGAAATCCTCTCCGCAAGTGAATCTTTTCCCTGAAACACAAATGTAATGGGACACACACAATGAGGCAAAACCATTATAACTTAACCTTGGTAACAAAAAGAGGATAGAAAAGGTATGAAATCTGAAGATTAAGAAAAAGAGGAAAGATGAAGAACTGTGTATGTGTGTGTCTATAGCGACATCCATGTGGTGAAGATTCTCCATTGCCCTGTCACTGTGAATGCTGGGATCACTGGCTATGGAACATCACATAGGAATTTTGTACTCACTTTCCGCCACCAACCACTGTTTTCCTTGCACTTTCCCCCTCCGTGCCACTAGAGGCCTTTTTCGGGCTTTTAAAAATCAATAGTTGCCAGTAATGTTATGACAATCTATTGCCATAAACCGCTAATCCAGATAGTTTGCTAATATGCTTGAACTGGGATCTTTCTGGAAAGATTGTACCAAGCTAGATTTGAGAACACGTACCAAGGACAGGGAAAGCCGGGAAAGTGAATGATTAGAGGATGTCATGCAGATGCTCAGAAACAAACAAGCCAAAAGCAAAAACACCCATTGCCATTTGGAAGCCATGGAGAAGAAAAATCTTTGTGTAGATGCAGCCTAAATTTCAAGCATCACATAAACCACCTGAAGCTTCTGGCGGTCTACAGATCACTCCACGATCTGGAGTTTCTCCCCAGGTGCAACAGGTAAATTGTGGAGCTGCTCACGAACAGTGTGGCCCCAAAATGCCACGTAAACAAAAAGGGCCACTGCCTCTGTCTCTTTTTCCTTATTACCTTGTAGCCTGTGGGAGAACTGCATCAGATAGAGCATCACACCCCCAATGTTTTATTTGCACAGCCCTGACCGGGATGGCCCAAGTTAGCCTGATCTTGTCAGATCTCAGAAGCGAAGCGGAGGCAACCCTGGTCAGCACTTGGGTGGGAGCCCATCCAGGGAGACCATCCAGGGTCATGACGCAGAGTCAATATCAAGCCACGTCTATCAGTCTCTTGCCTTGAAAACCCTGTGGGACTGCCATAAATCGGCTGTGGCTTGATAGCAAAATAAAAAAGAGATCTCACATGTACTATGGGTACTTTTGTTCATATTAACCTGTAACAAGCAAGTAAAAAAGTGTCATTTTCAAAGTGGTAGGAAAGAAAGACTATCTCTATTTTTTGGAGAGGAAAGGCTGCTTTTGCAAAGTCCACTGGAATCGGACATGTGCCACCACAGGCTACATATGACTGGAATTTATTTTTCATAAACATTAACAATGTCCAGTTGCGGTTCTTCCATCGGTAAAAATATGAAGCTAAGAATTTTGGGGGATGTTATCTGCTGCCTCGTTGTTGTTGCTGTTGTATTTTTGCATTTGTGTGTATGTGTGTGTGTGAGCCCGTGCCTGGGAGTCATGGTGACCTCTGGCAACTCCTCCTGGTGCACGGGGGACATTCAAAGAAGTGGTTGGGATAGCCTGCCTCTGCCTCCCGGTCATGGTGTTCTTTGGAGGTCTCCTGTCCAAGTACTTCCCAGGGCCAGCCCTACTTAGCTTCCGAGATCTGATGAGATCAGGCTTGCCTGGGCTATACGGGTCAGGGCCTCACTGTTTATTTTTTACATGATCATTTATGAAGAAGTCAAATGGCAATGCCTGGACATCGATTGCGGGTGGGCTGGGAGACCCTGCTTGCTTCTGTCCTTTGTTTACACTACTCTAGCCAGGATTAGGCACTGTCTCCTCATAAATGACTGATAAGTTTTCTTAAGGGGACTTTGGCTAAAGATTTTAAGACTTTTTGAAAGGTTACCCCTTTATCATGCTCGCTAATGCCTTGAAGGAAATTTACAGAAATGTAATATTAGAGGCACTGAATATCTCATTGACTATTTTTTTTTAGGTTATTTCCAGTATTACCAGGAAATGGCAGAGTAACCCAGAAAGATTTGATTGTTGGAGGATACATGATACCTAAAGGGGTAAGCAGTACAATGACCGCATGAAAATAGTAGGAAAAGATGATGCTGCAGATTTTCTTTTGGTGTATGAATTAGCCTAGACTGGAAAAAAATAGTTATTCTGGAAAATATCAGTCTGGCTTGATCCTGGCCATTTGAAATAATATATTCTTTCTTTTATATTCTGTAATCAAACTTCAGTGTAGTGTTTCTTGATTTGTTTTAGTGCAGGATCTGTTTAACTTGAAAGTGTACCCCTTTTAATAATTAGATTTTTCTTGGTTTGTCCAGTGCTTTTTAATCTCCAGCAGTAACTGTATATCTTTGTGGATATTCTGAAAAATAATTATATGTAAATAATATGATAATATTATCATATTGGCGGCCCCAACCATCTATTTTTCCTGCCAACCTAGCAGTTCGAAAGCAAGAAATTGCAAGTAGATAAATAGGTACCACTTCGGTGGGAAGGTAACAGCGTTCCGTGTGCCTTGGTGTTCAGTCATGCCAGCCACATGACCATGGAAACGTCTTCGGACAGCGCTGGCTCTTCGGCTTTGAAACGGAGATGAGCACCGCAACCCTAGAGTCGGATTCGACTGGCTTTCGAGCAAGGGAACCTTTACCTTTACCTAATATGATAATATATTTGTCAGCTATTTTGGTATTCTGAAAAAGTATAACTAGTTAATTAACATGCATGTTTGGGTTTGGTAGATTGTTCCATAACATATTTGTTTCATCAGACCCAGCTGGCACTCTGTCATTATGCTACATCATACCAGGAAGAGAATTTTCCATTAGCACATGAGTTCCAACCTGAACGATGGCTAAGGAAAAGCAATATGGACAGGGTGGATAATTTTGGTTCTATCCCCTTTGGTTATGGTATTCGGAGTTGCATAGGAAAGAGAATTGCTGAACTGGAAATTCACCTGGCACTAATACAGGTAAGCAGGTTATAACTATTAGAACTCACCTTCTTGCTATTAGTAAACTTCTGTTTTGTAAGTACAAATTACGCCCTTAAATCAACAAAGACTATTTCCTGGTTAGACTAGTCACATTTTTAAAAGCTTTGAATTTATATTGTTTCTGCAGAATTAGGGCCTGTTAATATAGCAGCATTAATGACAAGCAGTATATCCTGACCATCTCTGACACCAGTGCAGTGCCACTGTAATTAGTTAGTATCCTATACTCTCTTAACAGAGAAAAAAAATATAAAAAAGATCATACTCCAAGATGCTGAGAGCATAGCAACTGCAGCTGGAGAATCCCCAGAAATGTTACCCACACCCACCAGTCATGGAGTAGCATGCTGGCGATGTCTCCAGGCCAGCTATGTATGACGGCCAAATAATGCACACTGCCATCAACACGCCTATCTGACAGCACTTTCCCCCAACGTACAAAACATAACAAGGGAAAGGAGAAAGCACGCTCAGCAACCATCTGTGTTGTGCCCAAGTAGTAGCCTGGTAATTACAGCTCTCCTAGGAAACCTGGAAAGGGGAGGGAGGAGTTCAGCTCCCCACCTGTAAACACATTTCCTTTTCACAGGTGGGCATAAAGGGAAGGAATCATGACTGCTGTAATCATACTTCCATAGCTCACTTCTTAGAGGAAAAGCCACAGAAATCCCATCGCTTCACATGGTGGTTTGGGTCCCCGGGGTCGGGTTACAATACCCTGAGGAACAAATTCTTGGGAGGAAAGGGGGAGAAAGACACTAAGAGTGCGTTCAGACGGGCAGCTAATCCCACCATTATGCCAGCTCGAATTTTTTTTTTTTTGGGTCCCCCCAAAGGGGAATTTTTTATTTGCATTTCTATAAAACTACAACAGAAATAGGGAGGGGAGAATCTACAATCTAAAGGAGAAAGTAAAAAGAACCTAACTAAAAACCCAAGAGTGGAGGTTATACAATGCTTATAAAATAGTTGTTACTCTTATTCAGTTACTTTGAAACATGACGAGTGCCCACCCATCATTACTTCTGTTGACAACATCAGCTTATCAGACTAAACAGAAAGTAATTCCAAAGTTAAAATACACATAAACACAGCTCTCAAAACAATTTGGCTTCTCCTTTTACGCTTTGCTCCCCCCCATAGGCAGAATATTTAAAACTAGTGTTCCCTCAGCAAGAATATTACAACAATGTATCTTCTTCGAACTTTGATGTATCTTCTTTTTCCATCCAAATCTGTCCATTCATGATGTAAACCAAGTTCCTTTTTCCAGGGACATCTTCGCTTCCTTAAACGTCTTGAATCATAAGAGATCTTCCTTTTGTTGCATTAAGAGCACGCTTGTTGGAGAGTCCAGCCTTTCTCTTGGCAAGCAGATCTTATGGAGTTGGGGTAGCGAACCCTTTACTCCTAACCAATAAACCGCTTTTCAATCCGCTTGCCAGTCCAACCGCAAGAAAAACTAAACTTTAGAATCTCCATACCATCCATAAGTCTCTGTGATCAAAGATGCACGCCAAACACTGTCCCTTTAAAACTACAGCCACTTTTAGTACAGATCCAGGTCGCTGCTCCACTTTAGCCACCAGGGGACCCACAATTTACTTTAAAGACAGAGTCTATGGTTAGGTCACATGACCTCGCTTTCCACTATTCTCCTTCCTGAAGAAAACACTGGTCCCGCCTCCCCCTTTGCCTCTCGTTGCCATCTTTTGGGGATGTTTACATTAGCCGAGGAAGAATGCCAAGGTCTCTAAGGTCTGATTATATGCTCAATTTTCTTTTGGAAAGACTCTCCGCTACAGTCCATTGCCACAATTTGATCAGTCCCTCAAATCATGCTTTTGCATTCGCTTGAGCATTGGGAGAAAGGGCATCCATTCCCCCCTCCGCCTGTAGTAGAGGGACTTCACATCTAGGCTTTGATGTCTCGTTTCAACGCAAACTCACTCATCAGTCCTTAAATCGATCCTACAGGTCCTGGGATGGCCCCTGGGATCACGCCAAGCAGAGAAAATCGCTGAACCTCCAAACACTTGTCCCGATCAACAGCTCTGGTACCAAACGGTCGCATAGCAGCAGGACCATCGGGGTGGAGGAGCGCCTCAATTCCCCAGCATCGCACTGGCAAAGAGTCCACCCCTCAAAAGCCCCATGGTTAGGAGCCTTACCCAAATGACACCAGGGGGAGCAAACAATCACCCCCCCGCCAAACCGCCAGCACACAGATCATGCCCCAGATTAACCGGGAGGCATGTCTGCTAGCAAGTTGCCATAGACCAGAACATGCCAGCTTGAATTTGATCCCGATCTTTTTAGTTCATTGTCGCATGACCAGACATCCCCCGGGGGAATTGCCTTACCGTGCACTGCCTCCATTGTGGATTGTCTAGACAGTGTCCACTGAAGGAGGTGCGCACAGTGGGTTTTTTTAAAGGTGTCATAGTGCGTCCTTGTTGAAGGAGGCATGCGGTGGTTTTTTAAAAAAAATCTTTTTGTGCCTGCACATAGATGTGACAGCACGTCCTTGTTGATCCACGCATGTGTAGAGATTTTTTAAAATGGCACCCACTTGAGATGGTCTGACATCAGACCACCCTGATGGGAGGATTGCACGCTGGTGGAATGATCAGACAGATGAAAGTCTGCAGTTGTCCCCCAGGTAACCAAAGTGGTATCTTTTAAGTACAGCTCCAAAGCGCGGCAAAATGGGATGCCCACGGAAGAGGGACATTTCCCAGATGTTTGTGTCTGGGCATTAACTTTAGATTCGTGAGGCAATTGTGCCTCGCGCGGATCTAAAGAACCATCTGATCGGACACTAAGAGAGCAACAAAAGAACAGACAGAACATCCAGTGAAGCCACCCTTATCACCCCAGTCCCTTCTTGTCATCTCTCACTTAGGGAAAGGACTTAGATGGGAAATAAAAATGAAGGGCTCAATTCCCACAAAGGAGAAATTTGGAATAAAGCAAAAGTAACTTTTGGGATAACAGCAAGTAAAACCAAACGAATAGAATCACAGAGTTGGAAGGGACTTCCAGGGTGACCTAGTACAACCCCCTGCACAATGCAGGAAATTCACAAATGCCTCCCACTCAGCCCTAATGACCCCTACTCCATGCAGAAAAGATGGCAAAAACCGCCAGGATCCCTGGCCAAACTGGCCTGCAGAAAAATTGCTTCCTGACCCCAAAGTGGCAATCGGCATTTCCCTGGGTGTGTAAGAAAAAGCCACGAGAACTAAGCACTGATGCAACTCTTCCTGACCTTCTTCTCATGATCTGCCTAAATCTACAGAATCAGCCGTGCTGTCAACCTCCAAAAAAGGACAGCCCACCACCTTCCTGTTCTACTGCGGAACTGCTTTAACTGTCAGGAAGTTCTTCTTAATGTTTAGCAAAAAACTTTTCTGATGTAATTTCAACCCATTGGTTCTGGTCCAACCTTTTGGGGCAACAGAAAACATCTCCACACCACCCTCTATAATGACAGCCCTTCAAGTACTTGAAGATGGTTACCATATCACCTCTCACTTGTCTCCTTTCCAGACTAAACATACCCAGCTCCTTCAGCCTTTTCTCATAGGACTCGGTATCTAGACCCCTCACCATCTTTGCTGCCCTCCTCTGGACATGTTACAGCTTGTCTATATCCAAACTGAACACAATACTCTAGGTGAAGTCTAACCAGAGCAGAGCGAACTGGCACCATCATTTTGCATGATCTGGACACTATACTTCTGTTGATACAGCATTTTTAGCTGTCGCATTACACTGCTGACATTTTCAGTGTATGGTCAACTAGGGCCACTAGATCCTTTTCACACAAACCACTGCCAAGACAAGCCTCCTTCATCCTATAAATAGGCATTTGATTTTTCCTACCTATATGCAGGATTTTATATTTATCCCCATTGAAATTAATTTTATTTGTTTTAGCCCAGTTTTCCAGCCTGTCAAGATCATCCTGTATCCTGACTCTGCCTTCTACCATATTTGCTATCCTCCATTTAGTATCATCTGCAAATTTAATAAGTATTCCCTCTATTCCTTCATCCCAATAATTGATAAGGATGTTGAACAAAACAGGTCCCAGGACAGATCTTTGAGGTACTCCACTTGTTACTCCTCTCCAAGAAGATGAGGAACCATTCCCAAGCACTCTTTGGGTGCAATCTGTCAACCAGTTACAGATCCACCTAACAGTAATAAGGTCCAAACCACATTTTACCAACTTGTCAACAGAAAGATGGAGTACTCTCTATGTTAAGGTGAGCAGTAAACTGATAGGCAGGTAATTTATATCTACTCAGGAAGGTGGGGTAGGGCCTCCATCTTTCTGTGTTATACCTGTGAGGTTGCCAGTCACAGCTACTGGTGAAACGTCAGGTCCTACAATGCCAAGACCACGGCCACACAACCTGGAAAATCCAGCAACTAAATTTCCTAGAAAAGCCACAAGGTATAAGTAGGAACTCTGGGGCAGGTGATGCACTCTATTCTTGGTGCTGGGGGGGGCAGCAGTGGGAGGGCTTCTAGTGTCCTGACGCCACTGCTGGACCTCCTGATGGCACCTGGTATTTTTGGCCACTGTGTGACACAGAGCGTTGGACTGGATGGGCCATTGGCTTGATTCAACACTGGCTTCTCTTATGTTCTTATGTAGCATTCCTCTAAATACCAGTTGCTGGGGATTAAAACATGTGGGATGTTGCTTTCATGTCCTAGAAACATCTGTTTTGCCATTATTGGAAATAAGATGCTAGATTAGATGCACCTTTGGTCTGATCCAACAGGGTTCTCCTTAGGTTTTTATGTTCTAATGTGGTCACTGGATTTTACAAGAAAGAGGATACTAGGAAAGATTCTAAGAAATGAGAATATTATTGTTATGTTGTTGAAGGCTCGCACGGCTGGAGTTCATTAGTTGCTGTAGATTTTCCAGGTTGTATGGCCATGGTCTTGGTATCGTAGGACCTGATGTTTCACCAGTAGCTGTGAGTGGCATCCTCAGAGGTATAACACAGAAAGATGGAGTACTCTCTATGTTAAGGTGAGCAGTAAACTGATAGGCAGATAATTTATATCTACTCAGGAAGGTAGGGTATGGCCTCCATCTTTCTGTGTTATACCTATGAGGTTGCCAGTCACAGCTACTGGCAAAAGTCAGGTCCTACAGTGCCAAAACCACGGCCACGCAACCTGGAAAATCTACAGCAACTAATATTATTGTTGCTTATCCATTTATATATATGTGCATATATATCACGGGGAGGGCGGGGTATAAATGTGATAAATAAATAAATATTCTAATGAGGTTGCATTTTTTCCCCAGCTACTTCAACATTTTGAAATAAAAATGTCTCCCAAAACTAAATCTGTTCGTGCCAAAACCCATGGATTATTGACTCCAGCGGATTCCATCAATGTGAAATTTGCAGACAGGAAATGAGAGCAGAATCTTCAAAAAGCTTGTACTATACTCCATAACCTCACCTGTGACTGAGAGGCATTAGATTCTTTTAACTATTGTGGAATTTCTGAACAGCACATCAAACTTTAGGTACCTACCTAGAGGTTTATTGTTCTGATAGACCATAATACCTATTCATATGGAACATTATGGAAGTATTTATTTATATATATAAATAAAGTACAAGCAAAATCCTTTTTTTCCTGCTAGAAGTCTACATGACCTTTGAGAAACACAATAGGGGCATTGTATTATATTCCTTTCCTTTATTATTCCTTTGGAAGAATCAAGACATTCACCACAAACAATCTAAGTTCTATTAGTCAACCTGTGTCCATCTTCCTGTGTTTTTAAAGTGCCTTTCTGGAATTTGTACATTGGCTGTTTTTTTAGATCATTTCATCTAAATATTAGATCATTTCATCAAAAATTAGGGAAACTGTTCAAATACAAAAAATATTTTAGAGAAAATGATGAAACTGTAGCCTTAGCTTATACAGATTCAAAAGTTCAAATCCTACTACTGGAACGCTTTTCAAACAAAGTTGAGACTATATTCTGAAACAATAGTCAAGTTAGCCCGCTGACACTAAAATAACAATGTTGTGGTAGCATAAACTTTCATGAATCAGAACATGTGATGAAGCAGTTTCTGGATTATAAAAGTTTTTACGTAACAGTCAATTTGTTATTCTTTGAGGAGCCCCAGGACTCTTTGGTTTTAAAAGGGAATGTAAAGTTTATGTAAAATTAAGTCAAATAGAGAATAAATTTTGTATTCATTTAATTTACATTTAGTACATATATCAATTTATTTTTAAAATAAATGTTTTACTTTGCAGGCTTGTTTAATTGTAGAGGTATACAGCTGCTCATTGTTACATAAAAGTTTATGGTTTGTATGAGCTACTGACCTCTCTAGGATAGATGTGTAAATGTGACATTGTCTCTGTGTTCTTGAGAATTATGCACTTTGTTGTAGCTGTTTATCTAAACAATTATATATCAGCTAATGGAAACTAGAGGAGAAGTTAGTTTGAGATTTTGACTGTTTCACAATTAGAAGGCAGTGATGTGACATTTATCGGGAAATCCTTATTTAGGAAAATGCCTTATTTTGAAGCCATTTTATGCCTTCAGAATTGTAAAATCACATTGATGATGGGCATTACATTACAGTTGTAGACTTTAAAACATTTACATTACATTTTGGGGCACCTGGTACTACCATTCTCAACTTTGCACTAATTTTCTGTATATGTGAGAAGGATGATGCCCAACTTTCTCAGGAAATCTGTTCTGTGTCTCTGGGTACCATTCACAAGAAAATGTCAAGAGAAAATTTAAACTTGTTTTCAGTAGATTGGATTGCTTCCAGCCCACTCCCTGAACCTGCTCAAGGAGGGCTCAGGGAGCTAAGCTCTGATTCTGAGTTGGAATTTCTCGGGGACCTTAATTTTTGTTGGTTACATTAGCACCAGGTTGGGGTTTTTTTAAAAAAATAAAAAATAAAAAAAAATCTAATGTTTTTGCTGGCAGTCTTTTGTAACTTAATGTTTTGTATTATGTAAAAAGAATTAAAGTGTAAACATTTTAATACTTTCTTACTATTGATAAAAAGTTTCAGTTGCTTTGGTAAATGTCCCTATTTGTGCCTTAGTCATAATGAAATATTTATATTTCGATCCTGGCTTTTGTCTGAAAATGTTGCAACTATCCCTCATCACTGCTCCGCAAAAGCAGAAGCTGCCCCTGCTTTACATCAGTAAACTCAACAAACTGGCGGCTATCAAGTCTTTCTGTTTGTATGAAAGCATTTATATTTCTAAGGATTTTTTTTAAATATCAAAAGTTCTCAAGAGTATAATTAGAATTTTCTTTAATCTTCTGATATGTTAAGGCCAGATCACAGACGGTTTGGACATGAGGAGCACATGTGCAACCAGTGGAAGATTTTATTTAGATGTTTATACCTTGCTTTTCTCCCTAACAGGGGGACCTAAGGTAGCTTATATTGTTTTCTCCTCCTCCGTTTTATAATCACAGCAACCACCTTGTAATGTTGCTTAGGCTGAGAGAGAGGGTGAATGGCCCAAGTTCACCGAGTGAGCTTTCATGGCAGAATGAGGATTTGAACGTGTGAGGCCCCTTCTCCACTCACACAGAGCGCCTACCACCTCTCTCTGTCAGGTTCAGGGTTACAGGTAGGTCAGACTGTTGCCACTACCCTTGTCTCTATAAAAATCTCCAGAGAGCCATAACCATTTAATCTCTCTGGTCCTCCCTCTTACTCATAGAGACATCAGCGGATAGGGTAGCCACTCTCCCTTCAATAACAGCCCCTCACTCAGACACTTCACAGAGTTATTGGCGTTGGGGGCTCAAACACTGTTCCACTCATATGCTGCCATCATTTAATCATACCCCCCCTCATCTATCTAAACCGAGATATTAATGTGTGTGCGTGTGTGTTTCTCTCCTTAAGACACAAAGCCCAGATGGTTAAATAAATAAGGAATTATTTTCTAATTTATGGTTTGAACAGAACACTGAAGAAAGTAAGGTAGAGTAACAATGCTTCTTTTCCCTGGAACTTTTCAACTGTTTCCCTATTCCAGTATATTGGATTTTGTGTTACAAAATGACTCTTTTAGTCAGCTAGCTTTTAGTCAGCTGATCTTTCCCTCAGCTTCACTAAATCACATATACTGTTTACCCTCTCTAACTCCCTAGTTGCCAATTCCCAACCACTCTCTTAATTGATGTTTTCCAACTGGCTCTCCCCATTATTCCATCAGCTCTCTTAGTGAGAGATGGAACCTACCCTGTCTGTCACACTAGGTCTCTCAGATTTTAGTCTGATGCTCTAGTTGTCACGCTATGATGCCTCTTAGGAACAACTACGCAAAGATTGCACATAATTCTTAAGTTAAAAAAATGAGATGCAGAGAATGGGTTCCTGACCTGATCAGAGACTGCACTGATGGCATCAAGCTACATAACCATTTGTTGCTGAATAAAGAATTAGTAGTCGGCACTTGGAATTCAAATTCCAGCCATTCAAACTCTGGATCAGCTTTCCCCCTTTTCCTGCTTCCACCATTCCTTCCGCCCCGCCCCACCCCATCTCAGGCTACCGTCCCCCAAGTTCGTTCTTATTTTTCTTGCCTGCCCACTTCTCCCCCTATATCAGGCTTCAGAATTAAACTGGCAGCTGAAATCTCATGAGGAAAACTCATGCTACTTCAGCATTTAAAAACTTTTAAAAACTTATTTGATCTCTTGACACCCCCCCTGAACACTTAGGGTTTCCCCCAGATTTGTAGCAACATATTCCATTTCATAGAATCATAGAATGTTAGAGTTGGAAGGGACCTTGCAGGTCATCTAGTCCAACCCCTTGCACTCTGCCACAGCATAGCTGAAAGACAGCCCTACATACCTACAACATACCCAAAAGATGGTCGTTCAGCCTCCGCTTGAAAACATCCAGTGAAGGAGCATCCACCACCTCCCGAGGTAGTCTGTTTCACTGCTCAACCACTCTTACAGTTAGGAAGTTTCTCCTGATATTTAGCCAGTAACGACTACCTTGTAATTTCCACCCATTAGATCTAGTCTTGCAATCGAGAGCAAGAGAGAATAGACCTGCTCCACCTTCTACATGACAGCCCTTCAAATACTTGAAGACTGCAATCATGTCCCCTCTAAGCCTTCTCTTTCCCAGGCTAAACATACCCAACTCTTTCAGCCTTTCCTCATAAGACTTGGATTCAAACCTTCTCATCATCCTGGTCGCCCTCTTCTGGACACATTTCTGTTCCTTGCCCCGTTGTACAGATTTTTTGATCTAAATTTTGAGGCCATATTCAGAATTAGAGATGTAGGCTGCTTGCACACAGTAATGATTCTTTTTGTAGCTTTCATTGCCACTGCAAATGAACGTCTTACATGACAGCGTTTTTCCTGCAATTTCCTTGCATCGGCTCCCATGGCCACCATTCCCAACCACCACTGGAGGGCTTTTCAAGGTGTTTTTTTTTTTTTTAGAAATTGGAAA
Organism: Gekko gecko; assembly: GCA_029375565.1. NCBI lineage: Eukaryota > Metazoa > Chordata > Lepidosauria > Squamata > Gekkonidae > Gekko > Gekko gecko. The sequence goes on along the minus strand of JAPDNY010000003.1, from coordinate 79,298,418 downwards.
CTGACATGATAAACAGAGCATCAGCTGGATGGACACCAAACTGGAACAAAACCTTAGTGGGGAAGCAGCTATAGAATACATGCTGAGCTGTGTGCAGAGAGTTTAAGACGGATTCTACTCGAAGGCCTGCTTCCTGTCCAGAAAACCTAAACTAAACTCATCTGTCTTCAGGATATGTCCAATTATGTGCTAAAGTGAACAACAAGAGGTGCTGCTCCTTTTCTGTACATCCAGAATGTAGTTGGTGGATGGTGTAACTGGTAGACGGGTAGAGTGAGTGCATCCTTATTGGTTCTGGATCTTTCAGCACTCTTTGGTATCTTCAGCTATGTTATCATTCTGAATTGTTTGACTCTGGGTGGCACTCTGTAGATACCAGGTGTTCTTTGCTGGAAACATGACTGATTTGGGGTAGATGTTGAACCTTCATTGGATGGAGCCGCACTCTCCTTAAAAATGCAGATGTGCAGCTTGAGTGCATTTCTGGATTTACAGCTACTTCTGATGGCCTGGTGGTAGCAGTGGTGAGAATTACCTTTAACAGAGTTTAGATGGTTGACTAGCTGTGATACTCCCTGAGTTGGAAGAATCTGGCGGTTACTCATATCCATATTGCACTACTGCGACTTGTTTTATGTGGTGCTGCCTTTGAAGAATATTTGGAAATGACAGGCGGCTCATGATTCCACAGCCAGAGTTTGAGTAGGAGAACATGATACTCACATGCTGTTTCATTTAGACTGGTTGTCTGTTAGTTTCTAGGACCAATCCAAAGTGCTGGTTGTAAACTTTAAAGCCCTTAGTGGCCCAGGGTCATAATCTCTCACTTTTTCCCAAGTAGGCCTATTCAGGTACTGGAGTCTTTCCCAGAGACCCTACTCTGTGTGTCTCACCAACTTGAGAGAGATGGCCTTCTCAGTTCACACCACAACTCTGGAATGTCCTCCCAAGGGAAGTTTGGCTGTGCCTGTCTTTGCTACCTGTTTGTCTATTGCTGAAGAAATAATGTGGGAGATATTAGTATGTCCACTCTTCTAGACCCTAGGCAATATTTTAATATGCTGATGTTGTTAGGTTCTGAACTGGAAGTGGTGTATGATGGCTGATTTGTGCAATTTTATATTGCTTCCAGCATGCCATTTTGGGGACGTCTTCAGAGAGAAAGGTAGAATATAAATATTTTAAATAAATCCTCCTTTAAAAATAATTTTGTATATTTATATAAGAATATGTTTTCAACAAAACATCCCAAATGAAAATAACGTATTTCTGATGCAGTGTTACTTTTGTGCGTACATCAAGTACATGACCCGTCATGGGAACAAAAGCAGGGGAAGACGAAGCTACTTAAAGGAATGGCGCATAAGAAAAATGGAAGATGGAAAATTAGAGACTGCCCCAGAATATTTTTAATATGGCACTTCAACAGTAATATGCTGAAAACATATCATTTAAAAACTGCTCCCTGTCAATCAAACTTGAGCAAACTACAAGGATAGCCTGCTATAGCGGGTGGAACAGAAAATACCACTAGATGGTGCTGTTTTCTCAATGGTCTACACAACTTATTTCAGCTTCTTTGTTTCCAAATCTTTTTCATGACCAATAGATTATACAGGTAAGCTTTTAAGGAAGGAAATGCTCCATTTGAAGTAGCATCTTGACTAATCCCCATCCTATAAATAGGCATTTGATTTTTCCTACCTAAATGCAGAACTTCACATTTATCCCCATTGACAACCATTTTATTTGTTTTAGCCTAGTTTTCCAGCCTGTCAAGATCATCCTGTATTCTGACTCTGCCTTTTACCGTATATGCTACCCCTCCCAATTTAGTGTCATCTGCAAATTTAATAACATTCCCTCTATTCCTTCATCCCAATCATTGATAAAGAAGCTGAACAAAACAGGTCCAAGGACAGATCCCTGAGGCACTCCACTTGTCACTCCAAGAGAATGAGGAGCCATTAATAAGCACTCTTTGGGTGCGATCTGTCAACCAGTTACAGATCCACCTAACAGTAATAGGATCCAAACCACATTTTATCAATTTGCCAACAAGAATATTAAGTGGAACCTTATCAAAAGTCTTACTGAAATCAAACTATGTCTACAGCATTCCCCTGATCCAGCAAGGTAGTAAATTTCTCAATAAAAGAGATAAGGTTAGTCTGACATGACTTGTTCTAGAGAAATCCATGCTGGCTCTTCATGATCACAGCCATCCTTTCTAAATGCTCAAGGACCCACTGTTTGATGATTTGTTCTTAAATTTTTCCAGGTATAGACATGAAGCTGACAGATCAGTATTTACCCAGTTCCTCTTTTTTCGTCAAAGAATTTCCTGTCACAATTTCCCACTGCACCAGGATTCCCAGTGGGAATTTAGAAAAGTTCAACCAGCAATAGAATCTGGGGCCAACTGAAAACCAAAGCAAGCCTAGATCTGACAGATAATGAGTTAAACTGACAGGAACAAAATAGATTCAGGTGTGTAGCCATATTGGTCTGAAGCAGCAGATCAAAGTTTGAGTCCAATGGCACCTTTAAGACCAACAAAGTTTTACTTAAGGTGTAAGCTTTCAGGTGTAAGCACACTTCCTCAGACAAACAGAAGCAAAATTTCTTCAAGCTTTACATACAAGAAGATGGGGAGAGTGGAAGAGTTAAGATAAGTGAAGCTGAGATTGGATCAAGGTGGCAAGATCAATGAATGGCAGCAAATTAGCACACAAATGCGAGAGCTAACAAACAGAAGTGAGAATGAAGCCTGAATCCAGTGACATCCCCGAAAGCAACCAATCAACATAACCAGTGAAACGGGAGATGTGGAATGTCAACTTTTAAGCAGTATATGTGTGTGGGGAGACACTTTACTTAGCAGGTTTATTTACAGGTAAATAGCACACTCTGTTGCAACCTAGTTATGCATGAAATGCAGCAAGCTGTCCTGGAATACCATAATATCTTTTTATGCTCAGTTACCCAGAAAGGGAAACTTATCCAAACATCTGATACCTGTACATCTCTTTAATCCATACTCTGGTTAAAATAACTTTTCTGTCTCACTTCTGGTCCCCACCTTTTGACTATCATTACTGTCTTCAACAGGACACAGATGTTCCTACTACATGTTGGGAAAGATCTAGAAATCTGGAAGAGGAGCATGGGGAAGGCAGGGTCTGAGGAAGAGAAGGATTTTGGTAGGATACAGGGCCACAGAGGCCATTTTCTCCAGGCGACCTGATCTCTGTCATTTGGAGATCAGTTGTAATACTGGGAGATCTCCATGCACTACCTAGAGGGCTGGTAGCCCTGGTTACGGCCAAGCCCATTCACTTCAATGTGTTTAGAAGTGTGTAACTCTGCTTAAGATTTATAATCTTTCACACCTGACATCTACTTCATAACACAAAACCTACCTCATGAAAGAACATTAACCTCATAACACAACACTTACCTTATGGAACAATATCCATTTCAGCAGCCATCTACCTCAACGAACATCTGCCTGTACTAACAAGCCCCTGTTTGACTATCTCTTTCCATTGCTTTTGTATCCTGGATTCTTCTCTTACCATGGAGGCCCAGGTAGCGGCCACAGCCAAGTCGGCCTTCTATCACCTTAGGCTGATTAGGCAGTTGGTCCCCTTCCTCGACCGGGCTGACCTGGCTACAGCGATCTATGCAATGGTCACCTCGAGACTAGACTACTGTAACGCTCTCTACATGGGGCTGTCTCTGTCGCGGATCTGGAAGCTGCAGCTGGTGCAGAATGCCGCGGCCAGGCTGCTGATGAGCCTCCCTAGAAGGGAGCACATCCGGCCTGTGCTAAGGTCACTGCACTGGCTGCCAATAGCATACCGAGTCCGCTTCAAAGTGTTGGTTCTCACCTTTAAAGCCCTATATTGCCAGGGTCCAACATATCTATGGGACCGCCTTTCCCCGTATATACCCCAGAGAGCACTACGGTCTGGGTCGCAAAATTGTTTGACCCACCCTGGCCCACGGGAGGCCAGGCTAGCTGCCACTAGAGTTGGGGCATTTTCGGTGGCAGCCCCTACCTGGTGGAATGAGCTCCCGGAGGAGATTAGGGCCCTGCGGGACCTCTCTCAGTTCCGCAGGGCCTGTAAGACCGAGCTCTTCCGCCAGGCATTCAATTAGGGGCCACCGCCGTTGGAGTGCCCAGCCCGCAATGCTACAACTGAACAGCTGCCTGATCAGGAACATCTAGCACCTATTACCAAGCAGGGGCCATTGGAGTTGGCAAGTAAGGAACATCAGCTCTTCAGATATTGTGAAACATCGGTCCAATGTTTTTAACCACCACCTGCATTTTTGTACTTTATATCTTGTATTTGTAATGGTTTTATAGTTGTAATTATAATCTGTTGTTAATTGGTGTATTTTTAAATATGTTTTATGTACGTATTTATATTGACTGGAAGCCGTCCTGAGCCTGCTCCGCGGGAAGGGCGGGGTATAAATCTCATAATAAATAAATAAATAAATAGTACAATTCACAGCAGGTGATCTCTTACCTGTACAATGTGTTCCACTAATGGTGAATAACCAGAAATTTCACCCGGGGTGGGCTGTGACCAGAGGATATATGTGTTTGGGCCTGAGGGGGCCTGGGAGCATTGTGGGCATGCCTTGCTGGGTTCCAGTGCTTGCCAGGGGTGTCTGCCAAGGTGCCGTGGGGTTACTTCGGGGGGCTGCTGTCAAAAGTCTGGGGATGTTTGCATATTCTTTTCCCTCAGAACCTGTCTTTGGAGACTTGGGGGTGGCCCTGCCATCTTGACATGTGTTTTCCATTCCTTTACAGAGTAGAAGAATACACCCCAGTTGATGGGTGTGCTCCGGACCTCTGTGTTTCAGCCGGGGGGGGGCTGTGAGAGTTGTGGGCATGCTTCCTTTGCTTGTGTCATGTGGCTAGCTGCCATGAGGTTCCTTTGGGGAGCTCCTGTCAAAACTCTGGGGATAGAAACATAGAATCATGGACTTGGAAGGGACCTCCAGGATGTCTGCCTATTCTGTCCTTCAAAACCAGCCTTTGGAGGTTTTTTTGGGGGAGGCTGCAAATGTAGGGGGATGCTTACCTTACTTAGAGTGTCTGGCTGGGGGGGGGGTGTTCTGCCCAGGTGAAGTTTCCCTGTGAGTTTTGTGTCACTGGCTTGTTCCTGAGCAGTTCCATAGACTCCTGAAACTGCAGGTGTCTTTTCTAGAGAGAGCACTAGGGAGACCTCCATAACTGGGAACCCAAAAATGTAATCTGCCCCCAGCTTGGAGAGATTGTAGAGTAGCAGGTGGCAGGGTGAGGCTCGCTGTGCGTTTGGTGTGTGTTGCTTTTCTTTTAACCTATTTTATCTTTTACTAATGTGTACCTCATAATAAATACTTGTATTTTTATAACAACTTATTTTGTTAGCTTGACCCTCATATATCACAGCCATATCTTGGGTTGAGTCACACCCCCCACACTTTTTTTCTCATTAACTGGGCATGACACAAATCACAAACCTTCTCCAACCTCATTTTCCCACTTTGTGCCCATCCCTACTAGCCAGGGCCGACTCTGCTTAGCTTCCAAGATCTGGCGAGATTGGGCTAACCTGGGCTATTCAGGTCAGGGAATCCTGTATTTACCTGTGTGCAAGTCTGTTACACAGAAATATAAGGAGGCCTGGGTGCAAGTGTGGCTTCCCATTCAGTTCAAATGGTTGAGAGCCCCTTGAGATTCAGAATGATAGTTAAATATTTTTTTAAAAAACATTTCTAGCATCTTTGTCTGGTCCTAGTTTTTGATGCAGTCTTCTGTGTCTCTTCCAGTGATGTCACTGGCCTTGGGAGGTACATGCACATGCCTAGAAACTGTGCCTGCATCTTTTTTTATTGTTCTCTTATCTCCCTCCAGCTGCTGCCTGAGCAGGATGTTGGACAAGGACAGGGAGTCCCCAGCAGTACACTCCTTTCTTCTAAATGGACAGGTGGTGTGCTCCGACATAATGGTTGCTACCACTCTTGTTTCAGGCTATTAGACTGAACTGGTCTCTTTGCCCTTCATTTTGATGATGGGACATTCTGTGAACTTCTGACACATCACATGCGAGCAGGCTCAGGAGTCAGCGCCTGTTCCTTATTTCAAAGTATTGTTCTTTATTTTTATTGGCAGGAAAAACATTGGGGAAGGGGAAGGTGCACCGTGTCTGCAAAATGCCACTTTATTTTAATATATTGCAAAGATGGTATATGCTATTAAAGGACTGTTAATGTACATAATAATAATAGTAATAAAGTACATAATATACCATAATAAATTAAGGTACATCGTGCATCATTTGCATATAGCAGAGGTGTCATACATATGGCCTGTGGGCTGGAAGCTGCCCCTGCAGGGCTCATATTTGGCCTGTGAGCAACTGGTTCTCTCCTGCTTCCTTCTCTGGGGCTGCTGCAGCATCACAGCTCACTTTCACCTGACTCCCTCAATTGTGCAGGAGAGATACAAACCAAGCCTCACTTCCCTCCACTGGCTGAGGTCTCCTCCCCCCTCCTCCTCCTTTGGGGAGTAAGGGAGTAGGAGGGAAAGAGAGAGAAAGTGCTCACACCTGAGAGAGAACAAAGTCAGAGTCCCATGGCACCTTTAAGACCAATGAAGTTTTATTCCAGGTATAAACTTTCCTGTGCATGCACACTTCTTCAGAGGAAGGGAGGGAGTGAGGATTCTTCTGAGAAGCACAATTTGCATTGAGATTTCCCTGCTTCACTGTTTACTTTGAGACTTGATCATGCACACAAACATTAAAAGGAAGGTGTGCGGCAAAGAGATGTGTTGGGATAAGGGGAAAGGAGAATTAAAAGGAAATTATTTTGGCTTATTCTGGATAGTTTTTTAAAAATTAGATTTTTCTGTGTCTATCTGGGATTTTATTTTCTTTGAAAAAGACCCTTATTAGGAATTACAACACTTGGATTGGATTCCATTGTTTAATTACTACAAGTAGATGGCTAAGTATTTTAAAATACATTTATGGTTCCTTATGTTCCAGTTCAACACATCTCCCTCTCTCCCCTCCCACCTTGCTGACTGCCTTTCTTCACATTAGCACTCCCCCTTTGCTTTTTAACGGTTTCATTATCATCACTAGCACTTAGTGGATTTTGCCCAGTCTGAAATCAACATTTTGAGAGATCCCCCACTCTAGTTCTAACAGATACAGAAAAAAAGAAAAGAAACCTAACAGCACAGCTTGCAATCTTTTTTAGTGGAAAGGAGCAAGAGTCCAGTAGCACCTTAACAACTAACAAAATTTGTGTCAGGGTATGAGCTTTCATGAGACACTTCAGATACAGCTAGAATGTGAGTCCACTGGTCCTTATATCCTGGAGAGTGGAGTGATTTCAGATGTGAAATGACAATAGCAGGTATTGCTAATGAGACAGGAAACCAAGGTCTCAATTCAGTCCAGGAGGATTCATTGTCTTGAGCTTCATTATCAGTTTCAATTCATCAGTCTCTCTTTCTAATCTCCCTTTGAAATTTGTTTGTAAGAGAACTGCTACTCTTAGTTCAGCAACTGAATACCTTGGAAGGTTAAAATGTTCCTCCACTGGTTTTTGAATGCTGTGGTTTCTAATGTCAGACATATTCATTTATTATTTGCATCCTCCTGGACCGAATGGAGACCTATGTTTCCTGCCTCATTACCAATGCTGATATCTCCACCCCTACTACCCCTCTGCATATCACACTTAATCCAATCAAGCTTACTATTGTCATTCACCTGTTATTGCCATTCAACAGCTGAAACAACCTTTATAAAATTTATATCTCCGATACCTCATGTTACATTTTATTATTTATTAATTAAATTTCTACCCTGCCCTCCCCTCCATGTGGGCTCAGGGCAGGTTACAATAAAGAAATAAAACAGTTAAAACAATTACAACATAATTCCAACTAAAACCTATAAAATCCCAATAACATAATGCACATGATGGCAAACAGATCATTTAACAAAGCTCCCAGATGTGCCCTGTATGCGTGCCCAAGATGGACCAGAGTATTGGGCGGTGGGTGTAAGTTGGCACAAGTTGATGATGGCACAAGTTGACAAAGTGCAAGCCAGGAAGAAGTGGGGTTGTTACTGCCAATGGCCTGCCTTGTTGTTTGGGGAAATTAGCTATGCGGTAGGGAAGACCAGAGGGGTACAGGGACTGCACACTACATGTATACCAAGGTCTGGCACACCAGGAAGACTCCAGTTTTGAAGAGTAAATTAAATAGGTTTTATTGAAGAATTCCCCTAATTACAAGCACACTAAGCATTCAAAAAGAGCAAGTAATACAGAACTAAGAAAGCAGAGGTGATTGATAGTGAATAGAGGGGTCAGTTACAGGGTGATACAACCTGTCCAGATGTTCAGGGGTCCATGGAGATGAGATTATGGCCCAAACCAAAGGTTTACGGGTGAACTGCCAGTTGGCATCAGGGGCAGACACACAAAATCTGAGGCCATGTGCTCTGATGGATATAGACATTGGAAAACAATGCAGACCAATGGGAGGCCTTGGGGGCTGGTCTCAGGTGAGAACAATAGATTTTCTAGACCAATAAGGAGTCCATGGAGGTGTGGTGCCAGGCGGACCTTAATTCAGGTGTGACCAGCGAGCTTCCAGAGGGGCAGAGTCTGGCTGCCCAATAGCCATGATGAGTCTAGCCAGGTGCTGGCTGGCTAGTTGAATGGGTCTTGGTTGCCACTGATGGTTTGGCCAAGGTAGATTTTATGGTTTCCCAGATTTACACAAAAGGTGGGGGATGGGTCTTTGATAGATGCCAGGAAGGATCGTAAATAATTTGAATGTATGATTGGTTTATCTTGGTATCCTGAGGGATGGGGCAGGAAGGACAGGTGTAGAGGCAGGAAGGACAGCCCTTCTTCACGTGGGTATAGGAATCACAAAAAGGACTACATGCAGAGTTGGAGACAGAAGGGCTATGTGCCAGGTGGCAACGGAATGTCTTTAGAAATGCAGATACCTGATGGAACTCACCGTTGTTTCTTATGTTTCCTGGCTGTTATTGACACGTTTGTAGATCTAGGGTGGGTACTTAGAAGGTTGGATATAACAGACTTAAAAATATAAAAAAGTGTTTATTACACAGTATAACAATTAAAAAACAGATAGATATAGGAGTGCTAAAATCCAACCTATAGAAATTGCATGTCAACTGAACATGAGTCACATAACAGAATATCTCATAAAAAGCTGATGCATTTTGGCTCCGAGAGCCTTCTTCTGTGGCCTACAACCAAATAGCACATGATTAAAACAAACTGTCCCCATTCACACTGAGCATTTGCCCTGCTGAAGGCACGGGAGCCCTGAGGACTTTCCATGCGTGATCATACGAGCACATCTGGGAGGCGTAGTGCTCCCATGGCCAACCCGCGGCTTCCCATGGAAAACGCGGAGTAAAAAACTGCTAGGTCCAAAGTACTAGTTTCCGGAAACCCCAGGGCAAAGGCTGGCGTCTGATCGTGGGAGCGCCAGTATCCCGCGGCTTCCGACGCCTGCCCATGTCCCCGGGGTTTCCAGATGTTGTAAGTTTCCATGGGATGCGCACCAACGCTGAACAGTGCATGCGCACACACACAAGACACCGACAGCGGCCTGCCCCCCCAATGGCACATGCGCACTTCGCAACACTTTGCACTTGCGTGGTCTGCTGCACTGCTTTTTTGCTGCGCTGCAGCAGCGCGGTGTGATCGGGGCGCAGAGCTGGAGCGTGGCAACCCAGTCGCCCCTGTGATCAGGCTACCGCGCCTTATTTAGCTCCGGGGCAAACTGCCACGCCTCTCCCCTGCGTTTTCTGGCCCATATGACCGGGGCCACTGTAAAAATTAAGGGCCAGGCAGGTGTCATGATCAGTGTAGGACTGGGATACAAGTCCTAGAGGCCTATGCCAAGGAGACACCTGTGTGGGAGTTGAAAGCTGACATAGCCTACAATCCCCATAATGCTTAGCGATGGTTGTAACCAATCGGTGTCTAGGGATTGTGTGAGGAGATGTGGCTTAAGCTTTGTGAGCTGTAGAACTGTGCTCTTTTCTCTACTGCATTCCTCCCTCTCACAGAGCTAAACTGAGGGGACAGTCTAGTCTGAGAGAAAGATCCCTCACTTGGAACAGAGTGAGTACAGGCACAGGCGTGGTATAAGAGGCCCGTGAGCCTTGAATAGTAACCAGTTAAGAGAAATAGGTAGTCACATTAGATTTATTTTGCCTTTAAATACTGTTATATATTTTAAAGCACCTTGTCTTGTTTTCCTTGCACCATTACTGTATTAATAAACCATTTGTTTAATTGGTCTGTGCCTGGTCATCATGCCTATGTTTCTCAGCTTTAAAGGGGCATGTTGGTTGGGTTGGGAGGGCACTCTGGGCCTTCCCAAGGGACCCTAAGTCCAGAGTGATGGCAGAGGAAGGCGGCAACCCACAGGGGGTCATGACAGCAGGTTTGTAGGATTTCAATATGAGGGTACACTCCCTGTGAAATCAGGCCTGTATACAATTCTGAGCCAGCCCATTAGTATGCACGGAGATGATGAATTCTTAGCCAGAGACAGCATAATTGGAGAGACACACTGCCCTCTTTGTGGGTTGGCTCAGAATACTAAAGCATGTTTTGTGTGCATGTTTTTCCTTGTTCAAATATGCATGCCGTTGCATGTGACATATTTTGAAATGTGCTAGAAAAGTATCTGCTGCTGAAATTTACTACTTTTTGGTAGATACTCTGACTATCACCAATAAGCTGTTCAGAGGGAGAGTGGAGGGGGAGGACTATAGCCACAGTGCAGTCCCAAGAGTGAGTTATACCCTTCCCTAAGCCCATTGACTTAAATGAAATTAGAAAGGTGTCCTTTTGCTTCCGGTTGCTCAGCGAGTCCTGTTCACCTTAATGTGACCAGTTGATTGGCACGAGTCAGTGTAACAAGCAGTGCCCAGGAGTGCAGCCCTAGTTGGTGAGTCAGGCTTGGGAAACAAACATACAGTGGCCATTTGTGGGAGCGACTCCCCAGACAGTGAGGCTAATCATGAGAAAACTGGCTTTTTGTGTGTGTGCTCAGGGTACCGAAGCCTAGAAATCCCTGTTCAGAAAGGTGATCCTTGTTCCCTTCCTTGCTAGTCCTTATGAAGGAACAGGATCAGGGGGAAAAAACAGAGGTGAAAAGTAAAACAAAGGCATCTACTTTTTGATTCCACGACAAAATTTACCAGCCCTTATTTGGAATAATATTTGATTTTTGGTTGAATTTTGTAGACAAGTGATAACACCACTGTGATTCTACATGTAGTTTGTCAGTGTCTGCCTGGTATAATGTGCTCAGGGCTCTTTTTGTAGCAGGAACTCCTTTGCGTATTAGGCAACACACCCCTAATGTAACCAATCCTCCAAGAGCTTGCAGAGCTCTTCTTACAGGGGCTACTATCAACTCTTGGAGGATTGGCTACATTAGGGGTGTGTCGCCTAATATGCAAAATAAGTTCCTGCTACAAAAAGAGCCCTGAATGTGCTCAAGGAACCATGGGACTGATTCATGCCAAAGAAAAGCTGCTCCCATTACTAATCTAATCTTCTACACTGCTGTCTGCATTTCTCCTCCCCTGAAATGATTTGTCACTGTTTGTCATTGAGAGGCATAATTCATCACTCTGGTTTTGCCACTCATTATTTTCTCTTAATATGACTCAGTGACCTGTTTTTAATTCACACCCTCAAACAAGCCCTTGGGCAGCAATCTCAGATAACCGGGAGCAGTGAGATTTAAAGAAAAACAAAAATAAAAAAAACCCCCAAAGCCTCTTTCCTGTTTATAATAGAAACATCACCAAAAAGATCTGCCTGGATTGATATTTGATAGAATTTTTCACATGAAGCATTAGGATAATGAATCTCAGCGGGTCAGTATTTCTTCCATTCTTTAGTACTTTCTTCAGATGCAAAACTAAAAATGCTAAAAAGAAACATTATGTAAAGATTGTCTGCATACCATAACATAGTAAGTAAAGCTTACTTTACTACTCTGTTTCTATCTAAGCTATCCTCTGTCATACCCCACCTATAAAATTACTCTGTGAGGACTGTAGTAAATCACTGCTTAACAATCTTAACTGCCTTTTCTTATGCAGACCACATAATGGATCAATGTTTAATAGATCAAAACATTTTAATTCTTAATACCTGGTAAAGAGGACATTTTCATACTAAATCTTCTTGAGCTCCTGCTACTCCTGGTTCACATTGACATTTCCTGCTTTATCTCCAAATTACAACAGGTTTTACCTTCCTAAAGGGTAAGAAAGTAATGGCTTCCTTGACTTTATAACTGTTAAGTATTGTTTTTCATTATTAGTAGTGTTAACATTTGAATGATTGAGATTAGTGGATGCCTTCTAGGGGGTTTACATCATACGGTTAGGAATTTGCTGGCAACAAAGAGTATCATTTCAGTTTGTCCCAAGGGGGTGGGAAAGTCAGGGTTTATGACAAAAGAATGCTTAATGCTCTTTCATTGGGAGAGGTTTCTTCAATAATTGCCAAGAGAAGGAGTTCCGCTAACTTTCCAGCATCCCATCGAAGCTTTCCAGGGTCCCATCAAAGTGTCCATCAGCTGAGGGGAGCAGGAAGTACTGTAGATAGGAGATAGGATTGGGAGATGGTCAGTAGTTCAGCAGTTCGAGACCCAAGTGCCACAAGACGGAGTGAGCTCCCATCTCTGGTCCCAGCTCCTGCCAGCCTAGCAGTTCGAAAGCAAGAAATTGCAAGTAGATAAATAGGTACTGCTTCAGTGAGAAGGTAAAAGCATTCAGTGCGCCCGGCGTCTAGTCATGCCAGCCACATGATCACAGAAACGTCTTTGGACAGCGCTGGCTCTTCGGCTTGGAAACGGAGATGAGCACTGCAACCCTAGAGTCGGATTCGACTGGCTTTCGAGCAAGGGAAACCTTTGCCTTTACCTTTATCTATCATTGTAAAAATGGATGCAAGAGGAGCAGCCCACCAATCCGGATCTGATTTCAGAATCTCAGAGGGAATTATGTCTAGGCCAGGTGCTTTCCCTGATTTCAATTTTTTAAAATCAATTATTTATTTTCTTTAGGTGACACAGGTGGCCAGTCAGGTAAGTCCTCTAGAACAAACTCTGATGATTCACTAGCATCAGTTCACTCTTGGTGGAATAGAGTAGAAAAATACTGATACCAAATGTATGAGGAGGTGGCAGACATGGAGGGATCCTCAGCACGAAATGTACCCAAAAGTTATAGCTCAGAATTTCTTTGAATTATTTAAAGTCGTAGCATAGTATAGTTTTTTTAAAAAATGAGCTGCTGGAGCTGGTTCTTAAGCTTAAAGTATTCTGGCGGCGACATTAGAGCTTTTGAGTCACAATAATGACAATAAACACTGCGTAGCAAGGTTTTTACTTCCCTGCATTCGCTATCAAACAAAGGATTTACAAGGTTTGCAAGGTTATTATTTCTTTTGTTTACAGTGTCAGATTTTACATACAGTGACTCAGATATATGAACTATTAGAGTGTTATAAACTGTTATAGTTGCTATGGGATTAGATGCATCTATTGGAGAAGATCTATATTCCAGAAGAGGGCTAGATTTAAAAAGTTGTTGAGTTGTTCAGTCTGCATGATCATTCCATTAGGTCCTAGGGACGTGGGTCAGGGTCAGGAGGTTGTGGAACAGAATTACAAGAGGATCTAGTAAAGAGGCAAACTTGAAAAATCACAATAAGGGGTAGATGATCACTAATAATGAAATCACCTAAGGTCAAGTTTTTGGCATAGAGTGTCAATAAGGAGGAGACTAGAACATAGTCCATTACACTACAACCCTTGTTTGAAACAAAAGTGAATTCTCCAGAATCCAGAAAACTAGCAAACCTATTTAACCAAATACTATTATATTCCGTACAGAATCTGGCAAGACAGATGCCTGCTGGGTTTAAGTGACTGTACTTTGAGTGTCTTGCATTGGAGAAGATGGGTGGCAGTGTGTCATTCTGGTTAATTTCAAGAGCTCTGAAGACTGTTTTACAATCCTTACCTACTCTTGCATTAAAGTCACCTGCTAAGATAATTTCTGAGAAGGAAAGTTCGTTTCCAGCTCCTCCATGAGTATAAATAAGCGTTCCCAGTATTGGGAAAGGATTGAATTCCTTAGTGAGGAGGGTACATATGCATTTACAAGGGGTAAAATGTGTTTTCCCAAAGGGGTAAAGCTTTGCTGTGTGCCTGGCAAGCTGCTACCTGCTCGCACCCCCACCCCATTGGTCAGCTGTGGAGCTCAGCGTTCTGCGGTAAAAACAAGTTACAGGAGACTGCAGACAGTTGAAGAGAGTTGGTATTCAGGGAAGTTCTGTCTTCTGTGTAATAACATCAGTGATTCAAGACTCCTGAATAGAGGTTTCTCAAAAAAGTTGATATGGTAATAGAGTTTGTGAAAGCTCATGGGGAGATGGTGCACATGGGGTGTTTCGAGGCACTGAGCATAACCCTCAAAGACATCCGAGGCAACGATGGAATGGTGGTGGGGAGTCACCGTGCTGCTGGCTGGAGACTTCCAGCAGACGATGCCAGTAGTGCCAAGGGGAACTCGAGCTGATGCAGTGAGCATGCATGTCAAAGCGTTGTACCTGTGGCCACTCATCAGGAAACACTCACTAAAGATGAACACGAGAGTCCACTTGAGACATGATGTGTCCACTGTGGAATTCTCTGAACTCCTGCTAAAAATAGGGGATGGAGAGTGTCCCCAGACCCCTGCAGGCCTGGCCTCAGTAGTGCAGACCCTCCAAGACCTAACAGCCAGGATATACCCTGATATTGCCACTATCACAGAGAAATCCATGGACTACCTGTGCAAGCGTGCCATCCTGACCCCCAAGAATGACAAGGCTGCTGTCATTAATGAAACTCTACTGAAGTCTTTCAAAGGGGCAGAAACGGAGTACAGATCTGTGGACTCAGTAGTGCAAATAGATGATGTGTTCCATTACCCCATGGAGTTCCTCAACACCCTCAGCCCTCCTGGCTTCCCAGCCCACAAGTTTCTCCTCAAAGTGGGGGCTCCAGTTATGCTGCTGCGCAGCCTCAACCCGCCCAGACTCCGCAATGGCACCAGACTCCGAGTGACGGCCCTCCACAGGAACGTCATCAAGGCTACATTGCTCACCAGCAGTAGTCGGTGTTCATAGCACGTATACCACTCATACCATCACTTCTGAGTACAGGAGGCTGCAGTTCCTTCTCAAGGTCTGCTTTGCTATGACCATCAACAAGTCCCAGGGGCTGTACAGAAAAATGGTTCCTTGCTTTGCTATGTAAAATAAAATCCTTGGTTCAGGCTGCGGAGAGGCCTACAGGAATCTTCCCAGAGACAGTTAGAGATGGTTCAGAAGTAGATAGTGCACAGTGGCCTTGCCAGCTTAGTACATTCCAAACATCTGAAACTATGGACACCTGTGTGGGAATGGGCAGACCTATCTACAGTATGGTTTCGTACTGCAAGAACTGGGGTGGTTGTGGCTGTATCTCTAGTTCAGGGGTCCCCAGCTGTGAACCCTTTTGGAATTCTGAGAAAGCGTAGTAGGTGCTATCACAAAACAGGTGCCATGAAGGACAAGACAAGCCCTCTGCCTGAGGGAATGAGATACTGTTTTGTTTCAGTTTCCAGACAAAGAGTGTAAAGTACTGGGTTTCAGGCCTCATGACTCGGACGACGACATAAGAGAAGACGCGTTTATTCGTACTTCACATAAGACAAAGAACACACAGTAACGGCCGGAGGCCAACTATATACAGTTAGGGGGGACGGCCCTATATTCCTATTGGCGGGTTTGAATCGCCCGCCAATGCTGCCATTGGTTCACTACTGGCGAGCTCAGGAACCTAGTCCCTATTGTTCTCAGAGAGCGAAGCTTGGCAGTGTTTCGCCAGCTCAGCCCTCTGATCTCAGGACACAACACCCCTCCCCCATGGTTCGTCCCCTATCAGGTGACGTAGTCTTTTAAGTATGCTGGTGGCCTCCTTTCTCTTAGCGAACGTCGGGGGGCCGGTACCGGACTGGCGGGGCCCCTATCGGTTGTTCCGCCCGCACACGGAGCTTGGGCCTCTGGAAGTCGCCGAGGCGGTGACGGTGGCGGCTGTAACGGTGGCGGCAGCGGCGGCGGCGACTCGGCTGCTACCGGGGCCAACGGTGGCGGCAGCGGCGGCGGCGGCTCAGCTGCTACCGGGGCCCCCTCCGGATTCCGTGGACTCTCTGGCGCTGGCTCCGCTGTCGGTGCTTGCGGTTGATCGGATGATGGGGCAGGGGCGGCATTTCCCGGTAACTCGATCTCTCTATCGGGGTCTTGACGCCTCCGTAGCTGGTCGATGTGTTTGCGGAGGACCCGGTCCCCATCGGTTAGGACCTCGTATGACACTGGCCCGGTGGGTTTTAGGATGCGCCCTGCCACCCACTGCGGCCCCGCTCCGTAGTTCCGGAAGTAGACAGGGTCTCCCGGTAGGAAGCTCCGGGGCGCCTCCCTGTTCTCGACCAGCTTTCTCTCGGGGGCTCGGTCCGGGTGGAGTCTGTCTAATAAAGTGGTAGGGCGGCGGCCCATTAATAGTTCTGCGGGGCAGTGTCCGGAGATGGGGTTTGGGGTGGTGCGGTATGTGAGAAGGAAGCGGGCCAGCCGGAACTCCCAGTCCCCCCCGTTATGCGGCTCAGGGCCTCTTTGGCGGTGCGTACCGTCCTCTCCGCCTGTCCATTAGTTGCCGGGTGGAAAGGCGCGGATCGTATGTGCCTGATGAGGTTCCTTTCGAGGAACGCTTGAAACTCCGCAGATGTGAATGCTGCCCCGTTGTCCGACACGATTGTGTCGGGTAACCCGTGCGTTGCAAATATCTTCCGCAGGGCCCTTATTGCCGCCTTGGTAGAGGGGGTAGACACTGGGCTTATTTCCACCCATTTTGAATAAGAGTCTACCGTTACCATGAACTGGAGCCCCTGGAACGGCCCCGCAAAGTCTATGTGCAGGCGTGACCACGGCTTGTGGGTAGACTCCCAGCTTTGGGTTGGCGCTCTCGGTGGATTGGGGCGGACCTCCTGACATCGTGTGCACCCTCTGACCCAAGATTCAATTTCTGCGTCCACCCCGGGCCACCACACGTAGCTCCTTGCCAGAGCTTTCATTCGTACGATGCCCGGGTGGGCCTCGTGCAGCGTTTCTAGCACCCCTTGTCTCATGGGCCCCGGAATGATCACCCTGTCTCCCCATAGTAAACACCCTTTCAATGCGGACAGCTCTTCCCGCCTGGCCTTGTACGCTGTGAACTCTGGCCCTGTCTGTTCCGCTGGCCACCCCCTCACCACCCAGTTTAGGACCCGGGAGAGAATGGGATCTCGGGACGTGCGGGCGGCCACATCTGCAGCCTGAAGGGGGGTTTGGCAGTTCCTCCATCAGCAAGACAGCGGGGGCTGGGGCCGGATCTTCCCCTGTCTGCGGCAGCGGTAGGCGGCTCAAGGCGTCGGCATGACCCAGCGCCTTGCCCGGCCGATGCTCCAGTCGGTATTGGTAACCCGCTAAAAATAAGGACCAGCGCAACACCCGGGGCGACAAAACTTGCGGCGTTTGTTTGTCCGCCGCGAACAGTCCCAGGAGCGGCTTATGATCTGTTACGAGCGTGAAGGGCCGCCCGTACACAAAATTGTGGAATTTTTTTACCCCCGCCACCAGTGCCAAGCCCTCCCTGTCGATTTGGGCGTAGTTCCGCTCCGCGGGGGACAGCGTGCGGGAGTAGTAAGCCACCGGGACCTCCCTCCCATCCGGTAGCTTGTGTGCCAAGACTGCCCCGACCCCATACGGTGATGCGTCGCACGCCAGGATGACCGGGAGCTTTTCATCAAAGTGCGCGAGTACTGCGTTTGAAATCAAGAGGACTTTCACCCCCGAAACGCCGCCTCCTCCCTCGCTCCCCATGCCCAAGGTGTCGCCTTATCCAGCAGCCTGTGTAGGGGTTCGGCCACGGCGGCTTTGTGTGGGAGAAAGGAATGGTAAAAGTTCAGGAGGCCTAAGAACGCCTGGAGCTCGGCCTTGGACTTCGGGGCGGGGGCCTCCACGATGGCCTTCACTTTGTCCCTCGCCGGATGCAGGCCTGATGCGTCTACCCGGTATCCCAAGAACTCTACTTCCGGCACCCCGAGGAGGCACTTTTCCCGCTTCACTTTCAGCCCCGCGGCTTGGAAGCGTTCCAATACAGTTCGGAGGCGGGCGGCGAAGCTTTCCGGGGTGGTCGCGGCGATGAGGACGTCGTCGAAGAACGGCGTCACTCCAGGGATCCCTTTTAACAAATCGTCCATTAGATTTTGGAAGATCCCTGGGGCCACACTGACCCCGAACTGCAGCCTCTTCACCCGGAAAGCTCCCCGGTGGGTCACTATGGTCTGTGCCTCGGCCGTGGCCTCATCTACCGGGAGTTGCTGGTACGCCTGTGCGAGATCCAGCTTTCCAAATATGCGCGCCCCTGCCAGTGTTGCTAGGACATGGCTGACCACTGGTACGGGGTATGCGTGCGCCTGGAGTGCCTGGTTAATAGTGCACTTATAATCCGCGCAGATGCGGATCTCCCCGTTTGGCTTGACGGGTGTCACTATCGGTGTCTCCCATCTAGCGTTCGGGACGGGCTCTAAGACTCCCTGGGCCACCAGCCGGTCTAATTCGGTCTCTATTTTAGGGCGGAGGGCCAGGGGCACGGTGCGGAAGCGCCGACGGATGGGCGTCACGGTGGGGTCTAAGTGGAGCGACACCGGGGGCCCTTTGTAACATCCCAGTTTCCCGTCAAAGACCTCTGGGAATTCCTTGCACACCGCCCCCCAGTCCCGCACCCCACATTTATTTACTCCCCCAATCGATATGCCTAGGGCCTCGAACCACGCCCGCCCCAGGAGACTCGCGAGATTTCCCTCTACCACCACCAAGTCCAACTTCCCCTCAAAGTCTCGGTACTGCACTCGGAAAGTGCCGACTCCCCGGATGGGGACAGGGTTCTTTTGAAAGTCCACCAAGCTTAGTGGCGATGGACGTAGAGGGGGTCCCCCTAGTGGGCAAAGTCTTTTTAAAGTGTCCAGGGAAATGATGGACGCCGCCGATCCCGAGTCCACTTCCATGCAACAGGGGACCCCTCGATCCGCACGGTTACTTGGATCTTCGGGGCAGAGGAAAGGTTGGGGTTGGGGAGGCGAAGTACCTGTAGTGGTTGGTCGGTGAGGTGGTACAACTCGGCGACCTCTTCCGTTGTCTCGTGTGCGGTGGACGATGCGCGGTACTGGGGGACCGACGATCTCGAATTCCGGGAGCCCTTGGACCGGCAGACCCGGGCGAGGTGTCCCTGCTTTCCGCACCCGTGACAGACAGCGTCCCGGAACCTGCAGGATTTCCGTCCGTGGCCCTCCCCGCAGCTGGCACAGACGGCTCGGTTGCCGGAGTACTTGGCTTGCTCCCTGTTGGCCTGCTGGAACGGCGCCGGCCGGCGTTGTTGGGGTTTGAGGGCGCAGACCTCGTCCGTCTCTTCGTTTCCGGGGCTTGGGCTCCTTCCAACCACCTGCGCGGCCGCGACCGGCCGATCCCCTTCTGCGGCCTCGTGGGCAGTGGCGGCGTCGAGGGCCTCGTCCAAGGTGAGCTTCCGGTGTCCCACCAACTTGCGCCGCAGCTTGGAGTCCGCCAGGCCCCACACGAACTGTGTCAGCAGGTTGTCCTCCACCTTCGGAAACCCGCAGTCCACGGCTAGCGCCCTTAGCGCGGCTAGGAAGTTGGCAATGGATTCCCCTCGGGTCTGGACTCGCCTCTGGAAATCCATCCTCTTGGCCAGGAAGGTCGGCCGGGGGCTGAAGTAGCCATTTAGGACGTCCAGGATTTCCCCAAACGAGCTCTCCAAGGCCGTGCGGGGCACCAAGAGGCTCTTGGCGAGGCGGACGGTTTGGGTGCCGCAGGCGTTCAGGAGGATCGCTCGTTTCTGGTCGGGGTGGCGGATTTCGTTGAGCTCCAAGTAGCTGATGAGCTGGTCGACCCATGCGTCCCAGGTTTCTGGCTGCGACTGGTCGAAGTGCTCCAGTGTTACGTGGGAAGCGGCCATGGTTCTGTCAGGAACGGCGCGCGCCGGGGCGAGCGGTGCGGTGCTGCTCTCGGGGTCAGCGATGCGATGCTCGGCGAGCGGTGCGGTGCTGCTCTCGGGGTCAGCGATGCGTTGCTCGGCGGTGTCCGTTTCGTCGTTCATGGAGTCACAGAAGGCGTTAGAATCCCACCTTCGTCGCCACTGTAAAGTACTGGGTTTCAGGCCTCATGACTCGGACGACGACATAAGAGAAGACGCGTTTATTCGTACTTCACATAAGACAAAGAACACACAGTAACGGCCGGAGGCCAACTATATACAGTTAGGGGGGACGGCCCTATATTCCTATTGGCGGGTTTGAATCGCCCGCCAATGCTGCCATTGGTTCACTACTGGCGAGCTCAGGAACCTAGTCCCTATTGTTCTCAGAGAGCGAAGCTTGGCAGTGTTTCGCCAGCTCAGCCCTCTGATCTCAGGACACAACAAAGAGGAAGGCCATTGCATGGACACAGGGACAGCCTAGGGATTGGGTGTCTATGGCTTACCTGGGGGTACACAGCTGTGATGGACCTGCCTAAGATGAAACCAGGGCTATGTTCATCACACAGGGACACAGGGAGCAAACCAAAGCTCCCTTTTTTCTGTTCCATTTAAGAACCTTTGGATTTTATCCCATAGGTTCACATGTTGGAGATTGCTGCTCTAGCTGGATTGGGAATTGTATGCACAAAACGGATGCTGCTGCTCCATATTCAGCAGCTGACTGGCACAATTACTGACAGTGTGACATGGCTACATGTCCACAGCTCTGGCAGAAACACGTATGCACTGTCTCATCAGGACCAAAAGCTTTAGTTGATTAATCTACTGAGTAAAGCAGTTTAAGCTTGTAAGTGTAGTTTGGAACGTTAAACTCTTGCAAGCCCTGGACCCACTAATGTAATCTGAGAATTTTTCTTCCTTTCTTGGCAAACAAGGGCCTTTCCACATTGTTTCCCACAATAAATGTGGTTATTCATATGTTGCTCAGGATCGGTATTCCTTCCTTCACCCACTTGTAAAATAATTTAAAGGAAGACCACTGTCATGCCAGAAAAGATCAGGTACTGCATTACTGTCTGTGAACTAACAACAGAAGTAGTGGCCCAGAGGGCAATCTATAAATTAGGAAGTCCCCAGCCTGTAGGAACTCAATAGGAGGCTTTAGGCAGGCTACCCTCTCTCAGCCTCAGTTTTTCTGTCTGCAAAATGAAGATAAGAATACTGATCTACCCTATAAGGCCGTTAGGATTACAACAGGAACTTAGTGTACATGAAGTACTTTGAATGCTTGAAAATAAAAATGCTAGGCATTCTGTCCTGGTGGTGTGCACATCAGTACCAAACAGTAACATGACCGGGGTCATTTTGTAGAAAAAGAGGTGTAGGAACTCATTAGCATAACTCATTGGCATAACTTATTTGCATATGCTACACCCCCTGACATCACTGGAAGTGTGTCAGAAGGCAGCACCCACCACTCAGGCTTCACCCCTAGGGACGGTCTTTCCACTCTGGGGGCTGTCATTCCAGTCCCAGAGTAGCCTATCTAGGCCCAGGAGGAATGCTACACGTGCTGCTTTGCGCTCCTTCTGGGAGCTGGGGGCGCCGCCTGTGCTTCTAACTGCCGGAGCTCTGCTCCTGTGCGCTCCTGCCCCAAATGACCCCTGAATATGACTGAATCCTCTCCCCCTCAAGGCTGGCCCATGTGACTTAGGCACCTGAGGCAGGAAATCCCAATGGGATTGCCGCATTAAAAGAATAATAACTCTGAACTTGAAATCTGTTAATGGTGCTGATGTAGGGTTGCCAGGTCCCCCTAGCTGCTAGCACAGGATGGCAGGCAGGGTTGTCCGATCCAGGTTGGGAAACTCCTGGACATTTGGGAGTGGAGCCTTGGGAGGAGAGGGACTTCACTGTGGGACAGTGCCATGTAGTCCACCCTTTCAAGCATCCCTTTTCTCCAGGAGAACTGATTTCTGTAGTCTAGAGATGAGGTATAAATCCAGAGGATTCCCAGGTCCCACCCCTCTGCCAGTGGCATAAGAGCTTCCATTAAAAAAAGAGGCTGTTTACTGCAGTAGTTAAAGTGTTAGCCTAGGACCTGGGAGATCCAAGCTCAAGTCCCCCCACAGTCGTGTAGGTCACTGGATGACTTTGGGCCAGTTGTGGTCTCTCCTTTCAGCCTAACTACACAGGGGTGCTGCGAAGTTACAAAGGAGAAGAGATAATTATTCACACTACTCTGAGCACCTTGCAAGAAGGACAAGATAACAATGTGCTGGACAGATTTCTCTCACTTTGCCTCATGGAATAGCCCCTTCTGTCTCCATTCATTGCCCATGAACAGGATTTGTGTTTTTGCCTTTGAGCTGGATCCTAAAGCTCTTCAAAATGTAATTTGAGAGATTCTCTGGATAAGTACTCTGGTTGCCTTACATGCTGACCTGACCACTCATCTCTCATTGGTTTCTTGGTCTTCATGCTGTCTAATCCAACCCTGGACAGGTGAACAGATACTATTTTGCAATTCATCGTTCACAGCGGATCATTCAGTAAAGTGTTGAATGAAAATGATGAAGAACATTTATCTGCCAGACTTTGTGTGGTTAATAATAATAATCAGTATTGCTGCTTTTCATTTTAAACAAAAAATGTGTAACTGGTAATCACTGGTGTGATTTTTTTGGTAATTTGTGATTGTTTTAAATGGTTTTTACGCACATGTGTAGTTTCACAGCAACACAGGCTCTTCGTAAACAGAGATTTGAAAATTTATGTTGGTAAATAGGGGGCATGAACCCCCAAATGAACTGCGGTTCAAGCACGATCCAGGCTGGTTCATGGTTCATGAACCATGGGTTCGGGGAAACATATCTCTCATGATAGGCCCACAAACCTCCATGTTTTTATGGAGGTTCATGAGGTTCATAGGAGGCATATTCTTGGGCTCCAGAAGCATTTAAATGCCTTCAGAGCATACTTCAAATTCACCTGAGTGGGGCCACGGGATGGTGGTGGACTCCACGAGTGAACTCTGAAGGCCATTATAGGCCTTTGGAGCTCACTCTGGCAGCTCAGCCAAGTCAAGCGGCCCAACTTGACTGAGCACCCAGAGTGGGCTCTGAAGGCTTTTATAAATCTTATATGCCCTTATATGGGCAGGCCCTTATATGAGCAGGCCAACTTCCAGGTGGGGCCTGCCCTTACAAGGACACATAAGGCCCTATAAAGGCCTTCCAACCTCACTCTTGGACCTCAGTTGGGCCAGCCTGATCCAGAGGTGGGCTCTGAAGGCATTTAAATGCCTTTGGGGCTCACTTGAGTGGGCCTGTGGGCCGGTGGTGGGCTCCAAGGGCTCACTTCTGGGTGGGGCCATTCTACCACCTCCTGAACTCATAAAGAAACTATGAACCAGTTTGGGGAACAGAAAAGTTTGTGCAAGTTCGTGGTTCATTTAATCAAACGAACCACGAACCCCAACAATCCACCATTTCCCCAGTTTGTGCCCATCCCTATGAGTAACCTATCGTTACCTATGAGCTTTTTATAGTCTATACACTCTGAATGTAAAAACTGGTGGGACTTGGAACCAAGGGACACAGTAAAGAAGGCTGTAGTTAATTTTTTAAAAGGGGGAAGTGCCAAGGATTAAAGGAAAACCTCTGACCTGTTTAATCTTAAATCTGAGCTAGCTGGGGGTTATTCAGTGATGAATGAAGGACTCTGTGTATGGGCTATGGGCATTTCCCCACATTGATTACAGGTAGAAAACTTCCAAAAATCAGCAACAGTCTTTTTTTTTTGCAAAGGATCCCCACCCCGATGTAGCTTCCCTTGGTACTGAAAAGAAGATCTGATACTGATCCTTAAATGAAATGAAATCTTATGTGGCATTCAAATGCCACTCACACATCACTTCTTCCTCTCTTTTTGTTCTTGCTTTCAATTTCTTTGGTCCAGGGATCTTTTTTAGTTTAGCTGGTAACATGTGGAGCACCATGCAGACATGAAGCTGTATTATACTGAGACAGATCAGTCTATCGAGGTCAGTATTGTTTACTCAGATGGGCAGTGGCTCTCCAAGGTCCCAGGTAGAAGTCTTTTACACCACAAGTTACTGAACTAAATGGACCATGATCCTCAACCCTGCAAGCCCTTTTGTCCACCCTGCCTGGATGCACCCCTACTCAGTCAGAGTCAGGAAATCCATAGATTACCCTGCAGTCACCATCAATCCCTGGACCTTACAATTATTTCTTTGATATTCTTTTCTGCTGGCTCCTATAACTATCACTGCTCTGCCAGCCAAAACTGCGCATTCTCATCCTCTCCCCTTGGTGCAGAGGCTGAGAAGTCCAGTTTTCTCTCTCTGGGACATTTCCTTGCCACACAGCAGCATCCCTCCCCTCCCTTATCTTCTTTTTCCTTGGGACCTTTGGGAGTTCTGACTAAAGCCCTTACTCTCAACCTGTGGATCACTGAAACAGACAATGTACTCTGCTCAGCTCAGCAGACTGTGGTCAGGTAAACTCTTTCTCTCTGTTCATTCCTTTTGTCTTAAAAATTCTCCGCTCCCTTTAACTCCCTCTCTCTCTCCCACTTCTCCTTGTGGCTGTTCCTTGGCCAGAATTCTCATTCAGCCAGAGGCTTAATCCCCACCCTCCCTTTCTCTCCTAACTCTTCATATATACATTCTTCTGAACACAACAACTCAACTGTTCTTATATTTGAGTACTTTTTCAATTCCTATTTCCCTAAATACACACAAAACCTTGTTTTGGAAAGTTGTTTCATGGTTACTGGGAACCTTTTAGAGGAACTTTGAGCTGCACACTGTCCAGGCAAAGATCCCTAAACTGCACATTCTGCCCCCCCCCCCGCAACTCTGTCAGTTTTCCAAGCTAGCCAGTGGAAGTGGACAGAGGTTTCCCCTGACACTGAGCTTAATTCCTCCAAATTAGCTGGGGTTCTGGGTGTGTACCCTGACCTGAACCCAAGTTAGAGAGTCCATGCATGTCTAAGGATTTACGTGAAAGAGAGCATGTGTGGTAACAGGAGAAAAAGTAGTTCCCCAAAGGTGATTATTCTATTTCCTAGGCCTTCCTTTAAATAAAAAAATATTTCCATTCCATCTCCAATTTAAATTGCCCAAATATTGGAAGTTATGTGTTGGGGTGCAGGTGACCAGAGGCCTGTGGCCCAAAATGGTGGAAGTTAAGATGATCTTGGTATTAAGGGACTTGCAGCTTTTAGAGAAAAAGAAAGAGTGTTGGGGTGTGTGTGTGAGCAGAGGCCTGTGTCCCAAATGGTAAAAGTTGATTTTGGCATCCTGGAACCTGCTTTAGAGAAAAAGAAATGGAGGAGATGGGAATAGTTCTGTCTTTTGCCATTCTTGTTTGTCTCTGTGCATCTGCATATATACATTCTTCTGCTCCCCCAAATATGGAAAATGAGGTGATTCTGCTGTCCTGGACCCTACTTCAGCAAAACAAACGCTCCCACATTTTCAGGCCAAGGTATCTGAGAAGCTAGTATTTATGTGTTAGAGGGCTGGTCTAAGATGGGGAAGAGCTGAGTTCCAATCCCCACTTAGACATGATGAAGAGATTAGATTTATACCCTGCCCTTCACTCGGAGTCTCAGAGCGGCTTACAATCTCCCTTTCCTTCCCCACAACAGACACCCCATGAGGTAGGTGGGGCTGAGAGAGCTCTTTTGAGAGCTGCCTTTGAGAGAACAGCTCTGAGAGAGCCTATGACTGACCCGAGGTCACACCAGCAGCTGCATGTGGAGGATCAAACCCGGTTCTCCCAGATCAGAGTCCTCACTCTTAACCACAACACCAAACTGGCTCCTTATGTGACCTTGGGCCAGTCACAGAGCCTAAGGTACCTCGCAGGGCAGTTGTGAGGAAAAGAGAGAGGGAGAGAAACTATTTCCTTCCATACACAAATAAAATATTTAAATGTGACAGTGAAGGGCTCCATGACACCTTTCCTCTTATCTCTACAGAGTCTCCTTTTTTTGACTGAGATTCAGACTACTATGAGTAAAAAAAATAAATAATTCAGACTACTATGAGTAAAAAAATAATAACCAAACCATATGACTAATTTGTTGTGGAAGGCTTTCAGGGCCAGAGTTCATTAGTTGCTGTAGATTTTCCGGGTTGTGTGGCTGTGGTCTTGGCTGATTAACTGTTGATAGCACATGGTTTTGGGAAATATAAATAATTTCATATTGAAATAATTTCCACACAGATTCACTACATATGGGCCTTGCCTTTTGGTCAAGATCAGCCCCAGACCTCCCAACCCCAGGAAACTGGGAAGCCGCCCCCCCCCGGGGGGGTTAAGGGCTTTGCCAAATGGCAACTATATTCCGTTCTTTATCATTACGCGACCCATTGGCCCAGGAGCAGGTAACACTCCGTGGGGGGCGGGGGCGCGTTCTGATCAGGCCGCCCGCGCTCGCCCTTCTCCAGACCGGCCGCTCAAGGAGCAGGGCGCGCGGCTCCTTTAAGACGCCGCCGTGCCTGGCTGGTACTGTCTCTTTAAAAGGCTGTGTCCTCCCGTCCCCTGCCTCTCGAAGAGGGCTATGGCCATTGTTTCGCTCCTGCTCTTTCCCCCCTTCCTCCAGGTCTGATTAATTGAACCACCGCACCGTTTAAAAAAGGACGGCAAAATGGCTGAGATGGGCAAAGGAGTCACTGCAGGGAAAATCGCCAGCAACGTGCAGAAGAAGCTCACCCGGGCTCAGGAGAAGGTAACGGACGGCGCGGGGGGGGAGATTAATGGTGCCGTGTCCGCAGGCGAGAGCCTTTGCGTGCTTTCTGCGCGACGGGGGAGGGAATGGTGTGTCCCGGGGGTGCATGTGTGTAAGCACAAGTGGTGCCGTGCCGTGCCATGTAGCGTCCTATCGCGGCCCCCCCCCCCGGGTGTTTTTCCTGCTCCGGATTCCTCCTTTCCTCTGACATTGACAGCTCAGCCTGGCTGTCTCCTCCTTCAGCCCCCCGCGGTCCGTCCTCGGCGCTTCGGGCTGCCCAAGGCTGACGGGAGGAAGCGAAAGGCAGGCAGGCAGGCAGGCGCCCCCCCCCCCCTCGGGAAAGCACCACCGCTTCCTATCAGTCCCAGGAGGCTGATTATAAGCAAGGGTTCTGTCTCTCTCTCTCTCCCCTCCGTTCGATGTCAATGAATTGCTGCAAATGGCCCAGAGGCGTAGGTTATCAGCAACATAATGCGGAGGATAATATGTGTGGGTTAAAAGACTGACCCGGACCTCCGCGAGAATTCTCCTTCCTCGATGCCGCTTTGTAGCGGGGGAGGGGAGAAGGGCCTGGCGGCTCTGGTGTCTTGGCTGCCCTCCCTTAAATCCAGTTGCCGGGCGTTGCGTCTCCCGCTTTAGACGGGGAGCCCAGCACGTCCCACCACCGGCGAGAGGGACCCGAGCGTTCCGTGCTTGTGTTGCGGACGGCTCCTGTTTCAGGTCCGGGAAAGCAACCCCCGCCGCCCGGGGCTGGTCTGACGCTCGAGCGAGGTGGTCGGGCCTAAGGTCGGGGTCCTGAGGGAGTGTTCAAAAACCCGCCCCTGTCGGGAGTTCCCAGTTGCAGGAAGCGAGGGTCCTGGCGTGTGTCCCCCCCATGAATTGGGTTCTGCCAGCCAGAGACATCACGGGTTAAAAACAAACAAGCAAGACAAGGGGCCTCTGACGGGAGGAGCTGGAAATCCGCTGCCGCTCATGCAGCGTCAGATGCAACGTGGGCGAGATTTGTCTCCCACCCGCGCTGGAACGCGGCGAGCCTGCAAATCTCCTCCGGCCGCTCGCCCTCTTCCCCCCCCCCCGGTCACGGCACTTTGGTTGCAAAATCCCCCCCGGCTCCCCCCCGGGAAAGGCCGTCTGCAAACGGCGACAGAAACGGCGGTTTTAGGAAGCGCCGCCGTCTGCTTGGGTTTAACGGGGACTGGCAGGCGCCTGACGGGAGCGAGCTGGCTGGAAGCGAAACTGATCGAGGGCTGGACAGGGGTCCTGGGTGGGAAACCCGTCGGAGGGTCCTCCAGACGTCATCTGGCGTTCCTGATGGCAGAAAGCGGGAGTTTATATACACGTAATAAAGGACAGGGTTGATTCTTCAGACTGCTGGCTCTGCTGTAGAAGCCTGCTGGAGAAAGGAGGAGGACATTTTCTGGGGCTGGCAGCCCTCCTCCAATTCACCCCCTCCCCCACTGACAGTTTTCTCAACTGACAGGTGTTCCAAAGTCTGGCAAGACCAGGGTGGGCAACTGAAAGGCAACTTTCTGCATCGGCTCTGTAAGAGTAGAGGGTTGGATGTCTACAGCCCATAAGAGAGGGTGCAAAGGGGGAAAAATATCTTCATTGGTGGCTATTGAGCTTTGCAGTCTACTGTTCCACAAAAGAGGCCTGCAGGTTTACTGCAGAACAGTGTGGGGAAAGTGCTGCATGCAAACACCGTCTTTCCTTTGATTTGATTTGATTTAGATTACTTGACATCAGTTGGTTTACTTTTCTTCTCAATCGGGTTTGACTGTGTGTGTGTGTGTAACTGTAGGAAAGATGACAGACTGCAGATGTTCTTTTGACGTTGCATCTGCTCTTCTGCAGAGTACTGTCTCACGTGGCATGCTTTTCCCACATGGGGAGTAATTTTAAAAGCGTTCCTGTGTGTGTGCGTGTGTGTGTGTGTGTGGGCTGCTTTCTGGTCACCAAGGATTCAGTAACCGTAGATGAGCTGGTCTCTGAGCAGGCCTGTGCCCTGATATCTCCTTTCTTTGAAGAGCAGAGGATCTGCATCTGTTGAAATCAGAGCACTTGGTGACTTGAGCCCTTGGGTACAGGTCAATTTCTGTAAGACTGTAGGATGCAGTTTTCCTTACACCTAATCAAAGAAGCTGAAAATAGACCGGGCGTGTTATTGCCTTAAAACGTCTGATCAGTACTGACCCACTGGCATAACTCATATATCATGACAGACCATGGCTGGTTGTTAAAGGAAATGTGCCTTGGAAATCCTTTGGCTTGCATTCTTCTTTCCTATGCCTCATCCCCATGCGCGTGGCTTGGACAGAATTGCTTTTGTGGCAAGCTAGAGTTTGTCATTCTACCTGAACCATAAATGGTGCCTCTGAACCATGTTTTAATTCTTGTTTGGAATCATGGTATGAAGTAGGATTTCCAGGTCTCCAGGGATGGGGTTTTTTTGGGTTTTTTTTTTGCCAGATCCAGGCTGGGAAACTCCTGGAGATTTGGGGATGGAACCTGGGGAGGGCAAGGACTTCAGTGAGTGGGGTATAATGTCATAAAGTCCACCCTCCCCAAAGCTTCAGTTTTCTCCAGGGGAACTGATCTCTGTAGTCTAGAGATGAGGTGTAATTCCAGGGCATCTCCAGGGTCCCACCAGAAGGCTGAAAGTGGGGAAGGAGCAGGACATGACTGGGGTCATCATTTGAATGGTTGAATATTGATTGAATGCTGAAAATGTGCGGGAGGTGGGGGGCTCGGCTTGCCTTGTGGGAGAGAAAATGAGTGACGTGAGCTTTCCTCTGCTGGGATTGTAAAAGAAGCCCCTACTTTGTCCTCAGTATTCTGAATTGGATTGTAAATATTTTGCTGCATTCTTGCCTTGCCTCATGGGAACTGTGGTTTGTATGATAGGGGAAGTCATACTATTACTTAAATGACTGTGCAATAATCTGTGACTGTCATGTGACACACTATGTTGCTTCACAATTCTCAGCATGTGCTGACAGTGGTCCCTAGTTGGCTCCTTGATGGGGTGATGAATGCTGCCAAGTGTGCAGATTCAAAAACAGGCCATCCACTTGGGCTCCTGATCTTGGACGCACATGATTTTGCTGGCAGCTGCTCCTAGTGCACGCTCAGATCTCTGTGCGGTGATGAATGCCAACAAATGTGCAGATGTCAAAGAAGCACATATAGTTGAAATTAAGCTCATTTTGAATTGAGAGTATAGTGGTCATGTGAGAGTAGGTGGATTGACTCGAAAGAAAGGTGGGTATTGGGAGGCCAGTGTTTTGTTTTGAGCATGTTATTTGCTGTTTTAAAGATAAGTATTTTTTAGACGGATACAAAAGACTGAAGTTCTGTACAGAATTTGTTGGACGTCTACCTCCTGCTGAATTAGGTACTAATTAACCCACTGTTCTTTGTCAGTGGCAGTGTTGTGTAGGGGTTGGGTATACGATGACCCAGGTTCAAGTCTCTGTTTTCTGTGAAACTCACTGGGTGACCTTGAATGAGGACCACTGGCCCAATCTAACCTACACCATAGGGTGTTTGTGCAGATAAAATGGAGAATAGGGAATGATGTACACCACACTGAGCTTTTTAGAGAAAGAGTGGGATAATGTACTAAGTAAAATAATGGTTTGGATTAAAATGGAGGATTCTATCTCCCCTGCTTTCAATGCATAGTTAATGCATACAGTGAGGATTGCACACTGCAATAAAGATTTTGAATGTATGTGACACCAGCAAATGATGATTTTTTGGGGGACTTATTATCCTGGAATTACTACTACCACACTGTGCTGGGTGAAGATGGGAGCATGTGCACCCTCTTGAGAGGGAACAGTCCACAGTCCCTGCTTATTGGGTTTGAAGATGACTCCCAGGAGCTTCTGCATTGGTGGCTTCTTTGGAGGGGTCTATAATTGTTATTGTTATTACTAGGAATAAAGCCCATTGTGGAAATAAATACAATAAGCTCTAGAAAGAGGCTCTTGGCATGTGCCCCAGCATTGGAAACTCAGCATCAATTTGCTGTGGTGACCTCAGCAGGTTATAATGACACAGAGGCCACCATTTTCTCCAGGGGAACTGATCTCTGCCACCTGAAGTACAGTTGCAATTCTGAGTGATCTCCAGCCCTCCCCTGGAGATTGGCAACAATGGTTCCTCAGGAGGAAATGGCTGGTTTGGAAGGTGGAATCTATGACATTGTACCTGTCTGAGGTCCCACCCCTCCTGAAACCCCACCCTCTCCAGGCTCCACAGCTCAAATCTCCAGAAATTTTCCAACCTCGAATTGGCAATCCTGTCTCCTTCCCAGCCAACCATCAACCTACCTTGATCTGCCCCTCTGACTTCAGCTTTTAATCTCCTCCCTTCTCCCTGCAGTCTCTACCTAGGAAGAGTACAGTCTTTCTCCGCAGTGGGGACCAAAGCAGCTCACATCATTCTCCTCTCCCTCTTTTGATCTGCACAACAACCCTGTGAGGTAGGTTAGGCTGAAAGTCTGTGACTGGACCAAAATCACCCACTCAGCTTCCATAGCAAGAACCTCGGTCTGGCAGACCCTGCTCTGAAGCACTAACTGCTATGTCACACTGGCTGTGGTACCACCTGGTATCACAATTGAACTCCAGACAACAGATCTCTCTCACCTCTTGGAGAAAATAACTGCTTTGAGGGGTGGACTCTAGCAACAGCCACTGGCCAGAAAGTTAGCCCCACAGCAGGAAGATAAGAGAATGATTTGAGGGCCGCTAGCTCACCTCAGTAGCCAGCCAGAGGAGCCAAGCAGGAGAAGTGTCTTCATCAGGAGAGACAGCCGTTTGGGCAGTTTATTCTGTCAGGGAAGTGGCCAAGCCAGCAGTGGGCAAGGGAGAGGAGCAGGCCCAGTACCCAGCCAATAGCACGTGAGTGCTCTTAAGTGGCAGTTGATGGGCCAATGGCTGATGGAATGCACAGCACAGCCAGTGAGAGAGCTGGAAAGTGCCCATATGTTGGGCTTATATATCTATATATATAATAATTATTATTTGAATTTCTGAATTGCCTCATCCCTGGGTACACAGAGCTCTGGGCAATTTACAACAGATTAAAACATACAAAAATACAAATTAAAACCAACAAATCAATTAGTCCTTGCACTTCTGTCCTCCACCAGAGGGCCTGGCCCACAATTTGGAGATGGAAGTTTGAGAGGGAAGGCACTTTCCCTGCCTTTCAGAGTCCAGGTTGGTTAGGGTAAACTTTTTAAATGTGGCAGGTCTAAATGTGGCAGAGCCCTTTGCCTGTGTGGCAAGTAACTATGCACTACAAAGTGTCACCTTACTTGGGTTGGGAGGGGCAAAGGCAGGCCCATAGCTACCGTGGGGCCCACGGGGCCTGCCCCCCCCCCACGGTTTTTACGGGCCCTATCCTCGGCTCCCCCCCATCGCTGCCCTCAACCCAACAGCTGGCGAGGAGGGCAGTAGCGCACCCGCGCATGAGGAGGGACCCCGGCCGAGCCCTGCAGCTGCTGTGCACGCCATGTAGTTGGGGCTTCCAAGCACCCCTGCTCGAAGATGGACTGGGGCGGCTGCTGAAGCAGCCGTGCTGCACCCCCCCACTCGCCCAGGTCCGGAGAGCCCAGCTCGCTCCCCCTTCCCTTCCCTTCCCTTCCCTTCCCTTCCCCGCTTTCGCTCACTTGCAATGGAGGGAGCCAGCCTGGGCATGGCTTGGGCACCCGGGGGCAGCAGGTAGGCAGGAGGCGAGCAGCCGGGGAGCCTGCAGGCATGTTGGAGGAGTAGGTAGCCAGCTGGCGAGCCCCACGCTGGCTGCAGCGGCAGGAACAATGCTACCATGTAGGCTGGAGTGAGCCCAGCGAGGAGCCTGGAGCCATCCCATCCCACACTCTCTCGCCGTCCTGCTTCGTCATGATTGCGGATGGACCTTGCAGAGGAGGCGTCTTCTCTGTCCTGTCGCAGGAGCCGTTCTGCTTCTCCACTGCCCCGCTTGGCTGCCAACCCCTGCCTCGTTGGATACCGTGACGCCCTGGGCTGTCCCCCCGGCCCCCTCCCCCAAAACTCCTTAGCTACGGGCAAAGGCAGAGTTGCACAATTCCATATCAGTTTGGAGCAAATAATCCTTGATTTGCTTTGGAGTAATTGATCTGGTTCTGGCTAGGAAGTCTCATTTTGGGTGTTCCTTTCCTGCTCCCTGAATAGTGAATATATGCTAATGTCTGTGTGTCAGTGTGCCGTTTGAATGACTTCCACTGTTTAGACCTGGAGCTTATATAAAGTCTTTATTCAGTCCGGCAGCTGACCACCCATTTGTGATTCTTCTGAATTTACATGTGGACTTTTGAAGGATCTTAAGGAAAGTCCTCAGGTGTAAGAGGAAGATGTGCAATTTAACTTACAAAAATTACAAGTTTATTGTTTGAGGTAAATGCCCAGTTACACTCATTGATGTAGGGGACCATAAAAAAATGTTCCCCATTATAGTGACACCCCAAAGACAAAAATGCCTGTAAAACTAAAGAAGTAGAATAAAAATGCATTGATGTGGCTTCCAGGGACTTCAGTTGGTTATGGTGGGTGGGTAGTGTGCATGTGAGGGTGCTGTGGCCCCCATCTGATAGCTGCACATACAGATTGAATGGAAAGTTACCTTTCAAAATTAAAAAATTCATGAGGTTTAGCTGGATTCAGTGTAGTATTTCCGTGGATGGAAGGACATCCTCACGCAGACCATCGGTTTCTCATCTCTGCCCTTTCTGCTGCAGCCCACATATCTTCTGAAATGCTGTTCCTGTGTCCTCCCCCCCCCCCAGAGCGGAGTTTCAGGGGGTATTTTGAGCTGCAGCTGGAAGGGAGAGGTGAGAAAGTACTACTGAGTGAGTAGAAATGCTTCTCCTTACAGGAATGGTTTGCTGGCTCCAACCTATAGTATACTAACATTTCTGAGGCAGAAACTAAAACTAAGACTGGATTCTTTGTACTGAGCACAAGTTAGTCCTTTTGTGGATCAAAAACTGGCTAATTAATAGGAAACAGAGAGTGAGTATAAATGGGCAGTTTTCTCAGTGGAAGGTGGTAAGCAGTGGGGTACCACAGGGATCAGTACTGCGTCTGATGCTTTTTAACTTGCTCATTAATGATTTGGAGTCGGGAGTAAGCAGTGAAGTGGCTAAATTTGCAGATGATATGAAGTTGTTTGGGGTGGTGAGAACCAGGGAGGATTGTGAGGCACTCCAAAGGGATCTGTTGAGGATGGGCGAGTTGGCGTTAGCGTGGCAAATGGGGTTCATTGTGGCCAAGTGCAAAGTGATGCTAACTATAAATATATGTTGATGGGGTCTGAACTGACAGAGACTGACCAAGAGAGAGATCTTGGAGTCGTAGTAGATAACTCACTGATAGTGTGCGACTGCAATAAAAAAGGCCAATGCTATGCTGGGGATTATGAGGAAGGGAATTGAAAATAAATCAGCCAGTATCATAATGCCCCTGTATAAATCAATGGTGCAACCTCATTGGGAGTACTATGTAAAGTTCTGGTCACCACACCTCAAAAAAGATATTATAGCATTGGAAAAAGTGCAGAAAAGGGCAACTAGAATGATAAAAGGGTTGGAACACCTGGGCTCTTTAGCTTAGAGAAACGACGGTTGAGGGGTAACATGATTGACATTTATAAGATTATGCATGGTGTTATGTACTGAGCCTGTTGTCTGGCAATGCGATGCTGCCAGGAACAGGGTGAGCTTGAGGAGGAAATACAATAGACCATCAGGATCCTGGCAGCCACCCATCAGGTTGCAATGTTGTGTAAATAGCTTATTGTTGGGAGTGGGTGTGTGATAGGTGTGTCAATCTATGGACTTATAAGCAGGGCTTCGGCCCTGCTAGAGTTGTCTTATGTTCTGCTGAAATCACTTAATGAACTATGAGCTGATCACTAAACACGTCTCGAACTCAGTATATTATACATGGGATAGAGCAGGTCGAGAAAGAAGTACTTTTCACCCTTTCTCACAATACAAGAACTCATGGGCACTCCATGAAATTGCTGAGCAGTCGGTTAGAACAGATAAAAGGAAGTACTTCTTCACCCAAAGAGTGATTAACACTTGGAATTCACTGCCACAGGAGATGGCAGCTACAAGCATGGATGGCTTCAAGAGGGAATTAGATAAACATATGGAGCAAAGGTCCATCAGTGGCTATTAGCCACAAGGTATAGATAGGGACTCGGTTTGGGGCAAGTGATGCTCTGTATTCTTGGTGCTTGGGGGGGGGGCAACATTGGGAGGGTTTCTAGTTTCCTGGCCCCACTGGTGGACCTCCTGATGGCACCTGGTATTTTTGGCCACTGTGTGATAGTGTTGGACTGGATGGGCTGTTGGCCTGATCCAACATTGGCTTCTCTTATGTTCTTATGTTGTTCTTATCTATTTGACTGTGTTTCAGAAGCGAAGCTGTAGTTCTAAAAGGAAAAAAAAATAGGTTCTCTTTGAGAACATCATGGTGCCAAAAAGGAAGATATGAAACACTGCCCCATCTTGCATTCCTTGAAATAAAAAGTCTTATGACTTGCTTTGTAGCTGGTGGTGTTCCTATTGATTCAACAGCTGCTTCAGTGGAATCTGTGTCTTATGCTGTCAAATGATTGTATGATGCATTGAAATTTTCCTAAGGTTGACATAATTTGTGAATAAACTTCCCAGTTATCAATGAAATATGATGCTATCTGCATTCATCCTTTCTCTCTAGTACCCTGTTTGTGATGCTGGAAGGATGCAGTTTATATGCAGATGCACAGTGTCCTAACAGTTAACCTGTAGGTGTGTGTGAGAGAGGGTATTCCTATTACGCTACAGGCAGTAAAACTGTATGGAAGCTGTAAAGTTTGGATTTAAGAGCTTGGCCATCATAAATCCTATCAATCCATGTCATGTTTTTGATGGCTGATGTCGATGTCTGTGCGGGCTCACGTTTGGCATGTGCTCTGTCAGCTGCATTGGCTGCCAGTTGAGTACTGGATCCGCTTCAAGATGTTGGTGATTACCTTCAAAGCCTTATATGGCCTGGGATCAACATATCTAAGGGACCGCCTCTTCCCGTATATGCCTTGGGTATGCTCCAAGAGTCAACATTTCCTGGTGATCTCTGGCCCAAAGGACGTCTGCTTAGCCTTGACCAGGGCCAGAGCTTTTTCCGCCCTGGCACCCACCTGGTAGAACATGCTCCCTATTTTGGGGCAGGAATGCACAGGAACGGAGTTCCGGCTGGCTCCTGAGTTGGCCACACCCAGCAGGAATTCATTAGCATAATAGGCCACACCCAACAGCAGAAACTCATTAGGATTGGCTACATTAGGCCTAAGATACAAAGGAGTTCCTGCTCCAAAAAAAAAGCCCTGGGTTTTGACAACAAACAAGGTAAACAGAATAAGAAGCAAAAGGTGGGTGTGGCTGGATGACCACACTTCTGGTAACATGGGGGTGTGGCCTAATATGCTAATGAGCTGTGCTACCAGGGGTGTGGCCTATTATGCTAATTAGTCCCTGCTGGACTTTTTCTACCAAAAAAGCCCTGCTCTCTATTGAGATCAGGGCCCTGCGGGATCTTACTCAATTCTGCAGGGCCTGCAAGACGGAGCTGTTCCGACAGGCCTTTGGCTGAGGCAGTGGGTGTCCACATATGGCCCCCCCAAAGTTGCAGTCTCCCACCAACTGATAACTGGCCATACCTAGTTACATCAATGGGCCAAATTCTCCCTACAGCAAGCATGACTATTGATTTTATATGTTTTAATGTATTTTATTGTATTTATTGAACTGTCGTGACCCGCCCTGAGCCCGTTTACAGGATGGGCGGGATATAAATGCGAAAGATAAAATAAAATGAAAATAAATGGGAAGGGCTGAATGTCTGTAGGCCCCCGGCTCAGTGGTAGTGCATCTGCTTTGCATGTCAAAGGTCTCGGGTTCAGTTCCCGGCATCTCTAGTTAAAAGGATTGGGTAAAAAGTGATGGTGAAAGACTTCTGCCTGAGACTGCTTGTTCTTAATGCTATCTATTTTATCTCAAAAATAATCCTGCTGATGGGGCTGTTATATTGTCATATTCCAGAGGATCGCTGGTTCATCTGGCTGGTTCTAGACTCTGTTTAATGTCCCAGGCTCAGCAAACCATACTTCAGAATTTTGGAAAGCTGGACAAAAGGAACCATCCCCATGAAGCCCAGCCATTACTTTTCTTCAATAGCAGCCATTACTTTTCTTCAGTAGCAGGTGTTAGATCCTTAGCAAGCTTTAGAAGGATTCTTATTGTATTCACCACCTTCTGTTCACCTGGAAGTGCATGGACCCTGCCTCAGTTGTGTCTATTTCCAGGTTTGAGTCCAGTGGCAGCTTTAAGACCAATCTTTTTTGCCCCCAGACAGTCCCCTAGATTGCCCCCAATCTTAAACAACTCCTCACCCACAATAATACAGCATTTAATTTGAACATGGACACTGGTACCAGAGCTTGCAGTAAACCCAGATGCCAAATTTGCTGCCACATACACCTAGACAACATCATCACTGGAACTAAGAACATCAACTACACCATCTCAGGCTCATTCACTTGCTTATTTTCTAACCTTGTATATGCCATTAAATGCCAACAATGCCCTTCAGTTCCTTACATAGGGCAAACAGGTCAAACCCTATGCCAAAGGGCAAACGGACACAAATCTGACATCAAGAATCACAAAACCGAGAAACCTGTAGGAGAACACTTCAGCCTACCAGGACATTCAGTGGGGAACCTCAAAGTAGCTGTTTTATTGCAAGGGAACTTGAGGAACAGACTAGAATGGGGAATTGCTGAGTTACAAGTTATGACAGCACTCAGGACATTGGCACCCCCAGGGCTTAACAGAGACATTGGTTTCTTGTCTTACTATACATGCTAACATTATTCAGTTCTCACATCTGTTTGTAAACTCCTTTATTATGCTGTATGCTAATTTGCCACTATTCATGGGTCTTACCAATTGCCTCCATCCAGTCTTAGCTATATTTACTGCTCGGTTGCATCTTGACTCTAATTGGCCCTTCCTGGCAACATCCTCCTCACATGCTACCTATATGTAATGGTTGGTGACTTCTGTTTCAGGGTATCTGGAGAAGTGTGCATGCACACAAAATCATACACACCCAGAATAAAACTTTTTTGGTTTTAAAGGTGCCACTAGACTCAAACTTTGTTCTGCTGCTGCAGACCAACATGGCTACCCACCTGAATCTGTTTCCAGGTTATTCATCTTCTACTCTCTTACTTGTGCAAGAGCACAGCTGACATCACTGATGGATATTATAAAAAGAGTTTTTCAGGGGTACGTCTTCTGGTTTCTAATGCCAAGAAGAGTGAAAGGCTGGTAGGTCTGACTCTCAGTTCATGGTAGAGTTGCCAACCTCCATGTGGGGGTGGAGACTACTGTTATTACAACTGATCTCCAGGTGACAGATCAGTTCACCTGGAGAAAATGGCTGCTTTGGAAGATGGACTCCTATAGCCTTATACCCCCACTGAAGTCCCTCCCCTCTCCAAACTCCGCCCTCCTCAGTCTCCATCCCCCAAATCTCCAGGTATTTCCTGATCTAGACCTGACAACCCTAGTTCATGGGTAAGATCTAGGAAGATCGTCTCTGAAGCAAAGTTCATAACTGAGAAGGCTGTTAGACACAACGTAAGTCAGATAACCAGAGAGATCTGAATCAAAGTTGGTGAGCTTTTGCCTTGTCTTGAAAGGGAAATCTGGGGACTATTGCAACAGTTCATAAGCTATGAAAATAGCCACAGTGTTTCTCACGTAAAATATAATTCAAGTAGGATTGATCAGATCTACTACAATCTTCTGATAAAGCACTATGCACTAGTTATCACTAGAACTATAATTATATGACATGGCATGACATGGGGCCAAACCAAACATGACAGTGTCCTTGTGAATGCCTTCTGAGTGCCACAAGGATGCTGCCACATTTTGACATTATTTAAAAATGCTGTGAAGGATTGGGTCTGCAGTACAGCAGGCAAGGTACTCTGTTTCCCCTGTAGTTCAACAGCAATAACAACTCAACACTTCATACATAATTGTCCTGCAATACGTTTTCTGGTGTCATTTTAACCAAAAGAACAACTTGACTTTTGAACAGGTAAAGGAGAGGCTACTACAGAGCAAATGAATACAGAAAGAGGTAGAGTCCACACCAGTGTGGGGATGGGATAAGAATTTGTGTGTTAAAGTGATTCCCTGTTCTTCACCTGTGAAATGTTAAGAGGGTACATATTCTTATAATTGTTGGGTAGAAAAGTAACCATATGTTAATCGAATGCTCCTATCTGTTCACATGTTAAGCTTGAGTCTGAATGTGGCTCTTCAGATGTCGCATTGCTATTGGTCGGTTTCTGCGAAACCTGTGTAATTACCCAATCACTGAGTGATATTGTTGCAAAGAGGGAACGGTCCTGATTGGCCTTTATCCCTGTATTCTGATTGGTCTTTAACTTGTAATGGGTGTGGCTTTGACAGCCCGGGAGAGTTTAAAAGAAGGAGCTGTGCTCCCCTTGTTGTTGTGTGTTCCTGACTTACAGTTGCTGTTTAATAAAGCTGAAATCACTTGAAGCTGAATCCTTTGTTGAGTCTCATACTTAACCCATATGTAGTCCAAGTGCTCAAGGAAAATCTTCAATCTTACTTTCACAAGTGGAATGCGTTATTATTTCACTCTTTTTGTTTGCTTATCCTGATCCATACTGTGAGTTGTCACATCTGTCTCAGAAGTTCTACCTTGAACTATTGTGGCATTTGTATGTCACTGTTGTGGCATTTGTATGTCTTTGGATCCTGTGCTGGAGCAGAACTCACCGACTCATTTCTAATTTTAAGGGCCAAGCCTCATCTCCTTGTTTGCACTGTTTGTCAATCTGCAGAATCAAAACGGCAGCTTTAAATAACATAAAGAGTCCCAAGATGATGGTAGTGCAACTACCAAATCACAGTGTTTAAAGATGGCACCTCCCTTCTAAAAGAGCATTTTGCCTCTGAAATTAGGAATGTGTTAGCCCTGTCAGTATTCCCAGGCCTCATCAAAACCAGTGCTGGGTTAAAATGGTATGCTTTGCTCTTTATAAACCTGTCCTGGGGGGGGAAACCATTTGTTATATGCAGGGCCTTTTTTGGCCAACTCTGAAGCCAGCCGGAACTCCTTTCCTGTGCAGTCCTGCCCCAAAATAGCCCTGCTTATATGCATAAAATTCAGTCCCTAGCTTCTCGGGTTAGGTAACAGATGCAGGGAAAGAACTTCTCTGCTGGAGACTCTGGAATGTAGGGTTGCCAACCTCCAGGTGGAGCCTGGAGATCTCCTGGAATTATGA
The DNA here is from genome assembly GCA_029375565.1 of Gekko gecko. NCBI lineage: Eukaryota > Metazoa > Chordata > Lepidosauria > Squamata > Gekkonidae > Gekko > Gekko gecko. The sequence continues at coordinate 79,258,019 of JAPDNY010000003.1, read as the reverse complement.
CTGATCTCCAGACCACAGAGATCAGTTCCCCTGGAGAACTGATGCACTCAGTCATACTCTTTGGCATTATACTCTGCTGACATTCACCTCCTGAGGCTGCACCGCCAAATCTCCAGGAATTTTCCAACCCAGAGTTGGCAACCCTACTGGAGGGTCATTGCCATTCGGAGTTGACAAATGTAGAAGGACAAGTGGTCTATCTTGATGTAAGATGGCATCATATATTCAAGACAAGATCTGAAGTTTTTACAACTGGGTCATGTTCAGTGAATCTTGAATGATGTTACAGCCGAAGAATGGTAATGCTCTTCCTAGTGGTAAATAGAGCTGCTCTCCCAAAATATCTGCACTGTTTATGTGCTTTCTGCATGTTTGAGTCTGCTCCTGGGCAATTTTTTTCTAGAGCAGGAAGAATGCTGCTGTCCCCAGTACTACCAGATCAGACTTTTACCATCTTTGGTTGGTCAGGCAGTTGGTTCCCTACCTTTCCTCCCACAACTTGGCAACAGTGATCCATGCAGTGGTCACCTCCAGACTGGATTATCGCAATTCGTTCTACGCAGGGCTAGCCCTGAATCAGACCCGAAAACTCCAGTTGGTACAAAATGCAGTGGCATGCCTCCTGTCTGTGGCGTCTGTGCAGACACCCATACAGCCAACTGCATTGGCTGTCAATTGTGTACCAGATTAGGTTCAAGGTTATGATTCTAACCTTTAAGGCCCTATGCAGTCTGGGACCAACATATCTGCAGGGCCACCTCTCCTGATATGTTTCCTGAAGAGCTTTACACTCGGCTGAACAACATTTACTGGAGATCCCTGGCCCGAGAACATGTGCCTAGCTTCAACCAAAGTCAGAGCATTCTTGGCTCTGGCTCTGGCCTGGTAGAACACACTTCCAGTTGAAATCAGGTCCCTTTAGGACTTATTACTGTTCCACAGGGCCTGTAAAATGGAGCCGTTCCACCAGGCCTATGGTTGAGGCAGCAGATGTCTCACTGTATCTTGGCTCTCCTCCCCTACCAGCCCCCCATATTCAGCTATGTGGACTAGTATACCAACATATATTATTGATTGGGGGCTAGGCCCAATTATTATCATCTCAGTGGCCCTCCTGGTGTAGGCTTGCCAGCCTCCAGGTGGGGCCTAGGGATCTCCCACTTTAACAACTGGTCTCTAGCTGACAGAGATCAGCTCCCCTGGAGAAAATGGCTGCTTTGATGGGTGGACTCTATGGCTTTGAAGGGTGGACTGAGGCCCCTCCCCTCCCCAAACCCCACCTTCTCCTGGCTCCACCCCCAAAGTCTCCAGGTATTTTTCAACCCAGACCTGGCAACCCTATTCTGGTGCTACACAGTTATACTCCTGTGGCCTATATGTTACCGTCTCTGCATCATGTAGTTTAAATTAGGTTTTATATTTTTACTTGAATTGGGTTGATTTTTATATGTTTTATTGCTATGTTGTACCCACCCCTGAGCCCGCTGGGTGGGCTAAAAGCCACTTAATTAAATAAAATAACAGCCAATAACGGATTATCACCACTAACTAGTGTCTCTAAATAAAATGGTCAGTTAAATTAGGACATGCCCATCATCTTGCTATAGTCAGAAAAAGAATAGCATCCAAGGATGACTGGCTGTTTTGAAACTTATGCCAACAGGTAATGTAGATGGTAGGTGTATAACCCGCCCTGCTTCAATTGGAAATGATACGCTGCAGAATAGGCCAGCTCTTTGGTTGCACTGTTTTCAGTACAGGTGCCATAATTCAGATGTGTGTTGCAACACACTTTGAAATAATCGGATCACAAATGCAGCCCCATGGTGGGAAAACCCCCCCCCCATATGTAGTGGTTGAAGAAGTTTTGTTTCACTGTATCTGAAGAAGTGTGCAGACACACAAAAGCTTATACCTTAAATAAAAGTGTTGGTCTGAAAGGTACCAGGGGGCTCAAACTTTGTTCATCTGTATGAAATGTAATCTGCTGCTGTGACCAAAGATAAGGGGAGGAGCCAGAGGTCCTGAAAAAGGTAGATGGAGACAAAACACAGAAGAAAGGAAGTCAAAGGAGGAAAAGCTGTTCTGTTTGTGGGCACACAGCATAAATTAAGAAACATACCTGAATGTCCTCCTGGGGTTAGTTCTGTGGAAGAGTATCTGCTAGGCATGCAAAAGGTCTCAGGTTTAATCCCTAGCATCTCCAGTTTTTTAAAAGGGCTACATTTATTTATCGTATTGCGGAGTTATGCACAGGAAGTATATAATATAAAATATGTAACCAAGTTGATACAACAGATATGCAGACTGATTGGGCAATCCCCCTGAATACTAATATTTAGATTTTCAATCCACTCAGTCACAGCTGGGGAGAGTTCAAAGAGCTCCATCACATCTCTCTGGAAAGCACGATGCTCACTTTCATGTGACAGACGGAAAATAGTTTGTCAGGCTACACCACAATTGTATTCGGGTCCTTGTATTTTGCCCCATTTAAGCAACAGGTCTGTGCAGCTGCCAAAGCCTGTTCATATTCTATCAGCTGTCTTCCATACTTTACGTGGTAAGTCAAATTCTGAGGGCCTCTTGGTGTTTATCAGGTTATAGATATTGGGGGGAACTGGTTTTAAACTTTGGCCTGTCATTTTAATTTTTTTTATTCAGCAATATGAGTCTAGTGACTCATGCCGCTTGTCAAAAAAATTAAAAATGTAAAACAATGAGGGGAAAAATGGAGCTTGTACACTGATGAAGGGGGAGAATAGCGGAAGGTGCAGAGTGGGCAAAACGGCCTCGATGTGGGTGAGGGAGTAACTTTTGAGGGGCAACAAAAGGTCAGGAGGGAAATCCAAGGAAATCTGTACACCTTTGAATTACCTTCAGCTTGGAAGTGAAACAAAGAAAAAATCGACACAAAAATGATCTCAGAAAACCCAGGGAAACAGTGACCACAGAGGTGAAAATGGGGAAGCTCTGACAGAGGACAGAGTTTTCCATTTTTAGTGATGCAACAATAGAGAGGCAGACATGACAAGAGACTTTTGACAGGGCCTCCCCAAAGTTACCCCTGATGACAACTTGGCCAGCAGCAAGCGCGGGAAGCTTGCACCCACCTGACCCAGCGCTGGCCTATCAGAGGGTCTTGGGTGTTGGGGGTGCGCTGGCTGTTACTAAAGGCACAGCACCACCCCTCTCGCCATCTTTTCGGCGTTAAGCGACTTGGCCCACCCTCCCAGCCTTTTAGTATGGCATCGTTTTAAGGAGTTTGCATGTGGGCTTGTTTAATTTTCCTTGTCACAACTTGGCAGTATCAGCATGGGGCCGGTTCCATTTTCAGGAAAGCCGGCCTGCGTGCCCATTTTCCTGAGTTGGGGATCCTTGTAAGGGATCTTGATGTGGGGGTCAAGTGGTATGCCCAGCCTGGGGGCATGGCCGGGGATTACCCTCACGCTCAGCTGGCAGGGGAGACCACCTCGGGGTGTCCGCCCTTGTGGGATCCAGAGACCTGTCACCCCAAGGTTACCAGTGGATCATCGACTGGCGGGCGGGTCAGTTGATGATTTGGAACCGGTACCCTATGCTGTGCCAAAGCAGACTACAGCTGTAACCAATAAAGTTGTGGCTAATTTTATTCCACATTTTTCTGAAACGTTGAGTGTGGGTGTATTATTTCAACTAAGGTGGAAATGGGATTAACGTGTGGTTGGATATGGAGGGCCTCTTGCCTTTGGCCCGTGCCTCACCCTTCCCCTTGGTGCTGGGGCTGCAAGCAAACTGAGTGCTGAAGAGAGGAAAATCAATGCAGAACGACAAAGAATACCTGACAGATATGCATGGTGAAAGCAGGGGAAAATACCCATGCATAATAGGCCTAACATGACTAACTCTGGAATTTATAACAGTCACTGGATTCTAGCCAGAGCTACAGTGCAGTCTAAGCAAAAGGACTGCAGTACATCCAATGCACACCCACACACCAATCACAGTTACTTTATCTCAATGCTGTAAGTGAGCAGATGCAGTTAGAAGGAAGGAACTATCTCTTGGACAACTGTGCTTCCACTCTCTAGAACCTCAGCCCCGACATGGCCTGGACTTGGTTTATTTTTGTCACCCTGCAAGATTATGAATTAAGCGGAGGCTGCATCTTTTCCAGTGTGTGGCTCCTTTTCTTGAAATGAATGGATGTAGCCAGTTATCAAGATCTTCCTTACCATTTGCAGGGTCCCTCCACTTAGAGTACCATTATAGTGTCTGCTTTGGGACAATGAGTTAGGACATTAGCCTAAGTACGAAGATAGATGGGGAAAGAGGAAGAAATGTAGGAAGCTGGAGATAACAAGCTGCATGTTTTCATCTTAACCTGCCTATTGTACCGTGAAACTAGGGAAAAACAATAATGGAAAAGATACGTGAATAGCTGCAATTTGAGGCATATAGTATATTGTGTAGTGGAAACTGGACTAAAGAGAATGTAATGTACCTTCACAAGACTCTGGACATGAGTTGTCTCCACTGGTTACCAGACAATTTCTAGGCCAGGTACTAGCTTTCAAAGCCCTACATGACTCCGAGTGTCTAGGCCTCCTGCCAGCAACTGTCCTTGCCTGCTGCCTTGGGGGCAAAGGGGGAGTGGAGTTGTATGTGCCATTAAGTCACTTCCAGGGGAAGCCATAGTTTATGGGAATTCCTAGATCCTACCCTACATCACTTCTAGGTTTTCCCTGGAAGTGGCATAGTAGTGCACAGAATGTTGTGCCTTAGGGTTGCCAGCCTCCAGGTGCTACCTGGAGACCTCCTGCTATTACAGCTGATGTCCAGATGATCAAGATCAGTTTCCCCTGGAGGGAATGGCTGCCGTGGAGGGTGGACTCTGTGGCCTTGTACCTCCTCTTCTCAAACCTCTCCCTCCCTAGGCTCCACCTCTAACACCTCCAGGTAGTTCCCAACTCAGAGCTGGCCACCCTATTGCGCCCTCCCATGTCCCTGCACCAGAACCTCCTGCTGGTTGCCCAAAAAAACCTGGCAATTGTATGAGTGGGGTTTTCAGGCCTTCCACTGTGATAGGAGGTCTTTGTTGCCTGCTGCCCCTTGGAATGGCAGCCAGAGAAAAATAAAGAAAAAAAATGTTGCCAGCCTCTGTGCTGGTACATCACTTCCGGGTGCAACCTGGAAGTGACAATGGGTAGCTCTAGGAATCACTGGAAACACCCCTTCTGTGCCCCCGCCCCAAACCCTCCCACTGGTTGCCAGGCTTGCAACTCTACTTATGAGTATCTCAAAGATCACCTTCTTTGGTCCCAGGTCTCTGTGAAATAGTCAGACTTTCAGTGTAGGGCCCGGATGTAACTGCCTTGGAGGGGTCGGTTGTGCTCCATCTCCTTTGGCTGCCTGTCGAGAACCATTAATTTTCCTTGGGAGTGGGTGGGGTGGATAATTTGATATCTTCTAGCTCTTGTTCTTTCTTCTTTGGACTGTAGAGTGGGAATTGCGTTTCATGGTATAGTGATGGATTTTTAAGATCTTGTTTGCTTTATGCTTTTTATTGTTAGCTGTTTTATAAGCTCTTGGGCTCACTTTATTTAAGGGGACGTGTTGCAATGGATTTGGGAGCGAGGGTTTTAGATTTATCCTTGGGGGCAATACTGAATGTTACATAAGGGAAAATCTCTGTTTGTATCTAATAATATAAAATTTTGAAACTACACGTTTGGTCTGATAGTATTCAGCAAAAGAAAGTGCTTTTGCAGAAGAAATGCACTATGCTGAATATAGTCCTGGCCATCCAGCAAGAGCCTCCCCTGCAGCTTCTCAGCACTTGGATCTCAAATAGCCCACAAGTGAGTGCACTGTGCCTAGAGTTGCCATATGCCTGATTATGAAGGGAGGCCACCAGGCAATTGGGGCCCGTGCCTGCTGGTGCTCACCTGATCAGCGGCAGAGAGAGGGGCCCAAGGGCTTTTAAAATTATCTCTAGCAAACGGTTCTTAGAAATCAAAATGGATCCCTCCTTCCTTGTACAAGGATCCAACGTTGACTAATAGCCCCTATTCAATCCCTGTAGTGTAAAGTATATTATGCCACAAATTGTACTTAATTTTTTCTATCAACTTTCCATTTTAATTTTTTTTTCTCCCTCCCTGCAACTTCAGCTTTTAAAGTTACTTTTCCAACAAGACTGTGCACCCCAAATTTCACCCATGAATTTGCTTTTCCTAATTAGCTGCTGTTTAGGGTTTCCAGCCACCTGCCCTGACAGTGAGTGGGAGACAGGGGGCAGGGACATGGGGAGGCAGTCCATAGAGTTTCCTGTGATTCCTAGAGAGGTGTGATGTAACTTCTGGTTTTCCCAAAAAGTGATGTCGCAGCTTTGGCCTGTCGGTGACTTTTAAAAATTTAATAACCTAATAGCTATTTTAATTTTTTCCCCACCACTGCTCTAAACTGCCTTGCTATTGTTGCTTTTGAAAGCAATGCCCTGAGGTCGCTACGGCTTTTTGACTTGTGTGGCTAGCCAGTAAACCACACAGTGAAACAGACAATTCCAGGCAATAAAGGGTAAAAAGAAAGATTTATTCGACTAAAGGAACATCTCACAGCTAAGAAATTCAGCGTGGATGTTCAGTGAGTTACAGCAGGGATCTTGCTTATATGCTCTTCTTGCTCCTCCTCACTTTACATCATCATTGACATCATTTGCACATGCTCAGTTTAGATCTTTGTCTGGTCAGTCATCAATCACATATTTGACAAACAGATGTTACTTGCCTGTGTCTCAACTCTACCATGCAGGTGCTTGTTTCATTAAAATTGATTTATACATGTGTTTATTTTTTTTGGCTGTTTACCCAGACTCATTTCACTTTTGAATAAACTCTCAGGCTGAGTTCATTTTTAGTATTAAACTTAGATGTTTTCGTTTCGTTTCCCCCTTTTTTGGTTGTGTTCAAGATGGCTCTGGAGAAAAGGGAAGCATTGTTAAGGAAGACCAAACAGGAGTGCCTGCACAGAGGCAAGCTGAAAGCCTTGCCTCTAGAAAGACCTGGGGTTGCCTGGAGATCTCTTGGAATTGCAACTGGTCTCCAGACGACAGAGATCTGTTCCCTTGGAGGAAAGGGAGGGCTGCTTTGGAGGGCAGACTGTCTGGCATTAGATCCTGCTGAGGATTCTGCCTTCTCAAGAAGCTCCAGCCAAAATCTCCCGGAATTTCCCGTCCCAGAACTGGTTACCTTAGAAGGCCTGAATGTGGATATGGAAGATATATGCAGTCCCTTTCTGCCTAATGGCTTGCATATGTTGGGAGAGGAAGCTTGTTAACTTTTATGGGGAATTCTTCCACACAAGGGTTGTGTGCCAGTGTGGGGAACAGTTATGCCCCAAATATATAGTAAAATTAACACTGGCAGCAAGATTGCTACTGAGAAAAGAATACTTGTCTAGAATATAAAGAGGAACCAAGAACTATCTCATTACTAATGCATTTATTTTTTGCAAATGCCTGAAGTGTTACAAGAAGTATGTTACAGAACAGAAAATAAAATGAGATGGTCTGATGTTCAGGCATAGTGCAAAGGAGTCACTTTTATGAATAGCTGAGGCAAAATTGAAGCATTACATCCTTTTAACAGGAAGATAAGACATGTGGGCTGATATTAGTAAACATGAATCTTATTCTTCTCCAAATAATTTTTGCTAAAGACAGAAGCCACAAGCATGTCTTCCTTGACAGTGTGTTACATAACCCAGATGTAGGGTTGGTAATTGGCAGGAGTAGGGGTGGGGAGATGCTGTTGGGTGATGACATGACTTCTGGGGGAACCTGGAAGTGATCTCACTCGGGTTGCCAGCCCCAAGGTGGGAGCGGGGGTTCCCCAGATTCTGTGGGCTCCTGCCCACAGAAGTTCCATCCCCAACAGCCACAACCTGGTGTGATGTCCCCGACATGATGACGTCACACAGAAGTGATGTCATCATGCCGGGGATGCTGCATGGCAACACTCTGATATTTTGGGCAAAACTCTATGATCACCATAGAGTTTTGCCCCAAATAGGGATTCCAGTCTCCAGGTGGGGCCTGGAGATCTCCCACTTTTACAACTGATCTCCAGTTGACAGAGATCAGTTCCCCTGGAGAAAATGGCTGCTTTGAAGGGTGGACTTTAGGGCATGGTACCATGCTGAGGTCCCTCCCCTCCTCAAACCCTGCGTTCTCCTGGATCCACCCCCAAAGTTTCCAGGTATTTTCCAATCCAGAGTTGACAACCATAATCCCAAAATACCAGTGTCACCATGTGACATCCCTGGTGTGATGACATCACTTCTGCATGACATCATCATGTCAGGAACGTTGTGTGCAGCAATGTTGCCCCACCCCCACTAAGCTCCCTACCATTCCCTGCCGGTGAAGGAGGAAAGACCTGGCAACCTTAGGTGTCATGCCTCTCTAGGGTTCACTGAAAATTCTACAAAAAAACCATAGAGTTTTCAGTGATTCCTTGAGTGGCCTGACAATGTATCTGGGGCTTTGCTCAAAGCAATGCCATGCTGTTGCCTGATAATTCTTCCCCCCCATTATTTTTCTCCCATCGGCTGCAGGACTGGCAACAACATTGGGAGCCTGAGGCAGGGGATCCCCCTGCCGTTCCCGGTCGGAAACTCACAAACTTACCTAGACACACTGTCAAACTGTTTTCTAAAGTTTTTTTTTTAATGTACTTTTCGTGTTCAGTCTTTTGTAATACCCACCATGACCACTACTTCTCTAATTTCTTCACCATAAGGGCTGAAATGAGTCTTTAAGAGAATAAATTAACTCCATAAATTGCAGATTTAATATAGTATTTAAAAATTGAATTTTGAATATGCACCCCGGTTTTCTCTGTGCTAGGGACAACTTTTCACTTTTTGGGAGCAGTGTTCCCTCTAAGCTGAGTTAATGTGAGCTAGCTCACAGTTTTTTAGCCTCCGACTCACACATTTTTGTCTTACCTCATGAATGATGGCTCCAGAGGAAACTAGTTTATGCAGTAGCAAAGTCACTCACTCACAACTTTAATGCCAGTAGTTCACAAAGTAGAATTTTTGCTCGCAAGACTCCAGAGCTTAGAGGGAGCATTGTTTGGGAGTAGTAATTGGAATATATCCCCTACTAGCTCGAAACCCATGGTTTGCTGTGGTATTTAAGTACTATAAATCCAGTTATAATACTCCTGGGGAGATTTTTTGTGGTTTAGGATGGGTTTTTGGTTTTTTGAGTTGGTCTTGTAATATAATAGCATAATTGCTTCACAAAGGTGTTTGAATAATGTGAAGTGTGTTGATGGAGAAAACCAATGAAGTGAATGTTGAAGTACAACATTTGTTGAAGGAATTACAAAGGAGAAGATTGTAGTCTAAAAAATGAAGTGAGAAATATGTACAACTTTTTTTCCCCTACTGAAGGACCTCTTTGTAGTCCACATTGGTGATTGTGTCCTTAGGTGCCAGGATCACCAGGCTGCTGGGTAAGCTCACTCTGGAGCAGGCCACATAGAACTGCCAATGTGAGAAGCAGTCCCCTGTTAAGTCAATTCCCGAACCTTCAGCATCTGAAGGAACTGCAGCCTCCTGTACTCAAAGGGGTTATTTGATGGTATGACTGGTACACGTGCTATGAACACCGACTCCCCCCCGAGTACTGCCGGTGAGCCATGTGGCCTCGATGATGTTCCTGTGGAGGGCCTTCACTCAGAGTCTGGTGCCATTGTGGAGTCTGGGCGGGTTGAGGCTGTGCAGCAGCGTAACTGGAGCCCCAACTTTGAGGAGAAACTTGTGGGCTGGGAAGCCAGGAGAGTTGAGTGTGTTGAGGAACTCCATAGGGTAGTGGATCACGTCATCCGTTTGCACTATTGAGTCCACAGATCTGTATTCCATTTTTGTCCCTTTGAAAGAGTTCAGTAGAGTTTCGTTAATGATGGCAGCCTTGCCGTTCTTGGTATTGACACAGGTAGTCTGTGGATTTCTCCATGAGAGTGGTGATATCAGAGTATGTCCTAGCTGTTAGGTCTTGCAGATGGTCACCTTTCCATTGTTCTGAGGATACTCTCTATCCCCTATTTTTAGAAGGAGTTCAGAGAATTCCCCAGTGGATACATCATGTCTCAAGTGGATCCTCATGATCATCATTAGTGAGAGTTTCCTGATGAGTGACCACAGGTATGATGCCTTGACAGATGCATTAACCTCATCAGCTCGAGTTCCCCTTGGCACTACTTGGCAGAGTTTGCCAGAAGTCACAGTGACTCCCCCCCATCACTCCATCATTGCCCTGAATGTCTTTGAGGGTTATGCTTAGTGCCTCAAAACACCCCTTGTGCACCATGTCCCCATGAACATTTATGAACTGTATTACCATACTGACTTTTTTTGAGAAACCGCTATTCAGGAATATTGAGTACCAACTGTCTTCAATTGTCTTCAACTGTCTCCAGTCTCCTGTAACTTGTTTTTACGTCAGAACGCTGACCAATGAGAGAGAAGGGGATGTGAGCAGGCAGCAGCCTTCCAGGCATACAGCAAAGTTTTACCCCTTTGGGAAAGCACATTTTATCCCTTTGGGGTTGAATTTCTAAAAATCCCTTTTTAGTGGGTGCTGACGTCATGGAAGGAATGCGTTCCCTGAATTTTGTCTTCCTAGGTCCAGGGGTTTGGGGTGGGTGTTGATGAGTCAGTCAGGACACCTGTTTTTACATATAGATTTATAGAGGGAGAAAGGTGAGGAAGGCTTAAAGTACTTGAGACTCTTTGATTTTTTAAAATTAATTAATAAAAAGTCATAAAATTACAAAAAGCACAGAGATGTTTTCTCATGTACTAGAATTTGGCATTGCCAGACAAGTACTAAACTGCACAATATATAATGAATGTAGAATTTATACAGGCAAGACGTCCCACCTTACTCCCCAGTAGGGGACCCGAGATGGCTTACATAATTCTCTTCTCCTTCTCCATTTTATCTTCACAACAACCCTCTGAGGTAGGTTAGGTTGAGAGTGTGAGACTGGCCCAAGGTAACCCAGCAAGCTTCCTTTGTAAAGTGTAGATTTAAACCTGATTCTCCCAGTCAAGGTTGGCAGGACAAAGCCTTCATCACTCAGGCCATGCTGATCATTGGCAGTTCTGGACTTTTTCCTCATTGCTTCTGCTTCTTGGGAGCAGAAAGGAGAAGTTTGGTGGTGGTGATGGCTGAAGTCCTACCCCTAAGACTCCTGCAGACCCAGCCGCTGCTGTTTCTACTCCTTGCAAGATACCTGCAAGATACACTTACCCCTGTCAGATGCTGGGGACAAATGAAGAAGGGCTGTTGGCTTCATATCCAGCTTACCAGCAGCACTTAGCTGTTCACTGTTGGAAGCTTCACTGTTCATTCACACAGCAAGAGGCCTAAAGGCTGTTGTGAGAAGACTGAAGGGAATTGTGATGTCCTTGCTTATAGGGGAAACAGTTTTACCTTTGTACACTCTCTGAGTACATAAACTTGGTAGTCTTCTGCTGCCACCAGAAATTAAAAATTCCAAATCTCTCTCTTTTGATAGTACGACCTAGGGTCTGGGCACTTCAGAGGGCTATGTGGCCCTGAGGAAGTACTGTACTGATTTCTGGGATGTTTAAACAAAAATGGATTTATTTAATAAAGAACAAAATAGGTTTCTAGTTATCTTGAACAGCTGCTGAAGAAAGGAACTTGTAAATATAACTGGCAAAGCTTGGTGTTACAAGCAGTCCTCCAAATTCCACTCTGACAGGCTTATACACTCAGTATAATCTGTCTCTCTCTCATAGCTAGCTAGCTAGATAGATAGATAGACAGACAGATAGCCACACAGGCTAGTCTCTTTGTTTTATTCACACAGAATAGAAGCAACTCTCTTAGTCACACAGACTAAACTGTTGGTCTTATTCCCACAGAATTAGACTCAAAATCCCATAGTCACAAAGACTATGTTCACTCTTCAAACTTCACATACAGAATCCTTCATAACTCTCAGAGTCACACAGACTGTCTTCAAAACTCTTCCATATTTGTCTCTCTCATATCCCAGAATCTCTTCATAGACACACAAACAGATTCCTCTCAGAACATCTCCTCCCACTCTCTCAGTCATCAGCCAATCAAAATACACTCATCTCCCTCTATCACTCTCTTCCAGCACTGCAGTTAAACTAAACATTTAAAGGAACACACAAATCAAAACATGGAATCATTACAGGAATGATTTAGGATTTCTGCTGCTTTGAAATAGAAACAGATGCTATATTGTGACTTGCAGAGTACTTTCTAAAATAAAAGTATGATATAGATTTTCTTAACCTTTTGAATAGTAGCATTTCCCCCCAGGAAACTAGACAATATCAATAGGATATGTATTCAATCATATCCAAGGGATATTTTCCACATATCCCTGAGCCAGCTACTCAAGCATGAATTCAGCTTCCCTATGGTAGACAATCTACTACCAGACATAAATAGCTACTCTGTTCAGGAATCAGGAATGCCTACCCCACATCTAAACACTTCACTAAGTTTCAGGCTAGTTAATACCTTACCCCTCTTGATAAGGGAATGGGTATTTCCAAGTACACCATTTTTGTGGGAAATGGATATTGTGGACCCAGGGCTCTTTTTGTAGAAAAAGCCCAGCAGGAACTCATTAGCATATTAGGCCACACCCAACAGCAGAAACTCACTAGCATACTAAGCCACACCCATGACAGCACAGCTCATTAGCATATTAGGCCACACACTCCATGTTACCAGAAGTGTGGTCATCCAGCCACACCCAACTTTTGCTTCTTATTCTGTTTACCTTGTTCCTTGTCAAAACCCAGGGCTTTTTTTGGAACAGGAACTCCTTTGCATGTTAGGCCACAAACCCCTAATGTAGCCAATCCTAATGAGTTTCTGCTGTTGGGTGTGGCCTGTTATGCTAATGAGTTCCTGCTGGGCGTGGCCAACTCGGAAGCCAGCCGGTACTCCGTTCCTGTGCGTTCCTGCCCAAAAATAGCCCTGTGTGGACCGATGACAGATCTACCCAGTTTCTCAGTTCTTTCCCTTGTAGATACAAGTGTATGAGTATCCATTACATACTGGCAGCAGGCATGGAACATGTTCATTGCACTGTACAATAATGTAGCACTTAGTGCAAAGTTCAGCACCTTTCCAGTCTCATTGTTCTGATAAAGTTTCAAGCCCATAAAACTACAAAGAAGAACTTTAAATCATGCAGGTGATACCTCATGGTATTAGTGAAGCCAAAAGCAGATAGAACAGATTTGCATTGGTAAGGAGGAGGGACTTCAGGATCCAGCACAGATTTCCATCCTTCCCCATGGCAAAACAATTCTGCAAATAAAAATAAAAATGAACAAATTTGCAGAACTTATTTGGGTTGCGTAATGTGATTTTTCTGGACGGAGAGTTTGGGTTACTTTGTGCGATATTTCCCCCAAAATTCTACGCTGTAGTGTACAAAGTCTCCTTTTTATGGCGTTAAAAGCCCTAGCCAATGTGGTGGTCCTGCAGCAGTAACAGCACTTCAGGAAATTTTAAAGAAGCTCGGGAGAAAGACATCTTGCAGTGTGGAATGTGCTGGCTCTTAAGTTATGATGTTTGAAGAAACCAAAAGTCATATTCATCCAAAAGTTGTCTCATAGATCCAACAGACGTAAACCAGACTACGGACTGCCACAAGTACAAAAACACTGCTAGATCAAACCAAAGGTCTATTTAGTCCATCTTTGCGTTTCCAGCAATGGCCAATCAGGTTCCTCTGGGAAGCTCACAAGCAAAGAATGAAAGCCTTCCCCTTCTGTTTGTCACTGACCCTTTTATTCAGAGGACTAGTCCCTTTTTATGTTTTTAAATGAGCTCCAGTAGCCATCATGACTACAATGTTATCAGTGACCTATTCTCATTGGCTTTGCCATGGCTTAAAAAAGCCTGCTGATTAAGGTCCTACCACCTTAATTGTGGAGGAAAAATGTACTTCTGTGTGTCTATCTAGAACCTATTTCAAATCAAGAATAGGGTAAAGTCAGAATTCTTATTTTATGGGAGAGACAGAAAACTTTCTCTGTCCACAGCAGTTGTAATTTTTGTATGGCTATACTCTGAAGTAATGGCTATACTCACAGAGGGGAAATTACTGGTCTGACTCCTGACTCAAACAATTGCCAGTCCCAAGGTCCCGGTCACACGAGTGAGATAATCCAGGGGGGAAGTGAGACTTTTTGCTCTGTAGCAATTTGACCCGCATTTGTGCAATCACACAGTCTGTGGGAGCTGCGGGGGTAGCCCGCCACTGTGTGAGCAGGCGCAAACCATGGGTGAATTTTTTTTTTTGCTGCGTGTTTCCGATATGCTTAAACGAGGGATCAATGAATTGCATCTCCACTCTGAGGGCTTCCTATGGCAGTATGTGATGATGTGCATACTGGGAAGGGGAGGAGGAAACGGCACAGCATCGGGATGACGCCATGAGAGCGCGCTGGTGCGATCACACAGGGGAAAGTCCATCCGTGGCTCGTAGCAACCCGTTTGAGAGTGGACTTTCCCTAGTGTCTTTTAACTCCGCTCTTGTGGTGGAGCAAAACGTGTTGCCGACAGGTGCAGGACGCTGGCCAGATGTTCACGTCTGATCACGCCTGTTAAATCCGCCTGGCATTCGTCCCTATTGTGCGGCCAGTTGTGCGTGTGATTGGAGCCTTGGTGTAGCATGGTGGATTTCAGGTATATGCCTGTATGGCCAGATCCAGCACTACTGGTAGACAACTTTTAATGCTTAGACAATGCAACCAAGACTTGGAAAGAAATGGGGGAAAGGAGAACATAATATTGCTAGTTAACAGGCCCATAATTTTTATGAGAAAAACTGTAATGGTTGCTAGGTAACTGCAATTGCATATGCTTTTTCCAGATACCTTCCTGATATAGTGATGTGGACCTGGGACTCCAGAGCCATGCAGGCTTTAAGGAGAAAAAAAGTGGGGGAGGGACCGCAAGGGGCGATGCAAGCTCTTTCCAGGACAGGTCCAAACGTGAAGGAGGAGGTTGAGACGCTTGAACCTTTACTAGCTTGTTTAAAGGTTGCACATGATCTCTTTCATGCACATTGTTTTTATCCTTCTCATTCTCTCAGGAACACAGGGTTCTCTTTTGTTCACAACAGCCCCGAGAAAGAGATTAAGCTGAGACAGAATTATGAGCCTTGCAGCTTGTACCAGAGATTCATCCCTGGGCTAAACACCTGCAGCAGAGGAGGGACAGAAGCTCAGGCCCAAATTTCATTCAGATGTTTGCCACCTTGTTGCAGGAAGAGCCTCCAGCCATGCCCTGGCTAAATGTGTTACAGCAGCAGCAGCAGCAGCAGGGCTCTGTTTCTGTGTGGGATCACACCACTGCTGCCATTGTTAATGAAGACACATGGGCAGGTTCACAGGCCGTAGAGCTTTTAGGCATGGGTGAGAATGTCTATATCTCCCTATGTTCTCTGGCATACACAGCTATTTAAAAGAGTAGCGGACATTGCCTTACATCTTGGTCATTCCAGGGAGCAGATTGATAATCACCTAGGGCAGGGGTGTCAAACTTGTTATGTCTTCAGAGACATAAGTGACAGCATAAGCTGAGCAGGTGCTCATTATGCGGATCGGAAATACTGTACTGTATTGCCCAATCAAAGGGCTTATGGAGGGAACATCTTTGATTGGCTATTAATGTGAAACGTGATTGGTTATTAACTGTGAATTATGATTGGTTGTTATGCACAACAGTTATTGGATATTAATGTTATTGTGGGCGTGGCTATCTCAGCCAGGACTGTATATAAACCGCTGTTTTGGACTGTCTTTTTGTCTAGCTGGTCTAGTCCTTAGCTGGTCTAACTTGGAGCTGAAATAAAGCTGAAATCACTTTTGAATTTACCTCCGGTGTGTTGTCTCGTACTTATCAAAACTCATTTATTACAAGGGCTGGATTTGACATAAATGTCACTTTGTCAGGCCAGGCCACATGTATCATAAAATGTAATGCCAGATAAACTGTATAAAGCACAGCAGCCAGTAAGCTCCGAGTTGGTGTATCCACACTGCAAGGCCCCGTGGGCTGGGGGGTGGGGTGCAGAGGAAAACCGACACAGGCGGACTGGAGAGGCAGCAGTGGGCAGAGACTCCCACGATGCTTGACTGCTGCAGACGAGGTTGTTCTGCCATGCCGAAGCCACAATGGAGAGGCTCCGCCCACTCCCCCCAGCACTCCCTCCCATGCATCAGTTGCTCACGGGCCGCATAAGAGCCCTGGATGGGCTGGTTCCGGCCCTTGGGCCTTATGTTTGACACCCATGACCTAGGGGCACTGCCTTTTTACAGTGTCCAGCAGGGCTCTTTTTGTAGAAAAAGCCCAGCAGGAACTCATTAGCATAATAGGCCACACCCAACAGCAGAAACTCATTAGCATATTAGGCCATACCCTCATGCTTCCAGAAGTGTGGTCATCCAGCCACACCCACCTTTTGCTTCTTATTCTGTTTACCTTGTTTGTTGTCAAAACCCAGGGCTTTTTTTGGAGCAGGAACTCCTTCATATATTAGGCCAGCGTTTTTCAACCACTGTGCCGTGGCACACTAGTGTGCCGTGAGATATTGTCTGGTGTGCCATGGGAAAAATTCCAATTTCATCCGTAACATGTGGCTTCGGCTCACAGAGTTAAATTTTTTTAACATTTTCTAATGGTGGTGTGCCTCGTGATTTTTTTCATGAAAAAAGTGTGCCTTTGCACAAAAAAGGTTGAAAAACACTGTATTAGGCCACACACCCCTAATGTGGCTAATCCTAATGAGTTTCTGCTGTTGGGTGTGGCCTGTTATGCTAATGAGTTCCTGCTGGGTGTGGCCAACTCGGGAGCCAGCCGGAACTCTTTTCCTTCATGTTCCTTCCCAAAAATAGCCCTGGTGTCCAGGAACCCAATGCTGAACTTTTGTGCAAGTGCCTCTGGGCAAATGCAGGAAAAAAGGAGTAACATGTCACCCTGGTATGGTGCCCTAGAAATTGGTTCAGTATCACAAGCTACAAGGATAAGTCCTTTTAATGCAGGCGCACGTGACAACTTTTTGCAGAGTAAGTTCCAGAGACTTCACACCAATTGTCCCTGAGGAATAGTTACAACTATTTTTTTTATGTCCCTGTGTTCTTAACAGCAGCCTGACATATGTACATCTTCACTCAAAACAAGCTTTTCCCACCATGTACTGTCTTACCAGGAAACACTCTAGTGGGTTAATTCTGTTTCACTTCAGATCACAGGAACAGGACCGACAAGGCAATTCTCCTGAGGAGTGCAGCTGTTCAGAAAACTAGGATGCAATGTAAAACTCTTATTATTCGTCATTTTTTTTAAAGCATGCACAAAAATGAAAAGAAATCAAAGTGATTTCCAGCATGATTCCTACTCTAGTTTTTAAAGATGTTCTTTGTGCTGCCAGGGATGAGTTCTGCAGATATCCAGGAGAAAACTAAAATATTAACTGCCTAGTAACTGGGTAACCATTGCAGCCAGAATAGTATCGCTTAATTCGGTTTGCATCAATGTCACATTCCATGTGCTGTAACTTTGCAATATAGTAAGTCTCTGGTATTTGGGTAGGCATTTAACATGGCTTAGTTAAATTCTATCTATAGCTAGCTGTAACCCTAGCAAGAAGCACTGGGAGCAAAAAATAGTACCCTTTGCACATACTCCGCACCCTCTGCCTGTCTCTTCTCCTTCCACTCTCCTCTGAAACAGTTGCCTTAAAATGCTGATCTATTTGCAAAGACTATTTTTGTGCTGTGGGGGTGGTGGATCTAAGGGTAAAGTTAAACTGGCAGAGTAGGATGTGAAGAGAGAGGAGACCTGATCCAAAAAAACATGACGTAAGTAGAAAAGCAACGGCTCTTCTGTACTGATAAAAGATGGAGCTAGCTTAAAAAGCAGATCAGAATTTGGGAAAATGCCAACAGTCATAAGCCTTTCTCATTGGGTGCTGTTCCTGAGCCTGGAAGTTTCCTTATCCACATTTAGCCCTGTAGTTTGTCACTATCTTTGAAGGGGTGATAGACTTCTAACAGAATTCCCTATTTCTAACATTCCACAGTTGACAGTGAGGCCAGTCTTGTAAAAACGGCTGCCATATTAAGGGTTTCTGCTTGAGCATTCCTCCACCCCAGTGTTACTCATCACTGAAAGCTCCATCTGCTCTATTTATTTACTCTAAAATAATCTGTCCTGTACCAATTTAAATGGAAAGGGTGTTATTGTATTTAATTAAGAATAAACCTTGCCAATTGCAGCTCGTACAATGGCAGGCTGTAGGCTTTGGCGTGCCTTAGTGCTCATGTGCGTACGTTTACACATGTTCAAAAATGAGCTTTTTGGAAGATGACAAGTCTAGAACCTTGCAATGCCAATGTTTTTAACTGCTCTCCCAAAGTCTGGCCAAAGAGGGGAAAATAGGGGCAAGGCTATACTAATGACCAGTATGTAAAGTCAACCCTGTTCCCATTCACTGGGACTATTGGAGGACATTGTAGGGTGAAGGCTCTGAGCTATGCAAAGTCACTGCAGTGTTCTAAATAATGAAAGCCATTATGTTTCATTGGGTGGTAGTATTCAGGAAGAATTAGCAACCCAATAAAATATCTAGCATCCTTCTCCCTAGAAGTTAAAATGACCAAACTGAGGCTATCATACTTCAGTCACAGGATGCGATCACACACAGAATTAGCCACGCCATAGGCGCGAATGCTGGGCAGATTTTATGGGCGTGATCAGACACAAACATCTGGGAAGCATCCCGCACCCATGGGCAACCTATTTTGCTCCGCCGCAGAAGTGGAGTAAAAAACACTAGGGAAAGTCCGGTAGCAAATGGGTTTGCTATGGGCCAGGAACGGACTTTCCCTGTGTGATTGTGCCAGCGAGCTCACATGGCGTCGGGATGGTCTGATTGGGCCACCCTGACTCCATGCTGTTATTTTTTCCCCCATTTCAGTAAGCGCATCATCGCACACTGCATAGGGAGCACTCAATGCGGAGATGCGGATCATCGATCCCCCGTTGAAGTGCACTGGAAACCTGCGGCAAAAAACAACAACAAAAAACCGATTCACCCGCGGTTTGTGTCTGATCATGCAGTGGTGGGCTGCCCCTGCAGCTCCCAAGGACTGTGCGATAGCGCAACTGCGAGTCAAATTACTCCAGAGCAAATAGCCTCGCTTCCCCCCCGCGTTATCTCATGCGTGTGACCACCACCACATTATAGAAAAGACAATAATGGCCCCGGTCACACGGGCCAGAAAACGCGCGGGGGAGGCGTGGCATTTTGCCCCGGAGCTAAATAAGGCGCGGTAGCCCGATCTCACAGGCCACCGGGTTTTCATGCGCCAGCTCTGCGCTGCGATCACACCGCGCTGCTGCAGCGCGGCAAAACAGCAGCACAGCAGACCACGCAAGTGCGAAGTGCGCATGCGCCGTTGGGGGGGGCGGGCCGCTGTCGGTGACTTGTGTGTGCGCATGCGCTGTCCAGCGTTGGTGCGCATCCCAGGGAAACTTACAACATCCGGAAACCCCGGGGACATGGGCGGGCGTCGGAAGCCGCGGGATACCGGCGCTCCCGTGATCAGACGCCAGCCTTTGCCCCGGGGTTTCCAGAAACTAGTACCTCAGACCTACTAGTTTTTTACCCCGCGTTTTCGGAGGGAAGCCGCGGGTTGGCCACGGGAGCCCTACGCCTCCCAGATGTGCTCGTATGAACGCGCACAGAAAGTCCGCAGGGCTCCCGTGACTTCAGTGGGGCAAATGCTCCGTGTGGACGGGGCCACCGCTAGGAAAAGTTGAAGGCAGCAGGAAAACAGGAAGACCCAACATGAGATGGATGGACAATCAAACAAACGACCCACAGCCCTCAGTTTGAAGAAAGCAAGGCTGTTAATGATAAGATGTTTCGGAGGCTCTTAATTCCTAGGATTGCTATAAATTGGAAGTGACTTGATGGCACTTAACACATGAACACTCAGCCAGCCACCTACAATTATTGTAGCATTTTTACATGCAAAGTGCTTACCTGGTCTATGATGCAGTCTCACACCAACCCTATAAGATGATGGTTTACTTTCCACTGTGCTCCGGGAAAATTGCTAAGACTGTTCTGAGTCCAGTACAAATAGCAAACAAATGCAATTGAATTAATGCATTTTATTTATTTGTAGTTTCTTGGAATGTGACCAAGAAATGGTATCTATAGCAGGAGCTTTCAGAGAAACAGAGAGTGGATCTATGTTTAGGGATAGAGAAGGGAAATCAAGGCATACATAATGTCCTGCTTCCAAGATTCTCTGGTCATCAAAATCTGCAAAACCATGAACCCAGAGGATATCAATGCAAATATTGCTTCTATTGTTGGGGTCCCTCCATTGCTATCCATATCTGTTTCCATTAATCTGCCTTCCATGCCAATTGACTTAAAGGTCAATCACCAACTTTTTTTTGGGGGGAGAGAAGCAATGTTCCCTCTAAGCTGTGGAGTCTTGTGAGCAAAAGTTCTACTTTGTGAGTTACTGGCATTAAAGTTGTGAGCGAGCAATTTGGCTACTGCATAATTTTTATTTTTTTTTGAGTTTCAAGTTTATTGTATAAGCCATTGGCCGTAACAAAACAGAATAAATACACAAATCTTATGCATAATAAGATAACCAATCAGTAGCTTATGTTAAGTCCTAACCTTAATCTTAACTTTCTTGCCGCCAGAGCAAACAGGGCCATTTTGCTGGTGACATGGGCATCAGAATCAGAAAGCAGAAAAACACTCACCTCCTGTTCTGAAAAACCATTATGCAAGGGTAAAATAGGGTGGATAAATCTCTGCCTAAGTGATTCGTGCCATGAACATCTCAGTAAATAGTGTTCAATATCGTCCACTTCGCCCAAACCACATTGACAGATTCTTAATGCGACAGGAATATCCATAGAACGACCTATACAAACCATTGAGGGGATGGCATGGAACCTCAGAGTGGTAAATGCCCTTCTTAGGTCAAGGTTAGTTAGTTTCTCCAAATATTCTGTCCTACAGTGATCTCTTCTAAAGAACTTAAACAAGGGAGCCGTGCGGCAACTTGCTACCGCATGGAGGTTCAAAAGGCCGTCCTTATTAAATACCCAATCCTTCTACTTGGTGAGCTGCTGGCATTTAAGTTGTGAGCAAGCCATTTGGCGACTGCATAAATTAGTTTTCTCTGGAGCCATCCTTCCTCAGCTAAGACAACAATGTGTGAGACGGACTCTACAAAACTGTGAGCTAGCTCACACTAACTCAGCTTGGAGGGAACACTGGAGAGGAGGCAATTTTCAGAGCGGCATGAACTCTCTGCAGGTGATGTTACATGCATTGCAATCTGTGAGTTCAAAAACTCTTAGCTGCCTACACACAAACACAGGGTTGTGTGTATGGCATCTACATGAGTACAAAGTGTGTACTTGCAGGTTATGTCCCTGTAAGTAGGGAAGAATGATCATGAGGACAGAGCCTATTGGGTACATGCACTGATGTACCTGATGATGGGTTCACTACCTAGTGATCATGCATATGTGGTGGCTCCTTTTAAATACATTAATTTCAAGGCATGTAATACTGTCTGCAGATAAGCTGTCTAGGGTCACATGACAGAGATGGCACTTGGCACTTCAACTGTGACTCCTTGCAGTCTTTAGAAAACTTGGATATAGTCCAGGAGGTGAAGTGCTTTTAAGAGTCCTTTTCTCTCCGAAGTAGATGGATCATGAACACCTCAAAATAGTTCTGGTGGGTAGCCATGTTGGTCTGAAGCAGCAGTACAAAGTTTGAGAGTCCAATGGCACCTTTAAGACCAACAGAGTTTTATTCAAGGTGTAAGCTTTTGTGTACAAAGCAAATGGAATAAGACAAATGGAATAAGATCTCCTCAAGGGTTACTTACAGGAAAAAAGAGGGTGGGGGCAGCCATTAGGAGGAGCCACTCAGAGCCAAGATGCATATGTGGAGCTGAAATTAGATCAGCTGGCTGGTTAGATCAATGGATAGCAGCAAATCTCTCCTTATATATAAAAGAGTTTTGGTGTCTCTCCTGGACACGCTTCCGCAGCCTTTGGCCTGCTCAGTTGCCACTCTCACAGTCTCCCAATCCCATGGCTGTATTGGCTCACTGCGTTGGCTTGGCCCAGCCCACAAAGCTGGCTGGCAGCGTTTTGCCCTTGGTCTGGAGGGAGCTGGCTGAGGGGATGGATGCTCCGCCGAGAGAATGGCAAACCCCTCTACAGGGGAGAAGGAGGCAGACATGGCAAGCAGTGGTAAGCAGAGGAAGCACTCACCTTCGCTGTCCCTCGCGGCCCCTCTCCCTTGGCCACAGGGCCTGCACTTCATCAGGGTGATAGCTCAGTGGGCTATTCCTCAGAGAAGGCTGCCCAGTGCCTTTCACAGCCTCCCCTGTCTTCCTTCAGCAGCAGAGGCAGTGCCAGGGAAGGTCTGGCCTGGAGGAAACGAGGTGCAGCTCCTGGAAAGCCGGACTCTTTCCTGAGGAAGATACTTCTCTTGGCTCCTGTGTTAGACTAACTGTGACTAATTGTCTCCTAAGTGGCTGTTGGTAGGTGACAAAACAACCAAGCTTGCTTCTGTGAGTAAAAAAACAAAGGACTTTCAGCATAACCCCCTCCCCCGCTTGGCCACTTTCCTGTCAGAATAAACTTAACACACCTCTCATTCCTTTTTGGCTCCAGGATGGCTGGCTGGCTAATGAGGTGGGCCAGTGACCATCAAACCATTCTTTCCAATCCCCTGCTGTGCGGCTGATTTTCCCCTAGGGTCGCCAATCTTGAAGTGAGACCTGGAGATCTCCTGCTGTTACAATTGATCTCCAGATGACAGAGATCAGTTCCCCTGGAGAAAATGGCTGCTTTGGAGGGTAGACCCTATGGCATTATCCCCTGCTGAGTCCTTCCACCCCCCCCCAATGCTGCCCTCCATAGGATTCACCCCCCAAATCTTCAGGTATTTCCCTAATCAGAGGTGGCAACTGTGCTTTCTCCCCAGTACCTGTTGCTAGGCAACCAGGTTCTGTCAGTAAAAGGCCCTTTCCACACCTATTTTGGCCTTTGGGAGAAAACTCATTGGGGCCAGTCCTGATAGGCTTGCCAACTCCAGGTGGGAAATTCTTGGAGATTTGAGGGATGGATCCTGTAGAGGGTGAGGTCTGAGGAGGGGTGGGTACAGTGCCATAGACTCCATCCTCCAAGCCAGCCATTCCCTCATGGGAAACCATTGTTGCCAGTCTCCAGGGGAGGGATGGAGATCACACAGAATTACAACTGCTCTTCAGATGACAGAGATCAGTTCCCCTGGAGAAAATGGTGCACTTTGTGTCATTATACTCTGCTGAGGTCGCCACAGCAGATTGGCACTGAGTGCCCAAGGGCAGGGCACTGTCCCAGAGCCTCTTTATAGAGCTCATTGTATTTATTTCCATAACGGGCCTAGTTAGCACATAAATGCAAAAGTTAACAAAAAGATGAGGGTACTGCTGGACTCTAGCTTCATTCTCATGACTGCCTCTCGCCCTCTTTTTCCTGTAAGTAACCCTTGAGGAGATCTTATTCCATTTGTCTGAAGAAGTGTGCTTTGCTTGCGAAAGCTTACACTTTGAATAAAACTTTATGGGTCTTAAAGGTGCCACTGGACTCAAACTTTGTTCTGCCTCAAAATAGTGTACAAACAGTACCTTAATCTTCTGGTGTTTCTCCATTATAGATATTCTTTTTTTTCCATTGTAGATATTCTTCTGCTTCAGAGAGTAATTACACACATTTATTGTACTTTTTGCTGTAGCCTTGTTGCAGTGTGCATATTTCTTGTCCCAAGAAGTTCCCTGCCCCCCAACCCCGTGTTAAGGCATATAAAGAAAGTAGTTTATCAGTAAAGCTAAGACAGGTAAGGAGTACAATCAAGCCCTGAATTTTCTCTGCTCCTCTGACACCACAGGTTCTATTAGCATACCCACTTCTTTACTGGGGAGGGGGCATAATCCAACGTCATCATATAGAACTAATCATTCAGTTCTTGCTTTTGTTGCATAACTAAAGGCACTACATGCCAGATGAAATAGCTCATAAGCAGGGCTGACCTGGATAGGCCAGATAAGCCCAATCTTGTCAGATCTTGGAAGATCATGGCTGACTCTGGCAAATATTTGGATGGGAGACCGCCAAAGAATACCAGGGCTGGGAGGCAGAGGTAGGCTATCAAGCCACTTCTCTGAACATCCTCCATGCCCCAGTAGGGGTCACCAGAGGTTGCCATGACTTCAGGCACAGACACACACACACACAAATGCAAAAATACAAAAAAAAAAAATAAAAAAAAGAAATAGCTCATAAGCTGTTCTTGGTCAATGTGTCTTTCTGAATTTTGGGAGAGAACTATAAAGTCCTGAGACTGAGGCATAGCATACTTTATTAATGCATAGGAGCTCAAAAAAGCTTTTTCAGTACCACCTACCTCACAGGGTGTGTGTTGTGGGGAGGGGAAGGGAAAAGAGATTGCAAGCCCCTCTTGAGACTCCTTCGGGTAGTGAAGGGTGGGGTATAAACCCAGTCTCTTCTTCTCTTCTTCTTCTTCATTCCTAGCCGTCATGATTGAATTAATTGAGGTTCCTTCCTTCACCTTTGATCTATGTCCTTTTGTCATCTACAGGCCAGATTTTCAGTGCACTTTTTGACCCAGGGTCAGAGCCTGTTGCTGTGTGTGTGTATGGGGATGGGGGGAGGGAGAAAGACACCAGAACTAAGATTTATGGTCTAATTATGCACATCAGAGGCAGAATCTCTTTATGAGATTAACAGGTGGAGAGGGGGAAGGGCAAAGAACAGGGTTACCAATCTCCTGGTGAGGGCTGGAGATCTGCCAGAATTACAGCTGATCTCCAGATAGTGGATACCAGTTTCCCTGGAGAAAATGGCTGCTTTGGAGGGTGGACTCCATGGCATTATAGGTCCTTCCCCTTCCCAAATCTCACTGTCCCCAGGTTTCATCCCCAAATCTCCAGGTTTTTCCCACGTGGGATTTGGCAACCCTAGCATGGATTTGCACAGGAGACAAAGGTGAGCCTGTCTTCCCTTCCATTGGCTGAGGCTCTTCCCTTTCCTCCCCTTTGCTTGGCTGCCTCCATCACATGGGAGAAATACAAAGCACCTTTAACAGCAACAAAGATTTATTCAAGGTATGCGCTTTTACATGCCTTGCTACTATGTGTGTGTATTTTGTTGGGCTCATTATGCTGTGGCTTTCCTGGGTGCAACTGGGTTTGCCTCCCCTTTATCACTGTATTCATGCCCTTGTGATCCAGTCTTTCTCAGTAGGAAAGCAATGTGAACTATTTAGATGAGGAATAACAACAAGCTAGTGAGGTGGATTAGGCTGAGAGTGTGTGTACAGACCAAGTTTACCCAGCATGTTTCCTTTGTAGACTGGGGTTTTTGAACCTAGACTTCCCAGATAGCAGGCTGATACTGACCACTGTATATGGCTGTCTCTCTGTTCTTGCACTGCCTCATAGGAGTTGCAGTTATTTTTCTGCGAAGGCTCGTTTTGTAGACAAACACATAGCCCTCACAATGGCATCACATGTTCTTGACTAGCACACGAAGCAATTTATGTACAAAAGCTCGCAATGCTCAGCCATTTCATGTTTTCCCCGAGTCCTAGACTCAGACCACTGACCATGAGATTTCTGTAATGAATGTCAGTACATCAAAACTAGGTTTGCAGCTTACAGATATGCACCTGAACAGCTTACTCAAGGTTGCTACAACACAGACATTTTGATGCAATAATTCAGAGCAAGAGGTGTCAGTTATTAGACACTGCTAAATCAACAAAATATTGCAAGAGGGCTAATGTTTTAAGTACGCTTTTAAGTAAAAAACCCCCTTTGTGTTTGTGTCCTTTGTAAAGTAAGTATCTCAGCTACCTGGCATTACATTTTAGGACACACATGGCCCAGGCCAACGAGGTCTCATTTATGTCAGATCCGGCCCTCACAACAAATGAGTTTGACACCCCCGCTCTAGAGACTCCAGTCCTTTCACTAAGAAAGGGAAGAGATTAATAAAATTTTGATTTCGTTTTATGCATACCCCAATCCAAAGGACCAAAATAATCTAGGAATCACTGGTGGGTGAAGTTCAGAGAAACTTGAGATTTGTTGTTAAACATATGAATAAGTCAGAATGCTGAAAATCATAAAATGCTGACATTTATAATAATACCCCAAGTATTAATTTGAGTTTTGCTTTCAATGGAGATTGGATAAATTTGTCATTTGAAAGGGATGCCATGATAATAAGACGAGGTGTGGTGGTTATTTGCTATGTGATGTCTTGTGCACTGTGACCATGGGGCTAATGACTACTTTGGATGGCACTGCCAGTCACTGGATCCTGTGCTTTTGCTTAGAGTGGAGATGCTGATGTGAACATCTGTGTAGGGAGTATGGCTGTCAGTCATTTTCCCTGAGCAAGGGCCTTTCTGTTTCCCTGTTTCAGTTAGAAGAAAAGGGGGTGGAGGTGGGAAGCTACATGTATAAATAGACAGTAATATTGACCGAAGGGCTCAGGTTGTTAGTTTGTTAGTTAATAGCTGCAATGAATAATAATGTAAACAATATTATAGGATCATAGAGTTGGAAGGTACCCCCAGAGTCATCTAGTCCAACCCCCTGCACAATGTAGGAAATCCACAAATACCTCCCCGCCCCCCAGTGACCCCTGCTCTAGGCCCAGAAGAGGGCAACCCCCCTCCAATATCCCCAGCCAAACTGGCCTGGAGAACAATTGCATTCTGACCCCAGAGTGGTGATCACCATTTCCCTGGGCATGCAAGAAAGGGCCACAAGAACTATGCGCTGATGCAACCCTTCCTGCCCTCCCTTCTCGTGATCTGCCTAAGTTCACAGAATCAGCATTGCTGTCAGATGGCCATCTAGCCTCTGTTTGAAAACCTCCGAAGAAGGAGAGCCCTCCACCTCCCCAGGAAGCCTGTTCCATTAAGGCTCTTTCTGTCAGGAAGTTCTTCCTAATGTTTAGCTGAAAACTCTTTTGATTTAATTTCCAACCCATTGGTTCTGGTCTGATCTTCTGGGCAACAGAAAACAACTCCACACCAGTTTGGTGTAGTGGTTAAGTGTGCAGACTCTAATCTGGGAGAGCCGGGTTTGATTCCCCACTCCTCCACTTACAGCTGCAGGATGACCTTGGGCAAGCCATACTTCTGTCTTGAAAAGAGCAGTTTTTGTCAGAGCTCTCTCAGCCCCACCTGCCTCACAGGGTGTCTGTTGTGGGGAGGGGAAGGGAAAGGAGTTTCTAAGCTGCTCTGAGTGAAGGGCGGGGTATAAATTCAATCTCCTCCGCCTCCTCCTCCTCTATGTGACAGCCCTTCAAGTACTTGAAGATGGTTATCATATCACCTCTCAGTCATCTCCTCTCCAGGCTAAACATACCCAGTCTATTCACCTTTTCCTCATAGGACTTGGTCTCCAGACCCCTAATCATCTTCGTTGCCCTCCTCTGGACATGTTCCAGCTTGTCTAGATCCTTCTTAAATTGTGGTGCCCCAAACTGAACATAATACTGTAGGTGAGGTTTAACCAGAGCAGAGTAAAGCGATACCATCACTTCGTGTGATCTGGACACTATACTTCTGTTGATACAGCCCAAAATGGCATTTGCCTTTTTAGCTATGGCAGCACATTGCTGGCTAATATTCAGTATATGGTTTACTAAGACCCCTAGATCCTTTTTGTACATAGAGAAGAAGAAGAGATTGGATTTATACCCCGCCTTCACTACTTGAAGGAGTCTCAGAGCGGCTTACAATCTCCTTTCTCTTCCCCTCCCCATAACAGACAACCTGTGAGGTAGGTGGGGCTGAGAGAGCTCTTGAGAGAACTGCTCTTGAGAGAACAGCTCTAAGGGAGCCATGACTGAGCCAAGGTCACACCAGCAGCTGCATGTGGAGAAATGGGGACTCAAACCCGGTTCTTTCAGATTAGAGTCTAACCACTACACCAAACTGGCTCTCTACTGCCAAGACAAGGCTCTCACATTTTATAATTAAGCATTTGATTTTTTCTACCTAAATGCAGAACTTTGCATTTATCCCCGTTGAAATTCATTTTATTTGTTTTAGCCCAGTTTTCCAGCCTGTCAAGATCAGCCTGTATCCTGACTCTGTCTTCCACCATATTTGCCACTCCTCCCAATTTAGTGTCTCTATTCCCTCTATTCCTTCATCCAATTCATTTATAAAGATGTTGAGCAAAACAGGTCCCAGGACGGATCCTTGAGGCACTCCACTTGGCACTCCTGTCCAAGAGGTTGAGGAACCATTCACAAGCACTCTTGGGGTGCAATCTCTCAGCCAGTTACAGATCCACCTAATAGTCATAGGATCCAAACCACATTTTACCAATTTGTCAAGAAGAATATTATGTAGAGTTTTATCAAAACCCTTACTGAAATCACAGTAAACTATGTCTACAGCATTCCCCTGGTCCAGGAAGGTTAGTCTGACATGACTTGTTCTTGAGAAACCCATGCTGGCTCTTCGTGATCACAGCTGTCCTTTCTAAACGCTCAAGGATTGACCGACTGATGATTTGTTCTAAAACTTTTCCAAGGATAGACGCCAAGCCTGACAGATCAGTAGTTACCTGGATCCTCTTTTCCCGCCTTCTTGAAGATGAGGACATTTGCCCACCTGCAGTCTTCTGGCACCTCACCTGTTTTCCAGAGGTTTAGAAATTACATCTGCAAGTTCTTTCAGTATCCTTGGATGCCATTCACCAGGCCCTGAGGACTTAGTTTCATTCCAAGAAAGTAGGTGTTTATGTACTACCCCTGTGCCGATCCTAGGCCGCAACTCTCTTCCCTCATCAGATGTTCTGTTTTTGCCATTAACTGTTTTCCTTACAAGAGAAAACTGAGGAAAAGTAGGAGTTGAGCAGTCCTGCCCTGTTACAATTTCACTTTCCTGTCCCTGCAATGGGCCTGCCATCTCCTTGCTCTTTTTCTTACTCTGAACATAAGAAAAGAACCCTTTTTTGTTGTTTTTAGCATCTCTCACTAGCCTAAGGTCATACGGAGCTTTAGCTTTCCTAACACTCTGGCCGATTTCCCACACGCTCTTCCTTTTTTGCCCCCATGGTACGTGTCAATTTCACACTAAGTGCTGTGCGGCCACATTTTGCCCAGCAGCTTCGATTTCCCCCACGTCGACTCAGTCCTCAAAAATTGGCTTGTGGGAAATTGGCCCCTCTCTACAAGCACTGGTTATTTGTTTATATTTCTCCTTGGTTATATGGCCTTCTTCCATTTCCTAAATGAATCTTTTTATTTCTCAAGTCTTTAGAAAGCTGTTTATGGAGCCACCTCGGCTTCTTGAGGTTCCTCCCATTTTTCCTTCTCACAGGAATTGTTTGTGATTGGGCCTTCAATATTTCATTTTTCTAGGGTTGCCCGCCCCGCCCCCAAGCCCCACCTCCAAGAGCAACCACCCACCCAGCCACCCCTCTCCCTCACCTCCTGCCCCATTTAAAGGGCTTCAGTTGATCGGCAGGGACTATGTGGCCCGCCAACCAACTGGAAGGCCCTTTAAATCTCTCAGGAGGGAGGGAGAGGGTCCGTTGCAGGCTGCATGCTTGGCTTGCAAGAAGACCCTTTAAAGGGTCTTTTTGCAAGCGAGGTGGGGGCCGTGGTGCACAAAGCTGATCCCCCCAGCCCTTCTTAAAGCCCTGCCCAGCCAGAATTAGTATTTATAGGCGCTTCCTGTGCAAGGCTAATTTGTTGCTAGTGGGAAAGGCAGCTGTATGAGAGAGCAGGTGCTTGGTGCCATTAACGCCTCTGTGCAGGACTGGAAGCCAGAAAGGGGGAGGGAGAGACAAGCTGCTGCAATTGCTTAATGCCACCTAAATCTGTATATTAGATCGACAGCTTGGGCTATCTGAGGAGAGCGTGGAACTGATTTTCAGATGGTTTCTGGACATCGTGTGCTGTGCATCACACACTGGATTTTCCCAAGGTTTTCTTCCCCCAATGATAGAATAAACGTGTGTGTGTTTTTAAAAAAATATACACTCCATCTCCCATAGCTCTGATTACACCATGAATGGCTTACCCGTGAGTTAACTGTTTGCTTCTTGGAGCTTTTGTTTACTATTCAGTGCAAGGCAGGAATAAAGGAGGTGTAAGAAGGGAGAAGATAATAAAGTGGAACCAGCAGGGCTGCCAAAAGGGGTCTCCAAGAGGCCCATGGAACTAGGCAAGGTGCTGTTCCAGAACAATAGCCGCATGCTTGCATGTTCTAATCAAGTATCCTGTGTGTGTTCATCCTGTGTGATGGGGGGGGGGAGATGTGAAGAGAGGCCCGAAGGGAATCCTTAGTGAGGAACCTAGAATGGCTCTAAGCAGCCCTTTGTAGAGGGGCACTGAGTTCACATGGACAGTGCTTTACAGACCTCTGTCATTTTATTCCAGAATCAAACTCTCTTCCAACCAAGCACCTGGTTTTGAGGTTTTCTTAGGTCCCTGAGCCCAGCTGCGTATGCATTCCTTTTGGTTCTCACATCAAATAAATGCCACTCCCCTGCTTTTACACCAGCTAGTTGTGTTGTGCCAATCTCTGTCTTAAATGAATGGGAGTTTTTGCTTGGCCTATGAAAATTCTTAGTTTTTCTTTTCTCCTTCCTGTTAGGAACTAGCAGTTCTTTTGTGATAAGTGTATCTAGGACTTGACTAGAGGTGTAACTTAATTCCTACTTGGTCTGTGACAGAAGTGATGCTTTGCATGTTATCAGATTGTAAGCGGTGACTCTGAATGGCCTCTCCGATGCACATAGTATAGGGTTTCTCTATATTATGCATAAGCATCCGGAGGGCGCAGGTCTATTTCGGCGGTGTTGCCCTTTTTCCAGCCCCGTTGTCCATTCGAAGAATTCTCCTTGCTGCTTTTAGTGTTTATTTTCTTGGTCCTGCATCGATTTCTCCTCTTCCTTCTTTTCCTATGGCATTTCTTCCCTGCTACTTGATCGTATTCTGGGGGCTGTCAGGTTCAACAGCAAGCAAGTCCAGGCACACTTCACTCAGAAAGTTATGCTTTATTGGAATACCAGTATGCTGCCCAGTAGAACAGATTCATTGTCAGGAATAACGGGGTAGTGCATGGGGGGCTGTGTATATACTCTGATGCTTCAACTAGCCAAGCAAATGAAATCCAAGCGCGTGGGTGGGAAATCTCCCGGCGGGACATTACATCATGAATGGGAGACCCCCCCCCCCCGCAATAGGGCCGATATATTCACACCAGCTGGGAACCCAAGCCCTCCTTTCGGTCAAGGTTACACTGATAATGGTGTCTAGCAGAGGAATGTCTCCCACAGTTGCTTCAGCAAAGCAAAGCTATGCGCATGCGAGTAAGCAAGGTATGAGGTTATACAGAAAACATGGTAGTTATCTGACAGGGGCATGCTTAAGCATTACTTATACCTGTTTGGTTTTGATGACATTTGTGGGAGCCCAGCTAGAAAATATCTGCAGATGTCCATCCTTGTATCACTAAAATGGTCAGAGGCAAATACATGTGTGGCGGAATGGACCTGTGTCAGCTGGCAGGCCCTGCTCTGCCCACCCTCCTTTGCCTGACCTGGCACCTGAAGGGGCAGTTTTTCTCCACTGCCTCTGGGTCTTGCTGCCTCCAGTGTCCCTCTCTTGGGCTCTGGTTAGGCGGGACAGCCTCCTAACCTCCCTCCGGTCTTATTAGGAACCTGCCTCGGGGCTTCCTCACAACCTTCAGGGCTCCCCTGGAGAGTTGGCAACTGACCTTTTTGACCCTGTCCTCCTCCTCCTCCTCCTCCTCCTCCGGTGGATGCCAGGAGCTGTTGTAGGCTTGGAGCAGCTCCCAGATGCTGCTGACACCAGACTCCAGACTTGTGAATGCTCCCCCCATGAGTTTCACTCCCTCCTTTGTACACACACACACCCAACACCAACCCCCTAATTATCATGATGGAAGCATTCTTATGGAGGCCATTACATTGGACACAAGCTTGTGGGAGGAGCTAGGTATGATTATATGATATGATGCGACAGCTCCACATCTTTCTCCAGCCTTATAATATCTACATGATATTTTTTTTGTCCTACCACTCTGTGCTACTGATGGTGGTTCATACCTTTGCCTCAAGCCTGTTGCATCTGAGTAAAGTTCCTTGGGCTGGCCCCACCTGGTGAACCTCCTGATGGCACCTGGTATTTTTGGCCACTTTGTCACAGAGTGTTGGATTGGATGGGTCATTGGACTGCTCCAACATTGGCTTCTCTCATGTTCTTATGAGCTAGAGGGATACATCGCTGTTGGCTGAGCTGAGTGGTAGAATACAACTCACGATGATATGTTTTGAGATGTGTCCCACCTCTTCTGAAAACAGACAGTGACATGACAGAGTTGGGCATTATGGCAACAATCAGCACTCCCACTTTTCAGCAATATTTGAAGTTGTTTATCTCAATGGTATTCTGTATTTTAACACATAGGGTTACCCCCCGGGATTGGTGGGGGTTACTCACTTTTTGGGTGGTTCAATCCCCACCCCCAACACCCACAGCCACCCCTCTCCTTCCTCTCTTGAGAGAGAAGAGGGAGAGGGGCAGCTGTGCGCAGGGACCTCCGGCAGCCTGTGGGAAAGGGCCTCGTGCACCCGATCTTCGAGAAGCAATACCGCTCAGAGATTGGGGGTGGGGCAGAAGCCTCCAGCTGTGTGCACTTAAAGGGAGCCATTTAAGTGTAGACAGGTGGCGAGAAAGGGCCCCGTGTGCCCGATCTCCATGAGGCAATGCCCCTGGGAGATCAGGGGGCAGGGGCCTTCAGCTGCGTGCACTTAAAGGGGAGCCGCTCAGAGATCAGGGGTGGGGTGGGGTCTCTGGCTGTGTGCACTTAAAGGGAGCCCTTTAAGTGCAGGCAGCTGGCAGGAAAGGGCCCTGCACGCCAATCTCTGAGTGGCAATGCTGCTTGGAGATTGGGTGGGTGGGGCCCTCCAGCTGTGGCTGGCAGCTGGTGGGACCATCCTTGTGGGGGCAGGGCTTGGAGCTGGGACATCCCCAATGTGACGTCACCCCTGAATGGCCATAAATCTATGCAGACAGTACCATAAAACTGAGAGATCAAAGGAAATGAAACCAGCATGCAGTGTGGAGGCTACCATAAAATCTGACAATCAAAGGAAGTGAAAGTGGCATGCAGTGTAGAGGGGAATTTCTGTTCCAACGTGGGTTTGGTAAAACAGTGGACCGAATGCTAGATGCAGAATGGGCCTTAGAGTGGAGACAGTCTGGCACAGAAGTGTCAGTACCTCACCTATTCAAGGAGTGGAGAGAAATCTCCTCGTGTGAAACACAGAAACACTACTTGAGAATTAGACATTCTTGGTATGGAAGCTGATTAACCAGTTTACGAAGACTGTTCTTCTGGAAGATAGGGATTTGACCAAAAGGGTTGAGGAGGCACAGGGGTCCCTCAAGCAAGTCAAAGGAGATTATTGCTCTTAAAGAGAAGAGAATAACAATCTGGCCAGATGAAGAGGGGGCAGATAGGAAAACCCCTGGTCTATAAACATAATAAAATCTCAAGTCTGTGTGACCATCCAGAAACAAGCGCAAAAGAAGGTATATGGGACTCTAATAAACTCTCTATCGCAGTAAAAGCAATTAAACATCTCTAGCAGCATCAAGCCAAAATAAACCAGGGAAAATAACTCACTAAACACCTCTAGTGTTGTATAAAAGCAGTTTTGGATATATATTTGAAACCTCGCCTTACCAAACCTACCCAAAGTTCACTCGTAAATAGAATTTTCCAACCCTTGTCTGATAATTCCAATAAATTTGGTTTCTGTTTCAACTTTCAGTGTGCCTAGGTGCCTATTTCTGAGGGAGAATTTATAGAGGCACAGACCCTCCTCAATCACAGTTCCTTATTTGGGGGTAAGCCAAAGTTTGGTGAGAGTTTGGTGTAGTGGTTAAGTGCGCGGACTCTAATCTGGGAGAACCGGGTTTGATTCCCCACTCCTCCGCTTGCCCCTGCTGGATGACCTTGGGCAAGCCTTAGTTCTGGCACAGCTGTTCTTGAAAAATAGCAGTTTCTGTCAGAGCTCTCTCAGCCCCACCAACCTCACAGGGTATCTGTTGTGGGGAGGGAGAGGGAAAGGAGTTTGTAAGCCACTCTGAGACTCCTTTGGGTAGTGAAGGGTGGGGTACAAATCCAATCTCTTTTCTTCTTCTAAGCCAACAAAGTATCAAACAGTAACAAGGTGGAACAACAGCATTATAATAAAAGTTTATTTAAGACATAAGAAGAGTGACATGCTACCTAAAGGCTACCCAGTTATCAGATGGGGAACTGGAAATTCATAAGAAAGTTGGAGGGAAAATCTGAGACCTTATAAGGGTGATTATTTGACAGGAGTGCCTGCCCCGTACAACAACCTTGACAGTATTGCCAGCCGTCAAGCCTTGGTTTCTGTTAGTAAAAGGCAGGGGGAAGGGCAGAGCCCTTTCCAAGCCTATTTTGGTCTTTGAGGGGAGAAGTCATTGGAGCCAGGCCTGGGAGCAACCCAAGGGTGACTTGTTATCACACAACTTGTGTGAGTCACCCAGAAATGGCTTCTTACTACTGTTCAACAGCAGCAACCCCACAAACACCAGTGAGGTCTAGTGACTAGCATTTCAGGGTACATTTCTGGGAGACACAGGTTTCATTCCCCACTCCCCCATAAAAATAGGGTTGTCAGCTCCTGGTTGAAAAATTCCTGGAGATATGAGGGTAAAGGTTGAAGAGGGCAACGTTTGGGGACAAAGGAATCTCAATGGGTATGCTGTTATACAGTCCACTTTCCAAAGCAGCCATTTTCTCCAGGAGAACTGCAGTCTGGAAATAATTTTAAATTCCAAAACTGCTCAAGGCCTCAACTGAAGGTTGCCAACTAGGGTTGCCAGTTCTGGGTTGGGAGATTTTGGGGCTGGAGCCTGGGAAGGGTGGGATTTGGGGAGGAGAGGTATAATGCCA
This sequence comes from Gekko gecko, assembly GCA_029375565.1. NCBI lineage: Eukaryota > Metazoa > Chordata > Lepidosauria > Squamata > Gekkonidae > Gekko > Gekko gecko. Next base: position 79,222,809 of record JAPDNY010000003.1, on the reverse strand, counting down.
TAGAGCCCACCTATTTTCTCCAGGGGAACTGATCTTGGTCATCATGAGATCAACTGTAATCATGGGAGATCTCCAGGTGCCACCCTGTTGCCAACTCTACATGAACACTCTTTGGGTGACATTGGGCCAGTCACACAGTCTCAGCCTAGGGCTACCAGGTACCCAGCAACCAGTGGGCAGGAGAACTTACTGGCAGTGGGGGAGTCCTACACCAGCATCTCAGTGTCATCACCAGCAATACAGTGACATCACTTCTGGTGCACACCACAACTGACATCATTATATCATCGGCAATGTGGGGAAGCTCTGGTATTTGGGCAAAAACTTCATGGTAGAAGCCATTTGTACCACAGAGATTTGTCTGAATAGCAGAGCATCCCTGCGTTATCAGTGATGAGATGACGTTACTTTCAGCGTGCACTGGAAGTGATGTTGCTGACGACAATGCTGAGATGCTGGTGTAGGCTTCCCACACAGTCGGTAAGTGAAAATTATTAGCCTTTCCACTCCAGTGCTGGCCCCTGATTCAAATCATCCCCTTGCATGATCGCATAAAGAGACCTGACCATGTATCCCCAACATCATGTGTATTTTGGCTCTCAGTGTACATGGTCTAAAGTTGGGCTGTAAATAAAAGCACTGTGCAAAGATCATTGTAATGAAAATAATATGTGGTTCATCTGGCACTACAGGATGAAAATAGTATTCTTTAAAGGTTTGATAACATCTGTCTTTTATATACCTGGTGAAATGAGGAAAAATGCTATGTGGATACTTTTGAGGGTCCATCTGCAGTAAACCTGTGGGAACCATAGCTGAGCTGGAGATCTCCAGTTCCAGTTCCTTATCCACTGCCTGGGAGTTGGTGTAGCACAACGGCTGAGTGTTGGGTTGCCAGCCCCCAGGTCCAGGTGGGGGCTCCCCTGCTTTTGTGGGCTCCAATCTGCCCCCGGCCAGTTGGCCGGTGGGGAAAGCCCTGCCCCCAAGTGCAGCCAGTCCTCTCCCTCCTCTCCTGCCAGATTTAAGGTATTTCAGCTGCTCAGCAGGGATCACGTGGCCTGCTGATCAGCGGAAGGGCCCTTTAAAACTAGCAGTAGGGAGGGAGGGAGGGAGGTGGTCACGGGCTGTACACTTGGCTCGTAAAAGGACCCTTTTTGCGTGTAGGGTGGGGGCTGTGGCGCACAGGGCTGATTTCCTCCAACCCCGCATGCCGCTGCCCCACCCCGCTCACAAAAAGACCCTTTAAAGGATCTTTTTGTGAGCTGAGCTTGTGGCTCACGATCACCCCTCTCTCTCCTTCCTGCTAGATTTAAAGATCCCCGCTGATCAACTGAAGCCCTTTAAATTGGGCCCGGAAGGAGGGGTAGGGGTGGCTGGGTGGGCTGCTGTGCTTGTTGGCGGGGCTTGGGGCATACCTGCCCACCCCAGAATGCCCCCCAAATCCTCCCACTGGACCAAGGAAGGGTCATGGCAACCCTAGCTGAGTGTGATTTGGGAAGTCCCCAGTTCAAATGCTCCCTCTCGCATGGACTTGCCAAGTGAATGTAAGCCAGCCACTCAGCTGCAACATCCCTGCGTGTAACATGGAGGTAATGATAACAGCTCATTTTACAAGGTTGTGTGGATTATTAGTATTCATATGTTTTGTGAATACTTGGGAAAATTCTATATAGACATTTTATTTTTACTCCAGTTTTAAATCCTGCAGATAAACAGGATTCTCCTTCTGTTTCATTTCGGACCAGGCATTTTTAAAGAATTCTTCTATCTAATGTAAATGAAACCCTTTTTTTTGCATTGTTGTGGTTCTGCTGCCTTGAAACATTGAGTGGCTGTGCAGTTGAAAGCCTCCTGTTGCTTCCTGCTTTAGCAATAGATGCTCTAACAATTGAAAGCTACACATAACTGCACTTTTTTTTAATTTAAACTTTTGCAAGGGGAGAACTAACTGATAAAATCATAAGCAAGACAAATTGTTCATACAGAGCACCTAGTTTCTCTTCATGGTTTTCGTTTCCCCCGATTTGGAAACAGAAAGGACTGGAGCCACTGTATGTGCTACAGAAGGGATATCTGTTATTTTTTTTTAAAGAGTCATTTAGATTCCTCATGACTGTCTGGTTTCATGGATTTCTTTCTCTTTAATTTTGTGGTTATACCCTGAAGAGGGCTTCATAAGTTGGGCTCCCTCTAAGCTGTGGAGTCTTGTGAGCAAAAATTCCACTTTGTGAGCTACTGACATCAGGGCCGGCCCGAGGTGTCTGGGCGCCCTAGGCAAGGCCAGCTTGTGGCGCCCGCGCCCCCCTGGCAATGCCAACCTCCCGTGGGGCCTGGAGTCGGGGGGAGGGCGCCACAAGCTGGTCTCTTCCACCAGCAAGCCAGGGAAGGGGCAGGGGTTTAAACCCCCATCTCTTCCGCTGAGCGCACCAGCAAGCCAGGGAAGGGGCGGGTTTTTTTGGCAGGGACGGGGGCTTTTGGTGCCCCTAAGGGCCGGCACGCTCTGGCGATGCTGGCTCGCTCTAGGCGAATGCCTAGTTCGCCTAGTGAGCGAGCCAGCCCTGACTGGCATTAAAGTTGTGAGTGAGTGATTTGGCTGTTGAATAAATTAGTTTGCTCTGGAGCCATCCTTCCTGAGTGAAGAAAAAACTGTGTGAGCCGGAGCCTTAAAAACTGTGAGCTAGCTCACACTAACTCAGCTTAGAGGGAACACTGGTTGCTAGGTCCTACCTGTGATCTGGCGGGGGGCTCCCGGGTTCAGCCCAGGATCTTCTGCTGTGTGTGTATAGTGCATGTGGTGTAACGATGTCACCTGGAAGTGATGTCATCGCATTGCCAACGTCAGGGGGTTAATGCTCTAGTTTTTGGGCAAAACTCTGTGGGTTTTTTGCTTCAAAACCATAATGTTTGTCCAAAAACTAGAGGGTCAACCCCAACATCATTGACGCTAATGATGTCACTGCATTGGAGATATTGCCCAGTGACATCCCTGTTCAGGGATGGGGTTTTCCCCACTGGCCAGCTGGCTGGCAGTGGATCTAAGCCCCCCAAATCGGGGGAATCCGCGCCCGGCCCGGGGGCCTGGCAACCCTACTACAAATGCTACAATATGAGTCGAGCTTGTGACTTGCAAATGGAGATGCTGAACACAGGAAATGGCAAATTGTGATCTCTGACATCCTGGAGCAGCACTCATGTCTGGTCACTTACAGCTTCACCACCATAGGAAATGGAGTGAATGGACTCTAATTGTAATATGTTTTGGCAGAGCAGCCTTTGCTGTTCAAAGCAGTTGTGGTGTGAAATCTGCATTATCTGGGGAGTGAGTCACTGACCACTTTCAAAGATGACTCATGTGTTTCTGTGCACAATGCGATAGTTATTTGATTGAGGCCTCTTTTCCCTCGCCCTTTAATGCAATGCAATCTTTCTTCTTTTTGAAATTATTTACTTCTCCTTATGTTACAACAACTATGTGGATTGTAGTGCAGTCCTTAACAGAATTACAGCCTTCTAAATCCATGGATTTCAATGGACTTCAAAGGGTGCAACGCTGTTTAAGATAGTGCTGTTGATTAAACCTGTTGACTCTTTGCCTACTTTCCTGGGTCTAGGGATGATGGTGGTGACTTCTGTTTACTTCCAGCTGGAAAAAAAATTGCCTGGTAGGTAGGGTTGGAGGCATGCTTTTGGTCCTACCACATAGAAGCAGCCTTGAGAGGTGCTGACTAAAGCTTTTAGGAGACCTTGCCCAATGTTAAAGAAACTGAATAGCATTATCCTGTAAGGAAATGGAATGAAACTTCCTATAGTTGTTCTTTGTTCCTGAGGAAGGACCAGAAGCCTGAAACACTGAAAATTACCTAGGAAAAGTGTTGGATATTTACTCTGGACTCTGTATTTTCCCATTGTGGATCTTGCTGGCTTCTGTAATTTCCCATGATGGATTATATGAATAGATTCATTCCTGACTATATTTGCTTTTCACTTTGTTGAAGTCTCCTTTTGGATACATTTTTTTGCGGGCATTCAGCTCACAGTTGGTTTTTTGTTGTTCTTGACTATTTCTTATTGTGTGCTGTACTGTTTGTTGCTGGTAGGTAGGGCTGCCAGGGCTCTTTGTCTTGCTGACGGGGGTTTGGGGGGCATTCTCGGAGTGGGTGGGGACGTCCTTGATGCACTGATGTCAACCGGAAGTGACATTATCACATTGGTGACATCAGGGGCAACACTGTAGTTTTTGGGCAAAACTCGATGGCAAAACCATAGAGTTTTGTCAAAAAACTAGAGTGTTGCTGCGCGACATCCCTGATGCAATGACATCACTTCCAGCTGGCCAGCGGTGGGCAGAAGCCTCCAAAACCAGGGGATTCCCTGCCCAGACCTGAGGAATATATAATCCAGAGAGATCCATGGGATCCATTAGAATGGGATCCTTTAGAACATTCATAAATCATCCACAATTACTGGATTCGAAAGATTTACCACAGCACAAGTACTTTAATCTTGGGAAAAACACAGGTACTTTTGTTCATCATTAGAGTGGACTGTTGATAGTGATAATGAATTGTTTATTGTGATTAAGACATGTACTGTTGTAGAGACATATGCACTAGAATAAGAAAATATTGTCCGACTTTCCATAGTTGTTATTTCACAGTTCTTGTCTTTTTTGATGGGACCTGGGGAGTGGCAGCCCTACTGGAGGATGCAAACTGTATAAGATATTAAGGATATATAAAGATATTTGTTGAGCTTTTCAAAAAGTATTAAAATATTTTTTTGAGTTGTCTTTGGCACTGTGACGGAGGCCAAACTTCATACAAAATTCATGCACACTAGTTTTCTTCAGGTTTTTGAAATCAAACACAGAAGCTTGCTTGCTTTCCTGATGTGTATTTTGGGCCATGTACATATTTCAGGAGCTGAACTGCTTGTCTCAAAGTTGTGTATATAACCCTAGCACCTGATGAAGTGAGCTCTTCTTCACAAAAGCTTGCACTTGAATAAGTCTCTAAGGTACCACGGGGCTCCTGTTTTACTTTTCTGCTGCAGACTAACATGGTTACCTGCCTGGAACTGTCTGGTTTGTGATGGCCATTTTTCTTGATGTTTGTGATGGCCATTTTTCTTGATGTTTCAGTTAGCAGAACTTGAATTTGCACAGCTGAGCCTCATATAAGAAATAAAGAGATATCTAGTTGCTCTTATTTGAAATTAATTTGCATGTTTCCCAAAGGCTCATGGGGATGCTTTTGAAAGACTCACCATGACCTCGATAGTCTACAGCAGGACTGGGCTAGCAGACAGGGGGGATTGCTGGAGATGTGTTGAAGGAGTTTAGGTAGGGGGGACGGACCTATAGGGTTTACTCCCAAGTAATATGTATAGGATGACAGCTTTAATGCATCACTAAGCCTTTTCAGCCTTTCAAGCTCACATAATTGCTTTCCCTGATAATTCACAGCGTCCCCATTTTCCAGTGTGTTTGTGCTTCCTGAGAGTGCTCTATACATGCAGGGACATCAGGGAGTGGACATGTTAACGGCAACTGACAATCCTGTGGTTGTTACCGATGACGGAAAGAACCAGGATAGCTGAGAATAGACACTTGGCTCTAAAGACAACAGCTGACAATGGTGTCTAATATGCCGACACATCTCTGCTGGGCATTTGACTGACAGCGACATACCCACTGTCCTCCTAGCTGTAGTTTAGGCCTCATGACATTTGCAATCAGAGTGTCTTTCTACAAACCAATTTTAGATGCTGATTATATGCAGTGTTTTTAATTCACAAATAATAAAAAAGGAATGTGTCTATGACAAAGACAAATTTCTAACAGGAAACAGTTGGATCTTACTGTTCAAACCTTGATTTTAACATCTAGAACTTATTGTAAAATAAGGTGAAGGAGGGTTGGAATTCTGGACTAAAAACCCTTTCTTAGATCCCCAGTTATTCCCACCCCCATTCAAATATCTTTAGCTTCCATGACTGTTTTTAGTGTGACTGATCTAAAATATCAACTGCCTGATCATTAATCACTGAGCCCCAGTGTTTTCGTGGACAACCAGCCGAAGAATGATCATCAGGTGGAAGATTACCTTTTTACATTGTCTAATTCTGGAGCTGTGACCTGAAGGAGGATGGTTCCTCTTTCCTTACTGAGCTCCTGGGAATCACCTGGAAGTTCTCTTTAAGCTTTTATTCCATAATAGCATCTTGTAAATAGTAATGCTTTCCCTTGAAGTTAGGGCTGCCTGGTCCCCCGGGAGGGCGGAGGTTCACCCACTAAAAAGGTCCCCAATCCGCTGGTCTGGAAAAGGCCGGTGGGGGGAACCCCGCCCCCAAAGTGCCCGGTTCAGGCCGACGTGCCCGGCATGATGATGTCACCCGGAGGTGACATCATCACACCAGGCATGACGCCGGCTGACACTCCAGCTATCAGCCTGAAAACTCTATGGTACCATAGAGTTTCTAGGCTGATTGCTAGAGCATCAGCCGGCAACATGCCCAACGTGATGATGTCACTTCTGAGTGACATCATTGTGGTGCGCATGCACTTTGCGCACGAATGTCCCGGAGAGGAACCGAGTCTCACCCACTATTACCTGTAAGCAACTTGGCAACCCTACTTGAAGTAGAATCCTATAAAGTCCTCCCTGCTGTCCAAGTAGAGATGAAAAGTAGAACCTTGCAAAGCCAGCAAGCAAGAGTGAGAATGTCAGGTCAAATAAATCAATTGTAGCATTGTTACTGTTCATGGAGGACCTTGAAAACTATATTGGGAAAGCATGGTATTATTTTAAATAGTGTTGTGTTCTTTGTAAGGCTTTGCTAAGTTACTGAGCCCTTGAGAAACATCTATCATACAGCCTCTTCTGGATTTACACCTGGTACTGGATTGGGGCATCTACCAAACTGACTGCCAAATACTGTCCAGTATATTAACATTTGGTATAGTCATATGACTTTTTATATAGAACTTTAAAAGGCAGTTGATGGAACAATGCCTGGTGAGGCCGCCTGTTTTTCAAAATTGATGGTGGAAGGTTATAAAAAGTGGGCTGGATGACAGAAAGGGAACCATGTGTTTTTCTTAGCCAGATTTAATCACTTTGGGCTGGTTCACATTTAGTAGAACAGGCTCTTTCTGTATGCAGTAGGGAACATGAATCTCACATGCTCCCTCACACCTACCATACGTATACCACATATTCTATACAGCCTTATGGTCACATGATCTCTCCCCCTCCCCTTTTTGTGGATTATGTGACCTGAATTATGCCTGGTGATGAGCATATGTGTTTATGCTTCCCTGCTGTGTGTAGAAATGGCCATTTTAGTATGAATATAAGCCAGGCAGGGGGGACTGGCCCTTTACCTTACCATAAAAGTTCTGTTGAGATGGTTAGACAGTGTCATCGATGCAACGAACATGAAATTGAGCAAACTTCAGCGGACAGCGGAAGACAGGAGGGCCTGGCGTAATCTGGTCCGTGGGGTTCCAAAGAGTCGGACTCGACTATGCGACTGAACAACAACAAAAAAAGTTCTGGGGGGTGGGGCATTAGGCTTGGATGCAGGTTACAGTGACAGTGGCACTGGCAATAGGTGTAGGCTCAGCCAATGGGTGAGTCTACATCTGTTGCCATTATCACCATGGTCTGAGCTGAGGGCACTCTGTATCATTTACCAGCACTGTAGGGTCCACTTGGCTCAGTTTGCTTCAAACTGATTTTAATATGCCAGTCTTCTCTTGGAACTAGAGGTGGCAGACACATTGGTGGAAGAAAGTAGAGGGGGGCTTAACTCAGTGGTTTGGTAAAGATTTTTATGAGTAATACTGAAGGCTGTGGCTTAGAGGTAGAGCATCTGCTTCTCATGCAGAAGGTCCCAGGTTTGATCCCTTGAAGGATTATTTGGTTAGCAGAGTGCTCAAGGTACATAACGCAGCAGAGTTTATCTGGTTTGTGTGTGCTGACAAGAAACAAAGCTATACACGGAGCCTCTTTATCTTTGCAAAATTAATATGAGTCCTTTATTGTAAGGAACTCCATTCTAGATGGAATACAGTAGAGATAGGATTCTAATCTGGTCTAACCAGCTAGAATGGATTCCATAGTTGTTTTATTATTATTGTTGTTGTTGTTGTTGTTGTTGTTGTTGTTATTATTATTATCATTATCATTATTATTATTATTATTATTATTATTATTATTATTATTATTATTATTATTATTATTATTATTATTATTATTATTATGGCCTATGGCCTATGGCCTATGGCCTATGGCCAGCATAGGTTGAAACAAATTAGTTTACATAAAATACAGAAAGTGCACAACCATTTGTATGGGAATATTATACTAAAATGTACAAAGACTTAAGAAAGAGGTATTTAAAAGAAGAAGGGAACTTATAATATTCTTGGGGGGGAAATGCAAAACCTAGGGGACATTTATATCACACCTTTCTAGAGGCTAGGGCTGCCAAGTCCCCCGGGGTGGGTGGAGATTCTCCCGCTAAAAGGCCCCCCAATCTTCTGGTCCAGATCTGGCCGGTGGGGGAACCTCACCCCCAAAGTGGCCAGATCAGGCCGACGTGCCTGGTGCCATGACGTCACCCCGAAGTGATGTCATCACACTGGGCACGTTGCCGGGCGATGCTCTAGCAATCACCCTGATTACCAGAGTGCTGCTTGGCAACGTGACCAGCGTGATGACGTCACTTCCGGGCAATGTGCGCGAATGTCCCAGAATAGCACGAAGACTCCCCCGCTGCAAAAACGTGAGTGACTTAGCAACCAAAAATCTGGAGCAAGTGAGTGTAATTTGAGGGTTAGAATCCACCAAAAGTATATTCCTTAATTCAGAGTCCGGGAGGCCCATAAATTTTGCCAGTATAGGTTGAATAAATTTGTCTTGTATTTCTTTGTAGAGACTACACCCAAGTAAAGTATGTTTGATCGTTTTTACTTTGTGCCACATGGACAAACACGCTCAGCCGTGGGCACCTTTTTGTAACGAACCTCTATAACTGCAGAAGGGAAAGTGTTACATCGGGCCATAGAAAAGGCCCTTCTGTAGGATGGAATTGTCAGATTTGATAGATAGAGGGTTGGGGAAACTACATATCTCTTCTGGAGAGGAGCATAAACTCTTGAGACCTTGGCAATATCATTCTGTCTCTCAGTGTCTAGCATTCTCTGCTTGACTATGGCCCTTCCTTGGTTTAGGGCCATTGTCTGTAATGACTCAGGTGAAAAGCCGAGCATAGACACCTTCTGATGAATAGCCCTAAGCCAGGCAGAACAATGCCTATCCTTTAGAATTAGTGAGGTGATATCTGAGGGACAATGGCTAAGCTTAAGCCAAGTGTTGATTGAGGCAAGGCTTATTTTAGCCTCTGTATTTAACAATCCAGTTTCCAGCCATAGTATAGCATTAGAAACCCTTTTTGGGAAATCAAAAAACGGCTCTTAAAAATTTGGATTGGATTTTCTCAAGGAGGGCAAAATTTGATGGGGGTGGGCCCAGCAAGGTCCCATACATAAGTTGTGGTACCATCTTAGAGAGATATAATTTAAGGGCTGCTGGTATAAATTGTCCCCCTTTTGTGAGGAAAAACCTAATAATGGCTTGAGCTGATTTGCGACCAGAATTTGAGGCATATTCAATGTGAGCCCTTTTCATCCCTGAGGACTGGCTCATAACCCCCAGATATTTGTAAGCTACCACCTATGGTAGTCTATGGCCATTTATACTCCATTCCCTTATTTTAGGTTTGGCGGCAAAGGCCATTATTTTTGTTTTTTGGTAGTTAATCTCCAGGTGGTTAAGGTCGTAATAAAGGCCAAATTGCTTTAGTGCCTTCCTCAGGCCTATTGGTGTCGTAGATAACAGGACTGTATCATCTGCAAAGAGAAGGGCTATTAGGTGATGGTCTGCCCGAGAGGGAGGGTGGGTATCAACCAGGCCAAGATTACTAATCAAATCATTGATATAAATGGCAAAAAGGGAAGGGGCCAGGACACAGCCTTGTTTGACTCCTTTTGATGATGGAATAAAATTAGTTAGGAGCCCTTGTTCATTGCATCTGATTATGACAACGATCAAGAATAAAAGTCTCCTATCAATTGTGGTGGCACTAAGCCTCTCACAGAGGTTCTCTCTGGGTAGGGAATCAAAGGCAGATTTTAAGTCTATGAAGGATGCATAAAGGGAAACTGTTTTCTTGGTCTCATATTTGTCAACCAAATGGGATAGTATCAAATTATGTCCCAAGGTGGATCGTCCTTCCATAAAGCCAGTTGTTCGTCAACCAGGAAATTTTCCTGAATTAACCGACTCTGTAGTTTTTCTAAGAAGTGACTTGCATATATTTTGCCTAAGATACCCAAAAGGCTGATTGGCCAGTAATTAGCTGAATCCTCCCTCCGCCTAGCTTTGAAGAAGGGAACAATAGTAGCTTTTCTCCAGGCCTCAGGAATGTCCTCTGTTGAATCTATGTAGGTAAACAGTGAAGCCAGAAGAGGAGCCCACCAATCTAGATTGTATTTCAGTAACTCTGGGGGTAGCTACGATGGATAGAGGTAGAAGAAGAAGAAGGAGGAGGAGGAGGAGGAAATTGGATTTATACCCCGCCCTTCACTTGGAGTCTTAGAGCGGTTTACAAACTCCTTTCCCTTCCCCTTCCCACAACAGACACCCTGTGAGGTAGGTGGGGCTGAGAGAGCTCTGACGGAAACTGCTCTTTTTCAAGAACAGCTGTGCCAGAACTATGGCTTGCCCAAGGTCACCCAGCAGGTGCAAGTGGAGGAGTGGGGAATCAAATCCAGTTCTTCCAGATTAGAGTCTGTGCACTTAACCACTACACCAAACAGGAAGTACCGTATTTTTTGCTCCATAAGACGCACTTCCCCCCCAAAAAAAGTGGGGGGAAAGTGCGTGCGTCTTATGGAGCGAATACTGCAAAAAAGAGTATTCGCTCCATAAGCCCCAGCTCCCTCCCAGCCCCAGTGCCAGCTTTCCTGAGCGCGCCACAGCAGTTCTAACTCCCGCCCTTTCCCTCCCAGCCCCAGCGCTGGCTTTCCTGAGTGTGCCACAGCAGCGGCGCGCCCAGGAAAGCCAGGGAAGGGGCGGGGGTTACCCCCGCCCCTTCCCTCAGAGCGCTGGCTTCACGGGGGGCAGTTTGGTCAGGTGCGTCTTATGGAGCGAAAAATACGGTATGTCCTGCCCTCATGCTGCTGAGATGGAGAAGAGAAGCATAGTGTGGAGAGATGTCAGACCAGAAGGAAGGAGGAATCCACACATCAAAAGGGTACCATCAGAGTAGCAGAAGGGAAGGATGATCAGTATCCTGGCCTATCTATCTCTCTGACTCTCTTATAGACCCCCTCTGAAGTCTGAGGCTAAGAGACAGCACAAAGTCCTTCACTTCCAACATCCCTGTCATCTCCAGTGTAAAGGGCCTGGTATTTGGTAATGTGAAAGACCTTTGCCTGAGACTCTGGAGAGCTGCTGCCAGCTTGAGTAGACAATACTGACCTTGATGGAACAACCCATTTTACTCCGCAGTGGAGTAAAAAGACACTGGAGAAAATCCGGTAAAAAAGGGGTTGTGACGGGCCATGGACAGAGTTTCCCATGTCTGAGTGCTCCAGTGCACTCTCATGGCGTTGGGATGGTCTGATCAGGCCATCCTGACTCCGTGCCGTTGTTCCCCCCCCCTTCTCGGTATGCGCATCATCGCACACTCCATAGGGAGACCTCAGTGCGGAGATGCAATTAATTGATTCCTCATGTAAGAGCATCAGAATCAAACAACAAAAAACAAAACAAAACCCAACTCACCCGCGGTTGCATCTGATCATGCTGTGGCGGCTGTGCCCGCAGCTTCCAAGGACTGTGTGATCACGCAACTGCAGGTCAAATTTCTCTGGAGGAAATAGCCTTGCTTCCCCTCCACTTTATCTCATGTGTGTGAGTCTTAGCAACACAGGCGCTTGATTACTATTTTGTAATATTTTGGTTGGTCCTAGCAAAATGGTGTTACGTGGGTGTTTTTTTTAGCTTTTACGAGGCCCAACATACTTATCACCAATCCTTATCTATTGAGTTTGAGGATTTCCTGTAACCACATCAAGAAGTGCTGCAGCAAAACATCTCAAGTAAAGACCAACAAGCCCCCACAGGAGCCTCCTATTATACAAAGTAAAGACCAAAGCATCTCTATGGAAGTCTCAGAGGAACAGCTGAGTCCTGAAACTTCCAGCATAGTGGAGTGCAGGGCTACTTTTGGGCAGGAATGCACAGGAACGGAGTTCCGGCTGGTTCCTGAGTTGGCCCCGCCGTACAGGAATTCATTAGCATAATAGGCCACACCCAATAGCAGAAACTTATTAGGATTGGTTACGTTAGGGGTGTGGCCTAACATGCAAAGCAATTCCTGCTTCAAAAAAAGCCCTGGGTTTTGACAGCAAACAAGGTAAACAGAATAAGAAGCAAAAGGTGGGTGTAGCTGGATGACCACACTTCTGGTAACATGGGGGTGTGGCCTAATATGCTAATGAGTTTGTGCTGGTGGGTGTGGCCTAATATGCTAATGGATTTCTACTGGTGGGTGTGGCCTATTATGCTAATGAGTTCCTGGTGGGCTTTTTCTACCAAAAAAGCCCTGGGTGCAAGTGATGCTCTGTATTCTTGGTGCTGGGGGGGTCAACATTGGGAGGGCTTCTAGTGTCCTGGCCCCACTGCTGGACCTCCTGATGGCACCTGGTATTTTTGTCCACTGTGTGACAGAGTGTTGGACTGGATGGGCCATTGGCCTGATCCAACATTGTCTTCTCTTATGTTCTTATCAGATCTACCATGGTTCATCTGAGGCAACTTGTAAAGAATTGGAACTTAAGGAGGGTTGTGTAAACTTATAATGATTAAGTAAAAGCAAAAATAGCCCAGAGAATACAAAGATACAGAAGTATATAGCAGCAACTTGGCCTAATGGAATTATCAAGGCTCTATATTTAGATTTGTGGTTCTTACATAATATATGCCTCTTCCCATAGGAAAAATGAGAAGCTGGGGAGGCGGGTAGCGATGAATTCCGTCAGACAATGGATTTGTGATATTATTTTCAAAACAGGAGAAGTGTTCTCGTCTGCTCCCCCCACCCCCGTACTGTGGGAACTCAGAGTGTTACTAATTGTTATATGGTCACTGCTATCTTATGAATTTTTTTTGAGATGCTGTGTCCTTTAATTCTTTTAAACTTATTAAATAAAAAGTGTAAAAAAACAGAAGTGCTGCAGTCTCTCCTCACTGCTATAAGGTCTTGGTGCATTCCTGGTAGTTCTATAAATTTGGAACAGGAGATATTATATTACAGGAGATATTATATTGACATATTAGCAAGGACTTGGACTAGAGAAATGTTGCAGCCGTTCAAACTGTTGAGCAAGAGACTTGAGCTGGGCTGCTTCCTGTAGTGACCCAGCAGGGTTTCCAGGTCCCTTGGACCAGCAGGTGAGGAATGGGGGTGAATTTATGGGGAGGGAAGAAGCCGGAAATAAACGTAACATGCCTACATCACCCAGAAGGGACACAGGCACATTGAGGACATCAAGGGCAATGTTCTGGTTTGTGGGCCAAACCTCTATGGTAGATTAGCTTCTAACCAAAGAGTTTTGCCCCAAAACAGACCGTTGCCCCGACGTCACCGATGTGTCTGTCACTTTTGGGTGATGTAGGCACATCATATTTATTTCCAGCTTCTTGCTTGTTTGGGGGCTAATTGCCCCTCTGGTGGCAGAGCTGGCTGGTGGCAGAGAGGAGCAACCGAAACTGGGGGACCCCTGCCCCTCCCCCGGGTGGGGTGTCTGGCAACCCTTATTGTAACAAGCTTCATCCAGTGCATGTGGCTTCAGTTCATTTAGAGAAACCCTGTACTGAGGATGTATCAACCCCCTCATTTCTAAATATGCTGCAGATATTTGTTTCAGAGGTATATGTGTGTGTGTGAGAGAGGGAGAGGCAGATTTCTATTCCACACAAAAGCAATGATCACTGTTAATTCAGTCCCCTTAAGCAAGAGGCTTCCTTTAGTCTTTAGGGTTCTCACTGTCAGTGGGAAAACAGAGACAGGGATATTCACATTTCAAAGCTGTCCATGAAGCTCCTCAGCTTCTGTTGGTGTGACTTTAAATAATCTTTCTGTTATTGTTTCTATGAAATTCTTTAAAAGTAACCATAATGAATGTGTTCAATGAAACAATACGGATAAAGAGAAGCTATACTGGGGATATCTCAACAGAGCTCCTATTGAGTTGCGGTAGCAAAGCTCACCGTTGTGCCTCACTTCATCTCATCCGGCAGCGACGGCTCTGTTGATTACAGACTTTGTACAACTTGTATGTAATATATTCAGCATCTGTTGCCACCCTTTGAACCCAGAACTAAGCAGACACCGCTTCATATCCAAGCTTGGAAATCAAGCTACGTCCCAGTGTTGTCAAAAATAAAACCTGCTGAGCTTTAAATCGAGCCTGTGTTATCTGAGAACTTGAAAACTTTATGAATAGGAGAAGTGAGTGAACTGGTCTATTGTATGAAGATTGGAAGTGAAGAGATTCTGGGTTTGTGGTGTGTCTTTCTCTCTGGGGTTCTTAAGAAATACAAATGCAAACCTTGATTCAGAAATGTGTGTGTGTGGAAGCTGAAGAATGGGGAGAGAAAATATATTGAAATGTCTTAGAAATATTATAGATTTTCAACCTCAAATAAGCCATTCAGAGTTTTTAAAGCCTTCAGCCCCTGTACTTCAGACTGGGGAACAGACTTCGCCACCACAATTACTACCCAAAAGACCTGAGAGAAAATTCTTTCATCACCCCTTTCCATTTAGGGACCTGTATTTTCCAGCTATGGGGATGCTATGGGAGCTTCTGCGGCGCTGGCGGGCGCAGATGGTTAGTTGACTTGATGAGTGGCATTTACAGTTTTCGAGCAGAGGATGACTGAGCATGAGGTCTCCATTTGTTGCTGCCTCCAGGCTCGAGGCGCCCTAGATGGGCAGCCTAGTGTGCAGCTCATTATAAGGAGCGGTCCGTGCCCTGGAGATGATGTTAGTGTGGAAAAGGGGTCCTTCCACAGAACTGTCAATGCAGTTGTCATGGTCCCAGTGATTAGGACAGGTCTCTTTTTTTTCTCTGGAGTTTTTGCAACTGGGCAGATTACAGCGGCTGCACACGTGGAGGTGCTGGTTCACACAGGGTGATTCTGCAACTGCAGGTATTTTCTGCATAGATTTATGGCTGTTCAGGGTGACTTTGCAGTCAGTACGGCATACCCCGAGAAATCTGAATGTGGTTTTGAGCTGCACTAAAAGTGCAGCTCAAAACCACATTCAGATTTCTCGGGGCAATGCCGTACTGACTGCAAAGTCACCCCTGAACAGCCATAAACCTATGCAGAAAATACCCTAAAGTGCTAATGGAGAAGAATGAGCAAAGGTTAAGGTTTCATCTCTCCGCTGTCTTCGTATGTGTTCCTTGATTTCCTCCGTTCTGAGGTCTCCCTCACCTGTCCCCAAACTCTGCTCTTTCTGTATAATGTGACCCTTCCAGAAAAGGGGGAAAAAGTTACCTGCACTTCCAGGACTACACAGTGAGGAACGCTGTATCCAAAGGGCAACAGAGGCAGCAACTGTAGCTTTAATATTTAGGTATCACACCCTAATGATGGAAGGTGTCAGATTCTGTACAGCAGCAACACGACAGTTATTGTTGGCAGTTAGAATGTATTATCTTTTTTTAAGTACCCTAAGGTACACTTTTATTATTTTTCAATGTACAATACAGACATACAAACATATACATACCTAACATATACTACACAACTACATATAACACATATCCCAAGAGACTTATTTCTTATTCCTTCTTCAGTTAACTATTCCCCCCCCCCCAGTTTTCTATATTGAAACCAGATTTATCCTTTCTGTGTTCTCAAATCACATTGTTCAATGTCCATTTGCGCTTACATTATACCATTCATAAAATTTCTTCCATGTTTTTTGGAAGGTCCACTCTGTACCGGCTCTCATCTCTAAAGTCAGTTCGTCATTCTCTGCCGTTTCAAAAAGTTTATTCACATACTCTCGCCTTGTTGGTATCTCCATTGTTTTCCAGTATTTGGCATACAAAATTCTCGCAGCTGTCGACATGTGAACAATCAAATATCTATCTGCTTTATCAAAATCTTTCGGAAATATATTTAACAGCAATATCTCTGGGGTAAATTGGAATTCTTATTATTTCTTTCATCATCTTATGAACCCATCTCCAAAATCTTTTTGCTTCATCACACAACCACCACATATGATAAAAAGTACCAGTTTTGTTTTTACACTTCCAGAATGTATTATCAAAGGAAACAAATGAATGGCATGTAATAAATGAAGTGCTGTATTAAACATGCTTGGGGGGTGGGGGTGGTAATATAGCCTGACCTGAGTGCCTGGGACATCTGTAGTAAAATATGATGCTGACTGTGCCTGAGGAACTATTGCTAGCACTTTATTAAGTCGTATAATTACGGTTTTAAATCTATGCCTATCTGGTTTTATTATTTATTGTACTGTTTTATATTGTTGTAAGCTGCCCTGAGCCGGCCTTGCTGGGAGGGCGGGATAAAAATCTAATAAATAAATAAATAAGAAGTATGAGTGGAGAGTTGTAGCAAGGGGAAGAGAGATGGCAATATTTTACTTCAGAATGACAAAGTAATGCAACTGTTCCAACTTTCCAAAAAGTAAAGGAATCCAGTTTACATGCCTGGGGGGGGGAGTGTTAATGAGCAGGGCTTCTAGGCATTCTTTATTTCCCATCATTCCCCTCTGTGTGCATTAAGCACCAGAAACAATCAGCTGTAGTTTGCTGACAGAGGTAATTTTGTAATACTGGGGGTACTTGACAACCGGTAGTCAGAATAACTCTCCACATATGAAGCATGCAAGATAGTTGGACTGGAAGCATCAGAGCCATCCTGCAGCCCTCTTCTGCCCATTCCCTCCATAGTTAAAATCTATAATTAGATGCAACGTGACCCCTCCTAGTAACTGTGGCCCCCCGAGAGACTGTTGCTTCAGGGAAATGTCAGTGCCTTATTTAGAAAACCAGTTTGGCACAAGATTTGGGAACAGCCTCCTGCGCCAGGCCTCCCCAGTGTTAGGAAGGAAACCTTCTGGTCCTGTTTTTCTCTGTACCATAAACTAGGAACAAAGCGATTTAACCTGTCCTAGGTAAAGCAGAAAGCTGAGTCCCTAATGAGACTGCTAAAAAGGAAACCAGTTTGTGACATGGTTAGGAATTCCAGTACTAATTCTTTTCATCTTTTTGAGAAACTTAATGGAAGGGCTATGTGTGGAGATTATATTCTTTATCACATATTTAATATTCCATAAGAATGAAAGTTAATTTCTTGTACAGGGTACTAGATATAAAAGAAAGCAATTCTGTGGTACTCTTAAACTGCTATTGGTGTTAGGAGATTTTCCCTATATTCTGCAACACTAAAATCCATTACCTTTTAAATTGGGGAACAATGAATGCACTTTTTCATGGCAGTTCAATACTGAATATTGTGTGACCTTCCCTGTTGCAGTTCTCTGTTTCCTCTCCTTCAATTTTTTTAAAAAACACCATCCTTATTCTAATTCCAGACTTTTTTTTTTCTGTGCGGATACCTATTCCCTCCAACAGGGGCCTCACTCTCCCCCAACAGCTTTTCCTATATAGTCAGTAGACTTCCTGGGTTTGTAGAAAAATCCGAAAAGTGAGGAAATCCCTGCAGGGACGGTTGAATTCCCCCCCAAAGCCTTTTGAAATGGCCTCTGCAGGGACCTGACTCCAGGCAGCAACGGTGAGAGATTAGAACGTTGGGGGGGGGGAAGGAGGCTTCTGACTGGCTCTGTCAGTCAAAGGGTGGGGGGAAGGGCCCTTTCTTTCCAGGCCTCTTTCGGCCTTGGAGGGAGGGGGAGGGAGGGAGGGAGCCTTGGGGCTAGGCTGGGGGATTCCTAGAGGTTTTGGGGTGGAGTGCAAGGAGGGCAGGATTTGGGGAAGGGAGAGGCCTCAGCTGGGCATCATGCCACAGAATCCACCCTCCAAAGCAGCCATTTTCTCCAGGGAGACAGATCTCTGTTGTTCACAGATCTCTGGAGTTCACCCTCCAGCAGGCCCCACTTGGAGGTTGCCAACCCTAGGCCTGGCAGCAGTATAGGGTTGCCAGGTCCCCCCACGGGCACTGGCAGGGGATGGGGTAGTGGGGTTGCCAGCTCCAGGTCTGGAAACTCCTGGAGATTTGGGGATGGAGCCTGGGGAGGACAGGGACCTCAGTGAGGTACAATGCCCTAGAGTCTACCCTCCAAAGCATCCATTTTCTCCAGGGGAAGTTATCTCAGTAGTCTGGAGCTGAGCACTAATTCCAGGGGATCCCCAGATCCCACCTGGAGGCTGGCATCCCTAGGCAGCACCCTCTGGGTGACTTGATACCACCTAATTTGCATGACTCAACTTGGCCTGGCTGCTTGCTGCTGTTCAGCAGCCACCCTTTGAAAGCCAGCAGTGATGCAGCAGTTAGAGCCTCAGAGTAGGGTCTGCAAGACCCAGGTTCAGATCCCCATATTGCGGTGGAAGCTGACTGGGTGATTTTGGACCAGTCACATACTTTCAGCCTAACCAACCTCACAGGGTTGTTGTGCAGATAAAAAAAGGAGGTGAGAATAATGTAAGCTGCTTTGGTCCCCACTGTGGAGAAAGACTATAATTTTCCTTGGTAGAAGCTGTGGGGGAGGGGGTAGAGACAAAAAGCTGAAGACAGATAAAGGCAGATAAAGGTTAAGTTGGCTGTTGGGTGGGAAGGAAATAGGGTTGCCAACTCTGGATTGGGAAACTCCTGGACATTTAAGGGGTGGATCCTGGGGATGGTGGGGTTTGAGGAGGGGAGGAACTTCAGACCAGTATAATGCCATAGACTTCCACCCTCCAAACCAGCCATTTCCTCCATGAGAACTACCATTGCCAGCCTCTGGGTGAGGGCTGGAGATCACCCAGAATTACAACTGTTGTCCGGGTGACAGAGATCAGTCCCCCTGGATAAAATGGCTGCTTTGGAGGGTTGAGTCTATGGCTCCACCCCCAGAAGGGAGAAAGAGTGTGAGATAGGTAAGGGTAGAGGGGAGGAAGCAAAGGTGTGAGGAATGGGATGACCATCCCGCAAGTTTCTTGCGGGTCTCCACTTGTGGTTTTATAATACTCTTGAATTTTTAATAGTTAATCCAGCTATTGTAGTCTTGTGGTTAACTTTTAATGTATGACAATGAAATGGAAAATTTACTGATATAAACCACAATATATTTTTAATACTAATCAGATTTGGATTCTGCCCATAGCATTTTACAGATTGCAAATCAAAGTAATGAAAATAGTTGGATTGAACAATATTTAATGTGGAATTTAGTACTGAAATGTAACACCTGAACTAGACTTGTATGTGGCTTAATTTCATGCCTATTGAATGAGGTATTAACTGTATTTGACATGAAGCTGCATTATACTGACCACTGTTCCATTTGCCCCAGTGTGGTCTTATTTATGTATTGTGATTGGGAGCTGCCAGGGATCATTTTGTAGAAAAAGAGCTGCAGGAGCTCATTAGCATATGGTATGCTAATGAGCTATTAGGCTATTAGCACATTAGCTCATTAGCATATGCCACACCCCCTGACATCACCGGAAGTGATGTCAGAAGGGGAAGCAAAAGGGGGGGGGAAGCATCTTCAAAAGCCTCCCCTTCCCTTCCCAGCCAGCCTGCCAAGGTGTGTGGGGGGGAGCAAAGAGAGATGGGGTTTAAAGCTTACCCTTCTCACTAGAGTCAGGATGCAGGACAGAGGGAAAGAAAGAGAAGGAAAGAAGGAAGAAAATAAGGAAAGAAGGGGAGGGAAAGAGGAAAAGGAGAGAAGGAAAGGAGGAAAAGAAAGGGAGAAGGAAAAGGAAAGGAAAGAAAGAGAGAAAGGAAAGAGAAAGAGAGAAGAGAAAGGAGGAAAGGAGAAAGAAAGAGAGAGAAAGGAAAGAGAAGAAAGAAAGAAAGAAAGAAGCAGGGAAAGGAGGGAAAGAAAGAGGGCAAAGAGATGGGGGGCTCTGGGGGGGCTCTCCCCCCCATCAAGCCCCCTGCCATCCCCACACTTACCGTGATCAAGCTTCTGCCAGCGGGGGGCCCCTTTGGGCATCCCCTGGGCTGTAATGCTTCTGTGCGTGCCCGGGGGATGCCGGCGGGGGGCCTCTTTGGGTATCTTCTGGGCCGCAGCGCTTCGGCGCGGGCCGGGGACACCAGCTGGGGGCAGGGCTTGCTGCCACTGCCGTTTGTGGTGGCTCCTGAGCTGCTGGAGCCGGCCCCAAAAGACCCCTGGGAGCTGCACTCCAAAGTTTCAGGCTCCTATTACCTGAGTATCATTAACAAGAGATGCCAGGTAGTTAATCTGGAAAATTCCACATAACAACCTGCAGGCTGATCCTGGCAATGGAACCCAAAATGAATATTCTCTTACTTAGAAATTTGCCGTGAATTGACAACTGGGCAAAGATCAAGGCTTCTTCTTATATCTTAAGAATGTAAGAAGACCATTATTGCATTAGAACAGAGATCCATCTTAGTCCATGAAGGTGGGTCTGAGTTTTACAAGGAAAATCCAACAAGCTTTCCCCCTGCCATCGGCAATATTACTACTACTACTACTACTACTACTACTACTACTACTACTACTACTACAATTTATACCCCGCCCTCCCCACCAATGCAGGCTCAGGGTGACTTACATAAAAATACATGTATAAATAAAATCAAAACCATTCAACAGCCATAAACAAATCAGTTACCCGTTTTCCTAAAGTGCTGGAACAGTACTCGAATAAAGGAATAACGTGCAAGAGCAGAGATTTCTAGATTAAACAATACCACTACTTAGATGACAGTCCTGATGGTATTCTCATATTAGCTCAGTTTGGTTGACTAATTTGTGTGGTAAGGCAGGTTGAAGGTGGTAAAGCCAGGGCACAGGGTCGCTCCTCGGTGTTTGAGGTGGCTCCTAATCAAAGGCCTGGTGGAAGAGCTCCGTCTTGCAGGCCCTGCAGAACTGTAAAAGGCTGCACAGGGCCCTGATTTCCTCTGGGAGCTCATTCCACCAGTACGGAGCTGCCACCAAGAAGGCCCTGGCCCTGGTTATTGCCAGCCTGACGTCTTTGGGGCCTGGGAGGGCCAGCCATTTTTGCGCCCCTGAAAGCAGTGCTCTCTGGGAAACGTATGAGCACAGCTGTGTTAGCAGGCTCAGGTTTTCTGTTTGCTTAGTTATGGATAGGCATTTTATTTTCTTTCTCTTTGTATAATATGCCAAGTTGGTTTATTTCTACTCAGTTTGGATTTCACAAGTGAGTTTCAACCTGAGATCTCTTTGCTTATATCTGGTACATGTCAGGTGATTGATTGATTTAATACCCTGCCTTTCTCCCTAATGGGGACTGAAAGAGGCTTACATTGTTCTCCTCTCCTTAAAGTTGCCTGATCTCCCAGTGGAGGTGGGGGTCCTCTACCACCAGGCTCTGCACCCTGGCTGCTAGTCTGCTGACCAGTGGCAGACTTACCAGGAGAAAGAGGAAGGCCCAGGCCATGTTACCAGTGTCACGCAGAAAGTGATACCGCCACGTCAGTGATGTCCGGGCAACATTTGGTATTTGGGCAAAAACTGTATGGTAGAAGCTATTTTTACCATAGAGGTTTTGCCCAAATACCAGAGGATTGCAGTTATGTTGCAGTGTGATGACATCATTTCCTGTGCAATGCCAACTACATGGCCTGGGCCTTCCTCCTTTTCCTGGCAAGTCCCCCCACTCCTCTCCTTCATGTAGTTTTGCCAGTACAGGGAAGATCTAATTGCCTGGAGGAGTTAATACAGGCAGGGCTTTTTTTGTAGAAAAAGCCCAGCAGGAATTTATTAGTATAATAGGCCACACCCAACAGCAGAAACTCATTAGCATATTAGACCACACCCTGACAGCACAGCTCATTAACATGTTACCAGGAGTGTGGTCATCCAGCCACACCCACCTTTTGCTTCTTATTCTATTTACCTTGTTTGTTGTCAAAACCCAGGGGTTCTTTGTAGCAGGAACTCCTCTATGTTAGGCCACATGCCCCTAATGTAGCCAATCCTAATGATTTTCTGCCGTAGGTTATGACATGCTAATAAGTTCTTGCTGGGCATGGCCAACTTGGGAGCCAGCCGGAACTCCGTTCCTGTGTGTTCCTGCCCCCAAATAGCCCTGAATTCAGGGATGATGAAGAAGAATAGTTATAAGTCTACTACTTACCAATCTCTCTAGGAAAACCCTTGACTTGGGTGGGCTCAGAACTGGGTTATCTATGTCATCGTTCCAGGCAGAGGGGAAGAATAATGTTGGCATGTATCCAACCAACCTGGGAGGTCTTCTAGTGTCCTGGCGCCACTGCTGGACCTCCTGATGGCACCTGGTATTTTTGGCCACTGTGTGACAGAGTGTTGGACTAGATGGGCCATTGGCCTGATTCAACATTGGCTTCTCTTATGTTCTTATGTTTTTAACAGTGGTTTTCATGGGAGAGACTTTCCTGATTTTCCTCTCCTGTTGCAAAGCCCACTGAACCCCCAGAAATCCTGGAGCATCAGGAACTGATTAGGGATCAAATGGGCAGGGTAATTAGCAGAACTGGAGCTCGTCTTCCGCAAACAGAAATATCTCTGTCAGAGAAACAGGATGTGAACAGGATCTCACACCTGTACCAGGTTTTGTCATCATAAAATATTATTTATTTTATTTATTTGTTTTTGAGATTTTTAGTCCACCCTCCCCAAAGTGGGGTCAGGGTGGATCACAAGAAGCTGAGTCCAAGACTTGTTACAATAAAATCACATTCCAATCAGTTAGTAAACAATAAAAAAAAACATTCAGGTAGAAAGAGTTTCATATCTGTTAAAACTGCAGGTGGAATCAAAAGGACCCTTTCGGCAGATTGGGAGCCAGAGCAGGGAGGCCAACTAAGATAGACGCCCACCGCCTCAACCAAAGGCTTGGCAGAACAGCTCCATTTTGCAGGCCCTGTGGAATGATAGAAGGCCCCGCGGGCGCTTATCTCCAGTGGGAGCTGATTCCACCAGGCCAGAGCCAGGGTGGAGAAAGCCTGGTCCTGGTCGAGGCTAAGTGGGTGTCCTTTGGGCCAGGGATAACCAGTAGATGTTGATCCTGTGAGTGCAAGGCTCTTTGGGGCACATATGGGAAGAGGTGGTCCTTCAGATATATCAGTCCCAGGCCGTGCAAAGCTTTGAAGGTTAATACCAACACCTTGAAACAGATCTGGTACTCAATTGGTAGCCAGTGCAAGTGGTACAATACTGGCTGAAGGCATGCCCACAGGTGTACAGTTGTCCACAGGTGTACAGCTGGACTACTTGGAGTTACTGGATCAGTCTCAAGGGCAAGCCCACATAAAGTGAGTTACAGTAATCAAGCCTGGAAGTTACCATTGCATGGGTCACTGTAGCCAAGTCCAGGGAGGAGATTTAGGGGGCCAGTTTGCCTGATCTGCTGGAGATAGAAAAAGGCAGACCTGGCAACTGCGGTGACCTGGGCCTCAATAGAAAGTGAGACATCCAGGATCACCTCTAGGGTCCTCACTTTCTGGGCTGGTGCAAGTGATGCACCATCCAGGGTGGGCAGCCTGATCCCCATCCCGACTCCCCACCAACTCAGGTACAGGACCTCCATCTTTGTTGGATTGAGTTTCAACCGGTTCTGCTGCAACCAACCAGCCATGGTCTCCAGTGCTCCGGTCAGAGTAGGGGGTCATCTGTATATTGGTGACACCCCAACCCAATAACAAATATCCAATAACAAACAGAGTAGGGGGTCATCTGTATATTGGTGACACCCCAACCTAAACCCCCAAACCAACTAGGCGAGCGGGTACATGTAGATGTTAAACAACATTGGTGAGAGGATTGCTCCCTGCAGCTCACTGCACTCAAGTGGGTGCCACGGGGAGACCCTCTCACCAAGCACCACCCTCTGTCCCTGACTGCGGAGAAAGGAGGAAAACCATTGAAGGACAGTCCCCTGAACCCCAATGTCGGTGAGGTGGTGGGTCATAGGATCATAACTGACTGTGTTGAACTCTGCCATTAGATCTAACAGTAAAAGCAGTGCTGACCCACCCTGATCCAGGTGCCTCCAGAGGTCATCTGTAAGGGCGACCAGTGGCATCTCTGTCCCATGACCAGGGCGGAAACCAGACTGGAAAGGGTCAAGGATAGATGTGTCATCCAAGAAGACCTGGATATTCTGATGAACTATGAATTTATTTTCACTCTTCAGTTGATCCATACAGCTACAGCACTGTCATTGCTCATATGTAGAGATGTATTTTGAACCATTTTAATCCTAAAAGAACAGCTGTTCATATTCCGTACTTTGGGAAGAGCATAACTGTCCTGTCATAGACTTGGTATCTCAGAGGGTTGCCAGACCCTCAGTCTGGGCGGGGTCTCCCCAATTTTTGAGGATTCAGCCCACAACCGGCCAGCTGGCTGGAGGGGGAAGCCCCACGCCCCAACAGCCTCCTTGTGTAGCAGAATTGCTGAGGTGATGATGTCATACGGAAGTTACATCAGCATGCTGGGGACATTGTGCGGCAATGCTCCAAAAATTTGGGCAAAACTCTGTGGTATCGCCACATGATGTCCCCAGCATGATGACACCACCCCACCCACCCTGCTCCCAGAAAGCTGCCTCCCACCCCCCACTAGCAGAGTAAGTTAACCTGGCAACCCCAGTTTCTCATCTACTAATAATACAGAGAACTTAAGATTGCCCATGAATTCTGTGTGAGATAGTTTATCCCTTCCATCACGAGCTGCCAGATTCATGTTCCATCAACAATCATTGGAGACCTGTGTTCAAAGAACTTGGATGGCTGCTTCGAACTAAGACCTTTCCCCTCCCCTCTAATGGCCTAGGCGTACGTTATTTCATCACCATAGTTGCTCATCTGTTCCACTGCAAACCACCCAACCTCTGTTTGACCGTTTCTTCTTTAGGCTGTGCGTGGTGCATATCTTAATTAAAGTGATCTTTCACTTCCCTTCCAGATGCTGCACCATTTAGCAGTATTTTACTGCTGAGCTTTCCTGCTGTGCAACATTTGAACCTTGCATGACACCCGAGGAACTCAGCAAAATTTTATCATCACACTAAATTTAGGTTAGTCAGTGGTTACCAAAGAAAAGTTATGACTAGTGATTGGGTGTTTGTTTGGGGTTGGTGGCTGCTATTGCATACTTAGGGCTGTCAGTCTCCAAGTGGGCTTGGAGTCCTGGAATTATAACTTATCTCTAGACTACAGGTATCAGTTCCCTTGGAGAAAATGGTAGCTTTAGAGGGCAGACTCTGTGGTATGCCATAGATTCCAGGTGAAATCACTTCCTGAATTCCCCCCTCCACAGTCTTTGCCCCCATATCCCCAGGAATTTCCTAGGCCAGAGTTGGTAAGCCTAGGTAAACTTGACCACCTCAGCTGCAACTATTTCTAAATGCTCCTTCCACTTTCTGCTACCATCCATGAAATGAACATATTGGCTTGGGGGAGTGGGGAGGCAGAAACGGTATGGGAGAAGAGACATTGTCAACTTCTTTTTTTCTTTTTTAATAGTTTATTTAGGAGAAAGATAACCATACAAGTAAAACATTACAGAGTCAATGTGCCATGATCAATACAAAGAGAAACTCTGCAACAAACATCATAACAAAGCACAACATTATGAAAAGTTAAAGTAGAAATGTTGCCTGATATAAAGTTAAGGGGAAGGAAAATAAGCAGCTCAGCCTAACAAACAGGGTCTCACAATACGAGTTAGCAAGCGCCCGTTAAAGATGAAGCCATGAGATGTAAGTGGTGTTGGATAGTAGGAGACCTTTGTCTGTCCTATATTGCTAGAAGGGAACTAGGTATGGACAAATTTAGAGTATCTCTTATATGTTCCAGATTGTGCTCGAAGTATCATATCAGACATCTTGCTCATTATGAATTCATCCCAGATTTTGTTTCGCCAGACAGTCAAAGTTGGAGGGTTGGATGATTTCCATACAGCTGCTATGGTTATCCTAGCTGCTGTGAGAAGAATTGTCGTTCATTCCAAAAGGTTATCATTCCATATGGAAGGGTCCTGTAGATGTAGTAGGACAATTTCAGGCAAAAAGAAGAGGCTTTTGTAAAGTAATTTCAGCGATTTCTTCCAGTACTTCTCCCCATTTTTTTTGTATAACTGGGCAGTCCCACCAGCAGTGCAGATAGCCCCACATTGATTCGAGCATAATGAGGTGTGACTTGAATTCACGTGATGTAGACCATGAATCCATCCAATGGTTGCACCATCCAGCCCACACTTAACCAGCTTATTCTCAAGGATATCATGAGAAACTTTGTCAAATGCTTTATTGAAATCTAGATACACTATACCCACAGCATTGCCAGAGTCAACCATTTTAGTAACTCTGTCAAAAAAGGAGATAAGGTTGGTCTGGCATGACTTATTCTTGATAAACCCATGCTGGCTACTACCAATTAACTCATTCTGTTCAAGGTGCTCACAGACAGAGCGTTTAATAATCTGCTCTAGAATTTTTCCAGGTATTGATGTCAAACTGACAGGCCTATAATTTCCTGGGTATAACACCAATGGGAGACAGTCTTGAAAAATTGAAGTCAGATGTTGAAGACTGGAGACATGTTAGCCAATGAACTTTTTCTAACGTAACGTTGAGCTATTCTGATGCTGCGCCCTGTCCTAAGGTTTTGTTAAAAAAAACCAGCCTCCCATAGCTTCAGAACATCATGGCTCCACTGCAGCAAGATACTGTATGAGAGGAATTAAGGTATTTAGGAAAGCAAATGACTGGACATTTCTACCCACTTAACAGTCACACACTTACCTACCTCACAGGGTTGGTGTAAGAATAAAGAAGTAGAAGATGAGATTGGATTTATACCCCACCTTTCACTACCTGAAGGAGTCTCAGAGTGGCTTGCAATCTCCTTTCTCTCCCCCTCCCCACAACAGACACCCTGTGAGGTAGGTGGGGCTGAGAGAGCTCTTTCAGGAACTGCTCATGAGAGAACAACTCTGAAACCAGGACACCAAACTGGATAAATGAACAATGCAAGCTACTTTGTGTCACCATTGGAGAAATATCCCCCTCCTTGACAAAAGGGGTTTAAGAACCTTCCTGAGTTATCAGAGGCAGTGTGCTTTAGTGGGCGGAACGTCTGACAAGGATCTGGGGGCTTCAGTCCCAGTCTGCCACAGAAGGTGGGTGGCCCAGTCACAGACTTTCAGCCTATCTCATGGGCTTGTTGTGAGGATAAAACGAAGAATGTAAGCCTCTTTGGGTCCCTGTTGAGGAGAAAGGTGGGATTTGGCCTTTGTTATAAATCTAATTTTGCCTACAGTTTGTCAGGAAAGGATGATCTCTGACATTGTTGCTTCATCTGGTATTTCTGCAGCTCTTTTGTCAGGAGACGCAGCTATGGCTGTCAACTCTGTGTTGGAAAGTTCCTAGAGATTTGGGGGTGCAGCCTCAGGAGTGTGGTGTTTGGGGAGGAGAAGGACCTCAACAGGTTAGAATGCCATGGAGGGCACCATCCAAAGGAGCCATTTTCTCCAGGGGAACTGATCTCTGTAGTCTGAAGATCAGTTATAATTCTAGGAGATCTCCAGGCCTCACTTGGAGGATCGCAAGCCTAAGAACTCCTCACTCTGTGGCTGAGCACATGCTTTGCATCCAGAAGACCCCCAGGGTGATAGTTGAGGAGTACGTTAAGTAGCCAGTCAGCTGAAGCTAAGCAAACCTGGGTCTGAATGGGAGACCTCCAGGGGATTCTGTATAGGCCTTCTTGCGTTTCATGATGGAAGGAATGTGAGATGTAAGAACAAGGAAGTAAATAAGTCGCAGATATTTCCTGTTAAAGATTTCCGTTAGTAGAACTGAGAGGACTCAAGTTTTGGAGATCCATTGCTTGTCAGAGTTTATGGTCCATCTGGCCCAGCACTTTTTGTAGGAATCACTATAAGGCAGTTCATACACTGATGTGCTCGTACTGCTATGAGGTGAAAGTGGATGAATTTCACGTTTTTGAGGGGGAATAAAGTTGTATACAAACGATACTCTCGATGCAGGAGTATTTAATAAGATATCAGGTGTTCCCAGTACAGTCATATATGGGGAAGGCACCCCTCCTAAGGAATCTGGAAGTTTCATCTCAGATAAGGAACAACAGAAGAAAACATGTCTCCAAGCCTAGTCAAATAAAAGAAGATCGGGAACTGCTTATCCACCTTACTTCCCCAGAGCTAGTACCTAAGTGGTGTACTGATCATATGAATAATGAAAAACACCTCTGGAATGCTGAAGAATTACCACCTCAAAATGACCATCCATTAGCTTTTACCTCTCCATAGTTGAATATGGATACCTTAGTAAAAAAGGGTTCTCATATAGGTTGAGTTGAGGGCACTGAGGAGAGCTTACTGGCATCTGTTGGTGCCTTTCCAACAAAAGAACAGGACAAAATGTTACAGAGATTACAAAGGCGGACTACCGCCTTACACGCCATCAAAACAAAGCCAATTGTAAATCAGATGAACAGTCCTGTTTAGTCGAGATGTCTTCAAACACGCTCTCATGGGCTGAGAGCTTATCTCTGCCATTGAGTCCCTTTAGTCACAGGTTTTTAGATGACATATCCAACCTTTAAGGAAAAAATGAGTGACTGAGAATATTACCCTGGAAAATGACTGGCTGGGCTGCTAGAATGAGGTCAAGTGATGTAAAAAAAATTCTGAGTAGATTTGACCTCATAATGCTTTAGGAAACATGGGTAAAGACTAAATTTTATATTTCTGGCTTTACTTTGTATTTTTTACCTGTGGCTGATACTGGGGGTAATGGAAGGTGTTCTGGAGGGTTGATTTGTTTGATCTCAGTAAACCTCAAAGTGAAGGTTATTGAATTACCTAACAGTTTTCCTTGCACAATGGCATTACTACTGGAGTTTAAGGAATTTTCTATAATTTTGGTGAATATCTATCTCCCACCATATATTCATAAATTCAAGATCTCCCAATGTTGAACCCAGTTAGAGGTCTACTTGGTCTACTTGTTTGTCCAAGATGAATCCCATGACCACAGTACTGGAGACCGATGCTAGAGTTGGAGACCTTTTTTTTGAAATGTTACAAAACTCAGATAAAGGACATTCCAGTTATGAATTGTAGAAGATCCAAAGATAAGAAAATTAATGGATCTAGAAGACATTTTGCATACTTATTATTAAAGAATGACCTGGTAATACTAAACGGATGCACTCAGTTTGATGGAAAAGAAGATTTTACTTGTATCAACCATGGCTGAGTTGATACTGGCAGTTTGCCCCGTTATAGCTGCGTGTGAGCAATGTTTCACAAGCAGATTAACAGGGCCGTTCATGCAGGCACATCTGTCTGGTGTTCCCTACTCGTAGTCAACCCATCGTGTACTGCTTCGCTCCCGTGTTTAAAAGATACCTGGTGAAAGTGGTAGCAAATCCCGGAGAGCGCCTTTATCCCGCTTCATTCCGCTTCAGGGAAGTGTAAATGCTAACCTGATGTCCACCGGGTGTTTCCGCGCATAAGGGTCACTTGATTGCCCTGGAGAGGCAGCAGCGATATGATTGGATGTGCTCCACTCTACCACCCAATGCAGTGCTAGCACAACAGGATCCTGCCCAAATTGCCCCAATGCGCTTATGCGCATGAGCGCATATGCGCACATAGCCGAATTACCAGGAAAACGCCGTTTACAGCCGCGCCTCCGCGTCAGCAGTCTGAATGCTCCCTCATGCCTCCTCCTGGTATGGTCCCGCATCAGTCAGTGCAGTGTGACCGGGAAACCCCACGACTCGCTCCCGCTTCAAACTGCCAGTCTGAACTCAGCCCATATGAGGCCAAAGTGTAGTAGATTATTTTGTTGTTTCTGCTGACTTACTCAAAACAGTTGAATCCCTGGAAATAAAGGATTATTTGTGGGGAGTGATCACTTTCCAATACAATTACTATTGCACCTAGACATCTGTCGCCTCTCATCTAAGGTAATGAACTTAGCTCCGGTCCAGTCATATAACACCTTAAGATCATTGAGACGGTGTGAAGCTGTTGAAGAGAAAGTGAAAGCATAAATGGACTTGATAAAAACTAGATATACAGGTTCCCAAGTATCTAGGAACACAGGAAATATGGATTTTTTTTACTGAATTAATTGACTTTTTTTCAAGCCGCCTATGGTAACAGCAAAGCCCATGGGGTAAGGCATACCCAACAGAAATGGTTGGTACAATTCTGTGAGTAAGGCACTTAAAATATCAACCAGGAGCCTATATAGACAGTTAAAAAGTGTGAGTTGAACAGATGTACTGCCAAGTATTCTGAAACTGAAAAAAGAATATAAAAAACTATTGAAATTCAAAAAGTTTGAGGCCCGGAAAAGAGATTGGGTGAAGGTAAATGAAATCTCTTTTGCCAATTCAGCTGAACTCAGCACATTTTGTTCTCCTACGAATAGACAGGAAACCTTTGCTGAGAAAGCAGTACAAAATATAGACCCTTTCAGTTGTTCTCCATCCACTTAATTGTACACTGAGGGAAAGGACTAACAACAGCAGTGGGAGTAGAACAGTTTTCCCACTCTAGGGCTCAACCTGTACAACATGGCTGGTGGGAAACTACATGGCCTGAAGTTCTGTCCAGACCTTGTTTGAGAGTTGATATGAATGCTTTGTTGATGGGCCTGCAGAATGGTGTACCACTGTTACATTTCTGCTTTCTGAGTTTTTCATTGCTGAGTGTCTCAGCACTGAAATAGTTCTCCAGATATGAGTCACAACTCTCTCCAGTGGTGAAAAAATGAGGAGGGAGCTGCTGCATTCCCTTCTCTTCCCACCCTTTCCCCTGCCCCTTTAGACTGTCCATGTGCCTGCTCATAGTGCAGTCCTAAATGGAGATATACACTTCTAAGACTATAGACTTCCATAAACTTAGAAAAATGTAACTCTGCTTAGGACTGCATTACCTACTGCTGAATGGAAGGCTAAATGCTCTGGGGACAGAGCCAGTTCTCTGACTGTGAAAGGCCCAGAGTACAGAAAGGAAAGCGCATAGCATTGTCACCTCCTAGAATTGCACCCCAGCAGCCGGGTGCAACCTGGACACCAGCCTACCAGCGCTGCTATAGGGACCTTGGACCTGGTCAATGGCAGCACAGGAGCCAACAGGATCCAAGCTACAACCAGTCAAGACTCAGCTCACTTTGGGTACCAGCAGTGTGCAAGGTGATAGATGTGGTCTTCCAACCAGCAGACTGCAGTGAACAACCCCCACAATAGGCTAATGTGCTTCCCCACTGGAATTTGTATTCAAATCAGAGGGACAGTCTGGCTGTGGTATTTGCCATGAAGAAACTAGAGGGAGTTTCTTCACCCATGTCCAGTCTAAGGGAGTTGAATGGGAAGTGTCCTTGCAAGTTGGTCCCACCAAAAATAGAGTAGTTTTAAGCATGGGTCCCACTTCAGAGTTTGAGAACCACTTCCGTAAAACCTCTCCTCACATACAAAAACAATATTTTGTGAAACAAGGGGAAATTCACATTCAGAGAATGCCCCTTCAGATTTTGCAGTTCTGAATTGAGGTTCATCTTGGATTGAAAGCAGTCCTGGGCTATTGTCATCATTCTTTCAGCAGCAGGACTTAGAATAACCATAGTGATCAGTAGTGTTGTCAGGTTCTGACAACTCACCAGCGGGGGACTTTGAGGGGTGTCCCTAGAGGGGGTGGGGACATCCTCAGTGTAATGACATTATGCAGAAGTGATATCATCGTGTTAGGGAGGCAACCCCCGCTTGTAAAAAGCATTTTAAAAGCTTGTAAAAAGCATTTAAAGAGTCCCTCTAAATGCTTTTTACAAGTGGGGGCATGTAGCTATCTGGCCAGAAAATCTGGTGTGGGGGTGTAGTTTTTTTGGGGGAAGGTGGCCACGAAGAAGGGAAGTCTCTCTCCCTCCCCTTCTCCCCCTCCTTCTCCCCCTGCTTCCACAGCCGGCTTCTCAAACTTTGAGAAACTGGCTATGGAAGCAGAACAGACACAACAGCAAGGCCGAGTGCCTCCCCCCTCCCCGCTTTGCTGGGTGTTCTTGAAAAGACCCAGTGAGGGGACAGAGGGGGGAGGGGTGGTCTCACTGCCAGCCAACTAAGGAGGCCACATGGCTGCCGCCTCCCTTCCTGCTCCTGGGTCTTCTTGAAAAGACCCTGTGCCAGTGAGGGGAGGAGAGGGCAGCTGCGCTGTTAACTGTGCAGTTCCTTCCTCTCCGTCCATGCCTCTCCTCTCTTCCCCCCCACATGCCAGCTGTGCAGAAAGGGACTGCCAGTGGTCGCTCTTGTGGAGCGGGTTTCCCTTTGCTGGCCAGTTGGCCAGTGGCGTATAAAAGCCCATGAAATCAGGGGATCCCCTACCCCCACCTCTTTCTGTATCAGAGTCCTTTTTACAGTGTATTTTACCCACTGTTCCAACCAGAGCAAATGTTAATCAAGGCACTTCATTTATCAGCCATTTCCTTTTAACACTCTTTTATAGTGAGTCAAGTGGGTTGTTGAGGGGTATGCTTTGAACACTTCCTACACAGGGCTACTCTGGCTTGAGTGATACCAAAGTGAAGCTGCAGGGGCACTTTCAAAAATAGCTGTAGTGCACAGTATGTGGATTGTTCTGGCTGCCACAGAGCACACAAAAGACAACTTCACATGTTGCATAAAACCAGGGTCCAGTGGGTCCTCACATGCTTATCAGATGCAAGAGGTATACATCTACCATACTAATTTATATACAAAATGGAAAGGGGTATGTGACGGATTGCACAGAAAAGCAGGCTTTTTAAAATGCTGCTTGTGTCAGAGAGTCAGGGAGTTCATGAGTTAATCTTCCATGGAGAGAACAGCGTATGTGATTGGCTGCTCTTCTCACTCCCTGATTGGCCAACATCAGCTGAGAAAGTAAATAAAACAGCTGATCTGGAGGTCGTTCATCTTTGGTCTTTGTTTGAAATCTAACATCTGGATCAGTAGTTAAAGGGTTTGGCTTCTGAGGGAAGAGACATTTGGGAGTCAGGCAATAGTTAGAAAAGTACCTCTACAGAGAGAAGAAGAGAAACCCTACTGTCTTAAATATATTAAAACTGCTCTGAAGGAGAATTTAGATTCTCAGTCAGGAAAGCTACAGAACAGCCTTATACAGACCAAGGATGCTGGAGAAGGATTTGGCAGAAGGTCTGGTTAGTTAGAGTGAACTCCCATGCAAGGCAAATAATAAAAGGCGTTATTGCTTCTTAGGGATAAGGAGAATAACTTCCTGTCAGTGAAAGAGGTTGGGAAGAAAACTCTGGTCCGTGATAAGGGGGAGAAGTTTAGACACTTCAGGAGTACATGAAAAGCTGTAATATCTAAAGGGTAACCTAGAACTCTGAAGGAAGAAATCTAGAAACTTTAAGCAAATGCTGTCCTCCAGACAGTGCTTAAATATATTAAACAAAGTACCTCTCAAAGAAAGAACTAGAAAACCTTGGAACAAAACTCCAAATGCACTCTCTTGAATATTCTAAGAATTCAGCTCTGTATATATTAGAAAGTTTTTACCTCAGCAGTCTCAAAACCTTGAATACCCCTGTTATACATATGTTCCCTGCCTATTTAATAAAATCTTTATTCTGTTTTTTAAAGTTTATTTATTTATTTATTTATTCATTCGATTTATACCCCGCCGTCCCTGCCAAAACAGGCTCAGGGCAGCTGAGTTAATTTTCCTCACGTACCATTTCACAAGGATTTATAAAACAGCTCCTATCTTCCCCTCAAGTTCCTAAACTAATATCTAAACAAAGGGTGGGACAGTTTCAAGTTTATAACAATAGAGAAGATATACACACTACTGTAGGGCAACTTTGTCCCTGAGGGGAACTGAAGATTTGGCAGGAAAAATCTGCCAGACAGTTGGGGACATACAGGGGTTCATCATAGGGGGTTACAGAAATGGCCACATGTTCTGAGTTGTTCAAATGTATATATACAAACTATTTTACATATGTACCTAAAGGTAACATGTTAAGAACAACACACAAGTCCCATCCTGCTGATTGTATAGATTTACATCGTGTAATCAGCCTTGAGTTTCAGTGAGAAAGGTGGATTACAAATAATGTCAATAAATAAATAGAGTTCCACACATCTGGGAACTGAGGTCAGCCACAGCTCTTTGTCAAGTTCACACATGGTGGCAAAACCAGATTTTCAGCTAAGTAATCAATAAAACAGTCCTAGAAGAGTCCTGTTAGGTTGTTTTAGTTCTCCAGCTACGTAAAGCAGAGGTTCTCCATTAATGAAAAAGCCCAGCAGGAACTCATTAGCATATTAGGCCACACCCCATATTACCAGAAGTGTGGTCATCCAGCCACACCCACCTTTTGCTTCTTATTCTGTTTACCTTGTTTGTTGTCAAAACCCAGGGCATTTTTTGTAGCAGGAACTCCTTTGCATGTTAGGCCACAGAGCCCTAATGTAGCCAATCCTAATGAGTTTCTGCTGTTGGGTGTGGCCTATTATGCTAATGAGTTCCTGCTGGGTGTGGCTAGCTTGGGAGCCAGCTGAAACTCAGTTCCTGAGCGTTCCTGCCCAAAAATAGCCCTGGATTTCACACTGTCAGGCTTGGGCTCAATAGGTTCTGGATCAGGTTAGCTCACTACAGAAGTAATTATCCTTCTGTATAAGTTTACGTATACTAGTACATAATGATGATAATTACTTCTGTTGTGAGCTAACCTGATCCAGAACCTACTTGTTCTGGTTTCTGTAGATTTCACTTGTTCTGGTTTCACTTGTTCTGGTTTCTGTAGATTTCACTGGAGACCAAGCCCCATGAGGAAAGGCTGAGGGACTTGGGAATGTTCAGTCTGGAGAAGAGGAGGTTGAGGGGGGACATGATTGTTCTCTTTAAATATTTGAAGGGCTGTCATTTAGAGAAGGGCAGGAAGCAGAGGATAGGACTTGCAATGATGGATTTAAATTAAGGGCGGGAAGGTACTGGCTGGGTATTACGAAAAACGTCTTTACAGTAAGCGTTGTGCAACAGTGGAATCAGCTGCCTTGGGAGGTGGTGAGCTCCCCCTCACTGGCAGTCTTTAAGCAGTGGCTGGACAAACACTTGTCAGCAGGGCTCTTTTTATATCAGGAGCTCCTTTGCATATTAGGTGACACACCCCTAATGTAGCCAATCCTCCAAGAGCTTACAGTAGCCGCTGTAAGAAGAGCTCTGCAAGCTCTTGGAGGATTGGCTAAATTAGGGGTGTGTCGCCTAATATGCAAAGGAGTTCCTGCTACAAAAAGAGCCCTGCTTGTCAGGGATGCTCTGGGCTGATCCTGCATCGAGCAGGGGGTTGGACTAGATGGCCTGTATGGCCCCTTCCAGCTCTGTGATTCTGTGATTCTTACTTTGCTGTTCACCAACTGTGGAGAGTGGACCACGCCCACTCTGATTGGATTTTCACTGAACTCAAACTTGCTTTCATCTGCGTACCACAGTATAATGACCCTTCTGGACTCTTCATAATAATTCCCCACCCTTCCTTCAATCTGTATCTTTGTGTATATATTCCTTTTTACCCAATATTTCATGCACCTGGTAAAGTCTGCTTTATTTATTACTAGGGAGCAAAGCCCCTTGTGGTGGAAGACAACGGGCCCTAGGAAGGAAGGGAGGGAGGGTGGAAGGGAGAGAGGGTTGGAGAAAGGAAGAAAGGAAGGAAGGAAGGAAGGGGGGGAAGAGTGAAAGAAAGGAGAGAGGAAGAAAGGAAAGGGGGGAAAGGAAGGGAAGAGGGGTGGAAAAGGGCTTCTCTGGGCCTACTGCCCCCATAGAAGGCCCAGGGGATGGTGTGGGGGGCGGAAAAGGGCTTTTCTGGGCCTACTGCCCCCACAGAAGGCCCAGGGGATGATGTGGGGGGCGGAAAAGGGCTTTTCTGGGCCTACTGCCCCCACAGAAGGCCCAGGGGATGGTGTGGGGGGCGGAAAAGGGCTTTTCTGGGCTTACTGCCCCCATAGAAGAAGAAGAAGAGAAGAAGAGATTGGATTTATACCCTGCCCTTCACTGCCCAAAGGCGTCTCAGAGCGGCTTAACAAACTCCTTTTCCTTTCCCTCCCCACAACAGACACCCTGTGAGGTAGGTGGGGCTGAGAGAACTCTAACACAAACTGTCTTTGAGAGAACAGCTGTGCCAGAGCTGGCCCAGGGGATGGTGGG
The DNA here is from genome assembly GCA_029375565.1 of Gekko gecko. Classification (NCBI taxonomy): domain Eukaryota; kingdom Metazoa; phylum Chordata; class Lepidosauria; order Squamata; family Gekkonidae; genus Gekko; species Gekko gecko. Next base: position 79,186,305 of record JAPDNY010000003.1, on the reverse strand, counting down.
GGGGGCAGAAAAGGGCTTTTCTGGGCCTACTACCCCCATAGAAGGCCCGGGGGATGGTGTGGGGGGGCAGAAAAGGGCTTCTCTCACCTGCCTCAGCCTTGAGGGCCTGTCCCTGCGCTCACACTCCAGACGGTCCTCTCCTGTCGGAGGACTGGAGCAGACTGAGCCGAACACACTGACTGGGGCTGACATGGGTGGGACTTCGCCAAGCAGCCAGTCAGCCCTGGCCAGTGTCCTCTGACTGCCAGTTCTTGTGCCGAATCAATTACGGCAAGCATAGAATGTGGTGGAACCAAAATTCAAATATTAATAAGGACAGGTTTATTTATTTATTGGTTCAATCTGTACTCCACCCTCCCCACAAAGCAGGCTCAGTCAAACCTACGTTGACACATAAGACACAGTTAAAATCCACATAAAAGCATTTAAAACAATACAAGTATACAATCAAGTTCATAAAGTGCTAGTAGTAAACAGTTAATTATTTGCGATGGCATATCTTAACAGAGCACCCGATGTTCTAAAAAACCTTCTGATCATTATCTTATAATATACGGGCAGCGTAGGCTGGATGTCAAATCCAAGGGCCAGGGCTCTGTGGCGGCCAGGGCACTGTGGTAGTAGCGGCTCTCTAATTGAAAGCCTGATGGAAGAGCTTACGAAAGGTAATGCCACCCTATATATTAGTCTTCACAGTAACACAAGATTCTTTTTAGGTTTTTTTTTTGCAAACCTGGGGGGGGGGTCACCCAAGTTTGCAGGAAAACCTGTTTTGGCTAAGTGTTCCCCCTTTCTGTGGGTTTAGATATCCATAGATAGGGGGCACAAATGGGTATTAGATGTATAGATATCTATGCTGGGTATTGAATGCAAAGTACACATTTTACTGGCTGTTCCTAAGGCATGTTTTGAATGCCATACTTAAGTTACCAAAGACACAAATTCTATACCGTTGTCTTACAAGAAAGGTTTAGCATTCTACTCCATCCAGGCTGTTCTACATCCAGCTGGCAGAAAATAAAGGAAAACCCCACAAATCATAATTGCTCACAACCTTCACCAAGGTTGCTGACAGCAGGCAGGTGCGATGTGCAGCTATAAAGGGTTAAGCTGCTAAGTCATTTCTCATTTGCTCCACGCACACCCTGACGAGGCTGGGATGAATAAGGCTTATCCGTACACACAAGGTCCTCGGGACACTTTCCTCAGAGCAGTATAGCATGGCTTGCCAAAACTGATGGTGATGTGTCACTTAGGGATTTGAGGGAGGCCCTCTAAGACTCTAAGGCCAGGAGACTGAATGTTATTTGAGGGGCTTTTCAGACTCCACCCCCTGTCAATGTGATCCCCCCCCAACTCAGCTGGGGTGAAAAAAACAGATATGCAGACACACACTCTTTTCAAAAACCAAATGTAAAGAAAACAAATGCATGGTTAGGTTTAGGACATTCCTTCAGAAAATGAAATCTCTGTTTTAGAAGTCTTATTGCCTAAGTTAACGTGGGGGCGGTGGAATAACTGGCAATCCCAATCAAGAATTTGATTTTAATCACATTCTCCCCGGGAGGGGGGGTCACTCACCCCCTCTCCCTCCTCATCACTTACTCTTAAGAAAGCAGCCAAGTGCCAAGGTGCACGCTTGTGAGGAATTTCAATGCCTTTTGGGAAACTCCTTCTTCCCCAAATCTCCTTTCTAGTTTTTGGGGTCCCTGGTAGAAACTTCCACCACTAAAGGTAATCCTGATTCTGTGTCCCAAAATTCCTCCAGTGCTTTGAGTTACCGGGAAGATGGGATCTGTGTGTGTGTCCGGACCAATCCTTAGAGTGCAGAGCTGGCTCTCCATTTCACACCCAACTGTGTTATCCAATCCTACAGTGTTTTGCACCACTGGTTTCTAGGATTCTAAACCAGTGATATTAAAACTTATCTAGTCCTGGCCACAGACACACAAACACACACACCCATACAGTGCAAGCTTCCCAGGCCCGTAGCCAGAATTTTTAAATTTGGGGGCCTTTAAATAAGTAAAGGGGCACCCCACACAAACCTCTGCTGCCCCCCAAGGGAGTGCCTAGGCTGGATGGGAAGTCGGGGGCCTTGACCGGAAGTCAGGGGGCCAGGCCCCGAGATGTCCCACTGTAGCTACGGGCCTGAAGCTTCCTCCACATATCAGTCCTTCCTTCTCATACTTTAGTCTCCGTACATGTCACTATTTTCCTGCCTGAGTGTAACTTAAGGCATTACAGAAATGTTCACACTGATGTATGTATTTTCCTAAACAGCTTCTCATTCATAACAGTAATCTAGTAAGTATTCCTTCCTGCTAAGATGATGGTTCAATGTCAGTGGGGATGTCAGTGAGGAAGAGGAAAGAGTGAGGAAGAGGAAAGGACCTAACAGCTGAATCTGTTGATTAAACCAGTTGATTAAATGTGTCAAAAAGGACAATAAGAGCACATTCTTCTACTGAAATGCCCAGCAAGCAGAGTGAGCATCCTAGAGCATCCTAGAGTTCAGAAATTACTTCTGGATCTGAGATGGAGCAGGTGCAGAGAAGAGCGACAAGGATGATCAAGCCCCGTGAGGAAAGGCTGAGGCACTTGGGAATGTTCAGTCTGGAGAAGAGGGGGCTGAAGGGGGACATGATCGTTCTCTTTAAGTATCTGAAGGGCTGTCATTTAGAGGAGGGCAGGGAGCTCAGCAGAGGATAGGACTCGCAATAATGGGTTTAAGTTAAGGGCAGGAAGGTACCAGCTGAATATTAGGAAAAACTTCTTTACCCTACAAGTAGTGCAACAGTGGAGTCAGCTGCCTGGGGAGGTGGTGAGCTCCCCCTCACTGGCAGTCTTGAAGCAGTGGCTGGACAAACACTTGTCAGGGATGCCCTAGGGTGGATGCTGCATTGAGCAGGGGGTTGGACTAGATGGCCGTATGGCCCCTTCCAACTCTGTGATTCTGTGATTACATTTTCATTGGCCAGAGTTAATGCTTTACAAGGAAGAGCATGTAATCATTTCAAACAATGAAACAGAACCCTGTCTGTCAATGTAGTTCCATCAACATATAGGGATTAGTGCAATTTCGTTCATGGCTTCTGCCATGATCTGTGCAGGACTGGGAGCAAGGCCTAGTGTGGCCTGGTCCCAGGAGAGACCTGCATGGCAGTAGAATGCAGACATAGCCTACAAACCCCACAATGCTTAGTGACAGTTGTAATCAATCAGTGTACAGGGATTGCGTGAAGAGACTGTTACATACTTTGTAGGCTGTGGAAAACAATGTTCTTTTCCCCTCACAGAACTAAACTGAAGGGGGCTATGATATAAACTGTGTGTGCCGTGAGGAAACTGTGTTCTTTTGCTCTTCTGTGGTCTTGTCTCACAGAGGGGACAGTCTGGTCTGAGGAGAAAGATCCCTCGCTTGGGACAGAATGAGTACAGGCAGGATGCCTGGTATAAGAAGGCTGTGGGCCTTGAAATAGTAATTAGTTAAGCAAAATAGGGAGTCATGTTAGATTCCTTTATTTTGCCTTTAAACACTGTTATAGCTTCTAAGCACCTTGTCCTGTTTTCCTTGCCCAGTACAGTGTTAATAAACCCTTTGTTTTATGTTCTCTGTGTAAAGTACTGGGTCAAGATGTTTTCTTCCACCTTGGTGAAAGCGCATTCCCTGGCATGTTGGTGCAGCGCAGCCATAAAAGCGGCTGCTGTTTCGCTGGGCTTCTGGATGCACCCCTGGAACGCCATTTGCCTGGCCATCATTGTTGGCTTGGGTGTGAAATACCTGGTCAAGGCTTCGACTGTCTCCTTGTATGGGCATTCAAGGATTGCCTTAGGAGCCAGGAGGTTCTTTGCGAGTCAGATGGTGGCCATACCACAGGAACTGAGGAGGAGGGCCGGTCTCTTGCTGGTGTTGGTCACCTCATGGTAGGCAAGGTAGCAGGTCAGTTGGTCCATCCATGAATCCCAGAATTCGGGATGTGTGGGGTCAAAAACTTCTAGGTTTCCTGAAGCAGTTGCCATAACTCTAGCGTGATGCGAGGAACCCGGGACTCCCCCGCTATGAGGTAACTTGCACTTGGCAACCATAAAGTGGCTCTACACCAAATTAGTCCACATAACTGGATATGTGAGGCTGGTAGGGTAGGGTAGGCCAGATATGGTGAGGGATCCGCTGCCTCATCCAAAGGCCTGGTGGAACAGCTTTGTTTTACAGGCCCTGCAGAACTGTAAGTCCCACAGGGCCCTGATCTCAACTGGGAGTGTGTTCCACCAGGCTGGAGCCAGAGCTAAAAAGGCTCTGCTAGAGGCTAGGCATATATCTCTCAGGCCAGGGAGTTCCAGTAAATGTTGTTCAGCTGAGCATAAAGATGTTTGGGGAACATATCGAGAGAGGCTGTCAGGCAGATATGTTGGTCCCTGACCCGACTTAAGCAATAAATATGTAAATGCAATTTTCAAGAAGAAAATGCAGTTTTAAATTCAAGAAGCTTATCTTGTCCCAGATATCCTTGCAGACCCCCTCCCCATCACATAGAATCTAGGGATTTCTACAAGAAAGTTGTATTACAGTGTGTGGACTAGAATGCATAATCATCCTAGACACATGTGCACCTATGAATGGTGCATGTCATTGTGTGTGTATGTGGTGCACATGTGCTGAAATCCGTACAGTAACTAGTTAACATCAAATATCCCACAAATCTTTGGAGGTTTAAAAGCAGGTTAACACTAAAAATGCCTGGGGTGTCAATAGTGACAATCAGTGACGTGTCATATCTCTGTGATAGCAGTCACACTACAGCACCTTGAAGCTTCTAATTGCCTTATTCTATGGGTGGAAGTGTTTCCTATACAAGAACTTGTCATGGGTCAGCTGAGGCTCAGTGACAGCAAGGACTCCTCAGGAGAAGAGGAGCCCCGTGTCATCAGCTCTGAGTCAGCAGAAGCTGGCAAGCAGGAAGGTGAGCTGCAGGCTTGTCAGGATTCACAGCCAACAGCTGGTGCAGAACCACCCACACCCTCCAGCCCTAATTCAACAGGTGAAACTCAGTTGATTGTTTCTAGCCCTCCAGTATCACCCATACCCTTAGAACGCTGCAGATGGAGGCTACGGACAAAACTACAGGAGAGATGAAAAAGTGCATGCCTCCTTCCCTGATGCCAGCTGCTTGAGTAGTTGCAGGATTACTCCTGAGCAGCTGGCTGCAAGCATGATCCTTAAGCATATGGCTATAAAAACCAGCCAAGAGAGGCAATTAGGTGTGGAAACAAGTTGAGATCCCTCTGGTTCTGTGACCACTATATTGGATCCTGTCTCTACCCTGTGACTCTTTGCACCATTTCCTGACTCTGCCTTTGTCTTGCTCCTGAACCTGCTTGTGAGTAACCCTTGGTTTCTCAGGTCTTGCTATACAGACTGACTCTTGGACTAGACTCCTGGCTCTGTGCTTAACCTTGGACTGAACCTTGACTACGTTTCTTGAGTTGGTGCTTTTGTCTTACTTGCTCTGTGCTCTGGCAGCATGCCCTACACTACTTCCAGCCTGACTCCTGACAGAACTATCCCCAAAATACAGAGACTTTTAAAATCTTGAGAAGAAGCTCTTAAAGGAAAGGCCTGCAATAGTAGCTCTAGTTTTAGTAGGCATTCCAATGCAAACTGGGAGTGGAAGGGTGAAGACATATTGTGGTTACATGGGGAGATGTCAACCATTTGCAAGAGACTTCTCTCAAGACAGGGAGGGATCGGTTAGGCAATTGTCCAAAAGGGGCACATATGTCCAAATCAGTGTACTTCAGCACAAAAACATTTGCTAAAGCAGCAGATGGCAATGAGTACAAAACTGGGAATGTATCTATTTCAGCTGTTCAGTAGCTCTGAGCTCATAGGATGACACCCATCCCCTTGAGAAGTGCAAGTGGCATCAGAACAAACCATTCCCAGACAGCTGTTGGTGCTCTGCTCCTTCTCTCCCCCTGCATAACAGCGCGAGGCTTAATCTGAACATAAGAGAAGCCAATGTTGAATCAGGCCAATGGCCCATCCAGCCCAACACTCTGTCACACAGCGGCCAAAATATACCAGGTGCCATCAGGAGGTCCAGCAGTGGGGCCAGGACACCAGAAGCCCTCCCACTGCTGCCCCCTCCAGCACCAAGAACAGAGTGCATCACCTGCCCCAGACTGAGAGTTCCCATCTATACCCTGTGGCTAATAGCCACTGATGGACTTCTGCTCCATCTGTTTATCTAATTCCCTCTTGAAACTGTCCATGCTTGTAGCTGCCACTACCTCCTGTGGCAGTGAATTCCATATGTTAATCACTCTTTGGGTGAAGAAGTATTTCCTTTTATCTGTTCTAACCCGACTGCTCAGCAATTTCATGGACTGCCCACGAGTTCTTGTACTGTGAGAAAGGGAGAAAAGTACTTCTTTCTCAACCTGTTCAATCCCATTCATAATCTTATAAACTTCGATCATGTCACCCCTCAGCCATCATTTCTCCAAGCTAAAGAGCCCCACGCATTTTAACCTTTCTTCATAGGGAAGGTGTTCCAACCCTTTTATCATTCTAGTTGCCCTTCTCTGCACTTTTTCCAATGCTATAATATCCTTTTTGAGATGTGGTGACCAGAACTGTACACAGTATTCCAAATGAGGTCACACCAATGATTTATACAGGGGCATGATGATACTGGCTGATTTGTTTTCAATTCCCTTCCTAATAATCCCCAGCATAGCGTTGGCCTTCTTTATTGCAGCTACACACTATCTAGACATTTTCATTGAGTTATCTACTACGACTACAAGATCCCTCTCTTGGTCCGTCTCTGCTAGTTCAGACCCCATCAACGTGTATTTTTGTTTAGGATTTTTGGCTCCAATGTGCATCACTTTGCACTTGGCCACATTGAACCCCATTTGCCACGTTGACGCCCACTCACCCATCCTCTGTCAGCTCATTGTAAAGCCAGAGAAAGTTAGAGGGGATGGATACTTCAGGACGTTTACAGGTATTAGTAGAGCAGATTTGCCCTCCAAAGATGGTTCATGGAAGCTGTCCCAAGTGGATCCCAACTGCTACAAGCAAGAAAATATTTGCTGTGTGGAAGGGGGTGGGGAACCATACCACGTGCACCAACAGCAACCAGAACCAATGATCTGGAACATTTATCCTATCCTAAAGAGTTATAATTTCCCCCAAAGTCTAACCTACTCTTCTTCAGTTCTAAAGATCAGCAGTTTGATGCAAAATGAAAACTGCTATCACATTGCCCCTACAACGTAAAAGTTATACTTATTTTATAAACATGAATCCATGGATGAAGTGGCAACCCAAAATGATACTGAACTCTAGTGTACATATATAGCACAAACATTTATGGAAACTATAGCAGCATTCATTTCCATACAGCTGCCCTCTGCCGTAAAAGCTTGTTTTGTTTATTTACAAGAGGTGTATCCTATGGCCCCATGGGGTAAACCATTCTCTCTTCGCTTCCCCTTGGCAGGCCGACTAGGGAGGGGAAGCGAAGGGGAGGCACTTAAAGATGCCTCCCCAAACTTCTTCCCATGGCGGGCTGGCTGGGGAAGTGAAGACAGAGAAGGGGAGGCATCTTTAAAGTTTAAACCCCTTCTCTCTGGAGTCATGCTACAGGTGCAGCACGCTCTCTCCATTGTATCCTATGGCCCCATAGGGTACAATGGAGAGAGAAAGGCTTTAAACTTTTAAACCTCTGTCTCTCTTTGATTCCCAAGCTGGCCTGCAGTGGCATGCCTCCTTAGCAAAGGGAAGCCAAGTTTCTTCCTTCTGGGGCTGGCTGGGGAGGGGAAGCAAGGATAGGCAGTTAAAGATGCCTCCCCTTCTCTCTCTTTGCTTCCCCAGCCAGCCCACTGTGGCAGGCTGGCTGCGGAAGTGAAGACTGATTGGGGGGGGCATCTTTAAATGCCTCCTCTTCACTTCTCCCTCCCCAGCCAGCCTCCCCAGCTACCCCCAGTAGGCGGGGAGGTATTTAAAGTTTAAATACCTTCCCTTAGCTAGGGAGGCATGCTGTTGTGGTGCGCCTCTTCAGCGAAGGGAAGGGGTTTAAACTTTAAACACTCTCCCTTGCCTCTGGGGCTCATGCCGCCTCTGCAGCACTACTCTCCCCAGCCAAAGGAAGGTGTTTAAACTTCGCTTGGCCGTGGAGTCATACTGTGGAGGCAGCACGAGCCTCAAAGGCAAGGAAAAGTTTTTGCTGGAGAGGTGCACCACAGAGACGCACCTTCCCAGTGAAGATATTCCCGGAATGAATGCTGAATAGATTCGGCCTTCATTCGGGGAATCCCCAATCGGCCAGCCGAATCAGATGAGAGAATCTGGTTCAGCTTTCAGCATGCTGAATAATGCCGAATAGACATCATTTGAGTTTTTCTTTCGTTCAGCTGAACCGAACGCACAGCCCTATTCCCCACCCCAATTCTGCTGTCTTTCATTAATGCTTAAACCTTGTGACTCTGTGACTCTAAAGCCTGTTCTTCTCTTTTTTTGTGCATAGGTCCTTCAGAAGCTCGGCAAAGCTGACGAGACAAAAGATGAGCAATTTGAGCAGTGTGTGCTAAACTTCAACAAACAGCTGGTAAGCAGTATTTCACTTATGCCCTTTAACCCTTGATTAGTATTTCCTTGGTATGATGATTCGGTCAGAAATAGTTTTGGGGAAGGCTGAGAGGGAAGATCTGGTATTTTCCCCACTGGGAAAAAAAAATACTGCAGCGTGGATACAGGCAGTGCAGCTTTATCCAGTGGTCATGGTCAAAAGGGATAGTTGTTCAGGGCCTGCAAGTGTCAGGGGCCCATTTGTGTGCAAGAGAGAGGGCTGCCAGGTCCCCCTTACCATCGGAGGGGGATGGGGGGTAGGGTTGCCAGATCCAGATTGGGAAAGTCTTAGAGATTTGGGGGTGGAACTTGGGGAGGACAGGGGCCTCAGTGGGGAAAAAAGCCAGGGAGCCCACCCTCCAAAACATTCATTTTCTCCAGAGGAAAAGATCTCTGTAGTCTGGAGATGAGCTGTAATTCCAGGGTATCTCCAGGTCCCACCTGGAGGCTGGCATCCCTAAGAGAGATGGACACACTGAGCACATGACATATTGGTGTAGAAGGAACAGTGTGTAGAGGGAAATCAGAACTGAGAATACTGGCCTCATCCCCTCCTGTATACATTTGTTTGGCTGTGAGTGTAGTGCCTATGAACTTAAAAACACTGTGAAAGCAGGGTTCATAAACATGGGGCAACACAGGGATACCTGGTTGCCTGCTATTGTGGGAGCCCCTGCTGGTCACCCCTCCTGTTGCCTGCTGGCACCTCAATGAACAACTGGAGAAAGATAAGGGAGAAATGGGGATGTGCCAGTGGGAAGCCAACACGTGATGTCACTTCCAGTGAAAACTGGAAATGATGTCATGAAATGCTCATGAAAAAACTCTATGGATTAATCATCACTCTTGTGCTTATTTATTTAAAGCATTTTTATGCCACTTTTCTTCTCAATCAGGGTCCCCAAGGTGATAAATGTGAAAACATTTGGATAATTAAAAACAGCCTTTAAAACTATAAAGTAATTGAATAGAAAACACATAAATGTTCAGCACTAGAACCAATAACTGTTATTGAGGGGTATGCTAAATGAAACAAAAAAGTCTCCGCCAGCTGGTGGAAAACACCCTTAAGAGGAAGAGAGAGTTCCAAAGTTTTTATGCTGACTTTTGGTACAGTGATTAGGGTTTGTTTTTCTGCTGCTGCTGCAACCTTCTGCATCTAGAAAGGGCACCATTCCTGCTTTGCAAATGGGGATGCAAGGGCAAGCGTGTTTGAAATTCCAGATCTTTCCCAAGCCAACTGCAGAGTTAAAGAGCAATGTGTATATTTATTGTCCTGCCAGTGTGTTGGTTATGCCTAGGTGAGTCACCTGCAAAATCAGACTATCATCATGCCGTTAGGATTAGGAAACTCAAGGGCCAAAGAAAACTGATCCTTTGCAGCAGTATGTGTATTTATAGCTTATGGAGATCTGAAGAGCATTGAAAAATCAAGCGGGTTTTTTCCTATGCTGTTGTGAAGGCAGGCAGCTGTCCTTGGTTTGCTGAGTGGAAAGTCTTTCTGTACAGTCTCTAGGGGGCATACGACCTGTCGTGGAAAGTGGAAGGGAGGGATATAAAATTAGCTGTCGGTCTTCTTGCTTAGTATGGTCACCTTTCCTTATTTCTCAATGGGGTCCTGTTCTAAATACCTTGTATGTCCATTCAGAGAACTATGAGTCTGCTTCTCTCACCCTATGAATGGCATGAGATCTCCCTCCCTCTTTGCTTGGGAACAGACTTTGCTACGTGACGGACAAGCTGAATGTGGCTGTCTTTATTGGCAGAGGTACCAACATTCCTGGAGGCCCAGCCACCCCTGGGATTTGAGGAGCAGCACTGATGGGCTTGGACAGTAGGAGGCGGAGTCTTCCTTCTGTAATGATCTGTGTTACTTCCTGTGTTTGGGTTACTTCCTCAGAATAAGCCTTTAGCACTGTTAAACAGTGGGGGTTCCATGGATGATCAGACCCCAAGTCTAAACAGTGGGGGTTCCATGGATGATCAGACCCCAAGTCTGCTTTATTAGTGATTTCAGCAAGAACAGCCGAAGCCCTGTTTAAATAGCATGCAATTGCCACACCCAAACACACCCCACTCCCAACAATAGGCTATTTACATAACATTACTTCTTGATTGGTTACTTCCAGACTCCTGGTGGGCTATTGTTCTAAGGCTCCAAGCTCAGCCCGTCTCTGGTAGCCCAGCCCTGGATTGTTTCAGTCCCAATACATGACCATACATCATGGTAAAACTGGTAGTAGGTAAAAGCAGCGGGGCATTTTAGACACAAGAGAGGGGAGCATACTGGGAAATTCTTCCACCCAACCTTCCCCTGTTTGCTTTTAACCTTCCCATAGTGGATGTGGAGTATCTGCAGTTGGGCTTTCTATGCATCAGTGGCATAGATCCATTTGCAGTTGCTTATTAATAAGTAATTGGCTCTTGAGAGGTGATACAGCATAGCAACACAGAGCAATAACTGCAATCCATGAAACCCCAGTCAATACTTAGTAAAGTCCCCCTGCCCCAGTTTTTGATTATTCAAAGCATACCACATGCTTTTAAAAAAATATATTGGTAATCCTTATCACAACTTGTAAAGCAGTTGTATTCCCATTATGCACTGAGGATGAGCCAGTTTGGTGTAGTGGTTAAGTGTGCGGACTCTAAACTGGGAGAACCGGGTTTGATTCCCCACTCCTCCACTTGCACCTGCTGATGTGACCTTGGGTCAGTCACAAGCTCTGGCACAGCTGTTCTTGAAAAAGAGCAGTTTGTGTTAGAGTTCTCTCAGCCCCACCTACCTCACAAGGTGTGGGGAGGGAAAGGGAAAGGAGTTTGTAAGCCGTTCTGAGACTCCTTTGGGTAGTGAAGAGCGGGGTATAAATCCAATCTCTTCTTCATCTTCTTCTGTCTAAGGATGATGAGTGTGTCTTGGAAGATTGTAACGGAGGCAACTTTTAAATCATTTGCTAGCAACAAAACAAATACAAGGTCACCTCTTCCATTCAATGAACTGAGATATTGCAAGTGTGAATCTCGTGTAAATCGGATGCTTGTGTGTTACTTTGCCTGTGCAAGCAGATTGCTCGCATTGTGTCTTTCCAGGCCATCTGATTAAAGTAAAAATAATGAACTTCAGTTTTGTAGTGCATATTAAAATCCATATGAACATCTGCACCTGGTAAATCTGCATGTCAGTGAAAACGGTGGACCAGCTTGCCCATAGGGCTTCCCCTGTTCACCATATGATGTAGAACAGCTTGCGATCCAGAGATGCCGTGTAGCTCTGATGCTGAAATGTGAGAGCTCTCAGCAGAGGGCAGAGCTGCACCTGGCTTCTCCCTGCTTGGCTCCCAAAATACGAAAGATCTCTAGTCATGGGAGAAGACCTGAAGTGTGCCCCAGCCAGCAGCCGAGGCAGAGCAAGATATGGCTGATATGTTGCCAATGGGGAGGAGAAGAAGAAAACAGTTAACATTTTATTTTTGATGTCCACAATATTTTATTGTGGATTTTGAAGATGAAGAAGAAGAGATTGGATTTATACCCTGCCCTTCACTACCTAAAGGTGTCTCAGAGCGGCTTACAAACTCCTTTCCCTTCCCCTCCCCACAACAGGCACCCTGTGAGGTAGGTGAGGCTGAGAGAGCTCTGACAGAAACTGCCCTTTTTCAAGGACAGCTCTGATCAGAACTGCCCAAGGTCACATCAGCAGATGCAAGTGGAGGAGTGGGGAATCAAACCTGGTTCTCCCAGATTAGAGTCCACGCACTTAACCACTACACCAAATTTGCATTCAAATCTTGTTCTTCTCCAACCAAACTGCTGTTTATTTCAAAAACTGATCTATGTCAGATCCAGAGAGGGGAGTGGATTTCACTCTCTGTCCCCCCTGCAGGTCCAGCTAATGTGGGCATGGGCGCCCGCTGTTTTTGCGGGTCCCTCCCCCTATCCTTAGCTCCCCTCCCTTCCTCTGCCCCCTCACCCCCTGATCGGTCTGAGCCGGCATCTCCCTGTTTGCGCTCATCTGTGACGAGCCGAGTCACTTTAGGACCCAGCAGCAACCGGTGGTTGACTGAGTCACACACACACTGGTCAGATTGCAGCAGTTTGCTCCTCCTGTTTTCTGCACCAGGCTCTGGAAAAGATCTTCAGCTCAGGGAAGGAGTGAGGGAGGAAGCTTGATCTCCGCTCTCCTTTTTTTTAAAAAAAACAGGGCAGCTTTCCTAGACCTTTTAGTGTCTATTAACATTGGGATTCTGGCTCGCCTCAGAGGAAGGCTCTAGTGGGGGCTGTGTGGGTGCATGCCAAGCAGACCCCCCCCCCTTGCCCTGGAGCCTTTGATGTAATTAGCTGGTGGGCCCCCCGAGGCCCCCTCCCCCCCAAATCCCTAGCTACAGGGCTGCCCCCCCACCCATATTTTTCCTGGTTAAAGAGGAGACTGTGAACACTGGGGACATCCCCCCGCCCTTTAAAGTTCCATAGATACTCATACAAGTGACCCCGAGATTTGTGTATCCCAAGAAAAGCACACCCATGTGTTTGCAAAATGAAAAGTCACACAAATAATGTATTTAACCATTAAAAAAAAAATCACACCACCTTTCCTCTTAGCTCAAGGCACTTAAAGAAAGAACCTGTTTCCAAACCACTTCCTTATATGCTGAATGTAATTATTTCTTAGTTTATATATTGGAGGGGGAGGTAGCGTTGCTAGCTCTGGGTTGGGAAATACCTGGAGATGTTGGGGACTAAGGAGGTCGGGGTCTGGGGATGGGAGGGACTTCAGTAGGTCTAATAAGAACATAAGAGAAGCCAATGTTGGATCAGGCCAATGGCCCATCCAGTCCAACACTCTGTCACACAGTGGCCAAAAATACCCGGTGCCATCAGGAGGTCCAGCAGTGGGGCCGGGACACTAGAAGCCCTCCCACTGCTGCCCCCTCCAGCACCAAGAATAGAGTGCAGCACCTGCCCCAGACTGAGAGTTCCCATCTATACCTTGTGGCTAGATCAAATTTATAGCTGGAAAATGTCATGGGTCAAATCTGCATTTGCATTTTTAAATCACTTTCGTGCTTCATTTGCATTTTTAAATCAGTGCTGTGACATAGTTGTCTTTCTCTATGCTTGATAGCATCACAGCAGCACGAAACTGATTTGAAAATGCAAATGCAGATTCGACCATATAGAGTCCACTCTCCAAAGCAGCTATTTGGTCCAGGTAAACTGATCTCTGTTGCCTGGATATCAGTTGTAATAGTAGGAGACCTCTGGCCACTAACTGGAGGCTGGCAACCCTAGGAGGGTCATTTTCATGCAGCTTCTGTAGCTGACTTTATGTTGCAATGTGGGAGTATACTTTATCCGGGATCCTCAGTTCCTAGATGTTACAGAATGCCCTTCTATGAGTCTTAATTTTTTTTCTGTAGCCTCCACAGATAGTGGACATAGGGGAAATGGGGAGGAGCATTCTCCTCAGAGTTCTCCAAATTTAAAAGTAAATCATTGGAACAGACACTTAAATTAAAGATAGCCCAGATTAGGTTCTGTTCTGGAGAAATTCACTCCTCTGTTGTTGTATGTTTTGAGTGACTTTATGGTTGGAAAATGGAACATAAATCTAAGAAGCAACCGTTACTTTGGATTAACTCTGTGAAAAGAGATCCAAGATTCCCTAGTTGTGATATGTTATTTGATTCTCAAAAATCAGGAAGACAAGGGGTGTCTGCTTGGCCCAGTGGTTTGGTGCACTGCTTGGTGCAAGAGCCAGTTTGGGGTAGTGGTTAAGTGCGCGGACTCTAATCTGGGAGAAGCGGGTTTGATTCCCCACTCCTCCACTTGCACCTGCTGGATGACCTTCGGCAAGCCATAGTTCTGTCAGAGCTGTTCTTGACAAAGAGCAGTTTCTGTCAGAGCTCTCTCAGCCCCACATACCTCACAGGGTGTCTGTTGTAGGAAAGGGAAGGGAAAGGAGATTGTCAGCTGCTCTGAGACTCCTTCGGGTAGTGAAGGGGGGGTATAAATCCAATCTCTCCTCTTCTTCTTCTTGCAAAAACATTTGGTTAATATTTGCCATGTATTTCCATCCCATCCTACCAGCAAGGAGCTTAGAAGGCACACATGAAATTATTCCATCTTCTCAAAACCCCCATGATATGGTTTTGTGAGTTGTCCAGGGACTTCTTATGAGATTCATGGCTGAGCAGGGATTTGAACCCAGGTCTCTCGAGTCCTTGGTTCTTGCTTGAGAGCCATGCTTTTATTATTATCGGGACAATTTGAAACACATCCTGCCAGGGGGTGTTCACCAAGAGTGTTTCTTGTGTTGTAAACAGTACTTGCCAGTGTTTGCTACTGTTTTTGTGTGTAGTTACATCTGGACCTGCCTGAAAGTTCAGCTTGTGTGTTAGTGGGAAGGCATTTTTGGTTTGCTGGCTGAAAACTGATGTGCTGCACGTGCAGAAATCCCCACTTGTGTGAAATGGTTGTCAAGGAAAGTGTTGATGCTAAAAATAATTGCCAGCATGTACTTTTGACATCCGCGGGAGCTGTAGCTCAGCACAGAGTCTTATGCACTGATGGCGAGTGTAAGCTGTGGACAGCAAATAGAACAAAATGGTGGTAGAGAAGATCCTGGATCCTAGTTTCTGATGGAGAAGTTAGAAGAACGTAGCAGCCTAACGTAGACAGCAGAATGGCTCATCTCCTGTCTGAGACAACATCATAGAATGACTCTTGTTCTTTCCACCCCACCTTCATTTGCACTGTACATTAAACCCAACAGAGACCTGAGCGCGTAAGAATTGTGAGTGCCAGAGGCTTCCAGAAAGGGATACAGCTTCACTGAAGCGCTGAAGTTGTGAGCTGAACTTCAGGTTTTCATGTCATAGCCAATGCTCCCTCTAAGCAGTGGAGTCTTATGAGCAAAAATTCTGCTTTGTGAGCTACTGGTATTAAAGTTGTGAGCGAGCGATTTAGTTACTGCATAAATTAGTTTGCTCTGAAGCCATCCTTCCTGAGCTAAGACAAGAATATGTGAGCCGGAGGCTAAAAAACTGTGAGCTAGCTCACACTAACTCAGCTTAGAGGGAACACTGGTCCTAGCTGTCTCCTGTAAAAGAAGTGCTGCTGGGACTGATTAAGCAACCTTGTCCTTCCTGCTCCTTTTCATTCTTTGTAAATAGTATATCGAAGAACTAGCCAAGTTTATCGAAGCAGCCTACTTTTTGGCTTCTGCCGGCTATGGATGATGGATGAAATAAGGAAGCAGTTCTGCTGGTGCTCTCCTGCTTGTTTATATGTGCCTGCATGTGTGTCAACGATGGTCGCAAGCTGTTTATGGTCTGTCAGGCTGATGTGATTATGGCTCCCTAACTTTTATTGCTTGCAAAATGATGGGGACAGCAGGGTCCCTTCAAACAATCTTCCAGAAATGCAGCTGAGTTCAGACATAGAAACTACTAATGCCAATCCCCGTGCAGTGTGGCTTCATAGCGCCTTCTCTCCTGGCTCTTTTTTCAAAAATGTGGTGAGAGACGTGCCCATGTGCCAGCAGAGGGGAAATTATACATGTTAACATGACTTATCATGCAGTTGCTGAAACTGACTCTATAAACCTGCACAGGTATAATTGCAAGGAGTGAGTGCCACAACGTGGAACAGATTTCATCAGATCAAGGCACAGTAGGCCAAAGTAAGAACCAGGCTAGGAAGTATTATGAGGTTGCACTGGGATTTGCCATAACCTGAGATGACTGATGCAATCTGAGTGAACTTGCCGCCACTTTAAGGCTGGAGTCAGGCAGTCGTTCCTAAAAGAGTTGAAAACGGTCATGGGAAGCATCCCTTCCCCTGACTGTAGGTGCTGTGAATTTTGCTGTGAGCATGTTTGACCATGGAACTACCCTGTTTGAAGTTGGTGATCAGATGTGAGCCAGTCTCTCAGTCGGTGTGGTTCATGTTGAGCAGCCAGTCAGAAATTCCAAAATAGTTTGCACTGGGTTTTCCCAAAAGTGACAGTAAGCAAAGACACTGCTGATTCAAGGCTGACTGGTGGCCATTAACGTCACTACTTAAACATACACTGAAGGGTTACTGAAACACAGCATTTATTAATGACTAATGTACAAGATTTGTGAGTGATCTAATTGTCCATTCAAGCAATTGCCTGCAGAGTAGAGCAGTTATGCAGCAAAGTGGGACTGGGTATGTGAAAAGCATGGTTAAGTAAGAAATACAGTGAAACAACCTGCTGAACACCTATGAATAGATTGCCGAACTATCTAACCAATCACTGAAAAATAAGGGCTGATTTCCCACTACAGCTGCCTCGGGGTTGCACCGCCGTTTGCCCCGATACTATTCGTCAGTTTCACACCCGAAGCCGCGGGCTGCATTTTGACCCGCGGCTTCCCCCGATTTCCCCCGCAGTTTCGTGATCCTCAGGATCTCCTATAGGGTCATCAGAGAACCTAGGCAAGGGCCTATGCTTGCGGGTTTAACAAACAACATTCTCTTACCGCCTCAAGTTTTCCACTGTCAGTGTTTCTGTTTTACCTTAAATCCACTTTCTGTGCTCTTGAAGCTGACATTTTAGTGTACAAACAAGTTTATGTATATCTCAGCTCATTTTCTAAGATGTGCTCAGTGCACTTGCATATTGGGTAATGTACTGGTGTAATGCTGCACCCTCTGTAAAATCTTGGGAAAGTGTTGATCTTTGAAATGGAATCCTGTACCTTACCTTCATTGGGGTTGCCAGACCCTTGCTGGGGGTGAAGGAACCCCTGCTTTTGTGGGGTGTTTCCCTGTCATCGGCCACTTGGCTGGCAGAAGGAAACCCCACCCCAACTGGCCCTCAAGGTGACAATATCACCTGGAAGTGACGTTATCACGTTGCCACCATTGGGGGTGACACTCTAGTTTTTGGGCAAAACTTTATGGTAAAATCAGCTACAAACCATAGAGTTTTGCCCAAAAACTAGAGCATCACCCCCTGACATTGGCAATGTGATGACGGCAATTCCGGGCGACGTCATTGCGCTGCGTGCACAAAGCACACACAGCAGAAGATCCCAGAGAGGACCCAGGAGTCCCCTGCTGGACACAAATTAGGACCTGGCAACCTGACCTCCATGTTCTTTTTTAAAATTGAAAATGTATGTCATTGGCCTGCAAGTACTATTACATTCTTTCTGAATGCACATTGTATATACAGACAAATGCACACAAATGAGGACACAGCAGTGGAAATGGCAGTGTGGTCTTTGTTTAGTTTAGCGTGCCACCACTGAGAGGAAACAAACCTATGTGGGAATTAATCTGTGCAGGGGGGGGAGAGGGTGACATCGATGGGAAATGTCTGTTCCCAGATCAATACCTTCTGAAGCGGATGTCCTGTGAGCTGCTTCTCTTCAAAGCCCCCCTTTAGAAGGATGAAAGCAAAATGGAAATATGGTATCCCATGTGAATCCACCGTCAGACGTGGCATTCCCCTGTTCTTGTATCCGCCTTTTGAAGCTTCACAGCTGCTTCTGTGGCATTAGAGAATCCTGATCAACCTTTGTTTAAATATAGCAGTGAAAGGGGATCCAACATGTGACCTTTTCCTTTTCTAATGGTTTCATCTTCAGGATGTGTATCTTCAGAGGAAGGGTGAGGGGGAGAGCAGCTGCTTTTTATCACAATAATCCTGGAAAATTGCCGTGCTTGCACAATAAACTTATAAAACGTGCGCTTTTAACGACAACCCATCTGCCTTTTGAACGGGGGAGCGCTTTCTTGGTTGCCCCATACCTGATAGTGGAGGGGGAGCTACTATGAAGGGATAGAGAGTTTTTTTGTTCCCAAGTCCTGCATCTTTCCAGTTGCAGAGCTACTCGCTCCTAAGAAACCCCTGGGATTGTTGCAGTGGTGGCCTTTTCAGATGAGAAAGTCCTTTGATCCCCAAATCTATCCTAAATATTCCCCTCTGCAAAATGGATTGTCAAATATTCGCTGACCTCTTGAATATTTGTTGACTATTCTCCAGAGAGAGTAAGATTATGATATACGATTTTGATATTTGATGGTTGACTTTGGCAGCATTCGGTAGTTGGTATATAGTGCTGTTTGGCAACATTTGCTGGATAACCTGCAATAAAGCATTCTGTTCTCCGATGGTATTGGATGATTGACATGCAGTGTTAGGTAACTAACTGCGGATAGCAAATGAGATTTCCCAGTTCCTTCCACAATGGTCAAGAAATGCTAGCAAGACTAAACCAGAAAGTATTGAGGTTAAAATGATATGTTCAAAATGTGGACTGTTGGTTTGCAGTAGAACAGTTAGATTCGCATCCAGCAGCACTTTAGAAACCAACAAGAGTTTTAGGGTATCAGTTTTCAAGAGTCAAAGCTCCCTTGGTCAGACATGAGTCAGAGATCTCCATTTCTACTCATGTCTGATGAAGCCCTAAAAACAAAGTCTAGCTCACCACCTAGTGGTGCATAAACACTAAAAGAGCTAGACCTTCTGGCTGCCAGACAATCTTAGGATCACCAGGCTATTCTACACATGCTGCCATACGATAATGAATTAATTCTGATGAAGAGAGCTTTGCATCTCGAAAGCTCATACCCGGAAACTTTTGTTGGTCTCTAAGGTGTTCCTGGACTCAAATCTAACTGTTCAAAATGTAAAATCACATTTTGAATTTGAATTTTTCACATTCAAAGCTAGACTGGGAAATTTGACAAATTTCCGGTATTTGTGAAGATTCAATTCAGTTCTATTTATTTATGTGTTTATACACTTTTCTCCCCAGTTGTGGCTTACAATAGTGTTCCCCTCCTCTGTTTTATCCATATAGCAACAGCCCTGGGCAGTGGGTTAGGCTGAGAGAGACTGGCTCAGGGTCATCCAGTGAGGTTCCATGTCAGAGTCAGCATTTGAACCTGATTCTCCTGGATCCCAGTCTGGCACTCTAACCACTACGCCATGCTGCCTCTTTATATTGTCACCTAGAGTCATGATCTCTGCTGGGGATGGCTGGAAGGTGGGCAGAACTGCTACTGGAAATAATAATTATTATCATATGGCATTGTGTGGAGAATAGCCAGGTGATCCTAAGATTGTCTGGCAGCCAGAAGTTCTTGCTTTTTTAGCATTACACACTACTAGGTGGCAAGCTAGGCTTGTTTTTTAAAGGCAAGAGACATTTCAGAGGTGGTTTCCATTGCCTGCCTCTGCATCATGAACCCGGTATTTCTTGGAGGTCGCCCTTCCAAATACTAGTCACGGCCAATCCTGCTTAGTTTCTGAGATCTGATGAGATTGGGCTGCCTGAGCTATCCAGGTCAGGGTACACTACTGGTGTGCTGGATTCACAAAAGTACTGGCCGGACCTTTTCAGCAAACTTTCCACGGGAGTCCCAGCTGTGTGTTCTGATCACTAGGGGCCATGATGTTTCCCGTCTGCTATGAACTGCAGATTAATGCTGTACTTTTGTTATGCTGGTTAGTCACTGGTTTCTGCTTAATGTCTTTTCAGTTTGAAGGCTCCAAGCTGCAGAAGGATCTCCGGACATACTTGGCATCAGTAAAAGGTAAAATCTGGGGGGTGGGGGAATAGTCCCATGATACCATTTCTAGGACCTTCTGCTGTAAGGTCAATAACGTCAGATACAACCAGCAATTGTATGCATCAAATTTACTCATGGTTGTATCAACCCAAAAGTTGGTTTTGCATTGATGTTGGGAAACTTCTCCTATGTGGTGAAACAATAATAGCAGGAAGTTCAGGGGTGGTCAGCAGGCCAAGGCAATTGCTGCCTCTAGCACAGAAACTACTCATCTCTTGAGCACGTGCTACATCGGTACAGTGCGCAAACAAGACTCCAGTAGCATTCACAGATGCTCACGGCTCTTGCTGACAAGCTATTTGAGCTGTGGAGCATTTCCTGTTGCTTAGTAACTGGCATTTTTAAAGTCCTAAATTCCCATGAGCAGTGAGGTGGCTGGTGGTTCCTGATGGGATCCTCTCTTTTTTTTCTGTATAGTACGTTTGTTAGCATGGTTTTTTAAAAGTTTTGCTCCTGGTTGATGGAATTAGTCCAATGGGACTTCTCTGGTTTTCCACCCCTAATATTTAATAACTGTATGGGAAATGAATTTGCTTTTTTATTTCTGCCAAGCAAATTCTTTGTAAAATGCAGGTCTGAAAAATAAAAAGCCAAAAAGTTCTAAGCTGCAAACTGGCTGCTTTCAAAAGAGAGTTCCTTTAAACAAGGGGGGCTTTTTACAAAAAAAATAAGCCATTTTGAAACAGTATTATTTCTGATTTCTCACAATAAAGGAAGAAATGTTACACCCAATGGCACTTGGTCCGTGTGTGTGTGTTTGTGTTAAACTCCTGGGGCTGGGGATGGGCTGTGTCCTCAGTTAACAAGGGAGGTTCATTCCTCTCTTTCTTCCTCGTTGGGAAGGGGGCTTGATGAGATGCTGCTGCATCATCACAAATTCTGAATTTCTCTTTTCTATCTCCAAGCAATGCATGAGGCTTCCAAGAAACTGACTGAATGTTTGCAAGAAGTGTATGAGCCCGAATGGCCTGGCAGAGAGGAAACTAACAAAATAGCAGAGGTGAGGAGCTATTCCATCACGAGTCTGCATCATTTACGTATGAATATCCTTTCTGTGCTGCTTGTGTATGGAGCTGTAGTTCTTTAAGGAAAGAGGTGGGTTGATTTGGGGGTTTCTGGCACTGTGAGCTGGCCCATAGCGATCTTAAGTCTTAATCTTAATCATGTGATCTTAAGTTCCATATTACAACAATGTAGGTATAAAAGGGCCAAAGCACTAGCAGTTGATAAAATCATCCAAAGTGCAATGCAGGCGGCACTAAACAGACGCTTCTGTCTCTTGTTTCCAATCTACCACTGTATTGTGGACTTAGAGCAATGTGACATCACATCTGGGTTTTCCCTGGAATTGATGTCACAGCTAAAGTTATCACTACACACTACAGAATTGTTTGTGAGGAGGAGGGAAGGGTGATATAAGTTGTAAATAAATTAGGGTTGCCAGGTCACTTCGAGACACTAATGGGGGGATGGGGGATGATCTGCGAGCTGGAAGCATTGCCCCTGATGTGCCAATGTCAGCGGAAGTGGCATCGTGTGCCGTGCATACATCACCCAAAAGTGACATAGGCACATCGGCGGGGATGTATGTGTGTGCGACACTCTGGTTTTTGGGCAAAACTCTATGGTAAAATCACCCTCAAACCACAGAATTTTGCCCCAAAACCAGAGCGTTGCCCCTGACATCACCAACATGCCTATGTCACTTCTGGGTGATTGTCATGATCTGTGCAAGACTAGGCCTCTAGATACCTGTGTGGGAGTGGAAGGCAGATAGCCTACAACCCCCACAATGCTTAGCGACAGTTGTAGCCCATTGGAGTTCAGGGATTGTCTGAGGAGATTCTGACTTAAGCTTTCTGAACTGTGAATCTGAGTTCCTTCTGTCTCTCCTGCGGTCTTGTCACACAGAGTTAAACTGAGGGGACAGGCTGGTCTGGTGGGAGAAAGATCCCTCACTTGGGACAGAGTAAGTACAGGGGCTGTAGGCCTTAAGTAGTAACTGGTTAAATGAACTAGGTAGTTGCGTTAGATTTGTTTATTTTTGCCTTTGAACACTGTTATATCTTTTAAAGCACCTTGTCTTGTTTTCCTTGCCCCAATACTGTGTTAATAAACCATTTGTTTAATGTTCTTTGCCTGGTCATCAGGCCTATAGTGCTCGGCTTAAAAAGGGGCATTTTGGATGGGCTTGGGAGGGTACTCTGGGCCTTCTCAAGGGACCCAAAGTCCAGAGTAGTGGTGACCCACTGGGGTCATGACAGTGATATAGGCACATTGCCCCATGTTGCTGTTTGTGGAGGGGGGAGATTTCTTCCCACTGGCCTGCTGGCGGCAGGTCCTGACCCTGTCCTGGTGGAACTCTCTGCCAAATAACATTAGGGCCCTGCGGATCTGATACAATTCTGCAAGGCCTGTAAGGCAGAGATGTTCCGCCAGGCTTTTAGTTGAGGACAGTAGTGGGAGGTTAAGACTGCCACCCTTCCTTTCCGTTCTATAGCCTCCGCATACCCTTCCCCGCCCTGCCATGCAGGACAGCGGTGTGGCCAGTAAAGGGGGATTATTATATCACTATCTTGGATTAGTTTTAAATATTGATTTACTGTTGGCAAATTTATTTATATATTAGGCAGATCCTGAGAGGGAGGGCAGGAAGGGTTGCATTAATGCTTAGTTCTTGTAACCCTTTCCTACACATCTAGGGAAATGCTGATCGCCACTTTGAGGTCAGGAAGCAATTTTTCTTCAAGCCAGTTTGACTGAAGATACTGGAGGTTTTTTGTCACCTTCTGGGTGTGGGTCACTGTGGGTGTGGGGTATTTGTAAATTTCCTGCACTGTATGGGGGTTTGGACTAGATGACCTTGGAGGTCCCTTCCAGCTCTATGGTTCTATGATTCTATTATTGTATCTTAAATGTTTTATAAGGCTGTAAATTGCCCAGAGCCTGCTTGCAGGGTAGGTGATTTGTAAATTTAATGAAATAAATAAATATAACTGGGGACTGGCAACCCTAAAATAAACAAGTAAATATATAAACAAATTAAACGGATGCCTGGCTGCATAGATACAGCTTAATGTAAAATGCAACCTTGGGATGCATTAACAGAAGCATTGTGTTCAGATCATGGGAGGTGGTAGTTCTGCTCTATTCTGCTATGTTCAGACCTCACCTGGAGTACTGTGTCCAGTTTTGGCCCCACATTTTAGAAAGGATGTTGACAAGCTTGAGCATGTCCAGAAGAGGGCAACCAGGAGGGTTGGAATCCAAGTCTTATGAGGAAAGGCTGAAAGAGTTGAGTATGTTTAGCCTGGGAAAGAGAAGGCTTAGAGGGCTTTGAAGGGCTGTCATGTAGAAGATGGAGCAGATCTATTCTCTCTTGCTCCGGATTGCAAGACTAGATCTAATGGGTGGAAATTACAAGGGAGTCGATATCGGCTAAATATCAGGAGAAACTTCCTAATTGTAAGAGTGGTTGAGCAGTGGAACAGACTGCCTTGGGAGGTGGTGGATGCTCCTTCGCTGGACGTTTTTAAGCGGAGGCTGGATGACCATCTTTTGGGTATGTCATAGGTATGTAGGGCTATCTTTTGGCTATGCTCCTGCAGGGTGCAGGGGGTTGGACTAGATGACCTGCAAGGTCCCTTCCAACTCTAACATTCTATGATTCTAATGTAAAATTGGCTGTAAGATGGCCAAGCTTTGTGAGGCACAGAGGAAATCATAGCTAGGATTGCCTACTTAGCTTGGGTGATTCTTGGAAATGTGAGGGCAGTGCCTGGGGAATATATAATGTGGGGAGGGGAGGGAGCTTTTTGGGGTTGTGATGCCATAGAGTCCACCCTTCAAAGCTACCACCTTCTTCAAGGGAACTGATCTATGTAGTATGGAGGTCAGTCATTTCATTTATTTATTTATTCATTCATTTACAATTTTTGTTATCCCCAGGGCTTTTTTTCTAGAAGAAGCCCAGCAGGAACTCATTAGCGTAATAGGCCACACCCAACAGCAGAAACTCATTAGTGTATTAGGCCACACCCCATGCCTTCTCTTGGCTTGCCCGGGCACCCCACAGCTGCGGGGAGCCCAGGCAAGCTGGCCCTTGGACAGGCCAGGGAAGGCACGGGGAGGCATTTAAATGCCTCCCTGATCCTTCCAGGGACCCCCTAGCCCTCCCACCTCTGGGTCACCGGGCGGGGTCATTTTCCAGGCCTTCCCTCTGTAGCCACGCATGTGCAGAGGTTTTGGCTGTAGTGGATGTGGCCAACTCTGAAGCCAGCCGGAACTTCGTTCCTGTGCGTTCCTGCCCCAAAATAGCCTGTTTATCCCACCTTTCTGCCCTCACAGGAGCCACCAAGGTGGCTAACTATTAAAAAAACAGATTATAAATATCATGTTTTAAAACCATTAACATCACCCCCCACACAGTCATTAAAACAAATTAAAAACAGAGTTAAATATATATATATACACAAAGAGATTAAAACAGCAATGAGAACATTGATTAGAAAGGAGGAATCACTGAGGGAATGGCAAACAAACAATCTGTTCACCCACTGGTGGAAGATGGCAACAGAAGGGGGCAGGCAAATCCCCCTGGGGAAAGAGTTCCAGAGCTTTGGTGCCCTGATCACATTGCCCCCTGCCAAATATCAGAAGGTGGGGGCACCCAAAGCAGGGCCTCCAAAGATGACTGTGGTGGTTTGGAGGTTTCATAAGGGAGGAGGCAGTCCGTGTTGGTTCCAGGCCACACAGGGCTTTGAAGGTCAAGACCAGCACCTTGAATTGTGCCCAGAAACAAATTGGAGCCAGTGTAGATGGGCCAAGAAGATTGGAGTGATGTGGTCCATACAACCCACGGCAGTCAACTTCTAGTTCGTAGCATTCTTTACCAACTGAAGTTTCCAAATACTTCTCAAGGGCAGCCCCATGTAGAGCTCATTGCACTAATCTAATCTGGTTATTACCAGGGCATGCACCACAGTGGCCAGATCTTTTCTGTCTAGGAAAGTCCTCAGCTGGCTAATGAATTGAAGCTGGTGAAAGGCACTCTTGGCCACAGCTGCCACCTGCATATCCAGCAGTAGGCCTGGGTCCAAGAGCATCCCCAGACTACATACCTGTTCCTTCAAGGGGAGTGCAACTCCATCCGGAACAGGTAACATCTTAAATTCAGGGTCAGATCTTCCACACACCAGTAGCACTTCTGTCTTGTTGGGACTGAGCTTCAGAACCAGGAACTGGTTCAGGGGTTCTGCAGCCTCCTTGGGATCAGCTGGAAGTCGAGATAGAGCTGAATGTCATCCATATATTGGTGACCACCCAGCCCAGATCTCCAGATAATCTCACCCAGCAGTTTCATGTAGATGTTAAAGATCATAAGGGACAACATGATACCTTGCAGAACCCCTTAGGCCAAAGGTCAAGGGTCTGAGCAGCAGTCCCCCAGCATCCCAGCCATAATTTCAGGAGAACTCCAGGCCCCTCCTGAAGCTTGGCAACTCTAGTCACAGGTAAGGTTATCGCTACTCATGCCTAACCACTGGTACTTTTGAGCTTCCGACTGCTGCATGAGTAGGGATGGGCGTGAACCAGGAAAGTGTGGTTTGTGATGGTTCGTGGCACGGCCGGTTCATAAACCACAGACCATCACAAACTTTTTGGAGCTTAATGCTGGTCCAGTCTGTGAGGTTTGTAATATGGTAGAATGGCCCCAACAGCATGCTAGAGACACCAGACTCAC
Organism: Gekko gecko; assembly: GCA_029375565.1. NCBI lineage: Eukaryota > Metazoa > Chordata > Lepidosauria > Squamata > Gekkonidae > Gekko > Gekko gecko. The sequence goes on along the minus strand of JAPDNY010000003.1, from coordinate 79,160,311 downwards.
AAGGAATCTCTGGCTGACTCTCCTCTACCTGATGTCCAAGTTTGCTGAGGATTGATGGGGTACGAGCTATGGCTCCCAAGGAAGATGCCCCCGAGGAAAGTGCTTTCTGGGGAAATGATAGGTGCAGGTTCAGGAGCATATAGAATAGATCCTGTGTAAGCTAAAGACACCAAACTCACAGGGGATCTCCAGCTGACTCTCTTCCGGCTACCTTCCAAGTTTGGGGAGGATTGGACAATGGAGTTTGAGATACAGCCCCCCAAAGTAGGTGACTCTATCCTCCATTGGAGGAAAAAAACAGCAAAAAAAGCAAGGGCAATAGAAGCCCAGAAGAACAGAATCAAAATCCCCAATAATCTCTGCAATACAAATTGAAGGCAAGGGCCATTTTTGCAAGTCCAGCAGAATCAGTGTCATTGTAGCACTGCAAACCCAACAAGATGAAGGTCAAGCCAAGAAAGTACCTTTGGGGGAAATGCCAGGCACGGGTTCAAAAGTGTATAGAATGGACCCCCTGCAAGCTACACAGACCTAATGCATAGGGAACCTCACCCTGCTGCCCACTCCTCTACAATCTCACCAAGTTGGGGGTGGATTACATTTCTGGGGTACCAGTTACAGACCCCCCCCAAAGGTTTCCCCACTGTTCTCTCTGGAACATAGCTGCAGTTACAGGAGTCTATGGAATGTCTCAGGAACAAGCCAGTGACACCAAGCTCACAGAGGAACTTAACCTGCTGAGACCCCCGCTGCCAGACACTGGAAACAAGACAAGCAGCTTCCTTATGCTTGCAGCCCCCCAAGTCCCCAAAGGCAGATTTGGAATTACAGAAAGGCATGACAAGACTTCCTACAGAGGCTCCCCAAAGTAACCCACAGCAGCTTGGTGGGCACCCCAGCCCCACCAGACAAGCAAGGGAATTCTGCCCACAATTCTCACAGCCCTGCCCCCGGGGCTGAATCACACATGTCCAGAGCATGGTCATCAACCATGGTGAATTCTTCTACTGTGCAGAAGAATGCAAACACATGTCGAACTAGCCAGGCCACCCCCAAATCTCTAAAGGCAGGTTCAGAAAAATGGGACATCTCCAGAGTTCTTACAGGGGCTCCTCAAAGTAACCCCACAACAGCTTGGTGGGCATCCCAGCACCACCAGACAAGCAAAAGAAGCGTGCCCATTGTGTTCACATCCATCCACTGTTCCAGCATGTTCAGATCTCGTTGAATTCTATCCCTATCTTCTGGTGTGTTTGCTGCTTCTCCATATTTGGTGTCATCTGCAAATGTAATGAGTAGCTCCTCTACACCCTCATCCAGATCATTTATAAAAATATTGAAAAATACTGGGCCCAGAAGTGAGCCCTGTGGCACCCCACTGGACATCAGATGAAATGCCATTGACAACTACTCTTTGAGTGTGGTTCTCCAACCAGTTCCCTATCCACCTAAGTATCCTAGGGGATACAGGAAACACCTGTGAAGCCAGTTGGGCCAGGCAGATTTGGAATCACAGAAAGGCAGACATGACAATACTTCCAACAGGGGCTTCCCAAAACAACCCCATGATAGCTTGGCAGGCACCCCTGGCAAGCACTGGGACCCAGCAAGGCATGCCCGCAATGCTCCCAGGCCCCCTCAGGCCCAAACACATAGATCCACTGGTCACAGCCCACAGGTGAAATTTCTGGTTATTCACCATGATGGAACATATTGTACAGATAAGAAATCACTTGTTGTGAATTCTACTAATGCAAAGGAAACGGGTAGTCAAACTGGGGCTTGCTTGTACAGGCAGATGTTTGTTGAGACAGATGTTGTTCCAAGAGGTAAGTGTTGTGTTATGAGGGAGATGTTGTTTCATGATGTGGGCCATCCTCCTACCTAAGCACCAAGGGTGCAAGCCACAGGCCACATGCCAGATCACCCAGGAAGGAGGAGGGATGGGAGGATCTGCAGGGGGACAACAGGAGGTCTGGATGTTACCCCCTGAGGTCCAAAGAGGGGTAAACTAGCAGGGGGAGGTTGACCTTGAGGAAGGCCAACTTGTCCACCCTGGCTGGATCCAGGTGGGAGGTAAGAAACTCTCCCAGGTGGGAGAACACTTGCTCGCTCTGGATGCTGGTGGGAAGGCAGGAGAGGACCCTCGTGGCCACGCAAGAGAGGTCAGGCCAGATGGCAGCCTTGTGTGACCAGTATTCCAGGGGCTCATTGGGCTCAGCGGACTCGGCAAGGTACTCCCTCACCATCACCTCTGCCAATGCCCTGCCATTGCACTCCTGGCGTCTCCGCTGCTGCCGACCTCCCAGTTTACCACTGACAACCAGTAGTGAGGGTTCTCCCTGGTTAGGATTTTTGAGGAAGAGGAGCTGAGCTGTTGCTCTTCCTCCTTCTCCCCCTCCCAGCCTCTTCCACCTGCTGTTCCTTCTGGCCACATCTGCTGGCCTGTTGCTCTGAGACCCCTGGTGATGCCCTGCTAGAGGCGGGCTCCAGTGGGCTGGCAGGGTGGATTTGGTGCCTGAGGACTGGGGCCTGTGGTCCCCCCCCCATTATGAGCACCCTTTGCACCCACTTTTACCCTCATGTGCATTCTCAGCCGAGGCACCCAGTAGCTAAGCCCCTCTGCTCGGCCTGAGTGGAGAGACTGGGTGGTTCAGACCCCTTCGTCCGTGTTAACACCCTGAAACCCAGGCAGGGGAGAGGAGTTCACAATGAGAACCTGGGTCTTCAGCCGAGGCACCCAGTCACTAAGCCCCTCTGCCTGGTGTGAGCAGAGAGACGAGGTACCGTAGAGTCCGGAGTCCAGCTCTGCTAGTCTGTTTTTAACAAGTTCCCTGCCTCTCTGTGTAACTGCCATCGGAGGAGAGGGTGTGGAGCTGAGCTGAGGATATATATGATCCCATAGAGCAGAATGGGAACTCTGTTATTGACAGCCGGCAGTGCCTGTTAAGCTTCGGAGGGCTCCTACTGGTGTTTCCAAGGATGGAGAATTCTGCCTCTCTGTTGCTTTGGAGTTTTCTAAACATTTTAATTGAGCAGAGACAGTCTGTCTGGAAATGTTTCAGATGAACCACCACAAACAGCACCAAAGTTTGTGGAATGTTCATGCAGTTGCCCGTCCATGAATATTGCATCAGGAACCATGAACCATGATGAACTTTACTTTGTGAGCCAGTTCGTGCCCACCCCTATGTATGACTGTCAGAAATTTGTTTGGCTTTTTCATGGTGCCTGATGATGAAGCAAGCAAAAGGTAAGTTTGTGCTTATTTTTTTTAAAAAATTATCTACTTCCAATTTGTATCCTGCCTTGCTGGGATTTCTGTGGGTGGAAGTGGCTTATATGGGCAAAAAAGACTTGTAAGCAGACATTTCCCAATAGTAGCCAATAGCAGCTTATGGTCTGTTCCTGAAACTCCACCCAGCACAGAATAGGGTTGCCAAGTCCATCTTCACCCCCAGTGGGGGACTTTGGGGGCGTTCCTGGAGGGGGTGGGGCATCCCTGACATGATGACATCACATTGGGGAGGTCCACCCCCCCACCACACGCCCCTTGCGCACAGGGAAATGCTGTGCAGAGAGCTGGTGTTTCCCCGCTCACCCGAACGCCAGCTCCATTTAAGCACAGGCAGCCTTCTCCGCATGCTCAATCTTGAGCGGAGATCGGACTCGCAGGGAAATGCCAGCTTCCTGCACTGCCCCTTTAAGAGCAGGAAGCTGGTGTTTCCAGGCACGCCTGATCTCCGCTCGAGATTGAGCGTACAGGGAAGGCTGCCTGTGGAGCTGGCATTCGGGTGAACGGGGAACGCCAGCTCTGTGCATTTAAAGGAGTCCTTCAAGAGAGAAGGGAGGGGGTGGCTGTGGGTGTTGGAGCTTGGGGGCGGGGCTTCCCCCACTGGCCATTTGGCCGGCGGTGGATAGAACCCCCCCCAAAGCGGGGGATCCCTGCCAAACCGGGGGGGTTTGGCAACCCTAGCACAGAAGCTGGGAGCTGTGACAGAGCAGCATGAAGCATAGTTCTTCTTAGCATCTACAGTGCTTTGCAAACCGACTTCTTTGTGTCCTCAACAATGCTGATTGGGAATGAGGGAAGCTGACTTGACCAAGGCTATGCATCAAGCTCTGTGGGTGACCAGGGATTTGGGCCTTTAGCTGCCATGCCACAGATACACTGGATGAAGTGTTTGTCAGAGTCTGCTGCAATTGCTTGCCTGCCTAAAGCTTCCAGAGGCTATTTCCCTCTTGCTCTTGCAGATGAGCAGCTTACCCTGATCAGAAGTGAAGCAAACCTTCTCCTCCCTTTTTATTGAGGTTGCATGAGCTGTATTTGTTCGAACATTTGATGCTGTTTTGTTACTGAACTGCTGTGTTTTCTTGTTGTGAGTGATTTTGGCTGGAATCCTAAAGGTACTTTCCTGGGAGTAACTCCCACTGAATAACATGAGACTTACTTCTGAGTACACGGCTTATGAAAGCTCCCTTTCTCTAATTGCACCTCCTTCCTTTGAATTGTCCCCGTTTCTAGTTGCTGTGATTCTTTTGTTGATGCTGTTGTAGGACGTCTTTTAGGTACTCAAAGAAGGGCCGTGAATTGAGTGTACTCTGGTGCCTCTTTACACATCTTAGGCACAATCCAGACAGAGTCAAGTGCTTCTGAGTCCCATTGGTTTCATGCGTGATCCCATGGTCTTCCAAGAGATAGATTTAAAAGTGTTAGACCTTGACCAGATTGTTCTATAGTTTTGGTGAGTTTTGTTTCTTTGGAGGAGCCACATGATGTAATCTTGTAATCATACACCTTTCACATTTTACCCTACTTCACGTCAGTCTTCAAAAACCTAGTCTGATATGATCTTTTGGAAAGACTGCAGTCCAAATGCATTTGGATGGTGTTTACATGGGGACAGTGCATACTTTAAGTCTTCGTCTAACTTTAGCGCCATTTTCCTTTCCTTAGCACTGAAACCACCATTTCTTTTCCCTTCCCTGTACCATTGGGGGGGATTTTTAAAAATAATCAACAGTTGATATATTGTTCTAGTTTCACTGTAGCAATACAACAGTTACCTCCACTAGTATTTGTGTGGGTGAGGGAGTTTGTGGTGAAGGGGGCCGAGGCAAGGGAAATGCATGGAAAAACTGCCATGTGGATGCTGTGCATTTGCAGTGGCAATGAGAACTACACAGATGATCATCACTGTGTGGATGCAGCTGAGACTACATTTCTGCGCCTAACAATGGGACAAGCAAATGTGTATCACAAAGGGAGACCAGATTGGCTGCAGCTCAGTGCAAAAAGTGTGCTTGCTGGGTTTGTCATGCCTAATATACGAAATTTAACTTGAAATGCAACACTTTCCTTTTTGTGCATGCAGTGGTACCCGTGTGGCTATGTGGTTGATCACAGATCTTCTCAATTGTCTTGTAGAACAATGACCTGCTGTGGACGGACTTCCATCAGAAGCTGGTGGATCAGGCACTGCTAACTATGGACACCTACCTCGGCCAGTTCCCTGACATAAAAGTATGGTTCTTTCTCTACTTTCCTGTAATCCTTTTTTTAATATTGGTATCTCTCTATGTGTGTGATGGGGAGAACCACAATGTGCACATACCTAGAGAGAGTTGTATGAGAAAACTAGCTCTGGGGGTCCTTACTTTGATTATTATGAGCTATTGTAGGGGAAAGAATGATTCCTTGTTGAGAGGAGAGGAGCTCAATTCTCATGTCAGGCAAAATGCCTGTGATGAGTGTGGGATGGGGGAACGGGCGTCCATCCACCTATGTACCTCTGGGCCAATGTTGGATGTAACGTGTAACTAAAATATAAACCCTTTTTTATCACTGTCTTTGATGAAGGGATTTATTTATTTATTGTATTTATTTATTTGTTCGATATTTAGCCCTCCCTCCCCACGAGCAGGCTCAGGGCAGGTAACAACATAGTTAAAATAATACATAATAGAAATATAATTCAAGGTTAAGATATAAATATAGTCATTATAATATTATAAAATACTGATACAAAACATTCCTTAAAAAAAAAGTTTGTAAAGAGTTTATTGGAGTCTGATATAACAAAACAATAACAGTATAAATAGCATATAAAATTGTCAAAAGTACAGATATCCTACCGGTAGGATAAATTTCAAGTAGTAACAATCAAATGGTGAGGAAGTATTAAGCAGGTATAAATTAGAGTAACAAATCAGTTCATGAGAACCGAACAAAATATTCCTAACTGTCACTAAAACTTTGCTAAAACATTTGATGGCATCTGCTACACAAATCTAATTGTGGTAGCTGTAGGTGGAACAATACAATGCAAATAGGTGGGGGCTATCCATTGTTTTGCATGGCGTGTCACATGTACGACTGTCTGCCCACTGGACAGAAGTCTTGGGTGTGTGTCTAGTGTAAGGAGTTCCTGATTCTCAGAGAACGAGTTTGCACCCTTGAGGCCAAGGTGGCTGACCTGGAAAAGCAGAAGACAGTCAGGCGAATGGAGAAGACAGTCGGGGACTTGTTAGATATGTCCCACTGTGAAAATGGCAGCCCTGCCACTACCAAGGGAGCATGAGGGTCAAGAGGAAACAGGCCACCATGCTGAGGATAAGGGGAATGTACCCTCAGAAGGGACCTCTTCTTCAGCTGGTGAACGGGTATCCTTTCACACCAAGGAACCATCCCTGGGCAGGGAGGGCTCTTGGTAGTTGGTGATTCAATCCTTAGGCAGGTGGACAGCTGGGTGCCAAATCCACGTACTGACCGTATGGTGACTTGCCTGCCTGGTGCAAAGGTAGTGGACATTACACATGTTCTAGATAGGCTGGTAGACAGTGCTGTGGAGGAGCCAGTGGCCGTAGTACGTGTTGGCACCAATGATGTAGGGAAATACAGTCATGAGATCTTGGAGGAAAAATTTAAGCTGCTAGGCAGGAGACTCAAGGCCAGGACCTCCAAGGTAGCCTTCTCAGAAGTGCTACCTGTTCCATGCGCAGGGCTGGAGAAGCAGGCACAGATCAGGAGTCTCAATAAATGGATGAGACGATGGTGTAGGGAGGAAGGGTTCAAGTCTGTTAGACACTGGGATGCTTTTTGGAACAAGAGGGAGCTGTGCAAAAGAGATGGTCTCCATTTGTCCTGAGAAGGAACCAGGCTGCTGGCACTTAAAATCAAAAAGGTGGCAGAGCAGTTTTTAAACTGAATATTGGGGGAAAGCCAACAGGAGATGAAAAGTCACTGGTTCGGGAAGGCTCATCTCAAAGAGGTGAAGGGGTAGCTGTTACTTCTCTACAGGGAAATGGATTAGAATTGTCCACTGAGACTGCGAAAAACAATATGGACTGCCTGGCAAGGTCTCGAGTTAGCAGGAGGAAGGTTGTGGGCCTAACATGCCTGGAAAATTATAGATGTTTATATACAAATGCTAGAAATGTCCAAGGTAAAATTGGAATGCTTGTGTTGGGGGAAAACATAGACATTGTGGGTATTTCAGAAACTTGGTGGGATGAGGAAAATCAGTGGTATATGGTGATTCCTGGTTATAAATTATATCAGAAGGATAGGCGGGGAAGGTTTGGAGGTGGGGTAGCTCTGTATTTCAGAGAGGGTACAGTCCAGTAAGATTGAGAAAGTAAGAGAATTGGATTCGCTTCTGGAAATGCTATGGCTTGAAATAGTGGGCCCAAAAGGAAGCTTAACCCTGGGAGTTTGTTATCGCCCAGCAGATCAAAAGATAGAGGAGGATTATAAAATGATGAATGAATTAAAGATAGAGGCTAGATGAAATAACTGTGTTGTAATAGGTGATTTTAACTACCCACACATTGATTGGGTCCATATGTGTTCAAGTCAGGAAGAGGAGATTGAGTAGACACTCTCAATGACTATGCTATGGAGCAGATGGTCACAGAATCTACCAGGGGAGAGGCAATCCTGGATTTCATCCTAAGTAATGCCCAAGACCTAGTGAGAGATGCACTGCTTGGGAACAGTGACCATAATGTTATTGAGTTTAACATTTGTATAAATAGGGAGTTGCCCAAAAAGACCAGCACAACCACTTTTAACTTTAAAAGGGGTAACTTCTCTGAAATGAGGGGCACGTGAAAAGGAAACTGAAAGGCAAAGTAAAAAGGGTCAAAACCATTGGGGAAGCTTGGAGAGTATTTAAAACTACTATGCTAGAAGCTCAGATAAAATATATACCGCAGGTTAGGAAAGGCACAAATAGGTATAGAAAAAGGCCTGCATGGTTAGCAAACAAAGTAATGAAAGCTGCAAAAGGTAAGAAGGATTCCTTTAAGCAGTGGAAAGCTAGTCTCAGTGAGGTTGATAAAAGGGAAATAAATGTGGCAAATAAAATGCAACTCTGTGATCAGGCAGGCAAAAAAAGGAATATGAGGAGCATATTGCAAAAAACATAAAGACCAACAATAAAACTTTCTTCAAATAATTTAGAAGCAGGAAACCGGCCAAGGAGACAGAGGGGCTCTTGGACAACAAAGGGGTAAAAGGATTACTGAAGGATGATAGGGAAATGGTTAAGCTGAATGCATTTATTGCCTCTGTCTTCACTATGGGAGATGCGAAGTGCTTGCCCACTCCAGAACCTCTGATTTCGGGAGGGGTATTGAAAGACCTGAGTCAGATTGAGGTGACAAGAAAGGAGGTCTTACAGCTGATAGACAACTTAAAAACAGATAACTCACCAGTCCCGGATGGCATACATCCAAGAATTCTGAAAGAACTCAAATGTGAACTTGTGGATTGCCTGACAAAAATATGTAATCTTTCATTAAAATCTGCCTCCATTCCTGAGGACTGGAAGGTAGCTAATGTCACTCCCATCTTTAACAAGGGATCTAGAGGAGATTCGGGAAATTATAGGCCAGTCAGTCTGATGTCAATACCGGGTAAGCTGATGGAAACCATTATTAATGAGATAATTAGTAGTAGAAGAAGAAGAGATTGGATTTATACCCCGCCCTTCACTTTTGAGTCTCAGAGCGGCTTACAAACTCCTTTCCCTTCCCCTCCCCACAGCAGACACCCTGTAAGGTAGGTGGGGCTGAGAGAACCCTAACATAAACTGCTCTTTCAGGAACAGCTGTGCCAGAGCTTGTGACTGACCCAAGGTCACATCAGCAGGTGCAAGTGGAGGAGTGGGGAATCAAACCCGGTTCTCCCAGATTAGAGTCCACACACTTAACCACTACACCAAACTGGCTCATTGATGAACAGTAACTGACTAGTAGGCACACTGATGAACAGAAACTATTGAGGTGGACTCAGCATTATTTATTAACTAGGAATAAGGCCTGTTGTGGAAATAAATACAACAAGCTCTAGAAAGAGGCTTTGGGAGAGTGCCCTGCCTTGGGCACACAGCATCAATTTTCTGTGGCAACCTCAGCAAGGTATAATGACACAGAGTCCACCATTTTCTCCAGAGGAACTGATCTCTGCTACATAAAGAGCAGTTGTAATTTTGAGTGATCTCCAGCCCTCCCCTGAAGATTGGCAACAATGGTTCCCCAGGAGGGAATGGCTGGTTTGGAGGGTGGAGTCTATGGCATTGTACCTGTCTGAGGTCCCATCCCTCCTCAAACCTCACCCTCTCCAGGCTCCATCTTTCAAATCTCCAGGAATTTCCCACCTGGAGTTGGCAACCCTAGTCAGGACCGGCCCCTATGAGTTCCCCACAAAGACTGAGAGTTCCTACCTATGTTGTTGTTGTTTAGTCACACAGTCGAGTCCGACTCCTCATAACCCCATGGACCACTCATGCCAGGCCCTCCTGTCTTTCACCATCTTCTAGAGTTTGCTCAATTTCATGTTCGTTGCATTGATAACACTAACCATCTTCATTTGCCATTCCCTACTTCTTTTACCTTCAGTCATTCCCAGCATCAGGGTCTTCTCCAGTGAGTGCTTCCTTCTCATTTGTTGGCCGAAGTATTTGAACTTCAGCTTCAGTATCTGGCCTTCCAGGGAACAGTCAGGGTTGATTTCTTTTAAGATTGGCTGATTCGGTCTCCTTGCAGTCCAAGGGACTCTCAAGAATCTTCTCCAGCACCATAATTCGAAAGAATCTATTCTTTGGTGCTCGGCTTTCCTTATGGTCCAACTCTCACAGCCATACATTACTACTGGGAATACCATTGCTTTGACCATACGGACTTTTGTTGGCAGGGAGATGTCTCTGCTTTTTATTATGCTGTCTAGGTTTGCCATACCTTTCCTCCCAAGGAGCAGGTGTCTTTTAATTTCATGGCTGCCGTCACCATTTGCAGTGATCTTGGATCCCAGGAACATGAATTCTGTCACTGCTTCCATGACTTCCTCTTCTATTTGCCAAGGATTGATGGGGCTGGGCACACACTCTCAGCCTAATCCACCTCACTGGCTTGTTATTATTCCTCATCTAAATAGTTCACATGGCTTTCCTGCTGAGAAAGACTGGATCCTGAGGGCATGAATGCAGTGATAAAGTGATACAGTGATAAACCCAATTGCACCCAGGAGAGCCACAGCATAATGAGCCCAATAAAACACACACAAAAAGGGGTAACAAAAAGCTCATACCTTGAATAAAACCTTGTTGGTCTTAAAGGTGCTTTATATTTCTCCCATGTGATTGAGGCAGCCAAGCAAAGTGGAGGAAGAGGAGGAGCTTCTGCCAATGGAAGGGAAGAAAGGCTTGCCTTTGTCTCCTGTGTGACTGAGGGAACCTGGCCAGAAAGCAAGCTCTGGCCCATTCCTTCTCTTCCTCTGGAAGGAGGAGGGGGAGTAGCCTCAACCAATGCAGAGAACAGAGGCTTGCCTATCTATCTCTCCTGTGCAACTGAGAGAGTCTGGCAAAGCAAGCTGCAATGCAGCAGTAGCAAAACTAGAGAAGGAAACAGGACAGAGCCAGTTGCTCAAGGGCTGGATAGGACCCTGTGGGGGCTAGATTCGGCCCAGAGGCCGCATGTTTGATACCCCTGAATTTTGGAATATGTTCAGAGGAGGGCAATGAAGATTGTTGGGGTTATGGAAAACAAGTTCTGTGAAGAAAGGTGAAAAGATTGGGTATGTTCAGCCTTGAGAGAAGGCGGAGGGGACTGTGACTACAATTTTCAAATACCTGAAGGTATTCCTCTGCTGTTCTAGAGGGCAAGACTAGATATGCTGGGATTAAGATGCAGGAGGCTAGATTTCAGTTGAACATTAGGAGACACCTGGTAATGGTAAGAGCAACTGAACAATGAAATCAACTACCTTTGTGAGGGTAGGCATTCCTTGGCTGGAGATTTTCAGTGGCTTTGGGCACGTGGTTGAGCTTGCACGCAGCCATGCGAACTAGCTGAACTTCGCTCTCTACAAACAATAGCTAGAGAGGATCCGAGAATGGGCCAATTGGTCACCTTGGATCCTAAGGTAACTCGGGAATGGGAATGGGCACTGTCCAAATAAACCAGTCACGGATATGTATGGGTGTGTGGGGTGTGGCAGAGCAGGGACATTTAAGCAGGCCTCCAGGCTGGCTTCTGTATTCCAGTTTTTTCTGCTTTAATAAACTGTGAGCTGCCTGGACCCAGTACTTTACACTGGCGACGAGGATGGGATTCTGTTGAGCACGCCTGACCAAGCATCAGAACCTGGGACTCCCGAGTCCACTCCGAGCAATGCACCGCGCCCCGAGAACTGCTCACCACGCCCTGCATTGCTCCTACGGTCATCATGGCTGCTGCTCTGGGACAAATCACCATCTTCGATCCATCCCACCCTTAGCTGTGGGAAGCTTGGGTCGAGCAACTGAAGTACTTCTTCGAGGTCCAGGGAACAACCGACACAGGTAAGAAGAAAGCATGGCTGCTAAACACGTGTGGGGTCAGCACGGTCCGCCTGGTCTAGAGTCTAATCATGCCAAAGACTCTGGAAGCAGCCACATACAACGAGTTGGTGAAGGCTTTAACCAACCATTTTGCACTGAAACCATCCAAGATGGTGATGCGCATGGACTTCTTTGCGCGAAATTAAAGGTTGGGAGAAGCGGCCATGGACTTCATGGCCGACATCTGCAGGCTGGCGATTAATTGCAAGTTTCCAGCCATCGAGGATTCCCTGCTGAACCAGTTCGTCTGGGGCATCTAGGAACAGAAGATCCGTAGGAAGCTTGTCGGCCTCAATGACATCACCTTGGACAAGGCGCTCTGTGTGGCCACGGCTTTTGAAAAAGCCCGCAGGATGTCAGGCACCCTCCACACACCAGACCACGGAATCCCCGGCGTCTGATGCATCCGACGGAGGGGATATTCTATGGGTACGCTGTCCAACCCACCAAGAGGATTGCTGGCCACTGACAGCCATTTCGCATGCCGCGCAGCCCAGCGGCCAACCGCTATGTGCCAGCTGCGGGGAAGCGCATGAATGCCGCTTGTGCCGTTTCTGAAATGTGATTTGCAGAACCTGCGGCAAGGCCGGGCACCTAGCACAGGTATGCCACTCCTGAGGGTCCAAACGACGGATGACAATGCACCACCAGGACACGGCGGAGCTCCACACAACAACCTCAACCCAACAGCACCAGGTAATGAATTTGCCCCAGGACGCCCCTAACAAAATTAAAGTCTGGGTCATGATTGAGGGGTCCCCGTATGAAATGGAGTTGGACACGGGCTGTTCCTTCTCCATCATCTCGGCAGAGACTCTTAGGAGGATCTGCCCCAAGGGGGGATCCCTCCTAGAGAAACCAGCTGGCCTCATCTTAAGAGACTTCCAAAAGAACCTGGTAGCCATGAAGGGGTGGGGCAAATGCAGAGTCCAGTATAAGGAGTTTAACGGACTGCTAGACTTGCTGGTTGTGGAAGGCCGACTCACCAGCCTGCTTGGCCTGTCATGGTTTGGGCCCTTGGGGTTCGGGGTGACCAGGGTTAACCACATATGGCCCCAGGACTTTGACATAGTGTGCGAGGAGTTTCTGGCTGTATTCAATGGGGCACTTCGGCGCTACACGGGCCCTCTAGTCTCCCTTGACCTTGATCTCACAGTATGGCCCATCCGAATGAAGGCCAGATGGGCCCCCTTTGCTCTACAGCCTAAAATAGATGTGGAACTTGACCGCCTGGTGGCACAGGGGTTCCTCGAACCGGTACCACATACCTGGTGGGAAACGCCGATTGTCACCCCGGTTAATCCCAATGGGGATGTCTGGATTTGTGTGGACTACAAATGTGCTACAGGATCACACATATCCAGTCCCCGTTGTTAGCCATGTCCTAGCATCCTTGGCCGGCGTGAAGATCTTTGGAAAATTAGATTTGGCTCAGACATATCAGCAGCTGCCAGTGGACAAAGCCACAGCTGAGGCACAAACTATAGTTACCCACAGTGGGGTGTTCTGGGTCCGGCGGTTGCAATTCTGGGTCAGCGTAGCCCCGGGGATATTCCAGAATTTAATGGACTGTTTGTTCAAAGGTATCCCCGGGGTCCAGTAATTTTTCAACAATATTCTAATAGCGGCCCCTGACGCTGTGACCTTCGCGGCCCGACTGAGGGTTGTCCTGCAATGCTTCAATGATGCCGGCCTCAAGGTATAGCGTGAGAAATGCCTGCTGGGAGTACCAAGAGTGGAGTTTTTGGGGTTCACCATTGACACGCAAGGCATCCACCCTGTGGAGGACAAGATCCCCACCATCATACAAGCACCCTCTGAACTACAGGCTTTTCTAGGACATTTAAACTTTTACCATTCCTTCTTGCCCCACAAAGCAGCCGCTGCGGAGCCCCTGAATTGCCTGTTGGACAAAAATGCTCTGTGGGTCTGGGGTCCCAAGCACGCCGCAGCTTTCTGAGCGGTAAAGGATCTTTTGATCTCCAATGCAGTTCTCGCCCATTTTGACGAGTCCCTTCCCATAGTCCTGGCATGCGATGCCTTGCTGTAGGGGTAGGGGCGGTCCTGGGCCACTGGCTTGCCGACGGCCGGGAGGTTCCTATTGCATGTTATTCCCAGACTCTCTCCCCTGCCAAGCGTAATTACACTCAAATAGACAAGGAGGGCCTGGCAACGGTGGCCGGGGTAAAGAAGTTCCACGATTACCTCTACGGTCGGCCCTTCACCATGGTGACCCAGCTACAAACCTCTCCTGGGTCTGCTCGCCCCGGGCTGCCAGACACTGTAGATGCTCTCCCCCCAGGTGCTCTGATCGTCCATCTTCTTGGCCGGGTAGCAATATTCATTTGTCCACCGCCCTGGTAAAGTGATGGGCCACGCGGTGATGGACGCCCTCAGATGCCTTCTGTTACCATCCTGCGAGCCAGCCCTGGCTCACCACGTCACTCTGCTGGAAGACCTTCCCTACCGCCCTTTACAGGTAGCCGAGGTGTCTCGCCACACCACCCAGGATCGCACCCTCTCCCAGGTACTGAACTGGGTGGGGAGGGGATGGCCAGCGGGCCCGGAGTTTGTGGCCTTCTCGGCACAGAGAGATGAGCTCTCATTCCATGAGGGCTGTTTGCTATGGGGAAGCTGGGTGGTGGTGCCTACCCTACTCCATAAGCAGATGCTCACGGCACTACACGAAATGCACCCCGGGATCGTGTACATGAAAGCACTGGCTCAGAGTTACATGTGGTGGCCTGGGATGGACGGGGACAGTGAGGACTGGTTAAAGAGATGACAGACTTGCCAGGAGTCTAGACCGGAGCCACCTCGGGCCCTGGTGCAGCCATGGGAGTCATTCCACAAGCTGTGGGCCAGGCTCCACTTGGACTTTTCGGGCCCCTTCCAGGGACAAATTTTCTTTATACTGGTAGTCGCATATACCAAGTGGCTGGAAGTGGTGCTGGTTCCGTCCACTTCGTCGAGATCCACCATCTGGGCAATGTAGCAGAGCTTCCGCACACATGGCATCCTGGACTCCCTTGGGACAGCATTTACCTCGGTGGAGTTCCAGGAGTTTGTGCACTATTACAGGATTAGGCACATCCGCTCTGCTCTATTCCACCCCGCAACCAATGGCTAGGCCGAACACATGATCCAAATGACCAAGGAGTCCCTGCAACATTTGGGCCCAGGAGATGGGGACTACCGGCTGGCTGCCTTCCTGTTCGGCCAGCGAATGACCCCGCACACCACCACAGGCCGCAGCCCAACTGAGCTACTCATGGGCCGACACCCCACAATGAGACTCGACCACCTCCACCCCGATTGGGCGCCGGAACACAGCACGGAGCTGGTGAGTCAGGAAGCTTTCTGAGGGTTCTTTCCAGTGTATGCTCAGAACTATGCTCGGGCCCTGCATGGATCCCATCAAGGATGGTTAGGGTGATGGGGCCCAGATCCTACAAGGTCTTTACAGAGGATGGCCAAGTGTTGAGACGCCACATTGACCAGCTCCGGCGGCACCTCCTCCCACCAGAGATGGAAGTGCAAGAGGAAAGTGAGGATGAGTGCCCAGCTCCAGAGACTAGCGACCCAGACAAGACTGAGACTGCCCCGCAAGCACAGCTGCAGCCAAGCGCAACACCAGACGGAACCGTTAGTACCAACCCCAAGCTGGGCCAGGACACAGACAACAGCAGTCCACGAACCACAGCTGACAGACCCGAGGTGCCTCCAGCTCATACCGGTGGGTCTCCAGAGCAGCTGGCTTCAGGACCAGAGCTCCGCTGTTTGACCCAGGAATGGCACAGACCCACCTACCTCAAAGACTTTGTGTGTTTGGAGGATCTGAACCATGAGGGGATGGGTGCTGTGTACTATCTACGGCCGTGCACATGGTCAAGCTTGCACGCAGCCATGCGAACCAGTCGAGCTTCGCTCTCTACAAACAATAGCTAGAGAGGATCCAAGAATGGCCAGTCGGTCACCTCTGATCCTAAGTAACCCTGTGGGAATGGGCACTGTGTAAATAAACCAATCACTGGTGTGTATGGGTGTGTGGGGTGTGGCAGAGCAGGGACATTTAAGCAGGCCTCTGGGCCAGCTTCTGCATTCCAGTTTCTTCTGCCTTAATAAACTATGAGCTGATTTCACCATCAACCCGCCTGGACCCAGTACTTTACATCTTCTATAGGTTCTTTCTTTTTATATATTTCAGTGATGCATATATATATATATATATATATATATATATATATATATATATATTCCACTGGCTGTGGAATGCATCAGTTGCATTTTCTTTATCTGATTCTTTTAAGGTTGTATAAAACTAGCCTGGACACAAGATTGATTCAAGTCCCGCCCCCCGCCCCCCCCCGGTTTCATCGTACGGGCTGTAAAAGCAAAATTGGTTTTAATGTGTTGGTACCTTTCCCAATGCTTTTTTAAAAAAAGTTGTTTGGGCTGAAACATTTCCTGAGCAAATTATACGTTCTGCAGTGCTTGCTAAACAGGAAGTGTGAATAAAGGTTTGCATTGTATGCACTGTGAATCCAGTCTTATCTCTCTCTTCCCTTGAGAACGTCCTGATACCTCCAACAAGCAGAAGTTGGAGCCCTGGGAGCCCTGTGAAGAAAATCCCATGGGGCTGTGAACACGGCAGACTGAGCTCTACTGCTTCCATTTCATTCTTGCCTCAGCAGGAGCTCCATTAGTGAAAGAGTGGTGACATCACTTGAGCCCTTTTGTTCACAGTGGTGCCTGCATCCAACATTAGATGTTCAGAGGTCTTAGGGCTGGCTTCCAGTTTTTGGCAGCACGATGGTGGATGGGACCCTGGTGAGCTCCCAGGGTCATGATCCAAATGCCAGCGGATAGGAGGGGGTGCAATTGTCCGCTAACCCCCCCGGAGTCTGTGGGTTCAGGCTCCTAGCCATGGGGCTTTTGAGGGATTGCCTCTTTGCTGGCTTGCTCCTGGGGAATTGAGGCTTCCCTCCATTCCGAAAGTCCTACCACTGTGCGACCGTATGGTTCTAGAGTCGCTGACCAGGACAAGTGGATGAAGATTGGGCATATTACATGTACCTTTGGTGGGTCCCAGGACCAACGATGGAACTGTGAGTTGAGTTGAAAGAAAAATGCCGGAGTTTGGCAAGAAAGCCCCTCCTATATAAGCAAGCGGGGGAGAGAACTCCCAGACGCAAAAGTTGCATAGAGCATTTTAAAAGGAGGGCACCGGATCTAAAAGCGTTATGAACTGATTTAGGGAATGCACAAGAGCATAGCTAAGCGGTCTGGCAAACTTTATAAAACGTAAACAATCCTCAAAAATGGTGGGGCGGAAAGCTGAGAAGGTATCCCAACTTAAGCCCCCTTCTGGAAGTAGAAGTCTGAGACCGGAAGCTACCAACGAGTTTTCTCAGTTATTAGCTGACTCCTTGCGCCCTCTGCTGGACCAGATGACAAACAACAACCAGCAATTGACTACTTTGAACCAGAATTTTGCTGCTCAACAACGAGAACTGAGTGAGACTAAGAAATTGACAGAACAAACAGCAGAGTCACTGAAGGAGGTCAGTGCCAAGGCTACGAAGGTGAAAAAGTGGGTGCAGGTGTTGGAAAAGAAGAGAATAACTGATGAATCGCAGCTTTTACCGTTTCAAATGGAAAGCTTTATCCTGAGGTTCCAAGGGATTCCTGAGCCAAAAGGAGAGAATCTAAAACAACTTCTGAGAGATCTACTGGTGCCAGTTGCAAATTTGAAAACGGAATATCTTCAAAGTGAAATGGATGTGGTCTACAGATCATATTCTGAATTTATATAAAAAAATAATCTGCCTGGAGAAATAGTGGTTAGATTCTCAAAAAGACATTTGAGAGACTCAACCTTGAAAGCAACATCAGGAACAACACCCCTGAAAATGAACGGAAGTATCATCCGGATATTAAAGGACATTCCAATTGAAATTAGAAAGAAGAGGAAGAAATTCAAGGACAATGTTTTTACAGACAAATAACATCCAGTACAAATGGTTGGTTCCTGAAGGCATCCTCTTCAGAATCAATGACAAAAAGGAAAGAATTGACTCTGTTAAGAAAGCAAATGAGTTTTTGAGACAGCAACTGGGAGGGTCCGGAGAAGAGGACAAGGAAGATGATCAGGTTAAAGAAAGCGGTGAAGACACTTCAACTACTGGGGAGGACTCTGATTCGGATTTGGGAGCTGCGGCCCCCAAAAGAGGTTATGATTTGAGGAAAAGAAATGTTAGGAAATGAGATGCTGAGGAACTCTGTTTTCCACCTTTAAGAAACGGTTATGTTGATACTTGTGGGATTGCCCTAAACAGTAACTTTTATTGGCATTTGGAGGGTAGTGGCTAGATTTAAACATCCAAGCTCATTGCTTTATTATTAGTATAGATCAATACTTACTAAGCTTATGTAATGATCTTCATTTCTTGGGTTTTCTTTTTCCTGTAGATATTAGATTCCCCATCCTAATTTTCTTTGTAGTTTATAGAAAATGCATTTAAAAAAATCCCCTTCGGGGGCAAAAAAAGAAGAGGTCTTAGGACTAACAGAAGTATGATTTTTTTTTTCTGATTTGGGTCTGTGTTCCTTCAACCCAGCTCTTGTGCCCATCAGTCAGACATCGGTTGCTAGAAATTTCTCAAGGGCTGCAAGGGCCCAATTTGAATCATGACCACAGGGGGAAGGGGCTTCAGATTTCCCCCCATGCATTTTTCTGACACAAAATGGCCCTGGGGCTGTTATTTCTGTACAGCCTCTCAGTGTAGTTGCAGTTCACATTGGGGCAAAAATCACTCCCAGGGCTGTTTTGAGTTGGGAAGGTGACATGGAGGAAGCCTCTCCTACACCATGGTCCCAATCCAAATTGGGATATTTGTTCCCAACAAGTGATGTCTAACTGAGGAGAATGTGAGTTGGATTAGGATAACCTAGGACAGTGCTGTACAGTGCATTGGTCAAGCTGCACCTGGAGTATTGTGTGCAGTTCTGGAAGCCTCTCTTCAAAAAGGTTGTGGACAGATTGGAGTCGGTGCAAAGAAGAGCAACAAGGATGATCGGGGGCCTGGAGACCAAGCCTTATGAAGAAAGGCTGAGGCACTTGGGAATGTTTAGGTTGAGCAAGGACATGATTGTTCTTTGTTTGAAGGGCTTTCACCTAGAGGAGGGCAGGGAGCTGTTCCTGTTGGCATCAGAGAATAGGACTCATAGTAATGGGTTAATTAAGGGTGGGAAGGTACCGGCTGGATATTAGAAGAAAAGGAGATTGGATTTATACCCCGCCCTTCATTCAGTCTCAGAGTAGCTTACAAACTCCTTTCCCTTCCCCTCCCCACAACAGACACCCTGTGAGGTAGGTGGGGCTGAGAGAGCTCTTTCAAGAACTGCCCTTTCAAGGACAGCTTTTGTCAGAACTATGGCTTGCCCAAGGCCATCCAGCAGCTGCAAGTGGAGGAGTGGGGAATCAAACCTGGTTCTCCCAGATTAGAGTCCACACACTTAACCACTTCACCAAACTGGCTCTATTAGGGAAAACTTTTTTACAAGAATGGCCCCTTCCAACTCTATGATTCTATGATTCTAGGGATGCCAGCCTCCAGGTGGGACCTGGGGATCCCCTGGAATTACAGCTCATTTCCGGACTACAAAAATCAATTCCCTTGATGGATGTTTTGGAGGGTGGACTTTATGGCATTGTAACCTATTGAGGTTCCTGTTCTCCCCATGCTCTACCCCCAAATCGCCAGGAGTTTCACAACCTGGATCTGGCAACTTCACCTCCCACTCTCCACCAGTGGCCAGGGGGGACCTGGCAACCCTGTACACAAACTCAATTTAGACAATTGTGTCACATTGTTTGGCCTTCAAGGACTGCTGGGGAAGGGAACTTTTAAAAGAGATCTGTGAGGACCTTCTGGACTTGAAGTCTGTGGCAGAATGGTCCTGTTCTGGCCTACAGGCCCTGTTCTACCCTTCTTGATTTTCCCAACAGCTGGAGGGGCTGTTCTCTCTCTGTTCAATCGCAGCTGCCACCTGACCTTTGTAGGAATTGCCCACTGGGAGGGTCAGGACTCCCAGCTTCTGTTTCAAATTCTGAGGCCTTGCCTCTGCATCTCCTGCTACCCAAAGTCTGGTTACCATGGGGACAGCTTACTGCCTTGTGCACCACTGGGGGAATAGCCACTTGCCAACTGACTACCCTCCCTTTCTTCCTGGTGCTCCTTTTAAAATAGTGTGTCCAAGATGGTGGGTGTCTACGTGGCACAGAGAACTACTACCAGCATCAGAAGTTATAAAGTTTTTATTAAAAAGAAAATGTTTACAAGCATACTCTTAGCACATCACCAGACTGAGCAAGGGATTCAAAAGAAATAGGTAAAAAACAATTCCTCTGACCCTCCCTCTATACATACCCTATCAGTTGTTAAATATAAAGCAGGCTCCTTAGCATAGAAAGTTACAGATTTTTACAGGCATCCATTACCTTTCTGGCCTTCTTCAGGTGTGCAGACCAGCACATGGCAGTGACCACCTCCTCCAGACCTCAGTTAAGAGTTCTCTCTGCTTCAGTGGAATCAGCACCAAAGGGACCTTCCTCCTTGCTCCCAGGAGCTTTATTTTCTCCCCCCACCCCAACCCAGGTCAGACCTGATCAAAGAAATTTTTTCCTGAAATCTCCTGGAGTTTCTTCCTGTAGTCTTTCTAGTCTTAATTCCTCCAAATCTCTGATCCTTTCCTCATTTGCCTGCCACTCCATATTTTCTCAGTGTTTGAAGTCAAGGCAATTTAAGTCCATGGCAAAACAGCATCCAAATAACCCATGGCAACAGCAGGCTGAAACTGGGCTGACCACTGGAGGGAGGTAATCTAATGCAGAATGGGGGGAAAACCTGGAATAAAAATAAGGTTAAACTCTATTTTAGTGCAGGATTGCTTGGAGGACACTGCATTGAACAAGGATTAAAAGGAGAGTGCAGAAAGCGCCTCAGTACCCGCTTGGAAGGGGGAGGGGGGAACTGGGCCATTCCACTGTCTCTCGCTAGGTCTCTTAGCATTTCTTAAGAGGTAGCTGAGGTGAGGCTGACTTCCCTTTTCTTGCCTCTTCTCTTGCCCAGACAGAAAAACTTTTAAAAACTCCCAGTGAAGGTTTTACTCAGTTCAGACCTCCACCCAAAAGTGCATTTCTTCACCGAGTCTGTAGGCCTACATGCAGATCCTTTAAAAAGAACTAGGTGCAGAAGCAGAGCTAACCAAATTCAAATAAATGCTATGCAAAGTCGATTTTGTGTCTGAGCTGCATGATCGTGTATAACATCATATGTAGAGCCTGTAGGTTAGGGTATCTCTGCCCCTTGTTTCTTTCTTCTCTGCCATATCCCTCTGCCCTCAAGGAAAATTAACCACTGAAAGATCTGTTGTTGCTAGCAACACACTTTGAAGGAACAGTTGCCTGCATCTGGTAAAGATCTCTTTTATACAGGGAAAAGTGCAGTCCCGTTCTACACATTTTTTTCTTTCTTTCCCAGCATTAGATCCTATCCTGTGAGCATTCCTTTCCCAAGCATCAAGTGGCTTTGAGAAGGTTGTAAAGAAAATGTACTTGCCATATGGCAGGGCTTGTAACTGTGTTCCCACATGGAAAAGGTCAGCTTGGCTTCATCCCAGCGAAATCAAATACCCTATTTAATCCCCTTCTGCAGTATCCAAATCTAGCTTCCCCTCATTCTTATGGTTATCCATTTCACCTAGCCTGAAGTAGCTCCGTATGTTATTTTTCACAGTGCATTTTTTTTTGGTTGATGCCATACAGAATAGCAAAAGGTAACCTTTGACTTGCTGGAAGCCTTTTAACAGCAGTGGTACTCTTGCCTAATTGGCAAGACTTCAGAACCAGGACTTCGGCTTTAGACCAAGGCTTCAGAGGGCTTCTTCTTCCTCAGTTTGGAGTTTGCACTCTGGTTACTTTGTGCTAGGGTTTCCAAGCCCCCACTGGGGGTGCAGGGTTGAGGATTCTCTGCTCCATCTCCCATTTCTGGCTGCTACTCTGAATGGTGCTGGGAGGGAAAAAAATGGCCTTATTGGCCTGATGACATGATGTCAGTTCTGAGGGAAACCACAGCATTTCCAGTGATTCCTACAAAGATGTCACTTCTGGGTTTTCTCCAGAAATAATGTCACTCCATCACTGACAGGGACCTTCCCGCCATGTCCCTGCCTCCCACTGGTTGCCAGGAACCCAAATTTTGCACCCAAACATATCATTTTGAATTGGCAGGAGTGTGTGGATCACCTGACTGAAGGGGAGGGAATCTTCCTTTTCTTCAAGTGGCAGTAAACGGTCATATAAATGGATAACTAACAAATTTCTAGTTCCAAGTGGAGTTAGAAGAGGGCATGTGATTATTTTTACCCCTTTTAACAAGAATAAATTACACCTCTGTTTATGGGTAGTAAGGAGTGGCCAGAATGGAATTCCATTTCCACAGAGAATGGGGGTGAAATAGATGTCACTTCTTCCTTCATTGGTGGTAAGAAGGGTTGGAGTGCTTTCTCCACCAATTGTCTCCTTTCCTCATGGGGTTGCCAACTCCAATCTAGGAAATTTCTGGAGATGTTTGGGAAGAGCCAGGGGTTGGACCAAAGTGGGGTATAATGCCATAAAGTCCATCCTCCAAAACTTCCATTTTTTTCTTATGGGAACAGATCTCTGTAGTCTGGAGATCAGTCATAATCCCAAAATATCTCCATGCCCCCTCTTGAGGTTGGCAACCCTATTCTCTCAGCAGCTGAAGGTACCAGAGTGCTTTTGTGTGCATCTCTCAAAGATCTAGTTTTCTGGGGCTAGGTGTCACTATTGAGACTGCAGGGTTATCTACATAAAGGGAACCCTATGGAAGATGCTGCACCCCTACCCTATTGCAGGCCTATATTTGCATTACAATTTTGATTATAAATCAAATTTTGAATGGGCTGTAACTTTTGTTTTCCTTTTAAAAAACACACACCAAAGTGGGAGCTGATTTTCCCCACCAAAAATATTTTTAGTTCCCCTCAGTGACTGAGCCACCCCTCAGTAGGGTGTATTTCTCCTCTGTTTTATAAGCTTTTAACTGTCCCACTCTGTCACAGGTATTAATTTAGGCTTATGACCCAGTACAGGAACTAGAGGGAATACCGGAGCTGTCTTGTTTTAAAATACCCTCATGAAATGGCACGTGAGGCAAATCTAACATTCAAAAGAGAATAAAGATTTTAATAAAAGGGCCGGGAATATGTAAATATGAGGATTCAAGATATAAAGGCTGCTAAGGTAAAACTTTCTGTGTGTGTGTGTGTAGAATTGCCGGACAGAAATCACTAACTTCCAAAGACCAAACACTCTGGCTACTGATCAAGACATCAGGTTTCAAAGACCAAAAGGCGAATCCAACTTTTCCCTCCAGATCAGCTGTTTTATTTCCTCTGTAACTTGATGCTGGCCAGTCAGAGAGCAAGAGGAGCAGCCAATCACATAAGTTCTTCCCTCCAGGGAAAATTAACTGTTGAACTCCCTGACTCTCCGTCACAAGCAGCATTTTAAAAAGCCGGTTTTTCTTTCCAATCCAGCACAAGGTTAGATTCCTAACCTATCCTCTCACTTCAGAGAATGTATTCCACATATATGATTGAGCTACCAATACTAGATGGTGATCAAGAGAACAGGACTTCTGGTTGTTCATGAACATTTGGAATTGGTTGAGGGTGCATCTGAGTGAGCTTAAAAACAGTCCTGGAGAGTTTGGTCCATTAATTTTAATTGTAAAGGTATTGTGTGCCTGTTGTTGCCTCCCTCCCAAGATTACTTTAGCTTCCTTTCGCTTTTTGCACTTAGCAGTGATTTCTTCATGGGTTCCAAGTCCTCTCAAATAGATGAGTAGGAAAAAAATCAGTACTGATCTTCGTAAGCAACAAACTTCTCGAATCCTCTTGTCAAACCATATGAGCCGTATGAAGCAGTAATGCTGGAAATTCATAAGCTGAATGAGAATAGTTATTTTAAAGTTTGGTGTCAATAATCACTTTTATTTACTTATAATGCTTTCCTTAAATAAGCAAGAAATTCCTGAACGCTATGGTCAAGAGTTATAATAGCTGAAGGGAGATTTTTTCCAGCATCACCAAAATGTGATAAGGGTAATTCTGATCTTGGGGCGGGGGGGGGGATCCCTCCAGATGGAGGAGGAATTTTGGGTGGGTTGAGGTGGCCAGAACATCATCATAGTCGGGAAACACCAACCACCATTGCTTTTTTTAAAAAATGTAAAATTTAATATTCTTTCTTATCTAAGGACAACCCAGAGGTTTAAATAGAAGCCATTGTGTCATAAATTTAAAAAGTCTGGAAAAATGTGATGGGGGTGAAGCTGTGTTGTAGGTTGGGGGAATGTCAGTAGACTTTTTAATGGACTTGGGCCAAATTCTTAACAGGAAACTTCTTCCTTATTATAAGTATCTGAAATTTGTCTGGTTATTAATTCAGCAGAATTCTTGAAGGATGACCAGCGTTGCCATTCAGAAATGTACTGTGAAATTTAATTAAACTAAAGAGAAAGCATGAAATGAAAATTATATCTGGTCTGGCAGTGGGCGAGAGCACAGTGCACAGGCTGAGATATAAGCGTAGCAAAAGCCACGTGTTGGAGATAGGGATGCCAGCCTTCAGGTGGGACCTGGGGATCCCCCAGAATTACAGCTCATCTCCAGATTACGAAGAAGAAGAGGAGGAGGAGGAGGAGGTGGAGATTGGATTCTTCACTACCCTTCACTACCCAAAGGAGTCTCAGAGTGGCTTACAAACTCCTTTCCCTTCCCCTCCCTACAACCAGGGCCGGCTCGCCCACTAGGCGAGCTAGGCGCTCGCCTAGGACACCGACCCTGCAGGGCGCCAAAATGCCCCCCCGTAAAAAGCCCCCGGGCCGCCCAAATGCCGGCAGCCCCACCCCTTCTAAGCCCACCCCATCCTCGGCTCTCCCAGGTGCTGGGCCATCTCCAGGCCCCACCGGGAGGTTGGCATCCCCGGTGGGGTGGGCGCCCCAGGCTCTCCTGCCTAGGGCGCCCAGACACCTGGGGCGGGCCCTGCCCACAACAGGCACCCTGTGAGGTAGGTGGGGCTGAGAGAGCTCTGACAGAAACTGCTTTTTTTCAAGAACAGCTCTGCCAGAACTATGGCTTGCCCAAGATCAGCCAGCAGGTGCGAGTGGAAGAGTGGGGAATCAAACCTGGTTCTCCCAGATTAGAGTCCGCACACACAACCACTACACCAAACAAAGTCCCTGTCCTCCCCAGGCTCCATCTCAGGCCTGTAGCTACAGTGGGGCATCCCCTGACTTCCCGCCAAGCCTCCCCCCCCCCGATTTCCCATCCAGCCTAGGCGCTCCCTTGGAGGTGTGTGCAGTGGTTTTTGTGGGGTGCCCCTTGACTTATTTAAAGGTCCCCCAAATTAAAAAAAAATCCTGGCTACGGGTCTACTCCATCCCCAGATCTCTAGGTGTTTCCCAGTCTGGATCTGGCAATGCTACCCCCCACCCCCATTCTCCACCATTGGCCTGGCAACCCTAGTTGGAGAGAATACGGAGAATGAAATAAATAGAGCAAGTGCATTAAAGTGTACTTATCCTCATTTGTACTTTCTCCAAAGAACCCAGTGCATTTATACATGCAGTTATCCCATTTAAGAACTGCCCTGCCCTGTGAGAGAGGTTATGGCGCTTAGATATTGATGTCTTCAAGATCACCTATAGTTTCATAGTTTGGCAAGGTTTTTGGGGTTGCCAGGTCCCTCCTGGCAACTTGCAGGGGATGGAGGGGACTTACCAGTAGGCTTACTGGCATTGTACAGGAAGTGATGCCATCATGTCAGCAACTTCCGGGTGACATTTCTGGTATTTGAGCAAAATTGTCTTCTGGGAGGGCAGAGCCCAGCAGCAGAGGACCCCCACCTCCACCGGGTATCTGGCGACCCTACAAGATTTTGAACTCAGTTCTCCTTAGTGCAGGCCTACACTCTTCTGTACACCACAATGGCTGCCTTCTAGCGGTACATATGCCTACCCAGGTTTTAGTACATCTTTTCCTTTTTTATGTTAACCAGTTTATCTTGAATAACCAGTTTATCTTGAATAACCAGTTTATCTTCACTTGGGGGGTGTGTGTGGGATGATAGACTTGCCTGGTGCACTAGATCGTTTAGTCAGCCTGTGATATGGAGATCAATTTGAAGAAGGCCAGGCAAAGATCACTAAACGGCATCTGGCTTGAATTACACGGATAAAAGCAAAAGTGGCTTTTGGTATGCTTCCTGTTCTCTAAAATTGGTTTCAGAGTGGTGAGATGACCTCTGCAGCTTGACAGTTCTACTCCAGATGAATGAGTAATTTTTTATTTTTATTTTGCTACGCAGACGGCAACAGTTTACCTGGCCACCTATTCTTCTTTGTACAGCTTTGGTGATTGGCATGTATAAAGCAGTCTAGTGACAAACTGCTGGTTTTACTTAACAGGAAAGTCCCACTGCCCTGAGCAGCTGCTAGCAAGGTGATCTGAACCCAGCACTGCAGGACCTGCTTGGTTCAGGCCTGGCTGTCTGGGACCCGGGAGGAGGCATTGATTCATTTGTTGCCACTGCTGTGGTTGCTACTTAGCTCTGGCCCAGCTGGTGGTGACATGGGAGGTGACCAGTGAGCCTGGTCCACTGTTGTCACTGCTGGCCAGGCTGTTTTTAATTACCCAAATGATTCCAAATGCTGCCACTGGGGAACAGGGGACCCCAGTCACAGCATTCGGGGTGAGCTGGAAGTGTACAGTGTAATTAGGGAATTGCTGGAAGTCACCATACTTCTATTTGCAGAAATTCTGCCATAGGATTTTAATTCATATCTTGCCACATACAGAATGAAGACGATAAGTCAAACTGTATTCATTCAAGGCACCATTTTGACTTCCAATAAATTGGCTCTCAGGTGGTTGCCGGGTAATGGCATGCTGTACAAAATGCAGCTACGTTTGGACTGTAGAGTTTGTTATTCCATTACGTTACATGACTGTGGAATTCAGTAACAATTGTTCTCTTTTGTCTCTCTAACTTCTTTCTCAGTCTCGCATAGCTAAGCGGGGAAGGAAACTTGTGGATTATGACAGTGCCAGGCACCATTATGAATCTCTACAGACAGCAAAGAAGAAAGATGAAGCCAAAATTGCCAAGGTAAAGAGGTAGCATGATTGACCCCTTATTCTTGAACAGGTGGCAGAGCATTTTAAATCAGATTTAAAATTAATTGCTGTTTACTTTCAATTTGAAGATGATGTACTTATTTAAAATTTCTGGTCTAGCTTTTTTATACTGTTCTACAAACAAATACTAGTTTGTTTGCTTTTTTTTTTTTTAACCCAGCACTAAAGTGGTTGTTTAGAGTAGGCCTGGCAAGGCACATAATTATGCCGAGATGACAAAAGTGAAAGAAAGGAGGAAAAGAGGCCTGTAAAGAATGAAGGCAACTCAGCATGAAGAATTTCTATGAGCACCATCCTTTTTTGGTACACAACTTCTTCCTCCTTGACGTCAAAGCAATTGGGACTCTTATAGTGCGGCTCACGACCCATTGTCTACTGATGGACCAATGGTTATCTTGGAGGTAGTGTCATCTTTGAGGCATCAGCCCAGAGCAGGGGGCACCCAAACCCTGGATGTTCTTGATGGTATCTTGCACCTCTTAAGAAGTATGACTCAGATGTTATTAAGTGTTACTGACCAAGTCAACAGAGACATGAATTGGGAAGATTTCATGAGTGTGGAACTAATATCCTACCTAGAATGCAGGTTTATTTATCATCTGCATTATCCTCTTAATGAACATTGCTCCTTTACTCTGACAGAGTCAACGTTAGTTATTAACAGAATAATTAAGTTCTCTACAGGGCTTTTTTTGTAGAAAAAGTCCAGCAGGAACTCATTAGTATAATAGGTCACATCCAACAGCAGAAACTCATTAGCATATTAGGCCACACCCCTGACAGCACCACTCAATAGCATATTAGGCCACACCCCCAAGTTACCAGAAGCATGGTCATCCAGCCACACCCTCCTTTTGCTTCTTATTCTGTTTACCTTGTTTGTTGTCAAAACCCAGGGCTTTCTTTGTAGCAGGATCTCCTTTGCATGTTAGGCAACACACCCCTAATGTAGCCAGTCCTAATGAGTTTCTGCTGCTGGGTGTGGCCTATTATGCTAATGAGTTCCTGCTGGGCGTGGCCAACTCGGGAGCCAGCTGGAACTCTGTTCCTGTGTGTTCCTGCCCCCAAATAGCCTTGGTTCTCTATATCCCTGGCATTCCTCAATGAATATTTGTCTTTATTCTTCTAAGATATTTGATTAGAGATTTATGGGAGAAGGACAATCTAAGTCAAAATCCTTTCTTCCTGTGGGGAAAGGGGAGAGGTGATACAGACTAGTAATGCTGTACAGGATGGGCTGCTGCTTTTGCCTCCAGCCTTTGGACCAAAATAGTTATGTTTCGCTCATTTCTCTGTTAGCATAGCATCAGAGCAATTCACCTCAGCACGAATAAGAACTTAATGGCACAATCCTAGGCATGTTTACTCTGATATAAGTTGCAATATCTTCAGTGGGTCTTACTCCCAGGTAGATATGCATAGGATTGGACTGGACAGCTGCAAGACTAAATAAAGTGGATATAGAAGGGAGTAAATCTATTTAGGATTGTACCGCTAGTTTACCAGACATTTCAGATTTGCAGAATAATTGCCCAGAAAGCACTCTTAGTGGTTTTGAAAGCAGTGCAATATGTTTGTATGGTACAAAGTCAACTAAGAGTTAATGTACCTGTTAAATGTGGTTTCTGAATTTATTGTTGAGTCAATACCACGGAAGGAAGGAAGGAAGGAAGGAAGGAAGGAAGGAAGGAAGGAAGGAGTTGGTTTTATATCCCACCCTTCACTACCCAAAGGAGTCTCAGAGCAGCTTACAATCACCTTCTCTTCCTCTTCACATAACATACACCCTGTGAGGTACGTGGGGCTGGGAGAGCTCTGAGAGAACTGTGACTAACCCAAGGTCACCCAGCTGGCTTTATGTGAAGGAGTGGGGAATCAAACCCAGTTCTCCAGATTAGAGTCCGCTGCTCTTAACCACTACCCCAAAGTGGCTTTATTCTAAGCACTTAGAGAATTTATTTTATTATTTATTTAGAGTATTTATATGCTGGCCTCTTCAGATACATGCTTGAATTTTATAAACCCCTCTTTTTAACCAGACCAATACTATTTTTTGAAAAAATATGCTACCACTTTTTTCTCGTGCTGATTAGAGTAGTTTAATTAATTTTTATGAGGGCTTACGGGATAAAAAAATTGAACTCCAAGCAAGGGAGTGGCCATATAAATTCTATAATAAAATTGCATCTTTATGTAGTAAAATAACTAAAGCCCTCAACTTGGAAGTCAACCAGATAGATCATATTGTTTGCTCCCTAAATCTTCCATAGAGTTAGCGACTTCAGAAGGAACACTCGCTTATGCTGAGGACAAAGGGTAACAGAATTGATACGGAGAGTTCTAAGTAATTCCTCTTCAGACTAGAAGGACACTAGAAGGTCTACTGAGAAGTATCCGTCTTCTTTCCCTTTTTGTGCAACACGGTGTTCCTTAGGACCCCAACATCTGCCTTATGGCTCTATTTACAGTGTTGCAATTACAGTATATTTACAGTGTCCCAACTTCTGACCAAAAAGGGCTCCATAATAGCTAGCGTGGCACAGAGAAGTATGGTAGGTCCAGCTTCCATCTTAATACTTCAGCGGGTGGAGAACCAGCACCTATCAGGTATCTCTCTTGCTGCCATCCAGTTGATGAAAGGCCTACCTTTAAGAGCAGACGTTGCTACTCCTTTTATATTATGCTTAAAAAAATTAAGTGCTGCAAGTTCCAAATCTGCATGTCTGTAATAACAATGTCTGTTTAATCCCGTCTTCTCTGAAAGCTGCTGGTGTCTTACTAAGGGAAACCCCAAAGCTGGAATTTGTTGCCTTCTAAATGACTAACAATTTCTTCTCCGTTGCTCTCTGCAGCTGGACTGTTTGTAAGCTTTCCTGACCTTTCGGTGCTCACTAAGCATACTGTGGGAGTGTTAATTACTGCGTGACTTGGCATGCTACATAAGAATCACCCCTTACTTGTCTCCTAATGTGTCTTTTTTCTTCCTTTTTCTGGGGTCCTTGGCTCAGCCTGGCCCTGTAACACTTCTGCTGTTCACTTTTTTAAAAAGCTCAAAAGATGTCCTCTTTTTTTTGTTTTGAAAATGCTATCGCACAGCCTGTCTCATTGCTCGAGAAAGCTGCGCCGCAGTGGTGCCAAGGGAAGCTACAAGCACATCTCGTAGCTCAGACTAATCTGCTGCGGAACCAGGTGACAATCTGCTTACCTCGCTCTCTAACCCTGCATGTGCTATTTCTGTCCCAAACTCTGTGCTATGTTTTAATCCACAGGCAGTGTTCGCTTTAACCCCCCCCAGTTTTGGTAGCTACCCTTCCTCTAAAATTGTGACTTTGGTTTTCTCTGTGCTGGTGGTCCCATGTCAATGTAAAAACACAGGCCTCTCAAAAACAGTCCTTTACACAGGAAATCATGTCTGAAAGTTTTATGAAAGGATTCACATCAAGCCTGTCTCTGGCCCAACTCCCCCCCCCCCAATGATTTTCTCTGATCAGTATCTCCAAAATGATTTTCTTTCCATAGCATATGAAAAAAGTGAGCTCTAAACTGGCCTGCCAGTTTTCCACCAGAAGCAGAGGATCCCTCAAATTCTGTTTTCCACCATGGCTCTTCCAGTGTGAGAAAAATAATTGCGGGTGGGGGGGTGGGACTGTTGTTAGTGACAGCATGATGTTACTTCTAGGAAAAACCTGGCAATGATGTCAGTTCACTCTAGGAATCTATGGTTTTACCATAGAGTTTTGGGCAATTCCTAGACAGACATGATATCACTTCTGAGTTTTCCCCCTGGAAGTGACATCATACCATTGCTGACAGTTCCCTTCATGTCCTCCCCTCCAACTCCTGCTGGCAACCCTGGTGCTGTCCCACAAAAGCTCATGCTGGAAATTCTGCTTTCTCAATTGCTACTGAAGTTCTGTTTTACTGTCAGCAAGTTTCAATTCCATTGCCATTGTTTCCATCACATCTTTCTTTCCTGTGTAGAAATGGAGGGTTTTGGGTAAGCTGTGGTGGTACTGAGGATGTCAGATTTGGGTCTGGGGCCTCTTGTTGCAGATTACTGGTATATTATGGTGTAATGCCTGTGGTTTCTGAAGTGCTATGTGTGGATAATGTTGATGGCAAACTCATCTCTGCCACTTTATAGAACTATTTCTTGTACTATATCTCTTGGTTTCTGGTGAACAGCTAAGTATTTTTAAGTAGATTCAGATGGGCAAGGGCGTAGACTTTCCAATTTCCGGGGGGGGGGGCTGGGGCTGGGCCAGAGGCATTGCTATGCTAGGTCCTTAAAATAACTGAGGCCGAGTGAAATCATAAGGAGGAGCCAGTGACATCACAGGCCATTGTCACTATCTATGGAGGCGGAGCCATGTGGGATTTAGGAAGGGGCTCCCCAGAAATTTAGGGGGGTCTGGGAACCCTTGGGAACCCCCCTACCCATGCTCCTGGGCTGGGCTAAACCCAGGAAAAGGTGGGAGTTGGCCAGTGGTTATAGCGGTCTCCTGCTGTGTCCTTTATTTAAATTCACTTTGAGAATAGTCACTTTAAGAACTGCAGATATACATACCATGTGCATAAGACAAACAAATGGTCACAAATTTGAAAGTAAGGAGGGCAACACAGAAAAGCCTGTAGGGGAACATTTTAAAAGTTTTCCTGGACATTCACGTACAGGAGTCTTCTTTCTGCTTTATTCATAAGGGTGACTTTGTACTGAAATTTACTGAATTATGGCATCACGGATGCCTTCGTTTGGTAAATGCAGGGCTGGAGTGTCTGAGCCAGAATACCAAACCGTTGCTGTGCACTCAATTTCCGAGCAAGGCACAGAGTTCAGAGTAGCAGCAATCTTCTTCTCACTTGAAACTCATATCCTACAACTGAGTACAAGCCCCAGATCACTGAGCCTTTTCCCAGGGGCTGTCATTCCACTTTGCAACCTGTCCTTCTAGCTGTATCTGAAGAAGTGACTCATGAAAGCTCCTGCCCTGACAGAAACTTTGTTAGTCTTTAAGGCAGGGCTGTCAAACTCATACGGGCCAGATCTGACATAAATGAGACTTTGTGAGGCCGAGCCATGTGTGTCGTAAAATGTAATACCAGGTAGCAGAGATATAAACTTTATAAAGGAAGGGAGGAGGAGGAGGAGGAGGTTGGATTTATACCCTGCCCTTCACTACCCAAAGGAGTCTCAGAGAGGCTTACAAACTCCTTTCTCTTCCCACAACAGACCCCCCTGTGTGGTAGGTGGGGTTGAGAGAGCTCTTTCTGGAACTGTCCTTTAGAGAACAGCTCTGACAGAACTATGGCTTGCCCAGGGTCATCCAGCAGCTGCAAGTGAAGGAATGGGGAATCAAACTCAATTCGTCCTCATTAGAGTCCACGTACTTAACCACTACATCAAACTGGACACAGAGAAACACAATTAAAGATATGATTTTTTAGGTAAAACTCAAACATGCTTAAAACATTTGACACTCTTGCAGTATTTCTCATATTTAAGTCTCTCTTTGCTCTGAATTGTTGCATCGAAATCTGGAGACAATGTCTGTGCTGTAGCAATCTTGAGTATGCTGTTCACAGACATACATTGTCCCCGACACAGACAGAATTTTAGAAGCAAAAGACTTAAGTTGGGGTTAATTAGGACCCAGAAACTGGTGAAATTTGCTATGGCTAACTTCAAAAAGCTTATCTTCCAGTACAGCATCACACCGCAGATCAATTATTTCCATCTTGAGGCCAGGAACCCTCACAGCCTAAGCATATCTTTTGGGTATGAGAAGTGGGGTAGGATCACCTTTGAAATCTCTTCCAGGTCCATACCTAAGACCTCTTGCCAATCCTCCAGGATGTCCTCCTCTCAGGATGCGCTTGGGGCCTTTTTCCTACTTGCTGGATGACCACCATCAGTGCTCCCCTAAGCTGTGGAGTCTTGTGAGCAAAAATTATTTAAAGCTGTGAGCAAGCAGTTTGGCTACTGCATAAATTAGTTTGCTTTGGAGCCATCCTTCCTGAGCTAAGACAAAAATGTGTGAGCTGGAGGCTAGAAAACTGTGAGCTAGCTCACGCTAACTCAGCTTAGAGGGAACACTGACCACCACCCCCGCCGCTGCTATATCCTCTCCATCTTGGGTGCTCCAGTCCTGTCCCCACTCCTTCCCCAACTCTCTGCTTGGCTAGACAGAGTGCTCCTCGCTGCTGCTCCCCACCCCCCAGCAAACGTCCATCCATGCATAGGCGTCATCTTCAGGGCTGGGGAGCTCAAGCCTCCCCCCGGCGGAGGCAGCTGTCTCAGCCAGTGCTTGCTACCCCCCCCCGTCCCCACACGCCCATCCATGACAGTGGAGGCGTCATCTCTCCGCTCTCTGAGGGCTGTTGGCCGGGCTCAAGCCTGGGCCGGAAGTCAACGGGTGGGAGCTTGCTTCCCCCTGGAGGCTAAGCTGGCGTCAGCCAGAGCTTGCCAGACGCCCCGCTCAGTCCACCTGGAGAGCCGCCGTGGATGGCTTGAGAAGTGGATGGCTTGTTCTGCCTCCGCTCGCTCTGAAGGCTACGTTGGCGGGGGTGTAAGGAGTGGGGGATTGTTTCAGGTGGGGTGGGGTGGGGTGGGTGGGATCCTCAGGCTGCAAGCCACCCAGCTCCACCCTGCAAGTCCAAGCAGGGGAGGCCGCGCGAGGATTCAGGACTGGGGAGGAGCTGGGCACGAATGGAGGGCTGGGGACGGTGGAGGCGGCACATGCTGTGGCCTCTGGTTGCCCCTGCCAGTCGGTGAGTGGCTTGCTTTCTCGCTGCAGTCCGGTGTAAACTGGACTGCAGGAGATTACAAAATCCAGGAACCCTGTGGTGCGGTGCGCGGGAGCCCAGGGCTGCAGGACACCCAGACCATCCTGCAAGGCTCAAGCGGGGGTAATGGGGGTGGGGGGGGATTGGGGACTGCGCTTGCTGTTTCTCTCGTCCGTTTGCCCTTGAGATGTGTGAGAGCTGGAAACGCTGGGAAGCTGCCCCACCCTCGCTCCAGGCTGCTTTCCTTCCGGTCTGACTTTCTTCCTGCCATTCCGTGCGTGTCTTGCATTTCTCTCTCGCAATCTATATGTTTTCCCCCAGCTTCCCGCCTCTCCCTTGCTAAAATAGCCCCAGTTAGGATTGCCAGGTACCCCTGGCCACCTCTGGGGATGAGCAGGTGGCCCAATCCAGGATACGGAAACTCCTGGAGCTACTTTGGGCCTGTAGTCTGGGGGGACGGGGGCCTCAGTGCGGCACAATGTCCCTAGCGTCCACTCTCCAGAACTCTCATTTCCCTCCCCAGGAAAACTGATCTGTTTAGACTGGCAACGAGCTGTGATCCAGCGGATCCCCAGGTCCCACCTGGAGGCTGGCATCCCTAGCTCCAGTGCTGAAATTGTAAGCGCTGCCGTCTCTGTCTGTCATGACTCTGGTGCATGCATATATTTCCTCTGGCATTGGCCCTCTACATTTGCCAAACCAGCCCCAGGTGGAGGAGGGGTGTCAGTGTACCACAACTGAGCCACCTCTGGGTATGAGGTGTGCCCAGTCCGAGGACTGGAACTGGCACTGAAGTGAGATTTGGAAGAGTTTGTGTGGCTTTCTTGTGGTCACAGTACATAATCTATGCTACAATACAGCTTGTTAGTCCTACAGGTGCTACTGAGTGTTTTACTATTTAGTATGCTATGGCAGTGATATGATAGCCAATTGACCAGTGGGATCCATCTCAGGTCCCACCTGACAGTAGCTGTGCATACCCTAGCTCCAAGTGGTTCTGGGCATTAGAAGCGCATGGTTCTGCTGTGATGTAACTTGGTAGCATGTCATAACCAACTCATGGTAACTGGCTTAGGATTTGCCAAGCCACACAGACGTGCGAGGATGATGTCCCTGGTGTTCTGGAATCTCCCATCCAAATAATGAGTAAGCTGTCTTGAGCTTCAAAATCTGATGAGATCGAGGACTGAACCTGAGCCATCTGGAGTGAGATTGGCATAGTGCTATGTGGGTGCTTTCTAGTGCAATCATCTTCAACTATACTTGGAAGCTACAATCACTAGGAAAGAGCCATGTGATAGAAGTGCTAATAATAATTTACTCATAGTTGCAAGAGCCAATAAGATTTGAGTTTGATGGCGGATTGGGCAAATTGATCTAAGGAGAATAACGATGATAAAAAAATACAAACCAGTAAAGGATTAAGGACTCTGGGTAATCCTAACCCAGAAGATGGCTGACCATGGTACGCTGATGGGCTTTTACAACAACAGGAGATCAAAGATATGTCTGCTATCCTGATGCAGCGCTGTATGGTCAAATGTTAGATAACAGTTTCTCTATCTTATCCTAGATCTGATGAGTAGGCCAACCAAG
Source organism: Gekko gecko (assembly GCA_029375565.1). Taxonomy (NCBI): domain Eukaryota; kingdom Metazoa; phylum Chordata; class Lepidosauria; order Squamata; family Gekkonidae; genus Gekko; species Gekko gecko. The sequence continues at coordinate 79,124,762 of JAPDNY010000003.1, read as the reverse complement.
ATGAGGGTCATGCATGAGCTTTGTGCGAGCCTCAGTAATCATTACTATGGACACCTCAGGAACACGTGTTCCTGAAGATTCGATCTCCCACAGACGCACACATGCATAGCCTCTCATTTTGGGGGATTGTTCTTGAATTTACCACTCAGAGATACTGCAGCACGGTTAAAGCTGAGAGCAATCCATTTTGGGTACTGAGAGACTGTGAGGTTTAGGATGCACCTTGTGAAATCTGCTTCCAGGTCCATACCTAATGTACTTCTTGCCAACCTCTCCAGGACTGTTCTCCTCTCTCAGCGATCACGCTTTATGGGGCCTTTTTCGCTACTTGCTTGGATGACCACCACCAATGGCTATCCCCTAACCTGTGGAGTCTTGTGAGCAAAAATTCTACTTTGTGAGCTACTGGCATTAAAACTGTGAGCAAGCAGTTTGGCTACTGCATAAATTAGTTTGCTCAAAAATGTGTGACCTGGAGGCTAAAAAACTGTGAACTAGCTCACACTAACTTAGCTTAGAGGGAACACTGACCACCACCCCTGCCTCTGCCATATCCTCTCCATCTTGGGTGCCCCAGTCCTGTCCCCACTCCTTCCCCCCACTCTCTGCTTGGCTAGACACAGTGCTCCTGGTCTGCTGCTTGCTCCCCACCCCCCAAGCACCAAACAGTTGGATGCCCCTCATCCAAGTAAACCCCATGGGTAGGCTGGCTTCCTCCTACCACATCTGATGCTTCCACTGTTGCTAGATCTTGAGAAGCCTTATCTGGGTCAGAATCGTCCCCAATGACAATCATAATGTCCTCCTCCTCCTCTGCTGAATAAAAATCTTCCTCTGGCCCCCGCTGCTAATGCCTCCGGTGCTTCCTCTTTCTGTGTGCTGCTTCCATATGTCCCACTAAGCTTGCCCAACCCTCTGGTCAGCTTGCTCTGTGATTGGACTCTCTGGCTGGCTCAGACCCAGGCATTACCCCCCACCCACCCCTGCCCCGGTGGGCTTAACTTTCTTGCAGGAGTTCGTTCAATGTTTGGAAACCTCGCAGGATCTACTCCGGTTTGGCAACCATTTAGCTCTGCTCTACTGGCTTTTCTTTTCAAACCAAAAGAGAACACGTTCCCCTGTGCCTTGTCTACGTTCATCCATGCCACTGCTGGTCTTAAAGCTTCTCCTTACCCATTCTCCAAATTAAAAGCTGGGTTCTCTTCAGAAAAAAGCCTGTGTGCTGCACTTGGATTTCCCCCTCCACTGTGCCCCGTGCTGTGATGCTTGGGTTCGCTGTCCTTTCCCCCCTCCTTCTGCACACCTAACCTTTCCCACTTTGCCAGCCTGCCTCCCCCCTCTCGCTTAGCACTTTGCCCACATACACACCCCAACCCCAGATGTGTCTGTTCCCAGTCCCACTCTTGTCTTTGGGCTCACTTTTGACTGGCTGCTTCCCACTCATTTCCCACTGCCTCACCTTCACACGCTACTCCCCCCTTTCCTGGCCAACCAGTCACGCTCCTCGGCTCCTGCCCATCTCCCCTCATTGCCTGAGCCCCATGACCCACTCTTGTAGCCAAAATCTCAGCCTTTGAATGCTGCACCCCACGCTTTGCTCTGCAAATGCTCTTTGGGGCCACTTTTCACCCGATCCCCCTTACACTGTAGCAAGGCGAGGGGGGGAGGAAGCGAGGGGGAGGCGGACCCAGCTGCACCAAGGAGAAGACGAGGCATGACCAGCCCCCAAAACAAACAAACAAACAAACAAGCAGGAAATAGGAGAGGCTGGGGAAGGAGCTGCCTCCAGAAGCAGGAAGGAGGAAGCAGCACAGAGTAAGCTGCTCTTGGGCCCGGCCGGATTACGGGAGGGTTTTGAATTCATTATTGGCTGGCACTGGGCTCAGTAATTTTGGGGATGGCCCGAGCCCCCGCATACTCTACGCCTATGCAGATGGGTAGCCATGTTGGTCTGAAGCAACAGAACAAATCTTGTATCTGAAGAAGTGGGCGTGCACACGAAAGCTTATACCCAGAATTAAACTTTAAACTTAAAGGTGCCACTGGACTCAAACTTTGTTCTGTCTTTAAGTAGAAAAATCTTCCCAGCATTGCCCTGTTCCATCAGGCACCTTTCCCATGTTGAAACCCTCCTTCACCTGCTGCTACTTAACTTCCCAGTCCTCTGATCACTGGTCTTCTCTCCCTCCTCAGACCATATTTCCTAGGCTTCTAAAAGGGGGAAAAAAGATTCCCTGCAGATGAGCATAGTATTGCTGTCCTTGCTGCCCTCCCCCTGCCCTCTATCTAAACTCAAGGCTAGCTGAGGAGGGACAGTGGAGAGGCAGTTTTCTCTCTGGTCTTCCTTGTAACCTGTTGTTGTAAGAAATTTTGGGTTTGGATCAGAAAATTGTACCTCTTTATATAAAAAAAATCATATTTGTAATCTCTGTCTTTGTGTAACAAGCAAGCAGTTTCTAGCTCACAGAACCAAGCTCCCAGAATGCAATGTTTTGTCTTTCTTTGTCTATGGAGTACCCCCTCGCTGTCATGCATGTAGGAAGGACCCATATTCCTTTTCCTTAGTCAGCATCAACCTGAACGGCCTATAGGTGTGAAAGAGCTAAGACTGTGTCAAGCAATAAATTATTGGGTGAGGGCAACCATTTGGTGAAGGAAGCTTGAACATCAGCAAAGTAAAGGATCTTAGAAATACAGCATTTCCTACCCTTACATCCCACAGATAACATCATGTCTGGTTTATCTCAAGGGCAGAGAACAGAAAGGTACATCTTGAGCACCAAGGGAACATAAACGTCTTCATGGTTGTCATTCAGAATTTGAGGCGATATCTTGTGTTGTTTTACAAATGAAATACTGTGACATTGTAAATCTTGGAATGTGTGGGCACCCAGCATGCAGGAAGAGCCTACCCTTATCAAAGCATTTGTGTCAATTGCTGTAATTTACACATTCAATAGCTTTTGTGAAATCTTTGATCGATTTTGTATAAATAGAAGCTCCTTTTGCCATTTCAGGGCTGACTTTTTGAATCTCAGTGAGACCTGACACCTCCTGAGAACCACTGGGTCTGCCCAGGAGCTCCTGTGCATGCTAGGGGGGAGACACTCTGTCCGTTTATTCATTTGCCTTACTTATCTTATTGTTTTTTAGGAAACAGCCTTTGTGTATTGTTTTAAGAATCCAGCCAAGCTCCTAGCTGGCACCGGGCCTGGTAGTGTATAGCCTTGAGTCTATTTAATAAAGCCAGTTATTGTTTAAGTAACTTTTTCCTGGCCAGCCTTGGCCATTTATCCTCGCCTTTGGTAAGGGACATCACCATTGTGGTCAAACGAACCGAGGGTGGAGAAGGGTATACACTCCACATAAAGGGGGGGTTTTTAGACACATGTCAGCACATTCACACAACACCTGTAAACTTCAGCCTCAGTATGGACAGCCTGTTTTGTATCTCTCCTTTAAAATAGGATAGAAGCCAGTGGTTTTCCTCTTTCCCCCACATGGAGTTTCGTAATTGGATCTTGAGCAAGTGCCAGGAGGGCGCCTTCCACATATGTTTGGAGGCTCCTTCTGCTTTGGATTAGAAGTAGGCTGTGCTGTGAAGCTTTTGCCAGCAACAGTGGACTCCAGCCAGGTATCCTTAAAATTCATGAGTTGTATGGGATGGGAGCTCTATAAGAAACCAGACAAAATCTGCAGTTCATCACCGGACCTCAGCTTGCATTGGTGGAGGGAAACTGTATTTTGGCACTCAAACTCCTAAGCACACTTGGGGGAACAGATGATGCAACTGGCAGATCATGAGGGTCTGAGCAACAGAGAAAGAGGTATAAAAACTCCTTAATTACATGGACAAGAAATCTTTGCCTTGGCTGGAAGGAACCAAATTTTGCTTGTGTCCCTGAGGAACTGAGACGTTTTCCGCAGGAACAACTCTCCCCAGTCCTGCATTTGTATTCCTCCACCTCTTTCACTTGTTTCCACAGATGTTTTTGCAGTCCCAGGTGCAAAAACACAGTTTGTAATCTCTTACAGCACAGCATCAGACTTCCCTGTATCCAGGAATTCCCTTGCTGCTTTCCTGGGATTGGACAGTAAATTCATTTCAGTTTGCAAATTGGAAATTTCATCCATGTCTATTCTTGGATACTTAGTGGTTAATATTTGACTATTCAGGCCACACAGAGGGCTATTAAAATGTCTGCAGCAATCTCAGCATCATGTTGTAGGAAGAATGGATTAATTTTAGAAGAGATTCTGTAACAGGAGGAGTCATGAGTCCTTACGTATTTGTTGGTTTGTGGATTCCTTTTTTACTAAGTATATATAAAAAATAACAGATTAGTGCAGGTCTGAGCTTATAGGAATAGTTTGGCTTTGGCTAGATAAAAAGAACTCAGAAGTGAGACTTTTGAAAATAAGAATGCAGATGTCTCTCTTTCCACTATTTTTTTATGTTGCCAGCATTATAGGTTCCTAAGAGAGCTTGCCCTGAGCTATTTCAGAAAAAAAAAATGACCGAAGAGATCTCCTTTGCTTCTTTTTGGCCTGGTTTCTAGTACAAGTGCCCAATTTGCAGCATCAAATTGCTTTAAGATTTATAAAGATGTCGATAGGATTCCAAATTAAATTATCTTGTTTCTGCAGCTGCAAATCGCCTGAGTTGGTACAAATTTGTCATCCACATCTTAAGTCTCTTTCCTGTGCTTTCATAACGTGTTTCCACAAGTCCCATGAATTCCATGGCTAAAAACCTTGAATAGGAATAATTCGTATGTACAAGCCCATATGGCTTACTGCACTGATTTTCATGCTGAGGTATGTGAGTCCATAAGCTGGTTTCCAGGGCAACCTTAATGAGCCTTGGTCAACAATGTAGATTTATGGGGAAGAATGCCAGTTTGAATTTGATTTTAAAATTATTTCAAACTGGTAGTGTAGATGAGACAAACTTAGCTACAAGCTCTTGTTACAAAAACTCTGGGAATGCTTTTTTTTTTTAAGACGATCAGGGAGGGTTGTTTGGTTGGTTAGAAATTAATCTGCACTTTGGGAAACATAGGTCCCGTTCACATGCAGAAGTAGCCATGTGATACGCGGATTTTCCAGGGGCGATGAGAACATCTGGCAAGCATCCCGCACCTGTTGCCAACCTGTTTTGCCCCACTGAAGATATGAAGTAAAAAAATACCAAGAGGCAGTAGCAAATGGGTTTGCGACGGGCAGCAGACAGACTTCCCCATGTGATTGCTCCGGTGCATTCCCATTGTGTCACTGATCCCTCATTGAAGTACATCTGGAAACACGGGGCAGAGGAAAAAACCCGATTCACCCACCGCTGCGTCTGATCACGCTGTGGTGGGTCAAATTGATAAGGCACAAAAAGCCTCACTTCCCCCCGGATTATCTCACCCTTGGGACCGCAGCCATATATTCTCAGAATTACGTGCTTGGGGGGGTACAACAGTGGACTGACATGAAACTAGTTACATTTGCAGATTAGGCAGAGATTCCCACTGAACTAGGCTTTGTGCAGACATCACACTAAATATATTTTATAAACTGTGTTTTGACTGAGCTCCAGGTTAGTGTAATGGTCCAGATTCTGGTTTGAATTAACAGGAGGGCCACAAACCCTGATGCTTAGGAAGAGCTTTATCCTGGCTTGTGAATCCTGATTTGTACTAATTTGCTTAGTCATTATTACTTCTCAATGAAAGAAAATTCTGGTTTGGTTCTACTTTGACTGGTCACATCACCCTCAGGACATAGACACAGCTACAGAGCAGCTCCAAAATCTTACAGTTCCTCCTGCAATTGGCTCCCAATAGCAGCAGAGAAACCAGGATTTCCAGGCAGACTCTTAGCTTTGATCATATCCTCCACTAACCATGATTAGTTTGATAAGAAGAAGAGGGTGAACTAAAAATGTTGTTTAATCATGATGTCTGAAGGTAGCTATTACCTTCTTACTGTGGCTGCCACTGATGACATAGTAGCTCAGGTCCCCTTCTTTGTCTTCCTGCTTTCCATCTTCTTTTTGACTATGGGAGGAGAAGGAAAAAACAATTTGAGCGTCACTTTTCAGGTAGGTTACTAATCTCCAGAAGAAGCCTGGAGTTCTGGAATTACAACTGATCTTCAGACTCCAGACATCAGTTCCTGTGGAGGAAATGGCAGCTTCAGAGGGAATTATATCCCTGCTGAGCGCTCTGCCCTCCCCAGACACCATCCCTGTATCTCCAGGAATTGGCAACCTTATTTTCGGGAAGAGGTGCACTACGCCAGAGGACTGGCAGGTGGTAACCACTCTGGGCTAGATTATTTTTTTGGTACATGGTACATTTTACAGTTGGTAGTCAGAATGGCTCTACCTCCTAATGTAAATGTAGCCATGCTCTCAGTTTCTCACTATCTGTCAAAATCCCAGTCTTTCTTTAAGTTCTGAAAACAAATTTTGCTGAGTAGACAAAGCCTGCTGCCCCTGACAAAATGAAAACTGAAGACTCTTCCAGAGAGTAGAGCCCTAGAGGGCTAAGGCCTGAATTGACTGCTCAGACAATATGCTTCATTTTGTAATCTGTTTTCAGGGTGGTTGTGGGTGGATGGAGAAGAACTGCTTAGCACCGCAAATTCCTGCTTTCCCACAACTCCACTGAGATGCTGACTAAAAGCAGCACTGATGCTTTTGCTTTGTGGAATAAGTCCAGAACAGCAGCCTAGTGGCAAGCAAACTCTAAAACCCGCTAGTAGATTTTAATTGGAAGTTCAGTTTCTTGGTCTCATTTTAGGTAATTCCCAGTGGTATTGTTCTACCACTTGTTGTGGCTTGATCACAATGGGCTGTGCACACAGTTTAAAAAGAAGCCATTAAATGTGGTTTTAAAGGATTATGTAAAAGAATTTATTTATTTGGTCCCGTTTTTAAACTGCCCTTCTCCAAGGGTCCTAGGCAGGGCTTTTTTTGTAGAAAAAGCCCAGCAGGAACTCATTAGCATAACAGGCCACACCCAACAGCAGAAACTCATTAGCATATTAGGCCACACCCCTGACAGCACAGCTCATTAGCATATTAGGCCACACACCCCATGCCTTCCCTTGTCTTGTCCGGGCACCCTGTGGCTGCGGGGAGCCCAGGCAAGCCCCCCCCTGGGAAGGGAAGGCAATTTAAACTGCCTTTCCTTGGCTTGCCCGGGCACCCCGCGGCTGTGGGGAGCCCAGGCAAGCCAGCCCTTGGACAGGCCTGGGAAGGCAGGGAGGTCTTGGAGTCGCTGTGGGGGTACGCTCTCCAGGCCTTCCCTCTGTAGCCACGCATGCAAAGGTTTTGGCTGTAGTGGGCATGGCCAACTCTGAAGCCAGCCGGAACTCCATTCCTGTGCATTCCTGCCCAAAAACAGCCCTGGTCCTAGGAGTGTGGCAGTCCTCATTGTTGGGATATGGCTCCTCCTCCTGAGTGGGTTTGGTCTCTCTAAGTTGATCCACCTGGGGGAGGGGGCCTGCCACTGGGAGATCCCCAGTCTCACTGGCCCTGCTAAAGAAGCAGGAAGGTCCTGCCGGCATGGTGATCCAGCATGGTGATCCAGCCCATAGAAGAAATGGGGGGGGCAGGCAGGAGGGAAGGTACACTGAGATCCAGGATTTTGGAGCCTTCCTCCTCAGCTATTGCACTGCAGTTGGCAGCAGAAGCTTTGGGGCTGTGGTGGTGAAGTCATGTGGAGCAATGGCGCTTGGAGACCCCCAGCGACCACGGGAGAGCTTTCCTGGGCCACAGCCGGTTGTGCTGGGAGGCCCCCAGCAGCTGCAGCAGAGCACTCCCAGGCAGAAGCCTTGGAGGCAGCACAGTGAGGCCATAGGCTCCAGCCAGGTCTGATTGGAGGGGGGCATACAGCACATGCTGGATATTGGAGCTATAGAGTGGGTTTTGGATCCCCAAAAGGCTGGAGAGCATACTCAATCTTCTTCATGGTGTCAAAGAAGAATGGGGATGTCAGGGCTTTGCTGGACTTGAAGTGGCCAAGCAGAAGCATAAGGTCCAAGAAATTCAGGATGGAGACGCTGAAATCCATCCTCCTAGCTGATCTCTCCAGGGCCTACTTTCACATTCCAATTCGAGAACCACACCGCAGGTTTCCATGCTTCGCCTATGATGGAAAGCACTTCCAATATAGGGCTCTTCCATTTGGCCTGAAGTCCGTTCCCAGGATTTTCACCAGCACACCTGAGGCTGCAAGGGGTGTTGCCGCTCCTATATTGGATGACATTCTGATCAAAACATTTGCAGATCTGGGGCAAAATACCAGGACCTGACTACAATTGTGGTACAGCGCACCAAACTATTTTCCATCTGTCACAGGAATGTGAGTGTCATGCCTTTTAGGGCGATGTGATGGAGCTCTTTGAACTCTCCTTACCTGTGATTGAGTGGACTGAAAATTTAGATGTTAGTATTTAGGGAGATTACCCAATTGGTCTGCATACCCATTGTATCAACTTGGTTATGTATTTTATATTTTATATGCTTCCTGTGTGTAACTCTGCAGTATGATAAATAGTCCTACACTGACGTGCCAGGTGTTCCCAGGGAGCCCATAAACAGGGTATGAAAGCAGCAGCCCTTCTCTATGTGCCCTGGCAACTGTATTTTAAATATTTGTGAACATTGAGATTCCCAGGGCTTTTTTTTCTGAAAAAAGAGGTGCTGGAACTCTCAAGAGGGAAATGAAGGAGAAACACATGGGATTCTTTGAAATGATATTATTATCATGTGCTACAGTCGAGACAGTGTGCGACTGCAATAAAAAAGGCCAATGCTATGCTGGGGATTATTAGGAAGGGAATTGAAAACAGATCAGCCAATATCATAATGCCCCTATATAAATCAACGGTGCAACCTCATTTGGAATACTGTGTACAGTTCTGGTCACCACACCTTAAAAAGGATATTATAGCTTTGAAAAAAGTGTAGAAAAGGGCAACTAGAATGATCAAAGGGTTGGAACACTTTCCCTGTGAAGAAAGATTAAAGCACTTAGGGCTCTTTAGCTTGGAGAAACGACGGCTGAGAGGTGAGATGATCGAGATTTATAAGATTATGCATGGGGTAGAGCAGGTAGAGAAAGAGGTACTTTTCTCCCTTTCTCACAATACAAGAACTCATCGGCGGGCACTCAATGAAATTGCTGAGCTGTTGGGTTAGAACAGATAAAAGGAAGTACTTCTTCACCCAAAGAGTGATTAACACATGGAATTCACTACCACAGGAGGCGGTGGTGGCTACAAACATGGACGGCTTCAAGAGGGAATTAGATAAACATATGGAGAAGAGGTCCATCAGTGGCTATTAGCCACAAGGTATAGATAGGGACTCTGGGGCAACTGATGCTCTGTATTCTTGATGCTTGGGAGGGTCAACAGTGGGAGGGCTTCTAGTGTCCTGGCCCCACTGGTGGACCTCCTGATGGCACCTGGTATTTTTGGCCACTGTGTGACAGAGTGTTGGACTAGATGGGCCATTGGCCTGATCCAACATTGACTTCTCTTATGTTCTTATGTCCTTATGACTTACCTCAACTTGTCACCAACTTCCTCAGTTCTTTTTCGGGTCTTGCTTTTGGTGCCTAACCTTGAAGCAACCATGTTTTAACATACTTTGTTGGATCAAAGGTTGTTAAGGGACGTCCAACAACTTTTATAAACAATAAAGATGTTATGGCTTTTACTGACAAGGAGGACCTTTCTGGAGTGACAATCAGGTTCATCTGGGAAAATCCCCCTTCACACACACTGGAGGAAATAGCTATTGTATTGAGAGTGCGCCAAATCCGGGAGTTCCTTGGGCATTTCTTCTCTGAATGTTAGATATTCTCTGAAGGCTCAAAAGGCTGAAATATTCTTGCCAATGTACATGTTTCTTCTTCCCCATAGAGAATGTTGTCTCTTGAGTTTGCTAGCAGTTCTTAGAATCCAGAACTCTTCCACACCTTGACAGTTCTGTGTCTTCTTTTGAAAGCAGTCTTTTCTGAAGAGAAATTTTAAGTTGATCATAGAATGCAACTGGAGAGATTGGTGGGTCATCGATTCTATTTTTTTTCTGGGCGATGGGACACCCTTAAATTGCAGATTTTCTGTTGCCTCAAGTGCTTTCTTATAATAAGGACCTGGAACAGTGCTTCTCTTCCCACAAACATCAACAAGACACTGAGTCTTGCTGTGGACTTTGTACAGATTGATATTTCTCTCCTGCAAATCTAAGCTCAGTTCTGACAGTTCTCGCAAAGCATCACAAATTAATCAGAGGTCCAAAATAAATTCAACTGATGTAATCTTTCTGTGAAGACCTTTGTATGATCACTTCCCCTTTCTGTCGTGACCATTTGCTGTTTTACCTTTTCCAAAATGGAGCACTGGGGCTTCATAATCCTGCCAAACAGCTGAAACAGTTCCGTAGCTAGATGCAACCCATCTTGTGGATAGGATCCTTCCAATTTTTAAAATCTCCATCTCCAACATAACTGCACATGACTTGAAATGTCTTGCATCTTTTGGAATTGAATGATACATAACATACAACTTGTCCAAAAACCTCTTAGATCTATTGATGCCAGAAACTTATTTTACAACAACATGTACTGATAATTCCAACCTATGGCTAGCACAGTGCCATAAAACAATGGCAGGGAATCTGGTTTTGAAAAGTTTTGAAACTCCTCCATGGGATTCCAGCATCACTGCAGCACCATCACATGTCAATGAAACTAATTTTTCCTTTGAGAGAGCCAGTTTGGCGTAGTGGTTAAGAGCATGGACTCTAATCTGGGAGAACTGGGTTTGATTCCCCACTCCTCCATTTGCACATGCTGATGTGACTTTGGGTCAGTTACAAGTTGTTTCAGAGCTGTTCTCTCACGGGCAGTTTTTAAAAGAGCTCTCCCGCCCCACTTGCCTCACAGGGTGTCTGTTGTGGGAAGGGGAAGGGAATGGGAAAGGAGATTGTAAAACTGCTCTGAGACTCCTTCAGGTAGTGAAGGGCAGGGTATAAATCTGATCTCTTCCTCCCCTAGTGACTCAATATGAGACATCAAACTTTTGTATATTACATTTGCTGTTACATCTTCCTGCTCTATCGAACTGAAGAAGAGATTTACAGGTTCTTGCATGTCTATTTCCTCAATGTAGGTGCAAATATACACTGTCAGTACAGATTTCTGACTCACAGTAGTAGATTCATTGAGTATCAGTGAGATTTTACTCTTTGATTCAATAATCTTTCTAATTAATGTAGTTCTCATTTTACTGTGAATGTGATTTATAATATTTATACAGGCAGTAGCTGAGTGCAGAATTCTCCCCATATCAATAGCATGTAATTCTTGTAAATAAATTTCAGCTCAAAAATTATTAAAAGACTTGTTCTTTTTAGTCACCTTATATGCAGCATGGAATATTTTATTGGTAATTTCCTTCTGTCTTGCTAGTGACTTCAGACATACTGTTTTGAGCTTTTCTATTTTTACTTCTTCAATTATTTTAACTGCAGCTTTATGACCTGCACTTTCTTTGTGGTCAAAAATCTTTTCCCTCAGAGATGTTAGTTGCTGTTTCCTATTTTCACCATAAGAGGTTATCTCACAATTTATCCATTCTTTAGAAAGCTGCATACCCACATTCTTCTCTGTGCCTAAGCATCCAACATTTTTGCACACTGAGCAACCTAACTTGCCATCATAAAAAAATAACCAATCATTTCCCCCCACAAATCCATTCTTCTGCTTTACCGTCCAACAACTGGGCCAGAAGCTCTCATTAACTTCAGAGACTGAAGTGGAACTCCATGAGTCACTTGTTGCATTTTGAAGTTCCAAACCTGAATTATTGGGAGTTGAAATTCCAGCTGGATTGATTGATGAATTCCTTGATGTTGATGAACGATCTTCAGTTGCTTTATGTTTTGTTGTAGCCTCAATAAAATAGCCCAAAATCTTTTTCATGGTTCTCAGTCATCATGTGGCGCGCACACAGACACAGACACAGCTTGTCCCCGAATTTGCAGTGCTCCCTTATCTGAAGAAGCCTGCTGCCACTGTTAAGAACATAAGAGAAGCCAATGTTGGATCAGGCCAGTGGCCCATCCAGTCCAACACTCTTGTCACACAGTGGCCAAGAATACCAGGGGCCATCGGGAGGTCCACCAGTGGGGCCAGGAAAACTGTTGCAAAGCAGCTCTTACTAAGAGGGAGCAGCGGAGGCTATGGCAATCTGGAAGCTGGAAGGTAAAAATGGAGGCAGTGGCGTGCTCCCACAGTGCCTCTTGTTAAAAAAAGTTTAAAACATTTTTTGAGAATTTTGTTTCCATGAAGAGGTTCAGGAATGCCATTCTGGTGTGTTGCACCAGAAAAAAAGCCCTGGAGGTTCCATTGAACCCTCATGGCCATATTACATTGAATATCCTTTCCTCTATGAATTTTCCATTGTTGAAGCCCTCTTAGCAGCAAATTTCATACATTAAATATTACACAAGGGAATGCTTTCTACTAACTGTCCTGAATCTACTGCGATTTATTGAGAGAGGGAGAGAAAAATGCTCTACATTTACTTTGTTCAAACCATACAATATGTCACCCAGTCTCTCGCAGCCCTTAGACATCTTTTTTTATTTTATTTTTTAAAAACCCTAAATCAAGTGACCCTTCCTTGTGGGAAAGTTGTTCCAACTCACGGGTCACTGTGGTTGTTTTTGTTTGTAACTTTCCCAGCTCTACAATGTCCTTTAAAATGGTGTGATGAAATCAGTGTTCAGTATTCACAGGGGACCCCTCAGATTCATATTGACCTGAATGTTGCACTGCCACCAACTTTCCGGGGTATCTCTACAAAGGTGTCGTAATTCTCACATTCATGGGGGATTATCTATAATTTTTGGAAAAGAAAGGGAATTTGGCTGAGAGTCAGGTTGGCTGATGTGACATTGTAAGCAATCATCAGTAGCTGAATAAATGAGTTAGGCTCTGTGACTACACAGAGAATTCTTAACTTTTATTGGGTAGAAAGATATGGAACTGGGCAGGGGAGAAAAGTGTGGTTATGAAGAATAAATGGAACCATTAGGAGATGTGCAAGATTGGAGTTAACTGAAATTGGGGATCCCTGTTAGATAATGGTTGGGTTATCCTTGCAAAAACTAAGACCCTTTTCCATTTGGATTCCCATGGGTCCTAATTCAGAATTCTTCGATAAGCAGTCCTGACAGACTACTGTTAGTCACCTTTTCTTGGTCTTGCTCACCTTTTCCAAACTACAAAGAGGGAAGAGCATCAGATTGCTCTGTGATTTCTCCCCATCATCTGTGATCTGAATTACTGCTCTGCTCAGGTGGCCAATTTACAAGATGAAGAATTGTTCCCTATTCCAGAATATCTCATCTTGCATGGAAATCTCCTGCTCTAGGACATTCTTTGGCCTTTAAAAAACCTTATCATGGCAACCTAAGTTCATATTTCTGTTTCAATGCATGTGACCTTTTACAGTGTGGTGTAGCAGGAATTTACCATGGTCGCTTCTGAAAATACAGCTTTTGCTTACCATAATTAAGATGAATGTGGGGCAGAAACACTCTGGGCCACATGTAGGAGGGAATGTGTGCAGCAGGCAGGGGTGGGGTGCTGGTTCATGGTGGCTCCCACAAACTTTCAGACAACAGGTGGCAAGTAAACACCTTTTATTCTGCTTTGCATGTTGGGTACAGCATCAGCCAGGAAGGAGAGTTCTTTCACTCCTACCTCTGCACCCGCCTGTCCTATTGCCTCCTCACTTCAACCACCCCAGATCCTCTGGACCACTTCCTTTGAGACCCTTCTCAATATTTGGACCCACCTCTTCAGATGGGGCCCACCCTTGCCTAGGCATTCCCAGGCCCTCTGCAGACCCAGGGGAATGCCATCTCTGCCAATAGTGGCCACTATGGCCAACCAGCTCCTTCCACAGCACTAGTTTCTGGCCACACTGTTAGCCAAATTGCCTTATATTATTACTAAGCTTGGGGAATTACAGATATTGAAGGGCAATAGGCATAAAATATTGGGACATAACCTGTGTGTACCAGAGTCAGAATTCCCAGAGCCTGTGAATAGACAAGGAGATCAGGTTGAATGAAGTAATTGGTCTTTTACTTAAGACCTTCAAGCATACAATAATAATTGCAAACACTCGCACACACAATACAGAGCTAGGAGATTAGGGTTGAAAAGATAGTGACATCCGCATTAGCAGAAAGTATCATTGGGGAGTGATATGTTACCTGTCCGATGTGATGAACAGATCTGGCAATGAAAAGGGAACTAAAGGGAAGGAGGGGAGGGATCATGGTCCAGCCAGTGCACACTTCCAAACTGATCAGGAATGTAACCGAGAAGGTGGTAGGGGGGGTGAAGAGAAGAGAGTGAGCCTAGGGAGGGCTCGCCTTAAATAGCCAAATTGTGACCTGAGGTGATGGTCATGTGGTCATGGGTTCCCAGGAAATGTAACAAAAAGAATAATATTCCAGGATTGATGGCACAAAGGAAAATGATGGGCAATTTAGGGTGGATGTGTGGCAGGGAGTGACGCCTCTTGGGGCAGGGGTGAGGCAAAAGAAGGGGTAGGGGGATCCAGTCACTTCATGGCTTTGTTGCTTCACGTTAACGATCTGATGCTTGTCAGAGACATTATCTGGATAGGTGGCAAGAAGCCTTAATCACTTTTGTCTTTGGCTGGGCAACAGTCTTTGAGAATGGCTTGAGAAGGGGAGGAATATGCTACTTGATGAAGAAGAGATCTCTTCATGGCTTCTGTGCAGGAACATTGGTCCTCTGTCAGAACATGGATTGTCTTCTGGTCTGCTACTGTCTGTGCTCATGGAGGCAGGGCTGCTGGTCTGCATCACAGTCCTTGTGTGGATGCAGAGGTGTAGGGGCAGAAGGCTTCTGTAGTCCCGGGTCCGCATCTGGCTTGGCATACTTCCTTGGCACAAGGCTTGCCTTGGCCACAGTGCACAGTCCATAGTCCAGCATTGGGCACCTCATTTAGAACCACAGCTCTGTCCATTGCCCTGGCACATGCCCTCACAGTCCAGCAAGGCAGGGATATTAAAGAGTCTTTAATAGTGCCAGCTGAAGTGGCTTCATGGCAACAACGCCCACCTCACAGGCTTCCTCTACTTTGTTGGTTCTTCAGCCCAGGCTTGTAAGTTTGTGTCAGAAACAGGAAGGGTAGACTACTCATGCTTCCCACTCTTTTAAAATTCTCATCTCAGCCAAAGAGATCACTGGACTTTTTTCCTCACTTTGTTTATTGGGCTTCCCTATGCCAGTTGTAGGTCATGCCCAGACATGAAAAATCCTTCTCTTATATAGAGGTGAATTGGAGGAGACTCTTGGGCAATACATCCATAAGAAAGTGGTTTGCAATAGTCTGGAAGACCCTAGGTAGGTCCTGTGTAAAGAACATAGAATAAGTTCATATGCCCTGACTCCCTATGAGTATTTCTGCATGCATTGTGCTGATTGCTCTCACTCTCTTCTCCAGGCTGAAGAAGAGTTAGTAAAAGCTCAAAAAGTGTTTGAGGAGATGAATATTGATCTTCAAGAAGAATTGCCTTCACTATGGAATAGGTGAGCCCAGGAGGCAGCTCTGTAGGTTGATAATGTATTTACTTATCAGAGAATACATGAAAGAGTTTTGGGGATGGCCCCATGAAAGACCAAACTCTTGCATCAGTCCAGTTAAGTTCATGTGATCTGGTCCACGCTTACCACTGTAACCCTGCAAATACCTGACTGGGAGAATGGAAACTTGAATGAATGGGGGCGGGATGGGCATAGGTGGTATATTTTTGAACCATCTTTTTGGCTCCATTGACTTGTATTGTTTTTTGATTACCAGTCGTGTTGGATTTTATGTCAACACATTCCAGAGCATTGCAGGCTTGGAGGAGAACTTCCATAAGGAAATGAGCAAGGTAAACATGGCTGACTGTTACCTTTATGTTACCCTGGAATAATATAATTCCCAAATTCATTTCACAGTTTTTTCTTCATCTTACTAATTTAGTCACTCAATTCATTATCCTTAGACTTTGGAAAACTTGAGGGATTTCCTTTTTTCTTGTGGAATCTCAGCTATGGTATATTTTCAGGAGTACTGACATACTTTCATTCTGCATAATTCCCTGACCTGATAATAGATAGACTTTCCAAAATGGTATTTGGTATAATGCATACCTTTAAAAAACTGCACCCTTGCTTTAGAAAATGAAATGTCTCCCTGTGCAAGTTCACTAAAACCACCATGGTCTACAGTTCTTCAGTGTTCTATGAGTGATTTTGCACAAATTCTACAAAAGGGAATTACTAAATGTAAGGATCAAGATGCTAAATGCAGAATAAAGAAACTATGCACCCCCAGCTAAAGTGCCAGAAGTTTGCAGGGGTTTCATTATCTTGCTATGGAGTTTACATTTTTGTGGTAGAAATACTTTGGAAGAATGGGATGTTGAAGGCAACAGAAATAGCATTTCATACATACAGGGATGAAAGTAACTTAATTTTTTATTGGCTCTCTCTTTCTCAAGGTGCTCAGAGCAAAAGATGGGAGTTACCACTTCAGTCACAGCTTACTTTTATCCTTGGGTACATAGTCTGCTTAGGTCCCCCAGAGGATCAGGAATAAAGTGACCATGGAATCCTAGCATCTATCTGTATATTTTTATTTTGTTTTATATCTTGCCTTTCTTCCAGGGAACTCAAGACTGTATACAATACATAGTGTTCCAGATGGTCTCACATCCACACACTGACTAGATGTTTAGCTTCGGGAAGATTCTTACATTATGTGCATCCAGACCATGTTCTGGACCTCAAAGCTAGATCCTCTCATTGTGGCAGAGGTTCTTGGTGTAGCCTCCAAAATTTCTAGAGGGCTTTGATGATGGCTGCAAAAGTCTGTGCCAGTTTGTGTAAAGGTGAAACACAGACTCTGATGGGGCCATTCCATCACTTAATTTGTAGGGCAGGAAATCTCTGTTACTTAAAGTGAGTTTGGCACACCGTAGCATGTTGTGAGGCAAGCTTTTGGACAGTCTGTTATTACTTAATAACAAGGTTTTGTACTCTGTTTTCCCTTGGCGAAAGTTATATGTGGGAAAGTTTCCTTTCCTTAGGAGATATCTGTGTTTTATTAGAGCTGGGGCTAGAGAGGGTCAGCTGAATTGCTGACGTGGCAGGCACATGGCTGTCGGCATGGATTAAATCCCCCCTCCTTCCCCCGTGTGGATGCTAGGCTTGGCCTAAGCTCTTGTGTGTGTTTTTTTCACAGACTCTGGTTCCATAGCAACCAAGTCTGCAGTTGTAGGCAAGTTTCGTAGCTGCAGATGGGAAGAAAGAGCAGAAGGAAGGCATTAGTTCCCAAAGACAAACAAAGACCCTGTGTTGACGCAAGGGCTCAACAATAGTTCAAGTATGTGGTAGTTGGGACAGAAGAAACAGAAGAGACATGAGCTGAATTTGTTGGGTAAATGAGATACAGACTTTGGCCATGTGGCACCTGTTTCTGGATGTCAAAATGATGCACATAGAGTTATGTGACTGTGAAGCAGATGAAATTGGAACAAGACCATTTCCCTTTGGACAGTGCCCTCTTCCTCGGGCTATTGATGTTCTCATGCTTTTCTGATGCAGACTCTGAATCTTCTTTTTGTAGTGACTTTCAATCTTTCCTGTTCAGTTTTTTTTAACAAAATATATATATATATATTTTCAGTTGAACCAAAACTTGAACGATGTCCTTGTGGAGCTAGAGAAAGAGCATGGAACCAGCACCTATCCTGTTAAAGCTCAGCCAAGGTTAGTAAACACCGACCAGTTACTTTTTGTCAAGGAATATGAGAGAATTGCCTTGTATCAGGGCAAGGTGGGCCTGTGGTGTTTAGGTGTATTTTACAGTGCAAGCTTATGCAGTCCAAGTTCACTGGGTTTAGCTGGGGGTAACTCTGCATAGGAGAACTCATAGGGCCTTCTGCTTTGCACTGGTTGCCATGTCTGTCTCTTTCCACCTGACCAACTCAAGAAGAGAGTCACCCAGTATAAAGTACTGGGTTCGCCGCGTGGAAGACTCGAACTACGACATGCGTTCAGAAGTGTTTATTGTACTTCACACATTAGACAAGGAAAACGGCCCTGCAAGGCCAACTATATACACTCCACCCGGCACACCCATGTCCCCATTGGTAAGTTTGAATTTCCCTCCAAGGTTCTGTTGGTGGACTCTAGGTGGACTAGGATCCTAGGTCCCCTTTGCGTTTGGGGACTACGCTCCTGCTTAACCTCGGACCCCTGGTGGCAGTCCATGTACATAACACCCAGTGCCTTCTTGTCTGTACCCTTTTGGAGCCATCCTTCCACTGCCTCCCAGTAGGCACCAGGCATTCAGTCCTTAACATGTACAGCATATTGTGAAGGTGTGAATCCATCTTGGGGGGGGAACTATTTTTTGATCAAAAGCACATTGTTTTTAATACAGTAGTACCAGGGCTCTTTTTGTAGCAGGAACTCCTTTGCATGTTAGGCAACACACCCCTAATGTAGCCAATCCTCCAAGAGCTTACAGTAGTCCCTGTAAGAAGAGCTCTGTAAGCTCTTGGAGGATTGGCTACATTAAGGGTGTGCCGCCTAATATGCAAAAGAGTTCCTGCTACAAAAAGAGCCCTGGTAGTATCTGAAGGGGAAGAATTCACAAGAAAAGGGTGCAGGGAGAGGTAGGAAACCGTATCTCTTGTGCTTTTAGATGAATGGTGTTCTCAGTAGTGACTGTCACCTATTTTCTGTTCCTGTGCCTTTAATGGCAGACTAACACAAAGAAGTTTAGTAACCAAAGCTTTTCCTAGTATGGAGATATACTGATGGGAAAAAACTTAGCCCAGCTACATTTCTGTGTGCAAGGCTGCTGTTTAAAGATCCATTCTCAAAGGTGTTGAACTGTTTCTTGGCTGTGGGACTGAAAACAGCCACTGTGACTTTGCACGATCAAAGATGGCATGAGATATCTCTTGCAAATTTAGTGTAAATTGATAGGGTCAACTTATGAATAAATACATTTAAGAGTGCATTTCGTTAAACAGGATGACAGGTTTTTTAGGGCTGTCCTTAAGATGAGAACTACTCTGTTAAATGAGCAAGCAAACTCCTCCATTGCCATCTTACCCCTGTCTCCATGAAGTTGTTACATGCAGAAGTTTATTCCCCCCCTTCCCTTTTAGTTCCATTTTGAAATCCAGATTGCAGAACGTACATGGTAATAGGCCATTGGGTCCCTGTGTGCCCCAGAAAGAGGAGTTATAGAGTTGGAAAGACGACATATTTCACTAAATCATTGAGTGGAAGGTTGAACTAGATGTACTATAAAGCCCCTTCCTACTCTGCTTTCTATTAATCGGACATCCTTGTTCTAGAAATAGGGAAGCTTATGTACTGATGAAGGAGAAAAGGTCAGGCAAACTGATTACCATAATTCATTTCAGTTTTTCAAAGTTCTTACTTCTTTTCAACCAACCTAGTGTATTATTTTTTGTAAAGAAATTCACTGTGTATTAGAACTTTGTTTGCCAAAGAAACCAACACAACTTTATAACAAGAGGGAAAAGGAGGAAATTTATTGTTGAGGTTAAAATTAAATATATGCTCTTTTCCCTCCTCCTTAAAGCTTTTGCAGTTAAGGGAAAGATAGACCCCACTAGCTGGATAAGATGGTCTCTGGCTCTCGCCCAGATTCATGAGTGATAAAACAGTTTAGGAAATTGGACTCCTAGCTGCTCTAAGTCCTGCAGGCTGTGTCAACAGTAAGGAAAAGATAACTGGGACTTGTGTGTACTGCTTTAGGAAAGCTTGCAGAGCCTTTGTCCATCATCTTCCAGACCTCTTGGAGGACGGGAGACGTGCCACAAGATTGGAAGAGGGCAGATGTTATCTCAATTTTCAAAAAAGGGAGGAAGGATGACCCAGGAAACTACAGGCCAGTCAGTCTGACCTCTGTCCCAGGGAAGATACTGGAGCAGATTTTAAATAGATCAATCTGTGAGAATCTAAAGGACAACTTGGTGGTCCGGGGAAGTCAGTACAGATTTGTCCCCAACAGGTCCTGCAGACCAACCTCATTTCCTTCTGTGATCGAGTGACGAGCTTACTGGATCGAGGGAATGCTGTTGATGTTGTTTACCTGGATTTCAGTAAAACTTTTGACAGGGTTCCCCATGATGTTCTGATGCGTAAACTAGAGGACTGTGGACTGTACTGTACAATAGTTAGGTGGATAGGGAACTGGCTGGATAACTGCACTCAAAGAGTAGTTGTCAAGGGCATTTCTTCTGAAAGGAGGGTTATGTCCAGTGGGACGTCACAGAGCTCAGTTCTGGCCTCAGTACTTTTGAACGTTTTTATAAATGATCTGGCTTGAGGGGGTGGAGGGGCTACTCGTTACATTTGCAGATGACACCAAATCTGGAGGATTAGCAAACACACCAGAAGATAGAGACAGAATTCAACGAGATCTGAACACACTGGAAAAGTGGGCAGATATGAACAAGATGCAATTTAACAAGGATAAGTGCCCAGTTCTACGTCTGGGTAACAAAAATGACATACATGCATATTGGATGGGGGATACACTTATGGGTAGCAGTGTGTGTGAACAAAGTGGACCTTAAGTTAAATATGAGCAGCCAGTGTGATGTGTCGACAAAAAAGGCTAATGGGATCTTGGGGTGTATCAACACAGGCATAACATCTAAATCACAGGATGTCATAGTCCCAACTGGTCATTGGTCAGGCCACCCCTGGAGTATTGTGTGCAGTTCTGGAGGCCTCACTTCAAAAAGGATGTGGACAGGATGGAGCGGGTGCAGAGGAGAGCAACGAGGATGATTGGGGGCCTAGAGACCAAGCCCCGTGAGGAAAGGCCGAGGGACTTGGGAATGTTTAGTCTGGAGAAGAGGAGGTTGAGGGGGACATGATTGCTCTCTTTAAGTATTTGAAGGGCTGTCACTTAGAGGAGGGCAGGGAGCTGTTCCCGTTGGCAGCAGAAGACAGAACAAGCAATAATGGGTTTAAATTAAGGGCGGGAAGGTACCAGTGGGATATTAGGAAAAACTTTTTTACAGTATGAGTTGTTCAACAGTGGAATCAGCCGCCTAGGGAGGTGGTGAGCTCTGTCCTCACTGCTAGACTTTAAGTAGCGGCTGGACAAACACTTGTCAGGGATGCTCTAGGCTGATCCTGCATTGAGCAGGGGGTTGGACTAGATGGCCTGTACGGCCCCTTCCAACTCTGTGATTCTGTGATTCTAAATGGAGGTTAGCGTGGTATCTTCAGCTACTGCTTTACATCTGCTCTTGTGCACATTGAGTCTGTGGCACATGCGTGCACACATGTTTTCACATAAGAAATTGAAGGGTAAGTCTACCCAAGCCCAGGGGTCTGGCATTTCTTAACCTCTTATGTGGAGCATTAGCTTGAGACCATGGATAAATTAGCACTGTTAAAAGTATCATTCATATACACGGTTCTTCACAATGATTGACTCTAGTTAAAATGTTAAAATTTAAGATGCCAGAAAGAGAGAGGAGAAGAGATTGGAAAAGACTGGAGATTGTGCTTGCTGTGAAGTTCTCAGTATACCTAGATATTAGTCCTCTAAAGGAAAAATGCTGGGCAAAAGGAAGGTGCATATCATTTCCCCTGACAGGGCAAACACAATGTTTGGGTGATGATTTTCAATTGGTGGAAGCACATGGCCGTTGGGAAGGTTCCTTGCCTCATGCAATATGCCCCAAATCTGAATCTGGGCTGCATGAAGCAGCTATTAATATCTTCAAAACACCAATGTCGCTTCTTGCATCTGTTTTGGCCCTTGGTTTTATCTCTTTAATTTCGTCTTGGTTTGCTGCAACTGCTCTGATTCAGAGCAACTTTTGAAATTTTAGCGCCTCAATTTCCGTGCAGTCCTTTCTGAAACATTTTGGAAGAAGCGGTGCCACGATGGAAGCAACATTTTATCCTGAGGAGGATTTGTTTTGCCCTGGTACTCTTGCTGTGAAATTTGCCCACATGACACTGCTTTGAATCCAAAGGAGCTGTGTAATAAGAACTGTGAGGTGATGAAAAGGGAAGATTTAGGGATACAGCGGCCTCTCCAGGGATACAAGCAAGAAAATTCAATGTTTTCTTAAACAACTGGAAAAGAACAGTAAGGTCCTGGTCACACAGAGAAGTAGCCGCAGGATAGGCACAAATACCGGCTTGAGGGGGTGGAGGGGCTTGAGGGGGTGCCGGGCGGATTTTAAGGGCACGATCACACGGGAAAATCGGGCAAGCGTCCCGCACCCGTTGGCAACCTGTCGCACTCCGCCGAAGAATTGGAGTTAAAAGATACCAGGGAAAGTGCTGTATCAAACGGGTTTGCCACAGGCCGCAGATGGACTTCCTCGTGTGATCGCTCCGGCGTGCTCCCATTGCGTCAGCGATCCCTCGTTGAAGTGCACCGGAAACACGCGCCGATGGAAAAAACCTGATTCATCTGCTGGTGCATCTGACCACGCAGTGGCAGGTCAGATTGCTGTGGAGTAAATAGCCTCGCTTCCCCCCTGCTTTATATGGCACGTGTGACCGGACCCTAAATACGTCTGCGGCTTAAAGGTACTATGACCATGTTCTTGGCCTTACCAAGGATTTTAGATATTACATTAATGCAGTGGCTCCCACAGTATTAATGTATTTTTAAAGGCAACTAAGATTTCTAGGAGTACAAGAGGCTCACTTTAGTAAGGGACTTCTGAAGGGCAACAGGCAGCTCCTGAATATGGGGCACTTGGTTTTCTACCCCCTTTCATTCTCAACCTGCACCATTCCCACCATGCTTTCTGTTATAACTTCTAGAGACCTAGAGAGAGAAAGAGGAGAGAGAGAGATGGGCATAAGTAGTGTGCAAAGGAAGGAGCCCTTTCTCCCCTTCCCATCCCTGAGCATTTGCATAGCACTTAGTGAATGCTTCTTTACTGAAAAGGTTCAATATCTATCGTGTGAAGTCTGAACCAAGCTTATCTGATCTATGTTTGGTTGAGTATCTTCAGGGTAAGTGTGTTAGCTTATGCATCTGTTAGCTTAGTTGTATTGTGTTGTAATGGCGATTGCTGATGTGTGCCATCCTCAACAGAAAGAAAACTAAACTGTTCTCCAGGCTGAGGAAAAAGATGAGCAGGTACTGGTACGGCAAGCTGCATTCTGTGAAAGCTGTGATCTGGGATGTTAAAGTTCAAAAGCAAGACTGATTTCTAACAGCTTAGTATAGTTAACTTGGAATGGAGTTTCTTGCATGGTTCCATCTGCTCTGCCTTGGAATTGTTTCGGGATCTTTGTGTGTCTGAATAATCTAAATAACTTGTTTTAAGTCTTTGTTCTAATCTCTTCTCTGTTTTTGCACCTCAATTAAAAGTCAGGATTTTCAGTAGACCTTAAAATGAAGAATCTGTATGTTTTCCAAAAGTATCAGTGGGGGAGGAATAATAGTGATACCTTCCTGTCTGCTTATGCTATGCACACAGCACTCCACATAGTTGCTTAACAGAGTTGCTGTTTCTGTAACGGGCAGTTACCTCCTATGCAGAAATCGGCATGCAAAGTTTCCCATGACATGGAGCTAAATACTTTCATATGCTGACGTCTTGTATATCAAGCTTTTTTAAAGGAACTACTACAGGACCTAGCCGAAAAGTTGGTTATCCCCCTGTCTGAAGACACTGACAGCAGGGAGTACCATTCCCCCCCCAAAAAAAACAATTTTTATTCTTTTTCAAAAGGAATACAGAATTCGACATTATAATACACAAATCTAGGTTGCTTCACTTAGAGAAAAAAAAAAGAAAGGATACTATAAAATTTCTAACCTATAGCAACTTACGCTCTTTCAGAATACAGAGTACAGAATTGTAAACTTATAACTCGTCAACTGTAAATCATTATTTTATATCTAGCTTTATTGATGCTTTCCCAATTAAAGTTTTCAAAGGTTATTTTTTCTACTATGGGGAACCATTTTCCTACAGGATTATATATTTCACATTCATTCTGGTCATTTAAGGAGAAGAAAGCTCGCGTGTACAGAGTTTTGTTTTGTTTTTCACCACAAGGGCAAAAGGAGATCACAGTCCTATCACTGTCTGTGCTCTTCATTCATGGTGGATTCGCCTCTCCCACAAAGCCTTGTTTTTTCCTTCTAAAAATGATTGTGAAGTTTGTTTCTGTCTTTCCCGCACACTTTCTCCTAGACTGACAGAAATTGTGGTTCTGTCCTGAAGGAACTGCTTTCCAGTTGTGAGTAGAAACACATTTAAATCTGTTCACTGTTTCTACACGTGCCTTAGAAATTATGTAGCCTTCAAAGGAGCCAGATTTTTTTTCACATACAGAATTTTTCATTCACATATTAATTAGCTTGCTGCATAAAGTTTGCATAGTGACTCTGAGCTGAGGAAGCTCCCAGTGTCGCTCTTCCGCCAACTTATGAATAAATTCTCTGTGTACTGTCAGATTGGCTGTCAAAACATAAATGTCTGGAACCTTGCTGGATGAGGTAACAGTGGAAGAAAATAAGGCAACTGCCTTTTATTACTTGCATTTATATTTTCTGTGTAATTCACAACCAATCAAATGGCAACATTGTAAAGTATGTTTTCTTGGAAATTAGTCCTACTGAGTTAAGAGGAATTTTCTTCCTAATAAAAATCCAGCCATAAAGGATTTTTGGAATGATGAAAAGTTGAATTTTAAGGACACGAGAAAACCTTCCCAGATCAGCCCCACGGTCGGTCTGATCCAACGTGCTGTTCCATACAGCAGCCAACCAGGTGCTCTGGAGGGCCAACAGACAGGGTATAGAGGCCAAGACCTTCTCCTGATGTCACCTTCTTGCACTGTTATTCAACAGTTCCTTGCCTCTGGATGTGCGGGTTCCCTTAAGTTTTTGTGGCTAGTGGCTATATCTTCCATGAATCCATCCAATCTTCTTTTAAAGCAATTTGTGGCCATTCAAGCCAGCTCTGATGCTTGTTTCCCAAACATACAAGGTGGTTCAGTGCAGCTTCTCTGCTCTCTTCTTTAGCCTACTACATTATGTATAGCTTTTGTGTGAAGTCTATTGGTATGCGCTTCTCATGGCTAGTGAATGAATTTTGGATTTTGGTGATTGTGGTAGCAACTGTGCAATGCAGAATGAGGCTGAAGTTCTTGCTTTGTACACTGGACGTGGTGTTTAAATCTCTGCAGTATTTTAATTAAAACCAGTTTCTTCATCGTTGAAAGCATAGGTTGCATGCACTATCATTGTGGGCCAGGTATTGATCATCAGCACACTTTTTTTTCCTATCAAAAGGAATCCCTCTTCTTATATGCCACCAGGTGCTAGACCTTCTCATATGGTCTAGGAGTGGTACGTTGTTGCTGCTTAACAGTCCTGGTTTTCCTTTTTCAGGTAGAAGGTGCACATGCAGAAACATGGAAAGGTCCCAGGCAAGGAGGATTTCTGTGGCATTCATGTGCCATGTTTCCAAGAAATATAAGATGACTCATTTAAATGCTGAATCTGAACTTCTCTCTCTTTTTCCTGCAGTGACAGTACCCCTGCAAAAGCAAACAAAACCCCTTCATCTCCACCTGATGGGACTCCTGTCACCAGCCCTGAGACCAAGGCAGTCAACCATGAGCCAGAGCCATCCACTCTGGAAACACCTGGAGGAGGCATCCCTAAGTCTCCATCTCAGGTAGTGAGGGATGCTACCACGGCTTTGTTTTTTGTGGAGATCCAAGACCACCTCTGTCCTACTTGGTTTTCTCTAGAGCCTACTGAATGTAGAATCCTTGTCTTCTCTCCACTCTTCAGTTCTAGACACCGGGAGCATCCTGAGTTTCTTATAATGTTGGTCTGGTTTAATTCAGTGTCTTCAAGGAGAAATGGGCAACAGTAGTTTCTCTTCAGCAGCACATGGGCCTATCATACTCAAATAAGCTTGTCTTAGGCTCTGCTGCATCTGGTAAATGATTGTATGTAAAAGCAAGAAGAGACATGGCTAAGCAAAGAGGACTGGTGTTGGCATGTGTTGGGGTCAGCACAGCTGCCCAATAACCACTTGTAATAGTGAAATGGGAAGTCAGTGAAGTAGGAAGTTAAGTGAAATGGGAAATCAATG
Organism: Gekko gecko; assembly: GCA_029375565.1. Lineage (NCBI taxonomy): Eukaryota > Metazoa > Chordata > Lepidosauria > Squamata > Gekkonidae > Gekko > Gekko gecko. The sequence goes on along the minus strand of JAPDNY010000003.1, from coordinate 79,098,502 downwards.
AAACCAGGTACCTAGTAGAATAAGGAAGGCAATCTGATGCCTAAAAAACAAGGCAAGTGATTTTGTAGGTAAGCAGGTAAATCAATTGACTTATGTTAAACAGTGGGGGTTCCAGGGATGAGCAGGCTCGAGTCTAGTGACCAGCTCAACTTTATTTGTGATCAATGTTCCCTCTAAGCTGAGTTAGTGTAAGCTAGCTCACAGTTTTTTAGCCTCCGGCTCACACACTTTTGTCTTAGCTCAGGAAAGATGGCTCCATAGAAAACTAATTGATGCGGGAGCCAAATCACTCACTCACAACTTTAATGCCCGTAGCTCACAAAGTAGGATTTTTGCTCACAAGACTCCACAGCTTAGAGGGAACATTGTTTGTGATTCCAGCAAGAGCAAGACAAGACTCCAGAGCCTCAGCCCTGTTAAATAGCATGCAATTGCCATACCCAGACACACCCCATGCCCAGGGATAGGCTATTTACATAACATTACTACTAGATTGGTTACTTTCAGAATCCTGGCAGGCTATTGTTCTTGTGCTCCAAGCTCAGTCAGTCTCTGGGGTGATTCAGTCCCAATACATAACAACTTAGATACAGGTTAAAAACACTCAGGTGTCAATTTCAAGAGATCTAGTTCTCATAGTTTGTGTGGGCTGCTCTTTGAAATTCAACATGGCACAAAAACTACACACCTGATCTTGTCCTCCGTAAGCATAAAAAAGTCCTGGTTTTTGAGTGATCAACTATGTGGTCACAATGACAGTGTATAGACCTGTTGCAGTACTACACCAGATCATTGAGAATGGTAGACCTGTGATAACAGTGTGCACCCTCTATCTGGAAATTCGGTAGTATTGCCATTGTGGTTCTCTCAGAAGCTGGAATTTATGTGAATTCCTACCTGTAGGGATGGTAGCATCGTATACCAGCAAAAGATATACCAGCCAAAAAAAAAAAAGGCACAAGGGAGTCAGGCCTAATAATATTTATATTATTTTCCAATATATAAAGGTTTGCCTGAACAATATGATTTTTAAAAATTTTGCTGACCTGTAAACTTTCTCAGATGTGAATGGATTTTTTTGGTTCCTTTTGTTGGTCCCTTCCTCTTGAAACACCCAACTGTGAATAGAGAAATTATGAGTGATCAGAACTGTGATATAGATTCCAGTTTTTTAAAAATTTGAAATTATTTTTATTCTGAACTCTGTACCAGATTGTTACTGAAGGAGGTTGAATAGTGTGGCTCGCTAAGTTGCACTGATGGAATATATAAATGCAGGATGTTCCATAATGTTTAGTGTGACTGAGTGCAGAAAGACTGTCTGAGAGAAACAGTGATTTTTCCTAATGGAAGACAGAGGCACTGAAAATGGAGTTTGCACCTGGCAGGGTTTTTTATTATATAGACAGGCCCAATCCAAACTGGAAAGCTTATTTAATATAAGACCAACCCCTCTGGAGGCACCTCAGAAGAAATAGGCCCAGAAGTGTTAAAACCTGGGTTTGCAACTTGGCATTCTGGTTTGAAAAGTAACTTCTCAGGTAGTTTCTTGGAATGCTTCTGACATAAGCTCCAGTTGAATAGAGCAAGTGAAGAATAGTCAGGGCCAAATACACACAGCCGCTTTTAAAGAAGTCAACATCTAGCCCTCATTTCTTTGGTGGGGAGAGCTGAAGGAACTAGAGCTGGTCACTTCTCTTCCCAAACAGATATTTGATGGGAGTTTAGAATACTAAAAAGGGATCTCCCGGTATAGCTCCAGCCACTTGACTCTAGTGGAACCCTGCATGCATGATTTCCCTATCTCACTACAGAATCCTGCTTCCTTGAATATAGCTGGACTGGGATGACAGTATGTTATGGACACATTTGGAGTGCCAAGTTTCTGTTTGTTCAGACAACTCAATGCAGATGACATACTCCTTACACCTTCAAAGGTACTGGCGGAATAGTAGGAAAAACTTTTTTACAGTAAGAGTTGTGCCACAGTGGAATCAGCAGCCTAGGGAGGTGGTGAGCTCCCCCTCACTGGCCGTGTTTAGGCAGCGGCTGGACAAACACTTTTCAGGGATACTCCAGGCTGATCCTGCACTGAGCAGGGGGGTGGACTAGATGGCCTGTATGGCCCCTTCCAATTCTATGAGTCTAAAGTAACAATGGTGACATTAACTGTTCACAGAAGATACTTCTGTTCTGAGATACTTCCTGGTGGGCTTTTTAAAAAATCTAAACTTCAGTTTCTGCTGGGAACGTCACCTCAAAGTTCTCTGGGTCTTGGGGACAATTTCTTTTAGTCACTTCCTTTTATTATATATCCTCAGGGCTATTTTGGGGCAGGAAGGGAGTTCTGGCTGGCTCCCTAGTTGGCCACACCCAGCAGGAACTCATTAGCATAATAGGCCACACCTAACAGCAGAAACTCATTAGGATTGGCTACATTAGAGCTGTGTGGCCTAACATGCAAAGGAGTTCCTGCTACAAAAGAAGGGCCCTGGGTTTTGACAACAAACAAGGTAAACAGAATAAGAAGGAAAAGGTAGGTGTGGCTGGATGACCACACCTCTGGTAACATGGCTGTGTGGCCTAATATGCTAATGAGTTGTGCTGTCATGGGTGTGGCTTACTATGCTAATGAGTTTCTGCTGATGGGTGTGGCCTATTATGCTAATGAGTCCCTACTGGGCTTTTTCTACAAAAAAAGCCCTGTATATCTTATATTGTCTTTCCAAATACCATTAATGGAGGCATTTACTTAAAGGCATCCAGTAGTTTCCCCCCATTCAAATATTTACGTGGCTGGAGATGCGTGGCAGCTTTAGGAGACCCAAATTTAACGTAATAGTGTCTGTGTTTATTAACAGTACACTCTCTTATCTATTTACTGCTCTATTGTCTACAATCCAATTGAGTTTGTTGATTGTGGAATTACTGTAAAAACCTACCAAATCTGAATAGATATGGCAATGAGGTGAATGTGCACAACATAGGCAACAAACGGTGTCATTCTAAGCACCGTTACTCCTTTCTAAACCAACTGACTGAAGTGGACTTAGACGGGTGTGATTCTACTAATGATGGGATCACCTATCTACCACATTCAACTCTCTGGGGGGAAAAATGCTGCCTGTTTCTGTCTTTGAAGGCTAATAGAATACCTAAACCTCATCCAAACTGTAACAGCCAAAAGGACTGGTTAAGGCAATGCAGCAAGGCATAAACACAAAACAGAACAGGTGGTGAACACTGCCATCAGCTGGTGGGTCTCTTTTAATACATATTTAGACTAGCTACCATAGGAGGTCCTGGTCATGTAATGCATTAGACTCATAAGACAAAGAGCATAAAACCGGCTTTATAGAACATCCAAAGGGAAGAAAAGATTAATCTCTCTAAGAATTTATATGCATTATGGACAGATAATGCTAAAGGCGTTTGCACATGAGGTGCTTTATTAATCACTTGGGAGTACATCCAATACATTTTTCTAGCATAGGTCATTGGTTTGTACCTGTGGGTAGATTACTAAATTGGGTGTGCTGGGGGTGGGGGGAGTCTAGAGAACTCCAGTTTGAACTTCTGAAAGGACGTTAGGCAATATTGACAGACTAGAGTTCAGCTGAGCCCTTCTCGCCCACACACTTCCCCTTCCCCCCCAGTGCAAACAAGGACCAAATATCTGAAAAAAGCGAATGCTTCTTGTTCTATACACCTGTGTGTACCTTGTGGGAAACAGAATGGTTTTCAGAGCATTTTGAACACTTCAAAAAGACTAAAATCTCTGCTGTTTCTACATCTTAGGCCAGCACAGGGAATCTTTGAGCTGTGCCTCTGGAAGGGCCTTTAAATGCTGTGATTTAATTCTCTGCACAGCTATAGAGGGGATCGATTTCTAAAATGTAAAGCAATAACGGCTTTTGTTTTAAAAAACAAAATAATTTTTAAAAATGGCAGGAAGAATTGTGTCAGCGCTAGAAATCAGGGAATAAAGGATAGAGCAGATCATAAGGAAATATGAGACACCCCCCATCTGAGTATTTATAATAGTATCTATCTATTTATTTTAAAACATTTTTATGCCGCCTTTCCACCTGATCAGGGTCCCCAAGGTGGTAAACACAAAGCCATTAAAACATCTGAACAATTGAAAACAACCTTTAAATGTATAAAACAGTTCAATCAAAACACATAAATATACAACATCAGAACCAGGGAGAAGGCCCAATAACTGTTATGCCAAATGAAACAAACAAACAAGAAATTCTTCACCCACTGATGGAAGACACTGGTAGAGGGAGACGCTCCCTGTGGAGGGAATTCCAAAATTTTGGAGCCGTGTCCAAGAAAGCCCTTTCTTGCGTCACTGGCCTCAGATGGTGGGGCGACTGAAGCAGGGCCTCTGAAGATGATTGGAATGAACAGGTAGGTTCAGGTAGCAGTAGGAAAACTTCTTGAACTCTGAAACAAAGCACGCCAAACTAATATTTCCCCCTCACAGTTTCTAGAAGCACTGTCTAAATGCTGGATAATTGGTTTACAGCAAGAGCAAGGGGTGCATATGAATGGATCACCTACCTGCTAGAAGGATGAAGGTGTGACCTGAGTTTCTTTGTTAGAGCTCTAGAGTGACATCATTAAACACCATGGAAAGAGGATGGATTGGTCCAAAAGTGATATTCTTTTTTTCTTCTTCTTTTTTTCTTTTTTAAGGCCTCTGAATGTATGCATGGCATGCAAAAAAGACATATGAAGAAATTACAGCTACTGGGTCTTTTTTTTTAATTTAGTAGAAAATTATTAGTCAGATTTAGCCTGAAGATTGCCCTATACAGAGAATGTGGTTTCCATCTGCTCTGTAGTCTCTAGTAGGCATGGTTGAGGGTGAAATGCTGTTTAAGTGTTAGAGGAAGGGAAACAATAGCACTTTTGACGCCTGGTGCAGGCAGACAACCATGTCCTTTCATACGTTTTCTCCTTTACCCAAGAGAGTTAGAAATGGGCCTTTCAATCAGTTCTTTATTGGAAATCAAAACAGCAGCATTTCTATCCTATAATCAATAAGATATGAAGCTTGCATAGAAAGCCTTTTTGGCAAATACTAGAAGAAGTGGGACTTTGCGAAACCAGTTAATATACTTGGGAAATTACAGTGCCCTCTTCTTGGAGAGCCAGTTTGGTGTAGTGGTTAAGTGTGTGGACTCTTATCTGGGAGAACCGGGTTTGATTCCCCACTCCTCCACTTGCACCTGCTGATGTGACCTTGGGTCAGTCACAAGCTCTGGCACAGCTGTTCTCTCAAGGACAGTTTGTGTTAGAGTTCTCTCAGCCCCGCCTACCTCACAGGGTGTCTGTTGTGGGGAGAGGAAGGGAAAGGAGTTTGTAAGCTGCTCTGAGACGCCTTTGGGCAGTGAAGGGCGGGGTATAAATCCAAACTCTTCTTCTTCTTCTTCTTCTTCTTCTTGTATTAAATGCAGACACATACTACAGAGCTGCTGAAGGCAGCGGAATATATTACAGGAAGCACCGAACAGCAGGTTGTGTGAATCTGTGTATTGTGATACGATGCTGCCCTCATGGAGCTGTCCTCAGCGCTGAGCTTAGCTTGTGTTCATTCAAGTCCCTTAGCAGCTTTGAAAAACAAGGCGTGTTCTCCTAGGCCAGGGGTCCCCAGACTTTTTGGGCCTTCAGGCACCTTGGGAATTCTGACACAACACTGATGGGCGCAGCTACAGAAAAAGGCTGCCCCAGGAGACACAGCCAGCCACTCAATGCTGCGGCTGACCTTCAGTCACACAGCGAAGATCCTTGTGCTCTGGTGGCAGTTGCTGCCAAAGCGACATTTTTAAAAAAATCTGTACAGCCAATTGGTAGCCTTGCTAAGCAAAACCTCCACCAGGCCCCACACGCCTTCTAAAAACTCTTGGCGGGCCACAGGAAAGGTGCTGGGCACCATGGCACCGTGTTGGGGACTCCTCTCCTAGGAAATGATGTTCCTAGGATGGGTAGAGAGTAACAAGAGGGCTTTGCATAATGCTTTGACTAGTAATGGTCAATTGCTACAATAAATTCTGTCCTGACATTCTACTTAAGCAACGAGACCTGTCTTTCAGCTAATGAATTTCTTAGTGTATTCAGTTTGAGGCATAGAACTGAATGAAGAAGGATGATGGAAGAAAAGGGGAAACCCTGCATGTATCTCATCCCCCTCCTCTAAGTTTTGCACATGATGTGCAATGTCCTCATGTAATAAAGGGTAAGAATGTCGAGTTCAGCATAATGTTACCCTGTTGTAGCACAAGTATGCCGTGATTGAGTTGGTCCTGATTTCTCTTGGATCTCATTCCATTTTTGTTTAGTCTGCAGAGGTGTGATTCCAAGTGGTGAAGATGACCCAGTATTCATCATAAAGAGTGGGTTTCAGCTTGCTGGGAGCATGCTTTCTTTAGGAACTAGTTGAGCTGGTTTGGGTGTCTTCATTCTCTATCCAAGTAGATACTGCTAGCAGGAGTAGCATCCGCCACCTTCCCCGGTCCTTCAGCACTTTATATCGTAGCGCGTGTGCATTCCTACCATGTACTCCAGAAGGTTGCATAGGCTCTAATTATGTATGCATGACATATCCTATGCATATTAATTGTGATACGCTTCTCCTCTGCAGAAGGGAAACCTGCCCACAACTGAAGTGTAACTAATGATGCGAAGCCTTCTTTTGGAAGTGTGTGTCTGTTTCCCCCCTCCTCCCATGCTTGTTTTGTTTGTGTTTTACCTCCCTGTAGACCCTTTATTGGTATGTGTGTTTTATTTTTATTTATTTTTTAGTATTTGCTAACCAGGTTCCTGTCTCTGGTTTTTTGGGTGTTGCTGTCTGTGCTATCGCCGTGTGTTCGCTTGCATGCAGTTGCGGAAAGGCCCTCCCGTGCCGCCACCTCCAAAACTCACTCCGTCCAAGGAGATGAAGCAGGAGAACATCATCAACCTGTTTGATGACAATTTTGTCCCAGAGATCAGTGTGACAACCCCCTCACAGGTTAGCTTCTCCTTCTCCCCTGCCCTCTCTTCCCCGTCCTCCATCCACTTCAACGCCATTGTTTCTCTCTTCCTTATTAGAGGTGTCAGGCCATGAAAACTGCTCAGGGCAGGGAAGTCAGGTGACTGTATAGAGCCAGCAGGGCACGAAGAAGGCAGAGTAGTGAGCTTTTAACTCCATGTTAGTAGGCTGTGGTCTGTCTCTGACTGAGGTGGGATGAAAAGGGAAGCAGGGTGTGTGGAGAAGCTCTACCTCGATCTGCCTTGCTTCTTATCTTCATCACAGCTTCCAAGGCCATGAAGACCAATCCCATCTCTCCTTAGCTAAATGTGTGCGTTCATGGGACAAGGTGTATTCTTATAGAAAACTTATAGAAAATCCATATACTTTGTCCCTTGATTGCATGATTTTTCTTCTTTCAGAAATGCAACAGGGCCTCCCTGGAATTTGGCTTTGACGCCTGCTTCTTGGCTCCTTTATTCCTTCTTCTGTGGACTTTTAATGAGAGGGCTGCTTCATGTCTGGGATTTTTTAGTATATGAACCAGGCCTGTCTTGTATTAAGCACTTGTGTGGTTTTTGCAGCCTCTAGGGTTAAAAGTCTAGCTGTCCTCCTTAGAAATGGGAAGGAGTAGCTTGTTCACATGAGTTGTATTTCTGTAAGAGAGATGGGTTTGTGTCAGTGACTTTAATTGCTGCACCTCTCTGTGGAGCTGTAATCTTTATTCTCCAGACAGATCACTTGTCTAAGTAGCCTATGTTTAAAGTCTCTTCTAAATGCTCTTCTAGCATTCCTCAACAATTCAGCATCCTATGGCCACTCAAGCTAATCTTGTAAAGCTTGAGAAATGACTGGGGGGGGGATTCTGCTGTAGTTTAGTGCCCAAGAGAGTTCCTGGGCAAGCAAATGTCAATTGTCATCACTAGCTCATCCAAAGGATGCTTTAATTCCAGTGGGGGGAGCGGGTGGAAGGAAAACACCCTGACTGGTTTTCTGGCTACATTCCCATGATTCATATCCATCCTCATCACCCTTATTTTCATTATTCATTGAGTGACACCTCTAGCCATTCTGTTTCCTGATTCCACTCTTCCTTCCTTACCTCAGCGTGGTGGCCTGCGACTTTTACCTCTTCCTCCTGTTCGACGGCTGAAACATTGCACGAGGGGCCTGGAATTGGGAGAAAAGGCAAGTTTAGGCCTCAGGTTTCAAGGGTTATGGAATCACCTCACAAGCTCATGCGGACAGTGTGAACAGAGCTAACATGAGCTGGTGGATTAAGATTCCTTATTGGGTGCACCAAGGAAACTTATAAAACTGCCACCTAGCTCTTTTAAAAGCACCAAGCTCTGGTTACTGCCAGTGTGAGAGAGAACAATTTTGCATTTATCTAAATAGAAGTATGAATGAGCATCAGGCATGGTTTTCGGTCTGGCCAGGAAGTAGTGACAATGGAGCCAGTTCTAGTAGAGGAAATGTGACAGTTCTTTAAAATCTCTCTATTTTAGTGATAAGGAACAACAGTATGTGTAAAGATCTCCTTTACTGAGAAATGACTGAAAAGAAGTATCTGAAGTGAAGGAACTACAGGAGGAAAATAGGCAGCCTTTGGCAGAAAAATATATATATATATATCAATATTCACAGAGTCCTATATACACTGTTGAGAATTAAAATGATACCTTTGAAGATGCAGCGCAAAGACATACGGGTAATGCATAAAAATGCCTGAGAGGAAATCTCTGTGGGAAAAAATATATGCCACAGAGCTAGGCTTCCCCTCAGGCTTGGAGAAAAATGTCCTGTCTCTTTAATAGAGACTTACTGTGTGGAAATGGGCAGCTGAAGTTTTTCCTTGTATGGTGATAAATTACATCACCTGATAAATAACATCCCATTAAACCTCTGTTAACGGGACAGGGCATTCCCTCCCCCCCGGCAGTTGGCAACCCTACACAGAGCAGAATCTGCAGGTACAAATTCTGTGGGGGAAGACTAGACATATCAAGAGTTGCTATGAGGATATTGCTTCAGGTGGCAATTTTTGAGTTATTAGCAGGGCTCTTTTTGTAGCAGGAACTCCTTTGCATATTAGGCGACACATCCCTAATGTAGCCAATCCTCCAAGAGCTTACAGAACTCTTCTTACAGGGGCTACTGTAAGCTCTTGGAGGATTGGCTACATTAGGGGTATGTCGCCTAATATGCAAAGGAGTTCCTGCTACAAAAAGAGCCCTGGTTATTAGAAGCTCTTAATTTAATTGTATTTTTGCTAAATGGGAGGTGAGGTTGCCATAGAGTTGCCAGCCTCCAGGTGGGGCCTGGGGATCTCCCGCTTTTACAACTGATCTTCATCTGAGAGAAATCAGCTCCCCTGGAGAAAATGGCTGCTTTGAAGGGCAAACTCTATGGCATTGTACCATACTGAGGCCCCTCCCTTCACCCTGCCCTCTCTTGGATCCACCCCCAAAGTCTCCAGGTATTTTCCAAACTAGACCTTGTAAGCCTAGGTTGCCATTTGGATTTTCCATTTCAGTACTAAGATGTCCTGGGCCAGCCCAGCAACCAGGTGTGCCTAGGTCTGCTTTTTAAAAAAGACTTGACTTTTTTATATACTCAGAGACAAAAAAACAAGAGTTGGCTTTTCTCTACCTTAAGGAGTCTCAAAGCAGCTTGCAATTGCCTTCCCTTTTTCTCCCCACAACAGTCACCTTGTGAGGTATGTGAGGCCGAGAGAGTTCTAATAGAACTGTGACTGGCCCACGGCCACCCAACAGGCTTCATGTGGAAGAGTGGGGAATCAAAGCTGGTTCTCCAGATTCGAGTCTGCCACTCTTAACTACCACACCAGTCTGGCTTATGTGACAATTCATATACATATTTTGGAGCTGGATGATGTACATGATACTTCTGATTTTACATAACGGCCTGACATCTGAGCATAAATGCCTCACTTGATTTCCCTTTTAGGGGTGAAAGTATAGGGTAACAACTACTAAATCAATAAATACCAAAAAAACCCCACCCCTCCTTCTGATTGGTTTTAATGCCTTTTTCCTCTGTGCTGTATAAGACACCTTGAGTCATATGGACAGTGAGAAAGATGCAGTAAAATGTTTTAATAAAAATAACAAATTTAAAAATCCCCCCACCAATGTTCCCTCTAAGGTGTGCAGTCTCGTGAGCAGAAATTTTACCCTGTGAGCCAAAAGTGGTGTGAGCATTAAAACAGTGAGCGGGCCAACATTTTTTTAAAAAAATATATATTTGCGTGTACAAACATACAAACAACATATAAAGTATTATCATTTGTATTACAAGCCACATATTTATATAAAACTTATTTATATTTATATGGAACATATTTGTATTACTTAACAACCCAAGCTTAAAGGCACAGAGAGTCACTTTGCAAAGCACCAGAACACACCAGATCGCCTCTAGCGTGCTGCTGAGACTGGCTCCCCCCCCCACCTTCTTTAACTAACATCCCAGGCTTTAGGGCACAAAGAGTCACTTTGCAAAGCACCAGATCGCCTCTAGCACGCTGCTGAGGCCAGCTCCCCCCCACCTTCTTCAACTAACCTCTCAGGCTTAAGGGCACAGAGAGTCACTTTGCGAAGCACCAGAACACACCAGATCGCCTCTAGCATGCTGCTGAGGCTGGCTTCCTACCCCAAGACAAACACACCCAGGCAACTCACCTCAGGAAGGGCAGAAGCTGGGCAACAGAGCAGTCCTCCTTCTGGGCCAGGATATCTCCAGGAGCACAAGGCAGAAGACTGCCAGGGAGGGTAGCAGTGCTCCTTTTCACAGAGCAAGCAAACTCCAGCTGAGGGGAGGTGGGGCAAGCCCAGATTAGGAAACACAAAGCATACGGCTGTGTTTCTGTGCTGCCTGAGCAAATGGATCTGTGCTGCATGGCCATTGGGAAGGGAACCTCCTACCCCTGTGCTGTGGTAAAAATTGCTGCGCTGGCCAGGGGAAATCGGTGCGCAAGCACAGTCTTGTGCAGCTTAAAGGGAACCTAGCCCCCCACATAGATCAGAAAGACGGGTCCTTGGCTTGGCATCTCTCTGACATACTAGAAGAAGAAGACGAGATTGGATTTATACTCTGCCCTTCACTACCCAAAGGAGTCTCAGAGCAGTTTACAAACTCCTCCCCCTCCCCACAACAGGTAGGTGGGGCTGAGAGAGCTCTGACAGACACTGCTCTTTTTCAAGAACAGCTCTGACAGAACTATGGCTTGCCCAAGGGTCATCCAGCAGGTACAAGGGGAGGAGTGGGGAATCAAACCCAGTTCTCCCAGATTAGAGTCCACACACTTAACCACTACACCAAACTGAATGGCTATGCACATGTAATATGGTTTGAATGCAGAAGCATTCTTTTGTCTGAACAGTCAGCTGCAATCTGGAGGAGTCAGCCATCCTGTGAGTTGTCACCTTTGATCCAGGGTGGTACAGCCAGGCCACAGGTTTACTCCCTCACTGAAAACTGAGCCATCAACAGGTAGACTTTATGCCTGTGCATAAACATATGCAAATAAAGATCAAATCTCCCCCAATACATGGTAAACGAGGGAACGAGCTAGTAAAATGGCAGAGAGGAATATAAGAGCTTTTACAGCAGTAGAGAAGTCTATTACTATTTCTTAGGGGAACCAAGCGGCTGTTTCTAGCGCACAAATTCTGATTGTATGCCCCATGCATCCTTCTGTATCAGAGAAAGCCGTGGGCCACTCCACTGAGCAGCCTTCTATCCTTGTTTACACCTACCCTTTCCTTGCCGCATGCCTCAACAACTCTTACACCATGTTGTATTGTGTATGTTTATGTGTAAACACTTGTGTAAACAGTGCATCCGGCTTTGAACCCGCTCTAGAGTACGGGACACCTGAACTGGACAGCATCAATCTAAAGGAGTATGGGTTTCCAACTGATGAATCTGGTTCCTAGAGCAGAAACCACTGGAAAACCTCTGACCATTAATGCATTCCCTGTGGAAGTTTCAATATGTCATAGGGCTGATCATTGGGAGGGGGAGCGGTAAGGGAAACTAACCCAAACAAAAGGACTCATCATGGACACCTGGTGCAGGTGACCCGGTGACAGGTAAGAGTCCAACATGGCTATAACCTCTGACTTTAATCTTTTTGTTTCTTTTATCCTTTTTTTTTGTCAAAAAAGAAATAGTAGCACCTATAGATTCCCACTGGAGTAAAAGCTTAACACCAGAATTCTTTAGATGACAAGTCATGGCTATAGTTTAAGTTTCATGTCTTTGAGATAAGGAAATGGTGAGGCAAAGAACTGCTTCTGTTGGTAGCACATTCTACTGGAAGCTGATGAAAGACAGAAAAAAGTTGCATTAAATATGAAGTGTAGTTGATTGAGAACCACAGATGTATGGAAAGGAGGGGTCCTCTCTTTGACTGAGGCTTGTGTGTGCGTGTGCGATAAGGTTAAGACACTGAGCTGTAGAATGGAAGGTCTGTAGTTCGGCAGTTCGAGACCCTAGTGCCACGTGATGGAGTGAGCTCCCATCTCTGGCCCCAGCTCCTGCCAACCTAGCAGTTTGAAAGCAAGAAATTGCAAGTAGATAAATAGGTACCGCTTCACTGGGAAGGTAACAGCGTTCTGTGCACCTTGGTGTTTTGTCATGCCAGCCACATGACCATGGAAATGTCTTCGGACAGTGCTGGCTCTTCGGCTTGGAAATGGAGATGAGCACTGCCCCCTAGAGTTGGATTTAACTAGTTTTCGAGCAAGGGAAACCTTTACCTTTTACTATCAAAACTATCCAGGCTCCTGTTTGGATGTACCATCAATTTTACACCCCTCGGTCGGGGTGGTGGTCTTCGTTGGGGTGTTGGAATTTGTTACCTTGTCTAAGACCAGAAGAACTGTTTTGGTCAAGTAAGATACTGATGAAATCTTTGAACAAAGCACTTTTGTCCAGAAATAGCAAGCTGTGAAAACTGTATGGCTTGTAACTCGTTCTGTGGGAATAAGGACATTATGCTCAGTTTGAATGTGTACACGAATGGAACAGTTTTAGTGCTACCTCGAAGGAAGGGTTGATAGCCCCAGTAAGAATACTTTCCATTGCTAAGATTATACAATTAATTAGCCTGAGAAGACAGAACTTTGATGGGGGCTGCGAGCCTTGAAAAGTGCTAAGAGAACTTGCATTAATATTGTGTTTGGAAATAGGACTCTGCTATTGGAAGCATTACAGTCAGGGCAGAGCGAAAGAGAAAGGAGTGGGAAAAGCTAACTTCTAAGCAGAGAAGAATGTTTCGTATTCCTGACTATGGCAGTATTGTTGACTAAAGTAAAGGTTTCTCTGAAAATCTCATTTTTTCAAGGTAGTTCCAGGTGTCTCCATGTGCAGTATAGGTGCTATGGCCATATTGAAAGTTGCTGACCTGAGGATTTTTGGCAAGATTGGTCCCCATTGAGAGAAGTCACAGATGATTAGAAGCAGAAGAGGGTATTTTGTACATCACCTGGGGCTGCAGAGTGATGGAAGTGACTGACAATAACAAAGAAACTTAGGCTGGATAACAGTTGTGTGTGAGGTACTGATGCTTTTTGCTTCGTGGCTGTCTTTCTTTACAAAGCTATTACACGCTCTGTGGGCATTTGTGAACATTTTGTTGTTTGTACTACATGACTTTATGCATTACTTTTGCATCTCTAGCACCTGGATGACACCTTTCCACACTCCAGTGTCTTCCTATATTTGACTAATACTCAACACTGCTTTTCTTCCTTAATGCTGCCAAGTTTGATGCCCCGGGGCCCTTCCAGGAGGGAGCCAGCCTGTTGGATCTGGATTTTGATCCCATTAAGCCAGATAACATTTCTGTAGGGAAGTCACCCACGCCTGCCACCCAGGTTGGTCTATCATTGCTGTTTGTTGATTGCATGAAATGTTAAGCCTTAGGGGGACCTTGTCAGCCTGGTAGTAGGAAGTGCTATGTGTTCATAGTAACTGAGAGACACCTGAAAATATTTTTTGAGAAATATACTTGCAGACAGTCCCGTATAAACTTCCTTGTTGAACTTTACATTCAGTAATAATAGTTTGCATTTACATATTATTGTTAGAGTACTTTACACAGCAATCCTTACAACAGTCCTGTAAGGCAGGATAGTATTTTATCATCTCCACATTGTAATTGAAAGGATTGGGGCTGAATAAAAGTCACCTTTCTGGAGATTTGATGTCCAAATTTGAACCTCCTGGCATACTGTCATAGCCACTGCTCTGTGCGAGCCTTGAACTATGAACCTTTCTGGAGAACTCTGACAAGGCTTTCCTATTATTTTTTTCTGACAATATTAATAGGAAGTTAATCTAAAGAGTTTGCACCTGCACCCATTGTGTTATCTGGGATGGATCTGAATTTGAACTGAGTTCCCTGAAGACATCCAAAGCATTCTGGTGTCATTGACACATGGTAAACTATCATGGTGCCCTTAGTATGTTATGCACCAAACTTTTGTAGATTGCACATCTTTACGAAGATGTCCCCACTACATGGTGAGATGAAAACTGGTCTTCTGAGTCACCTTTATTTAGTAGGAGACAAGTACTTTAAAGAACAAGAGTATTGAAATGATCACTCCGAAATAATTGATAGTACTCTTGAATTCATGTCAGGGAACGGTATATTATTAGGTTAAATTAGGTTGTGGAGGGGGGACAACCTGGGTGGTACATGGACACTTTGTACATATGGCTGTATTTTGTATGCTGGCTGAAATAATAATATCTTAATATGTTTCTGCTCCTGTTGCTCTTTGCTATGCTTAGTCTCTGCCTTGGGATTTATGGGAGGTAAGATTTCTTTTAATACAGCCCTTCAGTGCAGTATACCACACCATGTGTTGCTCAGCATGTGCAAACATAATCTTTACTGCCAATTACCATGCAAAGCTTGTCATTCTTGTGTTGACTTTCCATTCCTATCCTCTTCAGTGTATTGATCTGAAGTATTATGTTGCAGCCATCATCTTCTGCCTTTGTCGTACTCTGACCTGAGATCTCCATCTCCTGTGCTTTGACAGTACATATTTATGGCATTTCCTGAAGCTTAAACCTTGTTGCTGTTTGGCATCTGCTTCTGCTTTATGTCTTGAAATGACTGCATGGCCTTTCCTATCCCCAATTGTATAGTATGCATACTTCTCAACTGCCACCACACTTACCTTTTTATTGAAATGCTTCTTATATTGCTATATTAATTTTACTGCTATGGGGCTCTGATAGCAGAAATGGAGGCACATTTACCACTGACCTCCTTTCATTTTTTCCCCACTCAGATAGGGATATGCATTCCAGAATTCCCAAGCTGAAAATATTATTATTATTATTTATTCATTTAATTTCATTTCTATACTACCCATAGCCAAAGCTCTCTGGGTGATTTACAACAAGTATAAAAACAATAAAATGCAATCGATAAAATAGTAAGAATTAAAAATTTAATTTGAAATACACATACAAAACACTGTTTCTGATAGTTACCATGATTTTCCAGAACAGTTATACAATTCCAAGATTCTTAGGTATTATGAAAAACACTCATTCCAAACACAGAGATCCATGTGCTTTTTTTGTGTTTGGGTGCTTACCATTGACAGCAATAGGCATCTTATTTGCCTTTGTGTTGTGTAATGGGTTTGACGCATGAAGAACCAGGACACTGCGTGATTGTTAGCTCATAGTTTACTAATACACACAACAGAACAGAGAATACCAGCCAGATGACCAACTATATACAGTCCCTGTGGACCACCCCCAGGTCCCATTGGTGGCTTTAAACTTCCCGCCAAGGTTCCTATTGGTGCCCTCTTGAGGTTTCAGGATCCTAGTCCCTGTTGTCTCTGACAGTCAAGCTCTGATAGAGGTTGCTGGCGCCCAGTGACGGTCAGCGGACGTAACACTTTGATTCTCCAAATTTCCCAGGCACTTCTGCCTGGTACAAGCCAGGCACATGGCCTAACAAAGCTGCTGTTCTAGGTTGCTCATTCCTCCCTCTCTGCTTTGTGTGAGCAGAGCCCTTCCCCCCCTGCAAGTAGAATGCCCAGAAGAACCTTGTTCAGGGGCCCATGGAATTGGACCCTTTGGTACAATTCACTTGCAACTTGGGTGGTCTTTAGTAGGCAGACAGCACTCCCTCCCCTCCAATTTTGGTGCCTTTTGATTGAACAGCCACTCCAACTACCCCTGAAAAAGTCCCCTATAAGCAGTAATAGCAGATCTACTGTTCTACTTCCCTTCTTCACTTTGTGGAAAGAAACAGACTTCAACACTGGGTTTTGGGTGGAAAGGTGAATTTTTTAATTGTTAGTAAGTCACTGTAAAAGTAGGAAAATGAAATGAATACAGAGTGGGGTTGTTTTTAAATGCTGACGGCCGATTTAATTTTCCACCAATGAGGATCAGTGGAGAGAAATGGGCCTGCATCAAGAGGCTCCTGCTTTGGAGGTTCGTAAAACTGAACCTTTTTTCGTTCAATCTGATTGAAACTTAGGGAGTCTTAGGATAGAGACAAGAGTGTGTTCTTTGTGAATTTAGTGTCATGGTCTTTAAAAACAGCTTCCTCAGACCCTCAGATTGGGTCTCCATTGAAAACAATGGTCCCAAAACACCAGAGGCTGAAAAATCACATAGATTTGAATCCCAAAACAGTAATGTTCTACTCCCATATTAGCCACCATTAGGACATTACAGTTTTGGGATTCGCCATGATACTATAAATACTTTTACAGTGTTTTCATGGAGGGCATTTCAGCCAGCATAATATAGGAGGCTTGTGCACCTAGTTAAAGAGACAAGACTGTCCTGCTCCTAATACTAACACTCGAAATGGAACCAGAAGTAAGTTTTATAAAATTTAAAAAATAAATAATTAAGCTAAGAATTTATAAATTAATAATATAAAATAATAAGAATATTCAATTCAGCTCCATGTTTCTTTTCATTTAAAATACCATGGATTTTGTCTAGGATAAAGTGCAGAAAATAAAGAAGTTAAGCATTGGTTTGCTCCTAACAGACATTGAACTGTGTCAAGAGGCTGATACCTTGCTATACAGTAGGATTACTCCTGAGGAAGATTAGGATGAAATGAGTTTGTATCCAGGTGCTCATTGAGTATGATGGACTTTCCTTGTAATTGAGTATGATGGACTTTTCCTTGTAATTTTGTAAAGTTCATTATACAACATGATCTTTACTAAATGTTCTGGTCACTCATGCCACAGTGTTCGTTGTTTGTTGTATTTTCCTCATGGATACCTGTGAACCCTTCTTGGTTTTTTTGCCCCTGGAGATTGGCAACAATGGTTCCCCAGGAGGAAAAGTACAGTCTTTCTCCACAGTGAGAACCGAAACAGCTTACATCATTCTCCTCTCCCCCTTTTTGACTTGCACAACAACCCTGTGCGGTAGGTTAGGCTGAAAGTCTGTGGCCCACTCAGCTTTCACAGCAAGAACTGAGGTCTGGCAAACCCTGCTCTGAAACACTAACTGCTATGCCACACTGGCTGTGGTATCACCTGGTATCACAATTGAACTCCAGACAACAGATCTCTCTCTTCCCCTGGAGAAAATAATTGCTTTGGAGGGTGGCCTCTATTGCATTCTGTTCAGCTGATGCCACTCCTCTCCCTAAATTCTGGCTTCCGTAGACTGCACCGCAAAATCTCCAGGAATTTCCCAACCTGGAGGTGGCAACCCTAGTCAGGACTGGCCCTAATGAGTTTTCTCCCAAAGACCAAAATAGGTGTGGAAAGGTCTCCCCCCACCTTTTACTCACAGAACCAATCTTGATTGCCTAGCAACAGGCATTGAGGGGAAAGAAGGGTTAGCTCTGAGTAGGGAAATACCTAAAGATCTGGGGGGTGAATCCTGTGGAGGGCAGCGTTTGGGGAGGGGTATAATGCCTTAGGGCCTATCCTTCAAAGCAGCCATTTTCTCCAGGGGAACTGATCTCTGTCATCTGAAGATCAATTGTAACAGTGGGAGATCTCCAGGTTCCACCTGGAGATTGGCAACACTAGGGGAAAGTCAGCCGCACAGCAGGAGGTTGAAGAGAATGGTTTAATGGCTGCTGGCCCACCTCAGTAGCCAGCCAGCTGCAAGAGAAGTGCCTTCATCAGGAGAGACAGCCAGTTTGGCAGTTTATTCTGAAGGAAGAGTGTACAGGCTGGCAGTTGGCAGGGGAGAGGAGCAGACCCAGCCCCCAGCCAATGGCACACGAGTACACTTGAGTGGCAGTTGATGGGTCAATGGCTGATGAAGCACACAGCACAGCCAGTGGGACAGCTGGAAATGGCCAACGCGTTAGGGGAATTATATATATAGGATGCCCCTACACTCAGGTACCCAGGTCAGTTGGCCGAAAATGCATCTAAAGATATTTAGCTTCCATATTTTCTGCATAACTATTGGGCATGTTGAAATGTATGTTTTCTTTCCTCTGTTGTTGGCGACATAAACCTTTGTCCATCACTTTTGTGGATTTTCTGTTGTCTTTTTTAATTCTGTTTCTTTGCAGGAGGATCTTCGTATGTTTTAAATGTGCATATCCAGGTTACTTGTTGCCAGGTTACTTATTTCCACCAGCTAGGTGCCTGTGAAGTACAACTGGTCCTTTAAAAGAAATACCTTGTCTGGTTTATTTCCCTGGGTCCTCCATCACAAGGTCTTCATCTCAATCAGCTGAATGTGCCTTCCCCTGTGGTTTTACTGGTGTCTTCCAAAGCATTTTCTGGGCTAGCTTTCCTCCACCCTCTCCTTGCTCACTTAAAAAACTAATTAACCCTTTTTTATCCTATGATTAAAAAAAAATGCCCAAGGCACTTGTAAATATTTAGTAAACAGATTTTTTTGGTTGTGACCTCACAATGGATAGAATAATACGGGATTTGTAGGCCAAGAGACATAAAAATTGTTCTCCTTGCCTTTTGGTTGTTTGCTGTTTATCCCAGCTAAAAAAATATGCTAATATAAGGCAGGATTTGTGTGCTGAGGCTAGATTAAAGTATTCTGCAGTTTAACTTCCAGTTAATTAACTAACAGTGGGATCCTAAGCAGAGTTGCACACTTCTAAGCCCATTGACTTCAGTGGATTTAGAAGAGTGTAACTCTGTTTAGGGTTGTAATGTCAGGCTGCAATCTTATGCATGCCGGCTGTATTCAGTAGGATTTATTTCTCAGTAGATATGCATAGCATTATATTACACAGGTAAATATAATTAAATATATACCAAGATCTCTGTGCTTTTTATGGGGTAAGTGCAAATAATTTTCAACTTAATAAACCCTAACTCATTGTTAAAAAGAAAGGTCATCTTTGCATAGTTTCATAAAATTGGCCATCATAATTAATCAATACAGTTCTAAGCAGAGGGTGTAACTTTTCTTAGGATTTCACATTAATTTAAATCAAATAATTTAAAATTTAAAGCCCAGGCTGAAGCATATTGTTTCAGACCCACAATCCATAAAGTTGAACCGCTGAAAATAAGAAGACAGAAAGGGGACTGCAAGGCTCCTTGGTTAAGCAGGAGTGCCATGGCAGAGGACTGTTCTGGACAGCTACCTTTCTGTCCTCTGTGCAAGTGCCCAAGCAGAGGTGATACTACATTAGGTAGGGACTCAATGGCTGTGATGGTGGTGTGATCCCACACGGTTTTGTGGGCATGCTCCACAGTTTATTATTGCAACCACTCCAGAAAAAAATACTACAGTGTGGAAATGAATACCACATTTCTTTAGACCAGTGGTTCTCAACCTTCCTAATGCCACGACCCTTTAATACAGTTCCTCATGTTGTGGTGACCCCCAAGCATAAAATTATTTTCGTTGCTACTTCATAACTGTAATTTTGCTACTGTTATGAATCGTAATGTAAATATCTGATATGCAGGATGTATTTTTATTGTTACAAATTGAACATAATTAAAGCATAGTGATTAATCACAAAAACAATATGTAATTCCTAATAATACAATATGTAATATGTGTTTTCCGATGGTCTTAGGCGACCCAAAGGGGTCGCGACCCACAGGTTGAGAACCACTGCTTTAGACAGTGAGGATAGGTACTTATGTTGCCATAGCCCACAGTGCTTTGTATCTATCTCATATGCAATATTTCCCCTAAAATTTCTTCTATTGTGATCAGCTGTTCTTTCATAATGACATACTCTGTTTTATTTGTGTGTGTCCTTGAGAAGTTCTGACAGGATTAATTAGAGTCTCCTTTTAAAATATATTTGCCACAAACTAATATTGGGACTGAAATAATTAAATGCCAAATGATGTATTAATTTCAGATTAACAACATGGCTTTCTTAAGTGAAACAGTCTCTGTGATATGGTACCCATTTATTGTTGATGGAAGCACTATATCAAGTTGGTTTGGTTTCAGGTAGTCTAAGACCATTCCAAATCATTCTTGTTCTATTTTTCTGAAGAAAATTATATTTTTAAATTAAATATCCTTATGCCACTGGCCCCGAGAGACTGTATTCTGTAGACAGCTTCAGTCCAGCCCTGGTGGTGTGCAGTTAGTTTTACACAACAGCTAGCATCCCTGATGGGAATGCACACCCCACCCACAGCAAAAGACCTCCTGAGCAATTTCAGTGGCCAGCAGTACCATGAAGTGGAAATGCACTTTCAAATGTCTTGACTGCTTGAATTACATGCGCACAGTAGCTTTGCTGTATCAAAACACGCACCTCCATCTCTTTGCCGGAGCCAGGCTTGGTAAATGTGTGTTGATTGTTGGGGACTGTGACACAAGAACCCAGTTTTTTAAAAACTGTTTTATGACATATTCAATATTTAATTTCCATCTTCCATAAAATACATTTGTGGTCAAATGGCAAGCAGTATAGCATACAAGAACCCAACATCTTGCTAAAGGACATTTGTCTGAACCTCTTCATTCTCCAGACAATTATTCTCTTCTTCACTCTTTAACCCCCAGCCTCTTTGAGTTCAGGACAGAGGTGTTTTAAAAGGTCATCAGTTGTGTGGGGGGTGGAGAGAAGAATAATGTTAAAAGAGCAAGCTATAAAATGGATTCCCAATAAAATGATACCAATGCATCATGACATCAAATGTGTTCGAAAACAGCATAAGGCAACTCAGCCTGTACCTTGTAGATTCAAACTCAAATTCTGCTTGCACCTTCAGGCTTAATCCAGCTCAGCAAGTTATATGTGTACATTCCCTGTCTTGGAATCCATGGCTCACAAACTTCTTTAGGAATTTTGATCATCTCAGATTCTTACAATACTCAAGTGTGAGTGGTGTGTTGCTCAGCAATTTTCCATCCCTTTAAATGTTAACACTTTTTGTAAACAACTGTGTCATCCATGTGAATTATACCCTGTTTCCTTCTATGTTTCAAAATTACAGATGAAACAAAATTTTCATGTTTGATTCAACAGCAGCATTTAAAGTGTGGCCCATTTCCTGCAGCAGGAGAC
Source organism: Gekko gecko (assembly GCA_029375565.1). Lineage (NCBI taxonomy): Eukaryota > Metazoa > Chordata > Lepidosauria > Squamata > Gekkonidae > Gekko > Gekko gecko. The sequence continues at coordinate 79,076,954 of JAPDNY010000003.1, read as the reverse complement.
AGGCTACCTAGGCAGTGTTGCCTTTTGGGGTTAGGAAGCTACAGTACAGAAGTCAATATTAATCTAATGGGAATTGTCCTGGTAGCGCAATCCTATGCAGAGTTTTTCTGAAGTAAACCCTCTGAAACCAATGAGCTGCAGCTAAAGTAACTTTGCATAGGATTGCACTACTAGGGACAATTGGCTGTACAAAGCTAAAGCAGGACATACTGAGGAACTGGGTAGGGTGATGCTTCTATTAGCAGAAGTCCAGGACAATTCCACGCATACTAGATAATCCTGGAGGTCCCTTCCAACTCTATGATTCTATGATTCACACTGCCTGAAACCAGTTCTCACCCCGACAGTGCGTTTACAATCGAACTACCCAAGTCGGTGAATGGCATAGTGTTGCCAGGACATTGGGTTTAAGGTAGTATCACAACTGCCTTTTCTCCACCATCCATTCAAAAGAACTTGACTCTTTTCCCTGTCTGGCAGATCTGTTTGTCCTGGAACTGTTTCATTGTCTGCTGTCTTCTCACTGCACTCTTCTCATTTTTGTATTTTTCTGTACCCATGCCCATGTCTATCTCTTCCCGTCTCTACTTCTCTCCTCTTTCTCCTCCATCAAATTCTCTCCATCAGCCTGAAAAGACTCGCTCTAGCAGCGTACAAGCTATGGATCAGTTTCCTGCCGATAATCCTAGCAATAGTGAATTCGTGGTGGACTGGCCCAGCCAGGCCACTGACACTGAGGTCAGTCAAGTAAGTGCAAGTATTTGAAACGGTCCATTGTTCAAATTGGTCCTAATATCCATGTTTTGACTTCAGGGCTATTCCAGGTGTTGATCTGTGGAATATTCATGGGGTGGCCACTTCTATTACCTCTGCCCTCAGGCCTCCTGTAGCTGGCATCTTTCCCCAGAGTTTATCTAGCCTCTTGACACAAGGGCTAGTTCTGCATCTGGCATTCACTCCACATGTTCTCAACACTGAGGAAAAGGTGCAGCTCAAAACCACATTCAAATATCCTGGGCCAATGCCATACTGACTGCAAAGTCACTCCTGAATGGCCATAAAATGGCTATAAATCTATGCAGAAGGTATCATAAAAACCCAATGATCGAAGAAAGTGAAAGTAGCATGCAATGTAGAGGGGAATTTCTGTTCCGACTTGGGTTTGCTAAAACAACAGAGGGAAAAGCCAATGCAGAATTGCCCAAAGTTAGATAGTGAAAGACCTGTGAAAAAGCTGATAGGGTCTAGTGGTAAAGTGATGGAATGGTCTGGAGCATCTGATATATATAATTGCCCTAATGTGTTGGCATTTTCCAGTTCTCCCATTGGCTGTGGTGTGTGCTCTATCAGTCATTGGCCCATCAACCGCCACTCAAGAGTACTCACTAGGCAATCAAGCTTGGTTCTGTCAGAAAAAAAAGACAAAGCCAGGAGGCCCTTTCCAGGCCTTTCTGGGGAACTCATTGGGGCCAGTCCTGACTAGGGTTGCCAGTTTGGGAAATTCCTGGAGGTTCTGTGGTGGAGTCTACAGAAGCCAGAGTTTGGGGAGGGGAGAGGCCTTAGCTGAACAGAATGCCACAGAGTCCACCCTCCAAAGCAGTTATTTTCTCTTAAGGAATCATTGCTGCCATTCTCCAGGTAAGGGCTGGAGATCACTCAGAATTACAACTGCTCTCTAGATGGCAGAGCTCAGTTTCCCTGGAAAAAATGGCTGCTTTGCAGGGTGGATTCTGTGTCATTATACCTTGCTGAGGTCACTTCCCTCCTGCTTGGGTCTTCACTGTGGAGAAAGACTGTACTCTTCCTAAGTAGAGGCTCCAGATAGTGTGGGAGAGATGGACAGCTGAAGTCAGAAGGGCAGATAAAGGCTGGAGATCACTCAGAATTACAACTGCTCTCCAGATGGCAGAGATCAGTTCCCCTGGAGAAAATGGTGGACTCTGTGTCATTATACTCTGCTGAGGTGGCCCCCCCTGACAGCCAGTGTGACATAGCAATTAACGCTTCAGAGCAGGGTCTGCCAGACCCAGGTTCTTCCTGTGGAAACTGACTGGGTGATTTCAGACCACTCACTGACTTTCAGCCTAACCTACCTCACAGGGTCATTGTGCAGATCAAAAGGGGGAGAGGAGAATGATGTGAGATGCTTTGGTCCCCACTGTGGAGAAAGACTGTACTTTTCCTAGGTAGAGGCTCTAGGTTGGGGGGGGGATGGAAAGCTGAAGTCAGAGGGGCAGATAAAGGTACACTGATGATTGGCTGGGAAGGAGATAGGGTTGCCACCTCTAGCCTGGAGAGGGTGGGGTTTGAGGGGTGGGTGGGTCCTCAGATAGGTACAATGCCATAGACTCCATCCTCCAAATCAGCCATTTCCTCATAGGGAACCATTGCTGCCAGTCTCCAGGGGAGGGCTGGAGATCACTCAGAATTACAACTACTCTTCATATGGCAGAGATCAGTTCCCCTGGAGAAAATGGTAAGCTCTGTGTCATTATACCTTGCTGAGGGCACCACAGCAAATTGATGCTGTGTCCCCAAGGCCAGAGCACCCACCCAAAGCCTATTTCTAGAGTCTATTATATTTATTTTCACAACAGGCCTTATTCCTAGTCTAGCATAGATTCACAGTGGCCACCTTGTAAATCTGTAACATTTAACAAGGTGATTGTATCTTTGTTGTGGTATTGTTGATCGCCTCCACTTTCTACGTAAAACTGGACTTCTTTATGTTAGAATTACTAATGTCTCTGCTGTCCTTCGACACTAGTAATTCCTAGTCTGATATACAGAGTTTTTACTGTTGAAAGGGAAGTGGGAGAGACAAGACAAAAGTTATGTCCTATCTTGCATGTTAACTTAGTCACCTTAACTGTAGGTTCCCTGTGCTCAAAATTCATACAGTTGCTTTTGTGTCATCCTTTTTTCTAATGACATCAACACATAATTGGCTATTGTTAGAATGTACAGAGGGTATCTGGAGTGTATCTTCTGGTATGACCTTCCTGTAATCTTTGGGATACACTGATTATCTGGAAAGTGTACGAAGTGATCATTCTGGTCACAGAGGATAACTTCCAGTTATTTTATTCCTTGGTTTGCTTTTCTAAGCTACTGTTATTCATCAGTTTTTCCTAATATAATAATTGGGATTTTATAAAGGTCTAGTAAGTGAAAAAGTAAAAGAAAATATTATACTTTGTAGGTGGAGGACAGAGTAGTCTGTCATTTAGCCTAAATTTGGAGCACCCTAAAACAAGAAAAGCAGCAAAGAGGTTTTAAGAAACTGCCTTGGGAGTTGTTATGGGTTGAAAGCCAGAATTTAGATTGAAAAATACATAAAATAAAGAACCATGCTCTGCCTTTGTTATTAACCTGCTGTCACAGAACTGGGTAGCACCACAAATTCAAGACACAGAAAGAGAGATTCCAATAGGAAATAGTTTATTGGAATATAACACAGGTTTTCCCTAGGGGCAATATTTTACCATTTCTCCAGCAGGAGATTACTTTCTTAATTAAGACTTTCTTAATTCCTCTATTAACCTGTTTCCCCTCTGCAGTTCTGCATGCATGTCAATTTCATTTTCAGAATACTAAGAGTCTTGCAAAAATTAGGGTTTTTAGTAGTTTCTGGGGTGTTGGGCAATGCTCCCACTAAGCTGTGGAGTCTTGTGAGCAAAAATTCTACAATGTGAGCTACTGGCGTTAAAGTTGTGAGCGAGCGATTTGGCTGCCACATAAATTAGTTTGCTCTGGAGCCATCCTTCCTGAGCTAAGACAAAAATGTGTGAGCTGGAGGCTAAAAAAACTGTGAGCTAACTCACACTAACTCAGTTTAGAGGGAACACTGGTGGTAGGTTCTTTTCCTTCAGTGAGCATACATGCATTCCTGGCTGTTCCACACTCAGCCTTATTTTTGACCCAGACTTCAGGGAAGTCTTGGACCCATGGATCGTCAGTGACGGGAGCGAGGGGAAGGAGAGCCTTTTTTGCTGCCCGCTGGTGGACTGCTTGGGGTCCACCATCGATTTGCCAGAGCAAGCCATTTGCCTAATCGAATGTGAGACTGCTCACAGAAGAAAGGGGTTCCCAGGACCTGCCATCCTTGCCCCTGATTCTCACAGGCTGTGATCTGTGTGTCTAGCTTCTCTAGGCTAACTGGAATGTGTTCCCAGGTCTGAGCACTGTGTGTGCCTCCACCAAATCCTACTAGCACCTTAGATTGTGCAGTTGGGGTTCTCTTGGCTGCATGTTGTGGGTGCCGAACATTGGGTGATGCTCCAGCGTCAACTAAAAGTGTGGCAGAATTCTGATTCCCAGAGGCCTTTACCATTGGCCTCCCCTAGTGGTTGGGCAAAGGTTTTGCCATGACTCCCTGCAGGAGAGGTCTGACCTCTGGCCACCCCAATAGAGTGAATCTGGGCTTGGGTATCCCGGTCTGTAACTGCTCAGGCTGGGGTTTGGGAAGGGTAGCTACAGGTGGAGAGGAAGGTCTTCACCAGGGTCTGCCTCCCTCAAGGTCTGTGACTGCCTTTAATCTTGATTGGGCTAGTCCTTTAGCCTGAGCAAGACGTGTATGTTCCACTCTTGCCTTAGCTATTCCGGAGTCTGTCCCTTTATATACTAGATCCTTAAAAATACGTAGTTATAGACATGCTAGGCTTAACTCTTTTCCCACTGCTGAGCTAACAGGTCGCTTTTCTGAAGTCACATCCTCAGATCGCTTATGTAATTGTGAGACTGGAGCTGTGGAAACACTTGGCCATCTTCTATTATTTTGTCATCAGTGGTCGATTCCTAAATTGATTTGGATCACTCCCGTTCTTACCAAATGTCGATTACCTACTCAACTCTGGGTGGTCCCCTATCTGTTGGCAGATATTAATCCTGAAACCACTTATTTTGTTACAATTTTTTTAATGATAGTTTTATCTGTAAAGCGACAAAAATGAATATCTGAATGAATTATCGTTTTATCAATGGCTTCTGTTTTAACATTTTAGATCTTTTAGATTTTATCATTTTGACTGTAAATTTTTATTGTAAATCTCGATCCTTGAGGCTAATTTTGTATATCTGTGTTTTATAATTGAGCTTAAGACCTTTGGTCATAGAAACTAAGAAACATAAGTAAGACTGCCTATAGAAGAACGTGGTTTGACTGAGAGTCAAACTGGCCCATGTCCAAACCTACGCTTTTGAGTTGCATCCACAGGCCCCCGCGCAATTTGTACCTATTGTCCGGTGGATTGGATGGAGCCAGTCTCTGTGCTTTGTCCATAGGAGGCAGAGGGCTTTGATATGAGGGACCCGGAGGAGACGGTGGGGGCGATAAAGACTGATCCAAAGGTAGGAGGCTGTGCAGGAGCAGCATGGTTCCAAGGAGGAGGCTGGAAGTCCTGGCCTTTGTGACCCTGACTTCCTGGACCATTCTGGTCCCTAGGTCTCCCCTGGCTAAACTGGGGATGCTTACTAGTGTTTCCATTCCTATATTGGAAATGGGGCCTGTTAGCATACGTGATGGCCGGGATGGGTTCCCAGTGCTTGGGGTCGCTCTGGTGGTGGTTTGTCTTAGCTGGTTGCTGTGGCTTGATGGTTCCTGTCTCCCTAAGCAGGTTCACTATCTGTTTGATCTTGTCCGCAAATTCAGCCTATGGAAGTGCGGCAGGCGTGACAGTTCCCAATGCTAATTCGGTTTCAGCGCTGAAGCTCAAATGCAAGGCTCTTTTAAAGTTGGGGTCATTGTAATTGTGGCCTCCTGCTCGGAGCTGTGGCACTCAGTTAGTGAGGATTGCCAAAAACTTTTTCCTAGAGGTATAAGACTCTGCGTTTTCTCCTTTTTCTGGTCTCTCTATTACATAAATTGTCTTGGGAGGGTGGCTGGGCCAAACTAATTGCATGATCTCTCACATCCAGTCTATCATTTTTAGGCCATTTTAACCTTGGGCAGCTATACCTGAATCAATTACTGTGAGCTCGTCACTCCTGGCGGAAACTCGAATTAGGGGGGTGAGGTCTGCTCCTGTAGCTGTTGGGTGGGCACAGATGATGCTGTTAAGCCACGTGGTGCTGGTTTTTTTGTTTTTTTGTTAAAGGGGTTGACCTGATCTGCAATGGCCCTGATTTCTGTCTGCTGCCAGGGCACAATTTCTGTCATATCCTGTCTTCTAGGTTGCCTATTGTTGTGGATAATGATAATTTTCTTAATTACAGGCTGCAGTGGTTGCCCACTCTGGATTGTAGCGAGTCACCTGTACTGCTTCCCTAGATGGAGGCTCAGAGGGAGCACTCTCTTGAGGTCGGGGGCGGGGGGGCAGAGGCTGGACCTGTGGTAGAGATTACTCCGTCCTGCAGTCCTAACTTTGCTTAAGGGTGGCTATCTCTTTTTTGCAGGGCTCATGAGTAGTTTCTTGATGGTGGGTCTGATTCTGATCAGCCAAAAATTTGGCAGCTTGGGTAGCTTTGTTTAGTTGCACTTTCAATTGCTCTGTTTCTGCTTCTGCAACCTTAACTTTCTCTCTGAACTCGTCTTGCTCTTGGACGGCCTCATTTTTGGCTGTAACGTAATTTTGTTTGCTCAATAATAGGTCCAGTCTTTCCCTTCTCATTGCATCTAATTCCTGATCTGTAATCTCAAATTGTTCCTGTAAATTGGAAGCGAAAGAGGATAAGTCTTGTAGGGTTGTGAAAAGATCCCAGGCAGCATGGCCTTCCTTTTTTAGAGCTGTGAGGCTATTTAGTCTCACAGAATCTTTGGAATGCATCTCTAAAGATGGATAACGAGGAGGGGCCATAAAAGGAACCACATTCCCAAGGGTTCTTCTCTCCCTTCTTGAGAAGCCATTTCTCTAGCTTGTCAAAAGTTTGTTTTTTTCCTAAGCATTTTAAATCTCTTTTGCCAATTAACTTTCCTAAACAAAACTTCTAAGAAAACTTTTACTCAGCCTCCATGTGGGCTGAGGCAATGCTCACACTTAGAGCACTTAGTTACAAGGTTCTGGCTGCCACGGGAGATTCAAACAAGAAAGCTTGCCGGCTCAAAGGTGAGTGAGTTACTGTTCCCAGTAGAGCACACTGCACAGCTAGAATTTTTGGAGGGGAAGGGGTACCTTGCTCCACTGCTCCAGGGATAAAACTTCTAAACCCTAATTACATTGAGGAATCCCTTGGAAAATGACTGGCATTCCTGCTCAGTATACAGTTTAGGAACGGAGCGTGTTCCCTCAGACCTCCATCTACAAACAGGCACAGCAGCCTGCCATTTACTGGAACTTCATAGGCCTTCCTACGGGGAGAATTCTATCCTAACCATGGGGGCACTGGCTTTTATTTATAGGACCTCTTCTCCCACCTCAGATCAGGAGGAAAGGGATATATACAAGGGGTTAAAAGCCTTGCACTTGGTATTCTAAAACCAAGGAAATAAAGGCCTGTCCAAGGATCCTATAGCTTGTGAGGTGAACTTAGCGGTCCCTATGTGTATGTGGTGTTCAGTGTAGTGTGACCCTAGCAGCAACCCGACCCATGATAGAACCAGTAATGCGAAACTGGATTTCCAGGACTTCACGGTACTGACCACTGGCATTCAGACTGTAATTGGGGAACGTGATGAACCACAATCTGGTGGAATAGCTGGTGCATCTAGCTGATACTAGCTGAAGGAGTTGGAAGAGGAAGAGCCAACCCCCAAATTCCCAGCTCACTAGAGCCAATCACACAGTGTAACTCTCTCTCACACACTCTAGCATAAATCTTTTCGCTGCAGTGCTTCCGAGGGAAACATTCTCCTAAGTACGCTGGCCTGAACACATGTGTGCACATGTCACGCATGCAGACAAACATGGATTACCCACATTCTCCAGCACTCTGTTAGCTGCAACACCAGGTCTCTGTTGAGAGCCAGTTTGGTGTAGTGGTTAAGTGTGTGGACTCTAATCTGGGAGAACCGGGTTTGATTCCCCACTCCTCCACTTGTACCTGGCCTGGATGACCTTGGGCAAGCCATAGTTCTGATAAGAATATTTTCTGTCGAGCTCTCTCACCTACCTCACAGGGTGTCTGTTGTGGGGAAGGAAGGGAGTTTGTAAGCCGCTCTGAGACACCTTTGGGTAGTGAAGGGTGGGGTATAAATCCAATCACTTCTTCTTCTTCTAAATTATGATGAGGAATTTAGCTAAGAGACCATTTCTTAATAGGTGCACAAGCTAGGGATCATCTTCCAACTATACCAGAGTCAGAACCCTCTCAGAGTGAACAGATGATGGACAGTAAATATCTTTATTAAGAAAATATCTTAATAAAAATATCACACACACACAAGAGCTAAGAAATAAAGGGTTGATCTGATCTTAAGAGATCAGAGACAAAAGAAGGATGAAGAGTTGATGGAGGTAATAGCTACCTTCTGAAGAGAAGAGTCCATGGTGAAGGGGAGCAGACTGCTTGGCTCATCTGAGAAGACCCAAAAGAGATGGGGGGTCCAGCTGATATGCATCCCAGGAGACTGAACCAAAGATGCCTGGGTTTGAAACCCAGATATAGGAAAATTTTGCCTTCAAGGCAATGGGCACCATAGGGAAATGGTCCAGAATGGACCATAATGGCTGGCAATAGCTTAGGGTTGCCAGGTCTGTCTCAAGGAATATCTGGGATCTTTGGGGGTAGAGCCAGGAGCAAGGTTGTGCCATCACTTTTGTGATGTCACTTCCAGGTCAGAAGTCAAGTGATGTCACTTCCCATGCTCCACCCCTTCCAATGATGTCAATTCCAGAACACTGCACCAAAACACCACCCTTTCCTGTGATGTCACTTTGAGGGCATTGCCCCAAACCCACTTCACCCTCTGAAATCACTTCCTTCTTTCAAAATTCAAATTTAAATACACTGCCACATGATATACAGTAACAAAAAAAGTTACACTTTGTGTTGAAATTATGGCTTTTTGATTTCTGAAAAGTTGCAGAAAAAATCTAACTGATGCATTCCAGTCACCAAACTACTATATCCATTACATATTTTCATCCTTTCTGGGTTGTGGTGGAATCCTATACTATTGTCACATGGTAAAACGACCCAAGAAAGCGGCTCCCATGCTGTTCAGATATGACATAAGCATATAGAACTGTTAATGGGTTGGGCCACCTCTAACTTGAAGAGTGAACTTTTCATGGGCTTAGTTCCAATCCAAAACCAGGGTTAGCTTATGAAAACAGGATTTGGTTTACAGATGATCAAACAATGATGGCTTCATCTTTGGTCTGGCCAGGCATCTCAATATTCAGGGATGAGTAAAAGCAGTGCTAAGAAACCAGCCAGGGTTAAGTCAGCATGGCTTCATTCATAGATTGTACTAAACCATAGCTAAGTCTAACTTTGGTTTAGTTATTCAGCTTCAAACTATGGTTTCAGATCCTGGTTTGAGGGACCCTAATTAATCAGTAGAATGGCCTGCATTCAGTTAGGCACACTAATCAAAGTTTAATTAAATCATGGGCTCATGTTATGTTTGAACTGGGCCACAGTAATTTTGAAGGACATTGCAAAATACTCGTGAATGCTCCAATGCCTGCCAGAAAACATCTCCTGCATGAGTCCAGTAGGAATGAAACAGAGAGGTACAGAGGAATTTTTGTGCATCTCCGGTCCCTTCTGAAGTGATCTGCTCAGAATAATATCCTAGTGGATTGTACCAAGTTTGTACCACAAAATTACGCGAGCACACTTGGTGTCTGTCCTACAGCTTTGGAATCCACTTCCTCTACAGCAGGGGTCCTCAAACTTTTTAAACAGGGGGCCAGTTCACTGTCCCTCAGACCGTTGGAGGGCCGCCTCGTTCGCCCCTCCCCCCACCAGCCTGCTCACCCCGCCACCGCGTTCGCCCACTCCCCCCACCAGCCTGCTCACCCCGCCGCTGCGTTGGCTCCCTCCCACCCACCAGCCTGCTCATCCCACCGCCGCGTTCTCCCCCTCCCCCCACCAACCTGCTCGCCCCGCCGCCGCGTTGGCTCCCCCCCCACCAGCCTGCTCACCCCGCCGCCGCGTTCACCCCCTGCCCCCCACCAGCCTGCTCGCCCCGCCGCCGCGTTCGCCCCCTCCCCCACGACCAGCCTGCTCGCCCCTTCCTCCTCCTCAGCTCCTGGGCGCTCTTGCCGCCCAGGGCTGCTGGAGGAAGAAAGAGGCCGCGGGGGCACTGCTGCTGCGCTCCTCGAGGAGGAGGCGGCTCTGGGCGGGGGGGGCATAAACACTCAGCGGGCCGCATGTGGCCCACGGGCCGTAGTTTGAGGACCCCTGCTCTACAGTATCACTAAGGTTAGAGTTTTAACATTTTCCAGAAGTGCTTTAAATCCTTATTTGGGATGGCTTTTAATGGCTGACTTCTATACAGTATTGTAATAATCTAAACGGCTATATTTTAGATTGATAGAATTATTTTAAACTGGCACAAAGCCCTCTGGAGGGGGTTCATTAAAGACTGAATTTTAAAAAGTTTAATAAAAATGTCAAAATACTATATAGAGAGAATTAATTATCATAGTTTACATAGTCAAAATTCATCTTGGTGCAGGGCTTGGTGAAAAATATATGTTCTGGGTCAGAAAAAGAAATAAAGAGCTATTATTTATTTAATACATATTTTAAAAGGACTTATATCTTTTAACCTGAAGGTTTTGGAATGAGCAGTCCTAAACCAGTCTACTCAGAAGTGTCCCATTTTTTTTTTCAGCCTCTCAGAAAACTCTTTTTAGGATTGCAGCCTGAGATGATTAGTGTTGTTGCCTTCATTGCTAATGGGAAAATGCAGCACCAATATAGCATAACGGAGGGATCAGTAACTAGCTGAAAGTTCAGTTGTCTGATCTCGACCCAAGTACCTCCCCTTTATTTTGAAGAAAAGTTGCTTTCTCTCACCTGAACTAAGAAAGAACCTGTTTCCATTATTCACACCGAGGGTCTTCAATCACCAATACTTCAGATCAAGACCACAGCTACTGTGGGGCCCACGGGGCTTGGCCCCTAGAGGTTTCTATGGGCCCTCCCCAAACCTTGGCTCCCCCTCCCTCCAAGGCCCCCTTCCCCCCATTGTCTGTCATCAGGGAGGATGAGGGCAGCACAAACGGCGGCGGCCAGGCTGGGCTAAAGACCAGCCTGGGCAGGCAGCAAACATGAAAGGTGTGGGAGAAACCACCTTCTTGGGCTTCAACAAGACCCTCGAGACACTCGCTGCATTGCCATCCAGCAGGAAGTAAGCCAGGCAAGGCAAGGAGGCAGGTGGCTGCTTCCTCTGGCCCTGGCCAGTGTCCTCGGCTGTGCTCCAGCGCACCAACGAGCCTGCATGCAGCACCTTCATGGCCAGCCCAGCCACTGTGAGCCTCACCTCTGCCAGCCTGGGAGGGAGCCGAGGGTGGAGGTCAGGCTGTCCCTGGTGCTGCGCTGCCGCGGGAGGTGGAGCTGGGGTTCTTTAGGGGGAGGGAGCTGGATGCTCTGCAGGGAAGGCCTACCCTTGCAGGGGGTGGGGAGGGAAGCTGCGGCCATTGGGCTGCCTTAGGAGTTCCACCAATTAAATCAAAGTTAATTTACTTAACTTTGATTTAATTAACTGGTGGCCCCCCCCAAGGCCCCCTCCTCCAAAAATCCTTAGCTACGGGGCTGCTTCAGATGTGAGCCACTGACTCACTTCTGCAAATGCAGAGACCTCTTTACGGACTCTAAGACCAGCTGATTTGGGTCTCTCTCTCTCTCACACACACGTTCTTTTTCTCTCCAACCCCCTTCCTCAGGCAGGCTCTTTCTCCTTCACACTCAGATGTACACGCAGGCATTTTCTCTCTCTCTCTCTCTCTCTCACACACACACACACACACACACACACACACACACACCCCGAGGCCTGGTGCTGTGAAACTGCAGATCACACCACTTGTTCTTCTGATATTACCAAAGACCAATCAGAAACCAATGATATCACCCTTTCCTTGATTGGCCTCCTTGTATCTGGGAGACATTGCTTGAACCCTGATTGGTGCTCAGGCCTAGTAACTGGTCTGGGGTTCAGACAATAAATAAGTCACCTTAAGTCCTATTTGGGGGGCATGTTGGAGTTGCATGTGAAGCTGACGTAACTCTACCTTGCTTACCCTTTGGTCATCTTGGTAGTTTTGATTGGCTTTTGGACTCTGGAGACGGACCCAGAACTGAATGGGTAACATCTTGGCTGATTTCCCACAAGCGCTGCTCCGCGCTCGCTCTTCCCTTTTACCCCATGGTACGTGTCAATTTCACACTAAATGCTGCATGGCTGCATTTTGCCTCACAGCTTCGCACGATCCCTGCATCTACTCAATCCTGTTTTATGAGGATTGAGTAAACTCGGGGGAAATTATGCAAAGCTGCAAGGCAAAATGCGGCCACGAAGCAGCTTGTGTGGAATTGACACGCACCATTGGGGCAAAAGGGAAGAGTGAGTGTGGAGCAGCGCTTGTGGGAAATTGGCCCTTGTATTTGCGAACCAAGGTTCTATAAGTGTTCTATAAGTGTTTAGCTAGTTTGTTAATTTTTAGCTTTCTTGTTTCCCCCCCCAATATTATTCTAAGTAATTTGCACTTTTTATTAATATACTTTGCACTTAAATAAATATATTTTATTCACCAATTCTGGTTTCTGTCTCCACTGCTGCAATAAGTCATCTGGTGCCTGAGACTGTCAGTAACTACCCCTAGAATAATCTGTGGGTCTCCTGCTGTGAGCCAACTTTGCAGGGAGGATTCCCTAGTGGAGGCTGGTAAGGTCTAGAGTCTGTTCTTTGGCTCTGGACTGGAGGGATGTAAAAGAACTGGTGGTAGCATTACCTGGTTGAAGGTAAAACAGGTGCCCCTTTGCAATTGTAGCTAGCCAGCCTCTTGGCGACGAGAGCTCCTAGCCTGGGTTGGGCAGGCAGAGGGGCTCTCTTTGACGAAGTTCAACATAAGGGAGTAGTAAATAAAGGGGAAAGGACTTGTGGGACTTGGGAATATATACAGATAGCCCAGAGTGGGGCAGTGAAAACTGGATCTTCTGAAAGCTAAAACTGTCAAATATGAAGACCCACCTCCTGAATACTGGCACATTTAAGCTGTGGTATGTATAGAATCGATAAACCCACTTTTAATTTAATTTGAGTATTCTGTACTCATTTTATCTTGCATTTTTATTTATTGTACCAGGAAGACAGGAAACATAGGAAGGAAGCTGCACTTCAGAAAGCAACCCTTTGATGCATATAAGGGCTGTGAAAGAAAGAACTGTGCAAGTCAAAGATGTTTGCTGAAATCATAACCATGTATTTTAGAATTATGTTGTGATCCTTGAGGACTTTTTATATTCTTAATAAGTCATATTGACCGGTTCCAGATGTTGGCATCTTTGTACTGGATGTAATAAACCGCTTATGTAGCTTATACCAGCTGATGTTCCGTTTTCTTCTTGCACCATGTAATGCTGTTGTTGAGAAAACTGGCATTGTTTGCCTTGGAGGAATTGGGGTGCATCTTGGGCTTTCCTCCAAAGCAGTTTTTGCCCCAGTGAGTGAGTCTTAAGGGCTTGTGTCTTGTCCAGTTCTATAGTCTCTATTATAGACCATAGTGATACTGAGGATTGTATCATCCCTGGAGGAGAATATGTTGAGACAGACATCTGGGTAGCCTTTCCCCAGGAGCTGGCAGCCTTTGATATTCTTTTCTTTCTGATGGGAAAGGGAACTCACTGTCCGCTTTAGGGCTTGTCTGTGATGCAGCGAACTCCAGCTCAGGCATGTTTGACATAACCGATCAGTGGGGCTTGCGCCATATTCCAGTCTGACCTCCTACTCCTAATTGCTGTTGAGTGTGTTCTATGCCAGCTATTTGTTCTGAGTCCAAAAGGCAGGGTCTGTTGTAAGTAAGTTTATTGTCAAACTGAAGTTCGTAGCTTCAATGTTTACTTCCTAGTCATTTTTGGGGTATTTTTGTATTTTTCTGTGCGTGACCTGGAAGTCATGGTGACCTTTGGTGACTGACCCCTACTAGGGGCATGTAGGATAGTCAGAGAGGTGGCTGAATAAAGCCTGCCCCTGCCTCCCGGCTCTGGTGTTCCAAGGAGGTCTCCCATCCAAGTACTTGCCAGAGGTGACCCTGCTTAGCTTCCAAGATCTGATGGGATTGGGCTTGCCTGGGCTGTCCAGGTCAGGGCTTCTCTAGCCTTGTTGACCTGGCAGGAATGTTGTTGTCTGTTGACCACATTTAAAGATTTTGTACACTGTGAAATGTGAGTTTTGAAGCAGTGCAATTACACACATGGATGCTACAGATAATGAGCAACAATAATCAACAACGGTGCAAAAGGTGTGTGCTGGGTATTTCTTTGGTACCCTGTTGCCTTGCGTTAAATCTCAGATCTTAGCAGCAAGACCAGACCAGGATGAAGGTATTGTTGCCCCAGTCAGCTTTTTAATACGAATGTGAACTTAATTTTTTACAATTACGAATGATTTTTTGCAATTACGACTGATACTTCATGAAAAAGAGACAGTGAGGAGTCGTGTGACACCCGAAAGAGAGGAAGATTGGGCATGCGAGCTCTGACCCCGGCCCCACCTCCCCAGATGGCTGGCTTGTGAGCTGGGCAGGTATGTCGGGAGCCAGTGTCCACATGTGCTCTCCTCCCCCCATGATTTGGGATGCTGCTTTCCTAACACAGCCAGTCACAGGACGGAGTGCGTGCATGGACCCCGCCTCTACACACAGGCCCCATAGTCATGAGCCTGTGATCGTGGGGAGGGCCAGTGCGCTTATGCCTGTTCCCCCTCTCTGCACACTGAGTCAACAAATGGAGGGTTCGTGTGTGGAGGGCTCTTATGTCAGAATAAGTAAGTCTGTGAATTAGAACACTGTGCATTGACGTAAGGCGTGCGGACTATGTTACCTTTTTCTACATAAAGCTCAAATGTATAAGAAGCACCCATTGACTACTCAGAGCAGCAGTCATTTCACATCATCCTCTTCTCTTGAAGTTCTTTCATCGAGAAATGGTGACTTTCAGGCCTTCACTGGTGTCGTGGTAGCTTGAAATGTCCCCCTGCAGGCATTTCTGAATGCTGCTTTTTTCTAGTCAGTTTTAATGTCATTTGTTCTTGTGTGCAGAGGATGACCAGCTTGTTCTGTGTAGCTAGCTGACAGGCATTATTGACAGTGACAGATGACATGTCACGGTGGAGGATGAGAAAAGGTGAGCCTCCTGTAAGCTTAGTGCTTGGAAAAGCCTGGAGACAGATGAGTGCGGCCTAACAAAGGGTAAACTCCGGGTTACGTTCTAGCCAGGGCTGTTTTGCTCCTCACTGAAGGTGTGCATTTTGAATTGTGCCAGCCAGCCCGTAAACTGGGAGTGCCTGGCATGGCTACCCAGATATCTCCTGTGTAGATGCTGTGGTTCAGCTCCGCGATCAGACTCAGTGTGCTACTGACCCAGAGTTCAGGCAAGCCCTAAAATTTGGGGTGGTTGTGACTGGTCTTCAAACAGGCATGTGTTTGCCTAGGCACGCTGGAATGGCAGGAATTTTAACTGGCTTTTGTGTTGCAGTCCACAGAAGCCGCTCCTGCTGGTGCTGAGGCAGCGGGCAAAGAAGCTGGAGCTGAAGCAGCTAAAACCGAAACTGACTCAGGATCTGCCTCAGTAAGAATGTAGGCAAGGGAGGGGGAGGGGGTAATTTCCTCCTTGAAGGCTCCCCCTCTGGCTTGTAGGGACAAACTAGATTGCTCTCTATGCATCCCCCCCAACCGAGAAGTCATATAGAAACTCATTCAGCCTGGAATATTCTAGCATTTGTTCTAATCTTCAACTAGGACCATAAAGATGCAATCACAGCAGGCCTACTGAAAAAGCCCCTTAATTATGATCCGCAGATGGCCTTCCCTCTCCCCCTTGACACATACAGCTCAGCACATTGCAGTGGTTTCAGGAGGCCCGAATTAATTCGTAAGGATATTCACCCTTCTCTTCCTGCAGTCATCCTGGCATTTTCATGTAGCCAGAAGTACTAGGAGGCAATAGCCTTCAATTGTTCTGACAAATTCCTCTTGGTAAGGTACAGAAGGCTAAGTTTTTTTTTAAAAAAAAAAAGAACAAGAAAATGGCACAGAACCCAAAAGAAAAGCTTGGCCAGTTCACCCCTCCCCTGGCTGCGCTCTGACTAATTCTGAAAAAAAATCTGACCAGAGGCCACAAAAAGTATGCTGAGGCATACCAAGTCACCCTAGAGGAACACAAATGACAATGTTAGATCATGGCAAGAAAAAAAAAGAAAAGAAAAACTTCTGCCTACTGCTGTAAACCTCTCCCTGTTTGAACCCTTTTGGCAGGACATGCCATTTGTTCCCCTAATCTTTGTAAACCCTGCTTACCATCCAATATTTGTCACCTTCTCTTGTTCCTTTTTATTTCCGTCTTGACATTAATGGTTTTCTTCACCTTAGTGGTTACTTTGACCATAAGCCACGTGCACCGTGGCAAGGGGAAAGAAAAACCCAAGGGATTTTAAACAAAAGACCCACTTACGGCTGTTCTGAGGAAGAAATCAAGCCAGATTCCCTGTGTTTTTCATCAATCGGGAAGCCACTGTTTGAAGTGTTCCATTTTTACCTCAGTGTCTTTTACCTCATTTTCCTGTCCCCCTTAGAGTTCTTTGCCTGCTGTAGTTGTGGAGACCTTCCCAGCCACAGTCAATGGAACAGTTGAAGGTGGAGCCCCCTCGGAGAGAGCTGACATGCCACCAGGTTTCCTGTTTAAGGTAAGTAAGGAGAACCTATCTGAACATTCATCCTAGGAAGATCCACAGTATCCCTCTCTGCTTAATTTTCTTCGTGGTGTTATTGTGAGATGAAAAGAGATAAGAATTGTAGGCTGCGATCACACACAGAATTAATCCCGCCATAGGCACGAATGCCGGGCGGATTTTAAGGGCGTGATCAGACGCGAACATCTGGGAAGTGTCCTGCACCCGTGGGCAACCCGTTTTGCTCCAACGCAGAGGCAGAGTAAAAAAACACTGTGACCGATTTCACATGAGCTGCACTGCAGTCAGGCCTCCCTTTGCCATGTTTCTATCGGTCAGTTTCCCATTCGAAGCCGCGCGGCTGCATTTTGACCCATGGCTTCGCCTGATTTCCCCCGCTGTTTCGTGATCCTGTTTTTTGAGGATGACAAAACCATGGGGAAAATCGGACGAAGCCGCAGGTCAAAATGCAGCCACGTGGCTTCGAGTGGGAAATTGACCAAGAGAAACGGGGCAAAGGGAGGCGTGATGGTGGCGCAGCTCTTGTGTGAAATTGATCTAGGGAAACTCTGGTAGCAAATGGGTTTGCTGCAGGCCAGGAATGGACTTTCCCCTGTGTGACTGCGCCAGCGCGCTCTCATGGCGTCGGGATGGTCTGATCGGGCCACCCCAACTCCAAGCCGTTGTTTTCTTCCTGTTTCAGTATGTGCATCATCGCACACTGCATAGGGAGCACCCAGTGCGGATCGATCCCCCGTTGAAGTGCACTGGAAACACATGGCAAAACCCCCCAAACCAATTCACCCATGGTTTGCGTCTGATCACGCAGTGGCGGGCTGCCCCCGCAGCTCCCGGGGACTGTGTGATTGTGCAACTGTGGGTCAAATTACTCCGGAGCAAATAGCCTCGCTTCTCCCCCTGCGTTATTTCGCATGTGTGGCCACCACTGTAGAATACTTTCTAGTATGCAATGATAAGGGGTTTTTTTTAACAAATGAACAAAGCGACTTACATACATTATTTCAGAATATGTACAACTATATAGCATGGTTATTCCCGTATTACAAGTGGCAAATGCCCTTTTATATTGACCTAAAGGCGTGCTAAATTGTAAACAGGAAACAAAACAAATTTGTGTTGCAGCATTTCTGAGGCTTTGGCTATTGGCCCATGAACAAATACACTGCAATACTTCCTTCTTCTAAGGAACTTGGTTAAGGAGCCAAAACAAAGCATAGCTATTCCTGTCGTCCATCATTTATACCTCACAGAGATACTTATCCTATTGTTGTACTTCCCCGGTTTAAATATATGCCACAATAGGGAGAGATTTAGCCTGGCACATGCATTTGTTTGGTGTATAGCTGGGCTCCAGCTCTGCAAAAACGTGAAGCACTTTGTGTATGAGGTAAATCAAAGAATCTCCAAAGATCTCTTTGCCTCAGCCAGAACCGTTATTCCTTTGCAGGTACAAGCCATGCATGACTATACAGCCACTGACAGTGATGAGCTACAGTTGAAGACTGGGGATGTTGTCCTGGTGATTCCATTTGACAACCCTGATGAGCAGGTATGGAAAGGATGTGCGATTTGAGCTATTTAAGTTAATGCCGCATGATTGTTTACAGGGATACACGTGAGATGTTTATAATGGACATGGGCATTCTGGCCCATTAGCATTACC
The DNA here is from genome assembly GCA_029375565.1 of Gekko gecko. Taxonomy (NCBI): domain Eukaryota; kingdom Metazoa; phylum Chordata; class Lepidosauria; order Squamata; family Gekkonidae; genus Gekko; species Gekko gecko. Next base: position 79,058,490 of record JAPDNY010000003.1, on the reverse strand, counting down.
AAGTTTTTTAAGCCATGTGGACGAAAATGTCTGAAACTGAAGTATCTTTCTGGGTTTTGAGATGTTACAAATAAGTTGCCCAGCAGATGGCATTGTGATCCTGTTTTTAGGACTAGTCTTTATTGTTTTGGTTCTGAAGCAAACTCTCTTCCCAAAGCAAGTGAGCTAGCTAGAATTGAGAGAACAAATACAAGAAATCTCCTCTTCGCTGAGAGAGCCTTTTAATGTGTTTACTTCGCATTTATCTTATGCAAATTCTGTCTCGTCCCTCCATGTTGCCCATGCAGTTACATACCAGCATTAAGTCTGGTGGAAGAAGTAGTTCTGTCTGGCAATGATCACTTCCTTCTCTTCTCTGTTTTAGCCAGTTCTAAAAAAAATCCATTGAGTGATATGATGTCTGGATGATAATACCAGCCCCGCTGGTTGATGTACTTGTGGGAAGAAGGGGTTGATGACAAGCAAGAGAGTGGTGCTTTGCAATAAACTTTCAATGAAACGTTAAGAGATGCTCCAAGAACTGATGTAACAGTTAATTAGCACATGATGCTGTGTTACAGATAATGAAAGTTCATTGTCAGCCTGGCTGTACCCATCACGTTTGCTTGGCATAGAAGGGGGGAATGTAGCGGTAGGCTCTGTGAATTGGCCACTTCTCTCAATCTACAGTGAAATTACTCTGGCACCTTCCCAAAGTGGCTGCCATTAGCTGTGCCTTACAATCCTTTCCCATTGTCAAAGGATCGCTCATTGTGCCTTTAATCTAGATTTGAAAATTATCAACCACTCCGTTGAGTAAAGGAAGGTGGGGGAACCGTGGTGTAAGGTTATGCTGAGTCACAGCTGATTTGTAGCAGCCCCATAGGATTTTCAAGGCAAGAGAGAACCAGAGGTGGTTTGTCATTGCCTGCCTCTGCATAGCAGAGTCCAAGTACTAACCGGGGCTTGCCCTGCTTAGCTTCTGAGACCGAAAGAGATCAGTCTGGCTTGGGCCTTCCAGGTCAGGGCAAATGTTGGAGCAGCACTTGAAAAATTCAGCTGGGATTGGGGAATGCCTGTCTGTAGTGGGCTCTCAGTAAATTTGGAGCTGAGATGTAGATAAGCTGGATGATTTAGCATGACCGTTCCAGGAAAACCTAAAGGATATGGAATAGAAAGCTCATGTTGCAAAGCTGGGTAGCTTCAGCTTAGTGTGGTCAACGGCATGTGGCTTTTGCGTCTGAAGTGTGTACAGCCTAACAGTCACCTCCTTACGATAAGGTCTGCCAGTGGGTAACAAAATAGGGGGGTGGGGGGAGAATCTGTAAACCCCTCTTCAGTAACGTAACAACTGGGTCTTCCTATTTGCTGCTCAAACTGCATGCACAAATTATTTCTCTCAACCCTCGCTTTTTCTGTGACAGGATGAAGGATGGCTGATGGGTGTGAAAGAATCTGATTGGATGCAGCACAAAGAATTTGACCATTGCCGAGGAGTTTTCCCAGAGAATTTCACAGAACGGGTGCAGTGAATCCTGGAGCTACTAGGTAGCTTCTCTGCAGCAGAAAGCAAGAAGTCTCCCCCCCCCCCAGAGAAGCCTGAAAAAAGGAGAAAAATTTAAAGGAATAAAAGCCTAAAAGTTGTGCTCTTCACAGAAAACAAGGTTTTAGAAATACATTGAGTTCAGAGTGTTATTATCGAATATATAGGTAATAAAAAGGCGGAAGGTGGAAAACATCCTTTTTCCTTTTGATTTGAACAGTGTTGCTATTCAGAAAGTTGTTAACCTACGTGGTTGAGCAATTATGTGTAAAATGGAATGGGGGTATGCAGCATTGTGAGCCCTGAAATATTAACTGTCCAGTTTTCCTGAAACTACACACTGAAGTTTACCCTGTGGGAAAGTGAGGTCAACCTGTCTTGTGGCTACGGTTGCTTATGTGGCATCCCCCAGATCTCTGACCCTGCAGTTATTCAGACCTGCAGCCATAAGCCCAATGCCTGTCCTGCTGTTGAAAAAAAATGTAGTGTACGGTGTTCATAAATTACAATTTTCATATATATATATATATATATATATATATATATGGGGTGTGTGTGTGTTCCTCCCTTTGGAAAATGTAACAAGAACTGTGAGTTTATACATTTAAATGCAAACCAAGTTACCTGTCAGTGCATATCAGACAGCATAATTAGTAAACTGTGCTTGATCCAAAGCTCCTTTGCCATGTGATTTTACATTGGCACATGCTACTTTGTGTCCTTAAAAATACCCCTAAAAGTTCTTTTTCAAAAAATATAAACAGGTTATTAGATTATTTTTTAAAAAAAGAATGTTTTATTGTGGCTTGGAATGTGGGCGGGAGAATTAGGAGAAGTTATTACTTTTGTTTACAGTTGGAGAATTCCGCAGGCAAAAGGCTATTCACCTGTTTCATCCCATGGACAGGGGGGCAGTTGTGCTGGACAACCTGAACTTTACAAGTAGCTGCGACAATGCACAGTGTTTTCTAGAAGTTTTCTAGCTATATTGTGGTGCCCTATTGCTTGACGAGTCTACCTGGTTGTAGAACCTGCCAGTGGGTTTTCCGTTATAATGCCAAGGGCATACAATTGTGGCTGTGTAGCTGGCTGTTTGTTAGCTGGGATGCCTTTTAGGAAGCTGCAGAGGCAAGGTGGGAGGATCCCAGTGCCATGCCTGATCTCCCTTGTGCTGCTGTGCATAAGTGCTCTGACAGTGGTGGCTGTCCATGATATAGCAACATTTCCCCTGCTGCCACACCCTGTAAATCTCTGGCTTTGTGGGCACCATTGACATTTGCGAAAAGGGCGGTGGGGAAGCCTTCTTTATGCCACAATTGCTACACTCACTTGCCAGTGCAGTGGCTCATGTGATCAGAAGGGAAAGTGAAGTAATAGGACTTTATTTTTTTTTTTTTAAAATAGCTAGTTGGTGCTGATATTTCTCCCCTTTAAATCACAGCAGTGCAAGCTTGTCAGTTTGGCGGTAGTGTTCCGTTGTGGTTTTCCATGATGTGCCATGGAATTCTGAGGCCCCTAATAAGGCAGGAGAAGAAGGCAAACTTTCCTGCCTTCTTTTCCTAAAGTCCACCACCACAGAAGAATTTTGGGTATATTCTGTGCTGCCCTCTCAGTTTATGCAGGGCAACTATCTGAGGTCCAGCAGGGGCCATGGGAACTGAATGAGAATGCAAGAAATATGACCCAGAATCCTCTGCAATACTCAGAGGTCACATGACAGAGGTAGTTCTCCTAGCAGGAAGTTTGAAACGGCTGATCTAACATGTACTGGGATTCTTACTGTTTTTATCACTTGTGTTTGTTTGCTGTTTTGCATATTGTTATAAGTGAGCAAGTTGCTAGGCAGTTTTCAAGGTGAACAACGGTCCTGTCGAAAGGAAGAGGTTCCTTTGCCCGAAACTGATTCCTAAAAAGGATAAACTTTACTTGAATTCTGGATGCCACTAGTGACCTCCTCAGATCCTTTTGTGGCTGCATTTATTTATTTCTAGGTTACTCTTTGGCTTGGTTTTTTGGGGTTTTTTATTGCTTGAAGCGAATCCTAGGATGGGCTTCCTCCCGTTGCGCTGGCATATGATGTGGGATTGCTACATTTAATAATCTTATAAAATAATAAGCTGCTTTTAGCAAAGCATGGCAAGTCAAGATAGATGACTATAAAACGCCCCCAGTTTAGCAGGCCTCTTACTTGGAGAGCACTCTGAATGTTTAAGAGAGAGAAAGCAGAGAGCCTTTTGCTATGGGTGAGAAGATGGGACTTTTGCTTTGCTCAGCAAAAAGGAAATGGTCCAATTTTGTATTATGGATGTGAATCACCATCAGAATCATGGTACAGTCATCAGAGCACATACAGCGCCAAGGGCTTTGAAGAAGGCTGTGTCTGCGCGCGCATGTGTGTATTATTTGGTTACAGTTTGTCAATGCATTTAAAATCCATTCATCTGTCTTTAATGGGATGGCTCCAGTTTTTACAGCAATGTAATGAAGACACAGATCTGTCTCAAAGTGGCTTTCTCTAGATTCTGTATGTTCTGGATTTGGTGATGCTCCCCGTCCCCCAAGCTTATGTTGTTCAGTATTCCAGAAATGTCATCTTCCCCAGTTCAGCCCACTGCAAGGTGGTTAAATTATTGCATTGTTGCACTTGTAGGTCCTTATTCTCAGATTATTCATGGTCTGTCCTAAAAACTCTATTTTTATGCATTTGTAACTCAATTTGCCTTCCACCTAGCAGCAACATTGGGAGGCATATATAAAGAAATATAAACGAAAACATGTTTATCCAGTATGAAATATTTCCGTATAGCATCTATTGGGGGGGGGGACGACAACAATGACTATGGATTATTTTAAAAGATGACGAGATTATTATGATAGTATACATTCATGACGTGATGATGCTTAAACACTTGCTTCTTCAGCTGCTGGTGTATTTAGACGTTATGCTGACTTCTGATTCACTGTTCTTTTTTCGTGTGTGTCTGTGGTTGTATGTGTGTCTGATTTTCACGCAAGTGTTCCAAAACTTTTCTGATCAACTCCAGTTCGGTGTAGTGGTTAAGTGCGCAGACTCTAATCTGGGAGAACCAGGTTTGATTCCCCACTCCTCCAACTTGCAGCTGCTGGATAACCATGGGCAAGCCATAGTTCTGACAAGAGCTGTCCTTGAAAGGGCAGGTCTCAAAAGAGCTCTCTCAGCCCCACTTGCCTCAGAGGGTGTCTGTTGTGGGGAGGGGAAGGAGTTTGTAAGCCGCTCTATAAGCAGCCATCCAGTATTGCATTCTGTCTTATCGATGCTGTGTTCTGATGCTGTACAAATTGGTATAGCTCTTTATCTTTGAAATAACAGTGATGAGTTTGTAGTTTTCAGGTCTGTCCTAAAATTTTCTTCAGTTGTCCAACGGGGGGAGGGGTGTGCTTCACCCATCTCTAATTGTTTCTAAAGAAAGTTGCTCCGTTAAAAAGGAATCATTCAGTTGACAATAAAAAGGAAACCCCAATAGCCCGGATCTTACACGAGGTGTGAATGTAAGGGTCAGTGAAGTCATTGAACAGGCATGGAATGTAGGATTGGGACCATGATGTAGTAAGGATGGGATGATGGTGTAACCGGCAGATAGATTTGCCCAGTGCAAACAAGTAGATCTTGTGGCCCATTTGTTTTTGAGTTTAGGAGGGGGAAAAACACAGACAAATCCAAACATTTAGGGAACAACGTATCTGACTAGACTGCAAATGTGTACTGGGACTTTTTCTGCACCTCAGTGTTACCACCGTTTCCCGATGAGTTGAATCCCTAGCTGATGCTCCGACTTTGCAGCACCCTGTCCGCAAAAGGGCATTTATTTTGAGGACTTTTTTCTTGAATTCGGATCTGGCCTTCCCCATGTATTCTGCACTTTCTTTGAAAAGGGGTTGTACAGCTGTGTCATCATGTACTTTGTCAGCAAGGGAACCTCCTTTTTTTTGTGTGCGTACAGGAACATTAGAACATTATAGCATTGTGAGGGGAAAGGCTGGATGTATCATGGGGAACAACATGGTTGCCACCGTGGCCAGCGATTGTTGAACTGGATACACCAATTCATAACAGTGTTATTCAGTAATTATGAAGCACATTAAATGTGTTGTCGTGTACTTCCTCAGCGACAGAACCCCCTTCTATTTTTTTGCACATGTGCAGTCATGTTATAGCATCATAACATAGTTTTTTAAAAGGCTGGATGTATGGTGGGGAACAGCACGGTTGCCACCATTTCAAAGGTCCCCTGCTCCTCCTTAGTCACCAACTAAGAAAATGGCCAATGAAGATTCCCATAAAATCCTAATGAAATTAGGATTCTGTTTATAATTGTCAAACTGGTTACACCAATTCATAAAGGTGTTATTCAGTAATTAAGAAACATGCTACATATGTCATCATATACTTCCTCGGTGACAGAACCTCCTCTTTTGCACATGTGCAGTAATGTTATAGCATCATAACATTGTAAAAAAAGAAGAAAAGGCTGGATGTATGGTGGGGAACAGCACGGTTGCTGCCATTTCAAAGGTCCCTTGATTCCTCCTTAGTCACCAACTGAGAAAATGGCCAGCAAAGATTCCCACAAAATTCTATTCAGTTTGCGGTCATCAATCTGGATACACCAGTTCATAACAGCGTTATTCAATAATTATGAAGCACACGAAATGGAAACACTGAACATGTTGAGTTTCCATGATTATCAGATCAATTATATAATTTCATTATTTTCAGATGTTGAAAAGACTGAAAACACCCCAGGAGCTGTAGGGGGAAGAGAATGGGGGGGGGGGAATGAAGGAACAATACAAGCAGGAGTCAACAAAACCTGCAGATGGGTAATTGCATGGAGAAAACTACATTAAACCTCACTGCTCATTTTGTCCCTGCATTATAACACAGCGATGTCATTAAGTTTTTTAAAAAATCAGCGTTGTAATGCAATTAAAACGACGCTTAAAAATCAATCTGTTGTTCATGGGACTTGGGTGGGGGTGGGGTATTCATGTGTTGCTGACACCTCAAAAAGGTGGTGGGAAGCAAAATTCGGTTTGGGGAATTCCGCACTTGTAAACTGCAAGTTAATACCCAAAGGAAAAAAATTGCGGGAATAGTAGATCCAGAAAACACGGGGTTAACAGAACCATCAACTCAGAGCTACTCCTGGAGCAGCCAACAATTGGGCAGAAAGTTTTACAAACATTGATGATTTAAGAATGCCATGCGGCAGTTTGCATGTGTATGGAAATGGTCTGGATTTCTACCACTTTAATTGTCATGGGCTTCCCTAAAGAATTCTGGGATTTGTATTTACATGAAGGTAGTAGCGAAGTTTTAACGAGATCTCTACTCTCTCTTCTCATCTCCAGCTAAAGTTCCAAGGACTCCCTGGAACATCTGAGTGACTATGAAAGTAGTTTATGGGCTGTGGTGTAAATATGCCATAGCTGATATAGCTATGTTTTGAAACCTGGTGTAATCGTTGGCTGAAGTTGAATGTGCCTTATTAGAAGCCCTAGAAGACAAAGTGTGTGGGGGGCATCACTGTGCTTTTTTACTTCAAGGTGTTAGAAATAGCATGAAGAGTAATTCAGCAGCCTTCAGTCATATTAAAATCTATTTTATACTATATACAGAACAGCTGCAATATGACTGAACTGATTTTTTAAAAAAGATTTCCCTTTTCCTCCCAGTAGCTTCCTGTCATCTGTATTACAAGTTTATGTGCTGCTCAGCCCACTTCAAACATGATCCATTTACTGAAGTGATATCTCTTCCATGGAGGCAATTTCATGTACACGATATGCATACGGTTGTATACGATGAGCACACATGTCTCTTGCCATCTAAACCTGTTGTGGGATACCCCGACGGGCATCCCATTTCTGTGGAGAAATGGCGTGTCACAAATACTAGTGCATATTTGGGATTTCCTAAACAGAAATGGTATCAGTGTAAGAAAAGGCTGTGTGTGAACTGGACCTATGTTTCTGCTCAGTTTAAAGGTGTTAGAAGACAGGGCACTATTGGATAGGAAAATTACGAATCTGGACGTTCTTTTGAAGGATTCCTTAGTGACTTTTTTAAAAAATAAAAGATTATTTGTGGTCCAGAGTTTTGCTAGAGGTGGCCATACACTCAGTAGAATATGCCTAAAGATACTGGTCTGTGGCTCAAAAGTCAATTGCAGTGCTGGGATTTTGCCTATTCTTTTTTTTGGGGGTGGGGGCAGAATCCTGGTGCCATGAATGCAAACGTCTCAGGACAAAGTATGCCCATGCTTGCCTCCGCTCCCCTCCCCCAATCTGAATAACCCTTAAAGCATTGTGGAGCCATGTTGAGCTTTTCCTGCTGCTGCAAGAGCAAGGGAGAGTGATGTGGGTGAATATTGACTGTTTTCAGGTAGTTGTAGTGTTTTAATTACCAGGTAGTGGCACTGGACTTGCACCTCAGGGCTGGGGGACTGAGCTTGTAAATTCCATTGACTTCCTCTTCCCTAAAATCTGAAGAAGTAGGTGGTGAATAATTTCCCCATTCATCCAATATTCACCCAATATTCAAAAGGCATTGAACTTTGAGGGTGCTTATGTATTTTCAAACTATTTGTCTGTCTGTCTCCTGGAGACTAACTGATGGTCAATGAAAGTGGACCCTCCATGCCCTTCCAGTTGCTAAAATTTGGAGTGATAAATATCCACCTCTACTAATCCAAAGGATTGAGCACTTTACATCCTTATGAGGTTATAATTAAGTACTTCTTCACCCAAAGAGTAATTAACACATGGAATTCACTGCTGCAGGAAGCGGTGTGGCTACAAGCATAGACAGCTTCAAGAGGGGATTTCATAAACATATGGAGCAGAGGTCCATGAGTGGCTATTAGCCACAATGTATAGATAGAACACTATGGCCACGGTCACACTGGCAGCTTGGCGTGATATGGTGTCACTTCTAATTGAACCAGTTGAAAGTGTTGCAGGGCATATCAGCCACACAGCACAATCTGCTGTGTGTTACCCACAGAGACATCTCATGGCAAAGCATCCACATTATTGCAGCACCTCAGCTCTGGAGTGCACTGCCAAAAAATTCAAAATTCATGCACGTGCATAAGTGGGCATGTATGTGCTTGCACGCGCACACATACAGGCAATTAAAAAAACCCTTCCCTAGTGGCAGAATGGGTCTGCAGGTTCAGACTGTCAAATCCATTCTGCGCGAGCTCCCCTGCATTCAGACATCCGGCCATGTGTCATGTCTGCTCAGGGAATCCAAAACACCACTTGTGATGTGGTGCCTTTTTAACCTGGCTTCAAGTCGTCCTGTGACGGGATAAGTATGGCTGGGGAACGCCTGACAGATGTGGCTGCCTGACTGCATCTGTGCCCATTTGATCCGGAGGGGAGGAGTGGCTGTGTCGGGCCAAACTGCCCATGTGATCATGGCCTATGTCTGGGGCTGTGATGATCTGTATTCTTAGTGCTTGGGAGGTAACAGTGGGAGAGCTTCTGGAGTTGTGGCCCTGCTGGTGGACCTCCCGATGGCACCTGGGTTTTGGCCACTGTGTGACACAGAGTGTTGGACTGGATGGGCCACTGGCCTGATCCAACATGGCTTCTCTTATGCTCTAACCTTTATCAACATTTAAACACATGGCATATAGTTGACAATTGTGTGTGGAAATGTTTTTAGGTATTTGGAAACCTTTTCTTGAGGCTTATCTGTAGACTCTTGTTAAGTTTTGTTATATTTTTAAAATTTTGTTCTGGTTGAGGGTTGCAATTAAAAAATTAAATATGTCCAATATTCACCCACATCCTCAATTGTGGGCATTTTCAGGATTTAGATTTTACAATGCATAGAGTGCTAAATTGACGACATGCCCTATCCAAACTTAACGAACTGAGGGGAAAAAGAGGTATAAGGGGTAACATATTCTTATTTTCTTTGAAAGGTACTTCCTAGGATTGCCAGTTCCAGGTTGGGAAAGACTTGGCAATACTAGGGGGAGCCTGAGGAGGGCAGGGTTTGGGGAGGGGAGGGACTTCAATGGGGTACCATGCCCTAGAGGAGCCGTTTTCTCCAGAAGAACTGGGGATCAATTATTATAGTGGGAGATCTCCAGCCACCACCTGTAAGTTGGCAACCCTATCTGGGGATCTAAGCAGTTTTGTACAACAGAAATTGGCACAAAAGGAAGTACTGATATCACGTGGTGATTGATAACAAGCCCAGTGTTTGAAAGGAATGCATTTCTGTGATTTTTACTGTCGCATGTTCTAAGAGAGAAGGGGAAAGGAGGAAAGCAAGTGGAGAAGCCGTGGGTGGTTTTCTGTCTGTTTTTGTGTTGTGTGCCTGAAGAGTGTGAGATCCCTCTCTGGAGGATTTATTTATTTATTTTAATGTAAAAGGGAAGGTGATCAATGTCCTCTAAGCTTGCTAAGGTATTTCGGTTGTTTTCATAAAAGGTTGATAGTCACCATATGAGCAATGGAATTAATATGTATGTGGTGTTATTTAGGTAGTTAAGCAACTACTGCAAGGTGCTAACCACCTTTTTTGCCTCACTGGATTATAAAGAAGCTAAGATTTGCGAACAACGTCTTCTTAAAAGGCCCTGTGACTTGATATAACTTGACTCAAACATCAGACTGTAAAATGAGGGTAGGGTATTGGATAGCAAACCAAAGAGCATGAGTATATACAAGGAGTTAGCATGGAGTTGAGACAGTTTTCACAAAGGTATTCAAATGTTTTGTGACGGGAAGGCTGAGCCTCCTCTTTCAAAGGACACCCCGGCTTGCCATATATTGGAAGTTTCCCAGCTGGTAGCTGATCATAATCTCCATTTTAAGGAAATTAAATCATTTGGACAAAGCCGTGGTACAACTGTACAAAATAACTGGAAGACCTTCAAGGGAATCATGTTCAAAAAGAAGCATAGTTGCCTGGCATCCACCCCCGACCCCATAATTAAACAAGCCTCTGTTCTGCAGGGTTATACACCAAAGCTCTATAGGGATGCTTAACTTGGCCTGAAGTCCATAAGGGGACATAGAGTTTTGTTGGTACAAAGAACAAGTATGTAAATCCTGTTCTTCTGGCTTATTGGCCAAGTATTAGTGCAAACTCCCTGGCAGAGCTCACTGCATTGATTCATTATGGAGTTTAGTTAACTCTATGGAGAACTATGCCCCAGTGTCCCATAGTATGTGGGCAGTTTGGTTGAATTCAGGCTGGTAAAATTCACTGCACCTTAACTACTGACACTCAGCCACACACTGCATTGGGAAAAGGTCACTGAAAAAAAATCTCTATTAAGCGTGAACCTACAGGACACTGAATGCTCGATGAATGTAGCACCAGCATTCGGTTAACAGCCCTGCTTATGGATCAAGAAGAAACTAGCACTGAATATGACACATTTCCCTTTTAATAAGGTCCTGTTCATTTGCTCCAGGTGAGCAGTTTAGGGATGAAAATTCTGTGTTCCTCACCTGCCCAAAGTTCTGCTGGACAGAGTGCAACTTTGGAAGGTTTTGGTCCAGGCAACGTTTTGGAATAGCAGGAGCTGTGTAAATGCTCTGACCATCGCAAAGTGGATTGTTATATGTCAAATTCTCCACTAATGCTCTGTCCCATTCATTTGGAAATACTATATTTTCAAGGTGTTTGGAAGCTGCCTTTTGAAGTACTGATGAGAGTGAGATTTGGCTCGGCTCACTCACTGTGGGGAGAGAGATGAGGTAACTGGGATTCAGACTATGGATTTTGGATGCTACTGAATGAAACGACGGTATAGAAATGTTTTGATAGCCAGCGTTGACTGGATCAGAAATTTTGGCACCACTGTGGTTCAGGAATTGGCCTGAATATCTACCCACTCAACAAGGTTTCCTGGGCAAAAAGTTATTTTTCTGAGCAGCAAGTTAGATCAAACTGTGCACAAGTGCTGGCCTCAAAAGCAGATTGCCATGACTCTTTCACATATCATACCTGGGTTTTTTTACCACAATAATGCTGGGAAATAAGGTTCTGTTGCACTGTTCTGGTTGCCATGGAGTTGGGTAAAAAGAGTACATTTTGATGTTTCCGGCCTCTGTAATTCTTTCAGCTGCAGATAAAGCTAACTTGAGCTCTGCTTTCTAACTGATGGAACTTCCTATCTTATCTGAGGCTGGCTGGATGCTGCCCCTTGCTTTCCAATTCTCTGTCCTTTAAGCATTATCACTGCTGTTGTTTTCAGCCACTTAGTTCAAACTTTTTTCAAGGAACACTCCATTTTTGGTGGATTCCCCTTGTTTTACAAAAAGGAAAAAGGATCCTGGTATATTGAGAATTGTGACTTCTACTTTGAATGACATGTACTACATGGATTTATTTATCCTGTATGTTTTTCCCCTTGGAAATATTCAGAAATATAATTTGTGTCATTCTTCCTTGTGTTTTGTTCTTTTCCCCTCTCTTTCATTTTTATAGAACATTCTACAGTACATCCTGTCTTTCACATGCATGTGTGCATATACACACTGTATACAAAGTAGGGTCAAACTTTGTAAGATCTTTGAACAGTAGAAATCCCTCAGGTCCAATGATATATTTTTACCCTGGGGCCACATGGTGGGATGTACACTTGTGAATTTCCTGATGGGTACTCAGTTCCAAGGCATGCAGGGCCTGATTTGAATAAGGATCTTAGTGCATGAGGATAGTGGACTCAAGCCTTCCCCTCCTCAGGCTCTTTTTCCAATCTGCAATGGCCCTGTATTATGTCTGAAACAAGCCATTCTGGTGCAACTATTTAGGCTTTAGGGTATTGCTCCAGAGGCGTCTGTTCTGCACGCCTGTCCTTTAGCGCTCATGAGATGTAGTGTTCTATAAAGAGATAGAAGCATGTCTGCAGTTATAGTCCCACACACCTCTTAACGTCACATATCTATAGATCTAATTCCCAAGTGTGTCCCCTGTCTGTGGATATCTAAATCCGCAGATGGGAGTACACTTACCACAAATAAGGGTTGGAGGTTTTTTTGCAAATTTGGGTGACCCCCTAGGTTCGCAGGAAAATCTGAAAAGTTAAAAATATACATATACTAGGAATAAGGCCCGTTATGGAAATAAATACAACGGGCTCTAGAAAGAGGCTCTGGGAGAGTGCCCCGGCTTTGGGCACTCAGTGACAATTTGCTGTGGCAATCTCAGCAGGGTATAATGACAGAGTCCACCATTTTCTCCAGAGGAACTGATCTTTGCTACCTGAAGAGCAGTTGTAATTTTGAGTGATCTCCAGTCCCCACCTGGAGATTGGGGCAACAATGGTTCCACATCAGGGAATGGCTGGATTGGAGGGTGGAGTCTATGGCATCGTACCTGTCTGAGGTGCCACCTCTCTTCAAACCTCACCCTCTCCAGGCTCCATCCCTCAAACCTCCAGGAATTGCCCACCTGAAGTTGGCAACCTGATCAGGACTGGGCCCAATGAGTTTTCTCCCAAAGGCCAACATAGGTGTGGAAAAGGCCTTTTACTGACAGAGGAGAAAGTACAGGTACCAACTCTGATTAGGGAAATACCTGGAGGTTTGGGGGGGTGGATCCTGTGGAGGGCAGCATTTGGGGTGTGTGTGGAAGGACTCAGCAGGGTATAATGCCATAGAGTCTACCCTCCAAAGCAACCATTTTCTCCTGGGGAACTGTCATCTGGAGGTCAATTGTAACAGTGGGAGATCTCCAGGTCCTACCTGGAGATTGGCAACCCTAGGGGAAAGTCAGCCACACAGCAGGGAGTTGAAGAAAATGGTTTGATGGTCGCTGGCCCACCTTGTTAGCCAGCCAGCCATGCTGAAGCTAAGCAGGAGAAAGAGCTTTTCCTCCATTTATTCTGACAGGAAAGTGGCCACTGGGGAGGGGGTTATGCTGAAAGTCCTTTGTTTTTTCACTCACAGAACCAACCAAGCTTGGCTGCCTACTGATGGCCACTGAGGGGACAGTCCTTCACAGGAGTCAAGAGAACTGTCTTCCTCAGGAGAGAGAGCTGGCCTGCCAGTAAATCTGACCTGCAAATGGGGGAGTGGGTGGGGAAGAGGAGCAGACCCAGCACCCGGCCAATGGCACGCGAGTACTCTTGAGTGGCAGCTGATGGGCCAATGGCTGAGGGAGGGCATTTTACAGCCAATGGGAGCACATGGAATTTTATGAAACCAAAAGATAAATATTATAAGGAGAGATACATTGGGGGGGGGGGTTAAATCCCCACCCCAAAGCACTCTCTGTGCATTCACAGACAACACAACTTACCTTTGAGGGCCCAGCTGCTGCTGCTGCTCCTGCAGAGCCACTCTGAGCCCAGCCATTGCGGTGAGGAAGGCCAGGAGACGCTCTGGGCCCAGCTGTGGCAGTGGGGAATGCTGGGAGAGGCCCTGGGCCTAGCCACCCCTGGGAGCTGCTCTAGGTTTGGAGCAGCTCCCAGACACCACTGCCTCTGCCGGCCGGCCTCAAAGACAGGGGAAAAGAAGGGGGGAAGAAAAGAAGGGATTGGCTTCAGGGAGGAAGACAGAAAGGGGGAGATAGGGGTATTGGCTTGAGGAGAGAGAAAGAGAAAGGAGAAGAGACTGGCTTGTGAGGGAGAAAGACAAGAAGGGGGTATTGGTTTGGGAGGGAGAAAGACAGGGAAAGGGTATTGGCGTGGGGGAGAGAAAGGAGGGGGATTGGCTGGGGAGACAAAAGAAAGGTGAGATTGGCTTGGTGGAGACAGAAAGGGAAAGAAGATTAGTTTGAGGGGGAGAAAGAGAAAAAAAGGGGGATTGGCTTGGGGAGAGAGACAGGTGGGGGAATGCCCCCTTCCCTACAAGTTTTTTGCAGGTCCCTATTTCTCTATTTATGTGTTCCTTAAGAGTGGCCCCCATCTGTGGATATCTGTATCTACAGACTGGGGCTACACTTGCACGAAACATATGTTCCTGCAAACTGAGGGGGACCCCATGGTTTTCAGAACAACCTGACATCTTGGGAAAATACACTGGGGTGTTATGACAGAACAGGCCCGCTTGACTTGCAGACACTGTTCTTCCCTCTTCCTCCTTTGTGCTGCTAGTCACTGCCAGCACATATTTAGGTTAGGGGTTCCCTCAGAGAGGAACAGGACTCTCACCTCCTAGTTCTGAGGCCTGGCCTCAAGCTCTCCTGCTACCCAGTGCCTGGCAACCACAGAGACAAAATGCTGCTTTGGGGCTCCCCTGGAGAGTTGGCCACTTACACATGGACTGCTTCCCTCCCCCCTAGGGGTCCCTCTTGCACAACAGCGTGTCCCAAAAGTAGTTGGGGGAACTATGTGATGCAGAGGTCCACTACCAGAATCAAGAGATTGAAATATTTATTAAGAAAGGGAAAGTTCACAAGCATACTTTAGCACAACACCAGATCAGCAAATGGAAATAACAGAAATTGGGAATAAACACTTTCCTTCTGTCCCTGTTTCCTACATATGCCCCAGCTAGATGTTACTGTAGAGCAGGCTAAAATAATCCTAAAGAGTTGCAAGTTTGATCCCTGGTTGTTCTGTTTTACTTGCAAGGCCGCCTGGTCTGAAGCAACAGGGCTGCTGCAGTGAACAGTCCAGCCCGAGGGCTGCCCCTTTGTCAAAGGTCCCGCACCAAGGGACAAAAGAGAGTGCCTCCCCCTTGCAGGGAAGTTTTGTTAATTCCCTGTCTCCACCCACTTTACATCACTTCCTCTTGGTGCATCCTGGGACGCACAGGTGCATTCTGGGTGCCCTCCTGGGTATACTTTCCCAGCAGAGTCATTAGCATTTCTATAGCTGGACTGTGGCAGGCAACTTGAACTGACTCTACCCATTCTTTAAATTATGGGGGGAGTAAGGTAAAGGTAAAGGTTCCCTTACTCGAAAGCCAGTTGAATCTGACTCTAGGATTGCGGTGCTCATCTCCGTTTCCAAGTCGAAGAGCCAGCGCTGTCCGAAGACGTTTCTGTGGTCATGTGGCTGGCATGTCTATACGCCAACCTCCCTCCAGGAGAAAATACATTTCTTCACAGGCGGTTTAACACCCCCCCCCCAATAAAAGATCATTCTCTGCACAAGTGAATGCACCTACCTCCAGCATGGTCATTGGTGGTGGCAGTGGAGCCTTGAACTCCCACTGGGCCCTACGGCAGAGCCCGGGAGACATACTGGGCTCGCTGCTGGCAGAACCTAGGAGCCTTGGCAGACCCAGTGAGAAAGTGTGAGTGGGAAATGGGATCCCTCCCGCACATGAGTTCCCCGGGCCCACACTTGTATATTCTAGCTGCAAAGTTGGCCAAATCCTGTGAACAGAACTGTGAATGAATAAGATACATGAAAAATGTACCAGGTTTGCAGAAAAATCTGAAACTTAAAAAAGAATACATTGGGAGGTTAAAAAAACCTCAAAATGATAAAAGGAACACTTTCAGCTTCAATAAACAGAAGCCCTTATTGGCAGCTGCTAGAGAAACACAGCATTCTAAGCTTGGTTTTTGGCAGGGGGAGGGAGCAGGGTCAATTCCAGTGGTGTTTGGGCCTTTGAGGGAAGACTCATCAGGCCAGACCACTGTGACTTGATACCACCCAACTGCATGACTTCTAGGGTTGCCAAGTACTTACCGTAATTCAGCGGGGGACACAGAGTCCCCAGCCGGAACATTCCTCCATGGAACACCAACGCCGCACAATGCCATCGCCAGGAAGTGACACTGGGCGATGCTCTGGCAATGGGGCTGGAAACTCGATGGTACTCCCCCCCCGGGAATGGTCCTGCCAAGACGTACCGCCGAATTACGGTAAGTTCTTGGGAAGCCTGATGACTCCCCTGGGCCTGGCTGCTTGGTACTGTTCATCAGGCCAGTCTGGTGTAGCGGTTAGACTAGAGCTCCAGCATAGGATCTGGGGGATCTGGGCTTAAATCATCAGTCTGCCATGGAAGCTCCCTCCATCACGTGCTTTCAGCTTAACCTACCTCACATGGTTGTTGTGAGGATAAAAAGGAAGAGAGGGGAGTGACGTAAATTGCTTTAGTCCCCACTGTGGAGAAAGGTGAGGTATACATAGTAGAAGATAGGAGGCAGCTAAAATACAGGTTGGTGAATAGGTGGAAAGGAGATAATGAGGCAGGAAAAGGGGAGAGGATCTGGGGGTTGCCAGAAGGATTGAAAGGGAAAATGATGTGCTCCCCCAGAAGTCCTTGAAGATTCCCTACCATGCATTCCCTACCGATGGCTGGCACCATAACAACTGTGCCTTAGTTTTCCTAGTGTAGAGGCTGTGGGGGTGGAATCATAGACTCATAGAATGTTAGAGTTGGAAGGGACTTTGCAGGTCATCTAGTCCAACCCCCTGCACTCTGCAGGAGCATAGCCTAAAGGTAGCCCTACAACGCACCTGAAAGATGGTCGTCCAGCCTCCGCTTGAAAACGTCCAAGGAAGGAGCATCCACCACCTCCCAAGGCAGTCTGTCCCACTGCTCAACCACTCTTACAGTTAGGAAATTTCTCCTGATATTTAGCCGATATCGACTCCCTTGTAATTTCCACCCTTTAGATCTAGTCTTGCAATCCAGAGCAAGAGAGAATAGATCTGCTCCATCTTCTACATGACAGCCCTTCAAAGATTTGAAGACTGCAATCATGTCCCCTCTAAGCCTTCTCTTTCCCAGGCTAAACATACCCAACTCTTTCAGCCTTTCCTCGTAAGACTTGGATTCCAGCCCTCTCAACCATCCTGGTTGCCCTCTTCTGAACATGCTCAAGCTTGTCAGCATCCTTCCTAAAATGTAGTGCCCAAAACTGGACACAGTACTCCAGGTGAGGCCTGACCATAGCAGAATAGAGTGGAACTACCACCTCCCATGATCTGGACACAATGCTTCTATTAATACATCCTAAGATTGCATTAGCTTTCTTCGCAGTCACATCGCACTGCAGGCTCATGTTTAGCTTGTGATCAACCAGAACACCCAGATCCCTTTCACATGTGCTGCTGTCAAGCCAAGTCCCTCTGTGCCTTTGATTTTTTGTACCTAAGTGTAGGACTTTGCACTTCTCTACTGAAATTCATTTTATTTGTCTCAGCCCACTGTTCCACCTTACCTAGATCACTTTGAATCCTGACTCTGTCTTCTTCAGAATTAGCAATCCCACCCAGCTTTGTGTCATCAGGGAAAGCTAAAGACTGGGGGACTGATAAAGGTAGGCTTGCTTTTTGGTGGGAAGGTAACCAAGTTTGCACTAGCCTGCCTTGAGCAGACAACTGGTGTCCTAACCTTTGGATCTGTGCAATGGTGCTTGTATTTCTAAAGGTTTGACGGACATTTACATACAAGAGACATCACTAACTAGCAATGTCCAATCAAAAAATAGCACCTGCACCCGAATGATTACAGTGGGGGCCCATGCTCCCTCTAAGCTATGGAGTCCTGTGAGCAAAAACTCTACTTTGCGAGCTACCGGCATTAAAGTTGCGAGCAGGTGACTTGGCTGCTGCATAGATTAGTTTGCTTTGTAGCCATTCTTCCTGAGCTCAGACAAAAATGTGTGAGCCGGAGGCTAAAAAACTGTGAACTAGCTCACACTAACTCAGCTTAGAAGGAGCACTGGTGGTGGTGTCTCCTCTGAATGGCATGTCCTTGGGAAGCGGCCACAGCAGGACATTCAGTAAGCCCGCAAATTAAGAATGCTGCAGATGTGGGACTGACAGCTTTGTCTCAGGATGACCCGTGCCTGAGCCTAATCCATCACGGCTGCCTCTACCAAGGCACGGGCGCCCCTTTCTTCTTCATTAGCAGTCTGAATGAAACGTAACTGTGACTGGCAATCAGTCTGGCCTGGCCTCTAGACTGACCAATTTGCAAGGCTATAAATAAATAAGGCAGGATCAGCAACCCTGACAAGCACCCAGGATTCATTGGCTGGCTTCTGACAGTGAAGATCAAGTTTGTTTCCTTGTTTTTGCTAACAAGGGAGTAGGTCAAGAAGCTATTGTGGAGATACACTAGGCCAGCCGGATGGCAGACCTGCCGGCTGCCAATATTCAGTGTTCAGCTCAGCCAAAAACAACAATTTGCAATCACAATACCCTTAAAACCAATGGAAGCTTTCATTAGATAGAAACTGCGGATAGTTTTCTTTCTTTCTCTCTCTCTCTCTCTCTCTGCCTGTTCCTTTATTGGAGGACACTTGAAGTACTTTATTGGAGGACACATGAAGTACTGAAGCAGACCATTGGTCCATCAAGCTCAGGAATGACTACTCAGACAGGCAGCTGCTCTACAGGGCCTCAGGTGGAGGTTTTTCATATATATCAACTACTACCTGATCCTTTTAACTGGAGGTGCCAGGGATTAAACTTAGGAACTTGTCCATGCCAAGCATGTGAGCCTCAACACCAGGTCTTTGCATCTGGGCATCCATTGGGAAATGGCTGGCATTCCCACTCAGCATATAGTTTAGGGACAGAGCGTGTTCCCACAGACCTGCATCTAAAAAGGAGGCACAGCAGCCTTCCGGTAACCGGAGCTTCGTAGGAATTCCTGTGGGGATAATTCTATCCTGGGCTTGGGGGCGCTGGCTTTGATTTATAGGGCCTCTTATCCCACACTGGAGCTGCGGTGGCTCAAGTGGTTAAGACGCTGAACTGCAGGCCTGTGGAAGGTCAGTAGTTCAGCAGTTCGAGACCTGGGTGCCGCATGACGGGATGAGCTCCTGTCTCTAGTTCCAGCTCCTGCCAACCTAGCAGTTCGAAAGCAAGAAATTGCAAGTAGATGAATAGGTACCACTTTGGTGGGAAGGTAACAGCGTTCCGTGCGCCTTGATGTTTAGTCATGCCGGCCACATGACCACAGAAACGTCTTTGGACAGCACTGGCTCTTCGGCTTTGAAATGGAGATGAGCACCGCAACCCTAGAGTCGGATTCGACTGGCTTTCGAGCAAGGGAACCTTTACCTTTACCTTTACTATCCCACACAGGTGAAATTAAAGCATTGTCCTTTCATGATGACAGAAACGCACTTGCTGTATCTGAGCTTGATGGCTGGCTGAGTCTGGCTGCGATCTCACACGCTAAAGAATCCAGTTTCAATCCACTTTCAGTGCATTATCCAACTGGATTTTGCCAGTCCACACAGTAAAATCTAGTTGGAGAGAACACTGAAAGTGGATTGAAAGTGGTGGGTGTGACTGCAGCCAGAGAGATGGTTCTGAACACACGTCTGGGCTTGTTGGCTTTGCACACAGAGAGGGCCAGACTTGCTCTGTGCCAACTTTGGCCCTAACCTGGTCAGGATACCATCCTTCATGTAGCAAGGGGAGGCTTGGGCTAACAAGCACGTGCTCTGCCACTCAGTTGTAGACCACCCAGATGATCTTGATGTGGTTTCAGATTATCCTTTTACCATACCTCTGTACCTGCTGTGTAGTCTTACCACACCCCGGTTACTGATAGAGGGTGAGAGCTTAGTTTGGCCTTATGTATGGTCTGTGAAATAGGTGTGTTTGGTAGACTAGCAAGTGTTTGGATAGGAAAGAAAACTTTTTATTTGGCTGACCAGCTGCCAAAGGGGGATCAGGCTCCCCCATCGGCAAAATATGGCATCTCAAACCTGCACGGCTGTTGTCATCCCTGCAAGACCAGCTGTCCAACTTCCTTCTTCTATGTAACCACGTAAAGGCTGGGATCCTGGTTATCTTTTTTACATCTAACCACTCTGTCCTCTGTGTGTGTTAACGCCAAACAAAATAAGCTCTCCCCCAATAAACTGGTGATAGTCCTGGTTAGTCCTGGAGAGCCAGTCTGGTGTCGTGGTTAAGTGCGCGGACTCTAATCTGGGAGAACCGGGCTTGATTCCCCACTCCTCCACTCGCACCTGCTGATGTGACCTTGGGTCAGTCACAAGCTCTGGCACAGCTATTCCTGAAAGAGCAGTTTCTGTCAGAAGTTCTCTCAGCCCCGCCTACCTCACAGGGTGTCTGTTGTGGGGAGGGGAAGGGAAAGGAGTTTGTAAGCCTCTCTGAGATGCCTTTGGGCAGTGAAGGGCGGGGTATAAATCCAATCTCTTCCTCTGATTCTTCTTACTGTTGTGTAGTTTTGAATTCACTGGTTTTTATTTTCCCCACTCATATGTGGTTCATCTTTGGGAGCTCAAAGCTGCATGTTAGCTTTAACAGAGTATCCTCTGGTATATATAATTCTGTTTTGGTCATGGACTCCCCTGAACATTCCAACATGCTCCAAAGTGAGTTGGCTGTCGGATCTGTCCTTCTCAGGGTCTCCCTAGCCAGTGGCTGAGTTCTGTGAGTCCTGCCCACAGAACCAGCTGGTGCAAAAATCTCCACAGAAGATTTTCCTCAGGAGAGAACACAGAGAGTTTGCATCTGCCTAGACTCCTACGACACTGCCTGTCCCAGCCTGTTCTACAGCCCAGATGACTCTTCTACAGCCTGGAGGATTTCCCGAGGTCGCTAGCCAGCCTTTACCCACGGCACAGAGCCACATGCTGGCCTGAGGCCAAAAGGACCATTTCCCTTCCGGGCCCTGAGGCTGCGGACTTTCTCCAGGCTCCCTTTCACAGTGCCAGGGCCATCTTCTCTTCCCTGGGCCCTTCCTAGCTTGCCTGCCGGGATGGCGCAGGGGGCATTTAAATCCCTCCCTGGGGCTTCTCTGGCTGGCATGCTGAAGCAGTCCAGCCAGAGAAGCCCAACAGAGCCGCCCCACTCCCTTTCTAGCTGGCCTGCCAAGGCAGGGGAGCTAGGAAGGACCCAGGAGGGCACAGAGAGGGGTTAAATCCCTCTCAGGGGCTTCTCCGGCTGGTGTGCTGAAGCAGGTCAGCCAGAGAAACCCGACAGAGCCTGGCAACCAGTGAAGACTTGACACCAGACAGTATATGTTCTTGGGTCAACCATTTATACTGGTTTTTGTGAAGGATGGGTTGTTGTTGTTTTTTAAAGATCAGGCATGAATAAACTGACTACTCATGCAAATGCAAGCGCTTTAACAAACCTCTTCACTAAAATCTAGGTATTCTCCACTTCAGTCACTTCACCTCTCTAGGGCCCTGGAACGAATGTTCTCCCTTCTCATGTTTAATGAGCCTCTGAGTTACACAGATTCAAAGTGACAAATAATTTAAAAAGTTATCATTGGGTCCCAGTCTGTTTGTGTCAAGTGCATAACGAGAAAGTGGGGCATCCTCCGGTATATATCATTCTGTTTTGGTCATGGACTCCCCTGAACATTTCAACACACTTCGAAATCAGTTCGCTCCCTGATCTGTCATTCAGAGGTCTCCCTATCCACTGGCTGCTTTGCCTGAGTCCTGCTTCCAACATTCTAAACAGTTTGCTGTTCCTCTCCCCCCCACAGCCAGTCAGAACACAGAGGTCATTTGCATATGTGGGCTGACTGGCCTTTGCCTCGGAACATAGAGGCCTTACTGGCCTTTGCCTCTAACATTCTAAACAGTTTGCTGTCGCTGTTCTGAGGTAAAATACATTTCCCCTTAGTGCCTGTTGGGGGAAACCATTGTTGCGAATCTCCAGGTGAGGGCTGAAGATCACTCAGAATTGCAACTGCTTTCCAGATGGCAGAGATCAGTTCCCCTGGAGAAAATGGTGGACTCTGTGTCCTTATATCCTGCTGAGATGGCCCCTGTATGACAGCCAATGTGACGTAACAGTCAGAGCTTCAGAGCATGGTAGAGGCTGCAGGTGATGGTGGGGTGGAAAGCTGAAGAGTGAGGAGAAAATAAAGGTAGGTTGATGTTTGGCTGGAAAGGAGATAGAGTTGCCAACTTCAGGTGGGAAATTCCTGGAGATTTGAGGGATGGAGCCTGGAAAGGGTAAGGTTTCAGGAGGGGTGGGACCTCAGACAGATACAATGCCATAGACTCCACCCTCCAAACCAGCCAGTCCCTCATAGAGATCCACTGTTGCCAATCTCCAGGTGAGGGCTGGAGATCACGGAATTATAACTGCTCGGGGTGGGGGGAGATGGAAAGCTGAAGTCAGAGGGGCAGGTCAAGGTAGGTTGATGGTTGGCTGTGAAGGAGATAGGGTTGCCAACTCCAGGCTGGAAAATTCCTGGAGATTTGAGGGGTGGAGCCTGGAGAGGATGGGATTTGAGGAGGTGTGGAACGTCAAACAGGTACAATGCCATAGACTCCACCCTCCAAACCAGCCAGTCCCTCATAGAGATCCATTGTTGCCAATCTCCAGGTGAGGGCTGGAGATCACTCAGAATTACAACTGTTCTTCAGGTAGCAGAGATCAGTTCCTCTGGAGAAAATGGTGGACTCTGTGTCATTATACTCTGCTGAGGTCGCCACAGCAAATTGACACTGAGTGCCCAAGACTGGGGCACCCACCCAGAGCCTCTTTCTAGAGCTTGTTGTATTTATTTGCACAAAGGGCCTTATTCTTAGTTGTAAATAATGTACAAACCTTCCCCTCCCCTGTTCTGCACACATTCAATAGGAAGGTTGAGAAAAAGCTCAAATTGTAGGAAAGTGCACCTGTCTCTTCCAGTTACCTCCTCTCCTGCTAATTAAAACACCAACTTTGAGTAGAGAGAGGGACAATAAGTGGCAGAGAGGGCTCCAAGTCATCAGTGGCTGTGAGGGATGCCAGTCTCCGGGTGGGACGTGGGGACCCCCCAGGATTACAGCTCATCTCCAGACTACAGAGATCAGTTCCCATGGAGAGAATAGATGCTTTGGAGGGTGAACTCTGTGGCATTGTCCCTGTCCTCCCCAGGCCCCACCCCCAAACTCCAGGAGTTTTCAACCAGGATCTGTCAACCCTACCTCTTCATCTTCTGCTGGTGGCCAGGGAGGACCTGGCAACTTTATTTGCTTCCTTAGGAGAGTTGTAGAAACCAGGGTGATGCTGTTTTGGCTCTTGTCAACATTGTAGCTGTTGGGAAATTGTGTGGCTTTATGCTTGTTAGAGCCTGAATTGCAGAGCAAATTGCACAGCAACAAAGCTCAGCTATTTCACAGCATTTGGCTTAAAAGGAAAACAAGGTGACAAAAGCATAAAAACAAAACCTGAGACTGGAGGTGAAGTAAAATTACAGAAGAAAAAAAATATTTATTGAGAAATATTCCCTATCCATTGGATCACTTCTGCCTGGACACTGTTACTATAAACAAGCTGCTTGCATGAATGTAAGTATGTGTATCAGGTATATGAAGCTTGCCTGCCCCTCTCAGGGAGGAGAGGTGGCCACGATTATGTACTTTTTCAGAGAGAACAAAGAAAGGGACAAGAAGACTACAGCAGGAAAACAGGAAAACTGCCAATTTACTTGTGGGCAATGAGAGACATCACCTTTGAGCATGACAAAATAGGGAGAAAATACTTGTCCCCAATTCTGCTATTCAGATGTCTCCCTCCAACGTCCAAAAAAAGCACAGGAATTGCCATTTTCCCAACAGTAGCTGCTTCCATGTGACCTCTTATTCTGGTAATGGGGGAAGAGAAGATGTGAAAGCCATTCAAGAGCTGCTGGAGTAATACAAGATGGGAATGTCTAGGAAAATCGGAACATAGACAAGTTTCCCTGTTAGAACCCCACAGACAACACCAGTAACATGGGGACAAAAGTATACACTGCATGCGCATGCAAGACTACCATGTCAACTTGTCCCATACAGTGACTTGCATGTCTGAAGGATGGAGAACTGTGAACAATTTCAGGGGGGGGGAGGATGAACGAATGGGGGTATTTTTAAAAAGCAGGTTGCAAGCTATTTTTTTTTTAAATGTCACAATATGCTTGTTCAAGCTCTCTGTTCAACAATTTAAAAATTCTATGCCAAAGGAGCTTGCTTTTCCAGTTTCTGCAGGCTTCTTCCAGTCATAGGATGCCAGGGTAGCTGTGGGTGACTCACTCGCAGCCTCACCTACCTCTGAGGGGTATTGTGAGGATAAAAAGGGGTAATCCCTTGGAAGATGTAAACATAAGAACATAAGAGAAGCCAATGTTGAATCAGGCCAATGGCCCATCTAGTCCAACACTCTGTCACACAGCGGCCAAAATATACCAGGTGCCATCAGGAGGTCCAGCAGTGGGGCCAGGGCACTAGAAGCCCTCCCACTGCTGCCCTCTCCAGCACCAAGAATAGAGTGCATCACCTGCCCCAGACTGAGAGTTCCCATCTATACCCTGTGGCTAATAGCCACTGGTGGACTTCTGCTCCATATGTTTATCTAATTCCCTCTTGAAACTGTCCATGCTTGCAGCTGCCACGACCTCCTGTGGCAGTGCCACGACCTCCTGTAAAATACAGCAGATCAAACACCAACCTGTTCCTACCTTCCAGAAACCAAGAGGAACACACATTTTGCATTTGTTACGCCAGTGCAGTGTGGAGATTAGTTTTCACTGAGGCATAAATAACTCCAATCCAATGACTTTTTTATTAACCACTTTACTTTGCACATTGAGGAAGAGCAGAAGAGGAGTTGCTAATTAAATGTTTATTGTGAGGGACCTTATATATTATACACTATGAACCATTCTATCCATTAAACAAACCATTTAGTTTCCCATAAAGCTGCACGACAGTCTGTTATTAGGTTAATCAGCATGCACACCCAGCCCCGCTGCCTTTCCATCTAATTGCCTTTACTTAAACTCGCTTCACATTTTTATTTAATTAAGCCCAACTACCATCATGGAATTACATGCGATGCAATCAGAGGATACAAATGCCCCCTCAAAGTCAACAGAAATGGGGGGGGAAACCTTAAATTAGCTACAGATTCATCACTATAGTAATGCTAAAATTTAACACTAGAGACTTTAGAAAATCTGGTGTAGCACTTGGGTACAATTCTGAGAAAATGAGACACAAATAAGGGCTTTTAAAAAACACACGATATTTGAAGTGTTTCCCCCACAGTTGTAAATGTTCTGATTTTGAAACAGGAAGCTGTGTGTTATGAAAGGACAAGCGTGTATAGTTTCTCCACTGCTCCACTGCTGGTGAGGATATGGTTATATAGTTTCTCCATTGCCACTATGGATGCCAATACAGCACAGCGGCAACAGGGCTGCCACTTGGCATTCCCCATAGTTTCCCTGCCACAGTCCCCCAGAAGCAGCGACCCTTTCTGTTTTTTTTAAAGGGCAATTGAATATTGTTACATTGACATAACAATTTGTGTATCAGGTTCCCTGAATTCCCAGCTTTCTTTCTTTTTTAAAAAAGTAGGTCTGTATCCCCCTTTTCCCCTGTTATATCTCTGCAATGTGGGGGACTAGAGACTTACTGAAGAAAAAAGCAAGTTGGGAAATCAGATAATGTTATACACGGGCCCCGTTCACACTGAGCATTTGCCCTGCTGAAGGCACAGGAGCCCTGCGGACTTTCCGTGCGCGTTCATACGAGCACATCTGGGAGGCATAGTGCTCCCGTGGCCAACCCGCGGCTTCCCTCTGAAAATGCGGAGTAAAAAACTAGTAGGTCCAAAGTACTAGTTTCTGGAAACCCCGGGGCAAAGGCTGGCGTCTGATCGCGGGAGCGCCGGTATCCCACGGCTTCCGACGCCCACCCATGTCCCCGGGGTTTCCGGATGTTGTAAGTTTCCCTGGGATGCGCACCAACACTGGACAGCGCATGCGCACACACAAGTCACCGACAGCGGCCCGCCCCCCCCAATGGCGCATGCGCACTTCGCACTTGCGTGGTCTGCTGTGCTGCTGTTTTGCCGCGCTACAGCAGCGCGGTGTGATCGCAGCGCAGAGCTGGAGTGTGGCAACTCGGTGGTCCGTGAGATCGGGCTACTGTGCCTTATTTAGCTCTGGGGCAAACTGCCACGCCTCTCCCCCGCGTTTTCTGGCCCGTATGACCGGGGCCACAGATTGTTATACTGATATCATAATGTAGCCACTGAGGGAACAAGGGCAGGGGGAAATGGCTGCCATGCAGGCAAGACTAAGAAAATCTGAACTTTCACATCACCTAGCAGCCATCCAGGCTTTGCTGCAATCTTTTCCAAAACTTTCCAGCTATGCAAGTTTGGAAGAGATCATAGAAAAGCTGGGGAAATGCTGTGGAGGAGGGGGGTGAACCAAACTCCCAGCAGTATTGAACCCAGAACAAATACCTCATGTAGATATGGCCAAGATCACTAATTTCCTCTGCATAACACAACAAGCATCCAAACTGCTGTCAGGTTTAAAAACAAGTAGATCCAGTCATTCTTGCACAAAGAAAGGTTTTATTGGACTATCTTGCTAAAACCCACAGTAGGAGGTCATTGTCAGGAATGGGGGCGAAGCAAAGCAAGCTAGCTTATAGTGTGATGCAATAAAGCGCCTAGCAAATGAAATTTGAGCACTCACGCGGGAACTCCCGGCGGGAGAAATACTTCATGAACGGGAGACTACTCCCCCCTCCCCTTGCCTTCCCAGGACTGGAAAATTCTCAGTAAAACAAGAATAGTCCAAAGCCTACATTCAAGGCCACCGTGATAAGGAAAAGCGGCAGAGAAGAAGCTCCCACGTTTCTGCCTGCATAGCTACGCAAGCGCAAAGCAGGGTAGGGAACACAAAACAATGGATTCAGTGAGAAACATCAAAGGCATTTTCTGACAACTGCTTTCAAAGGCAGACCCGTGTAGGGTGCCTAACAGAAGCAGATCCTTAAGGTTATGATAGCATGAATGGCTGTGGCCGTGACTCAAGACAGGGATCTAAACTCTGGTCGATATGCGACTTTTTATCATTAGACTTACCTCTTTCTCCAATAGGAGTGGAGGGCCTTAACAAGAAAGGAAGATGATAAATTAAGTAAATAAACAAAACACCCAAGGTGTCAACAGAGTCTGGTAGAGTAACCCTTACCTGATATAAAATGTCAGCCTTGTCAAAACAGAATCAGCCCCATCTTATTTGGATTTGGTGTCACCTTGGAGCCCCAACTGCACATTATGTTTTCCACCAGATCCTCCTCCTGGGGTCTGCACCATCAGATGTGTGTCGTATGTTCATGCTAGGAACTCAGTTCCCAGGTGTCCGTGGGCACAATTTGTATTGAGATTGCAGCACGTAAGAGAAGGGGCTCCAGCCTTCCCCCTGGCCATTTCATCACCCTAAAACAGTCCCAGGGTTTGCCTCACTGGGGTCTTCACTCCTATACTGCCCAACTAGGGCTAATAGCACACCTTGGGGAAGTTTCAGGTCAGGAAAACAAAGCTGGGAGAAGGATTAAGCCCCTTCTTGTGTGCTGGGTCTGCAGACACCTGGAAATTGAGTTCTAGGACACGAGGTGTCTAGTCTTACCGACCTGTATAAAATGTAAGACCTTCTCCCACAGCCATGTGACCACTGCAAAGCTGAGCATTGCCCCAAGACTGAGCAGCAGCATCTGATGGGTGTATTCAGGGGGGGGGAAGCTTACAGCTGAGTATCATCAGCTATGAATGAAGTCACTTAGGTATTAAACAATATGGGGAAAGTAACAAGCCCTGATAGAGCTCCCACACAAGGGATCCCCCATGGCTAACTCCTCCAGTACTACCACTCTTTGATTAGTGAGTCAAGAGTCATATCTAGCTAGCACTTTATGATTGTGGATTGCTTTAAACTGGTTTTATCTATGTTTACAATTGTTTGTTTATATCTTATCCTTCTGTAAGCTGCCCTGAGCCTGCCTTGCTGGGGAGGGTGGGGTATAAATTGAACTAATAAATCAATAAACAAAATAAACTAAAAACAGATACTTATCCTTCTTTTGTTAAAGGGTCATGAGAGAGCCGAGCAAATGGTGAAATGGTTCATTCTCGTGCCTCTCCCTGATCATGCTTGAAAAGGTGCTGTGAAGATCCAGCCATAGATGTCTTAGCATTTTGTCTATTTTGGCCTTAATCGTACATACATCATTGACTATGTTCAGAACACCCTTGAAGCACAGTGCACCAGAGATCATAGAATCATAGAGTTGGAAGGGACCTCCAGGGTCAACTAATCCAAGTACCTGCACAATGCAGGAAATCCACAAATACCTCTCCCTCCACATCCGCATGCCCAGAAGATGACAAAAAACCTCCCTGGACAAACTGACCTGGAGGAAAATTGCTTCCTGACCCCAAAGTGGCAACCAGCATTTCCCTGGGCATGTAAAAAAGGGCCACAAGAACTAAGCCCTGAGGCAACCCTTCCTGCCCTCCCTCTCATGAGCTGCCTAAGTTCACACAATCAACACTGCTGTCAGATGGCCTCTGTTTGAAAACCTCTAAAGAAGGAGAGCCCACCACCTCCCCAGGAAGCCTGTTCCACTGAGGAACCACTCTGTTAGGAAGTTCTTCCTGATGTTTAGCTGAAAACTCTTCTGATTTAATTTCAACCCATTGGTACTGGCCCAACCTTCTGGGGCAACAGAAAACAACTCTGCACCATCCTCTATATGACAGCCCTTCAAGTACTTGAAGATGGTTATCATATCATCTCTCAGTTGTCTCCTTTCCAGGATAAACATACACAGCTCCATCAACCTTTCCTCATAGGACTTGGTCTTCAGACCCCTCACAGCCTCTTGGCCATATTTAGGCTTACAGATTCCACTAGACTTGAAAGACTTACTTCAGTTTAATCTAATTAAAGCACAAAAAGATATAGAATACTTGATTGTTCAGTGGACTACATGCCAACCTTCTTGGTCAGACTGCTATAATGTTATTAAATCCTTTCTTCTCCCAAAATTTCTATACTATTTCCATATGTTACCTATATCGATCTCTGATGCTAAATTGGCAACTTGGCAGAAACTTCTAAACAATTTCTTATGGTCAGGCAAACACCCCCCCCCCAATCAACTCATGATTTGATATAAGTCTTGGCATCTCGCAAGCAAAGGGGATTTAGCCTACCCAATCTCCAAAAGTATTATGAGGCCTCTCATTTGATGATTATAGTAAAAATGTTATGCTCCAAAGATGTACAGGACTGGATGTTGATTCCTCAGATCTTTGTTAAGCCCTGCTCTCTAAAAGATATAATATGGCATACAAATTCTTCCAGAGCTACGTTAGCAACTCATAATGACTTTCTCCGTACATCTATTTGTGTCTGGGATAGACATAAGAAATGTTTGGTCCCAAAAATCTCTTTTTTCTTCTTTTCTACATCAACCTTGGTTCCCTCCTGGTTCTCAGAAATCTTTTTGCACACCATGGAATAAAGCACAGATAGGAAGCCTTCTAGTTATCTCTGACAAACATGGTATTCTAGATAAATACAGAATAGAAGAAAAGTTACATGACAAAATACACTGGTTTCAGTATCTTCAACTGAAAAGTTTGGCAGACATTCTCAGACTTCATACATAGCATGTTTGACCTCTCACTACATTTGAAAAAAATCATCAAAACATATACTACTACCACAAAGGGCTTAATTACCTCACCCTATGCATTATTGATAGACCATGCTAGTTCCACATCACTTCACTACCAAAAAATCTGGCAATCCACTTGTCATTTAAAAATTTCTGGAGATCAATGGAACAGAATATGGGTCTCATCTCTATTTAAATCCCCCTCTATTAGTATTACACTTCAAACACATGGGTACATTACCCCATATCAGTTGTCTCTCATGACACCCTCATGTACCTGCTACTGCTGGAAACACTGTGGTATGATGGGAACATATGGACATTGCTGGTGGGGATGTCCCATCATCAACACATTCTGGCTTAACATATTTGACCACATCAAAATTATTACTGGACTTAGCATGCAAGTTACACTAGAACTCATATTCCTAAATCATTGGCCTACCCTGGAACACCAAGCGTCTACCAGAGACCTAATCACAACTTTATTGATAGCAGCTAAAACAGCCATCGCTTCCAAATGAAGGGATAAATCTGGGCCATCCCTTGCACTACGGCACTCAAAAATTTGGAACCTTTTCATAATGGAAAAAATCTCTGACTCATTCTACTGATCACTCTTCTCAATCCAAATTTATTGCAAAATGGTTTCTTGCCACTGAATATATGTCTTCTCATGAAGTGGTTCCTCAGAGACTTCAAACATTGAATTTATTATGTTCTAGTGTCCTACCACACTGTTTTAACTTTTCATATTCTGCACTAACTAATCAACTCTAAACAAACTCTGATACTATCTATACTAAGGTTATTGTTATTATGACTGTTCTTATATGTCTCCTTGGTATTCTTATTGATGATATTGACGTAACTTCATACTCTTATGCATCTGACTATTAAATTAATAATTATTGTTATCACGTTGTAATTTTTTGTATGCATTTAATACACAGCCCTATTTCTCAGTGTATTAACTATATCTTTAGGGACTCTGTACTATTCTGTAGACCTTGATATATTGTTACATTTTATATTGTTCTTTGGAAAATTTAATAAAATATAATTTTTTAAAAAAGAAGTGAGCAGTGTCTCACGAAAGCTCATACCGTGCCACATATTTTGTTAGTCTTTAAGGAGCTACTGGTCTCTTGCTCTTTCCTATGGCTATAGACAGACTGATACAGCTGCCCATCTTGATCTATGGGTAAAGAAGCACAAGTTCTGGTTTAAAATCACTTCACTGCATTCTGCAGAGTATTTGGGATGACCACATGACATCCTTAGGTCTTCAAGATGTTTACCTGTATATTCCACCTTCCAGACTGTTCTTCCCATTTTGATTTTTCAGGGCCAGCATTTCCAATACCAGGCCTTGACCTTTGGGCTGACATCATCTCCAAGGGTGTTGTCCAAGGTCCTGGTAGTTCTATTAGCCTACCTATGAATCCACCTTTATTCTTACCTGGATGATATCCTCCACAGATCCTAGGAGTCAGAGGAGGTGAGCTAGGACACCAAGTCCATTATGCAATCTCTTCAGGCACATGGCTGCCTGATCAATGTGTTAAAATGATAATAATAATCTAACACCCTCTGGGGACATAGTCCACTTAGGGGCCAAGATTCAGACAAGTATGGCCAAAGTGTTTTTACATGCAAAGAAGTAGAAAAAAAATTCTTGGAAAGGTTGAAAGAAACCTGGCAAAGCTTGGTGGACCTCATGCACCAAACTCACAGTACTGGGACTGAGGATGTAGTCCACAGATCGGATTCCTTGGGCCTGCTTCCATGCCAGGCCCTTACAATGCACTCTTCTCCCTTATCAGAAAGACACATACACTCACAAATACACTGCAAGGATCAGATTGTCCAAGGCAGATGGAGCCCATTGGAAGATATGAACAGTATGGACTGGCTAGAACATGGGGCAATCAGACTAGCACTGTGTGCTTTCCAAATCCTATCGAGGAACAAGTATGTGCTAGGGCACATAGTCAATACTATGGCCAAGGTGCACAGCAATCGGCAAGGAGGCACCAGATTAATAGTACTCCCCCATGAGTCCAAAATCCTGTTCTTTTAAGCAGGGGGAATTTTTTTTTTTGGTAGTCTAAAAGCAGAACACCCTTAGAGTCTTGCAAACCACCCAGCCAACTGGCCGAGCAGGAAGGATTTAGATCTAGGAGAATGAAGTCTACACAAAAACATTAGTAAAATCACACTTTTTTCAGGATTCCTATCTTGGATCTTTATGCAACATCAAACTATAACCAAGTTGCCAGGTTTCTAACCAGTTTCTATTATTACAGGGCAGAGGACAAGGGCACACGCACTTGTTGTTGACCCAGTGGTCTGCTGTACACTTTTCCTCTGACCACACTGATCAGCTGAGGCCTGGACAGTGTCAAAAGAAACAACGGAGGTGATTTTCATATCTCCCTTCTGGCACAGAAGTTTTTGAGTCTCAGAGCTAATGAAGAAACATATGGAGCAGAAGTCCATCAGTGGCTATTAGCCACAGGGTATAGATGGGAACTCTCAGTCTGGGGCAGGTGATGCACTCTATTCTTGGTGCTGGAGGGGGCAGCAGGGGGAGGGCTTCTAGTGTCCTGGCCCCAATGCTGGACCTCCTGATGGCACCTGGTATATTTGGGCCACTGTGTGATAGAGTGTTGGACTAGATGGGCCATTGGCCTGATTCAACCTTGGCTTATCTTATGTTCTTAAGATGTCACTATCTCCACCATGGAGATTGCCAAGTGATGGGTTCTCCTCGTACAAGGCCACTTTCAATGCCTTTTCAGTGCACTTTCCAACAGGATTTTTACTGTGTGAACCGTCAAAACCCAGTTGGAAAGTGCATTGAAAGTGGATTGAAAGTGGATTATTTAGTGTGTGACAGTTTAGAGATGGAACTGGCGGATTTAGTAGGACTGGGCCTTCCAAGTTAAGTAGTTGACAGCATGTTGCAGTCCAGAATACCTGCTTCTAGTGGTCTCTGTAATGTCAGAGATTCAGAAGTGGACCAGTACCAAAAAACTGGATCCACTGAAACTTACTTACAAAGGGTGCGTTCAGACGGATCTTTTGATCCGCCATAGGAACGACTCCCTTGCGGATCAAAAATGCATGACCAGACAGAAACATCTGGGAAATATTCCGGTCCCGTAGGCATCCCGTTCTGCTGCGCCTCCAATCCTGATTTAAAAAGAAGCAGTTTCAATGTAGGGTTTTCGCTTACCCGCGCGACAACTGCAGACTTTCTTCCGTCTGGTCACTCCATTAGCGTGCGATGCTCCCGTCAGCTCGGTCTGATGTCAGACCGAGCCGACGGGGGTGCGATTTTTTAAAATTTGAAACCCTATGTGCTCTTTAATGAGGAAACGCATTCAGCGATAAGCGCTACGAGGAATGTAATATTCATGCTTATTTATTTTAGGGACAAGATGTTACCGCGATGGGAGATGGAGGGGGGAAGGACTGTTCTAACTTGCAAAATAGTCCTTCCATTGATCATGATGGCAATGGCAAGGGGGAGGACCGGGACTTATTCTTTCCATCCCTGCAAGCACAGGTCAAAACAGAAACTGAAGTATGCAGAATCTCCTGCATGGAATCCAAGGAGGCGCAGCCTTGCCTATGCGCATGTACAAAACTTAAAAAAAAAAATCCTCGGTGGATGCCGTGTAGACAAATCACGGCGGGAACAACGCACGGTGAGGCCATTTCATGGGGGGGGGCGTCTGGTAGTGCTAGGCTGGATTTAAAAAATCAGGATAAAATTTTAGGAGGGCTCATGGCGGGATTGACTGGCCGTCTGAACGCAGCCAAAGACATCATTCCCTTTCTACACGAAGGCTGGAATCAGGTTCTAAGACTGGATACCTTAAAAGGCAGGTTGCAGGATTGGCTGCTATGTGGGACCACAAAGGACTGCCTAATTTTTCTTTTCATAAACACATTAAGCTTCTCTCTAAGGAACTATACAGTTGGCACCTCCCATTAGGCACAGGTTGCTTACTGGGAACCTTTCTAAAGTGTTACAGGCCTTGAGCAAACCTCCATTTGATCTTTCAAATCATCAGAATCATCAGATCTTTCAAACCATCCAGAATGGAAGGCTTTTTTCTAGCAGAGATGATTTCTGCAAGAAGGATTTTTGAATTAGGGACTTTATTGGCCAGGAAGGAAGGTATTATTTATATTTCACAAGGTTTCAGTGGAACTCAGGAGGGACCCTCCCTTTGTGCTCAAGGTTTTTTCCTTTATCACATTAACCAAGAGTTGATACTATCATCTTTTTATTCTTCATCATGTTATCGCAAAGAGAGCCTGGCACAAACTAGACGTGCGTAAGGCTCTGTGTTCTGCTTACTAGGACAGCACAGATTAGGGTAAAGGGTTTTTTGTCTGTCTCTTACAACTCACAGCCTTTAGGTAAAATGGTCTCAAGCCATGTATCTGAGAGGCATATGACGTGCAAGGCCTAGGCTCTCCAAAGGATGTTATGGCCTACTACACCAGATCTGTAGCCACATAGTGACCTTTTCCACATGAGTTCTGGTGGAAGAAATCAGAGTTACATCCTGGTCCACCTTTTATACCTGTGTGAGACATTATATGTGGGACCAGTCAAAATCAGCAGAAGGTTCATCTGGTAGAACGGTGTGTAGCGGAGTGGTAGAACAGAATAAAAATAAGAATGAGGATCCCAGGTTGTAGCTTGGGCATATAACCAGTTTGGATGACTTCCCCCACTGAAGGAGAATGAAACATTGGAACTTACCTGAAGGTTTCTTATCTTCAGTAGGGCGAACTCATCCACATTGCACCCAAAATAAAATAAAATAGAATAAAATCTAGTTGAACCCAAAATCTGTTCTGGAGCTGGGCTATACTAAGACTGGAGGGTCAGCCTCACTCTGAGCCAGTGCAGCCTACACAAATTTGAATAGCCCTGCCTGGAGTGAGAGGAGGCGTGGCCTAACCAGTTTGGATGATCTCACCCCACTGAAGAGAAGAAGCTTTCAGGTAAGTTCCAATATTTTGTTTCCACCACAGACGGTGCTGTTATTGCCTGCTCTGCACCTGCTCTGACGATGGATAGATTTGGGCTGAGTAATCCTAGTTAAAATGTCTGTGGTGTGTGACAGTTTTTCTCAGCTATAATATTTTTTATTTTATATAATTCCTGAGAAATTTTTTGGAACTAGATATAGATTTGATTATTCATATAGTAACTGCTGTGAGGATAGTGTTTGCGAGTATGTGGGAAAAGGAAGAAGTACCGACAAAAATGGACATTATTAGTAAATAGATGGATGTCGCGGAACTCGATCTCCTGACAAGTAGGCTCCAAGGAAGAGGAGAGAGCATCTTTTGGAATGTTTGGTCAAGATTTTATATTTGGATAGGAAAAAAATATTCTATTTTAATTTAAATATTGTTTAATTGTGATTAGGAACTTATATGGATTGGCTCACAATAATAAGGATGTGTGGAACCCTGTATGTTTGTTTGTTAGTTCTGTTTGTTTTTGTTTATTGTTTGTGTGTGACAGTTTTTCTGTTGGTTGTAATACTGTAATTCTGCACTGAGTGGGTTAAAAGTAGGTTAAAAGGGCCCAAAGAAATGAAACACACAAGCAAAGCAAGCTAAGCCCAGGGACTCACACTCACATGTACAATGACATTACCAACCGTACCTGAATAACAGTGAAGAAACTATTTGGAAATGGAATTCTGGATCAAATGCACCTTAAATATATACTTTTGCCTATTATCTAAAGAGCAACTGTTGTTTACATTTACAAATGGATTTGTCTGTCGTATAGTTCAGATTTCCCTCTTGAATCTTCTAGTGTTCAAAATGTCAAGACTCTCTTATCACTATCCTATGCATAAATAAATATGCATAGGATAGTAATAACAGAGTCTTGACATTTTGTTCCCTTATGTTCAACTGGAGTCAATTCCAAGTGATCAGTATAGCCATGCAGGCTATAATACTTTAGTCCATAAGCATCTGCATTCTGTTGTATTTGCAGGGGGGAGACATCAGACTACTACGCCTAGAGGCTAAAATTACCTCACTGCACCAACTCCTTGATGCACATCTAGGGTTACCAAGAGTCCAGGGAGGAAATGTCCTGTTCTTTTCATAGAGCCTTAATGTGAAGAAATGGGCTGCTGAAGCTCTTTGTGACATGGAACTAAACATCACCTGGCAAATAACGTCCCATTAAGCCTCTATTTAAGAGATTAAGACATTTTATCTCTAGGCACATGGAAACTCTATTGCCCAGTGTAAGGCGTTCTGTTGGGCTTGCACAGCAGCTCATGCACTGAACCAGGAAGTAAGAGCACAGCTGGGCTAATCCCCTTGTGTTAGTGCAAGTGCAAGATCCCAACCAGCGGTGTTATTATGATGACTTCTCCTTCTTAGCCCTGCGTGGCGCAGCTTTAGCATGCATAACACATTCATAAAGCAATAGAGGTTAATGATTTAACTGGAGGTGCAGGAATTTCAATTCCCCCCACCCATCACACTAATGGTGGCTGAGTGAGGCAGGTAGTTTACAGGCCTCTATCAAAGCAGCTACATTGCTAGAGAATTCCAGGTGAGAAGGAGTGGGATGCTAACATATCACCCAAAGATATAAAACCATCACTATCACTCACCCCATATATGCAAACCCAGGACCCAATCCTTTTCCCAGGTCCCAATCCTCAACAGACTCTGTTGTTACCCCAAGCCCCCTCTCACTGTGTAAAGAATGGTACCCCACCCAGGTTAGGGTCAAAACTGGCATACATATATATATATGTATATATACTAGGAATAAGGCCCGTTGTGGAAATAAATACAATGGGCTCTAGAAAGAGGCTCTGGGAGAGTGCCCCGGCTTTGGGCACTCAGTGACAATTTGCTGTGGCAATCTCAGCATGGTATAATGACAGAGTCCACCATTTTCTCCAGAGGAATTGATTTTTGCTACCTGAAGAGCAGTAGTAATTTTGAGTGATCTCCAGCCCACCCCCAAGATTGGTAACAGTGGTTCCCCAGGAGGGAGTGGCTGGTTTGGAGGGTGGAGTCTATGGCATTGTACCTGCCTGAGGTCCCACCCCTCCTCAACACCCTCTCCAGGTTCGACCCCTCAAATCTCCAGGAATTTCCCAACCTGGAGTTGACAACCCTATCTCCCTCTCAGCCAACCATCAACCTACCTTTAGTTTTCCATCTCCTCCCCCTCTCTCCTAGAGAGCAGTTGTAATTTTGAGTGATCTCCAGCCTCCACCTGGAGATTGGCAACAATGGTTCCCCATCAGGGAATGGCTGGATTGGAGGGTGGAGTGTATGACATCGTACCTGTCTGAGGTGCCACCTCTCTTCAAACCTCACCCTCTCCAGGCTCCATCCCTCAAATCTCCAGGAATTGCCCACCTGGAGTTGGCAACCTGATCAGGACTGGGTCCAATGAGTTTTCTCCCAAAGGCCAACATAGGTGTGGAAAAGGCCTTTTACTGACAGAGGAGAAAGTACAGGTGCCAACTCTGATTAGGGAAATACCTGGAGATTTGGGGGGTGGATCCTGTGGAGGGCAGCATTTGGGGTGTGTGTGGAAGGACTCAGCAGGGTATAATGCCATAGAGTCTACCCTCCAAAGCAACCATTTTCTCCTGGGGAACTGATCTCTGTCATCTGGAGGTCAATTGTAACAGTGGGAGATCTCCAGCTCCCACCTGGAGATTGGCAGCCCTAGGGGAAAGTCAGCCACACAGTGAGGAGTTGAAGGAAATGGTCTGATGGTCGCTGGCCCACCTCGTTAGCCAGCCACCCATGCTGAAGCTAAGCAGGAGAAAGAGCCTTTTCCCATTTATTCTGACAGGAAAGTGGCCATTGGGGAGGGGGTTATGGGCGGGGGAGGGGGTTATGCTGAAAGTCCTTTGTTTTTTTTACTTACAGAACCAAGCTTGGTTGCCTACCGACAGCCACTGAGGGGACAGTCCCTCACAGGAGTCGAGAGAACTGTCTTCCTCAGGAGAGAGCTGTCTGCCAGTAAATCTGACATGCAAAATCTGTCTGAAGGGGGAGTGGGTGGGGAAGAGGAGCAGACCCAGCACCCGCCAATGGCACGCGAGTACTCTTGGGTGGTGGCTGATGGGCCAATGGCTGAGGGAGGGCATTTTACAGCCAATGGGAGCGCATGGAATCTTGTGAAACCAAAATATAATTATTTATAAGGAGAGATATATGTCATTTTGTAGAAAAAGTGCTGCAGGAGCTCATTAGCATATCTAATAAGCTATTAGTATAATAATGTCTTAGCATATGCCATGCCCCCTGACCTCTTTGGAAGTGATGTCAGACGGGAAGCAAAAAAAAGGGGGGGAGGCATCTTCAAAAGCCTCCCCTTCCCTTCTGAAGCCAGCCTGTCAAGGCGGGCTGGGGGGGGGGAAATGAAGAAAGAAGGGGTTTAAAGTTTAAACCCCTTCTCTCTAGAGTCATCATTCCATTATATTTTATGGGGCCATTATATTCCATTATATTCTATGGAATATATAGGGGTCATTTGAGGCTGGAGTGTGCCAGAGCACTGCTCTGACAGCCCCGCCCAGCAGCCCCACCCCCACACTCCAAGGAAGGCATGTCTCCCCAGCCTTTCCTGGCTCGTGCGCTGAGGCAGGCAAGCCAGAAAGGGCTGGGGAGAGAGTGGGGAGGCATTTAAATGCCTCCCCATGCTTTCCTCAGCTCTTCCGCTTGGGTGGGTGAGACGATGAAGGCTTCTAGAGCCAGGAAAGGCTGGGGAGAGAGCGGGGAGGCATTTAAATGCCTCCACATGCCTTCCTTGGAGTGCAAGGGTGGGGCTGCTGGATGGGGCTGCTGGATCAGTGCTCCAGTGAGCTCCAGCCCCAAATGACCCCCCTCTCTCTCTATATATATATATATCTTTCTGCAGTGTCAACTAGCCCAGCCATGTGCTCAGGACCATCTCCTTCAGCCATTGCTTCAGATACTACTGACATGTATCTGTCATCATGAAAAGACAATGCCTTAATTTCATCACCTCAAGGGTGTCAATGGACTTGCATTCCAGTTCTATGCCCACAATCAAACCTCCAGACTTCACCTCTTAATACTGGGACCACCCTGCCACAGTATTGGCATTATTATCCTTTTGATATCCCAGCCATTATTGGAGTCAAGACTCTGCAATCACCCAATGCTTTGATAACAAAAGCAAAAAAATTTTTTTGTGAACTACTGGCATTAAAGTTGTGAGCAAGCGATTTTGGCTACTGCATAAATTAGTTTGCACTGGAGCCATCCTTCCTGAGCTAAGACAAAAATGTGTGAGGCAGAGGCTAAAAAACTGTGAGCTAGCTCACACTAACTCAGCTTAGAGGGAACACTGGTTCTGATTCTTCATTGTAGCATGATCCCTAGCTTGCCCACCTATTAAGCAAACAGTCTCCTAGCTAAATTCCCCCATCATAACTCAAACAGAGACCCACTGTTGTGGCTAATGCTGTCATTACACACTTTGTTCAGATAAGAAGTAGGTGGCACTTTTGTCCATCTCCCCCCACCCCTTGCAGGAATATGATCAGCCTATTAAGGTTAGTGCCACTTCTGTGCATACATTAAAACAGAGAACCATTCTCTCAATGAATGTATGCTTCCTTGATGGGATTTAATTGGCACCTGGCCGGAGATCTGCTCTTGTCAAAGAGGTAGAAAGTTTAAGGGAGAAGAAGAATAACTAAGAGTCATTACAAATTTAACCAGCTGTGTTAAAGCCCAAAAGCTTAGAATTAAAAGTTTTAACGAGCTTCAGTCAGACTGATTGAGTCATCAAAATTTAAAGGCAGAATGACTCAAAAGTGGATATTAATTGGATCTTTAGCTAGAATGATAGGTGGAAGAAAGACCAGGCTGGGGGAACACAAGAGATCCTGATCACATTGATCTATTTTTAAGAATAAATCCAGTGCTTAACCTGCAGAGTGTGGCAGCAGAACAACAGGATATCAATGGGCCATAAATGAAAAGTTTCCATGGAGGAGACCAATCTAGCCCTATTGTGGTACAGTGCTTACTGCACTGAATGGTTGCCACCATGTTGAATCCCACTGAAAAATAACCTGTGTTGAGCTCTCTCTTTCACCATCTGTTATATTTTTCTCACATTTTTCTTTCAAGGGGTTTAAGGGTGACATACCCAATTTTGCTTCCACAACAACACTGCAAAGTGAGAGTAAGAGAAAGTTCTACAGTGTTTGCATTATAATATACTGTTTGTGGCAGAGCACATGCTAGGTATTGACAATAACATTGCAGATGCCCTGTCTTGCTTTCAGGATTACCAGTTCAGGGACCTGGCTCCGGATGCAAGCTTGGTACCAGAGGCTCTTTGGAATCTTGGCAGGAGGAAGTCACTCAAGCAGTTGAAGCATCGTTAGCACCAGGTATAAGGGCTTTTATTCATAGGTACATGTTAGGGTTTGCTGTTTCAGCATAGTCGGGGTTTTCAGGAAGTACAAGTTGACCACTTCCTACAATTTACAGTGGCTTTGAGCAGGAGGCTAGTGGTTAAAGTGATTAGGAGTTATCTTGCAGTGATAGCATTCCATTTAAAGGCCCAGGGGGTTGAGGAGTTCACAGGCAAGTTTAGACTACACCATATGCTAGAAGGTTGGGCCCCAAGAGGCCCCGCCCCCGGCTGATGCAAGGCATCCGTTTATGCCTGAGATTATTATGACTTTGGTTGGGTTATTTGGTGGTATTTGTTCGTCCCCATGGGAGGTTCATTTGTTTTCAGTGGCCACTTTGGTGGCCTTCTTTGGGACATTTAGAAAAAGTGAACTTTTATGCAGATCCTGATCGGACCAGGGGGATAGGGCCCTCCTTGTATCTGATGCGGTAATGGCTGGCGAATTGGTTAACTTGAAGGTTTGCAGGTCCAAGACTGGCCAAAGAGGCACTGGGCAGATCGTAATGCTGTACAGGAGTTCAGAGAATAGGATTTGCTCTGTGAGAGCACTTTCAGGACGGTTGCAGTTGTTGGGCAATAGGTCTTCCCCCTTTTTTCAACATGAGAGTGGCCTTCCCCGACCCAATATCAGTTTTCGGCTGTTCTTCGTAGGGCCTTAACAAGGGCTGGTTTATCTGAGCAAACTTATGTCACCCATTCTTTTTGGATCAGGACTGCCTCTACAGCTGCCAGTTTGGGATTCAGCTCATTTGAGCTCCAGCATCTGGGCTGGTGGAGGTCCAAGGCATATTGGTCTTACATTTGTAAGCATTGATGGTTCTGACTGTTTCCTTCTGTTTGCAGAGTACAGCACAAGAACAGCCTGTACCAATGTGTGATCATTCGATCATGTACTGGGTAAAACAAAGGGCCAGCTGCTCCAGCATCAGTACCCAGCTAGGCATCGGAGACAAGGCCTCTGTTGAATGGCTGGGGAGGAGAGGCTACTTTAGAATCAGCTGTTGAATGAGAACATATGGGGGAGTGAGTCAATGGGCAGATGCCCTGCCAGCCTAAACATCATATCCCATCAAAATGGAGGAAAGAAGACTGATGTAAGCCACTTTGGTCCCATCCCCCCCCCCCCCGGAAGGCAAGATACAAATAAACAGATAAATCCTGTCCTTATTAATATTTGGTTCCACAACATTCTATGGTCGCCATAATTGATTGGGCTCAAGAACTGGCAGTCAGAAGACGCTGGACAGGGCTGACTGGCTGCTTGGCGAAGTCCTGCCCACGTCAGCCCCAGTCAGTGTCTTCGGCTCAGTCTGCTCTGGTCCTCCGACAGGAGAGGACCGTCTGCAGAGTGAGTGCAGGGACAGGCCCTCAAGGCTGAGGCAGGTGAGCGAAGCCCTTTCCACCCCCCCCCACACTGTCCCCTGGTCCTTCTATGGGTGCAGTAGGCCCAGAGAAGCCCTTTTCTGCCCCCCCACACCATCCCCTGGGCCTTCTATGGGGGCAGTAGGCCCAGACACGCCCTTTTCTGCCCCCCACACCACCCCCTCGGCCTTCTATGGCGGCAGTAGGCCCAGAGAAGCCCTTTTCCGTCCCTCCACAACATCCCCTCGGCCTTCTATGGGGGTAGTAGGCCCAGAGAAGCCCTTTTCCACCCCCCACACCAACCCCTCGGCCTTCTATGGGTGCAGTAGGCCCAGAGAAGTCCTTTTCTGCCCCCCACACCATCCCCTGGGCCTTCTATGGGGGTAGTAGGCCCAGAGAAGCCCTTTTCTGCCCCCACACACCATCCCCTCGGCCTTCTAGTGGGGGCAGTAGGCCCAGAGAAGCCCTTTCCCACCCCCACACCATCCCCTCGGCCTTCTATGGGTGCAGTAGGCCCAGAGAAGCCCGTTCCGCTCCCCCACACCATCCCCTGGGCCTTCTATGGGGGCAGTAGGCCCAGAGAAGCCCGTTCTGCCCCCGCACACTATCCTCTGGGCCTTCTATGGGTGCCGTAGGCCCAGAGAAGCCCGTTCTTCCCCTCCCACCATCCTCTGGGCCTTCTCAGGCCCAGAGAAGCCCTTTTCCACCCCCCACACCAACCCCTCGGCCTTCTATGGGGTAGTAGGCCCAGAGAAGTCCTTTTCCGCCCCCCACACCATCCTCTGGGCCTTCTATGGGGGCAGTAGGTGCAGAGAAGCCCTTTTCTGCCCCCCCACACCATCCCCTAGACCTTCAGTGGGGGCAGTAGGCCCAGAGAAGCCCTTTCCCACCCCCCACACCAACCCCTCGGCCTTCTATGGGTGCAGTAGGCCCAGAGAAGTCCTTTTCCGCCCCCCACACCATCCCCTGGGCCTTCTATGGGTGCAGTAGGCCCAGAGAAGCCCGTTCCGCTCCCCCACACCACCCCCTGGGCCTTCTATGGGGGCAGTAGGCCCAGAGAAGCCCGTTCTGCCCCCCGCACACTATCCTCTGGGCCTTCTATGTGTGCCATAGGCCCAGAGAAGCCCGTTCTTCCCCTCCCACCATCCTCTGGGCCTTCTCAGGGCCCAGTAGGCCCAGAGAAGCCTGTTCCGCTCCCCCACACCATCCCCTGGGCCTTCTATGGGGGCAGTAGGCCCAGAGAAGCCCGTTCTGCCCCCCACAAACCATCCTATGGGCCTTCTCAGGGCCCAGTATTCCCAGAGAAGCTTGTTCTGCCCCCCCAAAAAAACCATCCTCTGGGCCTTCTATGGGCAAAATTCAGATTCTCTCTTTCCTGTTACTCTCTGGACCATGCTGGGTTCTATATTATGACCATGCCAACCAGTTTCATATCCCATTCCTTAATAAGGGGCAGCTCTCCAAATACAGAAAGGGGGAGTATCCATGTGATTGATTGCATTCACAGTGCATTCCCCTTGGGTTACGGTACACTGCAGCAGTGCCTGCCTGCTGACTGATATAAAAAAGACAGCACTGATGGTGGGGGGTTGCTTTTTATCCTTAAGGTCTGGCAGCTACACCAAGGGCAAAATTCTACCTAGCTGGCTAAAGAGCAATGCTCCCTTGGCCTATCTACCTCAGCCGGCTGCTAAACTGACACAAATAGGCTGCTGCTTGCCTCAAGACCAACAACTTAGCTATGTGAATTCCCTCTTAATCCACTTACTGAATCATGTCATATTCATTTGGGATGAAAAATGGACTGTGCAAGAGAGTCGCACACAAAAGAACAGTTTTCTAAGTCACTAAAAAGCTATGCATTTATATGAACATCAAATGCAGCACAAAGCATGGGAAGGTGGGGGGGGGAAGGTTCATTCTGTGTGAACTCTCACCATGGAAAGTTTCTGCTACCAGTTCCCTGAAGCAACAGTAGACAATTCACTTTAGTTGCATTATTATTTATGACAAGTGAAGTGGTCCATAAAGGCAGGGTTG
This sequence comes from Gekko gecko, assembly GCA_029375565.1. Lineage (NCBI taxonomy): Eukaryota > Metazoa > Chordata > Lepidosauria > Squamata > Gekkonidae > Gekko > Gekko gecko. Next base: position 79,014,684 of record JAPDNY010000003.1, on the reverse strand, counting down.
GGAAGAGGCTGTTCAGATGGAGCAAGATGCTCTTCAGATGGCTGCTCAGGGGAGAGCGAAATGTTTGCGCACCGCTAATTGCCTCATAAATTGGTTTTATTCTCATGGCTGAGGCGAACCTCCCCGTTTAGAGTTCATAAAAGGACTCTGTGTGCGAGTTCATCGGCAGTAAAAAAGAGCCGTTTGCTGGAGGGGGCGGAAGGCCAGGGGGGCCTCAAGCTGTTGTAGGTGACCATTGTAAGATTTAGGTAAGAATGAAAATAAAAGCCCCCTTTTAAAGGCTGTACTAACATTTACTCAGATCCAGGTCTGGAAAAGAGGATAAAATCCAGCACTCTAAACACTCACCTCTGCCTCTGCACCCCTCCCATCTGCTGTCTGGGGGCCTGTTCCTGTAAGTCAAGTGCCTAGGCAACTGCTGGACTTCGCTAACTCTCAGAGCCACAACAACATCGACATATTTGACGCTTACTGAGAGAGAAGTGATCTAGACTAGTAGCGTGGCTTAATGAAGCAATCCACAATTGACATCGTGCTCCAGCCGACACGTTCTCGCTATGGCCTCTAAAGAAGCTTCTGTTGTCTCAGTGCTAGCGACTTGTGAGCCTGCCTTAAAGGGCTGCTGTAAGGATTACTGACATAAGGCATATGAAATGCTTTGTAAAACTATACCTCTTTCAGTCATTTAGCCTGGGCATAACCTAGGGTTGCCAACCTCCAGGTACTGGCTGGAGATCTTTGGGGGTTACAACTGATTTCCTGATGACAGAGATGCATTCCCCTGGAGAAAATGGCTGCTTTTGAAGGCAGACTCTATGGCCTGGTACCCAGCTGAAGTCCCTCCCCTCACTGAATCCCGCCCTCCCCAGACTCCAGCCCCCAAATCTCCAGGAATTTCCCAGTCCAGAGCTGGCAACCCTAGCATAACCAGAGGCATTTCTGACACGGGGAGAAGATGAGAAACATCCCCCATCCAGCTAAAAAAGAGCTGCTCTGAGCTTCTAGCCATTCTGCCTCTCTTTCAGGTTTTTAATAAACCAGCTGTATCCCAATAAGGAACAACAAAAGTTGATTTCATAAGTGTGGTCTCACTGTGGTTTACCTCATTCAACACATTATTATTATAATTACAGCCTGCTTCTTACAGGGCAGACAGGCCGGTAAATACTAATTTTACGCCATTGATTTTTATCCACCACTCTGTACACTGAGGCTGCCGACCTTTCTTCTTCTTCCCCCAAATGCCACTAGGCCTGAATATTTTAAATCTGTAGCTCACCTCCTCAGTGAAGATATGTTTAGGCGCAATGAGGCACAGCACAATCCCAATATTAGCTGCTAGGAGGCAGGTGGATCAAAAGTGCCTTCCACTAGGCTGCACATCAATTCTGATTACATACAGCTCATTAGAACACATTAAGCATCTCGGTTTAGGCCACGTGAGCTGGTTTCATGGTAGGGTTTTTTTTCCCCTGCTACTGCAGTGCTGAGCGATTCCAGCCCTGCACTTCTCTGCATAGCTCTGCTCATTTTCGTGCTATGTTATACTACCATTGTGGTGCAATCAACTGTGTTCACAGTCTGGCATCAGTGGGCTGGCATCAGCACACCTTGAGATGGGGCAGCTGCCAGGGCACAGCATTTCTGGTAGAGCCCACTGACCCCGACCCCCACCCATACACCTGGTGACACTCTTCTTTGCTGATGCCGTTGTCAATTCGCACAGTCTTGCCTTTCCATGTCAGTCATTACACCCCAGAGAAAACTCCCATTGTTACATAAGTTCACCTGACCAGTTTATAATGCTTCAAGTAATACTATCCGTGTTGTATATGAAGATATAAATATGAGCACCATTCTTCAGGAGGAGCAGAGAGAATTAAAATTGTGTGTAATTGTGGAGGAACCTTTGTATGCAGGGCCACAGAGTGGAAACATGGTTGTTTTCTTTCTTCGGGCTGTTTACAACTCAGTTAATTCCAAATCACAATCTGCTACACTGAGAGCAATCCAGGAGAATATAGCCGCCACCCCTAATTTACACTGGAATCAATAGGAAATGGCCGCATTTCTATTGTGTCTGTTCTTCATATGGCTGGTTCCAAAAGGACTGGGGGCATTTTTGCACTTGACCTTTAAAAGGCCTTTGTGACTTCCTTGGTCTGAGCACAAATGTGAATAATGTAGGATGAGGCAGGAGAGAACCATTTGTAAGTTGGCTGCACATTGCAGTGACTTTCAACCTTTCTACTGTTAGGACACGTTTTCCATGGATTATTATCCCTTCTTGCTCATCCACGTGGGAACAAATGGCACTGCCTGGCACAGCCCAGAACTTATCAAAAGAGACTACGTGGCTCTGGGTAAAAAGGTGAAGGAATCTGGAGTACAGGTTGTATTCTCATCAGTTCTTCCTGTCGAAGGCTGTGGCTTAGGAAGGGAAAGAAGAATATTGCAGATCAATGACTGGCTACGTAGATGGTGTCTTCAGGAATGGTTTGGATTTTTGGACCATGGCTATGCTTTCGAGATAAAGCTCTTCTATTGGGAGATGGTTTGCACCTCACGAGAGTAGGAAAAAAATGTGTTTGGAAACAGCCTTGTAAACCTAATAAGGAGAGCTTTAAATGAAATCCTGTGGGGGAGCGAGATAAAAATGCAAAGCCCAGTATGATGCCAATAACTGGAGATAAGAATTCTAAAGTTCTATGGGGACTGGCATGTATGCTAAACATTAACTCACATGTAAGTACAGAAATGAAAACCTCAGGGTACATAAAACATGGATTCTGATGTCTCTACACTAATGAGCGAGGGATGAAATGTCCAAGTTTTACCACTCAATCCTAATATTTCAATTGTGAGTGTAATCCCACCAAGTTTCAGTAATGCCTATTAGGTCATAGTCCCCTTCCTGTATTAGGACTTCAAGTTCCTCCTGCTTGTTTCCCATACTCTGTGTATTAGTGTATTGGAATCCATGTTTTATGTACCATGAGCAGGGCTATTTTTGGGCAGGAACGCACAAGAATGGAATTCCGGCTGGCTTCAGAGTTGGCCACGCCCAAAACCTCTGCATGCCTGGCTACAGAGGGAAGGCCTGGAGAGCGACCCCCCAGCGACTCTGAGGTGGGCAGGCCAGGGGGCCTGGAAGGCAGGCATTTAAATGCTTCCACATGCCTTCCCCAGCCTGTCCAAGGGCTGGCTTGTCCAGGCTCCCCGCAGCTGCAGGGTGCCCAGGCAAGCCAAGGGAAGGCATGGGGTGTGGCCTAATATGCTAATGAGCTGCACTGTCAGGTGTGTGGCCTAATAAGTTAATGGGTTTCTGCTGTTAGGTGTGGCCTATTATGCTAATGAGTTCCTGCTGGGCTTTTTCTACAAAAAAAGCCCTGACCATGAGGGTTTTTTTCTCTATTTACATGTCAGTTAATGTTACCTAGCGTATCCAGAGGAGGGCAATGAAGACGGTGAGGGGTCTGGAGACCAAGTCCTATGAGGAAAGGTTGAAGGAGCTGGGTATGTTTTGCCTGGAGAGGTGATGATCGAGAGGTGATATGATAACCATCTTCAAGTACTTGAAGGGCTGTCATATACAGGATGGTGCAGAGTTGTTTTCTGTTGCCCCAGAAGGTCAGACCAGAACCAAGGAGTTGAAATTAAAGAGTTTTCAGCTAACCATTAGGAAGAACTTCCTGACAGTTAGAGCAGTTCCTCAGTGGAACAGGCTTCCTGGGGAGGTGGTGGGCTCTCCTTCTTTGGAGGTTTTCAAACAGAGGCTAGATGGCCCCATCTGACAGCAATGCTGATTCTGTGAACTTAGGCAGATCATGAGAGGGAGGGCAGGGAGGGTTGCATCAGTGCTTGGTTCTTGTGGCCCTTTCTTACATGACCAAGGAAATGCTGATTGCCACTTTAGGGATCAGGAAGCAATTTTTCTCCATGCCAGTTTGTCCAGGGATCCTGGAGGGTTCACTCCCTCTTCTGGGGATAGAGCAAGGGTCACTGGGTATGTGTGTGGGGGTGAGGTATTTGTGAATTTCCTCCACTGTGCAGTGGGTTGGACTAGATGACCCAGGAGATCCCTTCAAACTCTGTGATTCTATGCACGGTAGTCACTGTCTCCAGTTGCCCAATAGTGTCTTGCTTCCACACTCAGGAAGAACATTTCCCCTCCCTCCAACATTTCTTAGATATTAACCTCTGAGCATCTATCAGTCTCCCACAAAAATTGATAATGCCACCTCCACACAATGTATTTGTTTTTATTTAAGCAAAACATTAACAAGTCTGTTTTTGATTAGTAAAGTCTTTATTGATCACAACCAAGACAAATGTTTGTCTCACACCATTCTAAATGTTTTATTCTTATTATATTGGTAAGGCAATGCCAAGGCGGCATTCACCTAACATCTTTTATTGGCATACATGTAGCTGGCAAGGGTGCGTTGCACTCTTTTCCCTCTTGTTTATTGCCCAGTAGTCAGCTTCTTCTTCCTCCGGCACAGGTAATGTATCCTGCTCTTGTAAGTCAAGAAGCACTTCATGCCTTTTCTCTTCACATACGTTGTGAAGAATCATACAGGCAATGACTATTGAGTTCATGTTCTCTATGAAAACGTTAAACCTAGTTGACAGTCTGTGCCAATGAGCCTTCAGTTTACCAAATGCCTGTTCAGCAACGTTCTGTTCCCTGCTGAGTTTGAGCTTGAAGTCTCTTTCTGCTGCTCCTCTTGGTGTTCTGAATGGTGTCATTAACCAGCTCCTCAAGGGGTAGGCTCTGTCAGCAAAAGATGGCAGGAATGATGACTCCATCTAGGGTTATTGTGGGGTTCCTGGGGATAAACATGCCCATGTCCGTGGCTGAACACAGATTGCAGTTTGCAAAAATGTATGCATCATGTGTTCTTCCACTGAGGCCCATTTCTGCATTGATGAATCTGCCTGTGTGATCCACCATTCCTTGTAGAAGAATGGAGCAATAAAATTTTCTGTTGCCGTACTGGTTAATCTTCCTGCCAAGAGCACGAATAGTGATGGGCATCCCATCTATGGCATCTATGCAATGCTGTATCACCAGACATCCAAAATGATCCATAATCTGTACAAAAAAACCATTGACATGTTAGGGTGCTATTTCTGGACTGACAGAGCATGAAGTACTCAAAAGCAATTAGTAATAACTTGCCAACATTCACATTTATTTATTTATTTATTTATTTATTTATTTATTTATTTATTTCAATTTGTATCCCACCCTCCCTGCGAAAGCAGGCTCAGGGCGGCTTCCATTAAAAGTTAAAATGCATTAAGACAAATTCATTAGACACAATATATATCATAAAATTCAGAAGCATAACAGATAATAAATAATTAAAGTGCTAGTGACGGTGGCGATGTATCCTAAGAACATAAGAACATAAGAGAAGCCAATGTTGAATCAGGCCAATGGCCCATCTAGTCCAACACTCTGTCACACAGCGGCCAAAATATACCAGGTGCCATCAGGAGGTCCAGCAGTGGGGCCAGGGCACCAGAAGCCCTCCCACTGCTGCCCCCTCCAGCACCAAGAATAGAGTGCATCACCTGCCCCAGACTGAGAGTTCCCATCTATACCCTGTGGCTAATAGCCACTGATGGACTTCTGCTCCATATGTTTATCTAATTCCCTCTTGAAACTGTCCATGCTTGCAGCTGCCACCACCTCCTGTGGCAGTGAATTCCATATGTTAATCACTCTTTGGGTGAAGAAGTATTTCCTTTTATCTGTTCTAACCCGACTGCTCAGCAATTTCATGGAGTGCCCACGAGTTCTTGTATTGTGAGAAAGGGAGAAAAGTACTTCTTTCTCAACCTGCTCAATCCCATTCATAATCTTATAAACCTCGATCATGTCACCCCTCAGCTGTCGTTTCTCCAGGCTAAAGAGCCCCAAGCATTTTAACCTTTCTTCATAGGGAAGGTGTTCCAACCCTTTTATCATTCTAGTTGCCCTTCTCTGCACTTTTTCTAATGCTATAATATCCTTTTTGAGATGTGGTGACCAGAACTGTACACAGTATTCCAAATGAGGTCACACCAATGATTTATACAGGGGCATGATGATACTGGCTGATCTGTTTTCAATTCCCTTCCTAATAATCCCCAGCATAGCGTTGGCCTTCTTTATTGCAGCTACACACAGTGAAGACAGAGGCAAAAAATGCATTCAGCTTCTCAGCCATTTCCTTATCATCCTTCACTACTCCTTTTACCCCTTGGTCATCCAAGGGTCCCACTGCCTCCCTGGCTGGCTTCCTACTTCTAATGTAATGCTAATCCCTACAAGCCATGATATAACCAATATGACAAAGTGTATGGCCAGCGGCTGTTGCTATTGACTTCATAGGCAATTGCTGTTGACATAAAGGGCCTTACCCCAATTGAGGTGTTGTTGGTAGCAGCTCCTAATTGAAGGCCTGGTGGAAGAGCTCCATTTTGCAGGCCCTGCAGAATTGTAAAAGGTCCTTCAGGGCCCCAGTGTTTTCTGGGAGCTCATTCCACCAGTGTGGAGCCGCTACTGAAAAGTCCCTGGCCCTAGTAGTGGCCAATCTGATGTCTTTCAGTCCAGGGAGGGTCAAGCAGTTTTGAGACCCCAACCTCAGTGCTCTCTGGGGAACATATGGGGAAAGGTGGTCCCTTAGGTAGGCAGACCCCAGACCATATAGGGCTTTGAAGGTCAAAAACAGCACCTTGAAGTGAATCCGGTATGCTATTGGCAGGCAGTGCAATGCCTTCAGCACAGGCTGGATGTGCTCCTGCGTATAGAGAGACCCATCAGCAGCCTGGCCACTGCATTTTTCACCAGCTGCAGTTTCTGGATTTGTGACAAGGGCAGCCCCATGTAGAGAGCATTACAGTAGTCCAATCTTGAGGTGACCATTGCATGGATCACTGTTGCCAGGTCATTGCATTCGAGGAAGGGAACCAACTGCCTAATCAGCCAAAGGTGGTAAAAGGCTACCTTGGCAGTGGCTGCTACCTGGGCATCCAGGAGCACTCCCAAACTCTTAATCTTCAGCACTGGGACCAGCAGTGTCCCATTGAAGGCCAGTAGTGGGATCCCTATTCCCGTTCCACTCCGGCTCAGGCACAGGACCTCCATTGGATTCAATTTCAGTCTAAGCCAACCAGCCATGGGTTGTAACATCCAGTCCGGATCTTCCAGGGTAGAGTCAGACTGGCTGCCCAACATCAGATACAGCTGGGTGTCATCCACATATTGGTGAAGCCCTAGCGGAATCAGTTATCCAGCTCTGGCACTATTTGGCATGCTGGGAATGAGAGGCAAGTGCCAGATGTGGAAACAATCAGAGTTTGCTCTTAAATGTCATGGTTCCTACTATTTTTACAAAGCCAAATAACCTGCAAGACAAGTAAAATTATGGGAGCTATTAATCTTGACATTCACTGGCCCATTTATCATGTGCCTTTGGCAAGGCATTTGTAATATTTCCTACATTTAAATGGGAAATATTACAGCACCATGAGAGTGTTAACTGCTGAGAGTGGTAAGTGTCAAAAACAACATAGCTGGTGCTCTATATATTTAAGAAAACAAGCTGAGATGTTCTTTCCAAATAAAAAGCTTCGTGCCTGGCTTAAAATGCAGGGGGTTCAGCCTCTTCTTAGCAATATTCAGGGTGATTATCTAGCCAGACTCAAGCTGTTTCTCCTTGAGATTTCAAGGGAGAGAAAACATCCATTTAATAATTCAGCACTATCCTAATTTGAGGTTATTATGGAGTAGAAGGGAGTGGCCAAATGAATATATACAGGGATAAAAACGTGAGCCAGCATGGCTAGAGAAGCAGGCTAGGATCTGGAAGGTGCAGGTTCACACAGCCAGGGCTATTTTGGGGCAGGAACGCACAGGAATGGAGTTCCAGCTGGCTTCAGAGTTGGCCACGCCCCCTACAGCCAAAACCTCTGTGTGCTGGCTACAGAGGGAAGGCCTGGAGAGCGACCCCCCTGGCAACTCCGAGGTGGGTGGGCTAGGGGGACCCTGGAAGGATCGGAGAGGCATTTAAATACCTCTCTGTGCCTTCCCCAGCCTGTCCAAGGGCCGGCTTGCCCCGGCTCCCTGCAGCCATGGGGCACCCAGGCAAGCTAAGGGAAGGCAGTTTAAACTGCCTTCCCTTCCCTCCAAGGGCCAGCTTGCCCAGGCTCCCCACAGTCGCGGGGTGCCTGGGCAAGCCAAGGGAAGGTATGGGGTGTGACCTAATATACTAATGAGCTGTGCTGTCAGGGGTGTGGCCTAATATGCTAATGAGTTTCTGTTGTTGGGTGTGGCTTATTATGCTAACGAGTTCCTGCTGGTCTTTTTCTACAAAAATAGCCCTGCACACAGCCATGATGTTTGCTGGGTGACCTTGGGCCAGCCACACACACTCAGCCTAAGCTACCTCACAGGGTTGTTGTGAGGTTACACAGGAGGAATGGAGAACCGTTGTATGCCTCTCTGGGCTTATTTAGAGAAAGGGCTGGATAAACATGTACTAAATAAGTAATACAGGAATTCTGAAGACACTAAAGTGACCCTAGAAGTTTATAATAAATTAGTGCAGACTCTGTGGGACCACTGAAATCCTACCAACAGTTCCTTGGAGACAGTCCAGTGTGTCCTTCCATTGACAGCTGGTACTTCCAAATTACCTTCAAAGGCAATCCCACATAAAGCACAGAGCTACTATTTTCTTGCTAAATCTGGAACTCACCTACAAGAAGTTTGGTAAGCATCTGATAGGACTTGGAACTGAAATCTGATTTGCCGCTTGAATATGTTCTTTCTTAATGTTGAATCATAGAATCACAGCATTGGAAGGGGCCATACAGGCCATATAGTTCAACCCTGAGCTCAATGCAGGATCAGCCTAGAGCATCCCTGAGAAGTCTTTGTCTAGCCATTTCTTAAAGACTGCCAGTGAGGGGGAGCTCACCACCTCCCTAGGCTGCTGATTCCACTGTTGAACAGCTCTCATTGTAAAAAAGTTTTTCCTAATATTCAGTTGGTTACCTTTCTGTCCTTAATTTAAACCCATTATTGCGAGTACTGTCCTCTGCTGCCAACAGGAACAACTCCTCTAAATGACAGCCCTTTAGATACTTAAAGAGAGCAATCAAGTCCCCCCTCAAGGGTGGGGTAGAAATCAAATCTCCTCCTCCTCCTCCTCCAAACTAAACATTCCCAGGTTCTTCAGCCTTTCCTCACAGGGCTTGGTCTCCTCTGCACCCACTCCATTCTGTCCAGATCCTTTTTGAAGTGAGGCTTCCAGAACTGCAAGCAATAATTCAAGTGTGACCTGACCAATGCAGTATACAGAGGAACTATGACAGTAGTCGAAATCTAAACTCTTGACTCTCTACCAAACTATTCCTCAGGCTGGGGGAATGAAAGGGAAGTATTCCTCACCAATGATCAAGCCTCTTTCAAATTATTTTAATGTGTTAGAGAGAAAAGAAACCCGGGCCATTAAAGGATCTGAGGAAGGCAAAATGGTGGGCGCTCAGAATCACAGTGCGCAGCACTTGCTGGGACCATTTTTAACTATGGATAATTTTAATATCTCTATCTCGAATTTGGAGAAAAGATTACTAGAGACTTTTTCCTTGCTTTTTGAGCCAGTTAGAACATAGCTGGAGGAAATTAAACTCTTGGTAACTCACTTAGCAAAAGTAGCAGAGAGCACAATGACAATGACAGAACCGTTACAAGAAGGCATTCGTGCTCTGGAGACAACAGATTCACAAATCAAAGAGAAAATGATGATACTCGAGTCTGACCTTAAGAAGTGTAACCTGAAGTTCTGTGGATTTGAAGAGGATGCAGAAAATACAACAGATCTCAGGTGCTTCCTGTTCTCCTGGTTAGCAGCGGAGCTTAATCTGGAAGAGGGAAGCGCTCCAATAATCATGAATGCATATCGAAAAGGGCCCCAAAACAATCCAGCCAGGAAACAGCACAGAGATGTCATCATATCATTTGTGGATCTCAGGACCAAGAAGAAAATCTTAGAAATAGTGAGAGCCTAGGGTACACTACAATTCCAGGGTAAGGGAATACAAGTTTTTCCAGACATCCCGGCTGAAGCTGTTCAGAGGCAGAGGGAGCTCAAACCCTTTACTTCTAAGCTGCTTGCTGATAACATACAGTATAGATGGATAACTCCGGCAAGACTTCGCTTTTCACACCATGGCACAAGATATGAGATCTCGGATGAGAAATCTGCTATTGCTGTACTAAAAGCCTTGTGCCTGGAGCCAGCACAAGAGTTTGAGCGCCGCTCCCAGAAGCAGAAATTGCAGTTCTCTCCTGACTCTCCTTCAAGCCTGGAAATGCAAAGCTGCCCTGAAGCAACTATGGAGGAAGCATAATTGATGTGATGGAGGGTCATACCAAGTCTTGTTTTTATGTTCTGCTTTCGATTTGTGTTGCCTGTGTGATATACAATTCATTACCACTGTTTGTATTCAATCTGCATAAGCTTTATGAGGGGACGGATTGGGGTGGGATAGGATCTTTGGTTCTTAGCCTCCGGTAATGTTGAGGGTCTCATTAAAAGGGCATAGCTCTTTGGTCCTTGCCTCTTTATTCAGGGTGGAGGACTTGGGTGACTCTCTCTTAAATCTAAACAGTAGATTACGTATTTTCACTGAGTTTGCTTTTTAAATTATTATTATTATTTTTTTGGGGGGCGGATAGAAGTAAGATTGTTTAAGCCTGTATTTACAACTTTTGTGTCTGTTAAAAGTTCAATTTCTCTGAACATTTTCCCTGCTCATTGTTTGTATCAATCTAGTTACTATTATTACTAATATAATACTGTGATATTGTATAGCCGAGTACACTACACCTTCAGGCTTTAAAGCTCAGTTGTTTGTTACTGTTTCTGGGAAGGGGGAGGGTGGGAGAAGGGAGGGTAGGGGCACTTTTTGATACTGTGAACACTTGCCTATTCTGCAACAGTTTGGTTAGAGGAGTGGGAGGGATTAGATAAGTATTGTTTGTTAGTTTTTTATTAGCAGTAGGTTTTAATTTTAGGGTTATTAATCAGGAGGGACAGTAGTCAGGCAAAAATAGCCAGCAGTGGTCTTAATTCTCTCTAGCTAGGTATTTTCTATTACCAATTTTGTATAAGTTGGGTTGTATAGAATTACAGTTCACAAATTGAATTTACTGGTACTGTGCATAGAGAAAGGTAAATAAGTTATAAAATGCTGGATACATATAGAATTAGAACAATTAATGTCCGGGGTGTAAATAACTGCATTAAGCAAAAAAGGATGACTTCCTTTATCTTAAAATCTCTCCCAGAAATATTATTTTGCCAAGAAACACATGCTAAAGAGAAAATGGTACTCAACCAACAATTCCACACTGCTGGTTCCAACAAAGCAAGGGCAGTGGCAATTTTGATAGCAAATTCATTGCATTTCAAATGTGAAAAAATAACAGCTGATCCTATGGGTAGATATATTTTTGTGTAGGGTGTCTTGGATTCTGAACCGATAACATTAGCATCCATTTTTGCCCCAAATAAACAACAAACACAATTCATTGAGGAAACTTTAAATAAACTTAACTTTCAAGAAGGTGCAGTTATTATAGGCTGTGACCTCAACATGATTGTAGACAGTCATATAGATAGATCTAGAAAAAATACAAAACAAAAAAAGACTAAGAAACAATATACGGCCTTAAAAGAGATATTTAAAACACATCAACTATGTGATGCATGGAGAGAAACTCATTCTGATGAAAGAGACTATTCTTACTTTTCGCCAAGATGCCAAATATACATGTGTATCAATTACATCCTGATCTCAAATACATTACTGAACAGAATCAAAGATTCTCTAATAGGCCCATTCATGTGGTCTGATCATGCTTTTATAGAATGCAGACTTTCAAAAAAAGTAATGACACTTGGAAACAACACATAGAAATTAAACAATTCCATTTTATTAAGAGATATGTACAAGGAAGACATAAAAATGACAATAGCTAACTATTTCAAAGAAAATGATAATGGAGAGGTAGACGAGTTCAACCTCTGGGAAACTTCCAAAGCAGTAACCAGAGGGAAGCTGATGGCTTTAGCATCTAGAATAAAGAAAGAAAAGGGAATCCAAATTAATACTATACTACAAAAGGTTGGAAACAATACATAAAAAAATGAGAAATAAAAACATTTACAAAGAATTATTAGCTGAACGCAGGATTTTAGAAACCATAGAAACAACCAAAATTCAGAAAAATATTCTTTTTTTGAAACAACAATTTTGGCAGAAAAATCCTGAAAACCTAAAAATCTTAAAATGGAGAGTAAATCAAAAAATTCTTGAACTCAAAATCTTTTCTATTAAAGACTCAAAACACCAAAGACATACAAACCGGGGGGAAATTGTTAATTGTTTTGCAGATTTCTATCAAAAATTATATACATCTAATAACACCCCAAAACAAGACATTCAAAAACTTCTTTTGGAGAAAAATCTGTGCAAAGACCTCACACCTGAACACAAACAATTTTTAGACTCCATCATTGCTTCAAAAGAAATTACTGAAGCCATAAAACACCTAAAAGCCAATACTGCAGTGGGTTGCGATGGTTTTACCCCTGAATTTTTAATTTTTTAAGCTTAGATGTATCAGAGTCATTAGCTAAAGTCTGTAATGCCATCCTGCTTAAGGGAATCAAATCAATGTCATGGGGACAAGCTTGTATTATTACCATTCCAAAGGAAAACAAAAAGCTCCTACAGACCAATCGCACTGCTTAACTGCGATGCTAAAATATTCACAACAGTTCTGGCTAAAAGACTACAAAAATCATAGCAGAATATATTAACTCTGATCAAACAGGTTTTATCCCAAACAGATGCATGACTGACAATACCCATAGAACTCTGAACATAATATCATATTGTAAACAAAGAAAGCAGGAATCTATCATCCTCATAATAGATTTGGAGAAAGCTTTTGACAGTGTTGAAGCTGACTACCTACAACAAGTATTAAAAGTAATGGACTTTGGGGAAAACTTTCAAAATGCAATAAGAGCAATATACTCCAAATCCACAGCCAAAATCAATGTAAACAATGCTCTAAGCAGTTCAATAGAATTAAACAGAGGAACCAGACAAGGGTGCCCAATGTCTCCTATATTATTTGCATTAGCTATAGAACCGATAGCAAATGCAATTAGGCAGCATTCTGAGATTACTGGCATAACAATAGGACAACAAACACATACCATCAGCCTTTATGCAGATGACCTTATAATATACCTGTCTAACCCAATCCTTTCACTAACAAACCTCCAAAAGTTATTTCAAGATATACAACACTTGACAGGCTTGAAGGTAAACTTAACCAAAACAAAAATCTTCCCCATCCAAATCACAAAAAAATAAAAAAGAACTGGTTAAATTCCCCTTTGAATGGGTAACATCTCACTGGAGGTGCTTAGGAATCCACATTCCAATGGATCTTAAAAACCTAATTAAAACCAACTTTCAACCTGTAAAGAAATAAATAATGAATTGAAACATTGGCATAAATCAGGTTTTACTTGGGTGGACAAAATTAATATACTTAAAAGCTTCATTTTGCCTAAATTTTTGTTTTTGTTCAGAGCAATTCCAATCTCTATTCTGTATACAGAAATTAGAAGATGGCAAAAATCTCCAAATGATTTCTTCTGGGACAACAAGAAACCAAGGATCAGTTTTAACTCTCTAATGCATGAAATAAAAAAAGGAGGCTTAGAGTTTTTAAATTTACATAAATATTATGTTGCAGTCAATTTTACTAATATAGTACGAGTCTTAACCAACAACATCCAAATTAGTTGGAAACAGATACAAGAAACAGAAACTCAGTCTTACTCTCTTCCAGAACTATATTGGAGAAACCACAATAAAAAACAAATTGCGAGTTTAAACAATATGTTCCTTAAATTTGCCTTGGAAATGTGGGAATCCCATAAAAGGATTCTTTTACCAAGAATCTCACAACTCTCTACTTTCCTTAATCAGAATTGGTTCTTGCCAGGCCAGGAGAAGAATGCTTTTCAGACATTGAGAGATGCAGGCTTACTGTGCTTAATAGACTTAACAAGAAAAGGTGTCCCTCTAACTAAACTGGAATTAGAAAATACACTAAATGGGAAAATTTTCTGGTTTCAATATTTACAAATTCAAGACCTCCTGTATAAGCTTCAAAAAGAATTGATATTTTCTAGGCCACTTAATGATTTCGAACAAATCTTAAAAAACTCAAATGGAGAAGTAAAAGGTCTGATAGGCAAGCTTTATAAACTTCTAATTAAAGGAAATAAAGTTACCAACCTCAAATCTCAATGCCAATGGCACTCAGATTGTCAAAAAACACTCACAGAAGAACAGTGGAATTCAATTTGGTCATCTCTTAGCAATACATCAAATATCTTTAACATTAGATTTACTTCATTTAAAATACTAAATAGATGGTATATGATCCCGGCTGTCCTTCATAAAATAAATCCAAAAATCTCAAATAAATGTTGGAAAAATTGTGGTGCTATCCCAGATTTTGCTCACTGTTGGTGGTCCTGTCCTCAAATAAAAAATTTCTGGGATCAGATAATAAAACAAATCTCACTAATAACAAATATAGGCCGAGGACAGACTGGCAATTTGCCCCGGTATCGAGTCGGGGCAAAAAAACCCCGGAGTAAACGATACCGGGTTTTCCTGTCCACACAGCGGGGGCCTCTGCCGGAAGAAACGGGACGGAGGCGCGCGGGAGCGTTCAGACTGCCGCGCCGGAGGCGCGCTATATTCGCTGGTTCCCCATTATTTCGGCTGTTTGTTTTTTTTTGCCCTGCAACGCTGGCACCGCATTGGGCAGTGGAGCGGAGCACAGCCAATCACAGTGCTGCTGCCTCGTGCCCAATGCGGGTTGCTCCCGGCTTTTCGCCTGCGTGTTCAGACTCCCCGGAAGCGGAGAAACGCGCGACGAACGCAGGCTTTTGGATTTGCGAAGGCTTTTATCAGGTGTTTTTTTTATCCGGCACTGAAGCGCGAGGGCTCCGGTAAGCTCCGGGTAGGGGACGCCAGGCAGATGTGCCTGTGTGAACATTCCATTTAATCCGATATTGAGTCGCTGTCAGCCCGGGTCCCATCCCAGGGCAAATTGCCAGTCTGTACTCGGCCATAGACTTACCTTGCAATCTGGAGTCCATTTTCTTGGAGACATAGCAGTCAACTGTAAGTAACAAAAGCATGGAAATCTTAATACCTACATTATTGATGTCAGCAAAAATAACAATTCCACAAAAATGGAAACAAAAAAATATCCCTACACTAACATGCTGGCATAAGAAAATTTGGGAATGCTTCATGTATGGGCAGACCTTGTATAACTCATCAGCACTGCGGTCGGAAAAATATCAAAAATGGTTCCAGGCGGTATTGTTTCCTATGATCAGTTACTTAGAAAACAGTGAGATAATTCCAAATAACCTGATATATAGGAATTTTCTTCTGATTGTACTGCAAAAAAAAAAAAACTTCAATGTTTGTAAATTTTCAAGTTTGTACTCTGGTAGAAATTATCACTGAGTTTACTGTTAAATCTGTTTATGCATGACTTCAACACTTTTTCTGTAACCCTTCTGATTGTTAAACTGTGTTGAAATAGTGTTGATAAAATCAATTAAAAAAACCAAAGAAATTCCTTAGCTCCACTGGCTGCTCATATTTAACTTACAGTCTACTTGTACCCCAAGATCTTGTTCACACACACTGTTACTCAGAAGAGTATCCCCCATCCAGTATGTGTGTTCCTCATTTTTGTTACCCAGATGTAGAACTCAGCACTTATCCTTGTTAAATTGCATCTTGTTCACATCCGCCACTTTTCCAGTGTGTTCAGATGTCATTGAATTCTATATCTTCTGGTGTGTTTGCTGCTCCTCCCAATTTGGTGTCATCTGCAAATTTAATGAGTGGCCCCTCCACACCCTCATCTAGATCTTCTGACTTTCAGTTTACTGGCAAAACAGTAGAACTGGCAGGCATCTTACCAGCAAAGTCATAGAATCTAAACACTAAAAGAACATAAATTAGCACTGCCAGGTCCACATCAGAGAATTGCCCATGTCAAGCTCTGTCAGAAAGTGCCTTCTTTCCAGAATGGAATATGGCAAATTAACAGAAAAGAATTTTATTCCTGGGTATGGGAAGAACTGAAGAGGCATTTGTATTTTGGGCTCTTTCACCATTCCCAGTGTGCTCACCCACATGCACATCTTGGTATTACAATGTTTAACCTTTCATCTTGCTACCTTTATTCCTTCATCACAAATCTCTCAGTCAGGTTTCTCTTCACTGTAGTCTGACAGATTAAGCTGCAGTCAGCTTTCCACATTCTCGGCTCCTATGAAGGACAGGTTCTCATGCTATACTTTTTGTCCACACAAGCAGTCCCAATGGTCAGGGGAAATGGTTGGGGAAAAACTTCCAGTTGTACTGGCTACCCTGAAAAATAAGAAGTAAATTATCTCTGTTCCATCTTTTAACTGGTTAGATAGAGATCTGAGCTACTGTAAAAGTCAACTTCATTCTACGTGACCCAGAAATCGGCTAAACTTGCTTTATGCACGTACATTGTTGAACAGCTGACTTTGAGGTGAAGCGTCATAAGGTGGCACTGTTACTACATGGTTAAAATCATTCAGCAGTTGCCTTACATTCATTTCTGAGTCGCTCAGCATCAGGGATTTACACTGGGTTAACAACATAATGGAACTACAGGACCTGGAGAGTAAAGACAGACATCGTATGGAAACAGAGCTCGAAGTAAATTCTTAAGCAATGAGCTCAAACATGCATATAAGCAAATCACACGTAGATCCTGCTGCCAGCCTGGCCCCATCCTCTCCATTGAGATAGATTCAGCTGGGCAGCCGTGTTGGTCTGAAGCAGCAGGACAAAGTTTGAGCCCGGGGGGCGCACTTTTAAGGTCAACAAAGACTCCAAAGAAGAAGATGCTGAAAGGTCACCTCCATGCTTGAGAGGAGATGGATGGAGCTCATGGCAGGGTCTCAGCTAATTACTCTCAGCATTCCACAGTTAAGGGTACACCTGCCCATCAATCTCCAATTTTGACATATTTATTTCCTTCACTATGGCTGAGTTCAGACTGGCAATTTGCCCTACTATAGCCACGTTTCAGTGATGTTTTAAAAACAGATTAAAGGGGGAGTTCACACAGGCACATCTGCCTGGCATTCCCCAGTCATAGGCAACCTGTGCTGTTCCACTTCACTCCCGCATTTAATAGATACCTCATAAAAGTGGTAGCAAATCCCCGGAGAGCGCCTTTATGCTGTGTTTGTCTGCTTCCCGGCAGTGTGAACACTATGCAGAAAAGCCAGGAGCAACCCGTGTTGTGCATAAGGGAGCAGTGATATGATTGGCTGTGCTCCGCTCTACCGCCCAATGCGGTGCCGGTGCAGTGGGATCCTCCCCAAATCGGCTGGATGCCTATGTGTGTATGGGCGCATGAGCGCTCATGCGTTCATGCGCCCATACACACATAGGCATCCAGCTGATTTACCAGGAAAAAACTTACAGCTGCGTCTCCAGGGCAGCAGTCTGAACGTTCCCACATGCCTCCTCCCGGTATGCTCCCGCATCAGTCTGAGCTATCTGACCGGGAAACCCCAGAACAGTTTGTTCCAGGGCTTTTTTGCCATGACTGGCTCCCGCTGCAAATTGCCAGTCTGTCCTCAGCCTATGTTTTCCCCTGGAATTAAACCCAAACAAATGGTAACCCTAGAAACTAAGCTTGTTCTTCCTGTTTGGCCCTTGAATCTGTTAAATATCTTCATCATGTTGTATGCTAATTTACTGCTTGCCCTCTCCCTATATGTATGGACTGGTAACTTCCATTTCATTGTATCTGAAGAAGTGTGTGCACATGAAAGCTTATACCTTGAATAAAACATTGTTGGTCTTAATGCTGTCAATTGTAATTCTTAATTCCAGGAGGGGGGGTGTAACTGTGTCACTTGCAGCAAAACTAAGCAGGACATATATGGGCATTAAAGATTGACACACCTCATTCTGACATAAGCTTTCATAGGCTAAATTCCACTTTGTCAGATGTTTCATTAGAAAGACATATCTTGTCCTTATATATAATTGAATTTTGGTCACCAACATTCTATGCTTGCCACAATTGATTGGGCGCAAGAACTGGCAGTCAAAAGATGCTAGATGGGGCTGACTGGCTGCTTGGCAGAGTCCCGCCCATGTCAGCCCCGGCAAGTGTCTTTGGCTCAGTCTGTTCCGGTCCTCTGACAGGAGAAGACCGTCTGCAGAGTGAGCGCAGGAACAGGCCCTCAAGGCCGAGGCAGGTGAGAGAAGCCCGTTCTGCCCCCCCCCATCCTCTGGGCCTTCTCAGGGCCCAGTAGGCCCAGAGAAGCCCATCTGCCCCCCTCACCATCCTCTGGGCCTTCTCAGGGCGCAGTAGGCCCAGAGAAGCCTGTTTTGCCCCCCCATCCTCTGGGCTTTCTATGGGCCCAGTAGGCCCAGAGAAACCTGTCCCACCCCCCATCCTCTGGGCCTTCTCAGTGCCCAGTAGGCCCAGAGAAGCCCATTCTGCCCCCCCCCCAACCATCCTCTGGGCCTTCTATGGGCCCAGTATGTCCAGAGAAGCCCGTTCCGTCCCTCTTCCCTTCCTTTCCCCCTTTCCTTTCTTCCTCTCTCCTTCTTTCTTTCATTCTCCCCCTCTTCCTTCCTTCCTTCCTTCCTTCCTCCAACCCTCCCTCCCTTCCACCCTCCCTCCCTTCCTTTCTAGGGCTCGTTGTCTTTCTCCACAATGGGTTTTGCTTCCTAGTTCACATATATATGAGGTTATGGAGAGAGAGAAAAAGGAAACAGCAGATTCAAAGGCCAATAAAATACAAGCAGTATAGCAAAAATACAATTATGTAAAATTCAAAGGTAATCCAGAAAAGCACAGAGATAATACATGGATTGGATCTAGAGAAGAATTTCTGCATGTTTTTGTAATTGGCTAATGGTAACTTTTAGATCATCTGTGAAACGTCTGGGGAAACTAAAATATTCTCCTATTGAGGGCAGAATTTGCATCTGGATTTATTTCATGATCCTGCCTCTGGCTTTGTGTCTCTCTTATGTGGCCCAATGTTCACAAGAAGCTATATTTGTCTAGGTCAGGGGTCCCCAACCTGCGGCCCGTGGGCTGCATGTGCCCCCTGAGCTCTTTCTGTGCAACCCTCCAACCTGCTTGTTTGCCGCTATCACCCTCAAGGCATTTTCCCTCAGACTCACACTGTTCTTTCTGCCTCAAGAGGCACCATCTACTGCTGTTCTCCCTGCCCCTTTCTTGCAAAAAAACACAATAGCAACATTGTTTATTCTGGTCTCCATGGTTCCTTCTGTCAGCTCCATACTAGCATTTTGGCCATTCCAGGTGTTTTGCTAGCCAGCAAAACTCAGGTACCCATACAACTCAGCTTTTTAACCTCCCCCCATTCACTATCATGTTGAAAGCTATATATGTGTGTAAAAAAGGATAAAGCAGTTGTGTGAGAGATGTCTGGCCTGCTTTTGCAAAAAAAAAAAAAGGATGCAAAGTATTTTGCATACTGAACACTTCTAGAGGCTCCTCCAAGTGGCTTCCAAGGTTACTGGTGAAGTTGCTGCTGCAGGCAAAAGCATCCTTTCTTCCTCAACAAAAGCTGGTTGCTGACTTCTTGCCTTACTTGCTTCTGCCTCTTCTCCCCCATCCATTCCAGCTAGGAGTCTTCTCATGCATCTATGATTTCAGGAGCCTATGACTGAGTGGCCCTTGGGTTGAAAGGGAAGGAATACTCTCTTAGAAGGGAAGTTTATGGGATCCCCCTTCCTGCAGCCAAGTCCTCCTCCCTCCAGCTGCCATTTTGCTTCTCATGATTGAGACTTGGCTGGCAGACAGTGATGTGTATGTGCACCGTGCATATAATTTGGGGCCAACTTAATGGCATATCCTCTGCTCCAGGTGATTTTTCATTCTCACGTTCTCCTTTTTTGGAGAGCCTCTAGTTTTTAAACCTTCAGGAAATGTGCTTATTAAGAAATAAATCCCATAGTATTTGATGTAGTTAGGATCACAACTCTGCCATCTGGTAGGTCAGATTCATAATTCATTTTTTAAAAAAATTCTTCCTAGCCTGTGCATACAGCCTGAGAACTGTAATGGATAGGGAGGAAATCATTTTGGAAATCACTACAAGGTCACCATCAGTCAGCTGCGACTTGATGTCAGTTTCCACCAACAATTTTGATGTTGCATAGGAAAAATGCCTGATAAAACCATTGGGGCTGTGCACTTTGCACTCTCTTGGACTTTAAGTCATGTTGCCCTCATTCAGCCTCATCTAGAGACAACAACCACATGGCCCCAGCCACAGAAAGTCAATTAAATCCACACAAAAAAGACTGCATTTTACCATCAAGTCCAAATATGTCACACCATGGGAAGGCAGAAGGAGAAAATAATACTGTCTGCCTGTCTGTCTAACAAAGTTTGAGTCCAGTGGTACCTTTAAGAACAACAAAGTTTTAATCGAGGTATGAGTTTGAAACCCCCTGAAACAACACTGACTTGATAGGCTAAGAAAGACACAGAGAGAAAGATACAGAGAGAGAGAGAGAGACAGAGACAGAGAGAGACAGAGAGAGACACAGAGAAACAGAGGGATACAGATAGAGACAGAGAGAAACAGAGGGACACACACAGAGAGAGACACTCACAGAAGTACAGAGAGAGACAGGGTCAGAGAGACAGAGGGGCAGAGAGGCAGAGAGAGAGAGAGAGAGACGCACACACACAGAGGGGCAGAGAGAGACACAAACACAGAGAGGGCAGAGAGAGACACACAGAGGGGAAGACACCCACCCACACTCCCAGAGGGGCAGAGAGACACAAACAGACACACACACATACACAGAGGGGCACACACACACACAGAGGGGCAGAGAGAGACAGACAAACAAAGACACTCCGAGAGAGAGAGGCAGAGACACAGAGGAACAGAGGGGCAGACACACACACACACACAGACAGAGAGGGACAGAGAGACACTCACACACAGAAGGGCAGAGAGAGACACAGAAACAGAGACACAAACACACAGAGGGGCAGAGAGAGAAACACACACATGGGCCAGGAAAGGCAGCTCTGCAGGCCTTTCCTGGCCCATCTGAGTTGGTGGGAGGGCTGGGAAAGGGGGGGGGGCTCTGCAGGCCTTTCTCAGCCCATCCACAGCAGGAAATGACCCCTGGTTAAAGTAATGGAGGAAATGTGCCTTGATAAAGTATCTTGTGTTAGTTGTGTCAGTTTATCTGCATCAATAATCACCAGGCATGTTGAAGAAGTAGGAGAAGAACTGCATATGTCACAGACTGTCAAGTCAAAAAGTTTTGATTTTTTTTCTTTTGGCATTAGATGCAAGCAATGATGTTATAGACACTGCTCAACTACTAATTTTTATCGGGGTTAGATTCCCTGATTGCCATAAACATGGAAAGGAAATAAGGATCTATTTGAAGTAGCACCAGAAGATGCACGTAACTTTTTCCAGATGGAACTAATTGATTTGCAAGCCGGTGATCATCTCAGAGACATTTAAAAGGAAAAATTTCTGGTCTGGTCTTCCTGATATATTTATCAATTTAAAGAAATTTGCTGCAGGAATGTTCACAGTCTTTGGCACCACATACATCTGTGAACAAGATGAAAATTGTGAAATCCAAGTATAGGTCAAGACTTACAAATGAACATTTACATCACATTTTAAGGTTGTCCCTCACAAACCTCGACTTGGACATTAATGCCTTGGTCAATATTGATACAGTATGTAAACTGGAGGCCCCTTGGCTGTCTCTGGATTAGGTCTTTGACACCTTCAGTCGGCTCTCCCAGGCCAATGTCAACAGAATTCTGGGTGCTATTAGGCCAACCACTTGCCTCCTGGATCCGTGCTCCTCAAAGGGAATAACAACTTCCCGGTGGTCCCTGGCCTGAGAGAAGTCTGGCTGTCCTTGATCAGGGCCAGGGCTTTCTTGGCGCTGGCCCCCACCTGGTGGAACTCTCTGCCGGAAAACATCCATGCCCTGTGGGAGTTGTTACCTTTCCACAGGGCATGTAAGGCAGAGATGTTCTGCCGGGCCTTTGGTTGAGGACAGTGGTGGGGTACCCTTTGGCACTATCATACATTACCTCATCCCTCATAACCCCTCCCACCAGGGAGGCTGGGGAGCTGGAATTTTTTCCACCATCCTATATACTGTATATATGCTGTTTTATCTATGGATATTTATTGGTTTGTTTTAGCTTAGTTTTAAATTGAGATTTTATATACTATTTTGTTGTAAGCCA
Source organism: Gekko gecko (assembly GCA_029375565.1). Classification (NCBI taxonomy): domain Eukaryota; kingdom Metazoa; phylum Chordata; class Lepidosauria; order Squamata; family Gekkonidae; genus Gekko; species Gekko gecko. Next base: position 78,992,210 of record JAPDNY010000003.1, on the reverse strand, counting down.
CCCTGAGCCCTTCTTGTAGGTGTCAGCTATGCTGCCATGGTAGGTGGGTGGAAGCAGGAAGCTGGTGGGTGAATGTCTTACTACGCTGGAATGTTAACTTTCACTTCTTCCACAGTGCCTTATCTGTTAGCTTAGTCGTCTGACCTTGGTACCTTGCTCCTTTTGTCTTCACTGGGAACCTGAACCCATTAGTTTAGGTGTGCTGCTAACCAACCTCTGATTGGCTCACATCCATCGGGGACCCCGCTTTAAATTCAGTATATCTTCCCCTCTCCCACCCTTAGAGTCAGTTCTAACATGGAATGTATGCACAGATGACCTGCCTTTACTGTGATCAATAAACTGAACCGTCTGAAGAACTGTTGTTGATGACTGATCGTTGTGGGACTCTGACAGTAGGGAAGGGTGGCCTAGCAAATCCAATTTAATAAATAAATAATACATAAAGAAATAACAGAAAACAGCCACAAAAATCACCCTGACTAGGTAAGCATGTGTAGCTAGGTAAAAGGATTCCACAGTAAAATAGTGTTCCAAAATGGATTCTGTTAAAGTTAACATTTCTTCTGAAAAGTACTGAGGCCGGAGGCTCAGCATGGTGAAATCAGCAAAGGTTTATTGATTACATAGCAGATGAAGCATGGTTTAAGCCATGCCATGCCCGGTTTATATGCATAGCCAAGTACCACACACACACACACACCCATCACCCGTAATTGGCTCTATTTACAAGTCTTAGTTTCAATAGGTTCCCTGTCGGATCCGGGCGAGCCCTTTGGCATGCCCTAGGATCTGAAGTGGCTATTGTCTTTAGGACCGAAGGTCCGAGGGTCTGTCTGACCGCATGGCCCGGCTAGCCAGCCATGACCATCTTTTACGTCTTGGTATACAACATCTTCATTGACCTCTGAATGTTTGCGTTTGATCTAAATATGTAGGTTAATAATTTTGTTACAATTTGATTTAAAATGTGGCCCTCTTTTGGCATTGGCTCTTTAGGCATTGGACACCCACATGTCAAATTTGGCACCAATGCGGCCCCCACATGCCAAAAGGTTGGGGACCCATGGTCTAGGTGGAATCTCTCAATTTTCTCTAAATCCAAAGGGAGACTCCAATAAAAAACTGCTGTATGAGCATTTATCAAGCTTGACACCACCTTCCAAGAGGTTAATAAGGCAACTATTTTATTGATTTTATTTAATACATTTTAATTCTGTCTTTTCTCCAAGGAGCTCAGGATGGCATACATTGTCCCCCTGCTTCTATTTATCCTCATGACAATATTGTGAAGAGAGAGTGGCCTAAAGGCCACCCAGTGAGCTTCATGATGGATTGGAGACCAGAACCTGAAACTTCCAAATGCTGTGATGATATGACACTTCGTGTAAGAACTTTCCATTTCGCTTTGCGAATGTTCAGTGCACAGTTTCTGTATGCTCAGGGATTAAACTCTAACTGTCCTGACATGTAGTCTGATTAAAAGAAACTTCTCTACTTCTCTTCTCCCCTTCTTTCTATATGTCTCCTAGCTTCTAAGCTGGAGTAGTGGGCAATAAAGCAGTTAGTGAAGTAATTAAGCTAAAGGAGACAAAGCAGGACACACAAACACAATTGAAACCCTCAGGCTGAAAATGACAAATGTTAGGCAATGCAGAAATTACTTAAAAGGATAATACTTACAAGCAACAAATGGACTGTAGTCCACAGTACCTTTCCCTTCTTTAAAACATCTTTCTGAACCTCTCTGTTATAATATAGCTCTATTACCTGTGTAAGAATGCCCTCCAGAATAATTCAATTTTTCATTGAATCAGGTGGATAGCTGTGTTGATCTGAAGCAGCACAACAAAGTTTGAGTCCAGTGGGGCACCTTAAAGGCCAACAAATGAATAAATAAAAAACCTGAATAAAACTTTGTTGGCCTTAAAGGTGCCCCACTGGACTCAAACGTTGTTCTTCAATTTTTCATAGTTTGCAGAATACCATGGAAATGGGTGCTTTTCCGGCCCCATCAGGCAGTACATTCTATAAAGTGGGGGCTGCCACAGAGAATGCAGTTGTTGACCTTGCCCATCTGCAGAGCGGTGCCTGCAGAAGGCCTTGCTCAGATAGGCAAAGTTGTTGTGGTGGGACGTGAGTGGAAAGTGGTCTTGCAGCTATGAGGGTCCAAGGCCATGGAGGGCTTTGTGATAGTCAATACCTTGAACTGAGCTCAGTCACTGATGACCAGCCAACAGAGGGACTGTAGAATGAAAGTAATATGTATTCTGCCTAGCTTCTAATAATAGCCAAGCTGTGGCATTCTGCACCCATTGGAGTCTCTGTGCTGATTTCGAGGGGAGACTTATGTAGTAGTCTAGTGCTGATGTCACCATGGTACGGATCCAGGTGGACAGATCAGCCAAGCCACAGTAAAAGGCCATCTTCCATGCTAAACTGAGTTGGATCAAAGTGTGTTTTTTGCAGCTGCATTAACTTGCTTTTAAGTTTCTCTTCTGGAAAGAGAACTGCTGGCAAGGTAGCCATTTGGTCAGTCTCAAAGTTTTCAGGGTACATCACCACAACAAGAGTTTACACCGGACTTTGAGGGAAGTTCCTGGAGGCTGTAGAAGGCTGTAGAAGATAGCATTGCTCCTAGGGAGATGGATAACGAAGCATCTATTCCAGTGACCTGTCAGGGTTGCGCCATGATCATTTTTCTGCTTGCCAAGAAATGCATTATACATGCTGCAAGTGCAAGGTTATAAGAATGCTTGAGGAGAAGGTGGGAGAACTTGAGGCACAAATCTGTACACTGAGGAACATCAGGGAGGGAGAAAGGTTTTTAGACGTGATGGAAGAGGGGCCCCTGAGAGAACGGCAAGAGCTAGCAAATCCTAAGCAAGAGGAAGGAAGTAACAAGGAGCAGGTCGGTGAGTGGAAGAATGTGACTTTGAGGAGTAAGATAATCAGGGAACACTCATAGCTAGTGGAGCTGCAAAATCGCTACCAGCTGCTTCTGGTGGTGGAAGATCAGAATAGCACACTCCGAGAGCAAAAGGATGTAACTGACACACAAACACATAGGCAGAGAAGGAACCAAGCTATCCCACAGAGGAAGAGACAAGTACTGGTGGTTGGTGACTCCCTACTGAGAGGGATAGAAGAAGTTGTGGGCAGACCAGACAAGGAATCTCAAGAGGTTTGTTGTCTTCCTGGACCATGTATCCAAGATGTCACTGGGAGAATTCCAAGACTGGTCAAAACCTCTGACCACTACCCGCTCCTGCTGATCTATGTGGGAACAAATGATACAGCCCAAAGAAACCTTGACTGGATCTCCAAAGACTGCGACGCTCTGGGCAAGAAGGTGAAAGATCTGGGGGCACAGGTGGTGTTCTCTTCCATTCTACCTATTGAGGGCCATGGAGCTGGAAGGGAGAACAGGATACTGGAGGTTAATGGCTGGTTACATAGATGGTGCTGTTGAGAGGGATTTGGCTTCCTGGACCATGGTATGTACTTCTGACATGAGGGACTGTTGGCGATGGATGGGATGCACCTTACAAAGAATGAGAGGAATGTCTTTGCTGGAAGACTTGTGAACCTGATCCAGAAGGCTTTAATCTGAAGACATCTGGGGTGGGAAGAAAAAGCCTGATGTTGTGTGGCATCCCCAAAACTAAATTCAAGAAAAGGAGTGACCAGAGATTAAACGAACAGGAGAGACGTGAGTTCAGTAATTTTCAGGTAAATTCGAAGGGACCTATGGTAGGAAAGGATGTCTGTAATCTGAGATGTCTTTATACTAATGCACAGAGTATGGGAAATAAACAGGCTGAACTTGAACTTCAAATATTGGAAAGTAAGTATGATCTGATAGGTATCACTGAGACTTGGTGCGATGAGTCTCATATATGGAGCACAGCGATTGAAGGATATACCTTGTTCAATTGGAACAGAATAAACAAAAAAGGAGGTGGGGTGGCACTATATGTCAAGAATGAATACACTTGCACTGAAATTCAGAATTTGAGAGTTGCACTGTTTAAAGTGTGTGGGTAAGGATAGAGCAAGGGAAAAAAGAAGGGGATATTGTTGTGAGGGTATACTACAGACTTCCAAACCAACTGGAGGAACTGGATGATGCATTTGTACAACAGCTTGCTAATCTTTCACAGAGACAGGATGTAGTGATTATGGGAGATTTCAACTATCCAGATATTTGTTGGAAATCTAACTCTGCTAGACATGGGGCATCCCACAGATTCTTGGATAGTCTTGCTGACAACTTCATCTCTCAGAAGGTGGAGGTGGGAACCAGATGATCTGCTATCCTGGATTTAATCCTGACTAACAGGGAAGAACTGGTTGATGAAGTGAACATTGTGGGATCCTTGGGGAATAGTGACCATGTCAGCTTGGAATTTGACATAGAGAAGGATGTGAAACCAGGACATAGTAGGGCTCGTATCCTGGACTTCAGGAAAGCTGATTTAAAAAAACTCAACGAAATATTAGGTAAGATCCCATGGCTGGAAATGCAAAGGGGGAAATCTGCACAGGAAGGATGGGAGTTGATGAAAAATGAAGAGCTTAAGGCACAATCACAAACTGTCCTGGTGAGAAAAAAAGGTGGGAGATGGGTAATGAAGCTGAGGTGGCTGAACAAGGAACTCTCTGAAGAGATGAGACTAAAAAGGGAAATGTACAGGAAATGGAAGGAGGGACAAATTACTGAGGGTGAGTACAAGAAGCAGGCTCGAATCTGTAGGAATGGTGTCAGAAAGGCTAAAGCGCAGATGGAGCTGAGGTTGCTAAAAATAACAAGAAAGGTTTCTATGTCTATGTTCAGAGCAAAAAGAAGAACAGGGTTGGGGTAAGCTCATTACTAGGGGAAGTCAAGCCTTAACAAGGGATGAAGACAAAGAGGAATTACTTAACTCTTACTTTGCATCTGTGTTTAAATGAAAGGTGCGCTGTATACAAACTGAAGAATGTAGGACATATGAAGGAAGGAGGAACTGCCAGTCCAGAGTAAGTACAGAGATGGTTAGAGAGCATCTAGCTGCCTTAAATACTTTCAAATCTCCAGGGCTGGATGGCTCTAATCTTAGAGATTTCCTGGAGTACTGGTGTTGTGCCGGAAGACTGGAGAAGAGTGAATGTTGTCCTGATCTTCAAGAAGGGAGAAAGGACCTAGGAAATTTCAGGCCTGTCAATTTGACAGCAATACCTGGAAAAATTCTAGAACAGATTATCAAATGCTCTGTCTGTGAGCACCTTGAACGGAATGAGTTAATTGGTAGTAGCCAGCATGGGTTTATCAAGATTAAGTCATGCCAGACCAACCTTATCTCCTTTTTTGACAGAGTTACTAAAATGGTTGACTCTGGCAATGCTGTGGACATAGTGTATCTAGAGTTCAGTAAAGCATTTGACAAAGTTTCTCATGATATCCTTGAGGATAAGCTGGTTAAATGTGGGCTGGATGGTGCAACTGTTGGATGGATTCATGGTTGGTTGAAGAATCATACCCGAGTGCTTGTAAATGGCTCTGCCTCTACGTAGAGGGAAGTCTCGAGTGGAGTGCCGCAGGGCTTGGTCCTGGGCCGGTGTTGTTCAATGTTTTTATAAATGACCTGGAGGAAGACATAGAGGGGATGCTTATCAAATTTTCAGATGACACGAAGCTGGGTGGAATTGCTAATTCTGAAGAAAACAGAGTCAGGATTCAAAATGATCTAGATAGGCTGGATCAGTGGGCTGAGACAAATAAAATGGATTTCAATAGAGATAAGTGCAAAGTCCTACACTTAGGTGCAAAAAAATCAAAGGCACAGATATAGAATGGGAGGGACTTGGCTTGACAACACCACATGTGAAAGGGATCTAGGTGTTCTGGTTGATCACAAGCTAAACATGAGCCTGCAGTGTGATGTGACTGTGAAGAAAGTTAATGCAATCTTAGGATGCATTAACAGAAGCCTTGTGTCTAGATCACGGGAGGTGGTAGTTCTGCTCTATTCTGCTAGGGTCAGGCCTCACCTGGAGTACTGTGTCCAGTTTTGGGCACCACATTTTAGGAAGGATGTTGACAAGCTCGAGAGCATCCAGAAGAGTGCAACCAGGATGGTGAGAGGGCTGGAATCCAAGTCTTATGAGGAAAGGCTGAAAGAATTGGGTATGCTTAGCCTGGGAAAAAGAAGGCTTAGAGGGGATATGATTGCAGTCTTCAAATATTTGAAGGGCTGTCATGTAGAAGATGGAGCAGATCTATTCTCTCTTGCTCCAGATTGCAAGACTAGATCTAGTGGGTGGAAATTACAAGGGAGTCGTTTCCAGTTAGATATCAGGAGAAACTTCCTAACTGTAAGAGTAGTTGAGCAGTGGAATAGTCTGCCTCGGGAGGTGGTGGATGCTCCTTCCCTGGATGTTTACAAGCAGAGGCTGGACGACCATCTTTTGGGTATGTTGTAGGTATGTAGGGCTATCTTTTGGCTATGCTCCTGCAGAGTGCAGGGGGTTGGACTAGATGACCTGCAAGATCCCTTCCAACTCTAACATTCTGTGATTCTAAGAAGAAGAAACTGACAAATTTATTTTTCATTTGTTGTAGTGAGCTGAGACTCCCTTCCCCTTTAACTTCCTGCTGTGGAGCCATCAAGTTGCATGATTGAGAGAGATTAGACAACTGGATGGAGGACAGACCTATCAGCGGCTATTAATCATGGCGTCTAAATCAGAAGCAGTAGAGCTGTGACAAATGAATGACTCAGAGCAGGTAATGAGGAGAAATCTTCTGAGGAGATTTCTAGTGGTGTTTGGATGGCTGATGTTGCGATAGAATGCCAAACAAGGTGGATCCTTGGTCTGATGGAACGTAGGCGTCCTAAGCAGGTCTACTTAATGGGACTTACTCCCAGGAAAGTCTTGTTATGATTGCATTTTAGGGCCCTGTTGGGGGAACCCCCACACCCCCCAAGTCACCAGAAATTCAGGACACCCTTAGAATGGGTGTAACTCTGCTTAATATTGCAATTCGTGCAATTCTCTGTCACCGGGCAAATGTGTGATTTCCTCCTTCCTCTAATATCTTTCATAACCTTTTGCTCTTCCTCATACTTTCTCCTCTCTTTCCATCCTAGATCAACTTCACTTTCTTAACAAATATTAGCCATGGGATACAGGAAAAATAAGTAAGTTCTTCAGAGTACCATTCCTCAGGGCAAAAAAGAGAAGGAAACCATAGAAGCCAGCATTTAGAATTGCCAACTTGGAAGGAGGCAAGCTCATAGGCTGTAATACAGTATGGAACTGTTAACCACAAAAAGAAGTAAACACTCCTTGGGGAATGATCTTATACTAATGCCTATTACCTTAATAGCCTTGTGGTTAAATTCAGAGGGTATGAGTTCCATTGTTCTGCTGCATTGTTCTTGATGGAGTGAGTTATTCCAAGAGCAGATCATTAAAGAGACTGAGGAGTGCTGTGTTGAAGATGTCATGCTAGTGTAAGGTTTAGGTATGTAGCTCCTCTAGCCTGTAAATGATGCTTCTTTTCTTTCCATTCAATATTGATTTGTTTGTATTCCAATCTTTCTTCAAGGAGATTAGGGTGGTGTACATGATTCTCTCCATTATCCTCATATCATCTCTGTTTTGGGCAAAGATTCAATGTCTGGCCCATTGAATCTCCCCAGTCCTGGTCTGACACTCCAAGTACTATACTACACTCATCTTGCTGGTATCATTTCATTGTTCTAGTCTAGAAAGGATCTGGAAATTCAAGCATGTTGTAGTAATTTAATAAAGCATATTTAAGCATTACAGTTTGTGGTGGTGGCTTCAAAGTGTTATTGCCTGAGAAGATATGTGCTGATCATCCGGATGAATATGGAGTCACTGAGTACATAGCAGACTTTCAGATTCTGTGTTTTAAGCATTTATTGGAATTTCTTCCATAGAGATGACTCGATTATTCAGTAGGCAAATCCTCAGATTTTCATGCATACAGATTATAACTTATGAAGTTGCTTTTGGGTTTTACCCATGAGGAAATGGATGCCCTGAATATATGGTGGGTTTTAAACAGGGTTGCCAAGTCCAGTTCCAGAAATATCTGAGGACTTTGGGGGTGGAGCCAGGAGACTTTTGTGATGTCACTCCCTGTGATGTTACTTCCAGGTCAAATGGCAAGTGATGTCACTTCCCCTTCTGATGATGTCACTTACAGTACACTGCACCAAAACCCCACCTCTTCCTGTGATGTCACTTTCCAGGCACACCCCAAACCCGCCTCTCCCTCTGAAGTAACCTTCTTTCAAAAATTAAAATTTAAATTCAGTGTTATATATCAATTCCCACCCCCCACTTTTCCCCTATTTTACATTACCTCCAGGCTTTTAGGGCTCCTTCCAGTGCAAAAATAACAAAAAGCTTTAAGAAACATAAAATGCTTTAACTTAAACATTTAACAATAACAGAGTCCTGTCAAAGGTGAAGCCCTTTTCACTGATTTCAGTAGGAAAGATAAGCACACACTGAAATGTTCCACTGAAATCAATAGGATTCAATGTGCTTAATTCTGACTGAATGAAACTATATTCATTATAATGAAAACAAAAAGTATGTATGCTAGGCCCTAGAAAAAGATCACCAGACAACATTCCTTTACACTATGCAAAATACACAACAGAAAGTGTAAGGACTGAAGGCTGAACACTCTACCAAAATTCTCTACCTAAAACCCTGGAGAACCACTGCCAGTCAGAGTAGACAATGCTGACATTGATGGACTGACGGTAGAGAGACCATGCTTTGTGTGCATTGTGTGTGTGAGCTGCAGGCATTGTGTACCAAAGGAAAAAGAACATAATAACAGGCCAATGGCCCATCCAGTCCAACACTCCAGCAGACAGTGGCCAAAAATACCAGGTGCCATCAGGAGGTCCATCAGTGGGGCCAGGACACTAGAAGCCCTCCCACTGTTGCCCCCCCCCCAAGCACCAAGAATACAGAGCATCCCTTGCCCCAGCCTGAGAGTTTCTATCTATACCTTGTGGCTAATAGCCACTGATGGACCTTTGCTCCCCACTGATGGACCTCTGCTCCAAAAGAATATGGACTGAGAAAGACAGAGAGATAGAGAGTAAGAGACACAGAGAAAAAAAGAGAAAGAAAGCCAGAAAGAGAAAGAGAAAAAACAAACTATGTTCACACACAGTAAATAATCCACTTTCAATCCACTTTCAATGCACTTTCAAACTGGATTTTGCCAGTTCACACAGTAAAAATCCAGTTTGAAAGTGCATTGAAAGTGGATTATTTAGTGTGTGTGAACGCAGCCAATGTAAGAAAAAGACAGAGAGAGAGAGAGAAAGGAAGGAAGGAGGCAAGAGGTAGAAAACAGATGGGGAGAGAGGAGTAAAAGAAAGAAAAACAAAAGGAAGGAAAGACAGAGAGAAAGAAAGACAATAGGAAGGAAGGCAGCCAGACAGGCAGCCAGAAGCATCCCTTCCCTCCCTCTCACTTTTTTTGGGGGGGAGGGAGCAAAAGGGCGCCCTGAAATGGTTGGAATGACCTAGAGTGAGGCCTGTCATTCCACCCTCAGAACACACCTGCTACTCTCAGGGGCTGTCATTCCACTCTGGGGCCTGCCATTCTGGGACCTGGGAGCAGAGACCTTAATGGAAAATCCATTACGCATTTTCCGTGCAACTCTTCTTGAGCTGTAATGTATTTCAATGGACCCCATGCGAGTCAATTGGCATTCCTGGCTCCCATTATTTCCAATAGGCCTTCAAGTCTCTCCCATTGTTTCCAATGGGCAATCCTGTCCTTCCTTAAAGTACATCCCCTTTAAAGGGCAGGCGGGCAGCCCATGCAAGTCAATCCCCTAAAAGCCCTCCCAGTTCTCACTTGTGAGGCAAACCATTAGGTGGTCAACCGTGTTGGTCTACAGCAGTAGAACAGATTTAGAGTCCAGCAGCACCTTTAAGGCAAACAAAGGTTTATTCAAGGTATGAGCTTTCGTGTGCATGCACATTTTTTCAAAGACAAGGCAGTTCTCCCTTTTCCATTCCCTCATGCCTCCTTAGTTCACTACTGCCACCCATTTGTCCATCTCCAGCCCACCCTATTTGTAAGAGGGCAAACACTTCCAGTCTGCCAATCCACTTTCCCAAGCTCATTCCCCCAAACATTAACCATGTGCCCATACCCCAGCCCCCCTTCCCCCTTCCCTCACCTGCAGGGCACCCAGCTAGCTAGCTCCTCCACTCCGTCCAGAGCTGCTGCCACCACCGTTCTCAGGATTGTTCCGGCGCAGCTGTCGAGGAGGAGGTGCTGGGCATCAACATATCACACTCCAGGTGGCTGGCGGGCTAGTGAGTCTTTCACGCTCAGGTGGCTCTGGCTGCCCAGCGCCTGCTGCCCATAGGACCACTCAACATGCTAAGTTTTTCTCCCTGGGGAGGAGTCTCCCAGGCCCCCCAGCCCCAGGCCCCCAGCTAAACTGTCTGTGCCAGCTGCCCAGCCACGAGGCAAGAGCCCGTGGCCCACTCCAGCAGCCAAGTGGCAAAGCTAGCCTCACATGAGTATGCCCAAAACTTACACTCTGCCTGCTGGGTGGGCAACGAAGAACCGCGTGCGACTCTCTCTGGCTCTGAGAGGCCAGGCGGCTGCCAGAGTCCAGACTGAGGATCCGATGTGGGTGGCGATGACGACAATGCCTGCAGCCCACCACACCACCACCAGAGCAAGTGAGGGGGCTGCTGGGAGCTGGGGGTGTGTCCTTAGGAAGCTGCTGGGGCAGGGGCCCACACTCCTCCAGCCGGTGAAGACCAGACCTGCGAGGTTGCACTGGAAGCAGCTGGAGGGGGGAAATCAACTTGCACCGGCGCACAGCGCACACAAGAGGAATGGGAACTGACGCTCTAGTCACAGCCATAGAGACTTGGAGGACTTAAATGCTAGAGCATCACTTTTCCGGCCAACATTTTGTCCCCCCCTGGGGCTCCATTTCAAAAAAGCGGGTAAGGGGCTTGGCAGAACTGGAGTATTTAGCTATTGTGGAAATCCTTAAAACCTCTATGGGAGGCTCTAAACTTTTCAGATAGTTATACTGAGAGGTAGAGTATAAATAGAATAGAGATCGCTCCTGCCTTCTAAGTATGGGCATTAGAGTAACTGGGCATTAGAGTAACTAGCTACCAAAGCAGAACCTACCTGTGAAGATGGATTCATGAACTCTGTGAATATGCAATCACTGTTCATTGTAAACCTGGGAAGCAAAACATGGTTAAAGACAGGGCTATTTGGGGGCAGAAATGCACAGGAATGGAGTTCCAGCTGGCTCCCGAGTTGGCCATGCCCAGCAGGAACTCATTAGCATAATAGGCCACACCCAACAGCAGAAACTCACTAGGACTGGCTACATTAGGGGTGTGTGGCCTAACATGCAAAGGAATTTCTGCTACAAAAAAAGTCTCGGGTTTTGACAACAAACAAGGTAAACAGAATAAGAAGCAAAAGGTGGGTGTGGCTGGATGACCACACTTCTGGTAACATGGGGATGTGGCCTAATATGCTAATGAGCTGTGCTGTCAGGGGTGTGGCCTAATAAGCTAATAAGTTTCTGCTGTTGGGTGTGGCCTATTATGCTAATACGTTCCTGCTGGTTTTCTTCTACAAAGACAGCCCTGGTTAAAGATATGCTCAGCAGAGTAAGAATAAAGAACACAGGGAGGGCATTTGTAAGAAAAGAAAAGGAACTGCAGATGCTGCATATACAGAGGCGACCAAAGCAAAAAAGATCTGGCACTATTAAGAAAAGCCCACTGATCCTGTCCTAGATTTGATTGTTTCTGAGGGTAGTAAGATTGTTATGCCAGCATGCTTTATAAAGACAGTGCTAGAAAACCCTGTAAAACAGCAGGACACTTTTGGCATGACAAGAGACGCAGCTGGTACCAACTGTCACCAGTGTGTTCTGCTGTACGTGTAACCATCCCCTAGTTTTACAAATATCAGTGGAAGATTCTGCACAACAGCATGTAAATGTCCTGTTTGACTCTTCTAACAGATGTAGTCATGAAGCGTGGTTGGGATATCAAAACTGGATGCATTCCTGCCTTTCCAGTCTAGAAAAGAAAATGTCAGCACAGCAAAACGACCGATATTTTGGGTAAATGCTGTCATAGCTTATTAAGCTGTGGGAAATATTTCAGATTGACTCAAAAGACCCATTTGTATGAACAGCTGCTTAGTATCAGAATTTATGAATAGGTTATGACATGCCCATTGCAAGATAAACGATTAAGACTGTGGGCCCAAGCTAAACATTTCACAGTCATATGTAATGCTTCCCAGACATTTGTCTCTAAAAAAAAGTCTTGGGGGGCTGTAAGGTAAAACAGAGGTTCCGCTGGCCTAGGGGGCTTGGCCCCCTTTCCTCTCTAGTTGCCTTTCTGTTTGAAAATCACACTACCTGTAGGCAGAATTGGGAAACACTATACAATTTCCCCATGGGTAGAAAAGTATCTGAGGGAGCTGGTTTTGAAGGGATGCCAGCCTCCAGGTGGGACCTGGCGATCCCCTGGAATTACAACTGATCTCCAGACTACAGAGATCAGTTCCCTGGAGAAGAGGGATGCTTTGGAGGGCAGACTCTGTGGCATTGTCCCCCACTGAGGTCCCTGTCCTGCCCAGGATCCATCCCCAGATCTCCAGGAGTTTCCCAACCTGGATCTAGAAACCTTACCGCCCCCCATCCCCTGCCGGTGGCTAGTGGGGACCTGGCAACCCTAGTCAATGCTGGAGGGAAAAAGATTTATGTGGCCCATCCTTCCCACTCTCCCTCTAGTAAGTTACTCACCGCTTCCTAAGGCTGTTTGGAAGCCTGGTCAGCACCTGCGCTGCAGCAGAATGAGGTGACAGAACTCTAGGCAGGTAGAACTGGCCATGCCACTTCAGTGTGTGTGTGTGTTGGTGGGTGGGGGTGTTAACATTTGTACTGCTTTCCCATGGAAAACTTCTCTTCAAATAAAAATAGCACACCAGGGAGAAAGCTCCTAGCCTAGTACTTTGCATGTTGTGCAAGTTTCCCATTTACTAGAAGTTATTAATGTAGGGGAACTTTGAAAAATGCAAGGCTTACCTTGATAGGTATGACACTTAAAGGCAGCGTTCCAACAAGTGATTCAGCTTTTAATGGTAGTGATTCCACAGCTCAGAACAGTTCAGAACAGACAACACAACATATAGAGCAACAGGCTCATATTTAAACAGTGCGGGCTAGCGTAGCCACGCCCATATTCATGGTAACAACCAATAGCATTGCAAAGATAAATGCTTCCCTCCAGCACAATCCTTGCCTCCTGATTGGCCTGCTACACAGAGTAGCCAAACAGGCATTGCCATTTGGGATACCAGCCTGTCAATGGGGATGAAAGTCAAGCTCAGGACATAACATACCTGGTAGTCTAAAATGGTACAGTCCATTTACTGATCTGCCACCTCATTACCACCTCATTCTGCTGCCAGTCCTCTGATAGAGCAGTCCCTTGACAGCTCCTCCTCCCACCACACTATTGTCCTGATCTGAATCGGCCTTCGATAGTGCATCTGAATTGAGTTCCCACAGGCAACTTGCTGCTGGCATCCTACTGCAAGTTCCCATGGTGATCACACAGTAGCTGTCATATGTAGTATGGGGACAGGGTGGGTAGGGTTGCCATATCCAAGTTGGGAAACTCCTAGAGATTGGGGATGATGCCTGGGGAGGACGGGGACCTCAGTGGGGTCCAATGCCAAAGAATCCACCATCCAAAGCATCCATTTTCTCCAGGGGAACTGATCTCTGTAGTCTGGAGAAGAGCTGTAATCCTGGGGGGTCTCCAGGTCCCACCTGGAAGCTGAGTAGACCCAAAAAGGGATCACAGTTACAAGGAAATATATCAAACAAACAAACACTGTGATAAAAATGACAATGACATTTAATAAATCTATGAACATCAAATTATATTACAAATGACACTTTTACAATATTACTAAGGAAATCCTAACATTCTCAAGGAAAAGTCCTTCATCCTCAATGAGCACCCGGTTATAAACTCATTTCACCAGTCTTCCTCAAGAGTAATCCTATTATATTGAAAGGTGTCGGTCTCTTGAGACAGCTTAACTTCTTTTTTACTTTTGTCAAATTTTCACAGCGTAACTTATTTTCTTCAAATTATCTTCTGGTTCCATTTTCAAATTATTACAGCTTAACTTTTTGTTTACTTTCTTCAGATTATCCTGGAACAAACATGGTTATTTAGAATGGAAAGAAACATGAAGCTGAATGGAATATTGTTTTGTTATAATTTTTGCATTTTTGAAATTATTAATAACTAGGAATAAGGCCCATTGTGGAAAAAAAAACGAGCTCTAGAAAGAGGCTCTGGGAGAGTGCCAAGGCCTTGGACACTCAGCATCAATTTGCTGTGATGACCTCAGCAGGGTATAATGACACAGAGTTCACCATTTTCTCCAGAGGAACTGATCTCTGCTACCTGAGGAGCAGTTGTAATTTTGAGTGATCTCCAGCCCTCACCTGGAGACTGGCAACAATTGTTACTCAGGAGGAAATGGAGTTTGGAAGGTGGAGTCTATGGCATTTTACTGGTCTGAGGTCCAACCCCTCCTCAAACCCCACCCTCTCCAGGCTCCACCCCTCAAATCCCCAGGAATTTCCTAACCTGGAGTTGGCAACCCCATCTCCTTCCCAGCTAACCATCAACCTACCATTATCTGCCCCTCTGACTGCAGCTGAATTCTGCCTTCCCAGATCAGTTGTAATTCTGAGTGATCTCCACCCCTCACTTGGAGATTGGTAACAGTGGTTCCTCAGAAGGGAATGGCTGGTTGGGAAGATGAAGTCTATGGCATTGTACCTGTCTGAGGTCCCACCCCTCCTCACACCTCAACCTCTCCAGGTTCCATCCCTCAAATCTCCAGGAATTTCTCAACCTGGAGTTGGCAACCCTATCTCCTTCCCAGCTGAGCAACAACCTATCTTTATTTCCCCCTCACTTCTTAGCTTTCCATCTCCCCCCCACCTGCAGCCTCTACGGTACTCTGAAACCCTGACTGCCATGTTACACTGGCTGTCATGGGTGGGGGGGGGGCATCTCAGCAGGGTACAAGGACACAAAGTCCACCATGTTCTCCAGGGGAACTGATCTCTGCCATCTAGAGAGCAGTTGTAATTCTGAGTGATCTCCAGCTCTCACCTGGAGACTGGCAACAATGGTTTCCCAGGAGGAAATATAGTCCTTCTCTGCAATGGGGATCAAAGCAGCTTACATCATTCTCCTCTCCACCTTTTGATTTACACAACAACCCTGTGAGGAATGTTAGGCTGAAAATCTGTGACTGGTCCAAAATCACCCACTCAGCTTCTACAGCAAAAACCTGGATCTAGCAGACCCTGCTCTGAAGCACTGACTGCAATGCCTAGGGTAGCCAAACTCCAGGGGAGCCTGAAGATCACCAGGTATCACAATTGAACTCCAGACAACAGATCTCTCACCCCCGAGAAAATAACTGCTTTAGAAGGTGGGCTGTATGGCATTCTGTTCAGCCGAGGCCTCTCCCCTCCCCAAACCCTGGTTTCCATAGACTGTACCAGAAAATCTCCAGGAATCTCCCTATCTGGAGCTGGCAATCCTAGTAAGAACTGGCCCCAATGCGTTCCTCACAATGGCCTGCAAAGGGTTTCCTTCCTTTATCTGAACCAAGCTTGGTTGCCTACTGTGGCGAAACGGGCTCCAGTTTACAACTCAAGTGTTCACCTCCCACCCTCATCCCATGGGCGTATTTCATTCCTTAAGTTCACTGCCACCACTCAGTGAATTGTCACTGCCTTTTTAGAGGGACAGTGAGACCCCTCGGGCTGAATCTCCCTATTTGGAGATGGAATCCCCAGTCTTTGGTGGATCCCTGGAAAGCTGGCAGCCCAAGGGTCTGGCCTTTCCTGCTTCCCTGGACTACCCCCTCCCTTTGGTATTGTGCAGAGCACAGGAGATTATGTGGTCGGAGCACAACACAGATTATTAGCCCAAATAAAATAATTTATTTAACTATTTACACAATTATGGAGCACACACACACTAAATAAATAAGGCACAACTGTAGGAGTAAGCACACACCATGAACCAACACAGCATAAATCAACAGGGGTTAAACACAATCCTCTTACCCTACACACAACACTCTAGCTCTGGAGGTTGTGGGCTCAAGATAGGATCTCTCCTTAGACTAGCTCTGCTTCAGCCTCTCTCCCTCTTGCCCAAGAGAGCAGGGAAACTTCCATTCATTCCCCAGTCTAGCCAACTATGGAGTGGCTGAATTTCTGCTGCCTCCCAGGGTTCCCCCACATCCATGGCTTGTGGCCTAGCTGGAGTCTATATTGATGCTGGCCTGCCCCTTGGCCTGCCCTGCACTTTTTGGCCTTGCTGCATCTGGGAACTGTAGGCTGACAGATGAGGAAGCCCCAATCAACCCAGTGAGTGATACCCCTGCAGGCCCCTCTCTGGAACTACAGCTCAATTAAACCTTATGGGGGAACGTTTTAAACACAGAGACGGCAGCCATCTCACAGACACAGGTTACTGCCATTTTGTTACACCTACCAACAGCTACTGAGGGAAAAAGTCTCACGCAGGAGGCAAGCGTCTCCATCAAGAGAGAAAGCCATCTGCCAGAAATTCTCACAGGGCACAGAGGCTGAAGGAGTGGAGGAGTAAACCCAGCACCCGGCCAATGGCATGTGAGTACGCTTGAGTGGCGGCTGGGTGGGACTCATGCAACGCAGCCAGTGGCTAGGGACATGTTCTGAGTGACAGATCATTGAGCCAACTGATTTTGGCAGCGCATGGATTGTTCAGGAGAGTCCATGACCAAAACAGAATTATATTATAGAGAGATTTTTAACTTTTAACTTACTTCTAGTTCTATTTCAAGTATTTAAATTAGGAGCAAGCCAGTTAATTTATTTTTAGTAGTTGCAACCAGTCCTCTTTTCTATCCAGCTAGAAGCCTTCTTTTTTTAAATTGGCATCCCTAAGGATGGCCCTGAGAATTTATTCTTATTTATTTATTTATTTATTTATTTATTTATTTATTTATTTCATTAGATTTCTTTACCACCCTTCCCTGCTTATGTGGGGTGCAGGGCAGTTTACAACAAAATAATTCAATACATTATAGACCAATCAGAACCATAAAAATTCAATAGTTAAAACATTCAAACATAAATATTTGAAAAACATTTTAAAAACAAGATGACATATCTTGCATTCAGTTTTGGGGGAGGAAGGGGAGGGTGCTGGGCAGATGTAAGGAACTGTTGCTGGCCTCAACCAAAGGCCTGGCCTTACATGCCCTGTGAAACTTTAATAAGTCAGACAGGTCACGGATGTCATTCAGCAGAGAGTTCCACCAGTCTGGGGCCAGGGCCAAAAAGGCCCTGGCTCTGATCAAGGCCAGCCGGATATCTTTGGGGTTCAAGTGTATAATTTTCATATAGGCATCCATCTCTGAAAAGCTGTCAAGTTCTCCAGATAGTCAGTCAAACACCAGGCTTCATGCATGAACCAGTTCTTTGTCAGTGATGCCTGCGAATACATGACATGGTCCCTTATAGCTCATTCAAACTAACCCCCCCTCACCTACAAGCCAATGAATACATTGCGCGCGCACCTAACTAGGGAAAGAAAACACCTAGATCAGTATATCTCTCACGCCAGAGCAGCATGGGACTCAAGGTCAGGCGAACTGATAAGACACACAGCAGAGACAATAAATTACTGAGCTGGGAGACTCTGAGTACCTCCCACATTCCAGAGCCGTGAAAGATGTCTCTTCTCTCCCCCCCCCAAGCTATGGCAGGGTTACCTGACAAAAGCTGCTGTTATCACTCAGTTCCTAGATTTAGAATTTGAAATAGAGACTTTTTGGATCCCAGCAGGAGGATGAGATTTTATGAAAGCTATATTGTTACTCCAAGTGGTTTTCAAACTTGTTGAAACTCTGTTAAGCAGAACCCATGTGCTTTCTGAGCAGCAATAAGCTTTTGGTATGTTAGCCCCCCCACATGTGCACAAATGCATGCACACACAAGATTAATCCCATCAGTCTTCACTGTTAACCTAACACATTTTTATACGAAATGTTAGAAGGAACAGATATGATGTCACCTGTAAGGAATGTGAACCAAAGCTCTACCAGGACAAATGTCCTTCTTAAAAGTTAGTTTAATGGTGGTTGTTTTAGTGCTCAGAAATAAATCAGTAAATCCAGACAAGGACCTGGATTTAGACTCCAGTCCAATCCCAAGCTATTAACTGACCTTGATGGTAAGAGACTCACAAACAGGGGAAAGTGGGAAGGCTGTAACAAAGGACTGGATCATCCTCAGCCTACAAACTCATACTGATAAAGTTTCTATTCTGTTCAAGAGCTTGAATGACAACTTTCAGGTTGTTCAATATAATTCAGAATGTTGTTAATAAAACCAAATCTTTATTAATGAATAAATGCACATTTCTTGCTTATATAAACTAATTCAAATCCACACTGTGGTTTCCCAGTGTCTTCTTTAGTACTTTATGGCTTCGATCACACGTACAATTAGCCATGCGAGAGGGATGAGTGCCAGGTGGATTTAATAGGCGTGATCAGAGGTGAACATCTGGCCAGCATCCCGCACCCGTCAGCAACCTGTTTTGCTCTGTCGCAAGAGTGGAGTGAAAAGAAACCGGGGAAAGTCCACTATCAAACGGGTTGCTACGGGCCACAGATGGACTGTCGCCTGTGTGATTGCAGACAGTGCAGTGTGGCACAATTTCTTTTTTTTAAATATTCATTACACATGTGCACATCTGCACGCCTGCATATCTGCATGCACATGCATGTGTACAATGGTGAAAGTCATGAAAACAAACCTACCGGAAGAAGGACGTCCGGATGACTTGATCGCAATCATTGTGAGAAATGGCTGTCCAGATAGGCAAAATCGTGGATTCAGAACGTAAATACCTGGAAAGTACTTGATTTTCCCAGTGTTGAAAAACTTGCTAGGGAACCGGGACTTTGTGATCTCATGAATGCGAGTCAAATTGCTATGGAGCAAATAGCCTTGTTTCCCACCCGCATTATCTCTCTCGTGTGACCGCAGCCTATGTATTTGAACTCAGTCAAAAGGGCCTCCACCACTCTATTTTGAAGACAACTCCAAGCACTGATGCATTACTTATATCAGATGAAATGGGCTCTAGTCTATGAAAACCTATGCTAGAATAAAAAGTTTGTAAGGCGCCACAAAACTCTTATTTATCAAAGCACAGATATATTATTAGTTCATCAGTCAATCCCTCTGCCTTAAAGTAGCAACTCATGAGGCCAATGCTGATATGGACAGTTAAGCACAAAGAAGTGAAAAGAACAAGGAAAGAATGAAGGGCCATTTTCCAACTATTTCCCTCATTAATTGGAGGATGCCCCTCCCTTTCAGAAAACCCAGCCTATCATACCATATGAGGAAATTTAGTGAGTCTATCTCCTTTGGTTTTAAATCATCCCGTTGTGGATTAAAATGGCCGCAGCTCTTTAAAAGCCACTTGGTGTTTTAAAATACTTCATATGAAGTACACAGGAGTGGGAAGAAGGAGAAAGAAAAAAAAAACCCCACTAATACCATTAATAAACACCCCCCCCCCCAGCACTTTCTCTGCTCCACTTTCTTTCTGATCTGCCTAGTGCTTTTCACGTGAGCAGAAACACAGAGACAAAAAGCACGCTGAAGAAAATCTCATTTCGACCTTAAATGGTACTTCAGAATTTCCAATTCACACTGTTGCCATTTTTACAGGAATTGATGGGTGCCTTTGTTATCAAAGCTGACAGGCCTCCGGTAAGGTTGCATAATCAGCTTGCGCTGCCCATGCCTTTCATTATTCCCAAATGGCAGATTCTCATGATATCTCTCTTTTATAAGCATCACTCATTTTTATTTTTTATTTGACATGGGCTTCTCTATCGTTCGCCTGCTGGGGTGCTGAGATAAAACAACTCCTTGAAAATGAAAGGAACAACAGCTCTGATGTCGCTGGGCTCTGCCTTTCCCTCTCTCCGCTTTCTGAATCCAAGTGTTCTCATTCAACTGAGATTAACTGGGGGAAGCTGGGCTGGAAATGTGGTGCATATTCATAGGTACCAATGTCAACATTTTTCCAGAGGTGATCACATTTCTTGGCACTGGACTGGGCTAACATTTCTAGCTGTTGGTAGGTATCAAATTTCTATGTGCCTACATTTTCCACAGCTCTAGTGGTATTATTATTTTCTGAATGTTAGAAATGAACTTTCTATAAGAATAAACTATAATAGCTACAGTCTTACACAGCTGACACAGATCAAGTCCCCTAAAGTATCTGTAATTCTTCCGGCTTCTGTCTCATATTTGAATCTAATCAGTAAAGCCTGCCCTTTTTCACTCAAACCATTAATGAGATGTGGAACAGGACAGGATCCAGCTCTGGTTTCTACTGCTGGAAGCCCCTCTTCGGCTGAATATCAATCCTTTTCCTATCTTATATCAATACAGTGCAAGGCTAATGATGACGCAAGGGGAGAGGTGGGGAAGAACAAGAGGAACCTTTGCCATTGCAAAGTGATGGGTACTTAACATAGCTCAACTGTCACTTTCTGAACAGAGAGGGCTATTTTTGGGCAGGAACACACAGGTCTGGAGTTCTAGCTGGCTTCAGAGTTGGCTACGCCCACTACAGCCAAAACCTCTGTGTGCGTGGCTACAGAGAGAAGGCCTGTAGAGCGACCCCCCCGGGCAACTCTGAGGTGGGCAGGCCGGGGGGGGGCCTGGAAGGATCGGGGAGGCATTTAAATGTCTCCCCGTGCCTTCCCTGGCCTGTCCAAGGGCCAGCTGCCTTCCCTTCCCTTCAAGGGGGGCTTGTCCAGGCTCCCCGCGGCCATGGAATGTCCAGGCAAGCCAAGGGAATGCATGGGGTGTGGCCTAATATGCTAATGAGCTGTGCTGTCAGGGGTGTGGCCTAATATGCTAATGAGTTTCTGCTGTTGGGTGTGGCCTATTATGCTAATAAGTTCCTGCTGTTTTTTTCCTACAAAAAACGCCCTGTGAACAGATAAGCACCAAAAAGGGAGAATATGTGTGTGAAGAAATGCATTTTCTCCTGGGAGGTTGGTAAGGAGCAACACCTCCACTTTGCACATTAATAGGCTTTTCTCTCTCTCTAGGCAGAGGTGGAAGTCAATTCGCTTGTACCTCAGACCACCTTCATATAAATGCTAATGGGTCTAGACAAAAGGAATGGTCAAGCTTCCCCCTTCTCCCCTCTTTTTTCAGGCAGAGAACAGAGAGTTGGGGGTGTCAACTTCTAGAGAGGCTTGAAGAAGGAACTTTTTGGAGATGACAGGAAAAGCTTCCTTCACCTGGGCTGCCTGGAGTCAAGGTGGTGGAGTACCAGAGATGATAAAATCTCCATGCAAGAGGAAGGTGGTCTCTTTTCTTTGGGTGCTGTGACCAGTGCACACAGACTTCTCCTTCGCAAGCAGGCAGCCATTGACTATGTGCTGGCCTGGGAGAGAGGGAGCAAGCTCTAAGGTAATTGAAACCCTTAAGGAACTAGAACATCTACGCTAAAGAGCCTGCCTTATATTTTAACAGCTGATAGGGCACATATAGAGAAAGAGACAGAGGATTTGTGTTTTGACCAAGTTCTTTTGTATTCCTTGCTCAATTTGATGTGGTGCTAAAAATAATTTGTAAATATTTTCTTTTTAATAAATACTTCATAACTTTTGATGCTGGGAGTGGTTTAGACCTCCACAGTCTTGAACACACTATCTGAAGAGAGGAGCAAGGGGGAAGGTAGGCAGTTGGCAAGCAGCTACTCTTCCAAGGGCACCCAAGGCATTAATCTGTCCCCATGGTGACCAGGCACTGGGCAGCGGGAGACACTTAGGCAAGTCCTCTGAACTTGGAAAGGGAAGGTGGGAGTTCTCATCCTCCTAGTGGGAAATCCCAGCAGAAATCAGGTGGTGGTTGCAGGCTGCCTGAGAGGAGCATGGTGGGGTAGAAACTGGTTTTGTTTGGGATTAAGGCCCTTCATCTGTGGCTATATTCAGATTTTATAAACAGATAGCACAGAGACCGCCTAGAAAGTTTATTAGATAAAGAGAAGCTGATGGTACATATTTTAGTTCCAATTACTGATCATGTGTATAACTTGGCAAAAACCTAGGGTTCCCAGCTTCCTGATGAGGCCTGGAGATCTCCTAGAATTACAACTGATCGCCCAACTACAGAGATTAGTTCCCTTGGAGATAATGGCTGTTTTGTATGGTTCCCACCCTCTGCCAACTTGAGGGGAGACGGGGAAGGTTGCCAGAAGCCTCAGAATGGGAGCCATGAGGTTACGCCACCACTGCTGGCACTCCCTGGCTGGAACTGCCCTCCCTCTGTCTTTGTCTCCATCTTTCTTTCTCTCTGTGCCTTTGCTGCAGTTTCCAGCTCTTCTCCCCAGCTTCAGCATGCCTTCTCCCCCTCTTATCTCCCTCTCCCTTCCTCCACCACCCTTCCCCTCCTTCCCCATTGGCTTCTCCCTCTGTCCCTCTTCTCCCCCAGTGTCCCCCATTGGCCGAGGGGGAAGACCCTGTTTTGTTTTGGTCCCGTCACTTGCCCAATGTGCACCCAGAACTCCTGGGTTTGGCAAGGCCTATTCGCTGCTCAGGCAGCCACTGCCTCTCCCAGGTTGCCGCTGGATGCCTCCATGTTGAGCCAGATGAGTTCCCCGGCTTCTCTGTTGACTGGTCCCATCTCCCACATGTCTCACAGAAGTGGGGTCTGGCGCGGCCTGGCTGTTCCACCTCTTGCCTCTCTTCCAACTCTCTCCTCGGGTCACCCCGTAGCCAGCCCTGTTCCCCACCTCAAGGCTGGTGCCATGGGGCCCCATGAGGTGAGGCACCATTTTCACAAGGGCAGCAGAGCCAGGTCAGGTCAGCCATGGCCACACCAGTCCCAGACCGGCTGAGGCTTGGGTTGGGCTGCTCCCACCTGTTGGCAGGCCGGCTTCCCAGAGGTCACATCTCCCTTGGACCAGCTGTGGTGGGAGTCCTCTGGCCCAAGCCAGGACACTGAGTGAGTTCCAAAGGCATTTAGATGCCTCCAGAGCTGTTGGAGTTTGCAAGTTCTCTCCCTGAAGTCATGGAGAGACCATGCACATAGTTGCTGCCAGAGCAAGGTGTTAAAATGCATAATTAGTTCCTTTTGGGATTCTCCAATTGAGTAGTCAATAGATCAGAAGACGTTCCAGGGGTGGAGGCTTAGAAAGTTTATTGCTCTTTGTTCTAACTCTTGCCTGGGGCTAGCACATGTGGTTTAGACTTTAGAGAATCAAGATGTAAGTTAGTACAATCAGAGAGGATGTTAATCCTTTGTTTTGTTTCTAATATTTCGCAGTTTATCCTCCCTCATTAGTAAAGTTTCTTGTTTAAAAGCTAATACAAGTGTTCTGCTGCATTTATTAACTCTGCTTTTACATTGAAATCCCTAACAAGGTTCTGGGCAGCACCAAGCTTCCTGCTGTGCTTCTCTTGTAGCTGCTTGTATTTAGCATAAGAAAGTGATAAGGCTTCAAAAGAGATTGTTTTTGTTTGCATGGTTGTCTCTCCATTTTTTCCTGGTTTACATCTAAAGAGTTTTTCTCCCAAGGACTCGCAGTTGCCTGACTCTGGATGACTGCGGGACAAAGGAATGATACTTCTTTGTCATTAATGCTTTGAAGGAGAAGATCACACCACAGGCACAGACATCCCTCAACCAATTCTGGAGAAGTTGCACCGTATATGAATTGTGAGGAAAGGATGGCAGAGTAGGGACAGCATACCTCTAACCCTAATATTCCAAAATTGGCCAAGGGTAACTTCCTTTTATGGAAGATGACAATGGAATGCTCTCTTGGCGTGCAGGAATTGAGTTATCTATTGAACTATGAACCCCCAGATCAAATGACTGAAGATGAGAAAAAGAAATATCAGCTTGATGAAGTTAAGGCTAAACCGATAACCTTAAACTAAATTTCTAGTGGCAAATTGCAAAACAGCAAAAGAATAAGTAAGTATAGGCAAAGTACTGTTGTTCAAAAGCAATATCTGAGGGTGAGAATATACTCCTTAAAAATGCGAGAAGGGGGAGATATTGGTTTGAACCTGGACAAATTGCTGTATATTGTAAGAGATTTGAGAGCCTTTGGCAAACAAATATCAGGCCAGGAATTAAATGCCACAATATTATTATCTTTCCCTGAGAAACCTTGCTTGCTGCCCTGGAATCCAGAGAGCAGATTAATGTGGTTTATGTGATTTCTTTCTTTCTTAAGAGATTTGAGTACCAAAAGAAGTTTTACTAATTTAAATGAAGGGATGCATGCTCTCAAACTAAGGGATGAAACAGAACAAAGAGTCTGTCATTACTGTGGCAAAGAAGGACATATTAAAAGGTTTTGTAGGAAGAAACATGGTGATTTTTAAATGCTCATGCAAGTGGCAAAAGCCAGGAGATTTAAAGACAAAAGGGAATCCTAGAAAAGAATTCAGTTACATGGTTAATGTGCATCATTTATATGCAGATCAAGCCTTTTTGTTAGATTCAGGCTCCAGTTCGCATTTATGCAAATATAGAGACTGGTTTGTTGATTTGGATGAGAACAAAAGACAGATGTTGTTGCAAGCAATGGAGATTTGCTAGAGACTCAAGGAACAGGAAGTGTCAAAATCGCTGTGTTGACTCCTGATGGAGAGCTCATTGATATTATTCTAAGAGACCGCCTGTATTCCAACGATGCAGACCCACATTTGATTACAGTGACTAGATTAACAGACCAAGGGAACCGTTTTTTGAGTGAGAATGGGGTGTGCACAATTACTCACCTATGAACAATGTTGTGATAAAAGCAGAAAGGATTAGAAGTGGATATTATTTGAAGCCAAATGCTGAAGAAGGATATGGTTATCAAGCCAAAGAGGCTATATACCCACACACCAGTTGTTTACATGGATGGCATTTGCATCTTGTATACAGATCCATGGACTCTGTTAAAAAATTGCTGGAATCATGTGAGATTAAATACTCAGAGTGTGGGCAAGTATTAAAACATTGTGATGTTTGTGTTAAAGGGAAAGGCACAGCGCCATCCTTTGGCAAGAAAGACACTATTGCACAATGAGAAGTTCTTAGAAATAATATATTCTGATGTATTGGGGGCATTAAAGCAGTCTACAGGAGGAAATAAGTATATTCTGACCTTCCTTGAAGGGAAAACATGTTTTGTCTATGCATATTTGCTGAAGTCTAAAAGTGAAGTCCTGAAGAAATTTAGAGTTTACATAGCTGCTGTCAAGAGCAAATCTGGCAAAAGCTCCACAGACACTGTTTACAAGACAAAGGCTCGGAATTTTTTAACCATGAATTCCAGAGATCCTTAGAGCAAGAAGGAATTCAACACCATACTACAGTGGGGTACAACCCATGGCAGAATCGTTCTGCAGAACATTTGAAGGGGACATTACTAAAAATGGCCAGATATTATGCTCATGCAAGCAAATCTACCAGAGCAGTGTTGGGGTGAAGGTTTAACCATAGCTGTGCACCTACACAACAGAATCCCGTCTACAGTTACGAATAAATCTCCTTTTGAACTTTGGGATGAAAACACGCTCTTAAACACCTAAAGAATTTGGGGGCAAAAGCTTATGCCCATATTCCTGAAAAAAGAAGGAGGAAATTGGATCCTAGAGCTGAAGTTGGCAGCCTTGTTGGCTACGCTCAAGGTGGCAAAGGCTACAGATTCGTGGATTCAAAGACCTTTTTGTCTAAAGAGCGCAATACCATGTATATTGACAAGGATTGTGTCTCCCTAAACTCTGAGACAGCTGAGTCCACATTGCAAGGTGATCAGGAAACTGATGAAGGTATGTCCCTTACTGAAATGGTCGACTGGCTGACTGCCAGAAATGCCAGCCCTCAAGGTAGGCCTGCAAGTACCCCTGAAAAAGAAGGGGAGCAAATCAAGCTGCACCAGACAGGAAGAAGAAGAAGAAGAAGAAGAAGAAGAAGAAGAGATTGGATTTATACTCCACCCTTCACTACCCAAAGGAGTCTTAGGCCCAGGACAGACTGGCAATTTGCCCCGGAATCGAGTCGCGGCAAAAAAACCCCAGAGTAAACGATACCGGGTTTTCCCGTCCACACAGCGGGGGCCTCTGCCGGAAGATACTGGACGGAGGCATGCGGGAGCGTTCAGACTGCCGCGCCGGAGGCGCGCTATATTCGCTGTTTCCCCATTATTTCGGCTGTGGGCGTATGTGCGCATGAGCGCATTTTGGCAATTTTTTTTTTGCCTTGCAATGCCGGCACCGCATTGGGCAGTGGAGCGGAGCGCAGCCAATCACACCGCTGCTGCCTCATGCCCAACGCGGGTTGCTCCCGGCTTTTCGGCTGCACGTTCAGACTCCCCGGAAGCGGAGAAACGCGCGACAAACGCAGGCTTTCAAGATTTGCGTCGGCTTTTATCAGGTGTTTTTTTAATCCGGCAGTGAAGCGCGAGAGCACCGGTAGGCTACGGGTGGGGGACGCCAGGCAGATGTGCCTGTGTGAACATTCCATTTAATCCGATATTGAGTCGTTGTCAGCCCGGGTCCCATCCCGCGGCAAATTGCCAGTCTGTCCTCGGCCTTAGATGGGTTTACAATCTCCTTTCCATCCCCCTCCCCACAACAGACACCCTGTGAGGTAGGTGGGGCTGAGAGAGCTCTTTCGAGAACTGCTGTTTCCAGAACAGCTCTGAGAGAACTGTGACTGACCCAGGGTCACAACAGCAGCAGCAAGGGGAGGAGTGGGGAATCAAACCTGGTTCTCCCAGATTAGAGTCCATGTTCCTAACCACTACACCAAACTGGCTGTCTACACGAAACTGGATCTCTCATGAGGAGACCAGTGCCTCTGTAAGCCAATCTCAGAGAACTGTGGGCCAGTGGTGGGTTCTGACAGCATTTAAATGCCTTTGGAGCTCACTTCTGAACCTGCCCACAAACCGCCCTTGGAAACATGGAGGTTTATGAGCAGGTTCATGGGACAAACTGGTCTCCCAACCCCCTGGTTTGTACTTCGCAAACCAGCCTGATTTGTGCTGAACTGGGATTCATAAATCTGTTCATGCCCATTCCTACTGTCCAGGTCAAATGTCAGTTCATTCAATTTCTTCCTTTCCTGAGAGGTCATTTCCTCCCACCAAAAATCCAAATCTAATTTTTCCACCTCATATCACTCCCCACGCTTTTTTCTTCTACCTTACATCACTTGTAGGCTTCTGTATGCATGCCTTAAGAATGTCATACTAACCCTTTGATCCTAATTTTTGTGTTGATATAAGTGGCTGCTATCCAGTTCTACTCAACCTAAAACAAACACAAAAACACCCCCTCAAAATTCACTTCACATTTTCCTCAGTGTTAAGGAGAAAAATCTGCTCTGAAGGCTCATAGGAGAATGCCAGCCAACAGTAGTCGCATCCCTTTCTCAATCCCCATATAATCTCTAGTCTTAATGTCTTAACAGGCAATAATGTTTTTTTCCTAGTCTCTGTGGACACCATAGGAGAAACGGATATCCTAGAGCATCCACCCCCTGCAGCCACTTCCATTTGACCGAGAATCTATGGAGGGCCTGCATTCTCCACCCCCTGAAGCTGCCATTTCCTCCAGAGGATCTCTGTAGTCTGGAGAAGTCCAGACCACACCTTCAGGTTGGTAACCCTGCTGCTTTCTCTGGCAGACTCTATTTTCCAAATAATGTGCTGGTTTTTTATTATTCATGGAGTCCTGAAGTAACAGACTGTAGAGCTGCACTTCAATAAAGTAGAAATGTGCAATGATAAAGTTATTTGAGAAGTAAAAATAAATAAATAAAGAAGAATGATCTTTGAGGGTCACAGAAAACCAGCACCAATACATAAAAGAGGATTCCATCAATGTTCTTGGTACGGAACACCAACACAGAAACCCTATTGTATAATGATTAGAGAGCTGAAATAGGTTTGAAATCCCCATTTGACTGTGAAGCTTGAAGATTGCCCTTGGATAATTCAAACTCTCTGTCAGCCTAACCTTCTTGTCAGAGTTGTTGTGAGGATAAAATGAGGAAGAGAGTATTATGTATGCTGCTTTGGGATCCTAAGAATGACAAGATAAAAATATACTTAATGAAGAGAGTTCATTTCTGTTTTGGAAGCACTTTATTGAGTTGGGAAACACAAAAATGTTATCTAGTTTAGTCCATAAATGCCATATAGTCCCTGCAAATCAACCAGCTTTCCAGACCAGATAGCAAATGCACTGCCTAATGACCTCTAAAATAAAATGATTCAAGAAAATAAGCTAATCCTATATCTTTCTCTATATAAGCCCTAGTTTATTGGCACTTTCCAGCTCTCCCGTTGTCTGTGCTGTGCACTCCATCAGCCATTGGCTCATCAACTATCACTCAAGAGTACTCATGTGCCATTGGCTGGGTGCTGGGTCTACTCCTCTCCCCCACCCACTGCCAGCTTGGCCACTCTTCCCTGTCAGAATAAACTGCCAAAATGGCTGTCTCTCCTGATGAAGAGGCTTCCCCTGCTTGGCTCTTCTGTGGCTGGCTGGCTACTGAGGTGAACCAGCGGCTGTCAAAACATTCTCTTCTCCTCCTGCTGTGGGGCTCACTTTCCCTTCAGTGGCTTTTGCTAGGCAATCAAGCTTGGTTCTGTCAGTAAAAAGGCAGGGGCAGGAGGCCCTTTCCAGGCCTACTTTGGCCTTTGTGGGGAAATCTTTGGGGTCAGTTCTGACTAGGGTTTCCAGCTCCAGGTTGGGAAATTCCTGGAGATTTTGTGGTGGAGTCTACAGAAGCCAGAGTTTGAGGAAGGGAGAGGCCTCAGCTGAATAGAATGCCATAGAGTTCACCCTCCAAGGCAGTTATTTTCTCCCAGGGGAGAGAGATCTGTTGTCTGGAGTTCAGTTGTGATACCAGGTGATCTTCAGGCTCTACCTGGAAGTTGGCTACCCTAGGCCTGGCAGCACCCTCTGGGTGACTTGATGACACCTGACTGGCATGCCTTAACTAGGCCTGGCTGCTTGCTCCTGTTTACCGGACCCTACCAAGCCATTCTTAAAGATAAACTCTCTCATTTCAGCTGTCTAACTCCTTTTACTTCCAAACAAAATATCAACACACAGTTCTTGTTAATCGATATATTTGGCAGTCCAAAATACAGTAAAATCAATTGAAGACATTCTGGCTATACATACTTTTCGAAAATCCTTTATCAAGACTGGACTTATCATGAAGCCACCCCTACAGACTTAATTCCCGGCACTGAAGCTCCTGATCCTGGCACAGCATCAATCTTTCTAATGAGGCATTAGCTGGAACATCTTCGATTGATTTTACTGTATTTTGGACTGCCAAATATATCGATTAGCAAGAACCGTGTGCTGATATTTTTTTTGGAAGTAAAAGGAGTCAGACAGCCAAATTGACAGTGTTTACCTTTAAGAATGGCTCGGCAGAGAAACGGAGGTCTCTAGTGTTATTGTTTTTCACTGGAAGTCCTTGCATACTTTCTTGCTTCTGTTAATCAGCAGTAGCCTCCCTAGGACAGTTAGTGTAGCATAGCAGTTAGCGCTTCAGAGTAGGGTCTGCCAGACCCAGGTTCTTGCTATGGAAGCTGAGTGGCTGATTTCAAACCAGTCACAGACTTTCAGCCTAACCTACCTCTCAGGATTGTTGTACAGGTCAAATGGGGGAGAGGAGAATGATGTAAGCCACTTTGGTCTTCACTGTGGAGAAAGACTGTACTTTTCCTCAGTAGAGGCTGCAGGGAGGGGGGAGGAGATGGAAAGCTGAAGTCAGAGGGGCAGATTAAGATAGGTGATGGTTCACTGGGAAGGAGATAGGGTTGCCACCTTCAGTTTGGGAAATTCCTGGAGATTTGAGGGCTAGAGCCTGGAGAGGGTGGGGTTTGAGGAGGGATGGGACCTCAGATAGGTACACTGCCATAGACTCTGCCCTCCAAACCAGGCAGTTTTTCCTGGGGAACCATTGTTGCCAATCTCCAGATGAGGTCTGGGGATCAATTAGAATTACAACTGCTCTTCAGATGGCAGAAATCAGTTCCCCTCAAGAAAACAGTAGACTCTGTGTCATTATACCCTGCTGAGTTCACCACGGCAAATTGATGCTGAGTGCCCAAGGCCAGGGCACCTTCCCAGAGTCTCTTTCTAGAGCTCGTTGTATTTATTTCCACAATAGGCCTTATTCTTAGTAGACATATAAGAATGGCTTGCTGGATCAGACAAAAGATTCATCTAGTCCAATTTCCTGTAACTTACAGCAGTTAAACTCATGCCTTTGAAAAGCCCACATGGAGGCAGTGAGCTTCTTCTATTGTTGTCCTCCCAGCAGCCATGTTTGAAAGTCCACTGCCTCTATGGATATTTCATTTAGTTATCATAGTTATTACTACTGATAGTCCTGTCTTCCATAAATGTCCTTAGTTTCCCTTTAAAGCTATAGGATGGCTATTACCATTTTGTAGTAGTGAATTCCAAAGTTAATTATGCATTGCATGAAGAATTACTTTCTTTTGTCTGTCTTAAATCTGCAACTCATCAGCTTCATTGACTGTCCCTAAATTGTCATATTCTAGGAGAGGGAGGGGGAAAGTTTGCTCTTTCCAGTTTCTCTTTTTTTTAATCATAAGATTTTACTAGTTTTAACAAGAATAGAAATAGACAACTACAGAAAAAAGAAAAACATATAACTGAGGAACAACTAACAACAATAGAGCATATACTCTTGTTTCAGTTTTAGCTTAACACATGAAAATCGAATCAAGTTCTTAGACATCTGTCTCAGTTTAAAAATTTAATCTTGTAACAAATCTTTTTCTATTTTATAATCACTTTGATAATTTTCCAAGATAACTTTCAATCCATTTATAAAATCTCGCCCAGTTACTTTCAAAGATTTCTTCTTCTTTTCTTGTAATTGTAAAGTCAGTTTATCAATTTCTGCTGCTTCCAAAAGTTTTATAGATTATTTCTTCTTTTGTTGGCATTTCTTCTTTTTTCCAGTACTTTGCATATAATATTCTAGCAGTTGTTACAACCTGTATAATCATATATACATCTTGTTTCTTGTAATTCTGTGGTACCATGTTTAATAAAAACAATTTTGGTATAAACAGTATACTTGTAACTAACATTTTTTGTAGTACCTCATGTATCTATACCCAATTTTTTTTGCAGTCTTACAAGTCCACCACATATGGTAAAAAGGACCAATGTTTAGTTTACATTTCCAACATATATTTGACATATTTGGATATCATTTAGCTAAATTTTCAGGTGTCATATACCATCTATAAAACATTTTGTATATGTTTTCTTTATATGAAGTGGCTTTTGTAAATTTTATATTAAATTTCCATACCTCAGACCATTGTTCTATTTGTATATTATGACCTATATTTTGTGCCCATTTAATCATTGAATCTTTTACAACTTCATCTTGCATTTTCATGTCTAATAACAATATGTAAAATAATTTTATATACCTCCCATCAGAGCATAATACAATTTTATCCAATTCTACTGGTGTGTCACAAAAGGCAATGGCTTTATCTTTTATATATCTAGAATCCAGTCGTGCCCTTTCCCACCAGTTCAAATAGATACCTTTTTCCTTAAGTTTGTCTTGTTGCATTAATTTATTTTGGTCATCTAGCAAGTCTTCATATCTCCACAGATGCTCTCTTGTAAAAGTCATTGGATTTATGAAAGCTTCTAAAGGGGAGACCCACTTTGGTATTTTATTATAGTACATCTTTTGAGTCTCTTCCCATGCCTTTATTAATGTTGCTCTCAATATGTGTTGCTTGAAATATTTATGATTGCCACTTTTTTGGTACCAGACAAAGGCGTGCCATCCCAGTTTTAAGTCATGACCTTCCAACTTTAATATCCTTGAATTTTCTAGTGTAATCCAATCTTTCATCCATGTGAGGGCTCTTTCCAGTTTCTCCACATCAGGCAGGATTTTATAAAACCTGTATTATATTATTCCCAATTTCTTTTTGTTCCCCCCCTATCTTTCTAGCTTTTCTTCATTGGGAAGATGCTCCAATCCCTTGATCATTTTGGTCACCTCTTACCATTCTTTCCCCAGGTCTACTATATGATTTTCAAAGTTATGGCAGCCAAGTCATAGTATTCTAAATGTAGCATTCCTATACGACAATACAATAATAGCCATTTCTCCCACTCATTCCTAATAATCCCTAGACTAGAATTTGCTTTTTCCACTGTTGCTGCACATTAAGTTGTCATTTTCATTGAACTATGCTCCATGACAATGTATCAAGTGCAGGGCCATGGCTCAGTGGCAGAGCATGTGCTTTGTATGCAGAAGGGCTCAGGTTCAATCCTTCCCCAGCATTTCCAGTTAAAAAGATCCAGCAATAGATGATGTGAAAGACTTGCTGCTCTGGAAGAAAGTCCCCTCACTGTAAAATCAATGCCCAGGCCAAACCGCTAGCCCTAGAGACACAAAATTCGGGGAGAGCACTCCTACCATGGTGTAGGTGCTCATTAAGAAGGGATTTTTTTTAGAAATTCAACCTGTAAGTGGGTCAAAAGGGGTAAAATGTGCTCCCCCATTGATACCTATGTGGCTGCTAGGTTGCTGCCTCCTTGCACCCCCCACTCTCTGATTAGTCAGCTGCAGAGCTCAGTGTTCTGAGGGGGGGGAAACAGTTACAGGAGACTACAGAGAGCTTATGACAGTTGAGGAAATCAAGAATGGCCAACAACCACCTGGGAGATGCAGTAATGCTGCTACCCAGCCTCTGATGGCTTCCAACACATTCCCCCCACCTCCTACATCTAACAGGCAGTTGTCTGTCAGGTGCAGCAGCGGTTTCAAGGTGCTTAAAGCCACAAGGGAGCCCACCCCAGCAGTAATGCCTTAGTGATCCTGCTGGCCCAGCCTCCAAAGTGGCTTCTAATACTCCTACCCCCCTTCCTCCTACACTGGACAAGCAGCTGCCTGTCAGGTGTAGGAGAGGAGATGGGATGCTTACAGCTGCTGGGGAGGTTTGCTCAGCAGGATTGCCTTAGCCCTGCTGCTGGCCCAGCCTCCCTGAGGCCTTTAAATACAATCCCTCCCAACACCAGACAGGCGGGTATCTTTCAGGTATAGGAGCGGGGCCAGGGTACTTTAATCCATCAGGGACACCTCCCCAGCAGGATCACCTTAGCGGTACTCCTGGCCCAGCCTTTCTGATGGTTTCCAACACACTCCCCACACCTCCTACACCTAACAGGTGGTTGTCTGTCAGATGCAGCAGTGGTTTCAGGGTGCTTAAAGCCACAAGGAAGCCTGCCCCAGCAGTAACGCCTTAGTGATCCTGCCAGCCCTGCCTCCACAGTGGCTTCTAATACTCCTCCCTCCTCCTTCTCCTACGCTGGACAGGCAGCTGCCTGTCAGGTGTAGGAGAGGAGGTGGGATGCTTACAGCTGCTGGGGAGGTTTGTTCAGCAAGATTGCCTTAGCCCTACTGCTGGCCCAGCCTCCCCAATGCCTTTAAATACAATCCCTCCCAACACCAGACAGGTGGGTGTCTGTCAAGTGTAGGAGCAGGACCAGGGTACTTTAATCCATCAGGGACACCACCCCAGCAGGATCACCTTAGCAATGCTGCTGGCCCAGCTTAGCTACTCTCCCACCCACTATGGAAATATACCCCAAATTTGTAGAAAACTGGTTTCCTTTATTAGGTTATTTAACTTCTCACAATGTGGGTTCTAGAAAATTGGCTCATATGAACTTGCTTAATATCTGATTGCTCAGATGGTGTTTTGGATATGTAGTTATGTCCCACTTTTAAAATGTAACATAAATGAGAAGCATTTTTGTTAAAAAGGGGGTTACCCTAAGGGGGTAAAATGAGGGAAAAATGTGTTTCTCCAAGTGTTTTCCATGTTTCTGGCAGGCTACTGCCTCCCCCCCGACTGGTCAACTGTGTAGTTCAGAGTTGTGAGGTAAAACCTGCCTGTTTGCACCCACCTCCCTCTGATTGCTCAGTTGTGGATGTCAATATTCTGAGGTATAAACAGTTAGAAGAGACTGTAGTTGAGGAAAGTTACATAAATCAGCAATTCAAGACTTCTTAATAGATATTTTTCAAAAAAGCCAGCATGGCAATTGAGTTAATGAATGTTCATGGGGAGATAGTAAAGGACCTTTCTAGGAACCATTTTGATGTGTGCCTCCCTCATGAACCTGATGAAATGTCCACAACATCACCTCTCCCTTACAGACACCTCAGACCCCCCAAAAGCTCCTGGCACTGAGTCAGATACACCAACTCTACAAGGAGGAGGCTACTTAGGAATGTGGCAAACACATTTGCACATAGTACTCCTGCGGAGCAGTGAGCTGCACTGGCCAAGTACCAGCAAGATCACCTGAGGTGCTCAGAACAACATAGTCTCCATATGAGCAAAACAATCCAGGAACACAAGTAGAGAGGCCATCACTTTCGTGGAAGGTGGCATGAATTGACAACAGATGACTGCTTCTTAAATGGACAGTTCTATGTGGCCTGCTCCAGAGTGAGCTCACCAAGCAGCCTGGTGATCCTAGCACCTGAGGGCAGAACCACTGAAGGTGGTAGAGAGAGAAAAAAGTATGTATGTCTCACGTCATTTTTTACTCTACAATCTTTTCCACTAGAATTCCTACAACAAATGTCACATTTCAAACTTCACATCATCAATATTATAACTGGATTTACGCAGGGCTTTTTTTGTAGAAAAAGCCCAGCAGGAACTCATTAGCATAATAGACCACACCCACAGTAGAAACTAATTAGCATATTAGGCCACACCCCTGATGGCACAGCTCACTAGCATATTAGACCACACCCCATGCCTTCAGTTGGCTTGCCCGGGCACCTCGCAGCTGTGGGGAGCCCAGGCAAACTGGCCCTTGGACATTTAAATGCCTTCCCAATCCTTCCAGGGGGCCCCTTGGCCCACTCACCTTGGAGTTGCTGGGGTGTGTGTGTTGCACTCCAGGCCTTCCCTCTGTAGCAACGCACACAGAGGTTTTGGCTGTAGTGGGCGTGGCCAACTCTGAAGCCAGCTGAAACTCCATTCCTGTGCATTCCTGCCCCCCAAAATAGCCCTGGATTTATGGAACTTAAATACCATAGCGAAGCACGGGTATCAGGTTAGTAGAAAAAATTGACCTCTGTGGTCTTATGGTCTGACTTAGTATAAGGCAACTGATACTGAGAGCGCCAGTGTGGTTAAGAGTGTCAGACCAGTATCTGGGAGACCCAGTTCAAATCCCCACTTGTGCCATGGAAGTTTACTGGGTTCCCTTCGGCCAGTCATGCACACTCAGCCTAACCTATCTCACAGCGTTGTCATGAGGATAAAATGGACAAGAGGAGAATTATGTAAGCAGCTTTGGGTCTCCTTTGGGGAGAAAGGTGGGTATAAATGAAGCAAGTAAATAAATAAAAAAATCATGTGTTTATCTAACACCAAAGACTCTTTCCAGATTAGTCACCACCAATTCTAGGCTCATCAATGAAAGTTAAATTCTGGTCAGAAGAAAAACAAAACAAAAAACAGCACAACATGCACAAGTCTGAGCTGTAATCAGACAGTAGGAGAGCTCTGTGGTAGGTTCTTTTGCCAACTAGTCTTTGCCTTTCTCTTCAAAGGAGTTCAGCTGACAGTACAGTCTGTGTAGATATTTCCCTTTGATCGATCAGTCTGAGTAGTAAAAAGGGGATCCTTTGACACATGGCAGACTCAAAAACTGGAGGGTAAATTTCATACCTCTTTTCTGGCTGGGTTGGTAAGTACGTTTAATCCCATTAGAAAAACAGCCCAAAGGTTCTTTGGGAAATGAGGACATTCTTTGGTGAACTGATAGCATTTTGCAAATTTTGGCCTTTGGTAACTGCAATCTTGAAGGTGGTGGAAAAACTGCTGATCACATCGTTGCTCCTTGTATTTGCATTTTGAGCTATTTTCCACACCGTTATGAATCAGAAGAGAAAAGATCATCCTCCCCACCCCCCACTTTCTCCAAACTCGCTTTAATTACTTTTAGTTCAGGTTGACTTAGCAGCTTCTACTCAGTAATGAAAAATTAGATGGGAAATTGTGCAGCTTTTGCCTGAAGTTAATCAGTCTGCTAAGGCAAAAAACACTGGATGCTAAATGCACTTTTGCAGTTCGTTTATCCCTGCTAAGGAAATGAGGATCGGGGATCAGGATGATCTTGCTGAAAAGCATGGGAAAGAATTGGAAAGAGATCATTAAGGCATTTTTTTTTGGTTTTTTAATTTTTTTAAAATGTAAAATTGCATGTAGAGCTTTGTGAGTCACACTTGACAGTGTTGTTCCACAGATGTGTGGTTTGAGTGTCTTTGCCCAATAAAGACATACAGGCGAAGTCCAGGTAAGGAGGATAAAAAAACAGAATTTTTGCAATAAACGTGGAGCAGAGCATGGCCAAAGCCTGCAAACCAAATTGCACAAACCCCATCAGTGTGGTCAAATCTTTTATATCCCTGCTAACATGCAAGCATGAATTGGTACATATACAAAGCTATTGGTTACACTGTATAGGTAAAATCATTGCGAGAGCTACCTATCTACTACATATGCTACTTATAAGGGAAAGGCCATGTTGGTCAAGACCTGTTGTGCAGCATAGAATTTAGTATGCATGGTTTCTTTACTGAAGGATTCTTAAACATACAAACATAAAATCAAGCATTCACACACACAATACAGAACTAAGAAAGCAGAGGTGATTGATAGCTAATAGAGGGATCAGTTATGGGGTGATACTACTTGTCCAGACTGCAGAGGTCCATGAAGAAGGGATTATGGCCCAAACCCCAAAGGTTTAGGGGTGGACTGCCAGTTGGCATCAGGGCAGAGGCACACAATGCAGACCAATGGAAGGCCTTGGGGGCTGGTCTCAGGTGAGAACAATAGGTTACCTGGGCCAGTGATGAGTCCCAGTGGTGTGTGGCATCAGAATGGGCAAGGCCTATACATAACCAATGAGCTCTCAGAGGGGCAGAGTCAGGCTTAACAATGGCCTTGATTAAATTAGCCAGGTACTGGGTGGCTAGTTGAATGGGTTTTCTGACCACTATTGGTCCAGTCAAGTTCCCAGATACAGACAAAAGATGCGAGATGGGTCCCTGATTAGCATCAGAAAGGATTGTTAATAATTTGAATATTTGATTGGCTTATCTTGGTATCCTGAGGAATGGAGCAAGGAAGAACTAGAATTGAGACAAAGAAATCACATGTCATACAAAAGGGCTGGGTGAGGTTTTGGAGACAGGAGGACTATTTGCCAGTTGGCCTCTGAATAGCCTTTAGAAATGCAGATGTTTTACCTGGTGGAACTGCCATTGTTTCTTATGCATATCTTCCTGAGTAGGGGTTTGCTCTAAGGGTTGCCTTGTTGTCACTAGGCCACACCAGTAGACCCAGGGTCATGACAGGCCTGCTTCATGTGTGGGAGCTGATACAATTTGGGAGAGTTCCAGCGCCTCCATGGATGACACTAGGACTCTGGCCTGAGATGAGGCCACATCATCAACATGGACCTTGAAGTCTCCCAGAACTAATAGGTTGGGGTACTCCAGCACCCAATCTGATACGGCCTCCAGCAGACCAGGCAGGCTATCTGCTGGTGAGTTAGGTGGTCGATACCCCAGCCAGATAGCCAAACTCTCCTCTGCCTTCCACACCAGGCCAACACAATCAATGCTGGGGATTTTTGGGTAGGGAGTGCCCTAAAGGAAAAAAAGATTCTTGGATAAGCAATGCTACAGCCTATTAGTTCAGGACTGGTGGAGGACCAAGAACCCAGGTGGGGTGAGTTGGTTCTCACAAGAAAAACCTTGACACAGAGAGCACTCCATCTTTCTTTGTTATACCTCTAAGGATGCCAGTCAGAGCTACTGGCGAAACGTCAGGTCCTACAATGCCAAGACCATGGCCATACAACCCAGAAAATCTACGGCGGCTAATGAACCCGAGAAAGCCTTCGATAACATATTAAATCTCACTGTACTTCACTGGAATTTACTTCCAGGTAAGGGTGCATAGGACTGCAGCCCAAATCACCTGTTCAAGGAAGGGCTGCCACACAGGAGAACTGCGCCTCTAGTTCTAAACATCTTCAGACTGGGAACTTGTTCTTTTAAGGGGAGAGCCATCCTATCCAAAACAAACTGATACCTCAATCCCCAATTTTGGTACAGAATTTACAGCATCTGTGTCTTGCTGGATGGTGCTTAAGTTTATTAACCCTCATCCAGCCTCCAGACAGAACATTCAGAACATTCACATTCCAACTGATGATGGTGAAAGAGAGAAATGCAACTAGAATGTATTCATTATTATCTAGGGAAACATTATTTTGAACGTGAAGTGATCTCACAAATCTGGTGAAGGTGGGGAGGGGAGAAGTAGGGTTGTTAGGTCCCCCCCCCAGCCACTGGCAGGGGACAGGGGGTGTAGGGTTGCCAGATCCAGATTGGGAAACTCCTGGAGCTTTTGGGGTGGAGGCTGGGGAGGACAGGGTCCTCAGTGGGGTACAACACCAGAGTCCACCCTCCAAAGGGTCCCATTTGGAGGCTGGCATCCCTGGGAGACTGTCGTTTTGAAACCTCTACAACAAATTTGCACACAAGCCATGGCTGACCATGTGATGATAAGAGCAAGGTGGCCCAGAGGGCAGGTAGTCTGGTTGGCTATTCTGCTCTGCCAGGTATGACACAATTGGGGAGACCCCCGCTAGGTGTAAAGCTAACTGCCAGATGAAAAAGGTCAATGGAGGGTGGTTTAGGGCATTTTTTGCCGCACCTCAATATAACGGGTTCAAGTTCTAGAACCTGTTTAGGGCTGATGGGGTGCACTTGTCAGACAAGGGCAACGGGTTCTTTTTGCAGGACTTGCGGCAAGGGATTAGCTCAGCCTTGGCCTTTTAGTGGGAGCAAAGGCCAAAGCAGAGGCTTGGTCTTGGCTATGGCAGGTTGATGCGGGCAAGAAACTGGAACTGGTGAACACCTTACGGCATTTTCCCCATTAGGGAACAGGGGGTCATCAGGAACTGCCTTTGGATTTTCAAGGTCCAGGGTGGGGAACAATAATCACCTCTGGGAACCTCTTAGGGTATGCTCCTCTCTGCAAGTTGGAAGGCTTCAAGGGTAGGCGCTCCTAGGTGGCAGCCAGTTTTGCTGGGCTGCTGATTGTGAGCCAGGCCGATGGCTCAAGACCAGAGCTGGGTGACCCGCCCGTGAAAAGGGCAAGGAGGCTGGTCAGGGGAATGATGCCTGCCTTGCCTGTTCCATGCTCACTTAGCTGGTCCCTTGCCGCAATGTTATGTTAAATAGTTAATGAAATGGCCCTTGTTTACTTCCAAGCTGTTGTCTGTCTTTTTATTCCGACTTGGGGGGGGGGGAATTGTTCTGACATACACCTAGCTGCCTTCTTCAGGCAGCCTTCTCTTTAAAGTGTCCCCTCTTAGGGCAATATGCATGGCAACAGCTAGTTCATGGCCTTTTTCTGTGGTAGGTTTAGTTCTTTGGAATAGCCTCCCAGAATGTGTGTAGAAGGCAAATTTATTCTCTCTCTCTCTCTTTCTCCCTCTCTGTCTGATTCCAGAGGCTGTTTCATGAAGGATAAACTGTTTCAGCAGATTTGACTACATTTTTTAAAAAAGATTCTGTGTGCTTTTAATCTTTGTGTGTGTTTTCATTTTCAGCATTTTTAATTCTGTGTATTTTTAGTTGTGGGAGTATAATTATCTGAATAGTTGCCATTACCTGTGCTTCTTAGTCCACAGTTTGTGTATTTTAAAATTCTGTGTGCTTTAATCTTGGCATTTTAAGCCTTGTTAATTGAATTGTTATGTTTTGTACCCTTCCAGCCTGATGTTGCACTGTTAACTGCTTGGAGTCTGGGGTAGAATATATTTTTTAAAAAATAAATAATTACTATTAGAAGTGAAAGTTTACCTATCCAGGTGTTTCTGAGAGGAAATCTCAGACTGAGTTCAAAGAAAAGAGACTGGAAAACTGGAACCTTTCAAATATACACATTGGAATGCAAGATGTAGGGTCTGGACATTTACAACAGGTGTCACAGTCACAGTGGATCTTACAGAACATAACTAACTAATTGAAAGTTTGCTAAACCTAAGTTGTTACATGGTTCACATCTCAGCCCTTGCAAACAGATCTTAGAAATACCTTGGATCCTCTGCCAGCTTACAAGCAGGCAATATCTAGTTAAAATTTTAGAGACAGAACAGAAATGGAGAATAATAATTATGGCAATCTACTGATCATCCTTAAAGCATAGTTACAGGATGTTTTTGCCTAGGTTAAAAATAAAAAACTTGGCACATTGGTAGCAAAAATGCTTATTGTACAGACAGTCCCACAGAGAAAACTGTATCCATCCTAGCATCTCCAGTTAAAGGATCTTGGGGAGAACTGGGCTAGATAGTCTGATTCTGTATTACATAGCTTCATATGTAAATATATATTTTAAGTAAATGCAAATATTCAAACCTCTGGTTTTGCAAAGGTTAAATATATGCAAATATTAAATATTAATATCCCACTTTTCTTCATTGTATTTTTATCCTGGGTACTATAGTGGGGTCATTAAAGTTGTTGCAAAATTTCAGAAGGGGGAACTGTTTACAATATTCTTGTTTCCACTTCCATCCTTTATTTGCAGGAGTGGGGTTTAGTTTAATCTGAAGTCCAATTAATTGGGATGAATTTTAATGACTTCACATTGCTTGGATGGGAAGGAAAAAATAACTTCCAAGTATTTGCCCTAGAAAAATTGGATCAAAAATTAAAAAGGATTTCATTTTGGGAGCAAATGTTAATGGAATACAATATAGCATGTAAATAGCACAGCAGGGTTTCTCACTGTCTGATCCAAGAAGAATGTCAAGCTCACTATGCATTTTATGGTCTGCCTGCCATAGAGGAAGGAGGAGGGAGAAAGGGGTGTGAAACCAAATGCTCCATTTTCCTAAAGGTTTTGATGTATCGCAGAGACCTGTTGTTTTGCCT
Organism: Gekko gecko; assembly: GCA_029375565.1. NCBI lineage: Eukaryota > Metazoa > Chordata > Lepidosauria > Squamata > Gekkonidae > Gekko > Gekko gecko. The sequence goes on along the minus strand of JAPDNY010000003.1, from coordinate 78,950,905 downwards.
TGTTCTGTAGAGGGATATAGAGGGATATGTGCTTAATGGGGGGGGGAATAGTTCACCATTGTTTCTGGTAGGCAAATGCTGTGGGGTGATTGGGTCCTGATCTTTAGTGCCTTTACCTGAACACACTATATCTGCAACCTTCGCATGTTCAAGTTCAGTCCTAACAATAGATGTGTCCAGGATGGTATCTATCAATGTCTCAATAAAGTTAGCTTTCTTCAAACAGAACTGATTTAACCAGGATCCTGACAAGGAATTGCTTTTAGGAAAGCTAAAATAGTCAGGGAGTGAGAGTTGTAACACTCTGTGAATGTGCAGACATTGCTCAGCAGTAGAGGGCATCAAAAGAGTGAGGATGACAGACATTAATGAGGAGGAGGAGGATACAGGGGAGAGCTGCTTAATAGGCCAAGCAATTTCAAATGTGGTACAAGAAAACCATCAAGAAGTAAACTCATTACAGAACTGAAAGCAACAGGGAAATGGACTTCTTAATTTTTCATTCAAATTAAAATAATTAAGGACCTTGTACAGGAAATCTTTTATGTCCTTGTAAAGTGTCACCAGACTCAACAGATATTTAGTGTCATTTCCACTGAAGCTCCCAAGTGTGATCATGCTATAGCTATTACTAAAGATGGGAATAAACACTATGTGAAGAAATTTTTGACTTTGCCAAAAGTTTCTGGGGAAATAAAGGAAGCCACTCAAAACCTAGTATTTAACCCTAAAAGCACTGTAGTAAATATATTTCTACACAGAGGAAAATGTATTGATTGGTCTTCTAAGAAAAAGACAATGTATCACTTAGCAACCCTTTTAAACCTGGCACATTCAGCAATCAACATCTCTAAACTGGAAAGACTTCCAGGAACATTGAACTGTGAATGTTTTGTATTGTACTTTCAATCCAACAAAATTCCATCATTTCTATTTTCTTCAGCAGTAGAGCTCCAAAGATTTGGGGTCAAGCTCCAAAGACATTTCAGGAACACTGTTATGCTGAACTTATGTTCATCTGCTGGAAAGAAAGGAAAAAACCCACCTAAAACAGCTTGTGCAAAGCACCTAAAACTGCAGACCAAACTTCTTTATTAGTAACTAGCGGCAAGGCCCATTGCATGAGCAGATGCAATGGATGCTAGCTGGAGTCCCGCCAAAGGCCCCATCCTCCTCCTCGGTGGCCATGCTTGCAGGGCGAGGCCAGCTCTGCTGCATCCTCACCGCTGCTCCTCGCCGGCCGCACTTGCAGGGTGAGGCTGGCTCCACCACCTCCTTGCCACTGCGGCTTCCCAGTGGCTGAGCGGCAAGCGAGGGAGGCTGTCTCAGGTCTGTGGCACAGCAAGGTGGCGCCACCTGCAGTTGCCCCGAGTGGCCTACCTTGGGGTGGATGGAGTGGCAAAGGAGGGAGCCCATCATTGGGCTGCCAGTCAAGGAAGTGGGCGCCACTTGCTGGTAGCCACAGCAGTGACATGGCCCCCTCTCCAGAATGAGTCTGGGGCTGTCAGCACGCAGCTGCTGGAGCATCCATCTGGTCCAGTGGCTGGTGACAGACAGCGGCTGAGATGCTGTGTGCTGGCTGCATGGGTGGGACTGAGCCCATGCAGCCAAGCACGTCAGCCAACGGCCAGGGCCCCATGTTTGACTGGCAGCTCCCGTGGCCAACTCATTTTGGTGTGCATTTTGCCCATATAAGGAAGGACGAAAACTCAATTATATATAAGGAAGGAAGGATGAAGAAGTACCATAAGATATGCCAGAGCCGATAAGTACTATTGTTACGCTGGCACAACAGTCCTCTCTGAATGCCGACCAACTTCATGAAAAGATGGATATGGACTTCTGGAGGAGAAATTTAGGCTGCTGGGCAGGAAACTCAAGGCCAGGACCTCCAAGGTAGCCTTCTCGGAAGTGCTACCTGTTCCACGCGCAGGGCCGGAGACACAGGCACAGATCAGGAGTCTCAATGCATGGATGAGACGGTGGTGTAGGGGGGAAGGGCTCAAGCTTGTTAGGCACTGGGATGCTTTTTGGGACAAGAGAGAGCTATACAAAAGAGATGGTCTCCACTTGTCCTGAGAAGGAACCAGGCTGCTGGCGCTCAAAATCAAAAAGGTGGCAGAGCAGTTTTTAAACTGAATAATGGGGGAAAGCCGACAGGAGATGAAAAGTCTCTGGTTCGGGATGGCTCATCTCAAAGAGATGAAGGGGTAGCTATTACTTTTGTACAAGGAAATGGATTACAATTGTCCACTGAGACTGTGGCTAATGATAGGAACTGCCTGGCAAGGTCTCGAGGCAGCAAGAGGAAGGCTGTGGGCTTAACAAACATGGGAAACTATAAGTGTTTATACACAAATGCTAGAAGTCTCCGAGGTAAAATCGGGGAGTTGGAATGCTTGGTGTTGGGGGGGGGAAGTAGACATTGTGGGTATTTCAGAAACTTGGTGGGATGAAGAAAATCAGTGGGATACGGTGATTCCTGGTTATAAATTATATCGGAAGGATAGGGGGGAAGGGTTGGAGGTGGGGTGGCTCTGTATGTCAGAGAGGGTATACCGTCCAGTAAGATTGAGAGGGTAAGAGAATTGGATTTGCTTCTGGAAACGCTATGGGTTGAAATAGTGGGTCCAAAAGGAAGCTTAACAGTGGGAGTTTGTTATCACCCACCAGATCAAAAGATAGAGGAGGATTATAAAATGATGAATGAATTAAAGATAGCGGCTAGACGAAATAACTGTGTTGTAATAGGCGACTTTAACTACCCACACATTGATTGGGTCAGTATGAGTTCTAGTGGGGAAAAAGAGATTGAGTTTTTAGACACTCTCAATGACTGTGCTGTGGAACAGATGGTCACAGATCCTACCAGGGGAGAGGCGATCCTGGATTTGGTCCTAAGTAACACCCAAGACCTGGTGAGACATGTAAAAGTGATTGCATCACCTGGGAACAGTGACCATAATGTCATTGAGTTTAACATTTGTACAGATAGGGAGTTGCCCAAAAAGACTGACACAACCACTTTTAACTTTAAAAGGGGTAACTTCTCTGGTATGAGGGGACATGTGAGGAAGAAATTGAAAGGAAGAGTGGAGAAGGTCAAAACCATTGGGGAAGCTTGGAGACTATTTAAAAAGACAATCCTAGAAGCTCAGAAAAAATATATACCACAGGTTAGGAAAGGTACAAATAGGTATAGAAAAAAGCCTGCACGGTTAACAAATAAAGTAATGGAAGCTGTAAAAGGTAAGAAGGATTCCTTTAAGCGGTGGAAAGCTAGTCTTAGTGAGGTTGATAAAAGGGAACACTGACTATGGCAAATAAAATGCAAGTCTGTGATCAGGCAAGCAAAAAGGGAATATGAGGAGCATATTGCAAAAAACATAAAGACCAACAATAAAACTTTCTTCAAATACATTAGAAGTAGGAAGCCAGCCAGGGAGGCAGTGGGGCCCTTGGATGACCAAGGGGTAAAAGGAGTAGTGAAGGGAAATGGCTGAGAAGCTGAATGCATTTTTTGCCTCTGTCTTCACTGTGGAAGAGGAGCAGTGTTTGCCCACTCCAGAAGCACCGATTTCGGGAGGGGGTTTGAAAGACCTGGATCAGATTGCGGTGACAAGAGAGGAAGTCCTCCGACTGATGGACAATTTAAAAACTAATAAATCACCAGGCCCGGATGGCATTCATCCAAGAGTTCTGAAAGAACTCAAATGTGAACTTGTGGATCTCCTGACAAAAATATGTAATCTTTCCTTAAAATCTGCCTCCATTCCTGAGGACTGGAAGGTAGCTAATGTCACTCCCATCTTTAAAAAGGGCTCCAGGGGAGATCCGGGAAATTACAGGCCAGTCAGTCTGACATCGATACCGGGTAAGTTGGTGGAAACTGTTATTAAGGAAAGAATTAGTAGGCACACTGATGAACAAAAACTATTGAGGCAGACTCAGCATGGGTTCTGTAAGGGCAGATCTTGTCTCACTAACCTGTTAGTGGTTTTTGAGGGAGTGAACAAACATGTGGACAAGGGGGACCCAATAGATATTATTTACCTTGACTTCCGGAGAGCTTTTGATACAGTTCCTCATCAAAGGCTCCTAAGTAAGCTCAATAGTCATGGGATAAAAGGACAAGTCCTCTTGTGGATCAAAAACTGGCTTATAAATAGGAAACAGAGAGTGAGTATAAATGGGAAACTTTCTCAGTGGAGGGTGGTAAGCAGTGGGGTACCACAGGGATCAGTACTCGGTCCGATGCTTTTTAACTTGTTTATTAATGATTTGGAATTGGGAGTAAGCAGTGAAGTGGCTAAATTTGCAGATGACACAAAGTTGTTCAGGGTGGTGAAAACCAGGGAGGAGTGTGAGGCACTCCAAAGGGATCTGTTGAGGATGGGTGAGTGAGCATCAACGTGGCAAATGGGGTTCAATGTGGCCAAGTGCAAAGTGATGCACATTGGAGCCAAAAATCCTAAATATAAATACACGTTGATGGGGTCTGAACTGGCAGAGACGGACCAAGAGAGAGATCTTGGAGTCGTAGTGGATAACTCGATGAAAATGTCTAGACAGTGTGTAGCTGCAATAAAGAAGGCCAACGCTATGCTGGGGATTATTAGGAAGGGAATTGAAAACAAATCAGCCAGTATCATCATGCCCCTGTATAAATCATTGGTGCGACCTCATTTGGAATACTGTGTACAGTTCTGGTCACCACATCTCAAAAAGGATATAGCATTGGAGAAAGTGCAGAGAAGGGCAACTAGAATGATAAAAGGGTTGGAACACCTTCCCTATGAAGAAAGGTTAAAGTGTTTGGAGCTCTTTAGCTTGGAGAAACGATGGCTGAGGGATGACATGATCGAGGTTTATAAGATTATGAATGGGATTGAGCAGGTTGAGAAAGAAGTACTTTTCTCCCTTTCTCACAATACAAGAACTCGTGGGCACTCCATGAAATTGCTGAGCAGTCGGGTTAGAACAGATAAAAGGAAATACTTCTTCATCCAAAGAGTGATTAACATATGGAATTCACTGCCACAGGAGGTGGTGGCAGCTGCAAGCATGGACAGTTTCAAGAGGAAATTAGATAAACATATGGAGCAGAAGTCCATCAGTGGCTATTAGCCACAGGGTATAGATGGGAACTCTCAGTCTGGGGCAGGTGATGCACTCTATTCTTGGTGCTGGAGGGGGCATCAGTGGGAGGGCTTCTGGTGCCCAGGCCCCATTGCTGGACCTCCTGATGGCACCTGGTATATTTTGGCCGCTGTGTGACAGAGTGTTGGACTAGATGGGCCATTGGCCTGATTCAACATTGGCTTCTCTTATGTTCTTATGTTCTTATGACTTAAGTCGGCCTGAAGTAGAAGAAATAGAAACTCATCTCTTCTTGTCCTTTGAAAGTCTGTCATAACAGGAGCTAGACAACTTTATAAATAGACTGAACCATCTGGTGTTCATTTTAAAAAGCTTGAAAGCTCAAAAGAGCTTACCATCAGTAAAAAATCTATTAACAAGTTCACATCCCATTCCCATGGATGACCTACTGGAGCCTCAGAGTAATTCATCAGTAAACAAACCTCCGTTAGAAAAGGAATTGTTAATTCAAATCATATTGTGTCCCCAAATAACCCTATATTTAATATAATAAAACAGATTAAGTAGGAGTTAATAGGGCTTAGTAACTAAGAACTACATATTGGATAACTGATTTGTTTCACTGTATACCTGTTGTGATAATTTCTGACAAGGTATAGTTTTTTTTTCCTTCTAGGGAAGGAGTCTGGTGAGAGTGGGAGAAACTGTAGTGGAACAGTGGAGAATGTTTGGCTCTTGATTTGGTTCTTGAAAGTTATATATTTTTGGGATTGTGGAAGTGTTTTAAGGTTAACTGGTAGCATTGTAGTAGGTAGTCAATAATTCAAATAGAAAGGACATAGGAGTCCAAAATAAGGTAACTTATTGCAAAATGACACTTTACAATATATGGCCCCAAAATGTGAGAAGCCTGAACAACAAAATAAAGCGGAAAAGGATGACTGCCTTTATGTTAAAAACAAAACTAGATATTCTGATGATACAAAAGACTCATCTGAAAAAGTGATGAGGATGTAATTTTAAAGACAAAGTGATATCTGCAGCAATATTATGCCAGTGGTACATCTAAATCTAGAGACAGTGTAATATTGATAGAGGAAAAATAGCCTTTAAGTGTGAGGAAGTAGAAAGACAGCCCATGGGGAGATTTATCTTCATTATGGGGAAGATAGATGGTAATACGATGACACTTGCCTTGCTGTATGCTTCAAATAGCGATCAAGCTACTTTTATAGAGGAGACATTGTTCAAGCTTCAAAAAAATTAAAAAGGCTCTTTAATAATAGGAAGGGATCTCAACATGGTTGCTGATAAATTGTATAGATCTAAAGTTAAACAGACAAAAGCAGAAAGTCTTTGTAAACCAACAAAGCTAGTAGATCTGTTTTGCCAATTGCATTTAGTAGACAGTTGGCAGCATATACATCAGAATACTAGAAATTATACATGTTATTTCCCCAGATTCAAAACATATACCTGTATTGATTATTTATTAGTTTCCAGAGATTTACTTAATTTAATAGCAGACTCTGACATTGGACCAACTTTGTGGACAGACCATGCACCAGTGGACTGTAAGGTATTTAAGATGGAGGAAGCAACCAAATAGTATATGTGGAGGTTAAATAATTCAATGTTATTGAAAGATGAGATTAAAGAAAATTTAATACAAGAAATAAAGAATTATTTTAAGGGAAAAAAACTAATGACAGAGTTTCCCCAAATATTATCTGGGATGCTTTTAAAGTGGTTTTAAGGGGAAAAATCAGTGCTCTGCAGTCCACCCTAAATAAAGAAAAAAACAACCCAGATTATCACAGAATTGATGGAAGAAATTAAACAACTAGAGATTATTTATAGGAACAGAGGTAGTAACGAAGTATATAGTCATTTATTAGCCAAAATAAAATTTTCGAGGCTATGGAATCAAACCATATACAAAAGCAACTATTATACATGAAACAGAAATTTTGGTTAAAAACTCCAAAGACCTTTAAAATTTTAGCTTGGAGTGTCAAAGAACATAAATTAGCTAGAAGGATGATAGTCTTTATTAAAAGATGATAGTGGTTCACACTACACTACATAGAAGGATATAGTGAATCAATTGGCAATGTTTTATAAACAACTTTAGGCATCTTCTCAGTCAGATGTGAGTAAAATTAAATTATATTTCAAATGGAATCAGGTAGTAAAAAGACTCTCCTAGGAACATATACATTGGCTAGAACAACCTATACAGGAGCAGGAAATTCAGGAAGTGATAGCACAGCTAAAACTAATAAATCCCCAGGATGTGATGGGTTTACAGCAGAATTTTTAAAACTATTCTGAAATGAGCTTTAAAACCCTTAACAGAACTAGCCAATTATATAATGCAAACAGGTGAAACTCCACAGACTTGGTTAGAAACTAATTTAATACCCATCTATAAAGAAAATAAAGATCTGGTTGATCCATCTTCACATTGTCCCATTGCTCTGTTTAATGTAGATGCAAAAATATTATCCAAATGTCTAGTTTATAGACAGCAAAAAATTATAAATAGCTATATTGGAATGGACCAGACAGGGTTCATACCAAATAGAATGTCAATGGACAATAGACAAAGGACATTGAACATTATAAAATTTGGCAAAAATAGTAACTAAGCTTTTGTAATATTAGCAGAGCCAGTTTGGTATAGTGGTTAAGTGCGTGGACTCTAGTCTGGGAGAACCGGGTTTGATTCCCCACTCCTCCACTTGCAGCTGCTGGATGACCTTGGGCAAGCCATAGTTCTGTCAGAGCTGTCCTTGAAAGATCAGTTCCGGAAAGAGCTCTCTTAGCCCCACCTACCTAACAGGGTATCTGTTGTGGGGAGGGGAAGAGAAAGGAGTTTGTAAGCTGCTCTGAGACTCCAAGTGAAGGGCAGGATATAAATCCAATCTCCTCCTCCTTCTCCTCCTCTTCTTCTTCCAACATAGAAAAAACTTTCAATAGCTTGGAAATAAAGTTTATTAAAGAACTAATAAGAGAAATAGGTTTTGGACAAAGAATGAAGACGGTGGTAAATGCTTGGTATACAAAATCAGTTGCTGCAATAAAATTAAATGCCTTTTGTCTCCGTTGTTGTTTGCTGTGGTGATGGAGCCAATTGCAGAACAGATTAGACAGAACATCAACATTAGGGGGATTAGAATAGGAGCGGTGGAGCACAAATTAAGTTTATATGATTTGACCCTTTTCCTTTTGGATCCTTATACCTCATTTCCTGAATTATATCTAATTTTAGATAAATATGCCTCATTATCAGGGCTGAGAGTCAATCAGAATAAGTCAATGATATATCCTATCAAAATCCTACCCAGTTTGAACAGAGCTGAAGCTGTTTCCCATACACCTGGATAAAATTAAAATGGAGATACTTAGGGGTACAGATTCCAACAAATCTAGATAAGTTGCAACATCATAATTATGGAAGTACTTATAAGAATATAAAAGAACAACTACAGAAATGGAGTAGAATAAGCCTGATGTGGGCAGATAGATGGCATTTAGTTAAAAGTTTTATTTTGCCTTATTTCAAACTGTGCCCATTGAATTAACAAATCAAGAGATAAAGGTTTGGCAACCAACCTTAAATAGTTTCATTTGGGATCAAAAGGCTCACAGGATCAACTTTGATACAATCAGAAGACCCCAAAGCAGAGGAGGTCTGGGAGTCCCAGATCTCTTGAAGTATTATGAGATGTTCAATCTAGCTTCTCTCTTAAGGGCATTAACTTCAGAGAAATGGCTGAATTGGGCACAAATTGAGGAATATTATGTGAAGCCCCACAAGCTGAGGGAATACTTTTGGAATAAAAAGTCCATGTCAAATAAAAAAGTAATTTAAGTGAGTACACCAAATTAGGGATTAAAATCTGGCATAAGTATAGACAATCTCTATCACCATGTATATCTATGTTGTCTACAATAATGAATCAAGATTGATTCCCTTCAGCTTAGGCCAACTAGGATTTTGTAATCTGGAAGCAAGCTGGACTAGATACGTTATACTCAATAGCACCAAAAGGTACACTCCTAACCCCCCCGCCCCATGAAATAGAGAAAAGAACTGGACATAAGATAAACAGGTTTAGATATTTACAGGTGCAAAGTTTGTTTCAATCTAAACACATTAAAGAGGCTATAGAATGTCCTCTTACAGATTTTGAAGTATTTCTGAAGAAACTAGAGGGGAATATAAAAGGAATTGTTTCTAAACTGTATACTCCACTCTTAACTTTAGCCACACAAAAGGAAGTTTTGTATCAGAAGCAATGGGAAATAGATCCCGAAGGTAGACAGGTCAGGACTGGGAACATATATGGCATAGTTGTAGTAATATATCAAAGTTTGTCAATCAATCAATCAATAAACCTTTAATGGTATATAAATATTAAACATTAAACAAAAAAACAAGGACAGTAAATGACACAATCAGCTAGAAGTCTGAGTTAATTTATAAAATCATAAAACGTAGTTTCCCAAATTTTTCACTCTTATCACATCAACTAGAAAATTAGCCACTGCCACTGTAATCTCTGCTGATATATCATTCAGTAGAAATTGGCATTTTATTTCATTGGAAAGGTGATGTTTACCATGCAACCAAGTGTTTAACCATTTTTCCCTGGCAGATACATGCCATGAACAATCCAACAGTATGTGATCAATTGAATCAAGAGAATTAGAACCGCAGTCACATCTCCATTCGTGCTTGGGAATATTTTGAAACCTACCATACAATAGTTTTGAAGGAAAAGCATTTACTCGAGCAAGGGAGAAGGCTCTATGGTGGCTAGGACTATCAAGATTATACAAATACAGGGGGATACATCCCACAACATTCTTGAGATTTAATGTAGCTGAAGAACAGACAGGGGGATGAAGAGGTTGCAGTTTTTGAAGTTCGATATCTAGCAGCCTCTGTTTGATTGTTTGGAAGATATACACTTCAGAGGAAAAAGCTAGCTCCTCCAAAGAAAGGCCCAAAGATCTTATTTTGGTTCGGATATTGTAGTCCCAGGAGGTGCTATGAATTTCTTTTAACAGAAAAGAAATAAGCGAACCGTCTTTGATGTTAAAATACAATTTAAGCCAGTAACGAACCGTTAACACTCATATCTTGGTTTCAATCAAATAAAGTCCTAATTCAGAGCACAATGCATGGTAAGAGACACAGTTTGGGAAACCCATAATTTGTCTAAAAAAGATGATTGTAATGATTCAACTTCACAGTTAAAAGCATTAAACCATATAGGAACACCATAGAGAACTTGGGATAAAATTTTAGTATTAAAAACTTTGATGGCGGCAGGCACAAATTGGTTTCCTTTGGAGAAAAAGAAAGATTTTAATTGATTGGAAGATAACTTCCCCAAATATCAAAGTTTGTATCCATAAAATACCCAAGTTATAAAATGATCACAAGTTGGTACAATACCCCTAGTAAGCTAAAAACGATGGGAGGCGCCACATCAACAAAATGTTGGGAAAAGTGTGAGGAGACAGCAGGTTTTTTTACATTGTTGGTGGACTTGTTCGAAAGTCCAACATTACTGGGAACAAATTGCTTATCAGATTAAAGTTATTTCAGGAATAGATTTACCTTTTCAACCGGAAGCATTTGTTCTAGAAAGCTGATACCCAATGACTAACAAGGAGAAGGACAAAAAGGAATCAGCAGTGTTGTTATTGACAGTGGCGAGACTCACTCTGGTGACTTGTTGGGAAGAGAAAAAGATTCCAACTATACAGGAATGGGGACAAAAATTGTGGGAACATTTTATTCTGGGAAAAATATCTCAACAACCTTTTATACTTAATTTTGGAGCTTACCAACAGAGGTTTGTAGCATTGTGATTTCCTATTGTTTCTTTCTTGAATGAGCTGGAGATACTTCTGAGAAATCCCAGTTTCCATGGCTTGTTTTTTTTCTAGGGCGATGCAGGGCATGAAGGAGGGAGTGGGTAGGTTTCTCATGGATATCTTTGTTTTTGCTGTTCATATGTTAATCTGGTGTAAGGAATTGTAAAAGGCTGTCCCTTTGTTGGGGGTACAGTTGGTAATAATAATTTTTAATTCTATTATATTTTTCTATATCTTTGTATATTTTTAAAGATGTTCTTTAAATTAACTTTTTTTAAAAAAGAGAGAGGGGATGTGGTTATAGGACAGAGTTCACCAATGTCATGCCACGGCACCTGCGAACATCTTTCTTGGTGCCTGTCAAGTGTTTTTGGAGAGTGGGCAGGGCCAGGTGCCGAAGAAAATATTTTTAAAATGATATGTTCATTTTAAAAGCTTTGGCTTGAAGTGTTGAAGTGTACCGATTAGCATTATGTATGATCTCCCTTCCTGACATTTTGTGGTCATGCCCACCACCCTGTGTCAGAATTCCAAAGCTGCTCACAGGCTTGAAAAGATTGGGGACCGCTCTTAAAAGTGATACAGAGAACTGGACACTTTCATTGCAATCTTAAATAGATTTACTCCGGTCTAAATTGATTTCAATTGACTTAGACTAGAGTAATTTTGCACAGGACTGCGCTGGTAATTTGACACCAGTGCACACCACTACCTTGTAGAGTGGATTGGTAGAGTGGGAGCCAGTTTATACATTACAAAGTCCTTGTGTCCCCAGAATGTCTGCCCTAACTTGGTCCTGTTGATCAGACCCATTCTACAAATTCCATGCTTGGCACTTATATTGCCAGGTACTTATACAAGCAATTTGGATGGAGATTATGCCATGCAGGGACAGAGCACTTAATGCCCCCTCCACTATTTCCCCAACCTGAAAAGGCCCTGAGGAACTCCTATTTGTCCTATTGGAGGAGAAAAACATATTCAAATATTTATGTTAGCAGATTGTGCATCATAAAAGGAGTTGAATTCATTTGCAGGGATCCTTAAATGATGGTAGCTGTAGGATTCCTACTGGATGCATCACAATGCTTTTCAGAGTTGATTTCCAAAGCTCTGTTGTGCATGTATCTTCCGTGTTCTGCTTCATCTGTGGGGTGGGACATGGTGATATCATAGAAGGATGCTGGCACTGATGTGTGCTCCTTTACATGGCTCTGAGTGCTTGGTGTTGACGGTGCTGCCATAGAATTCAGTGGTGTTGCCATGCTCTTTGCTGGAAGAGGACCAGTTATGTTACCCTGATGTTATACCTGTGTTAACAGACTGCCATTGCAGAGGAACCACTGGATGGCTTGGCTTGGCTTGGCTGCAGTCCTAAAGAACTTGACAGTAAGTCTGATTGAAGTCTGTAGTATTTACTGTTATATAAAGAAGCTTAGGCTTGCGCTGCATATGTGGAATGCCTGGAAGGAAAGGGAAAAATGTAAAGACATTTCTTGGTAGGATGTCTTCAATGTAGTGCTAACTTCGGCCTGCAGAAGGAAACACCAAGGCTTGGTCACTTTAAGGCCTGACTGTCCTATCTGGGCCTCTGAAGATCTCGGAAACTTTAGTCTGAATATCCAAAGATATCCAAACATAAACAAGACTTGCACAAGATCTTTTGCAATTCCTAGCACTTGCCTTTCTATATTTTATGGTACTCAGAAATTACTTGCACATCGACCTTTGTGAATGCAAAAACAGCTCAACATACACTGTGTTTGACTCCAGCAAGGGGCCAGCACGAGGGTTTTTTCACATGTCTGCTTGCACAAGGGACCCTTGTGCATGTGGAAATCTTCTGGCATACCCAGGTCTTTGACTGGTCTAAAATGCTTTGATAGAGTTTTACAGAAAAAGTCTTTTCTGAAATTCTCCCTGCCTGGGTGTCAGGGTCAACAGCAAGTAGGTCCACACACACCTCATGCAAAGGTTATGCTTTATTGGAATACCAGTCTGTTGCCGAGCACACAGGAACATTGTCAGGAATGGCAGCTAATGCAAAAAGGCCAAGTATATACTATGATGCTTCAACTAACTTAGCAAATGAGGTGCTAATGTGCGCGGGGGAATCCTCCCAGCAGGATGTGACTACTTGAACGGGAGACTACCCCCTCCCTGCAGGGGCCGATCTATTCCCACCAGCTGGGGAATGCAAGCCCTCCCTTCCTTCAAGGTTACAGAGATAGCTATGTCTGGTGGAGGAGTCTCCCACGGTAATTGCAGTGAAGCAAAGCAAATCTAAGTGCATGCATACAAGGAAGCAATAATGTAATACAGAAGAATGGCAGTTATCTGACACTGGGCCAGATGGCCTTAGCTGGTTACACTTCAGGGTGACTTTTGTCACCTGGGCAGATGGTCTACCAAATGGCCAAGCCTCATATCCATATACACTTTGACACCTTTGCTGGGGCAGAGAGACATGCAGGCTACTTCCCAAGCATGGGAAGAGCTATGCCCAGTACATTCACATATCAAAAGCATTCTCTGACATGACATGTGGCACGTACACCCTGGCAATGGGCATGCCCACCCACTCTCTCACTATTGGGTAATGGCCATACCTGGTGGTGACGGAGAAGTGGGTATAATTGTAATGACCCTATGGGAAAAGAGAGTTCCTCTTGGGAAGTAAATTCCTCTTGGGAAACAAAGAGTTCCTTTTAGACTGGCTGTTTTCTTGTAACATGGAGTTTTACTATTAGGCAGCCAAGCTGGACTTAGCTGCCACAGTACCATGTGGTTCCTTCTCAAGATTCCCTGGTGAGACCTTGGACTATTTGCACACTGAATCATCTGATACCTCCGAAAGCCTGGTAACTATGGAATACCTCTATTGTGTAGTTAGAATCAGGTATAGATATCTTTGTTTTCTCACCTTTTGCTAGTCTCATATTATATGCATGCTTTTGCACTGAATAAAGATAATATATAATCAATATTGTCTGGACTTGTTCCTCTGTTGCAACTTGATCTCTAAGCCTCAATCTTGTTCCTAAGCTGTCTTTGCTGATGGGGCTACCACTGTGTGTTAATTAATTGCTTGCAGCACTGATACAGAGCTGGTAAAGTTGTTAAGTCCTATAGACCAGGCAGGAATTGGGGATCTCTGCTCCTGTCTTTGGTGGGGACCTTTGTGTAAGAGATCCTGGTGGCAGTGACTACTGGTAACCCTGGAGGGTGTACAGACATTCTCCTGGGGTTGTTTAATTGTTACTGAAGTCAAAGGTTTTTAACTCTCATCCCTAGACTGGGATGAGAGAAGAAAACCATGACAAGAGTATTAATGGAATGTGCTACCTGTAGCAATCATATTACTCCAGATTAAAAATGGTATAATGGCTGTCAGTTTGCTTCTAGCACAATTCAAAGTGCTGGTCTTGACCTTTAAACACCTATAAGATCTGGGCACAGCTGAACCACTGTATTAATTTGCCCTTCCACTGAGATCTAGTGGAAAGGCTGTGACCCTGACTGTGCCTGTCTTCTGGAGATATGTGGTACCTAAGGGGCATGCAGGGTTTTTAGCAGATCTGTTGCTCTCCTTCCCTTCCTCACTTTGTGAAAAGAAACAGAACACAACACAGAGTTTTGGGCAGAAAGGTAAATTAAAACACAGCAATTAAAATATGGACAGAAACATTTAGATCTTAAACACAAGACTGCATGGCAGTAGCTGCAAGGGCAAAAACCCTCAAGAAGCAATCAAACTTCTAAAGCAAAACAAAACTGACACCTCAGTAAAGCCAGACGAGATAAGGTCGAGTCTGCATTTGCATTTTTAAAACAGTTTCGTGCTCCTGTGACACCATCTTTCTCTATGCTTGTTTGAAGAGTTGTTTGGAGAAGATTCATTTAAAGTGGTGTGAAGGCACAATGACAGTGGAGCCACCACAAGAGGGTGATAAACATATGCAGACATGCAAAAGTATGCTAGCACCATTGAACTGTGAAAACGAAAGCAAATGTAGACAGCTTTTTTGAAGATGGAGTCAGAAGGCTAGGACACCGGTGGGAAAGTCAAATGCAGATTCGACCTCAGTGGGGGAATCATAAGGGGGAAAGAGTCCCAGAAATGCGGTGCCACTACTGGGAAGAGCCTGCACAACTGAGGGGGGGGGCATACCTGCCTTTTTCCTGGAACAATTCTCACACTTTTAGCATGCTATCTGGAATCAAACCAGGCATCTGTCATTGTAGATAAATCCTTTATAGCCTGTTGCATCATACTTGTCCAGAAATATGTAGAACCAGAATATTACAGATTATCTACATTCCAGGAGCTAGTTAATTCTGAATCTCTGTTCTCCTTGCTTTTTTCCTATGCCAGCAAGAAGCATCTGTACTAACAAAGCCAATGAAGGTCAAGCATGAAGCCAAGCTCTGATCCTTTGATCCTTTTTCTGTATGGATGAATGTTACTACATTACTCATCAGTGTACCCCTGACCTTGCTAAATTGCTGCTCAGCCAAGGACCCAGTGTGGAGAAACCTCAAAGGAAATATGCAGATGATAGGCAAGCGAACAGGAAAGAAAAAGTTTGAATCTCAGCAGAAGGAATGTATTTCAATCAATTCTGGAAGGTCATTGGCAGCTCTTCTTTTCTTCTTTCAAGAGTTTGTTGCTAAATACTCCTTTGACTGAGGTGAGAAAGATAAATTAAAAGAACTATTTAAATAGCCTGAACACTGTGCTGGAGATTAAAGGACTGAAAGAACCAAACCATAATAAAATCAATGTATAATCTAGATCATGCACCTTCAAATGAGACTACAGGAGATATTTGAATGGGCAAAGATCAGCAATGAGGAGCAATACACAGATTCTAGATATTCATTGAAGGCTAATTTTAGAACCAGTAAATTGATAATTTATCTATTATATTTACATGACATTGGATGTAATATATAATCTTGTATCTCTCCTTATATATATGAGTTTTGGTGTCCCTCCTGGACACACTTCCTCAGCCTTTGGCCCGCTCAGATGCTGCTCTCACAGTCTCCCAATCCTGTGGCTGCATTGGCGTGCTATGTTGGCTTGGCCCCACCCACCGAGCCAGCAGGCAGCATTTCGCCTTCAGTCTGGAGGGAGCCAGCAAAGGAGATGGATGCTCCGCTGAGAGAGCAGCAACCCCTCCACAGGGGAGAAGGAGGCAGACCTAGCGAGTGGTGGCAAGCAGGGGAAGCACTCATCTTCGTGGCCCCTTGCGGCTCCCTCTCCCTCAGCCACAAGGCCTGCGCCACAGAGAAGGCTGCCCAGTGCCTTTCAAAGGCTTCCCCGCCTTCCTTCAGCAGTGGCAGCAGTGCCAGGGAGGGTCTGGCCTAGAGGAAACGAGCTGCAGCTCCTGGAAAGCTGGACTTTCTCCTGTGTGAGACTAAGGCTGATTTCCCACTACAGTTGCCTTGGGGTTGCACCGCCGTTTGCCCTGATACTATTTGTCAATTTCACACCCAAAGCCGCAGGGCTGCATTTTGACCCGCGGCTTCACCCGATTTCCCCTGCAGTTTCATAATCCTAAAAAAACAGGATCAGGAAACTGCGGGGAAATCGGGCGAAGCCGCGGGTCAAAATGCAGCCCCGCGGCTTCAGGTGTGAAATTGACGAATAGTATTGGGGCAAACGGCGGCGCAACCCTGAGGCAGCTGTAGTGGGAAATCAGCCTAACTGTTGGTAGGCAACCCAACAATCAAGCTTGCTTCTGTGAGTAAAAAAACAAACACTTCCCTCGCTTGGCCACTTTCCTGTCAGAATAATTTAACACGCCTCTCACTCCTTTTTGGCCCCACCATGGCTGGCTGGCTAATGAGGTGGCCCAGTGACCATCAAACCATTCTCTTCAGCCCCCTGCTGTGCGGCTGAGTTTTCCCTAGGGTTGCCAGTCTCCTGGAGATCTCCCACTGTTACAATTGATCTCCAGATGACAGAGATCAGTTCCCCTGGAGGAAATGACTGCTTTGGATGGTAGACCCTATGGCATTATCCCCTGCTGAGTCCTTCCATCCCCCACTCAGTGCTGCCCTCCACAGGATCCACCCCCTAAATCTCCAGGTATTTCCCTAATCAAAGGTGGCAATTGTGCTTTCTCCTCAGTGCCTGTTGCTAGGCAACCAGTTTCTGTCACTAAAAGGCCCTTTCCACACCTGTTTTGGCCTTTCAGAGAAAACTAATTGGGGGCCATCCTCATAGGGTTGCCAACTCCAAGTGGGAAATTTCTAGAGATTTGAGGGATGGAGCCTGGAGAGGGTGAGGTTTGAGGAGGGGTGGGACCTCAGACAGGTGCAATGCCATAGACTCCACCCTCCAAGCCAGCCATTCCCTCATGGGGAACCATTGTTACCAATCTCCAGGTGGGGGCTGGAGATCACTCAGAATTACAACTGTTGTCTAGGAGGGAGGGGGAATAGATGGAAAGCTGAGACAAAAGGGCAGATAACGGTAGGTTGGGATGTTTGGCTGGGAGGGAGATTGGGTTGCCAACAGCAGGTTGGGAAATTCCTGGAGATTTCAGGGATGTAGCTTGGAGATGGTGAGGTTTGAGGAGGGGTGAGACCTCAGACAGGTACAATGCCATAGATTCCACCCTCCAAATCAGCCATTCCCTGATGGGGAACCATTGTTGCCAGTTTCCAGGGGAGGGATGGAGATCACACAGAATTACAACTGCTCTTCAGATGGCAGAGATCAGTTCCCCTGGAGAAAATGTCATTATACCCTGCTAAGGTCACCACAGCGAATTGGCGCTGAGTGCCCAAGGCTGGGGCACTCTCCCAGAGCCTCTTTATGGAGCTCATTGTATTTATTTCCACAACGGGCCTTATTCCTAGTATATGATATATATAATTCTCTTGATGTGTTGGCAATTTCCAGCTCTCCCATTGGCTGTGCTCTGAGCTCCATCAGCGATTGGCCTATCAACCGCCCCTCAAGAGTAATTGTGTGCTATTGGCTAGGTGCTGGGTCTGCTCCTCTTCCCCACCCACTGCCTCCTCAGCCACTGTTCCTGTCAGAATAACTGCCCAAACAGCTGTCTCTGCTGCTTGGCTCCGCCATGGTTGGCTGGCTACTGAGGTGGGCCAGTGGCCATCAAACCATTCTGTTCAAACCCCTGCTGTGTGGCTGACTTTCTCCCAGGGTTGCCAATCTCCAGGTGGGACCTGGAGTTCTCCCACTGTTACAATTGATCGCCAGATGACAGAGATCAGTTCCCCTGGAGAAAATGGCTGCTTTGGAGGGTAGACCCTATGGCATTACAGCATGCTGAGTCCTTCCCCTTCCCAAATGCTGTCCTCCACAGGATCCACCCCACAAATCTCCAGGTATTTCCCTACTCAGAGCTGGCAAACCTACTTTCCCCTCAGTGCCTGCTGCTAGGCAACCAAGCTGGAGTCTGTCTGTAAAAGGCGGTGGTGGTGGGGAACTCATTGGGGCCAGTCCTAGGATTGTCTGCTCCAGGTTGGGAAATTCCTGGAGATTTTATTGAAGAGTCTATGGAAGCCAAAGTTTAGGGAGGAGAGTGGCCTCAGCTGAACAGAATGCCATAGAGCTCACCCTCCAAAGCAGTTATTTTCTCCAAGGGGAGAGATCTGTTGTCTGGAGTTCAATTGTGATACCAGGCAACACCACAGCCAGTGTGGCATAGCAGTTAGTGCTTCAGAGCAGGGTCTGCCAGACCTGGGTTCTTGCTGTGGGAGCTGAGTGGGTGATTTGGGGCCAGTCACAGACTTTTAGCTTAACCTACCTCACAGGGTTGTTGTGCAAGTCAAAAGGGGGAGAGGAAATGTTGGAAATGTAGAAAGAAAGAAGGCTCATTTTACCATATGTGGTGGACTTGTGATAAAGCCATGAGTTATTGGTCAGAGATTCATAATGAAATACAGAAAATTTTGAAATGTACTTTTAAGAAAGATCCACAAATCTTGTTGTTAGGCCTTAAACTGGAAGAATTAAATGTAACCAAAAGAACATTGCTATGGTACTTGGTTACAACAGCTAGAATGACTTATGCACAATTCTGGAAACAAGAAAAGATACCTGAAACATGGGAATGGATTAAGAAGATGCTTTTTATAGTAGAAATGGACAAAATTACAAAAAAGCTTAATAATGAAGAAGACAAAGCGTTTTATGAACAATGGAAAGATTTCAAAGACTATCTTGAGAAAAACTGGGACGTTAAAAACAAATTGATTTGCTTCGATAGTTATTAAGGAGAAAACAAGAAAAAGAATGATAAGATTGTTAAAATGTTACCTAATTTGATAATGGAAGTGAGACATTTTGCTAATGGTAATTAGATAATAGAGTTTATAAGGGGGTAAGAGCATTGCGGGAAGCCTTGTACTGGGGAGGGTGCAGAGGAAAGAAGAAGGTATGTGATATCTATAAGATGCAATTTTAAATATGTGAAACATACTCTATAATAAATGGTTAAAAAAAATGGGGGAGGGAGAGGAGAATGATGTAAGCTGCTTTGGTCCCCATTGCAGAGAAAGATTGTACTGTTCCTCCTGGGGAACCATTGTTACTGGTAAGGACTGGAGATCACTCAGAATTACAATTGCTCTCCAGATGGCAGAGATCAGTTCCCCTGGAAAAAATGGTGGACTCTGTGTCCTGATAGTCTGCTGAGATGCCCCCCAATGATGACCAGTGTGATGTAGCAGTCAGGGCTTCAGAGCAGGGTAGAGGCTGCGGGGGGGGGGGAGATGGAAAGCTGAAGTCAGAGGGGCAAATAAAGGTAGGTTGATGGTCGGCTGGGAAGGAAATAGGGTTGCCAACTCCAGGTTGGGGGAAGTCCTGGAGATTTGAGGGGTGGAGCATGGAGATGGTGAGGTTTGAGGAGGTGTGGGACCTCAGACAGGTACAATGCCATAAACTCTACCCTCCAAACCAGCCATTTCATCCTGTGAATCCATTATTGCCAGTCTCCAGGTGGGGGCTGGAGATCACTTAGAATTACAACTGCTTTCCAGGAGGGAGGGGGAGGAGAGGGAAAGCTGAAATCAGAGTGGCAGATAAAGGTAGGTTGATGGTTGGCTGGGAAGGAGATAGGGTTGCCAGCTCCAGGTTGGGAAATTCCTGGAGATCTGAGGGGTGTAGCCCGGAGAGGATGGGGTTTGAGGAGGGGTGGATCCTCAGACAGGTACAACTCTACCCTCTGAAGCAGCCAGTTCCTTCTGGGGAACCATTGTTGCCAATCTCCAATGGAAGGCTGGAGATCACTCAGAATTACAACTGTTGTTCAGATGGCAGAGATCAGTTCCCCTGGAGAAAATGGTAAGCTCTGTATCACTATACCCTGCTGAGCTCACCACAGCAAATTGATGCTGCGTACCCAAGGCCAGGGCACCCACCCAAAGCCTCTTTCTAGAGCTCGTTGTATTTATTTCCACAATGGGTCTTATTCCTAATATGTAATAAATCATGAATGAAACAACCTCCTTTCAATAAAAATATAAATTGTAACCTACACATTAAAACCCCTTCAAAATAAAATTGGATCTCTAACACCTCTCCAGAAACTCCAAAAGCAGATAAAATCTGTATTTCCTTTAATTTCTGCATTCCAGTGCACTTAAGTTTTGTAAGAGGTGACTGTTTGGCTGAAGTAGAACTTCTCATCAGAGATTAGCTGCCACCAGTAAACGTTCAGCTGCAAAATAATTTATGCTTAGCACTACCAGCAAGAAGCATCCATACTAACAACTTAATGAAAGCCAAGCATGAAGCCAGTTTGGTATAGTATTTAGGAGCTCAGACTCTAATCTGGGAGAATGGGTTTAATTCCCCCCTCTTCCACATGCAGCTGCTGGTGTGACCTTGGGACAGTCATAAGTTCTTTCAGAGCTGTTCTCTCATGAGCAGTTCTTGAAAGAGCTCTCTCGGCCCCACCTACCTCACAGGGTGTCTGTTGTGGGGAAGGGAAGGGAAAGGAGATTGTAAACTCCTTCAGGTAGTGAAGGGCAGGGTATAAATCCAATCTCCTCCTCCTAAGAGAGCAGAACAAAGATGACAATCACTAAAGTTTGCAGAAAGCACAGTAGTCAGCCTGTTTTTGGAGCCTGTATAAAAACAAACAAAGACTGATGAGAAACAACATGATGGCTTCTTAATGTGGAAAGGGCATGTTAAATGCCACCGTAAAGCTGAACTTCAGTATTAGAAATAACCTCCTGAAATGAGAACACTGTATATTTATGTTCTGTCAACTGGAAAGCATTAGGTGGCACCTAATGCCACAGCCTATTTTGACATATTTGGATCTCCTGGAATTCATGATGGGCACAAACACTGGGTAATAACCCAGTCTTATTAGAACATAAAAGTAGACAAAGCGAGATTAAAAGGGGGCTGGAAAAAGGCTGTATAAAGTCAATGACTTGATTCAGCAGCTCAAGTAAGTGTCTAATGATGGCAATTTAAGAAACAAATTAAGAATAAATGAATACAAATGGGCCATGAATACCAAAAACCAAACTAAAAAAGAATTTCTGGCAGTACTTCTGGGAAATGTTCAGAACTGGGATGTGGCGGATTACCAGAAGGATGGACTTCTACTCTTAGGCAGGGCCAGCCTGAGGCTTTTTTGCACACTAGGCAAGGCTGCCTTGTGGTGCCCCCCCGAGGCGAGGCTGCCTTGTGGTGCCCCCCCTCACCGCAGATCTATATAATCTACACAGGCTGCAGACAAAGTGTGTGTGTTTTAAACATCCAGCCTCGTGAAGGGTTCTGGAGAACATGAGAGCCTGCATGATGTATTATTTTGCTTGGTCCTTTTTTATTTTAAATGGTACTGCCCCATTCCTGCCAATCTGTGAATGGCTGTGGAGGGAGAGAAGAGCCCCAGGGCGACCTCCCTCCCTGGCAGGCGCATGGTGCTCTCTTGGGGGGGCGGTTGGCATGGCTCTCCAGGGGCAGGGCTGGAGGCAGGAGAGCCACGGAGTGTGGCCAGGGGGGTGGTGGTCTGGGGAGCCTGCATCCAATCCCTGCCTCTGTTGGAGTGGAGGCTGGATGCTAACACACCAGGTCAGGTCAGCCAAAGGCAGGAAGAGTTGCCCAGGGGGGAGCGGCCTTGGTGGAAGGGATTGCCAAGTGTTGAGGGAGGCTGGCCCGTTCCTGCAGCTGTGCTCATCTTTCCCCCCTTTTTGTCGTGAAGAGGACCAGCGAAGCGGGACGTCTTCTCACCTGCCACCGGGCACAGTGGTGCCGTCCATCTCCCCATGCTCCCCCCATCTGCACGCATGGGGGGCAGGTAAACAAGCCAGGCCTTTGGCGCCCACTTGCCCACAGGGGAGGGGGCAGGGCCGGCTGGGGCACTGAACTCGCTAACGGCAGCGGCGGGGTGGCGGCTCAGTTCAGCACCTCCATGATGACCCCGTCCTAGGTGAAAGTCTAGTTTGCCAGTGAGTGAGCCGGCCCTGCTCTTAGGAGACAGCCAGTTAGGGTTCAGATGGGTCAGTGGCTTGGCTTTACATAAGGCAGCTTCAAATGATTACAAATCTGAACCACTGAGATTTTTGAATGCCTGGCTATAGGTACTTACATCTACAGAATGGTAAAAATGCCAGGGCCTGTGTGAGCCTGGCACCTTGAATCTGGTAACCATCAGTCACCTGACATTTTGCCGACCTCTAGCAATTTTCTTGAGAGTACACATTTTGGACATTTTTAAAATTTAGTTTATACAAATGTTTGTACAAATATAAACCAAAATGCAGCTTATAGACAGAACTCAGATGAAATGATTTACAGTGGGAATGCCACACCATGTGACAAGTGCATGAGAAAATCAGGGTTAATACCACAATTGAAGGGGAAGAGTTTGATCAGAATGTCTGGGTTAACTTTTGTCTTGTACAGGTTTCCTGGAGAGGACATCTGCTTTTCATTCATGTTGTCTAGACAAATGTATATTCTATATGCCACATATTTTAAGAAGAGATTGCATATGCAACATAACTTGGATTTCAGTAAAGCTTTTGACATAACGTGGATTTCAGTAAAGCTTTTGACAGGGTTCTCCATGATGTTCTGATGGGTAAACTAAAGGAGTGTGGAATGGAATCTCGGATACCTAGGTGGATTTGGAACTGGTTGGAGAACTGCACTCAAAGAGTAGTTGGCAATGGCATTTCATCTGAATGGAGGGAGGTGTCCAGTGGGGTGCCATAGGACTCAATTCTGGGCCCAGTACTTTTCAGTCTATATATATAAAAGAAAGTCCTCTAACTGTAAAATCAATGCCCATGCCAAGCCCCTGGACCTAGAAACACAAAATTCGGGAGGAGCACTCCTTGCACCCTACCCCCCACTCTGGACCTAGAAGCGTGAAATTCAGGGAGAGCACTCCTACTATGACATAAATGTTCACTAAGACAGGATTTTTAGAAATTCAAAAGGGGTAAATGTGCTGCCAGAACCACA
This sequence comes from Gekko gecko, assembly GCA_029375565.1. Classification (NCBI taxonomy): domain Eukaryota; kingdom Metazoa; phylum Chordata; class Lepidosauria; order Squamata; family Gekkonidae; genus Gekko; species Gekko gecko. The sequence goes on along the minus strand of JAPDNY010000003.1, from coordinate 78,927,438 downwards.
ATACAAAGCCCAGTTCCTGCAAATCTATTTGGTGGGCAAGGATGAAATGGACCTGCATTTGAGGTGCAGCAACATTGGTCAAACAACTGCAGAGGATGCTATGCAATGTCAACAGCTATATAAAAGCCCTGAAAACCACCCTGGAAATGGTACCTCCAACATGCAAGACATTTGAAGTCATCATTCAAGCAGAGAGAAAACTTGCTGATACTCATGAAGGTTGGTACAATACACCAACCACAAATGAAGTAGCTCTTGTGAATATTGGTTAGCAATTCAAACAGGGTACCAGAAAAGTCTAAAAAGCAGGATTCCTATCTTATCACACATATAGTGACTACTACAAGAATCCTCTATATCAAATATTGGAGAAAAAATTAAGTACCTTCAAAAGAAGAAATTATAAATAAAATACTTGAGACAGCAGAGAGGACAATTTAACTTTAATATTGAGAGGACATAATGAAAAATCCTTTGAAAATACATGGTCAATATTTTATAAATGGATGGAAGAGTACAACAATTAGCGTTATGGACATACAACTGAACTAGAAGAAAACAAAAACTATATGTTTAATTCTAAACAAGAGATTCTAAGCAAAACAAAACAAAAATACAGGGTGGCAAAAAGTTAAAAATATAATTGGACAATGTTTGAGGTCAACAAATAGGAAAACACCAAAATGTAAAATGGAACCCCTGAAATCTTTGTATGTATGTTTGTATGTTATGTGTGTGTTTGATAAAATAAAAAATTGTTTAAAAAAGCAATTCAGACAGCGAGACATTGTCTTGCAGAGCCACAACAACACATTACAACGCATTAGTGAGATCCACCAGTTGTACGGCACCCTGCAGTATCCACTCCTGTTCTGCCATGGTGAGGATAGGTACTCCATTGCCCTACCTCAGCATGACCCCAACACCATGTTGCCCCTCAAGAAGATAGTCTCCACAGCAAATTTCTACTCCTACTGCATCATGGTCTGGCAAGGGGAGATCAACCACCTTGTGTACTTCTGCTCCCTCTTCAGTCAATTTTTGGTTGACATGTAAGCCAAAATAGAGACAGAGAGGTTGAACTACATTAGGAAAAACCAGGCACAGCTGAGAACAGACAGCTACATTCACCTGAGGGATGCTGTGGGGAGGCAGGATGTTGACACTGCTCAGCTAGGTCAAATGGTGGTGCTCCCATCATCCTTCACTGGGGGACCTCGCTACATGCATGAGCAGACTCTAGATACCATGACACACATCCATCACCATGGCTGTCCAGAACTATTTATCACTTTCACCTATAAGGTTGAAGGATATCACAGATGCACTGCTGCCTGGGCAAAATTCCCATGATTGTCAGAACATCATAGCCAAGGTATTCCACCTGAAGGTGAAGAAGTTGATGGGGCTCTTGAACAAGTAGAAAGGGGGGAGGTTACAGAAAAAAGAGCAAAGAAACCACAAACAAATCTGTAGTCAAAGCACACCAAATGCATCAATAATTATATGGAAAATAAAGTCAATAGTAATGGCAAACTCATATATATTATTGTAGAATCACAAACATAAAAAGGAACAATTATCCAAAAATGGGTGGTAACAAACTCAAACCCACAATAAGTCACAGCATCTCTCTAAAGCAGCAGACTTCCTTCATAAATAGAACAAGCACAAAGGGAATTTTTTTTTGCATAAATATCACACGTCCTTGAGTTAAAGTCCAAACATCTATATGCTGTGGCTTGTAGTAAATGAGGTCCGTTCAAAATAGAAACAATGCAGTTCTGGATGACATAATTGGTGTTTCAGATCTATTCCTTCGTCAGGTATATCAGATAAATCTTCTGCAAAAAAAAATATGTTAACAATACCAAGAAACATTCTAACCTACAGTAAAATGCCATATGAATCATAACAAATGCAGGTCACATTAACATACAATGAAGACACATGTATAAGCGAGGTCCCAATCAAAATATTCCAGTTAGGCACAGCTCCATATCTCTTGCAAGCTGGAATTACCTCTCCTACAGTCTATGTTTGTCACAACTCTTAAGTACATTCTAACAATGTCAAAGCAACAGATTACATGCAGCTGGGTTTCTTTCCATGTATTTAAAGCTACAGAATACCATATCCAGACTTAACCAACCATTAAAAAATAAAAAGTAGCAAGTAACATATAGAGAAAGGTGGGAAGAACACTTTAATATATTTATTTTAAATGAATGATGACAAATGTAAAAGATGAATTCAAACCTCCAAGAAAGAGTGTTCCTAACTTTTGTATCCATTGTGCTTCTTTTTGCAATAACATTTTGTGTGTATCCACCCAAGCACATCTATCTGGCTCTAGATGTTCCAGAATAATAATTCAAAAATCATCACATTTATGTGCCATATTCATAAAATGTTGTGTCAAGGGCACATCTAAATTTTTACAGCAAATTCTAGATTTATGTTCAGTCATGCGCACCCTAATGGCATTCATGCTAGAACCAACATACAAACTTTTGCATGCACATTCAATTAAATATACAGATTTTTTTGTGGAACAACTGGTGAATTGATTCAATTGAATTTTAACATTTCTAATTTCTATATAGTCAGTTCCCCACACTAATGGACAGATTGAACAGGATCCACATTTGTGTTGGCCTTTAACAGTAATATTTATTTTGCTTGGGGAAAGTCGAACAGCTCTAGCTAGTATATTCCTAAAACTCTGCATTTTTCTGAAACCAACAATAGGTGGCATTGTGCAACCAGGTAAGTGACTAACAATCTTCCAATGTCTATGTAGAATTTTCTTAATGGAATTTGCTAAACATGTGTAAACAAGTTTTGGCACGACAACAGCGGTTGGCTCTGGGACTTGCTCCTGAGTAGCCATGCTGGATTGCCAGGTTTTTAGCAGGGTTTGAGGGATCTCAAACTCCATTGGGCTTCCCGAAGAGAAGCCCAATGCAGAGGGCTTGACTCTGGACTCTCTGCAAGTAGCAGTGAGTGGATTGAGTCAAGAGTCACCCTGAGGCACAACACAGGCGAGAGTTTCTATGGGCAGCCATAGCAGTAGAGCCATGACTACCGGGACAAGGGGAGAACAATGAACCCCATACAAATAACCAAAGAAGAATTTCTACACCATGAGTACTCTCAATGCAACAACTCTAGAAGAACCTGTATAGACTTAAAGCCCTTTAAACCTTTCAAATAGAAAGCATAAGAAGAGCGGATGAGTGAAGGGATTCTCCCCCCTTTCCTTTGAAGTGGCTTGGAAGAGAATTGTAAAAGAATCCCTTTAAAAACTTTGTGGGCTAGAAAGAGAAATGGTTGATGCCTAAAAGTAAAATTGTTAAAGAAATCTACTAACCTTACATCAACATATTGTGGATTACAATATTGATCTTTTGGGAAAAGTGGTCCTTTTTTCTCCTTTGGAATGAACTTTATTTACTGAAGTTTTCCTTTATTTGGAACTAATTTGCTCATTTGGAACTGTATGAAGACTTTCTAATGGATTACAATTAAATACATCTTAACATTATCTGGATTATAAAGTAAAGTCAAACACCCACTTTCTGCTTTAAAAAGAAGAAAGAAGAAAAAAGAACTGGTAAACTATCTGAAACCCACTCTCACTTTTTAAAGTCACTTCCTGTATGACATAAATTTTAATCTGGTAGTGCTATGTTTTTATGTGTTGTACTTATCAAAGCAGATTTTGTTCTAACTGTAGTATAAACACTTGGTAACTCTGTCTGTATAGCCTGGGAAGAAAGAGTTTATGCTTTTAAAATAACAACAACAACAATAATAATAGTTTTGAAAATATAGAAAACTGTTTGAATCTAAAGGTACTCAGTGAGAAGGTGTTTGAAAGACTCTCTGGTCTTAATAAAGTAGTTGAACATGGCTAGTGGCACAGACAAGAAAAAGCCTCCTGGTGTTCTTCTCCAGGGCCCCGGTCACACGGGCCAGATAAAGCAGGGAGGAGGCATGGCTATTAGTGCCATCGCAATTTGTGCCACTGCAATGTGATCAGATGCAGTGATGGCAAACCGTGTTGCTTTCGTTGGTGTGTGGTCCTGGCAGCGCTGCAATGGGGCAAAAGGAGTGCGCTGGGGCGATCAGATGGAGACAGTCCATCTGCAGCCCATTGAAAACAATTTGCTACTGGACTTTACAAGGTATTTTTTTACTCTGCAGCTTCAGCTGGGTAGTACAGGTTGGGGGCGGGGGCACGACACTTGCCAGATGTGTGCCCATGCGATCGTGCCCATTAAATCTGCCTGGCATTAGTCCCTCTCGCATGGCTAATTGTGCATGTGATTGGAGCCCAGGACAAGGTAAATCTGTAGGTGCTAACCTAGCACAGATCTCAACAAACATTTGCAAGCATTAATACAAGATGCTGTAACAACAGCGGTAACAACAGCAGTAACAACAGCAGTTGACCCTATCCAAGTTAAAATAGATTCTCTTGTACAACAAATGACAAACCAGATGGCAGAGGTTCAGAAGCAGCTTAAAGAAAATAGCCAAGAAATTTCGGCTTTGACCAAGACAACAAACAAGGTGGAAAATACACCAGAAGAAATGGAGCTTAAACTAGAAGCAGTAAAATTTAAACAAAATTCTATGGAAGAGGCTCTTATAAAATTAGAACTTGACAAGGCAGCTTACATTTTAAGATTTTAAAATATTCCAGAGAAGAATGAGGAAGATTTAAAAACTGACATGGCACATACATTTGCAAAATATTTGGACACAGAAGATATAGATGAAGTTTATAATGACATCGATGTGGCTTATAGAATGAGCTCTGCATATGCTAAAAGTAATAAACTTCCCAAAGAGTTACATGTGAGATTTCATACAAGAACAAGAGATGAAATTCTCAAAGCAGCAAATGAAACATCTCTCCAAATAGAAGACACAGAAATAAAAATCTTAAAAGAAATCCCATGGAGAGAGAGAGAAAAAAGAAAAGAATATATGGAACTTACAACCATTCTGAGAAACAATGAAATTGCATACAAATGGCTACTTCCAGAAGGCATCCTCTTTACTTACAAGGGGAAAAGATACAGAATTAACTCAATCTTTAAAGCAGAAAACTTCATCAAAACTCATGGAGAAGACTTGAAAACTGAGGAGAAACAGTCAGAGAACACAGAAGACGATAAACAAGATTCACAAGGAGCATCAGGGACAACTAGAAAAACTACAGAAACTAGGAAAACTGTAAAGATTACAACATCCCAAATAGCTACAAGACTTAAACTGAAGAAAAAAGAGGACACCAAAACACAATCACAAGATGGATTAGAAGAAAAGTAAAGGTAATTTCAATAAACATTAATGGACTGAATGTACCCCAAAAAAGAAAACAGATATTTCAACAATTGAAAAAGATGCAATTAGATGTCATATGCTTACAAGAGACTCATATAAAATATTCAGATCAAAAATATCTGGAAATTTAAAAATTTGGAAAAGTATCTCTTCAAATAAGGAAAAGAAAAAAGTGGTGTAATGACATATGTGAAAGAACATCTACACCCTGAACTTATATACAGTTCTGAAGATGGCAGAATTTTGATAGTTCAAATACAAAGACAAGGTAAAATAACCTTGATTACAAATATATACACACCTAAACAACTTCAGATTTTTTTTAATAAACTTTTGCAAGAACTTATTTCAAAACAAAATTTTGATGAAATTTATTTAATTAGAGACTATAATGCTGTATTTGATAGACTCCTAGACAGGAAAACAACAACTGGAAAACAGAAACAAGGTAATGAGCTTCCCAACACATTTTTACAGTTGGCAGAAGAACATAATCTGGTTGACTCTTGAGAAGTGAGAAACCCAAAAAAGAATGATTTTACCTTCTATTCAGCAAGACACAAGTCATGGTCAAGAATAGATATGTGTTGGATATCGACAACAGCTATTAATGACTTATTAGAAGTGGAGATATTAACAGCAACTTTCTCAGATCACAACCCTGTTATGCTTATATTACAAGATATACCAAAGAAAAATAGATGGACTTTAAATACACTTCTGCTGTAGAATGAAAAATTTATAACAGAGACTAAAAAAGAATTTGAAATTTTTTAAAAACAAAATATTCAGTCAGACATTACTATTAGAGTGGTATGGGACTCATTTAAGGCTTATGCCGGAGGCTAGATAATTAGAGAAGCGGCATATATTAGAAAACAAAAGGCAGAAAAAATTATACAAATTAAGGATCAAATTAAGAAATAGGAAGAAAAGATGAAACAAGACCCTTCAATTGAATACAGAAGAATGAAATTAAGGTTATTACAACATCAAATAAACTGTCTGCTAACACAAGAAATCGCTAAAAAGATTATGTATGCAAAACAAAACTACTTTGAAAATGCTAATAAACCAACCACTTCTTGCTCACTTTTAATCCCTTTCTTCTCCCCATTAAAAAATGTAGGACTGCTAACAACTTTAAGACTAGTAGATCCTTCGGCTCACAAGGCAGAATTTCTGCTCACAAGACAACACAGCTTAGAGGGAACATTGAGTGCAACCCTCTGAAAGGCTAACTGTGCAGTCCCCAAATAGCTTCTCTGTTAATCAGCAGCACCTCAGTCTTGTCAGGATTGAACCTGGGGTTGCACTCTTCCAGGTGGGAAAATACTAGGGACCTCCAGGTTAGAGTCCAGCATACAAATACAAGTGTTAACAAATAGATGTGGGAACAAGGTTTGAGTCCAGTGGCACCTACAAGACTTGAACTGAACTTTGAATTGAACTCATTCCCACATCTGTTTGTTAACGCTTGTATTTGTATGCTAATTTACTGCCATTCACAGATCTTTCTTACATCCAATCTCAGCTTAATCACCCAGCACTTGTGCATCTTGCCTCTAATGTCCTTTCCTGACAACAACCCCACCTGCATAAATAATGGCTGAGGAGGTTCTGCTCCGTTGTATCTGAGGAACTGTGCTTGCACATAAAACCTTCTACCATGAATAAAACTTTGTTGTTCTTAAAGGTGCCACTGGACTCAAACTTTGTTCTGCTTATTTATTTATTATTTATCTATTTAAAACATTTATTCCACTTTTCCTGGAGGAAATGGTTGCTTTGGAAGGTGGATGGTCTGACATTATGCCCTACCGAGGTCTCTCCCCTCCCTAAAGCCCACTCTCCCAGGCTCCACCCCCAAATCTCCTGGTATTTCTGAACCCAGAGTTGGTAACCCTAGTCAAACTGCAGTTTATTGGCTGTCTTCCATCTAGGGCTGCCAGGTCATGCTGGCATGGCATTGTGGTCACCTGGGGTGACAAGGCTTGAATCCTCTGCTCAGCTATGGAAGCCGGCCAGATGGCATTGGGCCTGTCACAATCTTTCTGCCTAACCTAACCTCACAAGGTTTTTGTTATGAGGATTCAGTGGAAGAGGGGGGGAATTATGTGAAGAGCCACTCTGGGCCCTTGATCAGGGAAAAAGTGGGATCTAAATAAAGAATAAGCATAATAAGCACATCTGGCAACCAGCAGGATTCTGGCAAGGGCTCTGGACATGGGGGGGGGGTAGGCCAGCAGTTGATGGTATGACATCATTTCTGGTGAAAACCCAACTCTCTGGGAGGACTAGAGAGGACTCACACAACTTTTGAATTTTGCCTGGAACTGATGTCATGTCACTGGCCCAACCACGATTTAAATTTTTTTTTTATCCCGCTGCCACTAAGAATACCGGTGGGAAATGGGAGCTGGGGGCAGGGGATCTTTCACCCCAGCAGGGGCCTGGTAACCTTGCATCTATCCAATTACCATCTCCAGGCACCTATTCAGGACTTCTGAAGATCCACCTGACTTAGCTGCTAAGGAGAAATAGAGCTGGGTATCATCTGCATATTGGTGACACCTCAGTCCAAATCCCCAGATGATCTCTAATAAAATGCCATCTATCCATATCTATGATCAAATCCTTTGCACTGGACAACAGAATGAAAGGCTGAGTTCAGACTGGCAGTTTGAAGCAGGAACCATTCATGGCAAAAAAGCCCCGGAACAAACTGTTCCGGGTTTTCCTGCGTCAATTTCACACCCGAAGTTGCGGGGCTGCATTTTGACCCGCGGCTTCACCCGATTTCCCCCGCAGTTTCGTGATCCTGTTTTTTGAGAATCACGAAACTGCGGGGGAAATCGGGCGAAGCCGCAGGTCAAAATGCAGCCCTGCGGCTTTGGGTGTGAAATTGACTAATAGTATCGGGGCAAACGGCGGCGCAACCCCAAGGCAGCTGTAGTGGGAAATCAGCCCTGGTGACACGGGGCTGACTGATGCAGGAGCATACCGGGAGGAGGCGCGCAGGAATGTTCAGACTGCTGGACTGGAGGTGTGGCTGTAAACGGCTTTTTCCTGGTAAATCGGCTGAATGCCTATGTGTGTATGAGCGCATGAGCGCATATGCACTCATGCGCTCATACACACATAGGCATCCAGCCGATTTGGGGAGGATCCCATTGCGCTGGCACCGCATTGGGTGGTAGAGTGGAGCACAGCCAATAATATCGCTGCTGCCTTAGGCACAACACGGGTTGCTCCTGGCTTTTCGGTTGAACGTTCACATTCAAGCTACTCTAACTGGGTGTCTATGAACCCCTTGGTCTCTGCAGTCTCCTGAAGGATGGCTCCAGCCTCCAGCTCACAACTCAGTCCTCGAAAAGGCCAGTCATATCAGCTTTCCCGATGTGGTCCCGGGGTGAGCGTCCAGGTCTCTTGGGTATCTGTGTGAACCTTTCCCCAATGCGGTCCTTTCAGCCATGAAGTCACCTGTGCTTTTGCCCCACCAAAGGGTTCCCAGAAAGGCTCGTATGAGTCCTTTTCCTCCGCAAGTGGAAGGGTGGTCGGCATGGAAGTCGTAGGGACCGTTTCCCCAGTTGTGGCTGGGATTTCTTCCTTGCTGCCGCTCATCTCGGAACTGAGAGATGCAGGACGAGAGAATGACGATTCCTGACACTTTGTCAGGCTCCTTAGTCAGGTCACGCAACACAGGGCTTCATCAGAAAAAAACTGTTTATTGGTGAATCAGAACTAAAGACACGTGTACGAGTTGTGTCAGGAATGCCTGGGAACAGTAGGGCCTCCTAAGTTATACTACAATCAAACACCCCCTTAACAAGCTGAAGCCAAGGAGTATAGTTTGCACGTGTGGGCAAAGCAAGTGGGCAAAGCAGGCAAACAATCTTAGGAGTTCTGCAGCTGGAGCTCCTACAAGGTCACATAGATGATAACATACAGACAGTGAAAATGGTAATGTTCAGAGGCTGCTGGACTAAGAGTACTCCCTCGACATTCCGTCCTCATGACAGGGTACCTGACAGCTGTATTCGAAGTCTGAACCAAACTTTCAAATAGAAAAGAAATTTTAGGGAACCAATTTTCTTTACATGCCCTGGAAATCAGTGGAGGGTGGGGGGAGTTACCAGTAGCAAAGAGAAGCTTAGGCCAGCATCACTGACAATGTGGTGACACCACTTCCAGCCAGGGTTGCCAACCTCCAGGTGGCACCTGGAGAACTCCCACTATTACAAGTGATATCCAGATGACCAAGATCACTTCCCCTGGAGAAAATGCTGCATGGGAGGGTTGACTCTATGGCATTATACCCTGCTGAGCTCCCTCCCCTCCCCAAACCCTGCTTTCCCCGGGCTCCACCCACAAAATCTTCAGGTATTTCCCAACCCAGACCTGGCAACCCTATTTCTGGCATGCACTGGAAGTGATATCATCATCTCACCAGGGATGCTCTAGTATTTGGACAAAAACATCTACAGTAGAAATAATTTTTACCATAGATTTTTGCCAAAATACCAGAGTATCCCCACATTGCTAGCTACATGATGGTCACTTCTGGTGTGCACCAGGAGGTGATGTTGCTGCATTGTTGGCAAGGGAACCCTAGGCCTTCTTTAGCTGCCCTTAAGTCCCCCACTGGCCAGCTGATTGGGCTAGGGAGAGGAGTCCCTAGCTGGCTTGCGACTCTAGAGAGAACCCAGGGCATCCGTATGGGGGACTCAAGGACCATGTAATATGTGAGTTGGGTAGTGTACACAAGCTCAGTTTTGGAAAGAGGCAGGTCTTCCCCTTCCTTCATTTACATCCTTGTCACATGCATTATACATATAAAATATTTGCTGAATAAAGAATTAATCCCATCTTGCAATTCTGGAACTCAACAAAACACTTTGTCTGCTTTAGCAGTCTGTGCTTCGGAATTTTTTAAATGAGTACAAAGCCTTCTTAAACACTTTACTTCATAGGTGACTGATTATCCAGTGTACCAAAAGCAAAGAGGGTAATTAAACTTTAAACTCTTTAATGCAGCATTCCATTGGGATAACACTGGATTTTTAAAAGAAAAAAGAAAAAGAAGAAACCACCCTCCTAATTGTTTTCATTTATTTTACGTCTAGTTAGTTCCAATCTCAGCCTTTTGCCTCAAGTACTTGCTTGGGAAATGAAAGTTGTAATCCCCAGGGTATTGTGGTGGATTTACAGTCTCAGAGAGTTAATTGACTATTGATGACAGGATAGCTCATTACTGGCAGGTGATGTAAAATGCTTCACTGAACCAATAAATATTAGCCTTCAACAGAAGGTTAAACATTGCGCTGTCTGATGCCACAGAGTGAGAACTCCAGAAGTGGTTGAGGGCTTTTTGGTGTAGTGGTTAAGTGTGTGGACTCTAATCTGGGAGAACTGGGTTTGAGTCCCACTTGCAGCTGCTGGATGACCTTGAGTCAGTCACAAGTTCTCTCAGAGCTGTTCTCTCAAGGACAGTTCTGGAAAGCACTCTCTCAGCTCCACCTACCTCACAGGGTGTCTGTTGTGGGGAGGGGAAGGGAAGGGAAGGAAGGGAAGGGAAAGGAGTTTGTAAGCCACTCTGAGACTCTGAGTGAAAGGCGGGGTATAAATCCAATCTCTTCTTCTTCTTCTTAATCCGGCTCCACTGCAGGTGTAGAGGGCATCCTGCGGGGAGCTGCCTTTGCCTCCAGTGAAAGGAGGTAAGAGTAATGGCTGGCCCCATCTTCAGTTTGTCAGTCATTGCCTCGTGCTCGGGGAGACAGGAGCACAAGGAGAGAGCTTGTCGGCTACCTTGCAACCTTAGGCCCAGTGGGTGACACAGGCAATGGCTGCGGGCACTGACAAAGATTCAGGAATGAGGCGGTGAGGCATTGGTGGTGGTGTTGTGCTTCTTGAGTGGTGGCAGGCTGCCAATGTTGGTGGCAGGCTTTGGGTGGCAGCGGCAATCTGTGGGGCGAGCTCTGAATGGGGCTGGAGTGGTGAGTTGTGGGTGGCAGCAGCATGATCCTGGGCAGTGGCGGGGCCCCACAGCAGCAGTGGTGGTTAGCTGGGCTGCTCTTTGGAACAGCTCCAGCCTGTCTGAGTTAAAAAAAGGGCTCACACTCCTTGGTGGGGGAGGGAAATCTAGGGACCTGGGGGTCTTGGTCTGTTACTCCCTTCCCTTACACCCATTAGGGCGGTTTAATTAATCCCCCCCAGTCATCATCACCCACTTCTTAGAGGTGAGTTGGATAAGCAGCTATTTTAAAGAGGTGGGGGGAGTGGCGGCCATCTTAGGTGGGTCCCTGAGGCAATTCAAAGAGGCGGCCATCTTAGGGATCATTTGACAGTGGCCATTTTGGGAAGGTCCTCGTGGTGGCCATTTTAGAGCTTTTGTGGAGTGGCAGCCATTTTAGGTGTTTCACTGGGACAGCTGCCTGGGCCTGTCACTTAGGACAAGAAAAGCCCAAGGTATGGCAGCTAGGAAGGGCCAAGGCCAGTCAAAGGGAAGGGGCCTGCACCAAAGGTACCCAGAAGAGTGGTGGATCCTCCTCCTGTAGCTTCTTCTTCTTCTGAAGATGAGGATGAGGCACGGGAAAGGCAAGAAATTTTGGCCAGGTTGGCAGCTATCGAGCAAGCTAAGGGAGCAGTGTCAACGGACCCTACTGAGGCAGTTATTAGGTCTGGCCGTCGTAAGGAGAGTCGTGCCAAAAAGAAAAAGTTTCGGGAAAATGTACTTAAGTGTTTGTCTTCCATTGAGTCTAGGTCTGGAGGCGATAAGAATGCTGATGGTGCTGATGCTGCAGCAATCATGGTGGCTGATGCGGAGCAACCTGGTCCTAGTGGTAAGGGTGATATTGATTTGCAACAGAACACATTTTGGCCACGGGGACCTTGGGGTTCGGCAGCTGACACAACACCCAATTCTTCCAGCACTGGGCAGTCTTGGGTGTGGGGCCCACCCCCTATGGGATTGCAGGCACCTTGGGGTGCCTTCTCGCCTCCAGAAATGGGCATGCCAGCTAGTCCCTGGGGGCTTTGGGGTTTCCCTCGGCCTTGGGCTAATCCTTATGTAGCAGCGTCTGCGAAGGCTATGCCCTTTGGCGATGTAGCTTTGCCACTGAGGGACCATCTTTTACCTGCAAGCAGGGAAAAGATTTGTAAAGGGGAGTATGTGGACTTCTTCAGCCTTCTTTGTCGAGAGATAGAAAAGAAAGATAAAGAGGAGAGGGATGATAAGGACAAGGAGATACCGAAGAGGAGAAGGGTGGACAGAACCTGGGCCAACTGGCTGCCTGTTTTTGTTATTTACGCGGGTGTGATCTCACGGACGCAACAGTGGAAGGCTGTGGCTCTGTTTCAGTATTTAGATATTATATACAAGGCCTATACTGGCTTTACTGGCCTGGCCTGGCTCCAATATGATAAAGAATTTCGCATACGAGCCGCAATGAATCTGGCTCTACCATGGGAACAGATTCATCCCCACCTCTGGCTGTAGCTCATGTCTCAGGCAAGGCCCAATGTGGGTGATTGATCATATAAGTGGGCATATGGTGCACCACCTGCCAGCTGGTTCTGGTTCTGTCTCCCATGGGCCCAAGGGGCAGGAGGATCAACTCCACTTGCTTTGCTGGGAGTTTGGCTCCCAGGAGGTTTGCAGTAGAAAAACATGGACGTATAAACATGAATGCCCATTAGGTGGGGGATCCCACTCTTTCACGGCGTGCTCCAGGGAGAAGCCCCAGAGGAGTCAGCACCAGAGGGGCAGAAGTGGTTCCTCTTCTCCTGCAGGAAAAGGGTCCCAGCCCACTTAAGCTTGAAGTTCTGGAGGGTTGGTTGAGTCGGTAGCCTAAGAAGGAGGATGGAACATATTTGTTAGAAGGTTTTAGGTTTGGATTTTGTATTCCGTTCATGGGTTTGAGGGCCCTGTTTTTGGCTCACAATTTGAAATCTGTTGTGGGTATGGAGGTGGTGGTGTGGCAGAAGATTGCCAGGGAAGTAAATGAGGGTAGGGTCTTAGACCCCTTTCCGACAGTGCTGTTTCCTAATTTCCAGGTTTCACCTTCGGGTATAGTGCTTAAGAAGGCACCTGGTGAATTTTGCCTGATTCACCACCTTTCATACCCTTGTGGTGAATCCATTAATCATGCCATTCCAGGTCATCTGTGCACAGTGAGGTACATCTCATTTGACCAGGCGGTTCATATTGTGCAATGCTGTGGTCGTGGGGCAGAGTTGGCGAAGTGCAATATTCAGTCTGCTTTTCGCCTCCTCCTCCTGCATTCAGATGATTTTGAGCTGTTAGGGTTTTCTTTTGATGGCCAGTACTTTATGGACAGGGCATTGCCCATGGGATGTTCTGTGTCATGCACCGCATTTGAGCGCTTCAGTACATTCCTAGAATGGGCACAGGGGGTCAAGACGGGCTTTCACGAGGTAGCCCATTACTTGGATGACTTCCTTTTTGTGGGTCCTCATGGAACCGGTAGATGTGCTCAGCTCTTATGGGTGCTCACCCAATTGGTGGAAGAGCTGGGGGTTCCTTTAGTCTGCAAAAAGACAGAGGTTCTGGTGCAAAGGCTGCTCTTTTTAGGGGTAGAGTTAGATACTGTAGCCCAAATGTCTCATTTGCTCCTGGACAAGGATAAGGACTTACAAGTCCGCCTTTGTTCTTCCCTTAGGAAGGGGAAGGCCACCTTGAGGGAACTGCAGCAGCTTGTGGGGCATCTCAACTTTGCATGCAAGGATGTGGCTTCAGGGTGTGCCTTGTGCGGGGGCATTGTGATGCAATGGCAGGGCTGCATCTCCCACATCACAGGGTGTGCATTAACAAGGAGATGTGTGCTGAGCTTTGTATATGGCAGGAATTCTTGGATTCCTTTAACGGAGTTTCCTTTCGGAGGGAGGGCCTGAAGCTTGAGGCAGAACTCCAGATTACCTCTGATGCTGTTGGTTACAGGGGTGTATACTTTTGAGGCCACTGGTCTGCTCGGGAGCGGCCAGGGGAATGGGTCTCATCTGGGGTTATCACGGACCTCACATTCTTAGAGTTCTTTCCCATCTTAGTGATGGTTTGGCTGTGGGGGGAGGAATTGAGAGATCACACTGTCCACTTTTGGTGTCACTATTTGTCAGTGGTCCATGTGATCAATGCTCTTACATCCAAATTGCCACGGGTTATGGGGCTGGTCCATGCCTTCACATTGTGATAGCCTTCAGCTCAACATGCTGTTTTTTGCTAGGCATATGCCAGGTCTGAAAAATGGGGTAGCTGACGCTCTCTCTTGCCAAAAGGTGGTGAGGTTTCATCAGCTTGTGCCAGAGGCCGATCTTCAGCTGGCAAGAATGCCCCAGGAGCTCTGGCAGGTTGGAGGGTTGAGGCTTGCAGGGTGATAAGCCTCACCATTGCCCCTAGCATGAGGAAAGGATATGAGCGAGCAATTCACCAGTTTGGTGTCTTCAGGTCTGAGGAGTGTTATCCCAAGGTCTGGCCTATTACCGTGGAGCAGTTAATCCACTACTGTGTTTCCTTGAAAGAGACTGGTTTAGCTGTCCGTTCTATCAGGGGCTGGCTTTCTGCTCTGGCTTTTGCCAGCAAAGCCTTGGGCTTCACTGAAGTCACCAATGACTTCAGAATCAGGAAGATGCTCGAGGGTTGGTCACATGAAAGCGGAGCTAGGAAAGATGAGAGGCATCCCATTTCTCCAGTGGTCCTTAAGGGATTGCGAGTGACGTTTGCACTTTGGGTTTTGAGGTATGCCCTTTTCATGCGGCTTCTTTGCTTGCATTTTGGGGGGCTCTCCGGGAAAGCCTTGCAGGTACGTGATATTCAATTTCAGGGTACTGGGGTGCCAGTTACTGTTAGGAGCTCCAAGATGGATGAAAAGCAGAAGGGATCCATGATTAAATTGGGTATTTGTTCTGATAGGGAACTCTGCCCAGTTTTGGCCCTGTCTCAGTACTTGGCTTTATGGGGAAGGGAAGCCGGCTGCCTCTTTAGGCACACGGATGGGAGTCCGCTGACCAAACATAAATTCTGGGCGGTTTCTACCCGGGCTTTGGGCAAGTTGGGCCTTTCCGGGATGAAGTTTGGAACTCACTCTTTTTGGATTCAATCCAAGGAGATCGAAAGAGCTCGCCGCAAGGCTAATGGGGAAATCAGACACATTTTGAAGGTTGGGTTAGGCCACTATTTGCCACACCCCCAAATTTGGGCTGATTGCACAGACTTGTACAGGGGTGATGGTGTTCACTTGCTGTAAAAAGGGAATGATATTTTCCTGCGGGATTTGCGGCAAGGGCTTATGGCAATGTTAGGTATTTAGTGGGTGCAGGGGTCTAAGCAGAGACTTGATCCTTGCAGTGGCTGAGTTTGGTTTAAGGGAAATTTGTTGTGGCTTGGTAAGCACCAATCAGCAACCCGGGAGGGCAGAGGGGTCTGTCAGGATCGTCACTGCGGCCATGCGGCCAGGGATGAGGAGGGCAGTCTGCCTTTTGGATTGCCTTCATGGATCCTCTACACAGGCCATGTGGCTGTGGGTGAGGGGTCATCATGGCATATTCCATGGCTGGGCTGCCCAGGTCCGAGCCACTTACAGTAGGCTACACCCCAGGGGCCAGGTGCATTGCCCGTCTTATGGCAAGGGTGGGGGTTTTGATGACCCCAGGCATTGACCATGCCGTGGCATACTGCTTGCCCTTGCCATTGCTTTTGTAAATAAATAAAGTGGCCTTTAGTTTCCCAACTACTGTTGTATGTTGCCTATGGGGGCAAATGTGTAACAATGGGAGACAGTCTATTAAAGAGAGCTCCATTATTGTCCAGCTTGGGTCATTTAGAACCAAAGGAGGTTCATTAGCATGTCCAGCGGCCTGAACAACATGTCAGTGGTGACCAAACAAGCCAAATGCAGCCCTCTGGCTATGTAGCAGGGCCTGTCAAATGGCAGACAGCCCCATTGTTGCCGTTGTAGACAGTTGTAAGAAGCAAATAGGAAGTAAGCAGAGGGTGGAGGAAAAAGTCCTGCATTTGTACAATTTACTGATATTTTTTAATGTTAAAAAATCTAGAATAAATTAGGGTTGCCAACCTCCAGGTGGTGGCTGGAGAGCTCCCTTTAGTACAGCTGACCTCCAGATGACAGAGATCAGCTCACCTGGAGAAAACGGCTACTTTGGAAGGTGGATTCTATGGCCTTGTATCCAAGAACCTCCCCTCCCTGAACCCCACCCTCCTCAGGTTCCACCACCAAAATGTCCAGGTATTTCCCAACCCAGAGCTGTGGGAGAACAGATTAGGAGCATGAAAGCACTGTTTGTAATATTATCCAAATCTAGATTACACAAACAGTGATATCCCCATTAGCATTTCTTTACAATAAAATGAAGATTAGAACAATGAAGGTTAATAAAACATCTATAAATAATAACACAGTCAGTCAGTATAAGTATTAATTCTGCAAGTATAATACTCTTTGACTCTCAAAACTGCCCCCTCCTATCCCTGCTTCCTAAAATACTGGGGTAACATACGCAGATTTGCTACTTTGACATCTAGTTTGGTCCTTATACTTAGGAGTGTCAGACTGCCAAAATCCTTAGAAATTAACCACCTTAGGACAATGCTGCATTTCTGTTGCAAGTAGGGTTGCTAACCTCCACTTGGGGCCTGGAGACAGGCCCATAGCTACCACGGGGCCCATGGGGCCTGCCTCCCACATTTTTTATGGGCCCCTCTCCAATCCTCAGCTCCCCCTCCCTCCCCCATCGCTGCCCTCAGCCCAACAGCTGGTGACTCTGCGCCACCTGCTGCTGCTCCTGGGTGCCTGCCTCCCTAAATAATAATATTTTTAAAAAATCAAGCGCCGAGCCGAGGTTTCCCCAACTGGGCTGTAAAGCAAACGACCCATCATGCAACAAAAAGTGGATGGAAGAATCTCCTCCACTTTCTCTGGTGGAGCCAGACCTGCCCTCCCACCCCCTGCCACCCCACACACTCCAACCCTCAAAGAAGAAGGAAAAAAGAACAACCTCTTGATGATCTGGGAGCACTGCGTGAAGCGGGAGGCACTGGCGCTCGGTGACATCAACAGTAGTGGGCCTGGTGGGGGCAAGGAGTCCCAGGCGAGGTGGCCATCTAGGGAGCTGCCTCCTTGTCTGTCCATGTCCACCTGGAGAGGGAGGGGGAGGCGGGGAAGCTCGGAAGGGCACTCGCTAGTGGCCAGTCACTGAGGGAGGCAGAGAGAGAGCAAGAGAGGGCGCCCCGGCACAGCTGCAAGATCTGAGGGCTTGTCCGCAGTGTGAGGGCTGTCCCTGCTGTTGGCGGCGGCACTCTCCTCCCCTCACGGTCACAGCCGGGGTTGCCTTAGGAGTCTCACCAATAAAATTGAAGTTAATTTAATTAGCTTTGATTTGATTGGCTGGTGGCCCCGCCCCGGCCCCCTCACCCAAAACACCTTAGCTATGGGGCTGCCTGGAGCTCTCCCAGAATTATAACCGGTCTTCAGGTGACAGCGATCAGTTTCCCTGGAGAAAATGGTTGCTTTGGAGGGTGGACTCCATGGTATTATACCCCATTGAGTTCCCACCTCTCCCCAGACTCATCCCTCCCTAGGCTCCAACTTCAAAATATTCAGGCATTCCCCAATCCAGAGTTGGAAACCTGTCTAGCAAAAGGCAAATTATCTCAGAGCATTCTCCACTGACCTCTTTATTCTACTGAAGGGAAGAAAGCCCTGGTTGTTCATCACAGGGAGACAAGACTGATATAAACTTTAAAAAAAAAAAAAGTGATTTAGAACTCCTTTGAAAGTTTTAGCTGGAAAAAAATGTAGGGCATGCATCTATTTCCTTCTTAATGAGGCAGGAGATAACAGCCTCGTTCATAGCGAGAATAGGACCCGGTTTGACTATTTCATCCACATCAAAGGCAGGTAAAAGAGAAAATTATTAAAAATCAAATCTGAAGGAATAAAATTAGAGAATTTCTTCAGCCAAAGGGCTTTTCTTTTGTAGATTTTTGTTATTTGCTATTCATAGAAAAACAAGCATCTACACCAAAGGAAAACATTGGACTGTGATGATACGATTTGATTCCCAAGAAACTGGTAACCAGGGGTGGGACGAGTAAAGGGCAGTATTATCAACCAAACACCTTTCTGTCATGACATAACTACACAATATACCCATACACCCAACAATTGCCAGGTCATGGGTATGTGACCAGACTTGCAGTTAGGCTTTGGGAGAATTCACCTTAAAAACACTCATTTGCTTGGCACTGTGAGTGGGGAGGAATCTCCCATTCCCCTCCAACCCCAGTTTAGCTAGCAGAAGGGGCAGCTGAGGGGCTTTCCACCCTTTTGCTCTGGCTCCATGTGTCCTCCTTGGGCCATGAGGAGTCAGAGAAAAGGGCTGAGTGTCCTGGCTAGCAGGCAAAGCCGGCACCAGAACAGAGGTACAGTGCCAGAGCAGTTCAGAAAGTGAAGTTACAGCCAGTCCAAGGGTCATTAATTTATTAGGTGCAGACAGGTCCGAGAAGCAGAATCCAAAGGCAATCCAGATATTGAAGTCCAAGGCCAGTCTGAAGATCACAGGGGGCAAGGCAGGAGTTGAGGTTGCTGGGTTCACAGATATGTGACTCATTGCTTTCATGGCTGGAAGGCATGCCAGCTTGGCTTAAATAAGCCTTTCACAACCAGCTGATTTATGCAAGGACAAGTCCTGCAATCAGTCGGAGCTGCTGTCTGTCAAGCACCGGAGTCGAGCCAAGAGATGTGCACTGCGCCTCACTCTGTAAGGTGTGAGGTGGGTTCACTTCTGGCATTGTTCTACTACTGAGGAAGAATCAGAAGAGTGACAGCTGTTCTTCATCATTCCCTCCAGTGCTCTGCAGGGAGCAATCAGGGTCAGCTGTCGGTGATGAATCTTGGAGTTCCTGTCTTTCCTCAGCTGTTTCAGCTGTTCCTTGTGAGCTAGACCCAGGTTCTATGACGCTTCCTCCAGGCTGAGTTCTGATTGGTCAAGCTGGCCCAAGACACTGAGGGGTATGGAACTTCATGTGTCCAGCCTGGCCCCCTGGCCTGAGAGGTGTGTTGCTTGCCAGGGGTGAAAATGAAAGATATTATAGACAGGATCCCCAAAGTCATCAGACCTACAGAACATTACCCATCTGTGGTGGTCCATATAGGAACCAACAAAACGGTTGTGAACAACATTGAAAGCATTAAGGCTGACTATGAAGCTCTTGGGAGGAAGCGGCCCTCCTTGAACAGCTTGACAGGATATCCAAACATGACCTGGTAGTTATGAATGACTTCAGTTTCCCTGATGTGTGCTGGGAGATAAATTCTGCAAAGTGTCCACAGTCACTCACGTTCCTGACCTGTCTGGTCAACAACTTCCTTCATTAAATGGTGGACGGAGCTACGAGGGGCTCAGCCATACCTGAGTTAATATTGACCAATAGTCAAGAGATGGTAGATGGGGTGAAGGTGGTGGGGACCTTAGGGGGAAATTACCATGTCCTGCTGTGTGGGAGCAAGGAAATTCATACCAGTGTTCCCTCTAAGCTGAGTTAGTGTGAGCTAGCTCACAGTTTTTTAGCCTCCGGCTCGCACATTTTTGTCTTGGCTCAGGAAAGATGGCTCCAGAGCAAACTAATTTGTGCAGTAGCCAAATTGCTCGCTCACAACTTTATTGCCAGTAGCTCACGAAGTAGAATTTCTGCTCACAAGACTCCACAGGTTAGAGGGAGCATTGGTTCATACCTTGCGGGGGTAGTGGAGCGCCGGCGGCAGCAAGGCGGGCGGCAAGATGGCGAGAACTCTAAACGGCAGAAGGCGGAACCGGGACGACGGTGCGAGGAGAGCGTGGAGGCGCAGGCGCGGCGGAGTCGGAAAGACAGAGCCGGAGCCACGCTGACGCAGGAACCACGCGCCAGAGGGACCTGCGAACGCCGAGCCAACCCAGGATGAAATTGACAAGACCTGTGAACGCCCAGCCGTCAGAGAGGCCAAAGCTCACAGTGAGCTAAAGTTGGCCAGGGAGGCTCGCCACAACAAGAAAATCTTCAGATATGTGAGGAACAAAAGCAAGATAAAAGAGGCAATGGGCCCACTGTTGGGTGGAAATTGAGAAACTCTGACAGAGGACAGAGAGAAAGCAGAAAGGCTTAATGCCTATTTTGCCTCAGTTTTTTCTCTGAATAAGAGAACAGGTTCATCTAGAGATGGTAGTAGGCAAGTCATGGTGCTCGGGCTGCTGGTTGACATGGACAGAGAGGTAGTTGAGAAGCACCTGGCTACACTAAATAAGTACAAATCCCCTGGGCCAGATGGAGGACCCAAGAGAGCTCAAAGAACTTTCTAGAGAGCTTGCAGAGCCTTTGTCCATCATATTCCAGACCTCTTGGAGGATGGGAGACATGCCACAAGGCTGGAGGAGGGCAGATGCTATCCCAATTTTCAAAAAAGGGAGGAAGGATGACCCAGGAAACTACAGGCCAGTTAGTCTGACCTCTGTCCCAGGGAAGATACTGGAGCAGATTTTTTTTTTTTAATCCCCCCGAAGGGGTTTTTTATTGCATTTTCTAAATATCTATAGAAAAAGGGAGGGGTACTAATAAACATAGCTACAAGAAGGGGGAGATAGGAAAGAAAATCCAAAACGTGATGATTGTATATAGTGCTTACAAATGTGGCATTAACAAATAAAAACTTTCAGTTGTTAACCTCGAAGGTGACATTTGAGTACATCGCTTATGAAGCTCTAGCTCATACAGACTGTTTGGAATATACTTCTGCAATACACTAACATTTCTTTTGTACAAACATCAGGCACTCTCATCATCTCATTGCAATAATTTCTGCCTATTACTTTCTACCCCTCTAACTCTTTAGAATTTTTATCAATCATTTTATCAAACATGGAATCCAATAGCATTTCAATACCGCTATTAAAAAACATCCAAGTTAGGCTTAAACATGATTCTCTTCAAAGAAAAACTCTCCATTTACCCTCTTATTAAAAAAAAGAAAAGACAGACAGACAAACTGGAACCTCCATATGTATCACATAGCACCCCTTTTCCCTCTTCCTTTTATGGAGTTAGCCTAGATTAGTAAAATCCTTTTAAAATTAATTTAACCATTCATTATCAATTTCTGTGGAAACCCTTTCCCTTAATTTTTCCCAACATACCCCCTTAGCCAAAAATCTCATCTCTAGAAAGGGCTCTTCACTATAGAATCTTCCTCATTCTTCTTTAACTCAAAGTCCATTATTATTAAAACATATCCACCTTTCACCCAAACTTCTATTAGCTTTGTCCCCCCATCCAAATATATAATAACTATTTTTTAGGAGGAGAGTTTCCCCTCCCCCCGCTTATCATAGCTACATTGCTGTCTCGTCCAACTTTCAGCTACTTTCAAGTTCTTAATGAAGATTCAGTTTCGTTTTAATTTTAACTGCGACACAAGATGCCATATCGAAGGAAGCACTCCAAAGTCTAAGGTCTGTTTATCTTCTCTTTGTTATCAAGTCACCAGGGTCCCATAAATCCATCGGATCTTTACACTGCCTCTAAAAGTTCTCTAAATTAATCAGCCTTATTTCCAGCTCATTCCAAGTTGTTTTCTTTTTAGGCGGAGGGGAGCTTCCCCCCCTTCAACCTTCAGCCTTTCCCAGTCACCGCTTACAGAGATATTTAGAGTTTCTTTAAGAAGAAAGAGGGTTCTTCAATGCCTAAAAATATTACTTTCAGATGTTTGTACAGTCTCTTTATCTTTTGAGAGGGGGAGTTTCTCCCCCTCCGCCTGCTAAAGATGGATTCTGCATCGTTTCCAGCCGTCACTCAGAAAGCACTCCAAGCTAATGTAAGTTTCCATTTCCATTTCCATTCAATACTTCTCTTTCTATTTATGCTTCTTCTTCACTTCCCCTATCCCTTAAAACTCATCATTTTTATATTATTATATTGTTATGCGGGGGGAGGGAGTTTCCTTTCCCCCGCTTCTTTTCTGAGAGGGAAGGGGAAGACTTTATTTCAACTCAGTCTCTCACTATGATATTAACAGTCTTTAAAGGAGATTCTAATTCTTCCTTCTAGCCATTTCTAGCTAGCCATATAAAACACTTTCAGTTGCTGTTTTTAAAGTCCCAAATATTTGCTTGTGTGTTGCTCAATTCATAACTCAGTATTCCTCCATCACAGTCCCTTCATTTTCCATTTCTCCGATGTTAGTTTCCTTTATCTAGTCCTCCATGGGGGGATCTACCATTGTCTCCCCCACCCATGCTTGGGAGGATGTATTTTTCCCTCTGGTGCTTCGTTAACTTGTACTCACACTTCTTCAGTAAGAAATCGCTTCAGCCAGTCGCTTGATTACAGCTTAATCACCATCCGCTTGGTTCCCGGTACGCAAAGCCTCAGCCATTACTGGAACACAGCAGGGAGACCGTCGGGGCAAAAGGACCCCCCCACCCCCAGGCTAGAAGCCGGGGGGGGGTGAACCTCAGCACCCCCTGACTCAGGGCTCATCCTGAACCCTGGGTGAGAGCGTACGATCACCCTCCCTCTCTACCTGCTGGTCTGCAGACCATTCCCCCGAGAGAGGGGAGACTGGCTGCTGTCAGCTTGCCAATCCGGAAGTAGAGAGCGATACTGGAGCAGATTTTAAATGGATCAATCTGCAAATATCTTAAGGATAACTTGGTGATCCGAGGAACTGAGCATGGATTTGTCCCCAACAGGTCCGGCCAGACCAACTTTGTTTCCTTCTTTGATTGAGTGATGAGCTTACTGGATTGAGAGCATGCTGCTGATGTTGTTTACCTTGATTTCAGTAAAGCTTTTGACAGGGTTCCCCATGATATTCTGATGAGCAAACTAGAGGACTATGGACTGGACTCTAGGATAGTTAGGTGGATAGGGAATTGGTTGGAGAACCGTGCTCAAAGAGTAGTTGTCAATGGCATTTCATCTGAATGGAGGGAGGCGTCCAGTGGGGTGCCACAGGGTTCGGTTCTGGGTTTGGTACTTTTCAATATTTTATAAATGATCTGAATGAGGTTGTGAAGGGGCTACTCATTAAATCTGCAGATGACACCAAATTGGGAGGAGCAGCAAACACGCCAGAAGATAGAGATAGAATTCAATGACATCTGAACACACTGGAAAAGTGGGCATCTGTGAACAAGGTGCAATTTAACAAGGATAAGTGCCGAGTTCTACATCTAGGTAACCAAAATGAGAAACACACATACTGGATGTGTTCCTCATTTTTGTGTGAACAAGATCCTGGAGTACAGGTGGAATGAAAGTTAAATATGAGCAGCCAGTGTGATGCAGTGATAAAAAAGGCAAATGCAATCTTGGTGTGTATCAACAGAGGCATAACATCCAGATCACAAGATGTCAAGAATCCCACTATACACTGCATTGGTCAGGCTGCACCTGGAGTATTGTGTGCAATTTTGGAAGCCTGTCTTCAAAAAGGGTGTGGACAGAATGGAGCAGGTACAGAGGAGAGCGACAAGGATGATCGGGGGCCTGGAGACCAAGTCCTGTGAGAAAAGGCTGAGGGACATGGGAATGGTTAGTCTGGAGAAGAGGAGGTTGAGGGGGGACACAACTGTTCTCTTTAAGTATTTGAAGGGCTGTCACTTAGAGGAGGGCAGGGAGCTGTTGACAGCATAAGACTCACAATAGTAAGTTTAAATTAAGGGCGAGAAGGTACCAGCTGGATTATAGGGAAAACCATTTTACAGTAAGAGTTGTGCAACAGTGGAATCAGCTGCCAAGGGAGGTGGTGAGCTTCCCCTCACTGGCAGTCTTTAGGCAGCAGCTGGACAAACACTTGTCAGGGATGGTCTAGGCTGATCCTGCATTGAGCAGGGGGTTGGACTAGATGGCCTGCATGACCCCTTCCAATGCTGTGATTCCATCATTCTGTGAGTGTGAGACAGCTCTATCTTCAGAATCAAGACCCAGAATCATAATAAGGACTCAAAGAATACTATTTCTAACTGTTGGGTTTTCATGGAAGAACAAACCAGGGAAGACACTTCTGGAAGAAAACAGTTCAGTTGGCCATGCAAGATCAGAGCATCACTCATATGATAAAACACACTCAACATAAAGACAGAACAACTGAAGGACTCCAAGAGGGAAGTGAATACTGGAAAGGCATGGAAAAGAAAAGACTCTTTAGGTGGTAACAGAAAAAAGCTTCAAAATCAGTAAGGGATGCTAGAAGAACTCCACAGTCCATCATTGTCTCCAGGCTGGAAATGCATCTAGGACAAATGGGCACCTAATCTGTGGCAGAGCATATTCTTACATTGTCAGAACACCTCATACTGACCAGGTGCCCATTTTTGACTGTCTACATACACAGATTGGTGATCTAGCCAGTAAAAAAAGTTTTGGAGGCTTCCATATAAACTAAGCATTTTATGCAGTTTTCTTGCAATGAAGAGTGCAATCCGGAATCTTCATCTTACTCTGTGTCTTACTCTAATGTTGAAATTGTATATTGGTTCTTTGTAACATTTTCTGCTGCCAGTTATCATTCATTTGTTTTCACTTGATGTCTTACTTCATTGTTATTGTTACTACTTGCAAATTCAACTCTGGTTCCTTGTATCCTACTTTACAAATTGCCATTCTATGTATTGGGTAAAAGCACATAAGGTGACAAACCTCTTGGGTAACAATTTTTGGCATTGCCAGATGGGACTTATCACTTGTTCTCCCTGGGGAGGAGGTATGGGGGGTGGCAGGCTGCCCTATAGCCAGCAAAAAGGATTGCCTTTAATCCTTGGGTAGCACCCCACCTTTCCAATATCCCCTTGCCACCTTGGCTGACTGGGTATAATTTCCCTATATGAGATTCCTGCAGCAGGTAGAAGGGAAAGGTGCCAGGAAAACCAGGTAGTCACATCTGTGATATCTTGTTTCAGGACCACGCTGGACTCCTCCAGACAAGGGAGAGTAGTGATTGAAAGCCAGTAAGCAGTCAGGGAGGAGCAGGGGTTAGTGCATAAATCTAGATAAGTCTCCAGGGAAAATGAGCACTAGCAAACTGACTGGGAAGGAAGTGTATTTGGAATGCAAAGATCAAAATGTCATCATAAACAGCCAAGTGTTTGATATGTCCTTGTAATCTTTTTTTTTTGGCCATATAAACATCTTAGAGAATGTGGGAAACAGATCTGACCAGGGAATGCTGGATCTTCATATTGTCCATGATTTATTCAAACTTGGGTAAAAGAGAAAGAAATTTTCATATGTTAAAATTAGTAGCAAAGCCCATTGTAAAATCAATACCCTAGAAAGATGCGAGGCCTAGAAAGATGCCATACCCTAGAAAGATGCGAGGCCTAGAAAGATGCCAGCCTCACCCTGCCCACCAAATGGCAGCCTGTTTCTGCTCACTGCCAACTTACTAGGCTCGCAGGGGTGGTGGTGATAGGTCAGGATGGGGCTGGCTGAGGGAGTGGCTGCCTCAGTGGCGCATCTTCACTGGAGGAAGGGGCAGTGGGCAGGAACAGCAGGTAGCAGAGAGGGATGTACAGGTAGCTTTGGCACAGTGATTGGAGTCATGGCAGGAGCTTCAGCTGCTGACTCTGCAGCTGCTGCCCACATGGCCCACAGCTATCTCAGAGGTCAAGCGGTGCCTCCCCACCACTCCCCTCTGGAGGGGCAGGCCAGCCGTTGGCCTTGTTTCCCTGGCTTGGAGCAGTGAGGAAGGGCCCTGCTTCACCCAGGGGCTTATCCATTGTGGTGGAGGGGAGATCTGAGGTGGTGATGGCTGCTCCACTGGGCCTGGTGCATGCCTGCTGATGCCACGATCCCATCAATGGCCACTCATAACAACTGCCACTGCCTCTGCAGGAACAGCTGGCATGACAAATGGTTACCCATGCCTCAGCCTTCTCAGCCTCTTCCTGCCAGAGTGTCCAGCCAAGGCATCGCCTCTCACCACACTGAGGGCGAGACAGTGACCACTGCTTCTGTGGGCAGGTCTCAGGCAACACAGCCAGTGGAAAACAGGACATCTCCTGACTGACAGTTCAGGGAGCCAATTGATTTGGGAGCGTGTGGAATGTTCAGGAGAGTCCATGACCAAAACAGAATTATATATAAGGAGAGATGTGTCATGAATTTATGTGTTTCAGGAGTTCTCTTA
Source organism: Gekko gecko (assembly GCA_029375565.1). NCBI lineage: Eukaryota > Metazoa > Chordata > Lepidosauria > Squamata > Gekkonidae > Gekko > Gekko gecko. The sequence continues at coordinate 78,900,886 of JAPDNY010000003.1, read as the reverse complement.
TCCTTGTGCACAAGAAAACCTTTTAAAAATGCGTGGTAAAAGAGATTAAAACAAATGATGTGACATTTGGTATTTTGTTGAAAGAAGCTCTCTGAAATTTTTGAGTGAAAAAAGAGCAAGGAGGAAAAAGAGGAGGGGCTGTTCAAACCCCCCCATGCTTAATTTTTTTTAATCAAAATTGCAATATAATTAATTATGTTGCTGTAGATTTTCTGGGTTGTGTGGCGGTGGTCTTGGCATTGTAGGACCTGACATTTCACCAGTAGCTGTGACTGGCATCCTCAGAGGTATAACACAGAAAGATGGAGTACTCTCTATGTCAAGGTGAGCAGAAAAATGATAGGCAAGTAGTTTATTTCTACCCTGGAAGGTGGGGTAGGGCTGAGTCAATTATCCTGTGTAGTTCTCCAGGCTATGAACATGCTAATGGAGGAGCTTTCCTGAGGAGATTCTTTTGTCTATGGATTGTTTCCTGAGGAGGTTTGAGGAAGTTCTTCTGTGTGTGGAATGGCTATTGAAAAGAACCTCCTCAGGAAAGCTCCTCCATTAGCATGTTCATAACCTGGAGAACTACACAAGATAATTGACTCAGCCCTACCCCACCTTCCAGGGTAGAAATAAATTCGTTGCTGTCGATTTTCCAGGTTGTGTGGCCGTGGTCTTGGCACTGTAGGACCTGACGTTTCACCAGTAGCTGTGACTGGCATCCTCTGAGGTATAACAGAGAAAGATGGAGTACTCTCTATGTCAAGGTGCCTTTGACAACATATGTAGGAATAAATTACTTGCCTATCATTTTTCTGCTCACCTTGATATAGACAGTACTCCATCTTTCTGTGTTATACCTCTGAGGATGACAGTCACAGCTACTGGTGAAACGTCAGGTCCTACAATGCCAAGACCACCGCCACACAACCCGGAAAATTTACAGCAACTAATGAACTCCAGCCGTGAAAGCCTTCGACAACATATAATTAATTAAGCTTTGCTGTATCAACAATGAAGTTAATTGAAGGGTTTACAGATCCAAGAAATATACTATAAATTTAAAACCAACAATACAGTTATATATTCAGTAGTACAATATCTTAAGTTACATATTTTAAGGCAACAGTAAAATTAATTAATTCACGCTTCAACAGTGCAATATAATTAACCTGAGTAATGCAATTTTGCAGTAAAGTTAATTGGAGAAGTAATCACGCAATTAAGAAGACTTAGTGGAATGAGTCAACAATATTGGTAACACGAGGACTTACAATACACAACAGTGGAACAACAGTGAAAATTGATTGGTTTATGGTAACAAAAAAGATGATAAAGCTGGATAAATTAATAAACTGTATTTTAAAAGTACTTTAAGATTGAGGGAGCGGTGGTGCAGGTGGTAAATCACAGCTGTTATAACAACAAGCGAACAGTCACTATGGCTGGTCAAGTCCCACCGTGACCGGGGTGAGCTCCCGGTCCTAGTCCCAGCTCCCGCCCACCCAGCGGTTCGAAAGCATTTGCAAGTAGATAAATGGGTACCTGCCTGTAGAGAGGCGGGGGGCACCCTCCCTTCCGGGGGTGTGTAGCAGCGGCGACATCGGCGGTGGACATCAGCAGCGGCCGCGGAGGCAGCGATGGCAGCAGCGGTGGCAGGCGAAGCAGACGGCCGAACCTGGTGGTGGGCGGAGCCATAGGCAGAGCCATGATGTGCGGGCGGCGTGACAGCGCATGACGGTGGAGCCTGATGGACGCAGACCGGAAGCCGAGGCCGACACGGGCCTGCGCATCGGGAAGAGGCCTGCGGCAGAAGTCTCCTGGCCAGGAAGATCTTCTCCAAGGGGCTGAGTACATCGAGGCTGCAGTGCGGACACCTGGAGCCCTGCCGGAAGAGAATGGGAAGCCCTGCTCAGGGTGCCGGTAGGATGTCCCTCCCCCATCGATTGTGGCCCTAGTTAGGGAAGGATTATATATACCATGTAAACCGCTCTGAAACCCCTCGGGGCTTGAGCGGTATATAAGCTGAATAAATAAATAAATAAATTTTATGAGATTGTTAAAAAAAATCAACAAGTAGTTATCTGTCTGAAATAAGAACTGATTTGGAAAACCCTCACAATTCTGGTTAAACATGTAAAACTAGCTTTTTATAAATCTGGGAATACACACCAATAGTCTATGCAGATCACTACACAGCACTTCTATGGAGTGGTCACCCCTATAGTCCTTAAAGCTAAACTTGTTTTGTTTACCCTCCCCTGTTCTTTGAGTTGTGACAAACTTCAGAAATATAAATGTCCTAAATTATGAACAGCCCAGCTTTCTATAAAAACAAACAAACAAAAAATGGTAGGAGGGGGTAAAACTGAGTTAGTGAGGCTTAGGGAAAAAAAGACAGAAAAAGACTATACCTGAGATAGAGAACTGCTAGTTGTCTGTGTGCCGCTTACAGACCGACTTCGTAATGAACCCAGGTCTCTTAGGAGCTGGGGGACCTACTGCGGTCTCTGTACATGGGGAGCAAGAAAAAAAACCCCTGTAAACCCTCCCCCTCCCCCTCATATGTAAACGCATGTAAACCAACTCTGTTGAAGCATCTTGAGCTATATATTAAGGGAACAAGCAACTAGCAAGTATAAGTGAGATAGAAGCATTCAGATAGGACTAGATTGGTCTGCTAGCTTGGAGGATGGAAGACATCGAAGGGACTGCAGAGAGAGAATGAAAAGTTTCACGAGGAAGCACTTTACTATACTTAACAGGGGACCCTGGCGACTGGTGACGGCATTTTCCCGAATGTATAACCATCTTCCATCAGTTCTGATAGCTTCAGGGCTGCCAAGAGCTCATAGCCTGAGTCCTCATCATAAGCCTGTAGATTAGTTCCCTGGTGAGTTACTTGAATGTTTCCTGATGGTAGCCAATGGTAATGAATGATTTCTTGTTACAGGCGGGTGGTTATGGGCTTCAGTGATCTCCTAATTTTCAGGGCTTTTTGTGGCAAGTCAGGGAAAATCTGGCAATTGTTATAGTTTAAAAACTCTTTAGCCGCTGCTTCTTTTAGGATTTTTTTGTTTGGTTCTTTCATCTGCAAATTGTGTCAGAATGTCTCTCGGCCTGTGGCGTTTCAGAGCATTAAGGGGGCCGAGTCTATATGCCTTTAAGATGGTTGGCGCCACCCCTTCCTCTAAGTTGAACACAAGCTCCAGCCATGAGGAAATGAAACAAACAAGATCAGTGCTGCCTTCCTCACCCTCCGGGATCCCCCAAAATTTTACATTCAGGTGGCATAGCTGAGTTTCCACCGTGAGCAAGCATTCTCTGTAGATCAGTTCCCTAGCTTGCATTTTGCGTACATCATTTTTTAATAGAAGGCCCAAGAGCCGTTTCTGAATTGCTGGCTGTTTTAGTTAGTGCTGCCTGAATGTCAAATAGTTGTTCTCTCACTGGCTGTAAAGAAGATTGAATATTATCAGTAAGTCTTTTTTCCATATTTGTCAGAAGGGTGGGCAGATGCAGACAGTTCAAGCCCCGTTACTTGTGTTTGTGGTGAGGATTTCTCCGCTGTCATCTTCACGTTTCCCATATGTATATTTTTCTGATCTGGATGACTGTTTCTGGGCAAAAAGAAGTCCTTAGAAGATTGAAAGATGCTATATGGGACCCATATTTTTCCCCCATACCAGGACGATCAGCTTTGAGTTTAGTAGTTGGTTTTATATATTGAGGAGAAAGGAGGGTCAGAGCTCACAGTTCATGCAACTGCCATCGTTCACGGTGTCACCACACCCACCATGCTTAATCAAAGCAGACAAATTAGTCACAATCTTGTAAACAGCTGTTCTGTCGATGTTTTATATGTTTTATTGTTGTGTGTGTGTGTACTAGATTGGAGTGGTATTTAGGGTAACTGATTATTGGCCAAAAGTGAATGTAAGGGTTGGATGCTTTGTGATTGAGAGAGGTATTTGAAAACTGGATCCTGGAATGTGCATGATTGGATGTTTAAATTTGTGTTTGGCCTTTATTTTATTTTGACTATGAGGTAAACCAGGCGGTGAGATTTATAGGGGTGTCTGTTAAAAGAAAATGGTTCACCTTGAAATGAAAGAGGTTTTGATGAAAAAATTCAAACTGCCTTTGTAGTAGGGCAAAATAAAAAAGTGTGTGAAGATAAGAGAAAAAAACATAAATTATGTTAAATGGTCAATCCCTTCTCGTTTGTCCTGCCAAAAGGCTTTTCACAGAAAGAGTATTTAGATTTTAATGATGGGCTGTTGGGAAGAACTGTATTTTAGAATAGATAGGAGGTGGGGAAAGAAACAACAAGGTCTTAGTTCCTGACCCACAAGCATCAGCTTTCTGAACTTTTTTGGGCAGATTGAGGGTTTTACAGGTGGCCTTGGGGGGGGGGTTGTTTCTTTTTTCCCTCCCTCTTTTTTAAATTCTCACCCCCTCTTTTCCCCAGTTATTTGAACTGCTTACAAGAGCAGGAGGGAATTGTTTGAGACTACCTGAGGTTAACACAACCCCAGTGTGAATAAATTCAGTTTTTCTGTCAGATTCCTGTTTTATTTTTTGTTTGAGCAACAAAAGCCTGGAAAAATGCATCCCTCATTTTAGAGTGGTGTTGCTAGCCTTAAGTATATTGGAATACATTGTTAAAGACATTTTAAATACATTCCCCAGTCTTGGAAGAAACAAAACACACAGAAGCTGGATGTACAGAAAGGGGGGGGAGGTATAAAGAGAAACAGAAGGCAAAGTTGCAGCCATAAAATTGTTGCAATAGCTATGAGGCTCCCCCCCAACATACACAGATATCAGCCTCTGCCTTGTATGAAGGAGAAAAAAATGGAAGAAAAAAGTTATTGGACATTTTGTTTATGAGTCTCAACCTGGAATAAACATGCCCTTATTGTTTGGCTAAAGGAGAACAAGAGCTACTTCTTCATTTTGTTGTGCTGCCCAATTTTCTCAATGGGTCTTTTCTGTTGGAAAAATTGGCAAAATATTTAAATATTCAGAGATTGCAATGGATCTTTGCTTCACTGGAGAGGAGGCATTTTCTTCTATGTAAAAATCTTTATTTCTAAGGGAAGGGTTCACAGGAAATCTACAAAACAACAAAGACACCTAAGGCTACATCTTTACACTTTGACCACATGGTCTACAACAATGAAGGTTCTGCTTCATTTTGACCCCTAGAAGGAAATCACCTGAATGCATTAACCAATGATTGTGAGTAAACAGTCTTCAGTTTCACGGGCTTTGTTTTCATTGGCTCTGTGCTTGGTTTCCTTCCAGGTCAGTCTAAACAATAGCCCACAAGGTAAGCACATTAACCCTATAATGACTGAATTTTAGACCGTGCAACACACATATTTCCATCATTTTCGAAAGTAAGCTCCTCAGTGCAGAACCATTTGTTGGCTGGATAAGAATGAAAGCAGGGAGTGAGCATGTCTTTCAAAAGGGGCAGGGACCAAAGTACCAAAGAAAGTTTTTTTAGCATGACATGAATAATGATAAAGGTGGAAGGGTGATTAAAGGTAAGCCAAAAGAAAACAGAAGGGGAGGGGAAGAACTTGACTGTTTACTACAAAGGAAATATTTGACATCTTGGGTTACAATCACTGAAGGGTTGTTGTTATGAAGACAGAAAATGTGAGCCCCCTCCCCCAAAAAGAGGCAGCCAGGAATGCAAGTGCAAAAGGTGGCAGCCAGTTAAAGGATGTTTTGTTATGTTGTATGAACTGCAAGAGGAGGGTTAGGCTGAATTTAACACCCCCCCCCGCCATAGCAGATACAACAAAGGGATGGGTTGAATGGATGAGCGCTGACACTTTGGTTTCTTCAACGGGGCAGAAACATAGTGCTCTAGGGGCAGCTACTGAATAAAAGTTTGTGTTTGTTCGTGCAACTGAACTGTTGAAATGCCACCAAGTGAATGTGGAAAAATGAATAAAGACTTTTAAACTGTATATATTTGAACAAAAGAGAGCTCAAAATTCACTTGCCTGTATATAAATAATAAGCTGAAAATTTGCAATTGGGACTGTCTTCACAAGCATCTCGACTTCATTTATAATGCTAGCATTTTATTGCAGCAAAGAAAGAGTCCAGCGGTGGAATAATTTTTGCCTAACATAAAGCCTTATGACAGTTCAATATCTGGAGGCTGTGTGTGTTTTGAACTCAGCAGTCCTGTTTTGTCTTTTTAAGGACTGAAATTTTATATCACTAAAGATGAGGAGATGGGTAATGGTGGTCAAGATTAGTTGCTGTAGATTTTCTGGGTTTTGTGGCCCTGGTCTTGGCATGTCAACCTAGAAAATCTACAGCAATTTATGAACTCCAGCCGTGAAAGCCTTCGACAACATAGTGGTCAAGATTATTGGAAGAGCTTGTAAAATCTAAATGAACTATCTTTAACCTTTGCAGAAAATAACAGAACAAAAAGGACTGTCTATGACCACAACTACATCATCTGTCTGGCCAAGTCATGTTCATGAACACATGCATGCACACATGCACCCCAGGGTTATTTTACTGGGGGAAAGTAAGATAATAGTGTTTAAAATATTCATCCCTGGCCTTTGGGGGCAAGACAGAAAAGACGTACAGTATAGGAAAAGCAAAAAGATATGATATGGAAAAAAGAAATATTACTGTTTGTATAGTGTTGATCAAAAGTACTGTTATATGTTTCCTTTTAAATGTACAACAATCTAACTATATGTTTTTGTGATGTTCATTTGAAAGTTGAGTCTATATAAAACTTTGAGAAAAGATTTGATTGAGAAAAAGGTTCAGTATGATTCTTGATGGCCATTCATGTTATACAGGAAGAAGAAAGTGGATGAAATGATAAAAATATGGTCAAATATTGTCTATTAGATAAATTAACTACTTGTTCATTTTCTGCGTCTTCCTCCTGTGAAATATTCTTGACTCCTGCTTGTCCTGTCTCCTTTGGCTAAAAAACGTGTGCCCTTGGAGGTACTAGGCAATGGGGCACTGGATTTATTTGAATTCCATCTAGCAGAATATGTAGAAGTGGTTTCATCCCCAGAATCACTCCTGTCAATCTCAGAACTGGTGTAGATAGCGGTATTAAAAGAAACAGATTTCCTTTTGATGCTCTTTCTAATATTACAGTTCCAATCATAGACTCTCCCCTCTTCAAAATCCCTGAGATCCCCATGGAATTTCTTGAATTTAATTTCTTTAATTGTCTTAAATTCCTTTTCCATATTTCTATCAAGGTTAGACATTTTATCAGAAAAAAAACCTGCTTGTCCAAAGTTTTGCTAACATCCATTTTTAGAATTTCTATTTCTTGCTGCAATTTAAAAGTCTCAGCATGTGTACCTCAAACTGCTTGATCTCTGAAGAAGGACTCCAAGAGAGCAGAAACACCTCAGGTCATATGTATTGGCCCTTGTGGTCAGGCCATTTGCACTTTGTAATGAGGCTTTCATTGAGCCCTTATTTGTTTTCAATTGTCTTTCTAATAAATATATGTATTTTTGTATAAGTTTACACTAGGTTTTTAATACTGGCCCTTTATCACACTTCTTTCTTACCCTTGTGGTTCTTGATTCCAGTTTTCGGGTCAAGTTTGTTTCCTCCTCCCTGTGTCTTATTAAACTTAGGCATGAGCCACAGCAACGGTAATGACAAGCATAAGTTCATTTACCTGTTACCATCAGCACAATGGCCTCAGTCTGGGTTGAGGGGGCCCTGTGGCTCTGCTGATGTAACCCCACGGAACTACTTGGCTTAGCTGGGGAGGGGCAGAATCAGTGAATGGAGGTTATCTGGGAAGCTAGATAGGCTTTCTTGGACTTTTACCACCTTGTATGAGATAACTGAAAATTATGTATGTGAGTTAATTGATAAGTATGTGTGTTTAAATTTAGTATGATTGGCATTATTACTGGAATCACATTGTTATTGCAGGGTAGGGTTGCCAAGTCTTTCCTAGTCCCCGGCAGGGGATTGGGGGGAGTTTCTGAAGGGAGCGGGGCATCCCCAATGTGATAACATCACACAGAAGTTATGTCATCATGATGGGGAACAACACCCCATGTACCTACACTCCAAGTGGTGAGTTCACCGCTTGGAGTTCAGACCCCCCCCCCCTTCCCTGCTTCTCGCAAAAGCATTTCAAGGAACCCTTCAAATGCTTTTGGCAAGAAGCGGGGGCCACGTGCAACTGCACTCCAAGTGATGAATTTGCCGCTTGGAGTTCAGGCGTGTGGCCAGCAGTTCCCTCTAAGTTGAGTTAGTGTGGGCTAGCTCAGAGTTTTTTTAGCCTCCGGCTCACACATTTTTGTTTTAGCTCAGGAAGGATGGCTCCAGAGCAAACTAATTTATGCAGTAGCCAAATCGCTTGCTTACAACTTTAATGCCAGGTGCTCGCAAAGTAGAATTTTTGCTCACAAGACTCCACAGCTTAGAGGGAGCATTGCTCACTACCAGTATTCCCTCTAAGCTGAGTTAATGTGAACTAGCTCCCATTTTTTTAGCCTCCGGCTCACATTTTTTTTGTTCTAGTTCAGGAAGGATGTGGCTCCAGAGCTGTCAGAATCGGGCTCTGTTGATTGTCGCAGTGACGCAGGTTTTGGTTTATTTCCTTTGTAGTTCCCTTTCACTTCCAAGCCATCACGACCATTTGGTCTCATCCCTTTCTAGCCCTTTCTGCCATAAAATTCCGGGGGATGGGAGGAGCAAGTGTGAATGCTAAAATATCTGTGTGTATGTGTGAAGGGGTAGGTTAGCTTTGCTTGCAACAACTTTCCCATGAGAACGAGCCCCAAGATGTGTGGCCGGCGGAAGCCTTTCATCCTTGGAGAAACATTGCTTGCTGGATAATAAACTTTTCTAGTGCTGGGTAGTATGAAGGGGGAGGAGTGAAAGAGGAGAAGAGAGTGAATGCCCACAGCATGACCATTGCATTGGGGGATACTGACCTATTGCCTATACAATACCTAACCCTTGATCTGTTCTTTAATCTGAACAAGAGATCTCTCTTGTGCACATCCAAATCTCTGTTTCTAATAAAGCTTTTATAAAAGACTATTGGACTGAGAGTGGATTAACTCAAGGGTCTGACAAGAGCAAACTAATTTATCCAGTGGCCAAATGGCTTGTTCACAACTTTAATGCCAGCAGCTCACAAAGCAGAGTTCCACTGACAGAAGGCTCTTCCATTAATGACAACAACAAAATTATCAGGATCTAACTCATGGCATTGATTTGTTGTTGTTGTTGTTCAGTCGCACAGTCGAGTCCGACTCTTCGTGACCCCATGGACCAGATCACACCAGCCCTCCTGTCTTCCGTTGTCCTCCGGAGTTCGCTCAATTTCATGTCCGTTGCATCGATGACACTGTCTAACCATCTCATCCTTTGCCGTCCCCTTCTTCTTTGACCTTCAATCTTTCCCAGCATCAGGGTCTTCTCCAGTGAATGCTCCCTTCTCATTTGGTAGCCAAAGTATTTGAGCTTCAGCTTCAGGATCTGGCCTTCCAGGGAACAATCAGGGTTGATTTCTTTTTGGATTGAATGATTTGATCTCCTTGTAGTCCAAGGGACTCTCAAGAGACTTCTCCAGCACCATAGTTCAAAAGAATCTATTCTTCGGCGCTCGGCCTTCCTTATAGTCCAACTCTCGCAGCCATACATTACTACTGGGATGGCATTGATAAGAACCCCAAATTTTAGGAGACTGTCATAATAGCATCACATTGATGGGGGGAAAAATGAGCACCAGTCTTTGGTGTTGTTGCAAAAATAGCTATTCAAGCAGCTTTAGCATAGTGGTAGAAGGTAAAAGAAGAAGGGGACAGCAAAGGATGAGATGGTTAGACTGTGTTATCGATGCAACAAACATGAAATTGAGCAAACTCCAGAGGACAGCAGAAGACAGGAGGGCCTGGCGTGATGTGGTCCATGGGGTCGCAAAGAGTCAGACTCGACTGTGCAACTGAACAACAACAACAACAAAAAGAATGAAACTGGAAGTTTTGTCTGTCTCCCTCTATAATTGTCTTCTGTCAGGGGTGAAGACTTTGATTTTGTTTGGCATTCCCCCCACTAACTCTTACTAGCCTTCTTCCCTGTCGTGTGTTTATGTAAGTGTGTTTATATGTTTTATTAAATTGTTTTAAATACTTTATACATATTTTTGTATTTTAAATGGTGTTTTAATGTTCACCACATTGGGGTAGAAAGGTGACACAGAAATGTTTAAATACATACATACATACATTCGTACATACGTACATACATACATGCATGCATACATACATACAATGATAAATGGAGGATTCAAAATATCGATTAGCCTGAGTAACCCATTCTGCCGTTTATATCTGTAAAGATAGGAGAAAGGGGGAAAATGGAAATATAATTTCCTTTGGGTCATTCTGACCTTTCTAAAATACGTCACAGACCTTGAGTGTTACCTATATCTGTACTTAATCCAAACAGCAGTCTGCAGAATATATTAATGAAACAATACTGCAAGGATAAAATTTAAAATCTTTGAGAAATGCAGTTTTTCATACAGAGATTTACATGACAAGACCAAACCTACCTACCAACCAACCTACCTACCTACCGATCTACCTTTCTTTCTCTCCCCCATTAGTGCTTATCCAGCAAATACAATGTGTTGTGAGCATGCAAAGCTGAGCAAGTAGAGGCAATTTTGCTGATATTTTAAAAAAACAATTAAGGGAAGGGAGTGCTGGTGTGCTTTGTCCACAGCTTTATTGATCAATTTTTCATGCCTTTCTCTGTATTTGATTTGTAGTGATCTCCAGCTCTTTGCGGATTAATAAACTGACATGATTGCATGGAGCACTCCTTTGACATTGAATCATTATAGCACCTTGCCCCGGTATAATTTTTTCCTTAATCTATACAGGGCTGCTGTTATTTCTTTGGGCAAGTCATCAACTGTTAGTTAACAAAGATTGCTGTTCAGCTATTTAAATTAAATACCACCAAACAACGCATTTTCCCAAACACATTAGTCTGTGCTAATGTACTGTCTGTGCCAGGAGAGCATATGCCAGATCACATATAATGCAGGGGTAAAGGAGGCAAGGAAAATTCACGTGCTTCCGTTTCCTTACACACAGAATTGAGGATGATGGCTAATCCTCCAGAAACTTCACTAATTGCCGTGGCACACATTGTAGTTTCATGTGTTTGAGGAAGCTGCACCTTACTGCTTTGCAAAAAGATAGTTGTCCAACTTTTCTCCACTTGACTGAAAAAAACCATTAGTCCTATTCAGTGTATATGTTCAATTCATGTTTGCTGCACGTGCAAGGGCTGCCTGAATGTGCAGATGATCAAAAGCATACAGTATGCCTCTATGCACCTAACGGGGAGCAGAAATGCACCTACCACCCCCACCATTAACATCCACATGTTGAGCAGAATGCAACCAACCTTATGTGTCACTGCAGACGGCCCTATGCTCATACAAATGTAATGCATCACAAAGTAATGCCTGGCCCTTGAGTGGCTTGCCTCTCTTTCACCCAAGCAAGGGCCTTCTCTGCGGTGGCCCCATGCCCTGGGGAACCTTGTTAACTTCAGCAGGGCTTGCAAGACAGAGCTCTGCCAGCAGGACTTTAATTAGTCATTGTCTTACAATTCTTGTTTCCACAAGATCATTTTACTGTTGGGTTGTTGAATGCTGCTATAGCGTTGATTTTAAATTGTGTTATATTATATATTTATTATCATTACTGGTTTTAATATTGTATATTGAATAGTATTTTTCTTGTAAGCCACCCTAAGTCTCACTTGCTGAGGGAGTAGTGGGTAGGGGTGTGCAGGGAAAATTTATTTATTTTTTGATTAGGGTAAAATAAAGCCATTTTTTCCCAGTATTCCCAAATATACCTGAATACCAATACCATTATTGTATTGGTACCCGAAAATATTCAGTATTCCCAAAAATTTTCAGCTCCATTATATCCTATGGGGCCATTGTAGTCAATGACAAAAATCTTCTAACAAGTATTCAGGGGTCTGGGAGGGAGGGAGTTTGAGATAGAGGCACCAAATTTGTACTGTAGCTGCTGGAGCATCTCCCCAAAAGAATGCCCAAGTTTGGAAAAAAGTGGAGCAGGAGATCCAATTCTAGGGGCATCCAAAGAGGGTGCCCCCAATCCTCCATTGTTTCCTATGAAAGGAGATGGGGAAAAGGCAGGCAGCAGTGCCTCCCCGAGAATCTCTCTGCAAGAAAGTAATTGAGTTGTGGTGGTATGAGGGGGCATGTTTGCCAGGCCAGCAGCAGAACCAGTGCAGTGTGCTCCCCAGAACCAGTGCCACTCTGGTAGTCAGTGCCCAAACCCAACAGGACTCAGGACAAAACTGAGGATCTCTGGGGGCATGTTTGCCAAGCCAGCAACAGAACCAGTGCAACATAATCATCACAACAATCAGCCCTGCCCAGGAATGCCTCAGAAAGTGAGGGAGTGGGTAGGTTCTGTCCACTGGGCCTCCTCTCTCAGCAGCAGTACACCAGCCATCACTGCCTGCCTCAGTGGAGGAGGCTTAGCCTAGGTGTGGCAGCTGCCCTTCAGCACAGGCTCTCCCTTTCCCACCTCACCCCTGCAAAAGACAATTATTTTTCAATTTACATTCATTATTTATGGTGCTCCTGTGGGTTCTGCTGGTTTCTGTCTGGCTGCTCAGCATCTACCCTACTCTATCGTTCAGATGGAGAACAGTTTTTGTGCTGCTTGTTTGAATTTCAGCATGCAATTTTGGTTTGGGGTGGCTGGTAGTGTAATTCCGGTGCATACATGCATCACCTGCAACATCACCCTGCACTGCATGGCTACCAGGGTTCTGTAGAGGTATTTCTGCTGCAGGTGGAATGGATGGAAGTGGGGAGATTGGTGGGGTACTTCTGTGCTAATCAAAATGGTTGTGGCCGTGGCTGCTACTTCTCCATAGCCTCTCTAGTTTTAATTATGGGAAGAGCATTGTAACCCAACTTCCCAGCACAAGTATGCATGCTCACTTCAATCACCCTCATAGTCCAAGACCAGGAAACCGAACAGTGGCAAGTTGACCTTCAGGAAGACCAACTGCTCAACTGACCAGGGGAGCAGGCATGAGTGAACTGAGCAGACAATGTTGCCCACATGGGAAGAAACATGCTCACTCTACACACTCATTGGAGGGCATGAGAGGAACTTCTGGGCCACAGCAGAGAGGTCCAGCCAGACCACCTCCTTCATGGCCCAGTAGCTCAGTGGACAGGTTGCCTGTAACTTGTAGGGTTCTGAAAGGTACTCCCTCACCATCGCAGCCACTGTGTCCTCTTTCATGTGCCTGCTGCTCCCAGAAGATGGGCCAAGGATCTGCCCAATGAATGCCATCTCAAGAGTTGTCATGGTGGGGGCTTTGGGGGGGATGCTGCCTAGCGGGGGAGCTGGGGGATGAACAGCAGTGGAGCTGCTTGCACCCCCTCTCTCAGCTTGTGCCAACATGACCCTCTTGGCCCACCTGCGCTCAACTCACCAGGAGAGCTCATCTCTCCATTGAGTGAACTCTTTGGCCCGCTCAGCAATCTTGCCCTTGATGCACGGGTCACACATGGTCACCAGCATGTAGACCTTCTGCTGGAGGACAGACTGAAAGTGGTCCTCAAGTCTGTCTTGCAGCCTTCTCACCAGCGCACACACTGCTGGAAGCATGCCTGCACATCCTACAGCTGGCATAATAAACGAGGCCAAGTCCTCACGAGCCATGTGGATCATGGGGATGACTAGACCCAGACTTGCTGTGTCAGACAAGAGCATTTCTGTGTGGCTCTTAAAGGGCTTAAGAACTTCCACAGACTGAGGGATGGTCAACCAGTCCTCCTGGTTGAGCTGGCTCTCTTTCTGAATGACCCCGGTTTCAAAGATCAGGGCAGTCAGGGCTCTCTCCTGCTCCACCAAGCATTCAAGCAAGACACAGGTGGAGTTCCAGCAAGTGGTGAAGTCACCAAGCAGGCGGTGCACCGGCACGCCTGTCAGTGTTTGCTTCTCGTGGAGCAGAAAGGTGTCCTTCGCACTGCAAGAGAAGTGACCCACAAAGTACCGGCATTTCTGAAGGAGATGCTGGAACTCATGAGTCACAGTGTCCAGACTGGAATCCTCCGCAGAACCCAACCCCAAAGCATCCTTGACCACAAGGTGGAGAAGGTGGGTTGCAGAGCAGAGGTGGAGAAGATGGGCTGCAGAGCAAATGTGTATCAGGCCCAATTGCTTTGCCGCTGCCCTCATGTTTGTGCCACCATCAGTCACCATGTAGCCCATGGTGAAGTCCCTGCCTACCCATGCCACTAACTATCTCTTGATGGTGACTGAGATATTGTCCATTGTGTGCAGCCTGTTGAGTTCCTTGATGTGGAGCAGAACATGGCAATAGCCAGCCTGGTGGCCCTGACCCTGACTGACACTTGTTCCCCCACTCCCACCTAAAACTTTGCTTGGTTGCCGCCAGTGCGCAGTCAACGAGAGATACAAATCATGTGCCTAACAGGAGGTACAGATGTTGAACATGAAGTGCACAATTCTCCCATGAGTGCAGGACAATTGTGCCTTCACGTGGTCCCTGGTAGCCCTGTACAATGAGGGCATCATGGTCCTGCTCAGCGTGGTGTGAGCAGGGTGTGTGTACCAGAGATAGGTATCCTGGAGCAGCCTGCAGAAACCAACATCTTCAACTGCAGAGAAGGGGCACCCATATAAAGCAAGCATTTCAGCAATGAGGTGAGTGACCCTCTTGCTAGCCTGCTGTTCCCCCCCCAGCACTCTAGTGCCAATGTCACCAGGCATCTCCATCAGAGATGTTGGCGTCCCTGCCCCATCCCTACCGCGGAACACTCAGGGACAGCTCTAGAGGTGGTCACAGGACAACTCACCTCCTGGCTGGCTGATGGTGGCCACTTGGGCACCTCAGCAGCAGCCTTTCTCTCCTCCCCGAAGAAGCACCACCTGGTGGTGCTTCATCAGATGGTTCTGCAGCCTGGAAATTGAGAGATGGTTGCTTTCCTTCCCTCGACTGACCCAGGCCCTACACAGATGGCACTGTGCAAAGCAGCAGTCCTCTGTCACCTGGAAGTGTTTCCAGACTTCAGAGATGAAGGGTCACCCATGCTGACCAGCAGCCACGGGCGCCCCTGGAGCCACCTCCTGTGAGGAGCTTCAGTCAGACACAGTGTTTCTTCAGGGGGCAGGAAGAGATGGCTGAGCAGGGGGAAGGGGTTGAGATGGCAGGTCCTTGGGGGGCACCTCTCCCATCCTCTTCTCCTATCCCTCAGAAGGCCTGCTGGAGCCTAGAGAAACTGAAGAGGTGGGCTAGCCAGCCAGCTCCTCCTTCAGTGCCTCTATAGCCCTCTTAGTCTGTGGAGTGACCTCTGGAGACAGAAAACTGTCCCCAAAGCTCGACCCCAAAGACAGCTCTTGCTGCCCCTCCTCCTGCTGCTGAGCCTCAGCAGCAACAGCTTGAGGAGGGACTGCCTGAGCAGCAGAACCCTGCCCAGTGCCATCACGTGCAGGCAACTCTGCTGGGGCCAAACCAGAATCATCCTCCTTAGCCGGAAAGAGGACCACGCATGGCCTCTTCATTGCACCACTCTGGCCAGAGGTTGGAGAGGTGCCAGATGGCTCTGGAGCAGTCCTGCACAGAGGTGGCCCTCCCCCTCCCCCCTCTAGTCTTCTCCTTAGCCTTGCCCCCAGGGCCCCTCTGCGTTCCCTAGCCAACATCCTGCTCCCTGTATCAATGAACACCTTTTGGTTGCATTGGATGAGCATCGGCAATGGGAGCCTTAATCTGGGGGTTTGTTTCATCACATAACACCAGTTCTGCCTGCCAAAATTAACCCACTAGGCTGCTTACTGAATAATTAAGAAAATACCACAGACCCGTGGTTAATTTCTAAAAGGAGAAGAGGTGGGGCTCAAGCCTATTTAGAAACTTGCCTTGCCTCTGTTTGCAGATGTACTAGTGACTGGCTGTGTTAACTCACAGGTGGCAAATTCTCTTTGCACATGCTCAGAAACATTAATTTCTTACTACTCCATATAGTTTAGGAACTTGGAATTCCAGATACAGACTAGGGCTAAGTCCTGTTCCTCAGAAGGAGCATTGGGGGGGGGGGAGGTGAGAAAATTATGCTCTGTAGGTGTTAAACTCTGTCTCTAGTTTGCCATGATATGTAAGGGGAGGGAAATTCCTGAGGGGAGTGTGTGAGGCTGAGTGTGTGTGAACTGCTCTATGGTAGGCAACGTAACTCTTCTCAAGATACCTCCCTTCACCAGGGATGACCTTGAAGCCAAAGCTGTGCCTGCTTCGCTGTTTAGATAAGGGACCCACATATTCACTGAGGGTGTGTGTGTAGGAAGTGTGTGAACAAAAGGCAAGCTTATTACTCATATTATGGGAATGATTAACTCTTTTTTTTACTTTTGGAATTATCTGCATATCATATTAAAGGTGATGAAGATATTGATTATAGTTTCAGTATTTTATTCTGTATCCCACTAGTATTTAAATAATTAGCAAGAATAAAATTAGATTTAGATAAACAAGGCAATATTAAGGTTTTTACAATGATTTAATTTTACCCTAGAAGTTTGTTCATCTGGTAAAGATGTAATCTCTTTTATTGTTGATAGATATTGCTAACTTTAGGAAAGTTCTTGTTTATTCTTTAAAAAAAGATTCTATCCTAAAATTCTGTACTATTGATGTTTTATTGTCTGCTTCTATATTTGAAATATGTAATACATTTGGTAATACATCTGATTTTATCTGTTATACATAACAACTCACAATATTTAACAAACCCAATTAATCTATATTTTCCCCCATGCCTTCTTCCCTTCTATATCCCCCTTTTTGAGAAAATAATAACAAATTTAAATCTAACAATTCCTTCTTCTGCTCTGAGTCAACTTGGTCCACTTTTCTTTAGGTATACTGCTTGCACCTGTAGTAGGTAATACTTGTACCTTTGATAGGTAATACACCTTTGATAAGTAATATTCACACTTTTGCATGTAGGTAGCAGTGTTGATTGCTTCTCCCCAGTACTCATTAGGTAGCTGAGCCTCAAGGAACATATATCTAGACATGTCAGTTGGAGAGCAGTTTTTCCTTTCTGCTGCATCATTCTGCTCTGGAGTGTATGGGGTTGTAAACTGATGCTCTGTTCCTTCTTCAGCCAAATAATTGTTCATCTCATGTCCCACATATTTCCCTCCATTATCAGTGAAGATTGCTAGTGGCTTTCTTTGAAATCTGTTACTGACCATTGCCGCATATGTGTATCTTGAGTAGTCATCAATAAAAGTTAGAACATATTTATTCCCACTAGGGGGTTGAATTTTCATTGGCCCACAAATATCACTGTGTATCAGCTCCACGGGTCACTGCATTTGGCTTGTGCCATGCTGCTTGTTAAAGCTAGTTCTCGTCCACTTTGCTCTCACAGTGCACATACACTTTTTTCAAGCAGGACATCTGCTCATTTGCATGCCTTTAGTTATATTTAGTTAAATTCTGGCTTTCAGGTTGACTAATTAAATCATTGTCCCTCTGTCCCAATAGCCTGTGCGATAGCCTGGAGCAATCTTTGTGTTTGCAGCGCTTTGCAAGGTTTGCTTTCTGTGTATAAGTGTCAAGAGCATATAAATCCAGATTCACAATTCCAGTTGCAATTGATTCTCCTCTCTGTCTGATAAAATACCTCTTTCCAAAGGATGCTATCATTTCTTGCTTTTCCAGTGCTCTTATAGAGATAAGATTATTTGCTAGCTTTGGAGCGTAAAGATAGTTTGTAATGAGGACCTCTTGGGTTTCTCCATTTGGGAGCTTGCAGTTTATTGTCCCAAAGCCAACGTCTTCAGCCATTACAGGGTGTCCATCTACAATACTACTCATCAAATGTTTCAAAGAAATCTTTATGGGCATATATATATATATGTTGTTGTTGTTGCTGTTATTTAATTTATACCACACCCTATCCCACAAGAGTTGTGTGCAGCACTGTCAATATACCATATATCACTTTTTGTGGCTCCTGGTGATAGTATAAAACATTTATTTATGGGATCTCTTCAGGCCCGTAGCTACAGTGGGGCATCTTGGGGCCTGGCCCCCCGACTTACTGCCAAGGCCCCCTGACTTCCCATTCAGCCCAAGCCCCTCAACTTCCAATTTTTCATTTTATTTGTGGCACTCCTTTGGGGGGGTGCCCCCCAAATTATTTAAAGGCCCCCTGAATTAAAAAGTCCTGGCTACAGGCCTGGATCTCTTTAACTTTAATCTGAGCTTGTTTGCTGCTGTTCCCCCCTCTTCCCTTGGAACAGGTGTTTCTCTGATTAACATTAGAACAATTCCTCTTAATGTGGCCTCAGTTCCCACAGAGTTGACAGATTTTCTCACTTTTGTTATTTATATTCAAAGCCATTTGGCTAGTCTCTGATTTCTCAGATTCACTTTCAGGTGTTCTGAATTCTCTGTCTGAGTATGCACCCGCCAATTGATGGATAACACTTTGGAGCAACAAATCATTCTTCGACTCAATCCCGGAAGCTATACTGTCATATGGTTCTGGCAGGCTGATTAAAATTAACACAAGCATATCCTCATTTGGAATTTCTTTTCCTGAAGCTCTCAATTGCTCAGCTAATTCCAGCATCTTGTCAAGATACTGCCAGAGGTTAGCACCTTCCTGAATTCTTATGCTCAACAAGCATTTCTGAAGATACAGCAGCATCTTTAAGGAGGATTTAACATGCTCCTTCCAATTCCTTTCCAATTCAGTCCAATTCAGGTATCTTAATGACTGTTAATGCCTGTCTGTCTGTTAAACCAGTGATAATAGCACCTCTTGCCTAGTCATTTTTGGCATCCCGGGCTGTCTGTTGCTCTCCATCTTTGGCTGGGCATTCAGTCTTGGTAACAGTCCACAAGCCTCTTTTAATGAGGTGGATCTTCATTCTTCCTCTCCAAATTGAATAGTTGCTCTCCATGAGCCTGGCTATCCAGTGACCATGCTGTGCACCACAGGAGGTTTCCATCTTTGTTCCTTTGTTTTCACCTGCTCATGCCAAAGAATGCTTGGTGATCTTTACTCAGAGATGTGCTTTATCTGAGCCATCATAACCCCTGTTGGCAGAGTAATTAACACAGCATGGGTGCACAACCTGATTAAAAATGTATCTTTTAGGAACTAATATAGTTGATAGGAAAGAGGAAAGACAGAGATAGGTTCCTAACAACATCTTGATCAGAAAGAACTTCCGGGAAGAAGGCAAAACTGCCCTAAGAGTAGCAATCTGGAGACAGACAAAGAATGACACTTAGCAAGAGAGAAGGTACTGACTTCACTATCCTGTCTTCTTGCTGTCCCCTTCAAGGTCTTCTTCTCTTCCTCTTTGTACACCAGACATTGCCTTTCCCAACAGTAGTAGCCAGGGCTGATGAGTTGCAGGCTTTCATCAGATAGTCATATATTTGGAGTAGTATCAGATACAATTTTCTGGTTTTTTAAAAAATATACAAGCCCTCAAGTAATGAATCATGAGGATGACCTGGCCTGTGGCTAGGTTGCCCAAGCCAGAAGAAAGGAGGGTCACCGATTTGCAGTCTGGAAGGCTTGAGTCCACTTCCTTTTTGAATTTCATTATTTTGTGATAAATCTCTATTTACAAGAATTCTTGCTTGTTGTTTAGTATAAATTGCTTTTTCAGCTTCTAAAAAGATTAAGACCATTTGTTTTTCCAGATTTGCTTCAAAATATTCAATTGTATTGAAAATAGTTCTTACATTGTTTCTAAGTAGTCTTTTTGGTAGAATCCTGCTTGATCCTGATGTATTTATTAACTGGATCAATATTTGTTTCAATCTTGTAGCTAGAATACAGGCATAGATTTTATAGTCCACATTTAATAAGGAAATTGGTCTATAGTTTTTAATTTCTTTTTCATCTGAGTTTTGTTTGTGTATCAAAGTTATGAAGGTGTCATGAGTACTGCAGAGGATGAGCTCCTGGCCCCAGCAGAGCCCACACCTGACCTGGATGAAGTCCCAGAGCCCATCAGTGTATCCTTGCCACCCTTCTCAGCAATAGCTGAGGAAGAACAATGCCTGGCAGACAGCCCCCCTGATTCGCCTCCACAGGTGGCTCGCTTATGGAGCCAGCTCTGCCAGGACTTAGCATCCTGGCGAAGGGAGGCACGCCTGCACAGCAGGTGGTCCCTCAGCCCTGAGTTCTAGCAGGAGCTGGGATGCACACGCTGAGCACTAATTAACAGTGGCACCTACAGGGTATTTAGCTCCCCACCCAATGCTGGTTCCATGTGCCAGCAACTAGTCAACTTGACGACAGTCCACACCTACCTTGCCTGAATCCCCAATTCCTGATCCGTGCTCTGAATCCCTGGTTTCTTGACCTTGGCTTGGAATGACTACACTCTTGGTTCTTGTTTTGGACTCCTGATACTCGGCTCCTATTTTGCTACCCCTTGGCTCTGACTTTGAACTGGACTCGGACTCTCTCTCTCTCACCCTGCCTGCATCCCATCCCTACCCGCATCCCAGCCTGTGACAGAAGGCTTCATTCCAAGTTCCTGGTATTTTGTCATCAGTTCTTATACTCTGTATAACATATTTTAAAGGTAGTATCAGTTGGTCTTTAAAAACATGGTAAAATTCTGCCATTAAACCATCAGTCAGTAAAACAATAAATCACCATGTACAATTAGACAATTTTTGTTTGTTTTTATATGCTATGTGTGGATTTTAATTATTAGCATAATTACAACAGTATCCCTACAGTATAAGGTATACAGTTTAGCAGTACATTTAAAATAATACAGTTACTAGTTACAGAAACAATCAAGACAAACAACAGAGTTCTAGTACACTATCCGTTTGAGTGTCCTTCATCAGGTTTGTCATTCTGTTATTGTTTCTTCACAAGCATGAAGTGCTGCAAGCCATGTTTCAAAATACTAGTTCTTATACGATTTTTGATGTACGCTACCATGCTTAGATTCTGGTGACTGGGGAGCTCCTTTAGCTAGCTCTAATGTGACTGGGTCTACAGCATATTGTAATTGGCTGAGCCTCCCTGAGTTGGTCTTTAAAAACATGGTAAAATTCTGCCAGTAAACCATCAGTGCCTGGTGTCTTTTCCTTTTTTTGTTTCTTTAATGCTTCTGTAATTTCACAAGTAGTTATTTGGTCATTTAAAATTTTCCTTTGTTCTTCAATAAATTGATATGAATTAAAGGTAAAGGTAAAGGCTCCCTTGCTCGAAAGCCAGTCGAATCCGACTCTAGGGTTGCGGTGCTCATCTCCGTTTCAAAGCCGAAGAGCCAGCGCTGTCCGAAGACATTTCCATGGTGATGTGGCCGGCATGACTAAACACCAAGGCGCACGGAACGCTGTTACCTTCCCACCGAAGTGGTACCTATTTATCTACTTGCAATTTCTTGCTTTCGAACTGCTAGGTTGGCAGGAGCTGGAACTAGAGACAGGAGCTCACTCTGTCTTGCTGCACCCGGGTCTTGAACTGCTGAACTACTGGCCTTCCACAGCCTGCAGTTCAGCGTCTTAACCACTTGAGCCACCGCAGCTCCATGAATTATTATTATTATATGAATTATATTTCTTTAAAAAGTATTTAATCTCCTCTGGTGTAACTTCTCCTTTTTGATATAACTTTCTGTAAAATGTCTCAATTATTTTTTTAAAATCTTTGAGCATATTTTCTTCTTCTCCTTTGCCATTCTTTAAAATATTTATACTTCTTTTGTCTTTCCTTTTCGTAATTTATATGCTAGCCATCTGGTTGGTTTATTGGCATTTTCAAAAAAAGTTTGTTTTGCATAAGTAATTTTTTAAAGCCATTTCTTCTGTCAATAGGCAATTCATTTGATGTTGTAAAAGCTTTAATTTAAAGTTCAGCTAGGGTATCCTGCTTCAAATTTTCTTCCTGTTTCTTAATTTGTTCCTTAATTTATAAAAACTTTTCTGTTTTTTGTTTTTTTATATGTGCTGTTTCCCTGATTATCCAACCTCTGGCATAAGGCTTAAATGCCTCCCATACAATTCTAATAGAAATATCCAGTTGGATATTCTGTTTAAAAAACCATTTGAAACCCCCCCCCCGATTCTTCAATAAAAATGCATTAAAAGTCCATCTATTTTTCTTTGGTATTATCTTGTATTATGAGCATAACAGGACTGTGGTCTGCAAATATTGCTGGTAAGATTTCCACTTCTATTAAATTGTTTATGATTGTTGAAGAGATCCAACACATATCAATCCTTGAACATGACTTATATCTTGCTGAATAAAAGGTGTAGTCTTTCCTTTTTGGATTTCTAGTTTTCCAAGAATCAGTTAGGTTATGTTCTTCTACAAGTTGTAAGAATGTATTAGGAAGTTCATTGCCCTGTTTCTGTTTTTCAGTTATTGTTTTTCTATCTGAGAGCCTATCAAAAACAGCATTATAGTCTCCAATCAGGCAGATTTCATCATAATTTTGTTTAGAAATAAGTTCCTGTAACAATTTTAAAAAAAATTATTGGAGTTGATTTGGTGCATATATATTTATAATTAAAGTTATTTTACCTTGTCTTTGCACTTGAACTATCAAAATTCTACCATCATCTGAGCCGTATACTAATTCTGGATGCAAATGTTCTTTACCATATGTCACTACACCTC
The DNA here is from genome assembly GCA_029375565.1 of Gekko gecko. Lineage (NCBI taxonomy): Eukaryota > Metazoa > Chordata > Lepidosauria > Squamata > Gekkonidae > Gekko > Gekko gecko. Next base: position 78,878,121 of record JAPDNY010000003.1, on the reverse strand, counting down.
GCTTTTTCTTTTCCTTATCTGCAGAGTTGAATCCCCCCCCCCCAAGTTTTTAAATATCCAAATATTTTTGATCTGTGTGTCATATATGAGTCCCTTGTAGACATATAGCATCTAATTGCGTCTTCTTCAGTTTTTGGTGTGGTGGTGGTAGACCAGCTCTGGGAGAGATCCCGTGAAGCTGTGCCAGATTGCCAGATTTGGTGGGGGTTTGAGGGATCTCCTGGGTTCCCAAAGAGGGGCCCTAGCAGGGGGCTTGATCTTGGACTCTCTGGGAGTGGAGGCAAATGGATTGAGTCCAAGGATCACCCTGAAGCCCAAATCTGAGTGAGAGCATCTGTGGATTCCACAGCTGCAGAGCCGTGACTTCCAGGACAGGGGAAAACAGAAGACCTCATATGAAACTTCAACAATTTCATCACTGTGAGTACCCTATAAAGCTCTATGATTAGAAGAGACTTGGATCTTATAGCCCTTTAAAGAGATTGGGGGGGGGAAATGGATGGGTGGAAGGGATCCCCCCCTTTGAAGTGGCTTGGAAGAGAATTACAGAACTTGGTAGCTGGAATACTTTTTAAGGGCAAAAAAGAAAACAGTTGGTGTCTGGATTACTATTTTTTTGGATATAATTACCTTACTCTTCTACTGTTATTTGATTTACTATAACCTTGTGGATTATAATATTAAAACATATGGATTCGTCCTGATTCAATTAAAGACCCTTGTGGAATTATAATTTGACCAACCTGGATCTTTATGAAGATATCTTACTGGATTACAGTCTATTTTAACCCCTTATTTGGATTATAAATAAAAGATAAAGAACTGTACTGTTTGACATAAAAGAAGAAAGAAAAATGGAGAAATAGAAGATGGCTACAAGCTGGTTGAAGTTCACTTTCACTTTTTAAACATCACTTCCATTTAAGATATGTTTTAAATTTGTAACTGTCATGTCTTTGAAAGTTATATGTTGTTCATACTAAAGTACAGCTTGTCCAGAGCATAATGTAAACTGTTGATAATTACTTGTGTGTTTACACTGACTAGGAGGGTGTTTGTGGGCAACTAAAAGAATCTTTCATTTTAATATAAATAGGTATTAACTGCTTTTGTATTTACACTGATTGGGAAGGTATTTGTGACAACTAAGAGAATCTCTGGTTTTAATATAGTGACTACTGTATAACACAGAAGGGTGTATTGATTCATAGATATAATCCAAAATATGGATAAGAAAATGAAACCCCTTACTATCCCATCTCTTGGCCAAGGTAAATCTTTGACTGCCAGTTTGGCACAGATTTCAGCAAAAGATTTACGAACTTTAATACAAGATGCTGTAACTGCAGCTGTCAATCCTATGCAAGATAAATTATACTCATTGTCACAGCAGACGTCACAGCAGATGACAGAAGTACAAAAACAGCTTTAAGAAAACAGACAAGAGATGTCCATTTTGGCCAAAGCAGTTAATCAGATGGAAGATAAATCTGAAAAGATGCAACTTAAAGTAGATAAAGTAGAATCGAAGCAAAATTCCATGGAGGAGGCCCTCATTAAGTTAGAACTTGAGAAAGCAGCATATATTTTAAGATTTCAGAATATACCAGAGAAGCAAGATGAAAATTTGAAGTTTGAAATGGCACAAGCACTTGTAGAGTATATGGGTGCAGAAAATACATATATAATTGATGCAGCTTATAGAATGAACTCTGCTTATGCAAGGAGACATCAGTTGCCAAGAAAAATGCATGTGAAATTTTATAAAAGAGCAATAAGGGATGCTATTCTTAAGGTGACAAATGAAACACCTCTCCAAATAGAAGAGGCAGAAATAAAATTTTTAAAGGAGATCCCATGGAGAGTGGGGGAGAAGAGGAAGGAATACACCAAACTTACAAACATCCTAAGAAAGAATGGAATTTTATACAGATGGTTGCTTCCAGAGGGCCTCTTCTTATAGAGGAAAAAGATATAGAATCAACTCTACTTTTAAAGTGGAAGAATTCATTAAAACACATGGTGATGATCAGAAAACTGAGGAAGAACAAACAGAGACTACTGAAGAGGATCAACGAGAACCACTGGGAAAACCACAGCACCTGGAAAAACTGGAATGATCACAATACCCCAGATGGTCACAAGACTCAAGCTGAAGAATAAAGATGACAACAAACAAAAAAGATGGAGAGAGGAAAAATAAGAAGTCTCAATAAATGTCAGTGGATTGAATGCACCCCAGTGTAGTTTGGATCTTCTTGGGGGTGGAAATCATTATCCTTCATTGGGTGTCCAGGCTGCTGGAGACTAAGTTGGTCATGCTCCAGGAGTTAATCACAGAGGCCATCTAAAATGTCTCTGCAGGAGTTGCAACAGCTTATCGGGCATCTTAATTTTGCCTGTAATGTGGTTGCCTCCAGGTGAAGAAGAAGAAGAGAAGAGAAGAAGAGATTGGATTTATACCCCACCCTTCACTTGGAGTCTCAGAGCGGCTTACAAACTCCTTTCCCTTCCCCTCCCCACAACAGACACCCTGTGAGGTAGGTGGGGATGAGAGAACTCTAACACAAACTGCTCTTTCAGGAACAGCTGTGCCAGGACTTGTGACTGACCCAAGGTCACATCAGCAGGTGCAAGTGGAGGAGTGGGGAATCAAACCTGGTTCTCCCATATTAGAGTCTGCACACTTAACCACTACACCAAACTGGTGGGCATTCATTCAGTGGTTATGTAAGGCCACAAAGGGCCTCAGGCAGCCTCATCACAGGACTAGGGTTACCAGTGGTATTAGAGAAGACTTACAGGTGTGGTTTGAATTTCTGCAGTCCTACAATGGAGTATGTTTTTGGAGGGAGGATCTAAAATTGGAGGACCATGGGTTTAGCCTGTACCCCTAGCACCGGAGAGCATACAAAAAGGCAGGCCAGCAGTTTGTAGTATTTAGATGGCCAGCAAGGCTAAATCAGGTATGGCCCATTCCTGTTTCCCATCTTATCCAATTTTGCATAGATTTAAAAAGAAAAGGCATGTCAATCCATTCAGTCAGAGGTAAGCTGTCAGCTCTTGCTTTTGCAAGCAAAGCTGGAGGTTGGACAGATGATTCAGGTGACTTCTGAGTTCAGAAAATGCTTGACAGCTGGGCTAAGGAGGATGGAGCACCATAGGATCTCTGAAAACCCCTTTTCCCTTTATTTTGAAGGGACTGAAGGTCCAATGGGCTTCCCTCTGTGCGGATGATCACAAGGCCATGCAATCTCCTTGGTAGCCTTTTCTGGGGCACTTAGGGTTAGTGAACTGATGGCCAGCTCATGCCGGGATGTGTCTGGTTGTGCCCTGTTACTGCAGGATATCCAGAAAGGGGAAGATGGAGTGCGACTAAAGGTTAGATGCTCCGAAATAGATCAGTTGCAGGCAGGGGTGCTTATTGAGTTGGGCAAGTGCTCCAGTCTGGAGTTATGCCTGGTTACAGCACTGTGCTTTTATCTGGCTTACAGGGGAGGAAGCCCTGGTTTAGTATCCTTGAACAGGGACAGTAGTCCTTTTACTCGGTTCCAATTTTGGGCAGTCATGAAGTATGCCATGGAGGGTGGTTTGGGTCTGCTTTTGTTGCACCCTAACATATGGGTCAAAGGACCTGTATAAGTCTGATGGATTACATTTGAATGACAAGGGCAATGATATTTTTCTTGATGACTTAAGGTGAGGGGTGCAGGTGGCTTTGGGGCTGCCTGGTGGGGGTAAAGTCTTGAGCAGATGCTCAGACTTGGCTGTGGCGGGTAGGAGAATGGAAATGGTGAGCACCAGGGCATTTCCTGTTGGAAATAAGGGGGCCCACCAGGAACGGTCTTTGGGTCTTGTCACTCAGGGCTGGGAATGGGGGGAGTCTTCTTTCGGAGCACCCAGGGTTTTACATGGTTCCTGCAGACCGTATGGCTTCAGGGGTGGCAGCCAGGGGTGTTACCAACTTGACAGGCTGCTGATTGAGATCCAAACGGATGGATCAAAATTAAGGCAGGTGACTTGCCCAATTGAAGGCAAGGAGGAGTTCAGGTATTAATAACTGCCCTGCCCTTTCCACATTAGGAGGCATTCCCTCACGGGGTTACAATTATTAACAGTTAATACAGTGGCCTTTGTTAAACACATACCTTGTGTCTGCTTCTTCATTCTGACTTCGTGGGCAAAATTTGTACCATTGTTGTGAGAACTGCAGAGGTAACTTTTATCAAATGCTTTCAATACTATGTACGTGCTTTATAAATATTATGTATTTTATTAGTTTAATGATAAATTGTGTAATCAAATGCAAGTCCATGTAACTATATTTGCTCATGCCCTTCCCTCAAGTTTTTTTTTTTTTTTTTGGTTAAGCAGCTTTGGGAAGGGAACACTCATTTTATGCTTATAAAAGTCTCTAAATAGATGTGCACACGAATGGCATGGACCTATGGAGTAAATAATTAGCAACAACAACAACAACAACAACAACAACAACAACACTAGATTCAAAATCCATTATAACATTTTATTTTTATTTTAACTCCTTGATATTATGGTTGCCTTAATTGATTAGCCAAAACCTTTTAAATGCCTATGCATGGCAGTACGCCACTTTTATTTCACATTTGTGTATCTTTTCCAATTATGAACACTCCTAGAATTCATCTGCAAATTTTCACAATGTGTAAATAAAATGATGGTGGGGGGAATAACACAATTAATCTCGTGGACTTCATTGACAGAACAAGTGGAGATGGCCCGAAGTTTGTCAGATCCACATACAACAAATTTTATTGAGAGTGATTAGCAAGGATAACCTTCAAAGGCAATTTATCTGTATGGCACGATGACAACAAGTAACGAGGGCTTGGCCGTCATCATCATGCCCAAGGCGTCTGTCTGTCTATTCTCTACAGAGGCCACTAACAGTGCATTCCTAAGCAGAGTTATACTTTTCTAAATCCACTGACTGTTGCAGCCAATGGACTTAGAAGGGTGTACATCTGCTTAACTGTGCACCGCAAAGTGCTTTTCAGATCCTCTTCCACTATTTGTATGGCAGGTATGAAAACCAGAAGAAAAGCATTTTAAATGTATTCATACCGAGTTGTTTCTGAACTGATCCATGATTGTGCAAGAAGGCTGATTTATAAGTCACATTTCAACCTTTCTGCTGTGTAAAATGTACATGTGATTTTTTGGGCTTCTGCAGTCCTGCCCGTGACCTGGGAGAATCAGGCTGGTTGTATGGTTACCTTCCCAACAAAACAACAGCTATTAACTTCTGCCAGGATCAATTGGAATAATTACAAAACCCCCTCAGTGTAAATCATCCATACTACATTAATTTTCATGCCCGCCAGAGGAAATTAAGTGCCCTAATCACATTACATGTTCACCAGCACAAAATGAAGAAAGCATTTGACTGCTGTGGCCTCAGGGCATTCTGTTTGCTGGACACTTTAGATGTTGCAGAGCTGAATACGCAATTAAGATTTCCTTTTATTAACCAGTTTTTACATTACGCTCAACAGCCCCTTTGCACAATTAAATGTCCCATTTAACAAGCATGATAAAATTCTCATTAGCCTCTATTATAGGCTTTTGTGGGATCTTCCAGCTTCACTACAGCACAAATGTAATCTAATTAAATCTACCACTCAAAAACCTTTCTCCTTAGCTCTTCTTTACCCCCCAACCTCACTGCCACCAATTTCCTTGATGCTGATTATGCCTCTTGTGGAAAACAAATCCATAGAACTAAATTAATAGCATATATCCAGGAAAACTCCCAAACATGAGAGAGGCCAACCTCATGATAATTGGAGGAAAAAAGAGGCCTTGTGGAGGTCAAATGGTGTAGCCAGTTCCTACAAAAGCATGATAAAAAACAATCATACAACAATTCTTGTTACTATAAAGGTGCCCTCCACCAAACCAGGAGGAACAAGGCTGCTAAAAATGTGCAGTCAAAGCAGGGGTCAGCTCCATGCTCAGATAGCTTCTATGTTAAACTGTCGGGTGATTATGACTCTTTGAAGATGAAATTTGGCCCCTGCATACCTGTAAATTGAGTTCCCAGTATGGAATTCCAGGTACACATGTGTCATGTGTTGATAGCACACATGTCTGCCACATGGACTGTATAATGGTTGCATCAGCCCTATGTTTGCTGGAAAAGCTACTGAGCAACTCCCTCAGTCCTATTGCTGATTTACGTTACTCTCCAGCATGGCTCTCCTATACATAGAGAGTAAAGGATGTGGTTTTTATACTACACTTTGTGTAATGTACTATTCTCTAAGAAGTAGTTCCATTCTGAAGGCCAAAAACAGTTCTGGGCTTTCCATAATCACCAGGATTTTCTGAACCTCAGCCCAGATAAACCACTGACTTCCAATGTACCAATTGTTTTTTTAAATCTAATTAACAGCTTTTTAAATCTCAGGGTTGTACAGCATGGCTGAAGCAAGAGGGACATCTCAGTCATTATAAAGAAACAAATATGTATGGTTTGTACCCCCAGGGGTCATTTCATAGAAAAAGAAGTGCAGAAGCTCATTAGCTTAACACATTAGCATTACTTATTTGCATATGCCACACCCCTTGACATCACCGGAAGTGTGTCAGAAGGCAACACCCACTGCTCAGGCTCCACCCCCAAAATCTCCAGGTATTTCCCAACTCAGAGAAAGAAAGAGAGAGAGAGAGAGAGAGAAAAGTGATGGGAAGGAAGGAAGAGAGACGGGACTTCCGGTAGCACTGCAGCACCGCGGGAGAAACTTCATGACGCTCCTGGGTTTCCCCATCTTCTCTTGCTTTTTTGAAGCCTTTCCCAGTCCCAGGGACCCTCAAGGGCTTCCCCCTATCTCTCGGAGGGAGGTTGGGATGCAGGAGACTCACTTCGGCACCCCTGAGAATGGTAGTTCAGCAGGGAGAGACCGATTTTGTCTCGAGGCAGAAGCTGGAGAAGAGGCAAAACATGGCTGTCATGTTTTTGCTATAGCCATGACCACCAGTTTTTAGAGACTAAGAACTTTAAAATACAACAAAACTATAACAACGAAGATAAGAACGGGCACTTTGCACAAGAATAAAACAACAATTTTTTTATTGGAATATGCCCCCCTCTACTGCAAAAGAATGGGAGAAAGCGGCTGAGAAGAGAAGCTGAGCAGTGAGTACTTTGAATGAGATGGTGCGGGTAAGAAACTGTCTTTGAACGCTGAATTGAGTAACTTTTGAAACCAACCGCTGTATAAATCATGTATTATATCATGTGGAATTATTAGTTGGAGTATACTCTGTTTGACTTTTGAATAAAGAAGCTAAGAGTATAATTGAGCAGGAAAATGGCGACGGTAAAAGGCAGCACAGAAGAAGAGGATTGGGAAAATATGGAAATTGGAAATTTAACATGGGAGCAATTCCAAAAAATATTGAGAGAGGAAATACAATAGCCTGCAATTTTTTTTTTTTTTAGAAAAACCTGTTATGTGGATGGATCTGGGAAAGGTGGAAGAAATAAGGAAGGAACAGCAAAGGGAAAAATTTCAAGACGTAGTACTTATAATAAAGGAGGAGGAGGAGAGAAAGTGAATTGTAGCCAAGAAAAGCCGACAAGCTTTATGCCTAGAAAAATATAAAAAATGATTAAAAGGAAAGCAAAGAAGTCTATCAAGAGAATTGCCATGAGTGACAAAAGACTGAAATTTAAATATAGGAAACATGAACGGAAAAAATTGAGATTGAGACTCTGTGAAAATAAAATCAGAAGGCATTTGGAGACTAAAAAGGAAGCAAAGAGGTCTCTAAAGAGAACTGTTAAGAGAGCTGCTAAGAATAATGAAAGTCTGAAGAATCAATTCATGGAATCTGGACAGAAAAAAATGAAAATAAAGCTTTGGAAACACAAAAACATAAGACATTTGGAGAAGATATTGGAAAAAAGAAGGCTTAGCAAAATAAAAAAGATGATAAGAAATATGATAGCATTGTGTTTTATGTACATAAAAAAAGGAATGAAAAGGAGTAGTAATGATTCCTAGGAAAGAATGTTGAGAAATTATGTGTTAATGGATGAGTCGTCCTTAGAAAAGAATAATGAGAAATTATACTTAAATAGATGGCAGGCTTTATTGTAATGAATATTTGCTTTTGCCTTTACATACATATGTAATGAAAGCTTTGGAGTTTACAAGATACTTTGGTCTTAATATGTTTTGTAAAAGGACTGAGATTAACTACTGGACGGACAGAAATGGGGATATTATTTAAGATTATAAAATACATGAGTTAATTTTTGGTGGTATGATATATTCATAAAATTTGTAAGAAGTACAATTTCCAGAAAAGAATGATGAGAAATTATGTATGTCCTAGCTTAAAGAATACTTGGTTTGTTTGTTTTCTGGTCTCTTTTTAAAATATACATGAAGGTCTTGAAGTCTATATGATACTATGGCCTTAACAGGTTTCTCAAAAGAACGGCTCTCCACGGCTCTCCCACCCTGATCAAACCCCCGCCACCCCCGCACCCCCCACACCAGACAGGCCAATTGTGCCTCTCCCACCCCCTGATTAAGCCACCCCACTCCCCTGCACCAGCAAGGCCGCCCACGGAGGGTCAGCCGTGGGTGAGGGTGGCAGCTGACTCTCATCAGTCCCTGACACCTGTATGTCTTCTGTGTCCTGGTCATCTGGAATATGGGCCGGGGACATTGGGATATACAGGGTGCACAGAACAATGGAGGGAGCCAAAGCCGAGCATCTCCTTGGGGCCAACCTGTGCAGATTCTCCACCATATGTCCTGGGTGTGTCATTGAGTATCCACCTGCATGATTGGAGAGGGGTTAGCATGGAAGTGGGTATTCTGTCGCTGGGTTCTGGGTCCCCCACCCCCACATGCCCCTGCAGGGCCGGCGGGGTCCAGGCCTTTGTGGGCAAATGTGGCAGGTTGCCTCTGTCCTCCATCCCCTCATCACTAGATGTGACCTCTGGTTGGTTGTCATACTGGAAGACCACAGCATTATGCAGTGCCCCGAGTTGTGGCATCTGTGGCTGCCCAGGGTCATGTGGGGATGCAGTGGTTGCTGCAGTCCTGGGGGCATCCAGTGTATAAAACCCACTCTTTTGGCTTCCCATCTCCAAGCCATCCATGGAGCCACTGAGACCCCATGATTCCTGGGAGTCATCTGTGGGGGTGGAGGGGGCCCTCAGTGTCCAGGGCCAGTCATCACCCCACATGGGCCCTACCCACTTAGCAACATACTGATGGGATGCACACACAAACGTACCACTGAGTACCTCCACTCTGCAACCAGCCAAAATGATGGGTGGGATGAGTGGATGCTTACCCACCTTGGCTCAACAAAGGTCATCAGAAAGTACCCAATCGTACGTTGCTCCATCCGCCATGAGGCACTGGACCTGTTTCTTGGCTTGGCCAAAGGAATTATTCCAAAGCTTCAAGGTGGACTGCTCTGTGTGAGTTGCAGGCCCCATGGCCAAAACACGTTCCACTGCCCTACATCAGAAAGACTGCCAATGGGACACCACAGAGTTGCTTTTTGCTGATGCCAGTGCTGCCCCTGCATTCCCCACCACCAGACTGAAAAGCAGTATCTTCTCTGCCTCTGTCCAGTTCAGCTGGCGTCACCCTCCTGCTCCGCATGCACTCCCAGCTGTCATGTCTCCCATATGCTGAGGAATGCAGAAGTGGGCACCTCAGATTGGAAAACACCTCTTTCCTCAGGGCATGCCCACCCCACTTTCCAATGGCAGGGCAAGCAGCAGAGGGGACATCCCACTGTCTGGCAACTTTTGAGACCACAGAACTGTGGGTAGGTAGTGTCCCCGGCTCTTTGGCAGTGATCAGGGCATGTGCTATGCTCACTCCCAACACCTCATGTGCTCACTGCCCCCCTTACATGTCCTTAGGGTCCACACAGGCATGAGCAGCATGTTGCCCACTGCTCACTGCCCCCTGCATGCTGAGAGTTCACCACATCCATCTCCTACCAATTTTGTATGTCTGGGCCATGTGGTAGTGGAGGTACCACCGTAGGGCATGTTAGTACTGTGAGTGAATGAGCACTCTGTGCATTGAGGACTGTGTCTGCCTGGACCACTTCTGGCAAGATTGTGCCACTATCCAGGCCCTATGTGAGGTGCTTGGATGGACCCGCAGGGTCAGGTCATAGGCCCACGACCTATCCCCATGTTGCAGAAGATTCTCATCTCCCTCACGTTCTTGGCCACTGTCTCATTCCAGGGTGTTGTGGCCAAGGTCCTTGAGGTGTCTGCATTTGTCCTGGATGTCATGCTAGTCAGGCTGCAGGAACATGTCCACTTCCCCATGGCAGATGGTGAGTTATGAGCAATGTTCCCTCTAAGCTGAAGTGTCTTGTGAGCAAAAATTCTACTTTGTGAGCTCCTGGCATGAAAGTTGTGAGCAGCCGATTTGGCTGCTGCATAAATCAGTTTGTTCGGGAGCCATCCTTCCTGAGCAGAGACAAAAAAGTGTAAGCAGGAGGCTAAAAAACTGTGAGCTAGCTCACACTAACTCAACTTAGAGGGAACACTGGTTATGAGCCACCTTTGCTGCCATTGCTGGGTTCCCAAATGTTGTTGGAGGAGTTGACTGCACACATGTCATTCTAGTCACTCCCAGGGAGGAGCCACAGGTCTACCACAAAAGGCATCACTTCTACAGCCACAAAGCAGGTCAAATGCTAGGAAACTGGACATTGACTGTGAGGCTTTTGTGAGCTATTTTGCAGATAAAGTCTTGTCACTCTGCCACGACCTGCCCACCAGAGTTGAGACAGTGAGTGAAATTGAGGCTCCATACTTGTCTTCTAGTCAGGTTATGGATCGTTTCAACCCACACAGCCTAGAGGAAGTTGACAAATTGCTCTTAACTGTATGCCCCACCACGTGTCTCCTTGATCCATGCCCATCATGGCTAGTTAAAGCTGGTTGCGATGGGTTCCAAGGTGCCCTAGGGGAGATTATCAACAAGTCCCTTTTGGAAAGTCTGTTCCCTGGGAGACTTAAGGAGGCTGTGGTTCATCCCTTCTTGAAAAAAATCATCTTTGGATCCGGCTGAATTGGCTAACTAATGGCTGGTTTCCAACTTGCCCTACTTGGGCAAGGTAATCGAGAGGGCCATGACGGTCCAGTTACAGAGTTTTTTGGATGACGCTTCCACCTTATATACTTTCCAGTCTGGTTTTCGTCCAGAACATGGGACGGAGACAGCACTGGTCACCCTCAAGAACTACCTCCAGAGGCACCTGGATCGAGGTGGATTGGCAGTGCTGTTGTTGGACCTGTTGACAGCGTTTGACACGGTTGACCATCTGCTACTGATCCACCACCTTGTCGACTCTGGAATTCAGGGGCTTGCCTTGTAATGCCTTGCATCCTTTCTTCAGGGTCAGGGACAAAGTGTGGCACTAGGGGAACAGCCGTCCCGAAAGCACCCACTGACCTGTAGAGTGCCTCAAGGTGTAGTGCAAGGCAACTGGTCATAAACTGAAACCCCAACAAAGAAGTATGATTTTGTTGAGAAATGGTTTTCCTTTTTTGAGTATATTATATTAAACCCTAATGATCTATGTACATTGCCAAAAAATACAGATTTTTGATTTTATTAACTTTGGTATGACTTAATACTGCAATTGGTGTACCAATTGGTGCCGTGAAGGCATCTGACTGATTCTTTTATTGTTTTCTGTAGTTTTGACTATAATGTTTATATAAAAATAAACTAAGTTTTAAAAAAGGTTGTTTTTGAAGTGCAAAAACTGCCCAGTAATCATAAGTGAAAAACATAGATGGGCACGGTCAGCAAACAGGGTCCAAAGTGCAAAGCTTAGAAAGTATGTTTGATAAGAAAACAAAGTACTAGGAAATAAGGACTTTGTGATAGAGGTGTGCTGATGGAAACACAGTGATGAAGAAAACACAGAGAACTTTCCTTTCAGTGGCGAAGGATGGAAAAGGCACAAAGACAGAGCTATCACCTGAGTATGCCAGCCAGTACCCTGATGGTGAGGATTAAAGGCTGTTTTTATCACCAGCTTCAGATAGATAATCCTTCTAGAGAAGCCATTTTAAGACTTTCCTTTTTCAGCTACCCTTTGAAAATTACAGAACAGTTAGAAAGGGGATGCCCGTTAAGAGACTCTGAAGTCCAAATGAAGAATCAATAGGACATATAAACAAGCTCTGTAAAATCATCCCCTGCTAACAAAAACAAAGAAATGTATGGAGGAAGCTCCCAGTTACCCTGTGGGACTATTTCCCCCTCTTCTGGATTTTCCTATGTAGACTGCAAAGGAAAATGTGATTTTATAAGTTTTAAAAAGCTTTTCTTTCTCTGAGCCAGGAGAGGATACTCAGGCACCATCCATAAAATGTGCTGCACATTAAAGGTCTCTTTTTTTTGACACCTTCCTCATCTGGTCAAACCTTGCTTTTTTTTTTTTTTTAAATACAATTTATTATTGGATATATCACATGTTCATACAATTTAAACAAACCAATACATATCCATTTTTCTTTCTCCCTCTCCCCCCAAACAAGGCTTCCCGCACTGCTCCAACCCCCTTGATATTTCTCTTATACAATTACATTTACTACTAAACATATTTCTTTTACTAATGGTAACAATTCAAAGATCTGAGTCTCTTTCCACTTCTCCTCAATAGCTGTCAAAACAAATCAAACCACGTTTTACATCCCAATTCTTCAACAAGTATTCTTGAAAGTCTTTCCAGTCTCCGAAAAAGGTTTCGTCTTCTTCATTGTTTAATTTTCTTGTTAATTTGTCCATTTCTGCCATAAACAACGTCTTTTTAATCCATTCCCATGTTTCAGGTACTTTATCTTGTTTCCAACATTGAGCAAAAGTCAGTCTAGCTGCTGTAATCAAGTACCATAGTAGTGTTCTCTTGGCTACATTTATTTCTTCCATTTTAAGACCTAACAATAACATCTGTGGGTCTTTCTTAAAAATACATTTCAAATTTTTTTGTATCTCCTTGTGGATCTCAGTCCAATACTTTACTGCTTTATCACATGTCCACCACATATGGTAAAAAGACCCTTCATGTTTCTTACATTTCCAACATTTGTTATCTGGTCAAACCTTGCTGATTGTAACCAATACTCTTCAGAATTACCCCCTTTGCTATTACTTTGCCAGCTTCTTCTCAACATGCTATGTAACATAATTTATGGATATTTCCTCACAGAAAACAAACCACTGCCTTTAATAGGTTCCCTTTGTGGCAAAGGGATAGTACATTAATCACTAGTACAGCCCTCCCTGAATAACTTACATTCTGGGTTAGAAAACCTGCTCGTGAAAACTGCCCAGAAGTCTCCAGGAAAATGGATTTCCACGGCTTTAGGGCAGTCGATGGCAATCTCACTTTGGCCCTATTACGCACGCACAGCTTACTGCAGAGAATCCGAGCAGTCAGGCCTTTAAGCTTGACTTCAGATCCTGTGCCTGCCATACGTACCATTCTTCTTTCTCCAGGGTATTTATTCTGCAGCTAAAAGCCTTGACTGCTCAGATTCTCTGCTGTAAACTGTGAATGCAGCCCAGCCAGGCTTGATGTGCCTGCGGGCAGCCAATGGCTCCCTGCAGGTGCAGCTCTGTGCTGCCTCCTCCCACCACCCATTTAAACCTAGTGGCAGGAGAAGGCAACCCCACTGGGAGTCATTTCTTTTTCTTTTACAGCAATCTGAGACGAGCAATAGTCTCCTATGCTAGATTCATGCCACCTGTTAAAAAAATGCAAAACAATGGGGGACACACCAATGAACGGTGAAAGGTACAGAGTGGGTGGAGTGACCTGGATGTGGGTGTAAAAGGGGTGGGGAAAGGGCGGTGGGAATCCCAGAGAATCTATAGGCTTTTCGATTATCTTCGGCTTGGAAGTGAAGGAAGGGAAAGGCCGGCACAAAAGCACGCTCAGAAAACCCAGGGAAATGGCAAATGGAAAGCGAACTGAGCACTGATGGGAGGACAAACAATGCAGAATGAAAAAGAAACCCCTGTGGACATGCACACGGTAAGCCCAGAGTGGCATTTTCCAGACAGGACAGGAAGCAGTCTGTAAGGCACGTGGGCCATGGCACATTTTAAGTTAAATATGGATATCACAATGGGTCTTCCACCGTCAGATGATCCAGTACACACACACACACGCATATAGACTGGACCATCCGTCATGCTGTTCCTCCTTAGACTTCAATAAGGCTTTTCTGGTTTTTTTGGTCATCATCACAGCTGACTTATGGCAACTCCACAGGGTTTCTAAGGCGGGGGTGGGGGAGAGACAGTGTGTTTAAAACAGCACATGTACTTTTATTTTTATTTAGGCCAAGAATTAGAAAGGTGGGGATCTGTAAAGGGGACATGAGCACAAACCTATAGGTATCCTCTGCAGCCAGCTCTTCCACAGTTCATATTTAACCACACTGATTTTCTAAGATTGTCTGGAATAGGAAATGTTACACATGTACTGAATACAGTAAGGGGATTTTCAAGCCAATCCCACTGCTCTTAAAATGTTGTATCTGTCTTCACCATAAATACTTTGTAGGTAAAAACTAGTATCTAGAATTCTTCCCAGACTTTTGTAGTTATAATGTACTCCTGGTGAGCGATTTCTGCCAGGAAACACATAGATATACAGAACAGTTTGATGTTAAGAATTAGACTTTCCTTTCCTTTCCTAGATTCTTTTGTAAATTCCATTATCTCACAGGGAATCTATTAGTCCAGAATATGGTCATCTCCCAGATCATAAATACTATTTCAGGTTCTGTGTGTGTGGGGAACCTTTTAATTAAGCCTTTTGGCAGAAATAGCTTTAAATGCTAATTTTTGTAATCAGCAGGAAATGACGTTATCAGTTCCTCCTTTGATAAGCACAGAATGGGTCCAAGGTTAAAAGCAGAGAAACTCAACATTTTCTCCCAATTAACTCTTTAGGTCTGCATGTCATAGTAAAACAAAACTTTCATCACAGTGAATGTTAAATCTTTCAGCAAGTAATGAACAGATGTTTTTTGTGGGGGGCAGACAGACACAAGATTTGAAAACTGTTTCAGCTCTGTCTATATATCCAGGGCTATTTTTGGGCAGGAATGCACAGGAACGGAGTTCCGGCTGGCTCCCAAGTTGGCCACGCCCAGCAGGAACTCATTAGCATAATAGGCCATACCCAACAGCAGAAACTCATGAAGATTGGCTGCATTAGGGGTGTATGGAGTTCCTGCTACAAAAAAAGCCCTGGTTTGACAACAAACAAGGTAAATAGAATATGAAGCAAAAGGTGGGTGTGACTGGATGACCACACTTCTGGTAACATGGGGGTGTGGCCTAATATGCTAATGAGCTGTGCTGTCAGGGGTGTGGCCTAATATGCTCATGAGTTTCTGCTGTTGGGTGTGGCCTATTATGCTAATGAGTTCCTGCTGGGCTTTTTCTACAAAAAAAGCCCTGTATATATCCATTTTAGATCCAGAACAATCTAGGAGATATGGCTGGGTACTTTGGGAGCAGTCTTAAGCAGGTTAATTTAGAAGTAAGTCCCATGTCGTTTGATAGGGATTATTCTTTAAGAAAGAGTAGTTAGCCAAAATCCTTTTTTCCCAAGGGAATCATTAAAGAGCATCTGAGTCATTTGCTAATCATGTTCAAATGAGGCCTAAAACAAAAACATACATAGCTTCAGCAGTGAGCTGGTTGTAGAACTGCACTCACTGAAGATGTGACCCATCCATGGGCTTTTTCTCAGAATTGGACTCAGAGGAAATCTGGTTTTCTACAGCAGCAAGGTTGGAACAGTGTTGATTGGCTGGCTCTTGTGTCAGTTATTAAACTACTTCCTCCATTTTCAGGGAAGGGCCACCCTCAGCACATATGGTTGACCCTCATGTCCACCACAAAGCTACCTACTTTTAGAATACAGCTGTATATAGCATAGATAAACCTTCGGGTTATAGGCCAGCCTTCGGGTTAGTTACTAAGTCAGCTTTCTCATTTTTCCAAAGAGAATTTCAGCTCTTTAAAAACAATGCAAAAATATTTTAAAAGTGCTATCAATGTTCCATCAGACAAATGGACCAGGAATGTAAACAAAGTGGAAAACACATCTGAAAAATGTGAGTGAGGGCTGCATAGGAAGAGGCAACTTGGGTTCAGTCCCCAGGCTGTATATGTCTCTTTACAAGAACAAAAGCTGGGGGAAGGGGACCATCTGTAACAAGGAAGACCCTAACTCCATGGTCCCCTAAAAGTCATCCTTCCTGTTCACATATGCATTGGCAGCCAACTTTATGCAAGAGGCTCATAGCCTTTCCTTTGTACACAGTAAGTACCGATTCATTTCTCAATGAACTTCCTTCCTTTCTCTGTCTTCCTTCTTCTTAGTTGGTCTTTATGGACAACTTCTTGCCAATACCACACTTTCATTTTGCTACCCTGTAACTCTACTGCTACCACTACACTAAGCACAAAGAATCCATCAGAGACTCAAGGAATGGCCTCCGGTAGGCTGGGAGAATTCCCCATGCAGGCAAAAAAGAACATTGGAATGAAACTCTTTTTTTTTCTCTTGAAATTTTTTATTATTTTTCATACTACAAACACTACAACACTAATTTATTTATTTATTTATTTTGATTTATATCCCGCCTAGCCAGGAAATTAAGACACTACACTAAAAGATAAGCTACATAAGGATCATGCAACATGATTAGTCACAGCTTAATCAAAGTTCCCTCTATAATAAAATTGACAGAATCTACCTTCTTCTTACATTTTCTATTACTCACTGGTATTTGCATGGTTAAATCAAGTAATTTCAGTTTAAAGAATTTACACTTTCAAGCTTATAATATTAAGCTACTTCATGTTTTCCCACTATGTTTCTTTTTATCAAATTTCCATTGGACTTTCAGAAGCTTAGGGGCTGCAGCCCCTTTTTCAGAATCAGAGTCCTCATCTGGAATACTGCTCACTGTATTTTCTGAACTTCCTGACCCAATAGAACTGCTTCCTTCTTCCAGATCTTGTTCCTCTGTTGTTGTCTTGGCAGTTGCTACTCCTTGTTGTAGTTCCAGAAACATCTTTGCTTTTGAGACAGAATCTCTTTTCTTTTTTTGTCTTTGTAGTTGAAAACAGGTCCCTCAGGTATTATCCATCTGTATGGCATGGAGTTTTTCTGCAAAAAAGTAGTTAGGTTCTTATACTGTTTTCTCTTTTTTCTTAGTTCGAATGGTATATCTTTTAAGACTCTGATTTCCTTGTCTTTGATTTTTAAGATTGTACCGTTTGTGGCCGTGAGCACCACATCTCTAGTACATCACTTTGAGAATCTGACCATTATCTCCCCAGGCAGGTTTTTCTTCTTGATGAATTCCAGATATGTCCGATAGATCATATCCATATCACTTTGTAAATCATCCGCCATTAAACATGTCATTGGGGCCAATGCTTCACTTAAGATTTTCTTCAAATTCTCACCCTTCTGTTCAGGAACACCTTGAAATCTCAGAACAAAACTTAATTTTTCCTTTTGGAGTCTTAAAAGTTGGTCTTTGACAGAGGTCCTCTCTTTCTCCCCTACCTCCAGTCTTTGATTAATTGCTTTTGTCTTGGCTTCAATCTTTTTCACTAATTTTGCCATCTCCTCTGCTTTTAAATTAGTCTCTTTCAGCTGTTCTTGGAGTGCTTCAAGGTTATTGCTGAGATTAGTCATCTGATCCAACAGAGGGCACAATGCTGCCACCAACATATTGGGAAAGTCAGTATTTGCTTCCAGTTTAGAAACCAGATATGCTGATCTTGTAATTCCAGGAGAGTGCTTCAGTCTCATTGCCATCTTTTCTGCCCGTCCAGACATTGTTTACAAATTGTGGAAAGTTTTTAAAAGTCAAAGAAAGTTTGTTTATAAAGCCACTTGTTAGCTCTGAGTTTTACTTGCATCAAACTAAAATTCCCATTGCTCCTAGCCCCTTCTATCGCTTAAATAGTTCGTTCAAAGTTATGAGGGGGGCAAGCTCCCTCCCCCTCCATTGCTATCAGATTGGGGCTTCAGATGGGCACTTCACCGCATAATCAGGGAGAAAGGAATAACACTCATGCTTCTTTCCATGCCAGCTGCAGAGGTAGGGAAAGCTTTGAAATTTCGCTAGATCTCTTGTTTGCTCATTTGGTGTGTGCCTCTAGATGTCATCATGGTGCCACAGCAGCGGGATCTTATGGGGCAAAAAGGAGCCTCAATCCCTTGACCACGGCCTCAGGCAAGGCACCTCTTGTGCCCCAGGTTGGGAGACCTCTCCAGGGACTCTGGGGGGGGGGTCCGGAATTGTCCGGTACCCCCTTCTGTCCGCTGCGTCACAGGCTGCTCCTATCAGAGCTCCGAAAGAGTGTGCCCACCATTTGAGTTGCTGAAACCGAAAATCTGGAATGAAACTCTTTGACCATAACCTTCAGGCAGTGATTTTGGGCCTCTGTACAATTAAAATTCCTTTGCTACACAGGACTAAGATCACTCATTTTTCCAACCTAAGGAACATTCTCTTTATATGGCAACATCCTCCCATATTGTTACAATTTTCATTTCAATCTATTTAAAATTGTTACCATTTCACATGAATTAAACAGCTTCTTTTGCATGGTCTACATAGCAATCTGAAATATTAAGGATGCACAGAGAGTATTCCATCTTTCTGTGTTATACCTCTGAGGATGCCAGTCACAGCTACTGGCAAAACATCAGGACCTACAATGCCAAGACCATGGCCACACAACCCGGAAAATCTACAACAACTAATGAACTCCAGCTGTGAAAGCCTTCGACAACATATTGATTGATGCACAACTATTCTCATGATGCACACAACACACTACATATCAATTGCTTCAGTTGCACAAACCTTCACTGGCAAGTGAGGATTTTTTTTTTTAAGAAAGCACTTTAAAATTGTAGAATTTACTTTCCTTCTTTATAAAACTGAAAATTTAGATTTAGCCAGTATGTGCTGGGAGAGAATCCAACTTTTTGTTCCAGTATTTGATGGCACTGAATAGTGCATTGCCAGAGTATAATTGAAGAAGAAAAGATGAATGGCAGTTATATATGAAGAAGGGAGCCCCTCCTGAGTTTATTATTGGTACCAGATACAGAGGAAGATGATTAACTCTTTCAAACTAAGTTCTTTGGATGGCAAAAGGAAAAAAAACCCTAGCCCATGTGAATGCATTTTTAAATTTCTTATTTCTGTGATTTTGCTTATTTTGTCATTAGTATTTGTAGGAAAGGGAAGGAGGCTTTGATTATAAAAAGGAGGGGAACAGATTGAAAAAGATCTGGACAGATAGTCTGACTGCTACATTTTAAGGAATACTTGAGTTCACTGTCAAAGATAATTCTCTCGTTAAAGTAAAGGTAATGTCAGAAGTCCCAACTCAGTCAGCCAAACACCATGCCTTGTGGTTCAAACAAGAATAGCGTTTATTTAGAAAGCTGCAATAGAAAGGTCACTGGAGCAGATACATTGTTCAGAATAACTTGGTTACAGAAAGCAGGCGGTTATACAGGGAAGGGGGTGAATGGGGACCCCCCTTCTACCAATCAGAGAATACCATGCGAGTGGGAATCGAAAGTTACTACGCTAATGAAGTTCCCACCGCCCCCATTACTTTCAGCAAACTGCCGCTTTGAAAGAGATAGGAGAGCTCGCAGCTTTGACTCTCCAAGGTCAGAATGTTCAGTCTACCAGATAGGGGTTACCAGAGCCACATTCCATTCTCACACATCAGGCATAAATCAACCCCTACGATCCCAACCTCCCACCCGTTACGCCACCATGGCGCCCAAAGTCCTCCTCCCCTCCCTCCATCCATCATGGCAGGACTACCTGACATGCAGCCCTCCCGAAAATAAATCTACCCCTTTGGTTTGTGGGGGTACAGTTTGTGAAACGCCCGGATCATCCGGGGGCCCGAATATTTTCCGCCCTGACCCACTCCCTCTGTTCAGGCCCAAAATCAACCCATTCCACCAGATAAAATAAGCGATTGCGAGAGATCTTAGAGTCCAAGATTTGCGAAACTTCGTAGTGAGGTTCCCCCCCCACCAATAACGGAGGTGGGGTGGGCTGCTTCAGTCTCCATTGGTTCTCTTCAGGCGCCCGGCGAAGAAGCCTTACATGAAAGACAGGATGAACAGATTTTAGAGACTTAGGCAAGGCAAGTTCTACAGTCACATTGTTAATAACTCTCACAATCTCAAAAGGTCCAACAAATTTCCAACCAAGCTTGCGACTCGGTTGAATACCACGTAAATTCTGCGTAGACAAATAGGCAAACTCCCCACACTTGGGAATCCAGGACAGATTGCGTTTCCTGTCCGCGTGGAGTCTGTAGGCATTTTTAGCCTCCTCTAGAGTCTTAGCTAACGACGACCAAGCCGTTTGCAATTGTTTGCACCAATCTCCAGCGTCTCCCGCCGGGAGGTCGGGAGAACTCAAAAATGGCAAAGGCGGAGCGTCATATCCATGGACCGCCTTGAATGGGGACATCCCCGTCGACGAGTGCTGAATATTATTGTAACAGAACTCAGCCAAAGGCAAAAGAGAGTGCCAATTGTCCTGTTGAAAGTTTGTAAAACATCGTAGGTATTGTTCAAGAGTCTGATTCACCCGTTCAGTCTGCCCATCGGTTTCAGGGTGATACGCACTGCTGACCCCCCTCTCCACCCCAAGCAGTGACATTAATTCACTCCAAAAATGTGAAACAAATTGAACCCCTCTATCCGAGATCACCTTAGCAGGTAAAGTGTGGAGCCTCACCATGTGTTGTAAGAACGCTGAGGCTAGTTTCTTGGCAGAGGGGATGGAGGCAAACGGAACGAAGTCACCCAGATGACAGTATTCCCCCCGCTCGGGGGTAAGTCAGTAATAAAGTCCATAGAGATCACTTCCCATGGACGAGCTGGCGTGGGGAGGGGTTGTAGTGCGCCTGGGGGTTTACCAGGTCTGGGCTTACTCATCAAGCACGTTTGGCAAGCCGATGTGAATAACGAAACGTCTTTTCGTAGCCCAGGCCACCAAAATTGTCTCTGTAGGAGCTGCAGAGATTTTACAAACCCCGTGTGCCCAGCCAGTTTCGAGCCGTGCGCCCAGCCCATCACCTCCCCCCTAAGGGAACGAGGAACAAACAGTTTGTGATTTTTACTCCAGCAGCCATGCGCATCTTGAGAGACCCCTTCCTCCCCCTTCACCTCCTCCCTGTCAGCGTCAGACATAGCTGCAGAGAATTTCGTCACCCAGTCATTGGTGGGAGGGGTTGGGGATGGGGGGAACGTTTGGCCTGCTTCCGGGTGGTAACCGCCCCTCCCAACTGGGAAGGCGTGAAAACCGAGTCACGAATCTCCTCCCTCTTGCTGTCGTGTTGTGGGAGGCGTGACAGTGCATCGGCAAGCGAGTTAGATGTCCCAGGGAAGTGGTGCAGTGTAAAATTGAACTTGGAGAAGAAATCAGCCCAGCGCAGCTGTTTGGCGTTCAAGGAGCGGGGGAGCGGAGAAGCTCGAGGTTTTTGTGATCAGTCCATACCTCGAAAGGGACCCGCGTCCCCTCTAGCCAGTGACGCCATGTTGCCAACGCTAAGCGGATCGATCCCGCTTCTTTTTCCCACACCGACCAATTCCGTTCAGTATCATTAAATTTTCTAGACACATAGGCAAGGGGGTGCAATTTACCATCCTCCCCCTCTTGGAGGATCGCCCCTCCCATAGCAACGTCAGAAGCGTCTACTTGCA
This sequence comes from Gekko gecko, assembly GCA_029375565.1. Classification (NCBI taxonomy): domain Eukaryota; kingdom Metazoa; phylum Chordata; class Lepidosauria; order Squamata; family Gekkonidae; genus Gekko; species Gekko gecko. The sequence goes on along the minus strand of JAPDNY010000003.1, from coordinate 78,856,266 downwards.
CAATGAATTTCTTAAGTTCATTCGGGTGGGCCAACACCGGCTCCGACGTAAAAAGGGCTTTCAATCGATCAAACGCCCGTTGGCACTCCGGAGACCACTCTAGTTTGGCCCCAGGTCGAGTGCAGTCGGGTGACTTCCCTTTTGTTTTAAGTAGGTCAGTTAAGGGGAGAGCCACTTGAGCAAAATTCGACAGGAATGATCTGTAAAAGTTCGCGAATCCGAGGAACCCTTGGAGTTGCCTCCGAGTTTTGGGCGGCTCCCACCCCACCACATCCTTTATTTTGTCAGGGTCCATCTCAATCCCCTTTTGGGAAATGCGGTAGCCCAAGAAAGGGATCTCCGTCTTGTGAAATTCACATTTGGATAGCTTAGCAAACAGTTTATGCTTGTGCAACGTTTGTAAAACTTCCCGCACCAGTTTCATGTGAGATTTCAGATCAGGGGAATACAAAATAATGTCATCTAGGTAAACAAGGACCCCCTTGAATAAATAGTTGTGGAGCACCTCATTGATTAAATTCATGAAGACCCCGGCGCCCCCTGAAGCCTGAACGGCATGACTAAGTATTCAAATTGACCCAGGGGTGTATTGAACGCCGTCTTGAATTCATCCCCCTCCCGAATCCAGACTCTGAAGTATGCATCTCTGAGATCTAGCTTCGAGAAAATTTTCCCCCCAGCCACCGCAGCCAACAAGTCTTTGATTAGGGGCATGGGGTAAGCGTTCGTGTTTGAGACTGCATTCAAGCCACGATAGTCGGTGCACAACCGCAACCCCCGTCCTTCTTTTTCCGGAAGAGCACGGGAGCTGCAAATGGGGAGGATGCTGGTCGTATAAACCCCCTGCTCAGGTTTTTGTCAATAAACTTCCTCAGCTCCACCTTCTCCGAGGGGCTCATGGAGTACAACTTCCCCTTGGGCAGTTTCTGTTTAGGCAAAATCTCAATAGCACAGTCTGAGTTTCTATGGGGGGGTAGTTCATCCGCTTCCTCCTCTCCAAAGACAGAAGCTAAGTCACAGTATTCTGGAGGGATTCCCTCTAGTTCTGCTTCTGCAACCCCCACCGTCACTAGGGGCTTCCCCCCCCCGTGGGTCCCCACTCTTGTTTCCATAGGTGGGACTGGCATTTCTCGGAGATGAAATTCACCTTCCCCTCCCCCATAGAACGTGTGGATCGTGATCGAAGAACCAAGCGCTCCCGAGTACCAGGGGGAAGCGGGCAGACGGGGTAACGATGAAGGGTCTCTCCTCCCAGTGTTGCCCAATCCCCACCCTCAGGGGAACAGTCTCATATTTGCAAGGTTCTTTCATGGTGGAGCCGTCCATCTGCGTAAAAACTAGGGGGTCAGTTAGTTTAATTACTTTTGCCCCCAGTCCTGTCACTAGTGTGGGGTTGATGAGGTCTCTCCCACACCCAGAGTCAATGAGAGCTCGTACTCTCACATGGGTCAATAGACCCGGGTCCACTAAAGTCACCGTGAGAAAGAAAAGAGAGGGGGTTTTGCTCACCGGGGTTTGCGCCTGGGAGTCTGGGACCTGCTGTTCAGCGCTGTTTACAGCAGGTCCGTCTCGTTTCCCGGCTGCGCGGTCTTGCCGTCTGATGAGTCCGACGCTTCGCTAAGCGGCTTGGCTTGCAGGGCTTTCGCTCCTCTCGGCTTGGCCACCGGCTTTGGCGTGGACGTGTCGAATTTCTTCTTGACTCCCTTAGGCGCTCCAGGTGAGGCAGGGGAGCTTGGGCAGCTCGCGGCGAAGTGGCCCCCTTCCCCGCACTTGAGGCATAATCCGTGCTTCATCCGGAGTTCTCTTGTGCCATCCTTCTGCTTTGGATTCGGTGTGGGGTGTTTTCCCCGGGGGCTGGTGTAGGGCCCTGGTTAACCATCGCTGCTGCATCATCCAATTTAATGGTTTTCAGGCGGTTCTCCATAGTGATGGCGGCTTGGATCCAACCAGACAGGGTGTCTGGGTCTTGGGTCTTTGTGACTTCCCGGCGAATCTCCGCATTGAGCCCCAACTTGTAGTACTCCACGAGGGTCCCATCTTGTACTCCCCGGAACTTGGCTGCGCACCTCCGGAACTCCGCGGTGTAGTCTCTGACCGATCTCGTACCTTGCTTGAGGGCGCGGATTGTCGCCTTTGCCGCCTTATTGGAGTTCACATCCTCGAATTGCTCTTTCATGGCCCACATGAAAGAATCGATTTCTCTTAATTCTTGTCCATCAGCCTGATGAAGTCCAACATACCAGTCAGCGGCCGCTCCTTTTAGGTGGGCTGCTATGACATCGACCATGTGGTCTTCGCATTGGAACAGGTGGCCCCAGGTCTCGATAAAGCGTTCAGCCCTCACGAGGAAGAACGGGAACTTTTCTGGATCCCCATCAAAGTCTGCGTCCAGGAGTTCCGCCGGCTTCGGTGGCAAAACCCCCCATGGGCGAGGGGGTGGCTGCCCCGGTGGCCCCTGCGGTCCTGGGCCCCCTGGTTGCACCGGCTGGTCGGCTGGCATGTTCTGTTGGTCTGGAGCTGGCACCGGACGTTGCTCCTGGGGAGGTTGCTCGGGTGGTTCCTCTCGCCTTTGTCGCTCTCGCTCTTCCCGGATGCCCTCCGCGATCATCTGTGGGATGCGGGCGAGGGATTCATCTAGGAAACGCATCAAGCGGTCTTGGCTCGGCTCCCCACTCCACCTCCGCCTCACCACGGCCCCTTCCAGGCTTTCAGAGTCTCGGCCGGTGTCTTCCAGGGTCCCCGCCGTGATCAGTCTGCGGACCGATCTTTCGGGGTGGCTTCCCCCCACCGATGCCCGAGGGGTTCCAAACCACGTTTCGTGGGTTTCTGCCAGGGGTTTCACCCAGTCTCGTCTGCGTCCGACTCGGGTGGTCACCCCCCCATAGGCGGCTCCATATGGATCCCCATAAGGCCCTCCGAAGTCGTACTCCTGACCCCACTTCTCCGGTACATACGTATCAGGGGTCTCCTTGGGTACACCCTTCTTCGGAGGTTTCTTGTCCTCTTTCTTTTCCTCTTCGATCGGGAGAGTGTCTTCTTCACCGCTGCTCATTTTGGAACCGCGGGTTTCTGACCAGTCCCGAACTTTGATGATGATTCTGAACAAACTGTCAGAAGTCCCAACTCAGTCAGCCAAACACCATGCCTTGTGGTTCAAACAAGAATAGCGTTTATTTAGAAAGCTGCAATAGAAAGGTCACTGGAGCAGATACATTGTTCAGAATAACTTGGTTACAGAAAGCAGGCGGTTATACAGGGAAGGGGGTGAATGGGGACCCCCCCTTCTACCAATCAGAGAATACCATGCGAGTGGGAATCGAAAGTTACTACGCTAATGAAGTTCCCACCGCCCCCATTACTTTCAGCAAGCTGCCGCTTTGAAAGAGATAGGAGAGCTCGCAGCTTTGACTCTCCAAGGTCAGAATGTTCAGTCTACCAGATAGGGGTTACCAGAGCCACATTCCATTCTCACACATCAGGCATAAATCAACCCCTACGATCCCAACCTCCCGCCCGTTACGCCACCATGGCGCCCAAAGTCCTCCTCCCCTCCCCTCCATCCATCATGGCAGGACTACCTGACAGGTAAAGGTTCCCTTGCTCGAAAGCCAGTCGAATCCGACTCTAGGGTTGTGGTGCTCATCTCTGTTTCAAAGCTGAAGAGCCAGTGCTGTCTGAAGACATTTCCGTGGTCATGTGGCCGGCATGACTAAACACCAAGGTGCATGGAACACAGTTACCCTCCCACCAAAGTGGTACCTATTTATCTACTTGCAATTTCTTGCTTTCAAACTGCTAGGTTGGCAGGAGCTGGAACTAGAGACGGGAGCTCACTCCATCATGCGGCACCTGGGTCTCGAACTGCTGAACTACTGACCTTCCACAGCCTGCAGTTCAGCGTCTTAACCACTTGAGCCACTGCAGCTCCATATATTCTCTCGTTAGAGATGGCAAATAGATAACATACCAATGAAGGTTTGCTGTTGAAATGTAGTCCTCTTTAGATGTTCCATGTGGGTAGGATGAAGGCACATGTCTATGTCTGGTGGGTGGGTGGGGGACATGATCACTGCAGCAGGCTCTGCCCCCAACATGTGCACAGTCCCTGCAATGCATTTATACAGCACATGCACCTACTTGTGCATTGCACAGGACACCCTCTCACATGGAGAGAGCCATACATGTGCACACATGTAGACTCTATGAGCAGGTTTCTATCAAGACATATAGGTCAGGCAGGACGTGATGCGCAGTCTTCCTTCACCAACTCCTTTTCATTCTATGCTACCAGTCTAAAACATCCATGAAGGGGTTTTATATAAACTCAAAATAAAAGAAAACTGGCATATTCTAAAAATCTCCTTGACAAAAGGGAGCAGTTCCTATTCCTAAAATGATAGTCATGTTTGTAAATGCAGACATCACGATCACCAGTTTGCCAATATACCATAGATTCTTTCTCTCCTGAAGGCAGAGGATAAAGTCTTATGAAATATGCACTGTCATGCACTGAGAATGCCCTGTGTTCCAATGCAGGAAATAACTGAGTTTTAAACATTTTACATTCTTAAATTAAGCGATGAAAATTGATCTGATTTTGGAACAGGCTGGAACAGAGGGAAACCTTGAACAAACAAACAAAAAATTAACTATGATGGGATGAAACTGTGCTACTATAGGTTTAATGTAGTGTTGCAAAAGTTTGTGGTAACTCTATGGGCAAATAGTGTAGGTAGTACATAGGTAGGGGGATGTGGAGAAATTGGTTTTACTTTAGAGGTTTGGAATGTACAAAATCTTCATCTTGAGTTTTAAGAAGTTTTCCTCTCTGTTATCAGGGAACAGGCAGAAGAGAGGGATAACCCTGTGCTATTATATAAGCGTGTTGTGGTCTGGCAAGCTTCTATGCTTGGCAAAATCTGTTGGATGCTTGACCTGCCCATCAGAAGGTGTGCCTGGGTCCCACCCACAGAACAAGCTCCCACCAACACTCCCCTCACAACACAGCTTCACCTGAGGAGAGACGACGCCATTTGCCTCAGGAGAGCCATTTGGAGCTTTTTTACAGTGGGGAATCCTGCTGCCACAGAGCCTTACAGTGGTGGAGACCCTGCTCCACCAGCTACGGCCATCCCTGGCCATGAGAGGAGAACAATGAGGGCCATGTGAAATGCCACTTGCTGAGCCATTTGCTGAGGTGAGTGATCCCCCCTCCCTACCACCTGGCCATGCAGGCTCTGGCCCAAGTGCTCTTGCTGGGCCAGAGGAGCTTTCTGGGGGGCCGCTCCAAGCTTCGCTGGGTTGCCGGGGCCTTGCCTGGCCATGCCACGGCACCTCACTGTCCCGGTGGGCTCTTCCTGGGATGGGTGGGAAGGCCATCCTAGGCCTCATGGGGGAGAGGGGAAGGCCATGCTGGGCCTCCTGGGGCTGGCAGAGCCTGGCCTCGGGGGTCAGTGGGATGTGTTCTGGGGGGTGGAGGGCCGCCCTAGGCCTCTTGGGGCCTGGGGGCAGCTGGGCCTGGCTTGGCGGGAGGGCTGCAATGGGCCTCCCGGGGCTGGCAGAGCCTGGCCCTGGGGGCCCGCAGGACATGTTCGGGGTGGGTGGGAGGGCCACCCTAGGTCTCACAGGGCCTTTGGGTGGCCAGGCCTGGCTCAGGGGGAAAGGGGGAAAGGGGGAGGCCCACAGGAAGTGGTTGGGGGGTGGGGAACCGCCCTAGGTCTCGCATATCTGCCCGCCCCCTGCCCCCATAGCTAGCAATCTGAAACAGTCCAGTGGCACCTTTAAGACCAAGTTTTATTCAGGCCATAGTACACAAGATCTTTAGACAAAAAAACCCTACTGCCTCATGGTTGTGACTTCCATCCTTGCTGGCTAACATCACTTGCTGCTTTTCTTTCTACAGACAACACTCAAACTATTGAAACCTAATGTGTCTAGCCATGCATTTAGACCCTAAACTTCAATGTACAACTCTGCTTACAAAGCACCAAAAAAAATGCCTTTTCACAATGAAACCTATAGACATTTCACAACACTAATTTCCCAAGAATCCTCCTTCTCATTCCCACATGACCTACTCAGACTTTCATCATGACTACTCCCTTTCAAACCTACTTCTCTTGAGACCTCTGCTCTAACAGGGTGGACAGTGTGACCACAACCACATTGAGTGACATGGACATCCAACATCAAATGACTTCACAGACTGCCCAGTTGTTGACGCTACTCCATGGACCCCTCTCTGCAACATTTTGTAGTGCACTTTCTGTGACCTTGGACACTGGCTATTGTATGCCATAAGGTATGTTAGACTTTACTTCCACATTTGTATCTTTCGATTACCGACTGCTATTATTTACTTTACCTCCTTCCAGCCTATGCATTCATTAAATGTCACATCTTTCTAGTGCTTGTTGTGTTGCTTTCACAACGGGCTTTACTGCTAGTTAATTAATAATTATCATATGGCAGTGTGTGTAGTATAGCCAGGATATCCTAAGATTGTCTGGCAGCCGGAAGTTCTAGATCTTTTAGTGTTATGCACCACTAGGTGGTGAGCTAGACTTGTTTTTAAGGCAAGAGACATTTCAGAGGTGGTTTGCCATTGCCTGCCTCTGCGTCATGAACCCGGTAGTCCTTGGAGGTCGCCCTTCCAAATACTAGCCAGGGCCGACCCTGCTTAGCTTCTGAGATCTGATGAGATTGGGCTAGCCTGAGCTATCCAGGTCAGAACTGGGGGGGAAGCTGAGTCTTACCAGGCCAATGTTTTAGAAATGACAATGGCTCCCTGGATGGAGACAATGAGATGGCCAGGTAACACCTCCATCTAGAAGACAATGACATCTAGCAGGGAAGAGAGCTTTTGGAAGTTTAAAATGCTAGATGTTTCTTCTTGGAAACTTCAGGAACTGCTTCTTTGACCCTCATGCAGGTGGACAAATGGAGATAATAAACCTTTTGACATGGAAGGGAAGGTCTGTTTGGCTGATTCCATCTAGAAGGAAGGAGCTCTTACATCTGGGCTCCTGGCGGCCACCATGTGGAGGGCTGTAGGCCTGAACAAAGACTCCAGGGTAAAGCAAACCCTTTACAACACTCTAACTCCTAAATAAAGAGCCTGCCTTAGAATCAAATCACCTAGGGCATGTACAGAGTGAAGGACAGAAGACTGTTTTTCAATGCTTTTTAAAAACGTTTTAATTAATTATTTATCATTATGTTTTGTGTTGCCAAATGGCCAATTATTGTGTGATCTGCCCTGAGCCCATTCGTGGGGAGGTTGGAATATAAATTTGAAAAATAAATTAAAAAAATAAACTTGCTCAGTATGTTGCTGTGCTGAAAGTATGTGGGCATTTTCTTTTTAATAAATGCCTTATAATTTTTAACACTGGCAGTTGTTCTCTGTACCACATAGACCTCTATGGTTCGAACACACTGTTTAAAACAGACACCTGGAGAAGGGAGGCAGTCAACCAGTTGGTAAGCTGCTAATCTCCCAAAGGTGCACAAGTGCAGTAAGCTGTTCCCATGGTAAACAGACACTGGGTAGCAGGAGACACATGAACACAGTGAGGCCTTAGAAGAGCAGCTCAAGGATAGGAAGCTGGAAATCCTGGTTCTCTCAATGGGTATTTCCTACAAAAGATGAAGGAAAAATGGGTTGCAGCCAGCAATGTGCCAACAGAACAAAAAGGAAAAAATGCTGGGTAATAGATGATTTTTTTTAAAAAAAATATTTTACTAAGTCCCAACGTGTTTTGCTGTGCAGGATTCGTCAGGGGAAATCAGAGCATTCACCTAGTGCTGGAACTGTCCATAGCAATTAAGGTTTTTTTGGTAAAATAATCATAAAAAAACCTTCATAGGAAAATGCTTAGTTTCTTTTTTTGAAAAAGAATTTAATTGCCGTGGACAGTTCCAGCACTAGGTTCCCCCGGACAAAGCCTGCATGATGAAATGCATAGGGACTTAGTAAAACAAAAAGTCAATCACTTATCACCTGGCAGTTTCCCCCTTTTTGTTCTGTTAATTCCTACAAAGGCCAGCTGCTGTCAGTGGATGAACTTAAAGAGGGAGAAGAAAATTCTCTGAGGATCTGGAAAGCTGAGAGAGTGGCATGTTGGAATGTAGATACTTGGACAGCTGCTGGTACCCAAATGCCTCTGAGAGTAAGATGGAACATGGCCTGTGGGTCAGTGGGGCTGTTCCACTACAAGGACCAAAGTATAAACTTATGGCAACACAGGAAGCTCTGGGTTCAGTTCCCCATTCAGGTCCAAATTAGTTATTTTAGCAAACACTGGGGGAAAACCATATGTATTGAGACAATGCAGAATGTACGTTTGCGTGTGTGTGTGTGCAGGAGATGACTTACACAGGAGTACTGGCAGATAGGAGGGAGAAGTGCTTAACCTTTCCCTTGCTCCTGAGTTATCCATTGCAAATGCCCCCTCCCCAAAGCTGCTTTTCCCTAGCTCATTTTGGAATTTGGCTGGTAGAAAAACAGTAAAACAAACAAGTAGGGGGGAGGCCTTTGCAGCATAAAATTTCATATTGTTTTGTAAAGCCTAGACATTTTCCAGGTTTACAGAAATATTTCTTCATGGCTTCAATCACCATATTTAAGTATCCACAGTTCTTGCCATATTGAGAATCTCTCCTTATATATAAAAGAGTTTTTGTGTCTTTCCTGGACATACTTCCACAGCCTTTGGCCTGCTCAGCTGCCACTTTCACAGTCTCCCAATCCCATGGCTTCACTGGCTTCACTGACTCACTGCGTTGGCTCAGCCCCACACACTGAGTTGGCAGGCAGCATTTCTCCCTCAGTCTGGAGGGAGCTGGCAAAGGGAATGGACACTCTGCCGAGAGACCGGCAACCCCTCCATGGGGGACAAGGACACAGACCTAGTGAGTGGTTGCAAGCAGGGGAAGCACTCACTTTCACTGCCCCTCACAGCTCCTCTCCCTCAGCCGCAAGGCCTGCACTTCATCAGGGTGATAGCTCAGCGGGCTGCACCATAGAAAAGGCTGCCCAGCACCTTTCAAAGGCTCCCCCGCTTTCCTTCAGCAGCAGCAGTAGTGCCAGGGAGGGTCTGGCCTAGAGGAAACGAGCTGCAGCTCCTGGAAAGCCAGGCTCTCTCCTGAGGAAGACACTTCTCTTGGCTCCTGTGTGGGACTAACTGTGAGTAACTGTCTCCTCAGTGGCTGTTGGTAGGCAACCAAACAACCAAGCTTACTTCTGTGAGTAAAAAACCAAAACTTTCAGCATAACCCCCTCTCCTGCTTAGCCACTGCCCTGTCAGAATAAACTTAACATGCCTCTCACTCCTTTTTGGCTCCACCATTGCTGGCTGGCTAATGAGGTGGGCCAGCGACCATCAAACCATTATCTTCAACCCCCTGCTGTGCCTGGAGATCTCCCGCTGTTACTATTGATCTCCAGATGATAGAGATCAGTTCCCCTGGAGAAAATGGTTGCTTTGGAGGATAGACCCTAGGGCATTATCCCCTGCTGAGTCCTTCCATCCCCCCCAGTGCTGCCCTCCACAGGATCCACTCCCCCAAATCTCCAGGTATTTCCCTAATCAGAGGTGGCAACTGTTCTTTCTCCTCAGTGCCTGTTGCTAGGTAACCAGGTTTTGTCAGTGAAAGGCCCTTTCCACACCTGTTTTGGCCCTTGGGCGAAAACTCATTGGGGCCAGTCCTGATAGCTAACTCCAGGTGAGAAATTCCTGGAAATTTGAGGGATGGAGCCTGTAGAGGGTGAGGTTTGAGGAGGGGTGGGACCTCAGAAAGGTACAATGCCATAGACTCCATCCTCCAAGCCAGCCATTCCCTCATGGGGAACCATTGTTGCCAGTCTCCAAATGAAGGGATGGAGATCACACAGAATTACAACTGCTCTTCAGATGGCAGAGGTCAGTTCAACTGGCTGGCTAGAAATGGCAAGTTTTCTTTTAAAGACTGTTAACATCACAGTAAGAGTCAGAGTGAAGCAAAGTCTACCCCCTCCTCAAGAAAAGAAGCGGAAGGGAAAGGGAACTCCCTCCCCCTGTATAACAATGTTAAAATAAAGCCTTTAAAGGGGGTAGAGCAAAAAGGGAGAAAGGACTGAATGGAAAAACGTATGAGTGTTGAAGTGCTGTTATGAATGACGGCTTTAAATGCAGCAGAACTTTCTTTTAGCAGACAGAGAGTGAGAACCCCCTCCCCCTCAAAAGAAGGCTACTATGTAAACATCTGGAAGTAACCCCTTTAGGCACTGGAAATCGTCCTTTTCCTCTTCAAAGAAACTTTAAACATCTCCGTGAGTGGTGACTGTGAGAATGAGTTGGTGGATTTATGGGACCCTGGCAATTTGGTAATAAACAGTCCCCTCTGAAAATGGTGCTTGTGGCGTCGAAACAATTGAAACGAAACTGAATCCTCTTCAGGAAGTCGAAAGCTTAACTGAACAATAAAGACTGCTGAGAAAGACTGGCGGGGCAGTGTGGCAGCTATGTCCTCCCTTGACAAGTGAAAAATAAAGTTACTAGACATTTTAATGGGGGGGACAGAGCTAATGAAATGTGGGGTGAAAGGTGGATACGTGGGTTAGTTGTTCAGGAGATAGTGGGCTTTTAGAAGATATGGACTGTGAGCTGAAGAAGATTGAGAGAAGAGGATTCTCCAGTGAAGAATTTTTGCAGATAAGGCTTCTGGTTGGGGGGGGGGAGGTATGGATAAAATAGGGGTGAAGGGTTCACATAGAAAAGATGGTTGATTGATGATGATTGTGCTAATGAAATTTAAATGTATTTTATCAACGTAGACTAGTATTTTAAATGGAAGAGGTGAAGGGGATGTTACTTGGCACTTATTTAGGTTCTCTTCTTGTTTCTCTTTTTAATAAGAGTAAAAATGGGATGAGCTTTGAGAAGAAGGATAATCAAGCCTAATTTTGATGTATTTAGTAATTTCATTTAAATAATTGCGAATGTTGGGATTGCAGGTAATGGTTGGTTAATGGCAGAATGTTATAGCCAGATGGGCAGAAACTATTGCTTTTTTTAGATGATGAGGATGCCTGATGTTTGCATAAAAGAAATTTAAGTGTATTTCAGAAGTATACTCCAAACAGTCTGTGTGAGCTAGAGCTTCTGTAAGCGATTGAGCTAACTGTCACCTTCAAGGTTAACAACTGAAAGTACTTCTTATGCCATATTTGTAAGCATTGTATATGATCACCACACATTGGATTTTCTTTTCTATCTCCCCTTGTAGTCTGTTTTAGTACCCCTCCCTTTTTCTGTAGTTCTTTTAGAAAATGTAATAAAAAATTCCCTTTGCCCCCCCCCCCCAAGGAACTGAGTCTTGGAGGTGATGGAGTGACTGTTCCAGGTCCGTAATGTATAAGAGAATATCATCAGCGAACACGCTTAACTTGAAGGTTTGTTCACCGAACATTATTCCATGTATGTGTGGGTTTAGGCGAATTTGAGTGGCTAAGGGTTCAAGTGCTATCGTGAACAAAATAGGTGAGAGCGAGTAGCCTTGCCTTGTGCCCCTACAGATCAGGAAGGAGTCTTAAAGCATTCCATTGACACATACCTTCACTTTTGAGGAGTGGTATATGGTCTGAATCAATTAGCGAAACTTTTCTCCAAAGCCCATCCTGTGAAGTAGAGTTGGTGGGTGGGGTAGTTCTAACGAATCAAACACCTTCTGTATATTGAGAGAGAGTAATAGAGTAGGCTCTTTAGATTTTGTACTAGAATCAATAATATTCAGGGTTTTGATAGTGTTGTTGGATAGGTCTTGACCCAGTAGGAAACCAACTTGGTCTGGGTGTATGTAGTTTGTAATGAAGTTATTGAGTCTTTGGGTCATTATAATTGTTAATATTTTGTAATTGTAATTCAAGAGCAAAATTGGGTGATATGAAGCACGTATTGACGGGTCTTTGTCTTGTTTAGGAATGACAATTATTGTCGCTGCCTCCCATGAAGGGGGGAGAGCATCAAAATCAAGGAGAGCATTACAGGCAGCCTGAAGAGGTGGAGCCAAAGTAGAGGTGAACTTCTTGTAGAATTCTGGCAGATAGCCATCTGGACCTGGTGCTTTGTTGTTTTTCAGATTTTGTATGGCTTCGAGTATTTCTTGTAATTCAATTGGTCTGTCTAAGGCTTTCTTGTGTTCTTCTTCAAGCATTCCAATAGTGGTGTTGGATTGAAGGTACTCCAAAACAAGAGCACAGGACTGCAATTTTGATGAATAAAGTTCTCTATAATATTTTGCAAAGCCTGCGGCTATTTCAGAAGGTCTTGTAAGTCTTGTACCTTTATTATTAATTAGCAAGGGTACTGTTTTAGCCAATCTTTTTTCTTTTACCCTCCAAGACAGGATTTGAAGAGATTGGGGGATTTCGTCCATTGCCTTTGTTTCAAATAGAAAAGGTCTTTTTGTACCTGGGTGCATTCTACGGTCTCTAAGAGTTTGTGTTCTGCCAATAACGCTCAATATACTTTTGGGGTTCCTTTTTTTTTTTGTAACTTCTCCAGATGAGTGATTCTGTTCATGATGTCTTGTCTCGCTGCTTGTTGTTGTTTCTTCAGGTGAGAGGACATTGAGATCAATTGCCCGCTCAACACTGCCTTGATGGCATCCTATGTTACAGCCGGTGTGGTCTTACCTGTGCCATTTCTCCAGATATATTGTTGTATATTTAAATTTATTTCTGTGGAAGGCCTTTCTGAATAAAGATATTTATTTAAGGACCACTGCTGGACATTGTTGGTAGAAATATTCATGTCAAAAGAGGAGGAGACCCAAGCATGGTCTGACCAAATAGGACTTCCAATTTTGGACCACAGTGTTTTGTCCCATAAGTGACATGAGACCAAGATGTAGTCAGTCCTGGTATGCACATTGTGCCATGAAGAGAAGTAAATTGAAATGCTTTGCAACACTTTTGTGTGTATTCAAAATATACCACACTGTAAAATTGTACCGACAGATGTGTCTGTATATCTAATCACAGGTTAGATCTTTTCATGCCTATTTGTAACTAAGCATGCTTGAGCTCGCATCACAATCACATGTGGTGATCATTAAGCTCCTCAATCAATGTGTACTCAGAGTGCCTGCAAACAACTTATGTCTATTTTCTGGGTATCTTTCTGTACCCACACATGTGCGAAAAGTAGAAATTGTGTGAATTTCTCTGTGAACAAGTTTGATGATTGAACCTACCATCTTCAAAGGTGGCAATCAGATGCAGGATGAGAATGATATGAATTGCCTTGGGTCTCCATAGGGGAGAAAGGCTGGGTACAAATGAAATAAATAAAATAAAATGTGATACAATCGCTCATAATGTTTGGTTCATGCTGGGTAGCTGCAAGCACCTGTCAAATCAGTTTGGATCAGATTTCCCAAAGGTGCATGAGCAAAGTTGCTGCTGATTTGAACTGATCAGTAATTAGAGTCATTAAGGACTACTCAGTGGAACACAAAAGGATAGCATTTTTTTAAAAAAATGTAGGTTTTATCAATGACTGGTTTATATGATTTGTACATGATCTAATTGTTCAAAGAACTGCCTGCTGAGTGGAGCAGTTACACAGCAAGGATGAGGGCAGTAGAAGTCAAATGGGCTGCATGAGAATGTGTATGCATGAAAAGCCAATTGTGCTGGACTACATGGAGAGTAAGGAAAACAGTGAAACAACCTCCTGAGCACCCATAAGAACATAACAGGAGCCAGTGGCCCATCCAGTCCAACACTCTGTGTCACACAGTGGCCAAAAATACCCATGATGAGCAGTCACTGAAAAATAAAGTCTCTGTTCACGACCAGCGAAGAAGATCTAAGCCAAACCAGAAAGTGTTTGAGCATGCATAGCAATAAGTGCCATCTATTTGTGAAGTTATTTTCCTGGCCTCTAGCAACTGTTTTTGAAAAAGAATACACTACTTTAGAAATAGAAATAAATATTTTTGGAGGAGAAAATCCGTGCTTTACCATTTGGCATTCATATGTCGTCCATGCTTATAGTTGCCACTTTGGATGTACAGCAGCTTGCAAATGTGTGTTCTTGCATGGTCTTGTGAGAGTTGTGGTTTTTTTCTGCCCCATGGAAAAAACTACATGGATGTTATTGCACATGAAGTTTTAAAATTATTATCTTTCTTTCAAATTAATTGGGTTGTTGCTACTCAGATACCATGTACACATAAAGGATCACACTCTGCTTTTGACCATAAATGGTAAATCTTGCAGTCACAGATGTTACCAGTAGCAGGCAGGCAATATGTTTGATGCAAATGCTGCTTCCCAGAGCACAGTAGCAAAAAGGGAGGAAATGGAGTGCTCCGTGCACTTTAATTCCCTGACTTAATCATGATCAAGGGTGTGTGTGTGTAAAAGGGATGGCAAGACAGAAAAAAACCCTGAAATTCATCAATAACAAATATTGCATGGATGTTTTAGTGATCCAGATCGGGGTAGGGGGTGAATAGCTAAGGTGAGAAGATCCAGTCCAAAACTGAACTCAGAAGAACATAGCATTGGCCAAACACGGTATATTTATGTTGCCACAAAATTCTCTGCATGCATAATTGTAACAGAATGATAGAAAAAAGAGTTGAAAGGGTCACAAAGTTATATTGTTCCTGCTTAGAACAGGACATTATCCCTTTTCTTTTTTTATTTTTTTTTTATTATTTTCTCAAAAAAAAAAAAAGTGAGATACAGAAGGGAAGAAAGGGTACGTGAAAATATATATTCTGTCCTGTGAGGTATATTCCTTAATATTTGACTGGATTGTTTGTTATGTCACATCCTGAAATTTTCTTAATCTCTTCCTCTTCTTGAGTAGTTAAAAAATTTAAAATAATCTTGGTTTTCCTCCTGTTGATTTTATGACCTGAAAAGAATCCAAACTTGTCAACTTGCTCCATTACATGTTGGAGAGATAGCTGGGGATTCAAAATTGTAAGGACCATGTCATGTGCATAACTCTTTAGTTTAAACTCCTCTCCTTCTACTTTTAATCCTTCAGTTTTGGAATCTTATTTTAGAAGCAAAGATTTCCATCACAAGAATGAAGAGAAGTGGAGAGAACAGACTTTTTCTTCCAATTGTTTTGTAGCTTTGGTTAACTTTTTAATTTCTACTTTAATTTCTTCTGTGTCATTTTTTAATTGTTGTGCTATTTGATCTATTTTATTTTGTATTGGCTCCATCTCTTTTTTTATAATTGCTGTGTTTTGTTCTGCTGTCATTTGGAGAAAGCTCTGCATCATAGCTTGTAGATCTGCTGTTGTACTTGTTGGTGCAAGCCTATTTCCTTAAATGTCTCCTTAATTTGACCAATTTCTTGAGCGTGTTCTTGGAGTTGTCTTAATTTCTTTTCTGAGATTTGTTGCTCCTTGCTTAATTTCTTGTTTGATTTTGTCTTGTGTATTTTGCTCAGATTGCTGTATTTGAAGAGTGACAGCTTGCAACTGTTGAGCAAGTGTTTGCATTTGTTGAGAGAGTGACTCTGAAAGTCTCTCCATGTAGTCTGACATCAGGGTCTTCATCATCTTGTTTTCTCTTATCCTTCAGATGGGTAGCTACCATTCTAATTTTCCTGAGCCTTTTCCTTCCTTTAAATATATCATGCAATTTTCTCATTTAAACATTTAGAGATTTAGCTTTCCCTTATTTAACACTGACAACATTTAGGTTGTGGTCACACATGCTAGAAAAAATAGGGGGGGGGGAAGCAAGGCTATTTCCTCCAGAGGATTTTGACCCACAGTTGCATGATCACACCTCCCTTTGAAGCTGTGGGCACAGTCCATCAGTGTGTGATCAGACGCAACTGTGGGTGAGTCAGGATTTGGGGTTTTTTTTTGCTGTTTTTCCCCATGCACTTAACTGAGGGATCGATGAATCACACCTCTGCACCCAGGGCTCCCTATGGAGTTTGTGATGATGTGCATACTGGAAAAAGGAAAAAACCCAATGTCACAGAGTCGGGATGGCCTGATCAGACCATCCCGATGCCATGAAAGCACACTGGAGCAATTGGACATGGGAAAGTCTACCCATGGCCCGTCACAACCTGTTTACTACTGGATTTTCCCTGGTGTCTTGTAACACTGCTTCTGTGATGGAGCAGAACAGGTTGCCGATGGCTGCAGGGTACTTCCCAGATGTTGTTGGCTGATCACGCCCTTTAAATCCACCTTGCATTCACACCTATGTCGGGTCTAATTGTGCATATGATCGCAGCCTTACACAAGTAATCAAACAATATTTAATGATAAATGCTTCCAGTTCTTTTGTGCTTCTTTCAGATAAGTGACAAAGTTTACAAACTAAAGTTTATTACACTAACCTGTTAAATATGTTGAAAGAAAGAATAAGAAAGGATTAAATATGGACGAATATTAACCAGGAAGAGGAAGCATTAATACATAAAAGAAATATAAATTAACTAGGGAACTTTATTGGAATTTAAAGAAATTACTACAAAAATCCTTTGAAGGAGCAAATAAACCAGGAAAATTTCTGGCATGGCAATTGAAAAATCAAAGAGAGAAAAGGTTAATAAACAAAATTATTGAAGAAGGTAAAGAAATTGTGGATATGAATGGTTTAAAAAGAGTTTTTTCAAGTATTATGAGAAGTTATTTCAAAAAAAGAATATAGACCTTGAAAAAATTAAAAAATATTTGGACATGGTAGAAATTCCAAAGGTGGGAATAAAAAGTAAGGAAATGTTAAATGGCCCAATTCAAAAACAAGAAGTTTACAAGGCAATAGAAGATGCCAAGTTAGGGAAAGCTCCAGGTCCAGATGGATTTACAGTAAAATGTTACAAAAAACTAAAAGAGGAGCTAACCCCAATTTTGGAACTTTTAGCAAATGAGATACAGGTAACTAAAGTGATACCAGAGATATGGAAGGAAGCCAATATATCACTCATATCAAAAGAAGGACAAGACTTAACAGATGTTAAGAATTACAGACCAATTTCTTTACTTAACAATGATTATAAGTTGTTTGCCAAAATAATTTCAGAAAGACTGAAGAATTATTTGAAAGACATTATAACTGAAGAACAAGCCAGTTTCTTACCAAATAGACAAATTAGGGACAACTTAAGGACGGTGATAGATGCTATTGAATATTATGATAAACATCCAGAAAAGGAGGTTGCTTTCCTATTTGTAGATGCAGAGAAAGCCTTTGATAATTTAAATTGGGACTTTATGTTTCAACTGATGGAAAGAATGGATATTGGACAGCCCTTTTTAAATGTAATTAGGATGATTTATTCGGAACAGAAAGCATCGTTAAATGTAAATAAAGAGATGACGGACTATTTCAAAGTTCATAAAGGGACCAGGCAAGGTTGCCACTATCCCCCTTATTGTTCATTTGGGTTTTGGAAGTATTGTTGGCGAAGATAAGAGAAGATAAAGACATAAGGGGATTTACAATAGGGGGCTTTATGTACAAGTATAGGGCATTTGCGGATGATGTAATGTTCTTGATTGAAGATCCATTAATTAATTTACCATTGTTGATGAAAAAGATCAAGGAATTTGGAGATTTGGTGGGATTTTATGTCAATAAGAACAAAACAAAGGTGTTATGTAAGAACATGACAAAACAGAAACAGCAGGAACTGCAAGAAATAATACAATGTGAAGTGGTAAAAAAAATATTTAGGAATTGAGTTGACAATTAAAATATAGATCTTTTTAAGAATAACTATGAGAAGATTTGGTGTAAAATCCAACAAGATATAAAAAAATGGGACACTTTGAATCTGTCATTAATGGGAAGAATTTCGGTAGTCAAGATTAATATTTTACCGCGCTTAATGTTTTTATTTCAGACCATTCCGATAGTGAAGGACTGTAAAGTGTTGAATTCATGGCAGAAAGTAATTTCAAAATTTGTTTGGGCTGGAAGAAAACCGAGGATTAAAATGAAGATTTTATATGATGCAAAGGAAAGAGGAGGATTCCAACTACCCAGCTTTAGACTGTATCATGATGCGGTGTGTCTGACTTGGTTGGCTCAATGGGTTAATATGGACAATAGAAAAATGTTGGCGTTGGAAGGACATGACCGTAAATTTGGTTGGCACGCTTATTTATGGTATGAGAAATACAAAATGGATAATTTTTTTAAACACCACTTCATAAGAAGATCACTGTTTATGACCTGGATGAGATATAAAAGATTTTTTTTTTTAAGCAAGACCATTATGGATAGCACCGGCTGATGTAATTAAACCACTTTCGAGGCACAAAGGAGAAGACTGGATACCTTATAGAGATATCTTGAAGGTAGAAGGGAGTAGTCTCGTGATGAGAGCTAGAGAAGAACTGGAATTTGAATATGATTGGTTAAATTACAGACAGATTTATGATTTATTTAAGGCTGACAAAAAGAGGTATGACTTCAGGAAGGAGAATAATGAAATTGAAGCTGTGTGGGCAGAGGAGGGGAAAAAAGTGATTTCAAAAATGTATAAAGTTTTGTTAAAATGGGATACTGAGGATGAGATTGTAAAAGAACAGATGGTAAAATGGGCTATAAATATAAATAGAGAAATAGATACGTCAACTTGGGAGGGTCTGTGGAAAAAGTCAATTAAAATTTCAACATGTGTTAATGTGAAAAAAACTGTTATAAAATGATGTATAGATGGTACACGACACCAAAAAAAATTGCTAATATGAATGAGAAATTGTCTAACAAATGTTGGAAGTGTAAAAAAAAGGAAGGCTCATTTTATCATATCTGGTGGACTTGTGATAAAGCGGCAGCTTACTGGACAGAGATTCATAATGAAACACAGACGATCCTGAAGTGTACTCTGAAAAAACAACCTGAAATGTTACTTTTAGGTCTCAAAATGGAAGAAGTGCATGTAACAAAAAGAACATTGTTATGGTGTTTGATTACAACAGCAAGAATGACATTTTCCCAATGCTGGAAGCAAGAAATAATACCAGAAAAATGGGACTGGATAAAGAAGATGCTTTTTATGGCAGAAATAGATAAACTGACAAAGAAGCTTAATGGTAAAGAAGATGAAGAATTTTTCATAGAATGGAAAGACTTTAAAGACTGTCTTGAAATGAATTGGGATGTAAGAAATAAGTTACTCTGCTTTGATAACTATTAAGGATAGAAAAAAGAAAGAAATGACTGAATAATAGCTAAAATGTTACCTAAGGGTTAGATTGAATGAATTAATATGTTTTAAAAGAAGAATTGAATATGGGATAAGTTTTTATTGTTATTGAATATTGAATGAAACAGTTAACGGGGTGGAGCATTGCTGGAAGCCAAGAGGGGAGGAGGAAGGGGATAATTGAAAAGGATGTATTTAAAAGTATTATGAGTTATGGAGCGTGTTAATATATCCTACCAATAAAAGTTTTATTTAAAAAAAAGAAATATAAATTAACTAGGGAGAGAATTAAAAATTAGTGTTAATATTAGTTAAATTAGTGTAGTTAAATGTTATAACTTCAAAACAAAGTTTAATGTTAGTATATTATAAAGAGGGTGAATAAAATTTACCTAGCTGATAATTGGGGGGAATAGAAGATCAGGATGCAAAGGCGTCTTCAAAGCTCAAAAGTTCAGTATGTTCTCTATACTGTTTGTAATCTTGACTTTTGGCAGAGAGTCAAAGCTGTTATTCCAGCAAAGATGGAGAACCTCCAGGAGTGAAATAAAGGTTAAAAAAAAAAAAGTTTAATCCTTTTATGGATCCAATCCAGACCAAAAAACATCCAATCAGCATAGGCAGGAGTAAATAAAATATATGCAGTCAATAAATTGGAAAAACAAGACAAGGTATTTTCCACAGAGATAAAGAGGGAGCAGGGAAATCCTCCAGGTCCTGTAAGATGTAAGTTCAGGTTTTTATTCTCTTATGCATTCTTTTGACTTATTCACAATAATGCAATTAAAATGCATGTAGCAATATGTTTAGAGGTGGCTAATCATCTTGGAAGTAATGCTCCCTCTAAGCGGTGGAGTCTTGTGAGCAAAAATTCTACTTTGTGAGCTACTGTCATTAAAGTTGTGAGCAAGTGATTTGGCTACAGCATAAATTAGTTTGCTTTGGAGCCATCTTTCCTGAGCTAAGACAAAAATGTGTGAACTGGAGGCTAGAAAACTGTGAGCTAGCTCACACTAACTCAGCTTAGAGGGAAGTAGAATCAGGTTTTTATGTCTATTTATTTCTGTATTTCCAGAATCAAACTGATATCAGACGTAAGTGAGAAAGTGAAGCATTGACAGTTCCTTTAAAAACATTAATTAATTCATGCAAGCTTTAACTGAAGATAGCAGCCTTGTTAGTCTAATTCTCTCCCCCAGTTCAAAAAAATTTATAGGTACTTTATGTTCCCGGTCAAAGCAAAATATTTCCCTTCCAGGATAGAATGGTTCATCATAGTGTGAAAAGGAAGCAAAATGGAGGGAGGGGGACAACTCTTCATTAAACTGCTTTACTTATGACTTTATAATATTCTGGTTGTACACAAGAAGAAAAGAAAAAATACTAAAAGTGGGGAGATAAGAGCTAATAAGGGTGGGTATAGGAGAAGCCAGGGAAAGTCCAAAAGAGGGAATGGTGAATGGTCTGCTCTTACTGGCAGATTACACCTCCCATTCCCCATGGTCTCAATGTTATCAGAGCTGTTCTGGAAGAAATCCAGATGAGCCCACCTGTTGAAGCCCTTCTATAGAAGGGGAGGGGGGTTGAAAATGCCTCCCTCCAACATTTATGGCAAAATGTCCCCAATGGGGTAGAGAGGAAGCACAGAGTGCTTCTAGTGAGCAGCCATATTCACTGGAAACACTCTCCCTTTTCTTTTTAACTTCTTCAAGGAAAGAGATTTCACTTGTCTTTGATGTTTGGGCTACATAGGTGTGAGTAATTGTATATTGTGTGCATTCAATAAAATAACAGTCAGACAATGTGTTTCATTCCACAGGGAATCTGATCTTTGAGAAGCAAGCAATGGCTGGGGCTTCATGGTTGAACACCAGCAGAAGGAGCCATGTTCAGTCCTTGACATCTCCAGTTAACAGATCTCAGGTAACGGGCTGGGAAAGACCTTTCTCTGCCTGAGACCTGGAGAGCAGACAATACTAGGGTTTCCAGTTCTGCACTGGGGAATTCCTGGAGATTGGGGGGTAAAGCCTGGAGAGGGTGTGGTTTGGGGAAGAGAGGAACCTCAGCGGGGTATAATACCATGGAATCCACCTCCAAAGCTGCCATTTTCTCCAGGGTAACTGTAGTCTGGAAATCAGTCAGAATTCTGGGAGATCTCCAGGCCTCACCTGGAGGATAAAAACCTACCTGATCAGTCCACTCGCTATTAAGTTGGAACCTATGTTCATGTTGGCAGCTCTTTTTTTTTTGGGGGGGGGCAGTTGGCAGCCTTCAAGGAATGGATTTGGCTACCCCCTGCCCTAAAGTTACAGCCATCCCAATATCTGGTGGTGTGGGAAGTGCTATCAAATTGCAGCTGACTTATGGAGACCGCTCATGGAGTTCTCAAAGCAAGAGATGTCCAGAGTTAGTTTGCCATTGCCTTCCTATGAATAGCAACCCCGGACTTCTTTGGGGGTCTTCTATCCAAATACTAATAAGGGATGACCCTGTTTAGGTTCTGAGATCTGATGAGATCAGGCTAGCTGGGACCATCCAGGCCAGGAGCATCCCAATATCTAGTAGGGATGGAAATGAACTAGCTGATGAACCAAAGTTTGTCACAAATTTTGGCCTTTTGGGGGTTCACAAATTGAAGAACTGAACTGAACTGAATGGAAGAACTAGTACGAAATACCACAAATTTTTGGTGCAATTTGTGGTGGTTTGTGTCCATTTGTGAAAAGCAGCTTTCTGCTCTTCATGAGAAACACCTGAGCAGCTGTGAGCTCCCCACCACTCAGCTGTTTGGTTTAAGTGGCTATCTGCCAGGACCAGAAAACAAGGGTTTAAAAGGCCCTGTTTTCTGCTCCCCAGGAAAAGCTGCAGGGAGCAGAAAGGAGGGTTTAAATGTGTCATGATCTGTGCAGGATGGAGGCAGGGCCAGAGGCCTAAGCTCTATGAGGGGCCTGTCTGACAGTGGAAAACAGACAGCCTACAATCCCCATAATGCTTAGAGAGGGTTATAGCCAATCAGAGTGCAGAGATTCTGTGTAGTCCTCTGGAGATCTGTACATGACTGGGAGAAAAGTGTGAGGCCTAGGGTCCAGGAGAGGCCTGTGTGGTAGTAGAAAACAAGCTGCCTACAATTCCCACAATGCCTACAGCGAGCCGCAACCAATGCGGATACTAGAAGTCTCTGAGGTGATGTGTTCTTATACTTGGTTTCAGTTTAACTGATGTTCTTTTTTCTCTGCAGTCTGTGAGGAGACTCGTCTGGGACAAAGTTCCCTCACTTGGGAGAGTGAATTATTTAAGCCTGGTCTATAGAGGGCTGTGAGGAAATGGTTCTTTGGCTCTTCTGCGGTTTTCCCTCTCACAGAGTCACCGAGGGGGAAAGGCTGGTCTGGGAGGAAAGGATCCCTCACTGGGCTCAGCGTGAATGTTAGGCAGGAACTAGTAACAATTAAGGAGTAATAGGTAGCTGTGTTAGCTTTGTGTCCTTTGTGCCTTTCAACACTGTTATACCTTTTTGAAGCACCTTGTCTTGTTTTCAGTCCTCCATTACTGTATAAATAAACAATTTGTTTAAAAGTTATCTGCCTGGTCATCACGCCTAAGGTTCTTGGCTTGAAAAGGGGCATCTTTGATGGGCTGGACAGGGTACCCTGGGCCTTCTTAAGGGACCATAAGTCCAGGGTCAGGGCCGGCTCCAGGTGTCTGGGCGCCCTAGGCAGGACAGCCTGGGGCGCCCCCACTGGGGATACCAACCTCCCGGTGGGACCTGGAGACCAGAGGCGGAGCGCTGGCTTTCGTGGGGCCTCCGCGGCTGCGGGGTCCCCGGGAAAGCGGGAAGGGGGCGGGGGGAAGGTCTAGCCACTGCCGCCCCCTCCCTCCGAGAGCCGGCTTTCCCGGGGCCTCCGCGACTGTGGGGTCCCCGGGAAAGCGGGAAGGGGGCGGGGGGTGTCTAGCCGCTGCCACCGCCCCCTCCCTCCCAGAGCTGGCTTTCCCGGGGCCTCTGCGGCTGTGGGGTCTCCAGGAAAGCGGGAAGGGGGCGGGGGGTCTAGCCACCGCCGCCGCCACCGCCCCCTCCCTCCCAGAGCCAGCTTTCCCAGGGCCTCCACGGCTGCGGGGTCCCCGGGAAAGCGGGAAGGGGGTGGGGGGGTCTAGCCGCCGCCGCTGCCCCCTCCTCCCTCCCAGAGCCGGCTTTCCCAGGGCCTCCACGGCTGCGGGGTCACCGGGAAAGCGGGAAGGGGGCTGGGGGGTCTAGCCGCCGCTGCCGCCCCCTCCCTCCGAGAGCCAGCTTTCCCAGGGCCTCCACGGCTGTGGGGTCCCCAGGAAAGCGGGAAGGGGGTGGGGGTGTCTAGCCGCCGCTGCCCCCTCCTCCCTCCCAGAGCCGGCTTTCCCAGGGCCTCCACGGCTGCGGGGTCACCGGGAAAGCGGGAAGGGGGCTGGGGGGGTCTAGCTGCCGCTGCCGCCCCCTCCCTCCGAGAGCCAGCTTTCTCGGGGCCTCCGCGGCTGCGGGGTCCCCGGGAAAGCCGGGAAGGGGGCAGGGGTCTAGGGGGCGGTGACAGCAGGCGCCCGGTTAGGGTAGAGGGGGGCACTTTTGGGGGGGGAGTGGGGCGCCATTTGGCGCCCCTGAGGCTGGGGGTGCCCTAGGCGAGTGCCTAGTTCGCCCAATAGGCGATCTGGCCCTGTCCAGGGTGGTGGCAGTGGAAGGCGGCGACTCACTGGAGTCATGACAAAATGGAAGGGGGCACTTCCCAGGGGCACTTCACTTCACCCCCACATGTCTGCTAGCTGTGGCTTGCCACGGCCAGCAGAAATGTGAAAGGGAAGTCCCTTCCTGGGGGATCCCTCCTTTTCTCCTGGCTGCAGTGAGCCGTGACCAGCAGAAACTTGAAAGGGAAGTCCCTTCCTGGAAGATTCCCCTCCTTCCCAGGGGATTCCCCCTTTCTCCTGACCACATCTCACCATGACCAGCAGAAAGGTGGAAGGGAAGTCCCTTCCTGGGAGATCCCTCCCACTTCTGCTGGCCACAGCTTGCCCTGGCCAGGAGAAAGGTGGAAGGGAAGTCCATTCCTGGGAGATTCCCCTCATTTCTCCTTGCTGTGGTGAGCTATGGCCAGCAGAAACTTGAAAGAGAAGTCACTTCCCAGGAGATTCCCCCTCTCTTCTGCTGGCCATGGCCCCCAAGGCCAGGAGAAAGGTGGAAGGGAAGTCCCTTCCTGGGGGAATCCCCCCTTTCTCCTGGTCTCAGCTAACCACGGCCAGCAAAAAGGTGGAAGAGAAGTCCCTTCTCAGAGGATCCCCTTGTTCCTCTGAGAAAATTGGCAGGGAAGTCCTTCTCAGGAGATTTCCCCCCACACCCCGGCCACTCTTTTTTGGGATGTCTTCTTCAGTTCTTTTAAAATTTAGAAGGACTGCACAAGACAGCCTGAAACAACTGAGCAGTGGGGAGCTGTTTTTCAGGCTCAGCTGTTTTTCAGGCTTCCTGCAAACCCAATTTAAAGAGACTGCAGTCCCTTTCAACAGGGTTTGCTGGGCCACCAACTGCACACACCGCTTCAGTTCATAAATGAGCCTCCTGGTTTGGTTCGGGGTTTGGTTCATGGTTCAGCCTTGAACCTTAAACCAAACTGAATTTTCCAGGTTCTTGCCTGTCCTTAATAACTACCCTGGTCAACATCTTATGCAGTGCATTTTCTACACAACTTCAACTTTAGCTGGGACTAGTCTGCTGAATACTGTTTCATAACCCATATTTGATTTTACAGTTCTTCGGCTTCCTCTCCTGTAGTAAGGCTTAACTGAAGTAATAGTCTATGCTCCTTGTTGACTTGGAATAACTACTTCCATTTAAAAAACCCACCCGTAGTGTATGCAAAAGAATTCCACAAAAGGGGGAGGAAACCAATTATTTTAACAGCTGTTTGTATAGGGTATTGTCTCGAGGCCTGATATAAACATGAGGATGGTGAGGCAAAATCACCTGTGGGACTTGGCACTTGCACAGAATCTGGACTGCTATCGATGCAAAGCAGCTACTCTACTTAATTAGCATGCCAATACAATACCCACCCAGGCTAAGGACCTCTGGCATGATAATTAAGCATGTGCTTTGCATAGGTAGAAATCCGGATGAAGCAAGATTCTGTGCAACTGCCAAGCCCCATGGGTGACTTTGCTTGCCTTGACAGCATCTCATTTAAATCAGGCTTTAAATTGAGTCGGATCAGTGGCCCATCTAGTTCAGTACTTTCTGCTCAGATTGGCAGAAGGTCTCTGAAGTCTCAATCGCAGAAAGGTATTTTGCTTTCCTCTGCTACCCAAGATCCTTTAACTGGAGAACCTGAGGGTTGAACATTCTGCATGTGCCACAGCCCTTCCCAAGTAGACTAACCATTGCCCCCATGGACAGAAGAAAGAGTCATACAACAGCAGTTGGGAAACTAAAGGCCACTTTATTTATTTACAAAAACAATGGCAAGGGCAAGCAGTATGCCACGGCATGGTCAAGGCCTGCGGTCATCAAAAACCACACCCTTGCTATAAGATGGGCAATGCACCTGGCCCCCAGGGCATACCCTGCTGTAAGCGGCTCGGACCCGGGCAGCCCAGCCATGGAATATGCCACGACGACCCCTTACCCACAGCCGCACGGCCTGTGTAGAGGATCCATCAAGGCAATCCAAAAAGCAGTCTGCCCTTCTCATCCCTGGCCACATGGCCGCAGTGATGATTCTTTTTTTTTTTTTTTGTAAAACTCTCTTAAAAAAGAGAGAATTTTATTCTTTTTATAAGAAACAGGAAGGGTAGACAGATGGCGAAAGAAAAAGATGGAGTGAAATTTTCCTGTTAGTGAGTGTTAGTTTAGGTTAATAACCAATACCAGTTTTGGCATCTATCGTTGTTAGAAGATCTTCTTTTTAACTAATGCGAAGTCCAAAATTCACTCTGTTAATGCAGTTAGTAAAGTCCATTGGGGTTAGTAATTAAACAGCTCCTTCCAGATGTTACACAAACAGTCCTCAAAATATCTTCTTTTTAAATCTCTTCCAGTTATGGATTGAGTCCATTTTAACTTTGAAGTCTTCCGTTCCATCTCCACTTTCCCCTGGGCTGCTGTCTTCTTCGCTTGTCCCAGTTTGGAATACTGCATCTTCCTCCCTGCTGGCGTGTCTCTTCAGAAGTTTCTGTATTTTAAAGATGAAATCCTTCTTCTTTCTTTTTTCTTTTTCCTTAAACTTCTGGCTTTCAGGCTTCCTGGGCTCCACAAACTCTTCTGATGAAATTAGATCTCCAGCTAGTCGCTTGCTATGCTCAACATCCCCTTCTACTGGCAGAGTATTCTCTTTTATAAAAGCGGAATAGGCTTTGGGAGCCTCCTCCACCTCTTCTTTTAATTTTATCGCTTCACTGCCAGTTAGGGGTGCCAAGACATTTGTCAAGGTAAATCCGAGATCTTCTTTCTCTTCTTCTTTAACGCCCTGGAAACCTAGAATCAAGTTCGCTTTCTGTTCAATCTCCATCATCTTTCCAGTTGTTTCCAAAATCTGTTTCTGTCGACTGATGAGAACACTATCCATTTTAGACAGAGTTTCGTTGATTTTCTGCAATTGTTCCAGCAGGGGGCACAGCATCTCCTTTTCCTGTTGATTGACAGCAAGCTCTTGGGGAGGGCTGTCTGGACCAGAAGTCCCTCCTCTCTTCTCTTTCGGTATCTGCAGGACTTTTTCCAGTATCGACATTTTGTTTTTTTGTTTACTTTTAAAAAGTTCGTGCCGCATCCCCCAGAAAGCTAAGATGATCAAAATCTTCCATGCAACCCCAACGGTACTTTCACCAACACTTTTTCTTCTCTCAGCCCCCTTCGCGCCGCAGTGATGATTCTGACAGACCCCTCTACCCTCCCGGGTTGCTGATTGGTGCTTACCAAGCTGCGACAAATTTTTCCTTCAACCAAACCCAGCCCTACCATAAAGGGATGGACCTAACCAGTAGCGCCACCGAGGTGATGATTGACGATTGAAGCAGGGGCCAGCCATTAAGACGGCGCAGGCCCCACCCCCTCAGAGACCCGGCTGCAAACACAGCTGGACTCCTTCCTCCTTTCATTGGAGGCAAAGGCGGCTCCCCAAAGGATGCCGGATTCTGTTACAATGATCTCATATTAAGTTGTTCCTGTAAAAACATTCTCATCTGAGATTCTTTTGGACTGAAATGACAGGGGAGGTGGCTTGTGGCTCTTCAAGTGACCTGTAAAAGAGATGATCAGCAAGACACACTTGCTAATCAACTCTTTTGTACTTCGTTTTAGACCCACAAGCTGCCTCCTGCATCGTTTTGGTGCCAAGGGAATCCAAATGAAATCGACAGCAAATGTCTTTGAGACAGGACTTAATAAAAATAACCAGGGCTATTTTTGGGCAGGAATGCACAGGAACGGAGTTCCAGTTGGCTCCCGAGTTGGCCACGCCCAGCAGGAACTCATTAGCATAATAGGCCACACCCAACAGCAGAAACTCATTAGGATTGGCTACATTAGGGATGTGTGGCCTAACATGCAAAGGAATTCCTGCTACAAAAAAAGCCCTGGGTTTTGACAACAAACAAGGTAAACAGAATAAGAAGCAAAAGGTGGGTGTGGCTGGATGACCACACTACTGGTAACATGGGGGTGTGGCCTAACATGCTAATGAGCTGTACTGTCAGGGGTGTGGTCTAATATGCTAATGAGTTCCTGCTGGGCTTTTTCTACAAAAAAAGCCCTGAAAATAACAAAGTGCTCGTACTGGGATCAAAGACAAAATATTGTCTTACATTGTTTCGGCAGTGCAAGTAACAGCCTCCTTTCTTCTTCAAATCATGCACAAAAGGTGCAAACCAAAGCAAATGTAGATTTAATGGCAGGTCGATGGGAGCTCCCTTCCGACTCCATGCTTCTATGCTTCGTCGATATGCCCAGCCACCAAGAAGGTGGTGACATTCTGAAGTGTGGAGGCATCTGTAGACCAAGGGTGTGTTCAGACGGATCTTTTGATCTGCCATAGGAACGACTCCCTTGCGGATCAAAAATGCACGACCAGACAGAAACATCTGCGAAATATTCCGGTCCCATAGGCATCCCGTTCTGCTGCGCCTCCAATCCTGATTTAAAAAGTAGCAGTTTCAATGTAGGGTTTTCGCTTACCCGCGCAACAACTGCAGACTTTCTTCCGTCTGGTCACTCCATTAGCGCGCGATGCTCCCGTCGGCTTGGTCTGACGTCAGACCGAGCCGACGGGGGAGCGATTTTTAAAAAATTGAAACCCCATGTGCGCTTTAACGAGGAAACGCATTCAGCGATAAGCGCTACGAGGAATGTAATATTCATGCTTATTTCTTTTAGGGACAAGATGTTACCGCGAAGGGAGATGGAGGGGGGGAAGGACTGTTCTAACTTGCAAAATAGTCCCTCCATTGATCATGATGGCAAGGGGGAGGACCGGGACTTTGCTGAAAACCCTCCGCGATCGCCTCAGTTCTCCAAGGAGGCGCAGCCTTGCCTATGCGAATGTACAAAACTTTTTTTTAAAAAATCCTCAGTGGATGCCGTGTAGACAAATCACGGTGGGAACAACGCGCAGTGAGGCTATTTCATGGGGGGCGTCTGGTCGTGCTAGGCTGGATTAAAAAAATCGGGATAAAATTTTAGGAGGGCTCATGGCGCGATTGACTGGCCGTCTGAACGCAGCCCAAGAGAAGCAGGATTAGTCTCACATTATCATCACTGCTACTTCCTTGTGATCTGACAACTGGAGGACTTCTCTCTGTGTGTGGAGAGCCTGTCAATCAACCGAACGGACTCTCCTATTTAATTACATGGCAGGTCTGACATTTTTGTTGGATGGTGTTTGTAGACAGGTGATTGGGTGAAAGAAAAACCTGGGAATGATTTGGCTCACTCTTAAAACTTTGAAGTATGAAGAAAGGTGAATTTTATATGGTCTTTTGCTTAAAAGGCCTGGTGCAGTGGTCATGAGGGGAAGAAGCCAGTTCAGACCTGGGACTCTTGTCAGCGAAATAACTCTTTGTCAGCTGAATGAAATGACTTTAATGGCATTATGAGACTTTATCTTCCATATATGAATGGAGCTAAGAAGTTCGTCGTCAGAACAAGTTTCAGGTTGTTGAAACTTACATTTATGTTGAAAACAAAACCCTGCATATCATAAGAACATAAGAACATAAGAGAAGCCAATGCTGACTCAGGCCAATGGCCCATCTAGTCCAACACTCTGTCACACAGTGGCCAAAAATACCAGGTGCCATCAGGAGGTCCAGCAGTGGGGCCAGGAAACTAGAAGCCCTCCCATTGCTCCTTTTCTGACCAGTCATCCTACTATACAATCAAAATTATTTCTACCTCACTTGTAAGTACAGCAGATCACTGCTATACGAGTGTCTTTTCATTAGGATTAAGTGTGCTGGCATCAATTATATCAGGTTCCTCTTCCTGTTCCAGTAAATCTCAATGTATAATCTCCAAACTTCATATTAAAAAGCTACAAAGAGCTGGTACAAATAGAAGTTCTCTAGAGCAATTGATAGACCAGTCCTAGGAATGTGCAATTTCCCCCATTTTCATTAAAAGCTTTCTTTTTTATTATATTTGCCATTACAAATGCTCAGTTTTGTTATTATATTCATATTTGTTTCTCTTCAATTTCATTTCAGCCCCCCTAACCCAAACACATTTCTGCCCAAAACATCTTTGCTTTGCATTTAATATGAACATTATTTTCAAAGACTGTAAATCTCACCCAAGGGATTGTCTCTGCCAGATTTAAGACAGATTGAAGAAAGGGTCTCTGCTTTAAAGGCAATTGAAATAAGGGCTTGTACATTTTAACAATAACAAAAAAGCTGTGTTACCTATAAAACTTCTTACCCTATTGCCATGCAATGCGCGGAAATAATTGTGCTCTCCCAATTCTGTTATACCAGAGTGGGTGGAGGAATTTGGCACACAGAATGCAGGCAGCATTAGAGTGGGAACAGAGAGCTGTTTGACCACCTCCAGAAGGGAGATAGTAACTTGCATTTGACATCCACCCCTGCCAGAAGAAAAACAACATGATGATTGGCAATGGAAGCATTTAGCACCCCAAGAAAGCAGGCAGAGGTACAGTGCTTGGGAGTGGCTGGCGTTTGGTACTAAAAGGACAAGCTAGGCAGCAGTACACCAGAGTAGAAAGGCCCTGGAAGCTCTCAAGAAAGCAACACAGAGATTAGGGAAAGGGAAATGACCTTATACTTGTCCCTTCAAGACACAAATCATCTTTACAGAGCAATCGGTAGAGATATCGCAGCCCCAAGCAGGGAACTGTGATTCTCTTTATGTGCCATTTGTCCATTTGTTAATGTTACCATGTGAGTTTGGCATGCTGAGTTGGTAGCTTGCAACCTCAGGAATCCACCTCGAGAATTCTGTGATGATTAGAATGTGAGCTTTCTGTCCTATGGCGTTTTGAATGTGTGCATTTTATGCACAAGGGACTAGGCTTTCAGCAATGTCATGTCTCCCTCCCACCACTGTGCACCGATTCCAAACTGCCTCAAAGAATGGAGACTTTCTAGCTTTGTGTATGTGTAAGGTTTCCTTTCACCATACTGGCTTTGAAAGTTTCTACATGTTCCATTAGAAAGTTTCCCGTTGACAGCCAGCGTCATGTAATGGTTAAGAGTGATGGACTCTAATCTGGAGAACCGGGTTCAGTTCTGCACTCCTCCATATGAAGCCAGCTGGGTGACCTTGGGTGAATTACAGCTCTCTCAGCCCCCCCCCCCCAAGTCTAGCTCACCATCTTTTAACATAATGCTAAAAGGGCTAGAACTCAGGGCTCTTTTGTAGCAGGTACTCCTTTGCATATTAGGCAACACACCCCTAATGTAGCCAGTCCTCCAAGAGCTTACAATAGCCCCTGTAAGAAGAACTCTGTAACCTCTTGGAGGATTGGCTACATTAGGGGTGTGTCGCCTAATATGCAAAGGAGTTCCTGCTACAAAAAGAGCCCTGCTAGAACTTAAGGCTGCCAGACAATCTTAGGATCTCCTGGCTATACTATATACAATACCATATGGTATACTATATTTCTTCATCTACATTCTAGAGAACCCCTGAGGAATTTTGGCATGAAACACATAGAAGTATTGATATTTGGAATTCAAAAAATATTCCCCTACTGAACCATTTTTTCCCCTTCATCTCTTAGTTCCTATTGGTGCGATCCTTTGTTATTTTCCCATTAGAAAGTTAGCAATGACTCTTGGGATATGAAAAGTTCAGATCTATGGTGGATGGGGTATATTGCAATGGTAATTTAAAAAATCCCTTTACACTGCACAATGTACATTATCATTTGCAGTGATCAACACACACTGCAAGTACCACAACTTCACCAACCAGGAACATGGTAAATATGATATTCAGGTCAGGCCTGAGTAATCAGGGCTTAGAAAAGGAAGTAGAAGAAATAGTGCAGAAGATGATTCAATTGGTGAAAGGACAGAATGGTATGATTAGAAAAGGAGGGACCAAATAAAAGTGCTTTAAAAATGCAAAATGAAGATACAAAGAGAACTGGAGGGACAGCTTTTGGACATGAAGAAGAAGAGGAAGAGATTGAATTTATACCCTGCCCTCACTACTCAAGGGCATCTTGGAGCGGCTTACAAACTCCTTTCCCTTCCCCCTCCCCACAACAGACACCCTGTGAGGTAGGTGGGGCTGAGAGAGCTCTGACAGAAACTGCTGTTTTTCAAGAACAGCTGTGCCAGAACTATGACTTGCCCAAGGTCATCCAGCAGGTGCAAGTGGATGACCAAACTGGCTCTCCTACACCAAACATGACAAGATAGACCACAGAAAAGTAAATTCCTGATCATGGACAATGGCTGCATGACTCAGCTTGATACTGAGAAGTTTATTACAGTTTCATCCAGTGCAGGACTTTGGTTGCCAAACACTGAGACATGGAATTTTCAGTTTGGATTCAGAGACTGATGTATAAGACTTGATTGGCTGGCTGTTATTGTATTGTGATATCATTCTATTTAATTCTCAGCATGGATACATAAATGTAGAGATTGGAGCCATGAACAAACAGGAAAGATCTTTCTGCAAATCTGAGAAAAGCCACCTGAAATCTAAATAAAAATACAAGGGGGGGTGGTAATCCCCCTAATAGTTGAAATGGCACCTGTCACTTTAAGAAACAAATACATTCAGTGGCTGTTGCTAAGCAACCACAATAGCATCACTAGCCTTTGAGATTTGGTTTGTGTCAGTAAAAGACTTTCCATGGCTGTTTTGGCCTTCGAGGGAGGACTCATTGGGGCCCACCATCAACCACTGGGTGATTTTCCTGATTCACCCAGGTCCAGCTGCTACCTATTGTTCAATAGCAATTACCTCATCAAAGCCAATGTTGTGTAGTGGTTAGTGATTCAGATTAGGATCTGGAAGACACACATTCAAATCTCTGCTCTGCAGTGGAAGTTCACTGGGTGACTTTGGGCCAGTCACATGTTCTCAGACTAATCTACTTCACAAAGTTTGTCTGATAATATGTTGCTGTGACAATGAAATAAAAATGAAGAGAATTATGATGAGTGAGAGGAACCTCCACATCCAGAGGCACTACACCTCTGAATCCCAGAGCTATGAGGCAATATCAGGGGAAGGCCTTGGCCTCTATGCCCTGTTGTTAGCCCTCCAGAGGAACTGGTTGGCCTCTGTGTGAGACAGGAAGCTAAACTAGATGGACCACTGGTCTGATCCAGCAGGGCCCTTCTTATGTTCTTATGATGTAAGCTGCTTTGCATCCCCACTGGGGTCAAAAGATGAAGTATAAATTAAGTAAATAAATACAGCTGAAGATGGGGTGCAAATAAAAAGTGGGTGGGTGGGTGGGTGGGTGGGAAGGGGAGAAAGAAGCAGGGAAAGTGCAGGGTATAGGGGCTTCCAGGAGAAGAGAAATAGTGGGGGGATGGAGACATAGAGGTAAGTAAGGTGCTCTCCATAAGTCCCTGCAGGTTCCTCACTGTGCAACTGGTCCCAACTTGGCTGGCATCAAGCAGCTCATCCCAGTCCAGCGGCTGAGCTGGTGACACAAAACTGGGTTATATTTTTCCTGGGGAGAGGCTGCCAAAGGGAAGGAAACAGAACGCTGAAGACAGAGGGGCAAATAAAGTAGGTTGGCTGGTGGGTGAGAACCAGGAAAAGGGGAGAGGCTATGGGGGCCTTCAAGAAAGGGAAAGAGGAGGGGAAAATGAGTCTCACATATCACAATGATCATGTATACAGTGCTCTCCCACTACACCTGGTAGGAGTAGTGGAAACATAATGATTGAAAGGCACATGGGTCGCCTGTTGTTTTGCAAATTTTTGACCAAAACAAGATTTTGGATGGCAGAATGACAACTTCTGTATTCCTTCTCTTCATTGTCATCTACTTTAATCATCACTTTACCAAAGCAGGCTTTGGAAGTAAAGGTGAAAAAGAAATAGACCATATTTTCTGCTTTGGAAGCTGGTAGGTTCCATGCATTATATCCTCTGGTGTCAGTTTTACAGGCTGAAGGAAGGCATTTTGTGGTCTGCTGAATTGTTTGCTGCTTAGTTCTTCTCTTGCTGATATGCCAGCTAGCTGATTCAGTTTAATTAAAGCATAATTGGACAGCACAGAAAGCAGTTCATTGTGGATGTTTTGTTAAGGGATAAAGCATCCTCCCTTCTCTCCCCTACAAACAGACTTGATGCACCAGGAACTTTAATTGGTCTGTTAAGATCAACAATAATGTGGATCATTTGAGACATCCCCCTCAACAGCTTTATTCCTCATAGTGTACATAATTTAGCACATCTCTTTTTTCTGTCTTTCCCAGGCCACTGTACTGCAGTTTACTAGGACCAAAATAATTACAAGAAAATAGAACTAAAATACCACAGAAGATTTCTGTGCCATGTGTGCACATGTATGCTTTATGAGCGAGTGTGAACTTTTATTACACATTAAATATTCTTTGAGCTGCACTGCACATGATGCAGGATGCCTGTTGGAGGCAGTGCCCAATGCTACAGACATCACTGTTCCTCCTGTTCTCTTCTTTCCTGGAACCCTGTAGATCACCCCTCCTCACTTTTGATGTGAAGCAAACATGGAGTCCTATTTGCTTCAGCAGGTAGGGGAGGAATACGCCTGAGGGGAGGAGACTCAGGAAGGAATGAAGTACAGTCAACATCTCTTGTGGTATATTCAGGGGCACATATTACAAAGCATATAAATTGGGTCTGGATGTCTCTACCATTTGTAATAGTTAGGTATAAGTTACAAGTTCTTCTTAGTTGTCAGTGCCTAATATAGACGGATATCAAGGGGCACAAGGAGAAGTTGCTTCAGCCTTCCCATCTCATTGTTTTCTCAACCTGAAACAGCCTGTTGAAGAAACCTGCATGCATCCCAGGAAATTGCTGGCACTAAAGACCTCAAGAACTCTGAAGAACAAATATTGGTTTGACTTTGCCTCCATTTCCCCCCTCTTCTGGCCCTATCTAACTCTAACGTGTTATGTTAATTTATAGCACTTTTTAAGGTCCATAGATTAGATTTCTTTCATAAATTTTGTAGATTTCTTTCGTAAAGTTTTTGTAAGTTTTCCTGGGACAGGTATGCCAGCATCTAATTTATTTATATATTGTCACTCTTTGAAGCCCATCTCTCCTATGACACCTCTAACTCACAGTGTCTTATTCCAAGACACTGAAATGCTGGACAACACATCCAATTACCTTGTTAGATTATACAGGGAAGCCATTGAAATTCATAAACACAAACACAATTTCAACAGGAAGGAAGAGAGTTTAAAAATAAATAGGGCATGGTTTCCAGTCCTGAAAAATACAAAATGTTCTACATCTCACAAAAGCATTACAGATAAGATTAGAGTTTCAATAGCCAATCCATATGCAAAAGAACCTCTTTAGGAAAGCTCCTCCATTAGCATGTCACAGCCTGGGAAACTCCTACAAAATTATCTCAGCCCTACCCCACCTTCCTGAGTAGATATAAATTACCTGCCTACCATTTTTCTTCTCACCTTGACACAGAGAGTATTCCATCTTCCTGTGTTATACCTCTGAGTATGCCAGTCACAGCTGCTGGCGAAACATCAGATCCTACAATGCCAAGAACACAGCCATACAGCCCAGAAAATCTACAACAACTAATAGAGTTATTTCACAGTTCATCTCCTGACCTCAGAGATCAGTTCTCTTGGAGAAAATGGATGCTTTGGAGGGTGGACTCTACGGCATTGTATCCCACTAAGGTCCCTTTCCCCCCAGGCTCCATTCCCAAATCTCCAGAATTTTCCCAAACTAGATCCTGCAACCATCCCTTCCCCCTATCAGCTGGGGGGGAACACACCTGGCAACCCTAGAGTGAGGATCTCTTGTTCTCTAATAAAAGAAGAAAAAATCATGAGACCTCTGTAGGTAGAGTATTGGTACAAAATGAAGGGGGGGGGAAGAAAGCCAGATGATACCTTTCCTGCTGATCATTAACTACGTTGGCCATGGACCCACCAGCTTTCTATAGGGGCTATCACATCTGTTCTTGCCTTGCAGTTTTATGGACCCACTCCCTCTATGTGCCTGAAATGTGATTATGTATGTGTATGAGAGTGAGTTCATCAGAGACACAGATTCAATGGGTGAATTGGCTGGTGTATAAAATGTGACTATTAATGACCTATCTTAACAGAATGAATGAGGTTAAGTTCTGTAAAGAAGGCAACATGTTATGAAGAACTTTCAACATGAGTGGCTTAGGGTTTTTTTTAAAGCTACATGGGTTCCTCAATAAAACTGGTATTTCTTTTTATTTGGGTGACTTTAATCCTGGCACTAAAAGAGACATCAACATTTCACTCAGATGGGAAATCTATATTCTGTATTATTGTGGTGTTAATAACACAGAAGGCTAAATCAAAGGTGAATTGATTTCCTTGAAGATGAATAGACTAATGGCCTTAGCAGAGAAATGGCTTCTAGTCAATGAAGAAATGCCCATTTCAATTTAGCTCTGCTTGCTGTTGATGTAAGTAAAATTGTTCATGAAGCAAATTGCAGCCCTTTATTGCCTGTGCTTGAAACCATCCACATCTTTGAAAATGGGAGCTGATGTTGGCAACAGGATTAAGGGACTGTAAGAGTGTCTCAGCCAAATGCAAAGCACAGCTTACTCTGAAGGTCAGTTGAGTATCGTAATAGAGTGATAAGGATTGCTGTAGCACAGCTAGAAGTAATCCAAGGCAAGAAAACAAAGAGTGTTGAAGTCCCAAAACCTGATTAGCTAATGGGTATCATGGGGGAAAAGGTCAATGCAACATATGGAGGAAAGACTCTGAAAAAGAATAAATTTCATCCTGTTTTTAATGAAACAATGATTATGAATGGGAATATAGGATTTAGTGTGGACAGAAGATAGATCTTGGGGAATGATGGAAAACTTCAGATGCTGAGTTTAAGGCTCACTGCTCAAAGAGGCCTGTTCTATACTATAAAGTCTGGAGAGTAGTACAATAGAGTCTATGCACACCTGGAATATCTGTGAACTCAAGGAGCAGAATGCCGAACAAGGGCCGGGATTGAAGGAATCAAGCCTTGGCACAGTCTTTTGAACTGCATGTTTTAATTAAGAGCATAATTCCTCCTCAACAATTGCTCTTCTGTGGATAGAGGAAGTCTAATATGCAAAATAAGCATAGAAGTGTATAAACAAGAATTTCGTAGGGGTGTGGGGGGTGTTTAAATTTCCCCCCTATATTTTGCATTGCAGCTACAACAGAAGTGATATGCTCTCTTGTGTTAAGTAATGACTGGCCTGTAGCAATAGTCAACCCAGTGAATGTATTGCATAGTAAAAAAAACAAACCCAGCCTGTGAGTTCCATACGTGTGGGCTGATTAGAAATCTGAAGTATTTCCCATGTTGCCAACTTAAATGTAGGGTGTCAAAGAATGGAAAGAGTTACCATGGAGGCAAACTGACAAAGTGTCTTCACACAGCACAATTCAGTAGAAAAATAACCATTAGTTATTAGTTGAGAATAAGCTGGTTAAGTGTGGGCTGGATGGATTCATGGTTGGTTGAAAAATCGTACTCAACGAGTGCTCGTAAATGGCTCTGCATCTACATGGAGGGAAGTCTCTAGTGGAGTGCCACAGGGCTCGGTCCTGGGCCCAGTGTTGTTCAATGTTTTTATAAATGACCTGGAGGAAGACATAGAGGGGATGCTTATCAGATTTGCAGATGACACAAAACTGGGTGGGATTGCTAATTCTGAAGAAAACAGAGTCAGCATTCAAAATGATCTAGATAGGCTGGAACAGTGGGCTGAGACAAATAAAATGAATTCCAATAGAGATAAGTGCAAAATCCTACACTTAGGTACAAAAAAACCAAAGGCACAGATATATAATGGGAGAGACTAGGCTTGACAGCAGCACATGTGAAAGGGATCTAGGTGTTATGGTTGATCACAAGCTAAACATGAGCCTTCAGTGTGATGTGGCTGTGAAGAAAGCTAATGCAGTCTTAGGATGCATTAACAGAAGCATTGTGTCCAGATCACGGGAGGTGGTAGTTCCGCTCTATTCTGCTATGGCCAGGCCTTACCTGGAGTACTGTGTCCAGTTTTGGGCACCACATTTTCGGAAGAATGTTGACAAGCTCGAGTGTGTCCAGAAGAGGGCAACCAGGATGGTTGAGAGGGCTGGAATCCAAGTCTTATGAGGAAAGGTTGAAAGAGTTGGATATGTTTAGCCTGGGGAAGAGAAGGCTTAGAGGGGACATGATTGCAGTCTTCAAGTGTTTGAAGGGCTGTCATATAGAAGCTGGAGCAGATCTATTCTCTCTTGCTCTGGATTGCAAGACTAGATCTAATGGGTGGATATTACAAGGGAGTCATTACTGACTAAGTATCAGGACAAACTTCCTAACTGCAAGAGTGATTGAGCAGGGGAACAGACTGCTTCAGGAGGTGGTGGATGCTTCTTCGCTGGACTTTTTCAAGTGGAGACTGGATGACCATCTTTCAGGTATTTTGTAGGTATGTAGGTAGGTAGGTAGGGCTATCTTTTGGCTATGCTCCTGCAGAGTGCAGGGGGTTGGACTAGATGACCTGCAAGGTCCCTTCCAACTCTAACATTCTATGATTCTATGAAAAAAACTATCAACAACTACCAGACTTCCAAACATTAAGAGAGAAATCCTCAGCAGGCTTTCTCAGAAGTAATTCACATGTACTCCATTATTCAGAATTTGAAAACTTATTAAAATTGAGATGGGGAAAGTAAAGGCTTGATGTTTCACATATCTTGCATACAGAAAATTTTAATTTAATTAATGAAAGAAACCAAGCCTTGAAGTCAAATGTTATGGCAAATGGATTGCAAAAACAGAATCCAAGAGGAAGATTGGAAAAGGATTTTCAGGTCACCAAAGTAACACCTCAAAAATATTTAGTATTCATTTCAATGCTTTTAAAATGCTAACCAGATGGTACCTCCCTCCAGTCAGACTATACAGGATAAACCCCAAAACCTCTAAAAAATGCTGGAAAAATTGTGATCAGGTTGGAGACTTTATTCATTGTGGGTGGTCCTGCCCATCAATTGAGAAATTTTGGGCACAAATCTTAACACAAATTTATATAATAACTGAAATCAGCTTACCTGTTACTCCAGAAAGTTCCTATTGGATAACTGGACTGACCCTACAAGAAGCAAAATTAAAACAATTTTAGTGTCCAATCTTACCGCGATAGCAAGAATTTCAATAGTGCAAAGATGGAAAGATAAGAAAAGTCCAACAATCTCATTGTGGCAAAATATATTATGGGAACAAACACTATAAGTACTAAATCTGAGGATCAGCAACCAAAAAATACAATTCAAATGGTATGGTTTCATATAGTGAAATAATTATCAGAAAATGATATAGCCTCGACTTCTGGTTTTTGGTGGCTTGCACTTTGATGTGTCCCATTGGGGTAGGGGAGGGAATGCCAGGGTGTCCCTTTTCACAAATGCAAGCTGTATGCTGTATTGGGATGGGAAGGAACAAGCTTTTATCCCCTAATTTTCTTTGTAAATGAGGGAGTTATTTAATTTAACTGCCCCCCCTAAGAAATGTAAATACATCCCAATAAAAAAAACAAACACTTGGTTTTCTAAGGCCCCAGGGGTTCCCCTGATTTAGTTTTGTGCCTGCCTGTCCCATAGCCAACTCTGATCAAAGGCACGAAGGGTGATGGTCACTGTGCCGGCTCTCTCTTAGGCTTGGAGCTTTACAAACTGTTGCAGTTATTTATTGTGCCTTTGTTTAAAAGATAACTTTCTCCTGTCCCCCCCCCAAGTTAGTGTAATAGCGAAAACCACTTGGATTTGTTTTCAGTGTTTAAAACACAACTCCCCCCTTCTGTGTTAGTATAATACTGAAAAAATATTACTAACATGGGTTTATTTTTTAATTTTTTAAAATTTTTTATTGGGTTTTAACATTAAAGAAATAAGAAAACATCAACATTCAAACAAATGGAAAGAAGAACAATAACTTTGGTAACAATTTCAACAAATCCACCATATATGGATTTATATATATATATATATATATATATATATATATATATATATATAATACATACTGCTTAAGAGAATAAATGTACACCTTTTTTTAAAAAAACAACTTAACTTAGAAAATAAATTAAATCATAGTATCCAGTCCCTTCGTATAAAATCATAAAACTGAGTATGTTGAGAAACATTTATTCGTTCCAAAACTGCTATGCCAGCTTACTCTGGAGCAAATCAATCTGTGTGTGTGTGTGTTATGTCTGGCTGGCTATTCTGGCTATGTGGGTGGAAAAGGGGACCTGAATTTATCCCCCCACCCAACCAAAATATGTTCTTGCTTGTCTCAAAAAGGATATTATAGCTTTGGACAACCTTACGAGTTTGGCCCAGTCAGACCTCTGGTTCTGCTGGCTATTTTCTACTGACAGTGGCCTCAGGTAGAGCTTTTCCCTGGTTGCTGAGGTCCTGTGATTTGAACCAGAGACTAGGTCCATGCAGAAGGGTCGGCTCCTCTCTGATACTGAGTCTGGACAGGAAAGTCATCCAAGCTGTGTGGTGCAATAGCATCAGTGCTCCAACCACAGGAACAATGTGTTGTCTCTGACTTGAGTGTTTTCTCAAGATTGTACTCCTACATTTCCTCCTTGCCCATCCTCCACAAACAATTTAGGTGATAACATCCTAAACTGCCTCAGGTGGGT
The DNA here is from genome assembly GCA_029375565.1 of Gekko gecko. Taxonomy (NCBI): domain Eukaryota; kingdom Metazoa; phylum Chordata; class Lepidosauria; order Squamata; family Gekkonidae; genus Gekko; species Gekko gecko. The sequence continues at coordinate 78,815,711 of JAPDNY010000003.1, read as the reverse complement.
AGCTGTGTTGGTCTGAAGCAACAGACCAAAGTTTGAGTCCAATGGCACCTTTAAGTCTTAAAGCTGCCACTGGACCCAAACTTTGTTCTGGGATATAAAAAACTATCTCTTTTTCTTCTTGTTAGCTCACTCATTGGCTCCTCCTGAACTGCTGCCCACTGATAGCAGTAAAAGTAAGGAATAAGAGGACACCCGTAGTGGATTATGGTCATGTCTGCAGGTCTGTTTGTAACATTTAGGGAACGTTCAGTATGGCTTGCTCCCGGATCATCTGAATTTCCCTCAGTCTGCTGTCAAAAGCTCCAGGATAGTGTGCCTAATGTTTCTGTTGCTCTAAGGATCCTTCAACATCACAATTAATAGGATTTTTCAACACAATCCTGGTGAACCAGGCCGGCCATTATGACAGTCTCCCACCAGCCTTCGGCGAGCCACTGGATAGATGAGACTAAACAGACTAAGCAAGAGGGATTTTTCTGCCATCTCCTCATGTTGATAGTCGCAGGCTCATATCAATGATGTGAGGTTTGTGATGGATGCATCTCCTTCACCCAATGCATGACGGGTCACCATGTCTCCCAGATAAGAAATCGTGTGGGATGGGTCACTGATGGCCCACTTGGGTAGGCTTTTATACTACAGACTAAACACTGATGGGAAAGGGTTGAGATGGTTTTAGATTCACAGCCAATCAATGCTTCACCGATGCTATGATGAAAAAGATTGGGTCAGAATGCCGCCCCACAAGCCTGAAGGAGAAGGTTCAATCCATCACATTAAATCCAGGTTTACTGCTCGCAATGCAGAATTTATAACCCAGGGCAGGCAAGCAAATTGGAGTGGGACAAAATTAGTGCAGAAAACAACAGATAAGCAGAGACAACAGCAAGGTAAGTGGCTGTGAGTTGAACACAGAAAACCCAGGGTGAGGTCCAAGTGTGGAAAAGGTCAGTCTCATGGGGAGAGGTGTTCCAGAGGATATGATATAGAATTATATGTCCACAATAATATGTGCTAGTTACATCACCAGTTATCTCAAATTATGCTGATTATCTAACCATGAAGTATTTGGAGCCAGGTTTGGGGAAATTAGGAGCTGCGGTGGTTAAGACACTGAACTGCAGGCTGTGGAAGGTCAGTAGTTCAGCAGTTCGAGACCCGGGTGCTGTGTGATGGAGTGAGCTCCCGTCTCTAGTTCCAGCTCCTGCCAACCTAGCAGTTCGAAAGCAAGAAATTGCAAGTAGATAAATAGGTACCACTTCGGTGGGAAGGTAACAGCATTCTGTGCACCTTGGTGTTTAGTCATGCTGGCCACATGACCACGGAAACATCTCCGGACAGCGCTGGCTCTTCGACTTTGAAATGGAGATGAGCACCGCAACCCTAGAGTCGGATTTGACTGGCTTTCTAGCAAGGGAAACTTTACCTTTTACCTTGGGGAAATTAGACAACTATCTCTTTCTCTTTACAGACAACTCAGGAGTTGGTTGCATCTCCCAGCCGTCTTCTGCTTGCAGGGAGTGCCGTAAACAGCTGATCCAAGAAATGCTAGAAGCTGACCTTTATTACTTGTGTTCTAAGCAAATTTCCAATTCTCAGAGCGGTGCTGAGAATTGCACAGCAGGAAGGATGTCTGAATCATCCAGGGTCAGTTTGCACAAATCTGACAGGTGAAGGGCCAGCCAGTGGGCGTCCAGAGATGTTCCTTGGCATCCAGTTGTCATTCATCAGCCTAAACCTGACAGTTGTGGTCCTGCTTCTTGGGGCTTTTCCTGCTAAAATTCATTTACCTCACTATAGTTTATAACAGAGGGGAAAAGAACAAGGAGATAGAAATCCAAGTCTACACATTTGTCAGCTTCCTAAGTGAAAAAGGCAAAGGAAATGGCCAGCAGAATTCTATAAAGAGAGGCATTAACTGAAACCTAAAATCTGAATATGTGTGAATTCCAGAACAGTTTGCATCTGTGATACAGAAATGGTAACAGAAAAAAATCTGGTGGTTGGGTATCCAACCATAGGCTTGGATATCACCTTATCACTAGGAATAAGGCCCATTATAGAAATAAATACAACAAGCTCTAGAAAGAGGCTCTAGGCAGGTGCCCTGGGTTTGGGCCCTCAGCATCAATTTGCTGTGGCGAACTAAGCATGGTATAATGACACAGAGTCCACCATTTTCTCCAGGGGAACTGATAGCTGCCATCTGAAATATATTTGTAATTCTGAGTGATCTCCAGCACTCACCTGGAGATTGGCAACAATGGTTCCCCAGAAGGAAATGGCTGGTTTGAAGGGTGGACTGTACCTGCCTGAAGTCCCACCCCTCTTCAAACCCCACCCTCTCCTGGCTCCACTCCTCAAATCTCCAGGAATTTTCCAACCTGGAGGTGGCAACCCTGTCTCCTTCCCAGCCAACCACCAACATACCATTATCTGCCCCTCTGACTTCAGCTTTCCATCTCCTCCCCCTCCCTGCAGCCTCTACTTAGGAAAAGTACAATCTTTCTCCACAGTGGGGACCAAAGCAGCTCACATCATTCTCCTCTCCCCCTTTTGATCTGCACAACAACCCTGTGAGGTAGGTTAGGCTGAAAGTCAATTAGTGCTATGAAATCATCCAATCAGCTTCCACAGGAAGAACCTGGGTCTGGCAGGCCCTGCTCTGAAGTGCTAACTGCTATGTCACACTGGATGTCATAGGAGAGCCACCTGAGCAGTGTTCAGCATTTTCTCCAAGGGAACTGATCTCTGCCATCTGGAGAGCAGTTGTAATTCTGAGTGATCTCCAACCCTCACCTGGAGATTGGCAACAATGGTTCCCCATTAGGAAATGGTTGGTTTGGAGGGTGCAGTCTATGACATTGTCCTTGTCTGAGTTCCCACATCTCCTCAAATCCCACCCTTTCCAGGCTCTACCCCTCAAACTCCAGGAATTTCCCAACATGAAGGTGGCAACCCTATCTCCTTCCCAGCCAACCATCAACCTACCTTTATCTGCCCCTCTGACTTCAGCATTCCATCACACCCCCAGCCTCTACCTAGGAAAACTACAGTCTTTCTCTGCAGTGTGTACCCAAGCAGGAGGGAAGTGACCTCAGCAGGATATAATGACACAGAGTCCACCCTGCAAAGCAGCCATTTTCTCCAGGGGAACTGATCTCTGCTATCTGGAAAGCAGTTTTAATTCTAAGTGATCTCTAGCCCTCACCTGGAGAATGGTAGCAATGGTTCCCCAGGAGATAATAACTGCTTGGAGGGTGGACTCTATGGCATTCTATTCAGCTGAGGCCTCTGCCCTCCCCAAACTCTGGCTTCCATAGACTCCACCACAAAATATCCAGAAATTTCCCAGCCAGGAGCTGGCAACCCTAGTCAGGACTGACCCCTGGAAAGGGCCTCCTGCCTTTGCCTTTTTACTGATAGAACCAAGCTTGGTTTCCTAGCAACAGCCACTGAGGGGGAGCCCACAGCAGGAGAAGAGAATGGTTTGACAGCTGATGGCCCAACTCAGTAGCCAGCCAGCTGCAGAGGAGCCAAGCAGGAGAAGCATCTTAGTAAGGAGAAACAGCCATTTTGGCAGTTTATTCTGTCAGGGAAGAGTGGCCAGGCTGGCAGTGGGCAGGAGAGAGGAGCAGACCCAGCACCCAGCAAATGGCATGGGAGTACTCTTGAATGGCGGTTGATGGGCCAATGGCTGATGGAGTGCCCAGCACAGCCTGTGGGAGAGCCAGAAAGTACCAATACGCTGGGATTTTCTATATATAGAATTCCTTTACAAACAACACATCGGTGTGCATCCTTAGAAAGTCCCACTGGACTCAGTAGGGCTTATTTTTCATTAAACATGCAAATGTATGATTTGGTTGCATATGTGAACTGGCACTGTAAGAGTGTGCAATAGAATGTTTGTTAATTATTTGTGATATATTTTTAAGTTTTCATGTCTCTATTGTAATTGCTGTATTGATCTACATCATTCTGTAGATCTTCATGTAATCTTGTATTTGTGGCTGTACTATTGTCACCATGCTCTGGCTGTCAGATAAGCTTTGGATTGTTTAAGTAACAAATGGTTTCCATAAATTATGAATGTGGATTATGGAAGCAAATTCTTTATTCTTGAGCCTGCCCAGTCATTTTGCTACAAGGATTGCAGAGTTTATCATCACCTCCAGCTCTCCAGTTAAGAAATTGCCTCCCAAGCCCTACTGTCTGTGCCCTTGCATGAGGAGATGAGGTGATTGGACTGGGCATTTTCAGTGGTGGCCTCTAACCTTTGGAGCGCTCTTCCTGTTGAGGCTTGTCCTGTGCCAACTGTACTGTCTTTTAGGTGCCATGTCAAAACACTTCTTTTTACCCAGCCTTGCAACTATAGAGCTTTATCTTTATGGCTGTTCTGCTTCTAGTTTGAGATCAGCTTTATGTCAATTTTTGAGGTTGCTCACTGGCTGTATTTCTGGGATTTTTTTTAAATGTCCCTGACTTGTTTTAATATTGATAAATTTTCCTTTTGGGGGGTTACTTGTAAACTGCCTCAAGCTGGTCTCTGAAGAAGTGGCATACAAATTCCCTTAATAATAAATAAAAACTCTGGCTATGACCTGTTAATAAAGCATAGTCTTTAGCAGGGGTAATTTCGCAGAAAAAGAGGTGCAGGAGCTCATTAGCATAACTCATTAGCATAACTTATTTGCATATGCCACACCTTCTGATATCACTGGAAGTGTGTCAGAAGGCAACACCCACCGCTCAGGCTCCACCCCAAAAATCTCCAAGTATTTCCCAACTCAGATTCAAACCTGGGTCTCCTAAATCCTTGTCTGGAACACTAACCACTACACAACACTTCATGGGGCAGTGGATGCTGAGCAGTAGCAAGCAGCTGGGCCTGCATAAGTTATGCAAGTTGCATGGTGTCAAGTTGTCCAGTGGCTGCTGTCAGGCCTGACATGCTCTCTCCCCCTACATTTTACTGACAGAAACAAATGCTTGAAGGCTGGAATTACTGCTATGGTTGACAAACAATTGCTACTGAGAGAATTCCTTTCATATAGCTACAGGTGCTGTTTCTGTTATGGGTGAGGGCTGACCCAACGTATTTTCAGCTGCCATTGATGATGGATGGCAATTGGCTAAGTACTTCCCTACTGGTCTGAATCTTCCACAGCTAACAATGTTTTCTCATGAAGATGTTTTTGGCTGACAAAATCAAAGTATAAATCAATCATAATAAGTCTATTTAATTCTCGACATGGCCAAATTTGCGAATAGTTGGATCCATACACAAACAAGACAGATGTTTCTATAAAAACTCTGAAATTAAAAACATTGTAGTTGTTGTTAGCCATTCAGTCGTGTTCAAATTGCCAAAATATTTTGATCTTGTCAGCCCAAAACATTTTCATGAGAAAGCATTCTTAGCTGAGGAAGATTCGGACCAGATCAGTGACTGTCTCTGTAGGGTCTCCATAGGGTATAATGATCCTCCTCAGTTGCGGGCAGCAGCAGGCTCCCATCATTGAAGGGAAGGCAAATTCAGTGAAGAGACTGTCCTGCCACTGCAGCGTGACTCCAGAGATGGGGGATTTAAACTTTAAACCCCCTCAGTCTTTGGAGTCACTCCACAGAGGCAGCACCCTCCTTTCAGATGTTTCTGCTTGGCTGCAGGGCCAGCACTGTCCTTACCATCATGCAGAAGCTTCTGCTGGGTTTTCTTTTCCCCCACTTTCCCTTCATCCCACTTGGAGGTGAGGCAATGGGAAAGGAGGGGGGGAAGGAATGGATCCCAGGTGCTTCTGCCTGACAGAGGGGCCGGTGTGCTGGCCCCTCTGTCAGACAGAAGAAGCCCTGGATTCCCTTTCTCCCCCCCTTTCCCTTCATCCCACTTGGAGGTGAGGCGAAGGGAAAGGAGGGGTGGAGGAGTTTACTTGTTACTGCCAGAATGCCGTTCCTGCCCGTTCCTGCTCAAAATGACCCCTGGTTTAGTGGTGAATTCCTGAGGGACATAAAGAAAGCTCAATATCTCACAAAAATTACCAAACCATTGGCTCAATCTTGGGTTTACAGGATAGCTCTATTTTAAAAAAAGGGGGGGGGAGAGGGCATTGTGGGAACACGATAAAAAGGATATCCCTTCCAAATAACAGAAAAGAGTATGAATTTTGCATTAGAATCTCATCCTCTCCTTTTGTGGGTGTCAGATGGGGACACATTGATGTCACCTTGTCCACAGAAGTAAATAGGGTATTTCTGTTTCTAAGCACTGATGAAAATAATGGTAATAGAAGAGTTTCCAAGAAAGTTCTTGGGCATGTGGGGAAAAGACTGAAACATTTGTAAATTTTGTTTTGAATACAGAAAGCATAGATAGAATGGGCAACTTTTTGAGAAAAAAATTATCCATAGGAGAGAAGGGACATATTATATATCTGAGAGGGAAAAAAATCCCAGCAAACTTCAGCTGCAGGGCATTTTGGGAAATGAGCTCCATACAGTTCTTTTCAATGGATGTATCAATGTTTAAACAAGTTGTTCCCTTTCAATCTGAGTAGAATTTCTTGTTGTGTGAATGAGAGGATAAAATTGAACATTTGCCATGAGAAGCCCTTCTTGTACATTCTGCTGTCATGCCATTAACGAAATGTCTCTCGGCATTTGCATTAAAGTAAGCAGAAATTTGACACAGCTCTGCTTCTACCTATATATGCCACTACAAAATCTAACTTGAGTGTGGTAGGTGGGTAAAAAGCATGAAACCAGATTACCAGCATATAAAATGTCCCTATTAGTTTAAATTTATTTCTTGCCTTTTCATTAGCATACTTAAGGCAGCTAACATAATTAAAATTGCATAAGGCAATTACACTAAATCAATACAAAATAATAGGAATCTTTATGACAAGCTGTAAGGTGTGGAAATTGAGGGCTGGCCTCTCCGTCTGCCATTGATAATTGCTGCATCGTTAAAGGGGGGTGGTAAATGAGGAGTGGTGCTAGTCCTTGGCGCTCCTGTCTACTGTGGGGGTTGATATTTCCTATATCAGTCTGTGATGTGAATTACCAGTTCTAGTTTTCCCTGCAATAAATAGGCAGATTGTCAAACTCTTTCCTGTCATATCTGAACTTCATTATGGACACTGACAACATTTCCTTGCTGATTTGGAGACTCATTTTTAAATAAACGAATTAAATAAATAATTTAATTAATTAATTAATTAATATTTCACTTTGGCCCATTGTCATTACTGGGCTTCTCACTTTTCTGTAAAGAAGACAGGCTCATTCCTATATTTCTATAACAAGAATGCCCATAGCAATATTTGAATCTGGGACATTAGGAATATATGTTTTAATTTTTAATACGGGGGTATGGTGGTCAAAAAAGGAGGTATGGTGGTCAGAAAAGGGGGTATGGTGGTCAGAAAAGGAGGCTGGATCTCCACTATCATATTTTCTAGTGGCCCTTTATTCTAGTTTAAATTATCATTTTATCACAATGCCTTTTTGTTGGGTCAGTATGACCTTTTAAGACACCTAGCCTGTGTTTTATGGTGACAGTTTTATAGTGGTGGTATATGGTTGTTGTAGGGCTTGCTGCTCCATGAAACATCTATATATCTAATTCCCAAGTGGCCCCCTGTGTGTGGATATCTAAATCCACACATCAGGGGCACCTGGGGGGCAGGGAGATTTTCCTGCGCACGTGGGGCAGTCCCCACGTGTGCGGAAAAATCTAAAAAGTGTAGGTGGGATATCTAAATCCCCCCAAAAGTAAGAGCATTCCCTGCGCATATGCAGAGAACACTCTGGGAACTCTGCGGCAGCTGGCAGCTGAAAGCCGCTCAGTCCTCGCCACTAGAGCTGGGGGGGGGAGAGGAGATCAGTGGAAGAGGAGAATCGCCAGAGCCGAGGGGGAGGAGATCGGCGGGCCTGGCAGTTGGAAGCCACTTGGGCCTCGCCTCTGGAGCCGGGGGGGTGGGGGGAGGAGGACATCAGTGGTGGCGGAAGAGGGGGACATAGCTGGAGTCGGGTGGGGGAGGAGGAGATCAGTGGCAGCGGAGGAGGAAGGGGACATAGCTGGAGCCGGGTGGGGGGAGGGAGGAGATTGGCGGTGGCGGCAGAGGAGATAGCTGGAGCCGGTGGGGGGAGAGATGAGATCGGTGGGCCCGATGGCTGGAAGTTGCTCAGGTACCACTGCTGGGGCTGGGCGGGGGGGAAGGAGGTGATCGCCAGAGCCTCCCCCGCGAATATTGTGGGTCCCTCTTCTTGTATGATCTACTTACCTGTACAGTTAGCAATGGCGGGATTAATGCAAACTGGAGTTACTTGATCTGTGCTCTGCAAATTGTTCTATGTGATGGGGGGGATAAGTTCTAACCTCTTAAGGCGAAAAAAGATTGCCTGATACAGCTAGTTTTTGTTGTTTTACCTGGAGGCTGTGTATCTTGTAGCCATGATTTGTGTGTGTGTGTGTGTTTTGTGTCTGAGAAAGAGAGAAAGAGAGAAAGAGAGGGATCTCACTGTATAGTAAAAGGCCACATATGAAATCACTCATAGAAAATATATTTTTCTGTTACTCTACAGTGGTCTAAATATGGCAACCTCTGTTTTTCAAAAAACATGTCCACATAAACATTTTTAATTTTGAGAAAGTATGGCTAACAAAAATCCCAAGTTTTCTGGGATGACACATCTGCCCTTGACTTCAATCTGGTTTTAGAACTGAGACAGCACTGTGGCTCCGGTAGGCAATCTGCCTATGGATAGAGGCAGTGCTTCACTGCTGATTTTGTCAGATCAGTTGCTGGTGTTTGATACTGTTAATCTTCTACATCACCTAGAATACCAAGTAGGCATTAGGGTATTAGCCCTGAAATGATTTCTATTTATCCTCTGTTATAGAATGCAGACAGTGTTCAGACACAACAGGTTAGTATCATTGCTAGGAATGCTTTATTTCAATTATACCTACCTTGAAAATCGCATTCCCTCCAGGATGTGGCTGATCTAGCTACACTGATACATCTTACTATAACCTTTAGACTGGATTACTGTAATGGACTCTACATGGAGCTGGTTTTGAAGGCAGCATGGAAATTTCAAGAGTATAGAATGTAGTGGTAGCGGTGCCAGCCCAGATCTGGCAAGTGGTGGGAGATGTAAGGGGCAGGGACATGCAAATAAGCACTGTTCCAACACCCTATATCTTCCAGCATGACTTGGATATCCTTACATTAGCATGATGCTCTAGATTTTACGATACAGTTTTGGGGGAGTCCTACACTCACTCTGATGCAATGGCATCATTTCTTCAATCACATCAGAAGTGTTGTACTGGGTGTCAGAGTTATGACTATTGCCTCCCATTTCCCCCCTCTTCCTCTACTGAGCAGTGATGAGTAACCAGGGCTGTCAGTGGGAGATCTGACTTGGCAGTCCTATGTAGAGGCCCAGTTGATGACAAGAGCTAAAAAATTTCACTGTATTACTTAGATCTTGAAACGTCTACATTGGCTGTTGATTTTCCTACTTCAAAGTGCTGGTTTTAATCTTTAAAGATCTTCATGTCCTGGGGACTCCATACTTGCTGGACCACCTTTCCTGGCATAAGCCCTCAAGTGCTGGATTCCGTCTGAACACCATGGAAAGTTACTATGGTTTTGCTCCTGTGGTGCAATGCGCCAGCTCTGGCCTGCAAGCCCTGTTCCACCTTGCCCTCAAAGGATTTCCCAACACCTGGAGAGGTTTCTCTCTCTAGGGTAACTTGCTGCCACCACCTGACCTTTGTAGAAATTGCCCACTGGGAGGGTCAGGACTCCCAGCTTCCCTTCCAAGTTTTAAGGCCTTCTCTCTGTGTCTCCCACTGCCCAGTGCCTGGTCACCACAGGGACCATTTACTGCACCCCTGGAGAAAATAACCACTTGTCAACTGACTACCCTGGCATTCCTTTTAAAAATAGCATGTCCAAGACGGTCTATGTGGTATAGAGAAAAGAGAAAATGTTCACAAGCATACTTTTAACACAATACCAGGCTGAGCAAGGGATTCAAAAGAAATGGGTAAAATACAATTCCTCTGTCCCTCTCTCTTTACATGCCCTATCAGATGTTAAAATATAGGACAGGTTCCTTAGCTTAGGAAGTTACAGATCTCTACTGAATAACCATTACCTTGAAGCTTCCTCCAGCTCTTCTTCCAATGTCAGTCAATGGCTGCCTCCTCCAGACCTCAGTTAAGAGTTCTGTCTGCTCTGATGGACTCAGTACAAAAGAGGGTTTCCTCCTTGCTTCCAAGAATTTTATTTCCTCCCTTTCCCCCACCCACTGACCAGGTCAGGCCAGGTTAAAGAGGCTTTTCCTGGAGATCTCCAGTTTCTTCCTTCTTTTTAATTATTTTATTGTAACTTTAAGATATAACAATGAGTAACAGTAAAAATAAACATATAAAGTACAGCATTAACATGTATAAGGTGATATTAACCTGATAATAGTCAGCATAAGGCATAATCACAAACGTATAAAGATGTATATAACAGTTGAGAATATTGATCATACATTCAATGGTAGAGGGAGTATCTAGGTGCCCAGTTAAGAAACATGTCATTAAGGAGTGGTGAGTGAATTATTAAAGCACTAAAAGAAACTCTGTCAAACATAAGAAGGCCATTCATCAAAAAGCATCTTGAAGTCACTGAGAAGTGAATCCAAGGATGATAAGATGTATTTGCGGAAAGAAGCTCTTTGTCACCTTGCTGGCCATGAACTGAAGTACACATGACCATGTGGAAACAAAACAAGATGAAGAGGAAGACGGGTTTGTAGAAGCTGATTGAGTAATGTCAGTAAGTTTGGAGAGAATAAATTGGTCCCAAATTTTATTATGCCATACATGAAGAGTTGGAGGAGAAGAAGATTTCAATGTTTTCAGTAGAGAATTGGGAGATCAACTCTTCGAATGCGGAAGATAAAGAATCCCATAAAAAGCTCCCTAGCTGGAAACCAGCATCCCTTGGAGGAATATACACATTGACACATAACAAAGGCTGAAATTGTGGACCACATCATGCCAAGCCCTCTCATGATACAGAGTTGCGTTGACTCTCCATGTCAAAAGGTGAATATTTTAAGATGATTTGATCCAGTGCTGTTGCTTTAAGAACAGTAGGTTCTTTTGGATTTGGGAAATGTTCAACACTTCAAGCACTTTACGTTCCACTAGAAGTTTGCAATAAACCTTCTTCCCTCCTATTCATTTATTTTTGGCCTCCAAAGCAGCTATCCAAGTCATCAGTTCTATTCAGATACGATTTTTTTCTTCCTGTAGATGCGAAGTTATTGCAATCATACAGCTACACAGAACAGCCTTCATTGAATCCCAGAGAACTGGAATTGAGGTGTCAGGAAAAGCATTTTCCTTAAAGAAATTCTTAATGTTTGATTCTAGAGAGTTTCTTATTGAGTCTTTCAATAAAATATTTCTGTCCATTGGCCATGCCCTTTCCTGGTTTGTATTATTATCAGCATTCAAATGACCTTCCAACCATGTGTGATCTGTTAGATATCTAGGATTTATAGAAGCTGAAGTGATGTATAGGAGACGACATTGAGATAACAGTACGCAATCAAGATACCAGTACGTAATCAATTCTTGTAAAAGTATTGTGTCAGGCAGAGAAATATCTGTAGTGTATATCCCAGGGGTGTCAAACATGTGGCTTGGGGGCCAGATCAGACCCCCAGAGGGCTTCTATCAGGCCCGCAATGCAACTGGCTGTCTTTTGCTTCTTCTTCCAGTTCTGCTGCTACTGCGTCATCGTAGGTTTGCAGCTTACAGATACACACCTGAATGGCATACTCAAGATTGCAACAGCACAGACATTTTGATGCAATAATTCAGAGCAAGAAGTGTCAGTTGACACTGTTAAATAAACAAATATTTCAAGAGTGCTAATGTTTTAAGCATGTTTTTATTTTAAGTAAAAAACCCAAATCTTTGTGTTTGTATCCTTTATAATGTTTATATCGCCGTTACTTGGCATTACATATTATGACACACATGGCTGGGCCCAACGACGTCTCATTTATATCAGATCTGGTCCTCATAACAAATGAGTTCAACACCCCTGCTCTATCCAGTGGGTGAAGCAATCTCCACATATCACAAAGCTGGTATTTGGTGAAGAACTTGGGAAGTTTCAGAGTGGAAGGATGTTTGCAACCTCTTCACCATTGTGGCCAGGACCTGTCTAAATTGCCATGGGAGATAAAATTGAAGTCACTTCCTATGATGAGGTCCCCTCCCTGAAATCTTTTGAGAGAGGAAAGAACACTGTGTAAGATGGTGATTTGGTCTTGATTGGGAGCATATACGCATGCAAATGAGTTTCCCATCAAGTAACCCCTTAATAAAAAGAAAGTGTCCCTGTGGGTCAAGGATTGTAGCTTGCAGTACAAAATGGATATTTATGGTGATAAGTATTGCTACTCCTCTGCTTTTTGATGAGCCTGGCACCTGATATTGAAGGGGTTAAGACATCTTCAGAATGGAAACTATAGCATCTTGTGAATGAGTTTTTTGTACAAAGAAAATATCTGGGCAAAGCTTTTTAACATGTTGCAACATTCTCTTTCTCTTAATTGGATTGTTCAGACCTCTTATGTTGACAGAGGTAATTTTTAAAATGGTCATCATTGTGGCCAAATTTAGAATCCACTATCAATAATTAATTTGGGCAAAAATGCTTCTCACAGTGAACAGTATTAAAAGGAGTTGAAAGAAACTAAACTCAGGAAAGGAACCTTATTAAAATTGGCTACACTAAGAAAAAAGCTATTAATAGTCAACATTTGTGTCTGATTTATATTAAATATGTGCAGAAGTGCAGTGATAAAAATGTATATCAAACTGATAACCACAGTATAGGGAATAAGAATGAGAACTCTTATATTCAGCTATAACAATCAAGTATTATGAATTAATTCAAAGAGTTAAGTAAATTAATGTCAAATCTAGAATTAACTTCCCCCACCCCCCTACCACAATTAATTCAGCAAACTCCCCTGTAGAAGAAATAGTAAAAAAATCAATTGATTAAACACTGCAAGAATCGGAGCTCAGTTTAAATCACAAACAATGGATAAAACAATTAATTGGGTTGTGTAAAATTTAAAAAGAGGAGATAAAACTGTGACACTATTATGCAGACCTATATATTGTGATCAGCAAGTAAGTGACCAGTACTTATAATAACTTGTACCTGGAAAGAGAAACTGCTTGCACCCTGTCCTTCCTGAAGTGTCTTTAGTATTTAATTCCTCCAGATCTCTGTTTCCTGCTGGGGGGTGGGGGGCTTGACCATCCCAATGTCTATATCTCTTAGCATTTGTATGAAGGTAGTCTGAGGTAGGTCTGGAAAGCAATTGAACTGATTTCCCCCTTCCTGCCTGTTTTCTGCCCAGAGGGGAAAAAAACGTTTAAAACCATCACCATGGAGCGTTTCCGGGTTGGCAGGCTGATGGCAGCTGTTTCTCCCAGCTCCTGGGGAAACAGACTGCAAACCAGCGGGTAAGAGAGGGGGGGCGATTGTACGCCTCTCCCCGGGGTTCAGGATGAGCCCTGAGTCAGGGGGTGCTGAGGTTTGTCATGCCCCCTGCTTTATTCTGGGGGTGGGGGCATCCTTTTGCCCCGATGGTCTCTCTGCTGTGTTCCTGTAATGGCCGAGGCTTTGCATACCAGAAAACCAAGCGGGCGGTGATCAAGTTTTAACTAAGCGACTGGCTGAACCGTTGAATTAACTGAAAGAAGTGTGAGTACAAGTTAATGAAGCACTAGAGGGAAGAATCTATCCCTGCAAACATGGGTGGGGGAGACAATTGCAGACCCCCCCCAAATGACCAGATAAAAGAAATTACTTCTGGATAAATGGAACTTGAAGGGACTGCGTTGGAGGAACGTTGTGATCTGAGAACTGAGTAATAGATAAACAAACATCTGGGACTTTAAAAGCAGTAAATGAAAATGCTCTATATGGCTTGCTAGAAATGGCTTGAAAGAAGAATTAGAATTTTCTCCTTAAAAGACTGTTAACATCACAGTAAGAGACCAGCAAAGTCTCCCCCCCCAAAAAAAAAGAAGAAGCGGGGGGAAAGGGAATTCCCTCCCCCCGTATAACAATATAACAATATAAAACTAAAGCTCTTTAGGGGGTAAAGGGGGAGCGAAGCGGATGAAAATATCGAAAGAGAAAACTTACGATAGTCAAAGTGCTCCCTGAGTAGTGGCTGGAAACAAGGCAGAACCTTCCTTTAGCATCTCGAAAGACAGAGTGACTGTGTGAACATTTGAAGCGTTTTTTCCCTCTTTTAAAGAAACTTCAAAGATCTCTGAGAACGATGGCTGTGAAATACTGAATGGGGGGGGGAAGTCCCTCCCTTTAAAAATAAAAATAAAATATCCTGGAATGAACTGGAAATAAGATGGATAGATCGAGAGAATCCTTGGAGGCAGCGGAATAATTTGATGGATTTATGGGTCTCTGGCGACAAACCGTGGTAATTTGGTAATAAAAAGAAGATAACCTGACCCCCTTGCTCCAGAAATGGTGTTTTTGTGGCGTCGAAAGATTTAAAGTGAAACTGAATCTTCTCCAGGAAGTCGAAAGCATTTGAACATTTAATTGCACTGTGAAAGATTGGTGGGACTGCAAAGCAACTCTGTTCTCCTACAATAAGCGGGGAGGGGGAAACTCTCCTCCTAAAAAATAATAATAATAAAATTTACCATATATTTTGATGGGGAGACAGAGTTAATGAAATGTTGGGTGAAAGATGGCTATGTGGATTAAAGCTTCAGAAGATAACGGAGTTCCAGAAGAGACCAGTAATATGATAATGGACTGTGAGCTGAAGAAGATCAGGGGGAGAAGATTCTACAGTAAAGATCCTTTCCAGAGATAAGACTTTTGGTTGAGGGGGAGAGGTTTGGAAAATATAAGAGGGAAGGGTTTATACAGAAAAGATGGATGTTTGATAATGAGTGATCAAATGAACTTTAAAAATATTTTATTAATTCAGACCAGTATTATAAAAGAAAGAGGGGAAGGGGATGCTATCTGATGTTTGCTTAGGTTCTTTTTTTGTCCTCCCTATCTCTTTAATAAGAGGATAAATAGAGAGTCTTTAGGAGAAGCATATTTAAGCCTAACTTGGATGTACTTAATAACTGTACCTAAATAATTTTGGATGGTAGCTAATGGCTGACTTAAAAATTTTAAATAGTTAGATGGGCAGAAAGGAATAGACAGACAAGCAGAAATTGCAGCAATTAGATGATGAGGATCCTTGATGTTTGCATAAAAGAAACCTAAGTATACTCCAAACAGTTAATATGAGCTAGAGCTTCTTTAAGCATTGAATCCAACTGTCACCTTCAGGGTTAACAACTGAAAGTTTATATTTGTTAATGCCACATTTGTAAGCATTGTATACAGTCATCACAACTTGAATTTTCTTTTCTATCATCCCCTTCTTGTAGTAAATGTTAGTACCCCTCCCCCTTTCTGTAGATATTAGAAAATGCAATAAAAAAATCCCCTTTGGGGGGCTATAAAAATAAATAAATAAAACCATCACCATCAATGAGCCCGGCCCTTAGCCTAACATCTGGCCTAGACCATCGTGCAACTCAAGAAGACCATGAGTTGGATTGTCTGCTTGCAACACTCTTAGTGCGCCATCTCAATTAACTAATGATGGATAGTTAGCACCTATGATTTTATTACTCATTTGTATCTGAATTGTTTTGATGTGCTTTAATGTGATTTTATGTGGTTTTATTGGTATTTTGTATCAACTGTGTGAGCCGCCCTGAACCTGCTCATGAGGAGGACGGGGTACAAATTCAATAAATAAATAAAACTCAGAGGTTGGCTTCCGGTTTTGGCAACCTGCATGGCAGATGCGTCCCTTTGGAGCTCCAGGGGACATGAACCACGACCCAGCAGATGGGAGGGGGTGTGATTGTCTGCACCACCCCTGGGGCCCTTGTAGGGGGCACCCAGCCATGGAGTGTGAGAGGCACCGCTCCCAAGGCATGCTGCCAAGAGACTGAGGCACCTCTGAGCTCTGATGGTCTCGCCACCATGGAACCAGCAATGGCGATATGGGCGCACACTGAGACAAGCAATCGGTGATCGAGCAGAAATCTTACCTCTGCATATGATCCACGATGAAGTGTGAGTTTTTCCATTAAAGCAAAATATCTGGACAAACAGATAAGTGAAAATACCCCCCCCCAAAAAAAAAATACAAGTGGAGCAGAGGCTTTTACTCCGTAGATAAACAAAAGCTGATTCCAGAGCATTTTAAGGGGGGGCAGGATTATAAGCAAATAACAACTAATATAAAGAGCACTGGAGAGAACGATATAATCTCTCAGGCAATAGAGACTTTAAAAACTTTTCTGAAAAGTAAACAACTAAAAGATGGCTGGGAGGAAAGTTGCACTGAAAATGAAACCTTCTTCAGGAAATGACAGCCCAGCCACTCCAGTCAGAAGACTGGAAGTGGCTACAGACTTCCCTGGTATGATTGCAGCAGCATTGCGACCCCTGCTGGATCAAATGTCAACTTTCAATCAGAATTTTGCAACTCTACAAAGACAGTTGAATGATACTAAGCAAACAGAAGAGCAAACAGCTATAGCAGTTAAGGAAGTTGATGCCAAAACTATAAAGCTCCAAAAACGTGTAGAGAAAGGGGGGGAAGAAAACCTCCAACGAACTTCCTTTTACAGCTACTAATGGAAAAGTCAAACCATGTTTTGAGATTTCAAGGAGTCCCAGAGACAAAAGGAGAAGACCTTAAAAAGACTTTAAGTGATGCCTTGGCACCAGTTGCAGACTTGAAAGCGGATTTTCTGCAAAGCGAGATGGATATGGCCTATAGGACATATTCAGAATACATCAAGAAAAATATTCTGCCCGGTGAAATTTATGTAAAATTCTCCAAAAGGCATATCAGAGACCAGATACTAAAAGTGACTAATGGAATTACCTTGAAAATCAATGACAGAGAAATTAAAGTACTAAAAGACATTCCCTTTGAAATAAGGAAGAAGACAAGGAAATACAAAGACTTGGTCTTATTTTTACAAAAGTCATCCACCTCCTACAAATGGATTATACCAGAAGGCATCTTCTTCAAATACAACGACAAGAGAGAAAGGATTGACTCTGTCATGAAGAATAAAGACTTTTTGGAACAGTTACAAAAGCCAGAAAAGTCAGCAAAGCCCCGGGAGGATGACAACAAAGAAGACAGCGACCAGAGAAGCCATGGAGAAATTTCATCATCATCTACTGAAGAAGAATCTGACTCGGAATTAGGGGCAGCACCCCCAAAAACTCCTAAACCAACCGAGACTATAATCTCAGAAAAAAGAAAGAAAAACAATATTCTAGACTTGAATTTAACCTATTCTTAGCAGACTTTCAGATGTTCTTTATAGAGTTAACAATACCGGATACATTTTACTAATCTTTTTTATTTATACTGCAGTTATATACTATCAAAGCATAAAAAATGTCTGTATAGTCACTCCAGACCGGGAGTAGAGTGGAATAACTCTGCATGCGATTGCACTGATAGTCAATTGAGCTATTTGTCTATTTTCTCACATACAGTTCTCTTTCCCAAAACTTACAACATTTTTTTTTAAAAAAACAGCCTCTGAAATATCCAAGAAAGTATTTTACAGCAGAGAAAAGTGAAGCATCAGCATTTGGTGTAGGGAACAGACTTCAATGTAAAGTGTAAAATGATCAAAACACTCTGATAGGAGCACAGCAGAAAAAGGACCTGTGAGTGGAAACTAGACACCATTCAGTGACTTAGGTGGCTGCTGCCAAGCTTCACCAAATGAACAATTTAATAAATTGTTATCACTGCTAAATTTATGTGTATTACTCTGCTTTCTGAATTTGCTTCATTGTACTAATCTACAAAGGGTCCTATTAATTCTAATCTTTGCCATGCACAACTCTGCAATGAGCTGCAGGAATGTTAAATTGAGCAGCCATCTTTAATCTGCCACTCAAATAATATCTCATTCTCTTTCAAAATAGAATACAAGTACTTTTTGAGGGTCTGTGACTGCATTCTTGCTGCTGAGAGATTCAAACATCAGCTCACTGTTGTTTTGTTTCCCCTCTTCCATGTTCTTTTTTAACAGGTTCCAAAATGGCCCCATCTTTTGCTTTTATAGTTAAATCAATCCCTTAATGTGTGTTGGTGAATCATCTCTCTCCTTGCCCACCACTACCTTAACTTTCCCTCTAGTAAGTTTTAAACAATCTGAAATACATCAACTCTGACCTTTTGTGAAAGGAGAGAATGCGAGTGCTAAGAGAAAGAGGAGAGAGAGGAACAATTCTGGAGCAATAAAAAAGAAAGGGAGGAAGGGAGACAAAGAGGTCGTCATATCCTGTCAGATCAGCTCAGGATAGGAACAAATTTAATTGTTTCTTTTACTGCAAGTTGTGGCCACTGCAGCAGTTTTTCAGTTGCTTCCTAGACAATGGGGAAATATATGAATGTACCCATCTGCCACCAGAGTGGATGTTAAAAGAATCATGGGAAATATGGTGTGCAGCAAGCAAGCAGTTAGTTGAGGAGATCAGATGCTTCCCCTGATTTTTAATTGCTGAAGACTGGCACATATCCTTTCCTTTTCCTTTTCATCCCGAGGAGGAGCACTGCTCCAGCAGTGATGGAAGCCCCCCCCGTCCATCCACTCAGGTCACTCACAGCCCTTGGAAGGCCGGCTCAGCATGCACATGGGCTTCTTTTGGGAACTGGGGAGGTTCAGAGCGTATGCAAGCTGCCTGTGGCCTCCCTAGCCTGACTGGGGGTGTGGGGAGAGAGTCTCCTGCATTTAAAACCAGTGCGCTGGGGAGCAGCAGTGGGCAGCTGAATATGACTCTTCTGGTGGTGGGAGTGGAGGTCCTGAGATGCCAGGGGGCTGGCCCCGCCCCCTGATCCTACCTTCCCCCCAGTCCTTGCTCAGCCTCTCCAGCCATGTAGCTCACTCACTTCAATTGTTTCCGTGCTGCAGATCAATGCTTCCTCTAAGCTTCCCCTGGGGAAAGGCTGCACCGCCCCCCTCAGCTTTCCCAACCCACTGGAGGAGTCACCATGAACGGCCTCCCCGCCCTGGCACCCAGACTGTGCTCCCACATGCACCCCGCTTGGCAGTGGCATTTCCACCAGCAGCAGCGCAGAGGCGGCTTTTCACGGCCAGCCCACTCTCTCTCTGGCTCGGGCCCAATGCCAGGAAGTACCCAAGAGTCAAGCAGGGCCAGAGGCTGGCTTGGGACAGGTGGTGTAGGAAACTTGGCTCAGCTGCCAGTGGAGCACTTCGGGACATGAGCAAGAGTGCCCAGGAGCACGAGCTGGCATCTACGTCCTCGCCCTTGGCAGGCCCAGCAGGGAGGGACCACGCCATGGCACCGGGCCAGACTCCCCACAGGTAGCCAACTAGCAGCATCAGCGACTAGTTCTTGGGGCCCCCAAGCTGGGTGCCTGCCTTTGCCCCAATCCCAAAGACTCATCCCTGCCTCGCTCTCTCTCTCTATTCACACAGGGAGCTGCACCGCCATCACACCTCCCTTTGCCCTGTTTCCATTGGTTTATTTCCCACTCGAAGCCGTGCAGATGCATTTTGACCTGCGGCTTTACCCGATTTTTCCCGCAGTTTTGTGATCCTCAAAAAACAAAAAACCGTGGGGAAAATTGGGCGAAGCCCCGGGTCAAAATGCGGCCGTGTGGCTTCAAGTGGGAAATTGACCAATGGAAATAGGGTGAAGGGAGGCGTGATGGCAGTGCAGTCCTTGTGGAAAATCGGCCTCTAGGGTGTGGGGGGGTGTCTGACTGCACTTGTGCCAGATGGGCGGGGGGCTCCTTCTTCCCCTCAGAAGCGAGTCCTTCTCGCGGGTCGGTTGGGGCAGCCAGAGTTTATAAGCTTTGGGGAGACAGGTTACTAAAACTTCATTCAGACACATAAATCCCAAACCCCAAGACTGTAAATGAAATTCATTAGAATCACGACAATACTTTGTAATGGAATTCCTGAGGCACAACATCTCCCAACACCAGACACTAACTTTGGCAGCTGCCTTTTTCCTGATTAGACAAGGGAAAGAGGAAAGAAAGGGAGGAAAGGGGAAGGCAAAAAAGAGATTTGAGGAAAAATAACTACAGCCAGGAACAGGCTTGCAAGCACTGGGAGACAGTGAGAATTGTAAAAGCTGGATAAAGGAATTTCTTTGAGTTCTGCTGTAAGACTGAATCTCAAGGTAGAGAGAAACCTTGTTCATCTAAGAGATCAAAATGGATCTTACGGGAAGAGATAGCCTTTTAGATATGTTGAGAGCATTCTTCTTGAAGAGGAAGAAAAAGAGGAGGAGGAGGAGGAGACTGGATTCATAGCCCTCCCGTCACTCTCAGAGTGGCTTACAATCTCCTTCCCTTCCTCTCTCCACAACAGACACCTTGTGAGGTAGGTGGTTGTTTTTGAAGCAGTTTTTCTCCAGGTAGCTCTGAGTTGGGAAATACCTGGAGATTTTTGGGGTGGAGCCTGAACAGTGGGTGTTGCCTTCTGACACACTTCTGGCGATGTCAGGGAGTGTGGCATATGCAAATAAGTTATTTATTTATTTACTTATTTATTTGTTTCGATTTGTATCCCGCCCTCCCCGAAGGCTCAGGGCGGCTAACAGTGGGCATGAATGCCAATTTAAACAACATAAAACAATATCAACAGATAAAATTATAAAATCAGACAATACAACATCAACACAACATTTAAAACCAAGATGACGGGAGTGCGATGGCACGGGTTATTGAGGTGGGATATCGAAGGTGGAATAGTAGCAGTGGCAGCTCCTACTCAAAAGCCTTTTATGCTAATGAGTTATGCTAATGAGTTATGCTAATGAGCTCCTGCACCTGTTTTTCTACAAAATGACCCCTGCCCTCAGGAATTAGTTAGCCTGAAAAAAAATTCTGTTACAACTGAAAGTTTACTCTACTTTGTGATGCTCTGACAGGTTCAAATATAAACATCACCTGCAGTTTGTTTTAGACATCTTCTCGCAATCCAGCATGGCCACTTTCAATATCTGTCTATATCAGAACTGACTGCTACATTTTCTTCCCAGCGAAACTACATTGCTGTCTATTGGTACCAACAAAACCAAGGTGACATTAGGCTCTGGCTAAACCAGCCATTCCAGAAGACAGATTTATGCCTGTACATTACATATCTTAGCCTGAAGATGAATGTTAAGTTATTGATTTCAATTAGGGTGGAAACAAACAGTTCCCTCTGCAATAAGCACAGACAAATATTGTTGTATGAGAAATGCAGGCATATCCAGGGTCAGAAAAAATATGTTACAAATTCCTACAGTTAAATGCTTGAATTATTTTAAGATTTGGATTTGTGTTCTACCAGAGCTTGAATAAATGTGCCTTCAACAACTGTATGATATTTTAACGCTGTACAGAATAGGTCATACCTCACCTCCTCCTCATTCATCACTGACAGTGCAATCCTAAGCAGAGTTACACCCTTCTAGGCCTATTGACTTCAATGGACTTAGAAACATGGAACTTTGCATGGGACTGCAAAGTTACATTTATAAAAACTCTTTACTCTTCCTAAAAATAGTGTGCATTGGAGTTGCACAAGCTGATCACCCTTTGGTTTTCAGTTCAGAGACATAGCCTGATATCTGTGTATTAGCCTTCAACTATCAGATGCTGGTGTTCATGTGCTAGCCATAGGATGGTTGAGGAATGTGGTGCAGTGGTTATATTGTCAGACAAGGAGTGGGACAAGGAGTCCTACTTCACTAGAAGATCTTGGGCTAATCAGTCTCTCTCATCCAGGCCCGTAGCTACAGTGGGGCCTCCTGGGGCCTGCCCCCCCAACTTCCTACCAAGGCCCCATGACTTTTGGGAAGAAGGGGGGGAGGCTGTGCACACCTGCACTCCAAGCTTTGAATTTGTCCCTTTAAATGCTTTGGGGGAGAAGCAGGGGCTGCCAACTGGAACAGCCTTTCAAATATTTAAAGAGAGCAATCATGTCCCCCCTCAATCTCCTCTTTTCCAATCTAGGGAGGTGGTTGACTCCCCTTCACTGACAGCTTTCAAGAAGAGGCTGGATTAATATTGGTCAGAGATGCTTTAGGTTGGTCCTGCACTGGGCAGGGGGTTGGACTAGATGGTCTGTATGGCCCCTTCCAACTCTATGATTCTATAATTCTGTGACCAAGGCAGTATACAGAGGGGCTATGACCTGCAATTTTGATGCTATGGCCCTTTTAATACAACCCAAGACTGAATTTGCCTTTTTTGCCACCGCATCACACTGACTGCTCAGATTTAGTTTACAGTCCACCTTGACCCCAAGATCTCTTTCACATACACTACTCCCCAGAAACGTATCCCCCATCCAGTATTTGTGCTTGACATTTTTGTGGCCCAGATGTAATATTGTGCATTTATCTTTGTTGAACTTTGTTGAACTTTGTTGAACTTTGTTGAACTTTGTTGAACTTTGTTGAACTTTATTTGCAACTGCCCACTTCTCCAGAGTATTCGGGTCTTGTTGAATTTTCTTCTTGGGTGTTTGCTACTCCTCTCAATTTGGTATCATCAGCAGATTTAATGAGTAGCCCTTCTACCCCTTCATCCAGATCACTGATAAAAATACTGAAAAGTACCAGGCCCCAAACCGAGCCCTGAGGCACCCCCTGGACACCTCTCTCCAATCTGATGAAACGCCACTGACCACCACTCTTTGGGTGTGGTCCTCTAACCAGTTCCCTATCCACCAAACTGTCCTATAGTCCAGTCCACAGTCTTCCAGTTTGCCCATCAGAATGCCATGATGAACCTTATTAAAAGCTTTACTGAAATCCAGGTAAATCATATCAACAGAGTTCCCACAATCCAGTAAGCTCGTCACATGATCAAAGAAGGAAACCAGGTTGGTCTGACAAGATCTGTTTAGGGACAAAACCATGCTGACTTCCCTAGATCAGTAAGTGGTCCTTCAGATGCTTACAGATCGATTCCTTTAAAATCTGCTCTAATCTCTTCCCAGCAACAGAAGTCAGACTGACTGGCCTGTAGTTTCACAAACAGAAAAAAGAGCAACTAATCCACTCCTAGAAAATTCATTCATTCATTCATTCATTCATTCATTCATTCATTCATTCAGATATTTACACTGCACTTTTCTTCACAATGGGGACCTAAAACAGTTTACACCATCATTCTCCCCTCCTCCATTTAATCCTCACAACAACACTGTGAGGTCAGTAAATGCATTTCAGGAAGAATGAAAAACACAAAATTTGAAATTGCTAATTTCTTTTTCTTTTTTAATTGTGAGAATAAGTAACACAATCTCTGATTTTCTCTACGAAACAGAAAAACACAAATCACAAAGCATTTTGAAAAATCCTGTAAATTGTGATGTTGAAATTTAAGTCTCTTTAATGTTTCCATTTCAGGCACATCAGAATCTCAATTTGCATGCATTTTCCTAGGCATGTTGCCCTTGAATACATGAAGCTGCCTTCTACCAAATCAGGCAATTGGTCCATCAAACTCACTATTTTCTATTCAGACTGGCAGCAGATCTCAGGTAGAGGTCTTTCCCATCTCCTTTCAACAGTTAAAAGAGGGACAGAGAAAGGCAGAGAGAGAGAGAGAGAGAGAGAGAGAGAGAGAGAGAGAGAGATTGGGGGGCAGACACAGAGAGAGAGGGACAGGGAGGGGAAGAGAGAGAGAGGGACAGAGGGGGAACAGGGACACACAGGGGGGAAGAGAGAGAGAGACGGGGGGGGGAGACAGAGAGAGAGACAGAGAGAGACAGTGAGAGTTGAAGAGAGAGAGAAAGACATTGCAAGAGAGAGACGGGGGGGGGGAAGAGAGAGCAAGACTGTGAGAGAGAGAGACAGAGAGGGGGGAAGAGAGAGCAAGACAGAGAGAGAGGGATGGGGGGAAGAGAGGGACAGAGAGAGATGGGGGAGACGGAGGCACCCACATCCTTCCTACCCCACCCCAGCTTGCATGTGCACACACATCCCTTCCTCTCTCAATGGCGCTGGCCGCAGCAGATCCACGAGGGCTGCTGGGCCACATTGCTGAGGAGGAAGGAGGGCGTGCATGGCCTTCCCACCCCAGCTTGTGTGCACGCACATGTGCACACACTCACTCACTCGGGAGGTCATTCACCCCAGCCCTCATCCTCTGTAGCTGCTCTCCCTCCCTGTTTGCAGCTTGGCTTCCCATCACAGGCACAGGAAGGGCAAGGGAATGGACTTGTAGGGCTGGCTGCAGAAGAAGTGGTAGGCAGGGTTCCTGGGCCAGCTTGACTGGGAGACAGACAGTTAACATGAATGGGGAGGGGAGATCTTCTAGGGTGCCTTGGGGGAGAGTGCGACCTGTGAGCTCATAGGTGTTGGCACCCTCCACTATCCCAGAGCCGTTCTCCTGTCCCCACCAGTGGGGAAGGAGAACTGCCCTCACCTCCCATGTCACAGATATGCACCAGTCTCTCCAGGTAGCCCCACCCCCACCCCTGCCATCAGTTCTGCACTCTTATGATGTCTGTGCTCTAGGCAGTCACCTAGGTTGGCCTAATAGTAGCACCAGCCCTACCAGCAGCCCTTGCTTCCCACTACAGCTCCAAGATGTTCGCTTTTTAAAGAACTGGGTCTGTATGAACAGAATAAATGGGGAAAAAACTGCCCCCCAACACAGTTTCAGCATGGAAAACAGCTCAGGGGGCAGATGGAAGCAGGAGCCTTTCCTCTCCCTATGGTGGCATTCCAAGCTTAAATGGTCTTTATTTTTAAACTAGGAGTAAGGGCCGTTGTAGGAAGAAATATAACGAGCTCTAGAAGGAAGTTCTAGGTAAGTGTCCCAGCTGTGGCTGGTGGGGCGGCAGAGGGAAGGGTAAAATAGAGGGAGGCAAGCCATGTTTCTTTCCTTCTGCTTAGCTATAAGGCACAGCTGTCTCAAGTCATTTTGCTGCCCCGAGTGGGTAGTATGGGAGGGCAGCCTCATGGTAACAGGTATGGTTCCCTCTACCCCTGACTTATGTTGATTTGGGGTTATGCAGTGGCAGCTAAGGTAGAAAAGCACCTCCTCCTATGCCATGTCTTCTGGGTTCCAAGGGTTTGGAAAGTGGTTCCATAGCCAATTACCCCTGTAGATTTGAGGGGTAGAGCCTGGAGAGGGCAGGGTTTGGGGTGGGGAGGGACCTCAGCAGTGTATAATGCCATCGAGTCCACTGGCCAAAGCAGCCATTGTCTCCAGGAGAACTGATCTTGGTCTTCTAGACATCAGTTTTAATAGCTGGGAAATTTTCTGTAGGGGAAATGATGTGTGGTGGCTGGGGAACATGGTGATTTCTGGGAGCTCTCCAGGCCCCAGAGGGAAATTAGCAACTCCAGTGACCATTTAAAGGAAGATTGGGATATATATTTTACCTCAGGACACATTCAATAACTCTCAACAGCATCAGCAAGCTGTTTAGAATATTAGAGGCAAAGGTCAATCAGGCCACATATACAAACAACCTCTGTGTTCTGACTGGCTATGGTCGGGGGGGGGAGAAACAGCAAACTGTTTAGAATGTTGGAGGTGGGACTCAGGCAATGCAGCCAGTGGATAGGGACAGCTTCTGAGACATTATGGAGCCAACTGATTTAGGAGTGTGTGGAATGTTCCCCCACTTCACAATTATATATAAGGAGAGATAGCCAGGCCCCACAGCTGCTGTGTGGGTGTGGGAAACCTGAATTGGGTCCAGAGACCCTCCCAGACCCAGCTCTTAAAAAAAAAGAAGAAGAACGTCTAATTTGGCCCCCAGATTCTAATCTGACACTAATTACCAAAGAATGAGAGAACAGTGGATTGGTATCAATACTGTCTGGAATTACCACTATAAAACTACAGGTACTCTTGATGGCAATTATGCCCCCCCTTCACTGGTATAGTCTGTGATAAGCCAAACTGGAGAGGGGTTTGGCAATCCTGGGAAACTCTAAAAACACTATCTTAAGTTCTCCAATTGGTCATATTTCTTGGGTCCTCCTGAGAGCCTAAGTACCCTTGAAACCTAGTCCCAAAGGCCCGTTTTTACCACAGCCGCCCTTACTAACTGGGTGGTTGCTCTAGCTACTGCTACTCTTCTATGGCTGGCAGGCTGTTGACTGTGATTCACCAGGGAGCAGGCCAAGCCAGATGATGGATGGGGGCTAAGTGGTTGAACCGAGAGGGTCTCTGTGTTTGATAGTACCTGAGGCATAGAACTGCACTCTGGAAAATGAGGGGGGAAGAAATTTTGAACAGAAAATGTCTCAGAACAGCAGCTTCTCATGGTTGCTTTTTATTTAAAACAAACTATGTGTAACATATAATTTAGCCCTATGGCCATTAACAATAACATAAAGTCATCAGAGAATGTAGTTCAACTTACCAGCCTGGGGAGGGGCTGAGTCCAGTGCTCTGCCTGAGGAAATATGTCAGGACAGGAAAAAAGCAAATTCCACATTTGATCAAACCATTGAATGGATGTTACCAGCAGCACATGAAGGCTGACTTCCTGAGCTGACTGACTCTAGACACATTTAGGAGCCTGCCATGGTGACAGCAGTATAGGAACTCTCTGTGAAGATTCTGGATTATGTCATGACTGGTATTAAACATTCTTGGCTGTGGTGGAGCTATGACATCACAAAGCCAATCCCAGTGCTCCAGGGATGATGACGCTAATTTATGCTTCAACTTAAAGGAGAAAAAATTGAGTGTTTATAGCTGGCTTAGGCTTAGTGCTGTTTTGGAAAACTGATGCTCTTGTGTGGGTCTGTGCATGCATGCATTTTTGTGCCTATGTTGTCAAGTTTATCCTCTACATTTGCAAATGACAGGATTATTAGAAAAAAAAAAAGGTCTATACTGTTAGGGCCAGTCCAGGGTACTTTGCTTCCCAAAACAGGTCCTGGGTGTTGTGAGTCAAGGGCAGTGGCCATGGGCATTGTCCATACTTTCTGTGCCACCAGAAGCTGAGGAGATGGTGAGCCCCAGAGATGTTGTCAGCAGATCCCAAGCAACAGAGGTGAAGAGTGAGGCTATGCCTCATGCTTCCTCCTACTTGACTGACACAACCACTGGAAGGTGAGCTCCAGCAGCACGACTGGAACTCACCTTGGGACATAAGAACGTAAGAGAAGCCATTACTGGATCAGGCCAGTGGCCCATCCAGTCCAACACTCTGTCACACAGTGGCCAAAAATACCAGGTGCCATCAGGAGGTCCACCAGTGGGGCCAGGACACTAGAAGCCCTCCCACTGCTGCCCCCCCCAAGCACCAAGAATACAGAGCATCACTTGACCCAGCCTGAGAGTTACTGTCTATACCTTGTGGCTAATAGCCACTGATGGACTTCTGCTCCATATGTTTATCTAATTCCCTTTTGAGAGCCAGTTTGGTGTAGTGGTTAAGTGTGTGGACTCTAATCTGGGAGAATTGGGTTTGATTCCCCACTCCTTCACATGCAGCCAGCTGGGTGACCTTGGGTCAGTCACAAGCTCTGGCACAGCTGTTCCTGAAAGAGCCGTTTGTGTTAGAGTTCTCTCAGCCCCACCTACCTCACAGGGTGTCTGTTGTGGAGAGTGGAAGGGAAAGGAGTTTGTAAGCCGCTCTGAGACTCCAAGTGAAGGGCGGAGTTGAAATCCAATCTCTCCTCCTCTCTCTCCTCTTGAAGCTGTCCATCACCTGTGGCAGTGGATTCTATGTCTTAATCACTCTTTGGGTGAAGAAGGACTTCCTTTTATCTGTTTTAACCTGATTGCTCAGCAATTTCATTGAGTGCCCACAAGTTTTTGTATTACGAGAAAGGGAGAAAAGTACTTCTTTCTCAACCTGCTCTGTCCCATGCATAATTTTATAAACCTCAATCATGTCACCCCTCAGCTGTCGTTTTAACCTTTCTTTGTAGGGAAAGTGTTCCAACCCTTTTATCATTCTTGTTGCCCTTTTCTGTACTTTTGTGGCCGGGCAGGTCTGGGAGGTAGTGATGAACACAATCCTTGCCTGTGGCCTCTTCCTGTACAGGTGATCTTGCGCAGCCTCAAGGGGCTGTGTGGGTTGCTGGTACAATCAATCAGCCCTGCATACTGTCTCCTGTCAAAATGCTAGCCCTGTTAAAGGATGCTCTTGAAAATGCCCCCCCCCCGGAACATTATGTTACCCAAGGCTGAGAAATTATGAAAAGTGACACTACTTTATCATCTGAACCATTCGGCTCTGGGCTCCCCTCAAGGCCAGTTATTATATTCTGGAACCTTTGTACAGGTGTCAACTTCCAAGCTGCTTCACTTGCTGAGAACACACAGGAGGAAACTGGTTAAGCTCCACTTTGAAACTTCCTCTCATTTAATGCTTCCTTGCTTAGTCACAGCTGAAGTGAACCAGTGACACAGTTATATTTTGAAATCCTCCTGGCTGGGTCTTCCTGCATAACGAAAACGAAAGGACCAAGTGGTAAAATGAAAATAAGAATAGACATTACGATGCAGGAAGGTGCTTGGTTGGCTACTGTAGACCCCCTCCCACATCGACAAGCCCTGCATGCTTCAGTCCACCATGAGGTTCCCATGTTTTCTTTTATTAGTTCAACTAGAAGGCTTTGAACTTGAAAGACCTGCTCCCTCTTGGGCAGTGTCAATGCATTTAAATTAGCCTGAGAGACGGAAGGAAAATGGAACAACCTTTGGCTCTCTTACTCTCTTTTGTATTTTCAGCACGTAATTTGTTAGCATGTGTTGCTGCTTATGGAGGTAGAAAAGGCCCCATCACCATGGCAACACAAGCCTCCCATTTACTTTCAGGAAGAGGGGGGGCAGCAAGAATGGTTGCCAAGACCTGCAGAGAAAGTGAGTGACTGCATGCTGGAGAGGTGAATGCCCAGCTACAATTTCCTGTAACATCTCTTCCTTGGTTGGCTCTGGTTTGCATTGCCCTTATGCCTAGAGCTTGTAGGGTGGAATACTCTGCTGAACCAAGTTATGAGCGCAAATCTCTCCTATTTCCATCATATTTCTGGCAGATGGGCTGCCAAAAGGTCTGTGTTGGTATGTCATACTTTGATGCATTGGGCATTATCTACATGAGTTTCAGTTCTATATGCCATTATTGCTGTAAAATGTCACCTAAACCACTGGGATATAAATGCATATCTGAGCAGGTGCAGGACTGCTGCCCTAAGAAAACAACACAAACTTTTTTTTGGGGGGGGGGCAGGCCCGTAGCCACAGGGGGCATTTGAGGGTGATGCCCCCACCAAATTAGCCCTGCCACCTCACTGCCCATCCCTCCTGGTCCCCCCCTCTCCATCCCTCCCGAGTCTGCCTGAGCTGCCGCGTCTTTTTCCCAAAGCCCAGCTGGGCTTTGCTGGCATCCAGAGCTGAGAGGGGGTGAAAAGTTAGCTGTATAGGAAGGCCGTTATCCTGGCTGCACAGATGCAGTGAAGGGCCAAGGTAGGCCATTTTATCCTGGCAGTGTGCAGGTGCATTTCGGAATCGGGGCAGGCCCATCCCCGCCCAAGTGCCACAGCAACCGGTGCACCTTGGCGTCCTCTGTCCATGTCTTCTCCCAGCCCAGTGGAGGCAAGCTTGCAATCTGGATACTGTACTATGTTGGAGTCCTGGGTGCTGAAGAGGCTTTGTTTTTGCAAAGGGTTATAGCCATAGAACTTGCCTGGGTCCCCACGTTACACTACAGTGCAAGGATTCTATTGGTAAGGGGAGCTGGACAGAGAAGACACCTTGTGGTAGAACTTCTGGATTTGTGTAGGATGCTGGTGTCAGTAATGGTTGTTTAATGTTTCACACTGTGTCCATTGTTCTGTATTCCCTATCTCGTCCCTGCTTCTGCGCTTGCGTAGGTATGCTGGCTGTAACGTGGGAGCTTCTTCTCTGCTGCTCGGTGTTATCACAGTGGCCTTGAATGCAGGCTTTGGGCTATTCTTAAGTCTATGAGAATTTTCCACTCCTGTGAAGCCGAGGGGAGGAGGGAGTCGTCTCCCGCCCATTAAGTAACTCTCCCGCCAGGAGTTTCCCACCCGCGCGCTTGCAGATCATTTGCTAGTCACCTTTTGCATCACACTATAACCATGCTTGAGAAGCTTGTCCCGCCATTCCTGACAATAACCTTTCACTGTGGGTTTTAGCACTGTATTCCAATAAAGCCCTTCTTACGCCTAAGAATGCTTGGATCTACTTGCTTTTGAACCTGACAGCTGGAAGGTGCCCCCTCCCCCCATGGTCAGCCCGTACATGACTGGAGGTCTTCCTCCAAGGTCCTGGGCAAACTCACAGTCATAGAAGGGAATCTCCGGTTTTGAACTTGGAGAACAGGGAGTTGATGAAGTAAGCACTCATTTTAATATAAGTAGCTGAATATCAGATTCCTTTTTGATTTTTGTTTGAGGCGATAGTCTCCTTTCTTTCTTATTTTTGCGACATTGGAACTGACATCATGCCCCCCCCCCGGTGCCTGCCACCTAAAATTTTCTGGCTATGGGCCTGTTGTGTGTGTGGGGTAGTTTCCTTGACTGCCAATCATTTAAGTACTCCTAAATACTCTGCATCTGTTTTCCAGGCAGTCATTACAATAGCCATGTAAATCAGACAATTGTTATTGTCCCACAGAAACAATGCTGAGTTAGTCTTGAGAGATATGCCTTGGCCAAGGCTTATGTAAGGCCCCATGGTGATTTCATGCATGATAGAGCATGGTTTCATGCATGGAATAGAGCAGGTTAAGAAAGAAGTCCTTTCCTCCCTTTCTCACAATACAAGAACTCGTGGGCATTCCATGAAATTGCTGAGCGGTCAGGTTAGAACAGATAAAAGGAAGTCCTTCTTCACCCAAAGAGTGTTTAACACATGGAATTCACTGCCACAGGAGGTGGAGGTGGCTACAAGCACGGACAGCTTCAAGAGGAAATTAGATAAACATATGGAGCAGAAGTCCATCAGTGGCTATTAGCCACAAGGTATAGATAGGAACTCTCAAGCTGGGTCAAGTGATGCTCTGTATTCTTGGTGCTTGGGTGGGGGGCAACAGTGGGAGGGCTTCTAGTGTCCTGGCCCCACTGCTGACCTCCTGATGGCACCTGGTATTTTTGGCCAATGTATGACAGAGTGTTGGACTGAATGGGCCACTGGCCTGATCCAACATCGGCTTCTCTTATGTTCTTATGTTCTTAAATGAGACTGGCAATTGTGACTTCCAGCTCACAGCTCATCCTCTCAACGACTATATCAGGCTATCATTGTTTCTTTGATGTCTCAGTGAGAAAGGTAGACTATAAATAATGCTAATAAATAAAAAGAGAAAGAATTCATATGCAGAACAATTGGGATGTGGCTAGCCTACAGCCTGATTACTATGAATGTCTACTCTGCCTAAAGTGGCATGTGCATGTCTGGGGCACTCAGAGTAGTAACATTTCTTGAAGACACCTCTTCAAGGACTTATAAAACGGAAAGTGCTTTACAGCATCAGACTATAGGAATAGGGCCAGTGAGAAGCTGTAATGAATCTGTGCTTTGCTAGCTGCTCTCACTAAGCCTTGGACCCAAACCAGTGGTCCACCTGTAACCTCACCTAAGCAATGGTACAGCTTATTTGGCTTATTAGCTGTTTCTGTTCCCTTTGTAGAGAGAACAAGCAAAACCTCCTTCTTTCCAGCTTGTTCTCACAAGTTTTTCATACACTGAGACATCCTCAGGGCCTTCAACTATTTATTCTGTTTTATTCAAAACATTTCTGTGCTGACTTTCCATCCAAATAGGGAGTCATACATCAAACTTCAAAGCAT
This sequence comes from Gekko gecko, assembly GCA_029375565.1. Lineage (NCBI taxonomy): Eukaryota > Metazoa > Chordata > Lepidosauria > Squamata > Gekkonidae > Gekko > Gekko gecko. The sequence continues at coordinate 78,783,741 of JAPDNY010000003.1, read as the reverse complement.
TTCGACATTAAAATATTTATAATAAGGTATATGTACAACAAATCAATATAACAATTTAATAAAGCAATAAGTAATTCAGTAAAAATACAAAACCAGGGAGGAGGCCTAAAACAATTACTGGGGGTATGCAAAGCAGAACAAAAACATCTTCACCCATTGGTGGAAGACAACGATATCAGTCACCCGTCTTATTAGGGGCATCACATGTCTTCCTCACTTGAATATAATGCTTTAACATCCCACAGACTGTTCCATTCAATAGCTTTCACCTACTGGTGCCAAAGAACCTTACAGAATAGATACTTGAGATTATTTACACATCACTGCACAGCACTCACTGGGGTATTCTCCTCTCTATAATGAGTTAAATGCATACAGGACAATACTAGGTTGGAGTACCTCCTGTTTTGTGCAATACTCTCAGGAAGCAGAAACTAATATATTCCAAGAGAGAAAGCATGTTAATGCCCCATCCAATTTGCCTCCTTTCCCCAGTCTTCAACCACTTGGATCTTCTCAGTCAGTCACAAACTAGGCCTTTCTCTTCCTGATGTTGCCTTTGCATCATTTTTCCATCTCCCTGATTTATTTTTGAAACTATTTTCTCAGCAGGGCTTTTTGTTTTCTTTTTCTACCTCTGAAAATGATTGCCCTCCCTTTCCTTATCCTCTGCGCAAATATTTCAAGAGACAACAAAATAACATTTTATTCCAGCATGCAGCAACCTGGAGTGTTTGACAATGAGCTGATTTTTTAAAAAATGCATTTACTGTAAACTGCATACTTTGCAAATGCAAGTTGACATTTGTATCCATGTTAGTTTGAGTATCTTGAAGATAAGGAAAACAGGATTTCCAGACCTGTGGTCTCCTTGCTTTATTCTTGACAGTTGGGCACCCAGAGAGTTATAGGGAGCACAGCCAGTCAGATAAAATTAATCACTTGTCAGAAGATAATCTGACATTTAAATTCAGGTGAAGTGCAAAATTTTGTATTTGACTTTTTGACTGAATTCTAGTGGAAACCATGTCAGTTTCATTTTAAAATATTTTATGGGGAGCTAAAGTTAAATTGCTGAAGCCCTGTGAAGATTACCTGAATTCCTGGTATAATCAGTGGGTATAATCCAAAATAATTGAGTCATATAACATATCTTTCTTACCTCTGCATTTCTTCTATAACCGCTGCTACATGAAATGCTGCTGCCAAGGGCTAGGGGACATTCAGGAGCTGAATGCTACAATGGGATGGGTAAATCTGTAGAAATTGCCTTCCCCCTTCTGCTAAAAAAAAGTGCCCTTTGGAGCCAGCCATTGTGTATGTGTGGGATGGACTGGGAGGGGGATTATACCCACAAATCCATGTACTATTATCATGGAATGAAAGTCATCTACATATGGACTGCATGTAGATCCAGGTAGTCAACTGTGTTGGTCAGAAGCAGTAGAACAAATTTAAAGTGCAGTGACACCTTTAAGACCAACAAATAAGCCTCTGTTGGTCTTAAAGTTTCCACTGGACTCCAAATTTGTTCATATGGGCTGAATGTTCCAGAAAACAATTCATGATACTGTTACTGCCAATGGTCTGCCTTGTTGTTAGGGGAGATTAGCTAGGCATTAGGCAAGGCCAGAGGGGTTCAAGGGACCTGGACACCAGTTTATACCAAGGTTCAGTACACTAGGAAGACTCCAAATTTGAAGAATAAATTAAATAGTTTTTATTAAAGCATTTCCCTACTTAAAAGCACACTAAGCATTCAAAAAGAGCAAACAATACAGAACTAAGAAAGCAGAGGTGATTGATAGTGAATAGAGGGGTCAGTTACTGGTTAATACTACCTGTCCAGATGTGCAGAAGTCCTTGAAGAGAATAGCACGAACAGCCAGTGTTATGTGCTATGGGGGGCAGAGAAAGAGAGAGTGGGGTTTGTGTGGACAGATATAGACCTTGGAAAGCAATGCTGACCAACAGGAGGTCTTGAGGGGCTTGTCGCATGTGAAGACAAAAGATTACCTGGGCCAATCCTGGGTTCCAGGGGGTGCAGCATTAGGAGGAGCCAGACCTAGATGTGATCAATGAAACTCCAGAGGGGTAGAGTCTGGATTAAAAATAGCCTTGATGGGGTTAAGCCAGGTGCTGAGTGGCTAGTTGAATGGGTTTTCTGGCCACTAACGGTCCAGTCAAGGCAGTTTGAAAAGGTTCCCAAGTCTAGACAAAAGGGGAGGGTGGGAGATGAGTCCCTGATTAGCATCAGGAAGGATCACTAAACATTTGAATGTATGATTGATTTATCTCAGTATCCTGAGAGATGGAGCAGGAAAGACAGGTTTGGAGACAAAGGATTCTCACATAGACATGGGTTCACACAAAAGGGCTAGGTGAGGTTCAGGAGATAGAAGGGCTATTTGCCAGGTGGCCTCTGAATAGCTTTAGAAATGCAGATACACTACCTAGTGGAACCCATTGTTTCATATGCATACTTTTGCTGGGTGTGGGGAAAAGACTGGAGGTTCACTCGGAGGGCTGCCTTATGCCACCCAAAAATGGAGAGCCTTTTCCCAGAGTTATGGCCTGCTCTGTGTTTCAGAACCAGGAGTATCTTCCTTGGTCTGGGTTTGTGGGTCTCTGGCTCAGGTTAGAAAGTGGGGTGCCCCTGTTGCTGGGGCTACCCTAGGGTAAAGGCAGCACCTCTGGGCTACAATACCTTTACACAATAAATAGGGAATGGGATTTGACAAGTTGTTGATCAGTGAGATCCTAGGGGTGCTTGAGTGCCCATTTGTTCAGCCTGCGACCTACATGCAATTGTGAGCAGGGAGCTGATCTTTTGTGGGCCCCAGGGACATAGAGTGTCCACAGGTGAGGAATTAACACAGACAGCTGTGATTTTGGAGATAAAATGGCCCCAGCTTTTAATGATTACACCGTAGGAGCATTGGCACAGCACAGGGATGGAACCTGGATCAGGTGGCCTGCCTGCTGCCTGGTGAATCCTGCACCCCTCACCCACCTGCTGGGGTGCTACCCAGGAGTGGCAAACCCCACAGAACTGTGTGGGCACCGGCTGCTGTGTGGTTTATTTATTTTCTTATTTATTTCATTAGATTTTAGACCGCCCTCCCCCTGCCAAGGCAGAGCTCGGGGTGGTGTACAACACAGTAATTTCATAACATATATAATTTTAAAATGGTTTAAAACAATAAAAACATACGGATTAATCTAAAAGATGGCACTAGAGAATTCCAGTAGTGCCACTGCCACCCGGGGGGGGGATGGGATTGCCAGAATGATGAGACCACCGCTGTCCTCAACCAAATGCCTGGTGGAACATCTCTGCTTTACATGCCCTGTGGGACTACATCAAGTTCCACAGGGTACAGATGTCATTCAGCAGAGAGTTCCACTAGGTTGGGGCCAGGAAGGAAAATGCCCTGGCCCGGGTCGAGGGCAGCTGGACATCCCTTGGGCCAGGGACCACCAGTACATTCTGATCTACTGAGCATAATGCTCTTCTGGGGGCATACCAGGAGAGGCAGTCCAGAAGATACTGTTATGAGCCTTGAAGGTCAACACCAGAACTGGATCTGGTATGCCACTGGAACCCAGTGCAGCTCTCACAGCAAGGATAGATGTGTGTTGTATGCAGGGGCCCTGGGCCGCCGCCTTCTGCACCAGTTGGAGTTTCCAGGTCAGCCTCAGGGGCAGGCCCATGTAAGGCAAGTTACAGTAGTCTAATCTGGAGGTGATCGTTGCATGGATTACTGTGGCTAGATCAGGGCAAGATGGCAAGCCCCAACCCCCGCTGAGCCTGCGCTGGCGGGGGAGGGCTGATTTGCCTCCGTGAGAGGCAGGGAGAGCAAGGACTCCAATAGGGGGCAGAGCCAGCCTATTTAGGTCTGGCTCTCGCCCCCTCCTCGTCTGTCTGTTGGTGCGCTCGGGTGGATCGGAGCGCGCGGGCTTTGCTGCTGGTTGCTGGGGCCTTTGGCTGTGCAGAAGCAGCAATAGTCGGGCAGGCTACTTTTGACATTCGCGGCTCGGCGGCGGGGCGCTTGGGCGCGAGCGAGGCGCTCGGGCGGGAGCGATCCTTTCCATCATCTTGTGCTGTGTTTCATAGGAGTGGAGTGGCACGGTTCAGGACCTGGCGGCAGCGGCTCCTAGGGGGTTTTATTGGGACGGGAACTTTTACAGCGCGTTTGGTGCTGGGGAGGAGTCCTCCTATTAGTGCGGTCTATCTACTTGGGGGGAATCGGTCACTTTTAGTTCCCCTTAATCCCCGCCTTTGCCTTACTTTTTTAGCTGGCTACTGCGTTGAGGCAAGCTGGGGTAGGGTTCTCCCCCCCTTTTTTCTTTTGAACACAGTTGCACGCAGCGTGGTGAGGCTGCTGTGCACATTGTATTTTGTTAATTGGGTATTTTTCCCTGCTTCCCAACCACCAGGCTTCAGTCATAGGAATTTGGCTTGTGGAGGTGGGCCAGTTTAGGCGGGAGGAATAACGGCCATTCTGGCAAGTTTTAAACGGCGGCCATTTTAGGTTGCTGGCTGGGGTGGCCATTTTGGGGCTATCTCTATTAGGCAGCCATTTTAGGCACTCCTCTCTCCCATTTTTTCTGGCAGCCATTTTAGGTTCCGTCAATTAAGTGCCTTTTATATTTCCCTGGGGCTGGTGTGTGGGAATTACCCTGTACTACTTGCGACATTTCGTTAGGAATTGATAAGCATGGCTCCAAAGAAGGGTGCCGGGGTCTCTAAGGGGAAGCAGCCTGCCCCCAAGAGGGTTGGGGGTGTTCCAGGGCCAGGCAGGCAGCCTCCTCAAAAGCGGCCCGTTCAGGTCCCTGCACCAGTTCTGGTGGGTGACCCAGGGCATTCACAAGTTATGCAGCCCTTAGCTTCGGCACCATCGGGCAATGTGCAATTGGCAGTGGGTCCTGGGGCACCCACAGGTGTGATTTCACCTGCTTTTTTGGATGCAGTTTGGGATAGTCCTGTTAGCAGGGCAATTCTGGACCGGTTAGCCGGTATTGAACAGCGTTTGGGTGGGTCTTCGCTGGCTGGTCAAATGGCCATGTCTTCTATGGAGTCATTTCAGGCTCAGGTACTAAACCGTCTTTCTATTCTTGAAAGTCGGTGTGCTGGTGTTCCAAGCCAGGCTGTTGTACCAGTGACAGAGGCAGCACGACCTGCGCCGATGGAGGTTGGCACTGCTGAAAGACGGTGTGACGATCAGCAGGTGGATAATCGAAGTGTCCCATCACAGGTGCCAGGTAGGCCAATTGCAACACAAACGGTTGACATCACTTGGCCTTGGGGCCCCGTGGACTTACAGGCTTCTGCTGTGTCCCCTGCGCCCATGTTGGGGGGGGCACCTCAGCCCAGGGTGGTCAGTACGCCTGCTTCAGCTGGATCAGTCGGGGCTATACAGGCTCCACCTGCGGCTGGTGGGGTGTCACTGGCTGGCACTTTGGTGGATCCTCCTGTCAGTGGGGGTTTACTGATGTCGCCTGCTGGTGGGTCTTCACCGGCCCCAGTTGGCATAACTCCTCCGTCCTGCTCCGACCTGCAATTGCAGGGTGGGGTGTGGACTGGGTGTGCTCGCCCAGATCCTGGTAATCGGAGCTATGAGATGGTGCCGGCGAAGGAGTTGCCTTCGGGGGAGCTAGCCATGCCGTTAGGTGACCACCTCACTGCGGCTACCAGGGAGAAGATTCTGCGGGGAGATTACGTAGACATTTTCTCCTTGTTGTATCGGGAGTTAGATAAGAAAGATAGGGAGGATCTTGATGAACGCGACAAAGAGCGCTTGAAGCGTCGTAGCGTGGACAGGATTTATGCTAACTGGTACCCTGGCTTCTTAATCTATGCGGGGGTGCTAGTTAGGGCGAAACCTGAAAGGGCCTCATCGTTGCTCCAGTATATGGATATAATCCATAAGGGTTATTCGGATTTTGCTGGGTCCGCATGGATGGAGTATGACAGGTCCTTCCGGATGAAGGCAGCTATGTACCCAGCCCTCCGTTGGGACTTGATCCATCCACATATCTGGATGCAGACGATGTCCCCAGCCAGGTCAATGGGGGAGAGCATTCAGATAGTGGGCATCTGGTAAAAAGGCTAATGCAGCCCATGTTGGGGTTTCTCGGTCCCCAGGTGGACAGGTAGTACAAAAGCGCCCTTTGTGTTGGGAATTTTCTTCACAAGGGTCTTGCGGCCGTAAGCCTTGCCCCTTTCGGCACGAGTGCCCCCTCTGTGCTGGCCCCCACGCCTTTCCATCGTGCCCAAAGTCAAAGTTTCAGATCTGCGGCTAAGGATGGCAAGGGCTGGCAGACGTCAGGGAGGGGTGGTGGTGGTCATGCCTTACCTGACAAAGGGACCCAGTCCAATTAAGGTCCCTGTGTTGGAGCGCTTGTTGCGCCTTTATCCTAAGTTTGCCGATAGGCAGTATTTGTTGGATGGGTTCAAGTTTGGTTTTCACATTCCCTATGTGGGTGAGAGATGTGCCTTTCTCAGCTCCTAATTTGCCCTCAGTTTGTGGCATGGAACAGGTGGTTAGAGCCAAGATTCTGAAAGAATGTTTGGAAGGTAGGGTAGTTGGTCCTTTTCCCTTTCCTCCGGTGCCTAACTTGCGGGTATCGCCCTTAGGCGTGGTGCCAAAGAAGGCACCTGGGGAGTATCGCCTCATTCACCATTTGTCTTATCCTCACGGCAGCTCGGTGAATGACGCCATACCTAGTGAACTCTGCTCGGTTAGGTACACTTCTTTTGATGAGGCGGTTGGTATGGTCCGTAGCTGCGGGCGAGGGGCCGAATTGGCTAAATGTGATATCAAGTCGGCCTTTCGTCTTCTGCCAGTCCATCCAGATGACTTTGTCCTTCTGGGTTTCTCCTTTGATGGGCAGTACTATATGGACAGGGCCCTCCCGATGGGATGCTCTGTGTCCTGCGCTGCATTTGAACGGTTCAGTTCCTTTTTGGAATGGGCTCTGCGTGCACGCACGGGCTTGTCCAGTGCTGCCCACTATTTAGATGATTTTTTATTTGCTGGCCCTTCTGGATCTGGAATTTGTGCACAGTTATTGTCCAATTTTGAGCAGATTGGCTCATGGAACTTGGAGTTCCTTTAGCTGTTGAGAAAACAGAAGGCCCTAGTGCGGTCTTAACTTTTCTGGGTATCGAGTTGGACACTGTGCTACAAGTGTCACGCTTGCCTCCTGATAAATTGGCTAACCTTCTGTCAGTTGAGTTGAGGAAGCATGCACTAAAACTAAATTGACACTGAAGGAGTTGCAACAGATAATTGGGCACCTTAATTTTGCATGTAAAGTGGTGACCCCAGGCAGGGCATTCTTGCGCAGGCTGTGTGACTCAACAATAGGTTTAAGGCGTCCACATCATAGGACCAGGGTTACTCAAGGGATGAGAGATGACCTGTCAGTTTGGCGGGACTTCTTGGCCTCTTATAATGGGGTGTCCTTTTGGAGGACCGATCTCCAACTTGAGGCTGAACTGCAGGTCACCTCTGATGCAGCAGGCTCTTCAGGTTTCGGTGTCTACTTTAGGGGCCACTGGTGTGCGGAAGACTGGCCAGTTGAGTGGATTCATGCTGGGTGGGTGCGTGACCTGACGTTTTTGGAGTTTTTTCCCATAGTGGCAGCTGTGTACATATGGGCCGATGACCTGGCTTGCCAGACAGTTCACTTTTGGTGTGATAACATGGCAACAGTTCAGGTCATCAACTCCTTAACGTCTAGGTCACCCAGAGTAATGGCGCTTGTCCGGGCCTTTACCCTCCAATGCTTGCGCTACAATATTTTGTTTAAAGCCAGGCACGTGCCAGGAGTCAATAACGGGGTCGCTGACGCTCTGTCTCGGAAACAGATGGAGAGGTTTCGTCAGTTGGCCCCGGACTCCGACCAAGTAGCAGTAAGAATGCCCGAAGACCTGTGGCAGATTGGAGGGCTGAAGCCGAGAGGGCAATGGGCTTAGCTCTTGCACCCAGCACGCGCCGGGCTTATATGCGGGCCGGCCAACAGTTTGTGGCTTTTAGGCAGAAGGTGGATCTTCAGCAACTCTGGCCTATCCCAGTGTCCCACCTGATCCAATTCTGCGTGTCTGTGAAAGGTAAGGGTCTGTCTGTCCGTTCCATCCGGGGCAAGTTATCAGCCCTTGCCTTTGCAAGTAAGGCCGGGGGTTTCAGGGACGACACTGGGGATTTCCGTATTCGGAAAATGCTGGATGGCTGGGCCCGAGAGGATGGTGCTCCTCCTGACACGAGAGAACCTTTTTCCCCTTCTGTACTTAAGGGTTTGAAACCCCAATGGGTTTCTTTGTGTTCGGATGCATACGAGGCTGCCTTGTTTCATTCAGCAGCCTTGGTTGCATTCTTTGGGGCCCTGAGAATTAGTGAGTTGGTGGCCCGATCCCGTCAGGACAAGTCGGGCTATGCGTTAAGCATAGGGGATGTCCGGGTAAGTGAGGAGGGCCTACAAATTACAATCCGGCATTCTAAGACAGACCAATTGGGCAAAGGCAATATAATTTCAGTGGGCCCTTGTTTTGATTCTGACCTGTGTCCGGTTGTGGCACTCAGTTCATATTTGGCATTGAGGGGGAGTAGTGCAGGTCTCCTGTTTATACACAGGGATGGATCGCCCTTGACCAGGTTTCAGTTTTGGGCAATTACCAAGAGGGCTCTGGTTGCTTTGGGCCTTGGTAGTTTCCAATTTGGGACTCACTCTTTCAGAATTGGGGCGGCTTCCACTGCTGCAGCTATGGGGTATCAGGGACCTGACATCCAAAGAATAGGCAGGTGGTGGTCAGCGCGTTACAAGACGTATGTCCGGACCTGCAAAGTCTGAGCTGCTCATTCAGTTTTGTTATAACAGGAATGGAGCATGTTGTTTTTGAGCCTTAGTGCTCTTGTCTTGTTTTAGTTAACTAGTTTCTATTTCAGGTGCGGTTGGTGGCCAAAGGAGGAGCCGTGTGCTGATCTGTGGCCACAGTATGGTGTTCTGGGCCGTGCACCAGGCCAAGAGAACGACCATCGGATCCCAGTTGGGATGCAGTGAGCGGGCAGAGGTCGAGTGGCTTGGCCGAAGAGGCATGCACTGGCCTCAGTTGATGCCGCTACTGTTTGGGGAGAGACGTGGTCCTCCGCCTGATGTACTGCTGATACACCTTGGTGGTAATGACTTGGGTCTCATGAAAGGTAAGGCCCTAGTCATTCAGGCCAAGGCAGATTTGGCTGGCATTGCGGACCGTTGGCCGGGGGTGCAACTGGTCCTGTCAGCGATTTTACCGCGTCAGGTGTGGCGCAGCATCGGTGACCCTAGGTGTCTGGACCGGGCGAGGCGGAATGCCAACCGGCAGTTTAAGAATGCCATGGAGGGCAGTTTGGGCATCTTTTTGTTGCACCCTGATATACGGGTCGATTTCCCTGACCTGTATAGGGGGGATGGGGTACACCTGTCTAACAAGGGCAACGACATTTTTCTTTCAGATCTGAAGCGAGGGGTCCTGGCGGCGCTGGATCGCATGGTGGGGGCCAAGGCCTAAGCAGAGGCTTGGCCTTTGCTGTGGCGGGGTAGCGTGATCTGGATGGAAATGGTGAGCACCGGGGCATTGTTATAAAGGAAATAATGGGTCCTCCAGGAACGGCTTTCGGGCCTTTGCGGCTCAAGGCCGGGAAGGGGTGATCTTCCTTGGAACAATCTGGCCCAGCCTACCTTAGCGGGCCTTTGCGGCTTCTGGGGTGGTGGGTCAGGGGTTCTTTTCAACATGCCAAGCTGCTGGTCAAAAGCTACCTTCGGTGGCTTGCGATTGGAGCAGGTGCATCGCCCAGAAGGAAATGCAGGAGGTCAGGAGTTTGACACCTGTCATATTCCTCAGTACATTCTGATAACCCCTCGCTAGTATTTGTTGTTATTAAATAATTAATAAAGTGGCCCTTGTTAAATCCATATTGGTGTCTGTCTCTTCATTCTGACTGCGGGGGCAAGGCGAGCCCCAACCCCCGCTGAGCCTGCGCTGGCGGGGGAGGGCTGATTTGCCTCCGTGAGAGGCAGGGAGAGCAAGGACTCCAATAGGGGGCAGAGCCAGCCTATTTAGGTCTGGCTCTCGCCCCCTCCTCGTCTGTCTGTTGGCGCGCTCGGCCCACCCTCCCGCCCTGTTTTTAGTGCAGGTTTCACCGGCTGCCTTTTCTGGAGCCAGGTAGGAATTTTTCGCACCCATCGGTTTGGCCTATGGATGGGGGTGTTTTTGCCTACCTTGCACTGATGATGGTGGCGTTGGTATATTGGCTTCAGGGGGCCGGGTTGTTAAATAGGATGGTCACTTTAGGTTTGGCGGGGTAGCGCGATCTGGATGGAAATGGTGAGCACTGGGGCATTGTTATAAAGGAAATAATGGGTCCTCCAGGAACGGCTTTCGGGCCTTTGCGGCTCAAGGCCGGGAAGGGGTGATCTTCCTTGGAACAATCTGGCCCAGCCTACCTTAGCGGGCCTTTGCGGCTTCTGGGGTGGTGGGTCAGGGGTTCTTTTCAACATGCCAAGCTGCTGGTCAAAAACTACCTTCGGTGGCTTGCGATTGGAGCAGGTGCATCGCCCAGAAGGAAATGCAGGAGGTCAGGAGTTTGACACCTGTCATATTCCTCAGTACATTCTGATAACCCCTCGCTAGTATTTGTTGTTATTAAATAATTAATAAAGTGGCCCTTGTTAAATCCATATTGGTGTCTGTCTCTTCATTCCGACTGCGGGGGCAAAGGTAGGGAGCCAGTTGCTTAACTTGGGCACAGTTGAAAAAAATGCCAATTTTTTGGCAACATTTGTGACCTGGACCTCCATTGTGAGAGAGGTTTCCAGAATCACAACTAAACTTTTGATAGTTGGTGCCAGTGTTCCCTCTAAGCTGAGTTAGTGTGAGCTAGCTCACAGATTTTTAGCCCCCAGCTCACACATTTTTGTCTTAGCTCAGGAAGGATGGCTCCTGAGCAAACTAATTTATGCAGTAGCCAAATGGCTCGCTCACAACTTTAATGCCAGGAGCTCACAAAGTAGAATTTTTGCCTACAAGACTCCACAGCTTAGAGGGAGCATTGGTTGGTGCCAGTCTTAAGGGCACACCCTCAAGAGCTGGGAGTTGGCACCCCAAACCTGAGTCTCCCTGCCCCAGATAACTTGCTGTACATCTCCCAGTCGGCTAATCACTAACAAACTGACTTCTGGAGCTGCCAAGGAAAGAGGATTTTAAGTGGGAGTAGAAGAGGCGTCCGAGTAACCTTGAGAGGGAGACTCCCAGTTTACTGTGAGGAAATTCTGAATTCTTGTTTGCCTGCTTGACTTTTATTTCTAACTAGCTCTTGGAATTTCTCAAGGGAGAAAGACAACTGAGATAAAACCTAATAATATTACCTTCGGTTTTGCCTTTACTCCTGCATATATTACAGCGTCTTCTCTAATGGCAGATGTTCCTTTAACATCTAAGAGTAAAAAAAGGGCACGCCCCTTTATGGACAATGGCATCTTTCCTTCAATCAAGCAATTAAAACTTGATGACTTCTTTGAGCTGGTTGACACACAGAACAGGTTTGCCTGCCTTAAAGTGGACCAAGACAGCTTTGATTCTGGGGAAGCTGCCTGCGAGGAACTTGCTCAATTAACAGCCAGACTGCCATCTTCTAAAGATAAGAACCAAGGGGAAACTATTATAAATTTAGGGGAAGACTTGCAAAAGGAAAAGCCCCAGTTTCCTTATGAGAGCAAACTAGAGCTGACAACGTTGTCAACATTGTACCCGCAAACAATGTTAGTAGCTCAAACTGTTCAAAAAATATTCGAGTCATCAGAGATAATTTTAGAAACGACCAGTGCTTTACAGGCCAAGGCTGATAAGTTGATGAGAACAACATCTGCTACTGAAGGGAAAGAAAGCCCCCCTTGCACTAAGAGGGATGTTGAAGAACTGAAGTCTACTGCTGAGATATTAGAAACAAATGGCCAAAATCTGGTGCTTGATCCCTAAGGTGTGGTAATTTCTGTCAGTCTGTATAGAGGCAAATATATAGACTGGTCCACCAAATGGAAAGCAAAAAACCATCTTGCATATCTTCTAAATCTACACTCTTCACTGATAGACATTTCTAAAGTTGAAAGACTGTAAGAACATGTCCAGAATCAAGGCCAGCACTTTAGATTATACGATGGTATGCCCTCTGCTTAGGGAAAAGGTTTCAGGTGATCCTGTACCTGGAAGCAGATCAGTTTCCTATTTCCCTTATGGCAGAAATACATTCCATAAAAGATTACTCTTTGCCATTTCTAGCGGCTAAACCTCGAAAGTCTGATATGCTGTTCTGCCATCCTAAATTGTCTACCCAACTAAGCCTTAGATTGAAGGAACAGTTGTCACCTGAGCTTCTTTCCGATTTGTGTGCATCTCTGTCTAATCCGGTTTTTCCTCAAGACTCCTTGCTGGAGTATGGCAAAATAATCCAGCAGCTTGGAAGCACATGGTTAAGTTCTCACAGAAAGCCAGATTTCAAACACACTGAGATTTCTAAACCTTGGTTTACCAAACCTTGTGTCAAGGCTAAATCCTTTTTGGTCGTGGTGTATAGTAGGTATATCTACTCAAGGCCTGATGAGCGTAACCATGAGTATCTCCTTACTCAGAAGAGACTCTACAAAATGCAGATTCGTAAAGCCAAAATGGAGTACCCTAGAGAGCAATGGGCACTTCTTATTCAAGCCACTAAAGAGAAAAATACATCAACTTTTTGGTGAATCATGTCAGGTAAAGTTAAAAAAGCAGCTTTGAAATCACAAGTGCCTCCAGATTCCTGGATCACTTATTTTCAGAGTCTTTATGATGACTGCTATATGCCCTGTAATATTATTTCCCTGGCTACTTTGTCGAGTTGGTCTCCGGTTTCAGAGCAGGAAGTTAAGTCACACATACACTGCCTCAAAAGGAATAAAGCTCCTGAAATAGATGGCATACTGGCTGAGCTCTGGAAAGAAAATGAGGACTGATGGGCCACTTTCTTGCTCCCCCTTTTTACCTATATCAATGCTACAGGTCATGTCTCCAAAAGTTGGGAGACAGCACTGATTGTTCCACTTTATAAAGAAAGGTAAGCCAGATGATCCTTCCAATTATAGACCCATCAGCCTATTGCCTATAACTAGCAACTTGTACGCTAGTCATCTCCTAGACAAATTGCTAGATTAGTTATCTAATAATGATATCATTCCACTGGAACAAGCTGGCTTTATGGAGGGTAGATCCACATTAGGTCATTGTTTGGTCCTTCAGTATCTCATTGAAAAGTTTGGTAACAAAAGGAACTCTTCCTTATATGTGGCCTTTGTGGTCCTTAAGGCTGCTTTTGACACTATTTCTAGGGTCAAGCTGTGGGACAAATTGGACTCATCCTCAATTGATAAAAGATTCCTTTTCTTAATTTGAGCCTTACATCAGCACACCTCCCTAAGGGTTAAATATAATAAGCAAGGACATCTGACAGAACCCATAACCACTTTGAAGGGGGTTAGACAGGGATGTCTCCTTGCCCCTCTACTCTTCATTTTCTATATAATGATGTGGTAACGCTGTTTAATGAAGGAAGACATCCTCCTCCTAAATTGGCTCATAAACTGCTTTATGAGTGCTGCTTTATGCGGATGATGCCGTTCTTCTCTCAAGAACCCCAGGGGGGCTAAAAAGAGCTCTCTGTAGCTTTGCTATATATTGCAATGAACAGCAGCTTGCAATTAGTTATGAGAAAACCAAGATAATGTCCTTTAATAAGTCCACTAAAGTGAGATGCTGGTCAATGAATGGACAACGTCTGTCACAAGTCTCCTCCTTTAGATATCTGGGGATGGTGGTACAAGCCTCTGGCGCTAGGATGGCCCATAGTAATTACGTGGCAGACAAAGGAGAAAAGACAGCTTTAAGTATAATAAAGTTCTTTAGGTCTAAGGGGGGGAACTTTGTTCCAGCTTTATTCCAGTTTTTCAAATTTAAGATTATACCACAATTACTGTATGGAGCTCTTCTAGGCTCTTCTGAGTCTTGCTTTTTGCCATTGGAACAGATCCAATCTAAATTTCTAAGGGCAGTGTTATGGGTCCCAAACTCTGTCTCAAATTCCATGATTCAATGTCAGATCCTTAGGTTAATCCACTCTCAGTCCAATAGTCTTTTATAAATGCTTTATTAGAAACAGAGATTTGGATGTGCACAAGAGAGATCTCTTGTTCAGACTAAAGGACAGATCAAAGGTTAGGTATTGTATAGGCAATAGGACAGTATCCCACAATGCAATGATCCTGCAGCGGGCATTCACTCACTTCTCCTCTTTCACCCCCCCCTTCATACTACTTTGCATTATAACAGTTTATATTTCAGCAACCTATGTTTCTCCAAAGATGAAAGGCTTCCACCAACTATACATCTTGGGGTTCATTCTCATGGGAACATTGTTGCTAACCTACCCCTTCACACACAGGGATATTTAGCATTCACACCTACTCCTCTCATCCTCAGAGTTTTATGGCAGAGAGGGCTGGAAAGGAATGAAACCAAATGTTTGGGATGACTTTGAAGTGGAGGGAAACCACAAATGAAAACCTGTGTCACTCTGACATTCAACAGAGCCCGATTCTGACATTCAATTAGAAACAGGGATGGTGAAAATAACTGCCAGAATAATTCTCTCTTCATTAAACCTTTGGTTTAAGATGAATAAAAACTCTCGTGGTCTTGCATCATTAATTTTGCAGGATGATTTTCAATCAAGTTGGCTCAAAGCAGTTCAAACCAAGTTAGCTCAGTTTGGGTTTTCTCCTGATTCAGTTCTTCATCTGGGTTGTGATACAGCTGGCCAGCTCCCCAGGCAGAGAGTGGAAGACATAGAATGCCAACCTAACTTTTCCAAAGCACCAGTTTTTATTGTTGCCCCTCAAAGATGCTACCTTCTCCAACCGGCCTCTTACCTATATACCCTGGAAAATGTTAACCAAAGAAAAGCCTTTTCTCTTGCAAGGCTAGCAGTATTGCCATCAGCAGTTGTTGAGGGTAGATATAATAAAATCCCTCAATCTGAGAGAGTATATCCTTGTAATGTTGATGCAATAGAGACAACAACATATTTCACTGCTCGATATACAATGACATTCGCTTAACTTTTGTTTCACCGATACTACCGAAAGGTCCCAAAATCTCAGAGGAAGAGATTGTTAATAAACTCCTTTCTGATGAGAACACTGAGACTACTAAGAAAATAGCAAAATTTTGTGCTCGAGCGATAAAATTATGTTCCATCTATGTTTCTAAAGGAATGGTGGGAACTTGATTTGCATAATTGTCCTATCAGAGTTTTAAATTTGTGCACTCAATTTTAGAACATATTTAAGCATGTTATTGTTTTATTGTTTTTCTTACGTGTGATAGTATTTATTTATATACTGGCCATGGGCCAGTTAATAAAGACTGACTGACTGACTCCCCGCCCCAGCCACAGAACCTCTGCCTTGGAAGGATTCCGTCTCAGCAGGCTCTGTTTTAGCTATACCACCAAAGTCTCCAGCCCCTCAGCCAGAGTTATTGGGGCAGTGTGCAGCCAGCTACCCATCAGCAGATAAAGCTGTGTGTCATCAGCATATTGGTGACATCCCAGCCCGAAACTCCGCAGCAGCTGGGCGAGGGGATGCATGTGGTTCCCTTGCCTCCTGGTGGTGAGGGCACCACTAACAGTCCTTGAGCTGTGCGTGCTGTTGAAATTGGTTTTACCCCAAGACCCTTAAGGGAGTTCCAGAACTGCAGAATATGGGCACACAGTCATCACCTCCCTAACCAAAAGGACCCATCCCAAGCCCAAACCTCCACAAGAGCCAGGGGGAGAGTGTTCCTCCTGGCTCCCATCAATGCTCCTAAGCCTATAACCAACAAAGCAAGCTGCCCCATATCCTTTATTAGGAAACCAGGAGTGGATAGTTTTTAAGACCGCTGTGATGGAGCATCAGCACCACCCCTTTCTATGCCTGGAGTTTGGTTTTCCCTAGCGGTATCAACAAGGCATCTGGAGGCCCACAATTTGATGTGTGATATCACACGGTTGAGAGGAGAGAGGGCCAACACATTCCCTATTGCCCCATCCAAGGGAAATGCAGCCAGCTTTTGGGACCTAAGGCTTCTCCCCATCCAGAGGATGCAGTGTACCTCCCAGCTCAATAGATGATGCTGTGGCCCACAATTCACACTCATTTGTGTGGGCTGAAGGACACAAACGTTAGCCCACCAGGACCACCCACCTCCTCCCAGCCCACCTGACTCTGACCCATGCAGGTCCTGGCTGCCTCTTCCTGCCCCCCCAAATCTGGCTTTTCAGCCAGAGAGATTGCCAGCCACATGGCCCACCTGCCAGCTTCCTTAATGCCACAGGATCACAAAAACAGCAACAGAGTAAGTCCCACATCTTATCAGACTCTTCAGATGCATCCAAATGAATTCAAAGTTGTCCAATTTTCATGGTTTTCTTGCATGATTAAGTTCTTTTGTTGCAACCCTGCTTGCCCGGGTAAGCCGAAGGCCTTGATGAAAAAGGATGTGACCCTCAAGTGAATCCCCTTGGTCCTGATTGACAGACTGTGCTTCCACAAATGCCCCAACGAGTGCAAGACCGGCCAAGGCCCAACGTGACCTAAGGAAATGGGAAAAAAGATAAAAACTCAGAAGTTGCACAGCCATATGACAATAGTGGCAATGGACCCCAAAACTCCCTGAGCAGTCAGGTGTTGCCAAGTGTCCACAGCTCTTCTGGGAAGTGGTCTGGATGTTTGTTCACCCCTGAAGCCAGCATGCAAAATCCATCGACCATTATCATGGAATGACTCTCATCTACATACAGACAGAATGTTTCAGAAAACAGTTCTCGATACCTTTACACAATAAATAGGGAATGGGATTTGACAAATTGTTGATCGGTGCAATCCTAGGCATGCTTGAGTGCCCATTTGTTCAGCCTATGACCTGTTTTCAATTGTGTATTCTCTACACTGCACTGAAAATGGTTTGGTTCTAGCTCTTTTCCAGTTTCTTTTCCTCTTATGCAATATAGTTTAAGCTCTATAATGATGATCATGTTTTGTATGTCAAAAAGTTATCTTTTTTAAAGCAATAAACACATTGTAAAATTTCTTTCTCAGGGTTAGTGCTGAAGACTCATCAAAATTTAAAACTTGAAATCTGCAGAATATCTGATCATCTGCACTTGTCAGTGTGAGGCACAATGCAGATGTTAAAGCAGAATTCCTGGGCTGAATGAATTTTCAGTTTGGAGCACAGAAATGATAAAAAGGAGTAAATGAACTAAACGAAGTGCTGGTTAGAATTTAGACTAAAAGATAAATAGCTCAGCTGATAAATTATGTCTGACTTCCAGGGAGGAAAAGTTTACTTCTTTCATAAATGATGACATGGTACTCAAGCTAAACTTTTCTGAAGGCACTTTACCTAAATAATTACATGGTAATGAATGGCATAGGGGGTGTTAATGAGCAGTGTGTATCCCTGCTCCCCTGTACCATACCTGTCAATCAGGGAGCATACATTTTCAGCATCTGTGCCTAATTAGTGTCAGTGCTATTTTTCAAGCTGAAGTCAGAACTCTCTTGGAAAAGAATGAGCTCTTCTCCTTCAGTGGGGGAAGTCATCCAAACTGGTTAGGTCACGCCTCCTCTTGGTTCAGGCACAGCTTGCAAATAGACTGTATTGGCTCAAAGTGAGGCTGACTCTCCAGTTTCAGTAGCCCTGCCGCTCCAGCAGGACACTTGAGCCTAGCTCTGAGCCTAGCTCTGAGACTCCAAGTGAAGGGCGGGGTATAAATCCAAACTCCTCCTCCTCCTCCTCCTCCTCCTCCTCCTCCTCCTCCTCCTCCTCCTCCTCCTCCTCCTCCTCCTCCTCCTCCTCCTCTTCTTCTTCTTCTTCTTCTTCTTCTTCTTCTTCTTCTTCTTCTTCTTCTTCTTCTTCTTCTTCTTCTCTCTTGCCTTACTGATATGGGAGACAGAAAAGTCTTGAAGAAAGGCCCCATCGCTGGCCTTAAGAAAGGGGAAAAAGAGACCATTAAGACAAGCCTCTCCCACCTGAGGTTCCAGGCATAGGGACTTGTCAGTGGCAGAAACATCTACAGTACCACAAGCTTCTGTCAGTAGGAGACTGTTGTGGCAGGCCTCTCCCACCTGAGTCTCTAGGCATGGGACTGGCATGGGCCCCTGTCGGTGCTGGCAGACCCAAGGCTTCAGGTTGTTTCCCAGCCGGCCCTCAACTGTGCTGAAAACACCCAGCAGAGATCTACTGGGTCCAAGCCCAGAGCCACTCTTTTGGAGTCTCTTACCCTGTAAGTATGGAAGATGGAAAGGCCTTGAGAAAAGGCCCCATTGCTGGTCTTGAAAAGAAGTGGGAAACTGTTGTGGCAGGCCTCTCCCACCTGAGGCTTCAGGCATCGGAGAATGGCGTGGGCCTCCGTCAGTGCTGCCAGACCTGAGGGTTTGGGTCATTTCTGTTGCCGGCTCCCAGCTCCACTGGGAAAACCTAGCAGACCTCTACTGGGTCCAACAACCATGAGGAGATTGCAGCGGGTGGCCTGCCCCATACAGACTCGAAGGCTTCTGGGCCTACAGGGAGTGAGAGGGTTGGAGCTGAAGGTCAGATTCTCCCTCCCAATACATAGGGGCAGTGGGATGAGGACCCTCAAGGTAAACAAGGGGACGATCCAAGCAAATGCAGCAGATCAGCCCCCTCCCCCCCAAGCCTCTCTGAGGCCTTTCCCAGCATGGGTTTAGCAATTCATGAAAATCCGAATAGGATGGCTGCTCAGGGTTTTCCCCACACTGCAGACTGGAGGATTGTTATGTATTGACATACATAAATGTAGGAGCTTGAGTCCAGCTCCCATTACAGCACGGTATCCCGAAATCTGAAGTCTGATTGGACTCTCTGCATAGCTGTCCAATCAGGATACAAGCAGGGCCGGCTCACCCACTAGGCGAGCTAGGCACTCACCTAGGGTGTGCCGGCTGCAGGGGCGCCAAACTGTGCCCCGCCCCTTCCCACGAAAAAAACCCTGCCGCCACCGCTGCCGCCTCCCCGCTGCCACCATCAGTGAAGAGCACCCTGGCAGGGTTCAGGAGGCAGTGGCGGAGCTTGCCTGCCCTTCCCCCTCAGGGGGGGAGAGGAGGTGGGGGTGGCAGGCAGTGCCGCCAGTGAAGAGCATCCCGGTGGGCACTCAAAGGCAAGCCAGTACTGAAAGGGAAGAGGTGGGGGTTTAAGCCCCCACCCCTTCCCTAGCTTGCACAAGCCAGTGCTGAAAGGGAAGAGGCAGGGGCTTAAACCCCTGCCCCTTCCCTGGCTTGCCGGCACCGCCGCCCCCATCTTCAGGCCCCACGGTTGGCATTGCCAGGGTGCGCGGGCGCCACAAGGTGGCCTGCCTAGGGCACCCAGACACCTCGGGCTGGCCCTGGATACAAGATATGTGCAGGAGGGAAACGATGTGATTGGTCTTTATGTATATATCCTGATTGGTCCTTTCTGCACTAATGGGCGTGGTTTAGCAAGCCTGGACTGTTTAAAAAGGAGACTGTTGCTCCCTAGTTTCGCTGTCATCCTATCCTGTTCTTGCCTCTGTAAATAAAGCTGTTTTCACTGTTCAACGAGCTGCTGCCTGAATCTCATATCTAACAAGGATTCAGGCTTTTAGTCTGGCCTAGGCCTCTCCCAACCCTGTGGGTATGCAACCAGGAATCATACTGACCTTTCTGTGGCTAGGAGTACCTGGCCGAGCAGTGGCTATGGTTGATCTCGCTGATAAGGACACTAGCACTAGCACTGGTGACATCAAGAGCTTTTGAGAGCTAGTCAAAGAGATGTGCCCCTTCCCCCTGTCAGGCTTGGGTTCAGGGATGCAGGAGATCTTTTCAACCATAAGATATATGGCAATGAGCTCTGATAAAGAGGAAGGGAAACGGTCAGAAAATTCTTCTAGGCCTTTCCGGCCAGAACATCTCCAGAAACTAAAAAAAGGCCCTTTGCCTTTTCTTAACTAGCAGCTGGATACAACCGAAAAACCTAGATCATTGGCTTCACCTAATTTAGATACTAGAGGGTTTGAGAGACCATCCAAAGGGTCCATCTCCAATTCCTTTTTTTTATTACACACTAAAGGCAGCATGGGCAGTTTCAGGCAACAGCACCTTCTTACAGGCATTTTTTAAAGAAAGTCTTTGCTTTTCTACCAGGCAACATGAAATACCTCAGTTCCCTCTGCTAGATGCTCCAGTAGCAGTCTTACATTCAGGAGCAGTTTTGTCTAAGGCTGTGGCCAATGCATGTAACAATTCATTGGAATTTGTGACAATCTGAGCCACCTGCCATACTCTCAAATTTTGCCAGGGCCATCATGGTTTGGGCTGCTAATTTCCTTCAAGAGTCCGACACTGACCCCTTGATCCTTAAGAGGTCCATCCTAAAGATTAAAGGGCTGCAAAATTTGTAGCAGATGCATCCTGAGAGGCCAGGCAGTTCAATGCCAGAGCACAGGCCACCAATACAGTGATTAGAATGAATCTATGGCTAAATCATTGGAAGGTCTATTTTGGATTCATCAGCATTTTTTTAAAAAAAAGAACTAAAGGACTTTAGATGCTCCCACACCTTTGGCTATAGGTCCAGATTCCAACAGAGACAGTTCCCTCCGAACAAACAGGACAGGAGCCAACAAAGCAAAGACCACACACCTATATGGCTGGAGGTCAATTCCAGCAGTTTTCTCACTCTTGTGCTTCCTCGCTTTCCAAGACAGAACAGAGACACCTTTTCTTCTGTCATGACCTACTCAACATTTAATGCCCATGGGCAGGGGTCTTTTTGTAGAAAAACAGCTGCAGGAGCTCATTAGCATATGGTATGCTAATGAGCTATTAGGCTATTAGCATATGCCATGCCCCCTGACATCAACGGAAGTGATGTCAGAAGGGGAAGCAAGGGGGGGACATCTTCAAAAGCCTCCCCTTCCCTTCCCCAGCTGGTCTGGAAGGGGGAGCTAAGAGAGAAGGGGTTTAAAGTTTAAACTCCTTCTCATGAGAGTTGGGCCACAGAAGGAGGAAAGAGGGAAGGAAAGAGAGAGAGTAGAGAGAAGGAAAGAAGGAAGGAAAGAGGGAAAGAAAGAGACAGAAAGGGGAGGGAAAGAAAGAGAGGGAAGAAGGAGGGAAACAGGGAAAGGAGGAAAAAAGAGAAGAGAAGAAGGTGGGAAAGAGAGAAGAGAAGAAGAAGGGAAAGAGGAAAAAGAGAGGAAGAAAGGAGGGAATGAAAGAAATTCGGCAGCAATTCAGCCCCATTATATCCTATGGGCCATTGAAGTCAATGGTGAAAACATAGGGTATATTCTGGGGGCTGGAGGGGAGGCGATTTGAGGGAGAGGCTCCAAACTCACAGGATAGCTGATGGAGCCTCTCCCCAAGATACCCACCAAGTTTCAAGAACATTGGATTAGGGGGTCCAATTCTATGGGCCCCTAAACAGGTTGCCCCAATTCCCTCCATTGTTCTCTATGTTGGGAAAAAAGTAACTTTTCACCATTGACTTCAATGGCCCATAGGATATAATGGGGCTGAAATTGACATTCGGCTGCCTGAAAGACTCCCCGGGACGCCGGCTGGGGGGCTTGGCTCCTGAGCTCCCAGAGCTGCGGTCCGGTGCGCTCCCCCCAAAAAAGACCCCTGCCCACGGGGCAGGGGAACTAGTGCCCTTAGAACAGCATTTCCATGGGATTCATTCCATTCTATTTGTAGCCCTCAAAAGAGCCAGGGACTGGAGAGCAATTCTAAATTGAAAAAGAGTTGAAGCTATGGGTGTCTGAAGAAGTGAGTAGTGTCTCATGAAAGCTCATACCCTGCCACATATGTTGTTAGTCTTTAAGGTGCTACTGGGCTCTTGTTCTTCTCTGTGGCTATAGACAGGCTGACACAGCTGCCCATCTTGATTTATGGGTAAAGAAGCACAAGTTCCAGTTTAAAAATCACTTAACTGCGTTCTGCAGAGTATTCAGGACGATGACATGACATTCTTAGATCTTCAAGATGTTTAATTACATGTTCCACCTTCCAGACAGCCTATTTTGCCTCAGTTTTTTTCCTTGAAGAAGAAAAGAGGCTCTTCTAGAGATGGTGATAGGCAGGTCACAGCATCCAGGCTGCTGGTTGACATGGACAGAGGAGTAGTTGAGATGCACCTGGCTGCACTGAATTATTACAAATCCCCTGGGCCAGATGGTATGCAACAAAGATTGCTCAAAGAACTTTCTAGAGAGCTTGCTGAGCCTTTGTCCATCTTCTTCCAGACTTCTTGGAGGATGGGAGACATGCCACAAGACTGGAGGAGGACAGATGTTGTCCCTATTTTCAAAAAAGGGAGGAAGGATAACCCAGGAAACTACAGGCCAGTCAGTCTCAACTCTATCCAAGGAAAGATACTGGGGTAGATTTTAAAGGGATCAATCTGTGAGCATCTAAAGGACAACTTGGTGATCCAGGGAAGTCAGCACGGATTTGTCCGCAACGGGTCCTGCCAGATCAACCTCATTTCCTTCTTTGATAGAGTGAGGAGTTTACTGGATCAAGTGAATGCTGTTGATGTTGTTTACTTGGATTTCAGTAAAGCTTTTGACAGGGTTCCTCATGAGGTTTTGACAGGTAAACTAGAGGACTGTATGATAGCTGGATAGGAAACTGGTTGGAGAACCGTACTCAGACAGTAGTTTTCAATGGCATTTCATCTGAATGGAAAGGTGTCCAGTGGGGTGCCAGAGGGCTCAGTTTTGGGCCTGGTACTTTTCAATATTTTTATAAATGATCTGGATGAGGGTGTGGAGGGGCTACTTGTTACATTTGCAGGTGACACCAAATTTGGAGGATTAGCAAACACACCAGAAGATTGAGACAGAATTCAACGAGATCTGAACACACTGGAAAACTGGGCAGATGTGAGCAAGATGCAATTTAACAAGGATAAGTGCCGAGTTCTACATCTGGGTAAAAAAAATGAGGAACATGCATACTGGAAGGGGGATACACTTCTGGGTAGCAGTGTGTGTGAACAAGATCTTGGGGTACGGGTAGACTGTAAGCTAAATATGAGCAGCTGGTGTGATGCAGTGACAAAAAAAAGGCTATTGTGATCTTGGGGTGTATCAACAGAGGCATAACATCCAAACTGCATAGTCCTGCTGTACACTGCATTGGTCATGCCACACCTGGAGGCCTCACTTCAAAAAGGATGTGGACAGGACTTCTGGTTAAGATGGCGTCAGAATAAAAACTTGCTGGAGAGGCTCTCATTTATTTTATTTTAACAGCTGCTGCCTGATATCTAGTTTTCTCAAAAGACAGAAACAAGTCTTAGATAAGTTTGTTATAAAAGTTGAGTGATTTAATAGCCCTCAGGGGTTTCCCTTCTTGCTTAATTAGCACAAAAACATCCAATATACACACTGCAGTGTTTTTGTGGGAAGAAAATCCTGTGAAAAATCTATGAGTCAGAGGGCAGCTGAAACCACTGTAAATCATTAGAGAAGATTTTTTAAAAAGGACTTGGATTCCCCAGTGAAACAGCCCAGTGAAACATGGGGAAGAAGAAGAGGAATGAGAAGAAAAGAATGAGGAGAAATTCAGACATTTGTTCTCTGCCAAAACCAGCCAAGCAACTGTGCATAGACAACAGCCTGCCAACAAAAGAATTAGTAAGTGCTCTTTCCAGGTTTCTCACTCCTAATGAACACAAGGCTCTGGACCCAGACAATAAGCCAACCACCCAATTATTCATAAATTGTTACCTTCTTAAACCTGACAAACTTATAGATCAGCAGACTCATTACCACCTTGTTCCTCTTCCCCGGAAATGAAAGACAATTCCTTTGAAAATGAGTGTTATGAGCAAGACTCACTAAGAGATTTTCTCCTTAAGTTTATAGGTGACCACTGTCTCCTTACTGGCAAAACTGTTGTGGCTATTTTTCAACAATTAAATAGCATTGACCACCTTCGGCAAAACTTCAATGCCTTAATTCCAGGGACCCTGCATCCCTTATATCCCTCAATCATACAAGGGAGAGAGGCTTTAATTATACGAAAAATAAACAACAAACCTTCTGGCTTAAGAGCTCAGGAGATACAGCTTTCCACTTCAGGAGGAAGGAACAGTGAAGAAGGTATAAAGCTGTGTCTCAGATTGCAAAACCATCAAATTGTATTATTTATTAAACAAAATTCTGTGAACTGGGAGCATTGAATAAATAAAAGAGAAATTCTCTATTCCCTCAGTCAACTTTTGTATGTAGAAGTTCATCATATTGACCTTGAGAGAGCTGAAAGTCACCCTGGGAAGAGAGTTCTTCTGACTTTCAACCAGCCAACAATTCCCTCAATGCTTTTGAAAATGTGGAAGTTTTTATCCTCCTTTGAAATCTTTGCCACCAGAATTTTCATAGATGAAACTGTTCAGATATTAATTCCAGGGACTACAGGTAAGAAATCTCCCACTTACGGCCTTGAATCTGGAGCCTTTTTTAAACACAGTTGGCAATGACCCAAGCCTACTCTGGAATGCAGACAAAGGATTTCATATCAGCTCAAGCAAGATCAAGACGCCAGATGAAATAGAACAGCTTTATCCTACAAACTCTCCAAGAACATCTCTTTTGGGGGAATAAACAAATATTCCTTCTACATTGGAGAAACTGAAGAACTCATGGCAGCTCCTTTGTTCTTCAGGTGAGCCTCTTAATTTATTTCTCCCTGTGAGTCGACCGTCCAACTATAAGCTAAAGACTCAAGCCTGTAGTGCTGATTTGACCTCCTGTGACACTGATAACAGTTCGCAGCTCTCATGACCTGGATAAGTCAATATCCATCTCCCGTCAAAGGTGCCAACTCCAGTTTTACCAACTGCCTATAAAGTTGATGTATCAAAGAGGGGAATCAATGGTTGGCAGCAAAACGTCTCAAGTAAAGACCAACAAGACTGATAGAAAACTTAAAAACTGATAAATCACCAGGCCTGGATGGTGTACATCCGAGAGTTCTGAAAGAATTCAAATGTGAACTTGTGGATCTCCTGACAATAATATGCATAATCTTTCATTAAAATCTGCCTCCATTCCTGAGGACTGGAAGGTAGCTAATGTCACTCCCATCTTTAAAAAGGGTTCCAGAAGAGATGAGGGAAATTACAGGCCAGTTAGTCTGATGTCGATACCGGGTAAGTTGGTGGAAACTGTTATTAGGGAAAGAATTAGTAGGCACACTGATAAACAAAAACTATTGAGGCAGACTCAGCATGGGTTCTGTAAGGGACGATTTTGTCTCACTAACCTGTTAGTGTTCTTTGAAGGGGTGAACAAACATGTGGACAAGGGGGACCCTATAGATATTGTTTACCTTGACTTCCAGAAAGCTTTTGATAAAGTTCCTCATCAAAGGCTCCTAAACAAGCTCAAAAATCACGGGATAAAAGGACAAGTCCTCTTGTGGATCAAAAACGGGCTAATTCATAGGAAACAGAGAGTGAGGATAAATGGGCAATTTTCTCAGTGGAGGGTAGTAAGTGGTGGGGTACCGCAGGAATCAGTACTCAGTCTGATGCTTTTTAACTTGTTCTTTAATGATTTGGAGTTGGGAGTAAGCAGTTAAGTGGCTAACTTTGCAGATGGCATGAAGTTGTTCAGGTGGTGAAAACCAGGGAGGATTGTGAGGCACTCCAAAGGGATCTGTAGAGGATGGGTGAGTGGAGTCAATGTGGCAAATGGGGATCAATGTGGCCAAGTGCAAGGTGATGCATATTGGAGCCAAAAATCCTAACTATAAGTACACGTTGATGGGGTCCGAGCTGGCAGAGACTGATCAAGAGAGAGATCTTGGAGTCATAGTAGATAACTCACTGAAAATGTGGAGACAGTGTGTGACTGCAATAAAAAAGGAAGGGTTTTGAAAGCAGATCAGCCAATATCATAATGCCCCTATATAAATCAATGGTGTGACCTCATTTGGAGTACTGTGTAAAGTTCTGGTCACTACACCTTAAAAAGGATATTATAGCTTTGGAAAAAGTGCAGAAGAGGGCAACTAGAATGATAAAAGGGTTGGAACACTTTCCCTGTGAAGAAAGGTTAAAACGCTTGGGGCTCTTTAGCTTGAAGAAATGACAGCTGAAGGCTGACATGATCGAGGTTTATAAGATTATGCATGGGATAGAGCAGGTAGAGAAAGAGGTACTTCTCTCCCTTTCTCACAATACAAGAACTCGTGGGCACTCAATGAAATTGCTGAGCAGTCAGGTTAGAATGGATAAAAGGAAGTACTTCTTTGTCCAAAAAGTGATTAACACATGGAATTCACTGCCACAGGAGGTGGTCGTGGCTACAAGCATGGACAGCTTCAAGAGGGAATTAGATAAACATATGGAGCAGAAGTCCATCAGTGGCTATTAGCCATAAGGTATAGATAGGAACTCTCAGGCTGGGGCAAGTGATGCTCTGTATTCTTGGTGCTTGGGGGGGTCAACAGTGGGAGGGCTTCTAGTCCTGGCCCCACTGGTGGACCTCCTGATGGCACCTGGTATTTTTGGCCACTGTGTGACAGAGTGTTGGACTGGATGGGCCATTGGCCTGATTCAACTTTGCCTTCTCTTATGTTCATATGTTCTTAACAAGCCCCCACAGGAGCCTCCTATTATGCAAAGTAAAGACCAAAGCATCTCTATGAAAGTCTCAGAGGAACAGCAGAGTTCTGAAAGCTCCAGCATAGTGGAGTGTAAGAGTGAATCGGAGGCTGGGAAGAAAGACGGAACAAGAAACTCAAGGAGATGTTGGAAATATTTCTGCAAGATATCAGGAAGAACTCAACAAGATTCATCAGCTCTACCATGGTTCATCTGAGGAAACATATAAAGAGGGCTGAGTAAACTTAAAAACTGAAATAGCCCAGAGAATACAAAGATACAGAAGTATATAGCAACAACTCGACCGAATGGAATTATCTGGGCTCTGTATCTAGATTTGTGGTTCTTAAGAAATACATGAATCATCCCATAGGAAAAATGAGAAGCTGGGGAGGGGGGTAGCAATGCATTCTGTCAGACAATGGATTTGTGATATTATTTCCAAAATAGGAGAAGAGGAAGTGTTCTCATTTGCCCTCCCACCCCCAGCCCTTACTGGGGGAACTCAAAGTTCTCCTGCTTTTTATATTGTCACTGGTATCTTATGAAACAATGTTGAGATGCTGTGTGCTTTAATTCTTTTCCCCCAAGTATGGATGTGAATTTTAAACTTATTAAATAAAAAGAAAAAAAAAAGGATGTGGACAGAATGGCGCAGGTGCAGAGGAGAGCAACGAAGATGAGGAGGATGATTGGAAGTGTATAGGATGCGTTTTATATTTTAGATTTGCTGGTTTTAAATCGGGTATTGATTTTAAACTGTCTGTAAGCCGCCCTGAGCCGCCTCGACAGGAGGGCAGGGCAGAAATTTAATAAATAATAATAATAATAATGATTGGGGGTCCGGAGACCAAGCCCTATGAGGAAAGGCTGAGGGACTTGGAAATTTTTAATCTGGAGAAGAGGAGGTTGAGGGGGGATGAGTTTGCTCTCTTTAAGTAACTGAAGGGCTGTCACTTAGAGGAGGGCAGGGAGCTGTTCCTGTTGGCAGCAGAGGACAGGACTCGCAATAATGGGTTTAAATTACAGGTGGGAAGTACCAGCTGGATACTAGGAAAAACTTTTTACAGTAAAGTCGAATCTGCATTTGCATTTTTAGATCAGTTTTGTGCTGCTGTGATGCCATCTTTCTCTATGCTTGTTTGAAGAGTTGTTTGGAGAAGATTCATTTAAAGCGGTGTGGAGGCGCAATGACAGAGGAGCTGCCTCGAGAGGACAATAAACATATGCAGACATGCAAAAGTATGCTAGCACTGTTGAAGTGTGAAAATGAAAGCAGATGTAGACAGCTATTTTGAAGACGGAGTCAGAAGGCTGGGACACCCCTGGGAAAGACAAATGCAGAATCAGCCTAAGAGTTGTGCAACCGTGGAATCAGCTGCCTAGGGAGGTGGAGAGCTCCCCTCCACTGGCAGTCTTTAAGCGGTGGCTGGACAAACACTTGCCAGGGATGCTCTAGGCTGATCCTGGATTGAGCAGGAAGGTTGGACTAGATGGCCTGTATGGGCCCTTCCAACTCTGTGATGCTATGATTGTATTCTATGGTCCTATCGAGACCATATCACTCCAGTCTTCTTTTATCTACACTGGTCTTTCCCGGTTGTGATGCTAAAATTTTCTGACAGTGGGTGAAGACTTTTTTGTTTTGTTTGGCATATTGCCAGCGTTATTGGTCTTTCTCCCTGGTTTTGGTGTTGTGTTTGTGTGTTTATAGATTTTTATCGAACTATTTTATGTATTATTTTAAATGCTGTTTTATAGTTCAGATGCTTTAATGTTTCGATGTTTGCCGCCTTGGAGATCCTATTAGGACGGAAAGGTGACATAGAATTGTTTTAAACAGGGCTCTTTTGGGGCAGGAACACACAGGGAGGGAGTTCTGGCTGGCTCCCGAGTTGGCCACGCCCAGCAGGAACTCATTAGCATAATAGGCCACACCCAACAGCAGAAACTCATTAGGGCTGGCTACATTAGGGCTGTGTGGCCTAACATGCAAAGGAGTTCCTGCTACAAAAAAGGCAAACAGAATAAGAAGCAAAAGGTGGGTGTGGCTGGATGACCACACTTCTGGTAACATGGGGGTGTGGCCTAATATGCTAACGAGCTGTGCTGTCAAGGGTGTGGCCTAATATGCTAATGAGTTCTGGCTGGGCTTTTTCTACCAAAAAAGCCCTGGTTTTAAATAAATAACAACATAAACACTTCCTTACACTGGGACTTTATTCTGAGTAAGCATGCATAGTACAGCATGATCATTTGTGGTTTTCCTTCTACACTTCTTTAATATGGATCACTGACATTCTGTCCATGCCTCAGACCCCTGAACTGTAGTACATAAATTAAGATTAAATTGAAGCAAAGATGCAGAGACGATTAATACATTACATTAATATCCTGCTTTCATCCAAAGAGCTGAGGGTGAAATATATGATTTCCCACTCCTCCATTTTATCCTCATAACAATCCTGATTGCTGAGGGTGAAATATATGATTTCCCACTCCTCCATTTTATCCTCATAACAATCCTGACAGGTAGATTAAGCTGGAAGAAGTTCTTTTCAGAGATTTGATATTTACGCATGAGCTACTTTTAATGGGGGCAATCATTACCCACAATCCTCCCAACATGTATAGTCACCATATTGTATAAGTAGAGCAGCAAATGCATTTTTCAGAATTGAAACATTGGATTTTGAAGGTATATTTTCCACATCTACCAAAGTTGTACATGTATTGAAAAATACATGTTTTGGCCTAATTATGCAAATTGGCAGCTGTAACTATCAGAAGAACCGTGGGTAGCCAATGCCCCTATTACGTGTGATTGGTGCATCAAAACTAAATGTCTGAAAAGGACAAGAGAGTATTGGCCCAAGGTCATCCAGTAAACATCATAACTGAACAGGGATATGGACTCAGTACTCCCTTATTCTTAACCCAGCTGATTCTCCAGATGTAATTCATAACCTCAAGAGCATTTTGTGATCTCACACATATGTTAATGCAATCACCTTTCACTTCCTTTCATTTGCCCCATTTTTAAATCCTGCTTTTGCTAAGGAGTTTAAAAAGACATTCCCACTTGCATAATGTGTCATTGGTTTCTACTCTCTTTTGCGTTCTTGACATAAATCTCAGCAGGGGGAGAAAAGCCCAAGGTTGCTACATGATTTAAATCAGATTGAAAATCCCTGGTTTGGTCTTTCTCTGACTCCAGTAATGCTATCCCCCATTAACATGTCCCAGGCCAATCGATTCAAAAATCAATATTTTATATTTGTTTTAAAGGTATTGCATATCAGTTTTTGGGTATTCCCTTTGCCCCCCCAGCCAGAATAATGAGACAAACAACAGATTGGAATTAAACAAGGGCCACTTTATTAACTATTTAACAGAACATTGCAGCAATAACCACTAAGCAAGCATGGAACAGGCAAGGCAGGCATCACTTCCCTGACCAACCCCCTTGCCCTTAAAGGGCGGGTCACCCAGCTCCAGCCGTGAGCCATTTACTCTCTGGCTCGTGACCAGCAGCCCAGCAACTGGTTGCCCTCTAGGAGCACCTACCCCTGAAGCCTTCCAATTTGCATGGAGGAGCCTGCCATAAAAGGTTCCCAGTGGAGGTGATCACCATTCCCCACCCCGGACCCTGAAATCCAAAGGCAGTTCCTGATGACCACCTGTTCCCTAACGGGATATGCCGAAAGGTGCTCACCAGTTCTGTTTCTTGCTTGCATAAAGCAAGTGACCAGACTAACTAAGTGCTCCCACAATAATTCCCTTAAAACCACTGCCCTCAGTGCAAGGTAGGCGAAAACACCATCACCACGTCCGCCAATATGGGTAGAAGTGAAAAATTCCTACCTGGCCCCTTCAAAATGACGACCAGCCAAAGCCTGCACTGATAACAGGGTGGGAGGGAGGGCGAGCACGCGGAGCAACTGACAAAGGGCGGGAGCGGAGCCTGGCCCTTTGAAACAACCGGCTCCGCCCCTGCCGCGTCGGGACGCATAGCGTCCCAGCAGTTGCCATCTCCATTCCTTGGAGTGGCAAAAGAGCCCCCGCCCACCAGCGGTGTTGCCGGGCGGGCGGGAGCTCTGTAATCTAGTACTATGCTGAACATTAAACAGATCCCCCCCCCATCCACTTACTGATCTTGGATGGTTTTATGTTTAACTATGTGAATAAATTTGAGAACAGGATTGCAGAAAGTTTTCCAGAGCCCTGGAAACTACTTCCTGTTGTAGAATCATAGAGTTGGAAGGGACCTCCAGGGTCATCTAGTCCAACCCCTGCACAATGCAGGAAATTCGCATATATCCCCTCCCCGCATCTCCACTGACCACTGTTCCATGCCCAAAAGATGACAAAAAACCTCCAGGATCTCCAGCCAAACTGGCCTGGAGAAAAATTGCTTCCTAACCCTAATGTAGCTATCAGCATTTTCTTGGGCATGGGCCACAAGAACTAAGCATTGATGCAACCCTTCCTGCCCTCCCTCTCATGATCTGCCTAAGTTCACAGAATCAGTATTGCTGTCAGATGGCCATCTAGCCTCTGTTCCCCCCCAATATAATTTTTTTTATGAAACATACACCACAGACATACAAACACTAACAATACTAAACACAAACATAAAATGGGAGCATCCCTTCATACTTTGAGTAAAGAATTTGTTGTCCATATGTCTCAATTCATAAAACTCATTTCATCGCCATATGGTAGTGTCCATACTTTGCACAATATTTAATATAATGTTCTTATTAACCTTTATTTTGGTTATAACATGTTTCAATACTTCAGTTCTTCAAACCAGTGATAAAGTCTTGACCATGTTTCTTCAAATTTGTCCTCTCTGTGTCCTTTCAAAATTAAAGTTAATTTGTCCATTTCAGCAACTTCCAGTAATTTGTTTATTAGTTCTTCATGTTAGTGTTTCCTCTCTTCTCCAATAACCCACATACAATATTCTAGCTGCTGTAACAATGTGTAGAATAAGATAAGAGTCCTGTTTTTTATATTTTTCCGGAAGCATATTCAGTAAAAGGAGTCCTGGTACAAACGGTACATTATATTTTAGTATTTATTGCAATATTTCATTTCTCCAGATCCAAACTTTTTTACTTTTATCACAAGTCCACCATATATGAAAAAGTACCAACTTTTTTTTTACATCTCCAAGATACATTTGACATATTGGGATAAAATTCAGATAACTTATTTGGTGTCATATACCATCTGTAAAATATTTTATAAACATTTTCTTTATACGATACTGCTTTAGTAATTTTTATATTTGTTTTCCATATCTTGGACCATTGATCTAGATCAATATTATGTCCCAGATTTTATGCCCATTTAACCATAGAGCCTTTTACCACTTCATCCTGTGTTTTGGTTTCTAACATTATAGTATACAATTTCTTTATCAGTTTATCATCTGCATACAGCAATATTTTATCTATTTCATTTATCTTTTCGTAAAAACCTTGTTTGTCTTTAACTTATCTAGATTCTAATTTTACTCTTTCCCACCAATTCAAGTCTATATCCTGTTTTTAAAGGTTCTCTGTTGTTTTTAGTCATTTTTTTGCCATCCTACAGGTCTTCATATCTATAAAGTAAACTTGGATTCATAAAAGTTTAAAGTGGTGAGACCCATTTTGGTACTTTATCATAATAAAGTCTTTTCATTTCTTCCCAAACTTTCAAAATTGCTCTTCTAAGAATATGTTGTTTAAAGTATTTGTGTGTTTTTTCTTTGTTGCACCATACAAAAGCATGCCAGTCCAGTAGTAAGTTATGTCCTTCTAAATTTAAAAGTCTTGTATTTTCCAAGATAATCCATTCGTATAGCTAAGTCAACGCAGCTGATTTCTCGTATAATAACCAATCTGATAAGGCAAATCCTGCTCTTTCTTTTGCATACTGCAATGCTTTTAGTTTAATTCTCGGCTTCTTATTTTGCCATATAATTTTTGCTATCCGTTTATCTAGGTCTTTGAAATATTTTTGGTTTTGGATTATTGGAATTTTTTGAAATAAGAAGATTAATCTTGGTAAAAGATAGTTGTCTTTCCATTTCTCAAGATCCTTTTTAAATCCCATTAAAAGTTGTATATAATTATCCTGTAATAAAGAACTACATCTGTTTGTTAAATTTATTCCTAGATACTTGACTTTTTTCTGTACTTCAATCCCTGAGATTTCTTGCAGCTTATACGTTTGTTCTTTTGCCATATTTTTTGTTAAAATCTTTGTTTTGTTAAAGTTAATTTTCAGAAGGGTTACTTGACCATAATCTTGTAAGGTTTCCAAAAGCTGTATCACTGAGACTAATGGATTTTCCAAAATAAAAACCAGGTCATCTGCAAAAGCTTGTAATTTAAACTCTCCACCTCTTATTTTCAATCCCTTAATCTTTGTATCTTCTCTGATCATATTGTTCAGTGTTTCAAGTATAAAAATAAAAAGTAATGGGAAAAGTGGACATCCTTGTCTAGTTCCTTTTCATATCTCAATATTTTGTGATAAATCCCCATTAACCAATATCTTACCTTGTAGTTTGGTATAAATGGCTTTTACCATCATATAAAATTGTTCTCCACATTGCCATGCTAACAATTGTTCTAACATAAAGTTCCAGTTGACATTATCAAATGCTTTTTCCACATCTAAAAAAACAATGCCATCTGTTTCTCTGGATGAGTTTCAAAATACTCAAGTACATTTAATATAGTTTGTACATTATTTCTGAGTTGTGTTTTTGGTAAAAAAAACAACAACCCTGCTTGATCTTGATGTATTATTTGTGTCAAAACTCTTTTCAATCTTGCTACCAAAATAGAAGCAAAAATTTTATAATACATATTTAATAATGAAATTGGTCCATAGTTGTAAATTTCTCTCTCATCCATGTTTTGTTTATGTATCAGAGTAATTACAGCTTCATTCCAGGTCTCTGGGATTTTATTTTCCAATAATGCGTTTTGTATGACAAGCTTTAAAGGCATTATTAATTGGTCTTCAAAAATCTAGTAAAATTCAGCCAGGAAGCCATCTGGGCCTGGTGCTTTTCCCTTCTTCTGTTTCTTTAATCCTTCTATCAGTTCGGAGACAGAGACAGGGTCATTTAAAATTTTCTTTTGTTCTTCTGTAATTCCCCCCCCTATTTTTTTAAAGAATTCTTTAACTTCATCCTGTGCAACTTCTCGCTTCTGGTATAACTTTTCATTAAAAGTTTCAATATTTTTTTTCAAATCTCTTGGTATGTTTCTTTCTTCTCCATCAGCATCTTTCAGTATCTTTATGTGTCTTTTCCCCCTTTCTTTCCATAATTTGTAGGCTAGCCATCTTGTTGGTTTGTTTGCATTTTCAAGTTTTGTTTTTCATAAGTAATTTTCTTTGCTATTTCTGATAATGTGATAATAGACAATTCATTTGATATTGTAACAACTTTATATTTGAGCTTGTTTGTTCAGTTACAGGGCCTTGTTTCATCTTATCTTCTTTTTTCAGTTGATTTTGCAGCTTTGTATACTTTGGTTTCCTTTGCTTTCTAATATATGCATCTTCTTTAATTATCGAGCCTCTTGCATGTGCCTTAAATGCATCCCATACTACACAAATAGAAATATCTGGTTGGATATTTAATTTAAAAAACATTTGAAATTCCTTTTTGGTGTCTGCTACAAATTTTTAATTTTGCAAAAGAAAAGTATTTAAAGTCCATCTTTTCTTTCTTGGTGAATCTTGTAATTTCAAAAGTACAGAATTATGGTCAGCGAATGTTGCAGGTAGGATCTCTACTTCCACCAGATCAATTATAATTGTTGATGATGTCCAGCACATGTCTATTCTTGACCATGACTTATGTCTAGAAGAGAAATATGTATAATCCTTCTTGTTGAGTTTTCTAACTCTCCAAGAATCCACCAAATTATATTCTTCTGCAAGTTGTAAAACGTTGTTAGGGAGTTCATTGCCTTGTTTCTGTTTTCCAGTTTCTGTTTTTCTGTCTGCGAATCTGTCAAATACTTCATTATAATCAGAACCGTTTCTTCAAAATCTTGTTTGGATATAAGATTATGAAGTAGGTGATAAAATTTTTCGTGATGTTGATTAGGTGCATATATGTTAACAATCAAAGTTGCTTTAGCTTGTCTTTGTATTTGAACTGTCATGATTCTGGCATCTTCTGATTTATATATTAGTTCTGGATGTAAATAATCTTTCACATATGTAGCAAGTCCTCTTTTTTCCTTTTCTTTATCTGAGGAAATAAAACCTTTTCCAAACTTCTTCATTTCCAAGTATCTTTGATCTGAGGATTTAATGTGCATTTCTTGCAAACAAATCACATCCAATTGCATCTTTTTCAATTCTTTTTTGGGGTAAGTTCAGTCCATTGACATTTATTGAAATTATTTTGATTTTTCTTCTATCCATCCTGTAATTGGTCTTCTGTGTCATCTTGATTCTTCTGTTGAAGTCTTGTGACTATTTGGGATGGTTCAATCCTTACTGTTTTTTTCTTGGGTCTTTGGGGTAATCCTGTAGTTCCTACAGTTCCTTGTAGGTCCTTTTCTTCTTCATCTGTGTCCTTCTGTTCTTCTTCCTGTGTTTCCAAATCCTCTCCATATGTTTTAAGAAAATCTTCTACTTTAAATATTGAGTTGATTTTATATCTTTTCCCTTTAAAAGGGAAGAGGATACCTTATATAGTCATCTATATAAAATTCCATTTTTTCTCAGTTTAGTTGCAAGTTGCATGTAGTCTTTCCTTTTCTCTCTCACTCTCCAAGGGATCTCTTTTAGTATTTTTATCTCTGTGTTTTCTATTGAAGAGAAGTATCATTTGCAGCTTTTAGAATTCTGTACCTCATAGTTCTTTTGTAAAATCTCACATATAGTTCTCTAGATAGTTTATTTTTTTCTTGCGTATGCAGAAGGCATTCTATATGTCATGTCAATTTCATTGTAGACCTCTTCTGGTGTCAGGTAGTCCTGCCATGATGGATGGAGAAGGGTGGGCGGATGGGCTTTGTGTTGTGAAGGGCGGGAGGTTGGGATCGTGGGGTGTTGATTTATGCACCTGGAGTGTTAGAATGGAATGTGAAGGGCCAGGCTGTGCAGACTCTATCTCAGGTAGACTTAACACGCTGACCTTGGAGGAGACAGGCTGCAAGCTTCCTATCGCTTTCAAAGCTACAGCTTGGCTGGGAAAATGGGGGCGGTGGGAACTTCATTAATTATTATAATCTTCAGTTCCCGCGCGCATACTATGCATTCATTGGTGGAAGGGGGGGTCCCCATTCACCCCCTTTCTGGTATAACTGCTTGCTTCTTGTAACCACGTTATTCTGAACAATGTATCTGTTCCAGCAACCTACCATTGCAGCTTTAAAAAAAAAATACTATTCTTGCTTCACTGAACAAGACCTGGTGTTTGGCTGACTAGGCTAGGGACTCTGACAGTTTGTTCAGAATCATCATTTTCGGGACTGGTCGGAAACCCGCGGCTCTAAAATGAGTGGCGGTGAGGAAGACACTCTCCCGATCGAAGATGAAAAGAAGGACGGGGGGTTGCGGCTGTGTACTGACTATCGGGGCTTGAATGCAGTCTCCAACACGAACGCTTATCCTATGCCCCTGATCAAAGACTTGTTGGCTGCGGTGGCCGGGGGAAGGTATTCTCGAAGCTAGATCTCAGAGATGCCTACTTCAGGGTGCGAATAAGGGAGGGGGATGAATTTAAAACGGCATTTAATACCCCGCTGGGTCAATTTGAATACTTAGCCATGCCGTTCGGACTTCAAGGAGCGCCGGGGGTCTTCATGAACTTAATTAATGAGGTGCTCCACAAGTGTTTATTCAAGGGGGTCCTTGTTTACCTTGATGACATACTTCTGTATTCCCCTGACCTAAAATCACATGTAAAACTGGTGCGAGAAGTTTTACAAACGTTGCACAAGCATAAGCTCTTTGCTAAGCTGTCCAAATGTGAATTTCACAAGTCAGAGATCCCTTTCCTGGGCTACCGCATATCGCAAAGGGGGATTGAGATGGACCCCGACAAGATAAAAGATGTGGTGGGGTGGGAGCCACCCAAGACTCGGAGGCAACTCCAGGGTTTCCTCGGATTCGCGAACTTTTACAGATCATTTCTATCGAACTTTGCTCAAGTGGCTCTCCCCTAACTGACCTGCTTAAAACGAAAGGGAAGCCACCGGACTGCACACGACCCGGGGCAAAATTAGATTGGTCTCTGGAATGCCAACGCGCGTTTGACCGGCTGAAAGCCCTTTTATGTCGGAGCCTGTGTTGGCTCACCCAAATGAACTTAAGAAATTCGTTGTGCAAGTAGACGCGTCTGACGTTGCTATGGGAGGGGCGATCCTCCAAGAGGGGGACGATGGTAAACTGCACCCCCTCGCCTATGTTTCCAGAAAGTTTAATGATACTGAACGGAATTGGTCGGTGTGGGAGAAAGAAGCGGGATCGATCCGCTTAGCGTTGGTGACCTGGCGCCATTGGCTTGAGGGGGCACGAGTTCCTTTCGAGGTGTGGACTGATCATAAAAACCTCGAGCTTCTCCGCTCCCCTCGTTCCTTAAATGCCAAACAGCTGCGTTGGGCTGATTTCTTCTCTAAGTTCAACTTCACTCTGCACCACTTCCCTGGGAAGTCTAACTCGCTTGCTGACGCACTGTCACGCCTCCCACAACACGACAGTAAGAGGGAGGAGATTCGTGACTCTGTTTTCACGCCTTCCCAGTTGGGAGAAGCCGTAACCACTCGAAAACAAGCTAAACGCTCCCCCTTCCCCCGACCCCTCCCTCTAATGACTGGGTAGCGGAATTCTCTACAGCTATGTCTGACACTGATAGGGAGGAGGTAAAGGGGGAGGAAGGAGTTACTCAAGATGCGCATGGATGCTGGAGGAAGAATGATAAACTGTTTGTTCCCAGCTCTCTTCGGGGGAGGTGATGGGTTGGGCGCACGGCTCGAAACTGGTGGGGCACACGGGGTTTGTAAAATCCCTCCAACTCTTGCAGAGACAATTCTGGTGGCCTGGGCTACGAAAGGACATTTCGTTATTCACTTCTGCTTGCCAAACGTGCTTAATGAGCAAGCCCAGACCCGGTAAACCCCCAGGAGCACTACAACCCCTCCCCACGCCGGCTCGTCCATGGAAAGTGATCTCTATGGACTTTATTACTGACTTGCCCCCCAGTGGGGGAAATACTGTCATATGGGTAATAGTGGATCTTTTTACTAAGCAGGCCCATTTCGTCCCGTTTGCCTCAATCCCCTCGGCCAAGAAATTAGCCTCGGCGTTCTTGCAACACGTTGTGAGGCTCCACACTTTACCAGCTAAAGTGATCTCGGATAGGGGGTACAATTCATTTCTCATTTCTGGGGTGAACTGATGTCACTGCTTGGAGTGGAGCGGGCGGTTAGCAGTGCGTACCACCCAGAAACTGATGGGCAGACTGAACGTGTGAACCAAACCCTGGAGCAATACTTAAGGTGCTTTACGAACTTTCAACAGGACAATTGGCACTCTCTGTTGCCTTTGGCTGCGTTCTGTTACAATAATACTCAGCACTCTTCAACTGGTATGTCCCCCTTTAAGGCGGTCCATGGTTATGATGCCCCGCCTTTGCCATTTTTGAGTTCTCCTGACCTCCTGGCGGGAGATGCTGGTGACTGGTGCAAAAAACTGCAAGCGGCGTGGTCGTCATTATCCAAGAATTTGGATGAGGCAAAGGAGGCTTACAAAACCCAGGCTGATAAGAAACGCAACCTGTCCTGGGTCCCTAAGTGTGGGGAGTTTGCTTATTTGTCCACGCAGAACTTACGTGGTATTCAACCGAGCCGCAAACTCGCATGGAAATTTGTCAGACCTTTTGAGATTGTGCGGGTGATTAACAATGTAACTGTGGAACTTGCCTTGCCTAAATCTCTAAAGTCTGTTCATCCTGTCTTTCATGTAAGGCTTCTACGCTGAGCGCCTGAGGAGAACAAATGGAGATCGCGACAACCTGCCCCGCCTCCGCTGATGGTGGGGGGAATCTCACTATGAAGTTTCACAGATCTTGGACTCTAAAATCTCTCGCAACCGCTTGTTTTATCTGGTCAAATGGACTGATTTTGGGCCTGAACAGAGGGAGTGGGTGTGGGCGGAACATGTTCTGGCCCCCAGGATGGTCCGTGCTTTTCATAAGTTGTACCCCCACAAACCAAAGGGGTAGATTTATTTTCGAGAGGGCTGCATGTCAGGTAGTCCTGCCATGATGGATGGAGAAGGGTGGGCAGATGGGCTTTGTGTTGTGAAGGGCGGGAGGTTGGGATCGTGGGGTGTTGATTTATGCACCTGGAGTGTTCGAATGGAATGTGAAGGGCCAGGCTGTGCAGGCTCTATCTCGGGTAGACTTAACACGCTGACCTTGGAGGAGACAGGCTGCAAGCTTCCTATCGCTTTCAAAGCTACAGCTTGGCTGGGAAAATGGGGGCGGTGGGAACTTCATTAATTATTATAATCTTCAGTTCCCGCGTGCATACTATGCATTCATTGGTGGAAGGGGGGGTCCCCATTCACCCCCTTTCTGGTATAACTGCTTGCTTCTTGTAACCACGTTATTCTGAACAATGTATCTGTTCCAGTAACCTACCATTGCAGCTTTACAAAATAAATACTATTCTTGCTTCACTGAACAAGACCTGGTGTTTGGCTGACTAGGCTAGGGACTCTGACATCTGGACTCTCTGCACGTATATATTCCACGAGTATGTGGGCCATGTCCATCTTTAATTCGTCTTTCTCTGGTATATTCTGAAATCTTAATATGTAGGCACCTTTATCAATTTCCAACCTTATGGTTTGGATCTCATGGCCTGGACTTGAATATCTGTTTCTTCAGATTTGTTTTCCAGCTTACTAGTTACTTTTATCAGACCAGAGATTTCTTGTGTATTATCTGCAATCTGTTTCTTAATCTCTTCAGTTTGGGCAGTTACTTGTTGGGCAAGTGAGTCCAATTTAACTTTTATGGGGTCAACAGCCACTGCTACTGCCTCTTGGATCAGTCTCTGCAAGACCTTAATTGAAATTTGGGCTACATTAATAGCCACAGCCTTTGGTTGTACTGGAGATGGCCTGCAGGGCCTTTTTTTGTGCCACTAGCCATATTCTACACCTTCTATTAGCAATATCAGTCACTCTGTCTCTCTCAAACACAAACATTTTTGTTTTTGTTTATGTACCCTGTCATAGTAATACATTGTCCTTTCCCAAGCTAAGGGATAACAAAGCAAGAAAACCTTATCAAAGGCTGAGTTCAGACTGGCAGTTTGAAGCAGGAGTGAGTCATGGCAAAAAGGCCCCGGAACAAACTGTTTCGGGTTTTCCCGGTCACACTGAACAGAC
The DNA here is from genome assembly GCA_029375565.1 of Gekko gecko. Classification (NCBI taxonomy): domain Eukaryota; kingdom Metazoa; phylum Chordata; class Lepidosauria; order Squamata; family Gekkonidae; genus Gekko; species Gekko gecko. Next base: position 78,743,543 of record JAPDNY010000003.1, on the reverse strand, counting down.
TGATGCTGGAGCATACCGGGGAGGAGGCGTGAGGGAGCATTCACACTGTTGGTCTGAAGGTGCAACTGTAAGGCGTGGTTTTATTTTTTGCTAATCTGGAGATATGCTCTTATGCGCATGAGTGCATAGGCTCATAAGCACACAATCAAAATTGCGGATTTTAGCATTCACACTGTGTTGGTGCGGGATATACATGGGATAGACATGCCTTCCAGGGTTTGATACCACTTTTACCAGGTATCTTTTAAACTCGGGAGGGAAGCATTACAAGACAGGTTGAGTATGGCTGGGGAATGCCAGACAGATGTGCCTGTGTGAACGGCCCCTTTAATCCGGTTGTGAAATAGGCTATTCCGCTTTTATAAAAGAGAATATTCTGCCAGTAGAAGGGGATGTTGAGCTTAGCAAGCGACAAACTGGAGATCTAATTTCATCTGAAGAGTTTATGGAGCCCTGGAAGCTTGAAGGCCAGAAGTTTAAGGAAAAGAGAAAAGAAAGAAGACGGATTTCATCTTCAAAATACAGAAACTTCTGAAGAGACACGCCAGCAGGGAGGAAGATGCAGTATTCAAAACTGGGACAAGTGAAGAAGACAGCAGCCCAGGGGAAAGTGGTGATGGAACGGAAGACTTCAAAGTTAAAATGGACTCAATCCATAACTGGAAGAGATTTAAAAAGAAGATACTTTGAGGACTGTTCGTGTAACATCTGGAAGGAGCTGTTTAATTACTAACCCCAATGGACTTTACTAACTGCATTAACAGAGTGACTTTGGACTTTGCAATAGTTAAAAAGAAGATCTTCTAACCATGATAGATGCCAAAATTGGTATTGGTTATTAACCTAAACTAACCCTCACTAACAGGAAAAATTTCACTCCATCTTTTTCTTTCTCCATCTGTCTACCCTTCCCGTTTCTTATAAAAGAATAAAATTCTCTCTTTTTAAAGAGAGTTTTACAAAAAAAAAAAAAATCCGGTTGTGAAATGTTGCTGAAATGCACCTATCTGGGGCAAACTGCCAGTCTGAACTCAGCCAAAATATTTACATTGCTAAAGGTACAGTTTGTATTTTCTGGTTACTATCTGTGGAGACCAAACAAAACCATAGCACTCAGGAAATGATGTGTTAGAAATGCTGTCTTCCTTCTTTCCAATGAGATTTAAACATCTTCATTTATAATCCATATATTAAAAATGGGCATCGTTGTAATCTAATGGGAATTCTTCACTAGACCAGAAATCCAGATATTCCACAAAAAGGGGAAAAAACCACTTATAGATCCAATATGCCAAAAAAGTTTTAAATTGTAATCCACACAGGCAGACCTAAATGTTTATACAATTCAGTGGGGGGGGGGAAACCTGTAATCCACTTCAGGCAAAGGGGGGAAAAAAGAGGACCAAAGAAGTAAAAATATTTAATAGTCCATGCCAACAACCCCAACTAGTTGATGCCAACTACTCCAAACTTCCAAGCCACTGAAGGAAAATAGAGATTTCTTCCTCTTCCTTAAGTTTCAAAGTACACTTTTAAAGTTTAATAAAGTCTCTCATTGGCAATCTGCTCAACAATTATGGTCTTCTTTATAAGTCTTGTCAGGATAAAGTTCATTAGTAATTCCAAATAAAAGCCAGAAACAAACAGAAGTCCACCCAGGCAAAAAAAGAAACAAGAAAGCAAAAATACATGCTAGTCCATGACAACCAAGAAGAAAAAATAATAGACAGGACCTTTTAAAATTGTTTACCAGTATACTAAACCAAGCTATGGTCTAAATTTTATTTAGTTATATTCCAAGAGTATTAGTCTTGTATCAGACCAAGTCTCTATAGCCCCAAGGCCTTTAGCCACTCTGTTCCAACTCTTCCAAGCCCTTATAGGAAAAAAGGGGGGGATCTCCACCTCTCCCTTTACTTTCAGTTTGTATTTAAAGCTTAAAGGGGCTTCAAATCTAGGGTTGATTTCTCAAATGTTGCATTCTCCTTTACTTACAATGCAAAAATCAGTCCAAGATGTGCAGACTCTCAGGTCTGGATGCATTGAAGGGTCTCCCACGACGTCCCAGTGATCACAGCTAAGCTCTAATGAGGACTTGCCGATCACCTGCATCGGGGCGATCTGGGCTCTGCTCATCTGCTGCTGCACGTGACAGTGCCCAGTTCAAGCCTCCTGCTTGAACCCCCCTTTGGGAAGGCTCAGAGGGGTCTGGGTTATCCCAGACCTCCCTATAGAGACCAGAGATTTGGCTGCTTCCCAGGAGACGTTCCTGGGGCAGTGCAAAGCTGCTCATGCTGCTGCTGGTTCTCCTCCATCTAGCCTCTGCGTGAAAACCTCCAAAGAAGAAGAGCCCACTGCCTCCCAAGGAAGCCTGTTCCACTGAGGAACCACTCTGTCAGGAAGTCCATCCTAACATTTAGCCAAAAACTCTTCTGATTTAATTTCAGCCCGTTAGCTCTGGTCCAACCTTCTGGGGCAATAGGAAACAACTCCATACCATCCTCTATGTGACAGCCCTTCAAGTACTTGAAGATAGTTATCATATCACTTCTCATTCGTCTCCACTCCAGGCTAAACATACCCACCTCCTTCAGCCTTTCCTCATAGGACTTGGTTTCCAGACCCCTCACCATCTTCATTGCCCTCCTCTGGACATGTTCTAGCTTGTCTATATCCTTCTTAAATTGTGGTGCCCAAAACTGAACACAATACTCTAGGTGAGGTCTCCACAGAATAGAGTAAAGCAATACCTTCACTTTGCATGATCTGGACCCTATACTTCTGTTGATACAGCCCAAAATTGCATTTGCCTTTTTAGCCACTGCATCACAGTGCTGACTCATGTTCACTGTATGGTCTAATAAGACCCATAGATGAAAACAGCAAAAGGATTTGAGCCTATGATCAAGTATACAAGGACAACACTCACTCATTGCAGGACAAGGCATTCGTCAGCCATAAATTAAAACTGTCAACACTCTTAGAAAAGGGGACAGGTAGCACGTCAATCAACTAGACGTGGCACAGTATCCTATTGATCCTCTTTTCAAAATTCATGCTAGGTGACCCTTCATCATAAAACATTCAGTAGTACAAATCAATACAAGATATGGGACATTGTATCTATACCTTCAATGTCATCACTGAAATGGAGGAATAAGTGTTACTAAACAAATCTGACCGGAACATTCATCTCTTTTGAACCCAGCCTGCCAATTTTGACTTTGGGTATCTATTTCCTAAATTTTTTTTGTTCAAGTGATTGGCATAGCTACAGAGAGATGTGGATTGAGTTCAGCTGCTTGACAGGGAATCAATATCATCTCTTCATACACTAAATGTGAGAACCTAAGTGAAGGAAATTAAGCCAAAGATGAAATTTTGCCTGGGTCTGGAGGTGATGTTGGTGGAATGGAGAAGATAAACTCAGCAATATTTCCTTTCCTGTCAATAAAAATTGTCTTGAGCTGTAAGGAAAACTCTTATAGAACATTACAAGGTCACGAGATCTCCAGGTCTGGTGATAAGTTTCTTTAACAGATGGATGTTTCTCCTTCCTCTCCTATTTAAATAGAAACATGAGAAGAAGGTGGCGATGCAATGTTGGAAATGTTAATATTATTTTGACTTAAGGGGTCCTCCATTTGGTTAAAGAGTTGACATTTATTAAAATATTATCATTTTGTGCATACAGAGTCAGAATGGAAAGAGAAATAGATTGGTGTGCAACCGTCAAGTTCAATTTTACCAATCTGAAAGCAGTTAGTGTGGGAAACAGAGGGTTCTGGTGTTTCTAGTGGCTTCACTAAAATTGGACACTACATCACAAATGTACAGTTGTGTCCTAGACTGACTGAGGGCAAGTTTTGTCTTGACATAATGGACAGAAAACATCAATCAGGAAAAAAATGGAATGCAATTATAAATTTCAACGAGGCCCTGCAGTATTGTGTGCAAATTTAAAAAAACACAAGTCCAGGGGGAGTTTCCAAAAGGATCTCTGTAAAAAAATAAAGTTTGCTCACCATTAAAAATAATAATCTGTTTAGAATATTTCTATGCCTCCTCTTCGGAGTCCTGCAATTAAAAACAAAATTTAAAAAGTAAGCCATTAAAAAAAGCCATGCCATTGGACATGAGCAGCATAAAAAAACTACCCATAAAACGAAAGCATATGACGGTTAAAGAGCTGATAAGATAAAATCCTAATTATATGCCTCATCAAAAAGATGTGTTTTAACCTGGTACCTAAAAGAAAATAAAGAAGGTGTCAAGTGAGCCTCAAGGGGGAGGGCATGCCAGAAGTGAGGTGCCATGACAGAAAACACTATCTCTAGCTGCCACCTGTCTGACTTTTGAAGGCAGGGACAACAGGGTCTGAGAGGCAGATTTTAACTAGTGGGCTGGATAATATGGCATGTATCCTGGCACTGAAGATTGTTTAGGGCCTTGAAGATTGTTTAGGATGTTGGGGTGATGCTCTGGTTTTTGGGCAAAAGCTCTATAGTAGAATTAGCTTCTACCATAGAGTTTTTGCCCCCAAACCAGAGTATCCCCTTGACATCCCCGACATGCCTGCATCACTTCTAGGTCATATTGAAGTCACGTAGGCACATCACGAAAACGTCAGGTGTTCCCCCCCCCTTTTTTATGGTAAATCTGATCCCTGTAATCAACAGCTGACAATAGCCTGGCTGCTGTACTTTGGACCAAGTGATACTTCTAGACTGTTTTCGAAGGCAGCTTCACACAAACGGCACATTAGAATAATTTAACTTGGATGTTAACATTGATCTAAGTGGCCAGATCATGCTCCAAGGAACATCCTTAGCTGGCAAACCAGCCCGAGCTGATAAAAGGCATTACATGCCATAGAGGAGACCAGTAGCACTCCAAGCTATGTATTTGCTCCTTCAGGGGGGGTGCAACCCCTCCAGGACAGGTTGGTTCTGCAGGCCCCAAAGTTTCCATTGACCAAAAGCTCCTCAGTCTTGTCTAGACTGATTTTCAGCTTATTGTCCCTCAGCCATCTCATTACCTTCTTCAGGCACCCATTCAGGACTTCCACAGACCCACCTGGCTTAACTATTACAGATAAACAGAGCTGGGCATCATCCACGCATTGGTGACTCCTCTCTCCAAAGGCCCGGATGACCACTCCCACTGGTTTCATATAGATATTAAATAGTATTTTTTTTGGCTTGGTTAGATTCTGAACACAACTAAATTATAAAGGACAGGGTTAAACGACTTCAAAAGAGGGATAGATACATTCATTGATAGGTGTATTAATCATCATAGCTAGATGTAACCTCCATGTACGATCTGTCTCCATGCAATCTGTCTCTGAATACCAGTTTACAGGCGCAGAGAAGAACTGTTGCCTGCATGTTCTGTTGGGGAACTTTTAAAAGCTCTTTGGTCATTGAAGGCAGAGAATAGAAAGACCTTTGCTCTGATCTAGCAAGTCTGTTCTTATATGAATAGCCATATGTCCATATTCTTCCACCAGGACAGGTCTGTTTCTAAGAGACAAGCCCACACGGTTTTTATTCAAGGGTTCAGTCGCATGCTGTTCCATCAGGAAGTCAGTGTGGGGTAATTTAAAGTTACCTGTCTGAGTCCTTTGAAGACAGTTATCTATGATCCATTTCCTGTAGTATTCCAATTCATTTTCACCTCTTCATAGAATCCCTTCCTATATTGTCATGTTAGAAAAACACTCTGCTTTGTGATGCTCCCTTTTATTTGCACTAGGCAAACTAGCTTGCCAGCCAAGTTCATTCCTAGCAAACACTGAGATTTAGCAAGAGGCAGAAAAATGTGACACCTATCAAATGGATTGTCATGTTAAAGATGACAAGAGAAGTAGAAGCTTTCTCCTTCATCTTCCTATTCCCTGTCAGCTATTGAGGAGATTGGGAATTTCTCAGGTTTCAAGGTCAGGCTGAATGCAATGTTTATTCTTCCTAAAGCTTTGTGTTAGCTGGCATCTCATGCATCTTACATGTATATAAGGATTTAGCAAAACATCACATGCAGCTACATGTAATGAAGCCACTACAGTTGCTTCTCATAATCTAAAGCAGTTTGAGGAGGGGGCAATTATTACCAGAGAAGTTAGGAGAGGGTAGAAGTTGCTTAATGCCTTTTCTCACCAGCCATTTTCTTGCTCCAAATGAAACACCAAACTGCTTTCCCTTTCGCCAGGTTCAGGGTGTGTGTTAGCACTCAGGGCAGGGGCCATTTCGTAGAAAAAGAGGTGCAGGAGCTCATTAGCATAACTCATTAGCATAACATTTGCATATGTCACACCTCCTGACATCACCGGAAGCAAGTCAGAAGGCAACACCCACTGCTGAGGCTCCACTGGGCAATTTTGGATCGCTAGCTTGGGGGGGATGCTCAGATCTGCCCTCACAGAGGAGGGAGAGCTCGTACCTGAATAAAGCTTGGTCTTAAAGCTGCCACTGTAAGATTGGTATAAAGACCTTCTACTTTAAAGCAATGACAAAGGAGCTGTGGAGAGGAGGGTGTTGTGTCCTGGGATCAGAGGGCTGAGCTGGCGAAATACAGCCAAGCTTCGCTCTCTGAGAACAATAGGGACTAGGTTCCTGAGCTCGCCAGAAGTGAACCAATGGCAGCATTGGCGGGCGATTCAAACCCGCCAATAGGAATATAGGGCCGTCCCCCCCTAACTGTATATAGTTAGCCTCCGGCCGTTACTGTGTGTTCTTTGTCTTATGTGAAGTACGAATAAACGCGTCTTCTCTTATGTCGTCGTCCGAGTCATGAGGCCTGAAACCCAGTACTTTACAGTGGCGACGAAGGTGGGATTCTAACGCCTTCTGTGACTCCATGAACGACGAAACGGACACCGCCGAGCAACGCATCGCTGACCCCGAGAGCAGCACCGCACCGCTCGCCGAGCATCGCATCGCTGACCCCGAGAGCAGCACCGCACCGCTCGCCCCGGCGCGCGCCGTTCCTGACAGAACCATGGCCGCTTCCCACGTAACACTGGAGCACTTCGACCAGTCGCAGCCAGAAACCTGGGACGCATGGGTCGACCAGCTCATCAGCTACTTGGAGCTCAACGAAATCCGCCACCCCGACCAGAAACGAGCGATCCTCCTGAACGCCTGCGGCACCCAAACCGTCCGCCTCGCCAAGAGCCTCTTGGTGCCCCGCACGGCCTTGGAGAGCTCGTTTGGGGAAATCCTGGACGTCCTAAATGGCTACTTCAGCCCCCGGCCGACCTTCCTGGCCAAGAGGATGGATTTCCAGAGGCGAGTCCAGACCCGAGGGGAATCCATCGCCAACTTCCTAGCCGCCGCTAAGGGCGCTAGCCGTGGACTGCGGGTTTCCGAAGGTGGAGGACAACCTGCTGACGCAGTTCGTGTGGGGCCTGGCGGACTCCAAGCTGCGGCGCAAGTTGGTGGGACACCGGAAGCTCACCTTGGACGAGGCCCTCGACGCCGCCACTGCCCACGAGGCCGCAGAAGGGGATCGGCCGGTCGCGGCCGCGCAGGTGGTTGGAAGGAGCCCAAGCCCCGGAAACGAAGAGACGGACGAGGTCTTCGCCCTCAAACCCCAACAACGCCGGCCGGCACCATTCCAGCAGGCCAACAGGGAGCAAGCCAAGCACTCCGGCAACCGAGCCGTCTGTGCCAGCTGCGGGGAGGGCCACGGACGGAAATCCTGCAGGTTCCGGGATGCTGTCTGTCACGGGTGCGGAAAGCAGGGACACCTCACCCGGGTCTGCCGGTCCAAGGGCCCCAGGAATTCGAGATCGTCGGTCCCCCAGTACCGCGCATCGTCCACCGCACACGAGACAACGGAAGAGGTCGCCGAGTTGTACCACCTCACCGACCAACCACTACAGGTACTTCGCCTCCCCAACCCCAACCCTCTCCTCTGCCCCCGAAGATCCAAGTAACCGTGCGGATCGAGGGGTCCCCCTGTTGCATGGAAGTGGACTCGGGATCGGCGGCGTCCATCATTTCCCTGGACACTTTAAAAGACTTTGCCCACTAGGGGGACCCCTCTACGTCCATCGCCACTCAAGCTTGGTGGACTTTCAAAAGAACCCTGTCCCCATCCGGGGAGTCGGCACATTCCGAGTGCAGTACCGAGACTTTGAGGGGAACTTGGACTTGGTGGTGGTGGAGGGAAATCTCGCGAGTCTCCTGGGGCGGGCGTGGTTCGAGGCCCTAGGCATATCGATTGGGGGAGTAAATAAATGTGGGGTGCGGGACTGGGGGCGGTGTGCAAGGAATTCCCGGAGGTCTTTGACGGGAAACTGGGATGTTACAAAGGGCCCCCGGTGTCGCTCCACTTAGACCCCACCGTGGCGCCCATCCGTCGGCGCTTCCGCACCGTGCCCCTGGCCCTCCGCCCTAAAATAGAGACCGACTCAGACCGGCTGGTGGCCCAGGGAGTCTTAGAGCCCGTCCCGAACGCTAGATGGGAGACACCGATAGTGACACCCGTCAAGCCAAACGGGGAGATCCGCATCTGCGCGGATTATAAGTGCACTATTAACCAGGCACTTCAGGCGCACGCATACCCCGTACCAGTGGTCAGCCATGTCCTAGCAACACTGGCAGGGGCGCGCATATTTGGAAAGCTGGATCTCGCGCAGGCGTACCAGCAACTCCCGGTAGATGAGGCCACGGCCGAGGCGCAAACCATAGTGACCCACCGGGGGCCTTCCGGGTGAAGCGGCTGCAGTTCGGGGTCAGTGTGGCCCCAGGGATCTTCCAAAATCTAATGGACGATCTGTTAAAAGGGATCCCTGGAGTGACGCCGTTCTTCGACGACGTCCTCATCGCCGCGACCACCCCGGAAAGCTTCGCCGCCCGCCTCCGAACTGTATTGGAACGCTTCCAAGCCGCGGGGCTGAAAGTGAAGTGAGAAAAGTGCCTCCTCGGGGTGCCGGAGGTAGAGTTCTTGGGATACCGGGTAGACGCATCAGGCCTGCATCCGGCGAGGGACAAAGTGAAGGCCATCGTGGAGGCCCCCGCCCCGAAGTCCAAGGCCGAGCTCCAGGCGTTCTTAGGCCTCCTGAACTTTTACCATTCCTTTCTCCCCACAAAGCCGCCGTGGCCGAACCCCTACACAGGCTGCTGGACAAGGCGACACCTTGGGCATGGGGAGCGAGGGAGGAGGCGGCGTTTCGGGGGTTAAAGTCCTCTTGATTTCAAACGCAGTACTCGCGCACTTTGATGAAAAGCTCCCGGTCATCCTGGCGTGCGACGCATCACCGTATGGGGTCGGGGCAGTCTTGGCACACAAGCTACCGGATGGGAGGGAGGTCCCGGTGGCTTACTACTCCCGCACGCTGTCCCTCGCGGGAGCGGAACTACGCCCAAATCGACAGGGGAGGGCTTGGCACTGGTGGCGGGGGTAAAAAAATTCCACAATTTTGTGTACGGGCGGCCCTTCACGCTCGTAACTGATCATAAGCCGCTCCTGGGACTGTTCGCGGCGGACAAACAAACGCCGCAAGTTTTGTCGCCCCGGGTGTTGCGCTGGTCCTTATTTTTAGCGGGTTACCAATACCGACTGGAGCATCGGCCGGGCAAGGCGCTGGGTCATGCCGACGCCTTGAGCCGCCTACCGCTGCCGCAGACAGGGGAAGATCCGGCCCCAGCCCCCGCTGTCTTGCTGATGGGGGAACTGCCAAACCCCCCTTCAGGCTGCAGATGTGGCCGCCCGCACGTCCCGAGATCCCATTCTCTCCCGGGTCCTAAACTGGGTGGTGAGGGGGTGGCCAGCGGAACAGACAGGGCCAGAGTTCACAGCATACAAGGCCAGGCAGGAAGAGCTGTCCGCATTGAAAGGGTGTTTACTATGGGGAGACAGGGTGATCATTCCGGGGCCCATGAGACAAGGGGTGCTAGAAACGCTGCACGAGGCCCACCCGGGCATCGTACGAATGAAAGCTCTGGCAAGGAGCTACGTGTGATGGCCCGGGTGGACGCAGAAATTGAATCCTGGGTCAGAGGGTGCACACGATGTCAGGAGGTCTGCCCCAATCCACCGAGAGCGCCAACCCAAAGCTGGGAGTCTACCCACAAGCCGTGGTCACGCCTGCACATAGACTTTGCGGGGCCGTTCCAGGGGCTCCAGTTCATGGTAACGGTAGACTCTTATTCAAAATGGGTGGAAATAAGCCCAGTGTCTACCACCTCTACCAAGGCGGCAATAAGGGCCCTGCGGAAGATATTTGCAACGCACGGGTTACCCGACACAATCGTGTCGGACAACGGGGCAGCATTCACATCTGCGGAGTTTCAAGCGTTCCTCGAAAGGAACCTCATCAGGCACATACGATCCGGCGCCTTTCCACCCGGCAACTAATGGACAGGCGGAGAGGACGGCACGCACCGCCAAAGAGGCCCTGAGCCGCATAACGGGGGGGGACTGGGAGTTCCGGCTGGCCCGCTTCCTTCTCACATACCGCACCACCCCAAACCCCATCTCCGGCCACTGCCCCGCAGAACTATTAATGGGCCGCCGCCCTACCACTTTATTAGACAGACTCCACCCGGACCGAGCCCCCGAGAGAAAGCTGGTCGAGAACAGGGAGGCGCCCCGAAGCTTCCTACCGGGAGACCCTGTCTACTTCCGGAACTACGGAGCGGGGCCGCAGTGGGTGGCAGGGCGCATCCTAAAACCCACCGGGCCGGTGTCATACGAGGTCCTAACCGATGGGGACCGGGTCCTCCGCAAACACATCGACCAGCTCCGGAGGCGACAAGACCCCGATAGAGAGATCGAGTTACCGGGAAATGCCGCCCCCGCCCCATCATCCGATCGACCGCAAGCACCGACAGCGGAGCCAGCGCCAGAGAGTCCACGGAATCCGGAGGGGGCCCCGGTAGCCGCTGAACCGCCGCCGCCGCTGCCGCCACCGTTGGCCCCGGTAGCAGCTGAACCGCCGCCGCCGCTGCCGCCACCGTTACAGCCGCCACCGTCACCGCCTCGGCTACTTCCAGAGGCCCAAGCTCCTTGTGCGGGTGGACCAACCGACAGGGGCCCCGCCAGTCCGGTACCGGCCCCCGACGTTCGCTAAGAGAAAGGAGGCCACCAACATACTTGAAAGACTACGTCACCTGATAGGGGACGAACCATGGGGGAGGGGTGTTGTGTCCTGGGATCAGAGGGCTGAGCTGGCGAAATACAGCCAAGCTTCGCTCTCTGGAGAACAATAGGGACTAGGTTCCTGAGCTCGCCAGAAGTGAACCAATGGCAGCATTGGCGGGCGATTCAAACCCGCCAATAGGAATATAGGGCCGTCCCCCCCTAACTGTATATAGTTAGCCTCCGGCCGTTACTGTGTGTTCTTTGTCTTATGTGAAGTACGAATAAACGCGTCTTCTCTTATGTCGTCGTCCGAGTCATGAGGCCTGAAACCCAGTACTTTACAGAGGGGAAGCAGATGATCTACATGAAACAAAAGGCTAGCACACAAGGAAACAGCAGAACAATACTGACAACCAACTCTTGAGTCAAAATATAGCTAAACAAATGAACCGTGTCATAATTGCAGAAGTTTTTAGACAGGGGGAAACCGAAAGAGAGCCTCTTAAGAAAAATATGATTGTCTGCAATCAGCTAACACAAAACTAAGTGCTTTTGCTCCAAAAGACCACGTCAATCTCATAGAAAAGGGCTGAACCTACAACCCCCCCCTTCCCCTCCGGGGGCCATGAGGGACCTGGCAACCCTAGGTACTAGCCTTGCCTACCTTGAAGGGTGGTAGCAAGGAGCTGGGTGCTCTTGATCCAGTCCACCCACCCATCCTCCTCTCTCCCCCTAGCTTACCTGGCGGGGCTGCTGTTGCATGTCTAGGGTCCCTCCCATTCCCGCTCCCCTCCCACATCTGGCAGGGCCTTGGCAGCTTGAGCAGCCATGGTGCAGGCCTCGCACTTGGCCTCGGGGAAGGAGTCGAGGAGGGTGGCATGGAGGACGTGCATGGCCTTGGGCAGGTAGGGGGCCAAGGCGGCGGCAGGGCAGAGGTGCAGGAGGAGACCGAGGAGGCACAAGAGGCTGAGGTGGAGCTCCTCGCAGGCCTCACAAGAGGCACTGCACCACGGCCGGCATGAGGACAGGCAGCACCTGGGTGGGCTGGGTGCCATGGCCCAGGCGGTGGTGGAGCACCTTGAGGGCCAGCTCGAGGCAGTGCTCCGCCGGGTTGGCCAGCAGGCAGCACGTCAGCAGGCACAGCAGCTGCCGGGCAAGGACCTCCTGCAGCGATGCGCTTTACAGGATGGCTGGCAAGCGCAGGAAAGTGCGTGGCTGCTCGTGGGTCAAGGAGGGCGGCTCAGAGGACACGCATGGCCTCCGGCAGGTAGGGGGCCAGGTTGGACATTGCAAGAGGGATTCAGGGGGTAGCCATGTTGGTCTGGAGCAGAAGAACTAAGTTTGAGTCCAGTAGCATCTTTAAAACTAACAATGTTTTATTCAAGGTATTTTGTGTGCAAGCACACTTCTTTAGGTACAGTGAAACAGAATTTCCTCAGTCATTACATATAGAAAGGGGGGGTTAGTTTCCAGGAAGGGCCAATTGGAGACTGATGTATCCTTATTTGTAAAATTCTGAGAGTAATTAATTGCAAAAGGGGGTGAGGCTAGTTGTCCACAGTCTTGGGGCAGTTGGTAGAGTGGACTTTTGGGGATTCTCTGGTTGATGGGTTGAGAAGTTCAGGCTGCTGATTTCAGCATTTGGTCCAGGAGGGAGAGGCTATCCCCTCTGTTCCTGACTCTTCCCCTCTGGCCCAGTTTACTGTTTCATTTGGCAATGTGGATTCTCCCTGGTTATCTCATCTGCACTAGTAGCACAGTCTGGACACTGTTTCTCCTCTTTCCGATCTGTGTCCATCTCACTGAGTGGGGCCATGATGGCACTGCAGTCACCACGTGGTCATTTACTTGCCTGCAAGTGCTCTCATTCTGGGTAGCCATGGTCTCTGACCTGGAAGTTCTTTCACCTACACCCAGAGATGTGGAATAGCACTAAAGTCGCCATTCTCACTAGAGTAAGGCTCACACATTTTGTAAGGAGGTGTAAGAGTTCATAATGTAAAGTGAAAAACAACTTGCCATATCTTGATGTAACCTTCGGAGATGAAATCTTTTCCAGCTACGTATGCTACGTATGTTAGTTTTCCAGCTTGTTACAGATGAAGTGTTAAGGACCGGAATGGTGGTGGTGAGTCCTTTCAGCTGGTGGCAGCAGTCAAAAGGATGCCAACTGCAGTCAATCCCTGCCTTCACCTGGCTGGAGAGACCACAAAGCCTGCCACAAAGTGTGATGGGATTTGCTAGCGCACAGTGTGGTTCACAGATGTGGATGCTGGTGTGAAATGAAAAGTGACAGGAAGCTCCAGGCCTAGGCATGAGAAATATTTCGTGCATAGCGCGAGCAGTAAGAACAGTTGGAAGAGTCCGCTCAGGCCCAACAGGCGTTAAGTCAACCCAGGGAGCGCAGACACAGTGATCCACCTATTCGACTGGAAGCTGCTGGCCCTGTAGACAATATGGCAACACTGCAGAAAATAATGGCAACCTTCTAGGAATAAATACTTGCCCTCTGCTGATACACTGCTATTCATTTTGAGCTAATATGAGTCCTTTTGCTCTTCATTGGTAGCAGAGGGAGCATCCATTATTTTATCCCCAACACTATGGAAATGTGTGTCACAGTGACATCTGGTGGTTCTGGTTGGAATAACAGGATGAGACAAGTTCTTAGTTCTCAGGAACTCCTTTGCATATTAGGTGACACACAAAGCTCTTCTTACAGGGGCTACTGCAAGCTCTTGGAGGATTGGCTACATTAGGGGTGTGTCACCTGATATGCAAAGGAGTTCCTGCTACAAAAAGAGCCCTAGTTCTCACCAAGATGGGCTATTTTGTTGTTGTTGTTCAGTCACACAGTCGAGTCCTCATGTTCACGACCCCATGGACCACATCACGCCAGGCCCTCCTGTCTTCTGCCATCCTCCAGAGTTTGTTCAATTGCATGGTTGTTGCATCAATAACACTGTCTAACCATCTCATTCTTTGCCTTCCCCTTCTTCTTTGACCTTCAATCTTTCCCAGCATCAGGGTCTTCTCCACTGAATGCTGATTTCTCATTTGGTGGCCAAAGTATTTGAGCTTCAGCTTCAGTATCTGGTCTTCCAGGGAACAGTCAGGGTTGATTTCTTTTAGGATTGACTGATTTGATCTCCTTGCAGTCCAAAGGACTCTCAAGAGTCTTCTCCAGCACCATAATTTGAAAGCATCTGTTCTTCAGTGCTCAGCCTTCCCTATGGTCCAACTCTCACAGTCATACATTACTGCTGGGAATACCATTGCTTTGATCATGCAGACTTTTGTTGGCAGGGTGGTGTCTCTATTTTTTATTATGCTGTCTAGGTTTGCCATCGCCTTCCTCCCCAGGAGCAGGCATCTTTTAATTTCATGGCTGCAGTCACTGTCTGCAGTGATCTTGGATCCCAGGAACGTGAATTCTGTCACTGCTTCCGTGACTTCCCCTTCTATTTGTCCAGGAGTGATGGGGCCAGATGCCATGATCTTAGGGTTTTTTGATGTTGAGTTTCAAGCCAACTTTTGCATTCTCCTCTTTGATCCTTAGCAAGAGGCTCTTGAGGTCCTCTTCACTTTCGCCATTAGAATGGTATTGTCTGCATATCTGAGGTTGTTGATTTCCCCCCCCAGCTTGTGATTCATCCAGGCCAGCATTTCGCATGATGTAATCTGCATATAAATTAAATAAGCAGGGTGACAATATACATCCTTGTCGTACTCCCTTTCCTATGCTAAACCAAACAGTTGTTCCATATCCAGTTCTAACTGTTGCTTCTTGACCCTTATACAGGTTTCTCAGGGGACATGTGAGGTGGTCTGGTACTCCCATCTCTTTAAGGACTTGCCACAGTTTCTTGTGATCCACACAATCAAAGGCTTTAGCATAGTCAGTGAAGCAGAAGTAGATGTTTTTATGGCACTCCCTTGCTTTCTCCATAATCCAGTGAATGTTAGCAATTTGATCTCTAGTTCCTCTACCTCTTTGAAACCCAGCGTGTACTCCTGGCAGTTCTCTCTCCACATACTGCTGAAGCCTAGCTTGTAGGATCTTGAGCATGACCTTGCTAGCATGTGAGATGAGTGCAATTGTGTGATAGTTTGAACATTCCTTAGCATTGCCCTTCTTTGGGATTGGGATGTAAACTGACCTTTTCCAGTCTTGTGGCCACTGTTGCACTTTCCATATTTGCTGGCATATTGAGTACAGCACTTCAACAGCATCATCTCTTAAGACTTTGAATAGCTTAGCTGGGATACCATCATTTCTGCTAGCTTTGTTGTTAGTAGTGCTTTCTAAGGCCCATTTGACTTCACACTCCAGGATGTCTGGCTCAAGGTCAGTGATCACACTGTTGTGGTTGTCAAGGACATTTAGATCCTTCTTGTATAGTTCTTATGTATATTCTTGCCACCTCTTCCTAATCTCTTCTGCTTCAGTTAGGTCCCTACCATTTTTGTCCTTTATCATGTCCAGCTTTGCATGGAACTTTCCCTAGATTTCTCCAATTTTTTTGAAGAGATCTCTAATCCTTCCCATTCTATTGTTTTCCTCTATTATTTTGCATTGTTCATTCAGGAAAGCCTCCTTATCTCTCCTTGCTGTTCTCTGGAAATCTGCATTCAGTTGGGTAAATCTTTCCTTTTCACCTTTGCCTTTCACTTTCCTTCTTTCCTCTGCTATTTGTAAAGCCTCAAAACAATATCAATGGTAACAGCCCGAGACAACTAATACATCAGAAGACAGGCTGACACTCAGCGCTTTAGAATGAAATAAAGGTACAATTTCTCTATTGCATTTAACAATGTTATTTTATAGCAGTTTTAACATCTCCACATCTCCACATACTCTTTTTCATGAGTGCACCAAAAGTACAGACAAAAGTGGGTTGGGTTGATGAAACTCCCCGGAGTTGGATTTCGTTTTGTTCACAACTTCATCCAAACACACTGAAGCACCATAGTAATTTCTCTTGATAAACTACTGTTCACAGAGCCTTCAGATGATATTCCATGCCATGATTTCAAGTACTACAAAGTATCCTTATCCATTCTACTGGAAAATCTTGTCCCAGGTATACAAACCAATCAATCTGCCGATCAATTTCTAAAGCCTCATCAGACAGCCACTTTGCTTTCTTGTATTTCTTTTTGTTTGGGATGGTGCTGATGACTGTCTCCTGCACAATGTCACGAACTTCTGTCCATAGTTCTTCAGGCACTCTGTCTATCAAATCTAGTTCCTTAAACCTATTCTTCAGCTCCACTGGATATTCATAAGGGATGTGATCTAGGTCAAGCCTGAATGGTCTGGTGGTTTTCCCAACTTTCTTCAGTTTAAGCCTGAATTTTGCAATGAATAGCTCATGATCTGAGCCACAGTCAGCTCCAGGTCTTGTTTTTACTGACTGGATAGAGCTTCTCCATCTTTGACTGAAAATGATATAATCAATCTAATTTCAGTGTTGCCCATCTGGTGATGTCCATGTTTAGAGTTGCCTCTTAGGTTGTTGGAAGAGGGTGTTTGCTATGACCAGCGTGTTCTCTTGACAAACCTCTGTTAGCCTTTGCCCGGCTTCATTTTGTTCTCCAAGGCCAAACTTGTCTGTTATTCCAGTTACCTTTTGATTTCCTACTTTAGCATTCCAGTCCCCTATGATGATGAGGACATAATTTTTTGGTGTTAGTTCTATGAGCTGTTGTAGGTCTTCATAGAACCGGTCCACTTCAGCCTCATCTGCGTCAGTGGTTGGGACATAGACTTGGATTACTGTGATATTAAATGGTTTGCCTTGGATTTGGACTGAGATCATTCTGTCATTTTTGAGATTGTATCCCAATACTGCCTTTCTCACTCTCTTGTTGACTATAAAGGCAATGCCATTTTTTCTATGGGATTCTTGGCCACAGTAGTAGATATAATCGTCTTTTGAGTTAAATTCACCCATTCCTGTCCACTTGAGTTCACTGATTCCCAAGATGTCAATGTTCAGTCTTGCTATCTCATTTTTTACCACATCCAACTTATTTTGATTCATAGATCTTACATTCCAGGTTCCTATGCAGTATTGTTCTTTGCAGCATCAGACTTTCCTTTCACCATCAGAAACATCCACAGCTGAGTGTCCTTTTGGCTTTGGCCCAGCCGCTTCACTCTTTCTGGGGTTACTCATACTTGCCCTCTGCTCTTCCCCAGTAGCATATTGGACACCTTCTGACCTGAGGGGCTCATCTTCTGGCATCATATCTTTTAGCCTTTTCTTGGCAAAGATACTGGGGTTTTCTTGGCAAAGATACTGGAGTGGGTTACCATTTCCTTCTTCAGTGGATCACGTTTTGTCTGAGTTCTCCACTGTGGCCTGTTCATCCTGGGTGGCCCTCCATGGCATAGACCACAGCCTCATCGAACCACGCAAGCCCTCTCATCACATCAAGGCAGTGATCCATGAGGGAGAAAAAGGGCTATACATCCTCTTTATTTTACCGTGTTTCATATTTGAAATCGTAGATTGGAATAGTGATTGTAATGTACTCTAATGAATTGTAGAATGCAATCTAATTTGGAATGGTAGACTGGAATATATTTCTCTGGTCTGGTGACAGAGGAGATGTAACACTGCACAATCAGTCACTTCCCCTTAAAGAGAGGGATGCTGTTAGTTATTTTCAGGCTTGAGAGGAGATGGTTGGAGCATAAGGACAGGGCCTCAGTTAATTGCTCTCAGCATTCCACAGTTGAGGAGGGTGAATTAACACATCAATTTCCATTTTTTTTAATGGTTATTCACTTCCATTTCACTGTTTTCCTCTGGAATTAAATCCAGGCAAATGGTGTCTATATAAACTAAGCCTGTTATTCCTGTTTGTTCCTTGCATCTGTTAAAGATCTTCATTATGTTGTATGCTAATTTGCTGCTCACTCTCTACCTATTTGTATGGACTGGTAACCTCCATTTCACTGTATGCAGGTACATGTAAGTTTATACCTTGAATAAAACTTAGTTGGTCTTAACGGTACTTTTGTTAGGATGAGACAAGAATGTGAGACAAACTAGCAAACAGAAACCCTACAGACATCGCTGCTGCTGATCCTAAGGGAGGTATGTAAAATCATCAGATAACACCATGGTGATCCTGTTTGCCTTTCAGAGTTAACACTGCAAATGAACTGCTTGTTTTTGTATTGAAGAAATCATAAAGACTTTTTACTGTAAATTATAAAATGCTGATGATACCTAATGAGGGGCAAATTCCAGAGGAAAGAAAGTATTCAGATAGTTATAGGGCTGCCAACCTCAAGGTGGGGTCTAGAGATCTCCCAGAATTACAGCTACAGACATCAGTTCCCCTGGAGAAAATGGCGGTTTTGGAGGGGTGGACTGTGTGCCATTATACTTTCCTAAAGTCCCTCCCCTCCTCAAACCCAACACTTCCCAGACTCTAGTCTCTAGGAATTTCCCAGAACAGAGTTGTCAATCCTAGACAGGTGAGATACGTTTCTGTCTGCTAGGTCAGGACAATAATTGGGCTGCTGCATTATGAACCTACTGCAGTTTCCAGGGTGTCTTAAGGGGCAGCCCAATACAGAAAGCATTTCAGGAATCAACTGCAAAAGTTGACTTTCGGAAGAGGACAAGCGTTGCTGCTACATGTTGATATTTTCCCCTGAAACCATCGTAAGAACATAAGAGAAGCCAATGTTGGATCAGGCCAATGGCCCATCCAGTCCAACACTCCGTCACACAGCGGCCAAAATACCAGGTGTCATCAGGAGGTCCATCAGTGGGGATGGGACACTAGAAGCCCTCCCACTGTTCCCCCCCAGCCCCAAGAATACAGAGCATCACTTGCCTCAGCCTGAGAGTTCCTATCTATACCTTGTGGCTACTGATGGACTTCTGCTCCATATGTTTATCCAATTCTCTCTTGAAGCCATCCATGCTTGTAGCTGCCACCACCTCCTGTGGCAGTGAATTCCATGTGTTAATCGCTATTTGGGTGAAGAAGTACTTCCTTTTATCCATTCTAACCCACCTGCTCAGCAATTTCAAGTGCCCACAAGTTCTTGTACTGTGAGAAAGGGAGAAATGTACTTCTTTCTCTACTTGCTCTATCCCATGCATAATCTTGTGAACCTCGATCATGTCACCCCTCAGTTGTCATTTCTCCAGGCTAAAGAGCCCCAAGTGCTTTAACCTTTCTTCACAGGGAAAGTGCCCCAACCCTTTTATATCATTCTAGTTGCCCTTTTCTGCACTTTTTCCAATGCTATAAGATCCTTTCTGAGGTGTGGTTACCAGAATTGCACACAGTGTTCCAAATGAGGTCGCACCATCGATTTATACAGGGGCATTATGATACTGGCTGATTTGTTTTCAGTTCCCTTCCTAATAATCCCCAGCACAGCGTTGGCTCTTATCAGAACTATGGCTTGCCCGAGGTCATCCAGCCAAGTGCAGGTGGAGGAGTGGGGAATCAAACCCGGTTCTCCCAGATTAGAGTCTGCACATTTAACCACTATACCAAACTGGCTCTCAAATTGGAAGGGACCTCCAGGGTCATCTAGTCCAACCCCCTGCACAATGCAGGAAATTCACAAACATCCCCACCCCATAGCCCCACTGACAGGTGTTCCATACCCGGAAGACGACAAAAAACCTCCAGGCTCTCCAGCCAAACTGGCCTGGAGAAAAATTACTTCCTGACCCCAACGTGGCAATCAGCATTTCCCCAGGCATGGAAGAAAGGGCCACAAGAACTAAGCATTGATACAACCCTTCCTTCCCTCCCTGTCACGATCTGCCTAAGTTCACAGAATCAGCATTGCTGACAGATGGCCATCTAGCTCCTGTTTGGAAACCTCCAAAGAAGGAGACCCCATTGCCTCCTAAGGAAGCCTGTTCCACTGAGGAACCCCTCTAACTGTCAAGAAGTTCTTTCTAATGTTTAGCCAAAAACTCTTTTGATCTAATTTCAACCCACTGGTTCTGGTCCAACCTTCTGGGGCAAACTTCTGGAGCAACAGAAAAGAACTCCGTACCATCCTCTATGTGACAGCCCTTCAAGTACTTGAAGATGGTTATCGTATCACCTCTCAGTCGTTTCCTCTCCAGGTTAAACATATCCAGCTCCTTCAAGCTTTCCTCATAGGATTTGGTCTCCAGACCCCTCACCATCTTCATTGCCCTCCTCTGGACACTCTCCAACTTGTCTATATCCTTCTTAAATTGTGGTGCCCAGAACTGAACACAGTACTCTAGGTGAGTTCTATACAGAGCAGAGTAGAGCGATACCTTCACTTCATGTGAGTTGGACACTATACTTCTGTGGATACAGCCCCAAATTAGCTACCACATCACACTGCTGACTCATGTCCAGTCTATTGTCTACTAAGACCCCTAGATCCTTTTCGCACAGACTACTGTCAAGACAGGTCTCCTCCATCCTATAATTATGCATTTGATTTTTCCTACCTAAATGTAGAACTTTACATTTATTTCAATGAATTTCATTTTATTTGTTTTAACCCAGTTTTCCAGTCCGTCAAGATCATCCTGTATCCTGACTCTTGTCTTCTACCATCTTCAATCCATCTCATGTTGGGACTTCCTCTTTTCCTGCGGCCTTCCACTTTTCCTAGCGTTATTGTCTTTTCCAGTGACTGTTGTCTACTCACAATGTGACCAAGGTACAATAGCTTCAGTTTAGCCATTTTACTTTCGAGAGAGAGTTCAGGCTTGATTTGGTCTTGGACCCACTTATTTGTCTTTTTTGGCAGCCCATGATATCCATAACATTCTCCTCCAACACCACATTTCAAAGGAATGTACTTTCTTCCTGTCAGCTTTCTTCATTGTCCAACTTTCACACCCATACATACTAATGGGGAATACTATGGCATGAATGACATTGATCTTGGTCACCAGCAGCACACATTTAAGGATCTTTTCTAGCTCCTTCATGGCTGCCCTCCCCAGTTTCAGTCTCCTTCTGATTTCTTGGGTACAGTCTGCCTTTTGGTTGATGATGAAGCCAAGGAATAGAAAACCTTGAATAATTTCAGTTTCTTCATCATCAGCTTTCAAGTTGTATAATTCCCAGTAGTCATCACTTTTGTTTTTTGATGTTCATCTGTAATCCTGCTTTGGCACTTTCTGCTTCATCAGTAGTAGTTTCAAGTCTTCACTGTTTCCTGCCAATAACATGGTGTCATCTGCATATCTCAAACTGTTAATATTCTTTCCACCGGTGTTCACTCCACCTTGTCAGGTACTCTAATAACTCAGTATCAACAGCAGGTTCTTAATCAGATTCAGCTTTATTGATCAGAGAGATGAAGTCATCATGGACATTTGAGTTAGGAATAGAGCATACAAAATGGGTATAGCAATTATAGTGGGTTCATACAATACCCCCTGGCACCTAAGGGCCAATAAGCAGTCACTACACAGCACGGGGAACTGTCTAACGGTTCAGGGGTGAGTGAGAGACATCAGCAGCTTTGCGCTGAAGGGGTGAAGTGCTCGAGGCCAGCAGGAAGATAAGGCACACAGGCATAGTGAAACAGCTGCTGTAACAAGCACATTCCAGAGAAGGGATAAAATTTCATGGCAGGGCTACCTGACACACCTTCATCTAAATCTAATCCAGCTTTCCTTATGATGTGTTTTGCATACAGACTGAAGAGACAAGGAGATAAAATGCATCCTTGTCTGACACCTGTAACAATTGGAAACCATTCTGTTTTTTATATACTGTCCTCTTGTCGGGAGTATAGATTGTGCATTGAAACAATCACATGCTGTGGTAAACCCATTTCCTCTAAAACCAACCACAGTTTCATGATCCACACAGCCAAAAGCTTTCCTGTGAAACACAAGCTGATTTTCTTCTGAAATTCTCTTGTGTGCTGCAATATGAACATAAATTTGCAATGTGATCTCGAGTGCCTCCTCCTTTTCTGAATCCAGCTTGAACATCTGGCATTTCTTGTTCCATATATGTAAAAGTCTTTGTTGTAAGACTTTGAGCATCACTTTACTTGCATGAGAAATTAATGTGATGGTCGGATAGTCAAAAGCCATACTGATTTAAAGCTATTTAACCCTGCTTGTTTTTCTTTTTCTTTCTTGAGCCTGTGCATATGTCCCCTTTCCAGCCCTCAAACACACCTCCTGCAATAGCTTGCACTAAGGATTCCAGCCTCTAGGTGGGACATGGGAATCCCCTGGAATTACAGCTTATCTCCAGACTATAGAGATCAGTTCCCCTGGAGAAAATGGTTGCTTTGGAGGGTTGCTCTAGGGCATTGTACCCCACTGATGTGTCCGTCCTCCTCAGGCTCCGCCCGAAATCTCCAGGAGTTTTCCAACCTGGATCTGGCAACCTTACCCTTCTCCATCCCCTGCCTGTGGCCAAGGGGGACCTGGTAACCCTAGCTTGCACACCACTCCAGATGGGTTTTTATGGTTTTATGATGGAATAAATTTTGTTAGTCTTCCAGGCACTGCTGTGGTCTCCAGTTTCATCTTGATGAACACTGCTGATGGTCCTTTGAAATGTGCAGACACAGCTCTGAGTGTTCTCATTTAGACAATGGGTGCCCAGTAGCAGACAATGCATACCCCGGGAACATGCCCAGAATCATCTGCAATGTGCTGGGCCTCTGGGGCAAATATTGTAGGGTGTTCCTTAGCAGAGAAATGAATGTGGGAAATCAGTGTGAACACAGTTCTGAAACCACTGCCCCTAGGTCATTCATCTGGGTCTTCGATCACCGGCTGTGACATGAATGAAACATTTCTGCATCACCGGCTTGTATTAACCAGCTTCCCAGAGTGACACATTCCTGCTTAATTTCTCTGAGAAGGAACCAAACGTAAACAAGCAACATGTGTCGAAGGAAGAAAGTCTAAGATTAAAAGATACTACAGGTCCCTTGAAGTGAGGCAGGGGGGCATTTCTCCAGGGCTCTGTCAGTGCTGGGCTAATGAGGGTGCCGACAGCCTGGCATTGCTTTGTAGTGAGGAGAAATTAATGACAGTCAAACCAGTGATTTGTGGATAATGAGCTTTGTCACCCATGGACTCCTGCCCTATATGAAAGCAGTCAACACACTTAGCATAGAGCAGAAATACAGAAATAGATTTCCTGTTTCATTTGCTGCCTGCCAGTCTGTTAGGGCATAACCTTGTTCTGCTGTGACCATCTGAGAAACCAGCCTTGTGTCAAGGCATGTTCTAAAATGAATTTGATAAGCAGTCACAACAAAACATGCTCCCAATTGAGATGCTGGTGATCAAGCAGAGGCTGAGGGTCAGGAGCTGAAGTGCCCAGGAGGATGGGAAGAACAGTCAGTGGGGATCTGATAAATGAGGTTCGGGAAAGGACCATTGGTGGCAACAGAATAGTACACTCCAGGGGTCTTTTTGTAGAAAAACAGCTGCAGGAGCTCATTAGCATATGGTATGCTAATGAGCTATTAGGCTATTAGCATATGCCACGCCCCCTGACATCACCAGAAGTGATGTCAGAAGGGGAAGCAAAAGGGGGGGAGGCATCTTCAAAAGCCTCCCCTTCCCTTCCTCAGCTGGTCTGGGTGGGGGAGCTAAGAGAGAAGGGGTTTAAAGTTTAAACTTCTTCTCATGAGAGTTGGGACACAGGAGGAAAGAGGGAAGGAAAGAGAGAGAGTAGAGAGAAGGAAAGAAGGAAGGAAAGAGGGAAAGAAAGAGAAGAAAAGGGGATGGAACGAAATAGAGGGAAGAAGGAGGGAAACAGGGAAAGGAGGAAAAAGAGAAGAGAAGAAGGTGGGAAAGAAAGAAAGAAAGAAAGGAAGGAAGGAAGGAAGGAAGGAAGGAAGGAAGGAAGGAAGGAAGGAAGGAAGGAAGGAAGGAAGGAAGGAAGGAAGGAAGGAAGGAAGAAGAAAGAAAGAAAGAAAGAAGAGAAGAAGGAGGCAAAGAGGAAAAAGAGAGAAGGAAAGGAGGAAATGAAAGAAATTTGGCAGCAATTTGGCCCCATTATATCCTATGGGCCATTGAAGTCAATGGTGAAAACATAGGGTATATTCCGGGAGCTGGAGGGAAGGGATTTGAGGGAGAGGCTCCAAACTCACAGAATAGCTAATGGAGCCTCTCCCCAAGATACCCACCAAGTTTCAACAGACAGGGGTCCAATGGCCCCAAACAGTTGTATTTCCATTGTTCTTTGGAGAAAGTATTTTCTCCACCATAGAGAACAATGGAGGGAATAGGGGCAACCTGTTTGGGGGCCCATAGAATTGGACCCCCTGATCCAATGTTCTTGAAACTTGGTGGGTATCTTGGGGAGAGGCTCCATCAGCTACCCTGTGAGTTTGGAGCCTCTCTCTCAAACCCCTCCCTCCAGCCCCCAGAATATACCCTATGTTTTCACCATTGACTTCAATGGCCCATAGGAGATAATGGAGCTGAAATTGACATTCGGCTGCCTGAAAGACTCACCGGGACGCCAGCTGGGGGCGGGGCTTGGCTCCTGAGCTCCCGGAGCTGCGCTCCGGTGGGCTCCCCCCCCAAAAGACCCCTGGTACACTCTTTCCATGGATATATATGCCTCAAAGACTCTGAGGGGGCCAAAAGGGTTTGTTGTTCATTTATTTACATATTTACATCTTACTTTTCTC
This sequence comes from Gekko gecko, assembly GCA_029375565.1. NCBI lineage: Eukaryota > Metazoa > Chordata > Lepidosauria > Squamata > Gekkonidae > Gekko > Gekko gecko. The sequence goes on along the minus strand of JAPDNY010000003.1, from coordinate 78,718,786 downwards.
CTAGACAACATTGTTCTTTATCCTGTGAGAGAGGTTCATCTGAGGGATAATGATTGGGAGAAGGTCACCCAGCAAGTTTCCATGACTAACTGGGGATGTGAACCTGGTTCTCCCAGATCCTAGGCTGACACTCTAACCACTGCACCGCACTGGGTTTCTTTAAGAATTCTAGACAGCAGCAAGTACCAGTGTCATACACACTACTTGTTTGTAGCACCAGCTGCGAGTAAAAATGCATCCAGTGGTTTTTTTGTTAAACTGTAGCACATGAAATGACTGATGCAGGTACCTTTAAAAAAGGTCTCTCCCCCCACCCCCCCCAGTTCTGCAGCCCAGGGCACAAATGTATGGCAGAATTCGGATGACACATTAGCACAAACTTCAAAGTGGATGGAGCAGGCACTCAGAGAAAAAATACATATTACTCTGCTGGCCCTGGCATTCATTTTCTCTGAGAAGTGCACGGGGAGGAACAAGAGGATGAAGGTGTTGGAGATGCATTAGGTAAACAGCTGGTTCCTTTTCAAGCCTGGCAATGTTTATGTTGTGGATTGCTGACAGAAATGGCAGCTTTATGTGGCAAGAGAAACTGCTGGGGCGCTTTATTCTGAATACTCTGTGGCTTATTTATTTAGACTATTTTTACCCTGCCTCTTCAGAGTCCTGATCAAGGAGGCTAACCACTAAACCCCACACTTTTAAAAATTAAAAAAAAGCTATTAGGCATAAGCAGCATAAAACTATCCATTTAAAAAAGCAGACCATTATAAAGCTGATAAGATGACCCCCATAACTAAAAGCCTAGGTTAAGAAAAGATGTGTTTTAGCTGGGCACCTTAAAAAAAAAAGTAGGTGACAGGCGAGCCTGAAGGGAGGAGGTGTTTGGAAGGCAAGGTGCCACTACTGAAAAAGCCCTGTCTCTTGTTGCCACCCACCTCACCTTTGAAGGCAGAGGCACAGACAAGCAGGGTTCGAGACCAGGGTTCAGTAAAGCTTTTGACATGTCAGGTACCCCAGTTAGTCAGTCAAACACCAGGCCTCATTGTATGAAATAAGGATAGTATTTATTAGACTGCAAGACTAGAACACTAGAACAGAAGCATTGTTAAGAATGACTTGAATACAAAAACGCATAGGGTTATACTCCAAAGGGGGGGGGAACCCCCCCATCTCTACCAATGGTTACTAAGCCCGCGCGCGGGAAACAGAAAGGTGCTAAATTACTACATTCCCACCCAGCAAAGAGTTCCCATGCCTAGCTGTTGTCTTTAGGAAATCGAAAGTAGACATTCAGCCTGGCTCTAAGGCCATTTAGGCCTGGGTGAGATGGAGATAGCCCGGTCTCCCAGGCAACCTCGTCACCTCCCCACATACCAAAGGAAAAACCAGATACATTTATTGACCTCTCTTCTCCTCCCCTCACCCCTTATGGCAGGGATACCTGACATGACAGGATTCCCCATGGTGTCCTGATGGGTAAACTAGAGGACTGTGGACTGGACTCTAGGACAACGAGGTGGATAGGGAACTGGTTGGACAACCACACTCAGAGAACAGTTGTCAATGGCCGTTCATCTGAATGGAGGGAGGTGTCCTGTGGGGTGTCCCAGGGCTTGGTTCTGGGCCTGGTACTTTTCAGTATTTTTGTAAATGTTCTGGATGAGGGTGTGGAGGGGCTATTCATTAAATTTGCAGATGACACCAAATTGGGAGGAGCAGTGGACACACTGGAAGATAAATACAGAATTCAATGAGACCTGAACACACTGGAAAAGTGGGTGGATTGAGCAAGATGCAATCTAACAAGGATTAATGCCGAGTTCTACATCTGGGTAACAAAAATGAGGAACACGCATGCTGGAAGGGGGATGCACTTCTCGGTAGCAGGGTGTGCGAACAAACTTGGGGTACGGGCGGACCGTAAGTTAAATATGAGCAGCCAGTGTGATGCAGTGACAAAAAAAGCTAATGCAATCTTGGGGTATATCAACAGAGGAATAACACCCAAATTGCAAGATGTCAGTTCCGCTGTATGCTGCATTGGTCAGGCCGCATTTGGGGTATTGTGTGCAGTTCTGGAGGCCTCACTTTAAAAAGGATGTGGACAGAATGGAGCGGGTGCAGAGGACAGTGACGAGGATGATCGGGGGGCTGGAGACCAAGCCCTATGAGAAAAGGCTGAGGGACTTGGGAATGTTTAGTCTGGAGAAGAGGAGGTTGAGGGGGACATGATTGCTCTCTTTCAGTATTCGAAGGGCTGTCACTTAGAGGAGGGCAGGGAGCTGTTCCTGTTGGCAGCAGAGGATAAGACTCACAATAATGGGTTTAAATTAAGGGCGGGAAGGTACCAGCTGGATATTAGGAAAAACCTTTTTACAGTAAGAGTTGGGCAACAGTGGAATCAGCTGCCTAGGGAGGTGGTGAGCTCCCCTTCACTGGCAGTCTTTAAGCAGTGGCTGGACAAAGACTTGTCAGGGATGGTCTAGGCTGATCCTGCATCAAGCAGGGGGTTGGACTAGATGGCCTGCATGGCCCCTTCCAACTCTGTTATTCTTTGATTCTAGGTAGATACCGTCATCACAAATTTTCACAGAGCAATTTATGGATTTATGGATGTGATTTATGGATTTATGGATGTGATTTATGGATTTATGGCTGTATATGATGGAGTTGGACAAGTATTCTTTCTGTAAGGCTGGCATGGGGCTGTAGATCAGTGGCAAAATTCTTGCTCCGAACTCAGAAGGCTCCAGGGTCATCCAGCTAACATAGTAATGCAAGTTCTACCTGTGAAAGTGCCTTCGCTGTGTATTTCATCCAGTGTGATTGTTTAAAATTATACACTGGAAGTATCAGCCAGACCATTGAAATTAAGAATTATGGAACACATCACAAGAAATAAATGACAAACAAGGGAAGCACCACTCACAGAGCATTTTGCCTCTCAAAACCACAAAGATGGCCAGTTTAGATGTGGTGTGCTCTTTGTTGCAGACTCAAAACGTCCATTGGCTATGAAGGAATTACTTGGCCGGGAACACAGGTGGATCTTTAAATTAAACACCTCGATCCCTAATGGTTTGAACACTGAATTCGATTTAAGTTGTTTCTTATAAAATCCTGTTGGTTGTATACAAGTAGGTTGCTTCAGGTCAGTTTTCATTCCTTTCGTTTACCCACCAGTTTCATTAGAAATTTTATTCTTAGAAATGTAAAGATATAAAATAGGATATTATGTACTGATGTAAATTGTGTCAGAATATTGTGACTCCAGGTTGTCAGTACATACTTAATGGTGAATGTTGAGTGTTCACCACCGCCACTATTGTAGAAGCCTAATTGACAGAAAGAGAACATGTCAGGGGAGCAAATGGAAAACTAGTTGAAGGAGAATTGTTGAAACTTTATTTCAGTGAGTATGTATGTGCTGACAACTGGGGATGTAGTAAATATGTTATAACATAGTGGCTGTGACATAGAAGTATATTTTCAGTTCCACAGCTAAAGAGTACCAGCTATCTGAAGAAGCGGAGTGCGAACGCGGTAGTGAAGCCAGCCATGTATAGCTGCTGCTCATGCAAGGAGTAGAACCTTTGTTCTCCTGAAGTTTTTTATACAAAGGATTTGTGGTCTACATTTGAGTTTTCCCTTTGTATCAAGTACTTTTTGATCCTAGCTCTTTAAGAATATTACAAGGGTTTGCTGAACTTTTACAAAGATTTAAAACTGTTTGAATTGTTTTGTACAATATAATCTTTCTGCTTTTGTTTGTAATTCATTCACGGAGTGTCTTTATATTGATGCAATCTCCTCCCGCGAGCTCTCATTTTGATATACAACAAATCTAAGTTAGCAAGTTCCAGCAAAGACCTTTCTCTGTGACCTCGGAGAGCTGCTGCCACTCAGAGGAGAGAACATGGAACTAGATGGACCAACAGGTTGTCGTAATATACAGCAGGGTCATGCTGTATATTAATGCTTCTCTTCCATATGGGATCTTTTCGTCGAATTTGACTGTATTTTTAGAATTTGTAGTTTCTGTTTCCCAAACTGTTATGTTAGTATCACTGTTTGCCTGGCATTGGTTTTCGGTTCATTTAATATTTTCATTAAATATCTAAAGGGTCTCTTAAAAGTGTCATATTACTTGGTTGGATCATAGCTGTGTGCTGACCAGAGCAGCAGATTTCACCCAAACGATCACGGGGAAGGAAAACATAACAGATTTTCTAGTCATTTGTTTACACATCAATGTAATGAGTTATTGGAGACACTGCCGGTCCCGCCACAAGTCTGAAGCTATTGAAGCTGACTACATGTTGGAGATTGGCGTCCGATTTTGTATTGAATTATTTACAGACTGTTCCCAATGCATGTCAATTTGAGTATGAAAACCACAGCAGCTTAAAGGCAACACTTGATGAAGGATGAACTTTGAAACATCGTTATCAAACATCCAGACACAATGTCGAATTATTTAGTAGTTCTCCATTGTTTATACATTGTAGCACATAACAGTTCTTCACTGTTTACATTTTGTACTTTTTCATTGTAGCTGCTTTGTATACATCATTCTCTATTGCATGTTCTTCAGCTTTTTGGCAAGTTGTAATTGTTGAGTCTGTTAACTACACTTGTTTTTGTCCTCTGTTATCATTATATAGTAGTGTAGTCAACATTATTAAATGCTATCAGCATATTGGTGACAACCCAGCCCATACCCCTGGACTAACTGGGTGAGGAGGCACATGTAGATGTTGAATAACATTGGGGAGAGGTAGACCCTTGTGGCACCCCACATTTTAGTGGGTGTCGCTGGGACAATTCCTCTCTGAACACCACCCTCTGTCCCTGACTATGAAGGAATGAGGAAATCCATTGTAAGGTAGTCTCCCAGATTCCAGCATCAGTGAGACCGTGGGTCAGAAGGTTGTAATTAACTGGGTTGAATGCTGCTGATAGATCAAGAAGCAAGTGTAGCGCTGACCTGTCCTAATCCAAATGTCTCCAGAGGTCATCTACAAGGGCAACTAGCAACCGTGTCACATTGCCCTGGAAACATATTCTGTAATAAGAAAACTCTCCTCATAGTACCTGATGTTTAGGTGGCTCATGCTAGTTCTTGAACAATAAGGGAAAGGCACTCCACATGTGCTCAAAGAGCCAGTTTGGTGTAGTGGTAAGAGCGGCGGACTCTAATCTGGAGAACTGGGTTTGATTCTGCACTCCTCCACATACAGCCAACTGGATGATCTTGGGTCAGTCACAGTTCTCTCAGAGCTCTCTCAGCCCCACCCACCTCATAGGGTGTCTGTTGTAGGGAGAGGAAGGGAAGGAGATTGTAAGCCACTCTGAGACTCTGAGTGAAGGGCAGGGTATAAATCCAACTTTCCTCCTCCTCCTCCTCTTCTTAATTATTTCTCTATATAATAATTCTCTGCTGGTGGTGGCACATTCGAGAACATTCCACATGCTCTGGAATTGGTTGGGTCCCTGGTGTGTTGCTCAGAGGTTTACCCAGCTTCCCCTGTCCCATTGGCTGCATGGCCCATGTCCCGCCCACACAAGTGCGCCCGCAAAAATTTGCCTCACACTGCATCGGGAGCCCTCAGAACATGGACACTCCAGGTCTGCTGCTGTGCTCGGTCCCCTCAGAACACAGACTGTGGTTGGACCCACTTCGGACTCCCCCTGATGCTCCAGGTTGCCACCGCTGCTGCCGCTGCCAGGCCTGCTGCTGACAATCACTCTGCCCACTTCAGATCTCCCCTGATGCTCTAGGTGGCCACCGCCTCCGCCCCTGAGAGGCCTATCGCTGACAGCCACCTGGTGGGTGACTGGGGGGTGCGGAGCCATGGCACTCGCCTGAAGGAGGAGGAGAGGGAGCAAGGGGGGGTTGCTGGGACAGGACCAGACTTGCTACTGCCAGAGACCCAGGGACTCCTGCTGCTGCCACCGCCGACAACACTTGGCAGTTGAAAGCTCCCGCCCCTCTTTTCCCCCCTCACGCCAAGTGGGATGCCGGTTTCCTATGCAGAGGGAAGGAGAATGGGCTGAGCAAGAGCCACAGGCTGGGAGACATCGCAGCCACTCCCTCAGAGCATGGATGACACTGCAGATTGCGGGGGAGGGGGTGCCAAGGTTCAGATGGAAGGAGGGAAAGGGGTATTTGATGCTTCCCTGGGTAGGAGATGGAGTTGCCAACTCCATTTGGAACATTCCTGGAGATCTCAGGTATGTGGCCTAGATAGGGTGGGATTTTACGAGGGGTGCTACCTCAGACAAGCAGAGAAAGAGGATGGGGTCACACACACCAACACAGTCACAGACAGATCAGTGTAGCTATGCAGAAATGAGGGGTGCTGAAACAACTACCCGAAGTTCACTATGACATGTACATTAAAACCTCTGAGTGGGGGGAAACTCCAAACATACCCACCATGTGAACACCAATTCCTAACAGAGCAGTGCGCCAATGCACACACACAGAGACATCCAGATGCACGTTTGCCAGTTTGGTGTAGTTGGTAACTGTGCAGACTGTAATCTGGGAGGACCGGGTTTGATTCCTCACTCTTTCTCTTGCACCTGCTGGATGACCTTGGGCAGGCCGTCATTCTGTCAGAGCTGTTCTTGAGAGAACAGTTTCTGTCAGAGCTCTCTCAGCCCCACCTACCTCACAGGGTGTCTGTTTTGGGGAGGGGAAAGGAAATGAGTTTGTCAGCCAATCTGAGACTCCAAGTGAAGGGTGGGGTATAAATCCAATCCAATTTCTTCTCTTCTTCTTCTCTTCTCTTACAGCAAAAAAACCACAAAAAAGAATCAGGGACTGAGGTCACAACAAGGCCTTGTGTAGAAATTATAAACAGGCATTCCTACTCGCTTCTGTGGTCTTGATTTTGGCCTTGACTATGCAGGGAAACAGGTAGAGACATATTTATGTACACAAATACTTATGGGGGGGACTTCAGAATACACCAGACACATACTACATGTGAGAAACCCAGTAAACCCAGTAATCTAAAAAAAGGTACAGATTACAACACACTTTGGCCACAACAGACAAGGCAGATGTTCAGACCAACCCCCCACCCCCAATGTCTCATTGCTGCAACATGCTTCCTCTGTGGCTAACATCAATTAATACTTTCCTTTGTACAGGCTATACTTGAGACTGGAACAACCTCAGAGGAAACCAAGAAAGTTGTGAGAAGACACACAGTACACGTGAGAGGGAGGGAGTCTACAGACAAAAGAAAAACTAAGAGACACTTGGGAGAGCAGAGGAAGGAGACGTTTTACAGGGGGCAAGCCTCTCTTGCTAACATCAGCTGACTCTTTACTTTCCCTCTAACACCAGGACAAACAAGAAGGGAGCCAAGAAGACACAGGTAGGTCTGCTAGATCCAGGTTCTTGCTGTAGAAGCTGACTGGGGGATTTTGGACCAGTCACAGACTTTCAGCCTAACCTACCTCCCAGGGTTGTTGTGCAAGTCAAAAGGGGGAGAAGAGAATGATGTAAGCTGCTTTGGTCTCCATTGCAGAGAAAGACTACTTTTTCCTCCTGGGAAACTGTTGTTGCCAATCTCCAGGTGAGGGCTGGAGATCACTCAGAATTACAACTGCTCTCCAGATGCAGAGATCACTTCCCCTGGAGAAAATGGTGGACACTGTGGTAATCAGGGTTTCAGAGCATGGAAGAGGCTGCAGGTGTGTGTGTGTGGGGGAAATGGAAAGCTGAAGAGTGAGGGAGAAATAAAGGTAGGTTGATGATTGGCTGGGTGGGAGATAGGGTTGCCAACTCCAAGTGGGAAATTCCTGGAGATTTGAGGGATGGAAGCTGGAGAGGGTGAGGTTTGAGGAGGGGTGGGACCTCAGACAGGTACACTGCCATAGACTCCACCCTCCCAATCACCCATTCCCTCCTGGGGAGCCACTGTTGCCAATCTCAGGAGAGGGGTGAAAATTACTCAGAATTACAAGTGATCTCCAGGAGAGAGGTAGGAGGAGATGGAAAGCTGAAATCAGAGGGGCAGATAATGGCAGGTTGATGCTTGGCTGGGAAGGAGATAGGGTTGCCAGCTCCAGGTGGGAAATTCCTGGAGATTTGGGGGTGGAGCCTGGAGAGGGTGAAGTTTGAGGAGGGGTGGGATCTCAGACAGGCACACTGCCATAGACTCCACCCTCCAAACCAGCCATTTCCTCCTGGGCAACAATTATTGCCAATCTCTAGGTGAGGGCTGGAGATCAGTCAAAATTACAACTGCTTTTCAGGTAGCAGAGATCAGTTCCTCTGAAGAAAATGGTAGATTCTGTGTCATTATACCCTGCTCAGTTTGCCACAGCACATTGATACTGTGCCCAAGGCCTTGGTGCTCTCCCAGAGCTTCTTTCTAGAGTCTGTTGTATCTATTTCCACAACGGGCCTTATTCCTAGTTATTCCATATTTTAAGGCTTTTCTAATGGCCTTCTTAGTTTAAGAGATGCTTCATTTGAAAGACAGCATTCGATATACAAGATGGACTGGGAATTCTTAGCAGTGGCACCTTCACAGTGCCCTGAAGAAATGTGCAAATTATTTAGTGGCCTGCCTAGTTCCTAGCACTTCGCCCACTCCAAATGCCTTCAGCCCTCCGGACAGATGATCCTCCATTAGCTAAGGAGAAAGCATCATTTTCTAATGCGAGCTTGGAGTCAGATTTCCCAGATGGCATCTCTCCTGAATTATCCCAACTGAAGGGTTCTTATTGGTCTTTATATACCCCCAAATATAAATAACTATAGAGAAAGCAAAGTGTTTCAAATGCAGTGAAACAGAGATATTGATTGAATCTATCAAATGCATATCTCAGGGAAGAAAGGGAAGGAAAGCAGGTGCATTTGTGTGGAAGAAGTCTTCTTCCATTTAGCTTGGAATCTCAAATTTGCAAAAACTGAGCTGCATTTGAATAAAGGCGAGCGACATGCTTAAAAAAAAGAGAAAATAACCCCACTCACCTGAGTTGGCAGCCCAAGATTCCTAATTCTAGCACTTAGCAGCAATACAGCCGAGACCACCGGGCTACAAAAATACAAAGGTAAGCATTATGTTCTATGTATTGTTAACACTCAGCACAATCTTAAGTAAAAGAGTAGTAGTATATATTTCACTTGACCATTGGTCACCATAAGCATCAGTAAGGCAATCTGGCAGAGCTCTCTGTCCTATAACAGAAAGAAACTGTCCTTTCCCAGGGACACTTCACATGTTTCTAGCTGTATGCTACATCACCAACTGGCAAGCATGTACAGTTGCTCTTTAGTGATAATTTCTAGGTGCTAGCATTGTATAGAACTAGTTGCATCCTAATGCACAGCATATTACATCCTGCTGAACAGAGCACAAGAGTCATTATTTGTTTACTATTTGACTTATTTGATTTGTATCCCGATCTCCCTGCCAAGGCAGACCCAGGGTGGCTTACATAAAAACATATTAAACACTAAAACAGAAAGTTGGATAAAACCATAACCATGTATTTTAAACCAGAGCATAAAGTCCTTCAAGCAGTGATGTTTCAGGTTTTGACTATTTCGGACAGCTTGGGCTCTGCATGTTTTGTGAATGGCCTAACAGATCATTGGCTTGCTTGGATTCGGCAGTACCCAGCACTGAGGTTTATTCACAAAGCTGTGGATTTTGCACTGGGCTCAGAGGGAAGGCAAATGTAGTAGGTTGTGCCTTGATAGCAATGAGATGGAGCCAAATTTTGTTTCAAGTAGGCATATTGCTGCTTCAGTAAATAGCTCCTTAATGTGGTATTAAATCCTGGCTTTCCTTTCTCTAAATCTCCCTTCTTTGGAATGTGTTTGATTTGACAGCTCTAAACTGAAGCACAAGGAATAGCAGTAAGCCCAGAACTGCTCAGCTAGCTTGCTATTTTCCCCCATAATGTGACAAAACGTAGAACTAAAATATTATTTTTCAATGCTGATCTAAAGACCATAATAAACAACAACAACAATTACTACTACTACTACTACTACTACTACTAGATTTGTATTAATGTGTTTGGAGACAGAGTGTAAACACTGTATCAGAAATACCAGTGTTTGATTTTAGTATCCAGAGTCCTCCCCCTGGCCCCTATAAATAGGATAGATACTTTGTCCTAACATTCCAAATTTTCCATGGGTTCGCTGCATCCCCTTCTGCCCATTATTTTGTCCTCCTCTAACCCATATCTGCCCCTGGTTCTCCTACTTCTTTATATGGCCTTGCCATATGCCCTTTGCTGTTCCTGCCTTGAATACCCACATGGTGCTATATCTCTTTCTTCCTTCAAATTCTTTCTCAAAACGTTTAGACTGTAAATCTCTAGGGCCGATACCCCAACATCTTTTTTGCTGATTTTGGTCTGTAACCATATCAATTTATGCAACCATTGATGATGATCGTGATGAATTATCACAGTCAGATATTTGACTGGTAGATGGTGTTCTGCAATTTGAGATATAGCCAATTTTTTGGGAACTGCAGATGGATCTTCACAGGATTCTTCCTGTTCTAAGCAACACTGTCTCCTGGAGCTGAGCTGGTGTTATTTGCTCAATGCCCAGAATGTCCAGGTGTTTCTTGAGATTTCTAGGCACTGCTCCCAGGGCTCCAGTGACAACTGGCACAATGGTAACCTCCTTCTCCCAGAGATGTTGTAACTCTTAGGTCTTGTTATTTGGTGAACTTCTCCTGTTCTTTCTTTTCTATTTGGTTGTCTCCTGGGATTGCTATGTTAATGATCCAAACCTTATTTCTCATTGTTTCTACAACTGTGATATCAGATGTTTATCAGTTTGTAATCAAAACTCTGAAAGAATCATTGTTTCATCATTCTCCACGATCTTATTTGGTTTGTGCTCCCATGAATTTCTGACTGATGGTAAGCCATACTTGTTACAAAGATTCTAGTGCGACATAGCTGCAACTCTATCATGATGTTCCTTATAATCAGTGTCATGATCTGTGCAGGATGGAGGCAGGGCCTAGAGGCCTAAGCTGTTATCTTTACAGTTATCTGTAAAGCATCCTTGAAGCTCTACTCTGCCCATTCTAGCTTTCAGCTGAGAATGTAACCATTACTTTTGCCCACACTTTCAGGTGCTTGCTTATTGGCCTTAATGTATGAAGGGGTCATGTATGAAGGGGGTATATCTGGTGTTCCTGTATCTTTGCCCGCCATTCCTGACACAAGAGTTCATGAAGTCCTTAGTACCAGCTCTCAATAAACTGAAACTTCTGAAGGAACGTTGTTGAGTGTTTGACTTGAGGAGCCTGACACTTATCCAGCATTATGGATTTTCCTGATGCATATAAACGGTTGTTTCTACTTCAGTGGCAAAATTTTTGTATGTTGCCATTTTTATATGAAGCAATATATTGTAACCTTGGGATATTTTAATTTGTGATTCATTTTATGTTCAGTTCTTTTATGTATTTGCTCAATGTTCTCCCTTTTATAATGCCAATAAAGGTATGATTATTATTATTATTGTTATTAAGGGTAGAGAACAGTGCAAAGAGAGTTGTGTTAAATATCAAGGGAGACAGGTCGAATTTTTTTTGCCTCAAACTGAGTAGAGGGAGAAATGTCACTACTGCTTATAATATGACTTTTTAAAAAGAACTATATAAAAGAGTGGCTTTACTATTGCAGACCTTCAGAAGGGTTCTTTAGATTTAGGTGTCTTTCCTGTATCATAAAGATGTCCTTTATGATCACAGCCTTGTCATAGCATCTCTGTGATTTAAAGTGTGTGCACAGGCAATAATAGTTGATGCTGTAATTACGCTGCTGCGTTCCCCCCCTGCCCCGAGCTGAATGCGATCTGATACAACCATTACACATCCCTGTGCTATCTATGGTCAAAAAGGTCTGCAGAGCTGTTGCAGTTCTTAATAGTAACAGGAGACAGGGTCATGTAATGGCTGGCGTGCCAGACTGGGATCTGGAATACCGGGGTTCAAGGTCAGACTCTACCATGACATTTGCTGGGTGTTCTTAGGCCAGTCACTCTCTCCCAGTATAACCAACCTCACAGGTTGTTATGAAGATTAAAAAAAAAGGAGAAGGAAGAATCATGTGTCCCAGTCTGAGCTCCTTGGAGGAAGACGAGAGGTAGGACAAAATAAAAGGGCTGTATCATGCTACCACCTTTTGCCCATCTTCATTCTCTCCATGGATATACTTCATGTGATAAAAGAGCTGCTGTTATGTTCTGAAATCCGTATTTAAGCAACTATTCGAAGATGCCAGAATAAGGGACAGGGAACACAGCCAAATCAGAAGAAGGGAGTATAAACGCTGTGTAGCCCTAAACTGCTCTAAAGTAGAAACTTTATTAACAGTATTATCAAATGTCTTAAAGACAATACATTTAACAATCAATGTTACAACACAAACATACAGCAAAAAAGCATGACTAATGTGTATTATTGATTTCATGGCTATATACATAGTCTGGAGCCACATTGCTTATGAAGACGTTTACAATGTCTCTATAATTGTTTATACATTGATTTGTAATACATGGCACCTTCAATGTTATGAGCCGGGTTTCATTTATGATTTTTCGCTGTATGTTTGTGTTGTAACATTGATTGTTAAATTTATTGTCTTTAAGACATTTGATAATATTGTTAATAAAGTTCCTATTTTAGAGCAGTTTAGGGCTACACAGCATTTATACTCCCTTCTACAGCATAAGGGACAGAGCAGAGGTCTTCTCCTATAATTTGACAACCCTAATTTTCTTTGCTTCTTTCTTAAAATTGACATGGGTGTACCTCTTCGTCCAGTGCTGATTTTCCTTGCATAACAATAAATAAATAAAACACTGATAACAGCTTGCTTCTTTGCATAGATGATGCACACTAGATACTGGAGTCTTGATTCATTTCAATTGCAACAGAAGGAAAAATGCTGATTTAAATCTCAGAAAACAGCGGCACAGCCTGGAAGGAAAATCGAACCCACTTCTTAACAAGCAGCATGTTGCATGTCATGTATAGATGAATGGGGGGGAAGAAGACTCAGGAAGGAGTAATGTTGCTTTTTGTTTGTATGTTTGCTCATTTGTTAATACACAAGTATCTTTTAAGGTTGCTTACTGAAGATCTCTTTAGAAATGAAGAGAAGAGATAAATGCCTAATGACATAAACAAAACAGGTATTGAAGATGTGATAATTGCTTAGCTGTGGTTCTTGGAGGCAATGACTATTAAGAATAAAACAGTACAGTTTTAGTGGGTGGTGGCATTAATGATGGTGGTGGTGGTGGTCATAGGTAGTAAGGAATTATTTCTTGGGAAATTCAGACCAAATACAATTGCCAGGGACACTGTTAGTGATTCTGGGGCCCTGGGCAAAAGTCAAGGATGGGCCACCAGAATCAATGGGTACATCAGGAAGGGAGGTGTGTACCTCTGCTGCAGACAATTACCAGCAGCTGCTACCTGAGTAAAGTGTTGCCAGAGGCATTGCCTTTTACTCTTTGTTAGCCCCAAAGCAGGGGCACTCCACTTTCCAACCTGACCCAGAGACCCACAAAACTCAGGCCAAGGAAGGCATTCCTGGTTCTGAAACAAAGCTAGCCACAGCTTTGAAAAGGGGCTCTCCATTTTCAGGTTTCATGAGGTGACCTCAGAACAAGTCTCCAGTCTTCCCCCTCCATCCAGCAGAGATTATGCTTATGGAATAACAATGGGTTCCACCAGGTAAAGTATCAACATTTCAAAAAACTTTTCAGAGGCCACCTGGCAGATAACTCTGTCTCCAATAATTCTTTGTCTGAATTCTTTATCTTTCCTGCTTTGTCCCTCAAGATACCAGGATAAACCAATCAATCATTCAAATGTTTAGCAATCCTTCCTGACGCTAATCAGGGACTGTCTCCTACCTTTTGTCTACCCTGGCCAGGACCATTAGTAAGTCAGATAATCCATTTAACTACCTACCCAACACCTGGCTTCTATTGTTAAATCCAGACCCTGCCTCTCTGGAAGCTCATTGGTCACATCTAGGCCTTGCCCATCCAGATGCCATACACTCCTGGGACTCATCATTGGTCCAGGTAATCTATTGTTCTCACCTGAGACCAGCCCCCAGGGCTGCCCATTGGTCTGCATTCTTTGCCAATGCCTATATCCCAGCACACACATGGCCTTAGGCTGTGGGTTTTCTGCCATGATCCAAAATGGTAGTCCACCCCTAAACTCTCTGAGTTAAGGCCACAATCCTATCTTCATGGACCTCTGGACAGGTTGTATAACCCCTCTATAAACTATCAATCACCTCTGCTTCCTTAGTTTTATATTGTGTGTGTGAGTGTTTGAATATTGTTTGTATGCTTGAGAATATTTAGTAAAGAAATCATTATTTTAGCCACCCCGTTTCTGTGTCTATTCCTGGGTTCTTGGAATTCTAACTCTGGTATACACAGGTCTGATCCTATAGCCAATTGCATATTAATAGAATCCCCCATCTTTATTAAATAACAGAGCAATTTGGCTAACAAAAGCCACTGTCCAGAACTCTAGAGCCTCTGAAGTCATGTTAACTTCAGGGTAGCTTAGTTGCATGAGTGATACTCAGTGAAGATGCCATGGTGGCTCCAGCAGCAAGCACCTGAACATGGTACTGCTCCAGGTGCCTCAAATGTGCCATGTTAAGGGGCTCGGGCAGTGCCCACTGCCAGCCCATGGTAACTCTCCAGCCACTGCCACCTTGTCATGCCTACCTTGCCTAGATCTCGGCACTCTCAGCCCTCAAACACAGTGGCAAGAGAGGCTGAGCTTTGTGGGACAGGATCATGGTGATAGCAGCAGGTGGGACAAGGTGAAGAGGAGTATGGGAACCAGGTAGGGAAAGGAGGTTGAGGGGCAGGGAAGGTGAAAAAGAAACAGCTAGCCAAGAATCACACTACACCAGGGATCTGCCTGACTCTAGCCACTTCTGCCACAGGGGTCCCTCCCACTTCTCTTGAGCTGGCACTTTGCATCACTTCCAGCATTGGGGGGGAATGTTCAGAAGTTCCAGGAGAGGGCTTCAATCAGGCAGAAAGCAGCCAGCTGTATTAGGACAGTGGGACAGTGTCAAACACTGTCTCTAGTTTGCCCTGATTTGTAAGGGGAGGGAAATTCCTGAGGGGAGTGTGTGAAGCTGACTGTTTGTGAACTGCTCCATCGTAGGTGATGTAACTCTTCTCAAGATACCTCCCTTCACCAGGGACGACCTTGAAGCCAAAGCTGTGCCTGCTTTGCTGTTTAGATAAGGGATACACATATTCACAGGTAGGGGGCAGTGTTCCCTCTAAGCTGAGTTAGTGTGAGCTGCCTCACAGTTTTTTAGCCTCCAGCTCACATATTTTTGTCTTAACTCAGGAAAGATGGCTCCAGAAAAAACTGATTTATGCAGTAGCCAGATCACTCATTCACAATTTTAATGCCAGTAGCTCACAAAGTAGAATTTTTGGTAGGAAATGCGAAAGCTAGGTGGGACTTTTGTGGAGTGTAATTGGATGTACTTGAAGGGGGCCTCATTTGAACTGTCTATATCTTTGGATTCTGCCACCAGAACCCCAGTTCTGACACAGTACTGATCTGGCCTGGAACATGATTATTTCTCAATAAACAAATCACTGCCAGAGTGTGTTGTTGAGAGTAACTTTGTCCAGGAGTCTGAGAGACAGGTCACCTCTGAAACAGTCCTACAGCTGAGCTGCCTTGAGGTTTCTTCCAGGGCGGCTGGCTTCATGGTGGTTGAGAGCCACTGGTGTGCCTCTCCCCACAGAGCCCAGGGCAGTTGCCCCAGATCCCTGATAGCTGTGACCCTCCTGACAATTGCCTTGCTACATTGACAGAAAGGATCTATTCAGTGTGCTTATGTGCTTTATTGTAGGCCAGTTAGTAGTTCTCCAATTTTAGTAAACTAAGGACTTCATTTTGATTTTTTTTTTTTTAAATTGTGGAGCTCCAAGCCTACTCTTTTTCCTTTACTGGCACCCTCTAAACTTGCCCGCTGGCCAGGAGGAAAAACAACAACCCTGTTCTTTTAATACAGGTTTGATGTGCAGAAATTTTCAGCTGAACAAAGGATACAGGAATTGAAGAATCCCATAAATTAAGGAGATAACACATATGCACATCTAGAGCAATGTAGTGCACCCCACCTAAGTTCAGGCATGCTGAGTTATCTTCCTCCAACAGTGAGAAAGGGCTTGGGAAAACTTTCAGACCTGCTCACTGTCATGACCCCTAGTGGGTTGCCACCTTCAGCTGCCACCACTCTAGAATTCCAGTCCCTTGGGAAGGCCCATAGTACCCTCCCAAGCCCAACCAAAATGCCCCCTTTTAAGCTGAGAAACATAGGCATGATGACCAGGCAGAGAACATTAAACAAATGGTTTATTAATACAGTACTGGGGCAAGGAAAACAGGACAAGGTGCTTAAAAGCTATAACAGTGTTTAAAGGCAAAATAAACAAATCTAACGCGACTACCTATTTCTTCTAACTAGTTACTCTTTCAAGGCCCACAGCTTTTTATACCAGGGCTGTCCCTGTGCTCACTCTGTCCCAAGTGAGGGATCTTCCTCTCAGACCAGACTGTCCCCTCAGTTTAACTCTGTGAAAGGGAAGACCACAGAAGAGAAAAGAACCCAGTTCCACAGCCCACAAAGCTTACGTCCCATCTCCTCACATAATCCCTGAACCCTGATTGGTTACAACTGTTGCTAAGCATTATGGGGATTGTAGGCTGTGTTGGCTTTCCACTCCCACACAGGTCTCCTGGGGCCTAGGCCGCACTATGCCTTGTCTCCCAGTCCTACACAGATCATGACACTCACTGA
Organism: Gekko gecko; assembly: GCA_029375565.1. Lineage (NCBI taxonomy): Eukaryota > Metazoa > Chordata > Lepidosauria > Squamata > Gekkonidae > Gekko > Gekko gecko. The sequence continues at coordinate 78,701,902 of JAPDNY010000003.1, read as the reverse complement.
AACAGAAGATCAACTTCACACAACAAAACACAGTCTTCCAACATGCATTTAAAAAGCACCTCTGACATGCAGTTAAAAAGCACCATTGGCTTTGGACACATTGTCTATGGACTCAAAGTGGCATCTTTCCCTGTTGAAATTCTTTGCACAAGAAAATAGAGAGAAAAGCAGTTCAGTTATGTACTTGAAATAACTATGATAACTGCATATCTCCTTGGTGTCACTAAGGCTGTCACAGTTCCTAGGGCTGAATGACTGGTTCCTGTAACCAATCAGTTTGTTTTCTGGCTAGTACTCTGAAGTGATCTGGAAGCTAAGCAACTGGAATGGGATCAGAAATAGCAGATCCCATGGAGGCTGTGGAAACTATGAAAGGTGCCTGGAGGCAGTTTTAGAATGGATGAGGGCTAACAAGCTGAAACCATCATGGCAAAATGGAAGTCTTATTGGTTGGGGGAAGGTCTGACCCATGAATTGGGATATTACCTATTCTGGATGGGGTTGCACTTCCCCTAAAGGAGTAGGTTTGTAGCTTGGGGGTGCTCCTGGATCCAGGCCTCCTGTTGGAGAAACAGGTGGCAACAGCAGCTTTGGTTGGTGAGCCAGCCATGGGACTTCCTGGGCAGAAAAGATCTTGCCACTGTGATGCATGCCCTGGTAAATGAGTCTGAACTACAGCTAAACTTTGAAGCTAAAATGAATAAATTGGGGCTATTGTACTTTGGTCACATTATGAGAAGACAAGACTTGCGAGAAAAGAAAACAATGCTGGGAAAAGTAAAAGGCAGATGGAAAGAGATGAATTGGCTTAATAAACTGCCCTTGAAAACTGTCTGGAACTGCAGTTGGTACAGAATGCTGTGGTCTGGAGTGGGTTGTAGATGGTATCACTCCAGTCTTGTTCCATGTACACTTTGCTTCTGGGCTCAATTCAAGATGCTGGTATGGACCTTTAAAACCCTGTAAGGCCTGGGACCAGCATACCTTAAGGACTGCCTTCTCCCATATGAACCTACCTGTTCACTCTGGTCATCTTCGGAGGCTCTGCTTTGGTTGACCCTGCCACCTGCAGCTAGATGTGTGTCAACCCAAGAAGGGGCTTTCTTTGTCATAACACCAACATTTTGGAACTCCCTTCACAGTGTCTTCTATTAGTGCGGGAAGCATTTTTTTTGTTTCAATTGGCATACCCCTATGACGGTTATCGGCCTTCATCCCTGGCTCTGGGTGTTTGTTTATGTGCGTGTATTGAAACATTTCATAATTTTAATGTTTTTAAGTGTTTTAATATTTTGTGTGCAATGCCTTGGGAACCATGATTGGGTGGAAAGGCAGCTTAACAAAATTTTAAATAAATATAAATAAATTTCCAGTGTTCAAAAGAAGGTGAAGCTAATTCAGTCCCCTTTTCCTGACGTGGAGAGTTTCTTTCCCTCATTCTTGGAAAACTGAGAGGATATGAACGGGGCTTTTCTTCTCTTCTTAATGAGAAACCACAGATCCTTTTAAGGACACTCATGGACACCCAGGTCCCTGTTTGAGAATTGCTGGGCTATGCATCTTTCAGAAGGGATGCTAAAGGGGAGGTTCGAGGGCCCTGCTTACAAGTTGCAAACAGCCTTCTGAACACAGGGGTGATCAAGCATCCTTGGTTATAAATGAATTGAGTTGTGACTGGAAAAGGAGAGTTGCAGTATAGATACAGAGGTCTCCAGAGAGCCAGTTAAGAATGCCATTTCTATTTAAACTGCACAAGCATTTAACAGTGAGCTCTGCCACTGCTGAATGCCAGAGTGCCCAATGGGAACTGAATCAGGAGTGTTTGTGTTCTCAAATAAGTTGATCTTCACTAAGATTAGCAGCTAATGCGGTTGAAATCGTAGGCTATCAGTAGGGCTTCTGTATGCCATTCAAATCATTGCAAAGGGACCTGCAATGACTGTGCTTTGTGCTTTATTTATGCACATTTTGTGGCTTCCAACATCTGCAACATGTTTGATATTTATCTTGTTTCTTTTTTCTCTTTTCTCTTCTTCGAGTATCCCTTGGCAAATGAATTCACAGCCATACATTTGGCTCCCAGCATGTTCATAAAGATGACTTGTATTTCCAATAAATCTCATCAGCACTCCACTGGGTAGGAAGGCTGAATTATGTGTTTCCTTATGGAGACTATAAAGCAGCAGAGCAAAGTGTTATTCTCTCATCTGCTTTGCTGAAATTTGCTGGGACCAAAATGCCCAACCTTCTGGCTCCCCCATGGGCAGTGGATATCTTAGGCCATGAAAGTTTGGGCAGAGATGAATGAAAGAGGCCAAGGGAGGAAGTGATTGTGCTATGGATTTCATGTTCTGCATTATACTTACAGTCCTTCCCCCACCTCTCCCATTCACAAGATTGCCTTATAAATCAAAAGATATGCATAGAGAAGGACAGCGAAATTGCCTATTGTCAAGCAATATCATATGCAGCATAACAAATTTACCCAAATAGCCTAGGGGGGCAGCTAAAACAATCAGGAGCTTGGATAAGTGTTATTACAAAAGGTGCTGTTGATATGATTGCTTGGGGACATTACAAGGGATCCAGATACACAGCAGTTACACATATAGCTGGAAAAGACTGTGTACTGATTTAGCTTCCCCCAGAGGCATGGGCTGGGGTCCAACAGGACAGGCCACAGGCAAGGTTGCAGAGTGTAATTAGTCCAGTCCAAAAGTCAGGGGTGCCAGAGAGCAGGTTTACCAAAGTCCAGTCTAGGGTCAAGGAGTTCCAGGCAGCAAGTCCAGTCTAAGGTCAGGGGTTCCAGAAAAGCCAGTTGTCAGGTCCATTGAAGGTTACAGAGGTCCAGTAACAGCAAGACTGGTGACTCAGCAGTAAAGCATTCTTATTACATCCACAAACTGCTGCTTCTACCAGCTGAGTTTATCGGCAAGTCTTAATGAGCTAAACTCCCAGCCAGTTCCTTGACAGTCATCCTGAAACTACTCATTCATCTCTTCAATTGACAGCTGATGATGGGCTATGAGTCTCACACTTCTCCTTTCTTGCAACTCTAAGTGTGTCTGACAGCATTGGCTCTGCAAGGGTGTGGGTGAGCTAGGTGGTCTGAAGGTGGCTGATGAAGACTTGTTTACTGCTTCAGAGCTACAAGGTGTTGGCTTGGTTTCAGCTGTAAGCTGTGGCTCCTGATCAGCTGATAACCTGATCTCTTGCTGTTCTCCTTCTGGCTCAGAGCCAGCTGTTCGATTACTGGCTCAGGGCTAGCTGGTAGCTCTTTGTCCGAGAAATCTGAGCCATCACTCAGCACAGATTGACTTATGACAGACTGCAAGCTATCTGGTTCAAATCCCTGTGCCACAAGTAGGGCATTCCACCTTCCATCTGCTTGCAGATCAGTTGTGCAAACAAAACTATCAGAGAGTAGGTTGCCCCACAATATGGTGCAAATAACCCCTGAAGATTCCAACAATGAGGGGAAAAAATGAAGCAATGCATTCTGTGTTACTCCTAACACCTTGTTTCCCTACATTTATAACAAGATGTACCTCAGTATACCATGCAACCCAGTTTCCCACAACCAAGGCCAACGCCTGGCTTACAGCTGGAGTTAAGAATGTTAAAAATTCAGTGATCCACTTGCAATGCAAAAAGCTTTGCAAATAGTTCTAATGGCAGGATGCACAGAACAGATTTAAGCATCACTTCCTCTCATGCACAACAGACTTGCTCACTGTCTGAAATCAAGGATGGAGATACTGGGTGAGATGGGCTTGAGTCCTCCATAGAATCTATCTGTGGTGACTTATTGGATGGGTTTTTCTACCATTCAGATTACTGAATTAATGAATTAACTACTTTGGAATCAAGAAAGAGATTTACCATGAAATGCTGGATGCTGCCTTTTTCAATTAAGTTTCTGCTATTGTTCTCATGCAATACTTAAGTGTTTCTATGAACTTATGGATAGAAATTAAACTAGTATGTCTGATTATTTATTTTGTCAGAATGTTCTCACAAGTTAGCAGCTAAGGTTTTTCAGTGTTCAAAATAATTAAAAAATATTTTCCTTGTGGTCAGATTGGCCCTGTTGGAAGAGCTTTCCTTCCTACACAGTACGAGGCTCGTTGGCCTGAATAATTTGGAGCGATAAACATTGCAAACATATTGTGGTTTTGGTTTCAGTGACTTGCTAGATGGTCACATCCCATCGAGCTCTGATGGATGCGTTCTGTACCAGAGTGGCAAGAAGGGAGACTGGACAATTTCAGCCTCCCCTAGAGCCCCTATAGGGGGATTCTAGCCTGGGACACGAAGAGAGCCGCTCCCAAAGCTGCGGCTGAGGGACTGAGGCTCCCTTTTGTCCCCAAAGGTTCTACCACACCGGGCCAGCAGTGGTGCTCAGAGGCACACACCGAGTCCAGAGTGAGCAAAAGCTCTAAATGAAGCAGAAGACGAATCTACCCTATCATGCAGCAGTTAATCAATATTAAATGTGAGTGTTGAAATACTTAAAAGAAGCATTGTGGGAGTGGATTTAAATGTAAGCCTTAAATCTGAAGAAGGGGGGGAAACCCTTCCAGAGGGGGAGGAGTAGCCCTTGCCTAGGTTAAACAACTGAATAAAAAATTAAGGCAGAAACTGCCTTTAAGCAAATACATCCAGCCGAACCTACCAGTGCCAAGATTGGGTTTTTAGCACTCCAGAGAAAGATCTCAGAACTTCAAAGAACTTTTACCTTTAACATAAACAATGTCTCAGCGCGTGGGAAAAATGGGAAAAGTGGGAAAAGTTTCACCCAAAGGGAAACTTACTACAGGAACTACCAGGTCATCATCACCGAGTCACAGACCAGAAATGACCATAGACACTGCAAGCATGATTTCCGAAGCATTATGCCCTCTGCTAGACCAGATGACAAACCTCAACAAAAACTTTGGAACACTCCAAAAAGAGATCAAGGAAGTCAAGTCCACATCAGAGAAGACAGCTAAAAAACTTCAAAAAGTTGAACACAATACAAAAACTTTGCATCAAAAAGTGGAATCAGTGGAAAAGGAAAGAACCTCAGCAAAACAACAACTACTACAACTTCAAGTGGAAAGATCCTCATACATCCTTAGATTTCAAGGGGAAAAGGAAAGAACCTCAGCAAAACAACAACTACTACAACTTCAAGTGGAAAGATCCTCATACATCCTTAGATTTCAAGGGGTCCCAGAAATAAAAGACAAAAATCTCAGACAGATCTTAAGAGAAGCATTGGCTCCTCTGATAAATTGTGAACCGGAAACATTACAATCGGATATAAACGTGGTCTATCTCATCTACCCTGAATTTATTAAGAAAAATAATCTTCCAGGGGAAATTTTTGTGAAATTTTTAGGAAGATCAACAAGAGATTTGATTTCGAAAGCAACTAATGGGACAACCTTAAAAATCCAAGGAGAAGAAATAAAGACTTTGAAAGACATTCCATTTGAAATACAGAAAAAGAGAAAACAATATAAAAACATTACAACATTATTGCAAGAAAATTCAACTCTATATTGATGGCTTATGCCAGAAGGACTGACTTTCAATTATAAGGGAAAAAAAGAAAAGATTGACTCATTGGCTAAAGCAAAAACATTTCTGGAACAGCAACAAACCCCAGCGAAACCAAAAGGAGAAGTAAAGGACAAAAATGCTCCGGATACAAGAGAACAAGATGGGACAAGCAGTGGCAGTTCCTCATCTATATCGATGTCTTTAGGCAACTTTATAGACTCTGACTCTGAATCTGAACTAGGGGCGGCAGCTCCTAGATCATTTAAGATCAAAATCCCCTTTGAGAAGAAGAAGAAACGTAACCAGAAGAAAAAGTCAAAGTGAAGATCTGAGAATTTACTTTGTTTTTTTACTTGAGATAAAGCACTATTATGTTACCTTAAATTGTATTTCGAGCTAGTGCTATTTTACTATAACTACTCTGTAATTATACCTATAGTGAATTCCTACATTTGAATGTAGACCTTTTAAGATCCTTGCCTACTCTGTTTTTTTTTTTTTTTTAGTTTAGTTTGTAGTTTGTAATTGTTAGGGTGTAGTGAAAAGCAATAAAAAAATTTCAAAAAACCCCAACAACATTGCAAACATATTAATAGCATATAATGTGCTTGCTCCTGTGTATACATTGTTCTCTGGATGATGTGGGTTTTGTCTGATGTATTGGATAAGTCTGATTTGGGAGGAAGATTTAATCTTTCCAGAACCAGGACCCACCCATTAACTCTCTCCAGGAGTAGCATGGAACCTAATGAATTACAAACATGTGACAGGAAGTAATATGACATCATGGTCACATTATTGATCTATGTGAAAGTAGCGATAAATCCTTCCAAAAATCAGTACAAAATATATGGTACCTCTATAGACGCTCACAGCCCACTTGAGTGCCCCAAACCCATGGCTGGGAGATCACTAGATTAGATGACATTCTGTTCTCTTCCAATGTCATGATTCTTTGAGAACCACTGACCTTCTTTCAGTACAATTCTAAACAGAATTGTGCCTTTTTAAACCCATTGACTCCAATGGAATTAAAAGGGTTTAACTCTACAGAGGACTGTCAGTATCACAAATGAGTGCCAGTCACAATAAATAGCTTAATTTATTTACAGTCAAAGGCACCTGGAATAAAATGCTTGCTACTATATTTACTTGACTGGATGAATATTGAACACCAACCATTGTAGGGAATAATAATGACAGCTATAAAAAGCACTTGTACAGCGCTTCTCAGTGCTCGATTCTCATGCCAAAGGTATGTTTTTCAAACTCAGCCTACCATATCCAAATATTAGTGTAAATTGCTGAAATCAGGGGCAAAAGGTTAATCTTTGCAGCCAGTGTCTCTCCAAATAATTGCAAAATGTTTTGCATAGGGGATAATCAGGATTTGGGATCTGGCAATATATTGCTTTAGTCAAAGATTTTATGACCTAAACAAAACTATTACTGGAGGCTCAGATGGATGCACAATTGTTCATGTTTGGGGATGGAGACTCAAGAGATCCTGCATGCTCTAGAAATTAATTAACAAGATAAATCATGAACCACGTTGAATGAATCAAATGTGCCCAGCAACCAGGCATAGCCACAAACACTCAGGATAATTATCCAGTGTCCTTGGCACTCTGCACACTATAACTCAGCTGGGCCTCTCTCCCCACTTCCTTTTCTATTCCTGTTTCATCTTAGGAAAGGATGATCCTAAATTTGACTGGTGAAGACAGCTTTAAATCAGGAAAGAGGAAAACAAGAAGTGGGGGCAGGTAATTGTCAACTGAAAAAGTGCCTTGGAGATAGCCTTTGTATAAAGGATGGCTCCATAATAAATCTGAAACAAAACATTTCAGGCTAAGCAATGAAGAGTTAAAGGCCATCACCAGTGTCCTCAGTATTTATGTTTCCTGGAGAAATACCCTCATGTTTCTAATGCAGCCTGCATTGTTGCAAAATTCCCTGAAGGGGGCAGTGCAGTGCTTGGAAAGAGATTTTTGCTTCCTTAGAGGTTGTCAGCAAGAATATCTTTTTAACAGCATACACCTGTGATTTTCGTTCCAGTTTTTGGATGCTCTGCTGAAGGACCTTCCTGGATAACACAGCTTTAGATTGGCTTTCAATAAGACTAATTAAGGTGGTGTTGGGGGCATTCCTCACCACTTCTAGACCTTTCAGTGAAGTCCAGAATACTATTGACAATTACAAACACACTGTACAATACAGGACTTGAAAAGGGACCATCCAGTGTTTTTAACTGAAATAAAATGATGCTTCTTGAAAATCTTTATTAAACAAAGTGGGGTTGCATTTGGAGAAAAGATACTGGCACTTGTAGACATCAGATCCCTGCTCCTTGGTTCTTTTAGGTGCTGAGCAAATCTATGTTATCCAATAGGACTATTCTGTCTTTATATATAAAAGCATTTTCGCATGGCAACATTCTATACTTGCCAAAATCAGTTGGCTCCCTGATGTGTCACTCAGAAGCTGTCCTTATCCACTAGCTGCATTGCCTGAGTTCTCTCCCACCCACTGCAGCCTAGGCCACGCTTCTCTGATTGGGCCAGCATCTCAAGGTCATTTGCATATGGAAGCTGATTGGACTTCACTCCATTCTGCACCTCAAACTCCCCCCCCCCGTTTGCATATGCAACTTGGTGTCTTCTGAGGTAAAATATGTTCTCACCCACAATACATCACTTCCCCTTCAAAAGAAACAAACCCAATAACACAACCATGCCACACCACAAAAAAGACAGATCACACCACAAGCAGAATACCACAAGTCAAAAAAATGATAGGAAAAGGTGCCAGCAGTCACCCCATTACTGCCACTGATATGTACTTGAGAGCACTTCAGAGGATGGTGTGCAGCCCGAGGTTCATGTTATAAAAGCTGCCTGGGGGATTATGGACCATTCACAGACTTTCTACCTTAACATAACTCACAGGGTTGTTGTGCGGATCATATGGGGAGAGGAGAATGATGTCAGCTGCTTTGGCTCCCACTGCAGGGAAAGACTGACCTTTCCCTAGGCAGAGGCTGCGGGGGGGGGGGAGATGTAAACCTGAAGACAGACAGGTAGATAAAGGTAGGCTGATAGTTCGCCTGGAAAGGACGTAAGGTTGCCAGCTCCAGATTGGAAACTTCCAAGATATCTTAGGGATGAAGCCTGCTGAGGATGGGGTCTGAGGAGGAGGAAGAGGGGGACCTCAGAGAGATACAATGCCATAGACCCCACCCTCCAAACAAGCTGTTGCCAATCTCCAGGTGACAGCTGGAGAGCTCTTAAAGCTCTGGTGCTAATTCAAAGTGCTGGGGATGTGTTGTATTCTGGCAGGGGACGCTGTGAGTGTAGAAAATGAATTATCGACAGAGTAGTGTTTTGGAAAATCTTTAGGAATTGTTTGGTCCATTTACCATAGGGCACCCATCCAGAGCCTCTGGCATTTTCTCACTCTGCTGGCATCAAAACCAATTTAAAGCAAAATAGAGATATGGAGACTTTTCCATCCTCCTTTGTATCAATCTGTCTTTGCTGCCAGCACTCTGTGGGTGACTTCATGCCTCCTGATTGGCATTACTTCATTAGCCCTGGCTGCTTGCTCCTGTTCAGCAGGAGCCTCCCTATGGAAGTTGCCTGGGTAATTTTGGACCAGCCACAGACTTTCTGCCTAACCTACCTTGCAGGGTTGCTATATAGATTACAAAGTGGAAGAGGAGAATGAAGTAAGCTGCTTTGCTCCCCATTAATGAGAAAGATAGAACTTTGCCTAGGAAGAGGCTGCTGAGAGGGGAGGAGATAAAGTTGCTAACTGTAGGTATGGAAATTCCTGGAGATTTGAGGGGTGGAGCCTGGAGAGGGTGAGGTTTGAGGAGGGGTGGGACCTCAGACAGGTACAGTGCAATAGACTCCACCCTCCAAACCAGCCATCTCATGGGGAACCATTGTTGTCAATCTCCAGGGGAGGACTGGAGATCACTCAGAATTACAACTGCTCCCCAGGAGGGAGGGGGGAGGAGATGGAAAGCTGAAGTCATGGGGCACATAAAGGTAGGTTGATGGTTGGCTGGGAAGGAGATAGGGTTGTCAACTCCAGGTTGGGAAATTCCTGGAGATTTGAGGGGTGGAGCCTGGAGAGGGTGGGGTTTGAGAAGGGGTGGGACTTCAGACAGGTACAATGCCAGAGACTCCACCCTCCAAACCAGCCCTTTCCTCCTAGGGAACCATTATTGTCAATCTCCAGGTGGGGGCTGGAGATCACTCAGAATTACAACTACTCCCCAGGAGGGAGGGGGGAGGAGATGGAAAGCTGAAGTCATGGGGCACATAAAGGTAAGTTGATGGTTGGCTGGGAAGGAGATAGGGTTGTCAACTCCAGGTTGGGAAATTCCTGGAGATTTGAGGGGTGGAGCCTGGAGAGGGTGGGGTTTGAGAAGGGGTGGGACTTCAGACAGGTACAATGCCATAGACTCCACCCTCCAAACCAGCCATTTCCTCCTGGGGAACCATTGTTGCCCATCTCCAGGTGGGGGCTGGAGATCACTTAGAATTACAACTGCTCTTCAGATAGCAGAGATCAGTTCCCCTGAAGAAAACGGTATTGTGTCATTATACCTTGCTGAGGTCACCACAGAAAATCGACGCTGAGTGCCCAAGACCAGGTCACCTGCCCTTTTTCTACTAAGAAATAAGCAGTTCTATGTATCAGGGCTCTTGTAAGAAGAGCTCTGTAAGCTCTTGGAGGATTGGCTACATTAGGGGTGTGTCGCCTAATATGCAAATGAGTTCCTACTACAAAAAGAGCCCTGCCTATGTTCACAGAGCATCTGGAGACCTTCAGATGACACATAATTCAACTCTACTGCTGAAGCAAAGAGGGTCTTGGTCATGATGCACTTTGTTTGGAAGGGAAATGGCCATATGCAAGACAATCAGGCAGAGCAATCCTGAGCTGCACCTGTGCTGCAGTGGCTGGCCACCATGTAACCTTGGTGGCACCCATCCTTATTCAAAGGGGCAAGTTACACCGAAGTGGAGCAGGGGGTAAAGTGTAGCTGGCTGCTTGTGAGGCTGCATCCATGGTGATTTGGTCACAGTGTGGCCCTGCAGTGTAGTGTTTATTTATTTATTTCTATCCTGCTATCCCGCCGAGGTAGCTCAGGGTGGTTTAGATAAAACCATAAGATAGGCATAAAATACATATATCCAATTCCATTTAAATACAAAAAAATACAGTTAAAACCACTGCATATGACAGTGTCATGCGACAAAAAGCGAGTGCTGGAATGCCCTACTGGAATGCCTGGCGAAAAAACTGTTTTCACAGCCCTGCAGAACTGATGAAGGTCCTGCAGGGCCCTGATCTTGCTAGGGAGCTCATTCCAGAGCATCAGCACCACCAGGGAGAACTCCCTGGTCCTGGTTGATGTCAACTGGGTGTCCCTAGGACCAGGGAGGGCCAGGCAGTTTTGTGTTCCTGATTGCAGTGCTCTCTGGGGAACATGCAGGGAAAGGCGGTCCCTCAGATAGACAGGCCCCTGACCATAAAGGACTTTAAAGGTCAAAACCAGCACCTTGAAGTTTATCCAGAACACTATTGACAACCAGTGCAGTGACTTTAGCTCAGGCTGGATGTGCTCCCACATGGGAAGGCCCATCAACATCCTGGCTGCCGCATTCTGCACCAGCTGCAGCTTCCAGAATTGTCCCAAGGGCAGCCCCATGTAGAGTGTTGCAGTAGACCAGCCTCGAGGTAACCATTGCATGGATCACTGCTGCCAGATCTTTGTGTTCGAGGTAGGGAACCAACTGCCTAATCAGCCGAAGATGGTAAAAGGCTGCCTTGGCAGCGGCTGCTACCTGGGCCTCCATTGTCAAGGAAGCACTCCCAAACTCCAGGAGCACTCCCAAACTCCTGACCCTCAGTGCTGGCATCAGCGGCGCCCCATCGAAAGCCGGTAATGGGATCCCTACCCCTGAACTGCTCCAATTCAGGCATAGGACCTCCGTCTTCAGATTCAATTTCAATCGGCTCAGTCTAAGCCCTCCCACCATGTCCTGCAATGCCCAGTCCAGGTCTTCTGGGGTAGAGTCAGACTGACCACCCAACAACAGATAGAGTTCGGTGTCATCCACATATTGATGACACCCAAGCCCATGCCTCCGGGCGATCTGGGCAAGGGGGCACATGTAGATGTTAAATAACATCGGAGAAGGTACCACCCCTTGAGGCACTCCACAAATTAGTGGGTGCCTTTGGGACAGTTGCTCCCTGAGTGCCACCCTTTGTCCCCAACCCTGGAGAAAGGAGACAAGTCATTGCAAGGCGGACCCCTGTATCATCATGTCAGCAAGGCGGTGGGTGAGCAGCTGATGACTGACTGTGTCGAATGCCACTGACAGGTCCAACAACAGCAGCACCACCGTCCCACCCCAATCCAGATGCCTCTGGAGGTCGTCTGTGAGGGCGACCAGTGCTGTCTCCTTCCCATGACCTGGACAAAAGCCAGACTGGAAGGGATCTAGTGTTGGGGTGGGGTGGCACGAAGGGTGGGGCATTTTGGGTTAAAGGGGGCACCAGTCCTGGGGGCAGCTGCCTTTGCATGTCACAACTAGGAGATGGGGAAGGATGGCTCAGGAGAGCCCCATGCTCCTCTCCCACCCTGCCCCCCTGACAGAGACCCACATGAAAGACAGGCATGCATTCACCGTCATTTGTTGTTGCTGCATGTCAGGCCCTTGGCCAAGGCCCCCCATTCCCCTCCCCTGAACACTTTGAGACCACCCGCTGCAGTGGGTCCCCACTGCCATTGACTCAGGGAACTGCTGTGACCCCATACCCCCTCTGCGCTACTGGTGCAGACGCCTTCCAGTTTGGTGTCATGGTTAAGTGTGCGGACTCTACTCTGGGAGAACCGGGTTTGATTCCCCACTCCTCCGCTTGCACCTGCTGATGTGACGGTGGGTCAGTCACAAGCTCTGGCACAGCTGTTCTCTCAAGGACAGTTTCTGTCAGAAGTTCTCTCAGCCCCACCTACCTCACAGGGCGTCTGTTGTGGGGAGGGGAAGGGAAAGGAGTTTGTAAGCCGCTCTGAGATGCCTTTGGGCAGTGAAGGGCGGGGTATAAATCCAAACTACCTCCTCCTACTCCTCCTCCTCCTCCTCCTCCTCCTCCTCTCTCTTCTTCTTCTTCTTCTTCTTCTTCTTCTTCTTCTTCTTCTTCTTCTTCTTCTTCTTCTTCTTCTTCTTCTTCTTCTTCTTCTTCCCCCCTGAGTGCCACAGGACCCCTTCCTGGAGCAGACACACAGGAGCCTCGTCCATTCACTCATCTTCCCCTTATCTTATCCGTTCACTCCTCATATCCCTTCACTCATCTTCGCTGCCCTGAGTCTGCTTTGGTGGGGAGGGTGGGGTATAAATCTAATAAATAAATAAATTACCCCCCCTCCCATAGCTTACAGCCTCCCCTTCACCTCCATTGCATGCTTAAAACAATCCCATGAGGCTGGTCAGGCTGAGGGCATGCATCTGGCCCAAGGCCAGCTCCATAGCTTCCATGTAACAAGTGGGGAATGGAATCTGGGTCTTACAGGTTAGGCTCATGCTCGAACCACCACGAGAAGCTGCCTCATCCACCCAGACCACTCTCTGGCCCCTCCCCTCTTCACACATCAGCCTGAGAGGTGAGCAAGGGAACCTGTCTGTGCAGCTGGCTCCCTGCTACGTATAGCCGATGGCTATGACTGGTGGGACCTGTGCAATCCTCCTCAGCCACCTACAACAGCCATGAGCCCCTTCCTCTGATACATGTCCTCAGAAGGCCTGCAGGGGGGGTGGCAGATGGGGTGGGGAGGGAGTGGGGCAGGGAAGCAGAAGAAGAAGAAGAGTTAGATTCTCAGAGTGGCTTACAACCTCCTTCCCTTCCCCTCCCCATAACAGATACCCCATGAGGTAGGTGAGGCTGAGAGAATTCTGAGAGAGATCAAGAACTGTGACTGGCCCAAGGTCATCCAGCTAGCTTCATGTGGAAGAGTGGGGAATCAAACCTGGTTCTCCAGATTAGAGTTCACCACTCTTCACCATTACACCAAACTCCTGTCATGTAGCCAAAACCAAGCAGCAGACACACAGTTGTGGGATGACAGAGCCTTCATTGCACTGGAATCCATGACAAGGGGAGAGGACTCCATCCACTTTCACCCTAGGGACTGAGGGTCCCTAGCATGGCATGTGCCTAAGTGGGAGGACATCACCAGTGGGATTAGGAAGGGCTTGCCGGGCACGATGCTCTGCTCCACAAGGACGGCTGGGACAGTGAACTGAGTGAGGCTGAAACAGAGGACTGAACAGAATGCATGTGGGATGGGTGGGACTTGCCACGCCCCCAAGTCTTTCTGTTGAATCTCCACCTACAAGACAGAAAAACTGAGCTGTCGCAACCGGCTGTGAATGGCATGCAAGCCTCAGGCATGTCCTGACAGGGTCTGCAAATGCAGCTCGTGGCGGGGGGGGGGCCTCTCACCATAACCCCCCCCGAGCCACATGATGGAACCAGCCAACTCACACTCATCTGTCCTGTGGTGCAATCCTCCTGGTTTGCTCGCGATCCATGTGCCTGCAGCTCAAGCCCCTGATTCTGCAAGACAATGAGCTAAAGGGACAGTTGCCAAGCTGGACTGCCATGTGCAGTGGTGCAGCTGCAACCGCCCCCCCGAGACATGACTGTGGTCTTCTGAGGCAACTGATAGAGTAAGATGCAATTTAACAAGGATCAGTGCCGAGTTCTACATCTGGGTAACAAAAATGATGAACATGCATACTGGATGGGGGATATGTTTCTGGGTAGCAGTGAACAAGATCTTGGGGTACAGGTTGATCGTAAGTTAGATATGAGCAGCTGGTGTGATGCACTGGATATTAGGAAACTGGCTGAATATTAGGAAAAACTTCTTTACAGTAAGAGTTGTGCAACAGTGGAATCAGCTGCCTTGGGAGGTGGTGAGATCCCCCTCACCGGCAGTCTTGAAGCAGCGGCTGGACAAACACTTGTCAGGGATGCTCTAGGGTGGCTGCTGCGTCGAGCAGGGCGTTGGACTAGATCAGGGGTGGCCAAGCTTGCTTAACATAAGAGCCACATAGAATAAATGTCAGATGTTTGAGAGCCACAAGACATGAACAAATATCACACACACGTTTTTAGTTTAAAATATGCCAGTTTGCTTTTTATTAACACTAAATGAGACTGCCAAAAATAAAAACAAAAGGGGTAAAATGATATTTATTTGTCCAATGATATTTGGTGAGCACATCAAGGAGAGTAAGCTGGAGGCATCCTGTGATTTTGGAGGGTTGAGGCCCACCTGGGGAGGGGACTTTTCATCCATACCATTTTGTGATCTGATTCATGAACCAGGCCACAGTTCAATCCAGAAAATCGTCCAGGAACTGGGCTGGTTTGGTTCACAAAAAGCATTGAAAGAAATTATTTTTTGTTTTTATAGCCCAAAGTAAGCTTTCCCAATCTCTGTTCGGGGCCTCAAACTTCTTGGATTTCAATCGTTTTTTTTATATTATTTTTCTCAATTTCAGAATACCTGTGACCAGGGACTCATTGGCAGAGATAATCATGCTTTTTAATGCTGCTTAATATGCCAATGGGTATAGATGTGTCACACTTTGTCCCTCATATTTTGAGTGTTACTTCAGATGTACAGCACAAAAGGAAGAGCAAAACGAAATATATGTGGGGTGGTACACCTTGTATCATCTATATCGGATCTAAAGGCCGCAGCCTAAGAAAGATCAAACACTTAATTAAAAGCCTGAGTGAAAAGGAAGGTTTTGGCATGGCCCCTAAAAGACAGAGTAGGTCCCAGGTGAGTTCATGGGGCATGGTATTCCAGGCAAGGTGTCACCTCTAGAAAAGCTCTGTCTCTAATCCCTAACTCATCTGTGCAGCTAGGGGCCTGGAAAACAGAGTTTGAGAAGGGAGGTTGGGAAAGGAAAGACCATATGTATTATTTTTCTGTTTCTCCTCTACCCCTGCTTATGTAAAATATCTGGGCCCCAACTGCTCCTCTTTTAAAGGACATATTTTCCCCTTTGTGAAATTTCAGAGTTAAGAGGCATAAAAACAGATTGCTTACCTATAACTGATTTTGTTGAGTGGTCGTCTGTTGTGTTCAAGAGATAGTTCTGATCTAATCCTGAAATTACCCTTTTTAATCCTCTGGTGTATTATACTGAGCTTTGCTCTGTTACCAGCAATAAGATCACAAGTAGAATATTATCAAAGACCTGTTGGGTCATTCTGGGACAAAATGTAAGGATTTGTTAAGATGCCACCTATTTTCCCAACACTTCAGCACAAGATGCAACACTGTCCTGAGCAGAATTCTTGGGAAAAGTCCCTGGAAGCATTCCAGGATTCATATGTTTTGGTGCTGGTGTCAGTATGTTGTAGTATCATCTGTTCCAGGTTGTAGTGAAGCAACTGTTGAAACAGATGGCACCAATGCGCCTATGCTTTCTCTTTATCCTTTTTTCTGGTCCATTTTTGCCTTTGTACTGTCTGGCTCACTAGAATCTCTGCAGTATTTGCTCAGTTTTGCCATGACTGGGATGGAAGTTTTATACCCAACTATTGTTCTTCCATCCTAAGCACCAAAGTTCATAATGGAGGCATGGAAGCTATATCAAACAGTAGCTCCTGTAGCAGAGGATAATGGCCATGGTTGTCCTGACTTGGAGCAAAGGAATTGACTCAGTGGGGCTGCAGACTGAGCCATTTTTACAGGTGATGGAGACTCAGTTGGTGTCTGTGGCTGTGCTTTGGACTTGATATGCAGAACTTAGCAGTGTTCATGTTTATTTCCATATTAAGAGAAGCTTCACAAGCTAATTTCTTCAAAGTGAAAAATGAAGACGTCAACTTGTTTCCCCACTGTGTGATCTGGAAGCCATGGTTGGGATACAAAGTACCCCTTGCATGAACCAAAAGTACCTCCAAATTTATTTATTTAGTTAGTTGAGAAAGCTTATATGTTACCTCCCCAGAGCCCTGATTGAGGCAATAAAACCATTAAGCTACAGCACAGGTGTAAACTTCGCAGGGGCTGGGGCTTGCCCCCCTGAAGGTACTGAACCTCCCCTGGGGGCAACCAGTGCCAGCCAGAGCCTTGCTATCCCCCATCTCCCACCCCATTTTGAAAGTGGAGGGTTTTCTCCCTCCACTTTCTGAGACTAAGTCCAGCTGGGTTGGGAGTGGGACGGAAGTCAGGGTGGTGAAGGCTTGCTTCCTCTTGGAAGCTAAGCCCCACCCCGAGCTGCCCTCAGTTCAGCCTGGAGAGGAGCTGGAAGGCTGCATGTGGAGATTGGCTTTGGTGCTTTCCCCTGCGTGTGCACAGGGAAAGGTAGGAAAGCTTGTGGACTGAAGGAGTGCTGGGTAAGGGAAGCCAGGGAGTGCAGGCACCTGCACAGGGGAGGAGAGAGGCAGGTTCTGGCTTGATCCCTGGCAGGGCAGCACAGTGCTAGCTGGGCGGCACTTGGAGAGGGCAAGGCACAGCGGGGAGCAGGCAGGGTGCAGGGTGGCATCCAGAGGCACTGTGTGGCCCAGGCAAGCAAAAACTTGGCCCATGGGCGTGAAGGCAGGGTGTGCCAGAGGCTGTGCTGCTGTTCCCCCAGTGCTGACTGACCACCAGGGCCTCTTTCCTTCGAGACCCCCAGCCTCCATCCAGCTCCTTCCTCAGCCAGCCCAGTCCCATCACCCCTTGCAACCTGGCTGCACCACAGTCCTGCTGTTGCCAAGCCACCGGGGGGGTGGGCAGGAAGCAGAGTGCAGGGGGCCTGTTAAAGTCCCCCCCCACAACAACAGAGTCTGGGCCCCGGCAGGAAGGTGGGCTGGTTGCTGGCCGCTGCAGCTTTCTGGTTCAGCCAGAGGACCCCCCCTTCTGAGCAAGACCTGCAGCGAGCAGGTGGAGATTCGATGGGGGCCTGAGTGGGCACCTGCCACTGGTCAGCCTGGCCCCAGAATGTGCCGTCTCCCGTGCTTGGCAGCCACCCTCTCTGCATCCACACAAACAGGCTGGCCTGGTGGCCCCTCCTGCTCTTCCCCCAGGCCCTTGCTGTTGGGGTAGAGAGGGATTGGGCATGGTTGCACACTGCCAGGGTCTGCCTGGAGATTCGCCCCAGAATTATAACTCCTCTCCAGACCTAGAGGAGATGGTTGCTCTGGAGGGTGGACTCTTATTACATTAGAACAAAGTTTGAGTCCAGGGGCACCTTCAAGACCAACCAAGTTTCATTCTGGGTAGAAGCTTTTGAGTGCATGAACTCCTAGTGTGCATATTAAACTTTGTTGGAGGAGGAGGAGATTGGATTTATACCGCTCTCATCACTCAAAGTCTCAGACCGCCTTCCCTTCCTCTCCCCACAACAGACTCCCCACAACAGACCCCCACAACAGATCAATGGAGGTTTAATCCAGATGAGGGATTGTTGGCTGGTGGTGGTACTGATCATGGAGCTGGATTACAGCAGCCTACTCTCACTGGGGTTCTACACCCACTGAAAAAGCCGATTCACATCTTGTGGGTGTTTTATATCCTACTGTACAGTTGGATGTCTACATTTCAACTGCTGTGCCTAGCACTTTCAACTGGTTTGGGCTGGTTTGCCACCCTATCTATCTATCTATCTATCTATCTATCTATCTATCCATCCATCCATCCATCCATCCATCCATCCATCCATCCATCCATCCATCCCCTAAATTTCTTGGAGCCCCTTCCTAAATCCCACATGGCTCCACCTCCAAAGATAGTGACAATGGCCTGTGATGTCACTGGCTCCTCCCTATGATGTCACTGGGCCCCAGTTCTTTTAAGAACCTAGCATAGCAATGCCTCTGCCCCAGCCCCAGCCCCCCCCCCAAATTGGAAAGTCTACGCTCTTGAGCTACAGTCATTAAAAACAAAATAAAGCAATTAAAGCAAGCCAAGTCATTAAAAAAACAGGGCAGGTCATAAAACAGTATAATGCACACATCAAGTAACCAAAAATTTCTGCCAGTTGCCATTCATAAGAACATAAGAAGAGCTCTTCTGGATCAGATCCATGGTCCATCTAGTTCCAGCTTGTCTCATACAGTGACCAGCCAGTAATCCTAGAGAGCCTATGAACAGGATATAGAGACTAAAGATTTCCCCAGTTTTGCCTACTAGCACTACTGGCATTCAGAGGTTTGCTGCCTCTGATTACGGAGGTTCCATTTTGTCACCAAGTCTAGTAGCTATTGATAGATCTATAGCAAAGGTGTTTCAATCTATTCATCCATATTGGTTTCCCTCTTCTTTACTTTTTCCATTACTGCAATATCCTACTATATGTGCTACTATATTCCAATCTCAGCTATCGTTATTGCTCAGTTACTTATGCATCTTGACTCTAATCAGCTCTTCCTGGCAACTAATCCCCCCACCTGCATGTAATATTTGAGGAAATCTGTTTCAACGTATATGAAGAAGTGTGCACACCCTGAGCCTCTGTTCTTCCATGTACACAGGTTTGATCTTGGTTTGTCTTGGGGTACTGCTGAACTCTAGCTTCATTCTCACATCTTTTAGTCAACTCCTGCATTTTCTAATTTGCTGCTATCTGTTGATCTTACTGGCCACCTGATCCAATTTCAGCTCTGCATATGCATC
The DNA here is from genome assembly GCA_029375565.1 of Gekko gecko. Lineage (NCBI taxonomy): Eukaryota > Metazoa > Chordata > Lepidosauria > Squamata > Gekkonidae > Gekko > Gekko gecko. The sequence goes on along the minus strand of JAPDNY010000003.1, from coordinate 78,682,647 downwards.
TTGGCTCTGAGTGGTCCCTCCTAATGGCTGCCCCACCCTCTTTTTTCCTATAAGTGACCCTTGAGGAGATCTTATTGCATTTGTCTGAAGAAGTGTGCTTTGCACATGGAAGCTTACACTTTGAACAAAACTTTGCTGGTCTTAAAGGGGCCACTGGACTTAAACTTTCTTCTGCTGCTTCAGACCAACACCCACCTGAATTTTGCAATATCCTTTCTGAGATAGATTGAACAGAACTGTACACAGTACTCACCACAGACATCTACAGGGGCATTACAATGTTGCCTGCTATATTTCCATTTCATTTTCTAATAATCTCCAGCATAGAGTTTGCTTTTTTCCACTGCTGCTGCACATTGTCAATGCTTTTATTTTCATTGAGCTATCCACAACAACCCTGAAATTGTCAGGTTCCCAGACAAATCACTCTCCACACACACTTTGGAAGTGAATGCTTTATTTAGAGATATGAGATGCTATGGGTTCAAGCTCTTTGTTAGAACTGATTTCCAAAGGCAGGAAAGGACAAGAAATAGGTAAACCCCCCAAAATTCCATGCACACCTATGTCAATGTTACTACAGTGACTCTGAAAGATATACAGTCACTATCTAGCCAGGCACAGTCTTCTCCAAGGACATTTCTCATGTGAAAGATGTTTTGGGGCTCCCTTAGGAAAATTACCAAGCAGTCCTCCCTAGCAAACACTCTCGCCCCCCCCCCAAGGAATTCAATGGCAAATGAAAGCAGTGACAAGGATACAGAATACAAGCAATGTAAATCAAGCATGGACAATGCAACCAATTCATCCAGCCTGTTCCAGTGTCAGATGCTTGAGCTTGACATACTGCACCCCCCCCCCAGTTCTCACCCCCCCTCAGCTTGTGAGGATGGCTAGGATGGGATTCTTTATTTAGGCGAGCTACTCTAACATGCTTTGAAACGACTCACTCATTCTGTTCAGGCCCCAGATCCTTCTATTTGACTAAATAATACAGCTGGCCTCTCTTAATTCTGGAGTTGAGAATTGTTTCCACTACTTGGTGGAGTTGCCCATTGATCAGAAGAGGTGGTGGAGCTGAAGGATGATGAGTCCAGGGTGAGAGTCCAGGATTCCCTGGGCAGGGTGCAAAGAATGAAGCAATTTAGGTAGATCAACTTCAACAGCTACCTTATTGATAACATGTATAACCTTAAAGGGTCCTATGTACTTCCACCCCAGCCTTCTTCTGGATTGCAATCCCTTAATGTGCTTAGTGGATATATATACAGAGTCACCAGGAGCCAAGTCCCACTCAGGGCTCCTTTTACCATCTGCAAAATGCTTGTAGTCCTCTTTGGCTTTGTTCAACTACTTTTGCAATTTCTTGTCATGGTAGACCCTTTACTGGCTCTCTTAAGTCTACCATAGGGAGGGGTGTTCCTTCATATTCATGCACCGTCATGAAGGGAGACATCCCAATGGAGCTGTGGAGAGAGTTATTATAACTATACTCCACAAAAGGCAATAACTGCACCCAATTGTCTTGCTGGTGATTGACATAGCATCTCAAAAATTGTTTTAGAATCTGGTTGGTGCATTTGGTTTGGCCAGCCATCTCGGGATGGTGACTGCTGCTTAGTCCTCACTCTACCCCCAGTAAAGTCATTAATGCCTTCCAGAACTTAGCAACTAATTGGGTATCCTGGTCGGATATGACCTTTCTTGGCAATGTATGCAGCCATATAACATGTAAAAACATGGAAGCCAGTTGTTTGGTGGTAGATATTTGTTTACATGGGACAAAGTGGGCTTGCTTAGAGAACAAGTCAACTACCACCCAGATGAATGTTTTTCCTTGACTCAGAGGCAAATCTGTTATAAAATCCATGGAAATTATAGCCCAAGGTCTCTCAGGGGTTTCTAAGGGCTGCAGTTGGCCAGGGATCCCTCCCCCTTTTGCTCATCAAACAGCTTTGGCACATAGCCACATACTTGGAGATGTCTTTCCTCATGCCTGGCCACCAAAACTGCTTTTGTATTAAATGCAAAGTCTTCAGATAGCCAAAGTGGCCAGAAATCTTGTTGTCGTGACTATGGGTCAAAATCTCCCTCCTCAGTGCCTCGGGTATGTATGTTTTATCTCCTTAGCATCAACTCCCATTGTCCTGTTGGCACAACCTCTCCTTTTCCACTGTTTCTAAGTCACGGTGGGTGAGTGCAGCCTTCAGCTTTTCCAACATAAGAACATAAGAGAAGCCAATGTTGAATCAGGCCAATGGCCCATCTAGTCCAACATTCTGTCACACAGCGGCCAAAATATACCAGGTGCCATCAGGAGGTCCAGCAGTGGGGCCAGGGCACCAGAAGCCCTCCCACTGCTGCCCCCTCCAGCACCAAGAATAGAGTGCATCACCTGCCCCAGACTGAGAGTTCCCATCTATACCCTGTGGCTAATAGCCACTGGTGGACTTCTGCTCCATATGTTTATCTAATTCCCTCTTGAAACTGTCCATGCTTGCAGCTGCCACGACCTCCTGTGGCAGTGAATTCCATATGTTAATCACTCTTTGGGTGAAGAAGTATTTCCTTTTATCTGTTCTAACCCGACTGCTCAGCAATTTCATAGAGTGCCCACGAGTTCTTGTATTGTGAGAAAGGGAGAAAAGTACTTCTTTCTCAACCTGCTCAATCCCATTCATAATCTTATAAACCTCGACATGTCACCTCTCAGCCGTCGTTTCTCCAAGCTAAAGAGCCCCAAGCATTTTAACCTTTCTTCATAGGGAAGGTGTTCCAACCCTTTTATCATTCTAGTTGCCCTTCTCTGCACTTTTTCCAATGCTATAATATCCTTTTTGAGATGTGGTGACCCGAACTGTACACAGTATTCCAAATGAGATTGCACCAATGATTTATACAGGGGCATGATGATACTGGCTGATTTGTTATCAATTCCCTTCCTAATAATCCCCAGCATAGCGTTGGCCTTCTTTATTGCAGCTACACATTGTGTAGACATTTTCAGCGAGTTATCCACTACGACTCCAAGATCTCTCTCTTGGTCCGTCTCTGCCAGATCAGACTCCATCAACGTGTATTTATATTTAGGATTTTTGGCTCCAATGTGCATCACTTTGCACTTGGCCACATTGAACCCCATTTGCCACGTTGACGCCCACTCACCCATCCTCAACAGATCCCTTTGGAGTGCCTCACAATCCTCCCTGGTTTTCACCACCCTGAACAACTTTTTGTCATTGTCAACCAGTCGCATTGTCATTGTGTCAACCAGTCACCTTGCTCTGCCTCCCTCCCCACTTTCATCTGGCTACATGTTAGCACAGCCCCTCCCAACTGGGCAGGAGAAAACACAGTGTCTATGACCTCATTGTGCTGACTGGAGTGTTGTGGAAGGTGTGAGAGGGCATCAGCCAGAAAATTAGCCCCTCCCTGGAGGTGCTTTAGGGTGAATCGAAACAGAGAGAAAAATTCTGCCCATCTGAGCTGCTTGACATTAAGGTGGCAAGGTGTTTTCAGAGCTTCAAGATTTTTATGGTCTGTCCATACTTCAAATGGTACTCTTGCCCCCTCCAACCAATGCTGCCACATGGTCAGCTCCAACTTAACGGCCACAGTTTCCCTGTCCCAAACCACCCAATTTCATTCTGTCCCAGAGAAATTTCTGGAAACATAAGCAAGGGGGTGCAGCTTTCTTCCTGGCCCCTTTGCAGGATTGCCCCTCCCCATCACCACATCAGTTGCGTTCACCTATGTCCAGATGATGTAGAATGGGTTCTGAGGTGAACAGCACTTTTAAATTCTCGAATGCCTGTTGGTACTCAGAAGTCCATTGTAGCTTACTTCCCCCCTTCTTCGCCTCTGGACTTTTCCCTTTGGTCTTTAACAGATCTGTTAGGAGCAAAGACACTTTGGTGAAATTAGGGATGAATGTGCAATAGAAGTTAGCAAATCCTAAGAAGGATTGTAACTGTCTCCTCATGTGTAGGGCTTCCCACCCCACTACATCTTATACTTTCTTGGGATCCATTCCCAAACCTTGCTGAGTGATGTGGTAGCCCAGAAAATCTATATATGATTTATGGAACTCTCACGTGGACAGTTTTACGTAGAGATGGTTATTGTAGAGGGCCATTAGTACCTCCCTCACTAGTTTTACCTGTGAGTCCATGTCTTGCATGTACACCAACATGCCATCAAGATACACCACAACCCCCTTGAATAGGTGCTTGTGTAACACTTCATCGATCAAGTTCATAAACACACCTGGGGCTCGAGCCAACGCAAATGGCATAACCAAGTACTCAAATTGTCCCAAGGGGTTGTTAAATGCAGTCTTATGCTCATCCCCCTCCCTCATTCACACCCTGAAGTATGCATCTCTTAAATTCAACTTGGTGAATATTTTCCCCTTAGCAGCCTCCACCAATAAGTCTTTAATCAGAGGCAAGGGGTAGGCATTTAACATAGACACAGAATTCAGACCCCGGTAGTTCATATACAACCTTAGCCCCTGCATTCGTCTTTTTCTGGAACAGCACTGGTGCAACCCAAGGGGAAGTGGCCAGCCAGATGAAACCCCACTCCAGGTTTTTGTCAATGAAGCAGTGTAGTTCCTCCCTTTCAGTGGGGCTCATGGCATACAGCTTCCCTTTAGACATTTTGTGTCATGGTAAGATTTCTATGGCACAGTCAGTCTTTCAGTGAGGGGGTAACTCATCTGCTTCCCTCTCCTTAAACACCCGTCCTAAGTCTCTATATTTGGGTGGGATGGCATTTAACTCCTCACGCACTGTCATTCCTGCCCCCGACCCAGTACCTGAGGGCTCGGACGTGACCTCAGAGACACCCCCTGACCCAGCACCTAGGAGCTTAGAAACCAAGGACGTGGCACCTTTAAGTCCCTCTGGTGTGCCGGAGTCCTCAGGGAACCTAAGTGCTGGGGAGAACTGACTCCCAGCTACGAGGCAACGAGCACCGGGGATGGATACATCACCACCCGACTTGCCCCCATGGGTGGACCGACTGCGAGATCACAGGCACAGAGACTTAGCGGCCCGGTGAAAGGAGGCATGTGTGCATGGGCAACGGTCGATGAGCCCAGAGTACTAGCCGAAGCCAGGACCTCGCAACAGCCTGCTAATTGAGTAACAAGCCAGCACGGTACTTAAGAGCATCACCGGCCCTGAGCAAACCGTGTTGGCAAACTCGTCATTAGACCACCCAGCTTGCACCTCCTGTTTGACCTACACCTCTGATAAACTTCCTGGCTCCAGACCTCGGCTCGTACACTGACACTTCCTCTGGCTTTTAACCCCGGCTCCGCTCCTTGACTTGACAAACAGTAATGACTGATGACGGCTTTTGTGTACTGTATTTGGACTTGTTTGCTTGGACTTCTGGTGATTCCTCTGGCTGACCCCTGGAACACTCTTTCTGACTACTCTCTTGGACTATCCTCCTGTACCCGGCCTGCGGGCCCTGTCGTGACATGCACCAGGCAAACCTCTTGGCCATGGGGCAGGTCTCCTCCCCCCATGCTGGGTTCCATTGATGCTCCTTACAGTGGGGATATAGAAAAGTCAGAGTCCTCCCAGCTCCACTGTACGTACAGGTCATGGGTCACCAGCCAAGGGTTACCCAATACCATGGGGAACTGAGCTGTGGGATGCACTATGAACAATCTCTGCTCCCAATGTCCAGAAACTCCTATGGACAACTCAGTCTGGTACTGGCACGACTGTACAGTGGTACCATCCGAGTAAACACCACCAGTTCTTTTAGTTTCATCACCCCAGCCCCATAATTAAGGTTGGGCTCATTAAGTCCTGAGAACACCCGGAGTCAATGAGAGCCCTCACCCGCATGTGGGTCCCAGCCCTGGGGTTTAAAAATAGTAACAGGGAGGTACAGATACTCACCAATTCTCATGCCGGGCCATCACGGACCTGCTGGCTGGTGCCCTTCACAGCAGGTCCTGGCCTTTTCCCTGCACCCAAGGCTTGTCACATCGCTGGAGGAAGTTGTCCCCAGTGATGGGAATTCTGTGACTTGCAGTGCTTTAGGGGACTTGCGTCTCTTCCCAGGTAGCTTCCCCTTCTTTTCTTGGTAATCTTTGCACTGCTTCCCCTCCTCACGCCTCTCACGGTCCTCGGGTCGGGTCATCTCAGAGCCACCACAGGCACAGGCTCCCTTTCAAGTGCTGTTCTCAATTCCCGCCGGGTAGCAATCCTCTACCCCGTGCTCCTCTGAGCCCCTTGCCACCCCAGGCTGGGGCCTTATATTGATAGAGCTTTACCAGGTTATGGCGGTTTTCTGCTTCACATGCCACCTGAATCTACCTTGCCAGGGTTAGTGGGTTATCTTGGGCTAGTGCCTTTTCTAGGATGATAGTGTTTAAGCCCACCCAGTAGAACTCAATTAGTACTTCCTCTGGCCATCCCAGGAGTTTAGTTGCGGTGGCTTTGAATTTGTCTGAATACTCCTGGACCAAGCGAGTACCTTGGTGGATCCCCCTCAGGTGGGTTTGAGCTTTCTCCAGTTCCAGGGGATCCTTGAACTGGTGCTGTAGGGCCTGCATGAAGAGATCAACATCTTTTAGCTCTGGTGCCATCACATTGTACAGACTGACGAACCAGCCAGTGGCTTTGATCCACAGCCGAGAGCCCACGAAATCCACTATTTGCTCATCTGATGCAAAGGTGTGGCCCTACTCCCGCAACATCTTCCACACTTGTATTGCAAAGAATGCCAACTTGGTGGGGCTCCCGTCAAAGGTCACCTCCAGGGCATCTCGGGGCCTTTCGCACTCCATACCTACCTTGCGAGGTGGTGGGGCAAGTTAAGGTAACTGTTCAGCCTCATCCCCACCCCCTTCTTCCTCTTCTTCAGAAGATTCGGATACCTCCTTCTCCATCTGTTCTTTCACCAACTTGGGTAGATTTCTCACCAAATACTGGAATCTGGCTTTCAGCGCCTTCAAATCTGAGTGCAAGTTGGAGTGGGTCTTTTCTGCAGAAGAATCCTCTTCCCACTCTTCCCGTATCTTTCACAGGTCTGGGTCATCTTGGAAGGTGTGTGAGACACAGCACCATTCCTGTTCATTCCAACCCCAGGCTCCTTGGAATCCTGGGGTGCTCCCCAACCAGACCAGATCATCTCAGCGATCGGGGGGATGGAAATACAGATATGCATTCTTGATTCCTGTCTCATTCTACACAATTCTGGAGGGTCTCCTGAGCCTTCTGTGCAGACTTTTAATAGAGCTCAGGGGGCAGAAATAGGAATACACAAAACTCTCATTGTGTGAGCAAAATTCACACATAGTTTCACTAAATCCAGCTCTCCAGTAGTAGATTTTTTTAAAAAAACTCTCCTTTGTCACTCTGGTCACTTTTTGCATTTCTTCTTGTGGTGGAAGTCCATACGATAGATTGCTAACATGGCACAATACATTGAAGAATGTTCTGGCTTCCAAACAGAACTTCCATTTTGTGGAAAATCTGGTCACGAGAATCGCTTCTCAGAAGTTACTCACTAGAAACACCTGACCCTGGTGGGAGATCAAGCTAGATGAAATCCCAACTTAGCAACCAGAGTCCCATTTTTTTCCACAGCTCTACATGTTTCCACTGCACCTGTCATTTTGAGGAGACAAGGCCTTGTTTCATTTTTATAGCTTTAGGGCAGTTTGGAAATGTGTCTTGAATGTCGGTGGCTTGATGGCTGCTGATGACATTCCTTGTTTTGTGATCTGATGTCAATTATTTATCATCACCCTCAAGTGGCTTGGTCAGGCAGCTTGATACATTCAGTTTCAGTTTTCAAAAGAAGTGAGGAGAGTTTGAAGGGCTGCATTGTGCAACAACAGGAAATTGCTTCAGTGGACTAGACTGAGGTTAGACAGGAACAGCACCTAGCTGACCATGAACAGTATTTCAGGCTGCTCTTGGGGGAAGCGTCAGGATTCCAGAGATTGGGCATTTTACAGAAAATGTCATGTTGTTTTGGATTCATTCAGGATTAATTTAAGAGCATTTCTTATGATTACATTTATGCCTCATAAGAACCATAGCAAGGATATTAAGGCCTGATAAGCTGTGAATAAAATAGCAATGTAGTTGAAAAAACAATGAACTGATTTAAAACTGAGGTGCCCCTTAAGTTGGGGCAGAAAACTTCCCTCCATCATTTCTGAATAGTGCCCAATGGAACATTATTGCATAGGAATTTTCAGTACAATCTGAATTCCTGCTTTTTGCTACTGATTGTATAAAGTGGTAGGTCAAAGTGGCAGGGAACATCATAGCAAAAGGATCATCCTGGCTAAGGCAGGGACAGAGAGGAGCTACAAAATGAGAAACGATAGCAGGAGAGATAAATAATTCTTTCTTCAGGCCTCATATACATTTTACAGGAAACACAAGAGTGCCACTGACTTGTCAGTTCCCAATTATGTATAGTTAAAAATGCTTTCTGGATTTATTGATTTCAGCATTACTTGTCGCAAACAGCAGCCAATGAAGCAAAGTGGGAGGCTGAGAGGAACTGTTAAAGTGATGACATCATTTTCTTTCCCAGTTACTCATCACTAGGGAGAAATTGAGATATGCTTGGCAGCAATGCCCTCAAACCATGCTGTTTGGGGTTCAGTGTTATAGTTACTTTTGGTTCCCCCCCATATTCCCTCTTTCATCCTATGTTGTTGTTTTAGCAAAAAAAACTGTATCTGGTTGTGCAGTTTAGACTATGCGGCATAAGAACATGAGAGAAGCCAATGCTCGATCAGACCAATGGCCCATCCAGTCCAACACTCAGTCACACAGTGGCCAAGAATACCACGTACTATCAGGAGGTCCAGCAGTGGGGCCAGGACACTAGAAGCCCTCCCACTGTTGACCCCCCAAGCACCAAGAATACAGAGTATCACTTGCCCCAGACCAAGAGTTCCTACCTATACCTTGTGACTAATAGCCACTGATGGACCTCTGCTCCATATGTTTATCTAATTCCCTCTTGAAACTGTCCATGCTTGTAGCCACCACCACCTCCTGTAGCAATGAATTTCATGTGTTAATCACTCTTTGGGTGAAGAAGTACTTCTGTTTTTCTGTTCTAACCTGACTGTTCAGCAATTTCATTGAGTGCCCAAGAGTTCTTGAATTGTGAGAAAGGCAGAAAAGTACTTCTTTCTCTTTCTGTTCTATCCCATGCACAATCTTATAAACCTCGATCATGTCACCCCTCAGCTAGGATTTTTTGCTCCAATGTGCATCACTTTGCATTTGGCCACATTGAACCCCATTTGCCACATTGACGCTCACTTGCTCATCCTTGACAGATCCCTTTGGAGTGCCTCACAATCCTCCCTGGTTCTCACCACCCTGAACAACTTCGTGTCATCTACAAATTTAGCCACTTCACTGCTTACTCACAACTCCAAATCATTAATGAACAAGTTAAAAAGCACTGGAGCCAGTACTGATCCCTGTGGTACCCCACTGCTTACCAGTCTCAATTTCCCATTTATACTCACTCTCTGTTTCCTATTAAATAGCCAGTTTTTGATCCACAAAAGGACTTGTCCTTTTATCCCGTGACTATTGAATTTACTTAGGAGCCTTTGATGGGGAACTTTATCAAAAGCTTTCTGGATGTCAAGGTAAACAACATATTTTTGGTTCCCCTTGTCCACATGTTTGTTCACTCCCTCAAAGAACACTAACAGGTTAGTGAGATAAGATCTTCTCTTACAGAACCAATACTGAGTTTGCCTCAATAGGTTTTGCTCATCAATGTGCCTACTAATTCTTTCCTTAATAACAGTTTCTGCCAACTTACCCAGTATCGACGTCAGACTGACTGGCCTGTAATTTCCTGGATATCCTCTGAAACTCTTTTTAAAGATGGGAGTGACATTAGCTACCTTCCAGTCCTCAGGAATGGAGGCAGATTTTAATGAAAGATGACATATTTTTGTCAGGAGATCTACAAGTTCACATTTGAGTTCTTTCAGAACTCTTGGATTTATGCCATCCAGGCCTGGTGATTTATCAGTTTTTAAGTTGTCTATCAGTCATAGGACCTCCTCTCTCATCACCTCAATCTGACTCAGGTCTTTCAACACCCCTCCTGAAATCAGCAGTTCTGGAGTGGGCAAACACTTCTCATCTTCCACAGTGAAGACAGAGGCAAAAAATGCATTCAGCTTCTCAGCCATTTCTCTATCATCCTTCAGGACTCCTTTTACCCCTTGGTCATCCAAGGGACCCACTGCCTCCCTGGCTGGGTTTCCTGCTTCTAATGTATTTGAAGAAAGTTTCTTCCTCACCAGTGTTCCCTCTAAGCTGAGTTAGTGTGAGCTAGCTCACAGTTCTTTAGCCTCTGGCTCACACATTTTTGTCTTATCTCAGGAAGGAGAGTGCCAGAGCAAACTAGTTTATGCAGGAGCCAAATCGCTCGCTCACAGCTTTAATGCCAGGAGCTCAGAAAGAAGAATTTTTGCTCACAAGACTCCACAGCTTAGGGGGAACATTGTTCCTCACATGTCCCATCATATCAGAGAAGCTACCCCTTTTAGGCTGTGATCACATGCACAATTAGCCCTGCCATGGGCGCAAATGCTGGGCAGATTTAAAGGGTGTGATCAGACACGAACATCTGGGAAACACCCCGCACCCATCGGAAAATCCGGTAGTAAATCAGTTGCAATGGGCCACGGACAGACTTTCTTCGTATCTGATGACTCCAATGCGCTCTCATGGCGTCAGGATGCTCTGATCAGGCCATTCTGACTCTGTGCTGTTGTTTCCCCCCGCTTCTCAGTATGTGCATCATCGCAAACTCCATAGGGAGCCCTCAGTGTGGAGATGCGATTCGTTGATTCCTCATTTAAGTGCATCGGAAACAAACAGAAAAAACACACACAACAACCCCGACTAACCCACAGTTGCATCTGATCATGCAGTGGCAGGCTGTGCCCACAGCTTCCAAGGACTGTGTGATTCCACAACTGCAGGTCAAATTCCTCTGGAGGAAATAGCCTTGCTTCCCCACTGCTTTCTTAAGCAGTGACCGCACCCCAAAAGTTAAAAGTGGTTATGCCAATCTTTTTGGACAACTCCCTATTTATACAAATGTAAAACTCAATAACATTATGGTCACTGTTTCCAAGTGGTGCAATCACTTTTACACCTCTCACCAGGTCTTGGGCATTACTTAGGACCAAATCCAGGATTGCCTCTCCCTTGGTAGGTTCTGTGACCATCTGCTCCATAGCACAGTCATTGTGAATGTCAACTTACTACTATTCCAGGAGTGAGTTGTAACAGATAAGTCAGATCAAAATACCTCAATCTTACAAATAAAGAAGACAGACATGTCATTTTTAGAACCCTGGAATTCTGTTTGTCTATTTTATTGTTTTTCACCATCACTACTGAGACCTATATTTCTACCTACAGTTACATTTTTTTGTCAAATGTGGAAAAGTTGTTTACTGTATTCAAGTTTACTGTATGAAAGCATGTTCAGATTGACCTTTGGGGTCCCTGACAGAGTTTCATGATACAAAGATGATGAAGAAGTGGTAATGTGATTTGGTCTTTATTTAGGGTCACAATGCTGATGATCTTCTTTTTTAAGCACTAAAATATAGCATATCCCAGAGGTTGTATATATGAATGTTTTGGGGTACTGGCTTCTCATCATTGTCCAAATCATATTAAAGACCTCATTGGATGAACTGGTAGATCATGTAGTACATTTTCCTACTGCTACCTGCAACACAACCAATTTGTATAATGAACCTAAGGAATCCATTATGGCAAATGGTATGCAAACATCCATCCAATGCCAGAGAGCATCTGCCATACTGTTCCACTCATCATCAATGAAGTATTTCATTTACTTGAAAAAAACAGTGTTTGAAGGTGGGATATTTTGCCACAAAGATGCTGATAACTTTGGCAAGGGTTATGCCTACAAGGGAAGTATATGTTAGGGATTTCAGGTAAAAAGCAGAGATAATAAATGCAGCAGAACACTTGTATTAGCCTTTTAAAAAGAGAATTTACTTCACTAATGAAGGAAGAGTCACTGGGAAATACTACAAACAAAACAAAGGATTAACATCCTGTCTGACTTCACTAATCTACATATTGACTCTTTAGTCTAAACCACATGTGCTAGCCCCAGGCAAGAGTTAGAACAAAGAACAATAAACTTTCTAAGTCTCCACCCCAGGACATCTTCTGATCTATTGATTGCCTAATTGGAGAAACCCAAAACTAACTAATTATGCATTTTGCTCTGGTGGCAAATATGTACATGGTCTGCTATTGGGTCTCTGTCTAAATAGCTAGGATATCAGCATACATAAACAAACATGTAAATTCTTCCATGATTCCAGGGAGAGAACTTGCAAACTCCAACAGTATAGCAGGATATCAAGTAACTGAAATAAGTGGTGCAGACTAGGGATGTTGTGAATTTCTCAGCAAACTTGTCCAGCGGTTGAATTTAGCTGTTTGGCAGTCATGATCAGACTGCAAACCAATCAAGGATATGTTCAGATTGCATCAAGCAACTTGGCTGCCCACACATTTGCAGCTACCCGTTCTTCGGACACTGACATGCAGTTGATTGGGCAGAATCTGCTAGCAGCCAGGTTCTAATTCCCCCCACCCAACAAAATACCTATGCAGTGAAGTTGCAAAGGGGGGGTGGGGGAAAGAAATTTCTCTTCCCTTCAAGTTGGTGGTGACAGAAGCAGTGCTTTTGATCTCTGCTTTGCAAAAGGGAGAGAAGAAAGAGCTTGCTTTCTCTATGCCAACAGAACTCCTTCTGCTATGCTTGACCATGACAGCTTCACTCATTTGCAATCACTTATCAGCAACTGCCTATTCACATCCATTCTCTGTGGTGGCTCTCACCTTTTTGAACAGCCTGCCTGAGGAGGTCTGTGATGGCCAAGTGCTTTCTCAGCTCCCCACCCCCTCCATCACAGCTTCTAGTAGCAGTAACTAAGTTGATTTAGTTATGGTGTGGGTTGCGGGTGGTCAGTAAGTCAATGTTAACTGATTATGTGCAGCTATGACAGAGAAGCCTGTGGAAGTACAATAAGAATCTGAGGTAATTTCTACTACTTCCCCTTCACCTTGTCCTACAATGATTCACACCAAACATCTGCCTTTCACAACACACACACACAAATTTATCATCTCTTCTTTAGAAGAGGTCAGTGCTTAGTGGTTTGGTGGCTAAGATATGGAATGTAACAAGTTGTTGGTTATTACAGCAAAGGACAGCAGAACTCCACTTTTTTGAAGTTACAAATTCACACACCCACAGCTTTACTGAACTGGGGCTATTTCTGTCAGAGTGAGAGAAAGAATGATTTCAACTGGAACTCCTCCTTGAACCCAAGAACCTCAGGCTATTGAAATAGGATTAACCTGTCTCTTGTGATATTTCTTTCAGATTGCTCACAAGTCCCTAACTTGCTATTTCCCTAAGGTAACTCAGGATACCAACTCTATTCCTGCCTCTTTATCAGCCCCTGAGCCCTGTGAACCTATACTATATATGTGTGCATTGTCTGCTTTCACTGGGCAAAGCCTAACTACCTAATTAATCTCATGGATTGTTTTCTCTGTTTCTCTGTCACTTCCCAAAGCCCTGTTGGAGGTAATGACAGACTTTTCCTCCACTTAACTCCCCCCCCCCGCAGATGTTCCACAACCTCTCATTGGCTGATGCTTACACCCCATGTAGGTAGGGATTTGTTGGTATGCCTGGAGGGCAAAACTAGGGGCTGTCAATCACAGGCCCCCACATTTCTATCATTTATCAGAATACACAAAACAAATATTCAGGAGGGATTTAAATAATAATAATAATAATAAGGGATTGGAACTGTTGTATAATGGAACAACTCAGAAGATCGTTTTTATAAAGGAATAGGATTGTAGCCTATTGCAATACTTATTGTATGTATCACTTAATTTCATTGCATTGTCTTCTGCCTTCGTAACCCACTTCCTCCATTATGGTGTGCCATGCCTTAGACAGGTTCTCAGTTGTTTGTTTATACTGTTTTCCAGTTCTGTAATCCTATCTCTACTGCATTGTTTATTGAATATCTTATGTTGCCTGATTATTTTTGAAAAATATTTTGTAATCCACCTTGAGTCTCAGTGAGATACATGGGCTATCAAATAAAAAAAAAAATTCTGAGCTTCCCATTGCAAAGAAAGAGGAGAAAGAGCTTTTTTGGCTCCTTCTCACCATGGAACAGTGGTCAGAGTGTGTGTGTGTGTGGGGGAGGTATTTGTGAATTTCCTGCATTGTGCAGGGGGTTGGAATATATGACCCTGGAGGTCCTTTCCAACTCTATGATTCTATCATTCTGTGAATGGAGAGACTGAAGAAAGTACACATATTAATCATAAGTCTTGGCAGGGGAAGGGAAGAGGGAGGAGAAAGCAATATTCTGGCTAATTTGAATGTCTTGGATCCCATCCCCACCCCTCGCTTTACACCAGAGTAGATGTACTGAAGCCAATGGGGCTACTCTTATGTAAGGAGATTGTGCCCTGCCCATGTGTTCTGGGGCAGGCTCATCCTGCAAGCATGATGGTGTGTGATGGGTGGGGAATGTACTTGAATGGGGATTGCAAAGCCCTGTTGAGGTTGCTGAAATATTGCAATGCTTCAGCGCATTTGCAAAAAAGAGGGGGACCTGGAAAATCAATTCTCAGTCTGAAGGTGAACAGACAGAATCATGATGGGGAAAAGTTTTAAAAAACACATGCAAGTGTGAACTGATCACACAGATAGCATGATCATCTGAACCATCCAACACCCATGAAAACCCAAAAGGCAGCTACACTCTGGAAAATGCCAATTTTAAACTTCTTTCCAAATGAAATGAAATTTTAAGAATTTTATGGGAGCAAGTCTTGCGGGAAGTTTTATGAACCATACCCGCCCAGACATATTTTTGTTTTTCATGTACACACTTACACAGAGATACTTTCCTGCAAACATCTGTGAAATGTTCAGAAGGAAACAATTGTTCCTCTCATAATCTTTCTCATAATCTCAAAGACTGTGGCTGTTTCACTGAAACCAAGATCTTCATTCGTGCTTGCAGGTTTTAATTTAACTCCTCATCCTTTTTTCCTGACAAGTCAAGAAAGGATTATAAGTGATGGATGGGGAAGAGGGGAAGCGATGAACCCAAAAGACAGGCACAGTAAGAAGTGAAAACAAGATAGCAGAGTCTTGATGTATTGGCACATTTTGTTTCAAAAGCAAATAGAAGACCTTTGAGCTGGACTGCAGTCAGAAAATCTGACAGCTAACGGTGATTAAAAACACTATAGGAATGAGTCTGAGGTGATCTTGTTTTCACAGAACTTAAAAATGAGTTATAACTTTGTTATATTCAAGGAAGTTCTTGGACAGAAAAAATTGTTTAAAGAAATGCAAGAACCTTGTCATGAAGAAAGTTAAAGGCAGTTTTTTTTGTGAGCTAATCCATGGTTGATGCCACACTATAACCCTAGCATAGATAAGGAACCGCGGGTACCAATTGGCCCAGGTCCTGTCAACCCTACGCCTCCTCAGGTGCTCCTTACCTGCTCATCCAAATCCTCTTTATCTTTTTTCTCAAGTTCCCTAAATAAGAGCGTGAATATATCTACATATTCACCCTTCAGGATTTGATCCCGCATGGCCATAGACAGGTGATCCCCGAGAGGCATCACCTGGTCTCCAAATGGTAAGGCTCTAGCCAGGACTGTCTCATATGTGGAACCCCCTGGATTTGGGCAACCCTGTCCCGCCCAGCCACCCT
The DNA here is from genome assembly GCA_029375565.1 of Gekko gecko. NCBI lineage: Eukaryota > Metazoa > Chordata > Lepidosauria > Squamata > Gekkonidae > Gekko > Gekko gecko. The sequence goes on along the minus strand of JAPDNY010000003.1, from coordinate 78,666,788 downwards.
GTGCAGGCTGGAAAGATGGTGGGGCCATTCTACCCATCCAGCATAGGGTGGCACCTGCCCTATGTCCCATGGCCACCCTCCTAGCTGTGTGAATGCAATTGAGCCCTGTGTGTCTGTGGCCTGCAAGGCTGAGGATCCAGTGGTAGCAGGACTGCTGGGTCCCCGTGGCCAAGCTGGCCATCCCCAGTAGGTGGTGTCAACCTTACCTGCATGCTGTGAAGGTCCCTTATACTCCAGCTGGTACACTTCTGCATCCTGATCCTCCAACCCAACCTTAGCTTGTTGTCCTCCAGCCTGCTGCCTAGGCTGTCCTGTAACCTCCAGAAGAGCCAAATGAGCCAGCACCTGGTCCTGAAAAGATTTATTAGTAGCCCATTTAGTCTTTTTGGCTCCACCTGACACTTCAGCCAAGGGAAAAGACCTGCCCTACTTCTTTTGAAGTGCCTCTAGCTTCTCCAATATGGCCACATTAACAGGATCCTCTTCCTCCTCATTGGAGGAGACTGCAAGTACTGGCCACTTGGAGGACCTCTTGGGGGCAGGCTGCTTACCCTTTGAGGGGTCCTGCCCCTTCTGTGGAGCCATGGTAAAGTGAGGGGCTGCTCAGGGCTCTCTTTCGGGTATGTTGTAGAGCTATCTTTAGGCTATGATCCTGCAGATTGCAGGGGGTTGAACTAGATGACCTGCAAGATCCCTTCCAACTATAACATGCTATGATTCTATGATTCTCCTGCCCAGACACCCAGGTGTCCACTCAAAGCAGGTGGAGGGGTGTGTGAAAAAGGTATTATTGGGAGAGAGGCCTAAAAGCCTTACCCCTCACAATCTTAATGGCAAAGCCAAAGAACAAAGGAATTAACTGAAATAGCCAAAGGTGGGAGGGGAGATACCAGCCTGAAGAGGCCTGCAAGGCCCACAGATGCCTAATCTGAAGTAACTCCCCAGGAAGGCCGTAAACTTGGCCTATCACCACTGCACCCAATCCCCAGCCATCTCCAAACCCAAGGGGGCAGAAGGACCACCCCCCACATGCAGCTCCCACATAAAGCCTGGAGGCCTGGTGTTGATGCTGGACTCCCCCCATGGCTGTGCTGGGGTAGCCAGTCACCACGGATACCATGCCCTGGAAACTGGATACACAGTCTGAAATCAAGACAAGCAACAGAGCCAAAGGTCAGACAGCTAGGAAATTGGTCAAAGGTTGCAGAAGTAAGGAGCAGAGACTAACAGCCAAGATCAGGTCCAAGCACACATGGTTGCTTCCGCACTGAGGCAGGTGCATGGGGGTGCTTATGACCAGTTCCTCCCTTCCCTGGGAGTCAATCTGCCAAGTCTCACAGCCTTTCACGTTGCCTTTGTAAGAGCTGCAGTCTGGCACTCTTCCTTTGCTCTTGCACATTCAGCCACTGGCTTGCCCTGTGTCTAGGACACTCAGGAGAACTAGGTGGGGATTCTGGACTTGGGGTGTCTCCGCCTTGGGGTGCTGGGCCAGGCTCTGGATCAGTCTCTCCCTCTGGCTGCACTCCTGTGTAGCTGCTGGGGCCTTTTCTTTCCCAGGTGCTGTTAAGGGTTCCTCTTCTGGGCTGACTCCAGAGGAGTAGTCAGCCTCAGCAGAGCTAGTACCCATAACAATGGCTGGACCTGCAGCCTCACAAGCTGTGCAACTGAGCCTGGAACTAGGGATGCCACTCAGTGTCCCTCGGTCAGGCCGCCTAAACAGGCCACCCCAAGCAAGCCACTGCTGTGGGTGTCACTGCTGCTGTGGGATTTGCTGCTGCCCCTTTCACTGCTGCCACTGGAGTTGCAGAATTCCCTCCCCCCCCCCCAAAAAAAAAAAAAGATCACCTGGAAGATTTACTCAGAATCACCAAATGTGCCTTATCACTGTATAGCCAATTTCACTCTGTTAGATCACTTGGGTGAACCTGATGGAGATCAAAGCAGCACCCTTCTGTTCAGCTGGTGATTTCTCTTTTTGTAAAGTTTTTTTGCGGGGAGGGTAGGGGGAAGATCCTGCAATGATCTCAACTTGAGTCCCATATACATACATACAAACATACATATGTATGTGTGTGTGTGTGTGTGTGTATAGGTTTGCTGCCCAAACCAGCCTTTCTGGGTGGGTTTTGGGTGGCAATCCATGAGGTGGAAAAAGTCAGGGAAAATGCTCAGATTCTGAGCAAGAGGCTATCTTGCAAATTCATTCTGCAATGGCAAAAATAACAGGAAAACAGAGTTTAGGAAAGAATGGGAGTGGGAAATGGGGATGTTTGAACTCAAGAAAAAAAAATAACCCAGTGACATGGGGAATGAAAATGGATCATTAAGGCAATCTGGGAAATGCCATTGTTTATAGTTTTCTTATGAGCAAAAATACTTCACCAAATTTTAAATTTTTATGATTAACAACAACAACAACAACAACTTCATTTATAGCCTGCTTTTCTCTCTGAGACTCAGGCCGATTTCGCACAAGGAGCTGCGCTGCCGTCATGCCTCCCTTGCCCCATTTTCATTGGTCAATTTCCCACTGGAAGGGTGTGGCTGCATTTTGACCAGCAGCTTCACCTGTTTTCCCCCGCAGTTTCGTGATCCTCAAAAAACAGAAATTGACCAATGGAAACGGGCCAAAGGGAGGCGTGACGGTGGCACAGCTCCTTATGTGAAATTAGCCTTATTGTGGATTACAAAAAAGGATACAAACAATTCGATCTAACAGCAAAGATCTCAAACAAATCATGCAGTGGGGCTAGGAACTGGAGGAAACAATGCAAGAAAAAAGAAGGGAATCTAAGGCAGCAAAACTATCTAAAATCTGTGATATACTGAAGAGAAGGTAGAAGATGCAGAATTGAAATAAAAGGGGTGTGATATGTACAAATAACATTGCAATATAATACAATACTATCCCTTATAGAAGCAACCTCCTGAGTTGGTTTATTATACTATATAGTTCTGATCCCTTTATAAAAATATTCTCCTGAACTTTTTGGTTTTGCACATTCTGCAAAATGATAGAAGGGCAGGTGGGGCTTTCTGATAGCCCCAAGAAGGCCATTTCACAATGGGGGAACCGCTTTAGAGAACAAGCATGCACAAGCAGTTGCTGATTTTACCAGTTCACAGGGTAAGCTTTTGGTGGTATAAAATGATATTTCAGTGATAAAATACGACATATACATAGTGTTTTCAGTGTTTAAAGTGCTTCATACCCTTTTTGACTATCTTGTAATCCTTGTAATAATGGCCCAGAAATGTAGATCAGTATTTTTATCCCTGTTTTGCAGATGGGGTACTGAGGCTGACAGAGAGCTTGCTGAAGGTTAGTGACAGAGCTCTAAACTAGGAACCTTTTGAATCATTGCTCAGCTTACTTTCAATCAAGTCTACTCAAAAGTAAGGCCCATCTTGTTCAGTGGAGATTACTGTCAGGAAAGTGTCATTAGAATTATAGCCAAATCTGAGTTTATGTCATATCATTTCTTCTGCCCATTCTGACATCTAATATGTTGATGTTTCTATCTCTGCTGTCTTCTTAATACTTTTATTTATTTATTCAATTTATATCCCGCCCTCCCTGCCAGAGCAGGCTCAGGGCAGCTTACAGAAGGATAAAACATAAGTAAACAATTGTAACATAGATAAAACCATCTAAAAACAATCCAATGTCATAAAGTGCTAGCTAGATGTAAACTAAATACATAGGGATGGCAGCAGCATTCATGTTAGCATGTTCTATGGTCTGCCTTGCTCATCAGCTTCTTGGTCTCTGTCATACACATGCGGCAGACATAGGCTATAAGCGATGGAGCCAGGGAGCAGGGCTCTGTCTTTCTCAGTAATTGTTGTTGGTGATACTGGTGATGGCGTCGGTGGCAGCTCCTTAACCAAAAGCCTGGGGGAAAGCTCCATCTTGCAGGCCCTGCAGAATTGTAAAAGATCCCACAGGGCCCTGGTCTCTTCTGGGAGTTTATTCCACCAGTACAGGGCAGTCACCAAGAAGGCCCTGGCCCTGGTTGTTGCCAGTCTGATGTCTTTGGGGCCTGGGAGGGTCAATAGATTTTGGGCCCCTGAACGCAGTGCTCGCTGGGGTACCTATGGGGAAAGGCAGTCCCTCAGGTATGTCGGCCCCTGACCATATAGGGCTTCTTTGAGCCTCAAGTATTTTCACTGGACTATGGAATCTCCTCAGAAGATTCAAGAAGATTTTGAACACAGTTGCTTAACAGAACTAAACTAACATAATTGTCATTCCTTAACCAACATTTTGTTGCTGTTACGAATTGCACAGACCAATTTTAGAGGAGAAAAATATCCTGATGAAATTTTCAGCCAATGGGATTGGATTGTGATTTGAAAATCTGAATATAAAATATGAATATGAGTGTGCTGTTTGACACAATCATGAGTAGAGGTATAATGTTTTGGTTTAACTTTGAATATACCATGATGCAATGTTATGTTGTAGTCTGGGGAAAATGAGACTTATCATACGAAATATAGTGATACATGTTATCTCAGCTGCCACTCAAATATTTCATACTGTGCACACCTTTCTTGCTTCCCTTTCTGGTCCTGACTGAACCTCTTTCCATCCTGCTATGGGCCTTATCTAGTTACTATCTACTGTAACCATAATATACCCTCCTGAGTTCATAAGAGGCCTTGAAAACTGGTAATATGAACTAATTGCAGAAAGATAGTATCAGGAAGAAAGTTATTGCAATAAGGAAAAGAACAAAAATCATACTTTTCCACCATTGTGAGTCATCCATGAGGACTAACTCGTTAATTCAGTTTCCATTTGTATATTTTTGGTACCATCCCAGAGTTTGTGGTGATTGAAAGTCTGGTGTTGCATTCATAGAATCTTAATTGTCTTGTAAATTTAGGTCCACCTGAGAAATTGTCTTCTGAATACGAATTTCATAAATCTGTGGAAAATTTGACAACATGAGAAGGAGATTGTATGATGGCTTCAACATACATGCATTTAGTAAACAGCAAATACATATTCACCCCCACATGGGTGAATGGACAATTTCTTAGGATTAAAAGAACCTCCACTTTTGATGATGATTATAAAAAAGAATCTAATAGGATGGCATTACAGTTTTTGGAAAGGGGACACCCTGAAAGAGTGGTGAATGCTGCTTTAAATTGTGCAGCAGCGAAATCTAGATTAGAACTGTTCACTGAACGGGAGGTTACTATTAGCAGCAGATTACATTGGGCAAACTCACCATTCCTTTGTGTATTAGTATCTGCTTTAATATTGATGTATGTTATAATACACCTTGATATGCTTAAGCGCTTTGTAATATCAGTCTGTGCTTTATCTGTTTAGATTATGTTGTGCATTTGTCACACATCATCTTCAAAGAGGTCTACATATCTATGGTCCTTCCCGCACTAGACCTTAAAATTTGGTTCAATCCTGTCCCTGAACTTACATTCTACACAACATGCGAGTTCACCCCTGTAATTATCTCAGGGTATTTTTGGTTTCCACATTACATTGAGGTCACCCAGTTTTGCCCTACACTTGTCCCAGGATAAATGGATGCTGTTATAACCAGGGATAAATGCAAGGTATTGTGTCATGAGCTGAACTCTGATAAAACCAGGGATGAGATCCAAATGTGAAAAGAACCTACTTAACTCACACCCAAAACAAGTGAATTATAATTATAAATTGTCTATCAATTAGTTAGCTACTGGTGCTGTTCTAGTTATTCAAGAGGGCCAGATAGCACACATGGAACCCAAGTAGAATGGAGGGGAAGACTGGTAGATAGCTGCATTCCTGATTACTATGTAATTCCAGAGAGGTAAGCATGTTAGTCTATTGTAGCAAAATATAAAAAAAATCCACTGGACTTCTGTTTTATTTTACTACTAGGAATAAGGCCTGTTGTGGAAATAAACACAACAAGCTCTAGAAAGAGGCTTTGGGAGAGAGCCCCGGCTTTGGGCATTCAGTGACAATTTGCTGTGGTGTCCTCAGCAGGGTATAATGGCACAGAGTCCACCATTTTCTCCTGAGGAACTGATCTCTGCTACCGGAAGAGCAGTTGTAATTTTGAGTGATCTCCAGCCCTCACCTGGAAATTGGCAATAGTGATTCCCTGGAAGGGAATGGCTGGTTTGGAGGGTGGAGTCTATGGCATTGTAGCTGTCTGAGGTCCCACACCTCCAGCCCTTCAGCCCTCCAGCCCTCCCTCAAACCTTACCCTCCCCAGGCTCCACCCCTCAAATCTCCAGGAATTTTCCAACCTGGAGTTGGCAACCCTATCTCCCTCCCAGCCAACCATCAACCTAATGTTATCTCTCCCCTGGCTTCAGCTTTCCATCTCCTCTCCCCTCCCTCCAGAGCAGTTGTAATTCTGAGTGATCTCCAGCCCCCACCTGGAGATTGGCAACAATGTTTCCCCATTAGGGAATGGCTGGTTTGGAGGGTGGAGTCTATGGCATTGTAGCTGTCTGAGGTCCCACACCTCCTCAAATCTCACCCTCTCCAGGCTCCAGCCCTCAAATCTCCAGGAATTTCCCACCAGGAGTTGGCAACCCTATCAGGACTGGCCCCAATGAGTTTTCTCCCAAAGGCCAATATAGGTGTGGAAAGGGCCTTTGAATCACAGAACCAAGCTTGGTTGCCTAGCAACAGGCACTGAGGAGAAAGTACAGTTGCCAGCTCTGATTAGGGAAATACCTAGAGATTTGGAGGGGTGGATCCTGTTTGGGGGGGATGGAAGGACAGCAGGGTATAATGCCAGAGGGTCTACCCTCCAAAGCAGCCATTTTCTCCAGGGGAACATTTCTGTCATCTGGAGATCAATTGTAACAGCAGGAGATCTCCAGGTCCCACCTGGAGACTGACAACTTTAGGGGAAAGTCAGCCAAAAAGCATGGAGTTGAAGAGAATGGTTTGATGGTCACTGGCTCACCTCATTAGCCAGCCAGCCATGGTGGAGCCAAAAAGGAGAGAGAGCCATTTTCAGTTTATTCTGACAGGAAAGTGGCCAAGCTGGCAGCAGGCGGGGGAAGGGTTTATGCTGAAAGTCTTTTGTCTTTTTACTGACAGAAGCAAGCTTGGTTGCCTACTAACAGCCACTGAGGGGAAAGTTATTCCCACACAGGAGCAAAGAGAAGTGTCTTCTTCCTCAGTAGAGAAAGCTGTCTGCCACTAAATCTGACAGGGAACAGGGGCTGAAGTGAAAATGGGCAGGGAAGAGGAGCAGACCCAGCACCTGGCCAATAGCATGCAAGTACTCTTGAGTGGTGGCCAATGGCCCAATGGCTGATGGAATCACTCTGCACAGCAATGGGAGAGCTGGAAACGGCCAATACGCTAACTGCAGCAACGCAGCCACTGGATTGGCACACCGTTGGAGTGACAGGTCAGCGAGCCAAATGCTGTGGGAGTGTGTGGAACATTCACCCCAAAACAGGATTATATATAAGGAAAGATGTTGCCTTCCCTAACATGATCTTGAGTTTCAGCTGCAGCGAGGAAGAAGATCCAGCAATTTTCTAACTTGGACAATGCACCAATTATTGTTTTTCCTTTTTTTCCTTCTTGCAACAATTTTTTTGGCTTTTGACAGTGACTGACACATTTCCACATGCCCACTGAACTGTTGATAATGTATGTGCTAATTCTTTCTCCTCCCATTTCTCACTCCAAAACAAGCTTTTGCCTTCATTATTTTTTTTATAGACAGCCCCCTAGGGGACATAGGGAGATTGTTTGGAGATCTTGACCTGTCTCTAATGATTACTGGAGGAAATCAGTTTCTGTTCCTTTCCCAAAGTATATCTTTTTCTCCCCCTCCTTCCCACACCCACCCAATAATTCTATAAGTAGAGCAGCTGAGTCTTCAGAGTTGTGGACCATTGTTTAATTTGTGGATGTAGGATTTGTGACAAGATACATTTTTATCTGTCTCAGTTTTGATGGGTCTTCCATAGCTTTGATATTCAAGGGTGTGGTAAGAAAATTCTGACATATAGAAGGTTTGGGCTAGGAAAACGAATCACATTCTTATATACAGATCACTGTATCAACCTTTCTCTTTGTTATTAGACTTGGCCTGTCTTAGTGAACCAAACCCCATGATCCTTTGCAAAACCCTTTGTTTCAGACAGAGTACCCCTCTCTGTCACATATGCAGAAGCTCATTTAATTCCCAGGACTTGAATAAATATAAATTATAGGTGTGAGAAACCCAAAATCTTAAAGTAATCTGGCAGAAAGAAACCATTTGGGCAGAAAGGCTATTAATTTGCAAAGCAATTGACTCCAGTGACATAGAGATTCACACCCCCACTTGCATCTTTGAGATAGCATCACAAATGTTTTATCTCTGATATTGGCAACATAAAGAACACTGTGACATAAACATCTTCGAGAGTTGTCATTCAGAATTGAAGGTGTTATCTGGTTTTGTTCTGTAAACAAGATGTAACTTTTGGAATGTGAGAAGCAATCTCCTGTCAATGGATGCACCATCAAAATGTCAATTGATGTAATTAACAATCATTATAACTCTTGTGAAACCTTTTGATCAATCTGTATAAATTCAGTGGGTTTTCTACAGATTGGAAGGTATGAGATGTTGATCACCACATTTTGTTATTGTAAGGCACAATAGGTAGCGACTGCATTTTTTTTTATAAAGAAAACTATTTGATAATAAAAATTTATATTTTTCCAAAAACACAAATACAGCATTTTAAATGTAAGCCTTAAAACAAAGTAAAATAAAATATACAAAATAAGTTTAAACTTGTGTAAAAAATAAAATCAATGCTATGGGGGGAAAATCAGTGTCAAATCTGTAAATGATACCAATTGTTGAGCAAAGATCTTCAAATATTGTAAATGAACTACAGAATAAATTGAAGGTTAGGTATTGCAAAGCCTTAAATTATGCTTTCTCTCTCTTTTTCTTTTTTGCACTTGCATGGGCTATAACAAATAAGTTAATGGTACTCAGTTAATGCCCCCAAAGTAAACTGAAAGGCCTCTGGCTTAACTCTACACATGCCAATTTAATATCATGCTTAATCTTCTCAGCAAGGAACAAATCCAATATTTCACCAAACCATTGGAGATTGAAAGGAGGGTAGGAGGAGTTCCACTTTTTTTGCCAGCACTTGCTTTACTGCTGGCAATAAATATGAAATAAGGACAAATTGTGTCTTGGGTATAACCCTATCTGCATCATAGGCCCAGGACAGACTGGCAATTTGCCCCGATATCGAGTCGCGGCAAAAACCCCCGGAGGAAACGATACCGGGTTTTCCCGTCCACACAGCGGGGGCCTCTGCCGGAAGATACTGGATGGAGGCGTGCGGGAGCGTTCAGACTGCCACGCCAGAGGCACGCTATATTCGCTGTTTCCCCATTATTTCGGCTGTGGGCACGCTCATGCGCATAAGCGCATTTTGGCGATTTTTTTTTTTTGCCCTGCAACGCCGGCACCGCATTGGGCAGTGGAGCGGAGCGCAGCCAATCACACCACTGCTGCCTCATGCCCAACGCGGGTTGCTCCCGGCTTTTCGGCTGCACGTTCAGACTCCCTGGAAGCGGAGAAACGCGCGACAAACGCAGGCTTTCAAGATTTGCGCCGGCTTTTATCAGGTGTTTTTTAATCCAGCAGTGAAGCGCGAGAGCACCGGTAGGCTACGGGTGGGGGACGCCAGGCAGATGTGCCTGTGTGAACATTCCATTTAATCCGATATTGAGTCGTTGTCAGCCCGGGTCCCATCCCGTGGCAAATTGCCAGTCTGTCCTCGGCCATAATGTGGGCTATATCAAAAGGTTATTGTATGTGATACAGCCAATCAGACTGAGTATGTTAAACCAAGAGTTCTGTATGATTCCACATTCCTGTCTCATGTGGACATAAAGCATGTGCTTATTTATATCATCTGAAGTATATTCCCTCTAGTCGACTTGGTTCAAAAGTTAGATTTAAGGGAGTCATATGCCATCTCTATAGGATTTTATATGACCGTTCTTTTATATTGGCATATAATGGAAGAGCTGGATAGGTCATCCAAATTTTATGCTTCAAGTCTACTTGCAGATCTGTTCCAATTCACATATGTAGGCTAATTTGGCATTATAGCTCCTTTCTATCATATATATATCTGAAGCAAGCCCTTGAACCTTGTTAAATCTGGAGAGATCCACAACTCAGAATGATATTTAACTATGTCATTTGTTGTTGAAAATTACCTTGGTTACTAGGGGAAAAAAAATTGTAGGTCTGTATGTCTGTCTCTGAAATGCTGGAATATATGGAAAACCTTAGCAAAAAACAAGTCCCATAGAAGCAGGGGAGAGTGGCATTAGTTGGAAACAAATACAAGAAGCGGAAATCAGAACTCACTTTCTCTCAGAACTATATTGGAGTAATAATAAAAAAACACAAATTGCAAGTATACACAATGTGTTCCTAAAATCCTCATTAGAAATCTGGGAGTCACAGAAAAAAGTCTTTCTTCCAAAAAGCTCCCAACTATCCACTTTCCTTAATCAAGACTGGTTCCTGCCAGGCCGAGAAAAACAGGCTTTCCAGGCATGGAGAAATGCAGGCATATTGCGTTTAATAGACCTGACTAAAAAAGGTGCTCCTTTGAGCAGATTGGAATTAGAAAAAAAATTAAACAGGAAAATTTTCTGGTTTCAGTACTTACAAATTCAAGATCTCCTGTACAAGCTACAAACAGAAGGAACATTCTCCAGACCGCTTAGTGAGTTTGAACAAATCATTAGGAACTCAAATGGGGAATTAAAAGGATTGATAGGCAAGCTTTACAAACTCCTAATAAGAGGAAATAAGGATACCTGTTGCAAATCCCAACATCAATGGCATCGAGATTGTTAAAAAACATTCACAGAAGAACAATGGAATTCACTTTGGTCGTCCCCTAGCAACACATCACGCATTTTTAGCATTAGATTTACCTCATTCAAAATACTAAACAGATGGTATATGACACCTGTCATCTTACACAAAATAAATCCAAAAATATCAAAGAAATGTTGGAAAAATTGTGGCACTACAGCAGATTTTGCTCATTGTTGGTGGGCATATCCACAAATAAAAATGTACTGGAGGCAGATATTAAAACAAATTTAATTAATAACTAATGTAAACTTACCTTGTGATCTGGACTCCATCTTCTTGGAGACATGGCGTGCATCCGTAAGTAACAAAAGTACAGAAACACTAATTTCTACCTTATTGATGTTAGCAAAAATAACGATTGCACAAAAATGGAAGCAAAAAAATGTCCCTACATTAACAGATTGGGAAAAAAGAATCTGGAATTGTTTTATCTATGGGCATACTTCATATAACTCCTTGGCTTTGCTGTCAGAAAAATATCAAAAAGTGGTCCCAGGCAGTATGGTTTCCTATGATCAATTATTTAGAAAATAGCAAAACCATTCCAAACAACCCGGCCTATAGAAATTTACTGCTCTTTTGATTGCATTGTACTGTATTTGACTATATTACAATCCAAAATAGTCTTAAACTTAGCATAATGTCCTGTTTGTATTGAACTTCTTGATTTTAGTTATCTGACCTGGCTAATGAAAACCAGTGATCTTCTTTTCTGTACCCTCATTGAATGTTATCCAGTGTTAAAATAGTTTTTGTATCGCTATCTATTGCTGAACACTGTTGTAACAATATTGGAAAAATTTAATAAAATATAAATTAAAAAAAAAAGAAGCAGGGCAAAAATAGTACCCATAGCCAATAATTCCAAATTCTGAAGGGTCAATAATTCCAAGAGATAGTGTTGGGGGAATACTAACATTTTTTCAGCCAACTGGCTATGGAAAAATAATTATCTAATATAAGACAATCGGAATAACTGAGTGGAGCTCAAATAAAATTCAATAAACTATATTTCAAAACCATACTTTCTCCTAGTTCAGTCTAGCGATTTTGATCCAATTTGGTAAAGTTATACAATGGCTTGGTTCAGACGTCATATGGAATTATGTGTTATATCATGGAGAGTTGAGAATGTGGTGATGATCCTTTATTGTATTGACTTGTTGACATGATCCCTTGAGGAAGAGCCTTTGCTTTAGTTTCACTCTTTACTTATTACGTTGGTTGTTGGCTGTGGCTGGTTATGGCCTAGCAGGGCCCAATAAAGTTCTGAAGTGTTTGGCACCAGGTGCTGTGAAATTATTATACCACTAACTATGGTTAGTGTGATTGTCTGAAAGTGGACCACTCTGTTAACTGTGATTAGTTAGGCTAATCTGAAGCCAAGATCTGAAATCATGGTTGGAAGTTGGCTTATTAGCCACAATTAGTCTTGGGTTTTACTTGACCTACAAACTAAGACATGGTTTGTGCCTGTACAGCATCTTCCTCACAATGCAGGCTGGGATAGGAGCTAGATCTCTGCAGAGGAGGCAGAAGAAAGAGCAAGGACAATGAAATCAATACTTGTCCTGTTTTTATAAATAAGCCATGGTTTCACATTATCTCTGAACAGAGCTGAAATGTTCCTCAGCAGTTATGCATCATCATCATCAATATATATATATACAAGAAGGGGGACCCGCAATACTCGCGGGGGGGAAGACACTCCACAGGAGAAGGAAGCAGCTGTAGGTGAGCCTTCTCTCCTCCCCCCCCAGCCCTGGCACCCACAGCGAGGCCTGCGCCCCCCCAAGCCTTCTCCCCCCAGCACCAGTCGCGAGGCCTGAACTCGGCCCGAACTCGGCCTGCCAAGTTTTCTCCCTCCCCCTTCCCTAGCTGCGGTGGCAAGGCTTGGCCTGCCTACCAAACTTCCTCCCCTCCCCCCCATGGCGAGGCCTGGCAGGCCCGCCAAGCTTTCTCCCCACTTCTCCCCCTCAGCAGCGGCTGCAGCGAGGCCTGAGCTTGGCCCGCCAAACTTTCTCCCACTTCCCCGGGCGACAGAAAGGGCTGAGTGGGTTACAGCCACTGGTGGGCCAAGCGTTCTCCTGCCCCCACCTCTTCCCTGGCGGTGGCAGTAGCAAAGCCACACAGCAGCAGGAGGAGAAAGCATCATCAGCAGGTAAGCCTCCCCCCCCGGTCCCTGGACACCAGCATCGCGGCCTGAGTGGCTGTTAGCCACCGAGCCTGCCAAGTCCCTCCTGTCCCTGGTCTCCTCCACGCCCCCTCCACCACCCCACCCCTGGCTCCAGCAGCGAGGCCCGCTGATCTCCTCCTCCCCCCGGCTCCAGCGGTCTCCTCCTCCACTGGACCCGCCAGTCTCCCCCCCCGCTCCAGCAATCTCCTCTGCTGCTGTTGTCCCCACTCGATCTCCTCCCCCCCCGCTCCTGCGGCGAGGCCTGAGCGACTTCCAACCGCTGGCAGCCGCAGTGTTCCTAGAGCGTTCCCTGCACATGCGCAGGGAACGCTCTTACTTTTTTTTGGGATTTAAATATCCCTCCTGTATTTTTTCCAAGTTTTCAGATTTTTCTGCACACCTGGGGACTGCCCCCCAGGTGCCCCCGATGTGTGGATTTAGTTATCCGCACACAGGGGCCATTTGGGAATTAGATATATAGATATATGGGTGTACAAGGGTATAGCAAACCTTTGCAAACTGGTATGTATAGTATGGTATGGGGAGATAACTATTTTGTACAACTTTCTCCATTCAAGAGTGAATGACACTCCTAAATTTGTCCAGGGTTTAGCAATCCTGTTCAACCAGGCCTTCAGCTGAGGCAGCAGGTGTCCCTGAGGTTTCTGAGGTTTTCGTCACCCATCCAATAATAGCTGGCTATTATCCATCAGTTACCAATGGGCCTGGGAAACTCTCCCAGCCAGCCAATTTCTGTTCCCACCATTTTAATGTATACTATTGTGTTTTACCTTTTTATATTTATTGTATTGCTGAAATGTTATCTGCCCTGATCTGGCTTGCAGGAAGGGCGGGGTACAAATAAATAAATAAATCCATTTAACAGGACACAGTTGTTCTGCATCATCACTTCTGCAGATAGAGGCCCAGGACAGACTGGCAATTTGCCCCGGTAGCCAGTCGCGGCAAAAAAACCCGGAGTAAACGATACCGGGTTTTCCCGCCCACACAGCGGGGGCCTCTGCCGGAAGATACCAGACGGAGGCACGCAGGAGCGTTCAGACTGCCGCGCCGGAGGCGCGCTATATTCGCTGTTTCCCCATAATTTCGGCTGTGGGCGTATGTGCGCATGCGCACTTGAGCGCTCATGTGCATAAGCGCATTTTGCCGATTTTTTTTTTTGCCCTGCAATGCCGGCACCGCATTGGGCAGTGGAGCGGGGCGTAGCCAATCACACCGCTGCTGCCTCATGCCCAACACGGGTTGCTCCCGGCTTTTCGGCTGCATGTTCAGACTCCCCGGAAGCGGAGAAACGCGCGACGAACGCAGGCTTTCAAGATTTGCGCCGGCTTTTATCAGGTGTTTTTTTAATCCGGCAGTGAAGCGCGAGAGCACCGGTAGGCTACGGGTGGGGGACGCCAGGCAGATGTGCCTGTGTGAACATCCCATTTACCCCGATATTGAGTCGTTGTCAGCCCGGGTCCCATCCCACGGCAAATTGCCAGTCTGTCCTGGGCCAGAATGTTGATAGTCACTACTCACTACTGCTGAGTATTCAAAATTTCAATCCAGAGATCTTTTAACAGAGGTCTAGTTGATGAAAAGAGCAAGTATTTAAAATTTCAGGTTAAATAGAAAAAGAAAGCTGAATCTGCAAATAAATTAACAAGGTGCTTAGTCCATATCACTAACATCTCCAGCAGGGTCTATGTTCAACACTGCATGTATTATAAATTTTTAACCATAATTTTTACCAAGTAAACAATACTAACAATCACACTATGCCCATACACATTCAATTGCAACTATCGATATATACAATTATATGTGATGTTCCACATTCACACCAATATTCTCAATAATACATCTAAAAAAGCCCCAAATAGCTCTCAAAAAGTGCAACTGCATATATGAAAGAGACCCCACTGGGTCAATTTACACAGTGGTATAAATTATTCAAAGTCTCTTATTTCAGAGTTCCAAGACGACACCAGGAGGCCAACACACCGTTCTGGAGTGTCAGTGGAATTGAATATGTGTGGTATAGTGTGATTGTTAGTATTATTTACTTGGTAAAAATTATGGTTAAAAATTTATAATATATGCCATGTTGAACATTTTGTGCACAGTGTTAATTTTATTCCTGCATCATAGTATTCTGGTGGAAGTTTGCAAGTTCTTTCCCTGAAGTGATGGAAGAATTTACATGTTTGTTTATGCATACTAAGGAGCTGCAGTGGCTCAAGTGGTTACGATGCTGAACTGCAGGCTGTGGAAGGTCAGTAGTTCAGCAATTCGAGACCCGAGTGTGCCGCATGATGGAATGAGCTCCCGTCTCTAGTTCCAGCTCCTGCCAACCTAGCAGTTTGAAAGCAAGAAATTGCAAGTAAATAAATCGGTACCACTTCAGTGGGAAGGTAACAGCGTTCCGTGCACCTTGGTGTTTAGTCATGCCAGCCACATGACCACAGAAACGTCTTCGGATAGCGTTGGCTCTTTGGCTTTAAAATGAAGATGAGCACCGCAACCCTAGAGTCGGATTCGACTGGCTTTCGAGCAACGGAACCTTTACCTTTTACCTTATGCATACTGATATCCTAGCTATTTAGTCAGAGACCCAATAGCAGACCATGCATGTAGTTGCCACCAGGGTGTTAAAAAGCATAATTGGTTAGTTTTGGGTTTCTCCAATTGAGTAATCAATATATCAGAAGATGTCCCAGGGGTGGAGGCTTATGAAGTTTATTGCTCTTTGTTCTAACTCTTGCCTGGGGCTAGCACATGTGGTTTAGACTTTAGAGAGTCATAACGTAGGTTGGTATAGTCAGAGAGGATGTTAATCCTTTGTTTCATTTGTACTATTTCCCAGTGACTCTTCCCTCATTAGTAAAGTAAACTTTCTTTTTTAAAGGCTAATAGAAGTGGGAATTTATTAACTCTGCCTTTTACACTGAAATCCCTAACAATTTCACCATTGTCCCTTCAGTTATTTCATTATTACTTCCTGTGGGTATAATTTCTGAGCAAAGGAATTTACTGAAATAATTGAAAGATAGGCAACAAGAAGCATCTTGGCCTGGTTTCTAAATGGGAAAAATGTGGTGAAGATATGATCATTTACCCCAGTGACAGCTTGCAGATACTGGTAAAGCCCAGTTACTGATCCTTTGAAAGCTGGGCCAATGCCCATTTTTTCAAGTAGCGATTCCAAAAGTTTCCATTCAAGGCAATCAAACGCCTCTTCAGTATCTAAAACAACTAACACAGTTGGTAAATTGTTGTGTTTCCTATGATGAATTATATATAGGACACTATAAGGTTAGATGCAGACTAAATTGACAGTTTCTATTTATTCCTTCTTCCTGCTGTAAATCCACCCCCATCTTTCATTCCTCTGGGTCCCCTATCTCCTAGGAGCAGCATTTCATGGAGATCAGTGAGCTGTAATGGGAGAGGGAGGCAGGGAATTTCCATTCTGCCACTGGAAAATTTAGTCTGCATCCAACCCAATATCTCTTGGCCAAAGCTCCCTCAAAGGTGTGCAGTCTTGTGAGCAGAAATTTTACCCCGTGAGCCAAAAAATTGTGTTAGCTTTCAAATTGTGAGTGGGCTGACATTTTTAAAAAATTCAGTTTACAAACATACAAATATATCTGCCATAACAATAAAAACTGGTAGAAGGTATTATATAATATGGAGGAAATTTCTATACTGTAGGAAAATTGCCCCTCCTTACCCTAGTATTTGGGTGCTGTGCTGCTTCCCTCCCTACTCTCTGTTGGGGCAGGACGGTTTTGTCTTCACACTTCAGGATAGTTAGTCCCCTGAGTTCAGATAATACTCTGGTCCCTTGCCCTTATTCCAGTGGTAGAGTAAAAGGTAGGTTTCCCCCACCTTCCATCTGTGTTGTTTTGATGTGCTGTTCACTCATTTTTATTATAAGTTTTTAATATACTGATTTTGTTTCAGGAGTTTGAAAAATGTTTTTTAAGGAATTCTTTCCTGCTGGGGGAAGTGGGGGGAGAGAGATCTCTTTCAAGGGATATTTTTAATGTCCTCAGTTTAATTTGCCATAGGTGATGCTGTCCCAGGAGTGGGGACAATATTTGGGCAAACCTATTAGGTAGCCCCCCTAGCTGTTAAGGGTTCATTTCAACCAGAGTTGCATTCAGGAAAAAAGCTGTCTTCTCTGTCAGGAACGATTTGATTTTGCAGTCTTCCCTTCCCACCTGTGCTCTTCCCCCTGCTGGTGAGTGTTGTATTCCAGGCATCATGGAAAACTGTGTTTTTGTATTTGACCTGCTCTGAGTTGTAATGTTTTGTGCCTACAATTTTAAAATGCATATAGATTGTGATATGATGTTGCACACCTCAAAATCTCTTTCTAAAGTTACCCATATCTTTTTATTGTTGTCCGGAACATTAAAAATCTTTCTGGAATTTAGAGAGATATAAGTAAGACTCTCCTTTTTCTTCCCCTTTTTTGATATGCAAATACTGTATTTTTTCTCTTGGGGAATACATTGTTAAAGTTTTTTTTTAATTAAATAAAAGAAAAACAGCTATCCTATGTCTGGCCCTTTTCATATATTAGGCAACTAGTGTCAATGCATCATTTTAAGTGCCTTGCATAAACTGAGCCAGTATAGATTTAGAACCAGCTGTGTGTATTCAGTGTGGTGTAGGGGTCAAAGCACTGGATTAGGTTTTGGGAGACCCAGGTTTGATTCCCCACACTGCTTAAACTACCTCACAGTGAGAGACAATATAAGAAAGAAAGAGAGGTGGAAAGAAGAAAAGAAAGAGAGGTGGAAGGAAGGAAAGAGAGAAAGAATGAAAGCTGAAAAAAGAAAGAGAGAGAAGTGGAAAGAAGAAAGGAAGAAATAAGTGAAAGAAGAGAACAAAGAGAGGTGTAAAGAAAGAACATAAGAACATAAAAGAAGCCAATGTTGGATCAGGCCAATGGCCCATCCAGTCTATCACTCTGTCACACAGTGGCCAAAAATACCAGGTGCCATCTGGAGAGTTGGATTCAGCTAGCTTTTGAGCAAAGAAAACCTTTACCTTTACTTTTTTTGTATATGTGTTTGTGTGTGTATAAAAATCTGGCATAACTAGTATTTTGTGTAAGTTTCCTGAATTTAGAGTGCCTTTTTCTTCTTACAAGAAAACTCAGCCCATGGACATTATCACTTAAAAAGATTAATGGTTCATTCTGATTTTGACAAAGGGAACTTTGAACTCTTGATAGCTTATACCTTGAAAATCTTGTTGTCTCTAAGGTGCTACTGGATTTGAATCTAGCTATTCTACTGCAGACCGACATGACCACCCTTGGAAACTGGTTCATTTGTGTCCACATGACTTAAGGATTTATGTACCAAAAGGCTTGCCTCTTAACCCTGTTAGCAAAGTATCACAGTGAAATATTATTTAATCAATCCATGTTAGATATGTATGCCAGTGCAAGCAACTAAAGGTACTCTGAATATACATAAAGGAGACATACAACAATCAATCTAAAAAACAAAACAACAAAAAAACTCAGAGCATGTGCTCCTAACTGTTGTGGGGGAAATATGATGGAAATCCTAAGAGACACCAAATCCCCCCCACAAAGAGTAAAACTTTAGTTCAGTTGCGAAAACTTTAGATACATTAGAAGACAATTCTGAGGCAAATGTTATGTGCTTAAATGGCAAAACACTAATTCTGAAGCTTCCACAAGCAGGGGGAAAGGATTAGCATTGAATGTTTCTTCTCTCCAGTACTCAGAATGATCACAGAACTGCAGGAGTAAATTTTCCTGTTTGCCCAGGCATCTTTTCCTTCTTTTGTCTGTCTGTCTGTCATCTATTCAGACACCCGGAGGAATTCTCCTTTCCAAGGCAATCTGGAGGCTTGATTTCTGGAATCCTAAACATCCTTATGCTGTATTTCTGTTCTCTATAGACTTTGTCCCTATGAAATACTTATAGATTAGAAGGATTTTGCATGGGAATCACCATCTAAAATACAGACTTGCTTTGCACAAACTGTCCATCATGGGTTTCAAGGCCTACCACTTTTCAGTTTCAACAATCTGAATAGCAACATTTTGAAACCTAGAAAAACCCTGACATCAGAATCAAGAAACTGGCCTAGTGTCTCAGGTCTGGCACAGCTAGCTATTAATGGTAGCACAGGGAAATGTCCTGTCTCTGAACAAATGAAACGCCAAGCCATGAGCCCTCAGTCTGAAGGGATATAGCAGAGTCTGGATCTTAACTAGGTTTTTAAGAAGTCAGAACTACTTTCAGTTCCCACCTTTTCAGAAAAATTTCTAAAGGACAAATTATGCCTACATGTTGTGCTTTCAAGGTTTTCCACTTGATCTGTTATGAGTTATGACTTCACCTGAAATTTCTGCTGCCAAATCAAATGCTGCCCTATCTATTTCATATAGCTTTGGGTTCATTTCCTTGAGATTGAATTGCCAAGCCTGTACTGGCAACCAGTGGGAGACTGGGGGATGGAGATGGAGGGCAGTTGACCCCAACAGCCTGCTTGCACTTCTAAGGGAATACCTGGAATTAACATCACACCTCTCTAGGAATTCCTAAAGAGGCATGACATCACACCTGGGTTTCCTATAGAAATGACATAATTCCAACTTTTAAAATCTTTCTCACACCAAGTAACCCAAGGTTGAGATGGTCTTTAATTGGAGGCAACATAATGGCTATGCCCAGGGCTTTTTGATTGATTATATATATAGGCACCAGGACTCTCAAGAGGGAAATGAAGATTTCAGTCTGTATGCTGAAAACTCATGAACTTTTAAACATTTTAAAAAGAATGTTGTTGAAGAGGTTCCAGAACTCTGTTCCAGTGTGTTCCTCTAGGGGGGAAAGCCTTGGCTATACCAAATTTTAGCTTATTTCCATGCTCAGTTTTCAGCTCCAGTTTAAAGAGAAGAAATTTATTTTTTTTTTGTTGTTAAATTTATAGCCCACCTCCCCACGCAGCAGGCTCAGGGCAGGTTCCAACATATCAGTCTGCACACAATGCAGATTTACAATTAAAATTTTAAATTTTACAATACCTAAATCAATTAAACAGTCTAATACTAGATGTACAATATGCCTCAAAAGATGATGTTGATACCAGTAATGTAGGATCTGCAGTCCCTGGAGGGGAGGCCATATCAGGTAGATGCCTGCTGCCGCAACTGAAAGCCTGACGGAAGAGCTCCACCTTACAGGCCCTGCAGAACTGTAACAGTTCTTGTGGAGCCCTGATCTCATACAGGAGCTCATTCTACCAGGTGGGGCCAGGGCCAAAAAGACCCTGGCCCTAGTTGAGGCAAGTCAGACCTCCTTAGAGCCAGGGACCACCAGGAGATAGAAAACAATGTTCTGCGGGGCTCATATGGGGAGATGTGGTCTTGAAGATATGCAGGCCCCTGTCTGTATAGGGCTTTAAAGGTAAGCACCAGCACCTTGAAGCAGATCCAGAATTCAATAGGCACCCAGGCAACGATATCAACACCCATGCTGCTGTGTTCTGCACTAGCTGTAACTTCCAGAGCAGAGTCAAGGTTAGCCCCCCACAGAGAGAATTACAATCTGGAAGTGACTATTGCATGGGTCACTGCTAGGGATGTGCATTCGGTTCATCCGAACTGAATGCACCCCCAAAAATGGCCCATTTGGGCCTCTTTTGGGCTGCTCTGGGCCAATTCAGATTCTCTGATCTGAATCAGCTTACCACCAAATTGCTGCCGAAATTCGGCAGCAATTCAGCCCCATTATATACTATGGGCCATTGATATCAATGGCAAAAACATAGGGTATATTCTGAGGGCTGGAGGGGAGGCAGTTTAAGACAGATACTCCACGCTCACAGGGTAGCTGATGGAGACTCTCTCCAAGTCACTCACCAAGTTTTAAGAACATTGAACCAGGGGGTCCAATTCTACAGGCTCCCAAATAGGTTGCCCCCATTCCCTCCATTGTTCTATATGTTGGATATACGGTGCTGTTAGTGGCTCTGGGGGGGGGAGGGGTTTGAGGGAGAGGCTCCAAATTTTCAGGTAGCTTTGGGAGCCTCTCCCCACATAAACCCCCTTGTCCCAAAGTAATTGGACCAGTGGGCCCAATTCTATGGGCACCCAAACAGGTTACCCCCATTACCTCCATTGTTTCCAATTGGGAAACCCAGCCAGCAGCACTTAAGGCAGGCAAGCAGGCAGCACCTAGCAGTCAGACTCTCCCAGAAAATCTCAGGGAAAGAGAATTG
This sequence comes from Gekko gecko, assembly GCA_029375565.1. Lineage (NCBI taxonomy): Eukaryota > Metazoa > Chordata > Lepidosauria > Squamata > Gekkonidae > Gekko > Gekko gecko. The sequence goes on along the minus strand of JAPDNY010000003.1, from coordinate 78,645,410 downwards.
TCTTGGAAGGTGCTTGTTTGCCATGAGAACAAGTGGCACACTCCAGAACAAGTGGCACTGTGGCCATGCAAGCATGCCACAGTGCCACACAGAAACCCAAAAGACCAACAGGAACAACATTTGTACAGGCCCTGCCTTGTATAAATTGATGGTGCAACTGCATTGGACCACTCACACACCACACACACATAAAAAAGAATATTTATAGCACTGGAAAAAATGCAGAAAATGGAAACTACAATGATAAGAGGAGGACGCTTTCCTATGAAAAAAGGTTAAGGTGCTTGGGGATCTTGGCTTTGAGAAACAATGACTGAGGGGTGACATGATAAGAGGTTTACAAGGCTATGCATGGGATAGAGCAGGTAGAGAAAGAAGAACTTTTCACTCTTTCTCACAAGACAAGAACTCGTGGGCACTCAATGAAATTGCTGAGCAACCAGGTTAGAAGTTAGAACAGATGAAAGGAAGGACTTCTTCACCCAAAGAGTGATTAACACATGGGATTCACTGCCACAGGAGGTGGTGGTGGTGGTGGCTGGCATGAACAGCTTCCAAATGGGATTTGACAAACATATGGAGGCTGGAGCAGAGCAGTGGTCCATCAGTGGCTGGTGTTCAGGAGTTGTTTTTTTAAATATATATATATATATATATATATATATATATATATATATATATATATATATATATAAGTAATCCAGTACTATTAAAAGAGGTGAGGGGGTTGCCTCCCCTGCACCAGAGCATCACTTGCCGAGGACCAGAGTTCCTTCTTATCTATAGCCACTAGCCACCAGTTTAGGGGACTGTAGAATTGGACCCCCGGTTCAATGTTCTTAAAACTTGGTGGGTATCTTGGGGAGAGCCTCCCGCAGTTACCCTGTGAGTGTGGAGTATCTCCCTCAAACCCCTCCCTCCAGCCCCCAGAATATACCCTATGTTTTCACCATTGAGTTCAATGACCCATAGGATATAATGGGGCTGAAATTGACATTCGGCTGGCCCAAAGACTCCCCAATGGGGCTTGTACTGCCGAAATTGACATGCAGGAGTCTTTCTGCCACCAAAATTGATTCTGCCTGATTTGGCTGAATCCGAATCAGGCTGAATTTATTTTTTTGCACACCCCTAGTCACTGCAGCCAGGTCGCTGGGGGAGAGCTATGGGGCCAACTGCCTGATCTGCCTCAGATGGAAAAAGGAAGATCTGGCCATGGTGGTGACCTGGACCTTCATAGTCAGCAAGGCATCCAGGAACACCCCCAGCCTCTTTACCCTTGGCTCTGGTACCAACGGGACCCCATGGAAGGCTGGGAGCCTGATACCCAACCCCTCATCCCCACAGCCCAGGTGCAGGACCTCTGTCTTCAATGGATTCAGCTTCAGTCTGCTTTACTGTAACCATCCAGCCATGACTTGTAATGCCTGTCCAGGTGTTCAGAGGCAGAGTTGGGATGGTCCTCCATTAGTAGATAGAGCTGGGTGTCATCTGCATACAGATGGCAACCCAGCCCAAACTTCCAGATAATCTGGGTATATATATATACATATATATATACATACATATATATATATATGAGACAGAATGAGCTCCCGCCTCTGGTCCCAGCTCCTGCCAACCTAGCAGTTTGAAAGCAAGAAATTGCAAGTAAATAAATAGGTACCACTTCGGTGGGAAGGTAACAGCGTTCCATAAGCCTCGATGGTTTAGTCATGCTGGCCACATGACCACAGAAAGATCTTTGGACAGCACTGGCTCTTTGGCTTGGAAACAGAGATGAGCACCGCATCCCTAGAGTCAGATTTGGCTGGCTTTCGAGCAAGGGAAAACTTTACCTTTACACATATATATGCCACCTTTACTCAGAGCTTGAGCTGCTGCAGGTAAAGACTAAAGTTGTAGTCCTTTCTGCAGATTGTGGCCATTTTATTTTTGTTGTTTCCTTTCTCCTCAGACATTTTTAATAAGAGTGCTTTCCTCAGCTTTAAAAAGTCATCACCCTTAAGCAACTTATTTATCACTCTCAGCAGGAGTGCTAAGCAGAAAGCAGGTAAGCTCTGTTGTCAGCATTGAGAGTTCCAAGTTTAGAGTGTCATTCTAGTTAGGTGACATTGCCTTCCTCTCTCTCATTACTGTACTTGAAAGAAAAAAAAACACTAAAGTATCGTAGAGTTGCTGTGCTACTGAATTTAAAGCAACTAGCCTCCATGTCCCTGACTCTGTGCATATCATTACACAGTCCCTGTATTAAAAGAGAATTTTTTACACTAGCTAATATGTTGATACGAAATCTATCATTTTCTTACATTACTAACACACTGTGAACTAGGACATGATTCTAATTGTTATGATAGCTACAGGTCATAAGAATGTAAGAACATAAGGGAAGCCAATGTTGGATCAGACCAATGGCCCATACAGTCCAACACTCTATCACATAGTGGCCAAAAATACCAGGTGCTATCAGGAGGTCCACCAGTGGGGCCAGGACACTAGAAGCCCTCCCACAGTTGCCCTCCCCCAGCACCAAGAATAGAGTGCATCACCTGCCCCAGACTGAGAGTTCCTACCTATACCTTGTGGCTAATAGCCACGGATGGACCTCTGCTCCATATGTTTATCCAATTCCCTCTTGAAGCTGTCCATGCTTGTAGCCACCACCACCTTCTGTGACAGTGAATCCCATGCGTTAATCACTCTTAGGGTGAAGAAGTACTTCCTTTTATCTGTTCTAGCCCAACTGCTCAGGAATTTCATGGAGTTCCCATGAGAGAGGGAGAAAAGTACTTCTTTCTCAACCTGCTCTATCCCATGCATAATCTTGTAAACCTCTATTATGACACCACTCGATCGTCATTTCTCCAAGCTGAAGAGCTCCAACTGCTTTAACCTTTCTTCATAGGGAAAGTCAAACTATACGCTGCATATCCAAAGAAGCCATAGGTATTTTCTGCAGGGAGCCAGCACATTAGAGTGTCAAAATGGACCGGGAAGATCTGAGTTCAGATCTTTAATATGCCATAAAGCTCACCAGATGCCATTGGGCCAGTCACTGTCTGTTTTGAATATTGCTGTGAGGTAGGGTTGCTAACTCCAGGTTGGGAAATTCCTGGAGATTTGGGGATAGAGCCCGGAGAAGCAAGGAGAAGGACCTCAGTGAGGTACAATGCCATAGAGTTCACCCCCCCAAAGCAACCATTTTCTCCACTGAAACTGATCTCTGTAGTCTCTGGAGATCAGTTGTAATTCTGGGAGAACTCCAGACCCCACCAGGAGGTTGGCAAGTTAGTGTCAGGATAAAAGTGTGTATAGGGGTTATGTATGTCACCTGTAGTACTACAGAGAGAGAACTGGATGGAAATATGACCATTCAAAGTTGAGGAGGAAATTGTATGCCCTGCTTCTGGAGCATCAGGTTGGCTGCCACAGGAAACAAAACATTTGGCTATATCGACGATAGATTTAATCCAGCAGGGGTAGTCCAGCAGGGGTAATCCAGCAGGTGGAAGGGGTATGTGACTCTTTCCAAGTGGTTTTTCTGTCTGTGTTCTCTGTGCTCGTACATATCTGGCCTGACCTGCTCCTTCTTTTTTGTTTGTTTACAGTTTCTAGGACATGGAAGCCATTTTCTTATCACATTTCAAAGAGCAGGTGAATGTTAAACACTGACAATATGTAGAATGAGGGGGAAAACATAACGATGGTGAATATTCCTTTATGATTGGCTATGCTATACTTTATGGAATTAACTGGACAGGGTAGGGCCTTTAGCTCTACAGGAAATGATTTGGCTTGGACCAGCATTTCAGGGACTATTGGGGGCTACAGTGGGAGGGGGGAAGTGAGACAGGCAAAGTCTGTGGACAGAAATCCTTCCGTCTGTGGAAATACTTTGGTAGGTCCAAGATATTGTGTGGTCTTGACTGTCACTCAAGTTAACCTATGTTGCACTGCTGTTTTGAAAATGAATTAAAAATGTAGTACATAAAGAGATGTCTCACTCCGTTGCTCCATTTTGGTCAATGACTGGCAATGTCTCTCCAGGATTTTCAAGTGGAGATCTTTCCTAACCCTGATAACTGGTGTTTCTCTCTCTCTTTTTTTTAATAAGTAGAGATGGTGGAGATTACATCTTGGCACACAAAGCATGGGCTCTGCTACTGAGCTATGGCCCCTCCAAACATACGTGTCCTTCAAAAGTGCTGTATAAGTGCTTAATAATTAAAAGACTTCTTGATTTGTGTCTCCAGAGGTGGAATACTGTAGATGTCTATTTTAAATCCATGCCCTGAGTTACAGACCGGGAGCACTTAGGTAATTGTAATTACAAGCCAACATGTGGATAATACCCAGGCTGTATTTAAGGCCACAGATAGCCACAACTCCCATATGTCAATGACGGAATGAATAATGTGGGGATCAAGGTGGCCTATTTAAATTTACCTTAACCTTTTCTTCTGTGCGACTGCAGGAGAAGAGTAATTGACTTAATTAAGCTTTAATCTTGGGAAATATTGCTCACAGTTAAGCTTTCCCACAGTCCAGGCATCTCTTTTTGAACATAAATGAGGCTGGAATTCTAAAATTAAGCCTCTGTAAGATATTAAAAATCGATTGCCTATTAATGGGTGTATTCATATTAGCTCAAGTAGTCCAGTTCATTACTCAGTACAAGCCATACCACTAGGTCAGGTTGCGTTCCTCGGCTCACGATAATTTCCTGAAACTATTCGTTAGGGAGAGGTTTCCCGTTTCTAATTAAATACATTGTTAAGAGAAATCTTCAACAGCTTTAAAGGATATTTGAAACTGGCTCTGAATTTGCTTGGATTGAATAGTTGACTCAGTTCTTGTATTTTGAAATGTATAAAGTAAGAGATGACCTGCAAACAGTTGTTATTGGTGGAGAAGGCAGAGGGAGGATAGGAACCTGACGAACAGGGATTTCTGCCTTCATAAGGTCATATTTTTACCATGACACTGCTTTAACACTTAGGCAAAGTGCGTCTTGTGAATTGTATTGGACCAGTTATTGTTTGGGATTTGGCCAGGACACAAAGCCAGACATCCTTGGAATCGCACAGAAAAACAAAACAAAACTTCTGGTACACTTGAGTACTGTCTTAGAAACTGTTCAGTCAGAAAAAATGTCAAACACTGGGATAGCTGGTACAAATGGTATAAGCACAGCTTTCCTCTGGCCATATCCTAGATCAATCACCTTTCCCTCTGTTTTCTACCAAGCATTTTCCCCCTCTCATTTCTGTTTGGCTACTCTGCACTTAGAGATGAAAAACAAAGAAAGCAGCACAAGAAGACAGAGATTCCTCCTCCTCCTCCTCCTCCTCTAGTGGACAGCAAAGAAGGTGAATGACAAAGTATATTTGTCAGCGTCAGCACTGTGAAAGTGGACTTTTATTGACCAGTTGTCTAGCTTTTATTTTAAAAAGCGCAAAACTTACAAGGAGGAGGACTGTTAGTCTGTGTTATATTGTAAGTGAATTCCTTTCTTGGTTACATGCCTAAGTATCAGGAAGGGGATTTCTTAAGTTCCTGTCTACTTGGAAGAGAAGTAAAGTAGAAATTCTTTTTCTCCTAGTCTGCCTACTGGTTAAGAATATCTTTGATTACCATGCACCATGGAAACCACTTATAAACATACATTTTCCAGAAGAAATTTTCATCAGTTAGACCTGCCTCTTGCCAACCTGTGATGTGGTGATTGGATCATACCTCTATGAGATATGGGCAACTTTTTGCCAACCCTTATAGGTGAGGCTATTAAAAGGGGAAAGAGCTGGGAATTCCCAGTTCCTTCTTCTTTCTCTTTGTTCCAAGGTCTATTTAGAATGCGCATGGCTGGGCTGAAACTGCTGCAGAGCCCAAAGACTGTATTGCTACTGCAACTTGAAATTGTATAAATAAGGGTTTTGAAAACCGGGTAACTAAAGAATGCATGTACCTTGTCATGTCATCAAGAACAAAAGAAAGGTTTTTTTTTAAACTGGATTTAAAAGTGCTTTCCATTTTATATGAGAATTCCCTGTAAAAAGGAAATTATCTGTTTACCAGTAACATGTGTAGAATTCTGGATTCTGGAGCAAAAATATTAATGAATAAATATTACCTATTAAAAACTAACTCTTTGGTCTTTTTAAATTTTAACTGACCACATATTTAGGAGGCTTTTTTTTTTTTTTAAAAAAAGATAAAACATTGTCTAGCTTCAGGGTCCCCACAAACTGAAGATTACAGTTCGGGACATGCAACGTGTTGCACTTGTTTTCATGTGCACTAATGAATGCACTTATTGTTTTGTTTGGACTGCTGAGGGCTTCAGCAGAGTGAGGGTCCAGCTGATTTCCTGGCCTGAGTTTTGGTGTTGCCTGTCCCCCTGATCTACCTTTCCTTAGAAGGGTATTACAATGGATTCTGGTAGGCTCTCCTCTCTTGAGGCTAAAGTTGGTTCCCAGTTCCTTATTCACATTTCCTAGGTCCTTAATCATGAGTCCAACCTCAAATATTTATAAATTAAAAGCTCTGCACCTCATAAGAAAGTTTGGATCACCATATATCATACACCTCCACATTCAGGGGATTCTGTCCTCTAAGCAGACCTATGCCGTCAGTCAAGGTCCTTATTCAAATCTTCCCAAAATAAGTAACTTGTGGCAACCCAAATAGAAGCTCCTGCTGGCAGAACCAGTGTTTGGACCAGGCACTAATGCATGTATTCTTGTAGGGGACAGCCTCTAAAGTATGGGGATGTATGATTTGTACTGATCCAAAGATTGTTTTGGGGTGCAGTTTCCCCCCAGTTTCTGAGTGTGCATTTGTCCTACAGAAACCCCGTTTTGGAGCAGTTAGTATAAGAACGGGGCACTGGACCAGGAAACAGCATAGGTCCACTTGGACGGCAGAATCCTTTGAATATGAGGGTGTACGATACGTGGTGGTCCAAAGCATATTTTGGAGTGCAGATGACATGCAGCCATTCCAGTTTCTTATTTAAATCTTCTTCACAATACCATCTTCTTGGAGACAACCCAAATAGAAGCTTGTGGTGCCAGAACCAGTGTTTGTAGAGAACAGTCTTCAGAGTCAGGGGATGTGTGATTTGGGGTGGTCCAAAAATTTTTAGGGTTCATCTCCCTGCCCCCTTTCTGCATGTACATTTGTCTTGGAGGCACCCTATTTTGGAGCAGTTAGCAGAACTGGGCTTTGGACCAGGAAACACCACTAGTCCACTTGAAGGGCAGAGTCCCATGAATGTGGGGATGTATGATATGTGGTGGTTCAAGCCTTATTTTGGGGTGCAGATAGGCTTGCCAGGTCTGGCGGATAAGCAGGTGGGGGGTGCACTTACTGCGAGGAGAGAGGGAAGAAACTGGAAATAAATGTGACAGGCCTATGTCACCCAGGAGTGATGTAGGCATATCAGGGACAACACTCTGGTTGGTGGACAAAATGTCTATGGTAGAATTGGCTTCTAACTGGGCAATGTAAACATGTCATGTATATTTCCAGCTTCTTGCTTGTTGGGGGGTAATTCCACCCCACCATGGCCAGCTGGTTGCCAGTGGAAAGTAGTGCCAGAAATGGGGGGAGCCCTGCCTGCACTTGGGGGGGGGGTCTGGCAACCCTAGGTGCAGAGCTTTTAAATTATCCTCAGCATTTGTGGTTTGATTTGTAAACAAGAAACTAAGAAATGTGAATAAGGAGCTGGGAACTAACTTCAGTCTTGTGATTCAACATTATTGTATCAGGTCTGTAAGCCTTACAAGTACCCTACAAGTCTGTAGTAGCTGTCATTCAGGAAATTGCCTTATCTTCTTCTGCCTGGTACTTTCTCTCCATATGAAATGCAAGGTGGAGAAATGTAAGGTAATACCAACTCTCAACACCGTAGGTTAGGCACAAGGCCATTGCCCAATTCCAGAAGTGTCAAAGAATTCTGTTGGGAGAGAGATATGAAAGAAAACTGCTGTTTGAAGAATGACCAGAATTATGCAGCCTTTACTCAGTAAATGGAAATTGTAAATGAAGGTTTATTATGTTAGACCAGTCATGGGCTTTCAGTCTAATTAAGATGGATTACCTTAATAATCCTTCAGGGCTGTATTTAGAGCAGCAGTAAACCAATTTTCTGAAGTTTCCATTTAGGTGTTTAAATAACAAGTATGGGGCAACTCAGTGTTTCTTTCCAAGTTTGAATTTGAGCATCAGAATTTTGATTTGTGAACCAAACCAATATAAATGAAAACAACAACAAAAAATCCTTGATTTCCCACATGTGGCAATTTTAATGTCAATATTATCAGAACTATATCTGAACTTTCTGCTATTTTCTATCTCTGGTAAACCTCTGAGGGCAAATTACATGTTCTCTGGGTTTTCTATTTTTGTTTTTAATGATTTGCAGCCATGGGAGATGCTCATTTCCTCTGGCCTATGGCAATGGCGAGGCCATATTTAACCCTATTCCCTTTCACACCATTTCATCAAACTAACAGCTAAGCTATATGGTGTGTTTGGACAAGAGTCAAGCTGGGATTTCCCCTGACCTGACTTACCTTCCTTGCAGCCAGATGGCAAAGTACGGTGTGTGTGGGAAGGAGGGGATTTAGCCTTCCCCCCATACAAGTTCCTGATGTGAAACAGGCCTGGGGGCATTGTTTGCCCTGCTGGGAGCTACATGTGCATTTGTGGCAGTGTAAATGTTACCTGTAGTGGGTCACCACAAACATATCACACCAATATTAAAACTTCATTGAGTGCGCATTTGCTTTTGGGTTCAACTTAAAGTGCTCATTCCTACAAAGATCTTACCTATGAACTTGAAGGAACACCTCTTCGTGTATAAACCCACCCACTCACTTAGGTCTGCTAAGCTGCATATATTGATTGTTCCCTCTCTATGACTAATTGAAACACCTTTTTGATGAACTTTGATTGATTGTTCTGAACATATTTTATCATAACTTTGTATTGATACCAGTTAATTTCTTAAACTTCAGGAAACTTCCTGATCAGTTAAATTTATCCTCATTTATTACTTTGCTTGTTTGTATCCCCAGAGAGGTTGAAACTAGCCTTGTTATGAAGAGAGGAATTTCACTTTGTGGGGCCAGTGTCTAAGGGGAGATGGGAAAACAGCGAGGCAAACAACCAAGCATAAATAACACTAGCACCTTACTGGGGTAAAATGGCCACAAGCAGCTCATACAACCCCAAGCCTTCCTGTTGGGGGAATACCAGGGATGGCAGTATGTGGGACTCCACATGGATGTAAGCCACAGCGTGGATCCCCCTGCAACTTATGGCGAGGATGCCCTGACAGCCTCCAAGCTGGACCTGCCTCCTGCAAGTCCTGTCCCCCAAAACCCCTTAAGGAGTCTTGCCTCCAATATTCTAAACAGTTTGCTGTTCCTCTCCCCCCAATAGCCAGTCGGAACACAGAGGTCATTTGTAAATGTGGCCTGATTGGCCTTTGCCTCTAACATTCTAAAGAGTTTGTTGTTGTCATTGGGAGTCATTGAATGTGTCCTGAGGTAAAATACATATCCCAATCTTCCCTTAAATGATCACTGGAGTTGCCAATCTCCCTGTGGGGACTGGAGACCTCCCAGAAATCACTGTGTTCTCCAGTCACAGCACATCATTTCCCCTACAGAAAATTTCCCAGCTATTACAATGGCTGCTCCAATATCAGTTCTCCTGGAGAAAATGGCTGCTTTGGGCAATGGACTCTATGGAATTATACCCTGCTGAGGTCCCTCCCCACCCCAAACCCTGCCCCCCCAGGCTCTACCCCTCAAATCTACAGGTCTGTCCCTCCACTTAGTATTGCCAGCCTCCAGACAGCATCTGGAGATCTCCAAGATCAACTCTCCTGGAGAAAATGGTTGCTTTGGGCAATGGACTGTATGGAATTATACCCTGCTGAGGTCCCTCCGCACCCCAAACCCTGCCCTCCCCAGGCTCTACCCCTCAAATCTACAGGTATTTCCCAACCCAGAGTTAGCAACCCTGTAACTGGCTATGGAACCGCTTTCTCGATCCTCGAAACCCAGATGAGATGGCATAGGAGGAGGTGCTTTTCTACCTTAGCTGTCACTGCATAACCCCAAATCAACATAAGTCAGGGGTGGAGGGAACCATACCTGTTACCATGAGGCTGTCCTCCCATACTACCCACTTGGGGCAGCAAAATGACTTGAGACAGCCCTGCCTTATAGCTAAGCAGAAGGAAATAAACATGGCTCGTCTCCCTCTGTTTTCCCCTTCCCTCTGCCACCCCACCAGCCACAGCTGGAACACTCACCTGGAGCTTCCTTCTAGAACTCATATTTCTTCCCACAATGGGCCTTACTCCTAGTATTAACATAATACAAATTAATACAATATAAACATAAACAATAATAATCAACCCCTGTGTACGGAAAGTGCAGGACACTTCAGTAACAGAGCAGTGGAAAATTATATAGTACTGAAATTCATTCATATGTGGATATTCCAAACTTGACTTGGAAACATCAGTAAACAACATTCACAGCTAATCAATAGTACTAAGAGTGACCAATAGCTTTTAGATAAGCAATAAGAAGTAATCCATGTGTTGACATGTACTCCAGAAGAGGATACCATTTCTCAGTAAAGTCTGAAGATCTAGAAAACAATTTGTATCATAATAAGCGATCAGTTAGCTTTCCCATCACATAGACATCCCAATTTTTTTCAAACCACAGTGCTAGGTTTGGCACGGAGTTGGCTTTTCACTTAGGGGCAATGGCTGTTTTTGCTGCCACCAATAGCATTGAAATCAGGTCTTTCCTAATTTTTGGAATAGAGGGATCAGGCCAAAAATTCAAGAATATAATTCCAGGCCTAAAAGGAACATTGTAAGCCATTATCTTATGTATTTTGCCTAGCACCGAAGCCCAAAACTCTTGGATGAATCTACACCATCAACAACAGTGGGCAAAAGACTCCACTTCGCCACATTTCTTCCAGCAATCTGAGGTAAATGACTGTTTCATATGACAATTTCTGTGGAGTCAGATAGCAGCATGTTAAGGTTTTATAAAACTGTAGCTTAGTATTAATTGGCAGCGATTTAAAGATTGAAGAACCCAATATGGTATTCCAATTCTCTTCCGATAATGACATATTACAATCCAGTTGCCATCTCTTTTGAAATTTGGTCATATAAGTTTTCGGAGGGCATTTGGGCACTGAGGTGCTTCCCTAGTTTTGTGCTCTTTTAGCTGCCAGTGCAACATCTTAAAACCACAGTTGTCAAGCAGCTATAGCATGTCATAAAGCATTATTTCCTGAGGTTTTAAAATATTGCATTTTTAAATAATAATGACTAGCTGCCTTGAAAAGCACGAGAGGTGGATTTTAAATCTTCTAATCAATCAGTCAATCAATAATTGCAACCACTCAACCGCCCCATGAGTAATGCCTATGGGAAATGAAGAAATAAGTTGTTAATGCAGCCCATGTCACTAATAAGCCATAACATCTCCCTCCTCTGGGAGTTCTGTGCTGTGAGAGTAGAATTACCAATTTATACAAGTGATCCAAGCAGCATGTAGAACTGCTGTTTGTCAGGCACTCTTTGAAATTGCTAGCTGAAAGGAATCAGAAAGGAAAACAAGGGGCAGGGAAAGTTATAGGGAAGAAAGAGAAAAAAAGGAGGGACTGAGGCTTGTGCTGGGAGGCAAAAGTGGAGAATGATGGACACATAATAGGCTTGCTGGCAAATGCTCATTTAGGATCCATTAGAGGGAATGAATGCAATACAGTACAGAGGTTGCAATTTGAGCAGTTCCCTGAAGGAGTTGTGTCATATGCAGCTACTTTTCTCAGCCACCCAGAGTTTGTTTTAGCACTTGGCATTTTTTAAAATTAAAATCTCTAGTTTTGCAATTTCATAAACTGTCAGGGGGGATATCTGGGAAATGGCATTTCTTTCTTGCTGGCTTACAGAGCTCTTGAAATGAAATCACAAATGACTGAAAGTCTGGAAGTCTTTTTTTTAATGCCCTAGACAGAATTAAGATCACAGTTGCCTCAATAACACTGTCTAACCATCTCATCCTTTGCCTTCCCCTTCTTCTTTGATCTTCAATCTTTCCCAGCATCAGGGTCTTCTCCAGTGAGGGCTCCCTTCTCATTTGGTGGCCAAAGTATTTGAACTTCAAATTCAGGATCTGACCTTCCAGGGAACAGTCAGGGTTGATTTCTTTTAGGATTGAATGATTTGATCTCCTTGCAGTCCAAGGGACTCTCGAGAGTCTTCTCCAGCACCATAGTTCAAAAGAATTTATTCTTCAGTGCTCGGCCTTCCTTATAGTCCAGCTCTCGCAGCCATACATTACTACGGGGAATACCATTGCTTTGACCATGCGGACTTTTGTTGGCAGGGTGATGTCTCTGCTTTTTATCATGCTGTTTAGGTTTGCCATTGCTTTCTTCCCAAGGAGCAGGCGTCTTTTAATTTCATGGCTGCAGTCACCATCTGCAGTGATCTGGAATCCTAGGAACATGAAGTCTGTCACTACTTCTACGACTTCCCCTTCTATTTGCCAAGGATTGACTGAATAGGAAATAGATGATCCTCTGTGGTAACATCAAGCCCCATGTTGCATTGCAGTCCAAGCAAGAAGCCTCTCACTGTTTCTAGATGAAATAGCATAGAAAGCTTGTTTACAGATATACCTTATACATCTCCTAGAGGCTTGCTAGGGTTATCAGGTCCCACCTGGCCACCAGTAAGGGATGGGGTTGCCAGCTCCAGGTTGGGAAACTCCTGGAGATTTGGAGGTGGAGCCTGGGGAGGACAGGGACCTCAGTGGGGTACAATGCCATAGAGTCCACCCAGGGTCGGCCCCAGGTGTCTGGGCGCCCTAGGCAGGACAGCCTGGGGTGCCCACCCCACCGGGGATGCCAACCTCCCGGTGGGGCCTGGAAATGACCCAGCGCCCTTATCCTGGGTGCCTCGCAGCACCAGGGAGAGCAAGGGAAGGCGGCGTGGCTCTCCCAGACCCCTCACAGCTGCGAGGGGTCTGGGAGAGCCGGGGAAGGGGTGGGCTTGCAACTGAGCTTGGCCCAGCACCCCCAGTTGCAGACACCCCAAGGCCAGGCTCTCCACCTAGTTCTCCTGAGTGCCCCAGGCATAGGGTACACCAGAGGCTGACTATGCAGGAGTGAAGAAGGAATGCCAGACTGTAGCTCCTGCAAAGGCAACAGGAGGAGCTATAAGCCTTTGCAGACTCAGCTCCCAGGGAAGAGAGGGCCTGTTCAAAAACACTCTGTTCATCTGCTTCAGCATGGCAGCACTCTGCATACTCAGACCTGCTTCTGTATGTGTAGTAGCCACTCCTTGTCCTTGAAACCGGCAATCTTGAATTGACTTCCTGGCTATCCAACCTCTGGCTTTGTTGCTTACCTTGATTCCAGACTGTGTTTCCAGCTTCCAGTGTGTAGTATCTGTGGCAACCAGCCAAGACAGCACATGTTGTATCCTGCTAGTTGATATTTCTAGCTGGAGGGAAGAATAGCTTATGGGAAAATTCCTGTCCTCCTGTTTCAAGTGGAAGGCTTGAAGGGACAGTGTTTCATGTGATCTCTGGACAGGACTTGACAATTGTGTCTAGCAAGGGCATGTTCATCTATAGCTCACATTTGGCGTGCCCAGCTCTGAACATCTACACATCTACTTGGAGGCTTAGTATCTGAATTGGGCATATATATGGAGACATTGCCCTGACCTGGGAGCTAAGCAGGGTCAGCCCTGGGTAGTATTTAGATGGGAGATGACCAAGGAATACCAGGGTTATGACACAGAGGCAGGCAATGGCAAACCACCTCTGCACATGCCTTGAAAACCCCATGGGGTTGCTATAAATCAGCTGTGACTTGATGACACTTTCTACCACCATATATCGTCATTATATTCACAACCTACAATATTTTATTAGGAATTTTGCTGCCTAGAACAGTATGGGACATCCCTTACATTCAAAACATTGTCAAATAAAAAAAAAAATACCACAATGGCATCACTGACAAAAGTCTCTCCAAACTTAATGCAGTTAATTTTTTTTTAAAAAGGTGATGAGATGCTTGAATGCAGAATGATGAGATGCTTGAATGCAGATGAGAATGCAGAATGATGAGATGTTTGAATGCAGAATGATGAGATGCATGTGTGTAGTACACAGTTGTGGCCCAAGCACATGGCAGGAGGAAAAATTAAGCGACTACGTCTTATGAACCTCCTAGTGAGATGATTGGCTTTGAATACTGCCAAAATATTCTTGCTAAATGCCAGGTTTTGTAGAAAGTTTAGGGATAAAATTAGAAAGCCAGCCTTCAAAGCTTTGTTGCCAGCATGGGTCTAAATGCTTTGCAAATGTAATTAAGCTGAAGCTGGAGCTTTGATGCCTTGTATAAACTAAGGAGGCCAGGAGGCGGGAGTGCCTTGGAAGAGGCTGTCAAAAGGCAGTCAAATCGAATGTGAGTTATTCTACAGCATTCAGAAGGTAGTTTTTGGTTAATAATATTCCTTGGATTTTTTTATATACTGTGCACAGCTGGGGGAAAAATGCATTATTTGTAGATTTTGTTCAAGTCAAGTTCCTGTTCAAGCATTAACATAATAAGGGACATTTTCTACAGGAAGATTTGGCCTGCAAGTAAGTTCTTAGGTGTTCATCAGCACTTGTGCAAATAGATCAAAATATGGGTAGAGAGATATTTGAATTGTAGGGATAATTCCACCCCCCCCCCGTACACCTGTATTTACTATGGAAATTGCTAAACTGCTAAAATATACCAGAGTTTTCCAGGTACTTTTTCAGGTGTTTTTTTTTAATGGCCAATGAATATTGTTATATTGACATATCATTATAACAATAAGTGTAACAGGTTCTCGGGATTCCCAGTGCTTTTTTTCCAAGGAAGACTCTAGCTCTTTTCAGTAGAGAGCCAGTTTGGTGTAGTGGTTAAGTGCGCAGACTCTTATCTGGAAGAACCAGGTTTGATTCCCCACTCCTCCACTTGCACCTGCTGATGTGACCTTGGGACAGTCACAAGCTCTGGCACAGCTGTTCTCTCAAGGACAGTTTGTGTTAGAGTTCTCTCAGCCCCACCTACCTCACAAGGTGTCTGTTGTGGGGAGGGGAAGGGAAAGGAGTTTGTAAGCCGCTCTGAGACGCCTTTGGGCAGTGAAGGGCGGGGTATAAGTCCAAACTCTTCTTCTTCTTCTTCTTCTTCTCCTCCTTCTTCTCCTTCTCCTTCTCCTTCTCCTTCTCCTTCTTCTTCTTCTTCTTCTTCTTCTTCTTCTTCTTCTTCTTCTTCTTCTTCTTCTTCTTCTTCTTCTTCTTCTTCTTCTACAAAGATACGTCTTCCCCTTTATATCTTTGTGACAAAAATTACTAGAGACTTACTTTTGTTTGAAAATGAAATCTAGGAATTCAGAGCAACCTTGGTACTGGTCAGGGCTTTTTCTCTTTTCTTTTCCCTGGGGGAATGCGCTTGAATGGAGTTCGAGAACCTCTTAGTGGAAAGAAAATTCTCAAAAAATGTTTAAAAGTTCATGAGGGGCACCAGGGGAGCATGATGTCACTTGTGAGGCAACAAAAATATTAAAATTTTAAAAATCGAAAACTGTAATAGCCCAAATATGGAAATTGAATAAGATTCCTACGGTAAAACAATAGTTTTTGAAATTATGGGATCTAGTGGTTATGGACAAAATAGCTTCACAACTGTTAGAAGTGGAGTAGCCTGAAAAAAAATCTAATTTTTTAGAGAAATGGTCTGTGTTCTTTGATTATATCAATAAGGTAAATGATGGAACCTCTGTTCTGCCTACAAAATATGTTGATTTTGTATTTTATTAATTTATTTTGTTAACTGTTAGCTTTGTTGTCTTCTTTGATAGTTGTATTTTATAAATGGTTATAAAATAAAAAATTGGAAAAAAATAAAAAAATAAGATTTAAATGAGCGTTTCAAAGAATTCCATGTGTTCCTCCTTCATTTCCCTCTTGAGAGTTCCAGCATCTCTCTCTCTCTCTCTCTCTCTCTTTCTCTCTCTTTTAAAAAAGCCCTGGTCCTAGTCTACCTCTTCCCTGTGTTTTTTTTTTTTGCATCAAATTCTGTATGTAAACTTATGGCAGAGATCAATTTACAGTTTACATGAAATTATTCTGGCCCTGATCTCTCTGTAAAAGCAAATAAAGAAAAGAACAAGTAATCTGAGTGCTTCGAGAGGTTCCCCCCTGTTTATTTAGTTGGTTATGTTATTTGGGTAAAGTGCAGAATAAATTGGAAAGTTCCCTATAAATAGCTTGTCACAGAACCATTAATGGATTAAATGATATGACAACTTTGACTGGAAATTATTAAATCCTTTTCATACTGAAATAGAACTGGAAGTGTTTGAAGTTGAGAGAAGCAGATGTTTTGCATTTGGCATTTCGTAATTTGTTTACTTCATCGTTCATTCACTTTATGCGTTGTGATTTGGCAGTTGTTCCTTTTGAAGTTCCATACATCATTCTTTTACTGTCCTGCATCATGTCACAAAAAGGTAAGCAACAAATGAAATGGATGAATGATTAGAATGACGCATAATTAGAAGGAATAGTCCCCCCTCACTTTCCATGCTTGCATTTGGTTCCCCCCCTTCCTGCCCCTGTTTTGGCTTATCTGCTTGGGAGCTGGCCATGCTGACAGATCCTTCGTGCTATATTTGAGAAAGGTGGCCCTGACTCACTGGGAGGTGTCCACTGCAGTCTGGGAGGGGGGCAAGTAGAAGGAAGCCTGCTTGCAGCCTTGTGCTGCCTGCAGGCTGTAGGAAGTGGGGCCAGTGGCAATGATTGGGCAGCTGCAGCTACAGCCGTGCGGGGGGAGGGAGGTGGGGTGGAGGTGGGGCTAATTATGGCGCTGCAATTATAGCCACCAGAACACGATCCCACGCATCGGCGGCATGCCACAGTTCTCCTCCTTGCCTTCCAGTCAATAAGGGGCTGGGAGGAAAAGCCGTGCACTGGCGCAATCACACCGAGGGAGTCTGGAGGCAGCCTGTGGCAAACCGTTTGCCAGTACCTTCAAGGAGGCAGTTTTTTACTCCGCATCTTCGGCGGGAAGCTGCGGGTTGGCCACAGGAGTGCTACGCCTCCCAGATGTTGTGGTGTGATCGCACTCAGAAATTCTGCCATTCAATCGTGGCTCTCCCGCGGCAAATTCGGCATGTGTCCGGGCCCAAATTTGATCAGATATTCTTTGCTTCATGGACTTGCTTCCTTTTGCTGGGAGGGCCCTCCAGCTGTGTGGCAGCAAGCTGGGTTGTCTTTTCAACTCAGATTTGGGCACAGATCTTCGTGGTTTTGTCTCCTGATTCTTCCAGCTGCCTTCCTCTTCAGGTGTGCTAGATTGCAGTGGTTCTCAACAGTGAGATTCAACATCCAGGGTGCTTGCAGGTGCCAGGCAGTGTTCCCTTTAAGCTGAGTTAGGGTGAGCTAGCTCACAGTTTTTTAGCCTCTGTTTCACACATTTTTGTCTTAGCTCAGAAAGGGATGGCTCCAGAGCAAACTAATTTATGCAGCAGCCAAATCGCCTGCTCAGAACTTTAATGCCAGGAGCTCACAAAGTAGAATATTTGCTCAGAAGACTCCACAGCTTCGAGGGAGCATTGGTGCCAGGGCACCTAAAGGGAGTGGGGGAGGGTGCTTGGCATTGTCTGAATTCAAGTGCAAGGACGGAATCGGGTGCTGGGGTCACGTGCTCTCTGGTGGCATCTGGATAAGGTGACTGCATCTTTAGAAATGCATACAGTATGCAAGCTCACCTCCCCTATTTTGGGGACTCCTTTATGGGGTCTTGGGGGGGTGGAGCCATTCAAGCTGCATGCCCAGCTCAGGGGTTGATAGCTGGCTTCCACTGCCGGGTGGCAAGGGGACCATACAGAGGCTGGTGCCCACACAGCTCTCCAGTCTTGTCAGTCTGTGGTTTTATCCCCAAGCAGGCAAGCTGGGTGTGTGGCATCAGGCGGCATGTGGGTTGCCTGATGTTGGATCCATCCCCATGCTGCACCAGTCCTCCTCTGACAGTAATCAGTAAAGCTGTGGCCATATATTTTATCCAAACACTGATTTCTGTGATTTTCTTCCATCATATTGCCTACCTATCCCCCTAGACCTGCAAATGGTCAATGCTTGTAACCTGGTTTCAGAATCCTCTGCCCAATCCATTATGAATATATTCAGATAATCATATAAAGTAGGTTTTTTTAAAATTCAATTTATATTTGATTATAAAATTTCATGACATGAACCTTTTTTTTGAAGAAGAGATGATTGGATTTATACCCTGCCCTTCACTACCCAAGGGAGCCTCAGAGCGGCTTACAAACACCTTTCTCTTCCCTTCCCCACGACAGCCACCCTGTGAGGTAGGCGGGGCTGAGAGAGCTCTGACAGAAACTGTTGTTTTCCAAGACCAGCTTTGACAGAACTATGGCTTGCCCAAGGGCATCCAGCAGGTGCAAGTGGAGGAATGGGGAATCAAGCCTGGTTCTCCCAGATTAGAGTCTGCGCACTTAACCACTACACTACACCAAATTGGTTTCCCACAGAAAATAATATGTGCATAGCTTTTCGTGCTGCATTGCTGGGCTTCCAACAGTGTCTCTAATGATGAACCTCATGCTATTAGGTAGGGTGGTGTGATTTCCAGTATAGCAGTAGGACTTAGAGGAAAGTCTTAGGGAAAGACAAAATATCATTGATGGATATTATGTAAAGAACCCTTGATTGTTACTTGGGGATTTGCATTTGTGCATGCATCCCCCTGTATTCTGTGCTGTTACTTAGATGGTCTGTCTCCTTATTTCACTCTGGACCAGAAAGCGTGGCTGGGACTCACCCCATCACCACCATTGTGGGTTCCAGGGCTGGGGGAAGATCGGTGGACAGCCATGCAGTCTCCAGCTGCTGGCTCAGTGCAGGGGCAGGTCCTGCAGTGGCAAGAGGGTGAGCCCATTGCATGGGCTTCCATCATGCAGGGTGGGAACCGGTGGGCGGTCATGAGGGCTTGGTCCTCGCATCCCTCAGCTTTAAAGCTGCGCCACTGCTGGGATCTGATCCCATTACTTTTATGCAGCATTTCTGCAGTTTTCACTTTTTCTAGCTTTTTTTGTGCTGTTCCCAGTTGGAGGAAACTTCCACGTGGCTGACCAGTTGGGAGTGGGGCTAGGCTCCAGCTAGAGGCAAAAACAGCCAGGCGAACATGCTCTTTTAGCGGCCAGTGCTGCAGATTGCCTGGCAGCTGGCTATGATTTAAAGGTCCAGGAACAGCTGACAGGTGGCATGCATGCAGTGGTGGCTGTCAGAACTTCCTGGGAGCAGCGTTCATTGGAATTAAGGCACCATTATTGGCTGGGGTCTTACAGTACCAACAGGGGTTTGGTCCTGTTTGCAGTACCAGCTGTTTGAGCTATCCAGAGGGTGTGTTCTGGTTTGTGTAGCCTCTTAACACAACCCTGCCTCAGGTTCTCTCCAGCTGCCATGTGGCTGCATGTTAGATTGGGAGCTGATCACCCCCTCGCTCACTTCCATTTCTGTTTTACCTGTTCAGTGGCATGCATCTATTCCAGTCATTGTGGCTTTTTTTTACCAATTGGACCATGTTTTTAAAGGGTTCCCGAACCTACCTAAAATTCACTTGTAAATAGAATTTTCCAACTCCTGCCTGTTTATTCCAAGACATTTAGTTTCTGTTTCAACCGTGTGTCTAGGTGCCTATTTCTGAGGGAGGATTTATAGAGATAGAGACCCTCCTCAGTCACAGTTACTTATTTGGGGTCTAAGCCAACAAAGTATCCAACAGTCATAAGATGGAACAGCAGCATTATAATAAAAGTTTTTTTTACCACATAAGAAGAGTGACATGCTACCTAAAGGCAACCCAGTTATCAGATGGGGAACTGAAAATTCATACGGAGGTTGGAGGGGAAATCTGAGACCATTTAAGGGCTATTGTTTGACGGGTGTACCTGCCTGGCACTGCTGAGATGGACAAGTCTGCAGCTGGAACGTACAAGTCAAGCTCTGAAAGGGACAGCCCTTCACATAGGCCAAACAATTATCAAACATAAGGGATGTGCAGGCGCCCTTATGGCAAAATGCAACATTCATTCGGTATTCCACCTGCTGCCAGTTCACCCAGAGGACTTCAAATGCAATGGTAGCTGGTATGCAGACAAAGCAAGACCAATGGGCTGCTCAGTGGCTTGTGTTGCTTTCAAAACATATGGTACTTTTATATTGTGGGCAGTTAAGGATTGGATAAATGGTCCTCATGTGATTCATTTTTGCATGATTTCTTAATTCCAGGTCTTGACAGCTCTTCAGCTTGCACTGATCACTTAGCTGCTTTCCAAGCCATAGGAAATAATAACACTAAAGCACCACGTAAGGAACAATGACAACAATGTAATCTTAAATCAACTCTAAGCTTTGTTTTTTTCTGTTCCAACGTATTGGTATTTTCAGTGCTAATTTATTATACCACAATCACAATAATTGTGATGTAAATTAAAAACAAAACACCCAAAAATTACAATGTTTTCCCCACAGGGTTATAAATCGACATGGAACTCTAGACAAAAATGAAGATTCAAGGAAATTATAAGACAACAAGAACTGGGCCGATTTCCCACAAGGCGTTCTGCTCCAGTGCCGTTCCCGCATCTTCCCTACAGGATGATTGCAATCTGCGATGGGTGTGCCGAGCAGTTGTGTGAGCCTCCCAAAAGGGAGCGTGTGGAAACGCTTGTTGACCATTTCTGCCTTCCCCAGGTCTTACAGACTACAAGAAAGGTATGATTCTGAAGTTGTTTTCAATCTGTTGATATGTAATATAATGTAAGCTTCAGTATATTCATCAAATGTTGCTCTTAGAAAATAGAGGGAATCACCAATCAAATTTTCAAGGATGTGGCACTCAGCCTAACAGGATTCACAGGTGGCAAGATTCTCCCATCACAGGGCACATTTTGTTGGGTTCGAGCCATCAGTTCCCGTGGATCTGCTAGTCTGCCCTCAAGGCCACTCTTTTTGGGGCAGCTTTTTCACTGGCCTTCTTTGGAGCACTTTGGAGCAGCGAGCTACTTATGGCTTCTCACCAGGACCATTCCAGGAGGGCCCCAGCTTGCAGGGTTGTCTCCATCTGGGGCAAAGAGATGTAGGTATGCCTGCAGTGTTCCAAGTAGTCCAGTAGCCAGATTTTTTTTTTTAATTGGGTGGGAATATATATATTTTTTGTTGTTATTGGGGCAGGTTAGCACAGTAGAGAGATAAGCTTTTACATATGCAGTGGGTGGTTGGAAGTATTGCTGAAGTTTTGCTATCTTTATTTAATGGTTCTTTGCACTCCCTTGTTGATGATGGTGACGCTTTATTGTTAAAATTGTAAACAAGAAGCAGTGTGATGGAGCTTATTATATCTTGGCATGATGCATTACCAAAAAAATGAGAATGTCCTTGTCCAATGTAAATGCTTTTATATAATTCTTTTCTTTTTATTCCCCAATAGCCCTTTTCCTTTCTGTACCCTTAATAATTCTCAAAATGAAAAAAGCACAGTGGAGAACAGCCCATTGTATGTCTGTACAAAATTGCCATGCTTATACTTCTAAATAATAAAGACAAGTGGTCTATCACACAGAAATGTTTCAGGTTTATTACAAAGATATTGACATGCAGAACATATTCACTACTCTAACAAGTAACGGACAACACATTTGCAAATTGCTCATTTTTTTTAAAAAAAATGTAACAATGCACTGTATTGTCCCATTCTTTACAGGTGCTAGAGACAGGAATGAGGAACAAAATGTGGCGGACATCCAAAATCCATCTTTGGCTTCCCCTACTGAAATTGCTGACTCAGGATCAGCTTAAACTGAGCACAGTAGCATGAACCTTGATTGTGGTTCATTACTGTTTTAAATTATTGTTTAATTATTTTAACTACTGTTATTGAGTTTTGTGACTTTGTATAACCCCCCAAGTCCATTCATGGAGAGGGGGGGGATACAAACTGAATTAATTAAATCAATAAATTAAAAAAAAACCCTATACTAAATTTCTGTTTCCATGCAACTTATGCATGGACATTTTTAAATAAACAATTACAATAAATAATTTTAACTGCAACAACAGTAACTACGAAGCCATATCCCAGTACAGATACACAAAAACTCATCAAACCTAATGACATCTTTAAGAATACTAGAGAGTAAATGCATCTACCAACAAAGAGGTATCCGGCAGTTTTCCTTCAGGGACCATATAGTCTAGGTATGGCCACTATATTTCCACAAAACCTGAACAGGACCTGAGGAACTCAGTCCCTCTCCCAGGACTCAACATTGGGGACTTCTGAAGCAAGCATGCCCACACCCTCCTCCTTTCTGAGATAACATCTATACAGTAAATATACAAACAATATATTAAGAAATCAAATAGAGTTCTTAGTAGTAACTCCACGCATACTCTCTATCCAGTAATGGCTCCTAAGCACCATGTCCAGTTGGTACTCTGCTCCACTGCAATGTGGTAGTTGGTGGGCTATTCTGAGGCTTGAGCAGTCTTTTTCAATCTTCAGAGTCCATTATTAAGCCAAGCACCACCAGAATCCTTGCCCACTATCTACGTCTGTGGCAGCGCGTGTCTTTTCTTGATGCTGAATGCAGGAATCACTAGCTGGAGACCATCTGTACCACACCTTAGCCTCCTGCAAGGCTGATGTGATTGACTTCAGACTGCATTGCTTAGACAGAGCCTCTGCTGAGATGTCCGAGAACATGAGGATTTTGGTGTCTTTGTACAGGAGGTGGTCCCTGTCTCTGACCTCTTGCAAGTTCTGTCTCCTTGTTCTTACCTTCTGGAACTCTACCAAAATATCTCTAGGTTCCATGCATTTGGGATGTTTTTTTGGACCTACTTGGTAAGTGTTGACAAGGGCAGGGGCTACACCATCCTCCAGTGGTAATGCAGATGCTAACCAAGCCACCATAAAAGCAGAGAGAGCAGTCAAGCCCTCATCCTCTCCTGGGATCCCCTGAAATTTGAGATGCCTTTCTCACAGTCATTCTCCTGCAAAATTTTGTTCCTAGCCCAGTCCTCATCTTTATGTAAGCCCTTAATGTATTCTTGAGACAGGAGATCCACCTCCATAGCCATTTCAGCTGTTTGAGTGACCTGGTGAAGATTAGTCACCATTTATTCCACTTTGTTTAGTATAGTCTTCATTTTCATGATTTCCATTTCAAATGTGCAAAAGGAATCTAGAAGAAGAAGAAGAAGAAGAAGAAGAAGAAGAAGAAGAAGAGGAAGAGGAAGAAGAAGAAGAGGAGGAGGAGGAGGAGGAGGAGGAGATTGGATTTATTCCCTGCCCTTCACTACCCAAAGGTGTCTCAGAGCAGCTTACAAACTCCTTTCCCTTCCCCTCCCCACAACAGACACCCTGTAAGGTAGGTGGGGCTGAGAGAGCTCTTGACAGAAACTGCTCTTTTTTCAAGAACACCTCTTATCAGAACTATGGTTTGCCCAAGGTCATCCAGCCAGGTGCAAGTGAAGGAGTGGGGAATTAAACCTGGTTCTCCCAGATTAGAGTCCGTGCACTTAACCACTGCACCAAACTGGCTAATAGATCTTGTTTTGTAAGTGGAGCTGTTAAATTCTCTGAACCAGCCACCATCATGGGCACAATTGGTTCAGGCTGTGCCTGATTGGCATCAACCGATTTGGACACAGAAAGGGTGTTAGACCTTTGGATCCCTGATTGTTTCTTTGGGTTTGGTGTTACTGTGCTTCCCCATAACTTTAATAGATTTAAAATCACTGCTGCTGCTCCTATGACAGAGGAAACAGGTGTGGGGGAAGAGCAACATTGAACCGTCCAAATTGCACAATTCTTTTTGTTTTTTATAAACATTTTTATTTTATACAAGAAAAACAAAAAAGCAACAGACAAACATACATACTGAAAAGGGGGAGTTCCATTTACAACCTGATTTTGTCTGTTAAGTTACCTCATACATTAGCAAGTTATATTTTTTTTTATTTTTTCCACCTTGTATTTTAGATTAAATCTTTGTTCATAAACTAAAAAAAGTTATAGTTCATATTTCTTTGTGCTTTGGTTCTATGTCCATATGGTTTATTTATTATGCTCTTCCATCCATTTGTAAAACCTTGCCCATGTATTTTCAAAATCTCTTTCGTTTTGTCCTCTCAAAATTAGAGTTAGTTTGTCCATCTCTGCAGTTTCAAGTATTTTATTAATGATTTCTTTTTTTGAAGGTATCTCATTTTTCCTCCAGTATTTGGCATATAATATTTTTGCAGCTGTCACTACATGTATAAGATAGGAATCTTGCTTTTTACAATTTTCTGGTAATATATTCAATAAGAATAACTCTGGTATATAAGGTATAGTACATTTTAACATTTTTTGTAGCAATTCATGAATCCAAGGCCAATATTTTTTAACTCTATCACACATCCACCATATATCAAAGAAAGAACCAACATTTTTTTGACCATTTGTCTAAATCAATATTATAACTCAAATTTTGTGTCCATTGGACCATGCATTTTTTAATTATTTCATCTTGTGTTTTATTTTATAACATTATTACGTATAATTTCTTAATCAATTTCTCATCTAGTATATAACAATATCTTGTCTATTTCTGGTATTTTTGAATAAAAACCTATTTGCTTATCTTTGACATATCTTGTTTCTATTTGAACTCTTTCTCACCAACTTAAGTTGGATTCTTGTTTCTCAAGATTTTCTGTTGGTTTTAATTCATTTTCGTTATCCAACAAGTCTTCATATCTTAACAGTGCATCTTTTTGGAATAAATTTGGGTTTGTAAACGCTTCTAGTGGTGAAACCCATTTTGGTATCTTAGTATAAAAAAGTCTTTTAACTTCTTCCCATACCTTCAATAAGAATCTCCTAATAAAATGTTGTTTAAAACATTTATGCGTATCAACTTTTCCATAGCATATAAACACATGCCATCCCAATAATAATTCATGTCCCTCTAACGTTAATAGTCTGGTATTTTCTAAAGTAATCCATTCTTTTAACCACATCAGTGATGATGCTCTAATATGATCCCTTAATATGACCCTTAATATGAATATGTTCTCTAATCATGTAATTCAATATTTCAAGCATAAATATAAATAGTAGTGGTGAGAGTGGACATCCTTGTCTAGTTCCTTGTTGTATCTCAGTATTTTGTGATAGATCTCCACTGATCAAGAACCTTTGCTTGTTTTTTTGTATAAATTGTTCTAACCATTGTAAAGAAGTCTTTGCCACATTGTGAGGTTAATCATTGTTCCAACATAAAATTCCATAAAATTGGAAAATCTGAAAAATTGGGATGTAAAACGTGGTTTGATTTGTTTTTACAACTACTAAGGAGAAATTGAAAGGGATTAGATTTTTACATTGTTACCATTAGTAAGACAAAGTAAGTTTAGTTTAAATGTAACCGAATAAGAGATATCAATGGGGTTGGAGCACTGCGGGAAGCCTTGTTTGGGGGGGAGAGGGTAAAAGGAAATGGATATGTATTTACCTGTTTAATTTGTATGATCGTGGAAAATATATCCAATAATAAATTGTATTTACCAGGCATAAAATTGGAAAATCTGTTTCTCTGGGTGCACTTCAAAATATTCCATTACATTTAATATAGTTCTGACATTATTTCAAAGTTGTCTTTTTGGTAGGAAGCCTGCTTAATCTTGATGGATTATTTGTGTTAATACTTTTTTCAGCCTTGCAGCCAAAATAGAGGCATAAATTTTATAGTCCACATTTAGTAATGAAATTGGCCTATAGTTTTTAATTTCATTCTCATCTGTGTTTTGTTTATGTATCGGGGTTATTAAAGCTTCATTCCAAGTTTCTGGTATTTTATTTTCAGTTATTATATTTTGTATTACATACTTTAAAGGTGTTATCAGTTGATCCTCAAAGACATGATAAAATTCTGCTGGATGGCCATCAGGACCTGGGGTCTTCCTCCTTTTTTTGCTTTTTTAATGCTTCTGTTAGTTCAGAGAAGGTTATTGGATCATTTAAAGTTTTCCTTTGTTCCTCGGTAAATTTCTTCAAATTATATATATTTTTAAGTCTTTAATTTCCTCACCTGTGGCTTCTCTTTTTTGATATATCTTCTCAAAGCTTTGATAATCTTTTTCAAATCTTTAGGCATATTTTTTCTTCCCCTTCCTCATCTCTCAAAATTTTTATTTTTATGTTTTATTTTTCTTTCCATAATTTGTATGCTAACCATCTAGTTGGTTTGTTAGCATTTTCAAAGTAGTTTTGTTTTGCATACATAATTTTTTTGGCTATTTCTTGTGTTAACAGGCAGTTCATTTGATGTTGTAATAACTTTAATTTCATTCTTGAATCTTCAACTGTAGACTCTTGTTTAATCTTTTCTTAATTTGTTCCTTTATTTGTATAAAATTTCTGTCTTTTGTTTTCTAATATGTGCAGCTTCTGTAATCATCCAACCTCTGGCATAAGCCTTAAATGTATCCCACAGCACTCTAATGGAGTTATCTGGCTGGATATTTTGATTAAAAAACATTCAAAATTCTTTTTTAGTCTCTGTTACAAATTTTTCATTTTTCAATAGAAATGTATTTAAAGACCATCTGTTTTTCTTTGGTATGTCTTATAATATAAGCATAACAGGGTTGTGATCTGCAAAAGTTGCTGGTAATATCTCCACTTCTATTAAGTCATTAATAATTGTTGTTGATATCCAGCACATATCTATTCTTGACCATGACTTATGTCTTGTTGAATAAAAGGTAAAATCATTTTTTGGGGGTTTCTCACTTTCCAAGAGTCAACCAGATTATGTTCTTCTGCCAATTGTAAAAATATGTTGGGAAGTTCATTACCTTGTTTCTGTTTTCCAGGTATTGTTTTTCTGTCTAGAAGTCTATCAAATACAGCATTGTAGTCTTCAATCAGACAGATTTCATCAAAATTTTGTTTTGAAATAAGTTCTTGCAGGAGTTTATAAATTTTTTTCTTGATGTTGATTAGATGCATATATGTTTACAATTGAGGTTGTTTTACCTTGTCTTTGTATTTGAACTATCAAGATTCTGCCATCTTCTGAGCTGTATAACAGCTCAGGTGTAAGTGTTCATTTGCATATGTCACTACATCTCTTTTTTCCCTTTTTCTTATCTGAAGAGACAAATACATTTCTGAATTTTTTAATTTACAAATATTTTTGATTTGAATATTTAATATGGGTCTCTTGTAGGCATATGATGTCTAGTTGCATCTTTTTTCAATTGTTGAAATATCTGTCTTCTTTTTGGGGGTGCATTCAATCCATTGACATTTATTGAAATTATCTTTATTTTTCTTCTATCCATCTTGTAGTTGCATTTTGGTGCCTTCTTTTTTCTTCAGTTTAAGTCTTGTAACTATTTGGGATGTTGTAATCTTTACAGATTTTCTGGTTGCTGTGGTCTTTTTAGTTGTCCCTGATGTTCCTTGTGAATCTTGTTTGTCCTCTTCTATGTTCTCTAGATGTTCCTCCTCAGTTTTCAAATCTTCTCCATAAGTTTTGATAAAGTCTTCTGCTAGTGGTACAGACAAAAGAAGCTTCCTGGTGCTCCATCCCCAGGTCAAGGTAAATCTGGAGATGCTAATCTAGCACAGATTTCTACAAAAGATTTGCAAGTGTTAATACAAGAGGCAGTAACATCAGCTGTAACAACAGCAGTAACAACAGCAGTTGATCCTATACAAAATAAAATAGACTCTCTGGTACAGCAAATGACACACCAGATAGAAGAGGTCCAGAAACAACTTAAAGAAAATAGTTAAGAAATCTCTGCTTTGACTAAGGTAACAAATAAGGTGGAAAATAAATCCGAAGAAATGGACCTTAAACTAGAAGCAGTAAAATCTAAACAAACTTCTATGGAAGATGCCCTGATGAAACTAGAACTTGACAAGGCAGCTTACATTTTAAGATTTCAAAAAATTCCAGAGAAGAATAGTGAAAATTTAAAAATTGAAATGGTGCAGATGCTTGCAAAATACATGGATACAGAAGACATAGATGAAGTACATAATGAAACTGATGTGACCTACAGAATGAACTCTGCATATGCAAAAAGAAATAAACTTCCCAGAGAAGTACATGTGAGATTTCACAAAAGAGCAATAAGAGATTCTTTCTTAAGCAGAAAACAAAACATCTCTCCAAATAGAAGACACAGAAATAAAAAAAATTAAAAGCAATCCCATGGAGAGTGAGAGAGAAAAGAAAAGAATACATGGAACTTACAACTATTCTGAGAAACAATGAAATTGCATACTTCCAGAAGGTATCCTCTTTACTTACAAGGGGAAAATATACAGAATTAATTCAATTTTCAAAGCAAATTGCTCAATTCTGAATGTTAACAAGACATGTTATAAGAGGTACTATGTAAGCTAAATTGGGTTAGATCACATAAGAGATTTCATACTGGACCAAGAGCTGACGATAAATGAACCAGTACCTCTACATAGTTCAGTGAGACAAATGGACCATAAATGCCAAATAATGATAAAATCTAATCATAGATTCTCTAAACTTTGAATTTTCTAAAGCATGCTAATCCTTAGAGAACTGGGTTACCATTCCACCCTTTTCAGCCTATTGGACAATTAGAATAGAAGTCGATGTGATTGGGCACAAAATTTGTCTGTGAATGCATCCATGTTGGTATTATGTGTGAGTGATTTCTCATAAGCTAGCAACACTAGTCTATGTTTCCAAAGCTCATACATTGACAGCCCCTGTGGTTGTAAAACATGAGTAAGGCAAGAGAATGGAGACTCACATGTGGCAATGGAGGCACCAAAAGTTACAGCAGCTACAAGGACTCTATACTTTTGGGAATTCATTCTTACAGGAGAATAGCATAGCAATAACATTTTGGATACTATTCTCTTCTTTCAAGTGCTGACTTCTTGGTGTTAAAATGTTCCTTTTTACAAGATCTGCATCTTCTGCAAACTTTTCCTCATCATCATTTTGTACTGCTTTTACTTTACTGCTTTTAGTTCTAAAAAGAAGTGTGAACCGGGAATCAGTGAATTTAAAACAGATAAATATTCCACATTATGATTGCAAAACCAGGTTTTCAGCCTCTGAAATGGACTTCAATGAATACCTATTTTAAGTTCATGTGAGAAGATCTGTCACAGTTTGATCCTGCACTACCTTCAACAATGAAATCTTTAAACTGTTTCTACTTTCTTTTTCTTTTACCTCCCCTTTCAGCTATATCAAAAGCTATGTTGTTCTGTTCACAGATTTCAGATGTTTTCCCCAATGTCTACTTTACTTCTTCTCTCTTGAAGGTAAGAAATACAAGCATTCACAACTTCAGCAGCTTTCCCTAGATGCATGTCTTTGTCTTGCAGTGCTGCATTACCTGACTCAAATATAAAAAACACATCTTTCATTAGCAGTGCTAAAAGTGAAAACCTGACATTTGCACGTGGCATGTAAACCTTTTGCCTTCTCTCGCAAGAGCCAGTTTGGTGTAGTGGTTAAGAGCAGAGGACTGTAATCTGGAGAAATGGGTTTGATTCCACACTCCTCCACATGCAGCTGCTAGGTGACCTTGGGACAGTCAAAGTTCTCTAAGAGCTGTTCTCTCAAGAACAGTTCTCTCAGAGCTCTCTCAGCCCCACCTACCTCACAGGGAGTCTGCTGTGGGGAGAGAAAGGAAAGGAGATTCTAAACCACTCTGAGACTCCAAGTGAAGGGCAGGATATAAATCCAATAAATCCAATCTTCTCCTTCTCCTGCTCTTCCTCCTCCTTCTGTGGAAGCTGCAGCTTCCCATTCAGGATCTGCAAGGTTACTGAGCATTATCATCACCTCTCTAAATTTATCACTAATGGTTCTTGCAGTGGCGAAATGTCCAGTCCTCCTATGATCTAGGTGTCTCTTGAGCTGAGAACCTGAATACCTGAATTGGGTTCACCCAATGCTTTCTAGTGAAGTTCTATAAACTATTACACGTCTCAAAAAACTGCTTCACAGGTACTATTTTTTGGTAGGTGTTAACAATCACTAGATGTAATCGGTGACTGTAGCAGAAGCCACAGTGCTTGGTTCTGGGCCCGGTACTTTTCAATATTTTTATAAATGATCTCTTTAAGAGTGTGGAGGGGCTACTCATTAAATTTGCAGATGACACTGGCCGCTGCAAGATGGCTCTATGATGGAGAGCTGCATCGTGCACCTTCTCCCGTCAAGCAGGTGATCAAGGCAGCCCAGGTGCAGGTGGGGCCCCAACAGCCTCGGCCCACCCCACGCCCACGATGAGCCACCTGGCTGTCCCTGCTGCAGGGAGCCGGCGGGAAAGGGCCCCACATGCCTGATCCCCAGCTGCAGCCATCGCCAAGGAGATGAAGGACAGGAGGCTCCGCAATGGCAACTTCCTCACACTGCTGCTCTGTTGCCTCTGCGTGCTGTTTTCACTCTCCTGGTACGGGGCCTTCGGCGGGCACAAAAGTAAGGACAGGGCTTGCTGGGAGCCCATAGAGAAAAGGAGGAGCGTGCTTGCCTTGTGCACTGCACCTGGCCGCAGTTAGGGGTAGGCAGCCTCCAGAGGGGAATCGGAAACATCTCTCTGGGGGTCCCAGAATGCCCTCGGATGCTTGTTGGATGAGGACCCCCATCCCTTTTACTTCCGCTTATGTAAAATCCTGTCCCAAATCCCTTGGCACTTAGTGTTTACACCTATTCCAATCTTCCTCTTTGCCCATACTGCAACCTTCAAGCCAAAATTTGTTTACCCATGGGGGGGCACATACTCATTATCCATTGGTCTGTCTAAATCAGTATTGTCTACTAAGACAAGCAGCCGCTCTTTAGGGTCTCCGGGAGAGGTCTTTCCCATCACCTGGTGCCTGCCTGGTCTTTTTAACTGGAGATGCCAGGGACTGAACCTGGGAGGAGGGAACTTCTGCAGGCCAAGGAGATGCTCTGTTTAAAACTAAATACAAAGTAGAGACGCACCCTGCAATAAGAGAAAGACCCCCACACACATACACTGCCTGCCTAGTCTGTTTTAAATGGATATGCCAGGGACTGAACCTGAGTGGAGGGATCTTCTGCAGGCCAAGGAGCCACTCTGTTTAAAACTTAAATAAATAAATCCTTAGGTGGGCATGTCATCTTCCATCCTAATATTAGTTTCAGGCAGCTGGTCTTTTACAGGGTGGCCGAGCAGGCCCTCAGCCCACCCCCGGCCCGATCCCTGGCTGCTGGAAAGGGATGCAGGCACAGTCCACCCTGTGCCCAATTCCTGTCTCCCAGGAAGGGCAGCGGGCTCAGTGCAGAGCCAGCAGGGCGCAAAAGGGAAGCGGGCCTGCTGGACAGCCCCCAGCCACCCCCCACCTGATGTCCAGCTCCCAGGAAGGGAGGCGGCCACAGTCTGGTGCCCTTGGGGCACTGAAGGAAAGCAGCATGGTGGGAAGGCCCTCAGTCCACCCCGCACCCGATTCCTGTCTCCCAGGAAGGGCAGTAGGTGCAGTGTGGAACCAGTGGGGTGCTAAAGGGAACAGCCCTCAGCCCACCCCCCTCCTGATGTCTGGCTCCCAGGAAGGGAGGTGGGCACAGTCTGGTACCCTTGGGGAGCTAAAGGGAAGTGAGCCTGCTGGAAGCCCCTCAGACCACCCCCTGCCTAATATCCAGCTTCCGGGAAGAGAGGCAGCCAGTCTCATGCCTCAGGGCACTGAAGGAAAGTGGCCCTGCTGGAAGGCCCTCAGTCCACCAGCTGCCCGATCTGTGGCTCCCAGGAAGGGAGGCAGCCTCAGTCCGGCGCCCTTGGGGAGCTGAAGGGAAGTGGCCCTGTTGGCAGGCCCCCTCCCTGGCTCCCAGGAAGGCAGGTGCCATTCAATGAAGAAAGCCTGGCCACTGACCTCCTGAAGTTGTCGGGGCTCTCAGAAGGGCTGGGACATTCAGCGGCGAGGACTGCAGGGTGAGGCTGCACTGGGAGCAGCGGCGGCAGGGAGCAGCAGGACTACAGTCAGGAGACAGGCAAAGACTTGGAGTCTCTGTGTTCACTCATGAGGTGAATGTGTGTTCTGAGGCCATTTTTGCCACACATCTCTTCAGGGGGGCGGGGCTCAGGCAATTCAGCCAGTGGCTAGGGACAGTGCCTGAGTGACACTCCAGGGAACCAACCAATTCCAGAGCATGTAGAATGTTCTGGAGAGTGCCACCACCATTTGGCTTTTATAAGATACGGAGATTCCTCCAAGGAGCTCAGGGTGGCATATGGTGTTCTCCGTTCCTCATAAATAAATATTTTATCCTTATAACAACCCTGTGAGGTAACTGATACTGAGAATGAGTGATTGGCCCAAAGATCACCAAATGAACTTCATGGTAGACCTGGGGATTTGAACCTATGGCTGTGATCAGATGTGCAGTTTGATTTGTTGCCATTGCTGTTCCCTTACAGATTTAAAATGCACAACCAGACAGCAATATCTGTCTGTCATGCTCCAATCATCTGAGTCCCCCACCCCTTTACAGTGTGTTTCTTTGATACCTGTGAAAGTCTGATCCTGTTGGTCTGAGCTGGTTCCAAAATGGATTTCCTAGTGTCTGATCGCTCTGTTGCAGGCCTGACTGGTCTCTTGTTTTCTGGCTGCCATTTTTTTTTACTAGTTAGCAATGTGCATATATCTGCATATTTGCACACCTCTCTCTCCCTCTCCCACAGGGGCCGCTCAAAACTTTGTTCTCATTATAAAAACTTTCAAAGGAGGCACCTTTGTACTTCAGTTTTTTTCTGTGCTTTGGAAAAGGGGTTAATTGAAAGTTTAGAGAGGGAGGATGGCAGTGAACTACATATCCAAGCAGCCTCACCGGCGCTTGTGTGCATGCTCAGAGGACAAACTTTTTTAAAAAAATGGCAGACAGCCCCATGAACTACATATCCCAGCAGGCTCATCAGCAGGCCAAAGGGCTGACTTCCTGGTTGCTGCTGTCTGATCACTCAAGAACAGGGTAAAAGTGCTTTGAAGAGTGCTAAAAGGGGTGAGTCTGATCAGGATTCTCTGTCACAAAATAACCTGGCTCAATTGGAGGTGGGACAACAGCTGATCAGATTGCATGTCTGACTGCAGCCTATGTCTCCTGGATCCTGCTCCAATAGTCTAATCACACCAGCAAATTATCTCTCACAAATAGGTCTCCCACCTCTTAACTCACCACTGCACACTCATGTGCGCACACACACACTGCTTTAAATCTCCTAATGCACTGAGAGAAAAGGAAGACATGATTACTCCTGTAAATCCCTTCCTTATTGCCCATTCCCTCCACCAATTATGCTACACCCAGGTGATGGGGAGGGAGTAATATGAAACGCCTTGAAGATAATAGGAAGAAGGAACCATGGCTGCCTTCTCCTCTACTGTGATGAGAGCCAGTTTGGTGTAATGGTTAAGTGCGTGGACTCTAATCTGGGAGAACCGGGTTTGATTCCCCACTCCTCCACTTGCACCTGCTGATGTGATCTTGGGTCAGTCACAAGTTCTGGCACAACCGTTCCTGAAAGAGCAGTCTGTGCTAGAGTTCTCTCGGCCCTACCTACCTCACAGGGTGTCTGTTGTGGGGCGGGGAAGGGAAAGGAGTTTGTAAGCTGCTCTGAGACTCCTTTGGGTAGTGAAGGGTGGGGTATTAATCCAATCTCTTCTTCTTCTTTAAAGGCATATGTTCAAGATGATAACCCTAATCAGGAGTGCCAGTATACTTGGGATCTTTCCCCCAAGCTTTCCATTGCTCTTCCTAAAGTTTAAGATGGTATTTGTTTACATACATTTGAGTTTCAGATCCTTTGCTTCTCACTAAAGGCTGATTAAACTTCAGTAAGTGTGACTGATTTTTCCTGTGGCTTTTATAGGGAGCCCATTACCTCTTGCACTGTTTTCCATGGTTCTGCCACAGCAGGCATAGTGACATAGCCTCCCTGCAGAGTTGCCTTTGACTTCCTTTCATCTGAGCTGATGCTCTTCAGTGTTATCTCCATAAAGCAGCCTTGATGTGGTGATTCCAAGCTGGTGCAGTCTTCATGGATTTGTGTCTCAAAAACGCTTGCTCTTTTCTTCCACCTCCCTTTGCTGCCAGTAGCTCCATCTCTGTGGAATCTTGCTGATGCTGTCATGTTAATAGTAGCTGTTTGTTCAACAGAAATAGTGGCACCAATCACAGTAAGTACAGTCAAAATGATTTGCATAGGTCATACTTATGAAAACAACTAGCAAGCATGTTTCATGGGCATTGCTCTGCTTGATGCTCTTTAATTCTTCTTTATGCAATTTGAGGCAGATGATTTTTCCATTGGGAGCATACCGTGTGGCATATATGAGATGAATTGGTGTGTGCATCCTGATGTATATAGCAGTGGTGTCATGATAATCCTTCCTCTGGATAGGTGACTCCTTCAGCACAATCCCGAGAGGGGGCAAAAGAGTAAAACCAATGAGGTGCTAGGCCAGCATAACTCTAAAATATGCTGGAATATCTCTGAGATATACTGGGGGAGTGTGCCCATGGTGTAAGACACTGGCATGGTCATGCCAAGGAACAATGCTGAAACAAACTGTTGCACTGGCGGGGGAAAGGGTAGAGGACAGGAGTTAGCTTTCCAAACAGTCATAGCCTGGAAGGCCCCCCCCCCCTCGGAACTGGTGGAAAGTTATGCCAGCAAAAACCACAACATAGCCCGTAGGCAAAGGCAAAATGCCACTGTTATATCCTCTGCCAAGAGAGTCCACTTGAAAAATGGAGATTTATTGCAATTCCATAAAATATAGATATCTTCACAACAGCTGCAGCTGTGACAAAATAAATGCCCAGACAAAAACTAGGGCGTGGAGCGTAAATCGGCCTAATTAAGGCTGAGCTCCAGTGCCTTGCATACGGCAAGCCAAAGAGGCCAATCCACTACACCCCTCCCCCTAGCTGACATAATCCTGCAGGTACCTTGGCTGAACCCTCTCACATCATGGGCAACCCTGGTTCTACACTCATGCAAGAGCTTTCATCTGCACAATACCTGGGTGTCCAATACGGAGAGCCTCCTACACAGGATGCCTCAAAACTGTAGGAATGATCACTCTATTTCCCCACAAAAGGCAGCCTGTATGCACTGATAATTCATGTTGTCTCATCACAAACGGTGCAAATTTCTCCTCAAGCTTCCCCATTGGCCACCCTCTCCATACTCAGTTGAGGACACAGGCAAGAACTGGGTCCTTAGCTGATGTTGCTGCAATGTCAGTTGTGTGACGGGGTGGTTCAGGAAGGGACTCTTGACATCAATGCCTCTGAAGGAGGAGGAGAATCTGTCTCAACTGATGGCAGGGGAAGATGGCTGAGAGCATCAACATGGGCAATACCTTTACCCATCTTATATTCGTAAGCATTTCCCCAAAAAAAAAAGCCCATCGAAGCATACATGGCAACAATATCTGCAGTATCTGTCGGTCTATGGTCAGTAATTATAATAAACGGTTGACCATAAATATAATCATGAAATTTCTTCACACTTGCTACAATTGCCAGCATTTCCTAATCAATTTGTGTGTAATTTCATTCCATTGCAGTCGTTGTTTTGGAACAGAATGCAATAGGAGCCTCATGAGAATCTGTAAGTTGATGACTTCAAAGATCTCCAATGCCATATGGGAAAACATTGCAATGCCATATGGGAAAATCAGTGGCTTTTGTTCATCATAATGTACCAAAACACTATCAGATGACAGCAACTTTTTTACATTGCAAAAAGCCCTCTCATGCTGAGCTATCCATTCCCACTTAGCCTGTTTACTCAAAAGGCGATGCCAGGGTTTTGCTACTGTTACCTTATGCTGCAAGAACGTATGATAAAAACTCAAAAATCCAAAAAAAGCTTGAAGTTTCTGCTTAGTGTGTGGCACTGGGGAATCATGGATTGCTTTAACCTTAGCAAGAGTAGGATGAATGCCATCTGCATCAATAAGACAGCCAAGGAATTCAATCCAAGATGCACTGAATGCACACTTTTCACATTTCGCATGCAGACCGACATCCACAAAACAATGCAACACCTCATGTACCGATGTTGCAAGTTCCTTAATGGATACCCCTGCAATCAGGACATCATCAAAATATAGTACTATACCCAGAATTCCCTTAAGGGTGTCCTCTATAAGGTTCTGGAAAACACCAGGGGCCACACAAACCCCAAACTGAAGGTACTTTACTTTAAAAGCCACCCAATGAGTGGTGATGGTTTGGGCATCAGTCATGGTATCATCCACCAAAAACTGTTGGCAGGCCTCTGCCAAGTCCAGTTTAGCAAAATTCTCCCCCCTGACAGGGAAGCCAAAAGATAATTCACCACTGGAACTGGAAATGGATGCTGCTGCAAGGCTCTGTTTATGGTGCACTTATATTCACCAAAAATATGAATGTCCCCATTAGTCTTCATTGGTGTGACAATTAGTGTCTCCCACATAGGATGTGTCATTGGCTCTAATATACCTTGCTCCAACAGATGATCAAGTTCACATCAATCTTTTCCTGAAGGGCAAATGGGGCATGATGAGGTTTCATCCAAAAAGGCACCACAGTAAGATCTAAGGCCAATGAAACAGGTGGGCCCTTATACTGCCCAAGTCCCTCAGCAAATACAGTCTTAAACTCACTAATAATGTCATCAAAAGGGGCACCATTTACTTGATGAATGCCTGTGATTGTAATTCTTAAAAGCTCAAACCAATCCAATCCAAGGAGTCCAGTACGTTGACCATGAGCAACCAATAGTTGTAAGGTCCCATTAAATGTGTGATACTGCACTTCAAGGGTCAAGACGCAACAGTTAGAACTGGATATGGAACAACTGATTGGTTTAGCATAGGAAAAGGAGTATGACAAGGATGTATATTGTCACTTTGCTTATTTAATTTATATGCAGAGTACATCATACAAAATGCTGGCCTGGATGAATCACAAACCGGAAATTAGATAGTTGGGAAAAACATCAACAACCTTAGATATGCAGACGATATCACTGTAATGGCAGAAAGTGAAGAGGACCTCAACAGCCTCTTGTTAAGATTGAAAGAGGAGAGCGCAAAAGGTGGCTTGAAACTCAGCATCCAAAAAACTAAGATCATGGCATCTGGCCCCATCACTCCTTGGCAAATAGAAGGGGAAGTCATGGAAGCAGTGACAGACTTCGCATTCCTGGGATCCAAGATCACTGCAGATGGTGACTGCAGCCATGAAATTAAAAGAATGCTCCTTGGGAGGAAAGCAATGGCAAATCTAGACACCATAATAAAAAGTAGAGACATCACCCTGCCAACAAAAGTCCATATGGTCAAAGCAATGGTATTCTCAGTAGTAATGTATGGCTGCGAGAGTTGGATCATAAAGAAGGCCGAGCGCTGGAGAATAGATTCTTTTGAATTATGGTGCTGGAGAAGACTCTTGAGAGTCCCTTGGATGTCAAGGAGATCAAATCAGTCAATCCTAAAAGAAATCCACCCTGACTGTTCCCTGGAAGGCCAGATACTGAAGCTGAAGCTCAAATACTTTGGCCACCAAATGAAAAGGGAGCATTCACTGGAAAAGACCCTGATGCTGGGAAAGATTGAAGGAAAAAAGAAGAAGGGAACTAC
Organism: Gekko gecko; assembly: GCA_029375565.1. Taxonomy (NCBI): domain Eukaryota; kingdom Metazoa; phylum Chordata; class Lepidosauria; order Squamata; family Gekkonidae; genus Gekko; species Gekko gecko. The sequence goes on along the minus strand of JAPDNY010000003.1, from coordinate 78,607,565 downwards.
AAAGGATGAGATGGATAGACAGTGTTATCGATGCAATGAACATGAAATTAAGCAAACTCGGGAGCATGACAGAAGACATGAGGGCCTGGTGTGATGTGATCCATGGGGTCGCAAAGAGTCGGACTCAACTGTGCGACTGAACAACAATGCTGCACTTCAACTTCACAGATGCCTTGTATCTTCACCTATATCAGTAAATCGAATATGGAAAGGAACAGTCTCCAGGCCCTTCTGTGGAAAAATCTGACAATAAGTCTCTGATGAAATAATAAAAAACCTGACCCAGAGTCCACTTCCATAGCACATGGAATGCCCTGAATAGTAACAGTTACTGTCAATTTTTTTGTACCCATGGCTGGATATGATTTACAGAATTCTCTGATTCATCACACAACACTTATACTAAATGTGCAGTATCATAACTCTGGGGCTTCCTTCCTTCTGTTTTCCTAAAAGTAGCTTGTCTTTCTTTGGCCCTGCACACACACTCAATATGTCCAAAACACTTACAACAATGGCATTATACATCCTTAAATCGCCAGGACTGCCTTTCATGATGTTCTCCACAACTAGTGCACCTCACAGATGGCCTTAAAGAGGACCTCTGATTTCCCCCAACATTCATTTTGGCTGAAGGGCTGTGCCCTATGAACATCTACCACTTGCAAATCAAGGTTTCTGGTCAAGTGCATTTGAGAGTAAGATGGACTTTGTGCCAAATGCACTTCCCTTGTGTTTGCCATCACTGCCTCAGCAGCTAATGCCTCTTCCTGGGTAATTTGAAATGTCTCTTTGCAAACAGATGCCTCTGTAAGGTTTCATCATGTAGTCCACAAACCAAACGGTCACACAGCATCTCCTCTAAGTTTGGAAAATTGCAATGCTGTGTCAACAGTCGCAATTCAGCAATGTATGAAGAAACACTCTCTGTTGGACTCTGATTATGCTTGTGCTATTTATGTTGTGCTATTTCAGAATGCTGTGGTGAGAAATGTTCTCCCAAGGTGATCAAAATGTCCCCATAAGACATCTCAGAAAGTTAATCTGGAACTAGCAAAGCCTGGGCCATGTCAAAAGTTTCTGCTCCACACACACTAAGTAACACAGCCCTTTTCCTCTCTGGTTCTGTAATGCCATTAGCAGTTAAGTAAAATTCCAACATCACAGCATAACGGAGCTCCCGCCCGCCCAGCAACGCTGCTGGTGGGCGGGGGCTCATTTGCCGCTCCGAGGAAGGGAGACGGCAACGGATAGGGACGCTGTGCGTCCCGACGCGGCGGGGGGCGGAGCCGGCTGCTTCAAAAGGCCAGGCTCCGCTCCCGCCCTTTGCAGTTGCTCCGCGTGCTCGCGGAGGGATGTGTGGGCGGAGGCCCGCTTGCGGCGGCGGCCCCTTGCGGCGGCGGTGGTGGCAGCCCGCTCGCGGCGGGGTCGGCCCGCTCGCGGCAGCGTCGGTCCGCTCGCGGCGGCGGAGGCCTAGGCCCGCTCACGGCGGCAGCGGCGGAGGCTCTCGTGGCGGCGGCGGCCTGCTCGCGGCGGCGGCGGCCTGCTCGCAGCGGCGGCGGCCTGCTCGTGGCAGCGGAGGCCTGCTCGCGGCAACGGCGGCAGCTCACTCCTTGCGGCAGGGGCCCGCTTGCGGTGGTGGCGGCGGAGGCCTGCTCGCTGTGGCGGAGGTCCGCTGCTGACGCAACCCACTCCCGAAAGCACTGGCCCACTCCTGATGGTGGTGGCCCATTTCCACCAGTGGCGGCAGCCCCAGCGTGGTGGCGGCAGCGGCGGCCTGTTCACAGCGGGGCGTCTGCTCCCAGTGGCAGGCAGCAGCCCATTCCCAAGGGCAGCCTATGGAGGCAGACCCTTGGGACCATGAGGCTGCTGCGCAATTGCTGGCTGCGCACTTCACCCTCGTTTATTACAAAAAAAAAAAAAAAACACACAACACACTTTTGGTTAGGGGGAGTTCTTTGTAGGTCCCCTGGGTAGCGAGGGCGTAGTTCCCTCTTTCCCCCATATTTTCCCCCCCTTTCCGGGCACCAATTGGGGCCATTTGTAGACAACTGGGCAATGGGGTAGCCTATTAGTATTATTGATACTTCAGGAGGCGGCCATTTGAGTGGAGTTGTGGAGGTGGCCATCTTGAGTGGAGCTCATGGGGGCAGCCATCATGAGTGGGATGACCCTGTCAGCCCAGTGATTCTTAAAGGGCTTGAGGCGCTAAAAGCCTCTGGTGGGAGCAGGGCCAGCTATAGTTCTGACAAGCGCTGTCCATGAAAGGTCAGCTTTTATTATTTATTTCTAGTCACATTTCAAATCTTGAAAGAGCTCTGTCAGCCCCGCCTACCTCACAGGGTGTTTGCTGTGATGGGGGAATGGGAGAGGAGTTTGTAGACTACTTTGAGTGGAGAGTGGGATATAAATCCAATCTCTTCTTTTACTCTCTGTCTTCAGAGGTGCCAGTCCATAAAACATCAGATTTTAACTAGGTGGCTTCTCAGTACTACACCACAGATCAGTAATCAGTAATACACCACAGATAAGTGATCGGTTTCCATGGAGGTGTATTGGGGTTTATCTGTTAAAAATACATCGCTATATGTTACATAATAATTGTGGCTGCAGAATAAATGCACCGGGAGAAAGGGAATGATGCATGTGGCTGGTGCAGGGTTTGAAGTCAGGACTGAGGGCTTGCTGTGCTGAAACTGCAGTGAGATGTGTGTGCATAAGGGGCCATTATCTGAGCTGAAAGGTCCCATCTTTTCGTACAAAAGGCACACCAACCCTTTAATCATCCTGGCTCCTGTGTCTTTTTACAGATGTTTAAGACAGATACAGAAAGGGAAGAGGCACTGAGATCATATTGCCAAAATTTATGCTGGTTACTGAGAATTACAAGAGAATTTAAAAGCAAAAACGTCAGCTTGTGTTTTACGGATTACCACTAAGCTTCTGACTGTGTAAACTTTGACAAGCTGATGTTGGTTTTAAAAGTAATGGATGTCCCATACATTGTTTTGTTGAGATGTTCAAACTTGTACTCTGGGCAAGAGGGTACTGTTAAGACTGGATAGGGACAAACAGGTTGGTTTCCAATCAGCAAAACTGTCAGATTAATGTCTTTTATCTCTCTCTTGATCTATGTGCAGAACACATCATAAGGACAACTGGATTAGACTGAAGTGAAGGTGCAGTAACAATTGGTGGAAGGCACATTAACAGTTTGAGAATATGTATTTCTTTATTTCGGTTGAAGGCACCACATTATTGGCAGAAAATGCTGTTAGTTGGATTACAGCTGACCATTAATGAGACAAAGTACTGACTACTGGAGAATTACACAACTTTAAGGGTGACATTGAAGAACTTGTTCATGATTCTGTTCATTGCTCCATCATCACCCAAAAGGGGGGCAGAGCCCAGATCTGGTAATGAGGTCTGGTAGTGGCCATTCAGTTCAGTGATCCCAAGGCAGGCAGGTACCCACGCCCGGGCGGGCGGTTCAGCAATACCCATTTGCTGGGAGGCCCCATGCATATATATATATTTGGCCCCAAAATAAAAAGACGGGTCGGGTGCTGGGGAGGTAAGTGTTCAGGCTACAACACTCTCCCCCAGACATAATGTCCCAGCCCAATTCAAGTTAAGGTTCTGGAGCATGGGGTGAGGAATTACCCCAGCTGACAGGCTCACATTTACCTCTTGGAAGGTTTTGCTTTAAGGTTTAGGTTAACTTAGCCGGAAAAAGGTGACTTTATAGTGCTCATAACTTGAACTCAGTTATGGGGAGTGAGAACATACTTTGGGGAAATTGCCAAGCAATGCAAGGAGGGTGGAGCCTTGGTGGTGTTCCTTCTAAGCTGTGTTGGAGCAGGCTAGCTTGGTTTTCTGGGCCTCTGGCTCACACAGTTTTTATCTTGGCTCGGGAGGGATGGCTCTGAGCAGGCTGGTTGTGTGGTGGCCGGGCCGCCTGCTCAAGGCTTTGATGCTGGTGGTCACAGGGTTGAATTTCTTGCTCACAGGACTTCACAGCTTACTGGGGGCATTGGTCCTTGCCCCTTTCCATTCCCCCCTTTTACCAATCTTAGGGTTTCCCCAATGGGAGTTGTGTTGAAAAAGGCACCTGGTGAGTATCGCCTCATTCACCACTTGTCATGCCTACGTGGGGAGTTGTGGAACGACGCGATCCCGGGGGAGTTATGTTCAGTTAGGTAATGTCATTTGATCAAGCCATCTGAGGGCACACTGTTGTGGACAGAGTGCGGAATTGGCAAAATGGGACATCAAGTCAGCCTTCTACCTCCCAGTCTACCTACCAGATTTTGTGCTGCTGGGTGGTGCTTTAGAGGGCAAATTCCACATGGATAGGACCCTTTCCATGGGATGCTCGGGGTCATGTTGGCATTCGAGAGGTTCAGTTCCTTTTTGGAATGGACCTTGCACTGTAGGACAGGACTATGCAGCGCTGCCCATTATTTTGATGACTGCCTATGGGTAAGAAGGAAAGATGCAAGGCAGTGTGAATCTTACTGACCAGACATTTAATTGACACGGCCAGGGAGAAGAAGATTACTTTGCTGGAGCTGCAGCAGCTGGTTGGCTGCCTCGTCTGTGCATGCAAATTTTTGGTGCCCAGCCAGGCATTTGTTATAAGACTATTGAGTCCCTGAAGGGCTTGAGCCTAACATACTATAGGACTAGGGTCCTCAGGGGTTATGAGACGAGTTTGTATGGAAAAATTTTGAATTCATACAATTGGATATTTTTGGTGGGAGGACTCTCTGGTCGAAGCCAAGTGGCAGGTTACGTCTGCCTTTGCTGGTCCTCTAGAGGCTGGCCAGTTCCCTGGTCAGATGCTTTCGCCCCTTCCACCTGGGGAGCTTATATGAGGGCTGGTAAGCCTTCGGGCACAACAGATCAGGGAACTAGTTGTGAAGTTGGGTAAGGATGTATCTGGCCTAGGGCTGGTCCTGCGGGATTGAAAATTTAATGTTATTAATGTGGTTCTTCTTTCAGGTGCTGCAGGCCGGGGGGTGAGATGACGAGTCACCATTTGCGGCCACAGCATGGCAAGGCCTTGGGTTACAAGCTGAGGTAGCCATGGCGATGCTAGGAGCAAGATGGCCCAGCGTGCCAATAGCTGACCGGCAAGGCCCTCATGTTGTAGGCTGATGTGGTTCCAGTGGTGATGACACCAAACAGCATGGTGTGCTGATAGCTGGTTGATAAGGCCCTTATCTGGCCATTAAGGCCTTGTGCTACAAACGGAGGCACACCTTGTGATGATAAGAGCATGGTGGCCCGGTGTGCAGATAGTCAGGCCATAAAGGCCCTTGTGTTACATGCTGAGGCCGATCTTGTGATGATACGATCATCAGGCAGACCTTGTGATGATAAAAGCAAGGTGGCCTGGTGTGCTGATAGTCTGGCTGTTGAGGCCCTTGTGTTACACGCTGAGGCAGACCTTGTGATGATAAGAGCAAGGTGGCCCGGTGTGCTGATAGTCAGGCCATCAAGGCCCTTATTTTACACGCTGAGGCAGACCTTGTGATGATAAGAGCAAGGTGGCCCGGTGTGCTGATAGTCAGGCCATCAAGGCCCTTGTGTTACACGCTGAGGCAGACCTTGTGATGATAAGAGCAAAGTGGCCCGGTGTGCTGATAGTCAGGCCATCAAGGCCCTTGTGTTACACGCTGAGGCAGACCTTGTGATGATAAGAGCAAGGTGGCCCAGTGTGCTGATAGTCAGTCCATCAAGGCCCTTGTGTTACATGCTGAGGCAGACCTTGTGATGATAAGAGCAAGGTGGCCCGGTGTGCTGATAGTCAGGCCATCAAGGCCCTTGTGTTACACGCTGCAGCAGTCCTTGTGATGATAAGAGCAAGGTGGCCCAGTGTGCTGATAGTCAGGCCATCAAGGCCCTTGTGTTACATGCTGAGGCAGACCTTGTGATGATAAGAGCAAGGTGGCCCGGTGTGCTGATAGTCAGGCCATCAAGGCCCTTGTGTTACATGCTGAGGCAGACCTTGTGATGATGAGAGCAAGGTGGCCCGGTGTGCTGATAGTCAGGCCATCAAGGCCCTTGTGTTACACGCTGCGGCAGTCCTTGTGATGATAAGAGCAAGATGGCCCAGTGTGCAGTTCTTCAGGTTGGCTATTTTTGCCCCGCCAGGTATGGCACAATTCTGGGAGACCCTTGCTAGGCGTAAAGCCTAACCATCAGCTGAGGAAGTTTGTGGGGGGTGGTTCAGGTTAGTTTTTGCTGCACCCCGCCATACGGGTCGGGTTCTAGACCTGTATAGGGTGATGGGGTGCACTTGTCTGATAAGGGCAATAGGATCTTTTTACAGGACTTGCAGCAAGGAATTAGGTCGGCACTAGGTTGCTGAGTGGGGAGCAAAGGCCAAAGCAGAGGCTTGACCTTGGCTATGGCAGGTTTATGCAAGCAAGAAAACGGAACTGGTGAGCACCCTTCGGCATATCCCGTTAGGGAACAGGCGGTCATCAGGAACTGCCTTCGGATTTCAGGGTCCAGGGTGGGGAATGGTGATCACCTCCACTGGGAACCTTTTATGGCAGGCTCCTCCCTGCAAGTTGAAAGGCTTCAGGGGTAGGCGCTCCTAGAAGGCAACCAGTTGCTGGGCTGCTGGTCACGAGCCAGAGAGTAAATGGCTCACGGCTGGAGCTGGGTGACCCGCCCTTTAAGGGCACGGGGGTTGGTCAGGGAAGTGACGCCTGCCTTGCCTGTTCCATGCTTGCTTAGTTGTTATTGCTGCAATGTTCTGTTAAATAGTTAATAAAGTGGCCCTTGTTTAATTCCAATCTGTTGTCTGTCTCATTATTCCGACTGGGGGGCAATTTCTGTAATGCCATTAGCAGTTATGTAAAATTCCAACATCACAGCATATTTTCTCCACTTGCTAGGACAAACAGGATTAAATTCTTCTATGTGTCCTTGAGGTGCCATGCCGCAATGTTACTGACTGACCTGAAGACGTTTTAAAATAATTCCCACACAGTTCATGTTAGGGTTGCCTGCCCTCCTCATGAACAGGCTCAGGGTGGCTTACATTTATTGGTATGCAGTACCATAAAACCATATACAAAAGTTAAAAGATTTAGGAGTGTCTTGTATTTCAAGGGTGATTGGGTTATGATCAGCAAAAGTTGCTGGTAGAATTTCTGCTTCTAATATATCATTTGCCATTGTGGTGGAAATCCAACACATGTCTATTCTTGACCAGGACTTATGCCTCACTGAATAGAAGGTATAATCTTGTTTTTGTGGGTTTCTCACTTTCCAGGCATCCACACAGTTGTTTTCTTCTGCTAGTTGGTAAAACATTGGAGGAAGTTCATTTCCTTGCTTCCGTTTTCTAGTAACAGGTTTTCTGTCGCAGTTCTGTCAAAGACTGCATTATAGTCTCCAATGATGCAAAGTTCATCATAGTCCTATTTTGAGATCAGTTTCTGTAGAATTGTATAGAATTTCTCCTGGTATTGATTTGGTGCATAGATATTCATGATAAGAGTCTTTTTGGATTGTCTTTGTATTTGCACCAATAAAATCCGTTCATCTTCTGAGGCGTAGACCATTTCTGGATACAAATGTTCTTTTACATAGGTCACAACCCCTCTTTTCTTCTTCTCCTTATCTGAAGAGATGAAAACTTTCCCAAATTTCTTGACTTCTAGATATTTTTGAGACAAATAATGTCAAAATTCATTTTTTTCCAGTTGTTGGAACTGTCTACTTTTTTGTGGTGCATTTAGTCCATTCATGTTTATTGAAATTATCTTTATCTTCCTTCTATTCATCTTGTGGTTGGGTCTGTGATTCCATATCTTGTTTGTCTCTCATTTGTCTCCTTCTGTGTATCTGAAACATCGTGATCTTTGAAGCTTTTTTTGCTGCTGTTTTCTTAATTGTAGTTATGCTTGCTGAAGTTGTTTCTGAAGCACCTTGGGGATCTTGGTCTTCTTCTTCTGTAGTTCTGAATTTCCTTCTTCAGTTTGAAGGTCTGCTCCATGTGTCTTTAGAAAATTCTCTGCCTTAAAGGTAGAGTTGATTCGGAATCTTTTCCCTTGATAAGTAAAGAATAGGCCTTCTGGAAGAAGCCATCTATATGAGATCTCATTTCTCCTCAATGTTGCTGTAAGGTCCAAATATTCTTTCCTTTTTTCTCTGACTCTCCAGGGAATTTCTTTTAGAATCTTCACCTCTTGTGTTTTCTATGTATAGAGGAGGTTCATTTGATGCTTTAAGAATGTCATCTCTTAATATTCTCTTATGGAATCTCACATGTACTTCTCTGTGGAGCTGATTTCTTCTCACATACACCAAGTACATCCTAAAGGCAATATCAATCAAAGGCAATATCATCCAGGGTTTTCTCTGTTTCTTCTGTCTTCATGTATTCTCCCAAAATGTGTGCCATCTTCTTCCTTATATCTTCTTCTTTGTCTTCAGGAATATTTTGGAATCTTAATATAAATGCTGCTTTATCTAATTCCGGTCTCATAAGATCTTGTTCCATTGCAGTTTGCTTGGAGTCCATTGCCAGCAGTTTAGTATCAGTTTCTTCTGCCTTATCTTCCAATTCAGAGGTTGATATATCCAGCAATCTTCTGATTATTTTATAAAAGTATTACTGAAAATCCTCCATTCTATTTGATAATTGCTGTGACATGTCTTTCATTGAGCCCTTGATTGGGTCAACTACCTCTGCAATTACTGCCTTTATAGTGTCCTGGATCATTGTCTGTAAGCCTTTCTTTGTGGCCTGTGATAGGCTGGAGGCAACTGATTTAATCACACCTGGTGAGCTAGAGGGTACTTCAGGAGGCGGCCTGTTTGGATCTGCCATTTTTACCTAGCCAGACCAGATAATCTCCACAATATTAAGACAGATTTTTTTCAGAACTCTGTACCCAAAATACAATTTATTATTTATAAAACAACCTTATTATTAACAAAATACTGATAAGATACTTCAAAGCCACATAGTTCTCTCGATTTTACCAACTGAAAGCCAAACAAACCACAGAAATGTGACACAATGTAACAGTTTTATTATGAGAAAAGACTTCTTGTCAAGCTCTTCTTTCTACCCTTTTATGGAAAGTGCCAAAAATAGAAGAGGAGCAATGGAAGACAAAGGGAGGACAAAAGGGTCTAGTCTTGTAGTCCCTCTATTACAATGTTAAAGTGGGGGGAAAGAAATAAAATCAAGGCCATTTCTCATGTAAATTGATTTCTATCTGATGAAGAAGTTTTTGGTTATAAATCCAATGTGAGATGCTTTAAATCCTCAGTATATATACATATATTTATACTTAGTAGGAAAAAGGACTTTAGGCTTCACCCATGAAGGAAAAATAGAGTGTGGTGCAAGGTTTACTAAGGCAAAAATACTGTAATCCATTTATTCAAGGAAAGAGTCAGTTAAAAAGAGATTTGGATCATTAGCCCTCCAAAATAGCAGTTTAGCAGTGCTTTTCTTATCTGTTGCTAGCCGCAAAACAAAGAGGGTGGTGGTGGGGGAAATCCTCCAATGCCCTGTCTTGATTACTCTTTAAAGTTTAAATGGCAAAGATGTTAGGAGGAAAGTCTAGATTTTTTGCATTGATGATTACTCACGGTGATGGTTTTTGAGTGTTATTAGGCAGGCTTCCTCCACCCCCCTGGATAGGAAGCAACAGCTAGGTTGAGCACACTTCAAGTACTTCTCACTGGAGGAAATCCAGGGCTGCAACCCATGAGCTGCTGCTGAACAGGGAGCCTGGATCAAGCCCCTTGCTCTGCACCCCCTCCTTGGAGGTGCAGTGGTGTTCAGGAGCCCCCGATACTCCTCTGAAGAAGTTCTGAAGCTGGCGGCACTGATGAGCAAGTCCCAGTGCTGTCTGTATTGCTGTGCTGCAAGCTGGAAATGCATGTGTAAATATTTATGTTCTACCGTGTCAAATACTTTTTCAACATCAAGTGAAAGTATGCATGTGTCACTAAGTGGAGTATTTTTACTATAATATATAACATTTAATGCTTTCCTTATATTGTTGGTCAAGTCCCTTTGGGGAATAAACCCAGTTTGCTCCAATGAAATATAATCTCTGATTATCCTATTGAGTCTCTGAGCTAAAATATTTGTAAATAACTTATAATCATGATTTAATAAAGAAATGGGACAATAAGACTTGGGGCCAGTGTTGTCTCAATCTTTTTTTGGTAAGACAATTACTTTTGCCAAATGCCACATCTGAGGGATTACAGTAGTATCTAAAACTGAATTATATAGATCCAACAAAAATGGGGCCAATGTATTAGTGAAATGCTTATAATACTCCGAAGTAAAGCCATCTGGGCCAGGGGACTTATTATTCTCCATTGCCTGAATTGCTGTCTGTAATTCCAGCTCATCTATTGGTTGATCCATAAATTTCTTAAGTATTTGATATGACATAATTGATACAAGAAATTGATTAATTAAATGTGTTGGAGGGTTGCCTGAATTATATAACGAAGAATAAAAATCCTTAAAAATGTCTAAGATTGATTTTGTTGACATATGAAAAGTATCTTTTGAGTCACGTAATCCATTAACTCCAGAATCCAATTTCTTTTTCTTAACCTCCCAGACTAATAGGCATTCTGCCTTAGGGCTTTTATACCAGTAGGCTTGTTTTAAGTATAATAGATTCCATGCTATTTTATGGGCATCTAAGGCCTCTAGTTTTTTCCTTTCCTTCATTAATTGTTTGTAGATCTTAGGGCTACAAGTTGCTTTATGTTTGATCTTCCCTAAAATTTCTTGCTTCAAAGCCATTTTCTTTTTATTGTAAGTGGCTGAAATAGAAATAATTTTGTCTTTAAGTACAGCTTTACATGTGTCCCAGACAGTATGAAGTGGCATGTCCTGGGTTAGATTAAATTTTAAAAGACTCCTGAAGTTCCTTTTCAATTTATTTTATAATATCAGGATTTTTTAATAAAAAATTGTCAAATTTCCAAGTGAAACTTCCATCCGTCTTTTCTTTGAAGTTTAGTACACATTGTACTGACACATGATCAGACCAGCATTTAGGTTCAATTTCTGCCATCACCAACTTATTAACAATAGAACTAGAGACAAAAATATAGTTGATTCTGATATGCATCTGGAACCTGTTTGAAAAATACGTATAGTCCCTGTCTGTCTCATGTAAGGTTCTTCAAGCATCAATTAGGTCTAGGGATTGGATGATTTCTTTTACAACCAGTAAAATGGTTTTTAAATGGAATGGCTCGGTTTAGTTTGGTAGTTTTTTTGTCTAGTCACTTATTCATTATATAATTTAGGTCTGAACCCAAGATAAGCAGCCCTTCCTGAAAATGTTTCAGTTTATCCAGTGTTTCCTTTATAAAGCCAATTTGGCCAGAATTGCGGGCGTACACAGTAGCCAAGGTCACTATGGTGTCATTTAAAGTTCCCTTTTCATCCTTTTCAACAGCTTGGCATGTAAATCTATTATGTTTAGACAAGAGGATCACTACTCCATGAGCCTTAGTGGAGCCAGAAGCATCATAGCTATATGGAAACCAACTTGATTTAAAAAAAGAAAATTAATGTTATTTCTTAGATGTGTCTCCTGTAAGAATGCTGTCAATTTTTTTATTCTTAAGATATGCATGAATCCGCTTGGCTTTAATAATATTGTTTACCCTTTGCCAGTTCAAAGAAACTGTCTTTAATAGTTCAGTCATTAGAATCTCTAAGTAAGTCAATTATCTCAATAGAGAAAAACTTTTTACACATAAATGTAACACTGAAGTGACCCCCATTCCAAGCTGTCCCTCATTAATCTAGTAAACTGCAAAGCCAATTCAGGAATATTAGATGTACTTCTACAATGGAAATGATGGCAGACCAGTGTGATGAGCCTGTCTCTTCTTATTTTAATACCTTTCCTATATGAAAATAGAGAAGTTTTCCATCTGGTGTCAACATTGCTAGTAATGTAAAAATAATAATAATCTAAAATAGAACAGAAATCTAGGTGGGTCTTATAATCTGTATTCAAAACAAACAATTTACATTTTGTGAGTCTATCTTGAAATCCTGCTATTATCCAACTCTTGTCATCTAAGGTGAGCACAGTAAAAATGCAGTGACCTAACAATAACTTGTACAACACATATTCAAACCTCCCTTCCTCCCACCCTCCCTCCCACTACCCCTCTCTCCCACTGCCCCTCCCCCTTATGTTACCCATACAGTTTTATACTTAATGCCTATAAACAATTTTGTTAACAAAAAAACCCCAAGAACCCATTCCCACCCTTCCAAATCCTATCCCCAATAATAGTCAGTAGAAAAGAAGTAACAACAAACAATAACAATAGAAAAACACAGAGCCAAATGTTGCTAGCTAACACAGAAAGACACTACAGTCCCCAGAGAAGAGAAGGAAGACACCCCCCCTTTTCCGAGACAGAGTCACACTCACTCCTCCACTATGCCCTTCTTTAAAAAAGAAAAGGAGCCAAGAGACCAAGTTCCATCAAAACCCGATCCCCCTGATTCCCCAGGTAAAAACCACTAATTTTTTATAGTACTTTGCAGGCATGAACTATATAAATAAAAACTTCAAGATTGCTTAGTGTTCAAAATAAAGATCTCACATTACATTCCTCACTGGAATCTTGCTATTTTTAAGTGGAGAAGCTAAGGTCCAATTTTCTTTTATAAGATTGTTTTTCACATTCCATGGGAACCTCCAGATGAAGGGCTTGTAAGACCACACAGCCTCCTTCCAGGTCTTCGATCGTCCATGTCTTGTTTTGGTGCCGTACTTGCATATTGCCTGTTGGAAGCCATTTGTCTCTTATATTGGCTTCATTTAGTTGTGATGCAATTGGTTTAAATTTCCTTCGATTTTGCAGAGTCTCTGAAAACAAATCTAGTAAGACTAAAATGGTATTATCCATGTACTGTAGGCCACCATTGCCTTTGGAATGGTCCAATATTTTTCTCTTGGTGCGACTATCAGCCAATTTGACTATAACATCCGGAGCCACTTTAGTGTGGCTTGTAAAGCGGAAACCAATTCTGTATGCTTTTAGAATAAGGGAAGCTACTCCTTCCAATTTTAGAGTTGTAGAAAGCCAGGTAGCCATAAAAATTGCTAGCTCAGTTGACCTTTCAGCTTTTTCTTCAAAACCCCTAAATTTCAAATTGCAGCCTCTGAGTTTGTTTTCCAGTAACAGTATTTTTTCAGTTGCCCATTTTTCATGGGTCTGTAAACTGCATATTCCCTCCTGATTTGCCATACTTGTTTCAAATGCTGCCTTGGGTGTGCAGGCCATGTCCTGTAAAGCTATTTGGAGGTGTTCCAGCTGATGAGTTAGGGGTTTTAAGGTTTTGTGTTTGCCCCCCAAGCCAGAAATAAAGAGACAAACAACTGTTTGGATTCAAACAAGTGCCACTTTATTAACTATTTAACTATTTATTTAGTTTTGGTACCTTCTACTTTGCCCATGATCAGAAACAGATTTATTTGGTGTCCGTGCTGGTTTTAGAGGAATCGGGGTTTTCGGGAGAGGAGCTCAGCCTCTATGTGTCTGCTTCCATGTGAGCCAATGCCACGCTCCCCCAAAGAGTGATTAACACATGGAATTCACTGCCATAGGAGGTGGTGGTGGCTGCAAGCATGGACGGCTTCAAGAGGGAATTGGATAAACATATGGAGCAGAGGTCCATCAGAGTCTGTTAGCCACAAGGTATAGATAGGAACTCTCAGTCTGGGGCAAGTGATGCACTGTATTCTTGGTGCTTGGGGGGCAACTGTGAGAGGGCTTCTAGTGTCCCTGCTCCACTGCTGGACCTCCTGATGACACTTGGTATTTTTGGCCACTGTGTAACAGAATGTTGGACTGGATGGGCCATTGGCCTGATCCAACATTGGCTTCTCTTATGTTCTTATGTTTTCAAAGGGGGGACCTTTATACATTCCTCACATTGTCCCATCCTCATTGCCAGATGTTACATCCTCTTCAAAGAGAGTCCACTTGAAAAATGCTGGGAGATTTATTACAGTTCCATAAAATGCAGATAATGTTTTCACAACAGCTGCAGCTGCAACAAAACAAATACCCAGATGAAACCTAGGATGTGGAGCATAAATCAGCCTAATTAAGGCTGAGCTCCAATGCCGTGCATATGGCGAGCCAAGGAGGCCCATACACTGCAGCTGTCCATGCCCACAAACTTGGCAGAGCACAGGATGCCAACTGCAGCTGCAGTCAACTACCTCCCCCTCTCCAATGGAAGACAAACCCTCCATTGACCCAGTAAGCCCTGCCAGCGGTACATAAACATACAAGTCTGCCTGACTCACCCTCATGCTGTGCTTGAGACAGCTCAACCTGTCTCATCACGTACCTTGGGAACAGCTCCCAAAGGCGCCAGTGCCATATGAGACAGAGAAGAAGAGGAGGAGGAGGAGGAGGATATTGGATTTATACCCCACCCTTTCCTACCCAAAGGAGTCTCAGAGCAGCTTACAAATTCCTTTCTCTTCCCCTCCCCAGAACAGACACCCTGTAAGGTAGGTGGGGCTGAGAAAGTCCTGACAGAAATTGCTCTTTTTCTAGAACAGCTATGCCAGAACTATGGATTGCCCAAGGTGATGCAGCAGGTGCAAGTGGAGGAGTGAGGAATCAAACCCGATTCTCCCAGATTAGAGTCCGTGGACTTAACCACTACACCAAACTGGCTCTATTGGCAACCCTATTTATTGGACTTCTTCATGATTTGCTGTTCAATAAAGTCTGGAATGTTCTACAACTCTTGTCTTCTCTGTTTTTGGAAGGATGAGACTCATACTCCATCCCTTTTTGCCCGACCTCCTCTCTCCCCATCTGTGACTCCCCCTTAGGTCTTCCTGGGGTGAAATCCCCTTCACACACCCAAGGGAGTGGACTTTGGCTCAGAGATGCTGCTCATGCTGGGATTGCTGTTGTCAGTCTTTATGCTGTCACTGGACTTGGGTTTTGACCAGCTACAAAGTATAAGAGAGGTCCAGTGGCATTGTCACAGACCCTTGTCGAAGGCATTGATTGAACAAATGCCAGCCTGACAATATCCTTTCATCTTCAAATTTGCATTATATGTACAAGTTTTACTTTCTTAGCTGTGTCTCACTGTTCCATCCTCAGGGAAGAGAAAGTTTTGAATAGATGGACAGTTGCTGGAAAAAAATCTCTGAACAAGGGATTCATAGTTTTGATATGTATATTCCTATGGGAAGTTTCTTTTAAGCTCACAGAAGTGCTCATATCATACCATCAAGTCACTATTAACTTATGGTCATCCCAGAAAAGAGCTTTCAAGGCATGTGAGAAGCAGAGGTGGTTGGCCATCACCTTCCTCTGCAGAGCCTTCCTTAGTGGTCTTCCTTCCAAGCATCGACCCTGCTTAGCTTCCAAGATCTGAGAACATGGGGCTATACCATGCTGCCTTCCCTCTGCCATTGTTAGCCCCGACGCCATTATGAGGCTTTGCTATGGACTGTTTGCTGTTGCCACATGGTCTGCGGACTTGCTAGACTGTAAAATGGATGCCAAAGGAGAAGCCCATAGAGAAGGGAAAAAGCGGTCTTTTTACTCTGAGGGACTCCATCGCATACCTGCCGCATGTCACATACATGGATTAAGGGCCATACAGCAGACAAAGGACTTTTCCTCTGCCAGTCATTTGCATGATGGGATTAAGTGCCTGCCCCACCTGAACCATACACACGAACAATGAAAGAGCCATCCGCTACCTGAAGAGACCATCTGCCTGCCAGCCAGCTTCCTCTGTCCAGCCCCTAGGTATCCAACGGACAGTGTAGCCAATGAGATGTGAAATTGTCACTGACACAGCCGGCTGGGAGGGTCAGTAGGTGTACACCGCCTGGCCTTCTCCGCCCAACACCCAAGACGCTATAAAAATGCGATCTCTGGGTCAGCCCAGCCCCTGCTGTTGCCTCTTCTCGGTCGCTCGCCTGTCCCCCATTGATCCACGCCCTCTGTCTGTCTGCTTTATCCTCTTAATCCCCCATCCTGTACCTTAAACCCTTGCCTCGCTTCGTTCCAGTCTGCAGCTGGAACTATACACGTGTGTTATTAGCAGGTCTATACCACGTGTCCCTTCTTCCATCCTTCCTACCCACCCTAACCCCATTCACTGGAAGATTTAGGAGCCGCACCTTGGAGGTAAATATTGCCCTCAACGAACCAATGTTTACCTGCTCATGCAACTGTGCTATGTCTATCTATATTTCCTAGCTCTTGAATGTATGTGTGTATGATTTGCTATTGTTGAGTGTAACTGTTATTAGAATTGTGTATTTAAGTAAACTAAAACATTATTCTGAGTCCTGTCTATCGCCTCTTCACTGGGAAGGTCCTGCGGCAGCCCATTCCTCGTAGACATAGACCAAAAGATCCCAAAATTAATTATACCTGTTGCGAGGTGCTCTACCCCTAGAGAGCATTTCGCTCAATACCATATGATAGCCACATCCAAAACATGCCTGAATCTCTCAGATGTGTGTTGCATGAGCCTATCTAATCTTTCTGAGAATGCTTTGGTGATAATCTCAGAAATTGTATTTTATCTTTTAATCTGAAGATAGATAGGATAAGGTGTCACAATCATTTTAAGTGTTATTCTTGTGTAAGAGGTTGCAGAATTCTATGTGCATATATTGCAGTGGAAATCCAGGAAACTAAAGGTGCAATCCTATGCATGTTTATGTGAAAGTATACCTATATGAATTTGGTGGGAATCACTTCAGAACTTCCTGTACTTTTTAATAAACTTCCTGCAGTTATTAACAACAACATTCATCAAACCTCAAAATTCTTTGAAAGTATTTGAGGAAGGAAGGGAGACTTAACAGAATTTGCCTTCCTTCATAGCTCTACAATATCAAGTGCATGAAATTGGATTCCTGAAAATCTTAGCTTCCTTTCTTAAAAAGAATGGGTTGGATCCAACAACTCCCTTCTGGTAAGTGAGGATGCTTCCTCTGATAGAGGAAGCCTTCATTAGATGGAGCAAGGCCCATTCCACTGGAATGGAGTTCTTCATTTAGTGAAAGAGGATCTTTACATCCAACCTGATGTTTCATTGTTTTGGATTGAACTGGATTCTTCATTTACATCATTGTGATGTTAGGTTTGAAAATATGAAGGAAATGTCAACATGTTCCATTGTTCATGGAATGGGAGTATCTATGCCCCATTCTGCTTACGTTCTCCGATATACATTTTTTTCAGTGCTGTCGTAAGCAGAGTTACATCCTTTTAAACCTATTGACTTCAATGCAACTAGAAGGGTGTAACTCTGCTTCAAATGACATTTCTTTCTTCCTCTTAGCTCTTTACCTCACACAAAATGCAGATGAGATGTGCCCATTGACCATGTTCTGGTGTGTGATGACTTTGTATACACAAATTCAACATGGGTCAGAGTGAAGACATAAATATCATTCAGATGTCATAGAAATCTCTGAGGCAATCCTCTCATTTCCAGATAGGAATGGTATATGCCAAGGGAGAAAAGTTTTCCAGCCTGGCTGGAAGTCCAGACTTCTCATGGTTAACTTTCTGGAAGAGGGATGATGATGTCATCATAGCTGGGAGACTTAGATCCCTCAGTAGTTTGGCTAGGTGGAATCAATCCCTCCTAACTGAAGAACACAGCATGAATTTCTAAGTCAAACATTTCTGTGATTTTGAAAGGAACCAAACACACTGTCTTGTATTACGTCGAGGATGACTGGGACAGGTCTCCTACTTCCAAGGATTTTAAAGAAGAAAGCAGCAATTGACATGTTTATGTGTTCTTCATGAATAACATGATATGTATATATTTCATACTTGCACATCTGCTCTCCAGCACGTAAAATTGCATGTGAAGCTTCCCTTAAGCTGCAGTCTCTCACACACACACACACACACTAAACAATCCACTTCATCCAGTGCACTTTCCAACTGGATTTTACTGTGTGAATTGGCAAAATCCAGTTGGAAAGTGCACTGAAATTGGATTGAAAGTAGATTATTTAGTGTGTGTGACCGCAGCCCTACACTGCCCTGATCCAATATATATTTGCCTTGGGCATAAGACCAAATAAACTTATTTTCAAGTAAATGCATTATCAGAGAGCAGTTGTAGGCTTTGATACTGTTACCTCGTGGATTATATTAACATCATGAGTAATTCAGTAGAGCTGGATAGTCACTGATGCCTTTAAGTTAAAGAACACATTCAGAATGCATAAAATAACAGATGACACTATCACAGTATCTGCAACTCCAGCATATCAGCTCAGTCCTTCCACCCTGCCCTGGATGCCAAGAGCCACCCTGTTGCTATTTGTAGTTTAATCGGCAGCTTGCTTAATCTAAAAAGCGGGGGAGGGATATATTTTTTAAGCATCTGGAGAGCAAATTTCCGCCCAAAGCAGAATTGGCAAGTTGAGCTGATGAGGTCCAGAGCATTAAAGATATTAGCAGGATTAAAGCTCTCCGGGACAGAACGCTTGGCAGATTTTTATTAAGATGGAGAGGGATGAATAGTATTAAGCTGGGCGATCATACATGTCATTTCAACAAAGAGGGCATTAGAAATGGAAGCAAATACCATTAGCAGCATGCTAAAGAAGAGTTTCATCTCTGTACATATATATTTTAGCATTGGGTAGGTTGTTAATAGGGAAAGTGTAGGCTGTATGTTTGTAGGGAAATGGAGATGTAAGATTGACCTTGAAGTCATGTATTCAGTGTGTGTGTGTGTGGGGGGGAGAGTGTTGAATCTACAAGACGGCAAAATAGTGAAACAGGAATCTGATTCGCATCTCATTTTCTCTGGTGAAGACTCAGAGGGAGGGAGAGTTTGGTTTATATCTGGTTTAATCCAGGGTATGAAGGCCTAAAGGCCTGTGAGAACAAATCTCATAGGATCTAAATATTGCTGCTATGATAGTCACCCCAGAAGTCAAAGCCTCCCAGACGCTTTTGTATAGCTTATCTTAGGAGGCTGTTGAATGAAAAGTTTACTATGATAAAAAAAATAAGGATTCTATGGTAAGAAAAGAAGCCAAAGAGTCTGTTGAAAGTCCTGCTGAACAAATCAGGCTGAACTTACAAGGGGAGGTTAAACATTTCTAAAATTAAGTGTTTATACACTGGCTATCTAGTTAGACAGTAATTTTTAGGTCCAGGCTTAGAGAACATTACTGTGAATTGTATTTAAGATGTTGGCACAAGATCAGGACTCAGACACATACTTGAGAATGCATAAGATGCTAGATGCCAGTCCAAATTGCACCCCCCCGGCCTTAGATGGCAAGAAACTGATACATCTAGGTTGCTTGCCAGTGTGTTTTTTTTCTTGGATCTTCTACCAGCAGTGATTAATTACAGAGTTCTTTGATTAATGACCTGATGGCCAGGTATTACATGCAGCTTCTTCCTGAAACAGCCCTGTTAGTGAGATGAGATTAGATGTGCTCATGGTGTGGTTTTAATGGCCAGAAATAATTTTGTAGCCTCATGTGACAAAAAAAAAGGAAGATCTGGTCCTGGCATCAAGATGGGGTGAGGAGAAGAGAAAGACAACCCCCTCCCATCCAGAAAGCTTCTTGGATAATGCTGGCTGTTCCTGTCTCATTGTGAATGTCAGTTACTCTCAGGCTTCCAGAAACTATTTAAAATCTATTTATAGAACATAGCTGTGGCCATAAGTGTTGTGTCTTGCTGTAAATGTCTTTACCACCATTATAGCACTATAGGGGGCTTGTGAAGAAGGTGAGCTCCAAATCCAGATGGGGATAGGTAAGTAATTGTCTTCCTTTACACATTTTAAATGCTGCCTTTAACTTGTAAATGCTTTGCAATGAGCATTTTTTAGTTCAGCACAAAAATGTCTGTGGTACAACAAAGGTGACACAGTTTGCTGAAGAAGCATGCTGGAATTGTGAGAATAACTTTTTGAGACTAGACTCTATGCTCTGCACTGTTTTGTTTTGTTTCTCTACTACTGGAGAAATCATATAGCAACTCTAAAAGCAGGATAACAGATACACGACTGTATGCAGCACATTCAGGCAGCATTTAAATGAAAATGCAGGCCAGAAGGCAGAAGATATGTATGGTGATCAGGAATGGACATGGATATAGGAGGTTGTAAAAAAGGATTGCGGCAAGCTGTTCTATCCACTATAGTCTTCCTGAAGCACTAGTATTCCCCTGTGAGGTGGCCAACATTCCTGTGAACATTGTTGTTTCAGTGGAAAAACTCTACAGGACCAGATTTACTTATGAGCAGAGCTGAATATTAATGTCTACACACCACAGGGGTTGGGATCAGCACAAGGTAGAAATACAAAAGAAATACCCACTGCCACAAATGAGTTAGGGTTCAGTCTGCCAGGATTATTCCAATATTGCATAGTTCAGAGTCATTCACTAGGGTTTCCCCAGAACAGCTATGTGGTAGATTATGAGAATGGATCAGTTCTGTCTGTCTGCCATTCTGCTGTCATCAGCAACACTGAAAAGTACTGAGGTCGGAGGCGCAGCATAGTGAAATCAGCTCAAGTTTATTTAGTTACATCTGAACGAAGATAAAAAATAGCCGGTCCACTCCCGGCTTATATTCGTATTAGCACATCCCCCCAACACCCATGATAGGTTCGGTTTACATGGCCCTGAAAACTGTAGGTTCCCTGCAGGATCCTGGTGCTCCGATTGGTCCGTGCCTAGGATCTGCGGTGTCTATTGTTCTAGGACTGAAGGTCTATAGGTCCATTGGAGTGCATGGCCAGGCACATGCGGTCACAACCCTCTTGCTACCTTACACCAAACCCTCTTGATACATTACAACCCTTCCCCCTTAGTTCTGAAGTACTAACTTATATAGTCCCGCAAGTACTCCGGGCGCTGTCGTTCTCCTGTGGAGTGGTGTGGCTCCGTTGGGGTGCTGGTAGGTGTGCTTGGCCTGGGCTGTGACTCAATGACAGCCACCGGTGAAATCCCTGCTGTTGGGCTCTGGCATGGAATTGGGGCAGGAGTTGTGGCCATGCTGGACTCTGCTGGTCCCAATGCTGGTTCCTCCCAGTCTGGCTCCTCATTGCTGTCCTCAGCATCCCATACCTCTGGGTCATCTAGGGGCAGTAGGCAAAGGCATAGTTGGTCTACATGGGTGTAAAGTGTGTCCTATTTGAATGCTGAGATGGTTAAGAGCAGTGCATACCACAGTCTAGTACCATTACTTCCTTGGTTATACACCCAAATGTTCAGGCTTTAGAATCAAGCATCATACATCCTAGTTATTATTTAAGTACTAAATGATTAATCCTTAAACTGTAAGACAGTCCATTCACTTGTGATTTCCATTCACTTTCCTGCTTCAAGTAATTCTTTGTATTTCCTTTTAAGATTCCATGTTCTATATTTATGGGTGGTAGCTGACTATGTGGTTTGAGGAATTCAAAAGTAGGATGACAGAAGCATTGTTGTCTATGGTGTGTGCACACAAATTTATTTTCTCCATATTGTCAATGGTCAGTTAAGCTTTTGCAGGTTTTTTGTTGCTTTCAGAAATGTGCAGTATCTATTTTCTGAACAACATTAGTAGGACAACGAAAGGTAACTGCAGGAAGGGGAATAGAGGGAAGATGGCTGGCAGCTTGAACTTCTTGGCGAAGTGTATTTCTCTCTTCTGCTGCAGGGGTCTATAACCTGGGTATGTCTGGGGGTGCAAGCCCTTGGGTATGAGCTGAAGGGCAAGAGCCTAAGAGCTGTTGATCACAACCAGCATCCTTGGCCTGGATTAATCCTTGGTTAACTTGGTGGAATATCACCCCAGGATGTCTTGTCTATCTTTTGCCTATTTTTTTCTACTTTGTTCTATGTAAATTTGTTTAAAAGTGTATTTTGTGTAGCTGCTTTGGGTCCCCATTGGGGAGAAAGGTGGCATAAAAATATACGAAAGAAAGAAAGAAAGAAAGAAAGAAAGAAAGAAAGAAAGAAAGAAAGAAAGAAAGAAAGAAAGAAAGAAGAAGAAAGAAAGAAAGAAGGAAAGAAGGAAAGAAAGAAGGAAAGAGAATATGTATTAATTTAACAACAGTACAATCCGATGCAGAGTTACTCTGAAGTGAAAAGCAGTTTGTTTTGAAAAAAGGTGACGAGGGCCGCAGTCAGATGTGCTTTTAAATCCAACTCAGCTGTGAATGCCTGATGGATCTAAAGGGCATGATCAGACAGCAATATCCAGGAAAGGTCCCTTAGCTGTAGGCAGCCTGTGCTGCCCCACCACGGAAGCGGAGTTCAAAGACACCGGAGAAAGTCCAGTCCTAATGCCTGACGTGCCATGGATGGAGTTTCTCCTGTCTGATCACTCAAGCATGTACTCAAGCCATCGGGATGGTCTGCTCATTCCATTCCGACTTGGTGCCATCCCCTCCCTCACTTGCATTATGTGCATAACTGCATGCCCCTCCATGTGCAAGGCTGCAGCTACTAAGGATGTGTGCTCATGCAACACAGTGTCAGTTTCTACTAGGAGAAATAGGCTAGCTTCCCCGCCACACCAAATGGTATGTCTTATCACAGCCTTAGATGGGAGTAACTCTGAGTAGGATTGCACTGTTAAGAGTGTTATATTTTTTCTGCTATAGTGTAGCTGTTGACTGCTTTCATTGCTAGAAAAATACTCAAATATATTTAACGAAAAAATTAAAAAACTATTTGGAGACATATCCCTTAAATAAGAATGGAAAATACAATAGTTGTCTGTAAAATGTTTTTTTTTAAAAAAAATTAGAATAAAGAATTTGTGAAAGAAAAACTCTGTTAACCTAACTAAATCTTTACTTGGTAGATTGACATGATCTGTCTTAGAGAAAGCAGCAAAGATGTTGGGTTGGACCCAGCCAAGTTTTTCACTCAATCTTACCTTATTTTCATCTTTATTACAGCCTCCATCCCATATGGTTTTTGTTTGGCAGACAAAGAAGACCCCCCTCCTCCCCTTTTCACATGCAGAAAAGCATGTTGGAACCAAGCCGTCTCTTCCCACTTACATCTTACAGATTGGAAAGCTCTTCCTGCTCCAAACCCAGAAATGGTTAATGTAGAATCATAGGCTGAGTTCAGACTGGCAATTTGCCCCGGTAGGGACCCGGGCCAGCAACGACTCAATCCCAGAGTAAATGGGGCATTCACACAGGCACATCTATCTGGCGTCCCCCACCTGTAGCCAACCTGTGCTGTTGCGCTTCACTGCCGGATTAAAAAGATACCTGATAAAACCCGTAGCAAATCTGAAAGCCCGCATGTGTCGCGCATTTCTCCGCTTCTGGGGAGTCTGAATGGGCAGCCGAAAAGCCGGGAGCAACCCG
This sequence comes from Gekko gecko, assembly GCA_029375565.1. Classification (NCBI taxonomy): domain Eukaryota; kingdom Metazoa; phylum Chordata; class Lepidosauria; order Squamata; family Gekkonidae; genus Gekko; species Gekko gecko. The sequence goes on along the minus strand of JAPDNY010000003.1, from coordinate 78,584,142 downwards.
TGTTGGGCAGAAGGCAGCAGCGGTGTGATTGGCTGTGCTCCGCTCCACTGCCCAATGCGGTGCCGGCGCTGCAGGGTCCTCCCCCAATCGGCAAAATGTGCTTATGCGCATGAGCACAAGAGCGCATGGGTGCTCATGCGCACATACACCCATACACCCACAGCTGAATTAATGGGGAAACGGCGAATATAGCACGCCTCCAGCGCGGCAGTCTGAACGCTCCTGCGTGCCTCCGTCCCGTATCTTCTGGCAGCGACCCCCGCTGTGTGAACGGGAAAACCCAGTATAGTTTATTCCGGGGCTTTTAGAATCTGTAGATGTAGATGTAGTGTAACTTCTTGTGACTCTTCTTAGGGACATATCAAACATACTGAGGGTGGCCTTGTTTGTTCTTCTTTAATAAACCTACTTATTTTTCTCTAAAACAGTCAGTGCTCCTCTTCATTGCATATTTTAAATCTGCCAAACAGGGTTCTGGGCCCAATGTGAGCACCACTGTAAAAAAGGGAAAAGTTTAGACAAATTGATAGGGAAAAAGAAGAAACTACAAAATGGCTGCTTCTTGCACAGCTCAGCACAGCTACCTATTGGATAGGCTGATGGAAAGGAATTATCTCATTTGGAAGGAGAGGATAAAGAGCCATTTACTTGAGATGGGACTCTGGTACATTATTACAGACTCCAGGCCAGAAGAAGAGAACTCAGCAAAGCAGAAATCTTGGGACAAGGACAATGAGAATTCGGCCCCTTCCCAGCCAAGCAGCCCTTCCAGCTGCTAAGGCTGGGGCTGCCTTTGCTCCTCCAGAAGGAGGAAGAGGCAACCAGAACCTTTCCACACATATGGGAATTTGGCCGGGGTGGAGCCAGGGGCCTTATAAGATGGATCCTCCATCTGGTTTCATGTTCTGCCATCTTTGGAGGGTGCCTGGGACTTCTCCCGTGAAACCCCAGAGTCCCCCAGACCCAGCAGGAGAACCGGGCTGCTCCTGTCTCCCACTAGCTTTCTGGAGAGAAGGCTTGTGAAGGAGGCTTGATCTGGGGGCTTCCAGGCATGGCAGTGCCTGGATAGACCCCTCATCACCCCAAAGTGAGGTCCGGCAAGACAGCACTCATGGCAGCCATGGAGTGCAGAGGCGAGAGCAAACCAACTTCTGGAGCTCTACTTAATTGAAGAATCTACAACTTAATTTTCAAAGACTTTGCATCGTGAATACTCTAAACTGTGATAACAAATAAGACTCTGCTACTTTTGTAATGATAGCGAGGGGAAAGTGTCCATTTAAAATTTAAAGCCCTGGAAAAAAAATCCCCACCCCCTTCTTCGTGGCTCCAAACAGAAGACCAGGCAGGCAGCGTTGCACTTAGAAAATGACTGAATATTTGCTTTCTGTTTAACTTTTGGAAAGACAAGTTTACTTTCCCCTCTACTTTTTTAGCCCCCACTGCATCTTAAAACATTGCTCAAGTTTCTTAATGAGAAGATCTTGGAGACCATTCCCCAAAACCAAGGGGGAAAGACTCTGCTTGCCTCCGCTTTTATACTAGTGATTTCTTTTTTGACTGTCCTCTGTGGATTTAACAGAGGAAGACTTGGAATTATTGATTGGGCAAACTATTTGGCTTTATGTATTTTATTAAAGATTTGGATATTGCAGATATAAACAAAATGTGGCTGGAAAAAGAAGAATAACTTGTTGGATTATAAGACTGAATTTTGGCTTGATGCTCTAACAACCCGGGTTACCTCCCAAACAGAGAAGTTTCGGCAGCAGATTTTAGAAAATACTCAGAATATTACTACACTGACACAGACTACAAGCCAATTGCATAACAAAACAGAAAAGACTGATCAAAGAACCTGGGAATTAAAAACCAGACAAGAATATCTTGAGGACTCTGTGATGAGACATGAGTTAGAGAAATCAGGAGAAGACATTAAAGAAAACATGGCAAAAATCTTAACAGACAAAGTTTTGTCTGGAAAATGTTTTGCATCTGCAGATAAACAAAAAAAGAAAAAAGGTGTAGCAATTTGCATGAAAGAATACCTCCATCCTGAACTAATTTATGATTCAGAAGATGGAAGACTGCTAATAGTCAAAGTCACAAGTCAAGCTAAAACCTCACTTATAATTAACATTTATGCACCAAGAAAACTTTTATGAAACTCTATATGGGGCCCTCTCCAACTTAATTTATGAAGAAATCTGTATAATTGGAGATTATAATGCAGTGTTTGATAGAGCCATGGATAGAACAACCCATACAGGAAAAAGGAGAAAAGCCAATGAATTGTCTAATACCTTTATAAACATGGTGGAAGAGCTATCTCTAGCAGATGCATGGAGAATCAGAAACATAAATAAAAAAGATTACACTTTTTTTCTCTGCAAGGCACAAATCCTGGTCAAGACTAGATATGGCATGGATTTCAACAGCTATGATCAATGATATTATAGAAGTAGAAATTTTGCCTTCCACATTTGCAGACCATAACCTGCTGCTTTTGACTCTACAAGATACCCCTCCCCCCAAAAAAACCCAACCACAGATGGATAATGAATACATGGTTGTTGAAAAAACCAGACTTTGTTAAAAAATCTAAAAAGGAATTCCTGGAATTTTTTAAACAGAATATCCAGTCGGACATGTCTATGGATATTGTATGGGATGCCTTTAAGGCCTATGCGAGAGGCTGGTTTATGAATCAAGACATATGGACCCGAAGGAAAAGAAAGCACAGATTTATGCGGGTTTAAAAACAAATTAAACAAGAAGAACAAAAGCTTAAAATGAACCCTGTGAGCGGTCCTCTAAGAATCAAGATAAAAAATCTGCAACATCAACTCAATTGTCTGCTTACTCAGGAGATTGCAAAGAAAATAACATATGTGAAACAGATTTTTTTTGAAAATGCAAATAAACCTACAAGATGAAGCATACAAACTAAGGAGAGATGCAGAAAAGAAACATATAAAAATACTGAAAAATGAAAATGCAACAGAAAAGAATGTTCATAAACATTTGAAAGATATTATTGAAAATTTTTACCAAAACTTATATCGACATGGAAACACTGAACACGATCAGATTAAAGAACTTCTAAAAAATTGCAGCTGTAAGGAATTTACAGAAGAGGAAAGGAAAATATTAAATGAACCGATATCATGCATGGAGGTGATTGAAGCAATTAAAAATCAGAAGAAGAAGAAATAGCCAGGTCTGGATGGATTCCCTGCAGAATTTTATCAAACATTTGAAGATCAAATTGCCTTACCATTGAAATTGGCAATACAAAATATAGCAGAAGAAAGGAAATTACCAGACTTTTGGAACCAAGCACTGATCACTTTGATACATAAAATGGATACAGATGAGAAGGAAATTAGAAATTACAGACCAATCTCATTGTTGAATGTGGACTATAAGATTTATGCGTCTATATTAGCAAAAAGATTGAAAAGAGTCCTGATTCAGGTAATACATCAGGATCAGTCAGGATTTTTGCCAAAGAGACAAATGAGAAATAACGTAAGAACAATTTTGAATGTACTGGAATATTTTGAAGCCCACCCTGAAAAAAAAATGGCTTTAATCTTTCTGGATGCAGAGAAGGCATTTGACAACCTTACATGGCTTTTTATGTTGGAACAATTACAACCATGGAAATGTGGAGAATATTTTCTTACAATGGTGAAAGCAATCTATAGATACCAGTCCACTAAAATAATGGTGAATGGAGATCTCTCACACAATATAGAAATACAAAAAGGAACTAGACAGGGTTGTCCTTTATCCACTCTCTTGTTCATTTTTGCTTTAGAGGTACTTTGTGAAACGGTAAGGAGACTTATTCAGAGGACTTAGAATTAAAGAGAAGAGTATAAACTTCAAGCTTTTGCAGATGACCTGGTTTTTATTCTGGAAGAGCCACAAATAACAATAGATCCCCTCTTGCAGGTTTATAAAAGACTATGGTCAGTATGCTGGATTACTTTTATTATGTATAAAGCCATTTGATCAGGATTGTGTCCAGTCTTTCTATTAAGTTCCTCAAACTGTGTTTGAATGCCTGCTCCAGTTCATTAATTACATTTGAGAAAGAGGTTTATTTTGATTGTATCTGTATCTGGCATACAATATTTTCATAACTCAATCAAAACAACCAAGTCCTGATCTGTAATTTCTTTGCCAGCACTCCTTAGCTCTTGACTCAGAGCAAGCATTTGATTTAGGTGCAATTCAGACAGTAGCCACAGGAGAAAGGGGGGAGAGGAGTGGTGAAGGAAGCCCCAGGCAGCAGATCTGGAATACTGCAGGCAGCAGAATGCAGAGGAGGCAGAGGAAGGAGGCAACCCCAAGTCAATGACCATGGAACCATTCAGGAGTAAGTGGAGTTTGTTGCAGCAGAGCAGAAAGGGGACCCAAGACACCACAACCCCAGAAATGCAGAGGAAGGGGGGTTCCCCAAGGCAATGACTGTGGGACAATTCAAGCAAAAAACCGAGGAGAAAGTGGGGTTTTGTTGCAGCAGAGCCAAAGGGGAACCCAAGGAAGCACGACCCCTAAAATTACACCCAAGTATTTCAACAACTTAGTTCCTAACTTCAAACCTGTTATTTTGCTACTTCTTTTTGTTCTTTTAAATCTATCCTACTAAACATTATTTCTGATTTTTTAATATTTACCCCAAAACCTGAATACATTCTAAAATTCTGTAATATTATCATAACTTCCCTCAAGGATTCCAGGGGATTCTTTAACACTAAAGATGCTGGCTTCACTGGCGTCACAATAGGGGTTTCCCAGAGGGCATGTGGAACTGGCTCTAAATCCCCTTGGCCACTAGCTGATCAAGCTTCATGTCTATCTTAGGCTTCAATGTGAACAGGATGTGCCTAGCCTTCAGCCGTATGGGCCGCACCACTGGGTTGAGTTGTAGTGAGACAGAGGGGTCCAGTGTAGTGACCGAGCATCCCATCAAAGACTTCCGGGAACTCATCACACACGCTGAAAGTCTTTCATGGCCACGTGGTGCACCCCAGTCACTCAGAACCCCAGGGGTGTGAACCAGGCTAGTCCCAGGAGACTCATGTGACTTCCTCCCACCACCAGCAAGTGCCTGGATTGCTTCAGAGTGACAGCCTTGGGTTTCCCTCACTCTTCTCCATCTCAAAATCCCCCTCCTTTCCTCTTGGTTTTTCTGCCTGAATAGTCCCCCCTTGAGGAACCCCCCTTCCTCTGTGTTTCTAACACCCACCCATCCCACCAATAGCAGTTTAATTTCCTCCTTCCCTATTCTATATCCCTGTATCCTAATACCATTTCAATGGCTCCATAGTTATTATAGAAAGCATTGGAGATAAAGGGCATCCCTGCTTAACTCCTCTTTGAATCAATACTTCACTAGTATGTCCATCATTAATTTTAATCATGGCTTTCCCTTCTCTATATATTTCTTTTAGTGCATTTAGAAAAGATCCTTCAAAACCAAGTTTTTTAATACTTGAAATAAAAATGTATGATTCAGTGTATCAAAAGCTTTATAAACATCAAAAGGGCTATCCTCCTCTTATTGTTATTACCATGGTATAAAATTAATCACATTTCTTATGGGATGCCCAATAGATCTCCCTTTCACAAAACCATATTGATCCTCTCCCACTAACCTTGGGAGCAGCTTCTCCAATCTATTTGCTAACACTTTCACAAAAACTTTATAAATTTGGTTTGCCAAACGTATAGGTCTATATGAACTAGGATCCATAGGATCTCTCTGTTTTAAAATTGTTATAATTTCTGTCTTCCTCCAAGTATCTGGGGCTTTCCCTCCCCTCGATATATTATTAAACAATTTCTGCATTTCCGGAACTATTAAGTCTTCCACCATTTTATAAAATTCTGCCATGAACACATCCAGACCCATTTTATAAAATTTTTCCATGAACCCATCCAGACTTCCCATTTTTAAAAATCTTTATAACATTCAAAATGTTTTGTTGTGTAATATCTTCATTTAATATTATCAAATCCTCTTTCCTAATTTTATTATCTATAACTTCATCAAATTACTTACTTTCTCCCCCTGTAAATAAGTTTTGATAAAATTTTGTAAACACTTCTTTTATCTTGTTCTCCTTATAAACCTTATTTCCTGTTTCATTTTTCATACAAGTTCTTTTTTTCTTTCTCTCTTTCTCTTCAAATAATTTGCTAGCCTTTTCATTGTATTTATATTACTACTTTGATATTCATTTTTCACTAATAGCTCCTTTTCCACATAGAAAGTGAATCCAATTCCTGCAGTTCCTTTTTTGGATTATTCAATTTATCCTGAATTTGCTTTTCATATTTTTTTTTGCAAATAGGGCTCTTTTCTTCCTGCAATAGGTTATATACCTCTTTAAGTTTCCATTTATTTAGTTTTAACTTCTTATTATTCAGAATATCACTATTAAAATCCCCTGCTATTAGTAATTCACCTTCATAAAATGATTGTAACTTTTGGAAAATTTGGTTCAAAAATACAGTCTGCCTTTTATAAGGTGCATAAATATTTGCTATTGTATATTTTTTATCATTCATACCAAATTTCAAAAAAGAAAAAAATCTACCCTCTCTATCCTTACTTTGCTCCAAAATATTTATATTCAACCTAGAATGTAATAGGATAGCCGCTCCCCTTGCTTTTTTTGTTCTCCGTGATTCAAATTGCATTTTCCAGCTTGGTAAGTTTAACAATGGCCTTAAATCCTTTCTACTTTTATGTGTTTCTTGAATGCAGAGTATATCTATATTCCGAAGGTCCCTTAAGCATATTGTTTATTCTATATCTTTTAATATCTGAGGCCAAGCCATTTACATTTAAGGAGAGTAGTTTAATCCTCCTCCCCATTCTGCTATTAAAACAATTCTCCATAATGTGCCTTTTGGTCTTTGCTTTCCCCCTCCTTATTCTCTGGTCACTCCCTCCCCCATAGCCCAAAGGACAGCTCCTTCTCCCCACCCTTTTTGTTCTTCAAAATGCAGTCCTGCCTACTCATATGTAGCTCCCCCCCCCAGTATGTTTATTTATTTATTTATTTTGGCCCCTCATAGGGGATTTTTTTATTTGCATTTTCTATAAACTACAACCAAAATACAGGGAGGGGAAATTCTACAAACTACAGGAGAAAGAAAAGAAAACCTAACTAAAAACCCAAGTGATGGAAGTTATACAATGATTATAAAATTGCTTATTACTCTTACACAACTTTTCTGAGATGAGGAGTATTCAATACTAGTCATTTCTGAATCAATATCAGCTTATCTGACCCAACAAAGAATATTTCCATCATTATGTCATGATTACAGACTTCAAAAGACCATGGCCCACACTTATGCACTTTTCACCCCCCTCAGGTATTTTTAATTTGAAACCCTATCTCTTTGATAATTATTAAACAGTTAAGTTCATTTCTTCTTTTTTGTAGTCAATCTTCTTGTCTTCCTTCCTCTGTAGTTCTCAATGTTTTTTTTTATTGGCTAGCCCGTTATTTCCTTTTTCCAGCTGTTACATGTTTGTTTGAAGTCAAAAGAATCCTTGCTTCTTTTGTTTCATCTTGCACTTATCCATGCCATAGACCACAATCTTTACAGGCTGATTATATTCTCTGGATTAGTCCAAGTCCAATCCTCTGCTTAACAAAACCGCTTTTCAGTCAGCCTGCCCATTCAACCATGCTCCTAAATCTCTTTTAGGCAATCCATAAAGTCACCACTTCTCCATTAGTAACAGCATCCCTTTTAAAGTTATAGCCACATTGTATGATAATATCCCTTCAATGCATCCTGAAGACCAACAGAGGGCAGATAGCTTCAACCCAACAAAAGATTCTTGCAGAGTCACATGATCTAGTCCAGCTAGGTCACATGATCAATCAGCCAATCAACCTCTTCCTGAAGAAAGAATGGGTCCTACTTCCTCCTGCGCCATAATCACCATCTTTGAGGGGTGTTTACATTGCCGATAAAATGCCAGAGTCCCGAAGGTCAGTTAAGACGCTTGTAAAATTTTGGAAAACTCTCCATTGTAGTCTATTATCTCTATTTGCTCAGTCTCCCCCACCATAGTTCCGCTTTGTTAAATTGCTTGGGGGGGGGTAGGGTGCCCCCTCCCTCTTTTACTGTGGAGACTTTGCATTTAAAGCTTCAACTTTAAAAACTCACTCATCAATCTTCAAGACGATCCATCAGGTTTCCCTGGGATCTCATTAAGCAGAGTTAAATTGCTGCACTTCCAAGCGCTTGTCCATGCGGTCGCTTTGAATCCAATTCTGGGAATCAGGGCAGAACCTTCAGGGCAGGGAGTAGCCCCCCTTTGCTGGCTATGTGCCGGGGGAAGGGCTCTCCTAGAAGCCCCCTGGCTGGGAGCCCATCAGCAAGGGCTTCGTGGGGAGCATGGACGATCGCACCCCCTCCTATCCACTGATTCATGGCACATGTCTCTCAGCACTGTGAGAAGCCACGGCCATTATTAAAGCGCTGAAGCCCCACCCTCAGTATGTTTATTTTAACCATTACCAGAATATCATACTTCCAAGAAAAGAGATTCCCTTTATATCCCGTTTATTTTTACTTTTACATTCATATTCTCATAAAAGTTTGAAGTCTCCCATCTTCACTCCCATCTTCACTCGGTGGTCTTTTTAGAATCAGTCTTCTCCTTCCTCTTCTTCTCCTTCCTCTTCTTCTCCTTCCTCTTGATCTTCTTTATCTCCTCTCTCTGATTCAAACCCTTGTGGAGTATGTTTTATATTAAGTCTCTCTAGTAATTTTGCTGCTTCTTTAGGGTTTTTGCTTTCATAAGCTTCCCATTCTTGAAAATCAAAATAGTTTCTGGAAATCCCCAAGAAAACAATATGCCATTATTATAGAGCTCCTGAGCATATCTGTTTTCTATCTTGTAATGTTTCTGGCAATAAGTCAGGGTGAGGTATTACCCTCTGACCTTGAAGCTGTAAGTTCTTAATTTTCCTGAAAGCTTTCCATACTTTATCTTGTAGTTTTTCACTTGAAAAGGCAATTATAATGTCTCTGAGCATGCCCCCTGGTTTTGGCTTCGGTTTCAAGCTTCTGTGTGCACGTTGTAAATCATCCTCTGTAACATTTATTTCAAGCTTCTGAAACCACTCAAAGTTTTAAGCAAGTCTCTAGCAGCAATTTCCTATGCTACTCCTGAGAGCCTCAAGTTTTTACGCTGCTACCAATATGATAATGAGGCTATCCTTCTTTTTAATTCTTGTATTTCTTTTTGATTAGAGGTTGCCTTTTCCTCTGCCTTGTTTGCTGCTGTCTGAGCAGTTTTAATGTGCTCCAATAGTTGCTCAAATTTATCTTGTAATTTTTTAATGTCATTTCTGACATTTCTTTCCATGTTAGTTATAAGCTCAGCCATCTCCTTGACTTCCCTCTTGGATGTCATTATGAGGAAAAGCTTTAATTAAGTTAATTAGCCTTACAGAGAAGAATCACCAAGTCCAAAGTTATCTCTTCTTTGAGGTTTTCTCCTCCCTAGAGTTACTCTTCCATCCTTATCTTCCAATTTTTGGTTGTATTTTTATTTTATCTGACTCCTTTCTCAGAGGGGTAGCGTGAGGCATCTAATCTTGCTGACACGTGCGCAGGTCTCCTCATTCTCTGGCTATGTCACCATCAAGTAGAATTTGTGGTGGTATCTCCACCATGTCAGGTGGCCAACCATCAGTTGTGTCATGATCTCCATTGCCAAGGTATAAGAGCCACTCACTAAAAGAGGGGTCCAGGGACCAAACATTAGTTGTGAGTGTCAGGACCTTGAATGTGTCCCATTCAAGGTCTAGTGCTAGCCTCAACTGTCTGGGTTTTATCTCCATGCTTCACTACAGGGAGAGTCTGTCAGAAGCCATCCCCAAGTGTGAGAAGTTTACCACCGGAAGGTTTCTGAGTTTTCATAATATCTCTCAGTATCGGGTCAACAGCAGTGAATGCAGCACTGGGTGCCATAATGTCCTCATCCCAAACTATAGCTTTTGCAGAGCAAACTATCTCAGAATCAGGATTATGCATTTTAAGATTGGAAGTGGAAGTCTCACCCAATGGTGGCAACAATTTGAAGAGATTGTAGTATGTCTTGCCACCAGGGAAAAGATTTGTGGATATGCCAATGGAAGCTACAGGCAAAGCAGTGTCTTTCCCTTGACAAAAAGTGCACATGAGCGTCTTATATAAGTAAGTTTTTCCAGGGCCATCCAAGAAGAAGCATCTGCTGAGGAGAACATAATTCCATGCCTCTGTCAGAACAGTATCATAAGCAAACCTCTGCTGCTCATTCAAAGTGCTTGGGATGTGTTGTGTCATGTCAGGGGGTGCTGTGAGTGTTCAGAATGAATGTGGATGGAGTGGCAGTAAGGCAAATAGCCTAGGAAGGCTGTATTTCTCACAGGAGCTGTTGTATATTCATAGAGGGCTTTCAATGTCTCCTAGGGTCAATGTCAAGCATTGGTCACAGTAATCAGAGTGGCCATCATTATGTTGATGTGCAAAATTTTCTCAGAAAGGGGCCTTAAAGGTGTTGTAGAGCTCAGAACCATTTGATAGTGAAGCAAAATCAGAATGTATGCAGGCTGCAAACAACTGCCTCCTCTAAGGTTTTTGCCCATGTCTCATCAAGTCCTTGTGCAGTGCTGCCTCACGGAAGGTTTGAAAATGAACTCCATCGACAGTGCATAGGTCCCCATAGCTTGTAGCTCCAGGTACATGGATGAGGAGCAGTTGCAAGCAGTATCTTTCAGGATCAGAAGCAAGGTTGATGGAATACATTCTTCCAATCACACTTGCACTGTCACGTTTATGGGGAAGCCATTGCCTGTCAGCTTTCCTGAAGATGTAGTGTTTAGGGATGTCACTGTAGAGAATGGACCTTGCAAGTGTATTGTTCTTGTTCAGCTTGAACCAAGCAGTGAGCATAGTGCCTTTGAGTGTTTTCCACAATGGATGTGGAATCCTGTTGTAAGCACTCATTGGTAAAAGCAACAGTTTTCTTATCAGGAAGATGAACTGGCATCCAAACAATGGTGTGTGGGTGCTGATGCATGTTGTAACCCAGGATATGCCACATAGCTAAAGGGGCATTAAGATACCTTGAATCTATATGTTTGCAAATCTCATCACAGTTGGCATTGAGCTCCATTAAGTGCACATTGGTGCAGTCATGTCCTTTGTAGATGTACTTGAAAAAAATATTTCACACTCTTTACAGTGGCATAGACCTCAACATTAATATAGCAGCTGTACTTCAGAAGGAGGTATGGGCTCTAAGGCAGAATCCATCTGTTATCAATAGCACTACCACTGGTGGTGGTAGCCACACCATTATCCCATCAACGGTATAATTTATTTATTTATTTATTAATTATCAAATTGATATAACACATCAATAACAATATAAGCAATCTTAAAATCATCTTAAAACATTGCAACATTATAAGGTGCTATAAACTTTAAATAATACTAATAGAAGACCTATTATTAAACAATGGCGGCCATCAATCAATTAGCGTAATCTGATTATTAGTCCATAGATCTAATCCTTTTTGTGGCTGGCACAGACTGTTGTTGATGGCTCCAGGGGACAGGGCTCTCTACCTTTCAACTATTGGTGGCGGCTCCTAGTTGAAAGCCTGGTGGAAGAGCTCCATCTTGCAGGCCCTGTGGAACTGCATAAGGTCCTGCAGGGCCCTGATCTCTTCTGGGAGCTCATTCCACCATAACCTCCCTGCTTGACAATTGTAGTGTTTTGGAAACTCTTCGGGGATTGTTTGGTACATGTACCGTCTCACATGCATGGTGAGTTTGGATGTTTGATGGCATGGACCATGAACCATGTGTCTATCGACAGTTGCATGTAAAACTGGATGAAGTTCAATGTCTGGAAGCTCAGCAGAGACAATCCTGTCAATATGTTCTGGAAACACAGGCCTGTCTCCCTTTTTTAAAATGAGTAGGATATGAGCATGAGGAAGTCCCCTTTTTTGAAACTCAATCACATGAATTTTGGCAACTGGGACCCTAAAAATGGGCTTTTTATTTATATCACCCATCAGCTCTTTGAATTTCAGATGGAAGACATGAGCAACCAAGTCAAGATGGTGTGTGGCTGATTGGCCATGTAAATTTTCAGTGATCTCAGGCCATTTTGCCTTGCAAGTCATAGTGATGAAAAGGTCTGGCTTGCCATATTGACAAATGATAGCCATTGCTTTTTGATAGTTTTACATTATATTTTATCGGCTCCCTTAAAATGGTGATGGCAAAATGAGAGCTTTTCCAGGAAGGAAGTCAGCAGCATTTATGGCAGTGGGGAGTTGGTCCACAAGACCTCAGTATCTCTCTTCACAAAGTTGTGATTGATTTCAGTGAATGTAGTTAAGTTGGTTGGCTTCCAGCTTAACATATGTGTCAATGATGTATTGCTGAGCTATCTTTCCTGCAGATAGGACTGGATTGAAGTCAGTCATGGTCAGAAGATGGTACTGATAGCACAGCATTTGAGTGACCCTAGATCACGGATTGACAGATGAAGGGTGGACAGCAAGTCGCGTTTGTGGTCAATGCACTAAAGGAATGTCAACGCCCCAATTCTGATCACCATAAGGAAAGAAGAGTGGGTATACCATGAGTTCCAAATTAGCATCTAGAATGCTGATATGTTCTTTCTGCTGTCATTGTTGATCTTGGAGTGGCAGTGAATGAGGAGTTCACAGTGGAGTGGCGGCTCACCATCAGCATTCTCAAATATAATGGTAACTTCATTGGATCGTGGTACATTGTATCTTTGCGGGTCATTCTCATGGTCTTGAATGATAGCCATGGATACAGTGGCAGGGACTGCATTGCATAGGCGAGTATCTTGAATGCTCTCCTGCTCAACCTCATAAAGCATCTTGCAGGGATCAGCAAAGGGGTCATGAGTCGCCATCCATGCACTTATTGTCTGCATAAGATGCATTTGGTATCCCTGATTCTCAGGAAATTGCAATCTTTGGACTGCTGTCTCCTCTGAATCAAGAAGGTAGAGCTGGGCATATTTTCTGGGTTCACCGTATTCTGGGTACAGGCTCCCACATGGTGGTAGATGGATCCATTGATTCTAAAGCAGTAAGGGCCATAACCTGGTGGAGGAGTCATTTGAGCACCCATGGATGTAAGGGCAAGTGAGCTAATGATTGATCTGATGCTATCCATGAAGTTGGTGGAATGTTCATGTGTACTGGTCAAAGTTGTGATGCAAATGGGCTGTAATGTCACAGCGCCTTTGGAACAGCAGGTGGAAAACTTCCCAACAGAGGGTCTTTCATGTGTGAAGTGAATGGCTTTGCAGAAGCTGCAGACTTAATCTATAGGCTGCAGTAGTGTGTAGGGACTGATTGGTCATCAGCAATGTCAGATAAGGCAGCATGGGCGGCATTGCCCAGTCTAGTTTGGTGAGCACAGGCATCCTAATCATGATGCTTACAGCATCTTGTAGCAGCATCTTGAGGTGTCTCTGTTTGTCTGTTCAGGAGTTGTCTGATAGACACATGTGTGTGACATTTGATAGCATGAAGGCATGGACATGAGGCATTGGTTTTGAGTGGGCCAAAGGTTGCATTGGGGTCTGAGTATGACACTGATGAGGCAGCTGCTGAGGCTCCATCTAGCTCTAAAGGAGGTTGTGTTTGCCACACCACCCCTTCTCATATGTCACTTTTGGGCGTTTAGCCTCACTATGTTCTTCTGGAGTGAGTTTTCTCTTCTGGCCTGGCAGGTTCTTGTGATCATGGCCGGCTCTCCCACTAGACGAGCTAGGCGCTCACCTAGAGCGCGCCGGCCACAGGGGAGCCAAACTGTGCCTGCCCGCCCCTGCAGAAAGCCCCCCGCCACTGCCGCCGCCTGTGAAGAGCACCCTGCTGGAGCGCAGGTGACGGCAGTGGAGCTTGCCTGCCCTCCCCCTGGGGGGGGAGAGGAGGTGGGGCCGCAGCCACAGCCACCAGCAAAGAATGAGGCAGCAGTGGAGCTTGCCCGCCTCCTCTCCCCCCCCAGCAGATCTGTGGAGGAGCGTCTCCACCAGGGCTGAGAGCGGGCCGGTGAGGAGAAAGGGAAGCAGGGGGGGAGAGGCGCACTTTGGGGAGAGGGAAACGATGACAGAGCGGCCGAAGAGCCCCCTCCCTGTGGTTCCTGTCTTGCTGACAGTGCTGGGGCGGGGAGAAGAGGCACTGGGGGGGGGGAGGTGGGGATGCGGCTCTTCCCTGGCTTGGCTGCACGCCCCGCAGCCGCAGGGGCATAGGCAAGTCGCGCTTAGAGCCTCTAACCTTCCGGGAGGACTGTGAGTCAAGTCAACCAGCTCCAGATCGCCAAACGGGAGCGGCCTGGCCTTTGCCTCCATCCATCTTCTTCTCTCCCCCACCACCCTGCTCAATGCCCGGTTTCCCAAGACAGCTGAACAATCCTGGCAGCACCGCCCAGTGCAGAGTTACTCCCTAGGAGGAGCCTCCGTCAAGCTGCATTTTAGGTCGTCTCTGAGGGCAGCCTGGCAGTCTCCGGGTCTGGGAGCAGCGCCTTGAGGAAAGGACTGGAGGAGGGAGCTTTTTTCCTTCGTTCATCTGCTGCACTGAAAGGGTTAAATTAAGTGAGCTGCTGCTTCCTAGAGAGGCCCAGCAACTGGGGGGGGTCTGGAAACAGGAAAAACTTTGCTATTGAATAGCCAAAGAGGCCGGGGTGGGCGGGGGCTGCAGATCAGCAACAGGAAAAAAAAAGCCTTGCAGCCAGATTCCAGGAAGATTTGCTAGTCTCAAGTAAGTCATGGAGGGGAGCTAAGCTTTTCATTCCTGGAAGAGAGAAATGCAGCTATTGAGTGCTTTTGATGGGGTTGTTGTTCAGTGGCAGACTGACCCACGAGAAAACCAGCTCTCCATAGCCCACCGTGCACCCGTTGAGCTGACTCTCTCGTAAACTGCCCTCTCCCCCACTCTGGAGGCCGTGGCCAAAAGGGCAGCTGGACTTCGTTCTCTCCAGGCCCTGCCTGGAGGTTGGCAACCCCATAATTAGTGGGCGCGGGGGGGGATGCTAGAAGATAGCCCCGCCTAGGGTGCAAAAAACCCTCGGGCCGGCCCCGCTTGTGATAGAAAAACATTGAGGTGGTGTCTGAGAATAATCAGACGGTCAAGCAAGAACAATGTGCCCTGTAGTGTTTTAATGCATGAAAGTGGGATGCAGTCTGGGTGAACTGGCCGGAGGCTCTGAAGCATGATACATGCAATGTTTGGCAATTATAGTAGTAGTAACTTGGACAGTGATGCAGTGGTGGAAGTGAAAGGTGTACCCTGGTTCAGAGGGGCCCAATATGCAGTGGGAGGATGTGTGGCTGGATGGGTGTTTGGGGCTGGGTGGTTGTAGAAGGGCATAGCTATAGAAGTGTAAAAGTGAGACAGCAGGAAGTGGTTTTGTGCAAAGGTGTGTGCCTTGGGGGGGTGGCTTGGGAGGGAAGGTCAAGACAGAGGAAACAGGAAGAGATGGAGGTAGAATGATAGGGAGGAGAAATGGAGCAAAGACAGGGGGGATAGTAATAGGATGTGGAAGAAAGAAGAGATCAATCTTCATTGCATGGATGACCATCCCCCCTTAGGTAAACAACCACCAGACACCCCTTGAAAAGTCACAGTGGGCGGCCATCATGCTCTGGACCCACATACCCCCTCCCCCTAATAGTGGAGAAGGTTTTGCAGTAGAAGCCTGTTGTCGATGGTAGTCTGGCATCCCAGTAGCCAAACAGCCATAGAGTCACCAAGTAGGAGAAGGGGTGGCAGAAGAACTTTCTTCCTGAGGAAATATGGGTGGAAGGGTTTTTTTCCCTCCTGAGATCAAAGTGGGTGAGGGAAAGATGTTGATAGAAAGAATTGTAGGTGGCATCAGTGCGGGGCGAGGAACCTTAAAGGTGGAGGGGGTAGGTAGGGGGTCTGAGAGATGGCCGGAGGGAGGTTGACAAAAGTGGAGGTGTCAGTGTCTGAGCTGTCAGTCCCGTGGTTGCTGGTACTATTGGCAACATCAGCCATGATGAGGAGAAGAGAAGACCTTCATGGCTGGTGGCTCACCTCAGCCCCAGTTGGTCGCCAAGGAGAGTGGCAGGAGAAGGACAGTCAGGAGGAGCGATTTTGAGTGGTCTAGACTTCCACCTTGTGGCCATTGGTGGCACTTTGCAGAGTGCTGGAGAAGTTTTGGCCCGTCATTGTTGTGTCAGTGAACCATTTGCCCTGAGGAGAGAGGGCCAGGGAGAGGGGGAGGATGAGTTTTAGAGTATGAAGCAGATGAACAGGAGGCTGTAGCTGTTCAAACAGAGGAAGAGAAGGTGGGAGGGATGGAGGCCAAAGTCTTGGGCCAAGAGCAATTGTCCTTAAAGGTGTCCTTGTTCCAGGAGAAAAGACTGTCAGACTGGGACTGTCTCCCATTGATCTGGCCTTCCATATGCCATTCCTCAGTCTGCAAAGCGGCTGACAGCTGCCCCCCACCAAGGGCCTGAGGCGGCAGCTAGGAAACCTGACAGGACCATTGCCCAGTGCCTCAGTGTAAAGTACTAGGTTCGCTGCATGGAGACTCGGACTACGACATGTGTTCGGACACGTTTATTATACTTCACATAACACACACTGCAAACTCAGCCTTGCTATACCTATAGTCCCATTGGTGGGTTTGAGGTTCCCACCAAGGTCTAATTGGTGGACTTGAGGTGGATTAGGATCCTAGGTCCTATTGTCTTTTTGTCCCAAGCTTCAGACTTAGGTGGCGGACCCCTAGTGGTGGTCTGTGTACACTATACTCACCCTTCTGGCCATCTTCACATAGTTGTCATAGCTGAAGACATGTGCCCTACCATCTACAGCAGCTTTTGACAACACCGTGGCTTGGGGAGGACCTCTGGCCACAGTTAAATTTCCCTCCCTCCAGCTGTCCACATCTGCCACTTTTGCAGACCTCCAGTCTGCCCTCAGTATGCATAGGTGTTGACAGTGGCTGCCCTCCACTCGCAATGTCCACACTTGCTACTGCCCCCCCCTTTCCGTCCTCCCCCAGTCAGGAAAGCCTCACTGGCCAGCAATTCACCTACCTTCATATCCAGCTGGGTGCCCAGTAGTGAAGAAGGAAAAGTAGGGTCACAATCAGTGTTCCCTCTAAGCTGAGTTAGTGTGAGCAACTCACAGTTTTTTAGCCTCCGGCTCACATATTGTTGTCTTAGCTAAGGAAGGATGGCTCTAGAGCAAACTAATTTATGCAGTAGCCAAATTGCTCACTCACCACTTTAATGCCAGTAGCTCACAAAGTAGAATTTTTGCTCACAAGACTCCACAGCTTAGAGGGAGCATTGGTCAGAACCCACCTCTTATAGGGGTGGGTGTGCCTTGGGTTGTTGCCACTTCCTCAATCATCATGGAACTCACTGTACAACTACCCTGAGCAGAGAGGGCCAGGTTTAAGGTTAATAGGGAAGGACAGCAGTGGATGGTGAAGTCAGAGGGACATTGGGCATGAGGAAGAGGACAGCAGTGGTCTGACAGCCTTGGCAACATCAAGGCAGCCATTTTCTGTAGGGAAAGTGATCTGACTTCAGCTTTCCATCTCCTCCCCCCTCCCTTCTAGAGAGCAGTTGTAATTCTGAATGATCTCCATCCCTCACCTGGAAATTGGCAACAATAGTTCCACAGGAGGAAATGGCTCATTTGGATGGTGGGGCCTATGGCATTGTACCTGTTTGAGGGAACCTCCTGGAAGCACTCCCTCTGCAGACTCCACCCCTCAAATCTCCAGGATTTCCCCAACCTGGAGGGGGCAACCCTATCTCCTTCCCAGCCAACCATCACCCTACCTTTATCTGTCCCTCTGACTTCAGCTTTCCATCTCCTCCCCCTCTGTGCAACCTCTGCCAAGGAAAAGTAAAGTCTTTCTCCACAGTGGGGACCAAAGCAGCTCACATCATTCTCCTCTCCTCCTTTCGATCTGCACAACAACCCTGTGAAGAAGGTTAGGCTGAAAGTCTGTGAATGGTCTGAAATCACCCGATCAGCTTCCAAAGCAAGAACCTGGATCTGGCAGACCCTGCTCTGAAGCGCTAACTGCTATTCCTCACTGGCTGACCTGAGGGGAGGGTTGCTCTGGTGAACAGGAGCAAGCAGCCAGGCCTAGTTGTCAAGCCAGTCAGGTATCATCAAGTCACCCAGATGGTGCTGCCAGGCCCAGGGTAACCAACCTCCAGGTGGAGCCTGAAGATTACCTGGTATCACAACTGAACTATAGACAACAGATCTCTCTCTCCCCCTGGAAAAATAACTGCTTCAAAGGGTGGACTCTATGGCATTCTATTCAGCTGAGACCTCTCCCCTCCCCAAACTCTGGCTTCCGTAGACTTTACCACAAAATCTCCAGGAATTTCCCAACCTGGAGCTGGCAACCCTAGTCAGGACTGGCCCCAATGAATTCCTGAATGACTGCCCTGCCTTTTTACTGAGAACCAAGCTGGGTTGCCTAGCAACAGCTACTGAGAGGGAAGTGAGCAGCAGTTTTGGCAGTTTATTTAGAGAGGGAATGGCCAAGCTGGCAGTGGGCAGGGAACAAGAGTGGACCCAGCAGCCAGCCAATGGCATGCAAGTACTCTTCAGTGGTGGTTGATGGGCCAGTGGCTGATGGAGTGCACAGAACAACCAATGGAAGAGCTGGAAAGTGCCAATACATTGGGGCTTATATATATTAATTTTTGTGGATCTTATATATTATATATATATATATAAAATTTTGTGGATCTGCCACCCCCAAACTACTGTCCCCAGAGTTTTCCCTAGAATGAAGGGATGGTGGTGGTGATTAAGTATGCAGCATAGCAATTTTTTATTTTTATTTTAAATTGGATCTGGGGATAACAACCTATCACTGCTCTTCCAAGGATGTAGATAAAATTGCACCGGTTCTGTCACTCTTCTTGCAAATCCTTTCAGGTTCCAATAAAAGATTCTTTCTGCGTGAGAGTCTCTAACAAGAGTCAAGGAAGCAAGAGTGCACACTTTGATTGCTGGCCGAGTTACGATCCAAAAATTGCACTTCACTGCCCTCAATAAATATATGAAAAACTTGGAAGGGAAGAGCTTCTGTAGAAGTTTTGATTTGTCCTTAGGCTGGTATTTTGTGATATTTTAGGATGCAAAGGTAAATGTGAAAGGGCAAAAAGAATGTTTAATCATTCAAAACAGGTCTTATCATTTATATCAGGATGGGTAAAGAAGTGCCGGAGAAGCCAGCCCCCACCCCCAGACTTATATGATTGAAAAAGAGAGAGAAACTAGAAGCTATGTATTTAAAAAGAAGCTTTCTATAAATATAAAATCCAGACTATGAAACAGACATTATAGCGGCAAAGGGTCTAGGACAGGGGTGTCATACTTAAGGCCCAGGATCCGGAATGGGCACATCCAGGGGTTTTTATCTAGTCTACAAGCAACTGATGTGACAGAGGGAACAGGAAGCTGCTTGGGGGCGGCAGAGGGTGGGACCACTCTGTGGTTTCAGCACAGTAGAACAACCTTGTGTGCAGCAGTCAATCAGAACCCCTTCACTTCAATGGCAGCCCCACTGGTAAGTTGGGAGACACCACAGCTGCATTCATGCCAGCTCAGGGTTTCAAGGCAAGGTCACACACCTCTCTGCTTGGCCTGCAGCATCGGGGATGCTGTCCCAGATGGCCACAGGGATCATTGTTGGCAGTTTCTTCCACACATCAGGGGCCTACTCCTGCCACCAACCACATGGCTCAGCGGCCATGCCTCCCCCCCCCATGGTGGTTGCTGTCTTGTGAGAGGGTGGTGCTGATGTTCCCCAGCTATACTGGTCTCTGGGCAGCTTGGGGCCTCTGTCACACACGCAGCCCGTAAGCTACTGATTGGTTATCTCATTGTGCATAAGATTTGTGTATTTATTCTGTTTTGTTATGGCCAATGGCTTATACAATAAACTAAAGTTGACACATGCAGCCGTGTGCATGCAGTGCCCACTCCTGCATCAGATGGTCTGATAGCCGCCAACCTGGAGTGGCTGCCTCCACATGTATAAGTATGCCAACCTCCAGTCTCTCAGGAGGGGTTGTTTCAACCAGCAATGGACCCCATAGGGGTACTCCCAGAGCCCATATGTCAGGCAACTTGACATAAGTGGACACAAAGTGGGATGCCAGGACTGGCAAGGCCCATAATCATGCCTAGGAAGTGACCCTGGAAAGCACATGAGGTCTGGCTCTGAAAACTGCAACTTCCCTCCACTCAGCCGACATCTGTATATTCCAGCTAATGGACTTGCCCCGCCCCAGTGTTACTTTCAGTCTCACTAACTAATCCTATCAATCTGATCTCATCTTTCCTCCTCACATGTCCCTGATAAAAAGGAAGACCTGATTTCTACTATTCTCCCACACCCTAAACCCAGGTGGCTCATCAAGCAGTATTGTTTCCATTTTTAAATAATAATAATAATAATTTCATAAGTAAGACATACAAAGACAAAGGCAAACATACATAAATACAGGTTGGGAGAATTTTTTGTATCATTATTTACCTAATTATTGACTTCATACTATACCCAAAACATTCATTTCTTTTATCCACCTTATAATTTTCATAAATACTTTTTGCTTATAATTAAATATATATTTCTTATTTCTTTTTATAGTGATTATCTGTCTGGAAATTCTATATGTTGGACTCTTCTGTCCATTTGTAAGTTCTTGACCACGTGTCCTCAAAATTTTCTTTGTTGTGTCCTCTCAAAATTGAAGTTAAATTGTCCATCTTTGCTGTTTCCAGTATTTTATTTATAACTTCTTCCTTTGTAGGGACTTCATTTCTTCTCCAATATTTAGCATATAATATTCTTGCTGCTGTCACTATGTGTATGGTCAGATAAAAGTCTTGTTTTTTGTATTTCTTTGGTGTCATATTCAATAGAAACAGTTCTGGTGTATAAGGTACAGTAGTTTTTAACACTTTTTGTAACAGTTCGTGTATTCAAAACCAATACTTTTTAACCTCATGTATTCAAGACCAATACTTTCCTCCTCACATGTCCACCACATATGAAAAAACGAAACAACATTTTTTTGACATTTCCAACACTTATTTGGTAAGCCAGGATAGAATTTAAGCTCAGCTGGGATACCATCACCTTTGCTAGCTTTGTTGTTAGTAATGCTTTTTAAGGCCAATTTGACTTCACATTCCAGGATGTCTGGCTCAAGGTCAGTGATTACACCGTCATGGTTATCAAAGACATTGAGGTCCTTTTTGTATAGTTCTTCTGTGTATTCTTGCCATCTTTTCCTAATTTCTTCTGCTACTGTTAGGTCCCTACCGTTTTTGTCCTTTATCATGGCCAGCTTTGCATGGAATGTTCCCTTGATTTCTCCAATTTTCTTGAAGAGATCTCTAGCCCTTCCCATTCTATTGTTTTCCTCTATCACTTTGTATTGTTCATTCAGGAAAGCCTCCTTATCTCTCCTTGCTTTTCTCTGGAAATCTGCTTTCAGTTGGGTAAATCTTTTCTTTTCACCTTTGCCTTTCGCTTTCCTTCTTTCCTCTGCTATTTGTAAAGCGTCATCAGATAGCCATTTTGCTTTCTTGCATTTCTTTTTCTTTGGGATTGTGCTGATTGTTGCCTCCTGTACAATGTCACAAAACTCTGTCCGTAGTTCTTCAGGCACTCTATCAAATCTAGTCCTTAAACCTATTCTTCATCTGGAGGTCTAGTCAAACCTGAATGGCTTAGTGGTTTCCCCAATTTTCTTCAGTCAAGTCTGAATTTTGCAATGAGTAGCTCATGATCTGAGCCACAGTCAGCTCCAGGTCTTGTTTTTACTGACTGTACAGAGCTTCTCCATCTTTGACTGCAAATGATATAGTCAATCAATTGTTCTAGCCCTGATTAATCTCATCAATTCTTTATTCTGAGGGATCCCTCACATTAGCAAGCCCTCTGGACGTGTTTTTGGGTATAACTAGCCCAGCACCCATGGGCAGGTCACCCCCAAATTTGTTTGGGCCATTTTCTATCTTTCTAGCCTCTGCTCCATGGACTCCTGATCTCCGGGATAGATAAGGTATATTTCCCCAACACTATCCTATTATTCCCTTTCACCTCTGTACTTCCACTACTTGTGTATGATTCAACATGTGTTTTATTTCTGTATGTATGCATTTTATTACTGTTTTCTTCTGTTTAATAAGAATAACCCTTTGGTTTAGCAGCTATCTGGTTTATTGAGAATTCTCTTAAAGGGAAAGAAGCCTGTAGACATAGGTAGGAAGATCCCTGCTAACACCCCACCTCTCGTTGAGGCCTGCCATTTAGCTAATTTCCCCAGAAACTGATAGCAGTGATTCAGCTTCTTAAATCAAAGCTGGTAGCAATAACACATGGGAATGGCACAGCTTTCTGACAATCTCTGGCTTGAACCCCAGCATTGTCTCACTATGGATCACCTGATGGCCTTGGCCAGAGGTGGCTTCCACCACACAGGCATCCCCAGTTTATTAGTCTCTGCTTGGCCTGAGTCCTACTGTGCTTGGGCCACCATCACCCCTTCTGCAATCAGGGGAATTAGTTTAACTTGTCTTCCTGTCCCCTTCCATGGTGACTCAGGGGCAGGGGGAGCTCACAACCCCCAGCTGCCTCACATTTTTACCCTGGGGCCCAGGCTTGCAGCACAAAACATGCTTCACTTTAGCAGGATTGTGGCCTGAATTTATATTCTACAGTTCCTAATCTCCAAAATGTCACTTAATCTCGGTACTATCCAGTTCATTGCTGCCACAGATAATCAAGGTAGACTTTATTTTAGGACCCTAAAAGTGTTCTATGGAAAATTATGAACTTCTACAAATAGATGAATGTTTCATACTTCTGTATTTCCCATGTTCACATGCAACGCTCTGTGGAGTTACCATACCAGCCCTAAAATGTGGTTCTTATATTATAGGAAAATGATGGTTGCTGCTCCCCTTGACTTTATTCCACATCCCTGGCAGCTTTAAAATGTAGGAATTAACCATGATGAACTATTTAGAGCCAGTGTTAAGTAGTGTTTAATGTGCTGAATTAAGATGTGGAAGACCTGGGTTTAAGTATACACACTGACATGAAATTAACTGGATGACATTAAGAGTATCACACTTTATCCTAACCTGCCTCATATTGTGGATATGAGGATAAAATGGGGAAGGAGAACTGTGTATGCTGCTCTAAACTCCTAGGAGGGAGCTTGTAGAAGACAGATTTTATCTCACAAGAATTTAAAGTCATCTTCTGAGACCTTTTTGATGCTTACTCAAGGTAGGTGGGTGACTACAGGAGAAAGAACCTTTTCTGTATTGACATCCTGACTATGGACTCACTCTTGAATGAAGTCCACCTAATAACACCTTTATCATCTTTTCAGCATCAGCCAAAGATGATCCTACTCTCCTGTGCTTTTACTTTTGTTCTTTTCATTATTACTATTTATTATTGATTTTCAGTTGTTTGGGGTTTTCACTATTGTTATTTTATTGTGGGGTATTTGTTAATTAGATTGTATTTGTTTGGTGTTGTGTGAGTCTGTGTGTTATAATAATATAGTCAAATCATCCTGCTGTCTGTGGAGTGTACACATTTGGTGTGGGAAGTATCCATGGGTGGGCATTAAGTCTGTACTAGAAATAATTTAGGGGGTCCAAATTATGTTGTATAATATTTTTCAGACCTTTGGCTACATAATCTGAGCTCCAAACTGAGTCCAGTGGGAATTCGCTGCCATCCCAGCATCCAATGAGCCTACTCCTCCATTTTCCACACTTGTTTGATTGTTGCGGCGGTCAAAATCAATGCTAGTGCCAACTTGTAAAGACCAATGAATATTGTTAAGTATGAGACTCAACAACGATTTCAGCTTCAAAAGTGATTTCAGCCTTATTTGAACAGCAAACTGTAAGTCAGGAACACACAACAAGAAACAGTGGAGCACAGCTCCTTTTTAAACTCTCCCGGGCAGTCAAAGCCACACCCATAATAAGTTAAGGACCAATAGCAACACAGAGATAAAGGCCAATCATAACACAGGGATAAAGGCCAATCAGGACCGTTCCCTATTTGCAACATATTTACAAGATGATTGGTTCTGTACAGAGGTTTCTTAGAAACCAGCCAATAGTAATGCCACAGCTGAAGAGCCACATTTGAAATCAAGCTTAACATAGGAATGTATAGCCCAGATTCACATTCCAATACATAACAAATATCCTATTACCTCTGTATCCCTTCTTGCTAAAATCCCTTGTCTTAGGTAAATTTGAGGAAAAGAATGAGAAAGTGAGGATAGTTCAAGGGGAGCAAATAAAATCAGTTGGTGAAAGACCAAGGCTATTTAGTTGATATACCATTACAGTGCTGTTTGAACCCAACCATTCACATCTGCAGCACCCAAACCTGTGAGAACCATCTCTGAGTTTCAATAGCAAAGAGAATCACAATAAGATGCTACAAAAGAAAACTATATTCACCCTTCAAAGCTAAAGCCAGAAAGAACAGCAGCTTGGGAGACAGGGCCTTTCTTAAATAAATACCCTCAATCATAGCAGACGAAAGGCGGTAACAATTACTGGTCCAGAAAATGTCTTTTAATATAGTTCTTCCCTATTTTATAAGTTTGCCCCAACTGCCTAAGTTCCTCTTTAAAGTGGGCTGGCAAAGATAATCCATTAATTCAACCATGCTGGAAAGTTAACATTTTTTGCCTTCATTAGCAAGTTCAAAATTGCATTTTATTTCCATTTTGATGAGGTTTTTATGAGTTTGAAGATATGAAGTTGAATCTCATGAGCTTAATGGACCCAAGAAAGATCGCAGGATACAGGATTGAATTCAACGAACCATGAGGAGTTTAGTAAATTAATTAAATTTAACAAAATAATGAATTATTTTCTTTTTCCTCTGCTTGATTAAAATTGCTAACATTTGATGAAAAGTTAATTTAATGCTAAAAAAAAAAATCCCCTTCCCCCTGAATTTGCTTTGCATTGTTATTAATCAGCCTCTTCTGCAAAACATAAAGTACAGGCAGAAAGAGGTTAGAAAAATCTTTTCTAAAGATTTCATTATATTCTACACAAGCCTGTGAAATGCTTTTAAATGAGCTTAATAAATCCTCTTGGGAAGGAACAGAAAACTGTTCCTGGAAAAAAATGGGAATAGAAATTCTCTGCGCCTACCTTATTTCAAAATGTAAAAGAGCAGCACGTTGCACACATGGATATCAATCCCATTTCTGTACATTTAACAAATTAATACTTGATTACTAATTGCTTACTTCATTAGAAATCATTGCATTTAAGGTGACTTGAGAGTTCTACCTGTGGCAGCCCATTCACATACAAGTCCATCGTTGGATCATGCAGCCATGAACCAAAAGATATTTATTTATTTAGGATATTTCTTTTTTTTTTTTAAGTGCCCCTAAAAGAGGTATTTTTATTATTTTTAAGACAACGACATAACAACATTACACTACATAACATACAATACAATTACATAAAATACAATACAATACCTTTACACTACACACAAAAAATAAACACACACAACATTTAACATTCACGGGGGGTACAATTCCCATAACTATTCATCCAATTAAGTTCCCTCCCACCTTGCCGTCTTAATACTAATGCTTCTTTACTCCTGTATCCACAAATTAGATCTTTCTATCTTATCCATTTCTAATTTAACATAGGTTAATAATATTCAATCCTTACTGTTTCTCTCCATCCTTCCCTCCCTGGTCATACCAGTCATAAAAGCATTGCCACGTGTTTATGAAGGCTGATTCGTCCTGCCCTTTCATCATCAGAGTCAGTTTGTCCATTAGGATATTTCAATGCCATGTCTTCAGAGCACTACTCAAGGTGGCTTACAGCTGAAACATCACAACACTAAAACAAGCTGTTAGACATTAACAGCATAAAAACTATCCTTAAAACAGAACCACACCATTACAAAGCAGGTGAGATAAAACCTCCAAAAAAAAGCCTGGGGAAAAAATACCTTTTGGTGTGGCACCTAAAAGAAAGTAAATTAGGTGCCAGACGAGTCTTAGGGAGAGGGCGTTTCAGGGGCATTCCAAATACATGAACCAGCACAAAGAGGGTGCTATTCACATAACACTTGAATTTTCTGAGGAAAGCTAGGCTTATTCATTGGTTAACATTCAAGGAAAATGCAGATTCTTTTTAGGTAATGTGTGGACTACATAAGCATTGCTGGATTTTATTAATTTTATTTCTTTACTTCATTTATATTCTGCCCTTCTCCACAATGGGCATTGAAAGCCACTTACATTGTTCCCCTTGCCTCCATTTTGTCCTCACAACAACCCTGTGAAGTGAGGTTGAAAGTATGTGACTGGACCAAGGTCACCCAGCAAGCTTCCATGGCACGAGGGGGATTCACACCCAGGTCTTCCAGATCCAACTCCAACACGCTTTAACTATTTCTCCACACCAAATGAATCAGAATTCCTAGCGGAAACACACTTCTGTACACAGCCTGTTTAGTATTTCTAAATATACATATTTTCGGGGTCACAAATGTTCCTAACTTCCAATTCTTGATAACACTGGACTTCTGGCAACAATGTTCCCTTTTGTCTTCTAGGACACATGCACCATGGAAGGCCAGCATCATCAAGAGAGAGATGAAGCAAGAAGGACAACTTGCCAACGCAGCCAAAACTAGGGCCCCAGCTTTCATTTTCATCCATGTTTCTGAGGGGCAAGAGAATTATGAAGAGACAACCCAGGCCTCATTGGGAGGAGAGCGTCCTCCCTCCCAGGCAAACATGTTCATTGCCTTTAATATAGCTTGCCTTGCACTGAATCCCTGCTTTGATGCCATTCCCCATCCCCTTTCTTCCATACAGGAAACTGAAGTGAAGGCAGGGAGATTATTCCCCATTCCCATTGAGCCTCAGGAACTTCCAGGTATAAAACCCTCAGGGTGGTGTCACCTTCCCATGGCATTGGGGAGTGGGGGGAAATCACCCAGCAGTAGGAAGGACCACAGTAACAGCTGTGGTAAATGGGGCAGATACTTTTACATGACTCTAAGCGTCTCTCAACTATGCAGACTGTGAATGGGGTGGCAACATTATATTGTATATATTTTGGCTCAGCATTGCTTCTGACTTTCTAGACAAAGTGTGGACTTCGAAAGATTTCCTTTCACTCACTCCCTTTCCCTCTGTCAAGACAGTTATTAGTACTGGTTATTGTGGCATTTTGCTTACCAGTGGCAAAATTCAGAGCTCTGGCTTTGCATTTAAAAAGACATGGCCTTCAATATGTCCCAATAATCTTTCCCTATATTCTGTCAGAACATCTGAATCAAGGTTTATAAGATTATGCATGGGATAGAGCAGGTCGAGAAAGAAGTACTTTTCTCCCTTTCTCACAATACAAGAACTTGTGCGCTCTCAATGCAATTGCTGAGCAGTCAGGTTAGAATGGATAAAAGGAAGTCCTTCCTCACCCAAAGAGTGATTAATACATGGAATTCGCTGCCACAGGAGGTGGCGGCTACAAGCATGGACGGCTTCAAGAGGGAATTAGATAAACATATGGAACAGAGGTTCATCAGTGGCTATTAGCCACAAGGTATAGATAGGAACTCTCAGTCTGGGGCAAGTGATGCTCTGTAGTCTTGGTGCTTGGGGGGAGCGTGGGAGGGCTTCTAGTGTCCTGGCCCCACTGCTGGACTTCCTGATGGCACCTGATATTTTTGGCCACTGTGTGACAGATGGACCACTGGCCTGATCCAACATTGGCTTCTCTTTTCTTATGTTCTTATCTTGTGTATCTGTGTTACGGCACACAGAAAGGTGTTCTGGGCAGTTGATTTCTGGTTTTGTAGTCCTCTTGAGGTCACATAGAATCAACCTTTAATGAATTTCCCTGGCAGCTCTATTACAAACAAACAAACAAACAAACAAACAACAAAACTCTACTGCTGCAGGCTGGGGAGAGGCTTGAGAGCAATATGCTGTATGGCACAGGAGGCTGAAGACTGAAGACAGAACTTGTTTCTCCTGCACAAGAGGGCGGAAGCCAATTTCAGCCCCTCCTCGATGTACCTTTCACATTCTGCATGGCAGATGGTATTGGAGAGTCCCCTGTTTTTTCAGGGGTCATATGGGGCTGGTGGGAAAAGGTGAAGGAAGGAAAGATCCGTTTTTAGGGGGAAGCTGCTCTATTTGCTGGAAGTTTGATTTCATTCACAATATTGCGGCTGCTTCAGATGTTCCAAAAGTTTATCCAATTCTGGAGTGATAAAAGCAGTTACATTTTAGAAGAGTAGATTCCTTTCAACCTAGATGCTAGGTGGGATTTTGTCTAGAAACATCACAATACAATTTGATTGACTGCAGAAGTTATCAATAGTTTAGTGCAACCTTCCCTCTAAGCTCTGGAGTCCTGTGAGCAAAAATTCTACTCTATGAGTAACTGCCATTAAAGCTGTGAGCAAGCGATTTGGCTACTGCATAAATTAGTTTGCTTTGGAGCCATCTTTCCTGATGAAGACAAAAATGTGTGAGCTTGAGCTTAAAAAACTGCGAGCTAGCTCACACTAGCTCAGCTTAGAGGGGACACTGGTTTAGTGGTGTTTCTTTTGAGACTTTGTGACTGCCCACCAGTGTTCCTGCTAAGCTGAGTTAGGGTGAGCTAGCTCACAGTTTTTTAGTCTCCAGCTCACACATTTTTGCCTTAGCTCAGGAAGGATGGCTCCAGAGCAAACTAATTTATGCAGTTGCTAAATCGCTCACTCACAACTTTAATGCCAGTAGCTCACAAAGTAGAATTTTTGCTCACAAGACTCCGCAGCTTAGAGGGAGCATTGCTGCTCACCACTTTTGTTGATTATTTTGTTGCTAGAACTTCTCATAAACTGTGGCTCAAAGGATTCTAAGCAACTGTCTGGTTAGCAGCTGATGAGTGGCAGCGTATTAATCCTAATGAAAGTTGTTCTTTTGAAGGAGGACCACTTCATTTTCTGATATGAAATTTCTGCTTGGATGGTAGTTAAGGATAGTGGTACTTTATTAAGGAAATCATATTAATTATTTGAAGAATTTTAAGCCATATAGTTGTTCAAAAGCTGTGTATACTAGACAGTCTATACATAATATAATTTAACAACATTCTGTCTTTACTTTAGAAATCACTTCATACCAATATTACAAAGGTTGACAAATGGTAAATTAATAAATTTAAAGTATTTAATTTTATTTTAAAATATTTCTATATAGAGTTTAATTTCTGTTATTCTTTTCCTTCTTAATAAAGTTGGTTGATAACAAAATGATCACTTTTATTTCCTGTATTTTTCCTTCCAAGCCTTTACACTCAAGAGCATTAAAGCCCTCTTCATACAGGCCACTTTTGTGTAGTAATGAAGTATTTTACTAATAACATAACACAATTATTATTTAACTAGGAATAAGGCCCATTGTGGAAATAAATACAATGAGCTCTAGAAAGAGGCTCTGAAAGAGTTCCCCGGCCTTGGGCACTCAGCGTCAATTTGCTGTGGTGACATCAGCAGGGTATAATGACACAGAGCCCACCATTTTTTGCAGATGAACTGATCACTGCTACCTGAAGAGCACTTGTAATTCTGAGTAATCTCCAGCCCTCTCCTGGATATTGGCAACAATGGTTCCCCAGGAGGAAATGGTTGCTTTGGAGGGCAGAGTCTATGGTATTGTAGCTGTCTGAGTCTATGGTACTGTACCCACCAGAAAAATACAACAGATGCTATGATCGGCAAAAGACAGAAGAGACCCCCTCACTTCTGCTGGAGTATACTGCATACCATGCAGTTGTGGACAAGTTTACATTGGGACCAACACAGCGTAGCATTCAGACAAGAATAAAAGAACATGAAAGACACTGCAGACTTGGCCAACCTGAAAAATCAGCAGTGGCTGAACATAGCCTAACTCAAACAGAACACAGTATTTTGTTCCAAGACACTGAAAGGCTGGACAGCACTTCCAATTACCATGTCAGATTACACAGGGAGGCCACTGAGATTAATAAATATAAACACAATTTCAACAGGAAAGAAGAGAGTTTAAAAATAAATACGGCATGGTTTCTTGTCCTGAAAAACACAAAAGGCTCTACATCTGACAATAGCACTACAGATAAGATTAGAATTTCAACAGCTAATCCACATACAAGAACTTCCTCAGGAAACAGGAAACCTCCTCAGGAAACAATCCATATACAAAAGAACCTCCTCAGGAAAGCTCCTCCATTAGCATGTTCATAGCCTGGGGAACTCCTACAAGATAATGGCTCAGCCCTACACCACCTTCCAGAGTAGATATAAATTATCTGCCTACCATTTTTCTTCTCACCTTGAATCAGTTCCAATTCCAACTGCTGGCTACTTTGTGGACAGGGGAGAAGAGGGCAAGGTAGAGGTAAATAACAGAAAATATATTTTAATGAGGTATTTGTGTATTGTGTTGTATACCACCCTGAGCCCTGTTCTTCAGGGGAGGGTGGTTTAAAATCAATTTAATAAATAATAAATTGTTATGTCCACAGACCGCCACTAGGGCACAGCAGTCTACACATGGAGCTTGGCTCCAAGTGAACCATGGGGACTAGGATCCTGAGACTCTTAGTCAGCACCTATGGGAACTGTGGCAGGAAATTCAAGCCTGTCAATGGGACCTGTGGGTGGCACGCGGGAATTGTATATAGTTGGTTGCTTGACCTGTTGGTGTATTCTTGTGTTGTGTCCAATAAAGTGCGAGCTGCTAATCACTCAGCGTCTGTTGTCCTTATGTGCTGAAACCACTACACAACATAAATACATCAGAAATTGGGAAGTGGGGAAACTTTGTTGCACAAGCTTCAGTGTGTTACTTAGGAAACAACCCTTTTTCCAACTAAAACTCTCTCCTGCTTACAAGTGGAAGGATATTAGACTATGGGGTTAGAAGTAGAGATGTGTATTTGAATATACCTGGTCCAAAAATATAACCTGAAAATATCTTATTGGTATTTTCCTAATATATTCTGATATCTGGTATTGAGGGGTTTTAGAGATACTGAGAAATGGGTACTGAAAAATTCTGGAAATATTCAGGAGTATCTGGGAATATTGGAGACCAGGACTGTTTGTCTTCAGTTTTGATGTTTCTGTGTCAGCATCTTCTTGCCAGGTTGGTTTAGCTTGGATTCTATAGTTTGAAGTTGGTTCTGTTGGTCTTGCAACAGTGTACCTTGCTAAAATTAGTTTGCTTTGGATTCTCTGGTTGACATTGTCTCAGATAATCTGGTTTGACATTGACTTGGAAACTCTGGTTTGACATTTGTTGGGATTGCAGCAATGCTCCTTGTTAAATTAGTGTGGCTGGATTCTCTAGTGTGATATTGGTTGTGCTAGGCATGCCACATTGGTCTGCGGTTCTGCTGAGATTCTCTGGTTCTGCATTGGCTCTGCTGGGTTTGTTGGTTCTGTTTGCATTGGACTTTTGATCAGTGGTTGGTTTACTTGCTCTTGTGATTTTGGCTATTCTTTGACCTGGAGAAAGCATGGAATTCCCCCTCCCGGAAACAATGGAGAATAGTTGGGGCACCTTGTTCAGGGGCCCATAGAACTGGACCTTTATCCAATCTATTTGAAACTTGGAGGTTCTTTAGTGGACAGAAAACACCAGATCTGTTGCAATTTTGGTGATATTTACTTGAAAAACAGCCACTCCAGCCCCCCACCCTGAAATATTTCCCATAGGAAATAATGGACCCAACTAATATTGGAATCCCCCCAAAACCGAATCCATATACCAAACTGTTATTTGGAGCCAGCATACTAAGGATCATGCCCCCCTTGAAATCCAAATCAGAAAAATACTGTGGTTTGGTTTTTTTCCCTGGTACACTCCCTGAGTTAGAAGGGTGCAACTCGGTTTAGGATTGTACCATAAATGTGAAGGCAGGATTCATAAAGGCATAGAATGTCCTTGAGATCCTTTCATACTTGGTGTAATTGAATTCAGTTGCTCCTAGATAGGACTCCTGAGAAGAATGAGGTAAAGAAGCAATATCTGTATTTTGAAGGAAAATATTATGGGTAGTAATGAGAGACTAAAGGAGAAAGAAATTATTTCTGGGAATTAGGAAAATTATTTGGGGAAACAGGGACCATCAATGCCAACACCATTGGTTAGAAATTAGAACAGTTTATCGGCAAAAATGGCCATACATATTACTGTTATTTACAAAACATTTAATGAAATAAAATTTTAAACTATTCAGATCTGAAAATACAGCAGGTTTAGGGATTTGGGGAAGTAACGTGTGATATGACCTATGGGTTTAATAAAAGATACGCTTCTTCCTTCTGGTTGATTTAAAATAGTTATTTCAGAAACGCACAGTGAATAGTTTTAATTAACACATCAATAAGATCCACTTTAGCAATGGGAAATGGTGGAACATAGAATGGAATTATAATTGACTGAAGAACATAATGAATAAGGCTGGACTGGAAACTTTTTGCAGGGAAGTTTTGACTCTTGATGCTTCAGTTTTGGAATTACAGGCATTTCCCAACTAGCTTTTCCTGCACAAGGGAAATTTGCAGGTGTGAACTCTGCTCATGCCCTGACCTGGATAGCTCAGACTAGCTTGGTCTTGTCATGTCTTGGAAGCCAGGCAGGGTCAGCCCTGGTCAGTATTTGGAATGGAGACCACCAAGGAATATCATGTCATGACGCAGAGGCAGGCTATAGCAAACCACCACTGAATGCCTTGAAAACTCCATGGGGTCACCAAAAGTCAGCTGTGACTTGACAGCAAATCCCCCCAGACAAAAACAAACAAACAAAAAAACTATGCTCATATATCATATTTGCACTCTCTACATGTTGGGGGCTTTAAGTTGATTCATTCACACAAACAGATTGTGCAGGATTGCTACCCGTTTCCCTTTTCACTGCCAATCCCCATGTTGCATCCCACCCAATTCCCAGAAGTCCACAGAGCCCTAAGAACTTCAGCTGAGGGATCACTGCAGGCTACAGCTGGAAGTGTGGGAACTGTGTTGTGCAAGCTCCATTGTGGTACTTAGGAACCAACCTTTTTATCAGCTAAGCCTTTCTCCTGCTCACAAGTGGGAGGATAACATCAGCTCCATGCAGTGGATGTATCTTGTATGCAGGAACTGCCAAAAGACAGGGTTCTCAGTTGCAGTGATGAACCGTACACTTGTTGGCTTTGTGATGACATTAGGCAGAATATTTAGTGAGGCCAAAGCAGTAGGCACAATGGCACTCTGCAGTCTATCGTGGAATCTGCATTTGCATGTTTAAATCAGTTTCGTGCTGCTGCGACACCATCAAGCATAGAGGCCTTTTTTGCATTGGCACTTTGCTCTGCATTTGGAGCTCTTTGCGGATTTGCATTCCACATCTGTCTCCGTCTTCACTCCACAGTTGCCCTGCATTTAAATTTTTATTCTACATGTGTTTCTGGTGATTCCATCACCAAACCAGTGTCACTACACAATTGATGTGAGTTTTCAGAGACTTGTTTTGCGATGGGTTTTTTTTTATTAAAATCCGGTTTGAGAATGCACATGTAGAATCACCCCCCATTTTCCTTCCCCTATCTCCCTTGGTAATTTTTCAAGCCAGGAGGTGGCACTCACCTGTACTATTCTCCGCCCATTACCAGCATCATGTTTCAGGTAATCCACCCAGCAGCATCATGTTTCAGCCATTCAACTTTTGCTGGGCGGGGCATAAGGTGGGCTCTCCTGTCTTCCTTACTTTCTTCCCTTTCTTCCCTCCTGCATCTCATCTGGAAAATTAAACAGCAGGGCATTCCCCAGGACAATGTGCCTGCTTCCAACACCTATACTACATCTTTACAGGCGATCCAAGCATTGCTCCTGGATGAGTAACTGTCAACATGGACATGCATGTGGTAGTTCTGGCACCCTGCCGCCCCTTTTCCTATTCTTTTCCCATGACTGCCTTCTACCCCCATCACTCTCTTTCTGTCCGCTTTCTACCACCCCACCCCATCATTCTCTCTTTCTCTCTGTCTGCCCCTCCACTAAGTCTTCCCTCCCCCTCGTTTTCCTTGCAAGCTCTGTAGGAGCTGTTCTGGGCATGGGGTGGCTTCTCCCTCAATGCCACTGGACCTGCCAGGTATCACCCTATTCCCCCACACACACAGCAGCAATGGATACAGCTGTTGGACTGGGGGGAGAACCAGCAAGCAGGCACCCAAGGCCCTCAATCTGTTAGTGAGAGATTGAGGATGAGCAGTTTACATTATTCTCCTTCCTGCTACCATTGTTCTTCCTCTCTCTCTCTCCTCTGCAGCCATCACCTGGAGGCTGGCAACATTAGTGCCCTTGGAGGAAATAACTGCTTTGATGGGTGGAGTGTATTGTATTATATATGTCTGAAGTCCCTTCTTGCCTCAACCCCCACCATCTCCAGGCACCGTCCCTCAAATATGCAGGAATTTCCCAACCTGGAGTTGGCATCCTTGTCCCCCAGCCAACCTGAGGCAATGGAAAGCTAATTGTTCTGCCTGCCCCCACAGTTCATATGCATTCAGCTGGGGGGGGGGAGGATCACAAGCCTGCTTGTCCTTCAAAAATATTTTACTAATAAACCACCATTTGCAATGAACTGTACATTAAGGTTGAAATAAAGATAAAAGTTACCCAGACAACATTTGCAGTGTGTTGCTGTAAAGGAACATTTGCAAGCCTGAATAATATACACAAAACAAGACTTATACAAAACAAACACTGCAACATGAAGCCTGGAAGAGCTGGGAGCTTCCATTTCGTGTGAATAAAACCTTTTTTATGAAGCAGAGGATAGGGGAAAGATTATCCTAATTTTTCTGAAGACTTAGAAATGTAAAAACAAAACAGAACATATAGTTTTAAGAGGGAATCGCCAATGCAGTTTCAAAATGGGGTGACAGCCTTCTAGCCCTGCCCTTCCATCAACAGGTCTCCATTAGTATTTCAATGCTGAGGTCATTGTCCCCCCCTCCCCCCCACTTTCCCAAGTCTTCTTCTAAGGTTATCTATTCTTTTGAGGTCACTAAGGTTGTATTTTAACGTTTTAACGTTTTAATGTTTTATGAATGCTCCACAGTATTTTGTATTTTGTAATGGCCAATGGCTAAATACAATAAATTACTTGACTTGACTATGCTTTTGAGTATTGTCTGCACTGGAATAAGAAAGAAATTTTATCATGAGTAACTCTTCTTATTGACACAGCCATACTCTGAATATTTAGCTTCATAGTAGGTAAATGCACTTTCAAGAACACTATGATAATGTTTTAAATAGAGACAATTTTTAATTAATCAGTTCAACACCCGGTGTTACTCAGCAAGCAAAAACTAACTTGAGGGAAGAAGGGCCCCCCACTCCTATTCCGATGCAATGACACCCTAGGGCCTGTTTCCTGCATGTTTTACCAATACAATTCAAAAGTTAGCTTAGAAGTGCTGATTTTGCAAGAGCTACTCATTGCAGGAAAAGCATCTCACTGTGATTGTCCTGGTCACCACTTAAGCCATGTCTTTGAAGCAAAGCAGGGGGGGGGCAGAGGATTCAGCAAGACCCAGCTGACGACCTGCAGGGCTTTGGAGGCCAGGGGGCCAGACTTTCAGACCTGGCAGTGACTCAGCTCTGCATCTTGGCCCTATTGAGTGCCATACCTTCTTGTGTTTCCAAGAGAGGGGCCGGGATAGTGGGGGAGGAATTTGCAGAGGGATTCCACCGAGAATCTAGGGGTGTACCATACACGTCACCCTCGGAAGCTGCTGTTTTCTTCCTAGGATCTCTATAGTCTAGAGATGAGTTTCAGTTCAGTGATATATCCAGCCCTCTCCTGGAGGCTGGCAACCCCATTTCCAACTGAGACAAAATTCAGGCGAATAACCCCACCCCACCCCACTCGCCAAAACAACTGGACAGGTATCCTGCTTAACTACTAGTTGTAGGGCTTCGCCCTCTCTGGGGGATGTACCAAAAGGAAGGACAGGATTGCCCATTGGAAACAACTGGAGAGACTTGAAGGCCCATTTGAAATAATGGGAGCCAGGAATGCCAACTGACTTGCATGGTGGGAACCTTTGAAATACATTACAGCTCAAGATGAGTGCCATTCAGGTCTCTGGTCCCATATACACTACTCTGGGACTGGAATGACAGGCCCAGAGTGGAATGACAGCCTGTCCGGGCTCCTGCTGAGTCCGAGCACACGGCTCCAGCGGAGGAGCTAAGTGCTGTTGTGGATGAGCTCCCGATGCCAGAAAATCCCACACCTGACAGCGCTGAGAGTTCAGAGGCTGCTCCAACAACAGCTGAGGCAGATTCCCGCCCAGTCAGCACTCCCCCTCCCCCCCAATTTGCCTCCACCAGTTTCCCATTTGAGAGAACAGTGCCAATGGGACATGGAAGCCCGGCAGTGAGAGGCACGCATGCACAAGAGACACTCTTTCAGTCCTGAGTATTAGCAGGAGCTGGGCCATGCTTGGGGCATGCTAACTGCTGGCAGCTTAGTGAGCTATTTAGTCCTCGCACTCACGCTGACTAGTCGTGCCAGCAACTAGTCACTTTGATGAAGCTTTGCACCGTCTTGCTTGTGTTCCTGATTCCTGGTTCCTGTCTCGATGTCCTCGGCTCCTTGACCTTGGCTTGCATGACTATGCTTAGATCTGCACCTCGAACCTTTGACTCCCTGACTCTTGACTCTTGGGAACTCTGACTTACTGACAACTCTGATGGTTTGTTCTTTGGACTGTACCCTGACCACCCCGCTTTTGCCTTGCGCTTTGGACTTGGCTTCCCTGGTTGGTTGGTTGGTCTGGCTCTTGACTGTGGACTGTACCTTGACCACTCTGCTTTGCCTTGTGCTTTAGACCTGGTTTTTCTGGTTGGTTGGTTTGCCTGGCTCTTGACCCTGGACTGTGCCTTGACTTCCTCGCTCTTGCCTGGCCCCACACCCCATACTGTGGCACAGCCCCTGGGGGGAGCAGGAGTGTTCTGGGGGTGGAATGACAGGACCAAGAGTGCAATGACAGCCCCTGGAAGTGGCAGGAGTGTTCTGGGACTGGAATGACAGTCCTCACAGTTGAATGACAGCCCCTGGGGGTAGCAGCAGTACTCTGGAATACAAATGACAGGACCCAGAGTGGAACAACAGCCCCTGTGGGTAGCAGATATGTTCTCAGACTGGAATGACAGGTCCATGAGTGGAATGACAGCCCCTGGAAGTGGCAAGAGTGTTCTGGGATTGGAATGACAGGTCCCAGAGTGGAAAGCCCCTGGAGGACTGGAAGAAATGGCAACCCTACTGGCTAGGGAAACTTTCAAGATGGGCTCCCCTCAAAACAATAAACAAAGAAACACAAGAAAATAAATGATGGGAAATGCTAAAATCTAAAGGTTACTATAGAGTGGGAGATATGTTCAGTGGGGGAATTCTAAAATCACTACAGGAAATAACAGAAGAGATAGGTGAACAATATTGGTTAAAAACAGCAGGGCTATTTCAGATAGTTAAAAATATTAGCAAAAAGGAAGACCTCTGGATAGATGCATCAATGGAAGAAATATACAAAGAAATGGCTAAGCAAAAAAAAGGGTCTAGTAGGAAAAATATACAGAGGGTGCGTTCAGATGCGCCGTTTGAGCCGTTTTCGGCACGGCTCAGAAACGGCTTTTACCTGCGCGTTCACACGCCCAACATCTGCCTACCGTCCCCAGCCGTCACTTTCTGGAGCAAACCCCTTTTGAAACGGAGTATTTTGACACCACTTACCCAAGTGGTGTTTTCCATGATTCTCCGTTTCAAGCCGCACTTTTCCCTGTCTGATCGCTCCATCCAGCCACTTCCAGGTGCTTCAACCCCCCCTCCCCTCTGGGAAGCTGCCTCCAGCTTCCGGTTTTAGCCCACCATTCCCCCCCCTTAGCGGTGTGCGCTTGAGCAGAGCTCCGCTCCTAAGTTAAATTAAAAAAGCTTCACTGGTGCCTAATTTAGGCATTTAGACGAGTCCGGGATCTCGGGGAGGCTATTTTCGGGGAGACAATGTAAAAGGTGCCTTCATTTAAACTTTAAAGGGACCAGTTAAGATCGCTCTTCTGCGCACGCGCCAAACTTCCTGTTCGGGAGAGGGCTGCCTGTGCGCATGCTTAAAGGAGAGGGGAAACCCCCCCCACCTGCAGGAGGACGGCAGGAAGCTCCGAAGGAGGGAAGGAGGAGGTGAGTGTGATCGCGATTCTCCAGTTTTAAAAAAAAACGCATCGTGCCGGAGCAGTTTAAACCGCTCCAGCACGCTGTCTAAACGCACCCAGAAAGATGTTAACAAATAAAAATAGAATATCTACAAATAGATGGAACCATGAAGGTCAAATAACAGAGAGGATGGTTGATAAAATTATGAAAGAGTGGAAGAGATTAAGGTAACCAAATTTAAAGAACTTGAATACAAGTTTCTCACAAAATGGTATAAGACACCAGCACAGCTAGCTAATATGATTCCAGGTCTGAGTGCCTTATGCTGGCACTGCAAACATTCTAAAGGCTGGTACGCGCACATGTGGTGGGAATGTGCAGAAGTAAAGACCTTTTGGAAAGAAATCACTGAAATCATTAGAAAAGTATGCAATATAACATTACCCATAGATTTTAACTTAATGTTGTTAAGTACAATAGGAAGCCCGTTGCTGGATAAAACCACTCAAAATTTAGTTAAGGCTATGATACTGGCGGGAAAGGCGGTCATCGATCTGGGTTGGAAAGACAAAAGTAAATGGACAATAGAAATCTGGCACAAATATTTGTTTGATTTCATACAGTCGGATATTGTGGTGTTAATTAACAAAGGAATATCATGGGAAGAAAAATCCACAGAATTCAAGACCAGATGGACGACCTACCTAGACTGCATACTGAAAGAAAGAAGGAAGGACATTCAGTGGAAGATCAAGACTCTGTGCCCATGGCTGGGGGGGAAAAGACTAAGACAAAAAGAGAGGGAGGGAGGGAAGGAGGAAAGGCCAGAAAATGTATATAACCAATAAATACCCAGTGTAACAGACTAAATAACCAATAAAAAATTAAGGGGGGGGAAGGAAAGCCCCTGGAGGTAGCAGGAGTGTTCTGGGAGTGGAATGACAGTGCCTGAAAGCAGCAGGAGTGTTCTGGGACTGGAATGACAGGGCCCACGGTGGAATGACAGCCCCTGGGGGTAACAGGAGTGTTCTGGGACTGGAATTACAGGCCCCACAGTGTAATGAGAGCCCCTGAGAGTAGCAGATTTACTTCCAGATAGAGGAAGAAACTCTTCCACATGCAGCTGCTGGTATAAGCTTGGGATAGTCACAAGCTCTTTCAGAGCTGTTCTATCACAAGTTGTTCTCTCAGAGCTCTCTCTGCCTCACCAAACTCACAGTGTGTCTGTTGTCGGGAGAGGAAGGAAAGGATCTTGTAAGTCACATGTAATTATAATTAAATTATGTGTGAATATCCAGATCCATATGCTCATGAAACTCGATGCTCCTCACCATAACTTACATCACAAGCTTGTTGAAAGGATAAAATATGTAACACTTGACCACTGTAGGGGAAGAAACAGTGACTAATAATGTTTGACCACCATAGAGGAAGAAACTCTTCCACATGCAGCTTCTGGTGTGAACTTGGGTTACTCACAAGCCCTTTCAGAGCTGTTCTCTCAAGCGCATAACTCACAGTGTGTCTGTTGTGGGGAGAGGAAGGGAAGGCTCTTGTAAGCCACTCTGAGGCCTTTTCTGGTAGTGAAGAGCAGGGTACAACACAACTCTTCTTCTTCTTCCCCCAGCCACAGGCCTCTTGTAATGCAGGAGGGGCTGCAAGAGTCCTTAGAGAACCATGACTGGCCCAAGGCCACCCAGCTGGCTTCGTGTTGAGGAGGAGTTGGGAATCAAACTCAGATTAGAGTCTTCCACTGTTTTCCGTGATACCAGGGCTATAATTTCTGCTGTGCCATGGGAGCTTGGCTGGGTGACCAGAGGAAGACATGTTATTGGCAAATTGCTCCTCTGTGAAATGAGTCAGAAGGGGGGGAAAGGAAAGGAAATGAACAGAGCTGCCTGCATTAAGCATGGGTCAGGAGGCCACCTGCTGTGAAATTACAGAAATTACACTGGGGGGAAAGAAGGAGTGTCAAAACGGATTCGAAATGATAATCTAGAATTAGCGGGAAAGTTTCAATACAGTTTAGCAGTATACATGTAGAAATGGAGAAAAAAATACGGAACAAAGGTGTGTCTGTTCAACACTGCGGTAAAGATGGATTAAAAGGAGACTGTGGAAAGGGCCAGAGAAAGATAGCATCACAGCAGCACAAAACTGATTTAAAAATGCAAATGCAGATTTGACCTATGAATGTTCTCAGTTATGTCATATGTACAGGGATAGGCAGGGCCGGATCACCCATTGGGCAAACTAGGCACTCGCCTAGGGTGCCCCCGGCCTCAGAGGCGCCAAATGGTGCCTCACTCCCCCCCAAAAGCACCCCCCGCCGCCCTAACCGGGTGCCCACTGTCGCCGCCGCTGCTAGACCCCGCCCCTTCCCAGCTTTCCTGGGGGCCCCGCAGCCATGGCTGCCCCGGGAAAGCCGGCCCTGGGAGGGTGGGGGTGGCGGCTAGACCCCCCGCCCCCTTCCCGCTTTCCCGGGGACCCCGCAGCCATGGAGGCCCCGGGAAAGCTAGCTCTGGGAGGGAGGGGGCAGCGGCGGCTAGACCCCCCCGCCCCTTCCCGCTTTCCCGGGGACCCCGCAGCTGCGGAGGCCCCAGGAAAGCCGGCTCTGGGAGGGAGGGGTTGGTGGTGGCGGCTAGACCCCCTCCCCCTTCCCGCTTTCCCGGGGACCCCGCAGCTGCGGAGGCCCCGGGAAAGCCAGCTCTGAGAGGGAGGGGGTGGCGGCGGTGGCTTGACCCCCCGCCCCCTTCCCACTTTCCCGGGGACCCCACAGCCGCGGAGGCCCCAGGAAAGCCAGCGCTCCGCCCCCGGTCTCCAGGTCCCACTGGGAGGTTGGCATCCCCAGTGGGGGGCGCCCCAGGCTGTCCTGCCTAGGGTGCCCAGACACCTGGAGCCGGCCCTGGGGATAGGCTCATGGACTGAAAAGTTTTTTGATATTAGAACGTTTCTAGTTTCACACAGTGGCTGCAAACAAAACCAAACCAAAAAAGCCTCAACGGTATCCTGCCTGAAGACACTCCTAGTGTAGGTATAATACTGCCTGCCTCTTACTGCTGTGCAACTGGAGAATCTCCACACCCACACAATTTTGTTTTGTATTTGCTTCATTTATAGCCCACCTCTCACTGAAGCCGAAGGTAGATTACAGAATACTAAACTGACAGCAGACAACTCCAATTAACAGTGCAAGAGTAGGGTTACAGAACTGGAAAACAATACGAACACAAAACCGTCTAAAGCAACAAAATCTGTCTAAGGCATGATATGCCACAATGCAGAAAGTAGTAACAAAAGTAGTAGGCAATGCAGTTAGAGGAAGATGATACATACAAAAACATTGCAATAGACCATGAACCAATCCCTTATAAGACAACTTCCAGCAATGTTCTGTTATACTACAGTTCTAATTCTTTTATAAAAATGCTCTCCTAAACATTTCTGACTGTTTTAGGATAGATTACATTGGACATTTTATGACAAGTGAAAAAAGGGATTCTCTGATCTATTTATACCCTTTTGTTGTCTAACATGTATTATCTATTATTAGGGGTTTCTTCAAGGCTAATCGTTTTGTACTTTGCTTCTTTGACTGGTAACTGGTGTGTTATATGTATTTTGCACATATATTTTGCATAACTTTAAAATGCCCTATGGATTCAACCTTAGTACACCATCTCAGTGGTGACTTCTGTTCTGAATTTCCTGAGAAATCAATGTTTGGAAGAGCCAGTTTGTTGCAGTGGTTAAGAGCATGGACTCTAATTCGAGAGAGCCAGGTTTGACTCCCCACTCCTCCACATGCAGCTGCTGGTGTGACCTTGGGTCAGCCATAAGTTCTTTCAGAGCTGTTCTCTGAAAGAGTAAGCTCTTTCAGCTCCACAAGGCGTCTGTTGTGAGGAGGGGGAGGAAAAGGGATTGTAAACTGCTCTGAGACTCCTTTGGATAGTGAAGGGCAGGGCATAAATCCAATCTCCTCCTCCTCCTCCTCTCTAGTTTTGATTGTCCTTTGCAAATTAAGAAGGTTCTACAAGCAATTCCAGCAAGCATAGCAAAGTAGAAAACAAAAGAGGGACACTTTAATTCCCCGCCCCCATACTTTAAAAAATTGTTATATCAAATGAAGCTTCAGGAATATGGTTGCCTACGATCAAAAGCAACTACATAGTGAAATAAACATGCAAATCTCTAGCATTCTGGTGGTAGCCAATGGGTTTTTATAAAATGAGGAAAGTGAGCTTAATTTTTGCTCATTGTCTTCACTTTTCGGGATGACATTATTTTAAAAAGTGAACTGGAAACATGATGATTTATGTGTGTTAATGCTACATATTAGATGGCAACTGAAGTTAGGAAGGATTCCTCCCCCATAAATTTTTGATTTCTTCACTTAAGCTTTCCATTAGCTATCTATAGTTGGCAGCTGGATTGAGCAAATGCATACCTGTTATTTTTAAAAAAATCACTTGGGGCATGTGTGGCTTTAGCTATGTTTGGCTTTCGCACTACAGTTCTACCGGATTACAATATTTGGAATCAGGAAGGAACTTTTCTCCTAAACCAGACCAGACCTACTGTTGACTTGGTGGTAGTTCTTCCCTCCTACCCATCTGGTGTTGCATGTTGATTCACTCCCTTGAGCCACTCAGGCTATGTGTAGCTAAATTTGTTCAGCACAACCCAAAGATATCTTAGGGTTGTGAGCACCCAGTGCATACATTCACCTAGAAGACCTTCCCTGTTCTTTTCTGTCTATGAAGCAATTATGTCCGCATCTTCATTTATGTGGACCTGCTGCCTCCTTTGAAAAGAATGGGGCAGCTCACACATTAAAGTATTCAACGTCTGTATATAGAGTTTTGGAGGAGGTGGAGGAGTAATAGTGGATTTCCTGGTATAGTCACTTCGTGGTGTAACAGGGGTCCTTCTTCATCTTTTGAGGAACACCTTTTTAATGGGGATTATATGATTATTTGTTGGATACAGGGCTTTTTTTGTAGAAAAAGCCCAGCAGGAACTCATTAGCATAATAGGCCACACCCAACAGCAGAAACTCAGTAGCATATTAGGCCACAACTCGACAGTACAGCTCTTTGGCATATTAGGCCGCACCTCCATGCCTTCCCTTGGCTTGCCCAGGGGATGCCTCCCCGATCCTTCCAGTGGCCCCCTGGCCCACCCATCTCAGAGTCGCCGGCGGGGTCACTCTCCAGTCCTTCCCTCTGTAGCCACGCACACAGAGGTTTTGGCCATAGTGGGCGTGGCCAACTCTGAAGCCAGCCAGAACTCCGTTCCTGTGCGTTCCTGCCCCAAAATAGCCCTGGTTGGATGAATTAGGAATAGATTGTGACTATAGTGCTTTGATGGTGAAGGTGAACGATGAACACTTTCAGACCTTTAATTGAGTAGTTCTTTGAGGATTTGTGCCACAATGCTAGAGTTCTCAGCAAGGTCCACTGTCTGAAGTTAAAAGGAATGTGACCCAGACTCTTTTTTATTGACTGAATCAAAAGACAAAGACAAGTGTTCCCCTTTTAATGAAGAAAAAGAGACAGCACAAAGTAGTTTACTAAATTTCAGGCTGGCATTTAAACCTACTCATGTGATACAAACTCATTTACTTCCCCTGAAG
Organism: Gekko gecko; assembly: GCA_029375565.1. Taxonomy (NCBI): domain Eukaryota; kingdom Metazoa; phylum Chordata; class Lepidosauria; order Squamata; family Gekkonidae; genus Gekko; species Gekko gecko. Next base: position 78,540,103 of record JAPDNY010000003.1, on the reverse strand, counting down.
TTTTCTGACAAGAACATATATTTCCCTGGAAATAGTTGCATGCTAACACCATTGTAAATAAACCCATGAAAAATAGTCCTTTTATTTACATGATGATTTACTAGACCCAGCACCTTATCAATCTGTGTTCGTTGCATGATTTCTACAAGGCTGAACATGAATCAGTTATTGTTTCCTCCATGCTGCTTCTTGGCTACCTTATGATATTCATTTTCTTATAAAAGAGACTGCTATTTGGCTTCAGCTTCATGACTTTAGCAAAGCATGCACAAACAAGGAAGGAGAAAACAGAATGGTGTTCTTAAATGGGATTTAAAGGTGACATAAGTTGATTTTCTATTGGCTCTGTATTAATTATTAATCACACTTTTATCCTGTTCTTCCACGGATCTCAGGGTAGCATGCCTAGGGTTACCTTATTTGATCTTTGCAGCAACCAAAAGAATATAAGAAGTGCCTACAGGATCAAATTAAATGTTCATTTAGTCCAGCATCCTATTTTTTCAAACCAGATATATCCAGGAATAAAAACAATAAAAGCAATTGCCCCCTCTTCAATTGTGCCTCAGCAACCAATATTGCAAGTTACAGACAACCTGTAAAAATGGAACTTTCATTTAGCCATCCTGGCTAATAGCCCATGAAGTACTGGGAAATTCCCCTCCCCCGCTTCTAAATTTCTTCCTCCAGGATGCTTAATTTTTTTTTCTCCAGATTTCAATTTTTTTTGCAAACTTGGGGCTTTTCTTAGGTTTATAGAAAGATCTGTCTTGCCTGTTCATGACTCCAGTCTCTGGATTTAAGTACCCACAGATAGGACCACAAGGAGAATTAGCTATATTGACAAGATGAGGACTAATGAGAACTTGCAAAGGGCATCTCATTTTTTTCCTCCCCCACTATTTCCTCTTTTACTTCCCTGAAAGCCTTATAACCCCATGATTCTGCTTCCTTCTCTACTTCCTACCTATCTGCCAACCCAATGGCTTTGGTGTAGTGGCTAAGTGCACGGACTCTAATCTGGGAGAACTGAGTTTGATTCCCCACTCCTCCACTTGCACCTGCTGATGTGACCTTGGGTAAGCCATAGTTCTGGCACAGCTGTTCTTGAAAAAGAACAGTTTCTGTTAGAGCTCTCTCAACCCTACCTACCTCACAGGGTGTCTGTTGTGGGGAGGGGAAGGGAAAGGAGTTTGTAAGCCACTCTGAGACTCCTTTGGGTAATGAAGGGCAGGGTATAAATCCAATCTCTTCTTTTCTTCTTCTTCTTTCAAGTGGTGGCTGGTTTGAGCAGTTGTGAATAGCTGGTCATGGGTGAATCATGGAACTTGCATACTGGAAAGTTGCCCAGTGGTTACTGCCTGGCCTGACCCTAGTGGTATTATTTCAAAGGCCAAAACAGCCGTGGAAAGGGGCCTGTTAACCTACCTTTTACTATGGGTGTGATCACACTGGCAGCTTGGTGCAATATGGTGCATCCTCTAATAGTACTGGTTTAAAATGTTGCAGGGCATATCATCTAGACAGCACACCCTGCTGTGAGTTACCCACACAGCTGTCCCCTGGTCAAGCATCCCCATTACTGCAGCGCCTCAGCCAAGGAGCATGCTGCCTGGTCATTTTTAAAAATGCAGGTGGGTACATATGTATTCATGTGCATGCATATATGCTCATGTGCATATAGGCAAAAACTAAAAAAAAAAACACAGCAGCAGAAAAAGATCTGAAGGTTCAGCCTGCAATCCATTTTGTGCATGCTACCCCACGTTCAGACATCTAGCCACGCGCAATGAATGTGCGGAGAACCAAAAACACCACTTGTGATATGGTGCCTTTTTAACCTGGCTCCAAGTCATCCTACAATGGGGTGAGTATGTCTGGGGAGTACCTGACCAATGTGGCCATGTGACTGTGCCCCTTTAAGCTGCAGGGGAAGGGTGGCTATGTTGGGCCAAACTGCTCGTGTGATCGCACCCTAAGAAAAACCAAGGCTTCAGTGCTGACAATACTGTCATATTTGCCTAACAATGGCTACTAAGGCATTTATTTCTTAAAACTACAGGTGCTGTTTTTTTATTGGGGGGGTTAGCCCACTACTATTTAGATTTTCAATTTTTCTGCAAACTTGGAGCTTTGTAGAAAGATCTGTCTGCTCTGTTCATGGTACCAGTCTCCAGATTTAAGTATAAACAAATGGGACCACGTTGAGAATGAAATATATTGATTGATAGAGATTGACCTAAGGTCACTTGGGAAGCTTTATGGGATCTGAAGTCTGTACAATGTATGGCCAATATTCTGATAATTCTACCTTTTACGTCAGTGGACTCATCATGCTTTTGATATGCAGAATTAACTGTTAGAGAGACATACCATCCCTAAAATATTCAGACTGTATCACAAAGTAGAATTATAATTCAGTAATCTCTAACAAGGTTGTTTAAAATAGATACATATATTTCATTTTGGGACTAATAAAAGAATATTGGACCATATAGGGAGAAAGGAGGAATCTAGCAATATGTATGTTATTTATTGCCAAAGAAGAGCAGACAAAATTCCGTTGAAGGAATTTTGCAGTATTCATCTGTGGTATTGTGGCGTGAAACTGATGGCACTCAGCTGGCACTCTCCCTCTGAGCTATTTTTTGCTTGCTTTTGTTGTTTATTGACTCAAGAAAGCTTAGTCTGCGTTGCTGCTTTTAAGCAATTTAACAGTTGGGTTGACTGTGGCAGAGATGGGTTGAGAGGCATGCCTGCAGGGGTTATGCGCAGCGCCTTACTGGGAAAGGTGAATGAGAGAGTTCAAAACATGAGGTAGGAAAGTAAACCTTTAAAAAAACTAAAGCTAACTACACCTTCCCAATCCAAAAAGTGTAATCAAAGTCCAGAAATAAACAAAGTTGTATCCTCCATGATATCATAACATCATATTGATGGAGATGCTCTCCCATTACTTATTTCTGCTGTACCATTTGATTTTACTACCAATGTTGCATGGCACACAACCAGCTGTCCTTCCTCTGCCTCCCTCTTGCGGAAAAAGAATTTTTTTTAAACAATGCTATTGTTTCAGTGTCATACACTGAAATCTGTATAACTCTGCTCGGGGTTTCACCAAAATCCTAAGCAGAGTTACACTATTCAGAGTTCACTGAATTCACTTTATTTAGAAGAGCGTAACCCAGATGGCACTGTTAGTGTACAAGAAAAGTTCAATATTAGGCTATCCTGCTGTGTGGATTTTGCCTGTATATGTTGTAATATTTTGCCCACAGACTACCTTGATACTGTGGTTCTTTCAGACACTCAGGGAAATTACTGGACCCACATGGGTGCATCTATGGCTTTCTATTACATGTTCTTGGCCATTTGACCTCACTATATTAGGATGGTAGATAATGCTGGGGAGGAGTCAGCAGCCATGGTGCAAGTTGGCACCAATGACATTGTGAAATATAGTTCTGTGGTCATGGAAGAAAAAAAAATTAGGTTACTAGGCAGACAATTAAAGACCAGGACCTCAGAGGTTTCAGAACTGCTATTGGTTCCACACACAGGCACAGATCAGGGGTCTCAATGTGTGGATGGGAAAGTGGTGCTGGGAGGAAGGTTTAGATTTGTAAGGCACTGGGAAATTTTATTGGGCAACCAGAACACGTACAAAAGAGATAAGCTTCACTTGAACCAAAAGGGAACCAGGCTGCTAGTGATTAATATCAAAAAGGTGGCAGAACAGTTTTTAAACTAATCCCAGGGGGAAAGCCCACAGGAGCTGGGGAGCCTCTGGTTTGAACATAAGAACATAAGAGAAGCCAATGTTGGATCAGGCCAATGGCCCATCCAGTCCAACACCCTGTCACACGGTGGCCAAAAATACCAGGTGCCATCAGGAGGACCAGCAGCGGGGCCAGGACACTAGAAGCCCTGCCACTGTTGCCACCCCCCCAAGCACCAAGAAAGCAGAGCATCAGTTCCCCAGACCGAGAGTTCCTATCTCTACCTTGTGGCTAATAGCCACTGATGGACCTCTGCTCCATATGTTTATCCAATTCCCTCTTGAAGCCGTTCATGCTTGTAGCCTCCACCCACCTCTTGTGGCCGGTCTCCAATCTGCCCTATCTGGGCAAAATAATAGAGAGAGGGCTGTGGCAATTCAGCTACAGAGCTTTTTGGATGACGCTTCCATCTTAGATCCCTTTCAGTCTGGTTTCTGCACGGGCCATGGGATGGAGACAGCACTGGTCACCCTCATGGATGACCTCTGAAGGCATCTGGATCAGGGCGGCTCGGCAGTGCTGTTGCTGTTGAATCTGTCAGCGGCGTTCAACACGGTCGACCATCAATTACTGATCCACCACCTTGCTGATGTGGGAGTTCAGGGGTCTGCTTTACAATGGCTTATCTTCTTTTTCCAAGGTTGGGACAAAGGGTGGTGCTAGGGGGAAAACTATACCAAATTGTGGAGTGCCTCATGGGGTAGTGTTTTCCCCATTGCTGTTCAACATCTATATGCACCCCCTTGCCCAGATTGCCCGGAGGCATGGGCTGGGATGTCACCAATATGCAGATGACACCCAGCTCTATTGGGTGGCCAGTCTGACTCTAAACCAGAAGATCTGGACCAGGCATTACAAACCATGGCTGGTTGACTTAGACTGAGCCGACTGAAACTGAATCAGATGAAGATGGAGGTCCTGTGCCTGAGTTGGAGCAGTCTGAGAGTAGGGATCCCACTCCTGACCTTCGATGGGGCACCATTGGTGCCAGTGCTGGAGGTTAGGAGATTGGGAGTGCTCTTGGATGCCTCCCTAACCATGGTGGCCCAGGTAGCAGCCACTGCCAAGTCAGCATTTTACTATCTTCAGCTGATCAGGCATTTGGTTCCCTTCCTTGAATGCAACGAATTGGCAACAGTGATCCATGCGATGGTCACCTCGAGACTGGACTACTGCAATGCTCTCTACATGGGGTTCCCCTTGTCACAAATCCAGAAGCTGCAGCTAGTGCAAAAGTTCCAGGATTTATAGTGGAAATTAAAAACCCATAAATCTCTATGTCCTGATGGCATACATCCAAGAGTTCTCAGGGAACTCAAATGTGAGATAGTTTAAAAACAAAAACAAAACATTTTGTTTTGTTGAAAAACTGAATTACAAATAAAGATTACAATTTTAGCTTGTAATGTATACATACTTCTTACATTACAATTTCTTTTTTTGGTTTTTAGTAGATGTACATATACATTTTAATTGCTTTAATAATCTACAATAAAAGCTTCTTTTCTTTGTTCCATCTCTTCAGTTCTTCTATCTTCTCAGTATTAACCTATGCTGCATTTTAAGTATTTTAAGCAAAACTTTCCAACATATCCACAAAATTAAAATAAAATACACAGGCTCAAAACCAATCATAGTACTTCTTACTCTGTTCTTCTTTGAACCTGAGTTCAGTCTGAGGGAGTCTGGTGAGAGATGTAGAACCTGGTGAGAGATACAGAGGCTGAAAGAACATAAACTTTCACCCAAGGACTGTTAAAGGGAGGGCACATAACCACATTTGCTCACCACTACCCAGTCGCCCAACTTCAGATATAACAAGGGCAGTCCTCAGAGAAAAATATGAATCTTTGTTGTTTAAAAGGCGTCTATATGTTCATCTGACTCTTCTTGGTCTTCAGAATGACAGATTCTGGTTGCCTTAAACAGAGTGGGAAGAGATCTTTTTTCTTTTTGTTGTCTGTCTTCTCCCATAGTTCACCTGGTGATTTATTTAAAACAACTAGCAACTGCTCTCCAGATGCCTGGTCGAAAGCTGCGTAAATCACCTGCTTATATTCCACACAGAGTTTGCCTGTATGGCAATGATAGTAAAGGTAAAGGTTCCCTTGCTCGAAAGCCAGTCGAATCCGACTCTAGGGTTGCGGTGCTCATCTCCATTTCAAAGCCGAAGAGCCAGCACTGTCCGAAGACGTTTCTGTGGTCATGTGGCCGGCATGACTAAACACCAAGGTGCACGGAACGCCGTTTCCTTCCCACTGAAGTGATACCTATTTATCTACTTGCAATTTCTTGCTTTCGAACTGCTAGGTTGGCAGGAGCTGGAACTAGAGACGGGAGCTCACTCCGTCATGCGGCAGTCTCGAGTCTCGAACTGCTGAACTACTGACCTTCCACAGCCTGCAGTTCAGCATCTTAACCACTTGAGCCACTGCAGCTCCTATGGCAATGATACTTGATGTCTAACTCCCAGAGTTTAGTCATAATTGGTTTCCACTCCCTTCTTATCTTAAGGAATTCTGGTGGAAGATCAGGGAACACCTGTATCTTTACATCTTGATATTCCAAACCATTTTTTTCTCTTGCCGGTGTTAATATCCCTTGTCTGGTTCTGAAGTCCTTGAAAACTACAACAATGTCTCCATAATAAGCTGAAGTATTCCGCTCATTGTCTGCCCACCCGATAAGCCTTTTGAATTAAAGGAACCACTCCTTCCTCCAGATTTAAAATGCCAACCAGCCAATTAACAATAAAATTTTTAAATTCCATTCCTTCTTCAACATTTGGTTTAAATCCTCTGAACTGCAGATGCAGCTCATGGGAACGATAATCCAAAGAAAGAATGCTTTCTCTAGCCCATAAATCAGGAGAGTTGCTGGCAGTTTGTTTCTCCAACTCAGATACCCTCTTTAAAGCGTTATCAGCTGTTTGCTTAGTTTGCTTAAACTGTTCTTCTGATTCATCCATATGCTGGAATGCTGGTTTTAGCATTTCCACAATGTCCACTCTTAACTCTTGTCGTTGTTTAGCCAAGGCTTCTAAAAGAAAGTTTGTTGTAAGAGTCGTCCCTTCCTTGTCGGTGTTTCCTGAGTCCATTGTGGAGAAGGTTCCAGCTTCGGCTTCAGCTTGAGCAAAAAACTCCGTCAAAGAAGGTATATTATCCATTTTTTGCTTTGCCTTCTGCTTCCCCTTCTTATCTTGCCTCGGAGGCATGTTTTCAGAATCTCAAATAACTTCAAAAAGGTTGAAAATAATAAATTAAGAGCAAACAGACAGCGAGCTGTGGGTATTGGCTACCAACCACCACTGGTCATAGCCCCGCCCCCCAAATGTGAGATAGTTGATCTACTAACTCATATATGTAACCTATCACTAAATTCAGATGCTGCACAAAAGACTGGAGACTAGCAAATGTTAGGTGAATTTTTAAGAAGTGGTCCAGAGGGGAACCAGCAAATTACAAGCCAGTCTGTGTAATTTTTGTCCCAGGCAAATTAGGTAGTCATTAGGGATGTGCAGAAATAAAAAAAATCAGTATTTTTCAGGTTCAGTTATCCCAAACCTGAAAAATATTGGCATTTGCCAATATTCCCAAATCCCCGTATTGGTATGATACTGGGGTTTAGGAAATTATCATATAGTCAAATCAATTCAGCTCAAATATACTGTATGGGGACTGTCCCCATAGGATATAATGATCCTTCCAGTTGCGGGGGGGGCACCATGCTCTCATCATTGAAGGGAAGGCAAAATGAACAGAGCATGCTGCCACTGCAGTATGACTCCAGAGTGGGGGATTGCAACAAGGGCAGCACCATGTAGAGAGCATTGCAGTAGTCTAGTCTCGAGGTGACCATTGCGTGGATCACTGTTGCCAACATATTCTTTTCCATTGTTCTCATTATACTTCGCTACATCATTCCTTGATCTGTCCCCTTCTTCCTTCTGTAAATTCTATGTCTAATAATGACTTAGTTCTTTTGTTGTCTGACAAATCTCCTGAAATTACTGCATCTGTCGCTGAATTCCTATCATGTATATGGAAGTTAAGGGTTACAGACTGTAATACTTAAAGGTACTTTCGCCCCTCCATTTTATTAATTTTAAATTGATTCTGTTTGGTGGAGACCTTTTCTTATGTAAGTGTATATTTGCTGGTGTCAAGTTTCTGTTTTTTTTTTTTTGGGGGGGGGGGTTGGTATTACTATGCCATTAAAGTTTTTCCTTCCTTCCACTGTTGCCAGATCATTGTGTTTGAGGAAGGGAACCAACTGACTGATCAGCCGAAGATGGTAAAAGGCTGCCTTAGCAGTGGCTGCTACCTGGGCCCCCATTGTTAAGGAGGCATCCAGGAGCACTCCCAAACTCCTAACTTCTGGCACTGGCACCAACAGTGCCCCATTGAAGGCCAGTGATGGGATCCCTACCCCCGATCCGACTCTCTGACTCAGGCACAGGACCTCCGTCTTCATTGGATTCAATTTCAATTGGCTCAGTCTAAGCCAACGAGCCACGTCCTCTAGCGCCTGGTCCAGATCTTCTGGAGTAGTGTCGGACTGGCCACCCAACAACAGCTATAGCTGGGTGTCATCCGCATATTGGTGACACCCTAGCCCGTACCTCTGGGCAATCTGGGCAAAGGGGTGCATGTAGATGTTGAATAACATGGGGGAGAGCACTGCCCCTTGAGACACTCTGCAGATCAGCAGATGCCTTCAGGACATCTGATCCCCAAGCGCCACCCTTTGTCCCCAACCATGGAGAAAGGAGACAAGCCATTGCAAGGCAAGCCCCTGCACCCCCATGTCAGTGAGGCAGTGGACCATGTCAAACACTGCCGACAGGTCCAACAACAGCACTGCTGTCCCGCCCCAATCCAGATGCCTTCAGAGGTCCAGAGATTTTTTTTTTAGGAAAGGGTAGAACATCACTTTCTTGAGTGCCCCCAGGACCAGTCCCTCAGAGAGGGACTTATTAATAGTATTCCTGACGGCACCTCAGTACCCCTAATGACCAGCTTTAATTAGCCATGAAAGGCACAGGTCAAGGTTGCATGAGGGGAAATGGTTGGCCACCCACAGCTATCATCTTAGCAAAGAGGGAAATGATTTTTTTCCCCCTGAGCCTCCTCTTTGCCTTTTATTCCTGGCACTGGCAGCATCCCCGTGAGCATGACCTCAGGGAGGGTGGCTTTCATTGAAGTCCTAATCCCAACCAAGGCACCTGGAACCTTTTTTTGAGGGGCTTCCTCCCTGCCACTTCCCCCTGCTGAGTGGGAGTGGGCCTCTTCTGCCCCCTCATAGTGACCGTGGCTGACACTCCTTCCTCTGCTGGTGACAAACTGGGAAGTGTCCTTTGGGGGTGCCTCCAGAGAATGGTGGTGGACAAGTGTTGTGTATCCCTGCCCCTCTGGACATCTGGCATACCTGGCACTCCACCACACAGTGGTCACACCCCAGGGTGCTTGGACTGTGGCTCTGCCTCTGGCAGGGAAGATGGCGGGGAAGGTGTGGGCTTAGTGTCAAGGCTTGCATCTGAAAGGTCTCAAGATAAAGAGAAAATAACTGTTACCAGCAAAAAAGCAGACAAATATAGCTGATTACTTTGTATATATATATTTATAAGAAATGTATTTCTTATAGGCTATATATATATATATATATATATATTGCCTATAAGAAATAAATTTGGGCTTTTGGATACTAGCCTAGAAGAATGGGGGAGAATGACAGAGCTCAGAATATAAACAACAGGAAATACTGGTGAAATATACTGAATTGACTGCTAGAACAGTCAAATTTATTTGTGACAACATGAGGACTATTAATAAACACCTTATGAGACTCATCCAGGCAGTCCAAAAACTAAGTGAAGAGAGGTTTGGGAAGACAAATTACAAGGAATCCCCACACATACTAAATGTGATGAATCACAGGGGGGAGTACAATTACTTGGAAGACAGTTAATTACAGAGAGGAATTCCCAGCAGCTGGTATTGCAGCCAGAGAAAGTAGGCTTACATATTTGTCCATATAAAGGTTACATGCCATTGTGGAATAATAAGTGGCAGGCTAAAAGACATTTCGGCACCTTACTCAAGGAAAGTTATCCTAAAGTAGACCTAAAATGGATGGAACTTAAAATGGATGGAACCTAATAATAGCTGAAGGCAGACTCAAAGAGTTATGCTCTCTTTCAAGAGTTCAAGAATATCTTCCAAATTACTATCTCAGAAAAACCTAATAATAGCTGAACCTAATAATAGCTGAAGGCAGACTCAAAGAGTTATGCTCTCCTTCAAGAGTTCAAGAATATCTTCCAAATTACTATCTCAGAAAAAAGGCTAGGCTACAAAGGGATTTTTCCAGTCTGAGTATTTAAAAATTGTACAATAGTGTGTCTCCTTCCTAGGAAGCTGAGAAAAGTAGAAGACATTTCGACAAGGGATACTAGGATTATGACAGAAGGTCTTCAGCAAAATTTACAACAAGATTTGATTAATTGGTCAGAATTTTCGCAAACCTCTCAACAGGTGAATGAGGCGAGTTTCCTTGATAATACATTGGAAGAAGACTTACTCAAATCCTATCCACTTTTACCACCAATCGACCAACTAGCAATCACTAATATACTAAAGCAATTGTGAGAGAGACTGTTAATGATTGGACAGGAACCCTTAGCTAAAGAAGCCACAATACAAATGACACTACAGGAAAATGGAGTTGCCCAGGAATTACCTCTGGAAAATATAGATGGAAAGCTGATTACAAAGACTGACTCTGTTATACAGGATTCTGCAACTAAATTGGCCTTTTTAACATCTACCGATACAATTACTGATTTAGAGCATATGGAGGAAAGCATGTATCATACAGAAAAACATAGAACTGAAAGAACAAAAATTGGAGTAGGAATACAAATCAGATTAAAAAAAAATGGCTGTATATTTCAAGATACCACCAGACAACTGAATAGAATCACCTCTAATGATTGACTATATGAAAAAGCCTCTGGAAGCTGGGGAACTGAGTCACAAGCTTTAGCCCTCTTGTCTTGGAATGTCACGGGATGGGCAGGTAGGATTAGAGATGGTAATATACAAAAGTTTTTAAGCAAATATGATGTTATATTGGCACAAGAAAAATGGTGTTTAGAGTCCCCTTCTTTGAATGGATATAAGGTTTTTGATTTGGCAGCAAGAAGGGCACGGAAGGGCAAAGGGAGGGATTAAGGATTTTAGTTTCGACATCTTTAAATGTCAATATTACTAAGCTCCCTTCTTGTGGCCAATTAGCAATGGCAGTGTTATTCGCCTTTCAACAGGATTCCTTTGTCATTATAAATGTATATTTAACTCCAGCTAAAGCAAAAGCACAAACACAAATGGAATGGAAAGAATTGGAAACATATATTTGGCAGATAATATTAAATAATCCAAGGACATTTATCATTATAGGAGGGGATTTTAATGCTAGAATGGGACAAGATAATAACATCTTATACAGTAAATATAAAGACTGCCCTCCAGAGACTGGAAATTACTATTAACTTTATCCCAGTTACTCAAAGGATCCCAAAGCAAATTATACTGGGTATATTATGGCACAGGTAGATAATAGAAGGAACCTCTGTATCCTAAATGAATCTTATCTAAAAGACCATCCTGCAGAATTTACTTACTGGTCAGGGACCAGGATGAGTGTGATAGACTATATTATTGTAACTAAAATATGATACAATGTATTTGAGGTCAGTAACTATAATGGGAATGATCATTTATCCCTCAGTATGCAGGTGAAATTTCCTAATGTCAATCTGCATATTGAAGATTGTCATGAAGAACTGATATATAATGGAAAGGAAATGAATAGGATTAGATGGAATCAGAGGATAGCTAACATGATGGGTGAGCTACTCTCATCTGATAATGTGGAAGTGAGTCTACAGAAAATTTTAAAAAAGAATAACATGGAGATTTGTTTGATAGGGTATGAGCAGACGATTCAAGAGTTTCAAAGCGTCATTAAAGGAGTGAATGAGAAAAATAATAGGATTCATAAAAGACATTCTGCAGCTTGGTTTGCTAATGAATGCAGAAAAGTGAAAAAGGATCTAAGTATTAATTATAACAGATACAGGACCAACCCACAGAATACCTTTCTCAATGAGCAGAAACATCAGAAATAACAATATAAAGCACTTCTCTGGAGTAAGAAAAAAGACCATATGGAAGCAGGATGGTTACACCTGAGACAAGCAAAATAAAAATACATCTTTGTTTTGGAGGCTTGTATCAGATGTCCCCACTAGACCCATGGTTAACAATGAACAACTGTACATTACCTGAAGAATGGGAAAGACATTTTAGGGAAGTATACACTGACAATAAGATAAGAGAAATTGGAAGAAGAGCTTGATTTTAATTTAGATGATTATCCTATCTGGGCTCCAGTACAGCTTGAGGAGGTTGAACCTCTGATTGCATCAGTTAAGCTGGGTAAAGCTCCTGGCCCTGATGCCATTCCTTCTGATGCTATCAAAGCCTTTCCCCAGTAGTAGGCCCCCTTTTTAGTAGCCCTGTTTACAGCTATAGATGGGTCTGGAGTGATACCGGATGAATGGAAGAATGCTATAATAGTCCCCATTTATAAAAAGGAGACCCCCAGCTTCCATCTAACTACAGGCTGATTAGCCTTTTATCTTAAAACCTGAATAAGGGAAATTGATTATGGTAGTGTGATAAATTTTCCAGAATGGCCACAGTTGAGCTCACTGAAGTGAAAAACCTCATTCAAACACTAAGATCTGGAAAAGCTTCTGGTGTTGATTTTATTCCACCAGAACTAGTAAAAAAGCATTCAGAATGGTGGATTCCAGTGCTAACAGCCTTATTTACAGCAATTGATAGAACAGGGAAAATTCCAAAGGATTGGGGATTTCAATTATTGTTCCTATATACAAGAAAGATAATAAGGATGTACCTGCAAATTATAGACCAATTAGCTTACTTAGTACTCTGAGCAAATTATATGCAAGGCATTTACAGTGGAAATTTAGAGACTGGCTTGAAGAAGAGAAGTATATGGTCAAGGAGCAAGCAGGTTTTAGAGAAAATTATTCAATTATAAATCATTGCATGATATTAGAACATGTAAGTGCAAAATATTCCTCTAAAGCTATGGTGTCACTATATATAGCATTTGTTGATTTTAAGTCAGCATTTGACTCAATTTCAAGAAAGATTCTATGGGATAAACTAAAAGCTTCTACAATGGATAGATGCCTTTTTTTTCTGATTCAAGCATTATATAAGAACACTACTTTGCGAGTAAGATGCACCTGCAAGGACATCTTACTGCCCCTATTAGAGCTGAAAAACGGGTGAAACAGGGATGCATATTGACACCCTTGCTATTTAACTTTTATGTAAATGATCTTGCTGGTTGTTTAAATCAATTGGAGTACCACCCCCCAAAGTTAACAAATAAACATATAGCAGTCCTCTTATATGTGAATGATACGGTGCTTCTCTCGAGGTCCCTAGTTAGTCTACAGAGAGCACTATGTACACTCCATAGGTATAGTCAGCAAAATTGGTTAGAAATTATGATAAAACAAAAATATTGTCTTTTGTGAAACCACCAAAGAATTATATATGGTACATTAATAAGAACAAGACAGAGCAGGTACATTGTTATAGATATTTGGGGGTAATTGTTCAGGGTAATGGTAAGAAAAGTGCTCGTATAAAGTATGCTTCTGCCAATGCACAAAAGAGTGCTGGAGCAATTAAAAATATTATTGGACTAGAGGAGGACGTAATGTGTCAGCAGCTATTAAGCATTTTGCCATGAAATCTCTTACACAAATATTATATGCAGCCCCATTTAGTATTAGTTCTAATAAGATATTAATGAAGAGGATCCAGTCCAAATTCCTAAGGACAGTTTTGTAAACTCCAACCAAAGTATCAAATGCAGCAATTAGAACAGAGGCGGGAATGATGATGGTAGAAGCTAGGATGTGGATAGCAGTTTTTAGATACTGGTTAAAACTAGCCTACCATGAGTAGGGGATTGCTCATTTAATTTTAAAAGACAATTTTACTCCACCATAGCTTATTATGTTGAGAAAGAAACTAGGCTATTATGGACTATTAGAACAGTATCTATTGTCTATGCAGCTGGATCAAGCAAGGCCAGTGGTAAAACAAAGGATTCTAGATGTTGAAAGACAACATGATCTGAACAGAGTGAAGAGTGATATAATTGATTTGAACACCCTAAATAGGCCTTTATTGATGCCTTATGTCAACAGTTTAGAGAATCCCAATTATAGGAGGGCTTTTGCTTTGTTAAAGTATGATGAGCTGCCTACTGCAGTACTGGAAGGCAAATATAAAAGGACACTTTTAGAAGAATGCTTATGTCCATGTGAGGATGGGAGTGTTGAGACATTAAGTCATGCAATTTTTGATTGTAAAATCTCTTAGCAGATTCGGGAGCCCTTGGTACCACCAGTAATTTCTAGTTTCCCAAGGAAAGATCAAAAAAGTCACCTCAAGAAAATGCTCGCTGATGGAAATAGAGATGTCACCTTTAAAATTGCTAAGTATGGTTGGCTGGTAATTAAGTTGAGGAAAATATGGATAAGTCATACTAGTTAATATTTTACAGATGGTTTTATATAAATGATTTACTTATGTAGTTTATGGGTATTATATTTATGCAGGGCTTTTTTGTAGAAAAAGCCCAGCAGGAACTCATTAGCATAATAGGCCACACCCAACAGCAGAAACTCATTGGCATATTAGGCCACACCCCTAACAGTGCAGATCTGTCCTCACAGAGAAGGGAGAGCTTGTACCTGAATAAACCTTGATCTTAAAGGTGCTACTGGATTCTTTTGGATTGCTAGCTATGTGGGGGGGGGGAATGCACAGATCTGTGCAGAAAGAAAGAGAGAGAGAGAAAAGGAAAGAGAGAAGGAATGGAGGGAAAGAAAGAGAAGGAGGGAAAGAGGGAGAGAAGGAAATAAGGAGGGAAAGAGGGAAAGAAGGAGGGAAAGAAAGAAACAGAGAAGGGAAAAAGGAGGGAAAGAGAGAGAGAAGGAAAGGAGGGAAAGAGGGAAAGAAAAAGAAAGAAAGAGAAAGGAAAGAAGGAAGGAAAGAAAGAAAGAAAGAAAGAAAGAAAGAAAGAAAGAAAGAAAGAAAGAAAGAAAGAAAGAAAGAAGGAGAAAGAAGGAGGGAAAGAAGGAGGGAAAGAAGGAGGGAAAGAAGGAGGGAAAGAAGGAGGGAAAGAAGGAGGGAAAGAGAAAGAGAGAAGGAAAGAAGGATTAGCTCTGCTTGGCTCAAGCTCATTATGGCTTGGCAACTAAGAAGGGCTGGCCATAGTCAGTCTTTGGATGGGAGACCACTAAGGAAGACTGGGATTGCTACGTAGAGGAAGGCAATGACAAACCACCTCTGCTTATTTCTTGCCTGGAACGCCCTGTGGAAGGGGTTGCCATGAGGCACTTGCAACTTTTATGCCACTGGTTTTCTAGTAGCAGATCAGGTCCCAGATCTGGTTGCTTTATAGAAGATCCTGTTTCCAGTAGTACATCAGGCCTCTGCCCTGGTTGCCCAACAAAAAAGCCTCTGTCCTGTAGCCCATTTTTCATCAGAGATCCAGGCACACTAATCTTGGATGTTAACCCAGGCAATGATCGAGCTGGTATAGACTTTGAATTCAATTTTTCTCACCATTTTGAATGGGAGGTTGGGATGCACTTAGTTTGACTCCTATTTACTATTGGGAGACCCCAAGGCACACAAGCTTCTCCAGCATGGCAAGTTAGCATCCCAAGGGTGGTGGTGGTCAATGCTCCCTCTAAGCTGTGGAGTCTTGTGAGCAAAAATTCTGCTTTGTGAGCTACTGGCATTAAAGTTGTGAGTGAGTGATTTGGCTACTGCATCAATTAGTTTGTTCTGGAGCCATTCTTCCTGAGCTAAGCCAAAAACGTGTGAGCCAGAGGCTAAAAAACTGGGAGCTAGCTCACACTAACTCAGCTTAGAGGGAACACTGGTGGTGGTGGTGTTTTTTAAATTACCAAGAAGAAGAAGAGATTGGATTTATACCCCTCCCTTCATTACCCAAAGGTGTCTCAGAGCAGCTTACAAACTCCTTTCCCTTCCTCTCCCCACAACAGACACCCTGTGAGATAGGTGGGGCTGAGAGAGCTCTGACAGAAACTGCTCTTTTTCGAGAACAGCTCTCATCAGAACTACGGCTTGCCCAAGGTCATCCAGCCAGGTGCAAGTGGAGGAGTGGGGAATCAAACCCAGTTCTCCCAGATTAGAGTCCGTGCACTTAACCACTACACCAAACTGGCTACCAATGTGTCTTTTCATGGATTTCACATTTTCTGCAAAACTGGAGTTTTTTTCAGCTTCATAGAAAGATCCGACTTGTCTATTCATAGCTCAGCTCTCTTTAAGTATGTACAGATTTGGCAATGCTGAGAATTAGAGTCTTTTGTTTTTGGGTCTTAAGTTTTCTTCTTCTCTTCACAGCAATTCAAGGCTCTATTGCAATACTGGTCATAGCAGAGGCTTGAGTTGTTGAATTCTGTGCCTAATTTCCCACTACAGCTGCCTCGGTGTTGCGCCGCCATTTGCCCCAACACTATTGGTCAATTTCACACCTGAAGCCGCAAGGCTACATTTTGACCCGCGGCTTCGCCCAATTTCCCTCGCAGTTTTGTGATCCTGTTTTTTGAGGATCATGAAACTGCGGGGGAAATCGGGCGAAGCCGCAGGTCAAATGCAGCCCCATGGTTTCAGGTGTGAAATTGACCAATAGTATCGGGGCAAATGGCGGCACAACACCGAGGCAGCTGTAGTGGGAAATCAGTGATACACTAATGAGGCTCTTTTAGACCTCCTTTTTCATATGGTAGGTTCTGTCTTGATGGCCATAGGATCTCTTTCAAAAGCCAAGCAATGTATGAAGCTAGAAAACCCCTTAAAATCACAGCAGCTCAAGCAGGCCAAACACATGCACAATATTTAACAAGAAGCATGTTGCAAGGTTGCAGTAACTGTTAATTTTAGCATGATTAAACTTTTCTTCATTTCACAGTCCATTTCAAGTGCTGTATTTCCCCCTTAATGGCAATCTCAGTGCTAATAAAGCACTGCAGCATAAAAATCAAGGCAGCATATGGCAGAAAGACTTGGAAATTACTGTCTCAACCAAACAGGAAATAAAAGTATTCTAGTAAGCCCCATTCAACTCAGTGGGATTACATATTTCCAAGCAGGGCTGAAATGAAACAAGGACTGGTTTTCACAAACATTTTGTAACCTAGAGAGAAGTCCTTCCTTTCCATTGATTTCTCAGGGGTGCCTCAGAAATGGATAAATTGTTATGTGTTTGTGTGTGTATATTTGTTGCTATTATCGAGGCAGCTGGGCAGATATTCCTTGCTTTGACAGCACAGTATGGCATACGGGCCATTCCCTGTTTCCCCCCAATTTAGGGTAAGAGCAAAGATACAGTTAACAAATTGTCATATAACCAAAATTGATGGTTGTGACATAACGGTGACATCATGCTGAGTAGGAATCCCTGCAAGATCTGGATTGGCCAGATAACTCGGGGGAGGGGGAACCCTGGCTGAAAATCGGCACTGAGGCAGCAGAGGGGAGACAGAGAGCTGTGGATTGATAGGACAGCAGTGCAAAAAGAGGGATTTCCAACAGGTCCTTTTTCTTTCTGAAAATCTCCACAGGAGACAATTCAATGTAGCCCCAAGTCCAAGTAATTAGGCATAACATTGGTCTCTTAATGTCTGAGGCCAGCAGGATATCAGCACCCAAGCATACCAAGTGAATAAATCTGTACTCTGCAGTTGTTTGAAAGCAACTGTGGGTGAGGGGATAGGAAGATGGCCTCTTCTGTTCCTTTGTATAGATATCCAAGATGCCCTTTAAAATACAGGGTTGTGCATCCTCTTTGGTGTGGCAGTCACTGGGGTTGGGACTTCCCACCCCACCGATCTGCCCGCCACAGCCAGGCAGTCAGACCATGCTACCGGGTCGCTCCCAGGAGGGCCCACACTTGATGTCTCCTCCCACTGTGAAGGGAGGGCACTACCAGGCAGGTCCCATGTGGGGGCCTTTTCCACCAGAGTCACGACTTATCACCCCACCCATATGCCCACCCCAGGCAGGCAGATGGGCCATGCTACTGGGTCACCCCCAGGAAGGCCCACACTTAGATGTCCCTTTCCCCAGGGACAGAGGGTGCTACCAGGCAGGTCCCAAGTGGGGGTCTTGTCCACTAGGATCAGGAATTATATCCCCCCTGACTTTTAACATCCACCTCCACCTTCTTGTGATTTTGGGCAGTGCTGATCCCCTCCTTCTCTCTCAAAATACAACTTATAGCAGCATTCTGGATTCCAGACAGGAGAAGGGAACACTTTGTTTCCCACCCACCAACACTGTTCCCATCACTCATTATCCCCATTTGGAACAGCTATTCATTATTGGGAGAGTGGTTCCCAGGGACCACTTGCTGAACTGAACTGCCACATGTGCTTGCTCTACTTCCTACTTCTAGCAAAGTGATGACTGGGCTAAATCCCTCCTGATTTGGGGTCTGTCTGGATCCAGCCTCGCATCTGGGATATGCTCCCAGTTGCGCTGCAGCTGGCAGATTCACTGCCACCAGTGCTTCCTTGTCCATTATCTGGCAGAGTGATGAGTGGGATGTGATGAACCTGAACGTCACCCATCTGCTTGGCCCAGCCAGGTGGGCAGACCACACTACTGGGTCCTGCCCAGGAGGGCCCATACTTAGATGTCATACCCCACATTGCCCAACATGTTCGGGAAATGGTGTGCTGCTTTCTGCTGCATGAAACATTTGTGAGATGTGGTCAGACCATGCTACTGGGTCCCTCCAAGGAGGAACCACACTTGGGCACCTCCCCCAGTTGAATTCTATCTCTATTAGGAATAATACCTCATTTTCTCTAGCAGAAAATATGTGTCTAACACCTAATTGGTTCTAAGCTAGCTAGCAAAGAATTAGCATCCACAGACAAACAGTTTAACTCTTTCATGACTGAAGAGAGCGACATTTGCAAAATCCCAACAAAAAGTATGGTGTTTTAGGTCTTAGAAAAAACACGTGAGAACTCACAAGAAACTGGCAGGAGTGGCTATCCCATTCATCCCCCCTTGTTTCCTCCCCTTTCATAGAATCATAGAATCACAGAGCTGGAAGGGGCCATGCAGGCCATCTAGTCCAACCCCTTGCTCAATGCAGGATCAGCCCAGAGCATCCCTGACAAGGGTTTGTCCAGCCGCTGCTTAAAGACTGCCAGTGAGGGGGAGCTCAACACCTCCCTAGGCAGCTGATTCCACTGTTGCTCAACTCTTACTATAAAAAAAGTTTTTCCTAATATTCAGTCAGTACCTTCCTGCCATTAAATTAAACCCATTCTTGCAAGTCCTATCCTCTGCTGGCAACAGGATGAGCTCTCTGCCCTCCTCTAAGTGACAGCCCGAATGCTTAAAGAGAGCAATCATGTCCCCCCTCAACCTCCTCTTCTCCAGACTAAGCATTCCCAAGTCCCTCAGCCTTTCCTCACAGGGCTTGGTCTTCAGGCCCCCAATCATCCTTGTCGCTTTCCTCTGAACCCGCTCCATTCTGTCCATGTCCTTTTTGAAGTGAGGCCTCCAGAACTGCACACAATACTCCAGGTGTAGCCTGACCAATGCAGTGTACAGTGGGACTATGACATCTTGTGATTTGGATGTTATGCCTCTGTTGATACACTCCAAGATTGCATTAGCCTTTTTCTGTTGCTGCATCACACTGGCTGCTCATATTTAGCTTACAGTCCACCCGTACCCCAAGATTTTGTTCATATACACTGCTAGTCAGAAGTGTATCCCCCATCCAGTATGTGTGTACCTCATTTTTGTTACCCAGATGTAGAACTCAGCACATCCTTGTTAAATTGCATCTTGTTCAGATTTGCTCACTTTCCCAGCATGTTCAGATTTCGTTGAATTCTATCTCTGTCTTCTGGTGTGTTTGCTGCTCCTCCCAATTTGGTGTCATCTGCAGATTTAATTAGTAGCCCCTCCACACCCTCATCCAGATCTTTTATAAAAATATTGAAGAGTACCAGGCTCAGAACTAAGCCCTGAGGCACCTCACTGGACACTTTCCTCCATTCAGATGAAATGCCATTGACAACTACTGTCTGAGTGCAGTTCTCCAACCAGTTCCCTATCCACCTAACTATCCTATAGTCCAGTCCACAGTCCTCTAGTTTACGCATCAGAACATCATGGGGAACCCTGTCAAAAGCTTTACTGAAATCCAGGTAAACAAAATCAACAGCATTCCCTTGATCCAGTAAGCTTGTCACTCAATCAAAGAAGGAAATGAGGTTGGTCTGGCAGGACCTGTTGCAGACAAATCCATATCCGGATCACCAAGTTGTCCTTTAGATGCTAACTGGCCTGTAGTTTCCTGGGTCATTGAGGCAAGTAGAGAGATGACTGAGGCCACCAAGTAAGTTGCCAGCTAAGGTGACATTTGACCCAGCGACCTTCCAGATCACTTATTCTCTTGGTCAATATATGGTATAGGGGTATGCATTCTGCTCAGCCAAGCTGGAAAAAACCTCAAACAGCATTATTCAGGCTCCTGAGAAGCCGAATCAGATTCTCTGATCTGATTCGGCTTCCCAAGAAAGTAATGCCATATAGAAGCTGAATCTATTCGGCTTCTATATGGTATCCTCAGTGTGCTTCCCCAGTCAGCTGGCAGGCCAGCATAGGAAGCAAAGAGGAGGAAGAACAGGTCAGTTTCACTCCCCTCCACTTTGAAGCAGAGGGGAGTGAAACTGACTCGCTCTGATTCCCTTCTCCAGCCAGCCTGCTGTGGCCTGAAGGCTGGGGAAGGCATTTAAAAATGCCTCCCCAAGCCTTCCAAGCTTCCCCAGCTTGCCTGCTGTGGCAGGAAGGCTGGGGAAGGTGAAGGGAAACAGATGCCTCCCCTATCCAGCCTTCCCCAGCTTCCCGCTGCAGCAGGCAGGTTGGGGAAGGTGAGGGAATGCATCTTTAAATGCCTCCCTAATTCCTCCAGCCTTTCCCAGCCTGCTTGCTGTGGCAGGCAAGCTTGGGAGGCTGCAGGGAGGCATTTAAAGATGCCTCCCCAATCTTATCTCCCACAGCTGCAGGCCAGCTAGAGAAGGGAGAAAAAATGGGGAGGCATTTAACTCCCCCCTGATGTTGGCCCCGGTGGCAGGCTCCCATCATGGAAGGGAAGGCCATTTGCCCCCTTCCCCCTCAGTCTCTGCAGTCACACCACAGTGGTGGCATGCTTCCTTCATTGAAGGGAAGGCAATTTGCCTTTCCTTCTATGATGGGAACTTGCTGCTGGGAGCAGGAATGGGGAATGGTCCCTATAGGGCATAATTAAGCCGAATAAATTCAGCAATACCAATAGTTCCTGAACCCTAGTATCATACTGATACTGGGACTCAGGAATATCAGCAAATACCAGTATTTTTCAGGTTTGGTATATCCGACCCAGAAAAATACCAATGATTTTTCCGTGCACACCCCTAATATGGTATCAGTTCCCAAAGATTTTGAAGGAAGACACAAGATCACATAAAGACATGCCTGATCCTCATAACCAGTATGAATTGCATGTAGTTTATCCTTAGGAATGTGAGGACGAAAATATAACGCAAGTTCTCCTTATTCTGGTTTGAATTTTAAGCTCACCAATGATACTGAGGTTAACAATTTCGATAATTACTACAAAAAAAATCAGTTCTTTTAAAAGGGCTTCCACTGAGTCTGTGAAACCTAGCAACCTCCTGATTGCAAAATGAGAAACATAGTTCATGCTCGCAGGACAATTTTCGTTGGCAGAAAAGAGCAAATGGTTCATTTTTATGCCCTCAGCTTCTAAACTGTGTAATTTTCAAGGAAATGCCGAGGTTTTAAAGAAGATTTTAGATGTCTATGCTTCTTTTATGTTGTTTTGCTTGCATTATGAAATATGCAAGAGGCCCCTGGCAGTGAACTTGACTCAGGTTCTTCTGTGTGCCTTTATTAAAGCCTAGTGTTTTTGGCGCAAGGGGGAGATGGCCATGTGCTGTTAGGGGTGGATGCATGCTGGTGTTCTGCCATCTTACAGAACTTTCAAATGCTTCATTTAAAATGACAAAACAGTTCCAGAGACGTGTGCAATTATGTGAAAACAAAGCCCAAGAAGATGATAAAGACGTCATAATTCTCTGATATTGTGCATATTCCTTCTTTCCAGTTGCTTAAATATGGCTTGAGGCTGTAATTAAAAGCTCAAGGCTCTCTTACTGGGAGACTGGATGGTAGTTAATCTGTGCTCTAGCTGTGTTCTGTGGTGGGTTTTGGAGATGCCTAGGATTTGGAAAGCTTTTAAAATAGTGCTAAAGGAACTTGCAGAAATTGCAATTAGCACGTGTGAAGTGAAGCTAAAGAGACCAAACCCAAATGCAGGAAATTAACACCTTTAATTAATTATCTTGCTACATGCTGCCTCCTGTTGGTAATGCTGACAAGTTCCTTGGCACACCTCTCCCTTTTTTGTGTTATAGACCAGTTTACATCTTTGACCATGTACAAGCAGATGATCTAAATAAGAGATCGCCCATAAAGCTCCTCCAACCAAATTGATTCTTCAAATATTGGGCCCTGGGTTGCCAATCTCCAGGTAGCACCTGGAGATCACCTAGAAATGTGACTTGCCTCCAGGCTACAGAGATCAGTTCCCCTGTAGAAAATGGCTTCTTTGGAAGTTGGTCTCTATGCCATTACACTCTGCTGAAGTCCCTCCCCTTCTCAAACCCCACCATCCCCAGGTTCCATCCCCAAATCTCTAGGAATTTATCCACCCAGAATTGACAACCCTATAAGGGTTGTCTGGGGAAGAGAAGGCAATAATGTTGCAGCTCTTTGGAGACTGGGCAGCTCTTTGTCAGTTCTTTGCTGGCAGCTCTTTGGAGGGAAGATCAGGTCTGGCTCGCATCTTCCAACTCTTCCTTGAATGACCCTTCTGGAAAACTATTTCCTGATTAGAACTCTAGATTATGCAAAGAATTCCTTAGGCAGACGCTACAGGGGCTGTACCCCATTAATTCTAAAAGATTAGATGAAGAGAGCTCTGAAACTTTATGCTGGACTCCTATATGATTTTGCTGCTACGGACTAGCATGGCTACTGTGTATAGTCATCGGCTGCTACCAGTCTGTCTCCAAGCACAGTCCAGGGCATCGGAGGGACCAACTTGTTCTGCGTGAACCTTCCCATCAACTGAAATCATCTGAGGCCCTGCGCCTTTACCTGAGATGCAGTGAGGTAAGCACCAGGGACAGAGATTTTTTGTATCATGAAGTGCTTCCTCGCTGAAGTTAGGTTGACACCAGGTTGACAAGCCCATAAGACAGGCAAAGATTTTTATTCTCCCAAGCTTTTAATGAGTTTCCCCCTTATCCAGTTTTATCAGATCTTGTGGTTTTATTCTCCTGTTTTATCTGGTCTAGTTTTATCTGGGCTCTGGGCTTGATGTTTAGTGTATTTTGTGGTTAAATGTTTGTTCTAAGCTGTCTTGGGCACTTTGATGGAGACTACAGAAAATGAATATTTTGAATAAATACCGCAGAAGAGCATACCTGTAGATTAATATTCCTTGAGAGAAACACTGTAGCAACTTGTAGGGGGACCGGAAATACCTGGAAGAAGACAACAAGGAGTTTGAATGCATTCACATGATCACAGTCTCCTAGCCTTGAGCGAGATAAGATAAGGTGCAAAAAGATTGTATAGAGCTTGATAGATTCTACTAAAAACAAAATCAACTTCAACAACCACTCACTTTCCAAATGCCCTTATTACTACAATTCTAGTTCATATTTAATCAGACTTCTAGGGGAATGTAATATTGAATGAGGTCAAAGCTGATGCTAAGATGCAGATATATTTTGATCTCAGTCATCTGTTGTAGTCCAACCCTAAGCATATCCGTCCAAAAATCCCAGTGGTTTGTATCCTAACAGATACAGGTTCATAAATTGATCAGCCCTGAAGAATTCAGGATTCACTTGGACACATTGCACTTCAGCATAATCTAGGCCATGTATAAGTTGTACAGAACTAAATACACTGAAAAAAAATGCTTTGGAAATGAATAGTCCGAGAGAACACAGTACTTTCATACCAGTAAAGCAGAGCAGGTGTTAGGTTCGTGACTCCCTAAGGAGTCCGTACAAACTGCTCTATGGCAGCAATCTTGCACACACTTCGTTGGAGATAAGCCAGCCACGTAGTATCCTAACACTCTGCTCTCCAACGTGTGAACACTTCCTCCAGAATAAAGAGCCTTCCTTACACAAAACAGTCACTTCTATTGTTATATAAATCTGTCTACAACTCCTATTTTTTTAAATCATGTCCTGGTCTATACTGCAGTGACCTGAGCATGTGAATTTGGAATTCTTCAGAGAAGAACAGTCTGTGACTGTGTATCTTCCAAACAAAGCATTCAGTCAACTGAACTATGCTAGCCATCATCTTATCCATATATTGTATTTTCATCCCAAGGAGCTGCGACTGGCATCCATACCCCCCCCACTTTTATCCTCACAGCCAGTGCTCTTTTTGTAGCAGGAACTCCTTTGCATATTAGGTGACACCCCTAATGTAGCCAATCCTCCAAGAGCTTACAGAGCTCTTCTTACAGAGGCTACTGTAAGCTCTGGGAGGATTGGCTACATTAGGGGTGTGTCGCCTAATATGCAAAGGAGTTCCTGCTATAAACAGAGCCCTGCTCACAGCAACCTCTTGAAGTAGATTGAGAGACTGCCTCAGGATCACACAGAGTGCTTCATCGTAAAGTTGGGACTGGAGCACAGAAGGATCGCCACTTACAGCCAAATCAGCTTCGAAATGGCCAGGCGGGAACCTACTGGAAAGCAACAATTGTGTCAGGCAGCATCATGTCAGGGCACAGATAATTCAGATGAACACTGGCAAAGCTGATTAAAAATTACTCCGAGCTCATTGGGACTGATTACATTCTTTTTTAAACTCTCTGAAGGAACCTTCCTTCTTACCTTCTTTGTCATGCTAACAATGGAAAAGTGATGGTGGCAAGAGTAAGCAGTGGGTGATTACTATCAGCATGGAAGAAATGTCGCTTCTGTGTTTTGTTTGAGTTCAGCCATCTTGTGTTCATTAATATGTATGTGGTTAGCAGCTGGTTTAGAATGATACCCAAGAAGAATATCTTATAAGCCCCAGTTACCCAAGTTTTCCAACCTGGCATCTAGAAAGAGACAGAAGATTTTAAAAGAGAATGTTTCTTCAACAAACTTCCATTCAAGCTCTTCAGCATGAATATAAATAGGGCTCTTTTTGTAGCAGGAACTCCTTTGCATATTAGGTGACACACCACTAATGTAGCCAATCCTCCAAAAGCTTACAGAACTCTTCTTACAGGGGCTACTGTAAGCTCTTGGAGGATTGGCCACATTGGGGTGTGTTGCCTAATATGCAAAAGAGTTCCTGCTACAAAAAGAGCCCTGAATAGAATCAGCATAAATGTCAGGAGAAATAACTTGGGGACACAATTAACTCAATAAACATGTGCTTCTAAGCTGTCAAGCCATACCTCTCCCCTGAAATAGAATATTTTCTGATTAGGAGGGAAGTAAGCAGACAGTGACCCATTATATCTACAACCAATCTATTGCCTCTTCCATTTCTCTCAAGAGCAGGAGAACAGTTTCTCTCTGTGACATAACACAGCCCAAAGTAATTTGGAAGAAAACAGAACTAGAGCATTTAAAGACATCCACAATCATTATGGTTTATTTGGAAAATTCATTCTAGATAATTGGCTCAATGAATCTTGCATTCAACCTTACAAAAACCCTGAATTTCATGTCATTTAATAAAAATGGATTTTACCAACAGAAAAAATGGAAGAAGGGAATTTTTTCCATAGGTTTTCTGATGGAATGGAATTCTCTCTAACTACTGAAGTATTTATTCTCCTTACATAATAGCAAATCAATGGGTGGGATGTTAAAACACTGGAGTTGCCTGCTTCAGCATATTCCTGACCCACAGTGATGGTTCATGGGGAACTTTCAGAGTAAGTTAAAGGGTCTATCCACACCTGATCAATAGTGATTATTCTATTGTTGAAAAGAATGTATTTGAAAATCGAACCTACATTGTTTGTAGATGAGCACCCTATAAAGATGAACACCCTAAACATGAGCACCCTACACATATTGATGATTTGTTCACAATTTAAATGGAACAATATTTTGAGTTTTTTTGTATCTGTGCAGTTTGTGGCATTCAGACACTGTCAGAAGACCAGCTGGCAACATTCAGCATAGTGGTGCATGTCCAAAATGTACCCTGAGTGTGTTGTACATTTTAGATTCCATGTCAAAAATGAAGTCAAATGAGGAGGAAGATCTATGTTTTATTTCAATTAACAGGAAAATAGTTGGACCAAATAGTCCATCCAAAATTGACTGCTGTCTTCTCAGCATATTCGGGAGATATGCTTCAGTTAACAGGAAAACAATTGGACCAAATAACTCATCAAAAATTGACTATTTTCTTCTTTTTCTTCATCATCTTCTTGAACATATTCTGAGCATATTCAGGAAATAAATGATATTTTATACATGGACTGACATCATCAAAAAAACAATATTCAAAAAGCATAATTGGTTACAAAAGGCAGTGGTAATTTGAATAATAAGCCTCTGATTTGTCAGATGTAAAGAAACATATATCTACATCAAATCTACATAAAACCTAAGTGTTTACTTAACGTAACCTAAAGGATAATGGGCAAGGATTCTTCATATCCCAAACAAAAGTGTTTGTTGTTCCTGATATGAGACCAAAATCTTATGTGACCCAGACATTGGAAGGTTTTGCCCTTAAGAACTACAGAATCATGAACTTTGTACCTATTACGTTGTCTGCTAACAATATCAGATCTACAAGAGGAAAGCCTTCTATATAACAGGCCTTTCTAACATCCTAATAAAATATTACTTAAAAGAGGAATCCATAAAACCAAGAAAAAATATGAATATGAACCATCAAGAAGAAAAAACCTATATAAAAAAACCTTTATATTCCCATTCATACTACGTTGTTTGTAAAGACTCTCTTCTCTGCAGATGAGCACCCTATAAAGATGAACATCCTAAATATGAGCACCCTACACATATTGATGATTTGTTCACAACTTAAATGAAACAATATTTTGAGTTTTTTTGTATCTGTGCAGTTTGTGGCATTCAGACACTATCAGAAGACCAGCTGGCAACATTCAGCATAGTGGTGCATGTCCAAAATGTACTTGAGTGCAGCATTGCAAGAACGTGCAAAATGTCTGCAATCCAGTTAGAGAATGACACATGCACACGGCACTTTGGGAGACAGACAAAACAGGCAAAGCTGTAGAGACAAATCAACCTTGAAAGCTTGAGACAGCCAGAGAAAGTACCTCCTTCATATATTTTTCCCCCCTGCCAACTGGGTTGGACAGATTGTGGAGGGGAGCAGGGATAACCACAGGAAAGCAGATGATTGAGAATACACACGCATATACAATATTTCCAACTAGGAGTAAGGCCTGTTGTGGGAAGAAATACAATGAGCTCTAGAACGGGACTCCAGGTGAGTGTCCCGGCTGTGCTTTGGCTTGAGCAATCTTGAGGCTGTGTCTT
The DNA here is from genome assembly GCA_029375565.1 of Gekko gecko. Taxonomy (NCBI): domain Eukaryota; kingdom Metazoa; phylum Chordata; class Lepidosauria; order Squamata; family Gekkonidae; genus Gekko; species Gekko gecko. Next base: position 78,512,500 of record JAPDNY010000003.1, on the reverse strand, counting down.
GAGGTCGTGTGTGTATGTAGGGCGAGTGATATTGGTTGGCAGACAGATGCAATGGTTCCCTGAAGACTCCCAGGGCCCAGTGCAGGCCCATAGCCAGGACTTTTTAAGTCAGGGGACATTTATATTTCTTAGGGGGCACTGGCTAATCAATTTAATCCAGGGGAGAAGGCCATGACACCCTGGGCTAGATGGGAAGTCAGGGGGTCTTGCCAGCAAGTCAGGGGGCCTAGCCCCAAGATGCCCCTGTATGTAGCTATGGGCCTGGCCCAGTGGGAGCTTGGTACCCCAGTAAGGTATAATGTCATAGAGTCCACTGCCCAAAGCAGCCGTTGTCTCCAGGAGAACTGGTCCTCTGGAGATCAGTTGTAATAGCTGGAGATCTCCAGGTGCCACCTGGAGGTTGCCTTATGTAGATTTGGGGCTATCCAGTGGCAACTAAGGTAGAAAAGCATCTCCTCTTATTGCCATGTTTTCTGGGTTGCAAGGGTCTGGAAAGCGGTTCTGGGTTGGGAAATACCTGCAGATTTGAGGGGTAGAGCCTGGGGAGGGCAGGGTTTGGGGTGGGGAGGGACCTCTGCAGGGTACAAAGCCATGGAGTCCACTGCCCAAAGCAGCCATTGTCTCCAGGAGAACTGATCTGGGTCATGTGGAGGTCACTTGTAATAGCAGGAGTTGGTAATAATTAGGGGAAGGCCAGGTTTGCTGAAGGACTCTAGTGAGGTATACTGCCATAGAGCTCACCCTCCAAAGCAACCATTTTCTCCATAGGGACTGATTTCTGTAGTTTGGAGATCAGCTGTTATTCAGGGAGATGTCCAGGCCTTCCCCTTCTCCTTGCCCTCTTCTAAGTGACAGCCCTTCAAAAACTTAAAGAGAGCAATCATGTCCCCCCCTCAACCTCCTCCTTTCCAGACTGAACATTCCCAAGTCCCTCAACCTTTCCTCAGCTTATATCACACTCCTCTCCTCCCAACAACTGTATGAGGTGGGCTAAACTGAGAGTATGTGACTGGCTTAAGGTCACCCAGCAAGCTTCCATGGAAGAGTCAAGCCTGGGTCTCCCAAATCCTATTCTGATATTCCTAAAAAGATATTTCTTTGAGATGTGTTGCCAGTTTGGTGTAGTGGTTAAGTGCACGGACTCTAATCTGGGAGAACCAGCTTTGATTCCCCACTCCTCCACTTGCACCTGCTGGATGACCTTGGACAAGCCATAGTTCCGTCAGAGCTGTTCTCTCAAGGACAGTTCTCGAAAGAGCTCTCTCAGCCCCACCTACCCCACAGGGTGTCTGTTGTGGGGAGGGGAAGAGAAAGCCGCTCTGAGACCAAGTGAAGGGTAGGGTATAAATCCAATCTCCTCCTCCTCTTTCATTTGAAGCTCCAGAGTAGGGTTTCCAGGTCCCATCTTCTCTCTCACAGGGGGATTTGGGGAGGGGCCATTCCCAGTGCGATGATGTAATGCAGAGTGACCTCATTGCATCGGGGATGCAGGACTGCATATGCATGCCCCCCATTTTCCCCCACCCATTGAAAGGGAAACTTCCCTTTCAATGGTTGGAGAAGAGCGGGTGCCGTGCACACCTGCCCTGCAGGTTGTGAATTTGCCACTTGCAGGGCAGGTGTACAGAGCACCCAATCTTTTCAAGTCAGAACACAGAAGACTGTTGGGGGTGGGCTTTCCCCCCATAACCAGGTGGCCAGCCTCTGGGGGAGCCCCCCAGAATCAGGGGATCCCTACCCCCACCTGGGGACTGTAGAAACTTGAGCTGCAGTGTTAGAAGAGTCAAACAACCAATGTATACATGGCAAAAACCTTTTTATAAGTTAATGTGTTCTATTTGCTCCATCTTACAAAGTGCACAGTGTGTTATTTATAATATTCTGAAACAGGTATATATTCATTACATGCAATAACAACAATAATAGTCAGTCTATACAATACTAATAACTACCAGCCAATTTACATCTTTTTTACACAGTCAACCCCAACGGGAGTTTCTAGAATTCTACACCCGCTCCTCCTTGCTTGAAAGTCTTCTAAAGGGGGAAGTTTTCTTTTGCGGTTACATTGATGTTTTAAATTGATGTTTGCTGCTGGTCCTACAAGAGGCCCATTAGGCAGCTGAAGTTCATAGGCTCCTGTCTTTCTCAGAGCTGCCAGGGGATGCCTGCCCACACCTGGGGACTGGCATCCCTACACCAGTTGCTCCATATTCCATGAATCATTGGTGACTTCCCAAACTAAATTATAGAAACTATCTCCAAAACCAAAGCCACAGAAACACAGATAGCTAGATAGCCTCCATTTCATCCAACTGTTTGGAATCAGAACTCAGTGGCTGGCAGATACAAAAAAATATGTTGCATGGAAACAGAGAAACTCCCTACGTTGACAGTATTATTTGGACCAGACCTTAGGCAGAAGATGCTGGGAAATGCCTTCCTCTGTCTGAGGCCCTAGGTGGCTGCTGCCAGTCAGAGTAGATAATAGTTTAGTTTATTTAAAGTTTAGTAGCCCATAGGACATACACCATTTAACAAAAATATTTAAGAATTTAAAAGACCAGTAAAACAGAAATTTGGGCAGAGGCTGCTCAGAAGTAGTCTTAATCTTGATCCATCAGGAAAAGATGACTATTTCGACAGCCATTTTCTTAAGAGTCTTTCTCTTGCTGTTGCATGTTTTGGACAATAGAAGAAAACACGACACAGCGAGTCAAGTTCTATCAAAGGACAGTCACAATAGCGCTGGTCCAGAGGGGCCTTGAGAAAACGGCCCTTCATCTGGGCTGGGATGGAAATGCATCGCAGCGTGCAATCATATGGGACCGCCTCTTCTTTCCATGAAGCAGCGGACTCCCCCACTTGCTGTCTCTGCAGCTGCAAAATGTGGCTTGCAGCCAACTGATAAGATACAGGGAGAAACTGAAAAGCGGGGGAAAGTTCAGACTCATGGCACTTCCGAGGTGACATCTGCAGGGAAAGCTGATAGAGACTGCTATACTGAATCAGAGTAGATAATATTGAGCTAAATGGGTAGGGTTGCCAATCTCCAAGTGGCGCCTGGAGATCTCTCAGTCTTACAATTGAAGAGCCAACCAAGATCAGTTCTCCTGGAGAAAATGGCTGCTTTGGAGGGTGGACTTTATGGCAGTTTACTCGGTTGAAGTTCCTACCTCCCCAAACCCCACCTTCCCTAGGCTCCACCCCTCAAATCTTCAGGTATTTCCCAATCCAGAGCTGCCAATCCTATAGATGGACCAATGGTATGACTTGGCATAGGTGTGGGCAAGCCAGGGCCTCTTTACTAAACTAGGTAGAACAATGAACATAAAGGCAATGTAAAATCTCATTGATACAAGCAAGATCTATTGCCCTCCTTCTTTGCTGACCAAAAACTCTTTTTAAAAGCACCACTGAAGGCCTTAAAAAATTAAGGGAACTCTTGGGGAATAAACAGAGCTGACTGAAGATTTGTCTCACCTGCCTAGCCTTTGCTGCAGAGTTTTATGCAGACTCAGAAATAGCTACATCCTGCAGGCAAGGATGCATTCAGAATTAAAGCTGTTGTCTATCAATATTCCATTCTGTATTCCCCATGGGTGAGAACTGGGGTGGGAGCATTAGTAAGGGGAGGCTTCACTGCTTTTAAACAACCTCTGCTCTTTCCTGTTAGTGAATGACAGCCGAAGAGCTTGCTAACTTGCCATTTGGCCAGCGGCTGCATTTGCTGCACATGCATATAGCCTTTAGACATGGAGGAGGCCATTAGGAATAAAGAGCCATAAACTACATTAGAACATGAATGGCCCATAAAAAAGCACTGCAGAAAAACTAGACAGAGTCTTCTGTAAAGTTAAGGAATAGGAGGGAGAGCTTTGAGACCAAACTTGTGAGTTAGTAGGATATACCAGTGCAAGAAACCTAGGTTGAGTTCAGACTGGCAGTTTGACATGCGAGGGAGTCATGGCCAAAAAGACCCAGAACAACGTGTTCTGGGTTTTCCCGGTCACATTGCGCAGACTGAAGCGGGTGCATACCGGAGAGGAGGTGCAAGGGAACATTCACACTGTTGGCCTGCCCCTGGTGGAGGCACAGATGTAAGGCGCAGCTTTCTTTTTTGTAATCCAGAGATATGTGCATAAGCGTTCATGTGCATGTGCACATAAGCACGCAATCAAAAATCATGGCTTTTAGCGTCCACACTTTGTTGGTGCAGGATGGACAGGAGATAATTGCACTTTCCAGGGTTTGATATCACTTTCACCTGGTATCTTTTAAACTCAGGAGAGAAGCGTTTTGAGACGGGTTAAGTACAGCTGGGGAATGCCAGACAGATGTGCCTGTGTGAATGGCCCCTTTAATCCATTTGTGAAATGTTTCTGAAACGTGCCTATCTCAGGGCAAAATGCCCATCTGAACTCAGCCCTAGACTCTGTATACCACACTTCATATCCTTGGACAAATTACTGTTTGTCAGGTCAAACTGATCTCATAAGAGAGCCATTTAAAGCCTTATGCTGGCCATGAAGAAGAACTTATCCATACAGTTTTGCACTTGCCTAAAGTCTCGTTTAAACTGGGAGGCCACTAGTGCAGTGTTAGCACTACAGAGCAATGTTCACCTGAGCTATGGGTCTCTGTGATATGAACATTCATACAGAGCAGCTAAGGACTCAGTTTAAATTAGATGCAGGCTATGCATGACATATAGCACCTGAAAGACTAACCAATTAGTTATGGCATAAGATTTCATAAGCCACAGCACTCTTCAGGATTCATGAGGCATCGTCCTCAGATACAGTCATGTGGCTAGGGGAATATGTTATTTACAAAGAGGCTGGAAGGTCCAGAAATTTGATAGAGGTGCCTTAAATTAATATACCCAATAAACATGAAAACAATCTGGTCAGAATGGGTGTCCACCACTTCCAGTTTGTGATGAATGGGCAAAAAGAAGATGTGCATAAACCTCTGAAGAGGGTAAATGCTTCTCATAGTGAGCTACCCACTTCTAGTCCCTCCTGAGACCGAGCCAGATATCGTCCTGGGTTTACTGTGATGATAACAGTACTGCCCTGAGTTTCTTAGAAGAAAAGATGGACAAATATGTCTCAGATATGGGCTTATGTTCATAATGCTCATAACTTGGAGACACTGTTCTCTGTCACTATTCACAGAGGACAGGTCTTTGTTCAATAGTGCTTTATTTGAAATACAGAGCTCTTTTTTTCTTTAGTATCCACACATCTGAAGAATGAATGGGTGAATGGTTTGCTTACCACAAGATCTTGCTTAAAATAATAAAACAAAAAAATAAGAAAAAAATGTTCAGTGGCACACTTCCAGTATGCTGGAAGTTTACAATTGCAATAGATTCCTTTGACAAATGTATATGACAATGCAAAGAACAACTCAAAGACATCAAAAAAGAACACCCATCAAAAATAGATTCCACTACTTTAAGGATAAAGGGATCAGGAGACAAGCAAGGGAAATAGCTGACTGTCTGCACATGAAGGTCATAATAAAGGTCATAAAAATAAAGGTCAAAAATAAAATAAAAAATAAAGGTCATAAAAATAAAGGTCAAAAAAGGTCATAAAAATCCTAACTATAAATACACATTGATGGGGTCTGAACCAGCAGAGACTGACCAAGAGAGAGATCTTGGAGTCGTAGTAGATAACTCAATGAAAATATTGAGACTGCAATAAAATGTGCAACTGCAATAAAAAAGGCCAACGCTATGCTGGGGATTATTAGGAAGGGAATTGAAAACAAATCAGCCAGTATCATAATGCCCCTGTATAAATCAGTGGTGCAACCTCATTTGGAGTACTGTGTACAGTTCTGGTCACCACACCTCAAAAAGGATATTATAGCACTGGAAAAAGTGCAGAAAAGGGCAACTAGAATGATAAAAGGTAGAACATTTTCCCTATGAAGAAAGGTTAAAATGCTTGGGGCTCTTTAGCTTGGAGAAACGATGGCTGAGGGGTGACATGATCGAGATTTACAAGATTATGCATGGAATAGAGCAGGTAGAGAAAGAAGTACTTTTCTCCCTTTCTCACAATACAAGAACTCGTGGGCACTCCATGAAATTGCTGAGCAGTCAGGTTAGAACAGATAAAAGGAAGTCCTTCTTCACCCAAAGAGTGATTAACACATGGAGGAAGTGGCAGCTGCAAGCATGGATGGCTTCAAGAGGGAATTGGATAAACATATGGAGCAGTGATCCATCAGTGGCTATTAGTCACAACGTGTAGGAACTCAGTCTGGGGCAAGTGATGCTCTGTATTCTTGATGCTTGGGGGGTCCTGGCCTTGAATTTCCTGCCTAGCAGCCTAAATTTTTCCTCCAGGACCTCACAACTGTATTTCCTCACATCGCTGGTGCCAACATGTACCATGACCACTGGTTCCTCCCAGGGCCGGCTCCAGGTGTCTGGGCGCCCTAGGCAGGACAGCCTGGGGCACCCCCCCCGGGGATGCCAACCTCCCGGTGGGACCTGGAGACCAGGGCGTCGGCGGGGCGCTGGCTTTTCTGGAGGCTCTGCAGCTGCAGGACCCCCAGGAAAGCCGGGAAGGGGGCAGGGGGTCCGGGCCTCCGCCCCCTCCCTCCCGGCGCCGGCTTTTCTGCGGGCCCCGTGGCTGCAGGACCCCCAGAAAAGCCGGGAAGGGGGCGGGGGGTCCAGCCTCCGCCCCCTCCCTCCCAGTGCCGGCTTTTCTGTGGGCCCCGCGGCTGCGGGACCCCCAGAAAAGCCGGGAAGAGGGCGGGGGGGTCCAGCCTCCGCCCCCTCCCTCCCGGCGCCGGCTTTTCTGCGGGCCCCACAGCTGCGGGACCCCCAGAAAAGCCGGGAAGGGGGCGTGGGGAGGTCTAGCCTTCGCCCCCTCCCTCCCGGCGCCGGCTTTCTGCGGGCCCCGCGGCTGCGGGACCCCCAGAAAAGCCGGGAAGGGGCGTGGGGAGGTCTAGCCTCCGCCCCTCCCTCCCGGCGCCAGCTTTCTGCGGGCCCCGCGGCTGCGGGACCCCCAGAAAAGCCGGGAAGGGGGCGCGGGGGGTCCAGCCTCCGCCCCCTCCCTCCCGGTGCCGGCTTTTCTGCAGCCCCGCTGGGAAGGGGGCGGGGGTCTGGCGGCGACGGCGGGCGACGGGTTAGGACATCAGGGGGGAGCAGTTTTCGGGGGGGGAGTGGGGCGCCATTTGGCGCCCCTCAGGCCGGGGCGCCCTAGGCGGGCACCTAGTTTGCCCTATGGGTGGTCCGGCCCTGGTTCCTCCCCAGCACTGTCTACCAGCCTATCTAGAACACATGTAATGTCTGCTACTTTTGCACCAGGCAGGCAAATCACCATACGGTCACAAGACTTCTGTCCAGTGGGCAGAGAGTCATACATGTTACACTCTGTGCAAAACACTGGATATGATGTCTCACCCCTTCCCCAGAGCTCCCTATTTGGAACTGCTCCAGTTTCTGGTACTCTGGAACTCTAAAAAATATGAAATGGACTTTTGAATATTGCAGTCTTTACCAGTTGAACCTTCTGAAGATGCCTAATTCCATAAACATTGTGCCGGCCCACCATTGGCCCTTTGCTGAATCATTACCACCCACCTCCTCTCAGCAGGTGGTGTCATCCAGAAGAAGGGATTCCATGAAGATGCTAAAGTATGGGCAGGACTGTATACTCCTGAAATAGTTGGTGAGAAGCGGAGCAGTTCTAGCTTGGTTATATTCTTATAATAGCAGTTTTAATGTGGATTTTCTGTATGCAGACCCCATACAGTATCAGTATGTGTCATAAACTATATAGAATATTAAATATAAGTACATTTTTAGTTTAAAAAATTCTCTCTGCAGCTATGCAGACTAATTACTTGAATGCTGACATTCTGTGGAACGTTTCAGATTCTGCATCTGATGGTATATCTTGCAATTTAACATTTGTATGTACTTGATGTACCTCCCTTTTCCATAATAAATTGTTTTGAATTTGTCCTTGATATTCATTTTGACTTTGACTTCTGAATGAAATATAAGGTTCAAAATTCCTATGGGATTAAGCTGTGTACAACATTTTCCCTTACAGACCCCATTAACTTCTCTTTTTGTTGTCTGTTGATACACTGAAGGAATGAACAATGACGCTGCCTCACAAGCTGTGTTTGAATCACGAAGGACAGGAAGAGCCACAGAGACGCTGCACATCTTTTGTGAGATTGAAGGAACTCTCCAGAGACAGTTTTGCTATTTCAATAAGGGAGATGGCACATTACATTCCAGGAGGCGAATTATAAACGTTTGTGGCCAGATTTCCCTGTCTCCAGAAGAATGAATTCTTCCATGCCCTCTTGATAGCAAACTCTGCTGCCTCCCTTATTAACAATCTTGGGCCCAGGACAGACTGGCAATTTGCCCCGGTATCGAGTCGCGGCAAAAAAACCCGGAGTAAACGATACCAGGTTTTCCCGTCCACACAGCGGGGGCCTCTGCCGGAAGATACTGGACGGAGGCGCGCAGGAGTGTTCAGACTGCCGCGCCAGAGGCGTGCTATATTCGCTGTTTCCCCATTATTTCGGCTGTGGGCGTATGTGCGCATGAGCGCTTTTTGGCGATTTTTTTTTTTTGCCCTGCAACGCCGGCACCACATTGGGCAGTGGAGCAGAGCGCAGCCAATCACACCGCTGCTGCCTCATGCCCAACGCGGGTTGCTCCCGGCTTTTCGGCTGCGCGTTCAGACTCCCCGGAAGCGGAGAAACGCGTGACAAACGCAGGCTTTCAAGATTTGCGTCGGCTTTTATCAGGTGTTTTTTTAATCCGGCAGTGAAGCACGAGAGCACCGGTAGGCTACGGGTGGGGGACGCCAGGCAGATGTGCCTGTGTGAACATTCCATTTACCCCGATATTGAGTCGTTGTCAGCCCGGGTCCCATCCCGCGGCAAATTGCCAGTCTGTCCTCGGCCTTGCTCTTGGAAAAGGGTACAGCATATATCAGCAAGGCATGCAAGGATTCTGCAAGGAATGGTGTTGGTATCTTCACAAGTGACTACATAAATTTCTGACTCTACCCCCACAATATTCACTGCCAAGGCTCTGCTTAGTGAACTATTCCAGAATCCATGAAGGCTGATGAGAGAGAATGATCTCCACATGGACTTATGAAGTGTATAGAGACATTTGCAATTACCATGCATTTATTAAAAAAATGTTTGCATCAGCAGTTGTAAGCATCATTACAACTTACAGGGAAGTTGTTGAAAGCTCAGCAACATTACACCCAAGAGGAAACTTGTTGAAAACCAGTGGTGGACTGGGGAGTAGAGCTAATATGAAATCACTTCACATGAACCTTGTCCAGTCTCTTTCTGGACATGGAACAGTATCTAAATAACTGTTTCACACTCAGATATTCAGACGGTAACCTAGTATAAAATGAAATACCTGAAGAACATTCATTATTATATCAGGAGTCAAAGCACCATGAACTGAGTGACATGAGCCCCAAAGAGACTTTAGAATTCTTTCTCTCATGTGCCTTGCCATGTTTCAAAGGAAACTGTAATATGATATGCTAGTAGGGATGAAACAAGCAAATGCGCTTCATAGGCAAGCCTATTGTGTTCAACAGCCACAATCACCTGTAAGCTGAATCTTTGACCTTTTCTTCCACTCTACGGCTTCCAAGGCTGTTAAACAGCTTTGCAGCAGTCTAGTAGCTGTGGTGGTAGAGTTTCATTTCCTTGTCTTTGGGGGCTTTTGCATCTGTAGAGTAGGTGAGCTGTTTCTACCCAGGATCATAAGTGGTTGGGTCAGGACCTAAAGCTATGTGGAAATGCCCCAACACAAAATAAAAATGATATTATGGATTTAAACATGAAATAGTAAGACTTTTAACAAGTACACGACATTTATTTGTAATGGCTGGCTGATTGATTTGTTTACTGTTTGTATGAATAGTATGTAGTGATGATAGGTCCATGTTAGAATACATATGGATGAAATAATGCTGATTGTACCATACCATACCATACCATACCATACCATACCATACCATACCATACCATACCACAGCACGCCACGCCACGCCACGCCACGCCACGCCATACCGCCATACCATACCATACCATACCATACCATACCATACCATACCATACCATACCATACCATGCCATGCCATGCCATACCATACCATACCATACCATACCATACCATACCATACCATACCATACCAACCAAATGAACAAACTGAATCAATAGACTCAGCTGTTTGTGAACTGTGATTCCATCAAGTAGAATATCTAGTAAAAATAGTATCTCTTTGTATGCAAGATTGGACGGAAGGATAAGTGCTATTTTCACATAGCTGTTTTGTTTCCGGTTTTTATTACTAAGAAGTATTTTATTGTCTGGGATATTCTGAAAATAAGCAAAGTTTTCAACTCATGATTGTAGAACTCACCGTCAGAGGATGGTTCCACAAATGGTTCCAAAAGGGATTTTAAGATGTTAAACATGAGGCATTTATTGAAGACAGACCCATCAGTATATATTAGCCATGAAGACTAAATAGAAGTTTCATATTCAGAGGAAGAAAGCCTCTGAATACCAGCTGATGGGGGAGTGCAAGGAGGGAGAGATCTTGTCCTTTATGGTCTGCTTTCAATTTTCAAAACAGGACACAAATGGTGGGGGGGCATGGAATCATTGACTGTAATGCATGCCTGAAGACTGAGCTCTGCCACCCCAACTCCTGATTTATCTCAGCATTACATTTATTGGAGCCAATACTACAATCTACCACTATTGAACTACCACTATTGAACATCTGTGGTACAGGGCCAGCCCTAGCGTGGAGACAAAACCGTATCTCCACAGGAGGCCGGAAGATCGCTGAGCCGGGAACTTTGGGGGTACAGCTCAGAGAGCACTATTTAACCCATTGAAGTAATGACTAGGACTGCGAGCACTTTAACTATTATGGTACTTTAAATGTAAGATTGTTTTAATTCATTTTAAATGTTTTATTGTTTTATGGAGACTAGGTACATCTTCCAACCTTTGTAAGCCAGCCTGAGCCTGTTTGCAGGGAGGGCGGGGTATAAATGTAACTAATGAATAAATAAATAAATATGTTATGGGTAAGATGGGAGTAATTAAATATAAGCCCATTCAGCCTGATTGTAAATTGATCAAAGTGCTACTTGCCTCAGCTAAACTGAAAAATGCAGGATAGCTGGCCCTCTCGAACAATTCCAAAATAACCGCCTGTCACTATGAATGCCATAACTAATTCCCTGGCCTCTCAGAAATCAGAAATACTAGAAATTATATCTGTTCTTCTCTGCCCCCTGAATGATAGACTTGATGAGATCCAGCTTGCCTTACAGCAAGTTGATAAAATGGCAGAAAGTGCTATGGAAATTAGCATTACAAATCAAAATGAAATTTGCACATTGCAAGAGAGTGAGGGTCAAATGGGGGAGCAGATTTTAAACCTTGAGATGGTGGCCCATCAAATGAACTTTAAATTTAGAGGCATTAAAGAGGAAGCTGAGTGGTCTACCTTATTATCTTCATACATATCCAGCTGGTTAGCATCTGTGATTACTTTGGAGGAGGGGGTTGCTCCAGTGGGGACTAATGTCCATTGGAGAGGACCCAGTGAAAAATGTTGGGGTTACCTGGTATAGTCAGTGCAGTAACCACTGACTATTTAGCAGAGTGCATAAAGCTTCAAGAGAAGGGCCATGTCCAACCAGGGTAATAAAGCTTAGAGTGCCACAGAGGTACACAGCACCCCATTTTCAGTTTAACAGACTAATACTAGTCTCTTTATTATAGAACTACAATCTATCTAGGAAAGATGAGAGATGGGATAGTATTCTAGTCTAGCTAACTAAGGAAGGATTCAGATGGTAAGAGGCCATTTGAGTCATGGTGCCAAAATAGGGATAGCATGTCCTCCCTCTTGGTGTGTGCAGGAGAAAGGAGAGAGGAATCCTGGGGAGATAAGGAACAGAAGGAAGGAAGTTGTTCCCTGAGATCTCCAGGGATAATGACAGGACAGTAAACACAGGAAGGAAAGGTCAGTGTGACTATCTAGCTATCTGTCTCTCTTGCCACAAAATCTGGAGGTTGAGGCAGGGGACAGTGTCTTCACTTCCAACAGAAAACCCCCAGCTTCGAGTCCAAGAGACATTATAGTCATGTTTATAGATCACCTTACTCACAAATGAATATTAGAAGAGTCTCCCACGGTTTCTTGATTCATCAAGGACACCAGAATTTAGTATTTCCTGATCTTCCCCAAGATATCCTGGCAATTAGTAAAGAACTAAAATTAACAATGAGAAGCCTCACTGTTGCCAACATCAAATACAGGTGTATTTTTCCATGTAGAATTCTCATGACACACAATGGAAAATCTCTGTATGCTTCAGATGGAGACAGTGTTATTGCCTTGATCCACACCTTAAATATTAATCAAATAGAAGATCAACCCATAGAGGATCAACAGAGATGTACCTAGAAAAGGTATTTTTTAAAAAAAAAATTAAATGTTTCCAACAAGTTCACAATACAAGTACATCAGAAATACAACTGTAATACTTAAAAAAAAATAGAATCCCAAAGCATTACAACTATAATTGAAACTACTAGAAAGAGAAAACAAAAATAAAACAAAGGGAATATAATCAACCAGTAATGAAATCTGAACTCTCAACTATTACAATACAAGAATTGCATTCAACGTTGATAAGTATTCTAAAAAATGGAACCATATCACTATAAAATTGGACTGATAATTTTCATTGCTTTTTTGTCTTATAGATTCTGTAATCTTATCTAACATACAAAGTTCACTAAGTTTCAAAATCCAAGTATTAACTGTAATGTGGCTGCAACTCTTCCAAAACTTCACTAAAGTTATTCTAGCTGCTGCGCAGAGGTATTCCAGAAGGGTTTTGTTAGCATGTGTGATATCTAATTGAGGCCAAATATTGAGTATTAAAATCTTTGCATCTAAAGGTACTTTATAGTTAGTTATTTAGTAAATAATGGCTATAACATCCTTCCAAAATTGTTGCACTTTATTACATTGCCACCAAACATGCCAGTAGGTGCCTGGCTCCTGACAGTCCCTCCAACAATTGGGGGATGCTTTTTTTGTTATATGGTGAACCTTAACAGGCGTTAAGTACCACCTTGAAATTGTTTTGAATAATTGACTTCTAATCATTATAATGTAATAGATTTCCAAGTTTTAGACCACTTTTATAGAGTGATAAACACATCACACTCTTTATCCCACCTGTTCACATATGATGATGGCTTATTGTACGTAATTTGTAGTAAAATAGTATACAGAATAGAAATATAGCTGTTATAACCTAAAGGGTTACTTTTTAATAACTGTTCAAAAGGTGTAAGAGATCTTTAAGAAATAATTTAACTGAAAATACATATACCACGGAACTGAGTCTTTCAACATGGAGTCTATAATTATTTTATCTAACGATCTACCATTTTTCATTACATCTATAATCCTATTTAAATTCTTATTTCTAAATAAAATGTAAGCGTTACTATGTCTTGCAGGTATGAACCATTGCTGTCCAGTGAACACTGCTAAAGGAGAGATTGATGGGACAAGCTTGCTACGATGATGTTCCCATACTAGTATAGTGTTCCACAAGAAAGAATTATCCTGTAGTTCAATGGAACATTCTGATTTAGAATATTTCTTGCAATAATTGTTGTGGAGAAAAATCTTGCTCTATAATATATCAATTAGGAGTTGTATTAGCATTCAGGAGTTTAACCAAATTGGTTAATCAAGTGGCATCATGGTACAATAATAAATTGGGATAAGCCATGCCCCCTCCCTGTATTCTCGGTATAGTGTGTCAAAAGACACTCTAGGAGCTTTATAATTCCAAATAAAACAGTTCAACACTTTTTGCCATTGTTTGATTTTGTTAACCAGGATGAAAATAGGTAAGGTTCTAAATAAAAAAAAATAAATTTTGGTAAAATAAAAATTTGTACTATATTCATCCTTTCGACCCATGAGAGATTCAATTTTGAACATTCAAATAGTTGGTTTTTAGTTGTCTGTTGTAACACACCAAAGTTTGCTTTGAATAGATTATCCAGTAATCTACAACCATTCATTCTTTTATTTGATATCCATAAGGCGTTTAATAGCCTTGAGTTCCCATATCTGAAAGCTTTGCTCTCCCACATGGGGTTTGGACTTAAATACGTTATATTCAGATTCTTAAAAGAGTCAATGATATTAAATGAGGCTTTATTAAAATGACATGCAAATTGTTGATTGAAAACTGAAGATTAATCATGGATCTTCTAATACCTTCAAGCTAGAAAGGGGAACACATCAAGAGTGTCCCTTTATCCCTGTTACTATTTGCTCTAGCCATAGAACCCTTAGCCATTTCTATCAGACAAAATAATTTAGTTAAAGGAGTGAAAATAGGCAATAATGAATTGGAACGGAGTCTTTTTGCAGATGATCTGGTTCTATATTTTACTGAACCTATTAATTCGATTCCATATTTCCAGGTAGTCATCAACAACTTTGCTCAGGTATCTGGTCTGTTCATTAATCCAGAGAAATGAGTTCTCTATCCCATACATTTATCACCAACAACTGTTACCTAAACACTTCATACTCATTTAAATGGGTTTCTTCATTGTGGGTCTTAAAATCTCCATTAACTTAGATGACCTTCTAAAAATCAATTTGAAGGAACTTCACTAAAATATTGAAACCTCTCTTGGTCAGACAGGTATGACCTTATTAAATCCTTTTTTCTCCCCAAGTTTCTGTATTATTTTAGAACACTTCCAATCAAAATTCCCCTTGAATATCTTGGGAAATGGCAAAGAATGCTCAACTCCTTTCTTTGGGATGGTAAAAAACTGAGAATTTCATTTGAATCTCTATGTAGATCACCTGCTTGTGGTGGCTTCAATTACCCTGACTTAAAATCCTATTATGAAGAAGCCCACCTATCCATCATAATCAAAATACTTCAATCAAATCTTATGAGGGAATGAGTACGGATGTTAAATGACCTCTTTTTTCTGACGTTAATTTTGGAAATTATTTCAAATCAACCATCAAATAGGCCTCCATATTAGTCATTTTTTCTACCGCCTCTTCAAATATGGGACAAATATAGGCCGAGGACAGACTGGCAATTTGCCGCGGGATGGGACCCGGGCTGACAGCGACTCAATATCGGAGTAAATGGAACGTTCACACAGGCACATCTGCCTGGCGTCCCCCACCCGGAGCTTACCGGAGCCCTCGCGCTTCAGAGCCGGTTTAAAAAAACACCTGATAAAAGCCGTCGCAAATCGTGAAAGCCTGTGTTCGTCGCGCGTTTCCCCGCTTCCGGGGAGTCTGAACGCACAGCCGAAAAGCCGGGAGCAACCCGCGTTGGGCATGAGGCAGCAGCGGCGTGATTGGCTGAGCTCCGCTCCACTGCCCAATGCGGTGCCGGCGTTGCAGGGCAAAAAAAAAAAAATCGCTGAAATGCGCTTATGCGCATGACCGCATGAGCGCTCATGCGCTCATGCGCACATACGCCCACAGCTGAAATAATGGGGGAACAGCGAATATAGCGCGCCTCCGGCGCGGCAGTCTGAACGGTCCCGCGCGCCTCCGTCCCGTTTCTTCCGGCAGAGGCCCCCGCTGTGTGGACGGGAAAACCCGGTATCGTTTATTCCGGGTTTTTTTGCCGCGACTCGATACCGGGGCAAATTGCCAGTCTGTCCTGGGCCATTACTTAAATTTTGACCTAAAGATTCTTTATTTCCCCCTTTCCTCAATCAAGAGTGGTTCCAGCCAGGCCAAGATAGTTCCTTCTTTCATTTTTTGAGACAAGCTGGTTTAACAAGGCTTTTTGACATTTCTAATAAGGGAGGTTTACTACAGAAAAATAAATTAGAAAATCTATTAAATAAACCAATTCCTTGGTTTAATTACTTTCAACTAAATCGCTAAGACTTAAGATTCCAGCTTTGCAAACTACATAATAGACTGTTCACACACCTTGAACAGATTCTTAAAAGAGTTGATGATATTAAATGAGGCTTTATTAAAATGACATACAAATTGTTGGTTGAAAACTACCAATATAATTAGATTTTAGAAAAGATGGTAATCATACTGTAATATGACATCATCAGATAAGAACTGGAATACTATCTTGAGATCATCTATCTTTAAATCCTCCACAATTAGTATTAAAGCTTCAGTCTTACACAGTTTTAACACAATGGTATCTTACTCCTCAAACAATGTTCCATTTGAAACAGTCACCCACTCCAAACTGCTGGAAACAGTGTGGAGAAGTGGGATCCTTCGACCGCTGTTGGTGGTGATGCAAACTCATCCATGAGTTATGGATTTCAGTTATAGACAAAACATATGAATCATTACAATATGAGCTCTTTTCCTAGACACTCAGATTTCATTGAGAAATTGGTTCCTGTTCCAGATTATGGCTGCGTTCACACACACTAAATAATCCACTTTCAATGCACTTTCAAACTGGATTTTTACTGTGTGAACTGGCAAAATCCAGTTTGAAAGTGCATTGAAAGTGGATTGAAAGTGGATTATTTAGTGTGTGTGAACATAGCCTATGGCTGCGTTCACACACACTAAATAATCCACTTTCAATGCACTTTCAAACTGGATTTTTACTGTGTGAACTGGCAAAATCCAGTTTGAAAGTGCATTGAAAGTGGATTATTTAGTGTGTGTGAACATAGCCTATATGTCAACAAACAATTTAATTCCAAACAAAACCACATCTCTAAATTTACCAGTCCATTGATTGTAAAAGGCTGAAATTGCTGAAATACACACACACACACACACACACCTTTACCCACTTACTGGAAAATCATTTAGTCTCTTTATTTAGAACATCATAATATACTAGTTTATTATTGTTCCTGGGAAAATTTGTTTAAGAAATCTTGTTGCACTTCCCCACCATCTTTATACTGAAGAGATAGCACATAACCTACAGGCTTAGTATTAATGGATGTTAACTACTAATCTTTATGTTGTTATTGTTTGTTATTCATGAATTCAATAAAATATTAAATGGAAAACAGGACATGGGTCTAGATGAAGTACCAGTCTGCGATCCAGCCTGGCTGGTTTTATATTATGTTCATTGCAAGATTTCACAAGTATTCTCTACCTCATTTCAGGCAGAGAGGTTAGCTTCATTTGAATCACCTCTTTGCAAAGGCAAGTGTGGAAACATTTGGAGTTTGAATACAGGTTTCGCCTTGATGCTCCCATGGGGTGCATTTGGGCAAGTTATAGTGCAATCCTAAGAAGTTACATGCGTCTAAGTCACTTCCAGGCAAACGAGATGAAAAAACAAAACACTTTGTATATTTTATTTTGATTTTGCAGTGATGCAAAAGAGCCAAGGTCAATTATGAATAACACTCTTGTTACAGCACCAGCTGAGGAATGAGAAACGTATTTTGCCAAATGGATGAAAGTTACAGAGATTCATGAAAACCTTGTGGGAATAATAGAAAGATTGCCACAGCAGCCAAACCACATTGAAAAAAATGCTCGTTTGGAAACATAGCTGCCAGCTAACACAGCTCCCCTTGCCTGTTCCTTTATATTCATGCAGGACATGGTAATTAATCCTTTCATTAGGGATATCTCATTATATTGGGTCAATTATTCTGTGCCACCATCCTTGCTTTATGTTGCTGGAGCACCATGGAGATGGCTTCCAAACAATACCACTACAGATAGGCAGACCAGAATAGTGTGAGAATGAATCAGTTTGTACACAGTGGGACAATTAATGACAGACTGATAGGGATTCCTAAACCCATTGTCACAGACCACTAAACAGTCTTATATGGGAAAGCAACTACACAGAGTTTCCACATTAATGAATCACAGTCTGTAGTTATGCTTTGAAATTTACGTGTGCTAATAAACTGAAGTGCAGAAGTCAATGTCACACCACAATTCCCAAACCAATACGATTTCCTTTTAAGTCTCCAAACTCAATCCCAAAACAGAGTTCCCAGCTCACATTCATTCTACGACCAATAAGTAGCTGGAAATATTTTACTATGCAAATAAGCATTTTGCAGCTGAGCCATTTACATAGTTTATTATTTATGGCCAACATGATGGATACCTCCTAATTAGGCTTGCCACCTGCTCCTAATTTCAAAGAACTGTTCCTTATTTCACAGTACAATGTAGTATACTTTAAAAATGCAAGGTTTATTTAATTTAATACATTACCAGAATGGTGTATTTTAATGAAGAAGTGCTAATTATGAATATGTCCTTTTCTTATGGTCTAACAATGTGCCCCTTATTTTGTAACTCTTCAAAGCAGCACCCATATTCTTAACAGAGCAACCAGTCACTGCTTTGTTGATTTAGTGGCTAGATACCCACATCATTGGATATTGTATAATCATAATAATACACCTTATGGATTTTTTTGCCCACATACACTCACACAAAAAAAATTATTATGAAAGCACAATATCCAATGACATACGGATCCTATCAATTTCTCCAGGGGTCATTTCATAGAAAAAGAGGTGCAGGAGCTTATTAGCATAACTTATTTGCATATGCCACACCCCCTGATATCACCAGAAGTGTGTCAGAAGGCAACACCCACTGCTCAGGCTCCACTGGACTGTTTTGGATTGCTAGCTATGGGGGGGGGGGACATGGAGATCTGTCCTTGCAGAGGAGAGAGAGCTTGTCCCTGAAGGCGGGCGGGGGGCCCTCTGCAACTTACCTGCCTGTTTCTTGCTCCTGACTGAGGACTGCTGGGAGCAGGGGGTGGGGCTTGTTGCATGTGCCCACCCCCTGGGCTCCTTACTGCCGGAGCTCCGCTCCTGTGTGCTCCTGCAGGAAATGACCCCTGATTGTCTCAAAGCATTGTCTTCAGCTTTGAGATAAAGAACTAGAATTCCATCTGGATCCTAAGTCAGTAATCAGAGATCATTTTATTAATTCACATCTTCTCTCACGTCCACCTGTGTTGAGACATTGGAGTATATTTTACAAAAAAGCTGCAATAGACAAAATACATTCTTGGCCATTACATCATACTGTTTCTGCCTGAGATTAGTAAAGCATTAAACCTTTTCATATATGGCATCCATGCCATTTCTTTTGCCCTGTATTTACTCATCTTTATACTGTATCCCTTTCAACATGGGCTGAGTGTCGAACAGCAATCAATATTCAGAGGGTAAAATGTTAAGGATATTTTCTTCTTGCCTTCTGGGCAGACTGGTGCTCATCCCCTTTCCTTGCTTAGATAGTGTACATTTCAAGTTCTTTCGCAACCTAGTAAAAAGGGCCTGCTTCGTGCACTTAGTTTCATGCCTCTGCTTATCAAACTGCTTATCCTCTTTTCTTTTTACTCAGACTGAGAAGATAGAGAGGAGAAGATTGACAGACAGACTCTAAATGGAGACACATTTAAAGGATTGAGAGAATCTCCTGGAGTGGACAGGTTATAAAGGAGTTTAAAGAGAGACGGGCATCACTTAAAGAAAATGAAAATCGAGTTGCATTAGCGTTAAAGAAGGCATCGTGGAAACTAAACCACTGAACTCAATTATTTTAATTCTCCCCCCCCCCAAAGCCAGTCTCTTCATTGATGTGTAAAATATAAACATTTGATGTGAGCAGTATTTGCAGTGACTTGAAAGCAGGATGTTCTTGCTCTTGAACCAGGACCTGCTTGGCGGTCAATTGCCAGGCCTCTACTTCTAATCTCTGTCATTTCTTCCCATTCAAGAGGGTTGATGGGGTCATCAAAGTAAGGAGCTGGTGGACAGATGAATCTGCTTTGGCTGAGAGGTTGGGCTACTTGGCCTTTTAATATATTTTTCCAAATGGACAATGTTTTGAGTCACTCTCATGTACACAGAGATCGTTTTAACTCAGGTTTTTCGGTTTCGGCGTCGCGAATGGCGGCCGCTTCTCGGGACGCTCCCGGAGGCGGTTAGCCCACGCGCAGTTAGGGGGGGTCTTCGCATGTGCGAAAGACCCTAGTGAGCCTTAGTTAAAGGCTCCGAACCGGGGGCGCTTGGGGAGTAGCCTCTTTGCCGGCAGACAGCCGGGAAATTGAGGATTTCTCCCCGCCCCAATCGGCCCTGCTGCGGCGTGCCCGTAATGGGACTTAGCGGCGCCACCGAATTCCAGGAGTGAAGACAGCGCTATGGCTTAAATTAAAAAGAAGAAGTAGCATCGAATCGTGAGTTGGAGATCTATTTTGAAGCGTAAATCGGAGCCCCCCTGCATGCGTATAAGCGTAGGGAGGAGGGAGGAATTCCCACCCCCTTTGAGAAGCAAGATCCACAAAGGGAGCACGAAGGGGGGCTGAGAGAAGAAAAAGTGTTGGTGAAAGTACCGTTGGGGTTGCATGGAAGATTTTGATCATCTTAGCTTCCTGGGGGATGCGGTACGAACTTTTTAAAAGTAAACAAAAAAACAAAATGTCGATACTGGAAAAAGTCCTGCAGTTACCGGAAGAGAAGAGAGGAGGGACTTCCGGTCCAGACAGCCCCCCCAAGAGCTTGCTGTCAATCAACAGGAAAAGGAGATGCTGTGCCCCCTGCTGGAACAATTGCGGAAAATCAACAAAACTCTGTCTAAAATGGATAGTGTTCTCATCAGTCGACAGAAACAGATATCGGAAACAACTGGAAAGATGATGGAGATTGAACAGAAAGCGAATTTGATTCTAGGTTTCCAGGGCGTTAAAGAAGAAGAGAAAGAAGATCTCGGATTTACCTTGACAAATGTCTTGGCACCCCTAACTGGCAGTGAAGCGAAAAAATTAAAAGAAGAAGTGGATGAGGCTCCCAAAGCCTATTCCGCTTTTATAAAAGAGAATACTCTGCCAGTAGAAGGGGATGTTGAGCATAGCAAGCGACAAGCTGGAGATCTAATTTCATCCGAAGAGTTTGTGGAGCCCAGGAAGCCTGAAAGCCAGAAGTTTAAGGAAAAAGAAAAAAGAAAGAGGAAGGATTTCATCTTTAAAATACAGAAACTTCTGAAGAGACACGCCAGCAGGGAGGAAGATGCAGTATTCCAAACTGAGACAAGCGAAGAAGACAGCAGCCCAGGGGAAAGTGGTGATGGAACGGAAGACTTCAAAGTTAAAATGGACTCAATCCATAACTGGAAGAGATTTAAAAAGAAGATATTTTGAGGACTGTTCGTGTAACATCTGGAAGGAGCTGTTTAATTACTAACCCCAATGGACTTTACTAACTGCATTAACAGAGTGATTTTGGACTTCGCAATAGTTAAAAAGAAGATCTTCTAACCACGATGGATGCCAAAACTGGTATTGGTTATTAACCTAAACTAACACTCACTAACAGGAAAAATTTCACTCCATCTTTTTCTTTCTCCATCTGTCTACCCTTCCTGTTTCTTATAAAAAGAATAAAATTCTCTCTTTTTTAAGAGAGTTTTACAAAAAAAAAAAGAGATCGTTTTAACTCAGAAAAGCTGAGTGACCAAGTGAATTTTTCTTCATCTTTTCTATGTTTAGCTTTCTGGTGGATTGGCTGGGATTTGTTGTTAACCTGCTGAGAGATCCCAGCTATGGATGTGGCAGATCTCATAGCAACTGTGTTCAGCAGTTGAACATACCATGTTTCCCTTTGGCAATAAGACAGAAGCAAGATCAGTTCAGTTTAGCATCAAATGACTCAAACGCTTGGCAAACAGGTTTGCTCTGTGTCTTCACAAAACAGTGCCTGTGCAAAATTACTGCCAAGCCAAGTAGACTGGCAGCCATTAAGCCTAGTAAGGACTACTTACACAGATAGCAAACAGTAGGATTTCTGTTTAAAGACAGGGTTTATTTATGACTAACTTCTATGATTTGTGACTGATTCACCTGCTTATTTGAAACGTTGCCTGCCAAGTGGAGCAGCAGCATAGCAATGACAGAGGAAAGTAGTATTCTATTGGGCTGTGAGAGAATGTACATGCACAAAAAGCTGGTTGTGCAGAACTGTAAGGAAAGAATATATTAAAGCAACTTGCTAAACAGCCAGAAATGGGTCAACACATAGATGAAGACTCCATTGGAAAATCAGCTGCCTGATCTCGACTGGTGAACAGGATATGAACCGAACCAGTAGGTGTTCGAGCATCACTACTCATTGCCTAGACTGAACACTCATGAACACACGAAGCTGCCTTATACTGAACCAAACCCTTGGTCCACCAAAGTACCTATTGTCTTCTAAGACTGCCAGTGGTTCCCCAGGTCTCAGGAAGAGGTACCTACTACCTTATCCTTTTAATGGGAGATATCAGGTCTCTTTTTGTAGCAGGAACTCCTTTGCATATTAGGTGACACACCACTAATGTAGCCAATCCTCCAAGAACTTACAGAGCTCTCCTACAGAGGCTACTGTAAACTCTTGGAGGATTCACTACATTAGGGGTGTGTCGCCTAATATGCAAAGGAGTTCCTGCTACAAAAGAACCCTGGAGATATTTATTTATTTGTTTATTAGGTTTGATTTTTAAACCACCCTTCCTTGAAAACAGGGCTCAGGGCAGTGCACAACAATAAAATTTTAATATAAAAACTAACAATAAAAATAACATACTCTGATAAAACATAATGAGGCCTAACATAGATGATGTTAAGGCTACTGATGATGCCATTGCCCTGTGAGAGGCTCCCATCCAAATGCCCAGTGGAAGATCTCTGCCTTGCATGCCCTGAAGAATTGCATTAGATCCCTCAGGACCTGGGTGTTATTTGGCAGAGAGTTCCACCAGGTTGGAGCCAGGGTGGAAAACATCCTGGCTCTGGTCAAGGACAGTCGGACATCTCTCAAGCCAGGGACCCCCAGCGTAATGCTCTCCAGGAGAGGCAGTCCTAAAGGTATGTGGGTCCTGGATGGTTTAAGGGCCTTAAGGGTCAACACCAACACTTTGGTTCTGATCCAGTACTCCACAAGAAGCCAGTGCAGCTCATACAGCACAGGCTGAATGTGTGCTATTCATAAGGCCCTGGTAAGGACCCATGCCACTGCATTTTGGACCAGTTGGAGTTTCTGGGGCAGTCTCAAGGGTAGCCCTACATACAGTGAGTTAATTTGGAGGTGACCATTGCATGAATTACTGTGGCCAGATCTGGGTGAGACAGTTGAGGTAAATCTGGACAAACATGACCTAATCACAAAACAAGTATAAAGCCAACAGTCGTGAGCGTCTGACCCACAATTCAAACAGTCATCAAGACTTGCAAAGAAAATACTGTGCATTCTAATCTTGAACAAAGGTACATAATCAACGTCATCTCCGGATTACATAACAACGTTTCAATGATGGATTTTCTTCAGGAGATATTCTGTAGTGTACAAAAATACAATTCTTTAGAATATATACATGAAACAGAGAGCTTTTGCACCTGTATGTAAGTAAGATTGCACTAAGATTTTATATTGTGTCTTGTTGTTTGCATAGTATATATTCTAAAGAATTGTATTTTTGTACACTACAGAATATCTCCTGAAGAAGATCCATCATTGAAATGTTATGTAATCCGGAGATGACATTGATTATGTACCTTTGTTCAAGGATTTTCTTACGTTTATGATGTTG
The DNA here is from genome assembly GCA_029375565.1 of Gekko gecko. NCBI lineage: Eukaryota > Metazoa > Chordata > Lepidosauria > Squamata > Gekkonidae > Gekko > Gekko gecko. Next base: position 78,488,795 of record JAPDNY010000003.1, on the reverse strand, counting down.
TAGTGCTTCAGATTAGAATACACAGTATTTTCTTTGCAAGTCTTGATGACTGTTTGAATTGTGGGTCAGACGCTCATGATTGTTGGCTTTATACTTCTTTTCAGACAGTTGGGGGCCAGTTGCCTGATCTGGCATAGGTGGAAGAATGCTAGTCTAGCATTGTTTGTGATCTGGGCCTCCACTGGTAAAGAAACATCCAGGATCACACCCAGGCTCTTGACAGTTGGTGCCAGTGTTAAAGGCACACTTTCAAGAGCCAGAAGTCAACATCCCAAGCCTGAATCCTCCCCCCCTCCACAGTCACAGAACCTCTGCCTTAGTAGGATTCAGTCTCAGCTGGCTCTGTTTCAGCCATCCCACCATGGCCTCCAACCCTCAGACAGATTAACTGGGGTGGCATCCAGCTGGCTGCCCATCTAGCTGGGTGTCATCAGCATACTGGTGACACCCCAGCCCCAAACTCTGCACCAAGTCGGCGTGGGGGTACATGTAGATGTTAAACAGCATTGGAGAGAGGATTGCCCCCTGAGGGTCCCCACATGTTAGTGAGTACCTAGTTGACACCCTCTCTCCCAGGGCCACCCTCTGTCCCTGATCTTGGAGAAATGAAGTGAGCCACCTTGGGACCACCCCAAGGTTGACAAGGTGGTGGGTCAGAAGGTCATGACAGACCGTTTTGAATGCAGCTGTGAGACTGAGCAATAACAGCAATGGCAACTTGCGTTAATGTTGTGGATTCAAATTGGAGCCTTCTGCATGCCAAACAGATGCTCTGCCACTGGGCCACGGCCCCTCCCCTCTTTCTCTCTGTCCTTTTGTCCCTTCCCCCCCAGCTACTCCCATTCCTCTTTCTTTCTGCTCCCTGCCATTCCAGCCCTTATGAAAACATAGATTTTTTCTGTATTTTGCCAGCAGAATAGATAATGAAAACTCAACAATTCAGTGCAAATCAGCACAATTTACCAAATGTATCTAACAACTGATTCAGTGAGGGTTTGATGCAGTCTTTCAAAAGAAGCAAAGGGAAACAGAGCTGATGTACAATGCACTCCAAACTGCAGGACTGGTAGAGCTTTGCTTAGTAGCTAAATAACAAAATGATTTGAAGACATAGCTAGCTTTGCCTTTGGGCAATGGAGTTCTGTCTCAGGTAGGTAAAACAGTACCAAGTAATGTAAGATGTTACTAGGCAAAGGAGGGCTGTGGCCTGAGGAAGTAATTTGTGTCTGGCTATAAATGACAGCCTCAGGCCCGTAGCTAGGATTTTTTAAGTCAGGGGGCATTAAAATTTCTTAGGGGGCACTGGCTAATCAGATTAATCCAGGGGAGAAGGCTGTGATGCCCTGGGCTGGGTGGGAAGTCAGGGGGCCTTGTCAGCAAGTCGGGGGGCCTAGACCCGAGATGCCCCACTGTAGCCTTAAATCCGAAGACTGAAAGGGAGGCAGATTGTCAGAAGACAGGGCCAGGAAGAAGAGAGTATTTCAACTGTTTAAGGGAAATACCATACCATATTTTATTCTCACAGACGCTTACAAAATAGCAATTATACATGGCAAATCCAGCTATTTATAGATGCCCAAACTGTTTTTCCTTAGCACTCATGCACCTGCTTTTCAGGATGAATGACTGTAAAGCCAGGGAGGGAAACAGTAGTTAGTGGGTGCAGCAAAGCATATGATACTTGTCAGGCTCAATCTGGCTGAAAACTCTGTTATGTGAGCTCTCCCTCTTTAACCAGGTCCAGGGCTAAGAGGTAAAATCCTGAAAGAATGAAATGCCCCAAACCCATCCAAAGCCTTTTATTGGCATATACATAAAGATGCAGTAATCTAAATATAAAGTTGTGCAGAGTAAAATTAAAATTGCAGAGTAACACCATCGAGTAACATCATAATAAGAGTAGCATCATAATAAAACTTAATTCATAATATCACTTATCAGGCCTTGAGACCATAGCACTGCAAAGAAACTTTGCTACTATTTCAGTTATTTCTGTATCTGGATTATCTAGCAAGAGAAGGAGCTTAAAATCATCAGGGGTCTCTAAAAACTGGGCCCATATGGGATATAGAAGATCCCGACGGGACGTCAAATAGAGAGGGGAATGACCCAAACTACCCAAACAAGCATCATGCACTGTAGACAATAGGATTCACCAGGACTCCTGGCGTGAATGCAATATAAAGTTGTTCCAATAGTGGGAAATGGCAGCACCATTCTTCTTAATATGCAAACAATATATTGATCCCTGTGTTTAATAGCAAATCTGGGGCTAATGCCAGTCATAGAAACAGTAAAATGAGACTATCCAGAGACAAGGCAGGAATTTCTATATATTTCTGGGATTTCCATGGTACACAGAAAAAATATGGACCTGGAAATTAATTGAATAAGAAAAGAAAATAGCCTGATTAGGATTAATCAGGGAGACATGGAAAGTTGAGAATCAGTTAAAAAGGCAGGAGGGACCCAGAGTGTCATCAGTCCTTGCTAACAGAATGATTAGGATTTGGATTTATTTATCCTACCATCTGGGAAGGGGGTGGGAAGGGGCGGGAGTCAAGGCAGATTGCAGTTTCAAAACAATAGAATTCAACAATATAGTAAAATCAATGCATCTCTAGACAAAACAACTTCCAATAATACAGTCAACCAGTAGCCAAAATTATTTTTAGGAGATTCTTGAGTCTTGGTGTTACCATTGCCATCAAGAAGGTCTTGTTACCTTTGTCTTCAAGGCAAATCTTTAATGGTGGAAAGAAAAAACCAGGGCCTCTCTAGTTGTTCTGAAGTGAGGAATAAGTTTGTGCTGGAGAAATAAGTCATCGAAGTATCTTAGCCATACGCCATTTAGAGCTTTAAAGGCCATAACCAGCATTTTCATATATGGCTCTCAGTCAATCAGAAGATCGGGATAGCCACTTGGGTTTCATCACCCTTTCAAGTCCTGAAGGACACAGTTTCTCTAGACCCTGCCACTGACACCTTAGCAATATGTATATCTGATATCTTCAAGGATACAAATGAACAACAGTCAAAGAACTGTACCTAACGCAGCTGTGCTCAGATTTGTATGATAGTAGTGATGATGTTCTATGATTTGTTGACTTTATAATGTTGAGATCCACCAATCGTTTGAGTGAATGGTTGGACATTTTTGAGGGCAGAAGTGAGCTTATTTATGCATTCCAACTGTATTGGCCTTTGGGTGCTATTTTGCTTCTTGGCACTGGATTTCAGTTTGTTTGCTGATGCATTTGGAAAAATGTGCTAGTTTGGTGTAGCGGTTAAGTGCGCGGACTCTAATCTGGGAGAACTGGGTTTGATTCCCCACTCCTCCACTTGCACCTGCTGGATGACCTTGAACAAGCCATAGTTCTGGCACAGCTGTTCTTGAAAAAGAGCAGTCTCTGTCAGAACTCTCTCAGCCCCACCCACCTCACAGGGTGTCTGTTGTGGGGAGGGGAAGGAAAAGGGGTCTGTAAGCCGCTCTGAGACTCCTTTAGATAGCGAAGAGTGGGGTATAAATCCAATCTCCTCTTCCTCCTTCTCTTCTTCTTCTCCTCCTCCTCACAGAGAAGAACAGAGGGAAATACTACAGATCTTTAATAAAGGAGGGGGAAGAGAAAAGACATGGTTTAAATGGCTTGTAGCAGCCACAGAAAATACAACAACTTTGAGTGTTCTGGTACAAATTCTACTTAAAGTAGCTATGTTTAACATTTGCCCAGTACTAAGAAGCAAAACAGAGTTACCAGCACCTCATTATGCTCTTGTGCTGAGCTGTACAGGTGGAGGGGGAGATTTCAAATATTGGAATGCACACAAATTTTCAACATAAAAGAAACACATCTCTACATACAAAACACTAACATGCTTATTATTAAATAAAGTACTAAGCTAGCTATTTACTTGATATGCTAATTTTGTCTGGGGAGTATTGGACCAGCAACAAATACCACAGGAGAGGCTGTTTCCAGCCATTCACTTTGCCTCTTAGTACCTGTTATAGATGCAGTTGCTTGTAGTATTGTTGCAGTGTGATACTGCTATTCTGGTAGCGGGCAGGCTCTGAGGCACAGCCCACTGGCTCAAGAGCAAAGCTAAAAAAGGGTGTGTGAACAAATGCACTGACAGAACTCAGAAGATTTTTGGTGGGTAGATGTTGTGGTGGGTCCAAGGACCAGCTGAGAACAAATTAGGTCTATTCAAACAAAGCTAAGAAGCCCCACCAATCTGGCCTCTTGCTATTTCCTGATAACCTGACTACAAAGCAAAAAACAAGTGAAGAAACAAACAAACTCGGAAGAGCAACAACTTTCCAAAAAGTTTGGCCTCTCCTTTAGGCTACCACATGAAATGAGAATAATGAAGAGGAATGGAGGGAAACACACTTCATTTTGTGAAAGGAATGAGGAATGGAAATGTGTTGTTCTTGGGTGCATTTTTGTCTCTAGTTGAGAAAAGGACCACTAAAAAGAAGCTTGCAGGTGTGCCGAGCAGTGTCTCTATCTGTTATGGCAGCATGGCAGACGGAAAACTAACTTGGACACTTGCCGGGCCAGAGGTGACCTCATTTATGCACCACCACTGTGTTGGCCTTTGAAAGCTATTTCACTTCTTGGAAATGGTTTTCTTTCCATTCGACAATAAAGATGAAAAATGTGCCATTTCTTACAAGAAGGAAGGGAAGGAAATATCTGCTTTTCTTGAACAGTAAAAAGGAGTGGGGTTTACATAGTACAGGATGGCAACAGGCGGCAGAAGTGAGCGTCTCCATTTCAGAAACATTAGATTTATTGGGCACTTTTTCTCATCTGCCCCACACATTTAAGTCCATTCTTGCTATTTGTCTTGGCTCAATGGGGGCATTGTTGACATCCATTTTATAAAACAAAAACTGACTCCTTGGGGATATGGAGGCCCCAAGTTACCATCGTCTATGATTTGAAACACATGTCTTAAAGTATTGTTCTACTTTATACTTCTCTAGTTCTTTAATCTCATGGTGCATGGCTGTTCTACTGCTATTTCCCCTGCAACTATCTTGTTTAATTGCTTGTAGAAAGTGTTTGCATCCCTTTGTCTTGCCACTCATTTCCAAATATTTTAACTCATTTTCAAGCAATTCATTATCAGTGCTGGAAGTACTATGAAGTTGCAGCTGATTTATGGCTGGCAGGCTGCTGCCTCCTTGCCCACCCCCTCCCCCGATTGGCCTATTATGTAGTTCAGAGTTCTGAGGTAAAACCTGCCTACTTGCTCCCACCTCCCTCTGATTGCTCAGCTGTGGATCTCAATGTTCTGTGGTAAAAACACAGTTAGAAGAGACTGCAGACAGTTGAGGACAGTTACAGAAATCAGCAATTCAAGACTCCTGAATAGATATTTTTCAAAAAAGTCAGCATGGCAATTGAGTTAATGAATGTTCATGGGGAGATAGTAAAGGACATTTCTAGGAGCCATTTCGATGTGTGCCTCCCTCATGAACCTGAAGGTATGTCCACCACATCACCATTCCCTCACACTAACTCCCCCTCACCCCTCTCACCTCTTCCTGCCCCCAAGAAAGCTCCTGGCAAATGTCAAGCCAGGTACAACAACACTACAAGGAGGAGGCAACTTAGGAATGTGGCAAAGACATTTACACATAGTACTCCTGCAGGGCACTGAGCTGCGCAGGCCAAGTACCAGCAAGACCACCCTGAGGTGCTCAGAACAACACAGTCTCCATATGAGCAAAACAATCCAAGAACATAAGTAGAGAAGCCACCACTTTCGTGAAAGGTGGCAGGAGTTGACTTAACAGACGACTGCTTCTTAAATGGATAGGTCTATGTTGTCTGCTCCAGAGTGAGCTCACCAAGCAGCCTGGTGATCCCGGCACCTGAGGGAAGAAATACCAATGTGGTCTACAGAGACGTCCTTCAGCAGAGAGAAAAAAAGTACATATGTCTCACTTCATTTCTTACACTACAATCTTCTCCATTAGAATTACTACAACAAATGTTACATTTCAGACTTCACTTATCAATATTATGACTGGATTTATGGAATTTAAATACCATAGTGAAGCACGGGTATCAGGCTAATACATGCAAAAGGTCCAACAGGATCCACTAAAGGAAGATCAGACTAAATGATGAGAATATGGAGTGGAAATTGTAAATTTATTCAAATAGGTCATGTTTATTCAAACAAGTTGATAGTTGATAAAGAGTTTTCTGGATTTTCCTCTTTTCTACATGGTCTTCTTCATATCAAAGCATCATAGTCTATAATCTAAACAAACTTGTTATAAAACATACTTATTACAGAATGAAATGTCTTAAGCCCCCCATATCAAGTCAGCATCTATACAAAGTTAGTCACTATATCAATTAGATTTCCTACTGCTTAATCTCTGCACAAGCACTCCCATAGCGAGCAAACCTCAAGGACATTCTATCAGCTCAAAATATCTTAACAGCATATAATATTTGGCTTATCACATTAATTACCACAAAAAGCACATGTAAAATTCTGCATATCAGACTCCCAGCGGGAGGATGCCTCAAGGACAGTCTAAAAACACAGAGCATTAAGTTTATCATGCTAATTACATAGGAGCAATGCCAAAAGAAATAAAAATGCTTACCTAACCCCACAAAGGGTTTACAATAAGATTCCAAGCAGTAGTCTAAACACAATTCTGCAGAAAGAATACAATATTAAGTCTAATGTGTAAAAATATGTGAGAACATCAAAGGATGCAGAAAGTAAAACTTACCCTTTAAAGTAGGGAACACTGCAATATATACAACAGCTCCAATGCATCTCAACACGGGGTTCGGTGCACATTCATTATATATAGAATGCTCAGGTACTAATCACATACAGGTGCTGAAAATTTAAAGGTATCTGATCCATAATAGGAAACATTTATTTATTTTAATTACCACCCATCTATTTCTGAGTTTCATAACCATACTGTTCCTCTTTATAATTCTTGGTTCCTGTGGGACTTTCTTTATATAGTTTTGCCAAGGAAACAGACAACCCCTAAGTCAAAACAAAAACATGTAAAAGCAAAAAAATAAAAATAAAAATCATCATCCCAAGGCACCCACCCCCATCAAAGAGACAGGAGGGGAAAAGGCATTGTAGCCCTGGAACTCAGGAAAGGGATAGAGGGTGAGAAAAAGAGAGAGAGGGTGATGCTTTTAGCCTGGCAGGTTGTATCATTGCCAGGAGATCCAGCAGGTTTCTCCACCCACCCACCCACCCACCCAGCAGCCCCAGTAAATTTTCCCCCCACCTCAGGCCCACCACGAGATTTTTTTCACACATGCAAGGAGAACTAGACTCGCAAACACCTGATGCAAACAAACGACAGGTGTGCCTCCAGTGATTATATACACTCCCCCTTGTATTCCGAGGGAGATGGTTGGATGTCTCTCATTGGAAATTGGAGTTGTCTGTCAGCCTTGGATGCTCACTATTGGTCCCTCAGTTGCTGGAATATCCCACCCACACCTGTTTTTCTGCACGAAGCTCCATTGGTGGGGTTTCTCTGCTGAGAGTGCATGAGAGCTTCTGAGCTGGGCTGAGAACCTCAGGGGCTTCGGGGCCCAGACACAAGACCTTTAAGTTGATTTAGTAAAGGTAAAGGTTCCCTTGCTCGAAAGCCAGTCGAATCCGACTCTAGGGTTGCGGTGCTCATCTCCGTTTCAAAGCTGAAGAGCCAGCGCTGTCCGAAGACGTTTCCGTGGTCATGTGGCCGGCATGACTAAACACCAAGGTGCACGGAACGCTGTTACCTTCCCACCTAAGTGGTACCTATTTATCTATTTGCAATTTCTAGCTTTCGAACTGCTAGGTTGGCAGGAGCTGGAACTAGAGACAGGAGCTCACCCTGTCATGCGGCACCCGGGTCTCGAACTGCTGAACTACTGACCTTCCACAGCCTGCAGTTCAGCGTCTTAACCACTTGAGTCACCGCAGCTCCTTAAATTGGTTTATCTGACACTTAAACCAGGCCAGGTTCGGACTGGATTTTGGCTCAGTGTTTGGTTCTGTGCCCATCCCTACTGTGCACAGTCCAGCCATCTTCCCTTAAAGTTCTTATCTTGCAGGATTATAGCATTTCCCTAGAACTATAGTTTATAGGTGTGCTTCTAGAATTTGCTATGCTTTGTATAAGGGAATATGTGATTCTGGGTTTTTTCTCACATTTGACTTACTTCCAATTTTCTTGGTAGTCAATCCACAAGCATTCAAATAAGTTTGGGCATGGTTCCACTGCATTTTCACAGTTGCAGAGTCAGTTTATTTTCTTTTGCACATGCCTTAAATAATCAGAAGTGCTACTGGTGAGTGGAAGGTCTGACCCAGGATTTAAGATGTCACCATTCTGGATAGGGTTGCATTCCCCTTGAAAGAATACGTCCATAATCTGGGGGTGCTCTTTGACCCAGATCTATTGCTGGATAAGCAGGTGGCAGCTTGGGCAGGAGTGCCTTTTACCAGCTTCAATTGGTTAGCCAGATGAGGAGTTTCCTAGACAGAAAAGATCTGACCACTGTGGTGCATGCCCTTGTTGTTCTTGTTCAGTCGCAAACTCGAGTTCGACTCTTCACGACCCCAATGACTACATCACTCCAGACCCTCCTGTCTTCCGTCGTGCTCCAGAGTTTGCTTAATTTCATGTTTGTTGCATTGATAACACTGTCCATCCATCTCATCCTTTGCTGTCCCCTTCTTCTTTTACCTTTAATCTTTCCCAGCATCAGGGTCTTCTCCAGTGAGTGCTCCCTTCTCATTTGGTGGCCAAAGTATTTGAGTTTCAGCTTCAGTATCTGGCCTTCCAGGGAACAGTCAGGGTTGATTTCTTTTAGGATTGCCTGATTTGATCTCCTTGCAGTCCAAGGGACTCTCAAGAGTCTTCTCCAGCACCATAATTCAAAGGCATCTATTCTACAGCACTCAGCCTTCCTTATGGTCCAACTCTCGCAGCCATACATTACTACTGGGAATACCATTGCTTTGACCATACGGACTTTTATTGGCAGAGTGATGTCTCTACTTTTTATTATGCTGTCTAGGTTTGATGGATCTTGGCTTAATTTTGTATAAAGACCCCAAAACTTTATAGGGTCTTAGACTGAGGCCTTAGAGAGCTATCCAGCTTTTGCTAACAAGAACCTGATAGGTAACCGATTAAGCCATTAGCTGTCATGCCTAGCCAACTTTCAAGTATGCATGCTAATTGGAATGCACCGGTGTAATGCCTACTACATGAATGAAAAAATAGGAAAAATAGTAACACAGGATATATTATGCAACTTCAAAACAATGCTATTAAGGGAATATCTATTAAGGGATTACAGGTGCGCTTGGCGGTATGCTAAACTGGGTATCCTGTATTGATTTCTGATAACATGAAAGGACAGGACTTGGCTCTGGTGAAATGTCAAGTTTCCTAGAATAAACTTTGGGGCACATAGCTATAGGAAGACAGCCAAATATGGAATACACCTCTGCTTGTCAAAATTGTATATTAAGCGTGTATGCAGTCATGTAAACTTCGGAAAAACATCTTGTATGGTTTTTCCTGCTTTGTTGCAATAAAGCTTTGTTTATATCCTTACAGGTTTGGCTCCCTTATGTCTCCTAATTAGAGAACATGTACATGAGGTCTCTATAGAGATAACAGGTTTGCCATCGCTTTCCTCCCAAGGAGCAGGCGTCTTTTAATTTCCTGGATGCAGTCACCATCTGCAATGATCTTGGATCCCAGGAATGTGAATTCTGTCACTGCTTCCATGACTTCCCCTTCTATTTGCCAAGGAGTGATGGGGCCAGATGCCATGATCTTAGTTTTTTTGATGGTGAGTTTCATGCCCTGGTAATATCTAAGTTAGATTACTTCAATGTGCTTTATGTGGGGCTGCCTTTGAAAAGTGTTCAGAAAGTTCAATTGGTGCAGAATGCAGTCAGGCTCATAGGGACCATTTCACTGATCCCACCCAGCCACCAGTGGGGGTTTGGTGGGTAGGGTTGCCAGATCCAGATTGGGAAACTCCTGGAGATTTGGGGATGGGGCCTGCAGAGGACAGGGACCTCAGCGGGGTACAATGCCATAGAGTCCACCCTTCCAAGTATCCATCTTCTCTAGGGGAACTGATCTCTGTAATCTGGAGATGAGCTGAAATTCCAGGGGATCTGCAGGTCCCACCTGGAGGCTGGCATCCCTACTATCACTCCAGTCTGATAAGACCAAAATATTTGTCTTTTCTAAATCCTGGAAGTGCTTTCGTTGGAGAATAGAGGGCAGAGAAATTGAACAGGTTAAAATATTTAGATACCTTGGAATTTTGTTCCAGTACAATTTAAAATGGTCCTCTCACCGGGAGCATTCCTTTATTTTGGCCAGAAATAAGATCACAGCTATGATGCATTACTTTTACCAAAGAGGTAATCAGTTTGTTCCAGCCACCCTCCAAATTTTTTAGGCCACAGCCATCTCTTGCCTGTTATATGGGATTCCTGTGTGGATACAGGTTTTTTTCTAAAGAGGTTGAACGTATTTGTACAGAAAAAAAAGCCTCTTTTTTCTGAAGCTATCCCTGCCAGGGCCAAATGGCCTTAGCTGCTAACACTTCCGTGTGACTTTGTCACCTGCACAGATGGCCCGCACAGATGGCCAAGCCTCATATCCATATGCAAGACACTTTGACACCTTTTACTAGAGCAAGGAGACATACATGCACCTTCTCATGCATGGGAGAGCTAGGCCCAAGACATCAGCACATCAAAGCATTCTCTAACATGATACAGAGCACATAGGCAATGGCTAGTAACTGGAGATTTGGACACGCCCCTCCACTCCCTCACGATTGGATAATGGCCATATCTGATGGTGACAGAGGAGGGGGTTTAATTGTAAGAACCCTATAGGAAAAGTATCTCTTTTTGAGTGCTGATTTGGTGTTCTTGTTCCTCTCTGGAAACAAAGAGTTCCTTTGGGGACTGGTTACTTGCTTGCCATGAACTTTGGCTAATAGGCAGCCAAGCTGGTCTCAGCTGCCAACAGCAACACGTGGTTTCTTTACAAGATTCCTTGGTGAAACTTTTGGACTATTTGCACATTGGACCATCTGATACATCTGAAAGACTGGTAACTATGAATACCTCTATTGTGTAGTTAGAGCTGATTATGAAATAGGCATTATTTGTTTTTGTTTACCTTTTGCTAGTCTCATTATATATGCATGCTTTTTAACTGAATAAAGATAATATATAACCAATATTATCTGGACTTGTTTTCCTCTGTTGCAATTTGATCTCTAAGACTAGGTCTTGTACCTAAGCCGTTCACCTAAGAAGGCTACCACTGTGTGTTAATTGTTTGCAGCTCTGGTACAGAGCTGATAAGTTGCTACATCCCAGAGACCAGGCAGGAGTTGGGATCTCTACTCCTGATCGTTGGTGGGGGACCTTTGTGTAAGAGATCCTGGTGGCAGTACTACTGGTAAGTCCTAGAGAGTGTACAGACATACTCCTGGGGGCTTGTTTAATTCTTACTGAAGTCTTGGGGTTTCTAACTCTCATCCCTGGACTGGGGTGAGAGAGAAGAAATCCATGACAGTATTAATGCCTTATTTCTGTGCAGGATACTTGGGCTCCCTGATTCTGTTGTGTATTTTACTTTCTGTGCTGAGTTGGGTTTACATCTTATTGAATCAAGGGTGTGGTCTATATTTATTAAGTTTTGGCTTCGTCTTCATTTTAGCTCCCCTGCTAACAGTCTTATTGCTCTCCTCCCTGCAGACCCTTACACCTCAAATTGGTCCCATAACTTCTTACACCCATATTTCTTGTAAAACCCTGGGGGAGTGTTCTGACCACTGGTGAGCTTGCAACCCAGAAAGGATTCCATAGAAATTACCACTTACATGTATCTATTCCTCCACATGGAGTGAATACACAGGGGTTCTGTGATTTGTTCAGTCTTGGCAGCTCAACTAAGAACCATTGCTATTGTGCAGTTTTTGGTGGCTGTAAACAAGTATAGCTTTATGATGCAAGTCTCATTCTGTGATCAACTTAGCTATGTCCAAAATAATATTAAACTGAGTGCAAGGATTGGAGCTGATAAATCTAAGCAATACAGTTCAAGGAACATAACATGCATAATTCCAGAACAGAAATATTAGAATACGGACAATTCTTTATTTGGAAATTGTCAGTTAGGTCTGCTTCCAAATTAATCTGCCCAACAGTTAAGGTCCTTCCACACATTCCTGCACTATCTAAAGCACAGTAGGTAGCCAGTAGTAACAGGGCCTTCTGTTTTAATTACAGAATTTCCTCTCCAATTGGTTCCTCTGGTGATGAATTGTTCTGTTCTTTAGGCAGTAGGCAAAGACTTTTCTTCAGGTCTCTTTGTTGTTATGGTCTTTGCTGAGTTGCTGTTTCTCAATTAGACTTTGCAGCTGTACTTTAATGAGTTTCTTTAAAATAGTGCAGCTGTATTCAAGTTCGGTAGCGCAAGGTATAAACTTTTGAGAGTCAAAGCTTCCTTTGTCTACTGTGCTACTGGATTTGAATCTAGCTGTTTCTACTGCAGACCAACGCGACTGCCCTCCAAAATGATCTTTTAAATAGTGGACTCTTTAGATCTTACTGCTGGCTTTATCTGGCTCATAGTAGGTTTTAATCCATTATTGTTGCTTTATTGTTATTATTTATTTTATGTGTCTTTCTCCCTAACAGGCACCCAAAGCAGCTGACATCCATCTCCTCTCCTCCCATTTTATCCTCACAGCCACCCTGTGGAGGTAGGTTAGGCTGGGAGTGTGTGACTGGCAGAGTGTCATTAGAATGGTTGATGGAAGCCACCTGATGAGGCTGAGAAGCAGGCTATAAATATTTTAAGTATATAAATCAGCATGTTTGGGTTTGGTGCAATGTGCCTAACCCACTGGAAACACCTACAGCTGAAATGCATGTGTCTTCCACAGATCTCCTTCATTTCAGATTTCATTGTCTGATGGATTGTATCCATTATATCCCAAATGTCAAAACTTTAAAGCACCGATTTATGAAGTTTTGAAATGTCAGAGAATACATTTATTTATCCTAAAAAATTGTATGAGTCGTACTCTCAGCCGATGGCTCTGAAGGAAATGATATGAAGTATGAACAATAAATCTTATACTTGAAAGTGAGCTTTCCAAACAGGTTAACTTTTTTCAGAATTAACGCTCATTTTAAATATTGGAAGCAACCTTATTTAATTAAATCCCTTTGGGTTTATTGCAAAGGAACAAAATAATGGCTTTGGGGCAGCAATGAATCATTTAAAAGCAAAGTGTTCCCAGAGAAGATACTTAAAATTGCAGGGGTGTGTGTGTGTTAATTTATCATCTTGCTGTTGCAGCAATCAGACAGAAATTAGTGATAAACAAAAAGGAGCACAGGTTGTGATATCTGTGCAACCGTGACTGTTTAATTTGTTTTCCCTTGGCAGGTAGTTTAGTTAACAGCTACACTTGTGTACTGTTGTGTCCCAGTATTTTAATCTGTGTCTTAGATCACAAAATCTAGAGTGCCATTCAAGTTAACTTGTTTGCTAAAATGACTGCCAATTTTCATTTGATATTAAACTCTATGTATTTTCTGTTCTGGCATTTCAGATTACATGCACAAACACAATTTGCAATCTCATTTTCTCCTAAGAAACACACGCACGCACGTACACACACACGCACACACGTACACACACACACACGCAGGTACACACAGTAGTCATTGCTTTCCCATCACAACAATAATCCTCTGGAAAAGATAGCTGGAAATTCTAAGAGTGGGATTGCCGCCAGTTAATATTTATTAAATACTTTTTCCCCAGGAGTTTTGCAGCAAAGCAGGCAAAGTATTATGGATGGAGTTTGTCCATATTCTTGGGAATGCCAAAACATGTGTATGGACAAACTTCTATCAAACCTGCTTTCACTGTCAAAGGAATGCATTTAAGGGAAAGGGAGGGAGCTTCTAAAAGTGGCAGACAGAAATAGCAACTACAGGTGAACTGCTATGCACAATTTGTGGATGGCTCTATGAAAAAAGCCTACAGAAAAACAAACAAACCCACAGTCATAAATACTCACAGGAAAAAAGCCCACATGGAAAGAAGCCCACATGGAAAAAATACCACATAAAGCACCATAGACATTTATAACTGTGGGTAGCCACATTATGAGTATGAACAAGTGTTACCGATATTTTATATTGTTATTTTAGGGTTAAAACATGTCATATTCATATGCAACAATCTGTCTTGTGATTTTTATCAAGTATAATTAAAAATAATTTTGCGACATTATTAGAAAAGTCCTTCATGACTATACAAAAGTGGTCTGTATGAAGAGGGCTTTAATGCTCTTGAGTGTCAAGGCTTGGAAGGGAAAATACAGGAAATAAAAGTGTCCATTTTGTTATCAACACACTTTATTAAGAAGGAAAAACAGTAACAGCAGAAATTAAACTCCATATACAAATATTTTTAAATAAAATTAAATACTTAAGAACATAAGACCATAAGAGAAGCCAATGTTGGGTCAGGCCAATGGCCCATCCAGTCCAACACTCTGTGTCACACAGTGGCCAAAAATACCAGGGGCCATCAGGAGGTCCACCATTGGGGCCAGGACACCAGAAACCCTCCCACTGCTGCTCCCTCCCCAAGCACCAAGTATACAGTGCATCCCTTGCCCCAGACTGAGAGTTCCTATCTATACCTTATGGCTAATAGCCACTGACGGACCTCTGCTGCATATGTTTATCCAGGGGTAATTTCATAGAAAAAGAGGTGCAGGAGCTCATTAGTATACCTATAACTCATTAGTTATGCCATGCCCCCTGACATCACCGGAAGTGTTTCAGATGGGGAAGCAAAAAAGGGGGGAATACAATGGAAAGATCATGCCTCTGCTGCAGCACGACTCTAGAGAGAAGGGGTTTAAACTTTAGAGTGCTTCTCGCTTTGCTTCCTCCCCTCAGCCCACCTTGGCAGGCAGGCTGAGGAAGAGAATGGAGGCATCTTCAAAAGGCATCCCCTTTTTTGCTTCCCCAGCCAGCCTGCCAAGGTGGGCTGTGCGGGGGGAAGCAAAGCAAAGCTGAGCCATGCTGCAGCAGAAGCATGATCTTTCCATTGTATTCTATGGGGCCATAGAATACAAAGGAAAGACTGTGCTGTCCATGTCAGGCATTTAAATCCTCCCCCCCCCCCGAGTCTCTCTGTGGCAGGCTGGCTGGAGAAGGGAGGCAGGCAGACATGCCTGGCTGGCTTCCCTTCCCGATCTTCTTCAGGTGTACCAGGTCAGAGTGGACCAAGGTTAGGGATCCCTCTGCCGATCTTTGATGGGGCGCCATTGGTGCCAGCACTGGAGGTTAGGAGTTTGGGAGTGGTCCTGGATGCCTCCTTAACAATGGAGGGCCAGGTAGCAGCCACTGCGAAGTCTGCCTTTTACCATCTGCGGCTTATTAGACAGTTGGTTCCCTTCCTTGAACACAATGACCTGGCAACAGTGATCCATGCAATGGTCACGTCGAGATTGGATTACTGCAATGCTCCCTACATGGGGCTGCCCTTGTCCCAAATCTGGAAGCTGCAGCTGGTGCAGAACACAGCGGCAAGACTGTTGTTGTGTCTTCCTGTGCAGGAACACATCCAGCCCACCCTAAAAACGCTGCACTGGCTGCCTATAGCATACCGGATTTGGTTCAATATGCTGGTTCTTACCTTTAAAGCCCTATATAATTGGGGACCTACTTTACCTAAGGGACTGCCTTTCCCCATATGTTCCCCAGAGAGCACTAAGATCGGGGTCCCAAAATCGTCTGGCCCTCCTAGGGCCTAAAGAAGCCAGGCTAGCAGTGATGAGGGCCAGGGCCTTTTCTGTGGCGGCCCCTTACAGATGGAATGAGCTCCCAGATGACATCAGGGCCCTGTGGGACCTCTTACAGTTCCGCAGGGCCTGTAAAATGGAGCTCTTCCACCAGGCCTTTGATTGGGGCCGCCTCTTAACATCGAGGCCCTGCCCCCTCTAACATCAGCCCCCTAACATCAGTACCAACTTAATACCTTATAGTCTGGCAAGAACTCAAATTGGGGTGGTAATCTGATTATCTAGATGCTGAGACAACGATGCCACCACTTATTAGTATTATGTTTACTAGCATTTGTTTCTACATGGTTTGATTTTAACTTGATTAATGTTGTAATGTTTCTCGGTGTTTTAATATATTTATATGTACATATATTTTGTAAGCCACCCTGAACCTGCCTGACAGGAAGGATGGGATATAAATCAATCAATCAATCAATCAATAAGAAGTACTTCCTTTTATCTGTTCTAACCTGACTGCTCAGCAATTTCATGGAGTGCCCACCAGTTCTTATATTGTGGGAAAGGGAGAAAAGGACTTCTTTCTCTACCTGCTCTATCCCATGCACTCTAGGTGACCTGCCTGTGCATTATACAGTGTTAGTTTGTGGCAAGCCAGGTGCCTCTACAGTCCATCAAACAGAGACCATGCACTGGGATGACTGCAGTGGAACAGGGAACTAACAGCACTAAATGACATGGTTGCCACTTCTGTTATTATTTGTTATTTTATGTTATCTTATGGTTTTGTTATTTTGTTATTTTATGGTTTTATTTTTTAATAACAAAATAACATAATTTAATTTAACATCTTTCTGTCTTTACTTTAGCAGTTTCTTCATACCAACATCACAAAGGTTGACAAATGGTAAATTAATAAATTTAAAGTATTTAATTTTATTCAAAAATATTTGTATATAGAGTTTGATTTCTGCTGTTATTGTTTTTCCTTCTTCATAAAGTTTGTTGATAACAAAAGGGACACTTTTTGTTCCTGTATTTTCCCTTCCAAGCCTTTACGCTCAAGAGCATTAAAGCCCTCTTCACACAGGCCAATTTAATATAGAAATGAAGTACTTTACTAATAACGTAGCAAAATTATTTTTTAACTATACTTGATAAAATCACAACACAAATTGTTGCGTATGAATATGACATGTTTTAATCATAAAATAACAATATAAAATATAGGTAACACTTGTTCATACTCATAATGTGGTTACCCACAATTATAAATATTTATGGCGCTTTATGTGGCATTTTCCCATGTTGGCTTCTTTCCATGTGGCCTTTTTTCTGTGTGGACTTTTTGGTGTATGGTCTTCTCCCCATGTGGGCTTTTCCCCCATGTGAGCTTATTTCCTTGTGGGCATTTTTCTTGTGAGCATTTATGATCATGTTTGTTTTTTCCTGTGGGCTTTTTTTCAGTCACCTTTGTGGATATATAAGTAAATGTGAGAGCCTGTGGGATGGCCTTGAAAGGTTTTCTAAATTCTCCGCTCCTTGGTTATCCCCATAGTAGGCTGGTCTATTTTTTCGAGATACAATTAAAGGGACCAGAGCTATGGAACTGGTGAATGAGGTCATCATACAAATAGTTTCCTTATCTCAAGACGGTTGTCTGGTCACTGCATGAGAGATCCGACAGCATCCACAATGTTTCCCTAAAGCAGATGGAGCCTGTCTTGGAGATGACAGCTTGATCCTGTCTCTTTCACACCTCTTTAGGGACTTTTTTTTCTAATGTGCAATAGGTTTTGATCAACTGCCTTCCATTTTATGTGCTCAGCTAAACAAGCTATTTGATTTTTTTTATTGTGATAAGAAAATATGTCACTCACTGTGTTAACATCTGAGAAGCTGGAGATGTAAATATGTCAGGGCTGACTGCTGCAGCATCAACAACCTACCCAGGGATGAATTATGCATATGTTTTAAAATTCTTTTTGAAGCTCTTGCTAACAAATCCTGAACTTATGGCATCAGAAAGTGAACCTTTATTGTCCTTTAGCCAATGAACCAGAGAAATAGTTCACTTTTTTAAAAAAAAAATCTTTGCTGCCCACAGTACCATGAATGAGCATTTATGAATCAGAGACCAAATACCACTTGTATACCAAATGTATACAAATACCAAACGTCATCTTCTGGGCATAGAACTTTGGTCACTGGGGTGTGGGAGGAGAAGTATTTGTGAATTTCCTGCATTGTGCAGGGGTTAGACTAGATGACTCTGGAGGTTCCTTCCAATGCTATGATTCTATGATACCCCAGATACCTCCATAGCATTAGAAAGCTTTCTTGTGGCTGCTCCAATGTCATTCCTTACATGCAGCTTTTCTCCATATCATTAGGATCTATTACATAGTTATTAGGGATGGGCCAAGAACAGAAAATGCCAGTCTGGTTTGTGAACTGAACTGGCCTGGTTCCTGGACCAGTTTTCATACCAAACCACGGCCCGGTTCAGGAACAAGCTTAAGAACATAAGAAAAATAAGAACATAAGAGAAGCCAATGTTGGATCAGGCCAATGGCCCATCCAGTCCAACACTCTGTCACACAGTGGCCAAAAATACCAGGTGCCATCAGGAGGGCCAGCAGTGGGGCCAGGACACAAGAAGACCTCCCACTGTTGCCCCTGTGCACCAAGAATACAGTGAATCACTTGCCCCAGCCTGAGAATTCCTATCTATACCTTGTGTCTAATAGCCAATGAAGGACTTCTGCTCCATATGCTTATCTAATTCCCTCTTGAAGCTGTCCATGTTTGTAGCTGCCGCCCCCTCCTGTGGCAGTGAGTTCCATGTGTTAATCACTCTTTGGGTGATCTGTTCCTTTTATCTGTTCAGCAATTTGATTGAGTGCCCATGAGTTCTTGTGTGGTGAGAAAAGGAGAAAAGCACTTCTTTCTCTACCTGCTCTATCCCATGCATAATCTTATAAACCTCGATCATGTCACCCCTCAGGTGTCATTTTTCCAAGCTAAAGAGCCCCAAACATTTTAACCTTTCTTCATAGGGAAAGTGTTCCAACCCTTCACTCATTCTAATTGCCCCTTTCTACAATTTTTTCCCCAATGCTATAATATCCTTTTTGAGGTGTGGTGACCAGAACTGTACACAGTACTCCAAATGAGGTTGCACCATTGATTTATACAGGGGTATGATGATACTGGCTGATTTGTTTTCAGTTTCCTTCCTAATAATCCCGAGCATAGCGTTCACCTTTTTTATTGCAGTTGCACACTGTTTAGACATTTTCATTGAGTTATCTGCTACGACGCCAAGATCTCTCTCTTGGTCAGTCTCTGCCAGTTTGGACTCCATCAACGTGTATTTATATTTAGGATTTTTGGCTCCAATATACATCACTTTGACTTGGCCACATTGAACCCCATTTGCCACGTTGACGCCCATTCACCCATCCTCAACAGATCCCTTTGGAGTGCCTCACAATCCTCCCTGGTTCTCACCACCTTGAGCAACTTCGTGTCATCTGCAAATTTAGCCACATCACTGCTTACTCCCAATTCCAAATCGTTAATAAACAAGTTAAAAAGCATGGGACCGAGTACTGATCCCTGTGGTACCCCACTGCTTACCACCCTCCACTGAGAAAGTTTCCCATTTATACTCACTCTCTGTTTCCTATTTATAAGCCAGTTTTTGATCCACAAGAGGACCTGTCCTTTTATCCCATGTCTATTGAGCTTACTTAGGAGCCTTTGATGAGGAACTGTATCAAAAGCCTTCCGGAAGTCAAGGTAAATAATATCTATTGGGTCCCCCTTGTCCACATGTTTGTTCACTCCCTCAAAAAACACTAACAGGTTAGTGAGACAAGATCTTCCCTTACAGAACCCATGCTGAGTCTGCCTCAATAGTTTTTGTTCATCAATGTGCCTACTAATTCTTTCCTTAATAACAGTTTCCACCAACTTACCCGGTATCGATGTCAGACTGACTGGCCTGTAATTTCCTGGATCTCCCCTGGAGCCCTTTTTAAAGATGGGAGTGACATTAGCTACCTTCCAGTCCTCAGGAATGGAGGCAGATTTTAAAGAAAGATTACATATTTTTGTCAGGAGATCCACAAGTTCACATTTGAGTTCTTTCAGAACTCTCGGATGAATGCCATCCGGGCCTGGTGATTTATTAGTTTTTAAATTGTCCATCAGTCGGAGGACTTCCTCTCTTGTCACCGCAATCTGATTCAGGTCTTTCAAACCCCTCCCGAAATCGGTGCTTCTGGAGTGGGCAAACACTTCTCCTCTTCCACAGTGAAGACAGAGGCAAAAAATGCATTCGGCTTCTCAGCCATTTCCCTATCATCCTTCACTACTCCTTTTACCCCTTGGTCATCCAAGGGCCCCACTGCCTCCCTGGCTGGCTTCCTACTTCTAATGTATTTGAAGAAAGTTTTATTGTTGGTCTTTATGTTTTTTGCGATATGCTCCTCATATTCCCTTTTTGCTTGCCTGATCACAGACTTGCATTTTATTTGCCATAGTCTTTGTTCCCTTTTATCAACCTCACTAAGACTAGCTTTCCACCGCTTAAAGGAATCCTTCTTACCTTTTACAGCTTCCATTACTTTATTTGTTAACCATGCAGGCTTTTTTCTATACCTATTTGTACCTTTCCTAACCTGCGGTATATATTTTTTCTGAGCTTCTAGGATTGTCTTTTTAAATAGTCTCCAAGCTTCCCCAATGGTTTTGACCTTCTCCACTCTTCCTTTCAATTTCTTCCTCACATGTCCCCTCATACCAGAGAAGTTACCCCTTTTAAAGTTAAAAGTGGTTGCGTCAGTCTTTTTGGGCAACTCCCTATCTGTACAAATGTTAAACTCAATGACATTATGGTCACTGTTCCCAAGTGGTGCAATCTCTCACCAGGTCTTGGGTGTTACTTAGGACCAAATCCAGGATCGCCTCTCCCCTGGTAGGATCTGTGACCATCTGTTCCACAGCACAGTCATTGAGAGTGTCTAAGAACGCAATCTCTTTTTCCCGACTAGAACTCATATTGACCCAATCAATGTGTGGGTAGTCGCCTATTACAACACAGTTATTTCGTCTAGCCGCTATCTTTAATTCATTCATCATTTTATAATCCTCCTCTATCTTTTGATCTGGTGGGCGATAACAAACTCCCACTGTTAAGCCTCCTTTTGGACCCACTATTTCAACCCATAGCATTTCCAGAAGGGAATCCAATTCTCTTACCCTCTCAATCTTGCTGGATGGTATACCCTCTCTGACATACAGAGCCACCCCACCTCCAACCCTTTCCCCCTATCCTTCCAATATAATTTATAACCAGGAATCACCGTATCCCACTGATTTTCCTCATCCCACCAAGTTTCTGAAATACCCACAATGTCTATTTCCCCCCCAACACCAAGCATTCCAACTCCCCGATTTTACCTCGGAGACTTCTAGCATTTGTGTATAAGCACTTATAGTTTCCCATGTTTGTTAAGCCCACAGCCTTCCTCTTGCTGCCTCGAGACCTTGCCAGGCAGTTCCTATCATTAGCCACAGTCTCAGTGGACAATTGTAATCCATTTCCTTGTACAAAAGTAATAGCTACCCCTTCATCTCTTTGAGATGAGCCATCCCGAACCAGAGACTTTTCATCTCCTGTCGGCTTTCCCCCATTATTCAGTTTAAAAACTGCTCTGCCACCTTTTTGATTTTGAGTGCCAGCAGCCTGGTTCCTTCTCGGGACAAGTGGAGACCGTCCCTTTTGTACAGCTCCCTCTTGTCCCAAAAAGCATCCCAGTGCCTAACAAACTTGAACCCTTCCCCCTACACCACCGTCTCATCCACGCATTGAGACTCCTGATCTGTGCCTGTCTCTCCGGCCCTGCGCGTGGAACAGGTAGCACTTCCGAGAAGGCTACCTTGGAGGTCCTGGCCTTGAGTTTCCTGCCCAGCAGCCTAAATTTCTCCTCCAGGACCTCATGACTACATTTCCGCACATCGTTGGTGCCGACGTGCACCACAACCACTGGCTCCTCCCCAGCACTATCTACCAGCCTATCTAAAACACGCGTAATGTCCGCTACCTTCGCACCAGGCAGGCAAGTCAGCATACGGTCAGTACTCGGGTTTGCCACCCAGCTGTCTACCTGCCTAAGGATCGAATCACCAACTACCAAGAGCCCCCCTCCCACCCTTCCCAGGGACGGTTCCTTGGTACGAAAGGATACCCGTTCACCAGCTGAAGAAGAGGTCCCTTCTGAGGGCAAATTCCCCTTATCCTCAGCATGGTGCCCCTTTTCCCCTTGACCCTCATGCTCCCTGGCAGCAACCGGGCTGCCAGATCCAGAGTGGGACATATCTAACAAGTCCCCGAGAGTCTTCCCCGTGCACCTAACTGACTGTCCCTGCTTCTCCAGGTCAGCCACCTTGGCCTCAAGGGAGCAAACTCGCTCCCTGAGAACCAGGAGCTCCTTGCACCGAGCACACACCCAAGACTTCTGACCAGTGGGCAGATAGTCATACATGTGACACTCCATGCAAAACACTGGATAGCCCCCAACCCCCTGCTGGCATTCTGGCTTCATAATTGTTTTTAAACAAATACTTTTCTATAACCCCCCTTTTAAAACCCTTTGTATTTATATGGCTCCTGTTGTAGGAGTCTACTTACCTTACCAAGGAGCCAAGGTCCTGGCTTTCTGGCTCTTCCTGGGCTTCTTACAGAGCCCCTAGGCCAAGAGCCACAGGCAAAGAGCCTCGCCCTTCGGCTCGTGCCAGTGGCTCGTGCCTCTTGCAAACTTCCTGCCTTAAATGGAAATGTCTCCCAGGAGAGGGTGTGGCCAGCAGCTACTCAAAATTACCCAAGGCACTTAATGACGGTCAAACAAAGGCCCTTTCACACCCCAACTCCAGCAGTCAGGAGTCTGCTATTCAATCTCACCCAAGCACTTAATTACAGGCAAACAATGACCCTTTCACACCCTAACTCCAGCAGTCAGGAGTCTGTTACAACTCACCCACACACTCCCAAATACAGTCCCTGACACAGTACCTTCTCAGCTAAAGCACCTCAGCTGAAAGTAAATAAATAAAAATACCACTCACCCCTCTGGCAGCTCAAACACCTTGCTCCTTCTCAGAGCTCAGCTGGGTCAGCTCATGAATGCAGTTAAATGCACCTTCCTGGCAGCAACACAAATAAACATGATTTCCAGGTTGTTTGTCATGAAAGCAAGGGCAGAGCCACCATATAGCCCCCTCCTAGGAATGTGTATTTGCTTATTAACAAAATGGGACAACAAAACAAAAATATTATTTTCATTATTGTTGCTGTTATAATCAAAATGAATAATGGCATTAGTTGTGAAGTAATATGTATTATTCTAGCACCTCCTTGTCTGGTTTAAAGTCTAAGGATTAAAAACTGGACAAAAGGAAACACCTTTCTTCCTTAGAAGAAGAAGATGAGAAGAGATTGGATTTATACCCCACCCTTCACTACCCAAAGGAGTCTCAGAGTAGCTTACAAACTCCTTTCCCTTTCTCTCCCCACAACAGACACCCTGTGAGGTAGGTGGGGCTGAGAGAGCTCTTGACAGAAACTGCTCTTTTTCAAGAACAGCTCTTTTCAGAACTATGGCTTGCCCAAGGTCATCCAGCAGGTGGAAGTGGAGAGGTGGGGAATCAAACCCAGTTCTCCCAGATTAGAGTGCGCGCACTTAACCACTACACCAAACTGGCTCACTATGCAAAGCCGGAGCATTTTGTTTTTCAAAATTATTGTTTGTATTCTTTAGTACCGTGATGGTACAGGAATTGTTTGAAGGGCTTTTGATGCATTGTGTTCCAAATGTACATCCTTGGCAGACAATGCTGAGCTAAGCGGACCGATGGTCTGACTCGGTATAAGACAGTGTCATGTGTTTAAATGTCTGCATACATGGCAAGCTGTTCTCTGCACTCTCTAAAAGATATGGGAGCTTTTCAGAGTGAAGCTATGATATCACTTCCAGTGTTGCCATAGAGGTCAGGGGATTGTTAGAGAATCCTGGTAATACTTGACATCACTTCTGGTTATGTGAACAAAAGTTATATGACCAGAAGTGATGCTACCGCATTACTGCAACAGAGCAGGTTTCAGGATTACATGGGTGTTTAACTGGGCCCCCTTTCCCCTTTGCTATAGCCTTTTACCCTCCAACCACAGCTCTTCCATTTGATCGCTCCCTTTTCTTCTTCAACCACTCCCTTTTCCATCTCAATTTGCTTACCATGGTAAAGAAACCATACCAAATTGTGCTTCCCTAGTTACTTTCAGTGGCATACCTAGCCTTTTTGGCTCCTGGGACAAGTCATTTTTTAATAACCCCTCCTCTGGTTTTTTTGCAACCAAGTCACAGCTGACTTATGGTGACTCTGCAGAGACGATTGGAGGCAGTTTGCCATGGCCTGCCTCCGTGTCGGCCCTGCTTTGCTTCTGAGATCTGACGAGATCAGGCTAGGCTGGGACTATCCAGGTCAGGGACCCTCCTCTATAAGATAAAATTATTTTCAGTAATAATCATGAAATAAAACAAATAATAATAGTAATGGCCAGAAAATAGATTCAGGTGGGTAGTCATGTTGGTCTCAAGCAGAAGAACGTTTGGTCTTAAAGGTGCTACTGGACCCAAACTTAAGGCCAATCTGCATTTAGCATTTTTACCAAACCCACACTGGAACAGAAAAAGATGCAGTTCAAAACCACATTCAACTATCCTGGGCCAACACTGTGTTGACTGCAGAGACACCCCCGAATGGCCATAAAACAGCCATAAATCTATGCAGACAGCCACCATTAAACCAGAGATCAAACGAAGTAAAAACAGCACGCAGTCTGGTCACTGCCATAAAATGCAGTGCTCAATCAAAGTGAAAGTGGCATGCAATGTAGATGGGAATTTCTGTTCCAGTGTGGGTTTGGTAAGACAGTGGAGCAAATGCTAGATGCAGATCAGGCTTCAGTTTCAATTTAATGAAGAGAGGGGAAGCCTGCATCATTAGAGTGGGCAATTCGTCACTTGGCACCACAGTGAGAGCTTAGCCTCCATCACCGTCAAGTAATGAAGTGCCATTTTCCACTTTACTGCGGTGTGAAGTTTTCGAAGTGAGGAAAAAAACCCCACACATTTCACAGCTGCGGCCCTCGTTGGTCAGTAAATGAACAACTAAGTTCTGTTTAGACACTGGGCCTGCATTGTGGCATCACTTTCCCACTCAGATTTCTTCCTGCTGCTGCACCAGGCAGTGTGGGGGTCGGGGGGGGGGAGAGATGACGACTAGGGATGGATGGTGACAAAAGGGAGACCTGGTTCTTCTCTATGGGAGTCTGTTCTGTAATGCATTTGTTTAGCTGTACTATAGAGCATATATACTATGTACATTCTTCTTAAATTACAATACAGGAAACACCATTTTGTTAATTCACCTAAATTGAAGCTCAAGATTATTCTTGGTTAAGTACGACTTTACATATCCTGTTCATATAGTAGGAAAAAGATACATTGGTGAAGGTGACTTCTTGCCATGGCTGATTTGGAATTTCACTGTTTTGGAAGAGAAGCAGCTGTTACAACAATAGAGCTGCCAATGCATCAGTCAACGTAGTGTGTAATCTTCCTTTCCAAGCTCTGCTCTGAAGTGCTCTGAAGTGAGTTGCTGGGCTTTTGAATAGCTGGTTCCTCTGGACCTTAGGATGGTAGGATAGGAGAGGCCATGCAGATGGGTTCTGCTGTTGCAGATAGCAAATAACGGATGCGCTCAGTGCCCAATCCATCATCCCTTTCCAAGCAGACAATGCTGAGGACAGCAAATTTTAGAAAACAAAAGCAAGCAAACAAACCTAAAACTAGTCCCAGTGAGAACTGCATATAAGTTTTAAACAAGATAAATGAATGCTTCCAAGCAATGCAAGTTTGATTATATTTAAATTCAATTTGAGCTCAGGGGAGATTAGTTTTAAGGCTTGCTTGTTCAAGGGAAAAAAAAACATTTCCCCCTTTTTTATGATATCAATACGATATGAAAACTGCAGGCCTTAGGGTTTCTCTAAGGTTTGTCTGAGTTTTCCCTTTGAGTACTAAATCCATCTCCAAAGTTTCAGGGTTGAAATGAACTCCAAAGAGTGAAGGCCAATATCAACAATATGTACTAGATCTGTAGTAAGATCTGTGGAAGGGTTTCTCCTTCAAGACAAATTCAAATTAATACTGGAAAAACCAGTTCAAGAGATTAAAGGGACCAACAGATCATGTAGTCTAACCTTCTAACCCAAGCTCAAAACCACTAGTCCAACCAGACTCTAGAGACCTACCTGAAACATGGAAAGCATGTCTCTTGGAGTGAACACCTCCCAAAGATTCCAGCAACACAATGGATCAGAAGTGTCTGTGTAAATTCTCACACAAAGAATACACAAGTAACACCATATTTTGTTCAGAGAAGGCTTCCATATTAACTTCATTCCCATGGAGAGAATAATTCGGCCACACCTGACTGTTAGCCCTTATGGCCATTGCTGCTGGGGCCTGCTTTTGCCACCTCTGGCAGGAGGAAGAGTCAGTGGGAGTGGCAAAAGCTGTGTCCAGGCTCTTGGGCCAGGAGTGAAGCTGGAGGCTTTATAAGGGCGGCTCTGCCTCTGTCCACCCAGCCTTCGTGCTCAGCAAGGATGGAGCTCCACAGCCTTTGGTAGGACTGTGATGTTGGTGACAAGGGCTGTGAAGAGGCAGAGCAGCAGCAGCGGCACTTCTGTCAGTACCTGGGTGGTTTGGGCAGTGGCTGGGACATTGGCCTTTGCTGCTGGCACACCTGCAGCAGCGGCTGGCCTACAGCCCTCCACCCCCTTCCCTTTTTTCCTTTAGTTTTCTTTGCCCCTCCCCTCTTCTTAGATCAGCAAACAGGGTGGTTGGTGGGGTGTTTCTTCAGGCCCACTGGGCCCCACTGTGTGTGGGGAGGGACAGGGATTTGAAGTGGTCCCACTCTCCAGCAGAGGGACCTTGGTGGGTGCAGTCTCCACTATTTAAGGGGGGCTGGCCTATGGAGCCCAGACTAGCTGGGCCTTAGGTGGTGGCCTGCAAAGGGTTCCTGGCTTGGTGCTTGTGCTGGCAGTGGGGCAATGTCATGGGCTCCTAGGATGGAGCGGCCATTTTGTTGGGTTGTGTGGCAGGTGGCCATTTTATAGCATTTCCTTGGGTTACTGTTTCAGTTCAGAGAAGAGAGAGATTGGATTTATACCCTCCCTTCACTTGGAGTTTCAGAGTGGCTTACAATCTCTCTTCCCCTCCCCACAATAGACACCCTGTGAGGTAGGTGGGGCTGAGAGAACTCTTTCAAGAACTGTTCTTTCAAGAATAGTTCTGACAGACCTATGGCTTGCCCAAGGTCATCCAGCAGCTGCAAGTGGAGGAGTGGGCAATCAAATCTGGTTCCCCTAGATCAGAGTCTATGCATGTAACCAGTACACCAAACTGGCTCTAGGGCTAGGGGTGCTTCAAGGGCAAACACCCTGTACCCAAGGTTCCTCCCAAGAGAGTTACCTCCACTGTGTTCTCCTCAGACAACAAGGACTTTGGAACAACTGTCCATCCTAGCCAGACTGCTTTGGAATAGGCCAAGAGGGTGGCTACCTTAGCTCCACCCATGAACATGGGGGGTGGGGGGCGACAGACTTGTCTTGTCTTTAAGAAGAGGTTTCAGACTGATGTGTTAAACCATTTGTCTTCTCTATAAAACAGTTCTGCCAATCCAGCTGGGACCAGCAGTGGGGGAGCAGCGTTCTCTGGCACCAATGATGCCCCTGCAAGTGAGGTGGCTGTTCCAGAAGAGTGGGAGGATGTGGATGCAGTGGCCTCAGAAGCCAGCCAACAGGGTCCAGCTTGGGGATGGTTTGACCTTGGGGGCCCTGGAGTCAGATGTCTGCCTGAGTCCTCAACCTCCATCCAGGCAGGCACTGCACGTCTAGGTCCGGTTCCCACTCAGCCCTGGGCTTTATTCAGATATTTATATCCCACTTTTAGTGTGACTCAAGGCATCTTACAAATCATACTAAAAAGCATAATAGGGGTGTGCAAAAGAAAATCTATTTTTCTTGCTCCATTATAGCCTATGAGGACCATTATAGTCAATGGGCTCCATAAGCTATAATGGAGAATTGATCTGGGGGTATCTGGGGCTCTGGAGGGCTGTTTTTGGAGGTAGAGGCACCAAAATTTCAGCATAGCTGCTGATGCCTCTCCTCAAACACCTCCCCAAGTTTCAAAAATATTGGACCAGGGGGTCCAATTCTATGGGCTCCAGAAGGAGGCACTCCCATCCCCATCATTTCTTATGTAAGCAAAAATTATCTGAGCCAGCCTCTGAAATGTTGTGTAGCTTAGAGGGTACTGTGGTGATGTCCCCAGCGTGACCCCATGGGACAGGTGGCAGAGGGCATGTGATGGCCTCCAGTTCCCATGATCCCATGGGGCAGATAGTTCAACCCTGCCTGCCTGCTCCCAAGGGTGTTACATAAGAACATAAGAGAAGCCAATGTTGAATCAGGCCAATGGCCCATCTAGTCCAACACTCTGTCACACAGCGGCCAAAATATACCAGGTGCCATCAGGAGGTCCAGCAGTGGGGCCAGGACACTAGAAGCCCTCCCACTGCTGCCCCCTCCAGCACCAAGAATAGAGTGCATCACCTGCCCCAGACTGAGAGTTCCCATCTATACCCTGTGGCTAATAGCCACTGGTGGACTTCTGCTCCATATGTTTATCTAATTTCCTCTTGAAACTGTCCATGCTTGCAGCTGCCACGACCTCCTGTGGCAGTGAATTCCATATGTTAATCACTCTTTGGGTGAAGAAGTATTTCCTTTTATCTGTTCTAACCCGACTGCTCAGCAATTTCATGGAGTGCCCACGAGTTCTTGTATTGTGAGAAAGGGAGAAAAGTACTTCTTTCTCAACCTGCTCAATCCCATTCATAATCTTATAAACCTCGATCATGTCATCTCTCAGCCGTCGTTTCTCCAAGCTAAAGAACCCCAAGCATTTTAACCTTTCTTCATAGGGAAGGTGTTCCAACCCTTTTATCATTCTAGTTGCCCTTCTCTGCACTTTTTCCAATGCTATAATATCCTTTTTGAGATGTGGTGACCAGAACTGTACACAGTATTCCAAATGAGGTTGTAATAGGAAATGATGCCAGCATTGCCATGAATGCTCCTTGTGTGGGGGGATCCCTTTCCTTTACGGCTTGTTTTAGGGCCAGATTATGAAAGGGGCAGCAAAAGCCAGGTGGGGGAGACTCCAACCAGCCTGCCAGAAAAGGGGTCCAGCCCAATAAAACTGGGAGGACTTGAAGATTGGCTATGAAAAATCCCAAGAGAGTTGATGGTTTATAACTGTTCTGTGGTTTTAAGTTTGGCTTTCAAATTCATTTTCAGGGCCCTAGGTTCCCATTTATAGCCAATAATTTGCATTCAGTTAAGGGTATGGGACCGGTCATTAGGGAAATATAGGCAAGGAGAGGGCAGAGGGCAGGGCATTAGGCCCTTTCCCCTCCCCACCAGTCCCTAGCTTGCAAGTTTCCCCACTTGGGATGGTGCCTAAGAAAGTCCCTGGCAAATACTGCTTGCTTCACCTCCTTTCTTACCCACAGGGAATGGTGGTTAATGATGTCATTCCTTAACATTTGTGTTCGGTGAAGTATACATCCTTTGATCAAACAGTATGCGTGGTGCGATGCAGTGGTGTAGGGGCCGAGATGGCAAGATGTGACCTTAAGTCTGCATTGCTCCTTCTCCTGGTACAACTTGATGATTCTGAGTTGTTGGGCTTTTCCTTTGATGGACAATTTTATATGTACAGGGCTTTGCCCACAAGGTGTTCTGTCTTGTGTGCTGCATTTGAGTGCTTCACTTCATTTCTGGAGTGGGCTCTTCATCACAAGATTTTTTTTGTCAGGTTTTTTCTGATATTGCCCATTATTTGGATGATTTCCTATTCGTAGGTCATGAAGGTTCTGGCCAATATGCTCAGTTGTATAGGATTGTCAGTGGAGTTGGGTGTTCCTCTGGCACATGAGAAAATGGAAGGACATTCCCAGATGTTAACCTTCCTGGGGGTGGAACTGGACACTGTGGCTCAAGAATCTTACCTGCCCACCTGCAAGCTAGGGTTGCGGGTATTATTACCAGGAGAAAGGCTACTTTGCAGGAGTTGAAGCAGTTGGTAAAATACCTCAACTTTGCTTGCAAGGTTGTTGTGCCCAGGTGGGCCTTTTTGCATAGATTCTGTGATGCTATGGTTGGGCTGTGTCTCCCACATCACAGGATCTGGAATACCAATAGTGTGCAAGCCAACCTGGAGGTGTGGGAGGAGATTTTGCACTCCTTTAATGGGGTTTCCTTCTGGAGGGATGACCTGAGGCTGGAGACTGAACTGCAGGCTAGTTCCAATGCTGCTGGATCTCAGAGGCTCTTCTCTAGAAAACAGGCTTACTTTCACAGACATTTCCACACAGAAGAGTGTCCTGGGGAGTGGGCGGTGGCAGGTTTACACAGGGATCTTACTTTTCTGGAGTTCTTCCTCATCCTAGTCATCATTAGGCTGTGGGGGAATGATTTAGCTATCCACACAGTCCTTTTCTGGTGTGATAATTTGGCTGTGGTTCACATCATTAATTCCCTCACATCCAAATCCCCCATGGTAATGGCATTAGTACGTGACTTCGGCTCAACATTCTGTTTTACACCAGACTCATGGCAGGATTAATAATGGATTGGCTGGTGCTCTCTCTTGCCAACAGATGGAGAGGTTTTGTCAGCTGGCCCCAGAAGCCAACCCATAGCTGGCCCAAATGCCCCAGGAGTTATGGCTGACTGGAGGGTTGAGACACACAGAGCAATAGGACTAGCCATTGCCCCAGTACGAAGAGAGCATACAGTCATGTTTTTGCCAGTTTAAAGAATTTAGACATGAGGTAAGGTACCACAGGTATTGGCCAGTCCTGGTGGAGCATTTGCTGCACTGTTGTGTCACCTTAAAAGGTGTGGGTTTAGCTGTGAGGTCCATGAGGAGCCAGCTTTCTTCATTAGCCTTTGCCAGCAAGGCCCTTGGTCCCCAATAACCAGTGACTTCTGATTGCTGGAGGGCTGGTTGTGGAAACTGAGCCTAAAGAGGGATGATAGGCAACCCATCTCCCCTTCAGTCCTTAGGGGCCTCTGGGTACCATGGGGGGAAGTCTGTGTATCCAATTTTGAGGCCTGCCTCTTCCATGCAGCAGCATTACTGGCTTTTTTTGGTGCCCTTCAAAGCTACAAGCTGGTTGCTTGTCCCAGGATGATATGTCAGGTTAGGCCCTGTTTGCCCAAGACATGTGTTTAGCAAGGGGCAAGGCTTATATCACAGTAAGGCACTCCAAGACTGACCAGCACCAGAAGGGGATGGTTGTTAGCCAAATTACCTTATTATATTAAGAAGCATGGGGAATTATGATTATTAAATGGCAATAGGCATTAAATATAGGACCATAACCTGTGTATATGGGAGTCAGAATTCCCAGAGCCCAGGAATAGATGCAGAGACTGTGTAGCTAAAATAATGATTTCTTTACTAGAGGTTCTTCAAGCATACAAACAAAAATCAAGCATTCACACACACAATACAGAGCTATGAACATAGAGTTGAGAGGATAGAGACATTTGCATGAGCAGGATTATCACTGGTGGGATAATACTTTACCTCTCCAATGAGATGAGTAGACCTTGCAGCGGATAAGAAAGGGAAAGGAGAGCTAGGGAATGGATCGTGTACCGGCCAGCAATGCACATGGAGCAATTTCACACTGATCAGGATGGAACCTAAAGGTGGGGTAGGAGTAGGAAGCTCAGGCACAAGAGACAGAGCAAAGGGACAAGACTCTCCTTATATAGCCAAATTTGTGAACTGAGGCAAAATGGCCATGTGGTCACTGGTTCCCAGGAAGTTTGAAACTAACACAATACTAGCACAGGGCAATACAAAAGAAATGACAGTTGGGCAATTTAGGCATAATGGTTGTCAGGGAGTGACACTTCTTGGGCAATGGGGTAAGACAAAGGAAAGGGTGCAGGTATCCAGTCAGGTTGCTGGTCTGGTGCTTCACATTAACACTCAAGTGCTAGATAGAGGTGTTATCTGGATGGGTGGAAGAAATCCTTAATTGCTGTTATTGTTTTCAGCTGGGCTACAGCTGAAGTAAGGTGCTGCATGGTGGAGAGGAGATTCCTTCATGGCCGCTTGCAGGAACATCTGTTCTCTGTCAAGGCATGTCTTCCCTTTCTGACCTCGTACTGTTTCTGTGTTCATGCAGTCCAGGGCTGATGGGCTGCATCACAGTCCTTGCATTGGTGCAGGGTTGCAGGGACAGAAGTCCTTTGAAGTCTCTGAGTCCTATCTGACTTGGCATGTTTCTTGGGCACAAGGTTTCCCTTTGCCACAGTGTACTTTCCAGTGTACATTGTACATTTAGGATGACGCCCCAAAGAGCATCTTGCTGAGGGTGAAAGAGGAGAGCACAAAAGTTGGCTTGAAAGTCAACATAAAAAAACTAAGATCGTGGTATCCGGCCCCATCACTCCTGGGCAAATAGAAGGGGAAGACATGGAAGCAGTGGCAGACTTCATGTTCCTGGGATACAAGATCACTGCAGATGGTGACTGCAGCCATGAAATTAAAAGATGCCTGCTCCTTGGGAGGAAAGCAATGGCAAACCTAGACAGCATAATAAAAAGTAGAGACATCACCCTGCCAACAAAAGTCCGTATGGTCAAAGCAATGGGATTCCCAGTAGTACTGTATGGCTACAAGAGCTGGACTATAAGGAAGGCCAAGCACCAAAGAATAGATGACTTTGAATTATGGTGCTGGAGAAGACTCTTGAGAGTCCCCTGGACTGCAAGGAGATCAAATCCGTCAATCCTAAAGGAAATCAACCCTGACTGTTCCCTGGAAGGCCAGATACTGAAGCTGAAGCTCAAATACTTTGGCCACCAAATGAGAAGGGAGCACTTACTGGAGAAGACCCTGATGCTGGAAAAGATTAAAGGTCAAAGGAGAAGGGACAGCAAAGGATGAGATGGTTAGACAGTGTTATTGAGGCAACAGGAAACTAAGCAAACTCCAGAGCACAACGGAAGACAGGAGGGCCTGGCGTGACCTGGTCCATGGGGTCATGAAGAATCAGAGTTGACTGTGTGATTGAACAACAACAACAACTAGGGCCGGCTCGCTCACTAGGCGAGCTAGGCGCTCGCCTAGAGCGCCGGCCCTCAGGGGCGCCAAACCGGCGCCCCGAAAAGCCCCCCCCACCGGCCTAAATGGGTGCCCCTGACTCTCCCCATCACCCCCGCCCCCGCCAGCCTGAGCGCCCGTCAGAAGCCAGGGGGGAGAGGTGGGGCGGCATGGCGGCGGCCTGAGCACCCATCCAGGGTGCTTC
Source organism: Gekko gecko (assembly GCA_029375565.1). Taxonomy (NCBI): domain Eukaryota; kingdom Metazoa; phylum Chordata; class Lepidosauria; order Squamata; family Gekkonidae; genus Gekko; species Gekko gecko. Next base: position 78,455,373 of record JAPDNY010000003.1, on the reverse strand, counting down.
AGAACGAAGCCGGGGGGGGGGAGAGCTGGGGCAGCATGGCGGCGGCTGGCCAGCGGGGACTCTCCCCGCTGCCACCGCTGCCGCCAGCCTAAGCGCCCATCGGGGCACTTCAGAATGAAGCCGGGGGAAGGGTGGAGCGGCATGGTGGCGGCTGGCCAGCGGGGACTCTCCCCACTGCCACCGCTGCTGCCAGCCTAAGCGCCCATCAGGGGCACTTCAGAACGAAGCCGGGGGGAAGAGTGGGGTGGCATGGCGGTGGCTGGCCAGCGGGGAGAGTCCTCGCTGGCCAGCCGCCGCCATGCCGCCCCAGCTCTCCCCCGCTTCCCAAGCCCTGCCCCTACCCGCACCCCCCCCGAGTCATGCTGCCCTTCCTGCGCCCCGGCGGCCATGCCCTGGCGCCTTCTCCTATTCCTCGAGACCCCGCTGCTGCTGCTTCGCCCTCCGCCTCCACGGTAAGCCAGGCGCCCCCTGGGACGAGGGAGGGAGGGTGTGCGGGGAGCCCCTCTGTAGAAGGGGCGGGTGTGCGGGGAGCCCAGCAGCCAGAGGGGGGGCTAGCTTGTGGCGCCTGGCATTTCTGGAAGGTCTCCAGGCCCCGCCGGGAGGTTGGCATCCCCTGGGGGTGCCACAAGCTGGCCTCGCCTAGGGCACAGGAACACCTTGGGCTGGCCCTGACAACAACAACAATATTCCAAAGTCCAGCATCAGGCACTTCACATGGACCACACTTCTGGCCAATGCCCTGGCACACACTTCTTCACAGTCCAGTAAAACAGTGATTACTAAAAGATTCTTTAATGATGCCATCTGAAATGGCTGCATGGTAACAAGGTGATCATGTTGGGTCCCTGCTCTGAGGGGGAGCTGTGTCCATTGTCCACCCTCTCACAATACTTTGTGATGCAGGGATGGGATGACTCTATTATTTTGACATTGTGATGCTAGTCCCTTAACAAAAACTATTTTGGTCCGTAACTGCCTATGCATTGAAGAAACTTGGGTTCCTGGGAGTACAATTTGGCACTTACACTTTCAAGATTTAGCTATGGTGGCTCAGAGGTTAAGATGCTGAGCCACAGACTGGAAGGTCAGTAGCTCAGCAGTATGAGACCCTAGTACCGTATGATGGAGTGAGCTCCTGTCTCTGGCCCCAGCTCCTGCCAACCTAGCAGTTAGAAAGCAAGAAATTACAAGTAAATAAATAGGTACTGCTTTGGTGGGAAGGCAACAGCATTCTGTGTGCTTTGGCATTTAGTCATGCCGGCCACATGACCACGGAAAAGTCTTAGACAGTGCTGGCTCTTCAGTTTTGAAATGGAGATGAGCACCGCCCCCCAGAGTAGGATTTGACTGGTTTTCAAGCAAGGGAAACCTTTACTTTTACCTTTACTTTCAAGATAGGTCTATCCTGTCCCCAATATCCAGCAGCTGGGCAGATGACGATCATCTGCTTAAAGGGCCTATGTGCATCCCCTTATTGTTCCATGGGTTGTGTATTCTCTGGTTTACTGCTGTTTTTCTTCAGATGTTGTGGTCCACTGCTGGAGGAGAAGAGTTCTCATCTATGGGCACAGTTTTGTTTTCTGGTAGGGTCATTATGCCAGAAGAATGTCTATTGGCTAACAGCTGGGACTCAGTGAGTGGGCCATAGGTGAGTGGTGGGGGTGCTGGAGCCTCCAGTGGCTCGGCCTCATGCCATTATTGTTCAAGGAGAACACTGGCTCTCTGCCTCACATTATGGTAATCCACGTAGGTGGAAATGACCTGGGCCTTGTATTGCAGGCCAAAGCTGACCTGTAGGCCATTCGGAGCAGGTGGCGGGGGGTCCTGATAGCGTGTTCCACCTTGGTACCATGCCTAGTATGGCGTAGAGTTGGGGACCTGAGGGGCATCGATAGAAGAAGAGATTGGATTTATACCCCACCCTTCACTTGAAGTCTCAGAGCAGCTTACAAACTCCTTTCGCTTCCCCTCCCTACAACAGACACCTGTGAGGTAGGTGGGGCTGAGAGAGCTCTTGACAGAAACTGCTCTTTCAAGGACAGCTCTGACAGAACTCTGGCATGCCCAAGGTCATCCAGCAGGTGCAAGTGGAGGAGTGGGAAATCAAACCCGGTACTCCCAGATTATAGTCTGTGCATTTAACCACTATACCAAACTGGCTCACCAAACTGATAGAGCCCCCCAGAAGGCAAACAAGGATGAAGGCAGCACCCTCAGGGCACTAAGGTTCTTTGACATGTGTGGCTGACCAATTGAAGCCTACACAGTGAGATGCAGTCAAGGCAACAAAAAGGGTAAAAAAAGAATTCATTCAAATAGATGGGACATCATACAGCTGAAACTTCAGCCCAGATGTCCAGTGAGTGATCTGACTTAGATACTTTTGTTGCTCCTCCCAATTTTACATTATCACTGACATCATTTATACATGCATATTTTGATTTTATTTGTCTCTAACATTCATTAATTTTACATTTGACAAACAAGATGTTACTGGCCACATTTCAACTTTGCAGATCTCTGATGATGCAGGTGCCTGTCTTGTTAAAAATGATATGTGCATCCTCTTGGCTGTTCTCCCAGACTTGCTTACCTCTGAATGAACTTACAGGCCGAGTTCATACTGAGTACAGGATTTAACTTTTCTCATTATAATATGGTTCCTCTGAATCTCTAAATGCACGTGTGTATATAAAAAGCACTTTAATAACATTTCTGTGGGTTATTCCTGCTAAAGATTTATAAGACATGTTTATAAGACTTGTCTCACAGCTGTGCATCAATAAATCTGTCATAATCTTTGGCTAATAAGCAAAGCTTCTTATTAAGAGACAATCTTAGTAAAGCTTTTTTATTAAAGAATTTAGCTAGCTTTCTTTTCTACAAACATTCAGGAAAATATAAAATATCCATATCATAAGTCTTAAACAACACATTCTCAGCTATAAACAAAATAAAAGTTATGTTTACCTTTTAAAAGCATACAACAATAAGAAAGAGGGGTTTGCCAAACTCAGTTCTCTTTTGCAGAGAGTACAGCTGTACCTTTGCTCAATTCAGCATCTTCCTTTCACTGGGCTTTCCTGTCAGCTTAGCGCATTAAATATGATAGAAACAAGATATTATACCTTCTTGCTAACTTTATTTCAGAGAGATCCAAATGCCTCTTCTTAAAAACATTAGCATTAATGGAACAAATAATCAGTAGATTATCATTCAAATTTCTGAGCTTCCTCTACAGAGAGATCAAAAAGATAGTGGGCTGGACCAGTACTTGTCTCACCCTGGCATATGAGTCAAATGTGTTGACCTGTATAGGGGAGATGGCATCCATCCTTCAGAGAAAGATAATGATATCTTTTTAGAGGACCTGTGGCAAGGGCTGCAGGAGGCTTTAGGCCTCCTGATGGGTGCAAGGGCTTAATCAGAGGCTTGGCCTTGGCAGTGGCAGGATTGTGTTGAGGATTTACATGCAGTTCAGTGAGCAGCATTTAGCACCCCCACTTTTGAGGGCTAGGGGTCTTGCAGGATCAGCCTTTGGGTTGTGCAGCCCAGGGTGAGGAATACGGACTGTCTTTGGGACCACTCTGGATAGATCCTCCCCTTAGCTGTGCAGCTCCAGGGAAATAACACACTTGCTGTGCCGGCCAGGTGCAAGCCATATCAAGATGTCAAGGGATGGGTCGAGTTGACCCCTGGCCTTGACCTATGCTGCAAGTCGGTTTTGGTCCTTGCTGCTTGAAGCATATAAATAGTTAAATAAAGTGACCTTTAGTTAACCCAACATTTATGTTTGGCTCTTTCTTCTGACTGGGGGGTGGAGCAAAAAGTCCCACCAATACAAAGAAACAATTTTATAGCAGAAAGCTCCTTTTTTTATATTCCAAAGTGATTATTCAGGGCTAATATCTGCAAAATATATCTGGTATTCATTAACACGATTTTTGAACTGTAAACATTTTTGGTACTGTAATTTAGAAAAGTTCAGAGCTATTTAGAAGTTTGACTAGTATATTTTAGAACAAAATCTGAGCTGGTTGTTTGGAAAGCTTAGATTTTTTACAATGCAATTGTATACACGGGATAGGATTGTTAAGAACCTCCCACCCCCCAGCCTGGACATAAAGCTGCTAGGCATGTGGACTGCAGCAATGAAGAATAGGGTAAAACCAACCCGCCTCATTCTTGTGTCAGTGGAGCTTTTGCTCCACCATGCTTTCTTAGCCAAGTTTCCATTGGTGAAACAGTGAAGAGGGTGGATTTTGCCATGGGAGAGTTACAAACAGCTGCTGTGGGAACAGAAAGGCAGGGAAAATTTTGTCACAATGAACACCTTTTGCTCACACAACCAGAGAATCAAATCCAGCCAGCCAGCTCCTGCTCATATGAGTGGGTCTTTAAATACATGATAGTACTCATGTGAACAATGGAGCCACTGAATAAGATTCATAGGCTATGAAATGACTTAAATTGCTACAAGAGTTTTGTTATTATTATCTACCTGATTATGCAACTATGCATTTATATAGATGTCCACTGATGTAAAGGAATGTTACTGGCCAACAGGAAAACTTGCACATGTGCTTCTACAACTTGGACTAGGTCAGTCTACTGACCTGGACTATCCTAGTGTCTTATTAGTTATGGAACCCCACTAGCTCTCATACCCCAAAATGAAGATATCAGATCTAGTCTGAACTTAGGTTCATTCATTATAGTCTAAATAGTGTAAATAATTAAACTTGTTCCTCCACTATGCAAGTTCCCTAAGAGATTACCCACTGTGTTTGCTGGCATTTGGGTAACTTATCCTGGCCCCAAGCTCAATAGGGCCACAGCCTTTGCTTTTCCTTGCCTGCTCCAAACTTGTGTAGAGATGTTGCCCTTCATTCCCATCCCTGTCTTACTATATAGTGTAACAGTTCAACTGTTGATGCACAGAACTGAAGGATTAATCTCCCAGTCCTCTGGGACTGTGCAGCCAGCAGTGGCTGGTTTGGGTGCCCCCTCTTCCTTGGTTACTCCAGGGTGCTTGCCAATCTAATTAAACAAGCCCTTAATCTACACAAATCCTACCAATCTCAATTAGGGCCTCTTCAGCCCCTCAGAATCAGACCATGTTGTATAACCCAGCCCTGCAACAACAAATATGAAGCAGGTGGGGCGGGGAGTCCATTTCCCCACCCACCATAGTTTGGTTTCTCCAGTTGTCTGAGGGAGATGGGTGCAAAATCATCCCTGCCACTATTTGAGCAGAAACATGCTTCTTTCAAAAAGATGAATCCACTTTTTACGGAGTAACATGGCATTAAACAGTATGGAACAACCAAGGCACGATCTGACAGTGGTGAAAGTCAATAAAGCAACATCAGTATCACATGACATTCCCCTTGCTTCTTCACCAGCTTCAAAGCACCTGAAACCATGCCTTCTGTCCTTTGAATAACTTGGGTCCCGATCACACGCAGAACTAGCTGCGTGATACGCACAAATGCCGGGTGGGTTTTATGGGCATGATCACACAGGAACATCTGACAAGCGTCCCGCACCCGTTGCCAACCTGTTTTGCCCCGCTGAAGAAGTGGAGTTAAAAAAATACTGGGGAAAGTGCAGTATCAGATGGGTTTGCAATGAACTGCAGATGGACTTTCCAGTGTGATCACCCTGGCGCGCTCCCATTCTCTCAGCAATTCCTCATTAGAGCTCACCAGAAAGACACGGCGAAGAAAAAAACCCGATTCACCTGCTGCTGCATCTGATCACGCAGTGGCGGGTCAGATTGATATGGCACAAATAGATTAATATGGTGCGTTATCTGGCACATGTGACCGCACTCTAGGTATTTCTTTTCTGTACAGCAAACCTTTTCAAAACTTGGAAAGGAATGTGCATGCATGTCCTGTCTTAATAGGGTTGCTTGGGAGAAGCCTGAGGATTGAGGGAGAAGCCTGGGGAAGGCAGGGTTTGGGGAGGGGAAGGAGCCTAGGGGGATATAATTCCCTAGGGGGACTGACCTCTGTTGCCTGGAGATCAGTTGTAATTCCAGTAAATCTACAGCTACCACCTGGAGTTTAGCAACCCTACCTCTTAATAGTCAGGTTTTTGGTTTTTTTTTTAAATATTCACTACCCCTACCATGCATACACAACTTCCAACCACAGATATTCCCATTCCACCTTGTTGTCAGGTTCAAAAGCAAGTAGATCCAAGCATTCTTTTGGTTAAGAAGGGCTTTATTGGAATACAGTGCTAAAACCCACAGTGGAGGGTCATTGTCAGGAATGGCGGGAGAAGCTGCTCAAGCAAGGTTATAGTGTGATGCAAAGTGCGACTAGCAAATGAAATGTAAGCGCGCGCGCGGGAAACTCCCGGCGGGAGAGTTACTTAATGGGCGGGAGACGACTCCCTCCTCCCCTCATCTTCACAGGACTGGAAAATTCTCATAAGCTCAAGAATAGCCCAAAGCCCGCATTCAAGGCCACTGTGATAAGACCGTGCGGCAGAGAAGAAGCTCCCACGTTACAGCAGGCATACCTACGCAAGCGCAATGCAGGGACGAGATAGGGAACACAGAACAATGGACTCAGTGAAAAATAGCAAACAGACATTTCTGACACTTGTGTTTTGTTATCACTTTTGTTGCTTTCCTCTGAGTCCGCTACAGTTTGCCTGTTTCCTTTCAAGCTGAGCAATGCCAAATAAAGCAATGTTTTTTTCCCATTCATATTGCACAATAGCATTGTTAAGTATGAGAGAAAGGTTGTATTTTCTGCCTTTGACATTGTCAGCACCTTCTCTACTGAAAGTTAACAACTCTCTATTGAGTTACTCTTCATTGTATGTGAAAGATGGGAGAATCCAAGCTGTTCCTTCCCAAAGGCAAAGTCCAAAGCAGCCTATTTTGCATAACCACCAGCCATGAGATCCATACCATGGAACTTGGTGTTGTTGAGCCCTTTCAGGAACTATTTCCCAAGTTGGTACCTGGGTTCAGGTCTGCTCCTGCTACACTGCACCCCGTCACAAACTCTGATGGTCCCCAAAGAGTATCTAGTGATGGAAACCCTCTCTTAGATAGGAGACCAGTGTCTGAGACTGATGCATTTCTGTGAATTTTAGGCAGATGTTCAGATAGAAGTGCATGGTTTGTGTGCTATGGAATTCAATAATGGTAGTGTGCTGCATCATATCTCCCTGGTTTGTATGGGAGCCAATAACAACATGTAAGAGACATAATTCACATTCTCAAGCCTGAATACAAAATTCAACGGGAAAAGTTAAAATGATCATTATTATAAAAAGGAATGCAGAACCCCACTGATGTATGCAACGTTTCTTTGTCCATAATTATGGTTTAGAATGAGTTGAATAACCTGGAGATATTTTGTACCATATATGCTAATAGTGCCTAAAATATTGTTTTCCTCCATTATATCTGTATTGCCTTATCTAAGAAATGACATGTTATAAGATCTACTGTCAAGACTGCAGAAATGAGCAGCTTTAAAATTCACAGTTCTCTGTGTGTGTTCCCAATCTGTTTAGATGTTTAGGAGAAATAGCCTAACATTATATATGTATTAGCGTTATATCACACCTTTCATTCATGAGCTCAGGGTAGCATACTTGTGGGTTACCCATTTTATCCTCATAACAACCCTGTGGTTAGGTTGAGAGAGTGCCACTGGCTAAAATTCACTCTCTGAATTCAATTCAAGATGCTCATCATCACCTTAAGATATTCAACACAGCCCTTCTCTGAGTTCCTCATCTTCAGGAATTAGGTGGGTGGCCATTTTTCCTGTCCAGTACTCAGCTCTGTCTGAGGCTAAATGTTTTCTAGGATGTGATCAATGCACAGCCAAACTGAAATGACTTAAATCATCTTTATTGAACTTCACATGCATTCAGAAGATCATTACTCATGATCTTATCTGATGGCTGGGTGGGAAAGTTACATCTTGTGATTCAGGTCAATTCTATAGCCCACAGTGCGAAAGAGATGGGTTTCCCCTCTCCTTGTGATAAGAATACACAAAGAAATGGAAAATAAAGTTCCTATCTTCATGCCTCTGAGCTCAGAAAATGACCCTTAATAATCCAGTCAGAGGGATGCTTTTGGGACACCTAACTGAGGACTACAATTCCCAGGGGCAACTGCTCTTAAAGATACACAGCAGTTTTACTAAACTATTATTACCTACAGTTAACACTGACTGGGAGCAGCACACTCCCTGCCTGGAATCCTACAGGTTCTACTACACACATGCATTGCTAATGAAGTCTTACAATTATGCATAATTGCCATGCACCACTACTAACTATGTTCTAGACAGAAAATTAAGGCATGCAAAACTTGAGTCTTCAGTCTTCAAGTTCTTCTTTGGTGCAGAGCAGGACTCCATCAGTTATTGGCCTGGTGAAAGTTTTGGTCAGCCGGGGCGGTCCTGTGGGCAATCATGTGTAACGACATGGACTTCAGTCTTACAGACCAGTCCAACCTTGCCAAGCAAGGTCCAATCTATGAGTCCGACAGGCCACGAGTTTCAGGGTGCATCTTTCTCCCTCAGCAGCACAACATCTCCTTCCTGCAGGTTAGACTTGACCTTTTCCCACTTGCGTCAGCTCTGTAAAGTCGGAAGATACTCTTACTTCCAGTGCTTCCAGAAGGTGTTCGTGAGGAGTTGAACTTGCCTCCATTGCTGTTTGAACATGTCTTTGGCCACAAAGTTTCCTTGAGATGCTGGCCATTCACCTGTCTTTTGTGTCAGCAAAGTTGCCAGTATCAGGATGGTTGGGTTCTCAGGATCTGATGACACTGGAACCAGAGGTCTGGCACTGATGATAGCAGAGACTTCCACCAGGAGAGTAGACAATGTCTTGTGTGTGAGGGAATGTGTTCCTGCAAGCATGGAATCTAGAATCCTGTGTGCAATGCCTATCATGAGCTCCCACGCTTCTCCCATATGTGAGGCATGGGAAGGATTGAATATCCATGTACAATTCTGGGCACTCAGATAATCGCTGAGTGTGGGATCAAGGTTGGTGCTTCTGTTTATTCCCAGCTCCCTGCATGCTGCTACGAAGTTTGTGCCACAGTCTGACCTGAGTAACTTGACAGGACCACATATGGCAAGGAATCTCCTAAGGGCATTTATGAAGCTGGAGGTATCCATGGACTCATTACCTCGATTACCTTGCTGTTGGCTTGCCCTCCTCTAGTTTTGCATGTCACCACACTCCAAACACATCGAGGCCTATGTTGGTAAAGGGGAACTCTATACTGAGATGGTCTGGTGGTAGATCGGCCATCTTCTGTTGCTGATAGAGCCCCTTGAGCTTATGACACTATATACATCTCTGAAGTACTGCAGCAATGCATCTCTTTGATCCAACAATCCACAGGCCTGCTGCCTGATGGCTCCTTCTGTGAGATGCTGACCTTGGTGATGGATCCTTTTGTGATAGTGTCACACCAGCAGGAGGGTGATGTGCTGCTTATCTGGGAGTATGATTGGATTCATCACTGCTGGTACCACATCAGTCATATTCAAGCATCCCCCTACTCAGAGTAGCCCATCATCATCAAGGAAGGGGGCTCAGCCTGAGGAAGGAGCTGGTCTTTGGCATTGTTTTCTCCTTTTTGAGACACTCAAGCTCCTATGAATAAGACTCACATTGCACACTGCATAGGATTAGCTTCTCTGCCCAACGTTGCTCATCTAGCTGGGTCAGCTCAGTTTTCTGGCGATACACATAGTGGACAATAAATACTATTCCTAGGACAAGTGGTGTCCAACAGGAGAAGCGTTCAAAGCATCATACCTCTATCAGATGGTGTCTCGTCTCAAACTTTGTCATCATGTAAATGATTTGAGGCTGTACCTCAACATCCTCATCTGGATCTAGGAGCTCATGGTGCTCTTCCTCATGTTGCGAAGGTCTGCCTGGGTGGAGGAGGAGTTCAGGGCCTTTTAGTCCGGTTGACTCAGCTGAGATACCAGAATAGAATGTGTTGCATGGTCCGCAGGATTTTGATCTGTGGGAACATATCTCCACTGCTCAGGACACGAAGACTGTCTGATGCATTCCACACTGTTGCTCACATACATGTAGAATTGCTGGTTCTGATTGTGTATGTAACCTAGCACCACTTTGCTGTCTGTGTAGAAGGCTGTGGCTTCAACTGGACATCCATTTCTCTCTGTATCATGTCTGCCTGCTCCACAGCCAACACAGCACTGCAGAGTTCTAGCCTTGGAATAGTGTGTTCTTGTTGTGGTGCTAGCGTAACCTTTCCCATGATGAAGCCCATGTGGACACAACTCTACCTGCTGGTGACCCTGAGGTATGCTACTGCTGCTATCGCCTTGGTGGATGCATTTGAGGAGACGTGCAGTTCTTTGCAGGAGGCGATGGCCAGCAAGATTGGAACATAAGTATGGGATAGATGTATGCCTTGTAGACTGCCAAGGGAGTCGCTCCATGCTTCCCAGTCTTGTCTTTGGTCAAGGGGAAGAAGTTCATCCCAATCTTTGGTTCCCTGGGAGAGTGTATGTAATAGGTGCTTCCCTTGTATCATCACTGGAGCTGCAAACCCCAAAGGATCGAACAGGCTGTTCACTATTGACAAACACCTCATCTGGTAAACTGCTTTTCTGAAGCTGGCACTTGAAAGGTGAAGGTGTCCCTCTTTAGATCTTAACTTAGATTGAGACTGCATTGGATGAAGGGGGTGTTGGGAGCATCATCACCCAGGTCTAGGTCCCTCAGACCTTTGACATGATCTTCTGGGTCAAATGCTGCTGACACTTGTATACTATTGGATGTGATTTTATGTGACTTAAGGCTTGCTGCAGCCAGAATCTTTTGCATCCTTTTCAACAAGTCTATGGCTTCCTCCAGAGTGGGTACAGACTTCAGTCCATCGTTGACATAGAAGTATCATTCCATAAATCACCTAGCATCCAGCCCATATTTCTCTTCTCCTATATGTGCGGTTTGGTGCAACCCATTGTTGGTGATTGCGGGAGATGGTGTCAGGCTGCTGTGCATTTTACTGTGCACCTGCCATGGAGGGGGGGGTTCCCTTCCCTTTGATGTAACTGTGGCTTGCCAAATGGTAGATCCAAATGTCCAGTGTGTCAGGTAGCCCTGCCATGATGGATGGAGGGGAGGGGAGGTTGGCTCTGGGCGCCTTAGTGGCGTGACAGGCGGGAGGTTGGAATCTGGGGAGTTGTTGATTTACGCTTAGGGTGTGAGAATGGAATGTAGCTCTGGTTACCCCTATCTCCTGCAGACGGGACATTCTGACCTTGAGGAATCAAGCTGCGAGCTTTCCTATCGCTTTCAAAGCTGCAGCTTTGCTGTGAATAATGGGGGCGTTGGGAACTTCATTAGCGTAGTAACTTTCGATTCCCAATCGCATGGTATTCTGTGACTAGGAGAAGGGGGGGTCCCCATTCACCCCCTTGCCCTGTATAACTGCTTGCTTTCTGTAACCAAGTCATTCTGAACAATGTACCTGCTTCAGTGAACCTTTCTCTTGCAGCTTTATAATAAATACTATCCTTGCTTGCATCACAAGGCCTGGTGTTTTGCTGACTAAGTTAGGACTCCTGACAGTTTGTTCAGAATCCCTCATCAACTTTCGGGACTGGTCGTAAACCCGCAACTCTACAATGAGTGACGGTGAAGAAGACACTCTCCCGATTGAAGAAGAAAAGGAGAAAAGGCCTCCAGGGAAAGACGTACCCAAGGAGACCCCTGACACACATGTGCCGAGACAATGGGGTGGGGAGTATGACTTTGGAGGGCCTTACGGAGACCCGTATGGGGCAGCCTATGGAGGGGTGACCCACCGAGTTGGGCGCAGACGAGACTGGGTGAAACCCTTGGCTGAGACCCACGAAGCGTGGTTTGGGACCCCGAGAGCCTCCATGGGAGCTAGTCACCCCGAGAGGTTGGTCCGAAAGCTCATCACAGCGGAAGCCCCGGAGGACACCGGTCGAGACACCGAGAGCCGCGAGGGTGCCGTGGTGAGGAGGAGGTGGAGTGGGGAGCCGAGCCAAGACCGCCTGATGCGCTTCCTGGACGAATCCCTCGCACGCATCCCACAGATGATCGCGGAAGGGATACGGGAAGAGCGTGAGCGGCAGAGACGCGAGGAACCACCAGACCGTGTTCCTCCCGACCAGCGCCCGGCGCCGGACCAAGACCAAGGGAACGTACCAGCCGGCCCGCCAGACCAACCAGCGGGGCCAGGACCTGGGCAACCACCCCCTCGCCCTTGGGGGTTCTTGCCATCTAAACCGGCAGAACTTCTGGATGCTGATTTCGATGGAGACCCCGAAAAATTCCCGTTCTTCCTGGTGAGAGCCGAGAGGTTTATCGAAACCTGGGGTCACCTTTTCCAACGGGAAGAGCGCATGGTCGATGTCATAGCAGCCCACTTGAAGGGAGCGGCCGCAGACTGGTATGTGGGACTCCACCAAGATGATGGGCGTGAGCTGAGAGAGATCAATTCTTTCATGTGGGCCATGAAAGAGCAATTCGAAGATGTGCACTCTACTAAAGCAGCCAAGGCAATGATCCGAAGCCTCAAACAAGGCGCGAGGTCGGTGAGAGACTACACCTCGGAGTTCCGCAGATGTGCCGCTAAACTCCGAGGGGAAGGGAACCTGGTAGACTTCTACAAGTGGGGGCTCAACGCGGAGATCCGCCGAGAAGTCACCAGGAACCAAGACCCGAACACCCTCACGGGATGGATTCAAGCCGCCATCACGATGGAGAACCGGCTGAAGACCATCAAACTGGATGACGCCGCAGCGATGGCTAACAGGGGTCCCACGCCTGCAGCGAAGGGGAAACCCCTTGCCCCGAATCCGAAGCCGAGAGACGGTACCAGGGAACTCCGAATGAAGCAAGGTCTTTGCCTCAAATGCGGAGAAGGAGGTCATTTCGCCGCGAACTGCCCAACGTCTTCTGCACCGGCCGGGGCGCCAAAAGGAGTCAAGAAGAAATTTGACACATCTACACCCAAACAGGTGGCGAAACCGAAGGGGGCGAAAGCCTTGCAAGCTAAACCGCTCAGCGAGGCATCCGACTCATCCGATGGCGAGACCGTGCCGCAGGGAAACGAGCCGGACCTGCTGTAAACAGCGCTGAACAGCAGGTCCCACACTCCCAGGCGCAGAACTCGGTGAGCAAACCCCCCTCTCTTTTCTTTCTCACAGTGACTGTAATGGACCCGGGTCTATTGACCCATGTGAGAGTACGAGCTCTCATTGACTCTGGGTGTGGGAGAGACCTCATCAATCCCACACTAATTACGGGACTAGGGGCGAAAGTTGTTAAACTAAATGAACCTTTAATTTTTACTCAAATGGACGGGTCCACTATGAAAGAACCCTGTAAATACGAGACTGTACCCTTGAGGGTGGGACTCGGGCAACACTGGGAAGAAAGATCTTTCGTGGTTAACCCTGCAGCCCGCTTCCCTCTGGTTCTAGGGAGCCTGTGGTTCTTTGACCACGATCCGCACGTACTATGGGGGAGGGGAAGGTGAACTTCATCTCCGGGAAATGCCGGTCTCACTTGTGGAGGAAAGAGTGGGGACCCATGACGGGGGGCAACTCCTAGTGACGGCGGGGGTGGCAGACGCGGAACTGGAAAGCATCCCCCCGAGTACCACGACCTGGCCCCTGTGTTTGGGGAGGAGGAGGCCGATGAATTACCCCCCACAGAAACTCAGACTGTGCAATCGAAATTTTGCCCAACCAAAAGTTGCCAAAGGGAAAACTGTATTATATGAGCCCCTCGGAAAAAGTGGAACTGCGAAAGTTCATTGACAAAAACCTCAGTAGGGGTTTTATACGGCCAGCATCCTCCCCGTTTGCGGCTCCGGTGCTTTTCCGGAAAAAAAAGGACGGGGGGTTGCGGCTATGCACTGACTATCGTGGTTTGAATGCAGTGTCTAACACAAACGCTTACCCCATGCCCCTCATAAAAGACTTATTGGCGGCGGTGGCTGGGGGGAAAATCTTCTCGAAGTTAGACCTCCGAGATGCCTATTTCAGAGTCCGCATTCGGGAGGGGGATGAATTTAAGACGGCGTTCAACACACCCCTGGGCCAGTTTGAATATCTGGTCATGCCGTTCGGACTCCAAGGGGCCCCGGGGTCTTCATGAACTTAATTAACGAGGTGTTGCATAAATATTTGTTCAAGGGGGTCCTTGTTTACCTTGATGACATCCTTTTATATTCCCCCGACCTGAAATCTCATGTGAAACTGGTGCGGGAAGTACTACAAACGTTGCACAAGCATAAACTGTTTGCCAAACTGTCCAAGTGTGAGTTTCACAAAATGGAGATCCCTTTTCTGGGCTACCGCATATCTCAAAAAGGAATTGAGATGGACCCTGACAAGATTAAGGATGTAGTAGGGTGGGAGGCCCCCAAAACGCGGAGGCAACTCCAGGGTTTCCTCGGATTCGCGAACTTTTATAGATCGTTCCTATCAAACTTTGCCCAGGTGGCTCTCCCTTGACTGACTTATTGAAAACCAAGGGGAAGCCACCCGAATGCACTCGACCTGGAGCTAAATTGGAATGGTCACCAGAGTGCCAACGGGCTTTTGACAAATTGAAAACCCTTTTTACGTCTGAACCGGTCTTAGCCCACCCTAATGAACTTAAGAAATTCATTGTTCAAGTTGACGCTTCAGACGTTGCCATGGGGGGCGATCCTCCAAGAGGGAGAGGATGGGAAACTGCACCCCCTTGCCTATGTTTCAAAGAAATTTAATGATACTGAACGGAATTGGTCGGTGTGGGAGAAAGAAGCGGGATCGATCCGTTTGGCGCTGGCTACTTGGCGCCATTGGCTTGAGGGGGCGCGAGGCCCGTTCGAGGTCTGGACTGATCACAAAAACCTCGAGCTGCTCCGCTCCCCCGTTCCTTAAACGCCAAACAGCTCCGCTGGGCTGATTTCTTCTCCAAGTTTAACTTTACACTGCACCACTTCCCGGGGACGTCGAACTCGCTGGCTGATGCGCTGTCCCGCCTCCCGCAACACGACAGTAAGAGGGAGGAGATTCATGACTCGATTTTCACTCCCTCCCAACTGGGAGGGGCAGTTACCACTCGGAGGCAGGCTAAACTCTCCCCCCTGTCGCCAGACCCTCCTCCAAAGGACTGGGTGGTGAAATTCTCTACAGCTATGACGGATGCGGATAGGGAGGAGGTGGAGGGGGAAGAAGGAATATTCCGTGATGTGCACGGCTGCTGGACTAAGAACAATAAACTCTTTGTCCCACGTTCCCTTAGGGGGGAGGTGATGGGGTGGGCGCACGGGTCGAAACTGGCTGGACACACAGGGTTTGTGAAATCTCTCCAGCTTCTACAAAGACAGTTTTGGTGGCCGGGGCTAAGAAAAGACATTTCCCTTTTCACGTCTGGGTGTCAAACGTGCTTGATGAGTAAACCTCGGCCCGGCAAACCCCCGGGTGCGTTACAACCCCTCCCCACGCCGGCTCGGCCATGGGAAGTGATCTCTATGGACTTTATTACGGACCTACCCCCTAGCGGGGGAAAACTGTCATATGGGTGATAGTGGACTTGTTTACCAAACAGGCTCATTTTGTTCCGTTTGCCTCTATCCCCTCTGCCAAGAAACTAGCCTCTGCGTTTTTGCAACACGTAGTGAGGCTCCACACTTTACCTGCTAAGGTGATCTCGGATAGGGGGGTGCAATTCGTTTCACGATTCTGGAGTGAACTTATGTCACTGCTTGGGGTGGAGAGGGGGTTAGCAGTGCCTACCATCCAGAATCCGATGGGCAGACCGAACGTGTCAATCAAACTTTGGAACAATATTTGCGGTGTTTTTCCAACTTTCAGCAAGACGACTGGCATTCTCTTTTGCCTTTAGCTGAGTTCTGTTACAATAATACTCAGCACTCGTCGACTGGAATGTCCCCATTTAAAGCGGTACATGGATACGACGCCCCGCCGCTGCCATTTTTGAATTCTCCCGATCTCCCGGCGGGAGACGCTGGAGACTGGTGCAAACACTTACAAATGGCGTGGGGTTCGTTAGCCAAGACTCTAGAAGAGGCTAAGGCGGCTTACAAACTCCAGGCCGACAAGAAACGTAATCTTGCCTGGATCCCTAAATGTGGGGAGTTTGCCTATTTATCCACGCAACACTTGCGTCGTATTCAGCCGAGTCGCAAGCTCGGTTGGAAATTTATCGGTCCCTTTGAGATTGTGACAGTGATTAACAATGTAACTGTTGAACTTGCTTTGCCCAAGTCCCTAAAGTCTGTTCATCCTGTTTTCCATGTAAGGCTTCTACGCCAGGCGCCTGAGGAGAACAAATGGAGACCACAACGACCGACCCCACCTCCGCTGCTGGTGGGGGGGGAACCTCACTACGAAGTATCGCAAATCTTGGACTCTAAGATCTCTCGCAATCGCTTGTTTTATCTGGTTGAATGGATTGACTTTGGGCCGGAACAGAACAGAGGGAGTGGGTGCGGGCGGAAAATGTTCTGGCCCCCCGGCTTATCTGGGCGTTCCACAAGTTGTACCCCCATAAACCAAAGGGGTAGGCTTATTTTCGAGGGGGCTGCATGTCAGGTAGCCCTGCCATGATGGATGGAGGGGAGGGGAGGTTGGCTCTGGGTGCCTTAGTGGCGTGACAGGCGGGAGGTTGGAATCTGGGGAGTTGTTGATTTACGCTTAGGGTGTGAGAATGGAATGTAGCTCTGGTTACCCCTATCTCCTGCAGACGGGACATTCTGACCTTGAGGAATCAAGCTGCGAGCTTTCCTATCGCTTTCAAAGCTGCAGCTTTGTTGTGAATAGTGGGGGCGTTGGGAACTTCATTAGCGTAGTAACTTTCGATTCCCAATCGCATGGTATTCTGTGACTAGGAGAAGGGGGGTCCCCATTCACCCCCTTGCCCTGTATAACTGCTTGCTTTCTGTAACCAAGTCATTCTGAACAATGTACCTGCTTCAGTGAACCTTTCTCTTGCAGCTTTATAATAAATACTATCCTTGCTTGCATCACAAGGCCTGGTGTTTTGCTGACTAAGTTAGGACTCCTGACACAGTGTCTGCTGTGGTTATTATTCTGTGTTTTGTATACAGGGGCTACGTGCTAGGGAGGGCGTAGGCAATGGATAGGTTAAGGGGGGTGTTGTTTGACTGTTAAAGGATAGTGGGGAAATACAAGGGGGTGATTGGGTCTTGGGTTTTATTACTCCTATTTGAAACTGATATATCTGTAACCTTAACACATTCACCCTCAGTTCTAACAAAGAATTTGTGCAGAGGGTATCTATCACTGATCTCAATAAAGTTAGTTTCTCTCAAACTGGCTGGCGTTGAGAACTGATTTAACCGGGACTCTGACAGATGGGCCATTTCCAAAGACATGCACCCTCATGCAATATTCAGTGGCTTGCTGGCAATGTTGTTCATCTCTGAACCACAAGAATCACAAGTAGTTGTGGTGGTCTTCTCAGATGAGGAAGGAGTAAAACATCTGCTGGATGTCTGCAATGACAGCTATGGCTTCCTTCCTGAAGCAGATGAGCATGCCAAGTAGGCTGTTGGTCAAGTCTGGCCCTGTGAGGAGGACCCTGTTCAGTGAAAGAACTTGGATTTGTGTGATGGCATCGAAGGCCACTCGGATCTGACCTGGATTCTGTGGATGGTATACTCCAAAGTAGGGGAGATACCAACATTCCTCATCTTCTTTCAGAGGAGGCATGAGTTCTGCATGCTTGTTTTGAAGCATTTTGTCCATGAATTCCACAAAATGTACCTTCATCTCAGGCTTCCTTTCTAGAGTCCTGTGCAAGGGGCTGAGTTGAGATAGGGCCTGTTTGCAGTTGTTGGGTAAACACTGCCTAGGCACATGGAAAAGGAGCAGAGCCATCCAACTTCCAAATTCTTCTTGCCTGAATCCCTTGTCCATCAGCTGCAGAAACTATTTGTCCTCCTTAGATGGAGCGGGTTCATTGTCATCCTTTGTTGTCTGGAACACTGTGTCTCCCAAGACAGAATCCCTTTCAATCAGCATGAAGTGTTCTGGACATGGCTTCAGGTGGAAGGGTCACCTATTGCCCAGGATGCTTGTGGTGAAGACGCTCTTCTAAATTGGCATATGCAGGCGATCTACACACATGTTCCCCACGATGACCCATCCCAGCTCTTGTAGAGCATCACATTCCTACAATGATGGCAGGGGGAACTGGGCTTCACTGTCGAGGGATTCAATCTGGAATCCGACAACTATCCTCCCTGCCATGCACTGGACACCAGCACACGTCTTCAGACCTTCCTCACCCTGTAGATTGAAAAGCTTGAAGAATGCTGGACTGCCTAAGGACTGATTGCTTTGTCCGTCTAAGATGAGATAAATCTTTGCAGCCTTCTCCAGATGAACTGTAGGGAAAACTTTGGCAAGACATATCTGATGGCAGGACCTTTGACCCTTTGTGGTGCTGCAAACCTGAGTGCAGTGGGCACCAACAGGCTGAGTGTAAGTACTGATGCTTCTGTTTAGGTTGTCATGGTAGAGGAGCTAGGCATGGGTTGCTGTGGCAGATTGGAGTCCAGAGGCAGGGCACCAGGGTGCAGAGTTGCTGTCACACATGACACTTGATTACAGCATTACAGTCCTTGGCTATGTAGTCCTTGGACTTGCAGCAGTTGAAACATAACTGGTACTCCTTGATCAAAGCCTTCAGCTCCACCAGTGGTTTCATTCTGAACTCTCTGCATTTGTTCAGTGGGTGTGGCTTCTTGTGAAACAGACAAAATGGCTCTGTTCTCTCTGTTGGCTTTGTTGCCTTCCACTCCAATGGCCTCTCCCTTTTAGGTTTTGCTGGGATAGCAGATAGTTCTGTTTTCCTCACAGACACCACTGTTTTAACTTTGGTGTCTCATAGAGGCCCACGTATGCCTTTGTGGGAGCTGTGGTCAGCACTGGAGGAAACACAGGAGTCATCTGCGATCCCATGAACTCTGGTGCTGTGGGGCTGAGCATCTTGGTCTCTATTCCATCAAGTGGGTGAATGTATGTGTTCTGCTCCTGAACATAGTTCAGTACTCATTGAGACAGGTCCTGTTCCCTGAGTTCCACTGGGTTGAAGTTCAGCTCTGGATTCCAGTATCCATCTTGTAGAATCTTGGCATGAGCAGCCATTTCCTTAAGTTCCTTGTGAAATGACTTTATCCTTGCCTTCCTGTCATCCTTTTCTGCCTGTAACTTGCCAGTGTCTCTCCTCAGGTTCTCTTCCTTCTTGGCAAACTCTGCTCTCTTGACTGCCATCGCGGCATCGGTCTTCACCTTAACTAACTTTGTGGCATCTGTCTTATGCCCACAAGATGAACAACTAGGGGCAAAAGAGTGAGAAGACTTGTGAGAGACCTTGGAACTGCAGGACCTGTGGGAGACTTCTGAATGGCAGGACCTGTGGGAAACCTCCAAATGGCAGAACCTGTTAGAGGCCACAGTGTGTTGGGACTTGTAAGAGATCTCTGAACAGCAGGATCTTTGGGAGACCTCTGAATAGCAGGACTTGGAATGCTTGGTTGAGGAATTCTTTGGTGTGCTTCTTGCTGAGACACCATTTGGAGGAGGCAGATCTTGGTCGAGAGCAGCACCTACATTGTGCTCTTGGTTGGAAGCATCTTTGCCATTGTGCCTGCTTTCAGCCAAGTGGAGACGCCTGACTTCTTCCTCAATGCGCTACCTAAGCCCTGCTGAGCAATCTCACGGGCATCTTCTCTTGCCTGGATGTCTGCCTAGAGGCACTGCTTTTCTTCCAGGGCTTCAACTGTGTTCGACTGATGCATACAATACTGCTCCCATAATCTTTCCACTCTGTGTAGTGAGCTGCAAGGACTTTTCATATCTTGCACATATGTGTCAGGCTGGTAGTATTGGCTGCTGCATCTATGTCTTTCTGAATCTTTTCCTGAGTCTTCTTCGACTTCTTGTACAAGTTTATCTTGTGTACAAGCAAATATTTGTGCATCCCAGGGGTTCAATTCATTTCTCGTCCCCACAGCACGTACATATTCTTGGCTTTTGCACTTCCATTTATGTCAGCGTTGGGGTCTGCCAAGCTACCTGTGGCTTTTCCCATGATTTTTTAAAGAAAAAAATAAGTCCTTAAAATTTGTTCAAATTTGCACTACTGGATCCCACCCACTGGGTGGCACTATTGCATCAACACCGTTGCATTGATGTCACTTTGTTTGTTCAAGCACATAGATTTATGCCAAATTACTTTTCTTGCAGTTCCTAATTCTGCCGCCAGGAGGCTGCTGCAATTTTTGCTATGCTAGCTGCAGCCACTAGATGCTGATGCTTGAGCTCGCTTTGCTAGCTTGCCTCCTGTCTTGCTCCCTTGTTACTGCCACTTAACTGAGTAGATTCTGTTATGGTCAAAGCTGATTGCTAGTTCCCACTTTTGCTGTGGGACTTTGTAGCTCTTTTCCTATTAGGAGGGTTTGATTTCAGTGTTTCAGGCAGATAAAGAAGCTGAGCTGAGATGGGCAAGCGTCTGTGAGCATAGGGAAGCTTTTCAACACAATAGGGCTGTTTGCATGTTAATACTCTGGAATGCAACAATTAAAGAGGCCAGAGAAGCAGCATGCATTTGATTTTCTGGGGAGGCTATGCAGTGTCTAGTGCCTAGGCTAAGCTTTTCTGTTTATACGATGGGAAGACACAGAGAAACTTTGTTTGGCATGCAATAAAGGTTTCTTGGGTCGTAGGTAGAAAAAGGCTTGCTTGGAAAGCTCAATTGAGAAAAGGTGCATTGCTGGGAGGGCTGGAGAGATATGTATGCAGGTGCCTAGATGAGTCACTTACTTGTAACAATTCAGCTTGTAGTTAGTTTGCTGTCCTTGCAACCTTTATCATGCACATTAGAAACAGCTTTGATGATTTTTTTCTTTAAGGGCTGGAGAATGGAGGGGAAAATGCATCATCTCTCTTTCTCACTTTTCCTGTCCAGCGCTAGCTTCGGCTGAACTCAGCACTTTCTAGGTGTGAGCAATGCACGACCGCTGAAGAGACTTAAATCATCTTTATTTCACTCAACATGCATTCAAAAGATCATTACTCATGATATAAGCTGATGGGTGGGTGGAAAAGTTACATCTTGTGATTCAGGTCAATTCTATAGCTGCTGTGAGAAAGAGATGAGTTTCCCTTCTCCTTGTGGTAAGGATACACAAAGAAATGGGAAAGAACTATAAAATCCCTATCTTTGTGCCGCTGAGCACAGGAAATTACCCTTAATGAGCCAGTCAGAGGGATGCTTTTGGGACACCTGAGGACTACAATTCCCAGGGGCAACTGCTCTTAAAGATACACAGCAGTTTTACTAAACTATTATTACCTACAGTTAACACTG
Organism: Gekko gecko; assembly: GCA_029375565.1. Lineage (NCBI taxonomy): Eukaryota > Metazoa > Chordata > Lepidosauria > Squamata > Gekkonidae > Gekko > Gekko gecko. Next base: position 78,433,929 of record JAPDNY010000003.1, on the reverse strand, counting down.
ACTGGGAGCAGCACAGCCACCAAACATTAGGCCTTCTGTGCACTGTCCCCTGTCTTTGGAATTCTCTCCCAGTAAAGATTTGGCAACCAGCTAGTTTTTAGACACCAAGTTTTTGGTTGATGTCTCGGTTTGCTTTGTCAATATTTCTTCCATTTCTCTCTTGTTTTAAATGCTTAGTGATATTTTAATAGTTGTTTTTATTATCTGGAATATTTTTACTGTTGAGTCTATTTTTATTTTTTAATTTTGATTGTGTTTTAATGGCAAATTGGAAAGTGTAGAAAGCCTCTTCAGCTGAGAGCTTGCAGCATAAACTGTTCCTAAACAAATATATAAGTGAGTTAGTCTGAGCAGAGAATTAAAAATAAGATTTTCCACTCAAAGTCCAACATTCCGTCCATCATAACATATTGCTCGTGGTACGTTCGCCATACCCAGCATTACAAAACTTGCCACATCCTGTATTACTCATGTAGTGTCCCACCCATAGTCAGTACTAGTGCTACTCATGGTTTCATTGGAACCATATTTGTATGCTCAACATAGTTAGGGTTGACAACCTCCAGGTGGGGCCTGAAGATCTCCTGGAATTACAATTGATCTCCTGGAATTACAATGGAGATCAGTTCCCCTGGAGAAAAATGGCTGCTTTAGAGGGTGGACTCTTTTGTAATATCCTGCTGAGTTCCCTCCCCTCCACAGGCTCCACTTCCAAATATCCAGGAATTTCCCAGCCCTACTGTTGCCAGGCCTGTGCCTGCAACCCTGGGTGTTTTTTTTTAGGCAGGGCTATGACCAGCTCATGGGTCATGGTGGCTTAGAGGTTAAGATGCTGAGCTGTAGACTGGAAGGTCTGTAGCTCGGCAGTTTGAGACCTGAGTGCTGCATGACGGAAAGAGCTCCCGTCTCTGGCCCCAGCTCCTGCCAACCTAACAGTTCTAAAGCAAGAAATTGCAAGTAGATAAATAGGTACCGCTTCGGTTGGAAGGTAACAGCGTTCCATGTGTTTTGGCATTTAGTCATGCCAGCCACATGACCATGGAAATGTCTTCAGACAGTGCTGGCTCTTTGGCTTGGAAACAGAGGTGAGCACCGCCCCTAGAGTTGGGATTCGACCAGCTTTCAAACAAGGGAAACCTTTACCTTTATGTTCAACTCTGGAAATGACATCACTTCTGGCTGATGCTCTAAGACCCCTCGAAATCCCTATGGTAAAAGCCATAGAGATTCAGAAGCATTGCTAGAGCATCACTTAAACACAGCATCACTTATGGGGTCAGTCATCATTCCCTGCCCCCTTTTCCCATGCACTGGGCAATTGCCTGACAAGAGTGGGCAGTTGAGAAGCCTAGATCATCAGTAAGGTGTCTACAAGCAACTAGTGCACCTACTAGTCTAATCGAAGAGCCATTGTGACCTTACATACAGGAAGTGATGCATGCACAGGACGTGCACTTGCCCATCTACCTTTCTTAGTCAGGTAACTGAGGAGAGCTTGAAATGTGGAGAGAGGGGAACTGTGTCCTTAACTATGTGAACATGTGGGGTTCAAGGGTGCATGCCCCTAGCACTGCAGAAGTGAAAGGGAGAGGTGATATAGGTGGTGCCATTTTTGCTGTGGGAACAAAGAGAATTGCTGGGTAGAGAAGGAAACAGAGGTCAAGTGATATGTACCAGGCCATATGAAGCATTTGCATTGTGGCTTCTTGGTTGAGAAATCATACCCTTTTATACTAGAGCACAGTGGTTTTCATATAATTTCTAGTAAACTTTGAAGATCCTTAGAATGCTATTAGTTGTTCCTCATTATTTTCACTAAGGGTGGACAAGCTTTCTTAAATGACAACGTATCTGTCATGTTTTATTTCTTCCTGAAATGCTCATGGCTCAGGGAAGTGTCAGGTAGTTCAAGACTTCAAGAGATTGACACTGGGAAGAGCAGCCATGAAAGAGTTAGAAAAGATTCTTAAGGGTAAAGATGTGTCACTGGTGACCAAGATCAAGATAATTCATATGATAATATCCCTTATTACCATGCATGGGTGTGAAAGTTGGGAAGTGAAGAAAGCTAATGGGAAGAAAGCTGATTCATTTGAAATGTGGTGTTGGAAGAGAGTTTTACAAATACCATGGACTGCCAAAAATGCTAATAAGTGGGTTCTAGATCAAATCAAGCCTGAACTCTTCCTAAACGTGAAATTGACTAAATTGAGGCTATCATACTTCGGTTATTAGTTGCTGTAGATTTCCCGGGTTGTGTGGCGTTGGTCTTGGCATTGTAGGACCTGACGTTTCGCCAGTAGCTGTACCGGTGAAATGTCAGGTCCTACAATGCCAAGACCACGGCCATACAACCCAGGAAATCTACAGCAACGAATGAACTCCGGCTGTGAAAGCCTTCGACAACATACTTTGGTTACATTATGAGAAGACAGTCACTGGAAAAGACAATAATGCTAGGAAAAGCTGAAGGCAGCAGGCAAAGAGGAAGACCCAATATGAGATGGATTGACTCAATCAAGGAAGTCATGGCCTTCAGTCTGCAAGATCTGAGAAAGGCTGTTAATGATAGGACATTTTGAAGGACATTTTCATAGGGCTGACATAAGTTGGAAGCAACTTGAGAGCACTTAACACACACACACATACAAAATATGGGTGAAGCATTTTGAATGTTCAAAGCCCCATTGTGGTAAATGCTAACAGTACATGAGTGACATCATCAAAGCTTGGTCAGTTTCGTTAATATAGTCATATGTCCCAGGAGACTGGGCTTACATGGCAAGCTCAGGAGACACTGATCTAGAATGCATTCCCTAAAGGTAGAAAGTTTGAAAATCTCTGCGGGTTGGATCCTACCTTCTCTCCTGCATTTCCATTCATCTGGGGAGGGGATTTTCTCTCCCTCCTACTGCAAACCTATGTTGTACCCCACTCAGTTCCCAAGGATTCACTGACCCCCAAATTCTGCATTTTGTGTAACACAACCAGTGGGCCAAGGAAAAATCTGACTGTGCACTTTGCTTAGGATACAGTCCTGTGACGGTATATATTTCCACTCTAGTGGAAGACATTTTGCATCCAGAGACACCGCAATTATGAAAACATATTTTTCTGGTCTGACCTTGGTTCAGTCATAAGTTCTTTCAGAGCTGTTCTCTCAAGGGCAGTTCTCAAAAGAGCTCTCTCAGTTCCACCTACCTCACAGGGTGTGTGTTGTGGGAAGAGGAAAGGAAAGGAGATTGTAAGCCGCTCTGAGACGCCTTCGGGTAGTGAAGGACGTGGTATAAATCCAGGCTTTTCTCTTCTTCTCTTCTAATTTGGGCATAGTTTTTTTTTTTTTTTAAATTAACATTCAAATCCACAGTTTTCATCCCTTGAAATATGTGCCTTCACATAATTTAACTTGTTTCAGTGTTCTGGTGTTTATCGTAATGTGCATAATTCCTTTGAATTTCTGTAATTTGCCTTAATTTGTTTCATTTGTCCTTGTGAATGTGAAATGGACACAAACCAATTTAGAGAAATCCATGATTAAAAAAATGCAGCTCTCAGCAGATTAGGTGATATGCTTTTGCATTATATGGTGCATTTTTTAAACTAATTATGACTTATCTAAGGAAAAGTCACTACCCCATATTCTGATTTCATGAAGTTTTGCTGTTTAACTCTGTACATATTAGACCTGATTGGCCAGCCCTAAACTGATCTTTCAATATGATTTTCAGCTACTGAGGAGGGGAATGTTTCTCTTATTCCTCCTGATATTAGCTTCAAGCTCCAGCAGGCAAGTTCTGCTCAGGGAGGTGGCTTCCATATACAGGCAAATGATATACAATGTACACCAACATTGCTTTGTTCATCGTTTCCAGAGTAGACCCATAGCTACAGGTGGGGGATGGTTTGTGGGGATGAAGCCTCTTTATTAGGGTTGGCAACCTCCAGGTGGGGCTTGAAGATTTCCCCAAATTGTGATTGATCTCCAGATAGCAGAGATCAGTTCTCCTGGAGAAAACAGCTGCTTTGGAGGGTGGATTCTATGGTATTACACTTGCTGTGGTCCCTCTACTCCTCAAACCCCCTATCCCCTGCCTTCACCCAACAAATCTCTAGGAATTTGCCAACCCAGAGTTGGCAGCCCTACACCTTATAACTACACCAGCACCCCCTTGCTGAATTTCCTGTTTTCGTTGTTTTAATGCCTCCAGTTCTTTTCCTTAGATAAAAAGAGACCTCCCTGCTGAATAGAGTCAGCAAGCAGAGGAACAGCCAGGGACACGTTGTAATGCAATACAATGTATTATTCTAACAAATTTAAACTACCAAAATAATCCCAAGTGCACTACAAAAACTGTGCTCAAATACATAGAAAATTATACACAAAATTATACAATATCATTCAACAATTCATACATAAGTAAGAGAATCACAATATTACATTCATTTCTTAACGAAGGCTCCAGATTGTTTCTTCGTTTCGCTCCTGGACTTCCTCAGATGTAAATTCTCTCGCATTTGATACACTCAAATCTTTTTACTACAATCAAAAGGTTAACAACTTTAATATCAAAAATAGAAAAATATAAATTGAAACATACTTACAGTAGAAATATTTATAATAAATATATATATTTTGTTTACCATTTAGTGAGTATTGTCTCTCCCAATATCCTATGTTTCTCCTTGTTTTTCACAGTTTACATTTCTAGAGATAAAGTTTATTATTACAAAATTTTATATAAAATATTATTCATTTATTTCTTTTATATAGTTTTATAATTCCACTTCATAAAGAGATAAACACCCACCAAATAGGAAACAGAGTCTTTTTAACAGGCTCCAGTCAAGTTTGCTTGACGAAGTACTCCCATTAAGTTGCATCCTAACCTAAAAGCTATGTTATATCTCTTATTCTATAAAGGGGAGGAGGGAAGAAAGGAAAAAAAAAACCTTTCTAAAATAACCTATTTAGCCTAAAGAGCCATACTCATCACGAGAAACATGGACTTAACTTCATCTTTAAATATGGCATTCGTAATGTGAGAGAAATGTATAAATGTTAATTACACATAGAAACGTTAAGGCATTCTAGCACTTGCAAGCCCACAGCAAACTTGACTGGAGCCTGTTAAAAAGAATCTGTTTCCTATTTGGTGAGTGTTTATCTCTTTATGAAGTCCTCAGGCAGATTTTAGTGATAGATTGCATATTTTTGTCAGAAGTCCCTCAAATTCATGTTTGAGTTCTTTCAGGTGTATGCCATCATGGCCTGGTGATTTGTCAGTTTTTAATTTGTCCATCAGTCATAGGACCTCATCTCTCTTCACCTCAGTCCAACTCAGGTCTTTTGACACCCCTCCTGAAATCAGCTGTTATGGAGTGGTGTATGGAAGCAATATGTGGTATTTTTCTTTTCCTTTTAAACGATTAACCTAATATTGACTCTAAGTTGTTCCAGCTTGACCCCTGTAAAAGAGTGCTAATTTGACATCTGTGAACTGTCCCAGTAGAAGACCTTGGTGGGTTTTTTTTAAGTGTTCCACACCTGCAAATAATAATTAGTTATTTGGCCTTGATTGGCTGGCAGGTTGTTTAATGTCAGATGCCTTTCTTTAGAATTGTCAAGTTCTCCAGATAGTCAGTCAATCACCAGGCTTCATAAGAAGATAGCATTTATTAAAGACTAAGCATAGAGCTACATGAACAAGTACTTTGTCAGTGATGCCAGTTAATACAGAACAGCATCAATTATAGCCAGTTTGAAATGCCCCCCCACATACAAGCCAATGGTTACATCTCGCGCGCGTGGCAAAGCAGAAAAACAACACCCCTACCAGAATATCCTCAAAGGCCAAAGAGGCCTGGGACCCAAGGTCAGATGTGTAGATAAGGAGCTGAACAGACACAGTAAATTAGAGTGCCTGGAGACTCTCTGTTACTCCCGCATTCCAGAATAATGAAAGATGTCTCTTTCCCCCCGCATCCTCAGCAATGGCAGGGTTACCTGACATTCTGCCCCCCTGATAATTGCTCCCTCCCTGGCTTGTTTGGGTAGTGCTGATGGAACCTGCGGAGGAGACGAGGGGCATTCACATCTTCTGCTTTAACCTATTCCCTGTGTTCCGGACCAAAATCCACCCACTCAATCAAATAGTACAGTTTGTTACGAGATCCTTTGAGTCCAGGATTTCAGATACTTCGTAATGTGGTTCCCTCTGATCATGAGAGGGGGAGACGCCGCTCGGTGAGGACACCAGGCATTTTCCCCAGGGTACCAACTCACCTTCCAGATCATGTGGGTCTGAGAGCATGAAACTTTGTGGATGCTGGTATGTTTGTTTTTGCACTGTCACCATACAGTGATTTGTTATTTTTCTTTGAATTATCTTCAATAAATGTTGTCAAGCCTTCCAAAAGCTGAAGCATGGAGCAGTGTTGTTAATGGGTGCCTCTCTTCCCTCCCCCAGAGCTGAACCAGAGAATGAAGAGGTAAGCCTTTAAAGACCAGAGTGTTTTGAGTCCTGCTAAATTAAATCTTGCTCTTTGCCAACTTGAGGCCTCGAACCCCTGCAGACTTTGGCAGAAGAACCGAGAGTGAAGATCCCGGTTCATACATGTGGACAAACACCTCCCATCTTCCACAGTTGTTGCCAGAGGCACTGCCTTTTATTCTTGGGTAGCCCCAAAACAGGGGTGCCCTACTTTCTAACCTGAAGTCCAAAAAAGCCAGGCACTCTCAGCTTGACCACAGAGTTGGGCTGCAAGTGGTCTGCAAAAAGATTTCATATTCAGGTTTCATAAGGTGACCTCAGAGCAAGCCTCCAGTCTTCCCCCTCCACCCAGCAGAGATTATGCTTATGGAATAACAATGAGTTCCAGAGGTAAGTCTTTAGAAGCCACCTGGCACTCTATAGCACCTCACCCAGCCTTTTGTGTCCTAAGTGTAAATTCTTTGTCTTTCTTGCCTCTGTCCCTCAAGATACCAGGATAAACCAATCCATCATTCAAATGTTTAGCAATCCTTCCTGATGCTAATCAGGGATGGCTCCCATCTTTTGTCCACCCCAGGCTAGGACCATTAGTGAGTCAGATAATCCATTTAACTAGCTACCCAACACCTGGCTTCTATTGTTAAATCCAGACCCTGCCTCTCTGGAAGCTCATTGGTCCAGGTAATCTATTGTTCTCACCTGAGATCAGCCCCCAGGGCCACCCATTGGCCTGCATTCTTTGCCAGTGCCTATATCCCAGCACACAGATGGCCTTAGAGTGTGTGTTTTCTGCCATGATCCAAAATGGCAGGCCACCCCTGAACTCTCTGGGTTTAGGCCAGAATCCATGGACCTCTGCACATCTGAACAGGTTGTATCACCCCTCTATAACCCATCAATCACCTCTGCTTCCTTAGTGTTATATTGTGTGAATATTGTGTGTATGTTTGAGAATATTTAGTAAAGAAATCATTATTTTAGCCACCCAATTTCTGTGTCTGTTCCTGGGTGCTTGGGAATTCTAACTCTGGTGTACAAAGGTCAGATCCTATAGATAAGCCAATTGCATATTAATAATTATAATTCCCCATCTTTATTAAATAATAGAGCAATTTGGCTAACACAGTGAAGATGGAGACAAAAAAAATGCATTTAGCTTCTCTGCCATTTCCCTATCATCCTTTAGTAATCCTATCACGCCTTGATCAACGAAGGGCTCCACTGCCTCCCTGGCTGGTATTCTGCTTCTAATGTATTTAAAGAAAATTTTATTGTTGGTCTTTATGTTTTTTGCAATATGTTCCTCATAGTCCCTTTTACCTGTCTGATCACTGACTTGCATTTAATTTGCAAAAGATTATGGTCTCTTTTATTTACCTCACTCAGACAAATCTTCCACTGCTTAAAGGAATCCTTCTTACCTTTTACTGCTTCCATTATTCTGTTTCCAGGCCTTTTTTATTCCTATTTGTACCTTTTCTAACCAGTGGTATACATTGTATCTGAGCTTCCAGTATTGTAGTTTGAAATAGACTCCAAGATTCCTGAAGAGATTTGACTCCCTTTATCTTTCATTTCAGTTTCTTCTTCACGATCCCCCTCATTTGAGAGAAAATACCCTTTCTAAATTTCAGTGTGGTTGTGTAGGTCTTTTTTGTGCAACCCCCTATTTAAATAAATGCTAAACTTAGTAGCATTATATTCACTGTTCCCAGCTGGTGCTATCATGTTTACATTTCTCTCCAGGTCCTGAGCATTACTTAGGACCAAGTCCAGGATTGCCTCCCCCCTGGTAAGTTCTGTGATCATCTGCTCCATGGCACAGTTATTGAGAGTATCTAGAAACCCAATCTCTTTCTCCTGACTTGAATGTGCATTGTGGGCAATGTTCCCTCTAAGCTGTGGAGTCTTGTGATCAAATATTCTACTTTGTGAGCTACTGGCATTAAAGTTGTGAGCGAGTGATTTGGCTGCTGCATAACTTAATTTACTCTGGAGCCATCCTTCCTGAGCTAAGACAAATATGTGTGAGCTGGAGGCTAAAAACCTGTGAGCTAGCTCACACTAACTCAGTTTAGAGGGAACACTGATTGTGTGTAGTTAAAATAACCTGTTCTGACAGTTATTTCATCTAGGGGCTTTACTTAATTCTTTTGCTGTTTTTAAATCATCCTCTAACCTTTGATCTGTTGAGTGATAACATGCTTCCAGAGTTAACTTACCTCTTGGGCCCACTATCTCCACTCATAGCATTTCTATAAGCAAATCTATTTCTCTTAGATTATCAGTTTTACTGGACTGTATACCCTCTCTTATAGAGCCACTCCTCCTCTGACCCTTACCTGCTATCCTTCTGATATAATTTATATCCAAGAATCACTGTATCCCACTAATTATCCTCTTCCCACCGAGTTTCTGAAATGCCCACAATGTCTATGTTCTCCTCTGACACTAAGCATTCCAGCTCCCTCATTTTACCTTGGATACTTCTAGTATTTGCATATAAACATCTATAATTCCCCAGACATGTTAGGTCTGAAACCTTCCTCCTGTGGCCTCTAAACCATGTCAGGCAGTCAGTATTGTTTGTCACCCTCTCAGTGGCCAGTCCTGATTAATTTCCCTCCAGAACAGTAACAGTTTACCCCTTCATCTCTCAGAGATGAGCCATCCCGAACCAGAAACATTTAATCTCCTGTTGGCTTTCCCCCCAGGATTTAATTTAAAAACTGCTCTGCCACTTTTTTAATTTTGAGCACCAGAAGCCTGGTTCCTTCTTGGGACAAGTGAAGGGTGTCTCTTTTGTCCTGCTTGTTCCAAAAAGCATCCCAGTGCCTAACAAACTTAAAACCCTTCCTCCCTACACCATCATCTCATCCAGGGCTCTTTTTGTAGCAGGAACTCCTTTGCATATTAGGCAACATGCCCCTAATGTAGCCAATCCTCCAAGAGCTTACAGAGCTCTTCTTACAGGGGCTACTGTAAGCTCTTGGAGGATTGGCTATATTAGGGGTGTGTCGCTTAATATGCAAAGGGGTTCCTGCTACAAAAAGAGCCCTGATCTCATCCATGCATTGAGACTCCTAATTTGTGCCTATCTAGCTGGCCCTGCACGTGGAACAGCAGCACTTCTGAGAAGGCTACCTTGGAGGTCCTGGCCTTGAGTCTCCTGCCTACCACCCTACATTTTTTCTCTAGGAACACACAACTACATTTCCCCACATTGTTGATGCCAACATATACCAAGAACATCGGTCTTCCCCAGCACGGTCTACCAGCCTATCTAGATCATGAGTAATGTTCACTACCTTCACAACAGACAGGCAAGTCACTATGTGGTCAGTACACAGGTTCACAACCCATCTGTCTACATTCCTAAGGACTGAATCACCAACTACCAAGAGCACCCCCTCCCTCGCTGCCCACGGATGGTTCCTTGGTGCAAAAGTATATCTGTTCACCAACTGCAGAAGGGGGTCCTTTCTTCACCACAATGCCCTATTTCCTCTTGACCCTCATGCTCCCTCACAGCGGCAGGGTTGCCATTCTCGGAGTAGCACATATTTAACAATTCCCTGAGATGAGGTCTCTGATTCCACAGAATATTTGGCTTAGAGTCCAGCAATATATCCAACATGGTTTGGTGATTTCAAGGGCAGTGCCCAGTAATTTTTGGCAAGTTTGGGAACAGAGCCCCCACAGAAAAGCCCTCTCTTCACCTAAGGTGTACTGTTAAAAATAGGCTGAGGGGGGCAGCCTTGACTTTAGTTTTTTAGCAACTATACTAAAAGCCAAAAGAAAAAATGACCAAGCAAATTTTTGCAAGCTATCATTTGGCCACCCTAATCAGAGAGGTTTGCCACACACAAGGAGGGCTTTTCAAATCAGCAGTTGGTAGAGTCTACACTTTGCTCTGGAGGGGCAGTGATGGATCACATCTGCTACTAGCGCTGGTCTCTTCTACTTTTGTTCTTGAAACATTACAGGTTGCTTCTTTCTCTGTGTAAAAGAAACCAGGTAGCTGTTAGGAACCAAAAGACTCTTGTCATCTGTGTTGAATTTAGCTTTCCTGCTCTTCTTTTTTTTTAGTAAATACAATTTATTATTGGATATATCACATGTTCATACATTTTCAACCAACCTACATATCCATTTTTCTAATTTCCCTTCTCCCCCCCAAACAAGGCTTCCCGCACTGCTCCAACCCCATTAATATCTCTCTTATTCTGTTACAGTTATTTCTAAACTTATTTTCTCTTACAAACGGTAACAATTCAAAAATCTAATTCTATTTCATTGCTTTCCTGCTCTTCTTGACAGTGTATTACTCATGATAAACTGCTTGAACCATGCCATGCAGTCCTTCCACCACCCAGACATATACAAATACATCTATAATAGTGTACATTTAATAGTCCAGAGTAGTCTCAATTTCATTCTACATGATTGTATTCCAAACCATCACAATTTTATGAGCACACAGCCTTGAATCTAATTGAGTATTTCCATGGATGGAAGGCTTTCCGTTTGCAGAGGGCAACATTCTGTATGTGAATCTTGCCCCCTCCTCCAGTTGAGACCCCCTTGAATAGTAGGGTCCCCTCTTATTTTGGATTTAATTGTTTTATAGCCTAAGTGCCAAGAGGATCTGAAAACTGGGGATTCTGAACCTTGGGGAGTCTCATAAAGGCACCTGGGTAAAGCCATGGCTTTTGAAAATCCCAGGGAAGAAGAGGAAGGGTGTGCTAGAATTACAAACTGATTAAGTACAATCTCCCCCAGCTCAAGGTAATATTATTCTCAAAAACAAAAGACTTTCAACACTGGAGACATCACCCAATGTCCTGACATATCCAGAGGTGTCTGCCCAACCCAAGGAAGTTGCTATTTTATTAACAAATGCCTGGTTCCTCTTTTTGCTTTTTTTACTCAATCAAGAAGGGCACTCAAGTGATTAACCTGCCCTTCATCCTGTTTCAGGATGTATCTTGTCTTACCCAAACGTTTATGCCCTGGTAGATCTGCCCCCCTTCTTCTCTTCTAGCTTTTATAAGTGTGCCCTCTTGTTGGTGTGTGCATGTACATGTGTGATTGCTTAGGGAAACTCAGGTGCTCAGGTGCCTAATGTAGGTTCTTTGCTTTTTTACTCTTTTAATTTTATTGTGTGTACAATAAAGCTATTCGTGTTTACAATCAGTCTCTCACTCCCTTTCTTCATAATTTTATTTTAGGGTACTCCTACTGAGATTTACCCTTGTATATACACACTTACAAGGTCCTTCATTATTCTCTTCTGGAACTCTTTTAAAGCTATTTTCCCCTTCTTTGGGTGCAGTTGCCTCCTGCTTTCATGGGGGCACTTGGGGTTATAGCAGGAGAGGGGAGGCAGGAAGCTCCATTGATGGAAATCCTTCGGTCTGTCGAGGCACCCCATGAGAATAACTTGGTGAGCATTCACACAAACTCTTCCATTCCAGGATACCTATGGAAGTTCCACACCTATAAATTCATACTAGCACTTTATTATATTTATGTTTCTAGCACTGTTTAGTTGTTATATGTTGTTCCTAATCTATTTTATGTGTATTGTAAAAAATTTTTTTGAATGTTTTTCAAATAATACATTGCTTTCATCAACGATACACAAAAATTGTATATGAGACAATATAATAGTAGTGGTATAACCAGAATGATAAAGTAATTAGTGCAATAACTTTAGCCATACAAAACATTATACTAACATGAGTAACACCTTGTGAAAAAAATTGGAACATACTTATGTTTAAAAAGTAGCAGTGTATGAGCTCTGTGGTTGTGCCTTGGCAATAGTTTAACTAGACAGCGTACGTGATATGATGAAGGAGCTTTCAGTGATATATTAACTCTAAATAAATAGGAGTGTGAGGTTGAAGATCCGTGTACTGCAAAAATTTTAGGTGTTTTATGTAAGCCAGGAGGGTGGGATAGAAATCTAATAAATCAAATCAAATCAAACACATATATATATAATTTATATGAAAATTCCATGAAGCTGAGGAACAAGACGACCTGATTCTGAATCCAAATAGTCCAAAGAAGTAGAGCAAATTTATTCTTATTGATTGCAATGGAACTGAATCGGTGTATTATATACAAGAGCTTTAAACTGAGCTATTACTACCTACTCCACAATCTTAACAGAACTTTGGAAGAGTTACACATTTTCTCTGGTACAAATGATTGGGTAAGTTTTCTAAGCTACCTTGAAAGAGCACATAAAAGATGGATGGAAGTTAGTATACCAAATGCAAACGTTGTTTTCCCCCAAAGTGTTTACTCACTCAGTTGAGAGGCCTACGGTCACGCCCTTCTAAAGCAAGTTAGTTGACTTTAACAGACGAAGGTCCCAGTCACACGTGCGAGATAACGTGTGGGGGAGAAGTGAGGCTATTTGCCCCGTAGTAATTTGACCTGCATTTGCGCAATCACACAGCCTGTGGGACCTGTGGGGGCAGCCTGCCACTGCCTGATCGGATGCAAACTGTGGGTGAATTGTTTTTTTTTTTTTTTGCTGCGTGTTTCTGATGCGCTTAAACAGGGGATTGATGAATCACATCTCCACACTGAGGGCTTCCTATGGCAGTATGCAATGATGCACTTACTGGGAAGGGGAAAAAAACGGCACAGAGTCGGGATGGCCTGATCAGACCATCCCAATGCCATGAGAGCGCGCTGGAGTGATCACACAGGGGAAAGTCCATCCATGGCCTGTAGCAACCCATTTGATAGTGGACTTTCCCTAGTGTCTTTTAACTCTGCTCTTGCGGTGGAGCAAAATGGGTTGCCGACAGGTGCAGGGCACTGGCCAGATGTTCACGTCTGATCACTCCCATTAAATCCGCCTGGCATTCGTGCCTATGGCGTGGCTAGTTGTGCATGTGATCACAGCCTTAGAAGGGCATCATGCTGCTTAGGACTGCCCTGCAAAACTTAGCCAAGAACTAGCACAGGAGACAGTAGCCTTCTTCAAGTATTCAGTTGCGTCCAAATGAATGCATGTGAGGACTAATTATGTCCTACCTCTAAGCACCATACATTCAAGGGTCATATTTATATAGACGCGTACGCCCTCAAACACACTCAGACATGTATAGCCTTCCATATGTGAGACTTTGCAGCCTAGAAAATTAGATATGTGGACTCTGTCTCAGACACCGACAGGCTCTATGCAATCATGACTTTGAGCACAGGGCTGGTGGCTGCAACCCTAATGGGGTTGCATATTAATTCACAAAGAAGACTATAATCTTCCTTTAAAACTGAGAACTGCTGCATTCTCAGTACAGGGGAAAGGTACAGGGCAACTCAGACTTAGTTGTGGCCTCTTTCTCCCCCTGAAAATCAAAGATCATGGAACTGGCCAGAATAGAAATGGGTTTTTCCCCTCCAATTGGACTGTTGTCTTGTTTGCTCCATGGAACTCTCGTAGAAAATTAGCCCTGTTTGTCTTAGTGACATCCACTGAACCCGAACATAAATTATTGCCACTTCCCTTGTAACATATTAGCACCTCAGTTTTATTAACCTCTCTTAACTCTGCAGCAGTTGCCTGAGCCCTGGAATAATACAAATGTCAATTTGAAATGCCGACTTTTTGCATTCGAAACTCAGCTTATATTCCAAATTTGAAGTTTTATGTCTGACCCACTTTTGGGCTGAGAGCATGATTTTGAATGTTTGTTACACCCTGCTATGAAATTTAAGGTTCTGTTTCAGTTTATAACATTACTATCTTGCCATGTAAAACTCATAAGACCAATAATCATTCAAATCAACTCATTACTTTTAAAAAGTATTTTGGAAATACAAACATTGGGTAGGATCCCACAGAGAACTGAAGTAGATGGAAGGAGGGTAATTACTAACACACACATGAAACTGCCTTATACTGAATCAGATCCTTGATCTAACAGGATCAGTATTCACCTACTCGGACTGGCAGCTGCTCTCTAAGTTCTCAGGCAGGAGCCTTTCCCATCACCTACTACCTGGTCCTTTCAGCTGGAGATTAAACCTTAAACCAAGCCCCGACCCCTCCCCAATTTCCCCTCCTGTAGCAAACCTCCATCTTCCCCCTCATGCTGTGCCTGGGGATCCTCTGGCTCTCAAAAACCAGCATTTTGAGGGGAGATGTTAGACTTCAGTGGATGGGGAAGAGGGAATCTGTGTTCCATCTATGGAAATTTCTGTTGGATTCAAGCTCTCAATGCATTTGGGAGCTGTAGAACAAATTCATAGGCCACCATGGGAACAAAATAAACTCCAAATGGTTTTAGTAACATCCTCAACGCATTCCAGATATCTTCAGATATAAATCCTCAGGTATAAAAATATTTACGTTTTGGAACCTATGGGCAAAATGTAACATTTCAGATTGGAGACTGATGTTTTTAATCGAGTAGATTTATTATTCCAATTTGCAGGAAGACACAACCATGATCCTGAGTAACACTCTTGATATTTGTCCAATAAATCAATTGATAATTGCTTTAAAATGTTATTATTCAAATCTACGTTTGGGTTTTTTTGTTGCATAAATCCTAGCAGTCTCCCTCATAGATTGAGTGCACCACATGAAGTTTTACTGTGCCTTTAAAGAGACGGTTGCTTTTAGGTGTGCTAATCAGAACTTATGGCCAGTATCTAGAGAAGTGCATGATAAAGAGTCCCGGTCCTGGCCTGTTGACTTAAAAGAGCATGAAGGAGTAATTTCATGGCTGATAAAACCTTCTCCAAGGAGGTCTCATAAAGAAATGGACATTGGCTTCTCTTTGCAAGGCACCTAGAAATGGATACTCAAGTGAACTGCTAAATGCAGGGTGAATATCCTGCTGGTTCCATACAATCATTCAGGTTTCCAGTTTGGGCAGAAGCCATGCCCAGTTAGAAAATTATCACCTATCCATCATTAACTGAAGTCTCTCTCCCAAATATTTAGGGTTGCCAACCTCCCACTATTACAACTGATCTCCAGTTGTCAGAGATCAGTTCACCTGAAGCAAATGGCCACTTTGGAAGGTGGACTCTATGGCACTGTACCCCACTGAGGTCCCTCCAAAACCAGCCTTCCTCAGGCTCTGCCCCCAAAGTCTCCAAGTATTTCCCAACATGGAGCTGGCAACCTTGCATACTGGATAACTTTTTAATGGCTTTCCTCCTACTGCACACCCATTCCTCCTTTCTTTTTCTCCGGAGTGAAGGATTCTTCTCTTCTGCCTTGTTAATTCTCCCTGCCATTGTGGCTCCTAGCTTAACACCACATCTCAGCATACTGCAAATGGAGACATAAGGCTTCAGGAGCCAAGAAAGCATCATTCCTGAACTGAAGAAATTGTTTTAAGTCTAAAACAGGAATGCTTAAGTGGAGTTTTAACAAGAAAGAAGAACAGGAACAATTTGGTAGCATCTTCCAAACGGGATGTTCCCTGAAGCATTAACACAAAGCCAGTTCCACACTGGCTCAAAACTCTATACTAATACCTGCACTATCCTACCTCCTGCCCATAGAGGGTCTTGCTCTGTTTGTGCAAGGGCGGGGTGGAAGCAAAAGAGAAGTCCAGGAAGAGGCATTGTCCCATTTATGCTGCCTGAAAACACAGGTTATTTTATGTAGGGACACTCAAACCTCTGCAAGTTTTGCTCACGTCATATTCACTGGTCTGGTCGCTGATTTTTCATTGCCTTGTTCATGGCTGTTCGGTGGGTTGCTCCAGTGTTTTCCTTCCTAGTCTTGTAGTGGGCTTTTTATGTATGCACATTCTCCAACAGCTCAACTACGTTTGGTGTACTGGTTAAGAGTCCAGACTCTAATCTGAGAGAACAGGGTTTGATTCCCCACTTCTCCACATGCAGCTATTGGTGTGACCTTAGGTCAATCACAAGTTGACTTAGAGCTGCTCTCTCAAGAGCAGTCCTCGAAAGAGCTCTCTCAGCCCCACCTACCTCACAGGGTGTCTGTTGTGGGGAGGGGAAGGAAAAGGAGATTAAAATGCAGTCTCCTCATCATCATCTTCCTCCTCTGCTTTCCATACTTGCTGCATAACCACTCTACACACCAAGCAATTGTATAAGTAGACAAACCTGTTTAGCCTGGTGCAAACCTGCTTGGTGGGTGATCATGGCTGTTTGGCCTGAACCAAATAGGTTGGGTGATTGATTGACATCTGATTGATGCATTGGAACATGGTAAGTTAGACTATCAAACACATTCATGGCAAAATTCACCCCACCCCAGTTTTATGAGGGCTGTAGTTGGATACTTTGGGGGTAACCACAGACCAGCATCTCTGCTTAACTGTGCATGGTAAAACCAATGTTTTGGGAGGGGATCTCCCCCACAGCATCCTTTCTGCTGGAATATCAATGCCAGTAGAAGCTCTCTTTCTATTGGTAAGATATAGAAAGGCTGTTAAACCATTAAAATTAAAATATATACTCTCTTGTGGAAGCGCTTTTCTCACTAAAGAATACTCTATGAAAGAATATTTGCAAACATCACTATATATTGCTTATATCGTTTCATGCTAATACCCTCTAGAGAAATATACCTTTTGCTTTTCATTGCCTTCTGTTCCATTAAGCTCCCTGTAATATTTTAGCATGGGATTCATCTTGCACCACTAGGACTCCAGACACACACAGCTGACATATCACTTTGGGAAAATAAACCCATCTTGGCCTTTTAAAAAGCTTGAGGGGAAGCAAATGGGAAGATTAAGTAGTTCTAATTGATGGTATTTGTTTAATGGGGAGCTATTTATTTTGGTTGGTGAGAACGTGGCATAGACTGGGGGCAGCACAATATAAGCAGCATTATTTTCAGGTTGCCTATTATAATTTAAAAACAATTGTGTGTGCATTGTAATTGTTCTTATGCAGTACAGGCACAATCCTTTGCTTTGTATCCTCGAGTAGTTTCCAAGTTCCACTGTTCTAGCAAGGAACTTCTTCTCTGAGTCCTGAGATGTTCAAAGTCCCCTTTACAGGTTCATTTGCCTTTAGTGGACACAGGGCTGGAGAACAAGTCCCAGGGCATCAGTGGTGTCTTAGTAATGATTTATTTATTTACAAGTGCAGAGTGCAAGCACGCCATGTAGGGGTGAGGAAGCAAGCACACAAGCCGGGTCAGCTCTAAGGCAATATCAGCTTACACCCCATAAAATGAAACGAACTCTGGATGTTAATAAAATCTGCACTGCATCCCTATAAAAGTGTCTATTGCTAGTTCTGCTAGATCAGGCCAACTGGCTTCCAGCATCCCACTAGAGTGTAGGTATGAGTCCAAGAACATTCCAGGAGCTGTTCATGTATTAAGGTGGTCTCAGTCAGTGGGGCTTGGTCTTTATCCCTAATCAACTGGAGGCAAGATCTTGCTGAATTTGTCACCCAGAGAATTCTTGTGATGTGCGTCTTAGCCAGAAGCAGGTAAGCTGCTACTTTCACCAGCAGAGGACCATAGCCAGGATTTTTAAAGTCAGGGGTATTTAAATTTCTTGGGGGGCACTGGCAAATCAGATTAAAGGAACACCGTCTCCTTCCCTGCATCCACCACTGCTTGGTTGGGAAGTCAGGGGGCCTTGCCAGTAAGTCGGGGGGCCTAGCCCCGAGATGCCCCATGGTAGCTACGAGCCTGCACCAACATATGAAAACTCAAGAGCAAGAGTCTTGGTGGAACAGATCTTGCTACTTGCTGTCCCACTGGTAATCATATGTGTGTTGTGAGAGGCTGGGGAACTCACTGATTTAGCCAGAACTTGTTGCCAGTGATCACCATGCATGTTCCATGGTCTGTAGTGATAAACTGCTTCTATTATGAGGCACTGTAATATGCTGATCTTGGGATATGTGAAAATTGCTGCTGAGGTCTGGGAGTAGCATTTCAGGGGGCATTTTGAACTGCAGTGGAGGGGGAAGGCCAGAATGTCATGCTCCACAGATGGTAATCATTCTGTTGAGAAAAATGTTCTGGGGGATCTAAGGCCAAGCTTATGGATTGCATTTTGCAAACTATATGAATCAGTTCATTTATCTCAGCAATTCCACGAGTGTTTAAGAATCTGATTAGCTTTAAAAATAGAAGTAACCTTCTCTCTGTTAGATTCACACATTTACAAATTGCTATGATACTCTGCTGATTTAAAGATTTAAATCAGACACAGTGGTCTCAGATGCCTTATACAAGCTGAATGCTTCATTTGGGCAATGAGATTACAACTAATGCAATCCAAAAATGGATCTGCGTATTCACAACAGTAAATCAATGCTTATGGATTGCTGTAGTGAATGACCGGTCCAACGGGAGAAGATAAGTATGGCTTAGAATTATAACTGCTTTATATTCCACATATTTATGTGCTTGTAATAAACTCTATGGTATTGTGAATGTGTATCAGATATTATAACATCTATTGATTCCTATTAAGGCTTTATAAGTTATGTATGAAATAGAGATAGCGCCTTTTTCTTCATTAACATTATCAGCCATTTCAGCTCTTTGGACTTTACATACAGAATCACAGTGATTATAATTTTGATGTCAGCATTTAACATTACTCAATAAATTTCTCCAGGCTCTGCACTTAGAAAAGTAACAAATTTGGATGGCTTTGTCTCCTTAAGTGTTAGCTTTCTGTGTATAGGGAAGTTCTAACTTTCAATATCCCTCCTACAGTCTAAAGTGGTACAATCCAGTTACAACTGAGCCTATATGATTATAATGTACAAGGGGAGACCCTCAAGAAACTTGCAGGGGGGGCATTTGCCCACCTTTGCTTCCTTCCCCCCAGGGAGTCTATGAAATCAGGCATGCCCTCATTGCCTGACTGCTCACTTGCTAGGGTAGCCCTGGGAGGTTGGCTCCCTGCCACTCCCTGGCAGCCTTCCCTTTCTCCTGCCTCCTGTCCGCTCTGGCCAGCCGAGCCTGCCCACCTAGCCCCCCAGCAGTGCCTCCTGGTTGAAGTCAGAATGGTGCTCACCATTGCCGCCATAGTGGAGCAGGCCCAGGCCAAGTAGCAGTGGTGGTGAAGGCCGCATCTCAGCCCGTGGTGGTGAAAGAGGCATCAATGGGGAGAGCTGAAGGAGGGACTGGGTGAGGGGACAGGATGCAGCATGGCTGAGATGCCTCCTTCCCTTCTTTCCCTTGCCAGATGAGGCAAAGACCGGTGGGTGTCAGTCAGCAGAGGGAGCAAAGCGAGCAGTGGCTCCTTTGGTGTTGTACTGGGGCTGAGAGGGACCCAGTGGTGGCTCCCAGGTGTCCTGCTAGCTGCAGGGAGGTGGGCCACCAAGAGCTGGTAAGACTGTTGTCTGTGCATGTGCAGACATTGCTTTTTCCTTTGGGAGAAAATTTATACCCCTCAATTATATTTTTTTAAGTTTTCAGATTTTTCTGCAAATCTAGGAAGTGCCCCAAGTTTGCTGAAATATATGTTTACCCTCCATGTGCACACATAGGGGGCATGTTGAGAATTAGATATATAAAGTGGAGACCCACAAGAAACTTGTGAGATGGTTATCCCATTCCTCACACCTTTGCTTCCTCCCCTCTCCCCCACCTCTCATACACTCTTTCTCCCTTCTCCCCCTTTTGTACTCTCTCTCTCCTCCATGCATGTTACTTCCTCTCTCTTTCTGCCCCTTCATCATTCTCTTTGTTTTCTGCCTTCCCACCTTATCACTCTTTCTCTCTTTTTCTGCCCCCCACCCATCACTCTTTCTTTCTGCCCATCACTCTCCCAGCATCCTGCCTATTTCCCCCCCACCCCACTCAGCAGCAGTGGTGGTGGTGGTGGTGCTCCCAGACAACCACCTGTTTCCTCTCCCTCCATAGCAGCAGTGACAGCACTCTGGGAATCACAACAGATCACCCAGCTACAGAGATCAATTCACTTAGGGCTGCCAGTTCCAGGTTGGGAAATTCCTGGAGTTTTGGGGGTGGAGCCTTGGGACAATGAGGCCTAGGGAGGCAAGCAGCCTCAGTAGGGTACAATGCCATATACTGAGCCCTCCAAAGCAGCCATTTTATCCAGGTTAACTGATTTCTGCCACTTGAACAACAGTTGCAATCCTGGGTGGTCTCCAGCCCTCACCTGGAGGCTGACAGTGGTAATTCTCATGGAGGAAATGGCTGGTTTGGAGGGTGGGGTCTATGGCATTATACTGGTCTGAAGTCCTCCCCTCCTCAAGTCCCATTGTCCCCAAGCTCCACCCCTTAAATATCCAGGAATTTCCCAACCTGGAGTTAACAGCCCTATTTTCTTCCCATTCAACAGCCAACCTACCTTTATCTGCCTCTCTGTCCTCAGCCTTCCATCTCCACCCCCCTCCCCCACAGCTTCTACCTAGGAATATTATAGTCTTTATCCACAGTGGGGACTAAAGCAGCTTATTCTCTCCTCCTTTTTATCTGCACAATAACCCTGTGAGATTGGTTAGGCTGTATACGACTAGTCCAAAATTATCCAATCAGCTTCCACTGCAAGATGGGGGTCTAAACCTGGGTCTTGCAGACCCTAATCTGAAGCACTGTTACATCACTCTGGCTTTCATAGGGTGGCTGCTGATGAACAGCAGCAAGCAGACAGGCCTAATTGAATCATGAAAGTGAGATGGGGGGGTGGAGTGACAGTGGGACTGCACAGTCACACCCAACACTGCCTCCACATCGAGCTCCTACAAAAGATTTAAAATTAAAAAAAAACGGACTGCAATTTAAATATCACAGCTTTACCAAAACAATGGGGAAGACTAAGGGATCAAAAGGTGGTAAGAATCCCTTCAAACCAATGCTAAAGCAATGCAAGAAAGCCAGCATTCTTCAGATGAAGACTCCCCCCTCCCCCCCGGCTGGAAATGGAGGAAGCAGAAGCCCGGGCAAGTAAAAGGAAAGGAGAAGACTCCTTAACTAAAAGCCATTTACAGGAGATGCTTACAGACCTAAAACAAGATTTAAAAGAAGAGATAAGAAATAACATTACTCCTATTATGAATAAATTGGATGAGGTTAATAAAAAGTTACTGGATGTACAGGCGAAGCCAGAGACCATGGCTGCTGGTTTGCAAAAGAACTCAAAAGAAATAGCTGAACTGAAAACTTTTGAAGGATGGGTGAAAAGCAAGCTAATGTTGTTAGAAATCAAATCACGGGAAACCAAAGTAAAATTTTGTGGAATTTCTCTGAACTTTGATTTAAACAAGGACCTTACTGTTGCTTTAAATGAGTGGTAGAGGGAATTATACAGCTTCTGGGGCCAGTGGTAAACAATGTTTTCTGTTTAAATCCTCCCTGAACAGGCTCGCCAGCACTGATACCTGATATCCTGGCAGAACTTAAGAATACAAAGACTAAGCGGAACCTTTTGGAAATTGCCAGGAAGAACAGAGATCTGAAGCTTGAGAATACTTTGGTCCAGCTGCATCTAGATATTCCTTTTGAAATACTAAATGCCAGGAAAAATATGCGCCCAATTGCACAAAAGCTTGCAGAGAAGAACTACAGGTACCGTTGGCTTCCATATGGACATATATCGGTTACACACCGAGGACGTATAGATACAGCCCATGATCTAACATACAGTGAAGAGCTTCTGAAAACACTGGAATCAGATTCGGGCTAGGAAACAAAGAACTGGTAACCAGAAGAGGACCATAAGACTGCAAAGAATTACATTGGAGGAGATTGCAGCTACAGTGCTATTTTTTTTTCTCTTTTACCTTCTATCTTTCCCCCGAGTAAAGTAGTCTGGGATATAAAGTGTAGAGGAGCATGCGGGAAGGGACTATGGGATACCCCCACACACACCTCCCCAATGTGCAAGACTCACTTTGTGAGTCTTCTTCGGAACTGCTCCAGAGTCCTGGTGGGAGGGAACGCCGATTAGTAACACTCCAGTTGAAAAAGAAAAATATAATTATAGTAAAGATTTTAAGATAGCAGAGTAATGAAATGGAGTAATATGTTTCTTTTCTTTCTTTCTATTTTACTTTATTGTAATTCATCTTATAATATAAATTTTGAAACGAAATATATACAGAACATATGGTTATAAATATAAGGAGATTTAACAAAACATTACTCAAATAGATAAGGAAAATTATGGGAAATAGAGTTTATAATTACATTTGTACTGGAGTAATTTTGAGAAGCAGAAATATTTATTTAGGCGTGCCACGACTGCCCCTCTCCATCTCTCCTGCTAGATTTAAAGGATCCTCGAGCTGGTCGGTGGGCCTTGTGGTCCCCACCAATCAGCTGAAGCTCTTTAAATTTGGCAGGAGGGAGGGAGAAGGGTGGCCAGGTGGGGGGTTGATCTTGGGGGCAGGGCTTGGGGGCATCCCCACCCAACCCCAGAATGCCCCCCAAATCCCCCAGCTGGAATGATGAGGGGACCTGGCAAGCCTAGATGGCAGCAATGCAACTGCCTAGCTAGGACTGGGGTGTCTCTGGACCTCCCCAGATCTGATCAATACTGAAGCAGATCAGCTGTGGGACTGGCTGTGACTGAATGGCCCCCTCCCACTCTCTCGTGCACAGAGGAGGGGTGCCAATGTCATAGTTTGCCTTAGGGCACCAAAGCCCCTTAGGCCGGCCCTAAAACAAATTGTGGCAAAATATTGAAAGACCTGAGCCGATAAGCCTAATGTTTCTACCCACCATTCTTATCCATGCACATTTGAGGGGGCGGTTCTTAGTGGGGAGTGAGGGAAGGCGGGACTAGAAAAAGTACATCTTTCATATTTTTTAAAAAAACCCTTGCAGAAATTGTTGCAGACCTTTAGTATTGCCATAATGCAAAAAGAAGAGCTTGATTGCCTTCAAATCATGTCAATCAACACCAATGTTCCCTCTAAGCTGTGGAGTCTTGTGAGCAAAAATTCTGCTTTGTGAGCTAGTGGCATTAAAGTTGTGAGCAAGTGATCTGGCTACTGCATAAATTAGTTTGCTCTGGAGTCGTCTTTTCCTGAGCTAAAACAAAACTCTGTGAGCTGGAGGCTAGAAAACTGCGAGCCAGCTCACACCAACTCAGCTTAGAGGGAACACTGATCAACACTGAACTCCCCCTTCCTAATTTGATGAAGCGTGGTTTCCTTCAGTTATTTACATTCTGGCCCCTACCATTTTTATTTTATTTCCTGAGGATCCTTAATGAAGAATTAGCCACAAATGTGTATTTGCACTTGAGAACAATTTGGTTGGGGGGAGGGGGGCTGGAATCAACCCAAGTTCCTCTTCAATACCCTTGGAGACTTGCTTAGCTTGGTTGAGTGGCTTGGATCATATTGTAACCACTTCTCATATGAGGAGAAGCAACTTCATTCTCAGAGTTAACAAAAACCTGGTAAGACTATGCAGAGTTTTCCACATGTAGGGAAAAGCAGTATGCTGTAACGGTACTGCTTATACCTGCTTCTGGGGTCTCTGTACTAGGAGCTGCTCAGTTCAAACCTCTGAGAGGGCCTTTTAGGTCGAATCTGCATTTGCATTTTTAAATCAGTTTCCTGCTGCTGTGACGCTGTCTTTCTCTATGCTTGTTTGAGAGTTGTTTGGAGAAGATTCACTTAAAATGGTGCAGAGGCACAATGACAGTGGAGCCGCCATGGGAGGATGATAAACATATGCAGACATGCAAACGTATGCTAGCACAGTTGAGGTGTGAAAACGACACCAAATGTAGACAGCTTTTTTCAAGACAGAGTCCGAAGGCTGGGACACTGGTGGGAAAGATAAATGCAGATTCGACCTTACAGTCTGTGTTGCTTAATAAGTGCTGCATGCCACACCTCCCCAGCAAATCAACTTGCTAGCGTAAGAGTTTAACATCAGTGTGCATATGATCTGGGTGACAAGGTGTTTTTAGGACAGGCTTCCAGAGTTGGTTGAATTAAGTAGATGATTGTACTCCACTGTTTCCAATTCACAAAATTTAATAGCTAGATAAATAAGTATTTCATTTGTTTGGTAGATGTAATTTTTATGGCATTTATTGCTTTTATTGGCATTGGGTTTTTTCTATCGATCACTGTTGTTAGCCATGTGGAATGTTGGAAAGGTGAAATATAAAACCCTTCAAATAAAACACACAATCACATTTTTACTGGTAAAAGACTTCACAAAAATTCAAACATTCCCCCTTTCCCTGCTTCTGATAAATCTGTTAGTGAGCCGCAGGTGTCTACAAAGCCAAAGGCCGAACACCTGATGGGCCCTGATCCAGGCAGATAGGTAGCAGCTTAAATGTTAAATGTGTTTTTAGAAGGCTGAGCTTTTCCACTAGAGGGCTCACCATCCATTATTGCCAAGCTATTTGAGAAGTTTTCAGATTGTAATATGCATAATGGAATCCCATTGGCAGGATTTTTTTTTTTTTAAAGTATCTGGAGTTATTCCTGCGGTAATCAGGTTGGGATATGGAAAGGCTGCTGTGGTCCAGGTTAAATGCAATACGACTTGGAGAGTTTATTGTCATCCCTGACCAATGACAACATTTTGATGGCATGAATCATTCTGGTCACCTCTCACAAGAGGAAGGTTGGGAGGGAAAGCATTTTCTTTAGCAACAGTTAGGGAAGTCTCCTCAGCATGAAAGCAGACTGAAATGTACTGCATCCAGATGCATTGAGTGATCAGCTCATAGTTTATTAAGTGATTCAGCAGTGAGGACAAAGACTAAGACCCCTGGTCGAGGCCAGGTTTTATGCCCAAAGAAAGTCACACCCAAAGCACACCCCACTCCCCGTGATAGGCTGTTTACACCAGATTACCTTTCCAGGTAACCCTATTGGGCAATATTAGGATCCAAGTGTTCCTACTGGTGCACTTCTAGGACCCTAGCCTGCTTTTGTTATGGATCTCAGGCGCAACACATTACACAGACTATCCAAACCAGCCACAAGGACAGCCCAGTAAAACAGCAGGCACAGATTTTAAATCACACGATCCCAAGATCTGAATATATCATGAAGAAGTGGCAAGATTATTTTACTAGACAAATGGATAGCAGTGGATCAGCCCAACCCACAAGGCACTACAATCTAACATCATTTGAACAGCCGTAAGTAAGGTAT
The DNA here is from genome assembly GCA_029375565.1 of Gekko gecko. Classification (NCBI taxonomy): domain Eukaryota; kingdom Metazoa; phylum Chordata; class Lepidosauria; order Squamata; family Gekkonidae; genus Gekko; species Gekko gecko. The sequence goes on along the minus strand of JAPDNY010000003.1, from coordinate 78,408,340 downwards.
AGGAGAGAAGCCTGAAATGCCATAAGATTGTACAGATTCCATTCAAGTCCTTGGGAGTAGGGTATGGGATCAAGTGCTGTTGTTGAAAGTGACTCGGGCTTCCTAAAGTTGGGTCTCCAGTTTAATGTGTAATGGAGAAATTCATATGTGCTTCAAGAATCTGCTCACCTGCCTACAGATATGTAGCTTTTTCATTCACATACTTCGTAGTCACAAAGAGACAAAATGTGGCACTCACACAGTTCTTCTCTTATTACTTATTAATTACTTTTAAAATGAATTACTTTCAAGAAGGAACTCAGGACAAGTATATGGTCCTTCCGTTCTCCATTTTATCCTCACAGTCAGTAAGCTTTCATGGAAAGTAGGGAACTGAAACTGGCTCTTCTCACACCTAGTTTGATACTAATCACTGGATCACACTGTTATTATGTAGAATCTGATCTTCCACTGCATTTTTTAGGATTGGGTCTAGTCCAGGTCTCTCCTCATTCCCTTTCCTACACCTTCTCTACTCCACTTGTTGTCCATTTGGCTCTAGCCTCAATAGTTCGTTGGTGAGGATAAGAAAACAATCTCTCTTTTTCTGTTTCTGAATAAGAGAAGAGCATTCTTAACTACGGTAACTATGCAGAGTTACTGTACTGTCAACCCATTGATTCCATTGGACTTAGAGACTGGAGTTACCTGTCTTAGTGTTACACAGTTGAGTACATCATAGAGCACAGCCTCTGTCCCCACAAGGCTGATAGATGCTTGATGGAAACCACAATTTTAGTGGTGGGAGAAAGAAGCAAATTTCTCTCCATATTCCAAGGTGACAGGTATGCAGGATAGCACAGCCTAATAAATAAAAAAGTTATTAGCAAAAATATGGAAGTCCTTGGATCAGTCTGTAGCCGTGTGTCTAAGCTCAAAAGGCATGAACTCAAAAGTCTTCTATTCAAGATCAGTTTCTTAAATGGTGCATTATTATTCACTAGAAAAGGCCCGTTGTGGAAATAAATACAACGAGCTCTAGGAAGAAGCTTTGAGAGAGTGCCCCGGCCTTGGGCACTCAGCGTCAATTTGCTGTGGTGACCTCAGCGGGGTATAATGATACAGAGTCCACCATTTTCTCCAGAGGAACTGATCTCTACTACCTGAAGAGCACTTGTAGTTTTGAGTGATCTCCATCCCTCACCTGGAGATTGGCAACAATGGTTCCCTGGGAGGAAATAACTGGTTTAGAGGGTGGAGTTTATGGCATTGTACCTGTCTGAGATCCCACCCGTCCTCAAACCCCACCCTTTCCAGGCTCCACCCCTTGAACCTCCAAGACTTTCCCAACCCAGAGGTGGTGACCCTATCTCCTTCCCAGCCAACCATTAACCTACCTTTACCTGCCCCTCTGACTTCATCTTTCCATCTGCCTTCACCTCCCGGAGGACTCTGAGTGATCTCCAGCCCCCACCTGGAGATTGACAACAATGATTCCCCATGAGGGAATGGTTGGTTTGGAGGGTGAAGTTATGGCATTGTACCTGTCCCTCATCAAACCCCACCCTCTCCAGGCTCCATCCCTCAAGTCTCCAGGAATTTCCCAACCTGGAGTTGGCAACCCTGTCTCCTTCCCAGCCAAGCATCAGCCTGCCATTATCTGCCTCTCACTCTTCACCTTTCTGTCTCCCCTCCCACCTGCAGCCTTTACCATGCTCTGAAGCCTTGAGTGCTACATAGAGTCCACCATTTTTTTCCCAGGGGAACTGATCTCTGCCATCTGGAGAGCAGTTGTAATTCTGAGTGATCTCCAGCCCTTACCTGGAGATTGGCAACAATGGTTCCCCAGAAAGGAAATTACAGTTTTCCTCTGCAATGCGGACCAAAGCAGCTTACATCATTCTCCTCTCCCCCTTTTGACTTGCACAACAACCCTGTTTTACTGACAGAACCAAGCTTGGTTGCCTAGTAATTTTCAGATTATTCTGACAGGAAAGTGGCCAAGTTGGCAGTGTGCAGGGGAGGGGATTACACTGAAAGTCTGTGGCTGCTCCAAAATCACAACTTCCACAGCAAGAACCTGGGTCTGGCAGACCCTGCTCTGAAGTGCTAACTGCTATGCCTAGGGTAGCCATCCTCCAAGTGGAACCTGAAGATTGCCGGGTATCACAACTGAACTCCAGACAATAGATCTCTTCCTCCCCTGGAGAAAATAACTCCTTTGGAGGGTGGACCCTATGGCATTCTGTTCAGCTGAGGCCTCTCCCCTCCCCAAACTCTGGCTTCCTTAGACTGGCTTCCTTAGACACAGAATATTCAGGAATTTCCCAACCTGGAGCTGGCAACCCATCAGGACTGACCCCAATGAGTTCCTCACAAAGGCCTAGAAAGGGTTTTCTTTCTTTGTCCTTTTACTGACAGACCGAAGCTTGGTTGCCTAACAACAGCCACTGAGGGAAAAGTTAGTCCCACAGAGGAGCCAAACAGGAGAAGTGTCTTTGTCCGGAGAGAGAGCCTTTGCCAGTTATTCTGACAGGGAACAATTTATTTATTTATTTATTATTTGGATTTGTATCCTGCCCTCCCCAAAGGCTCAGGGTGGCTGAAGTGGGAGTGGGTAGGGAAGAGGAGCAGACTCAGCACCCAGCCAATGGCACATGAGTATTCTTAAGTGGCGGCTGACAGGCCAATGGCTGATGGAAAGCATTGCACAGCCAGTGGGTGCCTGGAAACAGCCAATACACAAAGAGGATTATTATATAGAGATGCCCAGGAAAAGGAAAGCAATTAGCAACCAGCAGAGCAAATGTCATAAACCCATGCGATGATGTGGGGCACACAGAGAGGTCATAGCAGTATCTATTCCAAACCACAAACAATGACCATCTGGTTAAGTTCTGAGTCGTTCCAGACAATTAGACTTTCCCCTTTTTACCTCTATGCATAATTGGAAACCGAAGTGCTTATTGTGTACAAGAAAAGGGTCATTTCCCTATATATTTTTTCTACCTAAGGCTTTCTGCCAAACAGGGAATAAAAATAAAAATTGCACTCAGCCAGGAAAGAGGATACAGATTCAGCAATGGGAATTTAATGCTGAAAAAATTTGGTTTTGGAGAGAAACATGCACAAAGGGAATGAAATAAGATAACAGTGGAACTGAGTGGTGTGTGGCACAGCGGTTGGACTAGAATCTGACAGCCACGGGTTTGAATCTCCACTCTGCCATGAAGCTCACTGGTTAACCTTGGTCAGTCACATGCTCTCAACTTAACTTCCCCCAAGGGGTCGTAGTGCAGATAAATGGAAGAGAGGATAATAATGGAAGTTGCTTGGGGGCCCCACTCAGGCCCGTAGCCAGGAACTTCTAGGTCAGGGGGCATTTTAATCCCTTGAGGGGCACTGGGGCACTGACTAATTCGATTAAAATTATTTAATTACTGGGTTCTTGGCACTTTCGGGTGTGGTGGCGGTGCCCTCCACCTGGCCGTCAGCTCTTTGAGCATTGGCATCTTGTGCCTCCTCCTCCCTGGTGCTCCCCTCCACCCACCCCAGCAGCCGGCCTGCCCACTTGCCTTTCCCCCCATGCAGAAAAGATGTTCTGAGGTTGCTACCAGGATGAGGGGGAGGACGGGGTGGGAATGGGGAGAGAAAGCAATGGAAAGTGGGAAGGCAAGGAGGACCGGCAGCCCTGGCAGCACAGGTGGAGTTTGTGGCAGTCACCACATCTTGCCAGAGAATCGGGGGGGGGGGGGCTGGGCTGAAAAGAATCCAGGCAGGGGGCCTTGGCAGGAAGTCTAAAGGCCAGGCCCTGGAATGCCCCACTGTAGCTACAGGCCTGTCCCCACTGGAAAAAAATGCCGGGTATAAGTGAAGTGCATTAATAGATAAATAATTTTTAAAAATGCATTGGATCGCTTGATGGGGAAATTAGTACTAGTTGTAGTGGAAATTGATGTTCCTTTCCTCAAAATCTTAAGCAAGGGCCTAGTGTGTTCTATTTTTAAAAAAAATAAAAATGGAAATAAACTAGTTGTCTTTACTCACTCCACTGCAAAGCATTGGTGGGGGAGGTTTTTGAGGGAATGACCTGGACCAGGAAAACAATGCTGAAACCAGTCATAAAACAAGGGAGCCAGATTTATATTTGCGGTTCCAGGTCCTACTTGGGACGCCGAGGTCGGCCCGCATTGTACCCACGCCCCCGCGCTAACTTCAAAATGAACTCATACAAACAGTTTCCTTTGGAAATTAAGTGGATAAATTTGGCCACAACTTTTATTGGTTACAGCTGTAGAGCATTGGCACAGCATGGGTCCACCGGATCCGACCTATCAGCTGGCCAGTGTGCCAGCCGAGTTAACCGTTACCCAGCCAGCCGGCATGGGTAGAGAAGGCGGGAGGGCAGGTTATCGGAGTTCACGTGGACGCTTGCCCCTATGTGAACTCCCCTGCCCTCTGGCTGTGAGGGTAAGCACTGTTATTCCTTGAGCTAGCCAGCTCCGTTCCGCCCTCATGCCAAGACCCTTTAAGGGGTCCCCAACTCCGAAATTGGCACGCAGGCCGAATTCCGCCAACGGATCCGGCCCCATGCTGTTACCGCCACAAGAACAGGATGCCCCCTTTAGTCCTGTTCCCGCCAACGCCCTTACAGCTGTAGCCAGGCAAGCAGGCAATGACGGACTCCGTGCAACCAGATGTCCATACCCCAGGCCGATAGGTGCACGCCATCCGCTCGGTACAGGGCCTCCATCTTGTGGGAGATGTCTGGGTGGCGAATCCAGATACCGCCTGCCAACTCGACTGCCCGGCCCAACCTGCTGGACACTTTCCGTCTCGCCACTTCCACCTTCTTGGGCTGATTCGCACCCCGCCATGACCTCCGTTCCAGCCAATCCAACCAGAAGAGGACAGTGCCGGGCAGGATCTCGCACACTGAGGCCAGGTCGGCCAGAACCTGGTGCTCGAGGGCCACCCCAGGGCACTCTGTCAAGTCGTTTTCCCCCAAGCTGCAGCAGCAGTGCATCGGGAGGGTGGTGCCTCGCCCGGACGCGCCTCAACCATGGCAACAGGGACCTCCACCGCATGCCCCGCTGTGCCATCCATGTCATGCGCGCTGCACCTCCCAAGCCCAAGTCCTTTCCCCAGCCCGACGAGGATGTATACAAACCTGCCCAATGGACGATGCTGTGCCCAAAAATCCATACTGTCCTGTACCCTCGTCCTGGAACTGAGGTGTCAGAGAGATGGTCACAGGCTGGACTCCAGCTGTGGCCTGATGTAAGCCCTAAAGGCTGTGGATCGCCAACGGCCAATGGCCCGTATGCGCGCCTCCGGCAGGCCGATACCAGCGGCCATGGTGGCTGCCCCGATCCTGAAGGAGTGAGGCCCAAATTCCTTGCCTGGTAAGCCCAAGGCCCCCAGTGCCGACCTGAAAACCCCTGTGAACTGATGTCTTGTCAATGGGGCCCCGTCTCTATGGATAAGCAGCGGACCAACTCCCTTCGGTCTCATTGCTAAAAAGGCTTGGGTGATCTGCACTGGACACGGGCCGCCCGGTAGTGGCCCCAGATGGAGGCGCACCCCTTTCCCCTGCTGATCCGTCTTTGACCTCCGAATATACAAAGACATCCCCTTTGGCCTGAAGGAGACATCCCGTACCCCCAAGGGCGTGTTGGTGAAGGAAATTCTGGAGCTCGCTACCAGTTCCCCTACCCTCAAGGCCCCAAAAAAGGCCAAGACGAATGCGGTCTCGAAGAGTGCAGCCTCATACTGGGACCAACACAGCGCTGGTAGCTCCCGCAACATCCCCCCAACAACTCAAAGGTCACGGGCCGTCTACTATCTGGGGGCCGTGTGGCTTGCCTCCGCCAGCCCTCGACCGCTCTACGAGCTTGGAATAAGTGGCATGGGTCCTCAAATCCCTCGGCCTTGCTAAAAAATGTGATGGCAGCCATGTGACCCCTGATGGTGCTGTGAGAGAACCCGCTGTCTTGAAGGCATGCCATGTAGCGAAGTACCCAGTCCCCCTCCACCGGCAAGGTCTGCGGACCCCCGCACCCCGTGGTAAAGTCAAAAAAGGCATCTATAGCCTTGGTATACATGGCCAGAGTGGAGGGGGCAAGGGACCCGTAGATGCCCCGCCTTATTGTACCTTCCCAAGTTCCCACAGCTCCTCCGGAAAGGGGTCTGAAACGCGGTTGGCTCCTGGCGCCAGGATCCGGAAGCATTCCTCCTGTTGGCGAGACAAAGCGTCCGCTATGCTATTATCCACGCCCGGCACATGCCGTGCAGAAAAAGTAATGTTATCGGCCAGGCAGGCCAAAACCAGGCGGCGAACCAACCGCATCACCCGGTCAGACTTTGAAGTTTGCTTGTTCACCACCCGCACAACTGCCTGGTTGTCGCACCAGAAGCGCACCCGTTTGTCCCTAAAGCAATCTTTCCAAATGATCACTGCCACCAGTATTGGGAAAAGCTCCAAGAAGATGAGGTCTTTAAGCACTGCGGTACCCTCCCATTCCTCGGGCCAGGGCTGTGCACACCACTTCCCGTTGTAGTAAACACCGAACCCCACGCTGCCGGCTGCATCAGAATGGATCTGGATGGAATCCTGCAAGTCCATCGGGTGCTGCCAAATGGTAACCCCATTGTATCCCGCCAGGAACCGGAGCCACACTCCTAAATCCTCCTTCATGCCCTTGGTCACCCGCACCCGGTGATGAGGTGCCCTGACCCCGGCCGTCGCTCTGGCCAGCCTCGCGCAGAAAGCCCTGCCGGGCGAAACAACCCGGCAAGCAAAGTTCAAGTGTCCCACCAGTGACTGCAGTTCCTTCAATGTGCACTTCGGCCGAACCCTAACCAAAGAAAGGAGAGCCCGGAGGGCCAAGAGTTTGTCCTCCGGCAACCTGGATGCCCCAGCTACAGAGTCTAATTGGATACCCAGGTAGGTTAGACTAGTCGCCGGCCCTTCGGTCTTGTCCACCGCCAATGGGACACCAAGCTCTTCGGCAAGCTCCTGAAATGCCCGTAGGGACCCGGCACAAGTCTCGTCGTCCCCCGGGCCAACGAAAAAGAAGTCATCCAAATAATGAGTAATCCCCGTGGACCCAGTCCTCGACTTCGCTGCCCACTCGAGAAAGGTACTGAATGTCTCAAATGCTGCACAGGCCACTGCGCAACCCATAGGCATGGCCTTGTCAACATACCATGCCCCTTGGAACTTAAAACCCAGTAATGAAAAGGAGTCGGGGCTTACCGGGAGCAGTCGGAATGCTGACTGAATATCACACTTGGCCATGAGTGCCCCCCGCCCACAAGCCCTGACTAGCCCAACCGCGTGATCAAAGGAAGCGTATTTGACTGAGCAGAGCTCGGGGGGGATACTGTCATTCACCGAAGATCCCTTTGGGTACGAGAGATGCTGGATCAGGCGATACTCGCCTGGTGTTTTCTTTGGTACCACCCCCAAGGGGGAGACTCGCAGGTTGTCAATAGGGGGCGCGCTGAATGGGCCTGCGATGCGCCCTGCCGCCAATTCTTTTTGCAGTTATGCGGCAACCACCTCAGGCATCTCCCTGGCTGATTTCAGGTTGTTGGAATCGGTTGCGATGCGCGGGCCGCAGGCAGGAATGGGAAACCCCCTCGTAAAACCATCCAAGATATATTTTCCGGCTTGGCGCGAGGGGTATCGCGCCAAGAGTGGTCTCAGAGCGTCCACCCTAACCGGGGTGGCCGCCAAGGACCACCAGTCCTGCGGGGCACTAGCGTCTGGAAGCGGAGGTGGTGCCGGATGACCCCCCTCCCCCTTTCGTGTTGGCACCACCGGAAAGGGTTTTCCACTCCGAAAGGGCTGCTGGGCACTGGTGGATCGTGGGCAATACACCCGCCCATGCCCCCCCGCACGCCTCGCAACTATGGTGGAACTTGCACCGAGCCCGGCGACACCGGCCTTGATTGTATTCCCAGCAGACCCCGCGCGACCGGTCCTTGCGCACGGCCCAGCGCTCCTTCTTCCCTTCCTCCTTCCCTTTAATGCACGGGCCAACCAACCTGAGCCAAACCTTATCCTGTAGCAGGTCCCACCGAGCCCTGTCATTGCGTGAGGCCAATTTACGGCAGGTCTCGTCATAATCAATAGCCGTCCCTCGCCTGCCAAAACCCTGGCCTCGACCACGTTGCTCATGTGGTTGAGCAGGTGCCAGCCCCTCTCAGGGTACGCGGCAGCGACTACCCCCGCATACACCAGATAACCAGAAACCCAGTTGAGGAAGGTGCGGTCAGCTTCCGCGGTCTTCTCCTTCTTCTTTTTCTTGTCCGATTCTAGCGTGCGGGCCTCGGCCCCCCTTTTTTGGAGCAGGGTAAAGACATTAACGTAATACCCATCCAGAATGCTATCCCTCAGTTCATCAGATAAATGAAGCCCTGGCGGCTCCTCCCCGTTCGAGTATGTGGAGAGGATGGCCGAAGGATCAGTGACATCGACGTCACCCCAGACCACCCCAGGATCCTGTCCTGCCTGCGTCGCCAGCGCCCTGCGGTGTATAGCCCATGCAGGCAGCCCCGGCTCGTGGGCTGCTGCTGCCCAGTAATCGCTTGGAGGCTGCCCGCTCCGCCCCGCAGTGGAACCCTCACCTGAGGAGGCCTCGCCCTCTGCTTCATCGTGGGAACGCGCGGAGGAGCCTGAGCTACCCCGCTCCCATCCCCTGTCCGTGGATTGCGCAGCAGGCCGGGAACCCCGACGACTGGCCGCGTCGGTAGAAGCCCCCCCGCGCTGCTGGGCTGAGCCCCCATCGGACGTGGTCTTCTGGGCTCATTTGGCCACCGAATCCTGGCTCATCTTGGCCACCTTCTCAGAAAGTTGATTGAAAGCCTGCTGGAGGCCCCGCATGGTATCGGCCAGCTCTGAAACGCCGTCCGACCCCTCTGTGCCGCGCGGCACTGCCTTCCTCTTCGCTGCCACTCCCACTGGTGTGTTGTCTGCCGCAGGCCGCACTTGCCCTTTGGGCGATGACCGGGGTGTTCCCCCAGCAACTGCACCCGTGCGCCGGGTGCTGCGCGTCGGGGGCTTCATACCTGCTCAGGACAGCAAAACACGACAAGTTAAGCCCCCCGTCCCCTGAAACCTGCCGCCGATCGAGCAAGTGTTTTTGTGCTAGTGGCAGGAGAGCGCCGACGGGGAGGTAACCGCACTGGACACTGACTGAGAGATCCTGTCCTACCTAACTAATAACTGCCTAACTGCCTAACCCTTGACCTTACCTACCTAACTACGTGCTAAATGGTGACAGGAAGGAGGCCATCAAAAGTACTCTGCTCTCGTAGCGTTGACGGCCCCCCAGCTTTCTGCCGTCTCGGGGGGGGGCTGGCGGCCTGGCTCACTACGTGTGGAAGACTGAACTTTTTTTTTTTTTTTTTGAGCTCCGCGCTCCCGGAGCCCTTCCCCTGGCCAGCTCCAGAAAACCGCTGGCCTGGTGGGCAGGTCGGGAGGCCGTTTCCCCCCCCCGGAATGCCATGGGAGGCTGGCGCATGGCACCTTGGGCCAGCTAGGCCCCGCCCTGCCAGGGTCCGTTGGGGAGCCTCGCTGAGGGCCCGCTGGAGGAGGAGCCTTGTTGCGGTAGGCCCCCCACCCATGCGCTCTGGGATCAATCGCCCCGGGCTGGCCCCAAGGGGGCGCACAAGGTGGTGGGCAGGCCAGGGTGACAGTAGGCCGCATTCCCCACCCCCGAGAATGGGGCAGGTTTCCTTTTCTTAATTTGTATCTTGACTCAAAATTTGGTGTAATGACTAAAAGCAAACACTCTAATCTGGGAGAACCAGGCATGACTCCCCACCCGTGCACATGCAGCCGCTGGTGTGCCCTTGGTTCATTCACGAGTTCTCTCAGAACTGCTCTCTCAAAAGCAGTCCCCGAAAGAGCTCTCTCAGCCCCACCTACCTCACAGGGTGTATATTGTGTGGAGGAGAAGGGAAAGGAGATTGTAAGCCCCTCTAAGACTCTGAATGAAGGGTGAGGTTTAAATCCAATCTCCTCTTCTTAAATTCGCATGTGCTGGCAAGGCGGGCGGCGGGGGGGGGTAGGCCGCGTCTCCCCCCCGAGGCAGGCCCGCCGCAGGCCAGCTTGGCCCTGCCGGCCACGGTCCCCCTGGGAGCCCCGCTGTGGGCCCGCGGGATGGGAAGCCTCACTGCGGGCCCGCCGGAGCCCCCCCCAACGCGCACCCGTCCCTCGTCCCCCGGCTGGCCCTGGGAGCGATCGGGGAGGCGGTGGGCCGCAGGGCCCCCCACCCCCGAGGCGGCCGTTGCGGACGCGCTGCAGGCCGGCTGGGCCCCGCCCGGCCCGGGTCCGCTAGGATGCCCTGCCACGGGCCCGCGGAGGCGAGGAGCCTTGCTACGGGCCCGCGAGGGCCCCCTCGCCGCGCTCCCCGGCGCCTTCGCCAGGCCGGCCCGGAGGAGCACGCCGGTGTGACGAGCTGGTGGGGGGGGCGGCGGGCGCGGGCGGGAGGCAGTAGGCTGCTCCTTCCCCCCCCACCCCCAGCCGCCGAAGGAGCCCAAGGGCCTGGCTCGGTGCCGCTGTGGCCGTCCCGGTTCGGCCGGACCCGCTGGGGGGGAGGCGGGCCGCATCCCACTACCCCCCCACCGCTCCAAGCAGGCCTGCCCTTATCCCCCCTGTCCCTACCTTAGGCCGGTCAAGAGGGCTCGCCTCGTGGTCGAGTGGGGAGGGGGAGCGGCTTCCCTGCTGCTTTTAACGCCTCCCCCTCCCCGACCGCCCTGCTGACCCCCATTGGCTAGGGAAAGGGGGGAGGAGGCGCGTCTTTCCCCGCCGTGCCCCCCGGCCCCCCCTTCCCCCTTCCGGCCGGCCTCTTTGTCCCTGCCCGTCCCCGCAAATGGCGGGCCCGGGCTACCCGGGCCCTTTCTGCTTATTTACAAAATTCAGGGCTCTTTTTGTAGCAGGAACTCCTTTGCTTATTAGGCGACACACCCCTAATGTAGCCAATCCTCCGAGAGCTTACAGTAGCCTCCATATGAAGAGCTCTGTAAACTCTTGGAGGATTGGCTCCATTAGGGGTGTGTCACCTAATATGCAAAGGAGTTCCTGCTACACAAAGAGCCCTGAAAATTTATATCCCACCTTTCTGTCCTCATCAGGGCTTTGAAGACAGCCAACAGGTTTAAAACATACATAATAAAAACACATTTGAAAAACCCTTAAAACTACACCCACATCATTTAAACAATTTAAACTAAGTTAAAAACACATAGACCCTGTTCACACTGAGCATTTGCCCTACTGAAGACACGGGAGCCCTGCAGACTTTCCGTGCGTGATCATACGAGCACATCTGGGAGGCATAGTGCTCCCATGGCCAACCCACGGCTTCCCGTGGAAAACACGGAGTAAAAAACTACTAGGTCCGAAGTACTAGTTTCCGGAAACCCCGGGGCAAAGTCTGATCGCGGGAGCGCCAGTATCCCATGGCCTCCGACGCCTGCCCATGTCCCCGGGGTTTCCAGATGTCGTAAGTTTCCATGGGATGTGCACCAACGCTGAACAGCGCATGTGCACACACAAGACACCTACAGCGGCCTGCCCCCCCAATGGCGCATGCGCACTTCGCAACACTTCGCACTTGCGTGGTCTGCTGTGCTGCTTTTTTGCCGCGCTGCAGCAGCACAGTGTGATCAGGGTGGAGAGCTGGAGCGTGACAACCCGGTGGCCCCTGTGATCGGGCTACCGCACCTTATTTAGCTCCGGGGCGAACTGCCATGCCTCTCCCCCGCGTTTTCTGGCCCATATGACTGGGGTCATAAAATAGAATAAAAGACACAGACATAAAAGCAACAGTTAAAATAAGGCTGGAAGGATGGGTTGCTGAGGGAGCACCAGAGAAAGCAAAAAAAGTCTTCACCCACTGCTGGAACTTGGAAGATGATAACAGAAGGGGGTAGATGAATGTCTCTGGGGAGAGAGTGCCAGAGTTTTGGTGCTGTGACCAAGACGGTGCCTTCCCAGGTTGCCATCCACTGAATCTCAGAAGTCAGGGGTCCTCAAAGCAAGGACTCAGATGATGATTACAGTGGTTGGGTAAGTTCTGAAGAGAGGAGGTGGTCCTTCAGTGTCCTCGCCAGTTGCTGTGTAGGGCTTTAAAGATCAACCACAACACCTTGGATTGTGCCCAGAAACAGGGTGCGATCACAGAAGCAGTTTGGCCTGACACAGCCACCCCTCCCCTCTGGATCATATGGGTGCAATCAAAGATGCACATCTGGCTCCCGTGCCCCAGTCATCCGTACCTCACCCCAAAATTACTCTCACGTGGATTATATAGCCACCAGCAAATTCTGGCGGCTACCTTGTCAAGGCACTTGCATGGTGGGTTTCTGGGCATCTGATTGCCCAGGCGCGCCATGGAAACGCATGAGCAGTATGGTCATTCCTCTTCATTTCCAGTGCATCCTTCCCTACCCCTCCAACCCCACTCCAAAGTGCACTTCAGCGCCCCATTTGCTGCTTGTGGTGCTCCTGCATGGAAGCACATGTACACATGCTAAGCCCGGTGTTTGGCTGAGGAAGCATGGGAAATATGCTATGGAACAGATGACTGTCCTATGGAACAGATGGTCATAGAACATACCAGGGGAGAGGCGATCCTGGATTTGGTCCTAAGTAATGCCCAAGACCTAATGAGAGAAGTAAAAGTGATTGCACTGCTTGGGAACAGTGACCATAATGTTATTGAGCTCAACATTTGTATAAATAGGGAGTTGCCCAGAAAGACCGACACAACCACTTTTAACTTTAAAAGGGGTAACTTCTCTGATATGAGGGGACATGTGAGGAGAAAACTGAAAGGAAAAGTAGAAAGGGCCATAACCATTGGGAAGCTTGGAGACTATTTAAAACAACAATCCTAGAAGGTCAGAAAAAATATATACCACAGGTTAGGAAAGCACAAATAGGTATAGAAGAAAGCCTGCACGGTTAACAAACAAAGTAATGGAGGCTGTAAAAGGTAAGAAGGATTCCTTTAAGTGGTGGAAAGCTAGTCTCAGTGAGGTTGATAAAAGGGAACACAGACTGTGGCAAATAAAATGCGTCTGTGACCAGGCAGTTAAAAAGGGAATATGAGGAACATATAGCAAAAAAACATAGAGACCAACAATGAAACTTTCTTCACATACATTAGAATCAGGAAACCAGCCAGGGAGGCAGTGGGGCCCAAGGGATAAAAGGAGTCCTGAAGGATGATAGGGAAATGGCTAAGAAGCTGAATGTATTTTTTGCCTGTCTTCACTGTGGAAGATGAGAAGTGCTTGCCCACTTCAGAACTGCTGATTTTGGGAAGGGTGTTGAAAAACCTGAGTCAGATTGAGGTGATGAGAGAGGAGGTCCCACGACTGATAGACAACTTAAAAACTGATAAATCACCAGGCCCAGATGGCATACATCGGAGTAACTTTTTTCCCACCATAGAGAACAATGGAGGGAATAGGGGCAACCTGTTTGGGGGCCCATAGAATTGGACTCCCTGGTCCAATGTTCTTGAAACTTGGTGGGTATCTTGGGGAGAGGCTCCAACAGCTACTCTGTGAGTTTGGAGCCTCTCCCTCAAACCCCCTCCCCTCCAGCCCCCAGAATATACCCTATGTTTTCACCATTGACTTCAATGGCCCATAGGATATAATGGGGCCGAATTGCTTCCAAATTTCTTTCATTCCCTCCTTTCTTTCTCTTTTTCCTCTTTCCCTCCTTCTTCTCTTCTCTCTTTCTTTCCCACCTTCCTCTCTTCTCTTTTTCCTCCTTTCCCTGTTTCCCTCCTTCTTCCCTCTCTTTCTTTCCCTCTTTCCTTCCTTCTTTCCTTCTCTCTACTCTCTCTCTTTCCTTCCCTCTTTCCTCCTTCTGTGGCCCAACTCTCATGAGAAGGAGTTTAAACTTTAAACCCCTTCTCTCTTAGATCCCCCACCCAGACCAACTGGGGAAGGGAAGGGGAGGCTTTTGAAGATGCCTCCCCCCCTTTTGCTTCCCCTTCTGACATCACTTCCGGTGATGTCAGGGGGCGTGGCATATGCTAATAGCCTAATAGCTCATTAGCATACCATATGCTAATGAGATCCTGCAGCTGTTTTTCTACAAAAAGACCCCTGAGCCCACTCCTCCTAAAAGGAGCAGTGTTGTCGTCCCCACTGCCCACACGGGGAGGGCAGGAGAGTGATAGGCAGAAGCTGCTACCACTTTCATCATTACCAGTTAGTTGCCTACTTTGCCCAGGGAATGATCACCAGTTAGGATTAGTAACTGTTGCCATTCACTTATCTGCAGTCTGCAGTCCGTCTGAGCAGCAGTGAAGTCTGTTGTTTCTGGTTGCTTTTGGTGCTTGGGCAAGCTGGTGAATTAATGACCTGTGGTCACAGCAAGAAGCAGCTTTTACTTGGCCTTTTAGTTTCATCAGGTAATGTAGCACTGAGGATAGAAGGATCCTGACCTTCCTAGAGCCAGTTTGGTATAGTGGTTAAGAGTGGCAGACTCTAGTCTGGAGAACCAGGTTTGATCCCCCATTTCTCCACATGCAGCCAGCTGGGTGACCCTGGACCAGTAACAGTTCTCTCAAGAGCTGCTCTCTCAGAGCTCTCTCAGCCCCACCTATCTCACAGGGTGTCTGTTGCAGAGTGAGGTAGGGAGGTAGATTGTAAGCTGTTCTGAGACTCAGAGTGAAGGGCAGGGTATAAATCCAATTCTTCCTCTTCTTCTTCTTGGGCCTGATCCTACTGCTACTGTCACCCAGAGAGGGTAAGTGGTAGTAGCTGCTGTGATTCTGCAGGAGGTGGCAGCAAACCCTCAAGGGTGATGTGGTGCCTGACAAAATTGAGTCCTTTAACTGAAAGTGAAAAAAGTGAAGCTAGAAAGCCTCTTTCATTAATTAAAAAAAAAGGTTCAGAGTGATCTAAATGCACTTATTTTGTGTTTCCTTGGTTTTAGTGGGAATCTCATTTATGGCCGCAGCTTCTTTGTTTCCCATCCATTCCAACCATCACCCTAGGGATCTTTCCCATCCATTTCAGACTTGGAGCATCCCATTTACTGATAGGCAATTAAAAACAAAGCACATTCCCAGACCCTTTCTTCTATCTAGCTGTTATGTGACAAACAAGTTCCCTTTGGCACATGGTAGGATCCCTGAACCTCGTGTCCAAGTCAGTTGGAAATCATTGTAGCCAGAAATGTGTTCAGACTTTAATGACTGACAAAACTGAAACATCCTTTTCCCCTTTTCCATCTGTATGGAATCCAGCAGGGAAAATTCCCTGAGTGAGGGGCCAGGGCCCTCAGATTTGCCTCCAAATTGAATGGAAAACAAAGGAGTGACTGCCAGAAATGTACTTCCCATAACTAATGGAAAATGAAAATGTGTGTATGCTGACACTGCAAGTGCATTTTCAAATGAAAACAAAATACAAGCACGACTTTATTAAAATTTGAAAGGGTGCACTGAAACGACAAAGTTTCTGTAATAATCAGTACAAGAGATGTTCTTGTGCTAAACTTCAATGACTTGCAGATTCTTTTATAAATGTACACACACACACATATATACATATATATTTGTGACCAACTGGAATGAGCTTTATGTATCAAAGTAGCTCACAGAATTTTTAGCATGGGAAGGGAACTCAAAGATCCATGGGCTCAAGGGTTTACTGCTGTCTGGACTATGCAATCATAATGATCACTGCATACACGAGAAGCTGCAAAGGGAGATTTACTGTCCCATTACCAACCAGTAAGCTTCATATCCTAAACCTAAACAGAATCTAAACCTGCTTAGCCCCAAATTAGAGGTATGTATCATTTACTTTCTGCACCACAGAAATTCAAATCTGACAAGATTAACAGCCCAAGAGCAGAAGGTACAACCGGCATAGAGGGATTTTTCTGATTAGACTCTCATAAGTGGATTATACTGCCCTGGCACAGTGCGAACAGTCTTAAACCCACAGCATGCCTGCATATATTTGTCAAGTTATTATGTGCACAACCTTAAGAGGCAGCAGGTTTCCACTAACAGTCAATTTAAGCGGATGTTAGTTTTTAGCAAGTGTGTGTTCTGCATATAATAACTGTTTGCTGCACAACCACATTATTGAAGAATAAATAAGTATTACCTAAACAAGGACATTAGTACAGCTTCATTTTCCATTCGTTGGGAAAATGAAGTGTGGCTGATTCTTATCTAATCAGTGATTTCATTAATGTCTTGCCATGGGAAAGCCAGATGCAACTTGAGCATCTTCTGAAAGCAATAATGATGCAGTTGAGTACACAATGGATATTTCATAACAGGACTATAAATACATACACACTTTATACATACACACTAGAGAGAAAGAAAAACCCAAAGATAACATGCAATGTTTACTCCAGAATGTGAGGAGGAGGGGAACACAAAAGACATGCTCTGGATTCCCCAGGGAGAGGACACTTACACAATTTCACACAAGAGCTGCACCACCATCACACCTCCCTTTGCCCCATTTCCATTGGTCAATTTCCCACTCGAAGCCACGTGGCTGCATTTTGACCGGTGGCTTCGCCCGCTTTCCCCCGCGGTTTCTTGATCCTGTTTTTTGAGGATCATGAAACCGCCGGGGAAATCGGGTGAAGTCATTGGTCAAAATGCAGCCGTGCGGCTTCGAGTGGGAAATTGACTAATGGAAATGGGGCAAAGGGAGGCATGACAGCAGCACGGCTCCTTGTGCAAAACTGGTCACAGTGTATTCTGTAGATTCTGGTGGGGTAGCCATGTTGGTCTAAAGCAATAGAACAAAGTTGAAGTCCAGTGGCACCTCTAAGACCAACAAAGTTTAATTCTGGGTATAGGGTCCAGGATTGCTATTCCTATAACACCCTAGCCCTCAAATTGTTAACTGGTGGGGAAGGGAACAGGCCAAGGACCCTATCTTCCCTGCATTCCTCAATGAAATTGCTGAGCAGTCGGGTTAGAACAGATAAAAGGAAGTACTTCTTCTTCCAAAGAGTGATTAACACATGGAATTCACTGCCACAGGAGGTGGTGGCAGCGACAAGAATGGATGGCTTCAAGAGGGAACTAGATAAACATATGGAGCAGAGGTCCATCAGTGGCAATTAGCCGCAAGGTATAGATAGGGACTCTGGGGCAAGGGATGCTCTATATTCTTGGTGCTTGGGGGGGCAACAGTGGGAGGGCTTCTAGTGTCCTGGCCCCACTGGTGGACCTCCTGATGGCACCTGGGTTTTTTGGCCATTGTGTGACAGAGTGTTGGAGTGGATGGGCCATTGGCCTGATCCAACATTGGCTTCTCTTATGTTCTTATGTTCTTATAATTGTCTCTATTTATGTTTATATCGTTGTGTAGTCTCTTATGAAGAAAAGACATCTTTATGGGAACTATCTGGAGCAGTAATGAACAGAACGAGAAAACAGTTCCTTCCTATAATTTGGGCACAATGCCCCAACAATTAGAATAGATGTCCTCTGCAGCATTTTAAGCTAAGGATCTCATCTCCCAAACAAGTAAGACAATGCCATTCTCTACGTAATGGTCAAGACATTTTAGACTGTAGGCAATTCTGCATTGGCTTTTCCCTCTGTTGTTTTACCCACATTGGAATAGAAATTCCCCTCTGTATTGCATGCCACTTTCACTTTCTTTGATCACTGAATTTTATGGTATCTTCTGCATAGATTTATGGCTGTTCAGGGGTGACTTTGCAGTCAGTACAGCATTACCCTGGGGTATTAGAATGTGCTTTTGAGCTGCACCTTTGGTAAAACAATGGAGGGAAAAGTCAATGCAGAATCACCCTGTGACAGACAGCTGTCTACACCAATTCTCCACACTTGTCACCCTGTCTCCCTAAATATTTTGTATGTGTTCACCTCTGTCATGTCAATTTATAATGGTTTATGCATGATACCGAGGTGAGCTCAGAATGCAACCTCATAGGAAATGGCTATTAAACTTATGAAAAAGAAAAGTAGGACTCACTCAGGCTGTTGAAATGCCCATTTCTCATGCTGTGTCCTTTATAAAAGACAACACTGTCTCAATTACACAATGTTTAGTTCCTTTCTATCACATAAGTAGGCTATCAATCCAGCCAAGATAACAATTTGCTGCTAAAATGGAGCACATTTACTTCCTATGAACCAAACATTCTGGTTTTTCTGAACATTTCCCAGACATTGTCTTCAGTGTATGACATCAAGCCGTTAACGTGCTAGGACTTGTGATTCCAATATGTTCAAATTAACCTAGCTACTTTGATTTAATTGGCTTGTGAACTGTGAGTAATAAACAGAAAGCCTTACATTGTCCAACCATTGGTCCATTTGCTTGTTTCAATCATTTCTATCCTACTTATCTTCATATTGGGGATAGAAATTGGTTTACCAGAAACACAAAATATAATTTAGATAAATGAACAAAAAAATGCAGTACAATTTTCAACTCCTGGATGTCTCCATTGGGCTAGCTCACTCAAGGCTACAGGTTGTAAGCCATGTACACAGAGCCAAGGGCCAAGAGCCTTTTGGCTCTTGCCCTTCAGTTCACACATCTAGCCATGCCCATCTATGTCATTACTGTCTCCTCTGACTGGAAGCAGCTATCTAGTATCTCAGAGAAATAGCTTTCAAAAAATCTATATCTGATATCCTTTAGAATAACTTTAAATTTTAGAACAGAATAATTCTAAAGTTTAGATGGAGAATCAACCTAGGATTTTCAGCATACACATTACTACTGATCTATGGTCCATTCCTGACATCGACGTTTTCTGCACAAACAAGTTTCCTCACTCCTGCATTTGTATTCCTCCATGGCTTTCTTTTGTTTCCACAGAGGTATTTTCAATCCAAGAAGCCAAAATGCAGTTTACTCCCTCTTGTGGCTCAGCAAGGGAATTCCCCAAAACAGGAAATTCTGATGCTGTGCTACAAGAGAAGACAAACTTTGTTTTTGCACCTCAAACTGAAAATACCACTGAGGAGTTGAGTGAAAGAGGCAGGAGTGGGGAGACTCGTTTGTGCGGAAAACGTCATGGTGAATGGCTTGATATAGTCAGACCATTGGTCTACCTCCCTAATTGACAGAAGCTCCTCAGCATCTCAGGCAGAAAAAAGTCTTCCCCCATGGCCATTTGAGAATCTGTAGTCTGAAATATCAGGGATAGAACCTGGAACTTTCTGCATGCAAAACCCCAATACTTCCCCATACTGGTGGATGTGTATCCTTCTGTTTCTTATGGTCAGCAATGCAGAAAAAAAAAATGAGGCCTATTTTGTCAACTTTGAATAAAGAATGGGAGAAAATTGGGGCTTAAAATTCTAGTGGTTTTCAGCCATTTTAATCCAGATTTTCTTTACACATAATTTTAAAAATTTAGTTAGGTTAAAAGAAGGGTTTTTTTTATTTTGGTTGCTGAAAACTTCATCTACATAGAAGCTATGCTTCTTGAACAGGGGTGATCAAGAAAGTTCTTTTACTCCTATATACTCTTTGGGCCTAGCTATACATTATGTTTCCCCTGAGTCCTTGCTTGGTGTAGTGGTTAAGTGCGTGGACTCTTATCTGGGAGAACCGGGTTTGATTCCCCACTCCTCCACTTGCACCTGCTGATGTGACCTTGGGTCAGTCACAAGCCCTGGCACAGCTGTTCTCTCAAGGACAGTTTGTGTTAGAGTTCTCTCAGCCCCACCTACCTCACAGGGTGTCTGTTGTGGGGAGGGGAAGGGAAAGGAGTTTGTAAGCCGCTCTGAGACGCCTTGGGGCAGTGAAGGGCGGGGTATAAATCCAAACTCTTCTTCTTCTTCTTCCTTCTTTTTTTTCTCCTATCCAAGTTGCGTTGGCAGGTCCCTCTGAGCAGCTGGCAAGGATGGGTGGGGGTGGGGGGAGCAATTACTGGAAGCAGGGGGGAACTCCTGGCATTTCTGAGACATGCCCATGTGACCCGGAAGTGGCATAGGCACATCAGGGATGTTGGAGGGGTACACTCTGGTTTTTAGGCAAAATTCTATGGTAGAGTTAGCTTCTACCATAGAGCAGTTGCCCAAATAAACAGAGTGTCACCCCGATGTGCCTAGCAGTGGGAGATGCCTGCCTCCACTGGGGGGAGGTGGTGGTCTGGCATCCCTACATCCAATGCACAGCTGACTCATTGTGACCCCATAGGGGTTTTCAAGGCAGGAGACATTCAGAGATGGTTTGCCATTAACCAGCCTTCATGGCACAGCCCTGGTATTACCCCATCCAAGTACTGGCCCAGGCCAACTCTTCTTAGCTTCTGATATCTGACTAGATTGAGCTAGCCTGAGCTGTTCAGGTCAGGGTGATACAAACATGCTGTGCACATTCCTTGCTGGGAACTTAATCCTAGGTGCATATGGACCTGATTTGGATCAGGACCATACTGCATGGATCAGGACCATACTGCATGGGGCTTAACCTCCCCAATTTCCTAACCTGAAATGACCATCAGGAGCCCTATTGGGGAAACCTAGGAGGTCTACCACAGCTGTGCCCATAGAGCCCTTAATGGGGCAAATAGTACCTCCAGTGCTGTTTGGGATTTGGAAAACAACAGGGGGCAAGATTGAAGCCTCCTGTCTTCATACACCACAGTCCCAATCAGGTCTGTACATCCCCAGAAGTAAGTTATCCCACAGATCTCACAATATATGTACATACCTTGGAAAGACCTGGGGAAAAACATGTCATGTAATTAGGATCATTCACACACAGGAGAAGAACCTTGAAAAATAGAAGGATTGTATGTAAATGCAAGAGAATGACTTCATACATTTCTCTTCCCCCTCCCCCTTTCAGCAATCTCCACCTGAGGCTTATAGATGCACATTCCTTTCCCTCAAGTTGTTGACCTCACATTTCCTTCGCCCCATATGCAGGCCTCATCCCAGTCTTATCAGCATCCTGAATGAAAGGCCTTGGCATTGGTGCTGATGATGCAGCTTAGCCGAAGGCGTCTCTTTAGTCTGCTTCCCAGATGAGATAGCCATAGGCTATATAATCAGTATGTGTGAAAAGATCAATCCCTTCACAGAAAATAAAGCAAGAATTTCTAAAATGAGCTCTCAAAGGAAGAGAAAGAGAAGGATTTTGGAACTCATGAGGGAAATAAACAGTGATTAAATAAAGGCCAGCCAAAGGAGCAAAACAATAAAATACTAGAAAAGAGAGTTGCTTCGTAACTCTGAGCAAATCTCAGGAGGAGAACCCAGATGCTATATATTTCTCTGTGGCTAAAAATATGATGATCGGCAACAGGCTTTGTGCATTTTAAGACCACAACTGTTTGCAGCAGTAGTTATTTGCCTGGGGGTGTGGTCACAAGCAGCATTAGCCACACGATAGGGATGAATGCCAGGTGGATTTTATGGACATGATCACACGAAAACATCTGGCAAGTGTCCCGCACCTGTTGGCAACCCATATCGCCCCGCCGAAGATGCAGAGTAAAAAGATATCTGGGAAAGTGCAGATTGCTGAAGCGCTGGCATCCCGTCACATCCGGCACCTGTCTGTGTCCCACCAGATTTTTTTTTTTATGCTTCCATGGTATGCGTGCAAATGCGGAACTACGCATGCGCACAGATGCGTTACTGCTGAACTGTAATAATTTAAAAAAACCAAAGAGTTCACAATGCTTACTCCCAATTAGTATTTTTAGAGGTTCTCACAGAGGTTCTCCCAACTAGTATTTTTAGAAAGTGGGGGAGGCAAAGTGGGGCTTTTGCCCAGCAAGACTTCTGACTGGCCATTGGAGATCTGATTGGCAGTACCAGACTTCTAAAAAACATTGCTTTGGAAGCAGCTGCTTCTACACCACAAGGGTTTTCACTGTGCAACTGAAGGTCAGCTGCAGCAGCCATTTTGGGTCTGCTCTGTCTCCTACAGCAGCCATTGTGTGGCTGTGCCCATTACACTGTGTCAAAGTTCCAAAAGTGCCTGCAGGCTCAAAAAAAGGTTGGGGATCCCTGTTCTACAATTTGTGTCTTTGCATTGGTTGTGGTTGAATCACCCAATCATTCACACCATAAAGATTTAGTAGTTATTAGCCTGAAGAGAATGCTTTCCATTTTGTCTCCATAGGAGTCACAGCTCTGTGCAAGCCTCCTTCCAATCAAAAGGCAGAACATAGGCTTATGCAGAAGCCTGAAGAGGAGATTCAGTGAAGAACTGATATTTTTATCTGTTCAGGTGGAAGTAGGCTTGCCAGTCCCCAGGTTGGGGCGGGGGGTTCCCCACCCCCAGAACAGCCATGTCCCCATGTGACTTCCCTGATCTGATGATGTCATCTGGAAGTGATGTTGTCACACTGAGGACATTGTGAGGGGATGCTCTGGTTTGAGGGCAAAACTCTATGATTTTAAGCCAGTTTTACCATAGAATTTTGCCCTTAAACCAGAGTACCCCCTTGCAATGTCCCTGGAGTTATGATGCCACTTCTGGGTGACATCATCATGTTGGGGATGTCCCAGAACACCTCCCAAATCCCCCACCACCACCAGAAAGTTGACAGGACCTGGCAATACTAAGTGGAACCCTTTGGTTTTAATTCACTCAGTGGGTGTCAGGCACTTCAGAAAGGCAGTCAAACACCAGGCTTCATAAGAAGATAGAGTTTACTCAGCAGCAGTTCTAAAAGCACACTAACATTTCATTGTTAGGAATGAAGGACACAAAGGAACACCCCACTGAGCTAGCCCCCCCAAGCATTCGACCAATGGCTACATAGCCCGCGCGCGGGAGAAAGGTGCAAAAGTTGTTCGAGCCATAAAGGGGCCCAGCTGTCCATACTGGAGAAACCCAAACTGTATGACAAGGCCATTTGGTCAGATAGGAGATAGCCCAGGCTGAGGAACACCCTGTTGCCCTGGCAACCTCCCCACTCCCCGCCTTCCAAGCATAAAAGGTTACAGATCATCTCATCCTCCTTCCCTCCCTCACATCTTATGGCAGGATCACCTGACAGTGGGGTAAGTAGTGACCCCTGTGGCTATTTCCAGTGGAAAAAATGGAAATTATTTATTTATTAAATTAGGTTTCTTGACTGCCCTTCCCGGCTTGTGTGGGGCTCAGGGCGGTTTCCAACAATTTAGTTCGCTACACCATAAAATCAATTAAAACCAAAAAGTCAATAGAGAACACCTTCAAAATGTTAAAACATTTCAGAAACATTTTAATGATAGATGGTAATGCTAGCATTCAGTTATACGGGGGTGGGGGAGGGGGGAGGTTATCAGGCAGACGTGGGGGAAATCACTGGTCTCAACCAAAGGCCTGGCGGAACATTTCTGCTTTACATGCCCTGTGAAACTGAAGGCCCTTCTCCCCCCAGACCATGGTTCCAATCTGAATCGGGCCCCTGCAGTGCTTCAGAAAGGTGTTGACTATCATATCTAGTATGAGCCTTGGTGAATTCATCATAGAGGTGAGTTTCAGGAGGGTAGCCACAATTCAAGTCCAATAACCTCTTGAATTCCCAACAAGATTTCCAGGATATAAGCTTTTGAATTTAAATTTGCAGATGACATGAAGTTGTTCAGGGTGGTGAAAACCAGGGAGGATTGGGAGGCACTCCAAAGGGATCTGTTGAGGATGGGCAAGTGGGTATCAACGTGGCAAATGGGGTTCAATGTGGCCAAGTGCAAAGTGATGAACATTGGGGCCAAAAATCCTAACTATAAATACGTGTTGATGGGGTCCAAACTGGCAGACACTGACCAAGAGAGAGATCTTGGAGTTGTAGTAGATAACTCACTGAAAGTGTCGAGACGGTGTGCGACTGCAATAAAAAAGGCCAATGATATGCTGGAGATTATTAGGAAGGGAATTGAAAACACATCAGCCAGTATCATAATTCCCCTGTATAAATCAATGTTGCAACCTCATTTGGAGTACTGTGTACAGTTCTGGTCACCACACCTCAAAAAGGATATATAGCATTGGAAAAAGGGCTACTAGAATGATAAAAGGGTTGGAACACTTTCCCTATGAAGAATAGTTAAAACGCTTGGGGCTCTTTAGCTTGGAGAAATGACAGCTGAGGGGTGACATGATCTTATGTTCTTATGAGAGTCAAAAGTCCCTCTGTCAGATAGCAAACTTGTATCTCATGAAGGGAGCTCTGACTCTCAAAAGTTTATATTCTGGAAAATTTGTTGGTCTTTAAAGTGCTACTGGGCTCTAATGTTGCTCAACACAGATGTGAGATTTAAGCATTCTCATCTGTAGGGACCTCCACACTCATAGTGTTGCTTAGCTGCTATGCTGCACCAGCTCTCAGAGATGGTTTTGGAGGCCTCATATCAAGATGGTAATTCTAGAGAGGTAATTGTGTTTGTCTCGAACAGCAAAATAAAAGAGCAGTTCAGTGGCACCTCAATTAAATACATTACAGCATAAGCTTTTACGGGTCAGAGCTCATTTCATCAGATGCATATCTGATGTACATCACAATGTGGGTGGATGTCTTGATGCATACCTGTTCATCCATTCGGCTTGTGTAGTCGCAGATCTGCTGAGGGAATGCCGTACACGGAAGCCTGCTTCTGGATCAGGGCAACACACTATTATATGCAGAGCAATAACACTCTTCTTTCATGCTCACCCAGCTAGCCTCACTGATTTTCAGCCAAGATGTTCTACCCATGTGTAAAGCAGGGTTTCTCTGACATCTGATGTCATCAATGAAGGATTCTTGAAGTTTCTTGAGTTTTTGTTCCCAGCCAAACCGCCAGTCATGTTGTTCATCTCTGCTGGCTGTTCCATAACTCAGCTTAATGCTGAGAGCAGGGCTTTTTTTGTAGAAAAAGTCCAGCAGGAACTCATTAGCATAATAGGTCACACCCAACAGCAGAAGCTCGTTAGCATATTAGGCCACACCCCTGATAGCACAGCACATTAGCATATTAGGCCACACCCCCATGTTACCAGAAGTGTGGTCATCCAGCCACACCCACCTTTTGCTTCTTATTCTGTTTATCTTGTTTGTTGTCAAAACCCAGGGCTTTTTTTGGAGCAGGAATTCCTTTGCATGTTAGGCCACACACCCCTCATGTAGCCAATCCTAATGAGTTTCTGCT
This sequence comes from Gekko gecko, assembly GCA_029375565.1. Taxonomy (NCBI): domain Eukaryota; kingdom Metazoa; phylum Chordata; class Lepidosauria; order Squamata; family Gekkonidae; genus Gekko; species Gekko gecko. Next base: position 78,383,219 of record JAPDNY010000003.1, on the reverse strand, counting down.
GTTGGGTGTGGCCTATTATGCGAATGAGTTCCTGCTGGGTGTGGCCAACTCAGGAGCCAGCCAGAATTCCATTCCTGTGCATTCCTGCCCCAAAATAGCCCTGGCTGAGAGACAGATGAAAACCAAATCAACTGTGCCTCTTTCCTGCTTGAGAGGAGCACACAGATAGACCAGACTCAGGCTGAGCTTTACATCGACAGGTGTTGGCAAGTGTCAGATGTCTCTTCAACCCTTGCAGTTTCACAATGTGACCATAGCCTTGTTCTCCCATTTTAGATCCTGGGAAGTGGAAGGCAGGGGGCAGCAAGAGGCAACTGACTCCTCATCAACAAATACATGCTTAAAAGGGAAAGAGAGCAGGATCATTCCACCTGTTTTTGGTTCTGGGATTTGTTTTGTTTTTGACTCTTTGTTTCACTTTCCTGCTAATCATTGCCCTGCCTCAATGGCTTTTGAAGGGCTTTTTTTTTATTCAGTATCAACATTGTGTCAGCTGTTCTGTTATCTGGAACGGCACACATGCTAGGCAGATAAATGGGCTTGTTTATATCCACTGGAAACAAGGCAGAGCAGAATGGTCAGAGAATAGCAGCAACTTTTCTTTGCATTTGATAGGTAGGCAGAGCTAACGACGGAGGACATAGAGAAAACTTTGCTTGCACATGCTGGAAAACAGAAAAGGGAAAAGAGGCACAACATTAGGGCCTCCTCCTCTCCCAGCCGGCCTCCAATAACTGTTTTGCTTGCTCGAGAAGAAGAGTCGTTTTTTTTACACCCAGCTTCTCTCTACCTTAAGGAGTCTCCAGGTCGTTAACAATTGCCTTTCCCTTCCTCTCCCCACAATAAACATCTTGTGAGGTGGGGGGAGCTGAGAGAGTTCTAAGAGAACTGTGACTGGGCCAAGGTCACCCAGCTGGATTCATGTGGAGGAGTGGGGAATCAAACCCAGTTCTCCAGATTACAATCCACCACTCTTAACCACTACAGCACACTGACTCTAGCTATAGGTGGACCAGTATGAAGAGATGGAGGGGGGGGTAGTAGAATAGAGCAGCTGAAGTCTTACTCCTCTCCAGCTATTGAGACTAGGAAGAACAGAGGCAGAGGCTAAGGCTTTGTGTCACAGTAATAAACAGACCCATGTAGACCAAACGAGATGAGACAGAAGAGATCAGTAATAAGAAAGGAGGAGCTATTGCTATCCCAAGGGGAAGAGAAGGAGAGGGAGCCACTCAGGTCTGCAGAGCAGGCAGGGCCAGCCCCAGGTTTTTCCCCCCACTAGGTGAGGATACCTTCTGGTGTGTGTCCCCCGTGCACCCACCAATTTCTGACCCCCCCTTCTGGCACGGTGCCTCCCCAAGGCTGGAGGATGCTGCCAAAGTCATCTAGAATGGCGGCAGCAGCACTTCCTCCACAAATAAGTGCTGCAGGCTCAAGCTGCCGGTTGCCATGGCCAGGGAGGAAAGCTTCAGCGCATGGGAAGCAAAATGCCTGTCTCTGCACGAAGACCAGGAGGGGTGTCATAAAGGAGAAAAGAATGGGCGGGGGGAGGGCAGCCCTGAGTAGCTTTGGGTGCAGATTCCGGTCTGGGCAGCCTCCAAAGATGGTTTGGAAAGAGGCACAGAGCAATCATCGCTGGTGGGCACCAAGCATGGAGGCAGTGCCTGGCCAAGGACAAAGGCTTGTGCGGGAGAGGTGGGCTCTGCCGCCACCAAGGGGTGGGCTGGGGTGGGCACCAGAGCCACAGTGGGTGGGCTGAGAGGGCGAGCGGCAGCCAGGCCGGAGGAGCCACTGGCATGGGAAGGTGCTTGCTGCTCACCATGCTGCTCTGGCCGTGCACCCTGGCTGATCTGTGATGAGGTACTGGGCTGAGGACGAGAGCTTGCCGAGCTTCATGCCATGCCAAGGGCTTGCTGTGCTGTGAGGGAGGGGAGGGGAAGGCAGGTGGCAGGCAGGCCAGAATGGCGCCCTTATCAAGCCGGTGCCATAGGCAACTGCATAAATTTTGTCAATGACATGCTAGCCCTGAGAGCAGGCAGGTTAGGAAGGAAGAAGAAGAGGAGACTGGATTTATACCCTGCCCTTAACTCAGAGTCTCAGAGTGGCTTACAAACTCCTATCCCTTCCCCTCCCCACCCCACAACAGACACCTTTTCCAGAACAGTTCTGACAGAACTATGGCTTGCCCAAGGTCATCCAGCAGCTGAAAGTGGAGGAGTGGGGGAATTAAATCCGGTTCTCCCAGATTAGAGTCTGCACATTTAACCACTACACCAAACTGGCTCTAGGAGTGAGGGGGGGCTGGCCTGGAAGCAGGGAGCAGCCATTGAGCTCGTAAGCCAAAATGTCTTCAGCTACTGCTCATAAACCACTGCTACTGAGTCCTTATGCCTACTTCTTCACAGGTACAATTATTTAAACCATGGCTGGTGCCAAATGTGTGAGGGCTCTTTGCCTGTGGCTCTTACCCTGTTGGTTTAGCTGTGTGAAGACCAAGTACCTTGGATGCAAGGCGAAGACGTGGTGGGCACACAATTCCTGTTTCAATATCTGCTGTACTGAGGCATGCAGAGCTACCCAGAGAGAAGACTGGGACCTTTCGACTGTTGTTCTAGGAGGAAGGAGGGTGATCATGCACCACCAGGTGAGAGGTGGATTGTATGTGTGTTCTTTAACCACACCCAGGTGAGCTGTGAGTCTGGACTTTTTGTTTATTGGTTCTTATGTTCTTTTGTCTGCTGGTAGGAGAGATGTTATTGGAGTAGTGAAACAATTTAATAGACGGTGCCATGATTCATAGTGTGTATCATAGGAGGAAATAGGGAGGGAGAAGAGCTGGCCACAGGCCTGTAGCTACAGTGGGGCATTTTGGAGCCTGTCCCCCCCACCAGTTTCTGCCAAGGCCCCATGACTTTCATCCAGCCCCCAGGCCCCTGGCTCTCTGGGCTGCCTGGAGGACTACTGACTCTCTGGTCTACCTGGAGGACTCTCCCCACCACTCCTTTCCCAAATTCACACACTGCAAAAGTGAGGGTTTTTTTTAATATTTAAATTATATTTTTATTTTGTGACATCAGTGCCCCCTGACTTATTTAAAGGTCCCCTGAATTACAAAATCCTGGCTACTGACCTGGCTGGCCAGGTAAAGGAAAGGGACAATAGACTTCTATGTGCTGTTACCCTTTCTGGCTCTTCTTCCAGCTGATGGTAACCACATCAAAACCCCACCAAGCTAGAAAACCTTGCTGTTAAATGTCATGTCAGTCCCAGGGGGGAAACGGCAGCCAGCCAAGATTTAATCCTGGACAAAAGTGCTGACTTGGCATGTATCACTGTGACTTGGTTGGGGGAGGGAAGAAGGGGTTAACATCACCCTATTGTATACCCTAAAGTACTTAGTGACACATTAGCATAGGTGTGGTGGGTGGGGAAGTGGTGTTGCTCTAGACATTTCTAGAACTAGACATTTCTAGTTTTGACAGGATTAAGAGACAGGATTAGGATTCTGTTGGTGTACCGCCCCCTGCTGTATAACAGTATCCCTGTCTGAGCTGACAGAGGTAGTCTGAGATGACAGAGATGTAGAAGACCCCTAGGTTGGTTATCCTGGGGACTTCATCACTGATGCTGAGACTGCCTTTTCTGGAGTGGCTCAGGATTTCATGGCCTCCATGACAATCATGAGACTGTCTCAGGTAATTACTGGTTCTACATGTTGTACAATTCAAACTCTTGATCTGGTATTTTCTTTTGGGAGAAATGAATGTGATTTGAGGATGGAGGAAGGATGTTTCTTTGATCATGGACCGATCACGGTTTGCTTGGGTTTAGACTTACAGGAATCCAAAAACACTGCCAAGGTGGGAGATCTATTAAGATGTCCTGCCCCCAGAACCAGATGGAGACAAATGGCTTTCTGACAACTCTGGTATATTTTCATGATGATATGGTTGGTGCTCCTGTCAATGCCCTTGTTGACCTCTGGGATGAGGAAATGACTCAAAAATAGGGGTGTGCATTCTGGTCTACCCAAACCAAAAATAGGTTTGGTCTACCCAGACCTTAGGTTGAGGTGGCGGTTGTCCAATTACATTGGCCTCCACTGCTCGAATCCACCTTATGCTGATGGCGGTTCAGCTCACCTGCTTAAAACTATTGCCATCCTGGCATTCCATGCAGCATGCACTCATGTTTTAGGTATTTAAACTGGTATCAGGTTTTAAATTGGAATCAGTGTTTTATAGTTATTATTTTACTTCTTGTTGTAACCTACCCTGAGCCTTCTTCTGGGAGAGAGTGGGACATAAATTGCATAAAATAAAATAAAAGAAGGCTGACAGTGGATTATAGGCTAAGCAGTGAAGTGCACGCCTCCCGGCTCAATGCCAGCTGCCTGCTGATAGTGGAGATTACTCTTTGCAGGATTGTTCCTGAGAAGCTGGCTGTATGCAGGATGTTTTGGTGTGTGGCTATAAAATATCCTGAGATACACTTTGGGGCATAGACACAATGCATACATCAGATGCTGAACTGTTGATACTGCCTTGATTTATTCCTGGAAACCTGACCTCTGATTGAATGATACTGGACTTTTGAAACCTCCTCTGGCCTTGTTATCTGTGGAAATTAGAGATGCTGTAATGTGTCACCAGAAGCTGGCAAGCCAGCCAGTACACCAGGCTGCCCAGCAGAGCCCCAGCAGAGCTTGCAGAGAGAGTTCTCCCTGCAGGATCAGCTCCTTTGAAAGCTCTTTTGGACAGTCCAGTTTAAAGGGACTGCCCAAAAGACCACCAGGTGAGCCTCCTCTCAGCAGGTGTGTTGTGGCTTTGCTGCTGCTTTTTTGCCTCTGTATTTTTCAGTTTGAGTCTATTGGACCTGGAAAAAATTGGGATTTCCAAAAAAATCCTGGATCCAAATATTTTATTGGTATTAGGATCTAGGTTTTGGGGAAAAACCTGACATTTTTTCAGGTCCAATAGACCCAAACCAAAAAATATTGAGAAAAAAATTGCACACCTCCACTCAGGAGGCTGATACAATCACTCCAGGCACCTTCTCTCAGGTGTTAGAGCCTAGGTAGCCCCTTGATAGGGGCTGTGGGCAAAAAAAAGACATGGTGACAGCTAGAGTGAAAGTGGGGGAAGACTTGGGGTGAATCCAATAAGAGGTGGGTTGAAAGTGTTCTCCATGGCAGTGACGGTGGCAAAGAAACAATACTATTCTTGCTGCTATTGCATCTGCATAGAATAAGCCAATGGAGCTGTTGCGGTTAGTCAGAGGCCTACTGGGATCTGGCCTGCAGGATGAAGTGGACTGCTTAGTGGCCCACTGTGAACATTCTGCTCAACACTTTGTAGACAAAATCCCTCACTTCCGTACCAACTTGAACTCTACATTAACAATTGCAGGGTCAGATGGTGCCGGGATACCAACTTGTCCAGCTATCTGGGATACTTTTCAATTTGGCTAGTTTGAGGAGGTAGATGGGACCCTTGGAGTTTTGAGGTCTACCACCTGTTGGATGACTGGTTCCAAGAGGTATTTAATGCCTTCTTGAGAGAAAGGGTGGTCTACCCTGTCAAGAGATAGGCCTTTAAGAGACCTAAGTAGTTGCATGAGTCAGTAAGTTAGTAAGTTTATCAGGATGCTGTTAGGACAGCAGGGCAGCCAAACACAAACCACCTGCTAGTAATTACCAGCTGCAGCTGTTAGCAGTCAAAACCTTAGCCTGACTGAGAGATCTTTGACAACTGTTGATCTAGATTGCTAAGTGTAGACCAGTGATTGGTTCACCAATTAGTTTGACAGCTGAGTGACTATTTAGCTGGGAGACAGGCACAGCAAAAGAGACTACTGGTGGTCTGTTGTCACTAGCCATTTGCCAGAGCCAGGGAGCTATCAAGGTAAAAAGCTGTATCTGCTTGGAACAATTCAGGAGTGAGAAGCCAGGAAGCTTGCAGGAAGATTCCATACACTCTTCTAGGCAGAACATTGGGTAAGACAGACAGTAACCTTGATTAGAGGATCGGTTGGCCAGAAGGAGAAACGGCTAATTCCTTGTCAACAGCTCTACTCCTTGAACTACTGCTGCTGAGAGCTACCAGCTCAGATTTAGCATAGATAGTTAGGTTTTGTTCCTTTGTTTTGTCCTCTGTACACTCCCTTTTCCCTTACCTGTGTGTTTTATTGTTTTATTGCTTTTATAATAAACTTGATCTGTTTTTATAAATTGGACTAAGTCATTAACGTATGCACCATGCCTAGCCTAAAAAACTTAATTGGAAAACTACAAAAGACCTTCCATTACTTCTACTGTGCTGGTTACAATGACCCTGGTTTAAAGAGATACACCCTGGTGTTTCAAGTAGCAGCCCTGGGAGTGGGTGGTAGCATTGAGGCAAAAGGGTGGGGTCATGATATACCCATCCTTGAAATAGGTTGTGGTGAGTTCTATATTTAAATAAGTATATCCTGGGCCTAGGGGATTTCAGTAACTACTCAAATGTTCCATTAATGAACAGATGGTGGCTGGAAACATTCCTGGATGAAGCAAATTATGTGAATCCTTTCCAAACTGGTTTCAGGTACTTTTCAGTTCTGTCCAGTCTCAGGGAAGCTGTAGAAATCCTGAATCAGTACATAAAGGCACTTTTGGAGGGGATGGGCTAATAAACTGAAGACATCCTAATAAGACAGGTGCTACTGGTGAGCTGAAAGTATGATCTAGGATTTAAGAGATGCTGTCACACACACTGAATAACACACTTTCAATCCACTTTCAATGCACTTTGCAACTGGATTATACTGTGTGCAATGGCAAAATCCATTTATGAATGGTTGCTGAAGTGGATTGAAATGGCATTATTTAGCATACGTAAAAGCTCCCGCAGTGTCACCCATTCTGGATGGGGCTTCACTCCCCTTGAAGGAACAGCCCTATAGTTTGAGGGTGCTCTTGGACCCAGGCCTACTGCTGGGTAAGCAGGCAGCAGCTATGGCTAGGAAGGCTTTTTACCAGCTTACCAGCTGTGGCCTATCTGAGGCATAAAGGATCTTGGCCACTCTGGTGCATGTCCTAGGTACATTTAGATTAGATTACTGCACTGGACTCTACATGGGGCTGCCCTTAAAGTGTTTGGGAACTTCATTTGTTGAGGAATACTGGAGGCAGGATGTTGGCTAGAGGAGGTTACAGGGACCATATGACTCTAGTCTTGGTCCATCTATTCCAGCTCCCAATCAGTGGCTGTGGTCACATGATCAGTTTGCCATGGCAATATATAGGCTTTAAATAAGCCACTTGAATTTGGGATGCTTTGTGTTGATCACACAGCAGCCACTAAGCTAGCATCATAGTGCTGTGGGCCCATGGTTGTTTGTTCACATCAGTGGAATTCACTTTAAGAGCATAAGAACATAAGAGAAGCCAATGTTGGATCAGGCCAATGGCCCATCTAGTCCAACACTCTGTCACACAGTGGCCAAAATATACCACGTGACATCAGGAATTCCACCAGTGGTGCCAGGACACTACAAGCCCTCCTGCTGTTGCCCCACCTGCACCAAGAATACAGTGCATCACTTGCCCCAGACTGAGAGTTCCTATCTATATCTTGTGGCTGATAGCCACTGATGGACCTCTGCTCCATATGCTTATCTGATTCCCTCTTGAAGCCATCCATGCTTGTAGCCACTGCCACCTCCTGTGGTAGTGAATTCCATGTGTTAATCACTCTTTGGGTGAAGAAGTACTTCCTTTTATCTGTTCTAACCCGACTGCTCAGCAATTTCATGGAGTGCCCATGAGTTCTTGTATTGTGAGAAAGGGAGAAAAGTACATCTTTCTCTACCTGCTCTATTCCATGCATAATCTTATAAACCTTTTTTTTAAAAAACAAGATTTTTATTGGAATATATTCAACATTTTTAAATATAATTTCCAATTCAAGTTATAGATTATATCCCTTCCCCTCTTCCCCCCCCAATAGGCTTCCAACACTGCTATTGCCAATAACAAAAAACAATAAAAGTAATCAAGTTTAAACTTATAACAATCTGTAAACCAGGTAACTTATGTTTTATATACAAAAATCTAACTTAATCTGACATAACTTCATTTTCAATAAGAATCAAAGTTATACATTTTCCCTTTCATTTTATGTTCAGTTTCCATATAGATTTTCAGGTCTTCCCATTCTTTTAAGTATTGTTCTGCCATTTGTCCGTTTAGGTTTTTAGCCATTGTGTCCATTTTGGCTAAAAATAGCAGTTTCCTTAACCAGTCCTGTACATTCGGTACTTTATCCGCTTTCCACTGTTGTGCAAAGGCCATTCTCGCCAACGTGATCATATACCATAATACTGTTCTTTTTTCTTGCTTAATTTTTTCCATTGTCAAACCTAAGAGAAGAAGTTCCGGACTTTTACTAATAGGGATTTTCAATATTTTCTGCATCTCACAATGAACATTTGACCAGTATACTTTTGCTTTCTCACATGTCCACCCCATATGATAAAAAGAACCCTCTATTTTTTTACATTTCCAACATTTGCTACTCAAGTTCTTATCCATACTTATATTGGCAGTCTTTTTTGGTGTCATGTACCAAAGCATCTTAAAACAATTTTCTTTTACGTTAACACAAGTTGACATTTTTAGAGCTTTTCTCCACAATAATTCCCAAGAATCCATTGAAATTTCCTTATTCACGTTTATGGCCCACTTTATAATTTGCTCTTTAACAGTTTCATCCAAAGTATATACAGTTAACAATATTTTATACAACTTAGAAATCACTTTTCTCCCTTTTTCCAACCAGATATCTTCAAACTCATCATTTTTAGCTCTAAAACCCACCTCTTTACAATCTTTTTTATAAATGTCTCGTATTTGTCCATATTGTAACCAACCATATTCAAATGTCAATTCATTGTTTGGTTTTAAAACAAATTTCTTCCCTTCTTTTTGAATCAGCTCTTGGTACATCAACCAATCATTACCTTTATATTCTGAAAAAGAATGAATAACTGCAGCAGGCACAATCCATAGAGGTCTTTCATCGGGAATTGTATTCCTGTATCTGGTCCATGCTTCAAACAACGTTCTTCTTATATAATGATGCTTAAACATTGAATCCACCTTGTTTTTCCCATACCAAAGGTAGGCATGCCAGCCAAATCTGCAGTCGTGGCCCTCAAGGGCCAATAGTTTTCTATTTTCCAAATTAACCCAATCAGACAACCAAGACATACATACAGCTTCATGGTACAAACGCAAATTCGGGACTTGAAAACCACCTCTTTCTTTTGCATCATACATTATTTTCATTTTAATTCTTGGTTTCTTTCCTGCCCAGATAAATTTAAAAATTTCTCATAACCTTATAAACCTTGATCATGTCACCCTCAGCCGTCGTTTCTCCAAGCTAAAGAGCCCCAAGTGCTTTAACCTTTCTTTATAGGGAAAGTGTTCCACCCCTTTTATCATTCTAGTTCCCCTTTTCTGCACTTTTTCCAGTGCTATATATCCTTTTTGAGGTGTGGTGACCAGAACTGTACACAGCATTCCAAATGAGGTCACATTGTTGATTTATACCAGGACATTATATTACTAGGTGATTTGTTTTCAATTCCCTTCCTAATGATCCCCAGCATAGTGTTGGCCTTTTTTATTGCAGTCACACAGTCTCGATATTTTCATTGAGTTACCTACTACAACTCCAAGAACTCTCTCTTGGTCAGTCTCTGCCAGTTCAGACCCCATCAACATGTATTAATATTTAGGATTTTTGGTTCCAATGTGCATCACCTTGAACTTGGCCACATTGAACCCCATTTGCCATGTTGACACCGACTTGCCCATTCTCTACAGATCCCTTTGGAGTGCCTCACAATCCTCCCTGGTTCTCACCATCCTGAGCAACTTCGTGCCATCTGCAAATTTAGCCACTTCACTGCTTACTCTCAATTCCAAATCATTAATGAACACATTAAAAAGCATACTGATCCCTGTGGTGCCCCACTGCTTACTACCCTCCACTTAGAAAATTGCCCATTTATACTCACTCTCTGTTTCCTATGGATTAGCCGGTTTTTGATCCACAAAACGACTTGTTCTTTTGAGCTTACTTAGGAGCCTTTGATGAGGAACTTTATCAAAAGCTTTCTGGAAGTCAAGGTAAATGTTCCATTAATGGAACATTAATGGGTCCCCCTTGTCCTCATATTTCTTCACTCCCTCAAAGAACACTAACAGCAGGGGCCATTTCGTGGGAAAAGAGGTGCATAACTTATTTGCATATACCACGCAACCCTGACATCACCAGAAGTGTGTCAGAAGGCAACACCCACCGCTTAGGCTCCACTAGACTGTTTTGGATTGCTAGCTATGGGGGGGGGGGACGCACAGATCTGCCCTCACAGAGGAGGGGGAGCTTGTACCTGAATAAACCTTAGTCTTAAAGGTGCCACTGGACTCTTTTGGATGGCCAGCAAGCACAGGAAAGTGCATTGCTGCTTGTGAATCGAGGACGGTGGCGCAGAGGATGTGCATGGCCTCAAGCTGGTAGGGGGCCAGGGCAGTGGCAGGGCAGAGGCACAGGAGGAGGCCAAGTAGGTGCAGGAATCTGGGCCAGAACTCCTCGCAGGCCTTGTGGGAGTTGCCGTGGCCCATCTTGTAGAGACGCTGCACCAGGGCTGGCATGAGGACAGGCAGAGCCAGATGCCATGGCCCAGGCAGTGACGGAGCAGCTCAAGGGTCAGCTTGCAGCAGTGCTCTGCTGGGTCAGTCAGTGGTCCAGGAAAGGCGAGGGGGGCTGCTGGGAGCAGGGGGTGGGGCTTGCTGCATGTGCCCACCCCCTGGGCTCCTTACTGCTGGAGCTTTGCTCCTGTGTACTCCTGCAGGAAATGAGCCCTGAAGGTGCCACTACTGGATTCAAACTCTGTTCTCTTTCTTCCATTGCAGCTCTTCAACTGCTGCTGTCACTGCCTCTCATTTGTACACTCCAGTGGGGAAGTGTGAATGAACAGCTGCTCCCTAGCAGCACATTTTTATGTGCCCCCCTCCCTTTGCTTTATATCTGGTGGAGGGAGAAAAAGAGGAACTGCCATTGTAGGTAGTGCAGTGGTGAATTTCTAGAAATGTCTACTGCCACTTGACCACTGTCAGGTGTGGAAGTGAGAAGGGACCCAAGAAATGCCTATGGGGACACACCACATGACATTTTGAGCAAAAGCCTCTTAAAACTTGGTTCCAGGAGTGCCTGAACACTTGTCAGTGATGCTCCCTCTAAGCTGTGAGTCTTGTGAGTAAAAATCCTACTTGGTGAGCTATTGGTATTAAAGTTGTGAGTGACTGATTTGGCTGCTGCATAAATTAATTTGCTCTGGAGCCATCCTTCCTGAGCAAAGACAAAAATCTGTGAGCTGGAGGCTAAAAAACTGTGAGCTAGCTCACACTAACTCAGCTTAGAGGGAACACTGCCTGTCAGTTTGACTTACATCCTATTTGCCAGTTGTGAATAGGGAGTCAGTGTTTCAACAGACTATTCATCCATTTGTCAGTTCATCTGTGGCTTTTCAGCAGGTTGCTTCAACCCATATTCCTTCCTAGCAGTGCAATACGGCTTTACCCACCTGTGTATCCTCTGACAGCCTGATTGAGTTATAGTCTCTTCCCCTTGTTGTGCTGCTGCTCCACTGAGCAGGCAAATATTTAAGTAGACAGTTAAATCAATCACAGATCATATAGATCACTCATAAATGCTGTCCTTTAGAAAAACTCCACCTTAGGCTGTTCATCTAAGTAGTATTTAATACTGTTTATCTGTGTGGCTGTCAATCAGTTTGCATCAGCAGCAATGCACAGGGTTTTTTTGGGGGGGAAGCAAACCAGGGTGTGGTCACACGTGCCAGATAACACGGGGGGGAAGCTAGGCTTTTTGCGCCGCATGAATTTGACCTGCCATAGCGTGATCAGATGCAGCGGTGGGTGAATCGGGTTTTTTCCTCTGCTGCGTGTTTCCAGATGCACGCCAACAAAGTATCAGTGACGCAATGGGAGTGCGCTGCAGCGATCACATGGGGAAGTCCATCCGCGGCCCATCGCAAACCCGTTTGCTACTGCCCTTTTCCTGGAATTTTTTACTCCACATCTTCGGCGGTGCGAAATGGGTTGGCGACGGGTGCGGGACGCTTGCCAGATGTTAGCACCACAGTCAAAACACATCATGACATTTGCAACAACCCTACTTGTATCCAGCCCTGCAGCAACTGCTGATGTGTGGTAAAATGAGTGTTGTTTTCATCTGTAACTGCCCTTCCTGGTACTCTGTGCTTTGGTGTCCATCCTCAGCTTAGCTTGGGTTTTCTGTAGTTGCTTTTTCATTTAACCCTTCCCCCACCCCAAAACAACAAGTATCTCTTCAATGAGAACCAGACTTTTGAGCCTTTCAGAATGGAGCTCTGGATACAGCACATTGCTGTACCCCTGAAGACTAGTCTTCCATTGAAGAACGGGAAATGAGACAGAGAGGATATTGTGTAGGCTTGGCTTCCAGTGCCTCACAACCTGAGCTCCAGTCACACATCAGTGCTTCAACTGGGAAAGCTAATAGTAGAGAGCTCTTGTTTCAGAAAAGAGAACTTGTGGCTAATTAACTCAAAGCCAACAGATGTTGGCTGATGCTGTGTTTATTCAGGCAACAACCCTGCCCATTACAAAGCAGCAAATCCGCTAATTTTGAAACAAGTGGGGCTTTTAGCTGCTGTAGATTTTCTGGGTTGTTTTTTCTAAAGCCATTCTACCATTGTTGGCTCTCTTTGCAATTTGATTTGCCTCGATAATTGGACATATTTATTCACAAGTGGGCTACATTTGGGGGGGGGGTCGTTGATGCATTCCTCTTCATTTCAATTGCTATGTTATATTTAGCGTTCTGTAATCTGACCAGCCCTGTAGCTAGGGATTTTTTGGTGGGAGGGCCTGAGAGTGGCCTGATGGCTAATTAAAATAAAGTCAGATGGTGGAGCTCCATAGAAGCTCCTCCTCTAGGCTGTGAGGTCTACCTTATCGGCTCACCACCTGGCAGTGGGTCAAGCAAGCAAGCCAGCCCTGATTCCCCCGACACGTTGCCCCTACTTTCAGAATCTGGCTCACGGCTTCCTCTTCCTCCTCCTTTTCCTCCGCCTCAGCCTTCCCCCACCCGGTTTCTCAGGCTCAGCAGGGAGGATCGCACGGTGTTCCTTCCCCCCATGGTGTTTCCTCCTCCTGCCCCTGAGGCTTCTGCCTGCCAAGCTTCTTGCTTCCCTGGCCAGGGGCCCACTCACAGCTTCTGCCCTCAACTCAAGCAGGAGCCTTTCACTTTAACTTCAATTGGCATGGCAGCCAGGTGCTGCCCCCCCCCCCAGCTGCCCTGTGGAAGGCGGCCTCCTTGAAGCTGCCTCCCCCACCTCTGAATGCTCCCTGAAGTAGTCTTTGGGGTCCCTGTGCAGGGATTCTCCTTTCCTGCCCTGTCTTAGCCAAATCAGCCCAGGCCCCGTGCATGGCACTAGTCCCTTCCACGGTGTGAGTGTTGTGTACTAAGGATGAGTTAAGCTTAAACTAGCCCTGGGGTCAGGTTGAGCTTGTGTCCACAAAACAATAGTTGGCTAGGATCCTAGAACGGACCAATAGAGCAACAATGTAATGTAAATAGCCTATCGTTGGGAGTGGGAGTGTTTGGGGTGTGGTTTTTTGCAGGCTTAAAAAGCAGGCTTCTGCCTGGGATTTTGTCTTCCTTCTCCTTGCCGAAATCACTAATAAAGTAGAGCTGATCACTGTACCTGGGGGTCTGTTCATCCATGGGACTCTCTATTTAACAGTGAGAATCATCTCAAGCTGGGCTGGTCATAGGAAGAAGCGAACGTGACCAGAAATGTACAGTGGCAAGCCTTGCGATGGCTGGAGAGCGGAGCACGACACATGCAGACTGAACGAGTCAGGCGAGTGAACAGCCTTCGTCTCCTGAGCTTGTACTATGTGCTCGAGGGTCACTGCTTTTGGCTGGGTGTTGATCCTGGGGAGGGTTTGGCCAGGGTGGTGTGGGCTGCAAGAAAGGCAGTGGTGGTGGTGGTGGCCTCCCCAGTGATGGCTTGAAGGGAGAGGGCCCAGAATCAATGCTAGGTAGCTGGGCTCTATGGCCCCATGTTAGCTACAGGCCTGAATCTGACACTATCCATTGATAATATTGTTCCTCTGAAACATGCATGTATGTATTGTTTTCTACAGCCCCTCAGTAGCTGGGGAAAAAACATGTGATTTCAGCCTTCTGCATGCAGTTATGCCTTTAAAATGTAACTGCATTCATTTGCATTTATAACCTTGCTTTCCCCATTCTTCCTCTCACTTGGTCACCCTGGATTGTCTCCCCTCCCTCACTTTGTTATCTTCCGTACAGTTGAAATCAGCAGTGCAATCCTGAGGGTAGCCAAGGTGGAGGCAACTCACCACAGATGCAAGTGTGGCCTGGCTGGTGTATTCCCTAAAGGCAATATGCATAGTCTGGGGACTGAGCAAATGTCCTTGCAGTGGGGGCCACATGAGCTGCAACCACATCAGCACCTCCGGCAACCGTGCCATCACAGCCACAAGACATTGCAGTGTCTGACAGTGCAGCTGTGATAGACAGGGGGCACCAATCAATCACAGGGCAGCAGTCACAGGGATCTGGCCCCAGGGGCATGGGAACACAGGGGCATGAAAGAGTGGAGCCATGCACCACTGGGCCATGTCCACAGCTCATAGCACACATCCCAATTGAAAGCAGAGACTTTGGTGTAGTGGTTAAGTGCGCGGACTCTAATCCGGGAGAACCGGGTTTGATTCCCCAGTCCTCCACTTGCACCTGCTGGATGACCTTGGGCAAGCCATAGTTCTGGCACAGCTGTCCTTGAAAAAGAGCAATTTCTGTCAGAGCTCTCTCAGCCCCACTGATCTCACAGGGTGTTTGTTGTGGGGAGGGGGAGGGGAAGGAGTTTGTAAGCCGCTCTGAGACTCCTTTGGGTAGTGAAGGGCGGGATATAAATCCAACCTCCTCTTCTTCTCTTCTTCTTACCAGAGGCAGAAGCACAAAAGAAAAAGGGGATGGAGTGCCAATCACCTATGCACTAGGAGTGATCCCAAGCAGGCCCACCCAGGAATAAGTTTCATGTGAAGCACTGGGGGCAACCCTCTGGACAGTGGCATGGGGAGAGCAAAAGGAACAGGGGAGCCAATGATGAGTGCCTGGTGGTCAATGGCAGGGGTGAATCCTGGCACCAGGGCTGCAGCGCTGAGGCTGGCCCCAAGCAATGCTCTTCTCCCACTTCTGGTAGAGTGGGGGGCAAAGGGCTGGGGACCTCTGTGAGACCACAGACTTCTGCCATCAGGTCTGCGAGGAACTCCTTGATGTGTGCCTGCCATCTGCCCATGTCTACAGAGACAGACTGTGATCTAAGAGGGTCAAGCTAACAACTAAGTTAATATAAAAAATATGCAAATGTTTATTAGGGCATACACATGAATAAAACATACATAAGGTTAAAAGAAATACTCTAAATATCAGACTCTTACAGCTTATATTAAAGCTTAAAGCTTATATTAAAGCACTGATTGTTATACATACCCAATTGATGGGTAAAACTTTTGACCTAAGGACCATACGCATTTCGGCCCCTTTGGGCCTTCCTCAGTGGCCAATATTCTTTATTTTACAATGACACACATCCAGAAATACACGCATAAAGAATTTTGTATACATAAGTGTTGCTTTCTTATATGATTTACATTTGCTACAAGTTTGTATAGTGGGCCATAGATAGTAGCTGTACAAATTCTCCAAATTATTCTGGTAGCGAATATCCCATTCATCAGGATGTGTGTCACTTCCATCAAAGGTAGTAGTCATATAAATCATATAAGCAAATCATATAAGAAAGCAAAATCTGGTCTTTCTCTCATATATATATATATATACACACACACACACACACATATATATATGTACACACACACACATATACATACATACACAAAATAATTAATAGCAATTGAAAAAAATAATTTGGAGTTAATGGGGGTAAGAAAAACAAAAGATGTATGAATTGTATAATGATATATTTTTGGAATGCAGAATTAAGTTTGTGGGAACATTCCCAAGTGGATTATAAAGACAGGATCATAGATATATTAGAAATCAATCCAACTTGGGCATATTGTAGGTTATCTTTGATAAATTAGTTTAAATGTGACTCCTAACTTTGTTATGATGTTTTGTATAAACTTGTATTATGGGAATTAAAAGTAAAATAATAATAAAAAAAGACTCACCTTCCTCCAAGATCATTTCCTTTAATTCAGCTCAGGAAGCTGAGTGGCCCTGAGAGGGATTTAGCATATGTAAGGGGAAGGAACCCAAGAGGTTGTTTGATTAAATCAATTCTTAACTGTGATTTAAAATTCTGGTTATATGTATTTTTATGAATTCTATTTTATTTATATTTTAAACTGTGTTCAGCTCCATAAGGAAAGTAACTAACAAATGTTTTAAATAAATTAAAAAACAAGCAAGCAAACAAATAAATAAAATGGGGGGGGGCAAAACCCCACTTCCCCTTCCTACATTGCTAACAATTCTGGCTCCCATTTTCCCCTCAACCCATTTCTGAAGGTCTCTTTGCTCCCTTTCCCTTCCATAAGAACATAAGAGAAGCCAATGTTGAATCAGGCCAATGGCCCATCTAGTCCAAGACTCTGTCACACAGTGGCCAAAAATACCAGGTGCCATCAGGAGGTCCACCAGTGGGGCCAGGACACCAGAAGCCCTCCCACTGCTGCCCCCTCCAGCACCAAGAATAGAGTGTATCACCGCCCCAGACTGAGAATTCCTATCTATACCCTGTGACTAATAGCCACTGATGGACCTCTGCTCCATATGTTTATCTAATTCCCTCTTGAAACTGTCTATGCTTGTAGCTGCCACCACCTCCTGTGGCAGTGAATTCCATATGTTAATCACTCTTTGGGTGAAGAAATACTTCCTTTTATCTGCAGGCTCTCCTTTACCAAGTGCTCACTGGCTTCCATTGCTATTGCCACCACTGGATTTCCATCCCTCACTGGCACCCCCCCCACACACACACACATACACACTTCTTTGCTGCTGTACAGGTACAAGAGAGAGAAGGGGTATTTCACCCCCCCCTTCCCTCTTCTCACTTTGCACAGGTCCCGTGACCCCAGGAATGATCTTTCCAGGGGTCAGAAGGGATTTGAAATGGAGAGGAACATGAGAAAATTCCATTTACCTTCTGTGCATGCATGGGTGAATCCAAGCCAATATTTATAGACGTCAAAGGGATACAAATTCAGATGCACACTCCATATCAACAAGTCCAAGAAAACTGACATCCTAAATTGTGTTTATATTCCACTAGTCTGCTGTCAAGTCACACTTGTATATTACCTCTTCATACAATATGTTTATCTATGAGGGTAGATGCAGATGATTGCCAACAAAACCTCAAAAACAAGCAAGTCAATCATTCTCTTCCTAACACATATACTACACATTCGGTCGATGCAGACATTTCTAATAATTAAATCTAAGTGTCTGTACTCTTTCAATGCTTAATGAGTTTGCTGGACCCACAAAAGCTGATTGAAATGCAGGCTGAAATCTCCCACAGTCCTTGACTCCTCACCATAAAAAAGTCGAAGGAATCTGCAGACATGTGATATACAGCGACACATAATCAAAGTCATTTGTACTTCAGTAAGGATCTGAAAAAGGTATTGTCTGGCATGCATTTATTTTAGCTGTAGGGCTTCCTATTGATGAGAAGAAGCCATCACCCTTCCTGGTGTTTTCTCTGTCAAGGTGGTTCCTCTGTAGTTGCACTCTGCTTTTTCCTATCTAACACTGTGCAGAATAATTGACTTGACACCGGTTTCAAGGCTGAAATGCAGATGGAGTCTTTTGTGTTCATTCACGTATATTAACTTTCACCAGAACGTCCTCATTTTTGTCCCTAATTAGAAATAGCCAGCAATATAAATTTGCCTCTGGGCAGATTAATCTTGCAATATACTAAACAACTGATGTTAGCCAAGTCCCAAGGGTCAACCTCAAGATTCAATGGTCCTTCAAGTGAAGCATATTTCACTGAACTGACTTGGGTGAATACGAAAAAAGACAGAGAATTTTGAAGAAAAGTTTTAGATCTTTGTTGATTGACTTCCCCAGAAGACCAAAAAGTAAATGTTTTCTGATCAGAAATCACTCCCTCCCCCCAAACAGCAAGGGAAACCAGTATGGACTGATTGCTACCCAAGCCCCTAACTCTATGCAACAAAGTGCAATTAAAGCTGAATTAGAATCTTTCCTTATAAATAATTATCTTTTGGTTTCGCAAGATTCCATGTGCTCCCATGGAACAATGGTTCCCCATCGTTATTTCCACAACGGGCCTTATTCCTAGTCTGTAATATAAAACTGTGTAGGTTCAGAGGACAGCCTCATCTTGTCCATCTGTAAAATGCCCTCCCTCAGCCATTGGCCCATCAGCCGCCACTCAAGAGTATTCGCGTGCCATTGGCCGGGTGCTGGGTCTGCTCCTCTTCCCCACCCACTCCCCCTTTTGCATGTCAGATTTACTGGCAGACCAGCTCTCTCTCCTGAGGAAGACAGTTCTCTTGACTCCTGTGAGGGACTGTCCCCTCAGTGGCTGTTGGTAGGCAGCCAAGCTTGGTTCTGTGAGTAAAAAAACAAAGGACTTTCAGCATAACCCCCTCCCTCGCCCATAACCCCCTCCCCAATGGCCACTTTCCTGTCAGAATAAATGGGAAAAGACTATTTCTCCTGCTTAACTTCAGCATGGCTGGCTGGCTAACGAGGTGGGCCAGCGACCATCAGACCGTTTCTTCAACTCCCCGCTGTGCAGCTGACTTTCCCCTAGGGCTGCCAATCACCAGGTGAGACCTGGAGATCTCCCACTGTTACTATTGACCTCCAGATGACAGAGATCAGTTCCCCGGGAGAAAATGGTTGCTTTGGAGGGTAGACTATGGCATTATACCCTGCTGAGTCCTTCCACACACACCCCAAATGCTGCCCTCCACAGGATTCACCCCCCAAATCTCCAGGTATTTCCCTAATCAAAGTTGGCACCTGTACTTTCTCCTCTGTCAGTAAAAGGCCCTTTCCACACCTATGTTGGCCTTTGGGAGAAAACTCATTGAGCCTAGTCCTGATCAGGTTGCCAACTCCAGGTGAGCAATTCCTGGAGATTTGAGGGATGGAGCCTGGAGAGGGTGAGGTTTGAGGAGGGGTGGCACCTCAGACAAGTACGATGCCATAGACTCCACCCTCCAATCCAGCCATTCCCTGATGGGGAACCATTGTTGCCAATCTCCAGGTGGGGGCTGGAGATCACTCAAAATTACAACTGCTCTCTAGGAGGGATGGGGGAGGAGATGGAAAATTAAAGGTAGGTTGATGGTTGGCTGGGAGGGAGATAGGGTTGTCAACTCCAGGTTGGGATATTCCTGGAGATTTGAGGGGACGAACCTGGAGAGGGTGAGTGTTGAGGAGGGGTGGGACCTCAGACAGGTACAATGCCATAGACTCCACCCTCCAAACTAGCCACTCCCTCCTGGGGAACCACTGTTACCAATCTTGGGGGTGGACTGGAGATCACTCAAAATTACTACTGCTCTTCAGGTAGCAAAGATCAGTTCCTCTGGAGAAAATTGTGGACTCCGTCATTATACCCTGCTGAGATTGCCACAGCAAATTGTCACTGAGTGCCCAAAGCCGGGGCACTTTTCCAGAGCCTCTTTCTAGAGCCTGTTGTATTTATTTCCACAACGGGCCTTATTCCTAGTCTGTAATATAAAACTGTGCAGGTTCAGAGGACAGCCTCATCTTGTCCGTCTGTCCGTCCCCCCCCCGGTGCCATGAACCACAGGGCAGGCAGATGGCAAATGCAGGGTTTCCCGTGGAAACGGTAAAAAAAAAATTGCCACAGGCTGAGTTCAGACTGGCAATTTGCCCTTTTATAACCACTTTTCAGCCACGTTTCCCAAGCGGATTAAACAGGGCATTCACACAGGCACATCTGCCTGGCGTTCCCCACCCGTAGGCAACCCGTGCTGTTCCACTTTGCTCCGTGTTAAAAAGATACCTGACAAAAGTGGTAGCAAATCCCAGAGAGTGCCTTTATCCCGAGTTATTCTGCTTCCCAGAAGTGTGAACGTGAAGCTGAAAAGCCGGGAGCAACCCGCTTCAATAATGTGCGCCGGGTGTTTCTGCGCATAAGGCAGCAGTGATCGGATTGGCTGTGCTCCACTCTACCACCCAATGCAGTACGGACGCAACAGGGTCCACCCCAGATTGTCCGGATGTGCTTATGCACATGAGCACATATGCACCCATACACACATAGAGGAAAAAGCCGTTTACAGCTGCACCTCCAGGCCAGCAGTCTAAACACTCCCACATGCCTTCTACCAGTATGCTCCTGCATCTGTTGGCCCCGTGTGACCAGAAAACCCGGAACAGTTTATTCCAGGGCTTTTTTTGCCACAACTGACTCCCTCTGCAAACTGCCAGTCTGAACTCAGCCACACAGTCTCTGAAAGAACAGGAAAAAAGGGTCCCGTCCACCCATGGCCAGCTGGAGCTCTCCTGCTCAGCTGCTGCTTGTCCACCATTTTAGGAATCATTGGAGAGATCTGTGCTGAGAGGCATCTACTCTAGGGATTGTAAAACTGAGCCCCTTGGTCCATTTCACTTGAAACTTGGGGGGGGGGTGTCTTTAGATTAGGGGGGGGATGTGTTTTGTGCAAATCTGGTGGCCTTATCCATTCCCCATTGAAAATCATTGTCCCTCTTGCCCAAGTGTGAAGCCACGGAGAGAGAGAGTGAGTGGCTGGAGACCCGGCACAAATAGAAGGATGCAGTGAAGTCAGCAGTGTTTGGAGGCCCTCATGGTGGTTCAGAGCTGGGGCAGCTACTGGGCACCAAGAGCAGCTGGTGTCTCTCTCTGTAAAAAGAAAAAAGAAAAGAAAAAAAAGGGGGGGGGAACTCAGCCCAAAATGTAGTTGCGATCTAAGAGGGTCAAGCTAACAACTAAACTAATATTAAAAATATACAAATGTTTATTCCGAAAATATATCATTATACAATTCATACATCTTTTCTTTTTCTTACCCCCATTTACCCCAAATTAATTTTTTCAACTGCTATTCATTATTACTTGTCAATTTATTTCTTTACACTTCTAATGTATCATTTTATTATGTAACTATTTCAATGAAGAAGGAGAGTCATTTTCAGACTTAATACAACCTGGGTCCATATGGCTGTGGCATCCTCAGTGGGGATTCTAAAACTGTAGTTATGAATGACACCCTGACCTTGCTGAAAACAGGGATTCAAGATATACCCCTTTACTCATCTCGGAGTTTCTCACATGCTGTTGAACCTCTGGCAATCAGCCCCAGCGTTCCAGGCAACAACAATGGTGGATCACTTGTTTAGCCACCCTTCCCCAAGCTCAGCTCCAGGAGATGGGATGTTATGTAAATTCTCCAAGTAACAGGGCCCCCATTAATGGACCAGGAAGGTTGGACCAGCTGGAACTAAAACAGTTGATACCACATCTAAGCTGCCTAGCACATCAATCCTAGTTGCCTTATGGCCAGCTCTCTCACAGTTCACAATTGAAGTTCTTCCATTCTCTGCTGGACAGCTCTCTGATCTTGGGCACTCAACTGTCTGCTGTTGTGGAGGCAGAGTAGGACACTCCCCATCCTCTAGTTTCTACTTGTGATTCAAACTTGTCTCACTTGGGAATTTTATAACAGGGGAAAAATAAATGGCAATTTGTGCTTGAGGTCAGGAGAGTGGAAGCCAGTCATGGGTCTCTCAGTGCTGCTGGCATGGTTGGCTGTTAGTAGTAATGATCGTGACAAGTCTTAAAGGTCCAACATGAAGAAAATGGTGCATCAGTGGGCAAAAGCACGGCTCTCTCAGAGCCTACGGAAGATGGAATTACAGTTTGCTCTGAAAAGTAATTTCATCTGTAGTATTAAGAGGAGCAATTGTGCAACTGTGTAAGGGCTTTAAGTATATTCTTGACCTTTTGTTGTCTCTTGACCTGAGGGCTCTTTGTCTGGATTCTGAAACTGATAGCATTGCTTCCTTTTGTTTATTCAGCTGGATGGTAAACTGGAAGTGTTTTCTTTTTTTCTGAATTGCAGGCTGTAAAAAGACCAAGCACAACTGCTCAACTGAACAAAATTGTTATTCCTCATTGATGTGAGATGTGGAAGTTTAAGAAGAGGCATCCACATCTTGTAGCTTTTGTGTTTATCTCTGAACTGTTCAGGAGTTTCTATAATTTCACCAAACTAGGAGAGAACATTCCTACACATAATCGCACTCCTGGCCCCATATTAAACATCAAATACCATTTTAAATCAAACTCTGTTAAATACTTGAGGGCTTTATGCTGGGAGACAACACAATATATTTTGAAATAAACATAATGTGAGGTCAAATGCTTTAAGCAATTCAAGCAATGAAAAACTGTTTTGAAAATTCCATATGATATAATTCTCAGCAGTGGAAAAATTACTATCAGGAAAATCTGAAGCTTTTTTTTTAAAAAAGTCAGGCCATAGAAAGTTGGGTTAAAAAATATAGACAAATCCATCCCATAGGATGAAAAATTAGCTAAAAGTTTAGGTAAAGAGAATTTTTTTTCACCAGGTGCATAAAAATTGGTAAAGTAAATGTGGTGAGGAGCAGTGTTCTCTCTAAGCTGAGTTAGTGTGAGCTAGCTCACGGTTCTTTAGCCTCTGGCTCACACATTTTTGTATTCACTCTAGAAGGATGGCACCAGAGCAGTGTTCCCTCTAAGCTGAATTAGTGTGAGCTAGCTCACAGTTTTTTAGCCTCCAGCTCACAGATTTTTGTCTTAGCTCAGTAAGGATGGCTCCAGAGCAAACTAACTGATGCAGTAGCCAAATCGCTTGCTCACAACATAATGCCAGGAGCTCACAAAGTAGAATTTTTGCTCACAATACTCCACAGCTTAGAGGGAACATTGCTCCAGAGAAAACTAATTTATACAGTAGCCACATCCCTTGCTCACAACTTTAATGCCAGGAGCTCACAAAGTAGAATTATTGCTCACAAGACTCCACAGCTTAGAGGGAGCATTGGTGAGGAGCACAGTGACTATCATAGTTGAGTGATGGTTCAGTGGCATGACTGTGGCCTGGCTAGATATCAATGTACCTTGATCAGAAATGATGGAAGCCTGTCAGTAAGGAAGCAGCTTTCTCCTCTCTAGGGCCCCACAACATAGATGGGGCAAGAGGATGACAGATCAAGATGGAGAGGAAGCAGCAGGTACTGGCAGGGCTGTTTGTCCTGCATTACCTTCCTGCTATAGGTTTTTGAAGCCATGGTATGGATTGCCAGAATGGCTAGCTGGGAATCATGAGATGCATGTGGACAAAATGTATATGGAACAGAGACTGCAAATAGGAGGGAAATCAGGAAAGATCAAGCAGAAAAGCTGTATAAGGATCCAACTCATTTAGAGAAGAAGGAGAGGAGATTGGATTCATACCCCGCCCTTCACAACCCAAAGGAGTCTCAGAGTGGCTTACAAACTCCTTTCCCTTCCGCTCCCCACAACAGACACCTTGAGAGGTAGGTGGAGCTGAAAGAGCTCTGACAGAAACTGCTCTTTTCCAAGGACAGCTGTGCCAGAGCTTGTGACTGACCCAAGGTCACATCAGCAGGTGCAAGTAGAGGAGTGGGAATCAAACCCGGTTCTCCCAGATTAGAGTCCGCGCACTTAACCACAACACTAAACTGGCTCTTTATTTAAAAGATATACACTCTGTCTTTCCACTAACAGTCACCAAGGGCACTTACATCCAAATTCAAAACAATTCAGTGATTAAAAGATAGAACAAAGTCAACTCAACTGCGTGGGCAGATTAGGGTGCCTTGGGATGTGTGCTGATGTTTTCCTCCCTACAGCAAATAGCAACCATGTCTGTCTCAAAGATATCTGGATTTAGAGGTAAGGATTTCTAGGGCAAAGGGCTCATCTCATATTAGATATGTCACTCTGGCAACAAAGAATAGTTCAGAGTTTTTCTTTTAAAAATATATTTATCACTATATCTAAGAGTAAACTGACTAGCCCAGGTGGGGATAATTAGGAATGGGCACAAACTGAACAATGAGGGAAAATTTGCCCTGTTTGTGGCTCACAAAGTCAAGTTTGTGGCAGGGCGCACACAATGAAAATCTTTACAGAACTTCAAAGTAATGACTTGGAGGGCATATAGAGGAGCCTCTGGGAGCAGTTCCCTAAGACTTTGATGTTTCTAGCTTCTCTGTCCTATACACTCCTGAACCAGGCATTTTGACAAGCACAGGTTCAGGAGCTTCAGGAGTGTTTGGAATGGATCCGGTGCGAGCTAGAGACACCAGACTCACAAGGGACCTCCCCCAGATGCTCCTCTACATGATTGCCAAGTGTGTTGTATCTAGCTTACACAAGATCCATTCTATACACGCCTGAACTTCCTGAACCTGCACCTGTCAAAATGGTTCAAGAGTTTTGGGGTTGTATGAAACAGATCCTGTGCAAGCTAGAGACACCAAACTTGGAGGTCCAGTAGAGGAGAGTTAGACAGAGATTCCCTGAAAGTTTGGTGTCTATAGCTTGCACAGGATCCATTCTATACACTCCTGAATGTCCTGAAACTGTGCCTCTCAAAATTACTTCACGTCACCTGTCATTTTGACAAGTGCAGGTCCAGGAGTTATAGAATAAATCCTGGGCAAGCTAGAGACACCGAACTCACAGGGGATCTCCATATGACTCTCCTCTACCTATCCTCCAAGTTTAGTGAGGCTTGGCTTTATGGGATCTGACTACCCCTCCAAAGAACATGACCCCAGGAAAGTGTTTTTTGGGGAAATGA
Organism: Gekko gecko; assembly: GCA_029375565.1. Taxonomy (NCBI): domain Eukaryota; kingdom Metazoa; phylum Chordata; class Lepidosauria; order Squamata; family Gekkonidae; genus Gekko; species Gekko gecko. The sequence continues at coordinate 78,358,186 of JAPDNY010000003.1, read as the reverse complement.
CAGGCAGTAACTTCTCCAGAAAGCACTTTCCTGGAGGCTCCTTCTTTAGTGGGCCGTAACTTGGATCCCATATATCAAATTCTCCCCAAACTTGGAGGGCAGGTAGGGGATAGTCAGACAGAACTCCTCCTTGAGTTTGATGTCTCTAGCACACTAGGGGGCTGTTCTACCAGGCAATGAACCTCACAAACTGAACCAGTTAATAAGGTGACTAAAAATTCATAACTTTCTGTGGTTTGCAAATGGGGCACATCACAAACTTAACTGCATTCTCCCAGTTTGTGCCCATCCCTGTGGATAATCAAAGCCATGCAGTGGGTGCCCACAGAGACTCCCCAAGTATGTAGAAAAATATGACCCTATAACAGAAAGGGAGAAAAAAAGAAACGTGAGTATGGGAAATTAGCCTCTCAAGTTCCTGAGAACTCATAGTATCCAGGGAGAGGGAGAGTTAGGTCAGGGAGGCATGAGGATTTCCAGATTTGTTCCTCCACCTCTGTGACTGCTCACAGGGTCTCTCCAATTTATTTATTATATTTTTGTCCTGCTTTTCAGTCCAAAACTGGCTTACAAATTGTTTCACAGTAATCAGTTTGTGATACAACTCTCAGTTAGCAGATTATCAGCTGGATCTGGGTCCATCAATGATCCTGCTTTCTGTCCTCCCTTCGGTGGCCTCTGTGATGGCAACTAGATGCTGGAGGAAGTGAGGTTCCTCTCCAGATCCGGATCCAGCCGAATAAATGGGTAGTACTAATAAAAGCTAGACAAAGAAGGACAAATAAATACAAGTGTAAGTCAAGTGTTCCAAGTTTTCATCCTTGAAGAGAGAATTATAGTGCATCTCCGTTTGTATGGATATTGAGAGGTTGCTGAAGGGAAAGAAAACACCCTTTGGGAGAACAGAAAATTAATTGTTACAAGGAAACATGTATTATTTAAATCAAGACGATCTGTATTCCTAATGGGTAGGGATGTGCATGAGTAGGAATATATATATAAAAATGGAACACCCACCCACACACACACACACCCCCAAATACCATGAATAGAATGTTTATTAACATTAAAGGTTCTTGCCATGTTTCAAAGACAGCACTAAAGAAATCCAACCTTGAAGAGATGTGACTGAAGTAACAATATGCCACAGGACATTTGATCAAGAAAAAAGGCATCCCTAAACTCTCCTGTACTGGGTGTTAAACCACACTGAGTGCCATGATCCTGAGGCCACAGATCTGATGTATGCTGACACGTGATGAGGGTAGCCAGAAGGTTAGCAGATGAAAACAGTTGACGTCTATGGAGCTATGTTTATTCACAAAGAAGAGCAGGGAACGCGTGGTAATGGGAATTCAGCAGTAAACATAAAATTGCTCTATAACTACTATGTTTGTATCGAGTGTTTATATTTTGGAACTCTATTCAATGGGACGAATATGAGAATAGAAAAGAATGTACTATGTTTTCGAGAACCTGAAGCTATAGTGGCATCTTCATCGCTCAGCTCCAATGTTAAGTGTTCTGTGTGCCTCAGATATGCTTACACATGGAAGGAGCAAATACCTCTAGTTAAAGAAATACTCATGTGGGTCTCAGGCCCAAGAAGGATTGCTGTGCTTCTTACATAGAGGGCAGGACATGACTACTCACTGTTTTTCATCCACATTTTATGCAGTGCTAAATGTCTCCCCTTTTTGGAAAGAAAAAATCCGAAAATAAAATAAAATTGTTTTCACTCTCAGCTGCACTGTCTACCTTCAGCAGTGCTATCACATGGCCAGAGCTCATGGGATATATATTGCATTTCAGTGTGTTCACTAGATGAGGCTTGATTGGGTGGGATCAATTGTGATTAAGCCTGGAAGGAGAAAGAAGAAGAAGCTAGGAACAGGAAGAAAAGCAACATCTAGAGAAGACAAATGGCACAGAACAGAGTCAAGAAAAGATGAATATTTGTACAGTATTAGTAATTTTAGTAGAGGGGAAACACTCTGCAGTTTAATTCAGTATTGGCTCAATGTTTATAAGCTTTTTCAGTGATTGTTGGGGAAGAGAAATCTCATCTGTTTTCTGAGGCTCCCTTCCTATCTCATCATACTATTGGTGCATGAGTGCAGATGGGGTCATGTTCATGTGTATCATCATATTGGCCTGTCGCTTTCCCATCCTGAACCCTCTCCACAGTAATCAATCATGATGCAGAACTGTCAGAAGATCAACCATCCTCTTAAGTTTACATTTAAAACAGTAAATGAGCAAAGTCTGAATTCAGTGTCTTAGAAGGTGGAGATGGCTCAACAGAGGCATAGGCCTCTTCCTAACAGATGATTAGCTAGGAAGTAAGGTAAAGGTAAAGGTTCCCTTGCTCAAAAGCCAGTCAAATCCGACTCTAGGGTTGCGGTGCTCATCTCCGTTTCAAAGCCGAAGAGCTAGCGCTGTCCGAAGACGTTTCCGTGGTCATGTGGCCGGCATGACTAAACACCAAGGTGCATGGAACGCTGTTACCTTCCCACTGAAGTGGTACCTATTTATCTACTTGCAATTTCTTGCTTTCGAACTGCTAGGTTGGCAGGAGCTGGAACTAGAGACGGGCGCTCACTCTGTCATGCGGCACCCGGGTCTCGAACTGCTGAACTACCAACCTTCCACAGCCTGCAGTTCAGCGTCTTAACCACTTGAGCCACCGCAGCTCTTTAGGAAGTAAGAGGAAGCTATAAATACCATGTTGTCTAGTTGAAAATGATGGTCCTGAGAATTTCCAGTAAGGAGGAGCATGTTGCTGAAATTTGGGAATACAGAACTTTGAGTAAAAGACCTCTTTGTTGCATGTCTTTTCCATACTTGGGATGAAACTGCAGCTGCCTTGGGTTATTCTTGATCATATTAAAGAAATTTGAAAGAATTATTCCCCTTTAAGTCGATGCCAATTTTTGCCTCAGTTGCATTTAAATGGTGATTAAATGGAGTATAAATGGCATAAAAGAAACACATTAATTATGAATGTTAGCAACAAAAATAGGTGAAATGAAACAGCTTACAATGACAACATGGAAACACAAAAACAAAAGCAAATGACAAAGCATTTGATCCTTGGTCAGGATGCTGTAACAGTGCCATTCTAAGCACAGTCATTTAAGTCAGTTGAATTCAATGAACTTTGAAAGGTGTAGAAGAAGAGTTGCTTTTTATACCCCAATTTTCTCTACCCTAAGGATTCTCAGATCATCTTACAATCTCTTTCCCTTCCTTTCCCCACAGCAGTCACTTTGTGAGGTAGGTTGGACTGAGAGAGCTCTGAGAAAACTGTGACTGGTCTAAGGTCACCCAGCAGGCTTCATGTATTGGAGTGGGGAATCAAACCCCATTCTCCAGATTAGAGTCCACCATTCTTAACCACCACACCATGCTGGCTCTCTGGTTAGGACACTGCTGTGTAACTCTGCTTAGGGCAGCACTATTAGACATCTCCTAAACAACCTTCACCACCAACAACAATTCTTAGTGAAGGCTTAAAGAGAGTTACACCCTTCTAAGCCCACTGAAACCTATGGGTTTAGAAGTATGCAAGTCTGTTTAGGATTTCACTGTCTTCCTGCATTTTCAGAGGTAAGGGTTTTTTTTCCCTGCATGAGAATAGGTGGAAGAGAAGTAGGAATCCACCTAATGCAAAAAGAGAAATCAAAGTTAAATGAAGGGGATTTATCCATCATTAATTAGAGAATGGTATATGCACCTGCAAAGAAGTTGGCTTTATACTGGTCCGCTGAATACTGATTCTCCATGCTCAGAACTTATTTAACATTAGTAATTTTGGTCATGGCCAGGGTACAACAACCTGTAGATTTCTACCCGTATAGAAACAGCCCTAAAATTCATTTTTTTTTGGTCTAGAACAGAAATGGAACTCAATGAAATTATGTTCCAACTAGCAGTAAAGCCCGCTGTGAAAGCAATACAATGGGCACTAGAAAGATATGACGTGTAATGAATGCATAGGCTGGAAGGAGGTAAAGTAAATAATAGCAGTTGGTAATCAAAAGATACAAATGTGGAAGTAAAGTCTAACATACCTTATGGCATACAATAGCCAGCATCCAAGGTCACAGAAGGTGGGCTACAAAATGTTGCAGAGAGGGGTCCATGGAGTAGCGTCAACAACTGGGCAGTCTGCGAGGTCATTTGATGTTGGATGTCCATGTCAGAAGCCCTAACCTAGTCAGCAAAACACCATGCCTTGCGGTTCAAGCAAGAATAGCATTTATTATAGAGCTGCAATAGAAAGGTCACTGTAGCAGGTACATTGTTCAGAATGACTTGGTTACAGAAAGCAAGTGGTTATACCGAGAAGGGGGTGAATGGGGACCCCCCCTTCTACCAATCAGGGAATAACATGCGACTGGGAATCGAAAGTTACTACGCTAATGAAGTTCCCAACGCCCCCATTATTCTCAGGAAAGCCAGAGCTTTGAAAGCGATAGTAAAGCTCGCAGCTTGACTCTTCAAGGTCAGAACGTTCAGTCTGCGAGAGATAGGGGTTACCAGATGCACATTCCACTCTCACACCCTAGACATAAATCAACACCCCTCGGATTCCAACCTCCCGCCTGTCACGCCACTATGGCGCCCATTGCCATCCTCCCCTCCCCTCCATCCATCATGGCAGGGCTACCTGACATGCAGCCCCCTCGAAAATAACTCTACCCCTTTGGCTTATGGGGGTACAACTTGTGAAACGCCCGGATAAGCCGGGGGCCAGAACATGTTCCGCCCGCACCCACTCCCTCTGCTCCGGCCCAAAGTCAATCCATTCAACAAGATAAAACAAGTGATTGCGAGAGATCTTAGAGTCCAAGATTTGCGATACTTCGTAGTGAGGTTCCCCCCACCAACAGCGGAGGCGGGGTTGGCCGTCGCGGTCTCCATTTGTTCTCCTCAGGTGCCCGGCGAAGAAGCCTTACATGAAAAACAGGATGAACAGACTTTAGAGATTTGGGCAACGCCAATTCGACAGTCACATTGTTAATTACTCTCACAATCTCAAATGGTCCAACAAATTTCCAACCAAGTTTGCGACTCGGTTGAATGTGACGCAAGTGTTGTGTGGACAAATAAACAAACTCCCCACACTTCGGAATCCAGGCAAGGCTGCGTTTCTTGTCTGCCTGGACTTTATAAGCAGTCTTAGCGTCCTCTAGAGTCCTGGCTAACGATGACCACGCCATCTGCAATTGTTTGCACCAATCCCCAGCATCTCCCGCCGGGAGGTCGGGAGAAGTCAGAAATGGCAGAGGCGGGGCGTCATATCCATGAACTGCCTTAAATGGGGACATCCCCGTCGACGAGTGCTGAGTATTGTTGTAACAGAACTCAGCCAAAGGCAGAAGAGAGTGCCAATTGTCCTGCTGAAAGTTGGAAAAACAGCGCAAATACTGTTCCAGAGTCTGATTCACACGTTCAGTCTGCCCATCGGATTCCGGATGGTACGCACTGCTGACCCCCCGCTCCACCCCAAGCAGTGACATCAATTCGCTCCAGAACCGGGAAACGAATTGCACCCCCTGTCCGAGATCACCTTAGCAGGCAAAGTGTGGAGCCTCACTACGTGTTGTAGGAACGCAGAGGCAAGTTTCTTGGCAGAGGGGATAGAGGCAAACGGAACGAAATGAGCTTGCTTCGTAAACAGGTCCACTATCACCCATATGACAGTTTTGCCCCCGCTAGGGGTAAGTCAGTAATAAAGTCCATAGAGATTACTTCCCATGGCCGATCCGGCGTGGGGAGGGGTTGCAGAGCCCCCGGGGGTTTACCGGGTCGAGGTTTACTCATCAAGCACGTTTGGCAAGCCGACGTGAACAGTGAAATGTCTTTTCTAAGCCCTGGCCACCAAAATTGTCTTTGCAGGAGCTGGAGGGATTTCACAAACCCCGTGTGTCCAGCCAATTTCGACCCGTGAGCCCAGTTCATCACCTCCCCCGTAGAGAACGTGGGACAAAGAGCTTGTCATTTTTAGTCCAGCAACCATGCGCATTTTGGGAGACGCCTTCTTCCCCCCCACCTCCTCTCTATCAGCGTCCGACATAGCTGTAGAAAATTTCGTCACCCAGTCATTGGTAGGAGGGTCTGGGGACGGGGGGAAATGTTTAGCCTGCCTCCGAGTGGTTACTGCCCCTCCCAACTGGGAGGGCGTGAAGACCGAGTCATGAATCTCCTCCCTTTTGCTGTCGTGTTGAGGGAGGCGTGACAGTGCATCGGCCAGCGAGTTAGACGTTCCCGGGAAGTGGTGTAGTGTGAAATTGAACTTGGAGAAGAAATCAGCCCAACGCAGCTGTTTGGCGTTCAAGGAACGGGGGAGCAGAGAAGCTCGAGGTTTTTGTGATCAGTCCAGACCTCGAACGGAACTCGCGCCCCCTCAAGCCAATGTCGCCAGGTAGCCAACGCTAAGCGGATCGATCCCGCTTCTTTTTCCCACACCGACCAATTCCGTTCAGTATCGTTAAATTTTCTGGAAACATATGCAAGGGGGTGTAATTTACCATCCTCCCCCTCTTGGAGGATCGCCCCCCATAGCAACATCGGAAGCGTCGACTTGGACAATGAATTTTTTAAGTTCATTCGGGTGGGCTAACACAGGTTCCGACGTGAAAAGGGCTTTCAATTTGTCAAATGCCCTCTGGCACTGTGGCGACCACTCTAGTTTGGCCCCTGGTCGAGTGCATTCGGGTGGCTTCCCTTTTGTTTTCAATAAGTCAGTTAGGGGAAGGGCCACCTGGGCAAAGTTCGATAGGAACGATCTATAAAAGTTCGCGAATCCGAGGAACCCTTGGAGTTGCCTCCGTGTTTTAGGGGCCTCCCACCCTATCACATCTTTGATTTTATCAGGGTCCATCTCAATCCCCTTTTGGGATATGCGGTAGCCCAGAAAAGGGATCTCTGTTTTGTGAAATTCACACTTGGACAGTTTTGCAAACAGTTTATGCTTGTGCAACGTTTGTAACACTTCCCTCACCAGTTTCACATGGGACTTCATGTCAGGGGAATATAAAAGAATGTCATCAAGGTAAACAAGGACCCCCTTAAACAAATACTTGTGGAGCACCTCATTAATCAAGTTCATGAAGACTCCCGGGGCTCCCTGAAGCCCGAACGGCATGACCAGGTATTCAAATTGGCCCAGAGGGGTATTGAACGCCGTTTTAAATTCGTCCCCCTCCCGAATTCGAACCCTGAAGTAGGCATCACGGAGATCTAGCTTCGAGAAAACCTTCCCCCCAGCCACCGCAGCCAACAAGTCTTTTATCAGGGGCATGGGGTAGGCGTTTGTGTTGGAGACTGCATTCAAGCCACGATAGTCGGTGCACAGCCGCAACCCCCCATCCTTTTTCTTCCGGAAAAGCACAGGAGCCGCAAACGGGGAGGATGCTGGCCGTATAAAACCCCTACTCAGATTTTTGTCAATGAATTTCCTCAGTTCCACTTTTTCTGAGGGGCTCATAGAATACAACTTCCCTTTCGGTAGTTTCTGGTTAGGTAAAATTTCAATCGCACAGTCTGAGTTCCTATGGGGGGGCAATTCGTCGGCTTCCTCCTCTCCAAAGACAGGGGCCAGGTCATGATACTCAGGTGGAATGCCTTCCAGTTTGGCTTCCGCCACCCCCACCGACACTAGGAGTTGCCCCCCATCAAGGGTCCCCACTCATTCTTCCATAAGTGGGACCGGCATTTGTCGGAGATGAAATTCACTTTCCCCTCCCCCCATAGGACGTGTGGATCGTGATCAAAGAACCACGCGCTTCCGAGTACTAGGGGAAAGCGGGCAGACGGGGTAACAACAAAAGGCCTTTCTTCCCAATGCTGCCCAATTCCCACCCTCAAGGGCACAGTCTCGTATTTACAGGGTTCTTTCATGGTGGAGCCATCCATCTGAGTAAATATTAAGGGGTCGTTTAGTTTAACAACTTTCGCCCCCAGTCCCGTTACCAGTGTGGGATTGATGAGGTCTCTCCCACACCCAGAGTCAATGAGAGCCCGTACTCTCACATGGGTCAATAGACCCGGGTCCATTAAAGTCACTGTAAGAAAGAAAAGAGAGGGGGGTTTGCTCACCAGGGGTTGCGCCTGGGAGTCCGGGACCTGCTGTTCAGCGCTGTTTACAGCAGGTCCGTCTCGTTTCCCTGCGGCACAGCTTCACCATCGGATGAGTCGGATGCCTCGCTGAGCGGTTTGGCTTGCAGGGCTTTCGCCCCCTCGGCTTTGCCACTGGTTTCGGCATGGAGGTGTCGAACTTCTTCTTGGCTCCCTTGGGCGCTCCTGACGATGCTGATGCGGTCGGGCAGTTCGCGGCGAAGTGGCCCCCTTCTCCGCATTTGAGGCAAAGACCTTGCTTCATTCGAAGTTCCCTCGTACCATCCCTCGGTTTTGGATTCGGGGTAGGGGGTTTCCCCCTCGCTGCCGGCGCAGGGCCGCTGTTTGCCATCGCTGCGGCATCATCTAGCTTGATGGTTTTCAGCCGGTTCTCCATCGTGATGGTGGCTTGTATCCATCCCGAGAGGGTGTCTGGGTCTTGGGTTTTGGTGACTTCTCGCCGGATCTCCGCGTTGAGTCCCAACTTGTAGTAGTCCACGAGGGTCCCATCTTGCACCCCTCGGATTTTAGCCGCGCACCTACGGAACTCCGCCGTGTAATCTCTTACCGATCTCGTGAGTTGCTTGAGGGCTCGGATCGCCGCCTTTGCCGCTTTGTTAGAGTTCGCGTCCTCGAACTGCTCTTTCATGGCCCACATAAAAGAATCGATTTCTCTCAACTCACGCCCATCAGCCTGGTGAAGTCCCACATACCAGTCAGCGGCCGCTCCCTTCAGGTGGGCTGCTATAACATCGACCATACGCTCTTCGCGCTGGAATAGATGGCCCCAAGTCTCGATAAACCTCTCGGCTCTCACGAGGAAGAACGGAAACTTCTCGGGGTCTCCGTCAAAATCTGCATCCAGCAGTTCCGCAGGTTTCGGTGGCAGAAACCCCCAAGGTCGAGGGGGTGGTTGCCCCGGCGGCCCCTGCGGCCCTGGCCCCGCGGGTTGATCCGGAGGCCCAGCTGGTACGTTCTGCTGGCCTTGATCCGGTGCCGGCCGTTGATCCTGGGGAACTTGGTCTGGTGGCTCCTCTCGCCTTTGTCGCTCACGCTCCTCTCGGATGCCCTCTGCAATCATCTGTGGGATGCGGGCGAGGGATTCATCTAGGTAGCGCATCAGGCGATCTTGGCTCGGTTCCCCACTCCACCTCCGTCTCACCACGGCACCTTCCAGGCTCTCGGAGTCTCGGCCGGTTTCTTCCAGGGCTCCCGCCGTAATCAGTCTGCGGACCGATCTTTCGGGGTGGCCTCCCCCACCGATGCTCGCGGGGTTCCAAACCATGTCTCATGGGTTTCAGCCAGGGGTTTCACCCAGTCTCGTCTATGTCCGACTCGGTGGGTCACCACTCCATAGGCCGCCCCATATGGATCCCCGTAGGGCCCTCCAAAGTCGTACTCCGGACCCCATTGTCCCGGCACGTATGTGTCAGGGGTCTCTCTGGGTACGTCCTTCCCGGGAGGTTTCTTCTCCTTTTTCTTTTCTTCTTCGATCGGGAGAGTATCTTCTTCACCGCTACTCATTTTGGAGTTGCGGGTTTCTGACCAGTCCCGAAGTTGATGAGGATTCTGAACAAACTGTCAGAAGCCCTAACCTAGTCAGCAAAACACCATGCCTTGCGGTTCAAGCAAGAATAGCATTTATTATAGAGCTGCAATAGAAAGGTCACTGTAGCAGGTACATTGTTCAGAATGACTTGGTTACAGAAAGCAAGTGGTTATACCGAGAAGGGGGTGAATGGGGACCCCCCTTCTACCAATCAGGGAATAACATGCGACTGGGAATCGAAAGTTACTACGCTAATGAAGTTCCCAACGCCCCCATTATTCTCAGGAAAGCCGGAGCTTTGAAAGCGATAGTAAAGCTCGCAGCTTGACTCCTCAAGGTCAGAACGTTCAGTCTGCGAGAGATAGGGGTTACCAGATGCACATTCCACTCTCACACCCTAGACATAAATCAACACCCCTCGGATTCCAACCTCCCGCCTGTCACGCCACTATGGCGCCCATTGCCATCCTCCCCTCCCCTCCATCCATCATGGCAGGGCTACCTGACATCCATGTCACTCAATGTGGTTGTGGTCACACTGTCCACCCTGTTAGAGCAGAGGTCTCAAGAGAAGTAGGTTTGAAAGGGAGTGGTCATGATGAAAGTCTGAGTAGGTCATGTGGGAATGAGAAGGTAGAGACTTGGGAAATAAGTGTTGTGAAATGTCTGTAGTTTTCATTGTGAAAAGGCATGGTTTTTTTTGGTGCTTTGTAAGCAGAGCTGTACATTGAAGTTTAGGGTCTAAATGCATGGCTAGATACATTAGGTTTCAATAGTTTGCTGCTTTTGAAAAGTGATGAAAAGGATACTTGCTGCTTTGACAGAATGGAATGGTGGAGTTTATGCTCATCAGTGCAGAGAGGCATACATTTCATGGCACATAGATGTCTTCTATTGTCATTTTGAGGTTGTGTGTCTTTTTGCTTCTCAAGGAGCTGGATGATAGATTAACACTGGGTGTGAGCAGGGGTGGAATGAGGCACAGGAGAGGACTGGCATCAGACCATTAAAAGATCAATCCTGAACAGGTTCCCTTATTTATTTATATTTATTTTTTATTTATTTTGGGATTTATACCCCGTCCTATCCGGTAGCTCAGGGCGGCTAACAAGCAGTCAAGCCAAGTTTCAGAACTAAAAACAATAACAATATTACATACAATAAAAAATTCAAAAATTCAATACAGCAGTAAAATTCATATAAATCCAAGATGCACGATACATGGTATCCCACATTGGTGCCGGATTTCTTAATTGCATGGGCACCATGAGTAGTAGATCCCAGCTCACGGGCTCTCAATGATGGCATGATAGTGGCAGCGGCTCTTCCTCAAAGGCCTGGCGGAAGAGCTCCGTCTTGCAGGCCCTGCGGAACTGCACTAGATCCTGCAGGGCCCAGATCTTCTCTGGGAGCTCATTCCACCAGGTGGGAGCCACCGCTGAGAACGCCCTAGCCTTGGTTTGGGCAAGCTTCATACTTTGAGGGCCTGGTACTTCCAGGCAACGGCTATTCCCCGATCACAGTGCTCTTGGGGGTACATACGGGAAGAGGCGGTCCCTTAGATACGCCGGACCCTGGCCCTTCAGGGCTTTAAAGGTAAGCACCAGCACTTTGAAGCGAATCCGGTATGGTATTGGCAGCCAGTGCAGTGCTTGCAGCACAGGCCGGATGTGGTCTTGCCTGGAGAGGCCCATCAACAGCCTGGCTGCAGCATTCTGCACTAGCTGCAGCTTCCGGATTTGCGACAGAGGCAGCCCCAAGTAGAGAGCATTACAGTAGTCCAGCCTCGAGGTGACCGTCGCATGGATCACAGTGGCCAGGTCTTCACAGTCGAGGTAGGGGACCAACTGCCGGGCCAGCCGCAGATGGTAAAAGGCTGACTTGGCAGTGGCTGCCACCTGGGCCTCCATCGTTAATTAAGAGTCCAGGAGCACACCCAAACTCCTAACCTCCCATACAGGCACCAATGGTACCCCACCGAAGAACAGGAGAGGGAGCCCCAACTCTCGGCCGGTCCGGCACAGGCCCAGGACCTCCGTCTTTGCCGGGTTTAATTTCAGCCAACTCAGTCTGAGCCAGCCAGCCACAGCTTGCAACACCCTCAAAAGGTCATCAGGACCAGAGTCCGACTGGCTGTCCAACATCAGATAGAGCTGGGTATCATCAGCATATTGATGACACCCAAGCCCACACCTCCGGGCAATCTGGGCAAGGGGGCGCATGTAGATGTTAAACAGCATCGGGGGCAGTAAACCTTCGGGATCACTGCCCCCCATCGCCACCCTCTGTCCCCGACCTTGGAGAAAAGAGGTAAGCCATTGCAAGGCAAGCCCCTGAATCCCCACGTCAGTGAGGCGGCGGGCCAGCAACTGGTGGTCGACCATATCGAAGGCAGCCGACAGATCTAACAACACCAGTGCCGCCACGCCACCTCGATCCAGGTGCCTACGGAGATCATCAGTCAGAGCGACCAGTGCCGTCTCTGTCCTGTGGCCCGGGCGGAAACTGGACTGGAAGGGATTGAGGATGGAAACCTCATCCAGATAGCCCTGAAGCTGTGATGCCACTGCCCTCTCAATAAGCTTGCCTAAATAAGGCAAGTTGGAAACTGGCCGATAGTTGGCCAATTCGGCTGGATCCAGAGATGGTTTTTTCAAGAGAGGGCGGACCATCGCTTCCTTGAGTGCTCCTGGGAACTGTCCCTCAATGAGGGACTTGTTGACAATCTCCCGTAGAGCACCTCGAAACCCCTCGTGACCTGCTTTCACCAGCCAAGAGGGGCACGGATCAAGGTTGCATGTGGTAGGGCGCACAGATACGAACAACCTGTCAGCTTTCTCCAGACTGAGTGGGTCAAAACATACTAAATCCAGCTCCAAAGATGCGCAAGGGGCCTCAAGTTCCCTAACTGTATCAATCATGGCGGGGAGGTCACGGCAGAGTGCCAAGACTTTATCTGCAAAGTAGCTCGCAAAAGCCTCACAGCCAATATCCAATTCCTTAGTATTTTGCCTGCTCTGAGGCAGAACTGTCAAAGACCGAATCACACTAAATAATTGGGCTGGGCATGAGCCTGCAGATGCAATCGAGGCCGCATAGAAGTCCTTTGCGGCCCTGACCGCCATCACATAGGATCTCATAAGCGTCCTATAGGATGTTCGTGACACTTCGTTGCGAGCACGGCGCCACTGTCTCTCTAGCCGTCTCAGTTCTCGTTTTAGCGAGCGCAGCTCCTGGGTATACCAGGGCGCTCGCCTATCGCAGGTACGGAGAGGGTGCCTGGGAGCGATCTCATCAATAGCTGAGGAGAGACAGCCATTCCAGTCCTCCACCAGCTCATCTAATGAGCCGCCAGGGGGCCTTGGATCCCGCAGAGCCATCTGGAGCCGCATCGGGTCCATTTGGCTCTGCGGGTGAGCCAAAATCAGCTCACCACCTAAACAGGGTCGGGGTGGGACATTCAGATGGGCCTTCAGGGCATGGTGGTCCAACCATGGCACTGCCAAAGCAGTGATCCGGTCCACTGTCAATCCCGCTGCAAAGATCAGATTGAGCGTGTGTCCGGCCCGGTGCGTGGGAGCCGAAACAAACTGGGAGAGTCCCAGTGCCGCCATGGACGACACTAAATCCACAGCCTGGCTGGAGGGTACTATGTGTGGCTTGTAAGGCTTGTGGGCATCTTGCAGTTTGCACAGTTGCCATGGTCGTATGTTGCCATTGTAGCTTTTTTCTCAGAATGTTCTTTAGGAGTGAGTTTTCTCTTTTGTGTGGTAGGCTCTTTTGGTGGGGATGCATGGATGTGGTGGTCTGTTAGGGCAGTGTACAGCAACAATGTGGCTGATGTTTCCATCATGTTGCAGTGGTCCTATGTCAGGTTTCAAGTGAAAATTGTCTTTTATGGTAGAGAAGTGTGGCTGAGGAGTGTTTTCCATCAAGATCGTTTAGGGCTGGATGGTTTCAGGGGAACAGGCTGGGTTTTGGTGTAGTTGTAGTGAGCAGGAGGGCATTCATACAGTGTCTACATGTCTTGTGCACTTACCTGGTTCTCTGATGTGTACAGCATGTCTTCTGACAGACATTTGAGTCTCCTGTAACTGTTGAGGTTCTCAGAATCTGAAGTGTTGTCTGTAGAAAGAACAGCAGCAAGTGATGTCAGCCAGCAAGGATGGAAGTCACAGCCATGAGGCAGTAGGTTTTTTTTGTCTAAAGATCTTGTGTGCCATGGCCTGAATAAAACTTGGTCTTAAAGGTGCTACTGGACAGTTTTGGATTGCTAGCTATGGGGGTGGGGGATGTGCAGATACATGAGGCCTAGGGCGGTCCTCCCACCCCCAGACCACATCCCATGGGCCCCCGGGGCTAGGCTTTGCCGGCCCCAGGAGGCCTGGTGCAGTCTTCCCCTCTCCCCTCTGCCCTGTGAAGCCTAGGACAGCCATCCCACCCATCCCAGGAAGGGCCCACCGGGCCAGCGAGGCACTGTGGCATGGCCAGGCAAGGCCCCGGTGACCCAGCGAGGCTAGGAGTATCCCCTGGAAAGCTCCTCCAGCCCAGCGAGAGCACTTGGGCCAGGGCCTGCATGGCCAGGTGGTAGGGAGGGGGGATTGTTCACCTCAGCGAATGGCTCAGCAAGTGGCGTCTCACACGGCCCTCATCATCCTCCTCTCATGGCCAGGGATGGCCGTGGCTGGTGGAGCAGGGTCTCTGCCACTGTAAGGCTCTGTGGCAGCAGGATCCCCCACTGTAAAAAGGCTCCAAATGGCTCTCCTGAGGCAAACAGCGTTGTCTCTCCTCCACAGACAAATGGCGTTATCTCTCCTCAGGTGACGCTATGTTGTGAGGGGAGTTTTGGCAGGAGCTTGTTCTGTGGGTGGGACCCAGGCACACCTTCTGATGGGCAGGTCAGGCAGCCAACAGATTTTGCCAAGCATAGAACCTTGCCAGACCACTACATGTTTATATAGTAGGACAGGATGACTCCTAAAAGGTAGAAAATCAAAGGGAGCCTGCACAGCAGATAGTTTTCTAAGGCAGCCTTTAGTTATTTTTAATCCACTTGTCTCTATACTAAGCAAGGCCTGCCCTTCAATCTTTTTTTCAAATCCCCAAACTCTCCTTTCTGAAATCTTGATGGATTCTTTCTCCTTCCTCCTTTAGAGGTAGTTACCAACATTGATAACATTTTTTTCTGAACAAGGGGTGCCTGGGGGAGTGTTTTTTGTAAAGACTCCCCCCCCTTATCCCTTAGTACCCAAAGGATCATCCACCCTAGACATTCACCATTTTTAACCCCATTATTGCACTCCCTGCATGTTGCAGTCTGATGCTGACCTGTTATCATTCCAAAGTGATTTCCATTCCAGATCTGCAAATCATTGTATATAGTTTCCCATCCCTTCTTAGGAGGTCAGCCAAGACAATGCAGGCCACCAGAATGTGAAGTTCTAGTTATACAGCTCATTGTATTAAGAACAGTCTGACAATTACATTGCCTTTCACAATTGTACTATCAGCTATTGGATCAAATTTGAAAGCTCAGTGACATTCTTTTATTTCTGTCACAACCTCTGGTCAAATCAGCCATTCTAAAATCATTTTTTTATGATCCAAAAGACGTTCACAGGTCATTCAAAACTCCATACATAAACTTGGAGAGTAGGGATAGTGAAAATGTGAGTTGCTCTTATTTTGGACAATTATTCAGGAAGAAATTTACTTACTCTCCATTGCATGGTTCATTGGTCTGCAAAATTTGCTTTATAGAAGTATAACCCTATTATGTAAGTGGAAAGAAGCACCTTCAAGGAAAGCTAAAACCAATTTGCTTTTGCAACATCTTTTTTTTTTTTTAATACACTGCTCAGTCAACCATAAATTAAGGATTTCTGCCTTCTCCACATTCTTCTAATAGTATGTGATTGTGTCCCTTTAGGGCAGGACATACTACCAATAAAACAACAGTGATGACTGGAGATTAATAGATGGATACCCTCAAGGGGATGTCAGGAACATGGACAGAGATCCCCAGCCAAGCAAAAGTAAAAGTCATGCACAAATAAGAGAGTTGTGTCAACCTTATACTGGTACTGCAAACTGTCTACCTAAAGGTAGGGAATAACAAGGTTCCATTGTGTCTTGAATCTTTGGAGTTCAAGGCACTTTAAGGACTACAGTACAGATAGTATGGTAGTCAGATTTAGTCAGTCTATAGGCCTATTCACTTCTAGTATCAGGAATAACTTTGCCATGATGAGATCCAACCTGTTGTGATATTTAAATAAAGGAACTTCATGAACAAGACCAATCACCAGTCCTTCCCACAGTGCTGGCTTTGCTTAGATGATTCCTGTATATGGCTTCCGTACTTCCAATGTGAATATGGTCTCCCAGAACTCTTCCAGGATCACTGCTCTTGTTCATAGATAATTTGAAATCAGTGTCAGGATTGGATCCTTGTCATGAGAGTGATGCTTGTTTTTGTACCATGATCAGTGTCTGTAAGTCAGTGCCCTATGCTCTTAACTGCTTACTTTTGCTTTTGTAGCCCCTGCCTCCTTTGCTCACTTGCTTAGCCCTTATTGGTCCTCCCTGACATTCCTAAGGGGAGGGAGTGTGTGAATTTGTATATGGATATTGTAGAAGCACTGCTGGTAACTTTTCCTAAAGCTGCCCCCATATTGTTCACGGACTCCAGCTGGGCCCATGGCCTTGGGAGACATGAGATTTAGGATGTTGCTAGTTGGGTCGTATATTCTCTCATGACCTGTAGTAGCCTAGGTGCCTGGTTGTGATGTATGCCTGAGGGTGGGACCCTATCCCCTCTTCCCCTATTCCTATGCTATTGATTGCCAGTTCTGGCAAAGGTGTTCACCTGATCAGAAGCCATATCCTACCAATAAACCTGCTTAAGGATTATTGGATACTGAGTGGTTACTTCAGGACCTGACAATCAGGGGTGAGCAATGGATTGGCTGGTTTTGCTGATGACATTATTTAGCCGGCTGAAAATCAAAGTATACCATTAAGAGAGGAACCCTGGGTAAATGGGCCAGAAACACCTAAAACAAAACAGGGAATTTGAGGTATTGTTTCAGATCAGAAATATCTGAATCCATATCCCTAATACTAAGTTCACATATATATGATGGGATCTGAAGAGGTGGTAATTAACTAGGAAAAGGATCATGGGATGAAAGTGGATAGTTGAATTAAAATGATTTGGGCAGGTTAGAAAGGAAAATAATTCAAATAAAATAGTATCATGATCTCCTTGCATAAATCTTTTATATGGCTGCTGAATTTAGAACGTTGTGTAAAGTTGGTTATCCTAGCCCTGCCAAAGTATCACAGAGCTTGAAAAGGTGTAGAAAACAAAGCCAAAATGATTAAAGAGTTAGAACATAATCCCTACTAAAGAGGCTAAAGAGGTTTTGGATTTTAAGATTAGGAAAAAAAGATAACTGAGGTACATGATGTAGGTTTATAAAATTACATATGATCTGGAGAAAGTGAAAAGACATAACTTTTTCTCACACTCCCGTAGTACTAGAATGTAGGGGGAAGTTGATGGCAGATAGATTCAGGAAAGAAACAACAATATTTATGCATACATCACCTAGCTGCATTGTGAAATCCATTGCTCCCAGTTTGTGGGAGAAAGGTACATGATTGGTTACTAGGCTTGGTGGCGGCATAAAACTTCCATGTGCAAAGACAGTGTTCTTCTGAACCTTAGTTGCAGGGAAACAATATCAGGGAAGTCTTGCCTTCATTCTCTCCTTTTGGGCTTCCTGGAGGCATCTGGCTGGCCAGGCTGGATTGTGGGTGTGTTTTAGCAGACTTATCTTTTGTTCTTATCTTCTTGATGGGAGGCAAAAAGAAGGATGACAAGAAGAAATATTCCTGCTCTTCCACTGGAAACTTTGAGCATGACAAGAGGGGAGCTGGAGAGAGAGTGAGCAAAGACACCTCGCAGTGGGAGGCTTTTTCAAAGCAGACAGCAAGCCTACATGACGCAAGACATTTCTTTTACTTATTAAAATAATGTCACAGTGTTTTCTAAAGTAGAATAGTTTCATAAGGGATATTTCTCCTACAGAGAGATAATATTTGTGTAGAAGGGGAAAGTGTATACAGCATCACATGTAAAATGTAGCAGGAGTAGTTATTTGGCAGTGGGGTACACTAACTCCATCCTTAGACATTACGCCCTGGTAAGACATTAAGTCTTGGTAAGAAACATGTCTCTCTCATGGATCACTGCCTTGACATGGTGAGGGGGCTTACATGGTTCATTGAGGCTGCAGGCTATGCCATGGAGGGCTGCCCAGGACAGACAGGCCACAGCAGAGAATTCATACAAAACACGATCCACAGGAGAAGGAAATGCCAACCCACTCCAGTAGCTTTTCTAAGAAAACCCCATGGACAGTACCCCAGGGAGGGTGGGGTACAAATTGGATAGATAAATAAATAGGTAAAGGTAAAGGTTTCCCTTGCTCGAAAGCCAGTCGAATCCGACTCTAGGGCTGCGGTGCTCATCTCTGGTTCCAAGCCGAAGAGCCAGCACTGTCCAAAGACATTTCCGTGGTCATGTGGCCAGCATGACTAGACACCGAGGTGCATGGAACTGTTAGCCAAATTGGTCTATTATTTAATAAGGATGGGGAATTATAATTATTAATATGAAATTGGTTTATCTATAGGATCTGACCTGTGTATATCAGAGTTAGAATTCCCAAGAACCCAGGAACAGACACAGAAACTGGGTGGCTAAAATAATGATTTCTTTACTAAATATTCTCAAGCATACACACAATATTCACACAGTATAGCTACTAAGGAAGCAGAGGTGATTGATGGGTTATAGAGGGGTGATACAACCTGTCCAGATGTGCAGAAGTCCATGGATTCTGGCCTAAACTCAGAGAGTTCAGGGGTGGCCTGCCATTTTGGATCATGGCAAAAAACACATGGTCTAAGGCCATGTGCGTGCTGGGATATAGGCACTGACAAAGAATGCGGACCAATGGGTGGCCCTGGGGGCTGGTCTCAGGTGAGAACAATAGATTACCTGGACCAATGATGAGTCTCAGGGGTCTGTGATGTCAGTAGGGGCAGACCTTAGGTATGACCAGTGAGCTTCCAGAGAAGCACAGTCTAGATTTAACAATAGAAGCCAGGTGTTGGGTAGCTAGTTAAATGGATTATCTGACTTACTAATGGTCCTGGACAGGGTAGACAAAAGGTGGGAGACGTCCCTGATTAGCATCAGGAAGGATTGCTAAACATTTGAATGATTGATTGGTTTATCCCGGTATCTTGAGAGAAAGAGGCAGGAAAGACAAAGAATTTACACATAGGACACAAAAAGGCAGGGTGAGGTACTGGAGAGTGCCAGGTGGCTTCTGAAGACTTTACCTCTGGAACTCATTGTTATTCCATAAGCATAATCTCTGCTGGGTGGAGGGGGAAGACAGGAGGCTTGCTCTGAGGTCACCTTATGAAACCTGAATATGAAATCTCTTTTTGCAGACCACTTGCAGCCTGACTCTGTAGTTCAAGCTGAGAATGCTTGGCTTTTGGGGACTTTGGTTCAGGTTAGAAAGTTGGGCACCCTTGCTTTGGAAGTACCCAAGAGTAAAAGGCAGTGCCTCTGACAACAGAACAATACAATATAAAAGGCTAAAAGATATGACGCCGGAAGATGAGCCCCTCAGGTTGGAAGGTATCTAATATGCTACTGGGGAAGAACAGAAGGCAAGTACAAGTAACCCCAGAAAGAGTGAAGTGCTGGGGATGGCAAAGGATGAGATGGTTAGACTGTGTTATCGATGCAACAAACATGAAATTAAGCAAACTTCCCAGCACTGTGGAAGACAGGAGGGCCTGGCGTGATGTGGTCCATGGGGTTGCAAAGAGTTGGACTCAACTGTGCGACTGAACAACAACAACAAAACCTTTTTCTTTCAGTTTCTTCCTCACATGTCCCCCTCATATCAGAGAAGTTACCTCTTTTAAAGTTAAAAGCGGTTGTGTTTTTGGGCAACTCTGTATTTATACAAATGTTAAACTCAGTAACGTTATGGTCACTGTTCTCAAGTGGTGCAATCACTTTTACATCTCTCACCAGGTCTTGGACGTTACTTAGGACCAAATCCTACCTTTTCTTTCCCTCTTTAGTCTTCTTCCCACTTCATCTGTCCTTGAGGAGCCAATCATCCACCCCTGCCCATTCACCCAATAACCCCTACACTTGGGCCTGGCCTGGCCTCTCCCATTTACCTTCAATCACCTGCTAGCTGGTTCCTGTAGTGTCTCTTTTTTGCCTTAGGCAAGCAGCCTGTTCCCTGGCAGCTTTCCTTCCCTCCAATGGCCACAGACCAGGTGAGTATTTCAGCTCTGCCTGGGACATTCCTGGGGGAATCAAATTATCGGCTTTCTTTTTCTGAATTCTATATTTCAATATTTTTTTAAATTAGGGGATTTAGTAATAAACTTTTGTTTAGTATACATAATATTTTTCTGTACTGAGTTGGACTTCAGAAGTTCCAGTTTAGTCCTTGCTTCATTTAATCTTTGTAGGGGGGTTTTACCCCTGTGTTCCATATTTTTTTTCCATCTAATGGGCAATTTCTGAATGAAGCTTGTTTCTACTATATGTAGGGAATCGTTGCAGGCCATGTGCAAAAGTGACAAAACGCCGACAGGCAGTTGATACCAATAATAAATGTTCAGTTTTAAATGCCACGTGAAAGTATAAACTAGCTTAGTGTAGCAGTCAGTGGCTGAATCTTCATCTACTGTGTAATGTAGTTTCAGTCTGCTGCAGTGCTGTTGTATATGGTTCCCCCTTTGCTTCCCAGTTTGGCTTGGCATAAAAGCTAGCCATCTGCATCAGACCTCACCATGGCAACTGCGGGGGCGTGGGAGGGAGATCACGTGAGAAAGGGGGAGGCCTCCTGGGGCACTGGCAGGGCACTGCACTGAGGGGAGGAAATGGCACCCATGACCCCCCCCACAGAAAGTAAAGGGAAGGTGGCCAGGGGAGGGGGGCTGGAAAGTGAACGAGCTAGGTAGAAATTATGAAACACCCGATGATTGCTAGGCAGGGCGTTCTAGGGACTGCCCCATGGTTCAAGGGTGGGCATGCTTCTAACTCACCAGGAAAAAAAAAAATATGATTGCAGGAAAATGTTCCCTGGCTGCTTTTATGACTGGAGAGGGAGAGAATTCGACTCCAATGGTCTGCTTATTGTTCACAGTGGCTCGAGGGAGGGGAGGAGCAATTAGACCGTCTTAAAACCAAATCCAGATAACATGGTGAGATGCCATAGTGACCTCAGAGTCACCACTAGAGGGCAATAAAATGATGCAGACAGCCGATGCTGAGGTGAAACAATAGGAGATGCAGACAGAAATTTGTGAAATGATTTGGGATCAGCAGCACAGCAGCTGGAAAGACCAATGCAGATTGGACCAGTGTCAGACTATGTTCTGGGAGAGTCGGGTTCAAATGCCTACTCTGCAATGGAAGCTTGTTGGATGATCTTGGCCCAGTCACTCACTTTCACCCTAACCACCCTCACAGGGTTGTTGCAAGGGTAAAATGGAAGTCAGGAGACCAGTGGACACGGCAACAAGCTTCTTAGAGAAGGGGTGGCACAAAAATACATTCAATTAGAAACACAGAAATAAAACATGAAATAGATACTGTTGATAATGCCATATAAATATGAAATGTCGTATAATATGAAACTGAAATAGCTTATGGAATAACTCCACTCATTGCAATAAAGCACCAAACACGGAGATTCATTTGACAAACAGTGGGAGCAAAAGTCAGACCCTGCTGGAGTTAATTTGTTTCCTGCCAGCTTTTATTGAGACACCAAGTTTCCCTTGTTAAATTACAACCAATTAACAAAAACAACTAACACTGGGAATAAAGATGAATCCCCCCCCTTCTCTATTGAAAGGAAAAAAAACAGTAATATAACATGCTCAATTAATTGTTTGCACTAAATTCAGAAACATTTCACGAGTTGTTTGACTAAATAAATAATAAATCAGGTACACGTTTGCTAATGCCACAGCAGTGTAAGAAAAGGAAAATGAAGAAAAGGAAACAGATTACTGGAACAATCCTGAAATGAAGGAATATTATCTCAGTGATTCTATAATTAGACTGCACTGAAAGTTTTCTGAAACAGTGTCAGTGAGTACATCAGCATGACCCACATTCATTTTTATTTTATTTGCACCCCATCTTTCCCTCCAGTGTAGGCCCAAAGGGACTTACATCACTATTTTCTCCTCCATTTTATCCTTGCAACAACCCTGTGTGGTAAGTTATACTGAAAGTGTGTGACTGGTCCAAGTTCAGCCAGCAAGCTTCCATGGCCGAGTGAGGATTCAAATCTGAGTCTCCCGGATCCTAGTCTGACACTTGAACCACCACACAACACTAACTCTTGACGGCATGGAACATGGCTTAGAGTTGTGGCAGAATACGGGAGAAAAGATAGGAGGAACCCTAATGAAATCCATAAGACCTCTCCACTTTTAGTCCCACCATTAGTACTCAGAGGCAGCCCTACATAGATTTGTAAATTAAGCCCATGTCTGGACATTCTACTTTAGTTTTACCATTATTCAGTATTGATGGGCACAGCCCTGAGTGCTAAGTCAAAATTCAGCCTGAATCTGGCCTGGTTCAAGGCTTGGATGACTTGGCTCAAAGGTCACGTGTCCAGGACCCAGGGCCCCCAAGCTTCTTGGCCCAGCTTGGAATCTCTCATGCACTCTGAGCAGAGATACCCTACCCATGGAGTTTCACACGGAAAAGCAGGTGTGGGTGGGATTTTCCTACCATCAAGGGACCAATAGTGAGCATCCAAGGCTGCCGGGGGGGGGGGTGTAATTTAATGGGCTGGGTGGAGAAACCTGCTGGAGAAACCTGGTGACGATACAAACTGCCTGACTAAAAGCATCACCCTCTCTCTTTTTCTCGCCTTCTTTCCCTTCTCTTAGTTCCAGTGCTACAATGCCTTTTCCCCTTCTGTCTCTTTCTTTAATGTGATGGGCGGAAACCTTGGATTGAATTTTACAATGCATTCTTGTTTTGACTTAGGAGTTGCCTGTTTCCTTGGCAAGTCAAACACCCAAGTTACCCCACCACCTTTGTGGGTTCCGCAAGCTGCTCTCCACAAGCAGTAGAGAGCCAGTTTGGTGTAGTGGTTAAGTGCGCGGACTCTAATGTGGGAGAACCGGGTTTGATTCCCCACTCCTCCACTTGCAGCTGCTCATGTGACCTTGGATCAGTCACAAGCTCTGGCACAGCTGTTCTTGACAAAGAGCAGTTTCTGTCAAAGCTCTCTCAGCCCTGCCTACCTCACAGGCAGGGCTGTTGTGGGGAGGGGAAGGAAGAGGAGTTTGTAAGCCGCTTTGAGACTCCTTTGGATAGTGAAGGGTGGTGTATAAATCCAATCTCTTCTCTTCTCTTCTCTTCTTCTTCTCTGCCTGCTGGCTGTGGGACTTGCCTTTACTACTCCTGCCAGAACCCCTCCCCCCTTCTTCCTGGGTTGCTTGAGTCTCTGATTTGGGGTCCCGCTGACTCAGCCCAGCACTTTTGGGGCTCCTGTCTTGGGGTTCCCCTCTCTCCTCTGCCTGCTGGCTGTGGGACTTGTCTTTTCCATTCCTCCCGAAAGCAATCCCCCCTCGCATTTCCTGAGTTGCTTGAGTCTCTGAAGTGGGGTTCCCCTCTCTCCTCTGCCTGCTGACTGTGGGGCTTGACTTTACTGCTCCTCCCAAAAGCAATCCCCCCTTCTTCTTGAGCTGCTTGAGTCTCTGAAGTGAGGTTCCCTTTTTCCCCTGCCCATAAGGCACCCAACTTACCCACCACTTTCTGGGGTGCTTGCTAAGAGTCCTTTGCACAGGCTGTGGGTTTTCCCTTTCTGCTCCTCCAAAAGCCCCCCTTTCTGCTTGGCTTGCTTGAATCTCTGACTTGGGGGCTCCCTCTCTCCCCTGCCAAGGAGGCACCCAACTTACCCACCACTTTCTGGGGGGCTTGCTAACTGCCCTTGGCCCTGGCTATGGGGTTTTCCTTTCCTCTTCTCCCAAAAGCCCTCCCTTTCTTCCAGGGTTGCCTGAGTCTCTCTGACTTGAGGACTCCCTCTTTCCCTTGCCTATGAGGCACCTAACTTACCCATGAGTTTCTGGGGGGCTTGCTAACTGCCTTTTTCACTGGCTGTGCGTTTTCCCTTTCTGCTCCTTCCAAAAAAGCCCCCCCCCCATTTTGCTTGCTTCACTCTCTGACTTGGGAGTTCCCTCTCTCCACTGCCTATGAGGCACCCAATTTACCCACCACTTTCTGGGGACTCCCAACCTCACCCATCTACATGCTTCAGCCAGGCATTCAGACCACCCTACTGGGTCCCTCCCTCCAAGGAAAGACTTGGATGTCTCCTCCCCCTGTGAGGGGGGATGCTGCTGGGCCAGCCCCAAGCAGAGCCCCTGTCCACTAGGGCTGGGACTCCCAGCCTCACTCACCTGCCCACCACAGCCAGGCATTCAGACCACTCAACTGGGTCCCTCCTAGGAAGGACCACACTTTGATATCTCCTCCCCCTGTGAGGGGGGTGCTGCCAGGCTGGCCCCAAGCAGGGTCCCTGTCCACTGGGGCCAGGACTCCCAACCTCATTTGTCTGCCCACCGCAGCCAGGCATTCAGCCCACACTACTGCCCCCCCCAGGAGAACCATACTTGAATGTCTCCTCCTCCTCTGGGGGGGGGTGCTGCCAGGTGGGCCCCAAGCAGGGTCCCTCTCCACTGGGGCCAGGAGTCCCAATCTCACCCATCTGCCCGCCCATGTCCCCCTCACCACCTGACAGCAAAGTGATCCCCAGTCAGGACCAAATCCTCCCAAACTGGGAGCTCACATTGCCCTGGTCACAGACCGTCATGACAAGGTCGCTAGCAGGATCCCTGTCCGCTGGGGCTGGGACTCCCAGCCTCACCCATCTGCCCGCCTATGCCCCCCCCTCACCTGTCTGATGGCAAAGCGATCACCCATCAGGACCAACTCCTTCCACCTCCTCCTCTGAGGGACGGTGCTACCAGTCCAGCCCCAAGCAGGGTCCCCGCCCACTGGGCCCAGGATTCCCAGCATCACCAGCCTGCTCACTCGTGTCCCCCTCACCTGTCTGATGGCAAAGCGATCACCCATCAGGACCAACTCCTTCCACCTCCTCCTCTGAGGGACGGTGCTACCAGTCCAGCCCCAAGCAGGGTCCCTGCCCACTGGGCCCAGGATTCCCAGCATCACCAGCCTGCTCACTCGTGTCCCCCTCACCTGGCTGATGGCAAAGTGATCACCCATCAGGACCAACTCCTTCCACCTCCTCCTCTGAGGGACGGTGCTACCAGTCCAGCCCCAAGCAGGGTCCCCGCCCACTGGGCCCAGGATTCCCAGCATCACCAGCCTGCTCACTCGTGTCCCCCTCACCTGGCTGATGGCAAAGTGATCACCCATCAGGACCAACTCCTTCCACCTCCTCCTCTGAGGGACGGTGCTACCAGTCCAGCCCCAAGCAGGGTCCCTGCCCACTGGGCCCAGGATTCCCAGCATCACCAGCCTGCTCACTCGTGTCCCCCTCACCTGGCTGATGGCAAAGTGATCACCCATCAGGACCAACTCCTTCCACCTCCTCCTCTGAGGGACGGTGCTACCAGTCCAGCCCCAAGCAGGGTCCCCGCCCACTGGGCCCAGGATTCCCAGCATCACCAGCCTGCTCACTCGTGTCCCCCTCACCTGGCTGATGGCAAAGCGATCACCCATCAGGACCAACTCCTTCCACCTCCTCCTCTGAGGGACGGTGCTACCAGTCCAGCCCCAAGCAGGGTCCCTGCCCACTGGGCCCAGGATTCCCAGCATCACCAGCCTGCTCACTCGTGTCCCCCTCACCTGGCTGATGGCAAAGCGATCACCCATCAGGACCAACTCCTTCCACCTCCTCCTCTGAGGGACGGTGCTACCAGTCCAGCCCCAAGCAGGGTCCCCGCCCACTGGGCCCAGGATTCCCAGCATCACCAGCCTGCTCACTCGTGTCCCCCTCACCTGTCTGATGGCAAAGCGATCACCCATCAGGACCAACTCCTTCCACCTCCTCCTCTGAGGGACGGTGCTACCAGTCCAGCCCCAAGCAGGGTCCCTGCCCACTGGGCCCAGGATTCCCAGCATCACCAGCCTGCTCACTCGTGTCCCCCTCACCTGGCTGATGGCAAAGTGATCACCCATCAGGACCAACTCCTTCCACCTCCTCCTCTGAGGGACGGTGCTACCAGTCCAGCCCCAAGCAGGGTCCCCGCCCACTGGGCCCAGGATTCCCAGCATCACCAGCCTGCTCACTCGTGTCCCCCTCACCTGGCTGATGGCAAAGTGATCACCCATCAGGACCAACTCCTTCCACCTCCTCCTCTGAGGGACGGTGCTACCAGTCCAGCCCCAAGCAGGGTCCCTGCCCACTGGGCCCAGGATTCCCAGCATCACCAGCCTGCTCACTCGTGTCCCCCTCACCTGGCTGATGGCAAAGTGATCACCCATCAGGACCAACTCCTTCCACCTCCTCCTCTGAGGGACGGTGCTACCAGTCCAGCCCCAAGCAGGGTCCCTGCCCACTGGGCCCAGGATTCCCAGCATCACCAGCCTGCTCACTCGTGTCCCCCTCACCTGGCTGATGGCAAAGCGATCACCCATCAGGACCAACTCCTTCCACCTCCTCCTCTGAGGGACGGTGCTACCAGTCCAGCCCCAAGCAGGGTCCCCGCCCACTGGGCCCAGGATTCCCAGCATCACCAGCCTGCTCACTCGTGTCCCCCTCACCTGGCTGATGGCAAAGTGATCACAAGTTAGGACTGAATCCTCCCTAGCTGGGAGCTCACATCACCCTGGCCACAGACCATCAGGACCATCACATTCCTAACTTGGAGAGTTGTCCCCAGGAGAGGAGTCCACGTGCAACTATTGTGGGTGGTTCTCAGGCCTTAGGTGGTGTAGGAAGTTGGCTCCCTCCCCCTGATCACTTCACCATTCCTGGGTGGAGGCTGGCCCTGAGGAGGGTGGAGGCTGGGCCCTGTCTGGATGTTCCCTGAGCCCCGGCCAGGGTGAGAGACTTTTCCTTGATGCCAGTGAAAAATCATGCTAGTACAAAATCCTGCTAAAAGACCATTTTTAATCTGTGGTTGTCTTTTTCTTGTTGTAATTGAATCCTGAGGGAAACACAATGGGTCCTTGATAGACACCTGATAAGAGGGTGGTTCGAAATGCTCCTGGGATGTATTCGGAGGAGTCTCTGGGACACATGGACAGGTGCCACTTCCAGGAACTCCTGGCCATATCTCCCTACTAAATCTGCAGGCCATGTGATTTCCATGGATGGCCCAATCTTTCCTCAATGCTCATCAAAAGCCTCCCCCGCCCCTGTCACTCTTATTCTGATTCATCACTTAGAATCATAAGCCATTTACAACTGAGAAATAATTTCCACCGCTCTTTATAATAAATTTAACTATTACTTTTCATTATAAACACTTCTGCCGCTCTAACTTATTAGTGTTTACATTATTGTTCCCAGTTATATTGTTTATACCCTAAGGTATGGGCCAGCAGCACAGCCTTTCATCCCTATAGATATGTGAATGAAAAACGTATTGGGAAATCTTATGGGGAAGGATGGAGGATGTGAATTGCTGCTATGTAGCTTGTTTTTTAACTCTTGTTTTTATGGCCCTTAGTCTGCAGCAATCTGAAACCTGCATCTCTGCCCTTTATTGAAGCTTGCAGTGACAAATACAGTGTTCGTCTTTAAAGTGCCACTGGATTTTTGCTTTATAAAAGAAACACAATTCTTTCACAACAAGTGGAGCCCTGAGAAATCCTCAGGCTTTGGCTTCTTGCACCTCCTTGCTAATTGCTGATTCTGGCTCTGATTCTGGTAGAAATTCCAATCTTCTGGTAGAAGATGCACTTCTTTCGGAATATCATGGAATGCAATATTTGAATACCTTCTGGGAGCACTAAAGTACTCTGTTGTTTGGGGTAAAAGCCAGATTGGTGTAATGGTTAAGCTGCTGGGCAAGCCATAGGCCGAGGACAGACTGGCAATTTGCCCCGGTAGCCAGTCGCGGCAAAAAAACCCTGGATTAAACTATACCGGGTTTTCCTGTCCACACAGCGGGGGCCGCTGCCGGAAGATATGGGATGGAGGCGCGCGGGAGCATTCAGACTGCCGCGTTGGAGGCATGCTATATTCGCCGTTTCCCCATTAATTCGGCTGTGGGTGTATGGGTGTATGTGCGCATGAGCGCTCATGCGCTCATGCGCATAAGCGCATTTTGCCGATTTTTTTTTTTGTCCTGCAGTGCCGGCACCACATTGGGCAGTGGAGCAGAGCGCAGCCAATCACAGTGCTGCTGCCTCGTGCCCAACGCGGGTTGCTCCCGGCTTTTCGCCTGCGCGTTCAGACTCCCCGGAAGCGGAGAAACACGCAACGAACGCAGGCTTTTGGATTTGTGAAGGCTTTTATCAGGTGTTTTTTAAATCTGGCACTGAAGCGCGAGGGCTCCGGTAAGCTCCGGGTGGGGGATGCCAGGCAGATGTGCCTGTGTGAACATTCCATTTAATCCGATATTGAGTCGTTGTCAGCCCGGGTCCCATCCCGGGGCAAATTGCCAGTCTGTCCTCGGCCATAGTTCTGGCACAGCTGTTCTTTAAAAAGAGCAGTTTCTGTCAGAGCTCTCTCAGCCTCACCTACCTCACAGGGTGTCTCTTGCGGGGAGGGGGAGGGACAGGAGTTTATAAGCTGCTCTGAGACTCCCTTGGGTAGTGAAGGGCAGGATATAAATCCAATCTCTTCTTCTTCTAAAATGTTACAGAACTAAAGCTATGTCTGAGCAAGCATATTAAGTAATCAATTTAATTGATTCTTTGGAGCCAGTTTAGTGTAGTGGTGAAGTGCGCAGACTGTAATCTGGGAGAACCGGGTTTGATTCCCCACTCCTCCACTTGCACCTGCTGATGTGACCTTGGGTCAGTCACAAGCTCTGGCACAGCTGTTCTTGAAAAAGAGCAGTTTCTGTCAGAGCTCTCTCAGCCCCGTCTACCTCACAGGGTGTCTGTTGTGGGGAGGGGAAGGGAAAGGACTTTGTAAGCCACTCTGAGACTCCTTTGGGTAGTGAAGGGTGGGGTATAAATCCAATCTCTTCTTCTTCATCATCATACTTTATATGTTGCTATGTATTTTAAACTCTCTTTAAGAAGAAGAGTATGTTTTTATACCCTGCTCTTCTCTTCCTTAACGAGTGTCAAAGCAGTTTACAATCACATCCCATTCCTCTCCCCACAACAAGCACTTTGTGAGCTCGGTGAGGTTGAGAGTGTTCCAAGAGAACTGTGGCTGGCCCAAGGTAACCTGGAAGGCTTCATGTGGAGGAGAGGGGAATCAAATCCAGTTGTCTGGATTAGAGTCCATCGCTCTTAGTTACTGAGCCATGCTGGCTCTTTACCCACCCTGATGGCCACTAAGATATGTATCTAGATTTTTTTAAAAAAACACTAGTCTGTTAAAAGCTGGTTTAGTGCAACCAAGAGTATTTAAAGATGATAAAAAGGAGGAATCCCCAGTGACCACCAAAAAAGTTTTGTTGAGGATCGGGGGACCTGCACATACAAAAGAACTGGGTGATATTGAATGGAAACACACTTTGTGAAAATATAGTGACTTCGTATGACATTTAGATGGAGATTTTGCTTCAGGTTTTCTTCTTGCTATAAAGTGGTCATTATGTCAGTGTCATTATCGTATTATCCAGCTAAAATATGAAATGCACTAATATTTAACAACTCTGCTGGCATGTGTCTGTCCTCTGCCCATGGTGCAGAGCAGCTATGTTGTAGAAGAACACTTGGAATGCTTTGCTTAGATTAATGGACAACTATGTAGACTGGCCCCTGAGAGTCAAGAAAAACAAGTTCAGCTTAGCACAGGACTGTACAAAGTACTTTTTGCTAACATTTCCCTGGCCAGGAGAAGAGCCACTAAACTGTGGCCTCTATGCCATGAATAAAAATTTGGTCTTGCTGTGACAACACAAGTATCTTGTACCATAGCAACTGAAGTGCAATATTTAGTGCAATAATGTATTTAAGCAGGGTCCATTTGGATAGCATTGCAAAGGTGCCATACTTAGAGACTGTGTGCCTGTGTCACTAGTTTCTTAAATCAAATCTCATTTAATGTAGGCAGAAGACTGCTGGCCTGGAAACTGGCTGGCTTACATTGGCAGGGTTACTTTGTTTCACAGACCCAAAATAGACTAGTTTCTCACCATGGCCGAATCGCCCATTGGGCGAACTAGGCACTCGCCTAGGGTGCACCGGCCTCAGGGGCGCCAAATGGCACCCCACTCCCCCCCCCGAAAAGTGCCCCCCCGCCGCCCTAACCGGGCACCCACTGCTGCCACTAGACCCCCCCACCCCCTTCCTGGCTTTCCTGGGGGGCCCGCAGCTGTGGAGCCCCAGGAAAGTGGGTGCTGGGAGGGAGGGGGGTGGCTAGACCCCCACCCCCTTCCTGGCTTTCCTGGGGACCCCACAGCCATGGAGCCCCGGGAAAGTGGGCGCTGGGAGGGAGGGGGCAGCGGCTAGACCCCCCGCCCCCTTCCCGGCTTTCCTGGGGACCCTGCAGCCACGGAGCCACGGGAAAGCCAGCACTGGGAGGGAGGGGGCAGTGGCTAGACCCCCGCCCCCTTCCCGGCTTTCCTGGGGACCCCGCAGCTGCGGAGCCCTGGGAAAGCCAGCGCTGGGAGGGAGGGGGTGGCGGCTAGACCCCCTGTCCCCTTCCCGGCTTTCCTAGGGACCCCGCAGCCCCGGAGCCCCGGGAAACCCAGCGCTGGGAACGAGGGGGTGGCAGCTAGACCCCTGCCCCCTTCCTGGCTTTCCTGGGGACCCCGCAACCACGGAGCCCCAGGAAAGCCGGTGCTGGGAGGGAGGGGGTGGCAGCTAGCCCCCCCGCCCCCGCCCCTGGCTTTCCTGGGGGACCCGCAGCTGTAGAGCCTCCAGGAAAGCCAGCGCTCCGCCGCTGCCCCCCAGTCTCCAGGCCCCACCGGGAGGTTGGCATCCCCAGTGGGGGCGCCCCAGGCTGTCCTGCCTAGGGTGCCCAGACACCGGGAGCCAGCCCTGTTTCTCACCTGAATAAAGCTGCATAAAACAATAACTGTTGAAGGATGGAACAGAATATTCCTGAAACAGTGTGTGTGTGTGTGGCACTTCAATAACTCAGTATCAACAGCAGGTTCTTAAGTAGATTCAGCTTTATTGATCAGAAGTGATGAAGTTTCTATGAACGTTTGAGTCAGGAATAGAGCATACAAAATGGCTATCTTAATTGTAGTGGTTTCATACGGAACTCCCTGACACTTGAAGGCCAATAAGCAATCATTGGGAAGCGCGGGGAAGTGTGTAATGGTTCAGAAGTGCGTGGGAGATAGCAGAGGCTTCATGCCAAGGGAGAGAAGCATTCAAGGCTAAGAGACAGATAAGACACATAGAGCGAGAGAAGCAGCTGCATTCAGAGCACATTCCAGAGACAGGATAAAACACCATGGCAGGGCTACCTGACATCGTGTGTGTCTGTGTGTGTGCATGTGTTGGGTGGGGTTGCATTCTCCCTTTCATGCCTTGTGGGTGTATTCATAAAAGTGTGGGAATATCATGTCTCCCTGCTCTGAAACTCAGCAAATTATCTATATCCTTTTGCTATCTTTCAGCAGATCAGATCAGCAAACAGGGACAAAAGAAATTGGGAATAAATGCGTTCCTTCTGTCCCTGTGATACACATGCTCTAGCTAGATGCTGAAGTAGAGCAGACTCCAATAATCTCATGGAATTACAAGATTTTTAAAGGTTTTCCATTATCTCAGGCTCCCTGCAGACAGAAAGGCCGACTGTGTGGTCCAAGATGGCTGCTGGCTTGCAGACCAAAGACCAGAGGTCTACTCAGTTCAGTGTTCCAAAGAAAAAAGAAACCATCTTCCCCTTGCAGGGAAGTTTTGTTAATCCCCTGTCTTCACTTTTAGCCAAATTGCCTTGTTTTATTAATGAATGTGGGGAACTATAAGTATTAAATGGCAAAAAAGGCATTAATTATAGGATCATAACCTGTGTTAGAGTTCCCAGGACCTAGATTCCTAAAATAATGATTTCTTTACTAAACAAACAAAAATCAAGCATTCACACACGTAATACAGAGCTAAGAATATAGACTTGAAAGGACAGAGACATTTGCATAAGCAGAATTATTGTTGGTGGGGTAATACTTTACCTGTCCGATGAGACACTTGGATCAAGCAACAAAAAATTGGACACAATGAGGGGGGGAAAGGGACTGTGAGTTGACCAGCAACACACATGGACTGATTCCAAACAGGTCTAGATTTGAAACCAACAAGATAGTGTGGAGGTAGGAGAGGCAAGAGCAAGAGAGAAAGCAATGGCACAAAGCTCTTCTTTTATACCCAAACATGTAACCTGGTCACCTGGTCACCAGGGGATATTAAGAAAACTTAAAACTATGAATGAGGCAGAAAAGGGCTTAATGGCTGGGCATTTGCAGGTGATGGCTTGGCTAGGAGTGACACCTCTTAGGAGAAGGGGGTGGACAAAGGAACCATTGAGGTTGCAGGACTGAAACTCTGGATTAACGTCCAGATGTTTGACAGCTGGGCAGCAGGAAGACTTGATGGCTCACTATTGTCATCATCGGGCACATCCTTTTGTCTTAGGCTAGAGAGGAATGCGTGTCTCTTCTGGTGATGTTAATACGTGAAGGCGGGGGGGGAATGCCTGTGTGATGGAGGAGGGAGTTTTTCATGGCATCTGTGCAGAAACATCTTATCCTTTTGCAGAGCATGGCTTCCCTCTGTGATCTGCTACTGTTTCTGTGTGCAGAGGTCAGGGCTGCTGGTCTGCATTCTGGCACGGGCATGGCTGTGGAGATGCAGGAGCAAGAGGCTTCTTGTAGTCCAGGAGTCCACGTCTGGCTTGGCATTCTGCTTAGGCACAAGGCTTCCCTTGGCCAAAGTACATTACTTTAGTCCAGTATAAGGGCACTGCTTTTGGGCTACAGTCCTCTCCATTGCCCTGACACACTCTTTTCACAGTTGAGCAAGGCAGTCATATTTAAGAGTCTTTCGTAATGCCATCTGAGGTGGCTGCATGGCAACACCGCCCACTTTACATCACTCTTTCCACACCTTTTGACCTGGTCCACCCAGGTCACAGGTGCATCCAGGGACACACAGGTGCATCCTGGGATCACACCTGGAAGGCTTTCTGGGAAATCTCAATGCATTCTGGGAAATCTCCAGGTCAGGTAGCACCAAATCCCTCTCTTAGCCAGGTCATTAGCATTTCTATGGCTGGAATCTGGTGTGCAAGTGAACTGACTCTCCCCCTTCTTTAAACTAAGGGGGGAGTAGGGAGGGGTAGTCCACTACCTGCCAAACTCCCTCCAGGAGAAAAATGCCTTTCTTCACACACATTCGTGGTTGCATGCAGAAGCCTGGTTCTACATGGATTACATCTTTGCTTGATCAGGGTCTTTATTCTTTCCTTTCTTTCTGTTCTTTCCACATGCACCAAATGTTTTAGGACTCCTATGACATGTAAGTCCAATGGCTTGTCTCTTTAAAAATTCTGTAATCTCCTTTGAGAAATATTTTATACAGCTTCTTCATTTACTAGCACTACACAAAGTCAGATGAAAGAAGGAATATAGAACATTAACTGGTGAATATTCCACACACAGTTTCTCTGAGAGAACAGCAAGTCCAGTTGTGGACGAAAAGCATGGTGGTTTCTGATCATTGCCTTTCCCGCTGCTGACCCCCTTTTTGATGGTTTTGACCCATCAGAGCAAAACGGGGGGGGGGGTTAGCAGACTACAGCAGGTGAGGGAAGCCTATTCTGCAAAGATGATTGGCTGTCCTCTACTGTCCCTGATGAGATTTATTTATTTGATTTATATACCACCCGTCCCACGGACAGGCTCAGAGTGGTTTACATCAATCAGAAGAAATGCCAATAAAACATCTATTAAAATACCAATTTAAAATGACAGAACCATAAAATACTGGGTTAACAAGTTAATTTCAACATCAGTCAGATTATTGAAAATTCAGCAGTAGGTACCCCAATGTCTATTTGGATCCAGGCCACTGAAGGGGAGGTAGCCAGGAGGGAAGAGGGATGTCTGCAGCCTCAACCAAAGGCCCAGTGGATAGATAGGACAGCATTGCTACTTATCAATGATATAGTATTTTTAACTGCAAAGTGGCCAACACACAGTGGCCAACCAGTTCCTCTGGAGGGACAACAACAGGGCACAGAAGCTGAGGCCTTCCACGGCAAACACCTGTGCAATAATGCCAAGACCACGGCCACACAACCCGGAAAATCTACAGCAACACCTGTGCAATAAGTATTTCAGAACTGTGGATAAGGGGGGGGACCCAGCAAACATGCTGCTTTACATAAATTATTTTAAAAGATTATATTCAAGTAACAAATATTTTTGCTTAGAAACATCCAATTAATATAGGATCATTAGTTCTGACCTGATAGATTACAGCTAAATATGAACAAACATCAGTCCAGTATTTAACATCCTGTTTCTTTTTCTTGAGGTCATGTTCAGAGTCCATTATGCAGACTACAATGCCAATTCTTTGCCTGTAACAGATAAATCCTCACTTTGTAAAGATATCAAGCTAGAGATTGTGCCCAAGCAATGTACTGCTTTAAGAACACAGACATATGTTAGCATTAAGTACACATGATGTCACTTGTAGCGACCAGCTAATGAGCAAACATTGGGACCATCTGTTTTTATGGTAGAGCAGATCGTTGATGAATTATGTAGGTGAAATATCCAAATGGTAATGGTTTTATTTCATAGCTGTTAAACTCATCAAATCATTTCAGCCTATGAGATGAATCCCACAATTCTTAATAAAAGCTGAGGTAATTCTTCTCACCAAAGTTCAAACCGATCTGCCCAGATTTCCAGTCTGTCTGAACAGATGTTCAAAGCAACTACTGCTTCCTGCCTCTTTCCTTGCAATGTGCAGTTTTTCACAATGAACGACATGACGCCATCAGCCCCATAGCCAGGATTGGGGGGGGAGGTTGCCAGGCGGAGTGTTAATCAAATCAAAGTTAATTTAATTAACAAAGCAGGGGAGGGAGAGGGAAAGAAAAAGAAATTGGTTGCAGCTTCAAAGATAGCTCTCTGCCTAAGCCTAAGCAAACGTGTTAACTGTGATGCTTTAAGTTCAGTGGTATTTACTCCTGAGTAAGCTCGGACTGTACATGAGCCTCCTTTGATGACTCTGCAGCTGCTTTTCAAAGAAAATTGACTGGCTGGCTGCTGGGGTGCATTTCAACATATAGAAATGACCAGCGGCTTTGCAATAGTTAAACACTCAAGACTTTTAGTCATTTCTGCCTCCCCCTTCCTCTCCCATTCACAAAGCAGTCTGGCTGAAGAAGCGAAGAGAGATCGGGGAGGCAACTTTAAATGCCTCGCCTTTGCTTCCCCAGC
This sequence comes from Gekko gecko, assembly GCA_029375565.1. Classification (NCBI taxonomy): domain Eukaryota; kingdom Metazoa; phylum Chordata; class Lepidosauria; order Squamata; family Gekkonidae; genus Gekko; species Gekko gecko. Next base: position 78,322,860 of record JAPDNY010000003.1, on the reverse strand, counting down.
CAGGCATGCTGGCTGGGGAAGTGAAGGGGAGGAATTTTAAAGATGCCTCCCCAATTTTTCTTTGCTTCCCCAGCTAGCCTGCCAAGGGAAGCAAAGAAAGATTGGGAAGGCATCTTTAAATGCCTCCCCTTCACTTCTCCAGGTGGACTGCCAAGGCACACTGGCTGGGGAAGTGAAGAGGAGGCATTTAAAGATGTCTCCCTGATCTTTCTTTGCTTCCCCAGCCAGCCTGCCGATAATACCAATAAGGTATTTTGGGGGTATTTATTCCATTTGGCTTTGCTGAATGCACACCCCTACAGGTAACCACACTGCCAGAGGGAAGGACCATGCGGCAGAGCATTCCACATGGTGATCCTGGAAATCAGTTGTAATTCTGCGATATCCACTCCAGGTGCAGCCTGGAGATGAAGTCAGGTGTTGCGCACGGTGGGGGTGCAAATGAGGATCGGGACAGGAAAACAGCTATCACCAGGTGTGCAGCCAGATAGAGGGGAATGGGTGGAGACTGTCCCATCTGGCCCTCCCCGACCCATATCCCCTTTCATCACAGGACCCATTATCACCTTGATGGCAGGTAGAATGAAGCTCAGTCTGAAAATCTCAACAAGTTGCAACAGCCATGACTGTTACACCCGTTACCCCAGGAAGAAGTGGGTCAGGCTCTGGGGCATGCCTCACATTGCAATGCAAGGCAAAGGGGAACTGTAGATGCAGGGTGGAGAATGGGTAGACGGCATCCACCCTTGATGGAGCCACCGCAGCTGCAAACCATCACTCAGATGTCTCAGATGGGGTGGCGTGGCAAAAGTCAGAGTTGGTGATGATGCAGGAGGAGGCATGGCAAGCAGAAGGTATTTTCCAGGGATGGGATGGCGACCTCCAGAATCCGTATCCACAACTTGGTGGGCTATCTGGGGGGGGGGAATGGTGGTATGGGGTTGGAGTTGTTGAGGGGAGTGCTGGAAGTTTGGAGTCCTGGGGAGGGATATGTTTCTGTGGGAAAAGATATGTTGGATTGGCCTTTAGCAGGATGGACTGGCCTGCTGGGGGCTGCTCCCATTATAAGTTCATCAGTCTCCTGGAGACACATCTGGTGATGGGGGGAGATTTCTTTGGGAGGAAAGGAAGACACGTGACTCAGTGCATGGCCCACTGCAGCCTCACACCCCTGATTATCTCCCTTTGGCATGAACCAGAGCTCACCACTGACAAAAAAAGGGGGAAACCTGGGTCATCCCCAGCAATCATGTAGCCCACAGGCAGATTGAAAGGACATGGTCTTTGATGAGCTCAACATAGTGAAGATGACTACATCCACAAACACAAAGCAGTGGAAGGTTTTGGGCTGACCGGGGGAACTGCTTCTGTCCAGCAATTACATTACCAGATGGTGGACTGACAGGATATGTTGTATTAAAACAAAATGGCTGTGTGGGGATCACTTCCCCAGCAGTTTGTGTGGGAGGTTGTGGCATTGTCTCCCAAAGAGAAGAACTGTGTCTTGTGACGGGTCTGTTGGCCATGGATTCCCCCCCCCACAACCTTGAAAAGTTCAAGAGTCCTGCCCCCAAACCTTTGCCAACTCCTTTTCTGGGATGGAATGGCCACCACCACTGTGCCAGCAGGGACCCTCCAAGTGCAGGAGCAAGCAACTCATCCCTGCATGCCACCCCCACCCCCAACCAGAGAACCCCATGGGATTATTTCACCCAGATGGGCAATCATTTTGCCAGAGAGTGGGATGAAAAGAGAGGTAGGGTCGCTCATGATGGAGAGCTCAAGATGGTGTCCACGAGGGGAATCCCCCAAGACATTTTGCAACCTGTTGGAAGTCAGATATGTGTCAGGCTGCATGAAAGGTCACGTGGGGTTGTTCCCTATGGACTGGTAGGCATGGATAAGAGGAACACAATGGACGGGGAGACCTGGTGAAGACTGGATGAATTTGCGGGGAGGCTCCAGAAGGGGAGTTATTTGTGGGGACACTGAAATGGAAATTGGTGTGGGAGAACATGGCTTGGGCTGACCATTTTCAGCAAGTGGAATGAAAGGCCATGATGGCTTGTGAGAGTGGACACTTGTGGATGATGGAAACCATGTTCTGTGGCAAGACTACTCCTCAGACAAAGTCTGGGAACTCTACTGAGTTGTGGTCTCACCCAAGGCTGTGACCAGTTACCACTTTGCCAGCTGGCTGAGTGACAATAGATCACTGTAGCCGTGGTTTTCTGTCACCAAGGATGACTGTGAGAACAGAAAGACACAGAAAACCTCAGTCAGGACCAAGGGAGATGGCTGCCAAGCCATCACCTTGACAAAATAGAAAATCTGGGCTTCTGGTTTTTGGCAGCTTGCACCTTGGCGTATCCCATCGATGATCTGATGGAGACACGCCAAGCTGAGGTGATCAGGAGGGGTCTTGGCTGGTTCCAGATGCCCACAGAGTCTCTGTGAGAGACTCTCAGCCTGGGAAGCCAGGATAAGCTTCTCCCAAGGTGACGGCTGAGGAATCAAGGCTTGCCTTTCCCCAAGAGGTCCTGGCATCTCTGAGCTAATATGGCAACCAGAGCCAGCCTCCAAATGAGCAGGCAGGAAAATAAGTGAAAGTAACCCTGACAACAACCGAAATTGTCTAAACCGTGAGCCAATCAAGCCCCTGTTAAAGTGAAGAAGTCTCGGTCTGCTAGATCGATCTGAGAAGAAGTGGCGGGCAGGGAAGGGTTGGAGATCCACCCCCCACCTCAAAACAGAGCAGTTCCTAAGCACTTAAGAAAAGAGAGAAAAAATGGAACTGACCATACAAGACTCCTTCTGAGCTTGAAAGCTACATTTTAAACCAAGAAATGTTGAATTCAGATAAACTTTACTTTAAAAATAAAACTTTTTCTCTTTGTAAACAAGATGTCTGGGAGAAAGAGAAGAACAGCGCTGGAAAAGAAACCAACTCCAGGAAGCTCTGTGCCAATGACTCCCCCTCAGACACAAGAAGCGGCTACAGACTTTTCCAATGTACTTGCTGCAGCATTGCGACCTCTGCTGGAGCAGATGTCAACCATCAACAACAAGCTGGATTCCATACAAAATCAACTCGCCCACATGGGAAAAAAGGCCAAAAAGACAGACGAAAGGATTGAGAAAGTTGAAACAAAGACTACAGATATTAAACAAGAACTGGAAGATGTCAAAAAGGAAAGAAATGCAGACAAAAATCAACTACTACAACTTCAACTGGAAAGATCAATGCATGTTCTACGCTTCCAAGGAATGTTTGAACAGAAGGGAAAAGATTTAAAAAATAACATTAAGTGGAGCGATAGCTTCAATTTCAGACCTGAAACAAGAGGATCTCCAGAGTGACATGGGCTTGGCATATCATACATACCCTGATTTTTTAAGAAAAAACAAACTACCTGGTGAAATTTATGCTAAATTTGCTAAGAGTACAATGAGATACAATGTTTTAAAAGCTACAACTGGAAAAAAAGTCAACAGGGAAGAAATTAAAGTCTTAAAAGACATTCCATTTGAGATTCAGAAACAAAGACATCAATATAAAGACTTAATTCTTTCCCTGAGAAATCAACAAATAGTCTATAGATGGAGCTTTCTGGAAGGACTTGTCTTCAAATATAAGGATAAGAAAATTAAAATTGACTCTGTCTAAAAGGCCAAAAAAAATTGAAGCAACAATTGGGCGTGGATAAAGATGAAGATAAAAATTTGGAGGAAGGAGAGGGTCGGATAACACTTCAAGTGACTCCAGAAGTTCTGCTTCAGAGTCTGAGAAAGGAGCAGCAGTGCCAAAATTATCAAAAGTGAAAAAAAAGCGGAAGAAATAAATGATCTACAAAGGATTACAAAATATTTGACTTTAGTGTAACTAAACTCTATTTTGCAGGGGCTTGGGCTCTTTTTCTTTATATCTTGAGCATATCATTATAATCTTCAGCATATTATTGTTATTGAAGGAGTGATTTACTTATCTGTAAACTAACCTAAAAATCCTGTCTTAAGTTAGTGGTAGTACTCCCTTGTACCCTTTCCTTTAGGTTTTAGGATATAGCAAAAAAAAAAAAGACAAATTAGAAAATGTGGTATGTTGGAAGAAGCCCAGAAAGGAATGTGAACAGGGAACGCTATATGGCCATTGGAGGTCAAGACTGCCAGAAGCAGAGCATTAAGCCATTACTTAGCTTCTTCTTTAATAACCACCCCAATTATTGCCCAGTCTCTAATTTGCTCTTTCTGGGTGAAGTGATTAACAGAACAGTAGTGGACCAATTCTAAGTCTTCTTGGATAACTCGTCCACTCTAGACCCTTTTCAGTCTGGCTTCAGACCTGGCTATGGGACAGAGATGGCTCTGCTAGCTTTAGTTGATGACCTTCATCTGAATGTAGACAAAGGCCATGCCTATCTGTTGCTCTTATTGGATTTATTTGCAGCCTTTGATACAACAGATCATGCCATCTTGTTGAGGCACCTGGAGGCAGAAGTAGGTATCAGGGAATATGTGTTGAGCTGTTTCAAATTATTCCTCAAGGATTAGACTCAAAGGGTTGCTATTGGAAACCAGTTATCGTCAGTGTGGGGCCTATCCTGTGGCATTTCCCCAACTTTTTCAATCTCAATGGTAGGTCAAATCATTCCTAGTTGGTTGTCATTAATATGATGATGATACCAGCAATATATATCATTATCCTGTCTCCTGCTGATGCAGTAGAGGTCCTGACTGAAAGCCTGGTGCTTTCGTTAACTGGATAGAAGTGAACAAATTGAAACTAAACCTTGAAAAGACAGAGGTAATGTTGGTTGGGAAGGTGGAGCTCTTGAAGGACATTGTTCTCCCCACTTTTGATGGAGTTCAGTTGATCCTTGCTGACTTAGTTAAAAGCCTTGGGGTTATACTGGATCCAACTTTATTACTGGAGGAGGACATTAATGCAGCTGCAGAAAGTGCTTTCTACCAACTCAGTCTAGCCTGTAACTTGATACAGTTGATCTGGCCACCTGGATCCAGGACACTGTAACATTGAGACTTGACTACTGAAATGTACTGTACGTTGTTTTCCCTTCACAATCAATTTTGAAACTCCAACTGGCACAGAATGCTGCACATCTATTATCAGGAGCTAGATGGAACCTGCATATTCCTCCTATTCTACAGACACTCTATTGGCTGCCCATTTATTATTCACAGAGTTCAAGAATAATTCAATCCATGCTTAGCCTTTTCTATGGGTGATTCTGTGGTTTGTTCTTTCTGTTTAGTTCTCCAGATTGAACAATTCTTTTTCAGATGTCCAGCCCTTTTGCAGTAGTAACACACCCTGGTTTCTGTCGCATGCTTTATTGCCTCATTTATCTTGAGAGCTGTTTCTGGTTTTTCAGCATCTTCACCTGCTTGTAGTTCTTTTCTGTGATTAAACTCATCCATTAATTTGTCCTTAACATATTCAAGTGTTAGATCTCCTTCTGGTCCAGTCTCAAGGGCATCGATGAGTGGACCATAGGACTCTGGAAGACTGCCCCTATCTGATTGTCTGTCATTTCTTTGCTAAGCCCACACAGCTGTTCCACAATTTCTAGCATGGCATTTACATGTTCATGTGTCTCTTGCTCTCTGCTAAGTTTCATTTTATACAATTTATGCACCAGATATAGGGTTTTGGGTTTGAATGCTCATGCACTTTCTGGAGTGCATTCCACATACCTATAGCTGTATCTTCTTTCCTTATGTAGATCAGCTGATCATCTTCCACTAACAAGCATATAGTTGTCTTTGCTTGCCTGTTCTTCTTGTCCCACTTTTCAGGATCATTGACTGAGTTCGGACTGGCAGTTTGCCCTGCTATAGCTATGTTTCAGCTACATTTTACAAGTGGATTAAAGTGGGCGTTCACACAGGCACATCTGCCTGGCATTCCCCACCAGTAGTCAGCCCATGCTGTTCTGCTTCGCTCCCACATTTAAAAGATACCTGGTAAAAGTGGTAGTAAACCTGTGAGAGCCCGTTTATCCCACTTCATTCTGCTTCTGGGAAGTGTGAACGCCAACCCAAAAAGCAGGGAGCAACCTGCGTTGTGCATAAGGCAGCAGTGATATGATTGGTTGTACTCCACTCTACCACCCAATGCGGTGCCGGCTCAATGGGATCCTCCCCAAATTGTCCGGATGCACTTATGCACATTAGCACATATGCGCTCATTCGCACATGCGCACATAGCCGAATTACCAGGGAAAAGCCGTTTACAGCTGTGCCTCTGGGCCAGCAGTCTGAATGCTCCCGTGCACCTCCTCCCGGTATGCTCCCGCATCAGTCTGTGTGACCGGGAAAATCCGGAACAGTTTGTTTCGGGGTTTTTTTGCCACAACTGGCTCCTGCTTCAAACTGCCAGTCTGAACTCAGCCATTGACTGGTCTGTCAGTGTTTTAAACATCCTAGAGATCAGCTTTGCACTTCAGCATTTCCAGTTTGAACTTCCACAACTGATAGTTGCTATTATTTAGTTGCTATTATTCAGTTAATATCTGCACTGCTTGCCATCTTCTTCTGGATTCTTCTGATTCACAGTTATAGCTTCCTAGCAATTTATCCTGGGGTCTGGGCTCATAACCTGTTTGCAGAGTTCAGGAATAATCCAATCCATGCTTTAGAGTTTGCTTTCAATGCATTTACTGTAACAGGATTTTTTCAAAGACAGTAACCGACTACAGGCCAGTAATACAACAGAGAGGCCTTCAGAGCACATGCACTGGCACATACTAACACACAGCAGAAAAAGAGAAACGACAAACAGTAGACTGAACTACAAAAGAAAAACATTCAATAAACCCTAGATACTAGAGAATGCACCACAGCCCCTCCTAGGGTACAAGGGGACTAAACTATTCTTTCAGCATTATTTAAAGTAACAAGACTCTTAGCAGGCTTTCACTTCTCCAACAAGCTCAGCTGAATCATTGGCTATGCCATACAAAGCAATCCATGGCCTTAGTCCCTCTTATCTGCGGGGCCACCTCTCCCCCTATGCTCTGCCACAACAACATTGCTTATATCAGCAGGGCCTTCTGTGGGTGCCAACCTGAAAATGGGCAACATTGACACCTTCCCCTACACAGGTTTTCTCTGTTGTGGCTGCCCCCTTATGGAATGGCCTGCCTGAGGAAGTCAAGAAAGCTTCCATTCTCTGGGCTTTTCATAAATGATGCAAAACTGAATTATTCAAGAGGGCTTTTCTGCACAGGGAACAGGGTTGCCCTGTACAAAATGGTTCACAAACTTACTTGGATAAATGGATAACCCAGTTCAGATGGAAGCATAAGAACCCCCTTGCTTTAATCCTGCATTCCTTTCCTAGATACCTTTGGAAGTGCACAGAATGATTGTTATGGCCATCCATAGATACTTGATTTTATGACTTGGTATTCAGAAGTATGGGACATAGAGAATCAATTGAATCCCTAGGGCTAATAGTTGTTGACAAATTAAATTTATATTAACTTGTCTAAGTTTTTTTGATGCTACCTAAGCCTGTTAGTCACATCTTGCACAAATGGAATATGCATTGTGCAAAGAGGTACTTTCTTTTGTCAAAAGCTACCACAAATCAACCCCATTGGATGATCCCTGAATTCTAGTATTATGGCAGAGGAAAAAGAATGTCTTATCTACCCTTCCCACACTATTACATCTCTCTATTATTATTTTTTTTACAGAATGAACTCATCACAGGGACTGTGATGACATGAGGAGAAGTCTTTTATAGCTTTATAGATTCAATCCAGCCCTTTGAATTGTTTCTGTATAAAACAGAAGGCCAGTACTAATGATTCGGAAGGCCTTCTGCAGTATGACTATCTCGGTGCATTTGTAAGGATGTCATTTTCTGAACAAATTGCAGATTCTGAACAGTAGTGACTCCCCATGATACGATAATATATTAAAACAGTTAAGTGATGGATTTCAGTGCCTTGAAGATATGAATAATGGTTGCTGGGCCTTAATTTATATGAAGGCATTACAGTTTCTCCTCCAGATTAATGGTCCTGGTACAACGGTAGTTCCAAGGTTTTAAACTACATGGACCATGGCAGGCCAAACTCCTGCCTGAGATGACTATACCTGTTCACTTTGGTTCACCTGCATTTTGCAACAGGGACCATGCAATAGCAGCCCCAGTATGAGAAGATGTCCTAAATATTATTAGCATCAAAGTTAGCAAGGAAATTAGATATAAGAATATTATTGTGTGCTCAGAACTGTCTATATGAGCAAAGTAGGTAACTATGGTTATTTATACTTTCTGGTGATAAGAGCTACAAAACCAGCTCTACCCCTCCCGTCTCGACTTTGAAACATAGTGCGCATTTGATTCAATGTTTCTTCGAGACCAGCAAATCTCTTGTGTAGAGAACTCTGGTACATATTTAAAGAACAGATGGCAGCTTTACAAGATGCAGTTCTGTGAGTAAAAATATACAGGAGACAATCAAAACATCTCACAAACGCAAACATACTGAACAAAATCAAATGGAAATCAAAGCAAGAGGTTCCCAGGGCTACGCAGGATATTAATGAGTGGCATAGATCAAAGAGCCACAGTGCTGTTCCTTGCTTGATGAAATCTACATATTACACTTATGTACACTATTCATCACAACTAATGAGATTATTTGGCGGGTAAACCAGCACAAACCCAGCTTGTCTAGTGTTGGAGTGGATGATGGGAGTCAGCTGCAGGCAGGTAGCTTAACCTGGTCCAGAAGCGTCCCCTTCTCCAGTTTCGTACTAGACAACTAGTGGGCCAGGCTGAGTGGACTACTTTGTTATTATTTAATACCTGTCTTTGGAAAACATTATGGTAATACATAGAAGAGCAATAAAACATTAAAAAGTCTATTTTTGCAATCATTTAAAACTTAGGGCCCAATAATCAAGGGAGCATTAGGGCACTCAAAACACTAACCCACCAATAGTTATTTCAGAGAGACCCTGTTAAAAAAAAATTACACTCCTCCAGAAGATTATCACAGCAGCTGAATACTGTTTACAGTCACTTCAGTTTCCCTAGGAAGAAATTACAGCAGCTGCAGCGGAGATAGTGGTGATGGCAGCAACTTTCCCTTGCTCGAAAGCCAGTCAAATCCAACTTTAGGGGGTGGTGCTCAGCTCCATTTCCAAGCCAAAGAGCCAGCGCTGTCCGAAGACATTTCCGTGGTCATGTGGCCAGCATGACTGAATGCCGAGGTGCATGGAAAGCTGTTGCCTTCCCACTGAAGTGGTACCTATTTATCTACTTGCAATTTCTTGCTTTCAAACTGCTAGGTTGGCAGGAGCTGGGGACAGAGACGGGAACTCACTCCGTCGTGAAGCACTAGGGTTTCGAACTGCCAAACTACAGACCTTCCACTCTGCAGCTCAGCATCTTAATTTCTGAGCAACTGTGGCCCCTCCAGCAATGTAGTTGCTAGATCCTTATTCTATTTCCCAGACTTTTTTTGTGTGTGTGCGGATACCTATTCCCACCAACAGGGGCCTCACTCTCCCCCAACAACTTTTCCTACATAGTCAGTAGACTTCCTGGGTTTGTAGAAAAATCCAAAACGTGAGATAATCCCTTCAGGGATGGTTGAATTCCCCCAAAACCTTTTGAAATGGCCTCTGCAGGGACCTAACTCCAGGCATCAACGGTGAGAGATTAGAACGTTGGTGTGGGGGGAGAGGCTTCTGACTGGCTCTGTCAGTAAAGGGGGGGGGAAGGGCCCTTTCTTTCCAGGCCTCTTTTGGCCTTGGAGGGGAGGGGGAGGGAGGGAGCCTTGGGGCCAGGCTGGGGGATTCCTAGAGGTTTTGGGGTGGAGTGTACGGAGGGCAGGATTTAGGGAAGGGAGAGGCCTCAACTGGGTATCATGCCACAGAATCCACCCTCCAAAGAAGCCATTTTATCCAGGGAGACAGATCTCTGTTGTTCACAGATCTCTGGAGTTCACTCTCCAGGCCTCACATGGAGGTTGCCAACCCTAGGCCTGGCAGCAGTCTAGGGTTGCCAGGTCCCCCATGGGCATTGGCAGGGGATGGGGGTAGTGGGGTTGCCAGTTCCAGGTCTGGAAACTCCTGGAGATTTGGGGATGGAGCCTGGGGAGGACAGGGACCTCAGTGGGGTACAATGCCCTAGAGTCCACCCTCCAAAGCATCCATTTTCTCCAGGGGAAGTAATTTCAGTAGTCTGGAGCTGAACAGTAATTCCAGGGGATCCCCAGATCCCACCTGGAGGCTGGCATCCCTAGGCAGCACCCTCTGGGTGACTTGATACCACCTAATTTGCATGACTCAACTTGGCCTGGCTGCTTGCTGCTGTTCAGCAGCCACCCTATGAAAGCCAGCAGTGGTGCAGCAGTTAGAGCTTCAGAGTAGGGACTGCAAGACCCAGGTTCAGATCCGCATATTGCGGTGGAAGCTGACTGGGTGATTTTGGACCAGTCACATACATTCAGCCTAACCAACCTGACAGGGTTGTTGTGCAGATAAAAAGGAGGTGAGAATAATGTAAGCTGCTTTGGTCCCCACTGTGGAGAAAGACTATAATTTTCCTTGGTAGAAGCTGTGGGGGAGGGGGGTGGAGACGAAAAGCTGAAGACAGATAAAGGCAGATAAAGGTTAAGTTGGCTATTGGGTGGGAAGGAAATAAGGTTGCCAACTTTGGATTGGGAAACTCCTGGACATTTAAGGGGTGGATCCTTAAGGGGTGGTTTGAGGAGGGGAGGAACTTCAGACTGGTATAATGCCATAGACTCCACCCCTAAACCAGCCGTTTCCTCCATGAGAACTATAATTGCCAGCCTCTGTGTGAGGGCTGGAGATCACCCAGAATTACAACTGTTGTCCGGGTGACAGAGATCAGTTCCCCTGGATAAAATGGCTGCTTTGGAGGGTTGAGTCTATGGCTCCACCCCCAGAAGGGAGAAAGAGTGTGAGATAGGTAAGGGTAGAGGGGAGGAAGCAAAGGTGTGAGGAATGGGATGACTATCCCGCAAGTTTCTTGTGAGTCTCCACTTGTCTTTATGATTTCTCAGCAGAGCAAGGAACCAGACTGCTTATAGATTGGCAGCCTAAGCTTAATGCGAGCCCAATTGGCAGTCTAAGCTTAATGCGAGGGGGCTGAATTGCCTCCTTGTGAGGCAGGGAAGAGAGGGACGCCAGCGCTGCATGTAGCACAGGGCCAAGCAGGGGGTGGAGCCAGCCTATTTAGGCTTGGCTCCCGCCCTCTGCCCCAGCAATCTTCTGAAGTGCTTGGCTAAGGCGAAGCATGAGGACTATGCTGCTGATGGAGGTTTTTGGCTTTCGGGAGCAGCAGTGGCACTCGAAAGTTAGGCAGGCAGACAGGTGGTCAGAAGTCTCGCGGTGACAGCGTGACGGGACGGCGGCTGGATGGTGTGGGCAATTCCCAGGCAACGGCGGCATCTCTGAGCAAGGCCTGGCTGTGTGGCGGCATGATTTTTCCCGGTGGTGCTATCCAGCGGCGACGCATTCGTGTGGCGACAATTATCACTGCTCTTGTTTAAACAAAAAATGGGACATTTGGTGGGGGGGCTCCTTGGGACAGGCCCTGGGGAAGGAGTTGGGTTTGGGTCCTCCCTCTCCCCGGGGGCCAGTCGGGTGTGGCAGCATTGGTAAGGCTGCTTCCACCCCTGTGGTCTTTTAATTTTCTCCCCCTCCATCCTTGGTTAACTTAGGTGACTGGGACCATTTTGAGTGGGAAGAGAAGGCAGCCAATTCAAACCACCAGCCATTTTAAGCCCTTTCTTCTTGCAGCCTTTTGGGACTCTAGGCAGTGGCCATTTTAGTTCATACTGGGTGTGGCCATTTTAGGCCCTCATTGTGGGTGGCCATTTTAGGCCTTTATTGCAGCAGCATTGGGGGCGTTTAATTTGGGTCTTCTTAGTGGCCTGTGCCCAGGCCTTGGATGCGCACTTATTCTGCTCGCCCATTAGTGGATGAGAGGTTGGCCTAGGTGGTGCTAAGTTAGGATCCACCCACCCCCCATGAAGTTTAGGTATGGCTCCAACGAAGGGCATTGGTGCTACTAAAGGCAAACAGCCTGCCCCCAAGCAGAGTGGTAGTGAGGGCAAGTGGCCCCCACCAAAGTGGTTTAATGATGGGGCCATGCCGGTTAATCTGGGTGGCCCAGGGTCTTCAGTAGTAGCACCGGGCACTGTTCCAGCACCAGTGTTGTCGGTGCCGGCTACGCCTGTCAGTCATGTACAGGCGTCATTAGCAGTGGTTTCTGTGGCACCCATTGGTCATGTTTCACCAACTCTCATGAGATTCTCCGATTAGTAGGGCTATTTTGGACTGGCTAGCTGCAATTGAGCAACATTTAGAAGGTTCTTCATTGACATTGCAGCCGGCCATGTAATCTATGGTGATTTTTCAAAACCAAGTTTTAAATCGTCTCTCCGTTATTGAAAGTCAGTGTGTAGGTACCGGGAGCCAGGTTGTCATTCCTGAGGCTGAGGAGGCACGACTGGTTAAGATGCAGGATGGCCCAGCTGAACCAGGGGTTGAGGAACAGCAAGTGGTGCTTTGAGGGGGTCTGTCACAGGTGTCAGGTAGGCCAGTTTCTACACAAACACCTGACATCACCTGGCCTTGGGGCCCGGTGGGCTTACAGGCTTCTGCTGGGTCACCAGTGTCTGTGCCAGTGGTGGCACCTTTGCCTAGGGCAGTCAGTACGCCTATTCCAACTGGGCCATTGGGATGACTCATGCTCCTCCTACAGCGGACGGGGCAACTCTAGCTAACATTTTGGTGGCCAGCAGGGCGGTGGTGGTTTACAGATGACACTGGCTGGGGGACCTTCGCCTGTCCCTCTGGGCACGACTCCCCCATCCTGCCCTGCACAGCAACTGCAGGGCAGGGTCTGGATGGGGTGTGTTCCTTCTGATCCAGGTAATCGAACTTATGAGATGGTCCCAGCAAAAACGTGTCCATTTGGGGAACTAGCCAGGCTTTTAGGTGAACACCTCACGGTGGCCACCAGGGAGAAGATATTAAGAGGGGATTATGTTGATGTCTTTTCCTTGTTATATAGTGAGCTAGATAAAAAGGATAAGGAAGATCTGGATGAATGGGACAAAGAGTGCTTGAAGTGCCGCAGCATAGATAGAATCTATGCTAATTGGTACCCCGGGTTTTTGATATATGCTGGGGTGCTTGTTAGGGTATGGCCTGAACGGGCTTCATTGCTGCTCCAGTATATGGATATTATCCACAAGGGTTATTCGGCCTTTGCAGGTTCCGCCTGGATGGAATATGTTAGGGCCTTCCGGATGAAGGGAGCTATGTACCCGGCACTCCGTTGGGACATTATTCACCCTCATATCTGGATGCATACAATATCCCCGGCCAGGTCTATGGTTGGTGAGTATTCTGACAGCGGCCATATGGTAAAGAGGGCTAATGCTACCAATACAGGATCTCAGTGTTCCCTGGGTGGCCAGGCAATTCAAAGGCGCCCTTTGTGTTGGGAGTTTTCCTTGCAGGGGAATTGCAGCTGAAAAACTTGTTCCTTTCGGCACAAATGCTGCCTCTGTGCCGGCCCCCATGCTTTTCCATCATGCCCCAAGGCAGAGGCTAGACCTGTTGCCAGGGATGGCAAGGGTGGCAGATGGCAGGGAGGGGGGTGGTCAGGCCTTACTTGAGAAAGGGACCCAGTCCAGTTAAAGTTCCTGTGTTAGAGCGCTGGTTGCACATGTATCCCAAGTTTGCCGATAGGCAGTATTTGTTGGATGAGTTCAAGTTTGGTTTTCACATCCCCTATGTGGGGGAGAGGTGTTCATCTTCAGCCCCTAATTTGCCCTCAGTTCGGGGCACGGAGCAAGTGGTTAGAGCCAAGATTCAAAAAGAGTGTTTAGAAGGCAGGGTAGTTGGTCCTTTTTCCTAACCTCCGGTGGCCAACCTGCGGGTGTCACCTTTAGGTGTGGTACCGAAAAAGGCACCTGGGGAGTATCGCCTCATTCACCATTTGTCTTATCCTCATGGCATCTTGGTGAATGATGCCATACCTAATGAGCTCTGCTCAGTTAGGTACACTTCTTTTGATGAGGTGGTTGGTATGGTCCGTAGTTGCGGGCGAGGGGCCAAATTGGCTAAATGTGCTATCAAATTGGCTTTTCGTCTTCTGCCTGTACATCCCGATGACTTCGTCCTTCTGGGTTTCTCCTTTGATGGGCAGTACTATATGGACAGGGCCCTCCCTATGGGATGCTCTGTGTCCTACACTGCATTTGAATGATTCAGTTCCTTTTTGGAATGGGCCTTGCATGCACACATGGGCTTGTTCAGTACTGCACATTATTTCGATGATTTTTTTATTTGCCAGACTTACTGAACTTGGGTTTGTGCACAGTTGTTGTCCAATTCTGAGCAACTGGCTAGGGAACTTGGTGTCCCATTAGCTGGTGGGAAAACGGAGGGGCCTAGTATGATTCTAACTTTTCTCGGCATTGAGCAGGACACCGTGCAGCAGGTTTCCTGCTTGCCTCCTGATAAACTGGCTAACCTCTTGTGGTTGGTGGATGAGGCATGTACCAAATCTAAACTGACACTTAAGGTGTTGCAGCAACTAATTGGGCATCTTAACTTTGCTTGCAAAGTGGTTGCCCCAGGGCGTGCATTCCTGCGCAGGCTGTTTGATTCAACGATAGGTTTAAAACGGCCGCATCATAGGGCTAGGGTTAACCAGGGGATTAGGGAAGACTTGTTTGTCTGGCGTGACTTCTTAGCTTCTTATAATGAGGTTTCCTTCTGGAGAAATGATCTCCAACTGGAAGCCAAACTTCAGGTCACCTCCAATGCAACAGGCTCTTCAGGCTTCGGTGTCTATTTTAGGGGACACTGGTGTGCTGAAGACTGGCCACCTGGGTGGATTCAGGCTGGATGGATGCGTGACCTGACGTTTCTGGAGTTTTTTCCCATAGTGGTAGCAGTCTACATCTGGGCTGATGACCTTGCTAGCCTGACAGCTCATTTTTGGCGTGATAACTTGGCAAGAGTGCAAGTTATCAACTCTTTAACATCTAAGTCTCCTAGGGTGATGGCGCTGGTCAGGGCTTTTACCCCCAAAATGCTTACAACAAAATATATTGTTTAAGGCCAGGCATGTGCTAGGAGTCAATAATGGGGTCGCTGATGCTCTGGCTCGGAAACAGATGGAGAGGTTTCGTCAGTTGGCTCTGGACTCGGATCAATTTCTGGTAAGAATGCCCAAAGACCTGTGGCAGATTGGAGGGCTGAGGCCGACAGGGCAATGGGCTTAGCTCTTGCCCCCAGCACGCACCGGGCTTATATAAGAGCTGGCCAACAGTTTGTGGCTTTTAGGCAGAAGGAGGGCCTTCAGCAGCTCTGGCCTATCCCAGTGTCACATCTGATTCAATTCTGTGTGTCATTGAAAGGTAAGGGTTTGTCTGTCCATTCCATCCGGGGCAAGCTATCAGCCCTTGCCTTTGCGAGTAAGGCTGGGGGTTTCAGGGATGACACTGGGGAGTTCTGTATTCAGAAAATGCTGGATGGCTGGGCCCAAGAGGATGGTGAGCCTCAGGACACAAGGGAACCTTTTTCTCCGGCTGTCCTTAAGGGTTTGAGACCCCAGTGGGTTTCCTTATGTGTGGACACATTCGAGGCTGCCTTGTTTCATGCAGCTGCCTTGGTTGCATTCTTTGGGTCCCTGCAAATCAGTGAACTTGTGGCCCAATCCCGACAGGACAGGTCGGACTATGCTTTGTGTACTGGAGATGTTCAGAGTAGTGGGGATAGCTTGCAAATTACAGTGTGGTGTTCCAAGACGGACCAATTATGAAAAGGGACTGTGATTTCAGTGGGTCCTTGTTTGGATTTGGACCTTTGTCCAGTCATGGCACTCAGTTCTCATTTGGCCCGGGGGTGGGGGGGGGTGCAGGTCTCTTATTTCTTCATAAGGATGGATCGCCTTTGACAAAATTTCAATTTTGGGCAATTACCAAGAGGGCTCTGGTAGCTTTGGGCATTGGTAATTTCCAATTTGGCATTCATTCTTTTAGAATTGGGGCTTCCACTGCTGCAGCTATGGGGTATCAGGGGCCTGATATTCAAAGAATTGGCAGGTGGAGGTCAGCATGTTACAAGACGTATGTCCGGACCTGCAAAGTCTGAGCTGCTTCTTCAGTGGCACAACAGGTAGGAGTATGCTGTTTTGGGCCTGAGTGCTCTTTTGTTGTTCTCTGGTTAACCTAGTTTCTGTTTTAGGTGCTGCTGGTCGCCATGGGAAAGGCCGTGTGCTTATCTGTGGCCACAGCATGGTGTTCTGGGCCACTCACTGGGCCAGGAGAATGAACATCAGTTCCCAGTTGGGCTGCAGTGAGCAGGCAGAGGTTGAGTGGCTTGTCTGACGAGGCATGCACTGGCCTAAGCTTATGCCGCTACTGTTTGAGGAGAGACGAGGTCCTCCTCCTGACATGCTTTTGATACACCTTGGTGGTAATGACTTGGGTCTGATAAAAGGTAAGGCCCTAGTCATTCAGGCCAAGGCGGATTTGGCAGACATTGCAGAACAGTGGTCTGGGGTGCAGCTGGTCTTGTCTGTGATGTTACCATGCCAGGTGTGGCATAGCCTAGGGGATCCTAGGTGCTTGGACCGGGCAAGGCGGAATGGTAACCGGCAGCTTCGGAATGCCACGGAGGGCGGCTTGGGCATCTTTTTGTTGCACCCTGATATACGGGTTGAGTTAACAGACCTGTATAGGGGGGATGGGGTGCACCTTCTAACAAGGGCAATGACATTTTTCTTACAGATCTGAGGTGAGGGGTCTTAGCGGTGCTGGATCGCATGGTGGGGGCCAAGGCCTAAGCAGAGGCTTGACCTTTGCTATGGCGGGGTTATGCGACCAGGATGTGAACTGGTGAGCACCTGGGCATTGTTATAAAGGAATTAAAGGGTCCTCCAGGAACGGCTTTAGGGCCTTTGTGGCTCAAGGCTGGGAAGGGGTGATCTTCCTTGGAGCAATCTGGCCCGGCCTACCTTAGGAGGGCTCTGCGGCTTCTGGGGTGGTGGGCCAGGGGTTCTCTTGAATATGCCGCTGGTCAAAAGCTACCTCTGGTGGCTTGAGATCAGGGCAGGTGCATCACCCAGTTCCTCAGTACATTCTAGCAACCCCTCGCCTGTTGTTTGTTTGTAATTACTTAATAAAGTGGCCCTTGTTAAATCCATACTGGTGTCCGTCTCTTCATTCCGATTGAGGGGGAAATGATGCATGTAGGTTAAGTACTTTGCCAGATACTCTACAGTGTCTCCATGCTGCTCTTAACTGTCCACTAAAACAGGTACAATACAAGCTTCAGGGAAACAAACAAACAAACAAACAAACCCTGAGAAGAGAACAGCTGGGGTTATGACCTAGCTTTCAGTTATCTATCTATTTCCTACAGCAGCCTTTTCTTACCACATTTCTACTTTTGCAAGCACTTGGAAACAAAAACAAAAAAATCAGCCCCTCCAGTCATCCCTTTGGGAAAAAGAATCAGGCAGGTTAAAGCAGAGGAACGTTGACAGTTTAGCCACTCAATGTGTCCTTTTTGTTTTCACCTGCCTTCTCCCAAATGCACCCACAGATGCCATTGCCTGAAGATGCTTTCCTTCCTGAGCCCATCCGGGGAGGGTGGTATATAAGTCTAATAAAATAAATAAATAACACAGAGAGCACTCCATCTTTCTGTGTTATACCTCTGAGGATGCCAGTCACAGTTACTGGCAAAACGTCAGGTCCTACAATGCCAAGACCATGGCCACGCAACTCGGAAAATCTACAGCAACTAATAAATAAATAAATAGCACTTCAGCATCCTGTACGTGGCTGTGTCCATCTCCCAAGAAGCTGTCACTAAAATTTAAAGTGGCTTCTGTATGAGGAACTTTTATTTTTAGCTCTGCATTCTATTAAGAACAGCCGAGAGTTTTAGGTGAAAGACAGGCTCAAAGGTACTCCTCACTGTGCCTTGCTGAGATCCAGCTGCTCAGAAAGCCATGCTGCCATAGAAGAGCAATTCATCTATCTCTCCAAGCCCTTTGGTAAGCCATACATAATATATTAAAGGTACAGAACCATCCTTAACCAAACTCTTGATGCAAAGAGAAAAAAGAAATACATACACACAATGCTGTGTGTAGCTCTCTTTTACAAATTGTAGCACCGAATTTGCTGAGAATGAAGAATGTTGGATGGAATTTAAACATCGTTCTCTTTTATTTATTTTTTTTAAGCTGTGCACAAAAGTAAAAAGTTCTCTGAAGTTGAACAGACTTAGACCTCCTTTACATGTATTATGAATGGTGTGGTTGCCTCTCTCTGTATAGTTGTTTCCACACCAGCTTGGATCTGTTTACAGGCTTCTGCCCAAATCATAGAATCATAGAATCACAGAGTTGGAATGGGCTATACGGGCCATCTAGTCCAACCCCTGCTCAATGCATATCAGTGATTCCACTGTTGCACAACACTAATATCATTTAATATCCAGCCTTAATCTTCCCACCCTTAATTTAAACCCATTCTTGCAAGTCCTATCCTCTGCTGTCAACAGGAACAGCTCCCTGCCCTCCTCTAAGTGACAGTCCTTCAAATACTTAAAGAGAGCAGACTCATTCCCCCTCAACCTCCTCTTCTCCAGACTAAACCTTCCCATGCCCCTCAGCCTTTCCTCATAGGGCTTTGTCTCCAGGCCCCTGATAATCCTCATTGCTCTTCTATGCACTGCTCCATTCTGTCCACACCTTTTTTGAAGTGAGGCCTCCAGGACTGTACACAATAGCCCAGGTGCAGCCTGACCAATGCAGTGTACAGCGGGACTATGACATCTTGCAATTTTGATGTTATGCCTCTGTTGATACACCCCGATATTGCATTAGCCATTTTTGTCGTTGCATCACTGGCTGCCCATATTTAACTTACGGTCCACCCGTACCGAAGATCTTGTTTGCACACACTGCTACTCAGAAGTGTGTCCCCCATTCAGTATGCATGTTCTTAATTTTTGTTACCTAGATGTAGAACTCGGCATTCATCCTTGTTAAATTGCATCTTGTTCACATCTGCCCATTTTCCTAGTGTATTCAGATCTCATTGAATTCCATCTCTATCTTCTGTTGTCATCTGCCCATTTTCCTAGTGTATTCAGATCTCATTGAATTCCATCTCTATCTTCTGTTGTGTTTGCTGTTCCTCCCTATTTGGTGTCATCTGCAAATTTAAAGAGTAGCCCCTCCACACTGTCATCCAGATCATTTATAAAAAGGGTTCCACTGTGTGTTTAGCATTCCAAATCCAATCCCTTTATTGGCATAAAAGAAAAGCAAAATACCACAAGGCAAGTTTACAGAGAATTTGAGTTATAAAATCAGTCAAACACCAGATAGAAGAGCTAATCTTTTGCTCCCTGATTATTATGGCAGCCAAAAGGTACCTTGCAACTGAACTTGTAATATGGGGACATCAGTCAGATAATAAGAAAGATACTAACTTCACCTCAGAAAAACTGTGGCAGTTAGACACAATATGTTTAATTATACAATACCGCACTTCCCCATAGAAATCACAATGAAATAAAACATGGGCTACCGTTTCAAGGTGCATTCCTTTGCATGGACAAAATCTTTCTTGATAGGGAATGTTGGTAAGCCTCCCAGACAGTACCGCTGAAGGAAAAACATTAAGTCTAGCTAACGTAAAAGAACGGTGTAATTGGGGTGAGGTAATCTGGGAGAAGTAGGCAGCAGGTAGTCCATAGTCTGGGAAGATGCTAAATGCCAAAGGGGAGCAAATTTTGTGTTCAAGAGAGCAGAAAGTCTGTTTCTCAATATCTAAAATCCTCTGTTTCAAGATTCTGAATGCCTGCATTTCACTTAGCATACAGAGGTTGTCCAAAGAAACACCTATAGAGTGTATTTTCTTCTGGATCTGACTATACCAATTGGAAACAAAGGAATCAGCTAGCATCATATGAATGTAGCTAGCAGGTTTTGCCCTGAAGTGTAGGTGTAGCCAAAACTTTAAGGTTAATAGCTATGCCCTAGTCTCCAACAGATGCATCCCAGTCTCAAAACACATTGTAGCATAGCTAACACAATTAGGGACCCCTAAAATACAGCGTAAAAATGTTGCCTGGATTTGCTCAAGATGGGTATCGAAAGCACTAACCCAGATGGGGATCCGGTATAATAACTGAGAGACTGTTTTGGCATTAAAAACATGAATGGCAGCAGGGACAAATTGATCGCCCTTCTTGTAAAAAAAGCTAACCACCGCAGACGAACTGCACCTTGCCGAAATTACTGCTTGCTTGCGTTGTTCTGTCCAGTTATGGTTATATTGAAAAAGGCCTCCAAGTATTTTAATGATTTCACTTGTTCGATATTGTTTCCTTTGAGCCGCCAGCTTTGTGGTTTCCAGGACTTTGAGAATACTAAAATTTTAGATTTTGCATAGTTTATGGACAGAGAATTTGTCTCACAGTAGGAAGAGAAAGCAAGCAACAGGCACTTGAGGCTCTTCTGCGTACGTGATAACATAATAGCATCATCAGCATAAAGCAATAAAAGAATAGCCTGTGACCCAGGTTTGGGGGAATGATCATCAATAGCATTTAGAGAGGGGGCCAAATCACTCAGAAATAAGTTAAACAGGTAGGGGGCTAAAATACAATCCTGTTTAACTCCCCAGTTAGAGGAAATTTTTGAAGTTAGCCCACCTAAGCCACTGTACCGGACTTGACAGCTATTAAGGGAATACATTTTACAGATAAGGGACCTTTAAATAAGTCAGGGGGCACCCTGTACACACCCCTGCACACACCCCCAAGGGAGCGCCTAGGCTGAATGGGAAGTGGGGGTCCCTTGGTGGTAAGTCAAGGGGCCATGTCCCGAGATGCACCACTGTAGCTACAGGCCTGAAGTGCAGAGGTATAGGATGATATTAAGATAGGGTTGCTAGGTCCCCTCATCCTTCCAGTAGGGGGATTTGGGGGGCATTCTGTGGGTGGGTGGGGACACCCTCAAACCCCACCCCAAGCCACAGCCACCCATGGCCACCCCTCCTGCAGCAATTTAAAGGGTTTCAGCTGATGGGTGTTGAGGATGTGCCCCCCCCGATCAGCTGGACAGCCCCTTAAGTCATTCAGCAGGAAGGGAAAGGGGCTGTTGCCAATGGCAGCTCCATTCACAAAAAGACTGGACCTGAATGCCAAGCAGTGAATTGCCACTGGGAAATCAACCCTGCATGTGCCGCTGCCCCCATTCCTTGCTTCAGTTTGGAAGGAGTGACATATAAAACATAAAGAGTAATGCAAGGAACTGTCTGTTCCACATTTGTGTCTTTAAAGAACAGCTTTAAATGAAGACATCACGAATCTGCACAAAAATCAAGTGTCTATTTGCAAGTTACTCTGGCCAATTTCCCACAAGCCGCTGCTCCACACTCACTCTTCCTTTGCCCCAATGGTACTTGACAATTTCACACTAAGTGAAATTGACACATACCATGGGGGCAAAGGGAAGAGTGAGCGTGGAGCAGCGGCTTGTGGGAAATCAGCCTTTATTGCTAGTACAATTCGCTTTGTGAGTAGTAGACACCACAAGCTGCTTCCACACAGTCAGGCTCCCCTACTGCACTGCTGAACTGAAAGCACAGATTCCGCATCTGGTGATCCCTGTGCACTAACAGAAAATTAGAATCCATGTTGGTCTGCAGAGGCAGAACAAAGTTTGAGAGTTAGAAGACATGCCAGGAAACACAACAAACACCAATGGGGTAAGGTCAGTCATTTGAACTCCTGAAAGGAAGCAACTTTGTCCTTGGCTCTGCTAGCTCTTCAGAGAAAGGGGGGGGGTAAAAGTATAATTACTATATGAGAAAAGCTGACACCACTGGTTTTTTTTTGCTATGCCATTACCATTTGACAGAGCATATAGATGTTAATTCTGTCGCCTTAAACAGGAGACTTCCCATTTTTCTATGGGTTGCAAACAAGAGAAGAAACTTAATGCATATTTGTCACTCTAAATGTTAGACCAGGGGTGTCGAACATGTGGCCCACGGGCCAGATCAGGCCCCCAGAGGGCTTCTATCAGGCCCGCAATGGAACTGGCTGTCTTCTGCTTCTTCTTCCAGTTCTGTTGCTGCTGCTGCATCATACCTTGCTTTGCCAGACTCTCTCAATCACTCAGGAGAGATAGATAGACAAGCTTCTGTTCCCTGCACTGGCTGAGGCTCCTCCCCCTCTGAGGGGGAGAGAGGGAATGAGCCAGAGCTTGCTGCCTAGTGAGGCTGCCTCGATCACACAGGAAAGAAAAGTAAGCCTTTCTTCCCCTCTATTGGCTCAGGCTTGTCTCCAAAGGGAGAAAGAGAAGGAGGGAGAGCTTGCTTGGCTTGGCTGCCTCAATTGCATGGGAGAAGTACAAAGCACATTTAAGACCAACAAAGATTTATCCAAAGTATCAGCTTTTGCATGCCTTGCTACAATGTGTGTGTTTTGTTGGACTTCCTATGCTGTGGCTCTCCTGGGTGCAACTGTGTTCCCTCCCCCTTCTCACTGTATTCATGCCCTCATGATCCAATCTTTCTCAGTAGGAAAGCCATGTGAACTATTAAGATGAGGAATAACAACAAGCCAGTGAGGTGGATTAGGTTGAGAGTGTGTGTCCAGACCAAGTTTACCCTGCATATTTCAGATAGTAGGCTGATACTGACCACTGAGGAAGATTAGTTTTGTTGTCAAACACATAGCCCTCCATCTGTGTCACAGTGCCTTTTCATGTCCTTGACCAGCACATGAAGCAATTTATATACAAAAGCTCACAATGCCCAGCCATTTCATGTTTTCCCCTGGGTCCTAGGCTCAGAACTCTGAGCATAAGATTTCTGTAGTAAATGTCAATAAATCAAAAGTAGGTCTGCAGTTTACAGGTACACACTTGAACAGCATACTCAAGATTGCAACAGCACAGACATTCTGATGCAATAATTCAGAGCAAGAGGTGTCCGTTATCAGACACTGGTAAATAAACAAAACATTGCAAGGGTGCTAATGTTTCAAGCATGTTTTTATTTTAAGTAAAAAAAAATCTTTAATTGTGTTCGTATCTTTCATGAAATTTATATCTGTTACCTGGCATTACATTTTATGACACACATTGCCCAGTCCAACAAGGTTTCATTTATGTAAGATCTGGCCCTTGTAACAAATGAGTTCGACACCCCTGTGTTAGACTATTAATCACTACCTTATCACCCTTCTGCCCTTCTAGTTTTAGCTCAGTTTCTCTCTTGGTTACCGAATTAACAACAAATTGCCAGAATTTTAAAGTGTCCCCCAAATTAGCACCAGCTCTTATAGACCTGTCTGCCAATCTATTCAGACAATATAATCATGCTGCAGACTACAATAACTTGAAGGGGGGGGCACACCTTAAATTTGGTTTCCACTGAAGTTTAGGTCTTTGGGTAGTTGTTGGGGGGAGAGCATTTCTGCTGCCTACTGACTTATTCAATAAGAAATTTAATTTTAAAAGCATCAGTAGCATCAATACCACAATAACAACAAGCCAAACATTAGAAAATGAACCCAACTACTTCTGTGAATACAGAGCATTTTGCTGAATAGATACATAGATTGTGAAATGATAAGGTTGACAAAGGAGAATGCAAATAAAATAGATTCTAAAAATAAAAGGATAGATAAAAGATGAAACTTTAGCCCCAAAGCCTCCAAGTTATGGGACAAAAGTTTAGAAGGATTTGATTATCCATTTCTACTCCTCTATAGCTTGCATCACATTTTACTATCAGCTTTTTATCTGCCTCTCAAAATCTCTGACTCTGCCACACAAAACAAAGGAGGATTTCTGATAGATCTATCAGTTAATTCATAGATCTTTGTGTTTTCAGAGGGAATGATTTAAATTATATCTGACCCTTAAAACATTGGTACGAGAGTGAAAATATCATTTAATAAGTTTTCCCCCTTTGAACCACAGCTTTATTCTAGAACTAGCCTGATACCTGTGTTTCACTATGGTATTTAAGTTCCATAAATCCAGTTATAATACTGATGATGTGAAGTTTGAAATGTAACATTTGTTGTAGGAATTCTAATGGAGAAGATTGTAGTGTAAAAAATGAAGTGAGACATACGTACTGCTTCCACCACCACCACCCCCCACTGAAGGACCTCTCTGTGATTGTCATGCTGGCTGGTATGAGAAATGTCTATTCAAGAGTCTTGAATTGCTGATTTCTGTAACTGTCTTCAACTGTCTGCAGTCGCTTTTAACTGTGTTTTAACCTCAGAACATTGAGATCCACAGCTGAACAATCAGAGGGAGGTGGGTGCAAGCAGGCAGGTTTTACCTCAGAACTCTGAGCTACACAGTTGACCAATCAAGGGGGGGGGCAAGGAGGAAGCAGCCTGCCAAGCACATAGAAAACAACTGGGGAACACATTTTGCCCCTTTTTTTACCCACTTAGGGGTTGTGTTTCTCAGAAATCTCTTCATAGTGCAGGCTGGCATCATGGTAGAAATCCACTCCCCCTTTTTTGGGTTTCCTGGTGCAGGGGTTTGGCCTGGGCATTGATTTTCTTTTTTGAGTGCAGGGCATACTTCCTAAAAAAAACAAAAATGCTTCTCATTTATGTTGCATTTAAGAAGTGGGACATATATGTATTCAAAACAACATCCAAGCAATCAGATATTAAGCAAGTTCATATGAACCAGTTTTCCCTGAACCCACATTGTGAGAAGTTAAATAAGCTGATACAGGAAACCACTTTTCTACAAATTTGGGGTATATTGCCATAGTGAGTGGGAGTGTGGCTAAATGGCGGCCTCCCTGATGGATTAAAGTACCCTGGCCCTGCTCCTGCACCTGACAAACACCCATCTGTCTGGTATAAGGAGGGGATTGTGTTTAAAGGCATTGTGGAGGCTGGGCCAGCAGCAACACTAAGGCAATCCTGCTAAGCAAGCCTCTCTGATGGCTTTAATGATTCACACCCCTTCCAACATTTGACAGGTGGTTGTCTGACAGGTGTAGGAGGAGTAGCATGTCTGAAGGCACTGGGGAGACTGGACCAGCATGATTGCTAAGGTGATGCTGCTTAGGCACCCTCCTTGGTGACTTTCAATGGCCTGCCCCTGCTCCTGCAACTGACAGACAACCACCTGTAAGTTGGAGAAGGGGTGGCTGGGAGTGTGTCTAAGGCCTTTGGGGAGGCTGGCTCAGCAGCATTGCTAAGGTGTTTCTGCTTGGACAGGCTACCTGATGGATTAAAGTACCCTGGCCATGCTCCTACACCTGACAAACACCTGCCTGTCTGGTGGTGGGGAGGGCTATTGCAAGCCATTGTGGAGGCTGGGCCAGCAGGATCTTTAAGACATTACTGCTGGGGTGGACTCCCTGATGGCTTTAAGTACCCTGCACCTGCTGCTGCACCTGACAGTCAGCCACCTGTCAGGTGTAGGGTGTGTGTGTTTGAAGCCATCAGTGAGGCTGGGCCAGCAGCATTGCTGCACCTTATAGGTGGTTGGCCATTCCTGATTTCTTCAACTGTCGTTAGCTCTCTGAAGTTTCCTGTAACTGTTTTTTCCTCAGAACACTGAGCTCTGCAGCTGACCAATCAGAAAGTGGGAGCTGCAAGGATGCAACAGCCTGGCAGCCACATAGGAAGCAATGGGGGGAGCACATTTTATTCCTTTTGATCCCTTAGGAGTTGAATTTCTAAAAATCCCTTCTTAGTGAGCATCTACGTCATGGTAGGAGTGCTCTCCCCAAATTTCATGCTTCAGTGTCCAGGGGTTCAACCTGGATGTTGATTTTATGGTGAGAGGACTTTCTTTTAGATGATAGATAGATAGATAGATAGATAGATAGATAGATAGATAGATAGATAGATAGATAGATAGATAGATAGATAGGGATTCTAAGATCTTACTTTTTAACAAAAAACATTTTTGCAACAATTTTGCACTATGGATTCTTGTCTGTAATTTAAATGATTATTCTCAAGAACAGCTATTGGAAATTCATTGTGAGTTAATCTCAGCATTATGGATAAACAGAGCAGGGTAAAATAAAGAAATGTTCTCATTGAAAAGGTCAGCAGCAATATCAGTCTGAGTTAATAACTATAGTATTATTTCCAGGTTAAGAAAAGATTATGAGAACCTTCTAGGGCCATTTTCTTACAATGTGCCTAAAGCTGTGTCAATTTCCTTCCTTCCTTCCTTCCTTCCTTCCTGCCTGCCTGCCTGCCTGCCTGCCTGCCTGCACCTGACAAACCATCCATCCATCCATCTGTCCTGTTTGGTGTAGTGGTTAAGACCAGTGGATTCTAATTTGGAGAACCGGTTTTGATTCCCCACTCTTCCACATGCAGCTGCTGGGTGACTTTGGGTCAGTCAAAGTTCTTTGAGAGCTGTTCTCTCAAGAGCAGTTCTCTCAGAACTTTCTCAGTCCCACCTACCTCACAGGATGTCTGTTGTGGGGAGAGGAAGGGAAGGAGATTGTAAACCTCTCTGAGACTCAGAGTGAAGGTTGGGGTATAAATCCAATCCCCTCCTCCTTCTTTTTCTCCATCTCCACCTCCTCCTCCTTTCCTCCATTCCTTCCTTCCTTTCTTTCTTTCCTGTACCATTGATACCTACATGTTCTTTAAAACAAAATGATCTCTCACTTTGACTAGATGGCAATAATTGCTTCTTTTTTTGAGGAGAGTATTTCCTCATTAAGATATTTATACCCCACCTTTCCCCTCCAGCTCAGCGGTATATAATTCCAAATTAAAACCATTCAAAATTAATAAATGCCCATTAACCCAACTAAAAGCTCTAGCAAATCATACTTACAATTCCGAAGACTCCTCAACCCAGAAAATCTACAACAACTAACTCCTCAGGGAGTCTTTTCAGTTATGTTCCATAAAGAAAAGGCTCTATTAGACTCCAAACAGGATCCATTAGCAAAGGAAGGATTACATGATAGCTTCTAGATGGAGGATCATAAGTGGAGCATGAGAACATACGGGAAGAGATGGTCCTTCTAGATCATGTTGTGGTCACTAACTTTGAACTAGGATGTAGAAAGTGATAAGAGTGCACCTGTATAAGATCATCCGCTTACTTTTTTGGGTTCAGAACATCTATTTTAACATAGAGCTTTGTTCATTCCCCAGTTAAACTCTTCAATACCACTTGTGAGCTGTGCCTCAATTATTTCACTTCCTTGCCACTAGTTCACTTCATCTATACTCTGTCAAGTAGTAGTGATTGAACTTCTCTCAGATCAATTCAGACTTGCATCAATAAGACCATCAATAAGCCCAACTTGCCAATGCCTTGCAAAATGTATTTGGCAGTGACAGGACAGCAATTATTATATTCAGGTTTTGAGTTGGACAAATGAAGAGAATTTCTCCAAGAATGAACATAAAATGCATGTGTCCTATAGACAGAAGGGTCCTGAGAAAAGGAGAGAGAACTTCTGAAGCACTGGCCATCTTTAGCTTTTAAACTAATTTGATATGTCAGTTCAGCTAACCCAAAGTTAACAAGACCAGGGGTCTTTTCATAGAAAAACAGCTGCAGGAGCTCATTAGCATATGGTATGCTAATGAGCTATTAGGCTATTAGCATATGCCACGCCCCTTGACATCACCGGAAGTGATGTCAGAAGGGGAAGCAAAATGGGGGGAGGCATCTTCAAAAGCCTCCCCTTCCCTTCCCCAGCTGGTCTGGGTGGGGGAGCTAAGAGAGAAGGTGTTTAAAGTCCTTCTCATGAGAGTTGAGCCACAGAAGGAGGAAAGAGGGAAGGAAAGAGAGAGAGTAGAGAGAAGGAAAGAAGGAAGGAAAGAGGGAAAGAAAGAGAAGGAAAGGGGAGGGAAAGAAAGAGAGGGAAGAAGGAGGGAAACAGGGAAAGGAGGAAAAAAGAGAAGCGAAGAAGGTGGGAAAGAAAGAAAGAGAGAAGAGAAGAAGGAGGGAAAGAGGAAAAAGAGAAGGAAACGAGGGAATGAAAGAAATTTGGCAGCAATTTGGCCCCATTATATCCTATGGGCCATTGAAGTCAATGGTGAAAACATAGGGTATATTCTGGGGGCTGGAGGGGAGGGGGTTTGAGAGAGAGGCTCCAAACTCACAGGGTAGCTTATGGAGCCTCTCCACAAGATACCCACCAAGTTTCAAGAACATTGAATCAGGGGGTCCAATTCTATGGGCCCCCAAACAGGTTGCCCCTATTCCCTCCATTGTTCTCTATGGTGGGAAAAAAAGTTAGTTGTAGTTGTTAGAGAGTAGTTGTCAATGGCATTTCATCTGAATGCAGGGAGGTGTCCTGTGGGGTGCCACAGGGCTTGGTTCTGGGTCTGGTACTTTTCAATATCTTTATAAATAATCTGGATGAGGGTGTGGAGGGGTTGCTCTTTAAATTTGCAGATGACACCAAAATGGGAGGAGCAGCAAACAAAACAGAAGATAGAGATGGAATTCAACAAGATCTGAACACACTGGAAAAATGGGTGGATGTGAAGAAGATGCAATTTAACAAGGATAAGTGCCGAGTTCTACATCTGGGTAACAAAAATTAAGAATATGCATACAGGATGGGGGATACACTTCTGAGTAGCAGTGTGTGCAAACAAGTTCTTGGGGTATGGGTGGACTGCAAGTTAAATATGAGCAGTCAATGTGATGCAGTGATGAAAAGGTCTAATGCGATCTTGGGGTGTATCAACAAAGGCATAACATCAAAATTGCAAGATGTCATAGTCCCGCTGTACACTGCATTGGTCAGGCTGTACCTGGAGTCTTGTGTGCAGTCCTGGAGGTCTCACTTCAAAAAGGATGTGGACAAAATGGAGCAGGTGCAGAGGAGAGCAACAAGGATAATCGGGGGCCTGGAGACGAAGCCCTATGAGGAAAGGCTGAAGGGCTTGGGAATGTTTAGTCTGAGAAGAGGAGGTTGAGGGGGGATGAGTTTGCTCTCTTTAAGTAACTGAAGGGCTGTCACTTAGAGGAGGGCAGGGAGCTGTTCCTGTTGGCAGCAGAGGACAGGACTTGCAAGCATGGGTTTAAATTAAGGGTAGGAAGATTAAGGCTGGATATTAGGGGAGATTAAGGCTGGATATTAGGGAAAACTTTTTTTGCAGTACGAGTTGTGCAACAATAGAATCAGCTACCTTGAGAGTCTTTTGGCATCGGCTGGACAAACACTTGTCAGGGATGGTCTTGGCTGATCCTGCATTGAGCAGCGGGTTGAACTAGATGGCCTGGATGGCCCCTTCCAACTCTGTGATTCTCTGATTCTAAGATGGTGAGGAGTTCTATGAAGAAAGGTTGAAGGAGCCTGGTATATTTAGCCTGGGGAGGAGATGATACAGGGGTGATATGATAACCATCTTCAAGTACTTGAAGGGCTGTTGTATAGAGGATGGTGCACAGTTGTTTTCTTTTGCCCCAGAAGGTCGGACCAGAATCAGTGGGTTGAAATGATATCAAAAGAGTTTTCGGCTAAACATTAACTTCCTGACAGTTAGAGCGGTTTCTCAGTGGAATAGTCTTCTTCGGGAGGTGGTGGGCTCTCCTTCTTTGGAGGTTTTTAAACAGAGGCTTGATGGCCATCTGACAGCAATGCTGATTCTGTGAACTCAGGCAGAACATGAGAGGGAGGGCAGGAAGGGTTGCATCAGTGCTTAGTACTTGTGGCCCTTTCTTACATGCCCAGGGAAATGCTGATTGACACTTTGGGGTCAGGAAGCCATTTTTCTCCAGGCCAGTTTGGCTGTGGATCCTGAAGGTTTTTTTTTTTTTTTTTGTCATCTTCTGGGCATGGAACTGGGTGTGTGTGTGTGTGGGGGGGGGGGTATTTGTGAATTTCCTGCATTGTGTAGGAGGTTGGAGTAGATGACCCTGGAATTCCCTTCAAACTCTATGATTCTATGATTCTGTGATTCTACTATAGAGGGAGGTTGACAATGATGAATTAAAATGTTGATCAGGAAAAAAAGACTTTTCCTTTCCTTTCACAAGGGGGCAGCAAGAGGATCAGCAAGATATGTGGTCAGGCTGGTACAGCTTCTTGCTTCCAGCTTCAGCCTGCTCTCAATGTATGTTCCTATATGGGGGAGGGGGAATTCCCTGCCAAGAAATTTGAGTCTCCAGAAATTTGTCAATGGAGTCCCTTTGCCTGAAGTGAGAACTGTAACCTGGGACATTCCTGCACTCGCTTCTTGGATTTCAGCAGAACCTCAGCTAATGCAGCTTTCAGACCATTCAAGGTCATTGCAGAAAGGCAGGAAGTTTTACAACAGGCCATAATCCTATGGGCATTTACAGTCGGACTTATTTCTGGGTAAACATGATTAAGATTTCAAACTTTCCATACCATGGGAATTGAAAGCTGCTGTTAGTCACAGGAGGCAGCAGAAGGGTTAATTCAGGGCAAAACTGAATAGTAGCTGCCATGGAATGGCGATGCCTGTACTGGCATCTGTATTTTTCCCCTTGTAAGGGAAATGGCACCTGGGAGGCACTTGAGGTTGGGAAAATGGCATATAGGAAACAGAGCTAAAGCTCTTTATGCCATAGCCCCAAATAAGTTTCTCCTTCCTCCATGGTTGCTATTAAGTCTCAAGAAAAATCCAATTTATGAGCCACCATGTCTATTTCATCCTCTGTATGAGGCAGCTTCAAACATCCAAAAAGCCCTCCCACACTTGTGCAATATTTCATATGCGTGTGATGAAGCTTTTGGGAAATAGGCCAAGAGCCCTGAGCTTCACAACTGGCCATTCATTGAATGATGGACTGGAGAACCAGTTTGGTGTAGTGGTTAAGAATGGTGGACTCTAATCTGGAGAACTGGGTTCAATTCCCCGCTCCTCCACTTGAAGCCAGCTGGGTGACCTTGGGTCAGTCACACTTCTCTCGGAGCTGTTCTCTCAAGAGCAGTTCTCAAAGAGCTCTCTCGGCCCCACCTCCTTCACAGGGCGTCTGTTACAGGGAGAGGAAGGGAAGGAGTTTCTGAGTCACTCTGAGGCCCCAAGTGAAGGGCAGGGTATAAATCCAATCTCCTCTTCTTCTTGATTCAGAGCTCTCTCAGCCCCTAAAATCAAGTCTAGCTCACCACTACCATAATGCTAAGAACTAGAACTTTCAGCTGCCAGACAATCTTCAGATCACCTGGCTATTCTACACACAATGCCATCTGATAATCCTTATTCTATTTCCCAGACTTTTTTGTGTGTGCGGATACCTATTCCCACCAACAGGGGCCTCACTCTCCCCCAACAGCTTTTCCTACATAGTCAGTAGACTTCCTGGGTTTGTAGAAAAATCCAAAAAGTGAGAAAACCCCTTCAGGGACGGTTGAATTCCCCCAAAACCTTTTGAAATGGCCTCTGCAGGGACCTAACTCCAGGCATTAATGGTGAGAGATTAGAATGTTCCGGAGGGGGGGGAAGCTTCTAACTGGCTCTGTCAGTAAAGGGTGGGGGAAGGGCCCTTTCTTTCCAGGCCTCTTTCAGCCTTGGAGGGAGGGAGGGAGCTTTGGAGCCAGGCTGGGGAATTCCTAGAGGTTTTTGGGTGGAGTGTACGGAGGGCAGGATTTGGAGAAGGGAGAGGCCTCAGCTGGGTATCATGCCACAGAATCCACCCTCCAAAGAAGCCATTTTATCCAGGGAGACAGATCTCTGTTGTTCATAGATCTCTGGAGTTCACTCTCTAGGCCCCACTTGGAGGTTGGCAACCCTAGCCCTGGCAGCAGTCTAGGGTTGCCAGGTCCCCCCATGGGCACTGGCAGGGGATGGGGGTAGTGGGGTTGCCAGCTCCAGGTCTGGGAACTCCTGGAGATTTGGGGATGGAGCCTGGGGAGGACAGGGACCTCAGTGGGGTACAATGCCCTAGAGTCCACCCTCCAAAACATCAATTTTCTCCAGGGGAAGTTATCTCAGTGGTCTGGAGCTGAGCAGTAATTTCAGGGGATCCCCAGATCCCACCTGGAGGCTGGCATTCCTAGGCAGCACCCTCTGGGTGACTTGATACCACCTAATTTGCATGACTCAACTTGGCCTGGCTGCTTGCTGCTGTTCAGCAGCCACCCTATGAAAGCCAACAGTGGTGCAGCAGTTATAGCTTCAGAGCAGGGTCTGCAAGACCCAGGTTCAGATCCCCATATTGTGGTGGAAGCTGACTGGGTGATTTTGGACCAGTCACATACTTACCCAACCTCACAGGGTTGTTGTGCAGATAGAAAGGAGGTGAGAATAATGTAAGCTGCTTTGGTCCCCACTGTGGAGAAAGACTATAATTTTCCTTGGTAGAAGCTGTGGGGGAGGGGGTGGAGACAAAAAGCTGAAGACAGATAAAGGCAGATAAAGGTTAAGTTGGCTGTTGGGTGGGAAGGAAATAGGGTTGCCAACTCTGGATTGGGAAACTCCTGGACATTTAAGGGGTGAATCCTGGGGATGGTGGGGTTTGAGGAGGGGAGGAACTTCAGACCGGTATAATGCCATAGACTCCACCCTCCAAACCAGCAGTTTCCTCCATGAGAACTACCATTGCCAGCCTCTGGGTGAGGGCTGGAGATCACCCAGAATTACAACTGTTGTCCGGGTGACAGAGATCAGTTCCCCTGGATAAAATGGCTGCTTTGAAGGGTTAAGTCTATGGCTCCACCCCCAGAAAGGAGAAAGAGTGTGAGATAGGTAAGGGTAGAGGGGATGAAGCAAAGGTGTGAGGAATGGGATGACCATCCCACAAGTTTCTTGCGGGTCTCCACTTGTTTAGTTCTAATCTGATGGGCATACAAATTATTTCCCTTAAAACACACAAGCACTTCTCCCAATAGCGCTATCTGCTATTTGGGTTGCCAGTTTCAGATTTTGAAACTCCTGGAGATTTGGGGGTGGATCCTGAGGAGAATGGGGCTTGGGGAGGAGTGGGGCCTCATCAGGGAATAATGCCATGGAGTCCACACTCCAAAGCTGCCATTGTCTCCAGGGAACTGATTTCCATAGCCTGAAAATCAGTTGTAATTCTGGGAGATATCCTGGTTCCATCTAGAGAGGGGCAACCTTAACAACTGAAGAAATCTGTTGAGCACCTCTGCCATAAATCTATTGCCCTAATATGAGACAATAGACTTTTTAAAAAACTTACTTAGTTCCCCCCCCACAACACATACATCTCAGAATAGAACTGGGGTGGGGAGGGCTCTCCTGTTTATTCAAAGTGCATATTATCTTGGCACACACAATTTCCCTGACGAGGGGCCATCTGTGGCCAAAACACGTTGGGCTTGTTTTGAACTCTGAATCAATCTGTTTCCACACCCACTGGCAGCCTGTGTGCTGCCATCAAAAATAGTGCCACCAAAA
This sequence comes from Gekko gecko, assembly GCA_029375565.1. Lineage (NCBI taxonomy): Eukaryota > Metazoa > Chordata > Lepidosauria > Squamata > Gekkonidae > Gekko > Gekko gecko. The sequence continues at coordinate 78,289,410 of JAPDNY010000003.1, read as the reverse complement.
GCATAATGATATAATTAATTTGCAATAACAAAGATTTTTTTCTTCCAATCTGGATATTTTCTTAATAGAGAATACGTCTCAGAATATTTTGGCTCTTAATCATAGGAATGTGATTAACTGCAAAAAGAGATTTAAAAAAACCCACTGCTTCTTTCTGACAAATATATATCAATACCAGCTGTCTGTGTTTGTAACCATTCTCCACTTTGCAAGAATAGATGCTGTTTGTTTGCTCTACTTGGGAATGTGTTTTGTCCCTTGATTCAGCCTTGTCACACAAAGTTCTACTTGGAAATAAAGACAAATGAAAGTTTGTAGAGATCATCAGAATTCAGCATTCAAGAATGATGCATTTCCTCTACTACATTTGAGATCGGTAACCAGTGGCCTATGTAGGGTTACTAGCTCTGGGTTTGGAAATTCCTGGAGATCTGGGGTGGATCCTGGGGAGGGTGGAGTTTGGGGAGGGGCCTCAGCTGGGTATAATGCCAGAGCCCACCCTCCAAAACAGGCACTTTGCTCCAGGGTAAGAGCATAACTTTCTGAGTGAAGTGTGTTTGGACTTGCTTGCTGTTGAACCTGACACAGGGGAACTGAACTCGGCCATCTGGAAATAAGTTGTAATTCCAGGAGGTCTCCAGGCCCTACCTGAAGGTTGGCAGCCATACTTACAAGTCAGACAACGTTCTTTTTTTTAAAGAACTTTATTAATAGGATATATTATCACGTTCCATATTTCAAAATATTTTTTGATACATCCTTTTCTAATATCCCCTTCCTCCCCCCCACCTGGCTTCCAGCGATGCTCCACCCCTATTATCATTTCAATCAATATTCACGAACAATAAAAACTTGTCCAATATTCAATTCTTCTTTTCTAATATATTCATTTTCTCTAACTCAGTATTAGGTAACATTTTAGCTAATAATCAATACTTTCTAGTCTTCTAATCTTAATAGTTATCAAAGCAGAGTAACTTATTTTTACATCCCAGTTCTGCTCTAAATAACCTTTAAAGTCTTTCCATTCTGCTAAGAATTCTTCATCTTCTTTACCGTTAAGCTTCTTTGTCAATTTATCCATTTCTACCATAAAAAGCATCTTCTTTATCCAGTCCCATTTTTCCGGTGTCTTTTCTTGCTTCCAAAATTGAGCAAATGTCATTCTAGCAGATGTAATCGAATACCATAACAATGTTCTCTTTGTCACGTTAAATTCTTCCATTTTAAGACCTAAAAGTAACCTTTCTGGTTCTTTTTTCAAGGTACACTTCAGGATCTTCTGGATTTCACTATGGATCTCAGTCCAATAAGCTACCGTTTTATCACAAGTCCACCACATATGATAAAATGAGCCTTCTTTTTTTTATATACTTCCAACACTTGTTAGACATGTTCTCATTCATATTAGCAATTTTTTTTGGTGTCATATACCATCTATACATCATTTTATAACAATTTTCTTTTACATTAACACATGAAATTTTAATTGACTTTTTCCACAAACATTCCCATGATGACACATCTATTTCTCTATTTATATTTATAGCCCATTTCACCATCTGTTCTTTTACAATCTCATCCTCTGTATAAAGTCAGACAACGTTCTTATCCTGCCCACAAATTGAAATCAAAGTGTGATGAGAATTTTGGCAACTGACCACAGTTGTTGAGAAAATTTTTAACTTCAAAAGTTTTGCTTGTGGGTGGGTGGGAAGGCCTAGAGTTCTCCCAGAATGACCGTTGATCTCCAGACTACAGAGATCAGTTCTCCTGGAAGACATGACAGCTTCAGAGGGTGGACTCTATGGCTTCATATCCCTTCTGAGCTCCCTCCCCTCCTTAAACCCTGTACTCCCCCAGGGTGTGCCCCCAAATCTCCAGGAATCTTCTATCCCAGAGTTGGCAAACCCAGACCACAAGACTAGGGAACAGCCCACCCTCCCCTCCCCCTTTTAATGATCTGATCCTGGTTCTCTAAGAGCCAGGATTGCTTCTGGGAACCTAGAAGTGCCCATTTCTGTTCTTTGGGACTGGATCGAGGAACTTAGAAAAGGTTCTCACGGCTGTGGTCACATGGCAAGCTTATCCCAATTTGTTCCTGCTATAGATTTGATTGGGAATATTTGGGAGGCTGCTATAGATTTGATCGCACATCCCTCCCCCAACCACTTGCATCATGCAAGGAGGCTCCAGGCACCATCCAGACAGCCACGCTGCCCAAGAGGCAGTGCAGCTTTTTTTTTAAAAAAAAAATTGCTTTGCACATGTGCATATGCACACGGCTGAATCACCGTCCCCCCCCCCGGACTCACCGGACTCTCTTGTTTTTACAGGTCCCATCCCCAACAGTGAACACAATGAACCAGTGATGTACTACCAGGCACTGGAGTCAATACATGTGCTTGAATGTTTAAACAATGAATTTATTCAGCACAGGATTGCTCATGTGCACAAAGGTGGAAGCTGGGTGGGGGGGGACCTCACTGCGTGAAGGATGGTCAGATGAAGGATGGTCATTGTCAGAGATGGCTGTCCAGATTGGCAAAATCACAGATTCAAAGCGCAAATACCTAGAAGGTACTTGATTTTCCCAGTGTCGGAAAACTCACTAGGGAACCGGGACGATCACACGAGTGAGCCCACTTTGGTGTGGTAGTTGGATTCGGCCATCTGATCAGCAATTTTAAATGCGAGAGGGAACAGTGGTGAAACCCGATCAAAATGACCATGTGACCATGGCCTAAGTGTCAGAACCCAGTTTCCATGCACAGAAGTACTCAGACTCCCTTGATTGGGCTGCTCATCAGAAGTCCCTTGGAATGGGACTTAAGCTAATAAGCAGTCTAAGAGAGTGGGAACAGAGCCTGCTTTTATTCAAAAATCTGACACAATTTGATTTCACAGTCATCCCTAATTAAAACCTCCCAGAACAGTAAATTTGTATGTTTCAAACATCGGTACTGAAACCAGCTCAAGAGCTTCAGGAAGAGAGACAGTTATGCAACAGGGAAGGAAATGCAAACATGTTCTGAGATCCAACCATCAGATAGACCATCAGGGTCTAAATAGATTCAAGATAGTCTATGGCAACACTGTCCAGTGCCTGAAGAGAAGTTCTAGCCTGCTGTTTTATCAAGAACCCTGGTCAGCAGGGACAGGGCAAATTGACCATTTGGGCCACTAAGAAAGCTTTCAGTGAGCTGATGGCCTGGGGGGCTACCCCCACACTGGGGTCACCTTACCCTGCCCCCATTCCAGGGACCCAAGCAAGTGATGGGTATCAGGCTAGTATGATTATATATGAAATATGCCCTGAATAAGAACTGAGGCAGCTGCACTCCAAAATGAACTTTGAGTCACCCTGAATTGCACTCACCCACACTCTGGAGACTGCTGTCTACAAGATGCCCCCCTACTGATGCCCAGTCAAAAGAAGAAGAAAAGTTGGTTTTTATACCCTGCTTTTCTCTACCTTAAGGAACTTCAAAATGGCTTACAATTGCCTTCCCTTCCTCTCCCCACAACAGTCACCTTGTGAGCTAGGTGGGTCTGAGAGAGTTCTGAGAGAACAGTAACTAGTCACCCACCTGGCTTCATGTGGAGGAGTGGGGGGATCAGTCCTGATTCTCCAGATTAGAGTCTGCTGCTCTTAACCTTGCTGGCTCTCGCTGGGTCTGGCACCAAGAGTGTCTGTTTGGAATGCATCAGTGCATGCCACCTTGCTAGGGACAGTCTGCAGACTGTGTGGGGTGATTTGGCATGGTCCAAAGCTTATTTTGGGGCACAAAGGGAATGCAGCTGCCAACCATTCATCCCTCATCAACCCAGGTCTTGGAGATATGTTTAATAAGAAAAAGTGATACCCAGAAACTTGGCCCTCAGATTAAGCTGTTCATGTATAGGTAAAGGCAAAGGTTTCCCTTGCTCGAAAGCCATTCTAATCCGATTCTAAGGCTGTAGTGCTCATCTCTGTTTCCAAGCCAAAGACCCAGCGCTGTCTGAAGACATTCCCATGGTCATGTGGCCAGCATGACTAGATGCTGAGGTGCACAGGATGCTGTTATCTTCCCAGTGTAGCGGTATCTATTTATCTACTTGCAATGTCTTGCTTTCGAACTGCTAGGTTGGCAGGAGCTGGAACCAGAGATGGGAGCTCACTCTGTCACGCGGCACTTGGGTCTCGAACTGCTGAACTACCGACCTTCCAGCCTGCAGTTCAGCATCTTAACCACTGAGCCACCACACCCCTATTCATGTGTGGCACTCCCAAAATCTCACTCCCGAAATCTTCCCAATGCATTGCTCATACTTTCTAAGACGTTTGAATTTTTTTTTTTCCTTGAGGGATACAACTTCCAACAAAAAAAATCAAGGTTATGTAATTTGTAAGAGACAATGAAGGTTCGTGAGATAGGAAAGCAGCTTCCTTTGTAATTATTCTGACTGAAGCTTTGCTACAGCGGCTCTCCCTGAGAGGAACATCTCCACTCCACTGCTCTTGTTCTGCTTATATGACATATATATTGTGGGGCAGGCATTGTTACTGCCTTATAAACCATGTGAAACTTTCATTCTACTATTCTTTCTGATGGTAATGTGGCAATTTACCTGGACAGCCAAAACCCTCCTTTCTTTTAGGGTGCCCCCCTCCCATTATGCTTAAGCAGCTGTGAAGTTACAGCAACTTCAGAAGTTGAAATGAGCCCTCAGAAGTGTGATGTTCTTTGTGCACTGATATGAGAAAAAATGTGTTTCAATTAATTAACCACCAAGGATGGAGGAAATTAAAATTCATGTTTCAACACCGCTCAGTGAAAAGGGAATCTGTCTTTGTGTTTGTAAGAGGTTTTGCTCTATTGGGCAAAAGCGTACAGGTGCCACTGCCGGCATGCATCTCTGTATATATAACCTTTTGTTCTGCATGCATTATGCATCCCCTGCCCTGCCAATAATCAGACCTATGGAGAACGCTTGGCCTTTCTACCTCATAGACTAAGAAACATGGGCTGTTGCCTTCATGCTGTGTGGATTTGTGTATAAGCTCCAGAGGACTAAGTGTTCACTCAGCAGTCATGGGCAAAATAAATATCACTGCCACAACACTAAGAAGGTATTCTAATTAGCTGGCTGACATGTTCAAAACAATACATTTGTACACACAGTTTACATACATTACATACATTATTATGCAGGTGTTATTAGAGCTAATGCAGCATATTAGTGTTGGAATATGCAAGGTCTATAGTACAGCCTTATGAAGAAGATCTGAAGATCACCCTATGGGGGGACAGCTGAAGGACTGGTAGTTAGTATAGCTAGATGAGGGACTGCCCCCAATTTCAAATTATGTCCTAGCTTTCTCCAGACTGGCTCTTTTCGAGACTTCCTACTCCTGCAGAGCTTCCTTCTTGTTGTTTTTCCTCTCACAGCAGTTAGGCTAGACAGCTAAGACTCTCTCTCTTCTGTGGTCTATAACAGTTTGTTCTTCTTTAAATAAACCTACTTATTTCTCTCTAAACAGTCAGTGCTCCACTTCCTTTTCATATTTAAACTCTGCCAACAGTTAAGAGTACTAGGTTAGGACCAGAGAGACCCAGTTTCAAATCTTCACTTAGGGCGTAACTACATATTACTGACTAGGGTTGCCAGTCCCTGGTTGGGAAATTCCTGGAAGCCAGAGTTTGGGGAGGGGAGAGGCCTCAGCTGAATTCAATGCCACAGAGTCCACCCTCCAAAGAAGTCATTTCTCTGGGGGAGAGAGAGATCTGTTGCCTGGAGTTCAGTTGTGATACAAGGCTATACCACTGGGTCTAGCAGTTAGCACTTCAGAGCAGGGTCTGCTAGACCCAGGTTCTTGCTGGGGAAGCTGAGTGGGTGATTACAGACTTTCAGCCTAACCTACCTCACAGGGTAGTTGTGCAAATCAAAAGTGGGAGAGGAGAATGATGTGAGCTGCTTTGGTCCCTGCTGCAGAAAAAGACGGCACTTTTCCTCCTGGGGAACCATTGTTGCCAATCTCCAGATGACGGCTGGAGATCACTCAGAATTACAACTGCTCTCCAGATGGCAGAGATCAGTTCCTTTGGAGGAAATGGTGGACTCTGTGTCCTTATAACCTGCTGAGGTGCCCCCCCCGACAGTCACAGTGAAGTAGCAGTTAGCGCTTCAGAGGTCTGCCAGACCTAGATTCTTCCTGTGGAAGCTGATTGGGTGATTTCAGACCACTCACAGACTTTCAGCTTAACCTACCTCACAGGGTTGTTGTGCAGATAAAAAGGGGGAGAGGAAAATGATGTAAGCTGCTTTGGTCTCAAAAAGACGATACTCTTCCTAGACAGAGGTTGCAGGGAGGGTGAAGGAGATGGAAAGCTGAAGTAAGAGGCACAAATAAAGGTATGTTCATGGTTGGCTGGGAAGGAGATATGGTTGCCACCTCCAGGTTGGGAAATTCCTATAGATTTGAGGAGTGGAGCCTGGAGACGGTAGGGTTTGAGGAGGGGTGGGACCTGAGACAGGTACAATGTCATAGACTCCACCCTCCAAACCAGCAATTTCCTCCTGAAAAGTCAGTGTTGCCAATCTCCAGGTGAGAGCTGGTGATCACTCAGAATTACAACTGCTCTTCAGATGGCAGAGATCAGTTCCCCTGGAGAAAACAGTGGACAGTGTGTCATACCCTGCTGAGTTCGCATAGCAAATTGACGCTGAGTGCCCAAGGCCGGGCTACCTGCCCTGACCCTGTTTCTTGAGCTCATTGTATTTATTTCCACAATGGGCCTTATTCCTAGTATAAATAGAGTTCCCTATATCTAAACAGGATTACCATCTTTAAGGTGGGGCCTGGAGTTCTTCCCAGAATTACAACTGATTTTCAGACTACAAAGGAAATGATAGCATTGGAATTTCCTCCCCTTCTACAGTCCTGCCCTCCCCCAGGCACTACCTTCAAATTAAGAACTAAAATGATTAGTTACAAACCAAGTGAAGGACAAATTACTAAAAACAATATGTATATCCTAATATCAAAAATACATGTATTTATTGTCAAAGGACAAGTTGATGCAAGACCAAAAAAGGAGTTTTAAAACAAAGATCAATTTACGCAAGGCATGGGAACGTTTATGAGGCCTCCTAGATTCTAGCCTTGTGCCATAGTCTGATGCATATGTGCTGGAAATATGTTGCTCTTGTATGCCTTCTGATTTTGGTCCAGAAGATACAGATACCAGCAACTGATCAGAGCCCACGTACCATAAATGGTGTGCAGCCATACCATAAACCAAACAATGAAACAAACCAAACCAGAAGGTTTGTTCACAAACCGTACCAAACAATGGTTTGTGGCCCTGGGAGTGCAGAAAACCTGAACAACAGCTGAGCTGTGGGGAATTTAAAGGGACTGCACAAGACAGCCCAAAACTAGTAAGCAGTGGGGAGCAAGGTGCTCCCTGCCACACAGCTATTTTTTGGACATTCTGCAAACCCCATTTAAAGGGACTGTGGTCCTTTTCAATGGGATTTGCAAGGCCATGAACCACAAACCGGTTCAGTTTGTGAACAAACCTTCTGGTTTGGTTTGTGGTTTGGTCTATGGTTTAGCCATGAACCACAAACTGAACTGTATTTTCCTGGTTCATACCCATCCTTAGATGGAAACAAAACTGGTCTCTAGGTTACTTCACACATTTCCATTGATTAACAAAATAGGAGGAGGTAGTTTTAGAAAAAAAACAGCTGCACAGCTGTTTTTCAGGTTGTCTTCTGCAGTCCCTTTAAAGTTTAAAGACACTGCACAAGACGGCAAAAAACAGCTGAATGGCAGGGAGCGCCTCCCCATTGTTTAGCTGTTTTGTGGCTTTTGCCAGGACCAGAAAGCAGGGTTTAAAGGGACTCAGAGTCCCTTTAAACTTCTGCTTTCTGTTCCATCCATGAACCACCACGAACTGCTTTAAAAGTTCATGGAAGTTCATGACGGCAGACCTATCATGAACTTGTTTGCAAACCATAAACAGGACAAAATTCATGATGTATTTTGCTCTTTGGTTTGGTTCGTACACATCCCTATTTGCACCAGTCTTTGTTGGTTCTGTCCAAGTCACCTCATGAAACTATGGCCGAATCTGCATTTGCATTTTTAAATCAGTTGCGTGCTGCTGTGACACCGTCTTTCTCTATGCTTGTTTGAAGAGTTGTTTGGAGAAGATTCTTTTAAAGCAGTGCAGAGGTGCAATGACAATGGAGCCACCCTGAAAGGATGATAAACATATGTGGACATGCAAAAGGATGCTAGCATAGTTGAGGTGTGAAAACGATACCAAATGTGGACAATTTTTTTGAAGATGGAGTCAAGAGGTGGGGACACTGGTGGGAAATGCAGATTCGGCCTATATTTCTGTCTTCAGCCAGCATACTTACCATTCTTTTTCTTCCACAGCCAGGTAAGGAGCCAAAGAGTTCTTTCTCCACCCTTCAGAAGCTCCGAAAATGCCCTTCTGGAATTCTCTTAACAGAATTTTTCTTTTACTGTGCACCACCTAACTCACCCTTCTCCTTGAAGGAATATTCACAGCAGAACTATAATCCTCTGTGTCCGTTTATCAAAAATATGGCTCAGGGACTCAGCTGGCCTTTACCCTACCTGCCAAGGTTGTTTTATGGCCGCTTCTAACCACTGACAGAGTGCAAATTAAATGTTTATTTTCTAAAGCTGACAGTTTGACCTGTCTAAAAAAGAGGTATAATTTTACCACAGGACGTATCCACATGAGTAGGACACTGATCAAGAGCTTTGTGTGTGTGTGTAAGAGAGAGGGGGCATATCCATACACGTGCTTGAGACCAAAGGGAAGGCTTTGTGTGTGTGTGTGTCCCCAGATACCAGTTGTCTATCCTTGTTCTTTATTGTTAAATTGTTCTTCTCCCAAAGCCTACAAAATTACATGTAGGAAAGGGGAGGGGAGGGGAGGGGAGGGGAGAGGGGAGAGGGGAGGGGAGGGGAGGGGAGGGGAGGACGGACAGGCACCTTTTTCTGCTGCATGTAGTGATGTGTTCTTTGTAACCTATGGGATTTATTTTGGGCTTTTACAGATTCAGAATAATTCTATGTCAGCACTTGTCTAAAAGCAGATGGTGCCCTCTAATACAAGCACTGATGAGGGCAGCCGTGATGATTTAGCAGCCTCAAAAACATTTGAATTTCAGATGTATTTACAAATAACATTTAAATTCCTCTCCAGAGTTGACCAGTTCAATTGGCAAAGGTTGATTTTTTTAAAAAAGTTTTGGAATGTACTGAGGGATTAAAATAAACCAGGGCTCTTCTCTTTTATTAAATGTCTTCTCTGTTAAATCTCACTTTTATTGTTTATACCGGTATTTATTACATTATTATTAAGAAACATAATAAAAATGAAAAAATATAATGGAAGGGAAGAGGAAAGTCATCAAGTGCAAATGTGTCACCTCCTTTATCAAATCGTCTCCTTACAACTGTGGTCCTTAGGCTGCCCCCTACTGGCTGTTCCCCTGCATAAGGTGTCCCATCTGGCATCAACCCGGGCTTGTGTCTCCTCCGCTGTAGCTCCTCCCACCTTCTGGATCAGGCTCCTAGAGGAGGTGGGGTTATCATGTTTAGAAATTTAATGGCGGTGCTGCAAGTTTGGTTTATTTGCCAAGGATTCAATTGGGGCATAAACTACAGGCATCTTTGGGGAGGAAGAGGGATTATTTGGAGGGATTATTTTATATGTTTTAAATTATGATTATCAAGCTGTCTTGAACCACAAGGAAAGTTAGAATATTTAAATAAACAAGTAATTTTTTTTTTTAAAAAAAGAAGTTCCATACCAGGACTGCAGGAGACAGTTCTGGGATGGGAGAATCCAAATTGCAGTTGGTGTATAGTTCTTGTTGTCTCATTTCCCCTGACATGATCAGGTAGAATGACTACTGATATTTGTGGTTTTTAATCTCATGTTCTATGTGCTATAGGAATCTACATACAAATAGGAATGTAAGAAAATTTCAGGGGAAATTGGGGTATCTCCTCCCTCAAGTTGCTTCTCCTGTGGAAAGCAAAAGGAACAAGTGGTACAGATTTCATGCCAGAGGAAATTTTGGGGGCTTGTGCCTGTCTCTTGTATAAACTTGCGGGGAGGATTACGGGAATAGGCAAAACTGTAGCCCTTTTCTAAGTTTCCCATTAGCTGCTAGTAACACCAGTAAAGGGAAAGAGTATAGTAAAGAGGCAACTCTTCTGGTTCAAGTGCAAATAAATTGTGAGGCAGTGGGTCAATTTCTGTTCATAAACACACACATCTTTTTCTGGTGCAATCATTCTCTCTCTCTCTCTCTCTCTCTCCAGCCTAGATGTTTGCAGTATTGGCACCAAGGCCAACATAAACATTGAAAGCATCAGAGTACAGCAATGAAAGACAGATGAGGGAAGGAGAAGTGGGATCCAGGACTCTTTTTGTAGCAGGAAACCCTTTGCATATTAGGTGACACACCCCTAATGTAGCCAGTCCTCCAAGAGCTTACAGTAGACCCTGTAAGAAGAGCTCTGTAAGCTCTTGGAGGATTGGCTACATTAGGGGCGTGTCACCTAATATGCAAAGGAGTTCCTGCTACAAAAAGAGCCCTGGTCGGATACCCTCACGAGTGCACTGTTTAAAAAAAAACAGACCTTCTCTTCCACCTCCACTTGAAGATCCCTGAAAAAGAAGGAAAGACTCATGCATGTATTCATGCTTCCCATGTGAATTTAACTAGCTACTAATGGCACTGCCAGCTGCCGGGGGGGTGGACAGACTCCTGTCACTTTTAATAGAGGATTTTATTCACCAAGTAATATTATTTACCTCCATGCCATGAAATGCTACCATGGCTCAGTGGCAGAGCATCTTCTTGATATGTAGAAAGTCCCAGGTTCAATTTCTGGCCTCTCCAGTTAAAAAGCATCAGGTAGGAGGTGATGTGAAAGACTTCTACCTGAGACCCTGGAGAGCCACTGCTTGTCTGAGTAGACAGTAGTGACTTCGATGGGACCAATGGTCTGATTCAGTATAAGCAAGCTTCATGCGTTCCCAGTATACCGGTAAACTTCTACTAAAGGAATGGGACATATTCTTCCAGGCCTGGTGGCAACTCTATCTACCTGATGTCTCCTATGATCTGTTTTGCCCCACTTGACTGTCATAAGATATGGCTTTAGTTAGAAAACACAACAAAAGTTTGTATCTTTCCTTTATATTCTGGTGTAAGTCAAATTCTTCTAATGTCATCTTTCATGGAGAAGGAATGATCACTTGGGGTATGCTAAAAGAAAGCTGGATTTCAAGTGTGTCAGACATTGTTTGAAAAACTGGACTCAGGTTCTCTAATATCAGATATAATGCTAGGCAGAAAACCAAAACTAGAAGAAGAACAATACTCCACTTTTCTCTACCCTAAGGAGTCTCAAAGTGGCTTGCAATCACCTTTTCTTTCTTCCTTGTGAGGTAAGTACGGCTTAGAGAGCTCTGAGAAAACTGTGACTGGACTAAGGTCACCCAGCAGACTTCATGTGAAGGAGTGGGGAATCCAACCCAGTTCTCCAGATTAGAGTCCATCATTCTTAGCCACTAGACCACCCTAAACAGCAAACTGAGAGAATAACTATCAGGTCAGATCTGATGTACAAAAAAATTCTGTAGAGATTCCGAGCACTCATGATAATCCCAAATGCAGAATTCCTTGGGACAGATTGTGATTCTTGATGTTCTAATTGCACATTTTTATTTATCAGTATCCAGTTTCATCCAACAAAATGGCAAGCCACAACAAGGACAAGGGACTGTTTGTCAGAGGTTACCAAATGTTTATTGTGCAGATATTGGGCATTGCTCCTTTCCTAGCAGGAGCAAAACCTTTCAGTGTTTATAAACTGTTTTTTGCTTTTTTGTTTTTTAAGAGAGAAATCATTAAAAATTTGCTAGTCTGTTTTTGGGTGATGGGAAATGCAAGCTGGCCTGAGGTTTCTGCATGTCTTCACAGAGATGAGCACGCTAATATCAAATGACAGGTTGTTGGAATGGCCTGAGTGATGCTTGAAAATATATTATTAAAACAGAGGAAAAGTGCCTGCAATAATATAAATCAAATTCAGGTTCGGCTATCAAAGGTGACAGAGTGAAAGTAACGTCAGCATTCTTTGCATTTGGTGAGTGACAGGATGGCGTTTAAGGTATGCCCAACCACCGCTTTTGGCAGCAGTCCAGTATTTATAACGCCATGATGAAACCACAAATGCACATAATATGATAAATACTATTAAGCTATGAGAAATGATTCTCAGTTATCTCTTGCAAAGAAGCATAAATAGGATCATTTCAGCAGCAATCCTGGGGATACAATGCAGGAAGCTTGCCAGGATTTTAAAGTCATGAAACAAATGGTGCTTCAGATAATTGCTCTGCGATATGTTGCTAAATTAATCCTGTTCACGCTGGATTGGAGAAGGGACTGCTTAATATTTGTATTCCTTTCATTTCTCTGAATTGCCTTTCCACAAATTAGATGTTCGGGGTGATCTAGCCAAAACTACAAATATGTTTTAAATGCACCCCGCTTTAAGACTTCAGAGAGAGGATTAAAAGATTAAAAAAGAGATTTTCAAGAATGATACTGGCATTGTTCAGTAATATGGCATATTATGTTCAGGATGGTAATATGATCTGAACAATGAGGAAAAAATGGTGGGGATGCTTTGTAATTGATTTTTTTTCTGCATTGGTTCCTGATGCTTAGTTACAGGATTCATAGAGGAGAAACTTGATGGTTGAATAATCCACTTTCAATGCACTTTTCAACTGGATTTTGCCAATTCACACCGTAAAATTCACTTGGAAAGTGCATTGAAAGTGGATTATTTAGTATGTGTAATTGCAGCCATTCTCCAGGCATTTAGTTTGTTCTGAAATTTACAGAGGCTGCAGTCGCACACACTAAATAATCCCTTTTAATCCACTTTTAGTGCACTTTCCAACTGGATTTTTACTGTGTGAACAGGCAAAATCCAGTTGGAAAGTGCACTGAAAGTGGATTATTTAGTGTGGTGTGACCTAGGCTGTGGTCACACTGGAGGCTTGGCGCAATATGGTGCCACCTCTAATTGTACCAGTTTAAAGTGTTGTGGGGCATATCATCCAGACAGCACACCCTGCTGCAGGTTACACACACAGGCATCCCATGGTCAAGCATCCACATTACTGCAGCACATCAGCCACAAAGCGTGCTGCCTGGAAATTTTCCAAAGTGCATGTGCACGCATGTGCTATATAGGCAAAAATTTTTTAAAAACCCTCCCTAGCAACGGGAACGGATCTGCAGGTTCAGACTGCCAAATTCATTCTGCTCATGCTCCCACATGTTCAGAGATCCAGCCATGCACAATAAATGTGTGGGGAACCAAAAACACCACTTGTGATGTGGTGCCTTTTTAACTTTGCTCCAAGATGTCCTGTGACTGCACCCAATTTATCTGGAGGGGAGGGGTGGCTGCGTCAGGAAACCTCTGAGCCACCCCAAACCAGACAGTGTCCTTGTCTGCTCCATAAACAAGTCTCATGCAATTGAAATAATAAAATAAGGGAGCCTCATTCACATGTTACATAGCCCTGTTCACATGTTACAATGAATGCATGTACCTCTTGCATGTATGTGTATACACCAGTTCATAAGAACAATCAACGTACATCCATTTACAAATGCAACTGGGGATCGGAGGTTTGAATCACATGTTGAGCTACAGTGCATTGAATGTAACATGAAAAATGTTCAATGCACATATTGAAAAAAAAAAATCAAGCATATACTGAGTTCACTGTTAACTTGTGAACAGGGCTAGTAAAGAGGAGAAGATCCACAGATTGATTGATTGATTGATTGATTGATTAGATTTATATCCCACTCTCCCCACCAGGGAAGGCTCAGGGTGGGTATTAGGGATTAGAAAGTTAGATGTACACAGTCAAAATGATGTATGCACTCAGATGCTTACACAAACTTTTTCCTGCACATATGCTGACTAGGCACACCATAGACTTTGACAGAAACATAGCCAGATGAACTCACCTTGCCTGAACATCCTCAGTTGTGAACACCTTCATGGGTGTCTCTCTCTGGACAATCACTTAGATGTGGCAATGAGGATCTGGATGTGGAAGGCTATGGCCCTTTTGTTCCCGCTTATGCAGGGCTCTTTTTGTAGCAGGAACTCCTTTGCATATTAGGTGACACACCCCTGATGCAACCAATCCTCTAAGACATCAGGGGTGTGTCACCTAATATGCAAAGGAGTTCCTGCTGCAAAAAGAGCCCTGCACATATGTTTATTCATAAACCCAGCCATGTTCTCAAAAGCTGGCCCACTTGGGAAATGAAGGAGGAACATCCAAAATATAACAAAACTCCGAAAGAAAACCAACAGAGACTATATTATTGAATCTTCATTTTAATAGTAAAAAAAATGATAATTAGCAATGGTCAAAAATGGGCTGCTGCATTTGTCCTGTTTCTTTGGTTAGATCAATACCCTCAATATGGGGGGGGGACCAAAAAATACAAATGAAACAAATGGCTAATGTAGTGTCAAAGGCTTGTTTCAGTTATGGAGACATAATACAGACTTGGAATCAGTTGCTTGTATTTTACAAATGAGCCTAGGTTCACTGGGGGGGGGGAACAATCATTGCGGCTTGAAAACCCTGCCCTTTAGTGCTGAAAAACACCTCAGATCATCCCCATAGCCAGAAATTTTGTGTTGGTGGGGCATGAGGAAATTTTGTGGGGTGGCAGGGGAGGGGGAGGAGGAAGGCAGCAGGGCAGCCACAAGTGTGGACAGCCCCTGCTCAGCTCCCTGCTCAGGCATGGACAGCCCCCACTTGAAAAACACCATTTAAAGGGAAGGCATTGAAGTTCAGGGAAGGCATATAGCTGCCTCTCTCCTTCTCGCCCTCCCTCCCTGCAAAATTTAAAGAGCCCTCCAACTGATGGCTGGGCAACGTGCTCCCACCAATCAGCTGGAGGGCCCTGTTTAATGTCACGGGAGGGGGGGGAGAGAAGGGGAAGAGGGGCAGCAGCAGTTGTGGGGTGTGCCTGCCTTAGGTAAGTAAAGGCATGGTTGGAGTGAAGAGATCCAGACACAGGCCGAGGACAGACTGGCAGTTTGCCCCGGTAGCCAGTTGCAGCAAAAAAAAAACCAGATTAAACCATACCGGGTTTTCCTGTCCACACAGCGGGGGCCGCTGCTGGAAGATACGGGACAGAGGCGCGCGGGAGCGTTCAGACTGCCGCACCAGAGGCGTGCTATATTCGCCGTTTCCCCATTAATTCGGATGTGGGTGTATGGGTGTATGTGCGCATGAGCGCATTTTGACGATTTTTTTTTTTGCCCTGCAATGCCGGCACCGTATTGGGCAGTGGAGTGGAGCGCAGCCAATCACACCGCTGCTGCCTCGTGCCCAATGCGGTTTCTGCCCGGCTTTTCGCCTGAGCGTTCAGACTCCCCGGAAGCGGAGAAACGCGCGACGAACGCGGGCTTTCGGATTTGCGATGGCTTTTATCAGGTTTTTTTTAATCCAGCAGTGAAGCGCAACAGCACCGGTAGGTTACGGGTGGGGGACGCCAGGCAGATGTGCCTGTGTGAACATCCCATTTACTCCGGTATTGAATCGTTGTCAGCCTGGGTCCCTTCCTGGGGCAAACTGCCAGTCTGGACTCAGCCACAGGAAAGTCTGGATCAAAAGAATGCATGGTCCATACAAAAGTCATTAGCAGATGATACTAACAAGTACCATGGCAAACATGGTTCCCCAAACAGTGGTTACATTGTTCAGGATGGATTCAGATACATAAAACAATTTGGCTGATTTCCCACTACAGCAGCCTCGGTGTTGCACCGCCGTTTGCCCCGATACTATTGGTCAATTTCACACCAGAGGCATTTTGACCCGTGGCTTCACCCGATTTCCTCCACAGTTTCATGATCCTGCTTTTTGAGGATTACGAAACTGCGGGGGAAATCGGGTGAAGCCACGAGTCAAATGCAGCCCCGCGGCTTTGGGTGTGAAATTGACCAATAGTATTGGGGCAGACGGCGGCGCAACACCGAGGCAGCTGTAGTGGGAAATCAGCCAAATTGTTTTCGGTAAGGTGAGTGGCCATTTGAATGAATAGTATCCCTGTCAAGAACAACATTGCTGTCACTGTGCTTTTGTTCCCTTTTAATATTTGTTTTAAAAATGTATATCCCTTAACCACAGATCACATTTCAAAGATAGCCCAGGACTTTGCCGACTGCAGTACTAACATTTGCTACCAGGAGAAAGATTTAAATAGTCACCACTGGGTTGTTCTATGGCCTCACCAATTTCCTCGCCAGTTTCTCTTTCCCTGAACCTGTTGAAATGCAAAAAGCCCATCTATACATTCTAGTTCCTTCCATGTGGAAACTCTCCACACTCTGGTTGAAACTAGTGGTTTCCACATTTATTTATTTTTTGCTCCAATTTGGGCTCCCAATTGCAGCAGATAATTTCTGAGCTTCCACACAGCTTTGATGTGGTTTCCCTGAGCTTTCTCCATGTTTTCTTGAACCACCTTCGATCTCATGTTTCCTGCTGGTACATATGGATAGTGTGCTGCTCTTCAAAAGATGCCGGCCATTTTGGTGCCATTTCTGCTGCCCTCTTCCTTGCAGCAGTCATTTCCTCCACTGTGCCACCAGGGGCGGTAGGTTCTTTGTTAAAATTAAAAAAGAAGGGGAGCCAGTGTACAAAGACAGGAATGAAGCACAAAAACCATTGGCTGAAAATAAACAAGATAGATATATAACGATATTGAATAACAATTCAGTAAACAGAAATATAACAATAATGGCCAAGGTGTAACCAGAATACCGAAACAAGAATAAGAAATAAAGTCCCAAATATTTCACTGTGTCTCACTCCAGTGGTGTTGTAATATCATAGACCAATTTGACATGCATTTCATCTTGGAGTGGACATTCATGAATCCCACAAGCCATAGAAAGCCATTTGACGTGTAGTCCGGATGCAAGCTGCCGCGTTTCAAGTATTTCTTATTCAAAACCCAATATCTCTGATGGACAGAGATATACCATGTGATGGCATCAGACTCATTACCCAGTGTAAGTACAGTTGCCAGTTACCTGGTAGTGGCAGGAGACCCCCTGGTGATGTTTCCTGTCCCTTGTTCTTTCTCAGTGGAGCAATGTGTGTGTGGGGGCGGCGGACCCACAGCCCTTCATGATTGATTATACTGGCTTTGTATGTGCCTTCTACTGAGACTGGGTCCCACTATAGCCTATTGGTTTTTGAAGAAGAAATACTCGAAACACAGCAGCTTGCATCCGGACTACATGTCAAATGGCTTTCTATGGCTTATGGAATTCGTGAATGCCCACTCCATGATGAAATGCACGTCAAATTGGACTATGATATTACAACACAACTGGAGTGAGACACAGTGAAATATTTGGGACTTTATTCCATATTGTTTTGTATTCTGGTTACACCTTGGCCATTATTGTTATATTTCTGTTTACTGAATTGTTATTCTATATCATTATATATCTACCTTGTTTATTTTCAGCCAGTGGTTTTTGTGCTTCATTCCTGTCTTTGTTAAAATTGGCAATGTCTAGATCATTATCATCAATATATCTAATTCTCAATGTGGCTGAATTGGTGGATAATTATATCCAGAGACTGGAGCCATGAAAAGACAAGAAAAATACTGTAGTTTAGCAGAAAAATCTGACGCACACACACACACACATTGGGGGTTAACACTCCTAATAATAAAGCAGCATCTGTAGCTTTAAGATATGAATGCCCACAGTAGCTGTTGCTAGGCAACCACACAGTATTGGTGTAGTGGTTAAGTGCGGCGGACTCTAATCCGGGAGAACCGGGTTTGATTCCCCACTCCTTCATTTGCACCTGGCTGGATGACCTTGGGCAAGCCATAGCTCTGGCACAGAAAAAAGAGCAGTTTCTGTCAAGAGCTCTCTCAGCCCCACCTACCTCACAGGGTGTCTGTTGTGGAGAGGGGAAGGGAAAGGAGTTTGTAAGCCACTCTGAGACACCTTTGGATAGTGAAGGGCGGGGTATAAATCCAAACTACTCCTCCTCCTCCTCCTCCTCCTCCTCCTCCTCCTCCTCCTCCTCCTCCTCCTCCTCTTCTTCTTCTTCTTCTTCTTCTTCTTCTTCTTCTTCTTCTTCTTCTTCTTCTTCTTCTTCTTCTTCTTCTTCTTCTTCTTCTTCTTCTTCTTCTTCTTCCAAGACTTGGTTACTTTCAGTAAAAATCAGGGCCTTTCTAGGGCTATTTTGGGCTTTGAGGGGGACCCATCAAGGCCAGGCCTGCCAGTAACTACCAGGCAACTTGATATCATGTGAGTTCCATGTGAGTACCTGACACCCATGCAGACCCAGCTGCTTATTCAACAACAGCCTCTCCATGAAAGCCAGTGTGGTGTAGTGGTTAGAGTTCCAGACTTTCTCACTTTACCATGGAAACTCACTTAGTGACCCTGGATCAGCTTACACATTCTTAGGCTAACCTACCACACAGGGTTGTTGTGAGGATAAAACGAAGGAAAGCAGAATGATGTAAGCTGCTTTGTTCCCCCTTGTTTAGAAAGGTGAGATATACATAAAGTAAATAAATAATGGCGACAGCTGAATCTGGGGGACAGATAATGGTAGTGGTTGATGGAGGATGGAAAGGAAAGAAGGAAGCAGGAAAAAGTGAGGATGTGGGAATTGCCAGGACGAGGAAAGAGGAAATTGTGGGGGAAGGGTGATAGAGGGTGGAAATTAGATGCCCCTGGGAGTCCTTGCAGGTTCCCCGCTGTGAAATTGAGGATGACTTGGCAGCTGGCACTGCACAACTGGGCTATAGTTTTCCCAGAGAGTGGTTGCTGGGGAGGGAAGGAAGGAATGCTGAAGACAGGGAGGAGGGCAGGTAGAGTTAGGTACGCTGATGGGTGTGAAGGAGAGAAGGAAGCAGCAAAAGGGGAAAGGCTATGGGGGTTTCAGCAAATGGAAAGAGGAAATAGTGTGAGAGGGGAGAATGAAATGCTCCCCAAAAGTACTTGTTGGTCCCCCACTTATAGCATTATAATATCATTCCAATCTCTCTGCTAGGCCGCCTGAACTCCCAGCTGTCATTCCAAGAAGTGGCTAGCCCTTTTCACTGCTGAGACATACCTTTTCTCTTCTACCTCTACAATAAAAGGGGCTACAGACTTTAAAAAAAATGAAAGCTGGGAATTCGGAGGAACGAGTAGATCAATTGGCATAATATTATAAATGGTTGAGCAATCTAGTTATTGCTGATTTTTACCAAGGCCACCAGTGGTGCAGAGGATTTAGCAGTAGTGGGGGGGGGGGAGGCAGGGAAACCCACCAGCTGGAAGCCCTGCAGCCACTGTACTAAACTGCCAGCCACAGTGGCAATAGCAAGGCTACAGGGCTTTTTGTCTGGAAGATTTAGCATGTTTTGCCACATGGAATTTCCCAGTCATATAGAGAATTAGCTGCTGTAGATTTTCTGGGTTGCGTGGCCATGGTCTTGACATTGTAGGACCTGATGTTTCACCAGTAGCTGTGACTGGCATCCTCAGAGGTATCAAGATAATGACTCAGCCCTACCCCACCTTCCTGAGTAGATATAAATTACCTGCCTACCATCTTTTTGTGTTATACCTCTGAGGATGCCAGTCACAGCTGCTGGCGAAATGTCAGGTCCTACAATGCCAAGACCACGGCCACGCAACCTGGAAAATCTACAGCAGCTATTGAACTCTGGCTGTGAAAGCCTTCAACAACACATATAGAGAATTGCCCATAATTGAAAGGGTCCATATTGTGAGCTTTCCCAACAGAGGCAGTGAAATGCTAGAATTCCTGCCATGTCACACTTTTCCTGCTGACTTTCAGGTACCTGGTAAAGACAAGACATTTCTGGCTGTCTTATTTGTTATTTTTATTGGAACGTTGCTAATAATTCCCAATGCTCTGTTAGACTCCTGTTGGTTTTATTACTGTATTTTTGAATTATTGTCCAAATAAGTCTTGTGGTATTTTTTAGACTTTTTTAAATTAAAAAATTAATTTAAAAAGCCATGCTAGCTGTTGAATGTTATGACATGGAGAGTGGCATATAGAAGAAGAAGAAGAAGAGATTGGACCCACCCTTCACTACCCAAAGGAGTCTCAGAGCGGCTTACAATCTCCTTTCCCTTCCCCACAACAGACACCCTGTGAGCTCTGACAGAAACTGTTCTTTTTCAAGGACAGCTCTTATCAGAACTATGGCTTGCCCAAGGTCATCTAGCAGGTGCAAGTGGAGGAGTGGGGAATCAAAGCTGGTCCTCCCAGATTAGAGTCCACGCCCTTAACCACTACACCAAACTGGTGTATAGAAATGTCCTCCAATGTAACGACACAATCCTACCCAATTAGTGATCACCTATGATGGCTCAGCAAGAACTGGATAAACTACTGCTTGTACTGTCTGCCTGTGGAGGGATAGGTCATGCACATTGCAGGCCACAAGGCATGGTTGGTGGGCTAAGTCTGATTTGGTGGGTCAGAAGCTGGCCAGGCCTTGGTTGTATATCTGGTGCTGACTCAGCCTTTGAGAGAGTCTTCACATCTTTGAAGCCTGTGCAGACCGGTTTTGATTAGATAGGATTTAAGGCTGAGCCCACACTGCACTTAGACCTTGTTCTTCTTTCAGTTGAAGAGGGAGGGATCAGTGGCTATTAGCCACAAGGTATAGATAGGGGCAGGTGATGCTCTGTATTCTTGGTGCTTGCGGGAGGGCAACAGTGGGAGGCCTTCTAGTGTCTTGGCCCCACTGGTGGACCTCCTGATGGCCCCTGGTATTTTTGACCACTGTGTGACAGAGTGTTGGACTGGATGGGCCATTGGCCTGATCCAACATTGGCTTCTCTTATGTTCTTATGTTAGGAATGGTACAGGGAAACAGCGCAAATGATTCTGTATAGGCATGCATGATGGGATATGTGGCCATCTCAATGGCTTTCCCTTGTGCAGGTCATCCTTCAACCAACACAGATCAAGGTAGATACATAGACAGTCATACCATCTGAGAAGAGCTCTAGGAAATGGGATACACTCTTGGACAGCTGATAATATGGTTTTAAAAAGAAACAAATCAAGGGACATCCTAAGTAAACCAGCAGAGAAGAATCTGATATGTCCACATCATATATTCAGAAACCCAGTCCTTTTTCTAAAAAATTGCCAGTATCTTCCCATAATTCCCTGGATGATGGGTTGATTTATTGGGGAGGGGGCATTTTTATATATATTTTTTCACAGTGACAAATGTATACATGTTTAGGAACACAAGATACATGGCCTGCAAAGTAGGTTTTCTGCCAGTATCCTGTTTTATGTATTATAACATCTGTTTTGTTACTACTTAAATTTCCTTTTCAGGTATGGCAAGCCTGTGTGGCATGGATCAGTGAATCTATGAGGATGTTTTCCATTGGCACTTGCTATTTTTGCCAAATGTCAAGGTTTAACATTTGATGTTATTATCTGCTGTCAGTTAATTTCTCAACCTGAGGTTTTGTTTTGTTTTTTGTTTTGTCTAATCAAATAAACAGCCATGGATCTGGTGTTTAGTTCTTCTTGGGGGCAAACAGCAACATTTCAATTAGTCCCCTTATTCTCCTCTGTGCAATCTTCATATCCTGGTGCTTTTTGATGTAGTGCCTCTGATCGATCCCTTTGAGAAGGAGAGACTTACTAAGTGCTTCTCATTGGGGCTGCCTTCTCTCTCAGATGAAATATTCTTTCTGGCTCTCATCCATGGCTTCTTGAAGGGTAGGGTCATTTTTCAAAGCATCATCTGCGCTTTCGGCAAATTCGGTTCCCTTTGCTTCATTGGTGTGGTAGGTGCCCTTGTGCCGGTACATGTATCGTAGCATCACTACCAAGAGACAAATCAAGACAAAAGCCACAGCAGCAATGACACCTACGGGAACAAGACACATTTGAAATTTTCTTTTCATTTCCAATTTCAAATAGCCCAGGCTGTTCTTAAAAAACACCTAGATTGGTTCTTTCAGCTAGATCCTACAAAAAGAAAACATTCATAGATAACAACACATTAGAAAGGGACTTTGACATTGTGTTCATTTCTCCCAGTCCAGGCAAGACAAATACAAGGAAACAACAACAAATTGAGATTCTCTTTCTTCAAATTCTAGTTATTTCCTTATATGCACCAGCAGTTGATGGAGAGATCCAGGTATTGGCTTGGATCCAGTGAAGGATTTCTGTGGATAGAAGGGAAGGTGATTTTTCTCAGGCCCCTCCCCCTCCCTGATGCAAACCTCCAACTTCCCCTTCATGCTTTTCCTGGGGATCCCCTGTCCCTCTAGAGCACTATTTCAGGAGACGTTTAAAGATGCAGCAGGAGAGGGAATACGAGCAAGTCACAGTCTCTGGATGGAAATCTCTTCCAACTGTGAAAACTGCTGCTGATCTGACCCATTGTCAGTGCAGGCATCTCCCTTTGCGGTCAATTAAAAAGGAGGGTATTAAATACTTTGGACTGTGCCTTGATGCTGGCCTCAGATTTGATTTTGTCATGACTATTGTTTCTCCACTCCATTGTTTCTAATGATGCTTGACTCTGTACAGTGGCTTCTCACGTGGTGGGGCAGATGGTAGACTCCACCAGTGGATGGAGGTGGCAGCTAACGACACTAGCAGGTGAATGGCTAGTAGGATGGCTTGATGACATCATCAGCCCATGCCCTTGTGGCTCAACATTCACCAGTTATGCACCAGCACAGTGTTGCCCAAATCCCCCCTTCCCCTGGTCATTGTTGCTGCAAAGGGATGTTCACTGGGGCCAAGGGACCCTCTTCCTCTCAGTTACTACACAGTTGCATCAGCCTGTTACAATATGTCCTTCTTCCTACTCGCTACACCTGGCCTTGTTGCACTTGTATTTAACTTGCTGCTTGACTCTGCTTTCAGTAGCATTTGGGCAGTTAGCCTCTTAAGCTTGAGTTGACGTAACATGAATATTAAGCTATAAATCAGTTTCCCTACCCGGAATCTTGAAGCAAGCTCCCACTGGTTATGGCATGAGTGTAGGGAAACCACTCTAGATGCACAAAAATTCACTTCAATGTATACCATTAACAAACCCTCAGAGCTTTACGGTACCTGGTTCCAAACCAAAATTACAGCTATCAAAAAGAAAATTGCCTATGTAAAGATGTTACTTCTGCCATGGTAATGTAAGTCCGATAGGGGATTCATCAGTTTTTAAGGACTATGTTGGATTTCCCAAACACAACAGGCTTTAATGCTCTTTCGATGTTGTTCAGTATTAATAAGCCTCAGGGACTGAACACAATTCAATTTTCCTCCTAGTAACTGGTAGGAAGCGGAAATTAAAGTTAAAGGAGATAGAACCTGAGGGGAAATGCAGTAGAACTTCACTAATTTACACTAATGATTAGAAATCCACCTGGTGAATTACTGAAATTAGCAAGTACAGCAAAGAAGTGAGCAAGCACAATAGAAATAAAACAAGATTCAGATAATACATTTTAACATCTAAGATGCTGCATCGGGGGAGGGATTGTAATTCGAGTGAACAACTTGAATTAGCAAGACAATGTGCTAATGGGACTGTAGCCAAATTGCTGCACATTTGTATCATGATAATACAAGTATGTGGAAGACCCCAGTGAAGCAATGATCATTTTAACACCAGTTGAAAGTTTATTCCGTACACTGTCTATTCTTCACTACTGTTACTACCACTGATGCTGATAATAATGTATTCATTATTATTAATGGAGAACCTACTTGCCTGAAAATGAATTGAATTCAATTCTCTGATTAAATTGAATGTACTTAATTAGTCAATTAATTATTAATGTTTGAGTATCCTACTGATGAGATTGATGCAATAATTGGTTATCTGATAAACTGGGGACCAGAACTTGTAGTATAGATTGTATTTGTCACTGGCGTTTATATCTACTGGCCATATGAATTAGAGTAATTTATTCCAAATGGTCAGATATTGATTTTTTTTTTTTTTAGGATGGATTAGGATTGTTGAGATAACCCAGGTTTACAATTTTGGGAGAACTGCTATTGTTAGCAGCACCTTTACTTTACATCCCAATTGTCAGACAGCCTATTAATAGTCTGTGGCCTAACAAAGACCACTAACTAATTATGGTCAGGCAAGAGATACCAGTGCTCCAGGGGATGGGAAAGTACAGCAGTGGGACCAGCCCTAAATGGAAGGGAAGGGGGTGGAGATGTAGGAAAGCTCAATCCACTCCCAGCCTGCATCCCATCCTGGAGGTTGTAGAAAGTGGGGCTAGGAATAATTACCCCTCTATTACATTGGTGCTGTGCAACACCAGGTCCATAAATAATAAGACCATGGTCCTCCATGACTTCTTACTGGAGCACGATATGGGCCTGGCATGCTTGACCATGTATGAGATGTAACTCTCTCCCAGTTGGCTCCTCCTGGGTTTTTGGTCCTCCACCAATCCCGGACTAAGGGGAGGGGGGAGAAGTGGCTCTGTTCATTCAGGAGGCTTACACCTTCAGTGCACTCCCGCCACTGAGGCTCATGGCTTTGTGTGGAAAGCCAGAGTGAGTTTGGCTATTTGGTTGGCATACTGTCCACCCAATGCACTGGCCAATAACCTGTCATTCCTGTTGGAGGCTGTATCAGGCTCAGCATTGAAGCACCCTAGGCTGATAGTTCTGGGTAATTTCAATGTCCATGCCGATGACATGGCTTCCATGCAGGCGATGGATCTGGTGTTGTCCATGGCGACGCTAAGACTCTCCCAATATGTAATGGCTCCCACTCACAAAGCGGGTCACATGCTCGATTTGATCTTCATGGTGGGGGTTACAGTGGACTGAATTATTGCTATGGCAGTTCCATGTTTGGACCACTATGTTTTGAAGGCCCGGGTGAATGTCCCACCCCAACCCTGTATGGGCAGCAAGTGTATTTTAGTTTGCCCACAGAACCCAATGGACCCTGTACGGCTCCAGATGGCCCAGTGGGATCTGATGACCCCTGGCAGCTCATTAGATGGCACAGTTGACTCTTGGTGGCTGTCAATGAAATGGCTCCCTGATGCCCTCTGTGCCCTCACTCTAAGCTTGCTCCATGGTATACACAGGAGTTGCAGCTGATGAAGTGAGGTCTCAGACAGCTAGAGAGACAGTGGTAGTGTGCTCATGACAAAGCTACAAGAGCATCTTATAGGAAGTTTATGAGATCCTATGAGATGGTGGTCAAAGCCACAAAAAGAGAATACTATGTGGCCACAATTGTGTTTGCGAGCTCTTGCCCAGCCCGATTGTTTAGAATGATTCGGTTTATTATGACTCTGCCACAGAGCAGACCAAATGCTAGGGAACTGGAGATTGGCTGTGAGGCTTTTGCAAGCTATTTCACAGATAAAGTCCTGTCATTCCACCATGACCTTCCGGCCACAGTTGAAACAGTAAGGGAACTTGAGGCTCCATGCATGTCTTCTTGTCAAGTTTTGGATTATTTCAGTCCACTCAGTCTAGAGGAGGCCAACAAATTACTCTCAACTGTTTGCCCAACCACTTGCAGCCTTGACCCGTGCCCGTTGTGGCTAATTAAAGCTGGCCACGACAGACTACGAGGCACTCTAAGGGAAATTATCAACAAGTCCGTCTCTGAGGGGCTGTTTCCTGGAGTAATTAAGGAGGCAGTAGTATGCCCTCTCCTGAAAAAAACAACTCTAGACCTGGCCAAATTGGCTAACTACCGGCTGGTCTCCAATCTGCCCTATTTGGGCAAATTGATTGAGAGGGTGGTGGTGATTCAGTTGCAGGGGTTTTTTGGATGACACCTCCACATTAGACCCCTTCCAGTCCAGTTTCCGACCAGGCCATGAGACAGAGATGGTACTGGTTGCCCTCATGGATGATCTTCGGTGGCATCTGGATCAGGGCAGTTCAGCTGTGTTGCTGTTGTTAGACCTTTCAGCGGCATTTGATATGGTCAACCACCAACTACTGGCCCAACACCTCACTGATACTGGGATTCAGGGGTCTGTCTTGCGGTGGCTCTCCTCATTCCTTCAAAGTTGGGGACAAAGGGTGGCAGCTGTCCCGTAGGCACCCCTAATATGGAGAGTGCCCCAAGAAGTGGTGCTCTCCCTGATGCTATTTAACATCTACATGCACCCCATTGCCCAGATTGCCCAGAGTTATGGGCTGGGTTGTCACCAATATGCAAACGACACTCAGCTCTATCTGCTGTTGGGCGGCCAGTCTGACTCCAACCTGGAAAATCTGGACCTGGCATTGAAAGCTGTGGCTGGTTGGCTTAGGCTGAGCTGACTGAAATTGAATCTGTTGAAGATGGAGGTTCTGTGCCTGATTCAAAGTGATCCGAGGGTAGGGATCCCACTCCCGACCTTTGATGGGGCGCCTTTGGTGCCAGCATTGGAGGTGAAGACTTTAGGAGTACTCCTGGATCTCTTCTTAACTATGGAGGGCCAGGTAGCAGCCACTGCAAAGTCAGCCTTCTATCACCTTCGGCTGATTAGGCAGTTGGTTCCCTTCCTTGAATGCAATGATCTGACAACAGTTATCATGCAATGGTCACTTCAAGATTGGATTACTGTAATGCTCTCCACATGGGGCTGCCCTTGTCTCAAATCTGGAAGCTGCAGCTGGTGCAGAATGAGGTGGCCAGGCTGTTGTTGGGCCTCCTTATGCGGGAGCACATCCAGCCTGTGCTACAGGACTGCACTGGCTGCCTATAACATACTGAATTTGGTTCAAGATGCTACTTCTTACCTTTAAAGCCCTATATGGTCAGGCACCTACATACCTAAGGGACTGCCTTTCCCCACATGTTCCCCAGAGAGCACTATGATCGGGGTCCCTTCTGGCCCCTGGGCCCCAGGGAAGCCAGGCTGGCTGTGACAAGGGCCAGGGCCTTCTCAGTAGCAGCTCTGTACTGGTGGAATGAGCTCCTGGAAGACATCAGAGCCCTGTGGGACCTTTTACTGTTCCATAGGGCTTGCAAGACGGAGCTCTTCCACCAGGCCTCTGACTAGGGAGCTGCACTATATATATTTAGGCCCTAGCCCCAATATCAATATCAACAGCAATATTGATGTTGTTATTAACAGTGTTAACATCTTTAGTACAGACAAATATAACCCAGACTATGATATTCGCTGACTGTATGTTCCGTTGGAAGCTGCCACCACCCGTCATCGCATATGCATTATCGCAACACTAGCACTTTGTATATTTTATATGTATACTGTTATGATTATAATATGTTTCGAATTTTATTTAAATCTGTTTTAGTTGTGCAATACTCTATTTTATGGAAGCCGCCCTGAGCTTGCCATGGCAGGAAGGGTGGGTTACAAATTAAATAAATAAATAAAATCAGTATCAAGGTTTTTTTCCCCTTTTACATCATTTTGAAGGATGTATCTTATGATGCTTTATTTGAATGATCAAAGCGCTGTGGTTTTCTGAATATAGTGTATAGCCCAGACGTCTTTCAGCAGTCTCAGAACTGTGCTATCCAGACCTTCTATGTTTACCAGAATTTATGAGCCATGACCTTTTAAAAATATTTCCATGCCCTCAGAACTAGAAACCAGATATATTTGCTTGGTGTGCCCCTTGTCCTATTCCTTTGCCATCCATCTCAACTGGTGAACCAATTCTTGTGCTGGTTGCCCCATTCTATCGTAGGTTCTAAACACTTTTTCTGCACACTATGTCACTTCTAGGTAGACTATATATGGGCCTTTAGGAACTGGAACTTAGAACCTTGTTGCTGCCTTTTTCAGCATGTTTCTGGGAAATCCATGAATGGGTCTTCCCATAGTTTGTTCTTTTTTCCCAAGGGAAATGGTTGTGGAAGAGCCTGATTCAAACTGGAGCACCTGTGTGCAGGCATAGGGAGTTAAACTCCTCTCTGAGCCACTTGTAACTGCAACCAACCCTTCTCCAGGGCTGTTAGTAGCCCTGGAAGAAGAAGAAAAAAACAATTTACTTTGTATGTATTTTTGCTCTGGTTGTAATTGCTTTAATATGTGTGTGTGTGTGTTTCAAGGGTGATTAATTTTAAATGGTTTTAAAATGTAATTTTATTATGTTTTTTTTTTTAATTTGCTAGCTGCTTTGGTGGCTCATGTGAGGAAAGAAAGACAGGATATACATTTTGTAAAATGATAAATAACAGCAGCAGCAGCAAATAAGAAGGTAAGCATCCTTTCTTAGCATGTCTATTTGCTCTTTCAGGAATGTGGCAGGGGTGGGCATTCAAAAATTTAAATAGCATGGGAGTTGGGGGATAACTTCTTGCAAGGCAGCCCCTATCCAAATCCGTGTCCTGCCAGTTGTTTGTTCTTTTGTTAATGTTTATGGAACATCCATTCATAGCTTGGGCTCTATGAAATTTCAGTAAGGCTTTTGATTTCAGTAAGGCTTTTGATAAGGTTCCACATAATATTCTTGTTGACAAATTGGTAAAATGTGGTTTAGATCTTATTACTGTTATGTGGATCTGTAGTTGGTTGACAGATCACACCCAAAGAGTGCTTGTGAATGGTTCCTCATCCTCATGGAGAGGAGTGACAAGTGGACTGTCCCAAGGATCTGTCCCGGGACCTGTTTTGTTCAAATGTCTTTATCAATTATTTGGATGAAGGAATAGAGGGAATGCTTATTAAATTTGCAGATGGCACTAAATTTGGAGGGGTAGCATGTACTGTAGAAGACAGAGCCAGGATACAGAATGATCTTGACAGGCTGGAAAACTGGGTGAAAACAAATAAAATGAATTTCAATGGAGATAAATGTAAAGTTCTGCATTTAGGTAGGAAAAATCAAATGCATAATTATAGGATGGGGGAGACTTGTCTTGGCAGTAGTATGTGCAAAAAGGATCTAGGGGTCCTAGTAGACCATAGACTGGACATGAGTCAGTAGTGTGATGCGGTAGCTAAAAAGGCAAATGTGATTTTGGGCTATATCAACAGAAGTATAGTGTCCAGATCATTTGAAGTGATGGTATTGCTTTACTCTGCTGTGGTTAGACTTCACATAGGGTATTGTGTTCTGTTTTGGGCACCACAGTTTAAGGAGGATATAGATAAGCTGGAAGGTGTCCAGAGGAGAGCAATAAAGATGGTGAGGGGTCTGGAGAGGAAAGGTTGAAGGAGCTGGGTATCTTTAGCCTGGAGAGGAGATTACTGAGAGGAGATATTATAACCATTTACAACAACTTGAAGGGTTGTCATATAGAGGATGGCATGGAGTTGTTTTCTATTGCTCCAGAAGGTCAGACCAGAACCAACAGGATGAAATTAAATCAGAAGAGTTTTTGGCTAAACATTAGGAAGAGCTTCCTGACAGTTAGAGCTGGAACAGGCTTCTTTGGGAGGTGGTGGGCTCCTGAAGGGCAATTTTTCTCCAGGCCAGTTTGGCTGGAGGTCCTGGAGGTTTTTTGTCATCTTCTGGGCATGGAACAGGGGTCACGGGGGGTGGGTGGATGGAGGTATTTGTGAAGTTCCCGCATTGTGCAGGGGGTTGGACTAGATGACCCTGGAGGTGCCTTCCCACTTTATGATTCTACGAAATCTCTGAAGGGTTGTAGCCAGGGCCTTTTTAAAAAAAGTTACTGGAACTCTCAAGAGGAAAATGAAGTTTTCAGTCTGTATACTTAAAACTTATGAAATCTTAAACATTTTAAAAAAGAATTCTGCCGAAGAGGTTCTGGAACTCCATTCTGGTGCATTCCCCCAGAAAAAAACAACCCTGGACTCGTAGCTTTAGGAAACCTTAGCCTTATATTTTTTATAAGTTTGCTACAAATACAGAATGTCTAATTTGCTATTCTCTGTTCCCCGTGGTATAGCACAATCCCTAGAGGAACCGTCATCCTCTATGTGAGAAACCTGTTAAATAGCAGTTTCTTGAAAGGCATCTCAGGGCTCCCCTCCCAAAAAAATGATTCTTCCAGGTTTTTAGGACTATGGGCAGAACTGAGAGGGTGCTGAATTGCATCACAGTACTGATTTCTGCAGAAAGCTACCTAGGTAGGTTTCCCCCCCTGTCAGATGGAGAATTAAGTTGAGCTTCTTCAAAACAATCTCTGAAATGCAATCTTTGTTCTAGAAATATCATCGTCTTACCTCCAATGACTGCAATATCGGCTCCTGCTGGAGAGCTTCCAATATTTGCGGCTAGAAAGAAAATACATAAGATCCAATGAGACAGGAGACCTCAAGTGATAAAATAGCCACAACAGTGAATGGAGTGATGCTGGTTTTAACCCTTCCATTGCTATAAAGAATGTGAAGCGACCAAACAGCAAAAAGCAACCTTTAAAAAGCCTCACTTAGATACTGAAAGTCAACAACATTATCCACATGAAAAATAAGTCACTGGGCTACTGGAGTGATAATGCTGAGACTCAGGGAAAGCTCCATGAAACATTGCAAACATTTTTTCTGGCAACGTCTCTTGTTTAAAATTCACATCTGCATTAAAAAAAAAAAAATCCTTCCCTTACAAGCAGAAACAACATGAAAGCAAGATGTAGGGTCAGGGTCAGCAAGATGTCAGGGTCAACAGTAAGCAAGTCCAGACACACTCTCCAGGAGAAGTTATGCTTTATTGGAATACTGTTCTGTTGCCAAGTATTGAAGGTACATTGTCAGGAATAGTGCAGGGGACTCAATACATATACTCTGATGCTTCACCTAGCTAACCAAATGAAATCCAAGAAAGCGTGCGGGAATTCTCCCGGCGGAATACTACATCATAAACGGGTATTCCCGGTCGCACTGCACCGACTGATGTGGGAGCATACCAGGGAGGAGGCGCAAGGGAGCATTCACACTATTGGCCTGCCCCTGGTGGAGGCACAGCTGTAAGTGGCTTTTTGTGATGTAATCTGACCCTTACCGGATCAGCTTGTTTGTGTTCACACTTTTGGGAAGTGGGATGAATGTGGGAACGCACTCTTCAGGGTTTGCTACCACTTCCACCTGGTATCTTTTAAACTCGGGAGGGAAATGTTACAAGACAGGGTGAGTACGGCTGGGGAACGCCTGACAGATGTACCCATGTGAACCGGCCCTTTAATCCATTTGTGAAACGTTTCTGAAACGTGCCTATCTCAGGCCAGACTGCCAGTCTGAACTCAGCCATACTCTTTCTAAATGGTGATAGAAGCCTAATTCTGCATCTAGCATTCACTCCGTTGTTGTTGTTTTTTTTTTTAAAACATTTTATTATAGGATATGTTTCACATAGTTAAAATTCCATCTTATAGATATCACATACCTTTTTTCCTTTCTCCCCACTCCCCCCAGTACAAGGCTTCCCGCAATGCTCTTGCCCCCTTATAAACTCTATTATCTAACTACCATTCACAAAATATGTCATTTCTGTTATCAAATTAGGTAACATTTTCGCAATCTTATCGTTCTTTTTCTTATTTTCTCCTTAATAACTGTCAAAGCAAATCAATCTATTTTTAACATCCCAGTTTTTCTCAAGATAGTCTTTAAAATCTTTCCATTCTTCAAAAAATGCTTCATCTTCTTCATTATTAAGCTTTCTTGTCATTTTGTCCATTTCAGCCATAAAAAGCATCTTCTTAATCCATTCCCATGTTTCAGGTATCTTTTCTTGTTTCCAGAATTGTGCGTAAGTCATTCTAGCTGTTGTGACCAAGTACCATAACAATGTTCTCTTGGTTACATTTAATTCTTCCAGTTTAAGTCCTAACAACAAAATTTGTGGATCTTTCTTAAAAGTACATTTCAAAATTTTCTGTATTTCATTATGAATCTCTGACCAATAACTCATGGCTTTATCACAAGTCCACCACATATGGTAAAATGAGCCCTCTTTCTTTCTACATTTCCAACATTTGCTAGACATACTCCCATTTATATTAGCAATTTTCTTTGGAGTCATATACCATCTATACATCATTTTATAACAATTCTCTTTGACATTAACACAAGTTGAAATTTTCATTGACTTTTTCCACAAACATTCCCATGATGCCATAGTTATTTCACTATTTACATTTACCGCCCATTTTATCATTTGTTCTTTTACAATTTCATCCTCTGTATACCACTTCAGTAAAACCTTATATATTTTTGAGATCATTTTTTCCCCTTTTCCACCCATATAGTCTCAATTTCATTATTCTTTGCCCTAAAGCCATAATTTCTCTTATCAGTTTTAAACAAATCATAGATCTGTCTATAATTCAACCAATCATAATCAAATTCCACCTCATCTCTGTCTCTCATAACAAAACTTTTCCCATCAGATTTTAAAAGATTTCTATACGGTAACCAATCTAATCCTTCATGTCTTGAATATGGTTTAATCACTTCTGCCGGCACTACCCGTTGTTTTACTAAACCCATATTGGAACAGAAAAAGATGTGGCTCAAAACCACATTCAAATATCCTGGGGCCAACACCATGCTGACCACAGAGTCACCCCTGAATGGCCATCAAATGGCCATAAATCTATGCAGCTGGTACCACCAAACTGAGAGATCAAACAAAGTGAAAGCAGCATGCAGTCTGGACACTGCCATAAAATCTGACAATCAATCAAAATGAAAGTGGCATGCCATGTAGAGGGGAATTTCTGTTCCACCGTGGGTTTGGTAAAACAGCGGAGTGAAGGCTAGATGAAGAATGGGCCTAAATGGCACTTTTGGGAAGTGGTGAAATTAGGGATTTTAGCCACCAGATGGGACCTGAGGATCCCCTGATATTATAGTTCATCTCCAGACTACTTAGATTAGTTTCCCTAGAGAAAATGGATGATTTGGAGGGTGGAGTCTATGGCATCATACCCCACTAGCGTCTCTGTCCTCCTCGGGCTCTATCGCCAGATTTCCAGGAGTTTCCCAACCTGCATCTGACAACTACACCCCCCCCATCCCCTGCTGGTGGTCAGGTGGGACCTGGCAATCCTAGGTGAAATGTAGGCTTGGGTCCTGCCTAGATTTCTGAGGCTACAAGGAGAGGTAATTTACTCCAGTCTCCCCTTAACTACAGGAGACCTCAGATTTTCCTTCAGGAACAGCATATGGGCTGCCACAGGAGGAAGAAATGGGCAGAAATTGTTCCCCCTCCTGTTAAGATTGAGGCAGAATCCAACCTACTGGCAGGTAGAAGTTAAATTAGCCCTTGCAGGGCAGGGGAGGGGGAAACAGGGCAATCTGGGTTTGCTATAATCAGATTAATGAAAGTTAGGGACAACGAACAAAGTCAAGCAGATATATGCAGACATATCCATGGGTAAGTTTTTTGCACTTTGAACCATAGACCTTTCATTTATATACGGAAAGAATGATCATGCAGCAAAAGGTACACTGTGGCTGCGGTCACCCACACTGAATGATCCACTTTCAATCCACTTTCAAGGCACTTTCCAACTGGATTTTTCCTGTTTGAATGGGCAAAATCCAGTTGGAACGTGGATTGAAAGTGGATTATTTAGTGTGTGACCAATTTCCCATTAGCTGCTGCTCCATCCTCGCTCTTCCTTTCCCCCTGATTCTATGTGTCAATTTCCCACTGCTTGCTGCACAGCCGCATTTTCCCCCACAGCTTCACCCGATTTCCCCCGCGTCTTCTCAGGTGAAGCCGTGGGGCAAAATGCGGCTGTGCAGCAAGCAGTGGGAAATTGACATGTAGAATCGGGGTGGGGGGGAGAATGAGGATGGAGCAGCGGCTAGTGGGAAATCAGTCTGTGTGGCCACAGCAAATGATTGGGGGGGGGGGAATGAATCAGGATCTGCATTATTTATTTTCTTTTATAGTCCTGATTTCAGGTTTTTTCCACCACCAGTATATTTCATGTTACTGTACAACACTGATATGAGATGCATCTGTGGTTAGGTATTTTTCCTGAGATATGAAAATAAAGTTGAATGAAATGATTTTAAGAAAATTAAAAGCAAACTCAAGACAATGCAGCTTGGGTCTGATTGCATCTTAATATCATTTGTAAACTTTGCACTCAGCAATGAAACCGTTTGTTCTCGAAATGCTCCACACAATCTGTGCAAAATGCAATTAAAATCCTGCCAAAATAAAGAAATGTGCACACACACATCTATATCATATTCATACAGAGATTATATGTGTCCACAAAGGGGGATTATAGTTACTTTGTAGTTTCTTTTGGCCTTTCAGATCGATTTGGTTGTACTAAGAGATTCTTTTTGCCTCCTCCCTCAGCTGTAACAGTTCTCACTGGTATTTTAAACTTCTGTCTGGGCTGTACCACATCAGACAGCAGTCAGGGAATTCGCAACATTGGGTGCTCCTACACATAGAAAACTGTCAGGAGAAAATCTAGGCTGGACAAAATGGACATCAATTTTCTGTGTCCAGGAAATATTTTGTGCAGATTATTCTTCAGCTGCACAAGCTGCCACCTGTGGCCTGAAGTGGTACAGTCCAGACACAGATGTGATACTATGGTTAGAACTAGGCATTGGGTGCAATCATATGTACTGGAAGCCGTGGCAGACATGTGATTCCCCTGCGGATTAAAGGGACGCAATCAGACAGACACATCTGTCTGGTGTCCCAGAGTTGGCGGCGGGACGTCCTTTCACGCCGCAGTAACGTGGTGAAGAGCTACTGCTGAAAACCCAGTATCATTGGGAACTGTGGGGCACCTGGTGGGAGGTATGATCATGCAAACGTGCGTCATTGCAGGCGGGGCAAACAGCCTCGCTTCCTGCCCACACTTTCTCCCTTCTGTGTGACTGCAGCCATTGCTTTCTATAAAAGAAGAGGGCTTTATTACAAACAGCTGAAACAGCAGTAAAGCCGGAGGGAAGTTATCTATCTAGGTCACTTGTCATAAGCAGGTACAGTATTGGTGGAGTGGCAGGCCCCTGCAACAAGGATGAATGTCTTCAGGGATCCCAATTGCATTCTCTACTGGATTATAATAACACTGGAGTAGATAACTTTGCAATTTAAAATCATATGAGTAGGGGAGTGGAACAAGCATGTTCTGTTAAGGATATGAGATAAGGAATTGGTTTGAAAGACATAGGATGGGCTGAAAGAAGGGGGAAACAAAACCACAGCCTTAATTACAGCCTTTAAAAAAATCCAGACTACTAAAAAGTTAGTGTTTTTCACAAAGAAAACCAAATTTCGGAGAAGACTTTTTTCCTTTTTCAATGTCCGATAGGATTTAATGCATTAGTTCTTTGAGAAAGTGTGATTTCCCTCTTGCTCTCTCGTTTGCTTTGATACCGTGTCTGCGATGGAGAATTCATTTTCTCTGTGGCAGCTATATAAAGAGTCGACGGGCCTTGTGCACCCTGTATTAATTCTTTTAAAACTCTTGGACACATACCATCCAGACCCAGTGTTTTGGTCATTTTTACTTTATTCATTAGCACTAGAACATCTTTAAATACCATTAGCTGATGCAGTTCTTCACACATCTTTCCTGAAAAATTTGGATCAGGAACAGGACCAACATCTTCCACAGTCAAGACAGATAACAAGAATGGCCACTTCCGTGCTGTCATTTTTGCCACTTGTTAGTCCCTATTGCTTTGGGTCCCATTGCCCTCCCCCTCCATGTTTCACTCCCCCTGGGACTACTAGAGAGAGCAAAACATATCTGGGGGGAACCCTAAAGCAATAGGGACAATCGAGTGACAAAAATGACAGTGCAGAAGTGGCCAATGCCTTTAGCGTATCTAGGGATGATGAGAGCTCATTAACTTTCCCCATTCCACCAGTGTTATGTACTGAGATCGAGGCAGCGTTTCCAAAACAAGTGATTCATTTATTCAGCTCAGAACACACAACACAAAAGAACCTTCACAGAACGATGCAATATATACATTTTGAACTAGCAAGGCCACACCCCCTTAGTACCATAATGTCCAATCACAATAGAGAGCTTAGGACCAATGGGATTCGTTCCCGCCATCGGTCACAGTCTTTCTGGATTGGTCTGTTATGCAACAGCGACCAATCCGACTGCAGGGTTTAGGATACTTGAGAGTCAATGGAGCTTGTGCCTAAAACTCTGGTTTAGATTCCATTGCATAATACATAAGTAAATACATAGCAAACCGTTTTCAGGTACAGTCAATACATATGTGCCTTCTTGTACTAAGCACTCCAATTTCCCCATCTCATCTCAGAGGCTTTTGCATCGGCATTAAGGTTGCCAACCTCTTGTTGGGGCCTGGAGATCTCCTGGATTTACAAGTGATCTCCAGATTACCGAGGTCAGTCCCCCAGGTGGTAGGCAATGGCTGCTTTAGTAAATGGACTCTGTAGTGTTATACCCTGCTGGGAATGGATAAAACAGGAGTTTCAAACTTAAGGCCTGTGGGCAGGAAGCAGCCCACCCATGGCTTTAATCAGGCCCCTGGCTCTTTTCTTTCCCTCCTGTCCTCACCCTTTGAAGCTTGAGGCTGCTGAATTTCCCAGATCCCTCCTCCCTCCATCTTGTCTTTGCCTGCTTCATCAGGAAGCTCTTCTGGGCTTGCAAAGTTTCAAAGAAAACACAGAATGGGTTTTTCCATTAAGGTCTCTGCGTCCAGATAGACTACTCTAAGTCTGTTTCCAGCAATAGAAACAGTGCTCTGGGACTGGAATAACAGCCCCTAGATTAGAATGGAGGTCCCTAGCAATAGAATCTGTGTTCTGGGACTAGAAAGGCAGGGCACAGAGTGGAATGACAGTCCTGGGAAGTAGCAGCAGCATTCCGGGAAAAAGGTCCTAGCAGACGGCAGCCCAAGGGGCTGCATAAGGAAGGATGGCCTACTTTGCAGGCTTGGAAGGAGGGAGACAGATGGCGGCATTTCCTGCCCATATGAGTATCTGGGATGGGAGGAGCCTTGTCTTTTTGACTGTTATACTCCCTACCATTGGGGCACTTTGTTGGAAATCAGTCGAGAGGAAAATTGTTCTCCTGCTCGTCCAATGGAGGCCTAGGTGGTTTTCTTTTGATGAGGATCTAGTTTTCGTGGTTTTTTGGGGTGGTGGTAGTTTAGGGCACAGGTCTAGGAGTCTCACAGGTCTGAGAGCCATTTTACCTTTCTTTTCAGTTAAACCCCCCCTTCCCTTTCCTGTTCTTTATCTTTTGCTCCTTTTGTGGGTCCCTTCGATTGGTGCTTAGCTTGAGAGTCACATTGCGGTCAGCAGCTTTGTGGGTGGTTGGGCACTGTCAGGCAGCTGTGTGCACAGGTGCCATTTTGCCGTGCAATTTTCATTGGGGTACAATGGCTTCAGGAAAAGGGAAGGGTCCTGCTAAGGATTCGCAGCAAGCACCTAAAGTTGCTGTGAAATCAGTTCCTGATGCTCACTCCTCGTCTATCGCAAGAGCAAACAGTCAGTGCAATAGAGGACAACCTTGTCGGGTACCATGTTGTAGGATAAAGGGATCTAAAATGTGATGATTTATACTGAGAGTGGCCATAGGTTTGGCATAGATAGTGGAAATGGCTGATAAAAAGTTTTCCCCAAAACCCATTTTTTGCAGTAAACAGTTTTGTACATACAGAAGCACTTGGCTGCATTGAATGAGTATAAATTCCCTGGGCCAGAAGGTATGCACCCAAGAGTACTCAAAGAACTTTCTAGAGAGCTTGCAGAGCCTTTGTCCATCATCTTCCAGACCTCTTGGAGGATGGGAAACGTACCACAAGACTGGAGGAGGGAAGATGTTATCCCAATTTTTTTAAAAAGGGAGGAAGGATGACCCAGGAAACTACAGGCCAGTCAGTCTGACTTCTATCCCAGGGAAGATACTGGAGCAGATTTTAAAAGGATCAATCTACAAGCATCTAAAGGACAACTTGCTGATCCAGGGAAGTCAGCATGGATTTCTCCTCAGCAGGTCCTGTCAGACCAGCCTCATTTCCTTCTTCGATTGAGTGACGAGCTTAGTGGATCGAGGGAATGCTGTTGATGTTGTTTACCTGGATTTCAATAAAGCTTTTGAGAGGGTTCCCCATGATGTTCTGATGGGTAGACTAGCAGGCTGTGGACTCTAGGATAGTGAGATAGATAGGGAACTGGTTGGAGAACCGCAATCAGAGAGTAGTTGTCAATGGCATTTCATCTGAATGGAGGGAAATGTCCAGTGGGGTGACACAGGGCTCAGTTCTGGACCCAGTACTTTTCAATATTTTTATAAATGATCTGGATGAGGGTGTGGAGGGGCTACTCGTTACATTTGCAGATGGCACCTAACTGGGAGGAGCAGCAAACACACCAGAAGATATAGAATTTAACAAGATCTGAACACAATGGAAAAGAGGGTGGATATGAAGAAGATGCAATTTAACAAGGGTAAGTGCTGAGTTCTACATCTGGGAAACAAAAGTGAGGAACATGCATACTGGATGGGTGATACACTTCTGAGCAGCAATGTGTGTGAACAAGATCTTGGGGCATGGATGGACTGTAAGTTAAATATGAGCAGCCAGTGTGATGCAGCAACACAGAAGACTAATACAATCTTGAGGTGTATCAACAAAGGTTGTTGTTGTTCAGTTGCACAGTGGAATCCAATTCTTCACGACTCCATGGACGACATCACGCCAGACCCTCCTGTCTTCCGTCGTGTTCCAAAGTTTCCTTAATTTCATGTTCGTTGCATTGATAACACTGTCTAACCATCTCATCCTTTGCCATCCCCTTCTTCTTTGACCTTCAATCTTTCTCAGCATCAGGATTTTCTCCAGTGAGTGCTCCCTTCTCATTTGGTGGCCAAAGTATCTGAGCTTCAGCTTCAGTATCTGGCCTTCCAGGGAATAGTCAGGGTTGATTTCTTTTAGGATTGACTGATTCAATCTCCTTGCAGTCCAAGGGACTCTCAAGAGTCTTCTCCAGCACCATAACTCAAAAGAATCTATTCTTCGGCACTCGGCCTTCCTCATAGTCCAACTCTCACAGCCATACAGTACTACTGGGAATACCATTGCTTTGACGATATGGACTTTTGTTGGCAGTGTGATGTCTCTACTTTTTATTTTGCTGTCTAGGTTTGCCATCGCTTTCCTCGCAAGGAGCAGGCATCTTTTAATTTCATGGCTGCAGTCACCGTCTGCAGTGATCTTGGATCCCAGGAATGTGAATTCTGTCACTGCTTCCACGACTTCCCCGTCTATTTGCCAAGGAGTGATGGGGCCAGATGCCATGATCTTCATTTTTTTGATGTTGAGTTTCAAGACAACTTTTGTGTTCTCTTCTTGGACTTTCAGCAAGAGGCTCTTTAGGTCCTCTTCACTTTCTGCCTTTAGAGTGGTATCGTCTGCATATCTGAGGTTGTTGATGTTTTTCCTGGCAATCTTAATTCTGGCTTGTGATTCATCCAGGCTGGCATTTCACATGATGTACTCTGCATATATGATGTACTCTGCATACATGTACTCTGGTGCATCCCCAGTAACGGTTATTGGCCCTCCTTCTAGTGTTTGTTTATGTGTTTTAATTTATTATTTATTTATTATTTCCATTTATATCCTGGCCACCCTGCGAACAGGCTCAGGAGGGTAAAGGGGAGATTTAGATGTGATCCAGCCTCAATGCGCAGTCTGCAGTTTTATATCAAAAGTATTTACATACTCAGAATCCAATTCAAAACTCAGAGTCTGGTCACACATGCCAGGTAACGCGGGGGGAGGGGGAAGAAAGGCTATTTGTGCCATATTACTTTGACCCACCACTGTGTGACCAGATGCAGCGGCGGGTGAATTGGATTTTTTCCTTCGCTGTGTGTTTCCGGTGCACTCCAATGAGGGATCGCTGACGCAATGGGAGCACGCTGGAGCGATCACACGGGAAAGTCTGTCTGTGGCTTGTTGCAAACCTGTTTGATACTGCACTTTCCTCAGTATTTTTTAACGCCACTTCTTCGGCAGGGTGAAACAGGTTGGCAATGGGTGCGGGACGCTTGCCAGATGTTGTAGTGGTTAAGTTTGGTGTAGTGGTTAAGTGCCCAGACTTTAATCTGGGAGAACCGGGTTTGATTCCCCACTCCTCCACTTGCACCTGGCTTGGGCAAGCCATAGTTCTGTCAGAGGTGTTTTTGAAAAAGAGCAGTTTCTGTCAGCGTTCTCTCAGCCTCACCTACCTCACAGGGTGTCTATTGCGGGGAGGGGAAGAAAAAGGAATTTGTAAGCCACTCTGAGACTCCTTTGGGTAGTGAAGGGCGAGATATAAATCCAATCTCCTCGTCCTCCTCGTCCTCCTTGTCCTCCTCGTCCTCCTTGTCCTCCTCGTCCTCCTCGTCCTCCTCGTCCTCCTCGTCCTCCTCCTCCTCCTCATCCTCCTCCTCCTCCTCCTCCTCCTCGTCCTCCTCCTCCTCCTCCTCCTCCTCCTTCTTCTTCTTCTTCTTCTTCTTCTTCTTCTTCTTCTTCTTCTTCTTCTTCTTCTTCTTCTTCTTCTTCTTCTTCTTCTTCTTCTTCTTCTTCTTCTTCCCATGTGATTGTGCCTGTAAAATCCACCTGGCATTCATGCATATCACGCAGCTAATTCTGCCTGTGATCAGGACTTCATATGTCTTTCAAGAATTAAGTTTTACCCATTATCTATTTAAATCGTTGCTGCTAACTCTGACACCCCACTGGAGTTAGCATCCACTTTCCTGAAGGGGTCATCAGGGTGAACTCATCAGTCTGACATGCTCTCTGCTGAAAACCCCGTTGCCGCCTTCTCTTAGATAGTGAAACTCATCAAGGCTGCTCTTTGAAAATTAAGGAACAGTTTCTCATCTGTCAATCTGGAAAGGAGACAGAATAATTTGGCCTCCATTTATATGCTAACTTATTACAAGGAGAATAATGGTGGGTCTGGAAAAAATAGCTCAGCCACACCGATCATTTAGTAACTGTAAAAGTCAAGGTTAAAAAAATGAAGATAAATACACTGTTTGCTTCGAAATCAAAACACTCACGATGCAACATTCTCTTTCTGCAATTAATGGCCTCTCAGATTCCATTCAGATGCAAATATTTAATTGCATCAGTCTGAGATAAAACTGACCCAAGTTTTTGCTGAAAGTGGTCTTTCCAGGGAAGCATCATAGTTACACTGAAGTATATGTGATGCATTAGCATCATTATGTTAATAAACTTCACATAATCCGAGCATCCCACCTTTGACTTTCAAATACAGTGGGGCTACCTTGGTTCATTTGTGCTGGTTTTGCCCCCGAAACCCCCCCAGTGGTTTAGTTTTCTTACTGCAGTCAAAAAAAAAAAAATCAAAGGAAGTCA
Organism: Gekko gecko; assembly: GCA_029375565.1. Lineage (NCBI taxonomy): Eukaryota > Metazoa > Chordata > Lepidosauria > Squamata > Gekkonidae > Gekko > Gekko gecko. The sequence goes on along the minus strand of JAPDNY010000003.1, from coordinate 78,247,961 downwards.
GTGTTCTCTATGAAATGGTGCCATCGGTTGTTGATTCAAGCAGACTTTTACTTTTTTATGTGTAGCTTCCAGAGCATAGATGCTGTTTTGTTTTAGATTCTCTAAAGCCAATGAACAATCACCACAGACTGTGGCCAGGAAAACAATAGCAATTCCTTGTTCATTTTGTAAAGAAAGAAGAAGAAGAAACAAAAAACAGGCAGTTCTTATGAAATTGAGCAATTTTTTTTTCTCGTCTTTGATACTGATACTCTGAGTTGCACTCATTCACTCATTGGTTTGAAATTTCTTTTCTAAGGGAGGATGCTTTATGCAAACATGCCCTTTTTTATTGCAAAATGTGACTAATATACTGTGGTCCCATTCACATGCAGAAGTAGCCACGTGATACACATGAATGACAGGTGGATTTTCTGGGCGCAATCATGTGAGAACATCTGGCAAGCATCCTGAACCCATCGCCAACCCGTTTCATACTGCCAAAGATGCGGAGTAAAAAAATACCGGGGAAAGGGCAGTAGCAAACGGGTTTGCGACGGGCCGCAGATGGACTTCCCCATGTGATCGCTCCGGCGTGCTCCCATTGCATCACTGATCCCTCATTGGAGTGCATCTGGAAACACGTGGTGGAGGAAAAACCCCCGATTCACACGCAGCTGCATCTGATCATGCTGTGGTGGGTCAAACTGATGTGGCACAAAAAGCCTCACTTCCCCCCCGTGTTATCTGCCACGTGTGACTGCACCCTTTCTGTGATATTTGCATTTTTTAAAAAACAAAACAAAAACATGAACATGGCTTAAATCCTTTGAAACATAGAATCATAGAATGTTAGAGTTGGAAGGGATCTTGCAGGTCATCTAGTCCAACCCCCTGCATCCTGCGGGAGCATAGCCAAAAGATAGCCACAACATACCCGAAAAATGGTCATCCAGCCTCCACTTGAAAACGTCCAGGGAAGGAGCATCCACCACCTCCAGAGCCAGGCTGTTCCACTGCTCAACCACTCTTACAGTTAGGAAGTTTCTCCTGATATCTAGCTGGTATCGACGCCCTCATAATTTCCACCCATTAGATCTAGTCTTGCAATCCGGAGCAAGAGGACCGGGCATTACATTTTATGTCACACATTTCTGCTAATGGAGGAGACCTCCATCACTGGAGCAGCTCTTCATCACCTCACCTGCAGCACAAAATACTTCCTCAAGTGCTGCTCCTGGGAATCAGGGGAGCCTCAGAAACAGCACAAGGGAGGAGCTCTGCGACAAGAGAGAGGAACTGGAGAAAATTACCAATTCCATTCACGGAAATTATCTACACAGCGGTGTCAAGCATAAGGCCCGGGGGCCAGAACCCAGGAGCAACTGGTACAACAGAGGGAACAAGAGGTTGCTGGGGGGGAGTGGGCGGAGCCACTCCAATTTTGGCTTCAGCAGGGTGGAACGACTTCCTCTGCAGCTGTCAAGCAGAACTCGTTCCCTTCAACGGCAGCCTCACTGGTAAGTCGGGAGCCACTGCAGTCACATTAGGGTTGTCAGGTCTGGGTTGGAAAATACCTGGAGACTTTGGGGGTGGATCCAGGAGAGGGTGGGGTTTGGGGAGGGGAGGGGAGGGGCCTCAGCATGGCACAATGCCAGAAAGCCCACCCTTCAAAGCAGCCATTTTCTCCAGGGGAGCTGATCTCTGTCAGTTGAGGATTACCTGTAAAAGAGGGAGATCCCCAGGCCCCACCTGGAGGCTGGCAACCCTAAGCCACATTCATGCCGGCTCAGGGTTCCAAGGCGAGGTCAAACACCTCTCTGCTCAGCCTGCAGCTCTGAGACTGCTGTCCTGGATGGCTCTGGGGACTGGCATTTGCACATGTATAGTGATCCTCTGCTGTGGCCTGCTGGCGGCCATCGCTAACACGATATTCCCACCTCCCATGCAGCAGCTGTGCTTTGGCTCATGGGGGGCATTCTTTGGCAGTTTCTTCCATACATCAGGGGCCTAGTCCTGCCACTGAGTATGAGACTCAATGGCCGGGCCTCCCTCCCCATGGACCACCCGGTGGCCTTCAGGTTTAGGCAGCTGCTGCATCATGGGGAGCCATGCTGGTAAACTCCAGTTGTCTCTGGGCCTCTGCCACATGAGTGGCCTTGGGCACATGGTGGCTGCCCCCAATGATTTGGCAGCCTTCAGCCTGGGGTGGCGGCTGCTGCTGCATGGGGGTGGTACAGCTTGCTGAAAATCTCTGGCTTGAATCCCCAGCATCGCCCCACCATGGATCATCTGGCAACGTTGGCTGGAGATGGCCACTGGTGCTTGGGCACCTCCAGCTTATCGGGCTTTGCTTGGCCTGGGACCTGCTGTGTACATGGCCTTAGAACTGGGACACTGCCAGTGTTCCCTCTAAGCTGAGTTAGTGTGAGATTGCTCACAGTTCTTTAGCTTCTGGCTCACACATTTTTGTCTTAGCTCAGGAAGGATGGCTCCAGAGCAAACTAATTTATGCATGAGCCAAATGGCTCACTCACCACAACTTTAATGCCAGTACCTCACAAAGTAGAATTTTTGCTCACAAGATTCCACAGCTTAGAGGGAGCATTAGTTAAGCTTGTTTCCCCAGCCCCCATCTATGGTGGTTTGGGAGCAAGGGAAAGCTCACAATACCCAGCCAGTTAGCATTTTCACCCTGGGGCCTGGGCTCACAGCACTGGCAGCAGTAGCAGACTGGGGAAGGGGTTTGCTCCCCCTCCAGGCAGTGTGAGAGCATTTGCCCAGTGCTGCACCGTTGGCTCTCCAGTTTGACTATGCGGGTTTTCCTGTGCACCACTCCCCCCCAGCCCATGGGACGTTGCAGTGAGGCGTCAGATAGACTGCCATGTTTCAGCACCTTGCCCAGCATACTGTATTCATTGTCCTTGTTTCTTGTTATCACTTTGCTTGCTTGCGCCTAGCCGGCCAGCTGTAACTGTGGGAGAATTCTTCGCACCGCCTGTTATCTGAGTGGCCTTGAGCTAGCGGCTTCGGTATGCCCTCTCAACTGATGGAAATATACCAGTCTCAGGTAGCCAGATGGTGGGTGGGGGGCAGTTCTCCTGATCATTATGTAAACTCCCACCGGGAGCTTTCCCGCACGCGCACTAAGTTTTCATTCGCTAGTTCAGCATATGCAACATGCTATATCTTTACCCATCGAGGCCCAGTTGGACATTCCTGACAATAACTCTGCTACTATGGGCAACATCCTGGTATTCCAGTAAAGCATATCTTTGGTTGAAGAGTGCCTGGACTTACTTGCTGTTGAACCTGACATGAGGACACAGTGACTCAGAGCTTACCAGCTGCTGTCCTTTATAAAGTTTCTCTCTCCAGGACCCGGCATTACATTTTATGGCACACATGGCTCAACAAAGGGCCAATCTGCATTTAGCATTTTTGCCAAACCCACACTGGAACAGAAAAAGATGCAGTTCAAAACCACATTCAACTATCCCGGGCCAACACTGTACTGACTGCAAAGTCACCCCTGAATGGCCATAAAACAGCCATAAATCTATGCAGACAGCCACCATAAAACCAGAGATCAAACTGAGTGAAAGCAGCATGCAGTCTGGACACTGCCGTAAAATGCGACACTCAATCGAAGTGAAGGTGGCATGCAATGTAGATGGGAATTTCTTTTCCAGTGTGGGTTTGGTAAGACGGCGGAGCAAATGCTAGATGCAGATTGGGCCAAAGTCACATTTATGTCAGATCTGGGCCTTATAACCAATGAGCGACACCTCTGCTCTACTGGGTCCAACCCATAGTAAGGGTTGAGACGACAGCAGGAAGTAAAGGACTTGGGTATGCATTTCTTTTCAAGCTAATGGAAAAAAATCCCACTCATTATAAATAATGAATATGAATGGATGAACAAACCATTGAACAAATGAGTTTCTCTCCCTACCACCACCACCCCCCCCCCGGTGCTTGGAAGTCTAGTTTCGAGACTTCAGTCAGATACTTAGTTTAGGAAGAGAGGAGACAGCATGAAATTATCTCAGTCAAAATGACCTTAAGTTGTGAGGAGAAGAAGAGTTGGTTTTTATACCCCATTTTCCTCTAACCTAATGTAATGCATTGAGCCCAGACCATACTTCGGCTGAAGCTCAATTCGGACAGAGCTCCAGGATCCATAACAAAAGTGGACTAGGATCCTAGAATGGACCAGCAGGGAGACAGGGATCCTAGTGTAAACCAATGGAATAACAATGTAGTGTATATAGCCAATCGTGGGAGTGGGTGTGTGTGCATAAATACCTTGCTTCGGTCAGGGATTCTCAGTCTTCTTTTCTACTTGCTGAAATCACAGATAAATGATGGGCTGATCACTCTACACTTCTGAACCCAGTATATGTCACCTAAGGAGTCTCAAAGTGGCTTACTAGCGAGGTCCCTCCCACTCTCCACAGGAAGTATGTTGTGAGGTAGGCGGGGCTGAGAGAGTTCCGAGAGAACTGTGACTGATCCAAGGTCACCCAGCAGGCTTCATATGGAGGAGTGGGGAATCAAACCCACTTCTCCAGATTAGAGTCCACCACTCTTAACCACTGCACTATCCTGGCTCCCAAGAATTGTCTTGGTCCATTTTTCTTCCTGCGCTATTTCTAAATCTATGGATTTCTTACTACATTTCTAGATCAGTGGATCTGGAAAATATTTACTGATGCTGTACAGAAACCCTCCCTTCTCTGGGTTCCATATTTGCCTGAGTTAATTGTTTTCTCCTTGGGACTGAGTGTTTTCAAGTCCTGTTTTATGCTTTGCTAGGGCTGCCAGCCTTCAGGTGAGGCCTGGAAATCTCCTGGAATCAAAGTCATCTCTAGAAGACAAGGACCAGTTCCCTGGGAGAGATTGGCTCCTTTGGAGGGTGGACTGTATGGCATTATGCCCCGCTGAGGTCCCTCTCCTCCCCAAACCCCACTCTCCCCAGTATGCATCCCCAAATCTCCAGGTTTTTCCCAACCCAGAGATGGCAACCTTATGCTTTGCTATAGCTGGAATGTGAAGGCCTCCTCCCCACAATTGCTGCAGAGTTTGGTGAAGTGGTTAAGTGTGCAGACTCTAATCTGGGAGAACCGGGTTCGATTCCCCACTCCTCCACTTGCCCCTGGCTGGATGACCTTGGGCAAGCCATAGTTCTGCCAGAGCTGTTCTTGAAAAAGAGCAGTTTCTGTCAGAGCTCTCTCAGCCCCGCCTACCTCACAGGGTGTCTGTTGTGGGGAGGGGAAAGGAAGGGAGTTTGTCAGCCGCTCTGAGACACCTTTGGATAGTGAAGGGCGGGGTATAAATCTAATCTCTTCTCTTCTTCTTCTTTTTCTTTCCTTAGTAGAACAAAGTTTCAGTCCAGTGGCACCTTTAAAACCAACAAAGTTTTATTTGAATTATACACTTTTGCATGCCAGCACACCTCCTCAGATACCTTAAGTGTGTGTGCCCACGAAAGCTTATACTACGAATAAAACTTGGTTGGTCTTAAAGGTGTCACTGGGCTGAAACTTTGTTCTGCTGCTTCAGACCAAAAGGGCTACCCCCACCTGAATCTTCTTTCTCCCCCTTCGAGGAGTGAGAATTGGCCTGTCTGATCACCAGATTTACATGCAAGAGGGAACAGCAGTGAATCCCGATCAAATCAACCTTGTGACCGCAGCCTTAGGGATTGAAACCTAGGGGCGCTAAATGCAAGCTGCTGTCTGTTCTACCACAGTTCTTGCCTTGTTGAGGTTCTAAATATGTCCCTTAGCCTGTTCCCTGGGTAAGAATTTTAATTGTCTCTAAAATGGGGACTTTTTACCCATTGACAGGGAACCAACTCCCCTTTGGGCTAGTGGCTCCATTTGACAAAACAGTGGATGGAAAATAAAGTCATTGCTTCCAAAGCGTGCTTGCCTTAAACCGACTGTAAAAACTGAGACCCTTTCTTCTGTTTGTCTGAAATTTGGCAAGGAGGTTTCCTTTGGTGAGTAGCACATTGGCTGAAAATGTAATTTATATTGGATGAAAAGTTATAGCTAGAAGGAGGGGGCCTTCACATTCCAGCTATAGCAAAGCAATGGAAAACAAATAAAACTGAATTAATGCAATAATAAATTGCAGGGGGGGGGAATGAAGAAGCTGAAATTTTTAAAAATCCTAATGAAAGACTGAGAGCATAGAATAAGGCAAGGGATTTAATAACATTGCTATCCTAAGCATGACTAATCAGACTACTACTCATGACTATTCAATGGGACTTACTCCCAGGAAAGTGTTCTAGTATTGCAGCTTGGTGTAAAGAGACTGATTTCTTTTTAGGGAAGAGAAAAATGATGCTGTTCTATAGGATATCTTGCCAAAGGTACTTTTCATTTGGAAACTTTCAGCAAATATAATGAAGCATTTTCATGGAATTCCCAAATACTTTATGTAAGGCAAAGGAGAAAATGCTGTCCAAATAGTATTTGACCAATACTATTAGAACAAATCTCTCTTTCTCTCTTTACCCCATCTTCCCTCTGTGCCCTGCTATAATGCCTTTGCCTGATTTTAGGGATTTAGTTGTTTATTCCCAATCTGCCTATTCCTTGCAAAGGGAGACCAGTTCTGATGTCCTTTTGAAATTTTGCCAGAAGATGTAATTGTGTCTTTGGATGCCATTGGCTAATATGTGGTGATGTCACAGGTGATTTGTCCAATCCATTGTCCAGGCAGCTGTTTGCAAAGACCAGCTTTGCAAACCCAGCTTTGCATACATAGGAGTTTGGGTTAGAATCATAGAATCATAGAGTTGGAAGGGACCTCCAGGGTAATCTAGTTGAACTCAGTTGTTATGAGGGCCAGATCTGACATAAATGAGACCTTTCGGGCCGGGCCATGTGTCTCATAAAATGTAATGCCAGAAATAAAAACTTTATAAAGGACACAAACACAATTAAAGATTTTTTAAAAACTTAAAATAAAACTTAAAACATTAGCACTCTTGCAATTTTTTTTTATTTAACAGTCTCTGATAACTGACACCTCTTGCTTTGAATTATTGCATCAGAATTTGGAAACAATGTCTGTCCTGTAGCAATCTTGAGTATGCTGTTCAGGTGTTGTTCAGGTGTGTATCTGTAAGTAGAAAACCTACTTTTGATTTATTGACATTCACTACAGAAACCTCACGGTCAATGCTTTAAGCCTAAGACCCAGAGGAAAACATGAAATAGCTGGGCATTGTGAGCTTTTGTAAATAAGTTGCTTCACAAGCTGGTCAAGAACATTTGAAGGCACCATGACACAGGCTTCACATGCTGGTCAAGAACATGTGAAAGCACCATGACACATGTGTTTGTCTATAAAACTACAGTCTTCCCCAGATAATAGCTACAACTCCTGTGTGGCAGCGCAAGAACAGAGAGACTGCAATGTATATCAGCCTACTATCTGGAAAGTCTAGGTTCCAAATCCACAGTCTAAAAAGGAAATGTGCTGGGTGAACTTGGTCTGGACACACACACTCAGCCAAATCCACCTCACTGGCTTGTTGTTATTCCTCATCTAAATAGTTCACATTGCTTTCCTACTGAGAAAGGCTGGATCACGAGGGCATGAATACAATGAAAAAGGGGAGGCAAACCCAGCTGCACCCAGGAGAGCCCTGGCATAATGAGCCCAACAAAACTCTCTCTCTCACACACACACACACTCACACACACACCCCAAAGTTTTGGGTACAAAGAACATAAGAGAAGCCAATGTTGGATCAGGCTAATGGCCCATCTAGTCCAACACTCTGTCACACAGTGGCCAAAAATACCAGGTGCTATCAGGAGGTCCAGCAGTGGAGCCAGGACATTAGAAGCCCTCTCAGTGTTGCCCCCCCCAAGCACCAAGAATACAGAGCATCACTTGCCCCAGCCTTAGAGTTCCTAGCTATACCTTGTGGCTAATAGTCACTGATGGACTTCTGTTTCATATGTTTATCTAATTCCCTCTTGAAGCTGTCCATGCTTGTAGCTGCCACCACCTCCTGTGGCAGTGAATCACTCTTTGGGTGAAGAACTTCTTCCTTTTATCCGCTCTACTTACAAATACATTTCCTGACCCCAAAGTGGTGATCAGCATTTCCCTGGGCTTGTAAGAAAGGGCCATAAGAACTAATCACTGATGCAACCCTTCCTGCCCTCCCTCTCATGATCTGCCTAAGTTCACAGAATCAGCATTGCTGTCAGATGGCCCTCTAGCCTCTGCTTGAAAACCTCCAAAGAAGAATCCTGTTCTACTGAGGAACTGCTCTAACTGTCAGGAAGTTCTTCCTAATGTTTAGCCAAAAACTCTTCTGATTTAATTCCATCCTGTTGGTTCTGGTCTGACCTTCTGGGGCAATAGAAAACAACTCCATACCATCCTCTATATGACAACCCTTCAAGTAATTGAAGATGGTTATCATATCACCTTTCAGTCATCTCCTCTCCAGGCTAATCATATCCAGCCCCTTCCACCTTTCCTCATAGGACTTGGTCTCCAGACCGCTCACCATCTTCGTTGCTCTCCTCTGGACATGTTCCAGCTTGTCTACGTCCTTCTTAAATTGTGGTGCCCAAAATTGAACACAGTACTCTAGGTGAAGTCTTACCAAAGCAGAGCAAAGTGATACCATTAATTTGCATGATCTGGACACTACACTTCTGCTGATACAGCCCAAAATCGCATTTGCCTTTTTAGCTACACTGCTGACTCATGTCCAGTCTATGGTCTACTAGATTCTTTTTGCACATACTTTTTGCCAAGACAAGTCTCCCCCATCCTATAATTATCCATTTGATTTTTCCTACTAAATTCAGGATTTTACATTTAGCTCTATTGAAATTCACTTTATTTGTTCTAGCCCAGTTTTGGGGGCGTTGAATACAAATAAGGGGGCAGTGGAAGCATAAAGAAAGAAGAGTCCAGAAGCAGCCTTTTGGTGGTAGGCCAAATAAGTTTGGGAACCTATGCCCTAGACTGATAGTCCTGGGTGATTTCAATCTCCGTGCTGACAATGCAACCTCCACTCAGGTGTCATCCATGGTGGCGCTAGGACTCTCCCAATATATAATGACCCCTACTCACTGGGCTGAGCACATGCTTGATCTTCATGGTGGGAGTTACTGTGGACTGGATTACTGCCTTGGCAGTACCATGGCTGGACCACCTTGCCCTGAAGGCCTGTTGAATTTTTCACCCCAACCCTGTTTGGGTGGCAAGCATATTTTAGCTTGCCCACAGAGCCTAATAGACCCTATGCGGCTTCAGATGGCTCAGTGGGATCCGCTGCCCCCTGGCAGCTTGTTAGATGAGCTTGTAGAGGATTGGCATAGCCAACTCTCAGCAGCTATCAACGAGATCACTCCCCAACGCCCTCTGTGCTCTCACTCTAGGCTTGTACCCTGGTTCACCCAGGAGTTGTGGCTTATGAAGCAAAGGCTAAGACAGCTAGAGAAACAGTGGCAGCATGCTTGCGACAAAGCTACAAGAACATCTTACAAGACTTTTATGAGATCCTATGAGATGGCAGTCAAAGCCGTGAAGAGGGACTATTATGTGGCTATGATTGTGTCCGCGAGCTCACGCTCAGCCCAATTATTTAGAACACTTTGGTCCATGACTGTTCTGCCACAGGGCAGACCAAATGTCAGGGAACTGGCCATTGGCTGTGAGGCTTTTGCGAGCTACTTCACAGATAAAGTCCTGTCACTCCGCCATGACCTTCCCACCACAGTTGAGACAGTGAATGAACTCGAGGCTCCATGCACATCTTCTAGTCAGGTTATGGATTATTTCAGTCCACTCAGCCTAGAGGAAGTCAACAAGCTGCTCTTAACTATACACAACACCATGTATTGCCTTGCCCCATTGCCCATTATAGCTAATTAAAGCTGCCGCAAGGGGTTTTGAGGTGCTCTAAGGGAGATTATTAACAAGTCCCTCACAGAGGGACTGTTCCGTAGGGCACTTAAGGAAGCGGTGTTCCATCCTCTTCTGAAAATTCATCTTTGGTCCTGGCTGAATTGGCAAATTAATGGCCGGTTCCAATCTGCACTATTTGGGCAAAATAATAGAGAGGGCTGTGGCAATTTAGTTACAGAGCTTTTTGGATGATATTTATTTATTTAAACTTTCAATTTCTATACCGCTCAAACCCTGAAGGGTCTTTGAGCGGTTTACACACAAATATTAATCAATACAAGTCCTAATCTAGGGCCACATACAGGGGGGGGGTGACAGACCTACCAGACACCTTTTGTAGCGAGTTGTTTTGTTCTGTTGTCTGCAGACGACATCTTCCTGGCGCTGGTCTTGATTTTTTACGACTTTCTGGCTATTGCAACACCTTTCGAGTCTGGGCCGAATGCGCGTTCGCGCATGCTCGCTGTCGGCCTCTGTCCATCAGACTCCGGCCTGTCGCGTCGCCCCGCCTCTGCGCCTGTTGGTCCAGCCTCCTCTCGCTCGCCAGCCTCGCCAGCTGCTGCCATACTTCTCTGCCGCTGCCGCTCGCCTCTCATGCTACTCCACAAGGGATGGGTGCCCCTCCGCTCTAAGAGCAGGTACCCAATTTGTCTATTTGCCTTTTTTTTTACGGGCTTTTGAGCCGCTGGGTGGGCGGGAGCTGGGACATAGGGCCGGGAGCTCTCTCCGGCCGCGGTGGGGCTCGAACAGCCGAAGCTGCTCGTCCAGATGTTATGCAGGCTTCACTTACTGCCTGCACCACCGCTCCCACCAAATGATGCCTCCATTTTAGATCCCTTCCAGTCCAGTTTTCACCCAGGCCACCGGATGGAGACAGCATTGGTTGCCCTCACGGACGAACTCCAAAGGCATCTGGATCGGGGCAGATCAGCAGTGCTGTTGTTCTTGGACCTGTTGGCAGCATTCAACACAGCTGACTATCAGTTACTGATTCACCACTTTGCCAACACTGGAGTCCAGGGGTCTGCCTTGCAATGGCTTGCCTCCTTTCTCCTAGGTTGGGGACGAAGGGTGGCACTAGGGAACAGCTACCCCAAAGGCACCCACTGAACTGTGGAGTGCCTCAAGGGGCGGTGCTTTCCCCAATGCTATTTAACATCTACATGTGCCCTCATGCCCAGATTGCCCAGAGGCATGGGCTGGGATGTCACCAGTATGCAGATGAGACCCAGCTCTATCTGTTGTAGGGCAGCCAATCTGACTCTTAACTGGAAGATCTGGACCAGGCATTACAAGCTGTGGCTGGTTGGCTTAGGCTGAGCCAGTTGAAATTGAATCCGATGAAGACGGAGGTCCTGTGCCTGAGCCGGGGCGGCCCGAGAGTAGGGATCCCACTCCCAACCTTTGATGGGGCTCTGTTGGTGCCAGCATCAGAGGTTAGGAGCTTGGGAGTGTTCTTGATGCCTCCTTAACAATGGAGGCCCAGGTAGCAGCCACTGCCCAGTCAAACTTTTGCCACCTTTGGCTGATTAGGCAGCTGGTCCCCTTCCTTGACCACAATGACTTGGCAACAGTGATTCATGCAATGGTTACCTCAAGATTGGACTATTGGAATGCTCTCTATGTGGGGCTGCCCTTGTCTCAAATCTGGAAGCTGCAGCTAGTGCAAAATGCTGTGGTCATGCTTTTGATGGGTCTTTCTATGTGGGAGTGCTGAAGGCATTGCACTGGCTGCTGATAGCATACTGGATTCACTTCGAGGTGCTGGTTCTCCCATTTAAAGCCCTTTATGGTCAGGGACCGACATACCTTTCCCCATATGTTCCCCAGAGAGCACTGTGTTCAGGGTCCCTAAATCAACTGGCTCTCCTGGGTCCCAAGCACACCACTGTCCATAACTAGGGCCAGAGTCTTATTGGTGGCAGCTCCATACTGGTGGAATGAGCTCCCAGAAGAGATCAGGGCCCTGCAGGACCTTTTACAGTTCTGCAGGGCCTGCAAGATGGAGCTCTTCCACCAAGCCTTCAATCAAGGAGCCACCTCCAATAACAACTGGAAAGTATAGAGCCCTGTCACCTTGTTTTCATCACCTACAGCTTGTGCTTGCCGCATATGCATAAATAGACCAATGAGCTGACCATCAAGACAGACCACCAAATATATCAACATGACTGTTACTGCCATCTTAAGCAATATTATTTGTATAGATCAGTATTAGTACTTTAGGATAATGAATTTTTAGAAGGTTTTATAATTCTTACAATTGTTATTTATGATCCAGCTTTGGCAGGAGGGCGGGGTATAAATTGAACAAACAAAGACAAGCATTGATTAAACTTAAAAATTTACTTTTTCCCCACCATAGAGAACAATGGAGGGAATAGGGGCAATCTGTTTGGGGGCCTATAGAATTGGACCCCCTGATCCAATGTTCTTGAAACTTGGTGGGTATCTTGGGGAGAGGCTCTATCAGCTACCCTGTGAGTGTGGAGCCTCTCCCTCAAACCCCTTCCCTCCAGCCCCCAGAATATACCCTATGTTTTCACCATTGACTTCAATGGCCCATAGGATATAATGGGGTTGAAATTGACATTCGGCTGCCTGGAAGACTCCTGGGTACGCTGGCTGGGGGTGGGGCTTGGCTCCTGAGCTCCCCAAGCTGTGCTCCGGTGCGCTCCACCCCAAAAAGACCCCTGCATCCTTGGCTATAAGGCCCTCCTTCCACTTTCTAAATGAGTCTTTTTTATTTCTGAAGTCTTTAGAAAGCTGTTTATGGAGCCACGTTGGCTTCTTTAGTCTCCTCCCATTTTCCCATCTCATAGGAATGGTGTGTGATTGTGCCTTCAGTATTTCACTTTTAAGAAACTCCCATCCCTCTTGAACTCCCTTCTCCTCAAGTATTTCTGACCATGGGATTCTGCCCAGCATAATGTTAAATTTGTCAAAATTTGCTTTCCTGAAGTCCAACCTATATGTCCTACTATGTACAGCTTTACCTTCCCCGAGACTATAAATTCCAAAATTACATGGTTTGCCATGATTTTTGTGTGATGGCTTTTCTTTCTTTTTTATTGCAAAAACATTACAGTACAAAATACCAAAGCCGTAGTCAAAGAAGAAAATAGACAATTTTGTAGGGATTGCTAAATTTAGCCATAGGCTAGAAACTTATATTTGAGATCTTTTATGTTTTCCCATTCAAATTTGTCTATATTCATTTTTTTCAAGTATCGGATACCATTTATCCAAAGGATTCAACAAGCGGCTTTCAACATCCTCAGGGTCGATCCAGAGGGAGATTTTTTCTAGCAGGAAGAGGTCCCAGACTTTGTGCAACCATTGTTGCGTTGAAGGAAGAGTGTTTGCTTTCCATTTGCTTGCTAGTGAAGTCTTTGCCACTATTATTAAGATGTTAATTAACTCTTTGCTTCTTTCAGGTGGACTGTCTGCTGGCCAAAGGTGGAGAAGAATCAGCGATGGATCAAAAGGTAGGGTATAGCCGGTTAAGGTGTGTATGGAGATAATGATTTGTTCCCAAAATTTGGCCACATGGGGACACTCCCACCAGTTGTGGAAAAACATTGCTTTCTGCCCACACTGTTTCCAGCAGAGTGGGGATGACTGAGGGTAGATATGGGAAAGTTTTACCGGTGTGAAGTACCACCTGTGTAATACCTTGAGCGCTGCCTCCTGGATGGATTGCAAGTTTGAGATTTTGGCATGTGCTTTCCATATTTCATCCCAATGGTCTGGCATGAAGGTGCGCTGGATGTCGCGATGCCATGCATTTTGGTACCTGGGTGGTTTAGTGTTATTTAGTTCTAGTAGCTCTCTGTAAATCCTGGAAATCAGGCCTTTCTTACGTTCCTGTTTCCATAGCAATTGTTCAAAGCAGGTAAGAGGCTTCTTTAGGTTAGGCTTAATCTGGCCGTCATCCAGGAGGTGTTGTAGTTGGAGGTATTCCTACCAAGCGACTTTAAATTGGAATTTTCTTTCTAGGTCAGATTTTGGTGTCACTGTACCATTATTTAATAGGTCCACTATTTGTGTCGCACCTGCTGCCTTCCAACTTCGAAACGAGTTGGAGTTATTAGCAGGAGGGAATCTTTTTTTGACCTGTGAATTTTTGTATGATGTCTTGCTAGTACAAACCTATCTAGTGGTTCTGAAACTTTTGGAAAGAGCAAAAAAAAAAAAAAAGACAGAAGAACTCTGCTGCTTGAGGTATGTGATATGCATTCCTTTTAAGCCTAATGACTAACCAGATACAAAAGTGATACTCAAAATAGACAATATGATACTTTTACTGGATCAATTTCACTTCTAAAAAATCTCTGAACAACTGTGACTTTAGCAACATGTCATATTTTTTTGAATAGCCTCCTGCCATAACATGGGCTATAGCAAATTTAATGTGGAACCCCTAGGCATCCAGATGACAGTGGATGCCATAGAGGCATTAGACCAGACCATTAAGCAGTGACAGAACATGCCATTCATTTCCCATTGTTCGCTCTGAGCTTTCAGAATTAGGGTCGCCCATGAAAATATGTTCCTTGACCTCCCTGGATAATAGCAAATTCTATCACCCAAGAATAATCCAAGTTCTCTTGTGTCATCCAAGCCCTTTTGTGACACTTCCCACATCTCAAAGCAGTGTTCATGAAACTCAGTGACTTTAAGGGTCCAAACATAAGATTACTTGGCACAAAGAGGGCAAAAGTACATCAGAAGTACACTTTCAAGCAATTACATCTGAGGGAAAAAAATTGAGGGTAGTCTTTAAAAATTCCACACACATAAAAATTCAGAAGTGCTACAGATGGAGCTCCAAAGCATAAGACAATCCACAATTTGGTGAAAATTAAACTCCTTTCTGGCCACTAGCCATCTGCCCATGCTGCCGGGGGCCGCCTATGCCTCCCTTGTAGGATGGGACCAGATGTTTCTAGGCAGCATCCAGGGTCCAGTGGAGGTGGGGCCAGTCCTCTTCAACAGCTGGCTCCCTTCCCTCCTCCTCAGTTGTCGCTTGAAGCTTAGGGGTGAAGGAGCTGCATTTCACTGCTCTGTTCCATGGGCCTTGGCAGCAGTCCTCAGCAGTGAGTGGCGGCATGATGGCCTTTGATGGCAATGTGTTGGCAATGGCAAGTTGCAGCAGTGGCTCTGATGGGCAGCAACTTTTGGCAATGGCACCTTATTCGATTAGGCATCTTGACAGAGGAGGTGGCCTTCAGGGTGGCAGCACCTGGTGATAGAGGACTTCAGCAACATGGGCCTGAGGCAGCTGAGGCTGCTTTTGGAGCCAGAGCCTGTGGTTTGGGGGGTGGGGATGGCTGTAAGCCAGTTTGGTGTAGTGGTTAAGTGCGTGGACTCT
Organism: Gekko gecko; assembly: GCA_029375565.1. NCBI lineage: Eukaryota > Metazoa > Chordata > Lepidosauria > Squamata > Gekkonidae > Gekko > Gekko gecko. The sequence continues at coordinate 78,232,648 of JAPDNY010000003.1, read as the reverse complement.
CATCTGGGAGAACCGAGTTTGATTCCCCATTCCTCCACTTGCACCTGCTGATGTGACCTTGGATCAATCACAAGCTCTGGCACAGCTGTTCTTGAAAAAGAGCAGTTTCTGTTACAGCTCTCTCAGCCCCACCTACCTCACAGGGTGTCTGTTGTGGGGAGGGGAAAGGAAAGGAGTTTGTAAGCCGCTCTGAGACTCCTTTGGGTAGTGAAGGGTGGGGTAACAATCCAATCTCCTCCTCCTCCTCCTCCTCCTCCTCCTCCTCCTCCTCCTCTTCTTCTTCTTCTTCTTCTTCTTCTTCTTCTTCTTCTTCTTCTTCTTCTTCTTCTTCTTCTTCTTCTTCTTCTTCTTCTTCTTCTTCTTCTTCTTCTTCTTCTTCTTCTTCTTCTTCTTCTTCTTCTTCTTCTTCTTCTTCTTCTTCTTCTTCTTCTTCTGTAGCTGGGCTGTAGCTCCTGTGGGCATGGTGAGCACTGTGCCTTGTGTCCATTCCCCTTTCCCCCTCATTGTGGGTGGCTGGGGCTTGGTGGGCCACCCTTGTCTGTAAGGTGGGACCCCTGTGGCCCACTTTCTTCTCAGTGCCCCTGAGAGGCATTGGGCCTTGTTCCCCCATCCCATTCCTGGTTGTCAGGCCTGGATCAGGCTAGTAATCTTCAAAGCTTATTTGTTGCCCTTGGTCTATAATGGGGCTGAGGGCCTGTGTTAGGCTGTGGGGTTATTGTTAGTGGCCATTTGCCCATCCAGGCCCCTGGGATTCAGGTCTTTAGCGGATTCTGGGGTGGTTGGTCTCCAGGGTCCGGTAACCCCGCACTGGAATGGTTTACTCTACAGTAGGCCTACCTTCTGGGATAAATGTGGGGCAGCTAGTGGGGTGGTCTGCCATTTTGTGTAAGGGAGCAGCCCTTTAATTTTTGTGACTTGCTGGGGCTTATTGACGTTTGCTGCATGGAACCATGGCACCTAAGGCTGGTCAAAGGGTAAGTAATCTGCCCCGAAAGCCCCTCCTAAGAGGACTGCTCCTGCCCTTTCTTTGTCTGATGAGGGTAGGGTTGCTAGGTCCCCCGGGGGGCGGAGAAACCCCTGCTCAAGAGGCCTGTTCCCCGCCAGCCTGGATTGGGCCACCGGGGGAAACCCCAACCCCAAAGTGTGTGATGTGCACAGCGTGAAGACACCACCCGGAGGTGATATCATCACATCGGGCACGTTACTGGGGGTGCTCTATCATTCGAGGGAAAACCCTATCGTTTCACCTAGAATGATTGTGGCCCCACCCCCAATGTGCCTGATGCGATGGCGTCACTTCTGGGTGGTGTCACCACGGCATGCAGGCTTTGTGTGCACACTAGAAGACTCCCAGCCAGGGACAGGACTCCCCCCGCTTTCAGGTAATTTCCACTCGGCAATCCTAGATGAGGACAATGGGGATGATTGTCGTTTGATGGCTCTCGAGCAGGCCTCTGGAGTTACCCCTCCCACTGTCCATTTGCCAAAGGCAAGGAGAGCAAAAAGGAGACTCAGTTTTCTTCTGAAATGCAGTTTCAGGCTCCTATTTTAACTAGACTTTCTCTCTAGGGCCACTTCCACACTGTCATTTTTGTCACTCTTTTGTCCCTATTGCTTTGGGTCCCCCCCCCTCCTTTCCACATGTGTTTGGATCCCTCTGGGAGTACTAGAGAGAGCAAAACTCATTGGTGGGGCAGAAGCCCTGAAGCAAAAGGGACAAACGAGTTACAAAAATGACAGTGCGGAACCTGCCCAGGGACCAGCGGTGGAGGGAGGCTGCATGAGGTGGCTATTGCTGCTGCTCAAATGCCTTCTGAGCAAGAGGTTCTGAGGTGATGACACTGGCAATGGGGGTGCAGGGCACGGCTGGTGAGTGTAGCGCCACATGACACCCTGGGCTGGTTTGGCCTTGGGGGCTCTGGGCTCAGCCATCTGCCTTCAGGTCTCCATCCTCCACCCAGACACCTGCTCTTCCCATAGAGTCTGCCCCCACTCCGCCTTGAGCCTGGGCTTCAGGACAATGTAATTCCCCATGGGCATGGGGTGGGTACTCAGGACAGAATCCAGTGGAGCCTGTTGCACCCTGGGAGTTTGGGGTTCCAGCCCACCCTATGCCTTGGTGCCTGCTAAGGCATTGCCTTTTAGGGACAGGTCCTTGCCCTTGGGCAATAATTTGTTGCCAGCCACTTGGGATAAAATCTGTAAGAGTGAATTTATTGATGTCTTCTCCCTTCTGTATCGAGAGCCTGAAAAGAAGGATAAGGAGGACGTGGCCAACAAGGATAAAGAGAGGTTTAAAAAGTGGAAGGTGGATAGGGCTTGGGCCAATTGGCTGCCCAGATTCTTCATATATGCTGGGGTACTATCCTGTGCACAGACCTGGCATGCTGCTTCCCTGACAGTTGAATATCATATGAATACCATATGTGAGGGGTATACGGTGTTTACTGGCCCAACGTGGCTGCAGTATGATGAAAAGTTTTGCATGTGTCCTGCTATGAACCCCTCTCTCCAATGGGACCAAATTCACCAGCCACTATGGTTGCAGGTGATGTCACCTGCACAGCCTAACGCAGGTGATTGCTTGAACAGTGGCCATTCAGAACCCCGTTACCATTCTGCATCCAGCTCCCCTGGTCCTGCAGGGCAGGTGGTTCAACCCTGACTGCTTTGCTGGGGGTTTGGTTCCCAAGGAGTCTGTGCCAGAAAGGAATGTCAATATAAGCATGAATGCCCCTTGTGTGTGCCCCCTAAACCTGAAAGTGCTTGAGGTGTGACTGGGCAAGTATTCTAAAAGGGTGGATGTGGCATACTTGTTCCATGGTTTTCAATTCAGTTTTCGGATTCCTCTCCAGGGCCCTTGGGCCCTGTTTTTGGCCAAAATTCTTAGTTCAGTTAGGGGCCTGGAGCAGGTCATTTGAGATGAGCTGGTGATCTGGGGAAGTCAGCACGGATTTGTCCCCAAAAGGTCCTGCCAGACCAACTTCATTTCCCTCTTTGATTGAGTGACAAGTTTAGTGGATTGAGGGAATGCTGTTGATGTTGTTTACCTAGATTTCAGTAAAGCTTTTGACAGGGTTCCCCATGATGTTCTGATGGGTAAACTAGAGGGCTGTGGACTGGACTCTAGGATAGTTAGGTGGATAGGGAATTGGTTGGAGAACCACGCTCAAAGAATAGTTGTCAATGGCATTTCATCTGAATGGAAGTAGCTGTCCAGTGGGGTCAGTACTTTTCATTTTTTTTTATAAATTATCTGGATGAGGGTGTGGAGGGGCACATTACATTTGCAGATGACACCAAATTGGGAGGAGCAGCAAACACACCAGAAGATAGAGATAGATTTTAACGAGATCTGAACACACTGGAAAAGTGGGTGGATTGAACAAAATGCAATTTAACAAGGATAAGTGCCAAGTTCTACATCTGAGTAACAAAAATGAGGAACACACATACTGGATGGGGGATACACTTCTGGGTAGCTGTGTATGTGAACAAGATCTTTGGGTATGGGTGGACTGTAAGTTAAATATGAGCAGCCAGTATGATGTAGAGACAAGAAAGGTTAATGCAAGCTTGGGGCTTATCAACAGAAGCATAACATCCAAATCACAAGATATCATATTCCTGCTGTACACTGCGTTGGGCAGGTCACACCTGGAGTATCGTGTGCAGTTCTGGAGGCCTCACTTCAAAAGGGATGTGGACAGAATGGAACATATGTAGAGGTGAGCGACAAGGATGATTGGGGGCCTGGAGACCAAACCCTATGAGGAAAGGCTGAGGGACTTGGAGATGTTTAGTCTGGAGAAGAGGAGGTGGGGGGTGGCAGGATTGCTCTCTTCAAGTATTTGAAGGGCTGTCACTTAGAGGAGGACTGGGAACTGTTCTTCTTGGTAGCAGAGGATAGGAATCACAATAATGGGTTTAAATTAAGGGTGGGAAGGTACTGGCTGGATATTAGGGAAAACTTTTTTACAGTAAGAGTTGTGCAACAGTGGAATCAACTACCTAGGGAGTCTTTAAGCAAGCATCTGGACAAGCACTTGTCAGGGATGCTCTAGGCTGACTAGATGGCCTGTATGGCCCCTTCCAACGCTGTGATTCTCTGATTCTCTGACATCAAGTCTGCCTTTCGCCTTCTCCCAGTGCACCCTGATGATTTTGAATTGCTTGGCTTCTCCTTTGAGGGACAATTTTATATGAATAGAGCCCTCCTTATGGGACATTCTGTGTTGTGCACTGCATTTGAGCACTTCAGTTCATTCCTGGAATGGGTGATCCGGGAAAAGTCTGGTTTTTGAGGCATCACACACTATTTCGATGACTTCCTATTAATGGGGCTGGTATGTTCAGGACAATGTGGGGAGCTCCTTGCGAGTTTTCTGGAGCTGGCAGTGGATCTCGAAGTCCCACGAATTCAGTAGAAAAGTGCAAGGTCCAGTTCAAAAGTTGACCTTTCTGGGAGTTGAGCTGGACACAGTGGCACAATTGTCCCACTTGCCCGATAGTAAGGTGCAGGATTTGTTTGCTAGGGATGTCACTTTCCTGTCTAGGTGGAAGGTGACATTGTTGGAGCTGCAGCAACTAGTTGGGCCTTTTTATGGTGGGCTCTGTGGGCCTTTTTATGATGGCTCTGTGGTGCTATGACTGGCTTTGCAGCATAGGACATGGATTACGAGTAGTATGTGTGCTGACCTCATGGTCTGTCATGAGTTTTTTGAGTTCTTTATCAGTGTGTCATTTTTGAGGAAAGACCTTAAGCTTGAAGCCGAGCTTCAGGTCACTTCTGGTGCTGGGGGTTCCTTAGGATTTGCGGTCTACTTTTGTGGACATTGGTGAATAAAAATGGCCCGAGGACTGGATAATAGTTGGTTTCAACTGAGACCTCACCTTCTTCATTTTTTCCCCTATACCAGTGGCAGTTTGGCTGTGGGGCAATGATTTTGCCAACCACAGGGTCCACTTTTGGTGTGACAATCTTGCTGAGGACACTTTTGGCTTGAATTGAACAATCATTGAAAGGCAGTTTCTGGAACAGAAATTATTATCAGTGAAATATCATTCAGCGTATGATTGGATCTTGGGAGGCCTCATTTATACTTTTATTCTATGCCTAGTAATTTCACTTTGGAACAATTCTTTTCTGATCCATGTTGTATTCACACAGGGTCCACTTTTTTGTGTGACAATCTGGTGGTGGTCCACGTCATTAATTCCCTATCATCAAAGTCACCATGGATCATGAGGTTGGTGAGGTCCTTCACTCTACATTGCCTTCAGCTTAGCATATTGTTTTTGGCCAGACATGCCAGGTGTGGATAATGGGGTGACTGATGCTCTCTCTCACAAACAGATGGAGAGGTTTCATCAGCTGACCCCAGAAGCTGACCAGTAACCAGTAAGAATCCTCCCAGAGCTAGGCTGCTTGGAAGACTGAGGTCTGCAGAGTGATAGGCCTGTCTGTAGCCCCCGGCACCAGGAGAGCAGATGATTGTACTGTGCAGCAGTTGGAGGAGTTTAGGTCGGAGGTTGGGTAACAGGTAATTTGGCCCCTCCCAGTGGAATATTTTGTCTACTATTGTGTTGCTGTGCGGTCCGTTAGGGGCCGTCTTTTTGCGTTGGCCTTTGCCAATAAGCCCTTAGGTTTTTGGGAGGATATTGGCAACTTCTGATTAGGGAAGATGCTGGAGGGGTGGACACAGGAGTCTGGCTGATGGGTGGACACAAAGCAGTTAATCTCCCCTTCAAGCCTCAAGGAATTGTGAGGACTATGGCAAGGGCATAGACTTTCCAATTTCCCAGGGGGCTGGGGTTGGGCCAGAGGCATTACTATGCTAGGTCCTTAAAAGAACCAAGGCCCTATGACATCATAGGGAGGAACCAGTGACATCACAGACCATTGGCACTGGCTGCCTAGAGCATACTGGATTCAGTTCAAGGTGCTGATTCTTACCTTTAAACACCTATACAGTCAGGGACCTACTTACCTAAGGGACCATCTTTCCCCATACATTCCCCAGAGAGCACTAAGATCAGGGTCCCAAAACCGTCTGGCTCTCCCAGGCCCTAAAGAAGCCAGGCTAGCTGTGATGAGGGCCAGGGCCTTTTCTGTGGCAACCCCTTACTGGTGGAATGAGCTCCTGGATGAAATCAGGGCCCTGTGGGACCTTTTACAGTTCCACAGGGCCTGTAAAAAGGAGCTCTTCCACCAGGCTTTCAATCAGGGTGCCCCCTTTTAATATCTTGGCCCTGGCCCCAGCATCAGCACTAATCTAACAATTAACAGCCTGGCAAGAACCCAGAGTATGGTGGTAGTTGACCATTGGATGCTGAGAGAATGCCGCCATATTTTATTAATATTTATGTTCCTCAAAATCTAAATTTTATATGCTATGGTTTTAATTTAACTTTTATGTCTTAATATATTTTGTTGTTTTAATATTTATATATACTCTGTAAGCCGCCCTGAGCCTGCCATGGCAGGGAGGGCGGGATACAAATTTAATAAATAAAATAAAATAATTGTCATGTGCCATGTGGGATTTAGGAAAGGGCTCCCCAGAAATTAGAGGGGCCTGGGAACCCTCCTAGCCATGCCCCTGGGCTGGGCTAAACCTAGGAAAAGGTGGGAGTTGGCCAGTGGTTATAGTGGTCCTGCTGTGTCTGTTATTTAAATTCACTTTTAGAATAGTCACTTTAAGACCTGCAAATATACATACCATGTGTATAAGACAGACAAATGGTCACAAATTTGAAAGTAAGGAGGGCAACACAGAAAAGCCTGTACGGGAACATTTTAAAAAATTTCCTGGACATTCATTTACAGGATTCTTGTTTCTGCCTTATTCATAAGGGTCACTTTGTACTGAAATCTACTAAATTATGGCATCACAGATGTCTTTGTTTTTGATAAATGCATGGCTGAAGTCTGTGAGCCCGAATACCAAACAGTTGCTGTGCACTCAATTTCTGAGCAATGTACAGAGTTCAGAGTAGCAGCAATCTTCTTCTCATTTCAAACACATATCCTACAAGTGAGTACAAGTCCCAGAGCACTGAGCCTATTCCCAGGGACTGTCATTCCACTTTGCAACCTGTCATTCCAGTCCCAGAGTACTGAGCCTATTCCCACCAGGGGCTGTCCTGTCATTCCACCCTGTGACCTGTCATTTCAGCCCCACAGCACAGATTGTATTGCTAGGGATCATCATTCCACTCTGGGGACTGTCATTCCAGTCCCACAGCACAAATTTTCTTCCTAGGGACTGTAATTCCACTCTGGAGGCTGTCAGTATAGTCCCAGAGCACAGATTCTATTCCTAGGGACTGTCTTTCCACTCTGGGAACTATCATTCCAGTCCTAGAGTAGCCTATTTGAGCTGAAAGACCTTAATGGAAAAACCATTCCATATTTTCTTTGCAACTTTTTTTGTGCTGCAATATATTTCAGTGAAGCCCATGCAAGTCAATTGGCATTCCTGGCTCCTATAATCTCAAATGGGCCTTCAAGCCTCTCCCATTGTTTCCAATGGGCAATCCTATCATTCCTTTTATACATCTCAGTTAGTTGTGCCTTTGAAACAGTATCACACCATTTTAAGTAACAGCAAAATGAAGAACATGAACGTGTATAGAGTGCACATTTCTTGCCAATGTTCTTTCTGGGCTGCACACAGTGCAAAAGGAAATTTTAAAAGTCTTCTGATCTTTATGCCCCCCCCAATCTTGTTCATGCAGATAGACTCACCATTTAAAAATGAAATGGGAATTGAAAGAAGAGCTTAGGAATGGTTGAATGAGCCCCCCTACTACCATGAAAAAAACACACAACTGTTCTCAATCAAGGATATATAGACCCAAGTAAAATAAAACCTTCCCCAAAATGTAAATTGGAGCCCAGCAAGTATGTTGGGCCCAACAGACACTTTGTAATCTGATTGTTGCTTCATTGAAAGTGGGTGTAGACAGCTAGGTTTAAGGACTATACTTTCTTTTCCAACAAACACCAAACATATTCAAGAACTGATATGTTCTGGATATAAAAAAATCTTGGTTATTAACATAAGAACATAAAAGAAGCCAGTGTTGGATCAATGTTGGATCAACATTTTATTGCAGTTGCACATTGTCTCAACATCCTCAGTGAGTTATCTACTACGACTCCAAGATCTCTGTCTTGGTCAGTCTCTGCCAATTCGGACCCCATCAACATGTATTTATAGTTAGGATTTTTGGCTTCAATGTGCATCACCTTGCACTTGGCCACATTGAACCTCATTTGCCACACTGATGCATACTCACCCATCCTCAACAGATCCCTTTGGAGTGCCTCACAATCCTCCCTGGTTTTCACCACCCTGAACAACTTCATATCATCCACAAATTTAGCCACTTCACTGCTTACTCCCAACTACAAATCATTAATGAACAAGTTAAAAAGCATCAGACCGAATACTGATCCCTGTGATACCCCACTGCTTACCACCCTCCACTGAGAAAATTTCCCATTTATACTCACTCTCTGTTTCCTATTAGCCAGTTTTTGATCCACAAAAGGACTTGTCCTTTTATCTCATGATTGTTGAGCTTACTTAGGAGCCTTTGATGAGGAACTTTATCAAAAGCTTTCTGGAAGTCAAGGTAAACAACATCTATTGGGTCCCCCTTGTCCACATGTTTGCTCACCCCCTCAAAGAACACTAACAGGTTAGTGAGACAAGATCTTCCCTTACAGAACCCATGCTGCATCTGCCTGGAGCATGCAGAGATACAACCAAAAACCTGATGGATCCAGCTGCAAGAGACCTTCTCTTCCTGTCGCAAGGAATGTTATCAAATCTATTTCCCCACTCAGCTTTCCCTGTCTCCAGAGATCCCTAGCACAGACGTGTTGAACTCATTTGTTATGAGGGCTGAATCTGACATAAATATCACCTACTCGGGCTGTAAAATGTAACACAAGGTACCGGAGATGATTTCAGATGCTGAATGGCAATAGCCAGCTTGATCATATTGGGTGTGATATGCAGAGGGGTAGTAGGAGTAGAGATACCAGCACTGGTAACGAGACAGGAAACCTAGGTCTCCATTTGGTACAAGAGGATTCAGTCTAGGAGGATGCAAAGAATAAATGGAAATAAGTCTGAAGTGACTCATAAAAGCACATACCCTATCACAATTTTGTTAGTTCTTAAAGGTGCTACTGGACTCTTACTTTTTCTACTGCTATTACAAACCACAACATTCAGAAAACCGTGGGGGAACATTTTAACCTTCCAGGACATTCAGTTGCTGACCTAAGAGTAGCAGTTCTCTTACAAAGGAATTTCAAAGGGAGATTAGAGACCGCTGAATTGCAACTGATAATGAAGCTCAAGACAATGCAAACTCCTGGACTGAATTGAGACCTACCTCTATCATGTCACCCCTCAGTCGTTGTTTCTCCGAGCTAAAGAGTCCCAAGTGCTTTAACCTTTCTTCATAGGGAAAGTGTTCCAACCTTTTTATCATTCTAGTTGCCCTTTTCTGCACTTTTTCCACTTGCCCAATAGAAAGGCATGCTTGCCTGTTGATAACAGCAGCTGCCAGGCTTGCTCATAGGGAAGAACGCCCTTGGCTTTAGTGTGTCCCAGCCTGGACAGTCTGATCCCCAGGTGCCACTTGGCACTCTTGCAGCACAGCCCCTCAGCACACCTGAGACAGCGGGGGACTCATTCCCAGTCACTGCCCCACCCGCAAGCCTAGGTCTCTTCATGGGCACTTCCAAAGCATTCCCCCCCTCCATGGCCTGCCATAAGACATGCGGGCAGAGCAGGCGCCGGGAGCCCAAACAGGTGTCGGCAGGAGTGGGGCTGAGCCACCTCCCATGATGCTGGCAGGCGGGCAGCGAGGGTGGGTGATCCTGTGGCCCTGGTGTGTGCTCTGCCACACTGCCCACCAAGTTTACCACGGGTCCTTTTTGCCCCTGAGCCTGGGCCAGAGGAGGAGGTGGGGACAGGCAGGAGTGGGGCGGTGGGGAGAGAAAGCCAGCTGGGCTGCCCAGGCTGAGACGAGGTGCAAGCCTGCCAGGCCCTTTGGCGTGCCTTCTTCTCGGGTTGTGTGGCCAGAGGTGCGGTTCTCAGTTAGAGGGAATACTGGCTGGCACTGGTTGCCCCGGGGGAGGATCAGTATGGAGTAATGGTTTGTTATTCCAGCACTTGGATGGTAGTCCTTTGACTTAACATCAGTTTTGGGCTGTGACACCCACGCCCTTTCTAAGCTTGGGCTGTCAGTAGTGAAGTTTGAAACACATTTCTTTTAGACTGGGGTGGCCTTCATGGCTGCAGCCATGGACTATTCTGCCCCTGAGATTCAAAGGTTGGGCAGGTGGTGTTCAGCAGCTTATAAATCCTATGTGCAGCCTTTAACATTTCCTGAGTTGTCATTTTTGGTTAATTGTTGTTTCCTTCTAGGTGCTGTTGTTTCCAGTGAGAGGAGATGGGTTCTCATCCGTGGCCCCAGTTTTGTCTTTTTGGCTGCCCATAAGGCTCAGAGAACTACCGTCAGCTCTCAACTTCGGCTCAGTTAATGGGCTGGTGTTGAGTGGCACGGGTCCTAGGGCCTACACTGGTCGGGCCTCATGCCTTTTTTATTTCCTGGGGCTCCAGGCCCTCTGCCTCAGGTGTCGGTTATTCATCTGGGTGGCAATGACCTTGGTGTTGCAGGCACTTGATGACCTGCAGGCCATATAGAGCATTTGGCCCAGGGTACTGATAGTCTGGTCAGACATGATACCATTCCTCATTTGTGGGATGTCTGGGACCCTATGGGTATTTGACTGCCGAAAGGCTAAAAGGGAAACGAGAAAGGCTCTGGAAGGGGGGTTGGGCCGCTATCTGCTGCACCTGCACATTCAACCAGAGTGCACAGGCCTCTACAGAAGGGGCATGACCTTTTCTTGGAGGATTCATGGCAAGGACTGTGGGAGGCATTGGGCCTCTTGGTGGGTTCAAGGGCCTAAGCCAAGGCTTGGCCTTGGCTGTGGCAGGATTGTGCTGGGTGACTGATATGTGACTAGTGGAGCACCAATTAGCACCCCCAGTTGGGGGCTAGGAGTCTAGCAGGATCAGCCCTTGGGTTGTGAGATCCAGGGTGTGAGGAATGCAGACTGCCCTTTGGGTTCATCTTGTTTGATCTTCCGCTTAGGTTGTGTGGCTTGGTGGTTGGAGCTCCAGGGCAGGGCCTGCTTGTTGTGCCAGTATTGTGAGTCATGCCTATTGGCATGAGCTGGAAGCAAGGTGGATTGTCTATTTTATAACAGAGGAGCAGGGGTCTAGGATGACCCCCTGGCCTTGATCATGCTGCAAGTTAGTTTTGCCCTTGCTGTTAAAATATAGGTTAAAAAAAGCTAAACAAAGTGGCTCATGGTTTACCCAGTTTCTTGTGTCTCTTTATTCGGGGGTGGGGGGTAATCACAAGATGGATGATAACAAATGGTGGCACTCATAATATGAACATTTGTGACATTTAAATATCACATATTCATTTTATGATTATCATCCAAGTGTTTGTTGTGTCAGTGAGGCCACTGGGTCACATTATCCTAGCAAAAGGCTTGCCTAGATGTTGAATATAAGGGAAGATCTACCAATTAAATAGTGATAGGAAATGAGGCATATAAAGCTGAGCTGGGAAATGTAAACATTTGAATTTGACGGACAGCCAAATGTTGTCTTTAGATACGTCGGCAAAATAGGCCCATATCAAACTAGAGACTCTGTGAATCTGATCCAAAGTGATTTTCAATTAAATATTTTCAATTAATCATAACTACCTTAAAATGATTTTATTACAAAGGTAGACCCTGTTTATGATTCTGTTTTGTTTATGATTCAGTATTTATGATGGAGGAAACAAAGCTGCCTGGATAGGTGGGTAGCAAGCAATGAAGGTGAAATGAACAGATCTGAGGCTGTGAGGAAAAGCACCCTGATTTCTTCCCCCCAAGGGTTAACATGAACTTTGGTAGGCCTGCTCCATCTTGCAGGTGTCCATAATTGGGCCTCCCTGCCTACGCCAGCCTTCAAGGCTGGATTCAGGAATTTGTTTTTTAACTAATCCTGGGAACCTGTGTTCAGTTCTGTAACCAGATGTGAGGGGGGAAGCAGGGGCAGATGTCAACTTCTTGAGGGTTTCTTCAAGTGAGCTCCCTGATTGGGTTTGAAAGACCACCTGATGCCAGATGGCAAAAGACTATAATTGAGCCATAGAAAAGAGGGAAGCCATTTACTCTTTATGATTTGACTTGCCCATGGCTTGGACTATGCTAAGCCCCATTGTGATGGACTGCTACTGTGACAGACTGACAAGGGTCAATGCCTCACAGAGTCTGAGAATCTTTGAATGACAGGCTGTTCAAACAGAATTCTGTGGAGAGCATCAGTTAAGAAATGACAGTTAGGAACTGACAGTTGAAGAAGGGACAGTTTATCCCTGACTGTGGGATGAGAAAGTGGCAGAAGGAGTGAGTGTTCTTATGTTCAACATCATTGTATCACTGATGGCTTGCAAGGGACTCCCAAAATGGCATCTCTTGCCAGATGCCAGCCTTGGGCTGTCAGCACTAGCCACATTATTCTGCTGTATGCATTGACCAGGCCTCAGTTGCGTGGTGGAAAAAAAGAGCTATGCCTACTCCTTCCACACGTTTAAAGGAATGTGCCAGCCAGCATGTATATACTGGGCCATAACTGATAGCCAATGTGGTATAGCTGTAAGGGTATGGGATTGGGGAGGCCCAAGTTCAAATTGCTACTCTGTGGGGCCTCATCAACTGCCTCCTGCAAGGCAGGTGGAATCTTACCCTCCCTCAAGGCATTTACCACTCCCTGGACCCGGCAGTGCAATCCATGATGGACTAGAGTTGAGAATAGATTGGTAGGCCTCTTGTCAACGCCCTTAGATTTCAGTAGCTGAGAATCATCCAGATAACATTCTGAGATGTGTTTGCATAAATAAGAGTCTTCCGGTTCTGAGTGGATATGAGTGATCATTTCAGCAAAATGCCTTACAAATAAGACAACAAACTTCTGAGTTAGCTATATTCCCGCTGTGAATGATTTGATGGAAGAAGCTGCTCACATGAGAAGCTACATCTTAAGCCCCGATATGAATAGAATCTTGAAAATGTAAAGTGTAAGACTGGAATTTGCCCCCAGTCAACACTGGAGGTGTCTGTTATGCCTTTGGGTTATCTGTAGAACATATATTTGACTGGTCCTTGGGAAGTGCTCCACATTTTTCAAGATTTACTACTTGGTGCCGCTAGAAAGCTTAGAGATGTTGTGCAACCATCCTTTCACTCTTGGGTGATGATTCATACTTTGAAAACAGGGCCGTATAATACTGTGGGGAATTTTATATCCCCTGTGAAATACAGTACCACCCGGAAAGTGTTTTATCTTTATATTACTTCCCTGGCCTTTGAAGACAGGCAAAAACACCTTCCTCTGAGAAGCCAACAGTAAGGTGGTATCTCCAAACCAGGCCAAGAGACAATTGGGGGTGCTTTCCCATGCCCCAAAATATTCATTACTGGCAAGACAAACATCCATTTAAGTAAAGCTGCAGCACATATTTGTAAAGTTGGGTGGGTATGCCTGTGTGCTGCCTTTTAGTCCCCAAGTTTTTAATTGGAAAGAAGGACTGGATATGGAAGAGTCCCTGATCTTACATAAAAATATCAAGGGATCCAAATCCACAGAAGAGGCATTTACCAGACAAACATAGCTTCCTTGAGCATCACTTTTTAGTGATGAGGAGGCCCTCTGTCAAGGACCCAAGCCTGGGTCCTTCTGAGCCACTACCCCCTGGGCAAGCAGGCAGCATTCAAAACTGCGGGTGTTCAAGGTTATCTGCATACAAGCAACCAGACCTTGGTAAAATACATAAAGGTTTATTAGATACTTAGTGGTTTACCAAAAGCGCTTCATGTCTAAATAAGGATTTGAAGTTGTGCTTCCCATAACCAAATACAGAAAATTCTATGCAATAATAAAATAACAGTTGTTTGTGGCGCGTCGGTTTTGGACAATCCTCAGGGGAGCTCCCACAGATCACCGAATTTCCAGGTCCTTAAGAGGGGATCCAGACCGATTTGGACCCCACTGAACCTTCACAGAGGGGTGCTCTTTGCAGAGGACTTGATCCGGGGCTGCTCGTGCACGGCAGTGCGTGAAAAAGCCCCAGATCATCCTGAAGCAGGGACCTACGAAAAACGCTCTTTGGCAGCCATTGAGCAAAAAGACTTGATCAACCGCCTGTAAAGTAAAGGTAAAGGTTCCCTTGCTCGAAAGCCAGTCGAATCCGACTCTAGGGTTGCGGTGCTCATCTCCGTTTCAAAGCCGAAGAGCCAGCGCTGTCCGAAGACGTTTCCGTGGTCATGTGGCCGGCATGACTAAACACCAAGGCACACGGAACGCTGTTTCCTTCCCACCAAAGTGGTACCTATTTATCTACTTGCAATTTCTTGCTTTCGAACTGCTAGGTTGGCAGGAGCTGGAACTAGAGACAGGAGCTCACCCCATCGTGCGGCACCCGGGTCTTGAACTGCTGAACTACTGACCTTCCACAGACTGCAGTTCAGCATCTTAACCACTTGATCAACCGCCTGTAACGAGAGTTATTTTGTGCCTCATCCATAACACCAATGAATATCTCTACCGGGAGTACTTGTAAAAGCAACACTGGAAAATCTAACAATCATTTGGTTATGCCCCTTTATGCTTTTAAAAGGACAGAAGAAAAACACCCCACTTTCCTTTTTTTGGCGGCTGCACTAAAAAAAAAAAACTGCACTAAAACTTTCTTGAGTGGGGCAAAAGAAATGCAAAGGCTGTTGTGTGAGCTTTTAAGATTGTTTCTTGGAGTATAATTTCATTTAAATCCTGGCTTTCTTTGGTTACTTCTGGCTTTTGGATATAGATGCTCTGCAGAACTTTTACTTAGGTTCTTAAAGAGAAATAATTAAATGACCGTATTGGAGAACATATCTGGTCAAAAGGATTATAAACTCTTTTCTTTGGAAGAAAGAGGGACATTTAATACTGATTCTCTCGATTTATAACAGTTTCCCATGACATCGTCTTTACTGTGGGGAATAGAAAACCTTATTGTGCGCAGACTCCATTTCATAAAGGCAAAGCATTCGACCTATGTTGAAGGATTCCTGGTGGTTAATATGTCTGCTGTAGAACTTATCTTGGGAATGTGGTTAATGTTCTAGGGACTATTGAAAAAACAGTTTCAGATACTTTTCCTTGGCTGGGCTGAGCAGGACTTGGATGCTGTGTTAAAATGAGTATACAAGGCACATATGAAAGACTGTTCAATGAGACAGCCTCAAAAACAATGCTGATACTTTTTTTTTTTTTAATAAAAACCCTCCTAAAGAGGAGAGAATTTTATTGCTTTTTATAATAAGAAAAAGGTAGGGTATATAGGTGGATTAAGAAAAGAATTGAGTGCATTTTTCTGTTAAAGGATTAGTTTCAGTTAATAAAAATACCATTTTAGGCAACCACCGTGGTTGAAAGGTCTTCTTTTCACATTTCAAAAGTCCAAAATAATTCTGTTAGTAAGTTAGTAAAGTCCCTTGGGGTTAGTTATTAATCAGCTCCTTTCTGACGTTTCACGAACAGCTATTTCTTATATTGTCTTCTTTTTGTGTCTCTCAAATTGTAAGATGGGCCCTCTTTAGCCTTCACGTCTACCGCTCCGGCACCTCCCTCCTCTGGGTCACTGTCCTCTTCACTGGTTGATTCCGACCAAATTGCGAGTGCTGCATCTTCCTCTGTACTGGCGTGTCTCTTCAGAAATTCTTGTGCTTTGAAGACGGAGTCAATCTTCTCTCTTTTATCCTTATACTTAAACACCAGCCCTTCGGGGAAGATCCATTTATAAACAGTCTGATACCTTTGTAGAAATGTTGTCAACCCTTTATATGCTTTCCTTTTCATACGGATTTCATAAGGAACATCCTTCAAGGTTCTAATAGTCTGCTCCCCAATCTTCAGGGGCACTGCTGAAACTGCACGTAAGATTTGATCTCTGGTACGTTGCTTAGTGAACTTGACAACCACTTCTGCTGGCAGATTATTTTTCTTTGTAAAAGCGGAATAGGATCTATAAACCATATCCATCTCTTCTTTTAATTCTCTCGCTTCTCTGCCAGTTAAGGGTGCCAAGGCATTCGCCAGTATGGACCTGAGATCCTCTTTCTCTTCTTCTTTGATGCCCTGAAAGCGGAGAGTCAGATTAGATTTCTCCATCTGCAACGTTAAAATCCTTTTTTCTTGCATATCCTGATGCTTTTCTAGTTTGTTGACCCTTTTCTTTATTTTCCTGGCATCTTCCGTCGTGACCAGACACTTCTGTGCGATCTCCTCCATCCTTTTTGCTGTTTCTGTTAATTGTTTTTGTTGACTGTTGAGAACACCTTCCATGTTAGTCAAAGTTTTGCTAATTTTCTGCATTTGCTCCAGCAGAGGGTGCAGTAGCTCGCTTTTCTGTTGATTGACAGCAGGCTCTGGGGGGGGTTGCCCAGACCGGAAGTCCCTCCTCCCTTCTTTTCCGGCTTTTGCGGGACCTTTTGAAAACTGACATTTTCCCTGTTTGTTTACTTTATCAAAGTTCGTGCCGCGTCCCTCAGGAGACCAGCTTACTCTTGATCTTCAATGAAACCCCACGGGTACTTTCACCAACACTTTTTCCCCTTTACCCCCCTTCGCTTTTCCTTTGAAGTCTCGTTTCTCAAAGGGGGTGGGGATTCCTCCCTCCTCCCAGCCGCTTATCCGCTTACAGGGGGGATTTGCATTTTTCGCTTCAAAGTAAACCTCCAACTCATGATTCGATGCCTGTTCTTCTTTTTATGTTAATTCACATCGCTTATCTTCACTCCTGGAAGTCGGTGGCGTTGCTAAGTCCCATACGGGCACAACGCAGCGGGGCCGATTGGGGCGGGGAGAAAGCCTCAATTTCCCGGCTGTCTGCCGGCAAAGAGGCTACTCCCCAAGCGCTCCCGGTTCAGAGCCTTTGCCTAAGGCTCACTAGGGTCTTTCGCATATGCGAAGACCCCCCAACTGCGCGTGGGCTAACCATCTCCGGGAGCGTCCCGAGAGGTGGCCGCCATTTGCTCCGCCGAAAACTGAAACCATCAATGCTGATACTATGTTGACAGAGTTGCCTTGGGAGGAGCTAAAGCATGTAATTGTGGATACAATTAATTTGGCAGTCCAAGAAGCTTTTGATTCAATACAAGAGAAGAAGGGAAACATAGCAGAAATTACAACTGAGATAAAGACCTCCCAGTAAGATACAGAGACAGATAAAGATCAAATCTACAAGCAAGTAGATGCATCATATAGAAGGATGAACATACCAAATTTCAAATGCTAGGGAATTGGCTATAGGCTAATTATCTCAGCAACACCTGCTGAAATGTCGTGTGTCATAGTGAGCAATTCTCTCCTCAATGCTGTTTAATATCTATACACACACCCTTGCCCAGATTATCCAAAGGTATGGGGTGAGTTGTCACCAATATGCTGATGACACCCAGCACTATCTACTGATGGACGGCCACCCGTGCTCTGCCCCAGAAAATCTGAACAGGGCATTACAAGCTGTGGCTGGATGGTTACAACAGAGCAGACTGAAACTGAATCCATCAAAGACTGAGGTCCTGCACCTCCCAACCTTTGAAGGGGCCCCATTGGTGCCAGCATCAATGACGAAGACCATGGGGGTGCTCCTGGATGCCTTGCTGACTATGGAGGCCCAGGTTGCTGCCACTTTTCATCTGAGACAGACCAGGCAGTTGGTCCCATGTCTCACCACCTGGGATCTGGCTATAGTGACCCATGCAGTGGTCACTTCCAGATTGGATTATTGTAATTCTTTCTGTGTGGGGCTGCCCTTGGCTCTGCTCTTGAAACTGCAGCTGGTGAAGAATGCATCATTACGGGCAGGGGTCTTTTTGTAGAAAAACAACTGCAGGAGCTCATTAGCATATGGTATGCTAATGAGCTATTAGGCTATTAGCATATGCCATGCCCCCTGACATCACCGGAAGTGATGTCAGAAGGGGAAGAAAAAAAGGGGGAGGCATCTTCAAAAGCCTCCCCTTCCCTTCCCCAGCTGGCCTGGGTGGGGAGCGAAGAGAGAAGGGGTTTAAAGTTTAAACTCCTTCTCACCAGAGTTGGGCCACAGAAGGAGGAAAGAGGGAAGGAAAGCGAAGGAAAGGAGGAGGGAAAGAAAGAGAGGGAAGAAGGAGGGAAACAGGGAAAGGAGGAAAAAAGAGAAGAGAAGAATGTGGGAAAGAGAGAAAGAGAGAAGAGAAGAAGGAGGGAAAGAGGAAAAGGGAGAAGGAAAGGAGGGAATGAAAGAAATTTGGCAGCAATTCGGCCTCATTATATCCTATGGGCCATTGAAATCAATGGTGAAAATATAGGGTATATTCTGGGGGCTGGAGGGGAGGGGTTTGAGGGAGAGGCTCCAAATTCACAGGGTAGCTTATGGAGCCTCTCCCCAAGATACCCACCAAGTTTCAAGAATATTGGATTAGGGGGTCCAATTCTATGGGCCCCCAAACAGGTTGCCCCCATTCCCTCCATTGTTCTCTATGGTGGGAAAAAAGTAACTTGGCTTGATCTGGTCCATGGGGTCGCGAAGAGTCAGACTTGACTGTGCACCAGAACAACAAAATGGTATTTTAACTGATGTATTTTAATTGTTTAAAATTTAATGTATTTTAAAATGGGGCATCTGGCCCCATCACTCCTTGGCAAATAGAAGGGGAAGTCATGGAAGCAGTGACAACCTTCACGTACCTGGGATCCAAGATCACTGCAGATGGTGACTGCAGCCATGAAATTAAAGGATGCCTGCTTCTTGGGAGGAAAGCTATAGCAAACCTAGAGGGCATAATAAAAAGCATCACCCTGCCAACAAAAGTCCTTATCGTCAAAGCAATGGTCTTCCCAGTAGTAACATATGGATGTGAGAGTTGGACCATAAGGAAAGCTGAGCACCAAAGAACAGATGCTTTCAAATTATGGTGCTGGAAAAGACTCTTGAGAGTCCTTTGGACTGCAAGGAGATCAAATCAGGCAATTCTAAAAGAAATCAACCCTGGCTGTTCCTTGAAAGGCCAGATACTGAAGCTGAAGCTCAAATACTTTGGTCACCAAATGAGAAGGGAGAACTCACTGGAGAAGACCCCGATACTGGGAAAGATTGAAGGTAAAAGAAGAAGGGTTAGACAGTGTTACCTATGGAACGAACATGAAATTAAGCAAACTCCGAAGCACAACGGAAGACAGGAGGGCCTGGCGTCCTGTGGTCCATGAGGTTGCGAAGAGTCGGAGTCGACTGTGCAACTGAACAACAACAAAAATTGTTTTTTAACTGTCTGTATATCCTTTATGATGGAACCTGCCCTGAGCCCACTATGAGGGGAGGGCAGGATACAAATATAGTCAAATAAAAAATAAAAGCTAAGCCATTCCAATTATGGGGAGGACGAGCAGTGAAGAAAAGCAGGAGGCCTGTTGAAAGCTTTTGCCCCAGCTTGGCCTTTCATGTTCCCTTCTCCTTCTATCTCCCCAACTTGGGTTGTGGTCACATGCATGAGATAATGTGGGGGGGGGGCAAGTCTATTTGCTCTGGAGGAATTTGACCTGCAGTTGTGTGATCACACAGTCCCTGGGAACTGCAGGGGCAGCCCGCCACTGTGTGATCAGACGCAAACCGCGGGTGAATTGATTTTTTTTTGCCGTGTGTTTCCGATGCGCTTCAATGGAAGATCGATGATCTTCATCTCACTGAGTGCTCCCTATGCAGTGTGCGATGATGCGCATACTGAAATGGGGAAAAAACAACGGCATGGAGTCAGGATGGCCCAGCCAGACCATCCTGATGCCATGAGAGCACACTAATGTGATCACACAGGGAAAGTTCATTCCTGGCCTATAGCAAACCTGTTTGCTACCAGACTTTCCCTAGTGTTTTTTTTAACTCCACTTCTGTGGCAGAGCAAAACGGGCTACCCATAGGTGCAGATGTTCCCAGATGTTCTCATGTGATCATGCACTTAAAATCTGCCCAGCATTCGCGCCTATGGCGGGGCTAATTCTGCGTGTGATTGCAGCCTTGATTTGCCTATTCCTTGCCTTTCAGCAAGTACATCGTGGATGGCCCCATGCTTGGGCAGTTGGGGCCTGGGCTTATGGTTGCTGTCTGTGGCTTGGGAAATTCCCAGAGATTTGAGGGTAGTGCCCTTGGAAGGCAGAGTTTGAGTGAGGAGCTCAGAGAGACTCGATATCGTACATTCTGCCCTCCAATGCTGCCATTTCCTCCAAAGAATCTCCCAGCTTTACTACTGATCTGCTTTGGAGGGTGGACTCGATGGCATTATACCCCACCATCCTCAGGTTCACCCCCCAAACTCCAGGAATTTTCCCAACTCAGAGTGGGCAACCTGGGGGGGAAACAGTTTTGTATCAGGTGTCACAAAAACCAGAGTACATTAATCACCATTCTTATTAGAGATTAAGAATTTTTGTTAGGAGTTTGTAGTTTGTACCAGCTTCTTAGAATATACACACATACCTACTGAGACACTAATACATGTCTTCCTCTTAGATCCAGCCCAAAATTAGGTAGGGTGTTCTTTCCTCTGTTTTTGGCATACGAAAGTGAAGTTCCTTCAGCAGCACAAGGAGAAAGGAGAGGAGCTGTGGTGGAATTAATAGCCAGCATGATCTTTAATTATAGGACATGTGCTGCAGATGCCAGGAGATAGCTACAATTACCCATCTGACAAAAATAGTCATGTTGCACTTCAGACAAGCAAGCTACTGTTTCACCTCTGCATGCGCTGATTGGTCACCTCAAGGCAGCTGTCAGGATGTGTAAGTCACAGCACCATTCTATGCACCATTTGAAAAAGGGGAGTCAGGACAGAGTGCACTTGGTGTGCCGCTTCATTGATTTAGGAGACTGAAAAGCAATACTGTTGTGAGGACGCATGGAATTCATAATTTCATCTGCTCAATTACTGCCCGGGGCAGTGTAGAGGGGAGGCTACAGACCTAACATAAGATTCACTTCCTGCCTGGGTAATGCTGTAAACAACACAAAACAGAAACCACAGCCTTTCTTCTTCAGGAAAGGCTTTTCAAGAAGGGGAAAGTCCCTTGCCTCAGGCTACTTTGTTTCATTTAAACCACCTTCGCACATCAGCTCTTTGGCTGCCCCCCTCACCAAAGCCTCATCTATCATATGTTTGCTCAGAGGAGAAGCTGTTCTAACAAGCACTCTGTCAGGATGCTTATTGCCTCTTAGGTCAATCACAAGTCCTGGGACCAAAAATCAGATGCTACCATTTGTTTGTAGCAAGTAGAAACAGTTTAGAAGGAGTTAACCTTTGGCTTAAGGAGCTGCGGTGGCTCAAGTGGTTAAGACGCTGAACTGCAGGCTGTGGAAGGTCAGTAGTTCAGCAGTTCGAGACCCGAGGGTGCCGCAAGACGGAGTGAGCTCCCGTCTCTAGTTCCAGCTCCTGCCAACCTAGCAGTTCGAAAGCAAGAAATTGCAGGTAGATAAATAGGTACCACTTTGGTGGGAAGGTAACAGCGTTCCGTGCACCTTGGTGTTTAGTCATGCCGGCCACATGACCACGGAAACGTCTTCGGACAGCGCTGGCTCTTCGGCTTTGAAACGGAGATGAGCACCGCAACCCTAGAGTCGGATTCGACTGGCTTTCGAGCAAGGGAACCTTTACCTTTTAACCTTTGGCTCACACTCCATAAACAGGACGCTAGGATTAACCCATTTTTCAGGAGTTGTGTGAGGGCAGAGGGATTTCCCTATGCATTTTCTGATGGATTCCAGAAAACGGGGAGAAAAAGAGGATGAAGAAATAGAGCTGCAATGCAACAGCCACCTGGACTTGGATCTGGATAGTGTAGATTGAATTGGAAACCATTGCATACGTCACTCAGACTTTGCTTATTCACACTGTAAATCCTGGAAGGCTTCTCTACACCAGGGGTGTCGAACTCATTTGTTACGAGGGCCGGAACTGACATAAATGAGACCTTGTTGGGCTGGGCCATGTGTGTCATGAAATGTCATGCCAGGTAGCAGAGATATAAACTTTACAAAAGATACAAACACAATGATTGGGTTTTTTTACTCAAAATAAAAACATACTTAAAACATTAGCTCTGTAAGCTGCAAAACTACTTTTGATTTATTAACATTCAGCACAGAAATCTCATGCTCAGAGTTCTGAGTCTAGGACCCAGGTTAAAACGTGAAATGGCTGACTGATTAAGAGAGTTTGGCGAAGCAAGCAAGGATGCAGCAGCAGCAGCAGCAGCAGCAGAACTGGAAGCAGGAGATGGCCAGTTCCACTGCGGGCCTGATGGAAGCCCCCACATGTTTGACACCCTGTCAGGTATCCCTGCCATAGGGATGGAGGAGGGGGAGGATGGGACCGTAGTGTGCTGATTGATGTATCTGGACTGTTGGGATGGAATGTGGGGAGATGCCGATGTTGCCTGGGCAACCGGGCTATATCTCATCTCCCAGGCCAGGAGTGGCCTTGAATGCCAGGCTGTGAGTCTCCTATCGCTTTCTAAAGACAACAGCTAGGCCTGGGAAAGGTGGGGTGGCGGGTATACGATTATTTACTGCTTTCTGGTGTTCCCGCGACCGCGCTACCCATCTATTGGTAGAGAGGTGGGGACCCTTTCCCCCCTTAGAGTATAACTCAATGCTTCATGTATCCAAGTTATTCTTAACAATGCTTCTGTTCTAGTGACCTAGTATTGCAGCTTAATAAATACTATTCTTGTTTCAATGAATAAGGCCTGGTGTTTGGCTGACTAACTGAGGACTCTGACACACCCCTGCTTTACACACTACAAATGCAAACCAGGCTAATATTGATCAACTTGCTGTGGATTAGTCCAACAGTGGCTTGGCAATCATAATTTTGCATTTTGTTAGACCTCACTAGGGCCTTCACCGAGCTACAGTTTCCACTGTTTCTTGGTTGGGCGTCATGGCAGTTTTAACAGGCTTGAAACGTTAGCAAGAGATTATATTTTTTAAATTAATTGTTGATCAAGTAGTCAGAAGCTACATTCAGACCAGCATTTTTGCTCTTCCTAAATGGGTTAAATGGGCTCGGTCACACATTCACATCTGTCAGCCGTTCCACAGTCGTACTCATCCCATTGTATGATGAGTTGGAAATGGAGTAAATAGTCACCACATGTTATGTGGTGCTTCCGGTCACCTGCACATTCAGCGTGCATGGGTGGATGTCCAGATGCAGAGGAGTGCACACAGAACAGATTGGCGGTCTGAACCCATCAATCTGTTACATAAGTGCCTTGGTACCCCCATAGCCATCCAGCATTGCACAAGTGCCCAAGCACTCAAGGCAAGCGCAGCCATCCACAGCAGCAGGGACCTCCTCATGCCACCAACCCCATGAAATGGTATGCAGTCCCCACATGGGGGGGGCATACAGCTAACACCACTGTTGACTTGGGCTGACAACCTTTGCCTGGCTTCCAGCCTCAGATATTCAACTGCCACCCAGCTAGCATTCTCGGAGCCACACACCCAAGATGGCAGCCATCATAGAAGTGTATGAATGATCCACTATGGCCTCCATGTGATATGAAGTCACTTCGAGGTGCAGTGTCTGACCAATATTCTCTGTCCCTGATTGGAGCAGAGATATTTAACCACCACCTAAACAGCCCCAAGCAGCCATTCTGACCACAGCCCAAAGTAGGCTGAAGAACTTCGTGGCCTTGTGCAAAAAAATTCAAATCCTACAGGCATAATAGAGTCAATGTGCTGTAGTGGTTAGAGTATCAGGCTGCGATCACACACACTAAATAATCAACTTTCAGTCCACTTTCAATGCACTTCCCAACTGGATTTTACTGTATGAACTGGCAAAATCCAATTGGAAAATGCATTGAAAGTAGATTATTTAGTGTGTGCGATCTGGGAGACCGAGGTTCAAATCTCCATTACACCATGGAATCTTGCTGAGTGACCTTGAGCCAATCACATGCTCTCAGTCTAACTTTACTCACAAGGTTGTTGTGAAGATAAAATGGAAGACAGTGGTGTAAACTATTTTGGGTTTACACTGTAGAGATATTCTACAGTGATACTTGGCATCAGCCTGATACACCGATGTCCCACTGATGTCATACAACATCATTTCTACTACCTGGCACATTTCTCCCACCAGCCCAGATACAAGGGCTGTTGGGAGAGCTGATCTGCCATGAGATTGCACACCTGAAGTAGACACGAGGTAAGCCTGTTCTCAACTTAACATACGTCTCTAGAGTTTTGTGAGGAGAAAATGATGGAGGGGAGAACAGTAGTATAAGCTACTTTTTGTTCTCACTGGGTAGAAAAATGAGGTATAAAAATAAACAGAGATGTCTATTGTAATAAAAAATGAAGCCAAACACATTCTGTTAATTAACCATAGAATGGAAATCAATCCAGATGACATTTCTTCCAACTTTTGGACATAAAATCAACTGGACTACATCTTTTTCCCCTGGTAGTGCATGATGTCCATAATTGTGTTCCACTTTCAGTTTTTATTTTCCACACTGTCTTTAGGTTTCTGTTTCCTGGGATGGCAAAGGGAGAGCAGCAAGGGAAAGAGTGAATGAGTAAATATGTGTCTGATAGAAATACCAGCCAATCCGAAAACTAGGCCCATGATCATATTAAACAACGTTCTATATCCCAATAGCAAAGTCAGCTACATCTGAGGATACTTAAATCAGGTAATTGGAGCCATGAATGGACAAGACAGATCATTCTACAAACCTGAAAAACATCCAGTTTTGCAAACAAATCTGAAATCTCAAAGAATGCATTAAGAGGTTAAAAGAAAAACCAAAATGATAAAAGAAACACCTTCAGCTTTGAGAAATGGAAGCCCCCAGGCAACCACAAAATTCTTGGCTTGGTTTCTGTCAGTAAAAGGCAGGGGGAGGGCCTTTTTCAAGGGATATTTTGGCATTTGAGGGAGGACTTATCAGGGCCAGGCCTGGCAGCAACCACAGGCCTTACAGCAACCACTGGGCAACTTGATACCACCTGACTTGCTTGGGTCATCTAGGCCTGGCTGCTTCCTATTGTTCAACAGCAGCCACTTTATGAAAGCCAGTGTGAAATAGTGGTTAGAATTGCAGAGTAGAGGCTGGGAGACCCAGGTTCAAATCACCAGTTTGCCATGAAAGCTCACTAGGTGGTGTCGTGCCAGTCACTAAAACCAATGTAAACATTGACCAAATTCAATAACAAGCCTGCCCTGAGCTCCATAAGAGGAGATAAAAATGAGATTGACAGCCAGTCTGTTTGTAGTGGTTAGAATACTGGACTATCTGTACGGAGACCGAGGTTCAGACCCTGCTCATATCTCTCTCCTTATATATAATTGAGTAGTGGGGTAGCACTTTCTGAACATTCCACACAGCTCTAAATCAGTTAGCTCCATGATGTGGCACTCAGAAGCTGTCCCTATCCACTGGCTGCATTGCCTGAGTCCCACCCACAGAGGCGGCACCCACTAAAAGACGGTTGCTTTGCTCCAGTGAACACAGCTACTGTCTTTGCTCTCCACACCAGATGATGATTGATTCCCTCAGGGGACAAAACCCACCGTCTTTAGCATCCAAGCCAAGTTTGCTGAGGCAACACTCTCCAGAACAGAAAAAACCCTGCCAAGTAAACAACTGTCAGTATGGTGGAGGTAGGGTGGGACCAGCCCAAGTTATCACAAAAAAGCCAGCGGATACACACATAAGCAGAGATAGAGGGTGGGACCAGACACACAGAAAACAGGAAGCCAGAAACCTGATGCATGCTGCAAAGCAGAAATACAGACACAGTCACAGACAGATCTATGTAGGCACGCACAAACAGGAGGAGTGCAGGAACAACTGGCTGAAGTGGAGAATGACATATACATTAAAAAAATACAGAGAGTGCGCAACACTGGGATAAACCCTGTGAGTGGGGGTTTAACCACACGAAGAGTGTGAAAACCAATTACAAAGAAAGAGGCAAACTGACAGACAGATACAGGTATCCAGATACATATTTAAAGCATAAAAAGGACAGAAAAAAACAAGAACCCAGGTCAGAGCTTGGCTTCCTTTAGAAATTATAACCAGGCATTGTTCCTCATTTTTGTGGTCTTGATTCAGCCTTGACCAAAGAGAGAAACAGGCAGAGACAGATACACATAGACAAATGTTCTAAAGGGAAAAAATGTGGCAATAACCAATACACTACATGTAACAAACCCAGGTAAGTGTACAAAAAATGAAAAAAATTAGAACACACTTCGGTCAGAGCAGAGGAAGGAGATGTTTAGACAAAAAAACCCAATGTCTCATATTTGCAAAATGCATCCTCACTGGCTAACATGATCTAATGCTTTACTTTGTACAGACTCTATTGACATTGAGAAAACCTAATAGATCAGACAAGACAAAGTAAGACATGAGAAGACACGCATTACACATGACTAAGCCAGGTAAGTGTACAAAAAATAAATAAATAGGGGACAGTTGGGCCAGAGGATATCTTTTCACTACAGAGGTTTCACAACACTCACATGCTCTAGAAAGATGTGACTCCTCTTCATCATTCCAACATAACCTACTGAGACTTTTGTCACAAGCACTCGCTTTCAACCAATGCTCCCTCTAAGCTGCGGAGTCCTGTGAGCAAAAATTCTACTTGGTGAGCTACTGACATTCAAGTTATGAGTGAGCGATTTGGCTACTGCATAAATCAGTTTGCTCTGGAGCCATCCTTCCTGAGCTAAGACAAAAATCTGTGAGCTGGAGGCTAAAAAACTGTGAGCTAGCTCACACTAACTCAGCTTAGAGGGAACACTGTTTCAACCCAACTTCCCTTGATACCTGTTCTATAACAGGGTGAACAGTGCAACCATGACCACATTGAATGACAGGGACATCCAACATAAAATGATTTTGCAGACTGCCCAATTCTAGAAATTACTCCACAGAGCCCCGTGTGCACCATTTTCTGGCCCACATTGTGCTACCTTGGACACCAGTTATTGTGTAACATAAGGTATGTGAGTAAGGCTCTTTTTGTAGCAGGAACTCCTTTGCATATTGGCCACACACCCCTGATGTAGCCAATCCTCCCAGAGTTTACAGTAGCCCCTGTAAGAAGAGCTCTGTAAGCTCTGGTAGGATTGGATACATTAGGGGTGTGTGGCCTAATATGCAGAGGAGTTCCTGCTACAAAAAGAGCCCTGTATGTGAGACTTTACTTCCACATTTGTGCCTTTCTATTACATACTGCTAATATGTACTTAACCTACTTCCAGCTGATGCATTTGTTACACATCACATCTTTCTAGAGCTCGTATTACTTTTACAACTGGCTTTACCGCTAGTGTTTGTGTGTGTGTATATGTGTGTGTGCAGCAACAGAGGAGGTGTCAAGGAACAGACTGCTTGCAGAGCTTCACAGTATGTGGCTGAGAGAAACTGGGGCCAGGCTGAGGTACAAAGAATCACGAAGGCTGCAAATGCTTCAGTGAGGGAAGCGAAGCCAGTATGGAGACCTAGGGAAAGAGAAGGGGCAATGAAGAAGAATATAGAATTCGCGCGGGCAATTTGCCACCTTATTTTGTTATATGCAGGAACTTTGGGCAAGTGCTGAGCTAAGTGCGTAGCAGGAAGGAAACTGGTTTGTAAAAAGAGGTGAAGCAACTTATCCCCAGAGGAAGGATTGTGTCTCCTCTTATCTGTGCTCTGCTCTTGGGGCTGTCACAGTGATTGCAGGCTTTAAAATTTAAACCCACTACCTCTGGGTCCCTCCAGCAAGCAGGAATTCTCTGTGCAGCACAGAGACGTCAGGGCCATGTGTCTAGTTGCCAGAGGTAATCCCCAGTGGCAATCCCCCTCCCTGCCTCCTGATTTAAAATCCACAGAGCATGAAGAGAGGAGCAGGCAGCTAGGCCCCAGCCTTCATTTGCAATTCAGCAAGCAAAAATCCACTGAAGCAGCTTTGCAAACTAAAAGGAGATTGATAAAGACTTGGTATTGCAAGGATTGGAGGGTTTTTTAAAGTGCCCAAGAATGGAACTCGGGGTGGGGGTGGGGATTCTTCATATCTGGCACCTGTAAAAATTGGAGCTGGGGACACCGAGTGTCTTGGGCAGGGATACTTTGAGAAAGGAAGTAGCTTTTGCACAGAAAAATAAAACACTGCAGGCTATAAGTTGAAAAGGAAAGATGTGTGCTTTCCGCCCCTGTGGCTGTAACTTCCCTTCCTTCCTCCCTGCTGACATTGCATCTAGAATACCCTGGGAGAAAAGGAGAATTTTCAAAAAAAAAAAAATCCATTTAGTGTGAAGAACAGTAGTCTGTGGAGATATGTAGAAGAAACTATGGTCAGGAAGGGGTTGCGTCAGTGGAGAGCAGACTCAATAAAAACTCCTGGAGGATTCTGATTCTGTTAAGAGTTCCCTTGCCCCGACCCTTTTTCTGGGACCCAAATTCCTGTAGAATGTAATGGCTATGTCCTGTTGTGGATGGCAAAACTCCTGGAAGCACCCCTGAGATTCTCAACGATGATCTTACTGGCATATCAGTTTATAAAGTTGAAAGAAGACCGAGCAACCTTTGGAAAAAGAACAATCAGTAAGGAAAAACATGGAGATAATTATCCTCAGCAATTCCCAGTTTGCAGTGGGGCTGTCTTCAAGAGAGCAGTCCTAAAAGTCATTGGCATTGCTTGGAGGTAGGTAAGAGAGCACACAGGAGAAGCCTACAGGCAGAAGAAGTCTTTGAGATCAAAGACCCACAATAGGGGCTGCAGAATTCTAAGCGGTCACATGACAGTTGCAGCCACCAAAGGGAAAGGAAACATATACTGGCCCTGACCTGACCATCTACATGCTGATCGATTCACGTTGTCAGCTAGGCCTCTGGCTGTTCTGACTGCCATGGGTGTGAAGGGGACTCTGGAATTTTAACTTTCATTTCTGTTGTATTCCCAGTCTTTCTTTATCAATGTAACTGAAGCCTTTGACCTTGAGTGTCTGGTGTACTTTTCTCCTGAGAATAATTGCACGCTTTGATGGGTTTCTGCCTGGCCTGATTGGACCTGAGCCATCAGGGGACCCTCTTGAATAGTGTATATCTGCTTAGTGTATATCTGCTTAGTATATCTGCTTTAGGCTAGTTCTAACACTGAAAGTGTGAAGATAACTGCATTCTCTCAATGCCTCGATAAACTTCTTTGAATGAAAGCTGTTGGGAACTGATTGCTGCAGGAGTCTGACAAAGTGTTAGAACTCCTTTTTGTTCCCGAACTCGTACCCTACCATGGCTGACAATGATAATGGGAGCATACCGGTCAGCACCGGTGAGAAAGAGCTGACACACACCCCCGACTGCTATGACCATGACAGCGGGTGGGGGCTCAGGAAGATTGGGAAGACTCTGGCAAAAATCCTATTCCTGGTCTTACACCCCAAGCTGCACTGAAAAGAGCTGGGCAAGAACTCCTGACCTAAGATGACCTGCATATGAATGGTGCTATGACAGCCGTTACCCAGAAGAGTACGGGAAGGGAGCTAAGAGTGAGGTGATGCAAATCAAGCAGGTGTGGTAAGAATTCCTGGTGCAGAATGAGGAGTTACCCTGGGACATGCAAGAGATGGTGTTCAATATTCCCGAGCTCATTGCAGATGCTGTGAAGAGTGAGGTGCGCACACTCCTGCCGGATAGGGAGAGAGGAAAAGGCCAGGATCCGCTGCACAATGGGGCACAGGCTAAGGATCAGGTGGGAAGTGTGCCTGTTCCTGTTAGCCCTCCGGGGGGGGGCAGGCAATCAGCAGGCAGCAGGCCCTCCGGGTCCCCTGTGCCATTGGCACCGGTGCCCAGACCCGATTGGCCCCATGAAATGTTGGATGCCGCTTTCGACGGGGATCCTGACAAGCTGGCCTTCTTTCTGCTGCAAGTGCACAAATTCCTAAGGAACTGGAGTCCTCAGTTCACCACTGATGAGCACTGAGTGGATTATATCGGGTGGCGCCTATGAGAGCAGGTGGCTGATTGGTTTCTGGGTCTGCAAAACATTAGAGGCCCTGAGCTCCGTGATGCAATGGCTTTCATGTGGGCTCTGCAATGGCATTATGAAGACCCCCTGGAATTAGAGAAGGCGCAAACACGCCTGCAAGCCTTGAGACAAGGAAATAAGACGGTACATGAATTCTCTGATGAATTCAAGATGTATGCAGATAAGGTACAAGGATGGCCTGAAGAGGTCCTGATTGAGCAGTATCATATCGGACTCAATCACCAGATCCTGGAGAAGGTCCTCAACTCCACCAACCCACTGACCCTAGATAGTTGGATCCGAGAGACCAGTGATGCGGAAAACCGGCTCAATGTAATAAAGATGTACATGCCCAAGTTGGCCCCGAGGACACCGAGGGGTGAAGGAAAAGGCCAACACTCCAAGGCTAAAGTGTGGATGGATCATAAAAATTTGGAAGCATTGCGCACCCCTCGAACCTTGAATGCCAAACATCTCAGATGGGCAGTGTTTTTCTCTAAGATTCATTTCACCCTCAAACACCTCCCTGGCAACTCAAATTTCCTCACAGGCACACTCTCCTGCCTTCTCCAACTTGCCAGTCAGTAGGAGGAGGTGGTGGATTCCATGTTCACTTGCTCCCAACTGGGAGGGGCGGTAATGATGCACAGTCGCGCGCAGGCGGAGGCGAGTGGGGAGAGGGAACTGTGGGCTGCCAAGTTTAAAGCTGCCTTTTCAGACTGTGACAAGGAGGAAGTTGTTAAGGACTCTTCTATTCAACAAAACCCAGATAGCTGTTGGTATGGGGGGGGGGAGCTGTTTGTGCCAGAAGTCATACAGGGAGAGGTTTTGCATTTTGGGCATGAATCCAAATTGGCTGGACATTATGGATTTGTAAAATCCCTACATGTTCTACAGCAGCAGTTTTGGTGGCCACACATGCAGGCTGACATTTCGCATTACGGGGGATCATGCCAGACTAGGAGGCTGGGGAAACCATTGGGAACCCTTCGCCCACTGGAAACACCCAATAGACCCTTGAAAGTTATTTTAATGAACTTCATAAAGGATCTACCCCCCAGCAAAGGCAAAACAGTGATTTGAGGGGTTGTGGACTTATTCTCTAAACAGGCCCATTTCATTCTATGCAAACAACTACCTACCACAAAACTGTTCATGCATCATATAGTGAGGCTGCATCCCACCCCAAATAAAATAATATCCAACTGGGAAGCTCAGTTCATTGCCAAATTCTGGAAAGAGCTCCTACAAATCGGGGTATTGAATGGGGTCTCAGTAGTGCTCATCATCCTGAGACTGATGAAGAAACGGAGCGTACCAATCAAATATTGGAACAATTCCTTCGTTGCTTTACCAATTATCAACAGGACAACTGGGCTGAGTTACTGCCCTATGTGGAGTATAGCTACAATAACACTGTGCATAGACCCATGGGGATCTCCCCTTTCTTTTTTTTCAAATATAGTTTTTTATTAATTTTCAACAACAACAACAAACAACAAACAAAAAAAACCCTTGAGCGTAGAATATATACTCATTATAAAAGGAGTTTCCCACAGTCTTTCACCGTACAACTAAACAAAATACTTAGTGCTTAACCTTCAAACGTTTTTATCCGTCCATTTATACATCTTAATCCGATTATTTTCAAAAAAATCTTTCTCCTTTCCCTTTTAACAAAATAGTTAATTTATCCATTTTAGTGACATTTAACATTTTTTGTATAAATTCTGCCCTATCCAGAACTTTATCTTTCTTCCAATATTTGGCGTACAATATTCTGGCTACGGTTACATCATGGATCATCAATATTCTATCCATTTTCTCATACATTTCTGGAATCATGTTAAGAAGAAACAATTCTGGTTTTAATGATATTTGACACCTTATAATTTCCTGTAATTTTTTTTGGAGCATCAACCAATATTTTTTTGCTTTGTCACATGTCTACCACATGTGAAAGTAAGTACCCACATTCTGTTTACATTTCCAACATATATTAGATAACGCAGAAGAATATTTAGCTAGACTGGCTGGATATAAATACCACCTGTGCGCTACTTTATAGATATTTTCTTTATACCCCGTGGCTTTGGTGATTTTAATATTAATTTCCCAAACTTTCAACCATGAGTTGAGTTCAATATTATGACCCAAATCTTTAGCCCATGTTATCATAAATGGTTTTACCAATTTGTTTTGCATTTTAAAGTCTAACAACACTCTGTATAATTTTTTTGTAAGTTTCTCTTCTGAATTCAACCAAATTTTATCTGTATCTGTTGGTTTTTCATAAAATCCTTTATTTTCATCTTCTTTATATCTTGATTGAAGCTCCAATTTTTCCAGCCAGGAAATTTCAAGATTTTGTTTTTGTAGCGATTCTATTGGCTTTAATTTATTGTTGCTATCTAATAAGTCATCATAACAACAGCTCCACCCCATAGTGAATAATGATGGTTTTGGAAAAGCTTCTATAGGTGAGACCCATTTTGGGATTTTAACGTAATGATAGTGCTTGATTTCATTCCTAATTTTCAGAAGTGGGCCTCTTAAAAAATGTTGATCAAAGTATTTCTGTTTCATGTTATACCAAATGAAAGCATGCCACCCCAATGCAAGATCATGGCCATTTAATTTCAAAAGTCTTACATTAGTTAAAGTTACCCATTCTCTTATCCAAACCATCTCTATAGCTTTGTAGTATGCATACCAATCTGACAATCCTCCTTTCTCTTTCCTGCCTTGTAATACTTTAAGTTTAATTCTAGGCTTCCTAGCTTGCCATATAAATATAGAAAACCACTCTTTCAAGTTCTCAAAGGAAATTCTGATTTTTAACAATAGGGATAGTTTGAAAGACAAAAATAAGTCATGGAAGTACACACATTTTAATTGCTGCAATCCTACCTAGAAGCGATAGCTGCAACCCTTTCCAATTCTCTAAATCTTTTTCAGTCTTTAACGAAGTTTTCTTGTAGTTGTCGTCATGTAATGAACTGCATTTATTCATCAGAATAATCCCTAAATATTTAACTTTTTTACATATGTCAAATCCTGACCTTTCTTGTAGTTGTTTATCAATTTCCTTTGTATAGTTTTTTCTTCAAATTATCTTCTTTTTTTAATTTGACTCTCTTTTAGTTTGTATTTTGCTTGTTTCTGTTTTCACAACCAGATTTCTTGTCTAATTATTCTTCCTCTTGCAAAGGCCTTGAAGGTATCCCATACCACATCTATGTTTGTCTCTGGTAGCATGTTCCATTTTTAAAAGTTTCCAAATTCTTCTTTACATTCTTTTACAAATTTTCCATTATTTAGCATCAATGTTTCCATAGTCCATCTTGTTGTTTTGGGTATATCTTGGAGTACCAGCATCAGTGGATTATGATCAGTGAAAGTTGCCAGCATTATCTCTGCCTCAGTAATGTCTGATAACAATGTATTCGAGGCCCAGGCCATATCTATTCTAGACCAAGATTTATGGTCTGTAGAATAGAATGTAAAGTCTTTTTTACTAATATTTCTTGTTCTCCAAACATCTACAAGCTGTTGGGAACTGATTGCTGCAGGAGTCTGACACACATAACATATAAGACAATAAACATTTAAGAAAAGGCTTCTAGATCAGGCCAAGTGTCCATCTAGTCCACCTTCCTGTATCCAACTACAACCAGCCAGATACTTCTAGGCAGGGCTCTCTTTGCAGCAGGAACTCCTTTGCATATTAGGTGACCCCTAATGTAGCCAATCCTCCAAGAGCTTACAGTAGCCCCTGTAAGAAGAGCTCTGTAAGTTCTTGGAGGATTGACTACATTAGGGGTGTGTCACCTAATATGCAAAGGAGTTCCTGCTACAAAAAGAGCCCTGCTTCTAGGGAATGGCCAAACAGGTGCAGGTGATTGAGGTGGCAGAATGGACTTGAGACTGTAGGTGGATGATAGTATTTTGGATGTTAAAAACTCTTTGCACAGAGAAAAAATGGCATGGGAAGCAAAGAGAGAAGAGAGAAAATGTTTCTCCTTGCTGTGCTAATTTGCTGTGTGCACAAATGTTTTTGTATAAATGAACATTCAGATCTGGAAAGTTCCACCTGAAGTCTGAATTGGTACAATCTATTCTACCACTCATTGCCATCTCATTTAGATTCATAAATGTAAGCCCATGTCATTATTTAAAGGTCACATTCCTAGGCACACTTAGTAGGGAGCAAGCTCCACTGAATACAATGGGAGTTAATTCTGAGTAGATGTATTTAGGATTGCAACACAATACTATATAGAGTTCCTCCAGTCTAAATCCACTGAAGTCAATGGCATAGACTGCAATAACAATGCAAATTACTGGAGTGTAGATCATGGGTATTAATGCTAGCATTTTACAGGGGTTGGTTTTTCCTCAAGGAAACTACTACGGTGAGTTTAAGCATGGAGTCAATAAAACCAGAAAAAACAGAGACAGCCATTTACAATAATAATAACTTCAACAGCAAAATGTCTTCTGGAACTGGGGCTCCCACTGGCAGCCGTACTCATCCTGTCACTGCTTGCTAGGCTGGTGGGGGAGGGGGACAATTGGTGTTGTGGCAATGCCATGATGTCACTTCTGGCATAATGCGGTGACATCATAATGTCTTTTGGTGAATGCTAGAGCATCACTCCAATTTGATCAACATCACTTTCAGTTTCCTTGTAAGTGATTTCATGTTGATGGCAAAAAGGTAAGTCCACACTCCCTGCAATCATCTGCCCTATGGCAACGTTATAACAGGAAAAGTGTTTCACACTTCTTACAAAAAGAGTAAAGGAAGGGACATTTCAGACTTTTAGGGCAGTAATTCCATAGTCACAGGGTCATTATAGTAAATGCCTTTTCTTCAAAGATGGAAAAACTGACCCTACTACCTTTGTTGTTGTTCAGTCACACAGTCGAGTCTGACTCTTCACAATCCCATAGTCCACATCATGCCAGGCCCTCCTGTCTTCCACCATCCTCCAGAGTTTGTTTAATTTCATGTTCATTGGATCAATAACACTGTCTAACCATCTCATTCTTCTTCTTTGACCTTCAGTCTTTCCCAGCATCAGGGTCTTCTCCAGTGAGGGCTCCCTTCTCATTTGGTGGCCAAAGTATTTGAGCTTCAGCTTCAGTATCTGGCCTTCCAGGGAACAGTTGATTTCTTTTAGGATTGACTGATTTGATCTCCTTGCAGTTGAAGGGACTCTCAAAAGTCTTCTCCAGCACCATAATTCAAAAGCATCTATTCTTCAGTGCTTGGCCTTCCTTATGGTCCAACTCTCACAGCCATACATTACTACTGGGAATACCATTGCTTTGACAATATGGACTTTTGTTGGCAGGGTGATGTCTCTACTTTTTATTATGCTGTCTAGGTTTGCCATCACTTTCCTCCCAAGAAGCAGGCATCTTTTAATTTCATGGCTGCAGTCAGTCTGCAGTGATCTTAGATCCCAGGAATGTGAAGTCTGTCACTGCTTCCATGACTTCCCCTTCTATTTGCCAAGGAATGATGCCATGATCTTGGTTTTTTTTTTTTCATGTTGAGTTTCAAGCCAACTTTTGCGGTCTCTTGTTTCACTCTGAGCAAGAGGCTCTTGAGGTCCTCTTCACTTTCTGCCATTAGAGTGATCTCGTCTGCATATCTGAGGTTGTTGATGTTTTCTCAGTAACCTTATTAGGAAATAGTAATGTCCAAGCACCTACCAGAACTCAAAGGCAGTGAACCCCCCAATTCTAGTCTCTAGACCAGGGAGGATTAAGTCTATTTTACCAGACAGTGCCTACATGCACGTCCCAGAAATAAACTCATAGACAACCAGTTTTTATTCTACTCCAGAAAGGTTCAGAGCTTAGAACTCATGTTCCATCAGGAGGCTGAATAGCACAGTTCATCTTGAAGGACAGAGTCTCTTTTCTCTGATCTTGCAGTGGAAAGAAATTGCTTCCCAGAATCTCCTTGCCAATGAGGAGATTAGATGGAACAAAGATGCAGGAAGAGGGCATTAAAACCTTTTTCACAGCTTCTAAACTTAATCAAATAGAGTGAGCTAATGTAGAAAATGTGACCTACAAGGGTACCTAAACTAGATCTCCCAGAAATCTCAGGTTTAAAGATACAGAACTATTTACTAATCAATATTACTGTCTTGCTAGAATCTGCTAGAGTCAGCATGCACATACACACACCCCAGCTGAAAGAAGAAGGAAGGTTTCTGTTTGTATATGAAGAAAGCACAGTTCAGTTCTGGCAGTGACACAGAGAAAGGAGCAAACAGACAGCCAGGAGCTGGCTGAAACACTTTGTGGGTGCAGGGTCTCTCTCTCTCTCTGGCTTTAAAAGTCTTAGACAGTAGCCATGATGAGTAAAGGGAACAGTAAACCTACAAAACCTAGTGCTAGGATGCAATAATTAGAGTTGCTAGCTCCATATCCCATAAGGTTCACCTTCCAAAGCTACATTGAATACAATGTGTGTCGTGCCAGTTTGGTGTAGAGCCAGTTTGGTGTAGAGGTTAAGTGCGCGGACTCTAATCTGGGAGAACCGGGTTTGATTCCCCACTCTTCCACTTGCAACTGGCTGGATGACCTTGGGCAAGCCGTAGTTCTGATAAGAGCTGTTCTTGAAAAAAAGAGCAGTTTCTGTCAAGAGCTCTCTCAGCCCCGCCTACCTCACAGGGTGTCTGTTGTGGGGAGGGGAAGGGAAAGGAGATTGTAAGCCACTCTGAGACACCTTTGGGTAGTGAAGGGCGGGGTATAAATCCAATCTTCTCTTCTTAATTCTGAGTAGCAGCCATTTCCCCCCCACCACCACCAGGGGAACTGATCTCTGTTGTCTGGAGATCAGCTGCAACTCCAAGAGATCTCCAGGCCCCAGCTGGAGGCTGGTAACCCTACAGGAGATCAAAGGAGGGCCTTGGCCTCTGAGCTCTGTTTGTTTGCTCCCCAGGGTGACTGATTGGCCACTGTCTGAAATAAGATGTTGTACCAATTGGACCACTTGTCTGATCCTGTTCTCATGTGATATAATACAGGGCAGTGGATCTGTTACCCACAGGAATGCCTGTTTGGTTCTGTTGCACCAAGTTCAAACACTTGAAAGCCACTTGACATGAAGCGTATTACTATCTCATGGTACAATATACAAGCAATGTTCCCTCTAAGCTGAGTTAGTGTGAGTTAGCTCGTAGTTTTTTAGCCTCTGGCTCACACGATCTTGTCTTAGCTCACGAAGGATGGCTCCAGAGCAAACTAGTTTATGCAGTAGCCAAATTGCTCACTCACAACTTTAATGCCAGTAGCTCACAAAGTAGAATGTTTGCTCACAAGACCCTTTGCAATAAAACTTTTATTAATAGGATATATTAACACATTCCATATCTCAAAATACTTTTGAATACATCCTTTTCAATTATCCCCCCCCTCCCGGCTTCCAGCGATGCTCCACCCCGCTTATTGTTTCATTCAATATTCAGCAACAATAAAAACTTATCCCATATTCAATTCTTGTTTTAAAACATATTTGCTCACAAGACTCCACAGCTTACAGGGTGCATTGCATGCATGTGCCTGCTTATGCATGACTTCCTCCCAGTGCAACACAAGATCACCATGAGCAGAGGCTGCCACATTGCCAATTGTGTGTGTTAAGTGCCATCTA
The DNA here is from genome assembly GCA_029375565.1 of Gekko gecko. Taxonomy (NCBI): domain Eukaryota; kingdom Metazoa; phylum Chordata; class Lepidosauria; order Squamata; family Gekkonidae; genus Gekko; species Gekko gecko. Next base: position 78,194,760 of record JAPDNY010000003.1, on the reverse strand, counting down.
GTCACTTCTGATGTATAATGACCCTATGAATTAATGACCTCTGAAACATCTTATCATTAATGGCCTAGCTTGGATCGTGCAGACTGAGGTCCTTGGGCTCCTTGATTGAGTTAATCCATCTCATGTTGGGTGTTCCTCTTTCCCAGCTGCCTTCGACTTTTCCTAGCATGATTGTCTTTTCCAGACATTGCCAATTTCCCCTAACTAAAAAAGCAGCCTTAAGGTGAACTCAGGAGCTCTTGTTCAGGTGAAATATCTGAGGAGCTTGGGAAAAGCAAACAGCAAAGAATTTTGCTAGCAAAAATCCTTATAGCAGATACAGCTCTGCTTAGTGCTGCATATGTAGAAGAAGATAATGCAGTCAAACTGTGCAATGTGTGCGCCCAACATGTTATCTGCCTGTCACAGCACTGGATCGGAGTCTGGGTCTGGCAATGATAGTCTCACCGCAACGGACAAAACTGATAAGACATAAGTAACATTTGCAGCTGAATTCCACCGAAAGCAAAATTTCACAGCAGGATGGGAGGTTCCTGTGTGCAAAGGACTCATTTGTTCAGGCCCAGTGCAAACTACTAATTTGCCCCTTCCCACACAATTCCAACCATACAATCCCATGTGTCATGATTAGCAACCTCCAGGTGGGGCCTGGAGATCTCCCAGAATAACAACCAGTCTCCAAATGACCAAAATCAGTTCTCCTGGAGAAATTGGCCACTTTGGAGGCTTGCCTCCACAAACCCTGGCCTCCCCAAGTCCCACCCCCAAATCTCCAGGAATTTTCCAACCCAGAGCTGGCAACCCTATGATTTTTTTAAAAGTCTGTTTTGTTTCTGAAATGACATAATAGTAATGGGCTTACAGCCTAGAAATGGCCCCTTGGACCCTGACATGCTATATCCATTCCTTACACACACCCACACACACTTGGAGCCCACTTGAAAGAACCCTCTCATAAATCTAATGAACCCAGCCCTATCTGAATTCATACCTGAGTCTGAGAAAGTTTAATTCGATGTGTGAGTGGGTGGAACAAAATATTTGAAGCCTTCCGGTTAAAATTACGGTTAAACCAGTAACTCACTTAAAACAACAACAGCTTCTAACCAAATCAGAAGATATACAGGAATAAGCTGCACTTTAGTGCAACGTACAAGGAGTGAAGAAGTAAGTCATGAACTTTCCCCCCATTTTGTTCTTTTGTTTAACACAGCCTTACTGCATCTGGAACTCATCGATATGGCTGCTTTATACATGAAGCTCGCCATTAGAACCCTGGAATATGGTAGCCTTTCTCAATTCTGGGGCAACCCAAAGTAAAAAGTTTAGTGCCACCTTGGGGCTTATCGGGGGAGAAAAATTAGATTCTTGTAAAATAAAGGAGGATTAGAGAAATAGAGAAAAGGAGGTGAAAATCACTTTGCAGTGATAACGCTGCACATAAAAAAATTGAGCTGACAGCAATTTTCAGCAGACTTTTCCTGTTTGATTCAGAAAGATCCCTGTGGTGAAACATATGTTGGGGGGGGGAAGGCTGTGAAAGCCTGGCCTTCTCCTCTATAGAATGATCAAAGTAGACTGGTGTTTCAGAATGGCCACATGAACCAACCAGGCAGTTGATGTTTCAGAGATGTGAATTTAACAATAGGGATTAGGAAGATTCCTTGGAGATAACTTCATGAATATGGATTTTTGTTTCTCCTGCCTGTTGGTTTTGTATGGTGCCAGAGCAGGCCCGTAGCTACAGTGGGGCATCTTGGGGCTAGGCCCCCTGACTTTCTGGCAAGGCCCCCTGACTCCCCATCTAGCCCAGGGTGTCACGGCCTTGTCCCATGGATTAAGTTGATTGGCTAGTGCCCCCTAAGAAATTTAAATGCCCCCTGACTTAAAAAATCCTGGCTACAGGCCTGTGCCAGAGTCATGTTATTGGTTCCAAATAAACCATCCCACCAAATGGAAGCCAGTCCGAACATATGAAACCCCCCCACACACACTGTGATTCCTTCGCATCAGATGAGTCACATGGAAGCTGGTCAGCTTCACTTGATTAACCTAGATTTTGACAAAAATATGCATATGGCCCAATGATAGTGCACGCCTAACCAGAGTTACACTCTTTTAAATCCGTTGAAGTCAATGGGCTCAGAAGCATGTAATTCTGCTTAGGCTGGTACTACAGTTCACCTACATCACCAAGTGATGTTGTCATTCTTATTTGAATTAGTGAAATGTGAGAGAAAAACACAATACAAGTAGGAGGAAACTGAGGAATAAGAAATAATTTATATAGCACAGGAAAAGATAAATTCTGTGGTCCCAACTGTCCATACATATCTCCTGGTATATTTTCTATAATAATATTTCAGATGTCTGCAAGCATATCAACTAGGGGCAGGTACCAGAAATTTGTTCTTAAGGGACAGGACCTGTTATCTAGTTCCAGTCCATTAAAAATAACTCCCTTTATTCTGTCCTTATATTTCTCTTTAGGGAGGTGCTGTGGTGAGTCTGTCAATGTTCACTGCAAGATTACCTGCAGGTTTCTAGGCCTTCATTCTTGTTGTCCTTTAAGCACATGTATGTGAATACTCACAAAAAAAGCCTTAAGGAACCAATGTCACAGAGGACATACAGCAGAGGTGTCAGGATCAAACTTTGGGCTGGTTGCAACCTTACTAGGGCCAAAGGCAGGCTATAGCTTCCTGTCTGGAATACACGCTACCATAGGCTTGCCAAGTCCCCCCAGGGGGCGGGTAAAACCCCGCCCGAGAGGCCCATTACCCACCCCCAGAAAATCGGGCCCCGGGGGAACTCCACCCCCTTCCGGCAACGTCCCCAGCATGATGATGTCACTTGGAGGTGACATCATCACGCTGGGCACGCCGAGGGCGGGATGTTCCATGACTCGAGGGAAAACTCTATGTTTTTCCCTCGAATCCCAGCGGCCCCGCCCCCAACATCCTGACGCGATGACGTCACTTCTGGTGATGTTATGGCGGCGGCGCGCGCGCAAAGCACATGCGCAGAAGCTCCAGGTGCCGAGCGGGACTCCCCCGCTCTAAGAAAATTTGCACTTGGCAACCCTACGCTACCATCTAAAAGGGGGCCCATAAAACCAGTAAGTCCAGAGTCTAATTCACATTCTGGAGAGGCCCATTTTGAATGGTTCATGACTACAGATGGTTGGATTTTATATCCTTAATCTAACTAATCAAGACCACTTTTGTTTCTTTAAAGTACTGCCAAACAAGGAAGTCAATGACAACAAGGTTCAGCAAAGATTATCACACTGCTAATGTTGTGAAAATATAAGCAAGCGTTTTATATAAAAACTTTTCATAAAAGAATTATTAAAAGACAAATTCCAGAGGGGTAGCTGTGTTACTATGTTTCAGTGAAAACCAAACAGGGTCTTGTGACACCTTAAAGAATAACAAATTAAAGTTTGTTGTTGTTCAGTCGCACAATTGAGTCCGACTCTTCACAATCTCATAGTCCACATCATGCCAGGCCCTCCTGTCTTCTGCCATCCTCTGAAGTTTGCTCAATTTCATGTCCGTTGCATTGGTGACACTGTCCAACCATCTCATCCTTTGCCATCCCTTTCTTCTTTGACCTTCAATCTTTCCCAGCATCAGGGTCTTCTCCAGTGAGTGCTCCCTTCTCATTTGGTGGCCAAAGTATTTGAGCTTCAGCTTCAGGATCTGGCCTTCCAGGGAACAGTCAGGATTGATTTCTTTTAGGACTGACTGATTTGATCTCCTTGCAGTCCAGGGGACTCTCAAGAGTCTTCTCCAGCACCATAGTTCAAAAGAATCTATTATTTGGCACTCAGCCTTCCTTATAGTCCAACTCTCGCAGCCATACATTACTACTGGGAATACCATTGCTTTGACCATGCGGACTTTTGTTGGCAGGGTGATGTCTCTATTTTTTATCATGCTGTTTAGGTTTGCCATCGCCTTCCTTCCCAGGAGCCAGCGTCTTTTAATTTCATGCTGTAGTCACCGTCTGCAGTGATCTTGGATGTCAGGAATCTGTCACTACTTCCACGACTTCACCCTTCTATTTGCCAAGGAGTGATGGGGCCAGATGCCATGATCTTAGTTTTTTTGATGTTGAGTTTCAAGCCAACTTTTGTGTTCTCTTCTTGGACTTTCAGCAAGAGGCTCCTTAGGTCCTCTTCATGTTCTGCCATTACAGTGGTACTGTCTGCTTATCTGAGGTTGTTGATCTTTTCCCCAGCAATCTTAATTCTGGCTTGTAATTCATCCAGGCCAGCATTTCGCATGATGTACTCTGCATATAAATTAAATAAGCAAGGTGACAATATACATCCTTGTTGTACTCCTTTTCCTATGCTAAACCAATCAGTTGTTCTGTATCCAGTTCTAACTGATGCTTCTTGATCCTTATACAGGTTTCTCAGGAGACATGTGAGGTGGTCTGGTACTCTCACCTCTTTAAGGACTTGCCATAGTTTGATGTGATCCATATAATCAAAGGCTTTAGTGTAATCAATGAAGCAGAAGCAGACGTTTTTCTGGTACTCTCTTGCTTTCTCCATAATCCAGCGAATTTTGGCAATTTGATCTCTAGTTCCTCCACTTTTGAAACCCAGCTTGTACTTCTGGCAGTTCTCTATCCACATACTGCTGAAGCCTAGCTTGTAGGATCTTGAGCATGACCTTACTAGCGTGTGAAATGAGTGCAATTGTGTGATAGTTTGAACATTCCTTGGCATTGCCCTTCTTTGGGATTGGAATGTATACTGACCTTTTCCAATCCTGTGGCCACTGTTGCGTTTTCCAAATTAAAGTGCCCAAGATCAAAAGACTCATTTAAAAAGCTGTTCCTTGTATATTTAAAATAAACAACTCCTCATTAATACGATACTCTTACTATGATGGTCTATGTGAGGGGGCTGCTTAATCAAAATGAAACATCTGGATTGAACAGTTTTGTGTTCGAGACTAAACATGGGTTTTCATGCCGCAGTCCTACACAACAAAATTGTGCTCTGATTTGGCAGTACTCATGGAAGCTCTGGTGGAGATCCCCACTTATGATCTAAACATCACTGTCTTGTATTCTCAGCCACAACATGATTCTTATGCAAGCGGATGAGGACAAGTAGTGGGAGTTGTCCAGCCCTAGGGTGTCCAGTGGCATGTCTCTGATTGCCATTGGAAACAGGATGTTACTGGAATGGAATGGACAAGCTTCTGGTCTGATCTAGCAGGGATTTTCTTATGTTCCTAAAGGCCTCCCTATTCATCCACTCAATTGTGGGTAAGTTGTCCTGCCTACAAGAGCTCTGTGGATACTCTGCACATTGTCTGAAAACCATTGTATGGTAAGCCTCCGGGTGGCAGAACATGTGTTCTGTTTCTTTTTGTTGTTGTTTTAAAAATTGTTTGTTTGTTTTTTTCATTATCAAACCTAAACATTTTCCATTGTTTACTTGTTTTGCATCATTCTTCCCTCCCCTTCCACTCACTGTGCAGGCCAGGCAGGGAGTAAATGCAGGCCAAGAATCTCTCTCCTCTTTCCAATTTCCCCTGACATCTCAGTTGATTTAATGCATCCAGTGTGCTTCTCAATGTGTTTCCCTGCTCAGCCTGTCTGCTTCATTTGCACCATCTGCCTAGGGCACTCCTCATACCAACGGGTGCCAGCACCAGCTGATTCTGGCTTTGAGAGAAAAGTGCCCTCCCAGGCATAAGTGCCACAGTCACTGTAGTCAGAACTGTTATGCTGCCATCTGGGATTTTAATTGATGTGTCCGTGATGTTTTTATGAACAACTATTTATTGTTTTATTATCTGTTGTGAGCTGCCCTTTGCCTGCTTGTGGGGTAGGGTGGGGTACAAATGGACCTTTCACAGTTCCGCAGGGCCTGCAAAATGGAGCCAGTTTGGTGTAGTGGTTAAGTGCGTGGACTCTTATCTGGGAGAACCGGGTTTGATTCCCCACTCCTCCACTTGCACCTGCTGATGTGGCCATGGGTCAGTCACAAGCTCTGGCACAGCTGTTCTCTCAAGGACAGTTTCTGTCAGAAGTTCTCTCAGCCCCACCTACCTCACAGGGTGTCTGTTGTGGGGAGGGGAGGAGAAAGGAGTTTGTAAGCCACTCTGAGATGCCTATGGGCAGTGAAGGGTGGGGTATAAATCCAAACTCCTCCTACTCCTCCTACTCCTCCTCCTCCTCCTCCTCCTCCTCCTCCTTCTTCTTCTTCTTCCACCAGGCTTTCGATTAGGAGCCGCCACTGATGAATGTGCCATTGGCGAATGTGCCACTGATGAATGCGCCACTGGAATACACCATGGCCCGCATGAAACACCGGCTGGTTATTGCCTTTGTTTGTATATTGTATGCCGCCATCATCATTTTTACTGTTCTTGTTAGATTTTTAGGCAGTTGTATTTATATTTTATTGTATTTTACTGTATCTACTGTTTTATTGCTTTTAATGTTGTTAGCCGCCTTGAGCCAGTTCCGTGGCAAGGCAGGATACAAATTGAAATAATAAATAAATATAAATATAAATAAAATAAGTAAGTAAATAAATACACCCAGCAAAAACTAGTCGCAGTGTGCCTGATGCGCATCTTGGTAAATGTAGTCCCAGGTTACCTTGGATGCATCAGAGAGAGAATCCCAAGCACTGAAGGTTGTAACTGGGGTGGGTGGGAGAAGGAAGAAGAGTAGGTTTTAACACCTACTCTTGAGGAGTCTCAAAGTGGCTTATAATTTCCTTCTTTTTCTCTCCCCACAACAGGCATCATGTGAGGTAGGTGGGCCTGAGAGAGTTCTGAGAGAACTGTGACTGACCTAATGTCACCCAGCTGGCTTCATGCGCAGGAATAGGGAATCAAATCCAATTCTCCAGATTAGAGTACGCCATTCTTAACCACTACGCCATGCTGGCTCTCAGGAGAGAGCCCATCAGTGCTTCCTCTAAGCTGTGGGGTCCTGTGAGCAAAAATTCGACTTTGTGAGCTACTGGCATTAAAGTTGTGAACGAGTGATTTGGCTCCTGCATAAATTAGTTTGCTCTGGAGCCATCCTTCTGGAGCAAAGACAAAAATGTGTGAGCCGGAGGCTAAAAAACTGTGAGCTAGCTCACACTAACTCAGCTTGGAGGGAACACTGGGGCCCATGCCAGTTCTCTGTCTGGCCTTGTTGGACTGCAGTGTTGGATGCATCAGAAAGAGCCTTAGATACCTGAGAAAGAGCTCCCAAGCACTGAAGGAGGCAACTGAGGGGAGAAGGAGAGAGATCTCCTATTAGTTCCCTGCCTGACCTGGCTGGCCTGCAGTGGTGTCACAGACACCAACACCAGCACCAAGACCTTTCCCCGCAGCAAATGGAAGGAGACAGAAGACTTCAACATTGCCTCCTCTCTCCCTTTCCATTCCGGCTAACCTCCATGAACCCTGACAGAAACCATCAGAATAACAAGAGGATATGAATACTAATATTAACAAAAGCCACTATTTTAGATCAATACATTAGTTCTAATAAGGATTTTAATTTTCTTGCATTGTTTGATTAATTAATATCTGAAAGCACATCTCTGCTGGCTCATGGAAACTACAGAGATAGAACAGAAAGTTTCCTCTCTTTTTTGTTTCTCCCTCTTCTGCTCGTAGTGTGTAAAGCCGACATGCATGAACTAGTATCTGGTCGCGTTCACATGGGGCATTTGATCCGTTGCCCTGGCTGTTCCTTACGAATTTAAAGTGCATTATCAGACAGCAACATCTGTCTGTCAATCCCCAGTCATCCCCTTCCCCCCTCCCCTTGCCATGTGTTTCTTTGATAACTGAGAAAGTCCAGTCTTGTTGGTCTGAGCTGGTTCCAAAATGGATTTCCTGCTGTCTGATCGCACTCTTGTGCACCCAAGATGCCAGGCACTCTTGTGCACCTAAGCCGTCTCTTGTTTTCCATCCACCATTTTTTAAAAAGTACTTAGCAATGTGTGCACAACTGCTTATTCGCACTTCTCTCCCCCCAGCCCCCCAGGGGCTGCTCAAAACTTTGTTTTCTTTTTAAAAACCCTAAAAGAAAGATGCCTCTGTTCTTCAGCTTTTTTCTGTCCTTTGGGGAAGGGGTAAATTGAAAAGATTAGGGGAGGACGGCAGTGAACTGCACATCCCAGCATTCTCAGCAAGCAGTTGTTCAATTACTCAGAGGGCAAACTTGTAAAAAATGGCTGACAGCCCGGACTTCCGGTCGGGGAAAATGGCGAATTGACACACTTTGCGAGTTGTGCAGAGTGTACTGCGGCATCTGACGACAGTTTGGGCTCTACTTGGCCCAGCGCAGCACTCTCCAGGCGGGGGAGTGGCAAGCAAGCAGCGAAGCCTGAGGGGGGTTGAGATCGGTGTGGATAAGCTTCGGAGGAAGCTTGTTTACACTTTGATCTCCCTCCGTGAAGAGGGCAGTTGCAAATCAACTCTACAGATGCCAGCCGGGCTGAGAATTCAGCATAAATTCGCCATCTACCGATCTCTTCATCATCTGATTAACATCGTTTACGGAAGAAGCACCGCGAAACCCCGAAACTACAAGCAAGGTAACAAATATACGATTAAGCGCTTACCGGTTCAAAGAAGACTGTGATAAACGTACGGATAAGCGTTGAAACCCTTAAGGAACTATTCCGCTTGAATTAAAAGTAAAAAGAAAGCTTTCCGTTAGAGAAAAAGGCTGAAAAGAGACTTTGTTTTGCATTCCTGTGGTCAGCCAAGTCTAAACGTTACGTAGTAGAAACGAAACTAACTGTGACTCTGTGATACAGGAAGTGGGCTAGAGTGGAGGTTTTCAGAGGCTGTTGTGTTTGAAGCGGATGGACATTTTATTATGTGACACCACCTTTACCGGAAGTTGGATTATAGAGACGGACAGGAGAACAGGAAGTTCGGAAGGAGCCTACTCTAGCCGGAAAATCATAGAGAAATTGCGCCCGACATTTTGGGGAGGACTAAAATTTAAAACGTTATTTTCAGGCCGAAAAAGTGTTTAAACAAGTTTTAAAGTTGGCGATTTGGCTTGAAGACGGCTAATATAAAGACTAACTAATATTGAAGTGGCCTCCAAGACGGATTTGCGAACAAGACCTAGAGCTGCTTCATCACCCAGCCCAAGAATGACTGCAAAGGAAAAAAAGAGTGGCAAGCAGCTATGGAGGCGATGGAAAAACGGATGACTGAGAATCTTGGAAAACAAATAGAATCACAGTTGCAACAACAATTGGAGCAAATAGAGCAAGTGCAAATTCAAGTACAGAAAAAAATATGGAAGAATTGAAGGAACTGGTACTTGCAGAAGTGTCAGGGATTAAGAAAGATACAGAAGAACTCAAAAAGGAAGTCAAAAGTCTGGTGACAAAATCTGAAGATATGGAACAAAGGGTTAAAAAAACCCTGTCAGAAAATACAAGGCTGGAGACCATAATGGATTATAGGGCTACTCAGAATCATTTGAGATTGAGAGGGATAGAAGAGGAGGAGGATCAAGATTTACGGGCTCTAGTAATTAAGACATTGACAACTTACATAGGGGAAGACGAAGGAGATTTGGATGCAGACTTTGACTTGATTTACAGAGTAAACTCAGCGTATGCCAAAAGAAAGCAATTACCCAGAGATGTAATTGTTCAATTTGTGACAACAAAGATGAAGGAAGACGTTTTCAAGAAACAATTTACACAACCGTTGGAAATTAATGGAAAGAAAATAATAATTTTGAGAGAAATTCCGAGATCGATTCTACAAGACAGAAAGAAATTCAAGAAATTGACAGACAGGTTAAAAGAAATGAATATCAGGTTCAGATGGGAGATTCCATATGGACTTACATTTATGTACAACTCGGTGAGATCAACTCTTAAAACCGAAGGAGACTTATATAGATTTAAAGCGAGCAATTTGGACGATTTTAAAGATATTTAATTCAACGTCATTATGGATTACAAATTTTTATCTTGGAACGTAAATGGACTAAATTCACCAGGTAAAAGAAGACTGGTGAATCATTGGCTGGAAAAGCAAAAATGTAATATAATTTGTCTACAAGAAACACACATAAGAAAACAAGATGATAAATATCTGACTAATAAAAAATTGGGAGAAGAATTTCATTCTTCAGCATTTAACAAGAAAAAAGGAACAGTGATTTACATTTCAAAAGATTTGGATCCTAAACAAATTTTTTCCGACAAAGAAGGGAGATATGTTGGCGTGGAAATCTTTATGGACAGAAAAAAGACATTGCTTGTTAATATTTATGCACCCAACGGTGCAAAAGAGACTTTTTTAATGATTTGGCTAAAGAGTTGGAGTGTTTGAACTATGACCAAATTGTCCTTGCGGGAGACTTTAATGGTACAGTGAACAACACATTGGATAGAAAGTCCAAAGCAAGTGGAGAAATAGCTGGAAAGTTACCAAAAAATTTTTTCCAATTGATGAAACAAGAGAAATTAGAAGATGTTTGGAGGAAGTGGAATCCTAAGACTAAGGACTATACGTTTTATTCGAATAGACATAACTCCTTTTCTCGAATTGACATGATTTGGATGTCAGAGGAGATGGCGCAAAAAACTTATAAAATACAAATTTTACCGAAAATTAATTCTGATCATAATCCCCTACTTTGGATATTTAAAGCAAAACCCAAACAGTTATTTTGGAGAATTAATGAAGATTTACTGGATCAAAAACAAATTAATGAAATTTTAAAAAAGGAAACCAAAAGTTTTTTTGAATTGAATTTGAATAAAGGAACGGATATACAAGTTGTATGGGATACTTACAAAGCAGTAATGAGAGGTATGCTTATCTCTCTGAACTCCAAAGATAAAAAGCAAAAGATTCAGCAACAGAAAGACCTTCATGAAAAAATTCGACAAAAAGAAAAGGAATTAAAGAAAAGACCAGGGAAGAAGAAGATTATTAAGGAAATCCACTTCCTGCAAGATCAGCTGAATGTTCTTTTGAACAGAGAATTATATTGGAATCTGAAAAAATTACAACAAAAAGCATTTGAGGGTGCAAACAAACCAGGGAAGTTTTTAGCATGGCAACTGAAAAATAGAAAAGAAAGAAACTTTATATCTAAGATTGTTGAAGATGGAAAAGATGTGATGAATCTGAATGGTATAAAAAGAGCTTTTTTTAAATACTACGCTAAATTATTCCAAAAGAAAGGAATTGACCAACAGAGAATCAAGAAATATCTGGAGAAGATTGAAGTTCCAGAGCTGGGAAAACAAATTAAGGAATTATTAAATGGTTTAGTAACGAAAGAAGAAGTGACAATGGCGATAGAGGATGCAAAGTTGGGCAAAGCTCCAGGACCAGATGGCTTTACAGCAAAATTCTATAAGAAATTTAAAGAGGAGCTAACCCCTATTTTAGTACTTCTGTCGAATGAGTTAAGACAGACTAAACGGATCCCAGATTCATGGAAAGAAGCAAACATTTCATTGATACCTAAAGAAGGTTTGGATTTGACTCAAGTAAAGAACTATAGGCCGATTTCGCTATTAAATAATGATTACAAACTATTTGCAAAAATACTTTCTGAGAGACTGAAAAAGTATTTGAAAGATACAATAGCGGAAGAACAAGCTGGATTTTTACCAAATAGACAAATCAGAGACAACTTGAGAGTGGTGATAGATGCAATTGAATATTATGACAAGCATCCCGAAAAAGAAGTAGGATTCCTCTTCTTAGATGCGGAAAAAGCTTTTGACAATTTAAACTGGGAATTTATGCTACAAGTTATTGAAAAAATGGATATTGGACAGTCTTTTTTAAATATGATTGTGGCAATATATTCAGAACAAAAAGCGGCTTTGAATATAAATAAAGAAAGGACGGACTTCTTCCGAGTCCAAAAGGGAACACGTCAAGGTTGCCCATTATCCCCGTTGCTGTTTATTTGGATGTTGGAAATATTATTGACAGCGATAAGGAAAGACAATACTATTGAAGGACTTACAGTGAAAGGCTTTGCCTACAAGTACAGGGCATTTGCAGATGACGTAATGTTTATGATTCAAGACCCAATTGAGAAAATACCACAATTGATGGAAAAAATTGAAGAGTTTGGCTCAGTTGCGGGATTTTATGTTAATAAAAGTAAAACCAAAGTGATGTGTAAAAATATGACGAAACAAAGACAAACAGAATTGCAAGAGAAAGTTCAATGTGAAGTGGTCACAAAGACCAAATATCTTGGAATTGAATTAACCATGAAAAATATTGACTTGTTTAAAAACAATTATGAAAAGGTGTGGCATAAGATTCAACAAGATATGAAGAAATGGGACACTTTGAATTTATCACTGATGGGAAGAATCGCAACTGTAAAAATGAATATTTTACCACGTTTGATGTTTTTGTTTCAGACTATTCCAATATTAAAACAAAGGAAGGTATTGGATGTGTGGCAGAAAGAACTATCTAAATTCGTATGGGCAGGAAGAAAGCCAAGGATTAAAATGAAAATTTTATGTGATGCAAAAGAGAGAGGAGGTTTACAATTACCGAATTTAAGACTGTATTATGATGCCGTCTGTTTAACATGGTTGCAACAGTGGATTAATTTGGACAATAAGAAGTTATTGGCCCTGGAAGGACATGATAATAAATTCGGATGGCATGCATATTTATGGTATGGAAAAGAGAAAGTGGATAAATTTTTTAAACACCACTTTGTAAGACAATCACTGTTCGGGACATGGATGAGATATAGAAAATTCTTCTCAGAAGAAAGACCACTTTGGATTGTACCAGCGGAAGTAATTAATCCATATTCAAGAAACCAAGGACTAGACTGGCTACCTTACAAAAACCTTTTGTAAAATTTTGTGTTAAAAGATAGATTTGATGTTGAATTTGAATATGATTGGTTGAAGTACAGACAGATTTATGATCTATTTAAGACCGATAAAAGAGAGCATGGTTTTAGAGCAAAGAATATTGAAATTGAAACTGTATGGCTTGAGAAAGATAAAAAAATGATCTCTAAATTGTACAAGGTGTTATTGAAATGGTATACTGAGGATGAAGTTGTAAAGGAGCAAATGATAAAATGGGCTGTAAATGTTAATAATGAGATACTAATGACATCTTGGGAATATTTGTGGAAAAAATCAATGAAAATTTCAACGTGTGTAAATGTTAAAGAAAATTGTTATAAAATGATGTACAGATGGTATATGACGCCTAAAAAAATTGCTATCATAAATGAAAGTATGTCCAACAAATGTTGGAAATGTAAAAAACATGAGGGGTCTTTTTACCATATGTGGTGGACATGTGATAAGGCAGTAAAGTATTGGACAGAGATCCACAATGAGATACAAAAAATTGTGAAATGTACTTTTAAGAAAGACCCACAGATGTTATTGTTAGGTCTTAAAATGGAAGAAATAAATGTAGCCAAGAGAACACTACTATGGTACTTGACTACAGCAGCAAGACTGACTTTTGCTCAATGTTGGAAACAAGATAAAGTACCTGAGACATGGGAATGGATTAAAAAGACGTTGTTTTTAGCAGAAATGGACAAATTAACAAGAAAATTAAACAACGAAGAAGATGAAACCTTTTTTGAAGACTGGAAAGACTTTCAAAAATACTTGTTGAAGAACTGGGACATTAAACGTGGTTTGATCTGTTTTGATAGTTATTAAGTTGAAAATGAAATAGAATTAGATTTTTGAATTGTTACCGTTTGTTAGAGAAAATAAGTTTAGAAATAATTGTAATAGAATAAGAGAGATATTAATGGGGTTGGAGCGGTGCGGGAAGTCCTGTTTGGGGGGGGAGAAGGGGGAATTAGAAAAACGGGTATGTAGGTTGGTTGAAAATGTTTGAACATGTGATATATCCAATAATAAATTGTATTTACCTGAAAAAAAATGGCTGACAGCCCCATGAACTACATATCCCAGCAGGCTCATCTGTGCTTGTGGGCATGTTCTGAGGACCAACTTTTTGAAAAATTGACCAACGGGCTGACTCCATGCCTGCTGCTGTCTGATCGCTGCAGGGTCAGTTGAAGCGCTTTGAAGCGCCCTAAAAGGGGCGAGTCTGATCATGATTCTCTGGCACAAAATAATCTGGCTCAATTAGAGGTGGGGCAACAGTGGACTGAAGTGCCCATCTGAACGTGACCTCTGTGTTTCTTCAACTAGATGCAGTTCCTAAACCTACGGATGTAGTGCACCTTAGTATAGTGTCATTTCTGTTCCTAAGACGAAGATCGAAATCCTAAGCAGGTCTACTCAGCATCCTAAGCAAGTCTACCCAACAGTCTTTAGAAATCTTTGGCTAACCTCTTTAGTTTAGGGAGGCTAAATTTGATAACTTTCGGTCCAGCTCTGCTTTGGTTTTGTGTTCATGCTGTTCTCTGATAAACAGAATTGTTTATTGCAAGATATTTTTTTTTTAAAAAAAAAACCTTAATTGAAACCATCCTTTGGCATGAGGCAAAAGTGAAAATGATCCATTGTCCTCACCTGTGACTTTATTGCCCTCAGATACTTTAAGCTGGAGTGAAGACGCTCAGATCATGAGCTCTTCAAGGAAACTGAAGACTTGATGAACCCCTTGCCTTGTAGTCCTGATCACAATTAAGCCCCTAGGAATTATTCTGGAAACAACAGAATGTTGCATAACCACTTGAAGAAGTAGTGGAAAATATGCAGTCTGTGTTTGGGGTTGGATGCAATTCAGATAGAATCAGATTTGACAGTAGCAGGGGAGATTGGGGGGCCCAAATGGTCCTGGAATGGGCCCTGCCTCTTGGTCTGGCTTTTGATGGAGGGGTGAGGGAAGGAGGGAGAGGGCCACCCCCTGACCCCAATGGAAGGGGTAGGAAAGGAGCAAGTTTGCACTGGATCCCGCCTGCCCTCTCATGCCCACCAGCAACTCCTGCTGGTCTTGAATGAGATACGAGTTTGGCAGCTCTTGTTGGCCTTGTGCTGGGCTGCTTTGGGGGAGGTGGGGTGAACCTGGTGAGAAGGCTGCCTTCCAGGTCATTGGCCCACCAGGACCCTTCTTGGTGGTCTTTAGGGTTGCCAGGTCCCTTCAAGATGCTGGCAGGGGATGGAAGGATGCTCCAGGAGCCAGAAGCATCACCTCCAACATGCTGACATCACCAGAAGTGACATCGTGCACCATGCCTCTGTCACCTGAGTGTTCCCCCCCCTGATGTCACCGATGTACCTACATCACTTCCAGGTGGCGTAGGCATGTTGCGCTACATTGCTGGGGGAGTTCCTCTGGGCTTGCAAAACCAGGAGATCCCCCACCCCCAACTGGGGACTGGCCACCCTTGTGGTCTTAATGGCCAATCTGCCCCTGGATAGCAAACCAGAGGATAAAAGATATATTAGTAGAGGCCAGTGATGTGATTGGCATGCATTAGTTGGCTAATCTGCTGCTCCAAAACCACAATATCAGTCTGGCCTGTTTTGCTGTTGGACAGTGCTTCCCCATTGGTCACTGCTCAGTGACAATGGGCCCTCCTTAGTTTTCACTGTATTTAGGTCAGATTTAAGGGTGACATTGGCTGAGGGCAAAGATCTTCCCTCTGGGACTTTGCTCTCTCCCAGCATGCCTGATAGTTGCTTTGCACAGGTAGCAACCCAGTTTAAGCAAGACATTGTGTGAGTGCAAAGTCCCACAGTTAGTATTTTCTGCTGTCTGTCCTGAACCTACTGCCCATCAGCTTCATTGGATGCCCTTGAGAACTAGTATGTTGGGAGAGGGAGAAAAAAATTCTCTTTGTCAACTCTCTCCATCCCATGCACAATTTTATCAACCTGTATCATGCCCCCCCCCCACAGCCATCTCTTTTCTAAACTGAAAAGTCCCAGACACTTCAGCCGTCCTTCAAAGGGAAGATATGTACGCAGGCAGACACCTTAGAAGTTCATATGCCAGACAGCTTGATCAAAATGTATACAAGATGGATGCTAGGATGGCAAGCCTCACATACATGTCTAGGCAGGGACCCTGGGAAGGTGTGACATCAAGGTCTGACTGTGTTGTGACCCCTCCACCCATTCTACAGGCTTGCATATGCTAAAAAAAGTGGACTTGTCTTACCCCAGTGCTAACACTATTTACCTGGATTGTTAATCTTATCAGCCCTGCCTCACTGCCCCCATTCCAACATTTACTTCACAAAACCTACCCTTAACACCTATTGCTTTCCCACCTAACACAAAAGGAGGAGTTTTGCTTTTTGATTAGCTTAATTAGACAACCATTAACACTCCAAATTATTGGAGGAAGCTATTAGAGTTTCAACTTAAGCTTTATTTTTTTACATCAAGAACTCCTTCCAAGACATCTCCTGTTCCCTTTGTCAGTTCCTGGGAACCCCATTCATAATTTCCCCAACACATTGTTGTACTTTTAGTTAAACTCACCAACACTTTGCTCCAAGGGGCTGTCACTTTAACATGCCCTCAAGTCCCATTTTTGATGTAACCAGACAGCCTTGGCACCATTGCTGTGTGTGTGTTTTCCTGGACCCAAAATGAACATGCAAGATGCTGGACATCTTCCTCTTCTCCTGGACCTTGCCTCTTCTGGACAGGTGGCTATCACCCAACATACTCCTATATTTCCTGCTAATCCCTTGATTCCTTAATTGTATTATTTCTTGATTCCTTAATTGTATTATTTCTTAACTAGGGAGCAAAGCCCGTTGCAGTGGAAGACAACGGGCCCTAGAAAGGAAGGGAGGGAGGGTGGAAGGGAGAGAGGGTTGGAGAAAGGAAGAAAGGAAGGAAGGAAGGAAGGAAGGAAGAGGGGGAAGAGTGAAAGAAAGGAGAGAAGAAGAAAGGAAACTGGGGAAAGGAAGGGAAGAGGGGTGGAAAAGGGCTTCTCTGGGCCTACTGCCCCCATAGAAGGGCCAGGGGATGGTGTGAGGGGGCAGAAAAGGGCTTCTCTGGGCCTACTGCCCCCACAGAAGGCCCAGGGGATGGTGTAGGGGGTGGAAAAGGGCTTCTCTGGGCCTACTGCCCCCATAGAAGGCCCAGGAGATGGTGTGGGGGGTGGAAAAGGGCTTTTCTGGGCCTAGTGCCCCACAGAAGGCCCAGGGGATGGTGTAGGGGGTGGAAAAGGGCTTCTCTGGGCCTACTGCCCCCATAGAAGGTCCAGGGGATGGGGTGTGGGGGGTGGAAAAGGGCTTTTCTGGGCCTAGTCCCCTCATAGAAGGCCCAGGGGATGGGGTGTGGGGGACGGAAAAGGGCTTCTCTGGGCCTAGTGCCCCCATAGAAGGCCTAGGGGATGGCGTGTGGGGGACAGAAAAGGCCTTCTCTGGGCCTAGTCCCCTCATAGAAGGCCCAGGGGATGGTGTGGGGGCGGGGCGGAAAAGGGCTTCTCTCACTTGCCTCAGCCTTGAGGGCCTGTCCCTGCACTCACACTCCAGATGGTCCTCTCCTGTCAGAGGACTGGAGCAGACTGAGCTGAAAACACTGACGGGGGCTGACGGGGGCGGGACTTTGCGAAGCAGCCAGTCAGCCCTGGGCAGTGTCCTCTGACTGCCAGTTCTTGAGCCGAATCAATTATGGCAAGCATAGAATGTGGTGGAACCAAAATTCAAATATTAATAAGGACAGGATTGTATGTGTGTTGCTTCTTGTGTGCTTTTTGTATGTTAGCCTTCTTATTCGCTATTTTACCTTGGGCTGGTTATTTTGAGAGTTCTCTAAAGGAAAGATCCCTGTAAATGCTGGTGGCCCATCTCACTCATTACCCCCTTCTCACAAACCTTTTTCTTCACTAATTTCCCCAACTCAAATAGGAGACAGCCCCTTTAGGGGCAACACAGACTATTTGGGGGTAACAGATGCTCATGGGGATGCATAGGGAACAGATGCTCCCCCCTCATCATCTTGGTTGCCCTCCTCTGTACTTTTTCCAGCTCTGCAATGTCCTTTTTGAGATATGGTGACCAGTCTTCCAAATCAGGCTGCACCATAGATCTGTACAGGGGCATTATAATATTGGCCGTTTTACTTTCGATCCCTTTTCTAATGATCCCTAGAGCAAGAGTCCAGTGGCACATTGAAGACTTACAAAATTTGTGGCAGAGTATGCGCTTTCATGAGTCAGTGCTCACTTCTTCAGATACAGCTAGCATCTGAGGCCATCTGTCCTATATATTGGAAAGTGGAGTGATTTCAGATGCAAATAAGAATAACAGGTGATTAGGTGTGATGCAGAAGGGCAGTAGGCATGGGGAAATCAGCACTGGGACCCCACTGCCTACTTACTTCCATTGTGAGAACTGGCCATTGACTCCTAGTCTTTGCTTCTTGTCATTTAAGTATTTTGTAATCAATAAGAGAACTCATCCTCTTATCCAATGACTGCTAAGTTTAGGGAAAGGGAAGTGGGGAATTGTTATAACATGCAACAAAATTAAGTGGCAGAATTCTGAGGTGGTAAAATGGGCTATGCTACTGGGGGTCATATTTTAATGTTCCCACATATAAAAACTCTCTGAAAATTAGTACTTCCAGGAGAAAGGCTTTATCTTCACCTTTTCCATTTTGTAGTACTTTCAAGGCTGCAGCTGGAAGTGGTGAAGTCCATTCAACCTGATATTTTTGGCCACTGTGTGACAGAGTGTTGGACTAGATGGGCCATTGGCCTGATCCAACATTGGCTTCTCTTATGTTCTTATGTTCTTAACTACCTCAGTGCTCTGCCACCTCATGCCTCTTAATCATGCTGCATGTATAGACCAGGCCTTAGGCCTCTGCATTAGACCCATTAGAATTTTCCCCCAACACAAAATACATAAGAAGCTACAATATGTCCTCTTTCATCTACTCCCACAACATATGAAACTGAAAATATTTGCATAAACTGATCAGTGGTAAGATAGTTAGTGACATATGCAGGTTTTTTCCCCCAAGTATGTGCATGAGGAAAAACAAAGATATGTGGCATGGGGCCATATTCTAAGAAGGAAAGAAATCTAATTTTTGCCATTTTTGTTTTTAAAAATATTACATTTGATAGAATTTGGGGGGAGGTATGACGTTTTGCTCACATCAAACTATCCATCATAGCATAAAGTAGTCCATTAATTCATCCCTTGTGTTTTCACACTTCCATGAAACTATGTGGACGAGGAGCTTATTTAAAAATATGCTAAAGGAGAAAGAAGGTATGTATTTCTTTTCCTCCCTGGTATGCCTGCTTGAGAACCGGAAAACGTGTTCTCGTATTTCACATTGGATACAGGCATACCAAAGCATGAATAGATATTCCAGCACACTGTATAGCAGAAGAACCTTGATACAAACCCTGCTGAAGGTGAGAATGGAGGATGCTCAAGTCACATTCCATCTTGTCCTTTCCTCCAGCGCCTTCCTCACTGCCAGTTTAATCTGTAAACTTTTTTGGGGTCAGAGTCCTGTCATTTTCTTCCTGACAATATTCCATAAGGTGGCATGTACATTAATTGCACTGTAGCAGGAGGAGGAGGAGGCAGAGGAGGAGGAGGAATTGTCACTGTCAGATATTTGGCTGGCAGATGGTATTCTGCAATTTGAGATCTAGCCAATTTCTTGAGAATTACAGATGGAACTTTGCAGAATTTTTGCTGTTCCGAGCAACACTGTCTTCCGTAGCTGAGTTGGTGTTATTTGCTCAATTATTATTTTGGAACAGTCACATAATTTGCTGCAGCGTTATTAAGCCAATTCCAGTTGAATTGTCGTATATCTCACCTGCCCCATAACTTGATTTGTGGTTCTGAAACTGTTTCCATGAACCCGATGTAAACCTCCTGCAACTTTACAGTTCTCAAGGGCTCCACTTGCTCAAGACTGGCAAACATCAGATGAGGATCTGGCATGCTTCTGTCTCCTTAATCTCTCACCTAAATCTCCTGGGGCTCGCTTCTTTTCTAAGTGCAACTTTGCTGCAAGCCTGTTGAGCGCTGGAAACAGGAAATGCAGCCGCCCCCTTCATTTCCCCTCATTTTTGAGCATTCAATTGCTGTATTTACCAAAGTTTTGAAAACAAAAATGCATTGTGGCTAAATATAGACTGTAAGTTTGGGGCTTGGCTCTCATGTTACATAGAGACAGTTCTGTGCCTGTATAAGAGTGAGGTAGTAATGTCCCAGGAGAGAGACAGAGACAGAGACAGAGAGAAAGAAAAAACCCTGCCAAACAATTAACTACTTGTTAAATGCAGAACTGCAATTAAGTTTCTTGTTTCGGCTATACTTTCCACATAATGAAGATTCAGAAGTTTTAATCTAGAGATCATTGCAAATGACAGTTTTGTTTGGATTCCTGCCTCGACTTCTACGCATGCATTTTTTATTCTCCCTGCCCTGTTGCTCAAAACACTCCCTCAAAAAAGCAGGAAAGGAGTAAAGTTTCAAGAGCATATTTTGCACAGGAGGTTTCTTTAGATTCTGAATTCCATTTTTTAAGAAAAAAGGCTTTGCATTAATCTTGTACAACCACAGTTATAGTACGGGGGGGAAAATATCAAGTACTCACGCGGAGGAGATGTTGTACTGTTATGGAAAGTCATCCTTTATGCATTCAGAAATGCTCCCCCCCTGTTTCTTTTTTGCACTGACAGCCTCGTTTTCCTAGACACAGTCCAAAGATGGATGGAGCAGAACAGCTGGAAGAGCTGGGCAGAGACCAGGAGCTCTTGTTCGGATGCTGCTTGTCCGGTTCTTGACCAGTTACCAGTGGAAAAGGAAGCAGCACATGTGTCATGCAGGGTGGCCTCTCCAGCTCACATGAGAAGGGGAGGGGCACTCATTTTCAGATAAGCACTAATTTACTTTTTAAAAACATTGAGCCCCATCCTCCAGCTGGCCAAAGACCTTTCTACCTTCAGCAAGCACAATGATGAGAAGGAAATACCATTCATATTCCAAACCAAAATCTAAATGTTTGTACAAAAAAATGTATATACACGTGCAAAGCATACACACACACACACACACACACACACACACACACACTTCTCAACACGCCCCCTTATGTGTGGATACTTATTTCTGCAGATAGGGGGCACATGGAGGGGAAAGAGATTATTCTGCACATGTAGGCCACTCCCCAGGCATGCAGAAAAATCTAAAAACTTTAAAAATATATAAGGGGGAGGTTACAAAAGGCCAAAAAGTTAAACAGCATTCACTGCACCTGTGCAGAAAATGCTCAGACCATTTGCCTCAGCCACCCTCCACTCAGCCTCCTGAACTCCAGCCACCTCAACCAAAGAAGACACCGAGAAAGGCCTCCCATGTTGGGAGGAGACATCGACCTCCATGCTGGTGACTGCCTGACAGCTGGCACAGAAGGCTGCCCCCTTCCTCCTTCATCCCACCATGGAAACCACTGTCTGGCAGAGGCTGACAGCCCGCCTTTCACATCAGGAGGAGATGCCACCCTCCATGCCAGCAACTGCCTAGCAGCCAGTGCAGACACAGGTGGCCTGAGCATGAAGAGAGCTGAGAAAGGCAGGGGGGGGAGAGAGAGATGATGAGTCAATGCCAAGGGTGTGGGTGGGTGGGAAATCATCAATGCCAAGGGTGAGAGCAGTGGAATGTGAAGGGTGGGGGCTAGGTGGGGGGCAGTTAATGCTAAGGACAGGGAGATAGTGGAGTTCCAAGGGTAGGGAGGTAGATAGGGAGAACTGCAAAGTTTGGGATCAGTGCAGTGCCAAGGTTGGGAGATCAGTGGGGAGAGCAGGTAGGGTAGGGGTAAGTCAGTGTCAAGGGTAGGGGTAGATGGGAAGATCAGCAAGAGTGCTGGGTGAGGAGAGGAACAAGGGTAGGGGGAACTGCAAAGTTGGGGTGAGTGAAGTGCCAGGGGTGTGTGGGAGGAATGATTGGGTAGACGGATGGAGGAAAGGTGGGCAAAAGAGATGGGGATAGATTGACATACAAAGGGGAATGGAAGGAAGGAATGAAATAGAGGGTAGGTTGACAGCTAAAGGGAATGGGAGAAGGGGGAAATAGGAGTGTAGGTTAATGGGGGTAGAGGTGGGAGTTGGCTGACAGATAAGGGGAGGGGGAGAGAGAGGAAGAAGATTGTTTGAAAAGGAAGAAATGGGAGGGAAGCAAAGAGGGGGAAGGGATGCACCTTCTCCATAAGTTTCTTGCGGGTCCCCACTTGTCTATATATATGTAATTCCCAACTGTGCCCCCTATGTGCAGATGTTTGTTTCCACAGATAGGGGGCACAGAGAGGGTAAAGAGATTTTTCTGCACACTTGGGAGTACGCCCCAGGGTTGCAGAACAATGCAAAAAGTTTTTTTAAAAATGCATGGGGGTTAAATTCTCCCAAATTAAAAAAAAAGAGTTGTCTGCACATGCACAGACAATGCACTGTCCAGACTCAGCATCTCCTGTGCTGGACTTCGCTTGGTGGCCAGCCTCCCCATGGCCAGCAAGATGGCCCTGGAGCTGTGGCAGAAGATGATGACACTGGGTCCCTCCCAGGCAACTGACCTTCCTGTGGCCAGCAAGATGGCCCTGGAGCCACTTCAGGGGCCACCACCACTGCCAGGTCCCTTCCCAGCCACTGGCCTCCTTGTAGCCAGGCGGAGCTCAGATAAGGGAATGGGTGTCAGAAACAACCTGAAGACTTATCCTCCACAGAAGCCAGGACCGGGAATAGAAGATAGAAGACCACCAAATGCTGACACCCCCCCACACACATGCAGAGAATACTAACACACCTGGGAAACTTGGGGGAGGAGCAAAGAGCCACGGGGTTTAAAAGGGCAGTTTGGGGTAGCCAGTGAGAAAGGGAAGAAAGGAGACAGACAAGAGAAGACACCAATCACTGTAGGTGGGTGGTGGGGCCTGGAGTTGTGATGGGCGGGGGGAGATGGCATCCCCCCCCCACAAGTCTTGCAAGCCTCTCACAGGCACCACCACTGGTAGGGAAAAAGAAAGGAGAGAGATTGGCTCAGTGGGGTGAAAGAGAAACAAGGGGGTTGTCTGAGGGAGGGCAAGAGTATGAGAAAGAAGGGGGATTTGCTTGGGGGAGAAAACAAAAAGAGGGGATTGTCTGAAGGAAAGTAACAGAAAGAAGGGGGTTGTCTGAGAGGTGAGAGAGAGAAAGAGGAAAGAATAGGGGATTGTCTGTTGGGGGGAAAAAGAGAAAGAAGAGGAAATTATTGGGGGAGAGAAATAGGGGAGAGAAAGAGAAGGGACAACTGAGAAGAGGTGGGAAAAGAGGACATTGAGAAGGGCTGGGGTAAGAGAGGGGTGAGAGGGGAAAGGGGATAAGAAAGGATTGCCAGAGAAGGGGGTAGGAAGGAAAGCTGACACAGAAGGGGTGAGAGAAGAAGGGAAGGTGAGGAAGATGGATATATAAGAGTTAGGTGCAGAAAGACAGAGGAGGGAACTTTGACAAAGAAGCAGGGAGATGGAAGCAAAGGTGGGGTAATGCCCCCTCCCTGCAAGTTTCTTGCCGGTCTCCCCTTGAGTGTGTGTGGGTGTCTGAAAAAGATTAGTGAAAAAGATTATTAATGTCAACCTCCTGTGAAGGGTGATTTAACATAGGAGCTTCCATTCTGCCACTTTGGTGTGGCAGCCTCTCAGCATGAACTCCAGATTCAGGCTGGATATGGGGGATAGATTTTGAGGGATATATTTTGAGAAACGTAAAGGATAGATTTTGGGAGACACAAAGCTTTGCTATTTGTGGTGTGTGTACACATCTGGTTTTTCCTTCGGTAAATAGTTTTTTTGCAGGTTTTCATATCAGTTTAGAAACCGGTGGGAACTGAAATGTGTTCCTCAGGGCTAGCCTGTCCATGGGGCACACTGACACAACTGCCTAGGGCACCAGAGGTGGAGGGGTGCCAAAACCAGCCATGTCGCCATCTGCCCACCTGCAGCATCAGGGTCTGCAGGTAGCAGTCCTGGACAGTGGACAGTCCTACACAGTGCCCCTAGCACAGGGTGGTGGCCCGTGTTGAACTTGCTCCTTTCCTTTCTCCACTGTGGGGTTGGGATATGCCCTCCTTCCCTCCCCTGCATCAGGAGTGGGGCTGTGGCTGGGATGGGGCCAGGGTCCTTTTCCTCAATCTTTTTTTTGCTTTCCAAACCACTCCTCTTGAGAGGCGGGGCACTGCAGCAAACCACAACTGCAGCACCAGTGATGGCGGTGTGGATGGGAGGGACTTCCCTGCAGTGCAGGGGGCAGCACAGTCATTCATCTTGGGCTAAAAAAAAAAAAAAATCAATGAACCCCAAATCCAAATCAGCTCCCCAAACGTCTCAGAAATAAACTCCTACGATGGAACTCAGAAACAAAACAGGTGTGAAAAAGGGACACTTTCTCCTATTTGCTTGAAAATGGTCAGGGAAGGTTACAATCCTTAAGGTGAATCTGAAGGGTGAGTGACAAGGATCATGTTCTCCTTTCAAAAAGAAAATGAACTGAACAACCAAGGGCCAAACTTCATGTTACAGGTTTTAAAGAGTTGGTTCTGGGGTCCCTGGACTTAACTGGTGTCCTTCACATCTGGGAATGGGCACAATTTGGCTCATAAACTAAAGTTCATGATTAATTTGTGAGGTTCTCTCGATTCCCCAGGAAGCCCTGGGCCTGTAGCCATGGCTGCCACAGCACGGTTCTGGAAGTTGGGCTGTCAAAAAGAGGGCTGTGGCTGGAGAGGACTCAGAAAGGCAGGGGACGAGGTTTGAATGGCACCTCTGACGTCCTTCTGCCAGTGTGGCGATAGTTCTTTGCCTCTCTGGGTGACTGGTGAGAATTCTGCTCCTTTCTCTCTGGGTGTTGCAGTCCTTCTCCCCTGGCCTTGGCTCTACTGCTTCCTCCCCGACCTCTCAGCCTGCACTGTCTTTCATCCCCACCCTCCTCCCAGCACTGCCCACTGGGCCCTGACTCCCTCCTTTCCTCCCTGGTTCCACCCCCCTTGATAGCCCAGGACACTGTCCTAGTGTCCCTGGTGTGGCTGGGCTTTGATCGTCACTCCCGGCACGTGCTGCCAGCTGGCTGCAGCTCAGGTCATCTCCCACCTTCCCCGCCCTCCGGATGGAGTGCCTGACCGTATCGGCCCTGCCCCATGGCCCTCAGGAGTGACACCAGGCATGGCCAAATGTGGTTTCTTCCTCCATTGTTCTGCCCGCATCGTGCTTGGCCCTCCTTGGTCCCTCACTGTCTTGCTGCGTGAGTTCTCAGCGTTGCCTTGCCGCAGGTGAGTGGGGTGCTCCTGGGGGTTCCGGAGGTTCCAGGAGGCACAGGGCTTGTCCTGGGGTCGGGGAGATGGGGCACACCCCCTCCCTTGCATTGTCAGCCTGTGGATCATCTTGGAAGTGGCGGGAGAAGTAGTCAGCAGTCTGGTGGTCCACCCCTGCCTGGTGCCATACTGAAAAATGAAAGGGGAGTAATGAAAGGTACCACCGAAGGATACGGGGGTTCAAGTCCTTCATTCGGGCCAGCCAAAGTAATGGGACATGATTGACCACTAAGTGGAACAGGTTGTTCATCAGGTAGTATTGCAGTGCCCCCACTGCCCATTTAACAGCCAGTGCTTCCTTCTCCACCATGGAATATTTTTGTTCAGGGGGCTGCAACTTCCGACTGATGGACATCGGGTGCTCCTTGCCTGCTTCCTCTTGTGCCAGAACAGCCCCAAGGCCCATTCCGGATGCGTCTGTATATAGAAGGAAAGGGCGCTGGAAATCTCAGTTCTGGATCACCGGGTCGTGGGACAGGCTGGCATGGATGCTCTCAAAGGCAACTTCTTCCAAGTTCCCCCAGGTAAGTTGATTAGGGCAGTCTTTCCATAGGCAGTCGGTGAGTGGGCTGGCCAGGGACGCAAAGTTGGGGATGAAACAACTGTAATAGCCGATGAACCCAAGGAACCATCATAGCCATCATTTGGTCCAAGGTGAATACTTTGTCTGACAGGGGTGATGGGCAGCCGTGGCCCACGAGATACCCCAGGTATTTCACTTCATGAAAGCCCAGGCAACTCTTCCTGGGGTTTACTGTTAGCCTGGCATCTTGAAGGTCAGCCAAGACCTGCCGCAGGTGCCGGAGATGCGTCTCCCAGTTGGGGCTACATAAGATTATATTGTCAATGTAGGCTTGTGCAAAGTCACCATAGTGGGATAGTGCTTTGTCAACTAGCCTCTGGAACATTGCAGCAGTGCCGTGAAGGCCGAAAGGCATCCTCCGGAACTGGAAGAGACCCTGAGGGGTGGCGAAGCTGGTCTTCTCGCGGTTGGGAGGGTGTACCGGCAACTGCCAGTCCCCCTTTGTGAGGTCCAACGCCGATAGATAGCGGGCCGTTCCGAGTTGGTTGATCAACAGGTCCACCCTTGGCATGGGATATGTGGTGAACTGGGCGATTTTACTCAGGTCATGATAATCCACACAGAACTGGAGGCTGTCATCCAGTTTTGGCACGAGGACTATCGGGCTCTGCCAGGTGCCGACCGAGGGCTCTATGACTCCCAATTGCAGCATTACCTTTACTTCTTTGCAGATGGCTTCCCTGAGTTTGGCCAAGGGCTCCGGGCCACCTGACCTGGGGGTGTGGAGATCCGATGGACCATGAGATGGGTACACCCAGGGGTGTCCAAGAAGATCCCTGGGCAGTCTTGTATGACCCGTTGCAGGTCCATCCTCTGTGCATCTGACAGCACGGCATCAAGGATGGGTTCAGGCGATGTCACCAAGGAACCACACCAGAGGGGAACCCCTTATGACAACTCTCCTGTGTCTTCCATGAGATCTGTTTCATCCCGGTTGTGCCAGGCTTTAAGATTATTTATGTGTACGAATTTCCTTTGTCAGGGTTGGGGCCATATTGGACCTTGTATGTGAGGGGGCCTAGCACCTAGGTGTATGGGCCCTGCCATGGGTCCCCCTGGGCTGGGGCCATGATCTCTTGTGACACCAGGACTTGCTCCCCAACTGGAAAGTCCACAATCATGTCCCTGATGTGATCTATGATGGCTGGTGATATATCTCCTGTTGCTATGGTGAGTGTTGTAGTGTCATATAGAACTTGCACACACCAGCTTAGATTGGTGCTATTTACACTTTTATTTACATTATATACACAGTCCTAACAGCTAAGCATTCACAGTTTCAACTGACAAACTGCTTTGCCAAGCAACCTGATACCATACTGACATATAGTGGTATGTACAGCACAGACTTATATACACATGGATCAGTCCAAATATCCAATCAGCACAGAGATTCTGAGTCACTGAAGCACCTCCTGTAGGATGATGCAACATACCCAGTCATGTGACCTCTGACCGGGGGGAGGAGGTGGAGTGGACCATGGAGATGGAGCTGCTGCTGTCCATGAGGGCTTTCAGCTGTTGGGTACCTAAGGCTACTGGAAGCAGCCAGGCCGGGGGCCTGCTGCCAATGGCTGACATCTGCATGGTGGACTCAAACCTGAGGTCGCACTTCATCACAGGGCAGTCTCATCTGAGGTGCCCCCATTGGCCACATGTGAAGCAAAGCCCCATGTCCCCCAAAGCCCGCACTGGGGCCAGGGGTGGTGGACCACCCGATTTGCCCCAACCGGTTCCCTGTCCACTTTGGGAAAGCGGGAGCCACTTCAGAGGTGTTGCCGCCGAGGCGGCCCCACCATGGGCAGGGTTGGTATGGGCCCGGCCAGGCCTTCCTGCATCTTCCCCTGGACATGGTGTGATGGAACCGCCCAGGGTTTTCCCTGGAGTCGGTGCACCATGGCCTCCATGCCTGGTCTCACTTCTCAACCCGTGGTCATGGCCCTCGGCTTCCTGTTAATTCTCCCATAGCTCCTGGGCCTCACTGAGCTTGGTGGGTTTCCAGCACACCATCCAGTGGTGGGCCCAAGCCAGGAGGATCTGGAGGAGCTGCTCAATTACAACCATCTCTATGACTCGTCAGGCATCTTCTGATGTCGGGGCCAACCACCGTGTGGTTGCATCTTTTAAGTCTTTTATCCCTGCCCTCCTCCCCGCACCATCCCGGGCCCTGACTCCCTCCTCCCCTCCCTGGCTCCACCCCCCTTGACAGCCCAGGATGCTGTCCTAGTGTCCTGGGTATGGTTGAGCTTTGATTGGGCCCGCCGTGAGTTGGCTGCCATGGCGTAAGGTTGGGCACATCACTCCCAGCATGTGCTGCCAGCTGGCCACAGCTCAGGTCATCTCCCGCCTTCCCTGACCTCCAGATGGAGTGCCTGACCACATCGGCCCTTCCCCGTGGTCTTTGGGAGTGAGGCTGAGCACGGCCAGGTGGGGTTTCTTCCTCCGTTGTTTTGCCCATGTTGTGCTTGATCCTCCTTGGTCCCTCGCTGTCTTGCTGGCGTTCCGGAGGTTCTGGGAGGCATGGGCTCATCCCGGGGTCGGGGAGATGAGATATTAATTGTGACCAGTTTGTGATTGGCAAAGTGAAGTTTATGGCAGGCCAACTGGCACAAACTTTCCATGAAATGTCAAGCTGTTCTTGGCAGTTCAAGCGGTTTGTGAATGGATACATTTCCAGACAGTCTCCGCTCAATCTAAATGTTTACCAAACTTCAAAGCAATAGAGAGCGTGGAACTTGGAGGGGCATCTGTGGGAGGTCCTCTGTGACTTTGATGTCTCTAAATTTCACAAGATCCAGTCTATACACTCCTGAACCTGCGTCTGTCAAAATGACCCCAAAGCACTTTTCTGGGGGCACCTTCTTTGGGGGGCCGTGACTCAGACCCTATAAATTCAACCCTCACTAAACCTGGAGGGCAGGTAGAGGAGAGTCAGCCAGAGATCCTTCACAAGATTGGTGTCTCTAGTATGCCAGGGGGGCATTCTACAGAGTCACAAACTTTACAAACTGAACCAGTTTGTTCAGCCTTTAAAAGCTTGTGACGGTTTGTGGTTTGCAAACCATGAATGTCACAAACCATAAACCGAACTGCATTTTGCCAGTTTGTGCCCATCCCTATTCACATCCATACAATAGCTGTGGGGGAAGGGTTCTTTTTTTTAAAAAAAGGAGAGCCCAAATGGGATTGGAACCACAAAATGCACAGAGCAGTAAAATTGGGAAAATAACTCCTTCCCGCTAACTCAGTTTTCTCAGAGGAAAATGGATTGGGAAAGGCAAAAGCCCTTCCTCCCCTCATGGTACCATTCCAATCCCCTTTGGGATCTCTTTCTCTCTCTCTCTTTTTTTTAAATAAGTCATTCTACTAGCTGCTGTGTGGCTGCAAGGAACATGAGTTGGGTCCAGGGAATCTGGACCAAACTCTTTATAAACCTTAAGGAGTAGTTTGGCTCTGAAGCTAACAACTTTAACTACAAATATAACTACCAGAGAGGAGAACGATGTAAGCCAATTTAGGTTCCCACTGGGGAGACAAGTGGGATATAAAGTCAATAAATAAAAGTAAATTAAGATTAAAAAAAGGGAAAAAAAACAAATAAAAAAGAGAGAGTGCACATTCCTAATAGACATTGGCTGATAGGCAGAGTCACATGGCTGCCTGGGATCAAAGCTGTTCTAGAATGGTTGCTTTTAACGAAGTTCATATATCACTTTGAAATGCTATAGGCCATAGAGTTCAATTACTTTCTTGTTAGGGAATCTATTCTGTTTTACGCTCCCTGTACAGCACTTGTCAGGTTACAACCTAAGACAGCTGGGTCATTAGAATGTGGAGTGAAAACACTCCTGGGCACCCTGAAAGCATGATGCTGTGACAAGTGAGCTTGGCTATGAAAACAGCCATGGTGCACCAAGAAGTCCTTTGCCATGAACTTACTGAGAAGACTTAGGCAAAATGTCAGCCTCAACACTTCCCCCTTCTCTCTTTGTCGGCAATATGGCCACAGAGATATTGCATAAGAAGTGGTTTGAACACTTCAAAATTTGCTCTGTAAAGGATACGTATTATTATTATTATTATTATTATTATTATTATTATTATTATTATTATTATTATTATTATTATTATTATTATTATTATTCAGACAGGCTTTGCTTATGTTCCTCTTCCTCTCTCTAATGGATTCTGTAATTCTGTAATTTCATTCTGCAATTAATTCATTTACGGTTTCCACACCTCTGCATCATCGGGGACCCACAATATCCTTGTCAAGATAAAGTGGAACTTGTGCTGCTGCATATATTGCTCAGAATATTGCTTTGGTTTATGCTGTTATTTTCTGTAATTTTTTCCCTCATCTCATTTCTAATGATTGCCTATTTGAAGGAGTTTTTGTGTGGGGTATTCATACTGTCCTGAAGTTTTCAGGGAGCCATTAGGGAGGTCATAAACATTTTGCTCTTAAGTAATATGTGCTGGTGTATACATGACAGATAAGCACTGGACCCCTACATGATACTGTCTCTTAAACTGGTCTTAAAGAAATGTCTTGGAATATATTTGCTATAGCATTGTTGAAAGTAAGAAGGCAGGGAAACAATAACTGGCAGCACCATGCAATCAGGTTTGGACATTCAAGAAAAGCAGAACATATACTATTGTAAAAAAATCCAAACAATATGTCTTATGATAAAATTGACACAAATGTCCTGGATAAAAATATTCAGCCATCCTCTGTATTGCTGAAAGATAGCAATGTGTATAGTGGTTTGAGTACTGGGCTAGGATCTGGCTGATGAAGGTTTAAATCCCCACTCTTCCATAGACAATTGCTGGGTGACCTCAGGCAGGTCACTCTTCCTTGGCCTAAACTATCCCACGGAGTTGTCGTGAGGATAAAATGGAGGAAAGAAAAATTATGTCAACCAGTGCTCCCGCTAAGCTGTGAAGTCCTATAAGCAAAAATTCTCCTTTGTGAGCTACTGGCATCGAAGTTGTGAGCGAGCAATTTGGCCACTGCATGAATCAGTTTGCTTTGGAGCCCTCCTTCCTGAGCTAAGAAAAAATGTGTGAGCTGGAGGCTAAAAAACTGTGAGCTGGCTCACACTAACACAGCTTAGAGGGAACAATGATGCCAACTGTGTTGGGTCCCCACTGGGAAAAGGGTAGTGTGTAAGTTGCAGCCCTGGAGGGCTACTGGCAGCCAAAAACCATCAGATCCAACCACCAGAAGCCTTTGGGCAGCAACAGTGATTAGTGTCGGCTCAACAGGTGCTTCCTCCCACACCAAGACCAAATTCTGAGCTGACTTGCCTCTAGGGTTGCCAGCTGTCTCTGGCATCTCACCAGGAGATTTGGGGGGGGGGGGCACAGGGGCAAGCTGTTTGTTATCATGCTAATGTGCAACATCACTTCTGGTGCTAAACTGGAGGTGATGTTGTTATGTTAGCATGTTGTTCTAGGATTTACTCCAAACACTATGATTAGAGTTTATTTATTTAGTTAGTTAGTAGCCTTTTACCCTGCTCTCCCAGCAAAGCTGGCTCAAGGCAGCTCACAACAATATAAAACAATACAATATAAATATGATATAAGTTATAAAATCCATTAAACACAAATTCTAAAACCATACATCTCATAATATACTGAAGTGCTAGTAGTGATTCCTCAGTGTAGAGTCAGTCCCTTGACCTTCAGTTACTCAGACAATCAGGTCGGGCGGTAGTTGGGGATCCAGAGGCGTCAGGCTCTCTTCAAAGGCTATCAGATACCAGTGATGGTTGGCGGTGGTGGCAGCTCCAAAAGCCTGGTGAAAGAGCTCCATTTTACAGGCCCTGCAGAACTGTAACAGGTCCCGCAGGGCCCTGATCTCTCCCGGGAGCTCATTCCATCAGAGGGGAGCCACGACCGAGAAAGCCCAAACCCTGGTTGTTGCTAACCTGGCCTCCTTGATGTTTGGGAAGGCCAGGCAGTTCTGGGTCCCCAATCGAAGTGCTCTCTGGGGGACATATGGGGAGTTTTGGGTGAATCTTAGAGCATTGCCCCAATCTGATAAACCATTTCCAGTTTCACGCTGAAAGTGATGTCGCACATTAATGTGGTGCTGAAGAGCCTTCCATTTTTCCACCGGGGCTCAGGCTGGGAATGTCTCCTGATATTATGGAATACCTGCTCCCCCCCCATGGCCCCTGCAGTGCTAGCTAGTAGCACCATGGAGCTGCTCATTTGGGCTTGTTCCTGGGTCATTAAAACTTCCTAGTCTGTCCCTGGAATGTATAGAGGGAAAGCAGGAGAGCCCTACCCTCCACCTGTTCTCACCTATACACGTCCATCCCAGTGTTGGAGCCTATGTGTGTGTGTATGTATGTAGGCAGGGCCGGACTATCATAGACAAATTTTAGGCAGCTGCCTGGATCACCCCCTTCAGTAAGGGTGCCAGGCTAGCTTCATGCCCTGCCGCTCCCTCGCCTCATCAAAAGCCCTGCTGCTTCAGACAAAGAGAAGGGAAAGAAGAAGCAGAAGTGGCTTCCCAGGGAGCATCCCACCCACTGCCGCCTCCCCCTCCCCTCTCCTCCCCTCCCTCCCAAGCCGTGCTGAGCTGAGCTGGCCCGCATCGCACACCCCTTCACTGGTAAGTCTGAGGCAGGGCGGGGCAGTTGCTGCAGTCCTTTCCCCAATGGCCACTGCCTGGCTGGCTGCCTTTGGCAGAGGCTGGTATGCCTTTCTTCACCTGGCCCAAGGCCCCCGCACACAGGTAGTGGTGCTGCTGCCTGGCTAGGCCCTGCCCCACTCCACCCAGGGCCAGGGCTTGACCACTGCTGTGGGGGTGGGGGGACCTCTCTGCCAGGGCTTGCCACTGCCACACAGGTGGGCCCCGGCTGTTCAGGAAGGGTGAGAGTGCCAGCTCCCCCAGGTAGGGCCAGCTGCAGGAGCTTGGCTGCTTCGAGTTGGCAGCCCCGGCAGGGAGGGGGGCTGCAAGGTGTCCTGTACACAAAGCCCTGCCTAAAACTGTCTGCAAGGATAAGCAGTGAGGATGGGAGTGCCTTTCCTTAGATTTCCCCCTCCCCCAACCTGAAAACAGTCATTTGAAAATCCCTCAAAGCCTCTGAGGGGAACAGAAAAGGGCCACATCTCCAGGGATGTCCCAAGCAGGAGGTGGCAACCCTTTCCGACAGGGCAGGCTCCCAATAGGACTCCCCCCCCAGGCAGGAAGAGAGAGTGGGCTCGCCAGCAGGTTGGTTTGCAGAAACTGCACTGGAAAGGTTAAAGAGAGCGAGCCGCTTCCTAGAGAGGCCGAGCAAGGCAGGGGAAGGGGCAGGAAAGAGGAAAAGGTCTTTTCTGGTGTGTGGGGGAGAAGGCTCTGCTGTTGAATGGCCAAAGAGATGGGGGGAGGCTTCAGATCCATAACAGCCAGCAAAAGCCTTGCAGCCAAATTCCAGGAAGGTTTGCTGACAAGTAAGACAGGTGGGAGGAGAATACTAGAAAAGAGAACTGCGGCTCTCGAGTGCTTTTCACGTGATGCATTTATGTTTGAAAATTGGTGAACGTGTGGGGGGGCACGGGGGGTGCCAGGAGGTAGCCTTGCCAAGTGTGCCAAAAAAACCCACAAAAACTGGCACCGGTCCTGTATGTAGGCTTCATCCCAACCTATATATGGAGTCTAGGCATATGCAGTCTGTACACAGACAGACTTTGTGTTGACATGGAGATGAACATACACAGGCGAAATAAAGGTTACAGTCTCACTCCCCTCTATGTAACCCCTTATATGTTGCCAGTATAAACACATTTTGTAACTACAAAGCAACTGTCTCATTCAAAAGTGAACAGTGAAAACCAGCCAAGACATTTGCACAGACACTGGTAATGAGTCCAAGGATGCAGAAACATCAGACAAGGGAATCTGGTGGCCGTGTAAAGAACCCGTTGCCGGGCAAGAACACAGGAAGGATACAGTAGAAAAGTGTGCAGTGCTCTCATAACTGCTTGCCATCTCTCCTTCCCAGCCCCTTGGTCAGTGAACTCTTCTATCAGTTGCTAGATTTGTTGCTGTCTTTCCACTTCCTCATTCCACTGTGGAAACTACTTGCAGCCAAAAATTAATCTGTGAGAGGAGAACATTTCCTCCACATCTTTGGGTGAGCAAAAAAAGTTTGCGATGCATCACTTCCAGCCTTTTTTTCTTTCTTTTTCCTGTGAAGGGATATTGAAGCCAAAATACGTGATACACCAATTGTAAACTGATTGAGCCCTTGGTTTCCCAACTTCACAATTCAACATCAGCCGCTGATGGATATCTCTGTATACATTCTTGTCTGATGTCAGGTTCTGACGTTTTGTATTCATGCGCCTTCAAAATGTGAAAAGTTCAGGTCTAAATAAGTAAAACTTTCTTCTGAACATTCTGCACCCTTAACACATCTGTGGGTTGGAAGATTCCCAAATCCCCTGCTCTGCAATGGTCTTATTTGCGTCTTCGTACTGCTAGACACAGCCATGTATGGAGGCCCATACTGAACTTTGCCATGACATTTGGATTTTAATCTCTTTGAGAGTCTCAGATCCCCTAGAGCACACAATAGATGGGCTCTGTAAAGAACCTCCTTTGTCCATCTGGGAAAAGAGACACAGAGAAATATTCCCAGCTCCATTCTTTCTTGAATAGACATGGAGCATGGGATAAGGACTGAAAACAATCAGAGGCCTAATTCTCTCCCATTTCCTCTGACCTCAGATGCAACTGCCCCGAGGGGGAGCAGAGAAACAAGACAATGAGGAAACAAAAAAAGCCATAGCGGTGCCATTAAATTATTAAATCCCTCCTTGTCTGAACTTTCCTGTTACATTCATATGCTGCAGGCAATAAAAGCTGTGAGGAAGAGGCAACTAAAGATGAGCATAAAACAGGTTTTGTCAGGAGAACATACTTTTTCTGTGGTGGGACCTGGACCCTTCAGAACAACAACAGTATTTATGGAGTCTTTTTTTTTTTAAAAAAAAGTATTTTATGTCCAAAACACCAAAAACAGACAAATATACATACAAACAAACATTGGGAGAATCTAACCGTATAGTATCTGTTAAGTTTCCCATACATCTCTCTCTCAGTAAAAGATAAATGTCTACACCTTGCATTTTTAGGTAAAGCTTTTGCACATATTATTCTAAGTGATCTTGTCCTCTAGTTCCATTGTATACACAGTTTATTTAATGTATCCTTCAATCCATCTGTAAAATCTTGACCATGTATTTTCAAAGTTTTCCTCTTTTGTCCTTTCAAAATTAAAGTTAATTTATCCATCTCTGCAGTTTCTAGTAATTTATTTATTATCTCTTCTTTTGAAGGTACCTCTTTTCTTCTCCAATATTTGGCATACAATATTCTAGCAGTTGTAATTATATGTAAAATAAAATAAGAATCCTGCTTTTTACAATTCTCTGGAAGTATATTCAGTAAAAACAATCCTGGTACAAAAGATATATTACCTTCAAAGATTTTTTGCATATCTCATGTATTCGCCCAATTTTTTTTTTTACTTGTGAAAAAAAGAACCAACCTTCTCTTGACATTTCCCGCAAGCATTTGACATATTGGGATAAAATTCTGATAGTTTATCTGGAGTAACATACCATCTATAAAACATTTTATAAATATTTTCTTTATAAGAGATTGCTTTAGTAATTTTTATATTTGTTTTCCATATCTTTGACAATTGTTCTAAGTCAATATTATGCCCCAAATTTTGTGCCCATTTAACCATAGAGCTTTTAACCACTTCATCTTGTGTTTTCATTTCTAACATTAATAAGCTTTTCATCAGCATGAATCAATATTTTATCAATCTCTGTTAAATTATCATAAAATCCCATCTGTTTGTCTTTGGCATATCTTGAATCTAATTGTGCTCTTTCCCACCAACTCAAGTCAGTATCTTGTTTTTTGAGATTCTCTGTTGGTTTCAGTTGGTTTTTATTGTCCAGCAAATCTTCATATCTCCACAGTGGATTCATTTGAAATAGATTAGGATTTGTAAAAGCTTTGAGTGGTGAAACCCATTTTGGAATCTTGGTGTAAAAAAGTCTTTTAATTTCTTCCCATACTTTCAATAAGGATCTTCTAAAAATGTGTTGTTTAAAATATTTATGTGTATTATCTTTGTCGTACCACACAAATGCATGTCAACCAATACTAAGTCATGGCCCTCTAATTTTAATAACCTTGCATTTTCCAATGTAATCCATTCTTTCACCTAAGTCACTGTCGATGCTTTATAATATAAGAGCCAATGTGATAAAACAAATCCGGCTCTTTCTTTTGCATCTTGTAAGGCTTTCAGCTTTATTCTTGATTTCTTGTTTTGCCACATAAATTGTGTCATCAGTTTGTCAAGCTCTTTAAAATATTGTTGGTTTTGAAAAATTGGAATGGTTTGAAATAGAAAAATCAGCCTTGGTAAAATGTTCATTTTTATACTGGCTATTCTTCCCATTAGAGATATTTGTAAGTCTTTCAGTTTCTCCAATCTTTCTTAATTTCTGATAAAAGTTTCATATAGTTGTCCTTTAATAAAGAACTGCATCTATTTGTCAAATTTATTCCTAGGTATTTCACCTTCTTCTGAACTTCAATGCCTGAGTTTTTTGTAACTATTGAATTTGTTCTTTAATAATATTCTTCATAAAAAAATTGTTTTATTAAGGTTAATTTTCAATCCACCCACTCAACCATATGAATAACTGGGTAAGAAATATCCTCCTCTTTCTAGGAGCAGTAATCCTTTTTTTCTGTTTGGCTAGACTGGCAGTTTTCAACTTCCTTTCCAGTCTATTCTGTCAAGCCTAAACCCCAGTTCTGGAGACTGTGAATAAATGAAAATCAGCCAGGGCTGACACTTAGACTTTAAGTTCTGATTTTCGAACTTTTCTCCACATGTGCTGGTACACAGTAAGGGCAAGGAGTTGTGTCCCCTCACTTGTCAAGTTACTTGTCTGTTTCCCTCAGACTGACACACACACTCCTCCTGACTGTCAGAAATGGCTCATTGTTTCAGCTTTCATACTGTGTTCATTGTTCTGTGTTCCCTATCTTGTCCCTGCTTCTGCACTTGCGTAGGTATGCTTGCAGTAACGTGGGAGCTTTGCCTCTACAGCTCAGTGTTATCACGGTGGCCTTGAATGCAGGCTTTGGGCTATTCTTGAGTCTCTGAGAATTTTCCAGTCCTGTGAAGCCGAGGGGTGGGGGGAGGTAGTCTTCCGATCATTAAGTAACTCTCCCGCCGGGAGTTTCCCGTGCGCGCGCTTGAAGTTCATTTGCTAGTTGCAAGTTTGCATCATACTATAACTATGCCTGAGCATCACACCCCGCCATTCCTGACAATAACCTTCCACCTGTAGGTTTTAGCATTGTATTCCAATAAAGCCTTTCTTTGCTTCAAGAATGCTTGGATCTAC
Source organism: Gekko gecko (assembly GCA_029375565.1). Classification (NCBI taxonomy): domain Eukaryota; kingdom Metazoa; phylum Chordata; class Lepidosauria; order Squamata; family Gekkonidae; genus Gekko; species Gekko gecko. The sequence goes on along the minus strand of JAPDNY010000003.1, from coordinate 78,157,418 downwards.
TTGCTTTTGAACCTGACACTGACAGGCTATTGCCAAGCCAAAGTCCAAACAACAATTGACTCCCTCTGACAAAACTGATAAGGTTTTTCAAAACTCTCCTCAGCTGGCACTGACCAATCAGAGAGAAGTGGGTGCAGGCAAGCAGCCTGTCAATCAAACTATGCTTTACAGTGAGGCATTAACCCCGGTTCTTCCAGCTCTCTGAATATGATGCACTAAGCATTCACTTTTGGAGGTCATCACATCATCCATTTGTTCTACCTCATTTTCATTGCTGTTAATCCCCCCCCCATTTCTACAGGTCTTTTATTCCCCCCCACACACATCCAATTTAGATGCAATTGACAAAAAATCACATTGAAAATGCATATATTTAAAGGAACAATTTGTTGCATGGAAATATTAAATAGTGGGGGAAACCCTCTAATTCTCCTGGGGGGAAAATGGCAACTTTGGAAGGTGGGTTGTATGGAATCACATCACTACTGAGCTCCCTCCCCTCCCTAAATTCTGCCATGGCCAGGCACCTCCCCCAAATCTCCAGGAATTCCCCAAGCTGGAGCTGGCAACTCTAAGTTCTGTTGATGGCTTTTTGACAGGGTCAACATCAGCCTTTTCACCTTGAGTCTCTTCTTTGTAGCCTCCATGTTGCAAACAAGGTCTCGTTGCCATGCAACCACTTCAGATGGCATTATTAAAGACTCTTTAATATGACTGCCTTGCTGAACTGTGAAAAGTGTGTGTCAGGGCAATGGAAAGAGCTGTATTCCCAAGAGAAGTGCTCTGTACTGGACTATGGAATGTATGCTGTGGCCAAGGGAAGCCTTGTGCCTAGGAAGCAGGCCAAGCCAGATGTGGACCCAGGACTCCAGAAGCCTTCTGCCCCTACACCTCTGCATCCATCTAGATGCCAAGATGCAGAACAGTAGCCCTGAATGGCATGCATGCAGATACAGCAGCAGATCAGAGAAGCAGCCATGCTCTGATAAAGGACATATGTTTCTGAACAGAAGCCATGAGGGAATCTCCTCTCCATCATGCAAGCATCATCCCCCAACTTCATGTATTAATCTCACTTGGAGAAACATACATTCCTCTCCCCCCTGAGCCAGCCTAAGACAAAAGGATGTGCTCTGTGTCTGACAATAGCAGCAATCCAGTCTTCCTGTCGCCCATCAAGATAACATAGCTGTCAAACATCTGGATGTTAATCCAAAGCACTGGCCCTGCAACTTGATTGGTTCTCTTCCTTCTCTCCTTAGTCTCACCCCCTTCACTCCCTGCCGACCATTAATTTTACAATTGCCCAACCATTAATCCCTTTATGCCTCATCCAGAGTTTAAGTTTCTTTTTAATATCTTCTGGGGACCAGGTGACCACATGAGCCTTTGCCTCAGGTCACATTTTTGGTATTTAAGGAGAGACCTCCCTGGGTTCGCTCTTGCATTTGCTTCTTCCTCTCCTAACCCCATCCTATCCTGTTGGTTCCAAATCAAGGCCTGTTTTGAATCAGTCCACGTGTGTTGCTGGTCAACTCATGATCCCTTCCCCCCTCATTGTGTCCCATTTTTCACTGAAGGACCCAAGCATCTTGTCGAACAGGTAAAGTATTACCCCACAAAATGATAATCCTGCTCATGCAAATGTCTCTAACCTTTCAACTCTATATTCATAGTTCAGTATTGTGTGTGTGAATGTTTGAATTCTGTTTGTATGCTTGAAGAAACTTTAGTAAAGAAATCATTATTCTAGCTACAGAGCCTCTGTGTATATCCATGGGCTCTGGGAATTCTGACTCCCTTATACATAGGTTATGACCCTATATTTAATGCCTCTTGTCATTTAATATTCATAATTCCCCCAAGCTTCTAAATAAAATAAGGCAATTTGGCTAACAGTCTTCCTGAAGATCTGTGAGGCAAAAGTCAGCCCTGATCATTTTCTATACTATGAAGAAGAAGAAGGAGAAGGAGGAAGAATTTGGATTTATACCCTGCCCTTTACTACCCGAAGGAGTCTCAGAGTGGCTTACAAATTCCTTTCCCTTCCCCTCCCACAACAGACACTCTGTGAGGTAGATGGGGCTGAGAGAGCTCTTTCAAGAACTGCTCTTTTTCAAGAACAGCTCTGACAGAACTATGGCTTGTCCGAGGTCATCCAGCAGCTGCAAGTGGAGGAGTGAGGAATCAAATCCGGTTCTCCCAGATTAAAGTCTGCACACCTAGCCACTATATCAAACACCAGCTACAGAAACAATTTGGCTAATTTGAATGAGTTCCTTATTTTGCATCCACATAGATAGGCCTGAGATGTTTTGAATTAAAATAGCTGGTTTCTTCGCCTCTCTTGGTACTATCTTATATACTTCCTTTACATGTCTGACTCTAATGTTAAAAAAAAAAAAGACTCTAGATTAGACATGCTAAGAACATCATGGTAACATGAATGCCAGGTGAACATGATGTGCCCTAGATGCAAGTCGATGCACAGAGTGATCCATCATATGTTCCTTGTTTTAATGCCTGACTTGAACCCCAAGCTAAGCAGCTTTGGTAGTGTGAGTTGGGAGGGGAGTGATTCCCACATGGTGGTAAAGGTAAAGGTAAAGGTAAAGGTTCCCTTGCTCGAAAGCCAGTCGAATCCGACTCTAGGGTTGCGGTGCTCATCTCCATTTCAAAGCCAAAGAGCCAGCACTGTCCGAAGACATTTCCGTGGTCATGTGGCCGGCATGACTAAACACCAAGGTGCATGGAACGCTGTTACCTTCCCACTGAAGTGGTACCTATGGCATGGTGCCACCAATGATTAAGCAGGACTAGCCTCTGTGGCCTGTCAGCTAAACAGGGGATACAGGCCCACCACAGGGGAGGTGCAGGACCTCTGGTAAAGGAACTAAGTGAATCAGTCATGGAGGCAGGGGGAAGGTATTTGTCGGTAGGGTCAGAAGGCACTGTGGCCATTGGGGAAGTGATGGAAGGCAGCACAGACAGGGGAATGGTGGAGGCACAAGGGTGATCGTGGAGCTGACCTGGAAAAGAAAAACATGAACTGTCAGTAAGAGCCCAGGAAGATACCACAGGCGCACCTGAGGAGGTCGCGTGAGAGACAAAAGGACCCAGTCTGAGGCTCCCTAAATGAAAATGTGACAGGTATGTAAGTTTTATTTTGAATGTGAAAGCATCCAATCAGAGCAGCTCTTCACCATGAAGAGCTGCTTATGGAAGCGTGAAGCTTTCCTTGAAGAGCTCCCAAGAGGGAGTGATCACAGGGAGAATTTATCCTTGATTAGGACATTTAGGGCACTTTTTCTTTTGTTGCCAGTGCACAAGGCAGCCCTTTATTATTTTCACTGTTTTAAAAATGTTAAAAAATATCCCTTTTAAACTTATATCGAAGGGGGAAATGAGCTCCCATGAGGCTGTGAAAAAACTGCTCTGGATCCAAACACTTTGGGAGCTATTATAATGTAAAAAAATTGTCAGGGACCAGAAAGACACACAGAGGTGGATACCAAAATAGTGAGCATGTGGGTTTTTAAATGTGCTTTTCTGTGAATATACAGAGGTGGCATTTCTGTATTGGACTTGTTTCAGCTGTTAAGACGTAGGCACCTGTGAGATCAAGTAACAGTTATCGTATGAGGTCAAGAGCCATTACAATCAGCTGTAGGCCAATCAACCCATTAAATGTTCAGCTTGCATGATTGCAATACGCAATCACAACTGGCGGCTGTTCAAGCACATCTGTACTTCACACTTAAAGCAGGTAAAAACTGATTTTTATCAGTGTTGTACTTGTAAAGATTTATTATCTCTCCCTCTCCCGAGCTGCATTTTTTCCAGGAACCTATTTTTGAATTTGAGTAGGTTTGGGTTAAGATCATTTTCCTTGATTTTTTGAAATAGTGGAATAACAACTCTGTGATGGCTAGAGGAGGAAGAAAAAGCCAAAATATTATGGATGTTGTGGTCTTTGAATGGTAGTTCCTGACAGGTCATGTAAAAAGTACATTATGGTTTTAAAACAGCTCAGTCGCCTCTTGCTGTTGCTTTTAGCAGCTCAGAAGTTAAACAAGTTTTTAAAAATGGTTCATAACTGCCTGCTGTTATGTGAGTAACGATTTAGCAGGGCTGATTCTAATAATAAATTGCATACTGATCATTTTTTGTAGTGCAGCGGGAGCACATTGAAGCTGTATCTGATTGGCATTAATTCAAGACTCCAGCAGGCTGAAGCCAACACAGAAAAACATTATAACAGAATCAAGTTGTTTATAATGGCCACTCAAAACAAATCAGCCTCCTTGATGAACCAAGAAAATATTTACTGATTGCAACATACTCAATCCCAAGGTTTTCTTTACATAAACAGCTTGTAAGACTTCCCTCCTGAAAGCTTCCTGTTTTCATCCTTTCTATAATGAATAGATGCCAATCCCAAGAAGCTGAGAGTCAGGAACACAGCCATTTCCATCAAAAAGGGAAGGGCCTTTTTAAATTGGGCCTCCCTCACTTCTTCAAGCTTGAGGACAGAATGTACAGAAGTGTCACAACAAGGCCTGTTATTCTTTGACAGTGTATACTATTGACACGTGTGGCAGAACATAAAAGTATCTCAGAGCATGACAGGAGAGTCGGTGTGTGAAGATTTTAAGGTTAAATCGCAAATAGCAGTGCGGGGGATCCTACCCCTGTCCCGCTTCCAGTGAGCAAAGTCTGAGGGCTTGCTTCACCTCAAAGCTTCAGCTTCAGTGGCTCTTTCTCCAACAGAAGAACTCCACAGGCTGGAGAAAGGCTCTTGGAGGAAGTTGCAACACCACCAGTGTGTTTTTAAAGGGAATTTGTTGTGATTATATGTTTATATCTCATAATAGCTACAGCAATACTGTCAACACCAATCACTCTTTATACAGGGTGTGGGGGGGGAAGATTTGTGCTTCAACATTTGCAGCTAGTACTGAGGCCACTTAATTGTTTATAACAACAATCTCTCTGGTTCATCCATTAATTTCTTAGGTGACCTTAGTAAACCACTGTTCTCTCCACCTCAGTGTTTCACTTGAAAGGTGGAGATTACAATTTATTTTGTAGTGTTCTCATAAGAGTTACTGACAGGGCTCTTTTTGTAGAAAAAGCCCAGCAGGAACCTATTAGCATAATAGGCCACACCCAACATCAGAAACTCATTAGCATATTAGACCACACACCAACAGCACACCTCATTAGCATATTAGGACGCACCTCCCATGTTACCAGAAGTGGTCATCCAGCCACACCCACCTTTTGCTTCTTATTCTGTTTACCTTGTTTGTTGTCAAAACGGTTTTGACAAAACCAATAAAAACATTATTTTTTTAAAAAAAAGTTTCCAATTCTATAATTTAATAATTAATATTATATTTATTTTAAAAATAACATTAACATAAGAAAACACTTGCTCCTCTGCAGCAATTGTGCTCTGCACATTGCTACAGCAGAATTTCCCTACTGTCCTCCCGTTTCTTGCAGGGTATGAAGCTGTCTTTCTGCCCATTTCTTTCCAGACACTGGCTGTAGCCAGAAAATTTTTATTGGAGAACATAAGAACATAAGAACATAAGAGAAGCCAATGTTGAATCAGGCCAATGGCTCATCTAGTCCAACACTCTGTCACACAGCGGCCAAAATATACCAGGTGCCATCAGGAGGTCCAGCAGTGGGGCTGTCAGAAGCCCTAACTTAGTCAGCCAAACACCATGCCTTGTGATTCAAACAAGAATAGCGTTTATTGAAAAGCTGCAATAGGAAGGTTACTGGAGCAGATACATTGTTCAGAATAACTTGGTTACACAAAGCAAGCGGTTATACAGGGAAGGGGGTGAATGGGGACCCCCCTTCTACCAATCAGGGAATAACATGCGAATGGGAATCGAAAGTTACTACGCTAATGAAGTTCCCACCGCCCCCATTAATCTCAGCAAAGCTGCAGCTTTGAAAGAGATAGGAAAGCTCGCAGCTTGACTCTCCAAGGTCAGAATGTTCAGTCTACCAGATAGGGGTTACCAGAGCCACATTCCATTCTCATACACCAGGCATAAATCAACACCCCTACGATCCCAACCTCCCGCCCGTCACGCCACCATGGCGCCCATAGCCATCCTCCCTCCCCTCCATCCATCATGGCAGGACTACCTGACATGCAGCCCTCCCGAAAATAAATCTACCCCTTAGGTTTGTGGGGGTACAGTTTGTGAAAAGCCCGGATCAGCCGGGGGCCAGAACATTTTCTGCCCGTACCCACTCCCTCTGTTCAGGCCCAAAGTCAACCCATTCCACAAGATAAAACAAGCGATTGCGAGAGATCTTAGAGTCCAAGATTTGTGACACTTCGTAGTGAGATTCCCCCCCCACCAACAGCGGAGGCGGGGCGGGTTGTTTCGGTCTCCATTTGTTCTCCTCAGGCGCCCGGCGTAGAAGCCTTACATGAAAAACAGGATGAACAGACTTTAGAGACTTAGGCAAGGCAAGTTCTACAGTTACATTGTTAATAACTCTCACAATTTCAAATGGTCCAACAAATTTCCAGCCAAGCTTGCGACTTGGCTGAATGCCCCGTAAGTTCTGCGTGGACAAATAAGCAAACTCCCCACACTTAGGAACCCAGGATAGACTGCGTTTCTTGTCTGCTTGGGTTTTATAGGCATTCTTAGCCTCTTCCAGAGTCTTGGCTAAAGATGACCAAGCCATTTGCAACTGTTTGCACCAGTCTCCAGCATCTCCCGCCGGGAGGTCGGGAGATCTCAAAAATGGCAAAGGCGGGGCGTCATATCCATGGGCCGCCTTGAATGGGGATATCCCCGTTGACGAGTGCTGAGTATTATTGTAACAGAACTCAGCCAAAGGCAAAAGAGAGTGCCAATTGTCCTGCTGGAAGTTTGTAAAACACCGCAAATATTGTTCAAGAGTTTGGTTCACACGTTCAGTCTGCCCATCGGTTTCCGGGTGGTATGCACTGCTGACCCCCTCTCCACCCCAAGCAGTGACATCAATGCACTCCAGAAATGCGAAACGAATTGAACCCCCTATCTGAGATCACTTTAGCAGGTAAAGTGTGGAGCCTCACAACGTGTTGCAAGAATGCTGAGGCTAGTTTCTTGGCAGAGGGGACGGAGGCAAACGGAACGAAGTGAGCCTGCTTAGTAAACAGATCCACTATCACCCAGATGACAGTATTCCCCCCGCTAGGGGGTAAGTCAGTAATAAAGTCCATAGAGATCACTTCCCATGGACGAGCTGGCGTGGGGAGGGGTTGTAGCGCTCCTGGGGGTTTACCGGGTCTGGGCTTACTCATCAAGCACGTTTGGCAAGCTGACGTGAATAACGAAAGGTCCTTTCGTAGCCCAGGCCACCAAAATTGTCTTTGTAGGAGCTGGAGAGATTTTACAAACCCCGTGTGCCCAGCCAGTTTCGAGCCGTGCGCCCAGCCCATCACCTCCCCCTAAGGGAACGTGGAACAAACAGTTTGTGATTCTTTCTCCAGCAGCCATGCGCATCTTGAGAGACTCCTTCCTCCCCCTTCACCTCCTCCCTATCAGCGTCAGACATAGCTGTAGAGAATTTCGTCAACCAGTCATTGGTGGGAGGGGTTGGGGATGGAGGGGGACGTTTGGCTTGCTTTCGGGTGGTTACTGCCCCTCCCAACTGGGAAGGCGTGAAAACTGAGTCACGAATCTCCTCCCTCTTACTGTCGTGTTGTGGGAGGCGTGACAGTGCATCGGCAAGCGAGTTAGATGTCCCAGGGAAGTGGTGCAGTGTAAAATTGAACTTGGAGAAGAAATCAGCCCAACGCAGCTGCTTGGCGTTCAAGGAACGGGGGGAGCGGAGAAGCTCGAGGTTTTTGTGATCAGTCCATACCTCGAAAGGAACCCGCGCCCCCTCTAGCCAATGGCGCCAGGTAGCCAACGCTAAACGGATCGACCCCGCTTCTTTTTCCCACACCGACCAATTCCGTTCAGTATCGTTAAATTTCCTAGAAACATAGGCAAGGGGGTGCAATTTACCATCCTCCCCTTCTTGGAGGATCGCCCTCCCATAGCAACGTCAGAAGCATCTACTTGTACAATGAATTTCTTAAGTTCATTCGGGTGAGCTAATACAGGCTCCGACGTAAAAAGGGCTTTCAATTTGTCAAATGCCCGTTGGCACTCCGGAGACCATTCCAGTTTGGCCCCGGGTCGAGTGCAGTCGGGTGACTTCCCTTTCGTTTTAAGTAGATCAGTTAAGGGGAGAGCCACTTGAGCAAAGTTCGACAGGAATGATCTGTAAAAGTTCGCGAATCCGAGGAACCCTTGGAGTTGCCTCCGGGTTTTGGGTGGCTCCCAACCCACGACATCTTTTATTTTGTCAGGGTCCATCTCAATTCCCTTTTGGGATATGCAGTAGCCTAAGAAAGGGATCTCCGATTTGTGAAATTCACATTTGGACAGCTTAGCAAAGAGTTTATGCTTGTGCAACGTTTGTAAGACTTCTCGCACCAATTTCACGTGAGATTTCAGGTCTGGGGAATACAAAAGGATATCATCAAGGTAAACAAGGACCCCCTTGAATAAATACTTGTGGAGCACTTCATTAATCAAATTCATGAAGACCCCCGGCGCTCCCTGAAGCCCGAACGGCATGACTAAGTATTCAAATTGACCCAGGGGGTATTGAATGCCGTTTTGAACTCATCCCCTCCCGTATTCGGACCCTGAAGTAGGCATCTCTGAGATCTAGCTTCGAGAAAATTTTCCCCCAGCCACTGCAGCCAACAAGTCTTTGATTAGGGGCATGGGGTAAGCGTTCGTGTTGGAGACTGCATTCAAGCCACGATAGTCGGTGCACAACTGCAACCCCCGTCCTTCTTTTTCCGAAAAAGCACGGGAGCTGCAAACGGGGAGGATGCCGGCCGTATAAACCCCCTGCTCAGGTTATTGTCAATAAATTTCCTCAGCTCCACCTTCTCTGAGGGGCTCATAGAATATAATTTCCCTTTGGGCAATTTCTGGTTAGGCAAAATCTCAATTGCACAGTCTGAGTTTCTATGGGGGGCAGTTCATCGGCTTCCTCCTCCCCAAAGACAGAAGCTAAATCGCGATACTCTGGAGGGATCCCCTCTAGTTCCGCTTCTGCCACCCCCACCATCACTAGGGGCTTCCCCCCGTCGTGGGTCCCCACTCTTCCTTCCACAGGTGGGACCGGCATTTCTCGGCGATGAAATTCACTTTCCCCTCCCCCCATAAAACGTGTGTGTCGTGATCGAAGAACCACGCGCTCCCAAGTACCAGGGGAAAGCGGGCAGACGGGGTGACGACGAAGGGCCTCTCCTCCCAATGATGCCCAATCCCCACCCTCAAGGGTACAGTCTCGTATTTACAAGGTTCCTTCATGGTGGAGCTGTCCATCTGCGTAAATATCAAGGGGTCGTTTAGTTTAATTACTTTTGCCCCCAGTCCTGTCACTAGTGTGGGGTTGATGAGGTCTCTCCCACACCCAGAGTCAATGAGAGCCCGTACTCTCACATGGGTCAATAGACCCGGGTCCACTAAAGTCACCGTGAGAAAGAAAAGAGAGGGGGTTTGCTCACCGGGGTTTGCACCTGGGAGTCTGGGACCTGCTGTTCAGCACTGTTTACAGCAGGTCCGTCTCGTTTCCCGGCGGTACGGTCTCGCCATCCGATGAGTCCGATGTCTCGCTGAGCGGTTTGGCTTGCAGAGCTTTTGCCCCTCTCGGCTTTGCTACCGGCTTTGGTGTGGACGTGTCGAACTTTTTCTTGATTCCCTTGGGCGCCCCAGTCGGGGCAGGGGAGCTTGGGCAGCTCGCGGCGAAGTGGCCCCCTTCTCCGCACTTGAGGCATAAGCCTTGCTTCATTTGGAGTTCCCTCGTGCCATCCTTCGGTTTTGGGTTCGGTGTGGGGTGTTTTCCCCGGGCGGCCGGTGTAGGGCCCCGATTGACCATCGCTGCTGCATCATCCAGTTTGATGGTTTTCAAGCGGTTCTCCATAGTGATGGCGGCTTGTATCCAACCAGATAGTGTGTCTGGGTCTTGGGTCTTGGTGACTTCCCGGCGAATCTCCGCGTTAAGCCCCAACTTGTAGTACTCCACGAGGGTTCCATCTTGCACTCCTCGGATTTTGGCCGCACATCTACGGAACTCCACTGTGTAATCCCTTACCGATCTTGTGCCTTGCTTGAGGGCCCGGATTGTCGCCTTAGCCGCTTTATTGGAGTTCACGTCCTCGAATTGCTCTTTCATGGCCCACATGAAAGAATCGATTTCTCTCAGTTCCCGCCCGTCGGCCTGGTGAAGCCCGACATACCAGTCAGCTGCCGCTCCCTTCAGGTGGGATGCTATGACATCTACCATGCGGTCTTCGCGTTGAAAAAGGTGGCCCCAGGTCTCGATAAATCTTTCAGCCCTCACGAGGAAGAACGGGAACTTTTCTGGGTCTCCATCAAAATCTGCGTCCAGGAGTTCCGCAGGTTTCGGTGGCAAGAACCCCCATGGACGAGGGGGTGGCTGCCCCGGTGGCCCCTGCGGTCCTGGTCTCGCTGGTTGCGCCGGAGGCGGAGCTGGCACGTTCTGCTGGTCTGGACCCGGCACCGGGCGTTGATCCTGAGGAGGTTGGTCTAGTGGTTCCTCCCGCCGTTGCCGCTCGCGCTCCTCCCGGATACCCTCCGCGATCATTTGTGGGATAAGGGCGAGGGACTCATCCAAGAAACGCGTCAGGCGGTCCTGGCTCGGTTCCCCACTCCACCTTCTTCTCACCACGGCACCTTCCAGGTTCTCGGAGTCTCGGCTGGTGTCTTCCAGGGGCCCCGCCGTCATCAGTCTGCGGACCGATCTTTCGGGGTGGCCTCCCCCACCGATGCTCGAGGGGTTCCGAACCACATTTCATGGGTTTCTGCCAGGGGTTTCACCCAGTCTCGTCTGCGTCCGACTCGGGTGGTCACCCCTCCATAAGCGGCCCCATATGGATCTCCGTAGGGCCCTCCGAAGTCGTACTCCTGACCCCATGTTCCCAGCACATACGTGTCAGGGGTCTCTTTGGGTACGTTCTTCCCAAGAGGTTTCTTATCCTCTTTCTTTTCATCTTCGATCGGGAGAGTGTCATCTTCACCGCTACTCATGTTGGAGCCGCGGGTTTCCGACCAGTCCCGGAATTTGATGATGATTCTGAACAAACTGTCAGAAGCCCTAACTTAGTCAGCCAAACACCATGCCTTGTGATTCAAACAAGAATAGCGTTTATTGAAAAGCTGCAATAGGAAGGTTACTGGAGCAGATACATTGTTCAGAATAACTTGGTTACACAAAGCAAGCGGTTATACAGGGAAGGGGGTGAATGGGGACCCCCCCTTCTACCAATCAGGGAATAACATGCGAATGGGAATCGAAAGTTACTACGCTAATGAAGTTCCCACCGCCCCCATTAATCTCAGCAAAGCTGCAGCTTTGAAAGAGATAGGAAAGCTCGCAGCTTGACTCTCCAAGGTCAGAATGTTCAGTCTACCAGATAGGGGTTACCAGAGCCACATTCCATTCTCATACACCAGGCATAAATCAACACCCCTACGATCCCAACCTCCCGCCCGTCACGCCACCATGGCGCCCATAGCCATCCTCCCCTCCCCTCCATCCATCATGGCAGGACTACCTGACAGGGGCCAGGACACTAGAAGCCCTCCCACTGCTGCACCCTCCAGCACCAAGAATAGAGTGCATCACCTGTCCCAGACTGAGAGTTCCCATCTATACCCTGTGGCTAATAGCCACTGATGGACTTCTGCCCCATATGTTTATCTAATTCCCTCTTGAAACTGTCCATGCTTGCAGCTGCCACCACCTCCCGTGGCAGTGAATTCCATATGTTAATCACTCTTTGGGTGAAGAAGTATTTCCTTTTATCTGTTCTAACCCGACTGCTCAGCAATTTCATGGAGTGCCCACGAGTTCCTGTATTGTGAGAAAGGGAGAAAAGTACTTCTTTCTCAACCTGCTCAAGCCCATTCATAATCTTATCAACCTCAATCATGTCACCCCTCAGCCGTCGTTTCTCCAAGCTAAAGAGCCCCAAGCATTTTAACCTTTCTTCATAGGGAAGGTGTTCCAACCCTTTTATCATTCTAGTTGCCCTTCTCTGCACTTTTTCCAATGCTATAATATCCTTTTTGAGATGTGGTGATCAGAACTGTACACAGTATTCCAAATGAGGTCGCACCAATGATTTATACAGGGGCATGATGATACTGGCTGATTTGTTTTCAGTTCCCTTCCTAATAATCCCCAGCATAACGTTGGCCTTCTTTATTGCAGTTACACACTGTCTAGACATTTTCATTGAGTTATCTACTACGACTCCAAGATCTCTCTCTTGGTCCGTCTCTGCCAGTTCAGACCCCATCAACATGTATTTATATTTAGGATTTTTGGCTCCAATGTGCATCACTTTGCACTTGGCCACATTGAACCCCATTTGCCACGTTGACGCCCACTCACCCATCCTTGACAGATCCCTTTGGAGTGCCTCACACTCCTCCCTGGTTTTCACCACCCGGAACAACTTCGTGTCATCTGCAAATTTAGCCACTTCACTGCTTACTCCCAATTCCAAATCATTAATAAACAAGTTAAAAAGCATCGGACCGAGTACTGATCCCTGTGGTACCCCACTACTTACCACCCTCCACTGAGAAAGTTTCCCATTTATACTCACTCTCTGTTTCCTATTTATAAGCCAGTTTTTGATCCACAAGAGGACTTGTCCTTTTATCCCATGACTATTGAGCTTACTTAGGAGCCTTTGATGAGGAACTGTATCAAAAGCTTTCTGGAAGTCAAGGTAAATAATATATATTGGGTCCCCCTTGTCCACATGTTTGTTCACTCCCTCAAAAAACACTAACAGGTTAATGAGACAAGATCTTCCCTTACAGAACCCATGCTGAGTCTGCCTCAATAGTTTTTGTTCATCAATGTGCCTACTGATTCTTTCCTTAATAACAGTTTCCACCAACTTACCCAGTATCGATGTCAGACTGTCTGGCCTGTAATTTCCCGGATCTCCCCTGGAGCCCTTTTTAAAGATTGGATTGACATTAGCTACCTTCCAGTCCTCAGGAATGGAGGCAGATTTTAAAGAAAGATTACATATTTTTGTCAGGAGATCCACAAGTTCACATTTGAGTTCTTTCAGAACTCTCGGATGAATGCCATCTGGGCCTGGTGATTTATTAGTTTTTAAATTGTCCATCAGTCGGAGGACTTCCTCTCTTGTCACCGCAATCTGATTCAGGTCTTTCAAACCCCCTCCCGAAATCGGTGCTTCTGGAGTGGGCAAACACTTCTCCTCTTCCACATTGAAGACAGAGGCAAAAAATGCATTCAGCTTCTCAGCCATTTCCCTATCATCCTTCACTACTCCTTTTACCCCTTGGTCATCCAAGGGCCCCACTGCCTCCTTGGCTGGCTTCCTACTTCTAATGTATTTGAAGAAAGTTTTATTGTTGGTCTTTATGTTTTTTGCGATATGCTCCTCATATTCCCTTTTTGCTTGCCTGATCACAGACTTGCATTTTATTTGCCATAGTCTGTGTTCCCTTTTATCAACCTCACTAAGACTAGCTTTCCACCGCTTAAAGGAATCCTTCTTACCTTTTACAGCTTCCATTACTTTATTTGTTAACCATGCAGGCTTTTTTCTATACCTATTTGTACCTTTCCTAACCTGCGGTATATATTTTTTTATGAGCTTCTAGGACTGTATTTTTAAATAGTCTCCAAGCTTCCCCAATGGTTTTGACCTTCTCCACTCTTCCTTTCAATTTCTTCCTCACATGTCCCCTCATACCAGAGAAGTTACCCCTTTTAAAGTTAAAAGTGGTTACGTCAGTCTTTTTGGGCAACTCCCTATCTGTACAAATGTTAAACTCAATGACATTATGGTCACTGTTCCCAAGTGGTGCAATCACTTTTACATCTCTCACCAGGTCTTGGGTGTTACTTAGGACCAAATCCAGGATCACCTCTCCCCTGGTAGGATCTGTGACCATCTGTTCCATAGCACAGTCATTGAGAGTGTCTAAAAACTCAATCTCTTTTTCCCGACTAGAACACATATTGACCCAATCAATGTGTGGGTAGTTAAAGTCGCCTATTACAACACAGTTATTTTGTCTAGCCGCTATCTTTAATTCATTCATCATTTTATAATCCTCCTCTATCTTTTGATCTGGTGGGCGATAACGAACTCCCACTGTTAAGCTTCCTTTTGGACCCACTATTTCAACCCATAGCATTTCCAGAAGCAAATCCAATTCTCTTACCCTCTCAATCTTACTGGACGGTATACCCTCTCTGACATACAGAGCCACCCCACCTCCAACCCTTCCCCCCTATCCTTCCGATATAATTTATAACCAGTAATCACCGTATCCCACTGATTTTCCTCATCCCACCAAGTTTCTGAAATACCCACAATGTCTATTTCCCCCCCCCCAACACCAAGCGTTCCAACTCCCCGATTTTACCTCGGAGACTTCTAGCATTTGTGTATAAACACTTATAGTTTCCCACGTTTGTTAAGCCCACAGCCTTCCTCTTGCTGCCTCGAGACCTTGCCAGACAGTTCCTATCATTAGCCACAGTCTCAGTGGACAGTGGAGGGGCAAATGAGAACAGTGGTGGTCAGCCTATCATTATTTATTTACTTTCTTATACTTTAATTAATACTTTATTAGTTATTTACCAGTTTTCTTCTTGAGACTCCAGGTGGAACACATGGCATAGGGTATTGTAACCAAATGGCACATGAGATCTAATAAACAATGCAATAGGACTTGGCTTACAAAAATTACAAAACTGCAAAAAAAAAAAAAGGTTATGCTATGTCCAGTATTGCAGAAAATGAAATTACAAAAAATGAAAACAATGCTGTAGGAGTGTGATAGCACATACAACAAATCAATAATATATAGCATACACTGTGGCATAGACTACAGTCCTGTTCTCTATAAGCTTTATAAAAATGCCCTCCCAAGCAACTCCATTACATAGTTTGCAGAATTAAAGAAGTGTGAGAGCCTTCTTCCAAGAAAGGCCCCAAAGAGTCACATACAGCTCTCAACTCAAAACAGTTCAACGCCTTATCAGTGACTTACAACCTCTACTGGATAATAACAAAATGTTGTAAATAAATATGGGATAACCCTGGTTGTCATCACCACCATAAGGAGCGGACCTCTGTCCCTCAGCACAGTAAGTTTTGTACTTCTACTGACAATTACCAGAGGGCACTTATAGCCAATAACTGCTGAAACTACTAGGTGCCACAAGCAAATTTCCAGTTGCCCTGGCACCTGGGATTTCTGGAGCCATGTGTTAGTTAAGAACATAACATAAGAACATAAGAACATAAGAGAAGCCAATGTTGAATCAGGCCAATGGCCCATCTAGTCCAACACTCAGTCACACAGCGGCCAAAATATACCAGGTGCAATCAGGAGGTCCAGTAGTGGGGCCAGGACACTAGAAGCCCTCCCACTGCTGCCCCCTCCAGCACCAAGAATACAGTGCATCACCTGTCCCAGACTGAGAGTTCCCATCTATACCCTGTGGCTAATAGCCACTGATGGACTTCTGCTCCATATGTTTATCTAATTCCCTCTTGAAACTGTCCATGCTTGTAGCTGCCACCACCTCCACCAGTTAGTACTCTGCTCTCTTACGAGGACCCTATCTTCTTGATAGCCCCCAATGGAATGAGGAAACAGAACATAGTTTGAGTCCAGGGGCACCTTTAAGACAAACAAAGTTTAATGCTGGACATTGAGCATTTGTGTGCATGCACATGTCTTCAGGAAAAGTACTATTGACATGCTCTCAGGCACTCCTTTCTTAACTGGTTCCCCAGCAGGGCCCTGCCAAAGATTTGAGGCTCTCCGTTTCAAACACCACATCCTGCCCTGTTCTCACACAGAGACAACTACCAAATAAGACCTCTCAAGATATGCGTCTGTTGGGGTGTGGACGTGTTGCCCTCATTTCCATCAATATACTTTGCTTTTATTGGGGGGGGGGAGGAACTAAACCACATTTTAGTCTTCAATTAGGGAAAAAAAACCCTGAATTGATAAACACTGCTTGCTACCAAATCCTACCTTGCCTTTGAAGAGAAGTGGCAACCCTTCAGAGTTCCACAGGCTTGTAAAACTGAGTCAGGATAAGAACATAAGAGTAGCCATGTTGGATCAGGCCAGTGGCCCATCCAGTCCCACCTTCTGTGTCACACAGTGGCCAAAATCACGGTGTATATGTATAGTATAGTGGTTAGAATACAAACAGAAAGACCTGGATTCCAATCTCAGCTCTGCCATGGAGTTCAAATCCCCAATTTATTTATTATTTGTTTTATTTCTCACTTGGGGGACCCAAAGTGGCCAACACTGTTCTTGCTTTCTCCATTTTATCCTCAAACAACCTTGTGAGGTACACATACACACCTGAAGCTGCCTTCTACTGAATCAGACCCCTCCTTGGCCGTCAAGGTCAGCATTGTCTACTCAGACTGGCAGCCTCTCTCCAGGGTCTCAGGCTGAGGTCTTTCCCATCACCTACTGCCAGATCTTTTGACTGGAGATGCCGGGGATTGATCCTGCAGCTTTCTGCACACCAAGCGGACGCTCTGCCACTGAGCCACAGCCCCTCCCAGGTGAGGTTAGGTTAGCCTGAGCATGTGTCAAGGTCAGCAAGCAAGTTTCCAGGGAAGAGTGAGGATCTAAACCTGGGTCTCCCAGATCCTAGCCTGGTCCTCTAACCACGCCACCACCATGAAACTTACCAAGTGACCTGGGGTCAGTCGTTTTCTCTCATTAACTACCTCACAGGGTTGTTGTGAGGAGAAAAGGAAGGAAGAGAGGAAGAGAGAAGCAAGGATGCTTCCGGGAGGGGGGGGAAGAAAATGCACTGGCTAAATAATGTTCTTCCACCCAAAATAAAGAGGGGGATCCTTTCCCAGGAGGCCCCATTCCAGTCTGTAGGGACAGCCAGAGGAAGAGCGTGACCCACCCGGCCTGCGGGGAGATGGTGGAAAACCCCCAACCACGCACACGCTCCCCAGCCCCTCCTCTGCACTGGCATGAGTCAGTCCAGGCCACCTGCAGTGGGCCTCCCTGCGTGGTCCTCAGGTCACTGCGCCAGCTGAGCCCTCCTATCCTTGGGGAAGAAAGCACTGCCCAGGCCCAAGCCCCACTGGGCCCAGAGGGTGCTTCCTGGCCTGGCTCCACACAGCACAGCAGCAGCAGTAGTGCCCCCTCCTTTCTTCCCTCCCAGGGCTGGCAGCTGGTGGGCCCTGGGACAAAAGGGCAGCCTCTGCCACCGGAAGGAGCACCCCCCCACATGGGCAGGGCAAGACAGGGGAGCCACCAGATCCTGCCACCGCTCTTGGCTCTGGGAAGAGGAGCTCAGTCACCAGAGGAGGAGGAAGGGCTGGCCTGTCAGTCTCCCTTTGGAAAAGGGGTGCCGTTCGCCTGCCTGCCAAAGCCCCCACATGAGTGATTCCTGCATCATCATCTTCCTCATCTTGGCCGGCATGCCCGGCCATGCACTCCCCCCTCCTCTCAGTGCCGGGGCTGGGCAGGAGGGCATGGGATGCCCAGATTGGCTGCCAGGTCAGATGGTGGTGATATTCCTGCTGCTGCCACCACTCCCCAAAGAGGGCTGCTCATCCCTGCCGCCAAAGCCAGAGCTGCTGCTGGAGGGAGGAGGGAGGGGGAGGGGCAGAGCAGGGCTTTTGGTGAGGGAGGGGCGGGGAGGGGTGGGGTGGGCTTGAAAGTCAGCCGGAACACCATTCCGGGACATTTCAGCCCCAAAATAGCCCTGGTTATTGAAATAATGTGAAGAAATGAATACCCTAAAGCTTGTCTTTTTACATATATTTTCTATATGCTAGAAATTTTTAGAAGTGTGTAATCAGAAAAACCAAAGCCTCCCTTACACTGGGTTGGACCCAGTGCAGGATTTCCATTGGTGCATGGATTTCTGCACTTGGAGGACATTTTTTGGAATACCGACCTCCTAGTGTAGCTTGAAATCCTGTTCCTGTGGGGCTGCCACAGGAGGGCACTGCCACAGGAAGGCTGCCACAGGAGGACACCTGCAAAAGTGCTATACTAGATTCCACTCCCTGACCTTTCTTAGTGTTTGGATGGTATCTGGGGTTTGAACCATGAAGAAAAGGATTTAAATCTAGACTGAGCCCTATGGATGTTCTTCAATAAGAATGTTTCATGTGTAAGTTTCATACTTCTAACATATGCTGGGTCATGGGTGCATGACCAGACTGGTAGACAAATGTACATCAGGGGAATTCACCTTTAAAAGGGTTTGTTGAAGGAGTGTTGCAAGGGTGGAGAAGGAGCTTCCAGTTCCCATCCTAACCCCGCTTTTGCTTTTTCTTTGCTCCTCACCCCCCCTTCTGCTGTTGAACCTGGAAGCCCTTTATCCTTTATCCTCTCTCACAGCACTCCCTTGAAGCACTGAGCAAACAAGCACTTTTAAAGATGAGTTCCCTTAATGTACATCTGTCTGTGAGTCCAGTCATGTGACCTGGCACATATCGGGCACATTGTGTAAATATGCTCTAACTGGCGGCATTTCAGGCTCTGTGCAGGTGTATTGTGGAATAGTAGCCAAGAAATCTGCTGAAGGTGTTGTTCAGAGGCAACTGAAAGTGAGGGAATAAATTATATTAACTTTTTACTCCACAGTTTCAGCAAAGTTAGATCCCTCAGCATGACTTTGTAACAGGGAGGGTTTCACCCAGTAAAGTGTATGCCTTGTCCCAGCATCTTGCGCATCTGCTAGAAATGCTACAGGAAAAAAAAAAATCTTTTGGCTCTTGCATCAGTTCTCTGGAATTCGTAACACACCAGCCCTGTAACGTAACCTTTTCTTTGGCATTGTTCTATAAAGAACCACCCTATCCTTCCTTTTTATCTTGTAAATGATTTAAATGGAAAGTACAGCATGGAAAACTCAAACCGTGTTGTAGTCTGACTCTCCTTTATACACAACTCAGAGAAAGGGAAAAAATGCATAAAGGAATAACCAGAGATTACACTTGAGTATCTGTATATCTAATTCTCAACAGTCCTCTCTGTGCGCAGATACTTATTTCTGCTACATACTCAGAAGACTCCCTGGGAGTGCAGAAAAATCCAAAAAGTTTTTTAAAAAACTCAGGGAGAGTTGACTCCCCCCCCCCAATACCTTTTGAAATGACTATTGCACAAGGATCTACTCCAGGCCCCGCCACATTAACAGTAAGAGACAGACTGGCTAATAGCCAGAAGGGAGGGACCAAAAAACAGGACTGGAGCTTGGATTGGGAAGGATTCCTCCTGCAGATTGAATGGCTAAATAGTGGGGAAATTGGAGCTGGGCCTGGGACTAGAATTGCCAACTCCAGGTTGGGAAATTCCTGTGGTGAGGTCTGAGGAGTGCAGAGTGTGGGAAGGACGGAAGCCTCAGGTGGATATAATGCCACAGAGTCCACCCATTTTCTACAGGGGGACAGATCTCTGTTGTCTGGAGTTCAGTTGAAATTCTGGAGGATCTCCAGGCCCCACCGGGAGGCTGGCAAACCTAGGCCTAGCAGCACCCTCTGGGCAACTTGAGACCACTCGACTTGTGTGATTCAAGTAGGCCTGGCTGCTTGCTACTGTTCAACAGCAGCCACCCTATGAAAGTCAGTGTAGGATTGAGAGTAGGGTCTGCGAGATTCAGGTTTAGATCCCCATCTTCTACATGTGCATGTGGAAGCTCATGGGTGATTTTTGACCAGTCACATACTTTCAGCGTAACCTACCTCATAGGGTTGTTGTGTGGATAAGAAGTAGGAGAGAATAATGTAAACTGCTTTAGTCCCCACTGTGTAGAAAGACCATAGTTTTCCTCAGAAGCTGCAGGGGGAAAGGAGACAGAAAGCTGAAGACAGAGGGGCAGACAAAAGTAGGTTGGCTGTTGGGTGAGAAGGATAGGAATGCCAACTCTACCTTGGGCAATTCCTGGATATTTGAGGGCAGGGAGCCTGAGGATGGTGGGGAATGGGGCAGGGAGGGACTTCAGACAGATATAATGACATAGACTCCACCCTCCAAAGCAGTCATTTCCTCCAGGGAAACTAACGTTGGCAACCTCCAGGTGGGGGCTGGAGACCTCCTGGAATTACAACTGATCTCCAGATGACAGAGATCAGTTCCCCAGAGAAAATGGCTGCTTTGAAGGATGGAATTTATGGTATTATACCCTGCTGAGGTCACTTCCAAGCTCAAACCTCATTCTCCCAAGGTTCCACCCCCAAATCTCCAGGAATTTCCCAACATGGAGCTGGCAACACTCAGAGGAACTGATCTCTGTACTTGGGCAATCCATTGCGATTCCTGGAGAGCAGCTGCTGCCAGTGCTGCTGGGGGGGGGGAGTAGGTGGGAGGCTGGGAGAGTGATGGGGCAGAAAGAGTGATGGGGGTGGGGGCAGAAAGGAAGTGACAGGCATGGAGGAGAGAGAAAGAGAGAGAAGGGAAAGGGGTGGCAGGAAGGAGAAAGAGTGTGAGAGAAGTAGGGGGAGAGGGGAAGAAGCAGAGGCCAGGGAATGGGATAGCCGCTCCCACAAGTTTCTTACAGGTCCTCACTTGTTATTTCTAATCTTGTTACTTGGAAGCAAACCTCAGTGATTCAAGAGGAACCAAAATGCCTGAAGCATTTTAGCAGAAGGCTACTCAGATCCCATCCATTCTTGCTGGACACATTCCAATAGAAATGTATTTTGTACAAATCCCATGGAAGTTAATAGGAATTCATCAGTAATGTTAAGCCAGGGGTCTTTTCATAGAAAAACAGCTGCAGGAGCTCATTAGCATATGGTATGCTAATGAGCTATTAGGCTATTAGCATATGCCACGCCTCCTGACATCACCGGAAGTGATGTCAGAAGGGGAAGCAAAAGGGGGGAGGCATCTTCAAAAGCCTCTCCTTCCCTTCCCCAGCTGGTCTGGGTGGGGGAGCTAAGAGAGAAGGGGTTTAATGTTTAAACTCCTTCTCACTAGAGTTGGGCCACAGAAGGAGGAAAGAGGGAAGGAAAGAGAGAGAGTAGAAAGAAGGAAAGAGGGAAAGGAAGAGAAGGAAAGGGGAGGGAAAGAAAGAGAGGGAAGAAGGAGGGAAACATGGAAAGGAGGAAAAAAGAGAAGAGAAGAATGTGGGAAAGAAAGAAAGAGAGAAGAGAAGAAGGAGGGAAAGAGGAAAAAGAGAGAAGGAAAGGAGGGAATGAAAGAAATTTGGCGGCAATTCGGCCCCATTATATCCTATGGGCCATTGATGTCAATGGTGAAAACATAGGATATATTCTGGGGGCTGGAAGGGAGGGGTTTGAGGGAGAGGCACCAAACTCACAGGGTAGCTGGTGGAACCTCTCCCCAAGATACCCACCAAGTTTCAAGAACATTGTATCAAGGGGTCCAATTCTATGGGTCCCTAAACAGGTTGCCCCTATTCCTCCATTGTTCTCTATGGTGGGAAAAATAACTTTTTTTCCCACCATAGAGAACAATGGAGGGAATAGGGGCAACCTGTTTGGGGCCCATAGAATTGGACCCCCTGGTCCAATGTTCTTGAAACTTGGTTGGTATCTTGGGGAGAGGCTCCATCAGCTACCCTGTGAGTTTGGAGCCTCTCCTCAAACCCCTCCCTCCACCCCCAGAATATACCCTATGTTTTCACCATTGACTTCAATGGCCCATAGGATATAATGGAGCTGAAATTGACATTCCGCTGCCTGAAAGAGTTCCCCGGATGCTGGCTGGGGGCGGGGCCTGGCTCCTGAGCTCCCGGAGCTGCGCTCCTGTGCGCTCCCCCCCAAAAGACCCCTGTGTTAAGCTATCTGTGCATGCAGATGTCATGGCATGTGGGAAGAATAATAGGAAGGGTTATTGCCTTCAGACCCTGTTTGTAGACTTCCCAGGGATTTGTGGCTGCCCACCACTGGAAAAAGGAAACTGAACTTGATGAAGCCTTGGTCTGACCTATCAGGACTCTTCTTCTGTCCACCTATAATTTCTGAGGCCTTATAATGAGTGGGAGAAATCCATCACAAACTCAACTTCAGTTTAAAATTAATGAACCTCTGGGTTTACAGCTCCCTGTATCCCATTCTTCTCTCTCTTTTTTTCTGTATGATTTGCTGCTTATACAAAATGACTACCTGCTACTGAAAATCTTAATTTCCACATCCTTCAGCCCATGCAGAAGTGTGTTATCTCATTAACTAGGGCTGGACAAACAGAGCAATTAAATTATATTAATAGTTTAGATACAAGGACTATGAAGCGTTATATTTCTCCCAGGTCTAGTGTTGCAGGAATGTTTTAAAAAGCAGTTAGTTTCTATCTTGTTTCCTATAGATCTGCTTTCATCAGCAATATTTGTAGTGTAAATTGTCCAGTCTTTTAAATATGCAGATCTTTCATTATCTCAGGGGAAGTCAGAGTAAACAAAAAACCTGGAAACTTCAGTAGGAAATGTGACTACATCAGCTGGGCCATTTTTTCTCTTTTCCTCACTGAATCACAGGGGTGTAACTCCATCATCACTCTGCATAGGTCTCTTGGCAACAAACTTGGTAACAACCTATATCCCTGATATGGATATGTGTGTGGAGAGGTTGGAAGAAAGCTTCCAATTCCAAGAACACAACTCTTAATCCTGAGGTCAGTTCTAATCTCTGTTCAAATAAAACATCCCAATGTTAATGGAATTGTTAGTCAAGTCATACTCTGATGCCAAGTGGTTTTCATGATCATTGTGATGCTGTAGGGGAAAAAGCTGGTTAAGTGTGGGCTGGATGGTGCAACTGGTTGATGGATTCATGTGGTCATCTAGTGGGGACTAAATCATACCCAACAAGTACTCGTAAATGGCTCTGCATCTACATGAAGGGAAGGGCTCGAGTGGAGTGCCACAGGTTTAATGTTTTTATGAATGACCTGGAGGAAGACATAGAGGGGATGCTTATCAGATTTGCAGATGACACAAAGCTGGGTGGGATTGCTAATTCTGAAGAAGACAGAGTCAGGATTCAAAATGATCTAGATAGGCTGAAACAGTGGGCTGAGTCAAATAAAATGAATTTCAATAGAGATAAGTGCAAAGTCCTACACTTAGGTACAAAAAATCAAAGGCACAGATATAGAATGGGAGGGACTTGGCTTGACAGCAACACATGTGAAAGGGATCTAGGTGTTATGGTTGATTACAAGCTAAACATGAGCCTGCAGTTCGATGTGGCTGTGAAGAAAGCTAATGCAATCTTAGGATGCATTAACAGAAGCATTGTGTCCAGATCATGGGAGGTGGTAGTTCCGCTCTATTCTGCTATGGTCAGGCCTCACCTGGAGTGCTGTGTCCAGTTTGTGGCACCACATTTTAGGAAGGATGTTGACAAGCTTGAGCGTGTCCAGAAGAGGGTGACCAGGATGGTGAGAGGGTTGGAATCCAAGTCTTATGAGGAAAGGCTGAAAGAGTTGGGCATGTTTAGCCTGGGAAAGAGAAGGCTTAGAGGGGACATGATTGCAGTCTTCAAGTATCTGAAGGGTTGTCATGTAGAAGATGGAGCAGATCTATTCTCTCTTGCTCCAGATTGCAAGACTAGATCTAGTGGGTGGAAATTACAAGAGAGTCGATACCGGCTAAATATCAGGAGAAATTTCCTAACTGTAAGAGTGGTTGAGCAGTGGAAAAGTCTTCCTTGGGAGGTGGTGGATGCTCCTTCGCTGGACGTTTTCAAGCGGAGACTGGACGACCATCTTTCGGGTATGTTGTAGGTATTTATATATATAGGGCTATCTTTCAGCTATGCTCCTGCAGAGTGCAGGGGGTTGGACTAGATGACCTGCAAGATCCCTTCCAACTCTAACATTCTACGATTCTATGATTCTATGGGTTGACCACCACTGTACTCATTTGCCCAGCCAATAAATATTTTCTGTCTAGGGGCCTGCTGATTTCACTAAACAGTCTAAAACACTATGTACAAGAGAAATGCATATTCTATTTATTTTAACAATATTAAATTGGTATATAAACATCTTGGCTGGATCTATAAAAAAAAAATCTAAAGACTCCTATTGCATTATGAACTTATGTTCTTTATTCAGGGGGAAATAAAAGTGTTTTCTCTGGGGACTATGTTTCTTTTCATCTCATCCTTGAATTTTTCATTCAGTAGAGGTGATGTACCCCAGCCTCACAACACATAATTTTGACTTATAGGTTATGCTTCAGTTGCCAAATATGGATGGAGTTTGGACAGGAAGTTTGTCATTCCTAGGAATTGTAGTTCTTTGATGAACTGCTTTCCGCACCAGCCCCCACCCTTATTGAATCATATCAGGGCAGTGGATAGCTGGTCTTAACCTTCAGAGGGCAGCTGGAAAAACTCTAAGAAAGAAGGAACAGGAGGAATGACTTAATAGAAACAGGCCCTTGGAACTGATATCTTACCCTGTGGTACAAAAATAATATTTTTTCCCCATTATGTTTAAGCCTCCCAAACTGTGATCCAGGCGTAACTTTTTAAGAATCTTTTAAAATTGTCTTTTAAATACACAGCACAAAAATATCGGAGAAGTTATTTACAAGATTATTACATTTTTAAAAGTGAGGCAGAGCTAGCTATTGTTTAACTGTAATTCAAAATTAGTATTCATATTACACTGGCAATTCACAGTTGAGCATCTTACGAAGGACATTTTCCTGTTCTGAAAACACTCTGTTGCTATTTTGTAATATTTGTTTGCTGAAAGGACAATTATCCATCTGACACGCTTCTTCCTCCACCAGCAGCCTGGTCAGATTGTTAGATGTACTAAAAACCCAAATAATCAAATAGCCATATACATGATTGCATTTTTGCATAGAACTGGTTTACTCAGTCAAAATAAAGACAAGTCTTCAGGCTAAAAAATAAAAATAAATCTAATATGCTTCCCGAGTTTCAGTCACTTTTAAGTGGCAAATTACTATTTTCCATAACTGAAATGTGTCTGTTTTCCCCCACCAACTGTCCAGGTATTTCTTACAATTATGTGCAATATTAAGGTGGCAGCCATCACAAATTGTCTAAAAGCTCTCTTGTAGAAATAAATTCTGCTGTATCAATACACAAAGGTGGGTCGGCTGGCACAGGGCAATCCCCATTCATTCTTGTGTCTAGCCTAGTAGAGAAGCCTCCATGCATTGATTTGCCAAGTGTGTGTGGGGGGGCAGACATGAACACATTGGCCTTGCCCCTTGCCTCTGTGAACTTGCCTGTTCATCTGCAAAGTGTGTCCTTGTAGAGGAAGTGGCTACAGACACACACACATGCCATCCCCATGATCAGCAATGTTTTCATTGTTGAACACGGGGAGGAAGTAGACACACAGCCACTTCCTCTGTGTGGTTGCGCTCTGAAGTTGCCAAGGCAACGGCACAAAGGGTCCAGAGATCTGGTGCACACTGCCCCTCCCCACACTGTGAATCAACACCTGAGGGGGTAGTGTCCATACCAGGCTTCTGAGCACTTCCTTCAAAAACTAGAATTCCTTTTGCTATGGGGGACCAAGGAAGTTCATAGCCACATGTGTATGTTAGGTTTCAGTAGGGCAGATTTTAATAAACTCAGGGGCATGATGAGAATCATTCCATGGGCAAGATTGCTGGGAGGGATTGGAGCAAGTGAAGGGTGGGCTCTACTAAAACAAGAGCTTTTACAAGCTCAAGCCATCGCTATAGCAAAAGGAAAGAAACATGGTAGGGGATCCAAGAAGCCAACTGAGTGATGTGCTAAGGGAGAAAAAGGAAATGTTCAAGAAATGGAAGCAAGGGCCAGATGGCCATCTGACAGCAATGCTGATCCTGTGAACTTAGGCAGATCATGAGAGGGAGGGCAGGAAGGGTTGCATCAATGCTCAGTTCTAGTGCCGCTTTCTCACACGCTCAGGGAAATGCTGATCACCACTTTGGGGTCAGGAAGCAATTTTTCTCCAGGCCAGTTTGGCTGGAGACCCTGCAGGTTTTCTGTCATCTTCTGGGCATGAAACAGCAGTCACTGGGTGTGGGGGGGATAGGTATTTGTGAATTTCCTGCATTGTGCAGGAGATTGGACTAGATGACCCTGGAGACCCCTTTCAACTCTATGATTCTATGACATACTTCTAAAGAAGAGTATGTGCGGGTTGCTAGGCATTGTAGGTCAGCCATCAGAGAGGCCAAAGCTCACAGTGAGCTAAAACTGACCAAGGAGGCTCGCTACAACAAGAAAATCTTCAGATATGTGAGAAACAAACGCAAGATAAAAGATGCAATGAGCCCACCATTGGGTGAAAATAGAAAAATTCTGATAGATGACAGAAAGAAAGCAAAAAAGTGTAATGCCTATTTTGCCTCTCTGTTTTTTCCCCCTTGAAGAAGAGAACAGATTCATCTAGAGATGATAGTAGGCAAGGCACAGCATCTGGGCTGCTGGTTGACATGGACAGAGAGGTGGTTGAGAAGCACCTGGCTTCATTGAATGAGTACAAATCCCCAAGGCAAGATGGCATGCACCCAAGAGTGCTCAAAGAACTTTCTAGAGAGCTTGCAGAGCCTTTGTCCATCATCTTCCAGATCTCTTGGAGGACAGGAGACATGCCATAAGACTGGAGGAGGAAAGATGTTATTCCAATTTTCAAAAAAGTGAGGAGGGATGGCCAGGAAACTACAAGTCAATCAGTCTCAACTCTATCCCAGGGAGGATACTGGGGCAGATTTTACAAGGATCAATCTGCAAGCATCTAAAGGACAACTTGGTGATCCAGGGAAGTCAGCACGAATTTGTCTGCAACAGGTCCTGCCAGACCGACCTCATTTCCATTTTTGCTCAAGTGATGTGCTTAGTGGATCAAGGGAAAGCTGTTGATGTAGTTTACCTAGATTTCAGTAAAGCTTTTGACAGGGTTCCCCATGAAGTTCTGATGGATAAACTAGTGGACTGTGGAATGAACTCTAGGATAACTGGTTGGAGAACTGGTTGGAGAACCACACTCAGAAAGTATTTTTCAATGTTATTTCATCTGAATGAAGAATCCAGTGAGGTGTCACAGGGCTTGGTTCTGGGCATGGTAGTTTTCAATATTTTTATAATTGAACTGGATGAGGGTGTGGAGGGGCTACTCATTACATTTGCAGATGACACCAAATTGAGAGGAGCAGAAAACACATCAGGAGATAGAGATAGAATTCAGCAAGATCTGTATACACTGGAAAAGTGGCTGGATGTGAACAAGATGCAGTTTAACAAGGATAAGTGTTGAGTTCTACATCTGGGTAACAAAAATGAGGAACACACATACTGGATGAGGGATATACTTCAGAGCAGCAGTGGGTGTGAACAAGATCTTGGGGTACCGGTGGACTGAAAGATAAATATGAGCAGGATGTGGCAACAAAGAAGGCTAATGTGATCTTGGGGTGTATCAACAAAGGAATAACATACAAATTGTAAGCTGTGCATTGTTCAGATTGCACCTGGGGTATTGTGTGCAGTTCTGGAGGCCTCACTTTGAAAAGGATGTGGATGGAATGGAGTGGGTGCAGAGTAGACTGAGGAGGAGGATTGGGGGCCTGGAGACCAAGCCCTGTGAGGAAAGGCTGAGGGACTTGGGAATGTTCAGTCTGGAGAAGAGGAGGTTGAGGGGGGGACATGATTGCTCTCTTTCAGTATTTGAAGGGCTGTCACTTACAGGGGGGCAGGGAGCTGTTCCTGTTGGCAGCAGAGGATAGGACTCAGAATAATGGGTTCAAATTAAGGGTGGGAAGGTATCAGCCAGATCTTAGGAAAAATGTTTTTACAGTAAGTGTTGTGCAATAATGGAATCAGCTGCCTAGGGAGGTGGTGAGCTCCCCCTTACTGGCAGTCTTTAAGCATTGTCTGGACAAACATCAGGGATGCTCTAAGCTGATCCTTCACTGAGTAGGGGGTTGGACTAGATGGCCTTTATGGCCCCTTCTATGATTCTATAATTAATGGTCTACCCCAGGGCTTGGTCCTCACTCCAGTTCTTTTCAATCTGTGCGTATCTGATGCCCTGAGATGATATCCAAGAAGTTTGCTTATGCTGATCAAGTGTTCTGGACTGGCCTCCTTCCTGTAAGCCCTGATGAAATAATTGATTTAAATTATGAGTTGAAGATTGGTAAGGCCTCTGGTCTAGATGGGATTCCAGCTGAACTTTTTTAAAAAATATGCAGACTGGTTGGCTGTCCCATTGGCAAATCTGTTTGCCCTTATTAAACACAATGGGACTATCCTCGAGTCCTGGTTAAGATAATTAATATGTCCGATATACAAAGAAGGCAATTTGGGTTTCCCTGGAAATTACCACCCTATCAGTCTACTTTCCATCATATGTAAGCTGTATTCTAAACATCTCCAACATTTCCTCCTAAAATGGCTAATTAAAGGGGAAATAATTGGCACAGAACAAATTGGCTTCCTTTAAGGAAAATCAACATTCAGTCATTATTCTTCCCTTGTTTTTTGGCCTATAAATACCTGAAGCCTAAAGGAGGGAAACTATATATAGACTTTTTCGATTTAAAGGGTGGATTTGACTCAGTCCCCAGGGACTTGTTACTTGATTAAGAAAGTACATGATGCTACCTTGGGTGTTGTTAAGGTATCTCCTGATGGTCAACTTTCAACTACCTTTCCAATTACTAAAGAAGTTAAGCAAGGTTGGGTTCTTGCCCCTTATCTCTTTAATTTGTTTCTGAATGATCTAAGCCAACATATGTCTGCTGTGAATGGTTCCCCCCCCCTTTTTAGAACAATTAAGGTACAGGTAAAGGTTCCCTTGCTCAAAAGCCAGTTAAATCCAACTTTAGGGTTGCGGTGCTCATGTCTGTTTCCAAGCTGAAGAGCCAGTGCTGTCCAAAGACATTTCTGTGGTCATGTGGCCAGCATAACTAGATGCCAAGGTGCATGGAATGCTGTTAGCTGTACCTTTATTATTATATGCTGACGATACCGTCCTCCTTTCCTGTACTAGATCTGGGCTTCTAAGATACCTGGAAGCCATCTACCAATATTGCGAACTAGCTAAAAATTAATTATGAAAAATCAAAGATTTTAATATTCTTAAAGTACTGGTGCTTATTTAAGTGGCACATTGGTGCCAGGGAAATTGTACAAGTGAAGGCCTTGGACTTATTTAAATTATAACCTTAGATGGCCAAAGCAGTGTACTAGAACTATAAACTTAGTGAAATGCTCTCTGGTGTGAATTAAAAAGTTTTACTTTTTAGGATGTAATCAGTTCATCCTAGCAGCCTTGAAAATCTATAATGCAAAAATTCTTCCTTAGCTGTTATGTAGAATTCTGTTGTGGATTAAAGGCTTTAATTCTTGAATGGAGGATGTACAATCATCCTTCTTTCAGCAGATTTTGGGAGTTCCCAAATGTGTTCCCTATTCATCTATATGTGCGTAGTTGGGTCTTCACCTTCTGGAAACTAAGGCTTGGATTATGGCTTTCTAATACCTGTTAAAAATTCATTTTAGATATGAACACAAAAGCTTATTATCCTACTTAATGAAAGATCAGCATAGCACTGTTTGATTTTCTATATTCGTTCACAAACTTCAAAAGCTTGATATTGCAGTAGATTCCTTTCTTTTATGGGATGAATCATATATTTTAAGAACAATCCAATGAAGGTTTATGGACCATGAATTCCAAAAAGTGTTCCCTTCACACACCCCTGTCTGTTCTGCAGCTAATTTAAGTATATATCAAAGGCATGGAATGATGCGCCACTATTTTTTCCATTTTGGATTACCCATTCCAGCACCAAGCCTTTACTTTGGCCCATTTAAATGCTTTTCCATTGGTAGTCCTTTTTGGTAGATTTAGATCATTTTAGAGTGTCCCCTCCCTTGCTTTACAACATAAACAGTTCCTGTCTAAATACCTCCAGCATAGTGTCTTCATTAAGGAAAACAGTTTAAGTTATCTTTTATAAGATGTCAACCCTGAAATCACTATATAGGTCGCCAAATTTTTAGCTGAAGCTTATAAAATTAAGTCCAAACATATCACTGTATTCTAATTGTTGGATGCCTATTTTTCCTATTTGTTTCTGATGTTTTATTGATTTAAATACATACTTGATCTGTATTATTGGTCACTATCTTAATTGTTTTATATCTCTGTTCTTATCATTTCTCAGACCTTTGTATTTATTCTCGATTGTAATTTATCAGCATACTTTATGCCAATAAAGGTCTAAAATGAACGATAACATGGCAATTGCAGAAAGGCACAAATCAATTGAAAGGTCTGAAGAAATACTGTCTAGGGACTAAAGCCTCCCTGTAAGCTGCGGGGTCTTGTGAGCAAAAATTCTACTTTGTGAGCTACTGGCAAGAAAGTTGTGAGCAAGCGATTTGGCTACTGCATAAATTAATTTGCTCTGGAATCATCCTTCCTGAGCTAAGACAAAAATCTGTGAGCTGAAGGCTAGAAAACTGTGAGCTAACTGACACTAACTCAGCTTAAAGGGAACACTGTTAGGGACCTGGAGATTTTGTCTGACCACTACCAGAAATGGTGGCTATCAGAAATGGTGGCCAGTTTGGTGTAGTGGTTAAGTGCATGGACTCTAATCTGGGAGAACAGGGTTTGATTCCCCACTCCTCCACTTGCACCTGCTGATGTGACCTTGGGTCAGTCACAAGCTGTGGCACAGCTGTTCTTGAAAAAGAGCAGTTTCTGTCAGAGTTCTCTCAGCCCCACCTACTTCATAGGGGGTCTGTTGTGGGGAGCGGAAGGGAGAGGAGTTTGTAAACCGCTCTGAGACTCCTTTGGGTAGTGAAGGGCAGGATATAAATCCAATCTCCTCCTCCTCCTCTTCTTCTCCTCCTCCTCCTCCTCCCCCCAAGTCCAGGAAAAACAGAGTGCTCCTGTTTCCATCTCAATAACAACCTTGCCAACCATGAAATGAATGTCTACCTTCATGGCACCTCACTTACACACAACCAGACACATAAGTACTTTGGCATTACCCTGGACAGGACTGTGGTGCTGCCTGCCAAACTATTTTCCATCTGTCACCGGAATGTGAGTGTTGTGCTTTCCAGAGAGTTGTGATGGAGCTCTTTGAACTCTCCCCAGCTGCTATTGAATGGATTGAAAATTTGGATATTAGTATGTAGGGATATTACCCAATTGGTCTGCATACCCATTGTATCTACTTGGTTACATATTTTATATTATTATATGCTTCCTGTGTATAATCTCTCATATGATAAATAAATAGCATAGAGAACTCACCCTTGAAAGATTTATGACAGGATTAACATCACTTGAAAGACATGTGACAGATTTCACACCAACCCCTAGTGCTGATTGGTGGGGCATGACAAATGATTAATGGGGCCCAGCCCCTTTTGCTGCACCATGGCTACAAGCCTGGAGATCAGTTCAATTATTCTCACTGGCAAACAACTGAGATTACCGGGGGGAGGGAGTTCTAGTTCTAACCCTCAAACCCATTATTTGAAGGTGGGAACAAACCTTCCAGAAATGGGAAAAGATTGTGGCAAAAGCCTTGGTCAAATTCTGTTGCATGCAGTTAGGGCATAAAAATAGAACTGAATCTGAAATTGCTCACATTTTTGTAGACATTCCTGGAGAATATCAGAACATGTTAAATGGGCATTTGCAAGTGTTTGTGAGATGCATGCATGTGCATATACAAACTCATAAGTGCTCAGGGTTGCCAGCCAGCAGCTGACAACCAATGGAAGTCAGGGTGGGGGGGGTGTATATGGGAACCATTGATGCAATGGCAAAACCCAGAAGTGACATCATGCCTCTCTAGGAATAGCCAGAAGCTCTGTGGTTTTACTGCAGAGTTTCCAGAGATTTCTAGAGAGGCATTATGTCACTTCCAGGTTTTCACTAGAAGTGATGTAATGCCATCATACCAGTCATATTATTTTATTATTCTTCCACCAGCTGCTGGAGCAGCAGTGAACAATGGGAGCTGGGGAAGGAGATCTAGGAAAATGTGGTTTGTTTTATTTCATGGTTCATGGCATGCCTGGTTTGCTTTTTTAGACATGACTATATACAGGACTCAGAGGAATATTTTGGTAGTATGCTCACTTAAGAAAGCTACACCAAGTAGGTTCATTATGGTTCATTCCACCCTCCATACCTTAGGTGGAATCTCCTTTATGGACAATTTTTACAATTGAAGAGAAATTCCACTCTGTACAGTGATTTTGAAAGAGACAGTAGAGAGATGGAGTGCCACTTTAAATAAGGGGATCTCTGGAAGAGGTTATTGCCAATACTAAGGAATGTGCTGATGCTGTTAACGGAAATGGCCTATTTGCTGAACATAACACCTCCCCTAGAAATAGACTAATGTGTGCATTTGATTATACCACTCTGGTCTCCCTTTTGTAGTTTCCAGGAGGACTAGGAATATGAGAGTTGGTCATTCACTCTGATATCAGTAGAAGAAGAAGATGACAAGGAGGAGGAGATTGGATTTATACCCCACCCTTCACTACCTGAAGGAGTCTCAGAGCAGTTTACAGTCCCTTCCCCTTCCCCTCCCCACACCAGATACTCTGTGAGGTAGGCAGACTGAGAGAGCTCTCTCAAGAACTGCCCATGAGAGAACACACCAGCAGCTGCATGTGGAGGAGTGGAAAATCAAACCTGGTTCTTCCAGATTATAGTCTGTGCTCTTAACCACTACACCAAACTGGATCTCATAAAGCTCAAGGGCTACCTAGAGGACAATTTAAATGTGGAAAATGTAAAATCTGTCCTCAGACACTGGAAGGACAAGTTTTTAAACCCCCTACAAGGGGAAACAGTTTTTCATTACAATCATTTTCAGCATGCAGCACTTCCAATGTAGTCTATGTAATCATATATGAGTGCCAACTTCTGTATGTAGGGATTACCACTCATCCTGTTAAAAACCACATTTTGGAGCATCGGTTTAGAATTAGGAACGGAGTGACAGATGCTCCTCTTGTGCCACAGTTTATCAAACAGAATCCTAGTGAAAATGACTTTAAATATTCAGTCTTACATGTAACAAAAGGACATAGTGGTTCTGATATACAAAATGAACTTTTAAGGCAGGAAGCCTTTTGGACTTTTAAGCTCAATGCTCTCACACCCCATATCTTAAATGTGAATATGGACATTTCTAGTTTTCTGAAAACAGTAGAATATGGGTGGTATTGTTAGGTAAAAACATAAAATTATATATTTGGGATGTAAGGATGCAACATTTAAAAAATATTTTTTAAGCCTTACACTTTAGCTGTAACAATAGTCTTGTCTCTTTAACACTCTTGTCTCTTTAAGAAGTAATGGAGATTTGATAAAAAGGTATTTAATGAGACTTTCAACAGATAGAATGGAAACATTGTGTGCTGAACTGGGTGAAGACTTCTGAATATGTCATGGATGAAGCAATTCTCGTGAGTCAGATATTTGGGGGGTTTAATACTTGCAGGCTGTTAGTATTGTATATTTATTCAATTATAGACTTTGTTATTATTATAGCTTTGTAAAAGAGAAACTTCTTAAGTAATTCTGTCTTTGATAAAAAAAGACTGAAACAGAGTTTCCAAGCTAACCCTCTGTCAGCAGAATCAAAAGGAAAAATCACTGACTTCTCAAAGGATTTAAACTACTGTCATCTTGAAGGATTTTTCCCTGTGAAATGGACTGTGGAAAGCATTGAACACCTTATCTCACTAATAAGAGTTACTAATTGGTAGCAAATCTCCTAGAGAATGAATTTTTGCTTTTCAGCAAACGATTAAGATAGCAATTGTGTAGTTGAAATTATTTTGGTTTACAGTGAGTTGTGTCCTGTTCCTTTGGCAAGAGGTTATAACAATGAAGAGAGATATTGGCACGTAGGTTACATGACTTTTAATTGTTGCACTCTTTACAGAAAATTATACACAATATTTATATTAAGGAGCAATTTGATTATTAATTAGTAAGTGTTCACAGTTGTATATTTTTGTAGCCATGCCAGAAAGAAAGACATTCAATGGGGATCCCAAAACTAACCCCACGACAGCTTGGCGGGCACCCCAGTCCCACCAGACCAGTGGAAATCAGTTTTCCATTTAAAGTATTCATGAGGTAGGTGCTGTGCTTTGAGGTAGATGCTGTTTCATGAGGTAGGTGTTGGATGAGGGAGCCCACCCCACCTGGCAGAGACAGCCATCCTCCCACCCAAGCACCAAGGATGCAACCTACAATCCACATGCTAGACCACCCAGAGATGTTTATGAATGGGGGACTCACAGTGGACAACAGGAATTCTGGATCTTACCCTGTGAGGTTCACAGAGGACTAGTCCAGTAGGGGGAAGTTGAACTTGAGGAAGGCCAACTCATCCACCCTGGCTGGTTCCAGGTGGGAGCAGTGGGGACTCAGAATGTCTCCCAAGTGGAACAACACTTGATCGCTCTGGACATTGGTGGGAGTTCAGGAGAGGAGACTCATAGCCATGCAAGAGAGGTTAGGCCAGATGGATACCTTATGTGAGGCTTAAAGGATTTTGTTAGGTACTCCTTCACCATCACCTCTGCCTGGGATCCCTGCTGCTGCTGACTTTCCAGTTCACCACTGACAACCAGTAGCAAGGCTTCTCCCTGGTTGGGCTCTTTAAGGCAGAGGTGCCAGGCTGCAGATCCTCCTCCTCTTCCTCCCTCCTCCCCAGCCTCTTCCACCCACTGTTCCTTCTGGCAATGTCTGCTGGCCTGTAGCATCCACACTTCTTTGGAGAGCTCATGCTTCCATTGCAAGAGCTCTGCATTCCGGAGAACAATACTGCCTTTTTCTGGGGTTCATAGATACAGGCCATCTTGTACTTCCCTTCCTTGCAGAGAGGATCCAACCAGGTGATGATGCCCGATTGCAACCTCTCTGCTAAGGCTCTGACTCATAGGAGAATAGCCACCACCCCCCAGGGCCCAGCTGCAGTGCTAAGGCCAGAGCCTGGTCCAGCCCTTGAATCAGGGGGATGACTTGCCCCAGGCTGGCTTTATGGACACAGAGCTCATTGGTGGTGTCCTGCAAGGGCTTCAGGACACACACCACTTGGGAAAAGGTCAGCCAGTCGTTGAAGCTGATGCTGAGCTCTTCTTCCCTATGCAGGATGATTGCAGAGGAGATGACACTCTTCTGTTCCAACAAATGTACAATTACAGTGTAGATAGAGTTCTAGCAGATGGGTAAGTCCAGGATGAGCCAGTGTTCAGGCTCTTTCCCTTCCCCTGTTTTTTGCACAGCAGATGGGCAGACTTGATTTTGTGCAAGAAGTGGGCAGGCAGGTGTGGCAGGTCTCCAGCAAGGGTGGAGGTCTCATTTCAAGGGTGGCAGTGTCCTAGGTGGCCTTGACAGTGCACCCCAGCCCCAGAGCATCCTTCACCCCCAGGTGACATATATGCAACAGGCAGATGATGCCCTTAAGGCATGCTGCTTTCACCATTGCCAGCATGTTGGCTCAGTGTGTGTGCTGATGTTGCCTCCATCCACCATCCCCACAGGCTATTCTGTATCATGGCAGCAATGTTTTGCACTGCATCTGTCCCTTGCTCATGGAGCAGAACCACTTTGTAGCCAGGTGTCAGGACTATTCACTCGGAGGCCTGGGCCATGCCATGACAGTCCAGACAGACAAGTCCTCTGATTGCCATCAGTGGGTGGTGAGGGAGAGGTAGCCATGCTGCTGGCTGCTCCAGAGTTCTGCCGTGAAATATACCGTTTTGCCTTGCACTCTGGAGAGTTCAGCCTTGACCATTGCCACTGTGGAGTGTGCATGGAAGCAAAGACTCATCAGCTCATGGTCCTCTGCAAGGGGACGGAGTACCAGGGAGCAGGTGTTGCAGCAGCTGGCAAAAGGCTATGTCCTTCCCAAGGGAGCTGGGTTGGCCATCCACAGCAATCATCTCGCTGATGAGGTGTCTGCTTCCTGGACCCTCCACATAGCCCTTCTGGATGGCACTGTCAGTGTCCTCTTAGGAATGACCTCTTGGATGGTGGCTTGCCTTGATGTCCCACCCACGGCACCCCAAATGCAGGGATCCTGTTTTGGAGGGGGCCTCCTGCTCTCCCTATGCTTCTCGTTGCTGAGAGGGAGTTGGCCTCTTCTTCCTCCCACTGGCTGCTACTGTTTCCCCCAGCAGCAACATAGTGGGGGGCACTCTTTGCAGGTGCCTGCAGAGGATGGAGGACAAGTGTTGGAGTTTGCGCCCCTCAGAACATGCAAACAGCCAATAGAGTAGAGGATGTAGAGCTGAGCTGAGCATGTGTGTAGCATTCTGATTCTATAGAGCAGAATGGGAACTCTGTTATTGGCAGCCAGCACTGCCTGTTAAGCTTTGGAGGGTTCTTATTGGTGTTTCCAAGACTGGAGAATTCCACCCCTCCATTGCCTTGGAGTTTTGTAAAAAGTTTAATTGAATGAAAACAATCTGTCTGGAAATGTAATCATTCATGAACCACCACAACTAGCACCAAAGTTCATGAAAAGTTTGTGCCAGACACCTTTCCACAACTAT
The DNA here is from genome assembly GCA_029375565.1 of Gekko gecko. Lineage (NCBI taxonomy): Eukaryota > Metazoa > Chordata > Lepidosauria > Squamata > Gekkonidae > Gekko > Gekko gecko. Next base: position 78,120,715 of record JAPDNY010000003.1, on the reverse strand, counting down.
TGCTTCATGAAACACAAACCAGCAAAAAAACATAATGAACTTTACTTTGTGAGCTGGTTTGTGCCCGCCCCTAGAGATCTCCAGCCTCCAGCAGATACCTAGGTAGTGTTTACTCCCCTTTCAAACCCTACTTTTTCAACATAGACAGAGCTACATTTCAAGGGGAATACCTCTTTAACCAGAAAATAGGCCACAATCAGGTCCTATCTTTCATATACATGACATTTTGGGCCTCACTCCGTGTTATATTTTCCCCAGTTACTATCCAGGACTGGGTCACAAAGGTGTTCTGAGACTTTTATGCTTCCCAAGTGTGCACAGGCCCAAATAATTAGGATAAGAACCATAGTGTGCAGGGAGGAGGAGCAGAAATATTGCCCCAAAGACCTCTTTCCAATCTGAGATGGCCCCACCAGCATGTCATTGACCCCACTGGAGCCCACACAAGTCTAGGGTTGCCAACTCTGGGTTGAGAAATTCCTGGAGATTTAAGGGTGAAGCCTGGGGAGGGTGTGGTTTGGGGAGGGGAGGAATCTTGATAGAGTATAATGCCATAGATTCCAACCTCCGAAGCAGCCATTTCCTCCAGGAAAACTGATCTCTGTAGTCTGGAAATCAGTTCTAATTCTGGAATATTGCCAGTCCCCATATGGCAGCTGGCAACCATAATCAGTTTTCACAGTACAGCATAGGGTGGCAGTGGAGTCCTGACTCCTCTCCAGGACATCTTTGGTATGTGTGCAAAGTGCATGTGCCACAATGACTTCACTCGGAAGTGACATCATTGTGTTGGGCATGTTGGGGGCAGGGCCACTATCATTCAAGAGAAAAAACATAGAGTTTTTCTGGAAATGATAGAGTGTCCCCCCACAACATGCCCAGTGAGATGACATCACCTCTGGGTGATACTGACCAAGAAACATATCTGGGGAAAATGCAAGCAAGTATTTAAGTCCTATACTCATCCTGGTCATCCTCAGCATGGCCTTCTGTTACCAGGGTTGATGAGATGCAGGCTTGTTTGTTTGGCCTCCAAAACTGAATTAAACTTCAGTCCCTCCTCCTGAAATCCAATATGACCTGTGAATTCACCAGCAATGGCTGCCAGCTTGCTGCCTATGTGATGATATCATCAACAGTACAGATACAAATACATTCATATACACTCAAAAGTCTGCCCATTTTAAATAATTTACAAATCATTAATATACATGTGCAGAGTGCTCTCCTTAAAAGAAATCAAGTTTAGTTAGTCCTTTCCATTAATTTTTCTCCCGGTTTCCCATATGTTCTCCTTCACTTTGCTTTCTTTCTTTCATGACCTGCCTTGATTTCTTTTTCTCTCCACCTAATTTTCCTGTGTCCTTTATTTTCAAATTTTGGTCTCAACTCCTCCTCATTGCTATCCTACTCAGCAACAGAGAATGTACTTAATAGTAGCATAGTAGCAACTCTTTATTAAGAATATGAACAGAAGGGGGAATTAATATTACTTCATGATCTAACAAAGTAGTAAAAGGATGCCCCCCTTTACATGCTTGGTAACAGAATTTTTACATGTGGAATAGTAGTTAGAACTCCCAGTTCATGCACTAGGTTGTTATTATTACTATTGTATTGATGGGACATATAACAGCTTTTTATAAGGGTTACTTTGTTATATGAAAAAGGCATAATCATTTTAGATAATGTCAACATACATTGGCTGCAACTTGATGATGTTTTCCACCACTACCACCATTAGCAAAATCAATCCCAATGATCCCAGTACTTCTCACCTAGCACCACTACATAAGTCATTTTGCCCCTGCTTTTATGCTAGGTAAAGGTACAAGGATAAACTGAAATAGATTTCTTACTAATTTACTTACTAAAGATTTATTGTGGCATTGTTTTGAGGAACTACAGCCCACTTCATGAGATGTAAGAAGTGTGCCCTATATTGGTAGACACGTATGTGTGTGTGCACATAAAAATTACAAAATTAGGCACATAGCTACAGGAAGTAATATTGGCCCCAGTCACACAAGAGGATTTGCCATGCAAGAGGGATGGATCGGGGGCACATCAAGCAGGTGTGATCATACCACAACATCTGGGAAGTGGAGGGCATCCATTCTCGATCCGACCCGTCCCGGTAAAACTGCACATCAAAAAGGTAGCACCAAAAGAGTACTACCTACCAGTTGACACGCAGCAGGAGCGGGCGTCTGATCGCCACCGCACCCCTCTCTGCACAGCTTCCCAGGCCCTATTGAACTGTGCATGCCCGGGCATGTGCAGCAGGCTTGCCTCATTCCCCTGTCCGTGGCTTCCCCCAGCATCTGATCATGCCAGGGAGCAACTGTGTGGTGGCTCGGGGGATCCATATGATCCTGCCACCATGCATCTTTTTTGATGCGGCTCTAAAAAGCTGCACTTCAGCTGCACATTTCCCCCCAGTGTGACTGGGGCCATTGATATGCATAGGCTGGTCAAAAAACTAGATGAGTAGGGCATTTTTGGCAGGCACAACTTGTCTGAAATGGATAGGAAAGCTGTTTCTACTTCTTTTACAGAATTATGATGGCTCATATAGACACCCGAGTCCTGCCTATGATCGCTGTGCTTGCAGTATTTAACAGTAGTTAGAATACTGAGGGATCAGTTCTTCCACCTGCCAAAAGGCTCGCAGCAACACCTGATGAAGCAACAGCAATACTTACCATCCTGGGGGGGGGGGGTTAACTGTAGGTAAAATTAGATTTGTAACAAATGTCATACCCAGTCTTTCTAATAGGGGCCCAAAGCAGCTTCCACTGGTCTCTTGTCCTCTATTTTATCCTCACAACAACCCTGTGAGATAGGTCTGACAGCATGCATCACCCAACAATCTTCCACAACAGATTGGGGATCTGAAGATCAGAGACACATGACGGGTTGCTTAAAAGCTCCTCATTATGCGGGCCAATGAGGCATCCTGAATCAGGAGCTCTGTTTTACAGCTCCTGATCTCAATTCCCTGGGGTGTTTTATTCTTTACGCCCAAGAGAGGGGGAGAAAGAGAGAGTAAAGGTAAAGGTTCCCTTGCTCGAAAGCCAGTCGGATCCGACTCTAGGGTTGAGGTGCTCATCTCCGTTTCAAAGCCGAAGAGCCAGCATTGTCCAAAGATGTTTCCATGGTCATGTGGCCGGCATGACTAAACACCAGGGCGCACGGAATGCTGTTACCTTCCCACCGAAGTGCTACCTATTTATCTACTTGCAATTTCTTGCTTTCGAACTGCTAGGTTGGCAGGAGCTGGAACCAGAGACAGGAGCTCACTCCATCATGCAGCACTCTCGGGTCTCGAACTGCTGAACTACTGACCTTCCACAGCCTGCAGTTCAGCGTCTTAACCACTTGAGCCACCGCAGTGATAAATCTCTCCCTTGCCCCTCTGAGAGCACTTTGACAGGTGGTCTTCTCTGAGACTGTTTACACAGCTCAGAATGGCTGGATTTCATCAAGACTCCTGAGCTGAGACTGGTTAAGTGCCAAATAAGAGTAGTGTCCCTCCATATTTTACTCTCTCCCCTGCTATTCTTCAAGCAGTGCTTTCCCTACTTTTATTTACTTTCTCATTATTACAAGGACATTCAAGAAGATAAAGCTTTCAAATAAATAAATAAATAAGAGAAGAAGAGGAGATTGGATTTGTACCCCGCCTTTCACTCAGAGGTCATGTCTGCATCTTCATTTTTAAAGCAGTCTTGACGCCATCTTTTTTTATGCTGGAGTGATGCTTGTTGTTGTTGTTCTCCTCCCTCTTCTCTAGCCTGCCGGTGTAAGGCAAGACTGGTCATGTGTCTGCATCTTCATTTTTAAAGCTGTCTTGATGCCATCTTTCTTTATCCTGGAGAGATGCTTGTTTCAAAGTGGTACAAGAAATTCTTCCAATCTGCTATTTTTTTCTGCTCGCTGGCCGGGAATGTTGTTGTTGTTCTCCTCCCTCTTCTCTAGCATGCCGGCATTTGCGGGCACCCATTTTACACAAGGCAATAAATTACTTTAGGCAACAAGCCAACGAGCTATAAACTTCTCCTTAAATTCAAAGAGAAGGATTTTCTCAGCTTTCAGTTTCGCCCGGCTTTTGTTTTAAACAAGAAAGCAAAAATAGCCAAAAAAAACCTGTAAAGACTGGGTGTTTAGTTTGCAGAGAGTATGTATGTATGTATGTAGAAGGGATCTTTCTCTAACTTTTCAGGCAATATAAAAACCATAAAACAAGATAAAAACATTCACTCTTAGCTTGCCAAGCAAGAGAAAGGTTTCTTACATTCCTCTATGTGCTGTCAGAAGGTAAACAGAGCAGATAAGCCTCCGATTAGCATTGGGGCAGGGGGTGGGGCTTAGAGTGCTTTGTAAGCAGATGCAGTTGAGCTGGTGAGACTCCGCAATCACAACAGAGTCGAAACCACAGGGCAATAAAATAATGCAGACAGCAGAAATTATAATGGTGCAATAGGAGAGCGAATCCGAAAGAGATGTGGACATCTTTTTTGGAGACAGAGCAGGAGTGTCCGCAAACCAGCAGAAGATACCAATGCAGATTCGATCAGAGTCTCAAGGTGGCTTACCAATTCCTTTCCCTTCCCCTCCCCACAACAGACATCCTGTGAGGTAGGTGGGGCTGAGAGACCTCTCTCGAGAACAGCTCGTTCAAGGATAGCTCTGACCAGTCTTCCCTCTAAGCTGAGTTAGTGTGAGCTAGCTCACTGTTTTTTAGCCTCTGGCTCACACGTTTTTGTCTTAGCTCAGGAAGGGATGGCTCCAGAGCAAACTAATGTATGCAGCAGCCAAATTGCTCACTCACAACTTTCACACCAGTAGCTCACAAAATAGAATTTTTGCTCACAAGACTCCACAGCTTAGAGGGAGCATTGGCTCTGACAGAACTATAGCTTGCCCAAGGTCATCCAGCAGCTGCAAGTGGAGGAGTGGGGAATCAAACCCGGTTCTCCCAGATGAGAGTCCGGGCACCAAACCACTACACCGAACCACTACACCAAAGCTTTTAACGTTTGATCTTTGCATTTAAATATTAAACTGCATCAAACCCCAGTGCCATGTTGAATTTATAAGCACATCAGAACTAAAAGTAAATAGTTTACTTGAACTACTTATATTGGGAGAACTCCCAAGTACTCTTAATTATACTTGAAAAGATTGCAATTCAGTATAAACTCACCCCAATAACAGTTCTGATAAAGCTTGTTTTTGCTACACTCATCCATTCTTGGCATTCTTGCTGTTATAACATTTAAGTAACTTCCCTTCTCTCTGGAAGGCTGCACTGGGCTTTTGAGGTGCCCTGAAGTTTATTTTGGTACTTTATAGAGTATTTTTTTTTGTGATATCTAGCATTCCCCCAGATTTGGATATTTTTCTTTCTTCACTTTCACTGCAAAGAAAGATTCTGTAGTACTGTGGTAACTGATCTGGAAGAGTCAGGTGTTGAAATTTAGGCCTAAGCCTGAGGTCCATGCTCATGTACCCAGCAAGCTTTCCCTTCTGCTCCACATCCTGAGTATGTCTGCTGAAATAAAACAACAGAGTTAAAAATCAATTGGAGACTGCACAGCTGTTATTGCTAGGGGTGGCACTGAGTCTGCAAGCAAAACACAATGGGATGGTCTCTTGAAAAACTGAAGGAATTTAGCTACTGCTCTGCTCGGAGCTTAATATTGCCTTGTTGCCTTGTTCTTTGTTCTCTCACCTTTTATATATCAGGTTTCCCGGCTGCATGTTGTAATATAAAAACTAGTGGGGGGAAAAAGGAAACATCACAGGGGGAAGAGAATCGATGTCCCCACCACTGGTGTTACTGTTAACTTTGAATACTCCATGCCTGAAGATGCTTGTGGCTCTGTGAAGGCAAAGCTCTATTTTGGCATACTATTTGCTGCTCCCACACATATGCAGACTAGATGTAACATGGTTTTGTGGCCTTATCTTTCACTGTCTTTGATGGGATGCATTATGTATGCTCCTGTTGAAAACAAGAGTCAGTTCTGACCTCATTCTTGTTGGAAGTATCAGATGCAATGTCCTAGTGCCTCAGCTCCCAGAAGCAAGTGACCACAGGGTTGCAGTCAGATAGGCAAACATCTTCCTGTTTACTCTACTGTCACTGAGAATCCCTTTGAAGTGTAGATCAACACTCTTTAGGGGAAAGCAGTTTCCTTCCATTTCCTTCCACCTCCTTCTCTTCTCTTCTCTTCTCTTCTCTTCTCTTCTCTTCTCTTCTCTTCTCTTCTCTTCTCTTCTCTTCTCTTCTCTTCTCTTCTCTTCTCTTTCTCTTCTCTTCTCTTCTCTTCTCTTCTCTTCTCTTCTCTTCTCTTCTCTTCTCTTCTCTCTTCTCTCTTCCCTCCCCTCCCCTCCCCTCTCTTCTGTGCACACCAAGATGGAGAAGCAGGATGCCTCTCAGCCTCCGCATCCATCTCCTAGTTAGATAGCATTGGCACTGTCTCTGTTTACTCTACCCTGGACTGTCAAGCATGTATTTCTAGAATAAAGTAGTTTATCTTGTTTCAAACTGAACCGCGGCTGTGTGTAACTATGTAGTCTGGCAAGCACATGGTAGATTTGGGATAAATCACTGCTGCATTAAAGCCAAGTGCACTCTGCTCATTAAAGAAGGATCTCGATCACCAAACCAGTACCCCTTCCTACAATTCTAACTCACAAGAATTAATCTGGAGGGTATAGAGCCAAATTTTACAAGAGATACAAAGTCCCACTTCAGCCCTGATTTATATCGAGCATGGTCACATGTGCCAGATAATGTGGGGGGGGGGGGACTGGGCTATTTGTGCTGTAGTAATTTGACCTGCCACTGCGTGATCAGATGCAGCAGCAGGTGAATCAGGATTTTTCCTTCACCGCATGTTTCCGGCATGCTGCAATGAGGGGTGACTGACGTGATGGGAGTGCGCTGTAGCAGTCACATGGGGAAGTCCATCTGTGGCCCATCACGAACCCGTTTGATACTGTACTTTCCCCGGTATTTTTTAACTCTGCTTCTTCGGCGGAGTGAGACGGGTTGGCAACGGGTGTGGGACACTTGCCAGATGTACCTGTGTGACTGTGCCCGCAAAATCCACCCGGCATTCATGTGTATTGCATGGCTACTTCTGCATGTGATCAGGGCCCCAATTGTTCAAATCTCAGGTAAATACATTAAATCCATATAGTTGATGATGCATAGGTTTCAGCAACCGAGTGTACAAAAATAGGTACACTTGTTTTATATTTATCTAACTAGGAATATGCAGTATGGCAATGGAAAAAGTGCTCTTTCAGTGAGTTCTGGTAGCGTACCTTGCTACAGATGCTTTGATGATCTAACTTCAAATCTGGGTGCCTATATTTAAGACAGTGCATCTGTAAATCAGGTCCCAAACAATTTAAATCAAAGGAACCGTATGGCCATCTGCCTGAGCTGCACAGTCATGGCTGCAATGGAATCCAGAAGTTGAAATGAGTCTAGCTGTTTGTTTATTCCCCAAAGAAAGGATACCTGCCAGTAGTGATGTGGGGTGGGCAATGTGTTCACCACTTAGGGTCAATCTAGAGGAATCCTCAGCCAGGATTCTGCAATTAATCTGCATACATTAGATGCACGTTAATAACAGATGAATGCATTGTTGGGATAACACTAAGAGGCCTCCCTTAGAAAATATCATATGCAAACTTAGAAAATTCACCTCTCTCTTCCTTTTCCATGCTTTCTTGCTTCTGAGCTTTTAACATTTCTCCATCTTTTCAAACATTTCTCCAAATAGAAGTATATCTTTTAAAATGAAAATTGTTGTGCTCATAATACTAATAAAAGAGACTCAGGTTCAATATTGCCATCTTTGAAACACCCATCATTTGGTATCTATCCATGGACAACAGCATCCAGCCTGGACTCCCATGTTCCTCTGCAACATCCTCACTAAGCCTGGCTCTACTGAAACTAAGCCCAATGCCACACAGAACCCCATCTACCCCACTCATCTGAAAGAACTCCTGGAGCACCCAGGAGTGAAAATGGAGCACGCAATACACGACCCAGCAAGGAGCAGACTCTGATGCCACTCTGAGAGCCTGCAGAGCCAGGGATGCCAGAAGGTGAGGTCATCTGATACCAGGCCATGGAGGAAAGAGAGAAAGTATTGGGCTTATCGAAAGACCACACTTCCTGGGAGGAAGAGGGTGAACTTGAGTGCTGTAACTGCTACTCCTCTCCCCTTCCTCTCTGTTTTGAAGCTTGGAGAAGCCCCAATGAGGCAGGACACAACGGTGGGGAAAGGAGGCAGCTCCTGGTGAGGAAGGACTCTCACAGTATCCTTTGCTATCTCTGATTTGGATACTGCAACAAGAAATCTTACAATTTCCTCATTCTTATGTACTGCAATGCTAAAGGCACCACCCTGCAAGTGTCAGTCAGTCAGCCTTTATCGGCATAAAAATAATACCTTAAAAGAGGATTACTATAAAAAATATAGAAACATAGAATGTTAGAGTTGGAAGGGACCTTGCAGGTCATCTAGTCCAACCGCTTGCACTCTGCAGGAGCATAGCCAAAAGATAGCCCTACATACCTACAACATACCCAAAAGGTGGTCGTCCAGCCTCCGCTTGAAAACGTCCAGGGAAGGAGCACCCACCACATCCTGAGGCAGACTGTTCCACTGCTCAATCACTCTTACAGTTAGGAAGTTTCTCCTGATATCTAGCCAGTAATGACTCCCTTGTAATTTCCACCCATTAGATCTAGTCTTGCAATCCGGAGCAAGAGAGAATAGATCTGCTCCATCTTTTACATGACTGCCACACCGGGTGATCAAGCCACTAAATCACTCACTCACAACTTGCTCACAAGGCTCCACAGCTTAGAGGGAGCAGCATTGGCCCACACCCAGTCTGACTAGTGGGGTGGGTTTGTGGCCCGGCGGAGAGAGGCAGGTCCAGTGGGCTGCGGTAGGAGGCAGTGGTGGTGGGATGACAATGGGGTGGCCATGGGAGAGAAAGAGGTGGCGGAGGCTGGGGGCAGCAATGGGCACGGGGCACTGGGCTTTTGGCAGGGGTGGGGGGGCTTTTGGTGGGGGGAGGTTGGCACATTTCAGCACCCGCATCCAGAGCCCACCCTAGGTGAAAGTCTAATTCACCTAGTGGGTGGGCTGGCCCTTTTCGGACTTGACAGATGGCACCAAACACTTTAAACATAGAGGTCAGGACACAAAGTATCCTTCCTTCCTGCTATCTGATCATTTCCTTTGAAGTAGAATGCTACTCTTAGGGGCAATTTCCTCCGTTTATGCTCCTCCCACTCTTCTCTCTTGCATGCACACAAAGAAACAAGGTGCATTATCTTTATTTTGCATCATGGATGCTGGTCATCTCCAGCATTCAGCACCGATCAATGGCCAACTCTCCTTAAGGATGCAATAGGAATCAAACTAAAGAAAGATGCTAGTCAATATAGCCTAAGCAGAGTTTGATTCTGACTTACTGAGAGACCTTATTAAAGTTGAGTCAAAAGGTGATCACTTGTGGGGGGGGGATTTGTGGCAGTGGCCTCTAAAAACACCCCTCATTTTGATTATTGTACAATGGTCACTTTGAAAATGGTAGAAAATGTTCACTTGTTCTCCCTCCTACTTGGCTTAGTTTGTCCTCACTATCACTATGTGACAAATCAAGACTCAAGGAGATGTATTAATGAGAAGACATAACACCAAAATTGCATGGAGAAACTATGATATTTAACAGCATGGGAATAAAGGACACAGTTTAGGTGTTCTGGGGAAAACTTTGTAGAAAGGTATGAATGAAGTCCTTTAGCCTAAGCAAACACTTGCTCAGCAAAATATGTATCACTGGGTGTACATGTATACACGCACATATGTAGACACTAACCAGCTCATCTTACCGTATTTCTGAATGGCTGGTTTCTACCTACTTCCTTTCAACAGTATATTTGCCTAAATGGGGCAATTTCCTCCATTTATGTTCCTCCCACTCTTCTCTCTTGCATGCACACAAAGAAACAAGGTGCATGATCTTTATTTTGCATCATGGATGCTGGTCATCTCCAGCATTCAGCACCGATCAATGGCCAACTCTCCTTAAGGATGCAATAGGAATCAAACTAAAGAAAGATGCTAGTCAATATAGCCTAAGCAGAGTTTGATTCTGACTTACTGAGAGACCTTATTAAAGTTGAGTCAAAAGGTGATCACTTGTGGGGGGGGGATTTGTGGCAGTGGCCTCTAAAAACACCCCTCATTTTGATTATTGTACAATGGTCACTTTGAAAATGGTAGAAAATGTTCACTTGTTCTCCCTCCTACTTGGCTTAGTTTGTCCTCACTATCACTATGTGACAAATCAAGACTCAAGGAGATGTATTAATGAGAAGACATAACACCAAAATTGCATGGAGAAACTATGATATTTAACAGCATGGGAATAAAGGACACAGTTTAGGTGTTCTGGGGAAAACTTTGTTGAAAGGTAAGAATGAAGTCCTTTAGCCTAAGCAAACACTTGCTCAGCAAAATATGTATCACTGGGTGTACATGTATACACGCACATATGTAGACACTAACCAGCTCATCTTACCGTATTCCTGAATGGCTGGTTTCTACTTACTTCCTTTCACCAGTATACTTGCCTCATGGTTAGGCAGCTTGTTGACATATATATATAAGGCTTCTGCTGCTGGACCTCTGTGGTCCCACCCCCAACATTCATGCTAGAGAGCCCAGTGTGACTCCAGGCCTCTGCTACTGGGCCCACAACAGCTCCAGGAGCCCTTTGACCCCTAAGGCTTCTGCCGCTGGGTCGCTGGGCTCACTCCCCAATTCCCTCTAACATTGATGCTGGCAAGCCCAGTGCAATTCCAGGCCTCTGTTGCTGGGACAGCTACAAATCCCAGAGTTCCTCACAGCTGATGCCAGTGAGCTCAGCATCACTCCCAGCTTTACCTGCTGTAGCTCCTCCCACCATTACCACTGAGCAGGGCTCTTTTTTGTAGCAGGAACTCCTTTGCATATGAGGTGACACACCCCTAATGTAGCCAAGCCTCCAAGAGCTTACAGTAACCCCATAAGAAGAGCTCTGTAAGCTCTTGGAGGATTGGCTACATTAGGGGTATGTCACCTCATATGCAAAGGAGTTCCTGCTACAAAAAGACCCCTGCCACTGAGAGAGAGAGACCACACTGTGCACAGTCTTGATATTTGTCATGTATTGGGACTGGAACATTCCAGGACTGTTTCTTCCAGAGACTGGCTGAGCTTGGAGCTCTAGAACAGTAGCCCACTAGGACTCTGGAGGTGGCTAATGACGAATTAATGGTTCTGACAATGTTTTGGGGATTGTGTGGACTTGCATGCTATTTAAAAAGGGCAGTTGCCCTGGCTTTTGCTTTTTGTTCTTGGTGAATCCCTAATAAAAGAGAGCTGATCACGAAACTTGGGGTCAGACCATCCATGGAACCCAGTATTTAACCATATTTTACCAGCCTAATACCAGCAGATAATTTCCCCATGGAGCTGTCTTGTTGGGAAACTTGGCTGCAATCCATCAAACACTCTTCCCATTAAATATATTTACATGCTTTGCAGGAATAACCAGATGTTTAGCACTGCTTTGAACAGATGTCTATACTTCACACTACAAGGATATAAACCTATTTACACTAGCAATAAACTTGCACAAGTATTTAAATAATAACAAAAATGAGCCACTGTAACTTTTGAACGATAAAGAAAACCCTACTTGCTAAATAATTATTCTCGTTTCAATGTGTCAGGTACCACTAGCTTTGCAGAAAGGTATACTGCATGCTATTGTTTCAATGAGCAGGCTGACATTTATTCATTTAATGACAAACAGGTGCCTTGAGTTATTTTATCTCTGAATGTGAAATTTAAAGGTTACCGTGAATGGGATCATCACATTTATTTCCATGAAACAATAACTGCCTTTGCTGCTTAAAGATCTTCATCTGGGTACAGAAGAGGTGTGAAAGGAAAAAATAAATAAATAAAATGTTGAGGCCTGAACAAAGGGAGATTGAAAGAAGATTCTCTTGGGGGCAGTATGATGCGATATCTATCACCCTCATAATTTCACAGAGGAAATCAGAGGAGAATGGAAATAATCTCTGTGTGGAAATGACAACCTATGTCTCTGTGTCATTTCTGCTATATCAGCATTTCATCTACCGTCATTCTAAACCAAGGCCTGCTATCCAGTGTTTTCTGCCCCTCACTTTCACCATGCATCACCACTGGGATTTTTGTGTGTGTCATTCTGCATTTCCCCCCCACTGTCACCATGCACGTCCATTGAGTTTTCTTTTTTGTTCTGCACTATTTCCCCCACACGCATTTTCCGCGCTCAGTTTGCTTTCTGCTTGCAATATCCCCAGGGTTTCTCAGACTGGTTTGGTGGCAGTCTTTCCCCTCACTTCACTTCAAAGTCATAGGTGAAATTCAAAAGCAGACAGATTCCCTTGGATTTCTCCCTCCTCCCTCTTCCTGCCCCTCAGAGGCCACCCCCCACCCACATCAAGGTCATTCCGCCAATCTGCACTTTCTGCTGGATGTGTTAAATTTTAATTTTTATTAAAGCTGCATGAGTCTAGTGTTATCTGTTTAACAGTAAACTCTGACTGCTGGGGGGGGGGAAGGCAGGGAAGCCAGGTGGGTGTGGCGGCAGCACATTCTCCCTCTTCCCCAGAGCAGTCATCCTGCCTTTCCCCAGAACAGGTCTTGTGCATGCACGGAAGCTTGCAGTGCCCCCTCCATTGCTTGCCTGGGCCCTTGCCTGCCACCAGGGGACTTTGGTGGGCTTCTGCTCAGGCTCCTACCGGACCATGCTGCTCCTCCCATTGTGCTACCTCTTTATGAGTCAGTATTTGCCCCCCCTTCCCTCAAGAATCTGAGTTGGATGTAATATGAGCCTCAGCACCTTCGCTCAGAACTTTGGAAGCAAGCCCTACATATGAGTGGAGCACAAAGGCAGCTTCCTGCCTTTTGGCTGAGTTCAGACTGGCAGTTTGGCCCGAGATAGGCACATTTCAGAAACGTTTCACAAACGGATCAAAGGGGCCGATTCACACGGGCACATCTGTCAGGTCTTCCCCAGCCATACTCAACCCGTCTTGTAATGCTTCCAAGTTTAAAAAATACAGGTGAAAGTGGTAGCAAACCCTGGAGAGCACATTCATCCTGCTTCAGGGACATGTGAATGTGAACAAGCTGATCCAGTAAGAGATGCACGTGCGCTTGAGTGCTTATGCACATGAGCACATAAGTGCATATAACCGGTTTACACAAAAAAAGCCACTTACAGCCGTGCCTCCACCAGGGGCAGGCCAGCAGTGCGAATGCTCCCTTGCGTGTCCTCCCTGGTATGCTCCTGCATCAGTCAGTGCAGTGTGACCGGGAAAACCCAGAACACTTTGTTCCGGGGCTTTTTGCCGCGACTCCCTCGCGCTTCAAACTGCCAGTCTGACCTCAGCCTTTGAGTGTGTTTAGGACAGCAGCCCGGCAGAAGAGAAAGCAGATTTGGTCATCCCTCATTGTGCAGGACACAGGGATGCCAACTCTGGGTTGGACACTCTCAGCAGGCTTCTACTCAGGTTCCCACCAGGCTCTGCTGCTCCTTCCATTGCCACCATGTCGGGGAAGAACCATTGGGGCAGTCTCCAGAAACCTGAAATTAAAATGGTGCCTCATTGTTTTAGCTGTAAAAACTTTGGACACCACCCACCACACGTCACAACTGACATTTCCACCCCAATTAAGAGAAACTATTGATTTTGGTTGCAACTGCAGAATCAGTAAACAGAATACAGAATAAATACATGGGAGAAAAAAACTGGTGCATGTGTCAGGAACACAAATCTGGTCAAGCTTAAAGGCTTGTCTGCTTGGATTCTCTGCAGACAGCTGTGCACGCAGAAAGGGTGCAAGATTCAGGACAGGTTGCCGTCCAACTTGAATGTTACTTGATAGATACCCTGGTTGCTAGTATTTTTGTATAAGATCTGCCAGCTCCATCTGTTGGTCAGCAAGTGGCACTTTTTAGCCTCTTTTGTTGCACTTTCATTGGAGAGACGGTGATCCACTCTGCCGGCTCTGGTGGCCCATTGACGCCTACTGGTCAAACACAGATGGAATATCTAGACACACACTTCATGCATCTGATAGACTCACCATGAAAGCTCAGGTCACGCTATATCTGACAGAAGGTTATTTTTCCTTTGTTATACCAGACTCACATGGGAACTTTTTGCATGCACGGCTTACTGCCGCTTACTGCAGAGAGAGTCCCATCAATCAAACCTTTAAGCTTGACTTTGGATTTGTGTGCTTCCCTCTGCCCCATTCTTTTTTTCCTCTGGCATATCCTGTGCATTTATTTTGCACCTACAACTAAAAAGCACAGTTTTTCTTTTGTTCTTTTTTTTTTGTAATTAGCATAATATTAATAATTAACAAAGAACAAGTAACAATACTTTTGAAGTATGTTAAAATAGAAGAAGACACATACACTTTGTAAAACAGGATACAAACATAACACCTTGACATTTCTCTGAGCAGGCAAACAGTAACTATTCTATCTGATGTAACTGTGCAATCTATATGTAAACCAGAAATATCGTTATAAACCAAGATCAACCACTGATTGAGGAATTTCCCCTTGAGACGACAAATATTCAAGTATAGGTAACCATATAGAGAAAAAAATATGACTGTCTAGAGGGCTTAAGCATGTTATCCAGATTATCTGTGAACTTCGCAATGATGTATAATTTCCATAATTTTTGATGCCGCTGTGAGATTGTGATGATTTCCAGGTTACTGCAATAGTGTTTCTTGCGGCGTACATCAATGCTCCCTCTAAGCTGTGGAGTCCTGTGAGCAAACATTCTACTTTCTGAACTACTGGCATTAATGTTGTGAGTGAACGATTTGGCTACTGCATCAATTAGTTTGCTCTGGAGCCACCCTTCCTGAGCTGAGACAAAAATGTGTGAGCCGGAGGCTAAAAAACTGTGAGCTAGCTCACACTAACTCATCTTAGAGGGAACACTGGCATACAGTAATAAAGGCAGCCTTTCTCTAATTGACTATGAGGACGTCAAAGATTTCCAGTCTCCCAAGGGAAGATGTTCTGGTGTAAGAGTAAGATCTAGATTTGTAATGGACTTAACCTGTATCAGTATAGATTCCCAAAATGGTACAATCTTAGGGCAGGAGATCCAACAGTGAAGGTAACTTCCTATATCTCCACAATTTTTCCAACATTTTGGGTTGTGTTGGAAGTGTGAGCCAATTTTTTAGGGGTGAGATACCAGTGTGCAATTAATTTAAATGAGTTCATATGCACTTCTATAATTTTGGAGCAGAAAGGAGAGGTAGCCCAAATAGAGGAGCAAATATCTTCTATTAATTCACTACTACACTCTTTGTTCCAAATGGATTGGTAGGTTAGAGGTCTCTTTAAATCTTGCGTCAAAAGAATTCCATAAATGCTTGGAACCCGGCTTTTTTTGGACTAAAATGATACTCTAATAAGGCATGCAAAGTCTGTCCGAGGTTATTGCATTATATGAGGAAGCTTAATAGGAGAGCTTCGATGTGAAATCTGAAGGTATTGCAACCAAGATATGGAAAATCCTATTTTCATTTCCAGGGCATTCTTTGTGAGTAACACACAATTAGAACAAAGATCTTGAAGCATAATGACACTGGCCTCCTTCCAAGCATCAAATGAAGAGTCTTTATACCCAGGTAAGAACCAGCATTGGTTTAAAAAAATATTGAAATCTTGAGATGGGAGGCATTAGGAATGATCTACAACGATCCCAACTGGATAAGGAGGATTCTATTAAAAGCACAGTTTTTTCTTAATGGGTGGGGTTTTTGGCATCCAGTGGTTAACATGGGAGGGTTGGCATCCAATTTAAAAAATAAAATAAAAAAGGAGGCACCATTGTAACACTAGGCTTCTGAGGACTGACAAAATGGTCCCCCCACCCCAAATGTCCACTAAAGCATTACAGGGAAAAATGTTTTCAAAGGTTTCCCATCCCAGTGTCTCTCTGTTTTCACATGTAATGTCAATTTCATTCCATGCTGAGGCTCCCCCCCCCATTTTGTGTGTTTGCCCATCCCTATTCCACCACCCGCTCCTCCGTGCCTGCCACCTCCTGCCACCAACTTGGGAGGTTTCTTAGGCACCAGTGTCACTGCCCCATGCCCCAGGTAGCTGCTGCCACCGTGTCCCAGCAAGGCAGCGATGGGAGGAGTGGCAGGGCCCAGTGGGAGCCCACTGAGGATGCCTGGAGTGGGGGGGGGGCATGCAGGCAGTAGAGGCAGCCTGGAGCTCCCAGGCAGCACCCAAGAGTGCAGGGTGGGGCTCAGCTTTCACCCCTTCCCTCCCACCTGAGGCCAGTTTGGTGTCGTGGTTAAGTGCGTGGACTCTAATCTGGGAGAACTAGGTTTGATGCCCCAGTCCTCCACTTGCACCTGGCTGGATGACCTTGGGCAAGCCATAGTTCTGTCAGAGCTGTTCTTGAAAAAGAGCCATTTCTGTCAAGAGCTCTCTCAGCCCCACCTACCTCACAGGGTTTCTGTTGTGGGGAAGGGAAGGGAAAGGAGTTTGTAAGCTGCTCTGAGACTCCTTTGGGTAGTGAAGGGCGGGGTATAAATCCAACCTCCTCCTCCTCCTCCTCCTTCCGAGCAGTCCGCTCCTTATCAAGGGAAGGGAGGGGAAAACCCAAAGGAGTGTGTATGCTTTTGAATTACTTTGTTTCACTTCCAAGGGGAAAGATCGTGGCAAAAGCACTTTCAGAAAAGCTGGGCAAACAGCAAACAGAAAGTAAACTGAGTGCTGAAGGGAGGAATAACAATGCAGAACGGGGGGGGGGGGAACCCCAGATGGATAAGCACATTGAAAGCGATGAGAAAGCAGAGCAACAAAGAAAACCTGACAGACATGCACAGTGAAAGCAAGGCAATACACCAGTGCATAACAGGCCATGGTTACCAATCAGTTACACAGGGGTAAGGCCATTATATTTAGTGGGGCTTTTTTATTGTTGTTGTTCAGTCGCACAGTCGAGTCTGACTCTTCGTGACCCCATCGACCCCATCATGCCAGGCCCTCCTGTCTTCCACCATCCTCCGGAGTTTGCTTAATTTTGTGTTCGTTGCATCAATAACACTGTCTAACCAGCTCATCCTTTGCCGTCCCCTTACATCCCAGTAAACACACATAGGATCTGACCTGTTTCACATTTCTCTTCCCCCTTCTTCTTCTTCTCAGGTTGATATGTGCTCTGTTTGCTTCACAACCACAGTTATACAGTCTGCAATACATATTTTATTGTTTAAGGTGATGTCTATTTCAATAAGAAATTGCTGAAGCAATCAGAGAACAAGAGAAACACAATGAAATAATAAAACACTGTTATTCTTCATATATAAAGATTTCATAGGCATTGGCTGGATTGCTTTGACCAATTACTACTATTAAAGCTATTTCAGTTACCTCAAGCGGGTCCAGTGAAGAGTAGGTTGTTACCCTTCCTTCCTTCCTTCCTTCCTTCCTTCCTTCCTTCCTTCCTTCCTTCCTTCCTTCCTTCCTTCCTTCCTTCCCTCCTTTCTTCCTTCCTTCCTTCCTTCCTTCCTTCCTTCCTTCCTTCCTTCCTTCCTTCCTTCCTTCCTTCCTTCCTTCCTTCCTTCCTTCCTTCCTTCCTTCCTTCCTGCCTGCATTTTCTGCACATCAAGTCTGGTTAAATTACCTGCTTCCATGTCAAAAAATGCCTTTAAATTTGGCATACTTATATCAAACAATATAAGAATGACTTATTGATCAGTTTTGGTCAAGACAACTTAGTATCTGCTATCAGCATTATCTGTTAGAGCAGGCTGCATGGACACCTGCTGTTCTGAGTGGTTTGTTGCTTGTTTCTTAACTGGGTGTCTGCTGGTTTGTACTGCTTGGTGCTATAAGGTAGGTTTGTTTGAATTAAAAGGAAATGTAAGATGCAAATTCAAAATGTGTGTGCAGTGGAGACAGTCATTTGTATGAGAATCCACATAGTTTATAGATGCTATTTCCTACACAGAAATGCTTGGACCAGGGAGACATGGCTCCAAACCCTTGTTCAGTAACAAGCTTACTTGTTCATTTTGGGCCAATTACTACCTGCAGTCTGACCTTCCTCGAAGGGTTTCACAATGATAAAAGAGGGTATCATATATACTACTATGAGCTCTGCAGTAGAAAGGTAGGATAAAGACTGGATAAAAAATTATAGGTTTTCTGTGTAAAGTTTTATATTTAATAGGGTCAATTTAAGGTACTGTTTCAATGCAAGAGGTGAGTTTTTTTTATAGATAGATATTTTCATCAGTATTTTATTATCCTAATATATAACATCATGGATAAAGATTAATGATACAGCTGAACCTTGCTCATTTCATGTAATGTAAAAAATCAGGACAGCCTGTGACTCACACATATTGACTGAAAGATATAAAATGAAACTCTAAACAATTAGAACTCCATTGAGAAAAGTTGCATTTTGAAACTAGCATTTGGATTTAAAAAAAACGTTCTAAAAAAGCAAGTGCTATGGAGATAATACATTCTCCCTCTTGGCTTTAGAGCTACTGACTCAGGACAGAACAAACTTCCAGTGGCACCCTTAAGACCAACAAAATTGTATTCAAGGTATAAACTTCCATGCGCATGAAAACTTTTTCAGATGTAATGAAATTAAAGTTACCAGTCCATACACATAAGTAGAGGGTGGGCAGCAAATTAGCATACAGCATAATGGAGATATTTAACAAATGCAAGGACCAGACAGGAATAACAAACTTAGGGTATCATTTGCTTGGGTTTAATTCTGGAGGAAAACATAGTGAAGGAAATAAATATGTCAAAATTGGAGATTGATGAGCAGATGTATCCTTAACTGTGGAATCCTGAGAGTAATTAACTGAGGCCCTGCCATTAGCTCCATCCATCTCCTCTTAAAGCATCTTCTTTTTTGAAGTAGGGTGATGGGCTATGTAGAGTTTTCTCCCCTGTCCCCAGACTGGAAAATACATTCCAATCTACATTCTATTATTCATTATGTTACATTACAATCTACTCTTTTAATCTGTTGTTCCAAATAAAAAATAAAATAAAGAGGACCCATGGCCATTCTCGGGGACTGGTGAGAATACAGATATAAGGACTGAATGAGGTTAGCATACATAGTGAGATAAGAAACCAATATCCCTGTTAAGTCCTGGGGATTCCATCATTCTGAGTGTTGTAATAACTTCCAACTCAGCAAATTCCCTTTATAGTCTGTTCCTGAAGTTCCTTTGTAATAAAAGAGCTACTTTGAGGTCACCCAATGAATGTCCTGGAAGGTTGAAATGTTCTCCTACAGGTTTCTCAGTCTTGTGATTCTTGATGTCAGATTTGTGTCCATTTAGATTGAACTTTGGTCAAACTTCATTGAGAAGGGGGCATGACTCAGTGACAGAGCATCTGCTATGCATGTAGAACAGGCCTGTAGCCAGGAATTCATAGCTTGTGGGTCAATGTTTTTTTTCCCCCTGGTGGAGCAACTATTCTTTTGCAATTATTATTTTTGCAATTGTTTTTTAAAAGCCACAATCTGTTCACATACATACTCCTCCGTCACCACAACTATGTGACGACCACTTGCAGCAGCCCACCACTTTTAGCTGCTGGTTCTACCCAGGCAGAATTTCTCACTGGGATGCTGAGGGACTAGGGACTGGCTCCTTCTGGCCTGTCAAGCCCAGCTGCAATGGGAGAGTTTCCATCGCTGGACTTACCTGGAGGAGTAAAAGATTGAGTTGCTGTGTATCTCAAGAGATGCAAATAGCCCATGCCTCCTGCATTGTTCCCAACCCCAGGTGAAAAGTTAAAGCATAAAAGTTGTTAAGTATGCAACTCAACATGATTGATTTCAGCAAAAGTGATTTCAGCTTTATTGTAACAGCAAACTCAACTCAACAACACACACACACAATAGTGGAGTGCAGCTCCCTTTTTAAATGATCCGGGCTATCAAAGCCACACCCATAAATAAGTTAACAACCAATAAGAAAACAAGGATAAAGACCAATGAGGTCTGTTCCCTCCAGAAAGCTATGTACAGTTCTGATTGGATATTTACACAGTTTCATAGAAACCAACCAATAGGAGTGCGACAGATTACAATCTTACTTTCTGTCTGAAGCTTAACATGTACAGAGATAGGACTGATTCAGCTTCAGTACATGACAAAAGTGAAGAGTGAATCTGATGGGGTCGGGGTGGGGGGAGCAGTCACAGCTCCAGTATAAGTATAAGTTCCAGTGTTTGCTTATTGTGGTGTGTTATTCATTGTTTTGTGTTGTTTTCTTTGTTTTTCTTTGTTTTCTTTATTTCTGAAGCTAATAAAATTCTTTAAAAAATTGAGACCAGTGGCACGGCAGTCTGATTCTCTGCACTTTGTCGCTTCACAGCACCCCTCTGCTGAGTGTCCCTCGAATTCTAGACTAGCGCTCTTTAGAGCTATTGCTACCTCATTATATAGCTGCTCCAACCATCCGCATCCCCTGATGATAGGTAGCAGATCTTTGTTGTTTTCAGATGTCGGCCTTGAAAAGATTCTGTTGTTGAAATTTAGCACTAGCTTTAATGGACAATGATCACCTGCTATACTTTCACCTGCTTCAAAATAGTACACATGAGGTACCAGCTCCTCCTAACCTAGCAGTTCGAAAGCAAGAAATTGCAAGTAGATAAATATGTACTGCTTCGGTGGGAAGGTAACAGCATTCCGTGCACCTTGGCATTTAGTCATGCCAGCCACATGACTATGGAAATGTCTTCAGACAGCGCTGGCTCTTTGGCTTGGAAACGGAGATGAGCACCTCAACCCTAGAGTCGGATTCGACTGGCTTTCAAGCAAGGGAACCTTTACCTTTACTAAGACATTCCCTACAAATAGACATTCTCTACAAAAAGACATTCCCTACAAATAGAAGCTATGGTTAGCGTAACATAGGATATGTTGACCATGACCTCAGTTTGCACAAGCTTTATTTCATACACCTCTTTGAGGAGGTTCTCTAGAGATGTGGCATATAAATTATATGAATAAATAAACAGATGTAAAGTCCAACATGTTTGGCTAGAGTCCTGTGTAAACTAAGTTTGTGCTGTAGCTAGTCAGTGACATGGTAAGGAGAGACCCAATGCTCCTTTATTCTGTTCCACTCAAGACCCTTAAGATTATTCCATCACCCAGTCTCAAAAGGCAACTGGACCCAAGGGAACACATCAGAGATGCCATGGCACCCCGAGGCACTACTGAGAACCAGTGTCCTAGAAGTTGTTCTAGAACTCTCAGTGGAAACTCTACTTCTGTGGCAGATGCTCAAGAGATCCTCTGCAGGCAAGCTAACATAAAAAGTGTTTCCTGAAGCTAGAACATCTGAAAAAGAATAACTTCAAAGGTGGAATCTTTGTATTACATTTTTATTCTGCCCTTTCTTCATGGAACTTGGGGCAGGCTGATTTCTTCTCTATTTTATTCTTTTAATCCTATAAGGTAGGCTAAAAGAGGGTGGCTTATTGTTTAGCATGCTTCACAGCTGAGTGGGCATCTGAAATATGTCTCACCAGTATAATCTGGTACACTGCCCAAAGACACTGCCTATTATCTTGCTTCAAATTGATTAGCAGGAAGGGCTATTTGGGCTTTTAGCCTGGGTATATGGCTAGCTCAGGTTCTGCTAAAATACTGGACCACACCACAAACTACCTCTAGAGACAGTTCTGCCTAGCTGTTAGTGGGAAGGAAAGTCAGAACACATTTGGACCTAGTGTACTAAGGGTTGGATGAGGAAGTGTTGAAGAAGCAAGGAAGTCCCAAGGAAAAGCAAAGTTATCATGCCTGAGAGAGACGATTGGATATGGCGGACCTGTTTACATTACACCATTTGGGTTTATGCATTTTATGACGTTTTATGTCACCCACAAACATAGATCCCAGATATCATCAAAAAGCAGACAGAACCAGTGTCTTTTCGTGGGAAAACATCAAACAGCCAAAAATCACATGCACTTCAAGGGTCTCCAGAACCAACCACCACCAAGATGGGACTGGACTGTTCTGTCAATGAGGCTGAAGCTGCAGGATTTCAAGAAAGGCTCTATCTAGCACAAGACTGGAGAAGAGCAGATGTTATCCCAATCTTCAAAAAAGGGAGGAGGGATGACCCAAGAAACTACAAGCCGGTCAGTCTGATCTCTGCCCCAGGGAAGAGAACAGATTTTAAAGGGATCAGTGTGTGAGCATCTAAAGGACAACTTGGTGATCCAGGGAAGCCAGCATGGATTTGTCCTCAACAGGTCCTGCCAGACCAACCTCATTTCATTCTTTGATCGAGTGATGAGCTTACTGGATCAAGGAAATGCTGTTGATGTTGTTTACCTGGAATTCAGTAAAACTTTTGACAGGGTTCCCCATGATGTTCTGATGGGTAAACTAGAGGGCTATGGACTCTAGGATAGTTAGGCGGATAGGGAACTGTCTGGAGAACTACGGTCAAAGAGTAGCGGTCAATGATATGTCATCTGAATGGAGGGAGGTGTCCAGTGGGGTGCCATAGGGCTCAGTTCTGGGCCCGGTACTTTTAAATATTTTTTTATAAATGATCTAGATGAGGGTGTGGAGGGGCTACTCATTACATTTGCAGATGACACCAAATTGGAAGGAGCAGCAAACACACCAGAAGGCAGAGATAGAATTCAACAAGATCTGAACACACTGGAAAAGTGGGCAAATGTGAACAAGATGCAATTTAACAAGGATAAGTGCTGAGTTGGTGGATACACTTCTGGGTAGCAGTGTGTGTGAACAAAGATCTTGGGGTATGGGTGGACTATAAGTTAAATACGAGCAGGCAGTGTGATGCTGCACATTGCATTGGTCAGACTGCACCAGACTGCATCAAAAAGGATGTGGACAGAATGGGGTGGGTGCAGAGGAGAGCGATGAGGATGATCAGAGGCCTGAAGCCCAAGCCCCATGAAGAAAGGCTGAGGCTGGGGTCATTTTGTAGAAAAAGAGGTGCAGGAGGTCATTAGCATAACTCATTAGCATAACTTGTTTGCATATGTCACACACCCCTTCCATCACTGGAAGTGTGTCAGAAGGCAACATCCACTGCTCAGGCTCCACTGGACTGTTTTGGATTGCTAGCTGGGAGGGGGAGTGCACAGATCTGCCCTCACAGAGGAGGGAGAGCTTATATCTGAATAAACCTTGGTCTTAAAGGTGCCACTGGACTCTTTTGGATGGCCAGCAAATGCAGGAAAGTGTGTGGCTTCTCGTGGGTTGAGGAGGCTGGCACGGAGGATACACATGGCCTCGAGCAGGTAGGGGGCCAGGGTGGTGGCAGGGCAGAGCCGCAGGAGGAGGCCGAGTAGGTGCAGGAGGCTGGGGTGGAGCCCCTCGCAGGCCTCGCAGGAGTCTCCAGGGCCCACCTTGCAGAGGCACCCCACCAGGGCCGGTATGAAGACAGGCAGAGCCTGGACAGGATGGGTGCCATGGCCCATGCAGTGACGGAGCAGCTCGAGGGCCATCTTGCGGCAGCGTTCCACTGGGTCGGCCAGCAGGCCAGGAAAGGTGAAGGGGGCTGCTAGGACCAAGGGGCAGGGCTTGCTGCATGCGCCCGCCCCCTGGGCTCCTTACTGCCAGAGCTTCGCTCCTGTACGCTCCTGCAGGAAATGAGCCCTGACTGAGGGACTTGGGAATGTTCAGTCTGGAGAAGAAGAGGTTGACGGGGGACATGATTGCTCTCTAAGTATTTGAAGGGATGTCACTCAGAGGAGGGCAGGGAGCTGTTCCTGTTGGCAGCAGAGGATAGGACTCGCAATAATGGGTTTAAACTAAGGGCAGAAGTTACTGGCTGGATATTAGGGAAAACTTCTTTACAATACAAGTAGTGCAACAGTGGAATCAGCTGCCTTGGGAGGTTGTGAGCTCCCCCTCACTGGCAGTCTTTAAGCAGTGGCTGGACAAACACTTGTCCGGGATGCTCTAGGCTGATTCTGCATTGAGCAGAGGGTTGGACTAGATGGCCTCTATGGACCCTTCCAACTCAGTGGTTCTATGCTTCTATAAGAACGAGAGAACCAGTTTGGTGTTGTGGTTAAGAGTATCATTCTAGGGTCAGGGACACCTGGATTCAAATACCCACTCATGCAATGGAAGCTCGCTGGGTGCCCCTGTGCCAGTCACAATCTTTCAGCTTAGCCTAGCTCAAAGGGTTGTTGGGAAGATAAAATGGAGGAGAGGAGAATGATGTCAGCTGCCTTGGGTCCCCCACTGGGGAGAAAGTTGGGGTACAATGAAGTCAAAATGTTTTTTTTTTAAAGATGCCCAGGTACAAAAGATGATAAGGATATCTAAAGGAGGAAGGATGTAGAAATGTTTGGAAAGGATTAACTAACTGTACAATCATGGGATGCGCAATCTAGAGCCCCCAATTCTTTTATTTCATTTTGGCTTTCCATTAACTGCTACATCGTTGTACTGTTGGGAGTCTACTGACCTGTTGTCTGAATGAACAGAATTCTTGTTAAAATAAGCATCCCTGTGAGTAACTGTGGTTTGGGGAAAGAATATTTAATAGCACCAAGTGAAACAGAAAGGCATCAACTGAATGCCAAATTTGCCAGCTTAGTGTGTAGGGACATTCAAATAAGGGAGCTAATACATGTAAATAGAATCCAGTTTATCCCAAATGATGCTCTGGGTTCTTTTTAAACAAATGCAGCCAACAATTTCTGCCTTTTTTTTTTAACTTCAGTGGGATTAGCAATCACTGCCTGTATGCATTTTTCATGAGGCAGTCAAACCTGTCACCGTTTTATGCTTGTATTGTGCATGTATGCAAACAGTGCAAAGAACAAGGGGGATTTGCATAATAAATGGCTGCGTCCTCTTCTTACTGCTGGTCATGTCACCTAGCCTCCTCCCCAGCCCCTCAATATTCAACAAGCATCTGGAATTCAGTCTTCTGCCTACAGACCTTTAAAGAGGCCGGTCAATCCTTTGCCATCCTTTCCTAAGGCAGTAACACACCTTTTTCCTGTGGGTCCTTCAGTCATATAGGGCTATTCCTGAGTGGTACATCCCCCCCCCTTCCCTTTGGAGATTTGCTCTCAGAAAGAGTGCTGCCCGCCAGGGAGATGAATGGCATAACTCTGATACCTGCTAATTAGCCCTGAGGCTTTTAATGAGATGTCTGAGCTACATTTCATGATCTCTTCTAAGCTACTAAGGCTAAGATCAGGACTGTTTTTGTAGCAGGAACTCCTTTGCATATTAGGCGACACACCCCTAATGTAGCCAATCCTCCAAGAGCTTACAGTAGCCCCTTTAAGAAGAGCTCTGTAAACTCTTGGAGGATGGGCTACATTAGGGGTGTGTCACCTAATATGCAAAGGAGTTCCTGCAAGGAAAAGAGCCCTGGCTAAGATAGTTGTAAAGATTAGGGATATCTTGTTTGTTTGAACCAAACAACCCTATCTAAATAGGGTCAACCTCTGGCATTATCTTTTGGACGTTTTCAGCTCTATCGGTGCAATCCTATGCAGAGTTACTCCAGTTGACACCAATGGAATTCAGTGAGCATAGACTGTAATATATGTGCTCTAGGGAATCAACAAACTTTAATAATTAAGCCACATTACACCAAAATGCAGAAGAAGAGATAAACTTGGCTGCGGTCACACTGGCATCACTCCCGGGAACTGATCAGCTTCCGGGGACAGCTGATGGAACTTCTCTGTCTGTTTGCCAGAGAGAGCATCGGCGACCCCATGCCTTGCTTTAAACAAAACATTATTCTTTAAACAGATCAATGTAAACCCCAGCCTCATGACCCTAGGCGACTTGGACACCAATGAATTGATCATCTGCATCATGGTCAGATCGTTGCACCAGAAGTGAACAGCATAGTCAGCAAAATCCTCTGTCCAAAGCCCCACCACTACCACAAATGGGAAGATTTCCAAAAAGGTGAGGTCCTTAACCTATCACTCTTGGAACCATTCCTCCGGCAATCCTCGGTGTTCCAATGACCCCGGAAGTAGATCCCAAAACTAGAGGAGCCGGCCACATCTGAAGCCACTTGCAGCTCTGCCTCAACCAACAGGTCCTCCCGCCAGAAGGATACCCCATTGTAGGACACTAGGAATGCCAAACAAAAATATCTCCCCTAATTCCCCTGGTGACCCTAGTCCTGTGGTGTGGGAAGCACAATCCTGCCATGGAGTCATAAAGGTGCCGGACAAATACCTGGCCCGGGGCCACAACCTTGCATGCAAACTTAAGGTGGCCCACCAGCCGTTGTAATTCCAGCAAAGTACTAATTTTGAAATGCATAGCTCTGCCAATTAACCCCTGCAACTTCTGCAATTTATCCCCAGGTAACCTAGATATCTGCCTCACCACATCAATCTCCATCCTGCAAAAGGTCAAGACAGAGGTGGGGCCCTCAGCCTTGTCCTGAGCAAGGGGAATGCCAAGCTCAGAAGCCAAATCCATGAAACTAGAAGGTGAATATTTACACCGACATTACCCATGAACAAGAAATTGTCAAGGTAATGCACAGTGCTACCTAGGCCTGTCCTGAAGCATACAGCCCATTCCTTCCAAAAAGGAACTAAATTTCTTAAACGTAGCGCAGGACACTGAGCAACTCATAGGAAGGGCTCTGTCCATGTAATATTTACCCTCAAATGCAAAACCTAATAATTCAAAATCCCCAGGGTAAACAGGGAGAAGACAGAACGCCGACTTAAGGTCACATTTGGCAAGGTCAGCCCTGCATCCACAACTCCACACTACCAGCATGGCCTGATCAAATGAAGTATATCTAACCGAACATAATTCCTCGGGTATCGAGTTGTTTACTGATCCCCCCCCGCGAGTAGGGCAAATGGTGAATAAGGTGGTACTCACCTGGGCCCTTTTGGATACCACTCCCAAAGGGGACACTCTCAGATTGAGTATTGGAGGTGTGGAAAACGGACCGAGAACTCTCCCCTCCTGACATTCCTCTGTATTTTTTTGCTGCGCAATGACTTCAATCCCCATAACAGACTTCATATTTGGAGCCCAGTATGGCCTCCTTTCACCATGAAAAGATATCCTAAAACCCCAAGTAAACCCATCTAACCAGGAACGTATATCATGTATGTTGGGATAGTCCTGTAAGATGCGTGCCAACTTCTCCACCCTAATTGGACTGGGGCCCTTTATCAGCAGCAGTGCTATGTCCCCCACCTCCTGCTGCACATTTCCCCCCGTGGGTGCCCGATCGAGCCTTTGCTTTGGGGCAACCCAAGAATGCATGAGACCCTGCACACAGTGGCATTCATGCCAAAAGGAACAAACCTTTCTACCACATGTCCCCTGTGAAGTGAACTCCCAACAAAGAGGGTGCTTCTGACTAGCTTGCCCTGTCTGTACCCTGGCACTGGACTTTGACTTCAGCCCTTCTGGGAGAACCTGTTCTAGTATAAGCCATGTTGCTTTTCAAGCTATAAGAGTTCAAAAAATCATGGGTATGCAGCTTTGTGTTGCTTCAGGAACTCCATATTTCACACTGATTGTACAATTTTTGGTCAGAAGAAGACATATTGTCGAAACGGCAGCATCAATCCGGAGACCACCGTCCCGCCGCCTTTTCGTTTCTATTGTATTAATTTTTGTTATAATTATATTCAGAAATCAATATTTTGTATAAAACACCTGAGATAAATAATTGTGGATGCTTCTTTATCACAGTTGTATGATTTATACATTGTAAGTTCTTCTGACTGTGACCATCTCATTGTTTGCCACTGGGATGCAGCTATAAACTGCAGCCACAAGTGAGAGTGTATCTGGTCCCATCTTAACATTGAGTTCATTCCTGCACGCATAAGAAAACCCTCATCATATTCCATCCATGCTGACCCTGTAAAACCCACATATGCCTTGTATATGATGTCCATATACTGCAGCAGAGGCAAGGCTCTCCAAGGTTGGTGTCGCACTATGACCCCAGCATAAATAAGAAACCCCGGGTACCAGTTGGTCCAGGTCCTATCTACCCTACACCTTTCAAGGTGTTCCTTGTCGTGTTCATCTAAGGCTCCTTTCCCCCAAAAAGGAGATTAAACACATCAACATAATCACCATTAAGAATCGTTTCCTTAGTAGCCGAAGAAAGGTGGTCTCCAAGGGGCATCACCATGTCCCCACTCAGCAGTGACTTGGCTGGCACCTAATCATATGTGTAACCACCAGGGGGTGGGGCTGGCCACCTAGGCCCCACCAGCCCAGAGGAGGCGGCGAGCCCGGCCACACCCCAGGTGATGAGGACCTGGCCACACTCTTTGAGTGCATACTCTGCTTAGAAGATGACCCCGAGTTGCTCTGGTTACCCAAACCCCATGGCCAGGCACTTGGACCCTGGGAGTTATTGCCCTCCTTACCTTTGTGAGATGGAGGTCCCCTGTAAACCTCCAGCTGTCAGACTTCTGCACCTTCATCACCGTGTGCACCACTGCCTTGCTGCCCCTGAGCTGCTGAGACATCAGCATTCATTTCAGAGGTGTCATGGCCTTCTTCCAGCATAGCCAGATGTGCTGGAATGAATTAGTAGACTTTTTTTCTTAGCCTTCTTTACTCCAAATGGGACATCAGCAGTTGTGGGAGGCCTCCCCCCTTCTTTTCAAGGGCCTCTAGCCTTGCAAGGATGGTGGCATTGACAGGCTCTCCCTCTTCATCATCATCAGAGACTGGTGATGTGGGCATTTGGGATGGGGGGGCATTTGGATGTCAGGCTGCTTACCCTTGGAAGGACCCCTGCCTTTCTTAGGAGCCATAGTTAACTCCAAAGGTGTAGTCTAGCAACCACACTAAATAAGAGGCCATCCTCAGGTCTCTCAACAAGGAGGAGGGCTTCTAGACTGGGTGTGGTTCTTTCCCAAAATCCAGGGCAAAGGTCCCACTAGGGCCAGAAAGCCTGAGATCCTGGGGCTAAACCGGAACCCCTAACAGAAGCCACACTCAGCTGCTGGGCCCCAAGTCTTTACTGCCTGAGAAATTAGTGAGAGGGTGCCCAATAGCCACCTCCCAAAAAACACAGCAAAAGGTCCACCCTTTATCCAGTAAATGAGGCTGAGGCTTATAAGCTCCCTCCTGCAGGGCCCCAACCCTGTGCAGACCCCAAACCTCATGAATGGGCCCACGGCCTGATTGGCCCACTCCAAGCCACTAACAACCTTCTGAAGCTTAAGCCGCCCAAGCCTGATCCTCCCTGCTGCTCTGCCGCCCGACATGTTCACTGCTGCTGTGTCCGTCTGGAGGCCAATGCAGTCGGGCTGCCACCTCCACTTGACATCCTCCTCCACCTCTCGGGCAACTTCCGCTCCCAGAGCTCGTGCCACCAACACCACTCCACTACGCATCCAGCTGGGCACCGCCACTCACAGCCACTGAAGATAGGCCCCAGCGACCTCCTCTGGTGTGCTCAAGGCTCTGCACTGCCCAAGCACAAGGTGTGAACTGGCTTGGGCAGGAATGGGGCCTGGCCTTTGTAGGCTGGCCTCACCTCCCCCCCATATTGCTACACATGGTGTTGCAATGCAGTTGCCATCCCGCTCTCCTCTGGGGTGGCAAAATCCCCCCCACCCTCCATAGCCTTGCCGGGAGGGTCAGGAGCCCAATTTTCTCTCTAATGTCTTCCTTCACCCTGCTCCTTAGCCATGCTGGTTATCTCTTGAACTTTGTACTATTTTTCTTGACCTGTGGTATACATTCTGCGACCATAATTTTGAGCTTTTGAATAAACTCAAACCTTTTCAAGAGCTTTACCTGCCTTGACTGCTCCTTTTGACTTCTGAATGAGTATCTAATAAAAAGGAAGTCAATATGAGGGTCGTTAAACCTTATAAACCTTTTTTTTTTTACCATTCCTTTCACATACCAGAATCCCACCCACCAGTATACATCAACTGAGAGATTTTATTTTCATTTTTCAAGGAGCCATTTTTGGTTCCATGCCAGGCAACTGGCTTGGGGGTCAGAACATGGGGTGCATGAGGTAGTGTGCACCATGACATCACTTCAAGGGGAAAAAAATGGAAGTGATGTCATGTAACTCTAGGAATTTCAGGAATTCCTCTTGGGGTTTCCTGGCAAGTGTTAGAGCAAGGGTGTCAAACTCATTTGTTCTGAGGGCCAGATCTGACATAAGGGAGACCTTGTTGGGCCGGGCCAGCTGTGTCATAAAATGTAATGCCAGGGAGCGGAGGTATAAACTTTATAAAGGGTGGGGTTTTTTTACATAAAATAAAAATATACTTAAAACATTAGCACTCTTGCAGTATTTTGTTTATTTAACCGTGTCTGATAACTGACACCTCTTGCTCTGAATTATTCCATCAAAATGTCTGTGCTGTTGCAGTCTTCAGTACGCTGTTCAGGTGTGTATCTGTACGCTGCAGACCTATGATGATGCAGCAACAGCAGAATTGGAAGAAGCAGCAGAAGACAGCCAGTTCCACTGCGGGCCTGGTAGAAGCCCTTTGGGGGCCTGATCCAGCCCCCGGGCTACATGTTTGACACCCTGACTTAGAGAGTCATGACATCACTTCTAAGTCTGCCAGTACTCAGCTGGGCAGCAGGAGGAAATTGCCAAAGGAAATTTTGTGGGGGCAGGATGCAATTTGTGTCCCCTAGCACAATAATGCCACTTCCAGCACAACCCAGAAGAGATGGTGTGGCAGAACGGACCTGTGTCAGCTGCTCACCCTCCTTTGCCTGACCTGGCACCTGAAGGGTCGGTTTTTCTCCACTGCCTCTGGGTATTGCTGCCACCGCCGTCCCTGTCTTGGGCTCCGGTTAGGCGGGACAGCCTTCTAACCTCCCTCTGGTGTCACTAGGAACCCACCTTGGGGCTTCCTGGCAATCTTCAGGGCTCCCCTGGAGAGCTGGCAACTGGCTGTTTTGCCCCTGTTCTTCTCCTTAGGGGAGTCCCCGACCCACCCCTAGCATGTCCAAGAAGCTGGGGGAACTACGCGGTACAGAAGGACTTCTTACCGTCAACAGATAAAGGATTTATTTGAGAACATTCAACTATTTACAGGCATCTCCACAGTGAACTGAAGAATCAAAATAAAGGCGACAAAACTGCTCCATCTCTCCCTTCTCTACACTCATGCCCTGTCTAGATGGTCTGCAGGGCAGGTACTTTACTTCTGCTTCCTTAGGGTTGCCAAGCTGCATTTTACCTTGAGCAGGGGAAGTCCTTGCCCTCCCCAGGAGTTCTTCGGCAAACATGCAACGTCACTCAGAAGTGACGTCATCATGTCAGGCATGTTGGGGGCAGGGCCACTATAATTAGAGGGAAAACCATAGAGTTTTCCCTCAAATGATAGAGTGTCCCCCTGCAACATGCCTGACGCGATGATGATACCTCTGGGTGATGTCATCACACTGGGCACATCTCCATGCTCCCAGCACTTTGGGGGTGGGGTTCCCCCCGGCAACCCGATCTGGGCCAGTGGATAATGGTCCCATTGAGCGGGGGGTTCCCGGCCCCCCAGGGGACCTGGCAACCCCATGCCTCCTGCAGACTCCAACTGACTGTCTGACTGGCTTCAGATTTCTCACAGACTGGCTTCCCACCCCAAACTCCCATATATAAAACAGCAGTTTCCCACCCAGCAACTGGCTTTCCCTCCTTCAGCATTCTGGGGCAGATCTCCTCCCCACCTTGATGGACTTCCTGTCCTCTCTACAGAGCTGCCCTCAAATTGGAGACAGGAGGGGAGAGGGGGATGAAGAGGAGACTAGGCCCGGGCCAACCTCAGCTTTGATGGTCTCCTCCTATCCAGCCCACATCAACTTAAACATATACATAGAATGGCGTCTCTCCACAGCTGGCATTTACCCAAAACTCTGTTGTGCCAGGGCCACCAATGCCCCCCCCCATCATAAGTCCATGCCTCTCCATTTCCGCTGGTTGTGTGGCAACCCTATTCAAAATCTATATGTCACATTGACTAGGGCTCAGCTAAATTTCCATGGTAATCAGTGTTTGTTCCTAAGCCCCAGTTACAGCAGTGGACAGGGGTTTTTTTTGTTGTTGTTAGTTTGTTTTAGTGGGTTGTTTTTTTTTGCTGTTGAATATGCTCCTCCTCTCTCTCTTTTTTTTTTTACATTGAAAAAGTCTGGCAGTCTTATAGTGTAATTTGCTTGGATTTTTCAACCTTTTATCCTGGCATTACATGGTATTCTTATAGGCATGAAAAGCAACAGCCATGATTGAGACCTATTACTCTCATTTCTCGAACCACATAGGTCCACACAGCTAACAAAGCAGATATGAAATCTAGCGTTGCATTTGCATTGGGATACAGGACAACATTACATCATACATGCTGTATGTGCTCTGATCCACTGTCATGCCATGTAATGATGAGTGTAATTAGTGGTATAATTCAAACTGAATTGCAGGTGACCATTTTGAGTAGCCCTCCCAGTATTTAGCAAAGTAATACATGAACAAATAGTTTTATATCCACTTTACTAATAACAGTTAACTCTTTTTTTGGGTTGTTTTTTTGCGGAGATGTTCCTGGGGATTGTCCTTATTTAAATTATTAGATGTTGTAAGCAAAGCAGAGATGGGAAAAATAAGTCTGCTGCATAAACAGCTATGCAGTTCAGCTTGAACTATAAGTATCCTTTCCAGTCATGACCTACAATGCATAATAAATATGCAAGGTGACAAGGGCCACATGAGGAAGAAATGTCAGTTGTTATATCTCCGCCACATATCCAGGGTTTCCTGAGGTCTTAATCCAGAACAGGCCATCCATAACAGAGCGGCAGGGAAAACATGATAGTATTTCCCTAAACTACTTCATAAAAAGAGAAGTAATTTTTGTCCGTAAAGAGGTCATTTTTTTTCTGTGAAAGATGGCTAAAATAAATCTCTTCACATCATAAAAAAATGCCCTTCAGATTTTTCAGTCTACATCTCAAGAAAAATCTAGTTTGCCAACTGGTCATATCTGTTACATAGAATAAAATGCTATTTAAATTATTTTGCCTTCCCTATGTCTTGTTCTTCACTGAGCAGCTCCTTTTTCCTTTTCCTTTTTTTCTTCCTCTGGTTGTCCAACCCAGTCATTCAAATGTTTGTTGTTAGATGATGACCCAGAAAACGGAGGGGAAAGACTTAAAATACTCCCCCACCCCCCCGGTTTGATAATGACACTCGACAGGCTGATGGTAGTTCAAAAATAACAAACTGTTTTCTTTAACTTTGAGGGGAAAGTTAATCCTTAACTAGTTGTCATAGATTTTCCAGGTTTTGTGGCCATGGTCTTGGCATTGTAGGAGCTGACGTTTTGCCAGCAGCTGACACTGGCATCCTCAGAGGTATAACACAGAAAGGCGGAGTGCTCTCTGTGTTAAGGTGAGAAGAAAAATGGTAGGCAGGTAATTTATATCTACTCAGGAAGGTGGGGTAGGGCTGATAATTGCCTACCATTTTTCTTCTCACCTTGACATAGAGACTACTCCATCTTTCTGTGTTATACCTCTGAGAATGCCAGTCACAGCTGCTGGCGAAATATCAGGTTCTACAATGCCAAGACCATGGCCAGACAGCCCAGAAAATCTACAGCAACTAATGAACTCCGGCCATGAAAGCCTTCAACAACATATTAATCCTTAACTGTCACTCCTAACTGACTCTCTCACCTGAAGAATTCCATTTGAATCCCCTGTCACTCAAAGTTCTCAGACCTGATTACAGCATTACCCATTTACTGTCCTTCACAACTACTCCCAACCATCTCCTAAAAAAACCAAAGAGCCTGGAAAGAGAAATTAATGTCTATTTCCTAGTTTCTTTATACGGATCTAGAACTTTTTAAAAACCTGCTTACTTTGGTTTTGCCAGAAAATTACTTCAGTTGACTGCTTTCGTTATTTTTCATTAGGTGATAACATATCTCAGACTTCTGGATCAAGGTCTCTAATATTCAGTTGCAGCTCATGTTGTAGCTTGAACTCCATGCAGGTACTATCAATACAATCCTAAGAAGACTTTCCTGGGAATAAGACCCATCAAATAAGTTTCTAAGTCGACCTGTTTAGGACGGCCCTGTAAGTGGATGGTGGTACTTGGCCTGGGTTCAGGTAATACTTGGTGCTTGGCCTGGGTTCATCACTAGCCATTGCCAGGTTCTGCAGCCCGCTCAGTAACTGAGCACCTACAGGGAGCTGCTGCAACAGCCCTGGTGTTCATGCGATCTCTTGACAACCTCTAGAAAAGCCACCTTGAGCCTGCTTCGGCAGGGAGGGCAGGGCAAAAGTTGAAACAATAAATAAGTAAAGACAGTCAGTCACCTTCCCTCTTCAGGAATGCTTAGTGGACCCTTGGGTGACAGCTGGGGGGTGGGGGTCTCCCCCCACAGGGCCTCCCCAGCTGGTTTGAATTTCTGCTCAGTTGTTGGGGACAGAGAGGATGGCGGTGCCTTTTGGCTGGCAGAGCTGCAGGAAAAGGAGAAGGAGAGGCTGAGACTTTTGTTCTTCTGCACAAAGAATCCGGCTGGCCAGGACCTTGGACCCGGTGGTGAAAAGAGCTTTCAGTTGGAGCCCAAGACATCAACAGCGCAAAGAGACACCCTGGCTGCAGCTACTCAGATTTTAAAAAGGCTGTAGGACTTGCTTCTGCTGGTGAACAAGTAGGAGGCAGTTCCACAAGCCCAGACATGAGACACCTCTGCTGCTGACCCCAGAGGGAAGGCTTAGTGGTTAGTAATATAGAGGGATTTGTTAGTAATATTGTTAGTTGTAATCAATTAGTTTTGTAATCAATTGAGGTTTTAAACATTCTAATTAACTTTGGGCTAATTGGATGAGTTATTTGTAGAGGTGAATTAATTATTTATATTAATTTAAATGAATAGAACAGTCCAGCCAATTGATTAGGAAGAGTAGGGGAATTGTTTGATTAATTGTTATATAATAAATTATTACTAGGGTGCATTAAAATTGAATTAGTTTCCTGGCCTTTATTTAGGTTATTGGCCAGACAATTTGGAAATTTATTGACAACCAATTATTGGATTCGTTCTGGCAGGATAGGTTGGGTAACTGTGGGCCAGCAGTACTGGGAATTCTAGACTACTCATGTAGCATAATTAGGCGCTGTATCAACTAGCTCTGCTAGTGATCTGAGACTGTGAAGACCACTAGAGCGATGATGGCAGGGAAAGGGATACCAGTGCTCCTGGGGAGGGGAAAGTACAGCAGTGGGACTAGGCAGGGAGACAAAGGAAGACGATGGAGAAGCAGAGTGGCTCGGCCCCCTTCCAGCCTATGTCTCATCCCAAGGGCTGCTGGTAGTGGGGCTAGGACAAATAACTCCTGTCCGACATTGGTGTTGTGTAATGCCAGGTCTATTAATAATAAAACCATGGTCCTTTGGGACTTGCTTGAACAAAAAGTAGACCTGGCATGCATGACCAAGATCTAGGTGCAAGATGGGGAGATAGTAGCACTCTTCCAGTTGGCTCCTCTTGGGTTTTTGGTCGTTCACCAATCATGGACTAGAGGACAGGAGGGAGGAGTGACTCTATTCTTTCGGGAGGCTTACTCCTTTAGGTCAATCCTTCCTCTGAGGATCACAGGCATAGAGTCTACCAGCATAGTGTGGAAAGCCAGGGATTGTCTGGCAATTTGTCTGGTGTACCGACTGCCTAACACACCAGCCAATAGCCTACCATCCCTGATGGAGGCCATGTTGGGCTGGGCATTGGAACACCCTGGACTGATTGTCTTGGGTGATTTCAATGTCCATGCCAACATGCAGCCTCCACTCATGCGATGGATCTGATATCATCCATGGTGGCACTAGGGTTCTTCCAATCAATGCTCCCTCTAAGCTGTGGAGTCTTGTGAGCAAAAAATCTACTTTGTGAGCTACTGGCATTAAAGTTGTGAGCAAACAATTTGGCTGCTGCATAAATTAGTTTGCTCTGGAGCACTCCTTCCAGAGCTAAGACAAAAATCTTTGAGCCGGAGGCTAAAAAACCATGAGCTAGCTCACACAAATTCACCTTAGAGGTGAAATTCACTGCTCCCAATATGTAACGACTCCCACTCACCGAGCTGGACACACACTCAACTTGATCTTCTCAGTGGGGGTTATAGTGGACTGGATCACCGCTTCAGCACTGCTTCAGCAGTGTTTCACCCTGACCCTGTTTAGGTGTTGAGCACATTTTAGCTTGCCCGTGGAGCCAAATGGACCCAATGCAGCTTCCAGCCGGTGGCCCTGCGTGACTGATCTCCAAGTGGCAATGCCTCTTGGAATTCTGGCATGCGGCCCACAGCTGCCCCTCTGCCTCCCCTCTCAAGAGACAAGGGAGAAGGGTGGTTGTGGGTGTTCAGGCCAGGGGGAGGGGTTTCCCCCACTGGCCAGTTAGCTGGTGGTGGGTTGAACCCCCCCAAAAGTGGGTAACCCCTGCCATTCTGGGGGGGTCTGACAACCCTACTTGTAGGGTAATGTCAAGAAGAATTGGAAGTGCTTGCAATATAATGTTCTTATGATGTTAGTTAAATGACAAGATAATGTTGTCTTTTTTTTTTTTTTTGAGATGGGAAATTAAGTCCGTGACAATAATGATTGTATTTCAAGCACGCTCAGGTTGCCTCACTGAGCTGCTCACTTTATCAAATTGAAAGCTGGTGAAAGTGTTTCACAGAAATGCAAAGTATCTAGAGAGCCTGGAGGGTTATAATTGGATGAGCCTTCGTTAAGTCCTGTCCCACAGAAGCAGCAAGAGAAAGTTTGGATTGGCTTGTCAGTGGTCTTTTTATATATTCATTCGTTTCCTTCCTTATGAGAACAGGAGCTGGGGTTGGGGGCTAAGACCCAGTCAAAGGAATTATGTAAGAAGTTCCTTACAAAGCTGGATCATAAAATATTCCATCATACCTTCTCTATGAAAGCTAATAAAATTTTGCTTTATTGCCTATGAGCAATGTGAAGCATCCATTAGCAATCCTTTTTTTTTTGGGGGGGGGGGGTATGCACGTCCATGGGCATGGATTACAGGAAGAATTCTGTATAACAAATGGAAATAGCAGCTATAGGCAAAATTCACCCCTGGCTCAGAACACGAAGCTATAAATATAGATGAGACTTTCAACTTCATGGCCAAAGAGGAAATTGTGGCATCAATTTAGGAGCAGCACACCCTTTTGCTGATTAATATATATATATATATATAGGAAGTCTAAGGCTAGATTTATGTTAAAAATAAATTGACGCCATTTCAGCAGGCTGGAGTGGTAAGGGGTAAAAATAGGGATGGAAGTCAGCCAGGGTGGGCCAGGATGTAGAACCAGCAAGAGAACGTAGTATCTTCTGCTTGAAGCCCACCTCACCCAAGAGAGACAGTATTGGTAAGGAATTTAAGTTATTTTCATTCTTCCTCAAAAAGAAAATGGATGTTGGACTTCTGATAAACTGGGAAAGCACATTCAAAATCCAAACGAATTTCCATTTAAAAAACAATTTAGAGATAAGACTTTCGAGTATGGGAATTCTGGCTAGATCTATCCTGTTGGTGATACTCCCAATATGTGCGCATGAGAGTTTGAAGAGAGGACTTGGAAAAGATGCAGTGACTGTTGCCCAAGCGTAGGGGGAGAAGCTGGTTCCCAGTGTGAAAGCAAAGGGAGCACATTGCCCCATTACACTGACGTGCCATAAATCCTGCATGCCACTCCCTCAACGCAATAGACTTAATTGAAGAATTATCCACTTTAAACAACAGCAACAACAACACTACAACCCTCTCTGTCCAGTCCAGATCTTAGTTAATCTGGCCCACTTTGTTAATCAATGTTAAATACACATCTACAGAAAAGTTTAGTTTAAGATCAGGATTGAAAAGGAAATGGACGTTGGACTTTTGAATGGTTGGTTTCAGCTAATTCTACTCTACTAAAAGGGAAAAAAACGAAACTGCTTTTCCAGACTTTTAATTCCTAGAATATTTGGGGGCTTTTTAGATATCTAAAATTTTACTACATATGATTGTGAAAATCCCTGTATACTTATTTCTAATTAGGATTCTTATCCAGTAGATGGCACTAACTGAACTCATTCCTGTATTCTTATCTGAATCGTCTTGCCTAGACTCTCTGCTCTGATTTTTTTATTATATAGAATAGTGAGAGTGATATCGGATGGACAGTTATTACTAATAGGCTGCACTCATCCATTTTTTTTTAAAGAAACAACTTATTTTCCAATCTATCAGCTTGCTTTAGGTTGCAAGACTTTAACTTGAATCTAAATTCATACAATTTGAAGTAAAACAACAGAAGAAAAAGGAAGCATACAAGCAGCTGTGGGGGGGGGGAACCCCAACAACATAAGCAATGAGAACCTATTATTGAATAGTTTGGGGATCGCTGAACTGCAGACCAGAAGGTTGGTAGTTCAGCAGTTCAAGACCCGTCTCTGGTCCCAGCTCCTGCCAACCTAGCAGTTCGAAAGCAAGAAATTGCCAAGTAGAT
Organism: Gekko gecko; assembly: GCA_029375565.1. NCBI lineage: Eukaryota > Metazoa > Chordata > Lepidosauria > Squamata > Gekkonidae > Gekko > Gekko gecko. The sequence continues at coordinate 78,081,978 of JAPDNY010000003.1, read as the reverse complement.
AAATAGGTACCACTTTGGTGGGAAGGTGAGCTGCGGTGGCTCAAGTGGTTAAGACGCTGAACTGCAGGCTGTGGAAGGTCAGTAGTTCAGCAGTTCGAGACCCGGGTGCCGCATGACGGGGTGAGCTCCTGTCTCTAGTTCCAGCTCCTGCCAACCTAGCAGTTCGAAAGCAAGAAATTGTAAGTAGATAAATAGGTACCACTTCAGTGGGAAGGTAACAGCGTTCCGTGCACCTTGGTGTTTAGTCATGCCGGCCACATGACCACGGAAACGTCTTTGGACAGCGCTGGCTCTTCGGCTTTGAAACGGAGATGAGCACCGCAACCCTAGAGTCGGATTCGACTGGCTTTCGAGCAAGGGAACCTTTACCTTTACCTTGGTGGGAAGGTAACAGCGTTCCGTGCACCTCGGCATCTAGTGATGCTGGCCACATGACCACAGAAATGGTTTTGGACAGCGCTTGCTCTTCGGCTTGGAAATGGAGATGACCACCGCAACCCTAGAGCTGGATTCGACTGGCTTTCAAGCAAGGGAAACTTTTACCTAAAGCTGCATCTGAAGATTTCTTCTCATATTACCTTTGAAACATGGGAGTGCTGTGAAGGTAACATGAAAAATCCTTGGTCACGTGTCTAAGGAACAAAACTGGAATGGTTTTTTTAGCTATATCTTTATCTCATCCTTCCTCCAAAGAGTTCAAGGCATGGTTTTCCCATTTTATCCTCACAACAATGCTGGTTGCCTAGTGAATGTTATGGCTGAGTGGGAGTCTGGAACCCAGGTCACTAATACAACATTCTAACCACCGCACAACACTGGCTTCCACTCCTATAGCATAAAATGGGAAAACTGATGACATAGGGATGACTTGAAATCTTTTTATCAGGGGTGTGCAAGATAAAGATACAAGGAGACTTGGCAAAATGGTCCAAACTCAAATTTTCATGGCTGGGAAGAATCTCCACAATAAAAATGAACACGCTGACAAAATCAAATGTTTTATTCCAGATGCTACCAAGTTCCATATAAGATTTTTTTTTTGATGGACTGGGAGAAACAAATAACTGCATTTATTTGGAATGGTAACCCCCCCCCCCATGAATTAAATTTGAAGGGTTGCAAGATGATGAAAAAGAGGAGGATTGGCAGTTCCCAATATTAAGCTATTCCATCAAGCAGCCAAACTAGTATGGATTGCAGAGTGGATTAAAAATCTGAATGATAGACTAATGAAACTAGAAGCTGTGGGGCTACAGAATGGACTGCATTACCCTCTGAAAAATAAAGACTAAAACCATATAATTAGAGATAGTTTACTCCAGACTTGGGGGTCCTTAAGAAAAAGAATCAGCCCCGTGATATCTCCTGTTAGGTCACCAATACATGCCTACTGCAATAAACATGAGAGAAGAAACAATGACTTTTTAACATACAAAGATATGATACACAAAGATTTGAAAAGTTCTGCATTTAGGTACGGAAAATCAAATGCATAATTATAGGATGGGGGAGACTTGTCTTGGCAGTAGTATGTGCGAAAAGGATCTAGGGGTCTCAGTAGATCATACACTGAACATGAGTCAGCAGTGTGATGCAGTAGCTAAAAAGGCAAATACAATTTTAGGTTGTATCAATGGAAGTATAGTGTCCAGATCACGAGATGTGATGATTCCACTTTACTCTGCTCTGGTTAGACTTCACCTAAAGTATTGTGTTTAGTTCTGGGCATTACAATTTAAGGAGGATATAGACAAGCTGGAACATGTCCAGAGGAGGGCAATGAAGATGGTGAGGAGTCTGGAGAACAAGTCCTATGAAAGAGGTTGAAGGAGCTGGGTATGTTTAGCCTGGAGAGAAGATGACTGAGAGGTGTTATGATAACCATCTTCAAATATCTGAAGGGCTGTCATATCGAAGATGGTGCAGAGTTCTTTTCTGTTGCCCCAGAAGGACGGACCAGAACCAACAGGTTGAAATTAAATCAGAAGAGTTTTTGGCTAAACGTTAGGAAGAACTTCCTGACAGGTAGAGCAGTTCCTCAGTGGAACAGGCTTCCTTGGGAGGTGGTGGGCTCTCCTTTAGAGGTTTTCAAACAGAAGCTAGATAGCCATCTGACAGCAATGCTGATTCTGTAAAGTTAGGTAGATCGTGAGAGGGAGGGCAGGAAGGGTTACATCAGTGCTTAGTTCTTGTGGCCCATGCTTCCATGCCCACAGAAATGCTGATCACCATTTTGGGGTCAGGAAGCAATTTTTCTCCAGGCCAGTTTTGCTGGAGATCCTGGATGTCTTTTGTCATCTTCTGGGCGTGGAATAGTGATCACTGGGGGGGGGGAGGTATTTTTGAATTTTCTGCATTCTACAGAAACAGAGTTGGACTAGATGACCTTGGAGGTCCCTTACAACTCTATGATTCTATGAGATGCCAAAGGTGAAATCAAAACCTGGCAAAAGATTCAAGAAGAAGGGAAGTCTATCTTCAATCAGTCTCCAGACTTAAGAAAGATCTCCTTACAGAAAGAGAAGGAGTAAGAGACTTGACTGAGTTTGAAAAAAATCATTACAGAATACACAAAACCATGTGCTAGGATGATTTTTCCAACCTATTACTCCAATATGATACAGAGATGGAACAGGTGGAGAGTATCTGGGTGAGGATAAGGGAAGGAAGGACAAATGGTATTGTGGATGGAGTCCGCTACAGACCTTCTGACCAGGATGAAGAAGTGGATGCTGCTTTTCTTGAACAGCTTGACAGGGTATCCAAACAACATGACCTAGTAGTTATGGGTGACTTCAACTTCCCTGATGTGTGCTGGGAGACAAACTTTGCAAAGCGTCCACAGTCACACATGTTCCTGGCATGTCTGGCTGACAATTTCCTTCATCAAATGGTGGAGGAAGCTATAAGGGGCTTGGCCATACTCAACTTAATATTGACCAACTGCAAGAGATGATAGATGGGGACCTTAGGGGGAAGTGGCCATGTCCTACTAGAATTCCTTTTGCTGTGGGGGACCAAAGAAATCCATAGACACACATGTACGTTAGATTACAGTACGGCAGAATTCCCTCAGAGCTCAACTGCCTGCATAGCAACTGAACCAGGGAGGAGGAGGAGGAGGAAAAGGAAGAAGAGAAAGAGGGAAGTAGGTACTCTTTGACCCTTTCTTACTGTCCAAACTCTGAGCCAAGAATTGTATTTCTTTTACTCATTTAGAATATTTTTATGCAAAAAGAGAAGATGGCAGCAGAGCAGCAGCAGCAGCTTGTTCAAGGCTCTACCTTTTAATCATCTTTTTCTCATTGAATACATGTTTAGTTGCTGATAGAAAGGCATTACAAGGACAACTACAAGGTAAAGTGTAAAAAAACTGCTGATTATTAATGACTTTCTGACTATATATATATATATATCTCCACACACAGAGACACACTAGGAGTAAAGCCCATTGTGGGAAGAGTGAGAAGAGATACAACAAGCTTTAGAAAGAAGCTCCAGGTGAGTGTCTCGGCTGAGGCTGATGGGGCGGCAGAGGGAAGGGGGAAATAGAGGGAGGTGAGCCATGTTTATTTCCCTCCTATTGGAGGGAAGACTTCAAATTAGGGGCTGAACTGCAGGTTACCTCTGATGCTGCTGGTTCCTCCGGCTTCAGTGTCTATTTTAGGGGACACTGGTGTGCAGAGGATTGGCCAGTGGAATGGGTCCAGGCTGGTTGGGTGCTCCAAGTCCCCCAGGATAATGGCGCTGGTTAGGGCCTTTACCCTTCACTTCCTACAGTATAATATATGGTTTAAGGTCAGGCATGTGCCAGGGGGTGGGTGGGGGGTCAGTAACAGGGTCGCTGATGCTCTTTCTTGGAAACAGACGGAGAAATTCCATCGGTCGGCTCTGGATGCCAAACCCTTCCCAGTAAGAATGCTCACAGACTCATGGCAAATTAGAGGGCTGAGGCTGCCAGGGCAATGGGCTTAGCCCTTGCCCCCAGCACCTGCTGGGCTTATAAGAGTGCTGGCCAGCAGTCTGTGGCATTTAGGCACCAGGTGAGCCTTCAGCAGCTTTGACCCACCCCCTTTCCACACCTGATATAATTCTGTGTGGTGTTAAAAGCTAAGGGACTGTATGTCCATTCTATCAGGGGTAAGTTGTCGGCCCTCGGTTTTGCAAGCAAGGCCGTGGGATTTCAGGATGGTACTGCTGACTTTCACATCAAAAGATACTTGAAGGTTGGGCACATAAAGATGGGAAGCCACAAGATAAGAGGGAGCCCTTTTCACCAGCAGTCCTTAAAGGTTTGAGAGCCCAATGAGCTTTTTTTGTGTGTGGATGTCTATAAGGCTTTGCTTTTTCATGCTGTAGCTTTAGTGGTGGGTATTCTTGGGGGCCCTTAGAATTAGTAAGCTGATGGCTCATTCATGCCACGACAAGCTGGGAATATGCACTATGCCTTCAATACATCCAGAATGGTGGATATTGTGTACATGTTAAGAGTTAAGCGTTCAAAGACGGACCAATTACAGAAAGAGATTATGGTAACATTGGGCCCTTGTTCTGACCAGGACCTATGCCCTGTCACACTTCATTCCTACTTAGCCCATAGCGGTGGGAAGGTCGGCTTCCTATTTCAACACAAGGATAGTTCCCCGCTGACAAAATTTCAATTCTGGGCTGTTACTAAGAGAGCTCTTGAAGCCTTGGGTCTGGGCAGTTTTCAATTTGGCACACAATCCTTTAGAGTCACGTCCACGTACACTGCAGGCCATGTGGCGTCTGAGGTGGCAGGCCAGGGGTTCTTATGATATGCCAGTCTACTGATTGTGAGCCACAAGGATGGCTCAAGAGCTGGGCATGGAGGAATGGGAAGTGGTCAGGAGTTGACACCTGTCCTGTTCTTTCCGCACAGATTGGCATTTCCCTCGTCAGTTGTTCAGTTATAAATAGTTAATACAGTGACCCTTATTAAATCCATATTTGGTGTCCATCTCTATATTCCAACTGTGGGGGCAGTGCAGCCACTTACCTCCCACCGAAGCTTGCTGCTGGTGGGAGGGGCCGATTTGCCTCTGTGGTGGGAGGACGCAGACAGATGCAAGTCTCATGGTGTGATACCATGATGCCGGGCAGGGGCATAGCTGGCCTATTTAGGCCCGGTGCCACCCACCACCTAAGCAGACCTTATGTTGTGCTCGGCCTACCCTCCCACCCTGTTTTCAGTGCCAGTTTGGACTGGTCGCCTTTTGGGGCCAGGTAGGAATTTTTCACCTTCTCTCAGATTGGCTTTTGGGAGAGAGTGTTTTCACCTACCTTGCTTTGGTTCCAGTGGATTTGGGATAGGGTTGCCAGGTCCCCTGGGGGGTGGGGAAACCCCCACTCGATGGGTCCATTCCCCACCAGCCTGGATTGGGCCACTGGGGGAACCCCCAACCCCCAAAGTGCCGGAAGCACGGAGACATTGTGGGGGGATGCTCTATCATTTGAGGGAAAACTCTATGGTTTCCCCTTGAATGACAGTGCTCCCCCCAACGTGTCCAATGCGATGACATCCCAGGGAGGACCGGGACTCCCTTCACTCCAGGTAAAATACAACTTAGCAACCCTAATTTGGGAATTGGCTATGGTGGGGCATTCTGTTAAATAGGTTGGTCACTTAGTGGGGGCGGTGGTGTAGTGCGGTTAGAAAGCAGAAATAGTGAGCACTTGGGTATTTTTTCTGGTGGTAGTACGGGGTCCTCCAGGAATGGCTTTTGGACCTTTGCAGCTCAGGGCTGGGAATGGGGATCTTCCTTGGAACACTCGGGCCTGGCTTATCTTGGCAGCCTGTGCCACTTCTGGGGTGGTGGGCCAGGGGTTCTTCTAATATGCCAGGCCACTGATTGAAAGCCACAAGGATAGCTCAAGATCAGGGCAGGTGCATCTTGGATTGGGAAGTGGTCAGGAGTTGACACCTGCCCTGTTCTTTCCACACAGATTGGCATCCCCTCACCAGTTGTTCAGCTATAAATAGTTAATAAAGAGGCCCTTGTTAAATCCATATTTGGTGTCCATTGCTTCATTCCGACTGTGGGGGCAATGGTGTACATGGAAATGAACCACCCCATATTATTGTTTGTGTGAGGTGGAGCTGTTACAATAATAGAACAGACTGGATTCATTGCATTACATTTGCCGCAAATCCCTGCCTGTTTGTGCTCTGGTACCTGTAACTGTTCAGAGTTTATTACCATACTGGATGCATCTGGTCTGCCTCCCCTGCCTGGCTACCATGCATCGTAGCGGTGGAATGGGCAGTTCCACTTCAGCAAAGTTTCTCAACATGGCACCTGTGGATGCCATGGCACCCACCAGTATTTCTCTTGGTGCCCTCCAAGCTTTTCATACAGTAGGTGGGGCTGTTGTAAGGCATGGCTTGATATTGGCTGCCATCAGGGCTCTTTATGTAGCAGGAACTCCTTTGCATATTAGGTGACACACCCCTAATGTAGACAATCCTCCAAGAGCTTACAGTAGCCCCTGTAAGAAGAGCTCTGTAAACTCTTGGAGGATTAGCTACATTAGGGGTGTGTCACCTAATATGCAAAGGAGTTCCTGCTACAAAAAGAGCCCTGGCTGCCATCATTCAAATGAAAGGGTTTTCCATTTGAAGGATCAGGAGGACTGGTAAGTGCCTGGCCTTTCCTTAGCCAGTGTGTGGTTCCATTCCATCTTCAGGCTTTTCTCCTCCCCAAGAGGTATCCCAGGAGGTATGAGGAGGGAAGTATTCCATTTGCTCCACTTCCTGTGGCAGCCATTTTTGGGTTTAGCACAACCTCCTGTGACAGCCATTTTGAGGTGGTGCTCACCACCCCTTCTCAAAATTGGGGCATATCGGCTCAAAAAGATTGGGGACTCCTGCACTTCAGGCTGCAAGGGGACAGCACAGCAACTGGTGCTAATTTGGACTGTTTGATATGTCTAACTGTGAGCTCTACTTGGTAACCACTGGAAACCATTGGGGTATAAATCAAATAAATAAATAAATGGCATCTGACTAACCATGCTGTTCCTCTGACGGAATGGCATTTCTTTTTATGGAAGAGGGGTGGGTGGGGATTTCTGCCAATTCTCCCTCTCACTACATTGCTTTTACTTTCTTCACTATTCTGTTCCACTGACCGCCCCCCCCCCTCAGGGACACAATTTCTGGAGGCTTAGTAAGCTGCAGTAGGAAGGTGAAATTGAAAAGTCTAGCTCTGCAAAGTCTGTGGATGGATGGGATACGTACGATATTTTTATTTCTTTTATTTGACTATGCATGGACACCTGTTCTATTAAATTATGTGTCTTCAACTCAGGAAAAAAAAACTATCAACAAAGATAATGTGTCTTGGGTGAAAAGGGAGAGGTTCACTGCTAATTTGGTGGTGAGGTATGATGATAATCACACCTATACTGGTGCCCTGTAGACCACAGAGGTCATAAAACTGAGCAGAACAGGTGCAGCTGGTTTTCTTCCAGGAATGATATCAGAATCTCCCAGGCCACATCATTCCATTTCTTAGCAGTACACTATTTTTAAGGACACAGGAGTGGGGGGAAACATAAGCAAGTATGTGTGGTTGCCCCATGGCATCTCTGTATTTCTGAGATGCTTATAAATCAAGTTGGAATGGATGTTTTTCCTCCCCACATTGCAGTGGCTGTTGTGTGTGAAGAGAACTGCCTTGAAGACTATGTGGTACATGGAGGTTATGATAATGGAGACCACTTAAGTGTCTCTGGAACCCAATTGGCACTTTCAAGTTTCCTATTATGGCAAGCTCTCCTGTTATGAATGGCAATAAGAAGGGAAATTTATAACAGATTAACTTTGATTAAGGACAGATTAATTTAAGTACATTGTCTAAATACTTAAATCCACATTGGTGTGCTCTTCATAAATTTTTATATGTCTTTGTTTGCAGACATCTTACCTCTCTGGCTTCTCCCCTTTGCCTTTTTTTTCAGATTTAGCAGTCTGAGGAGAATTTATTATTATTATTGCTACACAAAGCTATATAAAATATGTTTATGTTCTATGATTCTATATTTATAGCTCTTATTTCCTAATACTCCTGTTTAGTCATAAATTAGTACAAATGAAGCATGGCAAGCAATTTGCTGGCTGGAAGCTGATATTAATGAACTGACAGATCACTCCTATGCATGTGTGTGTTGGGATTTTTGTATGTGAGAGAAAGTAGCTTTTGTCAATTTTGTTGTTTTTTAAACCTGAGGTAATCTGTTTTACAAAATTGACTTAGATGCTAGAAGTTCAGACAGCAAGGTCTTTTTTTATTGGAAGGGTGCACAGGTTCAAGGGGAAGCTATACCTGAATCCAGACGTAACATCACATTGCCAGAGAATCAATGGTTACATTCAGAAAACATGAAGGGAAAACAGGTATTTTGTTTGTTTGTTTTGGATCTATTCCATTCCTGTGGGATTATCCTGTCCTATTAAATAAAAGGGTAGTGGTCTGGCAAGATTCTATGCTTGGCAAAATCAATTCGCTCCCTGGTATGTCGCTCAGAATCTGTCTCTATCCACTAGCTGTGTTGCCTGAGTTCTCTCCCACCCACTGCAGCCTAGGCCACTCTTCTCTGATTGGGCCAGCATTTCAAGCTCATTTGCATATGGAAGCTGATTGGACTTCACTCCATTTTGCACCTCAAACTTTCCCCCACCCCGCAAGACAGTTGGAATTGTCAGTTATTTATGCAACCTGTTATATTCTGAGGTGAAATATGTCCTCACTCACAACACTTCCCCTTCAAAAGAAACAAACCCAATAACACAACCATGCCACACCACAAAAAAGACAGGTGACACCACAAGCAGAATACCACAAGGCAAAAAAAGCTCTGGTACTAATTCTGGCAGGGGACAATGTGAGTGTAGAAAATGATTTATCGACACAGTGGAAAATCTTTAGGAATTGTTTGGTGCATTTACCATGGGGCACCCACCCAGATCCTCTGGCATTTTCTCATTCTGCTGGCATCAAAACCAATTGAAGGCAAAATAGAGATATGGAGACTTTTCCATCCTGCTTTGCATCAATTTGTCTTTGTTAGCAATGGCAACCCTAGGCCTGGATGCTTGCTCCTGTTCAGCAGGAGCATCCCTATGGAAATTGCCTGGGTGATTTTGGACCAGCCAGAGACTTTCTGCCTAACTTGCCTTACAGGGTTGCTGTACAGATCACAAAGCCGAAAAGAATGAAGTAAACTGCTTTGCTCCCCGCTAATGAGAAAGACAGAATTTTGCCTACGAAGAGGCTGCTGAGAGGGGATGAGATAAAGTTGCCAACTATAGGTATGGAAATTCCTGGAGATTTGAGGGGTGGAGCCTGGAGAGGGTGAGGTTTGAGGAGGGGTGGGACCTCAGACAGGTACAGTGCTATAGACTCCACCCTCCAAGCCAGCCATTTTCTCCTGAGGAACTATTGTTGCCAATCTTGGCCCAGTAGCCATCAAACCATTCTCTTCCACCCCCTGCTGTGCAGCTGTCTTTCCCCTAGGGTTGCCAATCTCCAGGTGGGGCCTGGAGATCTCCTGCTGTTACAATTTATCTCCAGCTGACCAAGATCAGTTCCCCTGGAGAAAATGGCTGCTTTGGAGGATAGACCCTATGGCATTATACCCTGCTGAGTCCTTTTGCCCCACCCCCCAATGCTGCCCTCCACAGGATCCACCCCCCAAATCTCCAGGTATTTCCCTACTTAGAGCTGGCAACCCTACTTTTCCCTCAGTGCCTGTTGGTAGGCAACCAAGTTTAGTCCTGTCACCTGTTTTGGCCTTTGAGAGAAAACTCATTGGGGCCAGTCCTGATAGGGTTGCCAACTCCAGATGGGAAATTCCTGGAGATTTGAGGGATGGAGCCTGAAGTGGGTGAGGTTTCAGGAGGGGTGGGACCTCAGACAGGTACAATGCCATAGACTCCACCCATCAAACTAGACATTCCATCCTGGGGAACCATTGTTGCCAATCTCCAGGTGGGGGCTGGAGATCAATCAGAATTACAACTGCTCTCCAGGAGGGAGGGGGGAGGAGATGGAAAGCTGAAGTCAGGGGGCAGATAATGGTAGGCTGAAAATTGGCTGGAAGGGAGATAGGGTTGCCAACTCCAGGTTGGGAAATTTCTGGAGATTTGAGGGGTAGAGCCTGGAGATGGTGAGGTTTGAGGAGGGGTGGGGTCTCAGACAGGTACAATGCCATAGACTCCACCCTCCAAACCATCCAGTTCCTCATGGGGAACCATTGTTGCCAATCTCCAGGTGAGGGCTGGAGACCACTCAGAATTACAACTGCTCTGCAGGAGAGAGGGCAGAAGTCAGCTGAAGTCAGAGGGGGAAGATAACAGTAGGTTGATGGTTAGCTGGGAAGGAGATGGGGTTGCCAATTCCAGGTTGGGGAATTCCTGGGGATTTGAGGGGTGGAACCTGGAGAGGGTGGGGTTTGAGGAGGGGTTGGACCTCAGGCAGGTAGAATCCCATAGACTCCACCCTCCAAACCAGCCATTTCCTCCTGGGTAACAATTGTTGCCAATCTCCAGAGGGAATTTCACATTACCGAGACTCTGTCGGTTTGAAGCCGTTTCTGATTCGTCTTGAAGTAAACCGGTACAGGACTGCCACTTCACACATGGCTTTCCCTGACCGGAAAAGAGCCGAATCAGAAGCGGTTTGGCAATTCAGATTGCACCACTTTGTTTTCCCGCCGGTTCCCGCCACGCCTTTTTTTTAAAAAAATGTTCGCTTTAGAGCGCTATAGCGCTATAAACAACACTGCAGGCATTCCAATGGGGTTGCTATGATGCTATTGTGCTATTGTGCTATACCGCTATAGCGCTATAGCGCTCTAAAGCGAACGTTCAAAAAAAAAAAGCCGGAGATCGCCCGCGCGGGCGAAAAAAGGCGGGAAAAAAGCGTATCGGATCCGGGAGAAGAAACTGATGACTACTTGGAAGCGGTTGACAGGTAAAACGCTTCAGCCCCGTTTCCTGAACGGGACAGAAGCGATTCTGTGTGAAATTACAAATATATTCCGGTAGGGAACCGGTTCTAAAACGGTTCGGTCTGAAATGCCAGACCAGAAACCGTTTGGGAACCGTTCCTCTTCCGGATTATATCATCTGTCTGAAATTCCCCACTCAAAACTACAACTGCTCTTCAGGTAGCAGAGATCAGTTCCTCTGGAGAAAATGGTGGACTCTGTGTCATTATACCCTGCTGAGGTCACCACAGCAAATTCACACTGTGTGCCCAAAGCCAGAGCACTCTCCCAGAGCCTCTTTCTAGAGCCCGTTGTATTTATTTCCATAATGGGCCTTACTCCTAGTTATTAAATAATCATAGCAAAACAAACTAAAAAGCTGTGAAGTACAGAATACCATAGTGAATTAAAATTGCCCTCTACAAGCTTAGCTTTCAGCTACCCAAACTTGTTGCTGACAAGACTGATTTACAGTTCTTGTCATAATTCCACAAGGACAAAAAGGGTTAAAATTTCTATTAGAACCGAAAGCAGGGCCTCTCCTGGTTCCTACCTGGACATAACTAGCAGCTGAAAATAATCAGAATGGAAAGCAAAGCTAAATTAAAGCAACCCTTGTGCTCCTGCAATGACATGTCAAAATAATTATACAATTCAGTAAGGGAACATCACTAGCTTTACAACTGCCTTCAACAGCAGAGCTATTTCTTCTAAAACTATAGTTCAGGCTTGGACTGTAGTGAGTCTCCAAGACACATGAAATCATTACCAGGGCTGAGAGATATTGCAGGACACATGGGAGATTTACAGGACGCTAATCATTTAAAGTTTAAAGATTAATACAACAACCTTTAATAATGCATGGAGGGAAATGAAGATGCAGTATGATTATAGGGTCATGGGTTATTGCTATTGTTAATATAGTGTCATCACTGTCCTTGGAGATTTGCAGAGTAACATTAAAAAAAAATAGGTCCCTGCCCAGAGCACTTTAGAATCTCAGTTTTGACAATGAAAGAAACAACAAAGGGGTAAGATAAAGGAAAGGAAGAAGAAAGGATGATGGGATGAATGGTATTAACCTTCTCTTGTTGAGAAGAAAATCTTTGCATTTCACACTTTCACAAGCTAAAGCACCCAAACAGTACTGAAGAACAGCTCCACAAAGAATACCTTTGAGGATAGGAAGCCTGTTGGTAATAGGAAGCATTAATTAAAAAGCAAGTGGTGCTATTAGAGTTGCCAGCCATAGTTGGCACTTTGGTAGCAGAATAAGGACAAGCTCTTCGGCATCGCACCAAGACAGAACGCCACTTACGTTGTAAAACCAGAAGTGACATTACATCATCATGATGGGATAATACTCTCGAATTTACCCTAAACTATCAAAAAAGTCTTGGGTAAAACCTAGAGTGCCACATCAACACTATGGTGTCACTTCTGATTTCATACTGGAAGTGACATTGCACATTGGCGTGACACTGAACAGCCTCATCCTTTCTGTGGATTGCCAATCCCAAATAAAATGTATTCATTAAAAATGTCTTTCAATTACATGTGTGTGTGTGTACACCCCCCCATATATATACACATATACAGAGAGAGAGAGAGAGAGAGAGAGAGAGAGAGAGAGAGACTTCTCCCTCAGTCAATTTGAGCATGCATTTCACACACACACATATCCTTTCCGTATATATAATTGAATTTTGGCCCCAGAACGTTCTATGCATGCCAACAGTGTTTCGCCGCAAGAACTGTCAGTTAGAAACCTTTAGAAGACACTGGCCACCCGGATCAGCCCAGCCAGCATCTTCCACTCACTCTGCTCTGCGCCTCTGAAAAGAGAGAACCATCTGCAGACTGAGCGTGGGGATGGGGGCTTCTCTGGCTGGGCCGCTTCAGCCAGAGAAGCCCCAAAGACTTCACAGTTGAGTAAGGGGACCCAGGTAAGGCAAACGATTTTGCCAACCACCCCCACGAGCCAGGCCTTCGGTGGGCCTCAGGGAGAGCCGCCGCGGCTGCGGGCCGTGGCTGCCCTAGCTCACTCGCCACACCCACCTGAGAACACAGGCCTCCAGGGGAGCCCTGGGAGGGCCCCGGTGGCAGCAGCTGGCAGCGGCAGAGACTGAAGCTCCACATGCCCGGCTTCGGCCCACCCGCCCAGCACAGGGCTGGCAGCAGCGGCGACTGAGGCACCGCATGCCCAGCTTTGGCCCACCCACCCCCACCTGCCCAGCACAGGGCTAGTGGCGGCGGTGACTGAGGCGCCACACTCCCGGCTTCAGGCCACCCGCACCCCACCCGCTCAGCACAAGGCTGGCGGCAGCGGCTACTGAGGCGTTGCACGCCCGGCTTCGGCCCACCCACCCAGCACTGGGCCTGCAGCGATGGCGACTGAGGTAGCACATGCCCGCCACTCACCCACCCAGCATACAGCCGGTGGCAGTGGCAACTGAGTGGCAGTGGCAGTGGCATGCCCAGCTTTGACCCCTGACCCCTGCATGTGGGCGGGGGGGCCCAGTGCACAGCCAGCCAGCATTGCTAATGTTGACAGGATCCTGGGTGCTGTTTGGCCAACCACATGCCTCTTGGATCTGTGTCCCTCATGGCTAGTAAAAGTCAGTTATGAGAGGATATGGGGCCCACTGATAGACATCATCAGTCTGTCTCTGGAGACAGGGGTCTATCTGGAGGGTCAGAAAGAGGCTGTGGTGGTACTGCACTTGATCCATCTGATCCTGCCAATTACCACTCCATTTTGAACTTATTGTTTCTGGGTAAGGTAATTGAGAGAGTGGTAGTCGAGCAGCTCCAGAGCTTCCTGGAGGACACACTGGCATTGGATCCATTTCAGTCTGGCTTCCGCCCCGGCCACATGATGGAGACAGTGCTGGTCACCCTGATAGATGATCTCTGCAGACCTAGGTGGGTCAGTACTGCTACTTTTGCTCAATCTCATGGCAGCATTCAACACGGTTGATCATGATCTTTTGACCCACTGCCTCACCAACATGGGAGTCCTTGGGTAGCCCTGAAATGGCTCTCCTCATTTCTCCTTAGTCAGGGACAGAGAGTGGTACAGGGAGAGAGGCTATCAACTAGGTACATGTGGGGTGCCTCTGGAGGCAATCATCTCCCTGATGTTATTTAACATCTATATGCGCCCCCTTGCCCTGCTAGTGCAGAGTTTGGGTGGGGTGTCATTACTACTGTCCTGCAAAATTTGGCCATAGATTTGGAGGCCATGGTAGAATGATTAAAAAAGAGTAGGCTGAGATTGAATCCAACAAAAATGGAGGTTCTGTGGCTGGGGGGGGAGCCTAAGGTTGGGACATAGACTTCCCATTCTTGATGGGGCACCATTAACACCAGCTCAATCTATCATGAGTTTGGGTGTGGTCCTGGATGCCTCCTTAACTATGGAGGCCCAGGACATGAATATTGCCAGGCTGGTGTTTCTCCACCAACACCAAGCACAGCAATTAACCCCTTTTCTGTAGTGCCCTGACCTAGCCACAATAACCCATACAACAGTCACCTCCAGGCTAGACTGCTGTCACTCGCTCTATGCTGACCTGCCCTTGAGACTGACCCACAAATGCCAACTGATCCAGAATGTGGTGGCACAAGTCCTAATGGGAAATTAATGGATGTCACATATACAACCTGGGCTATACCAGCTACACTCACTCCCAATTTTAAGTCAGTTTTAAGGTTTTGGTGTCTGCTAATGGTTCAGGGCTCCATCTCATTCCCTGTATATGTGCACATTGTTAATTTGAAACGGGGATTCATGAACCTTCCCCACAAAGCACCTATTGAACCACTGTTAAAAACTGGGTGAGACGGACCCTTTTCAAGGTAATTATGCTTTCAATACAAGCAGGGCTATTTTTGGGCAAGAACACACAGGAACAGAGTTCCGGCTGGCTCCTGAGTTGGCCACACCCAGCAGGAACTCATTAGCATAATAGGCCACACCCAACAGCAGAAACTCATTAGGATTGGCTACATTAGGGGTGTGTGGCCTAACAGGCAAAGGTGTTCCTGCTACAAAAAAGGCCTTGGGTTTTGACAACAAACAAGGGGGAATCTCACATTACCCTTTTAAGCCATTTTTAAGCCGTTATTGTACTGTCTTGGAGTAAACTGGTACAGGGCTGCCATTTCACACAGCCTTTCCCCTACCAGTAAGGAGCTGTCTCTGATGCAGTTTGGCATTTCAGACTGTGCTGTTTTGTTTTCCCACACTTTTTGCCTGCGCAGGCGATCTCCATCCTTTTTTTTTTTAACGTTTGCTTTAGAGTGCTATATCACTATAGCATTATAACACAACGCCAAAACAGTGCAATAGCAACCCTATTAGAATGCCTGCACTGGGATACATGAGATGGCTACATCCGCCACCTGGAAACAAGTACCTAATTGAATACAGGCTTCAAGCGGGAAATCAGGGCATCAGTGATTGACGTGACAGATGTTGCTAACCCTTCCATGCCCACTGTAAGTCAGGGGAAGGTGATGGGTTGTCAGGTTGTCTGACCCAGCCTGATGTGCATCCATCCATTCCAAGAGGCGATTGGCTGGGAAGTGACTGGCACAAAGCTGGATCAGGTATAAAGGTCAGGGAGGCAAACCCCTTATCTTTGTTAAAAAGGGTAAAAAGTGTAATGTTAGCAACTTCTGTCACACCAATCATTGATGCCCTGATTTCCCACTTGAAGCCTGTATCGAATGAGGTACTTGTTTCCCGGTGGCAGATGTAGCCATCTCATGTTTCCCAGTGGAGTCCAGGCATTCTAATGGGGTTGCTATTGCACTGTTTTGGTGTTTTGTTATAACACTATAGCACTATAGTGTTCTAAAATGAATGTTAAAAAAAAGGATGGAGATTGCCCGCGCAGGCGAAAAAGGGTGGGAAAACAAAGTGGCGCAGGAGGAAGTGCTACAGGGCATTTTACACAGCACAATGTAGCACTTCAGAAACAGTATAGAAAAGTGAAGACCGTTTGGAAGCAGTTTGCAGGTAAAATGCTTCCCTAATGGGATAGAAGCATTTCTGTCTGAAAGTGAAAATATATTCTGGTAGGGAACCATAACTGAAATGATTCTATCTGAAATGTCAGACCAGAAACCGTTAGGGAACAATTCCTGAACTGGGATATATCAGCTGTCTGAAATTCCCCAATGTAAATAGAATAAGAAGCAAAAGGTGGATGTGGCTGGATGACCACACTTCTGGTAACATGGGGTGTGTGGCCTAATAGGCTAATGAGCTGTGTTGTCAGAGGTGTGGCCTAATATGCTAATGAGTTTCTGCTATTGGGTGTGGCCTATTATGCTAATGAGTTCCTGCTGGGCTTTTTCTACAAAAAAAGCCCTGAATACAAGTATGCATATTCAGGTCCTCACAGGGATGATGCATAATGCTTCACTTTGACCATTAATGATGTATGTAAATACAAGAAATCTGTCTCACTTGAGCTTCCTCTGTGTGCAGAAATTATTAATGCTTTCTGGCCAGGGTTAAATTAAAATTAAATTATCGTGTGGCATTGTATGTAGAATAGCCAGGAGATCCAAAGATTGTCTGGCAGCTGCAAGTTCTAGATCTTAGATTCATGCAAGTGGTGAGCTAGACTTGTTTTTAGGGGCTGAGGGAGCTCTGACAGAACTGCAAATGGCCCAAGGTCACCCAGCTGGCCTCATGTGGAGGAATGGGGAATTGAACCCGGTTCTCCAGATTAGAATATGTCTTAAACACTACTCCAAACTGGCTCTCACTGGCCAGGGTTTCTCTGTGTTTTAGTCTTCGTTGTTAGAATGTGCATTGCCTGTGCTGGCAGTCATTCACAGAATTCTCATCTTGCCAGGACCCACAGTTTAACAGTTCTGCAAAAACTCTCTCTCAAATGCACATACTATTCACCTCATATTCTATACAGTATCATGTAGCTGCAGTTCTGACTTCTGCCACAGATATAAAAACAACACTCTGCTGAATCTAATTGTGCATTTGGGATCTGTTTAATGATGGCCATAAAACTCATTCTTTTGTATAAAATAAACAAGGCACAAATAATTATAGTATATACAGATGTTTCTCCCTATAGTGAATTACATGGTAGATGATGATGGGTAGATAGTTATAAGGCAGTAAACATAACTTGCTTTTTAAAAAGTAGAAAGCATATGGGAGGCTGAGCCATAGGCTATTAAGCATTGACATTTTCCTTGTCTTCTAAAATGTCTTCACTCTTCACTTTAACAGTTTTAAAGGGCACTTTGGAGCTGTTTCCTCTCTGGTCATAAAGACAATTAGGTGTTTCCTTTATGTACTGACTTCCAAGGAAATCTTTATATCTCTTGACCTCTGCCATCAACTTGAAGGATTTTTATCTCAAGAAAATCTTAGGGGATATGCTAAAGAAAGGTAAAAATAGACAGCAAATGTGATGTGGAACTTTATGTGCATCTTGTTTTAGGAAAGAGCTAGAGTGTTTTGTAACCCCTGAGAAGACCATGCTTGTGCTAGACAACTTTGAAACAACAGCTGCACATGTGATACTCATTCTTTGTTACTTGCTGCCAAAAGATACACGGACACACCTTTGTTATTTTAGCGCAACAAACATTTTGTTAATACCTCAAGAAATGCTTCCTGGAACCTACAGGTCTTGGGGGAACTAGGTCATTTACAAGAAAGAAGCTATTCCAAGACTGAGCTATTGGTTCTGCTCTAGATATCATTATTATTAACCAGAGGACATGAGAGAAATCTTCAGCCTGCCAGCACCTCAATCCTCATCAACCACCAGCATAAACTACAGTGACAGCCATTAATTGGCAGTTACAGAAATGAATGGCTGAGGAATTGAAAAATTGCTCCATGGGTTAACTATGAATAATGTATACTCTGCCACAGAGAACAAAATGCCAACAGCATATTTGTGATGCACCACCACTGCTCTGAAAAACTGGATCTTGGCACATGTTTTGCAGTGTTACACAACAGAGACAAAAACCTAATTCAGAGATATAGTCTTTTCTCATTTGAGATGTCTGTTCAAAAAAAGTAAGATGATTTTTTTTTTTTTTTTAGTTAGGGTTCTCACATTAAATCAAAACAACAGCCCAGTTGGAATGCTTTCTCTCCTGTCAGGCATGGAGGGCACTTAACACTATTACCCTCTCCAAAAATGTTGTTATGTCAAGAGATATCCTAATATCCCTTGCATATATTCAGTGTTTTAATACACTACTCTGGAAAAGAAATACACTAAAATACATTAAAATACAGAGGATTTATAGTCCCTCTTCCTGAGAATACATATGTGAAGACAGAATGAGTTAGCATATATAATGAGATAAAAAACCAATATCCCTGTTGAATCCTGGGCAGGTTTTGTTCCAATAAGTTGTAATTCAGCAATTTCCCTTTCCATTCTGTTTCTGAAGTTCCTTTGTGATAAAACAGCTACTTTGAGGTCACCCACTGAATGTCCTGGAAGGCTGAAGTGTTCTCCAACAGGTTTCTCAATTTTGTGATTCCTGATGTCAGATGTCTGTCCATTTATCCTCTGGCGTAGGGTTTGTCCTGGTTGCCCTATATAGAGAACTGCAGGGCATTGTTGACATTTAATGGCATATACAGTGTTAGAAGATGAGCAAGTGAGTGAGCCTGAGATGGTGTAGTTGATGTTGTTAGGTCCAGTGATGGTATTGTCTGGGTGTGTGTGGCAGCAAATTTGGCATCTGGGTTTATTGCAAGCTCTGGTCCCAGAGTCCATGTTCAAATGAGATGTTGCATTATTGTGGGTGAGGAATGGTTTGAGACAGGGGGGCTGTCTGTGTGCAAGAAAATGTTTGCCCCCCAGCACTTGTGAAAGAGAACTGTCATTATCCAGTAGAGTTGTCACTGATGATGCGTTGAACTGTTTTTTTTTTTTTTTGTAAAACTCTCTTAAAAAAGAGAGAATTTTATTCTTTTTTTATAAGAAACAGGAAGGGTAGACAGATGGAGAAAGAAAAAGATGGAGTGAAATTTTCCTGTTAGTGAGGGTTAGTTTAGGTTAATAACCAATACCAGTTTTGGCATCTATCGTGGTTAGAAGATCTTCTTTTTAACTATTGCGAAGTCCAAAATCACTCTGTTAATGCAGTTAGTAAAGTCCATTGGGGTTAGTAATTAAACAGCTCCTTCCAGATGTTACACGAACAGTCCTCAAAATATCTTCTTTTTAAATCTCTTCCAGTTATGGATTGAGTCCATTTTAACTTTGAAGTCTTCCGTTCCATCACCACTTTCCCCTGGGCTGCTGTCTTCTTCGCTTGTCCCAGTTTGGAATACTGCATCTTCCTCCCTGCTGGCGTGTCTCTTCAGAATTTTCTGTACTTTAAAGATGAAATCCTTCTTCTTTCTTTTCTCTTTTTCCTTAAACTTCTGGCTTTCAGGCTTCCTGGGCTCCACAAACTCTTCAGATGAAATTAGATCTCCAGTCAGTTTGTCGCTTGCTATGCTCAACATCCCCTTCTACTGGCAGAGTATTCTCTTTTATAAAAGCGGAATAGGCTTTGGGAGCCTCATCCACCTCTTCTTTTAATTTTATCGCTTCACTGCCAATTAGGGGTGCCAAGACATTTGTCAAGGTAAATCCGAGATCTTCTTTCTCTTCTTCTTTAACGCCCTGGAAACCTAGAATCAAATTCGATTTCTGTTCAATCTCCATCATCTTTCTAGTTGTTTCCGATATCTGTTTCTGTCGACTGATGAGAACACTATCCATTTTAGACAGAGTTTCGTTGATTTTCTGCAATTGTTCCAGCAGGGGGCACAGCATCTCCTTTTCCTGTTGATTGACAGCAAGCTCTTGGGGGGGGCTGTCTGGACCGGAAGTCCCTCCTCTCTTCTCTTCCGGTGTCTGCAGGACTTTTTCCAGTATCGACATTTTGTTTTTTTGTTTACTTTTAAAAAGTTCGTGCCGCATCCCCCAGGAAGCTAAGATAATCAAACAAAATCTTCCATGCAACCCCAACGGTACTTTCACCAACACTTTTTCTTCTCTCAGCCCCCTTCGCGCTCCGTTTGTGGATCTTGCTTCTCAAAGGGGGTGGGAACTCCTCCCTCCTCCCAACGCTTATACGCATGCAGGGGGGCTCCGATTTACGCTTCAAAATAGATCTCCAACTCACGATTCGATGCTACTTCTTCTTTTTATTTTAAGCCATAGTGCTGTCTTCACTCCTGGAATTCGGTGGCGCCGCTAAGTCCCATTACGGGCACGCCGCAGCGGGGCCGATTGGGGCAGGGAGAAAGCCTCAATTTCCCGGCTGTCTGCCGGCAAAGAGGCTACTCCCCTAGCGCCCCCGGTTCGGAGCCTTTACCTAAGGCTCACTAGGGTCTTTCGCACATGCGAAGACCCCCCCTAACTGCGCGTGGGCTAACCGCCTCCGGGAGCGTCCCGAGAAGCGGCCGCCATTCGCGACGCCGAAACCGAAACCATGCGTTGAACTGTTTTGAGCTGGGAGCTGTATGTGACCACTAGTCGTATTCTATTATTGTCTCTTTGGGGCCTGTCTTGTAACAGGGTTTCTCTGGGTATCATTCTGGCTTTGTTAATCTATTTCCTGACTTCATCAGGTGGATACTTCAGTTCCAAAAAGGTGTGTTGCAGATCCCTCAGGTGTGAATTTCTGTCTGTAGGATCGGAGCAGATGCAGTTGTAGCATGGAGCCTGGCTGTATACAATGGATCATTTGATATGTTTAGGATGGTAGCTGGAGGCATGTGGGTATGCTTGTCAGTCAGTAGGTTTCCAGTATAAGGTGGTGTCTATGCATCCATTGTGTACTTTTACAGTAGCATCCAGAAAATGTATTTGTTGTATGGATTGGTTCATTTTCAGGTTGATGGTGGGGTGAAAATTGTTGACTTTCTGGTGGAATGTGTCCAGGGTTTCTTTACCATGTGACCAGACAATAAAAATGTCATCAATGTAACACAAATATAACAGAGGTATGAGTTAGTGGGAGTTTAGGAAGCATTGCTCCAAGTCAGCCATAAAGATGTTAGCATGTGCCCATGGCTGTACCACTGATCTGGAGGAACAGGTCATCACCAGATCTGAAGTGGTTATGGGTGAAAACAAAATGTCACAGTTTGGTGGCAAAGTCAGCTGTCTTATTGTCAGAAATCATGTTCCTTATGGCTTGTAATCCATCTCTGTGTGGAATGTTGCTATACAGAGATTCCACATCCATGGTGGCTAAAATTGTATTCTCTGGAAGGTTGTCCAAAGATTGTATTTTCCTCAGAAAGTCTGTGGTGTCACAAACATAACTAGGAGCACTGATGGCATAGGGTCTTTGAACAGAGTCCATGGTGATAGCACCTATACTTGAAACAATGTGGCATCCTGGGTTGCCTGGTCTGTGTATTTTGGGAAGAAGATAAAAGATATCTGGTCGAGGTTCTGAAGGTGTGTCTGAAAGGATTAGTTCTTGAATGTGCAGTGGTAATTTCTTTATAATCTCGTATAGTTTTTGTTGTTGTTGTTGTATTCCTGTGTGGGGTCTGAGTCAACCATGCTGAAAGGAAGGCCATAGACAATCTCAAGAACAAGTTGGATATTATCATTAAAGAAACAGACAAAGGGGAAGCCATTATCATCCTGAATAGATCAGACTACGTCCAGGAGGCTCAAAGACAACTCTCAAATACTGCTTTTTTTACAAACAACTGGACTCAGACCCCATATAGGAATACAAATTTGTTGTACTGCTTCAGACCAACACGACTAACCAACTGGATACAATTAGGTTGGTGGTCTCACCTGGCTATCTCTTCCTTTGGTTCCTGAAATGCATCCTGCTGTAATCACTGAGGCACAGTTAATGAAAGCAGTCCATTATGGAAGATGTTCACCTGTAATGATGCTCTCTGGGTTGAAATGTATGCAAATGACTGTTACGTAATTTAGAACCTTTTCTGTGTGGACCTTGTAGATTTGAAAATGTAATTATAAAATGCAATATTTATTACTAAGGTTGTCAGCAGAACAAAAGGGGAAAGGCCACTGCTGTGGCAGCTTCTTCAGTGGAAGAGTGCTCATGCACCCATGGGAGCTCGTGGAAGTCTACAAACCCAGATTCTTAAACCTTGTGTTGCCTAGCTTGGCAGAACCTGCTAACAATACAGAATTTTTGAAAAGTGTGTGACTTAATTTTTAATCATAGTTTGGCTATAACAAAAAATAATTATCAAGCAATGATGGTCAAAAAAGAGACCCACATATAAAAAAGCAATGTTTTGCTAAGAGTCAAAAGGAATAATTTAATTTCTGATGAATTCAACAGCACTACCAGCCCATCTACACTTACAAGTCCTGGAGAAATTAGGGGAAGAAAGGCCATGGTTCAGTGAGGGAACCCTGCTTTGCATACATGTTCAAGAGAATAATCAATCTAGGGCATTCTGTTGCTCATCATAGAAGTCACAACTCTTCTACAGAAGAATTTCAAAGGAAATATCCCTTGTGAAATTGCTGAATTAGAATTCATGTCCACCCCTCCCACATCTTAGCAAGGACTTTACTTTCTCACTCCATGTTGCTACTAATATTCTGCATATCCCACCCCTTACAGATGTTAATTTGATCAGCTACAGTTAATTACTTCAATAATTTTCTAATTGGATCTGCTTTTCATATTTCATCTTGTACATTCCCAGATCAGATTTTATGTTGATTCTTCTTTGACAGTGGTTCTCACACACCCTGAGTGGATGGATTAGTCTTTTGACAAGATGTTATTTTAAAATCACACATACACACCCTTTCTGAAGTTTACAACTTTTAATGTAAATTCATCGAACTTATGTATGTTCCATGTTTCTAATGAAGCGAGCTCTGACACAAAAAACGTTGGGATCAGTTTTTAAAGTATGTAGAATAAAATGCCATTGCACTTCTATCTTGTTTTTGCTGCTACCAGCTAACATGGTTGTGCATGTGCTGTCAAGTTGTAGCTGACTGATGACAACTCAACAGGGCTTTTAAGGCAGGTGATAAACAGGTGTGGTTTGTCATAGCTTTCCTCTTCCTTGTGATGGTCTCCCATCCAAGGGCCAACCTTGCTTAACTTCTGGAGGTCTAACAAAATTGGGCTATACTGTGCCATTCCACATCCCCCTAACTTGGTTACCCATCCAGAATTATGCCTTATAGACTATGTATGTCTTGATGGGCCTTTTTTTAAAGCTCAGGAGAAGTTTGCTTGGAAAGGTTTTTTTTAAAGGCATTAAAATCCTTGGGGTCTAACTAACTCAGAAAGTAAGAAAGACAGCGAAGCCATTTCTCTGCAGACCTGACATCGCCACTTCTTTGCATTAGTTACCTTTTTACTGAGTGGGTAAAGTCATGTAAAACTGAACTAAGTGAACATACAAAGCTAGCTCCTCATATTAATGGTTCACATTTATCTTATATCTTTAATCCTCAGATGCCCTTTCAGAAAAGTCACAAATGCACATTTCTGTGCTTTGGATTGTCCTTCACTTTGGATTAGAAATGTCAGAAATGATCCTAGCCTTAATCAATCTAATTTACTGCAGTACTTAATTATTCTTTTGCATCCAACTCAGTAATGCCCTGGAATTTTTTTTGTTAGGGAGGGGAAGTCTGCTGACTTGAGCTGCTCTGTGCATTTTCATTAACTATGAGCAATGCATCGAGAGATGAGTGCTAACAAAGTTGGCAGCCGTACCCAGTTTTCAGTGATGCTGCCAAGTCTATTTGAGTGTCACCAGCAGGCACATTTTCATTAGCATCTGAGCCCAATGAGGTTACTCCATCTGTGACGAGTTGATCCTTATCCTAAAAAGCATCTTGCAGAATACCTTTAAAGAAGGGCTACATCTGCCTGCTTTACCCACAGGACCTTTTTGGCCTCTGTGGCAAGTCAAGGACCATAGCTGGACAACTCTGAGCAGGCAAAGTCAGGCTGACCCAAATGATGTTTACTGAAATCTATTGAAATTGTTTCTCCTTTACTTGAAGAGCAACCCCCCAAAAAAACTTATTAGGCTTCATTGAATTTGGTCCAGTTCAATAACAGAAGTGCGCAACCATGCTTGCCCATCAACCAACAGCAAAGGAAATAGATCTCGGTGTCACTCAAGACTGTCAACAATAACGGACTTCTGGTTAAGATGGCCATGAAGTAACAACTTGCACAAGAGGCTCCTGCTTAATTTACTTAACAGCTGCTTTTAGATAACTAGTCTGCTCAACTGCCAGAAATGAAAATTGGAAAAGTCTGCGAATGAATAATTGTTAAAATGTTACCTATGGATTAGATTGAATTAAGGAATAAGTTTTAATGGAAGATTGAACAACCGATAAGATTTTTAGGGTTGCTGAATATAGAGCAGAAAAGAAAACGGGGTGAAGCATTGTGGGAAGCCAAGAGGGAGGGGGGAAGGGGAAATTTGTAACGGATATACTTAAGATTGTTATATGATTTGGAACGTGTTAAATATCCTATTAATAAAAAGTTTTTACTCGAAACTTGGAAAAGTCTGGTATCTAAGTTGAGTGATTTAATTGTCCGGAGGATTTGCTTTTCAGGCTTAATCAGCACAAACTATTTAACTTATGCTAGACAACAGCAGCATCTGGGCGAAAAAAAAAAAATCTTGTGGAAAGACCTTATTCATGAAGAGCTAGAAGAGAGCCCAGGATATAACGTTTCCCTCTGCAAGGGTAAGGAACAGTGAGGAAGGTATAGAGTTGGGTTACAGATTGCAAAACCATCAAATTGCATTATTTATCAAACACAATTTTGTGAACTGGGGGTGTTGAGCAAATAAAAGAGCAATTCTCTACTCCCTAAGCCAATTCCTGTATGTAGAAATGCATCATATTGACCTTGAGAGAGTAGAAAAAAATTCAAATACACCTTCCAGGTAGAGAATTCTTCTAATTTTTAGGCAGCCAAGAATTCCCTCAATGCTTTTAAAAATGAGAATGTTTTTACCTTCCTTTGGAACCTTCTCAACCAGAATCTTCTTCATTGATGAAACTGTCTGGGCATCAATCCCGGTGAGTTATAAGTGGGAAACCTCCCACCATAGGACATGAAAACAAACTCCCTCCTGACACTATTGGCAATGATTCAAGCTTATTCCAAAATGCAGAAAGGAAATTGCCTAAATTATGAATTAGTTCAAGTATGACTAAGGTGCCAGGAAAAATAGAACAGCAGTATCCAGTAAATTTTCTAGAATATCTTCTTTGGAAGAACAAAAAAATGTGGGTTTTTTCTACACTGGAGAAATTGAAGAACTCACTACAGTGTTAGCCAAATTGCCTTATTTCTTAACTAGAAATAAGGCCTGTTGTGGAAATAAATACAACGAGCTCTAGAAAGAGGCTCTGGGAGAGTGCCAAGGCTTTGGGCACTCAGCGTCAATTCGCTGTGTGACATCAGCAGGGTATAATGACACAGAGTCCACCATTTTCTCCAGAGGAACTGATGTCTGCTACCTGAAGTGATCTCCAGCCCTCACCTGGAGACTGGCAACAATTGTTACTCAGGAGGAAATGGCTGGTTTGGAGGGTGGAGTCTATGGCATTTTACCTGTCTGAGGTCCCACCCCTCCTCAAACCTCACCCTCTCCAAGTTCCATCCCTCAAATCTCCAGGAATTTTCCACCTGGAGTTGGCAACCCTATCTCCTTCCCAGCCAATCGTCAACCTACCTTTATTTCCCCCTCTCTCTTCAGCTTTTCAATTCCCCACACACAAACACCTGCAGCCTCTCCCATGCTCTGAAGCCCTGACTGCCAGAGTCCACCATTTTCTGAGCTCTTGAAGCCCGGACTGCCACAGAGTCCACCATTTTCTCCAGGGGTACTGATCTCCGCCATCTGGAAAGCAGTTGTAATTCTGAGTTATCTCCAGCCCTCACCTGAAAATTGGCAACAATGGTTTCCCAGGAGGAAAAGTAGTCTTTCTCTGCAATGAGGACCAAAGCAGCTTACATCATTCTCCTCTCCCTCTTTTGACTTGCACAACAATCCTGTGAGGTAGGTTAGGCTGAACGTCTGTGACTGGTCCAAAATCACCCACTCAGCTTCTACAGCAAGAACCTGGATCTAGCAGACCCTGCTCGGAAGCACTGGCTGCTATGCCTAGGGTAGCCAACCTCCAGGTGGAGCCTGAAGATCACCAGGTATCACAACTGAACTCCAGACAACAGATTTCCCTCCCTGGAGAAAATAACTGCTTTAGAAGATGGGCTTTATGGCATTCTGTTCCGCTGTGTTAGCCCTGACGCCATTATGGGGCTTTGCTATGGACTGTTTGCTGTTGCCACATGGTCTGTCTAGACTGTAAAATGGATGCCAAGGTAGAAGCCCATAGAGAAAGGAAAAAGCTGTCTTTTTTACTCTGAGGGACTCCATTACATACCTGCTGCATGTCACATACACGGATTAAGGGCCATACAGCAGACAAAGGACTTTTCCTCTGCCAGTGCATGAAGGGATTACCCAGTCAAGCATTCAAATTGTTAACGACCCTTCCTGATGCTAATCAGGGACAATCAGGAAGTCTCCCACCTTTTGTTTACCTGGCCAGCAAGTCCTATAATCCATTCAACTAGCCACCCAACACCTGGCTTCTATTGTTAAATCCAGACCCTGCCTCTCTGGAAGCCCATTGGTCAAACCTAAGGTCTGCCTCTACTGACATCACACACCCCTGGGACCCCAGATTGGCCCAGGTAATCTTTTGTTCTCACCTGAGACCAGCCCCCAGGGCCACCCATTGGGCTGCATTGTCTTACAGTGGGTATATCCCAGCATACACATGGCCTCAGACCGTGTGTGTCTCTGCCATGAGCCAAAATGGCAGCCCACCCCTGAACCCTCTGGGTTTAGGCCACAATCCTTCTTCATGGACTTCTGCACATCTGACAGGTAGTATCACCTCTCCATAAACCATCAATCCCCTCTGCTTTCTTAGTTCTATTTTATGTGTGTGAATGTTTGAATACTGTTTGTGTGTTTGTGAATGGATAAATAAGGATTATATTCAGTAAAATATTTTATTAATTATACCTGGTCTCTGTGTCTTTTACTGGGAACCATTACAGACTAGCAGCATTCTCTGTATATGCAGGCGAGAATCCAATAATAATAATAATAATAATAAACCAATTGCTATATTTAAAATAGAGCAATTGGGCTAACAGAAATGGAGGCACCGCTGGGATTCGCCCTGACCATCTGAACGTGCATGCTAGTCGACACGTGTCCTTCAGATGGCCAGACGTGGAGAAGAAGCTGTTTGTGTGGTT
Organism: Gekko gecko; assembly: GCA_029375565.1. Taxonomy (NCBI): domain Eukaryota; kingdom Metazoa; phylum Chordata; class Lepidosauria; order Squamata; family Gekkonidae; genus Gekko; species Gekko gecko. The sequence goes on along the minus strand of JAPDNY010000003.1, from coordinate 78,054,606 downwards.
TCAGTAAAGACCTGTGTGAAAGGTTGCTGTCTGTGTGATTGGCTAGAGAGCATTTTCTGTTGTGGGAGGCTGTTTTTCCCCTTTGTCTCCTTCAGCAACTCCTGGTCTATTTTGTGGGGTGGGAACCAAGACCGATAGTGTAGGGTGTTAGGAATTGCACCACACTACACCACACCACACTGCGCAGGCAGCCATAACTGTAAACTAAGAGGAGCCGCAGCAAGGTTCCAACCGTCCTCCAGAGTCTCTGGAAGCCCACTTCCCTGTCCCTTTCAGCTTTGACTAGCTAGCAGAGCGTAGAATTAAAGTGAGCAAAGAGGTCCGCTCGCTGGAGTATATTATTCCGAGGACCCTAGGTCGGAGGTTTTCCTGAAGCCTTCCCGGGTTTATAGAGGTTATCCCGGCAGGACAGGGTGTCCAAAACCCAAAGACCGGTTTAAAGGAGTAATCCGGCAAGGGACGTGAGGCCCAGGCCAAGCCCACGCTCAAAACTCCGAATTAAAAGGGTTAATGGTAAGCCCGGCAGGGACAGAGGTCTAGCCTAGAAAAACCAGATGGAAAGGGTTATTGAGGGAAAAACCCGGCGGGGACATAAGTCTAGCCTTAAAAAACCTCAAATCTAAGGGTTTTCGGTAATCCAGGCAGGGGAGTGAATTCTAGCCTTCAAAAACCGTCACTCACGGACCACGAGGCCTAAAGAGCTAAGCTCACCTCACCCGCGAGCAGAAACAGAAGAGGGGAGAGGCAACGTGATCAGGGGATCCCTATTCGGAAATGGAGCCACGTTGCTCCCAATAAAAAAAGCAGCCCTGCTGCACACCAGTTCCCCCCTCTTCCTTGTTAGTGGATAGTGGATGGGAATATCCTGAAATTCTCCCGGGTTAAGTTGGTTTTCCTGGTCACGGGTGGAATGCCTTAAAACCTTCTATATAGTGGATGGGAATATCCTGAAATTCTCCTGGGTTAAGTTGGTTTTCCTGGTCACGGGTGGAATGCCTTAAAACCTTCTATATAATGGATGGGAATATCCTGAAATTCTCCCGGGTTAAGTTGGTTTTCCTGGTCACGGGTGGAATGCCTTAAAACCTTCTATATAGTGGATGGGAATATCCTGAAATTCTCCCGGGTTAAGTTGGTTTTCCTGGTCACGGGTGGAACGCCTTAAAACCTTCTATAATCCAAGTCTTAGAACACTTGGGAACCATAAGCCAGAGAACCTGCCAGTGAGCCGTAGAATCCTTACCTTACTGGTTAGAAACATCCAAGTTTTAGAACACTTGGAAACCAGAAGCTGAATGTGTGTTTGTGTGTGGGTAGCTGCACACCAGCATCCCACATGGACTTTGAGACCCCAGGAATCAGGGTCTTTTTCCCTTTGGTGGCCATTGGCCTTTTTGGTTTGTAAAGTAAGTTTGTTCCTCAGATCCGAGAATCTGAAGTTAAGCAAAAATGCTAAGTTAAAAACAAGAGGAAGTCTGACCTTGTAATCAAGATCCTCTCTCTCAAATTCCCCTTTTCCCAAATGGAAGGAGACCTGGAAAGGGTGATAGAATTGTAACAGAATATACAAAATGCCAGGCAGTCTTTTTAGAAATCAAACTGCCTTGCTCCCTAGCCTCTTAAGTAAAACCCAGCAGGCAGAAGTAAGTCACCAGTCTTGCCATGCTGAGATTAAATTCCCCTGAAACAGCAGCTTGAGACCCTGGTTGCATTTGCACCCCATGTGATGCTGCTAGAACTCTTAGAAAAGAAGAAAAATCCCTGAAATTCCTGTAATCCTGAACAGAATAGTGAGAATCCTGTAATTTATGCTAAAGCCAAGACTATAGTAAGGCAAAAACAGAAAATTAGAAAAACAGGAGCCCTAAAATACCCCAATGAAACTTCTGGGAATGACCAGGCCAACTCTCAGTATAGAAACAGAAGCAGTCATTAAGTACAGCCACTTAATGGCTGGAGCAAAATAAATAAGACAGTGAATGCCTAAAGTAAAACCTCCCCCATTCCAACTCCAAACTGGGCAAGGAATGGAGTGCACACAGGACTTCCCTGTGGAAAGAACTGAGAAAGAAAGGAAAAACCTCTACCTCACCCCTTAGCTTATTGCCCAGAGAATAGCATCTCCCTTTGGTAGTGCCAGCCTCCAGGCAAGACCTGGAGCTCTCCCGGAGTTATAGCAAATCTCCAGGCTGCAGAGTCCAGTTCCTCTGCAGAAAATGAGTGTTTGAGGGCGAGGGAAGACTATGGCTTTTGCCCCACTGGAGTCTTCATCCTTCTTCCGACCCAAGCCTAGATCTCCAGGAATCTCCTACCTGGACCTGGCAGCCTTGCTCAGCGCTTAGCAAGACCAACAGGTCCAAAAATCTGTAACTTTTATGTAAGTAAGGAACCTTAGCTGCAGAACTCAGGCCCCAGAAAGAACCTGAATTCAGTGGACAGTGCGGCTATGTCACCAAAATTCCCAAAACATGCTTAAATGCTTGAGAGATGAAGTCCAATACAGATGTAGCATCAGAAATAGTCTTTCTATAATTACTGGCATAATTGAGAGAAATTGAGAAAATTCTGTACCTCTGGTTTTACCTTTTAAAAGATAGAAATCTAGAAATCCCATTCTCTTCCCAAATGCCTTTGGGAGAGAATTGGATCCATTTCAGTCATGTTTAAAACAGCCAAAAGAGTGGAAATTTAACACTTGCCTAATCAGGAAACATTAGCAGCCCCCCCCTTCTTCACTGTGATCAGCACAGGAAGACAAAAAAGAGCCAGATGCCCCTCGAGGCGAGCCCAACTTTGTCTCCGTGACCGTCAGCGTAGGAATACAGCTTCAAGAGAGAGAGAGAGAGCATTTACTGATCAAGATTTGTCCTTCTAACTAATTACTACTAAAGGTATTAATATGTAGGGAAGGTACTAATGATTAATGTGTACTAATTTTCTTCTGACTTTTCTGTCTCAAATTGAAGAGGAAAATGTAAGACTCTCACTCTCCATTTAAAATTCAAATGAACCCGCTGACTTGCCACCTTCCAGGGGAAAACCCAAAGGAGGACAAGATAAGAAGGCTCCTAGCTAGATTAATGGCCCTTTTGGAGGGTAACAATTGCACCTCTTTCTTTTGTTAAGAGAAATCTCCCTCTGTAAAGGAACTAGGGGAGCACAGAAAGAAAAAAATGTTTTCTCCATTTTGTGTTATAATAACAAGCCTTTAAAGGCTGCCTCTTTTATATGTTTTGGAAGAATGCCACGTTATTTGGAAATCTGTTGTTTAAACAGAAGTAATTGAGGGGCAAACATAGTTTTAAGTGGCACATTTTTAAACTTTTGAGCCCCAGCAATGCATTAGTTCCCCATGTCTGCAAGAAGCAGCAAAATCTTCATTTTGGGCACAAAAGTAGAGCCTCCAGCTTCCAGTGCAGCGAAAACTGAAGTAGTGCTGCTTGGCAGAACCCAGGCAGACTCTCTCCTTTCAGCTGCCCTTGAGGAAAAAGAAAAAAATTGAGCCCAACTTCAGCTTTACCTGACAAAAGAAGTTAACCCCTTGTGTAAATTTTGCATAACCAAAGAGCTAGGGGCACAAGATAGGAAGGCTCCTGGTAATTAATGGTTTTCTCCTTTGGTTTTTAAAGCATAGATGGGGAATTTTTGGTTTTCGGAATCTCAGAAGCAATTCTGCTAACATCTTTTACTTTCTTTTGTGAATTCACAGAGAAAGGTTTCTCTGGGAATTCAAGGGGGAGATACTGTGGAAATATATATTTTTAAGGCTTTCCTTTATTGTGATTTTTTGTTTGTTTTCATTTACTTTGAGTTTTCCTGTCCTTTTTAAAGATTTTATCTGTAAAAGATCTAAACCTTTTTTTTATTACAGCATCTCGATTTGCTTTGTCTTATCTTCCCATTCTTATAGAAGGGAATCTCTTTTTAAAATTTCTTGGTAAATTTGTGTGATCTAGAACTATTTCATCTCTTTAAGGTTTTATATATATAGCTACCATAGAATATTTTAAAGGATTTAAGTCTGGCAGCATATCCCTTCTGATTTTGTTCTAGTAATCTATATGCCCAGGCCCCCTTCAGCCCAGCTTCCACCAGCAAGGAAAGAAACTCTGTTCATGCTCAGAAGAACTATTTGCTGGCACAAAGCCTGTGCCAGAGACAACTTTTTTTTCTTTCTTTCCTCTTCTCTTGTGGTGTGATCTTTGGCCGACTTCTTAAACCATTCAGAATTATCAAGGGCTACTGCCTCTTCTCTTCTCTTGGATTTTCAATCCTGTCTGTAATTTAGCTACTTGATTCTTTCATCTTTATTTTGTTTAAGGGCTTCCTCTTTGAGGTACACAATCAGTACCTGATGCTCTAAGTTTATTCTCCTATTTAAGTTTTATCCCTGCATGGCTAGAGCATCTTTCTATCCATGCAAACCTGTTAATCTGTCTCTCAAGTTCTTTCATATCTGCAGGAACTGAAAATCTGAACCTGCAATTGAAGTCTTATGCCTGATAGTAAAGGCACACCTTATAAGTTATTTTAGGAATTGTTTGTTTTATATGTGTGTTAATAATTATTGCTTTCCAGCTTTTTGTTAGCTTTGTTTTTGGGGTACGACCCACCCCCATAAGCCGGCAGTTTTCCCTGGGGGCCCCCAACTTTTTCTACAACAGCCATGGCAATCTAACTTCCTTTTTTTTGAAACGTTCTTTTGTTTGGCCATTTTTTTATAACTTCTTGGCGCCTCCAAACTGTGCACATCTTCACCTGGAACTCTGCTCTGGTCACCATAATAAAAACTGAACGTTCAGCTATTTCCAATTGTACCTGGAGAATACTCTTGCTATGCATATGCATCAAAGACTTTCCAAGATTCCTGTTCAGCCTACAAGACCTCGTGATCTTGCCAAAGCCATTGCTCCCTATTTGCTACGCACCCAAGTCGCCTCCTAATTTGCCTTTGCTCCAGTTTTAGCAAAGGACCTGCCAACTTACCAGCTGCCTTCTCTGGTCCTCCAGATTGCTTGCAAACCATCTCATGGACATTGGATGCCACCTCAAGGGCAGGCAACTCTCACAACCAGCTGCAAATACCTCATGGCACCCACCCAGTTATTACTTTGGGACCCAAGAATTGCTTTTTGGTCCCTGAAAGCATGACACTAAGGCTCAGATTGCCTGTGCCTTCTGGCAACTTGGGTACCTAGGGGGGGTGGTTTCAAAAATGTATCAATGTTCCTTACCCACATTTATCTGTAATGTTCAACTGAAGCTCAAATTGATTTGTATCACTGACTGTATTTATTCATTGGTCATTTTCATGTTGTTGCTCACATGTTCTAAATGTTTTGTAATCATGCTTTTACACACATTCATTCTCAATTCTTCCAGCATAGCATTTGCATTGCTTTTAGTTATCTTTCTGCTTTAAGTTTGCTTAACCCACCAATTTTTGCTTTCTGTATTTGTCTAATTGTTTAGGAATTTTGGTAAGCAATTACCTTTGAGTTAGATATCTTTTTAGCTTATAAGTTTTTAGAATTATTTTAGGATGTCTTGCATTTCCTTTTTGTTGCTTTATAATAATTAGAAGCCTTCATTAGATTTGCTATAGGTAGCATTATGTACAGTAGTCATGTCTCTCTGGAAGATGTGCAGAAGGTCCCTGCAAACACATACACAGAGGCACTCACACATCCTTATTTTAATTTGGCTTTAAAACATTTTTTTTTAATTTTTCCTTTTGGTTCCCAGAAAGATATATTTTTATAGCCGGTATGCCTGACTCCCTCACCGAGCCTTCCCCTGTAAATTCTCTCTCTAACCTTGTTCGGCTGTCTTTTCTTTTCTGGTCATATGGAACTCCAACGGCAGCGAAACATCATTTGAAGTGAAGCCATCTTGGCTCACGCCTAAAGACGGCTTCAAGGGGGAATTGTTACCAGAGGCACTGCCTTTTATTCTTGGGTAGCCCCAAAACAGGGGTGCCCTACTTTCTAACCTGAACCAAAGTCCCCAAAAGCTAGGCACTCTCAGCTTGACCACAGAGTTGGGCTGCAAGTGGTCTGCAAAAGGGATTTCATATTCAGGTTTCATAAGGTGACCTCAGAGCAAGTCTTCCCCCTCCACCCAGCAGAGATTATGCTCATGGAATAACAATGAGTTCCAGAGGTAAGTATTTAAAAGCCACCTGGCACTCTTCAGCACCTTACCCAGCCTTTTGTGTTTCTTTGTCTTTCTTGCCTCTGTCCCTCAAGATACCGGGAAGTCTCCATCGAAGTGTGTATGTGCAGACGATGTCATCTGACGCTGCCATGTCTGCAAGGGGGGATATGTTAGCCCTGACGCCATTATGGGGCTTTGCTATGGACTGTTTGCTGTTGCCACATGGTCTGTCTAGACTGTAAAATGGATGCCAAGGTAGAAGCCCATAGAGAAAGGAAAAAGCTGTCTTTTTACTCTGAGGGACTCCATTACATACCTGCTGCATGTCACATACACGGATTAAGGGCCATACAGCAGACAAAGGACTTTTCCTCTGCCAGTGCATGAAGGGATTACCCAGTCAAGCATTCAAATTGTTAACGACCCTTCCTGATGCTAATCAGGGACAATCAGGGAAGTCTCCCACCTTTTGTTTACCTGGCCAGCAAGTCCTATAATCCATTCAACTAGACACCCAACACCTGGCTTCTATTGTTAAATCCAGACCCTGCCTCTCTGGAAGCCCATTGGTCAAACCTAAGGTCTGCCTCTACTGACATCACACACCCCTGGGACCCCAGATTGGCCCAGGTAATCTTTTGTTCTCACCTGAGACCAGCCCCCAGGGCCACCCATTGGGCTGCATTGTCTTACAGTGGGTATATCCCAGCATACACATGGCCTCAGACCGTGTGTGTCTCTGCCATGAGCCAAAATGGCAGCCCACCCCTGAACCCTCTGGGTTTAGGCCACAATCCTTCTTCATGGACTTCTGCACATCTGACAGGTAGTATCACCTCTCCATAAACCATCAATCCCCTCTGCTTTCTTAGTTCTATTTTATGTGTGTGAATGTTTGAATACTGTTTGTGTGTTTGTGAATGGATAAATAAGGATTATATTCAGTAAAAATATTTTATTAATTATACCTGGTCTCTGTGTCTTTTACTGGGAACCATTACAGACTAGCAGCATTCTCTGTATATGCAGGCGAGAATCCAATAATAATAATAATAATAATAAACCAATTGCTATATTTAAAATAGAGCAATTGGGCTAACAGCTGAGGCCTCTCCCCTCCCCAAACCCTGGCTTCCATTGACTCTTCCTGAAAATCTCCAGGAATCTCGCTACCTGGCAACCCTAGACTCAGGACTGGCCCCAATAAGTTCCTCACAAAGGCCTGTGAAGGGTTTCCTTCTTTTGTCTGAACCAAGCTTGGTTGCCTACCATGACAAAATGGGCTCCAGTTTACCACTCAGCTGTTTGGCTCCCACTCTCATCCGATGCATGTATCTCACTCCTTAAATTCGCTGCCACAGCTCACTGAATCATCACTGCCTTTTTAGAGGGACAGTGAGACTCCTCTGGCCGAATCTCTGTATTTGGAGATGGAATCCCCAATCTTTGGGGGATCCTTGGAAAGTTGGTCTGGTCTTTCCATGCCTCCTTGGGCTACCCCCTCCCTTTGTTATTGTGCAGAGTGGGGGAGACTACGTGGTCAGAGCACAACACAGATTATTAGCCCAAATAAAAGAATTTATCTAACTATTTACACAGTTATGGGGCACGCACACACTGTAGGAATAAGCACACACTATGAACCAGCAGGGCATAAATCCACAGGAGTTAAATGCCATTCTCTTTCCCTACATACCAGTCTCTGGCTCTCTGCTCTAGGCTCTCTCTCTCTTGCCCAAGAAAGCAGGGAAACATTCATTCCCCAGTCCAGCTGACTGTGGAGTGGCTGAATTTCTGCTGCTTCCCAGGGATGAAGACTGCCTTGGGACAGTCCCTGTTTTCCTGCCCTTTTCTGCTTTGGGGCAGCTGGGAACTGTGGTCCAGCAGATGAGGAAGGCCCATTCAACTCAGTGAGTGATATCCCTATAGGCCCCTCTCTGGAACTACAGCTCAATTAAACCTTATGGTGGAACATTTTAAACAAACAACCACAGACAGAAGTCCAGGAGCCACCTTACAAACAGGTAACTGCCATTTCATTACAGCTACCAACAGCCACTGAGGGAAAAGTTTAATCCCGCACAGGAGGCAAGCAGGAGAAGTGTCTTTGTCAAGAGACAAAGCCATTTGCTAGAAATTCTGACAGGGTAGAGTAGCTGAAGGGGGAGTGGGTGGGGAAGAGGAGCAGACCCAGCCAATTGCACGTGAGTACTCTTGAGTGACAGCTGATGGGCCAAAGGCTGAGGGAGGGCATTGCACAGCCAATGGGAGCACACGGAATCTTGCCACTTTAAAACAGCATTATTATAGAGAGAGAGATATGTGGGGAATGTGAATATTAAATGGCAACAGGCATTAACTATGGGATCAACGATCTATGTATATGGAAGTCTGATTTTCCAGATCCTGGAAATAGACACTGAGGCTGGATGTAATGAAGCAGTAATTTCTTTACCAAAAGACTTCTCACACATACAATATAAAATCAAGCATACAGGCACACAATACAGATATAGGAATTCAGATAGAAAAGTACAGAGATGGTTGCATTAGCAGGAGATATCATTGGTTGGGCGATACATTACTTGTCCAACACAATGTGTTGACTCTGCAGCAAAAAATAAGGAAACTATGGGAAGGGGATTGTGAGTTGACAAGCAGCACATGTGAAAGGTTCCAAACAGTGCTAAGAATGGAACCCACAAGATAGGGTGGGAGTAGGAAGGTAGGAAGCGAGAGAGCGAGAGCACAATGGGATGGTGCTCTCCTTTTATATCTTAAAATTAATCTCAGGCTGATACCTCTTTGGTCACATAGTCCCCAGGAAGATACTAGAAAAATCTAGCCGTTAATGGGTCAGGAAAAAAGGATTAATTGTTGAGCAATTGAAATATTAGTTGACTAATAGTGGCACCTCTTAGTGGGATGGAGACAAACAAAAGAGGGAAAATAATAGTAATGTTCCAGCCCCATAGCTGGTAGTTGGTCTTAATGACCCGATCATTAACAGCTGCATTAACTGGGTGGGTGGATGGAGGACGTGACTGCTTGTCAATCTCCTTATGGAGTAAGTTCTTTTCTTTTCTTTTTATATTACTCAACTTTTTTATACATTTTAGCCAACCTATCTGGGGTTAGATGCCATGTATAAAACATTTTATATAAGTTGTCTTTGAATGAAACAGATTTCATCAACTGAACATTCACTTTCCATATTTTATTCCACGGTGTCAAATCGATGTTATAACCCACTTTTTTCATTCATCTAACCATACATTCTTCAATTATTTTGTCCTGCATTTTCAATTGCATCAACATACCATACATTTTCTTAATAAGTTTCTCTCTTAAATTACATTATAATTTTTCAAATGCACATTGTTCTAAATAAAATCCATTTGTCTGTTTATCCTTACTGTATCTAGATTCAATTTGCACTCTAGTCCACCAGTCTAAGTGTATTTCATTTTTCTTTAATTCTCCCTGAGATTTTAAATTATTTTTATCATCTAACAATTCTGCATATCTAGTTATTGCTTGTTTCGAAGTCAAAGTTGGTTAAGAAAAAGCTTCCACTGGAGACACCAATCTTGGAATTTTAGTGTATATCAGAAGATGAATCTTTTCCCACGTTGTTAATAATGATCTTCTTTTCATATGATTTTTGAAATATTTATGTCCATAAGCTTTCCCATACCATAAAAAGGAGTGCCATCCCCAAGTTTTAAATCATGTCCTTCTAGAGCCAGCAGCCTATGATCTTCAAGTAAAATCCATTCTCTCAACCAGACTAAACTTGCTGCTCTAAACTAATTCTTCCAGTCTGGAACTCCGAATCCAGCATTATCTTTTGCATCTTGTAAGGCTTTCTACTTAATTCTTGGCATTTTCCCTTGCCATATAAAATGCTGTGTCAGTTGATTCAATTCATCAAAGTACTTTTGTTTAACGTATATCGGTAATGTCTGAAATAAAAACATCGTATGTGGTAAAACGTACATTTTCAAAATTGCTATTCTGCCCATTAGTGTTACTTGCAAATTTTCCATATCTCTAAATCCTTTTAAATATCTTGCAGCACTTTGTTATAATTCTCTTTCATCAGGGAACTACATTTCGCTGTAATATTAATACCCAAATATTTTACTTTCTTCTCCAGTTGAAGTCCAGTCAACTCTGCTATTTCAAGTCTTTGTTTCAATGTCATATTTTTCATAATCATTTTTGTCTTCTGATAGTTTATTTTCATTCCCACCATTTTCATCAGTTGTTTAATAAAATCCATTGGGTCCTCTAAGATAAATACCAAATCATCAGCAAAGGCCTGTAATTTATATTTATTTCCTCGTATTGGTGTCCATTTAATAAGGGTATCTTTCCTAATAGCTCTTTTAAAATACAGGGACTTTTAAAATACAGGAATAAAAAGTCACAGGTAGAATTGCATGTGGCTTCCAATTCTCCAGCATTTCTAATCAAATTAGAAGATCTGTCTACAGACATTGGCATATAGTTTCACATATTCCAGGCTGTCAGTTGCCACCATACATAGGTTTACGCAGAGGAAGAAATTTGAGAAACACCTTAGTGAAATCTGACTCCTTTAAGGACAGCATACCTGCGACTAATCCAAAAGGGTTCTTGAAGTACAGACATTGTAAGGCTTGTCAGCACATGATAGAAGGCAGCAGTTATACTGATAGAGATACAAGGATTACATACAATTTTAACTTTACAGCTACCTGTTCAACAAAAAAATTAATATACCTTTCTCTCTGCCCTTGTGGGCTCAAGTACATTGGTAAGACAACTAGAGCAATTCAGACTCGTATATTGGAACACCGGTCCAGAGTGAATAATAATGTTGAAAATTCACCAATGGTTGGACATTACATGCAGGTAGGTCATAGTGCAAATGAAATGAAATTTATAATTTTATACTGCCAACAAAAAAAGCCCTTTCAACAACTAAACACTGAACAAATCCTATTGCAAAAGGAAACTAGATTCATTTACAATTTAAAGACATACCATCCGCATGGCATGAATCAGAGCATAGATTTTACACCTTATATCAATCAATGATAGTTGTCCAAATGAAACCTAATATGTTGGTTAGAAGTTCCGCCTGTGCTGATGCAGCCTGAGACTGGGTATGAATTAAGGTGCAACACATGGCAGGATAAGGACCTTTAATCCTTCTTGACTGACTATTCTGGTTTAGTATATGCCAGCTTTTGAGACTGGGATGAGTCTTCCTTGCAGCTCCAAATTTTGTAAATATTTATATCCTGTATGCATTCTCAATTGTATTTGTTTTGAATTTATATTCAGTCCCATCACTGCCATGCTTGAATAAGAATTATTCGAAACACGGCATCAGGCATCCGGATTATGTGTTGGCTTTTCATGGCTCAGAAAATCTGATGACTTGCACTTCAACTTGGACTCTGATAATTGCTTCTATATTGAAGTAGATACATGGAAAGACTATAGACTGTGCTTTATGTATGCTTATCATTGCACCTTGGCCTATTCATGTGAATTGTAATACATTTGCTGTTATGCTTATATGATTATTATATACTTGCTAATTTGTTTATTTCAGTCAGTGGTGTTTCCTTTGTGCTCCACCTGTAGGTTGGCTACCGTAGGCCTGGCAGCACCCTCTGGGTGACTTAATGACTGATTTGTCTTAATTAGGCCTGGCTGCTTGCTCCTGTTCACAAGCAGCAGCCCCCCTAGGACAGCCACTGTGGCATAGCAGTTAGTGCTTCAGAGCAGGGTCTGCCAGACACAGGTTCTTGCTGTGGAAGCTGGCTGGGTGATTTCAGACCAGACACAGACTTATTTCACACGGTTGTAGCGCAGATCAAAAGTAGGGGAAGGAGAATGATGTGAGCTGCTCCCCACTCTGGACTGTACTTTTCCTAGGTAGAGGCTGCAGGGAGGGAGCGGAGATGGAAACCTGAAGTCAGAGGGGCAGATAACAGTATGTTGATGGTTGGCTGGGAAGCAGATAGGGTTGCCTCCTCCAGGTTGGGAAATTCCTGTAGATTTGAGAGGTGGAGCCTGGGGAGGGTGAGGTTTGAGGAGTGGTGAGACCTCAGACAAGTACAATGCCATAGATTCCACCCTCCAAACCAGCCATTTCCTCCTGGGGAACTATTGTTGCTTTTCACTTTGGAGGAAGCCTTGAGCTCACTAAGAGAGACTTTTTGCAGCATTCATTGGTGAAATTTGGATAAATATCTTGGTATTTGGCAACCTTGTGTTTGGAAATATCTGTTAAACTCCCTGAGGAAGACCCTGGAACAGGAGGATATCTGGACCTCTGTTGGAGGAAGAATGAGCACTAATTCAAAATAGACTTAAAGAAGTACTTCTTCTTAAAACTTTTGCACAATTAAGGAGGACTGGTATTAATAAACGGGTTGTGCAATAATCTTTTGTTATATAAAAAGACGATACAAAAATTTGGATATATGATTCTTTCTATGTAATAATGTTTATGTGATAATTAATATAATGGTGAATAATTTATAAGAAATATAGAAAAAATAAAAAATATATAAAAATGAATAAATACATAAAAATTGTTGTCGAAGGCTTTCATGGCCGGAGTTCATTAGCTGCTGTAGATTTTCTGGGTTGTCTGGCCATGGTCTTGGCATTGTAGGACCTGAGGATGCCAGTCACAGCTACTGGGGAAACATCAGGTCCTACAATGCGAAGACCACAGCCAGGCAACCCAGACAATCTACAACAGCTATATAAAAATTACTTGAGACATTTTGTAATTGTCTGTAGCATGGTATTTGCTGTTTTTTGGAATCTCCAGGTGAGGGCTGGAGATGACTCAGAATTACAACTGCTCTCAAGAGATAGAATTGTAGCATCACAGAGTTGAAAGGGGCCATACAGGCTATGTAGTCCAACCCCCTGCTCAATACAGGATCATTCTACAATATCCCTGATCAGTTCCCTGGAGAAAATAGTGGACTCTGGCTGCGATCATACAGAAGGGGAAAAAGGCGGGCAGGAAGCGAGGCTGTTTGCCACGCCTGCAATGACGCGCATTTGCGCGATCAAACTTCCTGCCGTGCACCCGCAGTTCCCCATAATACTGAGTTTTCGGCAGTAGCTGTTTTCCATGCTACTGCCGTGCGCAACGACACCCCGCCAACGACTCCAGGACGCCAGACAGATGTGTCTGTCTGATCGCGTCCCTTTAATCCGCAGGGGAATTGCATGGCTGCCGTTGCTTCCAGTACGTATGATCGCACCCTCTGTGTTGTTATACTCTGCTCAGATCACCACAGCAAATTTACACTGAGTGTCCAATGCCAGGGAACCCACCCAGAGCCTCTTACTAGAGCCGATTGTATTTATTTCCACAACAGGCCTTATTCCTAATGATTCTATGACTCCTCCCCTCCTCCTCTTCCTCCCCCCTGCCTGGCTTGCTACTCTCATTAAGTCTCTGAGCCAATTGATAGATGGGGTTTGCTCTACCATTTTGAAAACTTGCTGAATTATTCCATATTGAAAAGACAGGATTTTCAAATTTAATATTATTCTGTTTGATATGTAACATGGGCTTTGGCACTTTTCTCTCCTGTTCATGTTGTGTCCAGAGCAGTTATCCCTATAACTCCATCCTCTGGTGACACTACCTTTCACAGTTCAACTCAGGAACCTATCCCACAAACTCCATATTGACAAATATATGCATCAAATCCGAGAAATCAAGTTGCTTATCAAGCCACCGCAAAAGTCTCTGGCTACCATTCCATGCACTTACCTTGGCCAGTTGAGAGAAGCTTGCTCCTGAGTCCTTCGAAACTCCTTAGACCTTCTGTGGTGCTAAGAAGCAGTCCTATAGCAAATTTAAATGAAATGGGAGGCTGAATGTGATTGCTATATAAAGATTACAGTATATTATAGTCAGTAGATGCCTGGTTCCAATCAATAGGTAAGCATCATGCTTTATTACCTTATTATTTCATAGTTGTGGATACTTTGGTGCCTTTTGTGAATTTTTCCCACCTCTCTCTTCGATTTTTCTTCTTCTCCTTTTTAGTTGCATATGCACACCATCAGGAACTACCTAGATGTATTTATTTATTTCAGACTAGCCTGATACCCATGCTTCGCTATGGTATTTAAGTTCCATAAATCCAGTTATAATACTGGTGATGTGAAGTTTGAAATGTAACATTTGTTGTGGGAATTTTAATGGAGAAGACTGTAGTGTAAAAAATGAAGTGAGACATAGATACTTTTTTTTTAATCTACTGAAGGACCTCTCTGTGGACCACATTGGTGGTTCTGCCATCAGATGCTAGGATCACCAAGCTGCTTGGTGAGCTCACTCTGGAGCAGGCAACATAGAGCTGTCCATTTAAGAAGCAGTCATCCATTAAGTCAATTCCTGCCACCTTCAGTGTCTGGCCTTGGGACTTGCTGATGGCCATAGTAAAGCAGACCTTGAGGGGGAACTGCAGCCTCTTGAACTCGAAGGGTTTTCTTCGTAGTGGGGGTTGATGGCTTGGTAGGAGTCCACTCCCCTTATTTTGGGTTTCTTGGTACAGGGGTTTGGTCTGGGCTTTGATTGGGGGGTGCATACTTTCTTCTTCTTCTTCTTCTTCTTCTTCTTCTTCTTCTTCTTCTTCTTCTTCTTCTTCTTCTTCTTCTTCTTCTTCTTCTTCTTCTTCTTCTTCTTCTTCTTCTTCTTCTTCTTCTTCTTCTTCTAAATGCATCTCATTTATGCTCCATTTAAGAAGTGGGACATAGCTACATATTCAAAACAACATTTGAGCAAAACAAAATTTGAGCACAATTAGATATTAAACAAGTTCATATGAACCAATTTTTTAGCACCCACATTGGCCCAGTATCGCTGAGGCATTGCTAAGGTGTTTCTGCTCAGGCAGCCTTCCTGATGAATTAGAGTACCCTGGCCCTGCTCCTACACCTGACAGACACCCACCTGTCTGGTGTTGGAGGGGAGTGTGTTTAAAGGTATTGGGGAGGCTGGGCCAGCAGCAGCACTAAGGCAATCCTGCTGAGCAAGCCTCCCCAGTGGCTGTAAGCATCCCACCCCCTCTCCTACAGCTGACAGGCAACTGCCTGTCCAGTGTAGAAGGGGGAGGGCCAAGGTATTGCAAGCCACTGTGGAGGCTGGGCTGGCAGGTTCACTAAGGTATTATTACTGGGGCAGGCTCTCTGGTGGCTTTAAGCAACCTGCACCCACTGTTGCACCTGACAGACAGTCACCTGTCAGTTATAGGAGGTGCGAGAACATGTTTGAAGGCAGCAGGGAGGCTGGGCCAGCAGCATCGCTGCACCTCACAGGTGGTTGGCCATTCCTGATTTCCCCAACTGTCATTAGCTCTACAGTCTCCTGTAACTTTTTTTTTTACTTCAGAACACTAAGCTCTCTACAGCTGACCAATCAGAGAGTGGGGGGGTGGAAGGAGACCCCAGCCTGGCAGCCACATAAGAAATAATGGGGGAAGCACATTTTACCTCTTTTGACCTCCTTAGGGGTTGAATTTCTAAAAATCCCTTCTTAGTGAGCATCTACGTCATGGTAGGAGTGCTCTCCCCGAATTTCATGTTTCTAGGTTTGGGGGTTTAGCCTAGGTGTTGACTTTACGGTGAGGGGACTTTTTTATATATATACAGAAGTTAGCTTCTCTTACTCGTAGGTTCCCTCCCACACACAAAAAAATAGTTTGAGGTGCCATGCATATGGTGAATTAAAGTGGAAAGATAGTGGGGTGATCATCACTAACTTAGGAGCTTGAATTCATATCTCAGCTTTTAAAATTCATTTTAATTAATTCATGTGTATCCCACTTTTCTCCAAAATGGGAACTCAAAGCAGCTTACATCATTCTCTTCTCCTCCATTTTAGGAGGAGTGAGAGTGTATGGTAGAGTAAGAGTATATGACTGGCCCAAGGTTATCCAGTGAACTTCCATGGCATGAGTGGGGATTCAAACCCAGGTATCCTAAATATTAGTCCAACACTCTTAAGCACTACACCAGCCTGTACAATTCTAAGCAGAGTTACACCATTCTACGTCAATTGAAATGAGTGGGCTTAGAATGGTGTAACTCTGCATAGGATGTCAGTGTTAGCAATATTGCCAGTGGATTACGTTAGCAAACAGTAATCACTGGTTCTGACTTCAGTTTTTCAAAATCAATCACAGTTGTGCATACGTCTATCATATTCCTCCCACACAGATCAGTGTGTTTCCCCCCCTAATGGCTAATAAGTCTGGGCCTTTCTCTATTACTTTTCCATGCCTACTTAGCCTTAGTTTTCCTCTTGCTTTCTTCCACATTTCATTTTGCTGCGTGGGGGTTTCAGGTGAAACTGATGATACTGAAAGTCAAGAGGATACTCCTTCTTCTTCTTCTTTTTTAGTGACTTTGGCAGCCTGTTATGTATATGACCTTTCCCTTCCAAAGCACCTGTATCAATCTAGCTGAGTCAATGAACCTAGATAGATGGCTGTGTTCCCAGGTCTATGAAAGTAGGCAAGCATATTCTAGTAGAAGAGAAAATTGACATGATTGTCGTCTGAAACAGGTCATTTCTTGCCATTTGTCTGTGCAGACTCACAGACATGACATACAGATGTACTGAGGGACACCTCTCTGCAGAGGGAGCGCAAGTGCCATAAAGAACTTTTAGTTGTAGAAAAACTTCTGATCAACCCAACATATCCCTTTCGGGGCCCAGCTCCACCTAGTACTGCCATCAGGTCCTTAACATATTCCACTCAAGATGGGTAGCCATGTTATTCTGTCTGCCATAGTAGAAAAGAGCAGGAGACCCGATGAAGAAGTGAGCAGTGACTCATGGAAGCTCATACCCTTCCACATATTTTCTTAGTCTTTACGGTGGTACTGGACTCTTGCTCTTTTATATTCCACTCAAAATATAGACAAGAGCCTTGAAGATCATGGCCTGAAACATTTGTCCCCACCCTTCTTGTTGTTTTCTTAACATCCATTAAAAGATCTGGAGAACTCAAAAGTTTGCATAGTTTCATAGTGTTTTTGATAGAACTAATACAATGTCAAGCTCAGTATGCATTTTATGGTTCGCCTGCCATAGAAGGAGGAGGAGGGGGAGAGGGGTGTGAAACCAAATGCTTCATTTTCCTAAAGGCTTTGATGTGTTCCTTGTTTCTGTAGAGGGGTACGTGCTTAGTGGGGGGGGGGGTAGTTGACCGTTGTTTCCGGTGGGCCAATGCCATGGGGTGATTGGGTCCTGATCTTTAGTGCCTTTGCTTGAATACTATATCTGTAATCTCCTCGCTTTCACCTCCAGTCCTAACAAAGCTCATGTTCAGGATGGTATTCTTCAATGTCTCAATAAACTAAACTTTCTTTGAAGTGAGTGGTGTTGAGAACTGATTTAACCAAGATTCTGACAAATTGTTAGGATTGCCTTTTTCCTTCCTCAACCTCCTGCACCACAGCCATGATGAGCGGAGAGGACAGTCCCTACAACAGTGGCAGATGGCACTGTGACTGAGCAATGGACCACGGCAGCCCCAGTAATGACGGTGGAGTCCAAAGGAGCAGAAGGTGGGGCACGGACCAGAGACTCTTGGGTGCTACTCCCCACCTGGGCTGAGCAAACTTGGGTGATGACTCCCGATCTGAGGTTCGAGAGGCTCACACACAACGGCACCCGAAGGCACTACAGATATTCCTTCCAGGATGACCTGGAGTGCCGCCATATTGTGGAGGACACTAAAGTTGAACATCTCCGCAGGGAGTTCAGAGGCGAGGCTGAAGAGATCAGGCAAGAGATGCAAAACATGGTGCTGGATATCCCGGGCATCATCACGGATGCCATGCTGTAAGAGTTCAAGAATTGTGGACAGGCCCAAGATGCAGCTGAAGGGACACCACTGGCCTCTCTGCAAGTGCTCCCGCCTCCTCCCCCAGCACCCCCCACTGTTTCTGCTAGCCTGGCTGGGCCGCCCAGGCCACCTGCAGCCCTGGTGACTCCAGAGCAGCCCTGTGATGCCCTGGAAGCAACGTTCAATGGCACTCCAGAGAAGCTGGCATTTTTTTCTGCTGCAGGTGTGCAAGTTCTTATGCGATTGGGGCCCCACTTTCACCACTGATGAGCATTGTGTGGATTTTATTGGGTCTCCACAATGTCTGGGGCCCAGAACTCCAAGATGTGAATGCCTTCATGTGGGCACTCCAGTGCTGATATGAGGACCCCCTGGAGCTAGAGAAATCAAGCACTCAATTGAAGGGTCTATGCCAGGGTGGGCACTCGGTGCAGGGATACTCTGATGAGTTCAAAACACATGCTACAAAGCTCCAGGGGTGGCCTGAAGAAGTCCTCATTGAGTTCTACTGGGCTGGGCTGAACCACTCAATTCTGGATCAGGTCCTGGCCCAGGGCAACCCACTAACCCCGAACGGGTGGATACAGGTGGCCTGTGAGGTGGAGAACTGCTCCAACCTTTTGTGGGTGTACCTGCCCCAGGCTCCTGCAAGGGCAGCAGCAGTAGTGGCGGAACAACGGGGGATGAAACCCAAGACGAAAGAAGCCATCAGAGACCAATGGATGTGACAGGGCCTGTGCCTAAGATGTGGGGCCCCGGGGCACTTTGTGGCCATGTGCCATCTCGACATGAGCCTCAGGGATGGGAAGGCGAGTGAGCGGAAGACCTCCAAGAAAAAGCCCAAGTCGCAAACAGCACAGATGAAGCAACCCAAAGCGATTCAAGCAGGGGAGTGGGGAGAGTCTGACGGCACCTCCTCCAGCAGAGATGAGCCCAACACGCCCGCAGGAAAAGATTGGGACCTGCTGTGAAGGGCCCAACCCGGCAGGTCTGAAGGTCCCATGCACCAAGTTTGATGAGAACCTCTCCTCCTTTGTTCTATGTAACTGTGACTGTAATAAATCCCAAGCAGGGCACCCAGATATGGGTGAGAGCCCTGATTGACACTGGGTGTGCCTGAGACTTAATCAGTCCAGCATTAGCCACTGAGCTAGCGGTACACATCCAAGTACTGCCAGAACTTTTAATTTTCACCCAGATGGATAAGCCCCCAATGAAGGAGGCATGCAAGTATCAAACCATGCCCATGGTGATGGGGATGGGGCCCCACTGGGAGCAATGCCCATTCGTTATTACCCCGCACCCTTCTCTGCCAGCCTAGCCTAGATAGGGCACCATATATCAGTCTATGTTGCCATAGTAATGCCAGGGGTAGAGGTGACATGTATAGATGTGGAATTTTATGCTTTTACCTATATCTTGTACTTTCCCATGCATTTCCTCAGTCCTAACAAAAGTTCTTGAACCCACAGCATCATATCTCTAATAAAGCATTACACTGCCAATAGTGTGTATGAAGAGTGAATTAGCTGGGGACTTGACACTGTCCATGCTTGTAGCCGCCATCACCTCCTGTGGCAGTGAATTCCATGTGTTAATCACTCTTTGGGTGAAGAAGTACTTCCTTTTATCGATTCTAACCCAACTGCTCAGCAATTTCTTTGAGTGCCCACAAGTTCTTGTATTGTGAGAAAGGGAAAGAAGTACTTTTTTCTCGACCTGCTCTATCCCATGCATAATCTTGTAAACCTCAATCATGTCACCCCCCAGCCATCGTTTCTCCAAGCTAAAGAGCCCCAAACACTGTAACCTTTCATTATAGGGAAAGTGTTCCAACACTTTTATCATTCTAGTTGACCTTTTCTGCACCTTTTCTCAATGCTATAATATCCTTTCTGAGGTGTGGTGACCAGAATTGCACACAGTATTCCAAATGAGGTGACACCATTGATTTAGTCGTAGTACATAACTCATTGAAAATGTCAAGACAGTGTGTGACTGCAATAAAAAATACTATAATATCCTTTCTGAGGTGTGGCGACCAGAACTGCACACAGTATTCCAAATGAGGTCACACCATTGATTTATACAGGGGCATGATGATACTGGCTGATTTGTTTTCAGTTCCCTTCCTAATAATCCCCAGCATTGGCTTTTTTATTGCAGTCACACACTGTCTTGACATTTTCAGTGACTTATGTGCTACAACTCCAAGATCTTTCTCTTGGTCAATCTCTGCCAGTTTGGACCCCATCAATGTGGATTTATAGCTAGAATTTTTGGCCCTAATATGCATCACTTTGCATTTGACCACATTGAACCCCATTTGCCACGTTGATGCCCACTTGCCCATCACAATACTCCCTGGTTTTAACCACCCTGAACAACTTTGTGTCATCTGCAAATTTAGCCACTGCACTGCTTACTCCCAACTCCAAATCATTAATGAACAAGTTAAAAAGTATCAGACCCAGTAATGAGACTTGCAGTACCCCACTGATTACCACTCTCCACTGTGAAAATTGCCCATTTATACTCCCTTGCTGTTTCCTATTAATTAGCCAGTTTTTGATCCACAAGAGGACTTGTCCTTTTATCCCATGACTATTGAGCTTTTGATGAAGAACTTTATCAAAAGCTTTCTGGAAGTCAAGGTAAACAACATCTATTAGGTCCCCCTTGTCCACATGTTTATTCATTCCCTCAAAGAACACTAACCGGTTAGTGAGACAAGCTCTTCCCTTACAGAACTCATGCTGAGACTTCCTCAATAGTTTTTGTTCATCAGTGTGCCTACTAAATCTTTGCTTAATAACAGTTTCCACCAACTTACCTGGTATCGACATCAGACTGCCTAGCCTGTAATTTCCCGGATCTCCTCTGGAACCCTTTTTAAAGATGAGAGTGACATTAGCTACCTTCCAGTCCTCAGGAATGGAGGCAGATTTTAATGAAAGATTATACTTTTTTTTCCCCCCAGGAGATCCACAAGTTCACACTTGAGTTCTTTCAGAACTCTCGGATGTATGCCATCTGGGACTGGTGTTTTACCAGTTTTTAAGCTGTCTAGCAGTAGTAGGACCTCCTCTCTCATCACCTCAATCTGACACAGGTCTTTCAACACCCCAACCGAAATCAGCAGTTCTGGAGTGGGCATGCACTTCTCATCTTCCACAGTGAAGACAGATGCAAAAAATGCATTCAGCTTCTCAGCCATTTCCCTATCATCCTTCAGTATCCCTTCCAGAAGCAAATCCAATTATCTTACCCACTCAGTCTTACTGGACTGTATACCCTCTCTGACATACACAGCCACCCCACCTCCAACCCTTCCTCCCTATCCTTCCGATATAATTTATAACCAGAAATCACCTTATCCCACTGATTTCCCTCATCCTACCAAGTTTCTGAAACACCCACAATGTCTATTTCTCCCTACACCATCATCTCGTCCATGCACTGAGACTCCTGATTTGTTCCTGTCTCTCCTGCCCTGCATATGGTATAGGTAGCACTTCTGAGAAGGCTACCTTGGAGGCCCTGGCCTTGAGTCTCCTGCCTAGCAGCCTATTTTTGTTCTCCTCATGACTGTATTTCCCCACATCATTGGTGCCAACATGTACCATGACCACTGGCTCCTCCCCAGCACTGGCTACCAGTCTATCTAGAACATGTGTAATGTCCACTACCTTCACATCAGGTAGGCAAGTCACCATACAGCCAGTATGTGGGTTTGCCACTCAACTGTCTACCTGCCTAAGGATCGAATGACCAACTATCAAGAGCTCCCCTCTCTCCCTGCCCAGGGATGGTCCCTTGGTGAGAAAGGATACCCATTCACCAACTGAAGAAGAGGTCCATTCTGAGGGCACACTCCCCTTATCCTTAGCATGGTTTCCTGTTTCCTCTTGACCCTCATGCTCCCTGACAGTGGCAGAACTGCCATTTTCAGAATGGGACATATCTAACAAGTCCCCGAGAGTCTTCTTCATGCACCTGACTGTCTCTGCTTCTCCTGGTCAGCCACCTTGGCCTCAAGGGTACAAACTCATTCCCTGAGAACCAGGAGCTCCTTGCACTGGGCACAAGACTTCTGTCCCAAGAGTTCTGTCCAGTGGACAGATAGTCATACATGTGACACTCCATGCAAAACATTTATAACCCCCAACCCCCTGCTGGCATTCTGCCTTCATAATTGCTTTTTAAAAATAATTATATATAATCCCCCTTTTAAAATCCTTCACATTTATGTGGCTCTCCTTGTGGAAAGTCTACTTACCTTACTGGGAACACAAAGAGACTTGGGCCCTGGCTTTCTGGTACTTCATGGGCTTCTTACAGAGTCCCTAGGCTAAGACCCACAGGCCAAGATGCAGCCTTAAACAGAAGCCTCAACCAGCAGAGGGCAGGGTCAGCAGCTATCCAAATTATACCCAGGCAATCCAATTACAGTCAAACAAAACACCCTTTCTCAACCTTTCTCAAGCAGCCAGGACTCTGCAACAACTTAAAACTCACCCACATACTCCCAAACTTTATCCTCCCACACAGTACCCTCAGCTAAATCTCCTCAACTGAAAGCTGTCTCCTGCTGATTCTCAGAGCTCAGCTGGGCCAGTTTAATTCCCCACTCCTCCACATGCAGCTGCTGGTGTGACCTTGGGTCAGTGATGAGTTCTTTCAGAGCTGTTATCTCAAGGGCAGTTCTTGAGAGAGCTCTCTCAGTCTCTCCTGTTGTGAGGAGGGGAAGGGAAAGGGATTGTAAGCTGCTCTGAGACTCCTTCAGGTAGTGAAGGGAGGGGTATAAATCCAATTCTCCTCCTCCTCATGTTCTGGGGAAGTTACCACCAGATGATGCAGTTTTTGCTAAATTTCCTGAAGTGCTTCATATTTGCTCATCATTCTATAATATCTCTGTGTTTCCATGGAAAGCATCTTTCACACCAAAACTGAGCATATTAAGCCTATGTTCTCTGACATTCTCACCTGGCACAATTGTTTAGGGCAATTAGGTCTTTAACATCTCTGACAAAGAGATCTCAAAATGTTAGGAATTCGCCTATTAGCTGTGAGGCATTTGTGAGCTTTTTTCCAGACAAAGTCTTGTCACTCTGCCAGGATCTGCCTGCTAACATTGATGTATGTGAACTGGAGGCCCCTTGGCCATCTTCTGGTCCAGTGTTGGACCAATTCAGCTTGCTTTCATGGGCTGAGGTTGACAAGATCCTGGATGCTGTGAAGCCTACTACCTGCCTCTTTGACCCATGTCTGTCATGGCTGGTTAAAGCTGGAACAGATGGAACATGGGCTCCTCTGGTGGACATTGTAAATCTGTTCCTGAGTTCAGGGGTCTTCCTAGGGAGACTAAAAGAAGCAGTGGTTAGACTGCTCTTGAAAAATGTTAGATCCTAGTGATCTAGCCAACTACCACCCAGTTTTGAACATACTATTCCTGAGTAAGGTAATTGAGAGAGTGGTAGCAGAGCATCTCTAAGCTTTCTTGGATGAAACCTTGGCCTTGGATCCCTTCCAATCCAGTTTCCACCCTGGCCATGGGACGGAAATGGCTCTGGTCACTCTCACAGATTATCTACATAGACAGCTAGATCAAGGCGGGTCAGCACTGCTGATACTACTTGATTTATCAGCAGTGCTTGACATGGTCAATTACGATCTATTGACCCACCACCTCGCCAACATGGGGATTCAGGGGAAAGCCTTGCAGCGGTTTGTCTCCTTTCTCCAAGATTGGGGACAGAGGGTACTGCTTGGAGAGACCGTTTCACCATGATACCCAGTGGTATGTGGCAATCCTCTCCCCAATGTTATTTAACATCTTTATGGGCCCCCTCACCCAGCTGCCATGGCATTTTGGGATTTGGAGTCACTAGTATGCCAATGAAACTCAGCTCTGTTGATGAGCGGCCATCTGGATGCCGCCCCAGAAAACTTGGCCAGGGGTCTGGAGGCCAAAGTTGATTGGTTAAAGCAGAGGTGACTGAAATTAAATCCATCATAGATGGAGGTCCTGTGGCTGGGCTGGGGGGATGCCAGGCTTCCCTTGAGACTGACCTGGAAACTACAACTGGTCCAGAATGTGAGTGTTTTGACAGGAATGTTCTTTAGAGTTTTGGGGGAATTAAGAGTCCAGGAGCTTTTCCTAGGAATCTCATCCCCACCTGATTCAACAAGGGGGAGGGTTGAAACTGGCAGGAACCCCAGAGAGAGAGAGAGAGAGAGAGAGAGAGAGAGAGAGAGAGAGAGAGAGAATCTGTTCCAAAGTATATGTGATTTATTGAAAAAAAAAAACATATTGCGCAAATTTTCAAGCAAGTAGCAATTTCAGTATTCATCTTACAAACGGGAACAGACAAACCAATACTTATAAACAAATAGTGAACTTATTGTTCATTTAGGAATTATTATCTACAAGAAGAGGGACCCACAATATTTCCGGGGGGGGGGGGCTTCCATCCTGCGGAAGCAGGAGGACCTCAGGGCTGAGGAAGCAGCCACAGGTAAGCTTCCCCCCAACCGTGATGATGGTGATGATGATACTCCCCAATAGGAGAAAGTTGCACACATGCCCTGGGGAGCCAGACTATTCCCCAAAGGGAAAGGCGGGCACACTTGAAATGGGTCTCTCTTCGCAACAGGAGAGGCATGCAAGAATGCAACAGGGGGTGTCCATGCAATAGCATACACACATGCAGGAGTGGTGTTCCTGCAACGGGGACTGATGCCCAGTGGGAGACGCATTCTCATGTACTGTGGGGGACCCCTTCCCTGTGAGAGAAGCATGCACATGTGAAGCGGGGCTGCTGCGCAAGGGGAGAAGTGCGCCTGCATGGGAGGGAGCTGGCGAGGCAAACTGCCAGGAGACTGGGGGTGCCAGGTGCAGAGAAGGCAGCAGCAGAGGGGAGGAAGAGAGCCACAGTGCGATGGACAGGCACAGGGACTCCGCCACGCCGGACAGGCCCCCAACCCAGCTGGCAAGTGGGTGTTGGGGCAGCAGCGGCAGCAGCCGGGCAGCCTGGTGTTGGCTGCGGTGGCGGGGAGAGGCTCCACAACCACCTGCTCTTTTGTAGCACTAAGTCGGTGCCAGTGCAGCCCGACCTCCTGGCCACCTACCAGCTGCAGTGGGAGCGCAACTTCAGGGACTCCATGGGGCAGCCCTTGTGCCCCCCACACCAGCAGCAGCAGCACCTGCTCATCCTGCCACCACTTCATCTGCATGGAAGCTGCCACTGAGATGAAGCTCTGCAATGCCCCAAGGAAGAAAAACCTTCTCCCCTGCCCCCCAGCAGCGATAGTGAGGCCTGTGCAGCTCCCAGCCACCAGGCTCACCAAGCTGCCCTCTCCTCCCCCAGTGGCAAGGCCCACACGGCTCCAAACCACTGGGCCCACCAAGTTTCCTCCCCTCCCCAGCCCCGACAACGAGGCCCACATGGCTCCTAGTTGCCAAACCTTCTCCCCCACGCCCCCAGCAGTGACAGGAAGGCCCATGCATCTGCAAGCCCACCAAGCCTCCCACCCACAACAGCTGTGAGGCACCGTTCCCAGTGCATTCCCTGTGCATGTGCCAATCTTGCCAATACAGTATTTGGGCCTTGTTGCCCGGGGCATGGGAAAGCAGACTGCCTACGAGATTACCCGGGATTATCCTCTCCTTGAGCCCTGAGGCTCGGGGGTTGGAATGTCCTCAGCAATTACCCACTTGCCGTGCTGACTGGATTTTAGCCATACTCCTTTGGCTACCGCCTGGGGCTGGGTGGCTAACCCTAGTCCAAATGGCAGGGGAGGGGTTTCAGGGACCTCTGGCATAGGTGTCAACTTCAGGGGGGCTTGAGGGCTGAGGCTACCCCCGAAATTTTCCAGGGGTGACTGAGCCCCCCCCGGGCAACCAGGCTCACAAGACTTGCCAACATCACCCCACGCCACCCCTAACCCATTTTGAAAGCGGAGGGTTTTTTCCCGCCACTTTCTGAGACTTTGGGTGGGGTGGCAGGAAACTCAGGGCTTGCTTCCTGAAAGCTAAGCCCCATCCCCAGCTCCCAGAAACCCTCAGTTGGGCCTGGTGGAACTGGGGGCTGCACATGTTTTCAGTGCATTCAGCTTTCCTGCGTAGAAAGGTAAGGAGCTGTCCTGGGGCTCCAGCGAGGGTGGGGGGATGTTTTCGGGGGTGGGTGGGCACTAGGCAGAGAGTACCCAGGCTGGCTGGCTGAGGCCAGCCTTGGGATGGCTGGGTGCCTGAGCACCTTTCCTGTGGTCTCGTGCCACTGCTGTTGTTTTTCCACTCCCAAGTTCACTACTTAACCAGAGCCCTTTATTTCCTCCAAGAGGAGACTCTTCTGAGTTCTTTGTTGACCTCCACCCCTTCCCTTGACAGAGAGAGGATATTAGGAAAGCCAGGAATCAGCAGTTTACAATCACTGAAATCGCACACACAGCCCGTGCAGGGGGAGCCGGGAGGAGGGCAGGTGGGAGGAGGGCAGGTGAAACCACGAAGAGTTTAAATGCATACATTCAAGAACAACTCTCCCCAGAACTCCTGGATAAATTATGGAGAGGGATTTCTATTTTCTTTCTTTTCATTTCTCCCCTCCCTCCTTCCTTCCTTCCCATCTATTTGCTTTCTTTCCACCTCTTGCCTCCCTCCCTTGTTAAAACATTCCTAGTTAGGGTTGCCAGGTTCCCCCTGTCCACCTCTGGGGGATGGGGGGAGGGGTGGCCCAATACAGGTTGGGTAACTCCTGGAGATTTGGGGATGGAGCCTGGGGAGGTCTGGGACCTCAGTGGGGTACAATGCCATAGAGTCCACCCTCCAGAACATCCATTTTCTTCAGGGAAACTAATTTTTGTAGTCTGAAAATGAGTTGTAATTCCAGGGGATCCCCAGGTCCCACCTGGAGGCTGGCACCCCTAGCTCCAGTGCTGAAACTGGAAGCTCTGGTTCTTCTGTGCGAGACGGTGGATGCAGACCACTGGCATTGGCTTGCATCTGCTGAATCACCCCGCTTCATGTAAGATGTACAACAGCCAGGTGGAGGAGGGGAGGGGTGTATTTTACTTAGGTCTATATATCCTTGATTGAGAACAGTTGTTTTTTTCATGGTAATGGGGGTGGGCTGCTTCAGCCACTCCTAAGTTCTTCTTTCAATCTCTGTTTCATTTTTAAATTGTAAGCCCATCTGCATGAACAAGATGGGGGGCATGCAGATCAGAGGCCTTTTAAAATTTCCTTTTGATCTGTATGCAGCCTAGAGAGAACATTGGTAAGGGATGTGCACTCTGTGTTCATGCTCTTCATTTTGCTGTTACTTAAAATGGTGTGGTAGTTTCAAAGGGGCAACCAACTGGAATGTACTAAAAGGAATGACAGGATTGCCTACTGGAAATAATGGGAGAGGTTTGAAGGCCCATTGGAGATAATGGGAGCCAGGAATGCCAATTGACTTGCATGGGCTCTGCTAATACACTGCAGCCCAAAAAAATTGCAAAGAAAATGCAGAATGGTTTTTCCAATAAGGTTTATGGGCCCAGATAGGCTACTCTAGGACTGTAATGACAGTTCCCAGAGTGGAAAAACAGTCCCTAACAATAGAATCTGTGCTGCATTTTAAGGTGGAGATTCTAAGCAGTGTGCTAAGAAGGCACCTGTTCCTGGGGTTAGCCCAGCCCAGGAGCATTGCTAGGGGGTTCCCAGGGGTTCCCAGGCCACCCTAATTTTTCTGGGGAGCCCCTCCCTAAATGCCACATAGTTCCACCTCCATAGATAGTGACAATGGCCTGTGATGTCACTGGCTCCTCCCTATGATGTCATTGGGTCATTTAATGACTTAGCAATGCCTCTGGCCCAGCCCCAGCCCCCTGGGAAATTGCAAAGTCTACGCCCTTGGCCTTGCCATGCCACAACCAGTGTTCCCTCTAAGTTGAGTTAGTGTGAGCTAGCTCACAGTATTTTAGCCTCCGGCTCACACATTTTTGTCTTAGCTCAGGAAGGATGGCTCCAGAGCAAACTAATTTATGTAGTGGGCAAATTGCTCGATCACAACATTAATGCCAGTAGCTCACAAGACTCCACAGCTTAGAGGGAACATTGGCCACAACCTGTCCTGCCCTTGCTGTTTGTTTTTTGTTATTAGAGTTAATAAAGTGGCCCTTTCAGTACCCCAAATGGTTGTCTGTCTCTTCTTCTGGATTGGGGGGCAATCTGCTAGTGGTCCTTGGCCCAAAGAACAGCCACTGTCCTCAACCAGTCTGTCGAAACACTCTTCCAGGAGAGATCAGGGCCCTGCAGGACCCATTACAGTTCCTCGGGGCCTGCAAAACAGAGTTATTCCACCAGGCTTATGGCTGAGGGCAGTGACTGGCTCCTTTTTTATGGGATTCATCTAGAATTGGCCTCTCCATCCTTCTCCTCTCATCAGAAGATTATATATTACCCCTCCATAGGATTTTACACCATCTTTTAGCTGTATTGGCTGTATTTTATTGTAATTATTAGTGCATTTATTGCATTAGTGTTTTTTATTAATGTATGTATTGTATCTCGCAATGTTTTAGAATGCTGTATGTTTTATGAATTGATGTTACCTGCTCTGAGCTGGTTCTGGGAGAGCAGGTTATAAATCCAATGAAATAGATGATGGATGGATGGATGGATGGATGGATGGATGGATGGATGGATGGATGGATGGATAGATGGATGGATGGATAGATTCTCCCACCCTGCCCCAAATATCTCAGTTATAGATGACAAGACTAGAAGGAGCAAACTGATACAGAATGCCTGGTAGGCCTTTACTTGATGTTCTTGGCCATGGAGGGCTACAATAGGCCATCTCCTAGTGGTTTATTTCGTTAACATTTCTTTCTTGTTCTCCAGAATGCACAAGGAATCCAGTCTGTATTGTGTTCTATGGTAAGCATTCCTAACTGAAATAGCCCCACCCCCACCCCCTTCCAGGTCTTGTGAAGCTTTATGAGGTATTTCAAATTTTGTGCCCTCAGCATTTTGTTTCTTCAAACACAGAGGAAAAAGTTGAGAGCAGAGATATGCTTCAAATAAGTGCTTGAGCATGGGTGCTGTAATAGCACAATCCTTTTAGAAGTATTTGGTGGTGGGGGGAGAAATACTATGGGATGCAATGAGCTTTCATTATGCCAGCTTAAACAAAAGGGAACTGTTTCACAAACAGAAAAGATTGGAAATGCTGGAGTATTTGCATACATTGTGCTCCCCTTAGTGATTAGCTGGTAAAAGGTGCTTAGTTTTGGTAGGAGAAAAACAGGAGGTTGGAAAAGCTGAATACTGCAGTATTGCAGCTCCTACTGCAAGGATGACACTGGGAGTTTGTCGAAGAGGAATACTTACTGTGCAACTGTCATTGGGTGGGAGCGGAGCCCGACCGTTTATCTAGGTCGGCTCCACCCCTTACCTACGTCACGACACCAGGCATAGTGGCTCTGTTGCTGCCCAGCAGGATGGCAAAGCAGCCCCCGGTGACCAGTGCCGTTGCTGGGAGCTGAGTTGCCCCCCGCCCCCAGTCGGAATAACAAGACAGACAACAGTTTGGAAGTAAACAAGGGCCACTTTATTAACTATTTAATATAACATCATGGCAAGGGACCAGCTACACGAGCATAGAACAGGCAAGGCAGGTGTCAATCCCTTGACCAACCTCCTTGCCCTTTTCTCAGGCGGGTCACCCAGCTCCGGTCTTGAGCCATTGGTCTGGCTCCTGACTGGCAGCCCAGAAAACTGGTCGCCACCTAGGAGCACCTACCCCTGAAGCCTTCCAACTTGCAGAGAGGAGCATACCCTAAGAGGTTCCCAGGGGAGGTGATCATCGTTCCCCACCCTGGACCTTAGAAATCCAAAGGCAGTTCCTGATGACCCCCTGTTCCCTAATGGGGAAAATGCTGTCAGATGCTCACCGATTCCAGTTTCTTGCCCGCACCAACCTGGCACAGCCAAGACCAAGCCTCTGCTTTGGTCTTTGCTCCCCACTAAAAGCCCAAGGCTGACCTAATCCTTTGCTGCAAGTCCTGTAAGAATAACCCACTGCCCTTGTCTGACAAGTGCAGCCCATCATCCCTATACAAGTCCTGGAACTCGACCCATATGTCGGGGTGTGGCAAAAATTTCCCTAAACCACCCTACATGGCCTTTCTCATCTGGCAGTTGACTTTATGCCTAGTGGGGGTCTCCCCAAATACACCATACCTGGCGGGGCTATCTGTACTCTGGGCCACCTTGCTCTTATCATTGCAAGTCCAGCCTCCACTTGTAACACCAGGGCCTTGCCCTTTCATGGCGAGGCAGAATAGCCAACCAGACTACCCACACTCCGAGCCATCTTGCTCTTATCATCACAAGGTCAGCCTCAGCTTGTCAAACAAGGGCCTTGCCGGCCAGACTACCCACACTCTGGGCCATCTTGCTCTTATCATTACCAGGTCTGCCTCAGCCTGTAGCCCAAGGGCCTTCACAGCCAGGGTGTCCTCCTGGCCCAGTGGGTGGCCCAAAAGACCATGCTTTACATGCAGACATTGACTCTTCAGCTCACCCTGTGGCCAGCAGCACCTGAAAGAAACCTCATTAATAACTTTAAACTTTGCAATTCCATTCTTCGAACACTAGGCAAAAACCAGCCACGAGCTCACTGATCCACAAAGCCACCCCCCAAAATGGAGTGCAGTGACCGGACAAAAGTCCTAATCTGAACAAGGTCCCACTGACACTACCACATGGCAAGGGAACATGTAACCCAGGGCAGCTGCAGTGGAAGCGGCACTGAACTGAGAAGGGTGAGTTCCCAACGTCACTCCAGGAAAGGCCCAAAGCCCAGATGCTAACTGCTGCAAAGGGGTGCCTAATCAGCAGAGTTCCATCTGAATGCCTAAAGCAGTAACCATCTTAATAACTTAAAGTGCAGCAACACCCCTGGTTATTGAAATGACTTTTTTTTTTAAACTGACAGAGAAATGGGTTGCCTCTGGTCCTCTAGAGCTCCCTTTCCCCAATACCTTCATAGAATGCTTTAGAAATTCCACTACATTTTTTGCAGCAATGTTTGCATTTGCACCATCATTGTGATTTGCATGGCACTGCCCAATGTTCATAGGGCTTATCTTTGCACTGATCAAGTGAAGTAACTTATTAATATTCCTAGGTAGCAAAGGAAGCCCACTCCCTATAAAGGGATGTTAATTATCCAGTGATGTTATTTACCTCCATGCCATGAAAAACTACAGCTGCACATTTTCATGCATTAAGTCTCTATTAAACAGACAAGACCTTCTGCTTTGGATCTTCTGGCAACCCTGCACCCTGAGAGATGGGAAACTGAGGCCTAGAATTGTCACTGGCTAAAGTCTATATCAGAAGAGAGCATCTCTGATCTAGTACCAGATCTCCTGGATTGTCAAACTGTGGAAACAACACTATAGGAGATCTGGATCATTCTCTCAGTGCCTTTGCATTCCTAAAGAACTTTCCAACGATTGCAAGCATACCTGAACAGGGAGGCACCCATTGGTTTAAAAGTCAAGGGACTGCCCCAGTAAGGCATTTGAAATGCTTCTAGGTATTTAATTTTTCTAGCTCTTCAATAACCACTAAAACCCATCATAGCCAAAAAATTAGTTCAGCTTTAAAAATATGATATTGCCAATATGATATTGCCAATTTACAATGTGGTGTCACTTTAACACACACACACACATATATATAATTTTATTTATTTTAAAACATCTTACCCTGAAGAGTGCACAGTACCTATCATTTCTTATAGAAACTGAGGTCTTATCCTAAAGACCAAGGACAAGCACTCAGAAATGTGCATTGGCTCCTTCTTACAAGCTGGTGTATGCACATACATGCAGGCTGTATGCTCACTTGCCATACTGTGAACGTGGCTTCGGTGGAATCTATTCACATATACATAAGTAAGGCTGGGCTGACAGTTCTGGAAGTAGTTTATTTCCTGGCCCAGTGAGTGGACAGAATAGCCGTCTGGCCTCCCAAGCCATGCTGGTCCTCCAATGGGTCATGCTTAACCCTTGCCCCCACTGGAACCTCCCTGGAAGCCACCTGCCTCATTTCCTGTTGCCTTGGCTGCACCGCCGCCTCCCAGCTGGCACCTCCCTCAGCCTGTCATGACCAATGCCACTCCTCCAGGTCCTGGCAACTCACTGGACCCCCCCTTAAAGACAAATGCCCTATTAAATTGTGAAGAACCCTCATTAGGACCAAACCAAGGACATGTAATGATGTTCCAGCTGTGAAACTCCCAGATCACAGCATCAGATTGGAAGTCACGCTGTATCCCTGCTAAAACAGAAAACAGAAGGTACTAATGACATATTGCAATGGATGTTTTAATCTTAACACATGTTGATTATAGGATTCCTTCACAAAAGAAAACCCTTAGAAGTTCAGTTATTTTCCATTCAGATTACACTTGATTTCACTCCCACACACTAAGTGCCCAATCAAGCTAACCAGTTTCAAGTAGCTGTTCCCATTGGCTGCACTCCCATACCTCAAATTGTTTCTATTTGTAGTTTAAAGTAAAAGGCTTTTATAGTATTCCAGAGAAGAAGAAGAGACTGGATTTATATCCCGCTCATCACTCAGAGAGGCTTACAATCTCTTCCCTTCCCCTCTCCCCAAAAGACACCCCGTGAGGTAGGTGAGGCTGAGAGAGCTCTGAGAGAACCGCTCTTGAGAGAACAGCTCCAAGGTCACCCAGCTGGCTTCCTGTGGAGGAATGAGGAATCAAACCTGGTTCCCCAGATTAGAGTCCACTGCTCTTAACCACTACACCAAAATACATCCCTTTGCCTTAGGGCCAAATATTGGCGATTTATTGGCGATTTATTATTATCTTTCCCTGAATAGAACCATGTAAAATGCTACCTTGAATAGAAATCCCTGTCTACAGTCTCAAGTATAAATAAGCCCTGCTGCAACAAGTAGGTAATCCATTCATATCCTTCCTTATGGATAGCCCCTTTGATAGTACTGTAAGCTTTCAAGCTTGCTAAAATGAGTATTGCCTACTCAGATTGGCAAAGGCTTTCCAGATCTTAGGCAGAGGTCTTACATATCACCTACTGCCAAATCCTATAACTAAAAATGCTGGAGATTGAACCTGGAACCTTCTGCCTGCCAAGCAGATGGTCCCTCACTGAGACAGATCATCTCCCAAAAAGCCCTCAAAGCAGTTATTACAGAGAACAGTTCCCTTATAAATCCTAGCTTAAACCATACCAGCAACAGTGAATGGAGGGAGGGAGGGAGGGAGGGAGGAAGGAGGAGATTGATTTATATCCTACCCTTCACTCAGAGTATCATAGCGGCCCACAAACTCCTCTCCCTTCCCCTCCCCACAACAGACACCCTGCGAGGTAGGTGGGGCTGAGAGAACTATGAATTGCCCAAGGTCCTCCAGCATCTGCAAGTGGAGGACCAGGGATTCAAACCTGGTTCTTCCAGATTAGAGATTGCAGGCATTACTATACTACACTGGCCTTTAGAAAACAAGAACCTAGCAGTAGATAGTCCCTTCTCCTCTCAAGAATCTTTTATACCAGAGACCTGCCCAGCTTACATGGGGGGGGGCAGTGAGGAAGGTAGAAAAGCAAGCCAGCCTATGCAATGGATGTTTAATGGAGGGGTGGTGGAGCAAGGCTGATCTAATTCGAGCCCGAACAATACCAGGCTGACTTGCAAGGAGCTGGATAGGAATCAGTTCCCAAAATCACCTTAGCAATGCAGCAGTGGAGGGGGGGGGGTAACTTAGAGCTGGGTAGCAGCCTTACCAACCGCAGCCACCTTCTACCCAAGTCCCTACTGGATTCCCCCACCACCCAAAAAGGACGCCAAAGGGGGAGACTCTAACCTAAAACCACCCTTTGACAAAGGAAAAAGCCGCTGAAGGGCCCACCACCCCCAGCAAGGCCATTGTCGAACCAGCAAATGGGGGGGGGGTCTCCACCCTGAAACCACCAGCATAACTCACAGCCAAAGGGGGGAGCAGGCTGCCACTGTCGTAAATGGGCTGCTGGCACAAGAACAAGTCCCAAGTTACTCCCTCTCCCCATGAGTACCAGTCCTGACTGAACAAGGGGGAGAGTGTTTGCTTTAAAAAACCACAAAAAACAGTGGGCCCGCTGTGGAGAGCCATTCTGTGGCTGCCCCGGGTCCTCTGGCTGCCTCCACTGTACTGCCGCCACAAGCTCGCCAACACCTCCCAGGGCTTCGTCAGGAGCCTTTCACTGCCACTGCCAGGAATTTCCCACCTAAATTGCTGCTGCCGCCTCTGGCTCTGCAGCCGCGTCACCATGATTCACGCCACCACACACTTCCCCGGCCACCTACTCGCTCACTGCAGCTTCTCGCCGTCCAAGCTGCTCCGCTGGAACTGTGCTGATGAAACTGGGCCTCGAGGCCTAAAAGGCAAGCCTGCAGCTCCGTCGTCATGCTCCACTCTCTGAGCACATTGGAGTAACTGTCATCGGGTGGGAGCGGAGCCCAGCTGTTTATCCAGGTCGGCTCCACCCCCTGCCTATATCACGATGCCAGGCATCATGGCTGTGTTGCTGCCCAGCTTCCTCAGGGCAGCGAAGCAGCCCCCGGCGACCCAGGGGCATTGCCAGGTTGCCGGGAGCTGAGTAATAAGGCACCTGCCAACAGAATCAAGCACACAAATAAAACAAAATAAAGTGAATTAGAAACAAGAAATGCTTTCAAACACATGGGGCAGAATGGGCTTTTGTTTAAATTCATTGAATATCGCAAACAAGCTGTTTTTCCATTTCAATGAGGCTCTAAATTTGATCTTCTTAAATTCTTCCAAGATACTGCATTCTATCTCAAGAATGAATTATTATGAGCCATAGAATTGCCATTCTAGTTAGTCTCCATTCAAGCCCAAACTTTAATAGAAATAACCTGTCGCATTTGATTGAGTGTGATATCACAGTAGGAACCTTGAATTTAAACTGGGCCAGGGAGGGGAGGCAGGAAATGGTGTGGCTTGGGAAGTCAGCTTTTGACTGAAATGGAAATTATATCTCTGTTCCCATTGGTGCTGTCAAAAAGCAACTCCATAAAGCAATTTCCCTTCAAAGCAAAAGCAGTAAATAAATAAATAACCAACCCCCAAAACACCCAAATGCAAAACAGAAACAAAGCAAGGCAAACAGCTCCCACCCACCTGCTGTGACCCCCCCCCCAGACTGCAACATTTTCAGAATCCTCCCATCAAACAAGTGGCTCAAAAGAATAAAAATGAAAGAAATTTATTTTGATTGGCTACAAAACTGAAGCCGTTTTATTAAACACATTTGTTTTAGTTTCATGGTTAATCTTTAAGACAAGGGGGACAGAGATCATAAATTAGTGATTAGGCTTGGTAAATTAAAATGAATTCTACTTTGGGACTATAAGGAAATTTACACTGGAAATGAGAAAAATAAGCTTGGTGTCATATAAATAGAAGGATGGAGGAAAATGGGTCGCCTTAGGCAATATTGGAACCATTACCAGAATAGATAAAAAAAATAAATCTATCCAATATTCTCCTCTGGCTAAGATGGTGGCAGTTCAGAAAGTTGCTGAATGTAACACAAGCATATACTGCTTGGCTAGAGACTGTGGAATTGTAAGTACGCAAGATGTTTCTGGATGCAGCTTCTGAGAAGGGTGCCGTGGATGCATACAGATACAAAATATGTGCAAAATATGGTATGCTTTGACTCGGGAGTTTCATTGTCTTCAGAGCTTAATCAAAAGGGAGTTTTTTTGCTAATGTGAAAATGTGTCCATACATTCAAACTATTGCAAACCACTTGTTCATATTAGAGACTCTCATTTCTTCCCATCTTATTCCAAAATAAGCATGCATCAGGTTTGCAGGAAAAAAATAGCCTACCTATTTGATTTTGGACAGGATGAAAGAAGGGGTGTGTGTAGGGGAAGGGGGCTGTTCTGTTTTTAGTAAGATATTTTGAGCAGAGCTGGAACTTTTTGGGGTAGAAGCCAGAAACATCAGGGAATAGATGTGGCTCAGTAATAGAACATCTCCTTTGTATGCAGAAGGCTCCAGTTTCAGCACCGGCATCTCAAGTTAGAGTACACAATGCTGACTTGGGCACACCAATGGCCTGACTCAGCATAAGGTAGATTTGTGCTCTTCATTTAACTTCCTGTATATGTTTGAATTATTTAACCCACTTCCATGTTTATGGAGTTCAGTGTACCACTTATTTATTAATTTGCTTCATTCCTACCCTGTCTTTCTCCCCGATGTGTACCCAAAACAGCTTACATCATTCACCTCTTTCCCACTTTATCCTCACAACAAAGCTTGGGTGTAGGCTCGGCTGAGAGTATGTGATTGACCCCAAGGCACCCAGCAAGCTTCCATGACAGAGTGGGGACTTGAACTGGGATTCTCCCAGATCCTAGTGCCACACTTTAACCAAACACCACATGCTGTTGTGTGAGAAGCTGCAAAGTAAATGTTGAGTGCATATTCAGCCACTATCTATTTAGCTGAGGGTGGCCAGTAGCTGATAGTAAAGGAGTTACCTTCCTACCTACGATCTGGTGCTGCTCTTTCACAACGCGCTAGAACCCAAGCACATGCTCAGCCCATCACATCCTCCAGCATCAACTACCAGAACAAATAGAAAGCTTTTTTGCTATTAGTACTGGTCTTACAGAGCAGTCTCCATCCTCTAACCGCCACATCTGGCCCCGCCCACATGCCATAGTTTTTAAAATTGATCACTGCAGTGTGCAGTCTTATGAGGGATATTGAAAGGGAGGTTAGAATTCTGGGGGCAATGGTTACCCTGAGAGACTATGGAGAATGGCAACTGATGTGATTTCCATTAATATGATACCTGAGTTGAACAGCATGCCAGGGCATCTTTGTCTCGGTGGGTGGTTCATATGGAGTCACTTGAGTCATCCTAAAATTGCTGGAAATTGAAAGCATGTAGGAAATTTAGAGTACTCAACTTGTCCACAGTAATTAGTTTCAACAATAAGTTTATCTTTGTAGAGGAAGCATTATTAATTCGATAAATGACATGCTTAATAATGGCATTATTTGGCTGTCATCTCTTTAGTGATTTCCTTCCTTCAGCTTGACAGCTGACATAATTTGCAAGAAGTGCAACTTCCTGAGAAACAATTTTCTTTCTTCTTTAGAATGTCGGTGGCAACCAGGGTGTGTTGACAGGTGACTCACCATCCATCAGCCCCAAGGGTTATGCTTCTCAAATCCCCTTCAGAGCAGGAGCACTTCCACACTTCCCCTCAGTTTCATGATCTTCAAACATCTTTTGGAAACTCATGAGAAAAATCTGTTTTATATACAGAAGCAAAAAAGAAAGAAAGCAAATAAAGGAAGAGAACAGCAGCAGCAAAAACAGCTGGACAGTTATTCCTTATGAACAGCAGGAGGAGACACATAGAGAAGTATTATAGAACGGTGGGAGAGTTGGCCTGCTGAGTTGTTTAAGTCTTAAAGGAAGATTTGATTATATTGCAGACATCTGGTCATTTCTTTTGATGAGTGAATAGACAGTAGGAAAGGAGATGCCGGAACCTGAGACAGGCAGAGTGCTTTATTACCATTGATTCAGGTTACCTTTCTACCAGAGAAACCAGCCATTATGACATATTAGGAATAAAGCCCGTTGTGGAAATAAAATACAACGAGCTCTAAAAAGAGGCTCTGGGAGAGTGCCAAGGCCTTGTACACTCAGTGTCAATTTGCTGTGGCGACCTCAGCAGGGTATAATGACACAGAGTCCACCATCTTCTCCAAAGGAACTGATGTCTGCTACCTGAAGAGGAGCTGTAATTTTGAGTGATCTCCAGCCCTCACCTGGAGATTGGCAACTATTGTTACTCAGGAGGAAATGGCTGGTTGAGAGGGTGGGGTCAATGGCATTGTACCTGTCTGAGGTCCCATCCCTCCTCAAACCTCACCCACTCCAGGCTCCACCCCCAAATCTCCAGAAATTTCCCACCTGGAGCTGGCAACCCTATCTCCTTCCCAGCCAAGCATCAACGTGCCATTATCTGCCCTTGATTTCAGCTTTCTATCTCCTCCCCACTCCCTCCTGGAGATCAGTTGTAATTCTGAGTGATCTCTATCCCTCACCTAGAGATTGGCAACAATGGTTCCCCAGGAGGAAATGGCTGGTTGGGAGGGTGTGTCAGGCTCTTCAGTCAGTCATTGAACACAGGGCTTCTTACAGAAGACAATGTTTAATGAAACTATTCCAAAGACACGTGTACAAGTTCTGTGTCAGTAATGCCAGATACAGCAAAGCAAGTTTGGTTATACTACATTCAAACACACACCCCCCAACAGCAGAAGCCAATGGATACATTTCACATGTGCAGCAGGCTAGGCAGAGTCTATGGCATTGTACCTGTCTGAGGTCCCACCCCTCCTCAAACCTCACCCTCTCCAGGTTCCATCCCTGAAATCTCCAGGAATCTTCCACCTGGAGTTGGCAACCTTTCTTCTCAGTCAAGCTTCAACCTACCTTTATTTCCCCCTCACTCTTCAGCTTTCCATCTCCCCCCCCTCCATCTGCAGGGTCCACAGTACTCTGAAACCCTGACTTCCATGTCACATTGGCAGTCATGGGGGGGGCATCTCAGCAGGATATAAGGACACAGAATCCACCATGTTCTCCAGGGGAACTGATCTCTGCCGTCTGGAGAGCAGTTGTAATTCTGAGTGATCTCCAGCCCTCACTTGGAGATTGGCAACAATGGTTTCCCACGAGGAAAAGTAGTCTTTCTTTGCAATGGGGACCAAAGCAGCTTACATCATTCTCCTCTCCTCGTTTTGACTTGCACAACAACCCTGTGAGGTAGGTTAGGCTGAAAGTCTGTGACTGGTCCAAAATCACCCACTCAGCTTCTACAGCAAGAACCTGTATCTAGCAGACCCTGTTCTGAAGCACTGACAGCTACGCCTAGGGCAGCCAGCCTCCTGGTGGAGCCTGAAGATCACCAGGTACCACAACTGAACTCCAGACAACAGGTCTCTTCCCCCAGAGAAAATAACTGCTTTGGAAGTTGGGCTTTATGGCATTCTGTTCAGCTGAGGCCTCTCCCCTCCCCAAACCCTGGCTTCCATAGACTCTACTACCAGAAAATCTCCAGGAATCTCCCTACCGGGAGCTGGCAACCCTAGTCAGGTCTGGCTCCAATAAGCTCCTCACAAAGGCCTGTGAAGGGTTTCCTTCCTTTGTCTGAACAAAGCTTGGTTGCCTCCTGTGGCAAAACGGGCTCCAGTTTACATCTCAGCTGTTTGTCTCACACCTATGTCCTGTGGGCGTATCTCACTCCTTAAATTCACTGCCACCACTCACTGAATTGTCACTGCCTTTTTAGAGGGACAGTGAGACCCCTCTGGCCGAATCTCCGTATTTGGAGGTATAATCTCCAATCTTTGGGGGATCCCTGGCAAGTTGGCAACCCAAGGGTCTGGCCTCTCCTTGCTTCCCTGGGCTACCCCTCCCTTTGGTATTATGCAGAGCAGGGGAGACTATGTGGTCAGAGCACAGCACAGATTACCCCAAATAAAAGAATTTAAGTATTTACACAATTATGGCTGAATTTCTGCTGCCTCCCAGGGTATCCCCACATCTCTGTTGCGTGGCCTGGACAGACTGGTCAGCACAGGCAGCTGGAGCCTTTTCTAACCTCCTGTGGGATGACAACTGCCTTCTCCCTGGATGGGCTGGAATCTATATTGATGCCGCCTCACCCCTTGGGATAGTCCCTGTTTTCTCACACTTTTTGGCCTTGGGGCATCTGGGAACTGTAGGTCAGCAGATGAGAAAGCCCCATTCAACCCAGTGAGTGATACTCCTGCAGGCCCCTCTCTGGAACTACAGCTCAATTAAGCCTTATGGGGGAACATTTTAAATACAGAGATGGCAGCCATCTCACAGACACAGGTAACTGCCATTTAATTACACCTACCAACATCTACTGAGGGGAAAATTAGTCCCACACAGGAGGCGTCTTCATCAAGAGAGAAAGCCATCTGCCCGAAATTCTGACAGGGCACAGTGGCTGAAGGAGTGGGTGGGGAAGAGGAGCAAACCCAGCACCCAGCCAATGGCATGCAAGTACTCTTGAGTGACAGCTGGGCCAGACTCAGGCAATGCAGTCAGTGGCTAGGGACACCCTCTGAGTGACAGATCAGAGAGCCAAAGGCTGTGGGAGCGTGTGGAACATTCAGGAGAGTCCATGACCAAAACACAATTATATATAAAGAGAGATTCCCTTTGTTTCTCATCAGCAAATGGTTCTGGCATGAGATCCCACACTGCCTATGTGGTCTGGTGGAACACTTGTCAGAGGAACAGCTTGAGGAACAGCAGGACAAAGCAGCATACAGTGGCCTGGAACAGTTACAGAGCTGGGGAGAAAGTTTTAGTCTTATGTAGATGACTGAGGAGAAAGCTGAGTTGTTGTTGCTTCTACAGTGGCTTGGAGGGGGACACAAAATTGTTTGGGTGAAGAAGCTTTGCTTCCATTTTAACTGACTTATGGGCCTTACCTCTTGAAGGAGGAGTGTTTTACCCATAGCAATCCTGGTCTTCTCAATACCAGCAGAACTGGTATTAGCTGGAACAGCTACAGGATTGTTGGTACTCCTGGACTCCTAATTATTTTTAAATCATGGGAGTTAACACAAGGTAACTGGGAGACAGGCTAAGTCGCTAATCGAAGCATGTCTAAGAGCATTTTTCATATTATACTAGAGTAGAGAGAGAAGATCAAGAGAACTCTATAGACATAAGCCAAGCAAGATTTATGAGGGCTGGGCGTACATTACAGATAGAGGTCAGGGAGCATGGTGCAGTCAGTTTCTTCTCAGACCCTGGACCCTTGGGAGTATGAATTCAGCTTTGCATTAACATTTCCATCTCTGCATGTATATGAGGAGCAAGAAGTCTCTTCAGAAAGGCATTGTCTGTGACAGGACTTTTATACCAACTGAGGGGACCCAGACAACCTTTTATGATTTTGGGGAACCAGGTTTGTTTTGAACTATACACTTTTCCCTCCCTCATGGATCACTGCCTTGTCGTGGCGAGGGGGCTTGCGTGGTTCGATGAGGCTGTGGGCTATGCCATGGAGGGCCACCCAGGACGGACAGGCCACAGCAGAGAACTCAGACCAAGCGTGATCCCCTGGAGAAGGAAATGGCAACCCACTCCAGTATCTTTGCCAAGAAAACCCCATGGACAGTAACAAAAGGCTAAAAGATATGACACCGGAAGATGAGCCCCTCAGGTCGGAAGGTGTCCAATATGCTACTGGGGAAGAGCAGAGGGCAAGTACGAGTAACCCCAGAAAGAGTGAAGCGGCTGGGCCAAAGCCAAAAGGACGCTCAGTTGTGGATGTATCTGACGGTGAAAGGAAAGTCCGATGCTGCAAAGAACAATACTGCATAGGAACCTGGAATGTAAGATCTATGAATCAAGGTAAGCTTGACGTGGTCAAAAATGAGATGGCAAGAATGAACATCGACATCTTGGGAATCAGTGAATTAAAGTGGACAGGAATGGGCGAATTTAACTCAGAAGACCATTATATCTACTACTGTGGCCAGGAATCCCGTAGAAAAAATGGTGTGGCCTTTATAGTCAATAAGAGAGTGAGAAAGGCAGTATTGGGATACAATCTCAAAAATGATAGAATGACCTCGGTCCGAATCCAAGGCAAACCATTCAATATCACAGTAATCCAAGTCTATGCCCCAACCACTGCTGCAGAAGAGGCTGAAGTGGACCAGTTCTATGAAGACCTACAACAGCTCATAGAACTAACACCAAAAAATGATGTCCTCCTCATCATAGGGGACTGGAATGCTAAAGTAGGAAATCAAAAGGTAACCGGAATAACAGACAAGTTTGGCCTTGGAGAACAAAATGAAGCAGGGCAAAGGCTAACAGAGTTTTGTCAAGAGAACACGCTGGTCATAGCGAACACCCTTTTCCAACAACCTAAGAGGCGTCTCTACACATGGACATCACCAGATGGGCAACACCGAAATCAGATTGATTATATAATTTGCAGTCAAAGATGGAGAAGCTCTATCCAGTCAGTAAAAACAAGACCTGGAGCTGACTGTGGCTCAGATCATGAGCTACTCATTGCAAAATTCAGACTTAAATTGAAGAAAGTTGGGAAAAACACAAGACCATTCAGATTTGACCTAGATCGCATCCCCGATGAATATACAGTAGAGGTGAAGAATAGGTTTAAGGGACTCAATTTGCCAACAAATTTGGAAAACACAACAGTGGCCACAGGATTGGAAAAGGTCAGTGTACATTCCAATCCCAAAGAAGGGCAATGTCAAGGAGTGTTTAAACTATCGCACAATTGCACTCATTTCACATGCTAGCAAGGTCATGCTCAAAATCCTACAAGCTAGGCTCCAACAGTACGTGGATAGAGAACTGCCAGAAGTACAAGCTGGGTTTCGAAGAGGTAGAGGAACTAGAGATCAAATTGCCAACATTCGCTGGATTATGGAGAAAGCAAGAGAGTACCAGAAAAACATCTACTTCTGCTTCATTGACTATGCTAAAGCCTTTGATTGTGTGGATCACAATAAATTATGGCAGGTTCTTAAAGAGATGGGAGTACCGGACCACCTCACATGTCTTCTGAGAAACCTGTATAAGGGTCAAGAAGCAACAGTTAGAACCGGATATGGAACAACTGATTGGTTTAGCATAGGGAAAGGAGTACGGCAAGGATGTACATTGTCACCTTGCTTATTTAACTTATATGCAGAGTACATCATGCGAAATGCTGGCCTGGATGAATCACAAGCTGGAGTTAGGATTGCTGGGGAAAAGATCAATAACCTCAGATATGCAGACGATACCACTCTGATGGCAGAAAGTGAAGAGGACCTAAAGAGCCTCTTGCTCAGGGTGAAAGAGGAGAGCGCAAAAGTGGGCTTGAAGCTCAACATCAAAAAAACTAAGATCATGGCATCTGGCCCCATCACTCCTTGGCAAATAGAAGGGGAAGTCGTAGAAGTAGTGACAGACTTCACGTTCCTAGGATCCCAGATCACTGCAGATGGTGACTGCAGCCATGAAATTAAAAGACGCCTGCTCCTTGGGAGGAAAGCGATGACAAACCTAAACAGCATGATAAAAAGCAGAGACATCACCTTGCCAACAAAAGTCCGCATGGTCAAAGCAATGGTATTCCCCGTAGTAATGTATGGCTGCGAGAGTTGGACTATAAGGAAGGCCGAGCGCCGAAGAATAGATTCTTTTTAACTATGGTGCTGGAGAAGACTCTTGAGAGTCCCTTGGATTGCCAGGAGATCAAATCAGTCAATCCTAAAAGAAATCAACCCTGAATGCTCCCTGGAAGGCCAGATCCTGAAGCTGAAGCTCAAATACTTTGGGCACCAAATGAGAAGGGAGCATTCACTGGAGAAGACCCTGATGCTGGGAAAGATTGAAGGTCAAAGAAGAAGGGGACGGCAAAGGATGAGATGGTTAGACAGTGTCATCGATGCAACGAACATGAAATTGAGCAAACTTCAGCGGACAGCGGAAGACAGGAGGGCCTGGCGTAAACTGGTCCATGGTTCGCGAAGAGTCGGACTCGACTGTGCGACTGAACAACAAATACACTTTTCCCTCAGATCTAAGATGTTCTTAGGGCAACAAATGTAAAGACTTTGGGTTTGCTGCTGTGAGGTAACTTTTCTGGTGAGCAAGAAGAACACAGAGATCACTGAGACAGGAGCTGTATGTAAATACCAAAGATTTGTTTATTGGCAGGTTGTTTTTAGAGAACAGCTCATCAACACAGGTCTCCCAGCAATCCCTAGCTGAGGCACAATAAGTTAGTTGTGGCTTCAGAGTGTGGTTTGAATTCTCTTTAATGTTTGCAAAAAGAAGTTTTCCCTGACTAACTATTAGGTCAGATCCTTTCTCACACACAGGATTCCACCCATAGCAGCCTGCCCTTTTCCGGGTGTCACTGAAATGTATGAGGTCTGTTCATCATCTGAAACCTACCTTATGACTGGGTACTCTACTCTCTCCTATAGGTAGCTTTAATCCACTTTGCCACAGTACTGTCTGCTCTCTTGTTAAGGCAAATTCAGACTATGGCCGCACTCTGACTGAGGCAGACCTGAGCTAAGACAGCTGCTAAGTTTCCCTCCAACATCCCATCTCCCCTGTGGAAGGTGATTGGATGCTGGAGCAACACTCCTTGAGGCTCAGGAATGAAACACCTTAATGGTCATTCCTCCTCTTAGGGGCAGGACACATCTGTTTATCGTAAATGTATGTAGCTTCATTATTGAGAATATCTTTGAGGTTTCTCTTTGGATAAACCTGCCTTTGAGTCTGCACACGTTACTTGCCCCCCCACAACAAAAAAAACCCTGACAAAATAAACATACTCCTCACCTCACCCATAATATTGTCTTCTCTGAAAGCCTTTCCAAGGAACTACAGTCTTTGGGAGCTGGCTGTAATTCTTCACTGGTGAATGCCTTCTGCCCATGCTCAGGTGCAC
This sequence comes from Gekko gecko, assembly GCA_029375565.1. Lineage (NCBI taxonomy): Eukaryota > Metazoa > Chordata > Lepidosauria > Squamata > Gekkonidae > Gekko > Gekko gecko. The sequence goes on along the minus strand of JAPDNY010000003.1, from coordinate 78,009,924 downwards.
ATCCAGAACTTAGTCCCCCTGCTGGAACACTGCTGTTCCAATCCAAATGCACACACACACCCCCCAGTCATCTTAAATGACGCTAATGCTATTAGGAGATCCTGGATCTCTTGTGACTCATCTAATTAAGTCCTTATGCTCATTTAGTTTCCTGAAGACTGCTTCACCAGTCTAAGTCAGTTTACAAACATATTTTAATTTTTATTTTTTTGGGGGGAAAATAGTGCATTTTTTTACTATGCAACTTTTTTCTGTTAAATTTTCTCAGAGGAGAGATTAGCTTTCCTATAACTGTAGGTGGCCACATTAAAAAGAAAATATGGACATTTTCCAAATTGTTTTGGCAACATAATCTGAGGAAAGGGATTAAACTGGAATAATGAGCAGTGTGATGTCTCCCAGGCATAATGCTCAATTCAACGAGTTTTCTTGTGTTTCTATGTCCCACAGGCACACAAAGTGGATTGCTCCAAGTTTGCTTAGTCTTGAAGAAACAGGGTAACACACAACACAACAGGACTTCTCTGTCTTTTGAGTAAGGTGGAAGCAGGAATTTTGGCAGGCTGCGAATTTACTGTTGCATGAGAATCTATACCTGCTAAAATACCCTGTTCTCTATACCTACTGATAGTCATCTTCTCCAAACAGGGCTGCCAACAGGCCTGGAGAAAAATGTCCTGTTCTTTTAGTGGAATTGAATTTGTGGAATTGGACAACTGAAGTTTCTCATGGTTTGGAGGTAAATAACATTGCTTGGAAAATAACATCCCATTAAGCCTCTGTTAAAGAGATGGAACAATTGGCTAAATTTGCAGATGACACGAAGTTGTTCAGGGTGGTGAGAACCAGGGAGGATTGTGAGGCACTTCAAAGGAATCTGTCAAGGATGGGTGAGTGGGCATCAACGTAGCAAATGGGGTTCAATGTGGCCAAGTGCAAAGTGATGCACATTGGAGCCAAAAATCCTGACTATTAATACACATTGATGGGGTCTGAACTGGCAAAGACTGACCATGAGAGAGATCTTGGAATCATAGCAGATAACTCAATGAAAATGTCTAGACAGTGTGCAACTGCAATAAAAAAGGGTCAATGCTATTCTGGGGAATATTAGGAAGGGAATTGAAAACAAATCAGCCAGTATCATAATGCCCCTGTATAAATCAATGGTGTGACCTCATTTGGAGTACTATGTACAGTTCTGGTCATCACACCTCAAAAAGGATATTATAGCATTGGAAAAAGTGCAGAAAAGGGCAACTAGAATGATAAAAGGGTTGGAACACTTTCCCTATCAAGAAAGGTTAAAACACTTGTGGCTCTTTATCTTGGAGAAATGACAGCTGAGGGGTGACATGATCAAAGTTTATAAGATTATGCATGGGATAGAGCAGGTAGAGAAAGAAGTACTTTCTCCCTTTCTCACAATACAAGAACTCGTGGGCACTCCATGAAATTGCTGAGCAGTCAGGTTAGAATAGATAAAAGGAAGTACTTCTTCACCCGAAGAGCGATTAACACATGGAATTCACTGCCACAGAAGGTGGTGGTGGCTATAAGCATGGACAGCTTCAAGAGGGAATTAGATAAGCATATGGAGCAGAGGTCCATCAGTGGCTATTAGGAATTCTCAGTCTGGGGCAGGTGGTGCACTCTATTCTTGGTGCTGGGGGGGGCACAGTGGGAGGGCTTCCAGTGTCCTGGCCCCACTGCTGGACCTCCTGATGGCACCTGGTATTTTTGACCACTGTGTGACAGAGTGTTGGACTAGATGGGCCATTGGGCTAATCCTACATTGGCTTCTCTTATGTTCTTATTTTTTCTCCAGGCAGTTCATAACACTAGGTAGAGAGAAACCCAAATAATGGCTATTGCCCAAATAGCTGAGCATTTTTCAAAGTTTTCAAAAGTATTGCTTTCATTTTTCATTCTTCTTCTTGTAATCACATCTTGGTTAATAAAAAGTTTGTGGTGTGAAAAAAAGCATCCCATAATGATGTCCTCTTAAGGATTCCCATTTTCCCTGTCTATTGGCTGCTCGGTATTTGTGTCTGGTCTGGCTCTGGATTGTTGTTGTTGTTGTTGTTCAGTCACACAGTTGAGTCCGACTCTTCGCAGCCCCAAAGAACATATCATGCCTGTCCCTCCTGTCTTCCATCATCCTCCAGAGTTTGCTTAATTTCATGTTCGTTGCCCTGAAAACACTGTCTAACTATCTCATTCTTTGCCGTCCCCTTCTTTGACCTTCAATCTTTCCCAGCATCAGGGTCTTCTCCAGGGAGTGCTCCCTTCTCATTTGTTGGCCAAAGTATTTGAGCTTCAGCTTCACTATCTGGACTTCCAGGGAACAGTCAGGGTTGATTTCTTTTAGGATTGCCTGAACTGATCTCCTTGCAGTTCAAGGGACTCTCAAGAGTCTTCTGCAGCACTATAATTCAAAAGTATCCATTCTTCGGTGCACGGCCTTCCTTATGGTCCAACTCTTGCAACCATACATTACAACTGGGAATACCATTGCTTTGACCATACAGACTTTTGTTGGCAGGGTGATGTCTCTACTTTTTATTATGCTGTCTAGGTTTGCCATCACTTTCCTCCCAAGGAGCAGGTGTCTTTTAATTTCCTGGCTGCAGTCACCGTCTGCAGTGATCTTGGATCCCAGGAATGTGAATACTGTCACTGCTTCCATGACTTCCTCTTCTATTTGCCAAGGAGTGATGGGGCCATATGCCATAATCTTAGTGTGTGTGTGTTTTTAATGTTGAGTTTCAAGCCAACTTTTGCACTCTCTTTAGGTCCTCTTCACTTTCTGCTATTAGAGTGGCATTGTCTGCATATCTGAGGTTGTTGATGTTTTTCCTGGCAATCTTAATTCCGGTTTGTGATTCATCCAGGCTGGCATTTCGCATGATGTACTCTGCATATAAATTAAATAAGCAGGGTGACAATATACATCCTTGTTGTACTCCTTTTCCTATGCTAAACCAATCAGTTGTTCCATATCCGGTTCTAACTGTTGCTTCTTGGCCCTTATACAGGTTTTTCAGGAGACATGTGAGGTGGTCTGGTACTCCCATCTCTTTAAGGACTTGCCACAGTTTGTTGTGATCCACACAGTCAAAGGCTTTAGCATAGTCAATGAAGCAGAAGTAGATGTTTTTTCTGGTAGTCCCTTGCTTTCTCCATAATCCAGGGGATGTTGGCAATTTGACCTCTAGTTCCTCTACCTCTTCGAAACCCAGTTTGTACTTCTGGCAGTTCTCTATCCACATACTGCTGAAGCCTAGTTTGTAGGATCTTGATCATGACCTTGCTAGCATGTGAAATGAATGCAATTGTGTCATAGTTTGGACATTCCTTGGCATTGCCCTTCTTTGGGATTGGAATGTAAACTGACCTTTTCCAATCCTGCGTCCACTGTTGCATTTTCCAAATTTGCTGGCTCTGGATTAGGTCTGATTTTGAAATGACACTTGTGGGACAGAATGATTTAACATGCACATACTATGTATCTCATTTAAATTCGGCCAGTAAGTGTGCAGTCCCACTGTGGGTTTATTTGCCACTAGCATAGAACCAACCTGGGCTATACATCTCTGGCATATCAGTATTGAACATGTAGAAGTAGAACTACCACTGTTAAATTAGATTCTGGGTTTGTACCAAGTTGCACAGCTGAGCTCATCTGTCCAGCCAGCATGTCCTTTGAGAAATGCTTACAGTGCAACCCTAAACTAGGCTACTCCCTTCTACATCCATTGATTTCAATTATCTGTTTAGGACTGTACTTTTTGTTTCTTTCTTCAGGAAATCAAACCTTTCCCTCACCCTCCTGCATCCCAGAGGTCTTTTTTTTCCTCCTGACTTTCTCTGCACATCACATTGTATCCTTCAGTGCCAATGAGCCTCAATTATTCAACCTCTTAATTATTCAAGCAATAGGTCCATCCTCATCCATAGCCTATCAGCTTCCCACAGGGACATGGTTAAAGGGTTCTATGAAAAAAGCCCACAGGAAAAAAAAAACATGGTCATAAATGCTCACAGGGAAAAAGCCCACATGGAAATAAGCCCACATGGGAAAAAGCCCATACACCAAAAAGCCCACACTGAAAGAAGCCCACATGGAAAAACAGCATGAAAAGTGCCATAGATATTTATAGTTGTGGATAAGCATTCATCTCCATTTATGAGAATGAACAGGTATTACCTATATTTTATGTTGTTATTTTAGGATTAAAACATGTCATATTCATATGCAACAATTTGTGTTGTGTTTTGATCAAGTATAATCTTAATATAATAATTCCCTTATGTATTGGCCATTTCCAGCTCTCCCATTGAATGTGCTGTGTGCTCCATCAGCCATTGGGCCATCAATCGCCACTCGAGAGTAATCACGTGCCATTGGCTGGGTGCTGGGTTCGCTCCACTTCCCCGCCCACTGCCACCTCAGCCATTGTTCCCTGTCAGAATAACTGCCAAATGGCTGTCTCTCCTGATGAAGACACTTCTGCTAGGCTCCTGTGGGACTAACTTTTCCTTCAGTGGCTGTTGCTAGGTAACCAAGCTTGGTTCTGTCAGTAAAAAGACAAAGGAATGAAGCCCTTTCCAGGTCTTTGAGGGGATGAATGGTTATTTCACAATTATTAATATCTATGGCGTTTTACATGGTATTTTCCCATGTGGGCTTCTTTCTGTGTGGGCTTTTTGGTATATGAGCTTTTTTTTCTGTGTGGGCTTTTTTCTTGTGAGCATTTAGGACTCTGGGTTTTTTTCTGTAGGCTTTTTTCATGTGGGCTTTTTTTCCAGTCACAGGATTAAAGCTAGGCTTACCAGTTGCCCACTTCTGATGAGTCTGCCCTCCCATCCCCTGACTGGTGGAACAAAGGTCCAGGGGCAGAAAAGATGTTGCGTGACATCTGACATCACATGTGCCTGAAACTCCAGTTGTGATGTAAGCACACCTGAGGACAACCACAGCATTTCTGAACATGGCTGCATCAGATCCAAGAGGTTAAGAGAATGAGATTTCACAGATTTCATGATACTATTTCAGCTCCACCCCACCCCCTAAAACTCCCAGGGATGTCCTGACACCTGTAGGTGGAGCATCTTCCATAAGAGGAATATAAAGATGGAAAAAAATTCTGGCCTTTCTGAAAAAGTTAGATTCAAGTTTCTTCTATCTGATAGAAATCCCAAGATCACCTACCAAGTAGCCAGTTTCTGTATGGGGATACTTGGGTTATGGAAATTTTATGGTAGTTAGATATTAGGTAGTTATGGTAGACATTAGATTAAATTTTAATCTGCTTTTAAAGTTTTATTGGTGTATTTTAAAATTTTAGGATCTTGTAAAGGTGTTCTTCTTTCCTGTATGACTAGTCTAAGTACTGTAAGAATAAACGGAACTGAAAAATTGTGACACTTTGTTTTGAAAAATGCTGGAAAAGATAGTGCAGGCATGATGTGTGTGCTATGTGCCATCAAGTTGTTTCCAGCTTACGGTGACGCTATGAATGAATAACTTCCAAAATGTCCTATAATTAACTGCCTTGCTTAAGTCCTGCAAACTGAAGGCCATGGCTTTTTCATTGAGTCAACAGGCTCAATAAAAGTATATAATATGAAGCTTGTTGCACAGAAAAAGAACTTTTCTCCATGTCATATAATCAGGGGTCATTTTGTGGAAAAAGAGGTGCAGGAGCTCATTGGCATAACTCATTAGCATAACATTTGCATATGCCACACCCCCTGACATCACCGGAAGTGTGTCAGAAGGCAACACCCACCACTCAGGCTCCACCCTAAAAATCTCCAGGTATTTCCCAACTCGGAGCTGGAGAAAAACTCTTCAAAACCGCCTTGAAATGACCCCTGAAAAGTCACCAGAGAAAGTCTGGAAATGGAGAGCTCGGTTACTCTTAGGATTCTCTTGTAAGAGTATATTTTTGCCCCTGCCTTTACTCCAAGGAACTCTGAGTGGCATACATGATACTCTGTTCTCCTCCACAACTATGTGAGGCAGTTTAGGCTGAGAGTGTTTCATTTCATGTTGGTCTATGGCAGCAGAACAAAAGGGAAGTCCAAGAACATTTGTTCCAGCATGAGGTTTGCGGAGTCAGCGCTCATTTTTTCAGATGCTAAGAGGCTCAAGGTCATCCACTGAGTTTCACGACAAGTGGGGATTTTGATCTGGGTCTCCCTGGCCCTACTCTAACACTCTAGAAACTATGCCATAGTGTTTTTTCATATGCTAGCTTGATGAAGTTGTGGAGTAACTGCGCAACTACTTGCCCTTAGCGAATGTTACGCACTAGAGACCTTCCTGGCCCATACCACTCCCTGTACGCCCAGGAAAAAGCACGTGTCTTGAACAGCCCGCACATGCATGATGAATGAAAGAGAAACCCAGCCTGCAGGCTCCACTGCACTGATGCCAGCCAACAACAACAAGCCAGGAAGATGGGGTGGGTGGGAAGCTAGGAAACGTAGTCACATGAACACTACGAAATAGCTTAGGTCTTCTCATGGGGTGGAGCCTTTAAGTTAATCATGATGAGGGCTCCAGTTCCCCTTAGCAGGAAGCACCAAAAGGCTTTTTTAATTAAGTGGGAACGTCCGACATGTAGGTGCACTCGTGCATCCATAGCAGGGAGGCCAGTTAGTGGGAGGGGTTCCTCCTTCATCCCCCCCCGGGAAGGTTGATCTGTGCATGCACATTGCCATGATACTATCTGAGCTCTTTCCTTTCCTGTGCGAGGTAAGTAGTCACCTAGTGGCACTTGCCACATTCCATCTAATCAACCACTCATGCAGTTGGGTTTTTTTTGGGGGAAGCAACAGTTGGAATGAGTATGAGGGAAGGAGTGGCATGCAAGAGAGAGACAGAGATTCCATTAGGCCAGGCATAGGGGAGCCAAAGTCGGCCCGCCGAGGGGCTCCTCCTGGCCCCGGGATCTTCCTCCCGACTGGTGTTGTTGACACAAGGCCCAGTCCTGAGGGCTGCATTTCTCTCTGGCCAGGGGGGGAAGGCCTTGCCTTGTTCTCCTGGGTGGGGAGATGGTTTTGTCTCACTGGCTTTCCCGGCATGTGGGAGTGGGGGCAGTTGGAAAACAGCATGGCCACCCCCGTCCCCCAGCCTCCTCTCCGCCTGGGCAGCCTTGATGCCCCCTGGTTGTGCGCATGGTGTCTTGCCTCTGCCAACGTGGGCAGGTCCTGGGTCCCAAAGAGGGCAGAAGAGGGTGCTGCCGCTGCTGCCATATGAGCTTGTTACTCTCAAAATGCCATTCCGGCTCGTTCCGCATCGAAATGACCCCTGCATATAATCCTGAAATTCAAGGACATCTGAGGAATCCTGTTGTCAATAGACAAACCAAAGTATTTGTTCATGAAACAGAAAGCAGTTTATGGACTTCACTTTCACAGGATGTAGTAACAGACTTTAAACTATAGTTCAAAGGGGAACCATTTGTCTGATTCGACCAGTATCATCTGAAGAATCCTTTCAGGTGTGGTGGATAAAGGTTACCCCTCAGTCCTACTCAATAAGTAGATCATTTATTGCTTTCAGCTTGGAGAGATCCACTTGCAGATGGGGAACACTGTGGGAGGGGCCTCATTTAGGTCTCATTCTATGTGTATTGGTTGTAGTCTTCCATACTAATATACTAAGGCTTTCCAAATGGGTGAGGGGGTGGAACAGAAACTAGCTCTTGAGAACTCTTTTAAACATATATACACATATATATCTCACACTCTTCTTATGTTCTAAGAGATCCTCAGCCAAGTTTATGGGAGAAGAAATACTGTACAGGTAGATCTAAATTGTGGTGGACCTTCAGACCTGTCAATGCACCTCCTGGCAAGGACATTGTGAACCTGAAAAGAGAGTACATGTCTAAGTGATTTGTGCTGGGTAAGTTCCTGAAGTGAAAGGGAATTGATGCTGTTGACAGAATGACCTAGAAGATGCCAAAGAGGAAAACAGTTGAAGATTCTGCGAGAGAAGAGTGTCCAGTTACTCTTTATTGCTTATAAGAGTAGCTATTTTTATGGATTAAAAACTGCCTAATGCCTTTTTCCTCTTGGGAATTTATCACTGCTCAATCATTTGCACTCTGGATAATGGTTCTGCAGTATCATCTAAATGTTATAAAGGGGCTCCTAGTTTAGCATGGCCTGAAGCTCTTGATTTATCTTTGCACGTCTCTCCTTGCAAGTACACGTTTATCTTGCAATGACACTGTGCAGTCCATCCACTTTTCAGGTTTTTCCAGGCCACCAACAGTGTGATCCTAGAACACTTTCCTAGGAGGAAACTCTATTTCAGGGGTGTCAAACTCATTTGTTACAAGGGCTGGACCTGACATGAATGCCTCTTTGTTGGGCCAGGCCATGTGTGCCATAAAACATAATACTAGGTACTGGAGACAGAAACTGTATAAAGGACAGCAGCTGGTAAGCTCCAAGTTGGTGTTTCCTAACTGCAAGGCCCCCTGGGGTGGGGTGGGGGTGCAGAGGAAAACTCACAGAGGTGGACCAGGGAGACAGCAGTGCCGTGCTGGGTAGATGCTTCCACAATATTTGACTGGTGCAGGCAAGGTTGTTCTGCTGCGCTAAAGCCATAATGGAGTGGCTCTGCCCACTCTGCTCAGCACTCCCTCCCTTGCATCAGTTCCTCGTGGGCCGCATAAGAGCCCTGGACGGGCCTGATCTGGCCCCCGGGCCTTATGTTTGACACCCCTACTCTATTTAGTAGCCCCCTAAGTAGCCCCATTTAGGATAGTGCTGTAAATCACTTAACGCTGGGATGTTTGGGGAAATGGGTAAAGAGACAGTCCTGTTTAAATTATAAGATTGCAATGTTTGTAGAAATGAGCAACTGGCAGGGATAATGAACCAGCTGTTTGGAGTTACAAAGATGAGGAATGGGGCAATTGACTAGTTAGTAAGCAGAAAGGGAAACTGAACTATATCTCTTATTCTGAAAAAAAAAAGGACAGAGCAATTTAGAGGAGCAGGTGATTTGATGCTGGAGACGCCTTCTAAATTCAGGGGAACCAAACGAAATATATGCAAAGTGCCATGATTTGATTTGATACATTTACTCACTTTATTTATGGAGCCTCTTTGTCACTGAGATACAAAATGGATGAGATACGATACAAAAAAACAATTCAAGCAGGATGCATAAAATATTCTGTAAACAATGCAATAGGACTAGGATTGCTAAATTAGAAAACAATGCAAACAATAAAAGTATAATATATGATATACAAGGCAGGGAATGGGTTAGAAAAGGAAAGGAAAAGACAAGACCAAGATTATACATACAAATACAACATGCAGTGAAATAGCCTACAACCCTCTTTCCTTTTTTTTAAAAAAGGCCTCCCAGAACATTTCTGGCTGCGGACAGACTGGCAGTATGAAGCACGAGGGAGGCGGAGCAAGTTGTGCCAGGGATTCCCGGTCGCACTGTACCTACTGATGTGGGAGCATACTGGGGAGGAGGCGCCAGGGAGTGTTCACACTGTTGGCCCGCCCCTGGTGGAGGCGCGGCTGTAAGTGGCTTTTTTTCACTCCAGCAACATGCACCTATGTGCATAGACACTTATGCGCATCCCTGTGGGATCAGCCGGTTCGCATTATCAATGTGTGCACACTTCCGGGATGCATGCCCACTTCTGGCTTTCACCTGTTTTTTTTTTTTTTTTTTAATGCGGTAGGGAACAGTACAGTACAGGGGTATTTTTTTAACGCGGTAGGCTTGAGTACAGCTGGGGAACGCCTGACAGCTGTGGCTGTGTGAACTGGCCCCTTTAATCTGTTTGTGAAATGTGCCTATATTGGGCCAAACTGCCCGTCTGAACTCAGTCTCTGTTTCTGCAGAATAATGTGCATGGGGGACTTCCTGAGCTCCTCAGGCAGGCCATTCCACAAGGTGAGAATCACAGCAGAGAAAGCCATCCACGGGGTGGCACTTTCAGAAGGATTTGCTCAGATGAGCAAAGTTAGCTCTGGACTACAACCACCGGCCATTTTCCCAGCTCTCTGTAGCTATCCTCATTACCACTTTAACTCCTGGCACTGCTCTAATAGCGACCCCTAGCATTTCACTGTTTACTGCTTCAAAACAGTCATCTTCAAATACTGAAAACATAGACTCCTGAAATTTTTTGTTTTGCTTGCTTTCCCTTATGGCTTGGCTCGCTTTCTCCAGTCTCTTTTGACCTGTTTTGGTCAGCAGGAACTTTCAATTAGTAGGCCATGCAAGAACCTGGAAACAGAAAGCTGTCTCTTCAGCATCGCCCAACAGAACAGCCTTGTTCGAACAATATTGCAAAGCACTTTGCAAATCAAACATGATGGGTAAGTGCTAAAACATGGTGCAGTAGTAATGTATGCCTATAAAAATGAAGTATATAGTTTAAAAATACCACAGGGTTCTAAGATATATATACATATCATTCAACAAGATAGGTCTTTCATGCCCTAGTCTTAACGTTAACAATGGCAGAATTATATGCAAAAGGGTCATTAGCAGGTCCCCCGAATGCTCATATTTTCCGAGCATGTGGTTTTGAGTGATGAATGATTTTGTGTTATCACAAGAGGCTGTACTCATTGGCCCTCCCTAGCTCTCAAATCTCTATGATTACAGCTGTGCAAATAAAACTATGGAATCTCATTTTTAATATCTCTGAAACTACACCTGCTACCATCAATAATCACATTATGAAGCCCACTCTGCTTTCGTTGTGACTCTTATAAACAGCCAGTCCCCCAACTCTCTGCTTTGACATGTTTTTTAAAGGAAGAGGAATGGCAATTCAAGCTGTCATTTGCCCAATGGTAAGAATGCAACAAGAGGACCACAGTGTAAATGGTAGAAAATATTAACACTAAAGCACTGTGTAATAAACGATAATGTAATCTTAAATCCACTAAAAAAATTGGGTTTTTTTTCTTCCAATATACTGGTATTTATAATTGCAAAGTAAATTAAATAGAAGACATTCAAGAATCCCCCCCCCCAAAGGGTTATAGGTTGACATGAAAGTCTAGATGAGATGAAGATGCAGGAAATTAGTAAGACAACGAGAGCCATTGTTGACTCATTTCTGCTGCCTTCCTCAGGTCTTACTAGGAATATATTATTCTACAAGTGCAAAATTTAAAAAAAGAGTAATGGTAAAAAAAACCCCTACCTAATGCTTTCAATCTGTTACTTTATTATTACTTTATCTGTTACTTTATTATGTTGTTATATTTATGGTTTTAAGAATTTTGTGCATTAATAGTTTCTATATTTTACATTATTATATCATATTGTTTTATACTGTTTGCGTAAGCCACCCTGAGCCGGACTGCTGGGAAGGTAGGGTAACAATCTAATAAATAAATAAAATAAATAAATATATATTATAAGCTTCAGCAAATTCATCAAGTAATGCCGAAAAAGGTCAAAAAGAACTTACTATACTGGCCATATAAACACTAATACATTTTAAGTACTAATACATTTTGAATAATGCAGTAACCTCCTCATTCAATTCCTTATCTCTTAGAAAAGAGAGGGACTCACCAATGAAATTCTCAGAAACATGACGCTCTGCCTAACAAAATTCACAACTGGCAGGGATTCTCTTGTCTGTATGCTGAGAATTCTCCTCTTATACACTGACTGAGAGGAGCCAGAAATTAGTAAGTTAGGGACCTGTGGAATACAAAAACCTCCTGCTTTATTTTTGGATGATGAAGAATTCCACATGAAGTGGATTGCAATCTTAAACCTCAGGGGGTGGCTGACCAAAGTGGTGGTACTTGTGCTGTTCCAGATGTTGTCTCCTGGGCACATCTGCTGTCCCCCCAAGACTCCTAGGTACAGTGATGTGGTGCACCACCAGCTGCTTAGGAGCATATCTTGGTAGGCTATATGTATATGTGCCTTTCTAGCTGCACATCACTCCCACCACAGCCTAGGTGCCTCTTTGGGACCACTCTAAAACACCTACTGCTGTTCTGACCTGGCCATCTCATCTGCCAGGAGTCCCCCCATGTCTTAGGTTGGTTTGGCTAAACAACTACTTCCTATATGCCATATGCCACAGGTTTGGTGCTGAGCCAAGCCTGCAGTACAGCTTGAGACCAGTGCAATGCCACTAGCAGCCTCTTCTGAGAGCATCTGTTCTAGCCTCAGGCTCTGGCTGGTCTCCCCAAGAGTTAGGACTTACCCTGCAGTTGGCCACTGAGCAGGGTCTGGGCTTTAGGAGCAGTGGCCTTGCAAAGTAGTTGATCCAGCAAGGTCATCTTTCCAGGTCTCAGCTTAAGGAGGCTGGGAGGTAATTGAGCCCATCTGTATTGCTGAGAGGTGCTGGAGTTCCTGAGGTGGCTCTGCACACCAGCCAGGATCCTGCAAGGACTTGTCCCTCAATGCACTGCTCTAGCTCTACCCTGTTATTGCATGCAATCAGCCTGGCTCGTCACCTTGGTGCCACTTCGGCCCAAGGCTTCTGCTGCTGGCATTCCTGGGAGAGGGTCCTGGGGGAGCTCCAGAGCTGGGCTTGAGTCCTGCATGACAGAGAAGTGGTGACTATCTCCAGGGCTGGTGGAGAAGTTTCCCTTGCAAGCTCTGGCAGGGCAGCCTCTGGTGCTGAGGAGGTATCATCTACAGGTGGCTCTGCAGTGTCGGCCCCTTCCTGGTCCCCCAGGTCTTCCTCAGTCACTGATCTTGGCTCCTCCCCTAGGGATTCTGAGTCAGCCTTTGAGTAGGCTGGAGGGGCTCATGACACCACCTCTTCTTGAGCCTCACTAACTGAGGGAGTGGTGGCCCCACACATGACAACGATGACTTTGGTCCAGTTTCTGAGCCTCTGGCAGGCTTCTGGGAAGTGCCTATGCTGCCAAAGTGGTGTGCAGTGATGGTGACAACTGTGCTGGCTGCTTGTGTTATGCAGCTGCATGCTGCTTCTCCCGGTGGGTGCCTTGTCAAGACCTGGGGTGAGCTGAGGCAGTGGCTGAGGAGGGCTAAGGAGCAGTCTGCTGCTGCCTGAAACATGGTGGTGTGGAGCCTATGCATCCAAGGAGCCAAGCAGTGCCCCTCTTGGCTGGACTGGCTGGCTACCTCCCCCAGATCCCTGAATGCTGCTTTGGGACTCGGCTGATACACTAAGTAGTGTAGTGCCACCACTGCCTTCTCCAAGCGCACCCTGTACTGCTTCCACTACCTCCTCCTCTGCTACCTAGGGCTCCTCTCCTTGTTGGGACAGCCTGGTACAGCTCAGCCTGCCTAATGGTGCCATCACCGCACAACCAAATCCCTTCTTACTATCAGGGTGGGTACCTCTTCAGGCTTGACCCCATGGCTCAGCAGCCTGTCCCCATGAACCCATGGCTCAGCAGCAGTCACAGGTTACTCAGGTCTGGAGGAGGAGAGCATACTTGTGGTGGAGTGAAGAGTGTGTTTTCCTCCATTCCATTCCTGTCCCATGAGTCAGTATTGGCAAAATTGAGGGGAAAATACCACAATGAAAGTGAATAAAATATAGCCAAGCCTAACATCAGACCAAGAAATTGCACAGAACTGGGCACTCATGAGCCCATTCTTTCAAATTCCACCTCCTGCAAAGCTATTCCATCTGCATTACTTCAGAAACCAGTACACGAACAGTGTGTGTGGGGGGGCAACCCCTCTGAGTCCTGCCCCCCCCCCCGAAGGGGCTTCAGGAGACACACCCTTATCACAATAGTTAAATCCAAACAACAAGGAGAAAAGACTAGTGTCACAGGAATCCCAAATATATGATTCGCTCCTTACACTATGAATCTTGTGGTCGGTTGAAATTGCTGAAATCAGGTTCCACTCACACAGCCGGCAAACTGAAGAAGTCAAAGGAAACACATCTTCCAAATATCTAGGATGGGCGTCTTTGCAAAGGCTGTTTGAAATACGTTATGACTATGTGGACTCCTCCTATCAAGTTATCCAGTTACACTGAATACATGGACTTTATGTCTTATCTTCAAAGGAGGAAATATTGCATCTTATGCCTTAATATACTTACAGTATGCATAAATGTTGTTGTGACACCACCAACTTTATAATTGCTTAATATATTGTTTTGGCCATCTTTGATGGTGTTTTCTACTAGTGGAATTTGTATATCTGGGATTCTTATTACAATAGGAGCTGCTCAAGAACCACCTCCTTCCAGATATCCCTGTGTGACAACTATGGTCATCAGGTAGCTTTCTGTTGGCTATCCCACCACTTAGTGTGGCCTGTCCGGCATCAACCAGAGCCTAGGCCTTTTCCAGAAGGCCTAGTGGAATGGGCTCCTTGAAGATGTGAGAGGGTCCCCCTCCTCAAAGATTTCCAGAAGGTGCTTGTAAGGCTTACCTGCTTGCCAGAGCTTTTGAGGAGATTTGAATAGCAGGCATCTTTTAAGGAGGGGAGCTTGGAGAAATGTGGGGGTTTCCTATTGTACTTTTGGTTTTTAACTGAAAATGTTTTTAGGTATTATTGTAAACTGCCTCGTACCATGAAGAAAGCCTGGGTATTTTAATGTTTAAATAAATAAACTGAAATGTGGATAGAAATTGAGGGTGAGTGGTTCACACACTGGCTGAGTTCAGACTGGCAATTTGCCCCGCTATAGCCACGTTTCCCAAGCTGATTAAAGGGGCGTTCACACAGGCACATCTGCCTGGTGTTCCCCAGCCACAGGCAACCCGTGCTGTTCCGCTTCACTCCCGGGATTAAAAGGTACCTGTTGAAAGTGGTAGCAAATCCTGGAGAGTGCCTTTATCCCGCTGCATTCCACTTCCTGGAAGTGTGAATGCTCAGCCGAAAAGCCGGGAGCAACCCGTGTTGCGCATAAGGCAGCAGCGATATGATTGGCTGTGCTCCGCTCTACCACCCAATGCAGTGCCAGTGCAACGGGATCCTCCCCAAATCAGCTGGATGCCTATGTGTGTAGGAGCGTATGAGCGTATATGTGCTCATGCGCTCATACACACATAGGCATCCAGCCGATTTACCAGGAAAAAGCCGTTTACAGCTGCGCCTCCAGGCCAGCAGTCTGAACGCTCGTGTGCGCCTTCTCCCAGTACGCTCCCGCATCAGTCGGCTCTGTGTGACCGAGAAAACCCGGAACAGTTTGTTCCGGGGCTTTTTGCCCACAACTGGCTCCCGCTTCAAACTGCCAGTCTGAACTCAGCCACTGTGCTTTCAGGCAAGTTTTATTGACATTCAAGCTGAGGCAAAAAACTGGCCATCTGTGGAAAGCTCAAAACTGACTCCAAGTATAAAATGCTTAATATATGCAAACATGCATGAAGACCGAATGCCAACTCCTGTTGCAAACCAGTATCTAACCAGCTGGTCGTGTCAGCTCTGAGAGGATTTTGGCCAGGGTTGCTGTCATGATCTGTGCAGGACGGAGACAGGGCCTAGAGGCCTAAACTATAGGAGGGGCCTGTCTGGCAGGGTGGTGGCAGCGGAAGGCGGCGACCCGCTGGGGTCATGACAGTTGCTTTGCTTGTTCTTGTATCTCTGGCTATTCTTGGCCCTGGGGAAAGCATGGCATTCCTCTCCACACCATAGGGGGAAAAATGGAGGATGGCTAAGAGTGCCTCATTCAGGGGCCCATAGAATTGGATTTTTTGGTCCAATTAGCTTGAAATTTGGGGGTTATCTAAAGGAAAGCTCTGCTGCAATTTTAGTGAAGTTTTCTCAAAAAAGAGAGAAAAAGAGCCCCCCCAATCCTCCAAAAATATTCTCCATAGAAAATTTGGAGTCATATAATATTGGAATAACTCCCCCCACACACACATACATACTGAAACAGTATTAGGAAACCAGGAATACTGATTTTCTTTTTGGTTCTCTGATATCTAGATTTTAAAAAACGCCTCCCCCCAGCTGCATATTCCTAGAAACAACTACTTCACGTGGTATGTTCCTGTCAAGACTGACCTGCCTTGGTCTAATAGAATTGTTCCACATGTGTGTTTGATCGTACAATTACACAGCCAAAGTTCCTTGCCTGTCCATTATCCTTCCCCTAAGCCACAAACATTAGCTTTCCTGGGTGGGGGTGGGATTAACCAGCCATAGGAAATGGTGTTTAAACTAAGAATAGCATTTAGCTGGAGCCTGTCTTTCTTGTATTCATTGTAGCCAATCCTCCCAGAGTTTACCGTAGCCCCTGTAAGAAGAGCTCTGTAAACTCTTGGAGGATTGGCTACATTAGGGGTGTTTCACCTAATATGCAAAGGAGTTCCTGCTACAAAAAGAGCCCTGGCTAAAATAAAGATTGTTGTTAATCTGGAAACATAACTTGGGCTGTGATCACACAAACTAAATAATCCACTTTCAATGCACTTTTGAATTGGATTTTGCCAGTTCACACAATAAAAATCCAGTTGGAAAGTGCATTGAAAGTACACTGAAAGTGGATTATTTGGTGTGTGTGACCGCAGCCTTGCTCTGTCTTTAGTTGAGGCTTCTTCAGAGTCGGTGTCCTGTGTAAACATACGCCCCAAAGCAGACTATTTTTTAAAAAAAGAAAAGAAAAAGCTTGTGTTGTTCCAATAGAACAAAATGACAGGATAATAAACTTTTTTTTTTTTTAGGTTAGAAAGCCCCCCCAACCCCATTTTCTCCTCCAAATAAGGGTATTCCTTTACTGGCCTCATTTATTAAGTACACCAACACTACTTCATCATCCAGCCATGCCAGCAAATTCCCAGTTCAACATAAGAAGAATAAAGTTTCCATGCAGATGAATTATCAGCTCTTTCTTAGATTACTACATTTAGAGTTATCTCCCAAATAAGTGAAAGGGCACAAGAAGCACTGCTGTTCTACGATGAAATAGAAACTGCCTGCTGAGTGTGCAACGCCAGCGTTTTCTTGCCTTTGCTGTGAAAATGGCCATGTCTACTCCTCAAGTCATTTAAAACATCAAAGCAAGCAGCAGCTCCTGGTGGGGATTTGATTCTGTGTATAGCAGAACAGACACTGATCTATCCACATAAGGATGAAGCAACGGAGAACAGTTAAGTTCCTCTTCTAAATCTGGTGCCATTCAGTAACCATTTGTGTAGTGACTGAGCCTGACCTGCCATCAGCCCTCTCCCATGATACTTTCCACTTATGCTGTTGGTGGCAGCTTCACGTCTTTGTCTTTGCTGCAAAACCAGCTCTGTTTCCACAACATCTACCCTACAGCTGGTGATCATTATACAAGCTGCATCGCTAACGTACTGGCAGGGCATTGGCCCACTACCGCAGTCACTTCACCCAGCCGGTAACCCCAATTGTCAGGTTTAGGACATTGCAGTCCTGACCTCCAAACACCCAGCAGAAGTGCAGAGTGGAGCAGCCAGTTTCAACAAGTGTTCTTATGGGATGTGGAATCCCCGCCCCCCCCGAAATATTTTTTTTAAAAAAGTATAGCCATTGATTTATTTTTTTTTCTCTTACAAAATGAGCATTCTCTTTATTTTCTCTTTGATTTCTTTTTTGTAGTTTTATGTTACACCTCTATGCAGCCTTTTGTAACTTCGCCCTCCCCCCTCCTTTTTGAAGTTACGCATGACAGGGTGCTCTGGCAGGATGGTAAGAAGGTTTGGAAAGACTCTGAGCATCTGCAGAATAATTTTTCTTTCCTGCCGCTCCTCTCTTCAGATTTCTCTTTTTATCAAAATGGAATTGATTCAAAACACACTCCGGATTCTTTTTTTTAAAGGAAGATAAATCCATTGGTTTAAGGGAGAAATTGGGTAAAGAAAAATTCAGAGAATTCTTCTTATCCACACTAGCTTCAACTCTGTTACAGCAAACAGAAGATCAGATTCAACACTTAGCAGTGAAAAACAGTGAGATAAGGTAACACAGCTTGCTGCTTCAACAAAAGATCTCGGGGTTGTTCTTCAGACACTGGATCCTGTCTCCTGGTGCTTTCGGCAGCCAATCCAGCTTCCTTGCCTGTGTCCATCTTCTCTGACAGCAAGCCTACTTAGTTACTAGTCTATGGCAAGGTACATGAAGTATGTTGACGTGAAGGGCTATGAGGACAGTTAGTGGCTCCAGCATAGAGGACCCTATGCATTTTTTCCATTACATCAAAAGGACTGACATATTGTTAGCACAACATAGATTCCAACCAACACTACCAAAAGCTATGTGAAATTAATACCACAATTTTTGGGGGCTACACCTGCTTGAGTCCACCGTGCTGCCATCATGTTCTGATCCAGTGAAGTGCTACAACATCATTCAATATAGGCTGCAGTCACACACAGAATTAGCGGTGCCATAGGTGCAAATGCTGGGTGGATTTTAAGGGCATGATCACATGAGAGCATCTGCCAAGCCTCCTGCCCCCCATCGGCAACCTGTTTTGCTCCACCACAGAAGTGGGGTAAAAAGACACTAGCGAAAGTCTGGTAGCAAACAGGTTGCTACGGGCCAGGAATGGACTTTCCCTGTGTGATCACTCCAGCGCACTCCCAGGATGTTGGGATGGACTGATCAGCCCATCCCGACTGTATGCCATTGTTTTTTCCCCCATTTCAGTATGCGCATCATTGCACACTGCATAGGGAGCACTCAGCGCGGAGATGTGAATCATTGATCCCTCATTGAAGCACACCGGAAACACACAGCAAAAAAAACAAACCCAATTCACCCATGGTTGCATCTGATCACGCAGTGGCAGGTTGCCCCCACAGCTCCCAGGGACTGTGTGATTGTGCAAATGTGGGTCAAATTGCTACAGAGCAAATAGCCTCACTCCCCCCCGTGTTATCCCACGCATCTGACCACAACCATAGATTCTTTTTTTGTCTTTTATTGCAACCTGAGCACCTGCAGTATCTGAATGCTAGTGTAGTGCTGTGACTCAAGTGTTCAACTAGGACCCGGTAGATCCAGTTTTGAATCTCCAGTCTGCCACGGAAGCTCGCTAGGTGAGCTTAGGCCAGTCAGACACTCTCAGAGCCGCTGTGAGGATAAAATGGCAGTGAAGTGAAGAGACTGGCATAAGTTGCTATGGGTCCCCATTGGGGACAAAGGCAGGGTGTGACTTAGCAAAGTAAATAAATAAATAGTAAATAGTGACAAGCCCGACGAAGCAATAGGAATGATTTTTGAATTTTGCACCCCCCACTGTTTTCATTCCCAAATCCTCCTACTGATTTAACTTTCCCTTTGGGCAGATCAAATTTGTAATTATTTATTTGCAAATCATTTTTTTTTTGTATTGGTTCCTATCCCCCTCCTCCACAAAATATATATATTTCTCAGTGTTATCTGAACAGCAGTATATCAGCTTTCCACATTATACTGATCTTATGCATATAAACAATACATATTATCTGGATAAATACCACGTAAGTAGCATTTAGCAACCCTATTATGTGTATATACAGTACAAAAAGATCAACAAAGCCGGCAGCAGAAAGTGGAGAGCTTTAATAGAAATGGAAATGAATGTAAAAAGAAATTAAATAGGGAGCATTTGCTTACCCCGGAGAAGCTGACATTTTGCTTCCACATGAAGTGAAAAACTATTGAAATTACTGTTTTGAGCTATAGTGCAGCCATGATTTCTTAGAGGCAATAAAACAGATGAGACAAGCCTCTGACACACAGAGAGAGTTGGTCTAGACAGTTTCCACAGGGACAGTTCTCCCTGTGCCTGCACTTGTATTCTGCCGCTGCTTTCTCTCATTTCTGCAGATGTTTTTGCAGTCCCAGGAGCAAAAATGCAGTTCGCCACCTATTGCAGTGGAGCATGAGATTTCCCAGAAACAGGGAAGTCTGATGCTGTGGGGCAACAGGGGACAAACTGTGTTTTTGTACCTGGGACTGCAAAAACATCTGTAGAAATGAGGGAAAGCAGCAAAGGAATACAAGTGCAGGTGTGAGGAGAACTGTTCTGCAGAATATTTCTTGGAGAAACCTTGACAAGCTTTACAAACCTTCACTCCTATCTTTATGTAGACAACCAGCCATATATGGAAAGAGCCCTTTCACCCATAAAATGCCTTTCCATTATCTGTTGTGCTCAGCAATTATACTATTCCAAATAAGGCAGCCAATGCTGAGCCTGAGGTCGGTCGGGGCAGGTACTGGCTCCACTCCTCTTTCTGTTTTCCTCAACAAGTCCTGCTGCTCCTCTCCCAAGTCAGCCAGCAGAGTGCCGAGAAGACGATCAATTGGGGGTGAGAGGGCTGGGGGAGGGAGGGGGAGCTGAGGATCAGGGGAAGGGCCCGCAAACACCATGGGGGGTGGGCCCCTTGATAACTACGGGCCTTAAGCCAACTAAAACACAGCCTTTGCTAGGTGGCAGACATGCCAACACCTCACCATGAGCCCACCACTTCTAGCCACAGAGCATGAAGGGAGACCCATGCCCAAGGTCTATAACAGGCCACCCACAGTCCCCACCCGAGGTCCATACCAAGGAATGGTTCATGCGAAGTGCACCAACCCCCCAGACAAAAGGGGGTCTGTCACTTGGTGTTCCCCTGTATAATAGAAAACAGGCCAGATTTCTGCCACCAACAAGGGTCAAGCCTCTGCTTTGAACCTTGGCCCCAAACAGCGGTCGACAATCTGCCTCAGCCCTTGCTGAAGATCTTCCAGGAATATCCTGTTCCCGATATCAGAAAGGTGCATATCATCAGCTCGATACAAATGGGCACACTCCTTCACAATGCCAGGGTGCTGGAGTACAAAACCAAAGCCACCCCTCATGGCATTCCCCAACTCCCAGTTGGCCTTTTTACGCACCCACTCTATGGCTTGAGGGTAACATGCCCATTTCCACACCCAGCAGGGCAAAATGTCTGACTATACCAGGTAGACATTGGACCACCACGCCACAATGTCCCACATGTCATCCTGCACTTGCAGGATCAACACCTTCCCCTTGACCATCCCTAAGTCATTACCACCCAGGTGAATGACCAGGATGTAAGGAAGGGGACCATCCCTCTCAACAAATAACAGGGGCATAAGCCCAGTCCAGTGCAGGCCCCATCTAACAAGCTACTCAATGATGGCACAATTGCTCAGGCCCAATTGGGAACCCATCTTCGATCTTTCTGCATGATGACCTTCCCAAAAGACCATCCTGTGCCTGGCAATGAGAATGAGAAGCCTCCATGCTGGCTCCAATGAACCTAGAACCAAAACAGCAACGAAACACCATCATAAAAGGAACACACATTAGGGGGCCACCAAGGGCCGGACATAGGACTTATAAGCTGCTGAATGCCACCGCCCAACCTTCTGGATGGCCTTGCTGGAGTAGCCCATGGTGGTGGCAGTGGATGCCATACCAATCCTGAAGGAATGAGTGCTGAAATAGACACCAGACATAACCAGCTTTGTCAAGGCCCTTGAAGTCACCACCCAAAATTGAAACATGGTCAAAGGTGACTTGTCAAAATGTCAGAACAGGGGGCCATCCTCTGCACCCTGATGGTCCATATACTGACACAGGGCCCTAACAGGACAGAGGTCCCCATCCACACAAACACCCAAGGCGATCTCGCTCCCTTTACCTTTCTCGTCGGTTTTGGATCACCTCACTCAGATCAGAAGTCCCTTCCCTTGAAAAGAGACATCTCCTAACTGTAGTGCCCTCCTTAAGGGGTCAAGCCTGGATTGCTGAACCGGCTCGCTGACCAGAAAAATACTGAAAAACATGGTCAGCACGGTAGCGTGGAACAAGAGAATTTCAAAATCTGAACTACAAACCTGGGCCCATGTGCTAAACAGCCCCTTCAACACTCCAGGTGAAATGGGCTGCCTCAAATCCCAGTGGGAGCTGGCCTTCTGCGCCCAACCCTCTAACATTTTCTGCAATCGAAACTCTGGGCCTTACTATGAAAGGCTAATCCCACTAGCTGATGATCCACAGGTATTGGCCATACATCCCACAGCCCGACCTGCCCCCTAAATGCCAGAAACTGTTGAACCGTGCAGCCATAAGCCCTCTGCATACTTGGTGCTAGCGCCAGCCCAATGGCCCTGTTAGCTTCGACCTGCCAAGCTGCCATAGAACTTGAGGCATCCTGGACAGGTGGGGATCCGCCTCCGGGGCCAGTTGGTGAAACTTCCCCATCTGTTTATGAGTCACAGCATCCACCACCCCGTTATTCACCCCCAGGACATGCTTGGCAAGGAAAAGAACATTCAACTGCAAACAGCACAACGTGAAAAGGCAAACTAGGCCCATAACTCTGGAAGAATTGGAGGTCAAGGAGTTGATGACTTGAACCACTGCCAAGTTGTCACACCAGAAGTGTACTGAGCTATTGGCCAGCTGGTCACCCCAGACCCATAAAGCCACCAAGATCAGGAAGAACTCAAAAAATGTTAACTCCAGGCAAATGCCCCTTTGGACCCAATCTTTGGGGCACTCGGCTGCACATCAGTGACCCCTAAAGTAAAACCCAAAGCCTATGGAACCAGCCACATCAGAGGACACCTGAAGACCTCCTTGCAGTCACAAATCCTCCCTCCAAAACGAAAACCCATTAAAATCACGCAAAAACGTCTCCCAAATCACCAGAACTTCCTTCATATCACACTAACCCTAACTCTGTGGTGCGGCTTCTGCAAACCAGACATTGCTCCACGCAGCTTGTGCAGAAACATCCTCTCAGGAGCCACCACCCAGCAGGCAAATTTCAAATGGCCTACCAGAGAGACAGGCCACTCTCTTAATAAAAAAGCCGGCCACCTGAGCCCTAAGGTGGGAGAGCTTGTCTTCGGTTAAGCAAGAAGTTTGGCGAACTGTGTCCAATTCAATGCCCAGAAATGTCAAAGTAGGAAAAGACAGGTGATGGATTAAATGATATTCACCTGCGGCCTTCTTGGGAACCACCCCCAAAGGTGAGACCCTCAAGGTAGGAATAGGAGGGGATGGGAAGGGGCCTAATACCCTACCTTCCCTGCATTCCTTGGCAATCTTATCCCTGGCCACGTGTTCCATTCCTACAACAGACTTGAGGTTCTTTGCCATGAAGGCCACCTTCATGCCTGTATAAGGGATCCTGAAACCATCAGTGAAACCATCTAACAAGTATGAACTATCTACAGAGATAGGGTACAGGCTAAGCCACTTTCTAAGCTGAATCAGGTTTATAGGGCTGGGCCCCTTTGCCCCCCCCCCCAAGTCTCTTGTTCCCAGTTCTCTGTTTCACCCTGGAACATGCAGTGAAGGCATGGGACCCCCACACAAGGGGCTCTCATGCTTGAATTTGCAGGGCTTGTATGTGCAAACCCCTTGAGATGCAAACTCTCAACAGAGTAGATGCAGTTGAACAGCCTGGCCCCCCCCAGGGGTGAGATGCAGCAACTCCAGCTGACCGCTGTGTGATGTGGCTGCTATCAGAGCGATCACCCAAGGAGGGCTTGGCAGAAGACAGCAACTGGAGCCACGGATGCTGATGCACCTGATCCCAAGGCAGGGCAGGGTTCATTGCTGCACACATCCTAAACTCCTCACCATATTGTAGCCAACCCCCCCCCCCCGAAAATTCCATGTAAACCCTGTAGATGATATCAATAATTTGAAAAAAGGGGGCAGCTCTAACAGGATGAGTTCTCACCACCAGCCCTGCATAGATTAAAAAACAAACAAACCCAGGAGCCAATTGGCCCAGGAGTGATCCAGTCGATGCCTCTTCAGCTGCACCTTGTCCTCATCAAAATCATCTTTATCTTTTTTCTCAATGTCCCTAAACAGCAATGTAAATACATCTACAAAATCCCCTTCCAAAATCTTCTCTCTAGTCGCAAGAGTAAGATGGTCACCCAGAGACATGCCCACATTCCCCCGGGGCGTAGCACTGAAAGGCACAGATCCTATAGAGGCTGGAGGAACAGACCCATAACCCCATCCACTCCAAGGGGGTAGCTGTCCCAGAACCATACGGCCCATTTCAAAAGGCCAAGCCCTGGTGAAAGTAGAAGAAAACCCTCCCCACAGGGTACTCGAAGCTGCCCCACTGTTATTGCCCATAGGGGCCCCAGATCCCCAAGGCCAAGCAGTACCCCAGAAGAAGTATCAGATTTACCTGCCCCTTCCATGACTGCAACAGCCACACCAACCAGTATGGCCTCTGCAGGGTCCCCCTGGCCCGAAGGTCCCTCCAATGCCAAGGCCCCCTGTTCAAGCCTGATGTCGTCGCTCTCTGCAGGAGGAGTAGAGGAAGAGGAACCCCACAAAGTTGCAAGACAGGCCAATACCAATTGGTTAAATTGATAGGAGTTAGCTAGCCAAAGAGACTGGGGAATCTCCACCCTCCCCCAGGCAACCGTGACCCTGTGTGTGTTTTCCAGTGTTTCTAAGCACTTGTCAGGTGACCCTGCCATAGGGTAGAAGGGAGGGGTGGAGGTGTCAGTTGGTCTGTATCTTGTCATGTCTGGTATGTGGGGAGGTGAGTAGGTTGCCCGGGCAATGCAGAGATTCACAGCCGGGGTTATCTGCAGATGCCCCAAATGGCCTTGGTTTCCCCAGGCTTGTTTTCTTTTCCTTTCTCCTGGGAGGACAGCTAGGCCGTTAGGATATTTACCGCTTTACAACTTTTGCACCTTTCTCTCTCCCGTGCATGGGCTTGTTAGCTATTGGTAGGCTCTAAGGGGGGGGGCGACCCAAGAGGGTATATCTGACGACGTTTCTTTGTGCGCTTTATTCCAGACAATAGAACGTTAGTGTGCTTTTAGAACTGCTGCTCGAATAAACGCTATCTTCTTATGAAGCCTGGTGTTTGACTGACTTTCTGAAGTGCCTGACAGATTGTCAGGAATCATCTTCGATCAGGACCGGTTCTGCACCGCACTTCTCTCGCAGAGATGAGTGACGAGGAAGACACCACCCTGATCCCAACCTCGGAAGAGGAGAAGGTTCCGACATCCACAGTACCCGCGACCACGGCGGTGGTCCCGGTGTCCAGTGCCGCAGCGCAATGGGGTCCTAACTATGACCTAGGAGGGCTCTACGGTGAACCATATAGGGAGCGTATGCAGGGGTGACTACCAGACCCCGGAAGTGGAGGGACTGGACGAAGCCACTCGCAGAGACGCACGAGACGTGGTTCCTCACCCCCAGAGCATCGGTCCGGGAGAGTCGGGTCGAGAGATCAGTCTATCGCCTGAGCACGGCGGAGGGTGAAGAAGACACTCACCCTGATACCAGAGACTTGGAAAGGACCGTGGGAAGCCGAAGATGTAGTGGAGATCCCAGCCAGGATCGACTCCTACGCTTAATAGACGAGTCCTTGTCTTGAATCCTGAAAATGATTTCGGATGGCATAAGAGAAGAAATGGAGAGGAGGCAACCCCCAGACCCCGCGGGACCTCCAGTGCAGAGACCCTTGCCCCTGCCGCCTGGACCGCCGCCTGGGGGTATGCCGGGGCAACCCGGGGCACCTCCGGACCCACCAGTGGGGCCCCCACCTGCGGGGCCGCCAGTGCCAGGGCCACCGGGGATGCCAAGGGGTTGGGGACCCATGTTGCCAAATCCAGCTGAGCTGCTGGATGCCACCTTCAATGGTATGCCCGAGAAATTCTCCTTCTTCCTGGTAAGGGCGGAGAAGTTTATCGAGAACTGGGGCCACCTATTCCCGAATGAAGAATGGATCGTGGACGCCATAGCTTCCCACCTGAAAGACGCTGCAGCTGACTGGTACGTGGCCTTACACCAGGAAGACAGGTGCGAACTGAGGGAGGTGGATGCGTTCATGTGGGCGATGAAAGATCAGTTCAAAGACGCTAACGCGAACAAGGCTGCTCGTGCGTTCCTTCGTGCCTTTCGCCAAGGGACGAAGTCGGTCAGAGAGTATACGGTTTTATTTGATGAGGAATGAGTGTCAGGAACTGATTTCACAGCATCCTTAGGTGCTTGCTGCGAATCCTTTCCCTTTTCCTGAAGCCATTGCGCCCCAATGAAATTGCGTGGCAAAATGGTGCCCACGCGCATGGCTGCTTGACTGAGCCCAACTGCCTGCGAAGCTACTGACTGTGATGCCACTATCAGATTAAGCACCGATCGAAGGGACCCTCAAAAGGAGCAAAGGTAAAGAACAGGAAAGGGGATGGGGGGGGGTTAACCAAAAAGAAAGGGGAAAGGGGGAGAAGGCGCACCCGGCTCTCAGGGAGGAAGCCCACCCAATGTGAACGTGACTCCTAGACCCGTGTGCTAAACCACCCCAAAGCCCCACAAAAACCAAATCCTTGTTGAATGAAAACCCCCTAAGTCTCGATTGAACAAGCAGGAAAACAATCTTTCCTGTTGACCCAGGACTATTTTTGGGCAGGAACGCACAGAAACAGAGTTCTGGCTGGCTTCAGAATTGGCCATGCCCACAACAGCCAAAACCTTTGCATGCGTGGCTACAGAGGGAAGATCTAGAGAGTGACCCCCCCCCGGCGACTCCAAGGCGGTTGGGCTGGGGGGCCTGAAAGGATTGGGGAGGCATTTTAATGCCTCCCTATGCCTTCCCCAGTCTGTCCAAGGGCCAGCTTGCTTGGGCTCCCCGCAGCCTCGGGGCACCCAAGCAAGCCAAGGGAAGGCAGTTTAAACTGCCCTCCCTTCTCTTCAAGGGGGGGCTTGCCTGGGCTCCCTGCAGCTGCAGGATGCCCGGGCACACCAAGGGAATGAATGGGGGTGTGGCCTAATATGCTAATGAGCTGCAGTACCAGGGGTGTGGCCTAATATGCTAATGAGTCCCTGCTGGGCTTTTTCTACAAAAAAAGCCCTGTGTCGACCGATTTCCAACAAACTGCCCCGATGGGAGGGAGCGTAACAGTAATAAAGGCAAGGCTCTTCTCATCACCGGATACCCGTATGGGCCGGAAATGCCACAACCAGTCTCCCTCCTCCCAAGCCTGCAAAGTAGGTCCTCCTTCCTTATACAGCCCCTTGGGCTGCTGTCCTCTAGGGCCTTATTCCCTGTTTATAAAGGTGGTGTGAGTGCTGTCTTGGGACATGGATGGAGTGGGGTGCTTTGGACACATGTAGAGAAATGATGAGAGGGGAATCTGGTGGACCTGGCTCCCTGGCAAAACTTCACCCCATTGAAATGCCTTTTATTTCATACATAGCCTGCAGATGGAGAAGAAGGGAGAGGTTGGATTCTTTCACAGGCAGAGAAGCTGTTGCAGGGAGGGGAACGCTTGTGGGTGAGTGTGGCTCCTGATTTTTTAAAAAAATCACAGCTGTTTGACAGCAGCCAGCTGTGACAGCTGGAGGATGATTTGTGGATTGGTTAACTGAGGGCTCAAAATTTCCCTGGCTTCAAACAGAGGCTGTTCATTGGTTAGGGTCCTTACCCCACTCCCATCCCTGCAGCTGCACAAAAGAGCTTTCTCTACTGGCAATTCAGCTTGCTGCCAAACTCTCACAGACACACACCTGCCTGTAAAAACTTGTTTTGCTTTGAAAAGGGATTTTCTCTACTTTTGCACCATGAGGATAGAGTCTCTGTTTCCAACTGAAATCCAGGGGGCTGCCTATTTAATTTCTAAAGGCTGTTTGCAACTTACTATGCTTTACAGGGTTAAAAAATGGGGAGAATGGATCCTCTGCTTTTCCTGACAAGAGCTTTTTGCTGAACTGCTTGCATGATGAAGGCTTAAACTGTGCTTTTTATAAAAAGCTGATTGCTTTTGAAGGGTCTGTGTGGAGGGGAAGTCTCCACTCTGAACTGAATCTGCCACCCCTTCAAACCGGCTGGAGATTCTCTGGTGCAACCTCTGTCTCTGCTAATGGGGCTCGTTTCTCCGCTCGCTTCTAAGACTGCCTGCCTGCTTTGCTCTATTCCTTGCAAAATGGGGCTCCCTGGTCTTTCAGGGAAAAAGTTGCTTTGGAAGGGTCTGTGTCTCCTCTCTCTCTCTCTCTCTTTCTCTCTCTCTGTCTTGAGAAATGGTTGCTTTGCTCTGGGGCTTGCCTTTTAAAAGGGACATTGTTTTTTCCTCTCTATGGTCATGGAGGGAGACCCTGCCTTTTGGGGGTAGGGGGGTTTCCCAGTGGGGGAAGGAACACTTTGCAAACCCTGGCTTCTTGCAAAGGGTGTGGAACTGTTGGGCTGGGGTGGGGGCTCTGGGAACCATGGCAAAGGGGAAATGGGTGACTTGGGGAGGGGGCTTCTCACTCCTGAGCATCTGCACTAAACACCATTTGCAAAAACACACCTTTCCCTGTACAAAAAGCCCCCCAAGGCCTTGCTGTTTCTCCCAGTTTCAAAAGCACAAGTTAGCAGCAAGCATTCACACATAAACCCCAGCCATTACTCTTTTAGGCTCCCCCCCTCTCCCAGTATACAAAGAAAGTAGCCATTTTCCCCAGGTTCCCTTCCATTCTCCATTGGACAGCTGTCCAGCCAATATGGGGGAAGCCAGAGGAGGAGCAGGACTTCTGGTGAGATACTGGGGGCTGGGGAGATGGGACTTCTATCAGTGGGGCAAAGAGAACCCTGACACTTCAGATTTTGACAGGAGGGACACCCATATTCTACTCACCTCTCTTCCCTCACTGGAGCATCTCATAGGAGAGGTAGCAGAAAGAAGGTTATTTTTTCATAGTCATTTTGCTTTTAAAATACGTGTTGATGCGGGTCTTCTGAAGGCTTCTAGGTTCAGTCCTACTACAAGCTAATTCATGCAGAATCAGGCTATAAACTTGAACTACATTAGTAACAGGATCCATATGGCTCTGCTTCTCATCGTGGACAGGTCTGGAGGGGGAAATGATCAACTTTCTGCATACTTTGGAGTACACTAGGAAGAAGCAACAAAGGTGGGTTTAATGAAAAACAAATACATCCCAAATTTAGGAGGGCTTGAATTCAACAATGGAAATGTGTACTGGATTGTGGACAGATTCTCTGATTAAATGTGTATTGGTGTACAGGTTCTCTGATTAAAATTTCTCCCAGTGTCTGGTAAAGTTATAAATGTTGTGTTCTATGGGTTATCTTTGAATATATAAATCAGATTGCCTTTAAAAGGTGAGCAATAACTCATGGGGGTATTATGTTCCTTGTCATTTTGATTTTATATTTTCTATCATTCTCACTTCAGTCTTAATCATACCTGTATTTAAGCTGTTTATATTCTAGTGCTGACCATGATACTTTGAGGCCACTTAAAGCTCTATTGTTGAATATTAAAACTTCATAAGTAGTCTTATCCCTTTTACTAGAAAGCTGGCAAAATAACCAGCTAATGCAGAGTATATCATGCGAAATGCCAGCCTGCATGAATCACAAGCCGGAATTAAGATTGCCGAGAAAAAGATCAACAACCTCAGATATGCAGACAATACCACTCTAATGGCAGAAAGTGAAGAGGATCTCAAGAGCCTCGTGCTTACGGTGAAAGAGAGCACAAAAGTTGGCTTGAAACTCAACAACCAAAAAACTAACATCATGGCATCCGGCCCCATCACTCCTTGGCAAATAGAAGGGGCAGCCATGGCAGCAATGACAGACTTCATGTTCCTGGGAACCAAGATCACTGCAGATGGTGACTGCAGCCATGATGAAATTAGACACCTGCTCCTTGGGAGGAAAGCGATGGCAAACCTAGACAGCATAATAAAAAGTAGAGACATTGCCCTGCCAACAAAAGTCCATATGGTCAAAGCAATGGTATTCCCAGTAGTAATGTATGGTTGCAAGAGTTGGACTATAAGGAAGACAGAGTGCCGAAGAATAAATTCTTTTGAATTATGGTGCTGGAGAAGACTCTTGAGAGTCCCTTGGACTGCAAGGAGATCAAATCAGGCAATCCTAAAAGAAATCAACCCTGACTGTTCCCTGGAAGGCCAGATACTAAAGCTGAAGCTCAAATACTTTAGCCACCAAATGAGAAGGCAGCATTCACTGGAAAATACCCTGATGCTGGGAAAGATTGAAGGTCAAAGGAGAAGGGGATGGCAAAGGATGAGATGGTTAGACAGTGTTATCAATGCAACGAACATGAAATTAAGCAAACTCTGGAGGACAGTGGAAGACAGGAGGGCCTGGCGTGATGTGGTCTATGGGCTTGTGAAGAGTCAGACTTGACTGTGCGACTAAACAACAACAATAATAATGCACTCATTTTCCTCCTCCAGCTATTTTTGAAGTTCTACACCTTAGGACAAGAATAGGCAAGGGACAGGAAGAATGACATTGCGTTAATGGTACTTCTATTGAAAACCCAGAAGTGGACATTTGGAGGTCTCCCACCATAGCTGGAGACCTGGTAAGCCTACTTTGTTGAATGTACAGCTTTTATGCTGGACCTGATTCCGGCATCTACCTGAAACCAGCTGAGACACTCTTCCTGATTCCACCATTGGACCCCCTTGGCTCCAGCCCTGGACACCAAGGACTCAATCAGCCCCATCCAAGTATGAAATTTTTTGATTGCAAAAACTGCCAAACATTGACTGGGTTTTCTGCTTCATGTACCTATGCTCTTGTTGAACTGCAGACCACTTTATAGGCAGAACTAGTTTGATTTCATTGTTTGTGTGTGTTTAATGGCAAAGTTCCATTATCTGTCAGTGCATGGTGTTGGAATCTCTCCTAGAATGAATTAGGGGCTTGCGCTATTGCCCTTGAAGTCTAATAAAAGATTAGACCTGCATGGTTGCTCATTATAGTAGGCAACCTCCCACATGAGGATCATGCAGCAGGGAGAGAAAAATGGAGGTGGAGGAATATCAGCATTGGTTTCAGAACCAACAGTGTCATTATGATGTCAGGTGACACTCTGGGAATTCCCAAGATTGCTATGGTAAAAAAAAAAAAAAACAACATATTTGAGAAATTCCCAGAGCATTGCCAACACCAGTTTTGAATTATCCATCCCCATTTTTCTCCTGGGGGCCTTGGAATAGATTATTTTTAAGCATGTGCAGAATTAACTGTCCTCACTGTTTCATAGCCACAGCCATGCTCTCTACTCTTGTAGATTTAGGCAGAGATGCTTCTAAGTCTGAGTGTGTTTTCCAGTAGGAATCATGAGCTACGTATTTCTGAACAGTCCTGGTAGAGATGAAATTGACTTTCAAATTGCAGTCTTGGTGTGTGAATTTCTGTTACAAGATGCTGGTTCTGTTTCATAAACAATAAAATGGGGGTCCTAAATTTTATATAGCATGCTAAAAGGGGTGCAGGGGAGGTATTCATCCAAGCCTATGAAACATCAAACTAGATGGAGTTTTGCAAAAAAAATTGTAGTCTCACCTAAACACAAAATAATCCATTAACGTAAGAGAAAACATGTTCTGGTCAATGAAACATACGATTTTTATTTAATAGCCATTTTAAATTGG
Source organism: Gekko gecko (assembly GCA_029375565.1). Classification (NCBI taxonomy): domain Eukaryota; kingdom Metazoa; phylum Chordata; class Lepidosauria; order Squamata; family Gekkonidae; genus Gekko; species Gekko gecko. Next base: position 77,978,563 of record JAPDNY010000003.1, on the reverse strand, counting down.
ATCCAGTGATTTCTTTCTTATAATGATAGGGATTGAACATTCTGTCCCTGTAGCACTACTCGATTATTTACTAAGCAAAAAGCAGAGCTGTTAACGATGATCTCTCCTTTCCAATTAGGGCAAATTGAACAGGCCATAAATCATAGTCAGACTCATCTGAGGAAAAGGCCACCAAAGATCTGAGCACAAGGATGCGGAAAGGAATGGGGATAATTATATATATTTTACCCCTTATCATAGTTCTCTCTCTAAAACATAGAACAGAGGCTGATCTAGGTGTATATACTCAATTACTACTCTTTTGGCTTCTATACTTTTTAGCACCTATTTCTGAGACTGTGCCAACTGGATTCCATTCTGGAACCCACCACTGTACTCCTTTCTTTATAACTGAAAGGGCACAGGGGCATGGTACAACTCTTGGCTATCAGTCAAGGCAGGGTTAGCTGACACAAGCCATCTTGTTACACGCTAGTGACTCCCCAGTCTACTACCTATTCATTCTGTTATATATGAAACACAATGTGCTCAGCATTTAGATGTTTCAGTATTTTAGAGTGGAAGGCGTTGTCAGAATCTGGATTAAATCAGTTCTCAATGACAGCCAGTTTGAGAGAAACTAACTTTATTGAGATCCTTAATAGATACCCTCTGGACACTTCCTTTGTTAGAACTAAAGATGAATATGGGAAGGTTACATATATATTGTTTTCAAACAGGAGTAATAAAAACCAGGACCCAATCACCCCCTTGTATTTGCCCACCAGGATTTAACAGTAGATCACCCCTCCCACCAACCTAGCCATTGCCTGTCCCATCCCTGGCACGTAGCCTCTACATAACAAGAAACAAGAATAACAAACAAGTAAGACGCTCATGGATCACTGCCTTGTTGTGGCGAGGGGGCTTGCGTGGTTCAATGAGGCTGTGGGCTATGCAGTGGAGGGCCACCCAGGATGGACAGGCCACAGCAGAGAGCTCAGACCAAGGGTAATCCTCTGGAGAAGGAAATGGCAACACACTCCAGTATCTTTGCCAAGAAAACCCCATGGACAGTAACAAAAGGCTAAAAGATATGATTCTGGAAGATGAGCCCCTCAGGTTGGAAGGTGTCCAATATGCTACTGGGGAAGAGCAGAGGGCAAGTACAAGTAACCTCAGAAAGAGTGAAGCGGCTGGGCCAAAGCCGAAAGGACGCTCAGTTGTGGATGTGTCTGATGGTGAAAGGAAAGTCCGATGCTGCAAAGAACAATACTGCATAGGAACCTGGAATGTAAGGTCTATGAATCAAGGTAAGCTTGACGTGGTCAAAAATGAGATGGCAAGAATGAACATCGACATCTTGGGAATCAGTGAACTAAAGTGGACAGGAATGGGCGAATTTAACTCAGAAGACCATTATATCTACTACTGTGGCCAGGAATCCTGTAGAAAAAATGGTGCGGCCTTTATAGTCAACAAGAGAGTGAGAAAGGCAGTATTGGGATACAATCTCAAAAATGACAGGATGATTTCGGTCCAAATCCAAGGCAAACCATTCAACGTCACAGTAATCCAAGTCTATGCCCCAACCACTGCTGCAGAAGAGGCTGAAGTGGACCAGTTCTATGAAGACCTACAACAGCTCATAGAACTAACAACAAAAAAAGATGTCCTCATAATCATAGGGGACTGGAATGCTAAAGTAGGAAATCAAAAGGTAACCAGAATAACAGACAAGTTTGGCCTTGGAGAACAAAATGAAGCAGGACAAAGGCTAACAGAGTTTTGTCAAGAGAACATGCTGGTCATAGTGAACACCCTTTTCCAACAACCTAAGAGGCATCTCTACACATGGACATCACCAGATGGGCAACACCGAAATCAGATTGACTATATAATTTGCAGTCAAAGATGGAGAAGCTCTATCCAGTCAGTAAAAACAAGACCTGGAGCTGACTGTGGCTCAGATCATGAGCTACTCATTGCAAAATTCAGACTTAAATTGAAGAAAGTTGGGAAAACCACTAGGCCATTCAGATTTGACCTAGATCACATCCCCGATGAATATACAGTAGAGGTGAAGAATAGGTTTAAGGGACTAGATTTGATAGACAGAGTGCCTGAAGAACTATGGACAGATGTCCGTGACACTGTAAAGGAGGCAGCACTCACCGCCATCCCAAAGAAAAAGAAATGCAAGAAAGCAAAGTGGCTGTCTGATGAGGCTTTACACATAGCAGAGGAAAGAAGGAAAGCTAAAGGCAATGGTGAAAAGGAAAGATTTGCCCAACTGAATGCAGATTTCCAGAGAACAGCAAGGAGAGATAAGGAGGCTTTCCTGAATGAACAATGCAAAGTAATAGAGGAAAACAATAGATTGGGAAGGACTAGAGATCTCTTCAAGAAAATTGGAGAAATCAAGGGAACGTTCCATGCAAAGCTGGCCATGATAAAGGACAAAAACGGTAAGGACCTAACAGAAGCAGAAGAGATTAGGAAAAGATGACAAGAATACACAGAAGAACTATTCAAGAAGGTCCTCAATGTCCTTGACAACCATGACAGTATAATCACTGACCTCGAGCCAGACATCCTGGAGAGCGAAGTTAAATGAGCCTTAGAAAGCATTACTAAGCCAGCTGAGTTATTCAAAGAAGATGCTGTTAAAGTGCTGCACTCAATTTGCCAACAAATTTGGAAAACACAACAGTGGCCACAGGATTGGAAAAGGTCAGTTTACATTCCAATCCCAAAGAAGGGCAATGTCAAGGAATGTTCAAACTATCACACAATTGCACTCATTTCACACACTAGCAAGGTCATGCTCAAGATCCTACAAGCTAGGCTCCAACAGTTCGTGGATAGAGAACTGCCAGAAGTACAAGCTGGGTTTCGAAGAGGTAAAGGAACTAGAGATCAAATTGCCAACATTTGCTGGTTTATGGAGAAAGCAAGAGAGTACTAGAAAAACATCTACTTCTGATTAATTGACTATGCTAAAGCCTTTGATTGTGTGGATCACAATAAACTATGGCAGGTTCTTAAAGAGATGGGAGTACCAGACCACCTCACATGTCTCCTGAGAAACCTGTATAAGGGTCAGGAAGCAACACTTAGGACCGGATATGGAACAACTGATTGGTTTAGCATAGGAAAAGGAATACGACAAGGATGTATATTGTCACCTTGCTTTTTTAATTTATATGCAGAGTACATCATGCAAAATGCTGGCCTGGATGAATCACAAGCTGGAGTTAAGATTGCTGGGGAAAAGATCAATAACCTCAGATATGCAGACGATACAACTCTGATGGCAGAAAGTGAAGAGGACCTAAAGAGCCTCTTGCTCAGGGTGAAAGAGGAGAGCGCAAAAGTGGGCTTGAAGCTCAACATCAAAAAAACTAAGATCATGGCATCTGGCCCCATCACTCCTTGGCAAATAGAAGGGGAAGTCGTAGAAGTAGTGACAGACTTCACGTTCTGGGGATCCCAGATCACAGCAGATGGTGACTGCAGCCATGAAATTAAAAGACGCGTACTCTTTGGGAGGAAAGCGATGGCAAATCTAAACAGCATGATAAAAAGCAGAGACATCACCCTGCCAACGAAAGTCCGCATGGTCAATGCAATGGTATTCCCCGTAGTAATGTATGGCTGCAAGAGTTGGAAGGCCGAGCATCGAAGAATAGATTCTTTTGAACTATGGTGCTGGAGAAGACTCTTGAGAGTCCCTTGGACTGCAAGGAGATCAAATCATTCAATCCTAAAAGAAATCAACCCTGGATGTTCCCTGGAAGGCCAGATCCTGAAGTTGAAGCTCAAATACTTTTGCCACCAAATGAGAAGGGAGCACTCACTGGAGAAGACCCTGATGCTGGGAAAGATTGAAGGTCAAAGAAGAAGGGGACAGCAAAGGATGAGATGGTTAGACAGCGTCATCGATGCAACGAACATGAAATTGAGCAAACTTCAGTGGACAGCGGAAGACAGGAGGGCCTGACCTAATCTGGCCCATGGGGTCGCGAAGAGTCGGACTCGACTGTGCGACTGAACCACAACAACAAAAGATGCTGGGACATTTGGCTGCAGTATGTGTCAAGCCGTGGGTACATCAAAGGGAGGGGAGAGCCAGTTTGGTGTAGTGGTTAAGTGCACGGACTCTAATCTGGGAAAACCGGGTTTGATTCCCCACTCCTCCACTTGCACCTGGTTGGATGACCTTGGGCAAGCCATAGTTCTGATAAGAGCTGTTCTTGAAAAAGAGCAGTTTTTGTCAATAGCTCTCTCAGCCCCACCTACCTCCCAGGGTGTCTGTTGTGGGGAGGGGAAGGGAAAGGAATTTGTAAGCCCCTCTGAGACAACTTTGGGTAGTGAAGGTTGGGGTATAAATCCAATCTCTTCTCTTCTTCTTCTTCTGTGGCAGGTGCGCTGTAAAATGTGCAGAGAGCCTGACAGGTGTCAGCAAAGTCAGCATGGAACTCAATGCCATAAAACAAAATACAGGTTTATTAGAGAAAACATAATTTTGGTTCATTTGAGGCCTTTGCTCATCATAGATATATAGATTAATCAATGAAACTATTGTAACAGAGGAAAATTATATTCTAAGAATCTAGTTTATATTATTTTCACCTCAAATGCATTTCCAGGAAAGCTCAAAGTGAATTAAAAAAACAAATTACAAAAAAAAGTAGAGGGGACTTTTCTAATACAAACAGTAAAGCATATAGAAAAAGAAGAAGAGAATGGATTTATACCCTGCCCTTCACTCAGATTCTCAGAGTGGCTTACAATCTCCTTCCCTTCCTCTCCCCACAACAGACACCCTGTGAGGTGGGTGGGGCTGAGAGAGCTCTGAGAGAACTGCTCTAGAGAGAACAGCTCTGAGAGAACTGTAACTGACCCAAGGTCACCCAGCAGCTGCATGTGGAGGAGTGTGGAATCAAACCCGGTTCTCCCAGATTAGAGTCTGTGCTCCTAACCACTACACCAAACTGGCACCAATACATTGTATCAAGTCATTTATGCTGGTTTTTGAAGTCAAATCTTTCCTATTATATAAAAGTGATTTGAAGTTGCAAGATTCCATGCACTCCCTCAGCCATTGGCCTGTCAGCCGCCACTCAAAACTACTCGCGTCCCATCGGCCAGGTACTGGGTCTGCTCCTCTTCCTTGCCCAATCCCCCTTCAGCCACTCTGCCATGTCAGAATTCCCGGCAAATGGTTTTGTCTCTTGACGAAGATGCTTTTCCTGCTTGCCTCCTGTGTGGGACTTAACTTTTTCCTCAGTGGCTTTTGGTAAGTGTAACGAAACCGCAGTTACCTGTGCTTGTAAGATGGCCGCTAGGCTGCTGTCTGTGGTTGTTTGTTTAAAATGTTCCACCATAAAGTTTAATTGAACTGTAATTCCAGAGAGGTATCACTCACTGGGTTGAATGCGGCTTCCTCATCTGCTGGACTACAGTTCCCAGCTGCCCCAAGGCAGAAAACGGTAGGAAAACAGGGACTGTCCCAACATGCAGGGCAGCATCAATATAGACTACAGACCATCCATCTTTCTGTGTTATACCTCTGAGGATGCCAGTCACAGCTACTGGCGAAACGTCAGGTCCTACAATGCCAAGACCATGGCCACACAACCCGGAAAATCTACAGCAACTAATAAACTCCGGCCGTGAAAGCCTTCGACAACATATTTAAAACTGTGTTGGGAAAACTGGGAGGGTAGGTGGATTGGGGGAGACAGCATTTCATCAGTGCCAGAGCCCAGCATAGCTGGGATAGGGCAATTAATAAACTGAATAAATACATAATAAAAATAACTATTAAAAGGGAGAATCCTAAATTACACAAATCACTTTCTATGGTCTTGCTGGGTCATCTGCAAAGGATTCCAGTCACTGGAATCTCTTGTACATATTCTCCTGCAGTGTCCTTATGTGCTCCAGTTTAGGCTAAAATGGATTATGCAGTGCCTTGATAAATGGATTATTCTTCCTCTAGTGACATTAGGGCAAAAGGTTCAATTCCTCTGAGAGGATTCCGATTTCCAGTGTACTTATTTTGTTGCTTGATTTCTAAGAGACTGCAGAGAAGTGTCAAATGGAGGTGTTTTTAGACACTTAAGTTTTTCGGGTGTATTGTTCCAGACTTTGGTCTAAGAACAGAGGAAATAATAATAATAATAATAAGAAGAAGAAGATGGCCAAGAAGGAGTTCACTGATTCATCTCCAGCAGTCTTGCCTTGCCCCTCCCGTTCCTTCCCAGAAAACTGGGACAAAACTTGAATGTTTTCCCTTGCATCTCCATAAAAACGTAGATACTGAAAAAAAATGTAAGCTGAGAATTTGGTGGGGGAAGAATTTACGGGGTAGTTATTGCTCCTAAAGCTGTGGGCCTGCTCTTCTGTTAGTATAAGAGTCCCTTGCATCAACAGAAGGTGCCAGAGGTGCCATCTTAAGGAGCCACAGGACTTTTTAATAGAGAGTATCAATAACCAATAGGGTGTTTTATAGAATCACAATGCTGAAGCTATATTAACCAAATATCCCAATACTGAAGTAGGGCCCCATTCACACGGAGCATTTGCCCTGCTGAAGGCATGGGAGCCCCGCGGACTTTCCGTGCGCGATCATATGAGCACATCTGGGAGGCATAGCACTCCCGTGGCCAACCCGCGGCTTCCCTCCGAAAACGCGGAGTAAAAAACTACTAGGGTCGAAGTACTAGTTTCTGGAAACCCCGGGACAAAGGCCGGCGTCTGATCGTGGGAGCACCATGTCCCAGGGTTTCCGGATGTTGTAAGTTTCCATGGGATGCGCACCAACACTGAATGAGGCATGCACATATGCAAGACACCAGCAGCGGCCCCCCCCCCAACGGCACATGTGCACTTTGCAACAGCGCGGCTTGCGTGGTCTGCTGCGCCGCTTTTTTGCTGCGCTGCAGCAGCGTGGTGCGATCGGCACTTGGGGCTGGAGCATGGCAACCCAGTGGCCCATGTGATCAGGCTACCGTGCCTTATTTTGCTCTGGGGTGAACTGCCACGCCTCCCCCCTGCATTTTCTGGCCCGTATGACCGGGGCCTAGGTAAAGCTAAGAAAAGTCACTTGATTTGAACCCAGGACTCCTAGGTCATAGTCCAACATTCTTCCTGAAATACTTCAATGGTTCTTTATATTTTTGATGTAAGAAGACAGGCAGTTCTGTAAAACATGATTTGAAAGCATCAAAGTGGCAGATTTGAACCAGGACATCAGTAAGCAAAATTGCTAGGGTTGTTCAACTAAGAGAGTTGAGCAAATATGACAGGCTGCAAGTATGAGCACTTTAGCTGCTACAAAATAAAAGATCTTTAACGGGAGTCATATCACTTCCTTTATTTAGCTAGCATTAGTGTCAAGAGATGCTGAATTATGCATAGGGGCATTGATATGGTTTTAGTGACTTTATTAAAAATGGAGAGAGAAAAAATCAGTGTGGCTGGAAATACTTTTTAAAAAGTCCCGGACAGCTTGATGATCTGCGGAAGCAGCTGAAGGCACATTAGCGGGGCCGTGGCTGAGATGGGGGGAACCTTCCGTAACGCATTTGATTTTCAAGATTAAGAGGATTCGTGCTTCAGGAAGCTGTATCCTCTGCAACTGTTGAACTGTGATAAAAGTTAAACAAGGACTTTGAGAAGTCAGCTCATTTTTCATCCTTTCAGCTTCCTTGTCACCTTTGACTGTGAATCTTGACAGATGTTCAAAGATAATGTCAGATTAATATAGTGCTATGTTAGAAAAAAAAACAGAAGTAAGGTTGGGTGGTGGTAGAACTGATGCTGGTTTGACTCTCGTCCTCCGGTATACACCAGTTTTCAACTGCCTGGCCAATGCCAATGCAATACAAAAACTGCTCCAAGAAACAGCACATTGATCCGGTGTTTTTCTTTAGAGTGTTTGCTACCTCCGTTCCCACAGCTGATAAGGAAAGTCTGTTCAGTTTTAAAAGCTGCTTGTTTTAGTAGCTTGGTATATACATCACCTTTGGAGGTGATTCACACAGGCATTTGAATCTGTCACTACCTGTACTTAGCATCAAATGAAGCTTTCTGCATGTGAGTGAGCTATCATCCATCACCACAGATGGCATTTCCTTATCAACCAAAAACAGTACCTTTCGGTGGAGACAGGTCTCATATAGTCAGTTGAAATAGCTCACATGTAAGTTATCACAGTTCCTATGCATGTGTTAACTGTGACTGACCCCCTTATTAATGTATGGCATATGGTCAGCATTTCTTAAACAGTAGTTTTGGATATTATAAACAAACCGCATGCATATGCAAAACAAATTCTATAAATTCTATAGACACATACAGATATAGAACACTAAGGCTCTGGTCACACTGCAACTGACATGCGCTTTGTTCCCGGTTTATTTAAATCGGGAACATTTTTATTCGCACTGGGCTGTCTACATGCAGCCAGCCCCTCTTTCCCAGCACCTGCTTGCCTACTGCTGCGCCGTCCTTCCAGGCGATCCTGCTGGCCACGGGGAGGCTTGGGCAGCTTCTCCTGCTGACACTTTGGGGGGGGGGGTGCTGCCACCGCCGCTGCCACCATTGACCCACGAAAATAGGCCCCGCCGTCTCCGCCATCCTCCTTGCCGGCCCCATCCAGGCTGCCATAGCCCCCACCTCTCGTTCCCGCCTCCAGGGCCGTCGTTGTGCATTTTTTTAAAAAGCTTCTGGTTTGAGCACTTGACTAAACATGCGCTTAATAAATCCATTATTAAACTTTAAATGGATTTATTAAGCGCATGTTTGCTCAAGCTTTAAAAAACAAAACAAAAAAAACCCCCGAACGTTCAGACGGCCCTAATCGCAATCCTTGCGAGAGAGGGGCTGTTCACATAGGCGAAATCGCGCAATCAAAGCGGAAGTGCCAGGAAAACACTAGTTTCTCCAGGGGTCAGGAAAACCCGGAAGCATTGCGCGAGTAAGCCCGCTTCGCGGCGGGAGGCGGATTGGCCCGTGTGAACGTGAAACTGACATGCACAAGTAAACAGAAGCGAATCCCGATCAAAACGGCAGTGTGACCGCACCCTAATACAGGTGTACACATTCGGAACAAAATGGGTTACGGGGTTCAATTTATATGAAGTATAGAAATGGGGAATGCATTTTACTACTTCTACTATAATACATAGCATAGGATTGTTGCCCACCTGTAGGGAGATCCTCAAGGCCCGCATGCTCTTGAGCTCATAGATCTCACTTTATATGAGATCAACACATCCCACTTCACATATTGCTGCAGTAGTGAGGGAAAGAAATAGCTTGCTTTGTCTACCCACTCCATGAAATAGTGAATTGACTCATTCTTGCCATAGAGAATGTTATTATACTGTTTTGTTTATTAGCACTACAGAGCCAAAACTAATCCAGCCAAGAAGCAAAACAACACAGAAAAATATTACATAGTGTGGTTATGAGGGGTAATTTCCGTATTCTGTGCTGTCCATTCCATCGTGCTAAAGGCATGAGTTTTGCAAGCTCTCCTGGGGCCCTTTCTGTGCTTCCCAGATATGGTCATTCAGACCAGACATCAATACAGTCAGGCTGGAGATGGCCTGAGTGTTCTGCCATTTTAGGGCTTGTCTCCCTCCCCCGGATAAAAGAGGGCAGGGAAGATAACTGATGAAACTCAGGTTAGCTTCTGCACAAGCAAAGCAACAGCAGCAGCTTTGAGCCAGGAGAAATGGCACCTCTCTCCCCACAGGGACAGATGGCCTTTTCTCTCCTAAGGGAAGAAGCCACGTTGCTGCCTGAAACTCTGACCCTGACATCCCTCATGATGGCAAAACTGAATAGTTGCATGGTTATTTAGAAGTTACTGGAAATACAAATCAGTGCAAATGTTTTTTGAAATCTCTCACTTTCCACAGTGGATTTTCAAGGTCCAGGGTGGAGAATGGTGATCACCTCCTCTGGGAACCTCTTAGGGTATGCTCCTCTCTGCAAGTTTGAAGGCTTCAGGGGTAGGCACTCCTAGGTGGCAACCAGGTATGCTGGGCTGCCGGTTGCGAGCCAGGCCGATGGCTCAAGGCCGAAGCTGGGTGACCCACCCGAGAAAAGGGCAAGGAGGTTGGTCAGGGGAGTGACACCTGCCGTGCTCACTTAGCTGGTCCCTTGCCACAATGTTATGTTAAATAGTTAATAAAGTGGCCCTTGTTTACTTCCAAACTGTTGTCTGTCTCGTTATTCCGATGGGGGGGGAATAGAGGATGCTTCTAGTGAGTGATTTATAGAATCTCACAAACCCATTCCCATCGAAGGGCATCTCTCCAGTTTCAATGACATTTTAAAATCTTTACGAGAGGGGGAATTAGGAATTAATGCCTAGATAAAAATGCCTAAGGACAACAGGTGCTACTGTTGTGGATGAGAGGCAGATGGGAAAGATCTGCTGTGACAGACATGGATATGGAAGGCTTAGTTGGCATCCCAGAGACTGGCAGGTTATGGGAAAGGTACACTGCACTGGAGAGAGAGCGGGCTGTTTACAACCCAAAGGGAACACATGCTAGTTGTTTGATGTGTTAACACCTCTCGATTGAAGGTACATAAGCCCAAGAACGTGACACCCAAATTGACTAAGATCCTAGGAGCCTGAGTGGGTGGAGGGGGTCTAAAAAGGAGAGCTGTTCCATTGTTTGGGGAAACAGGGAAAAGAACGCGTTCGGTACTGAGATTCAAAAATTGCAGAGTTAGATTAAAGGAGACAGACACATGTATTTGTCTATAAAAAGATTACTAAAAATTAGTTAAAGGTACTTGGAGAACAAAAGTAAAGTCAATCATCCTTACTAGCTCTAAGCTACATGTTGCTTCTCTAAGAACGTAGGCTGCGTTCAGACGGCCAGTCAATTGCGCCATGAGCCCTCCTAAAATTTTATCCCGATTTTTTTAATCCAGCCTAGCACGACCAGACGCCCCCCCATGAAATAGCCTCACCGCGCGTTGTTCCCACCGTGATTTGTCTACACGGCATCCACCGAGGATTTTTTTTAAAAAAGTTTTGTACATTCGCATAGGCAAGGCTGCGCCTCCTTGGAGAACTGACGCGGAGGGTTTGCAGCAAAGTCCCGGTCCTCCCCCTTGCCGTTGCCATCATGATCAATGGAGGGACTATTTTGCAAGTTAGAACAGTCCTTCCCCCCTCCATCTCCCATCACGGTAACATCTTGTCCCTAAAAGAAATAAGCATGAATATTACATTCCTCGTAGCGCTTATCGCTGAATGCGTTTCTTCGTTAAAGCGCACATGGGGTTTCAATTTTTTTAAAATCGCGCCCCCGTCGGCTCCATCTGACGTCAGACCGAGCCGACGGGAGCATCGCGCGCTAATGGAGTGACCAGACGGAAGAAAGTCTGCAGTTGTTGCGCGGGTAAGCGAAAACCCTACATTGAAACTGCTACTTTTTAAATCAGGATTGGAGGCGCAGCAGAACGGGATGCCTATGGGACCGGAATATTTCCCAGATGTTTATGTCTGGTCGTGCATTTTTGATCCGCAAGGGAGTCGTTCCTATGGCAGATCAAAAGATCCGTCTGAACACACCCGTAGACTCAGAGGAAATTTTAAGGAGAGGGACAACAAAGAGCAATAAACTGAAACCCTATGATCTCTCCCTTAGCTTACCCCCAAACTATTGATTATCCAATTGGAGAATCCCAGCATTAGCTAATTATGCATTCTATCAGCTTTTTCTAGTGGGAAAAATGTGGAGACAATTCTATTGGATCTCTAACTAAAAATTAGTACACATAACAAATGGGAAATGATTTCATGACAAACTGGAAGAGAACTCGCAAATATCCCAACAGAATGGGAACATGCAGGGCTATTTTTGGGCAGGAACGGAGTTCCAGCTGGCTCCCAAGTTGGCCATGCCCGGCAGGAACTTGTTAGCATAATAGGCCACATGCAGCCACAGAGACTCATTAGGATTGGCTACATTAGAGGTGTGTGGCCTAACATGCAAAGGAGTTCCTGCTACAAAGAAAACCCTGGGTTCTGACAACAAACAAGCTAAAACAGAATAAGAAGCAAAAGGTGGGTGTGGCTGGATGACCACACTTCTGGTAAGATGGGGGTGTGGCCTAATATGCTAATGAGTTTCTGCTGGGCTTTTTGTGTGTGTGAGAGAGAGGGACAGAGGTATTTTTACATTCTACACTACACTTAAGTTCACCCCTGTAATTATCTCGGGGTATTTTTTGTTCCCACATTATACTGAAGTTACTCCAGTTTCACCCCACGCTTGTCCCGGGATAAATGGATGCTGTTATAACCAGGGATAAATGCAAGGTATTGTGTCCAGAGTTGAACTCTGATAAAACCAGGGATGAGATCCCAGTGTGGAAAGAGAGAGAGAGAGAGAGAGAGAGAGAGAGAGAGAGGGAGAGCTCCTTTGAACCAGGGTTTGATGTGCACAATGAAGAAGAAGGCTACTTGCAAATGCAGCCCTGAGGGGATGCACCAGGGATTCAACAGCTAGCCTTCCTCCAAGGCTGGAGCAGATGTTCGACAATTGGAAGTTAACCAGTATCTGAAGAAGTGTGCATGCCAGGCCCGTAGCCAGGAATTTTTAATTTGGGGGGCCTTTAAATAAGTCAGGGGGCACCCTGCACACACCCCTGCACATGTACCCAAGGGAGCGCCTGTGCTGGATGGGAAGTTGGGGGGCCCTTGGAGATAAGTCAGGGGGCCAGGCCCTGAGATGCCCCACTGTAGCTACAGGCCTGGTGCATGCACACAAAAGCTTATACCCAGAATTAAACTTTGTAGGTCTTAAAGGTGTCACTGGGCTCAAACTTTAACCAGTAAGTAACTGACTAAGTAGCCAGTAACCTTGCTTGTCATGGTTCTTGTGTTTTGCTTAGCTGTACCTAGATCTGTCTTGTCACTACCACAAATTATTCCTTGTCGTAACAAAGCTGTTTAACTAAAGAGCCTGCACACTTCCTTACTCACTGCCTTGCTACGTGGCACACAAATGTAAGATTCCCCTTTGGCATCAGTCCCCCTGGGTGGCAAGAAGAAAAGAAAGGGGAGATTTTGAGACCTAGGGGTAGTGGCATGCTACCCAACAGGCAAGAGAGAGGGCTAAGAAGCAGCTTTTTGCCCAACTTCCCGGCAGGGCTGTAAGCCAGCAGGGGAACTCTGGGAGAAAGCACCCTCTTAAGAACATAAGAACATAAGAGAAGCCAATGTTGAATCAGGCCAATGGCCATCTAGTCCAACACTCTGTCACACAGCGGCCAAAATATACCAGGTGCCATCAGGAGGTCCAGCAGTGGGGCCAGGACACTAGAAGCCCTCCCACTGCTGCCCCTTCCAGCACTTACTTACATAGCACTTACTTACACAGTGGTAAAGCCAGTCCACTCCAGCTCTTTTTACCAGAGTCTGGGAAAAGAGATGAAAATATAGAAAAAGTGCACTTGGATTAACATACTGAATAGTAAAGTGTGTATTTTTTTAAAGGAATATTTCTGAGTTCACCTGGTGCACAGCCCAAAGCTTTGGTTCTTCTCTGATTTCCCATTGTAAGTAATATGGACTGAAGTGAATTCTGAAATGACTTTCTGTAAGGCCCACCTTCAGCAGCTTCTGTAGTGGCCTCTCATAGCCGCCTGTGGTCTCAGAATTGGACATGGGAGGGGGTTAAATCACCCTGTTCCTCCTCCTCTCTTCAGACTTTCTCCATGCCACATTCCTTCTTTTGGTTCCAGTCCTGAACTCACCCCGTTTATCCTCCCTGACCACACTTGGAAGTAATTCTTTTATAGGGTTTTTAGGCTCTGCCCCTTCCTGTTCCAGACCCAACCCTCTCTCCCCACCTACCTTTCTGAAGGCATAAAAATTGGATAAGTAGCCACTTACCTCCCCTTCCATACTGACTGCCTGCCTCTGCCTAGTCAGCCCCAGGGACTCCTATACCGCCCTCTTCCCTCTCTATGCTTGGCCCAGCCACAAGGCTCCAGCTGCCATCATGACCTTCACCTCCTCCCATGTTGTATCATGGCCTTCAAAGTCCTTCACTCTGTCAGCTTTTGCCTCCTCCTGCATCACTCAGCCCCCAGCCAGCCCGGGTCCTGTGAGACTTCCTGGTGACCGGTGGTGGCTGGTGATATGATCAGTGATTGCAGCAGGTCTGTTTGAGTCATGATGGCCATTCTCAACCCATCCTGGCCATCCTTCACCTCTGTTGCCTCGCTGCAAGTTGCTGCTGCTGTCCTGACCCTGTGTGGCCCTGGGACCATCAGAACCAGATGAGTGTGGATTTCCGGTGTGTTCATCTCACTGCTCCTGGGTCAGGTCAAGTCAGGGGTGGCCTTTAGAGGGTTTTTTTGGTCATCCTAAGTAATACCCTTCAAAGACTTGCTTCAATGATTTAATTGCTCATTTCCTTCTTTGTATCTTTTTACTGCAGTGTTCACATATTAGAATACTGGAGCATTTATAATTACACCAGTCCATGGAAGCAGAATAACAAAACAGAATCCTTTCTATTTAAATCTTGCACCCATAAGCAGCGGTGATGTCTCTTCCCCACTTTAATACAATCACTTTGACTTTCTGTGCACTGGTTCCTACCTAAATCAATGTATCATCTCGAAGGTTTCCTGTCGGGCTGTGCCTTCTCTTCAGCACTTTACTATAACTTCCTAAATAAATGTGACACAATAAGCAGGTAGATTTAGGCAGCATTCCTTCTATAGCTACCATGGTGACAAGAGCAAGGCTTTGTAGAAATGATTAATGGTGTTTAAGGAGGTGTTTATCATCAACAGTTCATGAAACTGCTCTGGTACTAAAACTAATTGGAACAGTTACCATTAACGTCATTGGGCTGTGAATTAGGTACCAAAATGTTGGCTTTCCTGCTACATTTAATCAACCATTTCCATCTCTGTTTTCTGACTGCCCTTTGGCCCTCTTTATTAAAAAATTGGATTACCATCAGTAGAGGCCATCAAACAAGGGTAAATTGGGGCTAAAATACTAAGGAAATGTGGTTTTCTAGAGAATAAACAGGGATGCTTTCATTATGAATTCAGTGGTTGCTATATTGGGCATCAAGATTCCCCCTCCCCACATCAGATTGTCTGGGAACTACTAGGCTTTTCACCCTATCTCATTTTGATCCTAGGTTCAGGTTGATCCTAGCCATGTTGGACTAAAGCAATGGGATGAAGTTTGTGTCCAGTGGCACCTTTAAGAATCAGAATTAAACTTGGTTGGTCTTAAAGGTGCCACTGGACTTAAATGCTGTTTCATTTTGATCCTGCCCTTCCTTCAAGGAGTAGACGTGTGCTTTGAGGGGAAAAACATTGTTATAATTTCAGATGCAGGATTTGGGGAAGGAGAAATTTTTTACTATGATTGCTGATTTTTGGGTGGAGCATTACCAGTTTGGGATTCAAATCTGTGCTGTTATTTTTTTTTCAGGTTCCAGAATTTCAGGACCATTGTTTTACACCAAGGACTAATTCAACCATCTAGGGTAACTGTTTGTAAAGATAATGACACCAAATTTGCTTAGAACATAGTCCTTCCTCTAATCTAAAGACCCCTTAAGTTTTAAGCAGAATAGACAGAAGGATGGGTAGAATGGATTTTACAGATAACCGCCTGTCAGGTAGTCCTGCCATGATGGATGGAGGGGAGGGGAGGATGGCTATGGGCGCCATAGTGGCGTGACGGGCGGGAGGTTGGAATCCGAGGGGTGTTGATTTATGCCTAGGGTGTGAGAATGGAATGTGGCTCGGGCAACCCCTATCTCTCGCAGACTGGACGTTCTGACCTTGAGGAGTCAAGCTGCGAGCTTTCCTATCGCTTTCAAAGCTGCAGCTTTGCTGAGAATAATGGGGGCGTTTGGGAACTTCATTAGCGTAGTAACTTTCGATTCCCATTCGCATGTTATTCCCTGATTGGTAGAAGGGGGGGTCCCCATTCACCCCCTTCCCTGTATAACCGCCTGCTTTGTGTAACTAAGTTATTCTGAACAATGTATCTGCTTCAGTGACCTTTCTATTGCAGCATTATAATAAACGCTATTCTTGTTTGAACCGCAAGGCATGGTGTTTGGCTGACTAGGTTAGGGCTTCTGACACCGCCCCCTCCAAATTAGGTGCCTCTCAGTACAGGAACACTTTTCTCCACTGTGGCCTGGCAGGAGTGCATTAGCCACTGACATTTTACAAAACTCCTGTCTCCATGTTTCTTTGTTTGTTTGTTAACATAACATTACAGTGACTGTCTGACAATAAAAATATGCCTTCCTGCTGAAAACTCTGCATTTGCCATCCTTTCTTGCTGTCCTCTGTCTTCCTTTGGAGACCCTCTTCCTCTGCCTTGACTTCAAGCTGTACAAACCAAAAGAGATCACAGGTATCCAACAGGAACAACAGTACACAAACAAACCCCGTGATGTGAGTAACATTTAGTAAGATTTATGTTGCTTTTTAAAACTATACAGGAATACAAAAAATTGTCCAACATTCTCAACTATAAAAAGGTTCCCTTGCTTGAAAGCCAGTCGAGCCCGACTCTAGGGTTGCGGTGCTCATCTCTGCTTCCAAGCCGAAGAGCCAGCACTGTCCGGAGACATTTCTGTGGTCATGTGGCCGGCATGACTAAATGCCAAGGCACACAGAATGCTGTTACCTTCCCATCGAAGTGGTACCTATTTATCTACTTGCAATTTCTTACTTTCGAACTGCTGTGTTGGCAGGAGCTGAAACCAGAGACAGGTGCTCACTCTATCATGCAGCACTCAGGTCTCAAACTGCTGAACTATCAACCTTCCAAGCCTGCAGTTCAGCATCTTAACCACTTGAGCCACTGCAGCTCCTTTCTCAACTGTACAATATAGTAAAAAAGTCCAACAGGGTTTATTTGTGTATTGTTGTTCCTGTTGGATACCTGTGATCCCTTTTGGTTTGTACTGATTCTACTGGGGATGTAGACATAAATATATACATGATGGATTTAAAAAGCATTAATACATTCAATTATCACATTTATTAGAAGAAAATTAATAGTTAAAATATTATGTAGAGGTTCAGCTTGCAATGAAGTTATGTAACTTTAAGAAAGAGATGTTCATCATGCAGCTGCATGGAATTAACCAGACAGCCTTTATAGAGTCTGGATCCAGTTTGCTGTAGTGAGCATTTGCCAGCCAGAAAATGAAGGCTTCCAGCTGGGGAAAATAAGGACTGATTTGCTACTACTAAAATAGTAGATACTGCTTATAGAGAGCTGCAGTGGCTCAAGTGGTTAAGACGCTGAACTGCAGGCTGTGGAAGGTCAGTAGTTCAGCAGTTCAAGACCCTAGAGTGCCGCATGATGGGATGAGCTCCCGTCTCTGGTTCCAGCTCCTGCCAACCTAGCAGTTCGAAAGCAAGAAATTGCAAGTAGATAAATAGGTACCACTTCAGTGGGAAGGAAATAGCATTCCGTGCACCTTGGTGTTGAGTCATGCCAGCCACATGACCACGGAAACGTCTTCGGATAGCGCTGGCTCTTCGGCTTCGAAACGGAGATGAGCACCGCAACCCTAGAGTCGGATTCGACTGGCTTTCGAGCAAGGGAACCTTTACCTTTACAGACAGCACAGCCAACAAAATCCAGGAGGCTCCTTGCACCTATAGAGGATTGGCTTGCTCCCAATAGAAACACTTAGAATGGAACCAGAAGTAAGTTTTCTAAAATTAAATTATTACAAGCTTGAAATAACTATATTCCATTCAGCTTCACGTGGATTTTCATTGACCATGGTTTCTTCCAGGACACCAAGAAGGAAATAAGAAATTATAATACTGAGCTGAAGCTGACACCTCCTTACAATATAGGATTACTCCTGAGGAAGACCGCAAAGTTGAAATGGGTTTATAACCGGGTGCTCATTGAGAATGTTGGACTTTTTTTTACTATATTGTACAGTTGAGAACGTTGGACAAATTTTTGTATTCCTATATAGTTTGAAAAAGCAATATAAATCTTACTAAATGTTACTCACATCGCAAGGTTTGCTTTGGTATTGACTTCAAGCTGGACATCCACTGTAGGGGTACCTTAGTAAAGGTAAAGGTTCCCTTGCTCGAAAGCCAGTCGAATCCGACTCTAGGGTTGCGGTGCTCATCTCCGTTTCAAAGCTGAAGAGCCAGCGCTGTCCGAAGACATTTCCGTGGTCATGTGGCCGGCATGACTAAACACCAAGGCGCACGGAACGCTGTTACCTTCCCACCAAAGTGGTACCTATTTATCTACTTGCAATTTCTTGCTTTCGAACTGCTAGGTTGGCCGGAGCTGGAACTAGAGACGGGAGCTCATTCCGCCATGCGGCACCCGGGTCTTGAACTGCTGAACTACTGACCTTCCACAGCCTGCAGTTCAGAGTCTTAACCACTTGAGCCACCGCAGCTCCTAAGGGGGTGCCTTAATTACTCTTAAGTAATCCTACTATTTAAGGAGTTCCCGGAGAAAGAGGAGGAGGTGGGCTAGGGGGGGGGGAGTGGCCTCCTGGCTCACCACTTTGATAAGAGTCACATGTCAGCCACAAGAAAGTATCTTTAAAAGCAATAGAAGCTGGTTTTGCTGATGAGTGGCAGCTCTGGTGGAGGATGGGGCTCTTTTCCCCTGATTTTCCTGAGCTTGGGAATTCTAGAATAGATACGCCTACTAAGGACTTTGCAGCGCAATACTTGATTCTCCCCTTCTCTATTTTATCCTTACAACCCATCTGTGAAGCAGACTAGGTTGAGAAAGTATGGCTGGCCCCAGATCAGTGGGTTTCATATCCATTTGAACATAGGTCTCACTAGACCTAGCCCAACACTTCAACTACTATACATGCTGATTCTCCTTTACCTTAACTTTGTTGCAATCCGTGGCCCCAGTCACTCAGAGAAGTTGCTACGCTGACGGCACGAATGTCAGGCGGATTTTCAGGGCGCGATCATACTGCAACATCTGGGAAGCGTAGCGCTCCCTTGGCCAACCCGTGGCGTCCCGCTGAAGATGGAGAGTTAAAAAGTACCTAGGAAAGTACACCAGTATCCAGTAAATGCAGGGCAAAGGTGGGTGTCTAATCGCGGGAGCACTAGTATCCCGTGGCATCTTGTGCCTGCCCACGTCCTGGCGCAAACCGGATGTTGTAAGTCTCCATAGGATGTGCACCAATGCCAACTGTGCATTCAAACAAACGCAACACTGACAGCAGCCCCACCCCCCAGAATGGTGCATGTGAACAAACAAGAAACCAAAAGCGGCACAGCTTGTGTGATCACGCTGCACCACTTCTTTGCCATGCTTCAGCATTGCTATGTGATCAGCAGCTAACAGCCGAAGCGTGGCAACTCAGGGGACCGTGTGATTGGGCTACCGTGCTTTATTATGCTCCGGGGCAAACAGCCACGCCTCCCCCCACATTATCTGGCCCATGTGACCGGGCCCCGTGTTTATTTTACTATACATATTTTCTTCAGCTACTAACACCTTGATTTTTATTTTTCCTATTCTCTGTGAGGCTACAATATAAGCTAATCGGAGCATGTCTGAGTGTGGAGTATTCTGCCTGTTGCATGAGAGTGCATTCAAGGCCCTTCTATGATTCCTGTTTTGGCTTGTAAAGGTAAGTTAGAGGGGATTTATTTATTTATTTAGAAAAAAGTTTATGACACCTCTCTAGGGACTTGCCCAAGATGGCTTCCAAAATAAAAACAATAAAAAAATATTAATTAAAATCCAGCATTAAAAACCCAGCCCAGCACAAAACACCTAGACCACAAAAACAGATCATTGACATCTTAAAAAAAAGCGGTTTTCCAGACTAAAATGGTGTTATAGTAACGGAATCATATCTTTATCTGGATAGTTATTTATCCTGTTGTTTGGTTTGCTTTACCACTCCTAAGGTAAATGATTTGCTTCTCTTCGACTTTATCTTCACAACCGACTTGTAATGTAAACTAATCGAAGAGAGAGTAACTGACCCAAGGTCAGTCAATGAGCTCGATACCTGAGAAAGGATTTGAACTCAAACAGATACATCAGATTAGCTGTCATCAGCCCAATGTTTCAATTCTGCATGCTCATCACTGCCCAGAACACTGTTTTCTTTACAAACACTACTCTGTGTTTTAAAGAAAGCTTTGGCTTACTTCCACAGACCTGCTAACCAAAATTCCTTAATTATGGCTCATAGTCAAGGAAACATCAGTAGTATTTCTTCATTTTGGGAAGGTCAAGGCGTCTTAGCAAAATCTACCCTGATTTGTTGGAGCTTCAAGTGTTCTGATTTCTCAGACTGATGTGTTAACCCTGTGCTTACTGGAGAGTAAGCAAAGGTAACAAGATCGTTACTAGGGTTAGGACATGGTATTCTGGAGAGCAAAGTGAAATTATTCAGGGAAGAAGAAGGTTGAAGATCTAATTTTGGTGGCCCTGGGATTCACAGTCTAGGAAATGAGGGCAGAGAATTTACCCATTTTACTGTACAGTTGTGATGAAATTGTAATATAAATTGCATCATTTGAGATTCAGGTGTTCATTATTCAAACTTGTAGAGGAGGTTTATTCTTATCTTACAGGTTATTCTTGAAGACACACATAAGTCAATGTGTCAGTCCAAAGCAGAGAATAATCAAAAAAATTGTGTTTGCCTGGTGTATTATGAGAGCAGTGATCCATATAATGTGTTAATGAACAAGAATAGCACCTACCTTGGCATCCTCAAGTGTGTTAGGAACTGCATGAATAAACAGAGGAAGTAAACATAACAGTAAGCACAGCCTCGGAAGTGAAGTGTGACATTTTAATTTTCCTTCTCAGATCCTACGTTAATTTGCATCTGTGACACATCACAACCTCAGGGATCTCTCTCTCTCTCTCAAACTCAGACCTCAGCAAGAATTCCCCCTACTCTTTCTAAACCTGAGACCAGCTGTCTTTTTCAAAAGAAATTCCAAGAAAAATATAATGATCACTTACCAAAAGAGGCAAATGCCTTGTGACAGTTTCCATTGAGAGTTCCCCAAACTACTTATTTAGGAACTTTTCAGTGGCATCATTTAAAAGACGCTGTTCAAATGCTTATGGCATGGAAGTTGTGGGAATGTATTTCACAACTCATTTACCTTAGAATCCAAATCCCCCAAGGTCCAGAGTCTCTCTGAGCACTCATCTGACTGTTCTTAGACTACCTAGGCCCTGTGTGATATCAGGGCAAACTAAAGGGACTTTGAAGAGCCATTTTGGTGTCGTGGTTAGGAGCATGGACTCTAATCTGCAAGAACTGGGTTTGATTCCACACTTCTCCACATGCAGCTGCTGGTGTGACCTTGGGTCAGTCACAAGTTCTTTCAGAACTTTTCTCTCATGAGCAGTTCTCAAAAGAGCTCTCCATCTTTCTGTGTTATACCTCTGAGGATGCTAGTCACAGCTACTGGTGAAACCTCAGGTCCTACAATGCCAAGACCATGGCCACACAACCTGGTAAATCTTCAGCAACTAACAGTTTTAAATCTTCCCCTGCAGTCATATGAGCCAGTTTGGTGTAGTGGTTAGGAGCACAGACTCTAATCTGGGGGAACTGGGTTTGATTCCCCGCTCTTACTCCACATGCGGCTGCTGGTATGACCTTGGGTCAGTCATAAATTCTTTCAGACCTGTTCTCTCAAGGGCAGTTCTCAGGAGAGCTCTCTCAGCGCCACCTACATCACAGGGTGTCTGTTGTGGGGAGGGGAAGGGGAAGGGATTGTAAGCTGCTCTGAGACTCCTTCAGGTAGTGAACAGTGGAGCACAAATCCAATCTCCTCCTCCTCCTCCTCCTCCTCCTCCTCCTCCTCCTCCTCCTCCTCCTCCTCTTCTTCTTCTTCTTCTTCTTCTTCTTCTAATTCTAATTCTAATTCTTCTTCTAATTCTTCTTCTTGGTCCATTGTGGTAAAACTTGAAAAAATCAGTTGAAGGCATCAAGAGAGTAAATACAGGCAAAGAATTCAGATGTTGGATAGGGTCTCTGTAAAAGCCCAAGGACCTCATCCCACCCCCACCCCAGGCAATTAAGGGAGTATTTATTTATTTATTCATTTAAAACATTTCTACCCTGCCTTTCCAACCATATAGAGTCCCCAAGGCAGCAAATATCAAAGTATTACACCAATTCAACATCAAAACATCAAGAGATTAAAACAGCATTTAAAATACAAATTGTATATAAAGTGTGTGTGTGTTCAGTATCCTCAAACTGACTCTGGCCATCCCTTGCTATGGTCAATACCAGGAGTATGAGAGATGATTTTGTCTGTAGCTTTGCCTGAAAGGGTAGTTTATACTGCTGAAGTTTCCCATGACAAGAAGAAGGAGGAGGAGCAGCAGCAGGAGGAGGAAATGTTGGGGCACAAGCTGTTTTAGGGTCCAAGGGTGGGTGGAGTGCCATTTTCACCCTCTTCAAGCAAAGAAAAGAACAGGTGTTCTAGTGGTCTGCCTAGACTTAAACATTTGTCACTCTAGGGTTTATTCCCAAAAGAATCTCTGACTTTTGAATTCTGCTGGTGAAGGTTCTGAGGTAATGGTTCTTGGCATATAAACAAAGAATAAGGCTGATTGTTTTGTGCATCACAAAAAGCTCATTTTATCTCAGCACTAGTTTTTGAGAGAACAATGGGAGTTCCCCTTCTTCCTCCTCCTTGGCAGACACACATCACTAATAGTTGCAGGGAGCAAATTGTTAACTGCAGCCCAAATCTCCCCCCCCCCAACCATCCAGGTGTATGTTCTGTTCATCAAGGTGTTTCCTCATTCACAAATCTCATTGATCTTTAAGGTCATTCTGTGGCTAAAGAAGTCATGACCTGCACAAGTAGCTTCTGTGAGGGAATATCAGTCTTGGTGGTCACAGTTGTACCAGGAGGGGTTCTTACTGCTGTCCATATCCACATGCTTGAATATCGGAGTATGTATGGTGGTGGCGACCTTAGCAGCAGACGGATGACAGATGTCTGTGTGATGCATCAATGCACAAACAAAAGACTTCCTATCAGGCTGAGAAAGAAAGTCTGAGACACCTTCAGTGGCCTTGTGATGGCAGAAGGAGGCCCTGGCACAACATGTACTGAGGACTCTGCTGAAAAGGTGGGAGTTCCAGTCATTCTGGTGTCCCTCTGATGCTGATATGGTATTGAGATCCTCTTTCTCACTGTGCAGACAGGGGTGATGTCTGTTCTCTGCACTAGACATTTGTCAGCTGGTCGGACGTGGTTCTAGTATGAATGGAAAGAGTGTGTTACATTGCTGGGCATTTAAGGAGGTAGAGGCAAGAGTGGTCCCGGCAAATTCAGAGCTCAGGGCAGGGAGAGACAGCCTGCTTGTGAGAGTAGTTCTGATTATGAGCTGCTTCTGCAGCCAGAGGCGGCACAGAATGTTGATGAATAAACAAACCAGGATTGAGCTGGGTTACTACATTCATGCACAGCACAACATCATAGCACGACACCTTGTGCTTAATAAGCCAACTTTAAATCCTGGCATCAGATCCCAGTTTAATGGACCTTAAGTAATTATACATATTATCAGGGCTTTTTTTTTCCTGGGGGAATGCAGCAGAACAGAGTTCTGGAACCTCTTCGACAAAATTCATTTTAAAATATTTAGAACTTCATGAGTTTTCAGTACATAGATTGAAAACTTCATTTCCCTCTAGAGAGTTCCAGCACCTCTTTTAAAAAAAGAAAGAAAAAAAAGCCCAGCATATTATAGTGGTCAACATTCAGACAATCAACTAAGGCCCCATTTACACTGAGCATTTGCCCCACTGAAGGCACGGGAGCCCGGCGGACTTTCCGTGTGCGATCATACGAGCACGTCTGGGAGGCGTAGTTCTCCCGTGGCCAACCCGCGGCTTCCCGTGGAAAACGCGGAGTAAAAAACTAGTAGGTCCAAAGTACTAGTTTCCAGAAACCCCAGGGCAAAGGCTGGCGTCTGATCGCGGGAGCGCCAGTATCCCGCGGCTTCTGATGCCCGCCCATGTCCCCGGGGTTTCCGGATGTTGTAAGTGTCCATGGGATGCGCACCAATGCTGAACAGCACATGCACACACACAAGACACTGACAGTGGCCCACCTCCCCAATGGCGCATGCACACTTCACTGCTTTTTTGCTGCGTGTGATTGGGGCACAGAGCTGGAGTGTGGCAACCCGGTGGCCCGTGTGATCGGGCTACCATGCCTTATTTAGCTCCAGGGTGAACTGCCACGCCTCTCCCCCACGTTTTCTGGCCCGTATGACCAGGGCCTAACTATGGTTTGTTTCATACAATCATCAATTTGAGTTATATCTTAAGTAGCCCACTATATTGTTTAATTTCCATTCATCTGATAGCTATATTTCCTAAGGGTAATTCTTAAACTACAGTACCCATTTGGAGATGGCCTGTTTCCAAATACCAGTATCTTCAAGTAGCACTTGTGGCATTTGAAAACCATCTTCACATGGATTAGCCTCATTATGTGGAGTTCGTCCTGGCAGCCATTAACATTGGCATGGAGACTTTCCATGCAGCCAGGATGGTCTACAGGTGAAACAATTTTAAATCATTGTAATCTCTCTGAGGAGTGCCATCACTTGGAAGCATTTTCAGCAGTTCTTAGATCAGGCCTGTAATGTTTTCCTTTAATCACAATGCATTCAATACAATTGAAAGCAGGATCCTATATACATAATTAACTTACATATTAGCCATTTCAAGCTCTCCCATTGGCTGTGCTGTGCACTCCATCAGTCATTGGCCCATCAACCACCACTCAAGAGTACTCATATGCCATTGGCTGGGTGCTGGTTCTGCTCCTCTCTCCACCCACTGTCAGCCTGGACACTCTTCCTTCACTGCAAAAACAGTTGTCTCTCCTGATGATGACACTTCTCCTTCCTGGCTCCTGTGGGACTAAGTTTTCCCCCAGCGGCTGTTGCTAGGCAACCAAGCTTGGTTCTGTCAGTAAAAAGGCAAAGGCAGCAGAACCTTTCCAGGCTTTTGTGGGGAACTTATTTGGGCCAGTCCTAACTAAGGTTGCCAGCTCCAGGTTGGGAAATTCC
Source organism: Gekko gecko (assembly GCA_029375565.1). Lineage (NCBI taxonomy): Eukaryota > Metazoa > Chordata > Lepidosauria > Squamata > Gekkonidae > Gekko > Gekko gecko. The sequence continues at coordinate 77,953,428 of JAPDNY010000003.1, read as the reverse complement.
AGGATATTTTGTGGTGGAGTCTATGGAAGCCAGTGTTTGGGGAGGTGAGAGGCCTCAACTGAATCAAATGCCTTAGAGCCCACCCTCCAAGGAAGTTATTTTCTCTGGGAGGGGAGAGAGATCTGTTGTCTGGAGTTCATTTGTGATTCCCACTGATCTTCAGGCTCCACCTGGAGGTTGGCTACCCTAAGTGGAGCAGTTAGTGCTTCAGAGCAGGGTCTGCCAGATCCAGGTTCTTGCTGTGGGAGCTGAGTGGGTGATTTCAGACCAGTCACAGATTTTCAGCCTAACCTACCTCACAGGGTTGCTGTGCAGATCAAAAGGGGGAGAGGAGAATGATGTAAGGTGCTTTGGTCTCCAGCACAGAGAAAGAGTGTACTTTTTCTCCTGGGGAACCATTGCTGCCAATCCCTAGGTGAGGGCTGGAGAGCACTCAGAATTAAAACTGCTCTCCAGATGGCAGAGATCAGCTCCCCTGGAAAAAAAAACCCCTGTCATTATATCCTGCTGAGGTTGCTTCCCTCCTGCTTGGGTCCCCACTGCAGAGAAAGACTTTAGTTTTCCTAGGTAGAGGCTGCAGGTGGGGGAGGGGAAAGCAAGATGAAGTCAGAGGGGCAGATAAAGGTAGGTTGATGGTGAGCTGGGAAGGAGATGGAGTAGCCACCTCCAGGCTGGGAAATTCCTGGAAATTTTAGGGGTGGAGCCTGGAGACAGTGAGGTTTGTGGAGGGGGACCTCAGACAGGTACAATGCCATAGACTTCACCCTTCAAACAAGCAATTTCCTCCTGGGGAACAATTGTTGTCAATCTCCAGGTGAGGGCTGGAGATGGCAAAGAACTGCAACTGTTCTCAAGATGGCAGAAATCAGTTCCCTTGGAGAAAATGATGGGCTCTGTGTCATTATACCCTGCTGAGATGCCCCCCCCCCCAAGACAGCCAGTGTGACATAGCAGTTAGTGCTTCAGAGCAGGGTCTTCCAGACCCAGGTTCTTCCTGTGGAAGCTGTTTGGGTGATTTCAGACCACTCACAGACTTTCAGCCTAACCTACCTCACAGGGTTGTTGTGCAAATCAAAAGGGAGAGAGGAGAATGATGTGAGCTGCTTTGGTTCCCACTGTGGAGAAAGACTGTACTTTCCCTAGGTAGAGGGGACAGGGAGGGGGGAAGAAATGGAAACCTGAAGTCATAGGGGCAGATAACAGTAAGTTGATGGTTGGCTGGGAAGGAAATAGGGTTGCCACCTCAATGTTGGGAAATTCCTGGAGATTTGAGGGGTGGAGCCTGGAGGGGGTGGGGCTTAAGGAGAAGTGGGACCTTGGACAGGTACATTGTCATAGACTCCACCCCTCCTCCTGGGGAACCATTGCTGCCAGTCTCCAGATGGCAGAGATCAGTTCCCCTGGAGAAAATAGCTGTTTTGCAGGGTGGGCTCTGAGTCCATATACCCTGCTGAGATCGCTTCCCCTCTTGCTTGGGTCCCCACTGAGGAGGAGAAAAACTATACTTTTCCTAGGTAGAGGCTTCAGGTGTGGGGGGGAGATAGAAAGATGAAGTCAGAGAAGTAGATAACGATATGTTGATGGTTGGCTGGGAAGGAGATAGGGTTGCCACCTCCAAGACAGGTACAATGCCATAAACTCTACCCTTCAAACCAGCCATTTCCTCCTGGGGCAGCATTGTTGTCTGTCTCCAGGGGAGGGCTGGCAATCACTCAGAATTACAACTGACCTTCAGATGGCAGAGATCAGTTCCCCTGGAGAAAATTGATGCTGAGTGCCCAAGGCCAGGGTAGCCACTCAGAGCCTCTTTCTATATCTCATTGTATTTATTTCCACAATAGGTATTTATTTTGTAGTATGTTATAAAACAGGGGTGTCAAACTCATTTGTTATGGAGGGCCAGATTTGACATAAATTGAACTTTGTCGGGCCGGGCCATGTGTGTCATAAAATGTAATGCCAAGTAGCGGAGATATAAAAATTATAAAGGACACAAACACAAAGATTTTTTTTTTAACTTAAAATAAAAACATGCCTGAAACATTACCATTCTTGCAATATTTTGTTTATTTAACAGTCTCTGATAACTGACACTTCTTGCTCTGAATTATTGCATCAAAATGTCTGTGCTGTAGCAAACTGGGAGGGGGAGGGAAAGGAGCCTCAGCCCAGTGCAGGGAGCAGAAGCTTGCCTATCTATCTCTCCTGAGCAACTGAGAGAGTCTAGGAAAGCAAGCTATGATGCAACAGCAGCGGCAGAACTGGAGGAAGAAGCAGGAGACAGCCAGTCCTTTGCAGGCCTGATAGAAGCCCTCTGGGGGCTGATCCAGCCCCTGGGCCACATGTTTGACACCCCTGTTATAAAACATTAACCATATATATTGAGGAGATTGACTATATATACAGGAGAGGCCTGGGCAACCACATAGCCAATGCCACGTGGCAGGCACTGGTAAGAGACACTTCAGTGGGTTGTTGGCTGGTATGCACTGCCGGCTCGCCCACTGCTGGGACGTGCTCAGGAAAGCCGGCGCCGGCACTGGAGCTGGGAGGGAAGGGGTGGGCATTTGAACAGGCGCCCCTTCCCTGGCTTTCTTGAGCATGCTGCTGCTGTGACGTGCTCAGGAAAGCCGGCGCCAGCACTGGGGCTGGGAGGGAAGGGGTGGGCATTTGAGCAGGTGCCCCTTCCCTGGCTTTCTTGAGCATGCAGCTGCTGCGACATGCTCAGGAAAGCCGGTGCCGGCGCTGGGGCTGGGAGGGAAGGGGCAGGCGTTTGAACGACTGCCCCTTCCCTGGCTTTCCTGGGCGTGCCGCAGGTGCGGTGCACCCAGGAAAACTGGCGCTCAACCCCCCCCCCAGTCTCCAGGCCCCACCGGGAGGTTGGCATCCCCCAGTGGGGTGGGCGCACCAGGCTGTCTTGCCTAGGGCGCCCAGACACCTGGGCTGGCCCTGCTGGTACCCTGCTGGTATGTACATGAACAGCGCATGTGCACACACAAGACACTGACAGTGGCCCACCCCCCCAATGGCGCATGCACACTTCGCTGCTTTTTGCTGCACTGCAGCAGCGCGGTGTGATCGGGGCGCAGAGCTGGAGTGTGGCAACCCGGTGGCCCATGTGATTGGACTATCGCGCCTTATTTAGCTCTGAGGCGAACTGCCACGCCTCTCCCCACGTTTTCTGGCCCGTATGACCAGGGCCAGTAAAGGGGAGAACAGGACACAGACAACTGGGGCATGACAGACAGACGCTGCTGTCTGATCATGCATTTTAAATCCATAAGGGAACAGCAATGGCAACATATCAAACTGCACATCTGATCACAGCCTAAAAGAGGCATTGGGAGTCCATTTTCTCTATCTAAATTCTCTTCTTCAGCTCCCATTAGTCCTGTGGGGGGAGAAACAGGAACTTGTCACTGCACTATGTCTCATTCCACATAGCGTATGTGTGGGTGGGTCCATGGTGGCTCTGTTACTGGTGTCATTGTTGCTTGGTTTGTACTTGCAGCAATCTATTTTTTCCCCCTTTCATTCTTTTTAGCAGTGATTTTCTTTTCATGCCAGATGCAGCTTGGGATACCACCCCTCCTTCCCAGTTGTGCTGCTGCCATTATGATTCCCCACCCACCTTTATAAATTTCTGATGCATTCAAAAACAGTGTGATGCCACACTTTAAAGCAAACAGCCCTATGCATTTGCATAGTGCTGCTTTAGAATAACACTGTACTTGAATCCTTTGGTAATCCTTGCTGGAAAGTACTGATTGTCCCATTGTGGTCATCATTTAAAAAAACAATTTGATTCGAGTCCAGTAGCACCTTAGAGACCAACAACAGTATCAGGGTATAAACTTTTGACAGTCAAAGCTTGTGTGGTGTAGTGGTTAAGAGTGGCAGACTCTGATCTGGAGCCCTGGATTTGATTCCCCCAGTCCTCCATGTGAGGCCTGCTGGGTGATCTTGAGCCAGTCACAGTTCTCTCAGGGTATAAAAACCAACTCTTCTTCTTCTTCTGTTCTACTGCAGACCAACATGGCTACCCTCTGAAACTCCATTGAAAAGACTAATGGGAGTTTCGGTTTTGGTGCAGTGCAATCGAGGTTCGCTGCAGAGCTCTGCTCCAGCAGACACTTGAATTGCACAGTTTGGGGGAGTTTGGGTTATCCAAACTTCTAGGGGGGCCTCAGGAGAGGAGTCCCTGAAGCAGGGGGCTCAATGAAGACCAGGTACCAGTGGCAGATCTGGAGTCTTTTGTCTGCCCCAAAGCCCCAACCAAAGCAATCACCATGATGGCCTCTAGCTGTGACTGCCAGATTAGATGAGAAGCGAAACTAAGTGTATTTCTACAATAAATCACTTTCTACATCAACTGCAAGAAGATATTCAACAAGTAAGCCCTTTTTCTCTGTAAGTGCATGAAATGTTTGTTGAAACAGAGATGAGGAACTCAACCAGAGTGAGAAAGTTCAGAGAGGAAAGGGGAAGGGGAGAACGCCTATCCAGTTATTCCTCCTCCCTCTATTTGGACGTGACTTTCAATCTAAAGGAAATAACATCAAAGGAACAGAATCATTAGAAGAATTTGACTCTGCTGTTCTTTATCTGACTGGTTGTAAACTGAAGAGTATCTGGTGGATTCTTGGGTCTAGCCTAAACAAACCTGGGTGGTCCAGCTATTTGATGAAGTTGCTCCACAGAAAAAATGGCTAGGCTTCAGCTGATAACAGAAAGAACATTTTTGATGCAGCTCTGTTTCCAGTGTAGCATAATTTGTGTCTTTTGGCAGACCATGTTCAGGAGCTTTCTTGCAAATTTCACCAAGTAGAAGGTCTGTTGGAACAACCCTTAAATGAACTAAAAGACTTGAGTGAAGAACTGATTTTGGAAGAGGAGGAAATACCAATCAAACTGTGTAATGAGAAAATGGAGAATACAGAGGCATTCCTGTCTGAAGCAAGATGATCACAAGATATCAGAATGGAGGACCAGAAAAAAATTCCAAGCACATCTAATACAACCTTCTTGGACACAGCAAGTGAACCAGGAAAGAGTTCTACTCACATAAGGGAATATTACAGGAGCAATTTACAACCCCAAAAGAAAAGACGTTGGGAATTTAAGAACAAGAAAAAAAAAAGTGTGTGTGGGGGAGAAACTGTGTACAGTTCTGGTCACCACATCTCAAAAAGGATATTATAGCATTGGAAAAAGTGCAGAGAAGGGCAACTAGAATGATAAAAGGGTTGGAACACCTTCCCTATGAAGAAAGGTTAAAATGCTTGGGGCTCTTTAGCTTGGAGAAACGACGGCTGAGGGGTGACATGATTGAGGTTTATAAGATTATGAATGGGATTGAGCAGGTTGAGAAAGAAGTACTTTTCTCCCTTTCTCACAGTACAAGAACTCGTGGGCACTCCATGAAATTGCTGAGCAGTCAGGTTAGAACAGACAAAAGGAAATACTTCTTCACCCAAAGAGTGATTAACATATGGAATTCACTGCCACAGGAGATGGTGGCAACTACAAGCATGGACAGTTTCAAGAGGGAATTAGATAAACATATGGGGCAGAAGTCCATCAGTGGCTATTAGCCACAGGGTATAGATGGGAACTCTCAGTCTGGGGCAGGTGCTGCACTCTATTCTTGCTGCTGGAGGGGGCAGCAGTGGGAGGGCTTCTAGTGTCCTGGCCCCACTGCTGGACCTCCAGATGGCACCTGGTATATTTTGGCTGCTGTGTGACAGAGTGTTGGACTAGATGGGCCATTGGCCTGATTCAACATTGGCTTCTCTTATGTTCTTATGTTCTTATGTTTAAGATGGAATTGTTACAACAGGCTACATATAATTTAAAATGGAATTTAATGTGATCTAGCGAGATTTAATGATATAGTACCTAGGAGAAATTGAAACTTAAAATCTTATATTAAGAGGAATATATATTACAAGGTAGATTTTAAAGTGGGGAGAGGCAGAACTTTTAAAGGTGGAACTGCTATAAGAGGAGATTCAAGGATATGAAACTTCAGAGAAATAAATAAATGTTATTCAATATCTACTAAAAGATGCTAATTCTAATATTACAGCTATAGTGGCCAAGTTTCTTGCCAAAGTAGTCAAAGTTAGATCTATTCTAGTAAAGGATTGAGTCATATTGTTTATTATGTTTTTTATATCCATACCGTGTTATTGTACGTCTATGTATCTTACTGCTATGCCATTAAAGATATTTGACTTTGACTTTGAAAGAAATGTCACAACATAGCTTTGATTATTAATTTTAGGAAAACTCAAAACCTTGTAATATGATTTACTATTGCTAAATTTAAAGGTCAAAGAAATATGTGTTATAATATATTGCTATGTACTGTAAAGATAAGTATGATTAGTATTTATATAGGCATTTTTATTAAAAATGTGAAGCTGAACTTCGTAAAAGGTAAAGAGTTCGACTCCCTTATTGAAGTTCTATAGGGATAATCCTCAATTATAGAAAATAAAATGCTGGGAATGCAAGGAGGAGAAAAAGGGGGAGGGAGGGAGAACTATTTAAGGTGGTATGACTACAGCAGGGCAAGAGATATTTTAAAGGGAAGTTAACGAGACTTAATGAGATTTAGGGATATAAAGTTTAAGAGGAATTGGGTTCAAAATTAAATGTAAAAAGAAATAAGTGTTATAGGGTATATTTTATGTGTGGCTTTGGGAACATTTAAAATTTTAAAATGTGACTTATTGATAACAGCTGTATGGAACTTAGTTATAAGGTATGTTTCTATTTTACGGTTAATATACAATTTTTAGAATGCTTGGAATGCAAAGTTGAATTTAATATTAGGTATGGCCTTTTGGTTATAGAATGCTTTGGTTATAGAATGGCTATTTATAAGCAGTACGATATTAAGGGTCTACAATTATTTATTTATTCAAATTTGTACCCTGCCCTCCCTGCCTAAGCAGGCTCAGGGTGGCTTACAGAAATAAAAACATACTAACATTCAAATATCATAAAATTTCAGCTCATTGATCTTCCCATATATGATGGGCGGGCACAGGCTGTCAGTAGTAAACCAGGCACCAGGCACTATAGGTTTCTGTTACTGTTAAAGTGATGGTGATAATGCTGGTGATGATGGTGATGGTGGTGGCTCCTAGTTGAAATCCTGGTGGAAGAGCTCCATCTTGCAGGTCCTGTGGAACTGTAAAAGGTCCTGCAGGACCCTGATCACTTCCAGGAGCTCATTTGAGTAAAGATGGGTTTTGTAGTAAAAGATTAAGGGGCTTTTAAAGATTTGACTATGAGAATCCATAGATATGAGATTAATACAACTGGAACATGATTGTAAAAAAAGTATCAGAGCAACAAGAGGGTATAAACTTAGAATGTTTATAGAATTGTTAAGTGAAGTAAAGGCAATAATCTGTTTTTTTGCAGATATCTAGAATTGTATGGATTTCAGTAACTAAATTTTATACAAAGAATTACCTGATGGTATAAGTATTATTAATATAATGTAACAGAGTTTGTAGAAGTAATTGTAAGCACTCTTTTTTTTTTTACTTTGTACCCCCCATTACCTATTCCCATATCTTTCTTTCCTCATAAAAAATTAATAAAAATTTAAAATAGACTATGCATCGCACTCAAAAGAGAAGAGGCCTGGGTGTCCCTGACCTTCGGCTCTATTACACTGCAACAACCCTAGCTAATTTGATAAGACAATATCATGGTTCAGACACGCTGGGTTGGGGAAAGATTGAAGAAGCATCTATAGAACACCCTAACTTCAAAGAACTTCTTTGGAGTAGCAAACCGCGAATAGGATGGCTTAATTCTGTAAATCCATTTGTAAAAGGAACGTTAAAAGTTTGGTTCAAACATAGGCATAAACTTGTAACAACAGGATCAAGAATGAGCACCTTTACTGGTCAAAACTGGTTTAAGCCAGCCTTGGAACGAGACTCATTCCAAACATGGAAATTAGCAGGAATCACCAGAACTGTGGACGTACTATTAAGAGGCAAACTAGCAACTAAATTGGACCTTGAACAGAAGTATCATGTGAAGTTGGCATGGTATGAATATCTTCAAATCCAGCACCTTCTAGAGGACCCTGGAATAAAACCCAATCTTGAAACACTAACAGGTGTGGAGGAATTCCTGTTATAAGGCGACAATAAGAAAGGAATGATCTCTAAACTGTACCGTATCCTACTAAACTCGTATGAAACAAACAAACAAAAAAAAAAACCTGAGCTACCAAAGCGCCTGGCAAAAAGACATCCAAGATCCTCTTCTTCCTGTCCACTGGGAATCTATATGGCACACGCATGCCAAAATATCGCCTTGTCAAACGATTCAAGAATCTGCTTTTAAGGTACTCCAGAGATGGTATCTAACACCTGCAAAATTGTCAAAAATCTACCCACAATCATCTCCTCTCTGTTGGAAGCAATGTAGCAATAAAGGCACATTTTTTCATATCTCCTGGCAATGTCCTGTTATTTCTCAGTTTTGGATGCAAATCTCAAAGCAAACTGAAACATTTACTGGATGTTCCTTACCTTTGGATCCAGCTTTGTTTCTGCTTCATCACTGGCCAGACGATAGTCCACCTGCAATGAGAAAGAGACTGATTAACTTGCTGATAGTGGCTGCTAAAATAGTCATTGTGCAAACCTGGAAATCTCAAAGCCCTCCTACAGTTCAAATGTGGCTGCACAAGATGTGGGACTTCTTTTTACTCGAAAAAATCCATATGATCACTAGCAATGACCCTGACATCAGTGAGCTCGCTAGTCCCCTGGATGTATGGTTCCCAGTTATAGGCTGAGTACAGACTGGCAGTTTGCTCCGGTAGCCAGTCGTAGCAAAAAAGCCCCGGAATAAACTATACTGGGTTTTCCCGTTCACACAGCGGGAGCCGCTGCCGGAAGATACGGGACGGAGGCACGTGGGAGCGTTCAGACTGCCGCGCCGGGAGAATGCTATATTCGCCGTTTCCCCATTAATTCGGCACCACATTGGGCAGTGGAGCGGAGCACAGTCAATCACACCACTGCTGCCTTCTGCCCAACGTGGGTTGCTCCCAGCTTTTTGGCTGCGCGTTCAGACTCCCCGGAAGTGGAGAAACGCACGACACACACGGGCTTTCGGATTTGCTACGGGTTTTATCAGGTATCTTTTTAATCCGGCGGTTAAGCGCAACAGCATGGGTTGGTTACGGGTGGGGGATGCCAGGCAGATGTGCCTGTGTGAATGCCCCATTTACTCTGGGATTGAGTCGTCGCTGGCCCAGGTCTCTACCGGGCCAAATTGCCAGTCTGAACTCAGCCATAGACAAATTAGACTATAGCAAAACAGATCCAAAAAGCTTAAATGGAGCTAAATGTAGACTCCTTACCTATGGCTAAACTTTAATATGCAAAATTTAATAGACCATACTGCTCCTTTCATAACCTGATAGATATCGTATATGTTTTAGATAATCAAGATTGCTAGCGGTTGTTAAAAAAAATTAAAAAAAGAAAATAGAAAAAAAGAAAAGACTAATGAGCTTCCTACTATTTGGGCGAAGGTGAGACAGACTACTTCAAGAACTTTTCAAATGTTAATTGAGAGAGCAGAGGAAAACAAACAAACAAAGCAGTTCCCATTTATATTGTTGTAATGTAGTAACAGTGTCACCTTGTATTTTTATATAAATCTTTTGCATATAATTTAAAATGAAGTTCTTATTTGCTTCTAAACTGGTTGTATGTTGATATATTTTATTTGTTGTATTCTTCAAGCCATTTGTAGAATCTTAACCATTTGTTCTCCTTCAGTCTGTCCTCTTAACATTAAAGTTAATTTGTCCATCTCTGCAGTTTCCAACATTTTATTTGTACTTCCTTCTCTTGAAGGTACTTCGTTTCTTCTCCAATGTTTAGCATATAAAATTCTTGCAGTTGTCATTACATGTATAATACGATAAGAGTATTGTGTTTTACAATTTTCTGGTAATATATTCAATAAAAACAATTCTGGTACATAAGGTATAGTAATTTTAAACATTTTTTGTAATATTTCATGAATCCAAGAGCAATATTTTTAACGCTATCACATGTCCACCACATATGAAAAAAGGAATCATTTTTTTTTGACATTTCCAACAATCATTTGATAGGTTAAGGTAAAACTTTGACAATTTATCTGGAATGATATACCATCTACAAAACATTTTATAAATATTTGCTTTATATGAAGTTGCTTTAGTAATCTTTAAGGTTTTTTTTTCCATATCTGTGACCACTGGCCCAAATCAATATTATGACTCAAGTTTTGTGCCCATTTAAACATAGAATTTTTAACTACTTCATCTTGCACTTTGTTCTCTAACATTATTACACATAGTTTCTTAATCAATTTCTCATCAGTATACATCAATATCTTATCCATTTCTGTTATTTTTCAATAAAGTCCTATTAACTTATCTTTAACATATCTTGATTCTATTTGTGCTCTTTCCAAAGGGTGAGATGGTTAGACAGTGTTATCGATGCAACAAATATGAAGTTGAGCAAACTCCGGAGGACGACAGAAGACAGGAGGGTCTAGTGTGATGTGGTCTATGGGGTTGTGAAGAGTTGGACTCGACTGTGCGACTGAACAACAAATGAAACTACACCAAACTAGCTCTTAACCATTACACCAAAAGAATTGGCAACAAGATCTTTTGAATAGACTTGAGCCAGAAGATTGGGGGGAAATTGGGAATCCCACTCCTTTAGGTCTCCAATTTTTAATGTAAAATTTCAAATGATAAAAAGTATGACTCGGTATTTACCACCAACTTGACTTCATAGACAAATCCTCCTTGTTGTACCAGGAAATGTGGTCAGCTGAGTGACTTTTTCCACATATGGTGGTCTCACCCAGTCATAGTGTCCTTTTGGGAACAGGTTCATCCACATGTATTTTTTTTTAATTACTGGAGTAAGATTCAATTTTCTACATGGGGTCTTCTTATTAGAATATCAAAAACCCCTTGTAGGTAACAAAAAAATGAGTTAATTTCCATTTTACTTTCCACAGCAAGAAATACTGTTATCACTTACTGGAAAAATCCTTTGCCACCCCACATTGAAACTTGGTTTAATTGTAAATGGTCTTATTTTATTATGGTGAAAATTACTGTTGGCACTATCCAACCATACTTGGAGAAAGCCCATGATAATTTCATGGCAACTTGGTTTCCACTAATCCTATTTCTGTCTGAACAAGGTATTGTTTTGAATAATCCAATTTACAAAGGTCCCGGTCACATGTGCCAGATAATGCAGGAGGGAAGCAAGGCTATTTGCTCTGTAGCAATTTGACCCACATTTGTGCAATCACACAGTCCATGGGAGCTGCAGGGGCAGTCCGCCACTGCATAATCAGATGCAAACTGTGAGTGAATCGGGGGGGGAGGTGGTTTGCCATGTGTTTCCAATGCGATGGAAGGGGGATCAATGAATCACATCTCCACAGTGAGGGCTTCCTATGGCAGTATGCAATGATGAGCATACTGGGAAAGGGGGAAAAATGGCACAGAGTCGGGATGGCCTGATCAGACCATCCCGATGCCATGAGAGCACGCTGGCATGATCACACAGGGGAAAGTCTGGCCGTGGCCCATAGCAACCCGTTTGTTAGTGGACTTTCCCTAGTGTCTTTTAACTCCGCTCTTGCAGTGGAGCAAAACAGGTTGCCAGTGGGTGCAGGGTGCTGGCCAGATGTTCACATCTGATCGCACCCGTTGAATCCACCCGGCATTCACGCCTATGGCACAGCTAATTGTGTGTGTGATTGCACCCAAAGATATGATTTTTTTCTAATCTTGGCTTAACCTTGTATTTTCATTTTCTTCCCCCCCCTTTTGTTAAAATCTGGAGGTTCTAGTGGTGTACTTACACTTGTGTAATGTATATGTATTACCAAATAAAATTTTGGGGGGAAACTCAGTACCACTGAATTTCAAAAATGTCTAGCTTCAAAGTCTTTTACTATGGCACCTAAGGGTTTGTTATCTTTTTGCAGAGGTGGCCTTGAAACTATAGAATGCAGGAAACTAGGTGATTAACCAGGAATTGGTTGCTCTGAAGTGGAGCTGGGCCAAGTTATTACAAGCTTGTTCTAAAGATGAAGAGGGAAATTAGGGAATGCCTGTACCATCTGCTGAGTTTTCTGTCTAGCGTACCACTAGACACTAGTGCTTATGAGTCCCACGTCCTGTCTGATTAATGCTGGTGTCTCCTACAATGAGCTTTCTGTGAGGTACCTTATGGTAATTTGGAGAATAGTGATGTGGGGAGAATGGTGGTCATGCAGCAGCCACATGCGGATAATCAGCTGTATTTGGGGAGGGCATGGATTCTCCACACTCTCTGTCAAGCTCCATTTACTCCATTCCAGCCCAACTCTCTTGGGAGGCGATGGGGTTGGCGAGCATACTCCGAAGAACTGCTGAAGCAGGAGGCGGGAACTGAGCCTAATAAGCTGGCTCCTCCCCCTGCCTGGCTCTGCATTTCTCACAGCACCAGTGTCCTTCTCTTCCTGTATCACAAGGAGGCAAATCAGCCCCCTCCCACCAGCGCAAGCTTGGCAGGAGTTGGGGCTTGCATACTCTTCGTACTGTTATCACCAGTTCTTCTCCTGCACAGTCTGGACTGGGTAGCCTAGAACCTTTTCCTCAGCTCTCTCTGAATCTTTTAAAAATAGTATAGTGAGGCCCTGGTCATATGGGCCAGAAAACGTGGGGGGGGAGGCATGGCAATTCGCCTTGGAGCAAAATAAGGCGTGGTAGCCCAATCATATGGGCCACCGGGTTGCCACGCTCCAGCTCCAAGTGCTGATCACACCATGGTGCTGCAGTGCAGCAAAAAAGCGGAGCAGCAGACCATGCAAGCCGCGCTGTTGCGAAGTGCGCATGTGCCATGGGGGGGGGGCAGCCCCTGCCGCTGTCTTGCATATGCGCATGCCTCATTCAGCGTTGGTGTGCATCCCATGGAAACTTACAATATCCAGAAACCCCGGGACATGGGCTGGCGTCAGAAGCCGCGGGATACTGGCACTCCCGTGATCAGACGCCGGCCTTTGTCCCAGGGTTTCCAGAGACTAGTACTTTGACCCTAGTAGTTTTTTACTCCGCGTTTTCAGAAACTGCAGATGTGCTCATATGATCGTGCATGGAAAGTCCGCGGGGCTCCTGTGCCTTCAGCGGGGCAAATGCTTCGTGTGAACGGGGCCTAAGTACTTGTTGCAGATACCAGCTTCTTGCAAGGGTGTTTCCTGTCAATGGGGATCAGAAAGTCATTCCAAACACGGCTGCAGCTAGTGTTGCCAACCTCTATATGGGGATTGGCGATTTCCTGGAATTAGAACTTATCTCCAGGTGACAGAGAACCATTTCCCGGGAGAAAAGGCCGGCACTGGAGGGTGGACAGTATGGCATTTTACCCTCCTGAGGTCCCGCCCTCCCCTAACCCCTCCCTCCAAAGGTTCCAGGTCCAAAATCTCCGGGTATTTCCCAGCCCAAAGTTGGCAACCTTATCTGAAGGTCCATGCAACCACCTACATGGCTTGCTGACCCCATCTGCCACCAGGCAGTTGTTGCAGCAGCAGTGATTCTTTTAAAGGCAAACTCTTGCCATGGCCACCCATAGACAGGGTGTTGTCCCTTCAGTCCCTTCAGCCAGGGAGAGTGATTTCACCATCCTCAGACAGTATTTAGGATAGTTGACTGTAGTTTGTGTAGGCCTGCTATATATATTTAATTTTTTTTTTTTAAATAATTTTCTGTAGCAACTGCAGAAAATCTCCTCAAATTTCTTATTAAGTGCAGCACTTGTGCATAAATTCACCTTTCAATGGCACAGTTTTCCTAATGTGCCAAAACCAATTTCCATTTCTTACGTTCCAGGTTTATTGATTATGCCTCAAGATTCTTGGATCATCTGTCAGGCTTATTAAATTAATCTGTAACTAATAACTTAATTGTCTCAAGAAGCAGATGTGCTACTTCCACTGAGTACTTAAATTGGGTTATAGGCAGATAAGGAAATGACAGCCTTTTTTTTCTTTTCTTTTAAGGGTGCAGTTCTTTTAAATCGCTTAATTAGCCAGGTTTTCAGAACCAAACCACTGTGGAAATATGACAAGTAGTTCAAAGGCATTACGTATAAGATTCCTTTTCAACCCAAAACTAGACAAAAGTTTTGGAGTATATGAATAATTCAGGTCAATAAACCTTTAAACTTCCAGAGCAAGCCTGTACCATTTGTGACCCACTGATCATACATTGTGGATACTTGTAGAAAACAATCTTAAGCAGATCCACCCAATGGGATTTACTTAGGACTTCCAATTACCTGCCCCCAGACTCAATTTTCTACTCAGGGGCATTTTGGGGCATCTGCAGTGGGGCATCTTAGGGGCACACCCCCTCAGTCATGAGCAAAACGCCACCATCCCATCCCCAAAGCTGGAGCACTGGACGTGCTCATTTGCCTCACTACAAGAGAAGGAGAGCTGGTTGGTGCAATCTCCACTCTGCAGTAGAGAGTGCATTCCAGCCGGTTCTCCTTCTCCTAGACTAGGTGCCAGACAGGGCAGTGGGAGAGTACAGCAAACAGGCAGGGAGCAGGCTGATGAGGCAGACAAGCAGGCCAACAGGCCTCTGCAGTGTGCCCGCACCGGGGAAGAGTCATGGTGGCTGGATCATATGATTGGGTCACATGTGTACTGGAGCAGCCCTCTCAGGAGTCAGGGGCTGGGATTCAGCAGGGCAGGTCATGGGCAAAGTTGCAGAGAGGAATCAGAGTCCAGTCCAAAAGCCAGGGGTTCCAGAAAGCAGGTATGCTAAGTCCATTCTAGGGTTAAAGGGATTCAGGCAGCAAGTCCAAGGCCACTCCAGGGTCAAGGATTCCAGAAAGGCCGATAGCCAGGTCCAGTCCAAGGGTCGAGGTTTCAGTGGTCCAGAAACAGCAAGGTCAGTGGTTCAGTAGCAAAGTGTACTTCTTGCATCCATGAAACTGCTGTTCCTCATGTCTGACTTTATAGCCAAGACTTAACAAGCTATACTCCCAGCCAATTCTTTGGCAGTCATCCCAAAACTACTTATCCGTCTTGTCAGTTGATGGGCCATAAGTCTTGCACTCCTTTACCTTTCCTGCAACTCTGCATGCCTCTGACAACATTGGCACTGAAGGGGTGTGAGTGAGCTAGATGGGCTGGGAGTGCCTTCTGAAGCCTTGCTTACTGCTTCAGAGATACAAGGCGTTGGCTCATTTTCAGGTGTAAGCTGTGACTTCTGACAAGCTGGTAACCCGATCTCTTGTTGCTCTCTTCCTGCCTCAGAGTCAGCTGTGGCCAGTTGTTCAATAACTGGTTGAGGGGTAGCTGTAGGCAGCTCTACGACTGCAGACTTATGATGTAGAATCATAGAATGTTAGAGTTGGAAGGGACCTTGCAGGTCATCTAGTCCAACCCCCTGCACTCTGCAGGAGCATAGCCAAAAGATAGCCCTACACACCTATATACCTACAAGATACCCGAAAGATGGTCGTCCAGTCCATCATGCCTCCTCCCCTGGTGCAGACACACTGAGGCTGAGGTCAGGGCTGGCAGTGGGCTCTCAGTTTCCACACAGACAGCTTTTCTCCCCATGCAGCTCCAGCAATCATAGAATCACAGAGTTGGAAGGGGCCATACAGGACATCTAGTCCAGCCCTCTGCTCAATGCAGGATCAGCCTAGAGCATCCTTGACAAGTGTTTGTCCAGCTTCTGCTTAAAGACTGCCAGTGAGGGGGAGCTCACCACCTCCCTAGGCAGCAGATTCCACTGTTGAACAACTCTTACTTTAAAAAAGTTTTTCTTAATATCCAGCTGGTACTTTCCCACCCTTAATTTAGACTAGATCTAATGGGTGGAAATTATGAGGGAGTCGATACCGGCTAGATATCAGGAGAAACTTCCTAACTGTAAGAGTGGTTGAGCAGTGGAACAATCTGCCTCGGGAGGTGGTGGATGCTCCTTCCCTGGATGTTTTCAAGCAGAGGCTCGACGACCATCTTTTGGGTATGTTGTAGGTATGTAGAGCTATCTTTTGGCTATGCTCCTGCAGAGTGCAGGGGGTTGGACTAGATGACTGCAAGGTCCCTTCCAACGCTAACATTTTATGATTCTATAACTTAAACCTATTATTGTGAGTCCTATCCTCTGCTGCCAAAGGGAAAAGCTTCCAGTCCTCCTCTAAGTGACAGCCTTTCAAATACTTAAAAAGAGCAATCATATCTCCCCTCAACCTTCTCTTCTCCAGACTAAACATTCCCAGGTCCCTCAGCCTTTCCTAATAGGGCTTGGTCTCCTGGCCCCCAATCATCCTCGTCGCTCTCCTCTGCACCCGCTCCTTCTGTCCACATCCTTTTTGAAGTGAGGCCTCCAGAACTGCACACAATACTCCAGGTGCAGCCTGACAAATGCAGTGCACAGTGGAACTATCACAGCTTGCAATTTGTATGTTATTCCTTTGTTGATACACCCCAAGATCATATTAGCCTTCTTTGTTGCCACATCCCACAGGCTGCTCATATTTATCTTTCAGTCCACTCATACCCCAAGATCTTGCTCACACACACTGCTACTCAGAAGTGTATTCCCCATCCAGTATGCAAGTTCCTCATTCTTGTTACCCAGATGCAGAACTCAGCTTTTATCCTTGTGTAAAAAAGAAGTTAGATTTTTATACTGTCTCCTCCGCTTTTGTATTTCAAATGGAATGTCTTTTAATATTCGTGTTTCTTCAACTTGGATTTTCAGGGTTATCCCATTAGTAGCTTTTAGAATTATCTCTCTCATTGATTTCTTGGAGAACTTAATGAGTACTTCACCAGGCAGTTTATTTTTCTTAATGAAATCTGGGTAGGTTTGGTAAACCATATCCATATCGCTTTGTATCAGTTCTGCTTTCAAATCTGTCACTGGTGCCAATGCTTCACTTAGTATCTCTTTTAAGTTCTCCCCTATTTGTTCTGGGATACCCTGGAACCTCAAGACATAGAATGGTTTCTCCACTTGAAGCTGTAGTAGCTGCTCTCTGTCAGAAATTCGTTCTTTTTCCACCACCTCCAGTCTCTGATTTATTGAGTTCATCTTAGCTTCAATTTGTACAACTGTTTTATGAGTTTCATCTGTCTTGGTAATTGTTTCTTTCAACTGTTTCTGAAGATCATCAAATTTACTGTTGAGCTTAGTCATCTGGCCCAGCAGAGGGTGCAAAGCCGTAGTTAACAAGTTTGGGAAATCAATAGGCACTTCTGGCTTATGTCTCAATGACTGTGAGCTGGCAATTCCTGGAGAAGGATTCTTTCTTGCCACCATTTTATCTCCACGTAGAGACATTGTTTACATAAGAAAAAGTTCATGTGGACACTCTGAAGGTCTGTTTATTTAATTGCGCTCTGAGCTGGTCTACACCGTCTTCGGCTAGGTTACTTTTCAGCACCAACTGGCTCTCTGCCCTTCACTTTATACACCACGATTTTCCCCCGGGTGGGGGGGATTCCCCACTCCTCCTCCTCTTCCAAGTTAAGTTAGGGCTTTCGGGTCACTTCCCCACTTAGTTAGATAAATGCTCAAACTCACAGTTTATCCCAGAGAACAAGAGAGTATTGAAAGTATCAACAGCTAAACAAAGGCCCCGTTCACACTGAGCATTTGCCCCGCTGAAGGCACGGGAGCCCTGCGGACATTCCGTGCACGATCATACGAGCACATCTGGGAGGCATAGTGTTCCCGTGGCCAACCCGTGGCTTCCCATGGAAACCGCGGAGTAAGAAACTACTAGGTCCGAAGTACTCGTTTCCAGAAACCCCGGGGCAAAGGCTAGCATCTGATCGCGGGAGCACCAGTATCCCGCAGCTTCCGACGCCCGCCCATGTCCCCGGGATTTCCGGATGTTGTAAGTTTCCATGGGATGCGCACCAACGCTGAACAGCGCATGTGCACACACAAGACACCAACAGTGGCCTGCCCCCCCAATGGCGCATGCGCACTTCGCAACACTTTGCACTTGCGTGGTCTGCTGCGCTTCTTTTTTGCTGCGCTGCAGCAGCGCGGTGTGATCGGGGCGCAGAGCTGGAGCATTGCAACCCGGTGGCCCCTGTGATCGGGCTACCGCGCCTTATTTAGCTCCGGGGTGAACTGCCACGCCTCTCCCCGCGTTTTCTGGCCCGTATGACCAGGGCCAAAGGGTTAAAATAAAATATATGGATTTCTAGAAAAGCTTTCTCTGTTCTTCACCTAAAGAGCTGGTGACTTTCTTTGCATGTCTCCTTTCCCAACACCTGTTTTCCCTGCTGAAAGGGAGCAATGAAAGAGAAGCAAATTCCATGGAGATAAATGAAACTCAACTCATGGTCCCCCCTCCATTCCTTATTAAATATATACTTTAAAATGTGACAGAGGGCAGAGGGAATCTTTGTGAGGGGCTGTGATTGCCCTGGTTTCTGTACACTAAACAGCTGTGCAAAAGAAGAAATTGCAGCAGTCCAATGAGACCTGCATCCTCCTCAAATCCCCATGAACATGGAATAGCCATTAATAGTAATAACCATTAAACTGAAAGCTATGGAGACACTTATTCTCCATGTATGTGTCATTACCCTATTTTAAAGTAGGGCTGCCAGCTCCAGGTGGGAGAATACTTGGAGATTTGAGGTGGGGAGCCTGGGGAGGGGCCTCAGCAGGGTACAAGGCCATAGAGTCCACCCTCCGAAGTAGCCAGTTCCTCCAGGAGAACTGATCTTGGTTGCATGGAGATCAATTGTAATAGCAGGAGATCTCCAGGTCCCACCTGGAAGTTGGCAACCCTATTTTAAAACCATCTCAGCAGGTAGCCATCGCCACAGTCAGGAATTCTATTAATTGTATGGTGTGTGAATAAGTATTTTCTTTCATCTTCCTTGAACCTACCACTGAGAAGGATGATAAGGGGCACCCACGGTCAACAAGAGACAAAGGAAAGTCAATAGATAGGGAACAAAACCTGATCACTCCTCCTTGATGCCTGAGCTCAGCTGGAATGTTAAGGGTATCGCTACTCCAGCCAAGTGATTTAGCAATCACACTGAAATATAGTGAAAATACAGCAAAAAACCCCCAAAAAAACACCCCGTAACAATCCCTTCCTGAAAGCAAGAGGTTGAGACAGCAAGCATTTAGTCACTCTCTTCAATAATTCACAAATCAATTATAATGTAATTATTATTCTCCCTTTGCTACTTAGCCTTTGTGATATTTAAAGGTCACTCAGCATCTGTTTAAAAAGGAGGGCAATTAGCTCTACAGCTACAAGCATATGCATCCTCTGTGATGCTATGTCAGTGTAATGAGAGGTCCTGCTTAGCTAAAATCATCAATAGAGGCTTAATTAATATAAATCCACCAATAAGAAACATAGGGAAAGAATCTCTGTTATTGTTGATTTAAGAGTCCATCAAACTTGTTGTAAAGCAAGCAATGAACTTTGCAGCCACCCAGAGCCTCTTCCTAGAGCTCAATGTATGTATTTCCACAACGGGCCTTATTCCTAGTGTTTTATTAACTGTGATGTCAAAAAGACCAAGACAGATATCTTTAGGCTTTGGATCCTGGCGATTGGAAGGCCGTGGAATGTGAATTCAGGCAAAGGCTTTAGTTTTTGTTTGGGGTTTTTTTAAAATTGTTTTTTATTATTTTCTAGCCAGCAAAAAGAGCAAAGGCTGATGGAACTTCTGAACCAAGAAACCAAAGTCAGTTATTGCAAAACCTACATAGCATAGAAAAACAGAAAGCCCCAAACTCATTGAACCCCAGACTCTGCAACATCTACCATACATAAATCATGCACAACTACAATACTGCATAAACTACACACTACAATAATCTAATCTCTCTTTATATATATTTGTCACTTGGGGTGGCAAGATTCGATGCACAGCAAAATCAATACACTGCGTGAAGTGCCACTCAAAGATGGGTCCCTGGCCACTGGCTCCATTCCCTTCCTCCCGCCCACAGACGTGCCATGCAGCCTCTTGCCCTCAGTGTCCTGGGAGTTGATGGAGGGGCCGGATGCTTGCTGATGCTCCATGAAAGTCACTGGCTGACCTGGGGGACACTGGCCCAGGAGGCACAGAAGCCCCGGCAGAGGGCGGCCGATGGCCCCGCGTCATCCTCTGTGAGGGAGCCGAACACAGCAGCAGTGCTCTTCCACTCCTCCGTCTCCCTCATGGAGAGCCCTGAGGAGGAGGAGGCCACCGGCTCTTCTCTCCTGGCTGAGATGTTCATGTTGTCCCCGTCCGCTCCCACAAGTGCTCCGCACCGAAGAGTGATGGCACAGGGCCCTGGCGGACTCGCAAGTGTCCAAGGACCAAGGGGCAGTGGGGCGATGGTGGCTGCTACACCAGGACCAAGTGCCTCTGCTGCCTGACCTGTCACTGCAAACCACTGGGAGGCCTCCAGGAGGGCTGGGTGATGTGGGCCATGTCCTTCCCCCCTGTGCTGCAACATCTGTCGGCAGCCCATTTTTGCCCCCCCGGCTTCTAAAGCCACTGGGAGGGCCGGGTGGCCTGCAGCCTCTCTGCCGACATGCCAGCCTGTCTTTGCTTTCCCCTCCAGAGACGCTGGGAGGGCCAGCTGGTGTCTGGCCTCTCTGTCCCTGGCACACCGGGAAACACCATTCTGCCTCCCCTCCCCCACTTCTGCAGCTGCTGGGAATCCCAGATGGTGTGCAGCCTCTCTGTCTCCGGTGCACTGCACATCGCTGGCTTCTAAAGTGTCCGGGAGGGCCAGCTGCCGTGCACCGTCCATTTCTGCACCCTCTGGGAGGGCCAGGTGGCATGCGCCCTCTTCCTGTGCCACCTGTCGCCAGCCTCTCTTCACACACACCCCGCCTTTTAGATAGCTATCTGCGGGGTGGATGTGGGCCACGGTTGCAGGCAGGAGCACTCTCCCAAACTCTCTCTCTAGAGCTCGTTGCATTCTTTTCCACAACGGGCCTTATCACTGCTTTATTACAATTGTCAATCAGAACCTGCTTGCTTCCATAAAACTTGCTTACCTGCTTGCTTACATAAAAATATGTTCTCTTTTTTTAGTAATCTATTTTTTATTTTAAAGACAAACACAACATAAACACACATACATACATATATAGGGGGGGGGGCTCCATTACATCATTGAGTTACTTATTTGAATATTTCATACCATATTGAATCAATTATTTACTATGTTCCACCTTGTATTTTTATGTAAGTCTTTTGCATATGTTTAAAAATAATTTTTTTTATAATCTTCTGTAAGGTTGAATGTATATGTATTTTATCTGTTGTCGTCTTCAATCCATTCATAGAATCTTGACCATGTTTTTAATTTTACATTTCTTTTAATTTTATTCTATCTTCCTCTCATCACTTCGTATCGAAGAATTCAATTTTACAAAGATATGTAACCTGACTCTACCTCTAAATCTCCATTATTAACTCCTCCCAATATGACCTGAGTCTCCTGGTATTACTGAGTGACACAGGTCATGTTCAGATGGGTCTTTACATCTGACCCAGGCACGACCATCCTGAACGGCCGCCATTTTTTAAAAATCTCCAAGAGATATGCACATAAATGGTTAAATGAGCAATAGCCGCAGAGCTCCGCTCAAGCGTTCAAGACAATTATGTTAATCAATGGCCCATTAAATTAATAAACCTCATTAACTGAAATTGGACCTCAAGGGAGGACAACATAGGTCTTTCCCCAAGCAAAATAGTCCCTCCACTGACCCAAATCTCCAGGGCAAAGGGGATGGTTGGGACTCATTTTATCCAGCCTTGGCCGTCTGCATCAGAACAGAAACTGAAAGAAGAAGTTGAGTATGCTTGGACTGTCTTGTTGGTCACTCCATGGGGAGAGATGGGGAGGCGTAGGGATTTTGGCTATGTGTCCCTCAGGCAGTGCTTTAATCATATGATTCCATGCATGCGTGGAAAACCAAGCACACAGTGAAGTGCATATGCACATGCACAATGGATTTTTTTTTAAAAAAAATCATGCAGCTCCTTTAGGGGGATGCCATCTAGACAATCCACAGCAGAGTGGTAAGGCGATTCATAGGGGCAGCTGGCTGGTTGTGCAACATTGGATAAAAAAGATCAGGATCAAATTTGAGCTGGGCCAATGGTGGGATTAGCTGCCCATCTGAACTTACCCACAGTGTCTGTTCCTCCATACAAAAACACTCAGTATGTAGAAAATTGGGTATCAGAAGAAGTATTCCAGCCTAGCCTTCTCTATTACATGCATATTTTCTATGTGCCAAGTTTTCTTTTTCTTTGTTTACTTTATTTTTTTGTACAGTGTTTATTATTCAACCCCATTTGCAGCCAGGGTCAGATCTCCAACCAAGCTTCTTGGGGCAGCACATTAAGAAAAGCTTGATGCACTGCTGGTACCAGGCTTGTTCCTGGCCACTGGGACTGGGAAAGGGGAAAAATAAGTTGCCCCACACAAATCCTTGTAGGTTGCCCATTTATGTGGCATATTTTCCTACAGAGCATACTAAGATATCCCCCTATCTTCAGTCCAAATATCCTCATGATATCATACCCAGTGCTACCAGATTCTTCCCTGTCAAAACCTCTTGCTCATTGGTTTGCAAAACCAAAGCAGCATTTAAAAAAAAAATCTGCCTTTATCTGTACAAAATAAAATATGCATGGGTGAGAATAATAACACAATGCCAGAAAAATCAGTGGGAATTAAGAAAGAAATAACCTGAATCACACTAACATCATTGAAAAGCTGAACTCTTTGGGTACTAAGATCTGGCTAGTCGTAAAAGACAAAGAGAAATGTCACAATGTAAAATGCAAACATGTCCAAGCAGGGAAGCAAGGCATAATCTTTTTTAGAGCTAACAGCTACTCAGCAATTGGGGGAAAGTATTGAAAGTCAATGTGTTTAGAGAGGAATACAGCAGGCTGATTATGCACCCCTTGGTTCCATCAACAATGGCCTTTTCTGCACTGTTGTCCCCAACGCCCCCCCTTTCTCTGTGGATCTCAGTCACCATCTAAATCTGCTTCTGCATTTACTCCCATATTCACCTAATTTCCCCATCATGTTTTCTTTTTGCTTCTGCATTTATTCTTGGGCATTCAGGCATCAGATTGCTTTCCCTAAACCTTCACCCTGTATAATGTACTGGGTTCAAAACGCGTATAGTGATCAGCTCATGTTTATTGTGAGTTCAGCTCAAAACTAAGACAAACTAGCCAGGTCCAAAACCAGCTTTTATCCATGCAGTGCACAACACCCAACACACAGCCCACTCCTGTGACTGGCTATTTACAGTGTAAGAGTTCTCCATAGGTCAACTTTAGGATCCGAGCAAACCTACTTGTCTGCCCTAGGATCCGAATCAGCTATTGTTCCAAACCCGAAGGTATGCTAGACTGCATGTTCTCACTAGCGCAGACGTGTCCGGACATGTCCATAGCAATACACAACACTCTGGGTTTTCCAAGAATGCTTCTGCTGCAGACTTAAAAATTGTTCCACTTTCAAGTAAGAGGTAATGCTAAGGAAACATGTTTCCTTGGACTGTGTGGCACCACCCATTTCCCACCCATCTCCACCATTTCCTCCCCTCCTTTCTTTTGACATGTCTCCCCCAAGTTTGATTTTTTTGCCCCCCCACTCCGCACATTCATTCTTCCCATGACCACTTTTTCCTCTCCTGCAAGGCGAGGTCATGCCGTTATTGCAATTTTTAATAGCCCTTCTTAGTTCTATTGCTAATGTAGATAGAGCATTGATCTTGATATGTGTTTGCTGCTCCCCCCCCAAGCAGGGGAAGGCCTGGGATCTCACTGGCAGAGGGGAAGAGATACTGGTATTTACAAGATCCTGAGCTCCTTGATTCTTTTGAATTATGGTGCTGGAGAAGACTCTTGAGGGTTCCTTGGACTACAAGGAGATCAAATCAGTCAATCCTAAAAGAAGTCAACCCTGACTGTTCCCTGGAAGGCCAGAGACTGAAGCTGAAGCTCAAATACTTTGGCCACCAAATGAGAAGGGAGCACTCACTGGAGAAGACCCTGATGCTGGGAAAGATTGAAGGTCAAAGAAGAA
The DNA here is from genome assembly GCA_029375565.1 of Gekko gecko. Lineage (NCBI taxonomy): Eukaryota > Metazoa > Chordata > Lepidosauria > Squamata > Gekkonidae > Gekko > Gekko gecko. Next base: position 77,929,232 of record JAPDNY010000003.1, on the reverse strand, counting down.
GGGGGCAGCAAAGGATGAGATGATCAGACAGTGTTATCGAGGCAACGAACATGAAATTAAGCAAACTCCAAAGCACGACGGAGACATCAATGTGACATTGAATAGGTTTTCCAGAATTGATTCAATGCAATTACTCCATAAACCATTACAGTTGGGATGCTGCAAGTACCTAACACATTTGGAAATCTCCAGATGGATTTCATTGCCACTGAGGTTTGTTTGAGGGCGCTGGGAATAACCTAATAAAGTATTTCAAATATAATTAAGATTTTTAAAGGGTCTTTTTAAAATTCTTACTCTTTCACTACTATCCTCCCATAATGGCATGCTGAGCCTGTTACATATCACATTAGATTAAGGTCAATTAGCGACATCGCAAAGGCTTTTTAAAGTGCATTTATTTATTCACGTGTTTGTGCCATTCATACACAGTGTTTTCTTTGAATAAAAATACTCATCTGTATGTTGGCATGTTTCTGTGATTAAGGCTGTGCAGTTTGACCTAAAAGGGCAATTTTAACCAGTACTTTGCTGAACTTTTCCATCAGAACTGGCAAAGTAGTGCAGCTGGCAGAGACAGCAGTCTGTCTTTGCTGTGTACAGCAGCTGTGAGAACCAAATGCTGAGATGCTGCTTTATCGGATAATGTGTGAGGTCTGCTGGAAGCCATGGGAGAGACTTTTAGGTACCCCTGTCAGCAGAATTCCCTCTTTTTCCAGCGGTGAGGAGGGCATAGTCCCTGAAAACCTTCTGGGCTAAACTAAAGGCTTTTCTTTCCCCAAGGGTTTTAAATTGGATTGAAATGGGAACAGTTGTTAAATGGTTGATTCTTCTGTGCTTCTAAAATGATTTTATATTAATTTTATATGTATTTTCTAATGAAATTGTACTTTAACCTGATGTCTGAACCTTTTGGCCAAAGACAGACAGACAGATAGATAGATAGATAAAATGCAGAAGCCAGCGCTTGGTCAGAAATATGTGATGTGGTCAGTGTGTTTGGCCCCATTCCCTTTCTATGCATGTTGATGCTGTACATGTATATGGTGTGTGTACAGGTGTATACAGGTGTGTACTTTTTTCCCACCATAGAGAACAATGGAGGGAATGGGGGCAACCTGTTTGGAGGCCCATAGAATTGGACCCCCTGGTCCAATATTCTTGAAACTTGGTGGGTATCTTGGGGAGAGGCTCCATCAGCTACCCTGTGAGTTTGGAGCTTCTCCCTCAAACCCCCTCCCCCACAGCCCCCAGAATATACCCTATGTTTTCACCATTGACTTCAATGGCCCATAGGATATAATGGGGCCAAATTGCCGCCGAATTTCTTTCATTCCCTCCTTTCCTTCTCTCCTTTTCTTCTTTCCCTCCTTTTTCTCTTTTCTCTTTCTTTCTTTCTTTCCCACCTTCTTCTCTTCTTTTTTTCCTCCTTTCCCTGTTTCCCTCCTTCTTCCCTCTCTTTCTTTCCCTCCTTCTTTCCTTCTCTTTCTTTTCCAGTTCCTTCCTTCTTTCATTCTCTCTACTCTCTCTCTTTCCTCCTTCTCTCTACTCTCTCTCTTTCCTCCTTCTGTGGCCCAACTCTAGTGAGAAGGAGTTTAAATTTTAACCCCCTTCTCTCTTAGCTCCCCCACCCAGGCCAGCTGGGGAAGGGGAGGCTTTTGAAGATGCCTCCCCCCCTTTTGCTTCCCCTTCTGACATCACTTCCGGTGATGTCAGGGGGCATGGCATATGCTAATAGCCTAATAGCTCATTAACATAGCATATGCTAATGAGCTCCTGCAGCTCTTTTTCTACAAAAAGACCCCTGTACTTATCTATATCATCTAGCTGTCACTTCCTGAAATGTTTACTACAATTATTATCACCAAGTAGTTTTGCATATTAATATGGCAATGAAGTCTCCTAAAATGTTCATATGTCTATATTGTTTATTTGTAATAGTCTTGCAACCATTTATAATATCTTGACCATGTATTACAGAAAATTTCTTCTTCTTGTCCTCTCAAAATTAAAGTCAATTTGTCCATCTCAGCCATTTCAAGAGTTTTGTATATCAGTTCTTCTTTAGAAGGTAGCTCGCTTTTCCTCCAATACTTAGCATATAAGATTCTTGCAGTAGTCACTATATGCATGATAAGGTAAAAAATCTTGTCTTTTACAATTTTCTAGCATTACATTCAATAGAAATTGTTCAGGAGTAAATGGTAAAGTACATTCTAACATTTTTTTGTAAGATTTTATGGTTCTAAGACTAATACTTTTTAATTCTATCACAAGTCCACCACATATGGAAAAATGTGCCGGCAGACTTTTGGCATTTCCAACTATCATTTGATAGATAAGGGTAACACTTTGCTAAAATATCTAGAGTCATATACCATCTACAAAACATTGTATAAATATTTTCTTTATATGAAACTTCTTTGGTAATTTTTACATTTGTTTTCCATACCTGTAACCATTGATCTAAATAAATATTATGACCTGCATTTTGTGCCCATTTAACCATACAATTTTTAATTATTTCACCTTGTGTTTTATTTTCAAACATTATTAAGTACAGTTTTTTGATCATTTTTTTCTCAGTATATAACAATACTTTGTCAATTTCTATTATTTTTGAATAAAAACTTGTTTGTTTAAATCTTTGGTATATCTTGATTCTATTTGTGTACTTTCCCACCAATTTAAGTCAACTTTTTGTTTTTTAATAGCTTCTAATGATTTTAATTCTTTTTTGACATCCAGAAGATCCTCATATTTTAACAGTGCACTTTTTTGAAATAGATTTGGCTTAGTAAATGCTTTTATTTTGGTATTTTAGTAAAGAAAAGCCTTTTCACTTCTTCCCATACCTTTAACAATGCTCTTCTAACAAGGTCTTGTTTAAAGTATTTATGAACCTCAGCTTTTCCATACCATACAAATGCATGCCATCCCAACATTGTCATGTCCCTCCAGTGCTAAGATTCTGGGGTTTTCTAACGTAATAATCCATTCTCTTAACCACATCAATGAAACTGCTCTATAATATAACTGCCAGTCCAATAATGCAAATCCAGCTCTCTCTTTGGCATCTTGTAGAGCTTTCAGTTTTATTCTTGGTCTCTTGTTTTGCCATATAAAATGTTTTATCAGTTTGTCTAGTTTTGTAAAATATTTCTGGTTTAGAAGAATCGGGATTGTTTGGAATAAATAAATAAGCCTAGGTAAAATGTTCATTTTTATTGTGGCTATCCTCCCCATGAAGGATATTTGTAGATTTTTCCATCTTTCCAGATCTTTGTTAATTTCCAAAATAAGTTGCATGCAATTATCTTCCATCAACAAGCTGCATCTATCTGAAATATTTATTCCTAAGTATTTCATTTTTAAAAAACTTCTAAACCTGAAGTTTTTGTAGCTGTTGATTTTGGTCCTTAGTCATATTTTTCATTAAGATTTTTGTTTTGCTAAAATTAATTTTCAGTCCAGCCATCTGACCATAGTCTTGTAAAGTTTTTAAAAGTTGAATAATAGAGTCAAGTGGATTTTCTAAAATGAAGACTAAATCATCTGCAAATGCTTGTAGTTTATATTCTTCTCGTCTTACTTTAAGTCCTTTAATATCTGTATTTTCTCTAATCATATCATTCAATATTTCAAGTACAAATATGAACAGTAATGGAGAGAGTGGGCAACCTTGTCTTGTGCCTTTTTGTATTTCAATGTTTCTTGTTAAGTCTCCATTTACAAGAATCTTCACTTGTTGCTTACTATAAATTGCTCTAACCATTGTACAAAAATCTGTGCCACACTGTGCAGAAAATAATTGTTGCAGCATAAAGTTCCAAGAGACATAGGGGAATTTCAGACAGCCTATATATTCTGGTACAGGAATGGTTCCCTAATGGTTTCTGGTCTGACATTTCAGACAGAACCGTTTTAGTAATGGTTCTCTATCGGAATATATTTTCACTTTCAGACAGAAACACTTCAGTCCCGTTCAGGAAACCTGTAAACTGCTTCCAAGTGGTCTTCAATTTCTTGTACTGTTTCCGAAGCGTGCTTTCCCACCCTTTTTTGCCCGCGCAGATGATCTCTTGTCTTTTTTTTTTTTTTTTTTACGTTCACTTTAGAGTGCTATTGCACTATACTATAACACAACATCAAAACAGTGCCATAGCAATCCTATTGGAATGCCTGGACTCCACTGGGATACATGAGATGGCTACATCTGCCACCTGGAAACAAGTACCCCATTGGATACAGCCTTCAAGCGGGAGATCAGGGCATCACTGATTGGTGAGACAGCTGTTGCTAACCCAGCCTGATGCGCACCCATCCATGCCAAGAGGAAATTGGCTGGGAAGTGACTGGCACAGAGCTGGATCAGGTATAAAGGGCAGGGAGGCAAGCCCCTTATCTTTGTGGGTTGAAGTTGGTGAGTGGTAGGCTTGTCTGGTTACAGTGGTTTTGCTAATTAACTAGAAGAAGGATGAGTGGGACAAGGGGGGTAGCCTGGGAGAAGCAGGCGATTCTTGACCTCCTTATATTGTGGGGGGATGACAGGATGCAGGAGGCTCTCAAGTCATGCCAAAGAAATTATGCTGCTTTCCAAAAGATTTCTTTGGAGATGGCCAAACATGGGCATGACAGGACACCAGAGGAATGCCGCAATAAAACAAAAGCAATGCGGCTGACATATAGGCAGGTTCTGGATCACAATTCCAGGGCTGGTAATCAAAAAATCTCATGTCCCTATTTTAGGGAGCTTCATCAAATTCTTAAAGGGGAAGGTTTGTTGAGGCCGGGGGGGGGGGGAGGTGGCAAGTGCCATCACCTTCCGAGACGAGGTGCCAACAGAAGAACTTTCTCAGGACCTCCTCTCCCCGGAGACCCCGACAGTGAACTTGGAGGACATCAGCAAGAATGTTCATGGTAAGTCATGCATATGGGAGGGGGGGAGTGACTTCACAGTCAAAGATGATGCACAGATGACTGTAGTATGCATGTACAGATCTTCCTTGCTTGATTGCTGGGTGGACATTTCAGTGAAGTGGAATGAAAGTCATTGTTTTGTCTCGGTCTCTCTGTGATTTGCAAGAATTCTGAATTGGGGGCTTGTGAAAATGGACCTTGTTTATGGGTGCTGCCTACCTTACAGGGATGTCGTTTTCTTCTCCAACTGTATTCTTGCAGTGATAGAAAGGCAGGAACTGTTTGGTTCACTGCATCTCTCCAATGCCCAAAAAATCTGTAATGGTCTGATTTACCTATGCTAACAGGCAATACCACAATGGTATTTGATGGGAAGCAAGGCAGCATGTCAGGATTCAGACAGGCATCAAGTTATAGGACTATGCAGGATACACTGAAGGTTATGCATAGGTATAAACTTTGTTGGTCCTAAAGGTGCCACTAGAGTCATACCTTGTTCTGTATGTATGTATTTACTTGCCCCCTCATCATTGTCATTTGTTCATTTTGAGAAACCTAATGGACAAAATGTTAACACTTAACCTCTGCATATTAAACTGTCATTGTTGGTATATAGCTGGTGTGTTCAGAGATTAACCTGGTTGCCTAATCATTTGCATTTTATGACTTGTATACAGGGCTGGCTCATCCTGCTAGGTGAGCTAGGCACTCACCTAGGGCCCGCTGGCCCACAGGGGTGCCAAACTGTGCCCCGCCCCCCCACAAAAGCCCCCCATCACCACCACCACTGCCTCCCCGCCGCCACCACCAGTGAAGAGCACCCCGGCAGGGCTCAGGAGGTGGGGGTGGAGCTTGCCTGCCCTCCCCCTCCCCCTCAGAGGGGGAGAGGAGGCGGGGGTGGCAGCTGGTGCCGCCAGCAAAGAGTGCTGCGGTGGGGTGCAGGAGGCCATGGCAGAGCTTGCCCGCCTTCCCCCTTCCCCCTTGGGGGGAGGGGGCAGGGGCAAAAGGGTCCAGGCCCCACTGGGAAGTTGGCATCTGCACCCGCCTAGGGCACAGAACCAACCAGTCCTGCTTGTATAAATGATCCCTAGGCACACTTGGAGAAGGCAGAGGACACAGAGGAAACAGTGGAGGAGGGTTTCATTGGTGAGTCTTGATTTAATCCTACAGGTCAGCAAGAAATTTGCACTCTCAATTGCCCTCCCTTGCAGGAAAAGGCACTCATTGCAGTTTTATTTTATTTTGAATTCTAACTGATTTTAACTACATGTCTATTGCAAACTTGGCGGCCAGGGCAGGATATAATTCTAACAGAATAAATCAGTGTTCTGTTTTTGCAGAACACTGCTTGCCAGGGACATTCACAAACAGGAATTTTAACTTTGCTGTTATATTTTATTTCCCATCAGTGCCTGATACCATTGATGAGGAGGAGCCAGGACCCTCTCATCGCAGCAACTTGCCTCAACCAGAGCATCACACCATACAGGAGGAACCTGGGCAGCTCACCACAGCCAGGAGGAAGAGACTTTATGGCCTGTATGGAGTGGCTGATAAACTCATGGAGCAGTCAGACAGGCAGCACGCTGCTCAGCTGGCCCAAATGGACAGCCAGCATGCTGACTGTATGAAGGCAAGGAGACAGGAGATGCTGGAGAGGAGGGAGGGCAGGTGGGTGTTCCAGGAAGCCATCAGACGGCATAACGAGCTTCTAAATTAACTGTTCCCAGTGTCTTTCAGGGCTCACGGCTCTGCTAGAGAGGGAGCTGCAAAATAGATAGCGTGGTGACACCTCAGTGGAGGTGGAAGGGGGGAAAGGAAAAGTGCAGCGTGTCCCAGGGAGAGACTTTCACCCTAATCTGACTAACCTGTTTTGTTTAGTTGCTTGGTTTATACTAACAGTTCATACTAACACAGTTCCTAATGGTGGGTGGGTGGGTGGGTATTGGATCCTAACTTTTCAATATATGTTCTGAAATAAAAATTTGCCTTTTTTTTTTTTTTAATCATAAGCCTCAGAATTTCCTGTGTGGTCTCAAATCTGCCCCGGTATGCTAACAATCTGGGGTTCTCTGGTCATTCCTGCCCAAAGTAATGGGGTGGGGGGTGGTTATCAGCAATGCTCCCTCTAAGCTGTGGAGTCTTGTGAGCAAAAATTCTACTTTGTGAGCTAATGGCATTACTACCTAAGCCTGTGCACCATGAGAACCTCTTCCATTCTAAGAGGATGGAATCAAATTGGATGCACCAAAGAAGCTCCCAGTGTTCATGTACTTATTGATCACCTCTGTATTTTCAAAAGGGGGACAGCGACCACCAGTGAATAATGCCAACATAGTGGAGCTTCTGGAGTCCATGTGGGCCGAAATGCGAGCCAGCTGTGAGTTAAAGATGCATGTTTTCTTTAAAGAGGGTACAGTGGGTGGAATACCTTAAAGTCCAGCAACATAAACTAACCAATGTGCCTTTCTCCTAACAGGGGATTCCTTTGACCGGTGCTTAAGGGCCGTGGATGATGCTGGCAGGCCGCAGGGGAACCCACCAGAGGGCGATGCTGGTGGGCCATAATATGTACATATTTTTTTACTGTTACTACTGTATATAGTTCTATTTTTCACCTTTTTATATGTCATGTTGTATATAGGTCTCATTTTGACAATTTGATATTTCTTCTTCTAGCTTTCTTGTTCTACCTATTAAAGCCTTTGACAAAAGTTGTGTAATGGTTGTCAGTAAGTGATATATCCCTTGATATGTTTTAACCTCTGCTGTGCAATGATACCTCTTGCATCTCTGCTGTGATTTCCTAGGAAGAGTAACCCACCCCCAACCTCATTACTTTGGGCAGGAACGACCAGAGAACCAGAGATTGTTAGCATACCAGGGCGGAATTGAGACCACACAGGAGAATCTGAGGGTTATGATTTCAAAACACAAGGCAAACTTTTATTTCAGAACATTAATGGAAATTTTAGATCATGCACCCGCCTACCCACCCACCCTCCCTCAAAGGAAACATTTCCCCATTGGAACTCTGGTAGCACAAAACAAAGCAATGAACATTGCACAGTGCACCAAAACAGTTACATGTGCAAAAGGAAGCTTCACTTTATTCATTGTTACAAACAACAGTAATCAATGCAGTTTGCACCCTTTCACCCTGTACTCTGTGTCTGTGATCAGACAGTACATCAGGAGGGGGTACAGGTAGTACTTGAACATTCCCTGAGCCCAGGGGCTCTGCAAAATGCCCTTTTCTTCATAAATGTTGTGGAGGCTGCAGTAATGGGGGGGCGGGTAAAGTCCTTCTCCTGGAGACATATTCTTCAACTGAGGCATCTCCATCTTGATTTCAGTCTTCCAAATGAGCGCTCCACCATGATACGTGCTATGGAGAGCCGCTTATTTAAAAAGTTTCTCCATCCTTTCAGTGGGGGTTCTGAATGGTGTCATAAGCCACCTTCTTATGGGATAAGCCCCATAAGCTGGCATTAACGGGGGGATTGTCACTCCATTCACATTGATGGTGGGGTTCCCCAGGACAAACACTCCCACCATCCATCGCCCTGCACAGCTTAGATGCCCTGAATACACTGGCATCATGTCTCTTGCCCGATCTGCCAATTTTTGCATCAGTAAAACAACTTCTGTGGTCCACTGCTCCCTGTAGAAGAATGGAATGACCACCTTTTCTATTTCTGTACAGTTCTGCCCGATGAGCCGGGGAAGCCACCAGTATATGGCTCCCATCCAGTGCACCTACGCAATTTGGAAATCCCAGTCTGGAGAATCCATCCATTATCTGTATGGGAAGAACAGCAGTGATATCAGGAATACTAGCTACCTGCTACTTGTGAGAATATCTTCAGTACAGACATAGAAATGGGGAACAGAGGAGGAAAGAAAGGCCACTAGGTAGATGACAGGTTTCTGCATTGCAGAATAGAATAGTGAGAGTAATTATCAAAAGAAACAGCCAGGATTTACTTAGGGCTAATTAATCAGTGGAACCCAAATTACAGTGTTGTTCTCCTGGAACTACAAGACCATCACCAGTACAGTTAGTTCCTTTCCCCCGCCACTTGGGTTATTATTGAACCTACAAAAGACCCTTGGCGAGCATCTGTGAACCCCATTGAACTCCTTTGGGGGGCCCCTGGGGATGTCTGCCTTTCTGTGCTTCAGAACCTGCCTTTGGAAACTTGGGGGGCTGTGAGCATATGGAGGATGCTTGCCTTGTTTCCAGATTCAGGCAGGGGGTGGGGTTCTGCCTGCATGAAGTTTTCCTGTCAGTTTGGTCTCACTGCCTTGTTCCTGAGCCATTCCATAGACTCCAGTAACTGCAGCAGTCTTTTCCAGAGTGAGCACTAGGGAGACCTTTGGGGGGGGGGTCTGTAACAGGGGTCCCAGAAATGTAATCTGCCCTCAACTTGGAGAGATTGTAGACTAGTGGGCAGCAGGGTGAGGCTCCTTGTGTGTTTGGTGTATGTAGCTTGCAGAGGGTCCATTTTATACACTTTTTTAAAAAAAATATAAGACAAAAATAAAAAGAAATATTAATACCTCATAAATCATTGAAGGGTTCATACAGATCTTACTAAAATTAAGGTGTCCTGGTTCTGAGCCCCCGGGATGTAGCACCCTCCCCCCAGGACCCCTCAGAAAGCTGACTCATCCAGACAGACACTGGGGGCGACAAAAGGGAAGATGAGACTGCGATGAGGGAGCAGCGCAGCACCAGCCACTACCACCACCACCAGCAGAATGCGACGTTCCGGCCTGGCCTGCCCACAGCACAGGGAGCCCCGGGGAGCCACAAGGGAAGCCGGTGGCTCAAGGACAGCGAAGGAGAAGCTGACGGTGGACACATGGGCCCAGGACACCCTGTACGCCGGTCAGCATCCGAGCTTATCACAGGAGGCAGGGCTGGAATGACTGGGAAGAGGCAGGAATGGAGGGCAGTGCCGGGAGCGGAGCCAGGGATAAAGGAGAAGGAAGCCAAAGGGGCCAGGGAGGAAGGAATGTGCCCAGAAAGGACCCAGTGAGCCAGAGAGGAAGAGAATCCGTGGGGACACTGAGCTGAAGGGAACCAGTGCACGCAGGCAGTTGACTCCGTCCACTGCCTTTCTGAGGCCCCAATGCTTTTCGCTCTCCTTTAGTGACGTCCAGCTCCCAGGATCGACTGACCCACCTCACCAGGACCACCACGGTCACAGAAGGTGCAGCACCCAGGGTGCAGGACGGGCACAACATAAAGACAGAAGATTTGTAAATATAATTTTAAAATCTATCATTTAACTCTACAGTGTATATCAACATATATAAAACATAATTATATAATTTCTTTTGGATCTCCTTCTAATTAGAAAGATAAGTTAAGATTGGTGACCAAATTTTCTTAAACTCAAAGAGGGCTCTAGTTGATGTCATCTGTTTCAAATTAAAAGTAAGTCTAGCTAGGACATAATGATTCCATAATCTTGTATGCCACATCTGTAGAGTTGGGGCAGTGGAGGTTTTCCAACAAGAAGCTATGGAGAGTTTAGTAGCCAATAAAAGAATCTCAATAACCTAGTTATCCATTGAGGTTGGTCTTTATTCCAATTTGCTCCTAATAGGAGGCATTCCAGAGTGAATTCTAGTGTCATACTGTCATTGTTGTAACTGTCTCCAAAACTGCTTGCCAAAAAGGTACCAACACTGGGCAGGTCAACCAACAGTGGATATAAGTTCCGACCAACCCACAGTTTTCCCAGCAACCTGGACTCAGCTGTGGCGAAGTATATAATAAATCTTTTGGTGTTAGGTACCATTGGGAAACTAATTTAAACGTTTGGCAGTGTGTTGTCAGAACTGAAGAATTAAATTCTGCCAATGACCAAACCGCATTCCATCCATCTGCAAAAGCCAGTGAAAGACAGTCTTTTTGCCATTTACATTGATATGGTCATGGCTTTGAGGGATCAGTCTGTTCTACAGTTTTTTAGAGTGCTGAAATAATTTCTTTTTGCTTTATAGGATGTAATTTAAGAAGACGTTCAAACTCTGTCAAGGGTCGACATGATCTGGGTGACATCCAGTTTAGAGCAAAAGGCTTGAAGTTGCAGATAAGTAAACCAATTTATCTGCTTTTGTGATTTTTGCTCCATGGCATTCTTAGTCAGAAATGATGTCCCATCAGTCAAAACTACCCAACGTGTCATCTTTTGTTTCTTCCAGAATACTAACACGGTGGTGGTTATACCTTCAAGAAACCAATCCTGTATTGCAAAATGTGTAAATCTGGAGATTTGTGGAAGAAGTTTCGGGGAAAATTTATCCCAGGTGGGCAACAACGCTTTTAAAAATGGGTTATGTGCCGCTTCTGGATGTCTGTGGTGGCCCTCCTGCCATACAATATCAGTTAGGTCCAATGAGGACTTAAAATGTTTATAGGCTGATGTCCAATCTCTGGAATTCGTGTCAAGTAAAAATCTCATCAATACTGCTAAATGTACAGCATGATAACAGCAGGATAAGTCTAGTAACCCAAGACCACCATGTGATGGACATTGCAGAAGAGTTTGTTGGCCAATTCTGTGCTTTTTGTGTGCCCAGAAAAAATAGATAAATAATTGTTGCCATTTATGCAAGGTCAAAGGGGATAGACCGATTGGAATCGCTCTAAAAAGAAAAATAATTTTAGGAAGCGAAAAAGTTTTGATTATGTCAATTCTGTCATTCCATGTTAGTATTTTTTTTCCCCAAGGAGCAAGTTGTATGTCTTGGATAACTTTGTCATGATTAGATTTTTGAAGATCTGATAAAGAATCTGTGATTTGTATGCGTAAGTATTTAAGAGAAGTTGTTGTCCAATGATATTTACAAATTTGTTGAATTCCTGTTGTTTCTGCTTGTGAAAGGTGTGATGAAAGAATAATTGATTTATTTTGATTAATTTTCAATCCAGAGACCTGTGTATAAGCCTCCAGGAGTCGTTGGAGATGTTTCAGGGAGTATACAGGGTTGGTCAAATACAAGAGCATGTCATCAGTAAAGAGGTTAATTTCATAAATGCAATCACCAATCTTGATCCCTTTGATGCCAGAGTGACGTCTTATCGCAATAGCCAACAGTTCAATGGCAAGTGCGAATAACACTGGGGATAATGGGCATCCCTGTCATGTGCCCCATCTGATTCAGATCCTGTCAGACAGTGAACTATTGTTTTTAATTCTTGCCTGTGGTTCATTATATAATGCTGCTACTGCCTTTAAAAAGTTTGGGCCACAGCCCATATATTGTAATACTAAGTCCAAAAATGTAGGCTCCAAGGAATCGAAGGCTTTTTGTATATCCAAAGAAAATAGTAGCATTTTAACTTTTTTCTGTTTTGCTTAATGTCAAATATTCAGAGCTTTATGTGTGTTTTCTATAAGATCCCTACCAGGAATAAATCCCACCTGGTCTGGATTAATATACTCAGTAATAAAGGTGTTAAATCGTGCCGGCAATGCTGCTGTAAAGATTTTGTAGTCCACATTAAGAAGAGAAATGGGCCTACATGACACTGGCAGTGTCAGATCATTATTATCCTTTGGTAATACAGTCACCACTGCTTAATTCCAAGATGGCGGTAGACATCCAGGCTCCAGGATTTGGTTGCAAGTATTCGCTAGAGGATCCATCACTATCTCTGCATACTTTTTATAAAATTCAACTGGATACCCATCTGGGCCAGGAGATTTGTTGCTTTTCATAGTTTTAACCACAGTATGGAGGTCCTCAGCAGTGAAAGAGCATTCCAGTATCACCTGATGTTCTGCAGAAAGCTTTCGCAATGAGTACTTATCCAAAAACTGACCAATAAGATTTTTCTGTGGCTTTGTTGATTCATAGAGGTCAGAATAAAAATCGTGGAATACACATTTAATTGTGGTAGTGGTGGAGTGTAATGTTCCAGCTGTATCTTGAGTGAGTGGGATAAGAGAAGAAAATGTTTTCTTATTCAAGGGGTGTTTTAATAGTTTAGTAGTTTAAGACCCTTTGGGTTTCTGAGCCATGTTTTTTGCTTCAGAAGAAGTGCTTTCTGAATGTCCATAATCTCTATCAGTTCCAATTCACGTCAGGTTGCTAACAAGGCTTTGTAGGTCCGTGAATTCCCAGTCTGTTTATGTATTTGCTCCAATTGAGCAATGTTATGTTTAAGATGTTGACTGATTCTTTGTTTTTGTCTTTTCAGAAAGGATTTCAGAATCAGAAAGCCTCTAATCGTTGCTTTCATGGCATCCCAGAGCATCAACTGTGAGACATCTCTGATGCAATTATTTTGAAAGTAGTCCTTAAGTTGGTTTTCCAATTCAGCACTTGTGGTGTCATCTGTTAATAAAAAAGTATTTAACCTCCATGGTGATCTATTTACTATTTGTTCTTCCCTCTCCATAACACAGTGAACCAAGCAGTGGTTGGACCATAAATAACTTTCCATTTTAGCTGAATGTAATCTCTGAAATGAAGTAGAGGAAGCCAAAAGATAGTCAATCCCAGTGTAAGTAAGATGTCTGGTAGAGTAGAAGGTATAGTCCCATTCAGATATACTTCTGGACCTGAGCCTGACATTTTTCCTGGGGCATCTTCTTTAGGGGGGCATAACTTGGACCCCAAGTCCAATCTTCACATACCTTGGAGACCATATAGAGGAGCATAGGGGGAGGTCCCTTGAGAGTATGATGCCTCTACCTTGCACAGGGTCTGTTCTATACATTCCTGAACCTATACCTGTTATTTCCCCAGAAAGCACTTTTCTGAGGGCACCTTCTTTGGGGGCTGCAACTCAGACCCCGCAAATTCAATCCTCACCAAACTTGGATGGCAGATAGAGATCCCTTGCAAGATTGGTGTCTCTGGCATGCTGGGGAGCTGTTCTACTGCATCACAAATGGAACCAGTTCATTTAGCATCAAAAAGTTTGTGACATTTCATAGTTCATGAACCATGCCATGAACTGAACCATACCATATTTCCCCAGTTTCTGCCCATCCCTAACCGTACTCCCTCAGAAATCTCAAGTAAGCATGTTGCTCTTAGTAGCAAGTACGAAAGGAGAGGGAGATGCAAACATGGAGATAAAACTTTAAAATTTAAGGGTGGTGGAATGGAGGAAGAAGAGCCTAGCTGGTATGGAGGCACAGGGTGGCTGAATGAGTTTCTCACTCCTGCACTGGGGCGGGGGAAGTGTTTGCAAGCCCCACATCCTCCTCATGTTATATTTGTCCAAGGCCAACCCACAAGCTTTATATCTGAGGTTTAAACTAGACATGATGATCAGGAAATCCATGATTAGGATCTCTCACAGATTTTAAAAACTAAAAGCAGCTACTTAGGGCCTGAGTCAGATGAAGGTTGTGGTGATACTGGGAGGGGGAGTTTATTCATATTTCTTGAGTATCAGTTGTTGTGATTCGCTGGTTTAGGTAAGGCTGGCCTAGATGAGTTTGATCTAGTGTCAAAGGGAATGACAGCTAGTGCCAGCATGTGACTGCAAAGAGGCTGGCTATAACCGGTCTGAGGCAGTTCAGCCTGACACTGAGTATTGCATCTGGATTGCATCAGCTGTGTGCTGATTGGCCAGAGGCTGTTTAAATGAACAGAGTGTACATTGGTTTTATGTTCTTCACTTGGATTGATTGCAGTGGAGCACTTTGACACTGAGAACTGTATATAGGTGGTGGCAGAGTGTAAATAAAATTCACTTTGTATTTGCACCTAAGTTCTGGACTCCAGTCTTCTTTGGGTACTCTAACTCCCTTTGGGCACTAACGTGCCAGCCAGCGTTGCGCGCACCCCGACATCAGTTTCTGCCATACCTTCCCCATGAGCTTCTATTTGCCATATGGGGGGGAACATACAGGTATTATATCAGGGGGCAAGATTAATCCTCAGTCTCCATGGTCCTGATCCAAACAGGTCTGTCCATGGTTCTTAGCTTTCTTTCAAAAATGGGTGTTCTTAATCTGAGATTTTCTAGGTAGATCTATTTTGATCCTGATAAAGGGTTTGAACCCATGTGTTCCTGGTCCCAGTTTAACATTATGTCATAGTATATGTTTATGGACTATGTACCTTTTTCCAGCCCAGGAGCATTGGATCTGTCTCTTCCTCTTATCCTATGGTATGGTGTTTTATCCTAACTGGAACTTTATTTATTTATTGTTGTATTTATACACCACCCTCCCCGCGAACAGGCTCAGAGCGGCTTACAAGAGGACAAAAAATATGCCCTTACATAAAACAGAATAAAAACAGTAAAAATGAACAAATATTACAAATAAAGTGCTCAGATTTACACACAACGGTCATTCATTTGAAGTAGCTGATTTTTCATGGAGGTAGGTAGTGTCCAATAGATGTTAAACTATCCAATCCAGTGGTACCCGTCCAGCGCTGTATTGTGGCCAGATCTTCCGTAGGGCCCTCTCCTTACTCCAGTTGCCACTGACACCATTGGTAGTGGTGGTAGCAATAGGGATAGTGCTGGCTCCTACATAAAAGCCTGGCAGAAGAGCTCCATCTTTAGCAAGCTGAAACACATATTCAGAGTTTTAATCTTGGAACTCCCATGTAATGTATAGCCCACCTTTGCAAGCTTATAAATGCTTAGAGATGTTTGAGCCCTTTTGAACACAAAATGACTTATTTCTGAAGAAACATGCATAAGGGTGGGATCTAAATCCGTATTTTTTTTAAAAAAAGGTTGTAAAGTTTCCATGGTACAGTTCCCAATCATTTGTTCTTTCCTGCAGCATTAATTGCAAAGCTTTTGCTATAAATGTCTTAAAGCAGATTACACTGAAGGGTGCTTAACCTAAAAAGCTACTTACTAGGAAAGTAAAACCTTGTCCAATAAACAAAGCAATAATAGAAAGATCTTTGAGCTTAAAAGCTGTAAAATTAACTTTAAAAGATGAACACTGCCAATTTGAGGGAGAGAATTCTTCATTGTTAATTAAATTCTGGCAAAGACAGGAACAAAAAGGCCTTTTAAAGTCAGTAGGAATAATTAGCACTAGAAAGGTTTGATTAACTTTTTGGTTTAAACCAATTTTTCCCTGTTCATTTTTAAGGCTATTAGGTTTGGTTTTCATTGGTGCAGAAAAAATAATTGGATTGAATGTAGTTAATATTTGCATTGATGGATCTACATCTTTCCTACCAGCTAGATTTGTTTATCTTATCTCAAGACACAGAATGGCATACCAATGAGGGTCTTGAACACAGACGTAATTCCATTGATGGATTCTCTTATTAAATATTTGTGATGCACTATTTGGAAATCACTGATCTAAAGATAGGATATTAAAGAAGAAAGCTTGAATATGCCTCTCTTCGCCACAGGTTAAGGTAATTCGTGATGAAGGACAGGAATAAAATAACATTAAAAGCACTGAAAAGTGCTTCATCAGCACTTCTAGTCTATACACCTAATTTAAATTTAATGTTTTTATCTATATATGTGTCATTGTTTAATTGGATTTCTAGCCTATCTGAAAAAAATCAGTGCAGGTTACAAGAGATCTAAAACCATGAAACAATCTAAAATCATACCGAAAACCATCTTTACAAATGTAATACATAAAATCTTAAGATACCCCAACTGTCCGATAAATTAGAAATCCTACTAATTTCTGCACTCAGTTTTCTACTAACATACATCCAGCCCCAAGATCATCCCACATAAAGTGGTTTTGTGATTCTATAGGAGGAGAAGGAGCGAAGTCAAGATTGCTCTCATTGGCTTTCTTGACTCACTTCACCTCTTCTCTGAAACTAAATATGAAGGTGTGGCTTCACATTTAAACCCAAAAGAAGGTCTGAACGACTTGAAGGTGGGGACATAGTTTAAATTATAGGTATAAGATTTTGTGTGCGTGCACACTTCATCAATAATGCCTAACGTGTCAAACATGGATGGCCACCAAGGGCTCAATAACATTATTATCTTGCCGTAGCAGGCTACTGGGCTGGTTTGAGCTCCGTGGGATATGCATGTGTAATAACAACAGTTATCAGAACCACAAGCTCCTGCTTAATGTGGAGTTAGATGGGAAGGAATTGAGTAATCTGGCTAAGAAAATCAGCTGCTGTGATTCAAGAGATCTCTGGCTGAAATCTTATCTCTGCCATACGAACTATGATGGTAGGAAAGGCCATCAAGTCACAGCTGACTTCTGGTGACTCTGTAGGGTTTTCAAGGGAAGAGATGTTCAGAGGTGGGTTGCCATTCCTGGGCCCATGCCATGACCCTGATATTCCTTGGAAGTCTCCCATCCAAATACTTGCCAGGGTCAACCCTGCTTAGCATCCGAGGTTACTGACTTACCAATTAGCCAAGGGAAAACGGTAATTTGGGTGGTGGTGGATCTGTTTTCTAAACAGGCACATTTCATAACGTGCAAGAGTGTACCCACTGCAAAGCAATTAGCTACCCTTTTCTAACAACACGTGATCAGGCTGCATGGGTTGCCCAAGAAGGTTGTGAGTGATTGTGGCATGCAGTTTGTTGCTAAGTTTTGGAAGGAGCTCATACATCTCCTCGGGGTCGAGCAAGGAGTAGCAGTCACCATCCTGAGACAGTTGGCCAGACTGAACGGACTAATCAAATCCTGGAACAGGTGTTAAGGTGTTATGTAAATTACCAACAAGACAATTGGGTTTCCCTGTTACCCTTTGTCAAATACAGCTACAATAACTTGGTCCACAGCTCCATCGGGATGAGCCCTTTTAAAGCTGCCCATGGATATGAAGGAGGCCCTCTTCCTCTAATTGATCTAAGCCAACCCCTTGCAAGTGATGCTCAATTGTGGTGGTCTAATGTCACTAAGATTTGGGGGGTACTCCAGGAGACATTAGAAAAGGCCAAGAAAGACTGTAAGAAATATGCTGACAGGAAGCGTTGCCCCGAGTGGGACCTTGCTCCTGATGACTCTGTGTATGTCTCTACCAAGCATATAAAAGGCTTGCAACCCTGACGGAAGCTGGGATGGAAATATGTAGGGCCCTTTAAGGTTGTACATATTATTAACAAAGTGGCTGTCGAACTTGAACTCCCTAACTCCTTATGTTCTTTGCATCCTGTGTTTCATTATAGGCTGCTGAAATGGGGCCAGGGGCCCTCACCCTGGGTGCGCAATCCTCCAGCTCCACCTCCTCTTCTGATCAGTGGGGAACTCCACCATGTAACCGAGGAGGTTTTGGATTCCCGGTTGTTTCATGGGCAGTTGCAGTATCTCATCAAATGGAAAGACTTTGGTCCTGAAGAAAACGAATGGGTTGCTTCTAAACATGTTAGGGCCCCCACCCCCTTCTTCGAAGGTTTCACAGAAT
Source organism: Gekko gecko (assembly GCA_029375565.1). Classification (NCBI taxonomy): domain Eukaryota; kingdom Metazoa; phylum Chordata; class Lepidosauria; order Squamata; family Gekkonidae; genus Gekko; species Gekko gecko. The sequence continues at coordinate 77,910,950 of JAPDNY010000003.1, read as the reverse complement.
GTACCCTGACAAACCGGGGGAGGGTGAGCTTGAGGGGGGTGGTAGGTCAGGATCAGACCCTTCCCATGAGTGATATTTGTCTTTGTACTGTGATTTATGACTGCATTGATGCTCTATGTCATTAAAGCCTACTTTCGCTTTTGTAACCCCTGCTTGCTTTGCCCAGTTGCCAATTCTGCCTAGTACCTTATCTGTCCTCCCTGACATTCCTGGAGGGAGGGGGAGTGTGTGAATGAATGTGTGAAGTGAGGTACAGGCACCGCTTGTAACTTTCCCACATGGTTCACAGGCCCCAGATGGATCTGTGGCCTTGGGAGACAGGAGCTTTAAGATACAGCTAGTTGGGCCGTATATTCTTTCATGACCTGTAGTAGCCTGGTTGAGTGTGACGTATGCCAGGTGGGTGGATCCCCTGACCTAAATCCCACTTTTGTAATATTGATTGACAGTTCTGGCAAAGGTGTTCACCTGTCCAGAAGCCATATTCCACCAATAAACCTGAACAAGGGCTATTGAGTACAGAGTGGTTACTGCAGGACCTGACAACATGCCTGGAATGGTGCCACTGATTTTAGAATTACTTCATTGAGCATATGCAAAGTCCATAATTTTTTAAACCTGCTCATTGAATTGTACGCATGCTAACACATACACAACCAGTATCAGACACTTCAGGAAAAGTTTGGCTTCATTCCTAAGCAAATCTTTCCCTTTGTGGGGCTCCTATTTGCTACCAGTTTCATTGAACTCTCCAGGCTCATTATCAGTTCGCAGTGTAAAAATCTATATATGCAGAAGCAGATGGAAGGAGGGTGAGGTTGTTTGCTGCTTATTAGAGAGGAAATGTAACCTGCTTCCTATGGGATTCCATTTGAAATACCTCAATTGAAGTGCAACATTAAAACAGCAGCCTTAGGAGTGGATCACATTACATTCTTGCCTTTTATTGAAACACCATTTTCCTAGTGTTATTATTTCAGAAACACTGTGCTGTTTTGGTCTGTTTCACATTCAATTTTTGAAGCACAGACTTCTTACATTCTATTATATTGTTCAGACTTGTCATGGACATTCTTGTTTCTGCAGATAAATCCTGGAGTACCATGAAAGTGCATTATACGTACATCTGAATCATGACAGACCAATTAGTTCTAAAACTTCAGAAGGTCCCTGTATGGGTTTAGGTGATGCTTTCCCCCTGGGGGTAGAATTCATATTCCAACCCATCCAAGTCAGCTGTAAAATGACCTGGTTTAATAGACCTGGAATTGACTCCGTGTTTTCATGGCTTATACTGACATGAGTTCCTGTTCTGTGACAGGCAGTAGGATGCATTCTAACTCCTTCTCGTTTCATCTACAACCATTCCCAATTTGATTCTGGGCCCAATTCAGGGTGCTGGTATCAACCTTTCAAACCCTATATGGCTTGGGGCCAGCATGCCTGCAGCACTGCCTACTCACACATGAGCCTACCTGACCACTCTAGTCATCTCTGGAGACCCTGCTTTGAGTGCCTTTGCCACCTGAGGCTGGATGGGTGGCAACCCAAGAAAGGGCCTTTTTGGTCATGCCATTAAAACATTGGAACTCCCTGCCCAGGGGGGATTAGCAGATGAAGACTTTTTTGTCTGGTGCTCCCTGACTAAGGGTCTGGTCACACATGCCAGATAACCCGAGGGGGGGGAGTGAGGCTATTTGCTCCACAGCAATTTGACTTGCCACTGCCTGATCAGAGGCACCAGTAGATGAATTGGTTTTTTCCCGTCGCTGCGTGTTTCCGGTGTGCTTCAATGAGGGATCACTGACGCAATGGGAGCACGCCGGAGCAATTACACAGACGGAAGTCCATCTATGGCCCGTTGCAAACCCATTTGATACAGCACTTTCTCTGGTATTTTTAAACTCTGCTTCTTTGGCGGAGTGCGATGGGTTGCCGACGGGTGCGGGACACTTGCCAGATGTTCCCGTGTGATTGTGCCCTTAAAATCCGCCCAGCATTCATGCGTATCACACGGCTACTTCTGTGTGTGATCGGGACCTAACTCTTGTTATCCCTCCTCCTTTTTTTGTGAGTTTTTATGTCTTTATATGTTTTACTTAACTTTTTAATTGTTTAATTGTGTTGGATTAAGCATGGTGAGACTTGGATTCAAACTGCCAGTCAGCCATGAAGCTCAAAGTAATTAAAGAGGAGGAAGAGGAGGAGGAGGAGATCGTATTTATATCCTGCTCTTCACTACCCAAATGAGTCTCAGAGCAGCTTACAATCTCCTTTCCCTTCGCCTCCCCACAACAGACACCCTCTGAGGTAGGTGCCCATGAGAGAACAGCTCTGAAAGAACTTCTAACTGACTCAAGGTCACATCAGCAGCTGCATGTGGAGGAGAGGGGAATCCAACCCAGTTCCTTCTAGAAAGGAACTCTAGGGCAGCTTGCAGTAAGTTTATAAAATATCATTAAGAAATGCTCATAAATATACAATGAAATGCCTCATTAAAATATTATGTCATCAAGTAGTACATCATTTCATCACTGTTACCATCTACACAATAAATGAATGAATGAATGATCAAAATAAAGATCTGATTCTATAACTGACGTGCCCTCACAATTTGCTGCCCTAGCAGATTTTATTTCATAGGCAGATTATACCCAAATCAGAACCTTTCTAGAAGAATTTCTTAGACATGAGTGTTTATGCAGGAGGGTACTAATTTATGAATCCTGTCTCTGGTGACCTTTCCCCCCTGAGCCATTTTCTTAACCCCACCGGTCTTCTCCTTTGTACTATAATGGGAAACATACCAGTAGCAATATGGTGTGATTTGTTTTTTTTCTGCACAGAGCAAAATGCAGGTTGTGGAATGGGGTGACTGAGGTCAGTAAAATAGCACGGGGGGGGAATTACCTTACTCCTCCCTATAGTCCCAGTCTGGATCACCACGGTCCATGTGGGTTATTTACAGTTTTAAAATGCCATAGTAAGGTTACAGATATATCAGTTTCAAATAGGAGTAATAAAACCCAAGACCCAATCACCCCCTTATATCTCTCCATTACATTTCACAGTCAAACACCCCCCCTTAACTTAGCCATTGCCTACACCCACCCTAGCACGTAGCCCCTGTATACAAAACGTAGAATAATAACCACAGTAGACGCTGGGCATTTGGCTCTACCATTTGGGAAGCCGCGGTTACATCAAAGGGAAGGGAACCTCCCCATGGCAGGCACACAGTAAAATGCACAGCAGCCTGACAATCAGTGCTCAGAATTCTGAAGTGTGCATCTATTTGCAAACCGGAGCTACATCCCCTTTGCTCAAGGAATATTAATCTTGCCTGGGAATGCTCTCATTTGCTACAGAATCTGACTTCTCTGTTAACTGGGCCTGACATCCTCAGTCTCGTTATATGATGCACCCCTGACTCTGCCTGGATAATTCTAGCTTCAGCCAACCTCCATTCAAATCTTGTTTGGTGTTTTGCACATTTAGTCTGCATAGTGGAAGACACTTGTCCATCTTACTCGATCCATGTTGATACTATTCTGTTCATGTGTCATTAAATCAAATGATCATTGCTTATGTAAACTTCGACTGTCAAAACAGAACTCTGAAATTTCTAGGAAATATCCAAGTCTCATGAAATAAAAGCTTCTCTCTCTCTCTCTTTTTGATTCTGAAAAGGTAAAAGAAATACCACCAGCCGTACAGAACAATTTAAGTTTCTTTTAATGAAGGGATATAAAAAAGATCTTGTTTCAGTTAGAAAGTAGGCCATCTATAATGAATTCAGACAGGAAGACCGTTCCAGTCAAAGTCAGTTTAGACCCTGAGAAGGGTAAGTTGGAACTCTTTCTGTGGGCTGCTCCTGAGAGAAGAGAAAATAAATTGCCCAGCATAAGAGGGAGGGCTATACAGATGGCGAGGGACCGCGGCTATATTAGCTGTTGAGGCTGAAACTTGGCAGAAGTGGAGACAGACAGCGAAGCTTGAACTAGGACTTTATTAGCAGGGAAAAAAATGAGTACACCAAGGTCCCATTCACACGCAGAAGTAGCTGTGTAGTATGCATGAATGACAGGTGGATTTTCCAGGTGCGATCACATGAGAACATCTGGCAAGCATCCCGCACCTGTCTCCAGCCCGTTTCGCTCTGCCAAAGATTTGGAGTTAAAAAATACCAGGGAGAGGGCAGTAGCAAATGGGTTTGCCACGGGCTGCAGACAGTCTTCCCCATGTGATCACTCTGGAGCACTCCCATTGTGTCACTGATCCCTTGTTGGAGCGCACCCGGAAACACGCAGCAGAGGGAAAAACCTGATTCACCTGCCGCTGCATCTGATCACACTGTGGCAGGTCAAATTGATACGGTGCAAAAAGCCTCACTTCCCCCCCCCTGCGTTATCTGGCACATGTGACCCCACCCACACCAAGTGTATTCTTCAGTGGGAAAGTAGATATTGGCCTGGGAGATTCTTGGTCTTATGGGCTCCCCATGTCCCAGCAATCTAACTGAAAACTTATGTTTTCATAGCAAATCAAATATAGTTAGGGCTGCCACTCACCCACCCACAGTGGGCAACCTCCTGCCCCACTGGTCATCTGCCACTCTCAGGCAATTGACTGGCCTGAGGAAATGTGAGCGGGGGGGGGGAGATGAGGTCACAGATGCAATGACATCACTTCTGGCTGCAGCACCTGCAACATTCTAGGAATTTCCGTAATCTCTATGGTCATTAAAATAGAGTTTTGGGGAATTCCTAGTTGGTCGCTAGCATGATGATGGTACTTCCAGGTAATCACCGGGAAGTGATGTTGCCATGTCAGCGACATTTCCCTTCTCCGTGGTCTGCCCCCCCCTCCCAAGCTCCTGAGGGTTGTCAGCACAGGACTGGCAACCCTGTAAGATTGCTATTACATTCAAATGAAGCACTGTATTTTTTTCTCTGTTCCCTGCAAACTAGGATTAAGCAGAGCTAGGTATTTTGGGGAGGGAACAAATCATAATTTTGAGGTCAAATGTAATGCCGAACTGATATGCTGTGAAAGCAGATATGCTGTGCAAAGCAAGGAGATAAGGATCCCCTAGGCTTCCCTCTGTAACATCAGATCAGCTTTGTTATTACCTTGGAAGAAGCTTTATTTCAAAGTCTTAGTCACTCTTTCTTGTTTAGAGTTCTATGAAATAGAACACAGCTTGGATCATCGGAATCCATTACATGGAGATGTTTTGAGAGGGAAAATTCTGGAAAAACGCAAGGAAAACCTTTTGGATGAATTCCAAGAAACCTCTTGGGATATATGAAGGAAATTTAGACACCAATGAAGTTTCAGTGGTGCTTGAGTAATAACACAGAATGGGTTGGACTTTGTGAAATGGAAATACAATGGGGCCTGGAACCATGATTTTTTTTTTTCCCCTTACCCATCCCCTTTTTCTCAGTAACCCCCAAGACCTTCATTAAGCCAATGCTGGAGTCTGCAGGACCCACATGGATGGGGAGGGCATCCAGGGGAAACAACCCCCACCACTAGTGGTGTTTACATTGAGGCAAGAGGTTCTTCTGGTGCAAAAATGTGGCAAAACAATTTCGCTTGGCTCCCACGGCTCACTGCAGCATTCCGGGTTATTGTTATGCAGTCCCCAAACTCCAGAACCAGCTTTTGGATAGTCACAAGTGGTTATTGGGGGAAGGCAGAAGCTGAAAAGATCTGCTTCCATGAGCATTTTCCACTCACACTTCTTAGTGTGAGTGGACATCCCAAAGTCAACCAGACAAAAGGGGAATCCATATTGTGTTTTTCTTTGGTGGGTACAGGGCTCATTTCCTGCAGGAGCACACAGGAGTGAAGCTCCGGCAGTAAGGAGCCCAGGGGGCAGGCACATGCAGCAAGCCACACCCCCTCCTCCCAGCAGCACCCCTCACCTTTCCCGGCCTGCTGGCCGACCAAGCAGAGCGCTGCTGTGAGCTGGCCCTCAAACTGCTCCACCACTGCCTGGGCCGTGGCACCCATCCTGCCCAGGCTCTGCCTGTCCTCATGCCAGCCCTGCTGTGGCACCTCTGCAAGGTGGGCCTTGGTGACTCCCGTGAGGCCTGCGAGGAGCTCCACCCCAGCCTCCTGCACCTCCTTGGCCTCCACCTGTGCCTCTGCCCCACCACTGCCCTGGCCCCCTACCTGCTCGAGGCCATGCACATCCTCCATGCTGTCCTCCTTGACCCACTAGCAGTTACATACTTTCCTGCACTTTCTGGCCATCCAAAAGAGTCCAGTGGCACCTTTAAGACCAAGGTTTATTCAGGTACAAGTTCTCCCTCCTCCGTGAGGGCAGATCTGCGTGCCCCCCCCCCATAGCTAGCAATCCAAAACAGTCCAGTGGAGCCTGAGCAGTGGATGTTGCCTTCTGACACACTTCCAGTGATGTCAGTGGGTGTGGCATATGCAAATAAGTTATGTTAATGAGTTATGCTAATGAGCTCCTGCACCTCTTTTTCTACAAAATGGATAAGTAAGCCTCATTGAATATACTGGGACTTACTTCTTAGTAGTCAAACCTGTAAAATGACCCCAGCAGCAGGGGGAGGAAAAAAAGCCTGGTCTTTATGGGAAAAGAGGAATAATAAAAAGGGGAGGGAGAGATAAACAAGGAAAGAGCCGATGCTTGGTTTTGCAAGATCATATCCTAGCTCTCATGAAGAGTTTGAAAAACTGCAACCCAGCTGGAGTTTTCTGCAGATGCACCAACACTGGATAAACAAACAGACACATGCCAAGGAGCAGAGAGTAGGGAGGGAGATGCTGGTCCCTTGTCTGAGTATGCAGAACCAGGCTCCAAGCTCCTACCACCCTCACCTACTTTGGCCATATACAGACTAACAAGACAAAGCAGAGGCAGACAGAGGCTGATTTCCCACTACAGCTGCCTCGGTGTTGCACTGCCGTTTGCCCTGACACTATCGGTCAATTTCACACTCGAAGCCGCGGGGCTGCATTTTGACCCACGGCTTCGCCCGATTTCCCTCGCAGTTCCATGATCCTGTTTTTTGAGGATCACGAAACTGCGGGGAAATCGGGTGAAGCCGCGAGCTCAAATGCAGCCCCGCGGCTTCGGTGTGAAATTGACTAATAGTATCGGGGCAAACGGCAGCGCAACACCAAGGCAGCTGTAGTGGGAAATCAGCCAAAGACAGGATGACAGAAATGTAACCAGTGCTGGAAATGATGGAGTGGAGGCAGCACAGGAAACTCTGGATAAAGGTTTGCAGCAGCTTGTCATCCTCAGTGCAGTAGCAGCATGCTGAGTAAAAAAACCCCAGCAGCTCTTCATACAAAAAAAGGAGACAAAACACTTGTGCAAGCATTAGGGTCGCCCAGTCCCCCTGTCATGCTGGCAGGGGGGTTTGGGGGGGGGGTCAGGATGTCCCCTATGCAATGACATCACGTGGAAGCTATGTCAGCATGCTAGGGATGCTACACGGCGATGCTGTGGTTTGAGGGCAAAACTCTATGGTAAAACTGGCTTCTTGGAGTTAACAGCCCACATTTTCTTAAAGACATAGTAAAAGGCAATCATTCCAGCAAATTCAGAGAGATGGAAGCTACTCTCCATAAATGGGACAAACAAACACTTTCATTTTTGGACAGATTGCATTTGATTAAAGCACTTATTTTTCCTAAATTTCTGTTCCTTTTCAGAGTGATTTCTATAAACCTGGATTCAAGTTTCCTTCATAAATGGCAAAAAAACACTCAACTCCTTTCTCTGGCACAATAAAAAACAGAGAATAAGTTTCAAAATACTCTGGCGTCGTACAGCTCAAGGAGGACTAAACTACCCTGCTCTTGCTAACTATTACAAAGCAACAGTGCTGACCAATGTAATTAAAATGTTAAGGAAAGGAGACCATGCTGCCTGGGTGAAGCCACTCCATCCTCAGCTCTTTCCTATGAACATACAAGAAATCATCTGGAATGACTCACAGGCTGATTTCCCACTACAGCTGCCTCGGTGTTGCACCGCTGTTTGCCCCAACACTATTGGTCAATTTCACACCCGAAGCCACGGGGCTGCATTTGACCCGCGGCTTCGCCCGATTTCCTCTGCAGTTTCGTAATCCTGTTTTTTGAGGATTACGAAACTGCAAAGAAATCAGGCGAAGCCGCGGGTCAAATGCAGCCCCACGGCTTCGGGGGTGAAATTGGCCAATAGTGTCGGGGCAAATGGCGGTGCAACACTGAGGCAGCTGTAGTGGGAAATCAGCCACAGTCTCATCCCAAAGGGATTCACTCCAACATAATACTAATGGCTATTTTATGACTGTGGGACAACCTCAGAAGTAAACTTCTCCTGAAAATGTCTAAATTGTCCGGGGGGTTTTTATTTCAAAAATGGTTTCCTCTGGGAAATGATTTAGCATTGGCCCAACTCTGGAGACCTGGAACTGATGTCATGTCTTCAGCTGGTCTACTCCTGAAACAACTGTTAGAACATAAGTTGGGGCATCCCATACCATGGTTCTTTTACCTACAACTCAACCACATGATAAGTTGGTTGCAAAAACTGACTGCCTTACATTGTATTACTTCCCCTTTCAAAAGCCTCCTAGGAGACAGTAGCCACTCTTTCAAAGGATTGATTTCCGAAACCTATGACATTCTGATCTGTCTTGACAACACTAAAGAATTATACTTTTGCAACAAATGGCAAACAGACTGCAACTTTCAAATCACAGATGAAATCTGGGATCAAATCTGGTCTTCCCCACTAATTAATTATCCAACTATCAGCACAAGAGTACAAATCTACAAAATTCTTTCCTGCTGGTACCTGACCCCCAGAAAACTGGCATTCTCCTCCCACCATTCGCCAGTGTGTTGGAAGAAATGCAGTAATGTAGGGATCTATGCCCATTGTTGGTGGGAATGCCCTGTTATCAAACCTTTTTGGCACAATGTTCTTTCTCAAATACAATCTGTTACACGGTATGTGATTCCTTTTGCACTGAAAACTCTTTCCCACAATATCTGGCAAGATCTTACCATCCCTTTCATCAGACATGACTTATTTTGAGCCTAATAGTAGCTGCAAAAACATGTATAGCCTTTCGATGGAGATCCCATTTGGCTCCCATGATTGACCTTTGGTTCGCAAAAGTTTGGGACCTCTTCATTATGGAAAAGAAAGCAGACCATCTAAGACAAGAGGAACTCTACCCCAAATGATCCAGCTTCTCCCAGAAATGGTTCCCGTTTTTAGAGTACATAACTGCAGAAGACCTCCAGCCTCACAGGTAGATATATCTTAAACTGCTTTACATTTAATAATCACATTCATTTTTTAGCACACCAATTTTTTATATGATCTGGTTGTTGTCGCACCAATTCACACTGCACCACCACTTTGCTTCTCTCCAAACTTGTGGATATGCACCTGAAATTACCTTAGTTTGACTCTAAACATCTCCTGGTACACTATTCTGTTTGTTTTGTTGTTTTTTCTTCTCTCTATTGATATATTGTTGCTTGCTTTATTCTATTTCTGCTTTATATGATGTTCTTTGCTTACAAACTTTCAAAATGCCAAAAAAAAGTTAAGCATAGGTGGAGTTCCAGTGGGTGGGCATATACTGTACTAGCCAAAACCTCCCACCCAGTTGGAGTAGGGACACTCCCTGAGGGGCCCCAGTTGCTTTGCCTCGGCCTGCCTCTTGCACAGCCAGCAAGCAGAACTGATGCTGCATGAAAAGTGGGCAGCCAAGCACCAGCAGGTCTCCAGCAATTCACGCATCTGCATTGTGGCCTCATCCCAGGTGGACTTGATGGTGCTCCCCAGTCTGAAAGCACCCCTCATCACCAGGTACATGGTGTGTGCCATGCAGACAATGCCCCCAAGGTGTACACAGTTTACTGCCACCAGCATGTATGCACCTGTGTCCCTGAACAAGTAGCTATGGATGATGTTACTCCTGGCAGGGCCCACCCTCAGGCTAGCTTGAAATGTATCAGCAATGTACTTTGTCATATGGTCTTTGTCCATCCCTTGGGCAGGGATCAAAACCACTTTGTAGCCTGGCAGCAAGACTGTCCCCTCCTCCCAGGGCCCTGGTCTTTCCCTGACAGTCCAGAGGTTCTCTGGTTGCCACCAGTGGGCTGTGAGAGAGAGGTAGCCGTGCTGATCGCTGCTCCACAGGTCTGCTGTGAAGTGCATGGTCTGCCCTTGTGCTCTGGACAACACTGCCTTGACTATCTGCTTCACAGAGTGGTGCATGGAGGGCATGACTCACTGGCTGAAGGTTCTCCACAAGGGGATGGTATACTGGGGACAAAATAGCACACCAGCCGGCAAAAGTCCACCCACTCCATGATGGACAAAGGGTCCCCATCCAGGGCAATCATCTCACCGAAGACATGAATAATTGCCTCCTTAGCTCTCTTTCTCAGGATAGCCCCAGCCCCATGGGAATGACCTCCCAAAGGGTGGACTACCTACAGGGTCCACTCCCACCCACAGCACCCTTGGCATGAGTCCTCTGCCTTGCAGTGGACTCCTCCCCATCTTCTCCCTGCTAAGGAGGCCTCTTCTTTGTCCTGCTGGGTGCCACCTTTGCCACTCATTGCTCCAGAGGCAACAGAGTTGGCTCATGCCTCTGTAGGTGCCTGTGGAGGATGGAGGAGGACATGTTGTGTGGATGCAAGCCCCTCCATATCTGGGCTTGGTAGACTTGGCACTCTGCCATACAGGGGTCACTGTGGAGGGTTTGGGAATGCTGCTGGAGTTCCCCCTTGAAACGAACACCCAACAGCAAAGGAGATGGGAGACAAAGCCACCGCATTCTGGTGTTGGGCTGGGTGGACTGAGGTGGGGGTTGACTGAGCGGCTGAGCAGCTGGGGTGGAGGCTGGGTGTTTCGCCACCCCCACCCCCTGAGATTCCTCCTCCTCCTCCTCCTCAAACATTTCCATGAGCTGATCTTCCTTTGGCAGCACTAAGAGGTCCTCTGTCTCCAACTCCATTCCCATAAGCACACTGGGGAAAGGAGGTTGTTCCTCTGATAGCCCTGTTGACACACCAGAACAGCTGGGCACTGGCAGCCCAGCAGGATGGGCTTCTTCCATGAGGACAGAGGGAGTGGGCTTCTTCCCCCCACGATGAGCACCCTTGGCCCTCACCTTCACCCTCAATGCATAGAAAGGTATACTGTGTGCTGTCTTTTTGTTCACAGTTGTGCAGGAGTGTATGGGTCCTCAGCCCCAGAAGCTTTGCCCTGGTGCCCAGGAGAACAGGTGCTGGCTCAGAGCCCAACACCACCCCAGGCGGGGACAGCTGCCAAAACCTCCCACCCAGTTGGAGTAGGGACACTCCCTGAGGGGCCCCAGTTGCTTTGCCCTCCCACCCTGACATGAGCAGGAGGACAGGTGGGGGCTCAGATCCCTGAGACCATACACAACACTGCCCCAGCAAGGGACAGGTGCCAAGAAAGCCCACCCATGTGGAATGGGTCCTCAGCCAAGGAGCCAGATAGATTTGCCCTCCTGCCCTGACATGAGCAGGAGGACAGGTGGTGGCTCAGAGCTCTGAGACCACCCACAACAATGACCTAGCCAGGGACGGGTGCCAAAAAGCCCATCCAGATGATGTGGGTCCTCAGCCAAGGAGCCCAGGAGCTTTCCCCTCCCACCCTGATATAAGCAGAAGGATAGCTCAGAGCCCTGAGACCATACACAAGACTGCACCATCCGAGGACAGGTGTCTAAAAAGTCCACCCAGGTGGAGTGGGGACACTCCCTGAGGAGCCCCAGTAGAAGAAGAGAAGCGTTTGCCCTCCTGCCCTGACACTGGGTCAGGAGGACAGGTGGTGGCTCAGAGCCCTGAGTCCATGTGCAACACCTGTCCCAGCTGGGGACTGGTGCCACAATACACACCCTCCGAGGTTGGAAAGGGGACACTCCCTGAGGAGCCTTAGTTGTTTTGACCTGCTGCCCTGACATGGGCAGGAGGACAGATGGGGACTCAGAGCCCTGAATCCACAGACACTCCTCCCCAACCCCACAGTTGACTCCTTTCCTCTGCCTCTAAAAATCTCTCTCAATCCTAATCCTACTACTACCTGCTGCAAAGTGAAATCAGATGCATCCCACTGAGGGTATATATGCAATCTGCTCCCATAGACCAGAATGGGAGCTCTCTTATTGGCAGCCAGAGCTGTCTGTCAAGCTTTGGAGAACTAGTATTGGCATTTCCAGGGCTGCAGAAGGGCTGTAGAAGAACATCTCCCCCTGGTCGCCTTGACAATTAATTCCTTGGTGCCAGGTTGTCTGACCCACGGAGTGCTCAAATGGAACAAATGGACCACCTAAACAAACATAGTCCATGGGTGGTCTGTTGAAAATGCTAAAACATGGACTAGGCAAAAAGTCCACAGACTTGCCTCTGGTCCATGGTTCGGTCTGTGCCCATCCCCTACTCACCATATAAATATTATGAGTCAAAAACATAAAGCACCATGACATGGTGGTCTTTCTGTTGGAAGAGGGCTGCTGTGATGTGAAGAATAAAGAGATGTACACATGAAGAACCAACCATGAATTTCGGTGAGCTGTGGAACAGACTTGAGAAACCGAAGGGACCTCTTGTTTTGGAATGTTCTGATTAAGAGGCCTGTTGCTTCCTATCTGATCTCTAGTTTGCATACTTCAGATTTCCTAACACCTGCTTCCAAGCAAATACACTGTAGTGTTATAAGTCTGACTCTCTTTTTGAGAGACTGCTATGACTCCTTAGAAAAACCAATGGTTTTTTGAAACAGAGATCTGCTTATAGAAATAATCTCCCAAAAGCGGAGTCACCAACTGCTTCAGTAGAGAGAGAAAAAATTTCCCCTTGAACAACAGCCACAGCAAATGTTCAGTCAGAACTCTGTGCTTAATTTTTCATCTACGTCTTATCTAATTAATTTTGGGTAAAAACCTTTTAAAATTCAAATTATGATAATTTGCCTCAAGAAAAGGCTCTTCGGTTTTATTTTTTTTAAGAATAAAACTGCATTGCCTCAGTCAAAATACTGAAGCTCAAATAACAGATCAAGAAATATGGAGCATAATGCGAATGGAAAAAGCTGTAATGTTCCTCTTCATTCCACAAAGTTTGATTACATTTAGACTGTCTATAGTCGTTTGTTTAATTAAATATCTAGAGGCTGCAGCTGATGAAATTAGAATAAATAATCAGAAGTTGGTTGGGCCTTCCATTTCTTTGTGCCTCAACGTATCTGGCAAGTTGTGAGTTTGCTTTTAAAGTTAGCTTCATTTTCCTCTCTGATTTCATAATTTAATTTGTAATAACACTGCATGCTTTTTTTAAAAAAAGCTATATTACTTCCATTGCTGATAAGTACTCAGGAACAGCACGAGGGGAAATAAAATAAGCCATTCTGTTGCCACTGACATTCAGAGGTGATTTTTAATGTCTCAACTCAGAAATCCCTGTTCAATTTCAATTCTCCCTTGTGTGAATTGAGCTTTCATTTTTTGTTTTGTTTTGCAACATTTTCACACCATTTCCCCCCTGTAAAACATACACATTTTCCCTACATTATGTGCAGATCAGTCAACATTAAGCATTATTTATGCATTATATTTATAAATGCCATACAATGCATATATAAAAATATTGTTTACAAAACTTGTATATGTATAATATAATTTAATATCAACAAATCTGACAAAGTGAAAAGCAGAAAACTAAAAGTGATGTCATGAATATAAATAAATATTTTTTTAAAAAAATAAGGAACATTCATTTATTCCTACAGGCAGGGGTCTTTTCATAGAAAAAGAGCTGCAGGAGCTCATTACCATATGGTGTGCTAATGAGCTACTAGGCTATTAGCATATGCCACGCCCCCGATATCACCAGAAGTTATGTCAGAAGGGGAAGCAAAAGGGGGGAGGCATCTTTGAAAGCCTTCCCTTCCCTTCCCCAGCTGGCCTGGGTAGGGGAGTGAAGAGAGAAGGGATTTAAAGTTTAAACCCCTTCTCACTAGAGTTGGGCCTCATAAGGAGGAAAGAGGGAAGGAAGGAGAGAGAGTAGTGAGAAGGAAAGAGGGAAAGAAAGAGAAGGAAAGAAGGAGGGAAAGAAAGAGAGAGAAGGGAAGAAGGAGAGAAACAGGGAAAGGAGGAACAAAGGGAAGAGAAGCAGGCGGGAAAGAGGAAAAGGAGAGAAGGAAAGGAGGGAATGAAAGTATTTCAGTGGCAATTCGGCCCCATTATGTACTATGGGCCATTGAAGTCAGTGGTGAAAACATAGGGTATATTCTGGGGGCTGGAGTGGAGGGGGTTTGAGGAAGAGGCTCCAAACTACCACCAAGTTTCAAGAACATTGGACCAGGGGGTCCAATTCTATGGGCCTCCAAACAGGTTGCCCCCATCCCCTCCATTGTTCTCTATGGTGGGGAAAAGGTTACTTTTTTCCCATGGTGCTGTTAGTAGCTCTGGGAAGGGAGAGGGTTTGAGGGAGAGGCTCCAAATTTTCAGGGTAGCTTCAGGAGCCTGTCCCCACATACACCCCCACATATCAAAGCAATTGGACCAATGGGCCTAATTCTATGGGCACCCAAATAGGTTACCCCCATTACTTCCATTGTTCCCAATGGGGAAACCCAGCAAGCAGCACTTAAGGCAGGGAAACAGGCAGCCACCAAGCAGTCAGACTCTCCCAGAGAATCTCAGGGAAAGTGAACAGTCTTGGAGGGTGCTTGTTTGCCATGAGAACAAGTGGCACACTCCAGAACAAGTGGCACTCCAGAACAAGCATGCCACAGTGCCACATAGAAACCCCAAAAGACCAAAAGGAACAACATTTATACATGTATAAATTGATGGTGCAGCCTCATTAGACCACTCACACCATATAAACCTCATGAAGGATGGCATTGGCCAAGAGAAGGCTGGTGAGCTTAAGGGTAAGCAGTAATGGAAGCCATCAGGCAAAGCAGGCATTGACTTCAGCACACCAGCCCCTCACCCCTTTTTTGCTTTCTGGTTGCCTGTAGGCAGGGGACTTTTGTAGGGGGAGCGCACCGGAGCACGCAGCTCTGGCAGCTTCAGAGGGCAGAAAGGCTCCCGCATGTCAGTTTTGGCTGTACAAGCCCAGCCAAACACACTCAAATTATTCCATAGTTCATTGCAGACCTTCTTGTTTGCTCCCTGGACAGATTTAGACATAATTTTCCAGGGGTGGACTGGGCCATTTAACTTGATTCCCCTTCCGTGGTTCTCAGCTTTCCCCTAAACTTATCCTTGTGCAATAAGGAAGGGATCAGAAGCTGGGAGGCCTGGAGGTGCAGGTGAAAGCTTCATCTTCAAGGGCTGGATATTCTGTTTTATTAATCCATCTGGTTAATATGTTTAATTAATATGGTGAATTGATAACCAGAGCCACATACTTTTTATGTTTGTTAAATGTCTTAAAAAATATTTATATCTCACCTTTTCCCCGTCCAAAGGCTACCCATATACAATACATTTGACCAGAAGTCAACTATAGTTCCTATTCTGCATGAAATAAAGGCTTCAGTGCATAAAGAGGGTTTTATAATTTCTCTCAGGCTGGCAGTTCAGGAGAGTGTAACAGTTTATGTATTTTGACAGGAATGCTTCCACTGTGCAGTGCCTTTGTACAAGATGTGTGGTTGCAAGCAATGCTCCCTCTAAGCTCTGGAGTCTTGTAAGCAAAAATTCTGCTTTGTGAGCCACTGGCAATTAAAGTTGTGAGCAAGAGATGTGACTACTGCATAAATTAGTTTGCACTGGGGCCATCCTTCCTGAGCTAAGACAAAACTGCGTGAGCCAGAGACTAAAAAGCTATGAGCTAGTCAGGGCTATTTTGGGGCAGGAATGCACAGGAACGGAGTTCTGGCTGGCTCCTGAGTTGGCCACACCCAGCAGGAACTCATTAGGATTGGCCACATTGGTTCCTGCTACAAAAAAAAAGCCCTGGGTTTTCACAACAAACAAGGTAAACAAAATAAGAAGCAAAAGGTGGGTGTGGCTGGATGACCACACTTCTGGTACATGGGGGTGTGGCCTAATATGCTAGTGAGTTTCACCTGTTGGGTGTGGCCTATTATGCTAATGAGTTCCTGCTAGGCTTTTTCTACAAAAAAAGCCCTGGCGCTAGCTCACACTAACTCAGCTTAGAGGGAACACTGGTTGCAAGTTACAATATCATCAATATTTCAGAAAGGCTTTGCTGTATTCACAAATAATATTTTCAAGCCCATTGTGTGTGCATGTGTGGGATGGCTGGGCTTGCCTCAAATGGTAATTTAATTGTATTTTACTACCTGCTTCCTCAGACACTAAAAAAGCTGACTATTGATCCAGTACTTTGTATTATTATAAATTCGATTGCAGATGTCCATTCTTGCACTGTCATGGGAAAGCTGTAATTCATGTGTAGAAGAAGGTGCTGGTCTGTAAGAAAACCACACAGTTCCCTCTGCTTCCATATTCACTTTTTCTTCTTCATAGGTGCTTGACTTGTCCACTTCGACTGCCTGAGTCCCAATCCTGTTGGCAGAGGCACCCCACATTATGGCTCTTTTGGCGCTTTTCCCTGCATACTTGTCTTAACCAGGTTGCTGTTGGTAAAGCCAAGTCTTTACTGAGCAATCCAAATTGGATTGCAAATACTTTAGGCATGCGTCAAGAGCAAGTGCCAAACAACTGCCTAGTAGGATGATGACTGTTTCCGACTGCACAGACATGAAAGTAGTACATATGCTTGGAATACAGTTTCTTTAAAGTGCAAACACCAACAATTTGATGGTATGAGTAATTTTCTCAATCAAAACTGAGCACAGTGAGAAGGAAAGTTTGATTTTTGTACCTGCTGTTTGTGAAGATTCTGGTGTCAGGGCTGGTATTACCAATTCTTTTTCTTCTGCACGGATTGAACAATTTCTATAGACTGAACATCACATGACTTGTTCCACTTTGAGCATCTAAATCATTATTGTGTATCCCATGAGCCGCATGAGAAAATGAGTTTTCTGTCACCCCGCCAATTTTCCCTGGTGCCATAATTTTCTTAGAAATTCCTTTGACAGCAGCTGCATTGTGGCTGCTTCCATGCAAGGACATGAAAATGTCCTCCTCTTCCTGCTACAGCAGTGTGTGATGTGGAAGTCAGTGTGACTGGTATTTGCAAGTCTGTCCTCACACCACTTGCTGCTGTTGCAACTTCCCCTTTCCCTTCCTCACTTCAGCACAGAACCACCAGCCTTATGATAATCATGCAGTGCCCTTTAAGGCCCAGCAACTCCCCTTTCTTCTTCCCAACTGAACAACATACTAGAGTTACACCACAGCTCAGCTGGGAAAGTACAAAAAAGCCCTATAAAAGGCTGAAATGGGGGCGGGAATGTGGTTCTTAGCTCTACCTCCTCCCTGTATTGGCTGCAGTGACCCCATGGACACTCCACCCACAACCACTGCACAGTTTCCCTAGTGAGCCAAATTAAAGGAAGTTTTAATAAAATTTGAATCACTGGGGGGAAATACAGGAGCTACACAAGTCATGCCTGGATTGGGAATGCCATTGCATGGATGTACCCAACTGAAGCAAGGGCTTTCCATTGTCCATTGTTGTTCAGTCACACAGATGAGTCCGATTCTTCATGACCCCACGGATCACGTCATGCCAGGCCCTCCTGTCTTCCATCGTGCTCCGGAGTTTGCTTAATTTCATGTTCGTTGCATTGATAACATTGTCCACATGAGGCCAAATCCCTGTGTGGAAGCAGCCTGTACCAGGTAATATTCAGGAAGAAATAATGAAAAATTCACCATCTATTTGCCCATGTGTAAAATGCTCTTCTACTAAATCTTCACCAAATTCATAGATCTCAAGGGCAGGCCTTCTCCTTCTCATGAATCATTTTCAAACTAATCAAGCAGAATTTCAGAGCTGATACTTTTACAAGCAACTGAGGAAGGTCTATCTATGGTCCAGTAGTAGTTCTCTCCTCCTTTCTTAGATGTTGTTTTTCTCTCTGTTTCCTTCCCTGTTGCATATATAAGATATATTGTATATTGTTAATACTGGTTTTGCCTTCTTCATCCAATGCTTTCTTTTCTTGTCTGCTGGAGGCTTTTGAAGTTGTCTGCTATAAATAAAGCCTAATGGGTGCTGGAAAACACCCAAGAGATACAGATGCAGAAGGAATTTCCTCCCCTCCAGCATATAAGCAAATGAAGGTAGACGACTTTCTTGCTGGAAGAACTATTTATAACATTCCTGTCTCAAATAAATATGCAATTTTAGCTGACAAAAATAGGAGTGAATGGACAGAAAGAGAGGACGAGAAAGAGACTTCAGCAGAAATAAATACTGCCCCTTTAAAAGGCAAAGAAAGCTGTTGTGATCATGAAAGGGAGTTGGATAACCTAATGGATTTGACTGCTATAACAGTTAAATGTATTCTAAGGCACGCAAATGAAATTAATGAGAAACTTGAGATGATGAGTGGGACAACTGAAGAGAAAAAGCTCTGTAGTTGTACTAGAGGTCTACAACACAATCCTGCTAATGTGAAAACAATGCCCGGGAGTAAAGATTTACCTTCAGTCTCCTCCTTCCCATACAAAAGGGATGATGGAAGCCCTAATTTCCAGCGGGTTTTTCAACCAAAAAAATATGTTTGACGATTTGTAGATAAAGAGGCTGGCTACCTTTATAGAATACAAAACCTAAGGTCCTAAGACACCTGAGCTTGTTACCAGGGAAGGGGATTTCTTGATTAGACTTGATAGAGCTAGAAATGATTAGCTAACCAGGCCAGGTGCAGAGAGTCCTACTCACATTTGCAAGCAAGAGGATTCCATCATTAATAATGAGACAGATTGCAGTTTTTAAAAGCAAAGGGATTTTCCCGGTTCGTGCCTTTTTGAATATATCAAGACCTGTTCCACTTCTGAGGAAGAAATGTAAGGAGATTAAAGCTGTTCAAAACCAGAACTCTTTGCAACCTGATTTGATGGATTTTTCTAGTCAGAGGGAAGAGGTCTTAACAACTAAAGTGGTTGCCAAGGCAGTCAAATCTGCAGGGAAGAATTTACCTTCAGCAGCTCAAACGTATGAAGGTCTGAATCTTGACAACTCCCTAGAGGATGATTTGATTAACTCCTATTCAAATTTACCAACAGAGGATCAAGTTGTGATTGTTGGGACTTCTGGTTTTGGTGAATCGAATGGTGGACACGTCTCTTCGGAGTACCGAGAGATGTGACTGTGCTGTGGTGGTAGGGAGAGGTCTCAGTTGATCCGGACCTCCCGGAGCCCTTGAAGGGGGCTCCCAGCCATGGAACGTGAGGAGTGCCTCTCCTAAGGCTGATTGCCGAGGGATCAAGGCTCTCCTTTGTTCCAAAGTTCCCACCACTGCAGACCAGCAATGGGACTAGAAATGCACACCGGGACAAGGAGGCAGACGGTCAGGCATTTTTTCCTTACCTGGTGGATGACTCCGGATGAACTGTGAGTTCAGGTGAGTCGAAAAACAAGACAAATACCTAAGTGCTTAAGCTAGTATGTCCCCTTGAGCCGAACCGGGGGGGCGGGGGGGGAGGATCCACCCTGCAGAAGAGAAAAATGTTTTAAAACAATAGCGAAGAAAGGAGACAGAAAGTAAAGCATGAAATAACTAAGGCAGAGTGTGTCAGATAACTGCCATGTCTTCTGTAAACCTCATTCTTTGCTTACCTGCATGCACATAGCTTTGCTTTGCTAAAGCAACCGTGGGAGAAATTCCTCTGCTGGAAGCCATTATCTGTGTAACCTTGAACAGAGGGGAGGGCTTGGGTTCCCAGCTGGTGGGAATATATCAGCCCTCTTATGGGGGGGGTGATCTCCCATTAATGATGTAATGTCCCGCTGGGAGATTTCCCCCATGCGTGCTTGGATTTCATTTGCTTGGCTAATTAAAGCATCAGAGTATATACACAGCTCCCCACGCAACACCCGGTATTCCTGACAATGACTCTGCATTAATGGGCAGCAGACTGGTATTCCAATAAAACATAACTTTCTGAGTAAAGTGTGCCTGGACTTGCTTGCTGTTGAACCTGACAGAGTGCAACTGAGATAACTCTGGTGGTCTTTTCAAGTTATAGAGACTTTTGACAACTTTCTCTTAAACTAAACAAAGCATAATGGTGGGGAAGAAAGTGCCATTGAAAGCAAAATTTACTCCAGGCAAAGCTAGCCCGACTGCAAAGGTCACGGGACCAGAAGCAGCCATAGACTTTGCAAATATGATAGCGGCTGCTTTGTGCCCTCTGCTGGATCAGATGACTACATTGAACAAGAATTCTCAGACCCTCCAAAGACAGCTAAAAGAGACTAACATTAAGACAGAGCAAATCTCTAAATCATTAAAGAAAGTTGATTCCAAGACAAAAAAAGTTTAATAAAGGACTAGAGACTGTGGCAAAGAAGACATCTCTGTTGAACATCAATTGTTACATTTGCAAATGGAAAAATCAGTGCATGTATTGAGATTTCAAGGGGTCCCAAAGAAGAAAGGAGAAAATCTCAAAACAACTTTAAGTGAAGTATTAGAACCAGTGACAGATTTAAAAGTGGAATTTCTACTGAATAGTAGCCAAATTGTTACCTAAGAGTGAGAGAGAAAACGAATATGTTAGAAACAAAGAATTGAAAAATTGAGAAGTTTTATTGTAATTGAAAATTGAATTAATAAGTAACGGGGGTGGGAGCATTGCTGGAAGCCATGAGGGGGGGGATGGAGGGGATATTAGAAAAGGATGTATTTAAAAGTATCTTGAAATATGGAACGTGTTATTATATCCTATTAATAAAAAATTTTCAAAAAAAAAAAGTGGAACGTCTACAAATTGAAATGGATACGGTCTACAGGACATATCCGGAATACATTGAAAAGAATAATCTGCCTGGTGAAATCTTTGTGAAATTCTCCAAAAGACATATAAGAAACCAGATACTTAAAGCTACAAATGGGACTACCCTAAAAAATCATTGATAAAGAAATAAAAGTCTTAAAGGACATTCAATTTGAGATAAGGAAAAAGAGGAGACTATACAAAAACCTGATTTTGTTTCTGCAGCAAAAAGCCACACTTTATAGATGGATAATAACAGAAGGAGTCATCTTTAAATACAATGGCAATAAAGAAAGAATTGCTTCTATTACTAAAGCAAAAGCCTCTTTGGAGCAGTTTCAAAAACCAGACACAGCACCGAGACCAGGAGAGGAAGAAGTAGCAGCAGCAGAAGAGGACGAGATGGAAAGCAACGGAACCTCATCAGCCACATCTTCTGGAGAAGAATTAGAATCTGACATGGAGGCTGCTGCCCCAAAAATCCCAAAGCCAGCTGAGACTACGACTTAAGAAAGAAAAAAATTACATAAACTTTAACTGTTTCTCTTGTACTTGAACCGAACCAAACTTATTTTAGATATCTGGATACTTCTCTCGTAGATAGATGTAATTCTTGCTTTTAATCTTTTTCTTTTTTTCTGAATAAATTAATTAATTACTCCTTTTCAAGGTAACCTAATGATTTTAAGTGAAAAAGGATTTGTTATAAGCATTTGTAGAAGCTATTGACCATTGCCACTTGGGTTTTAAGTAGTTTTCTTTCCTTTCTCCCTTAGATGTTAGATACCTCTCCCTTTGATTTCAATGTAGTTTTTAGAATAAAAGCAATAAAAATATTTTTTTTAAGTTGTGATTGTTAATAGATTGGAGACACTGAGGACTAATCTTCTGTTGCTAGGGAATCAAACTAACAACTTCCAAGGAAACAAGGAGAGGCTCCAATTTTTTACTGCTCCTAATACTCCTGTTATTAGAGATTCTGTTTGCCTGGATCCTGTGATGTACTTTGATGAAGACATGTCTGGGAAATCTAGGCATGATATCCATGATTACTATAATAATCCTCTGAAGAATAAGGAAGTTAGAAGAAATGGATGTGTGTTTAGTGACCCCAATAGGCCAATTGGATTTGATTTCTTCTGATTGACTATGTAATTCAACTTCCTCTGGTGAATACATCAACTCACAGACTATCTCTTTAATGTCAGGGAATGTCATGGGATGGGCTAATAGATTGAGGGATGCTGAAACAGTAAATTTTTAAAGGAAGTTTGATATAATTTAGCTTCAGGAGACTTGGTGGGCTGATTCCATTACTTTTAATGGGTATAAAACATATGATCTTCAAATACTGCCCTCTAAAAGTAGAAGAGTAAAAGGGGGATTGGGTATTTTAATTTCAACTACTATGAATGTAAGGGCTAAACAACTGGCTTCTTTTAAGGGCTATGGCATTAGTGTTGATGTACTCTCAGATAATATGTTTAATTATTAATGTCTACTGTCTCCTCAGAATGAAATAGATTAGGCAGGTCTTGAAATGTACATCTGGAATTTAATTAGTGAGTATCCAACTGCATATTTGATAGTTGAGGGAGATTTTAATGCGAGGATAGGTCCAAATAATGATTTTATCTATTAAAAAAATACAATGCCTTTCCCCCAGAGGAGCAAGTACCTTCTCCCCCACTTGTGAGATGTTCAAAAGATCAAAAGTTTAATTCTGCCAGTTACAGGTTTTTACAAATGGTAAATGGAATTAATTATCATATTCTAAATGGCTCATACCCTACAGATTATCCAGCAGAGTTTACTTATTGCTCTGGAGAGGAGTGTTATTGGCTATATTATTGTCTCAGGAAATATGTTAAGTTTGGTTGAACTATTTGAAGTTTCCTCTTATTTAAAGAGTGATCATTTACCTATTATTCTGAGATTTGTGGTGTCAAACTGTGATCACCGAATCATGGATTTACATCTGGAGGGTAACAAGGAAGAAAATGGTACGTTGGAACGAAAGGAGAGAGAAAGAAATTGCAGAACTTTTGAGTTCGGGAGCCCTTAATGAGTTTTTAACTAAATTGGGAATTGAGGGTCATGATGACTTGCATCTGGATACCTATTCCCAAATCATAAAATAAATACAAAAGATAATGGGTAAGCCCTATTTTAAACAAAATAGATTAACCAATAGTAATTCAAAGTCTTGATTTGATAAGGACTGTAGAACTATGAAAGCGCTCTTAATGCTACATACATCAAATACAGGTGTAATGAGGATAATGACACACTAGTGGATATGAAAATCTTTTAAAAAAAATATAAAGCCTTGATACAACAGAAAAAGAAAGAAGCCATAGCCCTTGCATGGGAGCAACTAAGTTCAGCAATCACAGATAAAAATTCCTATTTATTCTGGAATATGGTCTCTAATTGAACTACTAGATCTCCCTCAGTGTGCTGTAATACAATTCTCCCTGAATTTGGGGAAATTATTTTGAGCAGCTCTATCAAGGTCAGGATGAGGCTACAACAGAGGATCTGGATATAGATACTTTACCTTCTTGGCCTCCTATGCATCCTCAAGAAATTAAGAACCTTATACAGATATTGAGATCTTATATCAGCAGATATGATTTAGAGGAACCTTGAGTGGTGAGTTCTGGTTCTTACTACTTTATTTACAACTATAGATAGAACAGGTAGAATACCTAAGGACTGGGGATGGCAATAATTGTGCCTATTTACAAGAAAGGGAATAGAGAGGACCCTGCCAATTATAGGCCAATTAATTTGTTAAGCATAATAAGTAAGTTTTATTCAAAACATTTACAATGGAAGCTAAAAGACTGGATGGGGCAGGAAGGGTTTTTGGGACAGGAGCAAGCAGGCTTTAGAGAGGGATGGTTGTGTTTAGATCAGTGTGTGTTATTGAACCATTTAATCTCCAAATACTCTTTGAATTCTTTAACTTCCTTGTATGCAGCTTTTATAGATTTTAAATCTGCATTTCATTCTGTCTCAAGAACTACCCTATGGGAAAAGTTGGAATCCTCTACAATAGATAGGTGCCTATTGTTTCTATTGAGAGCTCTCCATAAAAATACTTCTATTAGGGTACGATGTAATCCACAAGGTCATCTAACAAAGATGATTAGTTCAGAGAGAGGAGTAAAACAAGGATGTATTTTGGTTCCACTTTTATTTAATATTTATATCAATGACATGGTTCAGTTTTTGCACAAAATTGAATTCCACCCTCTGAAGCTTGCAGACAGACACATTCTGATATTACTTTAAGCAGATGACACAGTCTTGCTTTCTAGGACCCCTAAGGGTCTTAAGAGAGCTCTGTGTGCTCTCTCACAATACTGTGGTCAAAACTGCTTGGAGATAAATTACATGAAGACCAAAATAATGGCTTTTGCCAACAAGCCTAAGGTGTTTAATTGGTTTATTGACTCTCGTCCCATTGAGCAAGTTCATTGTTATAGATACCTTGGAGTCATATTTCAGTCGTCTGGTCTCATGAAAGGCCATGTTGTTTACCTGCCAGCTAATGTGCAGATAAGTGCTGGTGCTATCCAAAAGTTCTTTTGGTCCAAAGGAGATTGTAACTTAGAAACTGCCATTAAGTTATTTACTACAAAAGTATTATCCCAGTTATTACATGGAGCACCTCTGTCCCTCCAGCCAAACTTGACCTTACTTGTAGGAACACAATCAAAATTTTTAAGAGCTATTTTTCAAGTTCCAATGAGTGTTTCAAATGCTTCAATCCGTACAGTGGAGGCAAGATTGTGGATTGCTGCTTTTCATTATTGGTTAAAACTAATTTTCTCACCCACTGGCCTTACTCATCCTATGATGCAAGATAACTTTGTTCCTTTATGGCAGGAAAAGATAGAGGATAAAACCGGTTTGTTCTGTTTTTTCTAATCAGTTTATACTGTCTTTGGGACATGCTCAGGCTAGATCAGTTCTAAAACAAAGAATATTAGATGTTGAACAAAAGATGGATGTGAGCAGGATTAGGAGCCCTGTATTTGATATAAGTACACTTAACAAGATAATTTTGAGACCTTACATCAAACACTTAGATATCCTTGGCTATACTGGAGGCCAGATTTACTAGATCACTGACGAAAACATTGGAACTGATGAAACATTGGAACATGTAATTTTCTATTGTCGTATATACCATAACATTAGGGAAGTTTTGATTAAGCCTATTGTTAACTCCTACCCAGGTCATAACAGAAGGATAGTTTTATCAATTATGCTGGCAGGTGATAATCAAAAGCTGACTAGGATGGTTGCCAAAATTGGTTGGTTGGCATACCAAACTAGGAAAGAGATAAAGAAGTACAGATAGGCCTAGATTTATGTTTAATTTCTGATCTTAATATTAGTTTTACTATTCCTGTATTTTAAACTTTTTAGATTCCTATTCATAATTTTAGATGCTATTATATTTTATAATTTTACTGTTCCTTTATCAGTTATTTATCTGCCTCCTATTGTATCGATTGTTGGTCTATGACCGTAATAAATGTGTGTGCATCCTCATAGTGAGGCAGGATAACATAGCTACTTCAGGTGAAAGGTTTGGGATGGCATTAGAGATCTGAAAATGATTTCTCACTTAACTTATGATGTTGGCTTTTAACAACCAGGGCCCCATTTGTCTTTTTCAGTCATAGGCTCCAAAATGTCTTGGGTTGACCCTACCCCAAGAATCCTTTGTCGGTATGCTCAGAAGGATCTTTGGATGGCAGCCTGCAAAAGAAATAGGCGGGGACAGGGAAGACAGAAGAGGGTGCTGTCATTTCAGTCCCAGTAAAGGGTGATAAATCATTATCAGGGTCGATTTGTCCAGGCTTGCTGAGTATTGGCAAATCATGCCTCTCCTCCTTGATTAAAAATTTGAGAGGGCATGACTACCAGCTGTGCCTTGTGAGCAACATCTGTATCAGAATTAAACAGCAGAGAGAAGGGACAGTGATAGATTTAACTGAGAGGAGCACGCCAGATTTAAGAGCTGGTCCAGCATTTTTTTTTTAAAAAAAAAACATTTTCTCTGCTTGTTGACAAAGCTTTGAAGCCCAATTGTACAGAAGTCAGATACTTGTTGCTTTAAATAAGCAAGTAGAGGAAAAAAAAATATTTTTCCAGATTCAAGTGGGCAGTGAGTTGAGGGAGGGAAGGCTTTGTGTGGCTGGTGAAAAAGCCAACAGAACTTGGGGTAACTGTGGACTGTAAAGTATAATCTGATACCTGCCATTTGCCAGCTTCAGTGAGGTCACACAAATGCAGCCACAATGCTGCCTTCTTGAAAACAGACTGAATTTTGAGAACAATAAGCCCGAAGGAAGGTCAGCAGAGTTCAACTGAATTGTGAGGGAGTATTGTCCTTTCAGTCCTGCTGTCACCAAGGAGAAGATAATGAATAAAAGGCTGCCAACCATTATAAGGAAACTGGGGTATACAGACACAGAGAATGCCCACAGAATGGATTTGGGTCCAAGCGAAACCTCACACAAAGCTACCGTATACTGCTAAGATCACTTGTCTACCCTGACAGTCCAGGGAATCAGGCAAAGAAAGGTTGTTCACAACTCGGTGAAAAGCCAATTGTGTTGTACTGTATTGTTAGAAAGAAATATGATGAAGCAACCCGCCAAGCAGGCACAAATGAGTTGGCAATTAGATAACAGTCCTTTGAAAAACCAGCTCCCTGTTTGTGAGTGACCAACAGCATGTGAGCTGAACCAGTGGGTGTCTGAGTGTCCCTAGATTAGACACCTTCACTGAATTTTGCCTGTGTGTTGTGTACCAAGGTGTGGATCATCTGTGTAGCCATTTCCTGAATGAATGAATTACTTAAATGAACACTAGAATAAAGCTTGAGTCCAGTGGCACCTTTAAGACCAGCAAAGTTTAATTCAAGGTATAAGCTTTGGTGTTCAAGCACACTTCTTCAGAACACTGTTAACATTTAAAGAAACTGACAAAAAACATTTCAATGTACATGCAACTTTGTCTTTACTAACATCTTTGGGATATAAATTTGTAATATACTAATAACATATTCAACTGTTTAATATGAAATGCAGATTCTTCTTATTCACTTTCAGAGCACAAGGTCTGGAGCCCCTCTGACTCTATGTTTTCTACAAAGCAGCTCATTTGGACACTGAAAGATCAAAGCATCCATAGTCACTTGTTTATTTCAATTAAAATTAAAACCTGACCTCTAGGAAATTCCTATACAAGAATGACTGGCATGTGTTTATTTTTCCATTAGTGGAAGACATTTTTTAAGATGCCCTTTTAGCCACTGTCAGTCAGAGCCATACATCACTGCGAGAGGGGAAAAAAAATTAAGCTATGTATATTGCAAGTTCAACATTTTGATATGCTTTCAGGCTTAAAAAAATATTATTGGCAAAATGTGAGAAACCTTGTTGTTTGTTTGAATGTTAACCAGAAATCTCAAGTCTTGAGATTATCAAAGTTTTTTTTTAAAAAAAAACACCCAAATTTACAATGCCCGAGTGCAATCTGGAAGAATACCTGAAAGAAAGTTCTTTGGGTTTAATCTAAACTACAGCAGCTGGGGGTGGGGGTTAGGTCACACGCACAAAATAACATGTGGGGGGAAGCAAGACTATTTGCTCCATAGCAATTTGACCCACATTTGCGCAATCACACAGTCCATGGGAGCAGCAAGGGCAGCCCACCATGACGTGATCAGACGCAAACCACAAATGAATCGGGGAGGGGGGTTGCCGCATGTTTCTGATGCACTTAAACAGGGGATCGATGAATTGCACCTCCACACTGAGGGCTTCCTATGGCAGTATGCGATGATACGCATACTGGGAAGGTGGGGGAACCGGCACAGAGTCAGGATGGCCTGATCAGACCATCCCGATGCCATGAGAGTGCGCTGGTGCGATCACACAGGGGAAAGTCTGTCCGTGGCCCGTAGCAACCCGTTTGATAGTGGACTTTCCCTAGTGTCTTTTAACTCCGCTCTTGCGGCAGAGAAAAACGGGTTGCCGATGGGTGCGGGGCGCTGGTCAGATGTTCGCATCTGAGCACACCCATTAAATCCGCCCAGCATTCATGCCTATGGCATGGCTAATTGTGTGATCGCAGCCTGAGAAGGGGAAAGAAGGGGTGCTTAACCTTTTCCCTTCTCATATGTGCCCCAAACTGAACTCTTCAGAATCTGCCTTTGTTTAGAAATAGTGGCTCTACATTTTACTATACACATAATTATTAGCTTTATATCCTTCCCTCCCTCCCTCCCTCCCCCTCAAGAAGGTATGCATTGATCTCTAGGAGGCCTGGAAAGAATCTGCTGTTTCTCCATCTCTAGATTCCCCCCCCTTTAATATTCATGCCTGCTGTACTGCCAGAAGAATGAATTTTAAATCTATGTAGATATTTGCTTCCTTTCTATATAGATCAACACAACAAAGAAAATTGTATTTTGCCTCAGCTTTTACAGAAAAGTAGTCACGTAATGGTTGTTTTAGAACAATTGCTTTAAAGTTATGGAGAAATATGTGTGTAATGAGATTTCTCTTTTTAATGGTTTAAATTTGAATGGAATATGAAATGTTTACCAGGAGAATACTTAAAACGCGCATAGACAATTAGTCATGTATCAGGCTGTATCAGGCTGTAACTCTTACAAAACATCCATTGTCATGGTGGTTTAAATAGCCTGTTTTGAAATGAATATGGGTTGGAGCCTCAAGCTGCCTTTACATGAGCAGGGAAAGGTGGCCAATCACATGAGGATCCCTTCCCTCAAGAGCTACAGGCATCTTCTGTTAGCAGCTTTAAGATCTAACCCTACATATTGAAACTCACAGCTAACCACTGGGCCAAGATTTGAAATGAAACCCTTCTCCTTCCTGACCATGCTAAAAAAAAGTGTTTTAACTTTTTTTGTAAAAGAAAATTGACAAGGGCTTTGATAGTAATTCATTTGCATAGCTGGTCCCAATGAGCTTTGCTGGCACTACAACAAATCTTTCTTAAATTTTTTCACCCTGAGATTACCCAACTTTCTTGTACGGAAACCTGAAAGGAAAATTCCAGATGCAAAGAAAAACAGAGATTCTGTACCTGTTGCTGTTGTGCTGGGAAGGTTAATACAGCATTGTCATCTCTGAAGGACCGAGAAACTCAAAATTTCTCTCTTTTATACAAACATTACAGATAATGTATGCCATGAATGTTGAGAGAACACTTTCTAGTCTATCCCTGTGGTATATTGGTACTGTTGCTTTAAGAACAACTCCCAGAGTGCAAACAAGCTGAAAGAGGAGAACCAATGTTCTGAACTATCGAAATGTGTTAGAAAAATATATTAGCAAAAAGCTTGTGCAAGCATAAAATAGAAAACAGTTTGGAAACTTCACTTGCTAGGGACTAGCTATGCAGCCAAGGTTATGGAGAACAAAGGACTCACTAACAACCAAGATAAGAGCTTGCTGAAACACACACACACACACACACACAAGAGAGGGGAAAGGGGGAGAGAAGGGGTGGTCACCAGGTTTAGGGAGGGTATTTGGTAGCTAGACTGTGAGGGGGACTGCCTGGGGTATTGAGGTGGACTGCCTGCCCGTGCCTTCCCGTATTTGCAACTACGTTTCAATAAACTAGCCTTAGACTGATCTTCCCATGTGAAGTCTTTCCTGCTTGACATTTGTCCGGTCACTTCCACGTAACAATTTGGTGGCAGAGGTGGGATGTTTTCTCTAATGGGGGAACTGCCTCGCTCCACGGACTGAGTCCTCTGGGCCCCCCCGAGTGTTTTGCTCAAGAGCGGCATTGGGCGGATATCCACCTGAGGGAATAAGAGCCGTCTGGAAGGTCAGTGCAATGCTGATAACGGGACACCACCTCCCGAGATGACAGAAAGTCCGGTGAGTAGGCTCGTCAAATTAGAACATTATGGGGAACACAGGATTAAAGACAAAAGGGGCCAAGGGGGATGCCCCGTTATAAAGGCCACCTACAGGGGGAGGCACTGACGGAAAGGTGACCTCCCGGGCTACACGAAGGGAGCCCCCAGATCAAAAGGAGGAGGCACTGACGGAAAGGTGACCTCCTGGGCTACACAAAAGGGAGCCCCCAGATCAAAAGGAGGGAATGACTATGGGATTAATTAGCTACCCCTCAGAATCATCTCTGGGGAGGGTTTTAAAACAGTGGGAACTATGATTTTCAGATTATGGGATAGGGAAGGAGGTGTTTGTAAATAAGTGTGTAGTTCAATGGCCAAAGATTTCTGATCTCCCCTACGGGCACCCTCGGCCTTGCTGGGGAACGGAAGATAGGGCCACTATTTATGATACGCAACAGTATTGGTTATGACTGGACCCCCACCCCGTAGTTCCCCACAACCTTTTCTGTGTGAATGTACCTTTTTTGTGTGTGTGTGGATGTTTGGTTAGACTTTACAAGAAAATCTCAGGTAATTCGTATGGCTGCTAGTAGAACTTTAGATGAGGAAAAGGAGGAGCAGCACTCCACCAAATGGGACCCGAATGATCACCCCCCTCCTTATAATCCTCACCCCCTCCCCCACGACCATTTATCACAAGGCATGGGGGGAGAACTACAGGAGACTGAGGAAGAATCACAAAAAGAGAAAGAGGGGGGGGTGACAGACAAACAACAGAGAAGGGCAGGACTCCAAATTTATATGCAGAAGCTCAAGATTTACTTTACAGGAGTCAGCTGTGGGGGAGAGATGATAGCTCAGAAGGGAACGGCCACACTCGGCAGGAGAAAAAGAAATCATTGAGGGAGAAAGTGCCGTTACAAGACACTCCCTCTTCCCCTCCCTCGCCCACTATGGAACCCCCCCTCCTTCCTTTTTCTCGATAAGGATACTTCCCTAAGCTCCCACCCACCCTGCAAGGATGAGGACCCGCTGGCCCTTTACGGCAAGTAGCCATGGGGATGGGGTGGGGTATTTAGAAGTCCCACTTTCAAGTGTGGAATTACGGACAATGAAGGGACAATTACCAGTACTAACTGAGAACCCAGTTCTCTTTAAGCAGAAACTAGATGGACTCTTGGGACCCTCTATCTATACCCCACAAGAACTAATACACATACTTAAACAAGTAGCGGGAAACGAAGAGGCACGGCAGGCTTTACAGACAGCACACAAGGAATGGATGAAGGGGGCAGAAGACAGAGATGAGGACGGGGCACAGGCAGTGATTCCTGAAGGCAATCCAAATAATTTAAACGTACAAACGCCAGAGGGAAGGTTGTTTTGTACTACATTTAGGGGTTTAGTATTAGAGGGGCTGGTGAAAACAGTAAACACAGTTCTTGTTACCACTACTACCTCCAGCACTGATCCTTTCCCTCTCTAAAGACACAACAGTCCCCATCTCAACTGCCAATCCCAAGCTACCTTTACTCCTGATGGGGAAAACAGACCATTTTCCCTAATGGGACTAAAAGCAGTTGGGAGGGGGCAGTTGTCATAGGAAAATGGAGTTTCTTCATGCACTGGCCTTCCCCTTAAAACAGTAGCCTTATCAACTGCATTCTGTATGAAAACTGAAAAAGAAGTCAGACAACTATGTATAATATGGAATACTGTTGCCCCCTTGCCACTAGCCCCATGCACTGACATCTTTGTCATCTGCATCCCAATGTCCTTTGGCCTTCAGATGCCAGTGATGGAAAGATCCCATTTTGCTTGATATTAAAATAGGGTCTCTCAACCAAAGAAATAAAGCTCTTAGGCAGGGGAGTAGCCTCAGTGGTCCAGGAGAACATAAACCAGAGTTCCTTGTTCAACCTTGTAGAGTGCCTCACACTCATATCTATAAGAAATGACCCAAGACAGCAGGATGACAGCCAAAGCTCTCAGGATTTCCCTCACAATAAAAAACTTCTTAATGATTCAATCCTAACCCCAGAAAAGGCCATCATGCCACCTCCTGGCCTTTGTTAAATCTTCCTCAACTGGTCTGCTGCCACTCAGGTAATTCAGTAACCCCACTTAAATTACCCTGTGGTTTCCTGGTGTCTTACCTAGTATGGCCATATTTGGACTTTGGCTTCCGCTTTCCCTCAATTTCCACTCATATTCTCCACAGCAGTCTCCACTCACCAAAAATTCAAATTCACTGATAGGAAGCAGGAGACTGCATTTTTGATCCAAGATCTTTGTGTATCCTACTTCTGCACTGAATTTGGCTAACAGCAGGGCTGCCCTCATTGGAGCTCAGGTAACTGAGGTACACAAGAAGGGCACCTCTTAGTCTTCAACCTTGTAGCTGGTTCTGTTCAGCACATTCTTCGAGCACAAAACCACTGAATTTGATTTATCAATGCCAAGGACCTTAGTAGATCTGGGAAGGGTTAGCTATACAAATGCGCAGTCAAAGCTGTTCTTTAGGTGGCTGAGCAGACTATTCTAGAGGAGTATTCCTGTTCTTTTTCTCCCTCCCCCTCCCTAATTCCTGAGGGCAAGAGGGACTCAAGGTCCTTTTCATGGCTTGATGGGCCGTGAATGCTTCTGATAGATGGACACCTGATGTGGCTGTCCCATTGCCAAGTGAACTGGAGAACAGGGAGCCAATAGTGATTTTTTAAAAAAAGAAACTGTTCTTCTGTCCCTGCACAGAATGCTTTTTCATGCTGGTAGAAGTTGGGCTGAGGGGCCGGGGTATACAGTTTAAGTGTCTTTGTGAGATTTTAACAATTTCCAAAATAGATGCTAAAGAAAAATTAGAATAACAAAAAGGAGTCTAAAATGTAAGAGGGAAGAAAACTTCTACTGAGGGGGGAAAGTTCTTTTCAAGAATGGAGCCCTGGGACTAGGGATGCCAGCCTCCAGGTAAGAGCTGGGGATTCTCTGGAGAAAATGGATGCCCTGGGTCCTGGCAACCCTACTCAGCTCTAGTATAGCCAAGCACATTCCCTGTGAGCAGGGGTCTTTTTGGGGGGGAGCGCACCGGAGCACAGCTCCGGGAGCTCAGGAGCCAAGGCCCCCCCGCCCCAGCCGGCATCCCGGGGAGTCTTTCAGGCAGCTGAATGTCAATTTCAGCTCCATTAACTTTTTTTCCCACCATAAAGAACAATGGAGGGAATAGGGGCAACCTGTTTGGGGGCCCATAGAATTGGACCCCTGGTACAATGTTCTTGAAACTTAGTGGGTATCTTGGGGAGAGGCTCCATCAGCTACCCTGTGAGTTTGGAGCCTCTCCCTCACACCCCCTCCCCTCCAGCCCCCAGAATATACCCTATGTTTTCACCTTTGACTTCAATGGCCCATAGGATATAATGGGGCCGAATTGCCGTCAAATTTCTTTCAGTCCCTCCTTTCCTTCTCTCCTTTTCCTCTCTCCCTCCTCCTTCTCTTCTCTCTTTCTTTCTTTCCCACCTTCTTCTCTTGTCTTTTTCCTCCTTTCCCTGTTTCCCTCCTTCTTCCCTTCTCTTTCCTTCCCTCTTTCCTTCCTTCTTTCCTTCTCTCTACTCTTTCTCTTTCTTTCCCTCTTTCCTCCTTCTATGGCCCAACTCTAGTGAGAAGGAGTTTAAACTTTAAACCCCTTCTCTCTTAGCTCCCCCACCCAGGTCAGCTGGGGAAAGGAAGGGGAGGCTTTTGAAGATGCCTCCCCCCTTTTGCTTCCTCTTCTGACATCACTTACGGTGATGTCAGGGGGCATGGCATATGCTAATAGCCTAATAGCTCATTAGCATACCATATGCTAATGAGCTCCTGCAGCTGTTTTTCTACGAAAAGACCCCTGTCCATAACACAAATAGGAAAAGGGTAAATGGTTCTCCCAATCTCTGCTTTGCAGTATTCTTCTTTCTCTCTGATCTATCTCTAGTTTCTGTTTCACTTCTGTTGCACCTCCCTTGTTCCAACAATTAAAATTATGTTGCACCACATTTCCCCCCTTTGGAATTTACATTTTCTTCTTAATCATACTAATGACAACATTGAACAATGAGCCATCAACATTCTCTATAAACTTCCTGCCTTGAGGTGATGGGTAGACTGTCAACCACTTCTAATAGCATTGTATGGAGGCACTAATGCCAGACTTAGAGTAGACTGTCAACCACCTCTAATAGATTATTCTTGTTATGTTCTGAAGTTTGAATCAATCCTATGTTTTACCATGTTAAGCTTGAGTCAGTAAAAGGGATTGTAAGAGCCGACATTCCCATTGGTTGTTTCTGAGAAACTCTGTAAATAGCCAATCATAACTATGTATATGTTTATGGAGGGAACCAGGGGTCTTTTCGGGGGAGCCCACCGGAGCGCAGCTCCGGGAGCTCAGGAGCCAAGCCCTGCCCCCAGCCGGCGTCCCGGAGAGTCTTTCAGGCAGCCGAATGTCAATTTCAGCTCCATTATATCCTATGGGCCATTGAAGTCAATGGTGAAAACATAGGGTATATTCTAGGGGCTGGAGGAGGGGTTTGAGGAGAGGCTCGAAACTCACAGGATAGCTGATGGAGCCTCTCCCCAAGATACCCACCAAGTTTCAAGAACATTGGACCAGGGGGTCCAATTCTATGGGCCCCTAAACAGGTTGCCCCTATTCCCTCCATTGTTCTCTATGGTGGGAAAAAAATAACTTTTTTTCCCACCATAGAGAACAATGGAGGAAATGAGGCAACCTGTTTGGGGGCCCATAGAATTGGACCCCCTGGTCCAATGTTCTTGAAATTTGGTGGGTATCTTGGGGAGAGGCTCCATCAGCTATCCTGTGATCTTGGAGCCTCTCCCTCAAACCCTCCCCTCCAGCCCCCAGAATATACCCTATGTTTTCACCATTGACTTCAATGGCCCATAGGGTATAATGGGGCTGAATTGCCACTGAATTTCTTTCATTCCCTCCTTTCCTTCTTTCTTTTTCCTCTTTCCCTCATTCTTCTTTCTTTCTTTCTTTCTTTCTTTCTTTCTTTCTTTCTTTCTTTCTTTCTTTCTTTCTTTCTTTCTTTCTTTCCCACCTTCTTCTCTTCTCTTTTTCCTCCTTTCCCTGTTTCCCTCCCTCTTCCCTCTCTTTCTTTCTCTCTTTCCTTCCTTCTTTCCTTCTCTCTACTCTCTCTCTTTCCTTCCCTCTTTCCTCCTTCTGTGGCCCAACTCTAGTGAGAAGGAGTTTAAACTTTAAACCCCTTCTCTCTTAGCTCCCCCACCCAGACCAGCTGGGGAAGGGAAGGGGAGGCTTTTGAAGATGCTTCCCCCTTTTGCTTCCCTTCTGACATCACTTCCGGTGATGTCAGGGGGTGTGGCATATGCTAATAGCCTAATAGCTCATTAGCATACCATATGCTAATGAGCTCCTGCAGCTGTTCTTCTGCGAAAAGACCCCTGGAGGGAACAGACCTTATTGGTCCTTATCCTTGTGTTACCATTGGTTGTTAACATAACTATGGGTGTGGCTTTGACAGCCCGGATTATTTTAAAGGGAGCTGTGCTCCACTGTTTTGTGTGTGTTGTCTGATCGTCTAGTTTGCTGTTAAATAAAGCTGAAATCACTTGTTGAAATCACTGTCTTGCTAAGGCTCATACTTAACAATTCCGCTCCATTTTAGGTTGCTATTGCTATCCATTAGGAAAAAGTCCATCCTTGAAACGTGCTGGTTTCCGAACCCTCTGCCTTTTGAAGTCATTCTCTTTGATTTTAAAGGTGGAGACTGCGGTTTGCTAAGTGTATGCTGAACCAGGTCTGCTCCAGATAATAGGGTGTCAGCTCTGGTCTGGTAATTTGTGGACAAGCTTTGGACATTATCTGGGTGTTCGTTTTCTAGAGCTTTTGTTAGTAGTGTACCTGGACATTCTTCTGGTAGCTGTAAATATATTCTGTTTCTCCTAAGTATTCCAGTACTGGTTCACACAATACATAATCATGGTGTGTGACTCTGTTTCGAAACTACTGCAGGATTAGACCATCCCTTCTCGTCACCAAACTTTGTTCTTGTTCACGACCCAGAGTTGAGCTGTGGCAATGCATTAATTCCATGATGTTGATCATACTGACTCTTATATGCAGCTTTACCTTTTCATCTGTGGCACGGACTTTCTTCAGATCAGGCCAAGGAGGGTACAAAGCTGTCTCCAGGGTCAGAAGTGGCATCTGGAGTTGTTGGTCCATTATCAACTGTGCTGGGCTATGCATTGAGAGGAATAGCACAAGAGGTCACTAAAGCCAAAAAGGGACCATTTTGTCTTAAAATCTATTTTGCTGTTTCTATAGCTCTTTCTGGCTCTCCGTTGGACTGTGGGAAGTGGGGGCCAGCTGTAATATGTTTGAAATGGCATGTTTTTTGCAAATTGAGCAAACTTTCCCCCAGCAAATTGAGGAGCAGTTGCAAGCACATCTGGATAACTCCATCTGGCAAATGTGTTTTTGAAGCAGTTAACAGCTGTAGAGCTTGTAAGGTCAGTCATGTGAGTTATTTTCAAGTATCTTGAGAAGTAGTTAACGGGAATTAAATACCTGTGTCCTTGCAGTTCACAAATATCGACTCCGACTCTTTCCCAAGGTCTATAAGAACATAAGTGAAGCCAATGTTGGATCAGGCCAATGGCCCATCCAGTCCAACACTTTGTCACACAGTGGCCAAAAATACCAGGTGCCACCAGGAGTCCCCCCCCAGCACCAAGAATATGGAGCATCACTTGCCTCAGACTGAGAGTCCCTATCTATACCTTGTGGCTAATAGCCACTGATGGACCTCTGCTCCATATGTTTATCTAATTCCCTCTTGAAGCCGTCCATGCTTGTAGCAGCCACCACCTCCTGTGGCAGTGAATTCCATGCGTTAATTATTCTTTGGGTAAAGAAGGACTTCCTTTTATCTATTCTAACCCAACTGCTCAGCAATTTCATTGAGTGCTCATGAGTTTTTGTATTGTGAGAAAGGGAGAAAAGTACTTCTTTCTCTACCTGCTCTATCCCATGCATAATCTTATAAACCTCGATCATATAACCCCTCAGCCATCGTTTCTTCTGGTAATGGAGTAACTACCAAGGGTTCTTTCCATTGAGAAGGTTTATTCTTTTGACAAAATTTACAGGTTTGTATCAAAGTTTTAAGATCCTGACTGATTTGTGGTCACTAAATGGAAAGTTGTACATGTTTCCTGCATTTGGTAATTCATTGATGACTGATGTGAAGCTTGTGCAGTATTTCTTGTCTCTTCCCTGTTAGGATAACAATACAATCTCCATGGAGAATTAATCCCTGTAACTCTGTAAGTGTCTCTGTTCTACAAAATAGGGTTTGAGTTCACTATACTGTGCACATGTGACAACCGTCCTGTTCTCACAAATTCCAATACCTTCTGTAGCTCTGAATCAGAGGTGGTAAAAGCCTGTAGCTGCTGGAGTAAAGAATCCAAAATTGGTATCAAAATTTATAATGTCGTTCCATAACGTTCAACTTCCTCTACAAATATGACTGAATTGGGATCAACAGGGTTCAGTGGATATTGTGACAGTATATCTACTACTACTAGAGTTTTGCTTGTGTGGGTTAAATCTCATCAGGCGGAGAAAAAGTCTTTGACATCTTATTGGTACCTTGTCCAAATCTTAAGTTTATCAATAGCACTAAAGGGTCTGTCTGTCTGTCTGTCTGTCTGTCTGTCTGTCTGTCTGTCTATCTATCTAGTACTGCTCATATGGCTATCACCTTAAGCAGAAATTAGAACCAAGAAAATGTTTTTAAAAACCTTAATTGGTATAGTGGTTAAGTGCATGGACTCTTATCTGGGAGAACCGGGTTTGATTCCCCACTCCTCCACTTGCACCTGCTCATGTGACCTTGGGTCAGTCACAAGCTCTGGCACAGCTGTTCTCTCAAGGACAGTTTCTGTCAGAAGTTCTCTCAGTCCCACCTACCTCACAGGGTGTCTGTTGTGGGGAGGGGAAGGGAAAGGAGTTTGTAAGCTGCTCTGAGACTCCTTTGGGCAATGAAGAGCGGGGTATAAATCCAATCTCTTCTTCTTATATGTGATTATTGTGAATCTATGAATTTTGCCACTGAGATGGTGACACAATCATTTGCCCACCCATCCCTTGAATGAAACAGTAGCCTAAACAATGTCCCTTCCCAATGCCACCTTGGATAAATGGCTGTACTTTGGCAGCAATGTTTACTTCTATACAAGTAATAAGATCCTAAGAAACTAAAGTTGTAGAGCCGTTTCTATTTCCCACCCCCACCCCCAAGTATGGTGACCGGAAAAAAGCCCACAGGAAAACCCCCACATTCATAAATGCTCACAGGAAAAAAAAGCCCACATGGAAAAATGCACGCAAATGGGGGAAAAAAAAGCCCATGCATGAAAAGGCCCACTCATGAAAAATACCATGTAAAGCACCATACATATTTATAATTGTGGATAACCATTCATCTCCATGAGAATGAGCTGGTTATTACCTATATTTTATATTGTTGTTTTAGGATTAAAACATGTCATATTCGCAAGCAACAATTTGTGTTGTGATTTTATCAAGTATAATTAAATAACAATTTTCTATGTTATTAGTAAATTGCTTCACTACTGTACAAAAGTGGCCTGTATGAAGAGGGCTTTAATGCTCTTGAGCAGAGGTGTTGAACTCATTTGTGTCGAGGGCCAGATCTGACATAAATTTCACTTGGTTGGGCAGGCCATGTGTTCCATAAAATGTAACACAAGGTATCGGAGATATAAACTTTATAAAGATGGTTTCAGATGCCGAATGGAAATAGCAGGCTTGATTGGATTAGGTGTGATATGCAGAGGGGTGAAGATATCAGCACTGGTAATGAGACAGGAAACCTAGGACTCAATTCAGTCCAGGAGGTTACAAAGAATAAATGGAAATAAGTCTGACGAAGTGAGCAGTGACTCACAAAAGCACATACCCTACCACAATTTTGTTAGTCTTTAAAGGTGCTACTGGACTCTTATTCTCTCTAACGCTATTAGAAACCACAACATTCAAAAACCAATGGGGGACATTTTAACCTTCCAGAGCATTCAGTTGTTGACCTAGGAGTAGCAGTTCTCTTACAAAGAAATTTCAAAGGGAGATTAGAGAGACTGATGAATTGCAACTGACTGTGAGACTCATGACAATGCAGGCTCCTGGATTGAACTGAGACCTAGGTTTTTTCTCTCATTACAAATGCCTGCTATTGTCTTTTGGCATCTGATATCACTTCACTCTTGTCAGACCCTTGAGTTAATCCACTCTCAGTCCAAACAGTCTTTATAATAGCTTTATTTTTTTTTTTTGAAACATAAATTTTATTTAAAGTTTTGCAAGAACAACAACAAGAGGGAAAAATAGGCATATAACACTAAGATTGCGAAGAAACATGGTTTGGTGAGTACAGGGTCACATGCAAAGGTTAAAGGTGGATTAAAACACAGCAATTTTGAAACGTGTCTGGATTCAGAGACATTAGAGTAAAACTTTAGAATACAAACTAGTTATATAACAAGAGTTGGAATTTAACATTTCTAAGTGTTTCCCAATCAAACTTGTCGACATTGATTTTATCAAGAATAGGATACCAGATATTCAGAGGATTAGTTAATTCACATTCTATTTGGTTTTCAGTATGGTGAATATTAAAATTTTCTAACATAAACAGGTCCCAGACTTTATATAACCATTGTTGTATAGTGGGTGGGTTTTTGTCTTTCCAGTGTTTGGCTATTAAGATTTTCGCTGCAGTAAATAAAATATTTATCAGTTTCCTATCGGATTCAGGAGGACCATCGTCATACCAGATGTTGAGGAGCATCAGCGCAGGATCAAGAGGTAAGTTAAGATTTGTAAATTTTCTTATCTGTTGAGCTACTTGTAGCCAAAACTTGTTGATAACAGCACAAGACCACCAATTATGGAGGAAAGTGGCTTTCTCCCCGCATTCTTTCCAGCATAGTGGGGACAGTCGGGGAATCATGTGCGTTAGTTTGGCTGGTGTCAAGTACCATCGTAGTAAAACTTTCATGTTGGCTTCATAAATGTAAAGAGATTTAGCCATCTTGCTGTATGACTTCCAAATTTGGGTCCATTGACTGTCAGAAATCGTCTGTTGTAGATCCACGGCCCAGGCTTGTTGATAATTAAGTCTATTGGTCTTTTGTGGATTAAGTAAAATTTGGTATATTTTAGATATTAGCCCACGTTTTTTATGATCATTGTGTAGTAATTGCTCAAAGTCAGTAAGTGGTAAAGATAGTGCAGGTTTAAAATTTGGGGATTCTAACAAGTGTCTGAGTTGGAGATATTCAAACCAATTTATTTTAGTGTTGAATTTGTTCTCCAGTACAGACTTATCAAGTATTTTATTTTTTCGTAGTACATCTATTATCCTTGTTATTCCAGCATGTTTCCATGAAGTAAAAAGTAAAGGGTCCTTGGCTGGCGGGAACCATGATTGACCACAAAAGGTGCTGAGTTTTGAAAAAGGTGTGGTTAGTTTTTTCTTGGACAGGTACCAAGTGTTGAGTGAAGCTTGCAAGAAGGGAGAAAAGTTTGTAGTAGTAATTTTGTTGAGTCGAGATTTCCATAATAACTCTTGGAAAGTATGACCATTTGCGGTTGCTTCTTCAATCCATTTCCAGTCCAAAAGAGTTTCAGTTTTATATTGTCTAACCAACGCTGCCAGAGTAGACGCTTGTTGATACAAAGAAATGTCTGGTACTGCTAGGCCTCCATTGCGGCGAGGCCTTCTCATAGTATCAAAACGAACTCGTGGTGATTTGAATTTCCACAAGAATTTGCCAATGTCTCTCTGCCATTTACTAAGAAGGTTACTAGGAACGTGAATAGGTAGAGAACGAAACAAATACATGTATTTGGGTAAGACATAGGACTGTAGAATGGATATACGATCCATCCAGGAGAAAGAGTGATTATTCCAATTAGATAGATGAGTCATAATTTCTTTGTGTGTTGAAAGGTGGTTCAACTTAATAATATGCGTCCAAGTTAGTGGTATTTTGATTCCAAGATAGGGTAAATATTCATCTACCCAATGGTACTTAAACTGGGTTGAAATAGCAGACTTGACTTTAGAGTCAATGTTGATAGGATATAACAAAGATTTGGAGGGGTTTATCTTGAGGCCTGCTATTAACCTGAAATCATCAAGAACAGTTTGAATTTCAGCCAGTGATTGAGAAGGGGAGGATACATAAAGTAAAACGTCATCTGCGAACATGCTAAGTTTGAACTCTCTTCCTTTAATTGCAATGCCTTTGATTTTAGTGTTTGATCTTAACGCACAAGCAAGAGGTTCCATGGCGAGAACGAAGAGGAGGGGTGACAAAGGGCATCCTTGTCTTGTGCCTCGTTGGAGCGTGATATGATTAGATGCTCCCCCATTTGCTAGGATACAGGTTTTGGGGTCTTTATAAAGAGCTTGAATAGACCTACAGAAGGAAGGACCAAATTCAAGGTGGTGAAGCAATAAATCTAAGTAAGAAGGTTCAAGTGAGTCAAAGGCTTTTTGAATGTCTATGGAAAATAATAAAGTGTCAGAGAGTTTATTGTGCTTACCATAGTGAATGATATTGAGAGTTTTTCTTATATTGTCAGAGATATCTCTGGAGGAAATAAAACCTGTTTGGTCAGTATTAACGTAATGGCTAATGATGCTTTGCAGTCTTGTAGCGATCATACCTGTAAAAATCTTGTAGTCAATATTAAGCAAAGAAATTGGTCGGAATGAAGTGGGGTCTTCGTTGTTTTTATCCTTCTTAGGGATTAAGATTACATTGGCCAGTTTCCACGAGTCCGGAAGCTGACCTGTAGACATAACAAGGTTACAAGTATTTAGCAAGGAGTCCCGTAGAATAGGCAAAAAGGTCTTGTAATACTCAGATGTGAAGCCGTCTGGTCCAGGCGCTTTATTATTCTTCAGGGATTTAACTACTAAATCGATTTCTGAGAGAGTGAAGGGGGACTCAAGAGCTTCTCGATGTTGCACAGAAATTTTTTGCAGTGAAGTTAAAGAATTCAGATAGGTTTTAATATTAGAGGGATTAGGTTTCGTAGAGGCATATAAATTGCTATAGAAGGTTTCAAGGATTTGTATAATGTCTTTAGTTGAATGTTTTAGCAGGTTATGATTGTCTTTCAAGCCAGTAATGTAGCGTTCTGATTGTTTTTTCTTCAGTCTCCAGGAGAGAAATCTCAACCTCAAGGGAGTCTTGGATGTAGTATTTTTAAAATAGTTGAAATCTTTTTTAAGAATTAAGTTTGTTTCCAACATCTCCAATTGTTTGCGAGTCTCTAGCAAGCGTTTATAAATTTTCCTGCTGCCCGACTGTTTGTGCTTATATTCTAGGGTTTGAATAATTTTTAAAAGTTCAGTTTTGAATGCTCTTTTTTCTTTTTTGCAGGATGCTAGCAGAGAGATGCAATGACCGCGTATATAAGCCTTTGAAGCCTCCCATATAGAAGATGGAGAAATTTCTTCAGAAGTGTTTAATAGGAAAAATTCACGTAGATGTTGTTGCAATTTGTTTTTGATTTCTGGCTCATGAAGGAGAATCTTATTAAACTTCCAATTATGCCTAAATGCATCTTTTTGTCCTTCTTGCAATATGCATTGAACTGGGGCATGGTCAGACCATTGTTGTATACCAATATCAGAGGAAATAATTTTATCAATCAAGGGGGTGGATACTAGCAAATAATCCAGCCTTGTGTGAACTTTAAAACGTTGGGAGTAGTAAGTGTAGTCCCTTTCAGTAGAATGTTGTAGTCTCCATATGTCATGGAGATTGTGTTTCTGGATTAATTGCTGTAAAGGAGTTTTATGCACAGGCTTATCGGTGAAAGTTTTTGGGGGTGTGGAGTTTGACGATTTGTCTAAACTAGGACACATTAAGTAGTTTAGATCTCCTCCCAAAATAATAGGATCTGAGGAAAAATTCTGTAATTGGGCCAAGGTGGTTGATAAAAAGTGTAGTTGGTTTGTATTGGGGGTATAAACAGTGGCCAAGGTCAGCTTTTCCTCATTGAGAGAACCATTGACAAAAACAAATCTTCCTTCTGAATCAATTAAGGTTTTTTCAATTTTAAAATTAGTGTCCTTAGAAATTGCAATCGCTACGCCACGTGATTTGGAAGAACCAAAAGATAGGATTTGAGTGGAAAACCAACCGGAAGGAAAAGCTTGAAGGCCTTTTTTTATGTATGTCTCTTGTAGAAAAGCAATGTGCACTTTTTGATGTTGTAAACACCTTGCTATACGCTTAGCTTTAATAATGTTGTTTAAGCCACGACAATTCAGAGTGATGATTTTTAACTCAGCCATTTGGGACCGTGAAGGTAAGTTTAAGTAGTAGCCAGTATTGAGATCTGGTCATGAGAGCAAAATCCATTAACACTGAACAGAGGTATCCAACCAAACACGCTATTAACATTAAGAACAAATTATAACCAAACCCTGTGGGTAGAGATAAGTTATTGTTTCTAAAATGTAAGCCTTTTACCCCATTTAACCCTCTAACATTATTAATACAATAAAATCCCTGAGTTCGAAACCCACCCCCTCCCCCTCCCAAGATCCCAGTGTGAGAGACCAAAGTCCTCACTGAGCTTTAAGAGCTCAATAATTGGGATCATCCATAACAAAACGTGGAACCAAAAAACCATGAACAAAGTTATAAGGGGAACCATGAGAGAAACCAGAGAGATTCCCTTACCCCAAACTCCCGTGAATACACTTACTTGAGGGTTCAGAAATCACTTATTCTAACAATAAGAAGCAGATATTGCAGATGCATAAAATATAGACTAGTCAAAAGACTGAGATATGGAACTAAGCCTTAAGAAACATAAGACCTGTGACGACAGATGGCAATTAAAAGTTCATTCTTCTGCGCGTTGGGATCTTGCTCCAGCGATGTGGAGTAGAATTTTCATGACGCTTGCGTTTGCGGAAAGAAGTTGAGTCAGTGTCCATGTTTTCGCTGGGTTGTACTCCTAAAGCTTTCAGCATTGCAGAGCCGGATTCAAGGTCAATGGCTTGGAATAAGGACCCTTGTCTTCGGACTTGGAGGTACCCAGACGTAGCCCAGCGATATTGGATTCCTTCTTCGTTAAGACGGGTGGTTATGGGTTTGAGGTTTCTTCTTATCTGGAGGGCCTCCGGTGGGACATCAGGAAAGATGTGAATGTCTTCGTTGTTGAATTTGAAGCCGCCAGCAACTTTGGTTTCACGCAACACTCGGGTCTTGATTTTGAGATCTAAGAACTCCACTATTATGTCTCTCAGACCACGACGTTTATCAGGAGCTTGAGAGCCAATTCTATATGCACGAATCAGCATAGGTTCAATGCCATCATCAAAGTTAATAACAGAGCTTAGCCACCCTGCTAGAAATGAGGTGAGTTCAGTCTGACCTTCTGCCTGTTCAGGGAAGCCGCGGAATTTTAAAAATCTCTCTCTGGACCTATGTTCAAGTATAAGAATGCGTTCTTTGGCCCAGGATTCATGGTCCTGAAGGGATTTTATGTCTTCCTGGTTGGAGGCAGAGGCCTCCATAGCTGCTTCAGCAGATTGTGCAATCTGGTGAACTGAGGTTTGGAGTTCTTCGATTTTTTCGGCTA
This sequence comes from Gekko gecko, assembly GCA_029375565.1. Lineage (NCBI taxonomy): Eukaryota > Metazoa > Chordata > Lepidosauria > Squamata > Gekkonidae > Gekko > Gekko gecko. The sequence goes on along the minus strand of JAPDNY010000003.1, from coordinate 77,866,381 downwards.
GGGGTTTCATAATTGCGTTAATGTTTTCTAAAATTTCAGTTTTGAAGGATTTCAAGGTATCAGTTAAGTCTCTTTTAGTCAGTACCTGATCTTGATTAGGTTGAGATGATCCGGACGCCATTTTGTCTGTCGCGTTTATAGGCTTCTTAGAGCCGTCGTTTGTTTTTTCGGCTGGGAAAAAATGCTTCAGCTGCGAGTCTGCAGGCTTAGAGGTGAGTAGTTTGCCTTTAGAGGTCTTTCCCATGCCTTGCTTTCCTCAAGAGTTTAGTAAGACTTGCTTTTTGTGACGGGAATTGGGGAAGGTCTCTGGAGCTCGCTCAGAAAGCGCCCGCCATTTCTCGCGCCGACGCCCCGCCCCCTATAACAGCTTTATTAGAAACAGAGATTTGGATGTGCACAAGAGAGATCTCTTGTTCAGACTAAAGGATAGATTAGTAGGTTAGTATTGTATAGTCAATCGATCCGTGTCCCACAATGCAATGATCCTACAGCCCCCATTCACTCAATTCTCCTCTTTCACTCCCCCCTTCATACTACTTTGCACTAAAAGGTTTATTTTGCAGCAACCTGTGTTTCTCCAAAGATGAAAGGTTTCTGCCACTTATATATCCTGGAGTCGATCTCATGAGAAAGTTAACGCTATTCTACCCCTCTCTCACACACACACACACTAGCATTCACACCTACACTTCTCATCCCTGGAGTTTTATGGCAGAGAGAGCTCAGAAGGAAGGAAGCCAAATGGTCGGGATGACTTTGAAGTGGAGAGAAACACAGGAAAACCTGTGTCACTGTGACATTCAACAGAGCCCGATTCTGACAACTCTCCAAAATATAAGGACAGATGGGCTCACATTCCAGCTGTATCTGAAGAAATGAGCAGTGACTTATGAAAGCTCATGCCCTCTCACAAATTTTGTTAGTCATTAATGAGATGCTGTACTCATGTTCCCTTTCACTAATAAGGAATACAAGCTGTGCTGTTAGCCCCCCACACACACACCATCTGTGAGAAATGGAAACAAGGATCTCTCCCCCCCCTTTTTTTTTGTATTAAGCACAGGACTCTTCCCCCCTCCCCATTTCCTAGAATAAAACTGTGTTTGTTTTTTTGGGGGGGTTTGGTCTTAAGCCCAAGACTCTCTCCCCCATCCCTGGAATTTTTTTTTGTCTTAAACACTGGACTCCCCCCCCCCAGTCCCTGGAATAAACAGGACCATATCTTTGACACCCCTGCTCTTGAATGTAAAGGCTTGGAACGGAAAATACAGGAATAAAAGTGATCATTTTATCAACAAACTGTATTAAGAAGGAAAAACAATAACAGAAATTAAACTCCATATATAAATATTTTAAAATAAATAAATGTATAAATCTTTCCTTATATATAATTGAGTAGTGGGGTGGCACTTTCTGAACATTCCACATGCTCCTAAATCAGTTGGCTCCATGATGTGTCACTCAGAAGCTGTCCCTATCCACTGGCTGCGTTGCCTGAGTCCCACCCACAATTCGCTCCGTCAGCCATTGACCCATCAGACACCGCTCAAGAGTAATTGCATGCCATTGGCCGGGTGCTTGGTCTGCTCCTCTTTCCCACCTACTCCAGCCACTGTTCCTTGTCAGAATACACTCTCTCTCCTGAGGAAGACACTGTTGCCTGCTTGGCTCCTCTGTGGGACTAACTTTTCCCTCAGCAATGGGGGGGGGCATCCTGCAGCAGAGGAAGGATGGGAAACTACACCCCCTCCCCTATGTGTCAAAGAAGTTCTCAGATTCTGAGAGGCATTGGGCAGTGTGAGACAAGGAGGCTGCAGGTATTACGCTGGCTCTTACCACTTGGAGGCATTGGCTAGAGGGGGCCAGGGTGCTGTTTGAGGTCTGGACTGATCACAAAAACCTAGAGGCCCTATGCACCCCCCCTCCGGTGGTTGAACACAAAGCAATTGAATTGGGCAGAGTTCTTCTCAAAGTTTCAGTTCACTCTTAAACACCTTCCTGGGAAGGCTAACTTTCTGGCAGAAAGCCTTTCCCACATCATCCATCATGTCGGCCAGAAAGAGGAGATTATAGACTCCATGTTCACTCCAGCCAAGTTGAGGGGGCGGTACTCACCTGGAGTCAAACCAAGGCAGGGGAGGATGAGAGCTTCAAATCTTGGGTGGAGAAATTTAAAGTGGCATTCAAGGAAGCTGACTGGAAAGAAATAGGAGGAGATCCCTCCCTAACCTGGGGGAGAACGGTTATTGGTACCAGCAGCACCGGCATTTTGTGCCTCATTCCCTGCGAGGGGGAATTTCTGAGACTCAGTCATGACAACAAACTAGTGGGACATTATGGATATCTAAAGGCTTTATATTTAATACAAAGACAATTCTGGTGGCTGGGCATGCAGGCCAACATTTCTCAGTATATGGCATCATGTCAAGTGTTTTTAGTGGGGAGGGGGGGAGCCTCCTGGGCTGCTGCAACCTCTGGAGACACCTGAAAGGCCATGGTCAGTCATTTCAATGGAGTTCATAACTGACCTGCCACCTCGTAAAGGGAGGACAGTTGCTTGGGTGGTGGTGGACCTATTCTCAAAGCAAGCCCACTTTATCCCCTGTAAACAACTGCCCACTGCCAAAAAGTTGGTGCAACTGTTCATGCAACACACTCAGTCCCTAAGGAGATCATCTCTGATAGGAGACCCCAGTTTGTAGTCACTTTCTGGAGGGAGCTTCTGAAACTGTTAGGCATTGAGCAGGGACTCAGTAGTGCTTATCACCCAGAGACAGACAGCCAGTCCGAACATACAAATCAAGTGTTGGAGCAGTTTCTAAGATGTTTTATTAATTACCAGCAGGATAACTGGTTGGACTTGTTGCCTTATGTGGAATAGAGTTATAATAACTTAGTTCACAGTTCCACTGGGGCCACCCCATTCAAAATAGTGCACGGTTATGACAGGACTCCCTTCCTTATGATTACACCAGCCCCAGTAGGACCCGGGGACTTAAAAACTTGGTGGTCTGAATTGGTTCAACAATGGACCTTCATTCAAAAAAATTTGGTCGAGGCAAAAGAGGATTACAAAGCCCAGGCTGATAAAGGCAGGGCACCAGAGTGGGACCTGCATCCAGGAGATTCTGTGTATGTGTCCACAAAAAAATTGAATGGCTTACAGCCTGGTTAAAATGCTGGAATGGAAGTATTTGGGGCCTTTTAAAGTTATGTGTGAAATTAACGAAGTGGCTGTTGAATTGGATTTGCCCAAGAACTTCCATTGCATCCATCCTGTTTTTCTCTTTAGTTTGCAGAAGAAAGATCCTGGGTGATTGATGTGGAGACCCCAGCTTCCAACTTCACCACCTCTGATGGTGAAGGGGGAGCTCCACCAAGCGGTAGAAGAAATCTCTACGTTCATTCTGGACCAACTGTATTCCTTAATCAAATGGTGAAATTTTGACCCCGGTCATAATGAATGGGTTCCTGCAGATCATGTGAATGCCAAACAACTGCTTCAGACCTTCCACAAGAAGTATCCCATCAAACCTAGAGGCTGAGGGGAGGCCTTGGGGGGAACAGAATGTCAAGCTCGAGCCTCGCTGTCATTTAGTGTGGCCTACATGCACTCAGACTACGTGGCCTCAGGAGTTAATTGCTTTTAAGGAGAACTCAGTCCTCTGTTTTCCTCTACATGCTGTTTATCTTTCTGGCTAGAAGGTTGTGTGTGAATGTGAGCGTGTGCGTGTTGGCTTACTCAGCTTGGAGTAGTCTACGAGACCTGGGAAATGTACGATCTCCGTGCCCACCCTGACCTTGGGTGCAGGAAATCTCTAGATAAGGAAATTGTTAGTGGCAGGTGGGGGGGGGGGGCTGACCTCTTGGGCAAGTTTGGATCTTTGGCAGGCTGGGTGAGAATACTGATTGAGTAGTGTGCCTTGGGGGGGGATGTTTTGTATGTAGTATAGGCATGGGACACACAGTATAGCCTGTGTGTCAGTTCTAACACAGAATCTGTCCATGCTTGGAACTTTTTTGCTTCTCAACAAACAAATCTTGCTGATACAAGAGTGTGGTGAGAGTGACTACATCCGAGGCCTGACAGTAGTGCCTCATATTTCCTCTTTTTCACCTCTAGGAGACCTGCCTGTGCATTAGCCAGTGTTAGATTGTGGCAAGCCAGGGCTCTCTGTAGTCCATCAAAAAAAGACCACACACTGGAATAACTGCAGTGGAACAGGGAATTAAGAGCATTGTGAAATCCCTTACAACAATTTGTAATTTTTGGTGACCGTTCCAGGTCTGCATAATGATGATTCCATATTCTTATAGGAAACTGAAGATCTCTACCTGCTGCACCCTCTGTTTGGTGTAGTGGTTAAGTGCACCGACTCTAATCTGGGAGAACCAGGTTTGATTCCCCTCTCCTCCACTTCCAGCTGCTGGATGACCTTGGGCAAGCCATAGTTCTGGCACAGCTGTCCTTGAAAAAGAGCAGTTTCTGTCAGAGCTCTCTCAGCCCACCTACCTCACAGGGTGTCTGTTGTGAGGAAGGGAAAGGAGTTTGTAAGCTGCTCTGAGACTCCCTTGGTTAGTGAAAGGTGGGGTATAAATCCAATCTCCTCCTCTTCTTCTTCTATATATGTTGAAAAGAATTATGTGAGCACCTTGTTGTAGCTGTCTTCATCTGGAAATATGGCAGCAAGCACATCAAAAACAGTTCTCACATCATTGATTGGGACAAAGGCTAGTGCAGCAAGAGTTTTCAGTGTAATTTTTTATGTTCACATTAGTTTCATATTCAGTCTTCAAGTCAATACTGATTTTCCTAATGTTATGTATTGCTATACATAAAGGTAGGAGCTTGATTCCAGGTCCCATTGAAAGCCTGGTATCCAAAACTATGCCATCTGATTGGACACTCTGCGCAGTTGTCCAATCAGGATACAAGATATGTGCAGGAGGGAAATGAGGTGATTAGTCTTTATGTAAATACTCTGATTGGTCTTTACTGTACAAATGGGCGTGGTTTAGCAAGCCCAGACTGTTTAAAAAGGAGCCTGTTGCTCCCCAGCTTTGCTGTCATCCTATCCTGTTCTTGCCTCTGTAAATAAAGCTGTTTTCACTGTTCAACGAGCTGCTGCCTGAGTCTCATATCTAACACCTAATGAGGCTCTGACACAGGTGAAAATAACACCCTTTGACCTCAGTGCAATCCTCACCGCATTCATACAAGCCTTCTCAAAGCCTGCCAAAACCTTTTGAGGTGCCAGATCTGGAATCAATAGCTTCATTATTTCAAACATTCTATTATAGGTGTCCGTGTTCTTTTTTCGAAGTAAAATGTAAATACATGGTGGATATGAATTACCCACCTTGGCATGCCATATGTGCAGTTGGTAAAACATATCTGGCACTCTATCAAAGGTGCCACCTCCATAGGTAGTGTCTTCATTTAATTCAAACCTAAAATCTCTACCGCCTAAATCCAGAATACTGTCTGGATTTTCCACACTGGAATCATGAAGTAACAGTTGCTTATTCTTCTCAGGAATGTCAAAATGTATGGTTTTTGAGTTAGGCAAATTTCTGCCTGTTCTGTGATAGTGAAGACCTCTTGCAAGGGATGATTGTCTGGGCATATGGGCCAACAGATCATTATTTAACCCTGACAACACGTTTCCCATCACATTACGAGGAGTAACACTTACTGCTCTCATGTCTTGCCTCGTTTTGCTTCTGGCAACATTAGCTGCTGCTTTTTGAGGACAGGAGTCATGACAGTGTTCTTCTGGTTCCTGAACTGTGTTGCCGTCTTTTGTTTTTTTTATAATCGAATGGCACTTTATAGAGTCTGCATCTCCAAGTCGCCACTCCATCAATAGTGCAAAAAGAGAGATATTTAAACCCCAAGTAAATCATAACTTTGTTGCTTTTCTGGCTTCTTGAGAACTCAATTGTTTGCACTATGAGAAAAAAAATAAAGCTATTAGGCAACCCAGGAGTTGGAAAACAAGGCAAGTGCAATGTTCAGGGCCTCCTTTCCTAAAGCCCCCCTCCCACTCACATGCCTTGGCTTAAGTCAAGTGGCTCTTTTATTACAACCAGGAGAATACAATTTGGCAAGCAGGGGTATGACACTCCCTACCCCCCAAACTCCTGTTACTTCTCAGACCATGGGGAAACAGGGGAAAGGGACCCTGGCCCAGGACAGACTGGCAATTTGCCCCGGTATCCAGTCGCAGCAAAAAAAACCCGGAGTAAACGATACCGGGTTTTCCCGTCCACACAGCGGGGGCCTCTGCCGGAAGATACTGGACGGAGGTGCGTGGGAGCGTTCAGACTGCCGCACCGGAGGCGCGCTATATTCGCTGTTTCCCCATTATTTCGGCTGTGGGCGTATGTGCGCATGAGCACATTTTGCCGATTTTCTTTTTTTTGCCCTGCAACGCCGGCACCGCATTGGGCAGTGGAGCAGAACGCAGCCAATCACACCGCTGCTGCCTCATGCCCAACGCAGGTTGCTCCCGGCTTTTCGGCTGTGCGTTCAGACTTCCCGGAAGTGGAGAAACGCGCGACGAACGCAGGCTTTCAAGCTTTGCGCCGGCTGTTATCAGGTGTTTTTTTAATCCGGCAGTGAAGCGCGAGAGCACCGGTAGGCTACGGGTGGGGGACGCCAGGCAGATGTGCCTGTGTGAACATCCCATTTACCCCGATATTGAGTCGTTGTCAGCCCGGGTCCCATCCCGCGGCAAGACCTGTTGCCAGTCTGTCCTGGGCTCCACTGCTTGTCCAGCCTGATCATTGATCTGACCTATCAGCCTTGTCCTGTTCTCACACAGAGCTTCAGATGCAACATCATGACCAGAAATGTCACTTTCAGTTTCTTACAGGTGGTGTGAAACCTGCCCCTTTCTGTTTCCATTTACAGTCAGTTTGGTGTTTGTGTGTGTTCTTTTGTATTTACCACATGAGTTGGGTGGGTTTGATGATCTGGTTATACTAGATCTGTTGCATGGGTTGCTGCACCATGGCTTTACAGACAGATTCACAGGTGGAGGAGGTGGGCTTTTCAGACTGGTGGCCCAAACTGGTAGCCAGGTCTGGTTTGAGGCTTTCCGCAGAGAGCTGTGCTCTGTTAGGAGAGAAAAATGAAATTAAATTCCTTGGGAATGTTAACACACACCACCCACACAAAACTGTGAAAACACCACAAAACTCCCTGTAAATTCAAATATTTATACCTGTCTGAGTACGTTTGTGTCTCATAGCTTCCCAAAAGCTTTCAAGAGTTGCCTTCCCTCCTTTAGATTTGTGGCCCTGGGGCTTGGGAGTATCCAGCTTATTACCAGCATTTTGGGTGCTTCTACCCTGACTCCTTGAGCAGGCGCTGGACTGCAAGGTGTTCAACTCAGTCAGTCCTAGGAGAGGCCAGCCTGTGGCAGCTCCCAGGGGATGCCAGATACTCCCGGTGGAGCCTCGAATACCTTGGCCACGAAATGAGCCACAGGAGCACTCACTGGTAGAAGATCCCTGATGCTGGGAAAGACCGAAGGTCAAAGAAGTCGCGGACGTCAAAGGATGAGATGGTTAAACAGTGTCATCATCAGCGTTCCCTCAAAGCTGAGTTAGTGTGAGCCAGCGCATAGTTCCGAAGCCTACAGTTTCACGTGGTCATGTCTTGGCTCAGGAAGCATGACTCCAGAACAGACTGATGCGTGCAGCAGCCGAATCGCTGCTCACACCTTCCACACCAAAGTGGCTCACCAAATAATTTATCTACTCACAACACTCTACTGCTTTCGGAACATTGACTAGGTCAAGGCAATGAGCATGGAACTAAGCAGACTCAGGAGCTCACTCTGTCTTTAGACAGCAGGGCCATGGGTCTTGCAAACTGCTGAACTCGACTGTACCACTGAGCTTGCAGTATCACGCTGACCTAAACCGAACTTGAGCCATCAGCAAAGCTTCTTCTTCTAAATAGGTAGTCAGTTTAAAAATCAAGACCCACCACCCATAAACAAAGAGTGAAATCATAATCTGTTTTTAAAATAACGACAGCATTGGCTAACATTGAGTTTGGGGAGGAAATTCCCCCACAAAAATGTTATCTGTAGCAAATTCACCAGAATGGAAGCATGGCCTGAAAAAAAGGCAAAAAAGTTAAAAAAAAATTGGCCCTGGGATTATATTGTTTTCTTTTAAAAAGCATCCACCAAACTAAACCACAGAGATATGCTCACATGCTTAATTGGCTAAGGAATTATTGCAGCAAAGACATCATATTAAATAAACCATGTGGAGGACACGGTGTTAACTTATTACTCAAAATACATTCTAAAGAAGTACAAAAAGATACCTGGCTGCTCTGAAGACCTTTTTGCAGGCATACTGTTTTTTAGTTTTCCCCCAACCCTACAAATGAGAAACAGAATTTGAAAAACCATGCCTTATTGAATTAAAACCATGCTGCTTCTAAATTAAAATCTTCCCATTATCTAATTTTTGCCCCTCAGCAAGAGGAAAATGTGTAGAGAACTTACCTACGTAAAAAGTCTTGCTTTCTTCAGGACCTGGGTAATAAAAGGCCTGGGCCACACCAGGTTAATCTTTTTATATCTCTGGTCCCATTGTGCAACTAAAAGATAAGCCCCTCCCAACCGCAGGGAGCGGTGTGATCCAGCAGGGTTCTTCTTATGTTAATTATGTGACACAGCTCCCTCAGCTGCTGCCACTGCCGTCGCCTCCTTCTCTTTCCTAAATAGAAGTAGTTAAGGCCTCACAGATCTATGAAGATAAGCAGGGCTGACTCTGGCAAGTATTTGGTAGGAAGAAATCAATAAACATAGTTATGATTAATAAAAACGGTGTTTGTGATTGTAATTAATAAAAATGGTAATAAAAAAATGTGGGCTTCTTTCTTTGTGGGCATTTTTTATCTGTATGAGCTTCTTTCCATGTGGGCAATTTTCTGTGTGGTCAATTTTCCATGCGGACTTTCTTCTTGTGAGCATTTATGACTCCGGGGGCCTTCTGGGGGCTTTTTCGTAGAACCCAAAATACAACCAGTGGAGCAAATTCTTCCTGGGACAATTTCCAAAAAGGCCTGCCTTGAGTCTCAGCAAGAAAAGCGAGCTGCATATGAAGTAAAATAAATATAAAAATAAATTTAGAATTTTTAAAATAATACTTATGAACAACAGCTGTGTGCTGAAGAGCTTTGTGGCTGTACAATAGGTACAGCAGTAGAATTTTGTGGCTAGTTTTACACCAGTTCAGTAGGTAGAATCTAGTCTTTCCTATTGTCACAGAGTCATAGAATCATAGAGTTGGAAGGCACCTCCAGGGTAATCTAGTCCAATCCCCTGCACAATGCAGGAAATTCACAAATACCTTCCCCCCCACACCCTCAGTGACCATTGTTTCATGCCCAGAAGGTGACAAAAAAACACCAGGATCTCCAGCCAAACTGGCCTGGAGAAAAATTGCTTCCTGACCCCAAAGTGATGATCAGCATTTCCCTGGGTATGTAAGAAAGGGCCACAAGAACTAAGCACTTAATAGTTAGTGAGGTCAGAGAATTAAATCATACTAGGAGGGGGAAAGCTATGACTTCCATAAAGATGTGTGAAAACATGTATGTGCAAAATGCTGCCAGTCCAAACAGATCAGCAGCCGCTGGCACTGATAACATGAATGCAAATGAACAAGAAGGTGGGCCAGTTTCAAAAATTCCTTTCAGGGCAGCCCAGAATACTCCTTGAAATTCTGCCACTGTGGAGGGGGGTGGAGGATGCTCAGTGTTAAATTGTGGGCTCCATGGATGAGCAGGCTCGAGTCCAGCGATCAGCTCAACTTTATTTGTAATTTCAGCAAGACAAGACCCCAGAGCCGCAGCTCTATTAAATAGCATGCAATTGCCACACCCAAACACACCCCACTCCCAGTGATAGGCTATTTACATAACATTACTACTAGATTACCAGGAGCTGCGGTGGCTCAAGTGGTTAAGATGCTGAACTGCAGGCTGTGGAAGGTCAGTAGTTCAGCAGTTCAAGACCCAGGTGCCGCAAGACGGAGTGAGCTCCCGTCTCTAGTTCCAGCTCCTGCCAACCTAGCAGTTCGAAAGCAAGAAATTGCAAGTAGATAAATAGGTACCACTTCGATGTGAAGGTAACAGCATTCCGTGCGCCTTGGTGTTTAGTCATGCCAGCCACATGACCATGGAAATGTCTTCGGACAGCGCTGGCTCTTTGGCTTTGAAACGGAGATGAGCACCACAACCCTAGAGTCGGATTCGACTGGCTTTCGAGCAAGGGAACCTTTAACTTTACCATTACTACTAGATTGGTTAATTCCAGAGTCCTGGCAGGCTATTGTTCTTGTGCTTCAATCTCAGCCAGTCTATGGTGTGGCATACCTGGAATGGTTCAGTCCCAATACATAACACATCTCCCCCCTAATTTCCAAAGCACCTTAACAGACATAGTCTTCAAGGTACACTGGCTTGCAACATTCCCTCTGAGAATGTCAGGGCTCCTGTGGGGGTGGAGACGACACAGGAGCTGGCCTGGGTGAAGCAGAAACTGCACTGTAGTCCTGTGCATCGGGAACAGAGTCTGGGAGATCCATAGCGGCCTGTGCAGGGTCTTCCTCTTCCCGGCAATCTGGCTGCACGCTGTTGTTGGAGGGGCTGTTCTAGGGCAGTGGCAGTGGCAATGGCAATGTTTCCTGGCCATCATCTTCTTCCTCGGCAGAAGACAAGTCAGGCTTCATGGGCAGCAGGTAGCAGCAGAGCTGGTTGATGTGTCTGTGTAGAAGCTGGCCCCCATCCATCAATACTTCGTATGATAGGGGTCCGGTGACTTGGGTAACCCTTGCCAGGATCCAAGTGGGGCCACTGGAATAGTTCTACATGAAGACAGGGTCACCTGGAAAGAACCCTCTGAGGGTCTCCTGGCTCACCAGAGATTGGCACAACTCCAGGGCTCGGTCTGGGTACAGGCAGTCCAGTTGCATCGTGAGGCAGTGGCCCATTAAAAATTTCATGGGGCTGCGGCCAATGGACACACTCAGGGTCACCCAATGGCCAAACAAGAAGACAGATGGCCATCAGTCCCAGTACCCTTGAGTGAGACACTTTAGTGCATCCTTGGTCATCTGCACCATCCACTCGGCTTGTCCATTGGTGGCTGGATGAAATGAAGCGGACCTCACATGCCTGAAGAGACTCTGGTCCAGGAACTCCTTGAACTCTCCCAAGGTGAAGGCAGTGCCATTATCAGTCACAACTGTGTCTGGTAGACCATGTGTACTAAAAATCTGTCTCAGGGCCCAGATGGCTGCATGGGATGAGGTAGATGTGACTGGCACAACTTCCAGCCACTTGGTGTAGGAGTCAACCAGGAGGAAGAACAACTATTCCTGGAATGGGCCAGCAGAGTCCAAATAAAGCTGTGCCCATGGCATGTGGGTAGACTTCCACTGGTGAATGGGCGCCCTTGGAGTTTTGGGGTGCATCTCCTGGTAGGCATGGCAATGCTGTACTCAGGCCTCAACTTCGCTGTCCATTCCTGGCCACCACACGTAGCTCCTGGCCAGTGCTTTCATCCTCACAATTCCCGGGTGGGTCTTGTGCAGGGCTACCAAAACCCACTTACGTATTTGTGTGGTATGACAGAGACAAAACACATAAATATTTCAAGCAACATATTCTTAGAAGATCACTATTGAAAGTTGGGGAAGAAACTAAAAGACTTTTCTGTTCCAAGATACCAAAATGGGTCTCACCACTCGAAGCTTTTACAAACCCGAATTTATTAAAAAAAAATTATTGCATAGATATGAAGACTTGCTGGATAATAAAAATCAACTAAAGACAATAGAGAATTTTTAATAAAAAAACAAGATATAGATTTGAGTTGGTGGGAAAGGGCAAAATTAGAATCTAGATCTGTTATAGATAAACAATGGGATTTTTTATGAAAAACCAATTGAAATAGATAAAATATTGATCTATACAGTTGATAAGCTTATTAAGAAATTGTATGCTATAATGTTAGAAATTAAAACAAAAGATGAAGTGGTGAAATCTTCTGTGGTTAAATGGGCACAAAATTTGGGGTATAATATTCATTTAGACCAATAGTCCAAGATATGGAAAATAAATATAAAAATTACTAAAGCAATCTCTTACAAAGAAAATATTTATAAAATGTTTTATAGATGGTATATTATGCCAGATAATTTATCCAAATGTTACCCCAACAGGTCGAATGTTTGTTGGAAATGTCAAAAAATGTTGGTTCCTTTTTTCACATGTGGTGGACTTGTGATAAAAGTAAAACATTTTGGGCTTGGGTACATGAAATATTGCAAAAAATCTTAAAAAGCAATGTACCTTTTGTACCAGAACTCTTTTTATTGAATATGCTTCTGCAAAATTGTAAAAAACAAGACTTTTATCTTATTTTACATGTAGTTACAACTGTTGTATGCTAAATATTGGAAAAGAAATAAGACACCTTCAAAAGAAGAAATAATAAACAAATTACTAGAAACTGCTGAAATTGACAAATTAATTTTAATTTTGAAAGGACATAAAGAGAAAATTTTTGAAGAAACATGGTCAAGACTTTACAAGTGGATTGAAGAATATAGCAAATGAAACATGATTATAACTGAAACAGAGGACAAGAACATTAACAGTAAAATATTCAAAGTTATGTTTTACAATATAAGGTGCAGAATTTTTTTTATAATGAGGGAAGTATGGATAACAAAATCTATTCAAAAAGATGGAGAGATTCTCCCATTTTGTATTTGTTTTGTGTGTTTGTGTATGTTGGTTGTTTTATGTTTGCTGTTATCAAATTTAAAAAAAATTAAAAACCCTGCTTACGTTGGGAAATCACTACCCAACTACTCCATAGGAGGCACCCCTTGTACACTGAGAGCTCATTCCAGTGGGAAGGAAACACTGTGAATTCTGGGCCCACCTGATCCATGAGCCAACCCCTCCCCACCCAGTCCAAAATGCAGGAGAAAACACGGTCCCTGGCGGTGTGGCAGGAGATGTCTGTGGGCATGCAGAGGGTGGGCCAGCAGGTTCTCCATCATTAGGATTTGGTGCATGGGGGCTGGATCCAGGTAAATGGAGCTGTGGGAGGCAGCTAAGAGCATCTGCATGTCCCATGGACTTTCTTGGCCGGTATTGCAGGGTGGATTGGTAACCCCCCAGAAAGATGGACCAGCACAGGACCCTGGGAGACAGTATCTGCAGCGTCTGGTGGTTGGGGGCAAGGAGACCGAGCAGGGGCTTGTGATCAGTTGATGGTGAAGGGGTGGCAATACAGGTAATTGTGGAACTTTTTTACTCCCGCCATTATTGCAAGGGCCTCTTTGTCGATCTGGAGTAGTTCCACTCGGCTGATGACAGGGTCTGGAGTAGTAGGCCACCAGCACCTCTCTCCCATCTGGACTATGGCCCAGGACTGCACCAACGCCGTAGGTAAAAGTGTTGCATGCTAATACAACCGGCAGTGTATCATTGAAGTGGGTGAGGATGTTGTTCGAGGTGAGTAGCTCCTTCATGGCCCAGAAAGTGGCGGCCTGTCACCAGTCCCACACCCACAGGGCCTTCTTGTCCAGTAGCTCATGGAGTGACTTCACAAGCACAGCTTTATGGGGCAGAAAGGAGTGGTAAAAGTTCAGAAGCCCCAAGAGAGCCTGCAGCTCGGTCTTGGGTATGGAAGTGGGTGCATTCGTGATGATGCAAACCTTGTTTGGGGCCAGATGGATGCCATCAGTGTCCACGGAGAACCCCAGGAATTTTACATGGGGGACCCCCAGGAGGCATTTCTCTCACTTCACCTTTAGCCTGATGGAATCGAATCACTGCAGTATGGCATATAGGCGGTTGGTGAAATCCTTTTCCATGGGGGTGGCTATCAGTACATCATTGAAGAATGGCTGGACCCCAGGGATGCCTTTCAAAAGAGAGTCCATTAAGTTCTGGAACATCCCTGGGGCCACGCTCACCCCAAACTGCAACTGCTCGACTTTGAAAGTGCCTTGGTGTCTGACAATGGTCTGTGCCTCAGCAGTTGGCTCGTCCACTGGGAGTTGTTGGTAAGCTTGGGCCAAGTCTAATTTACCAAAGACCTTGCCCCCCACTAATGCCGCTAGGACATGTCTGACCACAGGCACTGGGTAAGCATGGTCCCTCAGCACCTTGTTGATCATATATTTGTAGTCCGTGCAGATGTGGACATCCCCATTTGGTTTTATTGGGGTTACAATGGGAGTTTCCCAGGTGGCGTGGGGAATCAGATCTAAAACACCCTGTGCCACCAAATGGTCCAGCTCCATCTAAATTTTGGGCTTGAGCACGAATGGAACTCTCTGGGCCTTGAGGTGGATGGGCTGTGCTTTGGGACTGAGTTGGAGTGATACAGGGGGACCCTGTGTATCAACTGAGGGTCCCGTTGAAGATGGCTGGGAACCATCACATACATTAATGAAGTCTGAGGGCTGCGTGTGGTGCACCCCTATTACTCTGAACCCCAAGGGTGCAAACCAGGACAGTCCAAGCAAACTGGTGAGCCACGCTTCCACCACCACCACCAAGTCCAAAATTCCCTCAAACTGCCTGTATTTTATGTGGAATTTGCCCCACCCTTTAATGGCCACCTTGTTCTTTTGAAAGTCCTAGAGGGTGAAGCCAGCAGGTCTAAGGCAGGGACCCCCTGTGGATAGAGCCTCTGGAGAGTCTCTTCCAAGATGACAGAGATGAAGGACCCCATGTCCAGTTCCATCTTGCAAGGCACCCCCTTTATAAGCACAGTCACTTTAATTTTATCAGGGGTGTCCCAGGGCAAATTCAATATCTGATGTTGGTGGACAGCAGTGGCGTGCAGATCTGCTGATTCCTGGTGCGTGGCTGTGTGTCTCTGGGCTCCCTTGGAGTGGCAGGTGCACGTGTTGTGGCCTGTCTTGCCGCAGGTCCTGCAGGTATCATCATTGAAATGGCAGGAGTGACATTCATGGGCTTCTCTACAGCTGGCAGAGGGAGTCGGTTGCAACAGTCTCTGCTGGGCGAGTGGTGGTGGCAGAAGGTCACGAGTTGCGGTGAGCTGGGTGGTGAACCTGATGGGTCTCTTCTTCATCTGATGCCTCAGCAGCCGAGGGAATGGAGGCCTGATGCATGGTTGTGATCAGGCGGTCTCACTGGGATTTCTTGAAAGTGGCAGCCTCACGTAGTGCCTTTACCAGGGTGAGTTCCTCAGGGCTGATGAGCTTTTGGTGGAGTTTCTCCTCTTGGATGCCCATCACGAACCGGTTGAAGAGGGCATCGTCGAGGCTTGGGAACTCCCATGTGAGGGACAGTCTGTGAAGGTCTGCCACGAAATCGGTGGCCGTCTCATGACTGACTGAACTGAAGCTGTCTTACTTTGGTCATATTATGAAAACACAAGTTCCAGTAGAAAAGACAATCATGCTACAAAAAACTGAAGGCAACACAGAATCATAGAATCACAGAATGGGAAGGGGCCATACGGGCCATCTAGTCCAACCCCCTGTTCAATGCAGGATCATCCTAGAGCATCCCTGACAAGTGTCCAGCCGCTGCTAAAGACTGCCGTGAGATGGATTGATTCCAGGCCGTGGCCTTCAGTTTGAAAGACCTGAGCAGGGCTGTTAATGACATAATGTTTTGAAGGCCATTAATTCACAGGGTCCCCATAAGTCAAGGCAAATTGATGGCAATATTACATAAACACAACCCACTGAACATACTCAAGCTACTCAAGAACAGACAAACTGCATGATGAAAAATTAGATCCCTGTTTGCAACTGGAAGGTGCTTGGCCATCCCTAGATAGAACCTGCAATCTCCTCTGTCCTCCCTGCACAATGGTGGCTGCATCCATAGGGTCTTTACATGATTGTGCAAATTGGTTTTCCATTAATTATTGAAGGATTTTATTAAAAAGACAAAAAAATGTGAAGCATGACTGACTCCACTAGAGTTGCCAACTGCCAGGAGGTAAGTAACAACCAATGGAAATACAATGATTTACAAATTGTAGCAAAAAAACAACAACACCCAGTTCAAGGACTGTTAAACTGTATATATTTTATTCAGGAGCAAAAAATTACTCTGCCAATTGTTCTTAAAGAAAAAGAGTTCTTTACAGAAGACTTACAAAAATTGAATGCAGGAAGCCACAGAGCCAAATTAAGATGTAGACCTCAAGGTCTGTTTTGAAAACTATTGAGCTTTTGGTCTCCTGTACTTGAGATGACAGTTGGAACCTGTTCAGAAGCTAGATGGAACATATCAGAACCAGGGGGACAAGAAGAGGGACCCACGATACTTGTGGGGGGGCTCCATGTGGAGGAGGAGGAAGCAGCCACAGGTGAGCCTTCTCCCCTTCTCCCCCTCCCTCCAGCACCAACCCTAGACTCCACTGTTGTAATGAAACTACCTTGACACAGATTTCCTGTTTGGTTTTGTTTTTAATCTGCTTTTAGAATGTTCAAAGATTCCATTAGAATATGATTGTCAAGGCTGTTTTGCAAATTTATGGGCTTTTTTTGCAAATTTATGGGCTTTCTTGACAAAGTATAAAATTCCAGGGGCATTATTGTAACAAATAAAGCTCATGAAGAATGTGTATATAATGGTGGTTTCCCCCCCAGAAATTTATGGTGGTGTGTAAAATCTACTTGGTACATTCACTGTGTATGTAGATTTGTATAAGGAAGGGATAAGGAGAAACCAATAAATAACTAAACCTTTGAACCCTAAACTGGATTCAGTTGATGATAATATAATTTAAGCACTGAGAACTACATGTTACAATTAGTTGTGTTTGGATTCCCCCAACCTGACTTTGCCTTAGCAGCCTGAACTATATACCCCCTCTGACATACAGAGCCACCCCACCTCCAACCCTTCCCCCCAATCCTTCCGATATAATATATAGCTGGGAATCACCGTATCCCACTGATTCTCCTCATCCCACCAAGTTTCTGAAATATCCACAATGTCTATTTTTTCTCCCAACACCAAGCACTCCAACTCCCTGATTTTACCTCAGACACTTCTAGCATTTGTATAGAAACACCTATAATTTCCCATACATGTTAAGCCCGCAACCTTCCTCTTGCTGCCTTGAGACCCTGTCAGGCAGTCCATATCACTAGCCACAGTCTCAGTGGACAATTCCAATCCACCTCCCTGTAGAAAAGCAACAACTACCCCGTCATCTCTCTGAGATGAGCCATCCCGAACAAAAGACTTTTCATCCCCTGTTGGCTTTCCCCCAATATTCAGTTTAAAAACTGCTCTGCCACCTTCTTGATTTTGGGCACCAGCAGCCTGGTTTCTTCTTGAGACAAGTGGAGACCATCCCTTTTGTACAGCTCCCTCTTGTTCCAAAAAGCATCCCAATGCCTAACAAACGTGAACCCTTCCCCCCTACATCATCGTCTCATCCACGCATTGAGACTCCTGATTTGTGCCTGTCTCTCCAGCCCTGCATGTGGAGAGGTAGCACTTCTGAGAAGGCTACCTTGGAGATCCTGGCCTTGAGTTTCCTGCCCAGCAGCCTAAATTTCTCCTCCAGGACCTCACAACTGCATTTCCCCACATCATTGGTGCCGACATGCACCATGACCACTGGCTCCTCCCCAGTACTATCTACCAGCCTATCTAAAACACATGTAATGTCTGCTACCTTCACAACAGGTAGCAGGCAAGTCACCATACGGTCAGTATGCAGGTTCACCACCCAGATGTCTACCTGCCTAAGGATCAAATCACCAACTACCAAGAGCCCCCTCCCTCCCTGCCCAGGGATGGTTCCTTGATGCGAAAGGATATCCTTTCACCAGATGATGAAGAGGTCCCTTCTGAGGGCATATTCCCCTTATCTTCAGCATAGTGCCCTGTTTCCCCTTGACCCTCATTCTCCCTGACAGTGGCGGGGCTGCCAGATTCAGAGTGGGACATATCTAAAAAGTCCCCAAGAGTCTTCTCCGTGCTCCTTACTGACTGTCTCTGCTTCTCCAGGTCAGCCACCTTGGCCTCAAGGGAGCAAACTTGTTCCCTGAGAACCAGGAGCTCCTTGCACTGAACAGACATCCAAGACTTTTGTCCAGTGGGCAGATAGTCATACATGTGACACTCCATGCAAAACACTGGATAGCTTCCACCCCCCTACTGGCATTCTGGCTTCATAATTGCTTTGAAAAGAATAATTATATATAATCCCCCTTTTGAAACCCTTTGTATTTATGTGGTTCTCCTTGTAGAAGTCTACTTACCTTACTATCTGGCTCTTCCTGGGCTTCTCATAGAGCCCCTAGTCTAAGAGTCCCTAGGCAAAGAGCCCCTTAGCTCACCCTTTGGCTCGTGTCTCTGGCCAGGTGCTCCCTTAAGTAGAGGCCTCCCCCAGGAAAGGGTGGAGCAGCAGCTATTCAAATTCACCAGGCACTCAATTTCACTCAAACAATGGCCCTTCCTCACTGTCTCTCCAACAGCCAGCACTCTGCAACAACTCTAATCTCTTGCACACACTCCCAAACACAGTCTTCCCCCACAATCCCCTCAGCTAAATCCCCTCAGCTGAAAGCAAATAAAAAAACCACTCACCTCTCTAGCAGCTCTTTCTCTTGCTCCTTCTCAGAGCTCAGCTGGCTCTGCTGTAGAGTCTTGAAAACAAAAATTCTACTTTGTGAGCTACTGGCATTAGGATTGTGAGCAAGTGATTTGGCTGCTGCATAAATTAGTTTGCTCTGGAGCCATCCTTCCTGAGCTAAGACAAAAATATGTGAGTCAGGGGCTAAAAAACTGTGAGCTAGCTCACATTAGCTCAACTTAGAGGGAACACTGCATGTAGGCTGCTACTGATAAGATCTTTATAGCTCGGCCATGGCCCAATTGTTCCCAGTTTTAGGATTGCTGAATATTTAATTGCTGCTATGCCCATCTTTTAACTGTTTTAACTGTTTTTATTGCTTAATATCTACTCTTAATTGCTTATTGATTATAATTTATTGTTGTAACCTGCCATGAGCCCACTCACAGGAACGGTGTGATATAAATCTAAAAAAATAAATAATTTGTTGTGCCATGCTTCTTCCAAATAACTTAAAGAAGTGTGCATGGTTCTCTTCTAATTAGTCTAACATTCTAACTACTATACCATATTGATGATCAAGGAGTTGCCCATTGTTCCATTTGTATTTCTAAATGTTGTACAGAACACTGTGTATGTGCAGTTTGTCACAGGTACTTCAGTTCTAGTTCACTTGCATTTTCCCCCTCTCTTCATTACTGATGTATAAATGCACATTGACATACTACTGCAGAAAGGAAATCTTGCTGAGATTGTATATACTGCTGTATCACAATTTTTGCATGGTATATTCCCCTTTAGTAAAGTACCCCTACAGAAATGAATCTGGATGCAATAATACAAACTATCACATCAAGGTTGCTTTTTTTTCAGGGCTGCCAAGAAGGTGGGGGGACAAAATTCAGTGGCCCCAAGTTGGCTCGAGGGCCCGTGAAGCCAGAGTCAAGCTGCATTCAGGAAATGCAATTCAATTTGTTTAACTTTTAATGCAGTTCTGTACTGTGGCCACTAGGGGTTCAGGAAAGGCAGATCACAGTAAACAGTGGTAGCACTATCTGCTCACTGAGCCTTTCTGCATATTTTACTACCAGGAGGATGAGGCAAACACTTGTCTCAGCACCAGCACTGGAATGAGGCAAGATGATCCAATTCAGCTATAGTAACTGCAAGGCTGCAGCCTCCAGCAATCTGCTCCAGCAATTTTCCCTTCCTTCCATCCAGCTCCGTAGTTTTGTCTGTACAATTGAATTTTGCAAAGGGGTAGCCCTGTTAGTGTGTTGTAGAAAAGTAAGACGACCTTTCATTCTCTGCTCCTTAATTTCTCTTCCTCTTCTCCATACTTTACTCCTCTTTAATTTCACTTTTTTCCTTTCATGATCTGCCTTCATTTCTCTCTCATCCCCCACTTTCTCATTTTCTGTGTCACCCCTCCCCCTTTATTTTCCAGGGTCTCTTCCCTATCCTGGTTGGCAATTTAGGACATACTTGATAGTAATATAGCATTATGGGCCAGCCAGCTGGCACTTCCTCCTCCTTGAAATCAAAGGAGACAGACCCTGCACCAGTGGAATACCCATCTGAGCATCTGGGCCGAGAAACAGATCCAATGGAGGAAGCATCAGGAAGTGAGAATGCTTCCCAGCCATGGCCCAGCTGCTCATTCTGGCAGGAGTCGAGAGAAAGGACAGAGAGGACAGAGCCTCAGTCCCCACCAGGGTCTTCCAAGCCAATGGAGCATAGAAGAAGGAAGGAGCACTTGACAGCTTTAGAGAGAAGATGGAACACTCATCTAATTGCACAGTAGCGATCAATCTGGGTTCCTGGAGCAGAGTCTTTACAGGATCAGGACTAACAGGCTGATAGAAAGCGGCAAGGACCTACACCTGGAGGATGAGGAGTCCACCAGGAAGAAGCAACACCTGGGCTTTGGGGATGAGTCAGCAAAAGGAGGCAGTTAAAAGGAACACACTGAGCAATGCTTAGAAGCAATTTTGCTTGCCATCTTCTCTGTGAGTTGACCTGGTTAGTGAACATAATGCTACCCTGCCTTGCACCCTGTCCTGCTTAACCTGTGCTTGCTTTTACAGCTAGAGACCCAGACCCTGTCTCCCACCCTGGTTTCCAAGCCTCAGACCCTGAACTCCATATTCTCCTTTCCCCTGATCTTTGGGCTGATCCTTTGGCTCTCTGACTCTGTAGACTGTGCTCCTATTCTGTTTTACTTGCTTATGGCCATTTCTGCACTCTGCTTTTAATCTATGTTCACTGAAGTGTCCTCCAGGCAATTCTGCACTAAAATTGAATTCAACCTTCTTTTTACTCCAGTTTTCCCCCCAGTTCTTCACTAAAACCAAATTCAACCTTCTTTTTATTCCATGTCCCCCTCCCCGTTTTGCAGTCATCAGCCTGGTTTCAGCATGCTGTTGCCCCAAGTTTGTTGGATGCTGTTTTGCCACAGACTTAAATCACCTCAGCTTGAACACCGAGAAGATCCGGAGTGGCACGCAAATATGGAAAGGACCACTGTTGCATTTGTGCATCCTGGAAACCCTGGGTTGAATAAAAGTGCCAGGCTGTGCTCTGAATGTGACATACAGCAGCAAACCCTAGTTAATATTATGAACAGGAGGGGGAGTTAATATTTCCCCATGGTCTCTCAAAGCAGTAAAAGGATCCGCTCCCCCTGACACAAACACCCTTTACATGCATGGCAATGGGATGTAATCTGTTTTAGTGGTTAAAAAATGGGGAACAGAAGTTAGAACTGTTTCTTTCCCTTTCTCTTCTTTTCTATTCTTTAATCACATTTTAAACATTGTCCAAATAGTGGGTTGTTATTATTGTATCAGTGAGACATCTAATGGTGGTGGTGAAAAGTGCTATCAAGTCAGACCAACTTTTTGCAACCCTGTAGGGTTTTAATGACAAGAAACTTCAGAGGTGGTTTGCCATTCCCTGCCTCTCTATAGTGATCCTAGACTTCTTAATACTAAGAAAGGCTGACCCAGATTAGCTTTGGCGATCTGATGAGATCAGGTAGCCTGGGCTATCTAGGTCAGCAGGGAACATCTAATATCCCTTTGTGAATGCTAGTTTGTTGCTGTATGCATTAAGCTTCATGTTATATGACAAATGATGTAATCTTTTTTAAATATATGACAGTCAAACTAGTCTCAGTGATCCCAGTACTTCTGATCTAGCACCACTACATAACCCCTTTTGCTCCTGCTTTTGTTTTAGGTAAAAGTACAAGGGTAAACAGAAATAGATTTCTTACTGATTTACTTACTAAAGATTTATTATAAAATTACAAAATTAAACACATGACTACAAGAAAAAAATATTGAGAGGCACAAGCTGTGTAAATGGACTAGATGAGAAGGGCAAGGGCATTTTTGACAAGAAGAACTTGACTGGAAAAAGGGAGGAAAGCTGCTCCTGCTTCTTTTAAACAGTCACAAAGGCTTCTTTAGATACTAGATGCCTGCCCTTGATTGCTGCTCTCTCAATATTTAACAGTAGTTTGAATACTGAATGAGTAGTTCTTCCTCCTGCCAAAAGTGTTGCAACAATACTTGATGAAGCAATAGCAATCATCCTTTTGAGGTCTACTGTAGGCAAAATCAGATTTATAACAAACTAGGAATAAGGCCCGTTGTGGAAATAAATACAATGAGCTCTAGAAAGAGGCTCTGGGAGAGTGCCACCAAGTCCTTGGACACTCAGCATCAATTTGCTGTGGCGACCTCAGCAGGGTATAATGCACAAAGACCGCCATTTTCTCCAGATGAACTGATCTCTGCTACCTGAAGAGCAGTTGTAATTTTGAGTGATCCCCAGCCCTCACCTGGAGATTGGCAACAATTGTTACCCAGGAGGAATCTCCCAACCTGGAGTTGGCAACTCTATCTACTTCCCAGCCGAGCATCAACCTGCCATTATCTGCCCCTAATTTCAGCTTTCCATCTCCTCCCCCCTCCCACCAGGAGATCAGTTATAGTTCTGAGTGATCTCCAAACCCCACTTGGAGATTGGCAACAATGGTTCCGCAGGAGGGAATGGCTGGTTGGGAGGGTGGAGTCTATGGCATTGTACCTGTCTGAGGTTCCACCCCTCCTCAAACTTCACCCTCTCCAGGTTCCATCCCTCAAATCTCCAGGAATTTCCACCTAGAGTTGGCAACCCTATCTCCTTCCCAGCCAAGCATCAACCTACCTTTATTTCTCCCTCTTCAGCTTTCCATCTCCCCCCCACACACCTGCAGACTCTATGATAATCTGAAACCCTGACCTCCACATCACAGTGGCTGTCATGGGGGGGGGGGCATCTCAGCAGGGTATAAGGACACAGAGTCCACCATGTTCTCCAGGGGAACTGATCTCTGCCATCTGGAGAACAGTTGTAATTCTGAGTTATCTCCAGCCCTCACCTGGAGATTGGCAACAATGGTTTCCCAGGAGGAAAACTTGTCTTTCTCTGCAATTGGGACCAAAGCAGCTTATATCATTCTCCTCTCCCCCTTTTGACTTGCAGAACAACCCTATGAGGTAGGTTAGGCTGAAAGTCTGTGACCAGTCCAAAATCACCCACTCAGTTCCTACAGTAAGTTCCTGGATCTAGCAGACCCTGCTCTGAAGCACTGACTGCCATGCCTAGGGTAGCCAACCTCTAGGTGGAGCCTGAAGATCACCAGGTATCACAACTGAACTCCAGACAACAGAGCTCTCCCCCTACGGAGAAAATAACTGCTTTGGAAGGTGGGCTTTATGGCATTCTGTTCAGCTGAGGCCTCTCCCCTCCCCAAACCCTGGCTCCCATAGACTCTACCAGGAAATCTTCAGGAATCTCCCTACCTGGAGTTGGCAACCCTAGACTCAGGACTGGCCCCAATGAGTTCCTCACAAAGACCTGCGAAGGGTTTCCTTCCTTTGTTAGAACCAAGCTTGGTAGCCTACTGTGGCAAAATGGGCTCCAGTTTACAACTCAGCTGTTCACCTCCCACCCTTGTCCTGTGGGTGTATCCCATTTCTGAAATTCACTGCCACCACTCACTGAATTGTCACTGCCTTTTTAGGGGAACAGTGAGACCCCTTTGGCCGAATCTCTCTATTTGGAGATGGAATCCCTAATCTTTGGGTGATCCCTGGAAAGTTGGTAACCCAAGGGTCTGGCCTTTCTTTGCTTCCCTGGGCTATCCCCTTCCTTTGGTATTGTGCAGAGTGGGGGAGACTATGTGATCAGAACACAACACAGATTATTAGCCCAAATAAAATAATTTATTTAACTATTTACACAATTATGGAGCACAGACACACTAAATGAATAAGGCAGAACTGTAGGAGTAAGCACACACCATGAACCAACAGGGCATCAACCAACAGGAGTTAAACACAATCCTCTTTCTCTGCACACAGTACTCTCCACCTCTGGAGGTTGTGGGCTTAGGATAGGATCTCTCCTTGGATCGGCCTGTGGCTCTGCTTCAGCCTTCCTCTCCTGCCCAAGAGAGCAGGGAAACTTCCATTCATTCCTCAGTCCAGCTGAGTGTGGAGTGGCTGAATTTCTGCTGCCTCCCAGGGTTCCTCGTGTCTCTGGCTTGTGGCCTAGCTGGAGTCTATATTGATACTACCCCACCCCTTGGGACAGTCTCTCTTTTCCCATACTTTTTGGCTTTGGGGCAGCTGGGAACTGTAGGCCAGCAGATGAGGAAACTCCATTCAACCCAATGAGTGATACCCCTGCAGGCCCCTCTCTGGAACTACAGCTCAATTAAGCCTTATGGGAGAACATTTTAAACACAGAGATGGCAGCCATCTCACAGACACAGGTAACTGCCATTTCATTACACCTACCAACAGCTACTGAGGGAAAAATTAGTCCCACACAGGAGGCAAGCGTCTTCATCAAGAGAGAAAGCTGTTTGCCAGAAATTCTGACAGGGCAAAGTGGCTGAAGGAGTGGGTGGGAAAGAGGAGCAAACCCAGCACCGAGCCAATGGCATGCGATTACTCTTGAGTGGAGGCTGGAAGAGACTCAGGCAACGCAGCCAGTGGTTAGGGACACCCTCTGAGTGACAGATCAGGGAGCCAAATGCTGTGGGAGCATGTGGAACGTTCAGGAAAGAGTCACACGAAGACTCAATTATTAATATAGAGTCATACCCATTTTTCTCCCCAATGGGGACCAAAAGCAGCTTCCATTGTTATCCTGTCCTCCATTTCAATCTCACAGCAATTGTGTGAGCTACCTGTGAGATAGGTCCAAAAGTGAGCATGTCATCCAGCAAACCCTGTAGTGGGTTGGGGATTCTTATTACATGTTGCCTATTGTGGAGATAACCTATTCCAGGATATTCTGATCCCTTCCCTTTTTTGACACTGCAGCTCCTATCGTTGTCCTGAGGTTGGTAGCCAATTTCATGGCTTTATTTTCTGATAAGCTATACCCAGGGCTCTTTTTGTAGCAGGAACTCCTTTCTATATTAGGCAACACACCCCTAATGTAGCCAATCCTGCAAGAGCTTACAGAGCTCTTCTTACATGGGCTACTGTAAGCTCTTGGAGGGTTGGCTACATTAGGGGTGTATCACTTAACATGGAAAGGTATAACTTATACCTGCCACAAATGAACAGATAGATGGACTCATGGAAACTTTTATAATTTTAGATGCATTGTAACATCTCCCTGACTTGGATGCCCCAGGCTAGTTGTATCTCATCAGATCTTGGAAGCTAAGCAGAGTCAGCTCAGGTTAATATATGGACTGGAGACTGCCAATGATTTTGAGAGTCACTGTGCAGAGGAAGACAATGGCAAACCACCTCTGTTAGTCTTTTGCCCTGAAAATTCTATGGGATCTCCATAAGGCAGCCGTGACTTGACAGCCCTTCACACGCCCACACAGTAACAGAGCCAAGCAATTTGTTTTGTTGTGGCATTTAATGTGGATCAGGGTCATATGAGGCGGAGCAAATGAAATCTTTGACTTGGGGCCCATGGTGGCTCTTGGTGGCCCTGATTCTGTCAAGTCTCATGTGTCTGTAACACAGATGGGGGGGGCGGGGAATGCAAATGAACTAAAAGCAGTGGCAAGTAGAAAATGTCTCAGTGGGATTCATTGAGAAATTGTCCTTCTTAAACCAAGGAGCAGAATGCAGTAACAGAGAAATTATGAAAAACAGAAGAACAGAATAGGATAAATTGGCTCATCCCTGTTATGCATGTATTTGGGGAGATTCTGAAGCACACCTGAGAGTAGAACTCATAGTGCAGAACTGGCCCCTCCTGATTTATTTTCCTCCTCTGTTTCCCTCCTAAAAATACTGATGTTTTAATTCTGATGCTCCCACAGCTTTTAAGAGACAGGTGGTACCTCTGGTTCTCTGTCTTTCAAAAATGGTGTCCCTTTTTATCAGTTTGATTGCATTTCATCTGATTAAGCCAATTTGGTGTGGTGGTTAAGTGTGCAGACTCTAATGTGGGAGAACAGGATTTAATTCCCCAGTCCTCCACTTGCACGTGGCTGGATGACCTTGGGCAAGCCGTAGTTCTGATAAGAGCTGTTCTTGAAAAAGAGCAGTTTCTGTCAAGAGGTCTCTCAGCCCCACCTACCACACAGGGTGTCTGTTGTGGGGAGGGGAAGGGGAAGGGGAAGGAGTTTGTAAGATGCTCTGAAACACCTTTGGGTAGTGAAGGGTGGGGTATAAATCCAATCTCTTCTCTTCTCTTCTTCTAAGCAAGCTTTCTAGATACTAATGGCATTCCATTGTATTTTTATGCAAAGTGCTCCTGGCCTTAAATGGTGGAGACTTTATTTATTGGTGCCCTTGGGAAGGGTCACAGCTCAGTAAAAAAGCACATGTTTTGTATGCAGGAGGTTCCATCCAGGATCGATCCCTGGCAGCTAAATCTCAGTCAATCACGGGACTGCAGAAGACGGACAATAGCCTGGCAGAATGAGATATGACAGAATAAGAATCACAACATGATTGTTTCATTATCGTTCCTGAAATCAAAAGTTGATCATGTTGGCAGGAGATAACTGGTCAAAAGCAACCAATCTCAGCCATAAAAAAGAAGTATAAAATTATTTTCCCCTCTGTTTGCTGCTGAACTGAGATCCATTTAGGACATATACTTAGGTCTCTAAATCTGAAAGTCGTCACTGAAAGGGCAAATTTAAAAATGCCCCATGTGCCACAGGAGGTGGTGGCGGCTACAAGCATGGACAGCTTCAAGAGTGAATTAGATGAGCATATGGATCAGAAGTCCATCAGTGGCTATTAACCACAAGGTAATAGATAGGAACTCTCAGGCTAGGGCAAGTGATGCTCTGTATTCTTGGTGCTGGGGGGTGGGGAAACAGTGGGAGGGCTTCTAGTGTCCTGGTCCCACTGCTGGACTTCCTGATGGCACCTGATATTTTTGGCCACTGTGTCACAGAGTGTTGGACTAGATGGTCCTGATCTGTTATTGGCTTCTCTTATGTTCTTATGTTCATTGGCTAACAAGACTGGTTCTGCTATTTATCAGCAGCAAATAGGTTTCCTCCTTTTTTTGAACCAGATTCTTTCAGATTCAGGTCCTATCTACAATTTATGATTTACTATTGATGTACTACATGTGGAGCCCCAGCTGGTTTGGATCAGGAAAATGGTGCAGAGAGAAGGCTGAAGCTGTTTCTCTCCCAGCACGCTTGGGGAATAAGGTCCCTTGAAACTGCTCTGTGTCTGTCTAAGTAGGGCTTTAAAGGTCATAACCAGCACCTTGAAGCAAATCTGGTATTCAACTGGTAGTCAGTGCAATTGATGGAGCGCCAGCTGAATATGTGTTTGCACAGATGTTGCAATCAGCAGGCACACCAGGCACACCACCATGTTTTGCACCAGCTGGAGTTTTCTGGATCAGCCTCAAAGGTAAGCCCGCGTACAGTGAGTTACAGTAATCAAGCCTGGAAGTGACCATTGCCTGATCTGCTGAAGATGATAAAAGTCAAATCTGGCAACTATGGTAACCTAGGCCTCCATAGAGAGTGAAGAATCCAGAGTCACCCCTAGGCTCCTCACCTTCTGGTACCAATGGTGCCCCATCCAGGGTAGGGAGCCAGATTACCAAATCCACCCCCCCACCGGGCTCAGGTACAGAACATCTGTCTTCATAGAATTTAGCTTCAACCAACTCTGCCATAGCCATCTAGAAACGGCCTCCAAAGTCTTGTCTAGACTCTTTGGGGCACAGTCCCGATGGCTGTCCAACAACAGATAGAGCCGGGTGTCAGCAGCAAACTGATGGCAACCCAGCCCAAACCACCAGACCCACTGGGTGAGAGGACACATGTAGATGTTGAACAGGGGCTGCTTTGGCTCAAGGGCAGAGAGGGTACTAGGGGGCTATTTCGTTGATGTCTTCAGAGAGCTGGCCACACCAGTCCTCCACCAATACATCTAACAAACTACCAGGGAACATTGTACTCTGCAGAGCATCCTGAAGCCAATCTGAGTCCATGTGACGCAACAGGCAAGCATAAATGCACTCGCCACCTAAACAGAAAGGATTTGGTGTGCCTAGCCAGACCTTCAGGATGAAGTTGTCTGAACATGGCACTGCATCTACAGCTATCAGAGCCACATTTATCTCTAATCCAAAAATCAAATCCAGCATGTGGCCTGCTTGATGTGTGGGAGTTGATACCAATTGGGAGAGTCCCAGAGCCTTCATGGATGACACCAGGTTCCTGGCCTGAGAGGATGCTTTATCGTCAGCATGGACATTAAAGTTCCCCAGGATCAATAGCCTGGGGTAGTCCAGTGCCCAGCCCGGTACAGCATCCAACAGGCCAGGCAGAGTATCTGCTAGTGTGTCTCAGGTAGTTGGTACACCAACCAGATAGCCAAACTCTCTTTGTCATCCCATACCAAGCCAGCACATTCAATGTAAGTAATTTTTGGTGTGGGGAGCACACTATAGGAGAACGATTATCAGATAAGCAACACCCTCCATACCCATTTTCTGGGACTGGTGGAGGACCAAGAAACTAGGTGGGGCAAGCTGGGGCAAGGTGACAGTATCACCCCCCTCACCTAGGTCTCAGTCACACAAGCCAGGTCTACAGGAGAGCAGAGGTCTTATTATTAATAGACCTGGCATTGAACAACACTAGTGCCAGAGATGGGTATCTATCTATCTACCAAGGAGATGGCTTGGGTATTTATTCCTAGCCCCACAACTGACATTTCTCAGGATGGGATGTAGGTGGGAAGAAATCTGAGCCTTGTCATATCTCCGGCTTCTTCCACTCCACTTAGTGGAGTTCCACCTAGACCCACCATTATATCTCTCCCGCTCCTCTATTACTAGTATCCCTGATCCCTGTATGGCCTCCCCTGCTCAGTGTTATCAGCCCAAGAATGGACCAACTAAACATCTAGCATATAATGGAGGCAATGTCCACCCACATCCTATAAACCACAGAACACAATCCAACCCTTCCCCACCACCCTGTTCTCAATCTATCAGTACCTCCTACCAACAACTAATCCAATAAACTGATTAATAAATAACTTAAGCACCCAATTTAATCAATTTATAAGATAAATTAGTTAATTTGATTAACTAATCAGGAATAAGGGGGAAACTTAATTAGACACAGAATTGGGCCAAGGGACAAATATTAAATTAATAGTATCCTCATCTTCTCCCTCTAACCCTAACATCCCCACTCCACTAACAGAAAATCAATAAATCCAATGAATTGATTAATTCAATATATAAACTACTAACCCCAATCAATAAAATTATAACATAATCTAATTCATTTAATTAATTAATCACTCCCTGATTGGCAGGAAATTAAAAATTAGTATAAGGTACAGGGCAGTGCAGCATAATATTGAGCCAAAGAGGCCAAAAATGTAATTAACTAAAAAACAAAACACTTCCATGGGGGGGGGGCACCAGACAATCTGGAACCCCAAAATTTAGGTGTGGCAAATTTCAAATGCATTTGTAGTGGCTAGTATAGATAAATGACATGGTAAGATTATAAGAAGAAGCCTTATTTAGGAGCTACATCATTCATTAATTTGGAATCCAATAATGCAATATTAAAAGTATTTATTTATTACATTTATTTACTGCCACATTCAATATAACTCATGGCTGTTTAAAAACAATAACACAGTTTCAGTAATAAAAATAAAGTTTGAAAAACCAAATGCTTACAAAGTCATAAATCATTTTTACATAAACACCATTGATTACCATTGAAGACTTGGAGTGCATGAGCTATTTACATTACCACAAATGTGCAGAGGTCAGAAAGGACCAAAGTAGAATGAGGATAACCCTAGTACCCAGAGGCACTCTTTGTTAAAAGTATTATTGAAGGAGAGCAGTTGTTTTCATGGTCCCACATCACTGTAATTCTTTGGCGATCCATGACCTAATAAAGCTCCAAGGAGAAGAACTTAAACAGTGAAGGCAATACCCTGAGGGTGCTAACGTTCTTTGACTTGTGTGGCTAGCCAATAAACCACACAGTAAAACAATTATCCAGGCAGTAAAGGTTAACAAAAGAATTTATTTGAATAAAGGAACATCTCACAGCTAAGAATTCAGCGTGGATGTTCGGTAACTTACAGCAGGGATCTCGCTTTATATGCTCTTCTTGCTCCTCCTCACTTTACATCATTGTTGACATTATTTGCACATGCCCAGTTTGATTCTCTTTGTCTGGTCAGTCATCAATCACATATTTGACAAACAGATGTTACTTGGCCGTGTCTCAGTTCTACAATGCAGTTGCTCATCTCGTTAAAATTGGTTGATACAGTTGCTCATTTTCTTGGCTGTCTACCTAGACTCATTTCACTTTTGAACGAACTCTCAGGCTGAGTTCATTTTTAGTACAAAACTTAGCTGTTTTCATTACAAAAATGATTGCTTTGCATGGATGTATGCATATAAAAGTGTAATAATATTAACAATATTCTTAATACAGGTTATTTCTATTGAAAATATATAAAGAATTGGATTATGAAAAACAGCACTATTTTAAGTATTAAACTCTTTATAAGCACATTTTAATAATGCAAAGTGGTTTATGATAAAGCTTTTATAGATACACTGAATCCATTTATCAGTTTTTATTTTGCACCTTCTAAAACTTTTTTGTTAATTTTATAAAGCTTTTTTTTATCTAAATTAAAACCTCTAATTTTATGAAATATGCTTTGGCCAGTAGGGGTCCCCTTTGTATGATACAAATGTTATACTTTTTAATTGGCTTCTAATTAATGACAAGTGTTCATTATTGATTCCTGTGACTTCATAAGCCCCTTTGGAACATCTCTCAACTTATTAACAGTTTGGTCATCTTAAATCAAATTTCTTATTTAAAAATATAGTCTTTAGTAAATATTCAACTAACTACTACTCTCACAAACACTCAGAAGTATTTTATACCATAAGTTTTCATTCTCAGCCATAAACAAAATATTAAGATTTTGTTTTGACTTCTCGAAACACATAAGGAAAGAGGGTTTTTCCCCAAATAATTTCTTTTTACAGAAAGTATAATTGTACTTAACTCAATTAATTATCTTGACGTCAATTATAAAATTCCTTTTCACAGGGCATTTTGCCAGCTCAGTTCATTAAAAGTGTATAGCTTTCTCTATGCAAATAGCTCTTTCTGCTTTAAAAGTAAAAAGCAGCAGAAGGCAAATATATTTATATTGCTTATAGATTCCAATAGTTTGATCTTCACTTCTGACAAATCTAGCTGGGATGGTTCGTACCAGTCTTAATTTAAAAAGCTGACATCAGAACACCTGCTCATTAGAAGATTCCTCTGCTGTCAATTAAATAAAATTTAAAACACCTATTTCTACAATTCTGTTTTTAGTGGTTAACAGTTTGTTAACTCTTCTGGAAAATCCCAAAGAATCTGTCCCAAAGATCACTGCAAGGAATAATCAATAGACAATAATTTGAACCCTTGAATTGTCCTCTACAACAGAAAATCCTTGTGCTTACACAAGTAGTTCAGTTCTTTATATGTATGTTCTGCAGTTCCTGTGGATTCCACTTCTCAAATGCTGCTGAGCCTCCCATGCTACATTCCATGTTATTCATGGAAAAACCCTGCCGCTTGGGACAGTTTTTGGTGTACCACAAAGGACTGGAGACTACTGGGAGAGGTGGGAAAGTCTAGTCTACAATTCATGATTGCTTGAATCCTGATTTACTTTCTTCTTCTGAAGATGTTTGGCACACGTCTTGGTTTTGCCCACTATATTCGCCTCAAAAGGAACATTTTTAGAATGAGATGAGCTTCAGAGTTTTGTGGATTCCAGACAGATTCTTATACTGGTTGGTGAAAATTACTACTACAAACTGTATTATCCATCACTGAAGACAGGAAGCAGAGCTAGATGGACTACTTGTGTGATACCAGTATTGAACAATGGCTGTCCTGTTTTGAGAAGTAAACTGAAAACAAGCATTAAGCAGATGTTGACTTACTAAATATTACATTCCAAATCTTCTAAACCTGGTCTTTGAAACCTTACTTCAGCAATTTTTTCTCAGGAGCTGTTCCTAGGTCTATGATTTTGCCAACTACTTCAAAGCAGCTATCAGAAATCTGAGGGCAGGAACATCACGTTGAACAGTCTGTACTTTGCCACAAAGAAAGGTTAGTAGCACCTTCCTTTCTTGGTTCTTCTCCATACCAGTGATGCATTTGCAGGCTGCTTTGAGTGCAAGAAGCATGAGATTAGACAAATGTGTAATTACTTCTTGACCTGTTCCCCTCTGTTATACATTTTCATGAGATGCCATGATTCATTATTTGCATTTATATGTACAGAAGGCTGGGGCTGCTTCGTTGATATTCATTTATTCAACAGTCTGTAATCTATATTTAATGGAGTACCAGACTGTGGCATAATAAACTGTTTAAAAAAGATAGCTTCTGCTTACATGGAGGTTATTGCTTGCATAACCTGTACTTATTTTTCATTACAAACCTAAAAGAGCAAAGCATAATTCATACAAGAAAATGAAGTTAACATTTAATGGTTTAAAAATGATAGTGTGCTTTAATGCCATGCCAATATGCTGAGTACTTATAAAACAAAGCAAGAGAGCAAAAAGAGAATAAATACCAATAAAAGAGGCATTTATGCAGCAGGATGACTGCTAGCCTAAAACAATGCTATGCATTTGATGGTTGGACAGATTTATCTTGGGTGGGTCTGCAAGCTGTTAATTATTGCAAACAGCATTTTCATTGAGAAAGCCCTCTTCCCGTGGGCTGTTATCTAAACGCTTGTCATCATCCATAAGCAAATGTTGGTTGCTCAGCCTGCCATTGTCCCATCTGCACATCAGATCTTGAGAGCGAACAAGGACATGGTAACAATGGCTAGCCAGGTGGTGAAATGCTTCAGTTGACTAGCTGTTATTTCCACCCATCAGTGGAGAACTGGAAACAAACCCTCTTCTCAAGCCTGGCAGCAAAATTTGCTTTCTCTGAGGAGAACTGGAGAGTTTTTGTGTGCGCGTGCCCACCATAGAGTTCCTCCCACCAAGTAAGAAGAAGCTGAGCCTAATTCCTGCTGGCATTGTTATACATTTAATAGTTACTTTGGCTACATATCTGGGAAACAGTATTTGGTATGTGACAATGTGTCCTTTATTTTTATTTACTGTTTGACATTGTTTTGCTTTCATTTTAATGCTTTGGATTGTAACCATTTCATGTTGCTTTTTAGTACGGTTGTGTTTTTAAATGATACTGAGTTCCTTGTGTCTTGATTTGTGACTCTGTAAGCTGTCCCAATTGCCATTTTAGTAGGACTGAAGGGAGGGTAGAATTTGAAAAACAAGTAAATTAATAAGAAACTTGTTGTAGATAGGTTTCTCTCTTAACTGTGCTTTATTGTTCCAGGCGATTTCACAACACATCAGAGATAATCTAAGTCACTTGCTTTGAAAGTGCTCCAGGCCTGTTTATTTATGTTAATATTTTACCCCACTTTTCCTTCCTGCTCAGAGCAGCTTACAGTAATTATTAAAGCATCACAAGTTAAAACCAAAATAAAATGAC
The DNA here is from genome assembly GCA_029375565.1 of Gekko gecko. NCBI lineage: Eukaryota > Metazoa > Chordata > Lepidosauria > Squamata > Gekkonidae > Gekko > Gekko gecko. The sequence goes on along the minus strand of JAPDNY010000003.1, from coordinate 77,832,634 downwards.
AAACCCTAAGTACCCCCTGCCAAAAAAGGCATCTGCTATTCATAGCCTACCAAAAGCTTTGGGTCTTGCAGTAACTCCTAAAGATCTCCAGTGAGGGGATCAGGGATATCATTCCACAGAATGGGAGCCATGATGGAAAAGGCCTAGGCTCTGGTCAATGGCATGTGTCCCACTCCAAATGTGGAAACTGCTGACAGATGGCAGCTTGATGACTGTAGTTGGCACATAGGCTATAGGGTTGCCAGTCTCCACGTAGGGTCCGGAGTTCTCTCAGAATGACAAACGCTCTTCAGACTACAGAGATCAGTTCCCCTTGGAAAAAAATGGCTGCTTTGGAGGGTAGACTCTATGACATCATATCCTGGCTGAACTCCCTCCTCTCTCTAGTTTCGTGTAGTGGTTAGGAGCATGGAGATTCTAATTTGGGAGAACTGGGTTTGATTCCCCACTCTTCCATCTGCAGCTGCTGGGTGACCTTGGGCAAGCCACAGTTCTCTCTGAGCTGTTTTCTCAAGAGCAGTTCTCAAAATGCTCTCTCAGCCCCACCTCCCTCACAGGGTATCTGTTGTGGGGAGAGGAAGGGAAGGCGATTGTAAGCCACTCTGAGATTCTGAGTGAAGGGTGGAGTATAAATCCAATCTCTTCTTCTTCTTCTTCTCTTCTTCTTCTCCTCCTCTTCTTCTCCAAACTCTACTTCCTCAGACTCCACCTCCAGATCTCAAGAAAGGGTTTTAAAGTCATAACCTACACTTTGAATTAAATTTGGAGGCAAACTTGCAGCCTGTGTAGTTGTTTCATATGCTCCCACTGGCCAGCCTCTTGCATTAGTCAGGATGCCCCATTATGAATGAGCTGTGGTTTCCAGATAATCTTCATGGTCAGCCCAGCCAGTTTGGTGTAGTGGTTAAGTGCACTGACTCTAATCTGGGAGAACCGGATTTGATTCCCCACTCCACCACTTGCACCTGGCTGGATGACCTTGGGCAAGCTGTAGTTCTGACAAGAGCTGTTCTCGAAAAAAAGCAGTTTCTGTCAAGAGTTCTCTCGCCCCACCTACTTCACAGGGTGTCTGTTGTGGGGAGGGGAGGGAAGGGAGTTTGTAAGCCGCTCTGAGACACCTTTGGGTAGTGAAGGGCGGGGTATAAATCCAATCTCCTCCTCTTCTTCTTCTTCTTCTTCTTCTTCTTCTTCTTCTTCTTCTTCTTCTTCTTCTTCTTCTTCTTCTTCAATGTAGAACACTTTACAGTGATCTGACCCTGAGTTTACAGCAGGGTAGATCGGCCAAGCAAGATGGGGGCGGCGGCCTGCAATCACACTGGAGGCTTGGTGCAATCTGGAAGCTCCTCTGTTTGAAATCATCATGGGAAGGGGTGACTAGGCGGCACTCCCTGAAGCAGCTCCTCCACATGCCAGTCCCATCCTAAAGCATCCACATTACTGGTGCCTCAACCACAGAGCGTGGCTTTTGCTGGCAATGGGGGTCGCTTATACGCCTATGTGCTTATGTGCACATCCCTATCTGGCAGAAAGTCCCCCCCTCTTGCATGACTGAGCTGGAAGTGACTGTTCACACTTCCCATCCAGCATCCATTTGTGACAGGGGGTTCAGACACTGGGAAAAGCAGAGTGGAAGCGCTGGCATGTGTAAAGACCACACACTTTCCGCAGTGTCAGCAAGCTCTGCTTCCAGGATGGGCCAGACCTATGTGTCTGATCACGCTCTTTAAATCCACAAAGGTAACTCAACTCTATTGACACAAGCTGCTGAAAGAAGCTCGTGGTGCCAACCTGCTTTTCAAAGAGCAAGCCTGTTTTGTAGCCACCAGTTAAATGGCTATCAAGTGAGAGAAGCAGGAAGTGGAAACGAACAAAAGAGAGTTCCCGAGCTTACCTCTGTTTAAAACACAACCCAAGTTTATCATTCCAAAGTCTCCATGTGACTTGGGATTTCACTTTCAACCAGTAGCACTTGCCATCAATACAAGTGACAGGATGGTATTGACACTCCAGAGGTCTTTCAGTGATTAACTGCCAGGTTTGTCCAACTGAACGAGCTTTGTTGAATGGACTGATTAAGAGTGAAGATGAAATTACAGTCCACATCCAGTAGCATCAATCTCTTGAGATTGATAGCTGCAACTAGTAATATATGTCATACACAATATATGTCATATCTGCTCTGCAAGATCAAGTATTTTAGGATGAAGGCATTCCTCCCCTTTTACTTTCTTTACTATTTCAGGCCAGTGATGATTTTTCTTTAAAAATAAAATTAAATAATCTTGCTTCCTGAACCAATGTATTATGCATGAACATTGCAAAAAACCTAACAAGATTTTTTGCAGCATACTGTGAGTATGCATAAATATCCTTCTTGAAAGCACAGATCAGATTCCAAGTGTTTATGAATGGTCATTTTGTCATAGCCCAAAAAATTAGGCTTGATTGAACATGCTCTTTAAGGATAAACGAACCCCATAGTCCTCCCATGCTCTTTTGTTAACCTCATATTTACAGGCACAAAAATATTATTTATCTCACAGAGATATTGGCCCATTCTGCATCTAGCACTTGCTCTGCTGTTTTACAAAACTCATTTTGGAACAGAAATTCCCCTCTACATTGCATGCCACTTTCACTTTGACTGATTGTCAGATTTTATGGCAGTGTCCAGACTGCATGCCACTTCCACTTTGTTTGATCTCTCAGTTTTATGGTACTGTCTGCATAGATTTATGACCATTTTATGGACACACAGGGGCGACTTTGCAGTCAGTATGACTGGGTTCCCCATGATGTTCTGATGGGTAAACTAGAGGCCTGTGGACTGGATTATAAGGTAGTTAGGTGGATAGGGAACTGGTTGGAGAACCACACTGAAAGAGTAGTTGTCAGTGGCATTTCAACTGAATGGAGGGTGTTGTCCAGTGGGGTGCCATAGAGCTCAGTTCAGGCCTGATGCTTTTCAATATTTTTATAAATGATCTGGATGAGGGTGTGGAGGAGCTACTCATTAATTTGCAGATAACACCAAATTGGGAGGGGAATTCAACGAGATCTGAACACCCTGGAAAAGTGGGCAGATGTGAACAAGATGCAGTTTAACAAAGATAAATGCTGAGTTTTGCATCTAGGTAACAAAAGGGGGGGGCACATTATGGATGGGGGATACACTTCTGGGTAGCACTGTGTGTGAACAAGATCTTGGGGGTACAGGTGGAACGTAAGTTAAATACGAACAGCCAGTGTGATGTGGAGACAAAAAAGGCTAATGTGCTCTTATTTATTTATTTATTATTTAGACTTTTAGGCTACTCTTTTCTGCAGGCAGGGGTCAGGGCGGCTTACAATAGAATGAGACAATAAATAATTTAAACACAATAATAAAATACAGTACGGAATCAATAAATAAAACAGGCTATTCCAAGATGGTGAGAAATTTCAACAGAAAATTGTAGTTTCCCATAACCTCACAGGGGGGGGGGCAGATGAGGGGGAGTGGGAGACCTGAGAGTGCCGGAGTACTTACTGTCCCATCACTGTCCTCAACCAAATGCCTGGTGGAACATCTTTGCCTTACAAGCACTGTGGAAATATAATAAATCCCACAGGGCACAGATGTTCTCAAGCAGTTTATGAAACTCTGGCACCCTTCAGCTATATGCAGTTTATGAATCTCTGGCACCCTTTTATTTGAGGAACTGAACCATGAAGATTTAAATAGACAGCACTGACTTGACACTACTGCGCAATGGGGATACGTATTTGGTTCGTCTGAACCAAATGCACCCCCAAAAATGGCCCATTCAGGCCCCTTTCAGGCTGCTGCAGGCCAATTCAGATTCTCTGATCTGAATCGGCTTGCCACCGAATTGTCGCCAAAATTCGGCGGCAATTCGGCCCCATTATATCCAATGGGCCATTGAAGTTTGCAAAAACATATGGTATATTCTGGGGGATGGAGGGGAGAGGTTTGAGGGAGAGGCTCCAAACTTGTCAGGTAGCTGACACTCACCAAGTTTCAAGAACTTTGGACCAGGGGATCCAATTCTACGAGACCCCAAACATGGTTGCCCCCATCCCTTTCATTGTTCTCTATGGTGGGGGGGAAGTTACCTTTTTCCCACAGTGCTGTTAGTGACTCTGGGGGGGAGGAGGTTTGAGGGAGAGGCTTCAAATATTCAGGGTAGCTTTGGGAGCCTCTCCCCACATAAACCCCCATGTCCCAAAGCAATTGGACCAGTGGGCCCAATTCTATGGGCACCCAAACAAGTTACCCCCATTACCTCCATTGTTTCCAATGGGGAAACCTAGCCAGCAACACTTAAGGCAGGCAAACAGGCAGCACCCAGCAGTCAGACTCTCCCAGAGAATCTCAGGGAAAATGAACTTTCTTGGGAGGTGCTTGTTTGCCATGAGAACAAGTGGCACATGCCAGAACAAGTGGGTGGGGGGAGTGAGATTATCAAATGAAGGGTCTGTTTCACTGCTAGGATTAAAAGGTATCATTCCTAGGCCTATAGAATATGATGAAATAATGTGCACAGAATTCTATCTGGCCAGTGTTTATTTCCCCCAAGGCACTGGGAAAACTAGTGAATAGGACTGAGGTTTAAGTGATCCCCCATTTCTTGGATCTCCCATCTCTTCCAACATTGTGATTTTAAACATCCCTTGGAAAAGGAAGCTTATTCTTTGTGCTTTTGGGCTGAGATATAAAATGCAAGGAAAGAAAAAATATTTCATAGGGGAAAAAACAGACATTCAAAATGAATATGCAAGCTTGCTTTCGCTACTGTATCACTTGGCAAAGCAAGAATTGTAAAATTGTACATGATTTTATTATATATATATAAAACTGCCAAAAACTGGAAGCTGTTTTTCTGTTAACAGTTTTATCTCAGCTAGAGTGCAGTGAAAAATCACGGTTGGGGAGAGTGTGATCCTCATCCCAGGCCCACCTTCTAGATTACCTATGAGCTGACTGATCATTGAGGACAACTATCATTTGCAAACCCTATTTGGCCTTACGAGAAGTGAGGAATGGAGATGGACTCGCACATGCTATTTTTGTGTTAGTTGATGACAGGACTGTTTGCAAAATGACAGGCCCAGCACTCGGAGAGCAGGACAGCAACTGTCTGTCACACATACTTCTTTCTGCACAAACACATGGGGACTTCAAAGACATCTGCTCTCCAAGGACCCCTACCATTTTCTCTCTTTTCAGTTCTTTCTTTTGACCCTCTATTTCTTTTGATATTTTCCTTTGGTTCTTACCTTTGTTTTCTTTCCTCTTAATTTGCTAAAACTTATTATATCCAAGATTGGTAGCCATAGACTCGGCAACTTAGATCTTTATTGCTGTATCATGTTTACAACCGTGGTCATCAGAATTACCTTGTTATATCACAGGTATGGGTGGGCTTCATAAAAGAGAAATGAGAAGACAAGATCGTAGCCTAAGTATTTCCAAATGTGGAGAAGATCCAGAGGAATATATTCCTTAAAGAATATAATAATATAAAGAATATAATCTGGAATTGTATACTTCCAAGCATTATGTCAATTATCTCTAAAACGTATAGTATGCAATGCTTGCAACAACTCTATAGGTAGGTCAGCGTTATTATCATCAGTTTGAGAGATGCAAACTTTATACATATGACAAAGTGAGTAGTGGCTTGCAAAACTTATGCCACAACAAATTATTTGATTGTTAAGGTGCCATAAGGATCTTTGTAAGTTAGCAGAGGGTGACTGCAGCCTCTAGGTATGGATGTACTACATGGAGGAATGGAAAAGAGGAGGTTGTCTTAACCCTTTCCTTGGTCTTTTCCCATTTTTCCATTACAAATCTCCTCCAAAGGCTCTCCACTTCCACATAATGTTCAAAATACAGGTAAACACATATTTTATAGAGCACAGAGGGAACAGTCATATGGGGAGAATTTGGAGCGGAGAATGATGGGTGGGAAAGGGCCTAAATACCCACCTCAGTGGGTTAGCATTGTTTGCTTAAAAATACAATGAGCAGATTTTTCTAATATGACTGCCTCTGGGGATCCATCACTCATATTTCCATCTGGAATGTAGCATGAATTAGCAAAATATGGCTGGAAGGAAGGTAAGTCATAGCATATGCAAGCATTGCTTATTCTGTCAGCCATTGTACTGCAAGAGATTTCAGGATACCTATTTTTTCCCCATATAGCTATCTTTCCTTTGTTCACTGACACTGAAAAAATACTGTCTGTTTGCTTCTCAGAACCCTTCTGAACCTCCAAGACCAATTAATTTGATCAGACCACTGGGGAAAAGTAGGCTGAATCCACATGTATTATCTCAGACTTCAACCACTTTGCAGTAAAGTTGCATGCTAGGACTTTGTGGAAAAAGCCCAAGACCACTTCATTGTATTCCTGGGCCAGCATGGTATAATGGTTAAGGGCAGTGGACTCTAATCTGGAGAACCTGGTTTGATTCCCCACTCCTCCACATGAAGCCTACTGAGTGACCTTGGGCCGGTCACAGTTCTCTCAGAACTCTCTCAGCCAGGGTTACCAAGTCTAGGTTGGGAAATACCTGGAGATTTGGGGGGGGGAGCCTGGAGAAAGTGAGGTTTGAGGAGGGGAGAGACCTCAGTGGGGTATAATGCCATAGAGTCCATCTTCCAAAGTAGCCATTCTCTCCAGGGGAACTGATCTCTTTTACCTGGAGACCAGTTGCAGTTCCGGGAGATCTCCAGCCACCATCTGGAGTCTAAAGCAATACAAAGAGAGAATCACGGGAAAGAAGTCAAACACAATACAAAAACACTGTGATTGGATTTTACAAATGTACTTAAATGCAACTCCTAAGGGTATCTTAAAGTTCCATTCACAATGTACAGTAGTAACTCAAAAGTGCAATAAGAAATTAAATGTATATTGCATCTTTAGTTTCAAAACCTGCAATATCAAACCTCAATCAGACAAGGGACCATGCACAAAAATTCAAGAGTCTTCAAACAGTCCACAAAACATATATCATATCCAATAAAGTGCTTTATGAATAGTAGCTGTCTCGATTTTGAATAGACATGTCTTCAAATACTTCTTAAAGATTTAAAGTGCATAGGTGTCTTCAGAGGCTTCCTTAGAGATTTAAAGAGCTCCCTCATAGATAAAGACCAGCTATTTATTTCACATGATATGAGCGTATAATTTTATAATAGTATAATTTTTATTTGGTTTATATCAGCACAAATCTCTATAACAAAACCATAATAATATTATAGATGCCACCATACACGGAATTTGAAGGATCTGATTATCTTCTCTATAACATTTATGCTTAAAATCCACAATTCTAAAAGCACTCAAATAAGATCTAAAATGATTTACAGCATAATTGAATAAAATATATCCTCACTAGTTCACATGACCTCTAATTTACTTTCAGACTTTATCTTTACGAATGTTATGAGCTATAGCTAAAAATTTAGCACAATTCAATATGAACTGTGGGTTAGGATCAAATAATAGTTTCCAGGTTACTTCCATGTCCGAAAACCCATAAAACCTCTTTAATATAGGGTGGATGATCTTTACTGTGCTGTCTTCATAATACCCACAGTGTAGTATTACATGTTCAATCGATTCTATGTTCCCTGCACCACAGGGGAGAGCCATTCTGCCAATGTTACCTTTTTATACAAGCCTTCTGTTACCACTGAGGGGAAGATATTGCATTTGGCCATGGAGAAATCCCTGTGATGTGATGGAATCTCTAGAAGAAATATGTTGCAGGGGCTTATTCTATTGTGAACTAGTGAGATGTAATTTTCCATCTATGAGGAAGCCTTTGTGAAACAGAAGATATATATGTTGGCAAATTCCATTAGATGGATTATTGCTTTTCTATAATCCGGATGTTTATGGATACATCAGACATGGAACATACAGCACATCTATTTAGCTCTGCCTATTTAGCTCTGCCTATTGTGGGAAGAGGAAGAGAAGACAATTGTAAGCTCTATTGAGAGTCCTTTGGCAAGATGAGGAACTACGAGATGGAAAACTATGAAATGTGTTGGTACACGTGATGGGTATTTCCCAAAGTTTTGTTGGGATTCTACCACCACTGGCATCATTCACCACATGAAGAAATTCATCCCCCCCCCCTTTGGAGATCTGAAATGAGCAAAACCTTCACTCTGAGTTTTAAAGGTTTTTCTAGACAGAGAACAGGCAAGGAGAGAGGAAGTCAATTCAATTGCTTTCCAGACTTACTTCCACCCACCTTCATACAAATGCTAATAAGTCTAAACAATGAGATGGTCAATCTTCCCCCCCCCCAAAAAAAAAAGCAGGGAATAAAGATCTGGAGGAATTAAATACTAGAGAGACTCTAGGAAAGAAGAAAGTGGAGATCTCTAGGGACAACCTCTTTTGTCTGACCCTGATAGTGGTTCTCTGTACCACATAGACCTCCACTGTCTTGGACATACTATTTTTAAAAAAGCAACAGGAGGAAGGCAGGCAGTTGGCAAATGGCTATTTTCCAAGGGTGCACAGGTAGTAAACTGGCCCCATGGTGACCAGGTGTTGGGCAGCAGAAGACACAGAAGCAAGGCATCAGAACTTGGAAAGGAAGCTGGGAGTCCTGACCCTCCCAACAGGAAATTCCTTACAAAGGTCAGGTGGTGGCATTGGTTACCCAAGAGAGAAGGAAAAGTCTCTCCATGTGTTGGGAAAACCTTGGAGGGCAAGGTGTAACAGGGCCTGCAGGCCTGACCAGGACTGTTCCACTATGCACCACAAATGGTCTTAATAGATTTGTAGTGGGATATTATTCTTGGTTACTACACTGAAATGAAGGACTGATGCAGCCCACCCAGGAGGTAGGGCAGGTCATGGGCAAGGTTGAAGGGAGGAACCAGGGTCCAGTCCAAAAGTCAAGTGTTCCAGAGAGCAGTTATGCCAAGTCCAGTCTAGGGTCAAGGGATTCAGGCAGCAAGTCCAGTCCAGGGTCAGGGGTTCCAGAAAAGCTGACAGATCCGATCCAAGGGTCAAGGTTCCAGTGGTCCAGTAACAGCAAGGTCAGTGTTTCAGTAGCAATGTGTACGTGTGGTGTCCACAAAACTGCTGTTTCTCCAGGCTGATTTTATATCCAAGTCTTAACAAGCTACATTCCCCACCAATTCCTTGGCAGTCATCCTGAAACTACTCATCCATCTTGTCAGTTGACAGCTGATGATGGGCCATGAGTCTTGCACTCCTCCTTTCCTGCTACTCAGCTTGCCTCTGACATCGTTGGTCCTGCGGGGGTGTGGGTGAGTTAGGTTGGCTCAGAGTGGCTTCTGAAGCCTTGTTTACTGCTTCAGAGCTACAAGGCATTGGCTCAGTTTCAGCTGTAGGTATCAAAGGTATCTGTATTTTCCGCTATATGGGTAAGTAGCTCAGGGATGTCCTCTTTTTTTTTTAATGGGAAAGAGGCGCAGAGGAAAAGAGTTAAAGTGAAGAATTCCATTTTAATGGCAGCCCCTTTGGCTACATTCTGCTAATAAGTGTAGTTATAAGGAATAAACAATTAGGAAAAAAATAGTTCCATCCTTAGGCCTGCCTAGGGTGGTGCCACCAAAATATTGTACAGTGGCTGGCTATATGCTTTAGCTGAAGGGGACTGATGCCATGTGCCCTCCCACCACAACCCCTTACCACAGGAGGTGATTGCTGCCACAGTAGGGAGTGGAAGGACAAGAACATCAAAAAGTAAAAGGCATGATTTAAGTTACAGAGTGTGGCTTTGGTGGCTGGGTCTGTAATGTTAGGTTTTAATTAATAGCTTTTACTGTACTGTTTTTATTAGGTTTTCTTTTGTAAGCCACCTCAAAGAGCTTCCTTGGAGAGGTGGTATAAACATTTGCTAAAGAAAATAAAGAACATTTAGTACGAAAGAGTCCATAACATTGTGGAACATTGCTATAGAATGAGTAGAAATATTTCTGTATAATTTTGTAAAAATCTATAAGAGTACAAGAGTACTTTTCAACTTGAGTAGTACAGTCAACATTTGAAGAATTAAAATTCTAAGATTTTTTAAAATGTATGATGCTACTTAGAGCTGGACCAAATCACTCCCTTGACTGAAATTGGTGAGACTACAACTTCTTGTAGCCTTTTTTTTGTGTGGTCCTCTGCAAACATATTAATCATATTGTGGCTCATCTACGTCCGCATTTTCATTCTTGAGCATTATTCTAGGAAAAATCACACAATTAGGTATTGCCTTGAGACCTCTAGAGACAATCTGTCCACATGTTTGGTGAACATGCATATGGTGGTAGTGGGCACAAGAATGCTGGCTCCCTTCCCTGTATTCATTGCTCCCTGCGTTCACTGAGAACCTTGATGTGGTACAGCAGTAATTAATGTGTCGTGTATGTCCATACAGACTTAATCCATCTATAAATGTGGCACAGCATTGTTGTTTAGGGAAGTCATTTGTCAGCAACTTGTTAGAGATTGGTGGATGCTGAGACGGCTCCTCCTGTGGCTTCTGCTGCCTGCACAGTCCTTGGTGCTGGTCCAAAGCGAAGTTTTTACTTCATGATATCACTATTGGATGTAAAGTCTTATGGGTCCTCCTGATGATGTGGAATGTGGAATTGTTCTCTGTCGTGATAGTCTATGTGACCTTGTAAGCCACCCTGAGCCCGCTCACGGGGAGGGTGGGATATAGATCAAAGAAATAAATCTACGGGCCATGGCGGAGTCAATTTGGGGAGACAGTCAGCTGACCAGAGTAAATGCACCCACTTCCTGTTAATTGTGTGTGTGTGTTCAGTGTCATCAAGGCTCTTCTGACTTCTTGGGCCCCTACGTCCTGGTAATTGGGGGCAGTTTATTGGTGGAGTCAAGATTTGTAGATGTGAAGCATGATTAAGGATATTTTGGCTGGTGCAAGTTGAGTGGTTTGGTTTAAAGATGTTGCCGGCTGTGGGTTGGGAAATACCTGGAGATTTTGGATGTGGCGCCTGAGGAGGGAGGGACCTCACCAGGGTATAATGCCTTGAGGTGCATCTTCCAAAGTGGCCACTTTCTCCAGGTGAACTGATTCCTGTCACCTGGAGATTAGTTGTAATCCCAGGAGATCTCTGGCCACCATCTGGATATTTGATACAAAATCACAGCATCAAGGCTGTTACACTGTGTAACAACCAATGTTCCCTCTAAGCTGTGGAGTCTTGTGAGCAAAAATTCTACTTTGTGAGCTACTGGCATTAAAGTTGTGAGCGAGTGACTTGGCTACTGCATAAATTAGTTTGCTCTGGAGCCATCCTTCCTGAGCTAAGACAAAAATGTGTGAGCCAGAAGCTAAAAAACTGTGAGCTAGCTCACACTAACTCAGCTTAGAGGGAACACTGGTAACAGCCTTCATGCTGTGTTTTTGTATCAAACCTGCTTTCACTGTTGTTATTGTTATATATTTACACCACCTGGATACTGGCAACCCTATGGGTAGTCCAGGTGCCTCAGGTAACAATCCTGAAACAAAAAGAAAACTCTGTAGAGGTGAGCAGGACATTCTCAGTTTTCACACTGGGGTCCATACCCGTGTTTTACGGAGTGTTACAGGACACTCGTGTACAGCATTTACTATTGGTGTGAACATGCCAGCTGAAATGAATGTGTATGGGGCGCGTGTGTGAGAGAGAGAGATCTTAACTCTCCTGTAACAAATAATGTAAACTGAGTTCTTGTAAAAAGTGGCAACTTTGCAACAGAAGCGCTACCTTGAAATCACACACCTGGAGCCCACGCACGACACGAATAACAACTTCCTATGTATTGCACTGAATGCAGATCACCTCCTGAAAAGCCCCAAGGCCTAAAGAGGCAAACAATTGTTCTGCTTCCTTTGAGAAAAATAATTCAGGCTGTGACTTGGCGCGCTCCCAAATAAGAGAAGCCCCAGGTGCTACTGCTTATTCAGCCTTCTTCTGAATGGTTGTTTAAAAATCCCAATTGCTTGTGCAAGGATCTTGAAAATAGGGTGGGGGAAGGGTGGGGACCCTTCTGAAACATTTATATCCTCAACAGCCTGGGGGGATGGGTTTGTGTCTGCTGAGTTATCAATATGCCTTCTATGCTCGTGTTTCCATTTCTTAAAACACATTTCTTCTGACAAATCCATTTTGGTCACCATAACGAGCAGATAAACAAGGGATAGCATTGGAAAGCTGCAGAGTAATTGGAATAAAAGACAGTACTCACCCCCCCCAAGCATTTTGAGTGTCAAAAAGTATGCCTCTATCCTTGAAATACGCAAGCCGTATGCATAAATAAATAATCCCCTGAGTGAAAGCGCCACAGACTTCAGCCATGCTGGAGGGAGAGAGGACGAAAATCAATTGCTCCTGACTATTGAAGATGCACAATTATTGGGTGTTGTAATTAGATAATGAAAGACGTATTCCTAATAAATATGTCTTATAGTTTCAAGGGGCCAAGTTTAACCAAGTCTGAGTGTTTCTCGGAGTACACAGGTAGGATTGCAACCAAACAAAAAGAACCAACTCTTTTGTGGGACCAACGGCGCCATTTGTTTTCACTACCAAATATGAGATGATATTACATGGTGCAAGACTTTCAGTAGATTCAGATTTATTTTTTTCATCTCAGAGAACTGTGAATGTCAGAACTGGTTATACACATACATTTTCCAGAAACAATTTCATAAGCAGTGTTGAAAAGAACTGTAGTGCCATACATGAAGTATCCTTTGTTTTTCGTTTATGTAGCTGCTGGATCACTTCAAAAAGTCATTCCACTAAATACCTCAAATGTCTAAAAGGCTTAAAAAGCTGGGCATTTTGCAAAGCATGAACATCTGATTTGAAAATCCTTCTTTTCATTTGATAAGCAAGGAGGTGAATGAATGATGTACACAGGGCTTTTTTTCTGGAAAAAAAGATGTGCTGGAACTCTTAAGAGAGAAATGAAGGAGAAACACATGGGATTCTTTGAAACAATATTACTTTCATGCACTACAGACTTACATTAATAGAGGTGTGCACCCCCCAAAAAATCAATATTTTTCAAGTTCGGATATACTAAACCCCCAAAATATTGGCATTTGCTGATATTCCCAAATTCCAGTATAGGTATATACTGGGACTTGGGAATTATTGATATTGCCAAATCTATTTGGCTCAATTATACCCTATGGGGACCATCCCCATAGGGTATAACAATCCCCTCATTCATGCTCCCATCATTGAAAGGAAGCAAGCAAGGAGTTAGCCTCTGGCACGACTTCAGAACTGTGGGTTAAAGTTAAATCCCCTCGGAGTCACCTGCAGGTGGCACCTTCATTCAAGCAGACCCAGCTGAGCTCGAGAAGCAGGAGAGCTAGAGGGTGAGTGATTTGCTTTCAGCTGAGATGATTTAGCTGGGGACTGTGAGGGACTGTGTTTGGGAGTGGTGAGTCAGTTGTTGCAGAGTCCTGCTGTGAGATAGGGGAGGGTCATTGTTTGACTATAATTGAGTGCCTGGGTGAATTTGAATAGCTGTTGGCCACGCCCTCTGCTGGGGGAGGCTTCTATTTAAGGCTGCACCTTGCCAGAGGCATGAGCCAAAGGGCTCTCGGCATAAGGACTCTGGCCCAGGAAGAGCCAGAAAGCCAGAACCCTAGTCTCCTTGGGTTCCCAGTGAGGGAGTGTGTGGAACTGCTCAGCTATGAAGTTCACTTGAGCAATCTGCCTACCTCTTAAGATTGTTGTAAATATAAAATTGTGACATATGTATGTGTATATATGAGTATGCCTTTAAATGAGCCTTCACAAACTAGTGTCTGTTTCCCCTTTCAAGGCCTGTATGATAGGGACCTCACTTAGTTCTAGTTCTGTGTTTGTAGGTTGTAGTTGTAAGTGTGTGTGAAATAATAAAGAAGCCTGTTGTTGAAGCTGCCAGAGACCGATTTCCCACTAGCCACTGTTCCGTCCTTGCTCTTCCTTTCCCCCCAATTCTACATGTCAATTTCCCACTACTTGCTGCGCAGCCACATTTTGCCCCACAGCTTCACCCGAGAAGACGCGGGGCAAATCGGGTGAATCTGCAGGGCAAAATGTGACTGTGCAGCAAGTAGTGGGAAATTGACTCATAGAATCGGGGGAAGTGTACAGCGAGGACAGAGCAGTGGCTAGTGGGAAATCGGTCAGAGTCTTCTGTGTGCTAACTGGAAAGGCAAACTTACCTTACACACTCAACAACAGAGGATACTACAGAATTGGAGTAGGCTACTATAAACTCCTGGGGAGTGTAGCGAGATGAAGAATATGGACATTTACTTGATGGGATGGGAACAGGTATCTTTAATGTCTTTTCTTTCTGTGAGGCTCTCCTTTCTCCAGCTGCAATGGCCTTCCTTCTGCTGTCTTGCAAAGTTTCATACCAGTCTTCCACAGCTTCAGAATGGGAAGAGGAGGGGTTGCAACTCCTTGTTTCTCATTCTACCAGGGATGTCAGCTCTCCCAGATCCAGAGCAACATCCGCCTCTCTCTCCCACGGTTGTTGCTGAAGTATGCCATCTGGAATCATAGAGTAGGAAGGGACCTCCATGGTTATCTGGTCCAACCCCCTGCACAATGCAGGAAATTCACAAATATCTCCCCCCCCCCATACACACAGTACCCCCTGCTCCATGTCCAGAAGATGGCAAAAAACCTCCAGGATCCCTGACCAAAATGACCTGGAGAAAAATTGCTGCCTGACCCCAAAGTGACAATCAGCATTTCCCTGGGTGTTTAAGAAAGGACCATGAGAACTAAGCACTGAAGCAAACCTTCCTGCCCTCCTTCTCATGATCGGCCTAGCTTCACAGAATCAGCGGTGCTGTCAGATGGCCATCGAGCCTCTGTTTGAAAAACTGCAAAAAAATGAGAGCCCACCACCTCCTGAGGAAGCCTGTTCCACTGAGGAACCCCTCTAACTGTCCGGAAATTCTTCCTAATGTTTAACTGAAAACTCTTCTGATTTAATTTCAACCTCTTGGTTCTGGTCCGACCTTCTAGGGCAACAGAAAACTACTCTGCACCATCCTCTATATGACAGCCCTTCAGGGAACTTGAAGATGGTTATCATATCATTTCTCCATCATCTCCTCTCCAGGCTAAACATGCCTAGCTCCTTCAGCCTTTCCTCGTAGGACTTGATCTCTAGACCCCTCACTAGGCCCGTAGCTACAGTGGAGCATTTCGGGGCCCAGCCCCCCAACTTCCTACCAAGGACCTCCCGACTTCCTTTTTGGCCCAGACCCCCTGACTTTCTGGTAAGATGCAGCAACCACCATGAACTCCCCCACGCTGCAGTGGCCACCGCCTCTCCTTGCCTTCCCCCTGTGCTACACCTTTCTCCCCTGTGCCACACCTATCAGGTTAATTAAATTACATCTAATTGAATTAGCCAGTGCCCCCCCAGGAATTTAAATGCCCCCTGACTTAGAAATTCCTGGCCCCTCACATTCCAGCTTATCTATATCCTTCTTAAATCGTGGCTCCCAAAACTAAACATAATACTGTAGGTGAGGTTTAACTAGAGCGATACCATCATTTTGCATGATCTGGACACTATACTTCCATTGATAACATTTGCCTTTTTAGCTACCACATCACACTCCTGACTCATGTTCAGTGAATCGCCTGCTAAGACCCCTAGATCCTTTTCGCACATACTACTGCCAAGACAAGTCTCCCCCATCCTGTAATTATGCATTGGATTTTTCCTACCTAAGTGCAGAAATGTACATTTATCTCCACTTAGGATTCATTTCATTTGTTTTAGGCCAGTTTTGCATCCTGTCAAGATCCTGTATCCTGACTCTGTCTTCTACTGCGTATGTTACCCTTCCCAATTTAGTATCATCTGCAAATTTAACAAGCATTCCCTCTATTCCTTCACCCTAATCATTGATAAAGATGTTGAACAAAACAGGTCCCAGGACAGATCCTTGAGGCACTCCGCTTGTCACTCCTTTCCAAGAGGATGAGGAACCATTAACAAGCACTCTTTGGGTGCGATCTGTCAATCATATGAAGCTATCTTACCCCACCCCTCTCTCCCAGCTACCCAAACCCAGTTCCTCTCAGCTGCTTCCCAGGGCAGCCTGGCTTGTCTGCCTCTAGGCAGCAGGAATATGTCATCCAGCCTCTGGGACTTGACCTGTATTCCCTGGATCCACCCTCCCTGGGAGTGAGCTGCCCACAATAGTGCTGAGCTGACTCAAGCTGATGAGTCCCTCATCAGGTGGCCAATGCGCCTTTCCTTGGCCTTGTTACACTGTGGCCTTTCTGGCAGACACTGGAGCATGATCTTGACCAGCGCCATCTTGGCTGCTGCTGGCTCTGACACAGTGATATTCATAGGTGGTAGACCCCACTGCCATAGGTGAGGGCCTAGTACAGTTGTGTCCCTTCCTGGGCCCCTTACCTCTGTACCAGGCTCCTGTGGCTGCAGGCGGGACTACACCAAGTCCAAGGCCAGCATGATTCTCAGATACTTTCTTTATACCATCCTTCACTTCTATACAGCAAAAGCTGGTCAGATGCTTGAAATTCCTCCATGTAGCATGCATTAATGTGTGCAGGCACATAGAGGCAGTCTGACCTGAAATGTATAGTCCCCATGGTGATTCAAATGGCCACGAGGGCATATTTTTCAACGGAAACATTTCCATTAAGCACTGTTTGACAGCTGCACTTATATGGTGTTTGGTGAAGTGTGACTTCTTCCATGTAGCTGTGAATTCAAGAGGATGCATCACTTCAAAGGTTTTCCAGCATCTGAACCAGCCCCAATTTTTAAGAAAGCCTTTTTAATTGGTGTTTCATCTTGGATCTTTTTCTCTTACTGCTAAAGAAGTCATACTGGGGCTCAGTCACGGCTAGTACTACAATATCTTGTCCCTATGTAGAATAAGGAGGGATTAGCCTTATGGCAGGCTGGAATAGCTTTGTTGTAGGGGGAAATCCGAAACACCTGTTAGTTTAAAAAACCAAGACACTACAGGGAGCGGAAAGACAAAATCTATATGTAACAAAAAATAAATAAATAAGGGAGTATTGAAAAGAGAAAAGATGCACAAAACGATGGGTCTGCTGGGATGGAAATAGAAAGTAGCTTTATCAGAGCGTTTTAAAACAAACAAACCTGAATGATTTGGCTAAGCTTCAATATTATTATTCTCATTAATACACTTTCAAAAAAAATTGCAGAACTGCATCAAATGGGGGTGGTAACTGTGTCATTCATTAGAAGACACAATTTCTTTTGTGTTTTGCATAAAGCAGATAAACAGACCCTCCATGCTTAACTTTAGGGATTAGTAGATTCAGGTGGGTAGCCATGTTGGTCTGACACAGCAACAGGGACACAAAAGCTTATACCTTTTATTGAACTTTTGTTGATCTTAAAGGTGCCACTGGACTCAAACACTGCTTTAGTGATAAGTGTCCTGATCCAGGGGTGGTGGGAAGGAATGCATTAGACTTCACTGAAGTCCCTCCCTTCCCCAAACTCTTGCCCTCCCAAGGCCTTAAAACCGACGCCCATCTCCAGATATTTCCCAGTACCTTAATCTTCTTGCCAGGTGGGCAAATTGCTATTTCTCTCCTTCCTATTTGTCTCTATAAATGGAGGGTTATCTCCTCTTTCCACATCGCAAGATAATTTTATGTCCTGGTTCCCACCAGAAGCTGTGACTTCTCTGGTGCCAGGGTGTCCTGTGTATTAATCAGAGCATCCTAGGCTGTGGTCACATGTGCCAGATAACACGGGGGGGGGGGAAGCAAGGCTATTTGCTCTGTAGCAATTTGACCTGAATTTGCGTGATCACACGGTCTGTGGGAGCTGCGGGGGCAGACACCACTGCATGATCAGATGCAAACCACGGGTGAATCTGTTTGTTATTTGCTGGGTGTTTCCGATGCACTTAAACGGGGGATGAATGAATTGCATCTCCACAGTGAGGGCTTCCTATGGCAGTATGTAATGATGCACATACTGGGAAGGGGGTGGCAGCACAGAGTCGGGATGGCCTTATCAGACCATCCTGATGCCACGAGGGTGCTCTGGCGTGATCACACAGGGGAAAGTCCATCCATGGCCTGTTTGATAGTGGACTTTCCCTAGTGTCTTTTAACTCTGCTCTTGTGGCGGAGCACAATGGGTTGCCAACAGGTGCTGGACTCTGGCCAGATGTTCACGTCTGATCACACTTGTTAAATCTGCGCAGCATTTGCGCCTATGACACGGCTAATTGTGCATGTGATCACAGCCCTAGATTCCTTTATCATAACAATAACTAATCTACAAGATTCAGGCAACAACACTTGTGTCCAGCTTGAACCGGGGCCTAGCCCACTCCAGCCTTCATTCAGAGAGTTGTAATAAACTGGTTAAACCTGCAAACAGTTGTTTTCTGCTGTGTCCTAGTTCTGCAGCAACTGCTGAAATTGCAGTAAGTTGCAACAAATAGGTGCTCAGCAGCTCCAACAGTCACATGTAATCCAGCACACACAAAATCAAATTTATATACCAGCTGGGTGAGCAGAGATGATGAGGAAAATGCTACAACTGCAGCTGGAATACCGCTGCAACAAAGGGAACTGCATCCCTGCCAAACAACATAATTATTATACCCTCTTCCCTGTAAAAGATTGTCTGTATTAGCCAGAATAAACGGAATTGATGAAATACTTTGGCATAATTATTCCATCCAAGCACACCAACACTTTGGTTTTTATTCATTTTACTGCTATACCTTTAATATAGGAAGGGTCATTGGGAGCAGGAAAGAATTTATAGCAGTAACTTTCTATTGGAAATCCTTTTTCAGATTAAGTTTTCATTAGGAACATGACTGATAAATTTCATTCCAGCAGTTCAATAAGGGGGACAAATGAATATTCTCTCTTATCTGCACCAGCAGCATGCAAGCGATAGACAGGGGGGATAGGTGAAGCGAGCACCGCATCAGGAGCATAGTCCCACTAGATTATAAAAAGCACATCAGCTTTTAAAGTTGTTGAAACAGAAAATGTTTTAAGAAGCTTTTGTAACGTGGAAGCAAAAAGAGTCCATAGCCCGCTTCAGACCATTTTTTAAAAAAAGTTATTCATTTAAAATATTTATTTGCTACCTTTCTTGAAGATTGTTCAAGACAGCTTACAAAAAGAGGTCAAGTGGCATCAATAAAAAGACGTAAAATAGGTCTAAACATTGCAAACGAGTTAAAAGTATAAATACTGATTCACCTACTCGTCCAAGAAATTATTTAGAAATTCCAATAATGAACATGTTGTACAAAACCTATGAAAAGCCCTTAAAAACAAACAGACCAACCCCTTCTTTTCCTTGATGATAAGTAAAGATGGTACCCTCCTCACATCCTTAGATCCTGATTCAGGAAACAGTATGCCTAATTTTATGCACAAAAGTGATTTCATTCCAAATCAGTTTCGACACCTATTTTTTCTAAAACTATCACTTTAGGGTTCAATATGGGGAAAGTTAAGTATGTGCTTAAATGCACCCAGAAGTCAATGGCAGGTAAGTGCTTAAAAGTGTGCTTAAATCAAATTGATTTCAATAGGAGTAGAGCAAGGATTGCATCCATAGTCCTCAGTCATTGCTAGTCCTATTCATTCCTCCCCCCCCCCAAGATTTAAAATAATACTAAAAGAGGTACAGAGGACCAGATGAGCAACGCCCTAGTATCTTAACAGCTACTTGAACAAAATCTCTGTACACCATGCTGGAGGCATTTAAACCATCATTTTGAATTCCATTTCTTCAGCAGTTTCAGGATGGAAATTCAGTCTATAAAAAGGGAGGCTAGGAGCTGGGAGAAAAATTGACTCAGGTGCTTTCACACACTCTGAATGTGCACTTTAAATCTGAATTTTACTGTGTGAAATGGCAAAATCCACTTGCAAATAATCTCTAACGCGCATTCAAAGTGGGTCGGCAGTATATTATATAGGGTGTGTGAAACTGCCTCTTGTGCAAATCCCCACTCTGCCATGGGAGTTTGCTGAGTGACCTTGGGCCAGTTATACACTCACTAACTTAGGGTCATTGTGAGGATAAAATGAAGGACGGGAGAAGGATATAAGCTGCCCTGGGACTCCATTGGGGAGTAAGGTAAAAGGTAAAGGTAAAGGTTCCCTTGCTCGAAAGCCAGTCGAATCCGACTCTAGGGTTGCAGTGCTCATCTCTGTTTCAAAGCCGAAGAGCCAGCGCTGTCCGAAGACGTTTCCGTGGTCATGTGGCTGGCATGACTAAACACCAAGGTGCACGGAATGTGCACAATAAATAAATAATAAAAGAAGATGCAAAAGAAACTCTTGTTTGTTCAATGTCGCTAAATGTTTGGTCACGTAAGGTCCTAATTGTGCATATTGTACTATTTGAAATTATTGAAGCTATATTTAGGGCTATAATGGTTTTTAAACTAATTTGTAATAAATACATGTATTTTTGATAATTTGTAATATTGATGTTGTATATGTATTAATTTTCCCATTGGGCCCCTTAATTTGTATCCGCTTAAGCTTTCAGGTTCTTAATTAGCTAAACATTTGGGGGCAGACACCAGGATTTTAAAATCCGTGGGGCTTTTATTAAGGTATATTAAATGTGTGGGGAAGGGGTGCAACTGGATTTGGAATTAAGGACTATAAGAGACTAGTCACTATAAGACTAGGGCCAGTAATCTAGCCTCAGTGTCTGTTCCTGGGTCCTGGGAAATCTAACTCTGGTATACACAGGTTTTGGTCCCATAATTAATGCCTGCTGCCATTTAATATTCATAATTCCCCACATCTATTAATAAAATAAGCCAATTTGGCTAACATACAGGTCTTCAGGAGCAAGCTGAAACTTTTCTATTCTGGAGTACCTTTCAGTTAAACTGACTGAGAGATACCACCTCTTCATGGCACTGCACCTGATATTTTATGGTGTGTTTTTTTTAAGTTGACACTAGATGTTAATTGGATTTGATAGTCTGAAATTCTGGATTCATAAGCTGTTAAATTGATAGCTGCCTTGGGGGCTCGCCAAGGTTGAGATGTTAGAAGAACCTTAACGTTTCTGTTTTTCAGCAGAGTTATGTACTTCTATGTCCATTGAAATCAATGGGTTTAGAAGGGTTTAACTATGCTTAGGATGACACTGTAACAAGAGAAACCACTCTTGTGGTTCGGTGTGGGAGAAAGAAGCAGGGTCGATCCACTTGGCGCTGGCGACCTGGCGCCATTGGCTTGAGGGGGCGCGAGTTCCGTTTGAGGTTTGGTCTGATCATAAAAACCTCGAGCTCCTCCACTGCCCCCGCTCATTGAACGCCAAACAGCTATGCTGGGCCGATTTCTTCTCTAAGTTCAACTTCACTCTACACCATTTCCCCGGTAAATCCAACTCGCTAGCTGACGCACTATCACGCCTCCCACAACACGACAGTAAGAGGGAGGAGATTCGTGACTCTGTGTTCACGCCTTCCCAATTGGGAGGAGCAGTAACCACTCATAGGCAAGCAAAGCTCTCCCCCTTCCCTACCCCTCCCGCGGATGACTGGGCTGCAAAATTCTCTACGGCTATGTCCGACGCCGACAGGGAGGAGGTGGGGGGGGAAGTCGGAGTTACACAGGATGCACGGGGCTGCTGGCTGAAGAATGGCAAAATGTTTGTTCCCCATTCCCTGAGGGGGGAGGTTATGAGCTGGGCACACGGATCGAAACTGGCGGGGCACACGGGGTTTGTCAAATCACTCCAGCTTTTACAAAGACAGTTCTGGTGGCCTGGGCTACGCAAAGACATTTCCTTGTTCACCTCTGCATGCCAAACGTGCTTGATGAGTAAACCTAGGCCAGGTAAACCTCCCGGAGCACTGCAACCCCTCCCCACGCCGAATCGACCATGGGAAGTGATTTCAATGGACTTTATTACAGATCTTCCCCCTAGCGGAGGGAATACTGTTATTTGGGTTGTTGTGGATCTTTTTACTAAACAAGCCCACTTTGTCCCGTTTGCATCAATCCCTTCGGCCAAGAAATTAGCCTCAGCATTCCTCCAACACATAGTGAGGCTCCACACTTTGCCAGCTAAAGTGATCTCAGACAGGGGGGTGCAATTCGTTTCTCATTTCTGGAGTGAACTTATGTCACTGCTTGGGGTGGAGCGGGGGTTGGCAGTGCGTACCACCCGGAGACTGATGGACAAACCGAACGTGTCAATCAAACCCTTGAACAATATTTAAGGTGTTTTACGAACTTTCAACAGGACAATTGGCATGCCCTTTTACCTTTGGCTGAGTTTTGTTACAATAACACTCAGCACTCTTCTACGGGCATGTCTCCATTCAAGGCGGTCCATGGCTATGAGACCCCACCATTGCCGTTTTTGACTTCTCCCGACCTCCTGGCGGGAGATGCTGGTGACTGGTGCAAAAAATTGCAAGCGGCTTGGCCGCTGTTATCTAAAACTCTTGACAATGTGAAGGAGGCATACAAAAACCAGGCTGATAAAAAACGCAACCTCTCCTGGATCCCAAAATGCGGGGAGTTTGCCTACCTTTCCACTCAAAACTTACGTGGAATACAACCGAGCCGTAAACTCGGCTGGAAATTTGTGGGACCTTTTGAAATTATGCGAGTAATTAACAATGTAACTGTGGAACTTGCTTTGCCTAAATCACGAAAGTCTATTCATCCTGTTTTTCATGTAAGGCTCCTACGCCGCGCGCCTGAGGAGAACAAATGGAGACCGCGACAGCCCACCCCACCTCCGCTGCTGGTGTGGGGGGGAACCACACTATGAAGTTTCACAGATTTTGGACTCTAAAATCTCTCGCAATCGCTTGTTTTATCTGGTTGAATGGACGGACTTTGGGCCTGAACAGAGGGAGTGGGTGAGGGCGGAACATGTTCTGGCCCCCAAGATGATCCGTGCTTTTCATAAATTGTATCCCCACAAGCCAAAGGGATAGATTTGTTATCAGGAGGGCAGAATGTCAGGTAGCCCTGCCATGATGGATGGAGAAGGGAGGGCAGATGGGCTTTTGTTTTGTGAAGGGAGGGTGGATGGGACTGAGGGATGTTGATTTATGCACCTGGAGTGTTCGAATGGAATGTGGGGAGCTGCCTCGACTGCCTGGCCGTGCAGGCCGTATTTTACCCAGACCTAACACACTGACCTTGGAGGAGACAGGCTGTTAGCTTCCTATCACTTTCAAAAGCAACAGCTAGGCTGGGAAAATGGGGGTGGCGGGAACTACATTAATTATCTCTGTCTCCAGTTCCCGCGCACGCGCTATGCTTCTATTGGTGGAGGGGGGGGTCCCCATTCTCCCCCCTTCTGGTATAACTGCTTGCTTCATGTAACCAAGGTATTCTTAACAATGCTTCTGTTCCAGTAACCTACTATTGTAGCTTAAAATAAATACTATTCTTGCTTCAATGAACAAGGACTGGTGTTTGGCTGACTAAGTTAAGGACTCTGACAGTCTAAGCCTGAACCTGGCCCCGTGTGGATTGATAGACACAAAGAATGGGGCCAGGTACATGCAAGACATTTTGCTACAGACATAGAATAATACTCAGAAAAATACCCCAAAAATCAATATAAGTTATTGAAGCTGATGATGGTGGGTAGGCAAGGAAGAGGAGGGAGAGAGGGGCAGGAGGAGCTGAGCCACTGACACACCTTGACACTCCAAGAGCCAGGTGGGTGAAGGTTGTGGCACACCAGCTGGAGAGGGGGGAGCCAGAGTCACTGCAACCACCATGCTCTCCACAAGCCAGCCTCCCCAGCAGCCCTGCAGTCCTCAACCAGAAAAAACAGCAGCAGGACTATTTGTTTTATGTCCCCAGTACCAAGTATAGTACGCTGCTGCTTCCTTTGGCTGGTCCTTCCTGCCCTCCACAGCTAGACTTGCCAACTTCCAGGCGGGGCCTGGAATTCTCCCAGAAACTCCCATAATTACAACTGATCTCCAGTCTACAAAGATCAGTTCCCCTGATAAAATGGCTGCTTTGGAGGGCTGGCTGTATGGCACCCTCACTGAGCTCCTTCCCTTCTCCAAGCCCCACATTCCCCAGGCGCCATCTCCAAGTGTCCAGGAATTTCCCATCCTGGAGTTGGCAACCATACTCCAGTCCCTCCTCTGCCTTCATTTGTGCCAAGACAAAGAGACCTGCTTTCTCTGTGCACTCCTGCATCTGTCCCTTGAACTCTTGGTGGGTGCGGACACAGTAGAAGGGGCTCGTGGAGGAAGGGGACACAGAGGGCTGCTCCCTCACAACCTTCGATTTGGCTGGCTTGGATTTTCCCCACACAAACGGGTACCATGGGTCAACCATCTGAGGGATAAAAAAAATGGGGAAGAGAATTTCAAATGAATTATTGGAAAATCAGTGATTTTCTAACAAGAACAACACGTTATTGGCATACTTAGCCTCGGAAATTCACAGGTCAAATAGGAGAAGGTATTTTCCCATCGGTTAATTCAAATTTTTAAATTCAGAAGCTTTTACCTACTTATAAGTTTTACCTACTTATAATGAACTCCGTTTCCTTAAATAAAATCATCCTAAACTTATAATCCTTTCCATAATAGCTAATGAGCATTTTTATAGTAATTTATTAGGGTCGCTAATTGTCTGGAGAAAAAATGCCCGGCCCCTTCAATAGAAGCTTAATGGGATATTGCTTACTTTGTGATGTTACTTACCCCCATACCATTAAAAACTCCAGCTTCCCATTTCCACACTTTAAGCCTCTGGTTTTTGTTTTTGGGTTTGTTTGTTTTTTGTATTTTCCGTATGTGCATGTGCGTATAATTATGTGTGCAGCTGGAAGTCATGGCAACCTCTGGTGTCTGACCCCTACCGGGGGCCTGAAGGATATTCAGAGAGGTGGCTGAATAAAGCCTGCCCCTGCCTTCCAACTGCTGGTATTCCAAGGAGGTCTCCCATCCAAGTACTTGCCAGAGTCAACCCTGCTTAGCTTCTGAGATCTGATTGCCTGGGCTATCCAGGTCAGGGCACTTTAAGCCCCGGTTAAAGGGACAGGGCATTTTTTTCTATGCCTGTTGGCAGCTCTCTAATTCAAGCATGATAAAGATGATAATGATCTGGAGTCTCCATCCTGAGAAGGGCTGTAGCCAGTGATGGGGCTTTAGGGACAGAGCACCCCACAATTAAGGCAGAGCCCCACCATGCTGGGTTGAAGTCACCATAGCAGGAGGAGTGCCACTCCATGCTACCACTGCCCGCTGCCTCCTCTACCAGGACACCAGCAGCCAAGACTCACGTCTTGCTCCCCACACCTTCCTTGTGTAGCAGCAGCAGCAGACAGCCAGGCCCACTCTCCTCTGCCTCTTCCCCTGGTCTGCACAGCTCACCCAAGCTTTGCCCTCGGAGGCTGCCCTCTGTGGTGCCCAGGCAAGTCTTCTACCCCCAAGTCAGGTCCCCATTGCCAGCAGCACCTGTGGGGGAAAGAGGAGAGGCCCCCAGAAAAAAATCCTGGCTACAGTGCTGAGCCACAGGGTTCTTGAGCAGGCAGAACTGGAGAGGTCAGGATGATGTAGTATGGAGCACTACTACTTTTGGACTGCTAGCTCTCAGTGATGTTCTAACTAGAAACGTTCTGGTCCTGATTCTTTAAATGCAAGCTGTAATCACACAAATCAAAAAGACTGGTTTCCCCCCCCCCATAACTCTAAGGCAGAGGTCAAAACACATGTCAAGCAAGGCAGTACATTCATCAGCCCTACTTCGGCTATGGTCAAGAAAGGACTAAGAATAGCCAATGGCCATGATGTTTCAAAGAACTGCTGAGATGCAGGGTTTAAAAGGCCACAACAGACTTTTGTGAGATGAGGAAAACACTGGACAAATGAGACACTGTCTTTCTTTATGTTCCACAAATCTGCGGTCTGAATTCCTTTGCCCAATAAAGACAATCAGAATGAGTCCAGATGAGGAGGAAAAACAGAATTTATTGCAATAAACACCAGAGCAGAGCAGAGCCGAAGCCCACTAATCAAGCTGCTCTGACTCCATCAGGGTGGTCAGAGCATTTATACCCCTGCTGACGCGCAAAGCATGTCCTGATACATACACAAAGCTGTTGGCATAGGTAAAAGCATCACAAGAGCTAAAGATCAGGTTGGCATGAATCCATTGGTTAAAATCTGTGACGCAGCATAAAATGTATCACGCCTGTGTGCTGAACCATTTGAATCTGGCTGGCTTCAGGACTCCCTCTTGGCTTGGTTTGGTGTACTGGTTAAGTGCACGGACTCTAATCTGGGAGAACCGGGTTTAATTCCCCAGTCCTCCACTTATACCTGGCTGGATGACCTTGGGCAAGCCATAGTTCTGACAAGAGCTGTCCTTGAAAAAGAGCAGTTTCTGTCAAGAGCTCTCTCAGCCCCACCTACCTCACAGGGTGTCTGTTGTGGGGAGGGAAAGGGAAAGAAGTTTCTAAGCTGCTGTGAGACACCTTTGGGTAGTGCAGGACGGGGTATAAATCCAATCCCTCCTCCTCCTCCTCCTCCTCCTCCTCCTTCTTCTGCTTCTTCTGATCACTGAAATGTTTGCACTTTTAATTTCGTTGTACTATGTACAATGACAATAAAGTATATTCTTCTTCTTCTTCTTCTTCTTCTTCTTCTTCTTCTTCTTCTTCTTCTTCTTCTTCTTCTTCTTCTTCTTCTTCTTCTTCTTCTTCTTCTTCTTCTTCTTCTTCTCTTCCAGTGCTAGCAAAAGCAAGAAACACACTGCTTGTGTAGATAAAATAAGAATGGAATGTGGCAAGGATGCTTCCTCCCAGATGCCTGCATTGTTGAGCTGACTTGTTATCAGCCAGGCCTGACTATATTTCAGCAGCAAGTCTATATTTCACCTCTAACATGTGTCTCACATTTGCAACTAAAAATGCTAGGATTGCATTTCTGAGTCCTCCAAAACTCAGTCTTCTTTGCTAAAAGCAGGGAAGCTGTGAATTTCAAACAGAACCTGAATTAAAATTTTACCATGCTTCAACTATTTGTTTAAATGCAAGGTGAAACCCCTCATTGGATGGTTTTGTTCAGATCAAATGCCAGTTCTGCATTGTGCCCACAGAGTAACTAGTTCTTCAGGCATTCCTGCATGAGATGCTTCATATGCTACAAGGTTATGAACATGTGAAGGCAGTCTATCAAAGCGGCTCTTTGTTAGGGATGAGCACAAACTGGCTCATGAACTAAAGTTCATCACAATTTTTGGCCAGTTCATGGTTCGTGAAGCAATGTTCGTGGCAGGGCAGTTGACACAAACTTTCCATGTACTTTCATGCTCTTCATGACAGTTCGTGAATGAATACATTTCCAGGCAGACTGTCTCCCCTCAACTAAAATGTTTACAAAACTTCAAGGCAACAGGTGAGTCAGAATTATCCAACATTGGAAACACCAATAGGGTCCCTCCAAAGCTTAACAGGCACTGCTGGTGTCCAGTAACAGAGTCCCCAACCTGCTCTATGGGATTAGAATGCTATGTATACCCTCAGTTCAGCTATGCAGCCTCTCCTCTGTTGGCTGTTGGCAGTTAGACAGAGAGGCAGGGAACTTTCTTAAAAGCAGAGCACATTCATTTTTTCCTGATTATGAACACATGTCCCCTGCTGGGGTTTGGGTGTTAGGTGGACTCAGGGCTCTAAGCCATCCCATCTCTCTCTTCATGCCAAGTGGTGGGGCTTAGGTTCTCATGCTTTGGCTGAGGACCACATTTTATACCCTCCTGATACTGAACTATTCTTCATTGTTGGGGTTTGGGGGTTAGGTAAACCCAGGGCTCATGGCCACTCAAGAGAGATTGGGCCAGAAGAAAGCCTTGCGTGACCAGTACTCCAAGGGATCAGCATCAGCGGGCTCAGGGGACTGGGTGAGGTACTCCCTCAGCATCACATCTGCTGAATCCTTCAGCATTGCATGCCTGGCACCCCCACCACTACTGACCTCCCAGTTCACTACCGACAACCAGTAATGGGGTTTCTCTCTGGTTTGGTTCTTTCAGGCAGAGGTGCTGGGCTGCAGCTCCTCCTCCCCAGTCTCTTCCACCCACTTTTCCATCTGGCCACATCTGTTGGTCTGTAGCCACTGCACTGCTTTCTGCATTCAAGTGAGCAATGCTGCCTTTTATCCGGGGGTAACAGATGGTTTCATGCAACAAATGGGCAGAGTTGATGTTGCAGGAGAAGAGGGTGACCAGTCACCAGCAGGTCTCAAGCAAGGACCACATCTTGAGGGGGGGGCAGCATCCCAGGTGGCCTTGACAGTGCTCCCCAGCCTCAAAGTATCCTTCGCCACCAGGTTAAGCATGTGCATCAGGCAGGTGATGCCATTGAGGCACGCACACTTCACCTCTGCCAGCATGTTGGTTCCACACAGAGGTCACTGGGGAGGGTGGAAATGTTTCCAAACTGTGGGTTCTCCACCCCCTACTCTCTGAATCACTACTATCAGAGTCCTTCTCTCCAAAGAGTGTTAGCAACTGATGCTATTTCTGGGCAGTGCTAACAACTCTTGTACCTCTGGGGTGAGCCCCAGGAACAGATAGGGGTAGGAGGCTCTAACCTGGTGACACCCTGCTAGGGCTGGGATCTAGTGGGTTGGCATGATGGGTTTGGTGCCCAGGAACTGTGGTACACAGGGGGTGGAGGACTTATCTACCCCACAGTGAGCATTCTTCAAACCCAGTTTCACCTTTATGGAACACAGATGTGTTCAAAGGAGTGGTGCGAGAGTATAAATGTGGGAGACCTTGTGGGGGGGTCCATAACTGGGACCCCAGAAATGTAACCTGCCCCAAACCTGGAGAGATTGTAGAGTAGTAGGAAGCAGAATGAGATTCCCTGTACATTTGAGGTGTGTAGCTTGCATGGTGTTCAATCTATACACTTTTGAACCTGCATATGACATTTTCCCCCAAAGCACTTTCCTGGCTTGACCTTAGTCCTGCTGGTTTTGTACTGTCACAGTTCTGCTGGGCTTGCAAAAAAGTTCCTACCTTCAGTTTCTATTGTAGAGATTCTCTGGGACTTTGATTGTGTTCTGCTGGGCTTCTATTGCCTCGCCTTTTTTTGTGTGTGTGTGCTGTTTCCCCCCTCTGTTGGAAACAATGGAGGATGGGGTACCTTCTTTTGGGGGGTGCCATAACTCAGACCCCATAAATCTAATCCTCTCCAAACATGGACAGTAGGTAGAGGAGAGTCAGCTGGAGATCCCTTGTAAGTTTGGTGTTTGTAGCACATTGGTTCATGAACTGGGTACACCACAGACCATGAACCAAACCACATTTTCCTGATTTGTGCTCATCTCTACTCTTCATTATTATACAGGACAAAAGTCACATGGTTCCCTACAAAATAAAAGATCTCCCCCACCCATAAAACAACTATTGCTCCCATGAATCAGTGTGAGAAACTGCAGAGTGATCCAGATCCAGACAGTTCTCCTTTCTGTGCCATTAATTATTATTGTCATTGCCTCAGGGAGACATCACAGGTTCACAGGGGGAGTTTTGTAGAAAATGCTCAGCAGGAACTCATTAGCATAATTGGCCACACCCAACACACCTTTTTACAGTTCTGCAGGGTCTGTAAGATGGAGCTCTTCCGCCAGGCTTTTGAGAAGGAGCTGCTACTACCACTATCACTACCATCACTACCATTACCACCATTAGTAGATCGGTGGGGTTGCCCTATGAAGAACAACTATGACATTGCTGTGGTCAGTACCGCTGGATGGGGCCGAGTAACAATCATGGGTTTAACCCTTTATTGGTATGTAAGATTCGGGGGAGTCCAGCTTGTTTAATGTGATTTCATCTTGTTAGATTTTGATTGTAACCACTGAGCATTTTTTTTGGAAAAATAATTTATTAAGTTTTCAGTGAATCACAAATAACTGAGCATTTTAATATAGATTGTTTTATCTTGTTTTTATGCTGTTTTATCTGTTGGCACATGGTGCCCTATTGTAAGCTGCCCTGAGCCCAGTTGCAGGGAGGGTGGGGTAGAAGTGCGATAAATAAATAAATAAACAGCAGAAACTCATTAGCATATTAGGGCACATCTCCATGTTACCAGAAGTGTGGTCATCCAGCCACACCCACTTTTTGCTTCTTATTCTGTTTACCTTGTTTGTTGTCGGAACCCAGGGGTTTTTTTGTAGCAGGAATTCCTTTGTATGTTAGGCCATGCACCCCTAATGTAGCCAATTCTAATGAGTTTCTGCCACTGGGTGTGGCTCATTATGCTAATGAGTTCCTGCTGGGCTTGGCCAACTTGGGAGCTAGCTGGAACTCCATTCCTGTGCCTTCCTGCCCAAAAATAGCCCTGCATGTTTATATGAAGTGTTAGGCTGTGGTCACACTGGCAATCGTGCTTTGTTCCCACTTTAATTAAATTTAAATCGGGAACATTTTTCTTCGGGTTGGGCTGACTAGATGCAGCCAGCCCCTCTCTTCCACCACCCACTTGCGTGCCACGGTGCCAAGTCCGTCCAGGTGATCTTGCTGGCCATAGGGCTGGCTCGGGCGGCTGCTGCTCCTGATGCCGCTGTGGGGGATGCTGCTGGTACTGCTGCTGCTGCCATTGCCACCATTGCCCCATGAAAAAAAGGCTCAGCCCTGCCGTCTCCACCATCCTCCTTGCCAGCCCCTGTCCAGGCTGCCAGAGCCCCCGCCTCTCGTTCCCACCTCCAGGGTGCTGTAAGCTCTAACAGTTCCAGAGGAAGGGGCTTCTGTGCTTCTTACAACAAATTAATATTATCTTTTAACAGAGAAATGAACATAAAATAATATTTAATAGTGGATTTATTAAGTGCATGTTTACTCAAGCCGGAAGCTTTAAAAAAAAAAAATGCACAAAGAGTGGTCAGATGGCCCTAATCGCAATCATTGCAAAAGATGGCTGTCTGGATGGGCAAAATCGCACATTCAAAGCACAAGTGCCAGGAAAATACTTGATTTTCCAGGAGGCAGGAAAAAACGGAACAATTGTGAGAGTAAGCCTGCTTCGGCACGGGAGGCAGATTGGCACATGTGAATGTGAAACTTACATGTGCGAGGGAACAGCAGCGAACCCTGATCAAAAGGACCATGTGATCACACCCTTAATGTTTTCTGTACGTATAGAACATGGTAAACAGCAGTTGAAGAGGCAGACAGGTGGTGGCAGACAGGTGGTGGGTGGATGGAAAACTGGGAAAGCAGTAGGATTGAGCATGTGCAATCATCTTCCCCCCCCATGATTGAAAATATATGAATGGTTTGAACATAAGCAAATGATTGAATGCCTGACCCTGCTGATTGCAATTGGCAAACAGACCACAGAGCTGAATCAGCAAGTAATCAACAGCCTCTTACATTTAAAAAAACATAGAAGGACAAATCAATGCTGCATTCTTAGGATGATGCTTAGGTAAGCCTGCTGGCTTTGAAGAGGAAGAAAAAGCAGGAAGTTAGCCTACAGAGATGAAGGGCAGCTACTTACCAGATAATTGTGTACTTGGGTTCTCATAAATAAGTACAACATGCATGCAATCTTCCCTCTAATTTCCTCCCCCCTACTGAGCAGAGTAGTTCATATCCTGAGCAGAATATAACTGTTGTAATCTTAAAATGGTCAAGGGGCAGTGCGAGACCCTGTGCAGTTCCAGATTGCTGCTGAGCAGGGCTTCCTGTGTTAAGGAGCAGCCACTCATGCACACAGCTGAGAGGGAACACTGTGATGCAGGTATTATACCATTAGTTATGACCAGTGTATAAATGTGACCTTCAGAAAACATACAGCCAGGATCCTGATGTTTTCCTGGTCTCCTCTTGGCTGCATCCTGAAGGCAAAAGCCTTGGATTATACATAGGCACTTTTACAATCAGAACAAATGTTGAACTCAGGCATCTGGTATCAGAAGTCAAGTATGAAATGTCTCATAAGATACGGCCCTTGTCTGAAAAATAAATTTGCCAAAAAATATCCATGGCCTCTTCTGCCCATGATGCAAAACACTGACGAAATGCAGCTGGCTTTTTAATACTCCACTGGTAAAAAATGTGCTACGATATCGGGTTGGACAAGGTAGTTTTGCTTGGTGCTCCTGCTCATCTCAGCTCCTGCTAATCAGTAATTAATGTTTCTTGTTTGTGTAGCATGTGTAAAGAATCAGACTTTTAATTACAGCTTCTGTCTAAATCAACCTTTTGCTGGCTTCGGCTGTTTACCCCCACTGATTCATGTAAAAGAAAATAGCAATTTGGGGAGGACTGATTCAGAGATTAACTAAAAGCAATTGCACACATTTCTCCTTTCCCTTCCTCTACCACAACACAGGAAAGAGGAATCATGGATCCCTCTAAGAGAGATATCTGTAAGTCCCAGAAGATTTTTGGCACTTGCATACATAGACTCACCATGAGTGAGATCTGTGAATCCCACCTCAGTCAATGCACTGGAAACAGAGGAATATTCCTTACCCACTTGCACATAAAGTTTGAAGCGGTCTTCTTGTTAGCCGGATTGCACGTTATTATTTAATAAAGATGGGGAATTATAATTATTAATATGCAATTGGCTTATCTATAGTACCTGACCTTTGTATACCAGAGTTAGAATTCCCAAGCACCCAGGAACAGACACAGAAATTGGGTGTCTAAAATAATGATTTCTTTACTAAATATTCTCAAACATACACACAATATAGCACTAAGGAAGCAGAGGAGATTGATGGGTTATAGAGGGGTGATACAACCTGTTCAGATGTGCAGAGGTCCATGGATACTGGCCTAAACTCAGAGAGTTCAGGGGTGGCCTGCCATTTTGGATCATGGCAGAAAACACACCGTCTAAGGCCATCTGCGTGCTGGGAAATAGGCACTGGTGTTAGCCCCAACGCCATTATGGGGCTTTGCTATGGACTGTTTGCTGTTGCCACACGGCCTGAGTGCTTGTTAGACTGTAAAATGGATGCCAAGGGAGAAGCCCAGAAGGAAGAAAAAAGCTGTCTTTTTACTCTGAGGGACTCCATTGCATACCTGCCGCATGTCACATACACAGATTAAGGGCCATACAGCAGACAAAGGACTTTTCCTCTGCCAGTCATTTGCATGAAAGGATTAAGTGCCTTCCCCACCCGAGCCATACACATGAATAGAAGAGCCATCAGCTACCTGGCCAGATCATCTGCCTGCCAGCCAGCTTCCTCTGTCCAGCCCCCAGGCCAGGACCATTAGTGAGTCAGATAATCCATTCAACTAGCCACCCAACACCTGGCTTCTATTGTTAAATCCAGACCCTGCCTCTCTGGAAGCCCATTGGTCATACCTAAGGTCTGCCTCTACTGACATCACACACCCCTGGGACTCATCATTGGTCCAGGAAATCTTTT
The DNA here is from genome assembly GCA_029375565.1 of Gekko gecko. Taxonomy (NCBI): domain Eukaryota; kingdom Metazoa; phylum Chordata; class Lepidosauria; order Squamata; family Gekkonidae; genus Gekko; species Gekko gecko. The sequence goes on along the minus strand of JAPDNY010000003.1, from coordinate 77,799,160 downwards.
GTTCTCACCTGAGACCAGCCCCCAGGGCCACCCATTGGGCTGCTTTGTCTTACAGTGGGTATATCCCAGCAGAAGCATGGCCTCAGACCGTGTGTCTCTGCCATGAGCTAAAATGGCAGTCCACCCCTGAACCCTCTGGGTTTAGGCCACAATCCTTCTTCATGGACTTCTGCACATCTGACAGGTAGTATCACCTCTCCATAAGCCATCAATCCCCTCTGCTTTCTTAGTTCTATTTTATGTGTGTGAATGTTTGAATACTGTTTGTGTGTTTGTGAATGGATAAATAAGGATTATATTCAGTAAAATAATATTTTATTAATTATACCTGGTCTCTGTGTCTTTTACTGGGAACCATTACAAAGCAGCAGCATTCTCTGTATATACAGGCGAGAACCCAAAAATAATAATAAACCAATTGCTATATTTAAAATAGAGCAATTTGGCTAACACTGGCAAAGAATGCAGGCCAATGGGTGGCCCTGGGGACTGGCCTCAGGTGAGAACAATAGATTACCTGGACTGATGGGTCCCAGGGGTGTGGGATGCCAGTAGGGGCAGACTTTAGGAATGACCAATGAGCTTCCAGAGAGACAGGGTCTGGATTTAACAATAGAAGCCAGGTGTTGGGTGGCTAGTTAAATGGATTATCTGACTCACTAATGGTCCTGGCCTGGGGTAGACAAAAGGTAGGAGCCGTCCCTGATTAGCATCAGGAAGGATTGCTAAACATTTGAATGATTGATTGGTTTATCCCGGTATCTTGAGGGACAGAGGCAAGAAAGACAAAGAATTTACACTTAGGACACAAAAGGCTGGGTGAGGTGCTGGAGAGTGCCAGGTGGCTTCTAAAGACTTACCTCTGGAACTCATTGTTATTCCATAAGCATAATCTCTGCTGGGTGGAGGGGGAAGACTGGAGGCTTGCTCTGAGGTCACCTTATGAAACCTGAATATGAAATCTTTTTGCAGACCACTTGCAGCCTGACTCTGTGGTTCAAGCTGAGAGTGCCTGGCTTTTTTCGGACTTCAGGTTAGAAAGTAGGGCACCCCTGTTTTGGGGCTACCCAAGAATAAAAGGCAGTGCCTCTGGTAACATTCTAACAGCCTGCATCTATATATGATTTCTTAGAAATTACAGCTTTTATAATGACAATTGCATCATTTCCCCCCTGCCCTGGGTTGAGATTGCTATTTCATTCTCTGTTGTATTTTCAAACCATATTCTTCCTGCTGGAAATAGTGGCCCCAGCCAGTTCAAGGTAATATAGTAGCCATGGGCATGAATCCAGGAAAGCATTTCCACAGGTGGAAAGGTTTCCACCCACAGAGTGCAATTTTTTGCCTTCTCTGTCCAGCTGCATCCCCAAATACCACTCTTGGAGGGTCCCATTGCCCCCCAGGAATAGAGTGGTTGGCATTTTGAGTTGAAGCAGGAGGGAAGAGGTGAGATAGTCTGTGGAAATTCTTCTGCTTGTAAAAATGCTTTACTGGATCCAAAGCTATGATCATAAAGCCATATATCCAGTCAAATTTGGCCAGTTTGGTATAGTGGTTAAGTGCGTGGACTCTAATCTAGGAGAACTGGCTTTGATTACCTACTCCTCCACTTGCACCTGCTGATGTGACCTTGGGTAAGCCATAGTTCTGTCAGAGCTGTTCTTGAAAAATAGCAGTTTCTGTCAGAGCTCTCTCAGCCCCACCTACCTCACAGGGTGTCTGTTGTGGAGAGGGGGAGGGAAAGGAGATTGTAAGCCACTCTGAGACTCCCTTGGGTAGTGAAGGGTGGGGTATAAATCCAATCTCTTCTTCTTCTATGTAACAATTTCTCAAAATCAATTGAGAATGGGATAGTGCTTCTGGAATCAGCATTGCCCTGAATCTGAAGGGGTGAACGTTAAGCACAGCAGAAAATCTAAGAACTGAATTATCTTGTTGCCAATCATAGCTGATGGATACCATAAAAATACAGAAATGGGAATTATCTTGGCAAGTATTTTGCTGGGCATTTTTTTTTTTTTACTTATAGTCTTCCATTCAAATAAGGTCTTCAGTGTGGCTTACAAAACCCTTTATACCTCTGTGATAATAATAGTAACAGTGAGAGCATCTGCAAAGATTTCATCTCAAGAAAAAAAAAATAACAATCTTAATTAAAACTCAGTTCACAGCTGTACAGATCAACCCAAGTCCCAATCAATTAACCACCAAATGTTCAGAAAAACAGGAGAGATGTTGCCTGGTATCTGAAAAATAGCAAAGCAACAAGCAAAGATATAGAGAAATCTGTACTGGCCCTTATGTATTGATCCCTGGTACAGTACCCAGGGGTGCTTGGTGATCACTTGCTTCTTGAATCATGGGAATGAAACCCAAAGAGTCTTAGAGGGAAACAAACAAACAAACTGAGAGATTCATGTCACCTCCTCCAAGCTTACTGATGAAAAAGTACTTCTCTAGGGTTGCTAACTGGCCAGGCACATTACAGCGCTGTGTCCTTGGCTTGGCCATCAACACAGAGTTTCCTAAGTCTCTGGGATTGAAAATCTTGGATGCACAGGGAGAAAATGCTCCCTTTTCATTGGAAACCAAATAAGTAAACATATCTTCTCCAAAGCAAAGAGCTAATGCCCTCCCCCATGACAGACACTTTCTTATTGACCCTGCCTGCCGTTGCAGACATTTTGTGATGGTGTGCTCTATTCTTTCTCAAAATTTCAAAACTGCTCTGTTGTCCAACAACATTAGGGATCTCTGCCCAACTCCATTTAGGAAATGTGTTGATGAATGTGATGATTAACATATACCATACCGAAGGGTGTAAGGTGGGTGCTTAATATGGTGGTACACCATATAATTTTTTGCTCCATTGGATGTCAGAAACATTAAAAACACATGACATGTTATTTAGGAGGAAGTGCTGGCTACTGACATGGCTACCATCAATGAGAGAAGGCTTTGAAGTTCAGGGCAAGGGTTTATGGAGAGTACTGGAACAAAGAGAAGAGATACTAGAGAAATATAAGGCTGTACTAGAGTATGATAAGCCTTTTGGTTTCCCAAGTGGCAAAATATGGTATGTAGGCTGGGCTTGCCTTGGGGTACATTTTATAAACTTGGTGATCTAGGTCCACTGCTGTGCACTGTTGACACTATTAGGGATGGGCACAGACCAGAAAAATAGAGGTTTGTATAGGGTTGTGGTTCATAGGCTTCATGGACCATGAATTTTCACTCACCTTTTTGTTTAATGGACCGGTTCATGGTTTATGCAGTTTGTAATTTCAGAATGTGTTAGAATGGCCCTCCCATGGACGTCCGGTTTTTCATGCGGTGGGAACAGTTGGCTCCAGGACTTGCTCCTGAGTAGCCACCAGACTGTAAGGTTTATAGCAGAGAACTCCATCGGGCTCCTCAGAGAGGAGCCCAAGCAGGGGGCTAGATTTGGACTCCCCGCAAGCGTCAGCAAATGCTCCCTTTTAATTGGAAACCAAATAAATAAATGTCTCTTCTCCAAAGCAAAGAGCTAAGCTTATTTCCAGATGTCTCGTCAGAACCCCTCCCTCAATTTATGTGTGTATGTTTGTTTATGTTGTGTTTGTTTCTTAAAAATAAAAATTGTACATTAGAATGGCCTTCCCACATGTGCTAGAGATGACAAACTCACAGTGAGTCTCCAATTGACTCTCCTCTGCCTGCCCTCCAAGTCTGATGGAAATTGGATTGCCACCCAAAACAGGTGTCCCCAGAAGAGTGCTCGCTGGGGAAATCACAGGTGCAGGTTCAGGAGTGTGTCAAACAGTCCCCCTGCAGGCTTGAAGCATCAAATTTGTGGCAGACCCCTCTACCTGCCCTCCAAATTGTGTGCAGATTGACTTTGGAAAGGGGGAAAGGAACCCAACGTGCAAAGAGGGAGAAGAGTGTGTTAAATGGCACCCCTGCAAGCTAGAAGCATAGAACTTGCAGCAGACCTCCCCGGGATGCCTGTCTACCTGCTCTCCAAGTTGTGTGCAGATTGGCTTTGGGAAAGGGGGGAAAGGTCCCTAGAGTCCACTGTGCAAAGGGGGAGAGGAGTGTGTCAAACAACCCTGCCCTTGGCAAGCTAGAAGCATCAAACCAGCAGCAGACCATACAAAGTCTGTTTGCAGATTGACTTTGGATTATGGCTCATCTCCAGATGGTGTCTGCTCCCATAGAGCAGAATGTGAGCTCTCTTATTGGCAGACAGAGCTGCCTGTCAAGCTTTGAAGGACTGGTATTGGGGTTTCCAGGTTTGCAGAAGGGCTGTAGAAGAACATCCTCCCTGGTCACCTTTACAATTAATGCCTTGGTGCCAAGTTGTCTGCCTCATGGACCACTCTCATAGACCAAACAGACCACCTGAAAATAATCATGGTCCATGGGCAGTCTGTTGAAAATGGACATGGACAGACTGGGCTAATGGCACACAAACTGGCCCCCCAGTCTATGATGAAATTAGGTCCATGGTCTGGTCCATGCCCATCCCTAGACACTATCATAGAATCACAGAGTTGGATGGGGCCATCCAGGCCATCCAGTTCAACCCACTGCTCAATGCAGGATCAGCCTAGAGCATCCCTGACAAGTGTTTGTCCAGATGCTGCTTCAAGACTGCCAGTGAGGGGGAGCTCACCACCTCCCTAGGCAGCTGATTCCACTATTAAACAACTCTTATTGTAAAAAAGGTTTTCCTAATATCCAGTCAGTACCTTCCCGCTTTTAATTAAACCCATTATTGTGAGTCCTATCCTCTGCTGCCAACAGGAACAGCTCCCTGCCCTCCTCTAAATGACAGTCCTTCAAATACTTAGAGCCATCATGTCCCCCCTCAACCTCCTCTTCTCCAGAATGAACATTCCCAAGTCCCTCAGCCTTTCCTCATAGGGCTTGGTCTCCAGGCCCCCGATCATCCTCATTGCTCTCTTCTGCACCCACTCTATTTTGTCCACATTATTTTTGAAGTGGGGTCTCCAGAACTGCACACAATACTACAGGTGTGGCCTGACCAATGCAGTGTACAGTGGGACTGTGACATCTTGTGATTTGAATGTTTGGTTATATATTACTCATCATTTAATTCAGTACTTAAAGATTTGATCCTAAACATGTGCATTGTTTCCATTTAATGTCTTGATTTCATTTCATCTGTGATAAGGTTTTCCCACACACACAATCAAGGCAGATTGCAGAGCTTTTCTGATAAATGGGATTGTGAAGTTAACATAATCCCACTCAAATAAATGTGATTAACTCTTTTCCCTTGCATTTTCCCCCAACTGTAAAACAATATGTTGTGTCCGCAGACCACTACGGGCCATCAGCGAAGGAGCCTGAGCTTGAGGTCCTGTGAACAATGGGACTAGGGCTCCTGGCTCCAGCATAGGGGAACCAATGGGAACGGCGGTGGGAATTCAAACCCGCCAATGGCACCAGGGCGCGTCCCCTGTCGCGTGTATATAGTTGGCTTCCTGGCCAGGTACCTTTGTCTCGTGTTTTATAATAGCGAACCATGCTGATCACTACATCATTGTCTGTGGTTTCATTATGCGTCTAACCCACTATACAACAATGGCGACGAGGGTGGGATCCTGCTGAGCGCTCCAGCCAGGCTGTCGGACAACGCTACCGAAGACTCGCTCCACCGCTCCATGTGCGTCATCCATGAGCACCACCGAGGGTGAATCCAGAGCTGTGTTGCAGCCGCCGACTAGCACAATGGCCATTGCTCCAGGATCTGGGCTGCTGCCACCATTCGACGCCTCCCAGCCCCAGCGATGGGGAGCCTGGGTTACGGGTTTGTGGCAAGCCTTCATGTTCTATCAGATCACGGACGAAGACCGAAAGAGAGGACTGCTGCTCTGCTCTTGCGGCCCTGTGATCGTAGAACTGGCCCAATACCTTCTCTCTCCCAAGAAGTGGAGGAGTGCATGGTCGATGAGATTGTTAAGGCCGTGCAGAACTACTATTCCCCAAAGCCATCGGAGATGACCTGCCACGTGGTCTTCCAGCATCGGAACCAGCAGGGCAAAGAAACTGCCACAGAGTTCCTCGGGGAGCTCTGCTGCCTGGTGGCTGACTGCGCCTTCAGAGCGTACTTGGATATGGCTCTCCGTGACTAATTCGTCGCGGGCCTCAGGGAGGAGAAACTCCGGTGCCGAATAATGGAGGCGAGAAGGTGACCATCGCCTCAGTGTTAGCCACTGCCACCGCATGGGAGAGGTCACACCCGGCCACCACCACTACTCACTGTGTGGCCTCCCCCAGAAACAGCAATCTTGACGACCCCGAGGTACACTGCACACTAGCACAGCATCACCCACCAGCACCGCCCACCAGCTCCGCATGCAAGCAACCCGGCTTGGCAGCGCAAGAGTGCGCCAGCTGCAGAGCACGAGAGGAAATCGTGCTGGTTCTGGGATGCTATATGTCGGGACTGCGGCCACATGGGCCACATCACAAGGGTATGCTGCTCCAAGCTATCCCACGCAGCGCAAAAACTGCCCTGCCGCAGGACTGAGGCACACTTTGAGTACTGTGCAGCCCCGGAGGAGGACCTATACCTACTGACCAACGCCCCGGCAGCCCGAGCACAGGTACTGAAACTCCCCAGTCAGGCCTCTACCCCAAAAATATACGTCCAGGTCAAAGTAGAGGGGGTCCCCTTACAAATGGAACTTGATTTGGGCTCCGCATGTTCCATCATTTCGGAGGCCACATTAAAGCAGATTTGCCCAAAGGGGGGCCCCCGCTTGCGGCCATCACCTGTGATGCTCATGGACTTTCAAAGAAACCGAGTGCCAGTGAAGGGGGTTGGGAGTTTCAGGGTGCAGTACCGTGGCTTCAAGGGCCACTTGGACTTGCTCGTAGTCGAGGGGGACCTAGTCAGCCTCCTGGGAAGGGTCTGGTTTGAACCCCTGGGAATCGCGATCGAGGGGATCCAGCAATGTGCAACCCGTGACTTCCAGGAGGTGTGCGGCGAGTTCCCATCCGTCTTCGACGGGTCCCTGGGCCGATACACGCCCCCCCCCCGGTCTCGCTACAACTTGACCCCACAGTGGCCCCTATCCGCATGCGGGCCAGGTCTGTTCCATTTGCCTTAAAACCCAAAATAGATGCGGAACTGGACCGACTAGTGGCTCAAGGGGTCCTGGAGCTAGTCTCCCACACAGTGTGGGAAACCCCGATCGTGACCCCAATTAAACCTAATGGGGACGTCCGCATCTGCGCAGATTATAAATGCACGATCAATCGGGCATTGCAGGACCATTCATACCCAGTCCCGGTGGTGACCCACATTCTGGCCACCTTGGCAGGGGCCAAGATCTTCAGCAAACTAGATCTGGCCCAAGCTTACCAGCAACAGCCTGTAGATGGGCCGACAACAGAGGCCCAAACAATTGTAACACACCGGGGGGCCTTCAGGGTCAATCGCCTGCAATTCGGGGTGAGCGTGGCACCCGGGATATTCCAGCAACTGATGGACTCTCTCCTCAAAGGGATTCCCGGTGTCACACCATTCTTCAATGATGTGATGATTGCCGCTGCCACGCCTGACGAGTTCGCCTCCCACCTCCGCATGGTCCTCAGCCATTTTCAGGATGCCGGCCTCAAAGCCAAGCGCAAAAAGTGCCAGCTCGGGGTATCGTCCGTTGATTTCTTGGGTTTCACAGTGAATGCGGACAGACTCCACCCGGCCCGGGACAAGGTGAAGGCCATCGTGGAAGCGCCGCCCCCGACCTCCAAAGCCAAGCTCCAGGCTTTTCTCGGAATCTTGAATTTTTACCACGCCTTTCTCCCCCACTGCTCATCTCGAACTCAGTCCTGTCACACTTCGATGAGTCCCTGCCCGTGGTCCTGGTTTGCGACGCGTCTCCGAAGTTGGCCCTTTCTGCGGACTGACATTCCTGGTGACTGTAGACGCATACTCGAAGTGGCTAGAGGTGAGTCCTGTCTCCACCACCTCTGCGAGTGCCACCATCCGGGCCCTCCAGAAAATCTTTGCCATGCACGGGTTGCCTGACACGATCGTCTCGGACAACGGGCCAGCATTCACAGCTGAGGAGTTCCAACATTTCCTGAGGGACAACCTGATCCGGCACATCAGGTTGGCGCCTTTCCATCCCGCAACGAATGGCCAGGCCGAGCGGATGGTCCGTACGGCAAAGGAAGCGCTGAGCCGTCTGATGGACGGGGACTGGGAGGCTCGCATTGCTTGTTTCCTCCTAGCAAACTGGACCTCACCCAACCCCGTGAGCGGCCGCTGCCCTGCAGAGCTCCTGATGGGCCGGAGACCCGTGATCCTACTCAACCGCCTGCACCCCGACAGGGCCCCAACAGCGCACAACATGGTCGAGGACTGGGAGGCGCCCCGGGGCTTCTTCCCAGAGGACCCAGTGTTCACAAGGAACTACGGCCTGGGCCCGGAATGGCTAGCAGGGAAGGTGATCCGCCCCACCAGCCCCGTCTCCTACGAGGTGTCAACAATGGACAGGCAGATCCTGCGGCGCTACGTGGACCAGCTGAGGCGGCACCTACTTCCTATGGTAGGAGATCCGGGGGACCAAGGGGAGGTGGAGCAGGCCCCACGTGAAGCCCGGGGAGAACCCAAAGCAGAATGGGACCTCAGGGAAGTGGCCCCCAGCGACCGGCAGATCTCACCGCCAGAGGCCCCGGCAGCTGAGGGCCCAATGGCACACTCGTCCCCAGAGGATGGAAGCGAAGCGGCCAGCCCCACCACACACCCATGACCAGCCTGCGGAGAAACCCCAACACCCGCTCTGCGGCGATCCACTAGGGAATGCAGAGCCCCTGCATACCTGAAGGACTATGTCACCTAGGCAGGGTCGGAACTATGGGGGGAGGGGTGTTGTGTCCGCAGACCACTACGGGCCATCAGCGAAGGAGCCTGAGCTTGAGGTCCTGTGAACAATGGGACTGGGGCTCCTGGCTCCAGTGTAGGGGAACCAATGGGAAGAGCGGCGGGAATTCAAACCCGCCAATGGCACCAGGGGGTGTCCCCTGTCGCGTGTATATAGTTGGCCTCCTGGCCAGGTACCTTTGTCTCGTGTTGTATAATAGCGAACCATGCTGATCACTACATCGTTGTCTGTGGTTTCATTATGCGTCTAACCCACTATACAACACAATATCTTGGCAACAGTTTGGTGTAGTGGTTAGGAGTGCAGATTCTAATCTAGGAGAATTGAGTTTGATTCCCCACTCCTCCACATGCAGCTGCTGGTGTGACCTTGGGTCAGTTACAAGTTCTTTCAGAGCTGTTCTCTCAAAGGCAGTTCTCAGGAGAGCTCTCTCAGCCCCACCTACCTCACAGGGTGTCTGTTGTGGGGAAAGGAAGGGAAAGGAGATTGTAAGCTGTTCTGAGACTCATTCAGGTTGTGAAGGGTGGGGTATAAATCCAATGTCCTCCTCCTCCTCCTCCTCCTTCATGTATGCTTTTTAAAGAATGTTGTTATTATTATTATTATTATTATTATTATTATTATTATTATTATTATTATTATTGTTATTGTTATTATTGTTATTGTTGTTATTGTTATTATTGTTATTATTGTTATTATTGTTATTGTTGTTGTTGTTGTTGTTGTTGTTGTTGTTGTTGTTGTTGTTGTTGTTGTTGTTATTGTTATTGTTATTATCCCACCCTCCCCGCCTGGGTAGGCTCAGGGCAGCACACACACATAACAAATGAATTAAAACATAGTATTTAAATAAGTAAAACCACAACATATAAAATCATAGGTGCCGGTAACATAGATGTCAATAGTGCTAAGAAGTGATGGTGGTGTGCTCTCAGCATCCAGGCAGTCAACTACTACCACAGTCTGGGCCCCTGCCAGGCTGTTGAATATTAAATTAAATCGGTGCTGATGTTGGGGCCAGGGCCATAAAATTAGGAAGTGGCACCCTAATCAAAAGCCTGGTGGAAAAGCTTCTTTTACAGGCCCTGCGGAACTGTAAGAGGTCCCGTAGGGCCCTGATGTCCTCCGGGAGCTCATTCCACTAGTATGGGGCTGCCACAGAGAAGGCCCTGGCCCTTGTCACCGCTAGCCTGGCTTCCTTAGGGCCTGGGAGGGCCAAACAGTTTTGGGACCCTGATCTTAGTGCTCTCTGGGGGACATGTGGGAAAAGGCAGTCCCTTAGGTAAGTAGGTTTAAAGGTAAGAATCAGCACCTTGAACTGAATCTGGTATGCTATAGGCAGCCAATGCAGTGTTTTTAGGGCAGGCTGGATGTGCTCCCACATGGGGAGACACAGCAACAGCCTCGCCGCTGCATTCTGCACCAGCTGCAGCTTCTGGATTTGGGACAAGGGCAGTCCCATGTAGAGAGGATTGCAGCAATCCAATCTCAAGGTGACCATTACGTGGATCACTGTTGCCAGCTCACTGCGTTCAAGGAAGGGAACCAGCTGCTTAATCAGCCACAGATGGTAAAAGGCAGACTTTGCAGTGGCTGCGACCTGGGCCTCCATTGTTAAGGAGGCATCCAGGAACACTCCCAAGCTCCTAACCTGTGGCGCCAGTGGAGCCCCATTGAGGGTCAGGAGTGGGATCCCTAACCTTGGCCCACTCCGACTCAGGCACAGGAACTCTGTCTTCATTGGATTCTATGTCAGTCAACTCAGTCTAAGCCAACCAGCCACAGTTTTCAGCACCAGGTCCAGATCTCCTGAACTAGAGTCAGACTGGCTGTCCAACAACAGATAGAGCTGGGTGTTATCCACCTATTGGTGACAACCCAGTCCGTGACTCTAGGCAATCTGTGCAAGGGGGTGTATATAGATGTTAAACAACATTGGGGAAAGCACCACTCCTTGGGGAACCCCACAAGTTAGTAAGTGCCTCCTGGACAGCTGTTCCTCAACAGCCACCCTTTGTCCCCGACCCTGAAGGAATGAGAAGAGCCACTGCAAGGCAAACCCATGAATCCCAGTGTTGGAGAGGCAGTGGATCAGTAGTTGATGGTTGACCATGTCAAATGCTGCTGACAGGTCTAACAACAACAACACTGCCGTGCCACATACAAATGGCAGATCTGATATCCAACGTTTTGTCTAGTTTATCCCTGGGGCATCTGGCATTCCAGCTATCTCAAATCTAGATAAAATTTAGCAAACTGATAAAGTATTGTTTAGGTCACTTTTGTATTTTAGGCTCACTTGTTAGGAATTCTTTCAGGCAGCTTTGGGGATAATTCACGTCTCTTCCCCTTCTTATAATGCAGAAATATATTGTAAGAGAACAGGTGCATGATGTCTTCCTTTTATGTCACCAAAGATGCTACAACATCCCTTACTACAGAGATCTAAATCCCAGATACATGGATGAGTTCCAAGCATGGAGTAAATCACATGTAAATACTGCATCGGTTGACCTGATTACCATTAATCACTGCTACAGTACCGTGGCTTTCTCCTGCAACATGATCTACAAGGTGCTGATATTGAAACTACTACTTGACTGAACCCATTTTCTTCATGTTGCCTCCTTTTGGCTGTTGAGATTTCATTGCCTCTACATTTTGCAAGAGCACAGATACAGCAGGGAAGGACAGTTAGAATTTTCTTTTTGCCAGGACGTGTAGTTGAGCTTCTGTTCCTTTTATACATCCTGGGTGTGGCCAGAGGCATAAATTTGGGGTATGAGCCAAAAGGTAAGAGCCAGATGACTCTTGGTCTTTTCACTGTCCTCTTGCCTGTCATCTGTGACCCTGAAGGAGCTGAACTACTGAAACTAGCATGAACCCAGGGTGTTTGAACACCATATTGTATATTTTTGTTGTCTAGGTGAATTTTCGTATTTATTTTGTAAGCTGTTTTGCATTCGCAAATGAGCTACATAGGAATAGATGATGATGATGATGATGATAGATGATAGATAGAGGATAGATAGATGATAGACAGATGATTGACAGACAGACAGACAGACCTCTACATATAGGCAAATATATTATTATTATTTATTTAATTTGTAAACTGCCCCCCCAAGGGCTTAGGGCAGTGCACAACATCTAACATGTACATATGTCAATCAATAAGTAAATTCAGTTTAAACAATTTAACAATTTAAACAGTAAAAACTACTCCAGGTGGGCATACATATATACATATAGGGAAACCCCTTTAATAGCACAGGAATGCATAAAACAGCAAAATATTAACTTTGTTAACTTTGTTAATTACTCGAAACTTCAATCAGATTGTCATTGAAAATTGTTCCATAGAATGAGAAAAAGTGGTTAGCTTTCTCTCCACAGTGGTGTGTCACTCTCATCTCTGTCACTTCTAGCTGATGAGTCCTTTACAAAAAAAATGAGAGCTTTATCTTTGGTCCCAAAGTGCGTGACCTTATAGCAGTACTGTTAAACATCACCCCATTTCTATGATTTTAGTCTGACAGAACTGTGCATACTCCACAAAATATGCCATATCTCTGGCTTGGATTCTATGGTGCCATTCCACCTTTTAAGAATTTCTCATATTAAAGTTGGTCAACCTAATTATTTTTCCTAAAGTGGGGTGAATTTGGCAGGGCTTCCCAGAACCACAAAGTCCCCAAGCAGAAGAGTCATTCCTGGTTTCCTTCAGCTCAACATTTGGCTCCCTTTCACTTTCAGAAGATATATAATTAGTAAAGGTGTGCTGCTACTCTCCCCCAAGCAACAATTTACATGGCTCCCTGGGCTCCACTTGGTGACCCATGTGACCGTAATTTTGTACCTCTAGCTTCTGCCTATCAGCAGCCATCAAATTTTGCAGTCATTGAATGTTAGGATACATGCAGGAGTAACTCTGATGCCCAAGTGCTTTCCACAATCTGCAAAATGCTGGTTTGCTAAAAATGTAATGTATTCTGTCTCTGTAAGATTTTTACTCCAGTAAACAACTTTCAGTTCCTCTTAGGCTCTGTTTTATCATCTTTCATTTAACCTCATCCTTATGTGCAGCACAAAAGTTGTATCTATTTATTTATTTGCAAAATTTACCACCCCCCCAGAACTACAAAATAACCCCACCTTTCTGCCCTAACAAAGGCTAGCAAGGCAGGCAGCTAATTAAAACATACATAATAAAATCACATTTTAAAACCATTAAAAACATCACTAAAACAATGAAAAACAGAGGTAAAAAAACAGAGGTAAAAATATATGTATAAAAATATAAAAAACAACAATTAAAACATTTGGTGAGGAAGGCAGGGATCACCAAGGGAATACCAGACAAAACAAAAAAGTCTTCACCCATTGGCGGGAAATGGCAACAGAAGGGGACAGCAAGAGACCTAAATTAAGAAAGTGGAGTATAAATGGGCAGAATCTTGAACAGGTAACTAACTTTCACTACCTTGGCATGATTATCCAAGCCTCGGGCTCTAAGTTTGCTCACAGTCAGGCAGCAGCACACACGGGTGATAAATCCACCCAAGGTATACTCAAGTTTTTCCGTTCTACATGGGGCTATTTCGTGCCAGCAGCTCTGAAACTTTTTAAGGCTAAAAGATTAGCCCAGATGCTCTATGGGACGCTACTTGGAGCACCATCCTCTTGTTAGGCCCCATTAGAGTTAGTCCAATCGAAATTTCTGAGATCAGTGCTCCAAATTCCAAGGTGTGTTACCAACGCAATGGTACGGCTAGAGACTGGCATGCTGAAAGTTGAAGCCAAGATTACCTTGCACTCCATTTTTTTCTGGTTAAAGATAAATCTAAATCCATGTGGCCTAGTGTCTTTAATCCTGACTGACAATTATCAATCCGAGTGGCTGACCTCTACTATTCAGAAAATTACATTATTAGGGCTTTCCCCTCAAGAGCTTTTGGAAATGGGTGGCGATCAAGCTAAGCTAGCGGTTAGGCAGAGGATTGAAGACACCGAACACCAATTGGACCTACAGGCGACCCCCGCCTTTATAGCGCCATATAATAGTAAATACATTGTGGCTCAAGCCTCATATTTATCTGTTCTGGTGTCAAATAAACTCAGGAGGGTGTATACCTTGGCCAGATGCTCTGCTCTACCTTCTGCAGTGCTTGAGGGTAAATTCAACAAAATCCCTCGAGATGAGAGGTTATGCATGTGTGCATCTGGGGAGATCGAATCTCAGGAACATGTGTTCCTGAGGTGTCCATTATATAACGAAGCTCACACAAAACTTATTGACCCTCTCTTGGTTGGCCCCTCAGATCAGGATAAGATAGAGAATTTGTTTTCTAATTTCGACCATATAGCACTGCACCAGATAGCAAAATTTTGTCTTTTGGTTATAAAAACTCATCAGCGTTCAGGCAGCCATTTGGGTTAGGCCTGTCCGATTCTAATCTTACTGATTTTTTATTATCGCTATTTTACCCTTTTAAGATCCAATTTTGTCCAACACTATACCGTACCTGTGGTTTTATTGATCAAAATGTTTGTACAATTTTATCTTTTATTAACTCTTTTTTATCTAAATAGTCTTGCCATCGGGATACTTTTTGTCATTGTAATTTACTTTTATGGTATTTACTTGTAGGTATGGTTTTATACTGCTGGCTATGTGCTGTAATAATAAATAAATGCAAAAATTCAACAGAAGGGGACAGACAAATATCCCTGAGGAGAGAGTTTCAGAATTCTACTGCCGTGACCAAGAAGGCCCTCTCCTGGGTTGCAACTCTGAAAAAGCAGGGCTTTTGACCATGATTGTAATGGTCAAGTGGGTTCATAGGGGAGTAGGAGGTCCTTTGCCTTTTCCTACTCATCCCAACACTGAACATTGTTGCAGGATCCCACTGAGTAGCAATCCAAAACTTGGAATTGTGGTATTTTCTCTGTAGAGTAGCAAAGGGCTGCTGCATCTGTATTCAGTGGCACACTCTTTCCTGTCCAGTAGAAAAGGCAGACAGAACTACTGGTTCCAGTGGATTGCAGTGGGACCTTCACACCACTATGCCTGATGCTTTACACTAGGCATAGTTCTTTGAAGATCCCACTGAAATGATTAAACGTCATTGCACCAAGTTGTGCATCTCTAAGCTACGGAAAGGGTTACAGCTCTTGGCCTCCAGGTCCTCCGGACAAGTGGATGTTCAGCTTGGCAAGCAAACCAGGTTTATTTCAGCTTCTGCTGCCTTCCACATGAGGGCAGAACCCATTTCCGGAGGGGAAAATATCACAATCTGATGCTCTCGCCCATTTTACTGAAAATGTAGCTGTATTGCCTGTATAGTATTTGCATAATATAGCTCATCATGTCACCTCATACTTATAAATAAACATTGCTCATTATTCTCTTTATGAATAAACATCATCTCCGAAGTGGAGTCACTGGGTTAAGGGCTTCACTTGAAATGATAATCTTTCTGACAAGTGTTCAGAATAGAAATAGCAAAGATTTCTAAAGAAGACCAAGAAGAAAGTTCAGGAGCAAAAAGAGGGGAGAATTGCACAAGTTTTTCAACTTTTATATGTCATGGAAGCCATTACAATTACTAAAATGGAGTTTGCATGGCTATGTGGTGGATAACATTAATCAAGCACACAACTAGCACCAGGGCTGGCACAAGGTACACAGGAAAGTATCACACAGAGAAAACCAGGCTGCGGTCAGACATGGCATTTGGCATGGAGGGGACGTGATCCTATTCCCTCCAGTAGAATCTGAAACAGAGTTGTGCAATCACACATCCCTTAGTGTTGCAGACTCAGCCCATCACTGCCCGATCAGATTGTTTTTCAGGTGATTGTTTTTTCCCCTTTTTCCAGCATGTACATAAATGAAGAATCAAACCCCTGCAGTGGTCCGCAACTATGGATCACTGATGCAGTTATGCACATACCACTAAGCGAGTGAAAAAATGGTGCAGAGTTAGGATGGATGAGGCAGCCCATCCTGATGGCTTGAGTGTGCTTGCACAATCAGACAGTGGAAAGTCCATCCAGGGCCCATCGGAACCAGTTAAGACTGGACTTCCCCCAGTGTCTTTTAACTCTGCTTCTGTGGTGGAGCAGCATGGGATGGCAATGACTGCGGGACCTTTCCCAGATATTGCTGTCTGATCGTGCCCTTTAGATCCATCAGGCATTTGCAGCTAAGTCAGATCTAAAGGCATGTCTGACTGCAGCCCCAAGCTGCCTTTTCCATTGTTGCTCCTCATCCCTTTCCTCCCTCCTATTGGGAGCTGGTTATCTTGACCCCCTACACAACTCTGGGCCAATCCTCCTCCCACTTTTTGAAGTAGAGCTGAAGTCCAGAACTTCACATAAGCTGTGTTTCCCAAGTGGTATGTATATGTGTGCATGTGTATCCCTCTAATATAGGGCTGCCAGCCATGTTTTGGCAACCCCTGGCAGCTTTTTGGGGCTGGACCATAGCGAGGGGCAGCATAATTGATTCTGTGACATCATATCAGGGTGCTCACCCAGAAGTGACATCATGGCATCCACACTGTTGTCTCCTCTCCTTTTCTTCCCCTGCCATATTGAGTGAGCTCAGGACTGAAGCACAGGGGAGGGAGTTTTCCCACCATGAGTAGGAAACTGATAAACCTATGTATGTTCATGCCACCAAGTTGCTACTGACCCAGCAAGGGGCTTTCAAGGCAAGAAAGAAGTAGAGATGGTTTGCCATTGTCTTCCTCATCAGAGTCTTCCTTGGTGATCCCTCAGTCGAGTACTAACCCTGCTTAGCTTCTAAGATCTGAGGAAATCAGGCTATACCATATCATACCAATCCACATCCCAACTGATAAGCCTGCTCTAAATTAAACTTTCAAGGTTATGTTGGCACAATCCCTCTCCCCTTTCCCTTGTAACTGTTGATCATATAAGTTAACAAAGTATGCAAGTAAAACTGCAATAAAATAATTTCTAAATCAATTTTCTGATCCCTCCCTATCTCTGAACTTTCCTCCAAGAAAAGTCAGTGTTAAAGGGAAATTCACATATTTACTGTGTATTGGTTACTTTTAACTCCAGACCACTGGACTGAAGAAGCTAGCCATGGAGTTGCAATAGAAGCTTCTAAAAAGGGGCAAGGAAGTGAGGAGTTGTTTGGGGAAGGTAAAGGACCTGTGCTGCAGTAAAAGGACTTCTGGTTCAAAAGTCAACCACAGTTATATTCTTTATATGAAACACTATTTTTCCCCAATATAATTGAACATGCCTACAGGACCACCAACAATGAATAAAAGTGCTTTCAAGGCTGCAACCTTTCCAGCATAAACTGCTAATTGATTTCTGCATATGAAGTAACTTCTTCGGGGTGTAGTACCAGCATGTCATGAGCTTCAGAAATTGGAAACGTACATTAAAAATTTTAGAACTGTTATCAGGAGAGGACCAAATTTCTTTCCATATGAAATCGTCATCTTGTATATTAGATTTTGTTGCCAGATTGACTAATAATGCTTGTTAGAACAGATGGATTGGTTAAGAATTTTATATATTTTAGAGAGAGTTCCTTTATGTTCCTCAGGGTAGTTTTTAATTATGAGGTCAAGTTCAGTAAACGTGGAAGATATTAATCTTTTTGAGACCAAAGTGGATATTAAAGAGTTCAGTTTACTTAGTTTTAATTCCAAGACTCTTTTTTCTAGGATAGCTCCATTCTTCAACAAATTGCAGAGTAGGAAGATGCCCGCTTCTGGCCAATTCCGATATTGTTGATTAAGAATCCCTGGTCTAAATCAGGATTGATTCAGAAGAGACCAGGTGAGCAGGAGTTCAGGAAGGAGTTTCTTTCTAGTTTGATCCCATAATCTAAGAGTGTTATGAAGCAAAACATTGTCTTTTGCCGATCGTGACCTGTCTGAAGGTTTCATCCACAAAATATCCCTAATAGGATAAGGTTTGACAAAGGAGGCTTCTATTTGAATCCAAGATTCTGATGCATCAGGTTGTAGCAGTTTGACAGCATATTCTACATTAGCTGCAATATAATAGTCTTTCAAATTAGGTACTTCTAAGCCCTCTAATAGGATTGGTCTATATAAGATGGAACTCTTGAATCTGGGCTTCTTGTAATTCGATATGAAGCTATTGAATACTTTTTGCCTCTTTTGGATCTCCATACATGAGATATAAATTGGGAGAATTCTAAACAGAAATAAAAATTTGGGTACTATAAAACTTTTAATAAGATGTATTCTGTCTGCCCATGAAAAGCCTCTAGGGTGCCAGTCCAGCAACTGCTTTTTGATTTCTTCAAATAGCTTAGTATAGTTGCAGTTTCAGAGGAATGTAAACCCCAGATATCAAAACAAGGCTGTCTTCTTGATTAAAGCTTCTGTCTGTTCATGAAGGACTATAGGGTATAGCACTGACTTGTTGATGCTAATATTGAGTCCAGTATATTGTCCAAAATCAAAAAGAATCATTTGTAGAGATTGTAGCAAGGGGGCTGGATCAGATATATACAGAATAATGTCATCTGCATTAAGCCACAAGTTGTGTTCACAGCTGTCAGTCTGTACTCCCTTGATATTCTTCCACCTCCGAATTGCTTCTACCATAGTTTCTATGGAGAAGGCAAATAATAAGGGGGAAAGAGGACTACCTTGTCTCATTCCTCTAGTGAATGTAATTTTTTTCTGATAGACCATCATTTGTCTTGATTTTTGCTGAAGGAGCCTTATAAATAGTATTGATAGCTCTTCTAAATTTTTCTCCAAAATTCATCTTACGAAGCAGTTATTTCAAATATGTTGTTTCCAACTAATCAAATGCCTTTTCTATGTCCAACGCTAATAAAACACTCTCAGTATTATGTAGCCTACCATGTATTATTATGTCCAATGTCCTACAGACGTTGTCTGTTAATGATCTCTTAGGGATAAAACCTGTTTGATCACTATTTATATATTCCTTGGTGGTTAGCTAGTAGTGAAGTAAAGATTTTTGCATCTTGGTTTAATAATGTGATGGGCCTGTATGAGCCTGGTAATGTTGGAACTTTTGGGGGGTTTGGGATTGTGACCAGTGTAGATTCTGCCCGAGAACCAGACATTATCCTCTCCTCCAGCACTTTGTTGCATATGATGGCCAGAGATCCTGCTAGGGTAATTCGGAACACTTTGTAAAATTCAGAAGGTAGGCCATCATTACCTGGAGCTGTGTTGTTTTTAAGATTTTTGATTACATCCAAAACTTCTTGAGGGGTGATCTGTTTATCAAGAGCCTCACAATGATCTTTGGAGACTTTTGAGATAAGGTGCTCAAGATTATAAAATTGGTTTGCAGGGGAGATATTACCCTGTTTCGAGGTGTATAAAGTTTGATAACAATCAGCTAGTACTTTTACTATATTGGCTGTTGAAGTTTGGGGTCATCCTGCTTTGTCCTTCAAAAGGAGGATTCTTCTGTTATTTGTTTTGTCATTCTCCACACTAAAAGTGTCAAAGTCTTTTCAGATTTTTGCCAGTATCTTTGATGTAAATATATTAGTTGTTTCTGTATTTTTTAGGTTTCTAAAGCTTCTAAGTCCTTTCACTCAGCCAATAATTGTTTATAGGTTCTTTTGGAGCCTGTAACTTGGTGTTGTTTTTCTAGTTGTATTTTTGTTGTGTGTTCTTGGATTAATTTCATCATCTCTTTTTTCAGGTGTGTTGCAATGGAAATAAATCTTCCTCTAAGCACAGCTTTCAAGGCATCCCAGGTACTGTTCATCGAGACATCAGAATTCCAATTTTCATAAAAGTACTGCTGAATAGCCTGATCTATTTCTTCTCTTATTGACTCTTTCAATAAAAGATTTTTATTTAATGACCATGTGGTGTATTTTTTCTGTGACTTTGACCAAAAAAATTGCATTCAGTCCACAAGTGGTCTGTTAAAATTTTAGCTCCAATCTTTGCATCCATGGTTCTCTGTATGAGAGAATGGGATAGTAGGATAAAGTCAATTCAGGTGTGCATTTTATGTCTACCAGAATAGTAAGTGTAGTCCTGCATAGTCAGATTACACAAGCATCAGATGTCTGCAAGTTGGAATTTGTTAAATAATTCCTGCAGGCAGGAGGTTAAGATTGGGAATATTGTGGAGAAACCCCAATTAACTCTAAGAATCTCAATGTCCCTTTCCCCCATAAAACAATCTAAGAATAATATAAAAAAGTTAAAAGCAATATACAAACAATGTAAAAAAAACCTTAGAAAAAAGAACTCTCTATAAAGTAGGGTTGATCTTTTCTATTAAACTGTTGTCCTCCAGACACATACAACCATTATTAATACCCCTCAGTTTTTCACTTGTTTCTTGAAATGTATTTAGATTTTCTTGGTTTTTGCCACCAAAGGAGGTAAGCTCTTCTGGTTGTGAAAGGGGAACATGAACAATAGCTTGTATTATCTTAGTTCTCGATAGTAGAGCAGACTCTCTTGGGACTTCCTTTGTAACTGTGGTTGTAGTTGCTGGTTTCTCCAAATATGGGGGAGTTAATGATTGAGGGGGTTCTGAGGTAATTTCAAGTAAACTAGCTCTTACTGCTTCCAACCTATCTGTGATGTGTTTTTATTCAGCCCTTGGTAATTTTTTAAAGAAATCCAGCACCTCTTTTTCCAACACATTGTTGTCCTGGCAACACTCCTCAGTTGGAAAGATTGGCCAATTCGGCTTATGTTTTTGCTGGAATTTCCTAGGTGGACTTCCTGTTTTTGTAGCAGAAACTAATTCAGTTCTGGTCTGTTGAGATTTATTACTCCAAGTAACTATATCAGTGAATACACGGGTCAGAAATATACCTTTAGATCTGAAGAATGTTTTTCTAGACCACATTAGTCTGGGGATTTTGGGACTTCCAAAGGTCAAGAGAATCTTTTGGGTTTGAAAACTATTATTCAAAGACTCCACATTTTCTAAATCTGTAAGTCCACTTTTTATCCCAAAAAGTTCTTTGATGTGCTTCTTAACCAGTTGTTTGGTTCTCCAGGAAGGAGTAACCCCTTTGAATTTGCAGATGGAAAGACAGATCTTATGTGATTGCCAGACCGATTTACAAGATTTTTTAAAGAAGCTTGTCTCTGCCTTTGTGTAGATGGGCTTCTTAAGTTCAGGGTTGCTCCTTTTACTAAAGAGTCAGCCTTGGCCAAATTCCCAGAATTGCAATTATTTACTAAATCTGTTCTAATTAAGGCAGAGGTTTTAGGTTCAGGCCTGTTGTCACCAAGGTTTGAGATCACTCTGGAGACCTCTTCCACTTTAGAAAGTAACAAATTAAGGTTTCTGCATATAAATTTCACTATTGGTGCTATGGAGAGTAAATCCAATGGTGTGTCACTGGCAATAACTACATCACCAATCTTTTCCATGGGAGCTGGGTCTTCTGTCTCATTATTTGCTTGTCTCCAGCTAGCATCCAACAAGGTTGCTTCTGATGCAACCTCAGGTGCATTTGCCAGTGGGGATAAATAATTTACTATTGCAGTAGCAGCATGTTCCTGTAGCCAGTTGTTTGAGGACAGGGGGGAAAAATCTATATTTAATTGTTTGGAAACAGGAGGTGAGGTCTCTTTTGAATCTTTCATTCCATTATCTGGCCTCATTACCTCTAGCTGCCAGAGTTAACATAGAGATTTTTCCAGACACAAAGGGATTAGAAACTATATCTTCCTCATGTCTACATAGTAATACTTAGGAAATGCTTCACTCTGTAGTTACAAACTCCCCACAGACACTTGTTTTCTCTTTTGTTGTAAAACAATCTGAGGTTAGATGTTTTTATAGCTCTATGTTTATATTTCCTTCAGAGAGAGTCCCCCATTGAGTTTCCAGAGATCAAACTATTTGTTGCCAGGATATATATAAAAGCCCCAATGTATTGGCACTTTCCAGCTCTCCCATTGGCTGTGCTGTGTGCCCCATCAGCCATTGGCCCATCAACTGCCACTCAAGAGTACTCCCGCCCATTGCCAGCTTGGCCAGTCTTCCCTGTCAGAATAAACTGCCAAAACGGCTGTCTCTCCTGATGAGAGACTGTTTCTTCTGCTTGGCTTCTCCTGCTTGGCTCCTCCATGGCTGGCTGGCTGGGTACTGAGGTGAGTTGCTGACCATCAAAACATTATCTTCTCCTCCTGCTGTGGCGCTAACTTTCCCCCAGTGGCTGTTGCTAGGCAACCAAGCTTGATTCTGTCAGTAAAAAGGCAAAGGCAGGAGGCCCTTTCCAGGCCTACTTTGGCCTTTGTGGGGAACTCATTGGAGCCAGTTCTGACTAGTGTTGCCAGCACCAGGTTGGGAAATTCCTGGAGATTTTGTGGTGGAGTCTATGGACCTCAGGCAGGTACAATGCCATATACTTCACCCTCCAAACCAGCTATTTCCTCCTGGGAACCATTTCTGCCAATCTCCAGGTGAGTGAGGAAACAAACAACCATGATGTACTGTGCAAAAAAAGTCTTCACAGACTTGAAAATTCTTTTTCCAGAATTCAGTTTACTTGAAGCAATTCAAATGCCATCAACACCAATGAACCATGCATATTATATCTCATTTCATGTTTAACTTTATCAAAGTGGGTAACATTGGAATGCCTATATCTAATTCCAAAAATAAATTTCTATCATTAGTATTAGCAAAAAAGAAATGCAAGACTGTACAAACAACTAGCTGTTTTGTAATATACTTACAATATTAATTCATTTGGCAACCACTCTAGTCATATCTCCAAGTAACACTCATCAAATCCATTAGTGTAATGTAAATCTACTCTTCCTACTCCCTTATACATAACTAAAGCCCATAATTGCTGCCAGCCAGCCATTTGTCAGACCTGCATCTTAAAGGGACAAAATCCATCTACAAAGGCAGAATGCCCTGAGGAGGAGAACCACCATATGCGTTTTACAAGCGTTTACCATTTCAAATACATCAATAATTGCTGCCAGCCCAACAGTGAAGCCTTTCTACAATACAAACTATTTACCAAGGACAAAAAAGTCAGGGGGAGAAGACAACAATTTTAAAAACCACCATAATTTTACACACAAGAAAACCGTTGCTTTCCACCCATTTTCAAAACAGCTGAAGTCAGAGGGGCAGATAACAGTATGTTGATGGTTGGCTGGAAATCAGATAGGGTTGCCAACTCCAGGTTGGGAGATTCCTGGAGATTTGAGGGGCGGAGCCTGGAGAGAATGGGGTCTGAGGAGGGGTGGGACCTCAGACAGGCACAATTCCATAGACTCTGCCCTCCAAACCAGCCATTTCCTCCTGAGGAACCATTGTTGCCAATATCCAAGGGAGGGCTGGCGATCATTCAGAATTACAACCGCTCTTCAGATGGCAGAGATATTTCTCCTGGAGAAAACGGTGGACTCTGTGTCATTATACCCTGCTGAGGTCACCACAGCAAATTGATGCTAAATGCCCAAGGCTGGGGCACCCACCCAGAGCCTCTTTCTAGAGGTTATTGTATTTATTTCAATAATGGGCCTTATTCCTAGTACATATATATTTCAGTCCAATTGTCCAGTAAGAAGGTATGTACTTGTACCTGTGATCTTTGGTACAGGTATGAATTTCACTCACTGTGGTTTAAATTAAGATCTCATTACATATCACATCTTGGTTTTTCAGCCAAGGAGGATTATTTCTGGGCTCTTTTTGTAGCAGGAACTCCTTTGCATATTAGGCGACGCACCCCTAATGTAGCCAATCCTCCAAGAGCTTACAGTAGCCCCTGTAAGAAGAGCTCTGTAAGCTCTTGGAGGATTGGCTACATTAGGGGTGTGTCGCCTAATATGCAAAGGAGTTCCTGTGACAAAAAGAGCCCTGGCAGCATCCATGACAGTGAGCTATCTATGTTAAGAATCTCTTAATTCCTTTTCTTGTCTGCATGAGAAATGAAAATTTTTACAGCTGGAATATTGCTTCCATTTTAGACTGACTCCTCCATGTTGCTAATTGTACTGTAATGAAATGGGCTGCCATCAGACTGAATTAATTGAGTCCCAAGGGAGCTGCTTTAAAAAGAATTCATGTGAATAAATTTCATATTCTACCTTCTAAACAGCAAGTGTTTTCTGTTTCTGAGATTAAGGACTTTAAAGGCCATTCAGCCAATCTACAAGGTGTCATCCTAAATCCTATAGAAGAAATTCTGCCCAGGTCTATATTGCTCAGTCCAAAGCACCTTGTTTGTTTGTTTTTTTTAAATCAGAATCTACTTCCAAGGCCCTCTCTGATGTTGGACTGGGAGTCACAAGACCCTGGCCCTTTAGGCCTTCAGTTGCTACAATGATCCCAAAGACAGACTTGGAAAGGAACAGAGGAGATCAGAGCAGATCAAAGGAAGCTGAAGTTGGTTCCTTATTCGCAGTTCCTTATTCATTCCTTATTCATGACTTATTTGTGAAATCATCCAGAAACACTAGGGAGAGTAGGAAAGCTCTGAACCCCCCCTCAAAAGGTCAGGATCACCATATATCATATGGCCCCAGGTTCACGGGATTCTCCTCTTCAAGAAGATATATCCTGTTTCCTGGGCTGAAGTTGGTTCCTTATTCACAGTTCCTTATTCATTCCTTATTCGTGAAATCATCCAGAAACACTGGAGAGAGTAGGAAAGCTTTGAACCCCAAAATAGGGTCAGGATCACCACATATCATAAGCCCCCAGGTTCACAGGACTCTCTCCTTCAAGAAGATATATCCTGTTTCCTGGGCCAAAGCGCAGTTCTTGTGCCAGCTGCTCCAAAGTGCAGTGCCCCTAGGACAATCACACAGGCAGACACTGAGGCCAGGCTGCACACCCCCAAAATCCTTAGACCACCTCAAATGACACATCGCCATGCTCTGGAGACTGCAAGGAGACATACAGTACTGCCCGGTCCAAACACTGGTTCTAGCACCACAAGATTCTTTTTGGAGTGCCTCGAAGAGGCCTCAATTTCTAAGGAGATTTGAATAATTTACAACCAAAAATAAGGTTTGGACCCCCACACTTCATACACCCTCATGATCAGTGGACTCTCCCCTTCAAGGGGACATATGCTGTGTCCTGCTCCAAAATGCAGTTCTTCTGCCAGCTGCTCCAAAGTGTGATGCCCCCAGGACAATCATACAGGCAGACACTGGGGTAAGGCTACATGGGGCTGGGCTGCATCACAAAACAATATTTGGATCACTCCAAAAGACACATCCCCATGCTCTGGAGACTATACCCTGCAAGGTGACATACAGTGATGCCCAGTCCAAACACAAGTTCTGATACCATGAGCTTCTATTCGGAGTGCTTCCCCGAGGCCTATATTTCAAAAGAGATTTGAATAAGGAAGTGCCCTCTGCACCCAAAATAAGGTTTGGACCCCCACACTTCATACACCCTCATCTTCAGTGGACACTCCCCTTCAAGGATACATATGCTGTGTCCTGGTCCAAATTGTGGTTATTGTGCCAGCTACTCCAAACTGTGGTGCCCCCAGGACAATCATACAGGCAGACACTGGGGTAAGGCTACATGCCCCCCAAATCTTTGGACCACCCCAAATGACACACCACCGTGCACAAAACAATCTTTGGACCATCCCCAAATGACACATCCCCACACTCCGGAGACTGTGCCCTGCAACGTGACATACAGCGATTCCTGGTCCAAACACTGGTTCTGATGCCGAGAGCTTCTATTTGGAGCGCCCTCTGCATCCAAAATAAGGTTTGGACCCCTGAACTTCATACACCCCCATGTCCAGCAGACCCTACCCTTTGAGGGGACATATGCGGTGTCCTGGTCCAAAGCATGGTTCTTGTGCCAGTTGCTCTGAAGTGTGGTGCCCCCAGGACAATCACACAGGCAGACACTGGGGCTGGGCTGCACCAACAAAACAATCTTTGGACCACCCCCAAATGATGCATCCCCACGCTCTGGAGACTGTCCCCTGCAAGGTGCCATACAGTGATGCCCAGTCCAAACACTGGTTCTGATGCCAAGAGCTTTTATTCAGGGCGCTCTCCCAAGGCCTGTATTTTGAAGGAGATTTCAATAAGGAAGTGTCCTCTGCACCCAAAAAAAGGTTTGGACCCCCAAACTTCACACACCCTCATGTCCAGTGGACTCTCCCCTTTGAGGGGATATATGCTGAGTCCTGGTCCAAAGCGCGGTTCTTGTGCCAGCTGCTCCAAAGTGCTGTGCCCCCAAGACAATCACACAGGCAGACACTGGAGCCAGGCTGCACCCCAAAACAATCTTTGGACCACCCCAAATGACACATCCCCACACTCTGGGGACTGTCCCCTGCAAGGTGACATAAAGTGATGCCCGGTTCAAACGCTGGTTCTGATACCATGAGCTTCTATTCGGAGTGCTTCCCCCGAGGCCTGTATTTCGAAGGAGATTTGAATAAGGAATTGCCCTCTGAATCCACAATAGAAGAAGAAGAAGAGAAGAGACTGGATTTATACCCCACCCTTCACTACCCAAAGGTGTCTCAGAGTGGCTTACAAACTCCCTTCCCTTCCCACAACAGACACCCTGTGAGGTAGGTGGGACTGAGAGAGCTCTTGACAGAAACTGCTCTTTTTCAAGAACAGCTATTATCAGAACTACAGCTTGCCCAAGGTCATCCAGCCAGGTGTAAGTGAAGGAGTGGAGAATCAAACCTGGTTCTCCCAGATTAGAATCGGCACACTTAACCACTACACCAAACTGGCTCTCAGGTTTGGACCCCCACATTTCATACACCCCCGTGTTCAGCAGACTTTTCGTCTACTCATTTGTTCTGCTGCAAAATGGAAAGACAATACAGCAGTATATGATGAACTCGTTAAATGCCTCACCATAATATTTGGGAGCAAATATCTTCAAGATAATTGTAGGAAGACAGTCAGCCTAGTCCTCAATCACTGAGCAATCCCACACACAGACTGCCCACAGTAATACTTCTGAGATCAGTTTGTTCTTGGGAATCGGAGCTTTCAACTGTCAAAGCTCATCTGTTCAGACTGAATTTGAATGGAAATCTTTGCGTTGTTATATCCAGATAAAAGGATGCAAGGACTGTTTAGAGGAAATAAGTCAGGATGCAGAGCTACAATGGAATTTCTAAGTGATTGTAACATGGGTGTGGAAATTAGTATCTATGGTGAGATAAGAATCCATCAAGCCTGATGGATGCATCGTTGTGAATTTGGGAATGAATTCAAGTTCAGAAATCTCAGTTTGTTATCAGTAATAGCACCTTCTCTGAGGAGTGTTAAGTCTCATTTAGCAAGTGAGTGACCTTTACCGTAAGGTCTGCCTGTGTGATTGTCCTGCTGGGAGTGGTTCTTTATTCCCTAAAAAAAAGCTTGGGGCACCAGAACCAGTGCTTGGACCAGGCTATGCTGTATGTCTCCTTGCAGGGGACAGTCCCCAGAGTGTGGGCTCCCTCTACGCTGTAGAATCTTGTGAGCAAAAATTCTACTTTGTGAGCTACTGGCATTAAAGTTGTTAGTGACTGATTTGGCTGCTTCATAAATCAGTCACCTCTGGAGCCATCCTTCCTGAGCTAAGATAAAAAATGTGTGAGCTGGAGGCTAAAAAACTGTGAGCTTGCTCACACTAACTCAGCTTAGAGGGAACACTGGTGGAGCTGTGTCATTTGGAGTGATGCAAGGATTGTTTTCGGGGTGTCCCCTGGCCCCTGTGTCTTCCTGTGTGATGTCCTGGGAGCACCTTACTTTGGAGCGGCTGGCACAGGAACCATTCTTTGGACCAGGAAACAGCACATCTCCCCTGGAAGAGGAGGATCCCATGAACATGGGGGGATGTGACGTGGTGTTCCAGCCCTCATTTTGTGGTAGAAAGGGCAACCAGTTCCTTATTTAAATCTCCTTCAAAAAAGAGGCCTCTGGGAGGCACTCCAAATAAAAGCTTGTGGTGCCAGAATCAGTGCTTGGACCAGGCATCGTTGTATGTTCCCTTGCAGGGGACAGTCCCCAGAGTGTGGGGATGTGTCACTTGGGGTGGTGCAAGGATTGTTTTGTGGGTACAGCCCAGCCCCAGTTTCTGCTTGTGTGATTGTCCTAGGGGCACCGCACTTTAGAGTAGCTGGCACAAGAACCACACTTTAGACTAGGACACAGCATATGTCCCCTCGAAGGGGAAGTCAGCTGAACACAGGGGTGTATGAAGTGGGGGTCCAAACCTTATTTTGGGTGCAGAGGGCACTTCCATATTCCACACTGGTATTTTTCCTAAATGGAGAGGTCTCCCAGATAGACTGCCTCTGTCTGAAGAGGCTTTCTCATAAACTGTTTGCCACCTGGCTAGTTTTGAATTTTCCATGGGTCCCAAAAGATTTTAGCAGAATTGCTGCTGCGGTTCAAAAAATTTGGAAGTGTGTCTTTTACAGATCAGATTAGAAGAGGAAATAAAAACTCAAAGTTTTCCCCTGTGGCCCCCTCCCCCAGTTCCTTTGAGGCAGGAGTCATATAAATGAAAAAAAAAAATCTTGCCTGTAGAGTTGAGAAGGGAAATTTGCCCTAACAAAAGAGGGAGGAACCATTGCATTCCTTCTGAGTTTGAGAAGGGCCATTAATTACCAGGAGCCTTCTTACCTTGTGCTGCTAGCTCTTTGATTGTGCAATTTTCACAAAAGGGGAAATGTTGGGCATTCTGCCCTGATGGGGTAGGACAGGAGAATTGCATGTCATGAGGTTTAGAATTTCATTTCTTTTAGCATCTTATTGGGAATTTACAGAAAGAATGATGCTCAGGAGCTTCCATTTTCAAAAATTTTCCTGCTGTGATACCTGCCTGTTTAGGTTTGGGAAGGGGAAAATAATTTCTCATTTTCTTTTTGGACTGCCTGATTAAGCAAGTTTTAAATTTTCACTCTTTTGGCTGTTTTAAATATGACTCAAATGGATCCAGTTCTCTCCCAAAGGCATTTGGGAAGAGGCTGGGATTTGGAGAGTTCTATAGCTTAAAATGTGAAAACAGAGGTACAGAATGTTCTCAATCTCTTTCAATTATGGCAGTAATTATAGAAACACTATTTCTGATGTTACTTCTGTATTCATTTCTCAAGCATTTAAGCTTGTTTTGGGAAGTTTTTGGTGACATAGCTGCACTGTTTTATAACAACTGAATTGAAGTTCTTTCTGGGGCTTGAGTTCTGCAGCTAAAGTTCTTTAGTTATATTAATGTTACAGATTTTGGACTTGTTGGTCTTGTTGAGCTCTGAGTAAGGTTGCCAGGTCCAGGTGGGAGATTCCTGGAGATCTAGGCTGAGGTCTGAAGAAGGATGGAGATTCCAATGGGGTAAAAGCCATAGAATCTTCCCTCCTCCTCCAAACACTCATTTTCTGCAGAGGAACTGGACTCTGTAGCCTGGAGATTTGCTATAACTCCAGGAGATCCCCAGGTCTTGCCTGGAGACTGGCACTGCCAACAGGAGATGTTATACTCTGGGAAGTAGTCTTTTGGGGATTAGCACCATTCCCTCCAAGTTTTACTACCCAAGGATTAAAGGGGAGCTCTTGCATCCTGAGTCTGGGGCCTGATGGAGATGCTCGTGCATTTCTATCAGGGAAGCTAAGGGATGTATTTTTTTTCTTTCTTTCTAAGTTCCTTCCACAGGAAAGTCGTGTGTTCATTCCATTCCTTGCCCAGTTTGTGATTGGAATGGGGGGGGAGGTTTTATTTTGGGAATTTACTGTCTTATTTGTTTTGCTCCAGGCATTAAGTGGCTGTACTTAATGACTGCTTCTGTTACTATACTAGGAGTTGGCCTGGTCTTTCCCAGGAGTTTTAGTGGGGTATTTTAGGGCTCCCATTTTCCTAATTTTCTGTTTTGCCTTACTATTGTCTTGATTTTAACAGAAGCTACAGGATTCTCACTATTCTGTTCAGGATCACAGGGATTTTAAAGATTCCCTCCCCCCCTTTTCTAGGAGTTCTAGCAGCAACTCAAGGGGTGTAAATGCAACCAGGGTCTCAAGCTTTTGTTTTCAGGGGAATTTGATCTCAACATAGTGAGATTGGTGACTTATTTCTGCCTGCTGAGTTTTACTTAAGAGGCTAGGGAGCAGGCAGCTTGATTTCTAAAAGGATTGCCTGGCATTTTGCATCTTGTGTTACAGTTCTAACACCCTTTCCAGTTCTCTTTCCATTTGGGAAAGAGGAATTTGAAAGAGAGGATCTAAATTACAAGGTCAGACTTTCTCTTGTTTTTAACTTAGCATTTTTGCCTAACTTCAGATATCTAGGTCTGAGGAACAAACTTATGTTACAATAACCTAATTTGCCAATGGCCACCAAAGGGAAAAGGCCCTGATTCCTCGGTCTCCCTAACTGCAGATTCTCAGATCTGAGGAACAAACTTGTGTTACAAACCAACAAACCAATCTTGGTCGAGGGCCACAGAGCAAAAGGGAGAAGACCCTGACTTCAAGGGCTTCAACATGCATGTGGGATGCTGGTATGCACAGTTTTAATGATAAAACCTAAAGGGATTGGGGATCACTTAAAATGGGGAGCCCAAAGTTGGAGCTTAAAGGTGTACACATTTAGCTTCTAGTTTCCAAGTATTCTAGAACCTGGATGGTCAGACCAGTGAGGACTCTACAGCTCACTGGAAGGTTCTATCTTAAGAGATTGGAGTCCAAGTATTCTAAAACTTGGCAGGGCAGACCAGTGAGGACTCTATGGCTCACTGGCAGGTTATCTGGCTTATTTTGACTGTTCCTTTAGCTGGAAAGGGATTCTCCCTAACCTTTTGTGAGCTTCTGCTCTAGGGAGGTCTGAGTTAATTGCTGTGCCCTGCAACCTTTCCCCTACAACTTTTATTGGGGGTTGAGACAGGGATTGGCCTCTCTCCTCAGTCTCAGGGTTAACCTCACAACCCTATGTGGCACTCAGCCTATTTATTTGGGGTTTTGAGAAAGGGGTTGGCCTTTTACCTCGATTCTCAGGGGTTACCTCCTAACCCTGTTTGCAGCACACAGCTGTCTTTGATGGGAGAGCTGAGGCTTGTTCCCAAAAGCAAACAAAACAAGGGTGCTGGGCAGTTTCTCACCAGATTCTTTGAGTACCACTCTAAGATCGAGCAGTGACTCCACCCCAAGTGCTGGCACTCTTTGTGAGCATATTGTTTGTGTGAGAAAAGGAATGGGGAGTGTGGTGCAGGGGAGGAAAGACTAGCGCCTTACACTACACACTTTGTATCCCACCCTCAGCTAGCACAAAAGTTGGCCTAGGAATTGCCGTAGGAGGGGGTGAAAAGGGGATAGCCAACCCAGGATAGAGTGCTCCCTAGAGCCACACACAGAAACAGAAACCAGTCACACAAACCTGAGCTAGGTATTCTGGGAAAACATCCTATGTCTGCCTGCCCGAAAAACATGTGTGTTGACTCACATATTTTCAGACAGGTTCTGCCTGCATTCTCCACCAGTAATCTGTTCACCAAATTGCTCTATTTCTTAATAATAGATTGGGGAATTATGATATTAATGAGCAACTGGCATAACTATAGGATCAGACCTGTGTATACCAGAGTTAGAATTCCCAAGAGCCCAGGAATAGACACAGAGACTGTGTGGCTAAAAATAATGATTTCTTTACTAAATATTCTCAAGCATACAAACAATAGTCAAACATTCACACACACAGTTCAGAACAAAGGAAGCAGAGGTGAATGATAACTGATACAGGGGGTCAGTTGTGGGGTGATACTACCTGTCCAGATGTGCAGAGGTCCATGAAGAAGGGATTATGGCCTAAACCCGAAGGGTTTGGGGTGGACTGTCAGTTGGCATCTGGGCAGAAGCATACAGACTGAGACCATGTGCTCATGGATATAGACATTTGGAAAACAATGCAGCTCAATGGGCAGCCCTGGGGGCTGGTCTCAGGTGAGAACAATAGATTACCTGGACCAATTATGAGTCCCAGGGTTTGTAGCGTCAAGATGGGCAAGGCCTGGATGTGACCAATAAAGTTACAGAGAGGCATAGTCAGGCTTTTAAAAAGCCTTGATTAAATCAGCCAGGTGCTGGGTGACTGTACTGCGGCTAGTTGAATGGATTTTCTGACCACTAATGTTTCTACTAGGCAGTTGAATAGGTTCACAGATACAAACAAAAGATGGGACATGGGTCCCTGATTAGCATCATGAAGGATCAATAATAATTTGAATGCTTCATTGGTTTATTTTGGTATCCTGAGGGATGGAGCAAGGAAGGACAAAGAATTCACAGATAGACATGAGATGACACCAAAAAGGGCTGGGTGAGATTCTGGAGACAGGGCTATTCACCACGTGTCCTCTGAATAGCTTTTAGAAATGTAGATATTTCACCTGGTGGAACCCATTGTTATTCCATAAGCATATCTCTGCTGGGTGGAGGGGGAAGACTGTGTCATGGGCTGGGGTGCAGGCAGAGAGAGAGACTCCAAGTCCAGTTGGAGGTCAGAGCCAAGGGGTAGTAAAATAGGAGCCTGATGGCAACAGTCCAAAGCTCAAACCAAGAGCGTAGTCATTCAAAGCCAGGGTCGGGGAGCCAAGAGTTCAGAGCACGAGTCAGGAAAGGGAATCACGGGCAAGGCAAGTGCAGAAGCATCATCAAGTTGACTAGCTGCTGTCACAAAGAACCAGCATCAGGTGGGAAGCTAAATACCCCGCAGGTGCTGCTGTCAATTAGTACTTAGCGTGTGCATCCCAGCTGCTGCTAGAACTCAGAGCTGAGGGACTGCCTGCTGTGCAGGCGTGCCTCCCTTCGCCAGGATGCTAAGTCCTGGCGGAGCCGGCTCCATAAGCGTGCCACCTGTGGAGGCGAATCAGAGGGGCTGTCTGCCGGGCATTGTTCTTCCTCGGCTGTTGCTGAGGCAGGCGGCAAGAATACACTGACAGGCAGTGTTCCCTCTAAGCTGAGGTAGTGTGAGCTAGCTCACAGTTTTTTAACCTCCGGCTCACACTTTTTTGTCTCAGCTCAGGAAGGATGGCTCCAGAGCAAACTAATTTATGCAGTAGCCAAATTGCTCGCTCACAGCTTTGATGCCAGTAGCTCACAAAGTAGGATTTTTGCTCACAAGACTCCACAGCTTAGATGGAACATTGCTGACAGGTTCTAGGGTTCATCAAGGTCAGGTGTGGGTTCTGCTGGGACCAGGAACTCATCCTCAGCAGTACTCATGATAGACTGGAAGTTTTCCCTGAGGTTGCCTTATTGTCACCTGAATATGAAATCCCTTTTTGTAGTGTACTTGCAGCCTGACTTTGTGGTTCAAGCTGAGAGTGTTTGACTTTTGAGGACTTTGGTTCAGGTAAGAAAGTGGGGCACTAAGAGAGACCTTGCGGCATTCACTGGAAAAATTTGGATACATATTTTGGGTAAGAACTTTTCACTTTCTTGAGACTCTGTTCACTATGAGACTGCTAGTATTGTAACCTATTCTGTTTTTGCTAACTTGTATGTTAGTATTTGGCAACCTTGTGCTTGGAAATATCTGTTGAACTCCCTGAGGAAGCCACTGAAACAAGAGGATATCTGGACCTTTGTTGGAGGAAGACTGAGCACTTATTCAAAATAGACTTAAAGAGACTCCTCCCTCTTAAAACGTTTGTATAATTAAGGAGGACTGATATTAATAAAGGGGTTGTGCAATATCTTTTGTGATATATTAAGAGATGATACTTAGATGTTTTGATATATATGTATTAATGTTTGTATGATAATTAATATAATGGTGAATATAAAATGCTAATATAATGGTAATATAAAAATACAAAAACAAAAAATATATAAAAATTATTTGAGATATTTTGTAATCGTCTATAGCACGGTATTTGCTGATTTTTGGTATTTCCTACTTACCATGAGTCCTATTTTAGTTTTGAGAACTGCTTTGGGGCTCAGCTGTATTGATTACAACTAGGGTTGCCAGCCCACCCAGTGGGAGCAGGGGAACCCCCACTTTCATAGGCTCTTGCCAGCCAGAAGTAGGCCCAGAACTGGAAGTAGGCCTGGAAAAGTCAGTTGGGGGGGGGATCCTACCCTCAGCACCCTTTTTGGGCCTACTTACAGTTTTGGGCCTACTTATGGTTTCAGGCCTACTTCCAGTTGGGGGAGACACTCTGGTATTTGGGCAAAACTCTATGGTTTGACGCTGAATTTACCCTGACTAGAAGTAGGTCCAAATCCGGAAGTAGGCCTGGATATGCCCAACATCACTTCCGTTTCTCGGAAGGATGCTGGGAGATACCCACTGGCCAGACAAGTTGACCTGGCAACCCTAATTACAACCCAGAATAAGACCACATCTCTTAGTATGGAGTACCTGTGTAGCAACTACATTTAGCCACTGAAAATTTGCTCCTTGTCCTCTTATGCAGAGTTATAAAATTAGCCTTAGTTCATGAGGAAGCTTTTTTGGAAGGCACACCTACACTGTGGAATGCCTTCCCTGATGATGTCATGGGGATATCCACTTTGTTGCACTTCCACAAGCTGACTGATTTAGGCAAATATTTCACTGATAATCAATCGTGGTGTTGTGGGACAGGACTTATTTGGCTGGCCATCTGTTTACTGTTGTTGTAGATGGTATTCTTATATTTTCCATGTAATCTACTTTGGGTCCCTGATAGAGGAAAAATAGATTAAAAATGACTTAAACAAATGATAAAAAAAGATTTTCCATGCCCAAGATTGGTCAAGTAAAATAACAAGAATTTTTTTGGGGGGGTTCCTTTCAATTCCCCCCTCCCGCACTTTCTGTGGTGACCCTAAGCCAATTTGGTGTAATGGTTATGTGCATGGACTCTAATCTGGGAGAACCAGGTTTGATTTCCCATTCCTCCACTTGCAGTTGCTGGATGAACTTGGGAAAGCCATAGTTCTGTCAGAAGTGTTCTTGAAAAGAGCAGTTTCTGTCAGAGCTCTCTCAGCCTCACCTACCTCACAGGGTGTCTGTTGTGGGGAGGGGAAGGGAAAGGAGTTTGTAAGCTGCTCTGAGACTCTGCGTGAAGGGCGGGGTATAAATCCAATCTCTTCCTCCTCCTCCTCCTCCTCCTCCTCCTTTTCTTCTTCTTCCCAAATGATGGAGAAAAACTTGCTAAATGGCACTGATCTGTCTGGCCCATCATGCCTCCATCCTTCTCATAAAAATATAGCAACGGAGTATGTGTAGTCCCGCCTAAAAATGTTTTGTGGGCTGCATTTGAGTTTCCAGTTCAAACACAAATGTGGTCTTTTAAAGGAATGTATACCAGGGAGATTTGTTCCAGGTACAACTTTTTCTAAAGCTGTACTCCCGTCAACAGGAGCTACCCCTGAGGTAAAGATTGAAAGCTGACATTTCCACCAAGATGTCAAGCCAAGTTCAGTTTTGCACTTCCTCATTTGCCTTTTATACCTTTATCTTGGACTCCATGATATAAAATGCCATCTCAACACTGTGTTTGTGGAGCACAATAGCAGTCGGAGTCTGGATGGACTGGCTGTAAAAAGACCCTCAGAATAGCCAGGTACAACAAATAGGTGCCCAGGCGAGCTGATAAGGAAAATAAATAGGCGGGTGGGAAAATAGGTTTTCTAGGGATGACAGAGCTATCCATATAAAAAATGAAAATGGACCGTTGTGAGTGGAGTGGATTGCAACATTAATACTGCATTGAGAGCACTGCTAGAGCCCTGTTGACGCAGCTGGAAGAGACTGAGGCCAAATAGCAGAATGAGCTACCCGAATCTATGCTTCAAGACACTTGACTCCAATGTGTCAGAACACAATGGGAGCGCTAAAGCCATGCAGCTCTTTGCAGTCCCTGCTTTCATTTTTGTGCACATGTATATATAAATATTTATATACCCTCAACAGACTCATTGTTTCTTTATCACCCCAGTTCTGTCTCATTATTGCACGTAATGATTCCCTCATCAGCACTAACCACACATATCCAGAAGTGATTTATAAGGGGAAAGAATTAGGGGAAATGATATGCTTCATTTCTATGCTTACAAATAAATATATGTTTGGGAGAACTGGTTAGCCAGTGTATTTTGTGCCCTACACTGCTATGCATTTCATGGGTAAACTTTTTGATAATGATCTGTGAGCCTGGAAGAGAAATCGTATGACCAATCCTGTTTTCCTGTCCTCAAGCAATAAGGATATTGGAAAGCCTGAATCTACTGACTGAACTAAAATTCACCCATTATACATACACTCCCCCTTTTGCTTACTGCTTTTCCAGTGTAATAACAGACCAGGGATTGAGATACATGATGTACATAGCCCTGGAGCATTAAGAATATTGCAGTTGTAAAGCTGCATGAATATGTGACCATTGTCAAGTATACATATTTCCTCTTCCGTTGCCTTCTGCATTTGGTAATATTTAAACTGCGCAACAACAGAGTCAATTTTCATGCAAGCATATTTGTCGTTGATGCATATGAAGACAGAAACTGCCTTATACTGGGAGACAGAGAAGTATCCCTGGATTGCTTTGGCAGCCAGGCTTGTCTCCTGATTGTTCAGAGCTGAACTGGGTCAGCGCACCAGAAAAGAAAGGACAATGTTTCCCATTCAATGCACCAGGACTCCCCAAACCATGGAGATAAAGGTGTTTGTCCAATTTCACAGCTTGCAAACAAGACCATGAAGTTAATGGGTTAATTTTTAATTCAGAACTAATTGCTTAGGACTTTTCCCATCTATCAGACTGAAAAATGATCAAGACTTGGATTTTCCCCTTAATTTCTTAGTGCAAGTAAAGATTAACCAGCTAGAATGTATGCTATTAATCTAAAGCTAAATCTGCTAAAGGAAGTCTGAGCTGAGAACTCTCCAACATGTCTTTTGCTTTTGAGTACTACAGGATCTGAAAGGGTGGTATTTAGAGTTACCAAGGAAATACCAAGATTTAATTTCCCAATTACCCAAGAAGTTTATTATGTGACCTTGGGCCACTCTCTGTTATTTTTATTTTGTCACCTTTATACTCCTTTTGCCAGAGTGGGGACCCAAAGCCGTTTACATCATTCTCCTCTCCTCTTCCTCCAAGAAACCTGCAAGGTAGATTAGGCTGAGAGTGTGTGTAGTGTATCAACTGCTGGCACAGGTGTAAACTTCAAGAGTGCTAAGGTGCTCAAGCACCCCCAGATATGCCCGAGGAGTGCTGAGCCTCCACCAGGCAATCACTGCCCAATACAGACAAACTCACATGAGGGACTAAGTTACAATGGATGGGAGCTGAAGCACAGAAGTGGGAGGAGGGATGCAGATTTTTAATAATTCTTTTTACCTGTGTGCAGCCCAGAATGAACACTGGCAAGTGTAATAGAATGCCTTTTTCTCCTGGTTGGAAGTTTTAAACATTTCTTTTCTGCAGTCAGAGAACAGGAAGGCAGCCCAAGTGCCTTCCAGTGTACTTGTATACCGATGCTAATAAAGTAAAGGTAAAGGTTTCCCTTGCCCAAAAGTTAGTCGAATCCAACTCTAGGGGGCGGTGCTCATCTCCATTTCCAAACCGAAGATCCAGCGCTGTCCGAAGACTTCTCCATGGCCATGTGGCCAGCATGACTAAACACCAAGGCGCATGGAATGCTGTTACCTTCCCACCAAAGCAGTACCTATTTATCTACTTGCAATGTCTTGCTTTCGAACCGCTAGGTTGGCAGGAGCTGGGGCCAGAGACAGGAGCTGTACTAGAGTCTTGAACTGCCAAA
The DNA here is from genome assembly GCA_029375565.1 of Gekko gecko. Taxonomy (NCBI): domain Eukaryota; kingdom Metazoa; phylum Chordata; class Lepidosauria; order Squamata; family Gekkonidae; genus Gekko; species Gekko gecko. Next base: position 77,761,500 of record JAPDNY010000003.1, on the reverse strand, counting down.
CTACAGACCTTCCGGTCTGCAGCTCAGTGTCTTAACCTCTCAGCCACTGCAGCCCACCAATGCTAATGGGACAAGCCAAATGGTTACGCTTCCCCCTCCCCCTTCTCCAAGCAGGAAACAGAGAGGGAAATCTGATGCCAGGAAGTCTCTGGCGATTTGCGGAGATTTCCTAGGGTGATTTATAGATGGGCTCCCAAAATGCACCTGCAGCCTTGGTGGACAGGGACAAAGGGTATGGAGAGAGTGATGTAAAGGAGGTGGAGACACAGGATTGATAAGAGTTTTTGCTCCAAGGAGGAATGCCCTGAACCAGGGGTGTCGAACTCATTTGTTCTGAGGGCCAGATCTGACATAAATGAGACCTTGTTGGGCCAGGCCATGGGTGTCATAAAAGGTAATGCCAGGTAGCAGAGATATAAACTTTATAAAGAACACAAACACAAAGGGCTTTTTTTTTTTGCTTAAAATAAAAGCATGCTTAAAACATTAGCACTCCTGCAATATTTTGTTTATTTAACAATGCCTCATAACTGACACCTCTTGCTCTGAATTATTGCATCAAAATGTCTGTACTGTTGCAATCTTGAGTACACTGTTCAGGTGTGTATCTGTAAGCTCTGCAGCAGCAGCAGAGAGAACTGAAAGAAGAAGCAGAAGACAGCCAGTTCCACTGTGGGCCTGATAGAAGCCCCCGGGCCACTTGTTTGATACCCCTGCTCTAAATAATTGGTCAAGTAGGAGTGTATTGACAATTGTTTAGCACTGATGCAGCTACAGCTAGCACAAGCTGGTTTCAAGCATTTAATAGTATTATTGCACTGTGGCTTACTGTGCATGGAAGCTGTTTGGATAAAAAGCTATAAAACTGTTTGGCAAATTTGAAATGCAATTACAAAAAATTAGAAGCTGCCCCCTGCCTGTACAACCCATGGAAAGCCTGTCCCAGCAGACATTTGTACATATTTCCCAAGGACCTCGAGCAGCCATAGACTGGGAACATCTAGCATTCATTACCGAGCAGGGGCCATCGGAGTTGGCAAGCAAGGAACACTAGCTTCTCCAGATATTGTTGAAACGTCGGTTTAATGGTTTTAACCACCGCCAGTATTTTGTATTCTGTATTCTGTATTTTGTAATTTGTTTTTTACATTTTGTATTTGTAATGTATTGTTAATTGTTGTGTTTTAAATATGTTTTATTTATGTATTTTATGTCGACTGGAAGCCGCCCTGAGCCTGCCTCGCGGGGAGGGCGGGGTATAAATCTCATAATAAATAAATAAATAACATGTAATGGGCACTAGCAGAATATTCGGACTGTATCCACGATTCCTTTTTTATTTTATATTTAAGTAGATTTGTTTTTGTATTACTTTAAACCTTGACCCCCCCGCCTCCATAGATAGTGGCAATGGAAGCTCCCCCTGTGATGCCACTGGCTACTCCCGATGATGTCACTGGGCCCCAGTTCTTTTGAGGACCTAGCATAGCACTGGCTCTGGCCCAGGCAGAGCACCCCCTGGGAAACTGGAAAGTCTATGCCCTTGAATGCTGGTCTAAGGGTAAATCAATTAAGTCATTTAGTATGTACATTACTGTATCCAAAGAGTCAGTTTGATGTGGCAGATAAGAGCAGTGGACTCTAATCTGGAGAACTGAGTTTGATTCCCAAATCCTCCACATGAAGCCAGCTGGATGACCTTGGGTCAGTAACAGTTCTTTCAGAGCTCTCTCAGCCCCTAAAAACAAGTCTAGCTCAACACTAGCACAACACTAAGAGACAGAACTTGTGGCTACCAGACTATCCTAGGATCTGGCTATTCTACACACAGTTCCATATGATAATTGATTTTGATTTTGCTGTAGATACCCTAGGAACACAACCCTGTGCAGAGTGACTCCAGAGCAGCCCCATTGTACTGCACAGGGCTGAAAATGGTGCCGTACTGCCATGGATGCGGAGTAGCTCTGTTTTCATTCCCTTGGATTGCCTTCTGTCGGCTTCTCCTGCCTTTGTTCTTCTGCTAACAATTGATGAACTGTGAGTGCATTTGCTTTTGCTTTTGCTGTTGCTGTTGCTGTTGTGAGAAGACTTGCTTCTTGAAGTCACTCCCATTGAATACTTTGATGAGCAACTCCCTTCGGCTAAGGAGATGGCTATACTTGAGTTTATCTGCTAATTAACTCCCTTTTCCTAGCTACTCCTCAATGGGAAAGAAGAAGAAACATATTAGAGACTTGAGTCCCTTGACTAATCAAGCAAAGCACCCACGTATTTAGGCTTTTTTAAAAAATGCCGCTCCCCAGCCTCTGGATACTAATGATAGGCCCTGGTCACACGTGCCAGATAATGCAGAGGGGAGGCAAGGCTATTTGCACCATTGCAATTTGACCCTCCCCTACACGATCAGATGCAATGGCAGCGAACTGGTGTTGTTTTCATCATTGGTATGCTTCAACAAGGAAGCAGGGATGTGAGAGAAGCGTGCTGGAGCGATCACATGGAGAATGTTCGTCTGTGGCCTGTTGCAAACTGTTTGATACTTTCCCAGGTACTTTTTGACTCCACAGCTTCGGCCAGAAAACATGGGTTGGCAACGGGTGCTTAACGCTTACCAGATATTTCTGTGTGATCGCGCCCGTATAATCCGCCTGACATTCATGGCTCTCCCATGGCAAATTCTGCGTGAGAACGGGACCATAGAAACTTTTAACATCCTGCTCTACAGGAGGTTTCAGAGACAAGGGCTGGTTTGCCTGATGAACCAAATGACTATTCAGGAACTCCAGCAAGTGAAATACCCTTGGTGACTCCTGAGAGAGCCCCTCTGAGTGCGAATCTGAATGCTGATACTCCATCCTTTCATTGTTCTAACTGTGCTCAAGAGAAGTGTCGATGACCTGCCCCTTTAACTGGATCTGTCTCAAATGACATTTGAAACCTCCTGATTGATTTTAGTGTACTAATCGGAGATTCCATCCAGATAGTTCTTCACAATTTTCAAGAGCTGAGGAAGAAATTGGACTCCCTGAAAATTAGCCTACAAACTGCTCCCCCCATTAGTCAGAATGCACCAAGACATGCTTCTACTGGCATTTACCCAGCATATGTCCGCCAATTGAATAGATGCCAAATTGCTTTATCAATTTTTCCTGACCCAAGGAACAGAGGCAGATGGTCTTCTCGCAGAGCTACTTTAGTTTCCTTGGCTACACTAACCAAGACTACACAATCATCCATTGATCTTATCTCGATCCTCCCTTTACCAAGATGCAACTTGGCTGACAGACTTTTGTTAACTTTTAGAAGTGATTTCATTCCCAAGGTCTTATGGAGTAACTTATTTTGCTGTATCCTAGGAAGGAAAGGTGAAATATAAATACGATAATTAATAAAACCCCACTTTAAAAGCTAACCTAACCGTAACAGGCAAAAGTAACCCATTCCATATTGCCCCCCACCATGGATAGGAGGTGGGGCAGTTTTGTGCAGAACCTCTGAATATAGAAGACTATCCCTAAGAATGCATGGCATGGTAATTCCACCATTTGTAGAGTTGCCATTGGATGGTGGAAAAGTAATGGCCCACCCCTGGACTTTCCCAGAATACATAATTTGAGGCACCAAGCAGGAGTGCCAGAAAATGGATGAGGGTGAGAGGAACTCTTGGTAGTGACATGGTTGAGCACATTAGATATGTGCCATGGGTAGGAATGGTAGCAATAATTGATTGTGATAATCAACCTAGGGAAGAGTTCAGTCGGCCCTGATCCTGTGGTGACTCAGACTCATAGACAGAGGTTGACTAGTGCCAGGCTGTCAACTGTGCACCTCCTTCCAGTGCTCCAGGGTCTCTGGTGACCCCGAGGTTTCATCTAGTGTCCACAGGGTTTCTAATTCATCTTCAGATCCCAAGCTGCAGGACTGAGGGTGTGGTGAACTGGCTTTGGCCTGAGACTCCCCCTCTGCACCTGACAGAGTCACCACCTTGTCTGGTAGGTCTTCCTGCAGGATCTGAGGGCTGAGGACAGCTTCCTCCATCTCTTCCTCATCTGAGGAGGCATTGGCAGGCAGACTGATGACACTTGATCTCTTTCTGCCCCCTACCCCATCACTCTCCTTCTGTCTTTCTGTCCCTCACCCCAATCACTCTTTCTCCTGTTCTGCCCCTACTCATCACTATTTTCTCTCTCTCTTTCAGCTTCCCCACCCTATAAATTTATTTCTTTATCATTTTGCCTCACCCACCCCATCACTCTTTCTCTCTGTTCCTCCCCCCCCCTTAGCTTCCTTCTCCCTCTACCCTCGCAACTGACAGGCATGCTGTGGCTTCTCCCTCCTCAACTGCTGCTGTCATCACCAGGGCTACCATGGCTTCACCCTCCCCAATTTCTGCTGCCATTGTCAGGGCCACCATGGCTAGGGTTGCCAGGTGCCTTCCTTCTGCTGGTGGGGGGATTTGGGGGCTGTTTGGGGGGTGAGCAGCAATGTGCTGACATCACTTCTGGAAGTGACATCATGGTATCAGTGATGTCAGGGCGATGCTCTACTTTTTGGACTAACTTCTATGGTAAAAACAGCTAAAAACTGTAGAGTTTTGCCCAAAAAGTAGAGCATCACCCCAGCATCGCTAATGTGATGATGTCACTTCTAGAAATGTCAGTGCATCACCGATGTTATGTGGGGATGTCTGTTTGAGGGCGAGGTTTCTCCAGCTGGCCAGCTGCAGGCTGGAGCCCACAAAAGCGGGAGATCTCCAACGAGGAACCCAAGGAACAAGACAACTGTGTATAATCACAGGAATGTAAATGATAACAATAAACAAATAATAAAGGAACAAAAAATTATAGTGTGTTGTTTTCATTCATAAATTCATAATTTCATTTTTTCTCATTCATAAATTCAACAAAATCTTCTGATTGTGATCTTCATCTCGGAAGTCTTCTTCCAGAATATCAAACTGATACACACATAAAATAACGTAATGTGACATTTTAATCAATCTTAAACAATATTTAAACCCTTTTTAAAAGTTTTAAAAATATTTTTTTAAACTACAAAACCTGGAGACTCTGAATTTAAATAAATATTATAGAATCAATACTCAGAAAATTTTACACCAATGAGAAGCATTTTGGATTTTCCAATTAAAATCATTTAATCCATTTGGGATTAATTAAACATTAGAATTATCATGTTTTTTTATAATTTGTTTTTGTATCAGCCTTGCTCCTGACATTTTAGACTTTTAATAGGGCTCAGGGCAGGGCTTTTGTATATTTGACTGTGTGATCTCTTGTTATTCCCAACTGGGAAGCTGCACCAGGCTGCCACCACCACCACCACCATTGGCATTTGGCCTGGAGCAGCTCCTGGCCTCCAGTGCTGGGCCAGTCACAGACTCACTCTCCCCAATTGCACCAGGCCACCACAGCTCCCAGCCATACCCTCATCAGCATCAGGCCTGGTGTGGCTTCCAGCCTCTATTGCAGCCCCCCTGCAGCTTGTACCTCCCAGTTGCAACTGCTCCTGGCCAATCCCCTCACCATCATCACTACCTGGAGGAGGATGGTGCATTGTATGCACATGTCTGCATATGCACATTGTCTGCACAGATTTCCAATGAGAAAAAGTGTCCTGTGGAGAAAACAGAGTAGCCTGAGGAAAAGCCTGAGGTAGAGCTACATCCTCTGAAGGTCTGCACCAGCAGTGGGACAGAGACTCAGCCCAGCTCTATGGATGCTGGCCTCCCCCTTGACCCCTGCATGGCTCTGCAAGGCAAGCCTTGTGTGTGGGAGGAAACAAAAGAACAAGGGTGCAGAGTGCCCAGCCGCCCCAAGGCTGACAATCCTCCATGGATGCCAGCCTCCCCCCACCTCCCCCCACCTCCCAACTTCCCTGCATGGGGGTTCCCAGGGGTTCCCAGGCTGCCCTAATCTTCTGCAGAGCCCCTCCCTAAATGCCACATAGTTCCACCTCCATAGATAGTGACAATGGCCTGTGATGTCACTGGCTCCTCCCTATGATGTCATTGGGTCCCAGTTCTTTTAATGATTTAGCAATGCCTCCAGCCCAGGGCCCCCCCCCCAGGAAATTGGAGAGTCTATGCCCTTGTCTCCAGGTGCCCTGCAGCTGCGGGGCACCTGGAGAAGATAGGGCAGGTAAGCCAGGCATTTAAATCCCCTCCTCCCTGAGTCTCTTGGACAGGCCAGGAAAGGCAGGGGGTGGGGGCGGGGCTCCTTACTGCTGGAGTGCTGCTCTGGGGCACTCTGGCAGGAAATGACCCCTGCATATAATTAATCTTTTTTTAAAAAAACACCTTTAAATAAGGACTTAGGAAGGGGGCACTGTACCCTCAGGAAAAGACCCCTCCTTCAATCAACAGCAGTAAGGAACATTAACAAACCCAACATTATAGAAAGGTCATTTTAGTATGTAGATATAGGTATATGTGTGAAGAAACATATTTTTACTTTGGTGGTTTGAAACAAGCAAAACCTTCACTCTGAGTTGTAAACTCCCCCCCCCCTCCCTTCTCTGGACAGAGAACAGGCAGGAAAGGAGGATCAGTTCAATTGCTTTCCAGACTTACTTCAACCCACCTTCATACAAATGCTATTAGGTCTAGACAATGGGATGGTCAAACTCCCCCCCTCCCCAAGCAGGGGACACATATTTGGAGGAATTAAGGCTAGAAGGACTCCAGGAAGAAACTCCTGGAGACCACAGAAAAAGATTCTTTGATCCAAATGGACCAGGTCAGTGGGTGGAGAAGAGAGATTTAAAAAGTCCTGGGAGCAAGGAGGAAGGTGCTGATTTCATCAAAGCAGACAGAACTCTTAACTGAGGTCTGGAGGAGGCAGCCATTGCCATGTGTTGGCCTGAAGGAAGCTTGAAGGTAATGGCATTCCTGTAAAGATCTGTAACTTTCTAAGCTGAGGAGACTGCCTTATATTTAATAACAGATAGGGCATGTATAGAGGGAGGGACAAAGGAATTTCATTTTACCCTTTTCTTTAGAATCCCTTGCTCAATCTGGTACTTTGCTAAAAGCATGTTTGTGAACAAATTTCTTTTCAATAAATGCTTTATAACTTTTGATCCTGGTAATAGTTCTCTGTGCCACATAGACCTCCACTGTCTTCAGCATACTGTTTTCAAAAGAGCACCAGAAAAAAGGGGAAGGCAATCAGTTAGCAAGTGGTGCATAAGGTAGTACGCAGTCCCTGTGGTCACTAGACTCTGGAAAGCAGGGGTAACAGAGGCAAGGCCTCAGAATGTGAAAGGAAGCTGGGAGTGGGCAATTCCTACAAAGGTCAGGTGGTGGCAGTGGTTAAACTGAGAAGGAGAAAAGCCCCTCCAAGTGTTGGGAAAACCCAGGAGGGCAGGATGGAACAGGGCCTGCAGGCCAAAGCAGGACTGTTCCACCAAAATATGCATTTTAAAATATATAAGGGACAGCTGTAACTCCCTTATCAAAAGTCATATGGTGGGGCAGGAGGACTAAGCAACGCAAGCAGGCTTCTCTAAAACATCAAAGAATGTTTGGCCAAGAGGAGCTCAAGTATTACATATAAACCACTGAGGAACCCTGAACAAGATGGAATCACCAAAGCATGTGGAGACTGCTTCCATTTGGAAAGCATCCACACACATTGTCCTCTGACTGTCCACTTTCCAGGCTGTCTCTCTTTCTCAAAGCTTGTTTACTAAAATCTTTTCTGAAAGAACACATTCCAAGCAAGTTAGCATGCTGTCTCAACAGGAAGTCTTGAATTTTGGGGTCAATTTTCTTTCTGACACCCCCTCACAGCTGTGATGCCTGATCCTCACCCCACCCCTCTTGGGATCTGTTTGAGAGCTTAAAAAAAACACAAACTGCTATAGTGCTACACCATGAGATCCAGTGTGGTGTAGTGGCTAATAGTGTTTGATGAGTATCTGGGAGACCCGTGTGCACACTCCATTGCCAATGCGTATCCCTTTGCATTTGTAGCAGCAATGAATGCAGAATAGAGAGAATTCTTACCATGTGAAAGCAGCCAGATATGCCTGAAAGAGGTAAGACTAATGGGTGATGGGTTGTTCAATCCCAGTGCAGATCCATATTTTAAACTTAATACAGTTATGCCTTTAATTCACACAGTACTTTATGTGGATTTCTTTACTCTACATCCATATGCGAACCTTGTTGCTGATTTCTGAAAATGCCATTTATAAGAATTAGGACTGAGACAGGATAGGAAAACAATCAAACACCATATTCATCAATGTAAATAAATTTGTTCTATGTGTCTGTATTTATGCATGCATAGATAGAACAAAAATCCTAACTAAAGACTTTTTTTTTTACACTTATAGATTTAAGTGTCCTATGAGTAGAACACATATGTTAATTGTTAAAACTCTCTGGTCTGAGGTTTATGTGTGCATATTTGGCAAACGCTAGAGCTACTAGAATGTGAATGAATCCTTACCAGGAAGCGATTATCATTAGCACATTCATTTGTGGGCCTTTTTGCACGTAAATTCTCTTTGTAAATACTGAACTCCTACTTGATGTGGAATTCCATTATCACCTAGCCATTTATCCAGGATTTGTGTTAAATTAAGTGCCTCACTGTTCCAGTCCCCCGCCCCCAATGCTCATAATAAAGGTTTGAAAGAAGAATCTATTATGGTTCATTAGTTTCCTTAGTATTTGTTGCTTACTCTGTTTGTTCTTCAGTTCACTGTTACAATTAATATTTAGCTTGCGTTATGCAAAGGCCACTTATCAATGCTCAAATGTTATTTGCGGGGTTTCTGTGTCAGTGCTCCTGCCTTGCTAGTTTCATCAGACACTCCTGGCATCTGGAGCGCAGTTTCCTTTGCTTATCGTATTAATATCGCTGGCAAATTTCTGAAAGGTAGCTTGTTATTCTTTCATCTATGTAATTGATATAGAGAGAAGACCAAGAATCCCCACTATTTGCCTCCATGAAACATTATCCGTTGCAATTTTATTTCCAATTTCCGACCAATTTTCCACTCAGCTTGCTGTTTCTCTTTGGCGCTTTTTTATTTATTTACTTTTAATCTGATTTAGCCTTGCCTGTAACTATTTAAAATTAAAGTACAGTGAACACAATGTGAAGAATATTATTTTCAGTAGCATTTCTAAGGAGCTTAAGGTACTGTTATAGCCTAACAAATATCAGCCTGATAATATATAGCATGGGATTGGTACCTGCAATCACTTACTCCCCATTGGGTAATTCTTCAAATGATTGACCTAACTCTTGTCTTCCTCTTTGGCACATCATCCACATGAGAAGAGTCTTGCATACACTAGTGACTGTTACATGAATTATTATAAGTGGGTCACAATAGCTTCTTTAAGGTTTGGATTAGATTTATTTAGGTATTAGCCATTAGCCGTAGTAAAATTGAATACTTTCATAATCTAATAATGTTTTCCTTTTCCACTCAAGCACTTTCGATTAGACTCTCTTTTTCCATATCTCAACAGCATGATAAGAACATAACAAGAGCTTTGCTGGATCAGAGCAGTGTTCCATCTAGTCCAGCATCCTGTTGCACACAGTGGTCCTTTGGAGGGCCAGCCAGAGGACATAGAGGCCAAGACCTTCTCCTGATGTGGCCTCCTGGCACTGGGAGGTGATGTGGCTGACTGCCTCTGAACAGACATTCCCCTCAGTCACCATGGCTAGTAGCTCGTAGTCACTAATAGACCTATCCTCCATGAATCTATTTAATCCTCTTTTAAATCTGTCAATGCCTCTGGCAGCAAATTACACTTGCTGGGTACAGAAGTATTTCCTTCTGTTCATCCTGAATCTACTGCCCATCAGCTTCATTGGATGTAACAACATATATAGAAAAAAGGATGTTTAAAAAAGGTGTAAAACTCATGACCCACAAAGCTGACCGTAAATCTCCTGATTTCCCTGCATTCTTGGGAATGCAAAAATTGGGGAGACAAAAGAATTACTCAGAATAGGAACTGTTACTGGAAGCAACATGCAATGATAGTGGAGGAGGACAGAAAAGTAGTTAGGAATTGCTAAAAGGAACCTTGTCTTGAACATAAGAACATAAGAGAAGCCAATGCTGGATCAGGCCAATGGTCCATCTAGTCCAACACTCTGGCACACAGTCAACTCAAAACCAAGGGGGGGAATAATTGGCAGTTCAAGTCACTTGCTTAAAAAGTTGACCTCAATCAAACTTTTCTTATGGCATTTCTGATTGTGACTGTACTAATCAAGTCTTCTAATTAAACCTTTGTTGGTCTTAAAGGTGCTACCGGAGTCCAAATTTGTTCTACTGCTTCAGACCAACACGGCTGACCACATGAAACTATGTACAGCTTGGTCAGGCATGACAGTAATGGTTGCTTATTAATAGATAACCTTTCAATTTACATTGAAAACAAGAACTAGCTTCTCAGAAATATAAAATTTTCATTACATATTCTTGATTGCATGTTCTTATTACATTTTTCTTCTTCTTTGTGCAACCCACATTACCAGCTGTGAATTGCAGCTGTTCCAAAGACTCTTAGAAGTCTTAGAATCATTATTATTGATTATAGGTTTATTACAGATTTCTTAAACTAAACCTAGACCCATCGGTCCCCCCACTTGAGAAAATTGTTAATTAAAAGAGCATTTGGGTCACTTTCTGGTCTTATTCCATTTTTTCTATATCTCAGTTGCAACATCATGAGCTGTCTTTCTCTAAAGGTTTGAGGATTCAGTGATGCAGTGTGACAGCAAATTATGAGGTGGGGAAGGCAACACATTCCAAAGTACACTAAAAAACTTAAGCCTAATAACCTGAAGGAAACCAAAAGAATAACTCAAACAGTATTTGTTGTGGGTATCCATGCCCACACTTTACCCCACCAATCTAAAGATCTGTCACGGGATATAGATGCTATGGCAGTGATGGCGAACCTTTTAGAGACCGAATGCCCAAACTGTAACCCAAAACCCACTTATTTATCGCAGAGTGCCAACACGGCAATTTAACCTGAATACTGAGGTTTTAGTTTAGAAAAAACAACTCATATATTAACATCTTCTGTAGCACTTTATCTGAACTAAGTGCTAATACATAAGTTTAAAGTCAGTGAAAACGGAAATGACAAGAGGGAAAGTGCAAGGAATACAACTGCTGAGGTAACTACTCCAACCACTTGGTGAATGGGTTACTAACAGCGCAGCACTACAGTGCATACTGCCACTTTCCACACACTCTTTTTTTAATTTTATTTTTTAAAAGAAAATTTATTATCGGATATATAATAGCATGTTCCACATTTTGTTTACAATTCTTATCATATCCTTTTCAAATTTTTATCTCCCCCTCCCCTGGCTTCCTACGATGCTCCGCCCCCGTTAACATTTCCACCCAATATTCTCGTACATTCAACTCGTTCTTAATATTCAAATCTTAAATTTCAATATTTTGCTTTTTAACTTTAACAGTTAGGTAACTTTTCAAATACACTTTCCACACACTCTTAAGATACTCAGTAAACATGCAGCGAGCAAACTTTGAAGAGGAAAGCTGTTGTCAAGGGTATTACAATATCTGATTCCTAGCCTCTACTCCACTTGTTAGAACAAAATCTCATCTCGCAGGCCGAGGGGCACCGAGACTTTATCATTAGATAATGATAAAGATAGATTATTCAATAACGAATAACACCCAGTTTAGAAAGGTAATGTGAAAAGGGCCAGTGTAATTGTCACCAGAAGAAGGAGTTTGGAAGGGCAAGCCTATTGTGTCTCACAGTAAAGAAGAACAAATCATTTGAACCATGTTGACCTTAATTTAAGGTACCAAAATTATTGAGTCTCACAAGTTGATACTTCACATTGTTGCCTTTCAATATATATATATATATATATATATATATATATATATATATATATATATATATATATATATATATGTAAAATCCTATGCAAAATCAGGCCAGACAAAGTCATTGATTTCAATGGTCTTGAACTGTACTTTTATTTTCTAACATTATCTTAAATGCTCAAAAGCAAAATTGGAAAAATCTTCATATATCTGTCTATATCTCAATATAATTCTCAGCATAGTCAGATCTGTAGATACTTAAATCCAGAGACTGGTGCCATGAAGAGACAAGAGAGAGTTTTTTACAAACTTGGGAAAAACTACAGATTTGTAGAAAAATCTGAAACCTAAGAAACTATTTATCGGGGGATTATCCCCCCGAAAAATGATGGAAGCAGTGCCTGTAGTTTTAAGAAATGAACACTCTCAGTGGCTATTGCTAGGCATCCAGAACAGTATTGCCAGACTTCTAGTCATTGTTTCTGTCAGAAAATGGCAGGGAGAGAGGCCAGGGCTGTTTTGTCTTTTGAGGGAGGATTCCTGGCAGCAACCCTGGGCAATTCACTACCACACAACTTGCTTGATTTACTCAGGGCCAGCAGCTTGTTACTGTTTAACAGCAGTCACCCTGTGAAAGCCACTGTGGTGCAGAGGTTAGAGTTGTAAGTTTGGATATGGTTGAGGTGCTTGGGGCTATTTTGCTTGGAGAAATGACAGCTGAGGGGTGACATGATTGAGGTTTATAAGATTATGCATGGGATAGAACAGGTAGAGAAAGAAGGACTTTTCTCCTGTTTTCACAATACAAGAACTCGTGGACACTCAATGAAATTGCTGAGTGGTCGGGTTAGAATGGATAAAAGGAAGTACTTCTTCACCCAAAGAGTGATTAACACTTGGAATTCACTGCCACAGGAGGTGGTGGCAGCTACAAGCATGGACGGCTTCAAGAGGGAATTAGATAAACGTATGGAGCAGAGGTCCATCAGTGGCTATTAGCCACAAGGTATAGATAGGGACTCTGGGGCAAGTGATGCTCTGTATTCTTGGTGCTTGGGGGGGTCAACAGTGGGGGGCTTCTACTGTCCTGGCCCCACTGCTGGACCTCCTGATGGCACCTGGTATTTTTGGCCACTGTGTGACACAGAGTGTTGGACTGGATGGGCCTTTGGCCTGATCCAACATTGGCTTCTCTTATGTTCTTATGATGTGGGAGACTGTGGTCCCTGGTGACATTGTGGGACTTGGGCGAGGAATTTTCAGGACAGAGATCAGAGCTTGGAGGCAGCTGGGCCTCCACAAAGGTAAAAGAAGAGCTGTAAATCAACTGGTAGCAAAAAATCATTCTTTTTCGCCATCTATGTATACCAAGTATCTAGGCTCATACACCAAGGAAGCTGACCTCAATCCCTCACTCTATACTGAACTGGAATTTGAAGAAAAGGGGACCATTTCTTGCTACACACCTGATGATGGGGTCCTTAAATGAGATTCAGAAGCAGAAAATAGATTTGGGGAGATGTCAAAGGAATGCTGATGATGGCATTTATGTTTGGTGTAGAGGAATTTTGTGGTCATACATATGCACAATTGTTTCTGCTCATTCTGTGGTTCCTGTCTCAGATATGCTGGAATAAGACTTTTGTATGTCTGCATATAGAATAATTAAAGTGAATGAGGCACAATGGACACTCTAGTCCAAACCTTTGCTGATACAGGATTTCTTAAATCTTAAAAGCAGTCTATACAAATGTCTCCCCAGCCTTTTCCTGAAAACCTGAAAATAATCTCTATAGCCATCGACAATACAAATATGCAAGGCAGGATTGTGCCGTCATTTTGGCTCCGCAGCTGCTATTAAGAAACATATTTTATGGATATTGTACACATTCAAAGCCATTTTGTTTTTTCTCAGGCACACTGTGGACTGGGGGAAATGTGCTCATTCAACTAGACCATCTGCTCTTGGCCACAAGCCAGCCATGTCCAAATATAGGACCCAAGAGGAGATCCAAGGTAATATTTTCTTTTTAAAAGTGTAATATGAATTCAGGAATAGTAGAAGTTGTGTATTCTTATTTCCTGCTTTCTTGAGTATTTTTGTGATTTCTTTTCATGGGTAGAATCCTCAAGTTAGTTTCTTTCATATCACGCTCTCCAAATTTCACATGTTTACAGTGCAATCCTGTTGTTGTCATTAGCCATTCAGTCATGCCCAACCCTCGGCGATTCTATGGGACAGCATGTTTTTCGATCTTGTACTGTTCTTTTTAAGTTGTTCCATGTTCAGGTTGGTGTCGACTTTTATGGTGTCTAGCCATTGTGTTCTTTGGTGGCCTGGTTTCCTTTTGCTGCTAACCAATCCTAGCATAATTGCTTTTTCTACTGAGTGCTTCTGCATGACATGGACAAAATAAGTCACTCACAGTTTTATGATTTTTCCCTCCAATTATATGTCTGATTTTATGTGCTCCAGTACTTGCTTGTTTGTCACCTTTGCTGTCCAAGGAAGGCACAGGAACCTTCTCCAGTAGCACAGCTCAACTGCAATTCTAAGAAGAGTTAAACCCTGATAAACCTATTGACTCCAGTGGATTTAGAAGGGTCTAATTCTGCTTTGGATAGCAGTGTAGGTGGAGAGTGTCTATACCCACTCCAAGTATCTAGGTATTCTGTTTTATCACATATCATGGAATCTTTGATTACTGAGGTGCATAGCTCTTCTTTAAATGCTTATTTTATTTATCCTGGCAAAAAGTCTGTAAAACAGACTGCCCTTTCTTTCTTTTTCATTTGAGGGAACCCAAACTGGCAGAAAGTCATGTTTTCTGCCAATGAGAAATGAAGGTAAATCTTGATTCAAACTCCAGTTTCTTATATTCGTGGTAGTATAATTTATTTTATAGGACAAAACAAATAAAGAAACATACATAACAAACACAAACTTACATACTGGGGTAACTTAATCTACATCATTGTTTTATCTATTTAAGTACCTCATACATATCTAGTTATCTATCCTATTTCAACCTTATAGCAAACTATATTCTTTGCATATCTATGATTATACAATTTATAATGTCATATATTTTAAATATGATCTAAGCTTTTTGTTATAATATTCAGTTAAGAATATGTAAGTATCTAAATGTACCATTCATAATTTCTTCTGATGTAGACTCTTTTATCTCAACATTTTCAAAGATCCTACTCAGGAATTTTACTCAAGTGAACCATCATAAGGTTTCCCTAGCCAATGTCATTTAAGAAGTCTCATCCTCTTCTTCTTTTTCTGTTTTTTTCTCTTCAGTAAAGTCTTAATTCTGTGTCTTTTCCCCTTGTATGATTTCTTCCTTCTGAGTTGTTTATTCTTTTACATTTTCCACAGCATTGGAGATTTCATCATTTGTCACTTTTTTGATACTTCTCATTTACACTTTTATGGGTATTTTATCCCTCTTCTTAGGTGTAAAATTCATTCTGTGGGTTAAGTTAGTTTGATTGTAGCTTGCTCCATCTCTTCTGTAGCAGTGTCTCTTTGTTCCTGAAATTCCTTCATTTTGATTGTAGTTTCTAGTAGCCTTATCTCCCTTTTATTCTGTAGTGGAGCTACAATTTCTCTAAGTATCTGTTTAAAAGTGAAAGTAATTGTGTCATAGATTATAAATTGCAAATCTTCCCAAGAAACCTGTGTCACATTAATATCTGCTGATTCCCCCATAGCTGAAAATACAGCCTCTGGCACCTTTTCAACTCTGCCTATACCAACCATTTTAAAACAGTATTTCAAAACAGAGAGTCACCAAAATTATTTTTTTCCAAAGCCTAAGAATCAAAACACTTCTAAACTTTACAAAATAAAAGCTGTTACAGTCATATTAAACACTATAAAATTTTCAACAATAAGTCAGGGATCTTACCAATTGTTTACTTTGCAGTAGAGTATAGTTTGAACGTGGTGCACTTTTATAATTTCAACAAATAAAGCAAAGTATGTTATAAAAAATTGTGAGAAGAAAACGAGTTCAAATTAAAGTCTAATTCCCTCCCCCTTTTCTTTCTTTCTTTGAAAGGGGAAAAGATTTATAATCCTTTTGATGAGATGTGATTATTTATATTCCATGTTGGGAATAATTAGTTGTAGTCTTTTAAAGAGTCTTCATATAATTCCAGATAGTTTGGCTATCATCCAAAAAATATAAATGTATTTCTGTTTCAACAATGCTTAGAGTCAAACAGATAAATTTTCTTCCAAGTTTATATTCTAAAAAGTATTATTATAAGCTCAGACAACAACTTTTATTTTCTTCTTTGCCCTGGAAAGCATTTAAAAATGGTTTTTCACAAAGTTCTTTTCCTAGCTGGCTGAAGAACAAAGGAGGAGGAGGGAGGAATTTTCCACCCCTCCTTTCTTTGTCTGTTTAAAATTTAAAGGGGCTTATTTGGAGAATCGACAAAGTCCTTAATGTTGTTGCTTTTGGCTGTACTCACGATGATGTTCATCATTGGTGTTATGGATGAGGTTCTTTCTTCTTCCCCTCCATCTGGGTGTTCACAGCTTTGCAGTCATGGCTGCCATGAGTGCACTTGGATGAGTCCTGCTTTCTAGGGTGATCCTGTGGAGGGCCCGGATCAAGCCCTCTGCTTGAGCTCCCCTTCAAGGAGACCCAATGGATCCTGGGATCCCCTGGACCCTGCTAAAGACCTGGCGACAAAGCTGCTTTGCAGGAGCTTGTGTGCTGCAACCTGGTCTCTCCAGTTTCTTATATTCGATGGGATATGAAATATGTCTGTTGTTACACTTTCTCTGACTAAAGATCTTGCTCATTCCAGCTAGCCTCACTAAGACACTGTCCCATGACTTAAAGTAATCACAGACTTTGCTTTCCAAGCACTGAGTAGGACTATCTCTTGTAAATTATCAATGTATTAAATAGCCACATTCCAGATTTCTACTTTATCGTAGCATTATGCCAATAAATGGAACTTGGTGCAATACTTTGACAGTGAAATTACGTAGATACTAGAAGCTGCACATTTTGGGTCCTATAGGGAAGGCTTAACTGGTAATTGTCTGAGAAAATTCTGAGAGGAGCTAATGCCTGTCCCATATTTCAGCCACTGAGTGCAGGAGACAGGTTTTGCTCTTAATGGCCTCAAGGACACCCTTTTATTGTCTCCTTTTTTTCTTTTTTAGATAAATTTTTATTAATAATCCAACAATCACATACAAGCATTAGAGTTGACAAGACCAAACAATGCAATTTCAAAGATAATTTATAACCATTAATAATCACCCCAAGACAAAAAGTATTTTAAAGCAAATAAGCCTTTATGAAATAAGCAAGACTAATCATATCAAGAGAAAAGAGCTTGTTAGTATATTAAAAAAAGTTCAGTCAGACTTTTGTGTATTTAAAAAGTTCAGTCATCAGAGAATATTTTTTTTAAAAAAGCCAAGAGATATAAATGGAGTTGGAAGGGAGGAGTTCCTTTTCTGACATGTATTGTAGCCATGGAAGCCAGGTAAGTAAAAATCTGGAGTAAGTCATATCAGCACTGGATTGTTGTTGGGACAGACAATTAGAAATTTTACTGGTATTTACTTAGGTGGGCTGTCTTTGGGAACACTTATGGTGGGATCAAAACTCCTCCCTCCACCCGATATGGGACCTATTGTCCAAATGTTCTGATACATATCTAATGCCCTTCTAAAAAAGCTCCCACAAATTGCTATAGTTTCTGTCCACCTCCTCATGATAAGTACTTTGTTAATTCCCCTTCCTTCTATCTGCTTTTCAAATAAGATGAAATATCTCTATGAAACATGATGCTAGGAAGCTGCTTTGTATGGAATCATACCATCAGTCCACTGGGACCAATATTTTCTACTCAGATTAACAACTATAATAGGGGCTCTTTGAGTTACCAGGCAGACATCCTTCACAGCCCTGCTTCCAGCTTCAGGGGACTGAACCTGTGACCTTCAGTACAGGACTGTGTGCTTTACCACAAAATTATTACCCATTCTACACTGTTTGCTTGTGTCACCTGTGGCCCATCTCTGGCAACTGGCTACACAACCCCCTGAGTTCCTCTCATCTCTTGTGGAATAAAGCACACTGGCTCAACAGCTGTTTTAGCAGTCACTCCTGGACTGCTGCTCACTCTCCCTAAAAGCATCTTTGTGCATCAACTGCAAAAAGCCAGTTCCAAAGAATACGAGGCTGACAGACTTCTTACAGGCAGTCAAGCACCTCTCTCCAAAGCTGTGGCTGTCTCATCTTATGTTGTGCCCAGTTGCTGCTCCCCTAGAGAGAACCAGTGCTGCTGGAAAGTCATCCAGTATTCACAAAACCATCAGCCCTTCTTCACCGGTGAAATCTCTCCGCAGGACACCTTTGCTGCGCATTGAAAATTCATCCTGTGGGACCCCTGGCATTCTTACCTTAATTGACTCCTTCAGCTCAAAACCTCAAGTCTTGTGTTACCTTGCTGTGCAAGAAAGGTTTTTCTTTCACTGCATTTTTTTTAGTAACCAAGTAGCAAGCTTTGACACTTGAAATACTCTGAAGTCTTCCAAGATAGGCATTTTTTTGGCATTTTGGATTATTTAAAAGGAGACGATCGTTTCTGTGAAGTCCAGGCAGGAGGGACACAAGACAGACCTTTTTCTCCCCTAGAAAAATGAAAATTATGTTGTCGTGTTCATAAAAAAAAGCTGCCAAGCTGACTAGTGTTGGAAATGGAAATCCTTTGCTTATTCTTGGGGCAGGTTTAGCATATCTAATATTTGGCCGTCTGTGGGGAATTTTCCAGATTTACCCTCTGGGCAAAAAGTGTGACATGTTTCAACAAAATGTGCTGTCTGTATTTGGTGCATCCCAAAGTGGGCCATGACTATATATTGTGAGCACCAACTGCCTTACATGGCAACTGTCTATCTAAGTGAAACTTCTTTCCATAGAAGTTATGTTAGCTGGAGAAGTAACGTTGTGAGGTATCTGAGTAACAACGGTCACATTATAGTTCTGGTGTGGTGAGGAGGCACATGGAACTATCTCCAAGCCACCCTTAATCATGTGCAGTAACTTTGGCTACCAACTATTTATACCTCAGTGGGACTTCATTTCTATTAAATAAAAGCAACAGAAATGCTTTTATCTATTTACTTCCTTTACTTCAATTGACTCCCGTTTCACTGACTTAGGGTTGCCAGGTCCCTCGGAGCAGCAGGTGGGGGATGGGGTGTGTGCTTACTGGGAGTAGGGAGGAATTCCCAGCATTTCAGCAACATGTCATATGACCCAGAAGTGATGTAGGCACATTGGGGATGTACGGGAGCAACACTCTGGCTTTTGGGCCAAATTCTATGGTAGAATTAGCTTCTACCATAGAGTGTTTGCCTAAAAACCAAAGTGTCACCCCCAACATCCCCGACATGCCTATGTCACTTCTGGGTCATGTAGGCACTTCACTGAAATGCCAGGTGTTCCTCCCTTTTGGTGGAAGTAACCCCCCCCCATCCTGCTGTCCAGTAGCAGAGAGGCCCAGTAGTAATGTATGGCTGCGAGAGTTGGACTATAAGGAAGGCCAAGCACCAAAGAATAGATTCTTTTGAATTATGGTGCTGGAGAAGATGCTTGAGAGTCCCTTGGATTGCAAGAAGATAAAATCAGTCAATCCTAAAAGAAATCAATCCCGACTGTTCCCTAGAAGGCCAGATCCTGAAGCTGAAGCTCAAATATTTTGGTCACCAGATGAGAAGGGAGCACTCACTGGAGAAGACCCTGATGCTGGGAAAGATTGAAGGTCAAAGAAGAAGGGGATGGCAAAGGATGAGATGGTTAGACAGTGTTATTGAGGCAACAAACATGAAATTAAGGAAACTCCGGAGCACGACGGAAGACAAGAGGGCCTGGTGTGATGTGGTCCATGGGGTTTCAAAGAGTCAGACTCAACTGTGCAACTGAACAACAAAAAAGCTAAGAAACTCTCCTCTGACAGTATCTATCTTCATGTTGCAGGCATCTAAAGCACTTTTACAAAATGAAAACCAAAAATTCCTCTTCTCCTGGATATCCCCTTTATATGAGATCAGCCATTTTAATTGTTTATAAAAATGCCAGTCGGTGTTAAAAGGCTGGCGTACAGTAAGGGAGAGATTCTGGCCTGATTTTGATAGCAGCATAAATGATTGTTGAAAAGTGAACCAAATTTGATATTATTGCCAACTTCTACCTGAATTATAGGTAAAGGTAAAGATTTCCCTTGCTCGAAAGCCAGTCGAATCCGACTCTAGGGATGTGGTGCTCAACTCTGTTTCCAAGCCAAAGAGCCAGCACTGTCCAAAGACATTTCCGTGATCATGTGGCCAGCATGACTAGACGCCGAGCAGAACACTGTTACTGTCCCACTGAAGTGGTACCTATTTATCTACTTGCAATTTCTTGCTTTTGAACTACTAGGTTGGCAGAAGCTGGGACCAGAGATGGGGGCTCACTCCGTCATGCAGCACTCAGATCTCAAACTACTGAACTACCAAACTTCCAGTCTGCAGTTCAGTGTCTTAACATAAAAACTTGAAAAAAGATCTGCTGGTATAGATCCAGTTAGGTTAATTAAGCATTTTTGTCATGCAGCCCAATTGTGCTTAGTTAGAATCAAATGCCATTGTGTTTTTAGTGCCATCAAGTCACAGCCATCTTATGGTGACCCCATGGGGTCTTCAAGGCAAGAGATGTTCAGAGGTGGTATGCCATTTCCTTCCTCTTCAGAGTGGACAAATACATGCTTGGTGGTCTCCCGTCCAAGTTCTAACCAGGGATGGCCCAGCTTGACTTCCAAGATTTCATGAGATCAGGCTAGCCTGGGTCATCCAGGTCAGGTGTCCTGCTCCTGCTGGAGCACTTGGTGAGCAGGTTACCAGCAGAAGCCTCAAAGGACACGATGGAGAATATCAGCACATCTTAACAAGAGGCTTGTTTGATGGAGGGTGAAAACACAGCTTCAGGTCCAAAGCACAGAGAGTTAGTATACCAAGGCAACAGGTCCAAGAGGACAAGTTATGGGATTGAGAGACAGGGCACAGTCCAAAGTTTATGAAGAAGAGAAAGACAGTCTGTCATGAGTGCAGTCAGCAGGCAGCAAACACGTTACTTCCATGCCAGTCTGCCTCTCACCTGTTGTTTATATCCAAACAATGTTCCTCAGCAAGTGCTAAGTCTTTCTCCAACAGGTGCAGGCAATTAGAAGCAAAGCAGTGGACATGGCTGACAGTGGTTTCCCTAGCCCTGCTCTTGTGAGGACTCATCCTCACTGGCTGGAGTTGAATGCTGCTGGGCTGCCAACCAGGCACCATATGGCCTGTACGTTCCTTCTACCGCATCTTCTCTGGTATGCCAATGGCTCAGGTGGCAATGGGGATGATGATGCTGATAGTGGCAAGCACTTCAGTGCAGGCCCCAAATGTGGGGAATGTGAAAGTGGTACACTGGCCTTGGTCTGGGGATTTATTTTTGACAATACAAGAACTTGTGGACACTCCATGAAATTGCTGAGAGGTTGTGTTAGAATGGATAAAAGGAAGTACTTCTTCACCCAAAGAGTGATTAACACATGGAATTCACTGCCACAGGAGGTGGTGGCAGCAGCTACAAGCATGGACAGTTTCAAGAGGGAATTAGATAAACGTATGGAGCAGAGGTCCATCAGTGACTATTAGCCACAAAGTATAGATAGGAACTCTCAGTCTGGGGCAAGGGATGCTCTGTATTCTTGATGCTTGGGGGGGCAACAGTGGGAGGGCTTCTAGTGTCCTGGCTCCACTGCTGGACCTCCTGATGGCCCCTGGTATTTTTGGCCACTGTGTGACAAGAGTGTTGGAATGGATGGGCCTTTGGCATGATCCAACATTGGCTTCTCTTATGTTCTTATGTTCTTATGACAGAGCCATCTCCTCCAGTGAGTCACCCATCATTGATTGTAAGCTTGGGCCAGCCTCGTCCATCTCCTCCTCATTAGAGGTGGCTTCTGCATGCTCCAGCTCCACAGATTCTGAATGTTCCATGACACCAGAGTGTTTTTAGAATACCTTTACATAATTTGCACAGGCAAAAGGCTTCACATGAAGCCACTGCCTGCATTATCCCATGAACATTAAAAACTTTAAAAAGCCCCTGCTGGCCCTGCCCACTTTCAAAAAACACTTGGTGAGTGCCAGGAAAGATCCTGGTGGGCTCTATGACATTCCCAGGTGCTACACTGGAGATCTCTGATCTAGCCTCCAGTAGTGGCAAAAAGTTTAACACTGGGATTCCTGTACCTTTAACAACCTAATAAAGGAGGGTGGGGGGGATAGTAGGCTGAATCATTCATTTGCTCAAGTATTAAATGAACAGGAAACATGAGCCTGGCTGAGCCATTGATTCCCTATTTTTTTTTTTAAATAGCATCTCTCCATATCCTTCCCCCATTAATTTTCCTGCCCAAGAAAACATGATCTGTAGCATTCACATAGCACTTCTCTTAAAAACAAAAAACAAGAAACCTTTAGTCCCCTGAACCCCTGAATCTACTTATTCATGCCTTCATTCAAGCCAATCGCCTCCACTCCATCCCCTTTGAAGGTTAAAGTGCAAAATTCTTTCCCAGGCAAACTTTTTCGAGATTAAGCATTAGAATAGAGTGAGTCGCAGAATCTATTATCTGATCATGCAGCATGTTGTGTCTGCGGTCTGCAGCCTTAGTCCTGAGCTTGGTTCCAAACACAATAGGGGCCAACCCTCCAAAAGGACCTTTGGCAGGAGATTCAACCCCCCCAATGGAACTGTGGGTGTGTCTGGGTCGGGTGTATATAGTTGGCCCTTGCCGGGTTGTTTGTGTCTTTTTCTGTGGAGTACAATTAACGAGTGTTGTTTAGCATGTCATAGTCCGAGTCTCCATGCTGTGAACCCAGTACTTTACACAGCAACCCCTCCCTATAAAGTTGAGCAGAACTTCCAAAAAGAGGTGGTAGAATAATTTTACAAACCATGAAATTGCACGTCGATGGGTGCAAATGCAATCAGGTGGACTGGATCTTGTCTGAGCCTATGCAGGTTGCCAGATTTCCAAGCAATGCTACCCTTCCCCCCCAAAAAAAAAATGACAAAGGCAGGTTTTGGCTCCAATCCTAGACAAATTCCCAAACAGCATTTTAAAGTGCAGTAATAGTATAAAGTGGTTTTTACAAAGTGGGTTAGAAAAGGAAAAATATCACTGTTTGGCTGCATCTGCAATCAGTGTCTGTAACTACAGTCACCCTTAAAATGCTTTACAGCTTCTGGAACAAAGGCTAAACTGCTCACAGGCAATCAGTACAGCTCTAAACCTCCCTCTCTGAAAAGAAACAAATACGTTAGAAAAACAGGACTGTGTTGGCACTCAGAGAGCCTAAGTACACAATGTGCCAACTTGAAGTCAGGTATGGCTTCTCCAAGATTACTGTCAGTCCGAGGTGCACTTGTGAGTTCCACAGTGTGGAAAAGGCTCAGTTGCACAGGGGGACTGTTATTTGCTTCATTCGTACCCCATCAGTACATATGGAGTTCCCAGTGGGGCAAATAGCACCCATTCGGAACCATGTCCACTAGAAAAAAACAGTGGGGTGAAGGCTGAGGCCCTTCTCCTAGGCAAAAGCCATTGGATTTTTATCCTGAAGATGCTTTTCTGGTTGTCTGCCAAGGCATAATGGAGGGAGATAGTGTGGTTAGAATGTTTGGGGGTTTTTTTATCCCGCCCTTCACTACCCAAAGGTGTCTCAGAGTGGCTTACAAACTCCTTTCCTTTTCCATGACAGACACTCTGTGAGGTAGGTGGGGCTGAGAGAGCTCTTTTCAAGAACAGCTCTCATCAGAACTACGGCTTGCCCAAGGTCATCCAGCCAGATGCAAGTGGAGGAGTGGGGAATCAAACTCGGTTCTCCCAGATTAGAGTCTGTGCACTTAACCACTGCACCAAACTGTCACTTCACAAGTCCTGTCACTCTGATTTGAAGAATTCCATTTGAATTCCCTGTCACTCAGAGTTCTCATATTGGGTTACAACATTAACCATTCACTGTCTGTCACACCCTGAACCTGAAGCATGCAAATCAACTTATTCAGGAAGGCCTGAAGAAGTGGCTGCTATACAGATGTAAAGTTGTTTTGCATCTCCAGCAAAAACCTCAAAGTGATCCATTAAGCGGCCCAACTCATGTGTAAATGAGCAGTTCAATCATGCTGAGTTTGAAAGTCCATCACATTCATATACCAAGAAAATATACATATATAGATCAGCTCTCAGTCCAGTGCTATAATGAAACTTCCTGCCTGGCAGTTGTCAAGATGTAGCTGCTGTTATTTTCACCTTAGGGATGAGTTGCAGAGAAACAGAACAGCTAATTTTTCTTAGTCCATGGAGGTTCCAATGCTGATATTTAATAGCCTTCTCAGTCATCTAATTATCTTGTATTCTGTTGCCCATCCTTCAGGGAGAGAATTAAAAAATTGACATTTCTGCTGCATGCGTAGCAGGTTTAATTCAGTGGGTGGACAGCAATTCCAGTGAAATGTCTTATCACTAGCCTCATCATAATAGTTACCCCAGGGGGCAGGAGTTACAATGAAACAGGAAGTGAATGTGTTCTGACAAGGTCTTGTTAATGCTAGAGACTTGTGTTTGAATATGTTAACGGGAATCAATAACTGGCAATGAATATACTAAAAAGACAAAAAGAAGAAAAAAAAACAAAGATGTCATCTCGTTGCAAATTAGAAACATCAGACAAATCCAGTGGCTTAAAAATGGAAGACAACAAGAATATTAACTAGCAGGAAGGAACTTGACAAGACTCCTAAATGGGTGGTCTTTATCTTTTTTAAAGGCATAATTCTGTGGAAAGGAAGAATGAAGGGTAAAAGCATGACTGGATGGGTAGCAGCCGACATTTGAATCTGATAACATTTAGATCAATTCCCTGTTCAGAATCGAGTGTGATTAACTCATTCTATTAATCCAACAAAGACAAGCATTGCAGAAACTGCAGGCATGAGATTTTGTGGGCGTCTACAGAGCTGTGAAGATGTGAACATTCATCTAGTTTCATGGAGTTGGAATATTGTTGAGCAATGCCCTTGAAATAACAGGTGTCACTTAGGACTCATTCATGTTATTTAGGGCTGAGTTCAGACTGGCAGTTTGCCCCAAGATACGCACGTTTCAGCAACATTTCACAACCGGATTAAAGGGAGCATTTGCATAGGCACATCTGTCTGGCATTCCCCACCCGTAGGCAACCCGTTGTGTACTGCTTCGCTCCCGCGTTTAAAAGATACCTGGTGAAAGTGGTAGCAAATCCTGGAGAGAGCATTTATCCCACTTCATTCTGCTTCCCAGAAGTGTGAACGCTAACCCGAAAAGCTGGGAGTGAGGAAAATGCCGCTTACAGGCCTGTCTCTGCCGGGGTAGGCCAACAGTGTGAATGCTCCCTTGCGTCTCCTCCCTGGTATGCTCCGGCATCAGTCTGCACAGTGTGACCAGGGCCTGTTTTGCCACGACTCGCTCCCACTTCAAACTGCCAGTCTGAACTCAGCCTAGGTTTCTATATGGTCCCCTCTGACTGTTCCACTAAACCTATAAATTCGGTTGGGAAGAAGGAAATAAGGAGATTTGTTGCTATAGGTGCTACACAGGTACAGAATCACGTCTGAACTTGATCATTCAAGCCAGGATACTCATGGTCTGCCATGTGAAGCTGTGATAAACTTTCCATTAAGCATCATTCAAGGCTAGGAAGTCTTTTGTACACAGTGTCTCGCCATATGGATTTGGCAATTTACTCCATGCTACCACCACCACAAATCCAAAAGTGACAAAGGGGATAGGGTTACCTATCCACACAGCATGCCTTGCAAAGAAACAGTTCTCTCTGAAATGATTCATACAGTTTCTGTGGACTTTTTACCAGTCATTTCACCATATAGGACTGTTGCAAAAAAATGGCTGATTTTATTGTAGGCATGAGTTGAAACATGTTGATCTGACTATGTTATGCCTTCATGAAATTGACAGAAATAATTCTATTGTAAGTTCCATTTACCTAGCCCTAAGTAGGTTGATTTTCATGAAAATTCCAGTGTGCCTATTTGAATTTCAGATGGTTTTGCTCATGCCACAGTTCTTCCAATGTAGCAAAACTGCACACTTCAAAGGGACTGGAAGATGTTTTTGATTTCCCAGTCCCAGAAACAGATGCAGAGGCTAGATTACTAACGCAGTGATTTCTTTACTGAAGGATTCTTAAACATACAAACATAAAATCAAACATTCACACACACAATACAGAACTAAGAGAGCAGAGGTGATTGATAGCTAATAGAAGGGTCAATTATGGGGTGATACTACTTGTCCAGACATGCAGAGGTCCCTGAAGAAGAGGATTATGGCCTAAACCTGGAGGTTTAGGGGTGGACTGCCAGTTGGTATCAGGGCAGAGGCACACCACATGAGACCATGTGCTCTGATGGATATAGACGTTGGAAAACAATGCAGGCCAATAGGAGGCATTGGGGGCTGGTCTCAAGTGAGAACAAAAGATTACCTAGGCCAATGATGAGTCCCAGGAGTGTGTGGCATTAGGATGGGCAAGGCCTAGATGTGGCCAATGAGATTTCAGAGGGGCAGAGTCTGGATTTAACAATAGCTATAATGGGATTAAACCAGGTGCTGGATGCGTGGCTGGGAGTGTCCATTGTGAAACAATAGAGTGGCCTGGTGTTTCCCTGGGTATATTCTGGGGGCTGGATGGGAGGGGGTTTGAGGGAGAGGCTCCAAACTCACGGGTGTAGCTGATGGAGCCTCTCCCCAAGATACTCCGCCATGGTTTCATAGAACATTGGATCGAGGGGTCCACATTCTATGGGCCCCTAAATAGGCTGCCCCTATTCCCTCCATTGTTCTCTATGGTGGGACAAAAAGTAACACTCCCCTCCAGCCCCCAGAATATACCCTATGTTTTCACCATTGACTTCAATGGCCCATAGGATATAATGGGGCCGAATTGCCACCAAATTTCTTTCATTCCCTCCTTCCTTCCTCTCTTTTTCCTCTTTCCCTCCTTCTTCTCTTCTCTCTTTCTTTCTTTCGCCACCTTCTTCTCTGTCTCTTTCTTCTCATTTCCCTGTTTCCCTCCTTCTTCCCTCTCTTTCTTTCCCTCCCTTTTCCTTCTCTTTCTTTCCACTCTTTCCTTCCTTCTTTCCATTCTCTCTACTCTCTTTCTTTCCTTCCCTCTTTCCTCCTTCTGTGGCCCAACTCTACATGAGACAGGAGGTTTAAACTGATAAACCGCCTTGGCTCGTCTTGAGTCTACCCCACACACAGACCAGCTGGGTGAAGGGACAGGGGCAGGCTTTTGGCAAGGATGCCTCCCCCCTTTGGTTTCCTTTCTGAACATCACTTTCCGGTCAGATGTACACGGGACGTCGGCATATGCTAATAGCACTAATCAGCTCAGTTTCAAGCATGCCATACTGCTAATGAGCTCCTGCAGCTGTTCTGTTTCTATTTGCAGATATTTAGACACCATTGAGGCCTCTATAGTGTTCTAGAAAAGAAAATTAAACAGAAGAGACTGGATTTTACACCCACTCTTTAATTAGAGAGAGTGGCTCACAAACACCTTCCTTTCCCCTCCCCTAACAGACAGCCTGTGTGAGGTACGTGAGGTGTTAGAAAGCTCCTTGAAAACCACCCTCGAGAGAACAGCTCTAAAGAACTGTGACTTGAATCAAGGTCACCCAGCTGACTTCCAGCTGCCTGCAGTGGAAGGATTGGGAATCAAACCAGGTTCTCCTGTTTAAGTCTACTCGTCCTGTCGCATTAGGGCCAAATATTTTTATTGAAGATTGGCCAGTTATATTACTGCTCTCTGGATAGTGAGATAAAGGGCTCCCTCACTTGAAAGCCATTTGAATCTGACTCCTGGGCCACGATTCTAGGATGTGGCACCCATCTCCACCTCCAAGCCAGAGTGCAAGCACCGTCTGAAGATGTCTCCACAGCCATGTGGCTGGAATGACCAGACATCAAGGCACAGAACGCTGTTACCTTCCCACCGAGGTACCTATTAACTG
Organism: Gekko gecko; assembly: GCA_029375565.1. Taxonomy (NCBI): domain Eukaryota; kingdom Metazoa; phylum Chordata; class Lepidosauria; order Squamata; family Gekkonidae; genus Gekko; species Gekko gecko. The sequence continues at coordinate 77,733,469 of JAPDNY010000003.1, read as the reverse complement.
CCTGCCATTTCCTGCCTTCAAACTGCCTGGTTGGCAGGAGCCAGAACCAGAGATGGGAGATCACTCCATCATGCAGCACCCAGGTCTCAAATTGCCAAACTACTGACTGTCCGGTCTGCAGTTCAATGTAGAACCCTGTAAGATTACTGTTGGAATAAAAATCCCTGTCTACACTCTCGAATATAAAACTAAGGCCCCCAACCAGCAGTAGATAATCCAGAATTATTCTGCATAAGGATCTTGCCAGTATTCATAAGGAATAACCCTTCTATAGCACTGTAAGCAATCAAGCTCACTAAAATGAGCATTTCTTACTTAGCTAGCAGAGGCCCTCCAGGTCTCATGCAGAGATCTTTCACATTATCCACGGCCAATCCCCGAACTAGTGATGCTGAGAACTGAACCCAGGACCCACTGCACGCCAAGCAGCAACCCTTCTGCATGCCAATCACACGGTCTCTATCACTGAGACACATCCCCTCGCAAAATGCCCTCAAGTCAGTTATTACAAAAGTTCGCTCCCTTATAACCTAGCATAAATTAATGTCAGCAACCAGCGACAGAGGTCTCCAGAAACAATAATCTAGCAGTAGATACTCCCATCCCCTCAGATGATTCCTCTCAAGCATCTGTCTTACCACAGGAACTGCACCTCCCCACAGCACCAGTCAAATATTCATAGCCATTTAGAGTCAGTGGAGGGTCCCAGACCAACAAATGGGTGGGGGACTTGGGTGCCAACAAGGTGTTTCTGGCACCCACGTGTTGCATCAGCTCAGAGGGCATTCCCTGTTTATAAAGATAGAGGTAACAGAGCTGGCTTATAAATTTGCTAATTATTCACCCCTTAAGATTCATATAGAGTGGAAAGCTAATATGAAAATGTTGTATATAAAATTGAATGAAGGGGGTATCACTTCAAACGCAGTTGGCCACCTGAACTCCCTTCAATTAATGGCCTTTGAAGGATGATCCCATAATGGTCACCCTGGGCACCCACTTAAAATGGTCTCCGCCACCTAAATTACTGTGAGAAAATGGCTGCCAAAACGTAGTTACAAAATGGCAGCTTGTATCACAGCTCCTTAAATACTGCCCCAAAAATGGCCACCCAGTTAAGCAATGGCTGTCTAAAGCTACAGCCCCCAACATGGCCACTCCAATTAATGCAGGCTTAGAAGCCTGATAGCAAGGCTATGGAATGCAGAGGGAGGCAGGGACACCACCGAATGAGGCGGCACTACCTTGCTGCCCTCCACTGTCTAACTCCGGTCCCCAGGCCAAGATCGCCCAACTGCAAGGAGGAGGGGGAACAGGCAGATGACAGAGCATAAGCTTGGGGCCAGCATCCCCCAAAGATGCTCCAAACCCCCTGCAGACATCTGCACAGTAGCACTAATAGGTGGGGTGAATGAGGGAGGGGTTGGAGAGGCAACCAGCAGCCTCACCACTGCAGCCACCCACCACCAGAACCTAAGAGAGGTTACTCCTCACCACAAAAGAAATGACCTTTGCTGTGAAACAGCTGGGAGGCCAAGGCTCTGATATGGCCCGAAATCCAGCCATGATGTGTCCCCAGGCCAAGGAGCAAGCCCCCAGTGTGGGCAGGCCCCAGACCAGCTACCAAGCTGCCATGCAGCCCCTTGGATTGGGCTACTAGCACAGCCCCAACACTCTGGCCACAGATATGGCCCACAACTCCAGCCACAATGCAGCTCCAACCTTCTGGCCAGCTCCCCCCCGGCCCTGATGAGCCTCCGACTCTCCGACTCACAACTCCTTCTTTCACGGTGGCTGCCACCACGCTGGGTTTTTGATGTTTTTTTTACTAAAACTCGCAGCCTGTCCTTGGGTCACCAACAGCCAGACCCAACTTACCGCTGTTTCCCTATGGTATGCCTATGCATACTTCCAGACGTGCTCGGAGCTGTTATAGTTACCAAGCACAAGGCACAAACTGCCTGAATGGCACCATTAAGATGGCACTAACCCCACCCCCTAAGGATCCAGCTGCAGCAGCCGGACTCCTCCTTCCTTTCATGGAGGCAAAGTAGGCTCCCAGCAGTACACCTGTGGCATCTGCTAGTAACTGGATTCTCTCTGGGTAGTAAGCTGTAAAAATGAAGTGTTTAATGCCACACTGTCCCCACAGCTGTTTAATTCAGGGTTGACATGAAGTTTACCTCTCTGTGAGAAACTATGTCCTTTGCAAAACCAAATTTTGCTTCAAAAAACCCAAAACACAATCAAGTAGGATGTTTGCCACTACTGAAGCTCCTGTGGTTAGCTTCTGGAAATTTGGTAGCAAAATCCCTAATCAGTTGTAGATTTTTCGGGTTGTGTGGCCGTGGTCTTGGCATTGTAGGACCTGACGTTTCAACAGCAGCTGTGACTAGAATCCTCAGAGGTATAACACAGAAAGATGGAGTACTCTCTGTGTCAAGGTGAGAAGAAAAATGGCAGGCAGGTAATTTATATCTACTCAGGAAGGTGGGGTAGGGCTAAGTCATTATCTTCTAGGAGTTTCTCTGGCTGTGACATGCTAATGGAGGAGCTTTCCTGAGGAGGTTCTTTGGCATATGGATTGGCTGTTGAAATTCTAATCTTATCTGTAGTGCTGTTGTAAGACGTAGAGAATTTTGTGTTTTTCAGGAAAGGAAATCATGCCCTCTTTATCTTTAAACTCTCTTCTTCCCTGTTGAAATTGTGTTTATGTTTATGAATTTCAATGGCTTCCCTGTGTAATCTGACATGGTAATTGGATGTGTTGTCCAGTATTTCAGTGTCTTGGAATAAGATACTGTGTCCTGTTTGAATTAGGCTATGTTCAGTCACTGCTGATTTTTCAGGCTGGCCAAGTCTGCAGTGTCTTTCATGCTCTTTTACTCTTGTCTGGATACTACATTGTGTGGTCCCGATGTAAACCTGTCCACAAAGTGGACCAAAGGTAAAACAAGCAACTGAGGAAAAACAGTCTCCCACAGGAGAAGTGTTTTTGCCATATATCAAAGGAATCACTGATCAGATGGGCAAATTAATGAAAAAACACAACCTCCAAACAGTATTCAGACCCACCAGAAAAATACAACAGATGCTATGACTGGCAAAAAACAGAAGGGTCTCCTCCTTCACTTCTGCAGAAGTATATTGCATACCCTGCAGTTGTGGACAGGTTTACATTGGAACTTTACAATCCTTTTCCCTTCCCCACCCCATAACAGACACCATGTGAGGGAGGTGCGGCTGAGAGATCTCTTTCAAGAACTTCTCATGAGAGAACAGCTCTGAAAGAACTTGTAACTGATCCAAGGTCACACAAGCTGCTTCATGTGGAAGAGAGGGGAATCAAACCTGGTTCTCCCAGATTAGAGTCTGCAGCCCTAAACACTACACCAAACTGGCTCTCCTATGGGCCTATGAGCCTATGGGCTCCTTTGGAATTCTCTCAAAGGGTGGTAGACACGTGAACAAAATGGCTGCCGGAGAAGGTGGCATCAAGCACAAAATGGCTGCCATAGATGGTAGAGCCAACCACAAAATGTTCAGGAGCAAGGTTATGCATAACTCTGATAGAAACTCTTCAACAATTCAGACATAAGCTCTGTTTAACAGGATGCCTTTTAATCTTAACAGCCAATCAGCTCTCCATTGGCCAATCAGAAGCCCTACTGGGCAAACCCCCCACTTGGCTCTACTCACTTTCTAAAAATACTTGGCTGCACCAATAAAGGTGTCCAAGGGCACGGCATTGGGGACCCCTGATCTAAGTAGTCCATAGCACTGTTAAAAGCTGCCAATCTTTTTGGATCAGTAGTATTTTGGCACATGCTCATTTTGAAAAAAAAAAGATATAAAACTGCCCATAAGGCTTTCAAGTCATTTAGTGTGATTAGTTTGGTCTAAGTGATTAGTTCATGTCCGCTTGGCACATTCAAATGTAGTAAGTTCAGCTATCAAACACATTCAATATAAAATTCATGACATCATTACCTGCAATCTGAAGTGGTACGTTTCTTTCAACCACTGCATTCCTTTGTATTTCCACAGCAAGCCTTATTTTGTCCAACACAGATGAAATCTACATTATCTCCTTCCCCTACCATCTTCTTGTAATAGTACTCTGAAAGTTTGTATTCATTCTGTTTTCATTTCTTAATGTTAACACTTTAAAATATTAAGTAGAATCAAATCAGTAAACTGCTCTCTTTCTATATACATATACAAAGATGTGTTTATTTAAGCATCTAATGTGGCAGTAGGAATTCCTCAGCAAATCACTAAAGGGCTTGAAAAGGGTTGGGAAAGCCGGACATGAATAATAACTTAGATGAGAAGTGAGGGGGTTAGAACACCACATTGTGTATTTGTACTGCATGCCATACCGTTCCGGTTCTACTCAGTGAGATATGTACATAATTGCAGGTTGTCTGCATAATTCCTTCTGCTGAAATTAATAATGCATTATCTCAAGAACATTTGGACATTCTTGAAGGAAGTTTCCTTGCAATATTTTAATGCATTGAATGATGATAAAAGATCTCATGAATACAAACTATATATTAAAATATTACTATTAAGTAAGGCAGTTTAGAATTTGTGCTCTGTACGGACATGTCCACATGAGATGCTTAAAAATTCATTTGAGCCTCTCTTGTACTATTCTGTCACATGTGAATGTTCTAAATGCAGCAAAAAAAATGCTGAAAACCATCTGAGGCTGTGTTCAGACATGCCATTTGGCATGGTCAGGAAGCACTCCTATTTCATCCATTGGTATTTGAAACAGAGTTGCTTGATCAAACATCCCAGCATAATCCATTTAGCTGCGGGTGCTGCCCATCACTGCACAATCAGATGGAACTTTCAGGTGAATGTTGGGGGGTTTTGCCCTATTGTGTGCATGCATATAAATGAGGAAGTGAACCCCCAGGTGGAGAGTTCTCCATGGAGTTCTCCAAGGACCGATTATGCAGTTATGTGCATATCACTAAGTGAGAAAAAAATGGTGCTGAGTTGGGATAGAATGGGCAGGCTATCCCGACAGCTTGGGAGAGTGCTTGGGTGATCAGGCAGTGGAAAGTCTTTCTGTGGCCCATCAGAACCAGTTAAAACCAGACTTTCCCCATGGTCTTTTAACTCCATTTCTATGGCAGGGCAGCACAGGGATGCCAACCACTGTGGGACCTTTCCCAGATGTTGCTGTCTGATTATGCACTTTACATCCTTCAGGCATTCACAGCTAAGTCAGATCTAAATGCATGTCTGACCTCAACATGAGTCTATTTTCTAGCCAATATAGGTTTTACAATTGCATCAAAGAAATTACTTTTATGTAAGTATCCCCAGGATATAGCTATACTCCAGACTATTGTTGTCTTTTATACCTGTTTATTATTATGGCTTCCAAACTGTAGTGTGGTATCTCTACAGCTGGCAATAGCACTACAGATAAGATTAGAGTTTCAATAGCCATTCCACACACAAAAGAACCTCCTCAAACCTCCTCAGGAAACAATCCATAGACAAAAGAACCTCCTCAGGAAAGCTCCTCCATTAGCATGTTCATAGCCTGGAGAACTACACAAGATAATTGACTCAGCCTTACCCCACCTTTCAGGGTAGAAATAAATTACTTGCCTACCATTTTTTCTGCTCACCTTGACATAGAGACTACTCCATCTTTCTGTGTTATACCTCTAAGGATGCCAGTCACAGCTACTGGCGAAATGTCAGGTCCTACAATGCCAAGACCACAGCCAGACAACCCAGAAAATCTCCAGCAACTAATGAACTCCAGCCGTGAAAGCTGTCAACAACATATTGTGCTAACTTTGTTTATGTTTCCACTTGCACATTATAGGATCCAAGCCTAAATCTGTAATATTTTGCATCAATTATTTGTAAATAACTTATAACCAGTGCCTTTAACAGTTAAAGGGCTGGGCTAGGAGTTGGAAGACCAGAACTAATTTTTTTCTCCTGTCAAGAAGCTTGCTGGGTGACCTTGGACCAGTCAGTAGATGGAGCTAAGTAATAAGCATTTACTCTACAGGAATGTTATTAAAAAGATAGAAGTTTTTCTTACATTGTATAAAATATTTTTTTTAATTCATAGTACTTAAATTGTTAGAAAGGTTATTGAAGTAGTAAGGATGAACTGTAATTCAAATATTGTTATGATAATTATTATAGAAAGATAAGACTTATATTAAGTTTGTCAGTATAACTATGTTTTCTTTCTCCTTTTGTACTTAGTTTATACATGTTACAATATAGGATGCTTATTTAAAGCTTTTTGAATTTCCCCAAAGTGAATAATATATCACTATTATTTTCTTATTAAAAAAACAAAACAAAACAAAAAAGAAGGGGGGAAGGAAAGGAAGACACCAAGTGAAAACAGACAGACTACAATACTTACAGTAAGTGAAGAACACTATAGTTCATGTTATGGAAATTAATATTAGTTAGTTATGACTGGTACTTTTAAACTAAAAATGGCATTAAGAATTGATGACAAAAACCTTTTAAAAATGGTGGCTGGAGGAGGGAGGGAAACATTTTTATTTTTTAATAGAAAACCTTCAGTAGCCACTCTTGGTTTTAGTTTCTAGGTTGACAGTAAGGGAGAGGAACTTTCTCCCCTACTCCCCACCATATTGGTGGGAATCAACTAACCTACTTCATTTTCTAGGGCTAAAATTTTCTTTCCCTAGGGAAAGAATTTAAATTGTTTTGTGTTTCCTTTTAGGGTGTGAGTAGTTTTCCTATTTTATTAGTTATATTACTTCCTTTTTGAAGACTAGCAGGGAGGTAAGAAGGCAATTATACATGTTTTGTATAAAGAATGTAAGAATGACAAAGTGCTCATTTTATACATGGAACTGCAGAGGGGTAAATAATCCCATTAAGCTTCAAAGTATTTCAAATACACTCACTAAAGAGAGACCTAGGCCGAGGACAGACTGGCAATTTGCCCCAGTAGCCAGTCGCGGCAAAAAAAACCCGGAGTAAATGATACCGGGTTTTCCCGTCCATACAGCGGGGGCCTCTGCCGGAAGATATGGGACGGAGGCGCGCAGGAGCGTTCAGACTGCCGCACCAGAGGCGTGCTATAGTCGCCGTTTCCCCATTAATTCGGCTGTGGGCATATGTGTGCATAAGTGCATTTTGCCGGGGTTTTTTTGGCCTGCAATGCCGGCACCGCATTGGGCAGTGGAGCGGAGCGTGGCCAATCACACTGCTGCTGCCTCATGCCCAACGCGGGTTGCTCCCGGCTTTTCGGCTGCGCGTTCAGACTCCCCGGAAGCGGAGAAACGCGCGATGAACGCAGGCTTTCAAGATTTGCGCCGGCTTTTATCAGGTGTTTTTTTAATCCGGCAGTGAAGTGCGAGAGCACTGGTAGGCTACGGGTGGGGGACGCCAGGCAGATGTGCCTGTGTGAACATTCCATTTAATCCGATATTGAGTCGTTGTCAGCCCGGGTCCCACCCCGCGGCAAATTGCCAGTCTGTCCTCGGCCCTAGCTTTGTATTTTTGCTAGTGACGCACTATAAGAAAACAGTTAATCAGGTATTAAAGACAACATAGTTTATGCAGTCATTCCAAGCCCCAGGATCCTCAAAAGCGAGAGGAGTAGCCATTCTAATTTCTAAAAATGTCCCATTTCATTGTGAAGCAATCAAAAGTGATCCAAGAGGCGGATATCTATTTATTAGAGATAAACTTGACAGCTCCCCAATAACAGTGGCCTCTCTTTACGTTCCTAATACTGATCAACTAACTTTTATCAAGGCAACATTAGACCAGCTAGCACTATTCCAACAAGGTGAAGTTGTGATTGAAGGGGATTTAAACCAAATTGTAGACCCTGCTTGGAAACATCAACCCACAGAACTTCAATCAATTTTTGACTTGCATAGCTTGGGTAGGAGGGAATATACATATTATTTGGCAGTCCACAACATATACACAAGAATTTATTTTTTTTAACTTCAAAATCTTTATTAAATCAAATAACTTCTTCTGATATAGGAAACCATACAATCTCAGACCACTCATGGGTTTCATGTCAGATCTCAGATAAATCTTCTGATGGAAAAGGTCCTAATTGGACCTTCAACAAATTATTGCTCCAGAATGAAGGTATCTGTAACACTCTTGCTAAGAAGATAAAGGAATACTTTGAACTCAATAAAAATTGTGGTGCATCCCAGGAAAATATATGGGACACTTTTAAAGTGGTAATGCATGGTAAACTTCTATCCATTGCAGCATTCTATAAAAAAGAAAGAAAGGAAGTAATATCAGAATTAAAGAACAACATAGAAAAGAAACACATGACCTATAGAAGTAATAAAACTCTTAGAAAATTAAACCTGGAGCATAAAAAGTTGGAAACTCTAGAAATTTCAAAGGTACAAAAAATATTTTATATTTAAAACAATTTTTTTAACAAAAACTCAAAGATCCCTTCATTGGCTCAGCAACAGAGTTAAACAAAAAAGATCTTCAACTTTAATTCACTCCATAACCTCTGCTCAAGGAAAATTATTAATTACCTCAAAAGACATTACAAATAACTTTTCGACTTCTTTTCTAAATTATATAAATCAGATAACATCGGCCAACAAGCAATTCAGGTCTATCTCAAATCAATTAAGTTTAATATCAAGCTTTCTGAAAATCACTGGACTTTTTAGACCAACCCATTACGAAAGTAGAATTACGTGAAGCACTATCTATTCAACAATAACAGAACCACTAACAAATACATGAACTCTAATGACTAAGAAAAATGCTAACTCTGGAAAGTAGCCAAAATTAAGTTATCCTCAAGGAAGAAGAAGAGATTGGTGATTACCAAGATGTCTAGAGCAGCTTACAAACTCCTTTCCCTCCCCCCCACAGACACCCTGTGAGTAGGGCTGAGACTTTGACAGAAATCTTTTTTCAAGAACAGCTCTTATCAGAACAATTTTCACAGTGGTGGTTGGTAAGCAGTTGAGTACCTCAGGGCTCAGTACTGGATCCAATGCTTTTTAACTTGTTCATTAATGATTTGGAGTTGGGAATAAGCAGTAAGCAGTGAAGTAGCTAAATTTGTGGATGACATGAAATTATTTAAGGTGGTGAAAGCAGGGAGGCATGTGAGACATTCCAAAAGGATCTGTTGAGGATGGGCGAGTGGGCATCAATGTGGCAAATGGGGTTCAATGTGGCCAAGTGCAAAGTGATGCACATTGGAGCCAAAAATCCTACTTATAAAAACATGTTGATGGGATCTGAACTGGCAGAGATTGACCAAGAGAGAGATCTTGGAGTTGTAGTAGATAACACACTGAAGATGTCAAAACAGTGTGCAACTGCAATGCTGGGGATTACTAGGAAGAGAACTGAAAACAAATCAGCCAGTATCATAATTCTCCTATATAAATGGATGGTACGACCTCATTTGGAATACTGTGTCCAATTCTGGTCACCACACCTCAGAAAGGATATTATAGCAATGAAAAAACTGCAGAAAAGGGCAACTAGAATGATAAAAGGGTTGAAATACTTTCCCTATGAAGAAAGGTTAAAGCACTTGGGGCTCTTTAGCTTGGAGAAACAATGGCTGAGGGGTGACATGATCGAGGTTTACAGGATTATGCATGGGATAGAGCAGGTAGAGAAAGAAATACTTTTCTCCCTTTCTCACAATACAAGAACTCAATGAAATTGCTGAGCAGTCGGGTTAGCATGGATAAAAGGAAGTACTTCTTTACCCAAAGAACGATTAACACATGGAATTCACTAGCCACAGGAGGTGGTGGCAGCTACAAGCATGGACAGCTTCAAGAGAGAATTGGATTAACATATGGAGCAGAAGTCCATCAGTGGCTATTAGCCACAAGGTATAGATAGGAACTCTTGGTCTGGGGCAAGTGATACTCTGTATTCTTGGTGCTTGGGGGGCGCAACAGTGGGAGGGCTTCTAGTGTCCTGGCCCCACTGCTGGACCTCCTGATGGCACCTGGTATTTTTGGCCACTGTGTGACAGAGTGTTGGACTAGATGGGCCATTGGCCTGATCCAACATTGGCTTCTCTTATGTTCTTATGAGAGAAGGAGTTGGGAATGGAAGCTACTTGAACACAGCGTGACAGGAATGACCTCATTGGTGGCAGTGTAGTGACCTCTGAGGGGCTGAAAATGGGGGGGGGATCCAAGAGAACATGTCTGCTTTTTAATTAGCTTCAGCGTGGAAACAAGGGGATAGGAAAACTTGGAGCAAAAGCAGTCTCACAAAGCCCAAACCAACAATGAAGGGAAAGTGAACTGAGTGCTGAAGGGAGGAAAAACGATGCAGAAGGAAAAGAAAACCTGGATGCATGTGCATGTTAAAAATGATAGAAATGCAGAACAAAGAAAAGCCAGCTAAAATGTATGAGAAAAGTGAGGCAAGAGTGCAGAAAGGGCCCTAGAAACTTCAGTTGAACGCACTCACTCGATCCAGCCTGAAATCAACATATCCGGGGTGGCAGTGTTTGGGTTTCCCAATCTTTCAAACTTGTGACGGCATAGGGATTTGTGATGGTGGATAGATTTTTAAAAAAACAAACAAAAACAGGATGGGCGCAAAATGTTGTGTCAAGGAATCCTCAATTTAAATCCAAATATTTCAATGCAATAAATGTGTAAATCGGGCTGCCTAGATCTCTTATTCTCCAGAAAGCATACATGTATAATAAGATTCTATATTGAACTTTAATTGGGCATCATGGCAAGAAGCAGCCAAGCATATCTAAATGAGAGGAGCCTTCAGAAATTAATCTAATCCCAGAGCTCATCCGAGTAATGCTCTTAGATACATGAGGATAACAAATTGAAAGTGGGCAAATTTTGCAACAGGAGGATCATTACCCTGGGGAGGACTCAAATTTTTGCTGTGTCTCAGAGCTGTTCTTTATCTCTTTAAAAGGCACAGCGGCATAAACCACCGCTCTTGGCAAGAAGTGTTTTTAATGGTACAGAATAATAGCTTTGCCAGTACAATACCTGGGTCAAGCTGTGATTGCACACTGGTCCATGACATCGTGCCCAGAAAGCTTTGTTTATGGTGCTCCTCGTGAAGCATTCATACCTCTAAGGAAAAATATGTACACTCAGAGGCTCTTTGGAAATGTGGACATAAAATGTGGGGCAGAACAGGGTGGAGATCTAAACAGAATTTGCATATTGCAGACTGTGTCCATGCCTGGAAAGAAAGTGCAACCAAGTCAACAGTTTCGGAGACAAATGTGCAAGTGTACCGGCCCAACAATAATGAAGACTGAACCCTACAACCTATGAATGAAGCTGAATTCATAGAAGGAATTTTTTCTTGCCACTAGATCAGTCAATCCTAAAAGAAATCAACCCTGACTGTTTCCTGGAAGGTCAGATACTGAAGATGAAGCTCAAATACTTTGCCCACCAAATGAGAAGGGAGCCCTCATTGGAGAAGACCCTGATGCTGGGAAAGATTGACGGTCAAAGAAGAAGGGGATGGCAAAGGATGAGATGGTTAGACGGTGTTATCGATGCAATGAACATGAAGTTGAGCAAACTCTGGAGCATGACAGAAGACAGGAAGGCCTGGTGCGATGTGGTCCATGGGGTCACGAAGAGTTGGACTCAACTGTGCGACTGAACAACAAAGAGCCCCTTTAGGACACCACACTAGTCATTCATGAGCATTGGTGGACCCTTAGGGACAGCATGGGACACGGCACAAGAGTCTGCAGCTGCAGATGAAACTTGCTCCCCTTCTACGAATTCTAGCTCTGCTCTGTCTGTTCAAGAGTTTGCACTGGAGTGTAACAACAGTATGCCCTCATTTTTAACGGCACAGTCTTTTTATAACTCCCTTGCATAATTACTGTGAAAATTTACCAGCTAGTTATAAGGAATGGGGGGGAGAGAGAAACAATTTTACCAGCCAGTTAAAGCCATTACTCAAGTGAGGTCCATGAGCCATCACATGGCTTCTTTACTATTAATTCGTAACAAATGAAGTACCTCATTCCTGACATTTTATAAAATTTAGGATGATTTAGCCTCAGCAGAGGTGACTCAGGTGAAGCGCTAGGTATCTAGAAAGATAGTAAAAAAATTCAACCAGTTCTTCTGTTTTATGCTCTGTCCCTAATTACAGAACAACTTGCTGTCACTCATTGATCTCGCAGCCGTGATCCAATCGCAACTTCACTTATGCATCTTAACTCTGACCGGTCCTTCCTGATGTTTCCACTCCCCCCCCAGCTTCCTGTATGTAAGATTTGAAGAATTTGTGCTTCAGTTTGCCTGAGGGAGTGTGCCTGCACGCAAAAGCTCGTACCTTAAATACGACTGTTGGTCTTGAAGATTTCATTGGACTCAGACTTTGTTCTGCTGCTTCAGACCAACACGGCTACCCAGATGAATCGACAGAACAAGGGGTCACTCAAAGTTAATGGCAGGCAAATTTAAAACAAATGAAGTGAAATACTTCTTCGTTGAGCATTTATTCACACTGTGGAGGAGGTCAAAAGTGTCAAATACCGTACCTGCATTTTAAAGGCGTTGGGTAATTTTATGATACTCTGTAACATTTATAACTTTACCAGCACAGATGGAGTTGCATCGTTTTCATACCTCTAGACATTATCTAACCGTTGAAAAGGATAAGAAGAATTTTTTCCATTCCATTCCTTTCATTATACACTGTGTACAACCAGATGAATATAGCTGATGCTTTTACCTGCTGCAAGCCTTATTTTACAGGCACCTGACCCTAACCCTAACCCTTCCTGCTTCATAACCGGGGCAAATTATAATTCTGTATTCTCCTTTCTGCTCTCCAACCTTCAGTGCTGGTAAAGTCCCACTTGAAGAGACTCATAGACTGTGGTCACATGGCAAGGCAATTGTGTTTTGTTCCCAATATAATTTAACCCGGAATATTTTTTTTTTCAGGTTGGGATGTTCACTTTGTGTGAGGAGGCTCTGGGCACCATCTGAATGCAGCTGGCCCCTCTCTCCACTGCCTGCTCACCTGCCAGCCCACCCAGCACTTTCTTCCCCGCCTGCCCACCTCCCCCCAGCAACTTTCCACACTGCCGGCCCAATGCTGCTGGCAAGCTGGGCACACTCCCTGGCACCGGGGGCTCTCTCCCTCCTAATGCTGCAGCTTCAGAGACTCCTGGGGTAGACTCCACAACCCATTCACCTGTCAGCCCACCTGGCACTTCCTTCCCTGCCCTACAGCTTCCTCCCCCAGAAACTTTCCACGCTGCCTCCATGCCGGGGGCTCCTAATGCCACCTCAGGGACTGGATGTGCACTTGAATATTTAAATGTAGAATTTATTCAGTGAGGAAGTGCTCATGTGCTCAAAGGCGGAAGCTGGGGAAAAAAAAAACTCTCATCACACTAAGGACGGTCAGACAACCCTAATCACAATCATTGTGAGATATGGCTTGTCCAGATCAGCAAAATCACAGATGCAAAGTGCAAATACCAGGAAAGTACTTGATTTTCCCAGTCCAGGAAAACACGGGAGAGAACCAGGAGCATTGTGCAAGTGAGCCCGCTTCGGGGCGGGAGGTGGGTTGCCCTGTCTGATCAGCAAATTTAAATGTAGGAGGGAACAGCGGTGAATCCCGGTCAAAACAACCGTGTGACCGCACCCATACTCTGAACCTATGGGTTGTATTTGATGTTACTCTGCATACCAGTTTGTAATTGCAGATACGGAAATGGATCTGCATAGGATGCACACTTCCAGTGTGATCCCCATTACTCCCAAATGCTGATGGAAGTTCACCTCTCTGTGAGGATGGTAATAACTCTATGCTTTTGTATACAATATTCATCCACTTAGGTTTTCCTTCTACAGGCTACTTGTCACAAGCATTACTTGTACTAGAAATGGTATACAATTATGTGCCCTGAAGTAAACTCAGCAAGGTTTGAAGAACAGTCCCTTCTATCTGTATATGTTTCCATTGTGTAGATTTATTTGAATCAAATTCAGAATTAGATATACAGACAGCAATGTGTGTAATTGCAATGACCCTTGCTGCATGGTCCACAAACTCAGAATCTTCACAAGAAGAGCCTGAGGAACTATGAACATCACTTAAGGAAGAGCAGGGAAGCCAGGGATACGCCTTCACTGTAGCCACCCCTCCACCCTGACCCAACAGCTCCAGGGACCATTATTGAGGAGACAGGTGCTAAGGCACCACCACCAGAACATTCAGCTGCCGTGCTGCATCCTGGGACAGCTGTATGTCAGCCTGGACCCCTTGCCCTGCAGGATTCTAACCCATCCAGCAGGATCAGCAGAGGGGGCAGCCTCATACAGATTTAGCTGGGAGAAGATGCAGTGCTGGGCTAGCAGGCCGCGTTCCAGCCAGTGCACTAGACCGTTGCTTTAGTTAACTTAATCTGTTGCAGGATTCTGGCCTATTAGGGCCTAGCCAGCTGAATCCCAGAAGTTGCCTTCAGAACAGCTGGGGCTGCTTTTCCCCAGCCTATCAAGCTGAGGGTGAGCCAGAGAGCTTTGCGGAATCATCCAGTTTTCAAGGCCGCTAACCTTGTGCTCCAGTCTCAAGTCCGGACTTTCCCAAGCTGTAGTCCTTGCTCTTGGTGAGACCAGCAGGCTCAGAAGCAACAGCGACAAAGATTCTGGAAAATAAATCCTGATGGAGAGTGAGGAATTTTTTTAAAAATGGGAATTAAACATCTGGCATCTGTTTATTAAGATCGTTTCCCTGTTCGCCCACCTACAAAATGAACAGAATAGAAATTCATTGTCATTATGCAAAGTGCTCTTTGCACAGCAACAGAAGTTAAGAGCTCCTGCATCTTATTCTTGACTGTCTCACCGAGTCAGGAAAAAAAAGGAGCAAGAGCAAAAATGATAGTAATCAGCTATCGATGTGAAGCCTAATATTTTCCTTAACAGGCACACATTTGGTGTGTACTGCAGTCGCCTTGAGACCATTCACACACAAATTGCTTTCTAACAGTGCTTCCATCTCTGCTCAAAAAACAATAACAAAAAACCACAAACCAAGATGCATTTATTTTGCAATTTTACTTTGTAAATTAAACTCTCATACACTTCCTCAGGTTAGCATGTAGTTTTTCATTGTCAAGGCAGCTCTTGGTCATTTCTGTTCCTCCTTCATCAATATCAAAGCAGAAGCAAATGAACTGAAGTACTCGACAGCATTTCGAAGAAACAGCCTTCTACCACCACTATCATTTCAATCTGTATAGAAACATAAGCCCTTATTTGTGACACCCAATTTGGTCCACAGCAAGTGACAATATAAAAGACTGGGTCATTCTACGGTAATCAAAAACAAAGGCAATATAGCTATTTCAAAGTCAAATTTACCTAGTATTAAGGCTGTGGAAGTGCAAGTGCTGTGTATAAACAACAGGTAAAGAGATAGCCAGTTTAACTATTTCTGGCTCCAGCCAATAAATTGGACAACTGCACGAGAAGATTGCATAGCAGTATGATCCAATGTTTATGCCAGCGGACTGAAGGCAAAGACAGAGCTGCGAAAAGGGCTGCTCGTGTGGGCTATGAAAATAAACTGCCTTTCCTGAAGCATTCATCAGGTGCTTAATATCAGGGTGAAGATTTCCCAACCTATGTATTTCTGGCAAAAGAAGCCTTTACATAGCAAATGAAAAGGGACAGTGTACACCTTTTTCTCTTGGTGGTGGAGGAAAGCGCCGTCAATTTGCAGCCAACTTAATGGTGACCCCATCGGGTTTCCAAGGCAAGAGACGTTCAGAAAAGGTTTGCCATTGCCTGCTTCTGTGGAGCGGCCTTGGTATTCCTTGCTGGTCTCTCATACTGACTAGGGTTGACTCTAATTAGCTCCCAAGTTCTAGCAAGATCAAGTCAGCCTGGACCATCCAGATGATAAAAATGTAGAAAAGTATCACATATGAGGAAGAAATCTCTGGAAGCTGGCTGTGAATTCCTGGATCCATATTAGAGTTCACTGTAGGTCTGGAAAGGTCCTCAGACTCATATTACATTATGGCTGCCAGGTCTCTTGGACTGGTGGGACAACTCCACCAGCAGCCTTTAGTGGGCTGGCAAGGGGAAATGGGTGGTGGTGGTTTGCCATTGCCAGTAAAATGACCCGGAAGTAATCCCACTACATTGCTGGTAGCATCATGGCACAGGTGGAGAGCCCCTCCCTGCCATACTGGCAGGTCTTCTGCCTTGAGCTGGCAACCCTAGAGCACATGCGTTAGACCTATTTAGAATTAGGAACACTGAGAAAATTAATAGCTTCATACTGAGAAATAAAGTGGAAGAGGATGTGGGCTCTACCTTGTTGCTTGCATGCTGTTCAGGTGTTGTTGTTTTTTTGTAAAAAAAATGCACCCATCCCCACCCTTCAATTTACATGTGAACAGAGTAAATAAGGATTGATTGACCCAACATAAAGTCCTCACAGCCACCAGGAGGATTTTGCACAAAAATTCTGTGCTTCCCAGCTGCATGCTGACCTGATTTGGATCAGGACCATGGTATTCATGAAGAAAGGTGTTCAGCCTTTCCCTCTCACTGTTTTCCTAACCTGAAACAGCACCGGGGAGCTGCCATTCTCTAGAAAACTGTAGCCATTGTTAAAGCCCCTTCTCCAGATTCATCATGAATTTGGCCCGTGTAGTCCCAGGAAGCATGGAGTTCCCAGTTCACATGATATACTAAGCCTCATGGCACCAAAAGGACTTTGTATCATGTGAATCAGTTCTAACTGAATCGTTGGTCCCGATCACATGCAGAAGTAGCTGCGTGATAGGCACAAATGCCGGGTGGATTTTAAGGGTGCGATCACACGGGAACATCTGGCAAGCATCCCGCACCCGTCGGCAACCCGTCTCACTCCGGCAAAGAAATGGAGTTTAAAAAAACAGGGAAAGTTCTGTATCAAATGGGTTTGCGATGGGCCGCAGACAGACTTCCCCATGTGATCGCTCCAGCACGCTCCCATTGCATCAATGATCCCTTGTTGAAGCACACTGGAAACACGCGGTGATGGAAACAAACTGATTCATCCACCGGTGCTTCTGATCATGCAGTGGAGGGTCAAATTGCTGCAGAGCAAAAAGCCTCGCTTCCCTCCCCCCGGATTATTTCGCTCATGTGACCGCGTCCTCTGTTTAGCTGTTTTTAGATAAGCAGAGAGATCGGATCCCATTTTTTTCTCACCATCTGTGTTTGTGTGTGTGTCTGTCTGTGGTTATGTGCCTTTTGCTTAGGAGGGTCTCTGCTACTTAGTAGGAAGAATGAATGGAGCATAAGATCAGCCTTTGGCTCTTTGGTAGTGTATTCCCCTCTTCATGGCAGCCCTTCCCAAGGTAAATAGGTCTTCCCTTCAGTGTTCTAAGATTGCATCTGAATAATCAGGCTTAGGATAAAAACCTCAACATCTTTCCCTACTCGCTATGCTGACATCACTGCTATTGTTTGCAACTAATAGCCTGAAAGGCTCAGTTAAGCAGCACCCCTGCTAATATGCAATAAGGGCCCCCCTCCAAACCATGTGATCCAGTGATATGATTGGGGAAAATGCTGGCCACAGAAATGCTAATAAGGGATGAAAAAATGTGGCGTAGACGTAAATTAAGTTGATCAACATTTCTGTCAGGGGGGCACCCACTGAGTCCCATTGTTGGCTATTTTTATTTATTCATTTATTTGTTCAAATTTATACCCTGCCCTCCCTGCCTAGGCTGGCTCAGGGCAGCTTACATAAAATCAGCAAAAACATTTAATAATATAATAAGGCAGTTTAAACAATATTAAAACAACTACAATTCCCTAATAAGTGTTCGATTCCAGTAATAAGGTTCATGATGGCTACCATCAACTATCTCTCTTCCCGTGGCCAGCTCACAGATCTTCTATAGATGTCTTCAGGTGTCTTTCCCAGCAGCTAGTACAGGCTGTTAATGTACATTCCAGGGCAGCGGACTTCTTATCCTAGCTGTTAGTGGTGGGGGCTCCAAAAGCCTGGCAGAAGAACTCCCTTTTATAGGCCCTGTGGAACTGTAATAAGTCCCACAGGGCCATAATCTCCTCTAGGAGCAGGGCCGGCTCCCGGTGTCTGGGCGCCCTAGGCAGGACAGCCTAGGGCACCCCCCACTGGGGATGCCAACCTCCCAGTGGGACCTGGAGACTTGGGCCGAGCACTGGCTTTCCCAGGGCCTCCGTGGCTGCAGGGTCCCCGGGAAAGTGGGAAGGGGGCGGGGGGGTCTAGCCACCACTGCCGCCCCCTCCCTCCCAGAGCCGGCTTTCCCGGGGCCTCCATGGCTGCGGGGTCCCTGGGAAAGCGGGAAGGGGTGGGGGGGTCTATCCGCCACCCCCTCCCTCCCAGAGCTGGCTTTCCTGGGGCCTCCACGGCTGTGGGTCCCCGGGAAAGCGGGAAGGGGGCGGGGGGGACTAGCCGCCACCCCCTCCCTCCCAGAGCCAGCTTTCCCAGGGCCTCCGTGGCTGCAGGGTCCCCGGGAAAGTGGGAAGGGGGCGGGGGGTCTAGCCACCACTGCCGCCCCCTCCCTCCCAGAGCCGGCTTTCCCGGGGCCTC
The DNA here is from genome assembly GCA_029375565.1 of Gekko gecko. Taxonomy (NCBI): domain Eukaryota; kingdom Metazoa; phylum Chordata; class Lepidosauria; order Squamata; family Gekkonidae; genus Gekko; species Gekko gecko. Next base: position 77,714,839 of record JAPDNY010000003.1, on the reverse strand, counting down.
CATGGCTGCGGGGTCCCTGGGAAAGCGGGAAGGGGTGGGGGGTCTATCTGCCGCCCCCTCCCTCCCAGAGCTGGCTTTCCTGGGGCCTCCACGGCTGTGGGTCCCCGGGAAAGCGGGAAGGGGGCGGGGGGGACTAGCCGCCACCCCCTCCCTCCCAGAGCCAGCTTTCCCAGGGCCTCCGCGGCTGCTGGGTCCCCGGGGAAAGCGGGAAGGGGCGGGGGGTCTAGCCTCCGCCCCCACCCCCTCCCTCCCAGAGCCGGCTTTCCCGGTGCCTCCACGGCTGCGGGGTCCCTGGGAAAGCGGGAAGGGGTGGGGGGTCTAGCCGCCGCCCCCTCCCTCCCAGAGCCAACTTTCCCGGGGCCTCCATGGCTGCGGGGTCCCCGGGAAAGCGGGAAGGGGCGGGGGGTCTAGCCGCCGCCCCCTCCCTCCCAGAGCCAGCTTTCCTGGGGCCTCCGCGGTTGCGGGGTCCCCGGGAAAGCGGGAAAGGGCAGGGGGGTCTAGCCGCCACCACCTCCTCCCTCCCAGAGCCGGCTTTCCCAGGGCCTCCGCAGCTGCGGGCCCCCCAGGAAAGCCGGGAAGGGGGCGGAGGTCTAGCAGCGGTGGTGACAGCGGGCGCCCGGTTAGGGCGGTGGGGTGGCGCTTTTGGGGGGGAGTGGGGCACCATTTGGCGCCCCTGAGGCCGGGGGCACCCTAGGCGAGCACCTAGTTCGCCCAATGGGCGATCCGGCCCTGTCTAGGAGCTCATTCCACCAGGATGGAACCACCACCGGGAAAGCCCTGGTTGTCCCCAGCCTGGCCTCCTTAAGGCTCAGGGGGGCCAGTCAGTTCTGGGCCCCTGAATGCTGTGCTCTCTGGGGAACATGTGGGTAAAGGCGGTCCCTCAGGTATGTGGGTCCCTGGCCATAAAGGGCTTTAAAGGTGAGAACCAGCACCTTGAAACGAATTCAGTATGCTATCAGCAGCCAGTGTAGTACCTTGAGCATAGGCTGGATATGCTCCCAGATTGGGAGTCCCATCAACAGCCTGGCTGCAGCATTTTGCACCAGCTGCAGCTTCTGAATTTGAGACAAGGGCAGCCCCATGTAGAGAGCATTACAGTAGTCCAATCTCAAGGTGATGCATATGGATATGCTAGAGATGGGTATGGATATGCTGATTCTGAAAATGTTGATTCACAAGCTGAACTATCATTTTCATATATACCATGCATACACTGTCTATACCCTTTGGTTCCAAGTGTTTAATTAATTATCTAATTCCTTGTTTTGAAGACAATAAATGTTAATGGATATAGCATTCAGATTTAGTGAAGAAAATTTGATTTTTTAAAAAAATATATCATTGTAAAACTTTTACCATTACCAACTAAAGCAAGAAGTTGCATGCTAATTCCTTTGACTATCATTCTGTGGCAGGCATTTTGACTTAAATTAAATTCTCGTACATTTTCTGCTCAGCAGTGTGTCCACTGCACTGATACATTGACATATACCATAATCCAGATTTATGGCAGTTGCATAAATTTAATTGATTTGATTGCATCTGGAAAATCTTCCAGCAACATTTTCCTCATTGGTATACTGGAAAGATGTGTTCAGGACAGATTTTAATGAGCTACTTTTCAAATGCACATCCCCAATGATTAGAAAATAATAAAAAAGATATTTAGTAAGGGGAATGTGATTTAAAACTTTGAATATGCTTTGTTATCTCAGGATAATAACCCTAGATTACCTGCCTCTGCATATGGATAGTATAAACAAGACCCATGTTCCCTAGAGTCTTATAGTTGGAACAGTAGCGACGTGGCCAATGGTGATCATTTTATTCCCTTAACATACTTAATAAATGAAACATATTTCCAAGCAGATAAGCATCCAAAAGGAAATCTCTGCAATTCTATCTCTATGCTTGTTTATATGCCACAATCAATTTTTTCATGCAATCCTTTGTTTGATTGTAGGAGTTCTTACTGAAGTGGCTGAAGTTGATTCCCAGTTCCCTACGCTAGTTTGGTGTAGTGGTTAAGTGTGTGGACTCTAATCTGGGAGAACCAGGTTTGATTCCCCACTCCTCCACTTGCTGCTGCTGGATGACCTTGGGCAAGCCATAGTTCTGACAAGAGCTGTCCTTGAAAGGGCAGTTCTTGAAAGAGCTCTCTCAGCCCCATCTACCTCACAGGGTGTCTGTTGTGGGGAGGGAAAGGGAAAGGAGTTTGTAAGCCACTCTGAGACTCCGAGTGAAGGGCAGGTATAAATCCAATCTCTTCTTCTTCTCTTCTTCTTATTATTCATGACTTATTCATGAATTCAACCAAAAACACTGAGGAGAGTTTGAAAGCTCTTAACCCCAAAATAAGGTGTGGACCACCAGATATCATACACACCCATGTACAGTGGACCCTCCCCTTCTAGGGGACATGTATTGTGTCCTGGTCCAAGCAGTGGTTCTTATGTCAGCTGCTCCAAAGTAGGATGTCCCAGGACAATCACACAGGCAGACACTAAGGCCAGGCTGCACCCCAAAATATTCTTTGGACCATCCCAAATGACACATCCCCACAGAACACTGTCCCCTGCAAGAAGACATACAGTGGTGCCCAGTCCCAACACTGGTTCTGGTGCCAGAAGCCTCTATTCGGGTTGCCCCCAAGAAGCCTGTATTAAAAAGAAGATTTGAGTAAGGAACTGGACCAACTCCATGCACTCTGCATCCCGAAATAAGATTTTGGCCACCACACATCATTTGCCCTCACGTTCAGGGGACGCTTCCCTTTGAGAGGATATATGCTTTTTTCTGTTCCAGAGGCTAGACCATGTGCCAGCTGCTCCAAAGGGTGATGCCACCAGGACAAACACACAGGCAGGCACTGGGGCCAGGCTGCACCCCAAAACAATCTTTGGACCACTCCAAATGATACATCCCCATTCTCCAGGGACTGTCCCACACAAGATCACATATAGTGGTGCCTGGTCCACTATGGCACCACAAATTTCTTGAGGCTTGTATTTGGAAGGAGATTTGAATAAGGAACTGGAACAACTGCATGCCCTCTGCACCCCAAAATAAAGTATGTACCACCATGTGTCATATACCTCCACATTCAGGGGACTCTCCCCTTCGAGGGGCATATTGTGTTTTCTGGTAGAAGGCCAGATCGTGTGCCAGCTGCTCCAAAGTAGGATTCCCCAAGACAATCACATAGGTGGACACCTGGGCCAGGCTGTGCCCCCGAAAAATCTTTGGACCACCCAAAATGAAACATTCCCACACTGCAGAGACTGTCCTCTGCAAGAAGACATAGAGTAGTGCCCAGTCCAAGCTTTGGTTCTGGAGCCACGAGGTTCTATTTGGCTTGCCCCCCCAAAAAAGGCCTGTATTTAAGATTTGGATAAGAAACTGGAAAAATGCATGCCCTATGTACATCAAAATTAGGGTTGGTCCACCGCATGTCATATACTCCCATGTTCAGGGGCCATCCTCTCTTAGAGGACATATGCTGTTACCTGGTTCAAAGCACAGTTCTTGTGCCAGCTGCTCCAAAGTGAAGTGCCCCAGGACAATCACACAGGCGGACACTGGGATCAGGCTGCACCCCAAAATGATCTTTGCACCACCCCAAATGACACACCCTCACACTCTGGAAACTGTCCCCTGAAAGAGGACATACAGTGGTACTTCTATATGGAGTACCACCAAGAGGTCTAAATTTCAAAGGAAATTTGAATAAGGAACTGGCAAGACTGCATGCCCTTTGCATCCCATATGTCATATATCCTAATATGTAGTGGACTCTTCCCTTCTAGGGAACTATGAAGAACCCCTGTATCTCCCCAGCTGTCTGGCTGATTTCCCCCTATCAAAACTTCAGTTCCCCTCAGTTACTGAGTTGCCCTACAGTTGTGTGTATATATTCTTTGTCATAAAAGACTTGACTGCCCCACACAATGTTTAGATACTTAGTTTAGGCTTTTTCTCAGCTCAGAAACCCTCAAGGAGCTGTCCAGTTTTCTTTAAAACCTTGAGAAATGGCACTTGAGGCAAATTAACTTTCAAAAACAGAATAAAGATTTTATTAAATAGGCAGGGATTATATGTGCAATAGGAATAGTCAAGGTTTTGAGATTGCTGAGGTAAATAACTTTCTAATATATACAGAGTTGAATTCTTAGAACATTCAAGAGAGTGTATTTGTAGTTTTATTTCAAGGCTTTCTATTTCTTTCTTTGAGAGGTACTTTGTTCAGTATATTTCATCACAAACACAGTTCTTATTGATGTTTCTATATTTCTTCCTTCAGAGTTCTATGGCGTGCCTTAGATATTACAGCTTTTCACTAACTTTTGAGGTGTCTAAGCTTCTCCCCTTTATCACAGACCAGGGTTCTCTTCCCAACCCCTTTCACTGGCAGGAAGTTATTCTCCTTGTAAGAAGCAATAACTGCTTTTACTATTCCACTTTTGTGGGAGGTTTCTCTAACTACCCAGATCTTCTGCCAAATCCACCTCCAATATCTTTTGTCTGTATAAGGTTGTTCTGTAGCTTTTCTGACTGAGAATCTAAAGTTTTCCCTCAGAGCAATTTTAATATATTTAGACAATTGGGTTTCTCTTCTTCCCTCTGTAGAAGTACTTTTCTGACTGTTGTCTATCAGGAAACACTGAATCCCAAATGTCTTTTCCCTCAGAAGCCAACCCCTCTGACTACTGATCCACACATTAGTTTGCACACATAGACCAAACTGTGAAAAGAGCAATTTGCAAAAGACCTAAATCATGAAAGACCACTTTTCCCTCCAGATCAGCTGTTTTATTTTCTCTCTCAGCTGATGTTAGCCAGTTAGGAAGCTAGTAAGGGCAGCCAATCACATGAGCTCTTCTCTCCAAGGAAGATTAACTCATGAACTCCCTGACTGTTCAACACAAGCAGCATTTAAAAAAACAACACTGCTTTCTTTGCAATCCATCACAGGGACATATGCTGTTTCCTTGTCCATAGCCTTGTTCCTGTGCTAATTTCTATAAGGTGGAGTGCCCTGAGTACTAATAAGTTTAAAATAGTGAGTAGTCCCAACCACTGAGATCCATCATTTCCCTTGCCTTAGGTATTCTAAGTCCAGGTTGCCAATCATAATGGTGTTAAGTGATTTATAGTTCTGTGCAAAACCATCTGCTACTTGGAAAGTTATTTATTTGTTTATTTTAACATTTGTGATGTTGCTTCACCAAGGTGGCTAAAATTGTGAACAAAACAGTATAAAATGATTAAAGTCAATTCATCTAGGTTTAATATGATCAAATCTTCTATATTGCCTAAATTTTTTATTGTACTTCCATATGTTACCAGTTCGGATTCCTGTCAAAACTATTAAACTATACCTATCCCAGACTGACAACAGAGAACATAAGCATAGCATAGAATTGAATAGCATAGCATTAAAAAATTGCAAAGATCTTTGGATAATTTTTTATGGGCAGGTAAAAAGGCATATTAATTTTGGAACCATGTGTACATTAAAGGGGGATGGAGGGTTACAGTATCCAGATCTTCAGAAATATTATGAAGCTTCACAGCTAGTGTATATCATCAAAATGATCAAAGTGACTGGATTATTATATGCCAAGCATTTACTAATACTAAATCTTTGAGAGATATGATATGGAATACATCCCATGAAAAACCTTATGCTATTCAACTTAATGAATTCTTATGTTCTGTTTGGGATAGGTATAGGACAAAATTATTACTAGAGATGTCTGTTTTCTTTTTAAAACCAAGGATGGCTTTTGCCTGGAAATCAGTACTCCTTTTATTCAATATGGAGGAAAGCCAAACTGGAAAGGCTCACAGACATCTTTAATAAAAGGGGCCTTGCAGATAAAATTGAGCTTGAAAGTAAACTGAATAATAAACTGCATTGGTTTAGATATCTTCACTTAAAAAAAAAAACTAGCTGAACATTTAAACTTGTCCCAATTTATTAGTCGACCCTTTACAGCTCTAGAGCAAATATTGAATTCCTGTTGCCCAATGGTACTCTATCCACAATATCTTCAGTTAGTGTTAAACAGACATTGTATTTTAAAAAGTTGCAAAGGAACTGTCAGTTGGAATTATCCAAAGATCAATAAGCTCGGATCTGGTCATCTTATATCTTTAATACCTCTTCATTTGATATAAAGCGTCAGACCTTTAAAATTCTAGCTTGTGGATATTTAACCCCTCTTAAATTGTCTCATATGTCTTTTGAGTATGCTCCATTGTGCTGGAAAATGTGTGGAGAAGAGGGTTCGCTTGAGCATTGTTGGTGGAGGTGCAAGGCTATCATGGCATTTTGGGAACAGGTTTTAAATTGGATTTATATTATGACTGGTTTTAATATACCTATGGAACCAGAACTCTTAATTCTAAACTACTGGTCAGATCTAGATATACCAAAATTTACTAAAGAATTAATAGCCACATTATTGATTGCAGCAAAAACAGCTGCTAAACGGAGAGAAAAGGTAGGGCCTTCCATAAATATGTGGCATAACAAGATATGTAAACTCTATATATTGGAAAAAAATCACTGAACAAAAAATTAAAAGTAATATGAATATGGATATATATTTCAAATTTGTAGTAAAGTAGTTTCCTGTCTTAGGTTATTTGGCTTCTCACAATGTTGTTCCTAAAAAATGGTTCATATGAACTTGCTTAATATCTGACATTAAAAGGGTTGTATGATACGTTTGGTAGTTGGTTGATTTAAGTTTGGTGTTATGATCCACCTCTAATGCTACATGATTAAGAAGTATTTTTGTATGATGTTCTATTCATCTTATATGTTTAATACCTTATCACAAGGTTGTACGATACTGATATGTTCTTGTTTTGTATAAATTGTAATAAACTCAATTATATATTTTTTAAAAAGTTAATTCCTCTAGCACAGGGGTGTCAAACTCATTTGTTATAAGAGCCGGATTTCACGTAAATGAGACCTTATTGGGCCAGGCGATGTGTGTCATAAAATGTAATGCCAGGCAGCAGACATAAACTTTATAAAGGACACAAATACAACGATTGTTTTTTACTCAAAAACATGCTTAAAACATTAGCACTCTTGCAATATTTTATTTATTTAACAGTATCTAATAACTGACACCTCTTGCTCTGAATTAATCCATCAAAATGTCTATGCTGTTGCAATCTTGAGTATGCTGTTCATGTGCGTATCTATAAGCTGCAAACCTACTTTTGATTTTTTGACATTCACCGCAGAAATCTCATGTTCAGTGTTCCTAGCCTAGGACCCAGGGAAAAACATGAAATGGCTGAGCGATTGAGACAGTCTGGTGAAGTAAGCTATGATGCAGCAGCAGCAACAGAACTGGAAGCAGGAGATGACCAGTTTCACTGCAGGCCTGATAGAAGCCCTCCCGGGGCCTGATCCAGCCCCCAGGCTGCATGTTTGACAGCCCTGCTCTAGTATGTATTTTGCTGTGTTATCTGTAATTTATTGTTCCCAATCATAATTGTCCTCCTTGGACAGTGCCTGGTCTGATGTTGGTTCCTATGGTAGCACTAGATTTCTGCTGTTGACCCCAAGGTATGCAAAAGCCACCTCAGGGTGGCACAAACCCTTGTTCTACACACCTGGAGAGTGCAGGGACTTTTCTTGGAAGTCAGCCTTGAAAGCCCCAAGGAGCAGTGGGCTAGTGAGGATAATGTGGAGGAGGATCCAGATCTAAACTATTGTGTTTTAAGGTAAAAAGAGTATCTTTATATGCCCCCTGATCACTGGTGGCCCTCATGTTCTGGAAGCTCATGTTACTGTTAATTGCGAGCCCAGTATGGATGGTCTATTATTTGTTCTCCATATGTTACATTCTTTTGAACTATGGTGCTGGAGAAGACTCTTGAGAGTCCCTTGGACTGCAAGGAGATCAAATCAGTCAATCCTAAAAGAAATCAACCCTGATTGTTCCCTGGAAGGCCAGATGTTGAAGCTGAAGCTCAAATACTTTGGCCACCAAATGAGAAGGGAGCATTCACTGGAGAAGACCCTGATGCTGGGAAAGATTGAAGGTCAAAGAAGAAGGGGACGGCAAAGGATGAGATGGTTAGACAGTGTCATCGATGCAACGAACATGAAATTGAGCAAACTTCAGCGGACAGCGGAAGACAGGAGGGCCTGGCGTGATCTGGTCCATGGGGTCGCGAAGAGTCGGACTTGACTGTGCGACTAAACAACAACAACAACAACATGTTACATTATCATTGCTAAATGCAGTATTCTTGGTGGCCTCGCAGACTGGACAAAAGAACAGTGCCTGTCCATGGACACTGATGTTTGCCTGCCCCCCTTCTTCTTGGATGAAGCACAAGGGTGGGGGCCAACCAATCCTGACTCAGTGTGGGAGTGCTGGTCAATCAAGGGCGAGCTCGCCAGCCAGATCTGATGGCAGCCGCCCTCCACATGCAGACTGGCCCAGAGTGAGCTCTGGAGAGGTTGGAGCTACACAGGTGGGCGGCGAGCAAGTTTCTACATGGAGCATCTCTTACCTGCAAGACTCCCCATTGGTGGCATAAGCGTGCTACAGCAGGCTAGGTTTGGAATGCTCTGATCAGGGAAGGGTGTGGTGAGGCTCCAGGTGGGTTGGGGCCTCATTGGGTCTTCTGCCAAGCCCAGTCTTGGGCTGCTTCTCCCCCTATATGTTCACTAACAGGTGGAGGGCATGTCCTGGGTGAATCGTCACTCTGTTGGCTGGGCAGCATGGTGGGAGTGACTGGCAGGCACCCTGGCATCAATCTCTTGGTGAGCAGGCTGGGGAGTTTAGCTATGAGTGGGCAGTGCTGGGTGGCTCCCTCCCCCACATTCATTTGCAGGAGGCAGCTGGGCATGCTTTTGGCCTTCCAGCTTGCATCTCCTGTGGAGAGGCTACCTTGGACAGTGCAGAGCCAGCTGGGGGATCGCTGTGGGGTTTCTACCCACTGGGGTTGGTGATTGGGATTACAGCAGCGCCCACCTTTGCCACCTTCCAGGTATTTGAGGGGGTGATTCCCCAGCAACTAGCCCCTGGTCAGGCCTCTCAGACCTTCACCCAGCTTGGGCCGTGGTGGCACCCACTCCTTTCAGCATCTGACAGCAGCTCCACAAAGTGCATTGGGGCCTCTGAGGCTTTCGGCTTGGCTGGGTGCATGGAGATCCCCTACCCCTCCACTCTCCAGTGCTCTTTTGGTCCAGCTTTCTGTGACCAGCCGCCCAGCTGGCCTAGAGAGTTCATCCATAATTGTGGTTCGTCTCCAATGGGTGACAAGGGCCTTCTGCTGCACCGAGGCTTTCTCTCCACCAGGGTGGGGCGGGAGGTCTAATTCAGTATAGGGTGATATCTCATGCCCCCATCCACCAGGCTTCCTTTAAGGGCACTGTGATGGAATTATAGGTTTGTGGACAGTAGCAGGTAAACACAGAAGCTGCTGAGTCACCTGACTGAGAAGGGAGGGAGCCTTTTGGCTTAGAATTCTCAGAGAGTGACAGATAATGGTAGACAACTGACAGTTGGAAGAAGGAAGCAAAAAGAGAAGTTAGCAAAAAGGGGTCAGCTAACTGAATAGCTCTGAGGTGGAACAAAACCTCTGTGGCTCTATGGAAACAACCTATCAGTTTTGAGTAGAAAACTGGGGCTGAAATAAACTGAATTGGTACCCTCTAAAAGAAAGAGGAGAGTGAACAGAGAGTGAACAGTAGCATACATACATACATACATAGACATTTATTGGCATAACACAGTAGCAGTAAAGAAGACAATGGAACAAATAGACTTATTAGAACAAATTAATAGGTCATAACTGACTACACCAAGTTACACCAACAAGGGGTCATTTTTAAACTTCTCAGAAGTAGTGAACACAGTTAAAAGAGAATATATATATATATATAACAATCCAATTGAACACAAGGGGAATTAAGACTGGTACGCCCTTACCCTTAGCTTCCAAACATAGGATAAGAATTCAGCAACAGACAAAGTAATCGCTGAGAACTTATCAGACAATAAAATTTTGAGATTGTCATCAGTCGAATTCCTTGTGGGAGGTAAATGGGGGCTGATCAAATAGCTGCGCATGGTAGAGTATTGGGGACAGTGCAGAAGGATATGAGCAACTGAATCAGGTTCACCATAGAGGCAATTGCAGGTTCTATCCCTATAGGGGATACCCCTATATCTGCCTGAAACAACAGCTGAAGGAAAGAGATTAAATCTCGCAAGCATAAAGACCCGCCGATAGAGTGGAGTTGTTAGATTGGAGAGGTACAGAGCCATAGAAGCTTGCAGGGGGGGAGAGTGAACAGTATAAGACCTCAGTGGTTACAGACATCAGATACATTGCTCCAAAAGAACTTGTAAAGGTGACTAGAGAAAGGCTAAGGGTCTGGAGGAGTCTGGAAAGGTGCCCAGTTAGACTCAAAGGGACCAGACAGATAAAGTCCAAAGGACAGCCACAAAACAGTTACTGGACAGTGGGATCATAAGTGTGTTTAGTGTACTGAAGGATATCTGTATAAAACTGAGAGTAATAAGCCTACGGTCTATGTGAAGGAGAAGTAAGAAGTTATATGTGAAGGAGAAGTAAATACATCCCATCCCCCTGTCGGGCTTGCTGACAAATAAAGAAGTGTACTGTTTGAGCTTTACAAATACTGATGCCTGACTTTATGGTGAAGGAATTATACTGGGCAGTTGTCCTCTGTACATCGATAAGATACACACACACACAAAAAGCCTGAAGAGACAAACATTTCTATAGTGACCTCGGCTCCTGCTATAGGAGCATGGTATTACAAACTAAGGCAGCACCCAGGCTCATCCCCAGCAGTGGATCCAGGGGCCAGGGGTCTGATTCAGTATAAAACAGCTTCATGTGTTCTTTCCCATAAGTGGGGTTTAAGGAACCAGGTGCCTAATTCAGTAGGGCAGCATCAGGAGTTTCTAATCCCAGCCAGGTAATTTGTTTGTTTGTTTTTTAGGGATCATGGGTATAACTCCGTGTGAGGTGGCTTCGTGAGCTCCTTGTCACCAGTGGTTTTAAGGATCAAGGGTCCAGTTCAGGGTAGGGCAGCATCCCTCTTTGCCAGGTTACTGGGAAGGGGGGAGATTCAGAATGCTCCAGAACTCAGAGGGAGGGTTCACTTGGTTTTAACAATCTCTCCTCTTTATTTCATTCTCCATCCTTTACAGGTGAAGTATGCCAGCTAAGAAAGCGCAGAAGGGCAGCCAGGCTGGGAAGGGGCCCAGACAAGTGCCGCAGGCCATCTCATCCTCAGAAGATGAGAGTGGGCCTTCCCTGCAGGACCTGGTGGCAAAAATTGAGGCCCTGGAGAGGGCCAAGGAAGAGAAGCAGAAGCATGCTGTCGAGAGCATGGTGGGGGCAGCCGCCTCACCTGAGCGGGCAAGATCCACAGCTCACAAACAGGAATGGCGGATCTTTTATTCCCGATTGGCTCAACTGCAGGATTCTGAAGATGAAGAAGATGCCCAGAAGTTGAGCTGTTGAGCCAGAGTAGTGCTGGATGGCCAGGCAAGGATAGGCAAGAGTCCTCCAGCCTCATGGGAGCAGGTCCCACCATTGGGGCTCCACAGGTGCAGGCTACCATGGTTTGGGGGGATTGGTTAGGGGGCCTGTGGGGGCAGGGTTGCATGTAGCAGGGCAGGTGGGACCCTCCCCTGCACTGGCCACCAGGCCTGGGCTGAGCATGCTCTCTGGGGTTACGCCAGTGCCAAGTGCACCATCCTGGGCCACAGGGCATATGTCTTCATGGGGAGGGGGGCAGCAGGACCCGGCAGCAAACCTTCCTTACACCTACATGGAGAGATCTCTCCCACAGGAAGACCACCTGCTACCAGCCACAAAAGAAAAGATCTTGAGGGGTGAATGTGTGGACATGTTCACACGCCTCTTTAGGGATGTTGAGGTGAAGGCAAGCATGAGGGATGACCCCAGGGAGTTAGAGAAAATAAAGTGGGTGCAGATAGACAAGAACTTTGACAATTGGCTTTCAGCTTACACCATTTACATGGGGGTGGTATTGCAGGCCCACCCAGGCCAGGGGAGGGGGGGAGCAGCATTGGTAAAGTATCAGGACCTCATCCACAGGGCATATAAGCAATATTCTGGGACTTCTTGGCTGCGTTACGATGAGAGGTTCCACTCTAGAGCGGTCTTGGATCCCTTGTTGCCATGGGGTCAGAAGCACCAGCAGTTCTGGTCCCAATGCATGGGCCCTGCAGGGGCCATTTCAGGCAGGTATGCTGACAGTGGACACCTGGTGGAACATTTGTACATGAGAGCTGGGTGGGAAGCTGGTGAGAATGAGTGTAGAAAATGAATGAGGGTAGAACATTAGCATCTGTAGTGAGAACATTCAGCCCTGGTGGCTCCACTGTTCTGATCCTGTGAATGAACTTCAGTTCAGCAACCTTAGTTTGTAATCACCCCCTGAAGCTTTTCTGAGGAGCCACTTTCCAACCAGCAATTAAATGACCCTAGCACCAGTAGGCTTGCTATTACCCCGGGGGTGGGGGGTTGCCTGGTTTAGGGGCCCCTGATCTTCTGGCCTGGATCCAGCTTGCTGGGGGAACCCCTCCCCCAAAGTGCCAGGATTGCAGCAACATGCCTGGCATGACGACAGCACCCAGAGGTGACATCATCACACTAGGCAAATTGCCAGGGGGGATACTCTAGCACAGGGGTGGCCAAACTTGTTTAACGTAAGAACCACATAGAATAAACATCATATGTTTGAGAGCTGCAAGGCATGAACAAATATTACACACGTTTTTATTGAAAAATAGGCAAATTTGCTTTCTATTAACTTTAACATTAAATTAAAGCACATGTGAAAGGAATCTAGGTTTTCTGGTTGATCACAAACTCAATATGAGCCTGCAGTGCAATGTGGCTGTGAAGAAAGCTAATGCAATCTTAGGATGCATTAACAGAAGCATTGTGTCCAGATCACGGGAGGTGGTAGTTTCGCTCTATTCTGCTATGGTCAGGCCTCACCTGGAATACTGTGTCCAGTTTTGGGCACCACACTTTAGGAAGGATGTTGACAAGCTTGAGTGTGTCCATAAGAGGGCAACCAGGATGGTGAGAGGGTTTGAATCCAAGTCTTATGAGGAAAGGCTGAAAGAGTTGGGTATGTTTAGCCTGGGAAAGAGAAGGCTTAGAGGGGACATGATTGCACTCTTCAAGTATTTGAAGGGCTGTCATGTAAAAGTTGGAGCAGAGACAAATGCATTCTCCATGCCAACTGGCAAGAGGGGGGCTTTGAGAACACATTTAAAGTTGCTTTCTTTCTCTGCTCCTACCCAGGGAGGGGAACACTGGCTTGGGAAGTGAAGACCAATTAGGAAGGCATGCCTCCCCTTTACTTTCCCAGCCACCCTGCTGGGAACCACACAATATATGTGAAAGAGCTGTATGCTACAGTTTGGCCACCTCTGCTAGCACTTGGCATAAAATCTCTATGGTTCCATAGAGTTTCTGACTGAATGCTAGAGCATCCCCCTGGTGACGTGCCTAGCATGATGATGCCAATTCCAGGTGACATCATCATGGTGTGCATTCATAGCACGTGCACCAGAAGATCTTGGACAGGATGCTTGGTCCCCCTGCCAGCAGAAGGTAACCCTAAGCACCTGGCAACCCTAAGCACCTGGCAACCCTAAGCACCAGTGTCTGCATGTGCATTTGTCTGGGGGGACACATCATTGGAGCAGTTAGCACAAGAACTAGGATTTAGATGAAGAAGCAGTATAGATTCCCTTTCAGAGTCCCCCCCCACACACACTTTCAGTTTCGATGCAGTGCAATCAAAGTGGGCTGCAGAGCGCTGGTCCAAAAGACACTTGAATTGCACAATTTGGGGGAGTTTGGGTTATCCAAACTCCTAGGGGGGGGGCTCAGGAGAGGGGTCCCTGAAGCAGAGGGCTCGACAAAGGCTCTTTGGCACTGGCAGTGGCTTGGATCTGGAGTCTTTTGTCTGCCCCAAAGCCCCAGCCAAAGCAATTGCCATGATGGCCTCTAGCTGTGATTGTTGGATTAGATGAGAAGCGAAACTAAGTGTACTTCTACAATAAATCACTTTCTACATCAACTGCAAGAAGATATTCAACAAGTAAGCCCTTTTTCTCTGTACACGCATGGAATGTCTGTTGAAACAGAGATAAGGAATTCAACCAGAATGTGAGAAAGTTCAGAAAGAAAGGGGGGGGATGCCTATCCAGCTATACCCCCCTATTTGGAAACGGCTTTCAGTCTAAAGGAAATAATATCAAAGGAATAGAATAATTAGAGGAATTTGACTCTGCTGTTCTTTATCTAACTGCTTGTAAACTGAAGAGTATCTGGTGGATTCTCGGGTCTAGTCTGAACAGACCTGGATGGTCAGGTTATTTGATGAAGCTGCTCCATAGGAAAAAATGGCTAGGCTTCAGCTGATAACAGAAAGAACACTTTTGATGCAGCTCTGTTTCCAGTGTAGCATAATTTGTGGCTTTTGGCAGACCATGTTCAGGAGCTTTCTTGCGAATTTCACCAAGTAGAAAGTCTGTTGGAACAACCCTGAAATGAACTAAAAGACTCGAGTGAAGAACCGATTTTGGAAGAGGAGGAAATACCAATCAAACTGCATAATGGGAAAATGGAGAATACAGATGCATTCCTGTTTGAAGCAAGATGATCACAAGATATCAGAATGGAGGAGCAGAAAAAAATTCCAAGCACATCTAATACATCTTTGTTGGACATAGCAAGCAAACCAGGAAAGAGTTCTACTCACATAAGGGAATATTACAGGAGCAATTTACAACCCCAAAAGAAAAGACGTTGGGAATTTAAGAACAAGAAAAAAGGGGGGGATTATTCAAGATGGAATTGTTACAATAGATAAGTATAATTTAAAATGGATTTTAATGAGATCTAGTGAGACCTAATAATATAGAACCTAGGAGCAATTGAAACTTAAAATCAAATGTTAAGAGAAATATATATTATAAGGTAGATATTAAAGCGGGGAGGAGGCAGAACTTTTTAAGGTGAAATTGTTATAGTAGGAGATTCAAGGATATGAAATTTAAAAGAAATACATAAATGTCACTAAATAGTTTTGATTATTAATTTTAGGAAAACTCAAAATCTTGTAAAGTGATTTAGTATGCTAAATTTAGAGGTCAAATAAATGTATGTTATAAGATATTGGTATGTACTATAAAGAGAAGTATTATCAGTATTTATACAGAATTTTTTATTAAAAATGTGAAGCTGAACTTCGTAAAGGTAAAAAGTTCTACTTCCATATTGAAATTCTATAGGGATAATCCTCAGTTATGGAAAATAAAATGCTGGGAATGCAAGAAGGAGGAAAGGGGGGAGGGAGGGAGAACTATTTAAGATGGAATGACTACAGCAGGGCTAGAGATATTTTAAATGGAAGTTAAGGAGACTTAATGAGATTTAGGGATATAAAGTTTAAGAGGAATTGGGTTCTAAATCAAATGTAAAAAGAAATAAGTGTTATAAGATATTTTTTTATGAGTGGCTTTGGGAAAGTTTAAAACTTTAAAATGTGACATATACAATTATTGATAACAGCTGTATGTAAATAAGTTATAAGGTATGTTTCTCTTTTAGGGTTAATATACAGTTGGAATGTGAAATTGAATTTAATATTAGGTATGGCCTTTTCCCTAAATGTCAATATACAAACTTTAGAATGCTTTGGTTATAGAGTGGCTATTTATAAGCAGTAAGATTTTAAGGATTTACAATTATATGAGTAAAGATGGGTTTTGTATTAAGGGACTTTTAAAGATTTGACTATGAGAATCCATAGATATGAAATAAATACAAGTGGAACATGATTATTAAGAAGTATCAAGGCAACAAGAGGGTATACTTCTTCTAAGAAGTTGTAGAATGGTTAAGTAAAGTAAAGGCAATATGGTTTTTCACAGATATCTAGAACTGTATGGACTTAAGTAATTAATTTTTATACAAACAATTACCCGATGGTATAAGTAGAATTATTGATGTAATGTAACAGAGTTTGTAGAAGTAAGTGTACTCCCTCGTTCCCTATTCCCATATCTTCCTTTCCTCTTAAAAAAATTTAAAATAGAAAAAAAAAAAAGAACAGAGTCCCCTGAATGTGTCATATGTGGTATTCCAAACTTCATTTTTCATAGTAGAGAGCATGTAGCTGTTACACTTCTTTATTCAAACCTTCTTTGTAACACACAATTCTGGTTGCCACCCCACATTGAAGCTTGAGTATGGTTGCCAGGTCCTACCTTCTTCCTGGCTGGGGGATTTTCAGACCTTGCCAGGATCTTCTGTACCATTAGCAAAGTGGGCATGGCATGAAGACATCACCCAGAAATGACATCATCATGATGCCAATGTCACACAGCGATGCCCTAGTTTTGAGACAGAACTCTATGGTTTGCGCCCACATTTACCAAAGAGTTTTGCTCAAAAACTACAGAATTGCCATATGATGCTGATGATACGATGACGTCACTTCTGGGTGGAGCCATCATGCCACATTTTGGGACATTTGCGGGTGGGGCTTCCCATCACCAGCAAGCTGGCAAGCAGTGGGGAAGAGCCCACAAAAGCAGGGAAAAACCTGCCTGGATCAGGGGCCTGGTAACCCAAACTTTTAGTGCCAGAACCAGTGTTTGGACTGGGTACCAGTGTATGACTTCTTGCAGGGTTCAGTCTCCAGAGTGTGGGGATGTGTCATTTGGGGTGGTCCAAAGAATGTTTTGAGGTGATGCCTGGTTCCAGTATCTGCCTGTGTGGTTATCCTAGGGGCACCTCACTTTGGAGCAGCTGACACAAGAACCGCGCTTTGGATAAGGAAACAGCTTATATTGTCTCAAAGGGGAGAGTTCCATAAAACTGAAGGTTTATGATAAGTGGTGGCCCAACACTTATCTTTGGGTGCAGAGGGCAAGGAGTTGTTCCAGTTCCTTATTCAAATCTTCTTTGAAATATAGGCATTTTGGAGGCACTCCAAAAAGAAGCCTGTGGCTCAGGAACCAGTGTTTGGACTGGGCACCACTGTATGTCTTCTTGCAGGGGACAGTCTCCAGAGTGTGGGTATGTGTCATCTGGGGTGGTCCAAAGGGTGTTTTGGGGTGCAGCCTGGCCCAAGTGTCTGCCTGTGCAATTGTCCTGGCAGTACCCCACTTTGGAGCAGCTGGCACAAGAAACCATGCTTTGGACCAGGAAACAGCATACATCCTCTTAAAGGGGATAGTCCCCTAAACCTGAAAGTTGCAAGAAGGTATCATACCAAAAGAACAAGCTGGCTTTAGAGTAGAAAGAATGACCACTGATTTTTCAACACCTAATAGAAAAACATTCTGCCAGAGGTCCTACCTCTCTATATGCTGCCTTTATCAATTTAAAGGTTGCTTTCAATTCTGTATCAAGGCAAAGATTGTGGGGAAAATTAGGGAGTACTAATATAGACAAAAGGCTGCTTTTCCTTTTTCATGCTCTACATGATGACTCCACCCTACGGGTGAGATACAGTCCACTGGGACTCTTCACAGAACCTATTAAAACTTCCAAGGGAGTAAGACAGGGCTGTCTCTTAGCCCTTATTTTATTCAATCTTTATCTAAGTGATGTGGTTAAGCACGTGACAAATTCTGATTTTCATCCTCCAAAACTTGGCTTGTGCCTCATATTGATTCTATTATATGCCGATGATGCACTTCTTCTATCAAGGATGCTGCTGGGACTCTGTAGGGCTCTTGATAGCTTTGCCACATATAGTGACAAAGGACATCTTACCATTAATTATGATAAGATCAAAGTTATAGTATTTCGCAGGCACCCCCAAAAAAGAGTATGGTCAATGAAGGGAAATAATATCGAGCAAGTCAATAAATTCACTTACCTTGGGGTAGTATTTCAGGAATCCAGATGTACATTGTACATTGCAACCTCAGAGCAGAGTGTGCTGACATAACTATGTATGTTTTCGCTCTTAGGGTGGGTCTATACATATCTGCAGCATTGAAGCTCTTCCAGGCTAAAGTAATAGCCCAACTCCTATATAGCACTTTTATTGGTATATCAGCAACAAATTTGAACTTATTAGAAAAGTTACAATCTAAATTCCTTCGGGCCATTTTACAGGTCCCTTCAGCCATCTCTTACTCTCCTCTCCATCTAAAAATAGGCCAAATGAGGATTGAAGCAAGGATCTTATTGGCATCTGCTTTCCAATGGCAAAAGAAGAAGAAGAAGAAGAAGAAGAAGAAGAAGAAGAAGAAGAAGAAGAAGAAGAAGAAGAAGAAGAAGAAGAAGAAGAGGAGGAGGAGGAGGAGGAGGAGGAGGAGGAGGAGGAGGAGGAGGAGGAGGAGGAGGAGGAGGAGGAGGAGGAGGAGGAATTGGAGATTGGATTTATACCCCGCCCTTCCTTACCTGAAGGAGTCTCAGAGCAGCTTACAAATTCCTTTCCCTTCCCCTCCCCACAACAGACACCCTGTGAGAGAGCTCTGACAGAAACTGCTCTTTTTCAAGGACAGATGAGCCAGAACTATGACTTGCCCAAGGTCATCCAGCCAGGTGCAAGTGGAGGAGTGGGGAATCAAACCCGGTTCTCCCAGACTAAAGTCCGTGAACTTAACCCAAAAGGACTTCTTCCCTGTGTAATGCAAGATTCTTATCAACTGAACTGGATTCTTCGGGTTGAGGAAAGCCTTGAAAGAATGGGTCTTTCACCGAGTGCTCTTTTGTCCCAGACCATTGATCAAGCAAAATCTACAATTAGTCAAAGGATCTGTGACATGGAATGCCAACGGGATTTAATGAAGTCTCCAGGCTTCAGGGTCCCTGAGAAGATGGTGCAATATCTCAATGGTCCAATATCTCAAAACCCTAGAGTTTTCCCCTTACAGGAGGGCTTTTACACTGGCCAGATGTAATGCCATGCCTTCCATGATCTTGGAACAGAGATATAAGAAGATCACATACACAGAGAGGATTTGCCCTTGCCCCTAGCAGAGGTAGAGATAATGGGACCTGTTTTTTTCTTCCATAGCCCCCTCTATATAAAAAAAAATTGAGATAAGACCATTTTTTCCCTAGTAGAGAGTCTTGTGGTGGGGGAAGACAAGACTTGTTTAGATAAGTTATTAACAGATGAAATTTCAGTTATCACTAAGCTAACTGCTAGATTTTGCACTCAGGTGATTAAAGTGCCCAGTAAATTTCAGTCCTACTTCTTTGAGCCTTGACTTAGTTTCCTTCTGGAGGTCTATTACACAGCTCTTGTTCTTCTTAAATCTATTGGTTTAAATTTTAAAAATGGTTATTTATGATGCTAGGCTATGTATTTTATAATCTATTTTTCTCTTTTTAATATAATATAAATTCATTTATTTATTGTAAAATCTTCTATTTCTGCATTTTAAAGGAGTTTTTAACTTGTATAATTGAATACTTGAATACCTTTTTTTTTGTTAACGGGATCTGGTCGTGGATCATAATATAATAAAATTGAACTGAATTGAACCTGAGAGTTTATGATGTGTGGTGGCCCACACCTTATTTTGGGATGCAGGGACTATGGAGTGTCTCTAGTTCCTTATTCAAATCTTTTTAATATAGGCTTCTCGGGGGCAAACCAAGTAGAAGCTGGTGGCATTGGAACAAGTGTTTGGATTGGGCACCAACGTATGTCTTCTTGCAGGGGACAGTCTCTAGATTGTAGGGATGTGTCAGAGAGTCAGTTTGGTGCAGTGGTTAGGAGCACGGACTCTAATCTGGGAGAACTGACTCCTCCACATGCAGCTGCTGGTGTGACCTTAGGCCAGTCACAAGTTCTCTCAGAGCTGTTCTCACAAGAGCAATCCTTGAAAGAGCTCTCTCAGCCCCACCTACCTCACAGGTTGTCTGTTGTGGGGAGGAGAAGGGAAAGGAGATTGTAAGCCACCCTGAAATTCCTTTGGCTTGTGAAGGGTGGTGTATAAATCCAGTATCCTCCTCCTCCTCCTCCTCCTCTTCTTCTTCTGGTGATCCAAAGATTGTTTTGGGGTGCAGCCTGGCCCCAGTGTCTATCCGTGCAGTTATCTTAGGGGTGCCCTACTTTGGAGGAGCTGGCCCAAGAACTGCACTTTAGGCCAGGAAACAGCATATATCTTCTCAAAGGGGAGAGTCCCCTGTACATGAGGGTGTATCAGATGTGGTGGTCTAAACCTTTGGGGTGCAGAGGGCATGGAGTCATTCCAGTTCTTTATTTAAATCTTCTTTGAAATACAGGCCTCTTGGAAGCACTCCAAATAGAAGCTTGTGGTACTGGAACCAGTGTTTGGACCAAGCACCACTATATGTCTTCTCGTGAGGACAGTCTCTGGAGTATGGGGTTGTGTCATTTGAGATGGTCCAAAGATTGTTTTGGTGTGCAACCTGCCACCAGTTTCTGTCTGTGTGGTTATCCTAGGGCAGCTGACTTTGGAGCAGCTGACAGAAGAACTGCATTTTGGACCAGAAAACAGTATATATCCTCTTGAAGGGGAGAGTCCCCTAAACTTTGGGGTACATGATATGTGGTTGTCCAAACCTTGTTTTGGGATTCAGACTTTTCAAAGTCTCCTCAATGTTTTTGGTTTAATTCATGAATAAGTCACAAATGAGGAATGAATAAGGAACTGGGAACTGGAAATTAACTTCAGCCTCCTCTCACACTGTTACTGTCTTGGCTGAATTTTCTCTAAAGACTAAAAAAATACATCTCTTTTTTTCTATTTTTTTTCCAGCCAGCAATAAAGTTGATACGCTCTTACAAGCTCTGTTGCTTGCAATAGAACAAGATATTGCATACTTTGCAAAACAGTTCATCTTGCACTCCGCATGTGTTTAAATGTGAGGACTCTGTATGCAGAGCCTAATTTGCATAATTATTTTTTAACTGGAGATGTTCACAAAGAAAAATAATCTATCTTCCTGATGACATCTCCTCTCCTTTGTGTATTTTCTGAGTTGATTTACTTTCCTGTTCATCAAATGGAACTGGTGCATATCATATGAGGGCATTAGATCAAACTGTCACAAGTGTGGGTTACAGACTCAGCCATACTCTGGGTCTGTCTATGATGCTCCATTCTCTTCCCAGGGCCCAAGTAGCATTTTCTCCATGGCTGGTGCAAATTTTATCATGCCCCACCCCAAAGATATGTTCAATCTCATGAGTTCGTCATGTGGACCCTTTGACATCACATCTCCTCGAAGCTCTCTTTCCTTGTTCAAACTACAGCCTCCCTAGGAATTATCCCTAAATCTCCAGCAATGTCTCTAGCTGGAGTTGGTTACCAAAAGTGGTGTCAGACCCTTAGGTTAATCCACTCTCAGTCCAATAGTCTTTTATAAAAGCTTTCCTCTAACTATACATCTTGGGGCTCATTCTCATGGGAAAGTTGTTGCTAACCTACCCCTTCACACACAGAGATATTTAGCATTCACAACTACTTCTCTCATCCCCAGAGTTTTATGGCAAAGTGGGCTGGGAAGGAATGAAACCAAATGGTCAGGATGACTTTGAAGTGGAGGGAAACTACAAAGGAAAACCTGTGTCACTATGATATTCAACAGAGCCTGATTCTGACAAGTAGCCACTGAAATTGCACCAATTTTCTGCTCTCATGTGTGAATCCTACTCATGATGACTTCCTTTATATATAATTTAAAAATTTCACTCAAAATAGGAAGAATTGACTCCCCTTGGGCCTACATACAAGAAAAACAGTGGAAAAACTTTTCAACTTCATAAGCTATGAAGAGGAATTTCTGTAGGAACTTGTACCAGTACCCCCCAAAATCAGCATCTCTGGTGTTACTGAGTTTTACCTAGACGTTTTCTGCATAAAGGGCAAAATAGTGAAGATGACAGTCTCCAGAGTGTGGGAATGTGTCGTCTGGGGTGGTCCAAAGGGTGTTTTGGGGTGCAGCCTGGATGTTGTAGTCTGATAAGTGTTTCATTGCTGAGAAGTATTAGGGCCCCATACATTTTTTAAAAGAAGAACAATTGGTGACATATTTTAAGGTCAGTGTGCAATATCTCTTCCATGCAGTTATGAGAAGCCAGATTAGTCCTTTCAGTGGTAACCTTTTCTGCAATGAGTATGTTTGTTTCCCTGTTATTAAAATTCACCCTCTCTGTTTGTGATCCTGACAGCTTGTAAGATTAAATTTTCCATATATCGATTTGAATATGCTACCTCTGTCAGGTTTTGATCACTAGAAACACAATTTTCCTTGTGTTGAGATAATGTACATGGATGTAGAATTGAAGTCGTGATACGTTTTTCAGATGACAACTTTATTTTTATTGACAACAGCCTGCTCACCCACACCACATTAATAGTAACACACTTTTTGCCTGCTCACCTACACCAAATAATAACACACATTTTACCTCTAAAGGTCTCAAATTCCCCTAGTTTTACTGTTTCTTGCTTCATTTCAGTGGTCAGATACAAAGACCCGGGCTGCTGTATGTTTCATAATTGTAGGATATGGCCAGGAATACAGAGAACAGTTATTGCTCTAGACTAAAGATTTTGGAGGATACTTCTGCAGAGTTGACCAGAAGTAATCTGTGGTCTCAGCTAAACATGCCAAATAAGGAGTCCAGGGTCCAACACATAACATCCTTGGAGAAGACAAGGAATAAAGGTGTAATAGACAAATATGGCCTTTTGTAAGTGAGAAATAGGATAATTAATAATATAGATATAATATGTGTCTGAGCCCTAGTGTGAGAATTGTTTGAGGATGGCAATCCATCACACTTTTGATATTCTATGTTATGATAAAAAGCAGGAATGAAGTACTATTGCCTTTATATATTTAAAGAAGGTATTCCAGTATAGATAAATGTGTATGATGTTTGAATTATTTATTAGTTAGCCAAGAATGTGAGCCCTATCAGGTGGAACAGCTAGCTATTTTGGGAAGATTATTTTGAAAGCCTATAAACATGGCAAAATAAATCAATCTCCTTGCCTGTGACTTGCTTATTTTTGAGAAGCAACTTTAATGAGCTCAACTAATTGCCCTCTTTTAATTATCTATATAAAATAAATGGATGCTATATTTTTTTTTTAGGTGAGTGTATATTAAAAGTATAAATACTTACACACACATATACATACATTTTAATAAAAAGATAAAAGAGCCAAGATTCTTTAGTAAATGTTTTACTTGTGCACTACACCCCAAACAAACCAAAATTATTGCTGAGATGTACAAACCAAAATTATTGCTGAGATGTACTTCTTGCCAGGAAAACAGAGTCCAGTGGAACCTTTAAGACCAATCCATACACATAGGCAATTTCCATTTCATTGCATATGAAGAAGTGTGTGCGTGCACATGAAAGCTTATACCTTGAATAAAACCTTGTTGGTCTTAAAGGTGCCACTGGACTCAAACTTTGTTCTGCCGCTTCAGGCCAACGTGGTTACCAATCTGATTCTTTCCATGAAGTTAATGAGAGGAAAGCCAATTAGATTCCTAGGGCTCTTAAGTGCAAGCCTATATCTGAAACAGGCCAGACTTCTGGAACAGGACAATAGGGGAGCAAATAAATCTGAGGTTTTGGGCCCTGTAAGTATTCCATAGCTTTTGATTGGCCACAGTGTAAACAGGGTGGTGGACTAGCTGAACCACTGGTTTCATCCAGCACCATTGCTCTTGTGTGCTTATGGCATGTAGGCAGCTGTATTTTATGATAAAAAGTAAGGAAAAGTGAAGGCATAAGACCTCTGTCTTCCTTTAGTAAGTTTATCAGTAACGTATTTCCTCTTCACTTTAGAAAATACCACAGAATTTTTAACCTTATCATCATGGAACACTTTGGGCTGTGACACTTGAAAGAGGCATGGTGAGGCCATGTATTTAAGTTGGTGGCTTGGTCTTTCAGGTCAGTTTGATAGTCTTAGGAGCAGCTGGAGAAGAGAAGAAGAAAACACCCTTTAAAAAAGATCTGTTTACCAGGAACATCTTTACTGCAGTCACTCTTGAGCAGCTGTGAAGAGGCAGTAAAACAAAGCTCTTTTAACACCAAAGTGTAAACACAGCCCAGTCATGCTAATATCTCCCTTGTGTATAGTTCAGAAGAGGAACATAGAAGCACAAACAAATGTAGAGTCTAGTGGCACCTTTAAGACCAACAAAGGTTTATTCAAGGTACGAGCTTTTCTGTGCATGCACACTTTTTCAAATACATTGGAATGGAAGATAGAGTTCAAACTTATAGACAGAAGCTGAACAGCAAATTAACATATAACGTGATGAAGATGTTTTAAGATACACAAAGACCAAACTAAATAACCAGCTAAGGTTATGAGGCCAACAGTGGTTTTGATTTAATTAAGGGGGAAAGGACAGCAAACAATAAATATGTCAAAATAGGGGATTGTTTATTTATTTATTTGGTTTATATACTGCCCTCCCTACTGGCCTCCCTCAGGGCAGTTTTCAACAATTCTCAATATAATACCATTAAAACAGCCATTAAAACAACTAAAAACAATAAAACCCTAAAATACCGTGCAACCATTCCCAAGTCAATCAGCTTATTTGAAATTCAGCAGTGCCCCAATATTGGGAGCCAGGCCACTAGAGGGGGGATAGTCAGGAAAGAATGCCCACCACCTGATCCAAAGGCCCAGTGGAATAGCTCTGTCTTACAGGCCCTGCAGAACTGTAATAGATCCCATAGGGCCCTGATCTCATACGGTGCTCATTCCAGCAGGTAGGGGCCAGGGCTGAAAAAGCCCTGACCCTGGTCGAGGCTAGTTAGACATCCCTAGGGCCAGAAACTGCTAGAAGATGTTGATTTGCAGACCTCAGTGTCCTCCAGGGCTCATAGGGGTACAGGAGGTCTTGAAAGTATGCTGGCCCCTGGCCATATAGGGCTTTAAAGGGAGGCACCAGCACCTTGAAATAGATTCAGAATTCAATAGGCAGCCAGTGCAATTCATGCAGCTCGGGGTGGATGCAAACCCACACAGACTTCACCATCAACACCCATGCTGCCATGTTCTGCACTAGCTGCAACTTCTGAAGCAGAGTCAAGGGCAGTCCCACATAGAGGGATTTACAATAGTTCAGTCTGGAAGTGACCATTATATGGGTCACTGTAGCTAGGTCCCAGAGGGTGAGATCTCCTTGATCTGCCTCAGATGAAAAAGGGTAGACCTGGCAGTGGTGGTGACTTGGGCCTCCATAGAAAGGGAGGCATCCAGGAACACTCCCAAACTCTTCACCCTTTGACACCAGTGGAGTTCCATCGAAGGTTGGGGCTTGCATTCTCTGACTCAATCCCCCACGACTCAGGTACAGGACTTCCATCTTAGATGGATTTAGCTTTGGTTGGCTCTGTTGCAACCATCCAGCCACAGCTTGTAATGCCTCATCCAGATCTCCTTGGGCTGTGTCTGGGCAGCCATTCATCACTAGATAGAGTTGGATGTCATCCACATACTGGTGACAACCCAGCCCATACCTTCGAATAATCTGGGCAAGGGGGCGCATATAGATATTAAACAACATGGGGGAGAAAATTGCTCCCTGCAGCACACTACATTCCAATGGGTGCTGCTGGGATAACTCCCCCCCCAGTGCCACCCTCTGTCCCCAACCCTGGAGAAAGGAGGTCAGCCAGTGCAGCCAGTGCCAGTGAGGTGGTGGGTTAACACCTCATGGTCAACCATATAGAAAGCTGCCAATAGATCAAGAGGAATCAGCAGCGCCAATCTGCCTCAATCTAGTTGTCTCCAAAGGTCATCCACTGAGGTGACCAGCACCATCTCTGTCCCACGGGCAAGGCGAAAGCTGGACTGGAAGGGATCCAGGACCTTAGCCTCATCCAAGAAAGCCTGAAGTTGTGTTGCCACTGCCCTCTCTACCACCTTACCCAGGAACAGTAAGTTAGACACTGTCAGGTAGCCCTGCCATGATGGATGGAAGGGAGGGCGGTGGGCTATGTGTGTAAGGGAGGGCGGTGGGCTAATGGCGCCTTGATGGCGTGACAGGCGGGAGGTTGGAATCCGGGGAGTAACTGATTTACACCTCGGGTGTGAGAATGGAATGTAGCTGTTCTTACTATTATCTCTGGCAGCCTAGACGTTCTGACCTTGGCAAGTCAGGCTGCCTGCTTCTCTATCGCTAGCATAGATGTAGCAGCTGTGGGTAGGAATGGGGCGATGGGAAATTCATTAGTTTAATAAGTTTCGATTTCCCAGGTGCATGTTACTCATGTAATTGGAGAAGGGGGGGTCCCCATTCAACCCCTTCCCTGTATAACCGCTTGCTTTCTGTAACCAAGTCATTCTGAACAAGAGACCTGTTTCAGTGATCTATCTATTGCAGCTTAAATAAACGCTACCCTTGCTTGCATCACAAGGTCTGGTGTTTTGCTGACTAAGTTAGGACTTCTGACAGACACTGGGCACTAGTTGTTAAGGACCAAGGATTCCGACAAAGATTTTTTAAGGAGAGGGCAAACTACTGCCTCCTTCAACCCCCCTGGGAAGGTCCCTGTTGAGAGGGACGAGTTGATAATCACCCTTCGGGGGTCTGCACCTCATCACTGTGGGCTTTAACCAGTCATGATGGGCAGGGATCTAGGAGGCAAGTAGTGGGCCTCACAGCTGCAAGAATCTTGTCAACTTCATCCTGTGAGAGCAAACTGAAGTGGTCTAAAACTGGACCTGAAGACAGCCACTGGGCTTCCAGTTCTGTTATTGTCTCAGTTGTGGCTGGGAGGTCACAGTGGATAAATGTGTAAAGGCATCTTTTCTAATTGTGGGAAGTACACTGAGACTCCCCATTCATCTCCTCTCAGGCATGGAGGTAACAGCATTTTTTCCCATTCTTTTTTGAGGTGGGTGCAGCGGTATATCAGCAAAACATTCCAATATTCCTTGCATTACATTCAGCATTCTAATATATTATTTTGAAAAAAAACCCACTAAAATACAAAGGATGTATAATCCTTCTTGTTGAAAATACATATCTGAGGACTGGATTTCCAGTTTTTGGCACAGCGGCAGCGGACCAGCTCTGGGAGATCTCCTGAAAAGCTGTGCTGGATGGTCAGATTTGGAAGGGGTTCAGAACAATCTTGAACTCCTGGGCTCCTGGAGAGGACCCCAAGCAGGGGGCTTGATCTCAGACTCTCCATGAGTGGCAGTGAATGGATTGAGTCCAAGATCACCCTGAAGCACAAATCCAAACGAGCACAACTGTGATCCTCCATAGTTGCAGAGCCATGACTACTGGGACAGAGGGAAGCAGCGGACCTCATCTGAAGTCACAACTAACCTTATCACTGTGAGTACCCTATGAAGCATCATAACTAGAAGAGATTTTGATATTATAGCCCTTTCAAGGAGACTTTAAAAAGAATGGAATGATGGAAAGGAAATATTCTCTCCCCCCTCCATGAAGCGGCTTAGCAAAGAATCATAGAACTTGGCATTTGGAGTGTTTTTCTTCAAGGGTTAGAAGAGGAGGAAATGGTGGATGTCTGGGATTTTTTCTTTGTTATAATACCCTACTCTTCAACTGCTATTTGATTTACCATGCTATTGTGGATTACAATATTAGAACGTTGGGATAAATTCTGGTTTTATTAAAGTCTACTTTGGGATTACAATTTGGACTGAGGAAAAAAAAAAGATTGTTTTATTATTATCCCTTTAAAGACACCAAATCGGATTACAGTTTATTTTAATCTTTTATTTGGAATACAAATACAAATTAAAAATAGAGTGTGTTGTTTGTTATAAAAGAAGAAAGAAAAGGAAGACACCCAGACTTGGTTGGAACTTACTTTTACTTTCTATACATCACTTCCATTTAAGATAGGATCTAAACTTGGAACTGTTATATCTTTGAAGGTTATATGTTGTTGCTTTTAAAGTACAGTCTGTGTAGAGTGTAATGCAGATTATGTTGTTGAAGGCTTTCATGGCTGGAGTTCATTAGTTGCTGTAGATTTTCCAGGTTGTGTGGCCATGGTCTTGGCATTGTAGGACATGACATTTCACCAGTAGCTGTGACTAGCATCCTCAGAGGTATAACACAGAAAGATGGAGTACTCTCTGTGTCAAGGTGGGAAGAAAAATGGTAGGCAGGTAATTTATATCTACTCAGGATGGTGGGGTAGGGCTGAATCATATCTTGTAGGAGTTCTCCAGGCTATGAACATGCTAATTGGACGAGCTTTCCTGAGGAGATTCTTTTTTATGTGAAATGGCTATTGAAATTCTAATCTTATCTGTAGTGCCGTTGTCAGATGTAGAGCATTTTGCATTTTTCAGGACAGGAAACCATGCCCTATTTATTTTTAAACTCTCTTCTTTCCTGTTGAAATTGTGTTTATGTTTATGAATTTAAATGGCTTTTCTGTGCAATCTAACATGGTAATAGGAAGAGTTGTCCAGCCTTTCAGTGTCCTGGAACAAAATGCTGTGTCCTGTTGGAATTAGGCTATGTTCAGCCACTGCTGATTTTTCAGGTTGACCAAGTCTGCAGTGTCTTTTATGTTCTTTTATTCTTGTCTGAATGCTACACTGTGTGGTCCCAATGTAAACTTGTCCACAACTGCATGGTGTGTGGTATACTCCTGCAGAAGTGAGGGGGGTCTCTTCTGTCTTTTGCCAATAGTAGCATCTGTTGTATTTTTCTGGTGGATCTGAATACTGTTTGTAGGTTGTGTTTTTTCATAAGTTTTCCCATGTGATCAGTGATTCCTTTGATATACGGCAAAACACTTTTCCTGTGGGAGACTGTTTATCCTTAGTTGTTTGTTTTACCTTTGGTTGCTGCTCTTCTGATTTCATTCTTGGAGTAGCCATTTGCTTGTAAGTTCATGGTTAAGATGATTTAGTTCGCCGTTGAAAAAGTGTGGTTCACATATCCGTCTTGCACTGTCTACTAATGTTTTGATTATGCCTCTTTTTTTGCTGAGGGTGGTCATTGGAGTTTTTGTGTAAATAATGGTTCATATAAGTTGGTTTTCTGTAGACCTTGTGACCTAATTGAAGGTTAGCTTTGTGGATGGCCAAGATATCTAGAAATGGGAGTTTACCCTCAACTTTTTTTTCCATGGTGAATTGTATGTTGGGGTGGATGTTATTGAGGTGGTCTAAAAACTCCATCAATTCTACTACTCCATGGCTCAAAATGATAATGGTATCAACTACATACCGAAACCAGACTATCAGTTTGTGGGGTTTGTGGGGTGCAGATTCTATCATTTGGAGCCATCTCAGCCCTACCCCATCTTCTGGGGTAGATATAAATTAACTGTCTACCATTTTTCTTCTCACCTTGACACAGAGAGCACTCCATCTCTCTGTGTTAGACCTCTGAGGATGCCAGACACAGCTACTGGTGAAACATCAGGTCCTACAACCTCTGAGGATGCCAAGCCACAGCCACACAATCTGGAAAATCTACAGCAACTAATGTAATGCAAATTGTTGATAACTGTTTCTTGTGATTACATTGCCTGGGAGGGTGTTTAGGGGCAACTAAAGGGAGCTTCTCCTTTTTTGATATATAGAGCACTCATTATAGGGGTGTGTACTAGCTTAAAGGTACAATGCAGAACAGTGATAAGAAGGGAACTCCTCTCACACACACACACACTTTGGGTGCGGTCACACTGCCATTTTGATCGGGATTCGCTGCTGTTTACTTGCGCATGTCAGTTTCACGTTCACATGGGCCAATCCGCCTCCCGCCGCGAAGCGGGCTTACTTGCGCAATGCTTCCAGGTTTTCCTGACCCCTGGAGAAACTAGTGTTTTCCTGGCACTTCCACTTTGATTGTGCGATTTCACCTATGTGGACAGCCCCTCTCTCGCAAGGATTGCGATTAGGGCCGTCTGAACATTCTTGGAGGTTTTTTTTTTTGGTTTTTTTTAAAAGCTTCTGGTTTGAGCGCTTGAGCAAACATGCGCTTAATAAATCCATTTAAAGTTTAATAATGGATTTATTAAGCGCATGTTTAGTCAAGTGCTCAAACCAGAAGCTTTAAAGAAAAACAACCGCACAACGACGGCCCTGGAGGCGGGAACGAGAGGTGGGGGCTATGGCAGCCTGGATGGGGCTGGCAAGGAGGATGGCGGAGACAGTGGAGCCTATTTTCGTGGGTCAATGGCAGCAGCGGCGGCAGCAGCACCCCCCAAAAAAAGTGTTGGCAGGAGCAGCAGCCGCCCAAGCCTCCCCATGGCTGGCAAGATCGCCTGGAAGGACGGCACAGCAGTAGGTAAGCAGGTGCTGGGAAAGAGGGGCTGGCTGCATGTAGACAGCCCAATACGAATAAAAATGTTCCCGATTTAAATAAGCCAGGAACAAAGCACATGTCAGTTGCAGTGTGACCAGAGCCTTCATCTCCTAGTCAAGATAAATCAGTAACTGCCAGCATGGCACAGATTTCAACAAAAGATTTACAAACTTTGATTCAAGATGCTGTAACTGCAGCTGTTAATCTTAAACAAGCTAAATTGGACTCCTTGTCACAGCAGATGACACAGCAGATGACAGAAGTACAAAAGCAACTTATGGAAAATAGACAAGAGATGTCCACTTTGGCTAAAGCAGTTAACCAGATGGAAGACAAATCTGAGAAAAATGCAATTTAAGGTACAGAAAGTAAAACCTAAACAAAATTCTATGGAGGAGGCTCTCATCAAGCTAGAACTTGACAAAGCAGCATATATTCTAAGATTTCAAATTGTACCAGAGAACAAAGAACAGTTAACTGAGAGGACCAACAAGGAGTCATTGGAACAACTACAACAAGTGGAACAACTGGAACAACTACTGTGCCCCAGACGGTTACAAGATTTAAGATGGAGAACAAAGTCATAGAATCATAGAGTTGGAAGGGACCATACAGACCATCTAGCCCAAACCCCTGCCCAATGCAAGACCAGCCTGACAAATATTCCTCCAGCCTCTTCTTCAAAGCTGTCAGTGAAGGGGAGCAAACTACCTCCCTAGGCAGCTGATTCCACTTGGACCACTTGGACCATGAAATTTCCCCCTAATATCCAGCCAATACCTTTCTGTATGTAATTTAAACCCATTGCTTTGGGTCCTAGGCTCTGCTGCCAACTGGAACAGCTCCTTGCCCTCCTCCAAATGACAGCCTTTCAAATATTTAAAGAGAGCAATGATGTCCCCCCTCAATCCCCTCTTCTCCAAACTAAAGATTCCCAAGGCCCTTAGCCTTTCCTCGTAGGGCTCAGTCTCCAGACCCCTGAGCATCCTCATTGCTCTCTTCTGCACCCTCTCAATTTTGTCCACATCCTTTTTCAAATGAGGCTCCAGCTCTATTAGGGCTGCCCTCTCTCTCTCTTTCTTCAGCATTCTCTCTGTTTCCAGCTCTCTCTGGGCTGCCTTCTCTTTCTCAAGTTCCATCTGCTTAATTTGCAGCTGAAGACACAAGACCTCTTTACTTGGGGTTGCCATCTCTCCATCTGTTTTCTCCTGAGATATCTGATCAGCAGCCCCTGCTCTGGTCTTGCTTATAGGCACAGGTGTGTCGTCTGGCTTCTGTCTCCCAGAACAGAGGAACATACACTGCCTAACTTTAGCCTCTCTGTCCAGTTGATCTGACAACACTGTTATAAGACCTCTTGGTCTTACCGGCACCTTAAAAAAAAATGTGGCTTCCTGCAGCCAAACAAAGGGATGAGGAAAAAAAAACTTTTAAAAAATAAATCAATTATGCTCTGCCTCTCCAGGTCAACATCTGGCACATCCCACTACTAAAAGCCATAATGTCATGACCCCAGCAGGTTGCCACTTTCAGCTGCCACCACTTTGGACTTCGGGTTCTTTGAGAAGGCCCAGAGTACTCTCCCAAGCCCATCCAGAATGCCCCCTTTTAAGCTGAGAACTATAGGTGTGGTGACCAGGCAGAGAACAATTAAACAAATTGTTTATTAATATAGTAATGGGGCAAGAAAAACCAGATAAGGTGCTTTAAAATATATAACAATGTTTAGAGGCAAAATAAATCTAATGCGACTACCTATTTCACTTAACTAGTTACTATTTCAAGGCCCATAGCCCTCTTATACCAGGCCTCCTGCCTGTACTCACTCTGTCCCAAGTGAGGGATCTTTCTCTCAGACCAGTCCCCTCAGTTTTTCTCTGTGTGAGGCAAGACTGCAGAAGGGAAAAGAACCCAGTTTCACAGTTCAGAAAGCTTAAGTTACATCTCCTCACACAATCCTTGGGCACTGATTTGCTACAACCATCGCTAAGCATTATGGGGATTGTAGGCTATGTTGGCTTTCCACTCCCACACAGGTATCTAGAGGCCTAGTCCTCTAGGCCTTGTCTCCCAGTCCTACACAGATCATGACAAACATATTTACAACTTCTTTGGTTTGTGTTGGTGATGAAACAGTGGAAGGTGGGGGAGTATGTTTCTTCACTTGTCTACTCATTTCATGAAAGACAAAAAACAAAACCAATTTAAATGACCCAATGTTTAAATACACCAGATTAATAATTTCTATTTCAATATTCCAAAATAAAAAATACAAATTAACCACCCATAATCACGTCATCTAATAGTTCAGAATATATTGATTAGTAATAATGCCCCTATCAAAGTAGCAGAAGTGATACTCAGTAATATGTCTCATCCAGTAAATATTTATCAAATCTATAGAACTTTACAAACAAGCAACAGATGGCAGCAAAGGACTCCAAAAAGATTCTGTAACTTTCAAAAGTCTCAGAGCCAGGGATACTCAAGGAGTACATGCAATCAGTAAACATCATAGACCTTGCAGAGACAGGAGGAAGACTTCCTTTAAAGTTGCATTTGTAGTCCAAACTCACACAAGTTGGAGAAAGTACAAAAGAAAAGAACTGTTTGGAGTATGTTCTGCCATCCAGTAGAATTTATTTGTAATCCAATAAAATAGGTAATGTGAGAGATTTTCAAAACCGAAGAAGAGTGCTTATTCCCAATAAAATGAATACAGGACAATGTTCACAGTATTCAAATAGCAGATCCTCTTTCGGTTTGTTCTCCTCTTCTGAATGTTAATATCCAAAGAATGTTCCAATTGAGATAGCTCAGTCTTCTGTATACAAAAAATATGTTACCTGGTTTATCGATTGCTATAAGTCTATACCTGATTACTTTTAAATCTTCTTTGTTATTGGCAATAGCAGTGTTGGAAGCCTATTAGGGGGGAAGTGGGGGAAGGGATATAGCTTATAAGTTGTTTTGGAAATTGTGTTTAACAATGTTGAATATATTCCAATAAAAATCTTTGTTATAAAAAAAAAGAGATAGCTCAGTCTTTACACTCAGAGTTCATGTGAGGGCTGCTCTTGTGGGGGGGTGATCTGCCAAACCACCACCCCTCCCCCAGATCCTTTCGAGCAATACAGCTGGGACCTCAATTCTAGAAAGATCAAAAGGAGCTGTCTTTGGCAATAACTCACAGTTCAGAGCCGAGAAGTTACAGGCAGAATAGAATTTCCAGTCTAAAGACCCACACTGTTAATTTCCGGAGCATGCAGCTTAGAGCCATAAATTACAGCATCTGTTCCTGCTGGAGCATAGGATTCTCTTCAGAGCACTCAACTCTCAGCTTCTACCAAGATGAGTGCCCCCCCAAAGGCACCCCAAGCTTCAGGTATCCCCTATGAGGGTCCCTTTAAGGTCTGGAAGTTTCCAGACTCCCCCAAGTGGGGCGGCTCAGCACATCTTCGGAAGAGCTCTCCCCAAGATACTGCTGAAGGCACCATGGCAAACCAGAAGCTCCCAAGATACCAAAGCTTTTATGGCTTCTTTTGATATTTTACTTCTCCAGGAGACCTGGTTCATGGATGAACCTATCTTTCCTGGTTTATCTTACTCTCTATTAAAAAGCAGTTATAGATCCAGGGGGGCAGACCATGGGGGGCTTAGCTTGTTTAATTTCAACTGAATATAAGAGCGGTAGCAGATGATCTGATTATTGCTTTTTTTATTAAAGCTGGCTGATGTGACAGTTATCCTTTCCCCTATATCCATTCCTCCATCCACTCCTAGTATAAAGATTCAGATGGGAACACCTGGGAAAAATTTTCGATGATTTGCAGGCCCATTTTCTGGGGGCCCCTTTAGTACTAGCAGGTAAATTTAATGCAAGTATCAGCAGTGACAATTATACACTTTTCTCTAAACTATTAGGCCCTGATGATGATGACTTTTTCAGCCCTGCTTGGCATAATAGGTAATCTAAGGATGTTGTAATAAACAGGGGTGGTTTGGAGCTGGCTAAATTTGCATTGCAGAGAAACTTTATTCCACTGAATGGTTACTCAGAGGTTGATGGAGCTGGTGATTTCACTTCCATGAGTCCCAAAGGAGCCAGTGTAATAGATTATATCTTGGCTCCTCTTGAATATCTCTCCAACTTTGAGTTCCTAAAAGTTGGCAATTACATGGGAAGTGATCATTTGCTGGATTCCTTTTCTATAGATTTATCTTTAGAACATTATCCTATTCTAGCACCCAGCTTTCCTCTCTCTCAGAATCAAAATAAAGTTTGTTGATTATGCTGGAGCTCCAACTCTAGTGACAAGGCTTGAACCATAATGGGTTGCATCCTTTGTAATACTCTTGTTAACATAATCGTGTGGTCTGATCCAGTATTCAACTGTTTGCATAATTTGGATGAGGTATTAAAATTGTTCAGACCCCTTTACATGGTTTAATAGTGACTGGAAAAGAATGAAAATGTGGATTCAACAGAAGCATCACGAATGTATAAATAACTACAATATCAGCCCTTCGAGAGCTGATGGAACTGAAGAAAACATAGAGAAACCTGATTAAAATGAAGAAACGGATGGTCCTGATTAAAATGAAGAAACGGAATAAGGAATGGACCTATCTCATTTCAGCTATTAATAACAATGATAATAAGGCCTTCTGATCAATTGTCAATACTGCTGTAAACTCAGGCTCTAAAATCCCATGCTGTATTGTTCTTCTGACATGGGAAAACTATTTCAAGATGCTATTCTCTGATGCTAGTGCTAGTACACCTTGGCTGGGAGGGCGGGGGTAGAAATTTGATAAATAAATAAATGAAAATAAAATCCATCCTTTATTATTCCTCTTGATGTAACAGCATCTTGGTCCAAGGTATCAATTAAGGAGGTCATTTGCCTTATCAAGGGATTAAAACTAGGAAAATCCCTAATAACTTTTTTAAGGCTCAGCCACAATCCCAGTTCTGGCCCCAGTTTTCACCCAAATTAACATCAGTGAACAAATACCCCATTAATGGAAACATTCTATTACTGTCCTAATATTTAAAGAGAGGTCCAGAAGTGATCCATCTTGTTATTGACCAATCAGCCTTCTTTCTGCTATACTCTGCTAATCTACTAAAGAAGCTCTTGGATTGGATGGAATCAGAAGCCTTATTGGGACATAAACAGACATGATTTAGGCAGGGTTTTTTCATGTACAACCACTGCCTAGTTCTTTATTACCCGGCTAAAAAATACTCATTTTTAAGGGGGGAATCTATATGAGGCTTTTATTGACCTCAAGGGGATCTTTGATTCTATAAATCACCCCAGATTATGGAAAAAAACTTAAATTATTATGGACAAAAAGACTCCCAGGAGTTATTCAAAGATTATATTTGGGTTTGACTGCCCAAATACAATGTGTGTATGACAGGAATTTATTAAATCCATTTAATTTGGAAAAGGGAGTACGACAGGGATGCGTGTTGGTGCCTTTTTTGTATTTAATTTGTATTTAAATGACATAGCAACAATCTTTACTAACTGCTGCCATCCACCAAAACTAGGGTTGTGCTGCAAAGATCTTTGCAGTCTTTTTCTAATTATTGCTCTAAGATCCTAGTTTTCACTAAGACCAGATGGTCTGTCTTGATGGTCTATCAATGGGTCCAATATTGAACAAGTTAAGGCCTTCTCCTATTTAGGGATTTTGTTTTTTGGCAGATCTGTCTTGAACCCCCAACTTAGAAAAGCACTTAGTAAAGCACAAGCACCATAAATAGGTTCTTCCATAATGGGGGGGATATATTTTTGGAGCAGTGGAAGCTTTTAATTTGAAAGTGCTTTCCCTCAACCTATATGATTTAGCTGTTTGGTGTAGTGGTTAAGTGCGCGGACTCTAATCTGGGAGAACCAGGTTTGATTCCCCACTCCTCCACTTGCACCTGATGATGTGACCTCTGGCACAGCTGTTCCTGAAAAAGAACAGTTTCTGTCAGTGTTCTCTCAGCCCTGCCTACCTCGCAGGGTGTCTGTTGTGGGGAGGAGAAGAGAAAGGAGTTTGTAAGCTGCTCTGAGACTCTGAGTAAAGGGCAGGTTATAAATCCAATCTCTCTTTCTCTTCTTCTTCATAAATTCCATCTCCATTGCTGTATCTGCTGTGTTAGAGATATGTTGAAGGGTTTTCTGGATTGCTTCTAATTGTAGTCCTAGAGGTTGCAGGCAGAGGTCAAAAGTATTTCAGCCCTGAGAGCTTGTAAGATATGCAGGAGGTCTGGTTTATCAGCAATATCATCAGCTGCAGTCTGTGAAGTGTTCCTGGTGGCCATTTTGGACAATGTCATTGATGGTTGTGGAGAAACTATTTTGGCGCTGTTTGCTTTGAAAAACATTTTAACTGACATCTCTTTCATGCCGTTAGAGTTTTTTATAGCCAAACTTCATCCATAAGATAGATAAAATGAATCGTAGAACATGGAATGCTGGGTTGGGGTTGGAGCTCAGTTCTCAAGCGTCAGCCATCTTGGCATGTCGATGACACACCGATTAATGATATTTTTGAGATGGGCAAATCCAAAGCATTTTCTCTGATCAAAAAGTGTGTCCTAGGGGTTTCGGTTTCGGCGTTGCGAATGGCGGCCACCTTTCGGGACGCTCCCGGAGGTGGTTAGCCCACGCGCAGTTAGGGGGGTCTTCGCTTGTGCGAAAGACCCTAGTGAGCCTTAGGTAAAGGCTCCGAACCAGGGGCGCTTTGGGGAGTAGCCTCTTTGCCGGCAGACAGCCGGGAAATTGAGGCTTTCTCCCCGCCCCAATCGGCCCCGCTGCGTCGTGCCCGTAATGGGACTTAGCAGCGCCCCCGAATTCCACCAGGAGTGAAGAAAGCGGCATGAGTTAAAATAAAAAGAAGAATTGCATCGAATCGTGAGTTGAAGATCTAATTTGAAGCGAGATAAAAACCCCCGCAAACGTAGGGAGGAGGGAGGAGTCCCCACCCCCTTTTGAGAAGCGAGATCTATAAAGGGAATGCAAGGAGGGGGCAAAGAGGAAAAAGTGTTGGTGAAGGTACCGTTGGGGTTTGGCAGGCGATTACAACATTGTTAGCCTCTTGGAGGATGCGGCACGTAACTTTAAAAAAGTAAACAAAAAAAGAAAATGTCGACGCTGAAAACTGTCCTGCACAAACCGGAAGAGAAGAGGGGAGGGACTTCCGGCCCGGGTAACCCCCCCCTGAGTTTGCTGTCACTCAACAAGAAAAGGAGCTACTGCGGCCCCTGCTGGAGCAAATGCAGAGAATCAATGAAACTCTGATTAAAGTGGAAAGTGTTCTCATCAGTTGGCAAAAGCAAATCTCGGAAACGACAAGAAAGGCTAATCTGACGTTAATCCTTTTGGGCGAGAAAGAAGAAGAGGAAGAAGATCTCAGTTTTACCTTGACGAATGACTTGGCACCCCTAACTGGCAGTGAAGCAAATGAATTAAAAGAAGAGGTGGACATGGCTCCAAAAGCCTATTCCACTTTTATAAAGGAAAATACTCTGCCAGAAGAAGGGGATGCCGAGCTGAGCAAGAAATACATCAGAGATCTAATTTCATCTGTAGTGAATATGGAGCCCGTAAAAATTGATGGTCGGAAATATAAGAAAAGAAAGAAACGAGAGAAGATGGAATCCATCCTTAAAGCAACAAAACTTCTGAAGAGACACGTCAGCAAGGTGGAAGCAGCACTCAAAACTGGGATCAATGCAAGCAGCGAAGAAGACAGCGACCCAGGGGAAAGAGGTGACGGAGCGGGAGCCATCAAGATTAAAAGGACCCAACCTTTAGTTGAAGAGACTTAAGAAGACACCTTGAACAGTGGTTGTTCGTGTAACATCTGGAAGGAGCTGGTTAATAACTAACCCCAATGGACTTTACTAACTGTATTAACAGAGTTATTTTGGACTTTGGACTGTTAAAAAGAAGATCTTCTAACCGTGATGGATGCTAAAAATAGTACTAACTAAAACTAACCCTTATTAACAGAAAGTTTTCACTCCATCCTTTTTTTCTTTCTCCAGCTGTCTACCCTACCCTTTTCTTATAAAAAGAATAAAATTCTCTCCTCTTTAGGAGAGTTTTACCAAAAAAAAAAAAAAAAAAAAAAGTGTGTCCTAGAAATCGATTACAGTAGTCTGATCCTGAGAGCCCGCAGAGTTTGCTCACCCCTAATTTTTGATCTTTCCCAAGATTTTTACCACTCTAAATGCATTATCTTACCATCCCATGTTACTGTAGAGCTTTTTTGTTTGCAAGGTTGAATATTATACCTACAATAGTTTTAGAGGGAAGATTTTTAATAGGCCCTATTCTGATAGAATCTGCCCTCGTGGCCTTGGTAGGACAGATACATCTTTCCATGCCCCGCTTGAATGCAGGTTCTTTGAGAATATAAGGGCTCACTATATTAAGCCTTTAATCAACCAACCATCCCCCTACACTTTGGAAACCCTGGCTCTTTTGCTCAGCGATAAGGATTCTAAGTTTAGCAACTGCAAAAATTGTCTCCATCCTTTTAGCCTTTGCATCAAGAAGAAGAAGAAGAAGAAGAAGAAGAAGAAGAAGAAGCAGCAGCAGCAGCAGCAGCAGCAGCAGCAGCAGCAGCAGCATGTATCTTCTTCTACTGCTCAAGATCTGTGAATCAGTGACCTTCTAAGGGTATAAAAGGAAAGGAAAACAGGTAAACAGAGAGAGAAAGAGAGAGAGAGACATAAGCAGAAAGAGTTTGATTCTCTAAACAGCAAGCACAAGGCACACAGAGAAAATGATTTTTGGCATTTATCAATGCAGCCCCCAGTGACCCAAAAAGGAGGTGCTTAGTTAGGAAATGCTTAGAGACAAAATGATATTACAATACAAGGCTACAGAAAGGAGGGGGAACTGGCCAAAATTCTACTCTCTCTTTCACCAGTGGCAAAAGGGATGGGGCAGGCAACCCAACTCAGTTGCAGGATCTAACCCATTGCACACAAAAGCATTCTCTACTCATGCTTGCAGTAGTTCTCTTTTGTGTCAGGTAGACATCTTAAATGTCACCTGTTACCTGATCCTTTCACCTGGAGATGCTGGGATTGAACCTAGGGCATTCTGTACTGCCTCTGAACTGTGGCTCCTACCTTAAAACAATCTAACAACAGCAAGCAGTGTGAAGACAAAAGCAGAGACAACAGTTTGCCCTTACAATTCCAAGGTCTTAATTAAAAGTAAGGTGCAGTGGCTCAAGTGGTTAAGATGCTGAACTGCAGGCTGTGGAACGTCAGTAGTTCAGCAGTTCGAGACCCGAGAGTGCTGCATGATGGAGTGAGCTCCCATCTCTAGTTCCAGCTCCTGCCAACCTAGCAGTTCGAAAGCAAGAAATTGCAAGTAGATAAATAGGTACCACTTTGGTGGGAAGGTAACAGCGTTCCATGCGCCTTGGTGTTTAGTCATGCCGGCCACATGACCACGGAAACATCTTCAGACAGCGCTGGCTCTTTGGCTTTGAAACAGAGATGAGCACCACAACCATAGAGTCGGATCTGACTGGCTTTTGAGCAAGGGAACCTTTACACAGCTAGCTTGTAGGACCTTCTGGTTAACCAGACAACTCTCCCTGGCAAAAGAGTTCTGAAGAATGAACAATGTCACCTGGAGATGCCCAATATCTATATATCTTTGTCCAAATTTCCCATAAATCAGCAAGGCTTCCTCTTGCAGGTTTAAGCTGTAACATGTATGTCTGTGGTGTTCTTAAAGGCTGTCTGTTAAATAAGGATGGGACATCCCAATTTGATAGATGCCAATCCACAAATTGATGAGCCTTGCTCTGAATCTGCCAGCCTCACATTTTCCTTTCACCAGAAAATAAAACCACATATCCTCCTCATTATTATTTTAAAATGCAGTTACCAAACAAGAACCTGATATAAGAAGAAATAAGACTCATACCTTGCTTATGTCTTCAGCAAGACCAATATTTGTGTTAAAAGCTCTAATATCATTCTCTAATCAAATATTTCTTTTTGCTGTAGAGAATCACTTATTGCATAATATATCACCTTATGGCAGAATGCAGCATGCAATTCATGGAATGCTGGGGGGTTTTGGGAGGGGGGGCGGGGTTGTCATGGTGCCTACAGACTTTATAATTTCAATATCAGTCCAAAGATGTGAAAATGTATTCTCCACGGAAAAAAGAGAAAACTTTATGCAGAATGTTCAATGTTAATTGAACTTGGTATAAGGAGGGCATGGAATATACAGGGAGTGTTTGTCTTATACCAGGCTAACCAGATAAGAAGACCTTGTCGGTCATGTTAAATCATGACATTTTGCATCCCGCGGTTAAAACATTCTATGCTTCTCTAGGATTTTTTTTTTCTTGGAAATGTACTTCAGTTGCTTTTCTAAAACAAGAGCTAATTTCATTCCATCTATAATTAATCACATCATTTCGGCATTTGCATACATCACATTAAATTAGTTATCTGAGCATATGTTGACTATTCCAGGAGGTGCTGCACGGACCTGATGAAATCAGTTGCTCTCACATAACCCAGCAGAAGATGCCAGATAGCAGTGTGAGTTAAGCTAAGATTTATTA
This sequence comes from Gekko gecko, assembly GCA_029375565.1. Lineage (NCBI taxonomy): Eukaryota > Metazoa > Chordata > Lepidosauria > Squamata > Gekkonidae > Gekko > Gekko gecko. The sequence goes on along the minus strand of JAPDNY010000003.1, from coordinate 77,673,850 downwards.
ACTTTTTAAAAAAGCTGAGCTGTGTTTTCTTAAAACTTTCCATCATATTAATGTGAGTTCCCTAATTGGTTACCCAACAATTTTGCCAGTCCTTGGATAGAAACATTTTGGCTCAAAGCTTGGGGTGGTAATATAAGCAGACCTTACTTTTCCTTAACTGAAAATCAGACTGTGCAAAGAGATGCTGGCCCCGGTTATACGGGCCAGAAAACGCGGGGGAGAGGTGTGGCAGTTCGCCCCGGAGCTAAATAAGGTGCGGTAGCCCAATCACACGGACCACCGGGTTGCCACACTCCAGCTCTGTGCCCCGATCACACCGCGCTGCTGCAGTGCGGCAAAAAAGCAGCACAGCAGACCACGCAAGTGCAAAGTATTGCGAAGTGCGCATGCACCATTGGGGGGGCGGGCCGCTGTTAGTGTCTTGTGTGTGCGCATGTGCAGCATTGGTGTGCATCCCATGGAAACTTACAATATCTGGAAACCCCGGGGACATGGGTGGGAGTCGGAAGCCACGGGATACTGGCACTCCCGTGATCAGACGCCAGCCTTTGCCCCGGGGTTTCCGGAAACTAGTACTTCAAACCTAGTAGTTGTTTACTCCGCGTTTTCCACAGGAAGCCGCGGGTTGGCCACGGGAGCACTATGCCTCCCAGATGTGCTCGTATGATCGTGCACGGAAAGTCCGTAGGGCTCCCGTGCCTTCAGTGGAGCAAATGCTCAGTGTGAACGGGGCCGCTGTTCATCAACTCCATTCCCATGTTTTTTTAGCATATGGGTTCAAATGGTGATGGTCAGTCCCAGTGTATGGTTTGCTTAGTTTCCCCTGTCAACAGATGTCTTAGAGTGCTTGATGATCTCATCTAGTTGACTTATAAAACCCACATGATTCCTACCTACCTCTTAGCTAGGGCCTAATCAGTCTCAAATGTTAGGCCTATTTATCCTAACAACACCCCCCCACACACTTCACAAGCAGTGAAAAGATGGAAAATTGGGAAGGGGAGGAAATAGAAGTATACCTGTTCTGATTGGTCATCTGGGGTAGGTCATTTGGAATGTGAAAGTGAACACAAAACTGAATTGAGGAGGAGGAGAAGTGGAACCTTTTCCTGGGGACCAGTAGCATCTCCCTACTACCCTGCCATTTATAAAGTTTCCAGAATATCTTAATTTTTTTTTCATCTAATTGATGAAAAAGCTTATATTTTCCTGCCACCACAGGCCCCCAGACAAAGATTCCATCCCCCTCCCCCAAATAACCCTGATCCAAAGAAAATATCATAACAAAACAAATTACTTGGCTTGCTATTACCAGGAATCTACAATAATAAAATTATCCATGTATCAGTCCACCTGTCTTTGTGGCAGGCATAACTCATCAGAAAACAAAGGTAGGAGTCTCACAATCAGCCAACAGTGTCAGAGTGATAATGGGAGTTCCAATGCCAAAAATGAAGAGACTTTGGATGCCCTGGCCCAGGTTATTTCCAGACCCTCAAGTTCTTTGTAATGGAAGCTGAGATTCTCTGTTAGAAAATAATGCTAAGAGTCTCAGAATTGGCCACCAGCTTCAGGGTGATCATGGCAGTTCCAGGGCCAAAAATGAAGGGAATCAGAGAATCCTGAATCAGGTTATCTCCATGAGAGGTGACAAGTAATAAGAGAGGTTTTAAGCAACCTGTCATGTGTCTCTAATACTCAAATCCCCAACCTGTCATTGGAGGTGACCTTGGGCCAGTCACACACAACCTTCCAGACCTACCTCACAGGATTGATGTGGGAATGAAATGGAGGACAGGAGAACAATGTCAACCATTTCGGGTCCTCATTGAGGAGAAAGGTGGGGATACAACATTTGTTTCAAATTTAATTCTGCCTACAGATCACCCAAAAAAAGAATGATCGGTCTTGCATCAGCAATGCTTTTGGAGGAGGAAAAACTGCTCAATCCGTATTCAAACTACTGTTAAATACTGTATCACCACTTCTTTCATCACCACTTTCCAGTCAAATCATTCCTTTATACACACACACTATATAAATATAGAAAGCTTATATCATGACTAAAACTTCATTAGTCTTAAAGGTGCCGCTGGACTCAATTTTTTTCTACTGTTTCAGACCAACACGGCTACCCCACCTGAATGTGTGTGTGTGTGTATCTACAGCTATATCAATATAACGCCCACTTAACGTCTGATGGCATGGGCTCTACTTCTCAAAATGCCACGATAAATATTTAGTAAGTAAATCAGTAAGAAATCTATTTCAGTTATCCTTGTACTTTTACGTCGTTCAAAAAAAGAGACAAAATGGGTTATGTACTGGTGCTTGGTAACCAGTACACTGACAGTGCTATCCCTTTGCAACTCCTGAGCCAGAGCCAGACCCACTAACAGACTTGTCATCTGAGTATGACCAGGACAAACCATAATCTCATGAGAGGCGAATGTTTGCCTCCACCTCATTGTAATATAGTCTGTTTTGTGAGATGCTCACATGGGAAATGAAATTTGGCCACTCCTGCCGCACCATCCAAGAAGAAGAAGAAGAAGAAGAAGAAGAAGAAGAAGAAGAAGAAGAAGAAGAAGAAGAAGAAGAGAGAGGAGGAGGAGGAGGAGGAGGAGGAGGAGGAGGAGGAGGAGGAGGAGATTGGATTTATACTCTGCCCTTCACTTGGAGTCTCAGAGTGGCTTACAAACTCCTCTCCCTTCCCCTCCCCACAACAGACACCCTGTGAGGTAGGTGGGGCTGAGAGAGCTCTGACAGAAGCCACTCTTTTTCAAAAACACCTGTGCCAGACCTTGTGACTGACCTAAGGTCACATCAGCAGGTGCAGATATCTCACCATCTATACATTTATATACATTTACATTTAGAGTCTTGAAATCTGCATATTTTATCATGACTTTACACAGGAAAGCAAAACACATTTTGATCTCTGTTTGGGATCAAGGGAAGGAAGAAAGCAATCATCACTTGGAATATGTGATACCGCATTTACTAGTTCCAGTAGTAAGACTATGTTGGTATGAAGAATCCTTGGCCGAGGTCAGACTGGCAGTCTGCCCTGAGATAGGCACGTTTCAGAAATGTTTCACAAATGGATTAAAGGGACCGGTTCACACAAACACATCTGTCAGGCATTTCCCAGCCATATTCAACCCATCTTGCAACGCTTCCCTTCTGAGTTTAAAAAATGCCAGGTGAAAGTGGTAGCAAACCACGTTTATCCCACTTCAGGGACATGTGAGCATGAACAAGCTGATCTGATAAGGGATGCGCTTATGTGCATGAGCACTTATGCACATGAGTGCATAAGTGCATATAACTGGATTACATTACAAAAAGCTGCTTACAGCCACATCTCCACTGGGGGGGGGCAACAGTGTGAAAGCTCCCTTGCTTGTCCTCCCTGGTATGCTCCCGCATCATGGTGCAGTGTGATCAGAAAAACCCGGAAAACTTTGTTCTGGGTCTTTTTGCCATGACTCCCTCGCACTTCAAACTGCCAGTCTGACCTCAGCCCTTCTTTTTACTGTTAATGATGCCCCCCCCCCCCAGCTGGAGAGTGTAAGCCTCAACAGAGGATGGGAAAGAAGGAACTGAGCAGACCACATGAAGCTTCTTTTAACTGAACTTTTGTTTCTTGGTTGTTTTTCTTTTCTGAGGAAAGAAAATAAAGAAATCAGGCAAACAGCTGTCAGAATTGGGCTCTGCTGACTGTCATGTTGACTAATGTTTCCACTTGTTTCATTTGTTTCCGTCTTTGTAGTGTACTTTCACTTTTAGGTTGTTATGACCATTTGGTCTCATCCGTTTCTAGCCCTCTCTGCCATAAATTTCAAGGGATTGGAGGAGTAGGTGTGATTGCCATATATCTGTATGTATGTTAGGTTAGCTTTGCTTGTAACAACTTTCCCATGAGAATGAGCCCCAAGATGTCTGGCCCTCGAAAGCCTCTCATCCTTGGAGAAACATCGATTGCTGGATAATAAACTTTTGTAGTGCTGGGTAGTATGAAGGGAAGGGGAGTGAAAGAGGGGGAGAGAGTGAATGCCCACTGCATGACCATTGCATTGTGGGATACTGACATATTGCCTATACAAAACCTAACCCTTGATCTGTTCTTTAGTCTGAACAAGAGATCTCTCTTGTGCACAGCTAAATCTCTGTTTCTAATAAAGCTTTCATAGAAGACTATTAGACTGAGAGTGGATTAACTCAAGGGCCTGACAACAGTATAGGATGCAGAAGGAATCCCTTTAAACCACCTAGATTTGGATTTTGTTAACTACTTGTTATTTCTGAAGCGACTGATTCATAGAGGCTCTGAAATTATGAGTTAGGAATGTGTTACTGATGGGTCGCAATGATTAGTGTGCTTTTACATTGTAATGTCATAGGATTTTGTGCTGGATACTGCTGATACTGCTAATACTGCAGCAATGTAGCAGTGTAGGTCAGTGTTTCTCTACATGATATAAATACCATTGGACCACAGTACATATCTGAAAGACAATAATATTAAAAAAAAGAAATTGCAACTGAAAATTCACACATGCATGTTCTATCACAGTGATGCTTTGCTTGCACAAATAGATCTTCACAGTCCTGTATGTCAATGTTAGTGTCTATCATGAACATGATATCAGCTGCCTATCATGACAGGAAATACAGAGCCATCAGGTGATAGACATTAATGCATGAATCTGCCCTGATAACATACATAGTACAGGAGGATGAACTGACCTCATTATGTTGTTATGTTTCCTGTCCTGAAAAACACACAATTCTCTACATATTGCAACAGCACTACAGAGAAGTTTAGAATTTCAACAGCCAATCCACATACAAAAGAACCTCCTCAGGAAAGCTCCTCCATTAGCATGTTCATAGCCTGGAGAACTCCTACAAGATAAGGACTCAGCCCTACCCACCTCCCTGAGTAGATATAAATTACCTGCCTACCATTTTTCTTCTCACACTGACACAGAGAGTACTCCATCTTTCTGTGTTATACCTCTGAGGATGCCAGCCACAGCTGCTGGTGAAACGTCGGGTCCTACAGTGCCAAGACCATGGCCAGACAACCCGGAAAATCTACAGCAGCTAACGACCTCATTATCTTTCCCACTTTCCTGAAAAATAGCTCCACACCCTTACTCAGCTGGTTTATAGTCTTTATGCACCAATTCTGCCAAGCATAGAAAAAAATATAAGAAAACTTAACAATAATGGTAATCCAAACAAATATCATGCAGTCTCTACATAATCTGGCTAGAAATTCATTGAAGGAATGGAAAACCACAACCCACACATTTCTAGTTTCTCTGCAAATTGCTAACGCTGTGAACTTTCATGGCATCCATAGTAAAAAAAGACTGTCTTTTTCAAGATGGGAAACTATAGAATTAGGCCATACTTCCTTGCTCTTATCCTTACAAGTTCAGTGTCTTTTTGTAAGCACTAAAATAACAACGATGAAGGAGTTACTGATGCTGTGTCAGGTTGCTGCTGCTCAGTAATTGATCTAAGAAATCCATAGGCACATCTTCTGAGATTGTAGCTTGATTCCTGTTATCCTTTCTGCAGCAGATAAAAGAACATCACATCCTCAGAAGTTGGCTAATGATGTAAGTGTGGGCCATGCCAAACTCCAAGGAACAATATGAGAAATGATTTCACAGACATACCATGCAGTGTAACAAGGCAAAGATGTCGACGGATAAGAGAAAGGGAAACTGGTCTGATCTCTCAGGCTTAAGAAAAAGTTCTTGTGCAAACTTCTTTGGGATCACAACCCCAACAGAACCTGAGCAAGGAACTATAGGGCTGTTCATATGTTGTTCCAGTATATAGTTTACACAGAAAGCAAAATATGGGAGCTGGTTTCCTACATTGTGTAGAGAACTTCGTTGGATACCTTTCAACACTAGGTAGAAGGTTTTAACTTTAGAAGGAGTTGGTAGGAGTCAGATCCATTATGTCTCCAGGAAGCTGATCAGCTGGGCTAGTAGATGACATTATGGTTGCCAAAGGTGAGTTGAGAAATTTCTGGTGACTTAGAGATGGAGTCTTGGGGACAACAGGATTTAAAGAAGGAAGGGACCTCAGCAGAGTAGAGTCCATCCTCCAAAGCTGTCCTTTTCTCCAGGGGAACAGATCTTTGTAGTCTGGAAATCAGATGCAATTCAGGAAGCTCTTCAAGATGCCCATGGAGACTGACAAACCTTGGTGGCGTAAAGAACTTATCCATCTGAGGAGTCATAACTAAGGTTCTTTGCAAGTAGAAGATTCCTTGTTTACTCCTTGGCATTTTCAGTTATAAAGGATACCTGGTAAACATTAACCTATCATTGGTCTGTCTAGCTTGACATTGTCTGCAGTAGCTAGTGGCAGCACTCCAGAGCACTGGGAAGAGAAAGGTCTTTCCCAGCTCTTCTCTCTGAGATCCTTTTAAATAGAGGTGCCTCCTGGTATTGAATGTGGGACCTCATGCTTACAAACCTACCACTGGCTGCCCATCTGTTTCAGGCACAATTCTTGCCTATAAGGCTTGGAGTTGGGGTAATTGAAAGACCTATCTGACTTCTCTTTAGGTGCAAACACCAAGTATGGGAATAGGTCAAGGCCAGGGATCACCCTGGATCACTTCCTTGCCATACATTGAGTGAGCCACCTTTGCCCCGGGTGTGAGCCATCCCTTTGGCTCACCTGTGGCTGGCCTGGTGATCAGGGTGCCACCCTGGGGCTCCCCCCCAAGCCACGATGCTTAGCAGGAAGGAGCCTATCCAGGTTGATCCCAAGACAGTCCTCACTCCCAGCCCTGAGCCACAAAACACTTGGGCAGAGCCTAAGAAGCCCTTGACAACAAGGAAGGTGCCATATAGTGCTCACTGGATCCATTCTCCCTTTTCCAAATGCTCACCTGCCACTGCCAGAATCAAGCCTCTGCTTAGGGCCCTGCACCCATGGGGTGGCCTAGAGCTACCCACGACCCTTGCTGCATGTCCTCCAGGAAGATATCGTTGACCCTCTCAGATAAACGTACTCCATCACCCCTCTACAGCTTGACCAGTTCAGCCCATATCCCTGGGCGAGACAGAAAGTGACCCAATCCACTGGTCATCAGGCCCGTAGCCAGGACTTTTTAATTCGGGGGGCCTTTAAATAAGTCAGGGGGCACCCTGCACACACCCCCAAAGGGGCACGTGGGCCAGATGGGAAGTCAGGGGGCCTTGGCGGTAAGTCAGGGGGCTGGGCCCCAAGATGCCCCACTGTAGCTATGGGCCTGCTGGTCACTGCATTCCTCATTTCCCTGTTCACTTTCTGGCAAGCTCTGTCCAAACATCTGGGGTCCCCAAGGCTGTGCAGCACCCAGCATGGCAGAATAGCTGACCGCACAATTAGCAGCCCAAGTCATTTGCTCCTGATGAGCTCCAGGTTGATCTTTGCTTGGATCACCAGGACCTTACCCTTCACCAGGCTGAGATGGAGGACCCTGTCTCCTCTCCAATAGCAGCAGGATGAGGCCAGGCCACTGCAAGCCCTGTTGTCCCAGCCACTCCACCAAGGCCAGCTCACTGAGCCCCAGCTGTGAGCCAATGGGGCTCCTTCTGGACCAGCAGGCTGCCCAAAACACTATACTGTGGCCCCAAATGATGACTCATTGTCCTTTGCTGTGGCCGACAAGACCTAGGAAGAGAAGACAATTAACAGCAGAACACCACTCCTTACAGAGTACTGAGTGGACTAATACAAGACTCATAACACTGTGACCTCCACCACCCCAGTTGCTGAATGGCTGGAACTGTGCAGCCCATGACGGCTGCCATGGAAGCCACCTATGCATCCATTGCTCGCCTGGTAACCACCCAGAATTGAAACTGGGTCAGGGGGCAGGCATCCTTGTGCTGGAACAGCATGCCACCTTTCAAGCCCCTCACCACTAATTATGTTGCAACACCACCACTGGGCAAAAGTCAACCTCTGCGCAGGACCCCACCTGAACTTCTACCCCTTTGAGAGCCAGTTGGTGTAGTGGTTAGGAGCACAGATTCTAATCTGGGAGAACTGGGTTTGATTCCCCACTCCTCCGCATGCAGCTGCTGGTGTGACCTTGGGTCACTCACAAGTTCTCTCAGAGCTGTTCTCTCAAGAGCAGTTCTCAAAAGATCTTTCTTAGCCTCACCTACCTCACAGGGTGTCTGTTGTGGGGGTGGGAAGGAAAGGAGATGTAAGCTACTCTGAGACTCCAAATGAAGTCCAATCTCTCCTCCTCCTTTTCTTCTTCTTCTTCTTCTGATTGGTTTTCGACCGTCCAACTGTAATGTGGATGCTGCTTCCCACAAAGCAAACATCCTACAGCCTCAGGGCCTTCCCTGACTTATTGCCACATGAAACCACCACCAACTTCCTAACCCTGAATGCCCCCCAAAAGGCCACCAGTGCCACAGCATGAAAAAGACAGACCTCATAGCCATCAGTACAGACTGCTCCTTTGCCCCCCTCCTCCACAGTCCCCTCAGGACTGTGGGGAAAATGGGCTCCCTCCTGTCCACCTGCAACCCAACCTCACATGACCAACCCTTCCACATCTTTTACATGCAAAAGTACCCTGTGACTTTGCCAACCTCCCCCCCCCCTCAGCTTTGCTCATAAAAGCCAAGGTCGATAGCTTGTCCCTGATAGAATGCACTGCCACGCCTGTACCTCTCAGGTACACACAGTACCACATCAAGTGTTTTACCAGTATTGTCTAAACCTGACAAAGCCCTCCCTGCTGCCTAAAGGCCTTGAACTGCTGACCTGCACAGCTATAGGCCATTCTGGTGCTGGGCACTAAGGCCAGCCCTATTGCCCTCTCGGCCTCAGCCCTCCAAGCTGCCACAGTTCTGTGGGCATCCAGATTGGCTGGGGGTTGGCTTCCGGGGGTAGCTGACAGAATTTCTCCATTTGTTTACAGGACGGAGTGTCAGCCACCCCATTGCTAACCCCTGGCTTGTGTCCAGCTGAGAAAAGTATATTAAAACAAAGGCAACACAGTGTAAAGGCCCATACTAACTTCATAACCCTAGGAGACTTGGACATCAGCAAATTAATCACATGAACCGCTGCCATATTGTCACACCAGAAGTGCACTGTATGATCAGCCAACTCCTCTGCCCACAGCCACACTGCTACCTGTCATGTCCTTAGTCACACCTGCCTCGACCCATGCAGCTGGCCAGTCCTCTGCACACCACTGGCCACAAAAAATGCACCCCAAACCTCAGGGATCCCTCTGCTTTAGAAATGTTGTTGAACGAGGCCAAAAAATCCTCCCATACCTCCAGGTCCTCCCTCATTCCACTGATGACCTGAGCCATATGGTGCAGGAGCCAAAGCCCAGCCATGGCATCACAAACCTTCTAAGGAATACCCTGCGTGGTGCTACCATGTTACACATGAAGTTAAGATGGCCCACCAACTGCTGCAGGCCCCTCAACGTTGTCTTCCTCCTCCCCTTGAATGAAATGATCCTAGCCCACAACTCCTCAACCCATTCCTTGGGTAGCTTAGACGCCTGCCTCCACATATCTAACTTAACACCCAGAAAATTCAGAACTGTCCCAGGCCCCTCAATTTTATCATGGGGCAGGGGGCCCTCAGCTCCTCAGCTAAACTAACAAAACTACCTCACGTTCTAACACACTGCCCAGTGCCACGTGGGCCCACAAACAAGAAATCATCCAAGTAGTGGGCTGTATCGGCCAACCCCATCTGATAACAGAGAGCCCAAAAAGGAACCGAAGCATATAGGGCTGCCAGCCTCCAGGTGGGGCCTGAGCATCTCCCACTTTTACAACTGATCCCCAGCTGACAGAGATCAGCTCCCCTGGAGAAAATGGCTGCTTTAAAGGGTGGGCTCCATGGCATTGCACCATGCTGAGGCCCTTCCCCTCCCCAAACCCCACCCTGTCCTGGCTCCACCTCCAAAGTCTCCAGGTATTTTTCAGTCCAGACCTGGCAACCCAAGAGGCATATGCCACACACAAAATAGAGCACACCATCGGCAGGGCCTGGGGTTGGAAGGATAAAAGTAAGTGGACAGCCGAAATCTGGCACAGCTATTTGCTTGATTTTATACAGTCAGACATCGCGACAACTCTGCATAAGGAGACAACTTGGGAAGGGAAATCCGCTGAAATCCAGAAAAGATGGAAGACCTATTTCGACTGGGTATCCAAGGAAGGAAGAGAGGACATTCAGTGGAAGATTCAGACTTTGTACCCATGGCTGGAGATAAAGGAATAAGGACAACAGGAAGATAGGGAGGGGAGGAGGGAGGGAGGGGAGGGGGAAGAAAATTGTAAGAAGCTAAACAATATGTGGTGTAAAGAAATCGATAAAATCAATAAAAATTATAATTAAAAAAAAACAACAACATCGGCAGGGCCATATCCATGTAAAAATGCCCTTCAAATGTAAAAACCAACAACTTGAAGTCAGAGGGGTGCACTGACAGGAGGTCAAAGGCAAATTTAATACCACGCTTTGCCAACTTTGCCTCCACCCACACCACCGCACGACGTGCATGGCCTGATCAAAGGACATGTATTGTACCGAGCACAAGTGTTCTGCAATCATGTCATTCACTGACTCATTCCTTGGGTGGGATAAGTGATGTATGAGGTGATATTCCCCCGGTGCCTTCTTGGGGACCATCCCCCAGTGGGGATACACAGAGATACACAGAGATTAGGCACTGACAGTAAACAGAAAGGGCCAAGCACTCTCCTTTCCCTTCATTCCTTCTTGGCCCTGGCTTTAACTATATGCTGTAATCCCTTGAATGAGTGCAGGTTGTCAGCCCAGACCTGTCTAACTGGGCCCTGACATGGGATGCAAAAACCATGTGTGAAACCATCCCTGCCTGGGATACGGGGGCAGCCAGCACTCCAGCTCCCACAGCTTAATTGGTCTGGACCCCTTTCTCAACAGGGGGGTTGTGACCCCGAGTCCTGGGCTGCTTACCTCCCCGCTGCTCCTTGAACCCTGCCCACAGTTTTGTCCCCTGGCACTCAGTAAATGTGTGGTGGCCCCCCCACAAAGGGGGCACTCATGTCAGTACTTACAGGGCCATTGGCCACATACCCCTTGAGAGATGAACTCCCAGAAAAGCTGGCATCATTGAACCCCCTGCCCGGCCTGGGCATGGGAGCCTGAAGTACTGGGTATCCTGTGTACCACATGTCTACTGTTGGACAATGAGAGATTTATGGCTGCTTGCATATGAAACTCTTCATCACATTGGAGCCATGCAGGCCCCACAAAATCCAAATACCCTCGACATATTATGTCCAAATACTGAAATAAGGATAGGGCTCACCAGGGCTCAGTCTGTGCCACCACCCCTGTGCATATTAAGCACTCTGGCAACCAATTAGCCCACATCCTATCCGCCTTACACCTTTTCAGCTTCTCCTTGTCCCTCTCCTCAAGGTCCTCCTTATCCTTCTTCTCCAGTTCTTGAAACAGAAAGGTGAATCTGTCCACATACTCCCCCCTGCATATTTTATCCCTGGTCACCAATGAGAGGTTATCCCCTAGTGGCATGGCCTGATCCCCAAACGGTAAAGCCTTCATTGGGACCACCTCATATGCCATCCCCCATGGGCTTAAAAAACCAAAATGGGACTCTAAGCAAAGGAAGAAAAAACGCCGAGAACAAACCATCAAAACTGTAAACAAATGAATATGCATTAAAAACGTATTATATTAATCTCAGTGTCTTCAGTATTATTCCAAGAGAACTATACTATGTAAACTATGTTTAAAGTATTATCATTCATTTGAACTCCTCCAAAAGCTGGTGGTAACAACTCCTATATTAGCATGCTCGCAGGCACTAGGAAATCAGGATTTAAAGAGACCGTATACAGAACTACAAACTTAAGTGAAACATTCTGTACAACAGCAGATCCTCTCAATATACAAACAAATTACAAAATACAAAAGACCTTATCCACAAGTCCAAGTGTTGTGTAGTGGAATCGACTCACACAAGTGATTCTGTAACAGTCTTTGACAAACAGGGTTTCCTCCAAGTTGTAATAGTTGGACTTGCTTCACAAATTATACAAAAGCAGAAAATAAGCAACCAATAGTGGAATGGCCTGAAGTATACATTTGCTGATGGGACCAAAGCCTCCAATTAAGAACAAGGTTCCTCAGATATTTTCAAATGAAAAAAATAATCACTTCCCCAGTAAAGTCATGTTTTGAGTAGCTTCTTCATGTCAAAGAAGAAATTTCTAAAGGAACTATATAATACATGGTAAACATATAACGATAGTACACTTATATTCGTTCTAAATACCATCATAATTTATATCATTTATGTGCAGGTACTCACTTCAACTTTCAATCTGTCTATATGTAAGCAACCAAGCTTATCTCTGTTTTCACCACTGAAACTAAGGTTCTCATACTAACTGCTCTAAGAATTGGTATTAAATTCATAAGCACCAATTTGCTTAAAGAAATTTGCTTAAAGAAATCCCAACTTAATTAATACTAGATCTTAAATAAAGGTGGGAAAATCCATGTTCTGATTAAGTCCAAAAGGAGAAAAGGTCCTCAAAGTAAATATAAACTGGATTTCTTTCTGCAAGAGGATCTGGTTGACATTCAAAGAATGATTGGGCTGGGGTGTATATTTGTATATAACCCAATATTTAAGTTCATCAGGGGGGTGTCCTTTCTATAAATAGTGCTCAATCATAGGCACTTCTGTAATTTTATTTCATATCCTGGGCCAATGCTAAAGGATATGGGTTAAGGTTAGGGACGGAATTCTACTAATTTTTCTAGGAAGAAACAGGTTTCCTGGTCAAATAGGAGTTTATCAAATTCTGAAATGGAGTCTGGAGGTGGGAAGGACTCTGCCAATACTTCTGGGGATGAGAGGTCTACTTGTGCTTATTTTTCTTTTTCTTTTTTAGAGTGAGGAACCAGATTACAGAACAGGGATGATGTCAAAAAATATCAAACCAGTAAAAAGAAAAAGTGTCAGACCTTTGAGTTAGTCCACTCTCAGTCTAATAGTCTTTTATAAAAGCTTTATTAGAAACAGATATTTGGATGTGCGCAAGAGAGACCTCTTGTTCGGACTGAAGGACAGATCAAAGGTTAGGTATTGTATATGCAATAGATCCCACAATGCAATGGTCCTGCAGCACCCATTCACTCACTTCTCCTCTTTCACTCTCCTTCCCTCTTCATACTACTTTGCACTAAAAGGTTTATATTTTAGCAACCGATGTTTCTCTAAAGATGAAAGGCTTCCGCCAACTATACATCCTGGGGTTCGATCTCATGGGAAAATTGTCGCTATTCTATCTCTCACACACACACATTACCATTCACATCTACTCTTCTCATTCCCGGAGTTTTATGGCAGAGAGGGCTGGGAAGAAAGGAAAGAAACAAAATGGTCGGAATGACTTTGAAGTGAAGGGAACCTGTCACTATGACATTCAACAGAGCCCAGTTCTGACAAAAATACAGATTGGGCGGCTGCAGTAACCTGGGCCTCCATAGAGAGAGAGGCGTCCAGGGTCACTCCCAGGCTCCTCACCTTCTGGGCCAGCACCAAAGGTGCCTCTTCCAGTGTGGGGAGCCTGATCCCCATATCCCCTCCCTTCTGACTTAGGTACAGGACCTCCGTCTTCAATGGATTTAGCTTCAACCAACTCTACTGCAACCATCCAGCCACAGCCTCCTAAGCCTCGGCCAAATTATCAAGGGTGGAGAATGGATGGCCTTCTAATAACAGATAGAGCTGGGTGTCATCTGTGTACTGATGGCAACCCACCCCATACCTCCAGACCAACTGGGCGAGGGGGCACATATAGACATTAAATAACATTGGCAAGAGAATCACCCCCTCCAGCAATCCCCATTCCTATGGGTATCATGGGGAGGTCCTCTCACCCAGAGCCACCCTCTATCCCAGACCACGGAGAAAGAAGGAAAACCATTGCAAGGCAGTCCCCCAAACTCCTGTGTTGGTGAGGTGGTGGGTCAATAGATCATAATTGACTGTGTTGAATGCTGCTGTCAAATCAAGTAATAACAGCAGTGCTGACCTACCCCAATCCAGATATCTTTGGAGGTCATCCTCAAGGGCGACCAGAGCTGTCTCCATCCATGGCTGGGGTGGAAGCCAGACTGGAATTGGTCGAGGATGGAAGCATCATCCAGGAAAGCTTTATGGTTTAGAAGAAGAAGAGGAGATTGGATTTATACCCTGCCCTTCACTACAAGAAGCAGTCTCAGAGCAGCTTACAAACTCCTTTCCCTTCCCCACCCCCCCAGCCAGTGTCCCCAGCCTGCGCAAAAGCGCTATGGCCCAGGGGATGCATGAAGAGGCCCCCGCCGGCATCCCCGGGCTGCGCAGAAGTGCTGCAGCCTGGGGGATGCACGAAGAGGCCCCCGCCAGCATCCCTGGGCCATGCAGAAGTGCTGCAGCTTGGGGGATGTGCAAAGAGCCCCCCTGCCAGCATCCCCGGGACACGCAGGAGCGCTGCGGCTCGGGGGAGGCCAGGAGAGCCCTGCTGCCGGCTTCCCTGGCTCCTGCTGAAGTGGTAAGTAAGAGCTCCGTGGGAGTGGGGGTGGCGAGGGCTTGATGGCTGGTGGATGGAGAGCCTCCTTCCCGCCATCTCTTTGCCATCTTTCCCTCTTTTCCTTTTCTTTCCCTCCTTTTCTTTCTCTCCCTTCCTCCCTCTCTCTTTTCCCTTTCTTTCTCTCTTTCCCTTCTCTTCCTTCCTCTCTTTTCCTCCTTTCCTTCTCTCTTTCTCTCATTCTCTCCTTTCCTTCTCCCTTTTTCCTCTTTCCCTCCTTCTTCCCTTCTCTCTTTCTTTCTTTTCCGCCTTCTTCTCTTCTCTTTTTTCCTCCTTTCTCTGTTTCCCTCCTTCTTCCCTTCCCTTCTCTCTCTCTTTCTTTCCTTCCTTCTTTTTCTTCTCTTTCTTTCCATCTTTCCATCTTTCCTTCTTTCTTTTCTTCTTTCTACTCTCTCTCTTTCCTTCCCTCTTTCCTCCTTCTGTGGCCCAACTCTAGTGAGAAGGAGATGGTCCCTTGATAGTTCCACTTTATTCCTTGATAGTTCCTTGATAGTTAAACTTTAAACCCCTTCTCTCTTTGCTCCCCCCCCCAGGCCAGCTGGGGAAGGGAAGGGGAGGCTTTTGAAGATGTCTCCCCCCTTTTACTACCCCTTCTGACATCACTTCCGGTGATGTCAGGGGGCATGGCATATGCTAATAGCCTAGTAGCTCATTAGCATGCCATATGCTAATGAGCTCCTACAGCTCTTTTTCTACAAAAAGACCCCAGGCTAACATAAATGGGGATCAGTTCTTTGATGGGAATCAGAGAACAGTGCTTGGGATAATCCCAGATGAACTGGGGATTGGAACTATCAAGGGACCACTGAGAAAATATTAGATGACCATTGTAAGCCACTCACTGGCCAGCAGCAATAACATTAAGATAGGACATTGGTCTCACCAAAGGTGTCACTTTAGACCAAACCAATAGTAAGGATAACATTCATAGTACTCAGGTTGCAGTTTCAACTCTGTAGAGCAAATTTAGCCAATGCCCCCCTCATCTTTATATTGTCCTCTATGTCCTTGAAAGGAAGTGTTCTGTGCTTTCAAAATGGCCTTGTTTATCCACAATTCCCCAACTATGTCTACTATTATCTGTGATGTAGGAAATGCTGGCTATGTGTCGGAAGTAGAAAGAGAACAGTTTTTTTCTGTTGACATGATGTGAGTTTCTTTGCTTTGACTTGATCATCTTGGAAATATTGCCGTCTCCAGTTGTGCAGACAGCTCCCAAGTGTTTTAAGCCTCTTCATTCTGTAACAGTAAGCTTCTGGAAAGAAGCCAAATGCCAACTTACATTTATTTCCATGGGGGAATATGCCCAGTGTCTCTGTTTCCTCTGAGATGGGGTCAGGAAAACTAACTCCCTCTGGCTGAATCCCGCAGAGGGTTTTTCTGCCTGTGTTGTGACTGGCAGCCCTATTTGTGTGAACAAAGCAGGGAGAGTGACAGGCAGCAGAATGAGGAAGCTTGGAAACTCTAGAGCTCAGCTTTTCCCACTTGGATGTCAGCCTAGTGGTGCTGAATGATGGCTCTCAGAGGCTGAACTGAAAGAAATCCATTCTTCATTTTACTGCTTATTATTTTGATATCACCATGAAGGCTTTCTCCCTCTGTGTTAATATTGAACAGGAGATTAAACCTCACAGGTTCCTGTCCATAATGAGCTTTTAATGCAAGTTCTGTGGTTTTTTACATTTCTGTGAAAAGCTCCAGGGCTGAGCTGAGGAGTCCGTTGGTGGGGCTTATTAATGAGGTAGTTAGTTATGGGGGGTCTGTGGCTCATACTTTGCGAGCAGAAAACCCCAGATTCAACCTCAGAACTTCTTGTCTAAAGGATCAGGGGGATCAGGTGTTAAGAAAGATCTTTCTCTTGGTGAATCCCTGGAGAACCTCTGCCTAGTCACAGGAGTCGATGTTGAGCTATATGGACCAATGATCTGATATGGTATTAGGCAACTTCATATGTTCATTGGGTATTTTAGTTGATCATTTGGGTTTTTTCCCCAGTATCAAATATTCTGTTGAATAAACTAGTTATTTTGAGATACAGGGAAAAATGAAGAAATTCCGTTGCTTCCCACAAGGATCCACCAGCCTCTGCCACTTGGTACATCAAAAGTCACCAGGCCGTAATTTCTCCTTACCTCTCACCCCTCTCCATACCTTGTAGGGAGGATCCCATCCCTCCCCCATTGCCTAGGCATAGACCCCCTTAAAACTGAAAAGGGAAGAAAAGAGAGCATTTGAATCTAGGAAAGGGTAATACTTGGGATAAACACTGGAAAATAACCTGACCATGATTGACAGAAGAGAAGGGGACAGAACTATGTAACCCAGAGGGAAGGAGGAGAAAGTGAAAGTTTAAACAAAAAAATACCTGAGATACCCACAAATTAAATTATACATGTGGGACACTGTTAATGATAATGTATGGATAATGATTAGAATGAAAGCAGGGAGTCCATATGCTATTACTGAACTTCCTTCCTTTCATGTACCTTTATGCCCCATGTTATACCCAACATCACTTTGTTGCCCTGCAAGGAGCTTATAACGCTCTTATGGACTTATGACTTAATAAATGGACTCTACAATAAGTGTGCAAAGGGAAGTGGAATGTGCGGTGACCACGAGCTAATGCCAACTACCTGGACTGTGAACATGCGCCCAGATGAGGGAAGCCTCCTGGTGAGATGATGTGCCAGACCAAGGATGGATCCATGGGTTACCTGCCACCTCTCACCTGCAATGCAGTAGAGATGAATCAAGCACCCTGTCTGCAAACAACACACAGAAGCCAGTAAAAGCATGCTGCAGAGGAATGCCATATAATGCAAGGAAACATGAACATCTCCAAGGAGACTCCATGAACAGAAACCTCTACCAGCATGCAGGCACATCTCCTCCCCCCCCCCGACCTTCACCAGATATTGCACATATGCTGCTCAGTATAACAAAAGAACTGCTTGCATAAAGGGATTAGCCGACTGACATGTACCTGCCAAGCCCATCAGCCAGAGCGATTATCGAGCCATCAGGACTAACAACCCTGGCCGCTTCTGCTATTGTCTTCTAAAGGTGCCACTGTTAGTAGTAATGGAATCAATATTGCCTAACCATTAAGCCCCCATCCTCCTGAAACCCATTTTTGTTTAAGCAAATTCCTGGGGATGTGACAAGGGAAGTGGCTGGTGAAGCCCACCCCCAAGTCCAAATAATGTATAAAAAGAGCAGGATCCACCATGTTCTCTCTCTCTCTCTCTCTCTCTCTCTTCCTCTATACCTAACTCCACCCTATCTTGCTGACTCTCAGTGTAGCACTGCCCAGAGTCTCTCCACGTGTTCTTCCGTATCAGAATATGACCTCATTTTCCACTATTTCCCCATTCTCCCCTATTTTTCTGCTGCAAGGATTGCTTCATCAAGTCAGGATAGGTCAGTATTGCCCAACCAATGAACTTTTGCTAATGCGAATGTCTTTGTACCTTTTCAGTCTCTTTTTCTTAGTTCTGTGTTGTTGAGTGTGTGCTTGAAATTTATTTGTATGTTTGCAAATCCTTTAGTAAAGAAACCATTTCATAAGATCTGGTCTCTGCATCTATCTCTGGGACTACGGGAATAAGCAGGACTCCTGTATACAAAGGCTATTGCTCCCTATTTGCCAATTGCCATTTAATATATTCAGACTCCCCATCTTTATTAATAAAACAGTTAATTTGGCTAACAACTGCACTGTTTCTGTAAGTGTCTAAGACCAGGAAAGTAGGGTAATTTTTATTGCCAATTGCCCGTCTCATTGTTGGGGAAAATTAGCTATGCGGCAGGGGAGACCAGAGGGGTACTAGGGATTGCATACCTGTTTATACAAAGGTCCAGTACAGTAGGAAGACTCCAGGTTTGAAGAGTAAATTAAATAGTTTTTTATTGAAAAATTTCTATAATTACAAGCACACTAAGTATTCAAAAAGAGCAAGCAATTCAGAACTAAGAAAGCAGAGGAGATGATAGTGATAGGTCAGTTATGGGGTTATATGACCTGCCCAGATATGCAGAGGTCCTTGAAGAGAATAGTGCCAAAGGCCAGTGTGTAGATGGATATAGACACTTTGATGGCCATGTGTGCAGATGGATATAGACATTGGAATATAATGCAGACCAATAGGAGGTCTTGAGGGGCTTGTCTCAAGTGAAGACAAAAGATTACATGGACCAATCAGGGGTCCCAAGGGGTGCGGCATTAGGAGGGACCAGACCTAGGTGTGACCAATGAGATTTCAGAGAGGCAGAGTCTGGGTTCACAGTAGCATTGATGGGATTAGCCAGGTTCTGGATAACTGTACTGGGGCTAGCTGAATGGATTTGATATATAACATTTTTATTTTTCCAAAACAAACAAAACAGGGAACTTGAATAGGTTTATCATCCATAAATTCTGGTATAACTAACAAGAAAGCTTCTGAAGCATTTTGCAGTCTATCATTAAAAGTCATTTTCCAGAAATTACAGTAAAATCAAAAGAGTCTCTAAAGATGATTTCCCAAGCCAAGTTTTGCAGATATAACAATGTTAGAAAGTGTATGTGAGGAGCTGTTGTGTTGTAGATGAGGTTAGCATAGGGCAAAAGGCTTATAAGAAGTTTGCATTCCAAAGTAATTAGTCAAGCAAAAGTGGAATTTTACAGTTTCAATAGAGACAAACATACTTTATTATGAGAACTAAATACATAAATTTGGAGTAAGATTCATTAAAATACAAGCCTTTATAATTCAAGTATTAAATTATAGAAGTATTAAATTATAGCAAATCCCAACATTCAGTATTTATTCCAAAGTTTCCATAGAAAGGACAAGAAGATTTATTAGGCTGCTAAAGTCCAGAGTCGTAAAGAGGGTAATAATTCTTGGCAGTGTCAACTGAAGAAGCTGCAGTCTTGTTTTCTTTGCCCAGTAGATGGTTTACACAGTTAACTTTAGATCCTTTTGCTAGCTGCGGCAAAGGTGGGGGGGGCTCTTCACCCCTCCCTTCCAGTCTTTTTAATCTTTGAAAGGGCTGACATTATGTACTAGAATTTCAGTTAAAGTTGCTTTAAGTAGTACTCACAGTGTTATGCTTCATCGATGTTGTGGATGAGGTACCAGCTTTTAAGTCCCTCTTTAGTGGGTAGCGACAGCTAGTCACCCATGGGTGTTCTTCTTCATTTCTTGCTAGAGACAATCCACAGGCTTCCACTTGCCTATTGCCACAGGTGGGGGGCCTGGGTTGCATCCCTTGCACTGCACTCCCCTCCAGGGAGTGCAGCAGAGCTTGGGATCCACCAAGTTTCCTCTAAAGATAATGAGAAGCCAGCAGTGCCTGGGACTAAGTCCTGACTCCATCCTTCTTGCAGCACTGCAACCCAGCTCTGCCTGCTGAATGGGTTTGATGACCACTGATGGTCCTGCCAGGGCAGGTTGAATAGGTTCCCAGGTTTATATAAAAGGTGGAAGATGGGTCCCTGATAGCATCAGGAAGAATCGTTAAACATTTGAATGTATGATTGGGTTTTGTGTTTTTTTGTGTTGTTGGGTTTTTTTTTGGTATCATGAGGGGTAGAGCAGAAAAGACAGTTACGGCGACAAAGGCTTCTCACATAGACATAAGTGCACACAAAAGGGCTAGGTGAAGTTCAGGAGACAGAAGGGCTATTCGCCAGGTGTCCCCTGAATAGCCTTTAGAAATGTAGATATTTTACCTGGTGAAACCCATTGTTATTCCATAAGCATACCTCTGCTGGGTAGAGGGGGAGGTTGAAGATTGTCCTGGAGGGCTGCCTTGTGCCACCTGAAAATGGAGACCCTTTTTCCAGAGCTTTGAGTTGTTCTGTGTTTCAGGCTGAAGACTGTCTTCCTTGGCCTGACTTTGTGGGTCTCTGGTTCAGATTAGAAGTGGGGTGCCCTGTTATTTAGGACTACTCAAGACTAAGGCAGCACCTCTGGGCTACGTAATCCTATGCATATTTAATCTTAGGCACATTTCTCTGGGAGTAAACCCCATTGAACACAGTGGAACATAATTCTGAGAAGATATGGCTAGGACTGCACTGCATGAGATAGTAAAGACATTTCTTAGAACATTATAACTCTGGAGAGTAGACAATATACTAAAAAATTCCAGAGTGTGTCATCCAGGATCTACCATGTTCCTTAGACTTGGTGTACTTTTATACGTGAGGCTTACATTGTCCCTAAACTTCTCTTTATGTGGACATATGATTTTTGTTGTAGGGAAGGCAGCATGATGCAGCCTGGTCTTGTCAGTCCTCAGAAGCTAAGCAGGGTCACTAGTTGGATGGGAGAAACCAAAGAAAGATCTGCAGAGGAAGAAGATGGCAAACCATCTTTGCTGCTCTCTTGCCTTGAAAGTCTCTTGTTGGGGGTCACCATAGGTCAGTTGTGACTTGATGTATATGATTGTTGTTTATGTAAAAGAAAAGGCTGAAAAGAGGTGGTTGTAATATGAGTAAACATTCTGTCCAACACTGGGTTTATAGTATACTCCCCATTACAAACAGAATGAAGGATCATTTTAAGCTTGATACGTGACAGTGTCCTTAGAAGTTGAGACATACAAAGTATGGTGTTGAGTTAATGGAATGGCACGCTAACTGAAGACACCTAATTAAGATGTTAATGAAATCTTGTCATATTCTCTCATTGAGGAAAAACATATCAGTGTCACATCAGAAATTTTCCCTGTAAATTAGCCAACAGTTGATTAACAGGTGCTCTCCATATATAATTACTGTGAAATGAAAATCCAGGCAATTTCAGTGGGAAACCTGTAGAAGCCTATCAGGTGGCCATCTATCAGCAGTCCTTAGGAAGTGGTATTCCCTTAAAGTTCTGTATAAGATCCAGATGGATGTTTTTTGGTATACATACAGCAGTATGAGGTAGAAGAATCCTGAAGTGAAAAATTATGATGTACTAATTCAGGTTGTAGGTAGTGGATGAAACATTTTAATGGTCTCCTACATAAAAATCTCCAAAACAGGGGGAGAGGGTACCAAGGATAAAGATTCTAGCCTAGCCTGCTTCTTTTTACTTGCTCAGTATTTCTATATTCTATTTATATAAAGAAGCATTAAACATCTGAAGCTGTACAGTCTATTTGATTAGCTCAGCACTCTATGAACCCACTCCTCCTCATCCTGCTTAGACCAGAGACCAGGCCTAAATAATATCATTTAGCATTGTTCTGTCATGTTTCTTCCTGATTTGTTACCCTTATCTTATTTCATTATATTTTTTATTTGAACCCTAAGAGAGACTGACACCTCTAACCAATCCACTGTAGGTAACATCCAAATCTATTCCAGTTCCTTACACAGAGAATCACATCTGAAAGATTTATCACAACATTCACTCGAAATTATTGTTTGGCAAAATTCCTTCTCCACCACTTCTGTAATTTTCTTCATAAAAATCTGTAAAATGATTTTCTTCCATACCATCTGAAGAAGTGAGGCCTGACCAGTGTTTCCTCTCAGCTGAGTTAGTGTGATCTAGCTCACAGTTTTTTAGCCTCTGGCTCACACATTTTTATCTTAGCTCAGGAAGGATGGCTGCAGAGCAAACTAATTTATGCAGTAGCTAAATCGCTTGCTCACAAAGTAGAACTTTAATGCCAGTAGCTCACAAAGTAGAATTTTTGCTCACAAGACTTCACAGTTTAGAGGGACTCACAAAAGTTCATGCTGAAACCAATGCTGTTAAAATTGCCAGACTATAAAGTGGGAACACAGCCAAATCAGTGAAAGGGAGTATAAATGCTATGTAGCCCTAAACTGCTCTAAAATAGAAACTTTATTAACAATACTACCAAATATCTTAACAATACTACCAAAGACCAAGCAAGAATGATAACAATAAATTTTACAATCAGTATTCCAACATAAGTGTACAACAAAGAGTCATGGATGAAACCCAGCTCATAACTTTGAACTGCCCACAAAAAGAGCCATGTCTCCTTATATATAAAGCTGACAGGGTGGCAAGATTCCATGCGCTTCTGTTGGCTGTAAAATGCCCTCCCTCAGCCATTGGCCTGCCAGCCACCACTCAAGAGTACTCCTGTGCCATTGGCCAGGTGCTGGGTCTGCTCCTCTTCCCCGCCCACTTCCCCTTCAGTCACTCTTCTCTGTCAGAATTCCTAGCAAATGGCTTTGTCTCTTGACAAAGACACTTCTCCTGCTTTGCCTCCTGTGTGGGACTTAACTTTTCCCTCAGTGGCTGTTGGTTCACATCTTCCCTGCAACTGTTTATGCATTGATTTATACTACATGGTTCTTTTTCTGGGCAGTTCAAAGTGATGAGCTGGGTTTCATACATGACTCTTTGTTGTATGTTCATGTTGGAATGTTGATTGTAAAATTTATTGTTATCATTCTTGCTTGGTCTTTAAGATATTTGGTAGTATTGTAATAAAGAACAGCTTAGGGCGACATCGTGTTTATACTCCCTTTCACAGACTGTAAAGTGGGGCCTGGAGATCTCCTGGAATTACAGCTCATCTCCAGCCTACAGAGATCTGGAGAAAATAGCTGCTTTGGAGGGTAAAGCTTGTTTGGAGGGATGTAAAACATACGGCCTGTGGGCTGGAATTGGCCCATCCAGGGCTCTTATCTGGCACGTGAGCAACTGAATACTTGTATTGCCAGATTACAGAGGCTGTGCACTATGTCCCCGTATACTGTTCCAGTGCTAATGAGTAATGGACAGTGGAAGTGGGAGGATGGGCATCAGGGAGATTGTTATTATTCTTGCTTGGTCTTTAAGATATTTGGTAGTATTGTAATAAAGAACAGTTTAGGGCGACATAGCATTTATACTCCCTTTCACAGACTATAAAGTGGGGCCTGGAGATCTCCTGGAATTACAGCTCATCTCCAGCCTACAGAGATCTGGAGAAAATAGCTGCTTTGGAGGGTAAAGCTTGTTTGGAGGGATGGCAAACATACGGCCTGTGGGCTGGAATTGGCCCATCCAGGGCTCTTATCCGGCACGTGAGCAACTGAATACTTGTATTGCCAGATTACAGAGGCTGTGCACTATGTCCCCGTATACTGTTCCAGTGCTAATGAGTAATGGACAGTGGAAGTGGGAGGATGGGCATCAGGGAGATACCATAAGGAAATACTGTAAGAATGTCGATGTTTCTTAATGTCTTCAGCATGTTTGTATTTTGAGTAAAAAAAATAATTTCATTAATTGAGTGTGCCTGTGTCCTTTATAAAGTTCATATCTCATGTACCTATGGCACACATGGCTCAGCCCAGCAAAGGGATATTTCTGTCAGATCCGGTCCTCATAAATAAGTGTGATGCCTCTACTCTACAGCATTATACCCTGCTGAGCTGCTTCCTCTCCACAAAACTCACCCTCCTCAGGCTTCTTCCCTAAATCTCCAGAAATTTCCCAACCTATGCCAAGGACGCAGGGCTCTTTTTGGAGCAGGAACTCCTTTGCATATAAGGCGACACCCCCCTAATGTTGCCACAGTCCTCCAAGAGCTTACAGAGCTCTTCTTACAGAACCTATAAGTTCTTGGAGGATTGGCTACATTAGGGCTGTGTCGCCTAATATGCAAAGGAGTTCCTGCTACAAAAAGAACCCTTGCTAAGTAGCTTCTATTTTCTTACCCACTTTCCAGTCTGATAACAGCCTGCCCACATGATGTTCTGTTGTTGTTTGTGCAGTTGGAGAATCACAGAATGCCACGTTCTGGGTAGTTTGAACCTCAAATATCACTTCAGACATTGTCCGATTCACCGCAATGGCATTAGCCATTATGTGTGCTGGGCCCCTGCGTGCAATTTCAAAAAGTGAAAATACACAGAATTTCTTTTGGGAAACGCTGTTATGATTTGCAGATTTAGGCTTCAGCGGTGATTGACACTGCTTAAATGATATCCCGTGCCTGTCTCAAAACAACTAAGAATAGCTTATTAAAGCATACATGTTATTCTTGCATCTGCAGAAGCTCAATGGCAAAGACTTGAACACCTTTGACCCCGCTGGAACATTCTTAAAGCAATGAGATCCCCTGTCTTGACAGAACATTAATTATCACAGCTGGAGGCAGAGATATTGTGCCTGTCATTTTCTGCTGTTGAGAAAACATTGGTATGCAGTGTGCAATGCCTGAACAGCTGCTGAGCAGTTGGAGAAGCAACATTTTTGCCTCTTTGCCTTCCTTTGACAACCCACCAATCTGTTATTTTATAATCTGAAATCACTATGTTATTTTTTTTTAGCAAATTTTAGTCCAAGACTTCCACTGGGGTACACTTCAGTTACCCTGTTACACTAGGGGGTACGTCAGGCTGCTGAATGACTATCATGAATGATAGAATCACAGCAGTGGAAGGGGCCATACAGGCCATCTAAGTCCAACCCCCTGCTCAATGCAGGATCAGCCCAGAGCATCCCTGACAAGTGTTTGTCCAGCCGCTGCTTCAAGACTGCCCGTGAGGGGGAGCTCACCACCTCCCTAGGCAGCTGATTCCACTGCTGGAACAACTCTTACTGTAAAAAAAAAAAATCCCTAATATCAAGCCGGGACCTTCCCACCCTTAATTTAAACCCATGATTGTGAGTCCTATCCTCTGCTGCCAACAACTCCCTGCCCTCCTCTAAGTGACAGCCCTTCAAATACTTAAAGAGAGCAATCATGTTCCCCCTCAATCTCCAGTTTGGTGTAGTGGTTAAGTGTGCAGACTCTAATCTGGGAGAACTGGGTTTGATTCCCCACTCCCCCACATGCACCTGCTGACGGGACCTTGGGTCAGTCACAAGCTCTGGCACAGCTGTTCCTGACAGAGCAGTTTGTGTTTGAGTTCTCTCAGCCCTGCCTACCTCACGGGGTGTCTGTTTTGGGGAGGGGAAGGGAGAGGAGTTTGTAAGCTGCTCTGAGACTCCCTTGGGTAGTGAAGGGTGGGGTATAAATCCAGTCTCTTCTTCTTCTTCTTCTTCTTCTTCTTCTTCTTCTTCTTCTTCTTCTTCTTCTTCTTCTTCTTCTTCTTCTTCTTCTTCTTCTTCTTCTTCTCCTCCTCCTCCTCCTCCTCCTCCTCCTCCTCCTCCTCCTCCTCCTCCTCCTCCTCCAGACTCAACATTCCCAAGTGCCTCACTCTTTCCTCACAGGGCTTGGTCTCCAGGCCCCCAATAATCCTTGTCGATCTCCTCTGTGCCTGCTCCATTCTGTCCACATCCTTTTTGAAGTGAGGCCTCTAGGACTGCACACAATACTCCAGGTGTGGCCTGACTGATGCAGTGTACAGCAGGACTATGACATCTTGCATCTTGGATGTTATGCCTCTGTTGATCGCATTAGCCTTTTTTGTTGCTGCATCACACTGGCTGCTCATATTTAATTTATGGTTCACCCATACCCCAAGATCTTATTCACACACACCGCTACCCAGAAGTCTATCCCCCAACAAGTATGTGTGTTCCTCAGTTTTGTTCCTCGGATGTAGAACTCGGCACTTATCCTTGTTAAATTGCATCTTGTTCACATCTGCCCACTTTTCCAGTGTGTTCAGATCTCATTGAATTTTCTATCTTTTGGTGTGTTTGCTGCTCCTCCCAATTTGGTATCACCTGCAAATGTAATTTGATGATAATTCTGCCCTTCCACACTGTCATCCAGATCATTATAAAAATATTGAAAAATACCAGGCCCAGAACCAAGCTCTGCGGCACCCCGCTGCACACCTCCCTCCATTCAGATGACATGCCATTGACAACTATTCTCTGAGTGTGGTTCTCCAATCTGTTCCCTGTCCACCTAACTATCCTAGAGCCCAGTCCACAGTCCTCTAGTTTTCCCATCAGAATATCATGGGCAACCAGCCTGTGCTTGCCACATATATATGATAAAGATGGAGAAGCTGATGATCAAGGCAGACCAGAGATTATATTAACAAGTTGCCGCCATCCCTAAGTATTAGTTTACAACTAGCTAGCCCTCTATGATATTGTATTGTTTTTAGATGGTTTTATCTATGTTTTAATTGTTCTTATGTTTTATCCTTTGTAATCCGCCCCGAGCCTGCTTTGGTTGGGGAGGGCAGGGTATAAATTGAATGAATAAATAAATAAATAAGTAAATAAATAAACCCTACCAAAAGCTTTACTGAAATCCAGGTAAACAACATCAACAGCATTCCCTCCATCCAGTAAGCTCGTCAGTCAATCAAAGAAGGAAATGAGGTTGGTCTGGCAGGACCAGTGGAGGACAAATCTGTGCTGACTTCCCTAGATCACCAAATAGTCCTTTAGATGCTCGCTGACCAAACCCTTCAAAATGTGCTCCAGTATCTTCCTTTGGACAAAGGTCAGACTGACTGGCCTGTAGTTTCCTGGGTCATCCCTCCTCCCTTTTTTGAAAATTGGGATGATATCTGCTCTCCTCCAGTCTTGCAGCGTGTCTCCTGTCCTCCAAGAGGTCTGGAAGGTGGTGGACAAAGGCTCTGCAAGCTCTCTAGAAACTTCTTTAAGCACCCTTGGTTGCACACCATCTGGCCTGGGGACTTTGTATTCATTCAATGCAGCCAGGTTCTTCTCAGCTACCTCTCTGTCCATGTCATCCAGCAGCTCGGAATCCATGCCTTGCCTGATATCATCTCTATACGAGCCTGTTCTCTTCTTCAGGGAAAAAAACTGAGGCAAAATAGGCATTAAGCCTTTCTGGTTTCTCACTGTCTTCTGTCAGAGGTTCTCCATTTTCACCCAACATTGGGCCCATTGCCTCTTTAATCTTGCACTGGCTCCTCACAAATATGAAGATTTTCTTGTTGTGGCGAGCCTCCCTGGCCAGCTTTAGCTCACTATGAGTTTTGGCCTTTCTGATGGCTGACCTAGGCTATGAGCACATGCGGCAGTAGATGCAACATAGGCATGAATGCCTGATGGATCTAAAGGGCATGATCAGACAGCAACACTTGGGAAGTGTCCTGCAGTTTTCAGCAACCTTTGCTGCTTCACTACAGAAGCAGAGTAAAAAGACACTGGGAAATTCTGGTAGTAAACAGGTTCTGACGGACCATGGATGGACTTTCCCCTGTCTGATCGCGCAAGCATGCATGCATGCCATCAAGATGACCTGATCAGCTCAGTGCCATTGTTCCCCCCTCCCTTAGTAGTATGTGCATCATGCAGAGGTATGATTCCTTGTTTATGCACAAGGGAAATAAACAGCAATAAAACTGACTCGCCCGCAGTTGCGTCTGATCACACAGTGACAGGCTGTGCCTGCAACTACAAAAGGAGGTGTGATCTTGCCATTGCATGTCAAATTCCTCTGGAGGGAATAGCCTCTCTTCCCCTCCACTTCAACTGGCATGCGTGACTGCAACTTATGACTGAGTCCCTTGTAGCTTCCTCCACCATTTCATGAAGGAAGTTGTCAACCAGAGAGGTCAGGAAGTTGCATGACTGCAGACGCTTTGCAGAGTTTTTCTTCCAGCACACATCAGCAAAGCTGAAGTCACCCATAACTGTCAAGTCATGTTGTTTGGATACCCTGTCAAGCTGTTCAAGGAGGGCAGCATCCACCTCCCCATCCTGGTCAGGAGGTCTGTAGCAGACTCCAACCACAATACTGTTTGTCCTTCCTTCCCTTATCCTCACCCAAGTACTTACCACTGGGCTGTCACCATCCTCCTCCAGTATTTCCTGACAAACAAACACTCTCTTCACATACAGTGCCACTCTGCCTCCTCTTCAACCCTTGGTTTTTCTTGAACAACTCATATCCATTCACTATTACATTCCAATCCTCCTCTCCAGGCTAAACATGCCCAGCTCCTTCAGCCTTGCCTCATAGGACAGACCCCTCACTGTCTTTGTTGCTGTCCTCTGGACACATTCCAGCTTATCTATATCCTTCTTAAATTGTGGTGCCCAGATCTGAACACAGTACTCTAGGTAAGGTCAACCAGAGCAGAGTAAAGTGATATCACCATTTCATGTGATCTAGACACTATACTTCTGTTGATATGGCCCAAAATAGCATTTGCCTTTTTAGTTACCACATCACAAATCTATTGCAACCACTGAGACCCTGAAAGGAGTTAAAAGTCATCAACTACGCATGTTTCCACATCAGCAATCAGCCTCAGCCATTTATTAGGGATGGGCATGAACTGGCTAACAAACTAAAGTTCATAACAAACTTTGGCCGGTTCATGGTTTGTGAGTCCATGTTTGTGAACGTGAGAACCACCACAAACTACTACAAACTTTGATGCAGTTTATGGCAGTTCATGAAGAGCAGAAAACAGGGGGTTAAACAGCTGCCCTGAAAGTTTGGAGCCTCTCCCTCTTACCCCCTCCACCCCAGAGCTACTAACAGCACCGTGGGGAAAAAGTAACTTTTTTCCCACCATAGAGAACAATGGAGGGAATGGGGGCAACCTGTTTGGGGGCCCATAGAATTGGACCCCCTGGTCCAATGTTCTTGAAACTTAGTGGGTATCTTGGAGAGAGGCTCCATCAGCTACCCTGTGAGTTTGGAGCCTCTCCCTCAAACCACCTCCCCTCCAGCCCCCAGAATATACCCTATGTTTTCAACATTGACTTCAATGGCCCATAGGATATAATGGAGCTGAAATTGACATTCAGCTGCCTGAAAGACTCCTGGGATTCCGGCTGGGGGCGGGGCTTGGCTCCAGAGCTGCCTGGTGCGCTCCCCCCCCCCAAAAAGACTCCTGGTTGGACCTGTAGGAGTGAAATGTCAGGTCCTACAATGCCAAGACCACAGCCACACAACCCCGAAAATCTACAGCAACTAAATGCATCTTTCTTTTTACTACAGGTTCCATTGAGTAGTGAACACTGAATGGGCTGAATTTGGATACACTTCCACAATGCCTTCTCTGGTAGATCTGTGTCTCTTCTAGACAGAGAGCTGAAAAGAATGGTTCTAAATTCAACCCTGCCTTGATTCACCTATGTTCATCATATCAACTTGTGCCAAAGGTGGGGATTTCCAGGTCCACCCGTTTAACATGCTAGCCCACTCTGGGCCCATAAACAGTATACATCTGGGGCCATGTCCTTCGAATTTTACTGGTTCACCATCACATATTAATTAACTATTGTATTTTAGGTTTTTAACTGGAATTATATAGAATCTGTTTTCTTGATCTGTTGTAACCCGCCCTGAGCCCACTTGTGGGGGAGGGTGGGATAGAAATCTCATAAATAAATAAATACATAAATTGACAAGTGGCTTTGACTTCATTGATGACCAGTGATGCATGTATTTTATGTAGGCATCATTTTGAAGCATTTTAAAATTGTGTTTTAGGTGACTTTTTTTCCCTTGTATGCTAAAGACGTAGTTCTCTGTGTTGCATCGTTCCAGTAAGAGTCCATAAAAATCGGGCAAAACCTAAACACTTGACAAACCTCAAGAACTCTATTCTCATCATTCCCCTCAACCCCACCCCATGACTCACCACTTGCTGAGATTGCACTCTATGCCTAAACAATAAATTGTTTCCAGGCGGTGCATTCACTTCTTTGACATGATCCCTTTGTAGCATCTACCAATCTGCCCCTCCTCTCCAACTGGCCTCAGGCCCTTGCATCTGTGTGAATATATAAAGCTAGTACTGTTAGCCCACATGAGATCAGTGCTGCTTTAGCACTATATCTCCAGCTGACAAATATTTGCAAGTTTTCTTGTTGTTGAGAAAGGTCCTAAAATTTTCCTCTTTCCACAGCTTTTTCTGGTTCCTCTGATCTCACAAAGAATCAACTGGTGTCCTGCCATCATTTTCATCCTTCGATCTACCTTATACTGATTAGCTGTGGCATGGGAGACCCTCCTAGGTCCTTTCAGCAGGGTTGTTTGGGGGGTCCTAATTGATAGCTGCATGTATACCTCCTATCCTGTTCCTTTGATGGACAGAATGGGCCCTGTGGTAGGGTGAATGTACCTATTGATTATCCAGCAGGAGAGGATCTGATAAAGATAAGCCTTTTTGAACTGCATAGCCCTCCTTTATAAATTGGGGGAGGAAAAACATTTAACAATATTTCCTGAATCATGAGAATCACTCAGATTGCTTAAAGAGATTTATACACCTTTTCACAGCCAAGTTTGTCAATAAAAATCCATGTTTTAATCTGCAGATAATCAATCCATCATCTCGATAATAGAAGATAAAAACTCTGTCCTGCCCCATTAATTAGTACACTGCCTGGAAACCACAGGGGGAGATCTCAGAGAAGTTAAGTAAACTTGCTGAATAATGTTTTTAAGTGACCGTGAGGCTGAAGAAGCTGTAACATGTTGTAGTAAATCAATGGACTCAGTTAATGTAATTAACTATAAAAGTCCATTGCACAGCTCAGCTAGCACATAACTCAGTGCTTCAGTTTGATTGGCATTTGGTTTATGTTGCTGGCATTGCATTAGATTGAAAAAAGGATGCAACAGAAGCAGGGCTTCGTTTGAGCCAGAGTTCAGTCCCAAAACTCTTGCAGATTCAAGTTTAGCTCTGAATAGTTGAAATAATATTATAGAGTGAGCTTCAGAACATGGGCAATGGATCCAGGAAACTCTTAAACTCTACAGAATAAAGTTGAGGGGCATTCCTAAACTTGAGACCAAAATTGCTGTGATTCTTGAGCTTGTTCAGCTACTTGAGTTTCCCAATCTGATAAGCTCAAGTTGAAGCAGAGATCCTTAATGGGTATTTTTGTATCTGCCATAGCCCATGTGACTGTGATAAGGGGGTGTGAGGTTAGGGTTAAGGTGGGGTGGGTCTGTTACACAGCCCATTCCCATGGGATACAGGGAGTACTTTGTACATAAGACACTCTAAGCTTCTTGAACTCAGCAACATAAATTCAGGGACTGGACAGCTTGGAAGTTTCCTTGAGCTGGGTCATATGGGCTAGCACAAGGAAAGCACAGTTGCCTGGAACTGCAGAAACTAAGCACTGTACATTTTTGACCACTTTTTTTCTGTCGCCAAAGTCTTGGATGATAAATGGAAACAATCTAGAGGGGGCAGTCTAACCACATACACAAACACACACAGAGCTTGAGAGAGATGCCCAGTCCGCATCTAGCATTTGCTCCATTGTTGGAGCAGAAAAAGATGTGGCTCAAAACCACATTCAAATTCCCCAGGCCAATACCATATTAACTTCAGAGTCACCCCTGGATGGCCACAAAATGGCCATAAATCTATGCAGACCGCCACCATAAATTCAGAGATCAAACAAAGTGAAAGTGGCATGCAGTCTGGACACTGGCATAAAATCCAACAATCAGGGCTATTTGGGGGCAGGAACGCACAGGAGTGGAGTTCCGGCTTGCTCCCGAGTTGGCCACACCCAGCAGGAACTCATTAGCATAATAGGCCACACCCAACAGCAGAGACTCATTAGGATTAGCTACATTAGGGATGTGCCCTAACATGCAAAGGATGTTTCAAAAAAAGCCCTGAATTTTGACAACAGACAAGGTAAACAGAATAAGAAGCAAAAGGTGGGTGTGGCTGGATGACCATACATCTGGTAACAGGGGTGTGTGGCCTAATATGCTAATGAGCTGTGCTGTCAGGGGTGTGGGCTAATATGCTAATGAGTTTCTGCTGTTGGGTGTGGCCTATTATGCTAATGAGTTCCTCCTGGGGGTTTTCTACAAAAAAAGCCATGCCGACAATCAATCAAAGTGAAAGTGGCATGCAATGCAGATGGGAATTTCTGTTCCAGTGTGGGTTTGGTAAGACAGCGGAGCAAATGCTAGATGCAGATTTGGCCACAGAAAGCTTCTTTTTGATAACAGCAAACTATGTGACTGAATTTCAAAAAAAATGTTGCAAGCACACAGAGTTTTAAATGCCATCAAGGTTCTCTTTCAAAAGATACACACACACACACCCTCTGTCCTGATTTAGCACAAGACCGGACACTCAGTTTTTTCTTCTCTCAAGCATGTGGTCAGTGATTTAGAGACTATACCAGTCATTTGTTAAGCAAAGTCGGTGTATATGAGTGGTGCTAAGGAGTGATCATGCACCTGCTGCTGTGCATGAGCATTTCTGAACCAAGGCCAATAAGTGAGAATTCATGCCACAGGGGCTCTGATGCTTTTCTCTTCTTTTGGGGTAATTAATCATCTCTGTCTTATAGTTACCTTTACTACAAAATGAGAGATATGTTCTGCATCAGTCTTGAAAGATGACATGCAACTTATTGTTGGGTGCCCCGCCATGGGTTAACTGGGTGAATAATGTGTGAGATGGAATGTGCTTTGCTTTGCAGCTGTAATGTGTCTACAGCCTACCTTCACCTGTCCTTGACTGCCTAGTCTGTTGGGTGCAAAGTGCCCCAATCTCCTACGCGCCTCTGAACTGTTACAGCCTCCTCGCCGTTTTCCCTGTTTGCTTATTGGTTCCTGGGTGTCAGAGGGGTCTGTGTAAACCCACTATAATTGCTATAGCCATTTTGTATTCTTCATTCCTGACACTAATGTTATCAATCGCTTCACTTGGCTCTGATCAAAATAAAGCTTTGCCTGTTTAAGGACCTGCTGTTGAACTAAGTTATTGGAGTGCCTGACAAAGTGTAAGGAATCATTTACTTCCTCAACCCATATCATCACCAAGATGAGCAGTGAAGAAGAGGAAAAGCCAATTACGTTGAAACCTGATACCCTGGTAACCACTGTCCTGGTTACCAGCGCCCTGGTTACCAGTGCCCTGGTTACCAGTGCCCCAGTCACCATGATGGTGCCAGTGATGACTGCTCCATTGCCCCCCTTGTATTGGCCGAGACCTGGTTCCTTCGGTCTGGGTTCAGATGCAGATGAGATGCAAGGGGGTGTTGACTGGGCCACCCTTGGAGCAGGGCCACAGGAGATGTGGTCGCTGACTCCAGGTCCCTCACAGGGAAGCCACTACGGGTACCGGCTGCCCCACAAGATGGGAATGAGGCCCAAGAGGAGAGAGGAGCTGAAGGATTGGGAGGAACGCCTCACCTGCATCAAGACTGCTCATGAATGGATGCTCTGGGCAGTGGAAGAATCTCTGATGGGCATCCCGGGCACCATGGCTCAACTGGTGCAAGTGGAACTATGATTACAGCTGCCTCGGCAGCCACCTGCTCAGCCACTGCCGCCACCCCCGAGAGATCAACTGGTGCTGGTCCCAGCACCCATGGAACCTGTTCCAGGCCCCAGGATGCCAGAAATCCTACCCAAAGGGCTGTTAGATGCAAAGTTTGATGGTACCCCTGAGAAGCTGGGCTTCTTCATAGTCCAGGTGGAGAAATCTCCCGCGCGCCTGATCCTGAGGATTGTGCAACCCTTTTCATTCAACGCGTGGGTGTGGGAGGGAGTGGATGCCAAGGCTAGACTACAGATGATCAAGATTGATGGCTGGGCTCAAGCTCCATGGCCCGGGTCCACAGGGTCGAAACCTAAAGCCCTGAAGCCAAAAGATAGCACCAGAGAGGCGCACATGAAGCAAGGCTTATGTCTCTGCTGTGGAGAGGCTGGGCATTTCACCACAGAATGTTCCAAGACCATGGGGGTGCCCACTCCAGCAAAGCCCCAGGGGAAGAAGAAGCCAGACCTACAGCCAAAGAAGGGGACTGCAAAAGTCAAGATGCAACGAGCCTTTCAGTTTGAGGTGGACGAGGAGCCTTCCAGTTCAACCAGTAGTGAAGATGACGGGCCGGTGGGAAAAGGCAGGAACCTGCTGTAAATGGCGCTGAGCAGCAGGTCCAACAGCGCCCCACACCTCGCACGGTGAGCAGTTACCCCCCCTTTTTTTGTTACCGTGACTGTGATGAACCCAGAACTGGGCACGCATGTCCGAGTCTGAGCCCTTATTGACTCGGGATGTGCAAGAGACTTAATAAACCCTTCTTTAGTAACAGGGCTGGGGGCTGCAGTGGAAAAATTACAAGACCTGCTGTTGAACTGAGTTATTGGAGTGCCTGACACTTATTCTATTCTAATTATTCACCAATTCAGTCATTAATTAAAACATTTCTGTTCCAGAGTTTGCCCTTTATAACCATTCTTGTCTCTAGTCCATATAATTAATTTAGGGTGGCTCTGCATTGACTTTTCCCTCCATTGTTTTACCAAAGATGCAGCTCAAAACCACATTCAAATTCCCTGGGGCAACTCTGTACTTACTGTGAAGTCATCTCTGAACAACCATAAATCTATGCAGAAGCACGGCTCTTTTTGTAGCAGGAACTCCTTTGCATATTAGGCAACAAACCCCTAATGTAGCCAACCCTCTCAGAGTTTACAGTAGCCCCTGTAAGAAGAGCTCCATAAGCTCTTGAAGGATTGGCTACATTAGGGGCGTGTCGCCTAATATGCAAAGGAGTTCCTGCTACAAAAAGCCTTGTGCAGAAGGTACCATAAAATCCAATGATCAAAGAAGTGAAAGTGGCATGCAGTGCAGAGGGGAATTTCTGTTCCAACATGGGTTTGGTAAAACAACGGAGGGAAAAGCCAATGCAGAATCGCCCATAGTTCTATTTCAGTACTCTGCCCCCCCTTTGAGCTACTCCTTTGAGATGCAGCTCCCTTGTCTAACCAGCAAAGATGATATTAGTTGGTTATCCCAAATGTCTGATGTTTTAAAAAGCATGTTTTTGAAACTAAAATAACAATGGAATATCTTTGAGAATAATTAGTTCACCATCAGCATATGTCCCTTAAACAAGTCTGGGTATAAAAGGGAGAAAGGAATACCAAACCTTTTATATAGTAGGCATTCATAACCTACACATATGAAGAGTATGGGATGCATTAAACATCATACCGAGGTCCTTCTTTTAAGTAGCTAGTTTTTTTAAAAAAAGTTCCGAGCATATAAATCCAAGGAATTATAATTGGAACAGGCAGGAACTCAATCTGGTTTCGAGCAGAGTTCTGATTCTTTGGGCATCTGTTCTGTAATCTAAAGTGTTTTCCTATTTAAGTCAATTGAAGTGCACAAGTTTCTATATCTTCCATGTGAATCTCAGTGAGAACAGCAAGACAAATGTTTTTAGAGTACTCAGTTATGTACCCCACACTGAGATGACTTAGGAGGAAATTCTTCAAAGCCTTTACTGTTGCTCATAACGGAAAAATGGAGGCCTCACGGGGGATGAATGAATCAGTGGGGAAGGCAATTGTTGCTGGTCATTCAGATCTTGCACAGAACAATATATGGCCCGTGTTTAAACCTTATTTGCCAATGAAGAATCCAGAATATTGAAATAACTGAGGATCTGCAGAGGTCAGCATAAGTAACGTGTCCTTCATTCTCTCCATTTATAACAAGATTTGGCCAAAGGGGAAGACTGTAACATCTGACCCAAAAATATACTAGACAATTTATGCCCATTGCGTAGACACCTATGTCACCTCACCAGGTGTTCCAGAAACAGGGGCTCAGTTGTGTCTGCACATAGAGCCAACCAAGATATACAATTGCAAACCAAGATGCTGTACAGATAAATTTGTTCCATAAAACCAATATTGCACATGGAAAATTAAACTAATAAACAAGAGAGGGCTTGAAATTACAATGTCAATAAAAATAGTAGGAGAAAGAAAACAGTAATAAACAAAACGCCTCTGCCTTTATTGTTATTCACCAAGTAATCTTATGTATTAAACTTCACTTCTCCATTGAAACCACCGGGGAAACTGATGATGGAGAGATTTTGTAGGAATTGGTGGTTGCAGGTTACGATCCAAGACAGAGAAGAATTTGGCAGCTGTGTGCTTGCTTACTTTGAAGGTGAGCATTACAAGCTACTGGCAAAAGAACATCAACGAAATCTCTAGCCCTGGCACCTAAAGTTTTCTAGGCAGTCTGGCATGCAACTCAATGGATGGCAGTAAGTATTAGCCCATACTCCCCAAATCAATATTCATTATCATCACTCTCATGATACCATACAGAGTTTGTAGGCAAAAAGACAATTCTTCCCACAAGAAGCTTACGATAAACAATGGAGAAAAAAAAAACTGATTAAATGGGAACAACGTGTGTATGGGAATGTATGTAAATTTAACTTTATGTGCTTAAACTCATAGAATCCCTTACTGTTGGAAACAACAGGTAATTAAGCTTTTTTTGGGGGGAGGGAGGTTCCTGAGATACTTTGAGTGACTATTAGGAAAAGGGACTTCTGAATCTCTCTCTCTCTCTCTCTCTCTCTCTCTCTCTCTCTCTCTCTCTCTCTCTCTCAGTGATTGCTGCATGGACTTCCCTGTCAGGTTCTTAGCCTTTTTATAATTTTTCCCATCACTCTGATCTGCTCCTGTAAGAATGTTTCGAAGATGATTCCATCTATATTTTTTTGGAAAAAAAATTCTACATCCTGAGAAATACAAATATATATAATAAAAAATAAAACCACTGAACTATGTTTACCTCACATTATGACCCCCTTTCTTTATATGAGTTCTGCCTTACTAGATGTTCATTTATGCTTTGACAAAAATTTCTGATTAGAGGTTCATCTTTGATTTAATTTTAACACTGTTACACAAACACACAGACACACACACACTTGGAGTTTTCAAAAATCTAAGGCAGCTAGCAAACCAAATAGGAAAAAAAGCAATTTCCTTTCGTAAGAATATTGATTAGAAATTACCTTAATACTCCTGTGTCTGAAAGCCTTCTGATGATGGTGACCATAATAACACTAATAGCAATAATAATATACAAAGATATCATGCTACTGACAAATAGAAACCATTTTCTATCTAGTGGGATTTAAGTAATAAAGGCTGAAGGGCTGCATCACCTGCAACGAGATTAGATACGTTATGCTTTCCTCAGTGTAATAAAACTTGTCAAATAAAGCTGAATAAAATCTCCTTATCTGTGTCTGTGGCTTATTTCTTCCCCCGGCCTCTCCTCTCTTCCCAGATCACAGAAATCACCCTTTCTCCAGAATGACAGTTCAATTAGAGTCCATTTAGTAAAAGTTATTGCAGGGGATTTTTAAAATTATTATTTAACAGGAATCAAGGGCAACTGTGGCACTAGGCAGGGACGAGCCTTTTAAAAGGACCCACACAGTTCGACTGTCATGACATGCCATTGATGGTTTCTAAATAAGGGACTGCATCCTTTGATGGTGTAAATCTGCATCTGTGCTACTAAAGTTTCTTGCTCAAAGCGATGCCTGAAATATCGCTGATCTTTATCATGCTAGGGAGCACTTGTGCTACTGGAAAAGCTGTGGAGGCAGTGGAGGGATACAAGCTTCACATGCAGAAGGTCCCAAATTAAATCCCAAGCTTCAACTGAAGTGGCTTCAGGTAGCAGCCATTAGGAAAGACCTTTCTTTGCCAGGGCTTCTGAGCAGTGGGAAGACTTGGAGTACAAAGTTCCAGGAGTCATGGTCATGCTGAATGCCCATGGACCCAGGGGATTATCTTCTATATGATATTTGGGCTGGTGTGAGATCTCCCCCAGAGGGATTTTCTGTGTGGCCTCCTGGGATGGCTCTCAGCAGCATTTGCTACTGCCAGTGGACATTACTGAGCTAAATGGACCAAATTATCTGACTCGGTAAAAGGCAGCTAAGTTTATTACTGGACTTCCTGTACTGGTTTTGTATATAGATAAGAAAGCAGGTTGTGTGAGCTGCTGGTCCAGTTGGCCTTATGTACCTGCTGCATTGTGATTCCTCAGGGCTTCCAAGGAGTGAGGTAAAATGTGGGCCTCTAAAAGAGGTGTGTGACTTAGGAGAAATGGTAGCAATTAATTCACTAGGTTATCTGAGTAGAAGACGAAGAAGAAAGAAGAAGAGATCGGATTTATACCCCGCCCTTCACTACCCAAAGGTGTCTCAGAGCAGCTTACAAACTCCTTTCCCTTCCCCTCCCCACAACAGACACCTTGTGAGGTACGCGGGACTGAGAGAACTCTGACAGAAACTGCTCTTTTTCATGGACAGCCAGGGCCATCTCGCCCACTAGGCCCGCAGGAGCACCAAACTGCCCCCTTCTCCCCGTGAAAAGCCCACTGCCACCCCTCCCCACCACTGCCACTAGTGAGAAGCACCCTGGTGGGGCTCAGGAGGTGGCAGCAGAGCTTGCCCACCCTCCCCCTCCCCCCTGGGGGGGGAGAGAAGGCATGGGTGGCGGCCGGCACCACCAGCAAAGAGCACTCCAGTGGGTGCTCAAAGGCAAGCCAGTGCTTGGCTCAAAGGGAAGAGGTGGGGGTTTAACCCCCTGCCCCTTCCCTGGCTTTCCTGGGTGCCCCGCAGCTGCGGAGTGCCCAGGAAAGCTGGCGCTCCAAGGGAAGGGGTGGGGGTCAGAACCCCCACCTCTTCCCTGGCTTGCCTGGGGGCCCTGCAGCTGCGGAGTGCCCAGGAAAGCCGGTGCTCTGCCGCCACCACCCCGGTCTCCAGGCCTCACCGGGAGGTTGGCATCCCTGGTGGGGTGGGCGTCCCAAGCTGTCCTGCCTAGGGTGCCCAGACACCTGGCCCTGGCCCTGAGGACAGCTGTGCCAGAACTATGGCTTGCCCAAGGTCATCCAGCAGGTGCAAGTGGAGGAGTGGGGAATCAAACCCGGTTCTCTCAGATTAGAGTCCATGCACTTAACCACTACACCAAAGTGGCTCTTTCCATTATCTTTCAGCCTTAGCCTTCATCAACAGTATTGGCTTACTTTATGAGGTTATTGCGGGGGGGGGACCAGCAACAACCCTGAGATGGATCAAGATGGATCAAGAAAAGAGCAAGAGTCCAATAGTACCTTAAAGACTAACAAAATATGTGGCAGGGTATGAGCTTTCCTGAGTCACTGCTCACTTCTTCAGATACAGCTAGAATGGGAGTCAATCTGTCTTATTTATTGAAAAGTGGAATGATTTCAGATGCCAAATGATGTTAGCAGACAAATGGCATTTGCAGGTAAATGACAATAGCAGGTGTGATTGGATTTCGGTAAGATATGCAGAGGGTAATAGGCATGGAGAAATCAGCATTGGTAATGAGACAGGAAACCTAGGTCTCGATTCAGTCCAGGTGGGTGCATTGTCTTGAGCTTCATTATCAGTTGGAATTCAGCAGTCTCTTTGCCCACTTAGTAAGAAGAAAGAGACCAACATAGGTATTTGGTATAAAATAAAGGGCAGCTTTATTTAACTTTCAGATTAACATGAATCAAGTGTAACTGGCAAGGGCTGCAACACACGTCAGGCAAAATGATCCTTTGATCCCTTTCCTAACCTTAAATGGGGTGAATTACTGAGCCCCTGGTGCAAGCCAACCTTAACATGGACATTGCCATGTGGTAGACATGCTAACAACCCTGAAATGAGCCAGCCAACTCTAACCATGGAGCAAGAGGGGAGACCCACTCCAGGATATATCACAAGCCACTAGCAGTCCCCATCTGAGGCCCATGCCAAGGTATGGTTTGTGCTAAGTGTGCCAACCCCCCAGTCAAGGAGGGGTCTGTCAGCTGGTGTTTCCCCGTCATCAACAAACCCAGACCAGATTCCTGCCATCAACAAGGGTCAAGCCTCTGCTTAGGCCCTTGGCCCCACACACTGGCCAACAATCTGGCACAGCCCTTGCTTCAAATCCTCAAGGAACATGTGCTTCCCAGTTTCAGACAGGTGAACACCACCCCCACAGTAGGGATGGACACATTCCTTCACAATGCTCGGATGTGGGATGACAAATCCAAACCCACCCCTCATAGCATTTCTCAATTCACGGTTAGTCTTCTTCCGAGGCTGCTCAATGGCATGTGGATTGCAATCCCACTTCCACACCAGTTGGGGCAAAATGGCTGACCACACTAAACTGACATTGGGCCAACATGCCACAATGTCCCTCATGTCTGCCTTCGCTTGCAGTATCACAGCCTTTCCGTTCCTCATCCCCAGGTCATTGCCACCCAGGATGCCGGGGCAGGGCCACTTCACTCCACAAACAACAAGAGCATCAACCCAGTCCAATGAAGGCCCCATCTGCTCAGCCATTCAACAATGGCACAGTCACTCAGGCCCAGCTGCGAGCCCATTCCAGATCTCTACACCTGATGGGCCACCCAGGAAACTATACTTTGGCCAGTGATCAGAATCCAAAGCCTCCACACAGAAGCCAACTAACCTGAAACCAGACAACAACAGGAAACATTAGAAGGAACAGTATCTTACCATGGCATCAAAGGTCGAACATAGATCTTGTAGACTGCTGAATGCCACCGTCCTACTTTCTGAATGACTGTGCCAGAATAGCCTATGGCTGCAGCTGTGGATGCAACTCCAATTCTAAATGAATGTGTGCCAAATCTCACACTTGTTAAACCTAACTTAGTCGAGGCCTTTGATGTCACTGTCCAGAACTGGTACTTAGTCAGTGGGGACTTGTCTGCATGAAGGGATAGAGGGCCATCATCCTGGACACACTGACCAACATATTGGTGTAAAACCCAGACTGAACAGAGGTCCCTGTCAGCACAAACACCAAGAGATATTTCATTTTCTTTTCCCTTTTGATCAGTCTTGGGCTGCTGTACACGGATCGCAACCTTGTCACCCTTAAAAGAAATATCATTTACCTGCAGAGCCCTCATCAGAAGGGCTCTGCGGTGGGAAGTGCCGCCTCTGGCCACACAGCCTCCACTTCTGCCCACGTGTGATGGTAGAGGTGGTCTGCTCAACTCCCAGAATGCTGTTCTGCCACGTCCCACCTGGAAATGAGCCCTGGTTGTTTAGTTAACTAGGCCTGGTCTTAGACTGATTAGGGCCTTCCTCAGTGGACAATATTCTTTATATTACAATGACACACATCCAGAAATGTACACACAAGAAATATATATATATATATATATATATATATACCTAGGAATAAGGCCCGTTGTGGAAATAAATACAATGGGATCTAGAAAGGGGCTCTGGGAGAGTGCCCCGGTTTTGCGCACTCAGTGACAATTAGCTGTGGCAATCTCAGCAGGGTATAATGACAGAGTCCACCATATTCTCCAGAGGAACTGATCTTTGCTACCTGGAGAGCAATAGTAATTTTGAGTGATTTCCAGCCCACCCCCAAGATTGGTAACAGTGGTTCCCCAGGAGGGAGTGGCTGGTTTGGAGGGTGGAGTCTATGGCATTGTACCTGTCTGAGGTCCCACCCCTCCTCAACACTCACCCTCTCCAGGTTCGACCCCTCAAATCTCCAGGAATTTCCCAACCTGGAGTTGACAACTGTATCTTCCTTCCAGCCAACCATCAACCTACCTTTAGTCTTCCATCTCCTCCTCCCTCCCTCCTAGAGAGCAGTTGTAATTTTGAGTGATCTCCAGCCCCCACCTGGATATTGGCAACAATGGTTCCCCATCAGGGAATGGCTGGATTGGAGGGTGGAGTCTATGGCATCGTACCTGTCTGAGGTGCCACCCCTCCTCAAACCTCACCCTCTCCAGGCTCCATCCCTCAAATCTCCAGGAATTGCCCACCTGAAGTTGGCAACCTGATCAGGACTGGGCCCAATGAGTTTTCTCCCAAAGGCCAACATAGGTGTGGAAAGGGCCTTTTACTGACAGAGGAGAAAGTACAGGTGCCAACTTTGATTAGGGAAATACCTGGAGATTTGGGGGGGTGTGGATCCTGTGGAGAGCAGCATCTGGGGTGTGTGTGGAACGACTCCGCAGGGTATAATGCCATAGAGTCTACCCTCCAAAGCAACCATTTTCTCCCAGGGAACTGATCTCTGTCATCTGGAGGTCAATTGTAACAGTGGGAGATCTCCAGGTCCCACCTGGATATTGGCAGCCCTAGGGGAAAGTCAGCCACACAGCGGGGAGTTGAAGAAAATGGTCTGATGGTCACTGGCCCACCTTGTTAGCCAGCCAGCCATGCTGAAGCTAAGCAGGAGAAAGAGCCTTTTTCCATTTATTCTGACAGGAAAGTGGCCCTTGGGGAGGGGGTTATGGGCGGGGGAGGGGGTTATGCTGAAAGGCCTTTGTTTTTTTACTCACAGAACCAAGCTTGGCTGCCTACTGATGGTCACTGAGGGGACACTCCCTCACATGAGTCAAGAGAACTGTCTTCCTCAGGAGAGAGAGCTGTCTGCCAATAAATCTGACATGCAAAATCTGTCTGAAGGGGGAGTGGGTGGGGAAGAGGAGCAGACCCAGCACCCGGCCAATGGCATGTGAGTACTCTTGAGTGGTGGCTGATGGGCCAATGGCTGAGGGAGGGCATTTTACAGCCAATGGGAGCGCATGGAATCTTGTGAAACCAAAAGATAATTATTTATAAGGAGATATATATATATATATAAATTTCTTGTGTGTATGACCAAATGACAATTAGAAAAACACATAAAAGGTCGCAATTTAAAAACTCAAATTAGAACTGCCAATAAATAAAAACTAAATCAGCCAAATACAGTCCTAAATAAAACTGTCTTCAGTAGCTTCCTGAAGATCAACTGTGAGGGGGAAAGGTGCATCTCCCTGGGGAAATCATTCCGTAATCATGGGGCTGCCACTGAAAAAGCTCTCTAGTGTGGCCACCAGACAAGCTTCTTTGGGCTGGTGGGACAGTCAGGACAGAAGGGCCACTCCCTGAGAACTTAATTCCTGGGCAGGAATGTCTGGGAGAAGACGGTCCTTCCGATACCCAAGCCTCGGGGCAGAGCAGGAATCTTGCAATACTATCTTCTGAGACTGCTCCCCCCCCCCATAGGGTTTGAACCATACTAACAGGGTGCCCCTTAGACTTAATGCTGAGAAGTGGTCCTGTAAGATACTGTGTCATTATTTTAACAAGCATTTATGTAGATCAGCCATTTAAATATATAAAATAGTTGAACTCATATAGTTCTCTTGTGTCCTCATTTGGGGGGTGCCAGGGCAAAATATATAAGTATTCTGAACACAGAAAAATTGTCATATTGATGCTTTCAGACTGGGGAAGGAAGGAAGGAAGGAAGGAAGGAAGGAAGGAAGGAAGGAAGGAAGGAAGGAAGGAAGGAAGGAAGGAAGGAAGGAAGGAAGGAAGGAAGGAAGGAAGGAAGGAATTCAAATCTGATCCAAATATGTTCATGGCTAAAAAAAACCCAAAATTTCACTTTCCTTGATTGATGCTATACACCACCAGGCAATTACTTGGCACAGGAATGTATTTTGCTGACATAAATTATGCATTCATCCAAAACAGCCACTGTGTAAAATATTGAGTGAGAAAAGCAGGGTTGGGTTCCCCCCCACCTCAGCATTCTGTTGCCTTCAGCAAGATGAGTAAATTTCATCCTTAAAGCTGAGAGATCACTCCAAGGCAATGGATTATCTAAAGAAAGAAAACATCAGCTGTAAATCAATGCTCGTTGCTTGAAGTAAATGAGAACATTACCTGTAGGTAAAAGAGGTTTGCATATTTATTACTTTGCTGCTTACTTTAGATGCTTCTGCTTCAAAGTTCTTGGAGAAATGGATATTATATTAATAAAATCCAGACATATTGGATCGATGTCTTCAAATTCTTCAAATTAAAATAAATATGGGGAATGCTCAGCTACTGTTTACTGTGCGGGTTACTTGGGAAATGTTTCCCAAAGTGCCAGCTCAGAAGAGGGATAGGCACAATTCTAGGGTTGCCAGCCCCCCCCCCAATGGAGGAAGGGGGTCCCCACCACCAGGCCCCACACCTACTTCTGCTGAACCACATCATGCCAACCCCTCTCACTGCTGCTGATCACTTGGCCAAAAGGGGGACTTATTAGGAGAGAGAGGAAGCCCCAGGCAACATCTCTAGTGATGTGGTGACATAGTTTCAGGAGCATACGGGAAGTGACATCATCACACCAAATATGTCCAGGTGATGCTCTGGTATTTGCACAAAAACTTTATGGTAGAAGCCGTTTTTACCATAGAGTTTCTGCCCAAATTCCAGTGTCACCGT
Source organism: Gekko gecko (assembly GCA_029375565.1). NCBI lineage: Eukaryota > Metazoa > Chordata > Lepidosauria > Squamata > Gekkonidae > Gekko > Gekko gecko. The sequence continues at coordinate 77,629,230 of JAPDNY010000003.1, read as the reverse complement.
GACATTCCAGCATGATGATGTCACTTCCTGTGCATTCCAGAAGTGACATTGCCATGTTGCCTGGGCCTTCCTCTCTGTCCTGGTAAGTCCCCTAAGCAACCCTACACTATTCCAGGTCACCATGTATGAAACAGTGTCAGAGGTTAACAATTCTTTATGGAGATTCTCCAAGCAAGCTGGATGATGTCTGGTAGATCTTCTAGTACGTCTGACCTCAGTCAAAGCTCTGAGACATGGGGAAGATGGGGCCATATCTGGAGAAGGGAGAGAGAATTGAAAGGAGAGAGTGTGAGTCTGTAGGGCTGGTGAGCTTTCTCACATTCCTGCACTATCATTTCAAGCATTTTCCACCAGGATTTACCATTGCACAGCATGCTGATAGCATGTTCAGTGTGGGAAGGTTGCTTTTTAATCTTTTCTTTCTTCTATTCCTCCTTGAAACTTCTCAATAATCTATCTACAAGAGGGCTTTATAGCTCCTCTGCCCTCTTTTAAAAATGACCTCCATCCATCCTAGAAATATATTAGATTTTAATAAGAAATGAGCAAAGAAACGTTATTGTAGCTCACTAGGAAAATGGTATTGAAGAACCAGAATGCCCTTGGAATATCACATAAACCAATGTCAAGGCTGTTGCATCCAACACCAATGAACCTCACCTTAGTCCACCAAGCCCTCCCCCTCCAGCTTTCCCACCAAGACTATGATTTTGGAGCATGTTGGACCCTTGGAAAACAATGAAGAGCTCAGGGACAGCAAATAAATAGCAAAGGAAACAGATAAGCAAATTGAAGACACAATCTCCATTCCTTTCTTTATTAAAAAAGGAAATAACAGGAGAATGATGGAGACCAAAAGAAATACATCTCAGGAATGAAGAACCTGATCAGATCAGAGGATACAAGACTGGCAAGCCACTAACTTGACTCATGTAAGTGGGCAGGGCCAGTCCACGATTTTATAAAATATCCTCCAACATTTAAATCTTCAGGGTTTTTCCCTTCTTGTTTGCACATCCTTACTCCTCAGTCCATCACCATGGTGGAACCTTATTCATATAGTAGCAAGAAGACATGATTAAAAATTTACTCTGCCATATGGCCAGACGCTACAGATGGCCAGCTCCCCACACAATCATCTTTCCTTATATATAATTGAGTTTTCGTCTGCCCTTATATGGCGAAAATGCACACCATAATCAGTTGGCCGAGGGACCTGCCGGTCAGAGAGGCGGTCCCTTGCCACTGGCTGCCTTGGCTGCCTGATGCCCCCAGTCTCACGGCAGACACCAGGAGGGATGGCTGCTCTGGCGGAGCCCACCTCGGGACCCAGCTCTCTTTCGCCTGTCCTGCCCATCCTCCCGGCTGTACGCCGCCGCACGCCCTGACTCGCGCTTCAGGCCAGTGGGCCCGCACGGCTCCAGCTGCTCCGGAGGATAAGCGGCGGCTGCTTCCTACGCCGCGCCCTGGGACTCGCCCGCAAGCCCAGTGGGCCTGCCCTCCTGCAGCCACACCTGCAGAGGAGCGGCCCCCGCTTCCTCCGGTATCTGGCCCCAATCGCCCTCCAGGACAATGGGACAGCCCGCCTCCGGCCGCCCATGAAAAGAGGTGCCACCCGCTTCCTCCGCGGCCACACACACAGCGACCTCCCTCCAAAGCCACGGCTCCCACACACTGGTAGGCCTCCGGAAGCTTGAGGCCCATGCCAGCCGATGGCCGCTACTGCAGCCCACGACCCCCACAAGGCCTCCATCTAATGCATCTCCAGCACTGGAGAGGCGTGCCGTGGACGCTGCCTTCCCCCCCCGCCACTGGAGGATGGGGGGGCCTCCCCCACACACACCAGCTAGGGCCCGTTGCATTGAGCCACGCAACGGGCTTTGCGCCTAGTATGTTTATAAGTAAACAGTAACCATTTAGTAGCTATGCCAATGATTCCATAATGTGAAGGAACACTGAGAGCTGGAACATGTTACAATTGCATGTAGGATTGCAACCCTTGCTACCCGGACCTGGCCTCTAGTCACCAATCAGCTGGCCAGCAGTAGAACTTATCAGTAGGAAAAGGAAGCCTCAGGCCCCATTGCTGGTGTTGTACAGCAAGTGTCATAATCACACCAGCAATGTCCCGGTGACACTCTGGTATTTGGGCAAAAATTATATGAAAAATTATAATATAAATATAAAAATATATAAATATAAATAAATATAAAAATTCTATTTATTTTTATCATAGAGGTTTTTGTCCAAATGCCAGAGCATTGCAGCAACATCATGGCATGATGACATAACTACCTGTCCCATGCCAGCAATGTGGCCTGGGCCTTGTCAGACTTGGGCATTTGACCAGCTGTACCTGTTGTATTTCTACCCAGTGTATTTGAAGCTTCTTGTGTCCCGCTTGCTTCCTGCACCCCACCATTTGTTTAGCTTGCTGTTCCCTGCGCCCTCATCGCTTGCCCTCGCCTGCCAATGCATTCCTGCGGGGGGGGAGGGAGTGCCTGTAGTAATTTAGGGAGGCTAGCTTCGGTAACTCTTCCATGAGGCCTCAAAGACATCTTTCACACGGGAAGTGTCCTTGAAGTAGAGTCTGTGTCTGGCTAGATGTTGACCATATATCTTTCATGGTCTTTGTAGTATTGCTGACATGTATGAATGGAATTTTGGGGTTGTGACTATACGTGGCTTTCCCGCCTTTGCACCTCAGTCCTGACAAAGCGTTTGAACCCATAGCACCTCATATCTCTAAATAAAACATTCACTGAAGAAAGTGCGTGTGGAGAGTGATTTGACTGGGACCCTGACAGGCCTTCCTCTTTCTCCTGGTATATCCCCCCATCACCCGCCAGTTGCCAGGAAGGACAACCCTGGTTGCATGGCAATGCCATAGAAAACTATTTCTCCATTATGCATGGTCCCCACATGACTCTTTGGAATTGTTCATATCATACAGCTCAGCCATCATGTCCTGAGTTTCCACATTACTATCACAGCAACAAGGAATTGAGATAGAGTTGCCAGCCTCCCAGATAGGATGAGGGTTCCCTTGATTGCCCCACCCTTGAACAGCCCCCTCCTACATCAACATCATTGGCATGATGATATCACCCAGAAGTGGGCATGTCACTCATCAACACTCTAGCATGTTGCCCAAAAACTCTATGGTAACCATAGAGTTTTTGGCCAAAATGCTAGAGTGTTGACATGTAATGTGCTCAGGGCAATGACATCAATTCTGGGTGATGTTATCACAGTGCACACACTTGGCACACAAGCTGGAAGATCCAGGCACAGACCCAGGAGCTCCCCACTGGAGGGCTGGTAAGGCCTGGCAACCCTAAATCAAGAGTTTAAAAAAGAAAACAACTGAAAAGTCATACCGTATGTGGTTAATGCTTCTAACACTCTAAGCTAAATGGTTGTTCTCATCAACCTCAGCATAAGAACTGTAATTAAGTTCTCATCCTAAGAATACAGGAAGAGTACTATATAAAACACACACAAACACAAATCAGAAGTAGAATAAGAACCCTGGGCATAAGATCTCAGTTTCAAACTAGTCAGATTTGGCCGTAATACATTCTGTTCTGTTTTGTGACTGCAAACAAGTGGGGCCAGAACAGTCCATTCTGGAGAGAATTCTGAAGAAGAAGACATTCCAAAGCTGCTGCTTGTTTCCTTTGCATCATGGCCACCTAGCAAGGCTCCCTGTCATTGCCATAACCTTGACTGAACATATAAGTTGTATATCATTATGGATACTGGGAAACTTACTGAGAACTTCTCAAGAATTTAATACATCATCTGACTGTATCTTGATATTTTTAGACTTGTGTTTGAGAATAATTATCTCAAATCATGTATATATTTTGGAGGGAAAGCTCACCAATTGAGTCAGATTCTGCCCTGCAAGCTGGTTTACTAGTGGCCACATCGATTTCTAGCTACCAACCACCTTTTGCCATAATGGCTAATAATTGCCTTCATGTCTATACATACTTTTTACAAACTCTTCATGACTGGAAGGAATTTGTACAGCTGATCCACAGGGAATGTTCTTTTGCTGAACATCTGGCACCTTTCTTTTTGGAAAACATGTTCTATTGCATTTTAAAGTCTTGGACTCCAGTTATTGCAATGGGATTTGAAATATGTCCCCAATAAAAGGGTACTTAAACTAGGAGAAGACATAATGCTTGCAGATTGACCTGAAAGATGAAAATGTGGAGGGATAATCTATGCATTACATTGCAGCTATGTGTAATAAACCACTTCTCCCTTGCAAAGAGTTCTGAAGGGAACAGTTTGCCCCAGTGAAGGGTAGGACAGAAGGGAGTGCTTAGCTTTCCCATGATGGTCACTTTGTTTCCCCAGCTACTATTTCTCCCAGTGTATTAGACTCAGATTTACATCTCAAACAGGAGTCTGGATTTGAATGGAAGCAAAATGGGTTTCTGAGGGAAATGAACTGGTGGGAGAAGAATTAAGCATCTCTTTCCTCCTGTTCCTTTTGTGATGTAATTATTCTCTCCCTCAGGGCATTTTGCAAGGGGAAAATGTCCAATTGGGCTTTATTACCCAAAGCTACAGTATCATACGTAGTTTAGCAGGAATGGGAAGATCAATTAGATAATCAGTAAAAATGTTTATGAAGAAAATTCAAGTAAATAAATTAAAACTTGCACGTGTGTGTATGTGTGGGGGGTGCATGTGCACACAGACATGCATATACTCCCAATGGGAAATATCACTGATTTATTCCATGTACTCTGTAGGTCTCACACCCACACCCTGGTTAAATATTGGAGAAAAATAATAATTTAATCATTATACTTATGACTTCATCAAACTTCTAAACTTATAATGGAAAGAGCAAACAAGTATTGGAAGCAGGAAAAGTGTTCATTTAACATTTACTTTCTTTTGAATGTTTTAGTAATATTAAGGTATTGGAAGCAACGCCCTGAGGTCACTAAGGTTCTTTGGCTTGAGTGGCTAGCTAATAAACCGCACAGTGAAACAAACGATTCTAGGCAATAAAGGGTAAAAAAATATTTATTCAAATAAAGGAATACCTCACAGCTAAGAAATTCAGCGAGTTAAAGCAGGAATTTTGCTTATATGCTCTTCTTGCTCCTCCTTACTTTACATCATCATTGACATGATTTACACATGCTCAGTTTAGATCTCTTTGTCTGGTCAGTCATCAATCACATATTTGACAAACAAGATGCTACTTGGCTGCGTCTCAACTTTACAGTGCAGGTGCTTGTCTCATTAAAATTGATTTATACATGTGTTTATTCTTATGGCTGCCATCCTAGACTCCTTTTACCTTTGAATGAACTCTCAGGCTGAGTTCATTTTCAGTACATAACTTAGATGTTTTCATTATAAAAATGGTTGCTTTACATGGATACATGCGTATAAAAGTCATTCTATAGGCTATTTTCATAAAAATATATAAAGGATAAATTGAATTACAAAATTATGGCACTTATTTTAAAAAACTTTCTATAAGCATTCTTCTAATATTTTAAAGTGATCTTTAAAAGCTTTTATAAATGCACTGAATCTATTAGTTTTTATTTTGGACCCCCTAGAACATTTTTATTCATTTAAAAAGAGTTTTAAAAACTTCTAAACTTGTAAAACAAATTGTTTTACTATAAGAACATAAGAAAAGCCAATGTTGAATCAGGCCAATAGCCCATCTAGTCCAACGCTCTGTCACACAGCGGCCAAAATATACCAGGTGCCATCAGGAGTCCAGCAGTGGGGCCAGGACACTAGAAGCCCTCCCACTGCTGCCCATCACCTGCCTCAGACTGAGAGTTCCCATCTATACCCTGTGACTAATAGCCACTGATGGACTTCTGCTCCATATGTTTATCTAATTCCCTCTTGAAACTGTCCATGCTTGTAGCTGCCACCACCTCCTGTGGCAGTGAATTCCATATGTTAATCACTCTTTGGGTGAAGAAGTACTTCCTTTTATCTGTTCTAACCCAACTGCTCAGCAATTTCATGGAGTGCCCACGAGTTCTTGTATTGTGAGAAAGGGAGAAAAGTACTTCTTTCTCTACCTGCTCAATCCCATTCATAATCTTATAAACCTCGATCATGTCACCCCTCAGCTGTCGTTTCTCCAAGCTAAAGAGCCCCAAGCGTTTTAACCTTTCTTCATAGGGAAGGTGTTCCAACCCTTTTATCATGCTAGTTGCCCTTCTCTGCACTTTTCCCAATGCTATAATATCCTATGGTCAATATGAGTTTTCTTTGTCTAATACAAATGTTGTACTTTTTAATTGGCTTCCAGTTTGGGGTAGTGGTTAAGTGTGCGGACCCTAATCTGGGAGAACCAGGTTTGATTTCCCACTCCTCTGCTTGCAGCTGCTGGATGATCTTGGGCAAGCCATAGGTCTGTCAGAGCTGTTCTTGAAATAACAGTTTCTGTCAGAGCTCTCTCAGCCTCATCTACCTCACAGGGTGTCTGTTGTAGGGAGGGGAAGGGAAAGGAGTTTGTAAGTCGCTCTGAGACTCCTTTGGGTAGTGAATGGCAGGGTATAAATCCAATCTCCTCTTCTCTTCCTCTTCTTCTTCTTCTTCCAGGTGTGTGTGATTTTTTATATGAATTCATCTTTTAACTTTTCTGCTTATTAGTAGCTTATGGATCTTTGCCAGGTTAGTATTAAGTGTATAATGGTCTCTCATTAAGCAAGCATCCTTTTGTCTTAAGCTTAATAGCTTTCTATAGCAAAGCTTAAAATAATTCAGCTTATTCCTGCTCTTATAAATACCTTATATCTTAATCTTAGTAAATATTCAGCTTTAAACAAAATATAAAGTCTTAAAAACACACAACAGATCAAAAGAGGGGGTTTCTTCTCTTATAATGTCCTCTTGTTCACTCCAATTAAGCTTTTCTGAAAACATCTTTACCAATTATTTCTAACTCTCTTTGAAGTAAAGGATGCCACAATAAATCTTTAACTTTGACAATTAATTATTGTGGTGCTCCTGTTATTTCAATTAAAACCCTTTTCACTGGCATCACACCAATTCAGGTCATTTAAGTGTCTATACAAACAAAGTCTTTTCCTTTTTTTAAAATAGACACAGAGAGAGAGAGATTGCTTATAGACTCCAATAGTTCAATATTTATATGTTAAAGCATTCTAAACTTAAGGAAATAGAAGCCTAATTGATTGTTCCTCATTTAAAGTTGCTAAAAGTCATAAACTGCTGTGAACTTTTAACCTTATTCTTTGAAGCAAAGGCTGGAACACTGATCTGCAATTGTGATAGGTCTGGTTCATACCAGCTTAATTAAAAGGGTGAGGTAAGAACATCTGGTCATTAGAACTGAACCACCCCCAGTTAAAAAAAACTCCTCTGTTGTCAATTAAATTTGATTTAAAACACCTGTTCTTACAATTCTGCTTAGTGGTTTAACAGTTTAATTCTCCAGGAGAATCCCAAAGAATTTCTCCCAAAGATTCCTGGAAGTCAGGAATAATCAACAGACAATCATTTGAACCCTTGAATTGTCCTCTACAGTATTAATACTTTTTATACCAATCATCTCAGTTCTTTTTTTAAAAAAATATTTTTTTTATTTTATAAAAGACAAACAGAACATATAAACATAAAATCAGGGATTTCATTTATGTCATTGTTTTATCTAGTTGATAACCTCATACATTGTCCAGTTAGACTTTATACATTTTCCCACCTTATATTTTTTATATATAACTCTTACATATAGTTAAATATATCATTCATCTTTTCTTCTGTTTAGGTTATATATCTATAAAATTTATTTATTATTCTTCCATCTATTTATAAAAACTTGATGATGTATTCTCGAAGCTTCCTTCCTTATGTCCTCTCAAAATTGAAGTCAAATTGTCCATCTCTGTTGTTTCAAGTATTTTATTTATAATTTCTTCCTTTGAAGGGACTTCATTTCTTCTCCAATATTTAGCATATAGTATTCTTGCAGCAGTCACTACATGTATAATAAGATATAAATCTTGCTTTTTTATATTTTTCTAGTATTCTATTCAATAAAAATAGTTCACGTATATAAGGTACATTATTTTTTAACATTTTTTGTAACAGTTTGTGGATCCAAGACCAATATTTTTTAACTATATCAGATGCCCATCACATATGAAAAAAGAGCCCACATTTTTTTGACATTTCCAACATTCGTTTAGTAGGTCAGGGTATATTTTTGTAAACTTATCTGGGGTCATATACCATCTATAAAACATTTTATAAATATTTTCTTTGTATGAAGTCACTTTAGTAATCTTTACATTTGTTTTCCAATTTCTAGACCATTGGTCTAGTTCAAAAACATGACCCACATTCTGTGCCCATTTAACCATACAATTTTTAACTATTTCATCTTATGTTTTATCTTCTAACATTAATATATATAATTTCTTAATCAGTTTCTTATCAGTATACAACAGTATCTTATCTATTTCTGTTGTTTTTCGATAAAAACCCACTGACTTGTCTTTAGTGTATCTTGATTCTACTTGTATTCTTTCAGTCCTCTCAGGAGATAAAAGACTCTATGTCTCACTTTCTCTTTTATGGCAGATCATATAGAATCATAGTGTTGGAATGAATCAAAAAGCCTTGTTGCCCAACACCTATAAAGCAGAGCCATTCATTACCATTCAGTGATATAGGGGGAGGGCTTCCTCTGCAGAGTAGCTTGTCTTCATTCCATGCCATTATGTGCCAAATGCAGAAAGCATATGGGCTGATGATGAAAGGAGATGTGACAGACAGAGGCTGAGTTCAGACTGGCAGTTTGGCCCGATATAGGCATGTTTCACAAATGGATTAAATGGGCCAGTTCACACAGCCACAGCTGTTAGGCATTCCCCAGTTGTACAGAACCCATTGTATGATGATTCCCTACCACATCAAAAAAGTACCTGGTGAAAACCGTAGCAAACCCTGGAGAGCACGTTGATCCTGTTTCCCAGAATTGTGCACGCTAAAAGCCACACGAACTAGCTGCATTGATAATTGCTGCTGGACCTATGCGCATAGGCACATGCCAGGGGCGGGCCAACAGTACGAACGCTCCCTTGCACCTCCTCCCCAGTATGCTCCCGCATCAGTATGTGCAGTGCAAACAGGAATCCCCAGCACAACTTGGTCCGGGTCTTTTTGCCCCGCCTCCCTCATACTCCTCAGCCAGAGAAACATTTTAGTTTCATTTTGATATAGCAGCTACCTACAATTTTATTTAAAATGATCTCCAAGATGCTCTGAGAACAAATTAAATAATTTCCTCCAAGAAAGGGGGAGGTGTTTCTATGGAGCCTCTGTTATCCTGGGGCTGCAGAACTGGGGTACATCTAGGGTTGCCAACCTCCAGAGATCTCCCAAAACTACAACTGATCTCCAGACTACAGAGATCAGTTCCCCTGGAGAAAATAACTGCTTTGGAATCCATCCCTTTTCCAAACACCACCCTTCTGAGGCTCCACCCCCAGATCTCTAGGAGTTTCCCAGACCATAATTGGAAACCCGAGTACACCGGTCAGATGCCTCAGTAGGAGAAAAAAAAATTCAAGGGAAAAAACAATATGGCCCTAGCAACCCCTTTATGCATACGTCTAAAAACTGTGGAGTGAACTTTGCAGGCACAAAGAAGACAGCTTTATATCTTAAACTAGAAATAAGGCCTATTGTGGAAATGAATACAGCAAGCTCTAGAAAGAGGTTCTGGGAGAGTGCTAAGGCCTTGGACACTCAGTGCCAATTTGCTGTGGCAACCTCCTCAAACCCCACCCTCTCCAGGCTCCACCCCTGAAATCCCCAGGAATTTCCCAACCTGGAGTTGGCAACCCCATCCCAGCTAACCATCAACCTACTGTTATTTGCCCCTCTGACTGCAGCTGACTTCTGCCCTCCCTCCTGGAGATCAGTTGTAATTTTGAGTGATCTCCACCCCTCACCTGGAGATTGGCAATAATGGTTCCCGAGGAGGGAATGGCTGGTTGGAGGGTGGAGTCAATGGCATTGTACCTGTTTGAGGTCCCACACCTCCTCAAAGCTCACCCTCTCCAGGCTCCCCCCTCAAATCTCCAGGAATTTCCCAACCTGGAGCTGGCAACCCTATCTCCTTCCCAGCCAAGCATCAACCTGCCATTATCTGCACCTCTGATTGTATTTATTTCCACAACAGGTCTTATTCCTATGAGATTTTATGCTGGTGTGCAATACATTACTCCCTATGATCAAAACCTTCCAGGTACTCCCATACCTGGAAGGTGACCACTTACCTTTATGTCTACAGATAGATCTCCCTTTGAACTTAAACCACCAAGACGTCCAGTACCCTGCACAAGTAGAATATCAGGGGAAAAGATTAAGATGGGCCAGTGAATTAGATAAAAAAGTAAAAGAATGTTTAACATCTGAAAAATTGCAGAAATATACATCAGCAATTATAAATCCTGACACAATTCAGGACCCCTTAACAGACTACCAGACTCTCATTCAGGATCTCAGTTCTATTCTGACAGCCCCGGTAGGGAATAGATCACATCAACATCATAGAAATGACAAACCTTGGTTTGACTCTGAATGTTGCCATGCAAAAAAGGAACAAAATTATCTATATTTTCTCTCTCTGGATAATAATCCAGAAAGAAAATCTGAAGGCCGAATAGCTTTATTGAAACAGAAAAAGCTATACAAATGTATTACACAAAGGAAAAAGAGAGAATATACGCCCCTAGCGATCAGGCAGAGATTGCATAGCTTGAAGGAACTTGTTTTGGCCCTCTCTCCCCCACTCCTGCACTTGCAGCTGTCCTGCTCTAACTGCCAACTCCTAAGAGCATGGTCCCTGAGCTATACCCTTGGATTCCAGGCTGAAGTTAATTTCACTGAATGTTCTCCATGTAAAAAATCACCTTAGCAGATCAGCAAGAAGTATAAGCCTGAACCTTCCCCAAGTATGTCAGAAACATAAGAAAGGCAGAAGGATACTTTGCCAACAGCCAGGGGTTCATGTGTCACTGGGCGTTTATGACCACACCTTAATAATTGTACCTAAAAGCTCACTTCATTCTGACATGTCAGACTGGCAACCTTCCACTACTCCCCTGTAGTGTATTTTGTGTTTTTGACTGAAAACCTGAAAGATGGGGCTTGCTGCAGCTCCTTGATTGATGTGAGCTTGATAAGATGTCATCTGAAAACCATGATGTAAGAAGGATAAATGAATAAAGAAATGTCTACTGTTCTTTCAGCCCCTTTTTATCAGGTGGTAATTGTTTATAAAAATCTTAATTCTGATTAGTCATCCTCCTTTACCATGACAAAACATCCAGATTTCAAAGGACAAGCTATAAACCCCCAAATTACACCAGACTACAGACATGAGGGCTAATTGGCTGAAATGCTAAAGGAAATTTCCATCTTAAAAAAAAAAAAATCTTTTTGGAAATGAGAAACTTGTCTTATAAGAAACCATGCAACATTAGCCATCATGTGCATAATATTTCACAGCAAACAGGAATTTGGGAATAGTTTGGGAATAGTCATATACCAAGTCAGACCAATAACAACCTACAGTGATTCTCTGTAGATCAGCAGTGATTCTCCAGAATATCAGTTAGAAATTCCCTGAGATAACTGTTCCCTGAGATAATGTTGAAACTAAAATGGACAGGAATTGAAACTGGGACATTTTCCATGCAAAGCATGTGCAGCATTACCACTGAGATGCATGGCCTCTCCTCAGCAAATCACCATCAATGCCAAGGCAGAGCTCAGCAGCAGGATTCTTTTAATTTCTTTTCTAAATTACCTGTTCAGTTGATGCCTTTATCTCTGTACATTTGCCAATAAATAACTTTCTTGTTTTAAATTAGATAAACCTGTGGCTCAAAAACACCTTTTGAGCTTCTGTAACATTACTGGTTGAATGGGATACTGAGAAGTTAGAATTACTCCATTTCAAATACTCTATAGTGTCTTGGCAGATGCCATCTCTCAAAATGGAGTCCACTCTTGACATTTTCATGCACAGGACAAATGTGCATAGAGGGCCCCAAGCCTTCTCATGAATGAATACACTGTCCTTGCTTCAACATACAAGCCCTTAGGGATGCCAGCCTACAGGTGGGACCTGGGGATCCCCTGGAAATACAGCTCATCTCCAGACTACATAGATTAGTTCCTCTGGAGAAAATGGATGCTTGGAAAGGTGGGCTGTATGGCCGCATTGAAGTCCCTGTCCTCCCCAGGCTCCATTCTCAAATTCCAGGAGTTTCCCAGCATGGATCTGGCAACCCCACCCCTGTCCCCCATCGGTAGCCAAGGGGGACCTGATAACCCTAAACCTTACGCAAGTTGACACTGTACCCATGTGTGGTGAGTGTGTATAGTCAGGACCAATGTGCTTGGTTACTTATGAGGGAGGGGCCCAGCACACTTAGTCCTGTACCCACTCTAAAAACCTTTGATCTCTATATCAACATGTTGTGTGCCCAGGTCTTATGGTTGAAGGAGAAACTGGTATATAGGGGGCTGGTGGCAACTATCTTAATCTGTGGAAACTCCTAGAGGAAGAACTCTTACTCAGATTGTTGAATACCTTCTGGGTTGTTTTGTTTTTTTTAAAAAAGTGGCCAAACATCTTTGGATGATTGTTTCTTGACAATGCTTATAGAACAAAGAACCAGAAGTTATTCATTTTTTTATAATTAAGGCACATGATGCAGGTGATGTTACCCAAATTGTTGGGGCAATTAGCTTTAAGGAGACAGGGTGAGAGAGGATAACTAGGATTCTCCACCTATGTATGTGGAGAGTTTTCCCTTAAGAAAACTCTCAAAATAAGCCAGGTAGATGTTCAACCAGAAAGATTTTTTATTTAAAAGAAAATAATAAAACAAAAATGCAAACAATATACATACATGCAAGAGCTAGCTAAGAAACACAGGGAGGAGACAGGAGATAGAAGAGTGATAATTACCAGTCTTGAAAAAAGAGGTCCATAGAAGCAGCAAAATGACCAGTATTTTGTGAGGAAAAGAGAGCTCAACAAAGTGAGGATGTATGCAGAGGATTCAAGACACACACTATATAATACATACTGGGCACTCTTGATATAGAGCAAAATGTACTCTGGGGCAAGCTGACATATTTGCCTGAAGAAACAATAACTTGATGGATTTTTTTTTCTAAGATAGACAAAAGCTGTAAGCAAAGCTTGATGACCTTGCAAGTACCAGATAGAAAAGCTAATGGATGTGGGGAATAGAATTAAGACTAGATTAAATGGCACCTAATTAGGGTAAGTGGATGCAGAAGAAGAAAGGTTGGACTTGATGAGATTAGTTCAAGGTGAGTCAATAGATCCTGATGGACCCATTGCCCCATAATCATGCATGTCTCCAGGGCATGGAGGCAATAGTGGACAGCCACTCTTAATCACCTTCCAAAAATACTTGCCCAGGATTGTTCTGACTGGCATCCAGTTTGTGTCATTTTAAGCCAGACAGTGCCCTGCAGTTATGATTTTTGAGATTATATTTTAAGGAAGGTGTTTCTGCCTCTGTGAAGAAATGCAATTTTTCTTTGGAGGTTTGAAATGAGCAAAATATTCACTCTGAGTTTTAAAGATTTTTCCCCATCTCCAGGCAGAGAACAGGCAGGAAGGGGGAGAGGTCAGATCAATTTCTTTCCAGATGTACCTCAGTCCACCTTAATACAAAAGCTAATAGAACTAGGTGGAGAGATAATGGGTGAGGAATAGAGATTAGGAGGAATTAAATACTAGAGGGACTTCAGGAAGGAAATTCCTGGAAACTTCAGGAAAAACTTCTCTGACCTGGCCTGACCTGGTCAGTGGGTGGGGAAAAGGAGAGATGATAAAAGCAGGGGAGCAAGGAGGAAGATCTCTTTGGTGTGGAGTCCATCAGAATAGGCAGAACTCATAACTGAGATCTGGAGGAGGCAGCCATTGACCATGTGTTGGCCTGAAGAGCTGAAGGAAACTTCAAGATGATGGTTATTCAGTAGAGATCTGTAACTTACTAAGCTAAGGAGCCTGTCCAATATTTTAGCATCTGATAGGGCATGTATAGAGAGAGGGACAGAGGAATTCCATTTTACCCATTTCTTTTGAATCCCTTGCTTAATCAGATGTTGTGCTAAAAGTATGCTTGTGAGCATTTTCTTTTTAATAAATACTTTATAACTTTTGCTGCTGGTAGTGACTCTCTGTAACACATAGATCTTCACCATCTCGGACACTCTATTTTATTTATTTATTTTAGAATTTTTTATTTTGCTTTTCTAATCTACATTCCTACAGGGTCTGGGGAAGGGATACAAACTAAAATCAAGAGTAGCAAGGATCATGATACAAATGGTTAAAATTTGGATATTTCCCACTTGCCCATGTAATAAAAAGTGAGTATTATAAAAGTATACTTTATAAAAGTATAAAGTATAAAATACAAAGCAAACAATCCCAGTCCATTTCCAAAGTAGTGTGTACTTCTTAGCTTTAAGTGTATAACAGGCTGTCAAAATTGGTCTATTTTGCTTTTTTTCTTTCCTCTAAGCTTCTTTTTATCAAAGTCCAATTTAACTTTTAAAGGTTTAGGAGATGCAGCCCCTAATTCTCCTTCCAAATCGAATGATTCTGCCAAGCTTGTTGAATGATTCTGCCAAGCTTGTTATCAGAGCTTTCCTCCTCGTTATCTTCTTCAGCTTCTTGTACTTTGTTATCCTCCACTGTCTCAGATCCCTCTGTTGCTTTCTGTTGTTGTTTTAAGAACCTTTTCACTTTGAGAACAGAGTCAATATTTTCTTTTTTTTCATTGAAGTTGAAGATGAGCCCTTCCGGTATTATGCATCTGTATGGTGTGTTACTTTGCTGTAAGAACATTACCAAGTCTCTGTATTGTCTCCTCTTTTTCGTGATCTCAAATGATATGTCTTTAAGTACTTTAATTGGTTCTCCTTTAATTTTCAGAAGTATTCCATTTGTCGCTTTCAGTGTTGTATCTCTTGTTGATCTTTTAGAGAATTTCACATATACTTCCCCAGCTAGCTTGTTTTATATATATATATATATTCTGAACATGTGTAATAAACCAAGTCAATATCATTTTGTAGAGCTTCCGCTGTTAAGCCCACCACAGGAGCCAATTCTTCACTTAAAATCTCATTCAAATTCTCACACTTCTGCTCCTGGATGCCTAGAAATCTTAAGATGTATGCTGATTTTTCCATTTGGAGGAGAAGTAATTGTTGTTGTCCAGAGATTTTTTCTTTTTCCACTACCTCCAGTCTTTGTCCAAATTCTTTTTACTTAACGTCAATTTTTTTCAGCTTCTTTGCTATCTTCTGTCTTTGTTGAATTTTCTTTGAGCTCTTTCTACGTCTCAAACTTTTTGTTGAGGTTAGTCGTCTGGTCCAGCAGAGGGCACAAAGCTGCAGTCATCATTTTAGGAAAGTCTGTGGTTACTTCTAGTTTAGTAGCCAGAGATGATGTGCTGGCAGTTCCTGCTGCAAATTTCCCTTTGGCCGCCATTTTTTCTGCTTGCTGCGTCATTGTTTATATTAAGAGAAAAGTTTTTAATAGTCTCTGAAAGCCTGTATATTTATCGGTTCTTGCTGCTTTTGTCACACTGTCAGATATATGCTCCTTTCAAGCCGCATTCTCAGACCCCGCTTTAAATTCAGTCTTTTCAGGATCCGGTATTCCCTTCCCCCTTCTGCTTGATTGGGGCTTTAGCATGACTTTACTACTATTGATTTGGTGGATGGTTCGCTAATAGATAGATCAACTCACATAAAAAAAACCCTCACATTTTTATTCACACTTCTTCAGAAGGTAGGGAGAATCACCTTTCTTTGGATCTCTTGCGCACTCTGTCCAGTGTGTGCCTCTGGTGCCATTGCTGGCTCCATGCCATGGGAGCCTATCTGGGCGAAAGGAGCCTCAATCCCTTGGCTGGCCACCTTGCGAGAGGACTCTCATGCACCCCAGGCTACAACTCCCCTACAAGGAGTTGAGAGGGTCCAAGATAAACTCAAACCCTTCCCCATTGGCACGGTTCACGGGTTGCTCACAACAGAGCTGAGATGGAGCATACCCACTTGCAAGCTGCCAAAAACCGGAAGTCTTGGACATGCTATTTTAAAAGGAGTGCCAGTAGGAAGGCAGTCAGTTGGCAAGTGGCTATTCCTCCAATGGTGCACAAGGCAGTAAAGGGCCCTGTGGAGACCAGATGCTAGGCAGTGGGAAATACACAGGCAAGGCCTTAGAATGTAGAAGGGAAGCTGGGAGTCCTGATCCTCCCAGTGGGCAATTCCTACAAAGTTCAGGTGGTGGCGGCAGGTTACCTGAGAAAGAAAGAAAAGCCTCTCCGGGTGTGGTGAAAACCTTGGAGGAAAGGGTGGAGTAATGTCTGCAGGCCAGAGCAGACCAATTCCTCCACAGCATCTCTAAGCTATAAACTGCCTCTCTCTGTGTGTGGAGGGGTGTCTGACTGCTAACAGTGAATCATGTTACACCTATTACCTGTCATTCTAACCTGTATGAAAGTTCTTTCCCAGTCACAAACATGATGACCAGACATTGATCTCAAGTAAAGTCCATCTACTGAGGCCCCCATTGTTGATTAGTGCTCAAATCCCTGGATGTATAGATTAGTCTTTCAACAAATCTGGGGGATAGAAGGTATTGGATCAGGAAAACAGTGCTGGGGAAGAGGGAATTCAGCTTTCCTTTTCTGATCCTCTGATTGAACTACTACTCCCCTGGTGTACCATTAGCTCAAGCAGGTAAGAAAGCTGGCAAAGCAAGGGTGCCTCCCCTACCCTTATGAATCAAATAGAAGTCTGAGGGTAGTGAGGAAATGTCATGGGGGGGTGGCTAAGCCTTAATTCTCCCTCCTTGCACCATGACTCCAATCCTCCTTTTTAAGGCTAAACTACACACTGGAAGATACCATCATAGATCCCCTAGCCTGCACCCTATCTAAGATGTCAAATGTTCCTCACTCTTCTCCTCATATGATCCTGTATGTGGCTGTGCCAGTAACTTTTTATTCTACCTATCATCCTTTAAAACATTGTTAGAATAGAACTCTTTCAAGTGACATAAGTTAAGCTTTTATATGAGTGGTGCCTCAAAATGAGTACGCAGCTGAAAATGTGAAATGCATGAACTGACTCCTCAAGTAACCATCCCTTCCTTTACCATTATCATTCATTCTGTTTCTCAGTTCTGTGGAACTCATAATGCCTCTACTAAAGACAGGACATCTCCTCAGCCCCTTCAATTGCAAACTCGGTCGGTAGACCTCCAAGCCCCTGTGAGAATGCTTTAAAAGTGCTTTCTGCAGTACAATAGCTCTCCCATCACAAAGTGGCGCTTGTCATCTGCTTGAGTGTCCTTAGGTAAGTGTGGTTTTGAATATTTCTATTCTTGATGCTCTGACATGAGCTTAACCTCTGACAAGGCACTTGAATAGTTCCACTGGCATGGGGAAATCAGCCAGAGGCTGTCATAATTGAAGATGAAGTTTAACATATGAAAAGGCAAAAGGAAATGAGTGGAACTATTCAGACAGAAGTGAATAATGGAAGTGTGGGGAAAGAGCTCTGTGATGGAACTTTCAGGGAGCATGATAATGTTCTTGTCAGAAAATGAGGGAAATAATTTGAATATTCAAGACCGATGTCCTAAAGGGAGAAGAAATTTATTTAAAGACTTCATTTCAATCCAAATGAGAATCTTGAGGTGAAACTGTTCCTGTAACACCAATTGACTCCTATAAAACAAACCACACGTTACTGACAGGAATTGGGTTCCTCTGCTTATCTTCTCAGCCAGCCTGACTGTTCCATTGGAGACCCACTCCCCCCCCTCCCCAATTTTAATTTTGTAACAAGGGCATCATTTAGAAAAGGCTGAAAATTCTGTCAGTGGTCATTGTTATAAACAATTAAATAGGATTATTATGTGCATCTCAAAGACAGGCATAAAGCCATTTCCTTCAGAAGGGGTGTCTATTTGTTCTATATTAATAATATTTCTGTGGTTATCATAAAGTGAAAAGTCAAAACTAAAATAATTACAATAAGTGCTCTTGAAGTGCTTTTAAAAATAACCTTGATATTATTCAGAAGTAGACCTTTGAGCCTCTTACAATCTCTTTGGGAAACAAAACATGGCTATCTACATTTTATCTCCATCAGGGCTTTTTTTCTGGGGAAACAGGCCAGAATGGAGTTCTAGAACCTCTTAAACAATTTTTTAAAAAAAATATTTAAAATTTCATGAGTTTCTAGTATACAGATTGTGTTGTATCATGGTAAATTGTGAATTTGGTGATGTTCCCTTATTGAACTGTTTAGTTATTTTCCCCTGATCCCTTAGAGCCACAAGCCTGTGCTGTAGTTTGGTTTCACTTCCTTTTCTGGTCATTGGCTGTTCTGTTTCTGCTCAAGCAGAAGCTAGGAAAGGCTCTGCTTAGTTCCAATAAACTTTCAATCCTTTTGGCATGGTGTGGTTGTTGAATTGTTACAGATTGAAAACTTCATTTCTCTCTTGAAGAGTTTTGGCACTTCTTTTTCCACACACACAAAATTGTATGTACACACACACAGCAAGCAACAGACACCCACCTTCTTACATGCACACTAGAAAGATTCTCAGAACCCTCTCCTGTAACATGTCCCAGAAATGTTCAGATTCTTGACATATTCCAGACATGTGCTAAAGAATGGAGCCACATATTATCAGGAATACAACCCAAATCTCTTCATTATATATTTTCTGAAACATGTCTGATACGGGAAAAAACTGTGGACATTTTGTGGCTCGTACAGAATGCAAAGGGGAAAAAAGTGTTTTGCTGGGATTTTAGCCACTTGATGAAATCTCTTTTCAGGTGATCTGTGATTGCAAATGATGCTTTGGAACATTTGACTTGAGAAGCAAATCCAAAACTGCAATGTTGTGGCTTTTTGATTCACTACTATCTGGTTCTGGGGTATTAGTAAATGGGCTCCAGCCTGTCACAGTGGGTTTGCAGCACTCTGTTGCCTGATCTCATTCAGATTTTTGTTGTATTACGGCATTAGTTTCTCCATTGGATGGTGCGGTGGATTGTTTATGTCTCTGTCATCTGCATTTGCATTGTAGTTTAGCATCCCTGTTAGTTTACATAACAATTCGTATATTATAGAACTATACATTTGCAACTTCTCTGCTAAGCCTCCAGTGAAACACAGTACTCAGTGCAGTCATCATTCCATGTCCTGCCATTCTACACAAATACCCTGTTTTCAACTTACATGCACTGACTCTAAAGCAGAGGTTTCAAACTCATTTGTTATGAGGGCCAGACCTGCCATAAATGACATTGTTGGGTTGGGCCATGTGTACCATAAAATATAATGTGTGCTATGATGACCCAGTCCACTTCCCTCCCTCAGAGGTGAGATTTTCCCTCTGTTTTTCTTTCCCTTTATGACTGAGCTGCCCTAGGTATCTGTTTGCTTCTTTGCTGAAGAACTCTGGCTGTCCCACCCTGTGACAGTATGATATTTTGGCTGTTGGCTCAACCTAAGAACCTGAGGGAAGGATCGGGAGCCGTCTTAAACCTAAATGGCACTCAAGTTGTTTCAAAACCCCAAATTAGTAGAATATTTTTATTCAACATAGAAGAAGAAAAAGAAGAGGAAGTGGAGGAGGAGGAGATTGGATTTATACCCCACCCTTCACTCGGAGTCTCAGAGTGGCTTACAAACTCCTTTCCCTTCCCCTCCCCACAGCAAACACCCTATGAGGTAGGTGGGGCTGAGATAACTCTTTCAAGAACTGCTCTTTCAAGGACAGCTCTCATTAGAACTATGGCTTGCCCAAGGTCATCCAGCAGCTGCAAGTAGAGGTGTGGGGAATCAAACCCAGTTCTCCCAGATTAGAGTCTGCACATGTGACGGACTTCAGGCTTAGCATCAGCCTGCAAGAAAAGACACCTGCAGTCATGTGACTAGCAGTGGTGATGTAATCCTGATGCAGAACTCAAGGGGGGTTTCTAATGAAAAAAACAACTCTTGACAGTTGGAGTTTGCCAGTTGGTGTATAGTCAGTTGGAACTGTGCCAGAGGACTGAGTAGTCTTGTTGAACATCTCTGAGTCCGAGGAGCAAAGGAGCCTTCTCTACAGATTCCAATATTAAGGGAACCTGAGAAGAGCCAAACGTAGTTCAATACTACAGTGAAAATTAAGGAGTCTTAAAAGAAAAATAAGCTCTTTGAGGTTAAACAAGAGACTCACATACCTCTCACATAAGATCCAGAGGTCTTTTCATAGAAAAACAGCTGCAGGAGCTCATTAGCATATGGTATGCTAATGAGCTATTAGGCCATTAGCATATGCCATGTCCCCTGACATCACCAGAAGTGATGTCAGAAGGGGAAGCAAAAGGGGGAGAGGCATCTTCAAAAGCCTTCCCTTCCCTCCCCCAGCTGTTCTGGGTGGGGGAGCTAAGAGAGAAGGGGTTTAAAGTTTAAACTCCTTCTCATGAGAGTTGTGCCACAGAAGGAGGAAAGAGGGATGGAAAGAGAGAGAGTAGAGAGAAGGAAAGAAGGAAGGAAAGAGGGAAAGAAAGAGAAGGAAAGAGGAGGGAAAGAAAGAGAGGGAAGAAGGAGGGAAAGAGGGAAAGGAGGAAAAAAGAGAAGAGAAGAAGGTGGGAAAGAAAGAAAGTGAGAAGAGAAGAAGGAGGGAAAGAGGAAAAAGAGAGAAGGAAAGGAGTGATGAAAGAAATTTGGTGGCAATTCGGCCCCATTATATCCTATGGGCCATTGAAGTCAATGGTGAAAACATAGTGTATATTCTGGGGGCTGAAGGGGAGGGGATTTGAGGGAGAGGCTCCAAACTCACAGGGTAGCTGATGGAGCCTCTCCCCAAGATACCCACCAAGTTTTAAGAACATTCTATGGGCCCCCAAAGAGGTTGCTCCCATTCCCTCCATTGTTCTCTATGGTGGGGAAAAAATAGCATCTGAAGTGAGTGATTGTACATGAACTGACCTAAGGCTGAACTATACCATTTGAACCAACAGCTTTCTCCTCATATATATATATATTCCCTGCCTGCCTGCCCACCCTTGTAAATAAAATCTTCAGTTTGTTTTAATGTTCCCAGTTGCATGTGCCTCAGTGTCTGACAAAGTGAAGCACCTGACAAAGTTAAACCACAAGAGTAATCTCAGAAAAAGGGCGATGTTCATGAAAAGCCACAGAGATTAATATTTATAAAAAGGTCTCATCAAAAAGTGGCTGAGTGTGTGACAGAAGGACAAATTGGGTGGGTTCCTGGTCAAACAGTGACAGTGTCAGTGAAAAATAAGACCACTCCAACTTGTAAAAGAGTGAAGGAACAAATGACCTCATACCCCAAAATAATAGGGTTTGTCACAGCGCACTTAACCACTACACATAGAGGGGAATGGTCAGGTGAAATCAAGGGTAAAATTTCTGAGGTAACTCAATATAGAACTCTGAAGTAAAACAGTATATGCACATACTTTAGTTCATATGTTTCAGGCTATAGAGAGTTTCATAAGCTTTTCCCAGTGACTTAGGATCTTTAAGATGAGAGGCTTTTATTCCAGTGTTTCCCAAACACTCTAGTACACTTTCTTTGAGTATTCACTGACTCTTTTGGTTTCCAGAAGGCTGGTACACTCTATCCAGTACCCAAACCTCTTCTCTAAACATACCAGTACTCTTCTTGAGTTTTAATTGACTTTTTAGATTTCACAAGGCAGTCTCTAACCACACTGGACCAGGGATTTCTCCACTCTTCAGAGGTATCTCCCTGTTTTAACTAGGTAGGGAAAATTCTTCTCTCTCTCGAAGATATACCCCCTTTTCTTGGCCTGAATTGGAGTTTTCACCTAACTACCCACTCTTCCTTGCCAACTTTCCCCCTATTCTCCTGTCTGTGTTAAACTACTCTCAGTCAGGGCTGGATTTTGAAATTGTCAGTACTCAACTCTCATCAGCATTCAGCTCTCAAGTCTTACTCTGCTCAGCTGATGCTAACTAATCAGATTCCTTGGAGCAGGCTGTCACTTGAAGCTCTCAGGCTCTGTGCAGACTTAACCCTTTACAATACTTTGTCAGTTTGGGGACTTCCGGTCGGGGAAAATGGCGAATTGACACACTTTGCGAGTGGTGCAGAGTGTACTGCGGCATCTGACGACAGTCTGGGCTCTATTTGGCCCAGCGCAGCACTCTCCAGGCGGGGGAGTGGCAAGCAAGCAGCGAAGCCTGAGGGGGGTTGAGATCGGTGCAGATAAGCTTCGGAGGAAGCTTGTTTACACTTTGATCTCCCTCCGTGAAGAGGGCAGTTGCAAATCAACTCTACAGATGCCAGCCGGGCTGAGAATTCAGCATAAATTCGCCATCTACCGATCTCTTCATCATCTGATTAACATCGTTTACGGAAGAAGCACCGCGAAACCCCGAAACTACAAGCAAGGTAACAAATATACGATTAAGCGCTTACCGGTTTAAAGAAGACTGTGATAAACGTACGGATAAGCGTTGAAACGCTTAAGGAACTATTCCGCTTGAATTAAAAGTAAAAAGAAAGCTTTCCGTTAGAGAAAAAGGCTGAAAAGAGACTTTGTTTTGCATTCCTGTGGTTATTCAAGTCTAAACGTTACGTAGTAGAAACGAAACTAACTGTGACTCTGTGATACAGGAAGTGGGCTAGAGTGGAGGTTTTCAGAGGCTGCTGTGTTTGGAGCGGATGGACATTTTATTATGTGACACCACCTTTACCGGAAGTTGGATTATAGAGACGGACAGGAGAACAGGAAGTTCGGAAGAAGCCTACTCTAGCCGGAAAATCATAGAGAAATTGCGCCCGACATTTTGGGGAGGACCAAAATTTAAAACGTTATTTTCAGGCCGAAAAAGTGTTTAAACAAGTTTTAAAGGTGGCGATTTGGCTTGAAGACTGCTAATATAAAGACTAACGAACATTGAAGTGGCCTCCAAGACGGATTTGCGAACAAGACCTAGAGCTGCTTCATCACCCAGCCCAAGAATGACTGCAAAGGAAAAAAAGAGTGGCAAGCAGCTATGGAGGCGATGGAAAAACGGATGACTGAAAATCTTGGAAAACAAATAGAATCACAGTTGCAACAACAATTGGAGCAAATAGAGCAAGTGCAAATTCAAGTACAGAAAAAAATATGGAAGAATTGAAGGAACTGGTACTTGCAGAAGTGTCAGGGATTAAGAAAGATACAGAAGAACTCAAAAAGGAAGTCAAAAGTCTGGTGACAAAATCTGAAGATATGGAACAAAGGGTTAAAAAACCCTGTCAGAAAACGCAAGGCTGGAGACCATAATGGATTATAGGGCTACTCAGAATCATTTGAGATTGAGAGGGATAGAAGAAGAGGAGGATCAAGATTTACGGGCTCTAGTAATTAAGACATTGACAACTTACATAGGGGAAGATGAAGGAGATTTGGATGCAGACTTTGACTTGATTTACAGAGTAAACTCAGCCTATGCCAAAAGAAAGCAATTACCTAGAGATGTAATTGTTCAATTTGTGACAACAAAGATGAAGGAAGATGTTTTCAAGAAACAATTTACACAACCGTTGGAAATTAATGGAAAGAAAATAATAATTTTGAGAGAAATTCCGAGATCGATTCTACAAGACAGAAAGAAATTCAAGAAATTGACAGACAGATTAAAAGAAATGAACATCAGGTTCAGATGGGAGATTCCATATGGACTTACATTCATGTACAACTCGGTGAGATCAACTCTTAAAACAGAAGGAGACTTATATAGATTTAAAGCGAGCAATTTGGACGACTTTAAAGATATTTAATTCAACGCCATTATGGATTACAAATTTTTATCTTGGAACGTAAATGGACTAAATTCACCAGGTAAAAGAAGACTGGTGAATCATTGGCTGGAAAAACAAAAATGTAATATAATTTGTCTACAAGAAACACACATAAGAAAACAAGACGATAAATATCTGACTAATAAAAAATTGGGAGAAGAATTTCATTCTTCAGCATTTAATAAGAAAAAAGGAACAGTGATTTATATTTCAAAAGATTTGGATCCTAAACAAATTTTTTCCGACAAAGAAGGGAGATATGTAGGCGTGGAAATCTTTATGGACAGAAAAAAGACATTGCTTGTTAATATATATGCACCCAATGGTGCAAAAGAGACTTTCTTTAACGATTTGGCTAAAGAGTTGGAGTGTTTGAACTATGACCAAATTGTCCTGGCGGGAGACTTTAATGGTACAGTGAACAACACATTGGATAGAAAGTCCAAAGCAAGTGGTGAAATAGCTGGAAAGTTACCAAAAAATTTTTTTCAATTGATGAAGCAAGAGAAATTAGAAGATGTTTGGAGGAAGTGGAATCCTAAGGTTAAGGACTATACGTTTTATTCGAATAGACATAACTCCTTTTCTCGAATTGACATGATTTGGATGTCAGAGGAGATGGCGCAAAAAACTTATAAAATACAAATTTTACCGAAAACTAATTCTGATCATAATCCCCTACTTTGGATATCTAAAGCAAAACCCAAACAGTTATTTTGGAGAATTAATGAAGATTTACTGGATCAAAAACAAATTAATGAAATTTTAAAAAAGGAAACGAAAAGTTTTTTTGAATTGAATTTGAATAAAGGAACGGATATACAAGTTGTATGGGATACATACAAAGCAGTAATGAGAGGTATGCTTATCTCTCTGAACTCCAAAGACAAAAAGCAAAAGATTCAGCAACAGAAAGACCTTCATGAAAAAATTCGACAAAAAGAAAGGGAACTAAAAAAAAGACCAGGGAAGAAGAAGATTATTAAGGAAATCCACTTCTTGCAAGACCAGTTGAATGTTCTTTTAAACAGAGAATTATATTGGAATCTGAAAAAATTACAGCAAAAAGCATTTGAGGGTGCAAACAAACCAGGAAAGTTTTTAGCATGGCAATTGAAAAATAGAAAAGAAAGAAATTTTATATCTAAGATTGTTGAAGATGGAAAGGATGTGATGAATCTGAATGGTATAAAAAGAGCTTTTTTTAAATATTACGCCAAATTATTTCAAAAGAAAGGAATTGACCAACAGAGAATCAAGAAATATTTGGAGAAAATTGAAGTTCCAGAGCTGGGAAAACAAATTAAGGAATTACTAAATGGTTTAGTAACGAAAGAAGAAGTGACAATGGCGATAGAGGATGCAAAGTTGGGCAAAGCTCCAGGACCAGACGGCTTTACAGCAAAGTTCTATAAGAAATTTAAAGAGGAGCTAACCCCTATTTTAGTACTTCTGTCGAATGAGATAAGACAGACTAAACGGATCCCAGATTCATGGAAAGAAGCAAACATTTCATTGATACCTAAAGAAGGTTTGGATTTGACTCAAGTAAAGAATTATAGGCCAATTTCGCTATTAAATAATGATTACAAACTATTTGCAAAAATACTTTCTGAGAGACTGAAAAAGTATTTGAAAGATACAATAGCGGAAGAACAAGCTGGATTTTTACCAAATAGACAAATCAGAGACAATTTGAGAGTGGTGATAGATGCAATTGAATATTATGACAAGCATCCTGAAAAAGAAGTAGGATTCCTCTTCTTAGATGCGGAAAAAGCTTTTGACAATTTAAATTGGGAATTTATGCTGCAAGTTATTGAAAAAATGGATATTGGACAGTCTTTCTTAAACATGATTGTGGCAATATATTCAGAACAAAAAGCGGCTTTGAATATAAATAAAGAAAGGACGGACTTCTTCCGAGTCCAAAAGGGAACGCGTCAAGGTTGCCCATTATCTCCGTTGCTGTTTATTTGGATATTGGAAATATTATTGACAGCGATAAGGAAAGACAATAGTATTGAAGGACTTACAGTGAAAGGCTTTGCCTACAAGTACAGGGCATTTGCAGATGACGTAATGTTTATGATTCAAGACCCAATTGAGAAAATACCACAATTGATGGAAAAAATTGAAGAGTTTGGGTCAGTTGCGGGATTTTATGTTAATAAAAGCAAAACCAAAGTGATGTGTAAAAACATGACGAAACAAAGACAAACAGAATTGCAAGAGAAAATTCAATGTGAAGTGGTCACAAAGACTAAATATCTTGGAATTGAATTAACCATGAAAAATATTGACTTGTTTAAAAACAATTATGAAAAGGTGTGGCATAAGATTCAACAAGATATGAAGAAATGGGACACTTTGAATTTATCACTGATGGGAAGAATCGCAACTGTAAAAATGAATGTTTTACCACGTTTGATGTTTTTGTTTCAGACTATTCCAATATTAAAACAAAGGAAGGTATTGGATATGTGGCAGAAAGAACTATCCAAATTCGTATGGGCAGGAAGAAAGCCAAGGATTAAAATGAAAATTTTATGTGATGCAAAAGAGAGAGGAGGCTT
This sequence comes from Gekko gecko, assembly GCA_029375565.1. Lineage (NCBI taxonomy): Eukaryota > Metazoa > Chordata > Lepidosauria > Squamata > Gekkonidae > Gekko > Gekko gecko. The sequence goes on along the minus strand of JAPDNY010000003.1, from coordinate 77,602,689 downwards.
ACAACTACCGAATTTAAGACTGTATTATGATGCCGTCTGTTTAACATGGTTGCAACAGTGGATTAATTTGGACAATAAGAAGCTATTGGCCCTGGAAGGACATGATAACAAATTCGGATGGCATGCATATTTATGGTATGGAAAAGAAAAAGTGGATAAATTTTTTAAACACCACTTTGTAAGACAATCACTGTTCGAGACATGGACGAGATATAGAAAATTCTTCTCAGAAGAAAGACCACTTTGGATTGTACCAGCGGAAGTAATTAATCCATATTCAAGAAACCAAGGACTAGATTGGCTACCTTATAAAAATCTTTTAAAATCTGAAGGGAAAAATTTTGTGTTAAAAGATAGATTTGATGTTGAATTTGAATATGATTGGTTGAAGTATAGACAGATTTATGATCTATTTAAGACCGATAAAAGAGAACATGGTTTTAGAGCAAAGAATATTGAAATTGAAACTGTATGGCTTGAAAAAGATAAAAAAATGATCTCTAAACTGTACAAGGTGTTATTGAAATGGTATACTGAGGATGAAGTTGTAAAGGAGCAAATGATAAAATGGGCTGTAAATGTTAATAATGAGATATTAATGACATCTTGGGAATATTTGTGGAAAAAATCAATGAAAATTTCAACGTGTGTAAATGTTAAAGAGAATTGTTATAAAATGATGTACAGATGGTATATGACGCCTAAAAAAATTGCTATTATAAATGAAAGTATGTCCAACAAATGTTGGAAATGTAAAAAACATGAGGGGTCCTTTTACCATATGTGGTGGACATGCGATAAGGCAGTAAAGTATTGGACAGAGATCCACAATGAGATACAAAAAATTTTGAAATGTACTTTTAAGAAAGACCCACAGATGTTACTGTTAGGTCTTAAAATGGAAGAAATAAATGTAGCCAAGAGAACACTGCTATGGTACTTGACTACAGCAGCAAGACTGACTTTTGCTCAATGTTGGAAACAAGATAAAGTACCTGAAACATGGGAATGGATTAAAAAGACGTTGTTTTTAGCAGAAATGGACAAATTAACAAGAAAATTAAACAACGAAGAAGATGAAACTTTTTTTGAAGACTGGAAAGACTTTCAAAAATACTTGTTGAAAAACTGGGACATTAAACGCGGTTTGATCTGCTTTGATAGTTATTAAGTGGAAAATGAAATAGAATTAGATTTCTGAATTGTTACCGTTTGCTAGAGAAAATAAGTTTAGGGATAATTGTAATAGAATAAGAGAGATATTAATGGGGTTGGAGCGGTGCGGGAAGTCTTGTTTGGGGGGGGAGAAGGGGAAATTAGAAAAATGGGTATGTAGGTTGGTTGAAAATGTTTGAGCATGTGATATATCCAATAATAAATTGTATTTACCAAAAAAAACAATACTTTGTCAGTTTGTACAGCACTTCTAAACTTTTAAAAGTGCAGTCTGTCACACATGCCTTCCATCCTTTCCTCCCTCTACCCCTCCCCTGCCTCCTAGTATTTTCCCCTCCCTTTCCTCCCCAGACCCATGACCCAACACATGAAGTCTGTTCAAGGATCAGGATGGACTGGGGAAGAGAAAACAACATGCTCAGTGAAGAAAATGGTAGGGCATTGTTTCATCATCTCAGTGGAAGCAGGTCTAGTATAGCCAGGCATACAAGTACACAAATGGATATCTGTTACTGTATGTGCCTAATATGTAAAGTCTAGTTAGACTCATTATGGAACTGAATAGTCTTTTGTATGAAACCATATGGACATCCTTAAATAAAGAACTTCACTTTAAGACAACAGCTGTCTGGAGACCTCAATCTGAGTGATTTATTCAAGCTATTGGCTCTCTTTTTCAGAAGTGTTGAACTGCTGACAATGTTCTTGTTTGCACAGCTCTGGATTTAGCGTCTACCAAACAGAAAGCCAGCATATTGGATTAAATCAACAACAAAATATATTAGATCAGCATGTGAGTTTTAAGAAGTGTCTACTTGTATTGGTAATAATGGACCTTGACAGCTAAAGGATCAATCATCTTATTAAAGTTACTCTCTTTCTCTTCATCAAAACTTTTCTAGTTCAACATCACTCTGCCTATTGCTGCCATAAGGCCCAGAGCTGCACCATGTGGATTAGATTACTCTTGGAGATATGTATTTTTAGATAAATAATTTATAAGGCCTAATTATAGCAATAATGATGGTTATTCTAGGCTACTTTCACACTCAGACTGTTGGGCAGCCAAGACTGCTTCTGTAAAGTCAAGAGGGAGGGGAATTTTCCTTTTTTCTTTCTTTCTGAAGAGCAAAACTGTCTCTGATTCTCTCACTAAAATGGGCAGTCACATGGACATAGCTGGAAGCCCTATTCTTGTGTGCCTAGTAATAATAGTCACAATAGCAAATTTTCATTTTTATTTATCCATTAAAATCATACAGGGAGGGAGGGAGGAAGGAAGATTTAAGTTTATAGCAGATGCTAAATAAGGGTGAATTAAAACTTGAAATGCTATGGGTATAAGGTAGCAATGTTAGCAAGTCGGCTATAAGTTTCCAAAAGGTTTTGGGGACCTATTTATGAAATACGGGTTCTCAGTGTTCATTATAAGGCTCCAAGGCTCATGTATTTTCTATGCTGTCATGCTTTTATTATTTTTAAACACGGGGGGGGGGGGGAAGAGCTGAAAGAAATCTGATTTCTGTAGAAAAAGTCAGAACTTTTAGAATCACAGCTTCAGAATGTTACATTGCAGTAACATAGGTAGGTAGGTGCGGGGCTGCTGGGAGCCACCATGGGCCCTTGGACAAAGATGCCACCTGGGCTTCCCTATCATCCTGATCAAGACCAAATATTATAACAAAACAAATCACTTTGCTTGCTGTTACTGTGAATCTATAGTAATCAAAAAATTGGCCTGTCTGGCCATCTGGCCATTTATGGCAGGCATAACTAGTGATAGCCATGAACCAAATCTTGCAGCAAAATTTGTCTGAATTTTGCCCTGTTCATGGTTTGTGAACTGAAGTTTGTGATGGGTCTACCATCATGAACTTCCACAAACTTTGAAAGCAATTCAACCACTGTTCACGTATTGAGCAGAAAGCTGGGGTTTAAAGGGACTCCGCCCTCTGTCATCACAGCAGCTCTGTTGGGATGCTCCTGAGATCTCAGAAATGGATGGGAGGGACTAAGAGTCACAAAAGTCCTCCTCCTCCCAGATGGACTGCTGACTGCCAAAGGCCAGATGATCTGTAGCTGTTAGTTTCCTCCCTGGCCTCTCTTTTGAAGCCTTTTATGCCACCTTTCACCCTTGTCGAGCCCACCCCCAGTCTTCTTAGAGGGGTAGGCCATTGGCTTGGGCCTGATGCCCCCCCCTTTGTTGGTCCTGCCCCAGATACTCCCTCCCTCAGCATGGGCATGCCCATCCCATTAAGCATATCATCTGACTGGGTTTGGCCAGGCCACCTGCCCCTGCAGTGTTTTGTTGGCCTTGGGTGGTGGCACACATCCAGCCTCAGGTGAATCCTCCGCCTGCTGCAGCCAGCCACCCCATTTATCCTCCTCTGTACCTGCCCACCCCCAGTAGGCAGCCTGCCCCTAGCTCAGGATGCCACCTCTCCCTGCTCCCAGCTGTCTTGGCCTGCTGCCTGGCCTGCTGCACAGCCCATTTCCTGTCCCACCACTGACTTTGCTGCCTCCACTGTCACCACCACCGAGGTCGTCACTCTCAGGCTCTAGCAAAAAACAGCTGAACAGTGGGGAGCTCAGCTGTTTTATGGTTCAGCTGTAGGGATGAGCATGGACTAGGAAAACTGAGGTTTGTTTCAGCTCATGGTTTGAAATGCTTTACAGACCTTCCTGTATACAAAACAGGTTCATTTTGTGAGGTTCATGATGTGGTAGAACTGCACCCCTGTGGGCTGGACATGCCACAGGAGGAGAACCGCATGCAGATCCTGGGGTCAGCTTCTCCTCCTGTGGCATGCTTTAAAGCATGCTGCAGGAGAACTCATTGCAGCCAGGATCTGCCTGCACCCAAGAGAGCCCTCTCCACTGCACACACATCCTGGAGTCACCATGGCAAGCAGGAGAAAGTGGTGAGGAGATCTCCTGGGAAGGGTCTCCCTTCCTCCTGGCCATGGCAAGCCTTGGCCTGGAGAAAATAGAGGGGGATCTCCAGGGAAGGGACTCCTTTCACCTTTCTCCTGGTTGTGGCAAGCCACGGCCAGGAGAAAGTGAGGAGGGGATCTCCCAGGAAGGGTCCCCCTTTCTCCTAACTGCAGAGAGCCTCAGCCAGGAGAAAGTGCGGGGGTTCTCCTGGCCATGACCAGGAGAAAGTGGGGAGGAGAAAGCGGGGCTGGTGGGTTGTTAGGCTGCTGTTAGTCTGAAATGGATGCAAGGCATTTCAGCAATCCCTTTCACTCCTCCCTGCTTGGAAAGGGGAAGTGAGAGAGATCTCTGAAATGGCTTGCGTCTATTTCAGCCTAACAGCTGATGGGTGCACCAGCCTCACTATTAGGCTAAAATGGATGCAAGCCAGCCTCACTATTAGGCTGAAATGGAATCAAGCCATTTCAGCAATCCTTCTCACTCCCCCTGCTTCCCACCACAAGCCACATGAACCTTCTTTAAAAAGTGGATTGTCATGGGAGGGTCATTGATAGGGATGGGCATCAACCTCAGTTCACAAGCCATTACCCAGTGATTTTAATGCAGAATTTAGGTTTGTGATGAGGTTTGTGCCCATCCCTATTCAGCTGTTTTGGGCTGTCTTGTTCAGTCCCTTTAAAGTGTCCATCCCAAGGCATAATTTATCAGAGAATAAAACTTGGAGGCCCAAAACTGGCCACCAGTTTCAGGATGATTGTGGGGGTTCCAGGGCCAAAATAAAAGGCATGGGGATATCCTGGCCCAGTTGAGACATTCTGCCATGCTATTTGCAATGGAAGCTCTCTGTTTGTGGCAGGTGTAACTCATCAGGAAATAATCCTACATGTTTGAAAACTGGCCACCAACACTATGATGCTGATGGAAGTTGAAGAGCCTAAAATGAAAAGGAATTAGAACACCCTGAACCAGGTTATCTTCACAATAGGCAATATGTAAAGAGAGTTTTTAAGCAACCTGTCATGTGTCTCTAATATTCAGGTCCCCAATCTGCCATAGAAGGTTGCTGGGTGACACACTTTCAGGCAAACCTACCTCACAGGGTTGTTGTGAGAATAAAATGGAGGACAGGAGAGTGATGCAGCTTTGAGTCCCCATTGGGGGAAAAGACTGGGTATGACATTTCTTATAAATCTAATTTTAACGACACTAAAAAGATTACATCATTTTTCATATAGCAAAGTAGCCTTTACAAAGTGCTATTCATTCCTCCACCAACACAATAATAATGATAAATCCCAATCCCTGACCTGGGCTTTCTAACTTCTGTTCAGGCCAGTGCCTGGCTTTTTTGTGCACAATGCAAGGCTAACTACTTGTACCACCAGACACACATTGTTAACCAATTTTCAAAAACAGATGACTTGTAGGGAAAATGCAAAGCACAAAACTTGAAATTGCTATTTATTTTTTTAAAAAAGTGAGAATAAGTAATATGACGATCTTGGATTTTCTTTTTCAAACAGAAAACAATTTTAGCACACAAATCACAAATCATTTTGAATAATCCTGTGAATTGTGATGTTAAAATTTAAGTCTCTTAAATTTTTTCATTTCAAGCAGATCAAAATCTCATTTTGTGTCCCTTTTCCTTTTCAAATTTTATCACCAATTCCTTCAGGTCAAGTGCTGATACTTCAGCGTGTTTATTAATTTAAGCTTGCCATCTCTCAGCCACCTGTGGCTGAGATCAGCTACTGCTAGCCATAGTTGCTGAGTCCCAGGGTCGTTATTGCTGACTTGTAGCTAGGGCATTCATAGATTTAAGGAAAGGTGTGGAAGTAGTTGCAAAGTTCTTAATGTAGAAGTATTTTTCCCTGCACTTGCTCCTCTGTAGCAATTATGCCCTGTACATTGCTACAGAAGAATTTCCCAACTTTTCTACCCTTTCATGCAGCCATGAAGCTGTCTTTCTGCCCATTTCTTTCCAGACACAACCCATAGCCAGAAAATTTTTATTTGAGGGGCAATTGAGTACAGTGGTGGTCAGCCCATCATTGGTCCCGGTCACATGTGCCAGATAACGCAGGGGGGGGGAGCGAGACTATTTGCCCCATAGTAATTTGATGCACCGCTGTGTGATTAGGTGCAATTCTTTGCTGCGTGTTTCCAGTGTGCTTTAACGAGGGATCACTGACGCAATGAGAGCGCACCAGTGCTATCACACAGAGACCTCCATTTGCGGCCCATCGCAAACCAGTTTGCTACTGCACTTTCCCAGGTATTTTTAAACTCCGCTTCTTTGGAGGGGCGAGACGGGTTGGCGATGGGTGCGGGACACTTGCCAGATGTTCCCGTGTGATCATGCCCGTAAAATCCACCCAGCATTCATCCCTCTCATGCTGCTAATTCTGTGTGTGATCAGAGTCATTATTTATTTACTTAATTATTTACTTATTTATATTTTATTAGTTATTTACCAGTTTTCTACTTGAGACTCAAGGTGGATTACATGGTATAGACTATTGTAATCAAACAGCATATGCGATCTAATAAACAATGCAATAGGAGTAGGCTTACACAAATACAAAAAAAAAGTATCAAACATGCTATGTCAAGCAATGCAGAAAACAGAATCACAAAAAAATGAAAACAATGCTATAAGACCATGGTAGAACATACAACAAATCAATCATATATAGCATACACTGTGGCATAGACTACAATCCTGTTTTCTATAAGCTTTATAAAAATGCCCTCCCAAGCAACAGTATACATAGTTTGCAGAATTAAAGAAGCGTGAGAACTTTCTTCCAAGACAGGCCCAAAAGAGACCACTAGTGGTCACATAACACCTTTATTTATAAGGATGCTTTTGAGTGATTAAAATGTTTAGCTACATGAATCCAGTTTTTTCCTTGTTAAAAGGTGTGTGCATGTGTGGCAGTGTGGAACAATTGTTGTTGACAGCTTTTATTCTCTCACTCCAGACACCACGTAATGTCATGGCAAATTGGAGTCAGGGTTTCTGGCAGTCTTCAATTTGCTGCAGTGATGATCCCATTTCCTGCAAATTGAAGGTGTTTGCTCCTTTCTGCTCTGCACTTGAGATGCTATTTCTGCCATTGAGGACTGAATTGTACCTAAATTAGAGGAAGGCATCAATCTGGAAGGAGGCCTAGAAACAAAAGGTGAGGCCAGGTTGGTGAGCACACAATTATCCATTGCGTTTGGCTGTACGCCAGCATTAAGGGTGCCTAACGTCCTGGACTAGTGCCAGGTCCTAAAGAAAAGGCATATTATCAGTCTAAATGTCCTTGATGACTCACACAAATGGGTAAAGGCATTCTGTTCATATAATTCAGTTTCTCATAATGAGTGAGGGTCAGAATAACATCGTTATAATACCCTGTGATTGCCTGGTAAGCCACTTACAGCCTTCTAAGAATCACTTGGGATTGCTGGATTTGGACTGAGACGTTCCTGGAGTGGTGGAACTTGGAGAGGGCAGGATTTGGGGAAGGGGTGGACCTCAGCAGGATATAATGCCATAGAGTCCTCCTTCTAAAGCAAGCCATTTCCTCCAGATATAACATGGAGATCCAAGCACTGTGGAGAAAATATGAGCAGCATCCTGTTACAGAGACAATGAGACAGCTTGCAACGTGCTGATCGTTTTCCTTGTTTGCTACAAGTTTTCTTAGGGTGCTTAGATTTGGTACAAAGAGAACATTTCATCTAAAGCTGAGGCCTTTCTTATCACCCATTTCTCACCTAAGCAGTAGTATGGAGGGTCATGTAATATGGTCAGGGTTTAGGGTTACAAGCTTCAAGGTGGGGCTTGGCATTTTTTCTGGAATTGCAAGTGGTCTTTAAATTACAGGGATCTGTTCCCCTGGGGGGGAAAGGCAACTTCAGAGGGGAAATGGGAATTCTGGAATAGCATCACATCACCACTGACATCCCTTCCCTCCCCAAACTCTGCCTTTCTCAGGCAACATCCCCAAATTCCTAGGAAATCCCCCTAACCAGATTTGGCAACCCTCAGGATAAGTAATTGAAATTAACCAGCAGACAGCATTTTGTTTTTCAATTAAAAATTGGTGTTTTTTTTTTTTAACAACTAAAGATCAGTAGTCAAAGTAAACTTACCAATGGTCCCGGTCACACGAGTGAGATAATCTGGGGGGGGGGTTTTGAGGCTTTTTGCCCTGGAGCAAAATGGAGTGCGATATCACAATCAGACATTCCCTCGAGGCTCCGTGCTCAGGCTGTCAGCACAGATGGGCAAGGCAGTTCAGCAGTAAAGCATTAATGCGTTTGTGCACAAGCGTAGTTCTGCATTTGGACGCATACCATGGAGGTGTAAAAAAAAAATCTGGTGGGATGCAGACGAGCACTGGATGTGCTGGGATACCAGCGCTTTCGCGATCCGACACCTGCCTGCACCACGTTTTCAAGAAAATAGTGCACTTTCCCAGGTGTCTCTTTATTCTGGATCTTCGGTGGGGTGATACGGGTTGCTGATGGGTGCGGGACACTTGCCAGATGCTTTCATGTGATTGCACCCATAAAATCCACCCAGCATCCATCCCTATCGCGCGACTAATTCTGTATGTGACCGGACCCAATGTGTTTTCTTTTGAGTCATCTCAGCCTTGGTATTTTAACAATGCCCAAAACCATTGCATTTCCCACAAAGTTTGAATTTCTTTCTTGGAATATGAACGGTGGGGGGCAGGGATAAAACCAACAGGAGAAGGCAGATGAATACTGAAAATGGAAATAGCTAAAAATAGGAGACCTGGTAGAGAATGAAAACAAAGGCCATGGTCACACAAGTGGGATAATCAGGGGGAAGCGAGGCTTTTTGCTCTGCAGCAATTTGACCCGCAATACAGTTTTTTTCTGTCACCACGTGTTTCTGGTGCGCTTCAACAAGGGATCACTGACTCAATGGGAGCACGCTGGAGTGATCACATGGGGAAGTCTATCTGTGGCCCGTCACAAACCCATTTGATACAGCACTTTCCCTGGTATTTTTTAATTCCGCTTCTTTGGTGGAGTGAAACAGGTTGCCAATGGGTGCAGGACGCTTGCCAGATGTTCCCGTATGAGCGCACCCTTAAAATCCGCCCAGCATTCATGCCTATCGCGCAGCTACTTCTGCGAGTGACCAGGACCAAACTGTAGTTTTCTAGGGTGGATGCTATATTGCAACACTAAACAGCAGTTCGATGCAGAAGAGTTTAGATTCAAGTCCTGACCTACACTGTCATAGAGGTACAGCTAACATTGGTTTAATTATGGCCCAGTAGACACAGGCCTTTTCCGCACCGGCTTTCCCCAGCTCTCATAGCTATTCTCCTTCGTAGTATCTTTCTTGTTCTGCATCGCCTCCCACTTTCACCTTGCACTTCCATCAGGTTTATTTTTACTTCTGCATTGCTCAGCTCTCAATTCAGTTTCGTTTCACTGTTTCCCTGGCTTATCTGAATGCTGTTTTTCTCCTTGGCCAGCTTCCATGCTGGAATAATTCAAAAGTGGAGACATTTCCTCAGATTTTTCCCCCGCCACATTTCTGCCCCTCTCAGAGGCCACTTCTCCATGCACCCCCTTCTGCGGGGAGTCCTTTGTTGTGCTTGCAACTGAAGGAAAAGTATTGGGTGGGCATAGCCTGTGTGTTGAATTGGGATTTTTTTCTCAAGAGTTTCCTCAAAGACTTTCATGTTTGCAAGCACCAGGCACCACCAGATGTAGTTGCAAAAGACAAAGCAGGCATGGGGACAAAAGCCAAAAGGCTTTCTGCATTCTGTAAAATGACAAAGGCTCTGAACTTGCCTCTGCCAGTTTCACCCAGTGCAGAGAGGCAATCAGCAGCGGGGTCAGGCTTAAATCTGTCTTTTTTTCTTTTTTGATTCACTTTTGGAAGGAAAGCAGTGGTGGATTTCTGGGGGGGGGGTCCTTTGCAAAAATGGGTTCTCCACACTAGCATTGCCAGTTCCCATTGCTGGGAGCTGTGATCTGCCCACCTATACACATATGGTTGGATGAAGAACTGGAGTCAGAAGGAGGGAGTGTAATATAGATGGATTATGATTTTTTTGGTTCTGATTATTCATATTTTTCTGGTTTTATAGATTTTTCTCCTAAGTAAGATTTTCTTAGGATATAACAAAGACCTATTAAATAGTGGGCCTTTCTCTTCTAGGTTGGATTAATCTTTTTAACTGATGTTAGCAGATAAGACAATAACATTATTTTGGTGGAAGATAGATATAAAGATCATGGTTTTTAATTGTTTAGGTTACAATTTCGCAGCATCTGGGTCAAAAAGGATTTTTAGCTCCGTATCTGAGAAAAACTCCTTTGTTTGGGTATACAGAATCCTTGGTCGATATTATTCAGGTTAGGTCAAGTAAACACTTGACACTGTTGTATAGACACACCTTTCTTTACATTTGACCAATAAGGGAATTTTTATTCAAATGATGTTTAATTTTTTGTAACTAATTATGCTTTTTGAATATTGTTTTCATGATAATGGTATGATGATGTCATTTCAGGTATAAAATTTAATGTATTTCCTGGTTGTGCTCAGAAAGCAGTCAATTTTTGATAGGCTTGTTGGCCTAGCTGTTTTCAGGTGTATTGATTGCAATTAAAACACTAAGATTTTCCTCCTCATTTTTTACTCCAATTTTTGACTGAGAATTTATTTGTATAAGAGGAGGGATCGAAATATCTACTTTTATTGGACTCCTTCCTGCAAGTTGAAAAACTGTTCTCTGGAAGTGTTTCTGCTGGGAAGATTTCTCTCCCCCCACCACCCTGCAGCCCTCGAAGGAGCCATGTCTCATAGCTAATTTCCCCCAATGTCCCCAACAGATCTGGACATGACTCCACAACCATCGCCATGGAGCATGCTGATGCAGCTGAAGCACAAATTGACCAACAGACCAGCCAACTTCTGAGCATGTGTTCCTTAATGCCTGAAGTAGCCTAGCGGCAGGGACCTGGGGGGGGAGGGAGTGAGGAGGAGAGAAAGGGGAGCCTGTGGTGTGCCCCATCACTTGTGTGCTGAGTCAATGGTCATTTCCCTGTGTTAGTTTCATTCATGGAACTGGACAAGAAGGATTTAAATGGAAGGTGCTTATTGGCACTTACTGGAGGCTACTGCACAGCTGCAGTAGGGCAATTGAAGACTCCCACACACATGACAGGTGATGTTCCCATCCCAACTAAGAAAAAAAAAATGTGGGTTTTGATGAAGGTGCAGAATGCATGCACAGAATACCCAATAAATAAACTGGAGGGAAAAAAAAGAATGGTGCAGAAGGACAGGCACAAAAATGTGAAGTCACCTTAAAGTTTCAATGACTCAGATTCTCCAGAGTAAGCACAGTGGGGTGCGTGTGCAGAAAGGGCCTTAGTTTGGTTATGTGTGGACACAAACTTAATCAAACACTTGTCTTCATAGAAATGTAACCACTGGTTGTTGGGTTATTGCTTAACTATTTTGCTGATAGTGAACAATTTGCTACATGCACAGATCGCAACACCATTAGCAGAAGTGCATATTGCCTAACTGAAAATGGTTATAGAGACAGGTGGGTAACCATGTTGGTCTGAAGCAGCAGAACAAAGTTTGTGCCTGCTGACTCCTTTTAAGTCCAATAAAGTTTTACTCAAGGTATAAGCTTTCATGTGCACACACACACACTTCTTCAGAAAATGGTTATATGAGTCCATGTAGTTTCATCAACCCATCTGTTAAAGCCAGATATATGGAGGTGTTAACGGATAATTCTGGGTAGTAAATCTGTCATTTGTCTACTCTTTTTATTCCAGTATTTGAATACTATTTTTTTTTTAAAATCAGATACTGATTTCAAGGGTCAGACAGCAGCCCTAAACTCAGCATTTAAAAAGAATTCTGTGTGAATATCTGAATTATATAAGTGATTTCAGGCTCCATGTCTGCTTATCTCAAGGTAAATTCAGAATATTGAATTAATGCTTTCTCTGCATGTATTTTCTAGAGAAATATATGTATGCCTGCTTGCAGTGGTGTTTATTGCCTTTGTGTAAACTTTTGAGAGAGATTTTCATGTTGGTATTTCTGGCTGAACCTCGGCTCTGTTGGGCACTGAAGCTCTTCCTTTTTTTAAAAAAGGGAGGATGCTGTTTTAATTATTGATTTATTAATGCCATGGGCTTTTATGAATCATTTGAACAGAATTATCTTCTAGTAATAAAAGGCGACTTTATAGTATGAAACTGCCTTTTATAGTATATCAATCTTTAAAACCCACCACATTTTTTTTAGATAGTTAACACTGGATTTGCCTTGGTATTAATATTCCCCTTGAAGCAACATCACCTGTCCTTGTCCCTTCACTCTTTCTAATTCTTTGTCTTTCCTTTTGTAGTCATCCGCTTTGAATTATGATGATCTGCTTGTTTGTTGATGCACAAACACAGAACTTCATTTATACATGATATTTCATCCACATGGGAAAAATCTGCTAGCTTAAATGTTGACCTCCTTGTTTCACACTGTTATGGGAAAAGAAAAAAATGATTCCTGTTTTCTAAATCCACCTGTAAACTTTATCTGATGTAGTTCTATACAATAGAACAACTATTCTCTCCCTGTTACTTTTTGGCTGGCAGGCTGTTTCTTGGTGCTGCCATGAACACTGTTGATGGGAAATAACATGTGAAACAACAGGGCAGTGCTTTTAAAGAAAGAGAAGGAGAAGAACCACCACTACCATGGAGGGTCCAGGGTCACACAGGAGGTAATGCCAGCCTCCTGGCCTTGTACCTTACAAGTTCCCTGTTAAAATGTAAAGTTGTAAAAGGCAACAATCACCTACTAGCACTCCAAATGGACACCCAATGTTTAATCCTGCTTGGTCTGCCCTCTAGGCATTTGGAGTTTATCCTAGGCATCCTATTTAGCATCCACCTGCAAACCTCAGTTATGTTTAAGCAAGTTAAGTAGCCATGGAAGGTTGATATCTAGAGGCAAAATAGCACCATTTAGAGAAGAGAAGCCTCCGCTTAGAAAATCATACCCCTCAAAATTCACAAAAATAGATATTTCTCACAGTTCTTTGTTCCTGTAGGTGTGGGTTTCCTACTTGCGGTTCCATGTCTTATTTGGGACATCGAGGTCGGCTCGCCTAGTACACCCGCCCCCCTTTGAAATGAACTCACACAACCAGTTTCTTTGGAAGATTAGGTGGATAAATTTGGCCACAACTTTTATTGTTACAGCTGTAGAGCATTGGCACAGCATGGGTCCACCGGATCCGACCTATCGGCTGACCCGTGTGCCAGCCGAGTTAACCGTTACCCAGCCAGCTGGCATGGGTGGAGACGGCGGGAGGGCAGGTTATCAGAGTTCACATGGACGTTTGCCCCTTTGTGAGCTCCCCTGCCCTCTGGCTGTGAGGGCAAGCACTGTTATTCCTTGAGCTAGCCAGCTCCGTTCAGCCCTCACGCCAAGACCCTTAAAGGGGTCCCCAACTCCGGAATTGGCACGCAGGCCGAATTCCACCAATAGATCCAGCCCCATGCTGTTACCGCCACAAGAACAGGATGCCCCCATTAGTCCTGTTCCCGCCAATGCCCTTACAGCTGTAGCCAAGCAAGCAGGTAATGACGGACTCCATGCAACCATATATCCATACCCCAGGCCAATAGGTGCACGCCATCCGCCCGGAACAGGGCTTCCATCTTATGAGAGATGTCTGGGTGGTGAATCCAGATACTGCTTGCAGACTCGACTGCCCGGCCCAGCCTGCTGGACACCTTCTGTCTCACCACTTCCACCTTCTTGAGATGCTTCGCGCCCCACCATGACCTCTGTTCCAACCAATCTGACCAGAAGATGACAGTGCTGCGCAGGAGCTCATGCACTAAGGCCAGGTCGGCCAGTACCTGGTGCTCGAGGGCCACCCCAAGGCACTCTGTCAAATCATTTTCCCGAAGCTGCAGCAGCAGCGCATCAGGAGGGTGGCGCCTTGCCCTGACACGCCTCAACCAGGGCAACAGGGACCTCCACCGCATGCCTCGCTGTGCCATCCACGCAATGCGTGCTGCACCTCCCAAGCCCAAGTCTTTGCCCCAGCCCGACGAGGATGTATACAAACCTGCCCAATGGACAATGCTGTGCCCAAAAATCCAGACTGTCCTGTACACCCATCCTGGAACTGAGGAGTCAGAGAGACGGTCACTGGCTGGACTCCAGCTGTGGCCTGATGTACGCTCTAAAGGCTGTAGAGCGCCAGCGGCCAATGGCGCATATGCGTGCCTCCGGCAGACCGATACCTGCAGCCCTGGTGGCTGCCCCGATCCTGAAGGAGTGAGACCCAAATTCCTCACCTGCTGATCTGAAAACCCCCGTGAACTGATACCTTGTCAATGGGGCCACGTCCCTATGGATAAGCAGCGGACCAAGTCCCTTAGGTCTCATTGCTAGAAAGGCTCGGGTGATCTGCACTGGACACGGGCCGCCCGGTAGTGGCCCCAGGTGCAGGCACACCCCTTTTCCCCACTGATCCGTCTTTGACCTCCGAATATACAATGACAGCCCCTTCGGTCCAAAGGAAACATCTCGAACTCCCAAAGGCGTGTTGGTGAACGAGATCCTGGAGCCCACTACCAGTTCCCCGACACTCAAGGCCCCAAAAAAGGCCAAGACGAATGCGGTCTCAAAGAGTGCAGCCTCGTACTGGACCAACACAGCGCTGGCAGCTCCCGCAAAATCCCCCCCAACAACTCAAAGGTCATGGGCTGTCTACGATCTGGAGGCCGTGTGGCTTGCCTCCGCCAGCCTTCAACTGCTCCATGAGCTTGGAATGAGTGGCATGGGTCCTCGAACCCCTCAGCCTTGCTAAAAATGCGATGGCGGCCATGCGACCCCTGATGGTGCTGTGAGAGAACCCGCTGTCCTGCAGGCATGCCATGTAGCGAAGCACCCAGTCCCCCTCCTCCGGCAGGGTCTGCAGACCCCCAAACCCCACGGTAAAGTCAAAAAAGGCATCTATCGCCTTGGCATACATGTTAAGAGTGGAGGGGGCAAGGCACCCATAGATGCCCCACCTTATTGTACCTTCCCAAGTTCCCACAGCTCCTCCAGAAATGGGTCTGAAACGCAGTTGGCTCCTGGTGCCAGGATGCGGAAGCGTTCCTCCCGTTGGCGAGACAAAGCGTCCGCTGTGCTATTATCCACACCTGGCACATGCCATGCAGAAAAAGTAATGTTATCGGCCAAGCAGGCCAAAACCAGGCGGCGAACCAACCGCATCACCCGGTCTGACTTGGAAGTTTGCTTGTTCACCACCCGCACGACCGCCTGGTTGTCACACCAGAACTGCACCCTTTTGTCCCTAAAGAGATCTTTCCAAATGATCACTGCCACCAGTATTGGGAAGAGCTCCAAGAAGGTGAGATCTTTGAGCACCGCAGACCCCTCCCATTCCTTAGGCCAGGGCTGTGTGCACCACTTGCCGTCGTAGTAGACACCGAACCCTGCGCTGCTGGCTGCAAATTTCCCATTCCTGCCTGTGGCCCGCAATCCATCCATCCTGCAAATCCATCGTGTGCTGCCAAATGGTAACCCCGTTGTATCCCGCCAGGAACCGGAGCCACGCCTAAATCCTCCTTCATGCCCTTCGTCACCCAAACGCAGTGGTGAGGTGCCCTGACTCCGGCCATCGCTCTGGCCAGCCTCGAACAGAAAGCCCTGCTGGGAGAAACAACCCGGCAAGTGAAGTTCAAGTGTCCCATCACTGACTGAAGTTCCTTCAATGAGCACTTTGGCTGAGCCCTAACCAAGGAAATGAGAGCCTGGAGGGCCAAGAGTTTGTCCTCCGGCAACCTGGATGCCCCAGCTACAGAGTCTAATTGGATACCCAGGTTTGTTAAACTAGTCGCCAGCCCTTCAGTCTTGTCCACCGCCAATGGGACACCGAGCTCTTCAGCAAGCTTCTGAAATGCTCGTAGGGACCCAGCGCAAGCCTCGTTGCCCCCAGGGCCAACGAAAAAGAAGTCATTCAAATAATGCGTAATCCCCGTGGACCCGGTCCTCGACTTCACCGCCCACTCAAGAAAGGTACTGAATGTCTCAAAAGCTGCACAGGCCACTGCGCAACCCATAGGCATGGCCTTGTCAAAGTACCATGCCCCTTGGAACTTAAAACCCAGTAATGAAAAGGAATCGGGGCTTACCAGGAGCAGTCGGAATGCCGACTGAATGTCACACTTGGCCATGAGTGCCCCCTGCCCGCAAGCCCTGACTAGTCCAACCGTGTGATCAAAGGAAGTGTATTTGACCGAGCAGAGCTCTGGGGGGATACTGTTGTTCACCGAAGATCCCTTTGGGTATGAGAGATGCTGAATCAGGCGATACTCGCCTGGTGTTTTCTTTGGCACCACCCCCAAGGGAGATACTCTCAGGTGGTCAATTGGGGGCATGCTGAATGGGCCCGCGATGCGCCCTGCTGCCAATTCTTTCTGCAGTTTTGCAGCAACCACCTCAGGCATCTCTCTGGCTGACTTCAGGTTGTTGGAATCAGTTGCAATGCGCGGGCCACAGGCAGGAATGGGAAAACCCTTCGTGAACCCATCCAAGATATATTGTCCAGCCTCCCGCAAGGGGTCTCGCACCAAGAGTGGCCTCAGGGTGTCCACCCAAACCGGGGTGGTCACCAAGGACTACCAGTCCCACGGGGCACTAGCGTCTGGCAGCGGAAGCGGCTGTGGTGCCTGATGACCCCCTCCCCCTTTTGTGTTGGCACCACCGGAGAAGGGTTTTCCACCCCGAAAGGGCTGCTGGGCGCTGGTGGACCGTGGGCAATACATCCGCCCGTGCCCCCCCCCCGCACGTCTCGCAACTATGGTGGAACTTGCACCGTGCCCGGCGACACCGGCCCTGGTTGTATTCCCAGCAGACCCCATGCGACCGGTCCTTGTGCACGGCCCAGCGCTTGTTCTTCACTTCCTCCTTCCCTTTAATGCCAAACCTTGTCCTGTAGCAGGTCCCACCGAGCCCTGTCATTGCGTGAGGCCAGTTTATGGCAGGTCTCATCATAATCGATAGCCGGCCCCTCACCTGCCAGAACCCTGGCCTCGACCACGTTGCTCATGTGGTTGAGCAGGTGCCAGCCCCTCTCAGGGTAAGCGGCCGCGACTACCCCCCATACACCAGGTAACCAGAAACCCAGATGAGGAAGGTGCGCTCTGCTTCCTCAGTCTTCTCCTTCTTCTCTTTCTTGTCAGCTTTTAGCGTGCGGGCCTCGGCCCCACGTTTTTGAAGCAGAGTAAAGACATTAACGTAATACCCATCTAGAATGCTATCCCGTAGTTCATCAGATAAATGGAGCCCTGGTGGCTCCTCTCCATTCGAGTACATGGAGAGGATGGCAGAAGGATCAGTGACATTGACATCATCCCAGACCACCCCAGGATCCCGCCTAGCCTGTGTAGCCAGCGCCCTGCGGTGTATAGCCCATGCAGGCAGCCCTGGCTCATGGGCCACTGCCGCCCAGTAATCACTTGGCGGCTGCCCACTTCGCCCCATGGTCGAACCCTCACCTGAGGAGGCCTCGCCCTCTGCCTTGTCGCGGGAGCACGCAGATGAGCCTGAGCTACCCCTCCCCCGTCCCCCATCCGTGGATTGTGCAGCAGGCCGTGAGCCCCAATGACTGGCCGAGCCGGTAGAAGCTCCCCTGTGCTGCTGGGCTGAGCACCCTTCGGACTCGGCCTTCCGGGCTCGTTTGGCCACCAAATCCTGGCTCATCTTGGCCACCTTCTCAGAGAGTTGAATGAAGGCCTGCTGGAGGCCCCGCATGGTATCGGCCAACTCTGCAACACCGTCCGACCCATCTGTGCCGCGCGGCACTGCCTTCCTCTTCGCTATCATTCCCGCTGGTGTTCCGACTACTGCGGTCCGTACTCACCCTTGGGCAATGACCGGGGTGTTACCCCAGCAACTATGCCCGTGCACCGGGTGCTGCATGACGGGGGCTTCATACCTGCTCAGGACCGCAAAACACGACAAGTTAAGACCCCCAGTCCCCCTGTAACTCGCCACCGAGCAGGAATGCACCAGTAGGGAGGTAAACCGTCCTGCGGACCGGTTGATAGATCTTTTCATCACCTAACTAATAACTGCCTGACTGCCTAACCCTTGAGCCTTACCTATCTAGCTACCTGCTAAGTGGCGGCAGGAGTGGAGCCACCAGAAATCCTCCGGCATTCTTAATGCTGCTGGCCCCCCAGACCGCCTGTGTCTCCGCGGGGGATTCCGGCCTCCTATCTGCGACTCCCCCACCAAGGCCCTCTCTCCAGAGCCAAGTCAATTTATGCAAGCTGGAGGCTAACAACCAGCAAACCAACAAACAAACCGAACGACAACAAACCATACACACACAAAACAACTGTGAGCTAGCTAAGGCCACCTCGGCCTAGGGGAATACCGGATGCCCCCTCGGGATTTCCATGAGAACTGGATGCTTTAGGGGGGTGGGCTCCATGGCCCTGTGCTCCCTGAGGCCCTTGTCCACCCTGGCCCCTGCGACCAGCCTCCTCTCCTATCAATTTCCTTTCCCCCATTTGTGTTTTATTTACAGCAAAAAAGCCTTGATTCTTGGGGGGGGGATCCGTGATTGAAGCAGTGTGAGCATGTGGGAATAAAACATGCACGGGGCAAGGGCAACCTGGACTGCTGCTGCGGCCACTGCCCGCTCAGCCCCCCCCTCGCGATCGCACCCCCGCCCGCGACTGGTTGGTGCTGGTGAAAACAGGAAGCTGCCTGGGCCCCCCGTCACCTGGGCAGACTGGGGGAATGGCGCGGACCTGCTGCAAGCTGGCCGGGCTCCTGCCCAGCCTGGCTCCGACAAGGAGCCTCGCTGCAGGCCGCGAAGCCCCTTGACGCATTCCCGGAGCCGTCCGCCTGGCGGCTCCGGAATCTATGCCATAAATGGCAGGCCGGGAAGGAGGTAGGCTGCGTTTCCCCCCCCCACAACCCCCTTCCACCCAGGCGGCCCGGCGCAGCCCCACTGCGGGCCGTCTGGGCCCCGCCCAGCCATGCTCTGATGGGGAGCCTCGCTGCCCCCGCAGTGCGCTCCCAGAGATGGCGGATGGCCGGGAAGGCGGCAGGCCGCGTCTCCCCCCGTGGCAGGTCCGGGGGCCCGGCCCAGCACCGCTGCGCTCAACAAGGATCTGCCGGGCCCGGCTCCCACGGGGAGCCCCTGCTGGGAAAGAAGGTGGGCCACGTCTCACCCGTGGCCCGGCGCGGCCCGATGTGGGCTGGCTGGGCCCCGCCCAGCCGGAGTCTGCCGTAGAGCCTCGCTGCGGGCCCGTGAAGACGAGGAGCCTCCCTGTGGGCCCGCGGAGCTCCCTCGACGTGCTCCCAGAGCCGTTGCCCTGGCTGTCTCTGGCAAGTGTGCTAGCGTGGCAGGGGGGCCGGGGGGGCGGTGAGCCACGTCTCCTCCCCCCCACTGCCCCCCAACCACCGAGGCAGGCCTGGGGAGCCTCACTGCGGGCCCGCAAAGCCCTCCAGCGCGCTCCCGGAGACGTTGTAGTAGGGGCGGGCCGGGGGGCTGTAGGCCGTTCCCCCCACCACCATCCCCAACCACCAAGGCAGCCTAAGGGCCCGGCACGGTGCTGGGGAAGAGGTGGGCTACGTCTCGCACCCCACCCCACCCCACCGCCCCGGCAGGCCCGCCAGTATCCCCCCTGTCCCTACCTTCGGCTGCGTGGGCCGGAGGATCGTGGCTAGGCCTTGCCAAACGGACTCACCTCCCAAACTGGGCTCACCTCGTGGTCAAGTGGGGAGGGGGAGTGGCTTCCCTTCGGCTTTTAATGCCTCCCCCTCCCCGACCCCCCCGCTGCCCTCCATTGGCTGAGGAAGGGGGGGAGGCACGTCTTTTCCCACCACGCGCCAGGCCCTCCCCCCCCTTTTCAGCCGTCCGACCTCTCTGTCCCTGCCTGTCCCCGCAAATGTCGGGCCCGGCCTACCCGGGCCCTTTCTGCTTGTGCTAGGTACAGGGCTCTAGGAGTTCAGTTTGCAAAACTGCATCCAAGGCCACTGGAGACAGGCAGCCAGCCTCTGTTGCCCTCAAGCACATGTTTCAAATTAAAAAAAGGAAAAGCAAACACAAATGGACTCTATAGTGGGGGAAATGAACTCCTTAGCAAATAATCTCCAAAGAGTCTCTGGAAATTAGCACCCCATTCCTTGAACAGGGAGAGATTGGGCAGGATGTAACACACACACACACACACACTGATATGGACTGATAAACAGACTATTGAGTCATGTTCTTGGTCACATTTCTACAGTGGCAAACCTGTGTCAGCTCTGTGATATTTGAAACTGCAGGTGAAAGCCTATCTGACTGAATGCTTCTCTGTATGTGCATATGTGTGTATGACCAACTATTCCTTCTTAACATGATATTCCTTCTTAAATATTATATACATGCACAAGGAGGCTGGAAACTATGTGTACCTGACTCATGGTCCTACCAATATGCACAACTGCCATTTTGTCTGAACAGGAGCATCATGCAGATGTCACATGTGCATACAGATATGGTATGCACAAACCAGAATACTGGGAAATTCAGTGGTCAAAGCATGCACACTGAAGCTGTACACATGCAAACTGCACACAATGCTTCTGTGCAGATTACATGGTGGCTACACAAATCCAATATGTGCAGTTGCTAGCTTTCCAGTATCTGCAGGCATAACATGTGAAAAGAGATACACACTCAGACACAAGAATTCTAATTTATTCTTCTTCTTAGTATCTGTTTTTCTATGGACTGAGAATAATTTTGTGTGGAGGAACATTCAGTTATGTATCCCCTTCCCTACAGTCTGAAGTGATACACAGGTAGTTAAAGAATGGAAGAGGCAAGGCATTTCAAAAGGAAATGATGGAAATCTATCCCAGTTTGAATGTTACATTCGTTACACTGACAAACGTTGAACTGTTAGTCCAAGAAGCACAACATTTTTAAAGTCCATCTTACCATGATGAAGCAATGGGTTATTTAAATAATGAAGGGATATTGTCCATCTTACAATGGAACCATTTGTTCCAGGATATTTGCAAATATTTAAGTGTGACATCAGCAGGATGGAAATCTTGTTGAGAATTTGAGATTCTGTTGTCTGGGTGACATTAAGAGAAATTCACTTACAAGCAACACAAATGAGCCATTCTTGCACTCAAAAATAGATTTTTGCTCATTTATTTTAATGCAATCCATTCCCAAGAATAAAATTAGATCACAGTGCCCATAAGGTCTTTGGGATACCAGTTTGGACAAACACACATCGTGCCTAATAAAATTAGTGAACTGAAACAGTTTATTGAAGCAAAATAGCATAATATTCTATGTCAGTAATCAGCAATAACCCTATGCTACAGTTTATCGTTCCAATTATGCATGTGATATACTTAAATCCTACTCAATTGACCTTCCAGTGGCAGCCAGAAAACACTGTGAAGGTTGAGTAATCACAGAAGTAGAAAGAAGGAAGCAGACATACCCATCATTGTTACCACAAGCAGCCTGTTTCGATATTGGGGAAAATTAGCTATGAGACAGAGAAGGACAGAAGGGTACAAGGGATCACAGGCCTATATATACCAAGGTCCTATTCAGTATGAAGACTCCAGATTTAAAGAGTATTCAGTGGTTTTATTAGAAAATATCCCTGCATACAATCACACTAGGCAATCAAAACATATACACAATCCAGAACTAAGAAATAAAGAGTTGATGATAGTGACATTTAGGAGTAGTTACTGGGGTCATACTACCTGTCCAGATGTGCAGAAGTCTATGTAGAAGAAAGTGCAAATGGCCAATATTCCACACTAAGAAAGGAGACCCAAAGTAGAGGCTTTGGGGGGGGTATCCTATAGTAGGCACAATCGAGTGCACACTGAGGCAGGGCTTACTCTCTGCTTTTATAGGAAACAGAGCTGGGCTGTGACTTGATGAGCTTAATGACTGTTGATGGTCTTCCAGGATAGATTGAATGGGTCTGATGACTGTTGATGGCCCTACTGAATGGGTTCCCAGGCTTAGACAAAAAAGGAGAAATGGGTCTCTGATAGTTGTCAAAAAAAATTGTTAATGATCTAATCATTTTTGTTTTCAGTATCCTACAGGAGGGGGCAAGAAGGGCAGGTGTTGAGACAAAAGATTTCTACATAAACACAGGTATCACAAAAGGGGGATACATGAGGGTATGGAGACAGAGAAGGTCTGCCAGATATCTTCTGAATGGCTTTAGAAATGCAAATGCCTACATGAAGGAACTCACAGTCATTTTGTATGCATACCTTTGTTGGGTGGAGGGGGAGACTGGAGATTACCCTGGAGTGCACCTTGTGCAACCTGGGATTGAAACCCTTTTGCAGAGCTTTGGCTAGCTCTGTGGCACAGGTCAAGAGTGTCTTCTTTGGCCTGGTTATGTGGGTCTCTGGTTAAGGTCAGAAGTGGGGTGCACCACTGTTGGGGCTACCCCATGAGTAAGACAGCACTTCTAAGCTACAATCCCCCCCCCCGAAGCCACCTTAAGGCACTAGCCATGAGGACTTCACCTTCTTCATATGATTCTGCACTGTCACCTGAGTTCCATGTCACCTGAAAACAGCAGAATAGTCAAGCCACTATAGAGACGGGGGTATTGAGGGATGACTGGGAGGGGTCAGGTTTACTGACTACAAAACCGGTTACTGGGAACCAAGGCATAAAAATGAGTATACTCTAAAGCCAAATTAAAATAGGGCTGTGTATGTAGGGGTGTGGACTGTCTGAGCATATCTCAGTAAAGCTAGTAAGTCTATACCAGATGAGATACTTAATAAAAAAGTTCTATGCAACTATTTCATCATTCAGTCTATAACTATAGTATTCACACAAGGCAATAATTAAAAATGAAAGTGTAAAGGCAATGCATATAAAAAAACTGGAAACATACCAGGAACTCACACAATGTTAAAATACTGGAGCAATTCATATATCCAGTTGGCATAACACCTTGTTGTGATATTGGTGCTTCAGAGAAGTAGAAACAAACATTCAATACAAATACGAAGAATAAATACAATATTGCCAAGACGTGGGCTGTCCACATGGTCTACAAAATGCAATACAAAAGATACAAGAGTTTTTCCTGATGTTACCCTCCCCTAGCTAACTGCGTGGTCCGGCTCTTCTTTCTTCAGGGCTCTGCCCTAAAGTTTGGGAGAGTTCATGGAGGCCTGCACAATTACATCTGAATCTAGGCAAAAACAGTCTTTGTGTTGCTGAGTGACCATTTGAGTCAAACCCGGGACATTATATTGTTGCCAGAACATGAAGGCTGCAGTGGCATTTAGTTCTGAGCAGTCAGGAAGAAGTGGCTAGTATTGGAAGGCCTCCCTTGGAGCATATTCCTCCTCCAGCATTATTTAGGCAGGAGGACCTTGGAGATGGTCATTCCTATTGGTGGTGGGCACAGGTTATGCAAACACTGTGATTTCCAGATAGGTTGGAGACCTCTGAAAGACATTTAGAGAAGACAAAAACAGAGAACCAAACCCCCCCACACACACAAAAAAAAAACCCTTTTCCTGCCTTGCTGATTATTTTGAGTCATTTGAAATTAATTTTCTCTTTCCTTTTGGAAGATTTCCATGGCTTCCCAGAGGGTGGGGTGGATCACTGTAGTATAGGCAAACAGTAGAGAATTAGGGCTTCATGGGGCAACCATGTCACATCATTTCTCTTTTTCCTGTGAGGCGTGGTCCCACCACGTGTGGGATCTCATTGCAACAGTTTCTCTTCCCTCTCAGAAGACATGGAATCCTAACTGCGAGACTCATATGGGATAGTTGCATTCCTTTGGAGTTTTCTGTTTGGGGAGCTCTACCTTTCTGATGTTACAGAACAGATACACAATAACGTACACAATAGGGAGAACTCTTTAAGCAAGAGTTTAATATAAGCCTATGCATTGCTTCCCAAGATCTAGAACTTATATGTAACCATACAAGCATATCCTTACATTATACAGCAAGAGGTAGGGCATATACAAATAAGGGGAATGACAAGAGGATCATGGGAGGTTCTTTGGTTTGATAGTTACAAAGGACACAGTGATAGGAAAAAAGACAAAGTAGAAGGTTGGAGACTCAGTTTCCCATGCTGTTTCTCCCTCCCTGTTCCCAGAGGTTTGAGGCTGGACTTTTCTGCATGCCCACCCTGCCTCATGCATGACCAGAGGGGGTTAGTCAATCATAGGTAGAGGGGCTGGTCTTGCAAATAGAAGCTGATGCCTCCCCATTATTCCCAGTCAGCCCCTCATTTTGATGAGGTTTGCACACTGATGGGTGAATGAGTTTCTGCCGAGCTGGGGATCTTTCCATGTGTAGGATATTCTCATACATCTCCTATGGTTTAGGATGGACTGGCTTCATATATTTTGAGCACTTGTCCTTCCCCACCCATATCATTTACACATATGGATCTTTCATTACCAAACATTGAGAGCCACCACATTACAGAAAGAATTTCAGCACAAACACTAGAAAACCAGCCAATTTTGTGGGAGATTTGGTTCTCCAGGTCTGGGGGAAACTCCTGACTGCCAAACAAAAGTGAAAAGTAGAAATAGAGAAAGGGGGGGGAAGGGATTACACAAAATAGAGCCTGGATAGGCTTTTAAAAAATTCTTCTCAAAAAGGATCTGGAAGGGTTTGAAGAGAGGGGGTGTGAAAAATCTTCATGACAGTCTTGGGTCAAATAGGGGCAAATCAGAGAGTGTTTCTAGTCTCTGAAGCTGTCTGCAGACCCAGCAAGTGAGGGCCAGTAAAGCAAAAATCAAAAGTAACTGAAAAGCAATAATCAAACCAATTGGATGGAGCATTATATTAAAAATTCTGGTTGAGGTGGGAGACCATCCTAGAAATGACTCCCATCACACATGATGCCCTGCAGCCATAATGTCTGCAGAGAGGGCTGAAATGTGGGCTCCATTGTTAGAGACACAGAGGGATGCAGTCATCTCCTGCCTCTTTAACTTTTTTGGAGTTCACTGTGCAAAAGTGGGTGCTTTAGCAAACTGTGGACCAATTCTAGTCCCACTTCCAAAGAGACTGGGGAGATGGAATTATACAGTGAGGGGGACATTGACATTTTCTGTCATGTCCAAGCTGGCATTGATTCTTGGGAGTATGGGTTGAACATATTCTGAATTGATGTATGCATTAATGCAAGTGGTTCTAAGGGACACACAGGCTCTTCCGAGGTACACAAGAGCTGAGTGTGATTCATGGGTGACATCATATTGGCATTGGCCATTGTTTCTTTTCTAGGGGCCAAGCATGGGGGATGATCCTCAAGTGTATTGTCCTAACAAATAAAACCTAATTGCTCCTTATGTTTACACCTGTTTGTATTTATGGTTTGCCAATTGGAGGAGATTGTCCCAGCCTATAGGTGGATGTAAAGCACATTTCTGGAGTCTGTTTGAAAGCTCAAGGGGATGACTGGGTAGACAGAAAAAAGATTCTCTGGAGTTCACTATGTTTATAACTAACTTCAATGGCTGCATAGCCAAATTAAAAGAAGCATTTGCAAGGGTTTTTCCCAGTGTTCCAATTCAATTTCCCCCTTTGTTAATTTTCATTTCACGATATGTTTGATCTCTAGAGGGATATGTCCATCCATGGACTACCTGATTGGTCCCATGGCAGTGGCAAAATTTACAGCTTGTGCCTGTGTTCATGCTAATGCCACAGACATATTGTGTTGCAATGATTGGATACCTCTGGTGAGGATCCAGAAGTCTATTTCCATCAGTTGCTCCCAAGCTACAAGAAGAGGACTGATGTACTACTGTATATTTGAGACCAAATTCAAAGACTGAATGATCGGGTCACCCATTTGTGCCATTTCGGCAGTGGCTCAGGATAATTTGTTTGCAAATACTTCTATAGTGGCTGAGTGTAGGACAGCCATTCCTGCTCCTGTGGGTGCTACCCAATTAGAAAGACTACACTTTGTTCAGTCAGAGGGGTTTTCTCTCTGTCATATCTTGATCCAATTTCCCCAGCCTTTTGGGGGGTTTAAATAGGGGCACATGCCCTAAGGTGGAGTGAGGTTTGGCTGGGGTTTAAATAGGGGCACATGCCCTAAGGTGGAGTGAGGTGTCAAGCCCATGTAGGCTGACATCAATTTCCTTCACTGAAATTTGAAGTTGAATTAAAACTTTCTCCTGTTGGCTGAATTTCAGTGCTTGGGAGCCTACCACTGGGTGTGTGGAATCGAGGAGGGTTTCAACCTCCTTTGTTAAGGGATCAAAAATGAGGCTTGTATGATTGAATGTTTCCAAGCGAAGTGTAAAGTTTCCTCCTGGTGTGGGGTGCTAATGGCAATCACTCCATACATCTCCTATGGTTGTATTGACAGAGGAAGAGATATGAATGGACCACAGGATGAGGTTTGAAACTTGCAGATTCAAAGTGGGGGTTAGAGAGGGTTTGTGGAATGGGGGATACCTGTACGATAGGGACAAGTGATTCCAGGTCAAGAACAGTGTGAGCTTTCTTCAGCAGGAAACAATATTTAGAATGTCTTCCCTTCAACTATCCTCACCCTTTCAGCTACCATGAGGAGCATGCATTTTGGGGCTTTCTCCCCCCCCCATGAATGGATGGGGCCAAATGCCCCTCCCATCTTTTCCCACACAAATGAGATGGACCTCATTGCTTGGGTCCACTTCCCTCTACCTTGCTACTGTGTGTCTGTGTGAGTGTGAAGCAAATTTTGAGTCCAGTAGCACCTTAAGACCAGTGAAGTTTTCTTCAAGATATGAGCTTTCCTGTGCTTTGCTACAGAGTGTGTATGTTCTTTTGGGCTCATTATATAGCAGTTCTCCCAGGTGCAACTGGGTCCGCTCCCCTCTCCCCTCCCACTCCCGCTCACCTGGCTACTGTGTGGGCGTCTGTGTGTGTGCAAAGCAACATATGAGTCCGGCGGCATTTAAAGACCAACCAAGTTTTCTTCAAGATGTGAGCTTTCCTGTGCCTTGCATCTTTCTTTTTGTGAGCATTCTGTTAGGCTCATTATGCTGCTGTTCTCCTAGATGCAACTGTGTCCATTTCCACTCCCCCCCCCCTTCCCCTCACCTTGATACCCTGGGTGCATTTGTGTGTGTGCAAAACAAAGTTTGAGTCCAGTGGCATCTGACTGACAAAATTTTCTTCAAGATATGAGCTTTCCTGTGCCTTGCTACTCTCTCTGTGTGTTTTGTTGGGCTGATTATGGCATGGCTCTTTTGGGTGCAACTGAGTCCCCCTCCCCTCCTCTTCTTCATTGTATTCCTGCCTGCCTCATAGGAGTTGTAGTTATTTTTCTGGGGAAGACTATAGTTTTGGAGACAAACACTCCAGTTTAGTTTTGGAGACTCCCCACTCCAGGCAGCATGGGGGCATTAGCAAGAAAATATTGCAAGTGTGTTAATGTTTTAAGCATGTTTGTGTTTTAAGTAAAAAAAAATATATTTTTAATTGTGTTTGTCTGTGTCCTTTATAAAGTTTATATCTCTGCTACCCTGCCTTACATTTCACGACACATGTAGCCTCACCCAGCAAGGTCCCATTTATATCAGATCCGGCCCTCATTGTCAGACTCCTGTAGCAATCAGATCCAACCCCTCGCTTCTGGTGAAGTAAGAGCTTTATTGGTACAGCATTGCCAGAATGTCTACATTCAGGTTCTGTGTTAAGACTAAGTGGGAAAACACGGGCCAGGAAGATATACAGAGTTCAAAAGGGGCACCCCAGCGGTTAGTGACCAATCAAGGTGCCAAGATGAGCCCGTCAGAAGTAACGGGCTCTGGAGGTGGGAAAGTCTCTAAGGAATGTGGCTCGGCTAGGCACCCAGGCCTTCAAGGTCAGGTACATAAAACATGCAGATTGACAGACAGGATAAGCAAGCAAGAATCCAAAGTACAAATACCAGTCAGTGGTCCCCCTCCCTACATAATGGTAGCTAGCTGACACTCATAACAAATGGGTTTAATACCCCTGGGTTAGAGAGACAGACCAGGATAGGGAGACCCAGGCTCAAATCTCCTCTGCCATGGAAGCTCAGTGGGTGACTTTTGGCCAGTTATGTGCTCTCTCAACCTCACCTGCCACACAGAGTTGTTGTCATATGAATAAAATGGAGTAGGGGAAACTGATGTTATAAGCCACTTTGAATCCCCATTGGAGAGAAACATGCAGCATGTATGAATGCAAATATAAAAACTCTTAAACATATTTAAATTCCCAAATGGTTTGTGTGTTACAATAGTTTGTTTTGATATTCCATTTTGTGTCTGTGCATGTGTAGTAGTAGTATGTATTTATTAAGGCATCAACACTTATGGTGTAGTGGTTAAGTGCATGGTATAGTAGTTAAGTGAGTGGACTCTAATCTAGGAGAACTGGGTTTGATCACCCACTCCACCACTTGCACCTGCTGGATGACCTGAGACAAGCCATAGTTCTGTCAGAGCTGTTCTTAAGAACATAAGAACATAAGAGAACATAAGAGAAGCCAATGTTGAATCAGGCCAATGGCCCATCCAGTCCAACACTCTGTCACACAGCGGCCAAAATATACCAGGTGCCATCAGGAGGTCCAGCAGTGGGGCCAGGGCACCAGAAGCCCTCCCACTGCTGCCCCCTCCAGCACCAAGAATAGAGTGCATCACCTGCCCCAGACTGAGAGTTCTCATTCTATACCCTGTGGCTAATAGCCACTGGTGGACTTCTGCTCCATATGTTTATCTAATTTCCTCTTGAAACTGTCCATGCTTGCAGCTGCCACGACCTCCTGTGGCAGTGAATTCCATATGTTAATCACTCTTTGGGTGAAGAAGTATTTCCTTTTATCTGTTCTAACCCGACTGCTCAGCAATTTCATAGAGTGCCCACGAGTTCTTGTATTGTGAGAAAGGGAGAAAAGTACTTCTTTCTCAACCTGCTCAATCCCATTCATAATCTTATAAACCTCGATCATGTCACCCCTCAGCCGTCGTTTCTCCAAGCTAAAGAGCCCCAAGCATTTTAACCTTTCTTCATAGGGAAGGTGTTCCAACCCTTTTATCATTCTAGTTGCCCTTCTCTGCACTTTTTCCAATGCTATAATATCCTTTTTGAGATGTGGTGACCAGAACTGTACACAGTATTCCAAATGAGGTCGCACCAATGATTTATACAGGGGCATGATGATACTGGCTGATTTGTTATCAATTCCCTTCCTAATAATCCCCAGCATAGCGTTGGCCTTCTTTATTGCAGCTACACATTGTGTAGACATTTTCAGCGAGTTATCCACTACGACTCCAAGATCTCTCTCTTGGTCAGTCTCTGCCAGATCAGACCCCATCAACGTGTATTTATATTTAGGATTTTTGGCTCCAATGTGCATCACTTTGCACTTGGCCACATTGAACCCCATTTGCCACGTTGACGCCCACTCACCCATCCTCAACAGATCCCTTTGGAGTGCCTCACAATCCTCCCTGGTTTTCACCACCCTGAACAACTTCGTGTCATCTGCAAATTTAGCCACATCACTGCTTACTCCCAATTCCAAATCGTTAATAAACAAGTTAAAAAGCATGGGACCGAGTACTGATCCCTGTGGTACCCCACTGCTTACCACCCTCCACTGAGAGAGTTTCCCATTTATACTCACTCTCTGTTTCCTATTTATAAGCCAGTTTTTGATCCACAAGAGGACTTGTCCTTTTATCCCATGACTATTGAGCTTACTTAGGAGCCTTTGATGAGGAACTGTATCAAAAGCTTTCCGGAAGTCAAGGTAAATAATATCTATTGGGTCCCCCTTGTCCACATGTTTGTTCACTCCCTCAAAAAACACTAACAGGTTAGTGAGACAAGATCTTCCCTTACAGAACCCATGCTGAGTCTGCCTCAATAGTTTTTGTTCATCAATGTGCCTACTAATTCTTTCCTTAATAACAGTTTCCACCAACTTACCCGGTATCGATGTCAGACTGACTGGCCTGTAATTTCCTGGATCTCCCCTGGAGCCCTTTTTAAAGATGGGAGTGACATTAGCTACCTTCCAGTCATCAGGAATGGAGGCAGATTTTAAAGAAAGATTACATATTTTTGTCAGGAGATCCACAAGTTCACATTTGAGTTCTTTCAGAACTCTCGGATGAATGCCATCCGGGCCTGGTGATTTATTAGTTTTTAAATTGTCCATCAGTCGGAGGACTTCCTCTCTTGTCACCGCAATCTGATTCAGGTCTTTCAAACCCCCTCCCGAAATCAGTGCTTCTGGAGTGGGCAAACACTTCTCCTCTTCCACAGTGAAGACAGAGGCAAAAAATGCATTCAGCTTCTCAGCCATTTCCCTATCATCCTTCACTACTCCTTTTACCCCTTGGTCATCCAAGGGCCCCACTGCCTCCCTGGCTGGCTTCCTACTTCTAATGTATTTGAAGAAAGTTTTATTGTTGGTCTTTATGTTTTTTGCGATATGCTCCTCATATTCCCTTTTTGCTTGCCTGATCACAGACTTGCATTTTATTTGCCATAGTCTGTGTTCCCTTTTATCAACCTCACTAAGACTAGCTTTCCACCGCTTAAAGGAATCCTTCTTACCTTTTACAGCTTCCATTACTTTATTTGTTAACCATGCAGGCTTTTTTCTATACCTATTTGTACCTTTCCTAACCTGCGGTATATATTTTTTCTGAGCTTCTAGGATTGTCTTTTTAAATAGTCTCCAAGCTTCCCCAATGGTTTTGACCTTCTCCACTCTTCCTTTCAATTTCTTCCTCACATGTCCCCTCATACCAGAGAAGTTACCCCTTTTAAAGTTAAAAGTGGTTGCATCAGTCTTTTTGGGCAACTCCCTATCTGTACAAATGTTAAACTCAATGACATTATGGTCACTGTTTCCAAGTGGTGCAGTCACTTTTACATCTCTCACCAGGTCTTGGGTGTTACTTAGGACCAAATCCAGGATCGCCTCTCCCCTGGTAGGATCTGTGACCATCTGTTCCACAGCACAGTCATTGAGAGTGTCTAAGAACGCAATCTCTTTTCCCGACTAGAACTCATATTGACCCAATCAATGTGTGGGTAGTTAAAGTCGTCTATTACAACACAGTTATTTCGTCTAGCCGCTATCTTTAATTCATTCATCATTTTATAATCCTCCTCTATCTTTTGATCTGGTGGGCGATAACAAACTCCCACTGTTAAGCCTCCTTTTGGACCCACTATTTCAACCCATAGCATTTCCAGAAGGGAATCCAATTCTCTTATCCTCTCAATCTTACTGGATGGTATACCCTCTCTGACATACAGAGCCACCCCACCTCCAACCCTTTCCCCCCTATCCTTCCGATATAATTTATAACCAGGAATCACCGTATCCCACTGATTTTCCTCATCCCACCAAGTTTCTGAAATACCCACAATGTCTATTTCCCCCCCAACACCAAGCATTCCAACTCCCCGATTTTACCTCGGAGACTTCTAGCATTTGTGTATAAACACTTATAGTTTCCCACGTTTGTTAAGCCCACAGCCTTCCTCTTGCTGCCTCGAGACCTTGCCAGGCAGTTCCTATCATTAGCCACAGTCTCAGTGGACAATTGTAATCCATTTCCTTGTACAAAAGTAATAGCTACCCCTTCATCTCTTTGAGATGAGCCATCCCGAACCAGAGACTTTTCATCTCCTGTCGGCTTTCCCCCATTATTCAGTTTAAAAACTGCTCTGCCACCTTTTTGATTTTGAGCGCCAGCAGCCTGGTTCCTTCTCGGGACAAGTGGAGACCGTCCCTTTTGTACAGCTCCCTCTTGTCCCAAAAAGCATCCCAGTGCCTAACAAACTTGAACCCTTCCCCCTACACCACCGTCTCATCCACGCATTGAGACTCCTGATCTGTGCCTGTCTCTCCGGCCCTGCGCGTGGAACAGGTAGCACTTCCGAGAAGGCTACCTTGGAGGTCCTGGCCTTGAGTTTCCTGCCCAGCAGCCTAAATTTCTCCTCCAGGACCTCACGACTGCATTTCCCCACATCGTTGGTGCCGACGTGCACCACGACCACTGGCTCCTCCCCAGCACTATCTACCAGCCTATCTAAAACACGCGTAATGTCCGCTACCTTCGCACCAGGCAGGCAAGTCACCATACGGTCAGTACGCGGGTTCGCCACCCAGCTGTCTACCTGCCTAAGGATCGAATCACCAACTACCAAGAGCCCCCCTCCCACCCTTCCCAGGGACGGTTCCTTGGTACGAAAGGATACCCGTTCACCAGCTGAAGAAGAGGTCCCTTCTGAGGGCACATTCCCCTTATCCTCAGCATGGTGCCCCTTTTCCCCTTGACCCTCATGCTCCCTGGCAGCAGCCGGGCTGCCAGATCCAGAGTGGGACATATCTAACAAGTCCCCGAGAGTCTTCCCCGTGCACCTAACTGACTGTCCCTGCTTCTCCAGGTCAGCCACCTTGGCCTCAAGGGAGCAAACTCGCTCCCTGAGAACCAGGAGCTCCTTGCACCGAGCACACACCCAAGACTTCTGACCAGTGGGCAGATAGTCATACATGTGACACTCCATGCAAAACACTGGATAGCCCCCAACCCCCTGCTGGCATTCTGGCTTCATAATTGTTTTTAAACAAATACTTTTCTATAACCCCCTTTTAAAACCCTTTGTATTTATATGGCTCCTGTTGTAGGAGTCTACTTACCTTACCTTACCAAGGAGCCAAGGTCCTGGCTTCCTGGCTCTTCCTGGGCTTCTTACAGAGCCCCTAGGCCAAGAGCCACAGGCAAAGAGCCTCGCCCTTTTGCTCTCGCCCTTCAGCTCGTGCCTCTTGCAAACTTCCTGCCTTAAATGGAATTGTCTCCCAGGAGAGGGTGTGGCCAGCAGCTACTCAAAATCACCCAAGGCACTTAATGACGGTCAAACAAAGCCCCTTTCACACTCCAACTCCAGCAGCCAGGAGTCTGCTATTCAATCTCACCCAAGCACTTAATTACAGGCAAACAATGACCCTTTCACACCCTAACTCCAGCAGTCAGGAGTCTGTTACAACTCACCCACACACTCCCAAATACAGTCCCTGACACAGTACCTTTTCAGCTAAAGCACCTCAGCTGAAAGTAAATAAATAAAAATACCACTCACCCCTCTGGCAGCTCAAACACCTTGCTCCTTCTCAGAGCTCAGCTCAGTTTCTGTCAGAGCTTTCTCAGCCCCACCTACCTCACTGGGTGTCTGTTGTGGGAGAGAGGAAGGGAAAGGAGTTTTTAAGCTGCTCTGAGACTCCTTTGGGTAGTGATGGGTGGAGTATAAATCGAAGCCCTTCTTCTTCTTCTTATGGAAGCCCCAGCAAGTAGGCTTTCAAGGCAAATGAGAAGCAGAGTTGGGGTGTCATTGCCTTTCTCTGCAGAGTCTTGCTTGATGGTCTCCCTTCCAATAACTGACTCTCCTTAGATTTTGAGATTTGATGAGATCAAGCTATACCATGCTGCCTTTCCTCCCTGTCCCATAATAACTTCACTATAATACCATATGCATACTTCTGTGTAATATACACAAGGCTCATAATCCACAAGGGATAATTCCAAAGGATGCTCCTTTTCATTAACTTACTCTGTTTCAAGATTTTCTATTCCGTTTTCACATCTCATTCTGCCTCTTACAAAAGTAAAATGAAACAAGACTCTGATGGAACTACAGCATATTCCATCAAGGACCTAGCTCAACTTCTTTATGGACTGTAGACAAACTGTAGATTTATTCAATATAGAGTAGGTATGTGCAACATCACCTAGTGGTCTCAGGGAATCTTGCCTCATTCTACAGACCATTCTACCATCCCTCCCCCATTCTCTCATTGTTAATGCCATTTTACTTGCTGAAATAACATATTGCTAGAGCTGTTTGTCCTTCCTTGAGCCCATAATATTATCATTGTAACTCCACAAGTAACTAGGCTTTTAAACTGGGGCTTCAGCAATTGCACATGCGAAATATCTTGCCTTAGAAATTTAACGCCCCGCTTCCAGCTTCTCTCAGCTTCCTAATCAATTCCAGGAATTCCACTGTGTTTTGAATAAGTCTTCACAGCAGGAGATTGTGTCAGTATTGAAGATTAAGCTCTTTGTAGAGAACTCTAGCTAGTTATGGGGTTGTTTTTCTTGTCTTTTTTGTTTGTTTTATGTTTTTATAGAAAGATGTCAGAATCTTGTACTTTGATCTTTGTTTGACAAAATGACTTTTGATTCCCTAAAGAAATACAGAAATTCTCCACTTTCAGTTTGAATCAATGACTATTATTTAATGTTATT
Source organism: Gekko gecko (assembly GCA_029375565.1). Lineage (NCBI taxonomy): Eukaryota > Metazoa > Chordata > Lepidosauria > Squamata > Gekkonidae > Gekko > Gekko gecko. Next base: position 77,568,159 of record JAPDNY010000003.1, on the reverse strand, counting down.
TAATACTCTGAAATGGAACAGCCTAGAAAAGAATATTTCTAAATCAATAAACTATGAGGAATAGCACAAAGTATTTATAATGAGAAAATGGACAGACATCGCTAGAGGCAGTAGCACCAACCCCTCCCACTACTAATAATAATCCTCCTTGGGCTGCAATCCAATGCATACTTACTTGGGACTAAATCCTCTTATACTAAGTAGGAATGCCTAGAAACAATTGCACAAAACACTGTTAATACTTCCTGTTATTAGCTTTTATTGCTTTTCATCAGCACCATTTGGTCTAAATGCTTACTGAGAACAGCACAAAGAGGTCACAGGACTAGCAATATAAATCATCCAATACATCTCCAATCTTTCACCCACCCTTTTGCTCCAAAATAATCAGTCTTCTTTATAATAGCTGAGCACAATAATCAGCTGAACAAGCTTTATCAGTACTGAAATGTGGCTATCTGATCTCTCCAGCAAGATCTTAAAACTTTTCATTACGGTGAGAGCTGTGGAATTTGAATATCCCATTTTTTGCTTTAGCAAATAAATTCTGAAGGTTGGCCATGAGTTCATCTCAGTCCTAGATCACACTATTAAGTCTTGTGGCAGAGACTCAAGGCTGTTGGCCAAAGGACATGTTCTTAATGTGGCTGGCGAAGTCCTCTGTGTTAATGTTGTGTAACTTGCCATTAACTTTTATGCCAGGAAATAAATAGAAAGGTGTGATCACTTCTGTAGAACAAGCAGGGTTAACAGGCACACAAATACACTCCTGAATTGTCAACAAAAACCTTAAACCGTGCTCTAAATTTAAACAGCATTAGGATGATCACTCACCCCCACACACACATTGATAGACAACCTTTGAGCCATAAAGTCAAAAGCAACCCACTCACCATGCATTGTGGCATATTAGATGCCTGATCTCTGCCCTATCCTTGTCTTCGCAAATAGGTAGGCATTAAAAAGGGGGAGGTTATCAAGATCCAAGTGAGCCATCCCAAGTGGTCTGTGCTTGGCTTGGTGTGTTGCTTAACAGCTGTGCAACAAACAGAAATTCAGCAGGCACAGCATTCCCAATCTGATTATAGTTAATGACTGACAGCACTGTACCAGTTGCATTTGTTCATGTTGTGCAGATATTAACTTCACAACTTTATTTACAATTTCAAACTTATGTTCTAGTTATAGAAGACACTCCCAAGAATGGAACAGAAATTTCTTGCCTCACCCACTAAAACCCACTGTAAGGTAAAGGTTTCCCTTGCTTGAAAGCCAGTTGAATCTGACTCTAGGGATGTGGTGTTCATCTCTGTTTCCACGCCGAAGAGCCAGCGCTGTCCAAAAACGTTTCCATGGTCATGTGGCCAGCATAATTGGACACCAAGGCACATGGAATGCTGTTACCTTCCCACTGAAGTGGTACCTATTCATCTACTTGCAATTTCTTGCTTTCGAACTGCTAGGTTGGCAGGAGCTAGGACCAGAGACGGGAGCTCACTCCGTCATGCGGCAGTTGGGTTTCGAACTGCTGAACTACTGACCTTTCAGTCTGCAGTTTGGCATCTTAACCACTTGAGCCACTGCAGCCCTTGACCTCCCCAGAATACTGGGTATCCTTGGGTATAGCATGCTGAATGAATTGGGGCAGTGCAAGGAGAGGAGGCCCTGACCTGGATGGTCCAGACTAGTCTAATCTTATCAGTACTTGGAAGCTAATCAGGGTTGGCCATGGTCTGTATTTGGAAGGGGAGACAACCAAGGAACAGCAGGGTTTCAGCACTGCCTTAAAAACCCCACAGGACCACCATACATCAGCTGGGACCTGATGGCAAAAAAGGAGAGGGGGGGCAAATTGGCAATAATTGCCTCTCTTCGGGGGGCTTCCAGCAGCGGGAAAACAACATGGCCACCTGATTCTGTCACTCTGAGTAACCCTCCTGCTCTCGCAGTCATAACAGTGATCAAAAGAGGTTATAGTGTGACCACTATATGGGGACTGAATCAATTACGATGGGACAACTTATTCGGCATAAAATTAAAAAGACTCAAACAATGCTCACTTATCAGCAGCTATCAAAACACCAGGGCCTGAAACTGACATACACAAGTAAAATCGCTACCGGCACTGAAGAGAAACTTACTGCACAGGCCCCTGTAACTCATGCTGCCTTGACAACCGCTCTGTCTTAAATGGAAAAATCTATTTTAGACAATATGTCCTTTCTTATTAAGCCTCTCAATGCCCAAATGGAAGACATGCAAAAATCAATGATGGAAACCAAAACGATGGCAGAGAGTGCAATGAATGCTAGCATCACAAATCAAAATGAAATACAGCAATTACAACAATTGGAAGAAATACTAGCAGAAAAAGCTTTGAGATCAGACATGTCTTTATGACAAAATAACTTGAAGATTAGGGGTCTGGATGAATGTATCGGCAAAAAAGAAGTTCTGACAGGCATTCTCAAAAAGTGGCTAGTAAGCGAAGTAGCTCCATCAGGTGATATTTCTCCCGTCATTACAAAAGCCTACAGAGCAAGTCCAACAGCCAGCTTAGAAACCAGACCCTCAAGGGATATGATAGTGACTTTCCTAGATCTCCAATACAAGAAACAAATACTGCTGAAAGCCAGACAACAAGGGCATCTTATGTTCAAATCTGAAAAGGTTGGGATCTTTCCTGACTTACCAAAGGAGGCTCTCATCAAACGGAAAGAACTGAAGTTGATCTCAGTGTGTCTCACAGAAGAAGGCATCTGATATTTGTGGGTTTCTCCTCTAATTCTACAATTTACATACTCTGGCAAAACCCACAGAATCACCTCCAGAGAAGAAGGTTTTAAAGTGCTTGGATCTATGGACTTAATCACCCCTATGGAACTCTCTAGGCAATCCCTTAAAAGGAAGAATTGATCCTCATCACTGTCCCCTCCAAGAGCACCGGACCATTGGGACGAGTCAACATAAAGAAACTGAAACTCGTTTGCTAAGTATTTTACATAAATGCATTGCTGTTTTGTTGTGTAAAATCACTCTAAATGTTGTTGTTAATGGCGCCCTTTGCTTTCTTTTTGGCATGCAGTTCTGTGAGTATGATGCCTTTATTCGCTCAGGTAAACTATTAACCGGTATATTTACAAAAATACAGAGGTTACAAGTACATTCCCAATAGTGCTTTACATATGTTTTCACTAGAATGGTTACTGATTTTATTGTTGTATTGTTAAGTGGGGAGGGGGTGAAGTTGGGAGGTGCGGGATCTTTAAGTCCTACAGGTTTAAATCGGCTCTCATTAAAACACGCTGAGGTTGTGTTGTAACCAGCAAACCTCAGCCTCATGCATAGCTTTAGCTAGTGGGAGCTTGGAGAGACTGCCCATTTTGAATTAATAATCTTTGTTACATCGAGTGTTATTAGATAACTAAGCTAATCAATTGTAGTGTACTAAGGTAATTAATTTATATACTGATTATAGTGAATATTCTGAATATTTTTAATTAATTCATTTTTAAAATGCCAGTGCTTTTAAACAACTTAATCAACTAAGCTCTACCTCCTTCAAATAACTTCAATCAATTCACTTCTGATTCCTAATTTTTTGCAACACTACTTAATTGTTTGCATAATTTGATTATTTTATTATCTATACATAAATATTGCTTTGTTGGTCTATTTGATACGAAAGTCATTCTAGTGTGTACTCAACTATTTTTCAAGTAGACAAGGTTCTCCTCAATTCACATACAACCCATATACCACACGTTGCCTTTTATTCACATTAAAAATAACAACTATTATATTGTGTGCATGCAAACTCAAAAAAGCTCACCCGGAGTATATAAAACCATCAAGATACTGAGTGGATCAGCTAACAACTCACTGTAAAATATAAAAGTCCACTGGTTTAGAAACATACAACTGTAAACAGAACTATTGTTTTGATTTTTTACCTAACCATCCCTTTGAGAATCTTTTTTTTTGGTTGTTGTTCCCTACGATTTATAGGTTGCTGTGGAAACAGGGTGGCAGCATGACATCAACAATAAAGATTTTCTCCTATAATGTGCATGGTTTGAACAACATCATAAAACATAAGAGAATCCAGAGTCAAATTATTAAACTTAATCCAGACATTATTTTCCTTCAGGAGACCCATATCAGAGATGACAAAGCTCCTCTGTTCAAAACACAAAAATTCCAACAACAATTTCTAGCCAAAGGTTCATCAAAATCTAGAGGATCTGCAATCTTAATTTCTAAGGGGCTTAGTTTTGTGCATCAAAATTCCATGGCTGACCCTAATGGGAGGTTTATATTCACAAAAGGTGTATTGAATAACAGGCCAATCACTTTGGCATCCATATATGCCCCTAATATGGATCAAATCCCATTTCTGGAACAAACTCTACAGAAATTAGATACCTTTAGGTTAGGTGAACTTATAATTGGAGGGGACCTAAACTTTATACTTGGTCATTCAAAAGATAAATCAGATTTTCAACCCACAATTAGCAAGCCCCAAAAAACTGCAACCAAATTGGTTAATATTCTGGCCACACATGATTTAATTGATATTTGGAGGCATATGCACCCTATGGAAAGGGATTATACTTTTTATTCTTCAAGACATGGATCATACACTCGCATTGACTACATTCTTATTACTCATTCTCTAGTGAATGTAATTCAAACATCGAACATTGGCACTCAGTTGTGGTCACTGCTGCACCATAGATATTAGTTGTGAACTGCACCATAGATATTAGTTGTGAACAAAAAATACAACCTCGGTGGACTCTAAATAGTTCTTTATTATTGAATGATGCTATTGTAGCAAAAACTAAACAAAACATTAGTAATTACTTCCTAGAAAATAAGATGGGGGAGGTATCTCCAAACATAATTTGGGATGCCATGAAGCCGGTGGTTTGGGGACAATTAATCTCCTCAGCTTCCTACATTAAAAAGCAGAAACAAAAAAACAGTTAGAAATCCAAAACATGATTTCCTCCTTAGAAACTCAACATAAACAGACAGGCAATCAGAAAATTTATAAACAATTGTTAGCAGAATGAAAGAAATTGGAACTGTTGGAAATGAATCAATTACAAAAAAAACATACTATACTCAAAGCAAAGAGGACGGGCATTCACCTCAAGATCTCTAAATTTTTTATCCAAAAAGATCAAGAAACAGCAACAATCTAGATTAATAAGAGCCTTGAAAAACTCTCAAGGCAAAACATTTTATAACTCTAATTCAATATCTCAAATCTTTTTGGACTTTTACAAAAAGCTTTATGACTCAAAGGCAGAGGACCCAAACATCCCCAAAAAGTTTTTTACAATACACCCTTGGATAAACACCTTATCAGAAACACATAGGAATCAATTGGACAATCCAATCACAAAAGAGGAAGTTTTGCATACTATCAAGGGCTAAAATCAGCCAAAGCACCAGGGCCAGATGGCTTTATGCCTGAATTTTACAAGCAGTTTGCACCGATATTAGCTGGCCCACTATCAGAAATGTGCAACTACATATTATCATCAGGTATTCTATGCCCTTCCTGGAATAGTGCAGATATCATAGTCATCCCCAAACAAGGGAAAGACCCAGCGCAACCTACATCTTATCGTCCCATTTCATTATTGAATACAGATTTTAAGACTTTTACATTGATACTAGCGTACAGGCTCAATACATTCATCTCCTATTACATACATCAAGACCAAGTTGGTTTTATGCCAAAAAGAGACATCACTGAAAACACCCATAAGGCTCTTACACTTCTGAATCACTGTACCATATCTAAAATACCTACCGCTTTCCTGTCATTAGATTTAGAGAAAGCCTTTGACTCAGTGGAAGTCTCTTACCTACAATTACTCCTGCGAAATACAGGCTTTGGGGATAAGTTCTTAACAGCTATTTCGGCTATATACAGAAAACCTACAGCACAAATTAGGATAAATCTCAGCATGACTGACTCCTTCCATTTGAAAAGGGGAATGCGACAAGGCTGCCCTCTCTCCCCCCTTCACTTTGCTTTGTGTATTGAACCCCTAGCTAACTTGATTAGGAATGATAATTCAATAAAAGGCATTGAAATGAATCACAAAACTTTTAAAGTCTCAGTCTTCGCAGACAACATGTTGCTCTTCATAACTCACCCTCTTGGCTCACTGAAACAAATCCACCAACACCTTTCAGAATTCAGCAGGATATCTGGCCTGAAATTAATTGTAACTAAATCATGTATAATTCCACTTAACTTGGATAACCAGACAATATGTGATATCAAAGCCTCTTACTCTTTCTCATGGACTAAAGATTATCTACCATATTTGGGTATGAATCTGCCACTAAGATTCTCTGATATTTATAAGGTCAATCATACCTTGGTAGAAAAAAATATTCAATCAGACATGCAACTTTGGCATCAAATGTCGTGGATGGATAGGCTGAACTTAATTAGGTGTAGCTTGGTGTAGTGGTTAAGTGCATGGACTTTAATCTGGGAGAACCGGCGTTGATTGCCCACTCCTCCACTTGCACCTGCTGATGTGACCTTGGGTCAGTCACAAGCTCTGGCACAGCTGTTCTTGAAAAAGAGCAGTTTCTGTCAGAAGTTCTCTCAGCCCCACCTACCTCACAGGGTGTCTGTTGTGGGGAGGGGAAGGGAAAGGAGTTTGTAAGCTGCTCTGAGATGCCTTTGGGCAGTGAGATGCCTTTGGGTATAAATCCAATCTCCTCCTCCTCCTCCTCCTCCTCCTCTTCTTCTTCTCCTTCTCCTTCTTCTTCTCCTTCTCCTTCTCCTTCTCCTTCTCCTTCTTCTTCTTCTTCTTCTTCTTCTTCTTCTTCTTCTTCTTCTTCTTCTTCTCCTTCTCCTTCTCCTTCTCCTTCTCCTTCTCCTTCATACTTCCCAAATTTATATTCCTCTTCAGGACAATCCCGCTGGCAATCACACCATCCCAAATTATGAAATGGCAGAAATTGCTATTGCAATTCTTTTGGGCCTATAAACATCCAAGAATCAAATGCACCATGCTCTATAGGACCTCAGAAAGAGGAGGAACTAGCTTCCCCAATTTACAACTCTACTACAAAGCCATTCATCTATCACAGGTAGTCAAATTATTACATTCTCCCGCTGATTCTGATCAAGTGAGCATGGCTAATTACTACTCTACACCCTTTGAGGTACAGGAGATCATACGGCAAGCATCTTCATGCAGACCAAAAATTCTCAGATCTAACCCACTGTTCTCTGCCTTGCTATCTACATGCGATAGATTGAGATCCAAATTATTACTGCCAATTTCGAGACATCAGACATTCATAAACCAATTTTGGTTTCTCCCTGGTCTTAAAAATCCAGAGTTTGATATTTGGAAGGAAGCCAAACTGTGAATGCTTCAGGATCTCAGCTTAAGATGTATGCTCATACCAAAAGCTAACCTGGAAGCTAAGATAAAACATACAATCCCTTGTATTCAATATTTCCAGATAACCCATATGTGTTCACATATTAAGCTCAATTCAGTATTACAGCAACCTTTCACAGCTTTAGAATCTGTGATCAGGATTGCTGGTGTACAACAACGAGGACTGATCTCCAAACTCTACAAAATATTAATATCACTGGATAGTATTGGACTCCTAACTTACCAGAATCTCTGGCATAGAAAATGCAACATTGTCAGAGACAGAGTGGAATAGCATATGGTCTTTTCTACCATTTAAATCCAACATCATCTCCATGAAGCTCCAATCCTTTAAGATACTAGCTCATTGGTATCTCACCCCACACAAATTGGCACAAATATCCTCAAATTATAACCCAAAATGTTGGAAGAATTGTGGAAACCTAGACAGTTATGTACACTGTTGGGTGGAATGCCCAAAAATACTATCATTCTGGGAGGCAGTATTAAAACAAATCAAATCTGTTAACAATATAGAAATCCTTCCCACACCAGAACACTTATTTTTGAACAGATGGGCAGTTCATGGCTCTGCTGCTGCAACTAAAGAACGGGTCTCCCTAATGCTTTTTGCAGCCAAGACTGTCATTGCCACACACTGGAAAACGACAATGACACCCACTCTTACACAATGGCGCAATAAGTTGTGGGATTTATATATCGTGGCAAAACTCTCGGATAATCTTATGCGTTTTGACAGAATACCTGCCCACTCCTCTTTTATAGCAACCTGGTTACCTCTCTTAGAGTACTTAATTAATCACACTGATACTCCCAAAGTGATGGATGATTTGTGTCTGTGGTAAATGAATACTTGTGCTCCATGACGTTGTTTTTGTGGCATATGCACATGCTAGTCTTTCTTTAAACTGCATAGTCAATATCAAACGTTATACAATCTATTGAAGAACTATTCACTGCTTTCAGTAGGAAATACCAGCCTAAATATTAAAGTTTATTACTTACCTGTTTATGTAATGCTAAGATAACTGTAATCTGTGTACATTTGATGTTTGACAGTTTATTTTTTCTTGTTCTAATTGAAAATTAATAAAATATATTGTTAAAAATAATACAAAAAGAATTGCCTCTCTTCCACGAATGAAAAATTGCCTTTGGTTTTAACCTGTACCCCGTATTACTATGTCCACACATTTTGCCAAGTGTTGAAAAGCAGTTACTCATCTAAGGCCAACCAGCGGGTGCATGGTGTGAAGAAATGTGTTTTTTTCTTTGGAGGTTTGAAATGAGCAAAACCTTCACTTCATGTTTTTAGAAGTCTTTTCCCCCCTCTCTGGGCAGACAACAGGTGGAAGGAGGGGAAGTCAGTTCAATTGGTTTCCAGACTTACTGTCGCAGAATTCGGGATTGGATTGAGCCCCAATCCCCTGCTAAACCTGTTACTTGAATAATTTCTATAGTATTTAGCCTCTATTGTTGAATCTTTGGTTTGGTTTCCCAGTGTCAGAAGCCCTAACTTAGTCAGCCAAACACCAGGTCTTGTTGTGGTAAGCAAGAATAGTGTTTATTGTTAAGCTGCAATGGAAAGGTTACTGGAGCAGATACATTGTTCAGAATAACTTGGTTACACAAAGCAAGCAGTTATACTGGAAAGGGGGTGAATGGGGACCCCCCTCTCCACCAATCAGGGATTAACATGCGGATGGGAATCGAAAGTTACTACACTAATGAATTTCCCACTGCCCCCATTATTCTCAGGCAAGCTGCAACTTTGAAAGCGATAGGAAGCGCAGAGCCTGTCTCCTCCAAGGTCAGAATGTTAGGTCTACCCGAGATAGAGCCTGCCAGACTCACATTCCACCAGGTGCATAAATCTACACCCCCACGATCCCAACCTCCCGCCCTCCACGCTGCAATGGCGCCCATAGCCCGTCCTCCCCCCCCCTTCTCCATCCATCATGGCAGGACTACCTGACACCCAGGAGGTTTCAGGACTATGCTGGTGCTATGGCCTTCTGGTACTGATAGCTTATGGAATCATAGAATCACAGAGTTGGGAGGGGCCATATAGGCCATCTAGCTAAACCCCTGCTCAATGCAGGATCAGCCTAGAGTATCCCTGACAAATGTTTGTCCAGCTGCTGCTTAAAGACTGCCAGTAAGGGGGAGCTCACCACCACCCTAGGCAGCTGATTCCACTGTTGAACAACTCTTACTGTAAAAACAGTTTTTCTTAATATCCAGCCAGTACCTTCCCACCCTTAATTTATTTCAGTGTCCTCTTCTCCAGACTAAACATCCCCAAGTCCCTCAGCTTTTCCTCATAGGGCTTGGTCTGTACATGAATTTTGCCTTAGAGGATGTTTATACATTCCAGGAGTTGGTGGTGTCACTATAAGAATAAAAATAAGAATATAAGAATAAGGAGGGGGGGAAGGTATATTAAACTAGCTTCCTTGACTCTCCTTGACTTTCTGTGAGCTTTCTGACCCCAGAGACAGAGAAGGGGAGGGATTTGGGTAAGTACATTCAGTCAGTTCTAGTTTGGCCTGCGTCACATTTACGGTAGTCTTATGTGATAGGTATGTCAGTAGGTATATTAGCAGCTATAGGTTCAAGAAAGATATATACCTCTGGGTTACTAATGGTAGGGGCAGCTTCATCAATGCCCAGGGGACTTGTTGTCAGTAGCCAGAATATATCCCTTATTTGTCTGAGTGTACACTGTATTGAACTAAGAATTATGAGTCAATTTTGTATGCTACATACCAGATGCTTCTATGTTTGGAAGGTTTTACATTTTGGGTTTGAAGTTCAATAAATAAGAGGTTTTTTAAAACAACAACAACAACCCTATCTTTCTTTCTTGATGCAATTGGGATCCCTGCCAGTTTCTCTCCCTCCCCAATGAACATAGCAGGTATGAGAGTCCATGAAAAGGTTCCTGCACCCCTAATTTCTCCATCACTAACTTCAGCCCACCTTCATACAAATGCTAATGGGTCTAGACAATGGGATAGCCAAGCCCCCCCCCCTTCAAGCAGGGAACAGAGGTTTGGAGGAATTAAATGCTAAAGAGTAGGGATGAACACAAACCAGACCGTGGATCAAATTTTTCTGTGAACCAGGGCCCGGTTCATGGTTTGTTTGTCTGGTCCGTGCCCTCCCGCTTACCATGGATCACCCACAGATCACGCCCAGGGTTTTTTGGGGGGTTCATTTGGTCCATGAGCAGTCCATGGAAGTCGACTCAAAAGGCATTTAAGTGCCTTCTGAGTCCACTTCCGCATCGTACCACTGAAGTGGCATGACACAAGAAAGTTCAGAAGGCATTTAAATTTGTGATCAGGAGTCAACTCAGAAGACTGGAAGTTGACTCAGAAGACATTTAAATGTCTTTTGAGCTCCCTCATATCATGCCACAGCAGCAGCATGATGCAGAAGTGGACTCAGAAGGCATTTAAATGCTTTCTGAGTTGACTTCTGTATGGTGTCACCACAGTGGTGGTGGCAGAGGGCTCACAAAAGTAATTTAAAGGGATGTGTTCCCTTTAAATGGCTTTTGTAAGTCACCCCATCATGAACCTCACAAACCATGTGTGTGGACGTTTTCTTTTTAATAAATACTCTGTTCTCTGTACCACATAGACCTCCACCATCTTGAACATGCTATTTTAAGAGGGGTGCTCAGGGGTATGGCAGGCAGTTGGCAAGTGGCTGTTCCTCCAAGGGTGCACGAGGCAGTAAATTGTCCCCATGGTGACCAGATGCTGTGCAGCAAGAGACACAGAGGCAAGGCCTCAGAACTTGGAAGGGAAGCTGGGAGTCCTGACCCTGACTTTCCCAATGGGCAATTCCTTACAATGCTATTTTGACTTGTAGCATAATGGTTAAGAACATTTTGTAGTGTCAACTCATTTCCTTGCATTCTCAGATTAAGAGATTGGTCAAAAGGTCAACAGCATGGCTGTGTGAGCCATGGCCCAAAGAGCTCCCATCTAACACAGTTCAACAAAATCTAGTGGTGAGTATGTAAATCCAGTAGGTAGAAGCATTAGGTTCCCAAATTACCAGTTTCAGTTGCCTTTTCACTTCTCTTATCACTCTTCTCATCAGAGGGAGATACCAATAATTGTGAACTTTTCAGCTATAGGCCAGTATACTCTTTTTTAAAATGAAAAGAAAAAGCAAAGGGGAAGCAGAGAGGTTGCCTTTCTGCATCTTCAATTCTCTAGTGTTCTGTGAAGCTACCTGTCTATATTATCTTTAATTTCCTGTACTTAGTGTATTGGAACCTTTTTATAAGCCCACTCTCATGGTACTTAATGAAAAATTGAAAATTTACCGCTAATGAAGGTCTTTGAGCAGCCTCTCTTAATTCCATGCCTAAGGATTTGCAGGTTCAGCCAAAAACAATACTTCCATTTAAAGAGTCTCCATACCAGCAGAAAAAGGCATCTTAAATCCATGCTTGCTGGTGCTCTCCAAGAATTTCCTTAAGATGAAGGTTGAAGTCTTAAGAACACTTGTGAGGAAGGAAGTTCAACTGAAGCCTAACTTGGAAGAAGTGTGCCTACTTTTGCACTTTAAATCAAACAGATATAGCAAAGACAGTCAAGACCTTTGTATCTTCCAGCCATGTGAAGAATTTCCATGTAATAGTAAACATGCTGCAAACACAAAAATTCCCTCTTCTACATAATTCTGTTTTGGGAGATCAGTGGTTGTGGGCCCACTGACTGCTAGGAACATGTTTGTGTTTACAGAATGCAAGCTTCATGCCCTAGTATTCTGTTGATGTAAAACATGTTTAGCAGTACTGTAAAAGTCTTGGGTATTGTAACAAGAAATCTCCCACTCAGGCTACTAACAATATTTACATCTACACCATTAGCTTTAAGAGAGACAGTCACATATGCAATGATAGTACTGTACATATTCAGCATTACAGCAAATTGTAAGCAATCAGCTTCTGCTTTGTGCCTTATAAGGAAATGTATGTAAATTCTGTTTTATTTAACTTTTATTGATATTACAAAGAAGTTACAATTCTTACAATGTTTAAAATGCAATACAATTATGAAGCTAGGGAATAATTACAAAAATATATAAGTAAAATTAATATCAGCACAGTGAGTGCATTGAAATATATAGGCATACATAGTATTTGGTTCCACAGTAAATAATAATCATAACAGGTAAATTAGATTACAGAATTCAGAGATATTCTAATTACTAAACTTTATGACTTTATAAATTGAATGGCGCAGACTGCAGAAAATTCTGGGATATGAATGATTCGACTCTACACCAGCTCAAGAAAGATAGAGAAGAGGGAAAGGGTGGAAAGAGGTAAGTAAGAAATTAAAGAGAAAGTAATTGTTGGTAGGTCAGGTTTGGAGGTGAGAGGTCTTGCATAAAGACATATTTGAGGAAGGGGAACCATTTCTCAACAAGCGAGGTTTTTCTGGGGTAGGTATCTGATTGGAGCAGTCAATCCATCATTTTTTCAATTACCAGATGTTCCCATATCTTGGTGTACAAGTTGGTTAAGGAGGGCAATGTCTGGGACTTCTAACGTATCTTTGCAGTTGCTAGCAGGCTGTGGATGAGTTCCCATTTGATTTTGGGAATCAAAACTGTGTTTGTTGATTGGATTAAGTACACCCTGATGTAATGGATTATATAATCTTTGTTCAGATTACATTCAGGGTCCTCCTCTGAGCAGTGAGTCAGGGGCCCATGAACACGTAAAATAAAACTTTTTTACTTCTCCAGTATTATGTTTTAGTGTTAGGGAGAGCAGCGCTGGCCCCAGGTGTCTGGGCGCCATAGGCAGGACTGCCTGGGGTGCCCACCCCACCGGGGATGCCAACCTCCCGGTGGGGCCTGGAGATGGCCCAGTGCCTAGGAGAGCTGAGGAAGGGGCGGGCTTAGAAGCCCCCCCCTTTCCTCCCAGGCGGCACGACTCTCCCAGGTGCCTCGCAGCCGCGAGGCACCTGGGACAGCCAGGGAAGGGGCGGGCTTAGAAGCCCCCCTTCCCTCCCAGGGGTGGCGCACGTGGCTCTCCCGGGTGCCTCGCAGCCGCGAGGCACCCAGGAAAGCCGGGGCTGCCAGCATTGGGGGGCTCGGGGGCCTTTTTACGGGGGTGGGGTGGGGGGCATTTTGGTGCCCCTGCAGGGCCGGCGCCCTAGGCGAGCACCTAGCTCGCCTAGTGGGCGAGCCGGCCCTGAGAGAGAGTAAGTTGTTTCCAGGTTCAGCCTTGAGGGTAACCAATGTAGGCTGGAATTTTCAGAACAGTATCTGGCAATTCACATGAAAAACAGGATGTTTCTTCACGGGGGATGAGCTCTGTATAACAAATAACTTTTTGCCTTCTATGGCTGAACAAGCTTTGGTCAGTTTCATATCATATTCCTAGCTCAGGGTTGTATTTCTCCAGACTGGCATGACCACTGCAGTACTAAGCAGAGCCACACCATTCTAAGCCCATTGACTTCAATGGATTTAGAAGGATTAGACAGTGTTATCGATGCAACGAATATGAAATTGAGCAAACTCTGGAGGACAACAGAAGATGGCCTGGCGTGATGTAGTCCATGAGGTTGCAAAGAGTCAGACTTGACTGTGCAACTGAACAACAAAAACTTTGGCTCAGGATGCCACTCAAAGAGAATGCAGTCCAAGTGCAATCTTAAGCAGATCTACTCAGAATCCTACTGAAATCTTCTCAGTGGGGCTTCCTCCCAGGGATTGCACTGTTAATTTGTTCTTTTAAAAAGAAAATGTACCAGCAGTCTTCATCTTCAGTATACTTCTGGGTGGGCACTCTTAGGCTGAGTTCAGACTAGCCATTTGAAGCGTGAGGAAGTCATGGCAAAAAAGACCTGGAACAATGTGTTCTGGGTTTTCCCAGTCACCCTGCGCAGACTGATGCAGGAGCATACTGGGGAGGAGGTGCAAGGGAGCATTCACACTGTTGGCCCGCTCCGGTAGAGGCGCTGCTGTAAGGCATGGCTTTCTTTTGGGTAATCCAGAGATATGTACATATGCACATAAGTGCATAAGCGCACAAGCAAAAATTGCAGCTTTTAGCATTCACACTTTGTTGGTGTGGGATGGACGCAGGATAATTGCACTTTCCAGGGTTTCATACCACTTTCACCTGGTATCTTTTAGACTCGGGAGGGAAGCGTTTCAAGACGGGTTGAGTACGGCTGGGGAACGCTGGACAGATGTGCCTGTGTGAACGACCCCTTTAAACCATTTGTGAAACGTTTCTGAAACATGCCTATCTCAGGGCAAACTGCCCGTCTGAACTCAGCCTTAGTTTATTAGTTTAGGAAGAACGGCTGAGTTAAAAACCTGAAGTGAAATTAACCAAAGCTTTCTTTGCCATGTAAGTGGACACTTTCACAATATCTGGAAAGGACAGGAAAGGAAAGGGTCCTGGATGCTAAGAACAAAGAACAGGAGAGGAAAGAGTGCTGCCAACTTCAAATGTGCAAAACTAGCAGATAGAACGTAGCTTTTAAAAGAGGCATCACGTAATGCACTGGAACATACTAATCAAACATGCTGGATCAGCTGTTAAGTGGCTGCCATGTTATACACTGCACAGAAGCAAAACTTCTTAGAATAATATTTCTTAGGAGTAAATCTCATAAACAGGTTCACCTCAATAAAAGATTAACATTTTGATCGAGGCAAGTTTAAATGTCAATTGCAACTTTAGTGAACTTATAAACTTTTCTGTGCTATTTCTGTATACCACACGCATACAGAGGTTTTAAAACTATTTAAATTATTGAGTTCATTTCTAATGTCTCCAATCTCAGTTCTACATCTACCAAACAGGAGCCCTAGCCAAATCTTCCAGAACCATTCCCTTTACTGCTTTAAAGTTTCCTTGAGTTAAAATGTGCAGGAAGGAATAAAGGCAGCATCTTCAACATAATACTGAGGGAAAATGGCACCCGTAACACCTCATTTATTTTGGAAATGCGAATGTTTCCAGTTTCTGCACAACAAGATGGAAGACGGGCTTCTTCCTAACGGCTTCTCCTGGAAATACATGAATATTAATAGTCTGGCTAATGAACCAAAAAAAAGCCCAAGCCCTGACACTGTGTGATATGTGTAACCTTTGTGGAGTGCTTGTTGGATTGGTAATCTTTCTGCTTTGTCTAATTCATAGGCATATTTTTCTTCCTATCATTTGTTTTAGTGCATTAAGTTAAAGTGCTTCTGTGGGGGATTCACTTGATTAATGACTAATTTCCATCATGTGTGCACTCAAGAGGAGCCTGCCATCATAGTGTTGGTGTGGAAATAAATCATATTAAAAGTCTTAAACCGCATGATGGAGGGTATTTGTGCTTTCTAAAGCAGTAAACAGATAAGCATATATGCAAGAGAAAGGAAGATGCATCCTTTGACTGTAGTATTTTGAAAGCTTCATCAGATATGGTGATGCATGTCGCTGCCCATATTTGTCCCCCACATCCCTGGCTTAGAGTACAATATACCGGTCTAGTGGCTACCAGAGTAGAGGGGGACCTCCGACTTTTGTGTCGATGCAGGGGAACCAAGGATAGGGCTGCCAGGAGGCCTTGAAAAAACTATTCTCTCCAATTGAAAGAGGCTTAATGGAATGTTATTTGCTAAGTGATGCCATCCATGTCACGAAGAGCTTCAATATTTTTCTCCAGAGTTGCTGGCAACGCTACTGGTAAAGGACTAATTAGTTAATTTTTCCTCTGCCCTTCCTCTAAAGAGCTGAAGGCAGGGCACTGCACATTGTTTTTCCCTCCTCAAATTTTTTAGGTAAGTATGGCTGAGGGAAAGTCTCTGGCTCAAGGTCATTCAGTGAGCTTCATGGCTGACTGTACATTTGCACCTGGGTTTCCCAAATCCTAGTCTAATACCCTAATCACTGCATCATGCTGACAGACATTTTATGGTGAGAGATGACTTTCCAATTTCCCGGGGGGGGGGTGGCTAATGCCAGTTCCTGTCCTCAAACTCACAGAGAGACCCAAACACTCTCATTTTTGATAGAATGACACCCCTCCCTTCCTCCACCTGGCTGTGGTGCATCCTACATGAAGCAGGGTGATTCAGCACATGCAAGCCAATGCCAGTGGTTCACAACCACCAACTCACACAGCAGAACCAGATTTCAGCACATTTCCAGGCTACAAAGATCAGTTTCCATGGAGAAAATGGATGTTCTGGAAGGTGGACTCTATGGCATTGTACCCCACTGAGGCCCCTCTCTCCAAGCTCCATCAGGAAGCAAGCTAGAAAGACAGCAAGAAAGAAAGATGAAGAAAGCAAGAAAGAAAGAAAGAAAGAAAGAAAGAAAGAAAGAAAGAAAGAAAGAGAGAGAGAGAGAGAGAGAGAGAGAGAGAGAGAGAGAGAGAGAGAGAGAGAGAGAGAGAGAGAGAGAGAGAGAGAGAGAGAGAGAGAGAGAGAGAGAAAGAAAGAAAGAAAGAAAGAAAGAAAGAAAGAAAGAAAGAAAGAAAGAAAGAAAGAAAGAAAGAAAGAAAGAAAGAAAGAAAGAAAGAAAGAAAGAAAGGAAGGAAGGAAGGAAGGAAGGAAGGAAGGAAGGAAGGAAGGAAGGAAGGAAGGAAGGAAGGAAGGAAGAGAGAGAGAGAGAGAGAGAGAGAGAGAGAGTCAGGCTGCAAAGGAAGCAGCCTGGAGTGGGGGTGGGGGGAAGCAGCTCCCAAGCCTCTCCTCGCTTCCAGCTCTCACACACCTCGACAGAAAGAGAAAGAAAAGACAAAAGGAGAAAAAGACTGAAGAGAGAGAGAGAGAGAGTCCCCCCCCCATGCTGACTGCAGGAGAAAGAGAGCCCCAGGATCTTCTGTGCTGCTGGAACAATGTGCTCCCTGCACAGAAGCTCCTGGGATTTGCTTTCTCCTGCAGCCCAGTTGAAACCGCAGGAGAGCCACTCTCTACTGATGGTGCTGGCAATGGGAGGCCACAGAGGAGTGCCGGCCAGCCGGGTCGCCAGCCCAAGGCTCCCTGACCTCCCCCACCTCCATTCTTAAAGACCTCTCCTCCCCAACCTCCCTCCTTCCCACCAACTGGCCCACAGGCACATGCTGATTCTGGCTCTGCTGTCTCCCCCTCCTGGATAGCTGGGTGCAGCAGCGTCCGTGGGAAGGTGGCTTGGGTTTTGTCAGCGGTGGTGGCAGCTCTGAAATTGCTCCATTCTGCTGGAAGGTGGGCGGCTGCTTTATAGTTAGTGCAAGTGGGGGAGAAACCCACTACCCCTGCGCTGAGAGGGAAAATGGTGTGCTCAAGCTGGGCATTGGAAATCAGTGTGCTCATAACTCAGCTTGGAGGGAACACTGGCTGGCACTGGTTGCCCCGGGGGGAGGATCAGTCCCCCCTGGAGAATTTCAGAAAGGGCCTCAGCCCCTGAGGCCCCTCCCCAGTTGACATCTATGGTGATGACCATTATCTTGCCCACATGCTCAAAATCCATGAAGATGAAAGGAACTACAGAATATGGATGTAAGCTGTTTAAGGTTTAAAGGGGCCTGTATCCTTTGAAATCAGTTCAAGGGTATCTATATTAGTTTGTGTGGTTTGTGGAGCACAATAGCAATCTGTAGAGCACAACTCATGTTTAAGTAATGACAGTATCAAATAACCAGGAAAATGGTTGAGGGAACTTGTGCAGTTTGGGTAGTTTTGAAAATCCTATCCATGGTGGTGAGAACAGTCACACCCAGAACCTGGGAAGGACTCAAGTCACAATCTCAGTACCGCATGAGTGCAGCTACTAAAGGAAAGGGATTACAGGACTCCCCTTACCTGCATTTCCACTGGGTTTACCAAGCTAACAAATGCTGATTATCAAAGGTTGATATAAAAAAAATACATGGGAGTGGACCACAAAGATGTCTCATCTATTGCACTGCAAAACGCTCTTCTGGGTTATCCAAGTATATACATAGACAGAGGTTTGTGAATGGGAATGATGTGGCAGATAACAGATGCAAAAAGAGAAGCTATACAATGTCATCAGCTCCTGCTTCTTATCAATTAAACAATTAAACACAACTAAGGGAAAATAATATTTCGTGTATGTGTTCTAAGTGCTTTGTAAGTAGTGTCTCAACAATCCATGTAAACCGCTTTCTAAAGTGGATCACTGTTGTTATCCCCATTTTGTGCATGGGAATACAGAAATAGTGGTTTCCCTACAGCCATCTAGGATGTTCATGATCAGATGAGACTTGAACCAGGGACTTCCTGGTTCACATCTTACTTTCTTAGCTAGCTTACTCCTGCTTTCAAAAGCCCCTGTTGGTTTCAGGATCTGCCTCTAGGGGACAGTGTGGTACAGGGGATGGAGTATTTGGTGCAGGCTGGATAGATCCAGGTAGAGCAAGACATGTGAGGTGGTCTGGTACTCCCATCTCTTTAAGGACTTGCCATAATTTGTTGTGATCCACACAATCAAAGCCTTTAGTGTAGTCAGTGAAGCAGAAATAGATATTTTTCTGGTACTCTCTTGCTTTCTCTGTAATCCAGCAAATGTTGGCAATTTGATCTCTAGTTTCTCTACTTCTTTGAAACCCAGCTTGTACTTCTGGCAGTTCTCTATCCATGTACTACTGAAGCCTAGCTTGTAGGATCTTGACCATGACCTTGCTAGCATGTGAAATGAGTGCAATTGTGTAATAGTTTGAAGATTCCTTGGCCTTGCCCTTCTTTGGGATTGGGATGTAAACTGACTTTTTCCAATCCTGTGACCACTATTGCATTTTCCAAATTTGCCGGCATATTGAGTGCAGCATGAAGGGAGCACTCACTGGAGAAGACCCTGATGCTGGGAAAGATTGCAGGTAAAAGAAGAAGGGGATGACAAAGATGAGATGGTTACAGCGTTATTGATGCAATGAATATGAAATTAAGAAAACTCCGGAGGACTATGGAAGACAGGAGGGCCTGGAGTGATGTGGTCCATGGGGTCTCGAAGAGTCGGACTTGACTGTGTGACTGAACAACAACAGTAACAAAAAGAGCAAGACAAATCTGCTCAACCCTGTACTTCAAGGCAGCTCTCTGCCATGAACACTGGTGTTTCCCATAACAAACATAACAAGTGTGTATGACATCCTTAAGTGCTAGTACACATGGGTCAGTCACAATGCATTAAATTCAGGCAGAATGTTATTAAGATTCTAATACATTTGAAGGCTGATAGGTGCAGCAGCCATTTCAGACCTTTTTTCCTTTGAATTCATTTTGCAAAAAAACATAGCAACATTGTTCTGTGAAGAGATTGTTTTGTATCTCCCCCCTCCCTGCACACACAGTCACACTCCAGTTGCCAACATTCTGCTTTAAAACAGACTCCTGTGCCTTTCGTAGAAATTGAACAGGTAACAGCTTCCCTGTCATTGCATCTACATGCTGAAAAAAGCTTTGCCTAAAGACCAGCCATAAGGGTTTGTTTGTTTTTTAATGACCATTCATCATGTTTTCTCCCATTTCAACTAAGAAGAAGAGAAGAAGAGATTGGATTTATACCCCGCCTTTCACTACCCAAGAGAGTCTCAGAGCAGCTTACAATCTCCTTTCCCTTCCCCTCCCCACAACAAACACCCTGTGAGGTAGGTGGGGCTGAGAGAGCTCTGACGGAAACTGCTCTTTTTCAAGGACAGCTCTTTGTCAGAACTATGGCTTGCCCAAGGTCATCCAGCCAGGTGCAAGTGGAGGAGTGGGGAATCAAACCCGGTTCTCCCAGATTAGAGTCCGCGCACTTAACCACGACAACAAACTTAACCACTACACCAAATGAATGGTCTGTTCTTCTTTTGTTGTGGCTTTGCTACTCCCTTCTGTTTAATGGCAAGATAGATTTAGGGAGGGTTAGTTCCAGGTTTCTGGGGAAAATGCCCAGTGGCCCCCGCCCAGCTTCTTCCCTCCACCAGGCTTCTTGCTCACACCTTGGCTGATTTCCCACTACAGCTGCCTCAGTGTTGTGCCGCCGTTTGCCCCGACACTATTGGTCAATTTCACACCCGAAGCCGCGGGGCTGCATTTTGACCCGTGGCTTTGCCCGATTCCCCCGCAGTTTCGTGATCCTGTTTTTTGAGGATCACAAAACTGCGGGGAAATCGGGCGAAGCCGCGGGTCAAATGCAGTCCCGCAGCTTTGGGTGTGAAATTGACCCTTGCTTTGAAGTTACCACATGTGTGCCCCCCACCTGCCTGACCTTCTCCCATCTGCTCAGGAGCCCTCCCACTCCCTATACTCCCTTTCCCAATGCTGCTGTGCATTGTTCACTCTTCCTATCCAAACTATATTCGGAAGTCTATGTAGCTGGCACAGTACACATGGGCAGAGCTCTTTTTGTTGCAGGAACTCCATTGCATATTAGGCGACACACCCCTAATGTAGCCAATCCTCCAAGAGCTTAGAGTAGCCCCTGTAAGAAGAGCTCTGTAAACTCTTGGAGGATTGACTCCATTGGGGTGTGTCGCCTAATATGCAAAGGAGTCCCTGCTGCAAAAAGAGCCCTGGATGCACAAATGTTCACAAGGGAGCAGCTATGGCAGGGGTGGCCAAACTGCAGCTCGGGAGACATGTGTGGCTCTTTCACACAGTCTAATTTAATGTTAATAAAAAGCAAATTTGCATATTTTCCAGTAAAAAACGTGTGTGTGATATTTGTTCATGTCTTGCGGCTCTCAAATAGCTGACATTTGTTCTGTGCAGCTGCTACGTTAAGTAAGTTTGGCCACCCCTGAGCTATGGCAAGGGCGAGCAGCAGTGTTCCCTCTAAGCTGAGTTGGTGTGAGCTGGCTCACAGTTTTCTAGCCTCCAGCTCACAGAGTTTTGTTTTAGCTCAGGAAAAGATGACTCCAGAGCAAACTAATTTATGCAGTAGCCAAATCACTTGCTCACAACTTTAACGCCACTAGCTCACAAAGTAGAATTTTTGCTCACAAGACTCCACAGCTTAGAGGGAACATGGGTGAGCAGGCTGGTGTCAGAGCAGGGACATGGGTGGGGATCAGCAGAAGTGGGCACTGTCAGAAACGCTGGGCCCTAGCAGCTGCCTCACCTCATTATATCCCGGTGCCACCCCCTGCTTTAGGAACAGTTCTCTGTTGACCTAGCATACCAAATAGCATATAAGCCCTGTCAGAAAAGAAACTGGCACTACTAAAGAAGAAGAGATTGGATTTATACCCTGCCCTCCACTTGGAGTCTCAGAGCAGCTTACAATCTCCTTCCCTTCCTCTCCCCACAACAGACACCCTGTGAGGTAGGTGGGGCTGAGAGAGCTCTTTTGAGAACTGCTCATGAGAGAACAGCTCTGAGAACTTTGAATGACCCAAGGTCACCCGGCAGCTTCATGTGGAGGAGTGGGGAAATCAAGCCCAGTTCTCCAGATTAGAGTCCCCCACTCTTAACCACTACATCAGACTAAACCCAGTTCCCATCCTTTCCTCACTTCATGTGCACTCCTAAAGCTGCTTTTCTGGGAGTAAGCCTTATTGAACAACATGGGACTTATTTCTGAGCCGTCCTGTTTAGGATTGCTCCTTTCCAGTGGTATAAGGAAATAGCATTTTATTGCACAAACCAGATTTCAGGAGATACCTGAGCATCAAAGTGAAGGCTTGGCAAATAAAACAAAAATCTATAAAAGACAAATTTTAAGTTTTGACCTTACAAAAGCCACTTGGGATGTTGCTCTTCACAAATAACCTTTGGGATTGAATCTCAAAGATTGGA
Organism: Gekko gecko; assembly: GCA_029375565.1. Classification (NCBI taxonomy): domain Eukaryota; kingdom Metazoa; phylum Chordata; class Lepidosauria; order Squamata; family Gekkonidae; genus Gekko; species Gekko gecko. Next base: position 77,545,939 of record JAPDNY010000003.1, on the reverse strand, counting down.
TGAAAAATACAGTGTTGATGTTTAATTACCAGGGGATTGAGAACAAGTGTGTGCCTGGAAACTATCCACCATTCTCCGGGCTCATGACCTGGATATAGTTGTGGAGTTTTTTCTCCCCCCCCTTTTTTTAAAGTAGGCGGGTGATTGAGCAAGTCATGAAGGAGAAAATGCTTTGTAAACACATTAATACCAAAGGAGGTAATTTAAAATCTGAGTGTTATTTCATCAGAAGCAAAATTTACTGAGCCAATTGATTCCTACTTGTCTAAGACACCATTTTTCACATACCGTTCACAAAATAAAATCAATTTATTTTCCTTTAGGCTTTCCTTGCATTAGGATATAACTTTGTAAAACAACAGCAGCAGATCTCTTTCAGTGCTACTTAATATCCCAGAGATATTTTCCTATGACTTAGACATTACGTCGTCAAAGACTACATTTGCATTTACTGGCTGAGCATCAATATTGGCAAACTTGCTCCTTAGCATCCTATTTCCTCTCTTTCCCCCCAAGCAATACTCATGGCTGTTGCCTCTCAGGACTACATTATGAGTCGAAAGCACCTGCCAATGTTGCAAGCTAGGCTGGATCCTGCTAACTTCAAACTCTACTGGATCAAAGCACTCTCCGAAGCGCAGCAGGATTCCCTTCTGTCTGCTTATGTAATGCCTGTCTGCCTAAGATGGAGGAATGGACTGGGAGGCCAAAACAACTCTGCAAAAGGCCCCATCCCCCCCTCCATCACAGCCCTCTTGCCACTATGCCTTCTTCAACTGACAGAGGGCCTAAGATCCAGCTGGAAGGAAAGCAGGTCCCTTCATGCTCCTCCACTGTAGCCACATTTCACTCAGGTAATCCTGAGGTGAATTCAAGCATCACTGTGATCAATGCTCCCTCTAAGCTGTGGATTCTTGTGAGCAAAAATTCTACTTTGTGAGCTCCTGGCATTAAAGTTGTGCGTGAGTGATCTGGCTACTGCATACATTAGTTTGCTCTGGAGTCATCCTTCCTAAGACAAAAATGTGTGAGCCGGAGGCTAAAAAACTATGGGTTAGCTCACACTAACTCATCTTAGAGGGAACACTGACTGTGATTCTTTTCACCAGCTCCAGCAGGGCTATGAAACAAGGTGGCCCTCAAGCGCAGAGGCCCATCAGGATTTCCTCCAGTAAAACAAAGAGCCAATCTACCTCTGCTAAAAGGAGCCTGGTCTCCCTCCTACATATTAGCTTTGTTAAAAAATAATGAGAATGAACATTACACTTACAAAACACACTAGAATTGCATGTATACATTTTGGCTGACCTGCTCCACATAAATTTCACTCCGTTTACTGAGGATCACTTCATTCACCCCAGTCATAGCACTACCTAGGGCTTCGAACCAGTCCAGCCCTAAAAGTCTGGACCTGCGCCCTTCAGCAACCAAGAGGCTCAGTGTTCCTCTGACCTCCCTAAATGACACTGCACCTGCCATGGGAATGCGTCAACCTAGAAATCGGTAAGGTGGATGGGACTGCTTGTCAAACGGCGATGGCTCCTCATAGGAAACAGCCGCTGCAGTGTCTCCATTGAGATGATGGTCATTGCCAACCTGGAGTTGACCTCCATCTCACACGGCTCTCCGTCCAGCAGGACCGTCACCTTGATCTTCTTCTTTGTCCACATTCCAGTGTTCAAGATAGTCGTGGGACAGGAACAGCATGAAGTCTCATGGCTTTCCGCTGGCTTTGGATGACTCTCGTCTTGCGCTCTCCGGTTCTGCCTTGGGGACAATGGAGGTGACTTTTTCTTTGGAGCAGCCCGGCATACTTGGGCCAAGTGGCCCCGCTTGTTGCAGTTTCAACACTTTAGGTTTCAGGCCCAACAGTGGTTGTAGTCGTGATTTCCGCCACAGCCTGCACAGGCTCGCCTTGGTGCTGTCTTCTTGCTACGTTGCTTAGGCCTCGTCACCCTGGTCTTGTGGATGTCCCCTAGTTCACCCTCAGAGTCACTTACAGACTCATGGTGCACTGTCTTCTTGGATTGAAGACTGGAAGGACAGGTCGGCTGCTGCACCTCCTTAGTCGACCACTTGGCAGCTTCGGCTGTGATAGCTTCAGCGAAGGCCATGGCATAGGACAGCTCTGTCTTTGCAAATAATCTTTGCTGCAGCCTCTCATCCCTCAGGCCACACACCAGCCGGTTGAGCAATGCTGCCTCTAGGTCAGGGAAGTTGCATGTTCTTGCGGCTTTCCATAGTGCTGTAACGTAGTCGGTCACCGACTCACTTGCCCCTTGGTTTCTTTTGTAAAAAGCATGATGGCAGGCTATTTGAGGGGGCTTAGAGAAAAAGTGGTTTTGAAGTTTCCTCTTAATGTCAAGAAGATTGTCTGAGGGTGCCATGAGGGATCGAGCTGAGGAGCATTGCTGTCTTTGTGGCTTCTTCGTCAATCTGGTTAGCCCACAGGTGGAACTCAAACTGGGTAATGTATGAGTCCCAGTCCTCCAGCTCTGACTGGAATGCCTTGAACCTCATGCTGGCTGCCATCCTCATACCCAGCACCAGCAGTGGGTTGGCAGGGTGAAGGTTTACGGTGGCCACAGTCCCAGACATCTCCGGATCATCTGCCATGGTGTCAGTTGCTCAGCGGGGCTGCCTACCTGCTATAACCCAGATCCCATCCTCATCACCAATGTTAAGTATAAGACGTAAGTCAGATCTTAACTAGTGATTCAGCTTTATTCCATTCAACAGTAAACCAACACAAGGAACAGTGGAGCAACAGGCTCCCTTTTTAAACTGTCCAGGCTATGGTAACCACGCCCTAAAACAAGTTAATAACCAATCAGAAAAGAGAGATAACAACCAATATATTGTTATCTATTGGTTTGCAGAGTAGCCAATCAGATGGCTCACTTTAGGATACCTTCACAAACCTCAAGCTCATACATATTATTACAATATATAACAGAATCCAAGGAAAACCATTCGAAATCACAGTAATTCAAATCTATGCCCCAACTACTGACACAGAGGAGGCTGAAATGGACCAGTTCTATGAAGTCCTACAACACCTCCTAGAACTAACACCAAGGCTGCAATCACATGAACAATTAGACCCGACATAGGTGCGAATGCTGGGTGGATTTAAAGGGTGCAATAAGACAACAACATCTGAGAAGCACCCCACAGCTGTCAGCAACCCGTTCTGCTCTGCTACAGAAGCAGAGTTAAAAGACACTGGGGAAAACCTGGTAGTAAATGGGTTGCGATGGGCCACAGATGGACTTCCTGTGTCTAATCGCTCCAGCGTTTTCTCATGACATCGGGATGGTCTGATCGGGCCATCTTGACTCCATGCCATTGTTTTTCTCCCCATCGCAGTATGCACATCATTGCAAACTCCATAGGGAGCCTTTGGTGCAGAGGTGTGATTCATCGATCCCTCATTTAAGCACATGGGGGGAAACGGCAGGAAAAAAAGATTCACCCACCAGTTGTGTCTGATCACACACTGACAGATTGCAACTGCAGCTTCAAAGGGAGGTGTAATCATGCAACTGTGGATCAAATTCCTCTGGAAGAAATAACCTTGCTCCCCACCCCATTTTTTCTGGCACATGTGATCGCAACTCCCCAAAAGTTGTCCTTATCATCATAAGGAACAGGAATGCTAAAGTGGGAAGTCAAAAGGTAACTGGAATAACTGATAAGTTTGCCCTTGGAGAACAAAATGAAGCCAGGCAAAGGCTAACAGAATTTTGTCAAGAGAATACGCTGGTCATAGCAAACACCCTATTCCAACGACCTAAGAGGCAACTCTATACATGGACATCACCAGATGGGCAACACCAAAATCAGGTTGATTATGTCATTTGCAGTCAAAGATGGATAAGCTCTATCCAGTCAGTAAAAACAAGACCTGGAGCTGACTGTGGCTCGGATCATGAGCTACTCATTGCAAAATTCAGGCTGAAACTGAAGAAAGTTGGGAAAACCAGTAGACCATTCAGGTTTGACCTAGATCACATCCTGTATGAATATACAGTGGAGGTGAAGAACAGGCTTAAGGGACTAGATTTGATAGAGTGTCTGAAGAACTATGGACAGAGGTTTGTGACATTGTACAGGAGGCAGCAATCAGTACCATCCCAAAGAAAAAGAAATGCAAGAAAGCAAAGTGGCTATCTGATGAGGCTTTACAAATAGCTGAGGAAAGAAGGAAAGTGAAAGGCAAAGGTGAAAAGAAAAGATTTACCCAACTGAATGCAGATTTTCAGAGAACAGCAAGGAGAGATAAAGAGGCCATCCTGAATGAACAATGCAAAGTAATGGAGGAAAACAATGGAATGGGAAGGACCAGAGATCTCCTCAAGAAAATTGGAGAAATCAAGGGAACATTTAGTGCAAAGCTGGTCATGATAAAAGACTAAAATGGCAGGGACCTAACAGAAGCAGAAGAGAGTAGCAAGAGATGGCAAGAATACACAGAAGAACTATACAAGAAAGACCCCAGTGTCCTTTACAACCATGATGGTGTGATCACTGACCTTGAGCCAGACATCCTGGAGTGTGAAGTCGAATGGGCCTTAGAAAGCATTACTAACAACAAAGCTAGCAGAGATGCTGGTATCCCAGCTGAGCTATTCAAAGTCTTAAAAGATGATGCTGTTAAAGTGCTGCACTCAATATGCCAGCAAATTTGGAAAATGCAACAGTGGCCACATGATTGGAAAAGGGCAATGCCAAGGAATGTTCAAACTATCACAGAACTGCACTCATTTCACGTGCTAGCAAGGTCATGCTCAAGATCCTACAAGCTAGGCTTCAGCAATAAGTGGACAGAGAACTGCCAGAAATACAAGCTGGGTTTCAAAGAGGTAGAGAAACTAAAGATCAAACTGCCAACATTTGCTGGATTATGGAGAAAGCAAGGGAGTGCCAGAAAAACATCTACTTCTGCTTTATTGACTATGCTAAAGCCTTTGATTGTCTGGATCACAACAAACTGTGGCAAGTCCTTAAAGAGATGGGAGTACCAGACCACCTCACATGTCTACTGAGAAACCTGTATAAGGGTCAAGAAGCAACACTTAAAACCAGATATGGAACAACTGATTGGTTTAGCATAGGAAAAGGAGTACAACAAGGATGTATATTGTCACCTTGCTTATTTAATTTATATGCAGAGTACATCATGCGAAATGCTGGCCTGGATAAATCACAAGCTGGAATTAAGATTGCTGGGAAAACCATCAACCACCTCAGATGTGCAGATGATACCACTCTAATGGCAGAAAGGTGAAGAGGATCTAAAGACCCTTGCTGAGGGTCAAAGAGGAGAATGCAAAAGTTGGCTTGAAACTCAACATCAAAAAAACTAAGATCATGGCATCTGGCCCCATCACTCCTTGGCAAATAGAAGGGGAAGTCATGGAAGCAGTGACAGAATTCACATTCCTGGGATCCAAGATCACTGCAGATGGTGACTGCAGCCATGAATTTAAAAGGCGCCTGCTCCTTGGGAGGAAAGCTATGGCAAACCTAGACAGCATAATAAAAAGTAGAGACATCACCTTGCCAACAAACGTCTGTATGGTCAAAGTGATGGTATTCCCAGTAGTAATGTATGGCTGAGAGAGTTGGACCACAAGGAAGGCTGAGCACCAAAGAATAGATTCTTTTGAGCTATGGTGCTGGAGAAAACTCTTGAGAATCCCTTCGACTGCAAGGCGATCAAATCAGTCAATCCTAAAAGAAATCAACCCTGACTGTTCCCTGGAAGGCCAGAGACTGAATCTGAAGCTCAAATACTTTGGCCAATAAATGAGAAGGGAGCACTCACTGGAGAAGACCCTGATGCTGGGAAGACTGAAGGTAAAAGAAGAAGGGGATGGCAAAAGATGAGATGGTTAGACAGTGTTATCGATGCAGCGAACATGAAATTAAGCAAACTCTGGAGGACAGCGGAAGACAGGAGAGCCTGGTGTGATGTGGTCCATGGGGTCACGAAGAGTCAGACTCTACTATGTGACTAAATGACAACAACAACAACAAAGGTGGGCATACTCTGCACATCTGAATGTGTGAGTCTTCAGTAGTGCAGACATAGAAGAATGGTTTCAGTGGAAACTTCAATTTGAGAGTGTGAGTGTGTAAGTAAAGTCCTTGTGTGTTTGGCTCTAGAGCAGAAATCTTTGTGGTCATCTGCTCCCCTTTTCTGCTCCTTCAGCCACATTGTTTAGCCACACCTATTGGGCCTACAGACCTTGCCACATAGTTATTCCCCCTCCCAACATTGATGAAGGCCATTGGTGGTAACAATAGTCCCCTTGTTGCTCTGAAGCTCTCCTAGCTCTGTGGAGCTCAAAGAGTGGAGCAGCAACATGAGGATGATAGATTTTAGATGGTTTGCCAAAATGGATGAGAACACCTTTGCATCATTGTTAATTAGTGTTATAGGGCAGTATGAAGCAGGGCCTGCTGGGTCTTTGTTCCCTTTTGGAATCACCATGATAGATGATTCCTTCCAAGAGAGTGGAAGAATCCCAGAGTGAAGACCCTCATTACAAACTGTGAGAAAGGGAGTTGCCAGGGAGGAGCAGACGGTCCTATAGAATTCTGATGGAATACCGTATATACCTGGAGCTTTATTTGTTTTCATCAGTTTGATGGTTTCGTCTAGTTCCTCTAGTGTTATAGGTCTTTCCAGTAGAGCTGAGTGTGCAACAGAGAGACATCTAACTGAAGATACTGTGTCAAAATACAAGACAATATTCTCCAAGGATGGGTTGTTAGAGCAGTATAATTTTCCACAGAAGTTTGCCAAGGATTGTGTGGTATCTTTCAATGAGGTTATAAAAGATCCATCCGGGGGCCTAATTACTCCCACCACTGATGATGTCCATTTATCTTTTACTCTCCATGCTAAGAGACATATATTTTTCACAGACTTTTGCCAAAATTTCTGTTTCATAATTAGAAGGTTTTTCTGGATTGTTGTGGTTTCCAGAGAGTCAAGCACTTTTCTTTCAGCAAGGAGTTTAGCAAAAATACTCTCATTCCCTGTGTCTTTGTGTTCTCTTTCCAACAGGGCAATATGATCTAAAGTTTCTGAACACACCTTCTCTCTTTCTTTTCTCAGATGAGATATCTGCGAGGTGATGGAACCTCTCAGCACAGCTTTCATAGTGTCCCAGAGAAGTGCAGGAGCTATTTCAGGAGATGTATTCTCACTGAAGATGTTCTTAATATCAGAACGTAGCTTTTCCTTAATCGACTCTTGCAATAAAATAGAAGTGTCCATAGACCATTGTCTGTCAGTGTGTAATTGAGGAGGAAAGTAGGTGACAGTCTAGCCATGCATGGTCCATTAGATGTCTGGGACCAATTTCAGCTGACTGAAGGTGGGGTCAAAGTGAGTGAGAGATTAATAAATAATCAGTGTGGGTAAAAATGTTGTGTCTGGCAGAATAGTATGAGTAGTCTCCATCCAGCAGGTGTAGTGCCCCGCAGGTGTCACAAAGATGAAAATTTTCAAAGGGTTTAGTCAGCTTCATAACTGAAGTTGGAGAGCATATTTTCTTGGATCTTGCCATGGAACAATTGAGGAGGTCATCTAAAATATACTTCATGCCCAATGCTCCCTCTAAGCTGTGGAGTCTTGTGAGCAAAAATTCTACTTTGTGAGCTATTGGCATTAAAGTTGTGAGCAAGCAATTTGGCTGTTGAATAAATTAGTTTGCTCTAGAGCCATCCTTCCTGAGCTAAGACAAAAATGTGTGAGCTGGAAGCTAAAAAACTGTGAGCTAGCTCACACTAACTCAGCTTTGAGGGAACACTGTTCATGTCTCCTCCGATTACAGTATCACCTTCCTGGAAGCTTTGCAGTTTTGTCAAAACATCATGGAGAAAAGTGATTTGGTTCTGATTTGGTCCATACAGGGACACAAGAGTCCATTGTTTCCCCATATCGTACCTTTAACAAACAAAAACAAAAAAGCACCCTAGAGGGTCAACAAGTTTGAGTCTAAAATAAAGTTCACCTATTTAGCAATTAAGATTGCAGCCCCTCAGGATTTGGAGGCGCCTGGAGCTTGAAATTGTAATGGGAAGAGCCATGATTTTAAAATTGGATGTTTGTCAGAGTGTAAGTGGATTTCCTGTAAAAGCAGTATACCTGGTTGGATATGTTTTACATGCTGTAAGATCCTCTTCTTTTTCACCAAGTTATTAAGACCCATATGTTTACTGAGCTAATCTTTAGCCAGACCATTTTAGAAACACAAGTGAGTCACCAAATAAGATGTCAGTAGCCACAGAAAGCACCTGTCAGTGCAGAGATCTGGTTGAAGCAAAAGTAGTAAAGTGTTAATGAGAGGTACAATGAGATTAGTAGAGAGAGGTTCATGTCCTTTCCAGAATGACCAGAAAGCTGAAACAGAAGAACAGAAGAAAACAGAAAAAGACACCACAACAGAAGAGACAAAGAAAAGGAAAAAAATAGAAGCTGTTGCAAACAGTTTATAAAAAGCTATTGAGCAATTAATGAAGCTAAGCACTTAAGCTACAAAGTCACAAAGTTAATTAGGTATAGCACAAATATCACCCTTGACAATCAACAAATCAATCAAAACTGTGGGTATATAAAAATTTATACAATGTAAGTTTAAAAACAATAGTAAAGATCACCCCGACAATTAATTGTCACAACCTATCCCTCTAAAAAAAAAAACCTACCTTATTTAAAAGTGCCTGAGAAAGATTTGATGTGCACTATAAATAATTCAATTAGAATGAGGATAAAAAACACAGTAGATAAGAGTCAGCCTCCCCCAAAAAATCAAAGTAATAAAAGATCAGTTGATGAATTTAAAAAGTGAGAATCACAAGCTGGTGTAATATTAACTGATGAGATCTTTAAAAGTGTGTTGAATTAATTTGATCAGCTAAATGAATTAATTATAAAATTCATCCCCGTGTGAAAAAAAGCACTTAACAAACAAAAAAAACCCCACCCCCTGAAAAGAGCAACCCAACCAACTCAAGGTACCAGATTAAAAGAAAAAGAAAAAAGTGGTACACCAATGAGTTTCAAGTATGCCCAGTGTAAATATTGTTTACTGGAACCTGACTCCATTTCCCATATCTTACTTCGCTGTCCCATGCATAGTATGGTTCGTCAACAACTCCTTGATCCTGTTATTTCCAACCTCTCTGATCCTCCAGAGAGAATTACTCAGTATTTGCTTGCTGACAAATCCATCAAATTGACAGAACTTGTGGCCGAGTATTTGGCTATTGTGTTGAATAAGGGTAACTATGTTTCTAAGGCAAAAGCAAAGAATATTTGATTAATTTTGTTCTTCTGTGTTCTTATTCCTGATACTGTGTTATTGTCTCTCCTGGACTGTACCATTCCTATTTTATTTATGTAAGATTATTCTCCATTTTATTACATTTTATGCCATTAAAGGTCCCTGAAACTGATCTGAAGTATGACAAGTGAAATACAACTAGTTATAACAACAGCAAAACTATGGAGAAATAAGATTCAAGGTATATCAGAAACAGGTTAGAAAAACTCTCCAACTGGTAGGAAAATAGAAAACTTGGACCTACTTTTGGGACAAGACACTTGCCCTCCGTAGTGGGAAAGTGACCAAAAGCAGTTTCTAAAACTGGGAGCAACAAAAATCTGAAAGCTTCCCCTCCCCTCATCTCCCCAGCAAACAAAAGATCTAAAGACTAAAATTGGACAGTACCATCATTAAGCATTATATAAAAAGAGTGTGGAATGCAAAGATATAATGAATTATCAGCTTATCAAAAGTCTGCTTCCATACAGCCGATCAAAGAGATGAATTTTGCGGGGACTGCTCAGTAGCCACGGGGGATCCAGGTTCATGAATAGGAATCTTGCTGTTCTTTTCTGGTACCCCCGGGGAGCAAAGCCATCTTTTTTGTGAACGGTGGCAACAATCTGTGTCTTCTGAAATTCGGAGCACTTCCAGCAGTTCAAAGCCTGACCACATCTACAGCTTGTAGAGTCTTTCCATTATGAGAGACTTGGAGGCCCCCCTCCGGCAACCACTTGTAGTGAACATGAGCCTGCTGTGGTTTTAAAGATCTCTGGATTCTCAAAGCCTCCAGAGGCACATCTGGAAACACCAGTATTTTTAAGTCATTGAACATCAGGTGCCCTTTATGTTTTGCTACTTCTAAGATTTTCCTTTTGGTTCCCCAGTCCATAAAATGAATAAGGAGATCCCTGGGGCCCAAGCAATGTGATATGCCTTTAAGATGGCTGGCACTGTTCCCATCTCTAGCCCTAAGACAGAAACCAGGCAATTTGAGATGAAACAAATGGGATCGTGGAAATCTTCTGCCCCCTGCAAGAGCACCCTGAATTTTAGATTAAGCTGTCTGGTCTGAGATTCCAAGGCAAGCAGGTTGATCAAAAAGTTTCTTTCCTGGGACTGTAGATCTTGGATGTCATCTTTGAGTGACATACTGGCTGAGTTCAGACTGACAATTTGCTTGCGGGAGCTAGTTGCAGCAAAAAAGCCCCAGAACAAACTGTTCCAGAGTTTCCCGTTCACACAGCCCGGACTGCTGCAGGAGTATACTGGGAGGAGGTGCGCCGGAGTGTTCAGATTGCTGCCCCAGAGGCGCACTGTATGCGGCATTTCCCCATTAATTCAGCTGTGGGTGTATGGGTGTATGTGCACATTTTGCCAATTGTGGGAGGACCCTGCAGCATTGGCTCCACATTGAGCAGTAGAGCGGAGCACGGCCAATCATACTGCTGCTGCCCAAAGTGGGTTGCTCCCGGCTTATCAGCGGAGCGCTCATACTTCCAGGAAGCGGACAAACGCAGAACACAGGCACTCTTCGGGGATTTGCTACCACTTTTATGAGGTATCTATTAAACATGGGAAGAAAGCGGAACAGTCTGGGTTGCCTACAGGTGGGGAACGCCAGGCAAATGTGCTTGTGTGAACGCCCCCTTTAATGCGGTTTTAAAGCATTGCTGAAATGGGGCTCTGCCGGGGCAAATTGCCAGTCTGAACTCAGCCCCTGAGATTCATTTTGAAGGTCTGGGACAGAGTGACTTGGATCTCAGTAAGTTGGTTCCACATTGGTTGAAGGGAGATCTGATTTTTTTTCAGTGAGACTCCATTCCATTTTGTCAAATAATTTTGGAAAATCTTGTTTATTTAGGGCCCACTCCAGGAGACTGGAGAGGGACAGATCAGTAGCCATGTTGGAATTTTTGGCACCAAGATTCTGTTGTTCTAAATGAGCTTCCTTTGGGGAGAAAAAAACCCTGCGAGGACTTGATCGGATTTTTTATGGAGGCGAGGGTCGACCTGTTATTCTTACCCATCGTGTAGTTATCGATGGAACCAAAATCAGTCTTGAATGTCGACAGATGAAGGGAGGGCGACAGCAGATTAAATTACCACCATCTTGCTCGGTGTCACCACACACCCCTCAAGCCTGAAACAACTGAGCCACAGGAGCAGGCTGTCCCCAGTGGCTCAGCTGTTTCAAACACAAACCTCAAAAACCTGATTCAGTTTATATCAACCCAACTGGGTTTGTGGATTTTGTGGTTCAGTTCTTGGTTTGCCCACAAACCAAACTGAACCACATTTTTGTGATTTGTGCCTATCCCTACCATCTGTTCATGTGTGTCAGTCCCCTGGTAACCAGAGAGAGAAGCGGGGAGGCATAAGCACAGAGTGAAGCCACTCAGTGGCAATGCAGTGGAAAGTACCTGAGTGTTAGTCCTCAGGAGAAAAGTTCCCTAACTAGGTGGTTGTGATCAAAGTTACCCAGAGTGAGACAATGGGAGTGAAGGCAGAGGAACTGGGTTGGACAGTCTATTTGGAAAGTTAAATAAATTTCTTATTCTCATGTGGTCTGAAATGAAGGTTGTCAAGTCCCATTTCCCCACAGGACAGTTAATTCTAATGGAGAATGTAGAAGGATGAGGGGCTAAAAAGAAGAACATAAGCTTTGATAGTCTTTTTTTTGCCTTTGCACATACCATTCAAATAATTTATCTAGTCCAGCAGATGCTTCAGCAGTAACATAACACAGTGTTCCCGCTAAGCTAAGTTAGCGTGAGCTAGCTCACAGTTTTTTTAGCCTCCAGCTCACATATTTTTGTCTTAGCTCAGGAAGTATGGTTCCAGAGCAAACTAATTTATGCAGTAGCCAAATCGCTTGCACACAACTTAACTGCTGTAGCTCACAAAGTAAAATTTTTGCTCACAAGACTCCACCGCTTAGAGGGAGCATTGGACACAACTCTATTCTTCTTCAACCATGACTGTGGTTTATTCCCTAGCTGGACTCCTCTGCACCCCTAACTGTCAAGCTCCTGTGCTAGCTCACGTTTGCCATAGGCTATTAACTTGGGGAACCCTACTGCCGAGGATCTTAGAATGGTCTTTGCATCAGGATCATTGATTTCTTGTTTCTTCTTTCCCACTATGGCCGGAATCTATCATTTGTTGTATTTCTTTGCTACCCTGTAGATAACTCATGCTTTCCCGTCTGTTGTAAAGGCTACAGTGTAGTTTTCTACAAAGCAATACTATTGGTAGCCATTAAAGAGTTACTTTGACTATGTCTTTTGAACCATCCTGACAGAGCAAAAGTCAGTCTTTAATGAAACCCAAAAGGCCCAGCCCCAGATTCTGTCCTTGAAAAAAAATATATTTATTTATTAATTTAACTTTTACCCTGCCCTCCCCGCCAAGGCAGGCTCAGGGCAGCTTACATAAAACCAATGAAACAATATACAATTCAGAATAAAATACATAAACATTATAAAACCATTTGTACATCATTGGCAGCGCAATACAATAAAGTGCATTTGAAACACGTTCCACGATGCAGCCACTTTGAATAGTTTCAGCTGGCAGATCGGTTCAGGCTTGGCCGATAGGTGCCGCTCCTACTGGAAAAGAACTAGGAAGGCTACATGAACACATCAGACTGCCCTGTATTTATTTTAGTTTTATTTATTTAAAACATTGTAATAACATCTTTCCACTTAATCAAGGTTCACCAGGCTGAACGGAACCAAGGTTCTTGTGGAAAGCTAGCTAGCAAACCCTGGTAACTGAATCAAGATGGTGTCAAAATGGAAGCACTAGAAAGGAGCTCCCGCTACTAGGTTTTCAATTGGAGATTTTCTATGCTGATGAGGATAATACTCACTTTATGGACTAAGCTGAGTGGATATTACAACCTCAGGAATAAAGTTTGAATGATGTATTCATCTCCAACCATGAGCGAGGCAAAGTCCCCATGCAGTCAGGCGAAGCACCCGAGCTTCGCTGCCAGAGACAATGGCCAGGTGGATCCCAGCCTGAGCCACTCAGAGGGCTAGGCTCCCAGCTGTAAGCCTATAGAACTCTCAGCCACTTTATAGAGCCTATCACGAGTGTGGGGTGTGTTTGGGTGCGGGGTTATTTTGCACATATAAACCGGCCTTCTAGCCGGGAAGTTTGTCTTGTTCTTCACCTCATAAAAATATGAGAGCTAAAATCACTAGTAAGTCTCAGTACTTTTCAAATTAATTCACAACTAACCAGCAGCCTGCAACCTACAAATGGGAGGATTCGGTAGGAACCAGACATTTACCAGGAACCAGACATTTACCAGGGACATTTACCATTATCTCTAGTCAGGGGCAGGTCTGCTGAGTAGCCTCAGCCCCCTTGACTGCTGTGCCAACTATCCTTTGAACTGCTGCTGTTTCTGGCTTCTGCTTTACTATCTGACCCTGGGATGACCTAGCAAGGTGATACTAAGGCTGTCTAGGAAAAAGCTATGATGCCATGGGGCTTGAAGGCCGAGCACAGCTTATTTACAGCTATAGCTTCTACAGTATGAATGGAGCCAACTGCCTGGCCTAGTGGGCCAAGTGAGCCTGGAAGCCTTGGGGTAGTCTAGCCAACTCACTGTTTGCCACACCCTCACTGAGCCCAATAGGCCCTGTTAGCCTAACAGCCTACAGAGGTACTTGGGGGGTCCAGGCTCCCCAGAACCTGCTGATCAATGCCAGATGGCCTGTGGTGCTGCTTAGCTCACCAGAGCTCCTCAGAGCCCCAGAGTTATAGTTCTTGGGGGCCCCTGGGGCTTACTGGAGATCATGGAGCTTCTGATGACATCTTCAGAGCATTTAGCTCATGATGCTTTGATACACCCAGAGCTGCCATAAACTTTCAGAGCCCCTAGTGAGACTATTAGAATTCCTCACTTTTGACATTTTAATTTGCTGCATTCAGAGTTTTGGTACCCAGAATTTTTGTGGATAAGACCAGGGAGTTTCTAGCTATATACTGCCTTCCACGTCTCCCCCTCCACTCTCTCCCCAGGAACAACAAGCCAGAGAATCTCCACCAAACAATCTAATTTATTACAGCAGGAGCCAGTAAAACAGTACAATTCTAATATAAGAAGGATTTAAACAGTAATAACATGGGAATAGTATAAAAACATTAAAATGGGGATAGTTTTAAAAAACATTAATGGAAAAAGATTAATAACATTAGTAAAATAAAGTAATATTAATAAGATAATCATACAGTTGTCCCAGTTAAAATAAGTTTGCATTTCCTAATAGCTAAGCAACAAAATTTTGCCACAACGTAAGTCATTGAGCTCTGAACATCTTCTAAGAGGAATTTACGAAGGACTTCTGGCCTAAAGTCAAGATAAGACTGTGGAGGGTTAAATCCAGACAGAAGGGGCAGTATAACATGGTCTCATTCCTCCTGATAGAATCTGCAGAACAGGAGGACATGAGGAACTGATTCCACCATGTTAGTCATGCATGGGCATATACGTTCATGCATTGGCACTTGATTGAATTTACCTTGCAGTACAGCGGAAGGAAGTGCCTCAAAACGGACTCTGGAAAAGGCCCATCTATAGGGCTCATAGGTAACGTTAACTAAATAAGGGGCAGCAGTAAAATTAGGCCAAGATTTTATATTTCTGTAGTCCTTGGGTAGCGAAGCGTCTTCATTTTGTAATTCAATATCACGGAGCCTCTGTGCGACAGCTTAGTCTCTTCCTGCCACCTTTGCTACCTTTCAGGAATTGAAAAAATGCCCTAAGAGAGAAATGCTTGTTTTCATCTCTCTCACGCCTCCTCTCCCCCTCACTCTGTTAAACATGTTAATGTGATTCTTGCAGGGTTTATTTATAAAGAAAATCTATTCTGTTTGGAGTGATGTGCTGATTATTCCTGCAGCCTTTTCACTGCCTCTGCCTTTTATGGTGGTTGTATTTCCTTAGGCCTGAAAACAGTTCATCCCATTTCAGAAGAATATTTTATTGGGAAGACCATCTGATAAAATTGGTGGTACCAGGTTTGAGGAATATTTGCTAAAAGAGAACAAGAGAAAGCAAAGGCACGAAAGGGCTTCCAATCAATGCTTCAGCCTCTACAAGAAATGCAGATTACACTTGGATTATGAATAGGAACTATGACATTCTCTGAATTATTGTTACAATTAACCAATTTAGTAATCCAGTGTAAGGCTAATTTTGTATCATTCCTGCCAAGACCACAGCAATGGATGACCATAGGCATACTGTAGGAATGGATGATAGTCAGTGAGGTTGAATGAATATTATACATTTTAAACTGAGGTACCCGGGTTCAGATCACTAAGTATTATGTAGTTCTCATTAAGAATGCTGAAAACTTTGTGGTGAACATGTCTGACAGATGAATATGCCATTTTTGAAAGCTTCAAAGCTGAATCTTGAAACTCCTTCCTAGTGAAGCAGCATGCTGAACAGCTTTGTGGTGTCAAAGTTTGATTTCCTTCTGCACTGTGGTTACTTTTTCACACGGTGAAATCAATTATGCCCCAGGGTGACTGAGTGTTTTTATTTAAATGATATCATTGTAAGGGGGAATTATGACTTCCATGAAGCTGTGGAAAAATACATGTGAGCAAAATAACATTAATAGCATGGACTTAGAAGGACACCCAACTGTAAGATGTAAAAAACCCCAATATGTGTAAATATATGGCTGACTGGTGTCAGGTAGTCCTGCCATGATGGATGGAGGGGAGGGGAGGATGGCTGTGGGCGCCATAGTGGCGTGACGGGCGGGAGGTTGGAATCCGAGGGGTGTTGATTTATGCCTAGGGTGTGAGAATGGAATGTGACTCTGGCAACCCCTATCTCTCGCAGACTGGACGTTCTGACCTTGAGGAGTCAAGCTGCGAGCTTTCCTATCGCTTTCAAAGCTGCAGCTTTGCTGAGAATAATGGGGGCATTTGGGAACTTCATTAGCGTAGTAACTTTCGATTCCCATTCGCATGTTATTCCCTGATTGGTAGAAGGGGGGGTCCCCATTCACCCCCTTCCCTGTATAACCGCCTGCTTTGTGTAACCAAGTTATTCTGAACAATGTACCTGCTTCAGTAACCTTTCTATTGCAGCATTATAATAAACGCTATTCTTGTTAGAACCGCAAGGCATGGTGTTTGGCTGACTAGGTTAGGGCTTCTGACAGTTTGTTCAGAATCATCATCAACTTTCGGGACTGGTCAGAAACCCGTGACTCCAAAATGAGCAGCGGTGATGAAGACACTCTCCCGATTGAAGAAGAAAAGAAAAAGGAGAAGAAACCTCCTGGGAAGGACGTACCCAGAGAGACCCCTGACACATATGTGCCGGGACAATGGGGTCCGGAGTACGACTTTGGAGGGCCCTACGGGGATCCATACGGGGCGGCCTACAGAGGGGTGACCACCCGAGTCGGACGTAGACGAGACTGGGTGAAACCCCTGGCCGAAACCCACGAGACGTGGTTTGGAACCCCGCGGGCATCGGTGGGGGAAGCCACCCCGAAAGATCGGTCCGGAGGCTGATCACGGCGGGAGCCCTGGAAGATACCGGCCGAGATTCCGAAAGCCTGGAAGGTGCCGTGGTGAGACGGAGGTGGAGTGGGGAACCGAGCCAAGACCACCTGATGCGCTTCCTGGATGAATCCCTCGCCCGCATCCCACAGATGATCGCGGAGGGCATCCGGGAGGAACATGAGCGACAAAGGCGAGAGCAACCACCAGACCAAGCTCCACAGGACCAACGCCCGGTGCCGGATCAAGACCAGGAAAACGTGCCGTCCGGCCCGCCGGATCAACCAGCGGGACCAGGGCCGCAGGGGCCGCCGGGCCAGCCACCCCCTCATCCATGGGGGTTCTTGCCACCGAAGCCGGCGGAACTACTGGATGCAGATTTTGATGGAGACCCCGAAAAGTTTCCGTTCTTCCTCGTGAGAGCCGAGAGATTTATTGAAACTTGGGGCCACCTATTCCAGCGTGAAGACCTCATGGTCGATGTCATAGCAGCCCACCTGAAGGGAGCGGCCGCCGACTGGTACGTGGGACTTCACCAGGCTGATGGGCGTGAGCTGAGAGAAATCGACTCTTTTATGTGGGCCATGAAAGAGCAATTCGAGGACATGAACTCCAATAAAGCGGCAAAGGCAACGATCCGGGCCCTCAAACAAGGCGCGAGATCGGTGAGGGATTACACAGCGGAGTTCCGTAGGTGTGCGGCCAAAATCCGAGGGGTGCAAGATGGGACCCTCGTGGAGTACTACAAGTTGGGACTCAACGCGGAGATCCGCCGAGAAGTCACCAAGACCCAAGACCCGGACACCCTCTCTGGATGGATACAAGCCGCCATCACGATGGAGAACCGACTGAAAACCATCAAACTAGATGATGCCGCAGCGATGGTCAACAGGGGCCCTGCGCCGGCAGCGAGGGGAAAACCCCCTACCCCGAATCCAAAACCGAAGGATGGCACAAGGGAACTCCGAATGAAGCAAGGTCTTTGCCTCAAATGCGGAGAAGGGGGCCACTTCGCTGCAAACTGCCCGAGCTCCCCTGCATCGTCAGGAGCATCAAAGGGAGCCAAGAAAAAGTTTGACACGTCCACGCCAAAACCAGTGGCAAAGCCGAGGGGAGCGAAAGCCCTGCAAGCCAAGCCGCTCAGCGAGGCGTCTGACTCATCGGATGGCAAGACTGCGCCGCAGGGAAACGAGACGGACCTGCTGTAAATAGCGCTGAACAGCAGGTCCCGGACTCCCAGGCACAAATCCTGGTGAGCAAACACCCCTCTCTTTTCTTTCTCACGGTGACTTTAGTGGACCCGGGTCTATTGACCTACGTGAGAGTACGGGCTCTCATTGACTCTGGGTGTGGGAGAGACCTTATCAACCCCACACTGGTAACGGGACTGGGGGCAAAAGTTATTAAACTAAACGACCCCTTGATTTTTACTCAGATGGATGGCTCCACCATGAAAGAACCTTGTAAATACGAGACTGTGCCTTTGAGGGTGGGGATTGGGCATCACTGGGAAGAGAGGCCTTTCGTCGTTACCTCGTCGGCCCGCTTTCCCCTGGTACTCGGGAGCGCGTGGTTCTTCGATCACGACCCACACGTTCTATGGGGGGAGGGGAGAGTGAACTTCATCTCCGAAAAATGCCAGTCCCACCTATGGAAGAATGAGTGGGGACCCATAACGGGGGGCAGCTCCTAGTGACGGTGGGGGTGGCAGAAGCAGAACTGGAAGGTATCCCTCCAGAGTATCACGACCTGGCCCCTGTCTTTGGGGAGGAGGAAGCCGACGAATTGCTCCCCCATAGGAACTCAGACTGTGCGATTGAAATCTTGCCTAACAAGAAACTACCCAAAGGAAAGTTCTATTCTATGAGCCCCTCGGAGAAAGTGGAGCTGAGGAAATTCATTGATAAAAACCTGAGGAGGGGCTTTATACGGCCGGCATCCTCCCCGTTTGCAGCTCCCGTGCTTTTCCGGAAAAAAAAGGACGGGGGTTGCGGCTGTGCACAGACTATCGGGGCTTGAATGCAGTGTCCAATACAAACGCTTACCCCATGCCCCTAATAAAGGATTTGTTGGCTGCGGTAGCTGGGGGGAAAATTTTCTCGAAGCTTGATCTCCGCGATGCCTACTTCAGGGTCCAAATTCGGGAAGGGGATGAATTTAAAACAGCGTTCAACACACCCCTGGGCCAATTTGAATACTTGGTCATGCCGTTCGGGCTTCAGGGAGCTCCAGGGGTCTTCATGAACTTAATTAATGAGGTGCTCCATAAATATTTGTTCAAGGGGGTCCTTGTTTACCTTGATGACATTCTTTTGTATTCCCCTGACCTGAAATCTCACGTGAAACTGGTGCGGGAAGTTTTACAAACGTTGCACAAGCATAAACTGTTTGCTAAACTGTCCAAGTGTGAATTTCACAAGACGGAGATCCCTTTTTTAGGCTACCGCATATCTCAAAGGGGGATTGAGATGGACCCTGACAAGATAAAAGATGTGGTGGGGTGGGAGCCACCCAAAACCCGGAGGCAACTCCAGGGGTTCCTCGGATTCGCGAATTTTTATAGATCGTTCCTGTCGAACTTTGCGCAGGTGGCTCTCCCCCTGACTGACTTGTTGAAAACAAAAGGGAAACCACCCGAATGCACTAGACCCGGGGCCAAACTAGAGTGGTCGCCCGAGTGCCAGAGGGCGTTTGACAAATTAAAAGCCCTTTTTACGTCAGAACCTGTGTTGGCTCACCCGAATGAACTTTAAAAATTCATTGTACAAGTTGACGCTTCTGACGTTGCTATGGGAGGGGTGATCCTCCAAGAGGGAGAGGATGGTAAATTGCACCCCCTTGCCTATGTTTCCAGAAAATTTAACGATACTGAACGGAATTGGTCAGTGTGGGAAAAAGAAGCGGGATCGATCCGTTTAGCGTTAGCTACCTGGCGCCATTGGCTGGAGGGAGCGCGGGTTCCTTTCGAGGTCTGGACTGATCACAAAAACCTCGAGCTTCTCCGCTCCCCCGTTCCTTGAACGCCAAACAGCTGCGTTGGGCTGATTTCTTCTCCAAGTTCAATTTCACACTGCACCACTTCCCGGGGACATCTAACTTGCTGGCCGATGCACTGTCACGCCTCCCTCAACACGACAGCAAAAGGGAGGAGATTCATGACTCGGTCTTCACGCCTTCTCAGTTGGGAGGGGCAGTAACCACCCGGAGGCAGGCCAAACATTCCCCCCCTTCCCCAAGCCCTCCCACTGATGACTGGGTGACGAAATTCTCTACAGCTATGTCTGACGCTGACAGGGAGGAGGTGAGGGGGGAAGAAGGAGTCTCTCCAGATGCGCATGGCTGCTGGACTAAAAATAACAAACTGTTTGTCCCACGTTCCCTTAGGGGGGAGGTGATGAGCTGGGCGCACGGGTCGAAACTTGCTGGACACACGGGGTTTGTAAAATCTCTCCAGCTCCTTCAAAGACAATTTTGGTGGCCCGGACTGTGAAAAGACATTTCATTGTTCACATCGGCTTGCCAAACGTGCTTGATGAGTAAGCCTCGGCCCGGTAAACCCCCAGGAGCTCTGCAACCCCTCCCTACACCGGCTCGTCCGTGGGAAGTGATCTCTATGGACTTTATTACAGACTTACCCCCTAGCGGGGGGAATACTGTCATCTGGGTGATAGTGGATCTATTTACTAAACAGGCTCATTTCGTTCCGTTTGCCTCCATCCCCTCTGCCAAGAAACTGGCCTCTGCGTTCTTGCAACACGTAGTGAGGCTCCACACTTTACCTGCTAAAGTGATCTCGGATAGGGGGGTTCAATTCGTTTCACGGTTTTGGAGCGAATTAATGTCACTGCTTGGGGTGGAGAGGGGGGTCAGCAGTGCATACCATCCGGAATCCGATGGGCAGACTGAACGTGTGAATCAAACTTTGGAACAATATTTGCGGTGTTTTTCGAACTTTCAACAGGACAATTGGCATTCTCTCTTGCCTTTAGCTGAGTTCTGTTACAATAATACTCAGCACTCATCGACAGGGATGTCCCCGTTTAAGGCGGTACATGGATATGACGCCCCGCCTTTGCCATTCCTAAATTCTCCCGACCTCCCGGCGGAAGATGCTGGAGATTGGTGCAAACAATTGCAAATGGCGTGGTCCTCGTTGGCAAAGACTCTAGAAGAAGCTAAGAATGCTTACAAAATCCAAGCCGACAAGAAACGCAATCTTGCTTGGATTCCTAAGTGTGGGGAGTTTGCCTATTTGTCCACACAACACTTGCGTCGAATTCAACCAAGTCGCAAACTTGGTTGGAAATTTATTGGACCTTTTGAGATTGTGAGAGTGATTAACAATGTGACTGTTGAACTTGCGTTGCCCAAATCTCTAAAGTCTGTTCATCCTGTTTTTCATGTAAGGCTTCTACGCCGGGCGCCTGAGGAGAACAGATGGAGACCGCAACGGCCAACCCCGCCTCCGCTGTTGGTGGGGGGGAACCTCACTACGAAGTATCACAAATCTTGGACTCTAAAATCTCTCGCAATCGCTTATTTTATCTGGTGGAATGGATTGACTTTGGGCCGGAGCAGAGGGAATGGGTGCGGGCGGAAAATGTTCTGGCCCCCCGGCTTATCCGGGCTTTTCACAAGTTGTACCCCCACAAACCAAAGGGGTAGAGTTATTTTCGAGGGGGCTGCATGTCAGGTAGTCCTGCCATGATGGATGGAGGGGAGGGGAGGATGGCTGTGGGCGCCATAGTGGCGTGACGGGCGGGAGGTTGGAATCCGAGGGGTGTTGATTTATGCCTAGGGTGTGAGAATGGAATGTGACTCTGGCAACCCCTATCTCTCGCAGACTGGACGTTCTGACCTTGAGGAGTCAAGCTGCGAGCTTTCCTATCGCTTTCAAAGCTGCAGCTTTGCTGAGAATAATGGGGGCGTTTGGGAACTTCATTAGCGTAGTAACTTTCGATTCCCATTCGCATGTTATTCCCTGATTGGTAGAAGGGGGGGTCCCCATTCACCCCCTTCCCTGTATAACCGCCTGCTTTGTGTAACCAAGTTATTCTGAACAATGTACCTGCTTCAGTAACCTTTCTATTGCAGCATTATAATAAACGCTATTCTTGTTTGAACCGCAAGGCATGGTGTTTGGCTGACTAGGTTAGGGCTTCTGACAACTGGTTTGCTCACTCTTTATTTAAACAATTGGCTGTGGCACTGCATGCAAAGACAACCGGTCTGTAGGACTGTGTGAGAACCAACATGCATAACCCACTTAATAGACTCTGGCTACATATTCACAGCCTGATGAAAAATTGGCTCCCTCCTTGTAACCACTTTATGGCCCATTCTGCATCTAACCCACACTGGAACAGAAAAAGATGCAGCTCAAAACCACATTCAAATACTCCAGGCCAATACCCTACTGACTGCAAAGTCACCCTTGAATGGCCATAAAACAGCCATAAATCTATGGCCATAAAACAGCCATCAAGAGATAAAACTAAGTGAAAGCGGCATGCAGTCTGAACACTGCCATAAAATCTGACACTCAAACTGAAAGTGGCATGCAATGTAGAGGGGAATTTCTGGTCCAAGGTGGGTTCGGTAAAACTGTGGAGCGAATGCTAGATGCAGAATAGGCAGAAGTGAAAGGTGCTTGAGCATTCCTAAATCTCATTCTGATTCATCATGGTCAACTGCCCTGATATGGGTACCACCACATACTCATAATAAGATCATATGACAATGCCAACTTCATAACCATAGGTGATGTCAGTCACACGAGTCTTTCCAATTCCATCTTACTTGTCTAGGTGGGTTAATCTTTTTGAAATTAAAATAAAGGCTTAAGGGACTGGAACTGATAGATGATTGGACAATTTTGTTGGATATACTTTACCACAATAATGAGTACCTAGAGGTGAGATAGAGGGGCATTTGCTGGAGTAAGGATAACTTTTGGTGGTACTCTTAGCTTTCTTGAGTAAAAGTCATGAGCCCTTGACCTTGATGCATATAAGTCAACAATCCAGTATGCTGATCTTGTGCCAAACAACAGCTACTGATTAGTTGCCTACCTGGTGATGAATGCCACTGTCCAAACAGTCTCAAAACCAGTGCATAAATTCAAAATAAAGTTCTACATATCTCTAAGCAACAACAGTTAGATCTGAACACCCAGGGCAACCCTCCCTGTCATCTAAGCATTAGTTATTATGCTACCCTAAGCACCTGCTCAGGCATTTTGCTGACTTCTTCAACGGTTGATTTGTTGAACCTAGAACCACAGCAGTATGAACTAACAACCATGATAGCATGAACTGTCATTAGTTATATATAAAGAGTTCCCTGAGGACAACAGTAGGAATGCACAGGAATGGAGTTCTGGCCGGCTCCCAAGTTGGCCACGCCCAGCAGGAACTCATTAGCATAATGGGCCACACCCAACAGCAGAAACTCATTCGCATAATGGGCCACACCCAACAGCAGAAACTCATTCGCATAATGGGCCACACCCAACAGCAGAAACTCATTAGGATTGGTTGCATTAGGGGTATATGGCCTAACATGCAAAGGAGTTCCTGCTATAAAAAAAGCCCTTGGATTTGACAACAAACAAGGTAAATGGAAAAAGAAGCAAAAGGTGGGTGTGGCTCGGTGACCACACTTCTGGTAACATGGGGGTTTGACCTAATATGCTAATGAGCTGTGCTGTCAGGGGTGTGGCCTAATACACTAATGAGTTCCTGCTGTTGGGTGTGGCCTATTATGCTAATTAGTTCCTGCTGGGCTTTTTCTACAAAAAAAGTCCTGATTAATTGTTAAGATAATTTAGGGGTATTATAAAATACTCTAAAATAGAGGAGGAAAGGGTGAAGAAATTTCAAGCAACAACTTTGATGTACTAGAAAATTAACATAGCTTTGACCAGCAAAGTAGCCCCTCAGCTGACTCACCTTCCTTTCACACCTCATAGCTCCTATCCTACATTAATCTCATTTGAGGCATTGTAAGCAAAATGAAGCCTGACTTTATCGTTAGAGATATGTTGAACATGAAATTCTGACCTGGAATCAATTGGGTTACACAGATAGGTGTCAAATGCCAGGTATCTCCATTTTGGATTTTTCAATATTCTATACCATTACAGGAGTTATGAGAATTGCTTGAAATTATTGGAGGACTGATTTTTCCAGTCAGGGAGACTTGACTAGCAGACGTGTTTCCCGAACTCTCTTGGGACACGTACCATGCACAGGCACTAGGAGGGGATTCGCCCAAGTGTAATCCTCCAAGGAGTCCTTGGGATGGACTCCAGGACAGGGGACTTTTGCCTGGTAGCCTCTCCTCCCACGTGTAGTGGGAGAATTGAGGCTCCGAGCCATCCTGATGGTCCTGATGTGCTGTGAGGCCGATGTGAATCGACCACAGAGGCGCTAACTGGAACAAGCGGAGTGATGAAGCATTGAAAGAGAAAGTGAAACAAGAATAAAGCAATTGGCAAAACTGTGAGTTTGGTAGAATGAGAAATAAAACTTTCCAGGCGCTCCCCCCCAACAGAAGTGGTGGGAGGAGGGAGAGTTTCCCCCCCACTTGGGAACTATTAAGATAAGCGAGAAGAGGGGGGTGAACAAAAAATCCAGCAGTAAAAGTGGTCTCTTGGGACTTACCAGGCTTGAAAAAGTGCTAGGTCGAAATTCAGACCCTTCGGCATGAACTCTGTTAATGTAAACAATCTTTCCAGCATGTTGGGACCAAGCAGGAAGTGGGAGAAAGTGGGGAAGAAGCAAGTAGTCCCTCCCAGTCCCCACTCTGAGGAAGTCTCTGATGTCGCTAAGCTGCTCACAGAGCAGATGCACCCTCTGTTGGAGCAGGTGATTGTTATAAATCAACATCTTGGGAATATTAACCAGGCATTGGCTGTGCAACAGAGACAGCTGACAGAAACATAAAAAAATGGAACAAATGGCTGCAAAGTATTTAGAAACAGACACTGTTAATAAGCAAATTAAGAAAAAAGTCCAAAAAATTGAGAAACAACAAGAGCTGCAAGAGGATAAACTGATTCAACTTCAGATGGAAAAAGCCAATATGGTTCTTCGTTTTCAGGATGTACCAGAGACTGATAGAGAAGATCTCAGACTTATACTGGCACAGGCATTGGCCCCCATGGTGGATTGTAAAATGGAAACAATTATAAGCAATATGGACCTGGCATATAGGGTCCACTCTACATACACGGAAAAAACAAACAAACAAGAAACTATCTACCTGGGGAGGTAGTGGTGAAATTCACCAAACGAAGTGCCAGAGATCAGATATTGAAAGCAACGTCGAGGACACTCCTAAAAATTGGGAACTCTACAATCAAGGTCTTAAAGGACATTCCATTTGAAGTTAGACAGAGAAGGAAGAGCTACAAGGAACTGACTAATTTCTTACAATTAAATTCTGTACCCTATAGATGGGTAATCCCGGAAGGAGTGCTGTTTAAATTTAAGGACAAAAGAGAAAAGATTGATTCAATTTTTAAGGTGCAAGACTTCCTGGAAAAACACGGTGATCCAAAGGAAGGCGGAAAGCGGGACCAGACCGACAAATCAAGTGGTGAAGAGGACTCAGGGTCCACAGAGGGGGATTTGGGGTTGGAGCTAGGAGTAGCAGTACCAACTACTTGAGAGTTAGGAAAGAGAAAGAGAAAGCAAAATAGAGGCTGAAGGACTTTGAATGAAGCGCCTACTATTATAACATTTGAATACCTGGTGTGTCTTTAAGAGAGCAAGAATTAACTTGTTTATTTTCTTTTGCAGCATTAGATTAACAGAACCACCAACCACAGAAGATGCTAGATCTAAATATGTTAAATTGTATAACTATATGTTAACCTTAAGAATAATCGCTCATATGGGGTTTCTAATGTAGTTTTGGGACTATCACTTTTTTACCTGTAGATTAGAGGTGTTTCCCCTTCCCCCTCTTGTAGTTTTTTGTACTTCTTTTGTAGAATTTAGAAAAGCAATAAAAAAATCCCCTTCAGGGGGCCAAAAAAAAAAAAAAAAGAAATTATTGGAGGACTGAACAAAATAAGGAATACGTAAATAGTTCCCTTCTGCTGTTGCATGTGGGGGTACTCGATCTAACCATTACCCTCTTAGAAATTCATGACTCATACTTCACACCTCAGCAAAACAGCCCGGAACACAAGCCATGCTTCCTGTTCAAGGAAATCAGTGGACCACATGCTTTCCAAATAATTTCCCCTACTGCATGAACACACCAAAATACAAGCAATAAAACCTTACAGGTTTACCCTTCTCAATTAAGTAAATCTACAAATGGTGTCCTGGTGGTGCTTATTTATAAATACAATTTATTCCCCCCCCACCCTTCAGAACTGACCGTGCAACCACTACAGCTATCAGAAAGCTTTCAATGGCTGTGTTTTATTACTGCCATATTTCTTTTGCTACATTCCACCTTAGAAATAAAATATTTCATTGGCGTCTCCATCTGATAAAATATGTCCCGCTAGACATATATTTACTTAGGAAGTATTTGAAAAGTAAATGCATGTAATACTTAAGGCAGCTAGCAATGCTAGGAACAATAAATTAACCCACAAGGCAACTTCCCAGTGGGACAGCTCAGGGTGAAGAGCGCAGCTTGTGTAAGATGTCATTTGCAGTTGTCAATGCACATGCTTCTGTAGATCTTGGTTCAACAAATCAACAGTTAAAGTAGTCAGCAGAATGTCTGAGCATATGTTTAGAGGTCAGTTTAGCACAATAGCTAATGCTTCGATGATAAGGAGGCTTGCCCAGAGTGTTTGGGCCTGTTGGTGCTTAGGGATATGCAGGCCTTCATTTGGAGTTCATGCACTTTTGAGTCTGTTCAGTCAGTGGCATTCATCACTGGCTAGGAAACCAGCTGATAGCTTTTGCTGGTACAAGATCATAACCTACTGAAGTGTTGTTACTGTCCTGGCAATGGGACACCCGGGCCCCTTGCAGCCTTCCTGCCCCCCTTCGATGGCAGAAGACCCACAGGAGCTGTGGCCCATGCTTACCAGAAGAAGAAGCAAGCCCTGACTGACGGCAGAGAGGGAAGGGGGCTTGGCAAGTGGCAGCAATGGAGGGCCCCAGCGGGCTTGGGGGGGGACTCGGATGAGAGGGAGGCAGGGTGGAGACCAGGAACGGTGGTGATCCCAAGATCTGCATCTCCATGCTAGTGGAAGGGGCAGCAGGCCGAGTGGCGAGCAGGCCAAGCAGAGGCCAAACATCGGAGCGATGCCCCAACAAGAGGTGCTGTGTCTCTCCTTAAGTAGGGGGTGGGGCCAGGAGGGGCAGAAGGGGTGGAAGGATAAAAGGAGGCAGCAGCAATGGGTCAAGGAGGAATGGCATTCAGTGTGAAAAGAGGCCACGCTGAGAGAGACGGACAGCCTGAAGCCCAGTGCAGACCGGTAGTAAAGGGGTGGTGATGTAACCTCCCCTGCACTGGCCAAAGCTGAGACCTTAGCTGCCTCCAGGGGAGACCTGCCACAATGGCAGAGAATGCTACAGACCTCGGGTCCAGCGATAGTGAAGGGGGGGTCTGTCATCTTGTGTGACAGTTACATATGCCTTAAGGGCAGGCACAAGATTTGCACCATTTGAGATGAGATGGGCTTGCATCTGTGCAGTTAGGGGCCTTCATGATCACACTAGGCAGCTGGCCAGTAACTACTGTTGGCACAGACTCACAATTTTCTGCATATTGAAGGCAAGTCAACAAGCAAGTCACACACATGCATGGTTTAAAATATGACAGAGTGCACCTTTTGCATAGCATCTCTTGTCGTCACATGACATAGCCAGCTAGTAGTTGTTGGCTTATGCTCAGAGTCATGGGGAAAGGCACTGTGACATATGGCATGCACACAGTTTCACACATTAGCCTGGTCAATGAAATGTCACCCCCCTCCAAACTATAGTTGCCAGGCAATGGGCTGTGAATGCACAAATTAAATCCAACTTAGAACATTTGACAAAAATGTCAGCATTTTTTATGTATTCAAGGCTGCCACTCAAAAATCTGCAATTAAATTATCATTCAAGCAAAGAAATGTTCTCTAGGGGTATTCAGTTCAGATCTGAACACTCTTGGAGTTTACCAAATAATGTCATATTCTGAATATTCCAAATGTTTTTTATCCATATGTGATAATTCCCTAGAGAATAAAAAAAACAGAAAGTCAGTCTTCTATATCACATGCATTATAAAATATATAGATAATTATGTTTCCTCAGTCTTATCCAGGTCAGTATTGACTACTACAATTAGCAGTCAGACTGTTAGCCGAATTGCACATAAATATTAACAATAATGAGGGGAATATGATTGATTATCAATAAGCAACCGGCTGCAGGAGCGAACACCTCTGTATACAGAGGTCTAGCCCCACCGGGAAGTGCTGGTAACAGACCAGGAGACTTTATATAGTTGAAAAACAAAGTCTTTACTGAAGTTCTTCACAATCAAACAATACACAGTCTCACACACAATTACTCAAGTCTAGGAAAATACAGAGAGAGGTAAAGCACATTTGCATTAGCAGGTAAATTGTTGGTGGGCAATACCTACCGGTCCCGTCGTGTCAGAGCGTTCATCAGGAAAAATGGAGGGGAAGGAAACTATAAAAATGGGGAACCACATGGCCTGGCCAGCAGGTAGCACGTGGGAACTCAGGCTGCAGACCTAGAGTTTAAAGATGGAGGCAAGGGTTGGGGATAGCAAGCAGGCCATAAGAGGGTCAAAGATTCGATAGGGGTTGAAGAGCAGAGAGAGCCGGTGGTCAGGCATCTCCTTATAAGTAGGAGGGAGGGGGCTGGTCACAACCCCTGGTTCCACCTCCTGGTAAGTCCGTCCCTAAAAATACCCTATTGGTTGGAAGGTCTAGGGGCGGTGGACCTGAGGAGTGGTCAATATTGAGAGCTAGAAGCTTAACTCATGTCTGACACCTGGTAGCAGCTAGGATGAGTCACCGGGCCAATTCCATTGTCTTCTTGATGACTTTAGCCAGGCTGCTGATGGCCATCAATTAGTTGCCAGGCAACAGTGAATAGTCTCTGCGAGGTCTACATGAGGTCTTGCAGGTGAGGGGGGAGGGAAAGAGGCTGCCTGCCTGATTTAGAAGGAACTCTTAATGGCATTTTTGGGGTTC
The DNA here is from genome assembly GCA_029375565.1 of Gekko gecko. Classification (NCBI taxonomy): domain Eukaryota; kingdom Metazoa; phylum Chordata; class Lepidosauria; order Squamata; family Gekkonidae; genus Gekko; species Gekko gecko. Next base: position 77,516,854 of record JAPDNY010000003.1, on the reverse strand, counting down.
TTAGTCCTTGCATTTCATCAAGGCATGGTGCTGTGTATATTGCAGACTGGGGCTGTTCCATCCTCCTTCATGAGGAGCAGGCTGGTAACCTATGCTGGGCACTGGAGCGGCTGGGGAGGTCAGGAGAATGTCTCTTGCCTAGGTGCAGTCTCTTCTGGCATCATGGTGGGTTTACCATGTGGTTCAGTCCCTTATGTATACATTGGCACAGTTTAGTATTTATTACAGTTCATAAAGAGGCTCAAAAGCCTTGCAGGGCAACAAGTCTACAAGGCTGAGATCTTTCCGATCACCTATGGTCTGACATGTTGGGGATTGGACCTGGGACGTTCTGTATGTTGCAACTAAGCCCTGGGCCAGTTTCTTCCATCTGCACCCATGTTTTAAAGCATAATCCTCCACTTCTGACAAATGACTGTTTCCCATGCACAGGCACTTGCTGTGACATTACAGGCAAGAAGACTGTGTTTGGATGAAGGCAACAAAGGAGGCTGTAAAGTAGCACACACTCTCAAGAGCTCATTACATTCATGTTTCTTGTGCACAGACACCAATCAAGAATTATGAGAGGGTAAAAACAAGAAAAATTGAACTGGGAAACAAATGTGAAGATTAAATCAGCAAGACACTGAATACTTATAAATGGAGGGCTCAGAATCTCACACAGAGCTAACATAAATTGTCCAATAACAGTGCTGTGAAAGTTCACCACAGGAATGCTGCAGATTCAGAGCCCGCAAAACAGGCTACCTTTCCATTTACAAAATGGCTTCTTTGTGTTTAAACTCTAGCTCAGTACTACACTGATTCTTTGAAGGTAAGCGGGAAAGGTATAGCCTGCTGTGGTGAGTGGAAGAGCTGGAAAAGTAGGGCTCTTATCTTTCATAACAAAACATAGCATTCTGATTCCTGGAATTACCTAAGCAGAAATAACACATTTCTGATTTGGAAGGCCTGTGTGTGATGTGCCATTCTTGACTAAAGCACTTATTGTAATCATAGAGGATAGGTGCAAGGCTTTCAATTAAAGCACTTCAGGTGAACATTTGCACACGCTGGAAAAAAATGTAGTTTTGCTAATGGCCAAAAAATTTAATAGAAGTTTGGGAGAAAAAAGGACAAACCCTGAGGCAGATGTACATTGAGGTTGGCAGAACCAGGCACGGCCTAATGCTTTAATTTACTGGGAGGACTCTTACTAGGGATGAGCACAAAATGGAAAAATGAGGTTTGTGTTGGTTCATGGCAGAACCATGAACTGAACCATGTACCAAATCGAACTGGGAGGTTCATTTGTGTGCTGAACCAGTTCATGGTCCCGCAAACCTGTCAGAGACCCTAACTTAGTCAGCCAAACACCAGGTCTTGTTCATTGAAGCAAGAATAGCATTTTATTATAGAGCTGCAATAGTAGGTTACTGGAGCAGATACATTGTTCAGAATGACGTGGTTACAAAAAGCAAGCAGTTATACCAGAAAGGGGGTGAATGGGGACCCCCCCTTCCACCAATGAGTGCCTAGTATGTGAATGAGAACTGAAAGTTACTATACTGATGAAGTTCCCACCGCCCCCATTGTTCCCAGCCAAGCTGTAGCTTTGAAAGCGATAGGAAGCTCACAGCCTGTCTCCACCAAGGTCAGGGTGTTAAGTCTACCAGAGATAGAGCCTGCAGAGCTCGCCCTCCGCATTCCATTCGAACACTCCAGGTGCATAAATCAACACCCCACGATCCCAACCTCCCGCCCTACACACCACAATGCAACACAAGGCCCATCCTCCCACCCTACTCCATCCATCATGGCAGGACTACCTGACATGCAGCCCTCTCGAAAATAAATCTACCCCTTCGGTTTGTGGGGGTACAGCTTATGAAAAGCCCGGACCATCCTGGGGGCCAGAACATTTTCCGCCCGCACCCATTCCCTCTGTTCAGGCCCGAAATCAATCCATTCAACCAGATAAAACAAGCGATTACGAGAAATTTTAGAGTCCAGTATCTGTGAAACTTCATAGTGAGGTTCCCCCCCACCATCAGCGGAGGCGGGGCGGGCTGTCGCGGTCTCCATTTGTTCTCCTCAGGCGCTCGGCGTAGAAGCCTTACATGAAAGACAGGATGAACAGACTTTAGAGATTTAGGCAAGGCAAGTTCCACAGTCACATTGTTAATTACTCTCACAATCTCAAAAGGTCCAACAAATTTCCACCTGAGTTTGCGACTCGGTTGAATACCACGTAAATTCTGTGTGGACAAATAAGCAAACTCCCCACACTTAGGAACCCAGGACAGGTTACGTTTCTTGTCAGCCTGGGTCTTATAGGCCTCCTTTGCATCCTCCAGGGTCTTGGCTAAAGACGACCACGCCGCTTGCAATTGTTTGCACCAGTCACCAGCATCTCCCGCCGGGAGGTCGGGAGAATTTAAAAACGGCAAAGGCGGGGCGTCATATCCATGGACCGCCTTAAAGGGAGACATACCAGTAGAAGAGTGCTGAGTATTATTGTAACAGAACTCAGCCAAAGGCAAAAGGGAGTGCCAATTGTCCTGTTGAAAGTTTGTAAAACACCTTAAGTACTGCTCAAGGGTTTGGTTCACACGTTCAGTCTGCCCATCAGTTTCTGGGTGGTACGCACTGCTAACCGCCCGCTCCACCCCAAGCAGTGACATCAGCTCACCCCAGAAATGAGAAACAAATTGTACCCCCTATCCGAGATCACTTTAGCAGGTAAAGTGTGGAGTCTCACTACGTGTTGCAAGAACGCCGAGGCTAGTTTCTTGGCTGAGGGGATTGAGGTAAACGGAACGAAATGGGCTTGCTTAGTAAACAGATCCACTATAACCCATATGACAGTATTCCCCCCACTGGGGGGCAAGTCAGTAATAAAGTCCATTGAGATCACTTCCCATGGACGAGCCGGCGTGGGGAGGGGTTGTAGAGCTCCTGGGGGTTTACCGGGTCTGGGCTTGCTCATCAAGCACGTTTGGCAAGCCGAAGTGAATAACGAAATGTCCTTCCGTAGCCCAGGCCACCAGAATTGTCTCTGCAAGAGCTGGAGTGATTTTACAAACCCCGTGTGCCCCGCCAGTTTCGAGCCGTGCGCCCAGCCCATCACCTCCCCCCGAAGGGAGCTGGGAACAAACAGTTTCCCATTCTTCTTCCAGCAGCCATGCGCATCTTGAGTGACTCCTTCCTCCCCCCTCACCTCCTCCCTATCAACGTCAGACATAGCTGTTAGATTTCCCAGGGAAGTGGTGTAGAGTAAAATTGAACTTGGAGAAGAAATCAGCCCAACGCAGCTGTTTGGCGTTCAAGGAACGAGGGGAGCGGAGAAGCTCGAGGTTTTTATGATCAGTCCACACCTCGAAGGGAACCCACGCCCCCTCAAGCCAATGGCGCCAACAAGTCTTTGATCAGGGGCATGGGATAAGCGTTCGTGTTGGAGACTGCATTCAAGCCTCGATAGTCAGTGCACAACCGCAACCCCCCGTCCTTCTTTTTCCGGAAAAGAACGGGAACTGCGAACGGGGAGGAGGCAGGTCTTATAAACCCCCTGCTTAAGTTCTTGTCGATAAATTTCCTCAATTCTACCTTTTCCGAAGGGCTCATGGAATATAACTTCCCTTTAGGCAACTTTTGATTCGGCAAAAGTTCAATAGCACAGTCAGAGTTCCTATGGGGGGTAGTTCATCGGCTTCCTCTTCCCCAAAGACGGAAGCCAAATCGCGGTACTCTGATGGAATCATCTCTAGTTCTGCTTCCGCCACCCCCGCCGTCACCAAGGACTCCCCTCCCATCGGGACACCCCACTCTTGTTTCCACAGGTGGGACTGGCATTTCTTGGCAATGAAATTCACTTTCCCCTCCCCCATAAGACATGTGGATCATGATCGAAGAACCACGCGCTTCCGAGTACTAGGGGAAACCGGGCAGAAGGGGTAACGACGAAGGGCCTCTCCTCCCAGTGGTGCCCAATCCCCACACACAAGGGAACAGTCTCATATTTGCAAGGCTCTTTCATTGTAGAGCCATCCATTTGTGTGAAAATCAGGGGATCGGTCAATTTAACTACCTTCGCCCCCAGTCCCGTTACCAGTGTGGGGTTGATGAGGTCTCTCCCACACCCAGAGTCAATGAGAGCTCGCACCCTCACATGGGTCAGTAGACCCGGGTCCATCAAAGTCACTGTGAGGAAGAAAAGAGAGGGAGGTCTGCTCACCGTGATCTGCGCTTGAGAGTCCGGGACCTGCTGTTCAGCGCTATTTACAGCAGGTCCGTCTCGTTTCCCGGCTGCACGGTCTCGCCATCCGACGAATCCGATGCCTCACTCAGCGGCTTGGCTTGCAAGGCCCTCGCCCCTCTCGGTTTCGCCACCGGCTTTGGGGTGGAAGTGTCAAACTTCTTCTTGATTCCCTTGGCAGCCCCGGTCGATGCGGGGGAGCCTGGGCAGCTCGCCGCGAAGTGGCCCCCTTCCCCGCATTTCAGGCAGAGACCTTGCTTCATCCTAAGCTCTCTCGTGCCGTCCTTGGGTTTCGGGTTCGGTGGTGGGTTCTTCCCTCGCGGAGCCGGCGTAGGGCCCGACTGACCCCCTTTATTCATCGCTGCTGCATCATCCAGTTTGATGGTTCTCAAGCGGTTTTCCATGGTGATGGCAGCTTGTATCCAGCCTGTTAACGTGTCTGGATCTTGGGTCTTGGTGACTGAACGGCGAATCTCTGCGTTGAGTCCCAATTTGTAGTGGTCTGCTAGGACCCCGTCTTGCCACCCGCGAGTTTTGGCCGCACACCTGCGAAATTCAGCCGTGTAGTCTCTCACCGATTTGGCGCCTTGCTTGAGGGCACGTATGGCCGCTCTGGCTGTCTTATTGGCGTTCACATCTTCGAATTGTTCCTTCATGGCCCACATGAAAGTATCGATTTCCCTCAGCTCATGCCCGTCAGCCTGGTGGAGTCCCACATACCAGTCAGCCGCTGCATCTTTCAGGTGCGAGGCTATGACATCCACCATTCGGTCTTCGCGTTGAAACAGGTGGCCCCAGGTTTCGATGAATCTTTCGGCCCTCACCAGGAAGAAAGGAAACTTCTCTGGGTTCCCATCAAAATCTGCATCAAGGAGTTCCACTGGTTTCGGTGGCAGGAACCCCCATGGTCGGGGGGGTGGCTGCCCCGGCGGTCCCTGCAGTCCCAGCCCCGCGGGTTGAGCGGGGGGTTGGGCCGGCACATTCTGTTGGTCCGGAACCGGCGCCTGTCACTGGTCTTGAGGGGGTTGGTCAGGTGGTTCCTCCCACCGTTGCTGCTCTCGCTCCTCTCGGATGCCCTCTGCGATCATCTGGGGGATGCGGGCGAGGGATTCATCTAGGAGGCGAGCCAGGCGATCTTGGCTCGGCTCACCACTCCACCTCCGTCTCACCACGGCGCTTTCCAGGTCCCCGGAGTCTCGGCCGGTGTCTTCCAGCCCCTCGGCCGTAGTCAGTCTGCGGACCGACCTCTCGGTGTGGCTCGCTCGCACCGAAGCTCTCGGAGTCGTAAACCACGTCTCATGGGTTTCTGCCAGGGGCTTCACCCAATCTCGTTTCTGCTTGATTCGGGTGGTCACCCCTCCGTAGGCTGCTCCATACGGATCTCCGTAGGGCCCTCCAAAGTCGTACTCCTGGCCCCGTGTCACCGGCACATACGTGCCAGGGGCTTCCGTGGGTACGGTTGTCACAGGAGATTTCTTGTCCTCCTTCTTTTCGTCTTCGATCGGGAGAGTGTCTTCTTCACCGCCACTCATGTTGGAGCCGCGGGTTTCCGACCAGTCCCAAACAATGAAGGATTCTGAACAAACTGTCAGAGACCCTAACTTAGTCAGCCAAACACCAGGTCTTGTTCATTGAAGCAAGAATAGCATTTTATTATAGAGCTGCAATAGTAGGTTACTGGAGCAGATACATTGTTCAGAATGACGTGGTTACAAAAAGCAATCAGTTATACCAGAAAGGGGGTGAATGGGGACCCCCCCTTCCACCAATGAGTGCCTAGTATGCGAATGAGAACTGAAAGTTACTATACTGATGAAGTTCCCACTGCTCCCATTGTTCCCAGCCAAGCTGTAGCTTTGAAAGCGATAGGAAGCTCACAGCCTGTCTCCACCAAGGTCAGGGTGTTAAGTCTACCAGAGATAGAGCCTGCAGAGCTCGCCCTCCGCATTCCATTCGAACACTCCAGGTGCATAAATCAACACCCCACGATCCCAACCTTCCGCCCTACACACCACAATGCAACACAAGGCCCATCCTCCCACCCTACTCCATCCATCATGGCAGGACTACCGGACACCGCCTCTTTAAACAGGATTTGCAGAAAGCCTGCTCCCTGCCACTCAGCTGTTTCAGACTGTCTAGTGCAGTCCCTTTAAAGTATAAAGGGCGTCATGAGTCAGGACTCAGCAAGTTATGGACACATCTCCCTATATTATAAAAGCCAAATGGTGGTGGCACTCTCCAGAACATTCCACACGCTCCAGAATTGGTTGGTTCCCTGGAGTGTCAATCAACTGGTCTCTCCTTCCATTGGCTCTGTGGCTGCTGGCTTTGTCATAGTCCCACCCACATGCTCACTGACTGGGTTCTCACCCTCAGTGTGCTTGCTGCCAGCGGACAGGTAGGATGCTTCAGTGGGTGAGTGCAGCCCAACTGGGCTCAGGGAGGGGGGAGAGGCCTGCACCATGCTTCCCTGGGCTGATGCGGCCTGTCCCAGGGAGGCTGTGGGCCCTGCTTGAGGGGGTTTCAAGCTCCACTGGGCTTCCTTGCACCCACCCCCTGGCCTCACTGGCCTGGTGGCGCACCCTCACTGAGCTCAGGGAGGGGGGAGATGGCCACATCATGCTTTGCAGGGCCAGCACGGCCTGGGCCTTTCTTCAGGGGGGAGGGCCCTGACTGCCTTCCTTCGGCTGCCCCCAGCTTTGCTGGGCCAGGCTGAATGGCATCCAGGAAGATGGGACAGGGGGGCACTGCTGCAACCTGAAGTACTCACCCACATCCTCTCTCTAGGGTCTGTTGCATTTTTCTCCACAACGGGCCTCATCACTAGTAAAGACATAAAGACAGGGAGGGCCTCTGTTTCACAAGAAGGAGAAAGAAGCTAGCTAGCCTGCTACCAGGCCAGCTGCCCAGCTGAAAGGTGTTCTGGCCCTTGGGTCTTGACAGGGCTAGAGTTTTGTTGCTTCTATTCTTTAATGCAAGTAGTAGCGGCCCTCCACAGCACTGGTAAACCAATAATACAATTCTAACCAGAATCAATGGATTTAGAAGGTTTTAGCTCTGTTTAGGATTGCACTGTAAGGGTTGGGGATGGGCACAAACTGAACCAGGAAGCAAAATTCATCACAAATGAATATATATATATATATATATATATATATATATATATATATATGACATGAATATAAATATTTTTTAAACAGGGGGAAGAGGTAGGTTTAGGTAGGCAGGCAAAAATATTGTTTGGGATAGTCAGGAAGCAGTACAGCTTTGGGGGCAGCCCTTCATTGGACATGGGTGGAATTATGGACAGTGTGCGATGATGTGCATACTGAGACGGGGGGGGGACAGCACAGAGTCAGGATAGCCTGACCCGACCATCCTGACACCATGGGAGCACAATGGAGCGATCACACAGGGGAAAGTCCATCCGTGGCCCACAGCAACCCGTTTGCTACAGGACTTTCCCTAGTGTCTTTTTACTCTGCTTCTGTGGCAGAGCAAGACAGGTTGCTGATGGGTGCGGGGCACTTCACAGATGTTTGTGTCTGATTGCACCTTTTAAATCTGCCTGGCATCTGTGCCTATGTTGCGGCTAATTGTGCGTGTGATTGCAACCACTGATAGATTTATCCTCCATGAATTTATCTAATCCCCTTTTAAAGCATTTATTCCTGTGGTCACTGCTACATCCTCTGGCATCAAATTCTGCATTTTAATCACTCACCATGTAAGTAGTATTTTCTTTTGTCCATCCTGAACCAACTGCCCATCAGCTTCATTGGATGCCCTCAAGTTCTAATATTTTGGGAGAAGGAAAAAATTCTCTTTGTCAGCTTTCTCCATCCCATGCATAACTTTATAAACCTCTATAAGAACATAAGTTTCTCAGTTTCATGGCTGCATAGGGATTTGAAACACCTGTTCCCAGGTCCAAGTCAGATGCTTTAACCAGTGTACACACTTCCTTCTCATAATTTCAATAATGACATTATAAAATCATACAAACAATGATCAGAGATGTAAGGACTCAGTCGGGGTCTCAAAATTGATTGACCCCCCCGGCCCAAAAGAGGCCAGGCTTGCTACTACCAGGAAAACAATGGAAGGTCACAGTCACATATATGACAGGAAAAACAACCAAAAAGGAAACTGTACAATTTGGGCTTATATCATATAGTGATATTAAAAAAATTTCATTGCACTATGACATAACAAAATCCCTTCATGTATACAGACGAATAAGAAGTCTCCAACGTATCAGATGACGACAAAATTCTCCGTAGTAAATGACATTTCGTGGACAACGTCTTCCAAAAGATCCCTAACGAATTATACTACATATAGTCAATGCTTTTTTCTAAAACAGCTATACTGAAAACCAAGCAATGTACAAATTTGTCCAATAAATGATTATACATACAAGGATGTCACTCCTTATTTCATAGAATGCAGATCTCACAGCTGTAATTTACAGAATGTAAAAAAGGAGGAATACATGCAATATTATAACCTTGTGCACTATTACACCAGTCATTGACAATACAATTTTAACACGATTAAACAAAGTTAAACAAGAAAAAAGGGGAAGGACTCTTACCTAATCCATTATGTATGTCAATTCTTACAATAAGGGGCCAACAGTTGCAAACATGCCTTAACAGGTGCCATCAGTCAATTCCTTTTATGTCCAAACAGACTCTACTCTTAAAGAAACATATCCAATGCTGGTACTACTGCTAATAAAACTTACAAGTTACAAAGAAAGCTTACTAGAAGGTACCCAACAAAAACTTAGATACAACTTTACAAGGCAGCCTACTTACAAGAAGCATGCAACATGTCCAATGCTGGTACCTGAACCAATGCTTATAAAACTTACAAGTTACTGGAAGGTATCCAGTAAAAACCCCATTGGAATGGCCCTATCCATATAAAATTTGCCTTTGAAAGCAAAACCCAGCAGTTCAAAATCAGCTGGGTGGACAGGGAGGAGACGGAAGGCTGAGTTAATGTCACATTTTGCCAATTCTGCACCCTGTCCACAGCGGCGCACCACTAGCATGGCCTGATCAAACGAGGTGTACCTAACTGAACATAACTCCTCCAGTATCGCATCATTCACTGACTCCCCGCGTGGGTATGACAAGTGGTGAATGAGGTGATACTCACCAGGCGCCTTCTTCGGCACAACTCCCAACAGCGAAACCCTTAAATTGGGGACTGGATGGGAAAGGAAAGGGCCCAGGACTCTGCCTTCCTAACACTCTTTGGCACTTTCCCCTCGAACTACATGCTCCATACCCTTAACTGATTTCAAGTTGGGAGCACTATATGGTCTTCTTTTTCCCTGATAGGATATCCTAAACCCTCAAGCGAAACCTTCCAAGAGGTAAATGCAATCTTGTTAGTTTGGGTAATCCCTCAACCAATGCTCAAGCACTTCAACTTTAAGTGGGCTGGGACCCTTTGTCAGGAGGGGGGTTGTAATCACTACCTCCTCCTGAATGCTTACCTCCTTTGGTTCCACCCCTGCCCTTTGTTTTGGGGCAACTGGAGAATGCATAGGGCCCTGCCCATGAAGAGCATTCATTCCTCAAGAACTGCATGTCCCATGGGAGGTGAACTGCTAGCAAAGCGGGCATCACTGAACCGCCTGCCCGAACTGGGCATGGTACCTGCCTGACCTTGTGATCTATGAACCAAGTGGCCACTATCTTTCATTTCCAGATGGCTGGGCCAGAGATATAATTTGCAGCCATAAGTGTGGATGAATCTGGTCTCATCACAAGGCCAGATTCATAGCTGCTCGCATACGGAACTCTTCATCGTACTGAACCCATGCAGGGCTTGGGAGATCAGTAAAGCCCTTATAAATACTGTCCATATATTGGAGTAGTGCAGAAGCCCATGCCTTACAATTACTGCCTCATAGATTAAGGAACCAGTTTGCCCAGGCCCTGTCAAACCTGCACCTCTTCAGGTGTTCCTTCTCCCACTCATCTAGATCCTCCTTATCTTTCTTCTTAATTTAATTTAATTTAATTTAATTTTTTAAATTATTTTTGGGGGACTGCCCCACAAGAAAAATATGCTCTGCAAACCAAAAATCCTGGGTACAGGCCTATTACCATCCGATCTCTGCACTCTTAATGAAAGTTGGGCTCTGAGGATTCTATGATTTAACTGCCTCAGAACAACCTACAATTTAGACTTTTCTCCAAGGCAAGATTGGCCTTGACCTTGTGAGGGCCTACTTTCTTTAAACCATGACAATTCTAGCCTACCAGTACCAGAAAGCTAATCTATCTCCCTGTTTTTCCTGCCTCTTCCATTTAACAACTTTCTCCCATTCCCCACCCACATTGGCTCTGTCAACCTACTCCTTGACCCTTGAGTAGGCTACTACTAGTCATTTTTTCCTTCCTGATTGGGCTCGTCCTCCTTTCTGCAACTGAACCACTACTTCCCTTAGGGCTACCCCTTTGTTGCCCCCTCTTCTCCCAGCTTGGGATGATGGATTGTATGACAGGTGTCTCAGAGGTATGGCTTACTTTAAAACCCATTGCATTGATGGGTGATGGGTGATAACTCCTTTAAAGCCAGTGGCTGTTCTTCTTTGTTAACAGCATTGGGTACATTTTGGATATTCAGTGCTTAGCATTAATGTAGATAACTGTTCACTTCCCTGACATCCTTCCAGGTTGTTTCTAAACTTACAGCTGAACTACATGTTATCTTGGCAAATGAAACTGCATTTTGCATGATAATTTCAATGTCAAGGGGAGAAAGCATATACAGAGTAGGGTTAGTGGTTGGGAGGAGTGCTTAGTTCCTCTTCTGCCCAGTCACTCTTCCCTTATGAGCACCCCTTTGTATCACCTGCCTTATGTGGACCAATGCTGAGTTCCACTCTTTTATGAGTAATAAAATGGTACAATTTCCAATCACACAAATTTCCTCAATGGCTGATAGTTTAAGGTCTACACCAGTTGCTGTTCATCTTCGTTAATGGCATTTTTAAAACAAATGTAATTTTTATACTAAAACACAAATTAGCTAATTCATTATACATTCAAGTTTGATTTATAAAGCAATATTGCCCATTAAATAATGCCAGATGGGAATTAATTTGGAAATAAAAGGAGACCAGAATCTAGGATGATTAAAGAAACTAAAGAAATTGATAATAGATTTCCACTCAAGGATGGCTGCACAATTATTTCTTTTTTAGCTAGAATGGACACAGTAGAATTGACCATGAGCCTTCCTTAAAATTCATTTGCAGTCTGCTACAATTTAGCTCACCTCGTCCATCTACAAGGGAAATTAAAAAGTGTAGAACAGGTATTCCATTGGTTGAGCAGAAACTCACCAACTGCTGTTCAATTCTTTGAGGCCTGTATAAGTCTCATTGAGATTATGGATGCTTGAACAACTGCCAGCTCAGTTAACATCCTGTCAGTTGTGGACAGGGGACTTATTTTCCATTGATCAGTTTGTATTGTCATCAACCTTTTTATGGCTGTTCAGTATATTACTTCACTGTATTCCTTTTCTAACACTGCAGTACAGCACAATCAGCTTTTTGCACATACAAATTCCCACACAGCCCTACTGAGTTCTCTCTCCCCTTTCTTCCCCCCTCTACAACTCTATTTGGTAGGCAGCTGTTTAAATAGACAGTTAAATCAGTTATAAATGTATGGTGTGTTAATCTCTCTTTTTAACCCTTCCAAGGAATTGGGGTTCTTTTTGACCTCAGAAGTCATGGGAAAAAATTGGTTTATCCGGGGAGGGGGAGGCCAGTTTCAGCCAATTCCTGCCATGCATTTGCAGCTTGCAAACAGGGTCAGCTCACCTGCTAGGTGAACTAGGCATTTGCCTAGAGCGCAGGCCAGCCCTCAGGGCACCAAACTGGACCAGGGGGAGCAGTGGCAGAGGAACTGAGGAGGAGGAGGAAGACTCGTGAGCAGGAATCCTCCAGTCAGAAGGCCCCTAGTACCACATGGGGGTGGCTGCCTGTTGGACAAACGGGACTTGCCGGGAGGCGAGCACAGTCCATCCCAGCTGGTGCGGAGGTGATGGCTTCATTTAGGCAGTGTAAGGAGGAGGAGGAGCCACACAGCTTGGGTGATGCCCATGACCCCACCCCCTGCGTGGGCAGATGGGCCAGGCTCTCCAGTCCCCCCCAGTCGACTGCATGGAGCTCCGGGTTCTCCGCTCGGGCCAGTCCCGCCACCTTCCTTTGCTGCTTCCTGGGAGTGAGCTGACACCGTTGCCATGCCTGCAATTCCTCCCCAGGCTGGTCTGCGCCCCTCAGGGCCAGAAGTGCCCTGAAGAGCCGCATGTGCATGGCAGAGCAGGAGCCCTGAGCCCCTGAGCAGAAGGCCAGCCTGCCCCCGGGCCTGAGCGAGGAGGAGGAGTGCCACCTGCGGGCCCTGCTGTGGAGCCAGGTGAGTGCTGCTGCGGTGGGCGAAGGCAGGGGGGAGGGCAGGGGGGCTGTCCACCTCTGGGTTGTACCACCATTGAGCCCACTGCCTGCCTCGCCAGCAGAAGCCATCAAAAGGTAAGAATTAAAGTGAGATCTCGTTAATTTTTAAAGGGCTCTTTTTTCTTCCCCTCCATTTTTAAGTTTCTTTGGGTTGGTTGAATTGGTCTGGGATCTCTTTAATTTTCAAAGGGCCTTTCTCTTTTTCCCCCCTCCATTTGTAAGTTTCTTTGGGTTGGGAGGGTGGATTGGTCTGGGTGGGTGGGTTCTTCTGGATTCTCTGGTGTGGGTGTTGGGGGGGTTAGGCCTTTTCTTTTTAACAGTCTAAAAAGTTTACTTTTAACAGTTTAAAAGTTGTATTGTTTGTTTTTAAAAGTTGTATTGTTGTTTCTTGGGTTTTAAAGGTTTACAACTTTAAAAAGTTGTGCTGGTTGTTGTTGTTTGGGTGGGTGAGGGTCTTGCTTGCCTTGTTTTTCCCCCCTGTTTGTTGGAAAGAAGTTTAAAAGTCTATCCTATAATATTTTATAGGTTTATAAGTTTAAAAAGTTGTGCTGGTTGTTGTTTCTTGAGGTCTCGCTTGCCTTGGTTTTTTTCCTGTTTGGTTGAAAACAGTTTAAAGGTTTTCCCTGTGATATTTTATAGGTTTATAAGTTTAAAAAGCTGTGCTGGTTGTTGTTGCTTGGGTGGGGGGCCTTCCTTGCCTTTCCCACCCCCCCCCCAATTTGGTGGAGTTAGGGTTGTGTGAGTTTATAGGTTGCACTGTCTTTTTTTTTTTGTCTGGTTTTGGACCTGTTGTAGTGTTCTTGGTTTTTTTTGCTTTAGATAAGGGTAGTGTGTGATTGATTGCTTTCTGGTTTTATAGATAGATAGATAAAGGCTTTTCTTCTGGTTGCTGGGGGAGGGGTGCTGCTGGTGTAGGTGAGGTGAGGTGCCTTGTTTTCTAGGCTTCTGGGTGGGTGGGTGGGTGTTAATGGTTTGTTAGGTCTATTGATTTAAATAGGTCAGTGCAATAAGGGTCTATTCAGGAGTTGTTTTTTTAAAAAAACTATAAGTAATCCAGTGTAGGGCTCTAGTTTATATACCTAACTAGGCCAGAATAGGATACTATTAAAAGAGGTGAGGAGGGGGTTCATTAAAAGCTGCACTTGGTACTTACCAAAAATAGTGTTCTGAGCACCTGACCTTCATTGAAGGCCGGTGCTTACACATTGCCTAGGGTCAACCCCAGCTTTCTAGTTCATCACACAGACACCTGCATTTCCTTCTTGGGAACTAAGGTTTGCCCTAGTACATTAGCCAGGAGGAGTTTAATAAAGAGACACAAGGACTTCAAAAAAGGTTTGTTTTGTTCTCTAGGCTCGCTTTATAAATCCTTCAGCTAGGGAGAAGCAGGATCACCAAGCTGTAAATCAGCCCAGTTCCAAAAGGGAAGAAAAACTGAAGAAAGGATAGCTTAGGGTCCTTTAAATATCAAAGCAGATATTTGGTGGGAGGGTTCTTAAAAAGGTGTCAGGCTCTGTCAGGTTCAGGTGCCAGTGCAGTTAGTTAGTTAGGGGCATTAACACCCCACTACCTACAGTCAGATTAGTCAGAGATTTTAGCCCAGGGGGACATAAGTGGCAGGAAAGAAACACAGAGGGGCCCTGGGGGCAAGGCAAAGCAGAAGAGCAGAGGGGCGGGTTAGGGGGAGGATTGTGGCTTTCCCCCCACCTCAGCGCAGGACCACAGGAGAGCATCCTGGAACCACTCCGACCTCTGGCCACAGTGGTGCCATGAAGAGGCTATGCCTGGCTCTCTTCCCTAAGAAGGGTGCTCCTGGGGTGGGCCCAGCAGAGGTGCCCGCAGGTGCTGACACTGGGCAGGGATCTGCTGCTCAGGCTGTCCCTCCTCAAGCCATTGCTGCTGAGGCTCAACAGCACGAGGAAGGGCAGCAAGAGCTGTCTTTGGGATTGAGCTTTGGGGACAATAGTTCTCTGTTTGTAGAGCTCACTCCACAGACTAAGAGGGCTGTAGAGGTACTGGAGGAGGAGGTGGCTGACATCTCAGTGAGTGGGGTCATTCAGGAAGAGAACCGACTCACCCAGGATGCATGGGTGATTGTTTCTCAGACTGTGGAGGTTCTTGTGCCCTTCAAGAGCCACACAAACATGCTCTCATCTGACATGGCGAGTCTGGCTCTGGTCGTCCCCATGTTCCACATGGCACGTGAGGGACTGGCCTCGTTGGAGGCGGGCACAGGACGTGCAGACCTTGTTACAGAGGTACGCGCACTGGTGAGGAGCCTGAAAGAAGGCCTCGAGGAATGCTTTCAGCCTCTCTTCACCAAGCAGAATGCATACATGTTGGCGAGCATCAAGGGCAGGCTCGCTGAGCAGGTAAACGAATTCAACCTCTGAAGAGATGCACTCTCCTAGCAGGTCGAATGCAGGCAGGCCAGTGGGGTCATGTTCCTGAGAGTTGAGGAAGTGGGGGAGGGGGTGAAACAGCACAGCTGTTGCTTTTCCCCAACCTCCCCAGCTAGGCAGCAACCCCCTGGCTCCCACCTCGGAGACTGGAGAGATGGCACTCATGGGGTGGCTCGCTGGCCTCTCTGGGAGCAGTGGCAGGCCCATGAGATGGGACACAGAGGCTATGATGGTCAGGGACTACATTTTGGAGCCCTGCAAGTCACAGTCCATCTGCCCACTGAGCTACTGGGCTGCGAAGGAGTCAGTCTGGCCAGCCCTCTCTTCCATGTCCCAGGGACTCCTTTCAAGCCCTCCTACGAGTGTTCAGAGCGAGCACATTTTTTTCACCTGTGGGCTACATCGTCAGCCCACATCGCTCTCGCCTGAAACCTTGGAGAGTGGAGCAGTTGGCCTTCCTCAAGGTCAACTTGCCACTGTTTGGCTTCCCAGAACTCGACTTTAAGGGTGACTGAGGTGAGCACAGTCTTGTGCCTGCATCCTCTCTTAGTCTGTGTGCTGGGAAGTTTGGTTAGGAACGCTCTTCCCAGAATCAAAAGTAGAGAGACCAGAGAGAGAAACATCCCCCAAATCATTCCAATTGGCAGACAGATGCCCCACCAAACTCCCCCCCTAATGGCTTTCTTTCACCCAGGTCACCCTCCCCAGAACACCTCCATAGGAACCCAGTAACTGTGCGGCACTGGGTACTACCAAGCCATCCATCCACCCCTCTCAAAAAATTGAATGCTGCAAAAACAGTTTTCACTCAAGCTAGTAATACAATTCGAAAACCAGAAAAACCCACAGGACAGGACAGAGTGCCACAGAAACTGCTGACAACTGTCTTTGCAGGGCTGAGTGTTGGGCATCGGGCAATGCTCCCTCTGTGTGGAGTCCTGTGAGTTAAAACTGTACTTTGTGAGCTACTGACATAAAGCTAGTTGTGTGACCAGGCAGGTGATTTGGCTACTGCATGAATTAGTTTGCTTTCTAGAACCATCCTTCCTGAGCTAAGACAAAAATGTGTGAACCAAAGGCTAAAAACCTGTGAGCTAGCTCACACCAACTCAGCTAAGCTTAGAGGGAATACTGGTGATGGGTGAGGAAGGGCCCATGATGAGAAGGGCAGCCACATCTAAGCTAAGGTTCCTCAAATGGGGCAATGACTGCAGAGAGAGAAGGATCAGGGTGGACAAACAAACAGTGACAGCCCTCCCTCTCTGTTTCTGAGGCCTTCGTTCCATGGCTTGACTCAATCGGTAAGGGTATGCGTGTGGACTGACTGAGCAGCAGTCCCCCAAAATACCACTACCGAGATTTTGAGTCTTTTTTGGGGGGTGCAGGTCTAGCTCGCCTCCCCATGGTGCACCCTGAGTCAAGCTAAAGAGCTAGAACATCCCTCAGGCAGGCAATCCTGGGATCCCCCCATCCACACTGCCCAGTGGACCATTGAAAAGACAAGGAGTCCTTCTCGGGACTACTTGACAAGGGGTAAAGAGGATACTCAGTCTTGTAGAGCTGGCACGTCCCACCATAGCAGTGGGTTCAGCTGCTTTGAAGGGAGGATACAACCTGGGTAGATAGGCTTGGAGGGTCAAAAAGGTACACGGAGCCATGTTTTAAGTTTAACAGACTAATCCTAGTCTCTTGATTGTGAGAACTACAATGTGGATAGGGAAGACGTGAGATAAGATAAAGGAGTACTAGCTAAGGGAGGAGTCAGGTGTGTGGGACAGGTGAAAGGAAGAAAGGAAGTTTTCCTCCCCGAGATCTCCATTCTACAAATCAAAGGGAGAGTGAGGTACAGGAGAGAAAACACAGGAAAGTCAGTGTGGGAATGACCATCCAGCTATCTGACTCTTGCTGCGAACTTGCGAAGTCTGGAGGAGGTTGGCCCAGGGAAAGCACCTTCTTGACTTTGAGCATGTGCCACATGCTGTCCTCACAAGCAGTCAATTCTGCAGTCCATCTAATCTTAGAGGTGAGGTGACAAGCTTGGGGGGGTGTCAGGGAGGAGAGTGTAGAACCCACTCCCACCTATCCTTCCTTTCCCAGTTTTCCCAGGTCTGCAGGGAAGGGGGAAGCCTGTCTTGAAGCTTTTGAATGCAGTAATGCTCTACAGGTTGGTTGGCAGGCAAGCAGTGGCAGGCACAGGATTCTGTCACCAGCCTGGCACTACTGCATTCAAAGCACTGGTTCTGCTGCCCTTTCAGAAAGGTCCCCTTTGACAGGGATTCTCTGATGTTACAGAAGAACATAAGAGAAGCCAATGTTGGATCAGGCCAATGGCCCATCCAGTCCAACACTCTGTCACACAGTGGCCAAATATAACAGCTGCCATCAGGAGGTCCACCAGTGGGACCAGGATACTAGAAGCCCTCCCACTGTTGCCCTCCCCCAGCACCAGAGCATCACTTGCCCCAGAGACCAAGAGTTCCTCCTTATCTATAGCTACTAGCCAGCCACTGATGGACCACTGCTCTGCTCCAGCCTCCATATGTTTGTCAAATTCCATCTGGAAGCTGTTCATGCCAGCTACCACCACCACCACCACTTCCTGTGGCAGTGAATTCCATGTATGAATCACTCTTTGGGTGAAGAAGTACTTCCTTTTATCTGTTCTAACTTTTAACCTGACTGCTCAGCAATTTCATTGAGTGCCCACAAGTTCTTGTCTTGTGAGAAAGAGAGAAAAGTACTTCTTTCTCTACCTGCTCTATCTCATGCATAATCTTGTAAACCTCTTATCATGTCACCCCTCAGTCATTGTTTCTCAAAGCTAAGAGCCACAGCGCCTTAACTTTTCTTTATAGGGAAAGTGTTCCCAATCCTCTTATAATTGCAGTTGCCCTTTTCTGCAACTTTTACAATGCTATAATATCCTTTTCGAGGTGTGTGTGGTGTGAGTGGTCCAATGAGGTTGCACCATCAATTTATACATGGCAGGGCCTGTGTAAATGTTGTTCCTGTTGGTCTTTTGGGGGCTGTGTGTGGCACTGTGGCATGCTTGCACTGCCACAGTGCCACTTGTTCTGGAGTGTGCCACTTGTTCTCCTGTCAAACAAAGCACCTCCCAAGACAGTACACTTTCTCTGAAATTCTCTGGGAGAGTCTGACTACTTGGGTACTGCCTGCTTGCCTGCCTTAAGTGCTGCTGGCTTGGTTTCCCCATTGGAAACAATGGAGGGAACAGGGGCAACCTGTTTGGGTGCCCATAGTATTGGACCCACTGGTCCAATTTCTTTGAACCATTGGAGTTTATGTGGGTATAGGTTTCTGAAGCTACCCTGAAAATTTGGAGCCTCTACCTCAAACCCTTCCCCCCCCCACAGCCACTAACAGCGCCGTGGGGAAAAAGTAATTCCCCCCTCCTTAAAGAACAATGGAGGGGATGGGGCAACCTGTTTGGGGCCTGTAGAATTGGACCCCTGGTCCAATCTTCTTAAAACATGGTGGGTATTTTGGGGAGAGGCTCCAGCAGCTACTCTGCAAGTACTCTGCTACTCCTCCCCTCTAGCCCCCAAAATATACCCTATGAATTTTCACCATTGACTTCAATGGCCCATAGGGTATAATGGGGCCAAAATTAACATTTGGCTGGCCAAATGACTCCCAAATCAGTTTGTATTGCTGAACTGATATTCGGGGCTCATTCAGCCAGCCAAATCAGATTCTCTCCAATTCACCCAAATCCAAATCAGGCTGATTTTTTTTTTTTTGCACATCCCTAAATAGCATTTCATACAGTATCTTTGACACAACCATCTCTGACCATCATGCAGGCTTGATATATTTTGCTACTTCTAACCTGTTCATACAACTGAATAAGCTAGTGCCAAATTCACATAGTGGAGGAGCAATGCTATCCCCTCCAAGCTCTAGTAAAGATAACTCTTGATGCAAATCAGGCCCTATAGAATCTGTGACTTAGGTCCCTTTCACATGGCAACTTTTATTCTGCTGTTTATTTGTTGGCTTCCTTGTATTTGTCTGATGCAAGGTGGGAATGGTGATTCCAGACATTATTTAAACCCATTTTATAAGTGGCTATAAATCACTATTTCATTTTCAGACCACAAGTGCAGGTTCTTGCTAAAAGGTCATGGATTTCTCTTAGCCTCCATGATGATATTTCCCTTACCCCATTCAGCTTCCCATTTGAAGACATGTTCACTCCCTTCTCAGGAGGGAGATTGCAAGACAAATTTGACAGCCTATGGACACTCCTGACATATCTATGTGGTAACTACTGTGACTGGAATAAGATTAATTGTTCATTAGCCCATTTCTCATTGTGTACAAAAAATGGTCAAAGGGAAAAAAAAAAGGAGGCGGAGCCTTTAAAAGCATGACAGATATGTCAACTGACAGTTTGTCATAACTCAGCAGCACAACAAGAACAGCAGCAAAACCCTCAGAACAAAATTAATTTAAAAAACCCAGATCATGGCTTCATTAACTGTGAGGGAATAGCAATTTATCATCAAGGTACAGGAAACCTTAAAAAAACAAAACAGTAAGGCCGATTTCCCACAAGCCACTGCTCTGTGCTCGCTCTTCCCTTTGCCCCGATGGTACGTGTCAATTTCACACTAAATGTCATTCACTAAGTGCTGCATGCCAGCATTTTGCCCCACAGCTTCACACGATTTTCCCCATGTCTACTCAATCCTGTTTTATGAGGACTTGAGTAGACATGAGGAAAATCACGTGAAGCTGCAGGGCAAAATGCTGCCGTGCAGCACTTAGTGTGAAATTGCAGCATTTAGTGTGAAATTGACACATACCATTGGGGCAAAGGGAAGAGTGAGCACGGAGCAGTGGCTTGTGGGAAATCAGCCTAAGTTTCAGAAGCCGAAGTGGGTTAAAGAGCACATATGTAAGAGCCCTTTGATTCTAAGCACTGGGGATAGAACAAATTTGCAGCAGGGACCTTTGCATTGTCCTCTGAAAAGATGTTCTGAGGATGCTTGGAAATGATGTGGGTTATGGCAAGGGTGGGGCTGTAGCATGAAATAGATGTGAGAGAAGCTATGAGGAGAAGCTATGCCAGTTAGAGGGTCTGGGAGGGGCAGCAGTTTCTACCACCCCATTTAACTATTTCAGGAAGAAGAGAGAGTTTGGGAAGCTCCAGTGGGCATCTACAGGTTCTCACATTGTCTTTAAAAGCCCTGGAGAATGAGGAGGTAGGGAGTTTTAGCTGCTTCAACTTCTATGTGGCCATGGGACAGTGGGGAGAGGTAGCGGTGGTGAGGGGTGATAGACATAGCAAAAGATGGCAGCCGCAGGAAGCCCACCTTCTTAAGCCGCTCACCACTGGAAGTGAGAGTCACTAGAAATCACTCCTCCCTTTCAGAAATAGAACAAGATCCTACACAAGTGTGGGAAGAGAGATTTCTACTGATTTCCCTCACTTGCTGCAGCCCGGCGCATATTCCACACTAGAGATGTGAAGGCCCGGAAAAAACCTGGGAAAATTCGGGGGGGGGGATGTTTTCCCCCCTTCTTTTTCCTGAATCCTTTTTTGTTTTGTTTCTTCCAAAAAATTGGAAAAATAAAAGAAAAAAATTGATTATGGAACATGATAATGACAGATACAACAGAGTAGCTGCAGAAGCAGAGACTGCAACGGATACTGATAATTACAGCTCAGAAAATGATTCTGATTAAATTTCATGCTCATTCATTGAAACTTAGTCCCACACTCCCTTCTATATGCTTTCTCCCTCTTCAATTCTTTTTATGAGAATGGGTTTTGTATTTTTATTTAATACTGTGTAGAGGAAATATGAATAATTGTTACTTCTGGATTTTTAAAAATTGTTTTTGTGGAGGTTTTTTTTGTCTGTTCCACATAAACTAGTAAACAGTTCAGGAGATTGTTGCTCCATTTGTTACAATTACAAATAAATATTATTTAAAAAGTAAATTCTGTTTGTAATAATTGTTTGGATATGCTATATTTTTAACATGCTAGTTGTGATGATTTCATGCCGAGTAAAATTGTCCATAGTCATATTTTATGTTCCTAAAGTAACAGAATGACTTTCAATCTGGAAAAGAAACAAGAAGTGCTAATGTAGCATTTTTTTTTTCAATTTTTCCGAAAATTTCCTTTTTTTTCCGGGAGGAACAAAGGAAAAAAAAACTGGGTTTTTTTCCTCGAGCTTCAAAATTTCCAAAAATTTTACATCTCTATTCCACATTAGTCCAAGGGTCCCTGGGACCTTAGGAGTGGGTTGTCTAGGGATGCAGAGAGCTATAGTGGGAAAGTCTGTTCATAGTGCTTGAACCCTAACCCTATACCGAAATGGCGCCCACATGACTGTCTGAATTGATGCTTTTGTAGTACAAGGGTGGGGCTAGTACTGCTTTTCTCTACCAAGCTACTTTAGCACTGTTTGTTGCTGGATGTCTGAGTCTTTCTTTATTGAGTGAAGACTGATAACCTTTGCTGTTATATATGACATTTACAATCTAATCAACAGAAGTTCAAAGAATAAACAGGTGCCGTCAATTCACAATATAGTTAGTTCTTGCAATTCTTTTTTTTTAATCTTTTGGGGGGACCATTTTCTAAATGGGGCTTGAAAGGTCTCTATTACATTGTATGCATTAAAGATCTCAAAGCCTAATCATCTCAGTAATATGTGCTTTTACATTCAAATGTAATCTTTTCCCATTAGTGTTTGCTCCCGTGCAGCTTTTAACATCTTAATTCAGATTTGCTTTTTAAAAAATTAAAACTGGCATTCGAACCCCATGCATTTTTGTTAAAAGCATTTTTGTTGGGGAACCTTAAAAACAAAAGGCAAAGTGAGCGTGAGCTTTATGGATTTTACAAAGCTCTTTGTATGAAGCGGGAGAGACGGCTCTGTCAATAAAACTCAAGGTAAATTATGCCATTTGAGCCATGCCAAGTTTCTGAGATGTTGCCTGCGGCTGTACAGCTTTCAAATGTGGTCTTATAACATTAACCAAACAACAACAACAAACTAGACCTGGTCCACCTTTGTGGGAGAGTCCACCTATGGAGGGCCCAGAGGGATAGCCTGAGAAATAGTGGTCCGACACTATAAGAGCTGTCCTATATTAATTTGGCAAAAGTATACTCTTATGCTCAAGTTACACCCTCTGGTTAAAGATATGTTTTTGTAGCAATAGTAACCCTTGCACCAGCATAACCACTGGCATGACACTGCTGGCACCAGGGACAAACGGAATTCAATATTTTATCCACGTCAATCCTACCTGCAACACCAGCGTATTATTATGCCTTCAAAAAAAGGTAGCACATGTTGCAGCTTTCCTGTTGGGCCTACAAAGGCTGGTGTGCTTCCTCCATGCAGCAATGAAGGCAACGGATAGCATAGCTACCTTTGCTGGTGGAGCCAGAAAGTCTGCTCTGCTTTACTTATCACCACTGCTGCCCAGACACTTGTATTTTATTCTTCCTTAAAGGATAAGGGAACCATGCAGAACTGTAGATTGATAATGCCACTGATGTTTGCAGTCCCTATGCTTGGAACAGAATGTTAGCAACTCGTAATGCCTACCTTCAGCACAAAGACAATCATTATGACCCTAAACTCTTCTTTGGCTCAGATTAATCTGAACTGAAGAAAAATTCTTCTTCCCTTCCCAGTTACCTGGTTGCTCTCCCCTTCTTCTTCCCCTTTTATTTTCCCCATCTTCCATGACTGTGACACTGCAAGAAAAGGAAGGAATCAATTCTCTCTTTATCCCCGCTTTCCCTTTTGTTTTTCTCCTCGTCCTCCATGCTAAGTACCTGTAATGCTATGCTACTATATTTGCATTCCAGTCTTGCTGAAACATATAGTTTTCCATTAGGGTCAATACAAGATGTCTTGTAGCACGTAGGAAAGTATACCTATTGCTTCCTCCCATGCTGTTGTCAGTAGCATGAGTCTAGGTCTAGGAGGTGAACACCCATTGCCTGCCATAATTCCAATAACTGAAAGCAAGCCCAACCTTTTTTTGTACATTAGTGTCTGCCCTGAGTGACTTGGTTGGAGAACCAATCCTGTTTCTCATTATATATTCCAGCAGTCCTTGTGGCTGGAACACCAAGACTATTGCATAATTCTAGGGTGAGGGGGCAGTGCAAAAGCATGAAAGAAAAAGAAAAAAGGGGAGAAAGAAAAAGTGAAAGACTGATCTTTCCACTGAGCAATAGTGGAAGATGGAGAAGGTGAAGAAAGAGCCACCCAATTCAGAGTAGCTACCACAAAGAAGGAAAAAAAGAGGAGACAGGGTTATGGCAGAAACTACTATTTGGGTTGGAGTGAAAACTGGGCTGTAGCAATTATGGGGCACTTAAGAATTTTCAAAAAGGAACTGATTGCTAAGCATTCTGTTCTTTTACTCATAACTGGTGGCCCTAATCATTACTGATCTGAAGAAGTGTGACCTTCTGTGTTGGATGGGGGAGTCTTAATTGAACAGGCAGGATTTACTCAGGGCCACTCGATTTTAGATTATTGTTTGGTTTTAGATTATCTTGCCCATAAGTATACAAAACTAACTAGACTCGTATGGAACAAAGGTACAGCTAGGTGACAGCACCTGTACTCAGGTATTCAGTCACCAATCTCTAATGGTCTCTCTGTCATCGGAACCCTTTGTTGCAGTTGTCCCTCTTTGGACTATTACGTTTTTGTTCAAGGGCTTCTATGGCTTTGACAGCTGGGGCCACATGCTGATTAGCACCTTCCTTACACATCTAGTATGGAGGTACAATCACCATGAATTATGTAGTTGGTGGGTACAATAATGGTACCAGGGCAACTATGGAATATATTCTGTTGCCCTGCAGAGAATATAAAAGTCCTGTCATATCAGAACTTAATGTTTCCAAAGTGTATTGTCCAATCCAATGCAGGATGTGCATTGCTGTGAAATTGTTTTCTGGGCATTTTGAATGGATCCATCACTATGGACTTGACCTAAAGAATGTCCTCAGTGGGTGCCAGGATAGCTCTATCACCCATGAAAGCTTGAAAGGTGGGAACTTCTAGATGAAGGGAGAGAGCAGATAACGTTTGCATATGAGATTACCGTTTGAATAGGAAACAGAGATAAGGCAGATAGAAAGATATAAAATAGATAAAACATCTTCAGTGTGCAGATCTGGGGATCATAGAATCACAGAGTTGGAAGGGACCTCCACAGTCATCTAGTCCAACCCCCTGCATAATGTAGGGAATCCACAAATACCTCCCCCTCCACACCCCAGTGACCCCTATTCCATGCCCAGAAGATAAAAACCTCCAGGAACCTTGGCCAAACTGGCCCAGAGAAAAATTGCTTCATAATCCCTGGGCGTATAAGAAAGGGTCACAAGAACTAAGCACTGAAGCAACCCTTCCTGCCCTCTCTGTTCACAGAATCAGCATTGCTGTCAGATGGCCATCTAGCCTCTGTTTAAGAACCTCCAAGAAGGATCTGATACGGGGCAGCCAAACTGCTGCTTATACCTCTTTGTGTCTGCTGCATATTTGAGAATAAGAAAAAACGTTCCAAAGATTCTATGAATCCAGAACTCTCTCTCACATACAAGGAACCAAATCCAGCTGATGTTGCCCTGGAACTTCTCAGCACTCAGGGAAGTGGGGGTCACATAACCTGCAGGTCAGCATTCCCCCAGATAAAACAGAGTCTGGATATGATATCACAGATATGGCCAGAAAAATAGGGAAACAGTTGCTGGGCTTGACCAAAATGATCCTAGAGAATGTTGTGGCACACATAATCAGAGCAAACCTGGCCTCTCAGGGAAGCATTCCCTGCCCAGAATAGAATAGCCTTGAAGATCAGTAAGAAGAATACAAAGTGATAACAATTATGTGGCCTTGTGCAAATTAGAAGCTGTCTAACTCATTATCAATAGATATAATTTATTAAGGCCCAGGTGCAGTAGCATCTGTGAATTGCAAGAATGTTCAACCTCACAGAAATGAATACATGATTCAAGGATGGGAGCATTGGTTGAGGGCCAAAGGATTTTCATATGTATGAGAAACTTGTGATCATTATTTTTAAATAGAGTTTGGTAAGTTAGAAAGCAGCAAGAATGAACTAATTTTTTTTATATATTCTAAGAGGACATTTTAAGTGCAGATAACTTTGTATGGTGTTTGAATTCAGAAAATAATGACTTCGCCAAGAATGTGCACCCTTATCAAGTGGGACCATTAGCTATTGTTAGGAGATTATCTTCAAATCTTATAAATGTGGGAAGGGCTCCTTGCTTGTGAACTATTACTTTGGGGGGGTAAGAGAATTTTATGGACTTGTGTAATTGCTCTCCTTTAATTATCTATGTAACAATGATGAATGAATAGTATAATGTTTTGTGGATTTAGTTGGTATTAAGAACATTGTAGCTATCCTTTAAGGAAAAACTTAAAATGTAAGCAAAAAATTATTTTATAGTATTTGTTTGTGTACAATACCTGAACGAGCTTATAGCATTACTGAGTTGTACTTCTGGCTAAGAGTTAAATGATCTGGTATAGGTAAGCCAACTTAGATGCATAGGATTGCCAGCTCTGGGGTAGGAAATACCTGGAGATTGGGGGGGGAGCCTGAAGAGGGTGGAGTTGGGGGAGGGGAGAGACTTCAATGGGGTAGCATGCCATAGAGTCCACCGTCCACATGGGCCATTTTCTCCAGGTGAACTGATCCCTGTCACCTGGAGAGCAGTTGTAATAACAGGAGATCTCCAGCCACTGCTTGGAAGTCGGCAACTCTAGATGCTGAAGGTTGCTTAAGTGCATGCTGTATCTAAATCAGGTCTGACCAGAGTCATCTAGAACAATGGTGAGAAGAAGTTCTGGCTTTTTTGTCCCATTTTGTATGCCCACAGAGTCCCAGTAAAGTGACATCTGCAGCATTTATATAACAGTCTTATAAATCTTTGCAAGTTCTAGTATGTTGAAATCACTAATTGGATTTAAAATGCAGAATTAATAACATTAATTGTAATTATAGTGAAATGCCAGGACTAATTGGAACAGGTATTTGATCAAAAACTCAACTATCAGGTTTTCTTCCCTAATTTTTTTGTGTTCTCTGTAATGAATTTAAAAGTATAATGAATTGAGGAGAGAGGTTAGGAAGAATTATGCTTGCTATTGTGTTGTTGGAATAGCAGGAAAATTAATTGCATGTTTATTTAAACAATCTTTCATTTTTAGTTTGGCTCCCCCTCTCACCCTGCCAAGCTTTGATCGGGATTAATCTTTGTGTAATAACAGTGCCCTTGCAGGAGTTACATAAACAAGAAATAATAGAGTAGACAATTAGCTGCTGTACTTACAATTTCCAGCCTCCCCAAAATGGCTTAGTAGTAGAGGGTCAGGGCCAGGGTTATAGCTCAGTGGTAGAACACCTGCTTTTCATGCAGGAGGTCCCAGTTTCAGTCTCTGGCAGCTCCAGCTGAAGGGTATGAGATAGCAAGTGGTGGGAGAGACAATTCTCTGCCTGAGGCTGCAGTCAGATGGGCAGTTTGGCCTGGTATAGTTGTGTTACCCTAATAGATTAAATGGACTCATTCACATGTCCACATCTGGCAAATGTTCCCCAGTAATACTCATCCCGCTGTATAATAAGCTGGACACAGAGTAAGTAGCCACCAGGGACAATCAGGTGCTTATGGATCTCCGCACATTGATCCCGCATTTCCAGATGTCTGAATGCCTCCAGTGCATGCTCAAACCAGTTCAGAAGTGTGAACCTTTAGTTCCAGTTTTGCTGTATTTTGTTTTAAAATGGTAGAGCATGTGCAAGTGTGTACACATGCAAACCCAAGAAATGTTCTTAAAAGGCAAAGTTATTAAAAAAAAAAGACCAGCCTGCACAGTCCGTGGTTGATACACAGCACTAATCTGAACAGTCAACCACAGAAGAAGTCCGTGGGGAAGCCAGATCAGGGTGGGAGCCTGATTGAAAGTCTCTGTCGCAAAATGCTATGGAGTAATTAGTGACATGCCCAAACTGTGTTAACCTTCCAATCTGACCATAGCCTGAAACTCTGAAAGGTTACTGCTAATCAGAGCAGACAACATGGAGCTAGATTAACACTGGCAAGCTGTGGAAGGCTTCTGAGAGCAGATACATTCAAATGTGTGTTGTTTTGATGTGTGACATCACTTCCACCAGAAAACCAGAAGTGACGTCGTCATCTTGGGATGATGTATCCTATCAAAAGTGTTGCCCTGATGCAATGATGTCACTCCTGCTTTTCCACCAAAAGTGACATTGTGTGCCAAAGTGATGCATTTTTAATCAGCCACTGCCCTACCAAGCAGCAGTGGAGGACCACAGCTGCCTGCAGGAGGTCTCCTGCTAAAGTGTAAGTATGCAAGGACTTCCAGTGCTGAAGCTCCTGATTCTGGCACAATGTCAGTCTCTCCAATGAGGTGCTTTGGCTTTCACTTAATCAACCAAAACGCCTCATTAGAGAGACTGACACTATGCCAGAATCAGGAGCTTTGGCGCTGGAAATTGAGACTGGTAGGTGTGGCTTCATGATCAGTCTTGATAAAGGATTTTTGAAAAGTTTGTACAGCCGGAACATCTTCAATGGCTTTTACTGTATTTTGGACTATAAATATATCAGTCAGCAAGAACTTTGTATTGATACTTTGTTTGGAAGAAAAAGGAGTCTGAAGGCCAAATTGTTTACCTTTAAGAACAGCTTGGCAGAGAAACGGCATGTTATCTCTAGTTTTAAGTGAATGAAAGTGGGAGACCTGACAGCCCTAAGCTAGGTGGACCAATAGTTTGATGCACTCTATAAGAAAGATTGTACAAACACCATCTGTGGTGCCCCCTTTTCAAGTACCTACCTGCATGAGCTACTTCTTATTGTACCACAGTAGTAGGAAAACTCTTTGTCTATGGCTCCATTCCATGTATTCAACTGTCAATCACCCTTTCAGGACAGGCAACAATTGGTGGAAAGGACCTGTATGACTGGCCCTGCCCAAATTTTTTCAAGCATGAATGAGCCCATGAAAAATCTTGTGCAGTTCTGATAGAACATGAACGATTCATTATTTAAAGAGAAATAACTTAATATTTCTTCCAAATGTATTGCTTAATTTTGTTATTTTACTAGTGTTTAATACCCGTAGCCATTTTATCATCTGATAAAGACTCTGGATTGCATTCTACCATGAGCAAGTAGAAGAAGTTTGTGCGGCTGGATTTTGCTGCCTTCCTTCCTTTTTTTGCAGCAGTTCCCTATGCCCCTGAAAGCTTCTGCTGAGAGCTGAACAAATTCCTAGGGTGGGGCTTAGAATCAGGCAAAATTACCCTCTTACTCTTGCACTACTGGAGTAAAATTGGCTCCTAATGCTACTGGTAGAGGAGCATTGTATCCAATTTGACCCAGTTCCCATTCCTATAATGCATGACATTTTTTTTTTCAGGAGGATGGTTTTCTGCCTGTGCATGGTAGGATACAAGCTACTTCTCTCAGTGGTTTAAAAAAAACAAAAAACGATGCAATTGATGAATTTCAAAAAGTATATTCTTTATACTACTGTGCATTCATGGACTAGGCACAATCCAGTCTAGGATTCCTAGCCTAATTCCCTAGTTGTCTGAGCTGGTTTATCAGGGGAGATTAGTGTTTGTTTAGTTTGTAGAAGATAATTTGCATAGGGAGTTGGCCCACCCTTCTCCTGCTAGATGGGGCCTGGAAATCTTTTAGAATTACAACTGATCTCCACACTACACAGATCAGTTCCTTAGAAGAAACAGGGTTGAGTTCAGACTGGCAGTTTGAAGCGTGAGGGAGTCGTGGCAAAAAAAGACCCGAAATAATGTGTTCTGGGTTTTCCTGGTCACACTGTGCAGACGGATGTGGGAGCATACCATGGAGGACATGCAAGGAAGTGTTCACAATGTTGGCCCACCCCTGGTGGAGGCACAGCTGAAGTGGCTTTTTGTAATGGAATTTGATGATATGTGCTTAAGCGCTCATGCGCATAAGTGCTCATGTGCATAAGAGCATCCCTACCAGATCAGCTTGTTCATGTTCACACGTCCCTGAAGCGGGATATATGCAGGATAGACACACTTTCCAGGGTTTGCTACCACTTTTACCAGGTAGGGAAGCATTACAAGATGGGTTGAGTACGGCTGGGGAATGCCGGACAGATGTGCCTGTGTGAATGGCCTCTTTAATCCATTTGTGAAAGGTTGTTGGAATGTGCCTGTCTCAGGGCAAACTGCCTGTCTGAACTCAGCCCAGGCGATTTTGAAGAGTAGACTGGCACTACACCCCACTGAGGTCGCTCCCCTCTCCAAACCCTGCCGTCCCCACGTTCTACCCCCAAATCTCCAGCCATTTCCCAACCCAGGGTCGGCAAACCTATCTCCTGCCCAGGCAGCACAACTGTAGGTTTGCAAAGTAGGATGGCAATGGCTTCTGCTTGATACTGGATTGCAACTCAGTGAGCAAAGGAAACTTCTTTAACTATCCACAGCTTTTAAAAAACTAATATGGGATTTCAGTCTATGGGACTTCAGTAAGTCATGATTGGAAGCTGGGCAAGCAAAAGGAGAAGTTGGAAATATTTTGAGGGAATGCTTGATACCCCTTAGCATCTTTGCTGCCTTTCACAAACTGTTGACTTTGGTATGGATTATGGCATCAGGATAAGGCTAGCAGGGCAATAATGGGCCATTGAAATGGCATTTAATTTTTCAGGTGAACTCCAGACGAGGGCTGCGGTCACACTGGAAGCTTGGCATGATCTGGTGACACCTCTATTTGCAGTGGTTTAAATCATTGAGGGAAGGGGTAACTAGACAGCACACCCTGAAGCAACCTCATTGCCACTCACCCTGTGATCGACCATTCAGATTATTGCTGCGGGACAACCACAGAGTGGGCGGTCAGGTGGCTTATTTTGTTAACATTTGTCTGTTGCATATGCACATATTTTTGCAAATTTGAAGCACCACTCCTGTTTTGACAGCTGGAGGAGGCTGCCTCCCCCTCTGAAAAAAACTCATCTTTTCAATTAGCCCCTCCCCCACCCTGTGTGCTGCAAAGCTGTAGGCAGAGGAACTGGTATGGAAAAAGACAAAGGAGGCTTCTCAGTCTGCCCTCCCACCACTTCTCATCTCAGAGGACAACTGAAAACTTGCTGGTGTGCACAAAAATGTGGTTATGCACACATTGCTAACTGACTTTAAAAAAGGAGTGAAAATGGAAATGCAGGGTGAAAGTGCTGATATCTGTAAACACCAGAATTTCCCCAGTGACTGATTACTCTGCTTCCAAAGCAGGGCAGACTAGGGTGGCGTTGACTGGGGCACAGAAGGCAGATGTTGCTGTCTGATTGTGGTCTTTAAATCCACAAAGGTACCTCAGCGATATTGACACAAACTGCTCATGTGACTGCAGCCTAAGTGAATGGTTGACAATGGCACAGAATGGTTACTGCCTAGGAGGATCATTCACTTCTATTCCATGTGCTGTTCGGGACCTTGCAGAAATAGGCTTCCTTCCCATTATACCTGCACACTTAACCAGTCCAAGGGAAACATTATGAAAGACATTTCTGGCTACTACTGTCTCATCAGAAGCACATTTTAAAGTTGAAGAATCAAATAGTTCTTGTGCCACTAATTAAAATTCAGTGAATCCTTTAATCATCGCCCACATCGAACATTCTTATTTTCTTTTCCCACATTTATTCTGTTAATAAAGTGCTGAAGAGCTCATCAGCTTTGGAAGGAAGGCGGCAATTTTTTTCTTGTCTCTATAATCATTAAACTGATAAATAGACAAGGTATCATACAGTTATCTGTATTAACGTTGCAGCCCTTGTCACTATTAAAAACTTTTAACAGGAGACAGAGCTGAGAAATGTAAGCGGATAAAAGAAAACAAAAGGAGAGATGTCAGCAACTAGTTTCTTAAGTCCATTCTTTTTTCTCTGTGCTCACTTAGCCATCACCCTAAATCAGCTCTCTTCAAACAGTTCCTCTTAAAAAAAAATAGCTAATTGAGTGTGTTCACTTATGTAGACAATTAACAGGCTGATTTGCTTTCCCTTTGTTGGGTTGTCATTGCGGGTTGAGGCAGCTTCAAATGGCAAAAGAAGATGTTCCCTTTATCTGTCATGATCATACAATTTGAAAGCAGAAAGATGATAAAGCTGCCTACTAGAAGGAAATACAAGTCTGCCCTCTAGTATATAATTGCTAGGAAAAGACATTAGGAAAAGACACTGCTGGGCTAGCTCCCTGATGGCTTTAAGCACTCTGCAACCACTGCTGCACCAGACAGACAACCACCAGTCAGGCATAGGAGGGGGAATGTGTTTGAAGCCATGGGGAGGCTGGGCCAGCAGCTTTGCTGCACTTCACAGGTGGCTAGCCACTCCTGATTTCCTCAACTGTCATGAGCTCTCTGTAACTATTTTTTTTTTTAAAAAAAAA
Organism: Gekko gecko; assembly: GCA_029375565.1. Lineage (NCBI taxonomy): Eukaryota > Metazoa > Chordata > Lepidosauria > Squamata > Gekkonidae > Gekko > Gekko gecko. The sequence continues at coordinate 77,485,194 of JAPDNY010000003.1, read as the reverse complement.
ACCTCAGAACACTGAGCTCTACAGCTGACCAATCAGAATGGGGGGGTGCAAGGAGGCAGAAGCCTGGCAGCCTCATAGAAAGCAATAGGGAAGCACATTTTACCCCTTTTGACCCCCTTAGGGGTCAAATTTCTAAAAATCCCTTCTTAGTGAGCACCTACATCATGGTAGGAGTGGTCTCCCTGAATTTCATGTTTCTAGGTCCAGCGGTTTGGCCTGGGCACTGATTTTATGGTGAGGGGACTTGCCCTCCCTCAGCCATTGGCCCATCAGCCGCCACTCAAGAGTACTCACGTGCCATTGGCCAGGTGCTGGGTCTGCTCCTCTTCCCCACCCACTCTCCCTGGCAGACAGCTCTCTCTCCTTAGGAAGACAGTTCTCTTGACTCCTGTAAGGGACTGTCCCCTAAGTGGCTGTTGGTAGGCAGCCAAGCTTGGTTCTGTGAGTAAAAAAACAAAGGACTTTCAGCATAACCCCCTCCCCCACCCATAACCCCCTCCCCAGTGGCCACTTTCCTTTCAGAATAAATGGAAAAAGGCTCTCTCTCCTGCTTAGCTTCAGCATGGCTGGCTGGCTAACGAGGTGGGCCAGCAACCATCAGACCATTTTCTGCAATTCCCCGCTATGCGGCTGACTTTCCCCTAGGGTTGCCAATCTCCAGGTGGGACCTGGAGATCTCCCACTGTTACAATTGACCTCCAGATGACAGAGATCAGTTCTCTAGGAGAAAATGGTTGCTTTGGAGGGTAGACTCTATGGCATTATACCCTGCTGAGTCCTTCCACACACACCCCAAATGCTGCCCTCCACAGGATCCACCCCCCCCAAATCTCCAGGTATTTCCCTAATCAAAGTTGGCACCTGTACTTTCTCCTCTGTCAGTAAAAGGCCCTTTCCACACCTATGTTGGCCTTTGGGAGAAAACTCCTTGGGCCCAGTCCTGATCAGGTTGCCAACTCCAGGTGGGCAATTCCTGGAGATTTGAGGGATAGAGCCTGAAGAGGGTGAGGTTTGAGGAGGGGTGGCACCTCAGACAGGTATGATGCCATAGACTCCACCCTCCAATCCAGCCATTCCCTGAGAATAAACTCTCCTAAAGAGGAGATAATTTTATTGCTTTTTATAAAAAGAAAAGGGGAAGGTATATAGTTGGATTAAGAAAAAGAGTGGAGTGAATTTTTTTCTGTTAAAAGATTAGTTTTAGTTAGTATAATTACAGATTTTGGCAACCACCACGGTTGGAAGATCTTCTTTTCATCTTTCAAAAGTCCAAAATAACTCTGTTAATAAAGTTAGTAAAGTCCATTGGGGTTAGTTATTAATCAGCTCCTTTCTGACGTTCCACGAACTATTTCTTTGGGTGTCTTCCTTTTATATCTCTCAAGTTGTAAGATGGGCCCTCTTTAGGCTTCTTGTCTCCCGCTCCAGCACCTCCCTCCTCCGGATCGCTGTCTTCTTCGCTGCTTGAATCAGTCCAAATTGCGAGTGCTGCATCTTCCTCTGTACTGGCGTGTCTCTTCAGAAATTCTTGTGCTTTGAAGACGGAGTCTATCTTCTCTCTTTTATCGTTATATTTAAAAATTAGTCCTTCAGGAATGCACCATCTGTAAGTTGTCTGATGTCTTTGTAAGAACGTGGTCAATCCTTTATATGCTTTTCTTTTCATACGGATTTCATAGGGAACATCTTTCAAAGTTCTGATGGTCTGCTCCCCAATTTTCAAGGGCACCGCTGAAACTGAATGCAGAATTTGATCTCTAGTACGCTGCTTAGTAAACTTGACAACCACTTCTGCTGGCAGATTATTCTTCTTTGTAAAGGCTGAATAGGCTCTATAGGCCATATCCATCTCTTCTTTCAATTCCAACGCTTCTCTGCCAATTAGGGGTGCCAAGGTGTTCACCAATATAGTTCTGAGATCCTCTTTTTCTTCTTCTTTAATGCCCTGAAAGCGGAGAGTCCGATTTGATTTTTCCATCTGTAACATTAAAATTCTTTTTTCTTGCATATCCTGATGTTTTCTAATTTATTGACCTTTCTCTTTATTTTCTTGGTATCTTCCGTTGAGACCAAACATTTTTGCGCAATCTCCTCCATCTTCTTTGTTGTTTCTGTTAATTGTTTTTGTTGACTGTTGAAAGCACTTTCCATGTTACACAAAGTTTCGCTGATTTTCTGCATTTGATCCAGCAGAGGGCGCAGTGACTCGCTTTTCTGTTGATTGACAGCTAGCTCCGGTGGGGGGTGCCCAGACTGGAAGTTCCTCCCCCCTTCTTTTCCGGCTTCTGCGGGACCTTTTTAAATGCCGACATCTTTTTAATTGTTTGCTTTGTCAAAGTTCGTGCCGCGTCACTCAGGAGACCAACAAATTCTTAATCTTCAATGCTTCCCCAAAGGTATTTTCACCAACTCTTTTTTCCGTTTACCCCCCTCCGCTTTTCTTTTATAAGTCCCATTTCTCAAGGGGGGTGGGGATTCCTCCCTCCTCCCATCCGCTTATACGCTTGCGGGGGTTTCAAATTTTCACTTCAAAATAGATCTCCAACTCACGGTTTGATGCCAGATCTTTCCGTTTATCTTTAATTCAATCGCTTTATTCACTCCTGGAAGTCAGTGGCGTTGCTAAGTCCCATTGCGGGCACAACGCAGCGGGGCCGATTGGGGCGGGGAGAAAGCCTCAATTTCCCGGCTGTTTGCCGGCAAAGAGGCTACTCCCCAAGCGCCCCCGGTTCGGAGCCTTTAACTAAGGCTCACTAGGGTCTTTCGCATATGTGAAGACCCCCCGAAACTGCGCGTGGGCTAACCATCTCTGGGAGCATCCCGAGAGGTGGCCGCCATTCGCTCCGCCGAAACCGAAAGTCCAATCCAGCCATTCCCTGATGGGGAACCATTGTTGCCAATCTCCAGGTGGGGGCTGGAGATCACTCAAAATTACAACTGCTCTCTAGGAGGGAGGGGGGAGGAGATGGGAAACTAAAGGTAGGTTGATGGTTGGCTGGGAGGGAGATAGGGTTGTCAACTCCAGGTTGGGAAATTCCTGGAGATTTGAGGGGTCGAACCTGGAGAGGGTGAGTGTTGAGGAGGGGTGGGACCTCAGATAGGTACAATGCCATAGACTCCACCCTCCAAACCAGCCACTCCCTCCTGGGGAACCACTGTTACCAATCTTGGGGGTGGGCTGGAGATCACTCAAAATTACTACTGCTCTTCAGGTAGCAAAGATCAGTTCCTCTGGAGAAAATGGTGGACTCTGTCATTATACCCTGCTGAGATTGCCACAGCAAATTGTCACTGAGTGCCCAAAGCCGGAGCACTCTCCCAGAGCCTCTTTCTAGAGCCTGTTGCATTTATTTCCACAACGGGCCTTATTCCTAGTATATATATAAATGTGGGGAATTATGATTATTAAATGGCAATAGACATTAATTATAGGACCATAACCTGGACCCCAGGAATAGACGTTGATACTAGATTATTAATGAGGCAAGGATTTCTTTACTAAAGGTTTTTCAAGCATACAGATATAGAATCAAGAACTAAGAATTCAGAGCAGAAAATACAGAGACGTTTGCAGTAACAGGAAGTATCATTGGTGGGGTGATACTTTACCTGCTGGCAAGACACTTAGATCATGCAGCGAAAAAGAACACAATAAGGGAAAAGGGACCATGTGTTGACCAGCAACACATGTGGACTGATTCCAAACAGGCCTAGATTTGGACCCAGTAAGATAGGGTGGGGGTAGGAGAGGCAAGAGAAAGAGAGAAAGCAATAGCACAAAGTTCTTCTTTTATACTCAAAAATGTGCCCTGAGGCAGGGCTGCTTTGGTCACCTGGTCCTCAGGAGATATTAAGAAAACTTAAAACTATGAATGGGGCAGAAAAGGGATTAATGGCTAGGCAATTGCAGGCAATGGCTTAGCTGAGAGTGACAACTCTTAGGAGAGGGGAGTGGCCAAGGAAAGAAGGAAGAGAACAAATCAGGTTCCAGGGCTGGAACTTTGGATTAACAACCAGATGTTTGACAGCTGGGTTATCTTGATGGGCGGCAGGAAGACTTGATGACTCGCTATTGTCATTATTGGGCACATCCTTTTGTTTTAGGCTGGTGAGGAATGTGTGTTTCTTCTGGTGATGTTAATATGTGAGGGTGGGGGGGAATGTCTGCGTGATGGAGAAGGGAGTTTTTCATGGTATCTGTGCAGAAACATCTTATCTTTTTTGCAAAGCATGACTTCCCTCTGTGATCTGTTGCTGTTTCTGCATGCATGGAGGTCAGGGTTTCTGGTCTGCATTCTGGCACTGGCATGGCTGTGGAGATGCAGGAGCAGGAGGCTTCTTGTAGTCTAGGGGTCCACATCTGGATTGGCCTGCTGCTTAGGCACAAGGCTTCCCTTGGCCAAAGTACATTGCTTTAGTCCAGTATAAAGGTGCTGCTTTTGGCTACAGTCCTGTCCATTGCCCTAACACACTCTTTTCACAGTTGAGCATGGCAGTCATATTTAAGAGTCTTTAGTAATGCCATCTGAAGTGGCTGCATGGCAACAAAGTGCAGAGTGAAGCCTGCATGGGCGGACTGAAGAGCCAGCAGTGCAGCACTGGGCAGATGTTCTCATGCTGCCTGTGGGCGACAAACCCCTTTCCCGGTGCATTCCCACTGCCAATACTGTGACCTCAGAGTAAAAGCACAAAGTGGATGGGTGTTGCAAACTCCACCCACTCTCAATCCACCATGGAAAGGGACTGAGAAAACAAGTTGAACAATACCCCCCAGGGGGCGGTGGCCTTGTTTCGAGGCCACATGCATGGCAGGACCAAGGCCAAGTAAAGCCCAATAAGCTGGAGATTCCCATGCTATTAACTGAAAAGTAATACAGACATGGGAATCTAATCTAATAGCATAAACAAAATGTTGTATGCTTTTTAAACAATAAATACAAATAACAAGTCTGTGGGTTTTTTTGGTTTTGTATTATAAAATACTTATAAGAATTCTAATATCTGGTTTTCTGTTGTTTCATATATGCACAATGGGGAGGAAATACAATAACATAAACCAATCACAATATAGAAAGCTCATGAATTACAAGACTGGGGTGCGTATTTACAAAGTCACCAAAGTGAAAAAGGGTGCTTTTTAAACAACGGTATCAATAAAGATATAGACCTTAAACTGGACCAAATATTTTCAAAAGCTGTGGAACATCCATTAAATACCAAAATGAGTTTGGCAAGGCTTTGAACTCTACAATATGTCCACATAGGTATGGCAATCCTTAAACTCTTTAAATTGAACTATTGCTAAGGCAGATCCCAGGTAGTCTCAGGCATTTCATTTCTTTATCAGATAGTATAGTTCATGCAGTCTTCCTTTGATAATTCTATCTTGGAGCTGATGGAATTCATAAGATTTAATTTTAAAGGTACACCCCCCCATCTATATCAAATCAATACAATGCCTTAAAAAAAACAGCTTACCTTATCGTTAAACATCAAAAGCACTTTACACCTCCGAGGAGCATCAAAGCTTCAACAACCCATGAGAAACAGTGTCAAGCTCTCAACTAATGCAAACTCCAAGCAAGAATTTTGAGAGAGCAAAATTAAGTCAAATTTACAAATTAGTGTTTGCGGGTCCACTTATTAAAGGGGGCACATCAATTAAAGCAGGAAAGTTCTACCATTAGATTTAGACCAGTAATATATGTCTGCACCTTCTGGCTATAAAGGCTTTTTTGGTCATCTATAATTTACAAGTCTACTTTTTGAGAGGTCACTAAATAAAACAGGCAAGGTCTAGCATTTGATTCAAACCAGTAATATGTCTCCGTAACTTGAATGTCCACATAGCTTCCAACTGCAAAAACTGCTTTCCGACATCCACCTGGTTAAATGGATGAGAATTTTTTCCAAAATCCCAAATCGTAAATCTTCTGCTTGATGGCCCTATTGGATAAAATGCATCACCAGGGGAGCCGAAAAATGTCCCCCGAAGGACCAAAGCACAGCTGCTGCATGGGGGGGGGCACAAATAGAGCTGTGGTGCTGGCCACCATCAGCCCCAGCAGAGGATCGCCTGCACCCCTCCACATGCAAACACCAATCCCTGTGGCCATCTGAGACAGCATCCCTGGAGCTGTAGGTTGAGCAGAGAGGACTGCAACCTCATCTTGGAAACCCTGAGCTGGTATGAATGCAGCTGCAGGGGCTCCCAACTTACCAATTCTTATGAGATCAGGTTTCCCCTTCTCCTTTACGTGATATATAGGTATGCAATAGTAACGATGAAACTTTTCCTGAACAGCTAATAGCTTCTATTGTACTGCCATATTTATTTTTTTAAAAATACCCTGACTATAGTGAACTATGTTTGTTTGTTTGGCTGCAGTCAAATGTGCCTTTGAATCTGATTCAGCTGCAAATGCCTGATGGCTTTAAATGGCATGATCAGACAGCAACATCTGGGAAAGGAACCACAGTCATCATCACCCCGTGCTGCTCCACCACAGAAGCAGAGTTAAAAGACCCTGGGGGAAGTCTGGTTCTAATTGGTTCTGATGAGCCACGGACAGAATTTCTGCTGTCTGATCACGCAAGCACACTCAATCCATCTGGATGGGCTGCCCAATCCATCCCGACTCAGCGTCATTTTTTTGTTCACTTAGTAGTATGTGCATAACCGCAAAAGCGATCCACAGTTGCAGGCTGCCGCAGGGGTTCGATTTCTTGTTTATGCATAGGGTGGGGGAGGCAAAGCCCACCCACTTGCCTGAATTTGCTGTCTGATTTGGCAGTGATGGGCTGAGCCTGCAGCAGCCAGGGATATGTGATTGCTCGGCTCCGTTTCAATTCCCACCAGAGGAAACAGAATCGCTTCCCCTCCTCACCAAATGGCACACCTGACAGCAGCCTTAGTTAGTTTGTTTTTTTAAATCAGGCCTGTTGTGCATCTTAGAGATTTTATTCTTCCTTTTCCAAATGTTTTGAATGTTCTTCAGGTTTTCTCAAGTTTGCTAATTTCTGCTGGACTTTTGTTTTAACCACAACCAAGGTTATAGCGGATGCTGTGATATGATAAGCAAGGAGGGGAAAAGTAGCTGTGTATAAAACTGTGGTGTTGTTTCTGAATCCAGATTATCTTTAGCATCTGATAGCATCTAGACAGGTTCCCTTCCCGAAGATAAGCATTTTAGATAAGAAGCTTAGCAATTCTGGAAAAATAAGGGACTGAATCTGTCAGCTACGCCTCTCTTGAGCTCTGGATGCTATGGGAGTGGGGGTGACTCTGCAATGTTACGTTTCAGCTCTGCTGTGTCTTCTGTGTTTCTATAATCTCTGTCTGACCTTCAGTGCCTGGTGTAGCATTTCTCTTGGGAAAAGTAACCCGTTGCTTTGGTGGGCTTTTACCCGGTCCCTGATTGGCCCTGGGCCACCAGGGGGTCTCTTTGAACAATTTATAACAGTTTGCTTCACACGTTTTATTTTAGTTCTAACACAAAATGGTTAAGATATCTGCATACTCTCAATCTCTCGATAAACTTTACTTCTTTGAATGAAAGCTGTTGGGAACTGATTGCTGCAGGAGTCTGACAGAATCTTCTGAGTACGCATCCTGCCTCCAATTAAAGCAAAATTAATATCCTATTTCAGAAAAAAAGGCATACATAGAAGCAGGGTTGCCAACTCCAAGTATTTTGGGGGTGGAATCTGGGGAAGGAGGGGTTTGGGGAGAAAAAGGAGCTCAGCAGGATACTGTCATGGCCTCCTCTGCCCGTCTCAGCAATTCTCACTCCAAGGCCTAAGAAGAAGAGACCAAGGAGGGCCAAAAAGACCAAGGAGGGCCCAACACTGCAGAGGAGCCAGCTGCCAATGTTTCAGCAGAGCAAGAGGCGCCCCTGCCAAAGCCTGCAAAGGACACCTCACTAGCAGTCCCTGAAATAATCACTAGGCCTCTGCTGACCAGGATGTGGACCTGGGAGGATGGCCTCACTCTACAGGAATGGCAGCAGCAGAAGATCAGGCCAAAGTGGCCCAAAGGAGGTGAATGCTCGACTGACTGCAAGCGTCCCCACCCCAGAACCAGGCAGCTCCACATCTGCCAGCAGGGCAGCTGAGCCTGATTATTTTTTAGCCTAGCTGAGGCTAGGGAAGGCTGCCTTGCTGGATTGACAGGTCCACTAGATGTAATGCCATAGCCAGTTCCTTGCCTCCAGTTCCAGCTAGGGTTGCCAGCTCCAGGTTGAGAAATTCCTGGGGATTTGGGGGGTTGAGACTGATGAGAGTGGAGTTTGTGGAGCCGAGCGATTGCAATGGGATATAATGTTATAGAGTCTACCTTCCAAATCCACCATTTTCTCCAGGTGAGCTGTTGCCTGGAGATCAGTTGTAATCTCAGGAGATCTGCAGCCATCACCTGGAGGATAGCAACCCTGGGTCCAGCTCCTGGCTGCCAGCACCTGTTGGCAGTCCCAAGCTTTGCTATCTAGACCTGAGGGCGGTGCTTCGGAGGAGACCCGAGAGGGCCAGGCTGCAGAGCAGAAGACAGATAGAATGCCATACAGTCCACCCTCCAAGCCACCGTTTTCTTCAGGGGAACTAATCTTTGCTCTTTGGGAGGTCAGTTGTAATGCTGGGAGATCTCCTGCCCACACTTGGAGAGATCAAGGGCTAACTAACTAAGTGGATGATCAGAGATCTGTAAAATGATATCCCACATGTTATAAAATATAAATAACAGCTACAAGAGGTCTCAGTTCAGACTGAGGCTTTTAATGGATGTGCACATATGGGGAGGTTAAGTCCCCTTCAGACATTGTTTTCATACTGGCAATCACATCCCAGTGGGTTGCTATTTCCCTTGTGTATATGAAGAAGAAGAAGAAGAAGAAGAGATTGGATTCATACCCCGCCCTTCACTGCCCAAGGGAGTCTCAGAGTGGCTCACAAACTCCTTTCCCTTCCCCTTCCCACAACAGACACCCTGTGAGGTAGGTGGGGCTGAGAGAATTTCTTCTTCTTCTTTTTTAAAATCCCCCCGAAGGGGTTTTGTATTGCATTTTCTAAATAACTACAGAAAAAGGGAGGGGTACTAACAAACTACAAGAGGGGGGAGATAGGAAAGAAAATCCCAACCGTGGTGATTGTAGATAGTGCTTACAAATGTGGCATTGACAGATAAAAACTTTCAGTTGTTAACCTCGAAGGTGACATTTGAGTACATCGCTTACGAAGCTCTAGCTCATACAGACTGTTTGGAGTATACTTCTGCAATACACTAACATTTCTTTTGTACAAACATCAGACACTCTCATCATCTCATTGCAATAATTTCTGCCTATTACTTTCTACCCCTCTCGCTGTTAAAAAAAACCCATCCAAGTTAGGCTTAAACATGATTCTTTTCAAAGAAAAACTCTCCATTTACCCTCTTATTAAAAAGGAAAAAAAAAAGACAAGTAAAACAGACAAACTGGAACCTCCATATGCATAACACCCCTTTTCCCTCTTCCTTTTATGGAGTTAACCTAAATTAGTAAAATCCTTTTAAAATTAATTTAACCATTCATTATCAATTTCTGTAAAAACCCTTTCCCTTAATTTTTCCCAACATACCCCCTTAGCCAACAATCTCATCTCTAGAAAGGGCTCTTCACTATAGAATCTTCCTTAATCTTCTTTAACTCAAAGTCCATTATTTATTAAAACATATCCACCTTTCGCCCAACCTTCTGTTAGCTTTGCCCCCCCATCAAAATATATAGTAACTTTATTTTTTAGGAGGAGAGTTTCCCCTCCCCCCCGCTTATCGTAGGAGAAACAAAGCTACATTGCTGCCTCATCCAAACTTTCAGCTACTTTCAAGTTCTTAATGGAGATTCAGTTTCGTTTTAATTTTAACTGTGACAAAAAGACGCCATATCAAAGGAAGCACTTCAAAGTCCACGGTCTGTTCATCTTCTCTTTGTCATCAAGCCACCAAGGTCCCATAAATCCATCGGATCTTTACACTGCCTCTAAAAGTTCTCTAAATTAGTCAGCCTTATTTCCAGCTCGTTCCGAGTTGCCCTCTTTTTTTTTTTCTTTTCTTTTTTTAAGGTGGAGGGGAGCTTCCCCCCCCCCCAACCTTCAGTCTTTCCCAGTCACCGCTTACAAGGGTATTCAGAGTTTCTCCAAGAAGATAGAGGGTTCCTCAATGCCCAAAAAGATCACCTTCAGATATTTGCACAGTCTCTCTATCTTTCTAGAGGGGGAGTCTCCCCCCCTCCGCCTGCCGAAGATGGATTCTGCATCGTTTCCAGCCGTCACTCAGAAAACACTCCAAGCTAATGTAAGTTTCCATTTCCATTCAATACTTCTCTCTTTTCTTATGCTTCTTCTTCTCTCCCCTTCACTATCCCTTAAAAAACATCATTTTTATATTATTATATTGTTATGCGGGGGGAGGGAGTTCCCTTTCCCCTGATTCTTTTCTGGGAGGGAAGGGGAAGACTTTATTCCAGCTCAGTCTCTCACTATGATGTTAACAGTCTTTAAAGGAGATTCTAATTCTTCCATCTAGCCATTTCTAGCTAGCCAGATACATCATTTTCAGTTGCTATTTTTAAAGGCCCAAATATTTGCTTGTGTGTTGCTCAGTTCATGACTCTCAGTATTCCTCCATCACAGTCCCTTCATTTTCCATTTCTCCGATGTTAGTTTCCTTTAGCTAGTCCTCCATGGGGGTGTCTACAGTTGTCTCCCCTACCCGTGCTTGGGAGGATATATTCTTCCCTCTGATGCTTCGTTAAACTTGTACTGATTCAGCCAGTCGCTTGATTACAGCTTAATCACCATCCGCTTGGTTTCCGGTATACAAAGCCTCGGCCATTACTGGAACACAGCAGGGAGACCGTTGGGGCAAAAGGATGCCCCCTAGAAGCTGGGGGGGGGTGAACCTCAGCGCCCCCTGACTCAGGGCTCATACTGAACCCTGGGGGAGAGCGTACGATCACCCTCCCTCTCTACCTTCTGGTCTGCAGACCGTTCCCCCAGGAGAGGGGAGAATGGCTGCCGTCAGCTTGCCAATCCGGGTGGAAGTCCTCCGGGCTGAGAGAACTTCTGACAGAACCTGCTCTTTTTCAAGGACAGATGTGCCAGAGCTTGTGACTGACCCAAGGTCACATCAGCAGGTGCAAGTGGAGATCTGGGGAATCAAACCTGGTTTTCCCAGATTAGAGTTCGCACACTTAACCACTACACCAAACTGGCTCTCAGGGAGAGAGAGAGATGTGGGGGGAAACAAATACATAGGGATGCCAGCTTCCAGGTGGGATGGGACCTGGGGATCCCTCAGAATTATAGCTCATCTCCAGACTAAAGAGATCAGTTACCCTGGAGAAAATGGCTGCTTTGGAAGGTAGACTCTGTGGCATTGTACCCCACTGAGATTCCTGTCCTCTCCAGGCTCCATCACTGAATCTCCAAGAATTTTTAAACTTGGATCTCCCCTGCTGGTAGCCGGGGGGACCTGGCAAACATAGACATAGACTATATGGGTGCTTATGCATTTCACCTGTTTGGAAACAGGAACCTAATAGTTGAGGGTAGGACTCAAGTGAAATACCCTCACCCTACATCCTACCCAGGCCTGTGGGTACAATCTTATTTTCCTTTCCATAAATTCATTTCCTCCTAACTATAATTTGTGGATAATCCTAGTAAAAAGCAAACTCCAATACATGCAGGAATCTTCTTCAGAGTTTTCTCTAGAAATTTCCCCCTTTCCCCCTACTTGGACAGGTTTGTGCTTCAACTTCTCTATGGGCAAGGGAATCTTTCCAAATGCTGCAGCTCAGTGACATTAGGTCAATGGCAATGCCATCTGCGCCATGTTTGAAAAATGACATATTGATTCATTCAGTCTGCCAATCTGGTAAACAATGTCAGCTATGATTTCTCATTCTCATGAAATTTACAGTGCAATTCTAAGAAGAGCTTTACCCTACTAAATTCATCAAAGTCAATGGGCTTAGAAGGGTGTAACTCTGCTTAGGTTGGTACTGTTACCGTAGTCAATTGGCATTTCATTTCATAGGGGTAATAACTCAAAGCAACAAAAGATAGAGACACTGTAATATAGTGAGTTCTCTGCTGATCATTAAAATGTTTGCTTCATGTTTTAAGAAAATTGTTGGATGCTTAGTAAGTTTTCACCTCACTTCCTGCCTGAAGGAAGTGAAAGCAGGAAAAGCAGTAAAAGGCGAAAGATTTATGCAATCTGAAGAGAAACCAGACAAATCTCCACCCACGATAGAAGCCTGGCAAGACCGCATATGGGATCATTTTATCATGGGAAAAATTTCACTGCACACCGCAAACACATTCTCACATAAATCAGAAAACAAGTTCATTGAGACCTGGTACCCTCTTATTACCTATATGGCAGAAGTTGAAGTGTTACCAAAAAAAATCCTCTCTATAAATTGCTGATCTATTTTTTATCCTAATCTGAACAACAATGGCTGAGTTCAGACTGGCAGTTTGCCCCGCTATAGCCAGGTTTCAGCCACGTTTCCCAAGTGGATTAAAGGGGGCGTTCACACAGGCACATCTGCCTGGTGTTCCCCACCCGTAGGCAACTTGTGCTGCTCCGCTTTGCTCCCGGGATTAAAAGATACCTGTTGAAAGTGGTAGTAAGTCCCAGAGAGTGCCTTTATCCCACTGCTTTCCGCTTCCCGCTCAGCCAAAAAGCCGGGAGCAACCCGCGTTGCACATAAGACAGCAGTGATATGATTGGCTGTGCTCCGCTCTACCGCCCAATGAGGTGCCAGTGCAACGGGATCCTCCCCAAATCAGCTGCATGCCTATGTGTGTATGAGTGCATGAGTGCATATGTGCTCATACACATATAGGCATCCAGCTGATTTACCAAGGAAAAGCCATTTACAGCCGCGCCTCCAGGCCAGCAGTCTGAATGCTCCTGCACATCTCCTCCCGGTATGCTCCTGCATCAGTCAGCTCCATTTGACTGGGAAAACTGAGAACACTTCATTCTGGGGCTTTTTTGCCACGACTGGCTCCTGCTTCAAACTGCCAGTCTGAACTCAGCCAATACCACCAAAAAGTGTTTAAGACTGCCTGTTTAATAAAATTAACAAAATTTAGAAACTTAAAAGTTAGAACTCATTTTAGACGAATTTGGTATTGCTATATGGTTTTAGACTTATTTTTGTATGAACTATCTAAATTACATTATGTTACATGCTCAAAATATGCTACCTCTAGAATTGTGAACTAAACTGCAGTTAGAGAGAGAGAGAGAGAGAGAGAGAGAGATACAAAGTTCTTAAATGTATGTGATATAAATGTAAAATTTTGGTTGCTTTGTACTGTTTTAACAGTCAAACAAATTATAAATAAAAAAGGAAGAACAGTAAAGATCATGTGTAGCTGAGGAGATACTCTAACCACATTGGGGCCTTTGGGAAGGCTTATATACTCTGCAAGAACCTGTTTGCTTATGGCTGCAATCACATGTGCCAGAAGATCCAGCATAGGTGCAAATGCCCGACAAATTGATAGAGCATGATCAGACAGCAACATCTGGGAAGCACCCCACAGCCATCAGCAACCCATGCTACTCTGCCACAGAAGTGGAGTAAAAAGACACCGGAGAAAATCTGGCAGTAAATGGGTTGTGATGGGCCACAGATGGACTTTCTCCTGTCTGATTGCGCAAGCATGCTTCTGTGCCACTGGGATGGTCTGATCAGGCCATCCCAGCTCTGTGCTGTTTTCCTCTCCCCTTTGCAGTCTGCACATCATCGCATAACCATAGGGGGCCCTTGGTGCGGAGATGCAATTCCTCATTTATGCGCAAGAGAAACTAACAATCAAAAAACCCGACACCTGCAGTTGCGTCTGATCACACAGTGATGGGCTGAGCCTGCAGCAACAAAGGGCTCTGTGATCTCGCAACCACGGGTCAAATTCCTCCAGAGGGAATAGCCTCGCTTCCCCTCTGCTTCAACTGGCATGTGTGACTGCAATCAAAGATTCCTTTTTCTGCTCTGGGGCTACATGAGATAGTTGCAAGACATCTGCAGGCTGTTGCAGGGCTGAGAAACAGGCAACATCTCCTCCCATGTGCCCTCCCTGAGATTTACAAACAGAAATAAGTTTCTTACTGAAGCCAGTGGGAGCCACCATCAAACTATCCCCATCAGAAAGAATCCGGATCATGTTTTTAAAACAAAGCAAATAGTAGAATGTTTAAATACTGTTAAAATCAATTTCCCATGAAATGTAATGTGACTGTGGCTCCCTAGATATTATGTCCAAGAACTGTTCCCTAAACTCAAAGGCCCTGTTATGCCCAGACTGGCATGTAGCTGTTGTCTTTCTGCTATGCAAATATGCTGGCACTATAATTTGAATCTATTAGAATTACTGGCAGCTAGCAGCAGAACAATATTCAATTACAATAATGTTCATAAGCATAAATGATAGTGTGAAAAAACAGGGTTGTGGGAACCTATAAGAACTATGAAATTCTGATTTGTTCTAGTAACCAAGAAGCTTTTAATGTGCTCTCATCCTCTGGAATGTTTGTACCATAGAAGACAGGATTTTCTTTTTCTTTCTTTGAATTAAAGATTAATGTTACCCTTATATTGTTATGCTATTAAAAAAAAACCCTCTGCCACTTATTTAAGAGTCAGTAATATACAGTATGAACATTTATCTTATTTTCCATTTATATGACTGCTTACATCAGAGATTGATTTTATTATGTGGCTGTGCCTGAGAAGCTTCTTGAAGCCTGAAAATGTTTACTACTTTGAGAACAAGATGAAAGAAAGATTAGGCATCTCCATCCATCTATAAAATGTAGGTTGGAGGCTTGTGCAGCTGGAATTTGCCTTGGGCTATATAGGGAAGGATGAGGGGGTTTAACCCATCAACCTCCACTCAGTTTCACTAATCAAAACTGACTCTCCTGATCTTTTATTAGCATTTTAAAGGGGGGAAAGATGAGTACTTTAAAAAGATTTTTTCCCCTTTAAAATGCTAATAACAAAGTAGGGGAATGTGATTTCAATTAGTAAAACTGAATGGCACTTGAAGGTTAGACCCTTTCTCCCTTTACTGCACAATTCAAAACAAAATTGAGGCATCCGGAGTCTGCAGTTTGCATTATACATGGACATAGATGTGTCTTCTCAGTAATAGGCTAAAAATCATCAGACACCTGCATAAATGTCTTCAAGGCCCTCCCTAGAAATTACCTGAGGGAAGTGATTTTGTGGAGTGTTTATGGATAATCCGACTGCTGAAGTATAAAGTCAGTAATAGAATATGTTGGGAAGCAACTTAGTTTCTAGGAGAGAAGTGGAGCACCAGTTTGGCTACAAAATGTCACACAAGAGATTACCTGGAGATCGGTGGATCCTATAGGTAGGAGGAGATCTGAAAGCTGGTAAGCTAAGTGGAAAGATATGAAAGCCAAGGGGGGGGGGGACCAGTCAAAATGCAGACATTGCTGTTATTGGGCTGTGCAGCGAAATGACATCTCACCCACATATAACTCATGTTAAATGTTAAGTTTTAGGAGATAAATGGTTAACTTGCACTCAGCTAATGTGCAAGACTCCAGGTTAAGACAGCCTTCCCAGATGGAAAAAAAGTTTCAGATCCAATGCCTCTATTTAGCTTTCACTGAAAAGCCATTCAGTCTGCCAGGCTGGGAAGAGTTACAATTAGGGATAGGAATGAACTGGCTCACAAACTAAAGTTTGTGATTAATTTTGGCTGGTTCATGGTTTGTGAGGTCAAATTTGTGGCAGGTTGCTTCCCATGAACTTTCAACCTGTTCATGGAAGCTCATGCTGGTTCATAAGCAAATACATTTCCTGACAAACTGCCACCTCTCAATCAAAATGTTTCCAAAACTTCAAAGCAACAACTTGGAGGGCATGTAGAGGAGCATCCATAGGAGGCCTCCTGCAACTATGATGTCTCTAGCTTGCACAGGATCCATTCTGTACACTCCTGAACCTCCTGAACCTGTGCCTGTCAAAATGACCACTAATTTACCCCCAAACTTCCACCCTATCAGTCTTCTATCAGTTATACATGAAACACCTAGAACATCATTTACTCAATTGAGTCCAATCTAATGCCATTATAGGGCCAGAACAAATTGGCTTCTCTAAAAACAAATCAACCTTAGACCATTGTTTGATTCTGTTCACCCTAGCCGAAAAATATATGAAACTAGGCAACAAAAAACTCTTTGAAGCCTTCATTGTCTTAAAGAGTGCCTTTGACTCAGTCTCAAGAGAAAAATTATGGGATAAATTGCTCAAACTAGGAATTGACTTCCGTCTTCTGTTCCTTTTTTTTAAAAAAACAAACAAACTACATACAGCAACAAGGAGTCAAGTTCTCAGAATGGGAGGCTGACCAATAAAATTCCATCTATGAAAGGCATTAAACAAGGGTGTGTCCTCGCCCCTCTCCTGTTTAATCTATTTCTCTCCAACTTGGCATGTTCCTTGAAGCCTGTGAATAGCCATCCACCCAAATTTGAAGGCAAACCAGTACCCATCCTTTTATATGCAGATGATACTGCTATTTTATCTTTTACCAGAATTGGACTTCAAAGATATCTAGAAGCCTTTAACAACTACTGCCACTCTAATCTCCTTCAAATCAACTATACTAAGACAAATGCGGTAGTATTTTCTTTTTTTTAAAATGGGCCACCTATAAGTGGCACATTGGCAGTGTTAGAATTCAGGAAGTTGAAAGCTATAAATATCTTGGTGTAACTTATTGCCCCCTTATTCAGAATAAAGAGACAGACACATTGATTGGATGAACTATGGGCCACTTTATTTAATTTATAACCAATAAATCAATGGCAAGGACCAACTGTGACTTGTGGCATGATCCAGGTCAAGGGTCATCTTGACCCTCCCTCAGACATATAATGGGGAGCCAACCAGCCCCCAGCTTGAGCCAGTATCTATGGCTTGCACCGGTCAGGCATGTGAACAGGAAATTCCTTGGAGAGCCAACTGCCAAGCTGTAGAACTTAAGTGGCTGATCAATCCAAGCACTCCCAAAGGCGGTCTGCTAGCTTTTCCCTGGGTTGTACAACCCAAAGGCTAATCCAACCAGACTCCTATCCCCAAACTGGGATTGTTAATTGGTCCTCCCCCTAGCCACATATCACTCACCAGGCTCAATCCTGCCACAGCCGAGGTCAAGCCTCAGCTTAGGCCAGTGCTCCCACCGGAAGGCCTAGGGCCATCCAAAGTCTTTGCCGCAAATCCTTTGAGAAGATATCATTACCCTACTTGGAGAGATGCACTCCGTCCTGCCTGTAAAGGTCCACATAGGCAGGGTGGATCTGGGGGTGAGGCAGGTAGTGGCTCATTCCAGCATCCAATGCCTTCTTAATATCCATATTAGCCTTTCTGCAGGCATGGAAAATTGCCAATGGTTTCCAAACTTCACACCAAACCCTACGCAGAAAAATTGCTGACCACACTATAGAAACCTCAGGCCACCTGGCCTGAATAACCTGGAGATCTTTGATGGCCTGCAGCACTAAAGCTTTACCTTTCACCAAACCCAGGTTATTACCACCCAAGTGAATAACCAACACATGGGGTGGCAGATGGGAAGACTCCCAGAACAACAAAGGCATGAGGCCTGACCAGTGAAGGCCTTGGCACCCCCGCCATTCAATACTAGCCCCTCAACTTAGGCCCAGCTGAGATCCAATTGAAGTTCTCAGAGCCCGGTGTGCATTCCAAAACACAAAACTGTGGCCACAGATGAGCACCCATCTCCTCTCAGTGGGAACTACAAAACCTAAAAGGGAAACAAGAGTTAGCCCAACCGGAACAATTATGAGGAAACAAATGGGCAAACGTATGACTTATAGGCAGATGATGACTCGGGGGTCCCAAAAAAGGCAACTAAAGCTGCTGCATGAAAGAGGCAAGCTTCAGACTCTGACACACAAACCTCAAACCAAACCCTCCTCATCCCCTTAATGACCGAAGGGGATATGGGCTACCTAGTGTCCACTTGCTTTCCTGATTCCCTGGACCAATCCTCAAGCATCTTTCTAAGGCAAAAGTCATTGGTTTCCTCCCGAAAACCCAATGTCTTATTGGCAAAAGCCAGCGCTGAAAGTCACTCTTTAATGGAACATCCAGCCAACCCCTTACCTTTAAGGTCCACACAATAGTGGAGCAACTGCTCCACTGGAAGGGGCCAAAGTACTTGATACCCACTTCTGACCCAAACTCCTAGAACTGACGTATTGCATGCTCATATGACTTCCTGGTGCTGGGAGCTATGGCCAGGCCTATCGCTCTGCAGGCCTCAGCCTTCCAAGCAGCCATAGCTCCAGGGGGATCCTTGCTGGATGAAGATCATCTTCTAGGGCCAACTGATGAAATCTCCACCTGTTTGCAAGAGAGAGCTTCAGCCACCCCATTATCCAACCCCAGAACATGTCTGTCTAAAAATAAAATATTAAGCTGGAGGCAATGCAGCGTAAAGGCCCTGACCAGTGCCATAACCCTTGGTGATCTGGAAGATAGGAAGTTGATGACATGAACTACTGACAAGTTATCACACCAAAAGTGGACACCGTGATTCGCCAAACCATCCCCCCAAAGCCAGACAGCTGCCAAAATGGGAAATAATTCAAGGAAAGTGAGGTCCTGCTTAAGACCCACCTCCACCCAAGCAGAAGGCCAAGCCTCAGCACACCAGTGTCCTTGAAAATAAACCCTGAAACCTAGGGAGCCAGATGCATCAGAATGTACCTGAAGTTCCACATTGAGCTGCAAATTGTCTCACCAGAAGGACACCCTATTGAAGGAACCTAAAAATTCCTGCCAGACCAGGTGGTCCACTCGCATGATGTGGCAGTGGTGCAGAAGGCGAAGGCCAGCCTGGCATCAGAGAGCCTTTGCAGAAAGGCACACTTGGAGGCCATCACTTTGCAGGCAAAATTAAGATGACCCACCAGCTGCTGAATCTCCTGGAGCTTTACCACACCTGGCAAGGAAACTAGTAACCCTGGCAAGTAAGTCATGCTCTTTAAATTCAGGAAGTGGGACAGCTGTGCCACCACATCAAGCTCAATCCCCAAAAAAGTCAACTGGGAAACAGGCCCTTCGGTCTTTTGGTGTGCAAGTGGCACCCTCAACTCAGAGAACAAACTCAAAAAAAAGTTTTGAGAAGCTGCCCACATTGACCAGAACCTGCCAGCCCCACAAAACAAAAATCATCCAAATAATGAGCAACCTCCTTGAACCCTGACCTCTCCCAAGCTGCCCACTCCAAAAAGAAGCTGAATTGCTCAAAGGCCGTGCATGACACCAAGCAGCCCATTGGCAAGGCTCTGTCCATGTGCAATTGGCCATCAAAGGAAAAGCCCAGCAGCTCGAAATCACCTGGGTGTACAGGGAGCAGGTGAAAGGCAGACTTGATGTCGCATTTCACCATCTCCACACCTGGGCCACAGCGCCGCACAATACGCACAGCCTGATCAAAGGTCATATAGCGAACAGAGCATAGGTTGTCTGGAATACCATCATTGACAGACCCTCCCCTGGGAAATGAAAGATGGCGAATCAAACAAAATTCACCAGGCACCTTTTTAGGCACCACTCCCAGGGGAGAAACCCAAAGACTGGGTACTGGAGACTTGGAAAAGGGGCCCAAAACCTACCTTCAGCCCTTTCCTTATTAATTTTTGCCCTAATGACGTCCTCCAAACCTCAAACCGGATTGAGGTTGTTGGCCATAAATGGGCCCTTGGGCCCTGAAAAGGGATATGAAAACCAAACTGAAAAACTTCTAACAAATGCCTAGTATCCTCTCTATTCAGGTAGTCAACCAGCCAGACCTCTAGGGCCTTCAGGTTTAGAGGGTTGGGACCCTTCACCAGAAGATTGGTTTCCTCCACTGCCACCCCCATTGCTTCTTCTGCCCCCGCCTTGGTCTGGTTTTAGAGCAGTTGGTGAATGGCTGCCGCAGGAAGGGAGAGATGAGAAAGTCACACCCCAATGACATAAATCTCTTCCATCAGCGGAAATGCCTGATGGATCCAGATCAAAAATCCTAAATATAAATACACGTTGATGGGGTCTGATCTGGCAGAGACGGACCAAGAGAGAGATCTTGGAGTCGTAGTGGATAACTCGCTGAAAATGTCTACACAATGTGTAGCTGCAATAAAGAAGGCCAACGCTATGCTGGGGATTATTAGGAAGGGAATTGATAACAAATCAGCCAGTATCATCATGCCCCTGTATAAATCATTGGTGCAACCTCATTTGGAATACTGTGTACAGTTCTGGTCACCACATCTCAAAAAGGATATTATAGCATTGGAAAAAGTGCAGAGAAGGGCAACTAGAATGATAACAGGGTTGGAACACCTTCCCTATGAAGAAAGGTTAAAATGCTTGGGGCTCTTTAGCTTGGAGAAACGACGGCTGAGGGGTGACATGATCGAGGTTTATAAGATTATGAATGGGATTGAGCAGGTTGAGAAAGAAGTACTTTTCTCCCTTTCTCACAATACAAGAACTCGTGGGCACTCCATGAAATTGCTGAGCAGTCGGGTTAGAACAGATAAAAGGAAATACTTCTTCACCCAAAGAGTGATTAACATATGGAATTCACTGCCACAGGAGGTCGTGGCAGCTGCAAGCATGGACAGTTTCAAGAGGAAATTAGATAAACATATGGAGCAGAAGTCCACCAGTGGCTATTAGCCACAGGGTATAGAATGGGAACTCTCAGTCTGGGGCAGGTGATGCACTCTATTCTTGGTGCTGGAGGGGGCAGCAGTGGGAGGGCTTCTGGTGCCCTGGCCCCACTGCTGGACCTCCTGATGGCACCTGGTATATTTTGGCCGCTGTGTGACAGAGTGTTGGACTAGATGGGCCATTGGCCTGATTCAACATTGGCTTCTCTTATGTTCTTATGTTCTTATCAAAGGTTGCAGTATCCCTAAAAGAGCCATAATTAAAACTGGCAAACCCATATTTGAATAGACAGAAAACTTTTTAACACCTGAGGCTTAAGGTGGCTCTGTAATGTGACTATAAAACCTGTTTTGGTTCAAATGCACATTTGCACCTCCAATACCTGTCTGCTACCTTCTCTTCCACTGCAATACCCATTTGAGGCTGTAAGGCAAATTAAGCCTCCTGGGTGATGATGTTTTACAGAGCTGTTGCCTTTACTTGGCAATGTTTGCATTTCAGTGGACCTCCAACAGACTTGCTGTTCAGGCATTTTTTAAAAAAGCTGATTAACTTAAGGCTGTTCTTCATGAATTGTTAACATTGGCTGCTTCCTGACAGAAGCAGGGTGCAGGGCTGCCGGCCGCAGAACTGAGAACAGCAAAAGTAATAACTTCCATTCCAGCAGGCATTGTTGATGTCCTCGGCAGCTCCTCAGCACTGGAGAGTGCTACAAAATGTCTGGAAATTATGACTGGAAGATCAACAAGAGAATCAGCAAGCAGAGAGAAACATATAATCAGAGTCAAGTTGGTATAAAGTGAAATAAAAGGAGATCTGAATGAATGAAAAAGCAACCACTCAAGAAGTTTCCATACCTTATTTTTTAATTCTTTTCAATAAATGGTTGCCAGGAAACCCAAAGAATGTCCTTTTCCTTATTTAAATCAAGAGTGGCGTCTTGTGCCAATGCCATGAAAGCTGATTTCATACTCAGAATTTTCTTCCTGTATCAGGAGAATGGGCTCCTCCTTTGCCATTATGTTAGCCAGCCTCTGAGTCTGCCGAGGTCACTTTGTTAGCTCAGCTGTTTTACGTGGCCTTTCAAATAAGTTTTTCTTCTGTTTCTCTAGTTAACGTTTAGATTAAATTGATGGCTATATGCTGTATATAGTCCAAAACTCACTGATCTGGTTAATAATGCTGATTTCTCAAACAAGAAAAAAAAAAGGCTGAAACTCAAGTTAGTGTAGTAGACTTACTTTACAACAGAGAAGACCTGACTCCTTATCTAAAACACAGTGGTGGCAGGTGAGTCCACAGGGATTCTGATAAGAATGTATGTGACAAATATTGAAATACAAGGATGTTGTCTTTGGTCTCAAGCTATCTTCCACTGGTGCAACAGCTGCTCCTCCAACTGAGTGGCATTTCCATTTGTGGAGCAGAAGAATTTTTGAATGAACACCCCCCCCGGTAGATTCCCATTTTTCCTTCACAATGTTCATGGAGGTCCACTGACCCATGAGAAAACAATTATGTGGGCCACATAAGGCTGCAGCAGGAAGAGGAAGAACTCATGCCTCGTTAACATCCAAAATTGAATTAAATGAAATGTCCACCTTCAGAGGCTCCAATTGCCAAGTTCTGGAACAAACAACAAGACATTTCAATTACCATGATTCATGACTCATGATAGTATTTTTGAGATAGCATCATGGGTTTGTGGGGAGAACATGGCATAATTTAGTATACAGCCCAAAGGAACAGTACCTAGGCCTTGTCCATAATTATATGAATAATGATTTATGAAAGAGACTCTGAGAACAGAGGATTCTGGCACAGAAGGGTGAAGGAATCTAGATGTCAAAGTAAAAATGTCATTAGTTTTATGTGCTTAAAAGACAACATGCTGAATTGGACCAACTTTTATGCTGACACAAATGAAAGAAGGAGCCCATTTTGACTACCTCCCCAAACACTATGCCAATAGTTGTGGGACCTGCCTAAACCAAAGGCCCAATAAGCCTGAGGTTACAGTAAGAAAGGGAATCTAGCATGATTGCTCTTCTCCCTTTTTACAACCTCTGGAAGGATTCAACCCAATAATATGTTGTTGCACTGAAGCATCATTGGGAAATATCAGTAGAAAGCAACTAAAATGAGTCACACAAATAACTGGGAAGAAAAGAAACCATGGGATATTTGAGTATGTCATGTGAAAGTAAACCATGAGGTGAGGAAATATAAGGGAAAATCTTAGAATATGACTTGAAAAAAATATATGGGGAGGGTGCTTAAATCATTACAATGAAATGCAGGGTTTGCAAAACCTCCCGGTCTCCAGTCCTCTTAATGTAAAAGATACAAATAGATTATGGGAAACTCAAAAACTTGCAAACATCATTTTGCAATATTTTATTTGGCCTTAATAAGACAGTATTACTGCACTACTGTTTTGGGGAGTTTTCTAAAGACCACCCTGGTTACCTGCAGTCTTGGTCTAGTTTGTTTCAAGACAGATGTTTTGTAATCCTTCTGATTTTTTTTTAAAGTGCTCATTCGTACAGCCCATTTGAAAGCCAGTATGCAATTTTCGATGGAATTCGGTGTATTCACATCAATCTTGTGGATGTTCCAAAATGAGTCCAGAAGAAGTGCAGCATTTCAACCCAATCCAAAGATCTTTTAGGACATGGAAAATTTGACGCGTGGCATTCACTAAAGCAGTTCATTATCCCCAAATGGAGGATGATTTCATTTTAACATTGTCAAATGTTTCTCCTTGCATTTTATTTTTACTCCAGGCTTTACAACTTTTATGATACAAAGTTGAAACAGATTATAGTCTCTGTGGGGAAAAAATATGGGAATATTTTTACCTGAAATTGGAACAATTACTGTAAAAGGTCTAGTACTCGCTAGAGTCGTGGAGTCCCAATGCTTATAGAAATTATTATATGGTACTTCAAAAGCATTTCCCCCAACATCTATTTTTTGCTTAATTGCTTCCTGTGTACTGCTGCTCTGTGGGAGAGCCTACAGCCAATTCCCAGATAGGAAGATGTTATTTACCCTTTAGGCATTAAAGATTCTAATTATTCTCCAACTGTCTTTATTCACAAAGCATTTTTTATGGCACTTTTCTCTTAAATGATTAAACATTTATTGTTTAAACATTGGCTAAACTTATGAGCAGCAAAGTTCTGATGGGGGCTCCCTATGGAAAAATAAGTTTGAGTAGAAAAATAGCATACTGTTAGTTTGGGGGGAGCTACATCCCAGTAGGGGACTGATCTATAAATCAAGAGGGTAAAGCACTGCTGTTTGTTATGCCTCGAAATATTCTAATCATTTACTGCTTTAAAAATATCACACTGTTCTGGTTTATTGTGACTCTTGCTTTACAGCTGTTAGCTCTCTTCATCATCATGCAAGCTGAACCTTTTTGAGGTGTGCCTTTTGAATAATTCTCTTAAGTTAATTGTTAATTAACTATATTTTTTTTCCTGTTCCCGACCTGAAAAGTGATACCTCCCACCTGCTGGAGATCAAATGCATCCTAGGCAGCTGACCTTTAAAAATATGCAGTGGAAAAAAAACAAAAAGGAGCCACATTATAAGTTTGTTTAGAAGTGAGAGTGGGTGGGTGGGAGAACTCTGGTCAGTTTGGTAGATTTTGTTCCACAGGTCGTTTCATATGCACCATGGAAGTAGGTAACTCTTATCATGTTGTCCTTGAAAGATGGTTTGAATATCATTGGATGAATATCAGCTGACTCAAGAAAGCACCGATACTGCTAACATATAATATATTTAGCACATTCACTTTTCATGTTTAAAAATGTGCAAACTATCTCAGGGAAAAACACAATCAGGACACGATTGACCATTATACTGAGTAGGGTTGCCAACTCTGAGTTAAGAAATTTCTGTCAATTTGGGGGTAGTGCCTGGGAAGGGCAGGGTTTGGGGAGGGGAAGGAACTCAGCGAGGTATAATGCCATCGAGTCCACCCTCAAAAGGTGCCATTTTCTCAAGGGGAACTAGTCTGTAAGCGGAAGTGTTGAACTCACTTGTTACAAGTGCCGGATCTGACATAAAAGTCACTTTGTTGGGCCATAAAATGTCATGCCAGTTACTGGAGATATAAACTTTATACAGGGCACAGGGAAATCTAATGAGGGTCCCATTCATATGCAGAAGTAGCCGTGTGAGATGCACGACTGACGGGCAGATTTCCTGAGTGCAATCATTTGAGAACATCTGGCAGGCGTCCCGCACCTGTCGCCAACCCGTTTCGCACTGCATGGACTTCCCCGTGTGATCACTCCGGCGTGCTCCCATTGTGTCACTGATCCCTCATTGGAGCACATCTGGAAACACACTGTGGAGGAAAAAACCAATTCACCCGCAACTGCATCTGATTATGCTGTGGCGGGTCAAATTGATGCGGCACAAAAAGCCTCGCTCCCCTCTGTGTTATCTGGCACGTGTGACCGCACCCTAACAATATTTTTTTACTCAAAATGCAAACAAAAGCAATTGATTCCTAGCAGTGAAAGCAATTGATTTACTGAGGAACCCACAAAAGCCCTAATAAATGTATTTAATCATATGCAAAACTCAGTTCCCCCCCAAGGGATACCATAAAAGTGGGAGTACCTTACATTTCCATACATACTAGTTGCTTGTGGGCTGGGTAAGAGCCCTGGATGGGCTGGTTCTAGTCCCCAAGTCTTATGTTAGACACCCCTGCTCTATTGTCTGGAGATTAGCTGTGATTCTTGGAGGTTTCCAATTCCTGCCTGGAGGTTGGCAACCCTACTGCTATGCATGTTTCTGAGCTGAAGTCCTTCTAAACTGGAGCACCATCCTTACATATCCCATGTTCCCCACTCTGCTGCATGTGCAGGAATCTTTTAAAATCCCTCATGTTTTATATCAGCAGTGAACAGATTTAAAATATCAGCAGTCTTCTCACTGTAAAGAACAATCATATTTTATTCCATGTCACCACAGCAAAATTCACATGTGGAAATAGTGGAAAATTTCTGTGTGGGCTGTAAACAAAGGGAGTAGGGTTGCCATTACTTGGGGCCTGGAGATTTGCTGGAATTACAAGAGATCTCCATACTACAGAGATAAATTCCCCTGGGTGGGGGGAAAGGGATGCTTTGGAGAGTAGACTCTGTGGTATTATACTCCAGTGATATCCCTCCCCAAGCTCCACCCCCAAAAGCTTCAGGAATTTCCTGGCTCAAAATTGGCAACTTTAATAAGGAGTATAGCACATTTACACATGGAAACCCATTATATGGCAAGGAGATAATGAATCTTTGCAGAACCCCATGAATTCCCGCTATTTGGCCTCTATCATTCTATCCCAAACTTCAGGCCTGCACTGCCTGTTTCTCAGCCAATTAGTGGAAGGCAGTAAACATCCTTCCTGTGGGAAGGTCTCCCACAGACATAGGCTGCTATTTCAGGAGACCTCCTGCTGGCAACCCCCAAAACAAGCAGTTGGAAGAACACCCTTGGAGATTGTATCTCACCTATGAGACCATGTCTATCAAACTCCCAGTATGAAAAAGAGAAGAATGTATCAATACAGAGTCAAAGGAGAGAAGGAATATGATGGTGCAGGGAGTATAGGATGATAATGAATTGCCACGGTCAGATTTTTGGCTGGTAGATGGTGTTCTGCAATTTAAGATCTAATCAAGTTCTTGGGAATTGCAGATGTATCTTCAAAGGATTCTTGCTGCTCCAAGCAACACTGTCTTCTGGAGCTGAGCTGGTGTTATTTGCTAATACCCAGAATGTCCAGGTATTTCTTGAGACTTTTAGGCACTGCTCCAAGAGCTCTAATGACAACTGGCATGACACTTTCTTCTCCCAGATGCGCTCTAACTTTATTTGTACATTTTGTATTTTGTGATCTTCTGTTCTTCCTACTCTGCTGTCTCCTGGGATTGCAGTGTCTCATTTCCCCCCCTACAGTTGTGATATCAGGGGCATCAGGTGAGAGGTGTTTATCTGTTTTTAATTAGAAGTCCCAAATAATCTTTGTTTCATCATTCTCCATGATCTTGTCTGGTCTGTGCTCCCATAAATTCCAGTGTAACATAGCTGCAACTCCATTGTGACATTGTCAGTTTGAGCAATTTTACTGCAGGGACTGACCATGTGGTTGACTGTTTCATCCTTTGTCTTGCAAAATTGACATTTATTATCACTGGTGTTCTGAATCTTGGCTTTCATACTGAAGAAAGACAGCTCTGTGCAAATCCAGTGCAAACTGAGCATGTAAAAAGTATTTTCCAGGAGGTACATAATGTTCTGAACCATACAGAGATGAAATGGATGTGGCTTTTCCACATATAGACTAAACTATCTACACATTTCATAACTTCCAAATTAACATAAAGTCCCCTAAATTTAATGAATACAGAATGTGATGTGACCAACCTGTAAAGCAGCCTTGGTTCAGGGTGTTCAGATGGCTAATTCCACACTATTCAAAGTGGCTGGTTGAGTGAGTGGTGGGCTGGCATAAGTACCCTCTCCCAGATCCTCACCTGGCTGACTTGGCTGCACAAGGCTTAAATAATCTTTTTTCATTGCCCAATGGGAAGCTTGCTCTCCATTCAAAAATGTGGTGGGCACATTGGCATCTGCACGTAGGAAGGAGGAAACACATCTTGTCATGTCTTATTATTTAGATTACTGTCCCACCACGGGCCACAGTTGCCCCGCTGTGGTCTGGCACCAAGCCCCACCGGGGGCATCGGGGCGGCTGGATGGGGTGGCAGGAAATGGCGTCGCCTGGTCCCCTCGACTGGGCGCCGAACATCTCAGCTGCCCCAGACCTCTGGCACACCACCGCCCCAACAACTGGCTTCCCAGCACAACTGCCGAGACAGCTGCAACCACAGCATGAGCTGGCTGGTTTGCTGCGGAGCTGGAGGGAAACAGAAGTCAAATCCTCCTTCCCACCCTGCCAACAGAGGGATTGCTAACAGCAGCAGCGAGGAGGGGGCAGACCATCCCTGGCCTGGGGAAGCGGGGGCTGACAACAGCACCATCAGGATGGGCCCAGTGGCAACCCCGAGGTCTGCAGCCCACCCCCCTACAGTCCCCGGGGACAGGGCACCTTTCACCTCGCTCCCAGACAATGGAGGAGATGCCACCACTGACCACATGGCCCACCAAGGAAGCGGCAACACCCTTGGGATGCCTAAGAGGGTGGAGTTTACCTCCCGAGCCTAAGAGCAGGGAGACACCAGCCAATGGGAGGGGAGGCCAGGGGAAATGGGCATTCCAGACAACCTGTGGGGAAGAGAGGAGGATGGGGAGGAGGGACCCGGTGATGGTGGAAGGGAATAAAAGAGAGGTGGAAGCCAGAACCAGGGAGGAAACAAAGGAGTTGAGAGGAGGTGGCCTGCCTGCTGAGAGAGAGGTCAAGGAGGCACCTCCCAAGATCCACTCCTGTTGGAGAGTAGGCAGCTGGCGGTGATGCAATCCCAGGCCCTCTCTGACATCTGAGGTTCCCGGCTGAACCCCTCTGGAAGACTCTTTGGCCAGCCGGGCCCCACCCAGACCTCCCCAGGCTGGTCACAGGGCATGACAATTACACTGAAAGATGTATACAGACATGACTGCAAATAGATTCATAACCATGCCACACTACCATGAATATCACTTAGCACTGTGAATTCTTAGACCCCTTCCAGTCCAGTTTTTGCCCTGGGCATGGGATGGAGATGGACAACCTCTGGAGGCATCTGGATCAGGGCAGTACTGTTGCTGTTTGACCTGTTGGCAGAGTTCAGTACAGTCGACCGTCAGTTACTGATCCACCATCTCACCAACATAGGAATTCAGAGGCTTGCCTTGCAAACAGTGGCACTAGGGGAACAGCAGTCCAGAAGGCACTCACTGGATTGTGGAGTGCCTTAGGGGTGGCGCTCTCCCTGATGCAATTTAAAAGTATATATGCTCCCCCTTGCCCAGATTGCCCGGAGGCATGGGCTGGGATGTCACCAGTACACTGATGATACCCAGCCAGTCTGACTCCAGACCAGAAGATCTAGACTGGGCACTACAAGCCATGGCTGGTTGGCTTAGACTGAACTGACTGAAACTGAAGGTGGAGGACCTGCCTGAGCCGGGACAGTTCAGGGGTAGGGAGCCCACTCCCAACCTTTGATGGGGCAACTCTGATGCCAACGCCAGAGGTTAGAAGCTTGGGAGTGTTCTTGGATGCCTCCTTAACAAGCCAAGTCAACCTTCTACTATCTTCGGCTGATTAGGCAGTTAGTTTTCTTCCTTGACCACAACGATTTTGCCACTATGATCCATGTGATGGTCACCTCAAGACTAGACTACTATAATGCTCTCTACATGGAGCTGCCCCAGTCACAAATTCAGAAGCGGCAACTAGTGCAGAATGCTGCAGCTAGGCTCCTGATGGGCCTCCCCATGTGGGAGCACATCCAGCCTCTGCTGAAGACATTGCACTGGCTACCAGTAGCATACCAAATTCACTTTGGTGCTGGTTCTTACCTTTAAAGCCCTATATGGCCAGGGTCCGACATACCTGAGGGACCTCCTTTCCCCATGCATACCCTAGAGAGCACTATGGTCAGGATCTCAAAATTGACTGGCCCTCCCAGGCCCCAAGGATGCCAGGCTGGTTACTACCAGGGCCAGGGTCTTCTCAGTGGCAGATCCATACTGGTGGAATGAGCTCCCAGAAGAGATCAGGGCCTTGCGGGATCTTTTACAGTTCTGGAGGGCCTGCAAGACAGAGCTCTTCCGCCAGGTCTTCAACTGAGGAGCTGCCACCACTATATCCACCAACAATTCGAATGATAGAGCCCTGGCCCTTGGCTTTGTCATCTACATCCTGTGCCACTGTTCAGATCAGGAAGATCATGGAGCAGAACATTCAATTAGACCTTGCATGCACTCGTACAGTTTGCCATCATTAAGCAATAATTAATTATTGCCAGCACTTTACAATACCAAATTGTTTTAATTGAACTGTTTTTAGATGATTCTATGTGGATTTTAGCTGCATCAAATTGTGGAAGCCGCCCTGAGCCTGCTTCGCGGAGCGGGCGGGGTATAAATCAATCAATTAAATAAATAAATAAATAAATAAATAAATAAATCCATATCTGAATTCTTCATATTGTGAATTTTGTCATATCTGGTTGGAGTTGTCCTAATACACAAAACAAATAGAAGACGATCCTTTGGGATTAGATTCAGGTGGGTAGCAGTGCTGGTCTGAAGCAGCAGAACAAATTTTGAGTCCAGTAGCACCTTTAAGACTAACAAAGTTTTATTCAAAAAATGGAAAAAAAAACAAATTCAATAAATGAATAAATAATTCAATAAATGAATAAAACTTTGTTGGTCTTAAAGGTGCCACTGAACTCAAACTTTGTTCCTTTCTGATCCGTTAGAGCAAGGTGCATTCATATTATTTCTCCAGCATTTTATGACTTTCTGACATCTTCCACTGATTAAATGGAAATTAGTGTAGCCTTTGGAGAATATGTGCATTTTATTGCCTTAAACGTTGTTGATTATGCAATAACTTGACAAATCCTACATCTCGTTCCTGTTAAACACCTTCGAAACAACCTGCAACTGCAGCTTCTTTAATTAATCCTTAAATGATAATTATTTCTTTGGTAAAGTACCAAGGCAGAATCAAAGCAACCCAGAGAGTTTTGCATAAAAGTTCTTCCCTAAAGATGCTCTTGTGTTCTCTTATCTCTAGTTGCTCAGGAAGGCTGAAAGCTGCAGTTTGAATGCAAAAATGCCCAGTCCTGGAAGCTTTTGGCCGTGGGGGTAAATCAAGAGGTACACTGCAGTTTCAAATATGTTTGTAGGGAAAAGAAGGATCTATCCAGGAGGAGAAATGTTACTACTAACACATGCTACATGCTCAGAAAGCAAAGAAGAGTAAGAATCACAAGCACATGTCTAAGAAATGGAACTGACTTCCATGACTGAAGGTACCAAACAGAGGAAGTTTTATTTGTGGGTTCCAGTTCTTAAGGGGGGGGAGAGACCCCTTCGGCTATACCCACTCTGTCTGCAAGAACCACACACACTACTGTTTTGGAATATATGTGGGTAAATTGGCTACAACTTTATTGATTGCAGCTGTAAGAAGCACTGGCACAGCATGGCCCTCACTGGATCTCGTGCCTCAGCTGGTCCATCCACCAGCCAGCTGGCATAGGTATGATTCATGGAATGGGAGGTTGCTGGAGCCCACACAGAGAACTTCCCCTTCATGTTCTCCCCTGCCATCTAGTTGTGAGTACACCCGCTGTTAGTCTTTGAGCAAGCATGCTCCCTTTTGTCCCTCATGCCAAAACCCCTTGAGGGGTCCCCATATCCAAAATGGCATGCAGGCCAAATTCTGTAGACAGATCCAGTCCCATGCTGTTACTGCCACAAGAGCTGGGTGATACCCCCACAAGAGCAGGGCATCCCGAAGTCCATGCAGCCAAATGTCGATGTCCCAAGCTGATAGCTGCACCCCATCTGATTGGAACAGGGCCTCCAGCCTGTGAGAGATATCAGGATGGCGAATCCAAATGCCCCCTGTTGGCTCCACTGCCCAGCCCACCCTGCTCTACACCTTCCGTCTAGCAACATCCACCTTTCCAGGTTTAGCGGCTCCCCACCAGGAACGTCGTTCCAGCCAGTCTGACCAAAGTCTGCACGTGTCAGGCAGGTCCTTCCTTAGCACTGCCAGGTCCATAACCTCTTTTAACATTTTTTTAAAAAAATTCTGTATAAGACAAAGACAAAATATTATGTCGAAGGCTTTCACAGCCAGAGTTCATTAGTTGCTGTAGATTGTCCAGGTTGTGTGGCTGTGGTCTTGGCATTGTAGGACCTGACGTTTCGCCAGTAGCTGTGACTGGCATCCTCAGAGCTTTAACACAGAAAGATGGAGTACTCTCTGTGTAAGGTGAGAAGAAAAATGGCAGGCATGTATTCCAGAAGGTGGGATAGGGATGAGTCATTATCTTGTAGTTCCCCAAGCTATGAACATGCTAATGGAGAAGCTTTTCTGAGCAGCTTTTCTGCTGCTTAGCTCTTTCAGGTTGGCTTCTGCAATTCCTTTAAAGTTTAAAGGGACCACAGAAGATAGCCCCCCCAAAAAACCAAAACAGTGGACAGCAGAAAGGGGAGGAGATCTTCCTCCCCTTATGTTTTTCTGGCTGCAGGCAGCTGCCACCAGCAAAAAGGAGGGAGGACACATCTCAGATCTTCCCCCCTTGCATTCTGTGGGAGATCTTTCCTTCCCCCTTTCAGCTGGTTGGAGCTTGTTGTGGGTAGCAATAAGATGGGAGGGAAGTCCCTTTCCAGGATGACAGATCTTCCCTCTGTCCTTTCTGCTGGTGGAGGAGAGCCACTGCCAGGTGAAATATACTGGGTTTGAGACGCATATAGTGATCAGCTCATAGTTTATTAGTGATTTCAGCTTTAAGACAACTCTAGCAAGGCTGGAGCCCTTCTTATATGCATGCAAAACACCCCAAACCATACACCCCTACTCCCTGTGATAGGCTATTTACAAAACATTACTACTTGATTGGTTTATTCCAGAGTCCTGGTTGGCTATTGTTCTTGTGCTCCAAGCTCAGCTAGTCTCTAGGGTGGTTCAATCAGGGATGATTCAATCCCAATACATAACAGGAGGGAAGATATCTGATTCCTCCCCTTTCCTTTCTGCTGGTGGTGGGGAGCTGTGGCCAGTAGGAAGGGAGGGAGGGAAGTTCTCAGATGGCTCCCTGCCTCCAGCAAATAAGGAGGGGGAGAATATCTGATCTCTTCGCTCTCTTCTTTTCTGCTGGTGGCAAGGAGAATGAAGGGGGAGATGTCAGATCTCCCCCCTTCCTTTCTGTTGGTGTTGGGAAGCAACCACTAGCAGAAAAGAAGGGAGGGAAGATATCAGATCTCCATCCTTTCCATTAGCCATAAGGAGCTGCTACCAGCAGAAAAGGGGGAGGGAATATGTCAGATTCCCCCCCCTTTCCTGTCTGCTGGTGATGGGAAGCCACTACCAACGGAAAGAAAGGGAGAGAAGTTCTCCCGGGACGGGACTTCACCCCTTCCCTTTAAACCAAACAGCTGAGCGGCAGAAAGCAGGCCATCATCAATTGCACCCCAAACTCCTGGTAGTTCTTTCCAGTGCTCTTTCTTTCTTTCTTTCTTTCTTTCTTTCTTTCTTTCTTTCTTTCTTTCTTTCTTTCTTTCTTTCTTTCTTTCTTTCTTTCTTTCTTTCTTTCTTTCTTTCTTTCTTTCTTTCTTTCGTTCTTTCTTTCTTTCGTTCTTTCTTTCGTCTCTCTCTCTCTCTCTCTCTCTTTCTTTCTTTCTTTCTTTCTCTCTTTCTTTCTTTCTTTCTTTCTTTCTTTCTTTCTTTCTTTCTTTCTTTCTTTCTTTCTTTCTTTCTTTCTTTCTTTCTTTCTTTCTTTCTTTCTTTCTTTCTTTCTTTCTTTCTTTCTTTCTTTCTTTCTTTCTTTGAAAAAGAGGTGCCGGAACTCTCAAGAGGGAAATGAAGTTCTCAATCTCTATACTGAAAACTCATGGCCTTTTAGGCATTTTTAAAAGAATTTTCTTGAAGAATTTTCATGAACTTAGGTTTGTGAACCCTGAACAGGCCAAATTTCATGACAAACTTTAGTTTGTCAGCCAGTTCATGACCATCCCTAGTGCTTTAGTAAACTGGTACAATTTGTTGTGGTCTAAGTATGGAGTCTCCGTGTGTATCCTGCTGGCCAGTGTTTTCTCGCTGGGTAAATTATGACCCAGCTTTTCATTGCTTGTCTGAGTTTTAATGCAGTCTTTGTGGAGGAAGACCAGATGTGCAAACTGATCAGAAACTGATTAAGGAAAATTAATCAGCCTCAGATGCAGTTCTATCTCAAGACAGATGAGGACTATAGGCTTTGATATCACTACATGACAACATTTGGAGACTGCTGAAACAGTGTTTCTTCTGAGTCTGTTGGACTGGCAAATATCTGGGACTCTGTGTTGGCTCTGAAAACTGATGTGGGAAAATCACAGGGTTGGATCCCATGTAAGATTTCTTCAGATGTAAGGGATTCCTGTCGGTCCTGCATGACTTTCTCCCCTCCCCTCTCTTTCTGCAGCCCCAAATGATCCCAAAATGCTGCTGCTGGGAGGCCAGGGAACTTCCAGGAACAGCATCAGTAGGGAGTTCAAGGTTTACAGTAGGATAGGAGAACCAGAAAAAATTGCCCCTTCCTTCCACTTTGGGATCCATGCCTAAGGTTTGAACTCTGAGCTGGACTGGAATCCTGGTCCGACTATAGGCACATTTGTAGCTTTGAAAAAGTTCTTACCTCTCATTATTAGTACTAATCCTATAAAAATGTCCTGGCGCACAGAGCTGTTAAGAAAGCAATTAATAAATAATGTCAAACTCTTTGTAAATTAAAAGTACCATAGAAATCATCAGAAATAATTGTTGCCAAGACACTAGCACCCACATTCCTAAAGTTCTATTTAGTTGTTATTATTGCTACTTCCCTCCCATAAATTTTGCTCCTTCCTTGTACAAATGAAACCTGTGATTCTTTTAGTTTGTGAGCCTTCTGCTGCACCAGTTTGATTTGATTCCCCACTCCTCCACATACAGCCAGATGGGTGACCTTGGGTCAGTCACAGTTCTCTCAGAGCTGTTCTCTCAAGAGCAGTTCTCTCAGAGCTTTCTCAGCCCCACCTACCTTACAGGTGTCCGATGTGGGGAGAGGAAGAGAAGGAAACTGTAAGTCACTCTGAGACTCTGAGTGAAGGGCAGGGTATAAATCCAGCTCTCCTTCTTCTTCCTCAAACACCTTTTCCTCGTAAAATGAATTTGTTTGCCAATCGAATTTGCTCATCAATAGATAGGACATATATTTTTGGTAAAAATACCTTGTATAGACACCCTAGAAATTATATAGAAGCACTGCAAATGCACATACAATACAAATGAACCTGCAAAATCAATGGTGAGAAGTGGAGAAGTTCAGCTATGGAGAAAAATATGAATGATTGCAGGCTCAGGAGGGGATGAGGGGGGCAATGCAGCAGAAGGAATTCACACAGACCCAAGATTTGGTGAAAAACATGGCCACAGCTTTTGATTGAATAAAGATGAGGGAGCATTGGAACAGCATGGGGATGGATCCAGTATTGTCTGACCTTCCTGCTGCCCAATTACCAACCTCCCTCAGCCCACCCGCTGAGGGTGACACCATGGAGTGGCAAGATCCATGTGGACACCGGCTGCTGCATGGTCCCCCTACCACTTGGTGTTGGAAGCCATCTGGAAGCCCTTGAGCTATGCCTGAAGCTGAGTGGCTCCTTAATGGAATCCCCAGACCTGGAGAGGCTGTTACACAGGCACACCCTCTGCCAAAAGGATCCCTCTCAATGCCCAAACTGCCACAAAGTGGGGTGATCCCCTGTGCCCCACTCTTGCCAATGCTCCTACACTTGCAGCCAAACCAAAAGCCAATTAAGAATGCCATGGAGCAATATGTCCATTCCCCATTCAGAAAAAATGTACCCCATCAGCCCTGTGAGCCTGAATGTCTAATATCCAGCTATCTAATAACCCAACCCCCAAAACCTCAATGACCTGTGATGTAGCCATGCAAACCTTCCTCCTTTCCAAGTCCATTTCTTCAAGTGAGATTGCCCCACACCACTCACAGCATTCTAGTAGTATTGAGGCATTAATAAAAGGCCTCAGGGAATTGATTTCTGATTAAGCTATCATATTAGGGCTAGAAAAGTAGCCTGAAACTGCAAACAAACAAAAACAGCTTTTGCACCTGGCAAGGCAAAAACCCATATAAGGAGATGACCCATTTTAGCCAGGAAGCTTTGCGGCAAGATTGCCCCACAGACAGCATCTTAGCTCGGCTGTGGAAAGTTTGCACCTGTGTTGGGCAGGAAATATAGCTTAACTGCAGAGATACTTATGAAATTTGTGGGATGTTGAATCTGTCTAGAGCAATGTAGAGTGAAAGTATTCTTTTGTTGAAAAGTCTGCAGGCACAGTGCAGGGCTGTGTAGAAAAGCAGAAGTTTTGAAATCTTTTGCAAATATGTTAACCACTGTGTAGAAATCTTTTGCAAATATGTTAAACACAATGCAAAACTGTGTAGAAAAGCAGAAAATTTTGAAATCTTTTCTCTCTTCCTTTACTTGTGACTTCTTGTAACAAAGAAGGGGAGTTACCTCTGGCTTCCTGCATATAAAACTTGTTACTGTCTTAGAGTGGGAACTGAGTTCCCTTTGCTTGCCGTTTGACGGCAGAACTTGGCTTGCTGCAGCAATAAATCATAAGAATCTTTTCTTGTTGTCTGTGTGGTGACTTCTGAAGGCCATTCCCGAGCAGCTGATCTGCTACAGTATGGACTAAAGAAGCACTGTCCCCGGGAGTCTTGAATGAAGGGTTTTCAAATCAGTTGCCATAGTCCTTGCCAGTATGACTCCTTTTGAGGTGGGAAGATGGTTCTCACTGAGTTGGATAATGACAGCGTCTGGAGGGCCCCATGAGAATACTTTATTTGAGATAGATGCTAGGAGAGCTGGCCAACACATTCCTCTATGCCCCAGCCAGGTGAGGTACAGACAATCCCCAAGGCCTAGGTTACTGCCCCAGTCTGATGATGAGGCATAGGCTCCAACCCAGAACACAACGCTGGGCCTGACGATCCATACCAATTTCTTTAAACCTATAGGAACCAGAAAACAAACACATTGGTGTGTTTGGCTATGCCTGAGAGTGTACATGAATCTTGTAGGCCGAAGAGTGTCAGAGGCTGATGGGCCTGGTCTGGCCAGCCAATAAGCCCATTTCTGAAGCCAGCTTGGCAACATCAGCCTGAAAGGAGTGCATGCTGAAGTCTAGGGCTCACATGACACTGGTAAACTGGAACCGAGAGAGGCACAAACCATCAGCGTGCACTAGGAAAGTTCTAGGGGTGGAAGGCCTCACTGTGATATACTCAGCCATGCACTGGATGTGACAGGGATGTCCCACAGGGGTGGCACACAGGAAGATCCAAAAACTCCAACCCCACTGATCTGTTCTGGACCTGTGAAGATGGATATAAAGCTCTGAACTATGCACAGAAATGTTCTGAAATATAAAGGCATGGCCGCTGGTGTAACAGCATGAAGTCACCAGGCACACACTACACTGAAAAGCCCCCCAAAACACCAAAGTGAAGGCAGCCCAGAATAAGACCAGCTCAAAAATGGAAAATTACAACAGCATAAATTGTCACATTAAGCTGCACAACATCTATAAAGTGATAGGTCTGAGGGCATACGGCACATGGGGGAGGACCTCAGGGCAATAGCCAGTTTATTTATTTACTTACTTACTTCCAATTTGTATCCCGCCTTGCTGGTACAAAACTGGCTCAAGCTGGCGAACATAGGCTAAAATGCAATAAAACCAATAAATGCAATAAAACTTGTAGTAAAACAATTGCATAATGTGCTAGTATATACAGTTTGGGGGTGCAACGGGCAGCACCCCTAGTGTATTTGCAGTGCCCCACCCCAGTCTCCCACCCTCCTGGGGAGGATGAGCACCTCATGGAGAGGACAGGAGGAAGCTTTTCTCCTTTGTCTGAAGGACTGAAAGGGTTAAACTGAGCAAGCTGCTTCCTAGAGAGGCCAAACAAGGTAGGGAAGAGGAAATGGTCATCGGGGGAGGCTAGGCTTTGCTATTTGAATTGCCAAAGAGAAAAAGGCGAAAGCCTTGCAGCCAGATCCCAGGAAGGTTTGCTCACAAGTAAGTCACTGAGGGATCAGCTTTTCAGTCCTGGAAGACAGAAATGTAGTTATCTAGTGTTTTTGATGGGGAGTTAGTATTACATGGTTTTAAGATGTAATAGCTTGAGCTTCTTGTAGTGAAACCGGGAAGCAGAGGGCTCTGGTTCCAAGTTGCAGGAGAGGGTAACTGGAGGGAGGGAAGAGGGCTTTTCCATTTCCAAAGGCCCTGACTGCTTCCTATCAGATGGTTCAGCTCATCCTTTTATCAGTGGAGGTAAAGCCTCCAAGGTCCAGCATTCCCTTGCCATTAGTTAATTTTACTTAAATTGAATTGAATTGGCACCCCCGGCATGCCAGTGCCTCCCCAAAAGAATTCCTGGCTATGGGCCTGGAGGACTTCCTCCATCCTCCAATAGCCCACTGGACAAGGAAGGAGCTGCAGGGGACCCCAGAGCCTTACAATAAAATGAAATCACTGATAGGTGGAGGCTCATAGTCCTGGGGAGCGCTCATGCTCTCTGAAACATGCAAGGTACTGCAGGGCTAGTGTCTTGGGAACGGGAAATGTGCGACATACCCCTAATGTAGCCAATCCTCCAAGAGCTTACAGAGCTCTTCTTACAGGGACTACTGTAAGGTCTTGGAGGATTGGCTACATTAGGGATGTGTCGCCTAATATGCAAAGGAGTTCCTGCTACAAAAAGAGCCCTGCTTATAAGATTATGCATGGGATAGAGCAGGTAGAGAATCTTACAATACAAGAACTTGTGAGCACTCAATGAAATTGCTGAGCAGTTGGGTTAGAACAGATAAAAGGAAGTATTTCTTCACCCAGAGTGATTAACACATGGAATTCACTGCCTAAGGAGGTGGCAGCTACAAGCATTGACAGCTTCAAGAGGGGATTAGATAAATATATGGAGCCGAGGTCTATCAGTGGCTATTAGCCACAAGGTATAGATAGGAACTCTCAGTCTGGGGAAAGTGATGCATTGTATTCTTGGTGCTGGGGGTGGGGAGGAAACAGTGGGAGCTTCTAGTGTCCTGGCCCCACTGCTGGACCTCTTGATGGCACCTGGTATTTTTGGCCACTGTGTGACAGAGTGTTTGACTGGATGGGTCATTGGCCTGATCCAACATTGGCTTCTCTTATGCTCTTATTTTCATATATAATTGTTAATGTCTATTTGCCACCAGCTAAAACTAATGATCAGAAAGAAGAAACTTGGACAGGGTTGGACATTTATTTTGGTCAACTGTGTACAAAATATCCCGATGTGTACCTAATAGTGGGCAGAGACTTTAATGTCTGGATGGGCTTGGATGATAATAGTTTACATAGTTTAAGACCTACCCTCTCAGGATATCTAATCAATTATTACCACATGATGAACTCTCAAAAGATTCAAAAGCCAACTACTCAAGACATCTCCTGGCACAAATGGCAACCTAAAATAATCTGTGCATATTAAACAGTTCAACCATCCAGGGGAATTTACTTATTGGTTGGGAAACAGAATGAATATAATTGATTATATTATGGTTTCTGATAATCTTGTCCAATTTACTGAAATTTCTGAGGTTGATTCCTATTGTGATAATGATCATTTGCCATTCAATTTGAAATTAGATGTAGCAATACAAAAATCACAAGTGGGAAAGCTTTACTATTGTGAATTAGATTGAGAAGAGAAGTTCTGTTGATACAAATGGAACGCTAGTCTTGATAGGAATATGGCCAAATATATATATATATATATATATATATATATATATATATATATTAATTCAGGGGCTCTAAATGATAACCTGAAGAAATTTTTTAATGCAGGAACTACTTGCTTTGGAGAATATGATTTAATATTTGAGGGAATTAAAAAAGCTCCGTATTGGTGTGTTTAAATTGTATGAACATGTGATATATCCAATAATAAATTGTATTAAAAAAAAAAGCTCTTTTTTCAAACTTTCTTTTGGAATCCAAAAAGATCTTAAAGGGTTTTGGAAGAAAGTTCGAATTGTTCTTGAATTTCTTTCTCTGCATAGGTAATACCATCTTTTTCCCGTACACCAATTATTTTCCTCCTTTCAATTTCTTTATGTAGACAGTATGCAAGACATCTTCCCGATTTGTTTGCATGCTGAAAATATTTTTGTTTTTTAAAAATCATTTTTTCCTGCATTTTTTCAATTTGAAGCAGATCCAGGTGATTTCTTAACTTTTTGATTTCTACTAAGATTTTTTGCTTCAAGGATTTTTTTATGCTGGTCTTCTAGGATCTGAATTCTGTCAGTTATTTTCTTGATTTGTTCCAATCTTTGCCTCTTTTTCTTTGAAGCAAAAGCAATTAATTTTCCTCTCATATACACTTTACTTGCTTCCCATGTAGTTGCCATAGGGAGATCATCTGTGATATTTAGTTTAAAAAATTCTTCTAAGTCCTGTTCACAATTTTTTGCAATACCTTCCAGCAGCAAGAGATTATTGTTTATTCTCCATCTTCTTCTTATAGGCCATGAACCCACTAGTGGACTAGGAACAGCAATTGTTTTTGGCTGGATTTCAATGCATCTCAAATTTGTGAGTAAAGTTTTAGATGTCCAGCACGTATCATTCTTCAGCATGTCTGGTGTCTGTCTGAAAAGAAGGTATAGTCTCTAGAGTGAAGATTAAGAGTTCTTCATAAAACTTCTAAATTCAGTATTTGCATATAAGTAACAATGTTCTTGAGTAGTTTTCCTCCTGCAGACTTTTTAGATCTATCCTTTTTTTGATCCAATACTTTGTTCATGTTGCCAAAAAATAAAATTTCTCCTTCTTGAAAGTCCAGAAGTGTTTAAAAAAAACATAAAGATTTTCCTTTGAATTACTAGGAGCATAAATTGAAGCCAATGTCAAAATGTTATCTTCTGGAGATCTTATTTTTAACAGGATATATCTTCCCTCAAGGTCTCTTAACTCTTGTATTACAGTTAAACTTTGATCAAATACATAAATCACAACACCTTTTTTCTTCTCTGCGGATGAGGCTGCATATACTTTGCTCAAATTCTTGTTTTCCAAAATTTTCTCATGTACCCTTTTAACATGAGTCTCCTTCATACAAATTATAGATACATTTTGTTTCTTTAATGAATTAAATGTTTTGGAGTGCTAAGCTGGAGAATTTAGGCCATTGATATTAACTGATAAAAACTTCATAGTATCCATTTTTGTCAATAAGCTGCAGCTTCATCAAGTTTGTCTTCTTCTTTGTTTAAAGCTTCTTCTCCTTTTCTCAGTTCTTCCAATTCCTCTAGTTCTTTCCCAATTAGTTCTCTTGCTAGAAGCTTGGCCTGTTCAATTGTTGAAATTACTCTATTACCTTAGATAAAAAGGCTTCCAAAACGAATGGGATTCTCCAGCAGTATCTTATTCCTTTCTTTTGTAATATATGCATAGGAAAGTCAAAATCTTTTATTTTCTTCAATACACATGTAGGTAAGTCTTGGAAAATTCGTATCTCTTTCTCAAAAACTACAAGTGGAAAGTGTATTTGTTTGTTCAATATTGTGTCTCTTATTTTCTTATATGCAAATACAAGTATGTCCTGGGGCAATCTGTTATTTGAAGCAAATCTTAAATTAATTCTATATATTTGATCAATGCCAGGAGAATCTTCTGAAGCCTCTAAATAATCCTGTAGGAGCTTTGAAAAATGCTCTTCAAGGTCTGTCTTCCTGAAGTCTTCTGGTACTCCTCTGAAAAATAAATTCTGGTTTCTGCAATGCACCTCCAGAACTTCAATCTTTTGAGTGGCCTTGTCTTGAGATAAATCTTGTATTTGTTGGTGCAAATCTACTTCCTTGTTTCTCCTTAATTTGTGCAATTTCTTGAGTATGTTCCTGGAGCTGAGTCTTAATTTCTGCCAGGCCTGTCTTAATTTCTTGTCTGAGGTTTGATGCTTCTTGCTTAATTTCTTGTTTGATTTTGTCTTGCGTAGTTTGCTTAGATTGCTGTATTTGAAGAGTGACAGCTTGCATTTGTTGAGCAAGAGTTTCCATTTGTTGAAAGAGTGACTCTGAGGGATGGTGAAGGTCTGTTCTTACTGTGCCTCTCTTTACCCATGGTCCTGACATTATCTGAGTTATTCTGGGAGAGATCCAGATGAGCCCACCTGTCAAAGCCCTTCCTTGGAAGGGGAGGGGGTTGAAGATGCCTCCCTCCAGCATTTATGGAAAATGTCCTTGGTGGGATAGAGACAAAGCACAAAGTGCTTCTAGCAAGCAGCCATGTTCACCGGAAACCAGAAACGAATCTATATTTTCCCTTTCCTCTTGTTCCCTTCTATATCCTACCTTTTTTCTTGAGAAAATAATAAAGAATTGTTTTTTTAAAAAAAGCTCTTTAAGACTCAAATACAAGGAATGTAAGGGTAAGTACTAGACAAAATAAACCCTGGTTTGATGATGTGTGTAGAAAAGCGAGAAGCGCTTTCAGTGCGTATTATGCTAGATATAGATTTGATCCATAGATAATAAGACTGGAAGATATAAAAGACTAAAAATCACAATACAAATAACTTCTCCAAAAAGGAAAAACAGGAGGCCACAATCCTGCCTGGGATCAATTTAGACAGGCAACAAAGGATAAAAACTCTATTTTATTTTGGAGATTAGTTACAAATTGTGTAGGTAGATCCATTAAGCTAATAAATAATATTATATTACTAAAAATGTGGGGGAAACATTTTTGAGAACTGTATAGAAATCTGGCAATGAATAGCTTCCAGTCGGAAGATATTGGTGCCCTTCCAAAATGGCAACTAGTTAATCCCACAGAGGTGAAACATAGAAACCCTAAGGCTGGGCAAAGCCCCAGGTATTGAGCTAATCCCTCCTGAGCTAATAAAACAAAACTTAGATTGGTGTGTACCTGTCCTAGCAGCATTATTCGCTATTATTCACCTGTCCTAGCAGCAATAGATGATACAGGGAAAATTCCAAAAGATAGGGGGGCAGCTGTTATTATTTCTATTTACAAAAGGGGCAACAAAGATGACCCTATCAATTACAGACCAGTCAGTTTATTAAATATTATAAGCAAGCTGTATGCAAAACATCTCCAATGGAAACTCAGGGATTGGATTGAGCAGGAGAGATGCCTGGCCAATGAACAGGTTGGTTTTAAGAAGGGATAATCAACTTTAGACCAATGTGTGATCTTAGATCATTTAATTGCAAAATATTCCATTAATTCCACAGTGTCATTGCATGTGGCTTTTATTAACTTAAAATCACCATTTGATTCAATTTCCAGACTCATTTTATGGGAAAAGCTAAAATCCACATCTATTGATAGACACTTCTTATACCTGATTCAAGTTTTACATGAAAATAGCAACATATACAGGTCAGATTTAGTCCCCAAGGTCATCTCACAAGTCCAATAAAAATAAAGCAGGGAGTTAGACAGGGCTGTGTATTGCCCTCCCTCTTCTTAACTTATATATCACTGACTTGGTATCTTACTTAAATAACACAGAGTTCCACCCACCAAAGCTTGGGAATGGACAAACTCCTATGCTCCTATATGCAGATGATGCAGCTGTCCTCTTCAGGACCTCTCTCGGATTGAGGAGAGCTATACATTCACTTACGCAATACTGTCAGGACAACATTATAGAGGTCAGTTGGTCTTTGCACAAAAAACCAACACTTATTCAAGGAATTTGAATTCTGTCCACATAGAACAGGTTCACTGCTTTAATTATTTAGGCGTGGTCTTTCAGGTGACAGGATTGAGCAGTGCTCACATTGCTCATGTTGCCTCAAGTTTCCAAAGGTCTGCTGGAGCAGTTCAAAAAATGTTCTGGACAAAAGGAGGTAGATGGGTCACAGCCGCTCTCAGATTGTCCACTGCAAAACCATTAGCTCAACTCACGTATGGAGCCATGCTTAGGATTAAGTCAAATTGCAATTTGATGGAGGTAATAGAATCAAAATTTCTGAGAGGAATATTCCAGGTTTCTCCTAGTGTTATAAATGCTGCAATTGACTGGATGTAGGCTTGGTAACCAAGGTGGCCAGATTGTGGATTTCAGCAGTATCATGCTGGTTAAAGCCAATTTCCCCCCCTAAAGGCCTCATTAATTTAAGGTTGCTTGATACTTGTACTCCACCTTGGGCTGTACTGTTGAGTAGGAAATTAGCTTCATATGGTTTATCGCAACAACTATTGTTAAGTATGGGTTATGGTCAATCCAAAACGGTGGTGAAACATAGAATATTAGACATCGAGAGGCAATATGATATAAATAGAATAAATAAGTAGTTGATCGATCCAAGTTCTATGAACAGGGTAAACCTATGTCATATCATATAATTTGCCATAACTTGGCTAATTATGAACACAGGAGAACTTCTATATTAATGCACTGGGATGCTTTGTCCTCTGCAGTCCTTGAGGGAAGATATAAAAAAATTCTGTTAGAAGAATGTGTATGTCCCTGTGGTGATGGGAAAATAGAAATATGAGAACATATTATCTTTGATTGTAAGTTGTATAATAAGATACATGAAGTTTATATATTGTCCTTACTTTTAGCCTATCCGGGGAGACATACAGCTCTACTTCTCTAAAATGCTCTCTGATAAGAGCCAGGATATAGCATACAAGGTTGTTAAATATGGTTGGTTGGCACTGAAGTGTAGGAGATCTCTAATATACAGAGGGACCACTCCAATTCTGTTATTTATGAGAACTATGACTGTGTGTTTTCGGCACTGAAATTTATTCTGTGACTGTGAATTTTTTTAGTGTAACATTGTTTTATATATGTATGCATTTTATCTACCATTTTTTGTACTATTCTTGCTGGTCGTGGACTGTAGTAATAAATTCATTCAGCCCCTCAGACTTAAGCCT
Source organism: Gekko gecko (assembly GCA_029375565.1). NCBI lineage: Eukaryota > Metazoa > Chordata > Lepidosauria > Squamata > Gekkonidae > Gekko > Gekko gecko. The sequence continues at coordinate 77,440,674 of JAPDNY010000003.1, read as the reverse complement.
CTCGGTCCGACTCTCGCCCACCCATAGAGATAATTCCAGAGTGGCATCCCTGGATATGCTATGCAAGCTGGATTCTTCCGGTGAATGCGGCCTCTGTCTTCGTCTCCGAGACAGAACAGTGGGAAGTTTAGAGGAGGTGCTTCACAACTTCAGCCATTCCATCCATTTGGAAAGCTGCACTTAAGTCTGCAAGATGCCCTGCAAAATAACAGTGTTATCCACCAGGACATGAGGTGCTGGTTTTCTGGCATGTGCCTTGGTAGGGGCCCCATTTTGCTTTTTGGGGGGCAGCACCTGAGCTCATGGTCTGGTGGGATGTGCTCTTGGTGCTATAAGGGGCACCCTTGGGAGAGTGCTGTGGGGGCAGCTGGTGTAACCTGAGCCCTCCCCAATGTGACCTTGCTACACCTGGCCACACAAGGCTGGGATCAGCCATGTGCCTTCTTCTTCCAGAGGCCTTCTTAGGCGGCATGATCAGAAAACTGTGGGACCAACCTGAGTGCAATTGCAATCATCAGTCAAAGCATTTATGCCCCTTCCTGCCTTTATATAGAGCCCCCCTTTAACATAACCAGATTAATGGATTGCTCTCAGACACAGTACACCTGTATACATTTAATGACAAGTATATATGTTTATTTATTCTTTATTTAATAATTGCTATATAATTTTTGTTGGAATTAAAAACACTTAACAAAGATACTATATAAAAACAGCTGAATTTGTGTAGCATTTTCAGTGTAGAAAGTGTTTTATAATTCTTACCTCATTCATCCTTACAATAACAATCCTGGGAGAAAGGTTTGGCTGAGAGGTAGTGAGACACCAAAGACCCTCCTGTGAGATTTCTGACTCAGTAGAGAATTCATCCAGGATCTCCACTGTCCAAGGCAAAGAATTCATCTACTACATATACCCCTTCTTTTTCATGCTTCCAATCTAATATTCAAAGCAGTGTCTGAAGCCTCTCCTGGACAGAGATAGCAGGAGAAGGCAAGGTATGCCTGCAGACAGGTAGTGCTTTAAAAAGTTGTTCAGATTTAGCAAACAGATAGATAGTTCCCCATTTCATTTCTTCTTTATACTTTTGTGAATGGTTTCATTTATCTGCTTTTACCTGACTGTTTTGATATTCCTGTGTACTCGGTATGCATACTGTGTGGTTGCTTGATCAATTCCTATAGTACTTAAATTGGTGCACAAATGGTAAAAAAAATGCACGCAAAGTAGGGGAAAATAAATGCAAGGAAACAGAACTTGGTGCGGAAAAGAAAGAACCACAGCCTTGAGAATGGAGAAATTGATAGAAATGAAAAATTCAAAATCATCTCCGGTGGTGGTGGTGGAGGTAGTAGTAGTAGTAGTAGAGTTATATTTGTACCCCATTGGCTTACAATCTCCTTCCCTTCCTCTCCCCACAACAGACACCCTGTGAGGTAGGTGGGGCTGAGAGAGCTTTGAGAGAACTGCTCTTAAGAGAACAGCTCTAAGAGAACTGTGACTGACCCAAGGTCATGCAGCTGGCTGCATGTGGATGAGTGGGGAATCAAACCCAGTTCTCCACTGCTCTTAACCACTGCACCAAACTGGCTCTCATAGACTAGATAAAAAACTTTGTAGGACTTCAGAGATAGAATTAGGCAATGTTAGATATAAAGTAATGAAGAAAAAATAGAATATGGAGAGTCTGTGTGCCTTGCACACAAAAGCTCATGCCTTGAATAAGCCCTTGCTGATCTTAAAGGTGCCCAACTGGACTTGACTGCTTCAGACCAACACAGCTGACTACCTGGATCTACATCCGTCTATGTTCAGGCTTCTACCCGGAAGCACAATGCATAAATGACAGAGAGGAGAACAATGATGGGAGATGAGAGAATATTTTGGGTCACTCCTTGATTCTTTTAGCTTGGTATAAAAATATTACTCCTTCTTTCTCCTTGGAATTTCAACCTCCCTGCCAATGTTTCTTGTGAGTACGAGCATTCAGGACCTTTTTTGCTAGACAGCAGTTATTAAAATAGCCACAAGTATCCTTGCAGCCCTTATCCAGAACTGTTTCACCTTCCCACAACAACAGGATAATAAATATCATCAATTCAAACAGCCTGCAGTTCTTGGTGGCTCTGGATTTTCAGTTCTTTGCCAGAAAACACCATCTGACCATTCAAAGGCAAGCAGCACTGCCAGGATTTCCACTGAACGGAGGCAAAGCTGCAGAGATGCATAATTTTGGTTCTTCTATATTGAACTTGGCAGAACTTATTCCCTCTCATAGTGCAAACACCAGAAACATGTTCTTCTATTTAGAAAGCCCTTAAATGATGAAAGTTGCATGAATGGTATTAAAAAATAAATCACATAATCCACAGCTTTGAGATAGTTTAGGGGGGGAAACATAGATTTTTATTTTATTTTTTGATCCTGTAGTCTGAGTCTTTAGGTCAGATCTGAGGCGGTGCACTCTGGCATTTCTCTGCCAGGCATGAGATGTAAAGGTATTTGAAATGAAGAGCTGAAATTCATGCCTTCAGGTGGTGAGCCTTGACCTACTGTGAGTGAAACACAGGCTTTGCCTGAAAGAAAGCATGACAAAAGTGAGTCATTATTTCACAGTCTTTAGATGTGGAAAAGAGAAGACTGCATCCACAATACCCTCTCAAAGGCACACTAGAACTTGTGCACATGCAGCCTATTTGAGGTTCATTTTCATTCCCGTAGCTCCTCAACAAACAAGAAACACAGAGAATGGGAGTGCCCAGGAAGGTTCACCAGATTGCTCCAATATGATTAGGGTTCCCAAGTACTTACTGTCTGGGGGCGGGGGACGAATGCTCCCCGGCCGGACCAGTCTTCCTGGTAACGCACCATGCCATCACCAGGAAGTGATACCAGGTGACGCTCTGGCAATGGGGCTGAAAACTCGATGGTACCACCGAGTTTCCAGCCCCATTGCCAGAGCGTCGCCTACCGTCCCTTCCTGGCGACGGCATGGTGCTCCGCGCCTCTCCTTCCCCTGGGGATGGTCCTGCGAAGAAGTATCCATCCCCCGCCGGCACGCGGTAAGTTCTTGGGAAGCCTAAATATGATTGCAACTTTCCCTGGTACACCATGTAAAGGGAAAAGTTGAATGTGTTTCTCTTAAAAATATGTCTGGAGCCCATCGTTTGGGAAAGTTTCCCCCCATTCTCTTAACATTATGACATGGAGATACCCAAAGATATAGGCTGGTTTCTAGTTGGCATCTGCATTATAGATTTCATTGTAGGGTTACCAGCTCCGTATTGGGAAATCACTGGAGATTTGGGGGGCGAAGCCTGAGGAGGACAGGGTTTAGTGGGGGAGGGACTTCAATGGAGTATAACGCCATAGAGTCCACCTCCCAAAGCAGCCATTTTCTCCAGGTGAACTGATCTCTGTTGCCTGTGTCACGAAAGTGATTCCCCAGTGGCATAAGTCTTTGCATTTATTTTGAATTGCCATCTGTCATCTGGTAAAATATAAGTATTTTCAGGATAGTTATCCAAGTCATTGAAGTGCTTTACCAATCAAGCACTTGTATGTAGTTAATTTACCATGGAACTACTAGCAGCTGGGAACTGTCAAGGTAAGTGTTTGAAAAGTTGGTCATCTACAGCTCAAATGTCTCTTTGACAGCTGAGGATCTAAATCTCATCTTAGATCAGCTGGGTTAAGTAACTGATCATGCTGATTGGTTACTCAATTAGCAAAGTGACAGCTGGGCTAGCATATAGGGCAAGGGTGAGGAAGCAACACTACATAGAAGGGTATAATATCAGGATATCATTATCAGATGGTATCATGCTGGTAGATACAGACTGGTGAAGAGCATGTAAAGCTGGGAGAAGAACCTTCACACTCTTCAGAACTTCCACTCTCTTGTGTTATTGTTGCTGGGAAGACTGCTACTCAAGATGTCTGCTTTTGAGCTGTAAGCCGCTTAGAGTCAGTGTTTAAAGACTAGTTAGCTAGGTTTACTGTTTTACCTTTGTCCTATTGTACATTCTCTTCCTCTACTTGCATGTTTCTATGTTTGTCTAGCTTTTGTAATTAAATTTCTAAATCTTGTTTTTAAACATTGGAGTGAGTTACTAGTCCAGAACCCAGGTTCATTTTATTCCAGTGCTAAATTTATGTTACCAAAAGAATATTTTTCCAATTGGTTGCAGGTAAATTCCTTTTATTTTATAATAACTTGGCCAGTTGACATGGTTGGGGCACCCTGATGTCTTGATAGCCTGGAGCTGAGTTGTAATAGCAGGAGATCTCTAGCTACCATCTCAGTCATAAAATCTGGTGATGGCATTAAGCTTGCCTGACCTTGACAAAGTCTAGGCATGTTTATGGAGGAGAGTCCTATCAATGGATATTAGTCATGATAACTAACTGGAACCTCCTTGAGAAGGGGCAGAATGCAAGCATCATTTTTCTGAAGCATGTACAAACTTTTAAAAGTACTTCCCTCTGTCTTGTAGATACACACACACATACTTCCCATGCAGTCACTTTCATAAGTCAAGAAAGAAAGAAGTCTGAAATAATATTGTAATGATAATGCCCTTGTACACATATTTCTGTCATTCTTTCCCCTATTTCCCTTGTTTTGTAAACATTTTCCTTTTTTGAGTAAGCTCCTATAAATGGTTAATTTCTGGTGATACTACCTTTGTTCTGAAACAGCCATAGGTATAGTGGAGAAGGAAGAAATTTGTCTGGGAAGGAGCAGAAAAATCTCTCATGCTGCTCCTAAATGTATCACAATTAATCACAAAGTGGGAAATGCCAGCTGCTCATTGAATTAACAGTCCTCCCCTCTTGAGATGAAAGGTGAGAACTTTTCATTGCCCTTAAAATTCCCTGAACAAAGACACTGTTGAGCCCATTTCCCATGGAGGATGAAAAAGGACCAGGGATGGCTTTTGTGAGGTATGTCCATCTGAGATAGGGACTGTTGGTAGAACTCAAATCCTCAGGACTAATGTAAGTGCAGCTTCTTTCTAGGGGTCAGTACAGTTAGCTACATTAGGATTTATTTTTGTTTTGCAGTACTGCCATTCCATTCCATGATTTCACCTTCTAGCCTCCCCCTTTTCTGTTTCCCCTGGGTTTTCTGAAGCAGTAATTTCATATCCTTTCTCAGGTTTCTCTTCCCCAGTAAAGTTGTTTTAATCTCTGGAACTAGATTCTGTCACACATTTTGTTTTTCTCTTGGTACAATTGTAACCTATACAGTTGTACAGATGCTGCAAATTTTGCTGCAAATGTGTTCAGTGGTCAAACTTTCCATGTTTGGAGGTGGAGCTCAGATGTGAGCTGATCATCTGGTTGTCAGTAATGGTTCTTTAATGTTTCACACTGTGTCCATTGTGCTGTGTTCCCTATCTCGTCCCTGCTTCTGCGCTTGCGTAGGTATGCTAGCTGTAACGTGGGAGCTTCTTCTCCGCTGCTCGGTCTTATCATGGTGACCTTGAGTGCAGGCTTTGGGCTATTCTTCTTGTGTATGAGAATTTTCCATTCCTGTGAAGACGAGGGGAGGAGGGAGTCGTCTCCCGCCCATTAAGTAATTCTCCCACCGGGAGTTTCCCACGTGTGCGCTTGCAGGTCATTTGCTAGTCGCCTTTTTGCATCACACTATAACCATGCTTGAGCAGCTTGTCCCGCCATTCCTGACAATAACCTCTACACTGTGGGTTTTAGCACTGTATTCCAATAAAGCCCTTCTTACTCCTAAGAATGCTTGGATCTACTTGCTTTTGAACCTGACACTGGTCTGCTGGATTTGTGCCAAGAAGTGTGAATGCCTGCTGAACCAGTCTGAATTTGGGTTTCTCAAAACTGTGCTTATGCTAACATGCTGGCAGTACAAACTGATTGGCAGCTATGAGCATCGCTCAAGATGAACATCAAAGTGCAAGATTTTATTGAAGCATGGCATTTATGGATGACTGATCTATATCAGTTGTGGGCTATCTATTTACACAATTGCCTGCTGAATTTCCTTTCAGCAGCAAAAAGAGGGGGGGTAGTAGAACTCAGTCCTGTTAGCTGCAACAGCTGAGTCTCTGTTTAGATTTGATGGGGAATTTAGCTGAGAGAGACCTTTTGCTTAATAGGTGTGCAAGCTGGGGACTGCACTCCAACTATACCAGAACGGAACCCTCTCGGAGCTTACGCAGATGACAGACAGGAATATCTTTTATGGAATTTTATTAAGAGATTGTCCCTACTATATTCAGCTACTTTGGTAAAATCTCAAAAAGCACACACCCACAAGCACAAGAGCTAGGAAAGAAAGGGCTGAATTGATCTTGAGAGATCAGAGATGAAAGAGGGAGAAACATTGATGCCCTTCCTTCCAAAGAGAAAAGTCTGCAGAGAAGAGCAGATGGCTTGGTGAGCAAGCGTGTCTGTGAAAACCCCCAGAAATGGGGGATCCAGCCAGTACGCATTTCAGAAGACTGAACCAAAGGGGGCTGGCTTTGGAGCCCTAATATAGGAAAATTGTGCCCTCAGGATAAGGGGGCACAATAGGGAAATGGTCCAGCATGGACCTATGATGGTTGGTAATGGCTCCAGCAGGGGTTTGAACAATAAGAAGTTCATGTGTGGGGAAGGGAGTCCTTTGTTAGCTAGGTGGTAGACAATTAAAAAGTCTTGGCTCCATTAATGGCTAGGCTATCACCGGAACAATGATGAGAGTGGGGTGATTCAGACATTGAGGGTAAAATCCAGAGGTTTGATTGTGAAATGTAAAGCTGGAATGCAGGTCAGGGCTGGGACCTTTTGTGATGGTGAAACCAAGGCATTGTTCTTTCGTGATGACAGGTAGGTCGCTTGCTGCATCTAAGTCTGATGGCTGAAGGAGTCAGGGGGACAGTTCTGAGCGTATATCTGGGCTTGTTTGGTTTACAGAGGGTCTGGCTTTGCCCTATGCCAACTTTGGCCCTGTCCCATACAGGATTCTGTCCTTCACATGGCTAAGGGGAGGTTTTTGCCAACGATCAGGCTGAGTGAGAATGTTCATGCATGAAAAACCAATTGCACTGTACTGCATGCCTAGAAAGGATAAAGTGAAGCAACAGGCTGAACTTCCATGAACACTCAAACTATTGAGCTAACAGTCAAAAAATCAGTCTGCAACCAATGAACAAGGTATGGGCTGAACTGGTGGGTAAACATACGAATTTACCAACGGAAAATAAGATGTGACATATATCCAGTCCAATATTTCAGTATTCCTGAAGTAAAGGAAGGGAAGCAGGGAGTGTCTCTGTTTGCTCTTGCACATTTTGCACATTTGACAAAGTGGTGTACAGCACTACCATTCCTCCTCAACTGGTACTGTTTCATGGTGGGGGGGAGATGCTCTATGAAGGCAAAGACTAGTTCAAACTAATGCTGGCTGCAAAGCCTCTTGGGGAAATGTTTCCCTTTCTATTCCTATTGTTACAAACATAAACAACTTAAAGCTTGCCAGGGAAGGGATATGGCTTGGTGATAGAGCATCTGCTTGGCATGCAGAAGGTTCTGGGTTCAGTCCCCGGCATTTTCAGTTAAAAGAATCTGTCAGTAGGTGATGCAAAAGACTTCTGCATAAGACCTCGGGTGTCAGACTTCTGTGCATTTTACTGTGTACCTGCCATGGAGGGGGGTTCCCTTCCCTTTGATGTAACCGCAGCTTGTCAAATGGTAGAGACAAATGTCCAGTGTCTACTGTGGTTATTAGTCTATGTTTTGTATACAGGGACTGTATGCTAGGGAGGGTGTAGGCAATGGCTAGGTTAAGGGGGGGGGGTTGTTTGACTGTTAAATGTAGTGGGGAAATACAGGGGGGTGATTGGGTTTTGGGTTTTATTACTCCTATTTGAAACTGATATATCTGTAACCTTACCACGTTCATCTTCAGTTCTAAAAAAGGATTTGTGCAGAGGGTATCTATCACTGATCTCAATAAAGTTAGTTTCTCTCAAACTGGCTGGCATTGAGAACTGATTTAATCAGGACTCTGACATCGGGGAGCTGCTACTAGTCTCAGTAGACAGTACTGAATATGATGAACCAATTGTCTGATTCAGTGTAAGGCAGCTTAATGTGTTCATGGGAATAGATTTATAGTCCCGGCCAGGGCCCTTTGGATCATCAAGTACCAGGAAGGGACACTTCCCTTCCCCTGCCCCATCCTGGGCACCCAGAAACAATGCACTAGCTGATAGGGCAGAAAACAGAGAATCAGAATCTTTTTTTCACCTGCTCTTGACCTGCCTCCAGAGATTGGCTGATATCAGTAACAGGATGCTAGACTATATTGGCTGATAACAGAAACAGGGTGCAAGACTATATTGTACTGTATTTATTTAAAATATTTCTATTCTGGTGGGAAAGAGTGTAACTTGACTCTAGATATCCGAAAGACAAACAAACTGTTTTCTATGAAAAACCTATAGACTTGGATAAAACTCTATTCCATTTAGATGAAAAATTTATAGAGGCATTTTATATACTGTTAATAGACATGAAAATGCAAGATGAAGTAGTGAAATCTTCAGTGATTAGATGGGCACAAAATATAGGCCATAACATAGAATTAGATCAATGGTCAAAAGTATGGAAAACTAATATAAAATCTACCAAAGCTATACCTTACAAAGAAAATATATATAAAAAATGTTTTATAGATGGCCATATAACACCAGGTAACTTAGCAAAATTTTATCCAAATATGTCAAATGTATGCTGGAAGTGTAAACAAAATACTGGTTCCTTTTTTCATATGTAGTGGTCCTGTAATATAATGAAGAAATATTGGGTTTGGATACACAAGATAAATATAATTCCAGAAAGATTTAAAAAACTGGATGCTTATATGATCATACATGTGATAACTACGGCTAGGATTTTGTATGCAAAAAACTGACAGAAAGAAGAATTTCCACTAAAAGAAGAAAAAATAATTTACAAATTATTAGAAATGGCAGAGATGGACAAACTAACTTTGCAATTAAAAGATAAAAAAGAAGAAATATTTGAAAAAAATGGCCAAGACTTTATAAATGGATTGAGGTGTATCTGCAAAGATGCACACTATAACTATATGTTACATTTATCAAAATATTTTCTGACATATATACTATTAAACATGTTTAGGTGCATATAAGAAGGCTATTATCTATGTAAAACAAAATTAGTTACAATGAGTACATACTTTTTGCTTGTTCTGTGTTAGTGTGTCTTGTATATTGTCTTGTTTGTCTTTTTCTTTTTTCATAGAAAATTAATAAAAATCTATTAAAAATAAAACAAAATATTTCTATTCTGCCTTTCCGTCCAGCTCAGGTTCCCCAACATGAAAACATGCAGATGCACAGACCTTTGTGCTAGTCCACCAGGGCAGTTGTTCTGTTCTTACAGCATGTATGTCAGGGACCCAGATTCTAGCCTAACTGTACACATTTCTATCTACCTAAGGGACTGCCTTTCCCCATATGTGCCCCAGAGAGCATTAAGATCTGGATCCCAAAATCTCCTGGTCCTCCTGGGCCTGAAAGAGGCAAGGTTGGCCACAACAAGGGCCAGGGCCTTTTCCATGGTGGCCCCTCACTGGTGGAATGTAAAACGAAGGTCTTCCGCCAGCTCTTTCAAGTAGGATGCCACCTTGACGGTATGGACCTGGCCCTAATATCAATACCACCACCAATCTGGCCTTAACATCAGCACCACCAGCAGCCAGATGATACACAGCCTGACAGGAGCCTGAAGGTGGCCATTCAAATGATGACTATATGTCGCCATCGGTTTTATGGCTATGTGCAGTGTATTTATAATTTATATTGTAATTTTAATTGTAATATTGGTTTTAGTATATAGATTGTAGTTTTAATGTTTCTATTTATACCTATGTTGTTAGCCCCCTGAGCCCGCCAAAAGCGGGGAGGGCAGGATACAATATAATAAATAAATAAAATGGCTATAATTGATCAATCATTTTAAATTTTCATGAATTTGTGATTGAAGGAGAAAGGTGTCTTTAATATACCAAATGCAGGAGAATGATAGGACAACTGTAATCAAGAATCTAAAATGTAGGCAAAAGGCGATGGCAGGGGAAGATGCATTTAATTCTTGGAAGACATGGATGGTGGGTAAGCTCTTGAGCCTTTTCAGTGGTAAAATGTGAACTTCAGAAAAGAGTATTTTGTGGCTTGTGCTAGAAAGGAAGAGACAACTGAACCAAAAGGATGCCACCACCTGTGGGGCTGGCAAGGGACATTATTCCCACACAGCAAACATTCATTAGCTCTGCTGTGCCACAAACAGCCACCATCGCCAGATATGTCTTGTTGATTATGCACAAACCTATCCTGAACTGAAGAATGGAAGGGCTCATATGCAGGGCATGTCTGGGGAATCCATTCCATAGGTGTTAAGTTCAAGGCATCTTCCGTTACCAGGGCAACAGTTATATTACTGCAACCTTACTCTCAGCTCTTGCTTCTTACTGGCTGAGTTCAGACTGGCAATTTGCTCTGATAGCCAGTCGCAGCAAAAAAGCCCTGGAACAAATTGTTCCGGAGTTTTCCGTTCATACAGTCCAGGCTGCTGTCAGAGCACACCAGGAGGAGGCATGCTGGAGCATTCAGACTGCTGCCCCAGAGGTGCGCTGTATGTGGTGTTTCTGCATTAATTTGGCTGTGGGTGTATGGGTGTATGTGCGCATGAGCGCTCATGCGCTCATGCACATAAGTGTATTTTGCCAATTGGGGAGGACCCCACAGTGCCGGCACTGCATTGGGCAGTAGAGCAGAGCATGGCCAATCATACCGCTGCTGCCTTCTGCCCAACGTGGGTTGCTCCCGGCTTATTGGCGGAGCGTTCATACTTCCAGGAAGTGGACAAACGCAGGACACAGGCGTTCTTTGGGGATTCGCTACCACTTTTATGAGGCATCTATTAAACATGGGAAGAAAGTGGAACAGCCCGGGTTGCCTGTGGGTGGGAAACACCAGGCAGATGTGCCTGTGTGAACGCCCCCTTTAATGTGGTTTTAAAGCGTCACTGAAATGGGGCTCTGCCAGGGTAAATTGCCAGTCTGAACTCGGCCACTGTTGGTCTTTTTTGTAATGGGATGGTTAGTACGAAGACGGAAAGGAAGAGAGTCAGCCCTCTTGAGAAACATAAGATAATACAGTGGATGCCTCTGTGCAAGCTACCCAGGATGCCAAAGACTGCTTGCCACTGTTAACTTTCTAACACCCAGAAAGAATATCAGGATAATTAGATGGTACTCTGGCCCTTTACTATTTAGTTTCTTGGGACAAATTATTAGAAATCAGCTGGTGTATGCTTATGTGAAACTTTCTTGTTACATACATAGTTTACAATCCATCATATAGTCTTCTTTGTACTTATGCATTATCTCATACTATAATGTGCTCCATGCGTTCAGCCAAGGCTTTATGGATGGTAATTCATCAAAGGGTAAATAAAGAACTGTTATCCAATAAGAAAGATTTATACTGGGGGGGGAACCCAATAAATCTAAATTTCCTTTTTATAATGGTAGTTACCACTCTAATTATTAGAGTAACATAGGTCCTTTCTGCACTAGATCTTAAATCCTGGTTCAACCCTGTCCCCGACCTTACATTCTACACTACATTCGAGCCGACCTGAGCCAGCCTAGGCCAGAATGGGTGGGATAGAAATAAATAAAAATAAATAAATAATAAATAAATAATAAATAAGTTCACCCTTGTAATTATCTTGGTATTTTTTGTTTCCACATTACACTGAGGTCACCCTGGTTTTGCCCCATACTTGTCCTGGGATAAACGGATGCTGTTATAACCAGGGATAAATGCAAGGTATTGTTTCACGAGTTGAATTCTGATAAAACCAGGGATGAAATCCAAGTGTGGAAAGGACCATAGAGAGCAATCCTCAGTAGATCTCTGCAGAAGCAATCCTCAGCAGATCTCTGCAGATTATTTAATGGGGCTTTCTCCCAGGAAAGTGTTCTTAGGATTGCACCTCTCACCATAGAGGAAAGAAGAAAAACAGCTGAGCTTCTCCAGAGGAACAGAGATAGTTACTGGAGCTGTTTGGGTCTAGGGTCCTCACCCTGTGTGATATTTAGATGTGAGTCGTAGGTTCTCCTCAATGCCACATATATAGCACCTGGTGGTTAAGTGGTTAAGAAGCTGAACTGCAGATCGGAAGGTCGGTAGTTCAGCAGTTCGAGACCCAAGTACTGCAAGACAGAGTGAGCTCCTGTCTCTGGTCCCAGCTCCTGCCAACCTAGCAGTTCGAGAGCAAGAAATTGCATGTAGATAAATATGTACCACTTCAGTGGGAAGTTAACAGTGTTCCGTGCACTCAGCAACTAGTCATGCCGGCCACATGACCACGGAAATGTCTTTGGACAGCACTGGCTCTTTGGCTTGGAAACGGAGATGAGCACCTCATCCCTAGAGTCGGATTTGACTGGCTTTTGAGCAAGGGAAACCTTTACCCTTTACCTTGGATCAGTGCAACAATGTACATGGAAAAGGGGCACATGGGCCATTTTCATAATGAGGCATGCCCCTGGGAGGCATGATTTGGCTCATAAGAAAACTCACTTGTAATAGGGCACCAGTAATTGTAATGTGTGTGTCAGACAGAACTTCAGCATTCATTTAGTCGGATGAAGAAGTGACATTGGTAAGATAACTAATGTGTCCGTCATTGTTTTGTTCTATAGTATTGCACAGAATCTTTTGTGACTTTTCTTATAACACAATTAATGGCCACAGAAGTTTACAGAGTAACAAAAGAAGAAAGCCCCTGGCTCAAGGAACTTTGAAGACAAGCAAAAGTAATGAGAGAAGTGTACAAAGAACATTACAGGTACTTGGGCTTCTGAGGTTTTGTTTCAGTTGGGAGGGAAGTGTGAGAAGTTAAGCTAAAGGCTTCACCAAAGTGTTGTTTTTTGAGGAAAAAGAGTAACATGGTGTTGTGTTGCTATTCTGGGAAGATAGCATAAGGAGAAGCAAGGGAGAAAAGGTGCAGCTCTTTATCATTCTGTGTGAGCTGTAAGGCAGTTAAGATACATCATAGCAGTAAATCTAGCAGTAAAAAAAACAAGCACAGCAGTAAATCGAAGTTATTTCTATATTTGAAAAGAAGCCCATATGCAAACTGAAAAACCCAAGTTGTAGCAGCAATGCTTTCTTCATTCTCCATTTATCTAATTTTCTTTCTCAATGCTCTACGAAAATTTCACACATATATTTGTGGGAAAATTTATTCCTCAGGCTTCATTTATTTACATTCTAACAAATTCTGTCTAATCAGTCTGGTTGTTGCATCCATTTGCTTTACCCAAAAGAGGGCTGCATTAACTCATAACGAATGGCATTTCAGCCTCTGACATTCATCACTTCAATTAGTCTTAAGTGGATCTGAGTAAATATGTGATTAAATTGGAGCAAATCCTGGGTAAAAGCTTGTTTCCCCATTCTATATTTTACACTGTAATTAGGTAAGATAGCAAGGCATTTCGTCATGTCTATAAAAAGCATTCCTAAAAACTGCTATAAGAACTGATATAGGAGAAAAGCATGGCTGTCATGTGGAAACAGTGCTTTGACTGCAATGGGTCTTGAAGGCCCTATAGGTCAAGGAATGAGGCAGTGTTTATGGAAATTGTAGATTCAACCAAAGCTATATAGACGTGTGTTTATCTTATTCTTGTAGAATTCTTTTTGTTGTATCTTGCAGCTCATGGAGTATTTATCGTGGACATAGTCACCTAACCATAGCTACGAAGTGCATTGTAAAGGACTATAGGTAAGATGCCCCCTGTTTGTCATGCTGTGACCTGTAGCTTTCAGTTTGAAAACTGCAATCTCAGGGAGGTGGAAATAGCTTCTCCTAAGCTTTGTAACCTGCCCAATGTCTTTCTGTTCGTTGCTCAATGTTTTGTTCTAATCTTCTGCTCTGTTTCGTTTTAATCATCACCATCACATGGTTGAACAGAATGTTCTGTTTTTTTCCTGCAGTAATAGATAAAAAAGCAAGTGGATTCATATTTGTGGAAGAGTTAAGTCTCCTTTTCTGGATTATATGTTTTGGTACAGAAATCATGGGAATATATTATTACAGCACGGCTGGCTTCCATATGAGCCCCCAGTAAAGATTTGTGCAAGACCTGTTCTGCTTGCTGCCACCCTGAGAAGAGCAGTGAGTGACTAGTAATGACAGGGCCTTTTTGGTGACAGTGCTAGGACTTCGGAACTCCCAGTTCACAGCTATTCACCTAGTTTTAGTTTTAAGTACCAGGGGAAGAATTTTTTACTTGCTCAGGTTTTAGTCTTTTGATCAGTCCGAGAACTAAATCACTTCAGTTATTGAGTCATGCTCCAGTCATTACATTGACCAAAAATATGTAAACCATTGAGTTGCATGCCAGACATTCTTTCTTTGCTCCTGCAGAGTCAGATTATTTAAATAACCAAAATCAACTAGGTTGCATTGCCTGCTTCTTATGCCTGCATAATTTGGCAATACCTACTTGAGAACTGATCACAAGAACTGGTTGCAAGATTAGCTGGGTTCATGAGCAGACATCAAGAGCATACAGAGACACCTATGTAATAAGTCTCAAAGAGATTGTTTTTCTTTTTTATTATAAGCCTTTAAAAATATGAAGCAGTGCTGGGCAGGTGAGGAAATGTGGCTGCTGTGAGACAGCAGAGCAATAATATATAAGACAGCATTGCAATTGTTCTAATAGGACGCATTCAAATTCTCTTGAACACATCAGAACAGCTCACTGAATGATCAGCTTACAGCTGGTGAGCAGAACGTGTGCTAAATCAGCATGTGATCAAACATGGCTATTCAAAACATGACAAAAACATGAGAAAAGTTGCACAATGGGATCGCGCAGGTGGGGCCATGACTGAATGATTTCGGTAAGAGTATTTCATGACTAAGCAGGAGGGAAAACAATGCTCTAAAATCTCTCTCCATGATATGTATAACAAAGTGCTTGGTGACTATAACAACACTTCAGCATTAACATTAGCAACTTCATTCTGCAGCACAATATCAATGAAAATACTTCTCAGCTTCCTGGGAGTGTAACAAAGGAAGATTTTGTTAGTTCTTGGTATTACAGTGGAAGCAAATGCATGTTCCTTCAATGAGTTACATTCATTTTGGGGCTCACTATGCCCGCTGTACAAAACAATGACTGCTCAGCTAAGACATCAGTTTTAATGGCATGAGGTTATTTCCCTCTGATGTATTACCAATGCCCTTGGCAGAATAAGACACTGTTATATGTGCAAGTTATCATATAGGTTGAATTTAAAAGCCAAAACCTGTAGATTTCAAGGAACTCATTAAAATGTGAGTAGCTGAATTTTTCTTCACATAAGATATCACTAATGTCTTCACATAAGAAGTCACAAATATGGAGATACGTAAAAGGCTATAATTCAACACAAATTCCAGCATGCATTTGAAAATCAAATGCGTGGTACTGTGGCCAGTGGTGGATCACAGACAGAGCTAGCAGCTAACCCGTCTCTTTATGGAGGCAACTGGAAAAAGTCCTTCTGTGATAACAAAAATTGCTGCTAAACTTTTATAATGACTGGCTAGTTCCAACATTGCTTTTCAACATAGAAACGTGGTTGCACATGTCGCCAAGTGTGGTTCAGACAGACTCATTAGGTTTGCTTCTGACATTCCCAAAAGTGCTGCCATTGAGCTGGGGTGATGCTCTTGCACTCGTTAAAAAAACAAAAACAAAACCTCTTTGGTTACCATAGAGTTTTTGGGGAGTGATAGAGCATTGCCCTGGGACAATGCCAACTCTTCTGGATTGTGCAGGAAGTGACATCATCATGTGGGGGATGACCACCAGAACCCCCCTGCAGTACCCACCTCTCCTGTAGGTTGCCAGACCATGCCTGACTCCCAGCTCCAGTATCAATTCAGCACCCACCCCTGCAGCCACTTCCTTCTTTCCTTCCCAGTAGATCACCCTCCAGCAATGCATCTCAGGAGGAGCTGGGCAACTCATGCCACGCCATCATGAGATCTGCTTTGTGCTTTAAGTTTTGTTCATTCTTTCACTTTTCAGATTTTTCTGCAAACTTCGTGGTTCATCCATGTCTCTAGAAAAATCCCACTTCTCTGTATATGGCATTGATCTATCTGTTTTCTGTCCACATTTCTGGCCATGTTCAGAATTAGGTATAACGATTACTGAAAAATACTGTGTGAAGCAATATAACTATGTGACCTAATAAAGTACTAAATTGGGGGGGGGGTTATACATGACTGTTCTTGGCCAAAGTTGTTGAAAATGAAAATAAATTAAAAAGAGGATGATGCTGCATGCTCACACAGATGTTAACTCCATAAAAGTTGAGGTGCAGAAAGATTTACACAGGAACTAAGTTAATTGGATTATAAACCATCTGTCCTTATTGGTGAAATCAGGTTATACAATTCTCCAGATAAAAGCCAGGAGATATTTGAAACAGGAAATAGAAACTAAAATAGATTGTAAAGCATCTTCCATCTCATGTACTATTTGGGCTTGGGCTTCTCTGAGTTACAAGAAGTTAAAGGCATTTTATGCTCTATTCTGAATTTTAAAAGTCTTTCACTGTCACTAAATTCATTCAAGAGCATTTTTAAAAAGCATCTGGTAAAGTCCTCATGAGTCAATACTACCTCAAAATGTATGTGGAAGTTCATTGTTCAAAAGCGCCCCATAAAAGTTTGGACAAATGTGCTAGATACACCCCTTTCTGGAAGTTAGAAACATTAGCATACATCGTTCTATTTTATTTTATTTTATTTTATTCAGCTTATATCCTTCCCCAGGGCTCTTTTTGTAGCAGGGACTCCTTTGCATATTAGGCAACACATCCCTAATGTAGCCAATCCTCCAAGAGCTTACAGAGCTCTTCTTACAGGGGCTACCATAAGCTCTTGGAGGGTTGGCTACATTAGAGGTGTGTCGCCTAATATGCAAAGGAGTTCCTGCAGCAAAAAGAGCCCTGTCCTACCCTATCCTGCAAGCAAGCTCAGGGCAGCTCAGAACAAAATAACAATAAATAATAAATTCATAAAAACAATAACAATTCCATCTAGATAAAATTACTTAAAATGGTCCCTAATGGCAGCTTAATAGTTTCTAACTACAGTGCCTGCTGCAACAATGTCAGGGAGGGCACATTCCTGTCAGTGGTTGGTGCCAAGTTGTTATAGGCAGTGCCCTACGGCAAATGAGGCAGATAGAACAGATTTGCCAGACTGAGCAGGGAAGACCAGTGTAACTTGGACATCCACCACCTCAGCCAAAGGCCTGGTGGAACAGCTCCATTTTGCCCACAGGGCCCTTATCTCACTGGAAGCATGTTCCACCAGGCTGGGGCCAGGGCTGAAAAGGCCCTGGCCCTGGTCAAGGCAAACATACACAAAAGCAAAAAAATGGAAATAAGGAGAAAATCCAAGATATAAAAAAGTCAGTGTAAATAACTTTTACCCATAATAAAATGACTGGATTTAATAATGATATATTAATATAATAATATGTAAATAACCTATCACCACAAACATAGTGTATAAATCAATACTTCATAAATACAACAAAATAAATATCCCATACAAAATGTCTAAATCATATACAAAGTTCTTGCCAAATTATTTATGTTTTATGAAAAGCACAACTCCTGGATTATAGTCTCTAGAGTTGCTGTAAATAATACATGCGTGTTGGATTCCAAATGATGCTTGCGACTCCTTTAAGGAGTCTTTGCCAAATTTCACAGCTTGCAATGTAATGTAATCATGATAAACCTGTTGGATTCCAAATAATGATTGTGGCTCCTTTAATCAGCCCTTAGGTTATTTGCATATTATTATATTAATATATCATTATTAAATCCAGTCATTTATGGTTTATTAGTTTTTCAAATTGACTTTTTTATATCTTGGATTTTCTCCTGGCCAAGGTAAGGCAGACATCCTTTGGGCCAGGGACTTCTAAATGATGCTGCTCAGAAGAGCACAGGGCTCTTTGGGGCACATACAGGGAGAGACGTTCCTGGTGCCATGGAGACACCCTCTCCCCAAGCACCACCCTCTGTCCCTGACCATGGAGAAATGGGGACAGCCACTGTAAAACAGTCCCCCATAGACCCAGCATTGGCAAAGTGGTGGGTCAGAAGATCATATTCAACTGTGTCAAATGCTACCATTAGATCAAGTAGCCTCCGTCCAAGTGCCTCTGGAGGTTGTCAGTCAGGGCAACCAGTGCAGCCAGGGTGGAAGCCGAACTGGAATGGATCCAGGATGGAGGAATCACTCAGGAATCCCTGGAGCTGCTCAGCTACCTCCCTCTCAACCATCTTGCCCAGGAATGGTAAGTTTGATACTGGGCGGTAGATGGCTAGGATGACAGGGCCCAAAGGTGGCTTTTTCCAGAAGCAGTCTCATGACTTTCAAACTCCCTGGGAACATCCCTGATG
The DNA here is from genome assembly GCA_029375565.1 of Gekko gecko. Classification (NCBI taxonomy): domain Eukaryota; kingdom Metazoa; phylum Chordata; class Lepidosauria; order Squamata; family Gekkonidae; genus Gekko; species Gekko gecko. Next base: position 77,422,120 of record JAPDNY010000003.1, on the reverse strand, counting down.
TTAGGGACAGGTTGATAATTTCCCCTGGGTGGTCTGAATCTCATATCCACAGACCTTAACAAGCCAAGATGGGTATGGATCCAGGAGTCAAGTGGTAGGCTTTACAGCTGCCAGGGTAGTGTTGACCTCCTCCCAAGAGAATCAGCTGAATCTGTCTGAAATATACTGGGTTCAAGATACGTATAGTGATCAGCTCATAGTTTATTAGTGATATCAGCCTAACTCTAAGACAACTCTAGCAGAGCCAGAGCTCTGCTTATATGCATGCAAAACACCTCACCCCCCCATACACCCACTCCCCATGATAGGCTATTTACAAAACATTACTACTTGATTGGTTTATTCTAGGGTCCTGGTCAGCTATTGTTCTTGTGCACCAAGCTCAGCCAGTCTCTAGGGTGATTCAATCAGCCAGTCTCTATGGTGATTCAATCAGGGATGATTCAGTCCCAATACATAACACTGTCCAATAGCCAATTCATTATCATTTTGTTTCCCTTGTGATAGGGAGGTTAAATATCTAATTGTTCTAAACAACTGGGCTGAGCAAGAGCTAGCAGACACAATGGAGGCCGCACAGAATTCTTTCTTGGCAGCATTCATTGCCATCTCATAGACTTTCATAAGCATCCTATAAGATGTTCTTGCGGTTTCATCATGAGTATCCTCACTCTAGCCAACTTAGGTCTTGCTTTATCCTCCACATCTCTAAGATGTACCAAGGAGCTGACTTGGAGTGAGAGCAAAGAGGACACCAGGGAGCAATTTCATTGATTGCTTCTGAGAGCCAGCTATGCCTATCTTCCACCAGCTCATCTAATTAAACGCCAGGAGGCATTGGATCCTACAGAGCATTTTGGAAACCAATAGCATAAATCACCTCACCACTTAAACAGGAAGGGATTGGGATGCTTAACTGGGCCTTCAGGGCAAAGTGATCTGACTATGGCACTGCATCTATGGCTATCAGATTCACATCTATCCCCATCCCAAAATCAAGGTCCAGTGTGTGGTCTGCTTGGTGAATGGGTGCTGATACAAATTGGGAGAGTCCCAATGCTGCCATGGATGACACTAAGTCCCTGGCCTGTGGGGAGACTGCATTATCAACATAGACACTAAAGTCACCCAAGACTAAGAGTCTAGGGTGCTCCAGTGCCCAGCCCAACACAGCCTCCAGAAGACTTGGCAGGGTATCTGCTGGAGGGTTAGGTCATTGGTACACTAGCCAGATAGCCGAACTCTCCTCAGCATTCCACTCTAGGCCTACACATTAAATGCTGGCAATTGTTGGTATGGGGAGTGCCCTGAAGAAAAAAGTCTCACAGATTAGCATCACCACTTCCCTCCACACCCATTTGTCTGAGACTAATGAAGGACTGAGAAACTAGTCTATATTACTGTAAAATGCTCTCTGTGTTATGCTACTGACAGGGCTGGCTCACCCACTAGGCAAGCTAGGTGCTCGTCTAGAGCATGCCAGCCGCAGGGGCACCAAAAGGCACCCCCCGCCTCTTCCCAGACTTGCTTGGTTGCCCCACAGAGCACCCAAGCAAGCTGGCGCTGGGAGGGAAGGGGCTGCAGTTTAAACCTCCGCCCCTTCCCTGGCTTTCCTGGGGACCCAGCAGCTGCAGGAGCCCCCAGGAAAGCCGGCGCTGGGAGGGAGAGGGCGGTGGTTTAAACCTCCGCCCCCTTCCCGGCTTTCCTGGGGGTCCCGCTGCAGAGCGCCCAGGAAAGCCGGCATGTGAGGGGGGGCGGCTGGACCCCCACCCCCTGACTTTCCTGGGGCCGCAGCTGCGGAGCACCCAGGAAAGCCAGCGCTCCGCCGCCACCCCCAGTCTCCAGGCCCCACTGGGAGGTTGGCATCCCCGGTGGGGGGGCACCCCAGGCTGTCCTGCCTAGGGCACCCAGAAACCTGGAGCCGGCCCTGGCTACTGACCTCATTTTGTTCATGTCCCGTCCATTTTGATGCATAGGCCTGCTTGCTTGACACCAGTAACTGCCCCCTGGGGGTTAACGACTTTTCTGTGTGCAGGTTAGGAGTCTCTTTGGCCATCAGGCAGTCAGACTGATCAGCAGGTGCAGGAGACTCATTTAGCTTGGCCTGCTTCCTGGGGGCCCATGCCTGGTTCAGGCCATGTGGGCCTTCTTGGTGATACATCCGCAGAAGCCACGCCCTCTATTCATCTACAGGATTGGCTCCTTCCTCACAAGATATCAATTTGTTGTGGTTTTGTGGCCTAACTTGGCCATCTTGGGACTTTCCCTGGGCAGCTTTGGTCCTCACTCCTTCCAGCTTGGGGCAGCAACTACAACCTCCAGTCTGGGCATGGGGCCTGCAGGCATCTGGTCAGTCAGGAGGTGGAACTTGAAAGCCTATCAGACTTACGTTTGGCCACATCTGGTACCTGCTGTTTAGTGTTGACTCTGTACCATTGACTTTTTCAGTTTCACGGGGATAACACTGGTCAGCCTGGATTTGTGGACACAGCATTATGCATTGGTATTTATGCTACCATGTCAGGTTGGGACAGGGCCTCAGCCTGCAAGATAAGGTGGGAGTCACCTGGCTGGGTGAGTGAGGTATGAAGTGGGATGGCCTCCTCCCCAGAGTGTGGTCCCAATTAATACACCATGGGACTCCTGATGTGCTTGATGAGAATGACTTGGGGGCCCACACTGGTATTGATTTGTTCCATCAGGCCATGGATGACCTGCGGACATTGAACTCATGGTTGTAACTTTTTAATGGTCAGATTGGCTGCAGTGGAGCTGCTGGTGAGGTGCACACTCTGTGGACACTACCCAGTTTGGTGTAGTGGTTAAGTGTGTGGACTCTAATCTGGGACAACTGGGTTCGATTCCCCACTCCTCCACTCACATCTGCTGAACTGACCTTGGGTCAGTCACAAGCTCTGGTACAGCTGTTCTTGAACAAGAGCAGTTTCTGTCAGAAATTCTCTCAGCCCCACCTACCTCACAGGGTGTCTGTTGTGGGGAGGGGAAGGGAAAGGAGTTTGTAAGCCACTCTGAGACTCCTTTGGGTAGTGAAAGGCAGGGTATAAACCCAAACTCTTCTCTCTTCTTCTAAACCTACTAACTGTGGGCCCTATGTCATGAAAGCCGCCAAAGAGTCCTCTACCTGCCCCCTCCCTGAAGCACCCATTCTGTAATCAAAATCAGGCCACAAGGGTCCACACCCAGTGCCAGCTAGGACCCGAGCACTTGAAAACACTGGGCTGTGAGGTGCAGTGAAGCAGCCATACCGAGTGGAATCCAGCCATGGGAGCCAAAGCAGCACAAAACAAAAACAAAAAACAAACCAAAAACGAAGCTGCTGAGTAGCTGGACCAGCACCTAGTTGCCTGGGAGCTGCATGGGGCAGTGAGGCATTGAGGGACAGAGAGGATGATGACAGATTCCCTCCTGGATTCCAAGGATCCCTCATGGCCTGAACAAAAAGGAGCCACTTGCAGGACAGCGCAGCCAGCTCTCCTTGGCACAAGACTGACAGGGTCTCCAAGCCCAGCCACAGCCAATGTTGGGATGATATTGTGGTCCAAGCTCCTTCCCACATGAGCTGAAGGAAGGAGGGAGGGTGCTGGCAGGTCATGAGCTTACCAGGAACCTAGAGACTTGGGGTCATCTGAGCCAAGGCACTGCCTGCTCCCTCCATCTGGCTCTGTCTTCCTTCCTGCCAACCTTGCCTGGTCCAAGAGGAAGTCCCTGCCATTGTGGAGCTCTGGCTTTTGTTCCTTCAGGCCACATGGTGAGGTGCACAGCACTGAGTAGTATGAGCTTTTCCCAAGCTGTCCAACACTGAAAGATGGCAAGTGGGGGTGGCTCAGCACCTTAAGTAGCTGCCTGGGCACCCCCACCCATCTGAACACTCAGCTTGGCCCCTGGCCTGCCTCTTCTGCCTGGCAAGGGGCCAAGATCACCTCTGCTCACCCCTCCCCACAGTGCCACAAACAGGCCCCGGGTGGGTCCAGGCCCTGGCTTGTACTAGGTCGAATGAATAAGCCTCTGAGCAGCATCAAATAGAAGGCAAAGAACAAGCAGAGAAAGCAGGACCACACCTAATACATTCAAGCTTACTGGTGCTGAACAGGCACCCCAGGGAGTCATCTGGAAAAGCCAGATGCCTTGCAGTGCCTGGCATTCAGATTATCCATCAAGGACTTCAAGCCTGTTAAAAGTGTGCCTTTAGACACTAGCCGAGCCTGTAGCTGTTAGCATTTACATTACCTAAATGCAGGATTCAAGCCTGGAGAGAAAATAATGTTTTGTTTTGTGTCTCTGTTGCTTGCTCCAAACTTGACGACTGAATCATTTCCCAAAGTGCCCCTGTGGCCAAGCTCCAAACCCCTTGTGTTTGTATAGCTGCTAAGCTCCCACTGGCACACCATACTTACCAGTGCATCTTGCCCTTTGGGATTACTTGGAGCTACTAATTGAAAGTAGCTCTGATTTGTACCTTTTTTTCCCTTTCAGAATGAACAAGTGCTGGGGTCAAGGATTCATAGCTTTATGATGCCCAAAAATAAAATAAAATTCTTGATACCACTGTTACCCAAATGCTGTATACACATAAAGCCTTCAAGATTTGGAGTATCCTCTTTTGCACTTTGGGGCAACTTTTATTAAGGGATTACTGCATGGTACATACTGGGGTCCCAACTTGAATGCCACTTCATTATGTGTAACAGAGTCAGTCTCTGAAATAAGTGGGCAGAAAATAGAACAATGAAAAACTTTATTGGGAAAAATATAGCAAGTAGAAATAGTGAGAGGCACCCCCCATAAAAACCTAAGCTTAAACACCTAAATTAGTTATCAAAACTAGCAATAAAATAAGTGTAAAGAAAACATATGAAACTGATTCTGGAGACTAATAGGACAAAGGAGATAAATAACACACAGCAATGCTTTGCATCAGCTGATGCCAGCTGTTTATTGGGATGCAGATAGGAAAAAGGGAAGTAATGCAAAGACTGAGGCCTGCTTGAAGTCTCTGTGAGGGATCTATTGGAATATTTGGTTAATACAAAAGAATTTGTGGGGGGCAGAGCAGCACCACAAGATGGCAGATGTGGAATTGTAGAGCTCCTGACTCGGCATTCTTTGTGATATAAAGAATACACACAGATACACAAGACAGACAACTGCCTCCCAAACTATGGGGAAAAACAGTGTATCTAAGACAAAACCTCTTCAGAAAGAAACAACATTGGTAAAATCCTCTTTTCCACCCAGAGAGCCAAAAAAGAATCTGAACAACAATGCTGTCTTTGATCTCAAAATGGCGTCTGTTATGGAACCCGCTGAAAATGCAGCTCTGTACTTGAATAGAGGACTTCAATGAGCTCAAAGATGACCTAACTAGATCTTTCAGGGAATCCATGGTGAAAATGCTAGAACCTATACACCGAACTTACTAATGAAATCAGAGAAACTGCAAAAATGGCAGAAATGGCAATGTCTCTTGGAGAAACCCTCCGAGAAGGTGTCAGAGCACTACAAGACAAGGAACAGATTATACTCAACAAAATAACAAACTCAGAACACCGATGGAGATAAAAGAACTAAAACTCCGGGGAATGACAGAAAACATGGAAGGGACTACAGATTTTGCTATTTTCATTTCAATGTGGCTGGCTAAAGTATTAGCCCTCGAAGACAGTCTAGCCCTTACAGTAGCATATGCATATTGTTTTGGCTCCTGGGCTTCAGCAAGACATGGCCACCCCAGATACATCATTGTACAATTTGTCTATCCCCAAACATGGGATAAGATCCTCCATGAGGTGAGAAAACAAAGGGTCTTATCATGCAATGGAAAGAAAATATGAAATTTACCTCCAGAGATGTTAGATAAGAGGAGACAACTAAAAGTATTTTCAACCAAGCTCTTTGAAGCCCAGATTCATTTTCATTTGAGTCAAACTTCTGACATCTTGATCTTCAGAGATGGTACTGTACTACAAGCATCCAATGTCAAGTCCAGTAAAAAACTACTGACAACACTGAGGCTGCGATCACACACACTAAATAATCCACTCTCAATCCACTTCCAATGCACTTTCAAACTGGATTTTGCAAGTTCACAGAGTAAAATCCAGTCTGAAAGTGCATTGAAAGTGGATTGAAAGTGGATTATTTAACGTGTGTGATCATAGCCTGAATTTGAGCCTCACACAGGAAGAAGAAGAAAATCCCTGTCACAGTAATCCTAAAAGACAGATTCCAACCACCTGAAAAGCCCTGAAACTCTATAGGGCAAGACTGACTTCGGGTAGTCATGCATTGCCAGCATCTGTGGCAATCTAACACACACACACACACAAACAAGAGACGGAAGTATATATAAGACAGACATAGGTCATTAAGTGAGTTTCATAGACCTATATTTTTCTTTTATTATTTTTTGCCTTTACATAAAAATAACAAAACAAATATGAACACTGTTGTATTAGAAAGAGTTAATACATCAGGTTTTGCACTGGTGTAATTTCAGATGTTTACCGTATAAGTGTTTAAGGATTAATACTGTTGCATAGTCAATGTATAAATTTTATAATAGAAATAACAGGTTCGAATGTTAGGGAAAATAGTTGATAATATTTGTGCCTTAAATATTTAATTATAAAAACAAAATGATAAAAATGGAAAAGAAAAATAATAGATAAGATATTAGTATTAATAGAGCTATAGTTGATAAAATCTCAGGAACATCTGAACTGATCTGTTAAAAAGGGGGTAGGGAGGAGGGGAGCGCTGTGGAAAGGGGTCATTGAATACTGTTGCACAGTTAATGTTTACATTTTATACTAGAAATCATAGGAAAGAATGTTAGAGAAAATAGATGATTGTGCTATATCTGTGTTTTTATATTTAATTATAAAAAACAAAATTAAAAAAGAATGTTAAAATTTATTAGGATTAATAGAGTTATAATTGTTCATATTTTAGGACATCTGAAGCAATTTGTTAAAAAAAGGAGGGAGGGAGGATGGAAGGGAGTGCTTTGGTAAGGGATATAATGTTATGGGAACAGTATACTTCATGTTCTACCTATACTACTACAACTTGATTGTTAATATGGCTACTTGTGGTATTTTTATGTTAGCTCACATCAACTCTGTTTTGTTTAGTGGTTTAGTGCAGTTTCATATTAATGCTGCTGGTTACTTTTATTGCTTTCTCTTATTAATGTCTATTTAGCATCTGGCTATACATCTCATGAGTTAACATAAAGAGGAGAAGGAGGGGATTTTTAAAATTATTTATATTGTGAAATACAACTTGATTTCCCCCAACAGTGAAAAATCTCATACATTCAGATAGGGAGAAAATCTCCCACTTGCTTCTCTCCCCTAGTGGAGGGTTCTGAATTGTTAGCCTGAAAGTAAGGCTTCTATCTTGTTGATTTGTTTTATTTAATATTTGATTATTTAGGTAGAATTGTAGGTATAGAGCACTCATACCTTTCAAGGTATTAATAGCTTTTATAATCAGAACTAAGAATGATCCATAACTCTAAATTCATAATTTGAAATTGCAGAGGTTTAAATAACCCCATAAAGTTAAGAAGAACATCAAATCTTATGAATAAGGAATGCCCCAATTTAAGGAAAGGCATTTTTGTCACAGCTGCTCCTGATTATGAGGCTTGGGATGAAAGAAATAGACTGAGCAAACTTCCAAATTTGCAGCTACCTGATAGAACTTGAGAGATATGCTATCCTAGATAGGTTATTATGTGAGCTCTTTTAATAATTTTAGGATGAATGAAATTCTATTGATGTATTAATATTTTTGTTTCTTTCAGTTTTGATGGAACCCTAGAAAATATGCTGTTATCTTAAGAGTGTTGTGCTCACAAAGAAAAATTAATGCACCTTATGTTCTTTATATACATCACGGACCTTAAAACAGATTGTATTGGAATCGGGTAAATTACTAGAGTCCCATGGGACTAGTGACTGTGAAACTGACAAGATGCTTTCTGAATATTTGAACAGAACGTGGGTTTCGGTTTCCGGCGTTGCGAATGGCGGCCACCTTTCGGGAAGCTCCCAGAGGTGGTTAGCCCACATGCAGTTTGGGGGGGTCTTTGCAGGTTTGCAAGACCCTAGTGAGCCTCAGGCAAAGGCTCCAAACCGGGGGCGCTTGGGGAGTAGCCTCTTTGCCGGCAGTCAGCCGGGAAATTGAGGCTTTCTCCCCGCCCCAATCGGCCCCGCTGCGGCGTGCCCGTAATGGGACTTAGAACGCCACCGATTTCCAACAGGAGTGAGGAACAGCGATGAATTAAAGCAAAAAGAAGAAACGGCAGGAACTGTGAGTTGGAGGTCTGAATTTGAAGCGAAACCCGAGCCCTTCCCCCGTAAGCGAATAAGCGGCTGGGAGGAGGGGGAATCCCCCCCCACTGAGAAGCGGGATTTGTATAAGAAAGCTAAGGGGGACGAAAGGGAAGAAGGGTTGGCGAAATTACCTTTGGGGTGCCATTGAAGTGAATGAGTTAGCGGGACTCCTGAGCGACGCGTCACAAACTTTTATAAAGTAAACAAATACAAGAAATGTCAGCCATGAAGAAGGTCCCTTTGAAAACGGAGAAGAAGGGAGGCGGGACTTCCGGTCCGGGTAATCCCCTCCAGAGCCGACTGTCAGTCAACAGACAAGCGAGCTACTGCACCCTCTGCTGGTCCAAATACAGAAAATCAGCGAAACCTTAACTAATATGGAAGGTGTTCTCAACAGTCAACAGAGGCAACTAACAGAGACGTCAAAGAAGATGGAGGAGATCGCACAGAAATGTTTGGTCTCGTCGGAAGACATCGGAAAAGTGAAGAAAAGGGTCAACAAGTTAGAAAAGCATCAGGATGTGCAAGAAAAAAGAATTTTGATGTTGCAAATGGAAAAATCGAATCTGACTCTTCGATTTCAGGGCATTAAAGAAGAAGAGAAGGAAGATCTCAGATCTATACTTGCGAATGCCTTGGCACCCGTAACTGGCAGAGATCAGCGTGAGTTAAAAGAAGAAATGGATAAGGTCTATAGGGCCTACTCCACATTTACAAAAAAATAATCTGCCAGCAGAAGTGGTTGTCAAGTTTGTCAAGCAGAGTACCAGAGATCAAATCTTGCGCGCAGTTGCAGCGGTGCCCTTAAAAATTGGGGAGCAGACCATCAGAATATTGAAAGATGTGCCTTATGAAATCCGGATGAAAAGGAAAGCTTATAAAGGATTGACCACTTTTCTACAAAGAAGACAGGTCATATACAGATGGACCTATCCTGAAGGCCTTTTGTTCAAGTACAAGGATAAAAGAGAGAAGATTGACTCCATCTTCAAGGCGCAGGAATTTCTGAAGAGACACGCCAGTCCAGAGGAAGAGGCAGCACTCGCAACGTGGACAGATTTGAGTAGTGAAGACGACAGCGGCCCAGAGGAGGGAGGTGCCGGAGCGGGAGAAGTCAAAACCAAAGGTGGCCCATCCTATAACTTGAGGGATACCAAAGGAAGACAACCTAAGAAATAACTGTTCGGGAAGTGTCAAAAAGGAGATGACTAACAACTAACCCCAAAGGACATTACTAACCTCATTAACAGAGTTATTTTGAATTTTTGTTAGATGAACAGAAGACCCTCAAATCACGGAGATTGCCAAAAACTGTATCTATATTGATTTAAACTAACCTTTATTAACAGAATACTCACTCCGCTCTTTTCTTTATCCCTCTATATACCCTACCCTTTTCTATTTATAAAAAGAATAAATTCCTCTCCTTTTTAGGAGGGTTTTGATAAAACAAAAAACAAAAAAACAGAATGTAAACCTGCGCTTTGCTGTATTTTTTGGGTGAAACCTGTTTTTGATAATATTTGACACCAATATTTATATAACAGTATAGAAAAAAAATAAAAATATGATTAAAAGTACAGAATTAATCTACCTTAAACATACATCTATTATACACAGTGCTATGTACTTTTGCATTTATTCCTGGCAGGTCAATTTCAGGCAGTATCTGAAAGTCACTAAATCTCATAAATTATTGCAAAACTCACAAAATGAATTCAACTATTCTTGCACTAGATGCTGAGAAAGCATTCAACAAAGTAGAATTGCCATACTTAAGAGAAGTATTGAAATTTATGAATTTTGGTCCAAATTTCTTGAGATCACTAGATACAATGTATCAAGCCTCAACAGCTCAAATCACTGTTAACAACTATAGATCTGATGATTTATTACTTACTAGGGGTACATGGCAAGGTTGCCCTTTATCCCCAATTCTTTTTTTGTTATCATTAGAAACATTGGCTTGGGCTATCAGGCATGATCCAAATATAAAGGGACTATCTGTTAGAACAGGTACATATAAACTAGGGCTATTTGCTGATGATACAGTTATTTATCTCAATAATCCAAAAGAAACTTTAAAACCCCTGATTGACAAGATAAATTATTTCCATATAATATCGGGTTTTACAATCAACTATGTTAAAACAGCTATATCCAATATGTGTAACAGAAAAGGACAAGACTTATATTACAAAACACTTTCCCTTTAAATGGGGGACTAAGGTCAGGAAACCTCTAGAAATTACTATTTCTTTAAATTTAGCAGATCTTTTAAAATGTAACTATGTAGCTCTTGGCAAAGCAACTAAAGAAACTCTTGAAGATTGGGCTAAATTTAATCTGTCCCTGTTGGACAAAGTTGATTAATTAAAACAATACTTTCCCCAAAATTTTTGTTCCCATACCAGCAAAGGAATTTCATTTTTGGCAAACTCTTTGGAAGCCCTTTTTGTGAGGCAGAAAACCACCTTGAATAAACTATAATTTATTAATATGCCTTGCAAAAATTGGGGGGTGGGCAGCTCTACCCAATTTAAGAACATATTTTTTGGCAGCCCAGCTAAAAATATTTTATATTATGCAGCACCAAAGGCTACAAAGTCCTGGGTTCTTGTTGAAAAGGAATACTTTTATCCATTCTATTTACTTGGAGCATTATAGAATACACCCAAAGGACAGAAATCCAAACATATCTCTAAATCCTTTTCTAAAATTTACAATGGAATTGTCGGACAACTACTGAAATTTTTGAACATCAGGTATCTCACCTGTGTCTGCCTTTTTGGAGCAGTGGTGGTTTGAACCGGATAGAGATGTCGAAGCATTAAGGAGCTGAAGGGAAGAAGGATTATTTAGACTGAGTGACATATGCCACCAAAGAAAACTATGGACAGGGGAGCAGTTTGAATTAAAATACCAAATCAAAATACCATGGCTGCAATACTATTAACTATACCACATGGTAAACACTAATAACTTAAAGGCCGAACTGATTAGGCCATTGACTTTATTTGAAAAGCTGATTAAAAAGGTATACATGGAAGAAAAGAAACTATAAATATTTTATATCTTCAATTAAACCAAAAGCTATGGTCTCACCTTACCTCCCAGCAAATTGCATGGCATAAAGATTGTCAGATTCAGCTGACTGACAACCAGTGGTTAAAGATATGGTCTTCTACTTTATATACCATGAAATCCTTAAGCTTCGGAACTATAATTTTTTTTTCTAGATGGTAAATGACCCCACGGTGATTATTTTATGGTAAATCAATAAAACCCCCTCAGAGTTGGAAAGGTTGCGGATCAGTAGGATCCTTTTTGCATTGCTGGTGGTCTTGTCCACAGATATACACATTTTGGAACTCTATTTTACAAATTATAGATATGACAGTGGGACACAGTATCCCCAATACTCCAGATTCTCTTTTATTAAATCATTGGGAAAAGACAACACTGGCCAAGAAAAAAAGCGGAAGTAGTGGCTCTTTTATTGATTGCGGCTAAAACGTTAATAGCTCAGTTTTGGAAGCCTGACAAAATTCCAACTTTGGGACAATGGTTTTTTAAAAAAATGGGACATTATTGTTTATGATAAAATTGCATTACTATTGTGGATTGCCGATAACCCCTCTGAGCAATCAAATTTTGTAGAAAACTGGTTTTCCTTTTTTCCTTATGTTGAGATGAATGTAAAAGACTATAATGCCTTACCTAACAAATACCTTGATTTTGTATTGTATTAAGCAATTGGTGAAATAACTACAATGTTTTGTATTTATATTTACATATTTAAAGATTGTTTTAAGTAGGTTGTTTGCAGTTTTTGTTTTTCCAGTGTTCGGAGTTACATTAATTGTTATTGCTATTGTGATTGATATTATTGTTACTATTAAAAATTTAATAAAGAGGTATAAAAAATACAGAAGAGCTTGCCCAGTTATAGAAGCATGATATTGAGTGCAGTAAATAAATCTGTCAAGCAGTATATTGTAAAAATATGTAAACTTACATTTATTCAAATAGATCCAGTTCACATTCAGATTGCAGTCAAAAGAAGAGAAAGAAGCCTACTCTAAAGAGTGTTTTCCCTATCACAAATGGCTAGCCTCTCCAGCATCACGGGTGTGGAAGTATGAGAGTATTGTATCTACAGGAGAGACTTGCAGAAACATCTGTCTCCACGGAAGGCCATGTGCAGCAAGGGAGAGAGGACATGTGAGACAGGACAAAGAGAGAGAAGTAGTCAGAGGGCAGCTCCCAGGTTAAGACAAAGAGAGGCATCCTATTCAGGGAGATTTGTTTATTTATTCACTTTTATAGCCCACCTTTCCCGGAAGTGGGCTCAGGGCAGGTAACAACATTTCATTTATACAAATATATTAGTACAATAAAACTTTAAATTAAAAATATCATCATAAATATCAAAATAATAAAATGTTGAAATGGTGGTCACAGCTGATAGCATAGAAATTTTTGGTTGTGGGAGGTTCCTGGCCATAGCCAGTGGTTGTTACATAGCCGAAAGAATAACAGGGTGACAGTCACCTCAGGGAGGCCATGTATGGATGTCTGCTGCCTCAGCCAAAGACCTGGTGGAACAGCTCCATCTTGCAGGTCCTAAGGAATTGAAGTAGATCCCGCAGGGCCTTGATCTCAATGGGGAGCATGTTCCACCAGGCAGGTGGAAAAGGCCCCGGCCCTGGTCAAGGCACGATGGACGTCCTTCAGGCCAGGGACTACCAAGAGGTGATGACCCATCGAGTGTAGTGCTCTTCAGAGCATATATGGGAAGAGGTGGTCCCTCAGATATGTTGGTCCCAGGCCATGTAAGGCTTTAAAGGTTATTACCAACACCTTAAAACAGAACCAGAACTCTACTGGCAACCAACGTAACTGGCGGAGCACCTGCCAAATGTGAGCCCACATAGGCATTGCTGTAAGCAGGCGCGCTGCTGCATTTTGCACCAGCTTTAATTTTTGGGTCAGCCTCCAGGGTAAGCCTGTGTAGTCAAGTGTGAAAGTGACTATTGCATGGCTCACTGTAGCCAAGTCTTGGGGGAAGATATAGGGTTTCAGCAACCTAATCTGCCGAAGATGGAAAAAGGCAGATCGGATGGCTGCAGTAACTTGGGCCTCCATAGAAAGAGAGGCATCCAATGTCACCCCCAGGCTCCTCACCTTCTGGGCCGGCACCAAAGGTGACTCTTCCAGCATGGGGAGCCTGATTCCCATATCCCTAGGTACAGGACCTCCGTCTTCAATGGATTTAACTTCAACCGACTCTGCTGCAACTATCCAGCCACAGCCTCCTAAGCCTCTGCCAGATTGTCAGGGGCAGAGAATGGATGACCTTCCATTAACAGATAGAGCTGGGTGTCATCTGCATATTGATGGCAACCCAGCCCACACCTCATGACCAACTGGGCGAGGGGATGCATATAGATGTTAAATAGCATTGGTGAGAAGATCACTCCCTTTGGCACTCCACATTCCAGTGGGTATCACGGGGAGGTCCTCTTGCCCAGCTCCACTCTCTGTCCCCAACCATGGAGAAAGGAGGAAAACCATTGCAGGGCAGTCTATAGATTACATTATTAGTGGAATTGTGGGGCTGATTCTCTTTCATAACATTTCCCAAATTTCCTGTTTCCCAAGCTGTCTCTGATTATGTGTCTTTTATCTTTGGTTTTGTTTTTGGATATAGATTTTTTTTATCCACAGGTAGCTATGTAGTCCATCATCAAGTTTTGAAGATTCTAATTTTATCAACCTTTAATTGAAACTTCTGATCCAATCTTTTTTTTTAATTTTATTTTTATTAATTTTCCAAGATTGAACAGAGCTTAGTAATAGTACACATTAAGCATTTCAAAAAGTCAAACTAGTAATAACCACATAACAAATGAGTTGAGGGGAATTACAGCAATACAGTCAATCATAATAAACAGTGTAGTAAGTAACAACATACTATGTGAGAACTTTTATTACATACTCTGTGAGTAAAGACTTATGTACAGCAAATCTCAGTGACTACGTGCAAAATCATGACTAGACATTGCAAGACAGAGTAGACTAGAAGTTAGGGATATAATAGTTTTCAATATGCAGGGTTGTGAAGTTGGAAGTCAGTATTAGAGAGCTGCGGTGGCTCAAGTGGTTAAGACACTGAACTGCAGGCTGTGGAAGGTCAGTAGTTCAGCAGTTCAAGACCCGGGTGCCGCAAGACGGAGTGAGCTCCTGTCTCTAGTTCCAGCCTAGCAGTTCAAAAGCAAGAAATTGCAAGTAGATAAATAAGTACCACTTCGGTGGGAAGGTAACAGCGTTCCGTGCGCCTTGGTGTTTAGTCATGCCAGCCACATGACCACGGAAATGTCTTCAGACAGCGCTGGCTCTTCGGCTTGGAAATGGAGATGAGCACCGCAACCCTAGAGTCAGATTCGACTGGCTTTCGAGCAAGGGAACCTTTACCTTTATTAGAGATGAAGTCCATAAACGGGAACCATTTCTCCAGAAAGCTGGAGGACTTGGGATATAGTTTGATTGTTGTAGATGATCTGTAATTTTTTCCATAATGAAGTGATCCCAGCAGAAGTTATACCAGCAGGAACCCGTGGGAGCTAGGCCTGACTTCCACATGGAGGCAATTGATGCTTTAGCAACTACTAGAAGACCAGTGGTTAACTTGACTCAGATTTTTGGTATGGCAATCAATTTCCAGATATCAAGGAAGAGTTAAGTTGGTTAAGTGGAATGGTATATCCTGTGATAAGCCGTATTTGAGAAAGGATGTCATGCCAAAATGTCTCTAGGTGCTTACAGCACCACCAGCAGTGAGAAAAAAGTTCCCACTTCTCCACATTTTTTCCAGCACAGGGGAGAATGGGTGGATGACATTTTAGATTGTTTCTCAGGTGCAAGGTACCAACAAGAGATGATCTTGTATGACTGGTTTGGTTGAAATGGCAGGTGAAGACAACAGCTCCAAAAAGACAAATGAGTGGTTCTAGATCAAACCAAGCTTGAATGCTCCCTAAAAATTAAAATGACTTAACTGAGGCTTATCATACTTTGGTAACATCATCAAAAGAAGGACTCACTGGAAAAGACAATAATGCTTGGAAAAGTTGAAAGCAGTAGGAAAAGGGGAAGACCCAAGAAGGCAGCTGTGGCCTGCAGTTTGCAAGACCTGAACAAAGCTGTTAATATTGGAATGTTTTGGAGGTCGTTAATTCATAGAGTTTCCATAAGTCAGAAGTGACTTGACAGTGCATAAGGCACACACAGTACTATTTCAAAACAAGACAGGGTAATTCAGAATTGCAAAATTCAGGGAGCAATTCAGAAGAAGAGAAAATATGCCAAATGAGATGCCTATCAGCCTGGAATTCCCCATGATTTGGCTTTGAATCCCAGATGTTCAGTTTATGCCTGAAATTAATCTGTGATGAGAGAGATGGTCATAACTATGCATGCTCAGGAAGATTGTACAGCTCCCATTTTTTTTGCTATGA
This sequence comes from Gekko gecko, assembly GCA_029375565.1. Taxonomy (NCBI): domain Eukaryota; kingdom Metazoa; phylum Chordata; class Lepidosauria; order Squamata; family Gekkonidae; genus Gekko; species Gekko gecko. The sequence goes on along the minus strand of JAPDNY010000003.1, from coordinate 77,406,237 downwards.
ACTTGGACCAGTTTGGTGTACTGGTTAAGTGTGCGGACTCTAATCTGGGAGAACTGGGTTTGATTCCCCACTCCTCCACTTGCACCTGCTGGATGACTTTGGGCAAGCCATAGTTCTGGCACAGAAGTTCTTGAAAAAGAGCAGTTTCTGTCAGAGCTTTCTCAGTCCCACCTACCTCACAGGGTGTGTGTTATGGGGAGGGGAAGGGAAAGGAGTTTGTAAGACGCTCTGAGACTCCCTTGGGTAGTGAAGGGCTGGGTACCATTCCAACTTCCTCCTCCTCCTCCTCTTTTGCATCTGAAACCATTTTGGAGTTACTCCTCTGATCCGATAACCTCATTTCCTGTTTTTCTTTTAAGAGGAAAACAGGGAAAAAAGCACATTTTATACTTTAAAATCCCAAGTGATTGTTTGTTTGCTTCAAACTTGCTTCTAAAAGTTGCTGCCCTCGACAAACAATCAAAACTACATAGAAGCTTTGTAATTTATAGCTTCTACAACTGAATATAAAAATACCAAAAAAGTAAGGTTCAGATTCCTCTGTCTTCCTTTCCTAGGACCGCAGGATATAAATATACATAGAAAATGTAGACAGAATATGGTAATAAAAAGTCAGATCATGACTCCTGTACTTAGCACATGAAAGGAGGAAAAGAACATCTAATATGTATGGAAATTTCTATATTAAACTGGAAAGTTTTATTTATTGATCTGCTGATAGGATCCTTATGATTAGTGCAAGAGTGAGCAAACAGAAATATAATATTGAGCACAAAACATTCTTTTAAAATACTTTCAAAGATCAGGTCCTAAGCACCCAATGGGTAAGAAAATGACCATCTGCTTTCTCAGAGGGCAGACTCCCAGTAGTTCATATTTACCCTAGATAAAACTGAGCACACTTTATTCCCACTGAAATCAGTGCAGTATAGGTGTACAGTGAGTTCTTATGTCTCCTTTATTTCCTTGAGACTTAAATGTTTTTCATTTCCACTGCTGTGGGTCCAAAGACTTTTGAACATATACAAATGGCTTAGGACAACATTGGCTACTGGTGCTACTAGCCCAGTATTGCAAATGGTAGTGGCTATTTTTCAGCCCAGCTGAGTCTCTAATTTCATTGCAACTAGAGAGGACAAAGATTGGAACTTGGACCTTTTGTATCTAAAGCATGTGATATACAACTAACGAATGGCTATTAATAGGAGAAAATCTGGTTAGATATGGCTAACTCTAGATAAATAGTATCCAATAATATACGGTAATTTGAATTCTGTATATTTTATATTATGTAAACTGTAGGGAGCTATAATGTTATTGATTGTTTAGATATATTTTAAAATGTATACTGAGGTTTGCTGACTGAATAACTATGCCTTTTTAGGACTGGTTTATCTACTAAATTTTTAAACGTACATAATTGTTCTGTAATATGTAGCTGGCTCAGTGTTTGTTTTTTATACTGATTGCGTGCCTGGCTGTTGTTCAATTTTTGTAATTCTGAATCGTTACTAAGAAAGTGATAGCCTTTGGCTAATAATAAACATTTATAGATACAGCTAACAACTTGATATGGGCTGGTTCTGCATCTGGCATTGATTCTACATTTTCTCAACACTGAGGAATAGGTGCAGCTCAAAACCACATTCAAATACCCCGAGTCAATGCCTACTGACTGCAAAGTCACCCCAAAGCAGCCATAAAATGGCCATAAATCTATGCAGAAGGTACCATAAAACCTGATGATAAAAAAATAAAAGTGGCATGCAATGCAGAGGGTACCATAAAATCCGACAATCAAACAAAGTGAAAGCAGCATGCAATGCAGAGGGAAATTTCTGTTCCAACGTGGGTTTGCCAAAACAATGGAGGGAAAAGGGCCTTTTCAGTGGCAGCTCCACACTGAAGAGATCAAGGCCCTGCGGGATCTTTTACAGTTCCGCAGGGCCTGCAAGACGGAGCTCTTCCACCAGGCTTTCAATTAGGAGTCGCCACACCACTACCAACAACACCGGTGGGTGTGAATTGGCCCTGGCATGGAGATTGTGCCATATCATTGCGCAATGCCAAAGACCACTGAATCGGAAATAATTGTCGTTTACCATACAGTATGCCATTTTAAGTACTGAAAGACGGCTATTACCACTGGCACTTTAATTGTTGAACTGTGTAACATTTTAATATTTTAGCTTTTGTATATGATTTTATGGTACTGGTGCCAATTAATGTAAGCCACCCTGAGCCTGCTTGCGGGGAGGGAGGGGTATAAATTGAAGTAATAAATAAATAAATAAATATAAAAGCCCAATGCAGAATCGCCCAAGGTCCTCTAAGCAAGTGCAATATGCATCTTCCCCATTCTCCAAGGAGTTTCCTCACAACTCTAAGAAGTATGCTGTGCTGAGAGTCACCTGGTGACCTTTGCAGCTTTGAACCCAGGTGTCTCCACTACAGTCATTATGACACACTAACTCTCACCTACCTTGTAGGGTTGTGCAATTACAAACATGCATCTCTAGCAAGTGTGTCAGCTCTGCAACACTGTGAAGATTATTTGCTAATCTTTCTCCTTTGTCCATCTGAAAGCCAGTCGTAAGAATTTTTTTCTTTAGTCTGTCGATCACATTTCTATCCTGCCATTCCTCTGACTTTTGAGTAAATATGCAAAGGATTTTCGAAAGTTGGCAGGTGTGCTGCTAATGCAAATTAATATCAAGCATACCTTTTCTTACTGCTCGCCAATTATAATTCAGTAAATCAGTGTTTCTCTGTGTGTGTGTAGATACAGGTGAATTTTTGGGGAGTTCGCTGGTTCGGTTTGGACCTTGATGCTTCATATGGATTTCTTCATCCTGAGGGAGAAAATCATAGCTGCCCAACATGTTTGGCTTAAGACACAAACTTTAACAGTAAAACTGACATCAGTATTAATGCATGTTCATTGTTTGTGGGCTTAAAAAGTAATGTTGTAGCTGTGCTGTCTGACCATTCCTATGTTGTTTTAATGGATCAGAATATCAGATGGTGTTGCCTCAATTGGTGTTAATTGTTAGGATATAGTCTTCAGATCACTAAGAGGTAAGATTTCAGTCATTTGAGAAAATGGTCAAGACCTTGGAAAGAAAGAAATTCAATAGCTGGGAAATGTTTAAAGAAAAACACATTGCAGTCAGTTTGGGAAGTTCTTCTTCTTACTAGTATTAGTTAAATTTATATCCCACCCTTCTTGCAAGTGGGCTCAGGGTGGGTAACATCAAAACACATAAGCATTAAAAACCAGTTAATACAATACATTCCTAAAACAGTTTAAACATGTTATGTACCAAGCAAGACTGGACACATGGTCGGGCTCACACGTGGCTGTGCGGACAAGCTGAGCCTTACATCTGACAACAACGGAAGCAGAGGATCCTAGAACTCGCCAATCGGCCAGTCTGGATTCTAAAGGGAACCAATGAGGGAAAGTAGTAATGTAAATAACCTATCAGGGGAATGGGTGTATGTTGGGTGTGGTTAGAATGGGAATATCAGCGGGCCATGGGTCCCACAAGTTGTCTCAAGTTTTCCATTTAACTAATAAAGTATGAGTTGAAATCAGTCCAACATGCATCAGTCTCAGTACTTTATAAAACAATTAAACAATTAAAAGATGGTGAAATACAACTAACATTTCAGAACCCCTCCATAAGCTGGTAGGTGGTAACAGGATCGTACCAGCTATACAATACCAGTACTCCACATGGGCAGATGATCAGGGCAGCTATTTTGCAGGGAGGCCAAATAGATGGATGTCTACTACCTTAACAAAAGCCTGGTGGAACAGTTCCATTTTGCAGTCCTTGCAGAACTGCAATAGGTTCTTCAAGGTCCTGATTTCCAGTGGGAGCATGTTCTAGTGGGGGGGGGCAGGACAGAGAAGGCCCCAGCCCTGGTTGAGGCTAAGTGGAGGCTAAGAAGACCAGGGATAACCAGTAGATGTTGATCAATGAAATGCAAAGCTCTCCAGGGGGTATATGGGGACAAACAGTCCCTTAGATATGCCAGTCCCAGGCCACTCAGGGCTTTAAAAGTTAATACCAACACCATGAAATGGATCCAGTACTCAATTGGTAGCCAGTGCAACTGGCAGAGCACCGGCTGAATATGCGCAGTCAGCAGACAGGCTGCCGCATTTTGCACCAGCTGGAATTTCCAGGTCAGGTTCAAGGGTCTGCCCACATAGAACAAGTTACAATATAAACTGGAAGTGACCGTTGCATGGGTTACTGTGGCCAAGTCCTGGGCACAGAGATAAGGAACCAATTGCCTGACCTGCCAAAGATGATAAAAGGCAGACCTGGCAAGAGTGGTGACCTGGGCCTCCATAGAGAGTGAGGCATCCAGGATCACCTCTAGGCTCTTAGTGCAGGCACCAATGGCATCCCGTCAAGGGCCAGGAGCCCGATTTTCAAACCTACCTTGCCCCAGTTCAGACACAGGACTTCCGTCTTTGATGGATTCAGTTTAAGCCAACTCTGTTATAACCACCTGGTCTAAAGCCAGGCCCAGATTTTCAGAGGCAGAGTCTGGGTGGCTGTCCATCAACAGATAGAGCTGGGTGTCATCAGCATACTGGTGTTAAACCAGTCTGTACCTCTGTGCCAGCTGGGTGATGGGGGACATATAGATGTTAAACATCATCAGTGAGTGGATTGCCACTTGCAACACTCCACATTCCAGTGGGTGTTGCTGGGACACTATCTCTCCTAGTGCCACTCTTTGACCCTGACCAAGGAGAAAGGAGGAAAACCATTGTAGGACAGTCCCTCTAACTCCTATGTTGGTGAGGCAGTAGGTCAATAGAGGTCATCCATGAGGGTGACCAGTGCCATCTCCATCCCATGACCAGGGTGGAAACTGGTTAGGGTTAGGTCTGGGTTCAGGATAGATGCTTCATCTGGGAAAACCTGAATTTGCTCAGCCGCTGCTCTCTCAACTACCTCACCGAAGAACAGCAAGTTCAACACTGGGCAGTATTTGGCTAGGACCTCAGGGTCCAATGATGGTTTTTAAAGAGTGGGCACACCACAAGCTCCTTTAATCCCACTGGAAAAGTCCCTGATGAAGGGGACAAGTTGATAATTTCCTCCAGGGCCCCCCAAACACCATCCCTGCAGGCCTTGACCAGCCAGGATGGCAAGTGGTGGGCCTTATAGTTTCCAGAAACCTGTTGACATCTTCCAGGGAGAGTTCACTGAAATGGTCTAAGAAAGGACCAGAAGATGGCCAAAGGGCTTCCAATTCCCTTACTGTTCCAATTGTGGCTGGGAGATCCTTGCGGAGTGACATGACTTCATCTGTGAAATAGATCACAAATGTCTCACAGCTGGTAGCCAATCCCTACTATTTTATTTGCCTTTCAGCAATGTCATTAATGATCAAATGGTCCTAAACAATTGGACCAGGCAAGAGCTTGCAGATGCAATGGAGGCCGCTTAGAAAACTTTCCTCACAGACTTTGCTGCCATCTCATAGGCTTTCGTAAACGTCCTATAAGATGTTCTTGCCACTTCGTCACGAGTATGCTGCCATCTTCGCTCTAGCAGTCTCAGCTCTCATTTCATCCTCCATAGGGTCCATTAGGCTCTGTGGGTGAACATTATTTCACTTGCTGCCTAAACAGGAAGGGCATGGTATGCTCAACTGGACCTTCAAGGTGAAATGACCCTGCATGGCTTCCTTGCTTGATCTTACTGGCTCAATATAGCCCAAATAAGCACTCAGCACTAAGTGTCAACAGAACCTTGCCAGTGATCTTAACCTTCCCCAATCTCAACAAGGCTCACCGCCAAGCAAAATTTATACAATCAATGGTACAACCACAATTAACATCTAGTCAGCAACAAATCCTATCCCCCTAATTACCTTCCCACGCAAATCTCCCATCATACTGCCTCCCACCCCCTACCCCCAACAAGTAAGAATAAAATCAATCTACTATATATGATGGGCAGGAATAATACCCTGGCTAGACCTAAATAACTAACCCAAGTTTAAAAGTCTAAAACTGAGAGCAACAAGTAAGTCAGTAGTACCACTAGATGTAAGCCAATTGTAGGGCATTAATAAGGTCCACAGTTCCCCAGGGTCCTCACCCAGCCATGTTTTTAAAAGTACTTGTAGAGTCTTCACACCAGCACTTATGTTCTTCATGAAGGGGTCAGCTGGGTTATCGGATCCCAGCTCTTCCAGTAGGGGCCAAATAATGCCCCAAGCCAAAACACCCTGTGACTGTGCCTGGGAGGCTTCAGAGACTCCCCTTGGATACCAGGGCCAAAAGGAGTCTAAAGCCCACAAATCCTCCACTTCCTCACCAGGGGTTCTGAGCATGTTTGAGTCAAGCTGAGTCCAGCTCTGTCCTTGGGGAGGAATCCAGGCCCATCCATTGCCATGCAGTGGCATCCACAAAAATGAAGTCATTTGTCAGCTTTGGGACCCGATCGCAGTCATCCAAAGCAGCTGGAGTGAGCTGAGTTGATTGGCTGCATCAGGGCAGCCAGTTTCTTCACTTATTCCCAGTGGGTTGGTTGCAGCTCCTGTTGAATCTCTGAGGTCTGTGAGCCCCGTGGTTGTAACACTGAACGCTGCAGCAAAAAAAGGAGAACACCACAGTAATAAGAAGGTAAAACAATGGTAAGGATGATGCTCAGGTCGACAGCGGTTGGGAGTGTAGCGGGGAGAAAAATGCTACACCATTGAGGCTGGTACTCAGACCAGTAGCAGGCAACATCTGTGGAGACTCTCCTATCTATTCTCTGTCACTTTATACCATTGCATTTGGACCAAGGCAAATTTGGTATAGTGGTTAAGTGTGTGGACTCTAATCTGGGAGAACCAGGTTTGATTCCCCACTCCTGCACCTGGCTGGATGACCTTGGACAAGCTGTAGTTCTGATAAGAGCTGTACATGAAAAAGAGCAGTTTCTGTCAAGAGCTGTTTCAACCCCACCTACTTCACAGGGTGTCTGTTGTAGGGAAGGAAGGGGAAGGGAGTTTGTAAGCCGCTCTGAGACACCTTTGGGTAGTGAAGGGTGCGGTATAAATCCAATCTCTTCTTCTTCTCTTCCAAGTATACCCCCAAATTACCTCAGTCCTCACAAGGTAAATTTGCTGATTAACACACCACTATCAGGCTACAATTAATACTGATTGATTGTAACTCCACGGAGCTCCTCATTTTATATGCCTAAATAATTTGTTGTCATGTACAAACTTTGCTATTTCGCTATTTCCTCTGACTCCAGGTCATTTACGCTCCACAAATAATTATGTATTGGAGACCACCACAATATCTTTTATCTGTGCAAACTACCCAGTCATTTCTTCCCTGTTTCCTGATTTTAACCTGTTGGCTTAGAACATCTGCTCATGTTTTGTTTTAGCCTTTGTATTTTTTTTTATTTTTTAAAAAACAAAATAATAGTATAGAGGGGATACAAAAAAGGAAAAGATGGATTGTATAATGTAACTGTATATATCAAGGATAATTATATATTACAGAGTTATAAAACAAAAAATATTTCTCCCCAACATCCCCTTCATTTGCCTTTTTACTGACAAAACTAAGCTGGTTGCCTAGTAGCAGCCAGTGAGGGGAAAGTTAGCTCCATAGCAGGAAGATAAGATAATGGTTTGAGGGCCAGTAGCTCACCTCAGTATCCAGCCAGTGGAGTCAAGCAGGAGAAGTGTCTTTGTCAGTTTAGTCTGTCAGGGAAGTGGCCAAACTAGCAGTGGGTGGGGTAGAGGATCAAACCCAGCACCCAGCCAATGGCACATGAGTACTCTTGAGCGACGGTTGATGGGCCAATGTCTGATGGAGCACACAGCGCACAAATGGGAAAGCTGGAAAGTGCCAACGCATTAGGGCTTTTATAGATAGAGATAGAGATAGAGATAGAGATAGAGATAGAGATAGAGATAGAGATAGAGATAGATGAGAGAGAGAGCAATTCCCAGAAACACCCAATTTCTGAAAAACAAATTCATAAGGGAAAAATAATTAGAATACCATGTTAGGTAAATCTACATGAGTGCACATGTTTGTAACCTTCTAAATGTGTGATTATCCCCTCTACTGCATGTCAGCCACATAGTGGCAGTGCTCATTCCCAAAATGTTCTTACTGTCAATAAGATTAGAGGCCCCTGCTCTATAGTTTAGATCTAATTAGCCATGAAAAATTTGGCTTCTGCACCTCACCCTCCCTCCTCTACCTCCCTGCTTTCTCCAAAAAACAGAGGGAGGGCTCTTTAATTTTGTGGTCCCCAACTTTCTAAAAGCCTCTTCTGCATTCTGGTTTTTAACTTATTGCTTCAGTCCTGCACTGTAGATCTTATGAAATATAAATAATCTCCATGCAGGCTTTGTATTTAACAGAAATAATTGTGTTGTGGGGAGGGGAAAGGGTTGGTTGATAACTGAGTGAGAAGACCCTGCAGCCCAAAGCCTGAGTTTGAGAAAACAAAATAACACACACACACATACTCCCGAGGGGGGGAAACATGCACAGGACTAAGTTTTAATATGCAAGGCTGCATGTTGCATGCAATGCTGCATGCAAGGTTTCAGTGGGCATCCTATGTAGCAGCTCCTTCTCAGCAAGAAGGCAGAGAACCTCAAAATAAACAATGATAAAATACTCACCATAAAGCCTGTTGCCCCTACCTTGTACATTTTCAAACAGAAATCATTGCCAAGCATATGAGGAGGGGAGCCCTTCAAACTAAGCAATCTCTTAAGTCCATACACTTCCACTTCCCTCACAGATGACCTCCGGAGGCATCTGGATTGGGGCAGATTGGTGGTACTGTTGTTGTTGGACCTGTCGGCAGTGTTCGACATGGTCAATAATCAGTTACGAATCCATCTCCTTGCCGATATAGGAGTCTAGGTGCTTCCCTTGCAATGGCTTGCTTCCTTCCTCCAAGGTCAGGGACAAAGGGTGGCACTAGGGGAACAGCAGTCCAGAAGGCACCCACTTGATTGTGGAGTGCCTCAAGGGGTGGGGCTTTCCCCGATGCTATTTAACATCTATATGCACCCCCTTGCCCAGATTGCCCAGAGGCATGGGCTGGGATGTCACCAGTATGTGGATGACACCCAGCTCTATCTGATGTTGGGTGGTCAGTCTGACTCCAGACTGGAAGATCTTGACCGGGCACTACAAGCCATAGCTGGCTGGCTTAGACTGAGCTGACTGAAATTGAATCTGATGAAGATGGAGGTTCTGTGCCTAAGCTGGAGTGGCCCGGGGTAGGGATCCCACTCCTGACCTTCGATGGGGTGCCTCTGGTGCCAGCATTAGAGGTTAGGAGCTTGGGAGTGCTCTTGGATGTCTCCTCAACAATGGAGGCCCAGGTAGCAGCCACTACCAAGTCAGCCTTTTACCATCTTAGGCTGATCAGGCAGTTGGTTCCCTTCCTCAGTTGCAACAACTTGGCAACACTGAACCATGAGACGGTCACCTCGAGATTAGACTACTGTAATACTCTCTACATGGAGCTGCCCTTGTCGCATATTCAGAATCTGCAGCTAGTGCAAAATGCTGCAGCCAGGCTTCTGATGGGCCTCCCCATGTGAGAGCACATCCAGCCTATGCTGAAGACATTGTACTGGCTGCCGATAGCGTACCAAATCTGCTTCAAGGTGTTGGTTCTTACCTTTAAAGCCCTACATGGCCAGGGTCTAACATACCTGAGGAACTGCCTTTCCCCATATATACCCCAGAGAGCACTACGGTTGGGGTCTCAAAACTGATTGGCTCTTCCAGGCCCCAAGGATGCCAGACTGGTTACTACCAGAGCCAGGGCCTTCTCAGTGGCGGCTCCATACTGGTGGAATGAGCTTCTAGAAGAGATCAGGGTTAACCCTGCAGGATCTTTTGCAGTTCCACAGGGCCTGCAAGATGGAGCTCTTCCACCAGGCTTTCAACTAAGGAGCTGCCACCATCATTATATCAACAATCATAATTATAGAATCCTGGCCCTTGGCTTTGACACCTACAGCCTGTGCTGCTGCTTATATCACTGAGAAGAATATTTAGTAAGATCTTTGCTGGCACTCATACAGTACGGCATCGCCAAGTATTTAATTAGTCATCGCAAGTGCCTAAAAATATTGAATTGTTTCAACTGAACTGTTTTTAATTGATTTTAATAATATTGAATTGTTTCAACTGAACTGTTTTTAATTGATTTTACGTGGATCTTAACTGTTATTTGTGTATTATTTTATGTAAGCCGCCCTGAGCCTGCCTCGGCGGGGAGGGCAGGGTATAAATTAAACAAACAAATAAACAAAACACACATACACAAACACACTTGTGTGTTCAGACTCCCCCCTCCACACACACATTTCTTCTATATAATGGTGTTTACGAAAAAGGAGAGGTTCAATCCATAGTCTGAAGTGACAATGCCACTGAGAACCAAAGCCTTCCCCCTCTCCTCCCCCCACCCACATCCACCCCCTTCTTTGCTTCCAAGGTAGGCAAGAGAATTGCCCTGGCCCCACCAGCAAGCAGCCTGGGTGCTGTGGGGTGCAATAGTTTTGAAATTCCCTCCTGCGGGATGCAGCCACACTCATCCTGCTCCCTTCCACACTTTGCTCCCCTGAGGAGGAGAAGAAGAGAAGAAGAAGAAGTAGAGATTGGATTTATACCCCACCCTTCACTACCCAAAGGAGTCTAAGAGCAGCTTACAAACTCCTTTCCTTTCCCTTCCCCTCCCCACAACAGACACCCTGTGAGGAAGGTGGGGCTGAGAGAGCTCTGGCAGAAACTGCTTTTTTTCAAGAACAGCCCTTATCAGAACTATGGCTTGCCCAAGGTCATCCAGCAGGTGGAAGTGGAGAAGTGGGGATTAGATTAGAGTTCTCCCAGATTAGAGTCCGCGCACTTCACCACTACACCAAACTGGCTCTCGAAGGTTTGGATTTGTTGACTGGGGTGCTCCTGCACTCAGCTTCTTTTTCTTCCTGGGCACGAAGAGAGGAGGACAGCTGCACACAGGACTTTGAGGAAACTTGAGCAACCTTCACCTGGGCAGAAGGGGTCCCCTAACTGCTTGTGCAGAGCCTTCCGTAGAAGCAGGGGAAGGGGTCGGCTCAGTGGGTTGTGATTGAGGGAGCTGGCTCCTCTCACTCTGTTCCAGGTACTGAGGCAGGGGGGGAGAGAGAGAGAGAGAGAGGAGGGGGAGGGGAGAGAGCCTGGGACCTGCCTGGGCTGGGTGGCCTTGCCTCTTCTCATAGCCTCCCAGGTGCTGCTGACACTACCCCAGGGCAGGAGGTTTTCTCTCTCACACACACACCAGGGCTATTTTTGGGCAGGAATGCACAGGAACGGTGTTCCGGCTGGCTTCAGAGTTGGCCACACCCACTACAGACAAAACCTCTCGATGTGGGGGTGTGGCCTATTATGCTAATGAGTTCCTGCTGGGCTTTTTTTTGTAGAAACACACATACTCACACACATGTCTGGAGTAATGATTTGTACCCTGGGGCAGATCACACCGTCCTTGGTACGACTGGCAAGGGGACGTTTTCCAAAGCTGTTTGGTGAGGCAGGGCACATTTAGGGTGGGGCATTGCCCTTGTCAGCCCCTCATGCACAAAAAATGCAAGAAAAATGAAGACATTTTAAACTTCCTTATCCAAATATTTCCCCTTGCTGCCAGATTTTCCTTTCTTTATAGACTGTGTTTATTTGAATAAAAGTGTAGGCATGTGCGCAGTCCCACAAATAAAGATTTTTAAGAAGACTGAAGTAAATTATCTTTTTTCCCCTGGCAGAGTCTGAAAAAATGACCAAAGAGATTTAAAGGAATTTCTAGTGCCCCAGGCCAGGATAGATAAATGAGCCAAGCATCATGCCTATCATAATATGTCTGCTTGTGAGCTTAATGACAAAAAGTATTTTCAGACAGATTGTGCATGAGAAATTTAATGGAAGAACTCTAAGGCCTGTTTTAAATGCAAAGTGGAAAGTAAACTTCTGTGAAAATACAATGGAGTTTACCACTTTGAATCAAGGGGTGATGATACCATTTTTAAGTAGTCTCCCATCAAAGAAAACTCAAAATACCCCCCCCAGAGGTAATTTAGCATATCAGGGATAAAAGTTGATTGATTTATTTAATTTTTTAAGTACCATCTTTCCACCCAATTCTGGATCCCTAAGGTGATAAACATTAAAACATTTCAAAATTAAAAAGCATTTAAAATGTAAATATATATAAAATATTTCAATTAAAGAACACATAGTGTAAGTATGTGAAATATAACCTTGCCCCAGCCCACTCCACTGTGCTAGTATTCTACTTGCAGAGAGATTTTCTCTTCTTTAAAAAAGGGAAGATTCAAAACTGTGATCCTCACCTATCTTCTAAAGCCCCTCTGAACCACAAGAAGCAGCGGTCCATCAGTGGCTATTAGCCGCAAGGCATAGGTAGGAACTCTTGGTCTGGGGCAAGTGATGCTCTGTTTTCTTGGTGCTTGGGGGGGGGGGCAACAGTGGGAGGGCTTCTAGTGTCTTGGCCCTACTGATGGACCTCCTGATGGCACCTGGTATTTTTGGCCACTGTGTGACAGAGTGTTGGACTGGATGGGTCATTGGCCTGATTCAACACTGGTTTCTCTTATGTTCTTACGTAAAAGAACAGGTTTAAATGTTTTCATGATAAAATAATAATAAAAAAATTAAGTGGTACAGTCCAGTCAGCTTCCTCAATGGGGAGCTTTCACACATGCTAAATAACTTGTTTCCAATCCCCTTTGCAACCGGATTTTACTGTGTGAAATTGCAAAGTCCACTTGAAAACAATTGCTAAAATCTCACCTCATTTTGTTGAAAGTGGAGAGGCATCCCAAGTGAATTTATCCTACTATCAGAATCAACTAAGATGTTAACATAAAAAAATAGTACCGCACATTTCTTCCAAAAATCCTGGGATTTTAATGTGTATATGATGGAGGCTGACATCCATCCATCCATCCATCCATCCATCCATCCATCCATCCATCCATCCATTCATTTATTTGCATTATTTATAGGCCACCTTCCCCAAAAGGACTCAAGGCAGATTACACATAGTGAGTTAGTAAGGTAAAGGTAAAGGTTTCCCTTGCTCGAAAGCCAGTCAAATCAGACTCTAGGGATGCAGTGCTCGTCTCCGTTTCCAAGCCAAAGAGCCAGTGCTGTCCAGAGACATTTCCGTGGTCATGTGGCTGGCATGACTAGACACCAGGGTGCACGGAACCACCAAAGCGGTACTGTTATGGCCTGAGCTTGATTTCATCCCCATTGACAGGCTGGTATCCAGAATGGCAATACCTGATTGGCTATTCTGCATAGCAGGCCAATCAGGGGACAAGGATTGTACTGGAGGGAAGCAAACTGATTGGACCTTATCATGACAATACTATTGGTTGTTACCACTGATGTGGGCATGGCTATGCTAGCCCGCACTGTTTAAATAAGAGCCTGTTGCTCTATGTTGTGTTCTCTGTTCTGATCTGTTCTGAGCTGTTGAATCACTACCATTAAAGCTGAATCACTTGTTGGAATGCTGCCTTTAAGTGCCATACTTAACAGGTACCTATTTATCTACTTGCAAACTAAACTGAAACAGAAGTGCATACCAATGGAAACTCTACTTCTAGTCCAACGTTCAGATCCTGAGGGGAGAAACACCAGCCGAGGCAAGGTGGTATTTAAACTTTGTGAAGCTGAAGAGGAGAGATGTTGTTATGGTAACAAAATGTTTGTATTCTCCAAAGGAAGCTTGGGTTCCATTTTAATAAGGGAAGAAGCGTAGGGAAGCTAAAGGGATAATAATAATTTTTTTTAGGGGGGGAGGAATCTTTAAATGAGACGTGAATTACTCCTTCTTATTCAGTGTGTAGAATGTAATGGTTCAAAAGGGAGAGATGGTGGTATTTATAACTAGGCCTTGTGTGCAGTATGGGGGTGCTCAGGTCTGCTGACCCCGCTACCAGAAGTAGAAGAAGAAGAAGAAAAAGAAGAAGAAGAGTTGGTTTTTATACCCCCCCCTTTTCTCTACCCTAAAATTAAAAGGTAAAGGTTTCCCTTGCTCGAAAGCCAGTCAAATCTGACTCTAGGGATGCAGTGATCATCTCCATTTCCAAGCCGAAGAGCCAGCATTGTCCACAGACATTTCCATGGTCATGTGGCTAGCATGACTACACACCAGGGTGCACAGAACACTGTTACCTTCCCACTGAAGTGGTACTTATTTATCTACTTGCTATTTCTTGCTTTCGAACTGCTAGGTTGGCAGGAGCTGGGACCAGAGATGGAAGCTCACTCCATCTTGCAGCACTCAGGTCTCGAACTGCTGAACTACCAACCTTCCAGTCTGCAGGCCATTTAATAAACAATGCCTTAGGGCCGTAGTAGTCGGGAATCAGTAAGGCACAGGGAGGGGGAAAACAAACCTGACCCAAAAACTGGAATCAAGAACCGAAAGGATGAGAAGAAAGTCTGATGAAGGGCCAATATTAAAAACGCAGTTGGAACTTATAATATACAAAAATACATGTATTTATTAGCAGGGCTTTTTTGGTAGAAAAAGCCCAGCAGGAACTCATTAGCATAATAGGCCACACCCAACAGCAGAAACTCATTATCATATTAGGTCACACCCCCACATAGAGAGGTTTTGCTGTAGTGGGCATGGCCAACTCTGAAGCCAACCTGAACTCCGTTCCTGGGAGTTCCTGCCCCAAAATAGCCCTGTTTATTAGAAAGACAGTTAAAAACAAACATAAGGGCCCAATGAAAGCCTCGTAAAAAAGTAAAGCCTAAACACAAGGGCCAATACATATGACCTGATGTGTTTCTGCCCTATTGGGGCCTTCTTCAGAGGTCAAACAATATTGAGGTACACATAACTTAAATACATATTGCAATAAGATAACCAATAAGTGAATATTGGACCAGGAAAAGGAAGCTTAAGCAGCAAGATCTAAAGACACATGACAAAGATGTTTGTGAGGCCTCAAAAGTCATGTGTCTGGTGCCAAGTGCACAGCTGCTGAATTAGAACATCTTCCAATTTAGGTCCAAAAAGCACCTGTGTGGCTTTCAAAGTCAGAGCTAGAGTGTCTGGAATCAACCTGAAATAAATGAAGTGTAGCATAACTATTAAAATGACACATTAAGCAGTGCAGAAAATACATAATATGATCCTACTTTAAATAAGCTATACATAGCAGTATAGGCCGCAGTCCCTAATCTTTTGTCCAAGTAAGTTTGTAAATCATTTTGTACAGTACAACCCTATTACCTGTGCAGCAAGGCCCCCTTGAATAATTCAGTTTTGCATAGTTTGTAGAAAACCAGGAGAGTGGGAGGCCATTTCATAAGGTGGGAGCCACAACAGAGAAAGCATGTGTAAGGGTAGCTGCTGATGTTGCCCATTTGCAGGTTGGCAATTGCAGAAGTCCCTGCTCAGATGAACAAAGCTGCAGTAAACTAGAGGAATCACAGTCAATGTATCAAGTAACAATGTGACCAAGAAACTGGCTTGCAGTAAACTTAACAAAAATAATTGAATAAAGACTGTGCATAAAGCTAATTGTGCCGCTTATTATTATAAATGAAAAACTACAAAGTGCTCATTATATTATACATGAAGTCATTCTTAGCAAAGATAAAGTTAATACAAAACACATTTTTCAAAGAACCATAAGGGACTGGTTCATAATAGGCATTGGCGTAAGTCTGGACTAATAATACTATTCTTGTGAAATAAATTCAATGAAGAAGTCCAAGTACTGGTCTTTATGTAATAAATCCAGTCTGGCAGCTCATGGATAAATCCAGTCCAGTAGTCCTAAAGGAATGAGGTATCTAGGAATGAGGTATCTAGATTACTTGAGAATCTATAACACAATTAGCTTTACACACAGTCTTTAATTATTTTTGTTAAGTTTATTGCAAGCAAGCCAGTGCATCACAGTTTCTTGGTCACATTGTTACCATAGGGGACAGGAACCAAAGCCATAAAGGGCTTTGTATGTGATAGCCAGTACCTTCAGCTGAGCCTGGTAACGCCTGGGCAGCCAATGCAGTTTCTGCAGAATGGGAGTAATACGCATGCCCTGTTTAGAAGACCTTTTACAGTTCTGCAGGGCCTGCAAGACAGAGCTCTTCTGCCAGGCTTTTAACTAGGGTGATGGACATCCCTCCCTCTCTACTGGGCCTCCCCTCAGTGGGTCAGAACTGCAATACCACCTAAGGATCAGATCTTGAAAGAGATGACATCTGTAAGGCTTTAACTAACTGTAACTTGCACCGGATGAATTATGCTGTTGTATTTTATTGGTGTTTAAACTGTTTTAATTTCTATATATTGAATTTTCTACTAAATTTGATGGCACCTGCCCTGAGCCTGCTATGCAGGGCGGGTGGGATATAAATCAAATTAAATAAATAAATAAATATTTGGGGGTGTGATGCAAAGAGGGCACCGAAGATACACACTCAGCAATGGAGTAGAGCATGTCCAGTTATAGGGCAAATTACTACATGAGGGCAAGGTGATGTGATTGCCATCTCAAACAATACCTGATGGGATTAGCTTGAGGTAAAACTATGTGTTGGGACCACGATGAATAGCATTCCCAGGAACTGACAATGATCTGAAGGAACTTGTGATATTGTGCAGGAATGTAGCTAATGGCTGCTTGATGAACCTCTGTTCTTGGAAAGGGAAGCTGCCAGGGATGGCTGAAAGGTGTTAAGTGGTTTCATAATAATGGTAAATAAGTCAGGAAAGGTCAGGCCAGGTGGGGAAATGATTAGTTATTGCCATCGTGTCTTAAGGTGGGGGCAAAGTCATTAGCAGACAAACCCATGGCGTCACACCTTCCAGAATCACTCCCCAGACATCGGACATGCCTCTGGCCTATGTTTGCTGGCATCCATTTTATATGACACCAGAACCATTTTGCAGTGCCCAAAATGTGTAATTTGGGGGTGTATTTAAGATGAAGGGTGCTTGGACTCACTCCTTCTAGGTGCCAAACTACTCCTTCAGCAGAAGGATATGTCTGGGGCTAACAGAGTTAGTGAATGATTTATAATAGATGCTGAGGCATTGTTGATAATTACATAATTACAGCAGCCAGCATGAGCAAGGGTCTAGGGTACAAGCAGTGGCTTTCACAGATCTCAGGATCTTGTCAAAATCCATCATGGGAACTGGATTAAAATGGTGTATAAATAGACCAGGCAGTGTATTAGGCCTCTCTTCTGGTTTATCTGTATTGCAGCTGATTTTCAGATCAGTGCATATTCTTGATATTTTATCAGCAATAGGGATGAGCACGAAATGGTTGTTATGCTCCCTGGTGCTCTTGGAGGGATTTTGAAGAGGGGCAGGCTTCAGGGTCCTGGATTTGTACTAGGAGCCGACAGTCAACCTCAGATATTGAAACCACGGTGGAGGGTTACCTCACTGGTCCCCTGTGCTTCTCCTCACTCCTATTCATGACTTGACAGGTATGTCTCTTTCTGTCTCTCTCAGCCCATTCCTCGTCCTTCATAGATGCAGAGGAGGATCCTTCCTGGTCAGCATCTTTCCTCATATTTGAATGCTCCTGCCCCTCCCTCTTGCCCTTCAGAGAAGATTGGCCATTGGATTGGCCCATTCCCCATCTCCATCCATGCACTCCCAACCCTCTTCCTCCCGGTCATGCCAGCATCATTGAGGATATTGGCCACACCCTCCCAAGTGCCCTCCTTTGGCTGCCAGGGAACCCCTAGCCAGTCTGCAGGGCAGGAGTCCAGGCTCTTCAGGGTAGCCTCCTTGGTTTCCCCCTTCCTTCTGGCATTGAAAAGTAGGAACTCTGCCATCACCAATCCCTGTAGCTAGGTCCAGTCCCATTCCACGCTTCCCCCTATGACTAGCGGTGGCGCTTCTTCTGCCGAACTGTGCTCCCTGGTGAGTGCCGGTGTTCCCTTGACTATGGGAGGGAGCAGCAGGAGAGGTGTGCTGCTATTCCTCTCCTGACAACCCCCCCCCCGGCCTCGTCCTGGCAGGGATCATCCTCAAACCAGTTGGGACATGCAGTTGGTGTCCTGGTGGTGACAGCTGGTCCGGTAACTGATCTCGAACCTAAAAGGAAGGAGAGATAAATACCAGTGGAATATTCATGTGTTTGAGTCCTTCATGCACTCCATCCATTGCAGAGGGGCATGGTCAGTGATCAACACAAATGCGTTGTTGCTGAGATAAAATTTTAAGGCACCTATTGCCCATTTTATGGCTAATGCCTCCCGCTCAATGGTTGAATATCAACGTTAGGGCTCCTGCAGTTTGTGGCTCAAGAATAGGATGGGAACCTCTTGCCCTTCATGCACCTGCAAGAGGACCACACCTAGCCCTGTGTCTGATGCGTCAGTGTATACAAGGAAAGGTTTCTGAAAGTCAGGGTTGCACAGGCTGGTCGTCTGAGCTAGAGCTCACCGCATCTTTGGAAGCGGCAACTGGTTAGGTTTATTCTTTCACAGCATGTTGGTGAAAGTCACCATTCTGCCTTGTCGTTTGGTTTGTGGCCGTGGTTAATTTTGAAGCTGAAAGACCTTTGGGAGGGGGGCAGGCTTGAGCTGCCCTTCATCTACTAGGAATCCTAGATATTTGAGTTCTCTGAATCCTAGATGACTTTTAGTGGGGTTGGCCATGAGGCCAGCTGTTCATAAAGCCTGAAAGACTTGGCAGAGGTGTCTCAGGTGGGAGTCCCAATCCATGCTAAACACAATGATATCATCAATATAGGCTGCAGCAAATTCCTGGCAATCTCCCAAAATTTTATCCACTAACCTCTGGAAGGATGCCACCACTCCATGTAATTTGATGAGCATCCATTTAAACTGAAACAGCCTATGTGGGGGTGTGAAAGTAGTCTTCTCTCGATCTTCTTGTCACATGGGCACTTGCCAATACCCTTTAATCAGGTCTAAAGCTGACAGGACCTTGGCAGCCCCCAGTCAGTCTAGCAACAACTCAGTCCTCGGCATGGGATAGGCATCAAACCTGGATACTTTATCCAGCTCCTGGTAGTTAATACAAAATCGGGTACTCCCATCTGGCTTAGGGACCAAGACGATTGGGCTTCGCCACTTGCTGCGGGATGGTTCTATAACACCTAAGTGCAACATTTCCTTAATTTACTTTTGCACTTCTTCCCAGCAGGCGTGGGGAATGGGCCTCCAGGTGGCCCTGGCCACCTGCCCCTTTTTTATCTGAATCATGTGTTCTGTCTGATTGGTCTCACCTGGTATTTTGGAAAAGACCCACAGGAACTCCTTTATCATGGTTCTTAATTCTTCCTGCTGGGTAGCTGTTGGGGTTCCATCTAACTGTAGATTTTCCTCTGTTTCTTGGGAACTGTCCCACCTGAGAAGTGGTACTTGCAGCGTTTCTCTTTTTAGGGCCCAAGAGCAATCAGCCTCACTTTATCCCTCCCACTTCTTTAAATGATTGATGTGGAGGGTCCTGCAGTCCTGTCATTGGGGTCCACATTGCACCTCATAGGTTATGGGGCCTAGCGCTCTCCAAATTGGGAAAGCTCCTTCTCACACCATGAACCTGGGTTGGGCCATGCTCATTTATGCACCAAGACTAGGTTGCCTTCTGTCAGGGTTATCAGCTGTGCTCCTTGGTTGTAATAGACTTTTGGGGCCTGTTAGGACCTCTTCATATTACTCCAAGTCACCTGATGGGCTCGTGCAATTCCCATACATACATGGAGGGGGTTGTGGGTTTGGGGGAAGTGACTGGTACCCATTGACCTTCCACTAAGGCTAGTATACCCCGGGGCTTTCTTCCAAATAACAGCTCAAATGGGCTGAATCCTGTGGATGCCTGTGGGGGTCTCCCTTAGGGCAAACAACAGGGGTCCACAAACAAGTCCCATTGATTCAGCCTATCAGCTGCTAACTTCTTCAGAGCTGTCTTCAAGATTTGGTTAAACCATTCCACTAGCCCGGTGATGGCGAACCTTTTAGAGATCGAGTGCCCAAACTGCAACCCAAAACCCACTTAAGTATCACAAAGTGCCAATGTGGCAATTTAACCTGAATACAGAGGTTTTAGTTTAGAAAAAACAACTCATACATTAACATCTTTTCTTAAAAGAAAAACATGAGGTTGGTAAGCCAGGGGGAGAAAGAGATAAATTGCCTCACTAGCAAATGTAGTTACTGATCACCGGTACACAGGTTTAATAAGCACACTGATTCTGAAGTGTAAAATTCTAATAGGGATGGCCATTTGAAAATACAATTTAAGCCAAGGAGTTGTAAAGAAGAAGAGGAGGAGGAGGTCTCCATCTTTCTCACACACACAGAGAGAACCAACCCAGCATTTTAAGACAGCCTGGAGATCTCTCTCTCTCTCTCCCTCATGACCCCCACCCCCGCATTTTAAGACAGCCTGGATCACAATCTTTCTCACACACACACAGAACCAACCCAGCGTTTTCAAACAACCTGGAGAGATCTCTCCACTGGACTCTTTGCATTGCTACCGGGGGGAGGGGGAGGGGGGGGGGGAGGGGGGGGGGGAGAAACACACAGATCTGCTGTCACAGAGAGCTTTTACCTAAATAAGTCTTGGAGTGATTTCCCACAAGCTGTTGCTTTGCACTCCCTCTTCCCTTCGCCCCGATCATGTCAATTTCACACCATGTGCTGGGCAGTGGCATTTTGCCTCAAAGTTTCGCCCAATTCCCCCTGCGTCTACTCAATCCTCAAAAAATAGGATTAAGACACTGTGGAAATCGGGCGAAGCTGTGGTCAAAATGCCACTGCCCGGCACATGGTGTGAAATTGGCACAAAGGGAAGAGGGAGTACAAAGCAGCAGCTGGCGGGAAATTGCTCCAAGGCTTATTTAGGTAAAGGCTCTCTGTGAGGGCAGATCTGCATGTTTCCCCCTGTAGCAATGCAAAGAGTCCAGTGGCACCTTTAAGACCAAGGCTTATTTAGGTAAAAGCTCTCTCTGTGGACAGATCTACGTGTACGGTGGGGCAAAGGGAAGAGCGAGCATGGAGCAGCAGCTTGTGGGAAATCAGTCTTGATTGGTCTTAAAGATGCCACTGGACTCTTTGCATTGCTACCTGGGCGGGCACACTTAGCACAGCCCTGTGAAGATGGGGGGGTTGGGGAGGGCTTCCCGGGGCCCGCGCTTTAGCACAGACCTGTGAAGATGGGGAGTCAGGGAGGGCTTCCCAGGGGCCCGTGCTTTAGCACAGCCCTGCAAAGATGGGGGTTGGGGGCTTCTCAGGGCCTGTGCTTTAGCACAGCCCTGCAAAGATGGGGAAGGGTCAGGGAGAGCTTCCCAGGGGCCCGCACTTTAGCACAGACCTGCAAAGACAGGGTGGGGGTTGGGGAGGGCTTCCCAGGAGCCCCTGGGACTGGGATGGAAGATGGGCATGCAGTGGGCTGGCAGGCGGTGGAGGCCCAGAGCAGGGAGGAACAGAGGCGGAGCGTCCTGCCTTATGGATGCTCCGGTGGCTGGGGTGATGGCACGCGTGCCCACAGAGAGGGCTCTGTGTGCCCTCTCTGGCATGCGTGCCATAGGTTCGTCACCACCACACTAGCCTGTCCATTTGCAGATGGTATAAAGATGTGGATATTTGCTTGATGCCGAGGGTATCACATAAGTGTTTCAGGATACCTGCTCTAAAGGAGGAGCCTTGATTTGATAGGATCTCCCATTGAAGCCCAAACCAGGCAAAGACTTGGAATAAGGCCTGCACTACTCCTGCTGTCCACATAGTCCTGAGGGGGATGGCCTCTGGGAAGCAGGTGGTGTAATCCACTAGGACCAAAAGATAGTGATTGCCCCAAGCAGGAAGAGGAAGAAGAAGAGGAAGAAGAAGAGGAGGAAGAAGAAGAGATTGGATTTATACCCCACCCTTCACTACCCAAAGGAGTCTCAGTTTACAAACTCCTTTCCCCTCCCCTCCCTACAACAGACACTCTGTGAGGTAGGTGGGGCTGAGAGAACTCTAACACAAACTGTTCTTTTTCAAGAACAGCTGTGCCAGAGCTTGTGACTGACCCAAGGTCACATCAGCAGGTGCAAGTGGAGGAGTAGGGAATCAAACCTGGTTCTCCCAGATTAGACTCCACGCACTTAACCACTACACCAAACTGGCCAATGGGAGCCAACACAGCCAATGGGAGACCTGCAAAGTGCCACCCCAAAACACAATTATTATATAGAGAGATTTTATAGAGAAAAACATCTAGTACTTGTTTGTCTTACTCATTGTGAACATTTCAGAAATGGACTGAAGATTTATTGAAGTGTGTGATATTGTTTTAATGTTAAAAATATGTAATATTATTTGTTGGTTTTCGTTGCTGTGTAGCACACATATTTTGAGAGTCTACTCATTAATTTGTTTGAAACTGACTTTATAAAAGTTTTATGAAAAGTGCAATTTGATGTTGAAATAGATGTCCACGTCTTCCTGATAAAGTATGCAACACATACTTCCTAGATAGCAGATACCATGCAGAAAAAAATTGTTTATGCCTTTCAATGCCTCTTTTCTTTTGCACGGCTATAAATTATGTTTCAAAGCCTTCGTTGTCTTTTAAATTCCCAAAGGGATTCTTATCCAATTTCATGCATGTTATCATTTCCTGCTACAAAGCATTATATAAACTGCAATTCATGTGTTAAAATAACAATGAGACAGAATGAGAGAAGAATTTTGCCTTTGAAGCCATTATCAGCAGATGTACATATTTACCCCCAAATGTTATCTCTGACAAGCTAATGGAGTATCACAGTGTGAATTTTGGTGTTTTTTTCAGATCATATTATCAACGTTGGTATGTTGTTCATTTGCCAGAAAATGAGATCCACTTTCCTGTTTCCTCTGTAGCTTAAATGTTTAAGGTATATTTAAAAGTTAACTTACATGAAGCTTAATTTGATATATGGGTTAATACTCTACAGGAATTAGAACCCAATTAAGCAATTTAATGGACAGCTTGAGTCAGCAACAGGGCAGAATGCATCCTGCAATTCTACAGCACTTGCTGTCTTGAAATGTCATTTTAAAAATGCAAGGTACAGCTTTTAAGTCCAATTTAGTGCAATTTTTCCCACCCTTCCTCCTAGGAGCTCAAGGTTCTCCCCTTCTCCATTTTCTCTTCACAACAACCCTGTAGGGCAGGTTAGCCTGAGCAAGAATGATGAGCCCAAGGTCACCTACAGGATTTCATGTGGATTTGAACCAAGACTTTCTCAGTCCTAGAGCAAGATAAACTTCAAAAATAAGCTTCAAGATAAACTGCAAAGTGACTGGGAAATTATCTTGTAAAAAGTGAGAAGGAGAACTGACATGGTTAAATCAAAGGCCAAGCAGGGTTGCTGCAAAATTTCTCCCTATGAATCATCCCTGTAATATACAGATGGTTTTTATCTAAAGCTGCGATCACACGCACAATTAGCCCTGACATAGGCATGAATGCTGGGTGGATTTAAAGGGTGTGATCAGACATGAACATCTGGGAAGCACCCTGCAGCTGTCAGCAACCTGTTCTGCTCCACCGCAAAAGAGGAGTAAAAAGAAACTGGGGGAAATCCAGTAGTAAATGGGTTGCGATGGGCCACGGACAGACTTTCCCATGTCTGATCACCTCAGCACACTCTCATAGCATCGGGATGGTCTGATCAGGCCATCCCGACTCTGTGCTGTTGTTTCCCCCCTTCTCAGTATGCGCATCATCGCAAACTCCACAGGGAGCCCTCAGTGCAGAGATGCAATTCATCGATTCCTCATTTAAACACAGTGGAAACCATCAGCAAAAACAACCCCACCTGCAGTTACATCTGATCATGCAGTGGTGGGCTGTGCCTACAGCTTCCAAGGACTGTGTGATCACGCAACTGTGGGTCAAATTCCTCCAGGGGAAATAGCCTCGCTTCCCCCCTGCTTCATCTTGTGTCTGTGACTGCACCCTAAGATAGTTACAAGATCCACTTAAGAAAAAGGGGTATGTTGCTGTGGTGATCAGTGGAGCCTGTAGCTACCTCTCTCTTTCTGGATATAAAAATGGGGATTTGGCATTAGGTTGATAGCTTGCTTTGGTATCAGTGTGAAATATCTATCTAGTCCATACATGCTTGTAAGTATTGAAAGGCATCCCAGAACAATTCTAAGGCTGTGGTCACACTGGCGACTTGGCATATTATGGTGCCACCTCTAACTGTAGTGGTTTAAAATGTCGTGGGTCATAGCACACCCTGTTGTGGGTTGCCTACATGGACATCCTGTGGTCAAGCATCCACATCACTGCAGTGCCTTAGCCACGGAGAGTGCTGCCCATCTGGGGAGGGTGGTATATTGTCGAGTTCTCCAGATAGTCAGTCAAACACCAGGCTTCATAAGAAGATAGTATTTATTAAAGACCAGTCTTAGAGATGCATGAACCAGTTCTTTGTCAGTGATGTCAGAGAATACAAAGCATGGTCAATTATAGCCCATTCGAACTACCCCCCCCCACAAGCCAATGAGTACATTTCGTGCATGCACTAAACTAGGAAAGAAAAACACCTAGACCAGTAAATTTCACATGCCAAGGCAGCATGGGACCCAAGGTCAGGTGAATTGATAAGACATACAGCAGAGACACTAATTTACAGAGACTGGAGACTCTGAGTTCCTCCCGCATTCCAGAACAGTGAAAGATGTCTCTTCTCCCCCCACTCACAGCTATGGCAGGCGTTACATGACATATATAAATCTAATAAAATAAATAAATAAAAATAAATATGTGCACATGCACTCATGTGCACACACACACATATAGGCAAAAAAACAACCAAAAACAACCCCCCCTTCCCTAACAGCAGGAATGGATTTGCATGGTTCAAACCACCAATCCATTCTGCACACGCTTCTCCACATTCAGATATCTGGCTGTGCAAAATGAATGTGTGGGGAACCAAAAACACCTCTTGTGATGTGGTGCCTTTTTAGCCCACTCCAAGTCATCCTAGGAGGGGGTATGTATGCCTAGGGAATGCCTAACAAATGTGGCTGTGTGACTGCATCCATTTAATCTGGAGGGGAGTGGTGGGTATGTTGGGCCAAACTGCTTGTGTGTTCACACCCCAAGACTGACCAGTGTTTGCATTATCTATAACAACCTGTGGGTCCCAATAATGATCATGATCAATGTAGCTATATTTATATAAGACATTCCCCTTGTTTATGATACCTATGTATATGTCAGGTGATCCTGGAAGGGAAGGAGGGAGGGATGGACTGGCATTTCTCACTTGCTGGAATGTGGGGAGGAAAACAGGTTGTCTGGGAAACCCAGATTTACTATGGTTGAGGAGAGTGTTATCTCAGCCGATGGCCTTGAGTCCCTGGCACTTTCTTTTCCCGCCTGGGATAGTCTGGTCAACAATGATTTATGTCTGTAACTGCTTTGCCGCGCGCGCGCTTGGTAGCTATTGGTGGGTAGGTTGGGGGGCAGTATGAACATGGTAAAACTGGGGGTAGCAGGAATCTCTTGGTATCACTGACAAAGCATTGCTAATGTAGCTCTAAGAATTGCTTTCAATAAACGCTATCTTCTTTATGGAGCCTGGTGCTTGACTGACTTTCTGGAGAACTTGATAGTATAATGTTTCCTTTATGGCTCTATACTAAGAAGAATTGCACCCTTCTGAGCAGATTGACTTCAGTGGAGTTAAGACCAAGCTACACATTGTTTTTTGATGAACATGAACTCACTTTCCCCACAGTCCCACAGCCACCAGGAGGAAAGGCATTATTAAAGTACCCAAGAGCCTGACTGGACTCAGAGCGACAGCATGGGAGGAGGAGAGGCTCCTGGCTTTCTCCCAAGCCATTTCCCCAAACCAACATGTCAGGGTAATTTTGCCATCTTTGGAGCTGTATGTCCACAGAATACTGCACATACAACACCAAAATGGCAATTCCAGCTTGGAAGAATGTTTTGGGAGAAAGCCAGGGGCCTCTCATCCCAGGGGCCTCTCATCCCATTGGGCTCCTGGGGACTTTAAACATGCCTTTCCTCACAGTGGCTGTGTGACTGTGGGGGCAAAATATAACTTTGCCCTTAGAAGAGTAATGCTGCTTAGAATTATATTGTCAGTTTCCAATGGGATTAGGCCAGTCCTCATGTGGCCTATGAGTGTTGAGTGTCCAAATACAGCATACCTGACACCCAAGAAATGTACTTTCTGGAATTGCTTATAAGGGTAGAAGACTAACTCCCGGAATCCCTTCCAAGTCCACAATGCTATAAATGTTATCAGACAGGCAAATAAACATTAGAAATTGTTTTATACACAGTTAGAGCAATAGAGGTGGAAGTGTTCCCTAGGGTAAGTTGCTATAGTGACAATGGTAGGAGTAATTATGAAGTAGAATGCCTTGTTATCTCAGGGGCCTCTATTTTTATTGTCTCCAGCAAATCACATAATCCAGATTTTTATTTGAAAATGTTTTACTTGAGAAAAAAATTCAAAGCATTTGTGATTCAAGCATTATGCATCCATGCTTTTTCGACTGCAAAAAACATCATTTAAATATTACCTCCACTCTAGTGCAAATCAAATCTTTGGTTCTGCTCGGTTTCTCGTGTCCTCGCACCAAACTTTTTCCTCTATAAAATATAGCAATTTTTCAATGTTATTTGTGCATCAATAAAACATCATTGTAAACTATGCATATATTATATATGTTCACAACATGCTTTATACATATACAAAAAACATTCACCTGTCCCTAGATATGGCTTCTGTTGTATTAAACATTTAAAGCAGCATCCAGTGTCTCCTGACAGTCAGAGGCTCCCCAGAGTCATAATGAAGACTTTCCTTCAGCTCTGTTATAGAATATTAGGAATAAGGCCCATGGGGGGGGGAATACAACGAGCTCTAGAAAGAGGGTGGGGTCAATTATTTTGTAACTTGCAGGCAGAGTAAACACAGAGTAGTGTTTTGCAGTGTAAAGAACTAATCTGGGAATGAAGAACAGCATACCTTATGGTAGTAGAGAGTAACTGTTGTCCGTGGTCCTGGACACATTTGACAGTTTCGGAGTGTAGTGTCTGTGGCAGTGTACCTGTCTGATGTCCCACCCCTTCTCAAACCCCACCCTCTCCAGGCTCCACACCTGAAATCTCCAGGAATTTCCGTATACCTAAAGTTGGCAGTTTTATCTCCTCCCCTCTCGGAAGCCTCTTCCTAGGCAAAGTTCTGTCTTTCTTGTTAGTGGGGAGCAAAGCAGCTTACTTCATTCTTCTTTTCTGCTTTGTGATCTGTACATGTCAAGCTAACTTTCATTTCTTTAAGTTTTGCTTTCCTTATCTTCACTTGTCATTTTGAAAGGGGGGTAGAATTCCTGAGAGGGGTGTACGTTGTGAGTAGGGTTGCCAAGTAGTTATCGTAATTTGGCAGGGGAGGGGACACAGTCCCCGGCCAGAATATTCCTCCTTGGAACACCTACGGCGCACAATGCCATCACCAGGAAGTGATGCCGGGTGACGCTCTGGCAATGGGGCTGGAAACTCGATGGTATGAGTTTCCAGCCCCATTGCCAGAGCGTCGCCCGGCATCACTTCCTGGTGACGGCATCGTGCGCCGTATCCCTCCTGGGAATGGTCCTGCCAAGAAATATGCATCCCCGCCAAATTACAGTAAGTTCTTGGGAAGCCTGGTTGTGAGAGTGCATGGGGTTGGTAGCCATAACCATTTCTCAAGTTGTGCCCCAGGAGTTGGTTCTCATGAGATCGACCTTGGAGATGTTTCTGCCTGGCTAGTTTAGATAGGGCATCACATATCTGTCTGAGTTGCCATAGCAATGCTACAGGGTAGGTGTGACATATGAATGTAGGGGGTTTCAGTGTTTGTACCTATAACCTGTATGTTCCCATGGTTTTCTTCAGTTCTAACAAAAGTTCTTGTACCTACAGTAAGCATATCTCTAATAAAGCATTTCACTGCCAAGAGTGTATGTCGAGAGTGTCTTAACTGGGGCCTGACAGTACAGCAACCCTGCAAGGTAGGTTAGGCAGAAAATCTGTGGCTGGTCTGAAATCACCCAGGCAGCTTCCATAGGGAGGCTCCTTCTGAAAAGGAGCAAGCAACCAGGGCTAGTGAAGAAATGTCAGTCAGAAGGCATGAAGTCACCCTGAGAGTGCTGGCAGGCCTAGGGTTGCCAACAAAGACAGATTGAAGCAAAGGAGGATGGAAAAGTCTCCATATCTCTATTTTGCCTTCAATTGGTTTTGATGCCAGCAGAGTGGGAAAATGCCAGAATCTCTGGGTGGGTGCCCCATGGTAAATGCACCAAACAATTCCCAAAGATTTGCCAAAACACTACTCTGTCGATAGTTCATTTTCTACACTCACAGCATCCCCTGCCAGAACACAACACATCCCCAGCACTTTGAATTAGCACCAGAGCTTTAAGAGCTCTCCAGCTGTCACCTGGAGATTGGCAACAATGGTTTTCCAGGAAGAATTGGCTTGTTTAGAGGGTGGGGTCTATGGCATAGTATCTGTCTGTGGTCCCCCTCTTCCTCCTCCTCAGACTCCACCCTCAGCAGGCTTCATCCCTAAAATATCCTGGAAGTTTCCAACCTGGAGTTGGCAACCCTATGTCATTTTCAGGCAACCATCAGCCTACCTTTATCTGCCTATCCGTCTTCAGGTTTACATCCCCTCCCCCTCCCTGCAGCCTCTACCTAGGGAAAGGGCAATCTTTCCCTGCAATGGGAACCAAAGCAGCTGAAATCAGTCTCCTCTCCCCTGTATGATCCGCACAACAACACTGTGAGGTATGTTAGGCTGAAAGTCTATGAATGGTACATAACCCCCCAGGCAGCTTTTATAACACATACCTGGGACCTGCATACCATTTTCTGAAGCGCTATCAAGTACATATCGGTGGCGGTAATATGGTGACTGCTGGCACCTTTTCCTATCATTTTTTGCCTTGTGGTATTCTGCTTGTGGTGTGATCTGCTTTTTTTTTGTGGTGTGGCATGGTTGTGTTATTGGGTTTGTTCCTTTTGAAGGGGAAGTGATGTGTTGTGGGTGAGGACATATTTTACCTCAGGATACACCAGGTTGCATATGCAACTGACAGTTCCAACTGTCTCGTGGGGGGGATTTTGAGGTGCAGAATGGAGTGAGGTCCAATCAGCTTCCATATGCAAATGACCTTTAAATGCTGGCCCAATCAGAGAAGAGTGGCCTAGGCTGCAGTGGGTGGGAGAGACGAATGGACCCAGCACCCATCCGATGCCAACTGATTACTCTTTAGTGGCAGTTCATCTGCCAACACATGATGGGGTACACTTCAAGGGCCAATGGGAGAGCCTGGAATCATGAATAAATTAGGGATGCTGGCAGTTGAATCTGGGAATTTTACCATGCAAAGTACATGTTCTATGAGTGCTCCAGTGTGACAAGTGCATTGACTGTCTACTTTAATCTATCTGAGTAATTTTGAGCAATTATTATGTCTAGTCTCTATATTCCTGTTGGAAATGTTGATTGAAAATGATGGGTCAGTACTTGGCTTGGAAGTACCAGCAGGTATGTGTGAAAAGCTCTCATACATCACTAGGGTTTAATCTCTTTTTACAAAAATCTCTTTTTATAATAGACTTGAGTATATTGATCACAATCAAAGCCCCTTCAAATTACACAGGAATTAGATGAAACTATTGGCACCCAGACATGCATCAATATTACTCTTCCCAAATTATTTCATTGGCTCATCCATCATCTTGCCAAAAAACCTATTGATCTTTTGAGGCTATTTACTGTTGTTTTATACTAGGATGCAATTTTCGTTGCTGTTGCTGTGCTTAGAATTTTATATTGCAAGCTTCAGACAGTACTGGAACATTGTTGAAGTATAGGTAGTGATTCAAAAACCTCAGCAGCCATAGGTTCAATGGTAGGCTTGAATCAACATAAACTAATTTCTGTGTGTGTGTGTGTGTGTGTGTGTGTGTGTGTGTGTGTATGTAGCAACTGTCTGTCTTTTGCTTTCTGTTGTGCACTGAGTATGACTCATCCCTGAACTAATACCTGGATCTGGTTGAGCTTGTTTCCCCTGAACAATACAAAGCTGCCATTTCCATTTACACCAGAGGAATTGATTTCTGTAGTCTGGAAATCAATTCTAATTCCAAAAGAACTCCAGCATACAAACCCCCCCCCCCAGAGACACACCCCAGAGGTTGGTAACTCTACTACAGGCTCTCTGGCATAAGCATCTACATATATATCAGTTGAGCCCTTCCTGAACACATCCTGACATTCAGTTGAATGTATGGACTGCTTCCATTGATAGACTTTGTATCTGAGACAACATGAACATCTCTCCTATAACAGCTGCTCACATGCAAATTATACATGTGAGAGAATCATCAGTGGCATTCACAACATTCTCACCCATGTACTGATGATGATCATTTAGTTTTAAAGATGGAACTGTACCGGATACTACTATCTTTAGTCAAGTCACTGAAATTTAAAAACATACATTTTGGGATTGTGTTTAGAATTCAAAACACCCACAAACATCAACTTCACTTCTCAGAACTGGATTCCACAGATCTGATGTCCAAAACAGTTTTGTTAATTGTAAATATATATATACCAGGAATAAGGCCCGTTGTGGAAATAAATACAACGGGCTCTAGAAAGAGGCTCTGGGAGAGTGCCCCGGCTTTGGGCACTCAGTGACAATTTGCTGTGGCAATTTCAGCAGGGTACAATGACAGAGTCCACCATTTTCTCCAGAGGAGCTGATCTTTGCTACCTGAAGAGCAGTAGTAATTTTGAGTGATCTCCAGCCCACCCCCAACATTGGTAACAGTGGTTCCCCAGGAGGGAGTGGCTGGTTTGGAGGGTGGAGTCTATGGCATTGTACCTGTCTGAGGTCCCACCCCTCCTCAACACTCACCCTCTCCAGGTTCGACCTCTCAAGTCTCCAGGAATTTCCCAACCTGGAGTTGACAACCCTATCTCCCTCCCAGCCAACCATTAACCTACCTTTAGTTTTCCATCTCCTCCCCCCTCCCTCCTAGAGAGCAGTTGTAATTTTGAGTGATCTCCAGCCCCCACCTGGAGATTGGCAACAATGGTTCCCCATCAGGGAATGGCTGGATTGGAGGGTGGAGTCTATGGCATCGTACCTGTCTGAGGTGCCACCCCTCCTCAAACCTCACCCTCTCCAGGCTCCATCCCTCAAATCTCCAGGAATTGCCCACCTGGAGTTGGCAACCTGATCAGGACTGGCCCCAATGAGTTTTCTCCCAAAGGCCAACATAGGTGTGGGAAGGGCCTTTTACTGACAGAGGAGAAAGTACAGGTGCCAACTTTGATTAGGGAAATACCTGGAGATTTGTGGGGTGTGTGGATCCTGTGGAGGGCA
Organism: Gekko gecko; assembly: GCA_029375565.1. Taxonomy (NCBI): domain Eukaryota; kingdom Metazoa; phylum Chordata; class Lepidosauria; order Squamata; family Gekkonidae; genus Gekko; species Gekko gecko. Next base: position 77,374,718 of record JAPDNY010000003.1, on the reverse strand, counting down.
GCATTTGGGGTGTGTGTGGAAGGACTCATCAGGGTATAATGCGGTAGAGTCTACCCTCCAAAGCAACCATTTTCTCCCGGGGAACTGATCTCTGTCATCTGGAGGTCAATTGTAACAATGGGAGATCTCCAGGTCCCACCTGGAGATTGGCAACCCTGGGGGAAAGTCAGCTGCACAGCCCGGAGTTGAAGGAAATGGTCTGATGGTCGCTAGCTCACCTCGTTAGCCAGCCAGCCATGCTGAAGCTAAGCAAGAGAAAGAGCCTTTTTCCATTTATTCTGACAGGAAAGTGGCCATTGGGGAGGGGGTTATGCTGAAAGTCCTTTGTTTACTTACTCACAGAACCAAGCTTGACTGCCTACCCTCCCTCACAGGAGTCAAGAGAACTGTCTTCCTCAGGAGAGAGAGCTGTCTGCCAGGGGGAGTGGGTGGGGAAGAGGAACAGACCCAGCACCCGGCCAATGGCACGCGAGTACTCTTGAGTGGTGGCTGATGGGCCAATGGCTGAGGGAGGGCATTTTACAGCCAATGGAAGCACATGGAATCTTGCGAAACCAAAAGATAATTATTTATAAGGAGAGAGATATATCCCAGTTTTGTGAATTGGGATGCCCCTCCTTCTTCATTGAACTTTCTGTAATATACCTTTGTGAGTATTTTAATTAAAGTGGGACTGTATATTTTGTTGTTGTTCTGCTATAGCTGTTATTCACCTCCTAGATTGTTCATTCAGGAAAAATCCAGTTGTGAATAACTGTTATAGCACCACAATGGCAATGATATCCAATGATCTGTGGATGCAGCCTAGGTTAGTGCAGCTATGGTTGTGTGGGCCATTTGTGTCAAGGAGCACATTACATGAGAGATCTGTGACGAGATCTCCTGAAATTGCCCCATGGCTAGGGATTTTGGGGGAGGGGGCCTGGGGGGGGCAACCAGCTAATTACATCAAAGCCTCCAGGGCAAGGGGTGGTCTGATTGGTGTGCACCCACACAGCTCCCACTAGAGCCTTCCTCTGAGGCGAGCCAGAATCCCAATGTTAATAGACACTAAAAGGTCTAGGAAATCTGCCATGTTTTGTTTTGTTTTGTTTTAAAAAAGTAGAGCGGGGATCAAGCTTCCTCCCTCATGCCTTCCCTGAACTGAAGATCTTTTCCGAAGCCTGGTGCAGAAAATCCAACAGGAAGAGCGAACTGCTGCAATCCAACCAATGTGTGTGTGACTCAGTCAACTACCGGTTGCTGCTGGGTCCTAAAGAGACTCAGCTCATCACAGATGAGCTCAAACTGGGAGATGCCAGCTCAGATCGATCAGGGGGTGAGGGGGCCGGAGGGAGGGGGAGCTGAGGATTGCAGGAGGGGCCCACAAAAGCAGCAAGGAGTGGGCCCCACAGGCCCCACATTAGCTACGGGCCTATCCTGAAATATTCTGTAATGAAATGCAGCCACAAGAGCAGAGAGGGAGGAATGTATGCCTCTTTTCCTCTATGCATAATCAAAATCACTCCCCAAGGCTGCTGTTTGCCTCACTCCTATATTTTTTTCAACTAGGTGAACAGAAGCCTGGTGGAAGGAAAACATGATGGAGAAAATGGTGTGTGTATCAATTCACCATCAAGTTGCTTCTGACCTATGAAGAATTCATGAATTAACTACCTCCCAAACATCCTATTGTTAACAGCCTTGTGCAGGTCTTGCAAACTGAGAACCATGGCTTCCTTGACTGAGCCAATCCATCTCATGGAGTCACAGGTAGACTTGGCTTATGTGACTGAGACCTGGGTGAGGGAGGATGAAACTGTCAACTTAAACCAGCTTGCCCCACCTGGGTTCTCAGTCTTTCACCAGTCTCAGACATATGGACAGGGGGAGAGGTGTGGCTTTGCTCATTCGTGAATTTTGTTCCTTCAGGCCACTGTCTTGCCACTCTGGCATGGAATGTGTTGGCCTGACATGTGATGTCGAGGAGAGTTTGGCTATCTGGTTGGTGTACCGATCGCCTAACGCACCGGCAGATACCCTGTCTGACCTGTTGGATGTTGTATTGGGCTGGGCACTGGAGTTCCCCAGGCTTTTAGTCCTGAGTGACTTCAATATCCACACTGACGATGCAGTATCCACTCAGGCCAGGGACGTAGTGTCATCCATGGAGGCACTGGGACTCTCCCAGTTTCTGTTGACTCCTATGCATCAAGTGGGCCACATGCTGGATTTGATTTTTGGAATGGGGATACATGTGGATTTGATGACTACAAAGGTAGTTCCGTGGTCTGACCACTTCACCCTGAAGGTCCGGCTGAGCATACCACACCTGCCCTGTTTAGGTGGTGAGCGTTTTTATGCTTGCCCACGGAGCAAATTGGCCCCTGGTCAGCTTCAAGATGCTCTGCGGGATCCGATGCCCCCTGGTGGCTTGGTAGATGAGCTGGTAGAGGACTGGGGAAACCAGCTTTCTGAAGCTATCGACGAGATCACCCCCTGGCACCCTCTATGCCCTCACACCAAAGCAGCACCATGGTATACTGTGGAGCTGTGGAGGATGAAGCGAGAGCTAAGACAGCTAGAGTGACATGAATTTCTTATAGGATGCTTATGAACACCTATGAGAGGTCAGTGAAGGGCGCAAAGATGGATTTCTATGCAGCCTCCATTGTGTCTGCGAGCTTGTGCCCAGCCCAATTGTTTAGAACTATTCAGTCAATCATGACTCTGACACAAGGCAGACCAAATAGTAGGGAACTGACTATTGGCTGTGAGGCATTTGTGAGCTATTTTGCAGGTCCACCAGGACCTCTTGACCACAAGTGACACATTAAAGGCAGTGGAAGCCCCTTGTCTGTCTTCAGCCACTTCAGCCAACTTTCCCAGGAGGAAGTTGACAGGATCTTGGCAGTGGTGAGGACAACTACCTGCCTCCTTGACCCATGCCCTTTTCGGCTGGTGAAATCCTGTGGGGAGAACAGTCTAGCCCCCGCCCCCTCCCTCCCACCATCGGCTTTCCTGGAGACTCTGCAGCTGCGGGCCCCCAGGAAAGCCAGGGAAGGGGGCGGCGGTTCTAGTCACTGCCCCTCCCTCTGAGCACTGGCTTTCCTGGGGGCTCCGCAGCTGCGGGGCCCCCAGGAAAGCCAGGGAAGGGGGTGGGGGATCTAGCCCCTGCCCCCTCCCTCCCACTGCTGGCTTTCCTGGAGGCTCAGCAGCTGTGGGGCCCCCAGGAAAGCCAGGGAAGGGGCGGGGGTTTAAAATGCTGCCCCCTCCCTCCCACTGCTGGCTTTCCTGGAGGCTCAGCAGCTGTGGGGCCCCCAGGAAAGTCAGGGAAGGGACGGGGGTTTAAACTGCCGCCCCTTCCCTCTCAGCGCCGGCTTGCTTGGGTGCTCCGCGGTTGTGGGGCACCCAAGCAAGCCAGAGAAGGGGCAAAGGTTTAAACCACCGCGCCTTCCCTCCCAGCACCAGCTTGCTTGGGTGCTCCATGGCTGTGAGGCGCCCAAGCAAGCCTGGGAAGAGGCAGGGGGGATTTCCATGGGGGGGTGCCTTTTGGCACCCCTATGGCCGGCGCACTCTAGGCGAGCACCTAGCTCGCCTAGTGGGCAAGCCGGCCCTGATCCTCTCACCAATGTTATTTAACATCTACATGCACCCCCTTGCCCAGTTAGCCAGGAGTTATGGGTTGGGTTGCCATCAAGATGTGGATGACACCCAGCTCTATCTGTTAATGGATGGCCATCTGTCCTCTGCTCCTGACATTCTGGCTGAGGCTCTGGCAGCTGTGGCTGGATGGTTGCAGCACAGCCAGTTGAAGCTAAATTCATCGAAGACAGAGGTCCTGTACCTGAGTTGGGGGCGTGTGGATGTGGATATCAGACTCCCCACACCGGAAAGGACACCTTTGGTGCTGACCCAGAAAGTGAGGAGCCTGCGAGTAACACTGGATGCCTCTCTTTCCATGGAGGCCCAGGTTATAGCAGTTGCCAGATCTGCATTTTTCCATCTTAGGGAAATAAGGCTGCCACAACCATCTCTCTCCCCCCAGGACTTAGCTACAGTGATCCATGCAATGGTCACTTCCAGGCTTGATTTCTGCAAGTCATTCTATGTAGGCTTACCCTTGAGGCTGACCTGAAAACTACAGCTGGTGCAAAATGCGGTAGCGCACCTCCTGACATTGACACATATGCAGGCTCATATCCAGCAGGTGCTTCACCAACTGCTACCACTTCTTTTGTTACCTATACATGTTCTTGGCAAATGGTAAAAAAAATCAAGACTTTTCATTTGTTGCCTTTGTTCACAACATATAGACTAGGTGAACTGCTCTTGTATTTTTGAGTCACTGGAAGAGTCTTAGATCCAGTCTCATAAATCAAGATGGACTGTATTAAGTGCTACTAAATATCCATTATCAGTTACCAAATGGCCATAGATGTGATGCTGTAGATGTTGATGACAAAATTACATTAATAAATCCTGAGGCTTACCTGTTCTTGATTCATGAATAACAATTGGACTTAGGCATCATGTGTTTATTCTGAAACAAGAACTTCTGTTGAGCCTAAACTTTAGTTATGAGATTAAGCTAAATGGAATACAACCCTACTCCCTCACAAAGAATGTACTGTCCTATAAAATCCAGTACCTGTCGCAGTGATAAATTGGTTTTCTTGTCATCTTCGCATCTGTATTGTTTTCTAGTCAGATTACTATCAAACACCCAGGCTAACACTGCAAAAAATAGGTGGGACCACTGTATATTTTTTACTTGTCTTCCAGGAGAAAAAGGAGAACATTGCTTATAAAGATGGGATTTTATTTTGTTGTTGATTAAAACAATCCTACATCGACAGCTCAGATTAATTTGTATACTAGGGTTGAGATACAGACCAACAATCAAAAAGCAAGAAAAAAGAAGGGTAATAAGCTTCTTAAACAAGAAAAGAAATGTATGGATTTAACAAGAAGAGTACCAAGTTAAATCAGGTAAATAAAAACAGAGGTGCACAGAAAGAAAATAAATGCATATATGAAGTACAAACACTGTATGAACTGTTACCCTAACAAACTACCTGCTACTAAGGGGAGAATGGAAGACATACCAGCCTACTTCCTGAAGACAGTGGGGCAGCTTTGGAGAGGGAAATTGACCACACAGGAGAAGCACAACAGAATGGGGTAGAAAGCTAAACATACAGTTGGGGTAACGGGCTTGAACCCAAACAGGCTACAAATTGGATGGACTGAGGGATAACTTGAGAAGGTGAAAGGGGGTTGGCATTGGAACGTTGGAGTAATGGAAAGTCATCTCTCCAGAGATGAGCTAATTTGAAATTCTTTTGCATGTGTACATTGTGGATCTGAGGTTTCCTTTTGCATTAAAGGTACAAAGTATCAAGGAAAGTGTTGGGTTTTTTAGGTATATTGAGGAGTTAGATAGGAAAATATCAATGGCTGCGTATTCTACATGATGAAGTAAGAGGAGAAATCTTCCTGCCCACCCTTTAAAATAAGGAGGAAATCACTAGGGCTGGCCCATTTATTATTTGGGTCATTCATTAAGGCCAGATTATCAGGGAGGGGGCCCCTTTGGTCTTTGGAGGAAAAGGCCCTTTGATTGACTCCCACCAGAAATGGTTTTTGCATTATTAATGGCTGAGTTTCTTTTGCATTCCTTTCACACCCTCACGGCCATTTTGATATTGATTTGATCCAGACTCCATTTTTCATTGTAAGGCCCATGCTAAAATGGCCGTGAGGGTGTCGACAAGGATCAAAATGGGGGGTTGCCTTTGAGGAGGGGTCCAGGGGCATCATAGTTCATAGTATTCTATGAATTTAAGATGGGTTCAGCACTGATAGTGAATTAAAATCTGGGAAACAGAACCACTACCATAAGCCACTTGGACCACTTACACCATTACCCCACAAAGTGTAGACATGAGACAACCATGTCTAGTTTAAACTAGGTAGCCCAGTGCTTACCAGCCTTTTGGAAAATACTACCATGTGTTCAGTCTTGACCAGCATACAGAAGAAGAAGAAGAGGAAGAGGAGGAGGAGATCAGATTTATACCCCACCCTTCACTCAGAGTGACTTACAAACTCCTTTCTCTTCCCCTCCTCACAACAGACACCCTGTGAAGTAGGTGGGGCTGAGAGAGCTCTTTCAAGAACTGCTCTTTCAAGAACAGCTCGGACAGAGCTATGGCTTATCCAAGGCCATCCAGCAGCTGCAAGTGGAGGAGTGGGGAATCGAACCCAGTTGTCCCAAATTAGAGTCCTCACACTTAACCATTAAACCAAACTGACTCTCTTACCAGCATTGTTTATCTGAGCCTGCATATTAACCATGCTGAGAGATGCCAACCCTCAACCCCCTCCTTCAATGTAATAACAGATACGTATTATATCTAAAAACCGATAATTAAGGATTTGGTGGCTGCTGCTCAGCATCAAGGGTGTTCCCTGACCTCAACCCATCCACCAAAGGGTCTTAAAGCAAGAACTTCTTTCAAATGACTTTATCTGACAGAGTACTGAAGTACACAGATTATCCTTCAGGTGCCAAAGTACACAAAGCGTTAAGGGCATTAAATGGCAAAACTCTGATACAAACTGACGGGTAGTGCAGTTGATAAAGTAATTCTGTTAAATGTTGCTTGAGGCAAACCCCATATTTGGCCATAATCTGTTTTATACACTAGGACTGTAACATAAAGAACTGGTGAAACATGGTAAGGCCAACTTACGTTTCTCACATCAGTTTCCCACAAGCAGTAAAATGTTTTTGGAACAGGTGTAGGTGAAGTGCCCCTGGGACCTGAACAAACAAAACCACACTTAAACTCTCCTTTCTGCTCCCTGTATCTCCCTTTCCACTTTTTCCTGAAATTTCCCTTCCACCTTTCTCCTGGCAGCAATGAGCCACAGCCAGCAGAAAGGTGGGGTGAAGTGTCTTGGGAAGTGTCCTTCCATTTAAACCCTTCTTTCTTTCCCCCACAGCTTTTTCAAGGGCGCAGAAAGCAGGGACATTCAACCTCCTGTTTTCTGCTCCCAGTGGATAGCCACAGGGAGCAGAAAGCAGCAGTGCTTTTTAAATGGCTGGGGGAAGCTGAAAGCCAGGGGAAGCTGAAAGCAGGGGTTTCATGGCTCAGAGTCATTTAAAAAAATCCGGTTCACCCAGCCACTGGCCTCCTTGGCCATGCGACCAGGGTGCCGCCTTTGCCTTCCTGCAAGGAGGAGATGCTGCTTGTTGGTGGCGATTGGCCACATCTGGGGATTTTGAGGGGGGCGGTGCTGGAGGTTTTGCTGGTTTATGCTGGGGTGCTTTCCTTTTTTTTTTTTTTTAAAGTACCCTAAGGTACACTTTTATTATTTTTCAATTCACACTACAGACATACAAACATACACATACCTAACATATGCTACTGCACATAACACATATTCCAGGAGACTTATTTCTTACTCCTTCTTCAGTTAACTGGGTTTTTTTCCCCTCCAGTTTTCTATATTCAAACCAGGTTTGTCCTTTCTGTGTTCTCAAATCACAACATTTAATGTCCATTTGCACTTACATTATACCATTCATAAAATCTCTTCCATGTTTTTTGGAAGGTCCACTCTGTAGCAGCTCTCATCTCTAAAGTCAGTTCATCATTCTTTGCCGTTTCAAAAAGTTTGTTCACATACTCTTGCCTTGTTGGTATCTCCATTGTTTTCCAGTATTTGGCATACAAAATTCTCACAGCTGTCGACATGTGAACAATCAAATATCTATCTGCTTTATCAATTTTTTTCGGAAATATATTTAACAGCAATATCTCTGGGGTGAATGGAACATTATTTCTTATTATTTCTTTCATCATCTTATGAACCCACCTCCAAAATCTTTTTGCCTCATCACACAATCTCCAACTATGATAAAAAGTGCCAGTTTTGTTTTTACACTTCCAGCATTTATCTGGGGTGCTTTTCAAGGCACAGCCCTGGAGGGCCGCATTGCTATTCCAATACTTTGACATCATATACAAGGGTTAACCAGGATTTAATGGCCCCACCTGGTTACAATACAAAGAAGAATTTAGGATAAGGATGGCCGTGGACCCCTCCTTGCAGTGGGATCAAGTGCACCCATAGCTGTGGCTGCAGGTTATGTCCCCATTTCGGCCCAATTTAAGCTACCACTCGCATGGTGGCCACCTTGTTCATCGCCTTTCAGTCACTTCCAGTGCCCACAGTACTGTGGGGCAGGCGGTCCAACCCCTCCAGCTCTGTTGGGAGTTTGGATCACAGGAAGTGTGTAATCGAAAAGTCTGCCGGTACTGGCATGAGTGCCCCTTGTGCAGTGGGCTGCACCCATTTTTGGCATGCTTCCGAGGGAAGTCCCGTAAGGACTGCAGGAGGCCTGAAGTGGGAGGATCCAGTCAATCTGCTGGAAAAGGGGCCCAGTCTCATAAAGCTGAAAGTGCTTGAAGAGTGGTTGCAGAAATACCCTAAGAAGGCGGACAGTTTGTACTTGCTCAACAGTTTTAAGTTTCGTTTTTGTGTTCCCTGTCGGGCCCCTAAGGCCCCTTTCGTGGCTCATAACTTGTGTTCAATCAAGGGTATGGAGCATATAGTTGGGTGCAAAATGGAGAAGGAGAGCGCCAAGGGGAGGATCTTTGGCCCCTTTCCAGCCTTGCCTGCCATTAACCTTTGTGTTTCCTCGTTAGGGATTGTTCCTAAGAAGGTACCTGGTGAATACCACTTGATTCACTACCTTTCTTATCCTAGGGGAGCATCAATTAATGACTCTATTCCTGTTTCTCTATGTTCAGCCCGGTACACTTCCTTTGACCAGGCAGTTCACGTGGTGTGCCATTGTGGTTTAGGTGTGGAGATGGCCAAATGCAGCATTAAGTTGGCCTTTCACCTTCTCCTGATGCACCCAGACAACTTTGAGTTGCTGGATCCTTACATGGACCAGGTGTTACTTATGGGCTGCTTGGTGTCCTGTGCTGCATTTGAATGTTTTAGTTCATTTTTTGAATGGGCCCTCCACTCCCACACCGAGCTGACTGCTGTTGCTCACTGTTTAGATGATAGTTTGTTTGTGGCCCTTGTGGGTTCGGGTCAGTGTGAGCAACTGTTGCTAGGTTTTTAGAGTTGGCTGAAGAGCTGGGGGTGCCCTTGGTGCATGAGAAGATTGAGGGCCCTTCCCAGTTACTGATATATTTAGGGGTGGAACTTGACACCATGGTCCAAGCATCTTGACTGCCCACCAGTAAACTGGCTGAGCTGTGCAGAAGACTTGCTGAGTACAAGGGGAAAAAGAAGGCTACTTTGTGTGAGCTTCAGCAGTTGGTGGGCTATCTCAACTTTGCATGTGAAGTTGTGGCACCAGGTTGTGCCTTCTTGTGTAGGCTGTGTGACGCCATGAGAGGGCTGTGCCTTCCTCATCACAGGGCCAGGGTCACCACTGGTGTCAGGTCAGATTTGGAGTTGTGGCTGGAATTTTTGGACTGTTTTGATGGAATCTCATTTTGGAGAGATGGCCTGAAGCTGGAGGCTGAGCTGCAAATCCATCCTGATGCCGCAGGGTCTTTGTGTGTTGGAGTTTATTTTTGATAGCCCTGGTGTGCTGAAGAATGGCCTGCTGAATGGGCAGTGGCAGGGATCACCAAGGACCAGTCTTTCCTTGAATTTTCCCCCATCTTGGTGGCAGTTTGGCTGTGGGGGCTGAGTTGGCCAACCATACTGTCCACTTTTGGTGTGACAATCTGGCTGTGGTTCAGGTCATTAATTCTCTTACATCCAAATCACCTCACCTTCACTCTTTGCTGCCTTTGGCTTAACAGATTGTTTCTTGCCAGACATGTGCCAATTCAAACAATTCACACACCTTTTGCTCTGAATTATTGCATCAAAATGTCTGTGCTTTTGCAATCTTGAGTATGCTGTTCAAGTGTGTTTCTGTAAGCTGCAAACCTACTTTTTATTTATTGACATTCAACACAGAAATCTCATGCCCAGAGTTCTGAGTCTAGGACCCAGGTTAAAACATGAAATGGCTGAGTGATTAAGAGAATCTGGTGAATCAAGCTAAGATGCAGCAGCAGAACTGGAAGTAGGAGATGGCCAGTTCCACTGTGGGCCTGATGGAAACCCTCCAGGGAGCTGATCTGGCCCCCGGGCCTCATATTTTTCACCCCTGATCTAGGCCTTATTAAAGGGAAGGCTTTGAGCCTTCAGGCCCAAGCAGATTTTTACCTCATTAAGTGGGCTGGGGACCCTGATAGTTTGGTCCACCATGGTGCTGTGCCTCATTTGGCGTGGGGCGGCAGACCCTCTGGATATTGACAGAGCCCACCGCAAGGCTAATTGTGAAATACAGAAGGCGCTTGAAGGAGGTTTGAGTTGTTTTTTGCCTCACCCAAGTATAAAGGCTGGTTGCTCCAACTTGTACAGGAGTGATGGCGTATACCTGTTGGAAGTGGGGTTAGACCTCTTTCTTGAGGATTTATGACAAGGGCTTCAGGGGGGCTTGGGCCTCCTAATGGGCACAAGGACCTAAGCAGAGGCTTGACCTTTGTGATGGCAAGGTTTTATTCAAATACAAATTGTGGCATGATGAGCACCAGCTGAAAACCCTTTGTGGGGTATAGGGGTCTTGTGAGTACAGCCCTTGGGCCCTGCAGCCCAGGGCAGGGAAAGCAGACTGCCTATGGGATTGCCCTGGATCGATCCTCCCTTTGAGCCTTGCGGCTTGGGGGACAGAGTACAATTGCTGTGCTTACTGGATGTGAGTGACATCATTTTGGCTCCCTGCTGGGGCAGGGTGGCTCGCCCAGTTTTAGATAGCAAAGGGAAAGGTCTCAGTGACCCTTGGCCTTGGCTATGCCACAACCTTTTCAGCCTTTGCTGATTCTTCAGTTGTTGTTAATAGTTAATAAAGTGTTCCTTTAGTTCTCTCAACACTGGTGTCTGCCTCTTTATTCCAGCTTGGGGGGCAAACAGCTGAACAGTGAGGAGATCCCAACTGCTTAGCTGTTTCTAGTGAAGAGCAGAAAACAGGGGTAAACATGATTCCTCGGTTCATGAACTCCGGTTTGCAAACCCTGAACAGGCCAAAATTTGTGATGAACTTTAGTTCATCAGCCAGTTTGTGCCCATCTCTAACTGGATCCAACTAGCTTTTCTGCTGGTTAAAAGGGAAGAGGGTTTGCCTTTGATGACAAAAAACCAACAACCTTGTCTTGGGATTCATGGGAGCTGAATGGACAAAACCACATGGCTTAAGGAGGGAATTAACTGAGGATGAGTTAAAAAGTAGGCTGGATCCAACCCATTAGATTCAACCATTTGTCTTCTTAGATCATACTGGCAATGCTACTTAAAGTTGCAAATTGCCATGCTTCTTAAAGCTGAATATTGGTGAAGAAGAAAGGAGACAAAACAGAATTATACATTCTATTGATATTCCAGTTAGCAAAGCATAAAAATATGAGGGAAGATTGGGCTATTGATATCAATAATAATACTAATAATACTAATACTAATACCAATAATAATAATCCCCCCAAACCCCCACAATTTTGCAAAGCTTTGTGTTAAACTTACGTTAGTCTCCTCCCAGAAGCATAATGAAGATTCTGCATTTTAAATAAGGGAACTAAAGGGAGCTAAATTGAGTGAACAAGAAAGGGGAAAGAAAAATCCTTACTATTTGAAGAAGCTTGGAATGACTGGATCTTCTGGCAGCGCAAATGCCATTTTCACATTAGCTGAAATGTCACTATGCATAGAATGTATGAGAATGAAGAAGCCATATTCTATAGAAGTGGAAGGATGTAAATCCTTCTTCCCCACCATGAAATTATATTTAGAAGGTCATAATTCTCCACAGAAAAATGCTATCATAATTGCTCTAATTTGCTTCTTATTGGGAATAAGCTCTTGAATAATACCAGACTGGAAGAGCACATATTCTATAATTAAAACAAGACTATGATTTACTGGGCAAAGCGCAAGGCATAGCTTGCCAAAAAAAATGCAGTTTATTCAGGAATAAGAGAAGATCTAATGAGGACAGCTGAGAAGTGACGGCTGTATTAAAACATCCATCGCACCGTGGGAAGATGTTATATGAAAGCAACGGGGTGATTGTTTACCTCACTCATTTATGTTTCCATATGTAACTCCTTGGGGTAAATCCAGTACTATAGCAAGAGATAAAAGCAGTATTAGATACAAATTTTTGCTAAAAAAATGAGATTTTCTTCATGTTCTGTTCATCTACTGAAATGAAATTAAGCTTGGTAGGTGTATAGCAGGTATTACTGGCACTGCTATTGGATGTGTTTTGAATATTATAGTAGAGACTCTTGAGGAACAAAAGAGAGAGGTTTGGGGGAAAAAACACATTGATTTTTTGTTTGTAAAGACGGAGATAAAATTGTGTATTAAAAAAAATTGTGTTTTGCCTTTTCTTTGTATCCCACTTTCATTACCAGGTCTGCCTTCCTTCATGACTTGTTAGTTTTCAAGACAGTGACTTCTTTGTCTTGTCTTTCGAACCTTCTACATCATTAGTACAACTTGGTCTCCTTACAAAGCTCATTAAAACTAACAGCTATTTTTGGGTAGGTGTGGCCAGTGTCCCCTGACTGAAACATTTAACCAACAAAAAGAGGTCACAGAAAGCAGACACTTTTATATGTTGCATAAAAGAATAATTTCGGTAGAGCAGCCCAAGAAAAAAATTATTTCCACGCATTGTTTATAGCTGCAAACGATAAACTCTTGTGCACCACTGCTGTTATCCCCACCAGAAATTAGTTTTCAGTATCTGGCCCTGTTTTGCAGTGTTTTAGGATAAGAATGCTACATTCATGAGCAACAGTAAGGTAGGACACAAAATTTCCAAGCTCAGTCTCAGTTTAGTATGTTTCCGATTTCCAAGTATTGCTAGCAAGCCTCCATTCTGTTACAGTTCCTCTCTTGTCTTCTGCCTTGGTTGCCAAGACCAGATCTTCTCTGCCACTCAGAAGGGTCCATAAAACAATTGCTAGGCCATTTACAGTATGAAAAGACAGGCTGGGTATAATTTTGCATAATTTCATCATTTTCACAAGAAATTATAACCACAGAGAGATATAAGTTTCTCCCTTCACCTAACCCTCACACTATAATTAGGATCTCAATGTAATTAATCAAGAGTACTTTAATACAAACTGACTGTTCATCTTGGCACTCAAGCCTTAGAGAGAACAGAAACTTATACTAGCATCTCCAAGAAATTCCTCATTCATGGAATTGTCCACCATAAATCCCATCTCAGGGAAGTAACTAAGACTGCTTCCAAACACCTTTTTCTGAAACCTTGACAAGACATGTCAAGGACTAGCTCTGACTTCTGAAGAGTTACCCAATCACATCTCTCCTTTTTCATGTTTCCTGAAAACATAACTCATTTCCCTGCCATCAGTACTGAAAGATTTCCTGAACTCTGCACAGATGGGAAGGTATAAGCTCATTCTACTCTCCCATTTTCTGGTTCTGTTCTGTGTTTGTGAAAATAATGAAAGAACCACAGCTGCCAAATTAAAGGAACAACAAAGGAACAGGGCTGTGTATTATGCTATAACAATACTGAAAGCATTTACACAAGCATATCTGTCTATACGTTAACAACACTCGAAAAAGATTTTCATCGTCACACTCTGTCTACCCTTAAGTAAATTTGGGATTGATTGGAAAATAGCCTGCTCACATTGACACATCTAAAGTTCATGTATCCTCCCAGTCAGGCACATTAGTTGACTATCACTGCTGCCATGGTGTATGGGAAGGAAAGCACAATTAAGAAATGGGAAAGACAATAATCACCCAAACAGATCCATCAAGGGAAGATGGTGAAATATGCAGCTTGGCACCAGAATAATGATAAATTTAGAAATACCCGAGGCAGTAGGCATGAATGGCCACTGGACACTGAACTATATAAATGCTGAGGATTAGGGAAGTCACAGACTGGGAAAATGTGGCTTGATTTGATTTGTGCTTCATGACATGCCCCATTCACCAACCACAGACCATCACAAATTTTAGCTGCCTTACAATCTGGTTCAGTTTGTGAGGTGGTAGAATGCCCCCCCAGCATGCTAGAGTCTCCAAACTCACAAGGGGTCTCCAGGTAACTCTCCTCTACCTGCTGTCCAAGTTTGGTGAGGATTGGATTATGGGGTCCAAGTTACAACCCCCAAAGGTGTCCCAGGAAAATGTTTTCTGGGGAAATAATAAGTGGTCATTGAACTCCATATATCCAATCCTCACCAAACTTGGAGGGCAGCTGGAGATCCCCCATGAGTTTGGGGTCTCTAGCTTGCACAAGATCCATTCTATATACTCCTGACCCTGCTCCTGTCAAAATGACAGCTGACAGGTGGTAATTTTGACAGGTACAGGTTCAGGAGGTTTGGGAGTATATAGAATGGATATAGAACAGATCTTGTACAAGCTAGAGACACCAAACTCACAACAGAGCTCCCCTCAATTCTTCTCTATATTCCCTCCATGTTTAGCTTGTACAAGATCTATGCTATAACTCCCCAACCTCCTAAATCTGTACCTGTCAAAATTACCGCCTGTAAGCTGGAAGTTACAGGAGTAACTGCCCCAACCTTGCCTTGTCAGAAACTTGACTTTGCAAAGCATGAACTGGCCAAAATTCTTCACAAACTTTAGCTTGTGAGCCAGTTTGGGCACCTCCCTACTGAGGATTTAACTTCATGGACATAATTTTTTCCCCAGTCTTGTTTGCATTCACTTTCAGCTCTCTTATGCCTGCTTGTTTACTGTGGCCAGATAATAGTACAACATTTGTTTTAGATAATGAAATGCAGTATTACCAGTGATCACCACAACTATGACAAAATATAATAACTCCATAAAATCTCATCCAACACCTTTCATATAAATGGAGGAGAGGGAGAGGAACCTAATGGACTTTAGAAAGAGAATGCAGAGAAAATGTCAGGGTACTGAGGAACCCATCAATAGTTTCCTACATTTCACACATAGGAGAAAAGGGAATCTCTTGAGAGTGGGCCCCTAATTTCTTGTGATATCCCATTTATATTGTATAGCATCTCCTCACAACCAGCATTTTTACAAACTACAGAAAGATCTAGCAGATTTTGGCAGTTTTCATTATCACATACCTTTTGGTATTTTGTACCAGCCACAGAAGTCACCATTTTGAAAATACCAGAATGGGTCAAAGAAATTGATAGCATTATGATGCTGGTTCAATAACTTTCTCTTAAAGGTGGAGCCTGGAAATATCTTCTTCAAGTATCAGATGTAAAATAGAGTGGCCTAAAGTGGAGAGTGTCTCAGGCATTGCCATACTGTTCCAAGCTTTCTAAAGAAAGTAGATTTTCAAGAATCCCTAAATACTATCAAGAAAGAGTGAAGTGCAGTTCTTCTTTAACAAATTCAGTTTCCACACTGTGCCGATTTTCTTTGTAGTTTAGTTTTTCTAGCAGAAGCACAAACCAAAAGCCAAGCATGACAACTATTTGCCTTTAAAAAATTGAATAAAATCAGTGTATTTGATTTGCTTACTTCAGGGATGTAAGTTTCATTTAACCAGAGAGAAGAAGCCTGCATTTGAAGCTCTCCAAAGTTTATTACTGTATATCCATCCCAAAATACATCATTGGTGCGTTATTCGTAGTTGTCTATAATTCCCTTTATGGCCATCTGATCTGAGGAAAATAAAATAATAATGGTGAAATGCTGCTACTTAAAAATGAATATTTATGCTGTTAGTGTTGTAATCTTTGCAGTCCTTCTCGAATCCCTGTATAGCATCAACATCTGAATGCAGACTGTACAGCAACGTGATTACGTTTATTTAGGTGCACAGGAAATTCAGATGAACAAGGAGTCTGGGGATATTTCTTGTAAAGAATATTCCATATGAGATTTTCCACCAGAACCCCATATTCACCATACCCCTGCTAATGAACGAATACAATTTACATTTCACAAGAAATTATATTTGACCATCTATTATTGAAAGAAGGGGAAGACATCATAAGAGCTATCTTCCCCTAAAGAAAGTTCCATTTTAAAGTAAGAAAAAGTTCCTTTATTTGTTCCTGAAGGAGCTTAATGCTGACAACTCCCCTGCAGTATGGGAGTTGTATTTGTATGTATTCTTCCTTATAGGTTTTTCTGAACTACATTTTCATTTTTTTGGTTCAGTTCCTGTGAAAGCTTGGTATATGGTCAATATCCAGGGAGCTTATTGTCACATTGAGATATATTTATTCTTGAATAAAATTCAGAAAAACATAATTGCTGTGCATTTAAGATAAGGCTGACCTGATTTTGTATGAGTTTTGCTTTTCTCATCAGAACTTAACTTTTCAAGAAATATAACCTTTCTTCAAATAAGCATGGGAGACTGTACAGTGAAGGCAAATGTGTTTGAGGGGGATACTAGAAAACTCAATAAAAAGACTGATTTCTTTTATCCAAAGAGAAAATGAAACCCCAACATACTGAGTAGTTTTAGCTAGGCCCTAGACAAGTATGTTGGCAATGAAGTGTCACCCCACAGTGATGCTGCCCTGAGAAAAGAAGACTTTATCATGTGGCTTCCCAGCTTCTTCTGCTTCTTCTTTTTAAAGTTTATTCACTGGCAATGTTTAATATCCTCTGAAGTGGTTTACTGGAATGGCTGACTTAGCCATTTTTATGGATAAGGTAAAAAATCAGAATGATGCCATCTTGCTTTAAATTGGGAATAATTTGCCTGAAGCAAGTGAACCTAAATGAAACTGCCCCTACTTATGGGACTGAGGCCAACATTAGTCAGTGAAAGAACAGTTGAGACAGCCAGTGCTGTGGAGGGGCTAGAGTGATGGACTAGGCCTGGGAAGACCTGGGTTCACAGTCCCACCCTGTCATGAACCTCACTGACATTCAGATTTTTCACCTTTACCTAACTTAAAGGGAAAATGTGCATTGCCCTTGAAAGGAGGGTAGGATTAAAAGTAAAATAAAATAGCCACCTTCAGCCATGGAAGATGTGAGACGACATGCTAGTATTCTGGTTTTCTGTTTAAGAGATCAATGTATATTAGTAGATGCTTATCATTTTTCCTCACACAAACCATAATTTTTCATGAAGTAAAGGTGAGGGGACAAAGCCAGAGAAAGAAAAGATAATGATAAAATCTGAGGGGGATAGATGTAGTTTTGTAGATGACATATCCAAATTTGTCATAACTTGAGACTTTCCCCATGTTAGCATAGAAAGTGAGAAACAAAACAAAGCAGGGTCAATAAACGACATTACATATTGGGAGTGGAATCACCCAATCCGCTCAGCATGGTGAATAGGCAGGATTCATTCAGAGAATACTTTGTATAGGTCAAACAGTTCAAGTGAATGGCTCAGCTAAGGGGAAAATAGTGCCGTGATTCAAAAGGAAAACCCAAAACTAGTTAGTCCCACCACAAAAATACAACAGTACAAGACAATATTTTATTAATTTCTGAGGTAAAAGTCCAGTTAGAAATGGTACCTCCTCAGAAAACTAAGACGGCACAGGGAGGTGGGGAGGCAGAAGGAGCATCTTTTGAGGAAAATTCTAGTCAGGAGTTAGAGATGATGAGAATGCATACTTATGGTATGAAAAAACGAAAATGGATAGGTTTTTTAAACATCATTATATTTGAAAAACATTATTTGATACATGGACCAAATACAGAAGATACTTCTCAGACGAGAGACCGCTTTGGATTGTACCGGCAGAGGTTATAAGACCGTTTTCAACATATAGAGGAGAAGACTGGGTGCAATATAAATATATGCTGAAATCAGTGGGAAAAAACGTTTGAAATGAAAATGGAAGAAGATTTGGCTTTTAAGTATGGTTGGTTACAATATAGACAGATTTATGATTTGTTTAAAAAAGATAAAAAAGCTTTCGGGTTTAGGGGAAAATATAACGAGATTGAAATGATATGGTTTGAGGGAGGTAAGAAATTGATTTCTAAAATGTATAAAATATTGTCAAAACGATATACTGAAGATGAGACAGTTAAAGAGCAAATGATAAAATAGGCGATTAATATGAACAAAGAAATATCTATGTCTTCTTGGGAATTTTTATGGAAAAATGCAATGAAAATATCAACATGTAATAATTTAAAAGAAAATTGTTATAAGATGATGTATAGATGGTATATGACACCGAAAAAAATTGCAAATATGAATAGCAATATGTCAAACAAATGTTGGAAGTGCAAAAAAGTGGAGGGCTCATTTTACCATATGTGGTGGACATGCGAAAAAGCAAAAATGTTTTGGGCTGAGAGCCATACAGAAATGGAAAAAATTGTGAAATGTAGTTTTAAGAAAGAACCGGAAATACTACTTTTGGGGCTTTAACGGGAAGAAGTAAATATGGCAAAAAGAACATTGTTGTGTTATATGATCACAACTGCCAGAATGATATATGCTCAATATTGGAAACAAGACAAGATCCCTGAAATTGGGGAATGGATAAAGAAATTACTTTTTATGGTTGAAATGGATAAAATGACAAGGAAACTTAAAAACTTGGAAGCAGAAGAATTTTTTGCAGACTGGAAAGATTTTAAAGACTATTTAGAGAAATACTGGGGATGTAAAGGACAATTTGCTTTGCTTTGATAACTACTGAAATGACTAATGAGAAAAGGAGGGAGGAAGAAGATATAAGTTTTGGGTTGGAGGTTGGAGCACTGTGGGAAGCCATTAAGGGGGGGTGAAAGGAGGAAAAGAGGTATAATAACTTAGGTTTCAATGTATGTTTGAACTTTTAATATATCTTAATAAATTGTTTTTCAAAAAAAATTAAAATGGAACAGCAAGAGAAACAAAGGGAAACAGAGAGAACATGAAAAATAAATGTACTATATGAAAATGAAAGAAATACAGTTAAGGGCTGAATTATACATTCCTCAAAGAAGTGGGGAAATTACCTCACTAGAACTAAAGAAATTCCCCTCATTATCAAAAGGGAGATGATGTGGAGGCTTTTCTATTTAGTTTTGAAAGAACATGCAGGGACCTACAAATTTCTGATGATGCTAGAATGCTTTATTATATCCACAAATATGTAGAGACCTGAGTAAGATTTATGTAGAAATGTGGGATGAAGAAACCTCAGACTATCAGTTATTTAAGGAAAGGGTCTGAATCCATTTTGGTTTAACTGCTAAACGGAGCAGAAAAGCTTTCAGGGAAATAAAAAGTAAGCCTAGTGAAACCTATTCCCATTTAGGATGCAGACTAGACAGAGCTTTGAATAGATGGGTTGAAGGAAGCCAAGCAAAAAACTTTTGAAGAACTGAAAAAAACCTGATAGGCTTAGAACAGTTCTACCGCCAGTTTCCACCTCAGTTAAGATGGTTCCTGAGGGACAAAAACTGTAGATGAAGTCTCCACCTTACTTGATGAAATTGAGGGAGACTTGGGAGGATCACTATTTCCTCCTCCCATTAAGAAAAACAAAGTTTGGAGCCCCTCAGGGAAAGTTGAACCACCAAAAACCATCCCTGCAAGGCAGGACACTCCTGCACCAACTAGAGGAGGAGTGATAAGATGCTTTCACTGTCACCAAAAGGGACACATTAAAACATGTTGCCTGAAATTAGACAAGAATACTAAAATGGCCAATGAACATCCAGCAGACCCTAAACTAGTGGAAGAAGCACCCACAGATAGGCCAGCCAGAGTACGGCAAATCTGGAAAGTACAGGAAGATATTAACAGAGAAGATATAGAATCTGTAGATATAAATGGGGAGGAAATTACAGGTTGGAGGGATGCAGGCACCGAAGTAACTACTACAACCCCATTTAGTAAGAAAGGATCAGTACCTTCCTGGAAAATTGTACAGAATTAAAGGCATATGTGGCCCATAATTCGAAGTGGATTTGGCAGGGCTTCCAATAAAATACAAAAACTACCAAGGGAAATGACAATGGGAGTATGGAAAGGCTTAGATGTTCCCACTCTATTAGGAAATGACTTAGCCAGACAATTAAAAACTGTAAATATTTGGGCCTCAGGGTGGCCATTTGCTCAGGTAGTTCCTGAAAGTGGGGTTGATTGCTTTGCATTGAGGGGTTTCCCTCTTTGGTCAGCCTGGGCTTCCTCCTTTGACCATTCAAGTGGGGCCTTTTAGAGTTCTTTCCCATCATGGTAACTAAGAAGGGCTCTGGTAAGGCAAAGGGCAAACAGCTTGTCCCCAAGGCCCCCAAGGTCCCTCCTAAGTGTCCAATACCTGTGCCCTCATCATTGGATGAGGATGATGGAGATGTGGTACAGTAGAGTATTCCTGAGAGGCTTAAGTCTGAGCATAGGCAGGGGAGATAAGAAGCAAGCTAAGTTTGCATCCAAGACACAGTTTCAGGTGTCAGTGTTAACTCATCTTTCTATTCTAGAAGGCCAGTCTTCCAACCCATCAGGGTCTAGTGGTGGTGGGTGGACCAAGGAGGCTTCTCTTTATCCCTCAGTGCCAGTTAAGGCCTTGCTTTTTGTTGCCAGCAAGCACGGACAAAATATGTAAAGGTGAGTTTGATGATGTCTTCTCTATCAGGGACTGGAGAAGAAAGATAAAGGGGACTTGGATGTCAAAGATAAGGAAAAGTTAAGAAAGTCGAAGGTAGACAGGACTTGGGCCAACTGGCTGCCCAGGTTCTTCATTTATGTGGTCATGATATCCTGGGTGCAACCCTGGAGGAGCATATCTTTACTTCAGTATATGGATATCATTTACAAGGGATACACAGGGTTCATGGGTTCGGCCTGGTTGCAGTACAATGAAGAATTTCATATGCAGGCAGCCATGAACCCAGCCCTCCAGTGGGACCAAATTCACCCACAGCTTTGGCTGCAGGTGATGTCCCCAGCACAGCCTAACATGGGTGACCATTCAGATAGTGGCCATCTAGTGCATTGTTTGGTAGTGGACTTCAGCTCCAATGGCTCCATGGGGCACCTGGTTCAACCTGGCAACTTAGTTGGGAGTTCGGCTCTCAAGGTGTCTGCAACAGGAATACTTGTCAATACAAGCATGAATGCTCCTTATGTGGTAGGTCCCTCTCCTTTCTTAACTATTTCAGGGCCAAGCCTCGGAGGTGACAGAAGAAGCAACATGGTGGGGGCACCCACCAGCCTCTTGGTAAAGGGCCCCAACCCCCTAAAGCTGAAAGCTGTTGAGGCATGGTTGTTCAAGTATCCCAGAAGGAGGAATGTGGTATATTTGTTAAAAAGTTTTCAGGATTCCCTTTCAGACTGCAAGGGCCCCGTTTCAGGCCAGTAACCTTAGTTCAGTTCGGGGGTTAGAACATGCAGTGCAGGAAAAAAATAGGTAAGGAATTGGCAGAGGGCTTGTTTCCCTTCTCTCCAGTCCCCAGTATGTGTGTTTCTCCATTAGGGGTTGTTCCTGGCGATGACTGTTTGATTCACCTTCTGTCTTACCCCTGGGGCAGCTCTGTTATTGATGGCATTCCCAATTACCTGAGTTCTGTGAAGTACACGTTTGATCAAGGGGTCGGGGGGGGGGTATGGGTCTGTGGTCCAGGGATGGAGATGGCAAAATGCAACATCAAGTTGGTCTTTCACCTTCTCCCTATGCACCCTCAAGATTTTGAGTCGCTGGGCTTTTCCTCTGAAGGGCAGTTTTATATTGATAGGACCCTGCCTATTGGGTGTTCCATATCCTGTGCTGCTTTTGAGTGTTTCAGCTCATTCTTGGAATGAGCGGTGAGAGACTGGTCTGGCTTTCAGAATGTTGCACACTATTTGGACAACTTCCTGTTCATGGGCTCAGTAGCTTCTGGACAATGTGCTGTGCTGTTGGCAAGGTTTCTAGATCTGGCAGAGGAGCTGGGATTTCCTCTGGTGCATGAGAAAATGGAGGGGCCAGTCCAGAGGCTAACCTTTTAAAGGGTTGAGTTGGACACAGTTGGACAATTGTTGCATTTGCCTGCTAATAAAGTATTGGACCTTCAAGACAGAGTCGCCTCCTTCCTTACACGGCAGAAGGTGATCTTACTGGAGTTACAGCAGCTAGTTGGGCACCTCAACATTGCGTGTAAAGTTGTTGCCCTGGGGTGGGCCTTTTTGCGTAGGCTCTGTGAAGCTATGGTGGGTTTGCATCTCCCTCACCATAGGACTTGGATTATGGCCAGCATGTGTGCTGACGTTCCAGTCTGGCATGGTTTTGGGGGGGACTTTTAATGGGGTTTCATTCTGGAGGGATGATTTGAAGCTCGAAGCCGAGCTTCAGGTCAACTCTGATGCAGCAGGTTCTATAGGATTCGGGGTCTACTTCCATGGACATTGGTGCCCTGAAGAATGGCCTGCTGATTGGATTGCAGCAGGTATAGAATGGGATCTCACATTCCTTGAGTTTTTTCCCCACCCTGGTGGCCATTTGGTTGTGGAGGTCTGAGCTAGCTGATCACACCATTCACTTTTGGTTTGACAACTTGGCTGCTGTGCACATTGTTAATTCCCTCTCATCCAAGTCTCCAGGAGTTATGAGGTTGGTTAAGGCCTTCACTTTGCTTTGCCTCAGGCTTAACTTTTTGTTCTTCACTTGGCATGGATAATGGGGTGGCTGATGCTCTTTCACACAAACAAATGGAGAGGTGTTGTCAGTTGGCCCCAGAAGCTGACCAACATCCAGTAAGAATCCCCCAGGACCTGTGTGAGGACCATGGGCACATGATAACTTTTCAGGTGGAGGATGCAACATCCATGGTTATCCTGGAGTTGGAGGATCCACTGGGGAGGGCAGAGGATGACAGATACTTAGAGGAGGGCAGGGCCATCATCACATGGCTGAAAATGCAGCCAAGGGTGTGACAGAGCCAGTGCATCCTTGCACAACTGGTGGGGTTGTTGTTGTTCTATGCCACTCATTTAAATTGTGCTCTTCCTGATTCCATGTTACAGCCTTCTCCATGTTTACCAATGTTTCTCAATGGTCACTGGTCCCTAACAGGTTTCACATCAGAGTACTGTCTGTCCTTCCCTGGAATAAAGCCGTTTGGTACAGGGATTGGTTCCAGTGCCTCATTCAACCACTTGACCTGGGGAACCCAGTCTGAATGGGGATGGGTATAGGGGTGCAGCATCCTGACATACCAAAATGGTTTTAATAACTTGGATATTTATATTGTTGTCTTATCTATTGTTTCTTATGTAAGCTGCCCTGAGCCTGCCTCGGCGGGGAGGGTGGGGTAAAAATCAAATAATAAATAAATAAATAAATAAATAAATAAATAAATGTCTATTGGGACATCATGCCAGGTGTGACGGTTGCCACCATGCCATGCAGCTGAGGAAGCCATCAGAGCCTCACAGTCCTGAGTGCATGAAAGTGCTGGCTCACTAAGTACCTGGCTAGTGGAGTGAACACCCTGTGGTAACCTAACTCACAAATAGCTAAGTGGGGTTGATTCCTCCCTAAAAAACGATAGGAGACCAGGCTGGGGTGAGGGGGCTTGCCAATCATGGCAGCTTCTGCAATAAATACCTCAGCCCAGGGCACACCTGAAACAGGCTGACCCCCAGTGTCCAACCACTAAGGAGACCCTGCAAGCTGGGGGCAAGCCTTGGGTGGATGGACCCAGTAAGGCCTATCAAATACCCACAGCCTTCAGTCCACAGTTTGCCCATGCACAACATTGGCACCTCCATGAGCACAGGTGGTTACTGGTGGTGCCATGAAAAAGTGTGCTCCAGATGGCGTTGTCAGAGGCGATGTTCTATTGCATGACACTGGGCACAGGATCCACCCAATCCAACACTGGCTGATGCACCTTGGCAGTACTGACAGGATGTATAGTTGTGGGACGTTAGGATGCTGTGTTTGGGAACTAAATCATTTCAGGCTGTGCATGGTTATCAGTTATAGATGCTGCCTGTGCTAGTTCAAATATGTTCCAGCATATCGCATCCCCATACAACACTGGCATAATAGCTGACTGCCCCTTCAAGATAGTTCCGTCTGCTTCCTGCTCTTTACTTTCTGGGATGCAGCAATCTTCCTGAATACCACTGCTCCCAAAACAGGGCCAGAAGATGATACATTGTGGCTAACTTTGGCAGGTCCACTGCTGTGAGCACTCTGTGGAAGCTTCCTGAGGCAGCTACCTCACTAGTTAGCTAAAGAGGGTTGGTCCTGGTTTTAAAAAGTATGGAAGACCTGGCAAGCTGATGCATGCTATTTCCCCAAAATTAGAAGTTGCCTACTGTCCTGGCCACTTTTTAAAAAGTTCCCTGATACTTCTCCAGTCCCCCCCCCAAAGGATGGCCCAATCCCAAAACCGATGCCACACATTTAATTGCAAAAGCACTTGACTGAACATGTGCATAATCAGTCTAGGCGCGAGAGAACGGCTGAGATGGCAGCAGCCTACAAAGGCATTCTGTGGCCCAACAAGGAGGTGGGATGCATGTTGCAGGCAGTCCATGGCCTCAAGGCAGGTGAGAGGATCATGGCTTCCACCCACATGGACACAATCTCCATATTTGAGAGGGTGGCAGAAATCCTCAAAACCAGTGCTGTGCAAAATTTAAGAGAGAGAAGGCAGCATTCTTCAAGGCACTCAAGGATTGCCAGGAGATCCCTCTGGAATGTGGTCACTCACCCCACTTTACTCTCCTATGGAGACTGTGGGAGCAGGGAGGGAGGCCAGGTTGGAGAGAGGAACACCCTTATAGTAATTTGTCTGTACCTTAACCCAATGATAACAGTGCTCCTGTTAGCTTTCCTGGTATACATTACCCTCCATCCCCATCTCAAGGTCATCCACATCCCAAAAGAAGGAGGGCAGCTACAACTGCCTCCAGTGACCAAGAGGCTTCATCCCCAGCCAGCGAGGGTCAGGGATCCCAACCCCGAGGTGAGTGCATGATTGCTGTCGAGAGAAATCCCAAGGCGAGCATGTCATGATGTTTTGATCCCTAGGTGAGTATCTGAGAGGTTCATGCTCTCATCCCACTTATTGACCTGGGGTGGGTATGCCAACCAATCTGTCCTGCTGCCTCTCCCATAGGCCAAGAGTTCCCCACTGCTCCTGCAAGTGGGGGAAGGTTGCATGTAAAGTTATGTGGCATGACATGGCCTTGCCACTGGCACACATCATGGGACAAGACATTGCGCAGTGAACTGGACAATGCAGTCAACCCTGGGGATACCCATAATGGGATGGAGCCTCAGATGGTAATCTACTGTTTCACACAAACACACCCCAGCAGCTCTGGTTGTGAGCAGCCCACAGGAGTCTCTGGACCCAGCAGACCCAGAGCACAGAGATAAGTGGGCAAGTGTGACTAGGTGGTGCCACAAACTGTTAGAAGAAGAGAAGAAGAGATTGGATTTATACCTCGCCCTTCACTTGGAGTCTCAGAGTGGCTTACAAACTCCCTTCCCTTCCCCTCCCCACAACAGACACCCTGTGAGGTAGGTGGGGCTGAGAGAACTCTAACACAGACTGCTCTTTCAGGAACAGCTGTGCCAGAGGTTGTGACTGACCCAAGGTCACATCAGCAGGTGCAAGTGGAGGAGTGGGGAATCAAACCTGGGGGGACTAGTTGTTACCACCAATGGCCTGCCTTGTTGTTTGGGGAATTTAGCTATATGGCAGGATAGGCCAGAGGGGTACAGGAATCGCACACCACTTGTATACTGAGGTCCGGCACAGTAGGAAAACTCCAGATTTGAAGAGTAAATTAAATAGTTTGTATTAAAGTATTTCCCTAACTACAAGCACTCTAAACATTCAAAAGAGCAAGCAATACAGAACTAAGAAAGCAGAGGTCATTGATAGTGAAACGAGAGGTCAGTTACTGGGTAATATTACCTGTCCAGATGTGCAGAGAAAGAGAGAAAATGGGGTACGTGCGTGGATGGATATAGACTTTGGAAAACAATGCTGACTAATGGGAGGTCTTGAGGGGCCTGCCTCAGGTGAGGACAAAAGATTACCTGGGCCAATCCTGGGTCCCAGGGGGTGCGGCATCAGGAGGAGCCAGACCTGTATGTAACCAATAACATTCCAGAGGGGCAGGGGCAAGCTTAACAATGCCCTTGATTAAATTAGCCAGGTGCTGGGTGGCTAGTTGAATAGGTTTTCTGACCATTAATGGTCCAGTCAGGGTAGTTTGAAAAGGTTCCCAAGTACAGACAAAAGGTGGGGGATGAGTCCCTGATTAGCATCAGGAAGCATCGGTAAACATTTCAATTGGTTTATTTAAGCTTGGAGACAAAGAATACAAAAGGGCTAGGTGAAGTTCTGGAGACAGAAAGGGCTATGTGCCAGGTGGCAACTGAATAGCCTTTAGAAATGCAGATACCTACCTGGCTGAACCCATTGTTTCATATCCATATCTCTCCTGGGGTGGGGGAAGACTGGAGGGTTTTTTCCCCTCTCGGAGGGCTGCCTTTTATGCCACCTGAAAATGGAGACCCTTTTGCAAGTTTTTTGCCTTCCTTGGTCTGGGTTTGTGGGTCTCTGGCTCAGGTTAGAAAGTGGGGTACCACTGTTGTTGGGGCTACCGTAGTGTAAAGGCAGCACCTCTGGGCTACATGTTTTGGTCTCATGTTCTATAAGTTGAAGTGGCCCACATTACGGAGAGAGCTCATTCCCTCCCCTCATCCTGTCAGCATTTGTGGGAGATCCTGGGGGAATCAATTGTCAACTGGTGAGAAGAGCAAAGACAGTATCTGTGTTCACTGGAATGAAGCAACCATCTTCTGAGGAAAGTTTTGGCAGGCACCGCTTCTGTGGGCGGAACTCAGGCAAAGCAGCAAGTGGATAAGGACAGCTTCTGAGTGACACATCATGGAGCCAACTGATTTAGGAGCATGTGGAATGTTCAGAAAGTGCCAATTATATATAAGGAGAGATTTATATATATAAATACATTCCTTATTAGCATTCAGTCCTGACCTGGATAGCCCACGCTAGACTGATCTTGTCAGATCTCAGAAGTTAAGCAGGGTCAGCCTTGGCCAGTATAAGAATGGGAGGTCACAACTTGGAGGCGGGCCTCATCTTGCCATGAAAACACCTCCAGGGTCAGCATGTCAGATGTGACTTGATATTTTAGAAAATAACATTAATTCATTTCCTGCAAGAGTAAGCATTTCTTTAATATTTTAAACAAAGATACAAAATTGGTTTAATTAGGGAGAGGAAAGGGCAGATACATTTAAAGGCAATCACGGAAGCAATGGAGGAGGATATAGGAAAGCTAGAAAATAATGGGTGGAATGTTTGAACATTCTTCAAAATTGTATAATTTGCAATAAACTATATCTAATGAAAAACCTCCTTTTAGTGGAGTTGTCAAGTTTCTCCATCAGTATGGCATCATAGGAAAACCATGATGCAATGGAAATGGTGCAGATAGACAGCAGATAGCTCCCTAAAACTTTGGGAGATACTTCGTTGAGAGGAATGGTATGGTTGCTGAACACTGGTTCTATACAAATATTTCCCATGCAGGAAAGCTATACCACCTTGATAGTTCCCCTTTAAATAAGTACACCAAAGCCTTACCCTTTCTTCTTGTTTGTGTTTTAAAGTCAGCACCTGCAGGAGAGTCCCTCTAACACTTTCTGTCGATTCCTATAAAGCTGATGGTAGAAGTAAACTGCATGTAATCTATGAGACCTCATTTGATAAAATGTCAAGGAGCTCACTGGCTTCTCAGAAGTTATTGTCCTATGGGGGGAGGGGGTCAAAGGAAGTACTTTCCCTATCCCTCAGCCTTTCATCACATAGGAAAGATTCTTTGAGTTTCATTCTCATGACTATATTAATACATAATGTGTGAAATCCTCCCAGAAGTTTGGGTGGTTTTTTTTTACTAATCTATCCAAAATTCTTTCAGTTATCTTCAAAATGTCTACAGATGTCTACAGAAGCCTGCTCCTCTATGCTGCATTTGAAATTTTGCTTCGGGCCATTCTACTCTTTAGGTACAGAGAAGAGTAAGAATTTGGAATAGATATCAGCTGACAGAAGAGATTTCTGTTTCCTTCCTCCCAATTAATCCTCAAACATCTCCTGAATGCTACTTCTTGGAGACAGGGAACACTGAGGGTTAGCATTAGGAGGGAGCCAGAAGTCTAGAGGTGATGATTGACAAAAATTGCCCCCACTCTTTTCAGTGGAAATCCTCTGAGATATCCAACTCCTCTGTGTGGATTCTACCATCAAATCTGCCACTCTTCCCAGCAAAGTTTGAAGCCTTCCTTGAACAATACAGCCACTTAAAATGGAAGGAATTTTCTTAAGCTGGAGGAAGGCTCCTTGGGCTGCGGGAGCTTACTTCAGCCTAAAGTTTGATCCATCCCACAGCAATCCAAAATGTTCTTTCTTTTTCACATAATTGGACGCGACCGATTTATACCAATTAATCAACATTTTGCTCTGAATCAGGACTCCAGGTTTAAGAAGATATTCTTCTTAACCATACCCAGAATCCCTTCTTCTTCAACAAAAATTCCATCAATATTCTCATCTTTCCACAAACATTGTTGATGAAGCCAGGTTGGTAAGAAGCATGAATAACGGGCAAGTACACAAAGGAAGAATAAGAATATGACAATCTACTGTACAAAAGGGTCTCATCATATTTCTCTCACATTGCTTCTAGATAATCCGAAGCAGAGTTTGCATTTCAAGGGCTAAGATACTGAGAAAAAGGGAGAGGGGTATAGGGAGGCTTCATACACTATCTTAGACTTGATTCTCACCAACAGAGAAGATCTGGTTGACAAGGTGAAAGTAGTGGGCACCCTGGATAGTAATAGTAATGGACCCTGTAATTTTGGAATTTACAGTCTTGGGGAAGGGAAAAGCTGTACGTCGTCAGACATTTAGGTCAGACTTCAGGTCAGGTCAGGCATTTAGGTTGGACAAACTTTGACAAGCTTAAAATTATGCTGGGTAGGATCCCATGGTCAGAAATTTTCAAGGAGAAGGGAGTTCAAGATGGGTTGGAGCTTTTCAAAAGTGGAATATTGAAGGAATAATCACAAGATTCCTATGAGAAGGGAAAATGGAAGGAGCCTAAAGAAGCCAAGGTGGCTCCATGAACAGCTTTCTAAAACCTTGAGAAATAAAAAATACTCCTGTAGGAAATGGACCTGAGCTTTATAACCAAGGATGAATATGAACAAATAACCAGTGCTTGTAGAAAGAGTTAGGAAAACTAAAGCTGAAACTCAGTATGAGCTTAGGCTAGTGAGACATGTTAAAAACAACAAAATAGGGTTCTTATGTTCAAAGTAAGAAAAAGAGCAAGGCCACAGTAAGTCCATTGTGAGAACAGGAAAGTGAAATTGTAACAGGTGAAAAGAGGGAAAAACTGCTCAATTCTTACTTTTCCTCAGTACACATGATGGGGGAAGGGAGTTGCAGCCTAGGATCAGCATAGAGGTAGTACACAAACACATAGATTCTTTAAATGATACTAAGTCCTCAGGGTCAGATGAACTATATCCAAAGGTACTAAAATAACTTGTGGAAGTAATTTCTGAGCCTCTGGCTATTATTTTTGAGAATTCTTGGAGAACAGGTAAGGTGCCAGAAGATTGGAGGTGGACAAATGCCAGTCCATGAGCATTTAGAAATGATGGCTATGATTACTAAGAGCCAGCATGGGTTTCTCAAAAACAAGTCATTTCAGACTAACCTTATCTCTTTTTTTGAGGTAGTTACTACATTGCTGGATCAGGAGAATGCTGTAGACATAGTTTATCTTTATTTCAGTAAGGCTTTTGATAAGATTACACATCATGTTCTTGTTGACATGTTGGTAAAATGTGGTTTGGACCCTATTAATGTTAGGTGGATCTGTAACTGGTTGACAGATTACACCCAAAGAGTGCTTATTAATGGTTCTTCATCCTCTTGGAGAGGAGTGACAAGTGGAGTGCCTCAAGGATCTGTCTTGGGACCTGTTTTGTTCAACATCTTTATAAATGATTTGGAAGAAGTAATAGAGGTGAAGGCAACGCCCTCAGGGCTCTAAGGTTCTTGTGTGGCTAGCCAATTGAAGTAACACAGTGAGACAATATCCAGGCAGCAAGAGTGCTTGTTAATGGTTCTTCATCCTCTTGGAGAGGAGTGACAAGTGGAGTGCCTCAAGGATCTGTCTTGGGACCTGTTTTGTTCAACATCTTTATAAAGGATTTGGAAGAAGTAATAGAGGTGAAGGCAATGCCCTCAGGGTTCTAAGGTTCTTGTGTGGCTAGCCAGTTGAAGTAACACAGTGAGACAATATCCAGGCAGCAAGAGGGTAAAAAAAAAAATAAGGGACAACATGCAGCCAAAGGTTTAACTCAGATGTCCACTGAGCACCAGTAGTGTTCCAATTTTTATACTCTTGGTTCTCCTCCCAGTTTTACATCATCCTTGACATCATTTGCAATGTGTATTTTTATTTTCTTTGTCTCTACCATTCATTAATCTTACTTTTGACAAACAAGAAGTTTCTGGCTTTCTTTCAATTTTTCCTGTCCTTCCATCCATAGGTGTCTTGCCAAAACCTCCTTATTAAAAGTGAAATATGGTATTTTCCTGGAAAAAGAACTTTCTGGTGGCTGTTTTTCCAGTTTTTCCCATCTCTAAAAATTTCCTGGCTTAAATTCATATTATAAGCAAAAAGTAACTTTCTCTGTTATTAATATATTGTTTTTCTATTAACACATGCATATATCTAATATACAAATGCTTGTTTATAAAGTATTCTAACAAAATGTATATTAAAATTTAATAATTCCATTTTAGCAAAATCAAACTTCTTACTTCTAATGGCCACTAGAGTGCTCTATCTGTATAGAAAATATAAATTCTGCTACTTCTAATTAAAACTAGACTGTCAATGCCTTATGAGCAGTGTTCCTTCTAAGCTGATTTAGTGTGAGCTAGCCCAGTTCTTTAGCCTCCAGCTCACTGATTTTTGTCTTAGCTCAGGAAGGATGGCTCCAGAGCAAACTAATTTATGCAGCAGCCAAATCGCTCACTCACAGCTTTAATGCCAGTAGCTCACAAAGTATAATTTTTGCTCACAAGACTCCACAGCTTAGAGGGAGCATTGCTTATGAGTTATTCCTCATTAAAATGCTCTCACTTGATACTGGTATCTCTATTAATGAACATCTGTTCTTTAATTTCTGTTGGAAACATCTTGGCTATTTTTCAATCTTGCTTATAATAGAGATTACCTTTGCTTGTTAAAACAATGCTTATTATAGCAGTTTAAATTTAAATCCTTGTTTCACAGCTGTATATCAATAAATCTGTCATTGCTGTTGTTGTTGTTCAGTCGCACAGTCGAGTCTGACTCTTCGCGACCCCATGGACCAGATCACACCAGGCCGTCCTGTCTTCCACCGTCCTCTGAAGTTTGCTCAATTTCATGTTCATTGCATCGATGACACTGTCTAACTATCTCATCCTTTGCTGTCCCCTTCTTCTTTGACCTTCAATCTTTCCCAGCATCAGGGTCTTCTCCAGTGAGTGCTCCCTTCTCATTTGGTGGCCAAAGTATTTGAGCTTCAACTTCAGTATCTGGCCTTTCAGGGAACAGTCAAGGTTGATTTCTTTTAGGATTGACTGATTTGATCTCCTTGCAATCCAAGGGACTCTCGAGAGTCTTCTCCAGCACCATAGTTCAAAAGAATTTATTATTTGGCACTCAGCCTTTCTTATAGTCCAACTCTCACAGCCATACATTACTACTGGGAATACCATTGCTTTGACCATGTGGACTTTTGTTGGCAGGGTGATGTCTCTACTTTTTATCATGCTGTTTAGGTTTGCCATCGCTTTCCTCCCCAGGAGCAGGCATCTTTTAATTTCATGGCTACAGTCACCATCTGCAGTGATCTTGGGCTAATAAACAAATCTTCCTATTAGAAAAATAAGAGATAGATTTCCTTTAGTAAAGAATTTAGCTAACTTTCTTTTCCACAAACATTTAGAAATATAAAGATCCATACAATCTTTAAACAACAGTTATTTTCAGCTATAAATAAAACATTAAAAGCTTTAATTAACTTTTGGAAGTATTCAACAAAAAGGAAAGGGGTTTGCTAAACTCAAATCTCTGTTGCAGATATTTCAGCTGTATCTCTGCTCAATACATCTTAGCAGCCTCATCTTGACATCTCATTAAAAATAAAGCTTCTCTCAACTAATTATCAAATTCCTCTTACTGGGCTTCTTACCAGCTCATTAACTGTGATAGAAAGCAGACCTGTTATACCTTCTTGCTAACCTATTCGAGGGAGCCTCAAACGCTTTTTCTCAAAAATATTGGCATCCATGGAATAAATAATCAATAGACTTACCATTCAAACCTCCAAGCTCCCTCTACAGGGAGAATGCTTATTAAATTTGCAGATGATACTAAATTGGGAGGGGTAGCAAATATGATAGAAGACAGAGTCAAGATACAGAATGATCTTGACAGACTGGAAAACTAGGCTAAAACAAATAAAATTAATTTTAACAGGGATAAATGTAAACTGCATTTAGGTAGGTCCCCTGTGTCCCAGGAACAGCATGGGGGGGTCAGGCTGCTTTGGGGAGAGGATAAGTTGTAGGTCATGGGCAGAAATCCTTGTGCCAGCGGAAAAGCTCTATTGGATCCAGCCCAAAGACTTCAGTTCTCCCTGCTATATTGTTTTTAAAAGGCTTGGGCTTCAAACTTGAGGGAATGAAGTCCTGTGTAGTTAGAGCCCAAACTGATGATCATGTATCACTGCAGCAAGCCAGGGATTCTTTGTGAAATATTGTTTTCTTATCTCATTGAGTAATCCCTTCAAGTTCTTCACCTCTTTATGTTATTAAAATATAGCAAACAATAGTATTTTGAATTTGGGGCATCTGGTTCTTTGCAGGAGAGGCACAGCAGGGTGTGCCCCCCCCCCCGTGTTCTCCCTCTAAAAAATAAAATCTCTGAATCTAATGATTTAGTGCTTGTAATTCCTACTAAAGTCTTTAGGAGCATTAGAGAACAAAAATGTGTAAGCAAGAATTCTTTAAACATAAGTCACACTTCTTTCAGGACCATGGAATGTCACAGTATGGAAGAAGGCCTTCATTATAATTTTCTCTCCATATTCATTTGCTGCATTTTTGTTGGTATTTAATTGAAAATGTGTGGGGAAAGTGCATAATCAGCATAGGGGGCTGACTCAACAAAGCTTCCAGAAGATGGGAAATGGCAAGCATTAGTCTGGTGTTTGTACTAAGCCATATCACCTAAAGAGAAAGGTGGAATGAATGGCAATATTTGAGTACTCAAGGAACTTATATGAGGATGCATCCTAATAACCTAGTGTGTATCTGCCTACTTTTATTTTTCAGTGCAGAGTTCACCAGCCATAAATTACCCATAATAACCTTTCTAGCGCAGATTGCAAAAGCATGCTAAAAACAACCTCTGCTCAACACCGGGCATTCAGACCAACTATTTGCCATATGCATGATGTGATTTAAGTTTTAGAGTGGTTCGAGGTCAGGGTGGTCATCTGCAAAGGGTCTGGACGACTGAAGGAGTATTATGGGTTGGGGAAGCTCTAACCATAGTTCTAGTTGGAGTTCCTCTGCCTAGTGCATGTTCTACATTTGGAAATCAGATAGGGAATGTTGTTTTCTTGTATATGCTTCTACCTCTACCGCTTTCAGACTTGCAAAAGTAAGTTGCAAGGGATACATTAAAACTAACATATAGCCTGACCTTGAGAAAAAAGGTTGATTCCATCTCCTGTTTCATTTTTAGAAAGAGGGTTGCAGATGTGAGTGTCTTGTTTTAACTGAACCCACTGACCTGTCACTATTAATTTCTGACACTATGCATCTTGGTAAGTGAGGGACAATGCCACTTTC
This sequence comes from Gekko gecko, assembly GCA_029375565.1. NCBI lineage: Eukaryota > Metazoa > Chordata > Lepidosauria > Squamata > Gekkonidae > Gekko > Gekko gecko. Next base: position 77,340,755 of record JAPDNY010000003.1, on the reverse strand, counting down.
TCAGCAATATATCACACGCCGTATTGGGCTGTTCTGCCTCTTCCATCAGAGCTGTTAATGCAAACTTTCCTTTGGAAGGTTAGCAGTTCCCAGCAGGCATGAAATACTGAAGTCCACTTGGATATTTTATTTTATTTTTTTCTTTTTCATCTTGCTTGATGAAAAAAGGAGATAATGGAAAAAGTCAAAACCAAAACTACCATCAGCAGTTCATACTGTATTAAAGTACCATGGAGAAATAGACATGCTGTGGGGAAAAAACCCTTGAACTACAGGAAAATACAGTGGCACACAGATACATACACTGGTTTATTCAGTCAATGTCTTTAAATAATTCCACAGGATATTTTGAACATCTGAACATTGTCACTGTTAAAACAGAAAAAGGGAAGGAAAAGGAGACTGAAACCCCAGATGGCAAAAGAAATCACACAATGTAGGATTAATGTGTGGAATTCACTGCCATATAGTGTGGTGATGACCACTAACTAGAGCCCTATGCAGATGACATCATGCACATTACAATTAGAAGTCACAGCTTAACTTTTTCTAGATTGTGGCCCAAAACACCATTTCAGATAATGTACTAAAAAAAGAAAACATTATTCAGATGCTCAAATATTTCTGTAAAGCCAAGAGCAATCAATATGACCAGAATATTCTTTCCTTTCCAGTATCCTATGTGTAAATCATCAAAAAATCAGCACAGTATCTTGAGTTGCTCACAGAGAAATCCTAAGGAAACCTTCCTGGGAGTAAACCCAACTAAATACACCTTGGTAGGGTTCTGGTGAGACTTTCTTAGGATTGTTTTCTAAATGTACTTTTAAAAATACTGTAGGTAAAGAAAACAATGGCCCCGGTCAGACATGCCAGGTAATGCGCGGGGGGGGGGAGGCTATTTGTAGCACGGTAATTTGACCCGCCACTGCGTGATCCATCCTATGCAACAGCAGGTGAAGTGGAGTAGTTACCGTGCAGCCTGCTCCCTTGAGGGCTCAGCGACACCAGCCTGCTTCCTCAAGGGCTCAATGACATCACCGGAGCGCACTGGGGTGATCACCCCAGGAACTCTGTCCTCAGCCGTCACACAGTCACTTGATACTGCAGTTTCCCTAGTGTTTTTTAAGTGTGCTTCTTTGTCTACCTCCTACGGATCTCTGACGGGTGCAGGACGCTGGCCAGATGTGCCAGTGTGAACGAGCCCATAAAATCCACCTGCCACTCATTGGACTCCCGAGGTAACTATCGCGTGTGATCGCAGCCAATACTTCCCAAGCTCCTGATCATCCACTGTTTTGATGCTGTCAGTTTCCTCCTTGAAGTGTTTTGAAAAGAAAAGGGGATACCTTTAAAAACTCTGGTTGCCCAATATAGAATTCTAGCTATCAAAGCTTAGAAATGATGCAGCCTCCAGGTCAAATCATTTGTCTTGTTTGGAAGCAGTCCACCAAAGGGGAATGCATCTGGGAGCTAGCAATGTTTCTCCCCATTTTATTTTTGTTTATTGTTAACTCCTTTTGTATTTCTCATGGTTATTACTACCTCTCTTTGAATTCATTTTTGTTTTTGTTGGTTTTATCGGGAGATACTTGCGCTAGGTAACTTTTTTTGGTTTCCTATCCAAATGTGATACAATTAAAAGGAATGATGCTACTCACCAAATACCCAACAATGCTCTCTCAGTTTCAAGACAATTGCAATGCAATCCTATGAAGAAATATGTCAATCATACCTTTTAGTGATTGCAAGAATTTTAATTGCAAAAAAAAAAAAGAAAAATGGAGAGAATGATCAAGCCCTACACTTCAAATGTGGCAAAATAAACTACAGGACCACTTTATTTTAAGAAAGATTACGTGTCAAGCTATCATGCCCAAACTGTTTAACTACCAAAAACCATTTCACACTCTTTGGTTTCCTGTAGTGGCATATTTGGCAGAAGGGAAGATAATCCCTAATAATCCATATTATCGAGACCTGTTATTTTTCTGAAAAGTTAAGCAATGTCTAAAACACTATAATGTAACAAATAAGAGCTATGTAAATTTTGAATGGAAAAGACTGAGTTGCATATACGTGTGTATTAACAGAAATAATTAAAATGGTAGAAAAAAAGAATTATGTCAATCTAAATCCACGTGTGTGGGGGGGATATAGGCTGGAGCAGTTCTGCATAGGAACTCAATATTAAAGATGAACCACATTTCCAGCTTTAGGTTTTCTATAACCCTCACTCCATACAGACAGATGAGAAACCCCCATATGTGTGTGAGTATCTAAACAACAGAATCTTCATCTCCATCGTAATTGTTATTTCAGTAAGTTATGGCCTTCATCTAGGGCCTTTCCCTAGATGAAGCTGAACACCTCAATAACCATTCCTGTTGCCATGTCTGACGTGTTCATAGGAATGTACAACCAAGGGTAGAGCACAATTAGGTTGCCATTAAGAAAAGACCCTTTATATATTTTATACAAAAAGTCAAGCAGTAAAAAAGAATATAATGCCTTTATGGCTCTTGTGTTTTGAAATGTGTATGAGCTTCAGTGGAGGATAGATGATTTGGAGATTTTATTTGAATAATGTCAGATTTAGTTTAGCAAGTAGGGTGTATATCAGCGCATGCCTGGGAACACTTGCAATGAGGAATTTCATCTGCTGTTCTTTGTGTTGCATAACAACTAGATTCCATAAATCACCACCAAGTTAATGACAGAATTATCCTGATACCTTTGATACCAGAGCATACAGACATCCATAAGGAAGCCCCCATGTTTCAGTGAAATTAGGATAATGCTCCAGGGAAATTCCACTCTTCTTGAAAGCAGCCTGAATAAGTCCAAAAGGCAGTTTTCAGCATGGCAAAAGGGAAGCAGCTACCAGGGAAGTAAGTGAATTGACTAACTAAAAAAATACAAACAATATATCTGATTCTATATTCCACATGCTTTATTTCTGGAAACCTCCCTGTTCCCATAATGAGGTGCTATTATCAAATTCTGGACCTTCGTATACATATGCAGTGGTCCCTAATTTAATTTTGCCTGTGTGTTTGTGTGTGTGTGTGCAGGGCCAGCCCATCACAGACAATTTTTAGGCAGTGGCCTCAAGAGGCCCCTTAAGAGGGGGTGCCCCCTGGCTTGCTGCCCCACCCCTCCCTTGCCTAAACAGAGAGATGCTTCCCACCAGGCACAACCCAGCAGCAGAGGCCAGGTCTAACCCCTCCCAGATCACCCTGCAAGTCGCTCTGCACTGCACCACGGGGTAAGTCAGTCCAAACCTCTCTGGGGCTAAAGTGCAGCCATGATCCTGCCCTCCCCCAGTCTGGTGATTGGGGGCCACCAGCACACACACCCTTCCGCTCACCCTTTGCCTCCTTCGCCCCCCTTCCCCCGATTAGCAAACCAAGCATCGCAGAACTTTTAAGCTTCCTCCTGCTGCTGCTGCTGCAAGAAGTGCTCCTCGGTGCCTGTTTACTCAGAAGGAGTGAGCCCCACTGACGTCAATGGGACTGGCTCCAAAGGTGAAGCAGCATGCCTGGAATATTGCAGCAGGTCAGATTTTAATTTGGGGTGGTATTTTGCAGATTGCAGCCTGCCTCGGAGCAGGGCCCAGGGACCCTGGTGAACCACACTCTGTGGAGCAGAAAAGAGCCCGGGGAGGACCCCTCCCCCAGCAAAGCAAGGTGGCTGGGAGTTTTGAACACTCTGCAAGGAATTGCAATTGCCGCCACAGGGCATGCAAAGATGTGTGTGTGTGTGGGGTCCCGCAGTGCCATCAGGAGCAGCCTGGAACTGTCCCTGCCTGTGGCCGCCGATGGGGCTACTTCGCTTCGCAATTGCATGGGCACACAGGGGGCGGGGGTAGCCTCGCCTAGTGTGCAAAAAACCCAACAACCTGGAGCCAGCCCTCTGTGTGTGTGTGCTCTTAATATGCAAGATGGACTCTCCAAATGTTGGGTGTCACTCATGTGTAGGCCATTTGGGTAACACCTTGTGTATGTTATTAAATACCAGAGGCAGAACTTCCATATTACCTCACATCACTTGAGGCACAATGCTTTTCACCTTGCACATTCAGCTTTGAATTATCAACATTTAACTGATTGGAAATAAAATGACCCAAATGTCTGAACTCACCCTAAGGGAGTGACAAACAATCTTGGCAAGAAACTGCTTAGAAACCCCGGTGCATATTTTATAGAATCAGTGTAGAGTAGTGGTTACAGCATTAGACTGTGATCTGAAAGACCAAGGTTCAAATGACCACACTGTCAAGGGACTTATTTGGCAACCTTGGACCAGTCACAGATGCTCAGCTTAACCTGAATCAAGGGTTCTTATGGGCAAAAAATTAGAAAAGGAGACTCATGTATGCTGTCTTTTTTATTTCATTTATTTGGTGTAGTGGTTAAGTGCATGGACTCTAATCTGGGAGAACCAGGTTTGATTCCCTACTCCTCCACTTGCACCTGCTGGATGACCTTGGGCAAGCCATAGTTCTGGCACAGCTGTCCTTGAAAAAGAGTGGTTTCTGTCAGAGCTCTCTCAGCCCCACCTACCTCACAGGGTGTCTGTTGTGGGGAGGGGAAGGGAAAGAAGTTTGTAAACCACTCTGAGACTCCCTTGGGTAGTGAAGGGCGGGGCATAAATCCAATCTCTTCTTCTTCTTTATTTATTTTTTTTAAAACTAGCTGGGAGATCATTGGGGATTTAAAATTTACACCATACTAGATGATGCAAAATTCAGATAGAGTATTTTGGAATGTGAATATAGTTATGGACAGAGGTAATATCTCATATTACTTGCTGATAGTTTTCCATGAGTTTGAAAAACTGGAAATTAAATCAACAGTTTCCCATGCAATTACTATGCTACCACAGGAGCTCATCTTTCACACAAGTGGCTGAATGTTAGATCCAATTCTATTCATGCAAAAAAGGATTGTGCTGCAATATTTTTTTCCTGAACGCTGGGAAAACAGCACACTGCACAATAAATCTTTAACATCTTGAAAACGTAACTTGGGCTTTGGCAAACTCCCCAATGCTTTGCGTCATTTCCCCCCAAATGCTGCATTCATTAGAAAGAGGACCAAAACAAATGGGCGAGAAAATGAAGCAGCCTTGCTCGGCGTTACATATATATTTTTTCTTCATGCCACATTTGGAATGGCAGCAACTGATTGCTTTGCCTTTCGAGGCAGGTGGTCTCTGGAGAGAGCAAAGAAAGGAGACTGGGGTTTTCGAGAAGAGCAGCAAGATTGCAATCGTTCACTCTCGCTGTTCCCTTACCAGAATGTCACTGTAAGCAAGAAAGAACAACAACAAAAAAGGAAAAGAAATTGAGCTTGGAGCTGGAGCACTCATCTTATCTTTCAGATACGGCTTGCAGTTATCTCTCCTGACACACCTGCTCTGTATATATGCCTCTTCTCACCACAGGCTTTGCTTTCTGCCTGCCTTCATTATGCCAGTGAAATATCTTTCCTCCTCTGTGTACAGCCCGCTGTTGCTTCAGATGTTCCAGAGGCTAAATTAGCCAAGTTGTTTGTATTACTGTCCTGAGGGCAACCCAGCTCTCAGACTAATAAGACATATTTCTTTTGCCAGGTCTTTGTACTCCAACCATGCTGGAGAACAATGTATGTGTCTAAATTGTAGTGATATATTTGGGGGGGGGGCATAATAACACAGAAGCAAAATGAATTCCATTTGGAATTTTCCATTTTGACAAATCACTGCCGGTGGTTCTGGCCTGTGATGCTTCCCCCTACGGCATGGGTGCAGTGTTGGCCCACTGTTTCCTGGGCGGGCAGGAGGTGCCCTTCACATATTACTCCCGACGCATCGAATGCTATTGGTGATAGAGCGGAACTATGCCCAGATGGACTGTGAGGGCCTGACTATCATGGTGGGCGTAAAAAAGTTGCCTGATTTTGTCTACAGCCAGCCTTTCACCATCGCCATGGACCATCGCCCTCTTCTCAGCCTCTTTGCCGTGTACAAGCAGATGCCACAGGCCCTCTCCCTGTGAGTCCTCCAGTGGTCCATTTTCCTGTCCGGTGGTCCATTTTTCTGTCCGGCTATAACTACACCCTTGAGCACCGCCCCAGGAAGGCTATGGGTCACACTGATGCCCTTTACTGCCTGCCCCTGATGTCCATTGACTCTGACCCGGCTCCTGCACACCACGTCCTCCAGGTTGAGGACCTCCCCGACTCTCCTCTCCGGGCCAGGGACATTGCCCACCATTTGGCCAGGGACCTTGCCATCTCCTGAGTTCTGGCCCAGACTTCACAGCTTTCACAGCTTGCCGGGATAAGTTGTCCACCCAGAAGGGATGCCTACTGTGGGGGGGGGCTGGGTGGTAGTCCGCAGCACCCTGTAGCACCAAGTTATGATGGCCCTTACACGAAGCTCATCCTGGGATAGTCCACATGAAGGTCCTGGCCAGGAGCTATGTGTGGTGGCCAGGGATCAATGCAGAGGTGGAGGATTGGGTGAGGCACTGTCAAACGTGCCAAGCCATCTGGCCTAATCTGCCACCCAAGCCTGGGAGTCTATCTGGATGCTGTGGTCAAGGCTCCTAATCAATTTCTCCTGGCCATTCCATGGACTGCTGTTCCTGGTCACAGTGGACTCCTATTCAAAGTGGCTGGAGATTAGTCCAGTCTCTGCTACCTCCTCCTGGGCCATGATCCAGGCACTTCACAAGATCTTTGTGACCCATGGGCTGCCCGACAACATCATCTCAGACAACGGGATGACATTCACAGTGGTGGAATTCCAGGAGTTCCTGCACAGCAACCTGATCCGCCACGTGAGGTCTGCTCTGTTCCATCCCACTACCAATGGCCATGCAGAGCAGATGGTGCGGACTGCCAAGGAAGCCCTCAGCCGCCTAACGGAGGGGGACTGGGAGTTCTGCCTGGCCCATTTCCTATTGGCGCAATGGACAACTCCTAATCCAGACACCGGACCAGGGGTCTTTTGGGGGGAGCGCACCGGAGCGAAGCTCCGGGAGCTCAGGAGCCAAGCCCCGCCCCCAGCCAGCGTCCCGGAGAGTCTTCCAGGCAGCCGAATGTCAATTTCAGCTCCATTATATCCTATGGGCCATTGAAGTCAATGGTGAAAACATAGGGTATATTCTGGGAGCTGGAGGGAAGGGGTTTGAGGGAGAGGCTCCAAACTCACAGGATAGCTGATGGAGCCTCTCCCCAAGATACCCACCAAGTTTCAAAAACATTGGATCAGGGGTCCAATTCTATGGGCCCCCAAACAGGTTGCCCCTATTCCCTCCATTGTTCTCTATGGTGGGAAAAAAGTAAGTTTTTTTCCCACTATAGAGAACAATGGAGGAATAGGGGCAACCTGTTTGGGGTCCCATGGAATTGGACCCCCTGGTCCAATCTTCTTGAAACTTGGTGGGTATCTTGGGGAGAGGCTCCATCAGCTACCCTGTGAGTTTGGGGCCTCAAACCCCCTCCTCCAGCCCCCAGAATATACCCTATGTTTTCACCATTGACTTCAATGGCCCATAGGATATAATGGGGCCGAATTGCCGCCAAATTTCTTTCATTCCCTCTTTTCCTTCTCTCTTTTTCCTCTTTCCCTCATTTTTCTCTTCTCTCTTTCTTTCTTTCTTTCTTTCCCATCTTCTTCTCTTCTCTTTTTTCCTCCTTTCCCTGTTTCCCTCCCCTTTCCTTCTCTTTCCTTCCCTCTTTCCTCCTTCTGTGGCCCAACTCTCATGAGAAGGAGTTTAAACTTTAAACCCCTTCTCTCTTAGCTCCCCCACCCAGACCAGCTGGGGAAGGGAAGGGGAGGCTTTTGAAGATGCCTCCCCGCTTTTGCTTCCCCTTCTGACATCACTTCTGGTGATGTCAGGGGGCGTGGCATATGCTAATAGCCTAATAGCTCATTAGCATACCATATGCTAATGAGCTCCTGCAGCTGTTTTTCTACGAAAAGACCCTGCACCGGACACTGCCTGGTGGAACTCCTGATGGGCTGGCGACCCACAATTCTACTGGACCGGCTTCACCCGGACAGGTCACCAGAGTCACACGACCTGTCAGAACAGAGAGAGGCACCATGGAGGTTCTTTCCAGAGGTTCCCATGTACATCTGGAACTATGACAAGGGCTCCACATGGCTAGCTGGCCGAATCATCCACCCAACAGGTCCTGTGTCCTATGAGGTTTCCACGGAAGATGGTCAGGTCCTGCAGAGGCATGTGGATCAGTTGAGGCGGTGCCTGCTCCTGGTGTCAGAGAACACCCCGGCTCCAGGTACCGGGGACGTGGACCTGCCAGACAGCCCCGACCATGCTACTACTGATGGAGAGTTCCAGGAGCAGGCTCTCACCCCTGTGACCCAACCTGAAACCAGAATTCCTGCCTCTGTCTTGGCGCCAGAAGAGGCCCCTCCACCACTGCATCTGAGCGTCCAGGACGAATCTGCCCACCAAGGCTCTTGGTGCCCCAGTTCCTGCTCCGCAGCAGTCCTTGCGGGAACACCAGCCCCCAGTCTATCTCAAAGACTATGTCACCTAGGGTGAGCTTGAACTATGGGGGGAGGGGTGTTATGACCACTGACCACCACTAAGTGTCAGTGGTATGCAACTGGAGCTTCACTCCAAAAGAACAATAGGGACTAGGATCCTGAGACTCCTAGTTAGCACCTATAGGAACTGTGGTGGGAAGTTTAAACCCTTCTATAGACCCTATGGGTGTCACTCAGGGACTGTATATAGTTGGCCATTTCGGCCGGTTGATGTTATGTTTGTTGTGTGCAAGTAAACTATGAGCTGATAATCACTGACTGTCTGTCTTCAGCTACACATCAACCCAGTACACAACAGTTAGCAACAACATTCTCCTCTGTTGGGTCAGATGAGTCGGTTTGGGGGAAGTCCCAAATGAACTCACAGCTCACGGATGAGACTCTTTGATTGTGGGTAGTCATAGCTGTAGGCATAGGTGTCAACTTCAGGGGGGCTTGAGGGCTGAGGCTACCTCCGAAATTTTCCAGGGGTGACTGAGCCCCCCCCCCCGGGCAACCAGGCTCACAAGCCTTGCCACTATCACCCCACACCACTCCCAACCCATTTTGAAAGCGGAGGGTTTTTTCCCTCTGCTTTCTGAGACTTCAGGTGGGATGGCAGGAAACTCAGGGCTTGCTTCCTGAAAGCTAAGCCCCAGCTCCCAGAAACCCTCAGTTGGGCCTGGTGGAGCTGAGGGCTGCACATGTTTTCAGTGCTTTCAGCTTTCCCGCGCAGAAAGGTAAGGAGCTGTCCTGGGGCTCCAGCGAGGGTGGGGGGATGTTTTCAGGGGTGGGGTGGTGGGCACTAGGCAGAGAGTGCCCAGGCTGGCTGGCTGAGGCCAGCCTCGGGGTGGCTGGGTGCCCGAGCACCTTTCCTGTGGCCTTGTGCCGCTGCTCTTGTTTTGCCCATGCGAGGAGGTTGGGGGGAGAGGCTGGTATCCTTGGAGGATTGCCAGCCTCAGGGAGGCTGGGCACGCTGCACCCTTGTTCTTCTAGGGTTTTTTCCCTCTCTCCATGCAAGGCTTGCCTTGCAGAGCCATGCAGGGAGGTCAGGAGGTGGGGGAAGAGGGCGGGGGGGAGGCCGGCATCCATGGAGGTTTGCCTGCCCTGGGCACCTTTCCTGCAGCCTTTTGCCACTGCTGTTGTTTTCCCACTCCCTGCAAGTTTTGCCTTGCAGAGAGCCATGAGAGGAGGTTGGGGGAGAGGCTGGCATCCATGGAGGATTGCTGGCCTTGGGACGGCTGGGCGCCCTGCGCACTTGTTCTTCTGTTTCCCCACACACACAAGGCTTGCCTTGCAGAGACATGCAGGGAGGTCGGGAGGGGGGAGGCCTGCATCCATGGAGGATCTCTGGGCAGCTGGGTGCCCGGGCACCTTTCCTGCGGCCTTGTGCCGCTGCTGTTGTTTTCCCGCTCCTGAGTTTGCTACTTAACCAGACCCCTTTATTTCCTCCAAGAGGAGACTCTTCTGAGTTCTTTGTTGAGCTCTACCCCTTCCCTTGACAGAGAGAGGATATTAGGAAAGCCAGGAATCAGCAGTTTACAATCACTGAAATCGCACACACAGCCCATGCAGGGGGAGGGGGAGGGCAGGTGAAACCTCGAAGAGTTTAAATGCATACATTCAAGACCAACTCTCCCCTGAACTCCTGGATAAATTATGGAGAGGGATTTCTATTTTCTTTCTTTTCATTTCTCCCCTCCCTCCCCCCTTCTTTCCTTCCTTCCTTCCTCTCTTCCCATCTATTTGCTTTCTTTCCACTCTCGCCTCCCTCCCTCCCTTGTTAAAACATCCCTAGTTAGGGTTGCCAGGTTCCCCCTGTCCACCTCTGGGGGATGGGGGGGAGGGGTGGCCCAATACAGGTTGGGTGACTCCTGGAGATTTGGGGATGGAGCCTGGGGAGGACTGGGACCTCAGTGCGGTACAATGCCATAGAGTCCACCCTCCAGAACATCCCATTTTCTTCAGGGAAACTAATTTTTATAGTCTGAAAATGAGCTGTAATTCTAGGGGATCCCCAGGTCCCACCTGGAGGCTGGCACCCTTAGCTCCAGTGCTGAAACTGGAAGCTCTGGTTCTTCTGTATGGTGGATGCAGACCACTGACATTGGCTTGCATCTGCTGAATCACCTTGCTTCATGTAGGATGCACAACAGCCAGGTGGAGCAGGGGAGGGGTGTATTTTACTTAGGTCTATATATCTTTGATTGAGAACAGGGTTTTTTTTTCATGGTAGTGGGAGGTGGGCTTCTCTTCTTTCAATCTCCATTTCATTTTTAAATTGTAAGCCCATCTGCATGAACAAGATGGGTGTGTGTGTGTGTGTGCAGATCAGAGGCCTTTTAAAATTTCCTTTTGATCTGTGTGCAGCCCAGAGAGAACATTGGTAAGGGATGTGCCCTCTATGTTCATGCTCTTTGTTTTGCTGTTACTTAAAATGCTGTGGTAGTTTCAAAGGGGCAACCAACTGGGATGTACTAAAAGGAATGACAGGATTGCCCATTGGAAATAATAGGAGAGGCTTGAAGGCCCATTGGAGATAATGGGAGCCAGGAATGCCAGTTGACTTGCATGAGCTCTGCTGAAATACACTGCAGCCCAAAAAAAAGTTGCAAAGAAAATGCAGAATGGTTTTTCCAATAAGGTTTTTTGGTCCAGATAGGCTATTCTAGGACTGTAATGACAGTTCCCAGAGTGGAAAAAGAGTCCCTAGCAATAGAATCTGTGCTGCATTTTAAGGTGAAGTTTCTAAGCAGTGTGCTAAGAAGGCACCTGTTCCTGGGGTTAGCCCAACCCAGGGGCATTGCTAGGGGGTTCCCAGGCCACCCTAATTTTCTGGGGAGCCCCTCCCTAAATGCCACATAGTTCCACCTCCATAGATAGTGACAATGGCCTGTGATGTCACTGGCTCCTCCCTATGAAGTCTTTGGGTCCCAGTTCTTTTAATGACTTAGCAATGCCTCTGGCCCAGCCCCAGCCCCCCCTGGGAAATTGCAAAGTCTACGCCCTTGGCTGTAGGAATGAGATATTCAAAATTCCCAGCTCAAAACTTCAGCTGTCCAGTGATAAAATGAGAATTACCCTATTCATATTTGCACGGATGTGGCAAGAGTTCACGATATGGGTTTATAGCATCCAGCATTCAACATAGCACTTGGCTTATCAAGCAGCTGCCTCGTCACTTCGCAAGCAATTGTCTCCGAGATGATTGCAGAGTGGGACAAAAGTACCCCCATCCTAGATCAAATTTTCACTTATCTCACAAGTGGGAGACTTTAAAAATTAAACGGCAGGAGAGAAAGAGACCTGGCAAACAACTCATCACTCCTTGTCTTCATCTCTTCAGATCCCCCCCCCCAATAATAAATGCATTTCAAACCATGACACATATAAATTAGGCAACACTTTATTTTAGCTTCATCCTCGTAAAGTTTCTTTCGGGTTGTTTAAATTTCCCTTCGCTGTATATCGAATCCCCCTCCCTCAATAAAGTGAAATACAACGCTGCCCATTTCTTTTATTGCAGATTTGTTTATCTCTATGAGAAATGGGGGACCATTTTGCCAAGATCATTAATTTTATGATGCCTGTGTTTCAAAAGAAGTGCAGAAGCTATATAGGTTGTTGTATTATTGCCTAGCTATGCCCAAACCATAAAGTATAAACTATAACTGTGTTTACTATTCTCTTCCAAATATAATTCATGGCTCAGAACATATCTTTATGTCAGGTGTTCATATATTCGCTTGAGGGTGCATTTGGTAGATAATCCACCCCCCTCTCCCGGTGAACCTAGCATCCAAATGCTTTGCTTATTGGTATATAAATGTGATACTGAATTCAATAAACACTGTCAAGTGTAGAATATTCAGTGTGTGATAAGACAATGGTTTTCAGACCTTTTGGACAACCTCCTAATGTTGTTTTGGAAAGTTTATTACAGACCCTTCATCAAGATGGGCCAGCACCACCTATGAAGGCCCCTATTGTGCTGATAAGTTAAATTTTTGAAACTACATCACATCAGTATAGTGTAGCACCTACTATGATGGATTGGTGGTGGTGGTGAAACATGAAGTCCAATTTAACCAAGAAATATCTAGGGCAACCATGGGAAAAGCATTATCTTTATTTCTCCCTAATGGAGACCCAAAGTAGCTCATAAGAGTAGAAAGAATACAATACAAACAAACACAACAAAATAATCAGCTGCACCTGGCTCATCCAAGACCACAGGCTAAGAGCCAAGGGCTAACAGTTCTTTGGATCTTTCTTTTCAGTTAATGCCAAAGGCTCAGCCTGGCTACACTGATGCTTAATACCTGGCCAGGTGCTAGCACAGCCAAGACCCAACAACTCTACCAGCACCACTTGGTTCACATTCTTCAGCAGCAATTATACTCAGGGACAGCTCATTGGTTGCCTTCTCCTGCACTGCTACCAGATTGCAGGAGGGAATGAAAATGTACTAAATATAGGGCTCTTTTGTAGCAGGAACTTCTTTGCATATTAGGTGACACACCCCTACTGTAGCCAATCCTCCAAGAACTTACAGAGCTCTTCTTACTGTAAGCTCTTGTAGGATTGGCTACATTAGGGGTGTGTCACCTAATATGCAAAGGAGTTCCTGCTACAAAAAGAACCTTGACTAAATAGATAAAGAAAGTAATGCTTGAGTTACTGCTCATTGTTGGTACTACTGAAGTGAGTTGCCCTGATAGGAATATACTGTAGAAACAGTATTGTTTTAATTCCTTATAGTAAATTAAGAAAGGGAAGGTGTATCAGTGTTAGAATAGGTCAATATGGGTAGCCATGTTAGTCTGTCTGTAGCAGCAGAAAAGAGCCAGAGTCCAGCACCTTAAAGACTAACAAAATTTGTGGCAGGGTATGAGCTTTCATGAGTTACTGGTATCTGCAGAAAGCTCATACCCTGCCAGTATTGAGAATTTTCAGAAATGTCATATTGTGAAGACTCATCAGGCTCCATTAGGACTGTAGTGTGTATCTGTCTATTGTTTTCTAAGAACATAAGAGAAGCCAATGTTGAATCAGGCCAATGGCCCATCTAGTCCAACACTCTATCACACAGTGGCCAAAAATACCAGGTGCCATCAGGAGGTCCAGCAGTGGGGCCAGGACACTAGAAGTCCTCCCACTGCTGCCCCCTCCAGCACCAAGAATAGAGTGCATCACCTGCCCCAGACTGAGAGCTCCTATCTATACCCTGTGGCTAACAGCCACTGATGGACTTCTGCTCCATATGTTTATCTAATTCCCTCTTGAAACTGTCCATGCTTGTAGTGAATCCTCCAGTGGCAGTGAATTCTACGTGTGGAAAATTTTGTGAGCAGATTCCCACCCCCCTCCAAATGGTATCAAAGTATCAGAGAACCTGGTCCACCCTCTCTTCTAAAGATTCCCCAAGTTGCAAGTGAATTGGACAAAGGGGTTTAGTTTATAGGCCATTGAATAGGATGTCCCCTGCCATTCTCTCCCCATAATGGGGGGAAAATGCAAAAAAATGGCTCCAAGTTTTCTGGAGCAGCTTTTACTTCCTAGACTTTTTACTTCTTTATAAGATGGGATATAAATGTAATTAATATTTATTTAGATATATATACCTGCTTTCCTTCCCAATGGGGACTCAAGGGCTCTTAAAACATTGTCCTCCCCTCTTCCATTTTATCCTCATAACAACAACAGGCCTCTGAGCTGGGTTACGCTTAAAGACAGTTAGGGTGCATTCAGATGGGCTGTTTAATCAGCTTTTGGCATGCTTCAGTAATGGATTTTATATGCACATTCACACACCAACATCTGCCTCCCGTCCCCAGCTGTTGCTTTCTGGCTCAAAACCCCCTTTAAACCGGAGTATTTTGTTACCAGGTCCCCCTCCGGTGTTTTCCTGGTTCTCCAGTTTCAAGCCGCAGTTTTCTGATGTCTGATCACTCCTTGCGGGGTCAAGCCACTTCCGCTTGAAAGCCCGAGGCTTCCACTTTTCGTCAGCCATTTTTTTAGCATTGGTGGTATGCACATAGGCGGAGCTCTGCTCCTGCATTAATAAAACCAAAGTTTAAATGGTGACTCATTTTAGCATTTAGATGAGTTCGGGATCTCACGGAGGTCAGTTTCAGATCAAAAGTTTAAAGGGAAGTGTTCTGTTACAGCGGTTGGAGACACCTCAGGGCATGCTTTTGGTAGGAAACTAGATGTTCTGCAAATGCATGAAGATTTCAGTTCTATGGATGACTGCCTATAAGCATGCAGAAAAAAATTAAAAACCTACCGACACAGGCTCTTGCACATCGGTAGTGTAGACGGCAGGGAGCAATGTGACTGCGCAGTGAGGGAGGTAAGCGTGATCACATTTATCCAGATAAAAAATAATCACATCAGAACTAGACCAGTTTATACCGCTCTCAGCATCCTGTCTGAATGTATCCTTAGTGTCCCAAGACCACCCAGAAAACATGGTTCTCACAGATAGTAAGCTTAAACTCTAACTAGTGCACCCACAGTGGCTTTCTCTATTACTAATTATTATTAACAATAATAAGGGACACTTTATCATCTCCATTCTGGTCAATATATTGTTATCTTATATTTTCAGGTGGTTAGGAATTTATGAGTGAAGATAAGTGTAGGCAGCAAGATATATAAACTCTCTCCAGTGACAAACTTTCAGAACATTAGATCCTGGTAGGCTAATTATAGCCTGTTCTGAGTACTTGGATGAGATTGATTTCAGGGACTCAGGCAGTTGTGCTCCTTATTCAGTGTTCACAAAAGCCATTTTCTGCTAGGATGCTTGTAAGCTTCTCAAATGAATGGTATGCAGGGATGTTATGAATATATGAAAACTCTGGTTTGGTTTGAAAGTTTGAATCTCTGCACGCTTGGAATGAAACTGTAGGTCATCCTTTTCCCCCAACCATATCAATGCAGTTCAGCAGTGATACTGCTATTAAAACTGACACCTGTCTTACATCCATTGTCTATAAATGGTGTTGAAATAGCAAACATTAAGTGTAACTTTATTTAAAATATTCATACACTGTCTTATCTCCATAGACTCAGTGAAGCTATACAAAATTTAAAGATTGCAAAGGAAAACACAAAGGGAAAATTTGCCAGAGAAAATAGGTTGGGTGTAAATGGTTTTATGAACTACAAAGAAAATTGAAAAGAAATTACAAAATACATATTCTGTAATGTATCTCTAATGGAAACCAGGGAGTGGGGGTGAACTACAGATATTTTTGTACATGGCAGTTGACAGACTAACCTAAGCAAAAAAGGGTGCTTCTTCCCTTCCTGCACAGACTCCCTAGTGTATATTTTGACCACAGAGAAAAGGGAAAGGCAAGGTGTTATGTTCTGGGTTCACTCTTATGCTGTTTTGAGCTATGGATTGCCCTATGGTATCCTAATGCCCTTATTATGATGGGCTGTCTAATAAAGACCTTCTATTGGTCCTGAAGCCACCCAGAGTAACCTATCAGAGAGCTCTGTTTAAGTCCAATCAGACCTCTCATTCATAGTTACATTGTATATAGTTCAATTGTGGAACGGTACAAGTCCGGGTGCCACTCTTATCAGATCAGATCAGAGCTGAGCAATGTCATGAATAAAAGCCTTGTTATTGTTCATTAGCTCCTGCCTCTCAGTACTTAAATCAAGGGATACCTGGAGTTTAGACCAGAGCTTCATTGGAATGTGGCGGATTTTAATGAGGATTCTTTCCCCACAGTCACTCAGCAGCTGTGGGGAATGGCATTTTGGAGGTCAGCGGGAGCCTAATTCAGCTCAGGACCCTGGTGTCGGGGAGAGGGGGCTCCTGCCATCCTGCTGCACCATTTTCTCAAGCCAAAATAGCACAGGGGAGTTACTTGTCCCATTTTAGAGCTGCTTTTGGAAATGCTCAAGATATTTTGAGGTGGCTGAAAATGGCTGAGATACATAGGTCACTAACAGGCATGTAGCTGAAAATAAAGAACAGAATGACATGGTGAAACTGGGAAAAGCTTTGAAGGTATGAGCAAGAAATTTGTCCTAGGTGTAGATTGTGACCCATTGTAGAATTTGAGAATGTTGTTTTTCTGATATGTCTGGTGATATATGTACGCTGTATAGTAATCCCCTTCCAAAGTGGGAATTTGTGCCTCACACTAAATGACCAACAAATAACAAGCTGGCATTATTCTTAGCAAATTCTGTCACAAAGCCCCGGGATTAAGATGCTGTCCCCTCCCCCCTTTAATTTGTGAATCAATGGCTGTTGTCATATGGGCATTTTGGCCTGACACAGGCACTCCTCCCCTCCAGATCAAATGAGCACAGTCAGACAGCTACATTTGTTAGGCGTTCCCCAGCCATACTTATCCCGTCACAGGATGACTTGGAGCTGGGTTAAAAAAGGCACCACATCACGTGGTGTTTTCAGTTCCCTGTGCAGTCATTGTGCATGGCTGGATGTCTGAATGCAGGACAGCACATGCAGAATGGATTTGGCAGTCTGAACCTGTAGATCCATTCTGCTACTAGGGAGGCATCTTTTTTAAAAAATAAAATGCCTATATGTGCATGTGCATGCTTGTGCATATGACCATGTGCACATATGTGTGCACATGTGCTCCTATGCACACATGAATTTTGAATTTTGGGATTTTTTGGCAGCGAGGTCCATGGCTGAGGTACTGAAATAATGTGGATGCTTTTATACACACAAAAAAACCCAACAACAGAAAAACAAATAATTAGGAATGCAGTAGTGCATATTGATCTTTTCTCTATTACAGTACCTCATACAGTTGTTAAATCTATCTCATTTTTCCATTATAAATTGTTTATATAGAGTTTGCAAATATAAGAATATGCAGTTTCTTATTTTCTACTAATATAAAATTTCCCTAAACATGCTATTCATTTTTTGAATTATATTATAAAGTGTATGACTCTTTATTCTGACTACATTAGGATCTTACTCCCTCAAAAGTATCTGGGGCTCCCTCAATATATAAATGATATAGTCCTAAAATGGAGGGAGTTCCCTCATACTTTCCCCAGAATTTCTGTAGTTATCAACTTTTTCTTGATTTTCTGATTCCTCCTCTTAAGTTTTAAAGTCTTGATTCTGTGTCTTTTCCCTTTATAAGTGTAAAAATTGTCTTCTGAAAACAGCCGTCTATGTTCCCTCTTTGTAGTAGCTTGTGATCCCATGAATTGTTTTTTTTTGTTGCCTCTGAGTTGGTAAGGAAGTCACTATTTTGGGAATTTCATCAGCCATATTTTTTTAAATAAAGTCCCTGGTACATTTTTGTAGTGGTTGCATTTCGCTTTGTAGGCATAGATTCTTTTTTATAAGTCCAGTCATCTTGCTTGTGGGGTCCTTCTGTGTTTTTAAGGCAGTCTCCTCTTTCCATGCTGTCTGGGCTATTTGGCTCTTAAATTTAAGTTGTTGCATCCATATTTGGATCTCTGTCTGTACTGAATGAAAGGCTTTTTCAACTGCTTTTTTTATGACCACAGTGAGCATATTTTGAACTATATTCAGAAGGTCTTTCAAGGGAACTTGAATAGCTTTGTCATCCATAAAGTCTATTGTAACTAACAGTAAAGCCTCTGGAGTGATTTGCAGTCTATCATTACAAATCATTTTTCCAAAACTGTATTTAAACCAAACAGTCTCTAAAGATGAGTTCCCAAGCCAAGGTTTGCAGAGATAACAGTGTTAGAAAGTGTATGTCAGCAGCTGCTGTGGTCTAGACGAAGCTGACATAGGGCGAAAAGTTTATCAGTAGTTTGCATTCCAAAGCAATATAGTCAGGTGAAAGTGGAGTTTTACAGTTTCAGTAGAGATAAACATATATTGTTATGGGAACTAAATACATAAAAAGTTCTGAGTAAGATCCATTAAAATATAAGCCTTTATAATTCAGGTATTAAATTATAACAAATCCCAGAATTCAGTACTTATTACAAAGTCTTCATAGAAAGGACAAGAAGATTTATTAGGCTCTCACTAAAGTTCAGAGTTGTAAAGAAGATAATAATTCTTGAAAATGTCAATTGAAGCAGGTGCAGTCTTGTTTTGTTTGCCCAGTAGATTATTTACACAGTTAGTTTTAGATCCTTTTGCTAGCTGCGGCAAAGGTGGAGGGGTGGAGGGAAAAACTTCACCCCTCCCTTCCAGTCTTTTTAATCTTTGAAAGTGCTGACACTATGTAGTAGAGTTTTGGTTAAAGTTGCTTTAATAAGTACTCACAGTGCTATGCTTTATCAATGTTGTGGATGAAGTACCAGCTTTTAAGTTCCTCTTAGTGGGTAGCGACATGTAGGCACTCGTTTCTTGCTAGAGATAATCCACAGGCTTCCACTTGCCTATCACCACAGGCGGAAGGGGGCTGGGTTGTGTCTCTTGCACTACACCCCCTCCAGATAACAAGAAGCCAGTGTTGCTTGGGAGCAAGTCCCGGCTCTGTCTATCTCACAGCACTGCAACCCAGAACTCCAATGTGGATGCTTTACCATGGAATGTCTCCATGTGTAACCTGCAGCAGGGTGTGCTGTGTGGTTCATATGCCCCACAACACTCTTCACAATTCCATAAGAGGGCAACCAGGATGGTGAGAGGGTTTGAATTCAAGTCTTATGAGGAAATGCTGAAAGAGTTGGGTATGTTTAGCCTGGGAAAGAGAAGACTTAGGGGGGACATGATTGCAGTCTTCAAGTATTTTAAGGGCTGTCATGTAAAAGATGGAGCAAATCTATTCTCTCTATTCTCTCTTGCTCCGGATGGCAAGACTAGATCTAATGGACGGAAATTACAAGGGAGTTGTTACCAGCTAGATATCAGGAGAAGCTTCCTAACTGTAAGAGTGGTTGAGCAGTGGAACAGTCTGCCTCGGGAGGTGGTGGATGCTCCTTTGCTGGACGTTTTCAAGTGGAGGCTGGACTACCATCTTTTGGTTATGTTGTAGGTATGTTGGCTATGCCCCTGCAGAGTGCAAGGGGTTGGACTAGATGACCTGCAAGGTCCCTTCCAACTCTAACATTCTATGATTCTATGAATTAGATGGTGGCACCATATAATGCCAAGCCACCAGTGTGGGCATGGCCAATGTATGTGTAAAATGCTGTCAAGTTGCAGTTAATTTATGGCAACCCTCTAGGGTTTTCAAGGTGAGACTTTCAGAGGTGGTTTGCCATTGCCTACCACTGCATAGCAATCCTGGAATTTCTTGCCAGACCAGGGCAGATCCTGTTTAGCTTCTGAGAACTGATGGAATCAGGATAGCCTGGGCCATCCAGGTCCCTGTCAGCAAGAGCGTTTTTTGCCTTGTTCCTTCTTCTTCCTGCTGAGCATAATCTAAGTGCATCTTTCTAAAACAAAATAATTAAAAACAATGATAAAAATAGATTCAGGTGATTAGATAGATTCATGGAGGAGAGGTCTATTAATGGCTACTAGCCATGGTAATTGAGGGGAACCTCCACATTCAGATGCATCACAGAGCCTGGAGGCAACATCAGGGGAAGGTCTCAGCCTCTATGCCCTGTTGTTGGCCATCCAGAGGAACTGATTGGCCACTGTGTGTCATGGGTCAGTGAAAAGTACTGAGACTGATGAGTGATTTCATCACTAATACTTTATTAGTTCAAGAACAAGACAAGTGAAGCCGGCTCGCAGGCTGGCTTTTATTCCCAAAGGAACCCACACCCCAACACACACAACACCCCATGATTGGTTTATTTACATTGATTGAGTTATCTCCTAGGATTCCTGCTCCCCGATCTTACTGTCCATTGTTCTCCGGAGAAAAACTCAAGCACTTCGCCTGGCCACATGTCGGACCTGCTGAAACCGGTTCGAGCACGTGGCTGGCTGGAGCACATGTTTTGAGCTGGATACACTACACCCCTCCCCTCTTGGTCTGAAAGACACCCGCAGACAAAGTCTTTTAAGTAAGCCGGAGGCTTTCTGTCCCTCGTTGAGTGGCCGGTAGCCAGGGCTGTTGGAGGCACCATCGCCTGGGTTCTGGGCGGGGAGCCTACCAGTGCCAGTGAAGGTGGCACTGCAGTTGAGGCGTCGTTCGAGGTGGTCGGTGCTTCCACAGATGGGGCAATGGGCACTGTGGCTGGGGTCTCTGCTAGGCTGGGAACCATCGGGGAAGGTTGTTGCAGCCCGGCCTCTTGGGTTTCGGGCTCCTTGGAGTCATCCGGTTCTAGCGGTGCCACCCTGCGATGGAGTTGATCAGTGTGGCAGTGGAGTACTGTGCCATCTTCACAGAAGACCTCATACGACCAGGCTCCCCGAACCCATACCACCTGCACCGGGACCCACAGTGGGCTGGTAGTGTAGCTCCAGGCATAAACTGGATCTGTTGGAGCAGAGCTGGAATCATCACCCAGCCTCCCCACATCAAGCACCTTTTGTACGTTGACCGTTCATGTTTCCGCATTGCAAAAGGAGTGAACTCAGGGCCCTCCTGGGCCACTGGCCACCCTCTCCCCACCCAATCCAAGACTCAGCAGAGGATTTTATCCCGGGCCAAGAGGCGGGCCACTTCCTGCACGTGGACCAGCTGATCAGGGAGCGACTCCAAGAGGGCGACTGTGTGTGCAGGAGCAGGGTTGGGGTCCATGACAGCCAGAGGCAGGCAGCTGAGGGCACCGCATGGTACATCATCTTACCAGGCTGATGGGTGAGGGAATAGGAGTACCCCGCCAGAAAAATTGACCACCGCAGGACCCTGGGGGAGACCATCTGCAGCGTCTGGAGGTCTGAGGTGAGGAGGCCCAGGAGTGGTTTGTGGTTGGTCACGATCTCAAAGGGCCGGCCATAGAGATAGTGGTGAAATTTTTTGACCCCCGCCACGATCGCCAATGCCTCCTTGTCTATCTGCGCGTAATTGCGCTCCGCAGAAGACAACGTCCTGGAGTAGTATGAGACCAGGACCTCTCAGTTGTCAGGCAACCAGTGGCCCAAGACTGCCCTGCCCCCTAGGGAGAGGTGTCACAGGCAAGGACCACCGGGAGAGTTTCTGTAAAGTGATGCAAGACTGTGTTCGAGACCAGTAAGTCCTTGTCACCCTGGAATGTTGCTGCGTGCATTGGTCTTCAAGCCCAAGGTGCGTCCTTGTCCAGGAGATGGTGGAGTGGTTCCACCATGGCCGCCTTGAGGGGCAGAAAAGCGTGATAGAAATTGAGCAGGCCTAAGAAAGCCTGCAATTCCGTTTTTGACAAGGGCGGGGGGGGCATGTGTGATTGCTCTAACTTTATCGTCCGTGGGGTGGATCCTCTGGGCGTCCACTGCGAACCCCAAGAACTCAAAGCGGGGCACCCCCAGGAGGCATTGTTCCTTCTTCACCTTGAGGCCGGCGGCATCAAACCTTTGGAGAACCTGTCGAAGCCAGTCTGTGAAGGAAGCGGGGTCCAGCGCCGCAATGATCACGTCATCTAAAAAAGGTTGTACTCCGGGGATGCCTTTGAGGAGAGAATCCATGAAAGACTGAAAAAGCCCAGGAGCCACACAAACCCCAAACTGTAGCTGCATGACCCTGAAGGCCCCTTTGTGGGTAGCGATGGTCCTGGCCTCGGCGGCGGCAGCATCTACAACTAACTGCTGGTATGCTTGTGCCAAATTGAGCTTACCGAAGACCTTGGTCCCTGCCAGAGAAGCAAGGACATGGCTCACCACCGGGACCAGATAAGCATGGTCCTGCAGGGCCTTGTTCAGGGTGCACTTGTAATCGGCACAGATCCGCACATCACCATTCGGTTTAACCGGCGTGACAATTGGAGTCTCCCAGCGTGCAGATCGAGCTCTGCCTCTATGTTAGCTCTCATGGCAATGGGAGGGACCTGGGCCTTGATGTGAATGGGGTGTACGGCCGGATCAAGATCCAAAGAAATCGGGGACCCGGTGTACCTCTCCAGAGTCCCATCAAACACCTTGGGGAATTCTCGGTAAACAGCCTCAAAATCGGCTTTCCAGATCTGGTTAAGTCCCATTATCTTGAGGCCCAGGGGCTTGAACCATGATAGCCCCAACAAGCTGGTGAGGCACCCTTCCACCACCAACAGTTCCAGCAGTCCCAAGAACCCTTTGAACTGGACCCAGAACTTGCCCCAGCCATGGACCGCCACAGGATTCTTATTAAAGTCCCGTAACACGAGACCCTGTGGCTTGTGCAACCGGGGTCCCCCCTTTGGGCACAGGGAATGGAGAGTCTCAGCTGAGATGATAGAAAAAGATGAGCCTGAGTCAATTTCCATCTGGCAGGGGGACCCCTCAATCCAGACAGTCACATGTACCTTGTCCGGGCTGTCAGGGGGCAAGTTACATACCGTTTGTTGTTGGTAGACCGAAACGGTGTGCAGATCCTCTGCATCAAGCTGTGCCATGAGTGTCGGCTGTTGTCCCTTGGAGCGGCAGATCTTCGCAATGTTCCCCGCCTTGTTGCATGTCCAGCAGATGGTAGTGCAGAACCGGCAGGTCCTTTGCTCATGAGCATCACCGCAGCTAGCGCAGTCTGTAGAAACGTCGGAACCCCACGTTGCTTGGTTGCGGTGGACCGCCTTGCTGGGGAAGTCTTGGTGTGCCTTTTCGTAGGTGGCGGACTCCCGGATGGCCTTGTCGAGGTCGCTTTTGCTTGCCAGTTTCCGCTATAGCTTGGGTTTGCGGAGGCCCACAAGGAACTGATTCAGCAGAGTGTCAGTGAGGCTTGGGAAAGCGCACCTGGTGGCTGCCCACCGGAGGCCAGTCAGGAAGTCTGATGTCATCTCGTCCAGGCCCTGGACTTGAGCAAAAAAGTCCAAGCGCTCCACGAACTTGGTAGGCTTAGGTGAAAAGTGATCAGAGAGGGCCTTCACCAATACCGCGTAGGTCTCATCTTTGCTTGTCTTCAGGTTGATGATATCCTTCAGGAGCAGGAAAATGTCCATGCCACAGGAGCTGAGGAACAAGGTCTTCTTTTTCCCGGCTTTCACAACATTGTGGTAGGCAAAGTGGTTTTCCAAAGTCTCCAGCCAGGTGTCCCATTGCTGGGGCTGGGGGAGCTGCCATTGTTCCATGTGGGGGTGGCTGCCGGGGCAGTTGCAAAAGTGGTGGCGGTCATCAAAGTGGTGAGTGGGCAGTGCTGCTCTCAGGGTCAGTGGTGCGTTGCTGAGGAATGGCTGCAGTTACGGTGAGCGGTGCGATGCTGCTCTCGGGGTCAGCGATGCAATGCTCAGGAGTGGTGCGGTGAGTGCGGTCCTTGATGCGATGCTCTTCCTCGTGGTCGTTGTTCATGGAGGGCGTTAGAATCTCACTTTCATAGCCAGTGAAAAGTACTGAGACTGACGAGTGATTTCAGCTCTCACATACTTTACTAGTTCAAGAACAAGACAAGTGAAGCTGGCTCGCAGGCCGGCTTTTATTCCCAAAGGAACCCACACCTCTACACACACAACACCCCATGATTGGTTTATTTACACTGATTGAGTTATCTCCTAGGATTCCTGCTCCCCGATTGGGAGGGAGCTAGGATCCTACTGTCCATTGTTCTCTGGAGCGAAGCTCAAGCACTTCGCCTGGCCACATGTCGGACCTGCTGAAACCGGTTCGAGCACATGGCTGGCTGGAGCACATGTTTTGAGCTGGATACACTACAGTCATCCTGAGCTCAACATAAAGTCCCAAGGGGGGGGGAACTCCTCAAGAGAAGGGGAGCCACACATGGCTGGCTCTGAGTCAGCAGAAGCCAACAAAGAGAGTGGGAGCACTTGGGGGTTCAGTGGCTGTGGGAGCTGCGAGTGCTGCTGCACCTTCTGGTGCATGTTTTGGTGCCTGGGATGCACGTCCACCCCTGTGTGTGGGGGTGCTACAGAATTAAAAGGGGCAGAGCCCAGTGTACCCTATCACTGGCTACAGCCCTGCCTTTCACTCATGAATGAACTTGCTTCCTGTAAAATGTTCTGAACTAGACTCTATTTTAGATTTTGTCTTGGACAGACCCTAGATTCTGACACTATGTGAGACAGGATGCTGGATTAGATGGACCATTGGTCTGATCCAGCCTAGTTCTTCTTATGTTCTCATGTTCTTAGATGACAACTTTATGGGAAATTAAGATAATGAGGAAATACAGACCTGATATTTGTCAGACTGCAGGGCTTTCTTTAAGGCAAAATTAAAGGAAGAATATAGTCATATTTGTGAAGAGGAAAAAATGCCTGGAAGCATTCCTCATTGTGAGAGAAACATTCAAGCATCCAAAAGACCAAACTTACAGAAATACCATAATCTTGGAATAGTTCAAAGCTGGAACCATAACAATTAGAATTTATGTAGTGCCATGCAACTACCTTGGATACTTCTCCTTACCCAGATGGAATAAATCGTATTAAACTGTCCATGTTACACATCTCTGGTCCTTGTTCTTACATATTTCCCTTGAAAGGTTACTGCTCAGCTTCTCCTGGGTCTGTGTAATGCTGGTCTAAGCTCCCAAATGCAACTTAACTACTGGCATAAAAAGGTGGGTGATAAAATTGACTGTTTTTCATTTTCTTTTGAAAGGTCAAGTCCATATAATTATTCATGACTGAGTAAATAGTGCTTTATTTCACATAACCAGAAGGACTATAAATAACAGTGCATTGTTCTTTAAAACCCTGGTTCAAGAGTCAGTGACCTGATGGTGAGATACTAAGTTGTGCCTGAAAGTAAAAACAATGGGGCTCACGTTACTTAGAAGTAGCTTGTTGCACTAAAGTGGGATGTAGTAATGTCTAACACCAGCTAACAGGTACACATAGATGGATAACAGGTACACATAGATGGAGGAGTATATTTCCAAGAGCATCAAAGGGAACATCACTGAACATTAGTTTAATAGAACTGAGGGGGCGGGGGCACCCCACTGTTAATGTGGTGGCCCCTAAACCAACCACAATACCAAGCACACTCCCTTCAACTGCCTCATCCCTGAAAAACTTTTTTTTTGCCTGAAGAGCCAAAAACCATGCCAATCTCAGTTTTGGGTAAGAATTCAAAATGGTGGCTCTATACTCCAACAAAATGCAGGTGACCAAACAAGACCTTTTGGATTCTTTATTAATATTGGAAAGCAATATTACAGAAAAGCTTACTGAAAAAATCCAAAAATACATCTAGCCTCTAACGAATCAACTCAAAGAAATTGAAGAGTCTTTAGCCACAGTTACACAGTGGAGACAGCCCAAGAACTTGGGCTTATATAACATGAAGAGCTGAAATAGCAACAAACATCTGAAACTTGGCTTAGAGAAAAATTCATGGAACTGGACAAGAATTTTAAATAAAACAATGAAGACTCCACAGACTTAGCAATTTTTAGCTTCATGTGGCTTCCAGATGTATTAAAGTTGGAAGATGGCATTGCTCTGAACATTCAGTGGGCTTACAGAATTGGCCCTCCCTTTTTGTAGGACATTTTAGTGCATTTTTTTTTCAATTTTAGAACAAAAGAAAAATTCTACAGGAGGCAAGGAATCAATGCTACCTATTTTACAAAAACAAACAAAAATGATTTTTAAAGATCTTTTGGTGGAAATCTTCAGAAGACATGAATTAAAGTCATCAGCTACAGTTTTAATGAAAACCAATGATAAATATAGGTAGGCTTCATCTTCCGCTGGATTAACTGTACTTCACAATGGTCCTACTCTCCAAGTTCATGATCTGGATGATGGAAGATTCCTTCTAAAAGCACTAAACTTAGAATTTCCAATAGAAACACTTTCCAAACCTCAATCCAAAGCTACAAAGAAAATGAGGGAGACCAGAAAATGGAGCAGGATTCCTATTAAGAACCTTTCATGACTACCCTTCAGCTATGTTTTATCTTCATTATTCTGAAAACTCAGTTGGCTCTGCTATTGTATGATATATGGGTGGGACTGGGGTTGGAAGATTTCAGCTTAATTCTTCCTCCTGCACTTTTGAACTTACCAGGCATGGGGAAAGGAGATTTTGCTACTTCTCCAGGTTTTTTTTACTGGAATCTTGGGTATCTCATTTTCTTTTGTCCACCCACCCCTTGAATGAAACACAACATAAGTTGTGGGTTAAACTGGGAATTTTATTTATACATAAACTAATCTGCACCAACACCTTAAAGTACAGGTTGCACTGGGCTAGCAAGGGAAGCCTTCTAACAGGGCAAACCCACATCGATTCAGAGCCAGGTCTGGGATCCTTCTGGACCTTACTCATCACAGCCCACATGCCAGTGTGTAGATAGGATGGGAGGGCACATGCCAGCCCATGACTGCAAAGCCTTAAGGCTTGTCATATGGTCCACCACCCCAAAGAGGCCCCCAACTGAGTCACCCTGACTATTGCTGATATCTCAGGGTGCTTGCCAACTCAAAAACCCCTCAACCTGTTCTTTACCTGCTGTCCCAGTTAGCGCCCAACCAGCTTTATCAGGCCTATTTATGCCTTACCCTCTCCAGGCCTATTTTACCTCACCAGTTGTCAGACCCTTAAGTTAATCCACTCTCAGTCCAATAGTCTTTTATAAAAGCTTTATTAGAAACTGAGATTTGGATGTGCACAAGAGAGATCTCTTGTTCACACTAAAGGACAATCAAAGGTTAGGTATTGTATAGGCAATATGTCAGTATCCCACAATGCAATGGTCCTGCAGCAGGCATTCACTCACTTCTCCTCTTTCACTCCCCCCCTTCATACTACTTTGCACTATAAAAGTTTATATTTCAACAACTGATGTTTCTCCAAAGATGAAAGGCTTCTGCCAGCTATACATCTTGGGGTTCATTCTCATGAGAAAGTTGTTGCTAACCTGCCCCTTCACATACAGAGATATTTAGCATTCACACCTACTCCTCTCATCCCCAGAGTTTTATGGCAGAGAGGGCTGGGAAGGAATGAAACCAAATGGTTGGGATGACTTTGAAGTGGAAGGAAACTACAAAGGAAAACCTGTGTCACTCTGATTTTCAACAGAGCCTGATTCTGACACCAGTTTGGTGTAGTGGTTAAGTGTGTGGACTCTAATCTGGGAGAACCAGGTTTGATTCCCCACTCCTCCACTTGCAACTGCTGGATGACCTCAGGCAAGCCATAGTTCTGTCAGAGCTGTCCCTGAAAGAGCAGTTCTCTCAGAGCTCTCTCAGC
This sequence comes from Gekko gecko, assembly GCA_029375565.1. Taxonomy (NCBI): domain Eukaryota; kingdom Metazoa; phylum Chordata; class Lepidosauria; order Squamata; family Gekkonidae; genus Gekko; species Gekko gecko. The sequence continues at coordinate 77,313,040 of JAPDNY010000003.1, read as the reverse complement.
CCACCTACCTCATAGGGTGTCTCTTGTGGGGAGGGGAAGGGAAAGGAGTTTGTAAACTGCTCTGAGACTCCAAGTGAAGGGCAGGGTATAAATCCAATATTTTCTCTTCTTCTTCTCTTCCAACCATGTGAAACAAGTGAAAAAGCCCCCCCCCCCGGCCAATCTGGGTGAGGCCCAAAAAAATCCTGCTCAGCCCCCCAAACGGCAACTAGCTAATCCCACAAGGTCCAAAAAAGGATGGGCAGGTGGGGAGCTTGCACCAGGCTGATCTGAACATAAGAACATAAGAACATAAGAGAAGCCAATGTTGGATCAGGCCAATGGCCCATCTAGTCCAACACTCTGTCACACAGCGGCCAAAATATACCAGGTGCCATCAGGAGGTCCAGCAGTGGGGCCAAGGCACCAGAAGCCCTCCCACTGCTGCCCCCTCCAGCACCAAGAATAGAGTGCATCACCTGCCCCAGACTGAGAGTTCCCATCTATACCCTGTGGCTAATAGCCACTGGTGGACTTCTGCTCCATATGTTTATCTAATTTCCTCTTGAAACTGACCATGCTTGCAGCTGCCACGACCTCCTGTGGCAGTGAATTCCATATGTTAATCACTCTTTGGGTGAAGAAGTATTTCCTTTTATCTGTTCTAACCCGACTGCTCAGCAATTTCATAGAGTGCCCACGAGTTCTTGTATTGTGAGAAATGGAGAAAAGTACTTCTTTCTCAACCTGCTCAATCCCATTCATAATCTTATAAACCTCGATCATGTCACCTCTCAGCCATCGTTTCTCCAAGCTAAAGAGCCCCAAGCATTTTAACCTTTCTTCATAGGGAAGGTGTTCCAACCCTGTTATCATTCTAGTTGCCCTTCTCTGCACTTTTTCCAATGCTATAATATCCTTTTTGAGATGTGGTGACCAGAACTGTACACAGTATTCCAAATGAGGTCACACCAATGATTTATACAGGGGCATGATGATACTGGCTGATTTGTTATCAATTCCCTTCCTAATAATCCCCAGCATAGCGTTGGCCTTCTTTATTGCAGCTACACATTGTGTAGACATTTTCAGCGAGTTATCCACTACGACTCCAAGATCTCTCTCTTGGTCCGTCTCTGCCAGATCAGACCCCATCAACGTGTATTTATATTTAGGATTTTTGGCTCCAATGTGCATCACTTTGCACTTGGCCACATTGAACCCCATTTGCCATGTTGACGCCCACTCACCCATCCTCGACAGATCCCTTTGGAGTGCCTCACAATCCTCCCTGGTTTTCACCACCCTGAACAACTTCGTGTCATCTGCAAATTTAGCCACATCACTGCTTACTCCCAACTCCAAATCGTTAATAAACAAGTTAAAAAGCATCGGACCAAGTACTGATCCCTGTGGTACCCCACTGCTTACCACCCTCCACTGAGAAAGTTTCCCATTTATACTCACTCTCTGTTTCCTATTTATAAGCCAGTTTTTGATCCACAAGAGGACTTGTCCTTTTATCCCATGATTATTGAGCTTACTTAGGAGCCTTTGATGAGGAACTGTATCAAAAGCTTTCCAGAAGTCAAGGTAAATAATATCTATTGGGTCCCCCTTGTCCACATGTTTGTTCACTCCCTCAAAAAACACTAACAGGTTAGTGAGACAAGATCTTCCCTTACAGAACCCATGCTGAGTCTGCCTCAATAGTTTTTGTTCATCAATGTGCCTACTAATTCTTTCCTTAATAACAGTTTCCACCAACTTACCTGGTATCGATGTCAGACTGACTGGCCTGTAATTTCCCGGATCTCCCCTGGAGCCCTTTTTAAAGATGGGAGTGACATTAGCTACGTTCCAGTCAATCAATCAATCAATAAATAAACCTTTAATGGCATATAAATATTAAGCATTAAAAAAACAAAAAACAAAACCAAGGACAGTAAATAACACAATCAGCTAGAAATCTAAGTTAATTTATAAAATCATAAAATGTAGTTTCCCAATTTTTCACTCTTATCACGTCAGCCAGAAAATTGGCCACTGCCACGGTAATCTCTGATGATATGTCATTCAGTAGAAATTGGCATTTTATTGCATTGGAAAGGTGATGTTTACCATGCAACCAAGTGTTTAACCATTTTTCCCTGGCAGATACATGCCACGAACAATCCAACAGTATGTGGTCAATTGAATCAAGAGAATTAGAACCGCAGTCACATCTCCGTTCGTGCTTAGGAATATTTTGAAACCTACCATACAATAGTTTTGAAGGAAAAGCATTTACTCGAGCAAGGGAGAAGGCTCTTCGATGGCTAGGGCTATCAAGATTATACAAATACTGGGGGATACATCCCACAACATTCCTAAGATTTAATGTAGCTGAGGAACAGACAGGGGGGTGAAGAGGTTGCAGTTTTTGAAGTTCGATATCTAGCAGCCTCTGTTTGATTGTTTGGAAGATATACACTTCAGAGGAAAAAGCTAGCTCCTCCAAGGAAAGACCCAAAGATCTTATTTTGGTTCGAATATTGTAGTCCCAAGAGGTGCTATGAATTTCTTTTAACAAAAAAGAAATAAGCGAACCATCTTCGATGTTAAAATACAATTTAAGCCAGTAACGAACCGTTAGCACCCATATCTTGGTTTCAATCAAATTAAGTCCTAATTCAGAGCACAATGCATGGTAAGAGACACAGTTTGGGAAACCCATAATTTGTCTAAAAAAAGATGATTGTATTGATTCAACTTCACAGTTAAAAGCGCTAAACCATATAGGAGCACCATAAAGAACTTGGGATAAAGCTACGTTCCAGTCATCAGGAATGGAGGCAGATTTTAAAGAAAGATTACATATTTTTGTCAGGAGATCCACAAGTTCACATTTGAGTTCTTTCAGAACTCTCGGATGAATGCCATCCGGGCCTGGTGATTTATTAGTTTTTAAATTGTCCATCAGTCGGAGGACTTCCTCTCTTGTTACCGCAATCTGATTCAGGTCTTTCAAACCCCCTCCCGAAATCGGTGCTTCTGGAGTGGGCAAACACTTCTCCTCTTCCACAGTGAAGACGGAGGTAAAAAATGCATTCAGCTTCTCAGCCATTTCCCTATCATCCTTCACTACTCCTTTTACCCCTTGGTCATCCAAGGGCCCCACTGCCTCCCTGGCTGGCTTCCTACTTCTAATGTATTTGAAGAAAGTTTTATTGTTGGTCTTTATGTTTTTTGCGATATGCTCCTCATATTCCCTTTTTGCTTGCCTGATCACAGACTTGCATTTTATTTGCCATAATCTGTGTTCCCTTTTATCAACCACACTAAGACTAGCTTTCCACCGCTTAAAGGAATCCTTCTTACCTTTTACAGCTTCCATTACTTTATTTGTTAACCATGCAGGCTTTTTTCTATACCTATTTGTACCTTTCCTAACCTGCGGTATATATTTTTTATGAGCTTCTAGGATTGTCTTTTTAAATAGTCTCCAAGCTTCACATGGATGGTGGCTGCCACCAGACCTGGCTGGTGGGTTCACCCCTTCATTGGCCAGGGCTCCCACGTTGGGCCATAATTGGCTTGCTCCCCATTTCATCCAAGAAGATGTGGGGGGGTGGGCAAATGCCACCATCTGCTCCATGGGCAGGCACTGGTCTTGCCCACCCACCCTTTGAATGAAACACAACACAAGTTATGGGTTAAATTGGGAATTTTATTCATACATAAGCTGATCTGCATCAACACCTTAAAGCAAGGGTTGCATTGGGCTTGTGAGGCAAGCCTCCTAACAGGGCAAACCCACCCTGGCTCGGAGCCAGGTCTGGGATCCTTCCAGACCTTACTTCTCATGGCCTGCATACCAGTGCATAGAGGGGAGGGAGGTCACATGCCAGCCCATGACTGCAAAGCCTTAAGGCTTGTCATATGCTCCCCCACCCTGAAGAGGCCCCCAATTGAATCACCGTGACTGTTGAGCCCATAGGCAACCAGTATGAGGACCCCCCCTTGCTGATATCTCAGGGTGCTTGCCAACTCAAAACCCTCTCAACGCATGCTTTTCCCACCACAGAGGGGGTTAGTCTTGGCTTAACTCCCCTCCTGCCAACCATGAACCACCAGTCATGCAGACCACCCTGCAGATCAGCAAATCAACTGACCAACCAAAGGTTCTACAATTTAGCCAACAAATCTTGTTCCCCCTTGAACTTTGAGATGCCCCTCACAGTAGGCCGAATGGCCCCATACCTATCTGGTATACAAATATTGCAACAGCGTAGAGCCTTTTCTCTAGCAAGTTTCAATGTAATACCATCAGCAATCTTGCATGGGAGATATAATAACATAGTATATGCAGATAGATTTTTCCATTGCAACTCTAGATGCATTGAGACTGTTTTGCACATTTGTTTGCATTGTCAATTTTATGTGGATATACATTCTAGATATTTAAATCCTATCTTAGCCAACATGACGAACCTTCCTGATGCTTTAAAAGTGTACCGTCTTCCAAATGACTCTGTTCCGGAAATATCAATTAACGTTGCCATGTTTTTACAATTAGCGATAAAACTACACCAGGAAAAATACCAAATGAGCAATTGTGTTATGTAGTATTATGCAATATTATGTAGTCAGTAAAATGCTCAGCGCTATATATATGGTTCTGTATGGTTTTATAAGTATATCTTTTTTTATAGTAATCCTCTTTTAAGGTATTTTTATGCCAGTAAAGGCTAACTGAACTGAACTGAACTGAACAATCAATAATATAGATCATCGAATAAGCCTATTTTATGATGTTCTTGTTTTATATATTTGAGATCTACTATCATCACTACAAACAGTGGAATCTTTACTCAAGAATCTTAGCCAGCTTTTGGGACTTTGTGTTAATCAGTCTAAAAACAGAACTATATCCCTTAAATCCTTTATGGATACAATCAATTCTATCAAATATACATTTTCCTGTAAATGAATAATGAAAAATTGGAAGTATTTGGGTATCAAAAGTCCTTTAAATTTGAACAATCTTTTAAAATACAATTATCGACAATTATACCAAAAGATAACTTTCTACTAAAATGATGCTGCAACCTAAACCTGTCCTGGATGGAGAGAATTAATCTGGTTAAATCTATAATTTTTCCTAAATCTTTATTTTATTTCAGAACTATCCCTATACCGATCTCACAAAAATAATTCAGGAGTTGGCAGAAATCACTAAATGATTTTATTTGGAACAAAAATAAACCCAGAAGAAACTTTCAAATAATGAGAAGCTCTTCAAAACTGGGTGACCTTGATCTCCCCGATTTCAGATTATATTATGAAGCATCCCAATTAACAAATTTATAGATGATGCTGAATCATAAACAACAGGCTGATTGGCTGACTACAGAAAACTCTTATATTAGTTGTTGTAGATTTTCCGGGCTGTATGGCCATGGTCTTGGCATTGTAGTACCTGACATTTCACTAGCAGCTGTGACTGGCATCCTCAGAGGTATAACACAGAAAGATGGAGTACTCTCAGTGTCAGTGTGGGAAGAAAAATGGTAGGCAGATAATTTATATCTACTCAGGAACACGGAGTAGGGCTGAGTCATGGTCTTGTAGGAGTTTCCCAGGCTGTGATATGCTAATAGAGGAGCTTTCCTGAGGAGGTTCTTTTGTATAACACTCTTATACTTACCTTAATACACTTCAGGAAGCTATTTGGAATAAACTTGCTGATCAACCATCACACATCAACCTCAATATATTCTTATCCACCACTCTGTAGATCTGGGATAGAAGGAGATCAAACCAGCCCCACCTGTCTCCCCACTCACCCAATTTTTAGGCCAAAAATGGTTTAAACCTGGTGAGCATCAGAACGCTCATAAAACCTGGAGAACCAACAATCTATCATGTTTAATAGATATAACTAAAAAAGGACATATTAAACCAAAATCATCTCTAGAAACAATAACTGGCATAATTTTCCATTGGTTTCAACAGGGCTCTTTTTTGTAACAGGAACTCCTTTGCATATTAGGTGACACACCCCTAATGTTGCCATGTTACATCCTGAGCTTGATTTCATCCCCATGGTATCCAGAATGGCAATACCTGGATGGCTACTCTGCGTAGCAGGCCAATCAGGATACAAGGATTGTACTGGAGGGAAGCAAACTGATTGGCCCTTATCGTGACAATGCTATTGGTTGCTACCACTGATGTGGGTGTGGCTATGCTAGCCCGCACTGTTTAAATAAGAGCCTTTTGCTCTCTGTTGTGTTGTCTGTTCTGATCTGTTCTGAGCTGTTGAACCACTACTGTTAAAGCGGAATCACTTGTTGGAACGCTGCCTTTAAGTGTCATACTTATCAAGCCAATCCTCCAAGAGCTTACAGAGCTCTTCTTACAGGGGCTACTATAAGTTATTGGAGGATTGGCTACATTAGGGGTGTGTCGCCTAATATGCAAAGGAGTTCCTGCTACAAAAAGAGCCCTGGTAATCATTACAAGTAACCGTAACCCGTATTGCATTTTTCAAACAGATTAAAGGCTACTTACTTCCTATGATGCCAGAACTAATTTACTAAATTTATGGCATAACACTAACATACTGAAAGTGCAAATCCTCTTGGCAGCTGCTAAAACCACAATTGCAGCAGCATGGAAATACTCCAAACTCCCATCAATTACTTCTTGGTACAAAAAAAATATGGAATCATTATATCATGGAAAACATATCCGGTCAAATTTGGTGTACCAACTTTTGATCTTTATCAATCAAGCTTTCTGGAGCAATGGTTACCTGTTCTAGAGTTTATGGCTAACCATGATATATGCCTTAATCAAGCCTATCCAATAGATTTTCTTATTTTATATTTGATCTGCTAGCGATGTTCATTTTTTTATTATATGGAAGAATAATCTTGTTGTTAATATTGTTCTACTTATCATATTCCTTAACATCACTGTCCTGTTTATAATTCCTGTAGTCCTTATCTTTTATTGTTATAACAATGACCTGTATTGCTATGGTTTATATGTAAAATAAAAATAAAGAGTTTAAACAGTTCAGTAAAACTAGAATTTCAATTGTTGTCCTGGTTTGCTGTCCTGGTTTGCAGCTGCTATGAGCATGTGGTGTCTTATCAGCAGAAATTTTGATTCTGATAGTTTTGTATTCAACTGTGATGCCTGCAAAAGTAGTCATAGACTCAACTGCAAATCTGTTCTGTAATATATGGTTTGTTTGCATAGTTCCAAGAAGTAACAATGACACAATTATCATATTTTGACCTGCCCTTCACCTAAAGGCCTTGAGAAGGTCAGCGTATAGATGGAAGTTGAGACGCTGAAGAACATAATGAGTTTGTGAGGTTGGAACAGATATGTCAGGATAGCCATCTTGAGACAAAACCTTCTGAATCTTTACTGTATGTACAATAGCACAGGCATTTAATGAGAAGAGATACAAGCAGATAGAGCTGACAGATAGTGATGAAATCAGAGTACTCATAGGACAACAGAACTGGCATCTATATAAACTGTAATTTTCTTGAAGGCCCTTCATGGCATTTGTTATGGATATTATTTTTGATGCTAACTGTTGTGTCCTGGGATCAGAAGGCAGAGCTGGCAAAATACAGCCAAGCTTCGCTCTCTGAGAACAATAGGGACTAGGTTCCTGAGCTCGCCAGTAGAGAACCAATGGCAGCATTGGTGGGCGATTCAAACCCGCCAATAGGAACATGGGGCCGTCCCCCCTAACTGTATATAGTTGGCCTCCGGCCGTTACTGTTTGTTCTTGTCCTGTGTGAAGTACGAATAAACGCGTCTTCTCTTATGTCGTCGTCCGAGTCATGAGGCCCGAAACCCAGTACTTTACAGTGGCGACGAGGATGGGATTTCAACGCCTTCCGTGACTCCATGAGCGACGAAAAGGACACCGCCGAGCACCGCATCGCTGACCCCGTGAGCAGCACCGCACCGCTCGCCGAGCATCGCATCGCTGACCCCGAGAGCAGCACCGCACCGCTCGCCCCGGCGCACGCCTTCCCAGACAGAACCATGGCCGCCTCTCATGTAACACTGGAGCGCTTCGATCCGTCGCAGCCAGAAACCTGGGACGCATGGGTCGACCAGCTCATCAGCTATTTGGAGCTCAACGAAATCCGCCACCCAGACCAGAAACGATCGATCCTGCTGAACGCGTGCGGCACCCAAACCGTCCGCCTCGCCAAGAGCCTCTTGGTGCCCCGCACGGCCTTGGAGAGCTCGTTTGGGGAGATCCTGGATGTCCTCAACGCTTACTTCAGCCCCCGGCCGACCTTCCTGGCCAAGAGGATGGATTTCCAGAGGCGAGTCCAGGCCCCAGGTGAATCCATTGCCACCTTCCTGGCCGCGCTAAGGGCGCTCGCGGTGGACTGCGTGTTCCCGAAGGTGGAGGGACAACCTGCTGACGCAGTTCGTGTGGGGCCTGGCGGACTCCAAGCTGCGGCGCAAGTTGGTTGGACACCGGAGGCTCTCCTTGGATGAGGCCCTCGACGCCGCAACAGCCCACGAGGCCGCGGAAGGGGAACGCCCGGCTGCGGCCGCCCATGTGGTTGGAAGGAGTCCAAGCCCCGGGAATGTAGATACGGAAGAGGTCTTCGCCCTCAGACCCCAACAACGCCGGCCGGCGCTGTTCCAGCAGGCCAACAGAGAGCCAGCCAAGCCTTCCGGCAACCGGACCGTCTGTGCCAGCTGCGGGGAAGGCCATGGAAGGAAATCCTGCAAGTTCCGGGATGCTGTTTGTCACGGGTGCGGGAAGCAGGGACACCTCGCACGGGTCTGCCGGTCCAAGGGCCCCAGGAATTCGAGATCGTCGGTCCCACCGCACCGCGCATCGTCCACCGCCTACGAGACGACGGAAGAGGTCGCCGAGTTGTACCATCTCACCGACCAGCCGCTGCAGGTACTTCGCCTCCCCAACCCCAACCTCTCCTCTGCCCCGAAGATCCAAGTAACCGTACGGATCGAGGGGTCCCCCTGTTGCATGGAAGTGGACTCGGGATCAGCGGCGTCCATCATTTCCCTGGACACTTTAAAAGACTTTGCCCATTAGGGGGACCCCTCTACGTCCATCGCCACTAAGCTTGGTGGACTTTCAAAGGAACCCTGTCCCCATCCGGGGAGTCGGCACTTTCCGAGTGCAGTACCGAGACTTTGAGGGGAACTTGGACTTGGTGGTGGTAGAGGGAAATCTCGTGAGTCTCCTGGGGCGGGCGTGGTTCGAGGCCCTAGGCATAACGATTGGGGGAGTGAATAAGTGCGGGGTGCGGGACTGGGGGGCGGTGTGCAAGGAATTCCCGGAGGTCTTTGATGGGAAACTGGGGTGTTATAAAGGGCCCCCGGTGTCGCTCCATTTAGACCCCACAGTGACGCCCGTCCGACGGCGCTTCCGCACCGTGCCCCTGGCCCTCCGCCCGAAAATAGAGGCCGAACTGGACCGGTTAGTGGCCCAGGGAGTCCTAGAGCCCGTCCCGAACGCTCGATGGGAGACCCCGATTGTGACACCCGTCAAGCCAAACGGGGAAATCCGCATCTGCGCGGATTATAAGTGCACCATTAACCAGGCACTTCAGGCGCACGCATACCCCGTACCCGTGGTCAGCCATGTCTTAGCCACACTGGCGGGGGCACGCATATTTGGAAAGCTGGATCTCGCGCAGGCGTACCAGCAACTCCCGGTAGATGAGGCCACGGCTGAGGCGCAAACCATAGTGACCCACCGGGGGGCCTTCCGAGTGAAGCGGCTGCAGTTCGGGGTCAGTGTGGCCCCAGGGATCTTCCAAAATCTAATGGACGATTTGTTAAAAGGGATCCCTGGAGTGATGCCGTTCTTCAACGACGTCCTCATCGCCGCAACCACCCCTGAAAGCTTCGCCGCCCGCCTCCGAACTGTACTGGAACGCTTCCAAGCCGCGGGGCTGAAAGTGAAGCGGGAAAAGTGCCTCCTCGGGGTGCCGGAGGTGGAGTTCTTGGGGTACCGGGTAGACGCAACAGGCTTGCATCCGGCGAGGGACAAGGTAAAGGCCATCGTGGAGGCCCCCGCCCCGAAGTCCAAGGCCGAGCTCCAGGCGTTCTTAGGCCTCCTGAACTTTTACCACGCCTTTCTCCCTCACAAAGCCGCCGTGGCCGAACCCCTGCACAGGCTACTGGATAAGGCGACACCTTGGGCATGGGGAGCGAGGGAGGAGGCGGCGTTTCGGAGGGTTAAAGTACTCTTGATTTCTAACGCGGTACTCGCCCACTTTGATGAAAAGCTCCCGGTAATCCTTGCGTGCGACGCATCACCGTATGGGGTCGGGGCGGTCTTGGCCCACAAGCTACCGGATGGGAGGGAAGTCCCGGTGGCTTACTACTCCCGCACGCTGTCCCCCGCGGAGCGGAACTATGCTCAAATCGACCGGGAGGGCTTGGCACTGGTGGCGGGGGTTAAAAAGTTTCACAACTTTGTGTACGGGCGGCACTTCACGCTCGTAACCGACCATAAGCCGCTCTTGGGACTGTTTGCGGTGGACAAACAAACGCCGCAGGTACTGTCGCCCCGGGTGTTGCGCTGGTCCTTGTTTTTAGCGGGTTACCAGTACCAGTTGGAGCATCGGCCGGGCAAGGCGCTGGGTCATGCCGACGCCTTGAGCCGCCTGCCGCTGCCGCATACAGGGGAAGATCCGGCCCCGGCTCCCGCAGTATTGTTAATGGAGGAGCTGCCAAACCCCCCTTCAGGCTGCAGACGTGGCCGCCCGCACGTCCCGAGATCCCATTCTCTCCCGGGTCCTAAACTGGGTGGTGAGGGGATGACCAGCGGAACAGACAGGGCCAGAGTTCACAGCATACAAAGCCAGGCGGGAAGAGTTATCCGCCTTAAAAGGGTGCTTGTTATGGGGGGACAGGGTGGTCATCCCGGGGCCCATGAGACAAGGGGTTCTAGAAACGCTACATGAGGCCCACCCCGGCATTGTACGAATGAAAGCTCTGGCAAGGAGCTATGTGTGGTGGCCCGGGATGGACGCAGAAATTGAAACCTGGGTCCGAGGGTGCACACGGTGTCAGGAAGTCCGCCCCAATCCCCCGAGAGCGCCAACCCAAAGCTGGGAGTCTACCCACAAGCCGTGGTCATGCCTACACATAGATTTTGCGGGGCCGTTTCAGGGGCTCCAGTTCATGGTGACGGTAGACTCCTACTCGAAATGGGTGGAAATAAGCCCAGTGTCTACCACCTCTGCCAAAGCGGCAATAAGGGCCCTGCGGAAAATATTCGCGACGCACGGGTTACCAGACACAATCGTGTCGGACAACGGGGCAGCGTTCACATCTGCTGAGTTTCAAGCGTTCCTCGAAAAGAACCTAATCAGGCACATACGATCAGCGCCCTTCCACCAGGCTACAAATGGACAGGCGGAGAGAACGGTACGCACCGCCAAAGAAGCCCTGAGCCGCATAACGGAGGGGGACTGGGAGTTCCGGCTGGCCCGCTTCCTCCTAACATACCGCACCACCCCAAATCCCATCTCCGGTCATTGCCCCGCAGAACTATTGATGGGCCGCCGCCCCACAACTTTGTTAGACAGGCTCCACCCGGACCGAGCCCCAGAGAGAAAGCTGGTCGAGACCCGGGAGGCGCCCCGAAGCTTCCTCCCGGGGGAACCTGTCTACTTCCGGAATTACGGGGCGGGGCCTCAGTGGGTGGCCGGGCGCATCCTAAAACCCACCGGGCCAGTGTCATACGAGGTCCTAACAGATGGGGACCGGGTCCTCCGTAAACACGTGGACCAGCTCCGGAGGCGGCAAGACCCCGACACAGGGATCCAGCTACCGGGAAACGCCGCGGCCGCCCCAGCATCCGATCGACTGCAGGCACCGACAGCGGAGCCCGCGCCGGAAGGTCCACGGAATCCGGAGGGGGTCCCGGAGACAGCTGAACCGCCGCCGCCGTTGCCGCCGCCGTTACAGCCGCCACCGTCACCGCCTCAGCTACGACCGGAGATCCAAGCTCCTTGTGCTGGAGGACCACCCGATGGGGGCCCCGCCAGTCCGGTACCGGCCCCCGACGATCGCTAAGGGAACGGAGGGCACCAGCATACTTAAAAGACTACGTCACCTGATAGGAGACGAACTATGGGGGAGGAGTGTTGTGTCCTGGGATCAGAAGGCAGAGCTGGCAAAATACAGCCAAGCTTCGCTCTCTGAGAACAATAGGGACTAGGTTCCTGAGCTCGCCAGTAGAGAATCAATGGCAGCATTGGCGGGCGATTCAAACCCGCCAATAGGAACATGGGGCCGTCCCCCTAACTGTATATAGTTGGCCTCCGGCCGTTACTGTTTGTTCTTGTCCTGTGTGAAGTACGAATAAACGCATCTTCTCTTATGTCGTCGTCCGAGTCATGAGGCCCGAAACCCAGTACTTTACACTAACTGTCCATCCAAAAAAAGGCGATGGCAAAGCAAAAGCTACTGGAGATAAAAGCTGAACTGTGTGAATATTTCCGTAAAGAATTTGCTGTCTTAAAACAAAAGAGTATCTTATATTCTAATAGCCATCTGTGGCCCCCGTCTGTAAATAACTAAATCCATGGATCAGAGTCACATGGAGGCTAAAGAGATTTTCTAACAACCTTGGGGAACTCCACAAGTTTGCAGAAAAAATCTTAAATAAAAAATCTCACATAAATTTTAAAAAATCTCCAGCTGTCAACAGCGGTGGTGCCAGGGAGCTGTGTTGGGCCTGGTGGCAGCTGCACAGCCTGTGGGTCTGTGTCAGCCTTGGTGGCAGTGCAGGCTGGGAGCCGCACTGGGCATGCTGTGCCAGAGAGGGGGGAATGTGATTCCCCCTCATGAGTCTCGCACATCCACACTTGTAAGGACATATTTTCAGTGCACTAGACAGGCAAAAAGAGTCTCTCCAGCTCTCTCTTTAAAAAATTGCGCTCTGAAGATCATCCTCAGATGACTTATGACCTTCATAAAGTGGAAGAAGGGCAAACACAGTTGTTTTAAAACTCCTTTAGGAACTGATCATTTTTTATTCCCCTTCCCCACGAGGGCAGTTTTAGTAAATCCCTTTCACCAAGCAGCACCCTAAGATAAATCTTTCCTTTGTATCTGATGGACAGGGATATAGATACATTGGCTGACAAACAGATAAATAGGAACATACTGTAGTTATAGATAATGGTATTTAAAGGTACTCTGACATTTAACTGTGTTATTATTGCTTTAAGGGCAGATTCAGATGCTTTGCTCTACAAGCATTGTGTGAGCAAAAACTTTAGCTGCAATATTCATTGGGAAAGATAAACTCATTCATGGGGTGAATTCTTACATTACAAGCGCAAACTGGTAATTTCTTTCTTATGTTCACATCTGGCTGCTCTGATTTGCACAAGTGCATTTGAGATGTCCTGCTCTGATTTCTCAGCATTGTGTAGGCATGATCCAGGAAAAATTTAAGCATTTTTAAGGCCCATTGATTTCAGTGATTTACGCACGTGCTTCACTCTCAAATTGAAATTAGATGTACATTATTTAATTGGCTGGATCACGCACTATGCGCCCTTATATACATTATTAATGTACATATTTTGCTGGTATTATTTTAAATTTATTTATTCATTGCCTTTGCCTTTTGTACCCTTAGAAGCTCATTGATTCACAAATCTTGAGCAGCAGAAGACAGCATTCTTTAGATGCAAGGGCTAAAAGGGCTGAGACAAATTTCACAATTGCTAGAGTAATCTCAGGATTCTTATCCCTGGGCAAAAGAGCCAGGGTTTCCAGAATATAGGGGGATGATTGGTTGAATAAAGGCCAAAAACTGCATTCCAGCAGGCCATGAAAGGCTGTATCAATCCTGTCAAGGCCACAAGGGCAAATTCTGTCAGTGTAGGGCCTATTCAAAAATCTCCCTTGGAAAACAATTGTAAGTATAATGTTCATTCTTGCAAACAAAAAAGCTCTGCAATAACATGGGATAGTAAGATAATATATTGGTGTGTGTGTGTGTGTGAAGATTTTGTGCAATAATCACCAAGAAATAAGGGTGAGCATACTCTGAGGACTCTCAGAATGAAACTACTGTGGGCGATTTCCAGAACTCACTTGCTGATCAGAGAAAAATCTTTGGATTTAAGGCCCTAGCAGATGGCAGCCCAAGGGGCTGCATAAGGAAGGAGGGCCTACTTTGCAGGCTTGGAAGGAGGGAGACTGGTGGCAGCATTTCCCACCCATACGGGTATCTGGTGTTGGGAGGAGCCTTGCCTTTATTACTGTTATGCTCCCTCCCATCAGGGCAGTTTGTTAGAAATCGGTCAACAGGAAAGATCATTCTCCTGCTCGTCCAATTGAGGCCTAGGTGGTTTTCATTCCATGTGGATCTGGTTTTCTGTGGGGGTTTCAGGGGTGGTTTAGCGCACAGGTCTAGGAGACAATTTCACATCTGGTGGGTTTCCTCCCCTATATAGGGATGCCAAGTGTAAATTACCTTAGAGCGGGGAAGTCCCGCTCTATCCCTAGAGTCCCTGTGTGTGCGCTTTGTGCGCGTGCTGCCGCCATGACGCCACCCAGAAGTGACATCATCACGTCAGGACATTGAGGGCAGGGCCACCAGGATTCGAGGAAAAACCATAGAGTTTTCCCTCGAATCATAGAGTGTCCCACCTCCAACGTGCCCAGCGTGATGATGTCACCTCCAAGTGACATCATCATGCTGGGGACGTTGCCGGAAGGGGGTGGAGTTCCCCATGGGGCCCGATTTTCTGGGGGCGGGTAACGGGCCTCTCAGGCAGGGGTTTACCCGCCCCCGGGGGGACTTGGCAAGCCTACCCCTAGAGCTGGGCATGTTCCCCCCTTCCCTCTTCTTCAGTTACCCCCTTCCAATCCCTTTTTTTTTTTTTTTACCTTTTGCTCCTTTCCTGGGTCTTTTTGATAGTTACTTGGTTGGGGGTCACATCATGGTTGGCAGCTTTGCGGGTGGTTGGGTGCAGTCGGACAGTTGCATGTGTGGGCACCATTTTGCCGCTCAATTTTCTCAGCAGGGCTCAATGGCTTTGGGGAAGATGAAGGGTCCTGTTAAGGATTTGCAGCAAGCACCCAAGGCTGCTGCGAAATTGGTTCCCAATGCTCACTTTTTGTTGGATGATGAGGGGACCAAGCAAGAGCACAGACTCATTTTAGGGCGCTTGGAAGCATTGGAAAACGCACATGGGGTCACAGGGGAGGCTTGAGATTCCCCAGTCTCTGTGGTGGGGTTCCTCCTCTCAATTTAACCAATCAATATTGGCCTATTTTGCAGCTATGGAGGGTTCCTCTTCTTCTACCTCGACATCAAGCTTGAACAGGGATCCTTGGACTTCTTCTGGGGTTACTGCTTGGCCTTGGGGACCTGGGGCCCCTGCAGGCAATAATTGGGGCAGCTTTGGGTACCCAAGTCAGCAGTCCAGTGGGGCCCATGTAGTCCACGGGGAGTGCTTTCTCCTATTTTCACCAGTGCTCAGCCTTTAGGAATGGGTGGTATGGTTCCGGGGCAACTACCCCCTTGGGTTGGATGGGGTTATGGGGCTGTTCCTCCAACCTCTATAGGATATGTGCCTTTCAGTGCTATGCCCCAGGGAGATCTTACTCTTGTGACTAGAGAGAAGAGTCTGAAGGGGGATTTTGTGGATGTATTTACATTACTGTTTAGAGACATCAAAAAAAAGATAAAGATGATTTAGATGAGTGGGATAAAGAGCGGCTGAAGCAGCATAAAGTAGATAGCTCACGGGCCAATTGGCTACCAGGCTTTTTGATCTACGCAGGGGTGGTGGCAAGGACTCATCCAATTAGGGCTGCCCCCTTTTTCCAATATATTGATATTGTTTACAGGGCTTACACAGAATTTTCGGGGGGGGGATTGGGTACAATATGATGAGGAGTTTAGGAGGCGTGCAGCAGTGAACCTTCCCTGCCTTGGGATCAGGTGCATCAGCATCCGTGGCTCCAGTTGATGTCTTCTTCCAAGCCCTCTTTGGGGGATCACTCTGATAGCAGCCACAATACACAGCGGTCAGCTGGAGTTGCCACATTTTGCCCCTGGGGTGCCCAGGGTGTTCAACCATGTTTCCTCTATTGGGAGTTTGCATCTCAAGAGGTTTGATTCAAGCATGAGTGCCCCTTGTGCAGGGGTCCCATGCCTTTAATGCATGTTCCAGGGCAAAACAAAGAGCTGGGAGCAAGAGACCTGGGGGGACTAGGGTCCCAGCCCTATAAACTTGATTCAGCTTAAAAAATGGCTTGATCTGTACCCTAATTATGTAGATAGTTCCTATTTGTTAGAGGGTTTCACTGAAGACTTCAGGATTCCTTACACAGGGCAGGAGGGCAGTCTTCATGGCAAAGAACCTCAAGTCTGTTGTAGGGATGGAACAGGTGGCCAGGGATAAGATTGCAAAGGAATGCAGGGAGGGTAGGGTCTTAGGCCCCTTCCCATCCCAGGGCCGGCTCCAGGTGTCTGGGCACCCTAGGCAGGACAGCCTGGGGCGCCCCCCACTGGGGATGCCAACCTCCCAGTGGGGCCTGGAGACCGGGGTGGTGGTGGCGGAGTGCTGGCTTTCCTGGAGGCTCCGCAGCTGGGGGGGGCCAGGAAAGCCGGGGAAGCGGGCGGGGGGGTCTAGCCGCCACCCCCTCCCTTCCAGAGCCGGCTTTCCCGCAGGCTCCACAGCTGTGGGGTCCCCGGGAAAGAGGGGAAGGGGGCGGGGGGTCTAGCCGCCCCCTCCCTCCCAGAGCCAGCTTTCCCGGGGGCTCCGCAGCTGTGGGGTCCTGGGGAAAGTGGGGAAGGGAGCAGGGGGTCTAGCCACCCCCTCCCTTCTAGAGCCGGCTTTCCTGGGGGCTCCGCAGCTGCGGGGTCCCCAGGAAAGCAGGGAAGGGGCGGGGGTCTAGCTGCCCCCCTCCCTCCCAGAGCCGGCTTTCCCGGGGGCTCTGCGGCTGCGGGGTCCCTGGGAAAGCGGGGAAGAGGGGCGGGGGGTCTAGCCACCGCCCCCTCCCTCCCAGAGCCGGCTTTCCTGGGGGCTCTGTGGCTGCAGGGTCCCCGGGAAAGCCAGGAGGGGGGCAGGGGTCTAGCGGCAGCGGCGGCAACGGGCGCCGGGTTAGGGCGGGGGGGCGCTTTTGTGTGTGGGGGGAGTGGGGCACTATTTGGCACCCCTGAGGCCGGCGCGCCCTAGGCGAGTGCCTAGTTTGCCCAATGGGCGATCCGGACCTGTCCCATCCCCTCCAGTTCCTACCTTGAGGGTCTCACTTTTGGGGGTGGTTCCCAAGAAGGCTGCAGGTGAATATCATTTAATACATCACCTGTCTTTTCCGAGGGGAGTCTCAGTTAATGACACTAATCCAGACCACTTGTGTTCTGTCAGGTATACTTCTTTTGACCAAACTGTGCAGGTGATCTGCCAGTGTGGTCCGGCGGTGGAAATGGCTAAGTGCAATATCAAATCTGCTTTTCGCCTGCCAGCCTGTTCACCCTGAGGATTTTGAGCTTTTGGGTTTTGCTTTTGAGGGTCAGTTTTATATGGGTAGGGTTCTCCCCATGGGTTGCTCAATTTCCTGTTCAGCTTTTGAGCATTTCAGTTCCTTACTAGAGTGGGCATTGAAGGTCAAGTCTGGCTTAAGGGACACTGTTCACTGTTTGGATGATTTTCTTTTTGTGGGGCCAGAGGGATCTGGGCAGTGCCATCACCTCCTTCAGTCTTTTATGAGGAGCTGGGGGTTCCCCTGGCTCATGAAAAAACTGAGGGACCATCCCTTATTTTGACATTTTTGGGCATTGAATTAGACACAGTTCACCAAACTTCCCACTTACATGAAGACAAGCTTGCCCAACTTAGAGCTTCTTGGTTAAAAGGAAGGCCACTCTTTTGGAGCTGCAACAGCTGGTAGGCCATTTGAATTTTGTTTGCCAGGTGGTGGCTCTAGGGAGGGCTTTTCTGCACAGGATGTGTGGTGCAGTGTCTGATTTGCAGAAGCTGCACCACAGAGTTAGGGTTAGCGTGGGTATGAGGGAAGATCTGTTGGTTTGGGAGAAGTCTTTGCATGACTTTAATGGGGTCTCCTTTTGGAGGGAGGACTTATGACTGCATGGAGGTCTTCAGGTGACCTCTGATGTGGCTGGTTCCATAGGTTTTGCGGTGTACTTTAGGAGTCATTGGTGTGCAGTTGAGTGGCCCAAAGATTGAATCCAAAGTGGCATTTGCCGGGATTTAATGTTTTTGAAGTTCTTCCTGATCTTGGTGGCTTTATGGGTCTGGGGTGATCTGCTGGTCAATAGCTCAGTACACTTTTGGTGTGACAACTTGATGATGGTTCAAGTCATCAAGTCCTTGACCTCCAATTCTTCCAGAGTTATGGGCCCAGTTCACCTTTTCATGTTGCGCTGTTCTTTTCCTCGCCAAGCATGTCCTGGGAGTGAATGATGGGGTGGTGGATGCTCTGTTTCATAAACAGATGGAGAGGTTTCACCAACTGGCCCCGGAGGCAGATTCTCACCCATCTAGGACGTCTCAAGATCTATGGCAGCTTGGCAGGTTGAAGCTAACAGGGCCATTGAACTAGCTGTAGCACCAAGTATGCAGAGGGCTTATGGCCGCATGGTTCAACAGTTTCTGGCATTTAGGGGGCAGGTAAGGCTGCAAGATGTATGGCCGATACCCATGGACCAACTGCTCCAAGTTTCCATTATGCTGAAAGGTAAGGGCCTGGCCGTCAAGTCTATCAGGTCGCAGCTCGTGGGATTAGCTTTTCATAGCAAGGCCTGGGGTTTCCCAGACTTTACTACTGATTTTTGATTGTGGAAAATGCTAGAGGGTTGGGCACAGGAGGCCAGCTCCCATTGGGATTTGAGGCAGCCCATTTCACCTGGGGTGTTGAAGGGTCAGTTTAGCACATGGGCCCAGGTTTGCAGTTCGGATTTTGTTCCATGCTGCCATGCTGACCACATTTTTTTTGTCGCTTTTTGGGTCAGTGAGCTGGTTCAGCAATCCAGGCTTGACCCCTTGAGGAGGGCACTACAGTTGGGAAATGTCTCTTTTCATGGTGAGGGGATTTTGATCCATGTGAGGCAATCCAAAACCAATCAGAAAGGAAATGGGAGTGAGATCACCTTGGGTGTTTGTGTGGATGGGGACCTCTGTCCTGTTAGGGTCCTGTGTCAGTATATGGACCAATGGGGCACAGAGGGTTCTGACATTTTGACATGTCATCTTTGACCAAGTATCAATTTTGGGCAGTGACATCAAGGGCCTTGGCTAAACTGGGGCTGTCTGGCACTCAGTCCTTCAGGATTGGTGCAGCGTCTACCACTGCAGCCATGGACTACTCCAGCAAGGCCATCCAGAAGGTTGGGCAGTGGCGCTCGACAGCTTATAAGACCTATGTTCGGCCCTTCATGGAGCCCTAATGTGTGTTCCTTTATGATGCTGTTTTATTGCTGTTTTAGTTCTAGGTTTGTTGGATCCAGTGCAGAGGCTTCACATTCTCATTGCTGGGCACAGCATGGTTTTTTGGGCAGCTCATCATGCAGAAAGATCGGGGATGGGCTCCCAATTGGGCCTGAGCGATTGTGCCATCATTAAGTGGCTTGGGAGATGGGGGCTGTGCTGGACTGGGCTTATCCTTCTGTTATTTGTTGAAAGGGATGGTCCCCCTCCTGACATCCTGGTCATTCACCTGAGTGGTAACAACTTAGGGATGGTCAAGGGGACGGCTTTGATCCTGCAAGTGCAGGATGACATGCGGGACATTGTGGCATGGTGGCCCAATGTCCACCTGGTCTGGTCAGACATTTTGCCCTGCCAGGTGTGGAAATGGGCATGGGACCCTTATGCCATAGAGCAGACACACAAAAAAGCCAACAGGGAGTTGGGGAATGCCATGAGGGGTAGCTTCGGTTTTGCAATTCCATACCCTGGCAATGTGAAGGAGTGTGCCCTTTTGTATCGAGCTGATGGTGTGCACCTTACTGATATCAGGAATAGGATATTCCTGGAAGATGTTCAGCAAGGGTTGAGGGAGATTGTTGCCTGCTGTTTGGGGGCAAGGGCCAAAGGAGAGGCTTGACCCTTGTTGATGGTGGAAATATGGCCTGTTTTCTGTTATATTGGAGAACACCAAGTGACAGACCCCCCCCCTTTGTCTGGAGGGTTGGTGCACTTTGCACGAGCCATTCCTTGGTATGGACCTCAGATGGGGACTGTGGGTGGCTTGTTATACACCTTGGACATGGGTCTCCTTTCATGTTCTGCAGCTAGAAGTGGTGGGCTCATTGTGAGGAGTTGACATGCCTGCCGCCTGGAAAAGGCCATGTTTGGTTGGCTTGTGCGAGGGGTTATGGTTGTTACCTCCTTTATGGTCTGGATAGGGATCAGGGGATCCCCTTGCTGGATGCATGTTTCAGCCTTTGCCAGTTATAGTTAACCTGTTGAATTAACAGTTTAATAAAGCTGCCCTTAGTTTATACCAACTACCTGTGTCAGTCTCTTTCTTCTGACTAAGTACACAATGCCCATCTCAAAAATATCATCAACTGATATTCCAGCTTTCATCAGTTTCTCTTCCAGGGCTTTCATCCAAGTTGATTTGTGGGTATCCTGATTTAAAATGGCTAACAAACCATCTTCAGCACAGAGCTGTTTTAATCTCAGTTTGAAGCAAGGTATCTGTCCAAATTCTGCCCATAATACGATGTTTGACTTGCAGCAGGGAATATTCAATATTTTCCCCAAGAACTGAGCCTGTGGTTGGTCGAAATTATCAGAGAAAGCTTTATTCTAAATAGCTGAACCATAAAGAATGAGGGGAGCTGTTTTCAAATTAAAGTCTTGCACCGCTCCAGGAATATACCCCCCCCCCTATAGTGGAGGAACCTATTTATGGCGCTGGCACAAGGTTTTGCTTTATTAAGTGTTGTTCTAAATTGGGGTGTGTGTATTTTTTTCATTTAAAATATTAATAACCTGCCAGTGTCCAAAAGGACAGAAGCCATTCTATTGTGTACAATATTCTCATATTGCGCGAGACGACATCAGTGAAATATGAACTGTCCAGTAGCTGCTGGAAGACAAAATTGACCTGGCTTTTAAAACAGTAATGTGGCCGGAAGAAAATGACATAGTGTGTCTGTCCCAACCAAGTATGCTGTCCTCCACTAAGACCACAGAGCTGGTTGAGGGGAATGTGAGACTATTATCCTCCATCAGTCCTTCAGCTTCCACAGACTACCACAGACTCAGTGAAAACTATTGCTGGCATTGACTGTTTGCTCCTTACATGACAGATGAAGGACAGATTAGGCATTCTTCTCATCTACCAGCTGCCTAGTTCCCCAGTGGGCACATTTCATATGTTGTCAGAGGTACTGTTGGATGTGGTATTGGAGACTCCTAGGCCAAGGTCAGACTTGCAGTTTGAAGCACGAGGGAGTCGTGGCAAAAAGACCCAGAACAGGTTTGTTCTGGGTTTTCCTGGTCACACTGCACCGACTAATGTGGGAGCATACCGGGGAGGTGGCACAAAGGAGCATTCGCACTATTGGCCCACCCCTGGAAAAGGTACTCTCAGTCTGGGGCAGGTGATGCACTCTATTCTTGGTGCTGGGGGGGGCAGCAGTGGGAGGGCTTCTAGAGTCCTGGCCCCACTGCTGGACCTCCTGATGGCACCTAGTATTTTTGGCCACTGTGTGACAGAGTGTTGGACTAGATGGGCCATTGGCTTCTCTTATGTTCTTAAGTGGCTTTTTGTAATGTAATCTGAAGATATGCGCATAAGCGCTCATGCACATAAGAGCATCCCTACTGGATCAGCTTGTTTGCATTCACACTTCTGGGAAGTGGGATGAATGTGCTCTCTAGGGTTTGCTACCACTTTCACCTGGTATTTTTTAAACTCTGGAGGGAAGCATTACAAGATAGGTTGAGTACGGCTGGGGAATGCCTGACAGATGTGCCTGTGTGAACCGCCCCTTTAATCCTTTTGTGAAATGTTTCTGAAACGTGCCTATATCGGGCCAAACTGCCAGTCTGAACTCAGCCCTAGACTGATCATTCTGGAGGACTTCAATATCCTTGCCAAGGATCACTTTCGGTTTCGACGGAGCGAATGGTGGCCACCTCTCGGGACGCTCCCGGAGATGGTTAGCTCACACGTGGTTGGGGGGTCTTCGCACATGCAAAAGACCCTAGTGAGCCTTAGGTAAAGGCTCTGAACCGGGGGCGCTTGGGGAGTAGCCTCTTTGCTGGCAGATAGCCGGGAAATTGAGGCTTTCTCCCTGCCCCAATCGGCCCCACTGCGTTGTGCCCGTATGGGACTTAGCAACGCCACCGACTTCCAGGAGTGAAGATAAGCGACATGAATTAAAATAAAAAGAAGAACTGGTATCGAATCGTGAGTTGGAGGTTTACTTTGAAGCGAAAAAATGCAAACCCCCTGTAAGCACATAAGCGGCTGGGAGGAGGGAGGAATACCCACCCCTTTGGGAAACGGGACTTATAAAGGAAAAGCGAAGGGGGTAAAGGGGAAAAAGTGTTGGTGAAAGTACCTTTGGGGTTTCATTGAAGATCCAGAGCAGGCTGGTCTCCTGAGAGACGCGGCACGAACTTTGATAAAGTAAACAAACAAGGAAAATGTCGGCGTTCAAAAAGGTCCCACAAAAGCCGGAAAAGAAGGGAGGAGGAACTTCCAGTCTGGGCAACCCCCCCCCCAGAGCCTGCTGTCAATCAACAGAAAAGCGAGCTACTGCACCCTCTGCTGGAGCAAATGCAGAAAATCAGCGAAACTTTGACCAACATGGAAGGTGTTCTCAACAGTCAACAAAAACAACTAACGGAAACAGCAAAGAAGATGGAGGAGATTGCACAGAAGTGTCTGGTCTCGACGGAAGACACCAGGAAAATAAAGAAAAGGGTCAACAAATTAGAAAAACATCAGGATATGCAAGAAAAAAGAATTTTAATGTTGCAGATGGAGAAATCTAATCTGACTCTCCGCTTTCAGGGCATTAAAGTAGAAGAGAAAGAGGATCTCAGATCTATACTGGCGAATGCCTTGACACCCTTAACTGGCAGAGAAGCGAAAGAATTAAAAGAAGAGATGGATACGGTCTATAGAGCCTACTCCGCCTTTACAAAGAAAAAGAATCTGCCAGCAGAAGTGGTTGTCAAGTTTACTAAGCAGCGTACCAGAGATCAAATTCTACGTGCAGTTTCAGCGGTGCCCTTGAAGATTGGGGAACAGAATATTAGAACTTTGAAAGATGTTCCTTATGAAATCCGTATGAAAAGGAAAGCATATAAAGGGTTGACCACATTCTTACAAAGACATCAGACTGTTTACAGATGGAGCTTCCCCGAAGGGCTGGTATTTAAATATAAGGATAAAAGAGAGAAGATTGACTCCGTCTTCAAAGCACAAGAATTTCTGAAGAGACACGCCAGTACAGAGGAAGATGCAGCACTCGCAATTTGGTCAGAATCAAGCAGTGAAGAAGACAGCGACCCAGAGGAGGGAGGTGCTGGAGCGGGAGACGTGAAAGCTAAAGAGGGCCCATCTTATAATTTGAGAGACACAAAAAGAAGACAACCTAAGAAATAACTGTTCGTGAAACGTCAGAAAGGAGCTGATTAATAACTAACCCCAAGGGACTTTACTAACTTACTAACAGAGTTATTTTGGACTTTTGAAAGGTGAAAAGAGGACCTTCTAACCACGGTGGTTGCCAAAAACGGTATTTTTACTAACTGAAACTAATCCTTTAACAGAAAAATTCACTCAACTCTTTTCTTAATCCATCTATATACCCTACCTTTTTCTTATTATAAAAAGCAATAAAATTCTCTCCTTTTTAGGAGGGTTTTTATATATATATAAAAAATACCCTTGCCGAGGATGCCTTGTCAGGACCAGTCCAGGATTTTATAGATGGTTTGACTGACTTGGGCTTCTAATTGTGATCATCCCAGCACATGAAAGAGGTCACACACTGGATTTAATTTTTTGCAATGAGCAATTGAGATATACCCTGGTTCCAGGGTTAGAGATTTGACCTGCAGCATGGTCTGTTCACTACCTACTTAAAGCCAAGGTGAACATGGCTGCAACAGCCCACATGAGGGGGTTCTATTGGATTCCAGAACACTGTGGGGGATTTTAGGATCCCAAATACATCCTCAACTGAGGCTTCAGTGGGAGTGTGGAAAGTGAAGCTCCTTGAAACTATCGACAAGCTATTGCCCCTCTATGCCCACTCCCCCTGTTAGGTGTAAACCGCCCCCCTGGTTTATCACAGAACTGGGTGACTGAGGAGGGTTGGGAGACATCTACAATGATGCTGGTGGCAAACCTGTACCCAGTTTGATAGGTTATGCTACAGAGCCCATTGGAAGACCTATGAACTCTTTGGAAGACGTTTCCCTCTGGTGATGGCATCCCAATGGTTCAAGGTAGCTGAATAACTGCTGGTGCCAAAACCTGAGCTTTTATTATCTCAGGAAGAAACAATTAGCTGTGATAGCTTTGACAAGTTTTTTTTACTGATAAAATATTGAGAACACACTCTGACCTGGATGTCAGTTGTAACACAGGCATACCAGAATACTGAACTAATATACCACCTGGTCTATTCATGGATGATTTTGTCCCAGTTTCTGTGATGGATGTTGACAAGATCCTGGGTTTGGTGAAGGCCACTATTTGCTCTCTGGACCCTTACCCATCC
Source organism: Gekko gecko (assembly GCA_029375565.1). Lineage (NCBI taxonomy): Eukaryota > Metazoa > Chordata > Lepidosauria > Squamata > Gekkonidae > Gekko > Gekko gecko. Next base: position 77,288,292 of record JAPDNY010000003.1, on the reverse strand, counting down.
TGGCTGCTAAAATCATGTATGGACCATATTAACAAACACCCAGTCTCTAACCTGTGCTTTATTGGCAAAGCGATTGAGAGAATAGTAGCAAACCAATTCCAGGTCTTCTTGGATAACTCATCTTCTCTAGACCCTTTTCAGTCTGGCTTCAGGCTGGGCTATGGGACAGAGATGGCTCTGCCAGCTTTAGCCAATGACTTTTGCCTGAGTGTATACAAAGGCCATGCCTCCTTGTTATACTTGTTGATCTTTCTGCAGCCTTTGATACAGTAGATCACACCATCTTGTTGAAGCAGTTGGAGGCAGGAGTTGGTATCAGGGGATGCAGGCTGAACTGGTTCAAATCAGTACTCACAGATCAGCCTCAAAAGGTTGCTGTGGGAGAATAGTTCTCTTTATTCATAGCTTTGGGGTTGGATGTCATCAATATGTGGATGATGTCCAGCTTTATATATCCTTATCCAAATCCCCTGGTGATATGGTAGAGGTCCTGAATAACTGTCTGGCTGCTGCGGTAAATTGGCTGAGAGTGAACAAACTGAAACCCTGAAAAGATGTGGTAATGCTGGTTGGGAAGGTGGAGATCTTTTTCTCCTCACTTTTCATGGAGTTCAGTTGATCCTTTCTGACTCAGTTAATTTGTCATGGGATGGTTCTTCATGAGCTGGTTCATGCCCATCCCTACTGCTAACGGATGGACAGCCAGTATAGTACCCACAGGATGGGAGTAATAGGCACAATCTATCTAGCTCCGGATAATAGCTGAACTGCAGCATTCAGCACCATCTGGAGTTTCTGAATTGATTTTGAAGGGAGACTAAAGTACAGTGTATTGCAATAATCTAGTCTTGATGTCACTGTGGTGTGGATCCATGTGGCCACATTATCTGTATCAACCCTCCCTTCTGGCTAGGCTGAGTTGGAAGAAAGACTTTTTTTTTCTCAACTGCATTAATTTGCTTCCCCAGTAATAAAGTTAGGTCCAACTTGGAGCTGACAACCTTAGTCAAGCCTAGCCCCAGTGATCAAAATAGGCCTGGAAAGCCAAGCCCCAGTGATCAAAATAGGCCCTCCCCTTGCCTTTTTACTCATAGAAACTGAAGCCTGGAATATTGTGGTTGCTTAGCAACAGTCATTGAAGAAATCCATTGCTTAAAGCTACAGGTGCTCCTGTTATCATTTTGGAATTTTAAAAACCAACTTATATGTATTGCCCTACGTATTGGCACTTTCCAGCTCTCCCATTGGCTGTGCTGTGCACTCCATCAGCCATTTGCCCATCGACTGCCACTCAAGAGTACTCATGTGCAATTGGCTGAGTGCTGGGTCTGCTCCTCTCCTCCGCCCACTGCCAGCCTGGGCACTGTTCCCTGACAGAACAAACTGCCAAAACAGCCATCTCTCTTGATGAAGACACTTCTCCTTCTTGGCTCTTGTGGGACTAACTTTTCCCTCAATGGCTGTTGCTAGGCAACCAAGCTTGGTTCTGTCAGTAAAAAGGCAAAGGCAGAAGGCCCTTTCCAGGCCTTTGTGGGGAACTCACTGGGGCCAGTCCTGACTAGGGTTGCCAGGTACAGATTGGGAAATTCCTGGAGATTTTGTGGTGGAGTCTACGAAAGCCAGGGTTTGGGGAGGGGAGAGGCCTCAGCTGAATAGAATGCCATTGAATCCACCCTCCAAAAGCAGTTATTTTCTCTTGGGGATCTGTTGTCTGGTGTTCAGTTGTGATACCCGGCAATCTTCAGGCTCCACCTGGAGGTTGGCTAATCTAGGTGTAGCAGTTAGCACTTCAGAGCAGGTTCTTGCTGTGGAAGCTGAGTGGGTCATTTTGGACAAGTCACAGACTTTTAGCCTAACCTACATCACAGGGTTATTGTGCAAATCAAAAGGAGGAGATGAGAATGATGTAAGCTGCTTTGGTCCCCACTGTGGAGAAAGACTGTACTTTTTCTCCTGGGGAACCATTGCTGCCAATCTCCAGGTGAGGGCTGGACATCACTCAGAATTACAACTGCTCTCCAGATGGCAGAGATCATTTCCCCTGGAAAAAATGGCTGCTTTGCAGGGTGGACTCTGTGTCATTATACCTTGCTGAGGATGTTTTCCTCCTGCTTGGGTCCCCACTGCAGAGAAAGACTGTATTTCTCCTAAGCAGAGGCTACAGTTGGGGGGAAGATGGAAAGCTGAAGTCAGAGGGGCAGATAATGGTAGGTTGATGGTTGACTGGGAAGGAGATAGGGTTGCCAACTCTAGGTGGAAAATTCCTGGATATTTGAGGGGTGGAGCTTGGAGAGGGTGGGGTTTGAGGGGGTGGGACCTCAGGCAGGTACAATGCCATAGACTCCACCCTCCAAACCAACCATTTCCTCCTGGGAAATCATTGTTTCCAATCTCCAGATGAGGGCTGGAGATGACTCAGAATTACAATTGCTTTCCAGATGGCAAAATGGTAGGTTCTGTGTTATTATACACTGCCGAGTACCCCCACCCCCATGACAGCCAGTGTGATGTAGCAATTAATGCTTCAGAGCAGGGTCTTCCAGACCCAGGTTCTCCCTGTGGAAACTGATTGGGTGTTTTAAGACCACTCACAGACTTTCAGCCTAATCTACTTTACGGGGTTGTTGTGCAGCTTGAAAAGGGGAGAGGAGAATGATGTGAGCTGCTTTGGTCCCCACTGTGGAGAAAGACTGTACTTTTCCTAGGGAGGGGGAAGAGATGGAAAGCTGAAGTCAGAGGGGCAGATAACGGTAAGTTGATGGATGGCTGGGAAGGAGATAGAGTTGCTGCCTCCAGATTGGAAAACTCCTGGAGATTTGAGGGGTGGAGCCTGGAGAAGGTGGGTTTTGAGGAGGGGTGGGTTCTCAGACAGGTACAATGCCATAGACTCTACCCTCCAAATCAGCCATTTCCTCCTGGGAAACCATTGTTGCCAATCTCCAGGTGAGGACTGGAGATCACTCAGAATTACGGTGATCTGGCAGTGATCTGTTCAGATGGCAGTGATCTGTTCTCCTGGAGAAAACAGCAAGCTCTGTGTCATTATACCCTGCTGAGGTCCCCACAGTGAATTGACGCTGAGTGTCCAAGGTCAGAGCACCCAACCAGAGCCTCTTTCTAGAGCTCGTATTTATTTTCATAACAGGCCTTATTCCTACTGTGTGTGTATGTGTATGTGTGTGTGGGAAGATCTGTCTTGCCCACAGCTCCAGTCACTGGGTTTAAGTATTGAAAGATGTGGCTGATTTTGTTATTAGAATATTAGGTACTTGGGCTTGGTGAGAGTCTTCTAGAAATTTATGTTGCTTTTAAGGAAATCTTAGTCTCCCCCCCCCCTTTTTTTGTTCCTTAGAAGTCCCATCTGGAAATATGGCAAATTCACCTAATACAGAGGTTGGCTATATCCTGTGGTACATCAGCTATCAAAAATAGCAGTGTATAGAAAGTATGTCCATTCCAAAAATGTATGCACCTAGCAAGTGCTATGTGAATATATTACAACAATGCAAAGAGGCTGGGAATTAGCCCATGCACTGCCTCATAAAATTCAGTGTCTCACAATTCTCCTTGCAGGTGTCCTATTTCTTTGTTGCTGACTTTACCCAGGGTAGGAAGAGGTACAGTGACAGTAAGGCTTTGTGGCACTTCTGTGATACAGGAAAATCAGACCAAACGTGCTGTGTAACTCCATCAGGATGCTTCAGTCCAGCAATTTCCAGGACATTAAAGCTGCTGTTTTTTGCAAAGTAAAACGAAACTTGACAAGCAGCTACACTAGTTACTGCAAAAATGAATGTCAAACAGCAGCTGGTCAGGAAAATGAGAGATTTCTCATCCTTAACCAAAAGCAAACAGCAGGGATAATGAGGCAAGAGGTCAGCCTTACCCCCTTTTCCTGTGGCCATGAAATTTTATTTATTTATTATTCGACTTTCTATCCCGCTCACCCCCTAAGGGCTCTGAGCAGCTTACATATATATATTAGGTCCAACATTCCTAGCCTAGGGCCACATATGTGCAGGGGGAGGTGGATATCCTACCAGGCACCCCTATTCTGTAGCAGATCTTCTATTGTGAAGGGGACAGTCCGGCGGCGACCTCTCTCTCCGGCGCTGGTCTTTGTTATGAAGTTCCACCTTCCTGGCCCTTGCGAATCCACCTCCAGGCTGGATCCACTCTGCACTTTCGCGCCTGCTTCGCAGCGGCCTCTGTCCACGTCAGGCTCCGGCCTGCTGCGTTGCTTCGCTTCTGCGCCTCGTCGGTCCGGCCTCCTTCCTACGCCTCCTCGCCTCGCCTCGCAAGCCACCATGTCTCCTCCACCGTCCATCGCCTCTGCCATCCGTTGCTCTCCACCATCGCTGCTCTAATAGCAGGTAGCCCTTTTATCTAATCTCCCTTTAACGGGCTTTCGAACCGCTGGGTGGGCGGGAGCTGGGACAAGGGCCAGGAGCTCATCCTGACCGCGGCGGGATTCGAACAGCCGAAGCTGTTCGAACAGATGTTATGGCAGGCATTCCTTTACTGCCTGCGCTACCGCTCCCTTCACCACCATGAAGTCTCCTCTTTAGAATAAATGGCCATCCAGAAGGCATCCATTTTCTGTGCTGTTGTATCAGGAGCTCCAAGAGGTAGAACTTGGAGTTGCATGTTATGATATATCACTTGAATAAAAAAGACCTTTAAGGTATAGCAGGAAATGCTGCTTCATTGGATCCAAATCTCTTCCTCCAGCATGCTTGGTAATACTGTACATACGAGTTTGGCAGAGAGGACAAAATGTCTATGAACACAGCTGCAGACCTGTTCTTTCAACTTCAGGAGGCATGGTTAAGACGCTGAACTTCAGACCGGAAGGTCAGTTGTTCAGCAGTTCGAGACCTGAGTGCCGCATGACGGAGTGAGCTCCTGTCTCTGGCCCCAGCTCCTGCCAAACTTGCAGTTCGAAAGCAAGAAATTGCAAGTAGATAAATAGGTACCTCTTAGGTGGGAAGGTAACAGCATGCCGTGCACCTCGGCATCTAGTCATGCCGGCCACATGACCATGGAAATGTCTTCGGACAGTGCTGGCTCTTTGGCTTGGAAACAGGGATGAGCACCGCACCCCTAGAGTCGGATTTGACTGGCTTTCGAGCATTGGAAAGCTTTACCTTTACCTAAGATTTGTGTGGTTTACAAGCCACAAAAGTGCCCTTGAGCCTCATGCAGGCCTACAGAAAGGGGGATTCACAGTAGGACATCTATAGCACACTTCCAAGAGCTCTGAGGATTGGGCTTACAGAGCAATGGATGTCAGGATGAGCATAGACTTTATACTGAATCAGAAAACTCTGCAGACAGCCAGGGCCGGCCAAAGGTGTCTGGGCACCCTAGGCAGGCCAGCTTGTGGCGCCCGCGCCCTCTGGCAATGCCAACATCCTGGTGGGGCCTGGAGATGGGGGGGTGGTGCCAGCAAGCCAGGGAAGGGGCGGGGATTTAAACTCCCGCTTCTTCCCTTTCAGCACCAGCTTGCCTTTGAGCGCCCGCCGGGGCACTCTTCACTGGTAGTGCCAGCCACGCACCGCCCCACCTCCTCTCCCCCCCCGAGGGGGGAGGGGGAGTGCAGGCAAGCTCCGCTGCCTCCTCCTGAGCCCTGCCAGGGCACTCTTCGCTGGCAGTGGCAGTGGGGAGGCAGCAGCGGCGGCGGGGGGCTTTTCATCTAGTGGGCGAGCCGGCCCTGCAGACAGCCATGCCCCCCAAGTGTCATGTCCAGAGAAAAGAGGTCCATGGAGTTAAGTAAGTTAAGTCAGTAACAGCAGGGAACTACCGAAAGGCTTCCCCCCCCACCAATTTCAAGTATTGTATTTCAATACTGTGAAAAAAAAAATCTCTACATTTATGCCTAGATTTCTCATTGTTTTTCAAAAGTCAGAAGACGCCTGCTTTGTACTGCTGGATATAGCAGTAGGGTTGCCAACCTCCAGGTAGTGGCTGGAAATCTCCTGCTATTACAACTGATCTCCAGGTGGCAGAGATCCATCCCCCTGGGGAAACAGCTGCTGTGGAAGGTGGACTCTGTGTCATTAAAGTCCCTCCCCCATTGAAGTCCCTCCCCTTCCCAAACCCTGCCCTCAGTCTCCACCCCAAAATCTCCAGGTATTTCCCAACCTGGAACTTGCAACCCTACTTAGCAATCAGAATCCTTATAAGGACTGTTCAAACATCTTTTTTGGGCTAAAGCACCAGTGGGGTTGATTCTAGAAACCAAAAGCTGAATGATTCCAGATTCCAGCCAGTTTGGTGTAGTGGTTAAGTGTGTGGACTATAATCTGGGAGGACCGGGTTTGATTCCCCACTCCTCCACTTGCACCTGCTGGTGTGACCTTGGGTCAGTCACAAGCTCTGACACAGTTGTTCTTGAAAAAGAGACATTTCTGTCAGAGTTCCCTCAGCCCCACCTACCTCACACGGTGTCTGTTGTGGGGAGGGGAAGGAAAAGGAGTTTGTAAGCCGCTCTGAGACACCTTTGGGTAGTGAAGGGCAGGGTATACATTCAATCTCTTCTTCTTCTTCTTCTTCTTCTTCTTCTTCTTCTTCTTCTTCTTCTTCTCTCTCTCTTCTCCTTCTCCTTCTTCTTCTCTCTTCTTCTTCCTCCTCCTACTTCTCCTTCTCCTTCTCCTTCTCCTTCTCCTCCTCCTCCTCCTCCTCCTCCTCCTCCTCCTCCTCCTCGTCCCCTTTCTGACCCCTACAGTCCTCTGAAAATCTGGTGCTTGTCATTGTGGGACCCTTATGGACAAAGTGCCATGGGGCCTGAGAGGCTGCAGAAAGGAGGGTAATTGGGCAAGTTGCGCCCACTCCCCTCTTCTGCCAATGGAATCTCTTGTGCCCGTCGAATTGAGGAGGGATTCATTTGCCCAGTTCCCTTTCCTCATTGCAGTCCCCTGTGGCAATTTGACTCCTGCAGTTTCCAGCATCAACTTTTCAGATGTCTCAGAGGGTCATCTGGGAGAAGAAGATGATGTCCTTAAGCATTGTTTCATTATTATTTTCAGATTCCAACTTAGTGTTTTCTTTGGAGACCCTAAGGGAAACAACATTTGTTTTAGTCTGATTTATATTATTCTTTCAAAAAAACAATAATCTGCTCTTTCAGTATGTTTGCAATCAGGGTGAGCGATGGGGAAATAATGGGACCCCAGTCATTTGGGAGGCTGCTTAAGGCTCTGGGTATTTTCCTATGCATTTTTAGGACTGAAATGTCTTCACATCCTTTACAGAATACAATGGGCACTTGAATAGTCTTTTAAAGGTACATATTTCACACATATCCAAAGGCTCTTCACCCAAAGCTATTGTCCACTGAGCAGGAGAGTTTTGCATTGCACAGCTAAAGGCACTGATCTTCTTTACAGCAATTTGTGCTTGCTTTTGTGCTTTCTCAGCTGGCATTCATTAGGTTTTTCTTTTTTTATTTAGCTGCCACTAATTTAAAAGGCAACATTCCTAGACTGTTGTAGAAGTGATAATGGTCCATGGATAAGGGCAAATAAAAGGTAAGTTCATGAAGGCTTAAGAAAGTTAATGAGAGTGAAAATTAAACTAGTCACAACTTAGTTGTGTAGGGGGTTTCATCACAAGCTACTATAAGGGAAGAAGAAGAAGAAGAAGAAGAAGAAGAAGAAGAAGAAGAAGAAGAAGAAGAAGAAGAAGAAGAAGAAGAAGAAGAAGAAGAAGAAGAAGAAGAAGAAGAAGAAGAAGAAGAGAAGAAGAGATTGGATTTATGCCCCACCCTTCACTACCCAAAGGAGTCTCAGAGTGGCGTACAAACTCCTTTTCCTTCCCCTCCTCACAACAGACACCCTGTGAGGTAGGTGAGGCTGAGAGAGCTCTGACAGAAACTGCTCTTTTAGAAGAACAGCTGTGCCAGAACAAATGCTAGCCCAAGGTCATCCAGCAGGTGCAAGTGGAGGAGTGGGGAATCAAACCCGGTTCTCCCAGATTAGAGTCCACACACTTAACCACTACACCAAACCACTGAGATTATCAGGGACAAAACATACACCCCCAATCTGAAAAAAGGTCCATATTCTTCAGCTTTCCACTGGGGGAAAAGCACTTCAGCCACTGATCATTTTAATTGTCCTTTCCTCTGACTTTCTCCACCAATAGTATAGAATCATGGAATCACGGAAGGGGCTATTCAGGCCATCTAGTCCAACTTCCTGCTCAATGCAGGATCAGCCTAGTGCATCCCTGGCCAAAAAAAGGGGGGGGCATAGAACAAGTGGGAGGCAAGCTAATTTCCTGGACTTCTTGTGTAATTGAATTCAGTTAAACTTAACCATTGCCAACCTCCATTAAATTGAATCAGTCTCAGTGTCATTCCATAGCTCTGAGGCAACATCAGAACTGGATGTACACATTATATTTTCTGCTATTGCTCCAGATGACAGTGCTTACGATCCACTTTGCCATATCATTAATTAATTACTTAGGACATTTATACTGTGCTTTCCCTTCCAAATGGGGCCCCAAAGAGGATTACAGCAGCCCTCTGAGCTGAGTTAGGCTGAGTGACTGGCCCAAAGTCAGCCATGTATCTGCTTTTGTTAATAAGAGTCCTGAACATGCAATCCCAGCATGCTGAAAGGGAAAATACCTGTGAAAATTGGGTAGTGAAGGGCAGGATATAAATCCAATCTCTTCTTCTTCTATGCTGGCTTTTCTAGGGGCATTTTCGATGGTCCTATTTAGGCCTTCTGGCTAAAGGGAAACAAATGTCTTGTACATAAGAATTTAAGAGAATATAAGAACATAAGATAAGCCAATGCTGAATCAGGCCAATGGCCCATCCAGTCCAACACTCTGTCACACAGTGGCCAAAAATACCAGGTGCCATCAGGAGGTCCACCAGTGGGGCCAGGACACTAGAAGCCCTCCCACTGCTGCCCCCCCAGCACCAAGAATACAGTGCATCACCTGCCCCAGACTGAGAGTTCCTATCTATACTTTGTGGCTAATAGCCACTGATGGACTTCTGCTCCATATGTTTATTCCTCTTGAAGCTGTCCATGCTTGTAGCTGCCACCACCTCCTGTGGCAGTGAATTCCATATGTTAATCACTCTTTGGGTGAAGAAGTACTTCCTTTTATCTGTTCTAACCCGACTACTCAGCAATTTCATTGAGTGCCCACGAGTTCTTGTATTGTGAGAAAGGGAGAAAAGTACTTCTTTCTCAACCTGCTCAATTCCATGCATAATTTTCTAAACCTCTATCATGTCACCCCTCAACCATCATTTCTCCAAGCTAAAGAGCCCCAAGCGTTTTAACCCTTCTTCATAGGGAAAGTGTTCCAACCCTTTTATCAGTCTAGTTGCCCTTCTCTGCACTTTATCCAATGCTATAATATCCTTTTTGAGGTGTGGTGACCAGAACTGTACACAGTATTCCAAATGAGGTCGCACCAATGATTTATACAGGGATATGATGATACTGGCTGATTTGTTTTCAATTCCCTTCCTAATAATCCCCAGCATAGCATTGGCCTTCTTTATTGCAGCTACACACTGTCTAGACATTTTCATTGAGTTATCTACTACGACTCCAAGATCTCTCTATTGGTCCGTCTCTGCCAGTTCAGACCCCATCAACGTGTATTTATATTTAGGATTTTTGGCTCCAATGTGTATCACTTTGCACTTGGCCACATTCAACCCCATTTGCCACATTGACGCCCACTCACCCATCCTTGACAGTTCCCTTTGGAGTGCCTCACAATCTTCCCTGGTTTTCACCACCCTTAACAACTTTGTGTCATCTGCAAATTTAGCCACTTCACTGCTTACTCCCAACTCCAAATCGTTAATAAACAAGTTAAAAAGCATCGGACTGAGTACTGATCCCTGTAGTACCCCACTGCTTACCACCCTCCACTGAGAAAGTCTCCCATTTAAGCTCACTCTCTGTTTCCTATTTATAAGCCAGTTTTTGATCCACAAGATGACTTGTCCTTTTATCCCATGACTATTGAGCTTACTTAGGAGCCTTTGATGAGGAACTGTATCAAAAGCTTTCTGGAAGTCAAAGTAAACAACATCTATTGGGTCCCCCTTGTCCACATGTTTGTTCACTCCTTCAAAAAACACTAACAGGTTACTGAGACAAGATCTTTCCTTACAGAACCCATGCTGAGTCTGCCTCAATAGTTTTTGTTCATCAATATGCCTACTAATTCTTTCCTTAATAACAGTTTCCACCAACTTACCCACTATCAACGTCAGACTGACTGGCCTGTAATTTCCTGGATCTCCCCTGGAGCCCTTTTTAAAGATGGGAGTGACATTAGCTACCTTCCAGTCCTCAGAAATGGAGGCAGATTTTAAAGAAAGATTACATATTAATGTAAGGAAATTCACAAGTTCACATTTGAGTTCTTTCAGAACTCTCGGATGAATGCCATCCGGGCCTGGAGATTTATTAGTTTTTAAATTGTCCATCAGTCGTAGGACTTCCTCTCTTGTGACCTCAATCTGATTCAGGTCTTTCAAACCTCCTCCCGAAATCGGTGATTCTGGAGTGGGCAAGCATTTCTCATCTTCCGCAGTGAAGACAGAGGCAAAAAATGCATTCCGTTTCTCAGCCATTTCCCTGTCATCCTTCAGTAGTCCTTTTACCCCTTGGTCTACCCCTTGGTCATCCAAGGGCCCCACTGCCTCCCCGGCTGGCTTCCTACTTCTAATGTATTTGAAGAAAGTTTTATTTAAGTACAGTATCTCACTGATCAGTCATTGCTAACAGGTTGAATTGCAGCTCCCTAGAAGCAAAGATTGATACTGCAAGCAAAGGGTAAAATTAAGTGAAATGTGAATCCTGACCAGGAAACTCTTCCTTTTGCAAAGAAAGCTTGAAAGAACCAGCACAGCAGTTTACCTGAAGATAAACCTTCTCTGACCTACTTTGTACACTTCGCCTTTTGGCATTCGAATCAATGATAAATTTGTGTTGCACTTCTTCCCAGAGAAACATATCAAAAGGCACCCACAGGGTCTAGTAGAACATGGTGCTGTGTTCCCTTTCTCTTCCATTCCCAGGATGTCCAGATTAACCGCCAGAGAGCTGAGAAAGGAAATGAGCCCACATTCATTGCTCTGAAGGGCATCTGGCGGACCACGGCTGAAAAGGAAAAGCAGTGGAGTGGGCACATCAGCTAAAAAAAAAAAATCATTATCACTAATGCACAAAGAGAAGGAAAGTCCTCCTTTTCAGAAGCTTTAAAGGGGGGTTGTGCTAAAGTGCTTTGCTTGTGGGAAGCAGCAGGAGATGCACCAGAACCACAACGCTGCTTTTAGATCTGTTTGTTCCTTTTGCAACACTGTTTCCTCCAGATGGGCATTATCAGACCACCTGAGGCAACCAAGCCATTTTTGCCTATATCTCTGTGCATAAAGTTTCATCAAGCCACAGCCAGCTTGTGGTTTTCAAGGCAAGTAATTAAGCAGAGGTGTTTTGTCATTATCTTCCTCAGCAAAGCCTTCCTCAGTGGTGTCCCATCCAAGGACCTACTCACCTTAGTTTGCAATATGTGATGAGATTGGACTACCTTTACCCAGGGGCTTTTTTTGTAGAAAAAGCCCAGCAGGAACTCATTAGCATAATAGGCCACACCCAACAGCATAAACTCATTAGCATATTATGGCACGCCCGGACAGCACAGCCTATTAGCATATAAGGCCATACCCCCATGTTCCCAGAAGTGTGGTCATCCAGTCACACCCACCTTTTGCTTCTTATTCTGTTTACCTTGTTTGTTGTCAAAACCCAGGGCTTTTTTTGTAGCAGGAACTCCTTTGCATGTTAGGCCACACACCCCTAATGAGTTTCTGCTGTTGGGTGTGGCCTATTGTGCTAATGAGTTCCTGCTGGGTGTGGCCAACTCGGGAGCCAGCTGGAACTCCGTTCCTGTGTGTTCCTGCCCAAAAATAGCCCTGCCTTTACCTATATCTAGGGTTCCCATATTCAAGTCACTCTAATCATGGTGACTGAATTTATGTATTAAGCCAATCAAGAACACTAACTGTTGTGTTACTGTTGAATATTTATCAAAAGCAAATGAAAACTGCAAATGCAATTAACAAGTATATCATCAATACATTTAAATAAATATTTTGAAATACCAAATGAGTATACAGTCCTAATATACATTCAGTTATCAAAGTTTTCTTATACCAACTCCAAAAGTATTTAATGCAAAGTCAAATGCTTCAAGCCAGAAGTAGAATGTAACACATAAATTTCCCAAACTCTCAAAAGGCAACACTACTAATTCCGAAGTTCTCAATATGACAAATTTACATAACAGATCAAGTATTATGCAGCTACATGTATCCTAGATGGACTGATACACTGCACCGAAGCACTCGATAGCCGGGAGGCTACTGGTTGAAAGAGATTTCCTAGAACATTGCTTCCAACTTGAATTTTGATCTCCTTAATAGAAGGGAGATGTGGCTTTGAAAAATAGGACAGAAACATGTTTATATGCCTAGGATACATGTAGCTGCATAACTCGGGAGTACATGGTTAATAATAGGAGAGACTTGTTCTGGAGTAAATGCCCTAAGTACATGATAACTTGTGCCATCATTTATTATTTGGTTAAAAAAATAATAAAAGCAGTGAGTTGATGCTTTCGGGATTTGATGGGATAAAAAGAGCAAGAGAGGATGTGCTTCATGTGGCAAAAAAGAACAAATCATTTCAGAACAAATGCATTTTTCTTTTTCTTTCACCAGTATTTTTCCTTTATTAATGGGATTTCTATCCCACCCTCCCCTGCAAGTAGGCTTGGGGTGAGTTACAGTAAACTGATAAAACAAATAAAACAATTTCCATATAGGTAAAGGTACTTACTCATTCCCTTACTCGAAAACCAGTCGAATCCGACTCTAGGGTTGCGGTGCTCATTTCCATTTCCAAGCAGAAGAGCCAGTGCTGTCCAAAGACATTTCTGTGGTCATGTGGCTGGCATGACTAGACACCAAAGTGCATGGAACGCTGTTACCTTCCCACTGAAGTGGTGCCTATTTATCTACTTGCAATTTCTTGCTTTCGAACTGCTAGCTTGGCAGGAGCTGGGACCAGAGACGGGAGCTCACTCTGTCATGCGGCACTCAGGTCTCGAACTGCTGAACTACTGACCTTCCACAGCCTGCAGTTCAGCATCTTAACCACTGAGCCACCACAGCTCCTTAATCACCACATAATTCCACCTTAAGACCTAAAAACCAGACTAATTGATACCTGATGGTGAAGTAGGCTGGAGTTTTCAAAAATAGGTTCACTAGAGCTCTTTTTCTTTTTCTTGAGAAAGAGGTGCCAGAACTCTCAAGAGGGAAATGAAGTTTTCAACCTGTGTACTGAAAACTCATGAACTTTTAAACATTTTAAAAAGGATTTTGTTGAAGAGGTTCCAGAACTCTGTTCCATCAGCCACCACTCCAGCCCATTTGTGTCCAACCCCCAAGAAAGCCCAACCCCCCCGACAAGCCAATTTATGGGCACGGCAGGCGGCAGAGGTGTTGCAAGCAAGGGCCAGCAGCACCAAAATGATCAATGCTGGTCAGTGGCAGAGACAGGACAGAGGCAGAAGGAGCCAGAGGTAACAAAGGCAACTCAGGGCTGGGACAGCTGGAGCCAGCCAAGGAGCCCACGTAGAGGGTGCAAGCAGCAGCAGAGAAGAAGCTGGCCAACACCACAACTCCCCCAGCCAGAACTTGAGCCATACTATAAAGGTAAAGGCAAAGGTTCCCCTGCTTGAAAGCCAGTTGAATTTCAGTGCAAGTGTATTCATTCTTGACATATAGTGCGACGGAGTGGCACTATATGTCAAGAATGAATACACTTGCATTGAAATTCAGGATTTTGGGAGTGCCCTGTTAAAAGATAGAGTGTGGGGGGGATATTGTTGTGGGGGTATACTACAGACCTCCAAACCAACTGGAGGAACAGGATGATGCATTTGTACAACAGCTTGCTGAACTTTCATAGAGACAGGATGTAGTGGTTATGGGAGATTTCAACTATCCAGATATTTGCTGGAAATCTAACTCTGCTAGACATGGGGCATCCTGCAGATTCTTGAATAGTCTTGCAGACAACTTCATCTCTCAGAAGGTGGAGGTGGGAACCAGAGGATCTGCTATCCTAGATTTAATTCTGACTAACAAGGAAGAACTGGTTGATGAGGTGAATGTTGCAGGATCCTTGGGGAATAGTGACCATGTCAGCTTGGAATCTGACATAGTGAGGAATGTGAAGCCAGAACATAGTAGGACTCTTATCCTGGACTTCAGGAAGGCTGATTTCAAAAAACTCAGAGAAATATTAGGTAGGATCAAGTGGCTGGAAATGCTGAGGGGGAAATCTGCACAGGAAGGATGGAAGATGCTAAAAAATGAAGTGCTTAAGGCACAATCGCAAACTGTTCCAGTAAGAAAGAAAGATGGGAGACAGGTAATGAAGCCAAGGTGGCTGAACAAAGAACTCTCTGAAGAGCTGAGACTAAAAAGGGAAATGTACAGGAAATAGAAGGAGAGCCAAATTACTGAGGGTGAGTACAAGAAGCAGGCTCGAATCTGTAGAGATGGTGTCAGAAAGGCTAAAGCGCAGATGGAGCTGAGGCTTGTGAGGGATGCTAAAAATAACAAGAAAAATTTCTATGCCTATGTTTGGAGCAAAAAGAAGAACAGGGATGGGGTAAGCTCATTGCTAGGGGAAGACAGTCAAGTCTTAACAAGGGATGAAGACAAAGCAGAATTACTCAACTCTCACTTTGCATAAGTCTTTAACCATAAGGTGAGCTGTATACAAACTGAAGAATGCAGGGCATATGAAGGAAGGAGGGACTGCCAGTCCAGAGTAAGGAAGGAAATAGAGAGCATCTAACTGCCTTAAATATTTTCAAATCTTCAGGGCCGGATGGCTTGCATCCCAGGGTGCTAAAAGAAATTGCAGATGTTATTTCAGAGCCTCTGGCTCAAATCTTTGAGATTTTCTGGAGTACTGGTGTCGTGCCGGAAGACTGGAGAAGAGCGAATGTTGTTCCAATCTTCAAGAAGGCAAAAAAGACGGACCTGGGAAATTACAGGCCTGTCAACTTGATATCAATACCTGGAAAAAATCTAGAACAGATTATCAAACACTCTGTCTGTAAGCACCTTGAATGGAATGAATTAATTTGTAGTAGCCAGCATGGGTTTATCAAGAATAAGTCATGCCAGACCAATCTTATATCCTTTTTTGACATAAGTTTAGAGTTACTAAAATGGTTGACTCTGGCAATGCTGTGGATATAGTGTATCTAGATTCCAGTAAAGCATTTGACAAAGTTTCTCATGATATCCTTGAGGAGAAGCTGGTTAAGTGTGGGCTGGATGGTGCAACTGTTGGATGGATTCATGGTTGGTTAAAAAATGGTACCCAACGAGTGCTCATAAATGGCTCTGTGTCTACGTGGAAGGAAGTCTCGAGTGGAGTGCCACAGGGCTTGGTCCTGAGCCCAGTGTTGTTCAATGTTTTTATAAATGACCTGGAGGAGGACATAGAGAGGATGCTTATCAAATTTGCAGATGACACAAAGCTGGGTGGGATTGCTAATTCTGAAGAAGACAGAGCCAGGATTTAAAATGATCTAGATAGGCTGGAATAGTGGGCTGAGGCAAATAAAATGAAATTCAATAGAGATAAGTGCAAAGTCCTACACCTAGGCACAAAGAACCAAAGGCACAGATATAGAATGGTAGGAACTTGGCTTGACAGCAGCACATGTGAAAGGGATCTAGGTGTTCTGGTTGATCACAAACTCAACATGAGCCTGCAGGGCGATGTGGCTGTGAAGAAAGCTAATGCAATCTTAGGATGCATTAACAGAAGCATTGTGTCCAGATCATGGGAGGTGGTAGTTCCGCTCTATTCTGCTATGGTTAGGCCTCACCTGGAGTACTGTGTCCAGTTTTGGGCACCACACTTTAGGAAGGATGTTGACAAGCTCAAGTGTGTCCAGAAGAGGGCAACCAGGATGGTGAGAGGGTTTGAATCCAAGTCTTATGAGGAAAGGATGAAAGAGCTGGGTCTGTTTAGCCTGGGAAAGAGAAGACTTAGAGGGGACATGATTGCAGTCTTCAAGTATTTGAAGGGCTGTCATGTAAAAGATGGAGCAGATCTATTGTCTCTTGCTCCAGATTGCAAGACTAGGGTCAATTTCCCACTTGAAACTGCGTAGCTGTATTTTGACCAGCGGTTTTGCCCGATTTCCCCACAGTTTCATGATCCTGTTTTTTGAGGTTCAGAAAACTGGGGAGAAAATTGGGCAAAGCCGAGGGTCAAAATGCAGTCACGCAGCTTCGAGTGGAAAATTGACCAATGGAAACAGGGCAAAGGGAGGCATGATGGCAGCACAGCTCCTTGTGCGAAATCGGCCTAGATCTAATGGGTGGAAATTACAAGGGAGTCGTTACCAGCTAGATATCAGGAGAAACTTCCTAACTGTAAGAGTGGTTGGGCAGTGGAACAGTCTGCCTTGGGAGGTGATGGATGCTCCTTCCCTAGACGTTTTCAAGTGGAGGCTGGAAGACCATCTTTTGGTTATGTTGTAGGTATGCAGGGCTATTTTTTGGCTATGCTCCTGAGAGTGCAGGGGGTTGGACTAGATGACCTGCAAGGTCCCTTCCAACTCTGTGATTCTATTAATCCAACTCTAGGGTTGAGGTGCTTATCTCCGTTTCCAAGCCGAAGAGCCAGCGCTCTCTGAAGATGTTTCTGTGGTCATGTGGCCAGCATGACTAAACACCAAGGCTCACAGAACACTGTTACCTTCCCATCGAAGCAGGTACCTATTTATCTACTTGCAGTTTCTTGCTTTCAAACTGCTAGGTCAGCAAGAGCTGGAACCAGAGATGGGAGCTCACTCTGTCATGCGGCACTCAGGTCTCGAACTGCTGAACTACCGACCTTCCAGCCTGCAGTTCAGCATCTTAACCACTTGAGCCACCACAGCTCCTACTATAAAGGATACCTCTCCATTACGCTGGAGAGGATGTCAAGAAACAGGCTCATATAAACACTGCTGGTGGGATTGTAACGTACTACAAGACATTTGGAAAGCAGTTATGAAAAGTACTGAGACTTACTAGTGATTTCAGCTCTCACATACTTTATTAGATGAAGAACAAGACAACTGAGCCGGCTCGCAGGCCGGCTTTTATTCCCAAGTGACCCACACCCCAAACACACACACACCCGGTGATTCGCTATTTACATTGATTGGATTAACTCCTGCTCCTCCATTGGAGGGGAGTCAGGATCCACTAGTCCATTGTCCTTCGGGGCGAAGCTCAGGCCCTTCGCCTGGCCACATGGTGGACCGGTTAGAACCAGTCTGAGCACATGGCTGTCCAGAGCCCATGTTCTCCAGTGGATACATTACACCCCTCCCCCTTGGTCCGATAAACACCCGCACACATAGTCTTTCAAATAGCTGGGGGCCGCCGCTCTCGCGTGGAGCGACGGGGCTCTGGCATGGGGGAACTGACAGCCTCCCGGGCGGCTGTGGGGACTGGTGGCCGCTCTGGTGTTGGCGGGGCTGGGCTCACCATCTCGGCCGGTGTGTCATTTGCGGTGGCTGTCAGTCCGGAGTTGAAGTCCCCGGGATTTCTTCTGGTGCGTCCGCCCCCGCGTCTGGTTGAGCTGGCTCGTCCCACTCCTCCCCCTCATCCGGCTCCAGGGGTAGCACCCGGCGACGTAGCTGATCGATGTGGCGATGCAGGATCTGGCCGTCTTCCACCGAGACTTCGTAGGACCGGGGCCCACGGACCCGGACTACTCGGGCGGGAATCCATGGGGGCCCTCTCGCGTAGTTCCGTGCGTACACCGGGTCCTCTGGGAAGAACCCTCGCGCCGCCGCTGGCGTTTCCGTGCAGGGCTCCCATTCGGGCGCTCGATCGGGATGTAACCGGTCCAGCCTGGTGGTGAGGCGTCGGCCCATCAATAGTTCCGCCGGGCTCCAGCCGGTTGTCGCATGGGGCGTCGTTCTCTGGCCGAACAGGACGTGCGCCAGCCTGAAGTCCCAGTCCGTTCCTTCGGTCCGACGGAGCGCCTCTTTGGCCGTCCGCACCATGCGTTCGGCTTGGCCATTGGTGGCGGGGTGGAACGGGGCCGACCTGATGTGGCGAATCCCGTGCTGGCGGGTGAACTCCTGGAACTCCCCAGACGTGAAGGCCGTCCCGTTGTCGGTGACCAGGGTGTCGGGGAGTCCGTGCGAGCTGAAAATCCGCCACATCGCTCGGATGGCCGCCCAGGAGGATGTGGATGGTACCGGCTCTACTTCTAGCCACTTACTGTAGGCGTCTACAAGTATAAAAAACAGCTGCCCCTGGGAACGGGCCCACAAAGTCGAGGTGCAGGTGCGACCAGGGGCGGTGAGAGGATTCCCAGGACCTGTCTGGGGCCGTCGGGGGTACGGGTCGGGAGGCCTGGCAGGGTTGACACCTTTTTACAATGTCCTCAATATCCCGGTCTAACCCTGGCCACCAGACATACCCCCGCGCCAGAGCCTTCATCCTGACTACCCCAGGGTGGTGCTCATGAAGGTCCCTCAGTACCCGTTCCTCTCCTTGTCTATCTGTGCGTAATTACGCTCCGCAGAAGACAGGGTCCGAGAATAGTAGGCGACCGGAACCTCCCGGCCATCCGGCAACCGATGCCCCAACACCGCCCCCACCCCGTAGGGCGACGCATCACACGCCAGAACCACAGGTAAAGCCTCGCAGAAGTGGTGCAGCACCCCGTTGGAGACCAACAAGTCTTTTACCGCCTGGAAAGCTGCCGCATGCTCCGGCTTCCAGGCCCACGGCGCCTCCTTGTCCAGCAGCCGGTGGAGGGGTTCAGCCACCGTTGCCTTTTGGGGCAGAAACGCGTGGTAAAAATTCAAGAGGCCTAGGAAGGCCTGGAGTTCCGGCTTGGACGTGGGGACCGGGGCTTGTGTGATCGCTTTAATTTTCTCGTCTGTGGGGTGGATGCCTTGTGCATCGACTGCGAACCCCAGGAATTCGATGCGGGGCACACCCAGGAGGCATTTCTCCTTCTTCACCTTGAGGCCAGCCTCGTTGAACCCCGGAGATGTTTCGTCGGGGCCCTGCATTCTCGCGAAGAACTCCATTCGTTCCGCGAACTTGGTGGGCTTTGGTGCCAAGTGGTCAGTAAACGCCTTGACCAGCATGTCGTAGGTGGCGGCCGCGTCTTTCGGCAGGAGGGGGTTTACCAGGTCCTTCAGGAGGAGGTGTGCCTCGATGCCGCAGTAGCGCAGGAGATAGGCCTCTTCGTACCCGCATCCGTGATGCCATGGATCTCGAAGTGACGCTCCAGCGTCTCGATCCAGGTCTCCCAGTGTGCGGGACGAGAGATGTCGAAGGCGGGGAAGCTCTCGTTGCTAGCGGCCATGGTGCTCACCCGTGGAGGTCGCGGTTCAGGCGTAGAGTTGGCGGCGTTGAAAGCGAGGCTGCTCTCGGGGTCAGCGGTGCTAGGGAGCGGTGCGGTGCCCAGGAACCGAAGAGGCGGACACGAAGCTCGGCGGCGGCGTTCGGTGCTTTCGGCGTTGGGGCGGTCAGCGGTGCTCGTCTAGTTATTAAACATATGTATGAAATAACCCACTTTAAAATGCCAATGAAAATGGAATTTCTTTTATTGAATTTCTGAATTACTGAATTATTGAATTACAAAGCAACACCCGCCTAATTCAGATTTGACAGAAATACTTTGCACAGGAGCTCGTGTGGTTATCGCTAGGTTTTGGGGAAATGATAAATGTCCTACCATCTCTGACTGGTTATTAAAAATTAAGAAATATTGTATAATGGATGAGTTATCA
Organism: Gekko gecko; assembly: GCA_029375565.1. Lineage (NCBI taxonomy): Eukaryota > Metazoa > Chordata > Lepidosauria > Squamata > Gekkonidae > Gekko > Gekko gecko. The sequence goes on along the minus strand of JAPDNY010000003.1, from coordinate 77,268,393 downwards.
GACTCCTTGACACAAAGCAAAATGGAACCTTATTCCTCAACATTTGTTAAAGTGTGGTTCCCAGTTTTAGAATACTTTGCATCACAAAAGAAATTTGAATCTATATTAGAAGCTTTTGTTGTTGTTGTTGTTCAGTCGCACAGTCAAGTCCGACTCTTCGCGACCCCATGGACCAGCTATAAACGCTATATATTGGTTAGTCCAACTTGGTTAGACCTTTGCTGCTTGTATATGTTCGTGATCTCTCTCTGTAACAACTTTTTAATACAGTCGATTGTTGAATATGGTTCTATATGAATTTATACTCATTCAACTTTGTTAAGCTTTTGTTGTTTATACTCGTTTGTAACTTTTCTCTGTAACAACTTTCCAATGCAGTTGATTGTTATGCATGGTCCTATAGGTATTGGTACTTAATCATACTTATTAATAAAATGAATATTAAAAAGGAGGCTCCAGGAGAGAGGCTGGAGAGGGAAAATGCTGGGTGCCAAAGCTGTGGCAGAAGATGTTTCAGCTGGGAGGAGGCGGAGCCGGGTGAGCCAGCCCTCTTCCCTCCTGTTCTGAGCCTTTGGAGGGCAGCTTCCCAACACTGACAGCATGATGGCTGAAGGTGGCATCCCCTCCCCAAGGGGCAGGTGGGATGTGACAGTGACATTGTGCCAATCTCTCTGTCTCAGCCTAACTTGCCCCACAGATTTGTCATCAAACTTTAAATTGGAAAAGGAGACAATGATATTGCAAGCTGCTCTGGGTCTGTATTGAGACCCAATGAGATCCGGTATATGAATAAATTTAAAAACTGAGGAAGTTTCTAGTGCCATGGATGGAGGGAAAACAGTGGACTGCTTAATACTAAGATGGAAGACGAAATGGAATCCTTATACTAAAGCTATGGGGAACCATTATTTCCCATGTAGTCCCTCCTGCCCATAGTGACGATTCAAGTCTAGGAACAATTAAAATAGCAACAGATTTCTTCTCCGTCTTCCTTTCCTCAAGTAACACGGGCCACCAGTGGAAAAGAGAGATGGAGGGTTCTGCTGACCAATCAGAGAGGATTTTTAGAGAAGAGCAGGCTTCTTGTGAAAGTGCAAAGTGAGGGAATACCTGATCTGCTGACTCCCCATATTAATTTTTCGTCTGGATCCAACCCATTACATTCATAGGAACTTATTGTGGTATTAATGGTCCAACAAGTGGTGACTGGGAAGATTCCCCCCCCCCAATTTTTGTTGTCTTCTGGGGAGAGCTGCATCGTTAAAAGAGGTTGAACATCAGTAATGGGTTTTCCCCCCTCCAGCCACCTCCTCCAGTATCTGTAAAAGCTTTACATTATATATATAATATCTCCTTCTGTGTTGTCAGATCGTTGTAGGAAGTGTGTAGAATCACATTTCTAATTCCTTCCTTTCTCCTCAAGGATTCATTATAGAAGTATGCAATTAAAGGGCTGGATGTGTTCTTAATAAATTATGACATACATCTCCTTGTTGGCAATTGATTTAAGCTGCAGATGCACAGATTTAGGATTTTAATGTCACTGGAAAATTCAGTTGAAACAGTTGGGCAATCAAACAGCTTGCCAGAAGAAATATTCTAGGCTGATTCGCGCATGCATATGCATGACTGATCATTCAGTGACTTATCACTTGATTACTTGCAGCTGAACATGCAAGCTGCCTGAAAAGCAGTGAGTCTGAAGTGAAGTCGGGGGGCAAGAAAGCATTTGTCGATTTGGTGATTCCTATTCACGCATGCATTTATAGTTCTTGATTATCTGATTACACAAATGACACGGTTGACTGAACATTTGAACTGATCCACCTAAAAACATTGAGGTGCTATGAGCTGATATGGAAGTTCTGTCTCTGGAACTGGGTCTGTGATGGTCCAGTCCCACATGCAGGTCACACCTTGACACTGCAGCTATCCAATGAGGAGCACATGTGCATGAGCCAGTCTCAGTTTTTGATGCCAGCAATTCATCTGTTGATGTTTCTAGCAGTCTAGGCCACACATGAACAACATTACATGAAAACCTTATGTTGCTGTTTTTGAGTTCGATTAAATTGGATATAAGTATATGGTCAGTGAAGGGGGAAAAAAGTTTCTAAAACCAGTATTTGCTGCCAGTGTGCAAAGAAATGGTGAGAAGGGCAATATGCAGGAGGAATGCAGTGAGATGGTAAGGACTTAATCAGTGTACTCACTGTCTTTCCCCCCTGAACTAGTAAACTTGCTTCAGAATTCCATCTAGGAGTAAAGTAGCCAGGAAAGAGGGTTGCCAAGGAAAAGTATGGGGCAGAGAAGAATTAGCAGGATTACTCCTGCCTTTCTCAGCTCCCCAGCTGCCACTTTTCTTTTGAAAACAAAGACAGAGCAGGGAATCCCACTGCTGCAGCAAATGTGTGGTTCTGCTTTGTTGTCGGCTAACACTGCCATAGTTGAACTGTGTTCTCCTCGCTCCCCCACCAGCTTCCCCATCTGCTCTCATCTTGCCACTTTCCCAGGGCTGGCTCGCCCACTAGGCGAGCTAGGCGCCGCCAGGGCGCCAGCCCTGCAGGGGAGCCAAAATGCCCCCTGCCCCCCCCGTGAAAGCCCCCTTCCCACCCAGCGCCAGCAGCCCCGGCTTTCCTGGGCACCTCGCAACTGCGAAGCGCCCAGAAAAGCCGGCGCCACCGCTGGGAGGGAAGGGGTGGGCGTTCTAACCTCGCAGCTGCGAGGCGCCCAGAAAAGCCGGCGTTGGGAGGGAAGAGGTGAGGGTTCTAACTCCACCCCTTACCTGGCTTTCCTGGGCACCTCGCAGCTGTGAGACACCCAGGAAAACGGCGCTGGGCCATCTCCAGGCCCCACTGGGAGGTTGGCATCCCCGGTGGGGTGGGCGCCCCAGGCTGTCCTGCCTAGGACGCCCAGACACCTGGGGCCGGCCCTGCACTTTCCTCCCTCCTCCTGGTGCTCCCCCCCTTTCTCGTGGTATGAGCTCCTGGTTTCTTCCCGTTATCTTTTCTGCGGCCTTGAAGCTATACTCATCCATGCCACTTTTTCCCACTGGGAGCCAAGGGCCATTTTCTTTTGAGTGCACTCATGTGCCCTTGCTTATTGGTCTAGGCACATCAGGGGGACCTGTATGAACTGGGTATAATTGTCTGTATTCCTGCCTAACCCTCATTCCTGACACAAAGTGTGTTGTGTGATGACCTGAGTACCTTTCTCAATAAACTTGCTGTTGAGCTTGACTGTCTTGGGACTCTGACACTTGTATTCCAGTATTCCAGTGCAGTGATATGGTCTTGATGGCACTAAAGGGTGATTCCAGCATGCCACTTGCTCTATGATTGTTTATCATGATTGTTTACTGTGTGTAATGATCTTTTTGGTTGCTTGCACTCAGCTATTCACATAAAGTGCTGTTTTTAGGATTGTTCTGACATGGGGCTACAAAGAATTGGATGTAACTGGGGAAGCAGTACAGAAGAAGCAAGAATGGGTGTTCTGTTCCAGATGTAGTTGGGTTGATGAATTAAATGAAGCACTGAGTCAAGTTGAGCTATAATCAGCTTGGCTAAGTGTGATGGAAAGGGGGGAAATGTAGTTTTGTCGAATGATGATTATAAACCTGCCGCGTCCTAATTCCTTCAGATATTTAAGTACACCTTTGTGGAAAATACAAGCATAAATCAAAAGTACCTGTGAATTGTGGTTATTTGTATGAGTTGCTGTTGTGTGAATGGAAGAATACTGCAGTAATGATAATCATTCTTTAAAAAAACTTGCTTACCACAATGAGGATGCTGAATGGTTCTAATAAAGGAATTGTTTTGCCATTTCTGTTAACATTTCTGGCATCATGCTCATTTAACTTTTGTCTTGGGAATGCCTCTGCATTTCATTATCTGACCTTGTACCTGTAAGACCCTGCATTACTTTGCACATGTCACTGTTCTCAGCTACATATATTGGAATGTGAAGGAATCAGAAATCGCCAAATTCCTTTTCACAGAGTATTCTGGACAGACTGAATTGTATGTTGAGTAAGAGAGCAACATCTCACTGGCAAGCTTCTGTCCTATCTTGTGTGAATTCACTTGAGGGTGGGTAAAGTTCATATTCCAGTGTACACAATGGGATTTGAAACTCAGAGTCCCCAGTTGCCGGGAGAGAGTCCTGCATGATTGTTTGTACACACGTAGAGCCTTTGCAGTCTTCAAATACCTGTACGTACATTGGGGGGACTTACAGAAAATAAGCATGTTCAGTGCAGCACATGCAACAACTCCTGTGGCGATGGGAAATAGATATAGAATGAAGCATCATGGATTCCCACTGAAAACCTGTTTCCTTCATTCAGGAAAATGAAAGTTAGAATAGAAATTGCCAGGTGAATTTTCAACCACCCATATCAAGAACCATCACCGAGCCATGCCCCATTGTGTTTGCATTTTACAGGTCTTGTAATGAAAATATATGACTGGGAATTGCCAACCAATCTAGAAATGTGGTAAGGAGAAGGTTGTGGAAGTGTCTGAACTGGAAAGAGCATCTCTGGAGAATAATTGCTGATTGCTCATGGGAGTGTTTTGCAATCAGATCCCAAACATCTCTCGAGATTTGACTTTCATTAGACATATTAGCCCACATGTTCTTCAGCTGCAGGTGCTGCGCACCATGATTAGTTACTGGAGTCAAAAATATTGTACAGTGACCAAAGACCCTCTGACAACACTTTTAGAAATGTTCCAAATCAATACATCTAAGCTGTAGGCGTTCCATATATTATTACCATCCACCGTGTCCACATCGCTGTCCTGATACATAAATTAATTGCCTAGAAGAACAGATATGAGACCACTTTACAGGATTAGCCTCCCCCCCCCACTGTACATTTATATATTAAAAGGAATCATGGCATGAAGCATTTTGTCTTCCACACAAAATCATACAAAAGGCTCTCTTTATTAAATATACATTATTTACAGTTTAAGTCTCTCTTCTGTACAACAATAACCATAGAAAACAAAACAAAACAAGCTAAGGCTAATTGTACATTGTTGTTTTAATCCCCATACCGTCTATTAAGACATGATACATGATCTATAAAACTGACTGGGACTGAGGCGACATCCTAGGAGATTCTATATCAAAAAAGCAGACAGTGGAAGATGAGTGAGTTAGACTTCCATTTTGGTTTCATATATTTTACTGTAACTGAAAGACTACTTTTATGTTCCTTAGATCAGGTTGTTTAATGTGCTTTTTAGGGAAGCTTTGGACATTTTGAACAGGAAGGGGAAATAGGAAAGGCAAGTGCCTCATGGTTCCTGTTTCCTGTACCTTTCCATACCATAAAATACAACCCTGCAGTCAGACTTTCATCCCCATGAAAAGACAGCTTGCAGACCTCTGAGGCAGGATGAAGCTGCCTTTCTCTGTCACATAATATGTATGGAAAAGGAAGCAAGAGGTATTATCAGTTCTCCTAAATATCCTAAGTGTCTCTTATTTAGTCAGTGTTTCAGAGAAAATTAGAAATTTTCAAAATGTAGGTAGACTATATTAGGAATTCAAAACTAATTGTATACCGAAAATTGAATGAGATGTAGGCAAACAAAAGGTTCTTGATTTGTACAGCAGATTCTAGCACAATATAATCCATATGGCAGATTTTCAGCCATCCAATTTGTGTCAAATATAAGCATCACACCAATTTTAGGGACTACTATTTTTAACTAAATTTAGGTATCTGAGAATAACTCTGATGACCTTACTAGGACTTAGTAAAATAGCCAAAGCCTATGTGGGACAAATACTGCTAAAAAAAAAATCTGAGTCAGAGGGCTTTCATAATCCAGATATATCATAACCATTATGGTAGATTCTTTAAAACATTACTTCATTCTTGTTCTTATTAACATTAGCCTGTAAGCAGCTGGGAGTGAGGAAATAAAATGAATTTCAATAGAGATAAATCCTACATTTCAATAGAGATTAAGTCCTACACTTAGGTATAAAAAATTAAAGGCACAGCTATAGAATGGGAGGGACTTGGTTTGACAGCAGCACATGTGAAAGGGATCTAGGTGTTCTGGTTGATCACAAGATAAACATGAGCCTGCAGTGCAATGTGATTGCGAAGAAAGCTAATTATAGGGCACATTAACAGAAGCATTGTGTCCAGATCACGGGAGGTGGTAGTTCTGCTCTATTCTGCTGTGGTCAGGCCTTACCTGGATACTGTGTCCAGTTTTGGGCACCACATTTTAAGAAGGATGTCAACAAGCTCGAGTGTGTCCAGAAGAGGGCAACTGGGATGGTGAGAGGGTTGGAATCCAAGTCTTATGAGGAAAAGCTGAAAGAGCTGGGTATGTTTAGCCTGGGAAAGGGAGACATGATTGCAGTCTTCAAATATTTGAAGAGCTGTCATGGAGCAGATCTATTCTCTCTTGCTCCAGATTGCAAGACTAGATCCAATGTGTGGAAATTACAAGGGAGTCGATACTGGCTAATATCAGGGGAAACTTCCTAACTGTAAGAGTGGTTGAGCAGTGGAACAGACTGCCTCAGGAGGTGGTAGATGCTCCTTCGCTGGACATTTTCAAGCGGAGGCTAGACGACCATCTTTCAGCTATGCTCCTGCAGAGTGCAGGGGGTTGGACTAGATGACCTGCAAGGTCCCTTCCAACTCTAACATTAAAAAAAAAATCCACAAATGAAATTCACAGATGTTAGTCCAGAATTACAAAATTGTCACATTCTCCAAACCCACAACTGACTTGATTTCCATTTATCTTAGTGGCACAATTGACAGTATCATGTGTCATGACATCAACTTATCTTGGATCTGAATCGAGGAGTCTAAGATACATACTTGGGATATTATTATAACTACAACAAAAAAAATAAATAGAAATAGACATTGTCACTTAAACAGTGCTGTGCTTTCTGTCTTAACAAACCTTGATATTTGATATATTTTGGACACAAGATGCTCCATCAGTCATCTGTTGCAACATTTCCATTAGTTGTTTATAGCCTTAGTTAGATGCTATTGAAACCACTGGGATGACAGGTCTTCTGCTTCCCTATAGAAGCATCCCATTCATCTATCATGAGAGCCAGTTTGGTGTAGTGGTTAGGAGCACACACTCTAATTTGGGAGAACCAGGTTTGATTCCCTACTCTGCCACATGCAGCTGCAGGTGTGACCTTGGGTCAATTACAAGTTCTTTCAGAGCTGTTCTCTCATGCACAGTTCTCAAAAGAGCTCTCACAGCCCCACCCACCTCTCAGTCACAGGGTGTCTGTTGTGGGGAGAGAAGGGGAGTGGAGGGGAAGGGAAAGGAGATTGTAAGCTGCTCTGAGACTCCTTCAGGTAATGAAGGGCAGGGTATAAATCCAATCTCTTCTTTTCTTCTTTTTCTTCATGTTTAGATAACTGAATCATGTAAGAATTGTGGGATCATCAGCAATCTATCAATGGCAGGTACTGGAACCAAGCCAAAAGGAATGGGTACCACCATCGCTCCTTGCATATAAACTTCCCAGAGCGTCCCATTGTGCAATGTTGGATGCAAAATTACATACGCTACATAGAATCCTACATTCTTGTGCAATTAATGTATGAATTAGATGAGAAATACCCCCCCTTCACTATCCTTGAATATTTTTCTAAGGGATGTAAGAATTCTGGTTAATTTATAATGCAATCCTAAACAGAGTTATACCCTTCTAGCCTCATTTATTTCAATGAATTTGAAGAATGTAAAGGATTGCATCGTTAACTTCAAATCCAGTTCGATGTCAGTGGCATTTAGACTTTAAGTAAAATTATAACCTTTGCTGAGCTTTGACCAACTGTATGAATAGCTCAAGACGGGTAGCCGTGCTTGTCTGCAGCAGTGGAAAAGAGCCCGAGTCCAGGAGCACCTTAAAGACTAACAGAATTTGTGGTAGGGGAGGAGCTTTCAAGTGAGTCACGGCTCACTTCTTCAGATGAACAGCTGTATCAAAATTTTTGTATCAGTCAAAAATGGAGCATTCTATCCTAGGATGCTTTTTAATTCATGGCAATGTTTCTCTGTCTTTGACACACACACACACGTGCAGAAACGGCTCCAGAGAGTGGCAAGCTCACACATTTGCCAGAGTCCCAGGACTCCAGGGCTGCCAGCAATACCTCTATTACCACTTAGTACTAAGGTACACAGAGCATCTAAGAAAGTCAGAGGTAGCATGAGTGAATTCTGGACTTACATATTTTGCCTCTTCCAGGTCAGGGGAATCTACTGAGATCACTCGAAAACCCCTGAAATCCTAACATGGACACAGTATGTGCACATACATGCACTCTCGGCACCTTGACAAAGTATGTGGAACGTTATGAACCATAGTGCAGAGATTAGTGTAATACCCACAACAAAGGTCAACATTATGTCCATGGTGTATTTAGCAAGATTCTCTTTAGTAACTGCTTCCAGGCTACTTCTGGTGAATGAAATACCTGGCCTGCTGATGGTGTTACCTGGGGCTCTTTTTGTAGCAGGAACTTCTTTGCATATTAGGCAACACATCCCTAATGTAGCCAATCCTCCAAGAGTTTACAGAGCTCTTCTTACAGGGGTGTGTCGCCTAATATGCAAAGGAGTTCCTGCTACAAAGAGAGCCCTGGTGTTACCTACAGTCTTACTGAACATATTCAAGGCATCTATTGTCTTTTACTCTGGGCCTATTAGTCATTAAACTAATGCTGCTGCCCCCCTTCCCCAATACTGCATGTGTAAATGTGACTGTAAAATATTGGAAAATTAATCGATTGATTAAGAGTCTCATTTTGACACTAGCTTTGAGATATCAGAAGCTAGGAAAGAGTTCTAGGCCAGAAAGGGGAGACCTGCAACAAACAAACAAGAACAGAGGGCATAATCTTCCTAGAGCTTCGAATGCACAAGTCACACTGAAACAAATGAGGAAAAAGTGCTGTTGGTACAGATTTAGACCCAATATCTGGTATGTCAAGGGGAAACCACACTACAGATATAGTAATGCATTAGTTTGTATCTGTCTACTCATCTCAGCAAAGTCTGAAGCCTTCCTCTAGCCTAAGGAGTCTTCCTCCAACGTAAGTGGCTGAGAATCCCATCTTTCCTCCAAGAAGCTTCATGCAATTGACGTGGCTCCCCCTTCCCCCCTTTTACCCATACAGCAATCCTGTGAGGTAGGTTAGGCTGGGAGATGGTGGATTGGATTCAGTGCAAAGACCTTGCAAAGACTACACAAAGGCCACTGGTCTTCTCAGCTTTCTCCTTCCCACCCCCAATAGTCATTTCCAATTAGAGGACCCACATGAAGTAATAGCCACATGGGTTGGGAGGCTGCCCTAGGGCAAGCAGAATTGCCTCTTCCTTCCTCTTCTGTCAGCAGAGTGCTGATCACATAAGAAGCAGGAGGGAGCCGTTACTGCACATAGATCCTCTGTATTTCTGGGGTCTGAAATGGCTGCTGAGGGCAGAGGAACATCAGGAAGGTTGGTGACAATCTGGACCTTCCATTGACAGATCAGAGGATTCAACCCAGTGACTAGCCCATGGAGACCCTGTGAGATCTATGGCAGTGTAGGAATTTGAAACCAGGTCTCTTGAGTCCTAGTCCAACCACTCCACTATTATGTATGCCATTTCAGCTTCTGTGGCATTAGACATATGACTAACCTCACCAGATGAGCAGGGAGAAAATTGCCTTCTTAAAGAAAAATATAGATGTGTCAGGTAGGCATATCTACATTTTATTTCCACTTGATACACCCTTTCCTGAGTCATCTGTCTGCCGCCAAGAGAAAAAAAGTAACACTGGAAATGACAGAATATGGTGTGACTACCCAGAGGCAAATCCTGTTATCAGCCCCTGCTAATCAATTTGCAGAGTCAGAACAATTCAAGAGACAAATGTCTAAATTGCAAATCAGCGCAGTGCTAGTTAATGCGCTGGGTTTCCACCCCCTTTTTTGAGTGCTTTGGTAGAAAACTAACAATGAATAAATTTAATGATACACTGAAATGATCAGAACTTCTTATGCATTCTTCAAAATGTACAAAGGAAGAAAAGGAATCATATTGCAGGACCCACCAGCTCCAACCCCGCACTAAAGTATGCGGCAGACTACTTGGCTTTGGGTTCTATGAACATTAATGGGATCTCAAAAAAGTATTGCTAACTGGAGATGCAAAACGTAGGCATAATTTTAATGTGATGTGGATATTGGGAATGCATGGTAGATTAAGTAACCACCTCTTAAAAATCAAATAAGAACAAAGATATTGACCAAGCTTCGAGGAATAGTTCTGGAACAAAGTAAAACCCATAGTCTTAGATCTCACTTAGAATTTCTGGGGGTGTGAGAAGGGGCAATTTTCATGGATTCCCTTCCCATGGCAGCCCAAGGAAAAATTAGATTTTTTAGAGTTTTAGAATTTTAGAAGGCATTTGCTTTGTTTGCAAGCCATACACATTTTCTATTTATATTCCTATTGAATAACACAATTATATATAATTTCTGAGCCACCATGCTTTAATGTGGTCCACAAGTCACACACTGTGCCATGCAAGGCGTTCAATGGCCCAACCTGTTTTAGCAGTCCAAAACTGACAGCCAAGTTAGGAGCAAAGCACATGGCTGGCTGCAGTATCTAGCTGGTGGGATTTTATCAGCATCTGGATCAGACCAATGGTCCATCTAGTCCAGCATACTGTTCCACTCAACAGCTAACTGGTTGCCCTGGAGGACCAAACAAACAGGACACAAAGGTTGAGGCTTTCCACTGATATAGAGCTGCCATCTTCCTGCTGGGGGGTGAGGGATGCCCAGACCCCAGTTCTTACTTGGAGTAGTGGTAGGAGAAAAATAAACAAAAACATTAGGTGAACGGTGTGATGTCACTTCTGAGGAAAACCCGGAAGTGACATCAGATTTCTCTAGGAATCACCAAAAGCTCTATGGGTTTAGTTTCCTAGGTAGGTGTGATGTCACTTCTGGGTTTTGCCTGGAAGTGACATGTCATTGCTGACAGTGCCCCTCCTCAGCCCCCTGTTCTCGCACCAATTGCCAGATCATGTCTGGCAACCCAATCCTGATGCTAACTCCTAGCACTGCCATTCAGAAGTTTGCTGCCTCTGTACATGGTTGTTCCCTTTGGTAGTCATAGCTAGTAGCCATTGATCAGCCTGTCTTCCATTAATCCATCTAACCCTATTCTAAATTCATCCATGTTCATGGCCATCACTCGGTTAGTTGACCATACATTCCAGTTTAATTACTTGTTCAGTAAAGATTTCCCTTTGTCTCTCCTGAACCTATTTCCCAACAACTTTGTCAGATGCCTCCAAGTTTTAGTATTATGGGAGAGGGAGAAAAAGCTCTCTCTCGCTCTTACTTTTTCTTTTACTTTCTACATAGGAAAGGTGTCTACCCGCTTAATTATCTTGGTTGGTCTCTTCTGTACATTTTGCCAGTTATTTATGAGGTAACAGTAGCCATTACTACTTGTACAGCCCTAGTATAACATGTAGGACTTTGACACCATAATGCCCAGTTTATTTATATTAGAGATGCCTTTGATTCTTACTATGTTTGCATAGAAATAAATGATGGTGGGGGTTGGGATTACAATTTAATGAGATCCAGCCCTGCTCCTAGCCATGTGTGATAAGGGTCATGGCACTCAAGAACTATCCCGGATGGGAAAGTGTATATCTGAGCTTTCAGCTAATGTGATGGACCTCAGAAAAACAGTGTGATCTGAGGCCTTTCTATCTTACTTCCTGTTCCTAGTGTGAAGCTCTGGATTATCTTTATGGGGTTATAGAAAGTGAATTTAGGACTGAGGAGCTACTCTGCAGTAGTAAACTATAGCCTGATAGTGCAGTCCTCTGGAGTTACTCTGGTCTAAGCCCACTTGTTTCAATAGTCTTTGACAGGAGTAACTCTGCATAGGATTGCATTATAAAATGTCCATCTGACTGGATTCAGTAGCAAGACTTTGTTAAATAATTCTGCTCTAATTCTTTTATGATGCATTTTTTTAAAATCAGAGGAGTTATGAAAAGAAGGCAAATTCTGCTTTAAGGGACACCATAGTATAAATGAAATAAGTCCACAGATGGATACAGACACAGTCTCTTTCATGTTGCATAAGGCAGAAAATGAATGGAATACAGCTTGGAAGGTCTACAGTAGAAACAGATTCCAAACCATTCCCAGAGATATGACACTTTCTCCGCTTCCTAGTGACTTCAGTGATCAACTACCATGTTGTGAGGTTCAAACCTAATGCTAATGACTCACATCAAACTGTATTACTTATGCTATCCCATAGTAAGAAACGAAACATAGATAGGAAACAAGAAATATCATGTCCTCTAGTGAAATGGGCAACTCAATCCATAACCCAGCTAAGTAAAACTAGGGGTACTAAGATTATATTGAGTTAATTCAATTGATTTAAAATGGGCTAATTAAGCTTAAATTCTAGTAATTCTGCTAACAGAGTGGTGTATTGGACTGCTCTTACTATACAAGAAAGCCTATCATTAACAACAGAAAATACACCTCTTGGAAGTGAGCAAATTAATGGCAGCATGGTAAATCTGTCTATATCTGAGAGCATAAATCACACTTTCAGTACAATCAGAGCAGACAGTTGCTCTGATTTTCAGATTTTGCAAAGGAAAATCAGTTCAAAGGGCAGCTGAGAAATCTAAAGATAGAATTATCAAGCTGAGTTGCTCATTTGTTCTGGTTTCCTGGTAATTTCAAAGCTTCTGTTGCTAATATTGCACTCTAATTTGTAAAGGTAACCCTTACAAAGGAACCAATGTTCCTTCAAAGTTCCACAGTGTTGTGAGCAGAAATTCTACCTTGTGAGCGAAAAAAGCTAGAAGCATTAAAGTTGTGAGTGCGCCTACATTTGACTATTGTGTAAATTATTTTTTTAAGATTATTTCCATAACCTTGTAAAAATCTCAGAATGAATTCTTTTAAACTATATTTCAAGAATAATTTAAACATTATAAGAGAAAACAGAATCAAGTCAAATTTCATTATGCAAAATGTCCTCTCTACCTGCCCCTTTCCACTATATTGGTAGACCTGGCCTCAGGAGAAAAGGTCTACCCACCCATTTCCATTATATTGGTAGACCTGGCCTCCAGAGAACATGTCTACCCACCCATTTCCACTATATTGGTAGACCTGGCCTTGGACTATCACCATTTGCTGACCCTTAGAAAACATACTTGGGGGGGGGGAACTCGTGCAGTCTACTTTGGGTTTTTTTTTAGTGAAATATGATAGCCAACATTACAGGTCAAGTATAACCGAGGTGGAACAATCACTGTCAGAACGCTGCCTAATCTAACAAACAGGAAGTTGCTTAGGTGTTATCAACCTGCCCAAACTACTTATTTATTCAAATACTTATATCCCACTTTCCCCTGTGACTCAAGACAGCTTACAAATCATACTGAAAAGCATAATAGGGGTGTACAAAATAAATAAAGCAATCTTTTTTTCCCTGGCTCACTTATAGCCTATGGGGACCATTATAGCCTATGGGGAGAGGCAGTCTGGGAAAGCCTCAATTATAGCCTATGGGAAGAGCCAGTTCAATGTAGTGGCTAAAAGCGCAAACTCTAATCTGGGAGAGCCGGTTTTGATTCCCCACTCCTCCACATGCAGCTGCTGGTGTGATCTTGGGTCAGCCATAAATTCCTTCAGAGCTGTTCTCTCGAGGGCAGTTCTCAAGAGAGCTCTCTCAGCCCCACCTAACTCACAGGGTGTCTGTTGTGAGGAGGGGAAGGGAAAAGGATTGTAAGCTGCTCTGAGACTCCTTCAGGTAGTGAAGGATGGGGTATAAATCCAATCTCCTCCTCCTCCACCTCTTCCAATTCTATGGGACCAGAAGGAGGTGCCCCATTCACCATTGTTTCCTACAGAAGCTTGGTTGAGAGGAGAGTAGAAATCCTCTGAGCTGGCCTCTGAAATGTTGTGCGCAACCACCCCCTAGCACAGCTTAGAGGGAACTGTGAAAGGGACACCAATTTTCAGTAACAATCTCCCCAACTCAGCAATGAGAAACTTCAAATTCTGTGACTGAAACCCAGAGCCAGTGTAGTGTAGAGGTTAGGGTGTCAGAGACCCAAGTATCCAGGAGACCAAGGCTTGAATCCCTGCTCTGCCATAGGAGCTTGTTGGGTGACCTCGGGCCTGTCACACACGTTCAGCTTAATTCACTTCAGAGAGTTGTTACAAGGATAAAATGGGGTGAGGAGAATGATGTAATCCACTCTGGATCCCACTAGAGAGAAAGGCAGAGTGTAAACCAAGTAAACATATAAACAAACTAATATGTGCTTGTGCCCTGTTTCAGCAAATAAAATTCTTACCTTAGAAATAGCTTGCTATGTCTAGGGATGGGCATGGACTACATCAAGGACCTAATTTTCCCACAGACCAGGGCCCAGTTTGTGGTCTGTGAGCCTGGTCCATGTCATCCCACCGACATGGACCTCCTACGAGTCCACAACCCTCCTAGGAGGTTCATAAGGTCTGTGTCAGTGAGGCCTTTGATAGAGATATTCATACCTTTGTACATCAAAATGTATGACTACCCATATCATTAGAATCTAGACACAAAACTATATCCCCATCAGGTATGGACTAGGGATGGGCACGGTCCAGAAAAATAGTAGGCCATTGAAGTTCAGAGGTCTGTGCGGTTTATGGACCCACAGACCACAAACCTACACATTTAATGGAGCAGGTCGTAGTCCATTTGGTCCATGATGCCGTGCAACTTACAAAGCTGCGTGGCACACGAGTGAAGGCCAAGAAGCTACTTCACCCAGTTCCGGTGAACCAGAAGTGAGTGAAGTCGCCACTTGGACTTCACTCGCATGCTGTTTCACATTGCAAGTCTTATGAAGCATAGCTTTTTACGGTGGTCAAAAGAAGTAATCATCTTTCCTTTTTTGTCAGCAGAAAAACTGGCCTGATCCATACTCTTGGTTCCATGCTCTTAATATAGACCCTGTTGTGTTCTCTACCTGGTATTTGCAAAAATAGAACTGAGAATGAGAATATATATGGTTTTCTCTTCTTATTTATAAGAAACCTCTGCTCCTAATTGATATAGCTGAATAGAATCAGATTCATGTCCACTCCCCCTCAGAAAGCAGTTCAGGCTTCTCAGTGACTTGAATAATCAAGGGATTCTGTTCAGCTTTATTGCCCAGACCCTCTCTTTTTATCCCTTCAGCGTATCAGCTTGGGGCTAGATTTGCTAGACTTTAGCCTGACTTTTATATCATGGAAGGAGGCGGGGGTGGGGGGGGAATGTAGCAGAGCAAAGGGGTGATTTATAATAGCTGTGTTGAGTAAGGAAAAAATACAGGACAGTAATTTATAGTGTGTAAAACTTACTGGAATAAAAATGTGAATTCCATCTCTCCTCTCTCCACCTTTTCAGAATGCAATTAAACACGTTACAAATGAATGGCTCCCTGTAACTGAAATCCTATATATAAAAAAAACATGACTCAGCCAAAGTACAGTCAAAATAATGAGGAAAAATATGGTGCCCTTAGTCAGAAAAAAAAAGGATGAATTAATGTCTGGGTTTATTTGTGTCTCTCCCTCTTTTTTCCACCATTCAGAATTTAATGCAGAAAAGCGTTGGCTGCTTCAAAACCATCTTGGGCAGGTGACCATTTATAGATACAGAAGTAGAGTTACTGAGCACCATCAGAACCACTCTGCTCATCTTTAGGAACTTTCTAATAATCTAATACCAGGCTAAAGCAAAAGGATAATGGCTTCTGAGTGCCAAGGACTAGTAAAGACTGCACAATGAAGGCCAGATTGTCTTGGGCCTTTTTGAAAGACATATCTGTGAGTTTGGTTTCATCCCTTCATCTTAGAATCATAGAATCACAGAGTTGGATGGGGCCATACAGGCCATCTAGTCCAAGCCCCCGCTCAATGTAGGATCAGCCAGAGCATCCCTGACAAATCTTTGTCCAGATGCTGCTTCAAGACTGCCAGTGAGGGGGGGCTCACCACCTCCCTAAGCAGCTGATTCCACTGCTGAACAACTCTTACTGCAAATAAGGTTTTCCTAATATCCAGCTGGTACCTTCCCACACTTAATTTAAACCCATTATTGTGAGTCCTGACCTCTGCTGCCAACAGGAACAGCTCCTGCCCTCCTCTAAGTGACAGCCCTTCAAATACTTAAAGAGAGCAATCATGTCCCCCTTCAACCTCCTCTTCTCCAGACTGAACATTCCCAAGCCCCTCAGCTTTTCCTCATAGGGCTTGGTCTCCAGGCCCCTGATCATATTTGTCTCTCTCCCCTGCACCCGCTCCATTCTGTCCACATCCTTCTTGAACTGAGGCCTCCAGAACTGCACACAATACTCCAGGTGCAACCTGACCAAAGCAACGTACAGTGGGACTACGACATCTTGAGATTTGGATGTTATGCCTCTGTTGACACATCCCAAGATCACAAGAACATGCCATTGCCATCTGCAATGGACCAGTGAAAGTTTTATTTGTCCCCTGACCTAAGAGTCACCAATCAGTGGATGCTTTCCTTCTGAGAACATTCTTTGATGTGTAACTCAAAGATGGAAGCAGAGGGAAGAGAGGCATAAACTACAGGAATACTAGAGAAGGACAGCAAAATGCTCACAGCAATCCATCTCTGGCAATCTTTAGGAGTAAGTCATGCCAATGACTGGATAGAGACATGAAGGCTGAGTTCAGACTGGCAATTTGCTCCGGGAGCCAGTCATGGCAAAAAAGCCCCAAAACAAACTGTTCCGGGGTTTCCCGTTCACACAGCCCAGACTGCTGCGGGAGCATACCAGGAGGAGGTGCGCCGGAGCGTTCAGACTGCTGCCTTGGAGGCGCACTGTATGCAGCATTTCCCCATTAATTTGGCTGTGGGTATATAGGTGTATGTGCGCATGAGCGCTCATGTGCTCATGCGCATAAGTGCATTTTGCCGATTGGGGGAGGATCCCGCAGCACCGGCACTGCACTGGGCAGTAGAGCGGAGCATGGCCAATCATACCGCTGCTGCCTTCTGCCCAACACGGGTTGCTCCAAGCTTATCGGCGGAACATTCATACTTCCAGGCAGTGGACAAACGCGGGACACAGGCGCTCTTCGGGGATTTGCTACTGCTTTTATGAGGTATCTATTAAACGCAGGAAGAAAGTGGAACAGCCCAGGTTGCCTACGGGTGGGGAATGCCAGGCAGATGTGCCTGTGTGAGCACCCCCTTTAATGCGGTTTTAAAGTGTTGCTGAAACGGGGCTCTGCCGGGACAAATTGCCAGTCTGAACTCAGCCAAACAGTATATATGGTTTGAGAAAGGGTCTCTCCTGAGCTGGGCTGCCCAAGAAAACAATTTTGTGCCTTGCTAATTCCTGTCCTTGCCCAGTTTAAACTTAGTCAATATTCAGGTGGTTTGCTGAAGCTTACTAGCTAGAGGAAATGATGGGAAGCCATGGTTTTCAGCACCACTGAAACTGTCCACAGTACAGAGGATGAGTAATTTCTCAGTCCTTGAGTACTCAACTGCAGCTGAGAGCTGGACAACAAATTTCTTTTTCTACCTTTGCAAGGTAAACAGTTATCCTGGGACTGAATTAGGTGGCTTTCCAGAGGAGAGGTCCATGTTACATAAGCTCACATTTGAAGGAATGATAGTAACGGGGAATACAACAGGCCTTTCTGGGCTATATATTGGGCATTTCAGATAAATCCCAGCCTTTCCCAACACTTTAGGGTGAGACCAAAGAGCCATAGCATCAACATATGTACCTAGTCATATAAGTGGTACGGAACACCATCATATAGTCATAGCCTCTTCTTTAGCGTTGCTCCCCATTAACATTACCCGCTGCAACAGAAAGCGATTTCGTTCCATCTTAGGCCAAGGGCTGAATAGGGAGGGGAATTCCTACCAGAACAGCTTATCTCCTTACAGATTTTTCTAGAGCAGAAAGGAGCACTCATCAGGTGCCAGAGTGAAATTCTACACAGATAAGCCATAATTGGAGGGAAATAGTGCAGCACTCATTCCTGCATTAAGTCAAGTCAAGGTACTTACCGTGCAGTCTATGCAGAGTAATTCCAGTCTAAACCCATTGATTTCAACACTGCAAAAAGACTGCACTGTTAATCTTGTAGTACTATGATTAGTTTAAAAGGCTGAGCTCCAGCAACATGTATTCCTTGTGACAGGTACCCATGCTGTGCAGAACTACTTACTACCTGTACGCTGAATATTCAAATAAAAAACTGGCTGGTTTGTAGAATAGGGAAAATACATTTTTCTTTGTTTGAATACTAGGCAAACAAAAACAAATAAAACTTAATTCTGTAGTCAGCTTAAATTAGCCATGAGCCCTACCTGGCATTCTTAGAGATGAATGGAAAGGACTTAGAATGGCCCCTGAGGTTTCATTTTGTGAGTAAAATGCTATGGAGGTGCATTTTCATAATGACATGGTCTGGAAAACCATGTCTTCTTCCATATAATTTTTGAGATGTTTGGGGTTCTGTTATATGCCATACTGGAATGTGACTTGTCTATTTTGCATTCCATTTGATGCCTGACCATGCTGATTTTGGATGTCTTGCTCCCAAATATGTGAAGCTGTCAATCATAAGCATCATTACCATTTTTTTCCCTTCAAGTTGGGACTAGAAAGTGCCCTAATGTCTAAAATCCAGTAAACTTAATGTGTTGGTTTCCTTGCTGCATTAGAGCTTATATACAGCTTCACTGTAAGATATGGTTCCAAACTGCCAATCTTACAAGACGTGTGTTGTAATGGAAAGGTATTGTTGAATTACTGTTTTTTGATCAGGGTTAGCACATTTTTTTTAAAAAAAGAGGGGGGACTGAATCAAGAAGTCTAAAAGTTACAACAAAAAGGAAGAAAAGGAGCAAGGGTATGAGAAGATAAGGTGGGGGAAATGTCTTTCCAGATCCTCAGCTCTCAAAATCAACACAGCACCATCAACACAAAACAGAAGTATTATGCCAATTAGCGAAATAAGGAGAATCTGGCTCCTTTTAAAGACACAATAAACAAAATGAGATAATTTGACCTTATTCTTTCTCACTACCCTGTTGTAATAGATGTGATACTACACAGCCTGCACACTTTACCTCTAGTATATATCGCTCAGGTCCGACGTGAAATGGTGAAGTAAACAGATCCAGAAAGTAATGCTTGACCAAAGCTAGAAAGGAACAGTCAACCATGCATGTTATGTAGAACTTAGATAGGACACCCAGTTGCTTGAGTGGTTAGGCATTAACTGTGGTGGATTTTGGCGAAGAGCATGAGGCACTGTATTTCTGCCAATCTCTTCTGTGCAAAGGGGGTTCTTTCCAAAGGGGCAGGGAAATTCCCAGGAAATCGATGGACAAAAAACAATCACCATCATAATAATCAAATAAATGCTAAAGTGTAACAAGGAGCTCCAGAGTCCATTAGATAAAATATTCTCGTTTGCACTCGGTCACTGTGTTCTGCAAGTCAACATCAGTCTTAAAAGAACTGTCAAGGTGTTCTGGGTATTCCTTTTCTTTTGTTTGGCTGCTCCGATGTGTCTGCTTGTGCTGGTAAAGAAATCTGCTCATAATGGCCACAATGCAAAAGATGATGAAGATCACAACTGCTATAACACCTGGGGAAGAGGAGAAAAACAATAAGAATACAAAAGGAAGGGTGGAGGGTCTATGGTTTGCCTGCTCAGGAGCAGATCCAAACATGCTGTAAAGTCCATGAAGGCCACTATGTTGGAACCTTTGTCTATACTACAAAAAGCTTACAGTAGTTGAAACTGGCTATGCCTGGTCTTTTTGCCCAATTCCATTAGAGAACTAGCCAAGTTTTTGGCTGCATCCTGCCCAGCATTGGCACAGTTTCAGCAGATGCTGCTTGACACCTGGCCACAGTGAGTGTGCAGGATATTACTGCTATGTCACTAGACAACTACCTCTGCTAGAAAGAGGAGACCTAAATAGATGCCTTTAGTAATCATATTTCTGTTAGGATGACTGAGCACTGTTTTTAATGTATTTGGGCTCACACAGGTAGCAACTGAAACTGCCAAGCAGTTTTGGCTCTCAGCTATAAAGAATCTGGGGATTTAAGTCATTCATGTTCAGTCTCACTATAAATAGCTGCCTCTAGTTCATCTAGTCACAAATGGCTGCTTAATCCATTGGGCTGGGAGAGTCAAATTGAATAGATATGGTGTTGATTTCATCACTCCCTTCTTAGGTATTCTAATTCATGTTTCTTAATTAGGAAGACCAATGGGTCATAAGGTTTGATGACTTTCTTCGTAACACTGCTTTGAGGTAGGGGTGGGTTGAGACAAAATCAATGACTCTTAAAGAAACTCATGATACTTTTCTCAAGTAGCTAGATCTGTCCTTGTGTGACAGCAGACTGAAACAGCATTCTAACAGTAGGTAATGGATTTATACAACCACACTGATGCTATTTTCAATTCTTTCTTAAAAAATTGGAACAATGAATTTGTATTTTTCACTGACATACTACAAAATGGTTCTGGTGAACTTTCTATAATGGTCCCAAGCCACCATCCATTTCTCTTTTTCCTCCCATATAGCACTGGTCTTTTACTGTGCTAAGTAGCCCAATATCTGCTAGTGTGAATGCAAAGAATTCCTTGTAGATGAATATGTGATGGGAACTGAGGACTGATGAAAACTACTGAAAGAGTTAGCTTAAATGCAGTTTCAAAATCAGAAAATTCATTGATGGATACTTAAATATTGAAGAGATCATGTAGTAGCGACGAACAGGCACACAAAATATGGCACAAGCAAATAAAATCTAGAAATCACCACCAATATGACACATTTGAGAGAAAGTTTTCTGCTCAGTTGTGTGTGTGCCTGCCTGCATGCACATGTGGGAGATTACCTCCAATGACAGCCGAATCACTCCTGACAGCATTTGTAAGTGGCTCCCTCTCATCCGTCTTCCCAAATGGATCTGCAATTCATTAAGGACACAACAGATCATCTTGCATTTGTTTCTTGGAAGCATTTTTTTCTCCTGCAAACAAGTGTCAAAATACTTTCTTGGAATCAGAGAAATGGATATATGGCAACAGCCAATGGAATCCTTACTCATGAACTGCCCTTCTTCAGTTATTGTCCAGGGGCATTTTTTTTTAAAGTCATCAGAATACATATGTACAATAATATGAATTTATCCAAGTAGATTAGAACCCATAGCAATGCTAACACAGTTCATGGTTTAAACAAAGGAAAATGTCACTGTAAAATGATTTTTTTTTTCTTTTGTGCCAATGTGTAATTGGATACCTAGGAATTTCAGAAATCTGATGGCTGAATAGCAGGTAGTTTTACTGTTGATTGCCCTGCAATGCAATGAATTCAGGTGGTTTAGTGAAGAACGTGATGATGTGATTTTTTTGGTTTGTGACAAAAACACTCTGATTGCTTGTAAAACTGTGGTCCTTTATCCTCTCTGAACATGATTGTATTATAGAATATAAATTGAGATACTGATGAAATCGGGAACATTCATAGCTAGCCCAGTCCCATCAGATCTCAGAAACTAAGGGTGACCTTCAAGAATATCAGGGTTGTGATGCAGAGGCAGGCTAGTACCACTACTCCTGTATTCAATTTCTATCCCTCCCTCCCTGCAAGTGGGCTCCGGATGGGTTACAGAGTCACATAGAGAGCATGACTACAATAATAATAAATAAGAATTTAACAATAAATAGAAATAAAGAATAAAACTGACATTAAAATCAGTTGTACAGCAGCCAGAGTGAGCTTGCCTTAATAACGAAGCTAAGAATGAGAGTGTTTTAGTGGCGCAGCTGGTTAGCATGCAAAATTAAAAGAATCAGTGGTGTCAGCAGATGGCAATGGCAAACCACCTCCGAAACGTCTCTTGCCTTAAAAACAAGTCTAGCTTGCCACCTAGTGCTGCATAACGCTAAAGAGCAAGAACTTCTGACTGCTAGACAATCTTAGGATCTCCTGGCTATTCTACACACAATGCCATACGGATAATTATTATTATTATTTATTCTGATTGCTTGTAAAACTGTGGACCTTTATCCTCTTTGGCATGATTGAATTATAGAATATAAACTGAAATACTGATGGAGCTGGGAACATTCATAGCTGTTTCAGAATCTGAGGAACGGGAGGTGAGAAACAGGGATTTGAGGTGGGATCAGTTTTATTGCTTCTAGCTAACGTCTGTCAATCCAGGCCTCAAAGACAAATTCTATGCAGAGCAAAAGTTGTAAGCAAGGAAAACAGAAGAATTCACAATTTTCTTGTTCTTAAAGTTAATATGTTACTATTGAGCCCTAATCCAGGGCTCTCTTGGAATTCCAGTGCTGCTGTCATAGAGCGATGCAGTTCATTTAATTGGTGGGGCATCTTTGTGGAAGCAGTGGCAGGATGCATGAGAACTCCATGTTCAAGAAGCTACTGGATCAGTTATTCAACAGGCAGAAAGGATCAGTGAAATTAATTTCAAATTGACACATTCAAACTTAGTGCTTGGGAATTTCTCTTCAGAGACTCTGTGTGCTCCCCACTTTGGCTGTGGGGAATCAGGGGATAGAAGATATTAACAACAGACATTCTGTATTGTTAAAATACACTTTTCCCAGGTCCACTGTTAAAGGAACTAGCTGGAAAAGGAACTAGCTGATCGATGTGCATGCCTTTGAAATTCAGAGCCTGAGTTTTTAAACTCAGACTTGAATTACCTACATTGCTAGAATGAATTATATGGAAATAGTGAACATAATAGGACTGAAATACACTTCAAAATATGCTAAAATGTCAGTATCCTTATTGGTCCAGCTACACATCCATGTACATTAGTGATGGCTTTTCAGTTTCATATTCTCTACAGTTGTTTAGTCTTGGAACGCAGTTGATCTTGTTTTAAACAAGGAAGAATCAGTTTTGCACCTGCAATATTAACATTTGGTTCATATATTCTATATCAATTAGACAATGCTGGTTTTCTTCCTTTTACCAGAGACATACTTTCTATTTGTCAAACTATTCCTTCGTTAAATTTACTACCTTTCCCAGTACAATGCATCCAATATTCTCTTTTCATATCCTGAAACTGGCTTGGAAGTTTCTTGTGGGTAAAATCCATAGAATTCAGTAATACTTATCCACCTCTCCAACTAAACATTTGAAATGGGAGGTGGCATACTACATGATACCCTAGTGTTCATGCATATTATTTTATATGGATTGTTGCCCTGCAAGGCTCTTATAGTGCTCCTTTGGACTTATGAACTCTGTAATAACTGGACTGTGCAGTAAACGTGCAAAGGGAATGGACTGTGTGGTGACCCTAATCTGATGCCAGCTGCAGACACACACCCAGCAGAGGAAAATCTTCTCCTGAGTTGATGTGCCAATGGTTCCTGAGGTTACCTGCCATCTCTTACCCACAGGGCAGCAGGAAGAGAGCCCAACTCTCTAGCCACATGAAGTGCAGTAAAGCCAGTAACTGTTTGCTGCTTGAATGGACGCCATGCCAGGGCAGAAGACCAGAGATCCTGAGCAAAGACTCCATAAGCCAGCATCTTCCTTGTCACGCAGGCAGCCCCCCCATCTTTGCTTAACATTACATGTAGGTGATCTATCATGACAAAGAATCCACAGCCATGAAGGAATTAGAAGGCTGACATGTACCAGCTAAGCCCATCACCTGGAGCCATCAGCGGACCATCGAAGACAATGACTCTAGCTGCCTCAGCTATTGTTCTCAAAGGTAAACAGAAACCAATATTGCCTAACCATTAAGCCCCACCGCCCTCATGTTACTGATTTTTGGTAAGCCACTTCCTGGGACTGACCAAGGGATAGTGACAAGGGAGGTGGCCAGTGAAGCCCACCTCCAAGGGGACATGACAAGGGAGGTGGCCAGTGAAGCCTACCCCCAAGCCCCAAAGTAGCATAAAAGAGCTGGCCTGGCCATGTTCTCTCTCTCTCTCTCTGCCTCTATATCTAACCCTACCCTATCTTGTTGACTCTGGAGTAGCTACCCAAGAGTCTTTCCACATATTCTGCTGGCTCAGGATACGATCCCATTTTCCCTTATAGTCTCCCTTATTTTCCTGTGGATCGCTTCATCTCTTCAGAACAGGCAAGTATCACCCAATCAACGTTTTACCTGCTCATGTGAATGTCGCTATCCCTTTCTCTCTAATTTTCCTAGGTCTGAATAAGTGTATGTGTGCTTGTGTTTTACTGTATGTTTGAAATATTCTTCAGTAAAGAACCGATTGCTCTAAAGAATTGGTTTCTACATTTATTCTTGGTTTTACTGGAAAGGTGGGACTTCTGTATACATAGGCTTGTGTCCCTTAGTAGCCAATCGCTCATTAAATATTATAATTCCCCACAGTTATTAATACATTAAGCAATTTTGCTAACTGGATGGGCGAAACAGTTGCACTACTTCCATACCGTTAAGAATTTAACTTCTGGATCTCAAGGTGAAACAGATGTGAAACTACAATAATGACAACTCCAGCACTCAAATATCCCCATGCAAAGCAGCAACACCACTTTAAAGTTTAAATTCAGTTTAAATTCAGTTTAAAATATGGAAGATTGGAGTGCATGTATGGGTTGTGTGATGTTCATCCCAAAAGAAGCTGTCAGGATTCTGAAATGCAGTACAAATTTGGGGGATAAATATCAATTTCAACAAGAGTAATGGGATATCAGCAGGGGGGAAAAGATTACATTTTGGGGAACTGGTGGTAAAAAACAAAGGGCAGACTTTGGGGCATGTTTATGCCCCAGAAAAAGTAATTTTAAAAAGCTGCTAATTAAGATAAGGTTACCAGAAAATGTCAGATGATTTTATAATTCTCCCTTTGTTTTCTGTGCTGTTATATTATTTCTATTTTATATTAATGTTGTTTTGAGATCTGAAAGCAAGTCACACATTAGTGTGTGTTTCAGAATTCAGGTCAACAGACCTTAACATTCCTTAAAATTATGATCTACTGAATTAAAAATCAGATCAGGGAAGAGCACAGAGGAGCTTGCTGCAGAGAAACAGATGGCAAGTGACGGCAAAAACTTCCCCAGTAGGATCTCTTAAATTCTGGAGTCAAAGAAAACAACCAACTTACATAAGACAAGTCCTCAGTTTTTAAACAGATATAACCCCTGAGATCATAGTACAAAGACATATTGTACTAAAGGTTATTTTAGAGGATTGAGTATTCTTGATACTTCAGGACCCACTCAGATAGCAACAAGAAGTATTTCAATTTAATAATAGCAGAGTAGCATTACTGAGATAAACATGATTGCCCTTGCACTAGATAATAAAAATATCAAGCTTTCATCTAACTTATTTGCTAGCCTTCTAGAATTAAAATAAATAACAAATAAATATTCTTCTAGTATCTTCTAGTATCTATTCTTCTAGTATCTCAAAACTTAGTTTAGATATGAATTCAATAGCCAATTTTGCCTAAATTGAGGACTGGCTCAATATTTCACCTGTAACTTTGTGAGAAAATAAATTCCAAGGATCTGACATAACCATAGGGAAGTTAGGTTGCTCACCTCTGTGCTCATTTTCTCCGTTGCCACTCAATGAAGTGGTGGGAGCAAAAATAGA
The DNA here is from genome assembly GCA_029375565.1 of Gekko gecko. Classification (NCBI taxonomy): domain Eukaryota; kingdom Metazoa; phylum Chordata; class Lepidosauria; order Squamata; family Gekkonidae; genus Gekko; species Gekko gecko. The sequence goes on along the minus strand of JAPDNY010000003.1, from coordinate 77,242,611 downwards.
GAGGAAGACAACATTGATGTGATGTGACAATATCACTTCCAGGTGAAGACCACATTGATCAACAAGCTATGGATCTCTTCATCTCTGTGGTACTTATCATAGAAACTGTGAACATTCCCAGAAGTCACTCAAGGCAGTAACATTGTTTCCAGGTCTTTACCTGGAAGTGATGTTCCCTCATCATACAAAATTTCCTTTTTCAACGTCTCACCTTTTTCAATGCCCCAACCTGCATAATCAAGATCATGTGAAAATTAGGGTTGCCTTCCTTTATTCTGTGTACGGTCACTGTGAACTTTTTCATGTTGTTCATGTTTTTTGCTGGTATACCTGATTCATTTTAGCTGAATTTTTCCAGCATTGATATGCAATTTACATTGGATTGACAGGGTTTCTTTTTAATGCATAATTGTAATCAGTAAACTGATGTGAAGAAACAAAACAGTACAAAAATACAGACTCAAATGTTCAGTTTGCATGGAGGGGAAGTAAATTTTCTAGTTGAAACATCAGGGCTTCAAAATATGGTATCATTTCCAGAAAAATGCCAAATCAGAAAATTATTAAGCTGCAGGGAGGAAACAACAGACTCAAATTATTACGGTAAACATGGTTATTTTTGTTGTCTCACCTGTCAATCAAACAGAAAGTGATTAAATGGTTAAAAATTACACCAGTCATTAAAAAGCTTTCAGCTGGCTGATGGACAGTGGGAAGGGGAGGGAGTATTTAATGGTGAGTGTTAATTATGAGCATAACGGCTCGCAATTAGTAGGCAGGTGTTGAAATTGCCAGTGATTTCAAAAAGATGGGCAATTGTTTAAAAAAATGTCTTATCTATTTGGAAAACAGCACAACCATGAATTGTAACACAGGGTTATGCTATTTTCATGAGCCCACCTAAAAGAGAATTGTCTTAATCTACAAGCAATAAGAACAGTCTTTGACAAAGAGTGACAGATGTATGTGTGTTGCGTGAGAGAGAGATGTCTCTCTGTGTGAAAGAAATATACCTACATGTTTATTAGAGAAAGATTGTCAATGCCATCCTATGGAGAGTTAGGCCAGCCTGAGCCCATTGAAAACAACGGGAATAGACTGGAATAACTCTGCATAGCATGGCACTGGTAGCATGTGTGAGAGAGGTGGTAATATTTTATTTTCACACCCCCTTTATGGTTGCTATTGATCTAACTACTCGGAAGTGATTCCTTGATAAGGCAGGGGGAGATAACACAATCCATCCACCAAAAATGATGCCAATAGGGCTACAGGATAATGGAATGGCTCAGGAAAGAGCTTTTATAAATGAACAGGACTGTGAATTGTACTGCAGTTACTGCCACTGCCGAGTCTGCCTTTTTTCATCTGAGGCAGGTCAGGCAGGCTTACCCCCCGCGACCTGGTCGTGGTGACCCTATGCAACGGTCATTTCCAGATTAGATTACTGTAATTCTCTCTACATGGGGCTTCCCTTGATTCTGCTTCAGAAGTTGCAGTTAGTGCAGAATGCAGTGGCAAGGGTATTGATGTCACTGCCTGTGTGGGCATATATCTGCCTGGTGCTGCGTGACCTGCACTGGTTGCATTCTACCAACCAGTCCCTGGCCCTTGGGATGTCTGACTTCCCTCAACTAGTGCCTGGTGAAATGAGCTACCTTATGAGATCAGGGCCCTGCGGGACCTGTTACAGTTCTGCAGGGCCTGCAAGATGGAGCTCTTCCACTGGACCTTCAGTTGAGGCAGCAGGCATCCACTTCAATTTGGCCTCCCCTCCAGTGACTGCTGATCCTAGAAGGTGGACTGGGACCACACCATCATCTGTTGAGGCGTGTTGTTGTTTTAAATGCTGGAGATTTTGATTTAATGCTGATGATTTTATTCATTCTGATGAATTATTATAATATGTTTTAATTTGTAAATCTGCATTAATTGCAGATATATATGTTGGTACCCGCCCTGAGCCTACAATGTAGAGCAAGCGGGATATAAGTCTTATAAAACAGATAGATAGATAGATAGATAGATAGATAGATAGATAGATAGATAGATAGATAGATAGATAGATGGACGGACGGACGGACGGACGGACGGACAGACAGACAGACAGACAGACAGACAGACAGACAGAGGGGCAGTCACATGTGCGAGATAAACCAGGGGGGGGAGCAAGGCTATTTCCTTTGGAGGAATTTGACCTGCAGTTGCGTGATCACACAGTCCTTGGAAGCTGCGGGCACAGCCCGCCACTGCATGATCAAACGCAACCATGGGTGAGTCTTTTTTCCCTGTTTGTTTCTGATGTGCTTAAATGAGTAATCGATTAATCGCATCTCCGCTCTGAGGGCTCCCTGTGGAGTTTGTGATGATGCACATACTGAGAAGGGGGGAATCAACGGAACAGGATCGGGGTGGCCTGATCAGACCATCCCAATGCCATGAGAGCACTCTGGAGTGATCAGACATGGGAAACTCCACCTGTGGCCCGTTGCCACCCATTTACTACCGATTTTTCCCAGTGTCTTTTTACTCCGCTCCTGTGGTGAAGCAGAACGGATTGCTGAGTGGTGCGGGGTGCTTCGCAGATGTTCATGTCTGATCGCGCCCTTTAAATGCACCTGGCATTTGGACCTATGGTGGGTCTAATTGTGCATGTGATCATGCCTAGACAGACAGACAGACAAAAAAGTATATGTAAATGGGAACTCATTCATCCTCCGGAGTGGTTAGATTTGAGTCTAGACTCTAGTAGCATCTTAGAGACCAACAAGATTTTGGGGGTGTGAACTTTGATTCTCGAAAGTTCATGCCCCCAAAATCTTGATGGTCTCTAAGTTTCTACTGGACTCAAAACAACCTGTTCTACTTCAAACCAACATGACTACCCTCTGAAGTGTGCACATAATTCTCCCTGCCCGCACTTTCCAGATAATTAATAGCATCATTTTTTTCTCTGAAATGTCTCTGGGACAAAGCAGTGAAATGGGGATATGGTACAAATCCCGATGGAATAAAACCAAACAGGATGCCTTATTTGTTGTCAGGCAGGAGATGTCCAACCTATTTCATGACATGGGGAGCAAGATAATCAAAGATTGCCATAGGGATGGTTACCCTTATCTGCATCATTCACTTTTGGGCAAGCTAAAGCAGGTTTTATTTGTTTGGTATCCTTTCTTTGACACAATTAGGACAGTTCATTGGAAAAAGTCTCCCTGGTGCATCTCATTAAAGGAATAAAATTCCCATTAATAGGACTTTTGCAAGGTGTTTCTTGAAAGCAGCAATTTTTGTGCCTCCAGCCTACAGTAAGAATAATCCTAGCTTCATGGTGTGTTCTCCTTCCTAACATGCAAAACACTTCAGATTCCCAAAGGGCTATTTAATGATTGCAGGTGAAAAATGAACTGCTGGAATCATCATCAGAAAGTAATGCAATTGCTCTTTGAAACTGGAGTGGGTAAGAGGTGAACAGAGAGCAAAATAAACATGCATACATTAAAAAAAAAGAATGTCTTGTTTCAATGTGGCCAGTCTACACATTTCCACTACTCAAATTAAAGACAGAGGTAGTGCATGGCACTGTTGTTTACATTTAGGATTAGCAAATACCATTGACAATATATGCAGAATATATCAAGAAAGTATTTTAAAAGAAAATATATTTAAATTTTCAAATAAACTTTTTTTATATATTTTGAGTTACTTATAGTAATTTAAACAGACATTTGTCTTAAAGAACAGTGACAAAGGTTTTTTTAACAATGCTAAGTACATACATGCAACTCAAGTACAGTTATGCACATAAGCTTTTGGATGTCTAAGAGTGCAATAGTACAAACTTCTCAATGAAAAAATTCCAAACATATAAAAATGAAACTATTAATTCATCAAAATTATTTTGATGAAGATTCTGGATATTTTTTCTTCATTTTGAAGTATTCCTTCTTCAAAATAACCGTTCTTAACAAATACAAAATATAATCCTGTCCTTATATATATTTGAATTTTGGTTCCACAGCATTCTATGCTTCCCATAATTGATTCGGCTCAAGAACTGGCAGTCAGAAGACACTGGCCAGGGCTGACTGGCTGCTTCGCAAAGTCCTGCCCACGTCAGCCCCGGTCAGTGTTTTCAGCTCAGTCTGCTCCAGTCCTCCGAGAGGAGAGGACCGTCTGGAGTGTGAGCACAGAGACAAGCCCTCAAGGCTGAGGCAAGTGAGAGAAGCCCTTTTCCGCCCCCCACACCATCCCCTGGGCCTTCTATGAGGGGACTAGGCCCAGAGAAAGCCTTTTCCGTCCCCCACACACCATCCCCTGGTCCTTCTACGGGGCACTAGGCCCAGAGAAGGACTTTTCCATCCCCACACGCCATCCCCCCCTGGGCCTTCTATGGGGGCAGAAGGCCCAGAGAAGGCCTTTTCTGCCCCCCACATGCCATTCCCTGGGCCTTCTATGAGGGGACTAGGCCCAAAGAAGGCCTTTTCCATCCCACACAAGCCATCCCCTGGGCTTTCTATGGGGCACTAGGCCCAAAGAAGGCCTTTTCCGTCCCCCACACACCATCCCCTGGGCCTTCTATGGGGGCAGTAGGCCCAGAGAAGCCCTTTTCCGCCCCCACACGCCATCCCCTGGGCCTTCTATGGGGCACTAGGCCCAGAGAAGGCCTATTCTGCCCCCCCACGCCATCCCCTGGGCTTTCTATGGGGTACTAGGCCCAGAGAAGGCCTTTTCCATCCCCCACACACCATCCCCTGGGCCTTCTATGGGGGCACTAGGCCCAGAGAAGCCCTTTCCCCCACACACTGCCCCCATAGAAGGCCCAGGGGATGGTGTGTGGGACAGAAAAGGCCTTCTCTGGGCCCAGAGAAGCCCTTTTCTGCCCCTCTTCCCTTCCTTTTCCTTTCTTCCTCTCTCCTTTCTTTCACTTTCCCCCTATTCCTCCTTCCTTCCTTCCTTCCTTCCTTCCTTCCTTCCTTCCTTCCTTCCTTCCTTCCTTCCTTCCTTCCTTCCTTCCTTCCTTCCTTCCTTCCTTCCTTCCTTCCTTCCTTCCTTCCTTTCTCCAACTCTCTCTCCCTTCCACCTCCCTCCCTTCCTTTCTAGGGCCCGTTGTCTTTCACCACAACGGGCTTTGCTCCCTAGTTAATAATAATTCAATAAGATTACAATTTTCATTAGTGTTGCCAATGTGACCTAAAAGAGCCTACCTCTCTTGCATGAGAGCAAATGGCTAGAAGGAATATGTACACATTACAGTTAGATGCTTCATCATCTGATTGATGAAGTGATCTGATTGACTTGACTTTAGACTAGAACATTACCACCTCATCTACATGGTAAGATATCTCTATGGGGAGAGATCACCAATTTTTATGTACATATTCCTTGTAGCTATTTACTCTTTTTCATTTTTAGGATTCCTATACTAAAAGGATTGAATAATATATGTCAATTTTATTGCTTCTAATGGAAATTGTAATCTTGTTGAATTATTATTAACTAAGAATAAGGCCTGTTGTGGAAATAAATACAACGAGCTCTAGAAAGAGGATCTGGGTAGGTGCCCTGACCTTGGACACTCAGTGACAATTTGCTGTGATGACCATAGCAGGGTATGACCCAGAGCTTACTGTTTTCTTCAGGGGAACTGATTTCTGCCTCATCGGGAGATTGGCAACAACGGTTCCCCAGGAGGAAATGGCTGGTTTCCTTCCCAGCCAACCATCAACGTACCATTATCTGCCCCTCTAACTTCAGCTTTCCATCTCTTCCCGCCTCCCTGCAGACACTACCTAGGAAAAATAGTCTTTCTCCATAGTGGGGACCAAAGCAGCTCACATCATTCTCCTCTCCCCCTTTGAATCTGCACAACAACCATGTGAGATAGGTTAGGCTGAAAGTCTGTGAACGGTCTGAAAATGCCCAATCAGCTTCCATAGGAAGAACCTGGGTCTGGAAGACCTTGCTCTGAAGCACTGCTACTTCACACTGGCTGTCATGGGAGGGCCACCTCAGCAGGGTATAACGACATAGAGCCCACCATATTCTCCAGGGGAGCTGATCTCTGCCATCTGGAGAACACTTGTAATTCTGAGTGATCTCCAGCCCTCACCTGGAGATTGTGCTTATAACAACACAGTCAAAAACTGTAACACTGTACCCCAAAATACTTGACACTAGATTCAAAACATTCTTATATTAACAGTGTAGCACTCTAAATAACCATCCAGATCCATTCCAAGGACACCAATGTAAATAGTCCAATACAGTTCAATAAATTCCTAACAGTTAATAAATGTCCACAAAACTAAGACGAGTAACAGTTGATAGATATCCACAAAGTACAGTTGCTAAGAAGTGTGGCGACGGACCACCCAGGTTCCCATCCATTTCCTTTCAGGACTTCATCAGGCCACCTTCAGTGATGGAGCACTAAACTCTACATATTTCTCTTGATGGTATGCAGCAATCTATATCTATTCTAATTGGCTTGAATATTAGAGCCTCTATTATTAATAGACATAGAGAAAGTATCTGGAATCTTTGTCAAAATAATTTTGAGTTTAAGATTAGTCATTTCATTTCTATATGTTGAAGCAAGTCTTTAATTTTTTTTAAACTTTGTACTATTCCACACTTAGGTATCCAAACGCTTATGTGCATAAGTGTACTTAAGTTGCATGCTTTGTTTGTTCTTAGCATTGTTTAAAAAAAACCTTTCTTTGACATTGTTCTTTAAGACAGCTGTCTGCTTAAATATCTATAAGTAACTTAAAATAGAAAAAAAGTTTACTTGGAAATTATTTAAATATATCTCCTTTAAATATATTTCCTTGATTCATTCCGCTCATATCGTCACAGTATTTGCTAGTCTTAGTTGTTGTTTTTTACTGTGACCCATCTACTTTTTAAACTGGTATTTACACATCAGGGAATAAATTGTCTATGCCTGGTCAAAAATAGCTTCCTGACGGGGTGAGCTGAACCATGGGAGGACCATTTCACAAACATCTTCCTGCCACGAATGCCTCTTTTCACAGTAATTACTCAAGCAGTTTAAAAAACAGGTGAAATTATTTGCACTTCCTCAGTGCCCGCTGGGCAGCCTCCTGTGCTTCCCCAGCATCCTGCCCCACAATCGATTTCTGGGTGCCAGTGAGAGCAGCAATTCCCTCCCCTCAGGGTGCAGCTATTTCAGAGGAAGTCTCTTTGTTATCCCAGCTGGTTGCTGCATTGGCACCATTCTAACTAGCTTTGTCTGTGTGATGGCATTACTGAGAAGAAATGAAGCTGTCAAAGGTGGGGAAATATCCTTATTCTGCATCAGTTTGATCTTAATGCTACTATCACATCATCATCTCACTGGCTACATGGCAACTCACTTTCCCACCAAACTTGGCTCCCTGGCTGCTGGCCCTTGTGGCTGTGCAGCCCGGGGGGCACCTTTGCCTCCCTGCTTGGAAAGGAGGCAGGAATGGTACAGCAAAATCTGCATCCGGGCTAAAGGGGGCCGGAGCCAGAGGTTTCTTTAGCTGGCCCCTGCTCCCTGCTTGCAGTCTTTGCCCATGTGCTTGGCTGGTGGAAGCTACTTGAGCTCCTCATGCTGCGAGGGGCGTTGCTGGCTGGCAGTGATGAGGTGGGTGGCAGAGCAGGGATTATGGCAGCAAATGAGGCAGCAGTGCAGCAGAAGGTGAAGAGGTGGCAGTTCACTGGACGAGGAGAGATGAGGCAGCTGAGGCAGCGGCCAGCAGAGGCAGTGACTGATGGTCACACAGTGGTGGCTGTGGTGGTGACTTGTCACAGGGCTGCAGGAGGTGGTGGGCCCCAGAGCAGTGGCCTGTGTGTGCCCAGGCTCAGGCAGTGCAAGTGGCCTTCTGGGCGGGGCCAGTGGTGTATGCGGGTTGGGTCTGGCCCAGGGTATGCCTGCCTAGCAGGGGGTAGTGGTAGCATTGCCAGTGGCTCACAAGGGGGGGATTGGGTGGGGCCCCTGGGTGCAGCCCCTGGGTGCGACACCTTGGGACCGCTTCCAGGGCCTCCCAGCTGCTGGGTTAACCAGTACCCCTCCCAATCTTGCCATCCCTTCCACTGTATTGGGGCTGTCCCTGATGTTGGCTTTCAGGCTCTGTGGAGGCCATTTTTGGGCTGCCCAGGGTATCCAGTTGGTGGGGTTGGTTGGTGGCCACCCAGGCTTACAGCAGCCATTTTGTGGCATTGGGTGGCCATTTTGTGAAGCGGTGGCCGTTTGGTGGGGCTGGCAGCCATTTTGTGGAATGGCAGCCATTTTGCGGTGGTCCAGGCAGCCTGCTTTTGTAGAGCTCTGTGGCCATTTCAATAGGCAGGGCGGTTAATTTTTTCTGCAGTATGGCACCCAGGCAAGGCACTGGGCATGCCAAAGGAAAGCAGCCATCCCCTAAGGCCCCCGAAGAGGCCTGTTCCTGCCCCTTTCTGACGATGAAGGGGGTGACGAGGTGCAACAGGCTATCCTCGACAGGTTGATGGTGGTTGAGCAGGCTTCTGGGGTGGTCACGCCCTGCCCCCTGCCAGTTCAAGGTCAGGTGGGGAGGAAGGAGACCTGTTCTTTGTCTACCAAGCACTTTCAGGCTGAGGTTTTAACCTGTTTGTCTCCGGTTGAGAGCAAGATTTCAACAGGTTCGGGGAGCAGTGGCAAAGCCACTGGTCAGAAGGATAATGCAGAGCCAGGCCCATCAGGAGCCAGGCCTTCACAAGGAGCAGCTGATCTGGACCCTTCCACGGTGCGAGCAACTGATGCTGTGGGTAAGTGGGATGCTGAGCAGCACGCTGGGGCATCTTGGCCTTAGGGGCCTTGCGGGGTTCCTGCCACACCAGGTTCAGGTATGGCTCATGCACCTTATACAATGGCCATAGGACAGCAACGGGGGTTGCTGCCCACTCAGCCTCCCATGCAGGGGCCCCAGGGAGTGGGGTATGGGCAACCGCCTGCTGGGCCTGGTCAGTGGTGGGGTTCTCCACCCTCCTGGGGTTCATCTTATGCTGCTGCCCCGGCTTCTGCCTTTTGGTGATCTGGCTTTGCCTTTGGGCAATCACTTGCTACTAGCTATCAGGGAGAAGATTTGCAGAGGTGAATATGTGGATGTCTTTTCTCTCCTTTTCTGGAAATTGGAAAAGAAGGATAAAGAAGACCTGGATGATAAGGACAAAGAGAAGCTCAAGAAAATGCGGGTGGATCGGACCTAGGCCAACTGGGTGGCTGGGTTCTTGGTCTATGCAGGTGTTTTTGCTAAGGCAAAGCCATGGTGGGTTGTGTCTTTACTTCAGTATTTTGACATTGTGTATAAAGGGTATACAGGCTTTACCAGCCTGGCATGGCTGCAGTACGAGGAGTTTTGTAGGCGGGCGGCCATGACCCCTTTGATGCAGTGGGACCAGGTTCATCCTCACCTATGGCTGCAGATAATGTCTCCAGCCAGCCCTAATGCAGGTGACTGCTCACACAGTGGACACCTAGTGCAGGGCCAGTCAGTGCTTTCCAGCCCCCACAATGCCATGGGGCAGGTGGTTCAACCCCACCAGCTATGCTAGGAGTTCAGGTCACAAGGGGTCTTCAGCAGGAAAGTATGCCACTACTGGCATGAATACCCGTTGTGTGGCAGGCCGCCCCTGTTTTCAGCATGCTTCTGGGGCAAGCCCTGTAAGGGCTGTAGAAGACCCGAGCCCAGCGGGTCGGGGCATGCTGCTGGAAAAGGGCCCCAGTCCCCTAAAATGGAGAGTGCTTGAGGCAAGTACCCTAGGCAAGAGGATGGTTTATATCTGTTGAACAGTTTTAATTTCGGTTTTTGTATTCCTTGCCAGGGCCCTAGGATCCCTTTTATGGCACCCAACTTTGCTTCTATTAGGGGCATGGAGCACATAGTTAGGCATAAGATTGAGAAAGAGAGGGCTCAGGGCAGGGTTTTAGGCAGGGCTCTTTTTGTAGCAGGAACTCCTTTGCATATTAGGTGACACACCCCTAATGTAGCCAATCCTCCAAGAGCTTACAGTAGCCCCTGTAAGAAGAGCTCTGTAAGCTCTTGGACGATTGGCTGCATGAGGTGTGTGTCGCCTAATATGCAAAGGAGTTCCAGCTACAAAAAGAGCCCTGGTTTTAGGGCCCTTCTCTGTCCCGCCAGTGGCTAACCTGTGAGTTTCCCCAAGCTGAATATAGGCTGATTCACCATCTGTCTTATCTGCAAGGGGCGTCCGTTAATGATGCCATTCCAGACTCATTGTGGCCTGTCAGGTACACCTCCTTTGATCAGGCAGTTTGGGTGGTGCGCCACTGAGGGGTTGGGGCTGAGATGGCCAAATGCAACATTAAGTCTGCATTCTGGCTTCTCTCCGTGCACCCCAGCAACTTTGAGTTGCTGGGGTTTTTCTTTGAGGGTCAGTTCTGTATGGACTGGGCTTTACCCATGGGCTGCTCTGTATTTTGTGTGGCCTTTGAACATTTCAATATGTTCCTGGAATGGGCCCTCTGGCACTGCACAGGGATCCCTACTGTGGTGCATTACCTGGATGATTTTTTATTTGTGGCGCTGGTTAGCTCAGGGAGGTGCCAGGTACTCCTGCAGAGATTTTTGGAGCTGGCTGAGGAGCTGGGTGTACCCTTAGCACCTGAGAACACTGAGGGCATGTGACGCCTCCCGTGCCCCGCGGGTGCCCTGCCGCCAGTGGCCATCTCCGCAAGATCGAGGTCCCTTGGGCGCTAGTCCTATGAGGGGGGTTCAGGAGCCCAGGGGTTCTGGACCGGGTCCTGGATGGCAGGGATGCAGGGGAGGTTCCTTCATCCCCCCCCTTTCTTGTCCTGGGTCTGGCCTCTGGCTCAGCTTCCACTTCGCTCGGGGGTCTTTTGTCTTTCTCGCTGCCAACCCCAGCCAGCCCAGTTTACCTCCTCCCCGGCTCCCGGACTTCTCCTCCTTTTATTACCCCCGCCAGACCCCTGAGCTTCTCCTTTGCCTTGGCCCCGCCCCCACCTGAAAACGGAGATGCCGGGCCTGCTGCCTCCTCCCCCACCTGCCTGCCCGAGGCCCTCCCTGTGGGTGGGAACTGCTCCCTTCCCATGCCCTGCCCCTGGACTGAGGACGCCGCGCTGTGCGTCCGTGCGCTGCGTGGGCTGGGCTGTGCTCGCCCCGCCTATCTCTGCTTCTCCCTCGGCTCCCCGTCATCGTCCGCTGCCAGCTTCTGGCTGGCGGTTTCTTCTGCCCCTCTCCTGGGATCTCAGAGAGGGGCTTCCGGTAGGTTTCCGGGGCTCGGGGGGGGGTCTGGGTGGCCGTGCTGCCGCGAGGCTCGCTGTCCTGGCCCAGGCCGGGACAGGGCCCTTCCCAGATTTTGACATTTCTAGGCACGGAATTGGATACCATCACACAGACCTCCCTGTTGCCTATGGCTAAGGTAGCAGAGTTGTGCACAAGGGTCACCAATTTCATGGAACTAAGGAAGGCCACCTTGCGGGAATTCCAGCAGTTGGTGGGACACCTCAACTTTGCTTGCAAGGTTGTTGCACTGAAAGGCCTGCGCCTCCCACACTACAGGGCCGGGGTTACTTTAGGGATTAGGGCAGACTTGGGAGTGTGGCTGGAATTTCTAGACTCCTTCAATGGAGTCTCTTTTTGGAGGAACGAGCTGCACTTGGATGCTGCCCGGCAGATTCACTCTGATACCACATGTACCCCAACATGTTGTCTGTCTCTTTATTCCAGCTTGGGGGGCAAATGTCATTATCAACTGTTTGACTCAAACCATAAATTTGCCCAGCAAGTGATGGAATATTAATAGATATGTAGTCCAAAAACAGGCAAATCTTTGTATAGTGTGTAGATACCAGAATTTCTCACATTCTGATGGAGAACTCTGGAGAATCTGACCAAGCAGCTCTGACCTTGCATCTCCAGACTTTGCACTGTTAATATGTTCTATGCTGTTTGTCCAGGTTCATTCTTCTCTATGTATTCTCATTATTTGTGGCAATTGCAGCACCTTGTTCTTGGATGTTTCACTGCACAGATTTTTGCTTGTGTGTTTGTTTCTCTTCCATGCACCTTAATTTTCCAGCAAACTGATTACCTATCACTTCTTACTATAAGATATTTTTGTGCTTATTGTTAAACTCCTGCACGAAAAAAACAGTGTTACAAGGCACCCTGTCAGTCATCTTTGTGCTGCAGATAGGACCAAGGTCATGGCACATTTCAATCTGAGGAAGGGTTCTGTTTGTGTTTATGTGTTTAGTTATAAGTATGGAACACACAGCAGCTGCTGGGGACTGTATTCATACAATAGTTGTGAGGAGAATGAAGTTCTGTTATAGGAGCTGCTGATGTCACAATAATACCAAAACCAGCTTATGTAAGCATCCTTGCTATTTTTTTCCTGCTATATTGTCTATGCAGAAGTATTTGGTGTGATTTCTTATTCGTGGATCAAATCCAAGCTGTTAACTTTTGAGGTTCTAGAAAATGCGAACACAGGTGCACAGTCAATCAGAAATTCAGTTGAGTTTCTTTGAGCCCCTGTTCACTGGGACCAACTCACGTGGAACAGTTTTGCACATTCATTGTCCTCAAAGTTCAACTATGCAATATAATGTTACTTGGCACTGATTCACTGAAAACACATGCATAATTTGAACTAGCAACATGGATATTTTGATTTATTTATCTCTACCTGTGGCTTACATTAATTATGTAATCAGATTGAGATCTTATTACACGAGCCTTCAGTAACATTAGCTAAACATACCTGATGAAGAGTATATGGTAGTAGCTGTATTTACATCAACTTCAGCTGAAGACCTGCAGTTGGATTCTATCAAGGAACCCAGGACTGTCACTGGTGCTATACTGGGATGTCGCAAAGCAGCTTTCAGAGGAGCTATGTGGTTGTACTGGACAGAAGACATGCATCCAACAAATCCAAACGTGTTTGCCTTGGACACTTCTGGGTCTAGTCCCTGGCTGTCTGTAAAATACAAAGCAAAGGGAGGCTGTTTAATTTGTCTTTCTGTAATTGAATCTGAGATTAGTTTTCATTCATTACTTACCCATGATATAATTATGTAAATATAATCTTAAATTTAAACATCAGTTACTGGCATACACTTCTCATTCCATTAGCTTTTTAAAGTATAAGTATGGAACTGGCTTAAAGAACAATGACAGCTGGATTTGGATATGGGACTTCTGAGCTGAAATCCTATACAGATGCTTTTTTCAGACTTGAGCAAATGCATTCTCACTCTTTCCCCTCACTTCCCCATTTGTAAAATAAAAATCAATGGTCTACTGCACAGCTTTGTTGTAGTCCTTTGATAATGTTGTTGTTAGTGATTCAGTTGTGTCCAACTCTTGGGCCAGCTCTCTCCACGTTTTCTGATCATGTACTGTTTCTTTGAGTTGTTCCATGCTCAGGCTGGTGTTGACTTTTATTATGGCCGAGTACAGACTGGCAATTTGCCCCGGTAGCCACTCGCGGCAAAAAAAACACGGATTAAACTATACCGGGTTTTCCCGTCCACACAGCGAGGGCCGCTGCTGGAAGATACGGGATGGAGGCGCGCGGGAGCGTTCAGACTGCCGCGCCGGAGGTGTGCTATATTCGCCGTTTCCCCATTAATTCGGCTGTGGGTGTATGGGTGTATGTGCGCATGAGCGCTCATGCGCTCAAGCGCTCATGCGCATAAGCGCATTTTGCCGATTTTTTTTTTTTTTGCCCTGCAATGCCGGCACCACATTGGGCAGTGGAGCGGAGCACAGCCAATCACAGTGCTGCTGCCTCGTGCCCAATGCGGGTTGCTCCCGGCTTTTCGCCTGCGCGTTCAGACTCCCCGGAAGCGGAGAAACGCACGACGAACACAGGCTTTTGGATTTGCGAAGGCTTTTATCAGGTGTTTTTTAATCCGGCACTGAGCGCGCGAGGGCTCCGGTAAGCTCCGGGTGGGGGACGCCAGGCAGATGTGCCTGTGTGAACATTCCATTTAATCCGATATTGAGTCGCTGTCAGCCCGGGTCCCATCCCGGGGCAAATTGCCAGTCTGTACTCGGCCTATGTCTAGCCACTGTGTTCTTTGGTGGCTAGGTTTCCTTTTACCGCTAACCAATCCAAGCATAATTGCTTTTTCTAGTGAACTCTTCCACATGACATGGCTGAAATTAGTCAGTTGCAGTTTTGTGATTTTTCCTTCCAATGGCATGTCTGTTTTTATGCACTCCAATACTTGCTTGTTTGTCACCTTTGCTATCCAAGGAATGTGCAGGAGCCTCCTCTAGAGCCACAGGTCAAATTAGTTGGTTTTCCTCCTGTCTTTCTTCTTCATGGTCCAGCTTTTGCAACCATAGGTTAATATGGGGAACAAAATAGCACAGACTAATCTGCATTTGGTTGCTAGGCTGATGTCCTTCCTCTTCCATATTTGATTCGTGATCTTCATTTGCTGCACAACCCAGTGTGATTCAACATTTTATTTCTGGACTGCATTCACCATTTTTGTTGATCTGTGATCCTAAGAAAGTGAATTCTTCCACATATGCAATCTCTTCATCATCAACTGTTATTTTGGCATTGCTATTCTTCTCAGTGGTCATGAGCTTGGTCTTTTTGATGTTTAGGATGAGGCCAAACTTCTCACTTTCTTCTTTGATTTTCTCGATCAGGTATTCCAGGCCTTCTTTAGTTTCTGAGAGGAAGGTTGTGTCATCAGTAAATCGAAGATTGTTGATATTCCTTCCTCCAGTCTTTACCCTGATTTTTTTGACTCTTCCAGCTCTAACTTTCTCATGATTTTTTTTGGTATACATGTTGCATAGGATAATAGTAATATTCAGGGTCAGTCAGACTGAAGATAAATTCAGGGATACATTTGTAGCATTTGGTCAACACCATTACATATAAATCATATTTTCTCTATCTAGGGCTCTTATTTACTTAATGACCCAATTAACTAAAATTGTGTGATTAATTTATCCAAGCATACTTATACTTTAAAAATATCCAAAATGCTTTACAAAAAATAATATACAGTCCAATCCTAAGGGAGGAAGTAAATACACCCAGGAAGCCAACTTACCTTTATGGATTGTTTTATTCTGTTTTTATTGTGTTATTGTTTTAATAACTTGCACTTGTGTCCTGACTGTTTTATTGTCTTAATAACTGGCACGTGCCCTGATTGTTAGCTGCTCTGAGCCCATCATGGGGAGGGCGGATTATAAATTGAAATAAATAAATAAATAAATAAATAAATAAATAAATAAATAATTTATGCTGGTTCCCTTTCATCACAACTGAGACCAGGGCTCTTTTTGTAGCAGGAACTCCTTTGCATATTAGGCGACACACCCCTAATGTAGCCAGTCCTCCAAGAGCTTACAGAGCTCTTCTTACAGGGGCTACTGTAAGCTCTTGGAGGATTAGCTACATTAGGGGTGTGTTGCCTAATATGCAAAGGAGTTCCTGCTACAAAAAGAGCCTGACTGAGACATGGGCCCTTGCACTGAGACATGTGCCCTTGCACTAGCATGGTGGGCAGCTCTGGGGGCTTTGGTGGAGTTGGTTGGCTCCCTAAGCCATTTCAGCCCACTAACAGAGGCAGAAAGTTATGCGAACAAAAAAAACACAACATGGTCCATAGACACCAATTATACTAAAAAATGAAGTGATCCCCACTGCTGTGGCCACACCCACAAAACCCAAAGTAGCTCAGAATGCTGACTATGGGTGCAACCAATTATCTCCCTTTCCTGCAGCATCCAAGGCCCCTCCCAGCACCCAATCACAGCCTTTCCAGCCCTACAACCCCCCAGACAGGATGCTGCACAACTTATAGAGTGTGTGACACAGGACTCTGTCTCAGAGCTCCCTGCTGTGTGGACTTAGAGTGAGCAGTGAGGCACTTTGGTGGCTGGAAGAGCACAGAGAGGGCACTTACCACTGCTTGGTGAACATTTTGCACCAACACCAAAGGGGAGAACAAATTCCACACTCTGTGGCTGACCTCTCCCATTTCAGAACCCATCTCCATCTCCAAAGGCAAGACTCAAAGGGGTTGCTGTGCACTGACAGGTAAGAAGGGGCCTGTTTCCCAAACCTGATCTGCCATTCCCCTTACTTGTGCCTGGGAGTCATCCTGGCAACCTCACCTCCCATACCCTTCAGCACTGCAGTTGAGTGGGGGCAGCAAGACCAATGGCTGTTCAGCACCACGCCCCCCACCACAAGTATTGGTATGTGAGGAGTGCTCCAGGAGAGCTGCTGGGTGAGGGGGCCCAAGTTTTTAGCTCCACACTGGAAGTGTGAAATGTGTAAATGATATGTCAGTTCCCCAAGTGAATCTGAATATGCCCTCAACAAGCCACAACTTGTTAAACCTCATGATACCTCATGTACCCTAGAAATGGTACCTCATACCAGGAGAAACTGCAGAAAGACTGTAAAATCACTTTAAATGAAGAGATCTAGGGGGGGAAATATGGGCATCCATAGATTATAAGTCATCAGTTTTATCAATAAAGCTTCGGACCTTTAAGATTCTTACTAGATGGCACCTAAAAAGCTTTCTTATCTAAATACTGATATTAGTCCATATTGTTGGAAGCAATGTGGATGTATAGGTTCCTATATCTACTGCTGGATGGAGTGTGATATAATTAATTTTTAAAAAATATAATTATACAAAAAATAGCTCTAATTACAGGTTGTACTCTTGAGCTGACACTTGAATCTTTATTTTTAACTTATAAGATAGACAAAATCTGCCCATATCCACAAAGGGTAACAATCACAACATTACTGACAAGAGCCAAAATGACCATAGCCCATTGCTGGAAAAGTTTGATAGCTCCTCCACTCTCTTTGTGGCAATTATGGGAACATTACATAACGGCAAAGATAACTGAACAGTTGAATTTTAAATCTGTAGAGAAGTATAAATCAGATTTTGAGCCTATTTGCTACCCTATATTGAACTATTTAGAGCAACATGGTGAACATTTTTTAAATGCCAGATCTATATAGATTAGTTTCAATTTTTAATTTTTAAAGTATAATAGAAATAATATAAGCATTTGAAACTGGATATTATTTCTTGATCATTTCTGTTAATTTGTTGTACATAATTTTAACTGTTTGTGATTATTTGTGCAATTAAAAAATTTAAAAAAATCTATTTAAAAAAATGTACCCCAGACTTTTCCTTGGCATCTGCTGACCCCTGAAATGAGAACAGATTTTACATTCGTTGTTCTTCTGATAACCACTACACCTAATTGCTGATTCACAAGGATCTTCCTGTGTTAATGTTAGGACCTCTACTTGTTTTATGGTTATAATTTAAGCCAGAAAGTAAGTGAAAAAAGAACACCTACATTTCCTTTAATAAGTTGGAAAAGGAACATATGTTTGAAAAATCTCAAAGCTATTTTTTCAAAATAAAGCTAATATTCTACAGCATCTTTAGTTGCTGGTTTTCCGCAATTATAAAATAGTACAGTGCTCTGTTTCCTAGCTTGTTTAAGGCACTCTTGTGGGAAGTTGTAAGAATATTTTAGATATACAGTAAGTTCAGATATAATGGGAGAAAGTGTGATCTTGATCTTCTGGTAATGTAAAAAAAAATAGTATAGTAATGCATGAAAAATGTAGGAATTTAAAGGCCAATTGAAATCAACTGAAGAAGGGTACTGTACAGGATAATTCTTGAGTGAAGAGGTTATTTGCAATAGCTGGTTGTCAAAGTCCAGTAATGAAGATGCTACCCAAGATGAAGATAATGCAATTATCAGTAGGATTCCAAACCTAATGACCTTTTCTTTTGCAATAACTAGTTACTGGATGTTTAATAACCACAAGTTTTTAGGGGGCTAAATTTTACATATTAATTCAAATCTGGCACCTCTGGCAGCATGGTGCCCTATAAGATAATAGCAATGGCACAGGGATGTCAGCTGGTTCATTAGCTATTGCACCTTAGGGTTCTGGAAATCATTAATCATATGTAGTCCTTTCTTATTAATCATTCACAAGTCTGCTGACCTGTTGCCCTTATCTAATCACTTCCCAGCTGCAGGTTGTACCACTGGAGGCCACATATTATCAAGTTTCTGAAGGATTTTATCAAATTTGGTGGCACATGAGTCTCACTTTTCTCACCTTGACTTTTGATATATCAGTTCTTACAGTCTGAAGACTTCTTACCTTACAACATTTGAGTTAAATATTAAAGTGCAGGAATGTGAAAAGGATATGTGTACAGTAGAGTAGACTAATAATGGATCTGCAAACAGGCCTGTGTATTCTTTTTTCTTGTCTTCCAGTTTTTCATATAAGGGACCAACCAGATTTCAAAGTTTGACACCAGTGTTACAAGATAACAACTACACTTTTATCTCCATTAGTTCCATGAGTTAATGTTGATGACTCAACTGCAAATTTTTTGCAGGATTAAGGAGAACGTGAATATTATACTTTTATTAGGAAGTTGGCTATGTAGTGATTCCCAGTGGAAAATCTCCACAAGAAACATTTTGGGTTTTGAATTGTTATACCTATTGTTAAGTCTGTAGATGAACTCCCTGTTGTGTCCATTTAATGGAAAAGAGAATCCTGAATTTTAAGAGATCTGCACAGTGATCGTAAGTTCCTGTAGGATTCTTACTATGATTTTTTAGGACCCCAAACTGTAACTTCATAAATGTATTATTTGATGTCTAATACATTTTATATCTCTGTCTCTATATCTGCTGCAGTAGGGGCTTGAAATGCAAAGCTCCTTAAGGCAACTGATGGTGCTGCTTCCCAGGGTTCTCTCCCATCCTAATGTCAAGTTCTCTAGATAGTCAGTCAAACACCAGGCTTCATAAGAAGATAGTATTTATTAAAGACTAGTCATAGAGCTGCATGAACCAGTTCTTTGTCAGTGATGCCAGATAGTACAAAGCAATAGCAATTATCGCCCATTCAAACTACCCCCCACCTAAAAGCCAATGAGTACATTTCATGTGCGCGCTAAGCCATGAAAGAAAACACCTCAGACCAGTAAATTCCCCATGCCAGGGTAGCATGAAACCCAAGGTCAGGCGATTTGATAAGAAGCAGAACAGACACTTTAAATCAGTGAGACTGGAGCCTCAGAGTTCCTCCCGCATTCCAGAACAGTGAAAGATGTCTCCCCCCCCCACTCACAGCAATGGCAGGGTTACCTGACACCTAAAGACAGAACTTGGCATCACATTGCACACTATCAAGCTAGGTGCCCTGATGTCTAAAACACTGTTGACAGAAAACTTTGTCTACACTGACAGATATGGTTGCCAACCCCCAGTTGGGACCTGGATATCTCCTGGAATTACAACTGATTTTCAAGCAACAGAGATCAGATCAGATCATCTTCAGAGGCTGGATGCTATGGCATCATATACCTGCCAAGCACCCTCCCCAGGCTCCACCCATAAATCTCGAGGAATTTCTCAACCGGGATTTGGCAACTCTAACTAGTTAATTAACTGGGATCCAACTGTATCTGTTATTGGGCAGTCAGTGCAACTCTACCTCTGAGGACCTGGACCAGGCACTTCAGGACATGGTGGGCTGACTTAGACTGAGCTGACTGAAATTGAATCTGACGAAGATGGAGGTCCTGTGCCTGAGTTGGAGCAGGTTGGGGGTAGGGATCCCACTACTGACCTTCGATGGGGCGCCACTGGTGCCAGCACTGAGGGTCAGGAGTTTGGGAGTGCTCCTAGATGCCACCTTAACAATGGAGCCCCAGGTGGCAGCCACTGCCAATCTAAAGCTGATTAGGCAGTTGGTTCCCTTCCTCAAACGCAATGACCTGGAAACAGTGATTCATGCTATGGTCATCTCGAGATTAGTCTACTGCAATGCTCTCTACGTGGGGTTGCCCTTGTCTCAAATCCAGAAGCTGCAGCTAGTGCAAACTGTGGCAGCCAAGCTGTTGATGGATCTCTCTATACGAGATCACATCCAGCCTGTGCTGAAGGCACTGCACTGGCTGCCAATAGCATACTGGATTCGTTTGACCTTTAAAGTCCTATATGGTTGGGGGCCTGTCTACCTGAGGGACCCCATATGTCTCCCAGAGAACACTGAAGTCAGAGTCACAAAATTGCCTGACTCTCCCTGGTCCGAGAGACACCAGACTGGCCATAACCAGAGCTAGGGCCTTTTCAGTGGCAGCTCCACACTGGTGGAATGAGCTCCCGGAAGACATCAGGGCCCTGCAGGACCTTTTACAGTACCATAGGGCCTGTAAAACAGAGCTCTTCCACCAGGCCTTCGATTAGGAGCCGCCACTGACGAATGAGCCATCAGAAATTGAACACGCTATGGGCCCCATGTTATAACATTGGATATTGCCTTCTTTCATTCGTCTATTTTATAGTAACCGCCTTCTGCATTTGCTAGCACTTTATGTGATTGTTATTTGTGAATTTTATTTTATTTATTGTTTTATCGTATTTTAATTACCGTACGCCGCCTTGAGCCAGTTTGTCTTGGCAAGGCGGGATACAAATTGAAAGTAATAAATAAATAAATGTGCAAAGCATGGTATATAACCCTGTAGAAGGTCTAGGAGGCAGTGGGAGGCCCATAGCTATAGTGGGGCTTTTGGGAGCTCCACCCCCTTTCTTAAAGTCACAGCCCCACAAGAATTTCTCCTGTAAATGCTTTTTTCAATCATTTTAAAACATTTTTTAAAGGTGTTCTCTCCTTTAAGCATAGAGGGGTGCTGTAGTTGACGAATTCCCACACTGACCAAGAGGGCTGGAGTAGGTGACCTCTAGGATCCTTTCTCACTCTGTGGCAATAAATTGGTCTTCTTCAAGAGAGTTTTTCTGCCTAAGTGTTAGCTTTCTTGACGATAGAAGCCTTCACCCTGACCTGCTGGCTTGCTATCAGAATTGTTGCTTAGGCTGGAAGAAGTGATTAACTTGCAGCAGCTGAAGTGGTTGACAGCTTGCAATTTAGAGATCTATCCTAGTAATATCTTTCCACTGGCCGAAATGGCTTTTCTTTCTGCACTGATGAAACCTTTTGAATCTGCTCTGACTTGAACACCAGCTGTATTATAAATCAAGCAGTAAAGGTATCGGGTATCCCGTCTCAACCACTTCTGGATCACAGGTCTCAATTCCTGACCTTCTTGGTTGTCAAAATCATGTAAGGAGGAGATTATTTCACTCCTCGTTTTATTATTCATAAATCTCTGATTTAGATTATTTTCCCTTTTGTCCTTAAAAGAGGTGGTTATTTGTCCATAACTGAAAAATCCTTCATTGAAGGGGGAAAAAAAATACAGTAAACAATTCTCTACTGTCAGATTGACTCTTTTAGGATAGGGTGATTACAGCTGCAATGGCAGAGCAATTCCATGTTTTCCTGGATCACACATCTGCTCTTGACACTTTTCAATATGTCCTCAGGCTTGGTTATGTGATGGAGGCTGTACTGGTGACCCTAACTGACAATATTTTTTTTAAACATAGATAAAGGTGCACTTTCTTATTGCTGTTATGAAGTCTACTATTTCTTCACATATAAATCAGCTCTAAGTAAAGTTGAATGGAAAGCAAGAGGTTATCTAGTGTGAAGACTGATAGAATCATAGAATCACAAGTTGGGAGGGGCCATACAGGCCATTTAGTCCAACCTCCCTGCTCAATGCAGGATCAGCCTAGAGCATCCCTGACAAGTGATTGTCCAGCCGTTGCTTAAAGACTGCCAGTGAGGGGGAGCTCAACACCTCCCTAGGCAGCTGATTCCACTGTAAAAAACTCTTACTGTAAAAAAGTTTCCCCTAATATCCAGCTGGTATCTTCCTGCTCTTAATTTAAACCCATGATTGTGAGTCCTATCCTCTGCTGCCAACAGGAACAGCTCCCTGCCCTCCTCTAATTGACAGCCCTCCAAATACTTAAAGAGAGCAATCATGTCCCCCCCTCAGCCTCCTCTTCTCCAGACTGAACATTCCCAAGCCCCTTCAGCCTTTCCTCATACAGCTTTGTCTCCAGGCCCCTGATCATCTTCGTCACTCCTACATTGCTAATGAATACCATCCAAAGTCTTAGCTATCCAGCCTTTCCAAGTTTCCTAGAACCTCTGAGACCATGTATAAAAGAAAAGTAGAAGGTCCTTCCACTTCCAGAAAACTCAGTGGCTGAACGAATAAAGCATCAATGCTAACAGTGGGCCAGTATGCCATCCCAAAACAAATTAATTTCCTTTCATACTGTCCTTTCCAGTTGGTGACTGCAGATCATTCTGTGGCTCAGCCACAAATTAGATAGAAGAAAAAAGCATAGCAATTAGCAATGAATTTCTGCACCAGAACATACTAGCCAGGGGGAAAAAAATCACCCTCAGGCGTACGTGTTTCCAAGCATAGCCAATAAACATGAAATTGGGTCCTTGGGGCTCTGAGAAGTGAGTCTGCAATTACAAAACAATGGTCATAGTCTTTCCAGCAACTGTGGAGAAGAAACATTCAGATCACATGGGGTTCAATCTTCCTTCTTTAGGGTGGCACAAGACAAATAGCTTTTTTAGGCACTATTTGTGGAATGAGGCAGGACATTCTGTGCCATATGCCATGATCTGTCACTGTTTAGAGATGCACTTTTCCCTCCATGCTTTCAGCTCCTAATAAGGGCTGCAGTCAGATGCACCATTTGATGCGGAGGGGAAACGAGCCTAATTCCCCCAGTGGAAATTGACACAGAGTCATGCAAGCACACAGCCTTTGCAGCTGCAGGCTCGGCCTGTCACTGCCCATCAGATGTGAGGTTGGGAAGTGCCCCTATTACCTTTGGTGGAAATAGACACAGAGTTGTGCAATCACACATTCCATTTCACTGGGGGTCTGTCCCGTCACTGTGTGATCAGATGGCATGGATGGGCAAGTGGGTTTTTTTTAACCATTCATTGTGCAAGTGCATAAATAAGGAAGCGAACATCCACGTTTAGAGATCTCCATGGAGGGTGTTCGCACATGTGCATCTCCGGTTTCAAGAAAGAACTCTCTACTTTCCAGCCTCCCTGATCGTTCTGCTGAGGGCTCTGTCCTGATTGGTCCACAGCTAGCCATAGGTGCCTCACAACTGCAGTTCCTGCACCTTCCCTAATCTAACTTACAGCTGAAGATGGAGACAGAGATGGAGCTGCTGGCAGCTGTCATCGGGTAGTAATAGGAGAAGGAGGGAGGCACTCAGATGAAGGTACACAGTCAGCTGGAGGTTACAGCAGCAGCAGGCCTGCAGGTCCCAGAACAGGGCAAAATTGGTTTGGCTCACTGAAGAAGGTCCTACCCACAGTCCACACAGTGGTGGAGGATATTTGTCACCTATATCTGGGAGGATAAGCAGTGGATTGAGAACCTTAGGATGTCCAGGTAATGTTAGATAGAGTCCGCATCACCCTCACCCATATGACTGTGATATGCTGATGTCCTTTTGTTGTTATGGTTTAAGATATGACTTCTGTATCCTGTCCACGCCATTAGGATGTGCACATGGTGGCAAGTAGAGTGCACACTCCCTGGGCATGTGGGGTGGTGTTCCTCCAAGTCCTCAGCAGCCTCCTAACTGTGGTGTAAGGACAAGAGTAAGCATTCATGGCCCATTTTGGGCACACAATCCCCTCCCCATCACTGTGTCACTGGTGAGGAAATAGTGTGCCCAGTATGTGAGGAGGTATGCACATGCTGTTTGCACCACCCAGCCCTCCTCCATCAGAGGACCTGGGGTGACACCACCCCAAGACCATCCATGATTGGTGACCCTCATACGTTCCCAGTGTGCTGTCAGGACGATATATGACCCATGATGCCTGTTAGCCAAATTGCTCTATTATTTAATAAAGATGAGGAATTATAATTATTAATATGCAATTGACTTACCTATAGGATCAGACCTATGCATACCAGAGTTAGGATACCCAAGAACCCAGGAATAGACACAGAAATTGAGTGGCTAAAATAATGATTTCTTTACTAAACATTCTCAAGCATATGAACAATATTCACATAAGACATAACTAAGAAGCAGAGGTGATTGATAGCTTATCAAGAGGTGATACAACCTGTCCACTTGTGCAGAGGTCCATGAAGAAAGGATTGTGGCCTAAACTCAGAGAGTTTATGGGTGGGCTGCCAGTTGTGATCATGGCAGAAACACACAGTCTAAGGCCATGTGTGTGCTGGGATATATGCATAGGAAGATAATGCAGACCAATGGAAGGTCTTGGGGGCTGGTCTCAGGTGAGAACAATAGATTACCTGGACCAATGATGAGTCCCAAGGGTGCATGGCATCAAGATGGGCAAGGCCTAGATATGACCAATGAGCTTCCAGAGAGGCAGGGTCTGGATTTAACAATAGAAGCCAGGTGTTGGGTAGCTAGTTGAATGGATTATAGGACTGGGTAAACAAAATGTGGGATGATTAGCATCAGGAAGGATTGCTAAACATTTGAATGATTCATTGGTTTATCCCGGTATCTTGAGGGACAGAGCAGGAAAGATGAAGAATTCAGACAAAAATTACTGGAGACAGAGTTATCTGCCAGGTGGCCTCTGAATAGCTTTTAGAAATGTAGATACTTTACCTGGTGGAACCCATTGTTATTCCATAAGCATATCTGCTGGATTGAGAGGGAAGACTGGAAGTTTGCTTTGAGGTTGCCTGTCACCTGAATATGAAATCCCGTTTTTCGGAGTACTTGCATCCTGACACTGTGGTTCGAGCTGAGAGTGCTTGACTTTTGGGGACTTTGGTTCAGGTTAGAAAGTAGGGCATCCCTGCTTTGGGGCTACCCAAGAGTAAGAGGTAGTGCCTCTGGCAACAATGCCCAAGATGATCACAGCATTCCCCATTGATTCAATGATTACTTCACAGGTCCAGTTTTGTCTGGCTGGTTGATTCCCTAAAGGAGAGACTCCAATGACAGGGGATGGAGATGTGTGCTTCCATGACAGTAGAGGAGCATGTTGCCATGGCCCTGTGGTGGATGACCAACATGACCTCCTACCAGCTGGTTGGCAACCAATTTGGCTTAGTGCAATCTACAGTGGCTGGAATAATTGTGGAGGTCCCTCTGGTGATGGAGCAGGAGCTACTCAAATGAGTGGTGTATCTTGGGAACCCAGAAAGGGTGAGTATGTCAAAGCAGGGCTTGTCCCAATGCAGCCAGTTTCAAATGGAGACATGAGTGGCAGAGGGTGAAAGCAGCCCTGACCATGATTGATGAGGCAAGGGATCGTCACACCAGAAATGGTCCGTCCCTGAGGCAGCCACAGCAGGGAAGTCAATGCGGGGAGTCAGGTGGAAGAGACCCCACTGCCAACTGTACAAGACTGAGTGCCTGCACAAAGTGCATGGACAGACAATCACGCTCAATCACCTGAGGATATTGCTGGGCCAAGAGTATGGTGAGTTGGGCACTGCCAAACCGTTCTGGGTGAGGACATGCAGTCATGTCAAAGTTTTATTGAGACCCACCCTGATTCCTGCCCAAAGTTGGCCAAAAGGTGAAGGGTTCTGTGCAGTCCACCTTTGGCACAGTTATTAAGTCAAGTGACTCCAATATTCTGCCGGGAGGTGGTCATCAGTGATGTCGCCTTTGTCCTATCTACAGGTGACAAATGGTTTCTCTGCCATAGGGTTTCCACAGTGTGTCAGCATGATGGACGGATGTCACATACTGATCCGTGCACCTGTTGTCCAGATGACAGAGCTCAGCAATCGCAAACACTTCTCCATCCTGCTGCAGACCACCGTCGATCATACCTGCCATTTCATGGATGTGGTCATTTGGCACAGTGGGAAGGACCATGACACACATATTCTTCGGTGCTCCAATATCATGGATGCCATGGATGCCAGAGAATTCATCCCAGGGAACCCTTCCCATCACAAGTGAGGGTGTCCAGATGTCGCCCCTCATAGTTGTGGATGCTGCCTAACCCATAAGAAGGTGGCTCATCACCCATTATAGTGGGAACCTGACCCCACCACAAGCATGTTTCAACAAGGTGCACAGTCGAGCCAGGAATGTGGTGGAGCGTGCCCTTGATGGGCTCAAGGCATGGTGATGGTACCTGTCAATACTACTCCCGGTGCAGGGGGAGAACATCAATGCGGTCATCACCTCCTGCATCATTCTACACCTGTGTGAGGATGCAACACCCATGGTCTTCCTGGAGTTGGAGGATGCAACACCCATGGTCTTCCTGGAGTTGGAGGATCTGCCAGGGAGAGCAGAGGATGGCAGACACTTAGAGGAGGGCAGGGCTGTGTGGCTGGCCATCACCACATGGCTACAGATGTGACCAAGAATGGGACAGAGCCAGTATATCCTTGCACAACTGTAGGGGTTGTTTTTGTTCTGTGCCACACATTTCAATTATGTTCTTGCTGATGCCATGTTACATCCCTCTCCACATTTACCAATATTTCCCAGTGGTCATCGGTCCCTAATAGGTTTGGCAGCAGAATACTGTGTATCCTTCCCTGTAATAAAGCCAGTGTGATACAAAGGTTGGTTCCAGTGCCTCATCCAACCACTCGATCTGGGGAACCCAGCCTGAAGGGGGATGGGTGTAGGGGTGCTGCTTCCCAACATCGCTTCACCACCACAATATCTATCTATTGGGACATATTTCTCACACACCCAAGGAAATGCTGATTGCAACCGTGTGGTCAGGAAGCATTTTTTTCTCCAGGCCAGTTCTACTGGTGAACCTGCAGGTTTTTTGGTCAATCTTCTGAGTCTGGAACAGTGGACACTGAGGGTGTGGGGGGGCATTTTTGTGAATTTCCTGCATTGTCCAGGGAGTTGGACTAGATGGCCCTGGAGGTCCCTTCCAACTCTATGATTCCATAACATCCTGCCATACATGACGGCTGTCACCATGCCATACAGCTGAGGAAGCCGTTGGATCCTCTCCATCCTAAGAAGGGCAGTGCATGAAAGGGCTGACTCACTAAGGCAGGGCTAGTGAGATGAATGCCCTGAGGCAGCTGTAGCTTAGCAGAGTCGATCCTTTCCTTAAAAAGCTGGGGTTGGGGTGAGCAGGTTGCCAGGCAAGACAGCCTCTATGGTAATGCCTCAGCCCAGGGCATATCTGAAACTGGATGCCCCCTCCGTGTCAAACTTCTATTATCTACTGTTTCAATTTCTCCCTCCTAGTGGCTGCAGTTGTGATCAGCCCACAGGTGTCTCTGGAACCAGTGGACCCAGAGGGCAGAAGTCAGTGGGCAGGTGTGCCTAGATAGCACCACACATGTTTCAGTCTCTCTATCTATAGGTTGCGATGACTCACACTGTGCAGATAGCTCAATCCCTCCCCTCATCCTGTCAGCACTTCTGGGGGACCTCTATGGACCACAGGCTAGGGCCAAGGTCCCCGTTGTGATGCCATCTGGACCTCATGCTGCACACAAATATGAAGGGAATGGCCCTGACAGTACAGGTGTCCCCTCTGTGGGCTGTTGCAGAGGTGCCAGGATGCATCCTCAGCCCAAAGTCCAGGACAAGTACACAGGGGGACCTAGGTTGCAACATGTGCTGACCACTTAAATCTGCACTGCGTGTAAATGCTCCCTGGGCATCTCCCGGATGATAGAGCGTCCTCTACTGGATGTAAAGTACACACGCTCTTATCTTTTATCCCCTGCAGAACTACCCAGGGCTTTGCACCAGGGACCAGGCCCGACTCCAGCCCCTGTGATGATCAGCTCCGTTTCTAAGTCAGACGACAGTAGGTGCAGCTAACAGGCACTTTGAGGCCTCCACCTCCTGGGGGTACTTTCCATAACCCTGACCTGTTCTGTCTGGCCAGGAGGACGGTCCCCTTTAATGGCAGGCCCCTCCCTGCCCAGTGTCTGGAAGCCATGGAGAGTGCCCTGGACTCCCTGAGGAGAACTGTTGAGTGCTGATGAGGGCAAGGGTTCTCTGTCCATGTCCAGCTGGGCTCTGACCCTGGCAGAGCTGCTTTCCATCAATGCACCTTACTCTCCCTACCACCTCCATTCTGTGTGGGGTGGATGGGGCTCAGAGAGCTGTGAGAGACCTGCTCTGGGGACAAACACATGTCACATGGTTGGCACACAACCCAGGGTCACACCAGCACCAGTGCTGTGGATGTGTGGAACCGAACGTGGTTAACCAGGCAACAGCCCATGAAAGTGGATCTACCAACCCTTGCACAGGGTTCCAGGAGTGGATGGTGGTGGTGTGACTTAAGGTCCCACCTAGTGGCAGTCTGGATTTTGGCAATGTCACCTGGAATACTCATTGCATGACACCTTGTTATGGTCTGCAAAGCTGCATGATGGCTACTACTCCTGTCAAGGATGTAACTTTGTTTGATGGGTCTATGCAACCCGATTTGTTATGCACAATACTAAAGAAATAGTATGGTCATCAACATTAGTCCCCTTTTTTCTCCACCACTCAGTGAGAAGGCATTAGTACTGGCTCTCCTTCATCCAATGTGGGATGTCTAGCCTCTGGAGGATGCTCATAGAGATGTGCCTGGATGAGGCCATGGATCACCAGAGATGGGAGGAGGAGGACTAGGAACAGGAGTGGGAGGTCTCATCCAATGGACAGGGTGGGGACTAGGTTTGCAGTGAAGTTGGGTGGGCTCTTTGCATTTGTGTTTACAGTTTTGGGGGGGTTCTTTGGGGGTGGGGTGTTGTGGGGCAGTTATGTTGATTATTTATCTGCTGTTAAATAAACATGTTAATTGTTACAATCAGCTGTTTTTTTAATTTATGTAACATGCTTTCCCAGTGCATTAGAGGTATATCCCGGTTTTTAGAGACTTCATGTGACACCCCCATTTTCTGGCACTCCCACACTTCATTGGCAGCAATGGGGCAGGATTGGTATATTAAGGGGGCTGTATACCCAGGGATGCCAGCTGGAGGGAGACCACACCATGCTCCTGGACCAATGTCAGTGAGCTATAGGACTGCATGAGAGACCATGTTTTATACCTTCATCCTGAAGGGGCTCCAACTCCACCTGCATATCGTCATTGTCCTCTGTGGCTGCATCCCCCTGGTTGTTTGGGATCTGGGTTGCACATTCTAGAGAAGGGGTTGGGATTGGGGTTGGGATTGGGGCATCATGATTGTGGCTGGTTTTGATAGATGACCTGCAGGAGGCTGGGTTGTGTGTTCTCTCCCACAGCTTATGGTTTGCTCTGGTAACCCAACCTATAGGCAGACAGGTGTCCAGCCTCTCCATCTCAACTCAAATGTGGCTCGTGGGGTAACACCCCCATGGGTGCTTTGGCACACCATGGCCACAATTCACCTCCCAACAATTGCAGGGCTGCAGGGGCAGTGCTGCTCCTCTCCAGCCACCTGCCAAGCTGTGGCTTTTACCATAACTTGTGCCATGCCTGGCCACTTCGGTGGTGAGACACAAGATGTAGGGAGATGCCACCCCTGCTAGGTTTGTAGTGAGTGCTTAGCCCCCACCCCCAGATCAGCCACCCCCACATGCATGGTGGTTTGCCATACACCACCATGCTAATGGATGCCTCACCACCAGGTGTTGGTTCAGGGTCTGTTGGGTACAGCTCCAGGAATAAGAACATAAGAACGTAAGAGAAGCCGATGTTAGATCATGCCAATGGCCCATCCAGTCCAACACTCTGTCACACAGTGTGCCAAAAATACCAGGTGCATCCCTCCTGGATCTCTCTTGAGAAAGGGTGGTGTAGGCCTTGATGGCACTTGGCCCTGGGACCCAGGTTAGGTTCTTTGTGACTCTCTTGAGCCAAACATCAGTGTCACCATGGAGAATCCTGTCTAGGTCTTCATAAAAAGGACAGGTCACTCTACGATGGCTGGATCTTGAATTTTGGGCCTCCATACGCTTATACTCCAAGCGCAGGGCCTTTGTCTTTGTCCTGGGCAGTTCTTCTGTGCCCCCAGGTGGCCATATCTTTTGCAATCTCTTCATACAGATCAGTGTTGTGGTGACTCTGCCCGAGTGCATCCTGGGCCCTGCTTTCACCCCATAGGGCCAACAAGTCCAATGTCTCCTTGTGCCACCAGGCTAATCCCCACACTTCAGACATGTTTCTGTTTCTGCTTTGCTGCACAAGGACAGCCATGCTGCTGAGTGGGGGGGGAAGTCCTGGCCTCTTTCAAAGGCCAATGGGCTATTGCCTGGGAGAGGGACTATTTTTAGGTAGAGGATTTTCTCAGTGCTGTTGGTGGGGAGGATGATGGTTGCACAGGGAGGCAAATCCTTGCCAAGTGGCAACGGCTGCCATTTTCTCCACATTCTTTCTCACGGTTGGCAATGCACATGTGGCAGTCCACAGCTATGGGACGATTATGTGGTTATGTGTATACTACCAAGCAAGCAAAAAAAAAATGGTGCTGCATCTGGATGGAATCAGCAGACCATCCCGGCAGCTTGAGCGTGCTTCCATGGTCAGACAGCAGAAAGTCCATCCGTGGCCTGTCAGAACCAGTTAAGACCAGACTTTCCCTGGTGTCTTTTCACTCTGCTTCCATGGCAGGGCAGCATAGGCTGCTGACAACTGCGGGACTTTCCCCAGATGTTGCTGTCTGATCGTGCCCCTTAGATCCATCAGGCACTTGCAGCTGAGTTGGATCTACTAACCCATCTGACTTCAGCCTTAGTGAAGTTTTTTGGTCTGTTTCTTATTAGAGATTCTACACAGCAAGCTGGAGTAGGAGTCATGCCTCAAGGAGAACAAATACGGTGGAGATATTATTTTAGCTGAACAAGGATCTTTGAAAAAACATCATGGGTGTTCAGAATCTTGGTACGGAAATAGAAAACATGATTTGAAGTAACCTGTGCCCTGCCAGTGGAAATAAAAGCAAAACAAAACTTTCATCCTACTACAAGACAGAGCTTGTTTGGCCCTCTGTATAGGAATATATATTTTGACATACATTCTCTCATTAATAAGGGGAAAGCGGGGAACTTGTGGTATGTTTTAGTGTTTTGCACTTTCTTGAGTAATAGGAAATTCCTGGTCAGTTTTACTCATTGATTTTCCTTTTATAGTTTTGCCATGTCTCCCCGGCTGATGTTGGCTCACTGCCATGTCTTGTGGAGGGGGGTGGAGGAGGCCGGGGGGGGGAAGGAGACTGGATTCCTTGGAATGTTACTTTTGCTTTCTCACTGTCTATGTCCAGGCTCTTACCTGTAGTTTATGAGCCTGACCTTGGCAACATCTTCTCTGGTTATACTAGGTCCATTACATTTTGGTGGGCCCTTCTTGCCACCTTCATTGGCTCCCTTCCACCCCCTGACCTGCTTTGATTCCAGTATATCATTCCCACCCTGAGCTTTTCCCCTCAGTTTCAGTGCAGAACCTGAAGTACAGATGTCCTACCAATACTGATCAATAAACTTCCTTTTTCCAAAGAAGTGAGTTGCTGGTTCTCTGTGGGAGTCTGACAGCCACCATGAGGGGCCAGGAGGTATAGGGCTACCAGATCCAGGTTGAGGAACTCCTGGAGATTTGGGGATGGAATCTGGGGGTGACAGGGACCTCAGTGGGGTACAATGCCATAGAGTCCATCCTCCACAGCAATTATTTTCTCCAGAGGAACTGATCTCTGCAGTCTGGAGATGAGTTGTAATTCCAGGGAATCCCCAGTTCCCATCTGGAGGCTGGCTTCCCTAATTTAACAGCAAAGGTGCTAAAGGCTCAGGATGCTTTGGTAAGTTTGTAAAGTTTATAAATATATTGTTTGAAGGGAAGGGGGAAACAAGCTGGCTTAGACAAACAGTGCTGATTTTAAAGCAGCATATGTGCACACAAAACATCAGCAGGCTTTGATGCTGACTAGGACTGATTTCACAAACACTGGATAATACACTTTCAATGCACTTTAGCAATCATTTGCAAGTAGATTGCATAGGAAAATCCAGCTACAAAGGATTGCTAAAGCTCATTGAAAGTGCATTATCAATATCAGATTTGACTTCCTGTTTTCAGCACTGTGATGGCGGTTGCTCTCCCCGACACTCGGGGGAGCAATTCACACACCAGCGGCATGGACGTGGTTTCACCATGGAGCCCTAGGGATAGTCTCTAAGACATAGGGCTTTTGAGGAGTAGCCTCTTCGATGGTGTAATGCCAAAGAATTAAGGTGACTCTCTGCCTTCGGGCACAAGCTGGGCTGACAGGAACAAGCGCTGGAGATCAAGTGGAATTGGGAGGATGTAAACGCGGTCAATCGGGACCGACAATGAATGTGAGTCAGATGTAAACAAACTTTGAAATAAGCAGAAAACCCCCACCCCCTCCAATCTTCAAGGCGAGAGAGAGGAGGGACACTTCTGACTTGAACGAACAGATAAGCAGAAAACAGAGGGTGGCAGGGAAAAATAAACGATTGGCTTGTTTTGAGAGACTTACTGGAGCGGATTTAGTCCAGAAGTGATTTTCAGAGGTGGTGAAATAATGAGTGGTTTAAGTAAACAATACACCATGTTGGTGGGTGCGGGGAAAAAAGGAACGAAAGCAAAACCAATGGGCAGCCAGAGTCCAAGGCCAGAAGAGGGAGTGGATGTCATGAAACTCCTAGCAGATAGCATCAAGCCCGTGATGGAATAACTCGCTGGTATTAACCAGCAGTTGGTCATACTAAATCAAAACTTTGTATCACAGCAACTCCAGTTTGTGGAAACGGCCAAAAAGATGGAAGATGGAAGTTGTGAAGGAGATGTATGCCACAAATAAGAATATGAAGAAAAAGATGGGAGAGTTAGTGAATAAGCAGAACTACCAGGAAACTCGTTTGCTGCAATTACAAATGGAAAAAGCTAACATGGTCCTTAGATTCCAGGGAGTTCCTGAATCAGCTAAAGAGGACCTGAAGAAAATACTCAGTGAAATTATCGCGCCAGCAACAGGCTTGAAAGTGGAAGAAATTACACATAATATGGAAACAGAATATAGGGTGTATTCTAATTACACCAAAAAATAGCCTGCCTGGGGAAATAATGGTCAGATTCTCAAGAAGACAGACCAGAGATGCAATCTTAAAAGCAACATCAGCAACTCCACTGAAACTGGGAAATACAACTATCAAGACCTTAAAAGACATTCCATTTGAAATTCATCAAAAAAAGAAAGAACTATAAGGACTTAATTCTTTTTCTCCAGACCAATCAAATTCCATACAGGTGGGTGGTGCCTGAATGTGTCATCTTTAAAATCAACAACAAGAGAGAGAAGATTGACTCAATTTTTAAAGCCAAAGAATTTCTAAAACACCATCTGGGATCCAAAGAAGGAGAAACCGGGTCAAGTGGCTCCACCCCCTCGGAGATGGATGAAGACCTGGCCGCAGAAGAAGAAGCTGCCTAGACAGCATAGATAAAGGCAGAAGGACTCTGGAAATTGCCTTTACGAAGCAAACTGGAGGGGGTGCTCTGGAATCTCCTCATAACAAGTAACAAATTAACAATTTAGCTGAGATAGACAGGAACTCACAACACGCCTTGTTTATTAACACTAAAATACTAACATTTAGCTTAACACGGATATGATCTCCTTCTCTTGGGGTTTTAGTATAGTGTGGGTTTACTTTTCTTTATCCCTAAATGTAGTTCCCTTTCCCTTCTTTTCTTTGTCATTTTAGTAGTATATACAAAAATCAATTAAAAATCCCCTTCGAGGGGCCAAAAAAAAAGAAAAAAGGAAGTGTATTATCCAACAAGTATGAAATTATCCTTGGAAACAGCTTTTCTCTGGCTAAATCCAGAAATTAAGAAATCCACAATTAAGAAGAGTAGATTTGCCCACCTGTCGCTAATTCTGATATATTTATTTCCTTCAGTATGTCCCCCCCCAGCAATTAAACCCAAACAAATGGTGACCACATAAACGAAGCTTCTTATTCCAGTTTGGTCCTTGCATTTTCTTCCTATATGTACGGACTGGTAATTTCAATTTTAATGTATCTGAGGAAGTGTGTGTGCACACAAAAGCTAATCCTTGAATAAACTCTTGTTGTTCTTAAATGTGCCACTGGACTCAAAGTTTGTTCTTTTTTCTGTGGGTTTTTTTTTTTGGGGGGGGAATCTGGTCTTGGATGCCACCCAAGCAGGAAGGTGTTGCATTCCCATTCTTAGATCAACATGATGAAGCATCAAGCGACACTGTGGACAATCAAACCATACTAAGCCTATAAAATACCTGAGACCTGCAAAGTGTCATATCCTGAGTGAAAATTTGGCTTTTGTTCCACTTTTTACATGAACTCTTGAAAGGCTCACAGACACTCAAAGTTGCCCATTTTTGTATGTGGAAGAGTATCTATTAGTCTAAAACTGGTAACTCTATCATGTAAGTTTTGGTCAGCTGCTAAAGACATTGGCGACTCTTACAAGGCAATGTGCCATAATACGACCACCCATTTTGTTATCTGTTTTAATCAGGGCTTACAATATGGAACTTTGCAGTAAGAAAATATGTGATTGATGCAACGTAATGGGAAGCTGTAGGTGCCAAACAAAGAAATAGAAGATTCTTTTGATAGCAGACAGCTGCAGTCAATTTAGACAGTAATTGCTCAGTCTAAAAATAAAGCAACCAGGGAGAAAAGGGTGGAGACTTTGCAACCGTTTGTTTCAACAATACTCCCTAAAGAGATCCTATAGTTACTCTCTGGAGAGTAGCATAGGAGACAGCAATTAAGTAATATTACTGTGCAGACGCTATTTCTGAAAACAGTGGAAGTCTCCAGAGGCGGATGCAGAATGTTTTTCTCTTCATATGAAGTGATTCCCACCCACCCATTCTCCGTTCCCATTAATACAGGCAATACAGTTGCACTATACTAAATGATTCACAGGGTTACTTGGAAAAACTATTAGGGATTGTGATCTATACTGCTGTGTATAGTTTGCTGAAACTAGGATATTACGACCAATTTTGCATTGTTTAATGTGTCGTGTTAATACTTATGCTTTGCTTCTGTTTTTAGACTTCTGGCTGGTTCTACAACTCTAACCCTAATGGCATTGCTTATTGAATGTCCCATCCAGTGTTCCCTCTAAGCTGAGTTAGTGTGAGGTAGCTCACAGTTTTTTAGCCTCTGGCTCAAACATTTTTGTCTTAGCTCAGGAAGGATGTCTCCAGAGCAAGCTAATTGATGCAGTAGCCAAATCACTTGCTCACAACTTTAATTCCAGTAGCTCATAAAGTACAGTTTTTGCTCACAAAACTCCACAGCTTAGAGGGAACATTGGTCCCATCCATCCATTGTATTGACTCACTTGTGTAATCTGCCACATAGGGTGACCACACTAGACTTTAAATCTTGGTTCACCTCTGGTTCTACGCTACACTTGAGGGTATTTTGTCGTTTCCACATTACAATGAGGTCACCCCAGTTTCACCCCACACATGTCCCAGGATAAACGGATGCTGTAATAACCAGGGATAAATGCAAGGTATTGTGTCATGAGTTGAACTCTGATAAAACCAGGGATGAGATCCAAGTGTGGAAAGGACCATAGAAGGAGCTAATAAGTTTTGGTTGGTGAAGAAACGCCCATGTGTTTTAAGGTCAGTTAAACCCTAATTGTATAACAACATTCACAACATGTGTTAAACTTTCCAACAGACCAGTTTCAGATCTCACCTTGTCCTGATATGCAGACTTCAGGGGTTTACTATAAGATACAAATAGTACATGCCAATGAAGAAAAGTGGGATTAAAAAAATACACATATGCTCACGTCAATTCAGGCCACAGCTTTTGCTGTGAAAGAGCCCTTGATGCTGTTGTTAATTGCAACAAAGGACCTGGTAAGGTGAGGCATTGATGTGGACTTGTGGGAGGGAGAACCCTATGCAGAATAAAATTCAGAGGAATGTCTGTCTGCATGTCAGGGGTGACAGGGACAACACCAGACCCCCCCACACACACACACACTTTCTTGGCAGCCAATGCCATCATACCCAACTTCCACCAGGTTTAGTGGGGCCACAGGTGCACCCTTTAAAGACCCACATGCCAGCTGGCTGATCAATGGCAGCTTGGCCTTTAGCATCCAGCCATCTGACAATCAGCTGTCTGGAAACTCTGCCTTTGGGAAGAGATTGCTCCAAGGCCATTGTTGATTTCTCACAGGCTTGGCTACACCCCTATAGGGCTTCTGAGTAGAGGGAGGCCAGTGGGCATTTCCTAGGCCTGGCTAGAGCCTTCAACAGGCTTGAGGGTGGAGGCTGAGGTCAAGGTATCAGGTTTGGCTCCCAGCACAGAAAAGAACAGAGCTAGGGGAGAGGAGATGGGATAGGATAATCCTCACACACACCCATATGAGGCCAAAAGAAGGCACTTCAACCAAATCAGACCTGATGCACAATGGCTGTGTCCAGGGCCCCAACACTGCGTACTTGGTTCCTGTCTGGCTTAAGTAGCTTTTTTGTATTGTTGCCTTAGTCTCTGATTGGTTGGTTGGTAGTTTTCACTTTATGTATCAAATCCTATCTACTCAAGCCACAAATATCTAATGGACTACCAACCTAAAACAATGCCAAATATGGGTTGACACTATGCACCCGATGTCTTTTCCTGTTCAAAAGTCGCACAGGCTGAGTTCAGACTGGCAGTTTGCAGCGAGATCCAGTCGTGGCAAAAAAGCCCCGGAGTAAACTGTTCCGGGTTTTCCTGGTCACACGGGGCCAACAGATACGGGAGCATACCAGGAGGAGGCGCGTGGGAGCGTTCAGACTGCTGGCCCAGATGTGTGGCTGTAAACGGCTTTTCCCTGGTAAATCGGCTGGATGCCTATGTGTGTATGGGCGTATGGGCGCATAAGCGCATGAGGGTTGCTCCCGGCTTTTCGGCTGAGCGTTCACACTTTCAGGAAGTGGACTGACACAGGATAAAGGCACTCTCCAGGATTTGCTACCACTTGTAACAGGTCTTTTTAACACAGGAGCAAAGCAGAACAGCATGGGTTGCCTACAGGTGGGGAACGCCAGGCAGATGTGCCTGTGTGAACATCCCCTTTAATCCACTTGGGAAATGAGGCTGAAAAGTGGCTACAGTGGGGCACATTGCCAGTCTGAACTCAGCCACATAGCAAGTGTAAGGCCCAAGGTGGATGTGAAAGCCCCACTCCTTTTGGAAGCATGCCCCACTGATGACAGAGAGTATAATACAACTTTACATCTGAAGTTGATTTGAAACATACAGTTCAAATTAATGTAAGTGACCAACTGTAAACACATTTTGAGATACACATTTGCGTGCCAAACTTGAATTTTGAGGGCAGCTTTCAGGTCCAAGAAAAGAATGCCATTAATGAAGCTGACATTGCAAACAAATGAAAACTGTCCACTCCACCTCACCCATACGATACTAAAATGTTAAAAGTGATATAGTTGTAGATTTTCCAGGCTGTATGGAAAGTGATATAGTTTTGAGATGCGGGAGTGTGTAGGCATGCAGAATCAATTAAAATAGGGTTGTCAACCTCCAAGTGGGGCCTGGAGCTCACCCAAAATTACAACTGATTTCCAGGCTACAGAGATCAGTTTCCCTGGAGAAAATGGTTGGTTTGGGTGGTGGACTCTGGCATTATACCCCGATGAGGTTCCTTCCCAGGTTCCAATCCCAAATTGCCAGGAAGTTCCTAACCGGGAGTTGGCAATCCCAATTTAAAAACACAGGCAATTTTACATCTTTGGTTATGTTAGTCATAACCAAATAAAGATGTAAAATTGCCTGTGTTTTAAATTATCTCACAGGACCATGAGATTAGCTTGCTAGAGATAAGAAAGTAATAGTTCTCAAAGTCAGAGGAGAGGAAACTAGAGGAAGCAAACCGCATCCTGGTTCAGTTCAAGATTTCAATCCACAATTTGTGAATTCCTAGCACAAAGAATTCGGTTTAAGGGTCCCACAGTTGGAAATTCATAAATCAAGATCCTTCCTTCCTTCCTTCCTTCCTTCCTTCCTTCCTTCCTTCCTTCCTTCCTTCCTTCCTTCCTTCCTTCCTTCCTTCCTTCCTTCCTTCCTTCCTTCCTTCCTTCCTTCCTTCCTCTACTCCTGTGACCTACAGGTCTTGAGTAGTACCAATCAATCCCAACTAGGAATAAGAGAGAAAAAGGAAGAATTCAATCCATATTAGAGAAAGTATCTTGTCATAAACTGCCTGTATTCTCGGTCTGAAAGAGGATTGTAGCTAACAAAAGAATATTTGCTGGCCTAGAATTCATTAAAAATTTAGTAATTAAAATATCTAGGGGAAGCTCATTTCACTGGCTTTTAAGTGGTTTGATCCATTTCTCTCTAGCATCCTTATGCCACAGACATTCAAATAGAATATGTTTCACAGTTTCTATAATCCCTAAACCACAACCGCAATAGCTATCTGAAAATGGTATACCTAATATACAGCCTTCAGAGAACATGGATGGTAGCACTTTTAATCTTGCAAGCACAATTGCTCTCGCATATCTTGGAACTGTAAGGTTAAACAAGTATTTTGGGATTGTAAAGAGCAGTGGGATTTCCATATGAAGGCCGAGGACAGACTGGCAATTTGCCCCGGGATGGGACCCGGGCTGACAATGATTCAATACCCGAGTAAATGGAACGTTCACACAGGCACATCTGCCTGGCGTCCCCCACCCGTAGCCTACCGGTCCTCTTGCGCTTCACTGCCGGATTAAAAAAACACCTGATAAAAGCCTTCGCAAATCTTGAAAGCCTGCGTTCGTTGTGCGTTTCTCTGCTTCCGGGGAGTCTGAACGCGCAGCCGAAAAGCCGGGAGCAACCCGCGTTGGGCATGAGGCAGCAGCGGTGTGATTGGCTGCGCTCCGCTCCACTGCCCAATGTGGTGCCGGCGTTGCAGGGCAAAAAAAAAAAAATCGGCAAAATGCGCACATACACCCACAGCTGAATTAATGGGAAAATGGCGAATATAGCACGCCTCTGGTGCGGCAGTCTGAACGCTCCCGCACGCCTCTGTCCCGTATCTTCCGGCAGCGGCCCCCGCTGTGTGGACGGGAAAACCCGGTATTGTTTAATCTGGGTTTTTTTTGCCGTGACTGGCTACCGGGGCAAATTGCCAGTCTGTCCTGGGCCGAAGAAGAAGAAAAGATATTGGATTTATACCCTGTCCTTCACTTGAAGTCTCAGAGCGGCTAACAATCTCCTTTCCCTTCCTCTCCCCATTGAGAGAGCTCTTTTGAGGACTGCTCTTGAGAGAACAGCTCTGAGACAACTGTAACTGACCTCAGGTCACCCAGCTGGCTGCATGTGAAGGAGTGGGGAATCAAACCCAACCTGACACTCTACTGGAGAGCAGAGCAAACATGCCTAGCCCAACAGATGGTACTACTGATATCAAACATCATAATCAACTGCTTGTAAGTCAAGATCCATCTAAAAACAATGGTCATTTGTAAATATAGGCTAGGCTCCAGATCCACACAAAATTACTTCAGACACTCAGGACTAGTCAGAAGCTATGTGATCTGATGGTTGTTCTGGCACCTTGCTGCAACTGGAGAGATCTAATATTTGCATATATTCCAGCTTGTCACAAATAAAAAATGACACATACTGTTAACTAGTCAAAGGCTGCGATCACACACACTAAATAATCCAGTTGGAAAGTGCATGGACCAGTTCACACAAGTAATATCCAGTTGGAAAGTGCATTGAAAGTGGATTATTTAGTGTGTGATCTCAGACATACTCTAAGGACCACTTGCCTACAGCTTCTGCTCTCTTGTACATGTGCCAGAAGGTTCTGCTCCATTGGGCTTGGCATTTACTTGCTTTGCTCTCCTTTTAAAACTTAATGGAGTGTTTAACCTGCTTCTGCTTTTAAGACAGCTTTAACCATAACACACTGACAATTAATATCTGAATAAGTGGGGTGGGTATTGTCTAGAAAGGGGGGGGTGTTCTGTCCATTTGCAAACATCTGAGTCAAGAAGTATCCCCACATATGCCTCATTCAAATACTTAATATTTACAGCGCAAGCCTATGCAGGCTTAGTTCAGTCTTCCTTAGGCAGATTTACAACAGGCTTAGAAGGGTATAACTCTGCTTAGGATGGCATAGTTAGCCCACTGATTTCAGTAGACCTAGACTGGAGCAACTCTATATACAATTAAATTGTAGAAGATCAAGGGGATACTGAAAGCGGAAGAACTCAAGTGTGCAAATGCATCCGTAATACAATTTCTATCCCCCCATCCCCCCAGAATATGGATAAAATAGGAACAGTGATCAGTAGGAGATACCAGAAAATAAGGATAATCCTTGGTGAATAAGATCAGATGGAGTTTCTGTGTCTGAATGCTTCTTCTCAACATATGACTACCATATCATGGAGAATGTTTCAATTACGCATGGTGTGAGAAAGCACTTGAATATTTGGAGACTGGAAAAAAGCCCACATGAAAAAAGCCCACAGAAAAAACCCCACGGTCATAAATGCTCACAGGAAAAAAGCCCGCATGGAAAAAAGTCCATACACCAAAAAGCCCACACAGAAAGAAGCTCACACGGAAAGAAGTCCACATGGGAAAATACCATGTAAAGCGCCATAGGTATTTATAATGGTAGATAACCATTCTTCTCCATTTATGAGAATGAACAGGTGTTACCTATATTTTATATTGTTATTTTGGCTGATGGAGCGCAGTGCACAGCAAATGGGAGAGCTGGAAATGGCCAATGTGTAAGGGAATTATGATATTAAGATTATACTAGATAAAATCACAACATAAATTGTTGCATGTGAATATGACATGTTTTAATCCTAAAATAACAATATAAAATATAGGTAATACATGTTAATTCTCATAAATGGAGATGAATGGTTATCCACAATTATAAATACCTATGGCGCTTTACATGGTATTTTTCCATGTAGGCTTCTCTCCATGAAGGCTTTTTTTCCTGTGAGCATTTATGACCATGTTTTTTTTTTTTCCTGTGGGATTTTTTCATAGAATTGAACATTCAGTTCCTCATCTACCATCTGAAGTGGTACAGACCAATTACAGACATATCATGAGAGGCTGCTGATCAGGTGTTTTAAAGCTGAGGCTATGGGAGGATTGCAAAATGCAAAACACCCAGTTAACTGTGGAAGACCAGGAATGAGGAGTCTTTCACAACTCCTTTCTACTGGACATACATTTCTATGCAATGCAGGCAGAGTACCAAAAAGCCACTAGCATGGACCATATCACCATTAAAAATATTTTTAAAAATCTGAATGAGGGATATTCTACAGAATAATGACCTATTATATCCTACTTTGGCTCATATGCACTCTTCAAATACTTCACCCAAGTAATGAAAGGTTAGGGATGAGAGATCAAAATCCCGGCCACTCACCAAATTGTGAAGATAGTAATTTAGAAAGCAATAAACTTTTTTAAAAAATAAAGAAAATGCTTCTGCAGAATCTGCTCTGTAATTTTAAGATCTGTTATTTCATCAACACTGCTGTTTTAGAGAGGTTAGGTCACATTTAAACATCTATCACAAAAATATTTGACAAGGGGGTTGTTTCAGTATTTGATTCTTCCTAGGGGCTGGATGTATTTACTTGTTCCATCTTGTCAGTCGTCGTTGTTGGGGGTCAGTATTCCACTGTATTCTAATTTCCTTTGAGAATTTCTATAATTAATTTTGGAGTGCAGATGTGCAGTGTCTGTCCATTTGTTCAATTACTTTTTCCCTTGCAGGTAGTCCAGTGCATGAGTGATTGTGCTCATTAAATTATTGCTTCTTATTTTTAATAAATGGAAAGCACAGCAGTTAAATTTAAGCTCCTTTACTGTCCTTTAAAATTCCCGGCTGAGAAATGAATTTAGGGGAAAACAGCAGAATAATTAATGCCAGAAAAGGCCAAATAAATTGCCCAGTTGCACCCCAACCCAGAGAAGGAGTCTTATCTGGGTGCATGTCCAGTAGCGGCAGTAGATATTACAAGTGCTGATAGATCAAAGGCCTTAATTTAAAGAAATAAAGATGCAGGTGTGTGCATAATCACATGATAAAGTAAAAGGAACAAGAATTGCTCAGCAATCTGATGTTTTTCACATGTAGCATCTTCTGTCCAATGCACTTTTTTATAGCTTGGATCCTATGAATAAGTTCCATACTCATTTGAGAGTATCTGCTGCAGAGCATGTTTCTTCTTCCTTGCACAAACAGACATTTTCTGCAGAAGATACTAGCATGCATGGAGCTCATTCATAGGATCTAGACAAGAGAGTTTACAGATATGAAAACTTCATTTAGTGGTCATGGGCATATCTCTGGAGCTATACATGCTAGGGCTGCGTTCAGACGGCCAGTCAATCCTGCCATGAGCCCTCCTAAAATTTTATCCTGATTTTTTAAATCCAGCCTAGCATGACCAGACGCCCCCTGTGAAATAGCCTCACCGCGCGTTGTTCCCGCCGTGATTTGTCTACACGGCATCCACCGATCATCAGCTGGTGTGCTGGAATACGAGCCTGGGTTTCTTTAGGAGGGGTGTGTGAAAGATTTCCCCCTCTCTTTCCATACTCCAACAGGACATTCCATGCAGGAGATTCTGCA
Organism: Gekko gecko; assembly: GCA_029375565.1. Classification (NCBI taxonomy): domain Eukaryota; kingdom Metazoa; phylum Chordata; class Lepidosauria; order Squamata; family Gekkonidae; genus Gekko; species Gekko gecko. The sequence goes on along the minus strand of JAPDNY010000003.1, from coordinate 77,199,975 downwards.
TACTTCAGTTTCTGTTTTGACCCGCGCTTGCAGGGATGGAAAGAATAAGTCCCGGTCCTCCCCCTTGCCATTGCCATCATGATCAATGGAGGGACTATTTTGCCAAGTTAGAACAGTCCTTCCCCCCTCCATCTCCCATCGCGGTAACATCTTGTCCCTAAAATAAATAAGCATGAATATTACATTCCTCGTAGCGCTTATTGCTGAATGCGTTTCCTCGTTAAAGCGCACATAGGGTTTCAATTTTTAAAAAATCGCACTCCCGTCGGCTCGGTCTGACGTCAGATCGAGCCGACGGGAGCATCGCGCGCTAATGGAGTGACCAGACGGAAGAAAGTCTGCAGTTGTTGTGCGGGTAAGCGAAAACCCTACATTGAAACTGCTACTTTTTAAATCAGGATTGGAGGCGCAGCAGAATGGGATGCCTACGGGACCGGAATATTTCCCAGATGTTTCTGTCTGGTCGTGCATTTTTGATCCGCAAGGGAGTCGTTCCTAGGGCGGATCAAAAGATCCGTCTGAACACACCCTAAGTCACTCAGTTCTCACTTATACCCACAAATTAAACGTTAAAGGTACAATGAGACTCAAACTCAGTTCTCACATCTGTTGTTAATTCCTTTATTATCTGTATGCCAATTTGCTGCTATTCACATGTCATACCAAATGTGTTATTCCAATCTTAGCTATATTTATTGGTCAGTTACATATAAATCTTGACTCTAATTAGCCCTTCCTGGCAACTAACCCCCCCCCAGCTATATGTAACATTAGAAGAAATCTGTTTCAATGTACCTGAAGGAGTATGCATCCAAACATGCTAAGTCTCTCAGTTTTCACTTATACCCAGACCTGAACTGTTGGATGCCAAACTCTGCTAAAAATGAAAGGTCCAATAAATTCCTGACTTGTCTTGCTGACAACTTCATTTTCCAGAAAGTGGAGAGGGAAACAAGGGGATCTGCTATCTTGGACTTGATTCATACCAACAGGGAAGAACTGGTTGACAAGGTGAAAGTAGTGGGCACTGTGGGTAGTAGTGACCATGTAATTTTGGAATTTACAGTCTTGGGGAAGAGAAAAGCTGTACGTAGTCAGACATATAGGTTGGACTTCAGGAAAGCAGATTTTGACAAACTTAATGTTATGCTGGGTAGAATCCCATGGTCAGAAATACTTAAGGAATCATAGAATCATAGAATGTTGGAAGAGGCCTTACAGGTCATCTAGTCCAGCCCCCTGCACTTTACAAGAGCATAGCGTGAGCCAAAAAAACCTACTAGGATTAAAGTTGCAAGCAAGCCTACATTAAAAAATAACATGGAAGAAAGAAAGAAAATAGATGGAGAGGGAGGGAGGGAGGAAGGAAGACCAATAAAGCAGTCTAGTATCTGCAAAAGGGGGGGGAGCAAAGGAAAAACCATCACCAGTATGAATGCATTGTGTACTAAAATAAAAATAAATGTATTCAGTAATAGTCTGTTGCATATTTCTATTTCACACCAGTGGATTAATTCTGTATTGAGGTTGGTGGTCACAACCAGTGTTCCCTCTCAGCTGAGACAGTGTGAGCTAGCTCACAGTTTTTAGCCTCTGGCTCATATATTTTTGCCTTAGCTCAGGAAGAATGGCTCCAGAGCAAACTAATTTATGCAGTAGCCAAATCACTCATTAATATCTTTATCAACAATAGCTCACAAAGTAGAATTTTTGCTCACAAGACTCCACAGCTTAGAGGGAGCATTGGTCACAACACAACAGTTACTGTCTATAATGTTAGTATGCTCCCAGGTACTACTTCACAACAATAATAGCTCTTAAACATGACACAATAGATATGTATGGATGTTACACGATGCCCTCAGACGACATGCAAAAAGTGTCCATAGACCTCCAGTGACAAAATGATGTTGCTGATATACGGTGGAAATTTCCTATGCAGCCATGTGCACTATCCCATTTTATTGCAATAATACTATAGTATAAGAATTGAAATTCTATTAAGATGACTTATTTCTGATACATCTTCTTTAGAATGACTTTGTGATATATGAATCTACATTTAATATCAGTCTGTGCTACTATGTTCCTCACAAACTTCAAGGAGAAAAGTGTGAGACAGAAACTTCTTAATCATTTAAAGAAGTGCTACAATCCATTACAGAAGCCAAGGAATCTTCTTCATTTCATTGGGGATGTTTATATATAGAAATACTCCCCATTCAAGCAAATGATTGCATCGTCAGGAATGTATTGTTTCCCTTTCTCCTGAGGGCCCTTCTTTGAGTTGCATAAAGAAATGTGGGGAAATGATGAACCATATATGCACACAAATGAGGCTCGAGAACCCCAAAGTACAAATCTTTCTGTTCCTTTCAGAGGAAGAAACCAGATTGTTCCCTTGTTTCTTCTTACCTTGCCTACAGCATGGCCTCAAGGAGAAAATGGCTGCCACAGTGGGCGGGCCTGGTAGGGAGGTCTCCTTCTGGTGAAGTAGCATGCCAAGGGACGCTGTTTCTTTCCCAGCAGGGTGATTAAAAACCTCTCTCACAGCCCTGGATCTAGTATCTTCCCCCACCCCAGAGCATTGTGGGGAGAAAACCCCAAAACACACCTGGAGCTTCCTCTCCTGTTCCTGCCCTTCTAGCAATTTAATCCCACCTCTCTGGTTAAGATGAAGAGGGCAGAGAGACCCTGCTAAACATAAGTTCCCCTTTGGTTCTAGCCCACAGGGGGGAAAATGCCCTTTTAAAAATGGAGTTCCCAGCCCCCCAAAAGGGTGGGGAAGGCATTCCTTCACAGCTTTAAAGGGTGGGCAGCCATTAGATTGCTCATTTTGCTCCCCCTCTCACTTCCAAGGGGTGGGGGAAGTGAAAGGGAACTCTGGATTGGCTTCTTGCCCTTTAAAGCCATCAGCTGATAGGTGGAGCTGCCTGTCAGCTGTTTGCTTTAAATGGCTGTCAGCTCTCAGCCCTTCCTCCTTGGGGGAGGAGATCTTGGCCAGTGGGGAGAGGGAAGGCTTGGCTTTGTGCCTCTTCCCCCTGTGCCTTGGGGAGGGAGGCAGGGGAGAGTTTCATCCAGGGATCTATGAACTGGAGGCTCAGAATTTGTGCACTGGCACAGGCTGGCACAGTTTAGAGGGAGCACTGCTTGAGAGTGTCGCTGTCTGACCAGAAGGTACTTGGGAACCTCTGTGGTAAAATTCCAAGGGGGAGGATTTGGTAGGCATTCCTCACTTAGTGCCAGAAAGGTGATGAGATATGAGCAAAGAGGGTTTCACAAGATAGAAACAAGTGAAACAAATGTTCATTTATAGGGCCCAACATTACCCTTGCATCCTCCTGGATCTGCCTTGGGGACTTTTGGTCAGTTTTGCCTTGTGATGTGCTTCAATTTCCAGGCATGTACAGGCCTAAATTGTATTGGGAGCATGGTGAGAAAGAGGGCTTCAGCCTCTCTGATGTGAAATGGTCCTGGGGCACCTCTGTTTTCCCTGGAGAGGAAAACTGCATGTAGCTATCAATACACATAATTTTCCACACCAAGGCAAACAGCAGCTCTCCTGGGCTGTTTCAGTTTTGGAAATGGCTCAGAGAAGTGAAGGTTGAAGCCCCCTCTCTCTATGGTCTCAATTTGTATTGGACCTGAACACACCTGGTAACTGAGTTCCCAGCACAGAACTCACAAAGCACATTGTAAAATACTGGGTTCCATACATCAGGACTCGGACCATGACATAGGCGAAGACGCGTTTATTAGTACTTCACACAAACAAAGACAAACAACAATGGCCGGAGGCCAACTATATACATTGGGGGGGGGGAAGCCCCATAGTTCTATTCGCGGGTTCAAATTTCCCACCAATGTCCCTGTTGGCTCCTTACTCTGAATTCAGGAGCCTAGTCTCTATTGTTCTCAGGATTGAAGCTTGGCAGCCTCTGGCTGATGCCTGTTCCTGATCTCAGGACATAACACACATCTGATCAAATATCCCCATGGCACATGTGGGAAGGATGTGAGGATAATGTAATGTACAGTTAATGTCTGAAGGAAGAAGGGAAGGGGACAAAAGCAGGGAGAAGAAGATTAGAGATGCTGTCCTTTCCTAGTTAGATGCATGTAGTGGGTTTCAATGTATTGTTACTGCACTTCCCTGACTGGTGAATTAGTTCCATAGGCAGCTGCTACAGGGTTGAACTTCTGATGAGGATGGAACATACTACTGCGTGGCTGTTCCCCCATTCACCATGTATTAGTAATATACATGTTGAATGGCGGAACAGCCAGGCAGCAGTGATCTTTAAATATCTGAAGAACATAAGAAGATCCCTTCTGGATCAAACCCATGGTCCATCCAGGCTAGCATTCTGTTTTCTACAGTGTCCAATCAGATGGCCCACATGTAAGGCAACAAGGCCAAAAGCTCCTCCCATTCTTGTATCCCAGCAACAGCAAAACAGTGTTACTCCCTCCTCCCACCCTCTCCAAGATCCCCCAATTCTTTCTTCATCTCTGGCCAAATACAAATACCCAAACTATTTTGTTCAATTCCCATTCAGGCAACTGGCATATGATACGAATTATTGTGGCTTCACATAGCCACCAGCTACTAAAGGACATTAAGCAAGCACCTTCAGTTATCAAGCTATACAAAACCCTCGGGTGGTGTCCATTTTGCATAACCACAGACCATGGTCGAAACAGCATTTTCCACATTGAATACATCTGTTGGGTAGTTTCAAAACTGAAATGAATAAACATTTTCAAAATCTAAATGCATAATCATACAGAAGGATGTACTTCCCAGTATTCATAAAATTTCATGGCCAACAAATTCTGAAAGATGGGTAAACTTGAGGTATGGGTTCACATTAGGCATGCCAGGAGGATTTGGGGGTGAGGACAGGCATGCCAGTGACATGCCAGCACTCATCTCTTTCATTGAAAAACCAGAAGGGGATGCTCTAGGATTTTCCAAAAGTCTATGGTTAAATTATAGAGTTTGGGGCAAATCCTAGAGCATTGCCCCTAATGTCATGATGTCACTTCTGTTTTCACTAGAAGTATAGTCACACACTGGTATGACACTGGCGTGTCTGTTCCATTTCCCCACCACCATTAGCTTTTGAGATACTGGTGGTCAACACTGGGGAATGCTGGGAGTTTTCCTAGGAGACTTGGCACCCCTAGTACACATGATATGAAGAAAGTCAGTAAAATTCTCAGAGAATGTTACATACCGTCTTTATTTTAAACATATTAATGCAAATTGACTACCCTTACAAAAATCTCTGCTGGCTATCTGACAAAAAGAAAGAAGTGAACAAATCAAATGAAAATTATAGTTGGAGCCCTGCTTATGCCCCATGGATACTTACCTGCATCATTTTTAAGGTCATCAGCATGAGGGAAGGAGGCAGACAGGCATCCCCTCGTGCTTGGGTTCAGCTGAGGACACCCTCCTTCCACCTTCCAGCTACCACTGCTGGTGTCATTAGATGGAGGAAAGGCAGCAACCAGGCACTCTTCCATGGTGTCTGCATGGAGGAAGACCCTCATCCCTTTATAGACTGACAATAGGCCCTTGTGTGTTCAGTCTTTACTCCCGATTTTCCCAGAACTTGATTTGATTCAAATGATTTCCTTTCATTCTGCATATGTAATTATTCTTCAGCACTTTGTGTCAGAAACTCAAGTCTCTGCGGATTATGCTTTCTGCATACTTACAGAGGAAAGTATGTTTTGAGCGTCGATTGCTCTTATCCTTTGGAGAAGGAGTAGCCAGTGTGCCAGCATGATATTTCTCCCTTCCCTTCAATGCCCCGTGTTCTCTCTTCAATTACACAGAGCCCTGGCTGGTGGGAGGGATTCTTCCAGGAAAATCAGAATGACAGTGAGTGGATGAGGCATTTCAGTGTTAACAGGGCAATGTTCACTAACATTATGTAATGGGAATAACCCAGGGATAATGTACAATTATCAATGCTTAGTATCAAAACAAAATGCAACCCATCTATCAATGAATCCATTTTTGTTTCGACGGAAATGTTTGTGATTGTAGTCTGTTTGGCTTAGAAGTGCCTCTTGAAAAATTGTTTTTTCCTGCTCTCCCATCCTCCAAATGGCTGCGGACCTGTTATTATGTAAATTGGCTGCCTAATGTAGACCAAAGAATAAGAGGCTGAAATGGAGGAGGGCAGTGGGCAGTGATTAAATATTTGCAGAAAAAATTCTACTTTAAATAGTAGCATTGATTTCAAAATGGAGGAGAACAAAGGTTCGTGGCAAAAGCAATTTTGGACAGTGCAAGGCAACATTGTGCTGGAAGTGGTCTGACTGCTGATCTCCTTAAAATAAAGGCAGAGCTAAGAAGAAGCCCCAACGTGTGGGGGGGAATGCAGAATGGAAGACGGAGCGCTCAGAAACCAAGGGAAGGGGCCAATATCTAGCTGCTGAATGTAATCTCAGTGATGGCAACCCATTTCCAGAGGGGGGCATTATTTTTACTTGCAGCTTTCACAGGAGGAGGAAAAACAAGCCAGGATTTACTCATCATCTGCAGGTCAACTCATGGTTTCATTCAATAATTACAGGTAAAATAAGCCATGGTTTTGCATTATGTCTGAGCCATCCCAGTCTTCCTGATTCTGTCCCAAAAGAAAGAAATACCTATTTTCAAAATTGGGGGAGGGCTAGGTATCACATGTAAGTCATGCAACACTCTCCCAAATCCTTTTGAAAGAATCAAACAAACCTGAAAACAACTTCGGAAAGGTCTGCCAACTCCAGGTAAGAAAATTCTTGGAGATCTGGGAGCAGAGTCTGGGGAGGGCAGAGTTGGAGGGAGGATTTGCATGGATGCCATAGAGCCCGCTCTCCAAAGTTGCCATTTTATGCAGGTGAATTAATCTCTGTGACCTGGAAATCAGGCATAATTCCAGAAGGACTCCAGGCACCCCCTAGAGGCTGGCAACCCTCGTTTCAGAGTTTGAGATTTTGAACAAGAGACTGGAAGGGGAGGAAAAAGAGTGCTGGTTTCCCCCCCACCAGCGCTTTTCCTTCAGAAAACCTCCCCTTGTCTGCTTCCCATATCAGGAACCTTACTCGGGGGAAAACAGCTTGGCAGGCACTTTGACTGCACGGAGTTGCCCTTACTCAGTTGACAAAATATGGTGCAGTTTGCAAGAGCTTGTGTCAAAAGTTGTTTGTTTTTTTTTTTACTATGCCAGTGGACCTTTGACTGTTGACATATTGGCTACGGTCACATGTGCTAAATAATCCACTTTCAATCCACTTTCAGTGCACTTTCCAACTAGATTTTTACTGTGTGAACTGGCAAAATCCAGCTGGAAAGTGGATTGAAAGTGGATTATTTAGTGTGCGTGACTGCAGCCATTATTGTTAATATACAGCTAGTTTCTAACCCATGGATGTAAGGAGAGACTTAAACAGATACCATTTCTCTGCCTTGTAGTTAGTCCCAGATTGGAACCACGGGACAACAATGACAACGGTATTTTGTTTTCTCCAGAGCCACAACTCAGATGCTCAACACAAGTGACAGGATCTTCCAGTTCTTGATAAGTCTGCCCCTTCCATGCTTTCCTAGCACAACACAGCCATTGTGAGCTTTCTTATACTACATTGTTCATTGTTGTGATTAATATTTGGCAAAGACAAAACAAGTGTATCATCTGGATCATCAAATGCTTTATCAGCTGGCTTATACCAGCATGAATGGCCCAACTAAAGTTTTTGTTGATTCGGCTGCAGCTTTCGATTGTATCGACAGGACCCGTTTGTGGGAGAAGCTTGCAAAGACAAATATTGACAGGAGATTACTATTCTTAATCCAGGAGCTATATGCAGATACAGTGGCCAAAATCAAAGTAGGTATTTCGGGCTCTTTAATGAGCAAAATACCTGTAGGTAAGAGAGTGAAGCAAGGATGTGTCTTAGCCCCCCTACTTTTTAATTTATAGATCAACGATATATTCCAGAGACTGTCAGGCCCTGAATTTATTGCACCCTCTTTGGGCTTAACCTTTAGTGAAACCCTTAAATGGGATACCCATATAGAATCCACTAAAGCTTTAGCCCTTAAGACGATGGAAGTTGTATTGACATTTTACTACTCCAGAGGGGTTTTTCTCATAGACCCAGTGCTGAAACTCTTTGTTAGTAAAATAATTTCTCAATTATTGTATGGAATTGAGATACGGGGATGGAAAGATCACTTACTCCTTAGGTTAGAAATAATTCAGAAGCTATTTATGAGACGCATCCTGGCACTTCCAAAAGGAACACTAGCTGCCCTGTTATGAGCCAAACTGGGATTTCTATCAGTGAGAGCGTGAGCTCATTTGATGATTCTAAACTCTTGGGAAAAAAATCCAACTAAAAAGTCCAGATGCATTCAGCAAACTTAGTTACCATCTACTGAATGGCAACGACAATGCCCACCCTGAATTTCTTAATTATATCATCACCAGATATACAATTCCAGATGATCTGCTTCAACATACAGGGAACGTTATTAACCTACGTGAATGGATGTTTAGAGAGGATGCGCTAATAGACGCCACATTGATTGCCCGAGGTTTGCTCTGTGGTTTAAAATAATCAAAAAGGACTACTCAGGAGTTTCTTATATAAACAACATAACCTCGTATCATCTTAGGAGATCCCTTACTTTAGTGCGTTTTCAAACAATGCCTTTGGAGATGCTAGCTGGCCGCTATAAAAAAACTCCAGAGAGACCAGCACATCTGTATATGTGGGCAGTCAGTGGAAGACCTTCCCCACTACACTCTGGCCTGTCCCTTATATGTAGAACCCAGGGCTAATTTTTAGCAAAGATATTGAGAGCCCTGATTATGATTATGAAAGATGGCCTTTTTGCTCTCAGATGAGGACCCCTTCATTTCTTCAAGATTGTTTCTCTTTGCCTTGACCGCTAGAAAAACTAGAGCAAAGAAATCAAATAGTACCATTGCAACCAACTGAGTAATTTTAAAAGGTCTTATTGGTTTTAAAGACCAGAGGTCGAGATAATTTTAACAGGTGTTTTATATGTTTTATAGAGGTGGAAACATTCTATTATATGTTAATGTATGTATTTTCTGAGAGTGTTTTGATATTGTGAAGGCTTATGGCCATGTGCAATAAAATGATACCTACCTCCCTAAAAAAAAGGGTATGTCATCCAGCAATGTGATTCATATTTAGCTCTTGTTGCTAGATATGTCAGAGATATAAACAAATCTCTGCTATATCTGCTGCTCTACCACAGGCTTCACACATGTATACCCCAAACAATATACTGTACGGAGAGCCACTTCAAATCAGAAAGCCCATTAGCAAAGCCTACCTGTGACTTTTCCCAAGGTCAAAGATTTGATGGCTCTGAAGTCCGTCTCTAAAGAGAAGTTGTGTTTGACTTTGAGAACCTGGTCAATCTGGAAGAGGGGTCAATAAAAGTGATTCCATTATTACAGCATGCAGAGACCCTTGACGAATCTATAACACAAGCCTTCTTACTTGAAAACAAGTAATATCTGCCCCTGCCGGAAGTCAGTTTCCACAGAAAGCAAAATAAATGTGCCTTAATTCTACAGGAAAGGCTAAAAGGTATGGCACAGTGTCTTTACAGCAGAGCTTTTAAGGAACCCTTCTATAATATCCAACAAGTGCTTTGCCCCCAATGAGAACTCACAGCAACTTATGTGTGATTGCAACAAACAACCAGGAAACTGTGGCTGAATGTTTCCCATTTTGGCCTAGTCCTATGTTGGGAAAGATAAATGGGATGACATAAAACTGGCATGTGACATAACGTGATGGCATAAAGTACACTGTGGACAGAGATGAAGAAAAATGGTGAATCCACTTTCTCCTGTACAGTGTAGCATTCTGTGTGTACCCTCCCCCAAATTCTCCTCTAATGTACCCTCCCTAAAAAGCTACTGGAGGGTGGAAGGGCCCTCAGGAACAATATAGGATATAGTGAGTGGAGTTGCAGCAATAAGGGGTGAAACCAGCAGAAATGGCCCTTTTATTGTCTGAGCTTTTCATGCAGGACTCATGATTTCTGCTTCTTTTTTTTTGCTATTTTTCATACGTATGTGTATGAGTGTGTGTGTGTGTTTGTGTGTGTGCACCTGGAAGTCTGTTGACTGACCTCTACTGAGGGCCTGGAGGATATTCAGAGAGGTGGCTGAATAAAGCCTGCCTCTGCCTCCCGCTTCTGGTATTTCAAGGCGGTGTCCCATCCAAGTACTTGCCAGAGTTCACCCTGCTTAGCTTCCGAAATCTGACAAAATCGATCTTGCCTGGGGTATACGGATCAGGGCATGATTTCTGCTTCTTGACAAAGTCCCTGCACCACATCTCACACTATGCCCTGACCCTTGAGTGTGGCTTTTCAGGGCAAAAAGCACTGCACTGACTAGTGAAAATTCCTTCCACAAAGTTGCTCCATTTGTGAAAAAGGATGGATTTAACTGAGATACTTATTATTCCTGGGGTTGTGAATTTAACTCACAGGCTATGATTACTTAGAGGTAGATTACTAAGAGGTATTGGAAAATTAGGCCAAAATCTGCCACACACTTAACATTTAGAAGCTGATTGATTCCAGATGGTCTGTCTGGGTTTTCATCAACGTACTTTGGCTTCCTAGGTTTAGGTGTTGAGCTCATCATTTAGAAGCAGCTAGTTATCTATCTCATTCCAACAAAGGGCTGCTCTCAAACTTTCTCAAACATTGCCAACAATGAGGTTCTAAGAGTATTTCATAGGACTTCTCTCCAAATTGGCAGTTGTCATTTTTTTTATCATTCATCACCTATGCAAACATGTGGGTGCTGCTGATTTGCTGTCTTAAAATTCACTTTAGTCTGTACTTCTCAGCTGCCTGGAGTTTCTGGTTTTTATTTGGTTATGTTACAGTAGTGTGTGCTGTATGCCACACTGGATGTTTTGCAGAATGGTACTCTGTAAATATGACAGACAAATAAATGATAAATAATGAATGTGTTTTCAGAATTAAATTTGTAGAACTGAGATATTCATTATAGTTCATAAATCTTTAATTTTCACTAACGGACTTCAAAACCTTTAGTTATAGCAAAGCAAGGAGTCACTTCAGCAACTCCCCTTAGTTTCTTTAATTACAAATTCCCTAAATGGCAGTTAGGGAAGCCAAAGCACAACTGTTAGGGCAATAGTGCCAAAGTTCGTAATACAATTGTGAAGAGAGTTCACGTCTATTGAGATCCTGGGTTCTACTTACTAGTGCCAACATTCTCCAAATATAAGGCGAGCACTCCTATATCTATTTCCTGGTGGGGGAGGATCAGTGCAATTTCCTATTAGATAGTCCCTTCATAACTTGTGTCTTGTGTGCACCTTAAGCAAGTTTGGAGCAGAGCCTGTCTTTCTCACATTCAACTCTATGTGAGCAATATTGGAGAGATAGGTGCTGCTCAAAAACATTAGGAAACCAATGATGCAAAAACTTTGGATCCTTCTGTATCTTAAATATGACTGGCATACTTTATGACCCATTGAGGCAAATACTCCCCACTAGCCATGCACTGAAAGAAAGCAAAGACGAATGGGCCTATTAAATACCTGTATGGTTAGCTCTCTTCCATCTCTATTAATCTTCACATGGTGAAGTTCTTGGTTAGCAAAGTTTCCAGAATCAATAGTGAAAATAAGAGATTGGTCCTTAATCAGCCTGTATCGTACTTGCAAGCTTCCTTAAGAAAGAAAGAAAAAGAAAATACATTTCCATTTTAAAAGGAAATACTAATAAGCAGATGCCAGACAACAATGTCACACAGTATACACATGCACATTCAATTTGACAAATATGTAAAACTCCTCATGGAGGAAAAATGCTCTCTTCATTGGAAAAAGTATCTTTTTCACCAATAGACTCCATTATCACCTGAATCATAGATCTGTCAGTCCTGAAGCTCTGTTGTGGTTTACCAAACATTTCTTTAACACAACGGAATGATACAGTAGTAACATCAGTGATGCTCATAATTCCTTGGACCAGAATACAAACAATGACAACTCTTTATGCTCACCTTTGATACAAGAAGAACATTATAGCCCTGTGAATTCTCCTCCAACTCCTCTCTCTCACTTCAGTGTGGTGTAGTGATTAAGAGCAGCAGACTCTAATCAGGAGATCAGGGTTTGATTCCCCACTCTCCACATGAAGCCTGCTGGGTGACCTTGGGTGAGTCACAGTTCTCTCAGAACTCTCTCAGCCCCACCTAACTCACAAGATGTTTATTGTGGGGAGAGGAAGAAAATGTGAGCCAGATTTCCACCCGAGGGCATGCAGGTCTAGTGTAATTTTGGAATGTTTGCTAATTTTTGCTTTCTGATTTAGCCTAATGAATCAGAGATGGTTAAGGACAACATTTCTGGAGTTGTTTGAGTGAAAAGGTGGCTTTATTCTGCTGTCATGTCAAAAAGACTTGCTTTTAACATATTATTTTGCTTTAAACATCTTAAAAATGAGTCATGGTTTTATGGGGCAAAATGGAAGAAAAAGTGTCTTTGAATATTATAGTGATGTTATTAGCTGTCTGTAAATTCTGAAGTAATTCTTTTTTTTCTAAGAACCCTATAAGATTCATGACATTATAAAATAAAGATTGGAAGACTTAACAGTTCACATATACACACAAAAATATTTTTAAAAACATGGAGGAAATTAAACAATCTTCCACCTTCAATCTAGTGATACATACCCCTGTCCTGTGATGCCCCCCTCCCTTTTCTATGAGGAAAGGAGTTATTGCAAAGCTACTGAAAGTGGACAAAGTGATAGGGTAAATGTTGCTTGACTTGTGAATTTGTCTTGCAGTGAAGTCACCACATTACCACTTGCGACACACTTGTGCTAAGTCTGGGAAGCTAGGTGAAGACTCCCATTCAGGCTGAAGAAAGGGAATAGGTCTTCTAATAAGAGGAGAATTTCCCTACCGAGTCAAACAGGGAGTTAGCTCTAAAGAGTGCTGAGATCCCTGGTCTGGTGTGGTTAGAAACTGTCTTTAGAGACTTTAAGAGTCAGTCAAAAACTCAAGATGAGTACTGGTGTGATTAGAGAAGGGGTCTGGGTACTGGAAAGAGTGTACAATGTATAAATCGGCAAACAATGAGATGGTCACAGTCAGAAGAACTTACAATGTATAAATCAATGTATAAATCAATGTAAAGTTCTTCTGACTGTGACCATCTCATTGTTTGCTACTGGAAAGAGTGTACCAGCCTTCTGGAAGCTAAAAGAATCAATGAATACTCAAAGAAAGTGTACCGGAGTGTTCAGAAAACACTGGAACAAAAGCCTCTCAACATAAAGATTTTAAGTAACTCTGAATAGCTTAAGAAACTCTCACTAGCCTGAAACATAAGAACTAAAGTCTGTGCATGTACTGGTTTTACCTCAGAGTTACTTATACTGAGATACTTCAGAAATTTCAATTCCTGATTTCACCTGACCTTTCCTCTCTGTGTTGAATAAAATATTTTGTTAATTTTGAATTTCAAAACATCTCAAGTGCCATTTTCAGTGGTTTCAGTTAAAGGGTGATCCTGACCCTTCCCTCAGGTTCCTGGGCTAAGACAGCAGTAAAATATCATACTGAGACAGGGTGGAACAGTCAGAGTTCTTCAGGAAAGAAGAAAACAGACTACTAGGACTGCTCAGTCAGAAAGGGACAGAAAAATGGAGGGAAAATCTTGCCTCTGATGGAGGGAAGTAAACAGGGCCATCATACCATTACTCTGAATACAATTCTCCCCAGATATACTCAACCCACACATTTTCAGTATAATCATGGGAACGGGTTCTAACTGATGCAAAACTGACAGAAAAGGAAACAAGCAAATTACCTGCAGTGATACATTAATTAAATTTAGGGTTATCAATTGATGAAATGTTTTTAGGTTGATTAATTATCATGTTTTCAATGAACTAATCAACTTGAGGCAGATTAAAGTTGTTAATCATTTGAATTAATTTCAGTAAATTTCTGCAACAGCAGAATTTTTTTTTTTTTGAGGGATATATACTTTACAATTTACAGTGGACAAAAACTACTAGTCATAGAAGTAAATGACATTGATATTCATCTAGCTCAATATTGTTTACTCTGTTAATAGCTCTCAAGGCAGTGAAAGGTTTCACCCAACACCGAAGTCCTTAAATCTACAATGCCAGAAACTGAACCAGAGATCCTACGCAGAGATTACTTCAATGGGCCTGCACTGGAGTAACTCTATATATGCATGCACTGCCAGTTCACTTGCCTCAGAAATCCTTTATATGTATATTGGGATAGGTTCATTAATTTATACAGCATTATAGTGCCATTTAAATCCTTTAAATAGTTTCTTTGGTGAGTATTTTGTGTGCGTGCTGGGTTTCCCCCCCCCCTTTGTTTCCCATGCACATAAACAAGGAATTGCACCTGCGTACTGAGTTCCCCATGGAGTATGTGGTTATGCACATATTGCTAAGCGGGGCGGGAGGGGAGAAGGCACCAAGTCAGGATAGAATGAGCAGGCCTTCCCAATGGCATGAGAGCAAGCTTGAGCTATCAGGCAAGGGAAAGTCCATTCGTAGTCCATTGGCAAGCATTAGGACTGGACTTTCCCCAGTGTCTTTTAACTCCCCTTCCATGGCAGAGCAGCACACAGTGCTGAAAGTTGCGGGACCTTTCCCAGATGTTGCTGTCGGATTGTGCAGGCATTCACAGCTAAGTCGGATCTAAAGGCACATCTTACCACAGCCTGTTGTTCCTGCAAGCCTGGAAGTCTGGCAACCCCTAGTGGAGCCAGGCCATTTCAAAGAGGTGGCTTGATATAATGTGCCTCTGTGTCCCAGCCCTGATATTCCTTGGAGGTCTCCCTTCTAAATACTTCCCAGGGTCGTCCCTGCTTAGCTTCCGAGATCCTATGAGACTGGGCTTGCTTGGGGTATCTGGGTCAGGGTTAAACTTTCTTAATCAACAACATCTGAAAACAACCTAGTTTCTGCCAGCAAATCTTGCAGATTCTAATTGTTTTAGTTAAATATGTGACAGAAAGAGAAATGCATAAAAAGGGACTCTTTTGTGCATCCTTAAATTTAGATTTTCTGGTTGATTGGAGTTCTATGTCACATTATGCCTCCAATAAGAGTCTGGGTACAATCTATTTTATTTTAATTTCTGTATCATTTCTGTCTCATAACTGTAATTAAGGCAATCACCAAATTATGGTTCTGGGAGCTTTATTACAGTCATGGGTTGCTTTGTCATCCTGGCTTTGTGTATCTGAGCACACATGCAAGACACAAAATGAAGCTTAAGCCAAGTCGCTCTGCCAAGTTCTTAGTCAGCAAATTTCAGAGAAGTACTACCAACTTATTTTGCAGATGTTCTCATAACACATAGAGTTAGGAAGTGCACTGCAAGATCCTCAAACCAGGGTTGAAAAATTGACACTGCATTTCCTAATTGTGGCATCTGACACTATTTGATCTCGGAGTTTTAGTAATAGTGGGGTAAATATTTTACGCAGTTTCACAGTTTCATGAAAGTACACGAAATATTTTCAAAAGGTTTGAAAAATCAGTTTATTCTGCAGTTTAACATTATGACCCAGAGTATTGTTCTTGGAAGATATTATTGGACTATTGAAACACTGTGGGGGGGGAGAGATGTGTTCTTTGAGAGAGCTTTGAAACTTCATTTGGTCTGAATGTAGCTCTTCTTTTCCCAGAAGTACAGTAATGGGCAACTATAACTCTGGTTTCACAGCAGCTGTATCAGTTGTTCATTCATTTCCAGCCTCTCACAAACTGGGATCCATATATTTGGAGGATTGCCTCTTCCCATATCTGCTTAGATCTGCTCAAACTTGGTCCCGGTACTTCGAGTGGGATACTGCGCTGCTGAAGGGAGGCAAATTAGAGCCGGAGCAAAAAGATGTGCGGTAGCGTGATCAGACGGGTCCCCGAGATGCTGCACAGATGCCGAAAGCCGGAGATCACACGGCGATGTGGAAGTGCATCAAAGGGTTTCGCTTTCACATTCTTGCACATGAGCAATCTTACTTTTCTTTGCAAGCTGTGTAAACTTGGAAAAAACACATCTGGTGATGGGACGCATGCACGTGCCGGATGTGCCAGATTAACTCCGCTTCCGCGATCCGATGCTCACCTGTGACCCGCATTTTCTGGTTGCTACTACCCTTTTGCTGGTACTTTTTAAATCCGCTTCTTCGGGCCAACGGTACGGGTTGGTTACAGGTGTGCTACGCTTCCCAGATGTTGCTGTATGATCGCGCCCATTTGATGCGCCCTCAACCCATCTGTTTCACGAGGCAAATCCTCCTGTGTGACCAGGGCCCTTGTCTATTTGAAGTGTCCTCCTTTGAGGAGGTGGGTCAGGTTTCAGTGGCTGTGCCCACTCTATGGAGTGGCTTGCCAGATGAGATGTGAGGGGCATTCAAAATTTGTAAAAGCTGCATGAAGTTGTTCTGTGACCTCGAGACTCGGTTTTGGTTATGGAGATTCAAGTGTTTGTTATTGCAGAACACAGAGAGAGAGAGAGAGCTGGAAACCACTTTGCACAGAGTAGAATTTTAAATAAATGAATAATGATATGACTAAAGGGTACACGATTCAGCAGTCTTCCAGAACAGAAGGTTCTGTGTCTGTTCAGTGCCTGAAAAGAAGACCCTTTGGGGCTCTATTTCTGTCACATAGAGTTCCATGATGGAACCAATGCAGTGTACTGGTTAAAAGACTCAGATCTAGAACTGGGTTCAAACCCCATGAAGCTCTTTGGGGGAATCTGAGCTAGTTATGGCTCAATTTAAATGTAAATTGGATGCTCATCTGGTAAGACCTTGGCAGTTTATCCTAATGTTCTATGGATATGTATCCACTCGCATGTCACACCTTTCTGAACTTCTGTACTTTATTCATGAAACAACCATTTATATACTCTTAGAAATGCTGAATCTAAACAGACTCTCTATACCTGTCAGACCTCCCTTTGTTCATACCTCTGTTTGTTCATCATAAAAGTTGCAACAATTGCTGGGAAAACCACTCTAAAGATCTCCTAGACAAATCCTTCTCCCAAGAGGGATTATAGACCACTCTTCATTCATGGAATAATGCAGCCCCAATATCAATACATTTACCACCCGTGCTGGTGGAAAGTGCTGCCAAGTCATAGCCGACTTATGGAAACCCCTTATGGTTTTCAAGGTGTTGCACCCAAAGGGTGACCTTCTATGTGTGGTTGCCCAGTTCACACACACAGAGTCATAGAATCATAGAATCACAGAGTTGGAAGGGGCCATACAGGCCATCTAGTCTAATTCCCTTGCTCAATGCAGGATCAACCTAGAGCATCCCTGACAAGTGTTTGTCCAGAGATGCTGCTTAAAGACTGCCAGTGAGGGGGAGCTCACCACCTCCCTAGGCAGCTGATTCCACTGTTGAACAATTCTTACTGTAAAAAAGTTTTCCCTAATATCCAGCTGGTACCTTCCCACCCTTAATTTAAACCCATTATTGCGAGTCCTGACCTCTGCTGCCAATGGGAACAGCTCCCTGCCCTCTATGTGACAGCCCTTCAAATACTTTATAAAGTACTGGATTTGAGACACATTGTAGTGAAATCAGTTCATAAGGTTTATTTGAAAGCACGAACTAAAGACAAAAATAGCTGGTCCAAAGACCGGCTTAAATCC
This sequence comes from Gekko gecko, assembly GCA_029375565.1. NCBI lineage: Eukaryota > Metazoa > Chordata > Lepidosauria > Squamata > Gekkonidae > Gekko > Gekko gecko. Next base: position 77,182,197 of record JAPDNY010000003.1, on the reverse strand, counting down.
CCCAATAAAACCACACCCTTCTCTCAGCGATAGGCCTGTTATTATACACCAAATCCCATAGGTCCCTTCCCGAATCTGAACTGCCCTATTGGTCCATTCTAGGATCCATGCCCAGCATTGTTCTCTGATGTAAAGCTACATCCATTCGCACGGCCACATGTAAACCCCGACCGTGTACGTGGTCTATGTTAGTATACAACATACTTAAAGAGAGCAATCATGTCACCCTCTTCTCCAGACTGAACATTCCCAGCTCCCTCAGCCTTTCCTCATAGGTCTTGGTCTCCAGGCCCCCAGTCATCCTCTTCACTCTCCTCTGCACCTGCTCCATTCTGTCCATATCCTTTTTGAAGTAACGCTTCCAGAACTGCACACAGTACTCCAGGTGTGGCCTGACCAATGCAGTGTACAGCAGGATTGTGACATCTTGTGATTTGGATGTTAAGCCTCTGTATTTTTTAAATTATTTGTTAAGATTTTTATTAAATATTGTGAAGGGAAAGGGATGGGAGATAGGGAATAGGAAAGGGATACAAAGGGGGGGAAGGGTTCAGGGGAAAAAATACTGCTTACAATTACTTCTAAAAACACTATTGCATTACATTAATAATTCTATTTATACTATCACTGCTCTGATCACTTAAGCCCATACATTTTGATATCTGCAAGAAACCAAATTATTGTCTTTACATTATAAAAGCATTCTAGAACTTATTTTAAAAATTATCCCATCTAATTCCCTTTTTAATATATTTTAATAAAAAAGTCCAGTTATTTAAACATATTTAAATTATATAAATTTCATATCTATGGATTCTCATATTCATATCTCTTATAACCTCTTAATCATCTACTACAAAACTAACCCTTACTCATACAATTATGGATCCTTAATGTCCTACTGCTCATAAAGAGCCATTCTATAACCAAAACATTCTAAAAGTTATTATACTAATCACAAAAAGGAAACATATCTAATTCTCATTTTACTAAATTCAACTTCCCATTTCTTACAAAAATTTTCTTACAGGTACTAATAATGTTTAGGATTTTCTGAAATAACACATACAAATGCCTTATAACAAATATTTATTTGACATTTAATTTAATTTCAATTCTAATTCAATTTATCTTCTTAGTTTTCATTAACCATCCTTTACTCTGCTACAACCATACTAAATTCCATACAACTGTTATTAATATTTGTTCTTGAATCACATTACAAGATTTTGAGCTTTTCGGTAATTACAAATAAAAAGTACCTTGCAACACTTATTTATTTTAACATTTAATTTTAGTCACAACTTCTCTTTAATTTTACATCCTTAAATCTCATTATATCTCCTTAAATTCCCTTTTAAATATCACTTGCCCTGCTGTAGCAATTCTACCTTAAGAAGTTCTCCCCCTCTTTTTCTCCTTCTTGAATTCCCAATGTTTTATCTTCTGTAATTGTGGGTTGTTCCTGTAGTATTGCAGTGTGGGGGTAGAACTCTCTCCTTGTTTACTTGCTGAATCCAAAAAAAAAGTATTAGTCATGCTTAAAATTATCTTCTGTTCCTCCATCTTGGTATCTTGTGGTTCTTTCACTTCAGTCAGGCATGCAGCTATTTTCCCAATTTTCACTTTAAACAGTTTAATCTCTGATATTTCCACCTCTTCCAATCTCAGTTCCTCTCTTGGGTCTTGTGCTTCATCTAATAGTTGTTTTGGTAAACTTTCTACTTAATGAAATTTACAAGAAAGCTCCTGGACATGGTCCTCTAAAAGGCATAAATTGTGCTGTATTGGAAGTATAGCCGTGTTAAAAATGTCCTTTAATGTTTCCATTATCGCTTGAAGGGTAGCCATTTTTCCCATGAAGTAACTCTAATATTCATTAAATCTTCTTCCAGCAATAATTTAATTTCACTATAGTCCAAATAAATTCATTATAGAGTCATGGTCAGCTTTTAATCATATTAATAATATCCAATCCACTTTTCAATTTGCAATCAGTTAGATCAATAAGGGACAGCACAGTCAAAGACCTAAGAATTGTAGTCCCTTTTAAATGTTAATTCCTTTAGTTTAAGAGCCACTTTCAGAAGGGGAGGGGGACAGTTCATCCTCTCCCTATTATCTTTCTAATCCTTTTTACAATCTGGTTAACTCCTTCACCTATATTTCAGCAGGCATTTCATGAAAACAAAAGAGAACTTACTTGCAGAATATCTTCTTATAGTTTACGAAGAAGGTCACTTAATGTAGAAGAACACTTAGTTTCAGTTCTTAAAAGTCTGGTAGTCAAAACTTAGTGCCAAAATGTTGATCAGCTGAGGCTTCAGGGCAAACAGGAGACTCCAAATCAAAGCCGCTGCCAAGATCTGGCTCCCTGTCATGCCCCCTGCTTCAGGTATCCCTCTCCTGACATACCCCTAGGAGTCTGGAAAGCCCAGACTCTCCCAATCCATGAAATTCAGGTGGCCACTGGAGCAGAGCTCCATGTCTCCCCCTGATCTCATTGCACTGAAACTGGAACTCCGATGTTATGCCTCTGTTGATACAGCCAAAGACTGCATTAGCCTTTTTTGTTGCTGCATCACACTGGCTGCTCATATTTAACTTTTGGTCCACCCGCACCCCTAGATCTTGTTCACACACACTGCTACTCAGAAGTGTATCCCCCATCCAGTATTCATGGTCCCCATTTTTGTTACCTGGATGTAGAACTCAACACTTATCCTTGCTAAATTGCATCTTGTTCACATCAACCCACTTTTCCAGTGTGTTCAGATCTCATTGAATCCTATCTTTTTTTGCTGTCCCCCCCCCACTTCCTTTGATCGGGATACCACTACTGTTAACTTTAGAGGAGGAACCAGAGTATGTTTGACATTGAAGTGGTAAACTGTCTCCAAAGATGGAATTGACTCCCATTTTATTGTGATTTTACTACAGAGCTTGTTATGAGGACTTAATCTGTAAGAAGTTGCAACCTTCCTTTTAAGAATTGTTAGCCTATCTTGGCACTTGAGTCTTTTATTGCTGATTGCTCATACACTGGAGGATTTTCTGCAGTGCATGCATCCTGAGAGTTTAAATGTTTTTACCCAATTAAATGAAACTTTTTTTTTCTTTTGGCTGCATGTGGAGAATTTTATTTCTACTGCTGAGATGTGAATTTACCTGCTGAAGCAAACCCCAAGGTCAGTTAGACCTGGTAGAAACCCTTGTACCTTCTTCCACCATTTGATGAAGGAAGTTGTCATCCAGACAGGTCAGGGACGTGCATAACTGTAGACCCTCTGCCGAGTTTGTCTCCCAGCACACATCAAGGAAGTTGAAGTCACCCATAACTACCAGGTCATGCTGTTTAGATACCCTGTCAAGCGGTTCAAGGAGTTCACATTGTTTTAGGTGTATTATCCAATTGTTGTTCACCTCCCCAAGCCCATTTGAGAAGGGCGGTATATAAATCTAAATAAATAAATAAATAAAAGGAGGGCAGCATCCACCTCCTCATCCTGGTCAGGAGATCTGTAGCAAAGTCCAACCAGAATACTGTTTGCCCTTCCTTCCCATCCTCACCCAGATACTTTCCACTGTGCTGTCACCCTCCTCCTCCTCTGGTATTTCCTGACAAACAAACCCTCTCCTGACATACAGTGCCAGTCACATACTCACACAGTATACAGTACCAGTCTCCTCACATACAGCACCAGTCAGGATCAACTGAAGAACAAATAGCTTTTTATTGCAATGAAAAGGGGAGCAGCCCCTCCAGGTAAATCAACTGTTCCAGAGGTAAAGAACAAGTTTTATATAGAATGTAACAAATTGTATTTCTAATGACATATAAGCTGAGATTGTGATTTGGCACATCCTGGTTGGTTTGAAAGTTGCAATGCAGTTGGAAAATCAAATGTGCCTGTGCTAATTACTTAGTTGCTTAGCTAGGTGTTAATCTGCAGCTGTGTGAAGCTGAGGCCTATGCAACTACCTACATGCTCAGCTCCTGATGTTTGCCCTAATATGATGTTCCTGTCTCATGGACAGCTACTTTTCTGGCTTGTGGACAACTCATGCAATGCTGCACTTCCGTGTCATGTTTTCTACTTATGCTGGAATTCAGCATATGCCCATATCAGTGCTCTCATTCAGCGGCGGTTTGCTATTGCCTCCCTCTGTGTAGCATCCCTGGACTTTCCTGGTGGCCTTACATCCAAGTACTAACCAGGGTCGATCCTCCTTCGCTTCTGAGATCTGACAAGATCAGGCTAGCCTAGGACATTCAGGTCAGGACAACTTCCATATAAATCCAAAATTTATGATGCAGGGGTTAAACTATTAGGTGAAACTGGCAAAAAAAAAATTAAGCATTTAGGATTATTCCAAACAAGTCAAGGTGGTTTACAAATAGTTTTTTAGCCTCTTATTTTAGAAAAGCCAGTGTGAACCAATGAGATGTAGTGGTAAGAATGTCACACTAGGATCTGGGAGACCCAGGTTTGAATCTCCAGTCTGTCATGGAAGTTTGCTGGATGACCTTGACCCAGTCTCACACTCTCAGTTTAACCTAGTTCATAGAGTTGTTGTGAAGATAAAATGGAGGAGAAGAGAACCATGTAAACTGCTTTGGATCCCCATTAGGAAGAAAGGTGGGGTATAAATGAAGTGAATAAAATAAAATAAAGGGGCAATTTTAACAGCATTGCCTTCAAATGCAATTTGGTAACAGTCTACAGGTCAACCATGCCAAGGCATATAATACCACTTTTTGACGGGAGTGCCCGTCTGATACATCTACCATAATAGTGACAAACAGACTTTAAGTCGACACCTGACATTCATTTTTAGTCACACCTACAGTTTGGAAATACAATGACTGTTTGAAGTACCACATGGAAAGTACTGAATTACGGAAAAGTACTGAATTATCGTTCTTCTAGCACAGGATCCATGATCAGCGCCCTGAGCATTTTCCTAAGCTTCCAGAAGAGGAGAGGAATGACTGTTTGTCTATTTTCCTGGCATACAAAATAGCCAGCAGGATGGCTGAAGAATAGCTCTAGTGGCAAGCTACAACATCCAACAGCAATAACAGGAGTCCATGGCTAAATCTATATTCTGAACCAGTGGTTGATGATGGGCACAGAAGTTCAGATGCATGTAATAGAAGGCACCTAGGATTATTCCAAACAAGTCAAAAGGCATCTATGCAGATCCAATATCTCAGCTGAATTTGATTAGCGTGTGCAGAATATTTGTTTCTGTTCCAGCTGGGAGGGCCCCCTTAACCAATACAGAAACAAATGTCTTGCATGTGCCTCTCAAGAAAAGCCCATGGAAATGAATGAGTGCTCCACTTTCACTAGAAAGCCAAAAAAAGTGGGTAGAAGTACTTGACAGGCCATCTATGCACTACAATGCGTGATACTCAAGTCTTTTGCTGGATTATTAGAGTGACCACCCTCTGTCATCACATCACTTCATAAGTGTGAGCAAGACTTAAGAAGGAGAAAAATAAAGTAATTAGAGGTGTTGATTGAAGAGGGACAGAAAACATTTGTGAGGTGATTAATAATGCTGTGTACTCCTTATGTGCTATTAAAAATTGCACAAAGAGCTTTTTGCTATGATTTATTGGGGACAGAAGGAGGAGAGAGTTGTTGCGTTAGCTCTCAATCATGTCCTGCTGGATATGGCCAGTTATTATCAGTGCCATTCAGCATGAACCATGCGCTCTGCAAATTGCCAAGCCCTGGTGCTACAGTGGTGCTCTCCTTTATCATCTGGCTATTTTAAAATGAACTACCTCTTTCCCTGGGAACAGCTTGCTGGGAAACATGCTTTTTAATTAGCTGCCCATTCCCTAGTGACTCCTGATGTATAAATTTACTCTTCAGATAGAGTAGTGGGTACCATTATAGAATAATGGAGACTGTCTTCTGGGACTGTTAAGTGTTGGTGGAATTTACTCAGAAATGGCATTGCCTATTTTCTTTCATGGGTGCAGAGAAAGATTTTTTTTTTTTTTAATCAGGACTGATTCATTTACCTCATTGCAGAGGAGAACATGGATGGAAAATGGACAGTTTTTCACTTACCATGAATTTTCCCTCTGTTGCCCTGGAAGGAGTTTGTAACACTCTTATGGTATAAGCCTATTGCCATTTTAATAATCATAATTCCCCACAGTTATTAATAACAAAAGTCAATTTGGCTAATAGATTAGTGGTGGAGAACCCTTCATGTCTGAAGACACACGAGTCGACATGTGTGTTTCTCAGCCGGGCAGATGTGGGAGGAAAACCTTTTCCAGTATCACCAGTTCTAAACGTGTATGATCGGTTTCTGTCTGCGTGAATGGCTCTAGAGAGCAATTTATCATGGGTGGCTTGCCCCTTTCTCTCCTTCAGTTGGATTTAGCTAGCCGCTCCAGGTCAATTGCAAGGAGCAAGCCGTTACAACTGATTGGTACCTGAATGCAAGGGGCCATTTCTGCAAAGTCCTATGGCCATTCCCGGGCCATCTCTCACACTATCTTGTGGGTGGGATCCAAAGAGTGCAGTGTAGAGTGTTAGTCTTTCCTCCCCTGTACCACATTCTCCACACCACACAAACATCCAAAACACTCACAAAGCATGTCAGCACTTAGGGGTGGAACCAAAGCTCAGCAAGTTGGTCACAAAAGGGGAGTGATAACTCAAAAATCTGGTGAGGCTGCCAGCACCTTTGTTTGTTTGTTTTTCTGGGATGAGCCTAGCTGTCACAATACAGAAGGCTGCGTGCCGAGTAGGGTTAGGAGGTTATTCCCGAGAATTTAGGAAAAAGGCTAATCCTGTTCTCAAAACCCCAAATAAATAGGCTGAGTGCCACATAGGGTTGTGAAGTTACCCCTGAAACTGAGGAGAGAGGTCCATCCCTGTCTCAAAACCCAATAAAAGTTGTAGGGGGAAAGGTTGCAGAGTGTTGCAGTTTGCCTGAACCTCCCCAGAACTGAGGCTCTTTCAGAAACAGTGCATTAGGCTAGAGAACCTTTCCAGTTAGTCATTAGAGTACTCGCTGGTCTGACCATCCAAGTTTTAGTATACTTGGACCCCAAATTCACTTAAGAAAATGTACCGCAAAAAGGAATCTATTCCTCGGCTAGAGAGATGGTTAGTTAAAAAAAGGATCATGCCCCTGGCAGGAGGAATCATTTAAAGGACTGGATCCCCTTCAAATTGTTGGGGACACCTTCCAAGGCTACTGTGAAAAGGAAAAGCCGAGCTCCGCCAGTAAGGAGAGGTTTGGAGCGTGGGCTCTATTCATAGCCCTTCAAGACAGCAGGTCACCTTGGATGATAATGAAATTCATATGTCTGAGATGGAGGTTGAGATTAAAAAACTAAAGACTCAAATTGAGAATCAAAACCTTAAACACAAGCAAGTAGTCCAAAATTTAAAACTGGCTCATGAAGAAGGAATGCAATATCTGAGGTCAAATTATGAGGAAGACATATTACATTCAAAACAAGAATTTGAGGATGAATCTCAGAGATTAAAAACTGAACGGCTAAACTTAATCCTGGAAAAAACAAGGTTTAGCCACCACTGTCCAAGAGGCTAAATTCCAAGCTGGAGCAGCTATTGAAAGAGCTGAGGCAGCTGAAGCAGAATTAGAGCAGGTCAAGGAGCAACTCTCCGCTGCTAGCAAGGCTGCAAAGTATCTAGCAGATCAGAATCAAGTTAAAAGGGAGCAGGCTAACCACGATGCCTGCCAGAGACTAATCACGTCTCTCAGGGAACAGCTAGAACTGCAGAAGGCGGTCATTTTCACCTTCCATCCAGGCGCGGTGATAGAATCTTCCCCCAGCAGCCCTGAAACCACAGCCCATAGTCCTTCCTGTAATCAGGATTGGGATTCCCCTCACCCACTGAATCCAGTTAATGCTAAAGAAATAGAGATCAGGTCCAGAGGGAAAACAACCACCCACTTTGTTGTTGAAACCAGAATGTGGAAACCTGATGAGCTTAACGCTATTGCAGAACAAGTGGATCCTTTTTGCAAGGAGTTAGCAGTTCAGTGGCTCACTAACATGGCCGCCACCTATGGCGGCATCAATGGCAAGGACCTCACCATGTTAGCTAGGCACTGTGGCTCAGACCTGGCTATCATCAGCTCGGCCACTGCCAGCCTAAACTTCAATGCCCTCCAGAAATATGACTGGATGAGGGAAATCCTTACATTCAAGGGTGGAGACTTTCCAATTTCCCGGGGTGGGGGGTGGGGCTGGGCCAGAGGCATCGCTATACTAGGTCCTTAAAAGAACTGAGACCCAGTGACATCATAGGGAAGAGGCAGTAACATCACAGGCCATTGTCACTATTTATGGAGGCAGAGCCATGTGGGGTTTAGGAAGGGGCTCCCCTGAAATTTAGGGGGGCCCTGGGAACCCTTGGGATCCCCCTTAGCCATGCTCCTGGGCTGGGCTAAACCCTGGAAAAGGTGGGAGTTGGTCAGTGGTTATAGTGGTATCTCAGTGGTCCCCTGCTGTGTCCTTTATTTAAATTCACTTTTAGAACAGTCATTTTAAGTTCTGTAAATATACATACCATGTGCATAAGACAAACAAATGGTCACAAAGTCAAAAGTAAGAAGGGCAACACAGGAATCTTGTTTCTGCCTTATTCATAAGGATGACTTTGTGCTGAAATTTACTAACTTATGGCATCACAGATGCCTTCGTTTGGTAAGTGCATGGCTGAAGTCTCTGAGTCAGAATACTGAACAGTTGCTGTGCGCTCAATTTCTGAGCAATGTACAGAGTTCAGAGTCATTCCACTTTGCAACCTGCCATTCCAGTTCCAGAGCACTGAGTCTATTCCCAGGGGCTGTCCTGTCATTCCACTCTGTGAATGGTCATTCCAGTCCCAGAGCACAGAGTCTATTCCTAGGGATGGTAATTCCACTCTGGGGACTGTCATTCCAGTCCCAGAGTAGCCTATCTGGGACCAAAGATCTTAATGAAAAAACCATTCCACATTTTCTTTGCAACTTTTTTCTATGCTGCAATGTATTTCAGTGGAGCCTATGCAAGTCAATTGGCATTCCTGGCTCCCATGATCTCCAATGGGCCTTCAAGCCTCTCCCATTGTTTCCAATGGGCAATTCTGTCATTCCTTTTATTCATCCCAGTTAGTTGTCCCTTTGAAACTGTACCACACCATTTTAAGTAACAGCAAAATGAAGAGCATGAACGTATATAGAGCGCACATTTCTTGTCAATGTTCTTTCTGGGCTGCACACAGGACAAAAGGAAATTTTAGAAGGCCGCTGATCTGCATGCCCCCCCCAATCTCACACAGCAGAACCAATTTCCAATTTCAGCACTGGAGCTAGGGATGCCAGCCTCCAGGTGGGACCCAGGGATCCCCTGGAATTACATCTCCTTTCCAGACTATAAAGATCAGTTTCCTTGGAGGGAATGGATTTTCTGGAGGGTGGACTCTATCGCACTGTACCCCACTGAGGCCCCTGTCCTGCCAAGGCTCCATCCCCAAATCAGAAAGAAAGAAAGAAAGAAAGAAAGAAAGAAAGAAAGAAAGAAAGAAAGAAAGAAAGAAAGAAAGAAAGAAAGAAAGAAAGAAAGAAAGAGAGAGAGAGAGAGAGAGAGAGAGAGAGAGAGAGAGAGAGAGAGAGAGAGAGAGAGAGAGAAAGAGAAAGAGAAGAGAGAGAGGGGGAGAGGGGGAGAGGGGGAGAGGGAGGAAGGGGGATGGAAATAAAGCAACTAGATGTGGAGAGAGGAGGGGGGGAAGGAAGGGAGGAAAAGGAGGGAGGGAGGAAAAGCAAATAGATGGGGGAGGGAGAGGAAGAAAGGAAGGAAGGAAGGAAGGTCAGGTTGGAATGTGGGGGGCAAGCAGCTCTCTTGCTTCCAGCTCTCACACACCTCAACAGAAAGAGAAAGAAAAGGGAAAAAGACAGAAAGAGAGAGAGAAAGGCCCCCTGCCACGTGCTGACTTCAGGAGAAAGCGAACCCTAGGATCTTCTGTGCTGCTGCAACAACGTGCTCCTTGTGGCACAGAAAGTGAGCCACTCACTGCTGACAGCACTGGCAACCAGAGGCCACAGAGGAGTGCTGGTCAGCCGCATCACCAGACTAAGGCTCCCTGACCTCCCCCACCTCCATTCTTGCTCACCTCACATCTCCTCCCCAACCTCCGTCCTTTCCACCAACTGGCATGCAGGTGCATTCTGATCCCGGCTGTGCTACCTCCCACTCCAGGACCTTAAGGATGGCTGGATGCAGCAGCATCAGTGAGTAGGCAGCTTGGGTTTTGGCAGTGACAGCAGCAGCTCTGAAGTCACTCCACTCTGCTGAAAGATGGGCGGCCACTTTATAGTTACTGCAGGCGGGGGGGGGACCCCTAGCCCTGTGCTGAGAGGGAAACTGGTGCACTGGCTCCCTGGGGGGCTCATTCATCCCTAGAAAATTTCAGGGATAGCCTTAGACCCTGAGCCCCCCCGAAGATTACGCCTATGTGTGAGATTGGTTAGGCGGGCAGACTGTGATGGGTGAGAGTGGCAAGCTTCCATGGCCTCATCTACTCCAGGTCCTCGTCTGGCTCTCTAACTACTACAGCACATTGGTTCTTTATCCTTAGACACTGTACTGTTTAAAACAAGCTTTCCTAGCGTAACCTGGAATATTATCCATCTCTTAAAGTTCTGATTTTTTTTTAAAAAAAGTGTGAAATGTATTCCAATGGACCTTTTTATATTCTAGATTTGCATTCTGAACATTTACAAATCTGAGTCTGAACATGTTGGGAAAATATAAATTTCCTAGCATCTCAGGCTGAATAACCTTGATCAATTAACTTGGAGGAGGGATGGTGTTTGGGGCTGACTTAGGGCAACCCTGCAGGGTTTTCAGGGCAAAAGAAAAACAGAGACGGTTTGCCGTTGCCTGCCACTGCATAGCAACCCTGGACTTCCCTGGTGGTCTCCCATACAAATACTAACCAGGACTGGCTCTGCTTAACTTCTGAGATCAGATGAGATCGGGCTACCTTGGTCAGGGCATGGAGGAGGAGTTGTTGTTGTTCAGTCGCACAGTCGAGTCCGACTCTTCGCGACCCCACGGACCAGATCACGCCAGGCCCTCCTGTCTTCCGCTGTCCGCTGAAGTTTGCTCAATTTCATGTTCATTGCATTGATGACAGTGTCTAACCATCTCATCCTTTGTCTGTCCCCTTCTTCTTTGACCTTCAATCTTTCCCAGCATCAGGGCCTTCTCCAGTGAGGGCTCCCTTCTCATTTGGTGGCCAAAGTATTTGAGCTACCAAATACCAAAGTTACCCCTAATATAATGGGAGCCACTGTAGTGTAGTGGCCAGAGTGCTGGATTAGGATCTTGATGGGCCAGATTCGAATTCCCACTCTTCCATGGAAGCTTGCTGGGTGACCTTGGGCCACTCATACACGCTCAGCCTAACTTCCCACACAAGGTTGTGGCAAGGATAAAACTGAGGAATGGAAGCTGTTTAGAGTTCCTGTTTTTTTGGGGGGGAGTGGGGTATGGCCACAGTAAGTAAATAATATAAATATATGGTATCCGTTCCATCGAGAACATAATGAGGAGAACTATAAAATGGTCCATATGCAGGCTGTCCTTCTCCCACACTTTCAAATAAAACATTTCTGCGTTATGCAATGCATAAAAATGGAGTACTTCAAAGACGTGCTATATAGCACTTTGTAATACCGGCCAAAGGCCGCTCTTTGGTAACATGAAGACAAATGACCTGCCATATCCAATCTACTGCATGGGGTACATATGTGTGTGAGGGGGAGGAACAGTCCAGTTTCTGACTGTCCTCAGCAGCCCACAGCTAATAAAGCAACAGAGAGACCAAGCTGGAGCTGAGTTAACCGGGTTTTATCCCAGATGGCATACGTGCGTGGTGCTGAGCTGCCAGGATGCAGTGTGCAGATTAGTTTCAAAGTGCTTGCACTGCCTTCTTCTCTCTCTATAAGCCAATGTCTTGGCTACTGAGTTTGGGTCTCTCTGGTGCATCCGCTGGTGCATCACTAACCTGCAGAGATCTAAATGAGGGGAAATATCCATGAATTCAGCTAACAAAGACGGCAGCTTTAAGCTGCATATCAACTGGGAAACAGATAACATATTTGCCAAGCAAGGTCCTTTGGCTGAGTGTTGGCAGATGTGACTGCCCTTGCCATATGTGACTTGAATACTCAGTTCAAAACGAGAGATGCCCCAGAAGTTTGATGCATGGTTTCTCTGGGCCTGGATCGGCACGTTTTTCACAGCTTCACACTTAAATCCACAGCTGCTTTCAAAGTTAGCAGCAGCAATGGAAGATCGTTATAACGCATAATGAAATAAACATGGTTCATTCCTATCCAGACCCCTGCACACAAAAGGCCAGATCCAGGCATGACATTCCTGGCTGCTTGGTTGTGGGATTTTAGGGTTAAATTAGACAAGGTGATGGGAGTTCCAACAGCAGTGGTGCAGAGGCCTCTTTTTTTGGATCGGGGCCGTGACAAAGGAAGATTTAACACTTTCTCACTTTGCACGTTTTTACTGACCTGAAACAGACCTGTAGACCTGCTATTAGCCCTCTTTGGGCAAAACTACAAGCACTCTATATGTTGCCTGCAATTTTGAACCAAACAAATGAGATGAAAGGCAGTTCTAAAAGACAGTCTGAGGTCAGTAAAATGGTGCAAGGAGACAGGGTTAAATCTCACCTCCCATAACACAGTCCAGCTAAAAGACAGGGCCCACAAAGCTACTGTTTATAAAAGGGTGCTTTTTTTTGGGGGGGGGGCATTCTAAACATGGAATTCCCACCTTCTCACAGGGGTGGATTGGTCAATTACTATATTGGGGAACATCCCATTGGGCTGCTGCCCTAAGCCCAGGCCACCTCCACACTGGGGTCTTTAAAGAGAAGTAACAATTCCACTATCAATAGGATGAGGCTAGAAGCCACTGTGCCTATTCTCCTCCTCACCCAGTCCAGTGAACAGGAACATAGGCACAGAAGTGCTTGGCTTTGCCCTTTGCTGGCTGTGCCTGTATTCTGCCTTGTTGTCCCCACCACAACTGTGAAGAGGAGCATGGGAACACTGGCACCGGGTTTTGCCCTTTGCCAGAAGCCCCCATAGTTCTCCTTGCTGATCCCACCACACCCACTCCAGCAATAAGGAGCACAGGTGTAGCAGTGCCTGGCTTTTCCTTATCCTGACGTGGAGCAGATGGTAAGGAGGAGCCTGGGCACAACAGTACCTGGCCTTATCCTACTGGTAGAGGTTTGGTGCAGTCAGTGAATAATATTGCCCCTAGTCCTCTTCATCAGCCCCACCATGTCCAGGCTGGTGAGGAAGAAGACAGCAGTGCCTAGCTTCACACTGTGCCAGCTGGGGCATAATATGTATAGACAAAAAGAAGCATGGCAATGCACATCTTTGACTTGCTAACTCATGTGAGGTATGGCTGGCAAGGAGGGCTATTTTGGGGCAGGAACGCACAGGAATGGAGTTCCGGCTGGCTTCAGAGTTGGCCACACCTACTACAGCCTAAACCTCTGTGTGTGTGGCTATAGAGGGGAGGCCTGGAGAGTGACATCCCCCAGTGACTTTGAGGCAGATGGGCCAGGGGGGGCCCTGGAAGGATCGGGGAGGCATTTATATGCCACCCTGTGCCTTCTGTGGCCTGCCCAAGGGCCAGCTTGCCTGAGTTCCCCGCAGCCGCGAGGCACCTGGCCAAGCCAAGGGAAGGCATGGGTGTGGCCTAATATGCTAATGAGCTGTAATTTCAGGGGTGTGGCCTAATATGCTAACGAGTTTCTGCTGTTGGGTGAGGCCTATTATGCCAATGAGTTCCTGCTTGGCTTTTTCTACAAAAAAAGCCCTGCTGGCAAGACAGAGAACATTGGCACCTCCTTTCTGTTTCACTGATTCTGACTGTTTGTGAGGCCAGGATATATAGCAACTGAGGGGGCATGGCCCTTTTCCAGGGCTATTTCTCCCCCCTTCCAACCTGCCCTGTCCTCTCATGTAGCTTGACTCTAGAATGCCAACAAAACATAGCAACTGATCAGCTTTTTAAATGAATGAAATAGTCAGCTGTTGTTTAACTCATCAAAACTTGTAGCTCCATGACACATCACAAGCTTCTGCAACTATCCCATAGGAACTCATAATTAGGGTTGCCAGGTCTTACTTGGCTGTCAGGGGCAGGGCTCACCCACCGGCCAGCTGGCTGCCGGTGGATTGTGTCCCCCAAGAGCTGGGGAAACCCTGCCCCCATTGGAGGAATGGCAACCCTACTCGTAATACCTTTCATTATCACCTTTACCACTGCTGTAGACATTATTATTCGTAGTTCACTTTGTGAACAGCAAGTATAAATGAGAAGCATGAGGAAGAAACAGAACATCAGAAAGCTGTTTTTAAATTAAATAACTTCAACTTCTATGAGACTAACAAAAAATGGTGCAGAGATAAAATGGATGAAGTCATGAGGAAATGACAGACATTTAGGGATGAAATGTTGACGATGCAGCTTCTACCATGATACTGCCATTAAGAGTGACTTCAAAATAGCTTTGAAGACAAGTTGAATTGAATATCTGCAGCATAGGCTAAATATACTAGATTTTACAGATTCAAATGACCCAGTTACTAATAAAAAGGCCTTACACGACATCTGCAAGCTTCTCAAACAAAATTCTCAAGAATGGTTAACCAAAAAAAGGCAAAACCTCAACTGCTTTCAGTACAAAAATACTACAAAACAATATACTTCATAGTAAATATATTTGTATACTAGTCCCATGATCAACAAGTGGTTGAGAATTCGAATCCAAACTCCATACTAGTCTCACTGATGCAGTTGAGAGACTTCTCCAAGGTTTCTTCAGAGATGGGCAGAACTATGTCTGTTTTGCCATTATTATTTTTTAGCCCTTGTACTATGAATACAATCAGAGCTGAATATTTCTGGAGTGGTTCCTGAATGTACAAAGGGTGGTGGAAGCCACAGGGGAGGAAAGATGTTAATCACCCAAAGAGTGATTAACATATGGAATTCACTGCCAAAGGAGGTGGTGGCAGCTACAAGCATGGACAGTTTCAAGAGGGAATTAGATAAACATATGGAGCAGAAGTCCATCAGTGGCTATTAGCCACAGGGTATAGATGGGAACTCTCAGTCTGGGGCAGGTGATGCACTCTATTCTTGGTGCTGGAGGGGGCAGCAGTGGGAGGGCTTCTAGTGTCCTGGCCTCACTGCTGGATCTCCTGATGGCACCTGGTATATTTTGGCCGCTGTGTGACAGAGTGTTGGACTAGATGGGCCATTGGCCTGATTCACCATTGGCTTCTCTTATGTTCTTATGTTCTTAAAGTATACCTTTGTGTATTGGAGGGGATATGATAAACACATGCACAGATATTGTTTGAAGAGTCTATGATATTTAATAGCTCCACAGACTTCTTGTAGATACCTGATGTCATGGGGTGGCACCAGGAAAACTATTTTTGGTACTGGTGGCTAAGTGAGCCGAATTTGAAAATATGAAGCAAACCATGAAAGGTAGCTACAGAGGGCCAAATGATGCGTTATGTTTTCTGACAAGTTGGAACCAGGCTCCTAACAATGCTTCTCAAAAGACGGGGCTATTACCTCCCAAATATGGCCATTTTTGTGTGGGAAAATGGTGAGCAGGGCAGGGGGACACGGGAGCCCCTCCTCCCCACCCATTCTCATCCCAAGCTCACTCAGGCTCCTGGGGACTTTTAAAACACCTTTTCCCCTTCAGGTGCTGTGTGACTGCAGGGAAAGCAGGCGAGCTCAGACTGCCAAAAAAGTAATGTGTAGTTTGGCCCTTAGTAATGTGATGATTGGTCAAAGAATTTAAAACTGGGGGGGGGGACGACCCTTGTGAACTCACTCCCTTACATAGTCCAGCTGAATGCTGTGCATTTGGATAGTTCACCAACCATCCTGTCCTGCAGAGATATGGCTGTCGGCTGAATAGATTATAGGAAAATAATACCACACTGAGTGAAAATCGCAGCTCTGTTCAACTGCAGCAATATGATTATTCATGAAATGACATGTAGATACGGCAACGAATGCAAACTCCAGGGCTGGGAAATAAAACCAATCAAATAGCTAACCGCAGCTATACTCTTAAGAGCTAAGCAACTACCACTCACTTGAATTCAGTATTGGGCTCTCAGGCACTTTTAACTGAAATGCAGTGTCACAGTTCCTTCAGCAGTTTACCCATACTTACCATTTTTGGAGAGAATCACAGCCAAATAGTCACGCGCGGAGGAGTTGATGTAAAAGAGCAGGCTGGGCGCATGTGCTGTCAGGAACGTAAAGGCGACGTTTTCCTTGGCCAAAGAGGCATCTGCATAAATGGCAGAGGACAAGGAGCTTGCATTTTTGGTCACAGGATAAGGCTCCTGAAAATTATAAGCAATGGATGTGCCAGCTTCAAAAACTGCAGAGACCTCTAAAATTCAAAGAAAGAGCAAGAGGTGTCATGGAAAGGAACAGGCAGGTGTTTTTTTTTTAGAAAACAAAGACAAAATCTTTGTGGTTAGCAGTAATAACAATGCACAGATTTGGGAAGTCTGAAATACAATCACTGATCAAAATGTCTCACCCAGCTTCAAAATCGGGGGCTGGCCTCCTGTTACTTCATGTCCTGACCCTGAGCTCTCCTTCTTTTTCTCGCCCCCTTTTCTTCTCACATCCCCCCCCCCCGCCAGTTGGTGAGACACTGAAACTGATGGCGGCATCTCTTTCTCTGTCTCTTTCTCTCTTTGAATCTTTCCTTCTGTCCCTCCATTCAGGCGCTTACAGCACTGCAAAAGCTGCATCCTGGGTGCGAGGACTCCTGGAAATCCTAATCCTCAAGGACTCAATCATGAGTTCAACGTACTAATTGGAGTCAGGATCCCTAGAAGGGTACTTCTTTCCTTGTGTGAAGGATGCTCCAGAGGAAGGGAAGAGGAAAGATAAGTAAGAAAGAGACAGTATTGTAACTATTCCCATTATCACTGATCCACCAAGAGGCAATTCTGGTAACAATGAAATTAAATGGAGGGTGGAGAATTTAGGGATTCACAGAGACAGAAGAATCATGTGGTCATGGTGCATCACTGTTCCCACTGGACTTTTGCAAACTTTCCTCATGTTGTAAACACTTTAAAACACATATGGATTTTCTTTTTAATGTTCTCAAGGAAAGACCGTCAAAAGCAAAAATGACTCACGGCAAGCCAAATTGAATCTGTCTATCAATAGTGGGTGGAAGCTCTTCACTAAAAATATATTAACGTGTGACCACTAGGCTTCATTCTTCAGATGACTGATTAGCGGCAACATTTTCAAATACTTAAATGGATATAAAATATCCACTGAAAATCACACATCAAGCAATACAACCAGGGGTCATTTCGTAGAAAAAGAGCTGCAGGAGCTCATTAGCTTATCTAATAGGCTATTAGCATAATAGCTCATTAGCATATGCCATGCCCCCTGATATCACCAGAAGTGATGTCAGAAGGGGAAGCAAAAGGGGGGAAGGCATCTTCAAAAGCCTCTCCTTCCCTTCCCCAGCTGGCCTGCCAAGGTGGGCTGGGGGGGGGAGCGAAGAGAGAAGGGGTTTAAAGTTCAAACCCCTTCTCTATGGAGTCATGCCACTGCTGTGGTGTGATGCTAGAAAGAAGGAGTGTGGGGGCAGGGAGCTGGGGCGGGGTTTGCTGCCACCACCATTTGTGCCTGCTCCTGGGCTGCCGGAGCGGTGCTCCTGTGCGCTCCAGCCCCAATGACCCCAGAATACAACTGTCCTTCATTAAGTACCCTTTTGCAGGCCTTGCCATGATCTATGCATTCCAGATTTCAAAGCGGTAATCACTGCAGAATGAAAACCTTTATCAATGTGATGGATTTCAACCAGTGGTCATTGTTTGTCTCCCAACTGTAGGATTCAGTGTAGTTTAGTATAGAAATCCAGGAACTCAGCTCACAGGCACACACTTTCCCATGTCTCCATTTTTAGACTGTGGCTGATTTCCCACTACAGCTGCCTCAGTTTTGCGCCACCGTTTGCCCCAACACTATTGGTCAATTTCACACCCGAAGCCGTGGGGCTGCATTTGACCCGCGGTTTCACCCAATTTCCTCCGCAGTTTCGGAATCCTCAAAAAACAGGATTACGAAACTGCGGAGGAAATCCAGCAAAGCCGCGGGTCAAATGCAGCCCCGTGGCTTCGGGTGTGAAATTGACCAATAGTGTCGGGACAAAGGGTGGCGCAACACCGAGGCAGCTGTAGTGTAGCTGTGTTTCTGACTGTTTTGAGTAGCCAATTTCTTATTGACTTCAGTGGTACTCTTCCAGTTTACAGTATGTAAGATCAGTAACTAAAACAGCAATGCTCAAAGAAATCCTGGGTGTGATTTTAAGATAGAGGAAGATTATGTTGGATTATTAGGACTTTCCTCAAAGAACTTTTCATCTAAAGCATATGCTCGCCTCTGCCCCTTTCTATGTGCAACCAACATGTGTTGAGAAATGGCTAAAAGGCCCTTGCAGTCCTAAGGGCAGGTGAAGAGCAGAGGAGAAGGCAGGGTGACACATGCATGCAGAAACTGAGTTGGGGTAAAACAGGCCACAGCTTTTATTGATTACAGCCATTGAAGCATTGGTGCAGCACAGGGCATGGATCCAGGAATCAGGTGACCCACCTGCTGGCTGATGAAACCCTTCCTCAGCCCACTTGCTAGGGGTAGCCCTGGAATGGCAAGACTAGTGGTCCCACATGGGTGCAAACCTCTGCATGGTTTCCTTGCAACTTGTGAGTGGAGCCAAGTGACAGCCCCTGAGCTGGGCATGATGCTACCTGCCCCACCCCCAAGATCTCTTAGGGGGGTCCTCGCCCAGGGCAGGTGGGCATGCTGGCACAGCCTCCCCACAAATGAATCCAGCCCAATACCTATAACCACCCAAAGCTGTGACAAGTAAGCAAAAAATAACAAAAATTACAACTGCACTACAAAACCAGCAAGAGAGGGAGGGACGACCAGAGCAGCCCAGTAGCCACCTGGCTCAAAGAACTTTTCATCTAAAGCATGTGCTCTCCCTTCCCCATTTTTCTATGTGCAAGCAACATCTGTTGAAAAATGGCTAAAAGGCAGTCCTCTAAAAACCATTTTCCTCCATTTTTCCCTATCTCATTTTACTCACAATTGCCTGTCTACTGAATATTGATTTCCTAGCCTGCTCTCAAGGTGGATGATAAGATGAATCTGCCTCACAGAGTTGTCCTATTTGAACCTGGAAAATAATTAGAGCTTGATAGAATGTTCTGCCAAAGCCTCAACTTCAATGAAATATGGGATTTTGACTGTTCCAAATAATTCATGTGTGACCCAGGCCTGAAATTTTAATTTGATGGGAACAGTGGGTACCACTTTTCTTATGTGCTTGCTACTCTGGAAGGTGGTTAATTTATTGTCTTGCCTCTTATTACGAATGTGAGGAAGCTGGATGAGACAAAAAAGCTAGAATTCCTTGCCAAATATCATGGGACAAGTTATGTGTGTTCCCTAGTTATCTCCCACAGATATGTATGTGCGTTTGTGGAGGAGATATTTTGTGGTACTATCAACCCAGCAGGAAGTATTTCAAAATATAATAAGGGCTCTCAACCTAAAACTAGTTCATGTGTTCAAGATATTGATAAATTCTTCCTGCTGTATACTGCTTCAGGCTGTCAGTGGGAGAGTACTATATGGGCATGCTTTTTCATTAAAAAAAAATCTTCTTGCACACAGGGAAATGAAATGCTATTTTTGTTAATATGTAAGGAGCTTCATGAGGGAGCATTCAAACAGGTAAGTACAAAATGGTAAAGTCAAATTCATGCTTTGTAATTTGCTTCTGCTGAAGATAGACATTGTTCTTTAGATGGATTTAAAATAACAAGACAATCACGGAGAACAGGTCTGCAAATGGTTATTCGTCCTAATTGCTAAGAATGAAACCTCCACATTCAAAGACAGTATCATTATTATTGTAACACACTGAATATGACAAATTTAAAGTACAGTGGCACCTTTCAGAACAACAAAGGTTTATTCAAGGCATGAGCTTCCGTGTGCAAGGCACACTTTTTCAAATACATTGGAATGGTAGATGAGGGTCTAAACTTATAGACAGGGATTTACCAGCAAATTAATATGTAACATGATGATGATTAAGTTATGCAAAATGAAAAAAACTAGATAGCAAGTTAAAGTTATAAGGATAACTGTCGTAAAGCAATAAATATGTCAAAATAGCAGATAAATGTCTAAAGGTGTGTTTTTTTTCTAATTGTGGGCAGTAACAGAATCTTAATTAAAATAGATCAAGGTGGGCAGCTGTGTTGGTCAGAAGAAACAGAACAAAGTTAGAGTCCAACAAAGTGTTAAGACTTTGTTGGTCTCAAAGGTGCCACTGGACTTTAACTTTGTTGTAGAATCTTAATTATCTCCTCTCAGTCATGGAGGGCACTTAACAGCATATTTTGAGCTGGATGTAATGTTGTCAGCAGACATCCCAATATTCCTTGCATTCAATATTCTAATAGACTATTCTAAAAAAGAAATCCAAGGCCCCGGGGAGGAGGCGTGGCTATTAGCGCCGTCGCAATTTGCACTGCTGCACCACGATCAGACGTGACATCGGCAAACCATGTTGTTTTCATCAGTGCATGGTTCTGGCAGTGCTGCAACGGGGCAAAAGGAGGGCACTGGGGTGATCAGACAGAGACAGTCTGTCTGCGGCCCATGGCAAACCATTTGCTACTAGCTCACGGGCCGTACTTTTTAAATTTGGATCTTCGGCGGTAAGCTACGTGCTGGGGTGGGCAGACAATGCTTCCCAGATGTTTCCATATGATCGCATCCGTTTACTCTGCCCGGCAGTCATGCCTCTCCCAAGGCAAATTCGCCATGTGACCGGGACCCAAGAAGGACTATAAATCCTCTGTATTATAGTGTACCCTCTTGGCACTTCATCTGATTATACAGATTTACACCCAATCCTGATCAATCCCATCTTCTTGGTATATCTATGTACATATGTCCCTTTCTTACTTCCCCCCCTCCAGTATTTTTGGAATGGAAATCAGTTTCACATTCTGGAGGGGAGACAATTTTAACTTCTACAGTGCCATCCTAACAATACCTTCTTTAGTGTAAATCCCATTGAATAGACTTGAATGGGATTCTGAGTATACCTGTTTATGATTGTTCTGCTGTTCCCCTCTGTTAGATTCAAACTCCAAAAGTCACCCTTGAAATTAATGCCTGTGCCTTTTAAGCTATCTGATATCAAATAACTTCTATTTAACTTTTCCAAAATAAAAATTAAATGGAACTTTTTAATCACACAAGATTTGCCAAGAGATTTTCATAATCTGGGATCTATCACAAAAATCAACATTCTTCTATAATGCTGTATAATCATATCATCCAATTACTTTGCATAACACACTCTGATTATTGTTAGTGGGTGGGTGCGCTCTAAGGATCTGTGGCATGGCCATACCTTTTCTACAGAATGGTCCTTCATACGGAGAATTGGTGCAGTCACACAAGATGCCATTGTTTTTCTCCACACATTTGCCTCCATTGTGGCAGAGGTTGCTGTAACTGCTGCAGTGCCCAGGGCATCCAGGTTTCACACCAGAGGTCATTTTAGCTCTTTCTTCCAGGTCAAGTTTCTGCCCATTTAGATGGAGAGCACGGATACATCCCACAAACCCTTTCAGTCTTGAAGCTGTTCCCCCTGGTGGACAAGAAACAAGAAACACTGGAGTCTTTTCTTTGACACCTTTACTCAGAATGTGCCATAAGAAGCCTGTTCAGAGATTGTTATATTCCTCAGTGATGCCATTCAAATGGGCATGAACACCTGGGCTAGGAAAGCATAATGTGTGCATGTAGTTTTGGCCTTACTGGGTTTCCTTTAGACAATCTAGTATAAGTATGAGCAGATTATTCCTTTCCATTCTTTGACTGTTCCAGAATATCTTTGTGCGACCTTCCACTGATCCTTAATTTAGCTTAACCATGGACATTGTGAAAAGTAATTCCAGAACTTGATCATGTACAATTTGACACAGCATTCAGTTTTTTCCATTCATACTCATACGCATGTGTGCATTAATTGAAACAACACTCCTATAACCATGCAGCATTTAGCAGATCTTTGTAGCATCTGAAAAATGTAGCCTGGGAAGCTTGAAATACCTGCAAGAAGAGCTAACCACATGCATTCATCTTTCCAGCTATGTTTTCTAGTATTGGGATTGTCTTCCTTTCGTTAAGTCATAACTGGGGGAGAAGATCCCACTTAAGGGGAGAGGATACCATACTTTGCTATTATTAGGTTCCAAGGGCAGTTTTTCCCATATTGAATTAAAGTTGATCAGGTTAGGAAAGACCTTAGCCTTAGACCCTGCATGATTCCTTATATCTGTGCAAGTCAGTGACATTACCATTTGCATTCTGCAAACATACATGGGTAACCTGTACAGTTTTGTAGTTGTTAGCAATGTAGAGCGATCAGGCGTGCCTGCACTTGCCAATAGGTGGTATGGCAATTAATCCCCTCCCCTCTCCTATACTCAGTTAATGGAGCATGCTCAAGGTTTGTAGCTTCCTCTAAAGTTAGGGTTGCCCCTTGCCCTCCCATTGCAGGCAGCTTAGCTGGGAGCCTGGAACTGGGAGGGAGGTAAACTGATTTAGTGTGCACTCACCCACAACTTCTTAGCATCTAGCACACACATTTTTGGCTTAGCACACGGTGACTCATTGGTGGTGGCCCCAGAACTTCCCCTCAGCTGCCACCATGATGGGCAAGTATGATCCGCTCCCCCTTTGCAGTGCCAGACTGAGCCTACCCACAGCCTTCCTTAATCAAACAGTCAAGTCGGCGAACTATATACAGTTCCCGGGTGACACCCATAAGTCCCATTGGAGGGTTTGAACTTCCCGCCACAGTTCCTATAGGTGCTGACTAGGAGTCTCAGGATCCTAGTCCCTACTGTCCTTTGGAGCCAAGCCCCAGTTGCATACTGCTGCTGCCTAGTGGCAGTCAGCGGACATAACACAGTCTGCTTCCTGTGGCCAGGGCTCCTGCCAGCTGCCTACTCATCTGTACCACTGGGCTTTTCCTGGGTACATGGGCCACTTTCACACTGACATTTTTGTCACTCGTTTGTCCCTATTTCTTCAGGGTCCCCCCGGAAAAAAATGTGTTTTGCTTTCTCTAGTACTCCCAGAGGGAGCAAAACACATGTGAAAAGGGGAGGGGCAAAGCAATAAGGACAAACAAGTGACAAAAATAACAGTGTGGAAGTGGAGATGGTCTGGGGTGACCCTGTTGCTTGCTTGTGAGGAGGTGCTCCCTTGGGGTAGCCTGGAAATGTGTGGATCTCTGTACTGGGCATGTCTGGTGGGGGTTTTTCTGTCCTTGGCCCCTCCTCTCCCATCTCCATTAGCAACAGATCATTTCCCCTCCCTCTGCAGATTATCCCAAAGTAAATACAAAGACCATTTTGCAAAGTACAAATTTATTCACAGCAAAAAGCCAGCGCTCTAATACAACATCCATTTTGCAAAGCTATGACAGGGCAGGGCTCTTTTTGTAGCAGGAACCCCCTTGCATACTAGGCGGCACACCTCTAATGTAGCCAATCCTCCAAGAGCTTACAGTAGGCCCTGTAAGAAGAGCTCTGTAAGCTCTTGGAGGATTGGCTACATTAGGGGTGTGTCACCTCATATGCAAATGAGTTCCTGCTACAAAAAGAGCCCTGACAGGGGGGAGGAGGGGGAGAATGAAAGTCAGGAAAGCCAGTAAGGGTTTTTTGTTTTTTTTACATTTATGCATTGGGGATGGGGGGGGGCATAAAACTTGCAGCAGCATCAAAACCCAGCTCCGTGTCCGGCACCTCGCCCCCCTCCATGCCCAGCATCTTCAGCCTGCAATTGGTGATTTAGCTCTCTCTTTCTTACAAGGGGGAGGGGAGGAAGAGAGAGAGGGTCAGCCCAGGGAAGAAAAACATGGACTCTTCATTCCTAGAAGGGGAAGTAATTTCCTGGTACCTCCCCTGTTCATTTTCTAACAGGAAGTGGTGCAGCCCCCCCCCCCCAAATTTGATGAGTTATAAATACATTTGCCTGCAGGGGAAATGTAATGGAAAGATGCAAACTGGGAGATGAATTCAAAAAGGAAGATTGGGTCTGAGTGGGATCCCCCCGGCACCTCTGTTAATAATGGGGATGGGGTGCGATCCCATGGTGCACCCTTCTCTGTTCTTGGAGTGCAGAGAGCACTGGACAAAAAGGGCGCCCCATAAGGAAAGCATTACAGAAATCCAGCCTGGATGTGGGTTCTTGGGCAGCCAGCTCTAAAAGCTCCTCCCATGGTTATTTAAGGAGCAAGCTGCCTCCATATGGCCCACCCACCCCTCGAATGAAACACATACACAAGTCATGGGCTAAACTGGGAATTTATTTATGCATAAGCTGCTCTGCCTCAATTATATCAATTAAGCACAGGTTGCCTTGTGCCTGCAATTAAGCAGAGGTTGCCTCAGACCAAACCCACCCTGGCCTCAGAGCCAGGTCCAGAATCCTTCCGTAATCGCTTGTCACAGCCCACACGTCAGATGTGTAGAGGAGATGTGGGAACACATTCCAGCCCCCGACTGCTATGCCTTAGGGCTTATCATGTTCTCCCCACAACCCTGAAGAGGCCCCCTCTGGGTCTCCCGGACTGCTAAGCCACTAGGTATCCAGTTTGAAGACCCCGTCTATCACTGTTATCTCAGGGTGCTTGCCAACATGAATAAACCCCCTCAACCCATGCTTTCCTGCCTTCCCTGAAAGGGCCTAACCAGGCTACCAGGTGTTATGTATTGGGACTGAAACACTGCAGGACTGTGCTGCCAGAGACAGGGTGAGCTTGGAGCTGAATAACAAAAGACCAACAGGATTCTGGCAGTAACCAATCAAGGTGTAGGACAGTGCTGCCAGAGACAGGATGACCTTGGCGCCGAATAACAATAGACCAACATAATTCTGGCAGTAACCAATTAAGATGTAAAGTTTTGTAAATAGCCTATCATTGGGAGCGGGGTGTATTGGGGTGTGGCCATTGCATGCAATATAACCAGGATGAGGTTCTGGTCTACAGTCTTGTTCTTGCGGAAATCACTGAATAAAGTACAGCTGATCACTAGACTGGGAGTCTGTTCACTCATGGAACCTACTATTTAACAGTGGCAATGAAGGTGGAATCCTGTTGAGCCAGGCCAGCGCCCTCCAGCACCACACTGTGCACTAAGCTCCAGTGCCAAGCACATCGCATTACTACCAGGACTATGGCTGCGCTCCAGGACATCTGCAAGAATTTGACCCTGCTTACCCAGAGCTTTGGGAAACCTGGGTTGAGTGGTTCAAGTACTACATAGTGTTCCAGGGCATCCAGCATGCAGCCAAGAAGAAGGCTCTCCTGCTCAGTGCCTGTGGGATCACAACACTGAGACTAGTCCAGGGCCTCATTGTGCCAATCACCTTAGAAGCGGCCACATATGACAACCTCATCAAGGCACTCACTGACCATTTCACGCCTCAACCCATGAAGATGGCATGCTGCGTGTACTTCTACATGCACCAACAAAAGTCCAACGAGACAGCCGTCGACTTTGTGGCAGACCTTCGTTGGTTGGCCCTTGATTGTGAATTCTCAAATCTCAACAAAGCCCTCCTAGACCGATTCATGATGGGCATCAGAGAGGAGAAACTATGCCGAAAGCTCATCGGCCAGGAGGTCCTTACGCTAGTAAAAGCACTACGTGAGGCCACCGCCTATGAGAAATCCAGGTGAGACCATCAGACCTCCACTGCAAACCAGGCCTCCATCCCTTCAGCTTCTGACGCGTCAGATGAGGAGGAGGCCTATCAGGTGCATCAACCGGCTCCCCGCAATCTGAGAACTTCCATTGCTGCCACTTGCCCAGTGGAGACTGTCGCAAACATGCCCTGCACCAGCTGTGGAGAGGCCCACAAATGCTGCTCCTGCTGTTTCAGAAATGCAACCTGCAGGGCCTGTGGCAAGACCGGCCACATCACCCATGCCTGCCGCTTCAAGGGAACCCAGAGATGCACCAACACGCACCAGGAGGCAGCGGATCTGCACACCACCACCGTTCACCAACAGGAGGTACTGAATTTGCCCAAGGACCCCCCAGATAAAATAAAAGTGACTGTGCTTATTGAGGGAGTGCCCTGCAAGATGAAACTGGACACAGGGTCCTCCATCTCCATCATCTCCATCTCTCCGGAGGCTCTGTCCACAAGTAGGCCCCCGCCTCAGACCCATTGGGTTTACTCTTCAGGACTTTCAAAAGAATGAGGTGGCCATTAAGGTGTGGGACAAATTCCACGTTAAATACAGGCAGTTTGAGGGAGTGTTAGACTTCTGGTGGTAGAAGGACAGCTCACCAGCTTGCTTGGACTGTCCTGGTTCATGCCTTTGGGGTTCAAGGTAATGGGGGTGCACCACGTGCAGCCCTCAAACTTCAGCCAGCTGTGTGATGAATTCGCTGCCATCTTCGATGGGACTCTCAGCTGATACACAGGGCCCCAGTGTTGCTCCAACTTAACCTCAAGGTGTGGCCCATCCGCCTCAAGGCCTGGAGAGTCCCGTTTGTGCTCAAGTCCAAAATTGAGGCGGAGCTAGACCACTTAGTGGCACAAGGAGTGTTAGAGCCGGTTCCCCATACCACCTGGGAGACCCCCATCATGACCCCAATTCCTAATGTGGATGTCCACATCTGCATAGACTATAAATATACAATCAACAAGGCACTGAGAGACCATGCTTACCCAGTGCCTGTAGTCAGCCATGCCCTAGTGATATTGGAGGGGGTCAAGGTCTTCGGTAAACTGGACTTGGCCCAAACATATCAACAACTCCCAGTGGATGAGCCAACTACTGAGGCACAGACCATTGTCACACACCGGAGTGTGTTCAGAGTCAAGCAGTTACAGTTTGGGGTGAGCATGGCCCCAGGGATCTTCCAGAATTTGACGGACTGTCTCTTGAAAGGCATCCCTGGAGTCCAGCCCTTCATTGAAGATGTACTGATAGCTGCCCCCATGGAAGAAGATTTTGCCGCCTGCCTCTGCATTGTGCTGCAATGATTCCACCCCAACAGGCTGTAGGTGAGTTTCTGGGGTTTGCCGTGGATGCAGATGGCATCCATCCAGGCCCCGACAAGGTTCGCGCCATCACAAATATGCCCGCTCCCACTTCAAAGGCCAAGATGCAAGTTTTCTTGGGGCTTCTGAACTTTTACCACTCCTTCCTGCCCCATAAAGCTGCACTCAGAAAGCCGCTCAACCGCCTGCTTGACAGGAAAGCTCTGTGGGTGTGGGGCCAGTGGCAGGCCACCACTTTCCATGCTGTGAAGGAGCTGCTAACCTCAAATGATGTCCTCGCCCATTTCGATGAGTTGCTACCAGTCATCTTGGCATGTGACACCTCTCCCTACAGCATTGGTGTAGTCCTGGGCCATCGGTTGCCTGATGGTAGAGACCCTCAAGGATTTTGTCATCAGCCAAACAGAACTACTCCCAGATCAACAAAGAGGCCCTTGCAATCATGGCAGGAGTGAAAAAGTTCCACGATTACCTCTACTGCTGCCCCTTCACCATCGCTACTGACCACAAGCCCCTGCTCAGTTTCCTCGCCTTGGACTGCCAGATGCCACATATGCTGTCCCCCAGGGTCCCATATTTATGGGGGGGGGGGTACAAATATGCCTTGCAGTACCACCCCAGGAAGGCTATGGGTCACACAGTCGCCCTTAGTCACCTCCCTCACAGGTCTGTGGACCCAGATCGTGTGCACCAAATTTTGATGGTGGAAGACCTACCAGACCGCCCTCTGCATGCTGCTGACATTTCCTGCCACACCGCCAGGGACCACATCCTCTCCTGTGTTTTGGACTGGGTGGGGAGGGGATGGCCCACCGGCTGGGTGGGCCCAGAGTTCACAGCGTTTACATCCCACAAAGATGAGCTATCTGCTCACAAGGGGTGCCTCCTATGGGGAAGCCTGGTAGTGATTCCCCCACCACTGTGTAAATGAGTTTTGGGAGCCCGGCACGAGACCCACCTGGGAATCATGAGGGTGAAAGCACTGGCCAGGAGCTACGTGTGATGGCCAGGAATGGACAGCAAAATCGAGGCCTGGGTACAGCATTGCCAGGCCTGCCAGGAGACACGCCCCGAACCTCTGGAAGCCCCCGTTCACTCATGGGAGTCCACCCACACACTGTGGGCATGGTTACATTTGGACTTTGCCGGCCTGTTCCAGAGGCAGCTGTTCTTTCTCCTAGTGGACTCATACACCAAGTGGCTAGAAGTCATGCCAGTCACATCCACCTCATCCCGTGCAGCCATTTAGGCTCTGAGACATATCTTTAGCACCCATGGCCTACAGGACATGGTTGTGACAGACAATGACACAGCCTTCACTTCGGGGGAGTTCTAGGAGTTCTTGGAACAGAACCTCATCTGGCACATGCAGTCTGCTCCCTTCCACCCAGTGACCAACGGACAAGCTGAAAGGATGGTGCGAACTACCAAGGATGCTCTAAAATGGCTCACCCACAGAGACTGGAACTGCCAGCTTGCTGTCTTCCAGTTCGTCCACCGAGTGACCCTGAGCACGTCCACCAGCCACAGCCCTGCTGAGCTCTTGATGGGCCGCTGCCTCACAACACTATTGGACCGCTTGCACCCGGACCGTGCCCCAAAAGTGTGCCAATCTCCAGTGAGTCAGGACCCCCCCCATGGGTTCTTTCCAGGTGACCCTGTCTTTGTGCAGAACTATTCCAGCATTCCTGCATGGGTCCTGGCAAGGGTGACCTGAGTTACCAGACCCCTTTCATACAAGGTATCAACAGATGGGGGGCAGCTTCTACGCAGACACATAGACCAGCTGTGCCGCTGCCTGCTGCCCATGGAGCCGGACTTGTCCTCAGCTGAGGAGGAAGATTGTGGCCTGGAACCATCATCGTCACCAACTGAGAGTGACCCCCCCTCACAACAGTGGACAGCCTGAGTGCTGAGAAGAAGGAAGCCCCGCATAGGCTGTGATGGACCTTCCAGGCTCTGTTCCAGCTCCACAGGACTCCCGAGAGGTCCCTACTTCACCAAGCCTGGCTCCGCCGCTGTCTCCACCACCGCAGGAACCACAGTGTTCTCAGAAAGAGTGACACAAGCCAGCATACCTTGAGGACTATGCCTGTTAGGTGCTTTGGAACTTGGGGGAGGGGTGTTATGTATTGGGACTGAAACATTGCGGGACTGTGCTGCCAGAGACAGGGTGAGCTTGGAGCCGAACAACAATAGACCAACAGGATTCTGGCAGTAACCAATTAAGATGTAAAGTTTTGTAGATAGCCTACCGTTGGGAGTGGGGTGTGTTGGGGTGTGGCCATTGCATGCAGTATAACCAAGCAGAGGCTCTGGTCTACAGTCTTGTTCTGGCTGAAATCATTGAATAAAGTAGAGCTGATCACCCTACTGGGAGTCTGTTCACCCATGGACCCCACTATTTAACACCAGGCCTATTTATGCTGTGTCCACCTGGACCATGTGAAGTAGGAGAAAAAAGCCCTCCCCCCGGCCTGCTTTGAATCATTACAGGTAATTGTGGGATTCAGGATCCAAGAGAGAAGAGCTGCAACCTCCCAAGCGCAGCCTGGAAATCTCACCTGCTGTTCTAGTATCTGTGAGTTTTTAACTTGTACTGACAATATCTATATTATTTATGTGTTTAGTTTTCTTTGTCCTGTGCATTTTCGTAGATGCTGAAAGTATCTGTAACCAGTAGTATTCCAAAAAGCCCTTGCTATGAAGTAATAGCAACCAGACTGGAATGAATGAGGATTCCTATGAAAACCTTCATGCTTTTGTTTAGATAAAGAGTTTGTTTTAATGTTAAAGTGCATCTATTGTATTATCGCTTATGTTTGTGTTCTTCTTCTAAGTGTGTTACTCAGAAATATGTTTAGTTGCAGCAGTTACACACTCTTGATAACCATGGGTGGGAGTTTCGCTGTCAAAACAGATTGAACCTGCCCACTCTCCCTGTAGATATTAGGAACGTAGTGGGTTACATATGCATTCCCAGCTATCCCTGGAAACCCTTGAATTGTCAATTGTATGAAGAAGGAACTCTTCAAGTCACAAGTGTGGTTTGTTTTAATTCACTTGTATTCCCCATCAAACATGTTTTAATTTTCTCTTTGTTAAAACATTGGTCACCATCCTGCAGTACATCCGGCCCACCACACAGTTCCAGTACTGGAGATGTGTTACACTACCTGCATACTGAACTTCCACTTCTGAAGTACAAACACAGGGTTGGTACTGCAGCCTTAGGAACATTCTAAGCTGGGCAAATTAAGGCATGGCTGTCCAGCTTTCCATCAGACAATCAAAATTCCCCATTGCTTCTAATAAAGCTGATCTTGCTCATGAAAGCATCTGCTGCAATACATTTAGTAGTCTTTAAGATGTCATAAGAATCTTTGCTGATGGTTGCAGCAGACTAACTCCTATGAAAAACTCCATAGCCTCCCCTTACCTGCCTATTTTTCCAATCCTGAAAGATGCTTATAACTTCAATTATCAGCCCCTTGGAACAATTATAGGAACAATTAGGTCTTTTGTTGTAGATTTGCAAAATTTCCATTGCAACAAGAAATCTTTGACTTCTAGTGTTTGAGTTTTGCATTGGTACATGGATATGCAACTATAGGCTGAAAAAAAAAATCCAGTTTCAAAGCTCACGTTCTACTAACCTGAGCTCCTTATGTATGAAAGAAAAAAATGGCAGTAATATATATGTAACTTTGGGAATAAATAGGAAGGAAATGTGACCAGGATTTCATTCTTAGGTGAAAGTATACAGTCCTTAACCTCAAAAAATACATATACATGGAATGAGAAACTCTAGTGTTCATAGGGATAATAAACATTCATTAAGATGATCCAGAACTCTGAACCAAATGAGCTGAATGCAGCAACTCAAAATGAAAAACTTGAGAAATTATTCTTCTGCTTTACACTCTGTAGACATGCAAATATAACAAAATGAGAGTCTGGCATTTACCTATATTTTGCCTAGGAACCCAGTTAACTAAAATGGGGCACCCAGTATCTTGTTAGGAAATTACATATATACAGACAAATATTCACACATTTCCAATTAGGTAGAAGAGAGAAAGGAAAGGGGAAGGAGAAAAGGTTTCATAAATGGCTTCCATCATGGGAGTTTAGGTTTTTTCCACCATCACCACTGCAAGCTAGAAATCCATCAACTTGTGTCAGAATGCAGCCAAGTTGACACCAATTAATTTCAGTGCAAGAAAATGAGTCATCAGACTTGTCTTTGGGCTGTTAAGCACCATTTGCCAGGAATAGCAGGGCCACCTTTACTTCCTCCTCATAAATTTAACTTGCTGCAATCAAACTCTGTAAAACATCAATAAACCCCTGCAGGTTATCCCTACCTACAAATAATTGATTGTTGAGCTGTAATCGGAAATGTCCTTCAGGTGGTGCCTTCAGGGTCTTCTTTGGAAGGTTGTCCACTTGTAAAGATG
The DNA here is from genome assembly GCA_029375565.1 of Gekko gecko. NCBI lineage: Eukaryota > Metazoa > Chordata > Lepidosauria > Squamata > Gekkonidae > Gekko > Gekko gecko. The sequence continues at coordinate 77,150,439 of JAPDNY010000003.1, read as the reverse complement.
TTTCCTTGAGATTCCTCTCAGCATGTAAATAATGCCACCGGTTGTCATTCAGGGGCACTGGGGACTGGACCATGACTTCTACTGGGCCATTACCAACATCTATGGTGAAGGTGATCTCTGTAGGAGCTAGGGAAAAAAAGGGAGAAATAGGGGCATCTCAGGTTGATGTCATATAAAGTTATATTTATTTATATTGATTGATTGATTCGATTTATATCCCGCCCTTCCACATGGGCTCAGGGTGGCGAAAAAGAGGCACAAGGCCATAATCAACACTAAAACATAGAGGCAAAGCCATAGATAAATAGTACGAGTAAAACAATAAATAATCCATTATCACTAAAACAGTTAAAACAGTTGTCAACAGAAGAAAGTTTATGAGATAAAACCCTACAATTCCACACTCTCATAGCACCTTTATCGCTGCTCCAGTAATGTCCTGACAGAGCTGTAGTCCCATGCCAGGGCCAGAGTACCTCATATGGCCTAAATGATGGTGATATATATATATATATATATATATATATATATACACGGAGCTGCGGTGGCTCAAGTGGTTAAGACGCTGAACTGCAGGCTGTGGAAGGTCAGTAGTTCAGCAGTTCGAGACCCGGGTGCCGCATGACGGGGTGAGCTCCTGTCTCTAGTTCCAGCTCCTGCCAACCTAGCAGTTCGAAAGCAAGAAATTGCAAATAGATAAATAGGTACCACTTTGGTGGGAAGGTAACAGCGTTCCGTGCGCCTTGGTGTTTAGACATGCCAGCCACATGACCACGGAAACGTCTTCGGACAGCGATGGCTCTTCGGCTTTGAAACGGAGATGAGCACCGCAACCCTAGAGTCGGATTCGACTGGCTTTCGAGCAAGGGAACCTTTACCTTTACCTTTACCTATATATATACACAATGAGACTATTATCTTTTTTTCCCTAGTAAATAATGGCATGGTTTGTGTCACTTCCTGCCTCTCATTTAGTATTGTAATAAATCAGATCCACTGGTGAAAGATTTGCATTCTCTGAATTTTAAGATGCTGTACCTATCTTTGAATGTAATGAAATGGCTCTTTTCGATTCCTATGAATAGGCAAATTTGGGAGGGTGATTGAGGGATGCCAGGAAGAAGGGGAGTTCTTAAAGAGATTTGGAAGTCCAAGAAGGAAGGCGATGGGCTCTAAGAAGAGGCAGGTGAGGAAGCTGCTGCTGCTGGGGTCTTATAGAGACTGGGAAGTCCAAGAAGGACTGCTGGAGCCTTACAGAGACTGGGAAATTCAGGAAGGAAGGCGCTGGGCTCTGAGAAGGGGCCGCTGAGGGATCTACTGCTGGAGTGGTGAGTGTGTTATTATTTATCTTTCCTTAACTGCTGAGGAAAAGTAGCTGAGGTTACTGTGTGGGAGGATAGCGTTTGAGGGTGTGTGGGTGTGTATAGCCTGCTGGAAAGTGGTGCTTGTTTAAGGAAGTGTGGTTTCTGTCTATTTTGCCTGGGTGTAACTGATCACAGCTTTTAGCAGTTTTGCCTGGGGCTGACTGCTGGTCCTGTCCTCTGCTGGGTGAGCCTTTAATTATATTGAAGGGTGAGACCTAAAGGGCTCTTGTCCTGTGGCAGCTTGGGGACCCCATAAGTAGTTAATAAAATTGTAAATTTGTTGTTGAAGGCCTTCATTAGCTGCTGTAGATTTTCCGGGTTCTTCTCACTTCTCACCTTGACACAGAGAGTACCCCATCTTTCTGTGTTATATCTCTGAGGATGCCAATCACAGCTATTGGTGAAACCTCGGGTCCTACAGTGCCAAGGTCACAACCCAGGAAATCTAGAGCAGCTAATAAAATTGTAAATTGTTGTGCTCGTTTCTCCTTTTGGCTCAGGTAGCCACTCGGTCAGTTCTCTAACTTTCAGGGTACATCAGCCTACCAAGGTATTTCTAGGTAAAAGAATTGACTTGGGGAAGTGATGATGAATGCTCACGGACCATTTCCAGTCACCTGTGGAGAGTGTGCCATGTCTGTCTTCCTCCCTGAGGACAAGATGGACTACACTTGTCAAAGGAGTAAGTTGATTGGACTCTTAGAGGAGAAGGTTCAAAGCCTGAAGGAATGGATTACTACTTTCCATGAGACCAAGGAAGGGGAGGAGTTCATTAACAAAAGCCTTAATGTCCTGTATAGGGAAGGAGAGACCAGTCAAAATGACAGCAGTGTGGCTGACTGCCCTAACAAGACTCCTCAGAGTGCTACAGCAGGACTCCAAAGGTGTCGAGCGAGACAGCACACCATGACATTAGAACTGAGGAATGAATTCCAGGCCTTTGCGGTGGAGGCAGAGGTGGAAACACTGCCAGTGAAAGCATCACAAATACAAGGGAGAGAGAAGGAGAAGGACAGGGAGATACAAGGAAATGGCTCTGGAAGGAAAAGGAAGGTATTGGTCATAGGTAACTCCCTGCTGAGGGGTATGGAATGTCATGTGTCCAGGCCTGACCCCCCTGGCCTGAGAGGTGTGTTTCTTGCCAGGGGTGAAAATTACAGATATTACAGAGAGGATCCCTAAACTCATGAAACCTACAGAGCATTACCCATTTCTGATGGTCCATATCGGAACTAACGACATGTCTGTGAACACCATCAAAAAACATTAAGTCTGACTATGAAGCTCTTGGAAGGAAGCCAAAGGGAATGGGAGCACAGCTGGTGTTGTCTTCAATCCTTCCTATCATAGGAAGGGGAATACAACAGAAACAGAGAGGATAATGGAAGTGAACCACTAGTTGCTTTGGTGGTGCCAGCAGGAGCAATTTGGGTTCTGCGACCATGGGCTAGGTTTTCTGGACAACAGCCTGCCAAGAATGTGTTTGGCAGAAACTTGGAGAGGTTTATAAAGAGGGCTCTAAACTGACACCGCAAGGGGAAGCAGATGATCAACATAAGGATTTAAATGAAGGAGAGCAAACAACAGAGGCCCAGCTGGGAGGGCTGGGTTTAATGGAACCAAAGGTGCAGTGCTTCAGGTGTCTATGTACCAATGCTCAAAGCATGGGTAATAAGAAGGAAAAGCTTGAGCTTTTAATGCAGACAGAGGGATCTGATTTAGTAGGCATTACAGAGAATTGGTGGAATGATTCACATAACCAGAATGTAGTAGTGGATGAATACGAGTTGTTCAAGAAAAATCAAAAGGGTCGAAGAGGAGGTGGAGTGGCGCTATTTATGAAGAGAGGGTTTGTTTGTCAGGAAATACTGCAGAAGGAGACTGACAGCCCAGTGGAAAGTATCTGGGTGAGGATAAGGGAAGGAAGGACAAACAATATTGTGGTTGGAGTCTGCTACAGACCTCCTGACCAGGATGAGGTGGTGGATGCTGCTCTCCTTGAACAGCTTGACAGGTATCCAAACAACATGACCTGGTAGTTATGGGTGACTTCAACTTCCCTGATGCGTACTGGGAGACAAACTCTGCAGAGCACCCACAGTCACGCAACTTCTTGACCTGTCTGGATGACAACTTCCTTCATCAAATGGTGGCGGAAGCTACAAGGGGCTTGGCCATACTCAACTTAATACTGAACAACAGGCAAAGAGTAGGGATGACCGAGGAAATTACAGGCCAGTCAGTCTGACCTTTATCCCAGGGAAGATACTGGAACAGATTTTAAAGGGATCAGTCTGCAAGCATCTAAAGGACAACTTGGTGATCCAGGGAAGTCAGCACAGATTCATCCCCAGACCTACCTCATTTCCTTCTTTAATTGAGTGACAAGCTTACTGGATCGAGGGAATGCTATTGATGTTGTTTACCTGGATTTCAGTAAAGCTTTTGACAGTGTTCCCCATGGTGTTCTAATGGGTAAACTAAAGGACTGTGGACTAGACTGTAGGTGGATCGAAAACTGGTTGGAGAACCACACTCAGAGAGTAGTTGTCAATGGCATTTAATCTGAATGGAGAGAGGTGTCCAGTGGGCTTGGTTCTGGGCCCAGTACTTTCAATACTTTTATAAATGATCTGGATGGGGGTGTGGAGGGGCTACTCATTACATTTGCAGATGACACTAAATTGGGAGGAGTAGCAAACACATCAAAAGATAGAGATGGAATTTAAAAAGATCTGAATGAATGTGAACTAGATGCAATTTAACAAGGATAAATACCAAGTTCTACATCTGTGTAACAAAAAATCGGAACCAGCATACTGGATGGGGGATACACTTCTGGGTAGCAATGTGTATGAACAAGATCTTGGGGTAAGGGTGGACTGAAAGTTAAATATGAGCAGCCAGTGTGATGCAACAACAGAAAAGGCTAATGCAATTTTCGGGTGAATCAACAGAGGCATAACATCCAGATCGCAAGACATCATAGTTCTGCTGTACACTGCAGTGGTCAGACCACACCTGGAGTATCGTGTGCAGTTCTGGAGGCCTCACTTCAAAAAGGATGTGGACAGAATGGAGCAGGTGCAGAGGAAAGCAACAAGGATGATCAGGGGCCTGTAGACCAAACCCTATGAGGAAAGGCTGAGGGACTTGGGAATATTTAGTCTGGAGAAGAGGAGGTTGAGGGGGGACATGATTGCTCTCTTTAAGTATTTGAAGGGCTGTCACTTAGAAAAGGGCAGGGGACTGTTCCTGGTAGCAGAAGATAGGACTCGCAATAATGGGTTTAAATTAAGGGTGGGATGGTACTGGCGGGATATTAGGAAAAACATTTTTACAGTAAGAGTTGTGCAGCTGTGGTGAGCTCCCCCTCACTGGCAGTCTTTAAGCAGTGTCTGGACAAATACTTCTCAGGGATGCTCTAGACTGGTCCTGCATTGAGCAGGGGGGTTGGACTAGATGGCCTGTATGGCCCCTTCCAATTCCGTGATTCTATGATTCTTAGTTACATTTAAAAAAGTGCACTAGCCCATCCAAATACAGGTAAACCAATCCAAACAGTCAGCCTTCAACTAAGAAAGGAAGAAGAAGAGAGAGAAGAAGAGGTTGGATTTATACCTCGCCCTTCACTACCCAAGGGAGTCTCAGAGTGGCTTACAAACTCCCTTCCCTTCCCCTCCCCACAACAGACACCCTGTGAGGTAGGTGGGGCTCAGAGAGCTCATGACAGAAACTGCTCTTTTTCAAGAACAGCTCTTATCAGAACTACGTTAAACAACACAACACTACTTATCCCGTGAATAGACTCAGTTCAAAGTTTTTTTTTTTACCACTCAAGGCTCTTATAAATTGTTTGGTGTATGTCTTAACACAAATCAAGAACAATACATAAGATCACTGTAAATATTACAATAGCTCCTTAGCTTATAACATTTAGCACTTGGCTTTGAAAAACACAGACGAAGCCTTCCCAGCCAGACTAAATAGACTCAAAAAGTCCATAGACACTGTGGTCTTCTTATCAGTTGCCACATTCCAGGTCTGTTAAGGAGGCTGTATCAAAGTGGCTGACTCCTCTTGTCGGCCACGAGAGTTTCAAATGTTTCTTCTTCTGAGCAATCCTCATGGAACTGATAACAGAGCAAGTAAACATCTAGTGTACAATATAATTAACATTACAACAATTAATGTTCCCACATTAGAACCCGACTTACCCATATTATTTAGACATTCAGCTTCCTCCCGAATGGGCTCCTACACTCCTAAATGGTTCTTGCAAGCACTCCTACAGTTTAGCATATTTAAAGCTGATTACATCCATATCATTACTAATGCCAGAATACATTTAAAGATACAGATAGTATTTAACACAAACATAAAGTTTCAAGTAAGATGAAAAGTCCAGTTTATTGTTTAAACCATAGGGTGCAAAAGTTCTATACTGAAAGATGTACCTTGCTTCTTTTTGCAACAAATCTTGCAATATAATGTTAATTATACTGGTAATTATGTTAATTATATTGTACACTAGATGTTTACTTGCTCTGTTATCAGTTCCATGAGAATTGCTCTGAAGAAGAAACATTCGAAACTCTCGCGGCCGACAAGAGGAGTCAGCCACTTTGATACAGCCTCCTTAACAGACCTGGAATGTGGCAACTGATAAGAAGACCACAGTGTCTATGGACTTTTTGAGTCTATTTAGTCTGACTGGGAAGGCTTCGTCTGTGTTTTTCAAAGCCGTGCTAAATGTTATAAGCTAAGGAGCTATTGTAATATTTACAGTGATCTTATGTATTGTTTTTGATTTGTGTTAAGACATACACCAAACAATTTATAAAAGCCTTGAGTAGTAAAAAGCTTTGAACTGAGTCTATTCATGGGATAAGTAGTGTTGTGTTATTTAACTGAGTTCAGTATCCCTGTGTGCCCGTTGTGCTTACTATTCTTATCAGAACTACGGCTTGCCCAAGGTCATCCAGCCAGGTGCAATGGAGGAGTGGGGAATCAAACCCGGTTCTCCCAGATTAGAGTCCACGCACTTAACCACTACACCAAACTGGAACATAGGTAGCCAAGCAAAAACTAGAAGAAGATAATATCTTTGTAAATTGAGTTGTTTGGAATGATATCCTCTTCAGGCAAAAATTGCATTAGTGGAATCTAGGTAGCCACAAAATTATTGTAAGCTTTTTCAAGGTATGGTTGCATAGTGCCAACAGTAACCTTTGCTGTAAGAAAATAAGACCAAGTATGACTAAACCAAGTATTGATGTGGGGTGGTAAAGGATTTTTCCAGCGGGCAGCAACCGTATTTCTTGCTGTAGAAAATAAAATAGAGATTAGCTCTTTATGCTGTTTATTTCCTACTGTTTTTTTTTTTTTTGGTATGCCAATAAAACTCTTTGGGAAGGAAATTTAACTTTACACCGGTAATTAAAAGAATATTTTGGTGAACCTGTTTCCAAAAAGATGCAATGTTTGGGCAAGACCACCATATGTGTAGGAAGTCACCCATCTGACCATATTTCCTAGTGTGAGGGGAATTTATCAAATTTATTTTGTGGAGTTGAGTCAGCACTCGACAGTAAGTACCAGTGGGTTGTGATTTTTATCAATTGAAATTTTATATTAAAGATTGGAGATTCATCTGGCTTAAGTCTGTTTGAGAGATCTTGTTGCCAGTTCTTTTGAAAAGGTAAAATTTCAGAACTAATCTTCATGAATAAAATTTTATATAAATTAGAAATGAGACCTTTTGAATTTTGTTTCATACCCATAAGAAGATCAAATTCTGAGATAAGTCGTGATCAAGCAATTTTTACTTGAGGTGAGAATAAAGTTTGCTTTAGTTGTAGATAACAAATCCATTTGACCATAGTATCTTGTTTCCTTTCTAAATGTGATTTTTCAAGTATATTTTTTTTATTTCAGTTAAATCTCTTGAAACTTTGATACCTTTCTGTTTCCATGGTTGATACATATTACCATCATAATGAGAGAGCCCTGGAGGAAAGTATAGCTGGTTCATCACTGCCAAAATGGGAGAAATATTTAATACAAGAATTTGTATTTATTTATTAGTTCAATTTATACCCCGCCCTCCCCACGAGCAGGCTCAGGGCGGCTATTTTTTTTTCCATTTATGGATTTTGTCTATTTTTTCCCCACTTATGGATTGGATTTGGCTAAGGTTGAAAGTTTTCATTCTCGATCCCAGAAAAAGTCTTGTATGGGAATAGGAAAAGTATAACAGTTTTCAATTTGTAGCCATGATTGGTTCAGACCACCTGTTAAGGTCTTAGTTATTTTGGCAAGGGTAGAGGCTTCTAAGTATAATTTGAGGTTCAGCCAATGGAGTCCTCCTCTCTTTCTGGGTCTATAAAGTAAATTATGTTGAAACCTCATTTTTTATGTGCCCAAATAGATTTATTAATTTCAGATTGCAATTTGTTGATTTTAATTTGTGTGACTGGAATAGGTAGAGCCCAAAATAAAAACATTTTTTGGTAATATAAATGATTTAATTAACTGAATTCTATCAGACCAAGAAAAACCCATTGTATGCCAATTTTTAAGTTGAACCTGAATCTTTTTGAATAGAAAGTCAAAATTGTTTGTATATAATTTAGAAAATTCAATATATACCCCTATAGAAAATTCAAATATATACCCCTAAATGACACCAATTTTAGTAATTCAATTAAAAGTGAAGTTCTTTTTAAGCATAGTTTCAGTAATCTTACTGAGCTTAATTGCACAGAGGTCTGTTTTGTCTTGGTTGATAAACACAAAATGCAGACAAATTCTTCTAAAGCAGATTGGAGTGCACGCTGATATGAGATTGGATTTTTTTTTTGGTATAAACCCATGTCATCTGCATACATCCCAATTTTGTGGGTACAGCCATTGACATAAATCCCTTCTATTTTAGGGTTATCGTGAATTAATTGGGCTAGTGGCTCAATCCCCACTAAGAAAAGCAGTGGGGAGAGAGGACCGCCCTGCCTAGTACCACAATGTAGATTAGTTGTATCTGATAAGTATTGATTAATTTTCAGTTTGGTCTTGGGAGATTTATAAATTGCATTTATAGCATTCCTAAAATTTGGATTAAAATCCATTTCTAACTAGGTATGTTCCAGAAAGTTAATTTGAATGCTATCAAACACTTTTCTGATGTCAAGAGCCAATATTATAGCTTCTTGTTTTTGAAGTCAACGATATGTAATCACATTTAGTTTATGTCTGTTGTTTTCTGTCAGATTTATTTCAGGAATAAATTCCATCTGGTTGGGATTTATGTATATCAATATAATTTTATTTGATCTGTTTATGAGGATGTTTGTGAATAATTTAGCATCCAAATTAAGAAATGAGATAAGTCTATAGGCCTCTAGTGATGTAGAAATTTTTCCCCTCTTTTGATACAACTACAATGTGGGCTTCAGTCCATGATTTTGGGAATTGGCCACTCTTTATTATATTTATCATCAGTGTTAATAATGGTGACATTAGTGTTTCTTTGTAAGATTTATACCATTAATTGGGAAGTCCATCTGGGCCAGGAGTTGAATTAATTTTAGAACATGGTATAATTTCTTCTAAAGCTATGGCTGTAATCGGTTGATTTAAAAAATTGTTCTCTGGTTGTAATTTTGTCTTTTATACTTAGAAAAAAATTGCTGAACTGTACTGTTTGGTGCTGGGCTACCTGTTTATCAAGTTTTATAGAAATCAAACATAATCTGAAGTATATGTTTAGTGTCATAATGTAACTCACCATAAATATATCTTAGGGCAGAAATACGTTTATTTAGATTTTTCTGCTTCACTCTCCAAGCTAGTAATTTTAAATTTCTAGCCAATTTCTGACAAATAAATAAATAACAACAGATTTTTTTGTATTTTAATGGTGTCTAATGTTTCTAATGGAGCTGCGGTGGCTCAAGTGGTTAAGACGCTGAACTGCAGGCTGTGGAAGGTCAGTAGTTCAGCAGTTCGAGACCCGGGTGCCGCATGACGGGGTGAGCTCCTGTCTCTAGTTCCAGCTCCTGCCAACCTAGCAGTTCAAAAGCAAGAAATTGCAAGTAGATAAATAGGTACCACTTTGGTGGGAAGGTAACAGCATTCCGTGCACCTTGGTGTTTAGTCATGCCGGCCACATGACCACGGAAACGTCTTCGGACAGCACTGGCTCTTCGGCTTTGAAACGGAGATGAGCACCGCAACCCTAGAGTCGGATTCGACTGGCTTTCGAGCAAGGGAACCTTTACCTTTACCTTTAATGTTTCTAATATTTTCTGAGTTGCTAATAATCTTTTATATGTTATCACCAGGGTTTTTTTTTTTTTTGTGTGTGTGTGTGTGTGTGTGTGTGCTATACTTCAAGTTCATGTATTTCTTCTGTCAATTGTTTAACTCGTTTGTCTTTATCTTTCTTTTTTCAGTTGGGGTGACAAAGAAATCAAGTGACCCCTGATTACTGCTTTGAGGGATTCTCATAAAATTTCTGGGAAAACTTCTCCTGTAATATTGATGTCTAAAAAGATTGAAGTTTTTTAGAAATATTGTTTTTTAAATATCTGCTTTCAATAAAAGAGATTTGTCCATAGACCAAAAAAGGTATGTCTCTTTTATCAAGGTTCTGTAAGGAACTAAAAACAGAGGCATGGTCCAATCTTCTTTTAATACCTATTTCTACCGATGTCACTGACTGTACTAAAGATGAAGAAGCTAATATATAGTCTGTTCTGGAATAAGATGAAAATCTCCCTAAGTAATAGGTATAGTCCTGGGTATAGTCCCGACTTCAGAGGTCACAGACATAAATGTCAAACATAGGCCATAAAGAGCAGTTTTAGATTGAACATGATTTTGATATCATTTAGCTGACTTAGGAGGTTTTGATCTGTCCCATAGTTAATTATGATGTCTGCAAGTAAATAAAGTAGCACTGGAAATATACAGGACTAGGGTTGGGAAGACAGGATGTTGAGGTGGGCGTGCCAATCTGGTCTGGGGTGTGAGAAAGAAAAATGGAGAAAAGCCCTGTGATTGGATCAGTGGGCATTTACAGTAAAAAAGGGAGAGGCAGAGATAGAACATCCCCCACCCCCCCCGCAAAAAAAGGGAGCATATAGGTATGGAAAGCCTTGCAAATGGGCCAGCTCACTTTTTACTTTGTGCCTCTTAATGGCTAGTGCTGTACGGTGGGGCATCAGGAGGAGCACTCTGCAAGGAGTAATATTGAGAGGAGGGCAAGGAGAAGGAATTTGAGCTAGACTGAAATGTCTGAGGCAAACTGTGTGGTATAATTGCTGAAAAATCACAAGATATTGCAAAAGTCTGAAGCAATTTTTACTGTTTTACGTATCACAATCGGGACTGCAAGCTTTAATCAATTTAGTTGTTATATTAATCACCTAATGCATTGGTTATTTAGGGACAGGATGTTAATTAGTTGATCCAAGAAGGAACAGCTTCTCCTCCTCCTCCTCCTCTTCTTCTTCTTCGGAATCAAAGTAAATTACAGAAGACAACTTTTCCTTTCAGTAATGTTTACAAATCAATTAGTAGCCCTTAAGCATAAATCTTGGTAGGGCTATACCAAATATTTTCACACAAAATTTTTGAGGTGGAACACAGGATTTCAGGGCTCCAAAAAATTTTATAACAAAATTTCACAAAATCAATGCACTATACTTTCCCCAATGGTAGAAGCTGTTGTTTTCTCTCTCTCCAGTGGTTTGGGTGTCATTTTTTCCCTGGCTGTTCTCCTTCCCTGAGTAATCCTCAATTCCTTCAAGATTAAACCTTATAAAGTCACTAAAAATAAGGCTCATTGTGGAAATAAATACAGTGAGCACTAGAAAGAGGTTCTGGGAGAGTGCCAAGGCCTTGGGCACTCAGTGTCAATTGCTGTGACAACCTCCTCATACCCCATCCTCTCCAGACTCCACCCCTGAAATCCCCAGGAATTTCCTAATCTGGAGTTGGCAACCCCATCCCCTTCCCAGCTAACCATCAACCTACCATTATGTCCCCCTCTGATTTCAGCTTTCTATCTCCTCCCTCCTCCTCCCTCCCTCCCAGAGATCAGTTGTAATTCTGAGTGATTGCTATCCCTCACTTGGAGATTAGCAACAGTGGTCCCTCCGGAGGGAATGGCTGGTTGGGAGGGTGGAGTCTACGACATTGTAACTGTCTGAGGTCCCACGTTCCTCAAACCTCACCTTCTCCAGGCTCCGCCCCCCAAATCTCCAGGAATTTCCCACCTGGAGATGGCAACCCTATCTCCTTCACAGCCAAGCATCAACCTGCCATTATATGTCCCTCTGATATCAGCTTTCCATCTCCTCCCCACTCCCTCCTGGAGATCAGTTGTAATTCTGAGTGATCTCCACCCCTCACATGGAGATTGGCAACAGTGGTTCTCCAGGAGGGAATGGCTGGTTGGGAGGGTGGAGTCTATGGCACTATGGCACTATGGTGGAGTCTGAGGTCCCACCCTTCCTCAAACCTCACCCTCTCCAAGCTCCCCCCCTCAAATCTCCAGGAATTTCCCACGTGGCGTTGGCAACCCTATCTCCCTCCCAGCCAATCATCAGCCTACCTTTATTTCCCCCTCACTCTTCAGCTTTCCATCTCCCTCCCACACCTGCAGCCTCTACCGAGGAGGAAAAGTAGTCTTTCTTTTCAATGGGGAGCAAAGCAGCTTACATCATTCTCCTCTCCCCCTTTTGACTTGCACAACAACCCTGTGAAGCACTGACTGTGATGCCTAGGGCAGCCAACCTCCAGGTGGAGCCTGATGATCACCAGGTATCACAACTGAACTCCAGATAACAGATCTCTCCACCCCCCAGAGAAAATAACTGCTTTGGAAGGTGGGCTTTATGGCATTCTGTTCAGCTGAGGCCTCTCCTCTCCCCAGACCCTGGCTTTCATAGACTCTTCCATAAAATCTCCAGGAATCTCCCTACCTGGAGCTGGCAACCCTAGCCAGGACTGACCTCAATAAGTTCCTCTCAAAGGCCTGCAAGAGGTTTCCTTCCTTTGTCTGAACCAAGCTTGGTTGCCTACTGTGGCGAAACGGGCTGCAGTTTACAATTCAGCTGTTTGCCTCCCACCCTCGTCCCGTGGGCGTATCTCACTCCTTAAGTTCACTGCCACCACTCAGTGAATTGTCACTGCCTTTTTAGAGAGACAGTGAGACCCCTCTGGCTGAATCTCCGTATTTGGAGATGGAATCCCCAATCTTTGGGGGATCCCTGGAAAGTTGGAACCCAAGGGTCTGGCCTTTCCTTACTTCCTTGGGTGATCCCCTCCCTTTGCTATTGTGCAGAGCAGGGGACACTATGTGGTCAGAGCACAACACAGATTAGTAGCCCAAATAAAAGAATTTATCTAACTATTTACACAATTATGGAGCACACACACACTAAATGAGTAAGGCAGAATTGTAGGAGTAGCATATACTATGAACCAACAGGGGTTAAACACAATCCTCTTTCCCTACACACAATACTCTCTTCCTCTGGAGGTTGTGGGCTCAGGATAGGATCTCTCCTAGGACCAGCCTCTACCTCTGCTTCAGCCTCTCTCTCTTGCCCAAGAGAGCAAGGAAACTTCCATTCATTCCCCAGTCCAGCTGACTGTGGAGTGGCTGAATTTCTGCTGCCTCCCTGGGTTCCCCCATGTCTGTGGCTTGTGGCTTGGACAGCCTTGTCAGCTCCTAACCTCCTGCAGGATGAAGACTGCCTCCTCCTTGGATGGGCTGGAGTCTATATTGATGCCCTGCCCCTTGGGACAGTCCCTCTTTCCCTGCACTTTTTGGCCTTGGGGCAGCTGAGGAAGCCCCATTCAATCCAGTGAGTGATACCCCTGCAGGCCCCTCTCTGGAACTACAGCTCAATTAAAACTTATGGGGGAACATTTTAAACAACCAATCACAGATGACAGCCATCTTACAAACACAGGTAATTGCCATTTTGTTACACCTACCAACAGCCACTGAGGGAAGAGTTAGTCACACATGGTGGCAAGCAGGAGAAGCGTCTTCGTCAAGAGAGAAAGCCATTTGCCAGTAATTCTTACAGGGCAGTGGCTGAAGGGGGAGTGGGCAGAGAAAAGGAGCAGACACAGCACTTGGCCAATGGCATGCAAGTACTCTTGAGTGGCAGCTGACGGACTAATGGCTGAGGGAGTGCATTGCACACCCAGTGGGAGAGCTGCAAAGTGCTACTCCGAAACAGAATTATATATAAGGAGAGATAGCCCAGTGGCAGAGCAGATGGTTTGCACACACAAATCCCAGGTTTAACTTTTGGTGTTTACATTTTAAGGATCTCAGGTAATATGAGAGGGAGACAGATATTTGCTTGAGTCTTGGATAGATGCTTAGGCACTAGTGAGGTAGATGGACCAATAGCCTCAAAGCTTCACATGTTCAGTAGAATAGCTATATTCAAGTTCAGTAACACTTTGGAGATCAACAAGATTTTCAGCATATGAGCTTTTAAGAGTCAAAGGTCCTTTCGTCAGATACATGCTAATGATCAGCTCTGGCTACATCATGAGCGGGAAGAGAGCCTGCCAAAAGCTTTCTGAGGCAAGCTCTGGAATGTTCTCTGCTTGAGGTCGTGCACAGGGACCCAACCCATGTGTAGAACTGCACAGAGACCACGAAGAAGATCATGTCCCTAAACCTAGACAAATAATTGAAGAGTGAGAATCGCTTATTGATTCTACATCTCTGGAAACAGTATCTAAGAGGGAAAATGATTACATAAATAAACAAGTGCATTTTCAGAATTTTAAAGTGTTATTTCAAAATAATCCTCTATCAATTCCTATTTCTCCATGGACAATAATGGATATTTCAGTACAAGAAAGACTGAATATAGATGGCCTTGAGGGCAAGGAAGAAAAAAGAAGAAGAAGGAGAAGAGGGCCTATTAGCATCTTTTTGTGCTTTGCCATTTAAAAGAACAGGATAATATTTTACAGGGACTGCAGAGGCTGATTTCTGCCCTATATGATATTAAAATATAACCTGAACATAGACTGGATGAACAACCCTGTCCAGCAGAGTTGTCTTCAAACAGATTGTCTCAGGATGGGAAATCATCTTTGCTTCTAAATCCTTTTGTCCACAAGTATTTAGATGATGCAGTCAGGGACCTAGTTCTCAAGGAGAAAAACAACTGACTCAGAGTACTGTCTTGGAACATGACTGGGTGGGATGCCAGGATGATGTCAAGTGACGCAAAAAAGATCTCGAGTAAATTCAACCTAGTGCTGCTACAGGAAACTAGGGGAAAGGCTAAAGTTTATGTTTCTGGTTTTACTTCATATTCGCTGCCTGCAGCTGGAAAAAATGGAAGGTGCTCTGGAAGGTTGACTTGTATAATCTCAGGCCGATTTTGCACAAGGAGCTGTGCCTTTGCTCTGCGGCTTTGCCTCATTTTTCCCGTGGTTTCGTGATCCTGTTTTTTGAGGATCACAAAACCACAGGGAAAATCAGGCGAAGCCGTGGGTCAAAATGCAGCCTTCGAGGGGGATATTGACCAATGGAAACAGAGCAAAGGGAGGTGTGACTGCGGTGCAGCTCCTTGTGAGAAATCGGCCCCAGTGAATTTGAAAGTGAAGGTTAGTGAGCTGTTTAACAACTCTCCATATGCAATGGCATTACTCTTGGAATCTAAGGAATTTTTGATAATTTTGGTGAATATTTATTTCCCGCTATATGTTCATAAGTTCAAGATCTCTTGGTGCTGGAATCAGTTTGATGTCTGTTCAGTGAATTTGGTTAGCCTTTATCCTGTGACCTCAGTATTATTGGCTGGGGATTTTAATGCTAGGGTTAGGGAGACAAATGAGGATCTGTTTCTGAAATGCTCTTTAAAAAAGAACATCCCATAGGACTTTTATGAAATCTTATGAAATGGCAGCAAAGACTGCAAAAAGAGAATTCTATGCAGCCTCCATTGCATCCACTAGTTCTCGCCCAGCACAATTATTTAGGGTAATTAGATCATTAACCTCTCTCATCCGGAGTGCCCAAAATGTTAATAATTTGGTCATTAGCTGCAAGACTTTTGTGAAGTTTTTTTTTGTGTGTGTGGAAAAAGTTTTGTCACTCCACCACAACTTGCCTGCCAGCACTGATACAGTGCGTGAACTGGAGGCTCCTTGGCCATCTCTGTATCCAGTATTGGACAACTTCAGCTGACTTTCTCAGGCTGATGTTAACAGGATTCTGGGTGCTGTCAGGCCACTGGCCTCTTAGACCCATCTCCATCATGGCTGGTGAAAGCCAGTGGTGATGGAATACGGGGCCCTCGGTAGACATTATAAATCTGTTCCTCAGGTTGGGGGTCTATCCAGGGAGACAAAAAGAAGCTGTGGTTACACTGCTCTTAAAGAAACAACTTTGGATCCTATGGATCCAGTCAACTACCTCCCGGTATTGACTCTCTCGTTTCTCTGTAAAGTAATTGAGAGAGTGGTGGCTGAGCAGCTCCAGACCTTCCTGGAAGACATATTGGCCCTAGACCCATTCCAGTCCGGCTTCTGCCCTGTCCATGGGATGGAGGTGGCACTGGTTGCCCTCACTGATGATCTTCATTATTGTTTGACCTGACAGCAGCATTCGAATCCATCTAAGATGGAGGCCCTGTGGCTGGTTGGGGGCGGGATTCAGGTTTAAGGTGCCAACTCCCAGCTCTTGTACCTTTAACACCAGTTCCAACTGTCAGGAGCTTGAGTGTCCTCCTGGATGCCTCCTTATCAATGGAGACCCAGATTGCAAAGGTTGCCAGACTGGTATTCCTAGAGCTACACCAGGTCAGCAACTGGCTCCCTTCCTATCTCACCTATCCTAGCCACAGTGATCCATGCAATGGTCACCTCCAGATTAGAATACTGTACCTCACTCTATGAAGGGCTACTGTCAGGTAGCCCTGCCATGATGGATGGAGAAGGGAGGCGGATGGGCTTTTGTGTTGTGAAGGGAGGGTGGATGGGATCGTGGGGTGTTGATTTATGCACCTGGAGTGTTAGAATGGAATGCGGAGCTGCCTCGACTGCCTGGCCGTGCAGGCCGTATCTACCAAGACTTAACACACTGAACTTGGAGGAGACAGGCTGTTAGCTTGCTATCGCTCAAAAGCAACAGCTAGGCTGGGAAAATGGGGCGGCGGGAACTACATTAATTATCATTGTCTCCAGTTCCCACACGCACGCTATGCTTCTATTGGTGGGGGGGTCCCATTCTCCCCTTATGGTATAACT
Source organism: Gekko gecko (assembly GCA_029375565.1). NCBI lineage: Eukaryota > Metazoa > Chordata > Lepidosauria > Squamata > Gekkonidae > Gekko > Gekko gecko. Next base: position 77,133,775 of record JAPDNY010000003.1, on the reverse strand, counting down.
GCTTGCTTCATGTAACCACGTTATTCTTAACAATGCTTCTGTTCCAGTAACCTACTATTGCAGCTTAAAATAAATACTATACTTGCTTCAATGAACAAGGCCTGGTATTTTGCTGACTAAGTTAAGGACTCTGACAGCTACCCTTGAGACTGACCCAGAATTTACAGCTGGTTCAGAATGCAGCGGCTTGTGTTCTCACAGGAACTCCATTGATAGCACATATCCAACCGGTGCTCCACCAGCTGCACTGGCTCCAGGTTGAATACCAGATCAGGTTCAAGGTTTTGGTATTAACCTTTAAGGCCCTAAATGGTTTGGGACCTACAGGACTGCGTCTCCTGATACACCCCCCCCCAAGAGCATTATGCTCAAGAGAGAAGAGTCTGCTGGTGATCCCTGGCCCAAAAAGTGTCACATTGCCCTCCGCCCAGAGCCAGGGCTTCCTTGGTCCAGGCCCTGATCTGGTGGAACTCTCTGCTGAATGACACCCATGCCCTGCGGGACCTAACTCAGTTTCACAGGGCTTGTAAGACCGAGATGTTCCGCCAGGCTTATGATTGAGGAGAGCAACTTTTTCTAGTTAGCCTGGCTCCTCCTTTGTTCACCCCCATCAAAATAGGATAGTGAATTGTGTGTCTGCTGGCGTCATCTGAAATGTGTAGCTGAAATTGCTGGCAGTATCAATAAGCTTATTTTAGCCCTAATTCAATTTTCAATTGTTACATAATTTTAGAAATGTGGTCTCCCGCCCTGTTCACAGGGAAGGGTGGGTGATAAATCAAATTTAATAATAAATAAATAGATAAACTGAAGCTGAAGCTCAACTCCTTTGGCCACCAAATGAGAAGGGAGCCCTCACTGGAGAAGACCCTGATGCTGGAAAAGACTGAAGGTCAAAGAAGAAGAGGACAGCAAAGGATGAGGTGGTTAGACAGTGTTACTGATGCAGTGAACATGAGGTTGAGCATACTCCAGGGGACAGCAGAGGAGAGGAGGGCCTGGCATGATGTGGTTCATGGGCTCAGGAAGAGTTTGACTCAACTGTGTGACTAACCAACAAGAACAATATAGATAAATTAGAGGATCATGTCCTTGGTGGTAAGTCGCAATAATCAAGGCTAGAGGTATGCATGATGAAATTCCCGAGCTGAAGGTATACCTGAAAACAGCTGGTTTAGGTTGGTGATTTCCCAGAACAGTAATACAAATCTAGGATTGTTGGTATAATGAAACCTCCCTCCCCAGCTGTTTACTAACAATGCAGCATATGCTCATGTTTTCCTTTGATTTCATTGATTTCCAAGCCATGGCATTTTCCCCTTCTAATCAGATCCTTGCAAGGGTCTTAGCTAACCACTTTAAGAGACAAAGACGGCTGCCATTATCCTTTGCTCCCTCCTTTGTGGGAGTGGAACCCTTGTTTCTATGAAAGTACAATGTCTGGGGGAGCCCTGCTCAGGGGCTCATAGAATTGTACCCCTTGGTCCAATTCACTCGAAACTTAGGTGATTTTTAGTGGACAGGCAGCACCGACCTCAGGCCCATGGCTCATCAGGGGCAGGAGGGGCGACACCTCTCTTGATTCTGCTATGCCCCCCCCACCCCGAGCCCCCAATCTTCCCTGGAACTCAGGGAGTGGGGTACCAGTGGCGGGAGGCAGTAGTGTGAGTGGCAGAGGCTGAGCAAGTGGTGACTTGAGGTGGCCTCCCTGGGCACAGTGCCAGCGGAAGCCATCCAGCCTGGGCTGCCCGGCTGTTGCATAGAGGCTGGCCTGCGAAATTCGTGGCTGTTTTTTTTTGCTGGCAGCCGAGCTGCTTTGCAGCTTCTGTGGGGAGGAGGTAATGCTGACTGGGTCAAGGGCCCTTTCTCCACCTCCCTCCCTCCCTTGGCAGTGCTGGGCATCCATACTGCAGGTGGCTGGGCTGCAGTCAGGGCTTTTCTTGCCTCTCCCCGGTTCCTTGATATGCCAACTCCTATTGTGGGGCTGGCAGAAGAGGATGGGTCGCTAGCCTGGCATCCCTTACTGGCTGGGCATTGCGGACAGAGGGCTGCCTTGCATTCTTGGGCATCTGTGAAACTCATTGGGGGTCTGGGGCGCATGCATGCACACAAGAGCACACCCCACCAAACCCCCTGATGAGGAGCTCGGAGATGTGTGCTCTTGGAAGCAGCTGGGTGGGCAGGTTGTGCTTCCTCCAGCAGGTGTACCTCATCCTCCCCGGTCACCGCCCACTTCAGTGCTGCCTTTGCCTCCCCCACCCAACCCTCCAAGTGCCCCCTTGGCAAGCCTCAGTGCACCCCCCCCCTGAAAAACTTTCTAGTTACAGGCCTGACCGACTTCTTGGAGATGTTGGTGTCATCTAGTTGAAAAAAATAACCACTCCAGCCTTGGTCCCAAAAAAAGTCCCCCTGGACTGCCACTTCTGCTTGCTCATTCTTTCCCCCTCCTTTGTGGGGTGCCAGTCAGTCACTGTAAAAGTAGGAAAATGAAATTAATGCAGATGAGGGTGGTTGTTGTTTTAAATGCTGATGGCCAGTGCATCCCCCCCCCCCAGCCGCCTGAATCAGTGGCGAGAACTGCACCTGCACTGACAGTCATCTTGGGGTCTGTAAAATCAACCACTTTGTCCAATTTCTTGAAACTGGGGTTGGGGTCTTTAGATCAGAGGGAGGACTATATTCTGTGCAAATCTGATCCCATTATCTTTATAAACAGCTACCCCAGACCCTCCAAAAGATTCTCCATTGAAAGTAATGGTCCCAAAGCATTGGAAACCAAAATAAAACACGTGGATTTGAATCACAAGCCAGCAATGTTGTACATGGACATAAGCAATTATGGAACTCCCCCCCCGCTCCAGATATGAAAGTATCCTTTTTTTCCCCTTGGTGCACATCCCTAGTATGCTATGTATGTGTGCTCTAACAAGGCGGGGGGGGGGGGCACCAGGCTTCATTTAGGGCATGGCCACTTCTATGGAAAATCCAGACGAAATATCTTTAGGAGTCAATGAAAATTCCGTGGTAAAACTCTGCATGGGATCATAATGGCTGAGGACAGACTGGCAATTTGCAGTGGGAGCCAGTCGTGGCAAAAAAGCCCGGTCACACAGCTCGGACTGATGCGGGAGCATACTGGGAGGAGGTGCACGGTAGCGTTCAGACTGCTGGCCTGGGGGCACGGTCATAAACGGCTTTTTCCTGGTAAATTGTCTGGATGCCTATGTGTGTATGAGTGCATATATGCATGAGCGCTCATGCGCCCATACACACATAGACATCCAGCCATTTTGTGGAGGATCCCACAGCGCCGGCACCGTATTGGGTGGTAGAGTGGAGCACAGCCAATCATATCGCTGCTCCCTTATGCACAACGCGGGTTGCTCCTGGCTTTTCCGTGTAGCATTCACACTTCCGGGAAGTGGACAAACACACAGCATAAAGGCACTCTTCGGGAATTTGCTACCACTTTTATGAGGTATCTATTAAGCATGGGAGCGAAGCGGAGCAGCACGGGTTGCCTACAGGTGGGGAACGTCCGGCAGATGTGCCTATGTGAACGCCCCCTTTAATCCGCTTTCAAAACATCGCTGAAATGTAGCTATAGTGGGGCAAATTGCCTGCCTGAACTCAGCCGATACCATTTCAGTCAGCAGCTAATCTGTCGTGTTCATTCAGTAGATGGCCTCTGAGATCTAAAACAAGAAGCTGGTAAAATGAAATTCAAAGCAAACTGTCCCCAAACTTTCCCTCCCTGAACACCATCTGATCTTTTCTTGTAAACAGGAGTTGCGAGCTAAAATACCCTCTTGATAGATTGTATTCTTTTAACATTGTTTCATGTCAGAGCCCTGCTTTTTTAAAAAATAGCCCTTGAGAATGAAATACAGTTCACTGAAGTGTCAACCAATAGGACTTTGATGTGCAATTAACAATAAACTATATCTCATTACCTAGTGATAATGCACCGCAGCATTTACCATAGGTTTTATTAATCAAAGGGCCTTGGGGGCCTTGTTTTATTACATTTTATGCTGAAGTTATTCTATTATGAAATGATGACACTTCTTTCCACATTTGTTCAGCCTGATGGAATGTAGCAGAAGGATCTTATTTCACGCCAAAGCCACAACAGTCCCCACCTCCCCCATTACTAGCTAAATCAGCAGAATAAAAGCTGTTAAAACTACCAATTAGGTTGTTTTTTTAATATACTGGGCAATGATTGCAATTCAATCCCACAGTTAGGCTGTGTGGTTGGCAAGGTACTATAGAACCATTATGACCCTCAGCATGCCTTACATCTCTCCATTCATGCTTTTTTATGTGCCAACTACTTTCCAAAGGCAGATTACATAAGTAATATTTACCATCAGTCAAAAACAGCTAATACCAGGAGAGATAAATGATTGATAACTGATATAATACACCAACCATTGAAAGCAGCTGTTTTTTGTGAGCTGTTCTGGATGGGTGTTAACAGCAACAAAACAACAGTGCAGGTACTGAGATGAGCAGAACTATGGAGATTTTAAGCATACACACATGCCCATACACACACACACACACACAATTTCACCCTGCAGAACAACCTGTTCTTAAAAGAAGACAATTCTTAAGAAACCCTGTTTCCACTGTTTCCACTGAAACCTTGAACATTAGTGTTCTCACCCACCAATCAATGTCTACCCCAGATACCAGTTTTGATGTGTGTTTCTTTCAGTCTTTTAACTACTATTACACCTTGCAGCTGTTTGCTGAAGACGTGGCAGGGGGCAAGTATCAAGATGTCAAAGAACATGTGGAATGTATATGTTTGACCAGATTCTTTGGCTTCTGGTGGGAACCATGGATATTTGAGTGTATCCACACATGCGCTCATGTATAATTACACAAAGGAATTTTTTACAAGGCATACTATGAACTTCCTGGGACAAAAAGTGTGTGTGGGGGAATGAACCTAAAAACCTAGAATCCAGAACCTGAAAAGGTTAGTCAAATAGAAAAGAGGGCCAACAGAGGGTCCTCAACAGAATTGTCCTTAGGCAAAGAGCACACTTTGAGGACACTTTGGCTAAACAATCATAGGAAGCCTTGTAAGTAGGGTTGTATACCGCTGGCTGTATGCCGTGACAATAAAATTCATTCAATCATAGGAAGGCATTTTCTAGACCAGAAATTAATACCAGTGAAACACCACTTGGCATGGGATTGCACCTTTGGAGGCCTCATTTGTACTTTTATTCTGTGCCTAGCGGTTTCGTTTTGGAACAACTTTTTTCCGGTCCTTCTTGTATTTATATTTTGTATCTGTATGATTGTACTGTACTATTATATTAGCCAATATGTTCCTCACTGTGTTTGACTTCTGAAGAAGCCACATCAGGTCAAGTCCATCAACCCTTGTGTGTTAGAATTTGGTATTTTTACATGGGCCCTTATATATATATTTTTAAATATTTTTTGTTAATAAATGCATGTATCTTTTTATATACTATATTAAACTTTTATTGTTGGCCCTCTTTTCTATTTGACTAACCTTTTCAGGTTCTGGATACTATGAACTCCCACCTTCTCCCAGAGCCTTCTGCCTGGTGATGCTTGCCCCTAGTTATATTGACCTGCTACATTAAGCCTACTTTATCTTAAATGGGTGGTATGGATATAAGTGTTGACTATGGATGGGTGAACCTATCAATTTTTAGAAGGGTTGCAACAAATTTTGCCACAGTGTGTTCAACACTTGAATTTACTATGTTTGAAGATGTTCGTCAGATGTGAACGAATCACTCAGCCTGTTTGGACCATGCCAAACAGCCGCAAATGCCCGCTGAACAGGTCTGCAATACGTTTCTGCAAAACTGCACATGCACAAAGGTGCTGCCAAGAGCAGCAGGCATTAGCATCTCTAGGAACTACCAAGATGAACCAAGTTGTGATGTAGTAGAACCTCAGTTTGGCTGTGTGAGAATGTACATGCACAAAAACCAAATTACTCTGTACTGCCTGGTTAGGAGCAACATGTCAAACAGCCATGAAGAGGTCAATAAACAGTAGGATTGCCAAGTCCCCTTTGGCCACTGATGGGAGATTGGGGGGGGGGGGTAGGGTTGCCAGATCCAGGCTGGGAAACTCCTGGAGATTTGGGGATGGAGCCTGAGGAGGACAGGGACCTCAGTGGGGTACAATACCAGAGAGTCCAGCCTCCAAATCATCCATGTTCTCCAGGGGAACCAATCTCTGTAGTCTGGAGATGAGCTGTAATTCCAGGGGATCCCCAGGCCCCACCTGGTGGCTGGCATTCATAATGAACAGTCAAACTGATCACAGAAAAATCAGCCTATTCATGACTGGTGAACAGGACATAAGCCAAACGAGCAAATGTTTGAGTATCCCTAACGGTTAGTTCTTTTTGACACCTTTAATGCTTGAGGAACCCAAATTCTTTTTTCCTTATATTAACGCAAAAATCCAAGTTCTGCTGTCCTGAGGGTCCCACAGGAAGATGAAAAGGTGGGATAAAAAAGCTTAAATAAATAAATAAGTACATGCTTACAGCTTATTTCAATTCTGATGAAGTCATTCATTCCAAGGTTTTCTAAGATGACCCCAGACGTAGCATTGGTTTTGAAGAAAAGTGAAATGTCTGTACTGAACTCCATATGGAAGGTGGGAAAGTGAAGATAGGAGGCCTCAATGTTGAAGGAAGCTGTGTTCCAGAACTGTCCTGCAAATAGCAACAGCCTTCTCTATAGTTAATCAGAATCAGGGAGTCAACAAAAATTGGGGGAAAAAATCAATCACCCACTTCTAACAAATCACAAAAAGGACAGTCCATGAAAGGCAAAACAATAACACCAAAGTGAGAAACACCCACAAAAGCAAAGTTCATAGATTCGTTTGGGTATATACAGCGCGGTTTAGTAGTAAAAAGTGTTGGGTTAAGAGCAGGATGACCCAAGGTGAAATCTCACTTTGCAATGATGCCCAGAGGGTGACCCCGGGGTTCTTGTTTCCGATCAGCCTAACAGCAGCATAGCATTGTTGTGAACAGGGATCTTTTTGTAGCAGGAACTCCTTTGCATATTAGGCGACACACCCTAATGTAGCCAATCCTCCAAGAGCTTACAGAGCTCTCCTTACAGGGGATACTGTAAGCTCTTGGAGGATTGGCTACATTAGGGGTGTGTCGCCTAATATGCAAAGGAGCTCCTGCTACAAAAAAGAGCCCTGGTTGTGAGGATTTTGGGGGGAGAACATACACCACCCTGGGCTCCTCGGAGGAAGGGCAGAATAAACAATAAGGTGGGGAAAGTTCAATTTACTATCAAGTATACTAAAAAAAGGCTTCCACAAAACAGTGCCCAATATACTTTGTGCAATGCACTGGGCCTTGACAACATTATGAAGTCTATTTTCAGTATAAGAAAACTTTTTAATATTTTAGTATACAAATATACATTCTTGTGCAACCTGCATGAAAGGATAGAGAGAAGAGCTGATACTCACTATCTCCATAACAACGCAAAGGACCAATTCTCAGTGCAGCTTCAGAATTAGGTCTGTTTGTGTCAGTGACAACTATCTGGTTCACAGGTAAGTGGTCTTTGAAGGAAAGGAAGCCGGTATCATTGGTCCTGGATATATATATATACACACACACACACACATAAAAGGTATATAAATAAAAACCTGTAATTCCCCAGTAATTTTTTGCAACAAAATACATATTTGTAATGTTATTACTTTGATTGCTAAGAAGGATTCAAAGTGTTTGTAGATAAAAATGCAGGTACTAGCTAATTACCGAAAGGATAAAACCCACTGAAACCATATAGAGCGCCAGGGTTCTAAAGCCTACTCATTGCTATAGCAGTTGAAATCTCTCTCTGTCTCTCTTTCTCTTATCTTATTTCCGTAAATGCCAATGCCCTGATGAAGCAGAGCAAAAATGGAACATGCTGTAGAAGACGTCCTGTTTTTAGCTCTTTTGAGATGAAATTTCAGGATCATGAACAAAATCACTGCAGTTGATCCTAATTTCTGTTTATGTAGGGATAGTGGTTTTTTTCTTCTACGAGTCTTCTGTATACTATGAATACTGTATGAAGGTTAAAAAAAAATATGTTAGTATTCAGAACATGGGTTTGGCTGTAATATATGAGAATAATTATTTTGTTTTATTTGCAATTGAAGTAGTGTGAACTTACTGAAGAAAAATTATCGAAACGAAGATCAAAATCCGGATTCTTCGTCCCATTTTGTCTGTGTACCATTTATGGACTTGTACTATTAATTTTGTTTGTGTATCATTTATGGGCTTGTACTATTTATGGACCTGCACACTATATGATGTAATTTGGTTTCACTGGTATATGTGGTCCTCTTATATAAATTGATTTTTGTGCATAACTTTTTGAGCACTTGTGATCTGCGTTATTTGTGCAGTGCTTGTTTATTTGCTGTATACTGTATACTGTGATATCGCATTTGTTAATGGGATAGTGGTAATCGCCTTTTACCCATTGTGGCCTCTCAGAAGCCCATAGAAATGCAAGGAGATCCTGAGGGAAAGGCTTGCAACAAGCACTGATGTGAATAGGACTGAAACAGATGGGATTCTGCATGTCCACTCCCACTATATGACATCATTTGTGTGGTTTTCCTGATAACCAGGGGCCAGTTACAGGCTTTTGTTAACAGAGGAAAGAACTGGACAGCTCTGGCTTGACTTTTCAGGAACAGGTTGCTATTTGTTATGGACCACGTTATTGAGTATGTTGTCACTAGATTGGGTGCACAGTCTTGAAGACATGAAAGCTTCAAACTATTTTGCTTTATATGGAATTAACTGCAGGGCTTTTTTTGTAGAAAAAGCCCAGCAGGAACTCATTACCATAATAGGCCACACCCAACAGCAGGAACTCATTAGCATATTAGACCACACCCCTGACAGCACAGCACACTAGCATATTAGGCCACACCCCCATGTAACCAGAAGTGTGGTCATCCAGCCACACCCACCTTTTGCTGCTTATTCTGTTTACCTTGTTTGTTGTCAAAACCCAGGGCTTTTTTTGAAGCAGGAACTCCTTTGCATGTTAGGCCACACACCCCTAATGTAGCCAATCCTAATGTGTTTCTGCTGTTGGGTGTGGCCTAATATGCTAATGAGTTCCTGCTGGGCGTGGCCAACTCGGAAGCCAGCCGGACCTCAGTTCCTGTGCGTTCCTGCCCAAAAATAGCCCTGTAATTAACTCAGCATCTTTAATCACCCTGAAACATAAACATTGTAGCCAACAAACATGGCCGGATCGCCTGTTGGGCAAACTAGGCACTCGCCTAGGGCGCGCCCGGCCTCAGGGGCACCAAATGGTGCCCCGCTCCCCCCCGTGGAAAAGCGCCGTCGCCCTCCCCCTCCTCCCTGCAGGAGGTGGCGGCGTAGCTCGCCCACCGTTCCCCCTCCTCCCCGGCTGGTGGAGAGGACGGACGGGGGGCACCCTGCGCTCTGGCGGGAGAGTGCTGGGAGGGGCTCCGGGCAGCCCGGGGCATGCGCCGGTGGGCCAGTCCATTCCCCTCCGGCTCCGGAGCGTGTGCTGCTGGGGCGGGTCCAGGGCCAGAGAGAGAGAGAGCCGGGCCCTTTGAGAGTGCCTTCCAAGCCCACCCACCTTTCCCCGTGGCTGCGGGCTCCCTGCGCAGAAAGGTACTGAGGTGGGGTGGGGGCTCTCCACATGGCCAGGCCACCCCGCTCCAGAGGCGCCAGGCAAGCACAGAGCTCGGCCTCGAACTCCCCCCCCCGCGCCCAGGTCTCTCCTCCTCTGTGCTCAGAGGGCGCTCGCCTCTCCTGCCCAAGAAGCAGCGCATTGGGGGGGTAGAGGGGCAGCGGGGGGAGAGGGAGAGGGCATGCGTTCGCCAGGATGCGTGCGCCACGGGGTAGCCTCTCTGACCCACCTCCCCGGGGGTGGGAGGGAGGGTGAAGGGGCAGCGCAGCCCAGAGGGAAGCAGCCAAAGCCGATGGCACCCTGGGGGGGGAGGCGGGGCGGCATGGCGGATTTAAACTCCCACCCCTTCCTCTGGCTTGCCGGGTTCCTGCCTCTGAGCGTGGAGGCTCTGGACAGGCAGAAGGCTCCCTGCCAGCTCTTTGACAGCAAGCAAGCCCCTCCATCCGGGAAGTCTCCACCGCCCTTTCCCCGGAAAAAAAAAGGAGGGCTGGGTGGGTGGCTGGGGGGGGGAATAATGCCCCAGCAGTGACCTGCGCCCGCCTTACTCGCCCATCTCTGCGCAGGCAGCCAGGCAGCCCGCCAGCCCTTTGGAGGCTCCCACTTCACCCAGCTGCATGTCCCCAGTGGTGCCGCAGGGGGAGGGAGGGGAGGAGGCGGAATCCTCCCCTTCCCTCCCAGCCAGGAGTCCCTCCAGAGCGCACCTTCCTGGCAAGAGTCAGTCACTCTGGCAGAGTGTCGGGGCTGCCAGCAAAGCATCCTTTTCCCCCGGGGCGATGCAGAGCTGGCAGCTGCAGCTCTCTCGCCGGAGCCCAACTTTTGGGCACCCGCCGGCTTCTCACCACCTCCACCCTCTCCACCCTCCCCTGCCAGCTGCTCGCTCTTCTCGCCTGCTCCACCTTTGTTGGGAACTTTCGCCTTTGTTGGGAACAAGTTCAGCCTGTGGCTGCGGGGAGGACAGGGGCTGGTTGGGCAGCGAGAGCTGCCTCGCAGGCAAGCTGGTGCTCAGATGGAAGGGACGGGGTTGCCCCTTCCTTGCCCTTTCCCCTGGCTTGCCGAACCACCCCGCAGGAGCAGTTGGGGGTTCCTTCTCTCCAGGCCCTGCCTGGAGGTTGGCAAACCTGTAATTGGGCGCACGCGGGGGGGGGGGCGCCAGAAGGTAGCCCCACCTAGGGTGCGAAAAACCCTCGTGCCGGCCCTTCCAACAAAAACTGCTCACCAAAAGTTCTAACATGCTCAACAAGCTGAAACTGTCAGATGATTTTCAAAGGTAGTCAAATTGCTGAGTCCAGTCTGGGAACAGGGTGAAAGCCGGACTGGAAGGGATCTGGGACTTTAGCATAATCCAAGAAAACCTGAAGCTGCATTGCCATTGCTCTCTCCACTACCTTACCCAGGAACGGTAAGTTAGACACTGGGCAGTAGTTACTAAGGACCGTAGGGTCCAAAGAACACATTTAAGGAGAGAGTGAACCACCATCTCCTTCAATCCCCCTGGGAAGGTCCCTGTTGAAAGGGAAAAGTTGAAAATCTCCCTCAGGGGGGTCCGCGCCTCATCACCATAGGATTTGACCAGCCATGATGGGCAGGGATCCAGGGGGCACATGGTAGACTTCACAGCTGCCAGGGTCTTGTCAACTTCATCCTGAGTGGTCCAGGACTGGACCTGAAGATGGCCAATGAACTTCCAGTTCTCTTATTGTATCAAATGTGGTTGGAAGTAAATAAAGTTTGAAATGTTAAAAAAATGTGGTTGGAGCAACAGGACTTTGTCTGCAAAATAGCTTGCAAATGCCTCATAGCCAATTGCCAATTCTTTAGCATTTGGCATGCCCTGAGACAAAGTAGTTTAAATGGACTGCACAAGAAATCTGGAAAATGGGGAGCAACTTGTTCAGGGCTGGGGCTGTTCACTGCTTCAACAGGGGAAGCCACTGCCCATTGCCTGGCAACCCAAGAGAGCCTGGGTGCTCAGCCACACTCTCTCCAGTCACCTGAGGAAGCCTCCCGACACTCTCAGCAGGAACTCACCCAGGAGGCTGGTGGAGGAGGAGAGGCCAGTGGGGGAGAAGGGCAGCCAGCTGAGACAGTCAGTGGCAAGGTGGGGCAGACAGCATTGGTGATCTGTGCAGGGGCAGCAAAAATGTGGCCATGGGCTGCAGCAGCAGTACAATAGCCAGGCCCACCTCAGGTGCCCAGGGCAGGGATGCCAGCAGGGAAGAAGGCTGCTCCAGTCTAGGGACCATATGGGCTGGGCCTAGCAGGAAGTTGGCTGGCCATGGGAGACACCCAACCGACTTGGTCACCTGGGCTGGAGCAGCCCCCTTCCCTGCCGGCATCGGGAAAAAACTGGGTGAGTGCCTGGGCTCTCCTGGATCATCGGGAAATGGACAGGGTTTTCCCCTGTTGAAGCCATGCCCACCCTCGACCCTGGACAGGCTGCTCCCCATTTTGTAGCTTTCTTGTGCAGTCCCTTTTAACTTTAAAGGGACAGCACAAGAAAGCCACAAAAACACCTGAGCATTGGGAAGTGCTCCCAGCCACTCAGCTGTTTTGGTGGCTTTCTGCTCTGGCCACAAAGCAGCACAAACCCCACAAACTTCCTTAAAAGTTCATGGAAGTTCCTGACAGTAGACCCATCATGAACTTCAGTTCACGAACAACGTACCATTCAATTCGTGCCCATCCCTGGTAGGTAACCCATCCCTGGTAGTTAATTCATATACCTACACTGCAGATTCCGGAACTGGATAGGGGGATGAAATATACTTCAGTGAAGAAATATCAAAATCTAGTAAACTACTGGAGATGGGGTCCATTCTAGTGTCTGCTACATCAATTCTGCAATCCTATGTACATTAACTATGCACAGTATAAAACCACTGTAATCAATGGGCTTATATGGAAATAACTCCACATGGGGCTGCACTGTAAAAATGCTGTATTTGTGGTGCACTATGGAGGATACCATAGTCTATAATTTTTTTAAAAAAATAAAAATAAAACATCTTTGTCCATCTAGCTACATCATTCATCAGCGGTTATTCCATAAAGTCTATAGCTCTGTAGCGGGGAAAAAAAAAAAAAAAACTTCTGAATTATGTATCACTGTTTTCTAAATACTAGAAATACAATGCCCCCTCAACAGAGGGCTACCTTGAGTTAAGGTATGTAAAGAACTATGTGGAAGTGAGCAATACATGTGAATTAATTGCACCATAAGCTGTTTGTTTGGAAAGGCTATTAGAGAAGACCTTATACCACATAATATTATCCCACGTCATCTGATAATATGAATTAATTAACTCAGCATGTTTTTCATCTTGCATTAAGTGCTGGATTTACAAAGTATAAAATTGCATATGAAACCCTGCTGGAGGGAATAGGGGCACAGGTGGTGCGCTCTTTAATTCTTCCTGTCATAAGAAGGAGAATATGACATAAGCAGATGATAATGGAGGTGAACCACTGGCTGTGTTGGTGGTACAGGCAGGAGAGATTTGGATTCTGGGACCACAGGCTAGCTTTTCTGGATGACAACCTACTAGCATGTGATGGACTTCATCTAGCAAGGTCAGGAGAAAATGTGTTTGGCAGAAACTGGGGAAAATTCTTCAAGAGGTCATTAAACTGACACCATAAGGGGAAGGAGATGAACAGTACAGGGATTTAAATAAAGGAGAGCAAACAGCAGAGGCCCACCTGGGAGGGCTGAGTCTAATGGAGCCAAAGGTGCGGGGCTTCAGGTGTCTATGGGCCAATGCCCAAAGCTTGGGTAATAAAAAGGAAGAGCTTGTACTTCTAATGCAGTCAGAGGGATATGATTTAGTAGACATTACAGAGACAGGTCAGGAAGTTGCATGGATGGATATGAGTTGCTCAAGAAAAACCAAAAAAGTCAAAGAGGAGGCGGAGTGGCGCTGTATATGAGGAGAAGGTTTGTTTGTCAGGAAATACTGGAGGAGGAGAGTGACAGCCCAGTGGAAAGTATCTGGGTGAGGATAAGGGAAGGAAGGACAAACAGTATTGTGGTTGGAGTCTGCTACAGACCTCCTGACCAGGATGAAGTGGTGGATGCTGCACTCCTTGAACAGCTTGTCAGTGTATCCAAACAACATGACCTAGTAGTTATGGGAGACTTCAACTTCCCTGAGGTGTGCTGGGAAACAAACTCTGCAAAATGTCCCCAGCCATGCAACTTCCTGACCTGTCTGGCCAACAACTTCCTTCATTGAATGTTGGACGAAGCTACAAGAGGCTTGGCCATACTCAATATTGACCAACAGGCAAGAGACGGTAGATGGGGTGAAAGTGGTAGGGACCTTAGGGGGAAATGACTATGTCCTACTAGAATTCCTTTTGCTGTGGAGGACCAAGGAAGTTTGTAGCGACACGTGTATGTTAGATTTCAGTAGGGCAGATTTTAATAAACTCAGAGGCATGATGAGAACCATTCCATGGGTGAGACTGCTGGAAGGGAAAGGAGCAAGTGAAGGGTGGGCTCTCCAAAAACAAGGGCTCTTGCAAGCTCAAGCCATTGCTTTTCCAACAAGAAGGAAACATGGTAGGGGATCCAAGAAACCAATGTGGATGAGCAGAGAACTGCGTGATGTGCTAAGAGAGAAAAAGGAAATGTTCAAGAAATGGAGGCGATGACATACCTCTAAAGAAGAGTATCTGTGGGCTGCTACACACTGTAGGTCAGCCATCAGACAGACCAAAGCTCACAGTGAGCTAAGTTGGCCAGGAAGGCTTGCTAACAACAAGAAAATCTTCTTCAGTTGTGTGAGGAACAAATGCAATATTTTCACTGTTGGGTGAAGATGGAGAAATTCTGACAGAGGACAGAGAGAAATCAGAAAGGTTTAATGCCTAATTTGCCTCAGGTTTTCTCCCTGGAGAAGAGAACAGGCTCTTCTAGAGATGGTAGTAGGCAAGTCACAGCATCTGGGCTGCTGTTTGACATGGACAGACAGGTAGTTGAGAAGCACTTGGATGCACTGACTGAGTACAAATCTCCCGGGCCGAGTTGTATACACTCACGAGTGCTGAAATAACTTTCTAGAGAGCTTGCAGAGTTTTTGTCCATCATCTTCCAGACCTCTTGGAGAACAGGAGACATGGTAGTAGACTGGAGGAGGGTAGATGTTATCCCAATTTTCAAAAAAGGGAGTAGGGATGACAAGCCAGTCACTCTGACCTCTGTCACAGGGAAAATACTGGAGCAGATTTGAAAGGGATCAATCTGCAAGCATCTAAAGGACAACTTGGTGATCTGGGAAAGTCAGCACAGTTTTGTCCCCAACAGGTCCTGCCAAACCAACTTCATTTCCATTTTTGATCGAGTGATGAGCTTACTGGATCGAGGGAATGTTGTTGATGTTGTTTACCTGGATTTCAGTAAAGCTTTTGACAGGGTACTCCATGGTGTGCTGATGGGTAAACTAGAGGGCTGTGTCGTGGACTCTAGGATAATTAGGTGGATAGAGAACTGGTTGGAGAACCGCACTCAGAGAGTAGTTGTCAATGGCATTTCATCTGAATGGAAGAAGGTGTCTAGTGGGATGCCACATGGCTCGGTTCTGGGCCCAGTACTTTTAAATATTTTTATAAATTATCTGGATGGGGGTGTGGAGGGGCTACTCATTAAATTTGCAGATGGCATCAAATTGGGAGGAGCAGCAAACACACCAGAAGATAGAGATAGAATTCAACGAGATCTGAACACACCGGAAAAGTGAGCAGATGTTAACAAAATGCAATTTAACATGTATAAGTGCCGAGTTCTACATCTGGGTAACAAATATGGGGATGGGGGATACATTTCTATGTAGCAATGTGTGTGAGCAAAATCTTGGGGTACGGGAGGACCAAAAGTTAAATATGAGCAGCCCATATGATGTAGCGACAAAAACAGCTAATGCAGTCTAGGGCTGTATCAACAGGCATAACATCCATATCTCAAGATGTCATAGTCCCATTGTTCAGGCTGTACCTGGAGTATTGTGTGCAGTTCTGGAGGCTTCATTTCAAAAAGGATGTGGACAGAATGGAGCAGGTGCAGACGAGAGTGACAAGGATGATCAGGAGCCTGGAGTACAAGCCCTACGAGGAAAGGCTGAGAGACCTGGGAATGTTTAGTCTGGAGAAGAGGAGGTTAGGGAGAACATGATAGCCCTCTAAGTATTTGAAGGGCTGTCACTTAGAGGAGGGCAGGGAGTTTATTCCTGTTGGCAGCAGAGGATAGGACTTGCAATATTGGGCTTAAATTGTGGGCAGAAAGGTACTGGCTGGATATTAGGAAAAACATTTTTGCAGTAAGAGTTGTGCCACAGTGGAATCAGCTGCCTAGGGAGGTGGTGAGCTCCCCCTCACGGGCAGTCTTGAAGCAGCAGCTGGACAAATACTTTTCAGGGATGCTCTAGGCTGATCCTGCATTGAGCAGTGGGTTGGACTAGATGGCCTGTATGACCCCTTCCAACTCTGTGTTTCTATGGCATTTCAAAACCCGCTCAAAGGTTGAGAAATCTGGAAATCCACGACAAAACAAAATGTTATAGTACACGAGAAGTTTCCCCTTGATTTAATAGGACTACAGACCTAGCACCTCAAGGGTGTGTAATAAAACAGGTAAGGGAGAAGTGGATTGATGAGGGAATATTGTTTTAGAAATTAGGATGCAGGTTTCTATTTCATGATTTTTGAGAGATTTTCCAGGATCTTTGACATTTGGGTTTCTTAATTTCAGATTCGGATGTCAGAATATTGATCACATGCCTACTCATGGGATACATGGAAACGACTTAGAAAATAATTAGATGCGCAAATTTGCCACAGTTGCCCAGCTTGACATGTTTCAGAAATGGCCATTGGTCCTGAAAAGAGTGTCTGCCTTTGTACTAAACACCTGTATAGCATTATGTGATCCAGCAAAGGTTGCTTCACCTTTAAGCAACAAGGAAGAAGCTGGATGCCTGCCTTCTGGAAACATTTTTCATCCTTCTGTGTAGTAATAAATGGATACTCAGAAAAAGCTCATTTTCTTGTGTTCGAAGACCCCGCAGTACTATAAAATGGTCATGTCTCCGGGTAAAACTACTCACAGCCCCCCCCCCCAGCAGATGGTAGGGCAATGGTATCATTAAATATAATTTCATCCCTTATGGTACCCAATTGGTATATCTTCCCCTTTTACATTAATGAAATCTCTAGTGGGTAGGAAAACTCAGAGGCATAGATATTTAATGAAATTTTGACAGACACAGTATACTTGGGAGAAAATGTGCCATCAGCAGATGTCTGCAGCTATGTAAATGAACAGCATGGGAAACAGGCCAGTAAAATAAACTCCAGATACTGAAAATTTAATACCTGTGCAGGGTAGATTATTAATAATGCAATGGAGTTGCTTAATTAGTTTATTCCACATACAATGTAGCCAAGCAAGTTCAAGCTCAACCACAGTCAGAGTGAGCAACGAGCCGTAGATAATAATGTAAGATCAGTGAGGTTAGGGAATAACCTAAGATATCCTTACCTGGATTTTAGCCCAATGTCCTCTTTAAAACAGAGTGCAATACTATAATTTTAAAAAATCTACCTGAGTCTAGGGACAGGACACAGTCATATACCTGTTTATCAGAGTTACCTATGTTGGACCCTTATTGTTGAAACTACTGGACAGAATTAGATAATTGGTCTATGTTGCTGAGTATTGTTTTCTGGTCTAATTGGCATAGGTCTCCAGGGTTCCAGACAGAGAAAAACCTTAATAACATCTTCTACCTGAGATCTGAGAGACTGAACTGGAGACCTTCAGTCTTGCACTGAGCCACACGCCCTCCCTGCAAGGTAAGTACCGATAGGAGCAGTCGGTTATGTGGAGACCCTATCCAAGATGGACCAAGCACCTCATGCAAACTTTGGCACTCACTTGGACTTTGCTGTCAATCTGGAACACTACACATTACTGCCCTTTTGTCTCTGTGCAAACAGCAGAAGGGAATCAGGTGGGGACAGATGGAACACAAAGGCTGCTGAGGCTTATGGGAGCAGGGCATGGCAGTGAGCCCTCTGTATGCAGGAAGGTCACTGATCAAAATGATGGGTGTGTGGGACGACCAACCAGCATGAGGAGGCCATGCCCCATGATGATGTTTAACAAGGCAAAACTTCAGCTGGGCTCAGAAGTCAAACTGGATTGCCTTGTGATTCTTCCCCAAAGGCAGGATATATTTTAAACTCAGCATTTATTTTTGATATAATTTGGGACTGATCTAACTGTCTACAGCTGTGTCCACACAGCAAGCCACCATGTCTGCTGCATTTTTTCCTCTGTCACAGCACCTTAGGGTTTTTTTGAGTGTTTTTTTTTAATGGCAATTGCTATGCAAACAGCTGATTTCTCCACTGTTTTTGGATCTGCCTGGTAATTCCTGAATATATCAATGATTTTTTTAGGGAACTTTTTTCTTGAGAAAACCCAGATACATTTGGGATGCTGAAACCTACCCCAAAAAATACCAATAAGTTATTTTTCAGGTAGATTTTTGGCTCAGGTAGATCTGAATGCACACCCCTACTCTGAAAGGTTGTGGGATCTATTAAAATGATCTACCCAGAGCAAGATGGATCAAAGTAGCTTTCTGACAGCTCTTCTCTTGTTGATATGGCTGATGCTTCTGTTGATGCCCTGGCTGAACTCTGGAAAGAAGAAATAACCTGGATGGTTGATATGGTCCCTCCCAGGCGCCCTCTTTCAAGTGTTAAGAGCCCAGGTATCTCCTTGGTTTACTGAGGAGTTGTGGGTGATAGAAAGACATGACAGATGGCTAGAGTGATAGTGGAGGAAGACTCAATGGCAAATCCAATACGACATGTACTTCAGGGTGCTGATAGCAGCAAAGGAACAACACATTCCTGCCACCAGTGTTATCAACACAGTGTAGGCCAATGGAGCTGTTCCAGGTGGTCAGAAGCCTGTTGGAATCTGGTCTGCAGGAGGAGGTGTTAGCAGTCAGACCCTTCTCCCACGGAGGGGCGGTTTAGAGTTAGAAGAGCCAGAAACAACCCTCTTAATATCACCCCAATAACCTAAGTACAGGACACTGCTTGGGCCAAAGTGAACCAAGATGGATGCCAGACAGGCATTAGCTTAGGAAATCAGTTTCAGGGTGCAAACCAGAGCAGCTGACCGGCTACTACCCCCTCTTTGCCATGGAGCGATGCAGGACTTTAGGTCACGCAGGACCTATTGATTCACTCAGTATAACCCCATCAACACCACAACCTAACTTCCCCTTCACCCATTAACCTTGATTAAGCGGCAATTAATCAGTGCTTAGGTCTATTCACCTTTCCAATTACCCTTCCCCTCCAGTGCTTATAGGGCCATCAATCCTCTCCCACCTCTTTGTCTACCTCCAGTAGAGCAATCAAGTCATTGTCCTCTGGCAATGAGTCAACCTACCTCAGGATATGTTTTGCCCTATAAATATGTCACCTTGCTGCCCCATCAGTGTGCCTGTGTGTTCTTGAATCCTCCATGTACCCGCCACTTGCTTGTGGGCCTTCTTTCTCTCACTTCCCAAAATGCTGGCCATTTTGTTCCTTGACTTGCCTGCTCCCACAGACCTCTTCAGGATCGGTAAATATCACCCTTCCCCTAAACCAGAGGGGTCAAACTCATTTGTTATGAGGGCCGGATTTGACATAAATGTCACTTTGTCAAGCCAGGCCACATGTGCCATAAAATGTAATATGAGGTACCAGAGATATAAATTTTATAAATATGATTTCAGATTCCAAATGGCAATAACAGGCTTGATTGGATTACATGTGATATGCAGAGGAGTAGCATGTGTGGAGATTTCAGTGCTGGTGATGAGACAGGAAACCTAGGTCTCAGTTTTGTACAGGAGGATTCAGTCCAGGAGAATGCAAAGAATTAATGAAAATAAGTCTGAAGAAGTGAACAGTGACTCATGAAAGCACATACCCTACCACAAATTTTGTTAGTGTTTAAGGTGCTATTGGACTCTTATTCTTTCCACTGCTATTAGAAACCACAACATTCAAAAAACAGTGAGGGAACATTTTAACCTTCCAAGACATTCAGTTGCTGTCCTAAGAGTAGCAGTTCTCTTACAAAGGAATTTC
Source organism: Gekko gecko (assembly GCA_029375565.1). Lineage (NCBI taxonomy): Eukaryota > Metazoa > Chordata > Lepidosauria > Squamata > Gekkonidae > Gekko > Gekko gecko. Next base: position 77,113,898 of record JAPDNY010000003.1, on the reverse strand, counting down.
AAAGGGAGATTAGAAAGAGAAATAGCTGAATTGCAACTGATAATGAAGCTCAAGACAATGCATCCTCTTGGGCTGAATGGAGACCAAGGTTACTTCTCTCATTACCAATGCCTGCTATTGTCATTTGGGGTCTGAAATCACTCCCACTTTCCAATATATAGGACAGATGGACTCATATTCTAGCTGTATCTGAAGAAGTGAGAAGTGACTCGTGAAAGCTCATGCCCTGCCACACATTTTGTTAGTCTTTAAAGGTACTACTGGACTCTTGTTCCCTTCTAATGATAAACAATGCGAGCTGTGCTGTTAGGTTTCTTCTCCCCACCCCCCACCACCAATCTGTTAGAACCGGAAAGGGGATAACTCCAAGTGCCATCTCTCTCTCCCTCTCCCTCTCTCCCCAGTGTGCTCTCTCTGGCTCTTTTCTTCCCTCCAGCTCTTTTTCTCTCTTCCCCTCTCTTTTTCTTCTCCCCCTACTGGCTAAATATGAGGAGAAACTTCCTAACAGTAAGAGTGGTTGAGCAGTAGAACAGACTGCCTTGGGAGGTGGTGGATGTTCCTTCGCTGGACGTTTTCAAGCAGAGGCTGGATGACCATCTTTCGGGTATGTTGTAGGGCTATCTTTTGGCTATGCTTCTGCAGAGAGCAGGGGGTTGGACTAGATGAACTGCAAGGTCCTTCCCAATGTTAACATTCTATCATTCTAAGTGAGCAGGCACACAAAATCTTATACCTGGAATGAAACATTGTTGGTCTTAAAAGTGCCACAGGACTCCATTTTCTCTCTCTCTAGCTCTTTCCTTCCCCCTCCCTCCCCAGAGGAGCAGGAGGAGCCGCCCTCAGCCAATTGAGGGTAAGGGGACTTGGCTTTCTTTCTCTCTCCTCTGTGAAGCAGGAAATAGGAGAGACTGGGCAAAAGGAGCTATGATGCAGGTAACACGAAGCTGGAACAGGAAGAAGGAAGCAGCAGAGAGCCAGTAGCTCACAGGCTGGATAGGAGCCCTGCAGGGGGATGGATCCAGCTTGAGGGCTGTATGTTTGATACCCCTGCCCTAAACAGCTTTCCCTTTCCTTCCTGCTTTTCCTAGTTAGCTTTTTAATGCATTTATTGTGTGTGGATACCCTTGCTATTTTTGTTTTTAATAAAAACCCTACCAGTGAACACCTGCCTGGTTATTTCCAAGAGTTCTCATAGGGACAAATAATGTATACTTATGCATATAGGGATTGTCCATCTCTAAGCTAATTCCCCCAAATTAAGCAGACTGCCTATTTTGGGTAACAGAGGTGGGCCACTTGGTGGCCCACTGACTGTTTTGCTGAACACTTTGTAGATAGAAGAGCTAGATTTGAGTCAGAGATCAACAAGATTTTGGAGGGATAAGCTTTCAAGAGTCAAAACTTCCTTCATCAGATACCTTGGACTCTCAAAAGCTTATATCCCCAAAATCTTGTTGGTCTCTAAATACTACTGGACTTCTGCTATCTAGCTCTTCTGCTGCAGACGAGGCTGGCTACCCTCTGAAGCTTTGCAGATAAAATCTCTCACATCTGTTCCGACTTGGACTCTACATAACAATGACAGTATCACATGGTACCAAGGTGCCAACTGGTTCAGCTATCTGGGATATATTTCAGTTAATTCAGTTTGAGGATCTGATTAGTGGAAGTTAGAGGCCTACCATCTGCTTGTATGACCCTTGAACTTCCTGGTTACTTACAGTTGCTGGTGGGGTGGCCTGGATGACTGAGGCCAAGAGGCAGCTAATGCCTCCTTGAAAGACAGGGTGGTAACCCCATCTAGGGTTGCCAGTCCCCAGGTCCCAGTGGGGTTTCTCCCAGTTTTTGGGGCTTCTGCCCTGAAACCCTGCCCCCAAACATTAACATTTCTGTGTGATGTCCTGGATGCAATGACATCACCAGGAAGTGGGATCATCATGTTGGGGACATTGTGCGGTTACGCTCTGGTTTGAGGGCAAAACTCTATGGTTTGAAACCAGTTTTACCATAGAGTTTTGCCCCAAAACCAGGTTACCACATGATGTCCCCAACATGATGATGTCACATCTGGGTGATGTCATCACATCAGGGATGTCCCAGAACACCCCTCCCCCCAAATATCCCACCAGCACAACGAGGGGACCTGGCAATCCTAGCGCCATCACTGAAAAAGGTTGTGGTGAGTTCACTTCTAAAGAAGCCTACCCTGGACCCAGGAGATCTCAATAAATTACCAACCACTCTCAAATGTTCCATTCTTGAACAAGGTGGTAGCTGGGCAACTTCCCTAGGTAAAGTGGTCTCCATAGTTTATAACTGGCCCTGAAATTTTGAGACCCAGTGTAATGTAGTGGTTAGAGTGTCATACTAGAATCTGGGAGGATCAGGTTTGAATACCCACTCTTCCATGGAAGCTTGCAGGCGATCTTGGACACATTACACCAAGGATGTCAAACAAGCAGCCCAGGGGCGAGATCAGGCCCTCAGTGGAACTGGCCATCTGCTTCCAGTTCTGCTGCTGCTGCATCATAGCTAGCTTCGCCAGACTCTCTCGATCGCTCAGGCACTTCGTGTTTTAACCTGGGTCCTAAGAACGCTGAGCATGAGATTCCTGTGGTGAATGTCAATAAATCAAAAGTAGGTTTGCAGCTTACAGAGCTAAAGTTTCAAGCATGTTTTTATTTCAAGTAAAAAAAAAATGTGTTCGTGGCCTTTATAAAGTTTATATCTCTGCTGCCTGGCATTACATTTTATGTCACGCGTGGCTCGGCCCAACAAGGTCTCATTTATGTCAGATCCAGCCCTCATAACAAATGAGTTTGACACTCCTTCATTACACACTCTCAACTTAACCTACCTAACAGGGTTGTTGTGAGAATACAATGGAGAAGAGAATAAGCCTCTTTGGGTCTCCGCTGGGAAGGAAAGTGGGGTATAAATGAAGTAAATACATAAAATAATTCAGTGGATCCAAATGAACAAATAAACCAACAAAAAAAAAAATCAAAATTTGACCTATCCTTTTTTTACTGCAACTTAAATTCATACAAAAAGTTCCTAATTTCACATCCTGTAATTCAGCTGCTGTTTTTCACTACCATTAGTCATTCATGTTCTGATGCAAAATTTAAACTAGAATAATTCCCTGCAGTTACCATTCTTCTTTATCTGCGTCACAGTTACAAAAATATCTCAGATCCAGACAGTTTTCCTCCAATCCACAGGCACATTGCTGGACTCCTGGAGGAGATCCTCCCCAGTAAGGATGTTTTTCACTGGTACGACCAACCCACCAAACAAATGGCATTCCATCTGTGGAAACAAGAAGAGAAACAGCTGTCATGAGAAATCTGAATTAAATAGGCATCAAGAGAAGAAAGAAAAAAACTGTAGGAAACCGGACCTTCTTCTTGCAGTTGGGAAGGAAGTTCAGTCTACATCCAATGCACAACAAACACTGGAAATATGAAGGTCAGAATTTTTATTTCAACATTTTAAATATGAATACTCAACTATATATGATTTTGTAAGTCTGGCTCCTACTAAGAGTACACTAATATCTGGACACTAGGCAACGAATAAATCCATTGACAATGTACTTACCTGGTATGTTTCTATTCCTTTTCTGCCTCTTTGGCATTATTGTAGTTTAATAAAGTTTTATTTAAAAAGTGCACCAATACCCAAGTGATGATACCTGAGAATCATGTGCTTAAACACAGAATTCATACTCAGATAGTGGAATACAATCTGGTAAAGACATGTACTTTATCTTATCCCTAGAGTAGTTCAGAGAACATACAGGTTTAAGTTCAAATTTCTAACCAAACTCGGCAATACTGCAATGACCGTATCACATATTTTTGGAATTACTGATGTAAACATTCCATAGTTTTCCTTATTTACACTGGTGATTGCTGGTAGAGAGGAAGAGAAAAGGAAAATGCTTGTAGGGCTTAATTTGAATTAAATACTTAATGAGGCTTAGTTACAGTACTGGGGCTTAGCTTTGGACTGTGAGGAGAAAACTAATGCATTGCCATCGGCATCATCTCCTGAAAAAAGACAATCTTTTACTCTATAAAAGTGGGACTTATCTGACTGGTACTTTTCTAAGCTGGAAAAGAGAACTGTTCAGGCTACCTGAATACTTTCAGGACACGTGAATAATAAACAAATTGCAGCAGATATAGTAGCTGTATCCTTTCAGTCCCTGAAAATCTGAATGGGCAGGCACTACCTATAAGTAAAATCTTGGGAAATTTAGGTGTCTTAAAACACCAGCAACTTAGAGGAACCAGACTGCTGTCTTTCACCATCACAAACACATCCTTTTACAACTGGGACCCTCAAAGCTGTGAGACTGTCTCCACCCATGTGTGTCTGAATGGCAGTTCTGACCATCAGTCCAGGGTCTGTAAATTGTCCCTTCACTTAGGGCAGTCATTTCTGCCCAAATTTTCTTAGTGGTCCCTCTAGGTTTGCCAGGTCTGACTAGGGAAATATATGGGAATTTTGGCAGTAGAGCCAGGAGCAAGGATGCAACATCCCTTTTGTGATGTCATATCCTATCATGTCACTTCTGGGTCAAAGGTCAAGTGATATCACTTCCCAAGCTCCACCCCTTCCAATGATGTCGCTTCCAGCACACCACACCAAAACCCCATCTGTTCCTGTGATGTCACTTTCAGGGCACTCCCCAAGCCTTCATCTTCCTCTCAAGTAATTTCCTTTGTTCAAAATTCAAATTTAAATACTGTCATATATCACTTCCCATTCCCATAGATAGAAGAGATAGAGATAGAGTAGGGATAGAGCAGGTTGAGAAAGAAGTACTTTTCTCCCTTTCTCACAATACAAGAACTCGTGGGCATTCAATGAAATTGCTGAGCAGTCGGGTTAGAACAGATAAAAGGAAGTATTTCTTCACCCAAAACAGTGATTAACATATGGAATTCACTGCCACAGGAAGTGGTGGCAGCTACAAGCATAGACAGCTTCAAGAGGGAATTAGATAAACATATGGAGCAGGGGTCCATCAGTGGCTATTAGCCACAAGTTATAGATAGGAACTCTCAGTCTGGGGCAGGTGATGCACTCTATTCTTGGTGCTGGTGGGGGGCAGCAGTGGGAGGGCTTCTAGTGTCCTGGCCCCACTGCTGGACCTCCTGATGGCACCTGGTATATTTTGGCCGCTGTGTGACAGAGTGTTGGACTAGATGGGCCATTGGCCTGATTCAACATTGGCTTCTCTTATGTTATGTTCTTATGTAGGTTGCCAGCTCCAGGTTGGGAAATTCTTGGAGACTTAGGGGTGGAGCCTGGGGAGAACAGGGACCTCAGTGGGACTTTCAGATTCAGCTCCCTTCTATGTAGGTTGTATATATATTTAATGGTGTCACTGATGTCAAAGCTGTCAAAATAAAAAAAAAGCTGTTCAGTATTTGCTGCCTCATTAGCTTCTCATCATTTCTTCCTGTTGTGTTTGTGTATGCCGGTGGTGTGTGTTTCAAGATCCTGTCAAATTTATAACTTAAAAAAAAAAAAGACAGATGTTGTACAGAACAGTTCTATCAGCATAACTTTAAGCAATTTTCAGCATAGGGAAGGTGTACCCAGTATTCCAAATGAGGCTGCACCATAGATTTATATAGGGGCATTATGATACTGGCTGATTTGTTTCCCATTCCCTTTCTAATAATCCCCAGCATAGCATGGCATTTCCTTTTTTTATTGCAATTGCACACTGAGTTGACATCTTCAGTGAATTATCTACCACGACTCCAAGCGGGTGGTTGCTGATCTTACCAATTTACAAGGAGAAATCACCTTTAAAAGGCTCTGCTCAGAAGACCAAAGCTGCTATGAAATAGTAGAAGAGGCAGTGTCTCATGAAGGGCCTTGTACATGGTAACTAGTACCTTGAATGGACCCAGCAATTGATGGAGTGACTGCAGGATAGGTTACTCTAGCATGAACACACATGAATTTGTATTATACTGAATCAGACCCTTGGTCCTTCAAGGTCAGTACTGTGAACTCAGACTAACAGCAGCTCTCTAGGGTCACATGATGAGGTCTTTCACATCACCTACTGCTGCCTGGTCCTTTCAATTGGGGATGCCAGGGATTGAACCTGGTACCCTCTGCATGCCAAGTAGAGGTTTTTTCCACTGAGCCACAGTCCCTCCACAGGTGTGACATGTATTTCCTGCCGTGCGCCTGCTAGCAATTGGACTTTAGGTTTTTGTACCAACTGAAGTATTCATACCAATTAGTCTCAGCTGGTCAGCTTTTCCTCTGTAGTGTTTGAGTTTTTATTATGGCGACTTAACCACAAGGGTAGAAATTGCCACAGCAAAATACAGAGCCCTGAAAAATCTTTGAATATTGTAAAAAGTATCCCCCCAAAATAATAGCCGGTAACATCTGGGGTAGGGATGAGGTGGCACACTCCCCAACAGCTTTAATCTCTGAACAGCAGGTTCTTTTACTTAGCCTTCCTCCCTCATCCTCAATAAAGCACATGATAAGCTGCCCAGATATATTTAGGGCTTCTATACAAATAATACAGTACCTCTACAAGTAATAGTACTTATACAAAGTTCAGTGAGACAAATGGACTATAAATGCCAAATAAGCTCATACCTGGAATAAACCTTTGTTGGTCTAAAAGCTTAAACTTACTTTACACAGATCACAGCATAAACACATTTTAATGCCTGTAGAGTATACCCATCTCATTTTCCTTTCAAGTGGCTGAGTATTTCAGAGGATCAAAACCACAAAATTATCATATGCTGCTGCTTTATAAAACGTTACTCAAATCCCGTAAAGTTTTCACATCATGAGTTATTAATACTTTAGTATAATTAATTCAAAACATTTCGCTGTGTGAGACAGAGATTGGGATTGTTGTTGTTGTTTTTTTAAATGATATATGCCCCAGCCTTCACTGGCGGAAATAAAAATGTAAAACCTTTCTTTTGTAAACAAATTGTCTAACATAAGTTGTTTGTCAGCCCCAAGAAGGACAGGAAGAAATTAAGCAAATGTGGGAGCAAAAACACAAAAAGAGCACAGTGATCAAACGCAAGAAATGAGTCTTTACTTACACTAAGCAAGCTGAAGACTGAAGATCCAATACCAAGAGAGAGCTGGACGAGGACCGAAGAGTCCCATGGTGCTACTGTTGCCTGACCTATGCAATAGAGCCGCACAGGTAGACCAGGACCTCCTAGATTCAAGGAATTGCGGCAGAAGCAAGAGGCCTGTACCCCCCCCATGGCTCTGAAGTGCAGCGAAAAACACACACACCCAGGGCTCTTTTTGTAGCAAGAACTCCTTTTGCATATTAGGCGACAAACCCCTAATGTAGCCAATCCTCCAAGAGCTTACAATAGTCCCTGTAAGAAGAGCTCTGTAAGCTCTTGTAGGATTGGCTACATTAGGGGTGTGTCGCCTAATATGCAAAGGAGTTCCTGCTACAAAAGGAGCCCTGCATACACCCATTTCACAGCATGCATGGCTGGTCACACTGCGCTGACTGGGGCCAGGCTAGGGAAGGATGGGCCATTCATTGCTTTGGAGCATGGATGGCCGGCTGCCATGGCTTCATTGACTCACTGCCTGCCTGACCCCAACCCACAGGCCAGCCCAGAATAACTTCCTAGCACTAGCAGCAGTAAGAAAGAGCCTGCTGCTGCATTCCCCCACCTCCATATGGATTTGACTAAGTCTCCTTAAGCATGGCAGCCCAGGGATGGCTATCCTCTGGGCTGGAAAGCTGTGTGCTGGATGGGGAGGATCAATGTGCTAGTGCAGGTGGCTAGGAGGAAGGGAACCAGACAATGAGCTCTGAGTCCTCCAGCAGCTGATGCTCTAGCCTTCCTCCTCTATGGTTACCATAGGAACTAGGGCTAGAGCATCACTTAATGCTGCCATCCCCCCACTGCCCAATTCTTACAAATTGGGGGATGGCTTCTAAAAGTGGGTATTCCCCCACCCCCAGCAGGGGGAGGGCAACCCTAGGCCTGTCCTCTTCTGTGGAATGGTCTCCTTGATGATGTGAGGAGGACACCAAAGATTTTGGAATCTTTGTAAAGCAGAGCTTTTCTGATGTACTTTTGGTGATCCCTGAGTGGAGGGGAGTTGGTTTGATAGGCAGGAGCCACTGGCTTGCTTTTTCTAATCTCTTTTCTCTGTAGTACATTTTTGTGGTTTGTATATTGAAGTAGGGTTTTTTTTAATACTATAATGCCACTAAGACAGGGACAAAAGCAAGATATAAATATTATGAGAACAAAGAAGCAAAGTATTTTTGACATTACAAAGCTGGATATAGTTACGGCATACTGAAATATTACTTTTAATGAATTGGTCAGATCACAGTCAGCTGGGCTCTGAAAGTGGCAAGAGAGGGAGCTGCTGCTGGAGTGTCTTGAGAGTGGAGTTACCAAGGAAGTGCCAGTTAAACTAAATTAATTTTGAAATGGGTTGCAGCAGCATGGCTGGTGAGGGAGCTGAGGCAGTGATGTGAAAAGTCTGTGGCATGTTTGTATTCTTACCTGAGGGTAACAGCAATTAAATTTGCTGCAAGTGTAAGTCGGTAGCCCTACTGGAGGAGAAGATACAGGGACTTGAGGCATGCTTGTCCACACTCCTGTTTATAAGGGAAGGTGAAGATTTCATGGACAGAAGGCATGAAGCACTCCTGAGAGGGCACCAAGAGGGGAAGGGAAAGGCATTCTCAGCAAATGGAGTAACACCCAACACAGGAGGAGAGCACATGGAAGAATGTAACCCACAGGAGCAGGAGAATGAAGAGACATTCTGAGCCTCTGTTGCTAAGCAATCTGTTCCTGGATCTCCCCATAGATACTGATTCTGAACCACTGGAACAAGGGCTCCTCCCCCAGCCTCCTCAAGGCTTAAAGAAAATTTCTCAGATCCCCATCAGTGAGAGGACTTGAACGTCTGCTCCCCAATATAGGAGAAAGTGTGTATTGGTAATTGGGGATTCCGTACTGAGAGGGGAAGAAGCTAAAGTGTGCTGACTGGACATGTTGTCTAGAGAGGTATGCTGTCTACTGGGTGCACATATCCAGGATGTGACGGAAAGGGTAGGAAGACTAATCAAGCCCATGGATTATCCATTCTTGCTCATCCGGCACAACCCAGAACGTATTAAAAGAGGCTATGTGGCTCTGGGTAAAAAGGTGAAGGAATTGGGAGTGCAGATTGTATATTTGTCAGTTCTTCCTGTCAAGGGCCGTGGCTTAGGAAGGGAAAGAAAATACTACAGATCAATGACTGGCTACATAGATGGTGACATCAGGAAAGGTTTGGAATTTTGGAACATGGCTTATGTGTTCAAGATGCTCTTCTATCAGGAGATGGTTTGCACCTCATGAGGGTAGGGGGAAAAATGTGTTTAGTAATAGCCTTGCAAACCTAAAAAGGACAGCTTTAAAATAAATCCTACAGGGGAGTGAGACAAAAATGCAAAGCTTAGTATGATGCCAATAACTTGAGATAAGAACTCCTAAGTTTTGTGGGGAGTGGCATGTATGCTAGGTAACATTAACTCACATGTAACTACAGAAACGAAAACCTCAGGATGCATAAAACATGGATTCCAATGCACAGAGTATGGGAAACAAGCAGGAGGAACTTGAAGTCCCAATACAGGAAGGGGACTATGACGTAATAGGTATTACTGAAACTTGGTGGGATGACACTCACAATTGGAATATTAGGGCTGAGGGTACAACTTATTTAAAAGGGACAGTCAAATAAGGAAGGGCAGAGGAGTCACATTATATGTAAAAGAGTTATATATATGTGAGGAAATATGTGAATCTGAGCATGTAAGTCCTGTTGAAAGTTTCTGGGTAAAAATAAATGGAGTAAGAAATAACAGTGATATTATGGGAGGACTTGGATGAGACACTCCTACAACAGATTACAAAGTTCTCAAACAGATGGGACATGGTGTTCATAGGAGATTTCAATTATCTGGATAACTCTTGGAAGTCCAACTCTGCTAAAAAGGAAAGGTACAATAAATTCCTGACTTGTCTTGCTGCCAACTTCATTTTCTGGAAAGTGGAGAGGGAAACAAGAGGATCTGCTATCTTGGACTTGACTCTTACCAACAGAGAAGAACTGGTTGACGAGGTGAAAGTAGTGGGCACCCTGGGTAGTAGTGATCATGTAGTTTTGGAATTCACAGTCTTGGGGAAGGGAAAAGCTGTATGTAGTCAGCAATGCTTCCTCTAAGCTGTGGAGTTTTGTGAACAAAAATTCTACTTTGTGAGCTACTGTTGTTAAAGTTCTGAATGAGTGATTTGGCTACTGCATAAATTAGTTTGCTCTGGAGCCATCCTTCCTGAGCTAAGACAAAAATGTGTGAGCTGGAGGCTAAAAAAACTGTGAGCTAGCTCACAGTAACTCAGCTTAGAGGGAACAGTGGTAGTCAGACATATAGGTTAGACTTCAGGAAGGCAAATTTCAACAAACTTAAAGTTATGCTGGGTAGAATCCCATGGACAGAAATATTTAAGGCAAAAGAAGTTCAAGAGGGATGGGAGTTTCTTAAAAGTGAAATACTGAAGGCACAATCACAAATGATTCTGATGGGAAGGAGAAAATGGTAGGAGCCTAAAGAAGCCAAGGTAGCTCTATAAACAGTTTTCTAAAGATCTGAGAAATAAAAAAGACTCATTTAGAAAGAGGAAGAAGGGCCTTATAATGAAGGATGAATATAAACAAATAAGCAGTGCTTGTAGAGACAGGGTTAGGAAAGCTAAAGCTCAGTATGAGCTTAGGCTAGCAAGAGATGCTAAAAACAACAAAAAAGGGTTCTGTTCTTATGTTCAAAGTAAGAAAAAGAGAAAAGACATGGTAGGCCCACTGCAGGGACAGGAAAGTGAAATTGTAACAGGTGATGAAGAGAAGGCAGAATTGCTCAATTCCTACTTTTCCTCAGTCTTCTCTTGTGAAGGAAATGGTGCTCAACATGGCAAAACAGAACACATGATGAAGGAAGGGAGTTGCAGCTTAGGATCAGCATAGGGGCAGTACATAAATACCTAGTTTCTTTAAATGAAACTAAGTCCTTGGGGCCAGAGGAACTACAACCAAAGGTATGAAAAGAACTTGTGGATGTAATTTCTGAGCCTCTGTCCATTATTTTTGAGAATTCTTGGAGAACATGTGAGGTTCCAGAAGATTGGAGGTGGGCAAATGTTGTCCCCATCTTCAAGAAGGGGAAAAAGGAGGATCTGGGTAACAACTGACCCATCAGCTTGACATCTATATACCTGGGAAAGTTTTAGAACAAATCATCAAACAAACAGTCCTTGAGCATTTGGAAAGGATGGCTGTGATTATTAAGAGCCAGCATGAGTTTCTCAAGAACAAGTCATATCAGACTAATTGTATCTCTTTTTTTGAGAAAGTTACTACCTTGTTGTATCAGGGAATACTATAGACATAGTTTATCTTGATTTTAGTAAGGCCTTTGATAAGGTTCCACATAATATTATTGTTGACAAATTGGTAAAATGTGGTTTGGATCCTGTTACTGTTAGGTGGATCTGTAACTGCTTGACAGATCACACCCAAAGAGTGCTTGTTAATGGTTCCACATCCTCTTGGAAAGGAGTGACAAGTGGAGTGCCTCAAGGATCTTTTCTGGATCCTGTTTTGTTCAACATCTTTATAAATGATTTGGATGAAGGAATAGAGGGAATGCTTATTAAATTTGCAGTTGATACTAAATTGGGAGGGATAGTAAATACGGTAGAAGACAGAGTCAGGATACAGGATACAAATAAAATGAATTTCAATGGGGATAAATGTAAAGTTCTGAATTTAGGTAGGAACAATCAAATGCATAATTATAGGATGGGGGGAGACTTGTCTTGGCAGTAGTATGTGCGAAAAGGATCTTGGGGATCTCAGTAGCCCATACACAGAACATGAGTCAGCAGTTGTGATGTGATAGCTAAAAAGGCAAATGCGATTTTGGGCTGTATCAATGGAAGTATAGTGTCCAGAACACAAAGTGATGGTATCACTTTACTCTGCACTGGAACGTGTCCAGAGGAGGGCAATGAAGATGGTGAGGGGTCTTGGAGACCAAGTCTTATGAGGAAAGGTTGAAGGAGCTGTGTATGTTTAACTGGAGAGGAGACGATTGAGAGGTGATATGAAAACCATCTTCAAGTACTTGAAGTGCTGTCATATAGAGGATGGTACAGAGTTGTTTTCTGTTGCCCCAGAAGGTCAGACCAAAACCAATGGGTTGAAATAAAATCAGAAGAGTTTTTGGTTAACATGGTTGGCAGTAGACGGCTGTTTTTACGCCTCCACAAATGATAATTATCTTAAGTAGTTTTAAGTAGTTTTTAATTTGCTATTAGTGTAGACTTTTATCTGTTGGAGGATTTGGCAGCTTTTATTTGTTTTACGTCTAATTGGAATTGTTGATTTTAGCTCATAGTCAAAATAAGGCTATCATTTTAAGATAAGGACGCAGTGGATACAGTTGCCTGCCATTGCCTCCCTATTTTTGAGCTAATTAAGCTGACAGTGCGGGGGTGAATGAAAGACTCAGAAGGAATAACAAGGACTATCCATTTCTGATTGCGGAGATTCATTTTTTTTCCTCATTGACTGAGGTGCAACAGCATGAAACCATTTAAGAAAGTGAGAGAGGTTGAAATGTTTTTAGATGGTTTTATATTGTCACAATTGTTATTTATGTTTTTTATCTTCCATGTAAGCCACCCTGAGCCTGCCTTAGCGAAGATGGCGGGGTATAAATTGAACAAATAAATAAATAAAATTATTACTGATCTTGTATCAAATTAAACTTTGAACTGATACCTTTAGTAGAACTTGCAGACCTCCAAGCACATTCAGAATCCAGCAATCAATTTCAACTGACAGCTTAAATGTATATGACAGAAGTCTAATTAAAAATGTGCTAATTCCAAGGAAGAAAAAATATTTAGCTTTAAAATACAACTTTGTATGGCTATTAGAAAATAATAGTGGGCATTAATCAAAGTCAAGCTGCATAATATTGCCTCTTGGATAGGATCATTAAGCTAAAGTATAATCATATGATAAACAGCCACCACCAGGGTTTTAAGAAAGAACGATTTTATAACATCTTTTCTGAGTTTGACTATATCTATTTTATGGTACTACACCAACCAAAAGATTTATTAAGGTCTCCCAAACTAGTACACTTGCCAAAGCTTGAGTCATTTAAAACCAGGCTAAATAGAGAATTTGCTAATACACTGCAGGGCAAAATCTGACAAGGGATAGAGAATAGACTTCTATTGTCTAATGTATCTTTTTAAGTATCTGTTGTAGCATCTGATTCTGCCACTAAGAAATGAAATAGTATCTCACATGAACCGCTGGAAGAGGAAGAATGAGTGCTATATAGACTCTCATATAGGTTCAACAAAGAACCTTAGCACATGCTTTGGAAGGATTTAATTACGCTATCACTAGTGTGTAATTTGCTTAACAAGCTGTTCGGAAGCGATATAATTATTGCATTTTTTAAAGTAGTGCACAGACTTCCTTCATCTCTGCAATATGCTTCCTCTGGACTGTTACTTCAGCTGGGATTTAAAATACCCATGCCCTATAAATAACAAAGGCTAAAGCTACTGCATGTATCACCTGTCCTTTACGTGGGACATAAAAGCATAATGTGGAGTGAATGTTAGATGCAGAATTGCCCTAAGTCCATGGCAAAACAGCATTCAAATAACCCAGGGCAGCAGCAGGCTGAAACCAGGCTAACCACTGTCCTTCAGTATTTCTTTATTCGGCCAACGACCAGTTCAAGTCAAACATAAAAGCTTTACAGTAAAGTCAACAGAAAGTAAAATTGGTCTGATCTATTGGCATCAATTGATTAAAATCTGTACATAGAATTTCTCTACGAATCCTACAGGCTAACCACTGAAAGGAAGTAATGTAATGCAGAACTGCGGGGGGGGGGAACACGGAATAAAAAGAAAGTTGATTTTAATGCAGAAAGGGGGTGGGAGGGACCTGGATTAAAAAGAAGGTTGAATTTGGTTTTAGTGCAGACTTGCTTGGAGGCCACAGCAGTGAGCATGGATTAAAAGGAGAGTGCAGAAAGGACGTGTGCTGTGAGACCTGTGGTGATTTTGGAGGTGGTTAGGCAATGTGCAATCAATGCTGCTGAGGATTCCAAGCCTCAGTTACTATCATTGAGAAGGAGAAGGGGAGATAGAGAAAAAATGGTAAAATATAGGAGGAAGGGAATGTAAAGTTGGGGGCAGGAAGAGTAGAAAAGGAGTGGGGCTACACATGGGGAGGGGAACGTATGTGTCAACTGTAGTCCTCGCAGCAGTTCCTCTTCTCTGGTCCTTCCTGTCGTGTAGCATGATCAGCCTTTCTCCATTCCTGGGCACTGCAATTGCCGTCATGGCATTTATAAGAATATTGTATTAGGGAATGGTTCTCAAGCAATAATTCATAAGGCCTCAGATCTGAGGGCCTTTCAAAAGTCCCCTTTGAAAGGTTTTTTTGAGCGATGGAACCTTGTTACAGGTAGGACTTGAATCGCTTGAGAGGTAATCAATATTACTTATATTATTTTATTGTATTTTCTGATGCGTTTTTAATTGTATTTTTGGTGTCCTTATGGTCATGATTGTAAGCTACCTTGCGTTACCAGAAAGATGGGGTATATGTGCTTTCAATAATTAAAAAAACCCTGTGCTTAGGACTGAGATACTGACATTGTCAAGAATAAGAAACCAAGATAATAATGAGACTTTACCACATATGATAAAATTTGTCCTATTCTTCTTCATTCCATAGCAAGAAAATGTCTCAGAAGAAGCAAATATTCCTTTCTGCATTAAAAGCTCTGAGGTGCTTAGTTCTTTCTGTGGCACTTAGCATTAGCCAACTATGGCCTTGCAGAACATGAATTACTCTTTATGTTCCTGTGAATAAAAGCCCACTCATGGCAAAGCACTGTAGTTCCTTGATTCAATGTTCACATTATTTCCGGAAACACATTTATTTAGTCCAAAATAGCAGATGAAAACCAATTGCACAAATAAGCACATTACTGCTGATCTATTTTTACCCCTCCTGTTGTAAAAGACAGAGAATTCACTCATAACAAACATATTCAGGTTTTATTACACAGGGAGCAAAAAGAGAACTGAGTTAGTAGCCAGTATGTCCTGAAACAATATAGAACCAGAGTAGCTACAAAGATTTCATTTCAACAAATATTGTTCTGTTCAAGGCATGTAAGAATTAATCTCCCCTTCCCTCCAGAGCCAGTTTGGTGTAGTGGTTAAGAGTGTGGATTCTAATCTGGGAGAACTGGGTTTGATTCCCCACTCCTCCACATGCAGCTGCTGGTGTGACCTTAGGTCAGTCATAAGTTATTTCAGAGCTGTTTTCTCAAGAGCAGTTCTTGAAAGAGCTCTTTCAACCCTACCCACCTCACAGGGTGTCTGTTGTGGGGAAGGGAAGGGAAAGGAAATTGTAAACTGCTCTGAGGCTTTCTTCCAACTCAGCCTAGCTTGAAAAATAGCCCCTTATCTTAAGAAGACTGATCTGGCCGCCTTGATCCATGCCATGGTGACATCAAGACTAGGCTACTGTAATGCACCATATATTAGTCTCCCCACAAAATCAATTTGGAAACTCCAGTTAGTGCAGAACGTCTTGGCATGGCTATTATTGGCAGCTAGACGGAGCATGCATATTACTCCCATTCTTCATTCCCTCTACTGGCTGCCACCAATCACTGGGTCCAATTTAAAGTATTGGCTATCACATAAAATATTAGCCCTATGAGGAAAGGCTGAGGGACTTGGGAGTGTTTAGTCTGGAGAAGAGGAGGTTGAGGGGGAACATGAGGAGGGCAGGGAGCTGTTCCTGTTGGCAGCAGAGGATAGGACTCTCAATAATGGGTTTAAATTAAGGGTGGGAGGGTACAGGCTGGATATTAGGAAAAACTTTTTACAGTAAGAGTTGTGCCACAGTGGAATCAACTGCCTAGGGAGTTGGTGAGCTTGCCTTCACTGGTAGTCTTTAAGCAGCATTTGGACAAACACTTGTCAGGGATACCGTAGGCTGATCCTGCATTGAGCAGGGGGGTTGGACTAGATAGCCTGCGATCCTATGATTCTATACAAAGAGGTCCATGATCTCGGACCCTCATATCTGCGAGACTGTCTCTCCCTCTATGCTCTGCCACAACAACTTCGCTTATCCAAGCAGGGCCTTCTGCACGTGCCAGCCTGCAAATGGGCAGGATCAATAACTGCCTGTACTCATGGCCTTCTGCACTGTGGCTCCCGCCTTGTGGAACAGCCTGCCTGAGGAGGTCAGGAAAGTGACCATTCTCCTGTTTTTCTGCAAACTATGCAAAACTGAACTATTCAATAGAGCTTTTCTACACAGGTAGTATGGTGGTACTGTACAAAAGGCTTCACAAAATTACTTGGATAAATTATTGGGGACTGTGGTCTGTACTGCTGTGTATAGTTTGCTGTGTGTTGAATCCCATTGTGTAAATTAGCATCATTTAATGTTTTGCTTCACTCCCGTTCTTTAGACTTCTGGTTGGATCGACAAGCCAAATCCTATTTCATTGTTTCTTGAATGTCCCATCTGATTGATTATACTGAATCACTCTGTGTAATCTGCCCTGAGACCAGTGAGAGAGGACATAAATAGATAAACAATAAATTAAAAACACTACACTATAACCACTACACCACACTAGTGTATGTTTTTAGGCAAGCCTACGAAAATCTTTGCCCGAGACAGCATTTTACAGTGAGCAACAAGAATTACTTCACAACAGTTTTATCAGTATGAGGAGTTTTACAGGGAATAAAGCTAGTGGATACGCCTTAATGTTCCCAAAGCAATATAGGGCAAATGCAGTAAAAGCCCTTTATGGTAGTACCTTTGGTGCAATGGGAGTCGCACAGAGCAGCTCTTTCCTTTGCTTCTCAGTAACACTGTCATGCCATAGCTCCTTGCCACGCTGGCATCGCTCCTGGTGCAATGTCACTGGCATGGGAAAGTGTCACATTGTGGAGTTTTTCCATACGACCCAGAGCACTACCAAAATGTACACGGAGGAATTAGCCTGTAGCAGTCCCTACACCATTAAAAACAATGACCTACCAGTTGACAGAAGAATGGCTGATTTCAGCACAGGGCACAATAATTAATGATCTAGCAAAAGTCTGCAAGGTAGCAGTTGCGAAGAATAGCTGGATTTGGTTGTCAGAAGAATTTGCACAGAGCGATAAAATGTGTAATGCTGGTTTTCTGATTATCTTAAGGCCATCTTGTCGATAAAGGGGAGAAAAGGTCAAGCACAGAAAATGTATAGCCCATCTATGTAAAATCTCTCATCGGGAAGGGAATAAATAAATAAGGGAGGGAATATACATGGAAGACAGAACCCTTGTATTCTAAACACAAGCAGTGGTTGTCGCTAACTGAAACATTTTTTTTTGTAACTGAACATTCTGCCTTTCTCAACACTTACTGGCAACTTCCTGTGATCCCTCCGCCTCTGAAATGCCTGATCAGTCTATGGGGTTTCTCAGCTACTTCTCCTCCTTTCACCTTTCTTTGTTCATGAGCTAGAGCAGTATTTCCCAACCTGTGCATCAGGACCCAAAAGCAGGTTGTGAAGCCTCTGTAAGCGGGTTGCAGGCCAGCCTCCCATAATGGCCACCCCTGCCCTTTCTGCTGCTTTCTTTTGTATCTTGTAAATCAAGTTATATCTCTGGAAACAGTGTCTTTCGTGTCATACGTAGCTGGTGTCTTTTCTTCACTGTATATACATGTTGATAAAGTACCAAGTGTCCTGGATGGTCACTGGAATGAGCAACAATCTCAGGGGAGATTGCAGGGAGTAATGGAGAAGGAGAAGTTGGTCAAAAGTTGGAATGTAACTTCCATATGAAAGGCTGTGTATGTCAACTGCCACTTGCTTGGGGTTTGCAGCAGTGGCGGCTGCATCTTTTGTGCAATGTTTCTTGGTTTCTCAAAACCATCTGGTTAGCCACTGTAGAAAATGGAATGCTGAACTAGACAGGTGCCATGGTCTTAGTTTGCCTAGGCCACCAAAAACAAACAAACGAACAAAACAAAACCTTGGGGCCACCCCTGGGTGGGTCACCATGCCAAGTCAATTTGGATGTGTGAGTCGCCATATCAAAAAAAGATTGGGAACCACCATACAAGAGTAAAATACTCTCCCTTCACAGTGACATCCAGAGCTAATTCATACGATCAGTGGCCGTCAGGAGCTGCTCTTCTATTATGGTTACACAGTAGGAAAAGAACACTGTACTCACCTAATTCCAGCCAGTATGCTGACCACCTAACTTGCAAAAACGTAGGCTGAGTTCAGACTGGCAGTTTGCCCCGGTAGGGACCCGGGCCAGTGACGATTCAATCCCAGAGTAAATTGCGCATTCACACAGGCACATCTGCCTGGCGTCCCCCACCCGTAGCCAACCCGTGCTGTTGCGCTTCACTGCCGGATCAAAAAGATACCTCATAAAACTGGTAGCAAATCCATAAGCCCGCGTGTATCACGTGTCTCTCCACTTTTGGGAGGTCTGAACACGCAGCGGAAAAGCCAGGAGCAACCCGCGTTGGGCAGAAGGCAACAGCGATATGATTGGCCATGCTCCGCTCTACTGCCCAATGTGGTGCCAGCGCTGCGGGGTCCTCCCCCAATCGTAAAATGCGCTTATGCGCACATACACCCATACACTCACAACTGAATTAATGGGGAAATGCCAAATACAGCGCGCCCCCGGCTCGGTTGTCTGAATGCTCCCACCCAGCTCTGCCCCGTATCTTCCGACAGCAGCCCGGGCTGTGTGAACGGGAAAACCTGGTACAATTTATTCCAGGGCTTTTTTGCCCCGACTGGCTACCGGAGCAAAGTGCCAGTCTGAACTCAGCCGTAGTCTGTGTGATCTGAAGACAATTTAATATAAAGGAGACTAACTATACTTCTTTTTAAAGAAAAAGACAAACCACCACCACCTTCTCCTTGGCTTCTAGAAGGGACTCCCCTCCACATTCTGCCACAGTTCTGCTTTATAATATAAACACTTTTCAAAAGTTAGAGAAAAGGAGGGGGAAGCCCTAGTAAACAGTAGACTGTTGTCATTTTAAAGAAATTGTCAGAGAACCAGCAAAACAAAACAAAAACACCTTGAGCAGCACAATGGAAGAAGTAATACTTTGCTGAATTGTCTAGTAAGTTACATGCCAGAGTAAAATTCCACTTTTGAGAGCTTGTCATGACTAAAGAATAAAAGTGAGAGAGACAGGTCATTTATCTCTGCTGAAATAAACATAGCTATACTCAGTGGGATGGTACATACGAAGCTTTTGCCCTGCTTAGATTTTTCAAACACTGCACAATCATCTCAAGGCTAAATGGATGCTGACTCCATTCTTCAATCATTCTTTTTTTTTTTGGCCCCCTGTAGGGGATTTTTTATTGCTTTTTCTATAAACTACAATGAAATTAGGGAAGGGAACTACAAACTAAGGGAGAAAGTAAAGAAAACCTACTAAAAACCCAAGAGATGGTGGTCATGCATAATGCTTATAAAATAGCTCTTAACTAAAAGTTACAATACAAATTCATCGACTGTGGTCATCTAAAAATATGATTACACTAAAAAACCTTGAAACCCTCTCTTATCTGACTTCATAAAGAGAAAAATAAGATATGGTTATACAAAGTAAGCCATTTTAATGGATTCCAGAGAGTAAAAACTTTTCATTTTTTGTCCTTTTTCTTTCTCAACTGGTATTTTGTTTTTGGGGCTGCCGCCCCCAATACTGAATCAGAGTCCTCATCAGAAGATGCCACTCCTTCTTCTTCACTTTCTTTGGTGCTGTTGTCTTTCTCTTCTTCTTCTTGTCCTGCTCAACAGAGTCATTTTTTTTTCTTTCTTGTCCATGAATTTAAAGATTATGTCTTTGGGAACGATCCATCTATAGGCGACATTATTCTTCTACAAGAATAAAACCAAGTCTCTGAATTTCCTTCTTTTCCTTCTTATTTCAAACGGAATATCCATCAGCACTTTTATTTCTTTGTCCTTAATTTTCAAAGTGATTCCAGTTGTCGCTGTAAGTATTTGGTCCCTCAATTGTCTTCTGGAGAATCTCACCATTACTTCCCCAGGCAGATTATTCTTTCTTGTGAATTCTGCATATGACGTAAAGATCGTATAGATTTCACTTTGTAGTACATCGCTTTTGAGATCTGCTATTGGGGCTAAAGAGTCACACATAATCTGCTTCAGATTCTCCCCCTTCTCTTCCAGGATCCCTTGAAATCTTAGGACATAGCTTGCCCGTTCCATTTGAAGTTGTAACAAATAAGAGTCATTAATTACTCTCCTTTTCTCTGTCATCTGCAGTTGTTTTTTAAGCTTCTTGGTGCTGCCATCCACCTCTTTAAGCTATTGCTTTATTTTGTCTGCTTTTTTTTGTCTCTGTCAATTGCGTTTGTTGTGCATCAAACTTATGGTACAATGCTGTTGCTTGTTTCAGCAGAGGTCGCAACGCTTCAGTCAGCATCCTTTGAAGCTCTGCAGTTGTGTCCTGTCTAGGAGCAGGACTCGCTGGGCTGGCATTTCCGGCCGGCAATTTAGGTTTCATTTGTTTGTCCTTCTCTTCCTTCCTTGGAGGCGCCATTTTCCCCAGTTGTTTACTTTTTGCAAAAGTTCTCACAGTCTCTAAAAACTCTTTGGAAAGCCTGGTAAGTTCTTATAAGCTCTCTATTTTAGCACATTTCGCTTTTATAGTCCACCCCCCTTTCAAATGCTCAAAGTTTGTTTGTTTTCTTCTTACTGGGGAAGAATTCTCTCCCCCCCCCATTTTCAAAGGGGAGGTTTTTGGCTGTTTCTTTGGTGTTTCTCACTTCAACTTTAACTCACATTTCAATCTTGTCTCCGCTTTTAAAACTCATACGCTCCACTTTTAAAACACCAAACGCTTGTTCCAATGTGCATTCTTAGTTCCATTCATGGATGCTCCACGGAGGGACCTTCAGGGCATGGAGGAGCCCCCCTTCGCCGGCATAGAGCTGTTCCATGGAACTATACAGAATTGCCCTTGCAGATGATCAGCTATCCTTACCCATTTTGAACCTTTTCTTACTATATTTGTTTTAAACAGGATCTACACAGCATTGACAGAAATGGAGATAGGTGCTATCCCACAGAATTAGGACATGTTACATTTCACATGTCATGCAGAAGAATTCACTAGAAAAGTAATTATGTTTGGATTGGTTAGCAGCAAAAGGAAATGGGGCTGCCAAGGAACACAGTGTCTAGACACTATAAAAGTTGACACCAGCCTGAGCATGGAGCAACTCAAAGAAACAATACAAGATGGGAAAACATGGAGAGAGCTGGCTCATAGAATCTCCAAGAGTCGGACACGACTGAATGGCTAACAACAACAGCTTCCCCTTGGATAAACATTCTGTTGCAACTATAACACCATTCATAACATATACCATTCCTCCCTACTCCTTTCTCTATATTTATGGGTGCACACATTAATAGTAAAGGAAACCGAAAACTAAGAATTTTAACCAAAAGTAATACTCCACCCATGGGAACTCTTTCTCATTAATCACAGCCTCCTCCTCCCCCATCTTACTTGTCTAGTTCTTCAAACCCATCTTGATTAACCCATTGATCATCTGATTCTGCTGATTATTTGGCATTCCAATCTAATAGCTTTACCACAGCATAGCAATGCTGTTCAAAGGGTCAAGCAACTGCTTTGATGTATGACAACTGGGGAGGAACCGCAATGAAAGGAGCCTTCTCTTAGTTACTTCACATAATTGTCAACTTTTCTAAGAGTTGTCAAAGGCTTTCACGGCTGGAGTTCATTAGTTGCTGTAGATATTCTGGGTTATGTAGCCGTGGTCTTGGCACTGTAGGACCTGACATTTTGCCAGTAGCTGTGACTGGCATCCTTAGAGGTATAACACAAAAAGATGGAGTACTCTCTGTCAAGGTGAGCAGAAAAATAGTAGGCAAGTAATTTATATCTACCCTGGAACGTGGGGTAGATAATGACTCAGCCTTACCCTACCTTCCAGGGTAGATATAAATTACCTGCCTATCAGGTCCTACAATGCCAAGACCATGGCCACACAACCCAGAAAATCTACAGCAACTAATTTTCTAAGCATGATCATTGTTTGATGCCACATAATAACAAGCTTGCCTCTGTCCTTGACAAGATGGCCAATTAACCTAATCCCATAAAGTCATTTAAAATGGTGTTATATTTAACCCACATCTGCACAGGGCTGGGCTTCTCTTATTCAAACTATGGCAACTTGCTGTTTTTCAGAGGCTAGAAGGATAACTTTCAATTGAAAACAAACAAACAAACACAATTCTACCTCCAGCTATGCCAATATATGATCATTTATTTTGACTGACCACAGACCTGGCCATCATGTGGGCACAGGTCATCATATTTAAAGAAAAATTAAGATGGATGAAAATGGATAACCAATAATATTTGCTCGAAAGCTAGTCAAATCTGACTCTAGGGGGCGATGCTCATCTCTGTTTCCAAGCCAAAGAGCCAGCGCTGTCTGAAGACTTCTCTGTGGTCATGTGGCCAGTATGACTAAACACTGAGGCACACAGAATGCTGTTACTTTTCCACTGAAGCAGTACCTATTTATCTACTTGCAATTTCTTGCTTTCAAACTGCTAGGTTGGCAGGAGCTGGGGCCAGAGACAGGAGCTCAGTGCATCATGTGGCACTAGGGTCTCGAACTGCCGAGCTACAGACATTCTGGACTTCAGCGTCTTAACCTCTGATCCATCGTGGCTAAAATAGGATTTCACTATTGCTCAAATGCAGCCATAGTCTAATTAGAAGAAGAAGAAGAGATTGGATTTATACCCTGCCCTTCACTCAGAGTCTCAGAGCAGCTTACACACTCCTTTCCATCCCCTCCCCACAACAGACATCCTGTGAGGTAGATGGGGCTGAAAGAGCTCTTTCCAACCTCCCAATTTCTGTCAGGTTCAAAAGCAAGTAGATCCAAGCATTCTTAAGAGTAAGAAGGGCTTTATTGGAATACAGTGCTAAAACCCACAGTATAGAGGTTATTGTCAGGAATGGCGATACCAGTAGCACAAGCATGTTTATAGTGTGATGCAAAACTGTGACTAGCAAATGACCTGCAAGCGCGCGCGTGGGAAACTCCCGGCAGGAGAATTACTTAATGGGCGGGAGACGGCTCCCTCCTCCCCTCGTCTTCACAGGACTGGAAAATTCTCATACAAAGAAGAATAGCCCAAAGCCTGCGCTCAAGGCCACTGTGATAAGACGAGCGGCAGGGAAGAAGCTCCCACATTACTGCTGGCATACCTACGCAAGCGCAAAAGCAGGGACGAGATAGGGAACACAGCACAATGGATACAGTGTGAAGCAAACAGAAACATTACTGACAAATTGTCCTTGAGAGAACAGCTCTAACAGAACTGTGGCTTGCCCAAGGTCATCCAACAGCTGCAAGTGCAGGAGTGGGGATTCAAACTTGGGTCTCCCAGTTTAAAGTCCATACCCTTAACCACTACACCAAACTGTATGGCTATATCCATACTTCAAACGCCTCAATTACCAGCAAGTATAGACTAAAATCTAATCAGCCCAGATGTAGTCTTAGAATCATAGAATCACAGCACTGGAAGGGGCCATACAGGCCATCTAATCCAACCCTCTGCTCAATGCAGGATCAGCCCAGAGCATCTCTGACAAGTGTTTGTCCAGCCGTTGCTTAAAGACTGCCAGTGAGGGGAGCTCACCACCTTCCTAGGCAGCTGATTTCACTGCTGCACAACCCGTACTGTAAAAAAGTTTTTCCTAATATCCAGCTGGTACCTTCCCGCCCTTAATTTAAACCCATTATTGAGAGTCCTATCCTCTGCTGCCAACAGGAACTGCTCCCTGCCCTCCTCTAAGTGACAGCCCTTCAAATACTTAAAGAGAGCAATCATGTCCCCCCTCAACCTCCTCTTCTCCAGACTGAACATTCCCAAGCCCCTCAGCATTTCCTCACAGGGCCTGGTCTCCAGGCCCCCAATCATCCTTGTTGCTCTCCTCTGAACCCACTCCATTCTGTCCATGTCCTTTTTGAAGTGAGGCCTCCAGAACTGCACACAATACTCCAGGGGTGGCCTGACCAATGAAATGTACAGCAGGACTATGACATCTTCTGATTTGGATGTTATGCCTCTGTTGATACACCCTAAGATAGCATTAGCCAGTTTTGTCACTGCATCACAGTCCACCTATATTGTGATATATTTCTTGACAAACAAACCCTCTCCTCACATATAGCTCTGCCTTCTCTTCAACCCTTTCTTGAACATCCCATCAAGTTTCTGTAATGCCTAATGAATCATATCCCTCTGTCTGCACTAGAACCTCAAGCTCTTCCTTTTTATTGCCCAAGCTTCAGACACTTGAAGACACTTGGCTCTATTAGACCCGGCCTGGTGGACTTCTGTTGTTTGCTCTCCTTCATTTAAATGCCTATGTTGTTCACCTCCTTCCCCTTATGGTGTCAATTTAAATTCCTCTTGATGAATTGCCCCAGGTTTCCACCAAACACATTCTTCCCTGACCTTGACAGATGAAGTCCATCACATGTTAGTAGGCTGTCATCCAGAAAAGCTAGCCTGTAGTCCCAGAATCCAAATCGCTCCTGCTGGCACCACCAATGCAGCCAATGGTTCACCTCCATTATTGCCCATTCCCATTGCATTCCCCTTCCAATGACAGGAAGGATTGAGGAGGACACCACCCATGCCCCCATTCCCTTCAGCTTCCTCCTGAGAGCTTTATAATCAGCCTTAATGTTTTCAGTGTTGTTCGCGGCTGTGTCATTGGTACCCACATGGACCATCACAAATGGTTTTGATGAGTTTTGGGATCCTGTGTATATCTTTAATTTTCACCCCTGGCAAGAAACACACCTCTCGGGTCAGGGGGCTCAGGCCTGGGCACATGACTTTCTATATCTCTCAGCTGAGACTCACCTATGACCAACACCTTTCTTTTCTTTACAGTGCCATTTCTTTGTATTTCCCTATCCTCTTCCCTCTGTCTACCTTGTGTTTGTGATACTTCCACTGGCAGTGTTTCCATCTCTGCATCCACTGCAAGGGCCTGGAATCGATTCCTTAGTTCTAATGGCACTGAGTGTCATCTCGCTTGATGCCTTTGGGGTCATGCTGTAGCACTCCGAGGAGTCTCATTAGGCCACAGTCAACCACGCTGTTCTCCCTCTGACTATTAATGAAGTCCTCCCCTTCCTTAATCTCATGGAGAGTAGTAATCCTTTCCTCCAGGCACCAAACCTTCTTTAAGAGGCCTACCAACTTGTACTTCTAACAAGTGCAGTCCGTCTTGTCCTCAAGGAGGAAGACAAACATGGTGCACTCCCTGCAGGTGACTGGAAATAGTCCGTGAGCATTCATCATCACTTCCTGAGTGGACTCTTTCACCTAGAAATACCCTGAAAATTAGAGAATTGATGAAAAGACTACCTGAGCCAAAAGGGGTAACAAGCACAACAACGTGAAAGTTTTTTAAGGACTTATGGTAGGGTTGCCAAGTCCCCCTGGGGGGGTAGTGAAACCCCTGCCCAAGAGGCCCATACCCCGCCAGCCCAGATCGGGCCACTGGGGGGGACCCCACCCCCGAAGTGTGCAACATGCCCGGCACGTACATGTCACCCAGAGGTGACCACATCACGTTGGGCACGTTGGGGGTGGGGCCACAATCATTCAAGGGGAAACTCCAGATGCACTGCCCCCCCCCCACACTGTTCCATAAGTAGGACTTGGCAACCCTAACTTATGGGATCCCCAGGCTAAGAGCCCTTTAGCGCTCACCCTTTGGCTCATGCCTCTGGCCAGGAGGAACCTTGCAGTTCAAAGGCTCATGGCCCCCACCTCCCAACAGCCTCAGCAACAGTAGAGGCTGGGGCCAGCAACCAACCTCAGGCCAACAGGCCCGCCTGTCTCAGCAACAAGGCAGACAGAAAAACACAGAGAAACAATCAGAAACTCCACTCCGGCGGGCTTCAAGCACTCACTCCCCTTCACCCTGTGTTCTCTCACACAGCAACCTCAGCTAATGCTCCCTGGCAGTTTAGAAAAATCAAAAACTAACACTCACCTTGCTAGCAACTCTGTCCCAGCTCCTTCCCCTGCCCAGCGGACTCAGAATTCTTTTGCTGCAGTTTTCCCATGCCTTGGTAGTTATTTTTGTTGCATTCAACATATGGTACTCAATATGCAGTAAAAGGGAGGGGGATACACCTTTTCACAGTTTT
This sequence comes from Gekko gecko, assembly GCA_029375565.1. Lineage (NCBI taxonomy): Eukaryota > Metazoa > Chordata > Lepidosauria > Squamata > Gekkonidae > Gekko > Gekko gecko. Next base: position 77,087,410 of record JAPDNY010000003.1, on the reverse strand, counting down.
CTGGGGGAAACCAGGTAGAAGTCAAATCCATTTTCTAAGGTACTATCCATTTGGAAAATTGCTCCATTTTATTCTGTAACAATAAAATCTCATTGCCAATTAGAAGCACTAAATGCTCAGGGTAGTGTGCTGCCCAGTGGCAAGAAGAGAGAAAAAGAGGTCTGGATACTCAGTTGAGAAAAGGTTTTGCTTTATGGGTAAGCTCTTCTTCCTGTTATCAATTCTTTGGCACACAATTAGGATCAAGCAAGATTTTGAAACTGACAGTAATAATGCTATTCCCCCAAGCAATTAATGCACATAGGAACTTTGCTGACTGTTTCTTAAAAAAATAGTTATGGAAATACATGCGAAGACTGCAAAACAATTGCCCGGTTATCTACCCAGAAGCCACATGGAAGCATTAACAGGCATAATATGAGGATCTACATTGCTGATATTCCAAATTATTTTTTTTGGTTTGCCAGTCATTTTTTTTTGGCCTGGGAAGAGCAGCCAGCAGAAGCATGGAAAGTGCACACTACATGCTCATCTCTCCTACCAATTCTCCCCTTCTCAGTATGAGACTGGCAGTTGCCACCACAGTGTTCTGTGTTCTCCAACCACAGCAGAACTGCACTTCACTAAACTACTCCTCACAAGCCCAAGTACTGAAAGTCCTAACCCTACCCATTCACTTTCTGAGCATGTTGAAGTGGCAACCCTTTCCAACTCCTTCCTTGCTTTGGCTGCTTTTCAGAAGTTTAGAGAAGACAGCATAGATGCTCTGTTTTCTGCTTGACCAGTACTTAAAGGGTGCTAGCTATCCATATCCTCAGCATCAACCCATGAGATCTGTTTGTATGGCCCTTCCATTATCCTTCTTTATTATTTTGAAACCAAGCAAAAGGCATCACCATGGATTTGATGCCCACCAGCCAAGGCCCAAACAATAAACCATCCCAAATGAAAGGCCAACACTATCAACAGAGAAGAAACCTATTTACTATTCCTTGAGTCCTAAGAAAGGGAAGGCATCCCACACTTGGTGAGTCACCAGAAGTGTTAATACCCCTCATTAATTTTTTTTATAGCCTAATGTGTTAAAATACATCCAAGAGCAACTGTAAATAAATAATTGCTGATTCAACACAGCTGTCAAGCTGTGAGTAATTCCAGCACTGGAAAAGTTACAATTAATGTCAGTAGTTAATGTTCTAAGTAGTGAAAGGGGGATTCACACTGCAATAAACAAATGCAGTCAATTACAACTTAAGGGCATATACAAATGACTGCAGTGCCTTGGCTCAGCTGTCCCATTCGCAACCTGCAATTATGTCTCTGTTGGCCAAAGCAGCAGGCATGTCATTTGTCATCCCAGGGTATACGCAAGGGCTGCAGGATTGTGCAGTTTCAAAAAAAAAATGCTGTCGTAGCAAAGCATATGTATAAGGAGCACCATGAAATGAACTGGCTAAGAGCCAGTAAGGGTTAAAAAAAAAGGCCAAGAGAACAGAAATGAGAAAATTCATTGACTACAGTGCCCCAGAGACTCCCGGTGATACATCCTGACCAATTTGAAAGGTCAATATGACAATAGCCCATCTTCTTTATGGAGCATCTTAATCACCTTTGAAATGTTTTTTTCTTACCTTGTGAATAATGAGTTTTCTAGCTCTGGACTCTGCTACTTATGCCTTGGTACACTTCCCACCAACTTTAAAACCGGCCATACTAATGTTCTGTATATACATATATGCCGAGACCAAGATGTGTGTGTGTATGAATGGGTGTATGGTGGTGAATCTGCTCAATATTATAGGAAATTTGCGCTTCTATTGTATATCCTTTATGACTTTGGGTTGTGACGTTTTCTAGCTATACACACAAATCAGCTCAGAGTTATAGGTATCTCGTAACTGATCCTACATATAGGGATTTCCAGAAACTGGCTGCCCCATATAGTGCACACAAAGAGAAAGAATGCATAATACTTTGGTTGAAAAGTTCAGCTGTATATTATCTGGCTCAAAATGAAATAGATGTGAAATATATTCAGGGCATACAAAAGGAAATATGTCTATATTCAATGTGTAATTAAATTGTGGAATTCACTGCCAGTGGATGTAGTGATAGCCACTAAAACAGATTTATTTTAAAAGGATTTGGGCATATTGATGGAGGGTAGGTCCATCAGTGGCTACTAGCCATGGTGGCAGGTAATCTCTGAATATCAGTGGTGGGAAATAACATCAAGGACCTCTATGCAATGTTTGTGGGCCTTCAAGGGCAGCTGGTTGGCCACTGTATGATACAGGGTGCTGGATTATTTATTTATATAATTCAATTTTTATCCCACCCTCCCTGGCTGCATAGGGCTTTGAAGGTTAACACCAAAACCTTGAACTGGATCCGGTACTCTATTGGCAGCCAATGCAGTTGGCTCAACAGTGGCTGAATGTGAGCCCACACAGGCGTCACTGTCAGCATATGTGCCACCACATTCTGCACTAGCTGCAGTTTCTGGGTCAAGTTCAAGGGCAGCCCCATGTAGAGCGAGTTATAATACTCCAGTCTAGAAGTGACCATTGTGTGGATCACTGTAGCTAAGTCCTGGGAAGTGAGATACGGGACCAGTTGTTTGACCAGCCACAGATGGTAAAAGGCCAATTGAGCAACAGTGGCAACCTGGGCCTCCACTGAAAAGGAGGCATCCAGGAGCACTCCCAAGCTCTTCACCCTCAGCACCAGCTTTAGCAGTATCTCGCCGAGGGTTGGGAGCTGGATTCCCAATCCCAGATCCCCATGACTCAGGTACAGGACCTCCATCTTTGCTGGATTAAATTTCTATCAGCTCTGTTGAAACCAACCAATCACGGCCAGTAATGCAGAGTCTGGCCATCCATCCATCAACAGATAGAGCTGGGTGTCAGCATACTGATGACAACCCAGCCCATACCTCCAGACCAATTGGGCAAGGGGGTACATATAGATGTTAAACATCATCTGGAAGAGAACAGCCCCCTGCAGCATCCTACATTCCAGTGGGTGTCATTGGAACAGTTCCCCCCCCAAGCACCACACTCTGTCCCCAACTGTGAGGGAAAGAGGAAAGCCATTGTAAACCAGTACTCCGTATCCCAATGTTGGCAAGGCGGTGGATCAGGAGATCATAGTCAACCATGTTGAATGCTGACTTTAAATCAAGAAACTACAGCAGTGCTGACCCTCCTTGATCCAAATGTCTCTGGAGACTATCCATAAGGGCGACCAGCACAGTTTCCAACCCATGCCCCCCTGGAAAGCTGGCCTGGAATGGATCCAGCATTGCAGTGTCAATTCAAGAAAGCCTGGAGCTGTTCTGCCACCACTCTCTCCACCACCTTGCCAGAAACGGTAAATTCAAGACTGGGCAATAGTTAGATAGTTAGAAAGGACCGTAGGGCCACTGGATTGATATATCAGAGCTCTTTTTATGTTCTCTAAGCTCATCCATATGATTACTGTCCTATAACATTACATTTACAGGCAAGGATCCAAGGATGGCCAGCCACATGCAACCTAGTCTTCTGAATATATTAAACATTAACTTCATTTCCTTTGCAGTAGGCATACTTTAATGTTTGTATGGCTTAGGAGAACTTTTTACAATGACAGACAGATGTTTGCCATAGAAAGAAAATGGGTTTTATGTTACACTTAACAGTAAGTCTAGCCATCCTTACGCCAATTGTTGTTAAAACAAAATACCTTTCATACTATTGCATGGCAAAATATACTGCAATGTCTCCCCCCCATTAAGAAAAAAACACAGTGGTCACTGGCATTGATAGGTTGCTGCTATATAAGAAGATGAGCAGAGAGTCAGCAACATGAGACACACAGGCAGGCAGCTCCTCCATTCTTAAGGCTGCTATGTCAGGAGAGCTGAGTGGCCTTAAGCAGACAGCTTTGCCTTTAGACAAAATACATCAGTGACTTTCAAACAGCTGGTCCACTTAACACTCCCATGTAAACATCTGTTTATATCCATGCATACAAATGAGGACATCAGCTGCAAAGCCTCGCAGACATTACCTTTTAGAACTCAAAACCTTATTCCTGAGTACCTTGTTCTCAGAGGTGAGGCAACTTCAGCCTGGTTCAGAAAGGTAGTCAACCTTGGTGCCAGACATCCCAGAATGGAGGCCCTTGAAATCACAAAAGCCCTCCTTGTAATTGTCTGGCACCAAGCTTTAGTACCTTTCCGTACCAGGATAAGACAACTCCCATCAGGGAGGGAGGGAGGGAGGGAGGGAGGGAGGGAGGAGAAGAAGAAGAAGAAGAAGAAGAAGAAGAAGAAGAAGAAGAAGAAGAAGAAGAAGAAGAAGAAGAAGAAGAAGAAGAAGAAGAAGAAGAAGAAGAAGAAGAGGAGTTTGGATTTATACCCCGCCCTTCACTGCCCAAAGGCGTCTCAGAGCAGCTTACAAACTCCTTTCCCTTCCCCTCCCCACAACAGACACCCTGTGAGGTAGGTGGGGCTGAGAGAACTTCTGACAGAAACTGTCCTTGAGAGAACAGCTGTGCCAGAGCTTGTGACTGACCCACCGTCACATCAGCAGGTGCAAGCGGAGGAGTGGGGAATCAAACCCGGTTCTCCCAGATAAGAGTCGGCGCACTTCACCACTACACCAAACTGGGTACTTTTACTGCTTTACTGTGATAGTACTTTACATGTTCCTGCTACTTTTAAAATGTATTTAATTTGTATTGCTACAAATTTATTTAATTTGTATTGCTACTGGTTTTTAATGCCATGCCACTATTTTTGACTGTTTTTATTCTGCTAAGTAAATTCTTACTGTATTTAACTGTATGCCCACTCAGGAGCTCAGCTGAGAGTACAGAATGGCATGTTTAAATAAACGAGTGGGTAACTACATGGCAACCAAATCTATGCATTTATAAATACATTTATTTTGCACTTGGAGTAACAGGTTGTAACATGCAAAAAAACCCTCGTGCATGAAGCCCCTTGTTTGCACAGATAAATCTTTCCCAATCCTTCCTGGCCCCTCCTGAGACTAAACAGCAGCATGGATTGATGTGAATTGTTGAGAAAGGGTCCGATGTTCTAAGAAAAACTCTAGAAGAAGCTTGAGATTTTTCAACAGCATATTTGGGGATCATGGGAAGGTGTGCTGACTTTGGCCTGCCCTCTCTGTCATCCTTGCCCTGGTCTCTGGGCTCCACTTTATTTTTAGATTCTTACTGTGTTCTCTTGAGTTTGACTTCTACAGGAGAAGGACTGAGGTTGCCGTATGCCTCATTAGACACAATTCACCCATATCTTTTCAAATTCTGCTGAACTTTTTTTCTTTAGAGTACAGGTAAGCTCTAAACCCATGAACTGTCAACTCAGATACTTAAACAAAGGTACCTGATGCATTAGCCACTGCCTCCTAAGTCAGCCTGGAAAAAAATGTAGCCCAAGCATATTTCCTTGGCCATCACAGCTTATTACAAAGTCAAATGCAGAGCAGGAAGGTTACCCTTCTCTTTGTGATAGCACAGTATACTGAATGGGATTGTTATCCCCCAGACTTGCAACTGTTCCATAGTTTGAAAACCTTGTTCAGGTAAGTAAAGGTAAAGGTTCCCTTGCTCGAAAGCCAGTCGGATCCGACTCTAGGGTTGCGGTGCTCATCTCCGTTTCAAAGCCGAAGAGTCAGCGCTGTCCGAAGACGTTTCCGTGGTCATGTGTCCGGCATGACTAAACACCAGGGCGCACGGAACACTGTTACCTTCCCACCAAAGTGGTACCTATTTATCTACTTGCAATTTCTTGCTTTCAAACTGCTAGGTTGGCAGGACCTGGGACCAGAGACGGGAGCTCACTCCGTCATGCAGCACTCTCGGGTCTTGAACTGCTGAGCTACTGACCTTCCACAGCCTGCAGTTCAACGTCTTAACCACTTGAGCCACCGCAGTCTCATTCAGTCTCATTCACCGCAGTCTTGTTCAGGTAATCATATGTAAAATCAGCCTGTTTTTCAGAAGTATTGATTTTTACCCTTAATCAGGGCTCTTTTTGTAGCAGGAACTCCTTTGCATATTAGGCAATAAACCCCAATGTAGCCAATCCTCCAAGAGCTTACGGTAGCCCCTGTAAGAAGAGCTGTGTAAGCTCTTGGAGGACTGGCTACATTAGGGGTGTGTTGCCTAATATGCAAAGGAGTTCCTGCTACAAAAAGAGCCCTGCCCTTCATATGAAATCAGTGTAAACACTTCTTTTTAAGATGACATGCCTGTAGAGGTGGAAAGCTAACAGTGCCAAAAGATCTCCCCTATGTTCTAGATTCTATTTTTTCGAAAGCCATGGTTGAATTGTTGAGTTTTTATTAGCCACTTTGACCGGGCCAGTGGAAAGATGGGATATAAATCTAGCCAACAACAAACACACATACACACAAAACCTCTACACATAATGACTCTTAAAAAAAGACCGGCACTTGCCCATGGAGTGGGTGTCGGTATTTGCTTGCCCCCCCTCTTCTTGAAGGTGAGCCAATGGGGGCTCAGCATGGGAGCACTGCCCAATTAAAGGATGGCTTGCGGTCCAGGTCTGGTGGCAGCCACATTTCTTTCTTATTCTGGCCCAGTGAGAGCTCGAGGGAAGATGGAAGCCACACGCATGGGTAGGGATCAGCCACATGGAGCCCTCTTACAGTGCAGCTTGGTCTGCAGTGAGCCTGCTCTGGCAGGCAGGGTTCATACTGGGTCTCAGGGGGGTACGGGTCCCCTGCTATTAAGTGATGCCCATTTCCATGCCCCTGGCCTCTGGTGGTATACCTGCTCCTGGTTCATTTGTGGCCTGGTCCAGGAGTCCTGGGGGCCAATGACAGTGGCTGGGACCAGCCACTGGGTTCTCACCCACCAGCTTCCCATGACAGTAATCCTCTGCATGCAGCCGAGCACTGGGCACAGGTGCAAATTTGCTCCTTGTTCCAGTTGGAGTAGTCTCCAGGCTAGCAGCAGTGGCTGGGACTCACTGCCAGGTTCCCATTCACTTTTGGGCTGGTGTTAGGGCTCACAGCTGGGCTGGGATAGCTGGTGCTGGCGCCACTTTCCCGCCTTGCATGTCAGTGCCTTGGGTGACGAGTCTGCAAGCTGCCAGTGGGGTGGTTGTGCATTTTGGTGGCAACGATCTGGGCACTAGGTCAGCAGTCTCCACCCTGAGATCAAGGCCTTGGTGCCACATCATTTCGGACAAGCTAAATGTCTCCAGAGGTCTTCAAACATTCACTGCCCAGTTTAGGTAATGGGTATTGATAAGCAAAGAAATATCTTCACATGCAGAATCCCTTTTCAATCTTTCACCCGCAAAGTGATATGCATGACTTTCTTTCCCTTTTTACTTTAATTTGGCCTTCCTTTTCTCTCCTCTTCCCAACTGAACTACTGTAGCAATATACAGATTCCCAGTTCATGTGTTACAGTCTGATTAATCAAAAAATTACTTTGAAATCAACTGATTGTCCCATTGGTTGTTGCATAATAAAACACCTAGTTGTATCTCCCTCTGCTTTAATCCTAGCATCTAGTAAATCCACATTCAGAATCTTTGTTGACTGCTTTACATCTGGGGCTGCGTTCAGACGGCCAGTCAATTGCGCCATGAGCCCTCCTAAAATTTTATCCCGATTTTTTAAATCCAGCCTAGCACGACCAGACGCCCCCCCATGAAATAGCCTCACCGCGCGTTGTTCCCACCGTGATTTGTCTACACGGCATCCACCGAGGATTTTTTTAAAAAAAGTTTTGTACATTCGCATAGGCAAGGCTGCGCCTCCTTGGAGAACTGAGATGATCGCGGAGGGTTTTCAGCAAAGTCCCGGTCCTCCCCCTTGCCATTGCCATCATGATCAATGGAGGGACTATTTTGCAAGTTAGAACAGTCCTTCCCCCCTCCATCTCCCATCGCGGTAACATCTTGTCCCTAAAAGAAATAAGCATGAATATTACATTCCTCGTAGCGCTTATCGCTGAATGCGTTTCCTCGTTAAAGCGCACATGGGGTTTCAATTTTTAAAAATCGTGCCCCGTCGGCTCGGTCTGACATCAGACCGAGCCGACGGGAGCATCGCGCGCTAATGGAGTGACCAGACGGAAGAAAGTCTGCAGTTGTTGCGCGGGTAAGCAAAAACCCTACATTGAAACTACTACTTTTTAAATCAGGATTGGAGGCGCAGCAGAACGGGATGCCTATGGGACCGGAATATTTCGCAGATGTTTCTGTCTGGTCGTGCATTTTTGATCCGCAAGGGAGTCGTTCCTATGGCAGATCAAAAGATCCGTCTGAACGCACCCTGGGACTCATCTCAGTTTCTCAAGAACTTTGAAAGTCAATCCCCAAAATCTTTCAGGAATCCAGCTGGGTGTGTGGGTGTCACATAATGAGTAAACACTACGTCCTTTATGAGGATGATTAAAAAGAGAAGCAATTATTTCCTATCAATGATACTGCACAGACATTAATCATTTATTTCCTTTTAAAGAAGAACATATAGCTATCATCTCGTGTCTGATTTAAAGCAGGACAAGATGACAATGGCTGGATGGAGAAAAAAGCCAGCGTGTTGTCCTTTTGCTTTAAAACCGGCACACGAGGGTGTCAAATATCTTAATGTGGCTTTGAATGTACAAATGTCATTTTTGTTGCCCGACTACTGTTGCAATTAAAGCAGCATAATCGTCCTTTGGCTATTATCTTAAATATATGAGGAATGAATATGAATGTTTTCACCGTGTTATATCAGGGACATTTTTTTTACAGCTAATTTTTGGGTCTGTGAATTATTCATAACACACTTCAAACTGGCTCTCTTGGATAAGGTAATTGACCTTGTCTGTATGAAGCACCAACTGCCTTGCTCTGGGATAATTAAATCTGTGATGGGGTCCATTATTTAATGAGAATGTCTTTTCATTAGTTTAGGTGATATATTATTAGTTAAACTGGTCATCTAATTCTGCAATTAAGACCTGCACATTTTTACAATTTTTCAAAGGACTACATTCACTTACAGCAATATTTTGGTGCTAAGCATCATGGAACACCTTTGTTGAACAACCTTCTGAAAAGTGTAAGTACCAAGTGCTTCCAACCAAATTAAATTAACAGTACAAGAGTAGCCTGGAAAGTTAAGCCATGCTTTTCTTGGCTTTGTTCCGAAATGCACATGTTGTTTTTGTGCCCTTTCTAGATCTCAGCCAACCAGCCACTTCCTAAAATCCAAGTCTGATGCTACAGACACGAGTCAAGACGGGTATCTTTCCCCTTATGGATACCCTGTACTCCAGGTTAATCATAATGCCTTGTCTGCAGGGCATTCTGTGAAGACTGTTCAGAAATGTATCAGCAAAATCATTGACTAGCATGGCTAGGAGGAACAACATCTTGCCAGTACTGAAAGATCACTAGCTGTCTATCAATTCATGGCCAAGTATCACTCAAAGAGTTACTACTGTCCTGTACAGTCCAGTATTGTTGAAGTATTTGAAGGGCCACTTACACCTATGAGAATCTGCCCAGCTGTTTCAGATTTTTTGAAAGTTCTGCTCTTTGTGTTTGTTTGGAGGTGAGGTGGATGACTACAAGGGAAGGACATTCTTTGCTGTAGTATCTAATCACAAAATCCCTTCCCTACTGTTGAATTTACTTATTGCAATATTTATATCCAGCTTTTCTTCCAAATGGAGACCTAAATCAGCTTATAATAGAACAAAAGTTCATTTTAAACCTAATCATCATCATCAGCTACGTCTTGGGCCAGACCTAGATCTGCTGTGATGGCTCATTCAAGGCCACAAGCTAAGAGCCAAGAGCTCTTTGGCTCTGGCCCTTTAGCTTGAGCCTTATATACCTGTAAGGAGAAAGGAAAACAAAACTCAGCTTAGATGCTATACAGAAATTTTCCCAATGTACTTCTGTTTAAGTAAGTGAAGTGGAGCACAAGTATTCTAAAACATAGTACTCTTAAGCACAAATGTTTTGGTTTTCCCCTTACTCTTATTGTGTTGATTTATGTTTCTCTAATATTTTAGATTTCAGTATGGTACTTAACACAAATAACAATTCGGAATAATTATTTACATTTTCATAGGTCACTTATGAACAATGCAATGATATAATTTATTATAGTATTTAAACGTCAGCACTTCTGATATATTCTACATTTTGATGTATATCCAAGGAAAGTAATTTTTCTGAGCTGTAGTCAGGCTTGCTCAATCCCCTACTGAATCCACAAGTCATGATTACCAAAGCTGGATATTGGACAAACTATTTCCTTATACTGAAACACTGGCATAGCGGTTTGACATGTTATCGGATTCAAAAGTCAAACAAAACAGCAAAGTGATCAAATGATGGATCTACTCATATATAAACAAACAATTCAGTCATGGTCAGTTCAAATCTCAACTGCATTTCTTGCAAACTTCACAAGCATTTCTAGCTATGACGTGTACCGATTTCCAATCCCAGCACTGAATTTGTGAAACCCCATTCAAAAACATTTAACAGCTTTGCTTGTGGAAACATGGCTATGGCTATAGACAACATTCTGGTCATTCATGTTACTGCAGCGCTGTCTGATTTACTCTATGGCCAATTTCCCACAAGCCTCTGCTCTGCACTCACTCTTCCCTTTGCCCCGATGGTACGTCTCAGTTTCACACTAAGTGCTGCGCAGCCACGTTTTGCCCCGCAGCTTCGCACGATTTCCCCCCGTGTCTACTCAATCCTGTTTTTTGAGGATTGAGTAGATGCAGAGAAAATCATGCAAAGCTGTGGGGCAAAATGCTTAGCGTGAAATTGACACATACCATCAGGGCAAAAAGGGAAGAGTGAGCGTGGAGCAGTGCTTGTGGGAAATCGGCCTATTCTTCTTTGACTTTACCATATTCTTACCATTGTGATATGATGCATTTAAAATTGTCTATTTTATGACATTGTTATACTTATTTATCTTTGCATCAGTGTATGTTTCATGGACTATAAATTACATGTATTGGAAACATGACAGCCTTCTGGACAATATGGCTGGGGACCTCCTCAGTCTTGTAGAAAAATGAGATAAATTGCCTGGGGTAGACCTTTTCTGTTTTTGAAGACAGCCTCTCCCAGTGGAAACATCAGCCACCGCTAAGGTGATTACTATGATACTGAAAGGTGGTGATTACTGCAGTAATGATTGCTCAGTCAATAAATTTCCGATCTATTTAGCAAATAAATTTCCGATCTATTTAGCAAATAAATTTCCGATCTATTTATGCTCTGAACAGTGATTGGAATCACAAATCAGTTTAACTGAGGAAGCAATTCTGAAACTGGAATTTATATACCGAGCAAAAATTATGTATTTTCCCCCAGGATTTGTTTTAATTTAATTTTTATTAGATTTTCCAACATTACAAATTTAAACAGTTTCACAGATGAATTCATGAAAAACAATTATTACAGATAAAACATTACAACTGAGTAATCATTACAATCATATAAGTAGACAAAATACACAGAGCAAATCAAATCCAATTATAGATTGCCACTTATGAAAGTGAAGTCTGAAGTATATTTTGGCAGTGAGTCCCTGGTGAAGGTTTGCAATAAATGAAACCATTGCCCCCCCAGTCGGAATAATGAGACAGACAACAGATTGGAATTAAACAAGGGCCACTTTATTAACTATTTAACAGAACATTGCAGCAATAACCACTAAGCAAGCATGGAACAGGCAAGGCAGGCGTCACTTCCCTGACCAACCCCCTTGCCCTTAAAGGGCGGGTCACCCAGCTCCAGCCGTGAGCCATTTACTCTCTGGCTCGTGACCAGCAGTCCAGCAACTGGTTGCCCCCTAGGAGCGCCTACCCCTGAAGCCTTTCAACTTGCAGGGAGGAGCCTGCCATAAAAGGTTCCCAGTGGAGGTGATCACCATTCCCCACCCTGGATCCTGAAATCTGAAGGCAGTTCCTGATGACCGCCTGTTTCCTAACGGGGTATGCCAAAAGGTGCTCACCAGTTCCGTTTCTTGCTTGCATAAACCTGCCAAGTGACCAGACTAATTAAGTGCTCCCACAATAATTCCCTTAAAACCACTGCCCTCAGTGCAAGGTAGGCGAAAACACCCCTACCACGTCCGCCAATATGGGTAGAAGTGAAAAATTCCTACCCGGCCCCTTCAAAATGACGACCAGCCAAAGCCTGCACTGATAACAGGGTGGGAGGGTGGGCGAGCATGCGGAGCAACTGACAAAGGGCGGGAGCGGAGCCTGGCCCTTTGAAACAACTGGCTCCACCCCCTGCCACATCAGGACGCTTAGCGTCCCTGCTGCTGCCATCTCCCTTCCACCGGAGCGGCAAAAAAGCCCACGCCCACCAGCGGCATTGCCGGGCAGGTGGGAGCTCCGTGTAGCGTGTGTTAAGAACGAAGCATGTTCTGGGTTGTGTGGTTGGCAGTCATTTGTTACAACATAGTCCAGGAATGGGAACCATTTTTCCAAAAAGTTGGTCAATTTTGGGTAGATTTCTGACTGTTGGATGCAGTCTGTCATTTTTTCCCATGCTGAAGTGGTCCCAAACTTTATTGAACCAACAAGTGTGAGTTGGAGCTAAGGGAGACTTCCATCTGGAAGCAATTGAATTTTTTCCTGCTACCAAGAGACTAGTGATTAGTTCGCATCTGATTTGGGGGGTGTTTACATAGTGCCATATGTCCAGAAATATCAGCTCTGGCGAAAACGGGACTGAATAACCCATGATGAGTTCTATTTGCAGTAAAATATCTCGCCAAAAGTCAGTGCCACCAACAGTGAGTGAAAGAGCCAGACTCTCCACAGTTTTTCCAGTATGGCGGAGAGTAGTCTGATAACAATATGGATAATTTCTCTGGAGTGAGATACCATCTGGTAAGGATTTTTGTATGATCGCAGCTTCATGCAAATGACTGGAGAGGCCAGTAGCTTTGAGGATCAAATATTTTTCAATTGATCATCTGTGAGACTGATATTGCAATCCTGTCGCCATTTTTGCTGAAATTTCAGTGGCTTGTCTCCATCTAAGCATATGAGAATGTCATACCTCTTGGTGATTAGTCCTTTGAAATTCTGGTCCACAGAGTCTGTGGAATTGTTCAAAAGAAGCTGGAGAGATACCAAATATTTGTGGCAGATCAAGCTGTTTCATTGTGTGATTCAATTGTAGGTACAAATACCATGGTATAGGGTGAGCTGTTTTGCATTCTAGTGTCTATTTTGTCAGGAGACCATTTTTAGACAAGCTATCTATCAAGCGAGTTATGTTGGCCTGCCTCCAGATGTTTGCAATTTCCGTATCTTTGCCAGGAGGAAACCAGCTTTGGTAGAGAAACAAAGAGAACCTATATGTCCTAGGGACCAATTTGGGTTTGAGAAGATCCCAACTTTTCAATGTCACTGCTAGGAAGGTGTTAAATCTTAATGAGACAGAGTGCTCTCTGGTGTCATTCCATATGTCGTCTTGTATGTTTTTGGGGTGTAACAGAGGGTGAAGAGGTTTAAACAGCCTTTTCACCTTTCCTTAGCATTTTGATAAGAGTTGTGAGTAACATCACTTTGTGGTAAGTTATCAGGTCTGGATAATTTAATCCACCTTGAGAATTGTGACATCATAAAGTCTGGAAACTAATTCTTGGCCTCCTGTGACACCATAAAAAGGAGTTGAGGATGTTTTGCCATTTTTTAGAAGTATGCAAGGAATTTTGATTGGTAAGGTGTGGAACAGGAATAGCATTTTAGGAAAAACAAAAGATCTGATGAAATGAAATCTATCAAGTAGAGAGAGATTGTTTGTCACATTTGTGTAGGCCAGATCTGGTGGTTTGAAATTTACTAATGTGGTTAAAAGTCATCAAGTCAGACAGATTTTTTAAAAAAGAATTTTATTAGTTTATATAAAGAAAGTAGGGAAGGAGAAAGGAAGGAAGAAAAGAAAAATGCAAAAAATATTCAAGTTCCAGTTTAGCATTCTGCATGCATATCTTCTCATTACAATTTCACAACTATTTCATCTATCATTCTTATTATTTTTCATTTAATCATATTTTCTCAATACTTAGGTTTCAACCAGTCATAAAACACCCTCCAGGATCCCATAAATTCTTCTTCCATTTTTCCTTTTTAATATATTTATCAGCTTGTTCATTTCAGCACATTCCATAATCTTCAATATCAACTCATGTAGCATTGGAATCTTCACTGCAACACTTTGTTATAACTATCTTTAATCAGGGAACTACATTTTCCTGTAATATTAATACCCAAATATTTGACTTTCTTCTCCAGTTGAAATCCAGTCAACTCTGCTATTTCATGTCTGTTTCAATGTCATATTTTTCATAATCATTTTCGTCTTCTGATAGTTTATTTTCATTCCCACTATTTTTCCATATTCATTAATCAGATACATCAGTTGTTGTACAGAATCCATTGGGTCTTCTAAGGTAAATACCAAATCATCAGCAAAGGCCAGTAGTTTATATTTATTTCCTCTTATTGATGTCCCTTCAACAAGGGGATCTTTCCTAATAGCTCTTGTCAGAACTTCCAAAGTTAGTATAAACAACAATGGAGATATTGTACAACCTTGCCTTGTCCCTTTTTCAATCCATATATTATCAGTCAGTTCATTGTTTACTACTACTTTTGCTTTCTGCTTTGTGTATATAGCTTCAATCACCCTTATAAAATTAGTCCCAAAATTCATTGTCTTCATCCTTTGAATAATAACTTGCCAGCTGACATTGTCAAATGCTTTTTCAGCATCTAAAAATATCAACACCATATGCTTCTCTGGATGAGTTTCATAATATTCTAAGATATTTAGACTGTTCTCACATTATTCTTTAGTAGCCTCTTAGGTAGGAAACCTGCCTGGTCCTGATGTATGAAGTCTATTAGAACTTTTTTTCAACCTTGCAGCCAAAATAGTTGCAAATATTTTGTAACCACAATTCAGCAAAGAAATAGGTCTGTAGCTTTTTCATCACTTTAGGATCTGTCTCTTCTTTATGAATCAATGATATAGTTGCTTCAGTCCAAGATTCCAGTATTTAATTTTTTTATATTACAGATGAAATTACAGTTTTGTATAAGAGCAATAAAATATCTTTAAATATTTTGTAGTATTCAGCTAGGAGTCCACCTGGTCCAGGTTCTTTGTTTATATTTTGTTTCTTAATAGCCTCTGTAATTTCCATCATTGTTATGGGATCATTCAACATTTTTCTGCTTTCTTCCAATAATGTGGGCAAGTCCTGTCCACATAAATACTGTTTCTGAATTTCCTTGGAAATTTCCACTCTTTTATATAATTGTGTGTAAAAATCTTGAATTATTTTCTTTAATCCATTCTTAGAAAATTCTTATTTTCTATCATTATCATACCTTTTCTCTTTTCTTAACTTATGAGCCAACCATCTTCCCAGTTTATTGGCATTTTCAAAACAATCATTTTTAGCAAATTTAATATTTTTTGCCATTTCTTCTGGTAACAGTAGATTAAGTTGATGCTGGAGTACTTTAATCTTCAAATTCTCATTCAAAGGATCCAGCTTTAATTCTTTCTCTTTATTCTGAATAGTGCCCAATATATCTAGGAATGTTCTCATTCTTTCTCTTTTCTTTCCTGCTGAAAACCTAATTGCCAGTCCTCTAAAAAAGTCTTTGCTTGAATCCCAAATTATCTTCATTGATGTTTCTCCATTCATATTTTGTTGGGGGAAAAGTCTTCATTTCTTTCTTAGCCATCTGTAAAAAATGTCCATTTTTAAGTAATTGTGTATTCAACCTCCAGTTAATTTTTTATTATTATCTTTAATTATAAGTAATAGTGAGTTGTGATCTGCAAAGGTTTGTGGCATAATATCAGTATTTTCAAATTCCTGAAAGATATTTGATGTAATCCAACACATATCAATTCTGGACCAAGATTTATGTCAATTGAAATAAAAAGTATAGTCTTTTCCAGTTGGGTTTCTAGTTGTCCAAAAATCAATCCATTTGTATTCTTCAGCCAATACTAAAAAGAGATCTTGGAAGTAAGCCTTTAAAATATTTAATCTTCTTAATAGTTTTCCTGTCTATGTCTTGATCAAAAACAAAAACAAAAAACTCAGATCACACAAATATCCATGTACTCATATTTTGTCATAATTTCCTTCACCATTTCAAAAAATTTGCCCTGTGATATCACCACCAATAGAATTTTCCTGTCTCTAATATCTATTTCAAGTAGGAGAAGTCTTCCATTTTCTAATGAAGATACTGAAATAGGTTTCAGTTTTTTCTTTAACATAGACAGCCATTCCTCTTTTCTTTACATTGTCCAAAGCACTAAGTAATTTACCAAGTTTCTTATTGACCAGATAATGTTCATCTTTACATCTAATATGTTTCCTGCAAACATACAATATCAGCATCTATCTTCTTAAGTTGTTTACATATCTTTCGTCTTTTCTCAGGTGAATTTAGTCCATTTATATTTGCTGAAAATATCTTGATTGTTGATAGACCCATTATGGTAGATTCTTGTTACTACCATTTCTATTTCTTGTTCTCATTCTTTGTGGCCTTCCTTCCATCGATGATTTTATGGACATACTGGCCTCAAGTTGTTCTTCTAAGGCTGTTGAGTAAGCTGATGCTTCCTCTTCTTTTTCTGTTGTTGAGGCTCTTGTTTTTACCTTGTTTCTCCCCATTGTAGAAGCTTTCTATAATGGTCCCAAAAGTCTTTTGCCTTGAAGATGGAGTCTAATCTGAATCTTTGACCTTCACATATGAAGAAATTCCTTCTGGAGTAAGCCATCGAAATGTAATGAATTTGCTGTAAGTTTAGAAGTCAAAAATTATGTATTCTTTCCTTCTTTGTCTCATTTTCCAAGGAATTTCTGTTACAATTTTCATTTCCTTGTCCTGTATTTTAAAAGTATTATTCTGTGCTTCTTTCCACACATGATTTCTGACTGTCTTCTTAGTAAATTTCACATATACTCCCCTTGGAAGATTACTCTACCTTGCATAAGCAGAGTTAGCTCTATATAAGAAGTTAATTTCCCTCCCCATTTCCTCATATTCAACTCCCATGATATCCACCAATCCTTCTGCCATAACTCTGATTAGTTCTTCTCCTTTTTGTTCAGGCACATTCTGAAATCTCAGCACTATCCATGTGCAGTTGAATCAGAGAGTCCAAAGCAGTCTTCTGCTGTGTATCCAACCTGTCCATCCTCAGGGATGATGCTTCAGCTTTCTCTTCAGCTTTCTTGGCTTGCTGTGCCACCTCTGTTATTTCCTTCTCATTTTCTATTAATTGTTTGTTGAGATCCCTTAGTGTCAACAACCAGTGCACTCAGTCATTTTACATAAAAACATTTGAATAACTAGTATGCTTTTTCTGGGAGGACTACAAAATGTCAACTTTGCAAGACAAGGGATGAAACAGTCAATCACATGCTCAGTGCCTGCAGTAATATTGCTAAAAGTGACTATAAAGAATGTCACGATAGAGTTGCAGCTATGTTGCAGTGGAATCTTTGCAAGATGGGACCACAAACCAGACAAGATAATGGAGAATGATGAAGAGGAAGAGGTTGGATTTATACCCTGTCCTTCACTACGTGAAAGAGTCTTAGAGTGGCTTACAATTCCTTTCCCTTCCCCTCTCCATGACAAACACCCTATGAGGTAAGTGGGGCTGAGAGAGCTCTCTCGAGAACTGCCCTTGAGATAACAGCTCTGAAAGAACTTATGTCTGATCCAAGGTCCCACTAGCAGTTGCATGTGGAGGAGTGGGGTATCAAACCTGGTTCTCCAAGATTAGAGTCCATGCTCTTAACCAGTATACCAAATTGGCTCCCTACAAAATGAAACAAAGATTCTTTGAGACTTCTAATTACAAACAGATAAACATCTGGAGCATAACACCCCTGATATCACAACTGTAGGGGGGAAAAATGAGAAATAGGGTTTGGAGCATTGACACTGCAATCCCAGGAGACAGCAGAATAGAAAGAACAGGAGAAGATCACCTAATACCAAGACCTACGAATTGAGTTAGAGTGCCTTTGGGAGAAGAAGGTTACCTAAAAGTCTCAAGAAACACCTGGACATTCAAGGCATTGAGCAAATAACACCAGCTCAGCTCCAGAAGACAGAGGAATCCTGCAAATATGAATCTGCAATTCCCAACAACTTTGCTAGATCTCAAATTGCAGAACACTATATTTTACAGTTCTGCAGGGTCTGTAAAATGGAGCTCTCCCACCAGGCTTTTGGGAGCCGCTTCCACCACCAATGAAGAACAGCAGATAGTCAAATGTGAGAGGACCCTGGATCCCAGAAACTCCCACCAACAGCCTAAAGAACACCAAGCACTGCAAGGACAATCAAAATGAACACTGTGAGCTGACTGCAAGTTGAGAACTCTGAATAATGGCAGCTACCGTCATATGAACAACAATGACTACTAGCACTTTATTATGGTTTTAGAATTGTTTTAATTGCAACTTACGTTTTAATGTAACTAATCTGTTTTTATGTAAGCCACCCTGAACCAGCCTTGGCTGGGAGGGAAGGGTAGAAATTCGAAAAACAAACAAACAGACAAACACTATCTACCAGTCATATATCTGACTGTGAAAATGATGATGACGATGATAATGATTTTTTAAAACTCAGTGTTTCCTCCATTTTTATTACCTCTTCAGAGGAATAAGCTATCCCCCCAGGAGGTCAGGGGCTATTTACAAGCACTTGATTCTTTACTCACTAATGCAGCCAGAGCAAACCCAGGCTCTTCCTTCCGATCCCTGACAAGATACAATTTCCTGTTGTTCTCTATCATTGAAGATATCACAAGAACCCTTAATGGTTGTAGGAGAGGTAATACAACATCATTCTATCCACTTCATTGTTTGCCACTGTGTCATTATATTTAATGAACCAATTTTTATTCAACACTTGCATGTAAACAGCAGTGTGTACTCTTTGTGTTGATCCCATTGGGAACCTGAAAAGGATCTGGTTCAGACCCCCAGGACTGAACTATATTGTAATGAAAGAAAATTGCTCAACTTATGCACCTCTCTGTCTTGTGGCCACAGACTTTTCCATACTCTAATAAGCTCCCTTTTAAATCCTTAGGATAAGAAGGAAAGATTTTGGAAACTAAAGGAGTGGTTATCATTTATAAATGTCAGTGGAAAAAAACACACATTGATTTCTGTGGCTTTGTGGCTATTGAAATTCAGCTCTTCTTCAAGCAATGTTATTTCTTGGTCTCTCCCTCTCTCTTAACAAATAATTCATGGCAGACTATTATAACACTCCAGCAAGAAAAAAATCTGACATATTGCAACAACAGTCTTCCATCTTTGTACAGTTTGTTTAATCAAGGACATCTTTGTAGAGCATATATTGAAAGAAGACACAGTTACCATAGTTTTAGTGACTGAATATGGGGATATAGGCAGGCAATGATATCTGTATATGAGCCGATCTTGTCATTTCCTTTTTGTTTTCATAAATTCTCATTGTCAGCAGTTTTAGCCCACCTAATTTTTCTTAAAACACAAAACATTGGAAAAATATTGAATAAGCATTGCTGGAAGGGATTCAAATGTCACCCAAAAAAGCTCCCTTGGGTTTATTTCTTACAAAGGAAAATCAAAATCAAATCAAACCAGCGAGCTTGCAAAAGTCTGTGACACCCCTAATTATATCCCTACTCTACCTCAACCTCAATGTATGCCTGTAGCGAGAGTCACAGAAAAAGATGGGAAAGAGAAGTTTGGAGGCTTCAGTCACCCCGGAGGCTCATGAAGCTGGCCATGTGTTTTCTGGGTTAGGTCCGGTATAGTGAGGGAGACCATGAGGGAAATTTTGTCTCGGGGGCCATGGTAGATCTCAGCAGTCTTGACTGTGTTCAAGACTTACATGGATGTTTTTAAAAGCAGAAAGATTTTTTTTTTCATATTTCTGCTGAAGTCACAAACCCTGGCAAAATAACTCCACCCCCCATAATTTTTCCATAATCAAAATGGCAGTGAAATATATATTTATACACTATAGACAGTAAATCAGAAGGAGACGTCTGAAATACGGTCATCCTGGTTCTAAAGTTCACCAAACAACAGGCCCATAGCCAGGAATTTTTTGAATTCAGGGGGCCTTTAAATAAAAAGAAACCCAATAAATAAGTAAGTCAGGGGGCACTGAAATCACACACAAAAAATTTTTAAAAAACCTCAGGCTTGCCCGTTGGAGCACCTGTAAACCACTCGGAGCCAAAGAGGTTGCTAAGTTCTCCTGCATAAATGCAAATGGAAGCAGTTCCCGAGCCCCCGGGGCTTATGAGACGGTTCTGAGCATGGCAGCCTGATGCTGGTTGGCCTGGTCCCACAGGGAGGGAGGCAGAAGGACCGGCAAGCCCCCACAGGCCTGGCCCGCTTTCGGCTTCTCCTACTCCCTCGGGGGCAGAGCCTCGCCTTCCCTTTGCAGCCTCCTCCCCAGCCCACTGGACTCCTGACGGGCTTTGCCACCGTCGCACTTGTAGCTGCCCTTGGTTGATGCTGCCAGAGCTCTGTAGCCACACAGGGCCACTGACACTCCTCCTGCTGGTAGGCTGTGCTGCCCTGGTAAGTGCCCCCCTGGCTACCATCTCCTCCCTCCCTCGATGGCTTCCAGCCTCCACGGTGCTCTGGGAAGCTGAGAAGGCAGTGGCTCCAGGACCTGGGCAGGTCTTTGCCTTCAGACTGTACCACTGTGGCCATGTGGCCAGGGAGAGCACGCCAGAGCCGTGCCAGGGAAACTAACCAGCCGCTTGGGAAAGGGGCAGCGGCAGCAGTGGAGAAGCAAGCTGTGCTTGAGGAAGGGGTAGTGGTGGTGGGCCTGGGCTAGATGGAAATCATGGGGCCTTTTCAGGAAGTCAGGGGGTGGGCGGGCCCCAAAATGCTCCAATGTAGCTACGGGCCTGCCAAACAAGAAAAATAAGTTCAACTTTATTCAATGGCACTTACTCCTAGGAGGAAAGTATTTTTAGGACTGCAGCCTAAGTAAACTAGAAGGACCAAGGAAAAAGCATCAAGCCTGTGAAGAGGAAAACTGCAAGGACATATTACAGGTTGGGGAGCAAGCCTTAATCCCTTACATGTAAGAAAAGGCTCTGCTTCCTAAGGAAAATTAACACCTGCAGTAAGGGGTTTTTGTTCTGCAGTGTTTTCACAAAGGGACAGGAGTTATTTTCTCTGTCTCTGCTATAAACTCAGTGTAGATACAAAGCAACAGCAGCTAGAATATCTAACATTATACACTGCCTGATGCCTCCTTATGCTGTCACAACTGATTTCATTTTAATTTGTTTTATTGTAGGGTGCCATTATGGCTAAAAGGAGGGCTATAAATAGAGTAAATAAATAAGTAAATAAGCTGTAAGAGAACTGTAAGAACAGAGAGCTGTGTGATGTGCTCAGAGAGAAAAAGGAAATGTTCAAGAAATGGAGGCAAGGATATACCTCTAAAGAAGAGTATCTATGGGTTGCTGGGCACTGTAGGTCAGCCATCAGAGAGGCCAAAGCTCATAGTGAGCTAAAGCTGGCCAGGGAGGCTCACTACAACAGGAAACTCTTCTTCAGATATGTGAGGAGTAAACACAAGATAAAAGAGGTGATGGGCCCACTGTTGGGTGAAAATGGAGAAACTTTGACAGAGGACAGTGAGAAAGCAGAAAGGCTTAATGTCTATTTTGCATCCTTTTTTTTTCTCCCTGAGGATGAGAACAGGCTCATCTAGAGATTGTAGTAGACAAGGCACAGCATCTGGGCTGCTGGTTGGCACGGACAGAGAGATAGTTGAGAAGCACCTGACTGCAATGAATGAGTACAAATCCCCTGGGTCAGAGGGTATGCACCCAAGAGTGCTCAAAGAGCTTTCTAGAGAGTTTGCAAAGCCTTCCAGACCTCTTGGAGGACAGGAGACATGCCACAAGACTGGAGGAGGGCAGATGTTATCCCAGTTTTCAAAAAAAGGAGGAGGGATGACCCGGGAAACTGCAGGCCCGTCAGTCTGATTTTTGTCCTGGGGAAGATACTGGAGCAGATTTTATAGGAAACAATCTGCAAGCATCTAAAAGACAACTTGATGATCCGGGAAAGTCAGAATGGATTTGTCCACAACAGGTCCTGCCAGACACAAGCTTAGTGGATCGAGGGAAGGCTGTTCTGATGGCCTGTTACATTTCAGTCCTGGGAAACATCTCATCAGGTCACTGTAATGCCTACTGAATCATATCCCTCTGTCTGCATTAGAAGTCCAAGCTCTTCCTTTTTATTGTCCAAGCCTTGGGCACTGGTACATATAAGCCTGAAGCTCCACACCTTGGGCTCCATTAGACCTGGCCCTCCCAGGTAGGCCTCTGTTATTTGCTCTCCTTCCTTTAAATCCCTATGTTGGTAATCTCCTTCCCTTGTGGTGTCAGTTTAAAGCCCTCTTGATAAATCTGTTCATGTTTCTGCCAAACACATTCTTCCCTGACCTTGACAAGTGAAGTCCACTGCATGCCAGTAGGTTGTCATCCAGAAAATCTAGCCCATGGTCCCAGAATCCCAATTGCTCCTGCCGGCACCACCAGTGCAGCCAGTGGTTCACCTCCATTATTGACTGCTCGCATCGTATTCCCCTTCCCATGACAGGAAGGACTGAAGAGAACACCACCTGTGCCCCCAACCTCTAGGATAGAAGAGCCCTGTGGCTAAATGTTTCTCCATTAAGATTTGAGTCCCTCTTGAACAAACTCAAACTCCTTAAGTCCTTCATTTTTTTCCATCCTCAGTCTGCCTAGCCTTGCAGACATTAAACACAAATCTCTAAAGGATTTTTAAAAGACCCATTTTGTTTCTCACCACCAAAGACTTCCCAATTCCTAGGCAGGATACAATCATGTCACTCAAAGTTATTTTTTAAGTGAAATTTGTCTATTCAGTTCTAAGAGACTCCATAAAAGGCTACAAGAAAAAAAAAATCCAAAGCACAGCAAGACAATTTCTGTGCACTTTCTTCTTTAGACTCTCAAACATTTTTAAGCCCCTGCCCCCCCCCCCCAAAAAAAAGAAGAGGAAAAGTGGTTTTCAAGGGGTTTGGCCTGTCATCGGGGCTCTTTTTGTAGCAGGATCTCCTTTGCATGTTAAGCAACACACCCCTAATGTAGCCAATCCTCCAAGAGCTTACAGAGCTCTTCCTACAGGGGCTACCTGTAAGTGTGTTGCCTAATATGCAAAGGAGATCCTGCTACAAAAGGAGCCCTGCATGTCATTACATACACACAGGGGTCTTTTGGGGGGGAGCGCACCGGAGTTAATTTTTTCCCATTATAGAGAACAATGGAGGGAATAGGGGCAACCTGTTTAGGGGCCCATAGAATTGGACCCCCTGGTCCAATATTCTTGAAACTTGGTGGGTATCTTGGGGAGAGGCTCCATCAGCTATCCTGTGAGTTTGGAGCCTCTCCCTAAAACCCCTCCCCTCCAGCCCCCAGGATATACCCTATGTTTTCACCATTGACTTCAATGGCCCACAGGATATAATGGGGCTGCATTGCCGCCAAATTTCTTTCATTCCCTCCTTTCCTTCTTT
The DNA here is from genome assembly GCA_029375565.1 of Gekko gecko. Lineage (NCBI taxonomy): Eukaryota > Metazoa > Chordata > Lepidosauria > Squamata > Gekkonidae > Gekko > Gekko gecko. Next base: position 77,063,728 of record JAPDNY010000003.1, on the reverse strand, counting down.
CTTTTTCCTCTTTCCCTCATTCTTCTCTTCTCTCTTTCTTTCTTTCCCACCTTATTCTCTTCTCTTTTTCCTCCTTTCCCTGTTTCCCTCCTTCTTCCCTCTTTTTCTTTCCCTCCCCTTTCCTTCTCTTTATTTCCCTCTTTCCTTCCTTCTTTCCTTCTCTCTACTCTCTCTCTTTCCATCCCTCTTTCCTCCTCCTGTGGCCCAACTCTCATGAGAAGGAGTTTAAACTTTAAACCCCTTCTCTCTTAGCTCCCCTACCCAGACCAGCTGGGGAAGGGAAGGGGAGGCTTTTGAAGATGCTTCCTCCCCTTTTGCTTCCCCTTCTGACGTCACTTCCGGTGATGTCAGGGGGCGTGGCATATGCTAATAGCCTAATGGCTCATTAGCATACCATATACTAATGAGCTCCTGCAGCTGTTCTTCTATGAAAAGACCCCTGCATACACAGTATCTCAAACTAACCAACATACAAGCAGGGATTAGCCTACAAAATGACTGAAAAGGATTTCTACCTATCCTCAATAGGACTATTGGAGGATGAGTAGATCCAGGTCACTTGAGAAGCCCTTCTCCAAAGGAGGGCATGCTCCTTCCTTTATTTGGGCAACTGAGGCTGCGATCACACGGACAATTAGCCGCACCATAGGCGTGAATGCTGGACAGATTTAATAGGTGCAATCAGATGTGAACATCTGGCCAGTGCCCTGCACCCGTTGGCAATCCATTTTGCTCCATCACAAGAGCAGAGTTAAAAGACAATAGAGAAAGTCCACTATCAAATGGGTTGCTACGGGCCATGGACGGACTTTCCCCTGTGTGATTGTGCCAGTGCACTCTCATGGTGTCGGGATGGTCTGATCAGGCCATCCTGACTCTGTGCTGCCCCCCCTTTCCTGTATGTGCATCATTGCATACTGCCATCGGAAGCCCTCACTGTGGAGATGCGATTCTTCGATCCCCTGTTTAAGCGCATCAGAAATACGCCCCCCAATTCACCCACAGTTTGCATCTGATCACGCAGTGGTGGGCTGCCCCCGCAGCTCCCACGGACTGTGTGATTGTGCAAATGTGGGTCAAATTGCTATGGAGCAAATAGCCTTGCTTCCCCCCCCCCACGTTATCTCATGCATGTGACCACAGCCTGAGATAGTTTGGGATTCCACCATGCATAGAGCACAGGTTGCTCTTTTTTCTTTTAGTTTCAAACCTATAGCTTCAAAATGTCTGGTCCCAGCTATCCCCTCTTTGCATTCTCCTTTTGCATTCTCTCTTTTCATTCTTCCTAGTGATACATTCCATAGACCTTCATTGAGACACATCCCATGCATAAAATAAAGAAAATAGAGATGGCTGTACTAGTCCTTGTTACATGCCAATTTAAAACAGATTTCTAAAACAAGAACGAGATTGGATTGGTGCTCTCTTCCTCTTACATTATCTGGGATTGCAAGGTGAAAAGTTCCATGGATTATGACACCCTTTTAGGTTTCTATCCACTCAGCAAACCCATGGCCTCCCTTAGCCCACAGGGATGACCAGGCTCCCCCAACTTCCTCCCATTTAGAATTTGATCCCTCTTTATTCATAGAAATTTAAGCCAAAGAGCTTCTTTCAAAGTTCACAAGCTTAATAGAAGCTTAAGGAGTGGAAAGGGCCGGGTATGGAGGTAAATAACATCACCTGGTAAACAGCACCCACCTATGCCTCTGTTAAAGGGCCAGGATTTTTTTGTCCAGAGCCATGGTCAACCCTAGTTCCAAGTAGCCACTGTTAACCCTCAGAGAGGGCATTGTTTTGTACCAAGAAATTAGAAAGAAATGTTTTTCATTCAGTATTGTTTAAAAGACAGAAACCTCAGTCCTGATGCTTTCTACACTTAAACAACTTCTCAATCACTCCCATTCCCCCCTCCCACAAAACTTTTGGCAGGAGCTGTTGGCACATTAGGCAATATGCTTTTCACATACAGTAAAACTCAGAGTATTTATTTGCCTCAGGAGAATTTGCACATTTATTTTCTTAGTGCATTCTGTCACCAGCTCCCTCATATATCAAACATTACATTTTTTTTTTTTTTTTGGTGTGTGGAAGCATCTCTAAAGTCAAATGAAAATATCACCCAGATGCAAACAAATGAGATACTTGCAGCAGAATGCATAGTTTCTGCAGTGGGAGGGGGCAGTAAAGGCAAAGGCAAAGCATGCACCTTTACCCAGACCACACAGATTTAGTGCCAAGTCATCTCTTGCCAACTATCCTTCAGTTGGAGAACAAATCAAAACAGAATCTCTCTCTCTCTCTCTCTCTCTCTCTCTCTCTCTCTCTCTCTATATATATATATATATATATATATATATATATATATATTTGTAAAGCAACAAATTATTGAGCCCAAATGTGTCTCCCACAAGCACTTTTGAACCCAGGCATTTTTCCTTTTGATGGATTTTACAAAATAGTGACCATATCTTAAAAGATTTTATTTATTTATGTCTTACTTTTCTCCTTCATTAGAATGGCTTACATCATCCTCTTTCCCTCCATTCTATCCTCAGGACAGCAAATCTGTGAGGCAGGTGAGGCTGCAAGAGAGTGATGGGTCCAAGATGACTGTGGCAGGGCTGGGATTCAAACCTGGGTCTCCCAGGTGCTAGTCCAACACTCTAACCACTATGCCACACTCACTGTTGTCAGGAACACCTAGATCAGGTTGAAGTCACAGCTGTCTCTTAATGTATTTTTGCTGGGGAGAAGGATCCCTTCTCATCTGCTAGAGGGGAACAATCTCAATTTTTAAGTTTTATTTGAGGGGTACGTGTATGATTTATTATTTATTTATTACTTTCAATTTGTATCCCGCCTTGCCATGACAAGCTGGCTCAAGGCGGCATACAGTAGTTAAAATATGATAAAACAATAAGTACAATAAAATTCACAGATAACAATTACATAAAAGTGCCAGCAAATACAGAAGGTGGTTACTATAAAATAGATGAATGAAAGAAGGCAATATCCAACGTTATGGCATGGGGGCCATAGCGTGTTCAGTTTCTGATGGCTCATTCGTCAGTGGCGGCTCCTAATCGAAGGCCTGGTGGAAGAGCATGTACTAAAGATGTCTTTCTTTTCCCCATGCTCTCTCTCTTTTAGAGTGCTCTCTACATGTGCAATGAATATGCATACTTTAAAAGCATGTATAAAAAGTATGTATAAAAAGCTGCCTCAGCCCAGAAATCCTGTTTCTGACTGGCCAGTTCCAAGAAACATCTTGTGGCACAAAATCATAGGACAACAGTAAAAAATAAATTATTCACTATCTGGCAGCTTCATATTAAGGATAGCACTGGCATAGATTACTAAAATGATGGTTGATAGTTGTTCTTAAAAATGCCCCCCATGAAAATTAGTCTAAATACATATCTATCACAATCAGAACAAAGAGAACAGGAATCCCTTCAGCACACTTTGAATTTTCAGACATCCTAGACTTGATGTTAAGAATCAGGGAAACAAAATAGATTGACTAAATACTGCAATGATATCACTTCCACTCCCAGTATGAATATTCCGAGGCCATGCAAGAAATCACACAAGGAGAGGAGAGAAGATCAGAATAAATGAGCTTGCAAATCATTCTTGACTCTAAACAGCAATTCCTGTTTTGAACATTTTATATATGTTCATAGTAATCCTGTTGCACCTTTAAGGAGTTTTCTATATCTACCTGATGGAGAGAAATGTGTTTGTATCTGTAAGGAGACTGTTTATAAAGGAATTTCCTTAGTGCAGGAGAAACCCATTTGTCAGCAACTGAGCAATGATACTGAAACTCAGGATTTTTGCAGGCACTTGTAAACCAGACACAAGATAAAATGTCCTGAAAGCTATCATGAGCCCTATTGGGTGGAAGGGTTCCACCTTGGAAACAAGACCAGATAATTTGGAACTATAAAATTCGTGAAGGACTTCAGTTTAACAGAATTTCAGAAGGATCTTTAATCTGAATGTGTCCATTTATGGAAGCAAGTATAATATGGAGCGTGGTCATGCAAGCAAGATAATCGGGGGGGAGGGGAAACGAGGCTATTTGCTGTGCAGCAATTTGACCTGCCACTGAGTGATCAGATGCACCGGTGCATGAATTGGGTTTTTTTCTGTTGCTATGTGCTTCCGGTGCACTTCAACAAGGGATCACTGATGCAACAGGAGAATGCTGGAGCAATCACATGGGGAAGTCCATCTGCAGCCCGTTGCAAACCCATTTGATACAGCATTTTCCCTAGTATTTTTTAACTCCACTTCTTCGGTGGATTGCGATGGGTTGCCGATGGGTGCGGGAGGCTTGCCAGATGTTCCCGTGTGATTGCACCTGTAAAATCCACCCGGCATTCGTGCATATCACACCACTACTTCTGCATGTGATCAGGGCCATAGTCTGACATTCGTTCTCTGTAGCTACAGCAGCTAGACATAACCAACCAAAAAGTGGAGTAAATATTAAAGTCTGAATCAAACTAAAGGTGAAAACTTGACAAAGACTTGAGCACCAGTGTTAGTGTGTCAAACTAGAAAATCACAATGCAATTCTTAGCGGTATTGTATCCTTCTAAATCCACTGATGTAAATGGGCTTGAGGGGTATAACTCTGTTTAGGATAGCACTGTTAGAAACCCTGGTTCAAACCCCCCCACGCAGCCAAAAAGCTCACCAGGTGTCCTTGCGTCAGTCAGTCACTCAGAGGCTAATTTGTCTTATAGGGTTATCAACTTCCCCACACTAAGCTTCTTGGAAGGACAAGTAGGATATAAATGTATAGATAAATAAATGGCTGTCGTTACAAAAATTGGTGCAGGGAACATGGGAGAAACAAACAAGATAACCTGGAAATGGTCAAAGAGGGAAGAAAGAGTCAAAAGGAGAGGCGTGGAGTACAGAAAGAATCAAGAAGAAAATAAGATGTAGTTCTGTGAATTTGGCCCTGCATGAGGCAGCCAACGGCATGCCTCATGAGGGGCCGTCTTTGCCTCCTCGAGAGGAGGAAGGGGGAAGGGCTGCAGTTGCAGCCTGGCCTCCAAAGGAGGAGCAGAGCCGGCACCTCTTCCACGGCTGGCTGCGCTCCTCCCTTTCAGTTGCTGCCTCATGCTCAGTGAGAAGACATCTCAGAGCATGAGGGGAGATCAGCCCTACCTTTAGGCCTCACATGGCAGCCCAGCAACAGTGGTGGCATCAATGGTGGAGCTTTGGGCAGTCAGGAGAAGGTGACGGCAGCAGGGAGAATCCGGCGGCGTTTGATGTGTTGGCGATGGCAGCGAGCATCGGAAAGTGGTGTTGATTGCACTGGGGACCTCCTTCACCAGTCCTGCATGCACCTTGGGGAATGTTTCCACTCCAAATACCGGGTATGCCGGCAAATCCTTGGGGTTGCTGGGGTTATCTGCCACCTTGGGCAACTCCTTATGTCCCCTTTGGGGACATTGCTTTACCTCTGGGGGACCATATGTTACTGGCTACCCGAGAAAAGATCTGCAAAGGTGATTCCATCGATCTTTTCAGCCTTCTGTATTGGGATTTGGAAAAGAAAGATAAGGAAGAGATGGGTGACAAAGATAAGGAGATTTTTGAAAAGGAGGAAAGTAGAGTGGACTGGGCAAATTGGTTGCCTGGATTTGTAATTTATGCTGGAGTGATTGCACGATCGCAGCCAGTATTTAGATATTATTTATAAGGCCGATACAGGTTTCCCTGGCCCAGCATGGCTGCAATATGATGAGGAATTCAGAATGTGAGCAACCACGAATCCTGCACTTCCTTGGGATCAAATACATCCTCATCTTTGGCTTCAGGTCATGTCTCCTTCTAGGCCCAATTTTGGTGACCGCTCTCATAGTGGGCATGTGGTGCATCACTCACGAGGAGCTTCCATTTCCCATGGGTCCACGGGGCAGCTGGTTCAACCCCACTTGCTCTGTTGGGAATTTGGCTCCCAGGGAGTCTGTAATAGGAAGACTTGCCTCTACAGAAATGAGTGCCCTTTGTGGGGGGACCCCACTCATTCACTGCATGTCCTAGAGGGAAGCCCCATAGGAGTCAGTGACAGAAGGGGGGAGGCAGTTCATTCTCCTCTGCTGGAAAAGGGTCCCATCCCAGTAAAGCTGAAGGCAGTTGAAGCCTGGCTGCAGCAGTACCCTAAGAAGGATGACAGGGTTTATTTGTTAGAGGGTTTCAAAGTTGGGTTTCATATCCCCTTTTATGGTTTGAGGGCCCTGTTTATGGCCTCCAATCTTCAGTCAGTTAAGGGCATAGAGTCGGTGGTGTAGGAAAAGATTACAAAAGTATTGGATGAGGGCCGTGTTTTGGGCCCATTTTCTTCACTATCACTTCCTAATTTGAGGGTTCACCTCTGGGGATCGTGCCTAAGAAGGATGCTGGTGAATATTGCTTAATTCACCACCTTTCATACCCTGGAGATGAATTGGTTAATGATGCCATTCCAGATTATCTGTTCATGGTGAGGTACACCTCATTTGACCAGGCGGTTCGTGTTGTGCGACGCTGTGGTCTTGGGGCAGAGTTGGCAAAGTGTAATATTAAGTCTGTGTTTCGCCTCCTCCCCATGCATCCAGATGATTTTGAGCTGTTGGGCTTTTCTTTTGATGGCCAGTTCTTTATGGATAGGGCTTTGCCCATTTTTTTCTCGTGAGCTATATGAGTCCGAGGTAAAATTCTTGGACTAGCAAACAAACAAGAGAGAAAGGTTGCTGAAGTTAAACCAGAAAATACCAGATTTGTAGCAAGACACACTTTTGATGTAACATCTTCACTTCCCTTTAATGTAGGGGTGTCAAACTCATTTGTTATGAGGACTGGATGTGAAATAAATGAGACCTTGTTGGGCTGGGTCATGTGTCTCATAAAAGGTAATGCCAGGTAGCAGAGATATAAACTTTATAAAGGACACAAACACAAAGGTGTCTTAAACTTTAAACAACACATTTCCAGTGAGTTTGACACCCCTGCTTAATGGTTCCAGAAGAAGAACAGCTACCTTAATAATAGCCTCATAGGAAAATCATGCTTCCTAATACCAACTGGCAAATGCTCAAGTATTGGATCAGAAAAGGCATGATATAGTGCCTTTCATAAATGTTTTCAGCTTTCACTTACGAACATAATTATTGTCTTTTATCCTTTCTTCCAAGTGCTAATTAGGTGTTAATTAGTACTAACTGTGATGACAGTGTGTAATCTGGGCATTTCTCCACTAATAACTGGATTTATGTTGCCACCCCCAATTACTAGGTGTTCCACACTGTTGGCTGCTTAGAATTAGCTTTAATTATATCTAGTATCAGCATTAAGAACATGGAAGCTTCATACTACTTAAAGCACTTTTATGGAATCTATGACCTATTTGTTAGATTCTAGAGAATATGAACTCTCAGTTTCTCAAACTACTAGATAACATGGTTTGGGGCAGGTTCAAGAACACCATGTCACAATAAGGATTAATATAGCCCAGTTTCATTATGACATCCAACTCTTAGAGATTTAATGTTTTTGGGAAATTCTGGTGAGTTACTTCAATACGTTTCATATCGCTCCTTATATATAATTCTGTTTTGGAGTGGCACTTTGCAGCTCTCCCATTGGCTGTGCAATGCACTCCCTCAACCATTGGCCCAACAGCTGCCATTCAAGAGTACTCACATGGCATTGGCTAGGTGCTGGGTCTGCTCCTCTTCCCTGCCCACTCCCCCTTCAGCCATTGTGCCCTTTCAGAATTACTGGCAAACGGCTTTCTCTCTTGACGAAGATGCTTCTCCTGCTTGCCTCCTGTGTGGTACTAACTCTTCCCTCAGTGGCTGTTGGTACCTGTGTTTGTAAGATGGCTGCTGTCTGTGGTTGGTTGTTTAAAATGTTTCCTCATCAGGTTTAATGGAGCTGCAGTTCCAGAGAGAGGCCTGCAGGGGTATCACTCACTGGGTTGAATGGGGCTTCCTCATCTGCTGGCCTACAATTCCCAGCTGCCCCAAGGCAAAAAAAGTGCAGACTCTCCCAAGGGGCAGGGCAGCATCAATACAGACTTCAGCCCATGCAGGCAGGAGGCAGTTTTCATCCTACAGGAGGTTAGGAAATGCTCCTGTTACCTGTGCTGATGAGGCTGTCCAGGCTACAAGTCACAGACATGGGGGAACCCTGGGAGGCAGCAGAAATTCAGCCACTCCACAGTTGGCTGGACTGGGGAATGAATGGAAGTTTCCCTGCTCTCTTGGGCAAGAGAGAAAGGCTGAAGCAGAGCCAGAGGCTGGTCCAAGGAGAGATCCTATCCTGAGCCCACAATCTCCAGAGGTAGAGAGTATTGTGTGTAGGGAAAGAGGATTGTGTTTAAGCCCTGTTGGTTCATAGTGTATGCTTACTCCTACAGTTCTACCTTATTCATTTAGTGCCTGTATGCTCCATAATTGTGTAAATAGTTAGATAAATTCTTTTATTTGGGCTACTAATCTGTGTTGTGCTCTGACCACATAGTCTCCTCTGCTCTGCACAATAACAAAGGGAGGGGGTCACCCAAGGAAGCAAGGAAAGGCTGGACCCTTGGGTTGCCAGCTTTCCAGGGATCCCCCAAAGATTGGGGATTCCACCTCCAAATAGGGAGATTTGGCCAGAGGGGTCCCTCTAAAAAGACAGTGACAATTCAGTGAGTGGTGGCAGCGAACTTAAGGAGTGAGATATGCCCACGGGATGAGAATGGGAGACAAACAGCTGAGTTGTAAACTGGAGCCCGTTTTGCCACAGTAGGCAACCAAGCTTGGTTCAGACAAAGGAAGGAAACCCTTTGCAGGCCTTTGTGAGGAATTAATTTGGGCCAGTCCTGACTAGGGTTGCCAGCTCCAGGTAGGGAGATTCTTGGAGATTTTCTGGTAGAGTCTATGGAAGCCAGGGTTTGAGGAGGGGAGAGGCCTCAGCTGAACAGAATGCCATAAAGCCCACCTTCCAAAGCAGTTATTTCCTCTGGGTGGGGGAGAGATCTGTTGTCTGGAGTTCAGTTGTGATACCTGGTGATCATCAGGCTCCACCTCGAGGTTGGCTACCCTAGGCGTCACAGTCAGTGCTTCAGAGCAGGGTCTACTAGATCCAGGTTCTTGCTGTAGAAGCTGAGTGGGTGATTTTGGACCAGTCACAGATTTTCATCCTAACCTACCTCACAGGGTTGTTGTGCAAGTCAAAAGGGGAGAGGAGAATGATTTAAGCTGCTTTGGTCCCCATTGCAGAGAAAGACTACTTTTCCTCCTGGGTAGAGGCTGCAGGTGTGGGGGAGATGGTAAGGTGAAGAGTGAAGGGGAAATAAAGGTAGGTTGATAATTGGCTGGGAGGGAGATAGCATTGCCAACTCCAGGTGTAAAGTTCCTGAAGATTTGAGGGATGGAACCTGGAGAGGGTGAGGTTTGAGGAGATGTGGAACCTCAGACAGGTACAATGCCATAGACTCCACTCTCCCAACCAGCCATTCCCTCCTGGGAAACACTGTTGCCAATCTCCAGGTGTGGGGTGGAGATCACTCAGAATTACAACTGATCTCCAGGGGGAGGAGATGGAAAGCTGGAATCAGAGGGGCAGATAATGGCAGGTTGATGCTTGGCTGGGAAGGAGATAGGGTTGCCAACTCCAAGTTGGGAAATTCCTGGAGATTTGAGGAGTGGAGCATAGAGAGGGTGAGGTTTGCGGAGGGTGGGACCTCAGACAGGTACAATGTCATAGACTCCACCCTCCCAACCAGCCATTTTCTCATGGGAAACATTGTTGCCAATCTGCAGGTGAGGGTGGCAATCACTCAGAATTACAACTGATCTCCAGGAGGAGGTCAGAAGTCACTGCAGTCAGACAGGCAGATAATGGTAGGTTGATGGTTAGCTGGGAAGGGGATGGGATTGCCAACTCCAGTTTGGGAAATTCTTGGAGATTTCAGGGATGGAGCCTGGAGAGGGTGGGGTTTGAGGAGGTCACCACAGCAAACTGACGCTGAGTGCTCTAGGCCTTGGCACTCTCCTAGACCCTCTTTCTAGAGCTCATTGTATTTATTTCCACAATGGGCTTATTTCTAGTAATATATACATCTTAAAATTTTCAGATTACTTATGGATCGAGCAGTATACAATACTTCCAAACCTGGGACCCATCTTGTGTATAAATTTGTTTTATTAAACATGCACCCCAGACATACGAACACTAACAATACTAAACACAAACATAAAATAGGAGCATCCTTTCATACTTTGAATAAAGAATTTGTTGTCCATATATCTCAAAATCATAAAACTTATTTTTACTATCCAACAGGTCTTCATATGTATGAAGTAAACTTGTTTTAAAAAGGTTTGAAGTCATAAAAGCTTCAAGTGTTGAGACCCACTTTGGTATCTTAGTGTAATAAAGTCTTTTCATTTCTTCCCAAACTTTCAAAATTGCTCTTCTGAGAATATGTTGTTTAAAGTATTTATGTGTTTTATCTTTGTCATATCATACAAAAGCATGCCAGCCCAATAGTAAGTCATGTCCTTCTAAATGTAAAAGTCTTGTATTTTCCAAAATAACCCATTCTCATAGCCAAGTAAATGCATCTGCTTTGTAGTATAATAACCAGTTTGATGAAGCAAATCCTGCTCTTTCTTTTGCATCCTGCAATGTTTTTAGTTTAATTCTCGTCTTCTTATTTTGCCATATAAATTGTGTTATCAGTTTATCTAGGTCTTTGAAATATTTTTGGGTTTGGATTATTGGAATTGTTTGAAATAAAAATATTAATCTTGGTAAAATATTCATTTTTATTGTGGCTATTCTTCCCATCAAAGATAGTTGTAAGTCTTTCCATTTCTCAAGATCCTTTTTAATTCCCATTAAAAGTTTTATATAATTATCCTGTAATAAGGAACTACATCTGTATGTTAAATTTATTCCTAGATACTTGACTTTTTCTGTACTTTGATTCTCGAGATTTCTTGCAGCTTATATATTGGTCTCTTTCTGGTAAGAAAAACCCCTGCTTGATCTTGATGTATTATTTGTGTCAAAACTCTTTTCAATCTTGCTGCCAAAATAGAAGCAAACATTTTATAATCCACATTTAATAGTGAAATTGGTCTATAGTTTTTAATTTCTCTCTTATCCGTCTTTTGTTTATGTATCAGAGTAATTACAGTTTAATTCCAGGTCTCTGGGATTTTATTTTCCAATAATATATTTTATATTACAACCTTTAAAGGCATTATTAATTGGTCTTCACAAATTCAGTAAAATTCAGCTGGGAAGCCATCTGGACCTGGTGCTTTCCCCAACTTCTGTTTCTTTAATGCTTCTATCAGTTCGGAGACAGAGACAGGGTCATTTAAATTTTTTCCCATTTTTTAAAAAAAATCTTTAACTTCCTCCTGTGCAACTTCTCATTTCTGGTATAACTTTTCATAAAAGTTTCAATTTTTTTTTCAAATCTCTTGGTATGTTTCTTTCTTCTCCATCAGCATCTTTCAGTATCTTTATTTTTCGTTACCCCTTTCTTTCTGTAATTTGTAGGCTAGCCATCTTGCTGGTTTGTTTGCATTTTCAAAATAATTTTGTTTTGCATAAGTAATTTTTTTTTTGCTATTTGTTGTGATAATAGACAATTAATTTGATGTTGTAACAACTTTATATTTCATCTTGTTTGTTCAATTACAGAGCCTTGTTTCATCTTATCTTCTTTTTTCAGTTGATCTTGAAGCTTTGTATACTTCTGTTTCCTTTGCTTTCCAATACATGAATCTGCTTTAATTATCCATCTTCTTGTGTATGCCTTAAATGCATACCATACTACACAAATAGAAATATCTGGTTGGATATTTTTGTTTTGCTACAAATTTTTCATTTTGCAAAAGAAAAGTATTTAAAGTCCATCTTTTCTTTCTTGGTGAATCTTGTAATGCCAAAAGTACAGGTTTATGTTGCAGGTAGGATCTCTACTTCCACCAGATCATTTATAATTGTTGATGATGTCCAGCACATGTGTATTCTTGACCATGACTTATGTCTAAGAGAGAAATATATATAATCCTTCTTGTTGAGTTTTCTATCTCTCCAAGAATCCACCAAATTATATTCTTTTGCAAGTTGTAAAAAGTTCTTAGGGAGTTGATTGCATTATTTCTGTTTTTCAGTTTCTGTTTTTCTGTCTGCAAATCTGTCAAATACTGTGTTATAATCTCCAATCAGAACCATTTCTTCAAAATCTTGTTTGGATATAAGATCATGAAGTAGGTGATAAAAATTTTCATGATGTTGATTAGGTGCATATATGTTAACAATTAAAGTTGCTTTAGCTTGTCTTTGTATTTGAACCATCAAGATTCTGCCATCTTCTGATTTATATATTAGTTCTGGATGTAAATAATATTTCACATATGCAGCAAGCCCCTTTTTTCCTTTTCTTTATCTGAGGAAATAAAAACTTCTCCAAACTTCTTCATTTCCAAATATCATTGGTCTGAGGATTTAATGTGTGTTTCTTCCAAAAAAATCACATCCAATTGCATCTTTTTCAGTTGCAGAAAAATCTATCTTCTTTTTCGGGGTGAGTTCAGTCCATTAACATTTATTGAAATTATTTTGATTTTTCTTCTATCCATCCCGCAATTGGTCTTCTGTGTCATCTTTAGTCTTCTGTTGAAGTCTTGTGACTATTTGAGATGGTTAAATCCTTACTCCTTTTTTCTTGGGTCTTTGGGGTAATCCTGTAGTTCTTACAGCTCCTTGTACAGCCTTTTCTTCTTCGTCTGTGTCCTTTTGTTCTTCTTCCTGTGTTTCCAAATCCTCTCCATATGGTTTAAGAAAGTCTTCTACTTTAAATATTGAGTTGATTTTATACCTTTCCAAGTGAAGGGAATACCGTCTGGTACCAGCCATCTATATAAAATTCCATTTTTTCTCAGTTTAGATGCAAGTTGCATGTAGTAATTTCTTTTCTCTTGCACTCTCCAAGGGATCTCTTTTAGTATTTTTATTTCTGTGTTTTCTAATTAGAGAGAAGTATCATTTGCAGCTTTTAGAATTCCGTCCTTCATAGTTCTTTTGTAAAATCTCACATGTACTTCTCTAGATAATTTATTTTTTCTTGTGTATGCAGAAGGCGTTCTATATGTCGTGTCAACTTCATTGTAGACCTCTTCTGGACTCTCTGTACATATATATTCCATGAGTATATGAGCCATGTTCATCTTTAATTCTTCATCCTTCTTCTCTGGTATATTCTGAAATCTTAATATGTAGGCAGTTTTATCAATTTCCAACCTTATGAGAGAATTTTCCATACTGTCGTGTTTGGTTCTCATGGCCTGGACTTGAAGAACTGTTTCTTCAGATTTGTTTTCCAGCTTATTAGTTACTTTTACCAGACTAGAGATTCTTTGTTTATTATCTTCAATCTGTTTCTTAATCTCTTCAGTTTGGGTAGTTACTTGTTGGGCAAGTGAGTCCAATTGAACTTGGATGTGATCAACAACTGCTGCTACTACTTCTTGGATCAGGCTCTGCAGGTCCTTAATTGAAATTTGGGTTGAATTAGTAGCCACAGCCTTTGGTTGTCCTGGAGATGGGTCTACGGGGCTTTTTTTTTGTGCCACTAGCCATATTTTACACTTTCTATTAAGGACAAGAAATCAGTTACCCTGTCTCTCTCAAACACAAACCTTTTTGTTTATGTACCCTGTCACAGTAATACAATGGCCTTTCCCAAGCTAAGGGATAACAAAGCAAGAAAACCTTATCAAAATATTTACATTGCTAAAGGTAAAGTTTGTATTTTTTGGTTACTATCTGTGGAGACCAAACAAAACCATAACACTCAGGAAATGATTTTTTAGAAGTTCTGTCTTTCTTCTTCTTTCCAGTAAGATTGAAACATCTCAATTTATAATCCATATATTAAAAAATGGGCATTTTTGTAATCCAATGGAAATTCTTCATTAAACCAGAAATCCAAATATTCCACAAGGTAAGGGGGAACCCACTTATAGATCCAGTATGCCAGAAAAAGGTTTTAGATTTCAATCCACACAGGCAGACCTAAATATTGATACAACTCAATGGGAAAAAAACCAACTGTAATCCACTTTAGGCAAAGGGGGGAAAAAGAGGACCAAAGAAGTAAAAATATTTAATAAGCCATGACAACAGCCCCAACTAGTTGATGCCAACTACTCCAAACTTCCAAGCCACTGAAGGAAAATAGATTTCTTTCTCTTCCTTAAGTTTCAAAGTACACTTTTAAAGTTTAATAAAGTCTCTCATCTGAAATCTGCTCAACAATTATGTTCTCTTTTACAAATCTTGTCAGGATAAAGTTCAATAGCAATTCCCAATAAAAGCCAAAAACAAACAGGAGTCCATCCAGGCAAAAAAGAAAAAGAAACAGGAAAGCAAAAATACATGCTAGTCCATGCCAACCAAGAAGAAAAAACAGATAGGATCTTTTAAAATTGTTTACCAATATACTAAACTAAGCTATGGTCTAAATTTTATTTAGTTACATTTCAAGGGTTTTAATCTTGTATCAAACCAAGTCTCTATAGCCCCAAGGCTTTTAGCCACTCCATTCCAGCTCTTCCAAGCCACCGTAGGAAAAAAAGGGGGTGGGGAATCTCCACCTCTCCCTTTACTTTCAGTTTGTATTTAAAGCTTAAAGGAGCTTCAGATCTATGGTTGATTTCTCAAATGTTGCATTCTCCTTTACTTACAATGAAAAAATCACTCCAAGCACAGATTCTCAGGTCTGGATGCATTGAAGGGTCTCCCAGACGTCCAAGTGATCACGGCTGAGCTCTAATGGTTCCCATTAGAGGACTCACCAGACCGCATTGGGACGATCTGGGCTCTGCTTGCCTGCTGCTGCAAGCGAGAGTGCCCAGTTCAAGCCTCCTGCTTGAACCCCCCTTCAGGAATGCTCAATGGGGTCTGGGTGATCCCGGAACTCCCTATAGAGACTGGAGATTTGGCTGCTTCCCAGGAGACATTTCTGGGGCAGTACAAAGTTGCTGCTCTGTTGCTGGTTCTCTCCAAACCTGGGACCCATCTTTAATCCTCAGGTGACAGCATGAGATCCATTGATCTTCAAGCACATGATAGGAAGCCATGGATTGAAGACCAACACTTGCTATTTAATCTGCAGCAAAATGTTTTGCATCTTTGGGACTTGGCTGATTTCTGGAATGTTCATATCCTCTGTTAAACCTAAAGCATATGCTTTAATGACACAGGCATTTTTGTTAATTTATCATCACAATGGGTTGCATATAACCACTTTTTCCATCGGTGAATAAAGGAGGAGGGGTCCTCTCAGACCAGCCAAATAACTATGCTGGTGATCAAGGGAACTTCATGGACAAAAGCCATGTAGGATAGGAGCTGCAAGAGGATAATTTGGTAAAACTGAGTGAAAAAGCTGGTTGAATCCAACCCAATAATTGTCACCTGAATATATTAATTGTCTCCATTCAAAATATGCATGTCTGAGCTGATGCCAGATGACATAAAATATTCTTGAAATTTGAGGTTCATGAATCACAATGAGGGGATATTAATTTATTTTAAAAAAAACTATACTCCCATGCAATGCTCCTTCTAACCTGTAGAGTCTTGTGAGCAAAAATTCTACTTTGTGAGCTACTGGCATTAAAGCTGTGAGTGAGTGATTTGGCTACTGCGTAAATTAGTTTGCTCTGGAGCCATTTGTTCCTGAGCTAAGGCAAAAATGTGTGAGTTGGAGCCTAAAAAACTGAGCTAGATCACAATAACTCAGCTTAGAGGGAACACTGCTCCCATGTTCCCACAATCCATAGTAGCTGAATGAGGCATACAAAACAGTGATAACCATGCACTGCAAAGATAATTAAAACATAGTAATAAAATTCCAAACACAGATAACTCACCCAGTATACAATTCCTCAAAGCCCTATCAAGGCAAGATGCTTTCTTTTAATTAATGGTTGTCATAAGGTTTGGTCCCTAGCTGAAAATGGCAACCACAAATTCTGGAAAATAACAAGAAACTGTTACCATCTGCTTCAGAAAATTTGTCCTTTCCTGCAGTACAGGGAATAGGGAAGGGGCAGCTTGTCCTACCAATAATCTATGACAGTTTCTCCCTCTAGCACTATCTGATGTCCCTCAGAAAATTCTCGATTGCAATTCCTGGCTTCTTCAGTTCACCCCAAAAGGAGAGGAACAAAGGCATTAGCTCCTGTCAGGAATTACCCAGGCTGAGTTCAGACTGGCAGTTTGGACCGATATAGGCACATTTCAGAGACATTTCACAAATGGATTAAAGGGCCGGTTCACACAGGCACATCTATCAGGTGTTCCCCAGCCATACTCAACCTGTCTTGTAACGCTTCCATCCTGAGTTTAAAAAATACCAGGTGAAAGTGGTAGCAAACCCTGGAGAATGCATTCATCCCGTGTTCATCCTGCTTCCCAGAAGTGCAGGGCAAGCTCACCCGCTAGGCGAACTAGGCATTCGCCTAGAGCGTGGGCCAGACCTAAGGTGCCAAACTGGACCTGCCCCCCCCGCCAAAGCACCCCCACCCCCGCCAAAAACCCTGCATCTCCCTGACCACTGCCTTTTTCTGAGTCCAGCAAGCATGGCAGTCAGTCATCTGGTCTGGGAGATGCAGGGCGGGATGGGGCCTGGTGCAGTTGGCCCTAGGGCCAGCCAGTCAGTGACTGGCTGGCCCTAGGTGCCAAACTGCACCCACAGAGTGGGTCGGGGGCTGAGAAGGGAGGCAACTACCTGCTGCTCCTCTGCCACTGGCCTGGGAGGGAGAGGTGTGGGTGCTCAGCTTGGCTGGTGTGCCTCCTCAGGGTGGCAGCAGCGGCAGCAAGAGCAGCAGCAGTTGCGCCACCCACACCTCCACTCACATCCTCCAGTGGCGCTCCTCGGGCCCCAAGTGTGGGGAAGCCAAAGTGTCACTCCGGGCTGATGCTGCCGAGCCTGCCGAGCACTGCTCTGCCCCTCCTCCTGGTGCACCACTCCATTCGCCTCTCGCCCACTCCCCCAGCTTGGGTGCCACCTGGGTGGAGCCCTTGCATGTCACCGATGCCGCCATCCTCCCCCACCTCCCTCCACTTTTGCAGCTCCCCTTCCCTCCCCCTGCACTCTGCCTGCCTGCCTGCTAGCTGGGCCAGCCTCTGCCACCGCCGCCCCCTCCCCCACTTCCTCTCTGGCAATGACCGGGGAGCCCACTTGTGCATGCACTGGCACCGGCCCATTTCCTCCTTCGCCCCT
The DNA here is from genome assembly GCA_029375565.1 of Gekko gecko. Classification (NCBI taxonomy): domain Eukaryota; kingdom Metazoa; phylum Chordata; class Lepidosauria; order Squamata; family Gekkonidae; genus Gekko; species Gekko gecko. The sequence continues at coordinate 77,046,417 of JAPDNY010000003.1, read as the reverse complement.
CATGCGTGTGAGTGTGTGTGTGCATGTGCATACAAGAGCTGAAGCTGGGTGAGGTGCCATTTGGAAACCAAGGAGACTCCTTCCCTTCCCTTCCTTTCCCTTCCTTTCCCTCACATACCCCAGCTAAAGAGAGAGATCATGCACATGCCCAGGGCTCTGTTCGGCTGCCACAGCAACACCAGGCACTAATTTAAGTTGAATGCAGGGGTGAGGCTAGCTTGTGGACAGGGCAAGGCTAGCTTGTGGCACCTGGCACCCCCCCCTCGGGCGTGTTTCTGGGAGGTCTCCAGACCCCACCAGGAGGTTGGGATCTGTGCTGAGGGGGCGCGGGGCACCACAAGCTAGCCTCGCCTAGGGCACAGAAACACCTCTGGCCGGCCCTGCAGAAGTGTGAACACAAACAAGCTGATCCGGTAGGGATACTCTTATGCACATGAGTGCTCATGCGCATATCAACAGATTACATTACAAAAAGCCACTTACAGCCATGCCTCCACCAGGGGTAGGCCAACAGTGAGAATGCTCCCTTGTGCCTCCTCCCCAGTATGCTTCTGCATCAGTTGGTGCAGTGTGACCAAGAATACTTGGAACAAACCTGTTCCGGGTCTTTTTTCCACAACTCCCTTGTGCTTCGAACTGCCAGTCTGAACTCAGTCTCAGTGATTATGATGAATACCAAAGAAGCCTGCCCACCCAACCTCTTTTACAACTTATCTCAGTACATGGTACAAATACACACTCCACAACATGTTTCCAGTTGGCTTTGGAAGCTCTTGAGAATTTTCTTCATGAATGGTCCATTCAATGTCAAATCAGCTAGTACAATGAACAAGAGACAAAGTGGTCCCAAGTTAAGGTTGCAAGGAATGCTTTGGAAGATGTTGCCTCATGGCCAATTCAGTGTAGCCTTCTGTAGGCATATGTTACCACCACAGCTCAGAAGATCATTGGCTGCCCTCTCCCATCCCTGGAACAACTGTACAGTTCTCGATGCTTGAAAAGGCAAGAACATTTGCAGGACTCATCACACCCTGAACACTCCTTGTTTGAATTGCTGCCTTGGGCAGAAGATACAGGACAATTAAAACAAGGACAAATAGATTAAAAACAGTTTTTATCCAAGAGCCATTATTGCCCTAAATGCTGTATGAGATTGGAATTGGGGACATCAGTGGTTTAGTTGCTATGTGAACTTTAGGGGAGCTATGAAGCAGTTGTGAATGGCGTGTGAGCGCGCATGATTATTGTTGTAGATTACTGAAATGATTGCACTTTTAATTTCATTGTGCTATGTACAATGACAATAAAGTATTATTATTATTATTATTATGTAGGAGAAGTAAGCTGAAAATGTACATGCATTAGTAAGGTCAAGAATGCCTGACACAAGCATATCCAAGAAAGTTCTTTGAATATGGTTCACTAGATGACTGTGGCAAGCATTTCAACACAACTAAGTTTTATACCTTGGCTTGTTGCTTTCTCATGTTGGAAGCAGTTTTAACAGGAAGAACTAGTGATGTGGGTAAGTCATTTGCCTCTCTTTTTAGGTTAAAGGTTTCTTCAAGCTTAAAAAGGAAGCAAAGCTCCAGTCAAAAAGTGTACTCATCTCCTATGAAAGCTACATTCTATGATGAAGAAACATAATTAACATACTTAGAGTGTGGTCACACGTGCCAGATAATGCAGGGGGGGAAGCGAGGCTATTTGTGCCATAGTAATTTGACCCACCATTGCATGATCAGATCGCAGTGGCGAGTGAATTTGTTTTTTCCCCTTCACCGCATGTTTCTGGTGCGCTGCAATGAGGGATCACTGATGCAATCGGAGCGTGCCGGATCACACGGGGAAGTCCTTCTATGGCCCATTGCAAACCTGTTTGATACTGCACTTTCCCCGGTATTTTTTAACTCCGCTTCTTCGGCAGAGCGAAACGGGTTGGTGATGGGTGCGGGACGCTTGCCAGATGCTCCCGTGTGATCACACCTGTAAAATCCACCTGACATTTGTGCGTATTGCGTGGCTAGTTCTGCTTGTGATCGGGGCCTTAATAATGCAATCCTATGCAGACTTACTCTCCACTCTAAACCCAGTAATATCAGAAGGCTTATATAGAAATAACTTGGTTAACTTACACCATCCCCCCAATTGGACTGGTTAATTATCTTATTTTGCTATGTCTAGAGTAGTCTTCAGGGCCTTTTTGTCAAGAGTGAGTTGGCTTCACAAGGCTACAGGTTTTCAGATATCCCCTTTTAAGGGCTCTGGTTTGTACATTCAGGGCAGTGGTTTTAATTTTGAATAGTGCTAAGGCACTAGGCCATGGTGACTCAGAGGTTATGATGCTGAGCTGCAGACCAGAAGTTCAATAGTTCAGCAATTCGAGACCTGAGTGCTGCTCCCATCTCTGGCCCCAGCTCCTGCCAACCTAGCAGTTCAAAAACAAGAAATTGCAAGTAGATAAATAGGTACCACTTTGGTAGGAAGGTAACAGCGTTCCGTGTGCCTCGGCGTCTAGTCATACCAGCCACATCAGCAAAGATCATGGTTTGGCATACCCATGTGCTAGAGTTGCCACTTTCAGAACCCCTCCCCTGATTTGGAAGAATCTGGCAGTGGGGTGGGGATGGTGACATCATGTGATGCTCTAGCCTTTCCTACTCCTAGTCTCTATAGTAGGCAGATAGTAGGAAGGCTAGAGCATTGCGGGTGCCCTCAGCCTGTGCTAACTCAGAGATTGGTCCCCACTGGCTCCTAGGAGTGGGCAGCCCCACCCTCCAACTGCCTGCTATAAAAGATTCCCCCTCACAGCAGCCCTCATTCTGGCCAGGGCTGGGGTAGAGGACCAGTTGTGTGAGCTGCTGTTTCTTGAGTCACCGTCACCTAGCCTAGGCCACATTGCACTCTGGACCATCACTCCAGTTGGAGGAGGTCAAAGGAGAGCCATTGCTGCACAGACCCCTCATCACAGGAGGAAGATAGGGAGAGGTCCATCCTCCTCGATCCATGGTGCTGTGTGCACCCTTCTCCCCCTCAGCAACTGGCCCAGCACCTCGTGGGTCTGCCAGCAAGCCTGTTGGGGGAGGTATGTGGGGGAGTGGAGGTGGGGGCAGCAGGTATCCTTCTCCCTTTTGACAACTCGTCTGGTGCCCCCATGGGTCTGCCAGCCAGCCTCTTGGGGGAGGGGGTGTGGGGTGAAAGAGTGGAGGTAGGGGGCAGTGAGCATCCTTTTCTTCAGCAACTGGCCTGGAACCTCATTGGTCTGCTGGCTAGCCTGTCAGGGGGAGGTGTGCATGTGGGGGAAAGTGGAGGTGGAGGGCAGCAAGCATCCTTCTCCCCCTCGGCAACTGGCCCGGCACCTTGTGGGTCTCCAGCCAGCCTGTTGGAAGGAGGTATGTGTGTGTGGGAAGAGAGTGGAGATGAGGGGGCAGCAAGCATCCTTCTCACCTCAGCAACTGGTCCAGTGCCCATCTTTGATCTGCTGGCCAGCACTGCCAGGGGGAGGGGTGTGTGTGGGACAGACCAAAGAAAGCATTTCTTCACACAAAACAGGATTTACTAAGGGAATTCACAGCAGAGAAGAATCCACTGGTCTTGGTGGCTTTATAAGAAGACCGGAAAACTCTTGAGGGAAAAGAGCTCTGGGCTCTAGAGATCAGTTCTCCTGAAGAAAATAGTTCCTTTGGAGATACCCTGCTGAGGTTACTCCCCTCCCCACAGCCTGCTCTCCCAAAGGTTTGCCCCCAAATCTCCAGGAATTTCTCAGCTCAGACATGGCAACCCTATGTCAAACTGGCAGATGGAATTTCCATGTTCAGTGGCAGTCTCCAAGAAGGAGAAATGGACATCCTCTTCACTGCCTGCTTCTTAGCTGTCCATTGTTGGAAACAGAACAGTGAGCTTGGATGGACCTTGGTCTCATCCAGCCAAGCAGGTTTTATGGATGGCATCGAGGGGTAAACAGGATACACCCCATCCATCCCAAATAATCCTTGCACTTTCATCCATCTGAGGATAGAAGGAAACATGATGGCAAAATGTCCCACCTCCTTAAAAGATCCAGATGTTGTCTCACCATAAAAAGAGCCCCCGTGAGTCAAGGCTTGATGTCGCAGTTGCCGTTGCCACAAAGGAAGAACATAAGTAATCATATAGACCCATAAGTCTCTTAAACCAAGATTAGAAGATTTTTACAAAAAATAATGGCAAATAGACTAAAGAGGGCAATCCCACATATAATAGAAGGAGATCAATATGGGTTTGTCAAAGGTAGAAGCATAGCACATCCCATAAGAAATATTCTCAATGTTTTATATCGCGCCCACCAGAAGAATGTAGGTCTACTAAAACTAGATGTTTATAAAGCTTTTGATACCCTCTCTCATGAATATTTATGGCAAATAATGAGTAAAGTAGGAATAGGAAAGGAATATTTAGAGGCAATCCAGGAAATTTATAAAGAAGGAAAGGCAATAGTAAGAGTAAATAATGAGCATTCACAAGCATTTCCTATACAAAGAGGGGTACAACAGGGCTACCCCTTATCATCGATTACTTTTCATAATGGCAATAGAACAGCTAGCAGAATAGATTAGAAATTCTGGAAGAATAGAAGGCTATAGTATAGGTAAAGTGGAAATGAAAATTAATTTATTTGCAGACGACATCATAATTATCATGACAAACCCAAAAGAGGGAGTAAAAGAAGTAAAGATTATTTTAGATGCCTTCAAAAAATGTTCAGGGTTAAGTGTTAATATGATAAAATCAGAAATAATATATTTAAATGTAAATAGAGAAGAAAATAAATAAATAAACAGAGGCACAAAGATAGGGTTAGGAGTAAGAAAATTTAAATATTTAGGTATAGTAATACAAAAAAAATGGATAAAATGATGAAGGATAACTGCAATAAAGCATGGAGAAAAACAGAGAAGGATATGAGAAGATGGAAAAATAAAACACTAGGGATAACCTCTAAAATTAGAAGTGTTAAAATGTTTTTGGTACCCAAAAGATTGTACCTATTTCAAACATTACCAATGGAAGTAAAGAAAAATAAAATAGCACAATGGAATAGACAATTAAAGGAATGGATATTTGGCAATAAAAAATGTAGGTTTCAAAAAAGGACAGTGTATAACCATAAGACAGAATTTGGTTGGGGAGTTCCAGAGCTAAACAAATACTATGAAGCCTTCCAACTCAAATCACTACTAGAGATAGGAGAGGAAAGAGAACAGAAATGGGTAAGGTTTAAGAATGAGATTAATAACAATATAGGAAGACTAAGTATTTTTAACAAAGCAAAGGCTAAAGACCTAAAATTAACAATAGGCCCCAGAAGAGCAACACTGGAAGTGTGGAGGAAATGTCAACCAAACTGTCTAGGAAGACCCTCTAGATGGGTACCACTAGAAACTATCAATGAAGAGGAGCAAGAAATTAAATGGTGGGAAACCTTAAGGTCCAAAGGATATCACAGAGTGGGGGATATGTTTAGAGGGAAAACTCTAAAGCCCTTACAAGAAGTAATAGAAGAGATAGGCAAGCAACACTTGTTAAAAATAGAAGGTTTGTACAAGGCAGTAAAGAAGATTAACGGAAAAGAAGAAATCTGGATAGATGTGCCAATGGAAGAAATATATAAAGAAATGATTAAGAAGAAACAAGGTGTAGTAGGGAAAATATATATAAGAAATGATATTAAATAAAGAGCAAATAACAAAATATTTACAAAAAATGTGGAGTAGAGAAGGTCAGATAACAGAGAGGATGGTAGGAAAAATTATGAAAGGAATAGACAAAATTAAGGTAATTAAATTTAAAGAACTTGAATATAAATGTCTCACAAAATGGTACAAAACACCAGCCCAATTGTCTAACATGCTTCTGGGATTAAGTTCCCTTTGCTGGCATTGTAGACAATCTAAAGGATGGTTTGCACATATGTGGTGGGAATGTAGAGAAGCAAGGGCATTTTGGGCAGAAATTACTAAAGCTATAAGAAAAGTATATAAAATAACTTTGAGCATAGATTTCAGCTTAATGTTGATAAGCACAATGGGAAGCCCGATATTGGATAAAAAGGATCAAACCATAGTTAAGGCGATGATACCGGTGGGTAAAGCAGTTATAGCTTTGGGTTGGAAAGACAAAAGTAGATGGACAGTTGAAATCTGGAACAACTATTTGTTTGATTTTATACAGTCAAACATCACTGCAACTTTATGCAAGGAGACATCATGGGAAGGAAAATCAGCTGAAATATGGAACAGATGGAAGACCTATTTAGATTGGATATCCAAGGAAGGAACAAAAGACATTCAGTGGAAGATTCAGACTTTGTGCCCATGGCTGGGGTTAAAAGACTAAGGACAATATGAAGATAGAGGAAGGAGGGAGGAAGGGAAGGAAGGAAGGAAGGAAGGAAGGGAAGGAAGGAAGGAAGGAATTGTAAGAAGTTGAAGAACACGTCTTGTAAAAGGAAAAAAAAAGGAAAAACTAATAAAAATATACTCTTTTTTTTTTAAAAAAGGAAGAACATAAGTAAAGCCTGTGGGATCACACCAATGGTCCATCTAGTCACGCAACCTGTTCCACACAGTGGCCAACCAGTTACAGAGAGCTAGCAAACAGGACTTAGAGATAAAGGCCCTCTGATGTTGCCTCCTAGCACAGGTATTCAGAGGCTTATAGACTATGGGAATTCCCATGGCTAGTAAGCACTCTATGACTCTGTCAAATCCCCATGCTTATGGACATCACTACATACACCACCAGTGAATTCCACATTCTAATTATTTATTGAGTAAAGTATTTTTTTTTGTCTGTCCTGAATTAACCTTAATCATCATTGGGTGTCCCCATGTTTCCCTAACCCATGTTTAATGTTATAAACCTCTATCATGTCCCCCTGCCATATTGTCATTTTTTAACTGAAAAGTCACAGACTCTTTAGTCTTTCCCCTAGGAAAGGTGCTTCAACCCCTCAATCAAGTTGGTTTTATATCACACCCCCTTACATGCCCCCTTACACATCTCTTCCAACTGAGCTATGACAACCCAAACTGTACACACCACAACACAGAGCTACATGATATTGGCCATTTTTATTTCTAGTTCCCCCAAATCTCCAGCATTTAATTTTTGCTCATTTCTACTTGCAGAATCATTTGACTATCCACTACAACCCTGAGATCTTTCCCTCTCAGTTTTGGCCAGTTCAGACACCATCGGCATATACTCAAAAGATGCAAATTTTTGTTCCAATCTGCATCTGTAAAGAAAAATTGGTACCTCTGCAAGAGAGAGATGCTTTGGATTGCTGAAACTACCTGCCTGAGATGAACCAACACTGGGTAACTTGTAACCTTGCTTTAATGTATTAGCTAAGCTGGATATGCCTAAAATGTATTATTTTACTAGGAATAAGGCCTGTTGTGGAAATAAATACAACAAGCTCTAGAAAGAGGCTCTGGGAGAGTGCCCTGGCCTTGGACACTCAGCGTCAATTTGCTGTGGCAACCTCAGCAGGGTATAATGACACAGAGTCCACCATTTTCTCCAGGGGAACTGGTCTCTGCCATCTGAAGAGCAATTGTAATTCTGCATGATCTCCATCCCTCCCCTGGAGACTGGCAAAAATGGTTCCCCATGAGGGAATGGCTGGTTTGGAGGGTTTAGTTTATGGCATTGTACCTGTCTGAGGTCCCACCCCTCCTCAAACCTCACCCTCTCCAGGCTCAACCCCTCAAATCTCCAGGAATTTCCCAACCTGGAGTTAGCAACCCGATCTTCCTCCCAGCCCACCATCAACCTGCCGTTATCTGTCCCCTGGCTTCAGCTTTCTACCTCCTCTCCTCTCCCTCCCTCCTAGAGAGCAGTTGTAATTCTGAGTGATCTCCAACCCCCACCTGGAGATTGGCAACAATGGTTCCTCATAAGGGAATGGCTGGGGTGGAGTCTATGATATTGTACCTGTCAGAGGTCCCATCCCTCCTCAAACCTCACTGTCTCCAGGCTCCATCCCTCAAATCTCCCAGAATTTCCCACCTGGAGTTGGCAACCCTATTAGGACTGGCCCCAATGAGTTTTCTCCCAAAAGCCAAAACAGGTGTGGAAAGGGCCTTTTACTGACAGAACCTGCTTGCCTAGCAACAGGCACTGAAGAGAAAGCACAGTTGCCACCTCTGATTAGGGAAATACCTGGAGATTTGGGGGGTGGATCCTGTGGAGGGCAGCATTGGGGGGGATGGAAAGACTCAGCAGGGGACAATGCCATAGGGTCTACCCTCCAAAGCAGCCATTTTCTCCAGGGGAACTGATCTCTGTCATCTGGAGATCAATTGTAACAGCGGGAGATTGGCAAACCTAGGGGAAAGTCAGCCACAGAACAGGGGGTTGAAGAGAATGGTTTGATGGTTGCTGGCCCACCTCATTAGCCAGCCAGCCATGGTGAAGCCAAAAAGGAGTGAGAGGCATGTTAAGTTTATTCTGACAGGAAAGTGTCCAAGCGGGGGAGGGGGTTATGCTGAAAGTCCTTTTTTTTTTTTTTTTACTCACAGAAGCAAGCTTGGTCCTTTGGTTGCCTAACAACAGCCACTGAGGAGACAGTTAGTCACAGTTAGTCCCACACAGGAACCAAGAGAAGTGTCTTCCTCAGGAGAGAGTCTGGCTTTCCAGGAAATGCAGCTCATTTCCTCTAGGCCAGACCCACACTGGTGCTGCCACCACTGCTGAAGGAAGGTGGAGGAGCCTTTGAAAGGCACTGGGCAGCCTTCTCTGCAGTGCAGGCCTTGCAACCAAGGGAGAGGGGCCATGAGGGGCAGCAAATGTGAGTGCTTCCCCTGCTTACTGCCACTCACTAGGTTTGCCTCCTTCTCCCCTGTGGAGGGGTTGCTGCTCTCTCGGCAGAATGTCCATCCCCTTCACCGGCTCCCTCCAGACTGAGGGCGAAAAGCTGCCTGCCAGCTTGGTGGGCGGGGCCAAGCCAATGCAGCAAGCCAATGAAGCAGCGGGATTGGGAGACTGTGAGAGTGGCATCTGAGCGAGCCAAAGGCTGTGGAAGTGTGTCCAGGAGAGACACCAAAACTCTTTATATATAAGGAGAGATGTCCTTCACAGACTGATTTCCCACAAGCTGCTGCTCAGTGCTCACCCTTCCCTTTGCCCTGATCGTACGTGTCAATTTCACACAATGTGTTGCATGGCCACATTTTGCCCCACAGCTTTGCCCGATTTCCCCCACGTCTACTCAATCCTCAAAAAACAGGATTGAGTAGAAACGGGGGAAATCAGGCAAAGCTGCAGGGCAAAATGCAGCTGCGCAGCACTGAGTGTGAAAATGACATGTACGATCGAGGCAAAGGGAAGAGCGAGTGCCAAGCAGCAGCTTGTGGGAAATCGGTCACAGTCTTGTCTTTTATCTGTTTTTTTGCATCTTAAATAAAACAATTATATCTTTACCTCAAATCCTTCTTCCAGAAGCCTTGGCCTTTGACCACCTACCTGGTAACTGATTTTGTTTGGAAACTTGGTCTGTAGTCCTACCCTGCAGGGCTGACTTTTCTTGTTAATTCCCTGAGAGGCCGGGAGACTTGTCCTTTTACTCCTGAGCTGCTGGGATAGACTGAAAGGACTGGTGGCACCTACCAAGATGAGGGTGAGATTGGTCTCTCTCTCTGGTATTTCTCTAACTTTGTTTTCACAGTAGCTCTCCTTAACAAGAATTCTTAGCCTGGGTTTGGATAAGGACTTTAGACAGGATCCTCTTTCAGTTCCCTACACTGAACATTTGCCACATTGCTGATCACACCCAATTTAGATAGATCTTTCTGCAGCTGTTCACAATTTGCATGAGTTACGATTAAGCTTACATTACAGGGGGAACAATGGCAGCTCCACCCATCTTTTTTTAAAAAAAATTACTGCAATAGACTAGCACCAGTAGAGACCTACAAGAAACTTGGGGAGAGGGTGCATCTCTTTCCCCTCTTTACTTCCTTCCCTCTTCCCCCTTCTCTAATAATCTTTCTCCTCTTTCCCCCTCTCTCCTTATCTGTCAACCTACCCCATCTCTTTTGCCCCCATCTCTTTTGCCCCCATTTCTTCTCTGTCAATCTACCCCCCCTGTCAACCTACCCCCCAATTTCCCTCTTACTCCCATATCTGCAAACCTACCCCCATCTCTTCCCCCCACCTTTTCCCCATCAGTCTGCCCAACCCTTGTTGCTTTCCCCCCTCCCCCCCCCGGCACTCCACTCACCCACCACTTTTTTTTACTTTTTAATTTATTTATTTTAAAAAAAAATATTAACTTATTGAAATACAATAACAATTCTAATTGTTCTCAGTTCTCAGGTAGAATAATTAACCAAAGGCTGAGACAGTTAACAGAGATCGTCTTGTACTGTTACCAACAATATACAGATCATGTCAAATGCATTACCTTTGCAATTTCTGGAATTTCTCCTTGTACAGTTAAATATTCCAAAACAGGGTTTCGAATAGCCATAAAAATAAGGGTTTATTTTCCCCATCAGGCTTACGTGCCAAATCTGCTGAAATTTTGGCCACAATTTATTATGTCATACTGTCCATTTTGGAACTTCTGGATCTTTCCACATTGAAACTATAGCTGACTTGGCTGCTGACAGGAGGACAATCGAAACTCACCCACCACTTTGGCTGCTCTCCTTATCTGTGTGTCCCCCCCCCCTTGGCAATTACTCATGCTCCACCTTTGCTGCTGCCTCCACCCTTGGCACTCCACTCACCCCACCCCTTTTCAGCTCTCCCTATCTACCCCCACACTTGGCATTAACCCCATCCTTGTGGCTCTTCCCACCTACCCCCACCCCTGGCACTCCCCTCCCCACCACCTTTGCACCTCTCCCTATCTTCCCCGCCCCTGGCACTCCCCTCCCGCCACCTTTGCAGCTTTCCCTATCTTCTCCCGCCCCTGACACTCCACTACCCTGCACACCCTTGGCATCCACTTACCCCCACTCTTGCTGCTCTCCTCTTCTACTTTCCAGGAGTCAGGCAGGAGGTTGCTGGCTTAGCAGGTGGTGGTGGTGAAGACTTGGGGGGAGGCTTTTGTAAAAGTTACAGGAGGGGGGGATCACATCATCCCACACTTTCTTGCTGAGCCTGCCGTGGCTCCTGGGCTGTTGTGCTGCCGCCACCATTAGGCCCAATGTGGCTCCTGCACCAGGCCCAGGACAGCTGCTAGGCTGCCACACTGCCAGGCCCAGCATGGCACCCAGCCTACTGCACCCCCTGAGGTAAGTGCCTTCTCTGTGCTAACAGAGAATGCTCTATTATTTGGGGTGGATTTTAAATCCCCCACATTAAAAAAGTCAGATTTTTCTGCAGACCTAGGGGTCCCACAAGTTTGCAGAGACATCAGTTTAGAGCAAATGTGACCCTGATCTATGAATTCAGGTATCTGTAGATGGGGGCCACACTTGGGAATTAGATATGTAGATATAGACTAGCTGCTCCACTGGAATGACTCTCCTTTTACTATCTTTAAGATATCTTCAGTTTCACCTCTACAAGAGTTTTAAAAAATGCATTTACCCTTCTGTAATAAACTACTCAAAAGGAAGACAACCCTGAATGTAAGATGACCCTCCATAAAATATGTTATACTCCCCCAATATTACTGGATATAACTGTAACTTGTATGCAAATGTAAGATGACACCCCCTTTTATTCCATAACTCGTGGGGGGGACTAGGCTTGCATTTGAGTAAACACAGTGTTTGTAAGAGCCTTGGATACAAAATAACAAGGTCAGTTCAACCAGTAGAGGTTTACCCAAGGGATATATAAAGGCCATCGTGACATCATGAGCCATTAGTCCAATCTTTTGCCTCTGCTCTTCTCTCTATGTGCATGTTTCAAAATGCCAAGCATCATAACTGTAAACTAGCTCTAATCACTGCTACTTTAATCTGGACAGACAACTGTGTTACATATTACAAGTTTAGGATGCTAGGATACAGGTTCCAGCCTTCTGGGACGCAGCAAACCCCATTGCCTATTGGCCAACAGCTCCTGTATCCCTGACTTATATTTCAACAGATATTTTTCCCCCCAGCATAGCATAACAAGGAGAAGAATACTGCAGTTGTAGCTGATTAACTCTACCAACATGTTGCTGAGGGGGGGAAAGGATACATCCTGCTGTGCCATCATTGAAATAGTTTGATCCCACTACATTTATGTCAGTTTTTACAATACAGCCACACTAGAAATTCCAGTGGAAAAGAAATATTTGTGTGTGTGAGGAAGCAAGAAGGTGCCTGCTCCACTTTTTTTTTGCTGCACAATCAATAACAGTTCAGGAGGGAAGATTTTGCTTTATGACACTTACTTGGGGTGTTGAGCAGACGTGACTTTTTGCAGTGGTAAGCGGCTTCCTGTTCACAGTATTCAGCGCTATTTATCATTGCCTCCAGCTGCTCTATGCTGCTGTTGTAGTTGAAGTCCAGGGTGTATGGCTTCCCCGGGTCAGCCCCACGGATTTGAGTCAATCCAGTGTTGTTGTGTTGGACCACAGTCCAGATCTTGTCTTCTGTGAAGCCAAAGATAATTTAAGAGAGATAAGCAAGTCTGAAATATTTGAAGCCCCGTGGATATCTTTACTAGATACCATAGCATCAAGACACAGAGCACTGAAATGGATGCCCTTAGATATGGTATTAATTCAAAATGGGGAAACAGCCAAGCACCATTTTTAAGCCAAGGTACGCACGAATACGGATCAAAGGTAAAAAAATAAGCTGATCAAAATAGGCTTATCTGCTATCATGAATAACCCAGAAGGAACATGTATATTTATTTATTTTACAAAATTTATACTTCACTTTTCTGAACTCATAAGAGTCACCAAGGTGGCCAAAACATGCACGATGCAATCACATTTTAAAACCATTAAAACCAGTCACTAAAACAATTAAATTTAGAGCTAAGATCCATACAAAGACATAGGTAAAGGTAAAGGTTCCCTTGCTCGAAAGCCAGTCGAATCCGACTCTAGGGTTGCAGTGCTCATCTCCGTTTCAAAGCTGAAGAGCCAGTGCTGTCTGAAGACATTTCCGTGGTCATGTGGCCAGCATGACTAAACACCAAGGTGCACAGAATGCTGTTACCTTCCCACCAAAGTGGAACCTATTTATCTACTTGCAATTTCTTGCTTTCGAACTGCTAGGTTGGCAGGAGCTGGAACTAGAGACAGGAGCTCACCCTGTCATGCGGCAGGAGGAGGAGGAGGAGGAGGAGAAGGAGGAGAAGAAGAAGAAGAAGAAGAAGAAGAAGAAGAAGAAGAAGAAGAAGAAGAAGAAGAAGAAGAAGAAGAAGAAGAAGAGTTGGATTTATGCCCCCACTCTTCACCTGGAGTCTCAGAGCAATTTACAATCTCCAGTTTGGTGTAGTGGTTAGGAGTGCAGACTCTAATCTAGGAGAACCGGGTTTGATCCCCACTCCTCCACATGCAGCTGCTGGTGTGACCTGGGGTCAGTTACAAATTCTTTCAGAGCTGTTCTCTCAAGGGCAGTTCTCAAGAGAGCTCTCTCAGCCCCACCTACCTCACAGGGTGTCTGTTGTGGGGAGGGGAAGGGAAAGGAGATTGTAAACTGCTCTGAGACTCCTTTGGTTAGTGAAGGGTGGGGTATAAATCCAATCTCCTCCTCCTCCTCCTCCTCCTCTTCTTCTCCCCCCCTTCCTCTCAGAGCTGTTCTCTCAGCCCCACCTACCTCACATGTTGTCTGTCCTGGGGAGATGGAGGGAAGGAGATTGTAAGTCACTCTGAGACTCCAAGTGAAGAGCAGGACATAAATCCAATCTTCTCCTCCTCCTCCTCTTCTTCCTCTTCTGCTCCTCCTCCTCCTCTTCTCTCCACAACAGACACCCTGTGAGGTAAGTGGGGCTGAAAAGAGCTCTGAGAGAACTGTGACTGACCCAAGGTCACCCAGCTGGCTGCATGCAGAGGAGTGGGAAATTAAACCTGGTTCTCCAGATTAGAGTCCACCACTCTTAACCACTACACCAAATTGGCTTTCTAGATCAATACCTAGCCAGTTTGGTGTAGTGGTTAAGTGTGTGGACTCTAATCTAGGAGAACCGGGTTTGATTCCCCACTCCTGCACTTGCTGATGTGACCTTGGGTCAGTCACAAGCTCTGGCACAGCTGTTCCTGAAAGAGCAGTTTGTGTTAGAGCTCTCTCAGCCCCACCTGCCTCACAGGGTGTCTGTTGCGGGGAGGGGAAGGGAAAGGAGTTTATAAGCTGCTCTGAGACTCCAAGTGAAGGGCGGGGTATAAATCCAATCTCTTCTCTTCTCTTTTCTCACTAGCACCTTGAATTGTGCCCGGAAACAAATTGGGAGCAAATGTAGATGGGCCAAGCCAGGAGTTATATGGTCCTTATGACCCACCCAGCTCAACATCCTAACCAGCAGCATTCTGCACTAATTGAAGTTTCCAAATTCTTCTCAAGGGCAGCCCTGTGTGGAGGATAGATTCATTACTGATGATTATGAAACAGGAGCGATTATAGCTGGTGCACAGCTGGCAGAAAATGTGGCACAAGACCGCTCGAACAAAACATGCAGTCCGTATTAGAGTCTATTCTGTGGCAGTGATGACGACAAAAAGGCACATTTCTCCTCTACCATTACATCTGCATGTAAATCATCCAGCTGAGCTCTTTCATGTGGTTCAGGGACTTTTACTTTTACATCATAGCCCCAAGGAACTGGACGCTGACCATGTGATGACCCACTACGATCAATCTGCCACAGACAAAGTTGCCCAGCTCCACTCTGGGTTAGATGCATGTCCAGATATGCTTGTCCGATCTATATTAATACTTTTTAGCTTGTGGACCCCAAGTATTTGGACAGGATCCTTGGACAGGTGAAACCTACCACCTATGTTTTCCGTCCTCGCCCTTACTGGCTGATAAAAGCCATCAGAGAGGGACTGGCTGAGTAGGTAAGGGGAGTGGTAAATGCTACCCTGAGAGCCAAAATGATCGATGAGGCAGTGATTAGACCTGTTCTGGAAAGAAAGGGGGGGGAAACCCTCCCTACTATGTTTGAAGAACTTCTGTCCAGTCTCCGCTCTTCCATTCTTAGGCAAGGTGCTACAGTGGGTGGCTGCTTCTCACTTCCAAGGTTTTATTTATTTATTTATTTATTTATTAAATTTATGAATTGTCCCACCCCTGCTACTGCAGGGTTCTGGGCAATGTACAATAACATTAATAGCACTGGCCAGATAAAAACAATAAATCACATTAGAATACATTTTAAAAGACAGGTGGTGAATACTAGCACTTATTAATTAATGTTCCCATATTACAGACTGCTGGCTGATCACAGGCAGTGGAGAGGAGTGGTCAAGACAAGCATGAAAAGCTGAGGAGGGTGCCAGATGAGATGGAAGTGGTCACTGTCCTCAACCAAAGGCCTGGTGGGACATCCCAGGCCCTTGCAGGCCCTGTGGAATTGCATAACGTCCCACAGGGTCCTGGTGGTATTTGGCAAAGAGTTACACCAGGTTGGGGCCAGGACTGAAAAGGCCCTAGCCCTGGTTGAGGACCACAGGATATCCTTAGGGCCGGGGATCACCAGTGGATTGTTGTCCAAAGAGCACAGCACCCTTCCAAGGATGTAACAGAGGAGACAGTCCCGTAAATACATTGTTCCCCAACTGCTCAAGGCCTTATGGGTCAAAACCAAACCTTGAACTTGACTTGGTATTCCACTGGGAGTCAGTGCAGCTGGTGCAGCACTAGATGTATTTGTGCCATCTGGGATGCTGATAGAGACTGATTTTCTGGAAGCCATTTCAACCTGGGTTCAGGCCAAGATTTGGAACACAGACTGCTTGGGCTGCCTTGGTTGATGACATCTATCAAGAAATAGACGGGGAATTTGACCCAGCTAATTCTACTGGATCTCTCAGTCAGCTGCCTTAGACTCTATTGACCATAGTATCCTACTGAACCATCTCTCAGCACTGGGACTAAAAGGCACCATGTCATGGTGATTTGAGTCCTATGGGGGGTGTCTCGAAAGATATTATTGGGGATACCAGCTCTACTGCATGGCTTTTGGCCTGTGGGATGCTGAAGGGTTATCCCTCATGCTATTTAATATCGACACAAAATCACTGGGACAGGTCGCCAGGAGGTATGGGCTAAACTGTCGACAATATGAGGCTGACTCCCAGAATTTCCACCCAATTCTGAGGATGCTATTGATATTCTGAACCGGTGCTTGGATTCAATAATGGGCTGGATGAGGGGAAGGAAGCTGAAACTTAATCCTAACAAGACAGTTCTCTAGGTTAGTAGAAAGGCAGACTGGGAACTTGAGATCTCTCCTATCTTGGATGGAGTTATACTCCCATTGAAAAGCCAGGTTTGCAGATTGGGAGTGCTGCTTAATACAGTACTCACCCTAGAAAACCTGGAAGCTGTGGTCGGTCCAGTGTTCTTTTGTCCAGCTTTGGATGGTGTATTGACTGTGTCCACTCCTGGGTCAGTCAGATCTAGCTACAGAGGCCCATGCCTTAGTCACATTTAGACTGGACTATTGCAATGCTCTACCTGGGGCTACACTTGAAGAATGTTTGAAAGCTGCAGCTAGCACAAAATGCTGCAGCTAGACTGCTGGTCAGTGTATAACCCTGGGGTGTTCACCAAACTCTGTTTTTTGTCTCCACTGCTGCAATAAGACGATCTGATGTCTAGACTGGCAGATCACTACCTTTAGAGTAATCTGTGGGTCTCCTGCTGTGAGTCAACCTCTCAGGGAGGATTCCTTAGTTAATCCCTGTAAGATCAGGAGTTTTCCTTTGGCTCTTGACTGGAGGGACACAGAAGGACTGGTGGTAGCCCTCCCAGGTTAAAGCTATACAGGTTTGTAATGGAAATAAAGGTTTGGTGAACAGCAGCAGGTAAACAAAAGAGCTGCTGAGTCACATGATTGAGAATGGTGGGGGCAAGAATGCTCAGAATTCTCAGTGACAGTTGACAGTTGAGAGCTGACAGTTGACAGAGTCAGTTGGAAGGGAGTTAGCTGGAGAGCTCTTGACAGGAAAGGAGCCTCTGGAGCTGAGTTAAACAGCAAGCCAGCAGTCTGAGGAAAACCGGGGCTGAATAACATTCCTAAACTGGTAACCTCTAATGAGAGAGGAGAGTGAATGGAGAGGAGAAACAGTATAACTCCTCAGTGAACACAAAACACCAGATACATTGCTCCAAGGGAAACTGTAAAGTGGTTATAGGAAGGAATAAAGGTCTGGGGGGGGGAGACTGGAAAAATTGGAGTAGATGCACCAGTCAGTCTCAGGGAACCAGGCAGATAAAGTCCAAAGGCTAACCACAGCCAGATACTGGAGAGTGGAATCACAAACGGTTTCTGTGTACTAAAGACAATCTGCGACAAACGTAGAGTGATAAGCCTACAGCCTATGTGAAAGCAGAGTGAAGTTTTATTCTATAAAGAAACAGAATATCATGTGTAAATATCCCATCCCCCTGTTGAGTTTTCTGTGAAATAAAGAACTGTGCTGTTTGCCTTTCACAAGCACTGGTGCCTGACTTTTTGGTAAAGGTTTATATCTGGCTACTTTTTAGTGTGAACTGGTCAGCCAAGAGAGAGTAAAGGTGATCAGTCACTTCAGAGTAAAAATAACCTGAATCCAGTATAAATATATATATACAGGTCGTTGTGTCATAAGGTGCCTTTAACAACTTTTGTAAGTCTAGCTAGTCAGCCTCTTGGCAAAGAAAGTTTCCAGCCCAGCTTGGGCAGGACAGAGGCTCTCTTTGACAGTGACAGGATGATTTAATTGGTTTCTGGTTTTAAATTGAGGGTGGGAAGGTACCAGCTGGATATTACGGAAAACTTTTTTACAGTAAGAGCTCTGCAACAGTGGAATCAGCTGCCAAGGGAGGTGGTGAGCTCCCCCTCACTGGCAGTCTTTAGGCATCAGCTGGACAAACACTTGCCAGGCATACTCTAGGCTGATCCTGCATTGAGTAGGGATTTGGACTAGATGGCCTGTATGTCCCCTTCCAACTCTGTGATTCTATGATTCTATAATTTCTTACTACATTTGATTAATTTGCTTTTCATTTATTGGCAGTCCTAATTGAGATTTTAAATTACTGTCTTTTATGTGTGTGTTTTTTCATAATTGGTATTTACATTGCAAGCTGCTTTGAGGTCTGCAAGGTAGAAAGGTGGCTAGTACATACAAAAGTAGAGCAAAATAGAGGATTACTCTACCCCCCCAAAAAAACCTCTCAAAACTCCTATGCACAAAGAGAACACATTACCTACTTCTGCTATTTAGTATTGACCTCAAAGTTCCCGAATAGTATCTCTGCTATATTATAATCCTGTTTTGGGGTGGCAAGATTCGGTGCATGCCAAAATCAGTTGGCCGTCTGAACTGCCACTCACAAATGGGTCCCTGGCCACTGGCTGAGTTGCCTTGCTGTGTTGGCTCAGTCCTGCCCACAGAGCTGGTGGCCATCCTCTCACTCTCACTATGCAGGGAGACGAAGGATGGGATGGATGCTCTGGTGGCTAGAGGCTTAGGAGGCCGAGACCATTCCTGCAACCACTGTAGTGGTCGTTGTTGGCCCCGCCCAACTGCTGGTAGCCACCCACCCTACAACCAGACCCGCCTGGGCAGGGAGCCAGTAGCAGGGCATTCCCTCAACCCTGGGGTCTGGGGAGGGGGGAGAAAATGGGGCACTGGGCCTCGCTGTGCTCTGAGGAGAAGGGCAGCCCAGCCTGTTCAGCGGCCATGGGGTCACTGGTCCAAGGCCAATCCTGCCACTGCTGAGGCTGCTGAGGCCCAATGCACATTGGTGGCCAGTCTGCCAGCAGATGGGAGGCTGACATGCTGCCCAGGCAGAGAGCCGTGGAGGTGGCCCAGAGGCCACCAGATGAAGCAGGATCCTGGGGTCTAGGGAGGGGGAAAGCGGGGTGTGTGGGCCTCAGTTTCCTTTGACACGACAGCCACCCCGACCCCTTCACTGGCCAGGTGGTCACCAGGCTGATCCTGATCCTGCTGCCAATGCCACCGTGGGCTGCCGACACTGGATGCACATTGGTGGTCAGCCTGCCAGTGGATAGGGGCTAGCATGCTGCCTGGCCAGAGAGCCATGGAGGCGGCCTGGAGGCTGCCAGACACAGCAGGGGCCTGGAGTCTGTGGAGAGGGGGAAAGAGGGCAGGCCTCAGTTTCCCCCAATGCGATGGCCACCCTGGTCCCTTCACCGGCTGCAGGGTCATTGGGCCGAGCCTGATCCTGCCACCGGTGCCCCCAGACTGGCTGGGCTGCTCAATTTAACAGGTGGGAAGCCATTTCAGCCCACCTTTTTACTTTCCCCCAGCTTGGAAAGGAGGAGCCAAACCGAGCACTTTAATGGCTGCCTGCCATTAGAGGGGGCCTCTCTTTCTTTTTTCTTCCTTCTTTTCACCCTTCCCTCCCTTCCTTCCCTCTTCCCATCTATTTGCTTTCTTTCCTTTCCTTTCTTTTCCTTTCTTTCCATTTCTTCATGTTTGCATGTTTGTAAACTGATCTAAAAAAAAAAAGTCTTGCTCACAACTTATGCTTGTTGATCTTTTGGCTCACAAGGTAGAATTTTTGCTCAGAACAGTTGACAGTTTAGAGGGAATACTATAACCAAGCAAAGAAATTTTCATGCAACACTGGCAACAGTACCACCATAGATTAGAATAAGATAATCTATAAATGTGCCAGATAAACCAAGCACGAATGCATCCTTCCCCCTTCCCCCACCTCATGGTCTCTTTCTTTGAGTTGCTACTGATGGTTCCCCTGACTACCCACTGACTCTCAGTGGTGAAAGAAAAAGAGGATGCTTCAAAGGGGAAGGGGGAAGGGAAGGGAAAATAAACAAAAACGACTTCCTATGCTTCATTTTCTCACCAGGGCATCTGTCCTTCCATACCTCCCCTTCTGAGCTGATGGACCTCCATTTCCTCTGCCTGGTCTTCTGCTTCCCCCATCAGCATCAAAAGTAGTGGTCATCATCAATAAGTCCAGCAGGTGGACAATACCTGGTTCTCTGCTTCTTCATCTCAGCCTCCCCTATCCTGCCTTGTCATGTCCCCACCCGTACTGGTGAGATTATGTGGCAAAACAGTCATACGTGTGTCTGTCCCATAAGCAATGGGTTGCTGAACACCAGTTTATAGCCATCTAAAAAGAAAGTAAATGAATAGTAGCCTACCCACAAAACCATATGGTCAGAAAAATCTAGTTACAAAAACATTAGCAAAATACTCAAACCATTTCTTTATACCCATGAAATGAAAATAATTAAAAATTGTAGCATACCAAATTTATTTCCCTAATTTACACAAATTTCTTTAAAAAATCACCAATTGGGGGCCAGGGTCAGAAAGGCCCTGGCCCTGGTTGAGGACAGCCAGATCCCTCTCGGGTCGGGGATGTAATTCTCTATTGGGGGCATACTGAGAGAGGTGGTCCTAAAGGTATGTGTGTCCTGACCACTAAGGGCCTTAAAGGTCAAGACCAGCACCTTGAACTTCATCCAGTGCCCTACTGGAAGCCAGTGCAGCTCACACAGCACAGTTTGGATGTGTGCCATCTGAGGGTTCCCTGTAAGGACCAGCATGGCTTCATTCTAGACCAGTTGGAGCCTCCAGGTCAGCCTCAAGGGAAGGCCCATGTAAAGCAAGTTACAGTAGTCTATCCTGGAGGTGACCATTGAATGGATTACTGTGGCTACATCAGAACGGGACCGGTAGGGAGACAGTTGCCAAACCTGGTGCAGTTGGAGAAATTCCAGCCTGGCAACCTTTGCAACCTGGGCCTCCATTGACAAGGTGGCATCCAGAGTCACACCCAGGCTCCTGACAGTTGTTGCTGGTGAAAGGGGCACTCCGTTAAGAGCCAGGAGATGGCAACCCAACCGTGGCCCACTGCCACCCAGACACAGAACCTTCGCCTTACCTGGATTCAGCTCCAGTTGACTCTGCTTTAACCATAAGAACATAAGAATATAAGAGAAGCCAATGTTGAATCAGGCCAATGGCCCATCTAGTCCAACACTCTGTCACACAGCGGCCAAAAATACCACGTGCCATCAGGAGGTCCAGCAGTGGGCCCACCACGGCCTCCAACTCTCTGATAAATTCACAGGAATGGCATACAGCCAGATGCCCATCAACAGAAATAACTGGGTGTCATCAGTGTCATCAGCCGATGGCACCCCAGTCCTAAACAAATTGAGAAGATATAAAGCTCACCTTTGGTTCTTTGGACTCTTATTGTCATTTTATGGTTGAGGATATCCGTGTAGCATTTAAATGACCCTAGTCTGAATTTTAAATGCCATAACTAGAAGCACTGGCACCAACATTTCCAAGTTGGAGAAACCACATAGCTTAGGACAGGTCTCCTTAGAAATGGCCTAAGGATAAAGGATGATCTGTAGTAAGCTTTATACCCAGGCATACACATATGGCACCAGAGTATAGAAGTATTTGTACTTTCTTCTATATTCGTACTATTAGCCCTTACAAATAAGATTCTTCCTTCTAGTTTTAAATACAAAGCTGTGCTTTCATTCTTTGCCTAACTTGTACCAGGCTGTTCCCCTGCTGACACTAGTTTTCTTCTGCACAATATAGGGAAAGATTACAAGTTCAGATCATCATAAGAGCCAGAAGAAGGTGTTGTAGTTATCTGAAACTCTAGATGGTGACAAGATCTATCTATCATCTATCTATCTATCTATCTATCTATCTATCTATCTATCTATCTATCTATCTATCTATCTATCTATCTATCTATCTATCTATCTATCTATCTATCTATCTATCTATCTATCTATCTATCATCTATCTATCATCTATCTATCTATCTGATATCCTGGGCTGATTCAGGAAAGACAGCCCATCTGGGATGCAGGAAATTGCTGATAAAAAGCACTCAGCATGACCCCAGAGGTTGGCTCACCATAACAACCCTGTCAATGATTTTTGCCAAACATAAAAAAGTGGCATTTCCTGGGCTAGAGAAAGAACAATTGGTTAAAAAAAGAGAGTGAATGTTCTGGAAAATACCAAGAAGTATCAAAATAATAATTCAACCTTATCCAGAAAGTGATGGGAGCCTTTGCAATCGTGACTGTTTTATATATTAGAAAGAGCCCTCCAGCCTACTACAGCACTGGGGGCAAAACGGAGGACCACCTGTGAATGTTCACTAGCTACAAGTGTTTCCTGCTGTTACTATTACAGCTGCATTAGGCTCTTTCCAGGGGAAATCTGAATTCTCATGTAGACAGTCTCTTTAACCTTTTGCTCACAGACCCAATTAAGTCTTTTGGATATGGCACATTTAGTACAAGTTGCACATTACAGGCTTAGAATGAAAAACAGTCCTGATGATTGCTAGTCTTTTGCTATAATTGGGGTTTGAAGAGATTCAACGGGGGCGGGGGAGGCAGGGGAAAAGCAAACATATACTAACTTTTAAAAGTAGTTTGCTAATTCACTAAAGTGCCTCTGACAACTTTCTGCATTTTACCAGTGGGAGTTGTGCCTTGCTGAGCCACTTGAAAGAGTCTTGCTGAGCTTTCCACTTTATGCGAGAGATATTTGCCACCCTGCATATCTCTAAAAAAAATGTTCATGGGAAAAGTACAAAAAACACCCACCCACCCACCCACAGTAAATCACATGGAGAGAATGCTTACTCTGGGTCAAATGGATCTACTGATGGGTGCAAATCATCATTCTCTTCCACTCCCAACAGAGATGGTCTTTTCACTGGCTCATGTGCTATGCACTTAGGAACTGTTGACAAATTCATTTGCTGTAAACCACAGCCTAAGTTTTATAC
Source organism: Gekko gecko (assembly GCA_029375565.1). Classification (NCBI taxonomy): domain Eukaryota; kingdom Metazoa; phylum Chordata; class Lepidosauria; order Squamata; family Gekkonidae; genus Gekko; species Gekko gecko. The sequence continues at coordinate 77,023,483 of JAPDNY010000003.1, read as the reverse complement.
CAATGTCTAATAGAAATACAATCTTGCTGTGAAAGCAGAAGAAAGGGACCAGGGTGGGGGGAGGAGAGACGGAAAGGCAAAGAGGGCATTCGAAATGGATTGCCTTCCCAGAAACCCAAAGAAAAGGATGCTGACAGGCTTCAAAAGGAACAAGGGAAAGGGACGGGGTTGAGGGAAATATTATATATTCATAAAAGCTTTATATTTTTATATTTCCCTTCCAAAATCAAATAGTCTGAAATGTGTATTAACTTTCAAAACACCAATATCAACCTAATGCTGAGTGGACCAGGAACATTTTGGACCAGAATATCAGTCACTTTTATAACAGAAAGTCACAATATAAATATTTTAAATAAATAAAAATCAATATTAATTAAGAACTGTGTTTTTTTCTAAAAAGTACAAATAAGCAGCCATGTAAATTAGCCAGATTAAAAAAAAAAAACATTTGCACAATGTCCTTATTTTGCATAATTTATTATGGTTCTGCTAGGCAAAGAGCCCCTTTCCCTTCCCTTCCCCACAACAGACACCCTGTGAGGTAGGTGGGGCTGAGAGAGCTCTTTTGAGAACTGCTTGTGAGAGAACAGCTCTGAAAGAATTTATGACTGACCCAAGGTCACACCAGCAGGTGCAAGTGGAGGAGTGGGGAATCAAACCCGGTTCTCCCAGATTAGAGTCCACGATCCTAACCACTACACCAAACTGGCTCCCATGTCTCTGTTGATGAAATATCAGTTTTGAGTGGTGACATCTAGGGCTTTAGTCAGGTTTGGGTTGTCTGGTGCCAGATTTGGTACCCACTCCTTTCAGACTGGGGCAGCCTCTACAGCTGTGACCACAGGTTACCCAGGCCCAGCCATTCAGAAACTTGGGAGGTGGCATTCTTCCACTTATTGGTTGTACATCAGGCCTCTTGTTTCCCTGTTACTTGCTTTTGTTCTTCCTGTTGGTTGTTATTTGGCTTTAGGTCCCCCAGTTCCATGTTGGAGGCCGCAGATTCTGATTGCTAGCCACTATATGATCTTCTAGGCAGCCCATCAGGTGGAGCACACAGGGATGGGTTTGCAGATGGGCCTCCACGATTGCGCCACAGTGGAGTGGCAAGGCAGGTGTGGCCTCTGGTGGTCTGGCCTGATGCCTTTGTAGTTTTCAGGGAGGAGGGGTCCTCTGCTGGACGTTTTGGTCATTCACCTGGGTAGCAATGACCTTGATGTGATCAAGGGCAAGGCCCTGATTTTGCAAGTACAGGTGGACATGTGTGATATCATGGCACACTGGCCAGGAGTGCATCGGGTGTGGTCCACCATCCTTCCACGGAGGTCATGGAGAGGGGTTTGGGACCCACACGGTATTGAAAGGGCTCGACAGAAGGCCAACTGTGAGCTCAAAAAGGCTCTGCAGGGTGGGTTGGGGTTTTATATTCCACATCCAGGAATAGCTGTGGAATTTCCTCATCTGTACAGGGATGATGGAGTTCATTCATCCAAATCCAGGAACAGGATTTTTCTGGGCAAACTGCGGCAAGGGCTCAGGAATATGGTCAGCCAGTGTGTGGGGACAAGGGCCTAAGCAGAGGCTTGACCCTTGTTGTGGCAGAAATCTGGCTTATTTGGTTAGGGTGGTGAGCACCAGCAGGCAGACCCCCCCTTGATTGGGTGGTAGGCACGTTTGGCAGGAACCATCTGTTGTCAGGAGCCTCAGAGGGAAATGCAAATGGCCTGCAATGCCCCTTGAATTCAGCCTCCCCTCATGTTCTGTGGCTTGAGGTGGCTGGCTCCTTTCAGGGGGTTATTTACATGTCTTGCCATCCGGCAATGGCCATATTATCACTGGCTTGCACCAGAGGCTTGGTGGCTTGCCCATTTGTGGCCAGGAAAGGGATAGGTTTTCCAGGTCTGGGTTGGAAAATACCTGGAGACACTGAGGAGGATCCGAGAATGGGTGGGGTTTGGGGAGGGGAGGAGCCTCAGCATGGGACAATGCCATAGAGTCCACCCTCCAAAGCAGCCATTTTCTCCAGGGGACCTGACCTCTGTCAGCTGGAGATCAGTTGTAAAAGCGGGAAATCCCCAGGCTCCACCTTGGGGGCTGGCAACTCTACTTTGCCTCAGCTTGTTTTTAGTTGGCCCTTGCCAAGATAGAGTTCATTCACTTAAAGTTAAACTTAATAAAGCTTTCCTTTATTTATACCAACACACCTGTGTGAGTCTCTTTATCCCGACTATGGGGACAATGAGAAAGCAGTTCTCTGCATAAAGTTTCTGGTCTCCCTCCTGATACACTCAGCCTTATTATTTCATTAGACTCTTGGATAAGTTTCAAACTCAGCTCAGGTAAAACAGTGGAAGGACAACTAATTTTTGTTGCATTGCATTAAGCCAGGAAGTTAAAATTAAACCAGTTAAATTAAGCCAGAAAAAAGCCAAATGTCTTAAGCGGTTGTTAAGTTGGTTTGTAATTCAAAGGTGACAATGCTTAAATTCCAAGATAGTTACAGCTTTATGTCTCAGCAGACTTATTTAATGGTACAACTGATAGATTGCAATGTAAAGGCAGTCTTAGATAATGGCTCTCAAAAGAATACAATCTTTGTGCAACTCTTAACATACCTCAAGTTCCCTTCCAGCATTACATGATGCGATGGAGGAAAACAGAAATAGCACAATCCCCATCTTTGCCTAGCCTAGGTTGTTTCCTTCCATTTGTAAGATGATGGAACTTCTTTTTCCTTTTACTGCATTTACTACATGAATGAAGACAACCTCAGATTGACAGGAACCAACTGCCTGTTAGTGGCTGATGTGATCAAGCAGGCGGTGCCTCTGAAAAAACAGCAGAACTGCTCTTAGGAGCAAATCTACAGCGTCAGAAGCAATGTGGGAACAAAGACTAAAATTATCAACTGCCAATTCCAGGCTGAGTTCAGAATGGGAATTTGCCCTGGCAGAGCCCTGTTTCACCAATGCTTTAAAACCGCATTAAAGGGGGCGTTCACACAGGCACATCTTCCTGGCGTTCCCCACCCATAGGCAACCTCGGCTGTTCTGCTTTCTTCCCGCATTTAATAGATACCTCATAAAAGCAGTAACAAATCTCTGAAGAGTGCCTGTGTCCCATGTTTGTCCCCTTCCTGGAAGTATGAACGCTCCGCCAATAAGCCGGGAGCAACCCGCGTTGGGCAGAAGGCAGCAATGGTATGATTGGCTGTGCTTCGCTCTACTTCTTAATGTGGTGCCGGCGCTGCGGGATCCTCCCCCAATCGGCAAAATGTGCTTATGCGCATATGCTCATGAGTGCATGAGCGCTCATGTGCACATACACCCATACACCCACAGCTGTTTTAATGGGAAAATGCCCCATACAGAGCACCTCTGGGGTAGCAGTCTGAATGCTTTGGAATGCCTCCTCCTGGTTTGCTCCGGCAGCAGCCCGGGCTGTGTGAACAGCTTTTTTGCCGTGACTGGCTCCCGGAGCAAATTGCCAGTCTGAACTCAGCCCCAGTGTGTTGCAACTGAATCTTTCTGGATGCATAACTAAACGTAAGTTTCCAGCATAATATTAGCCACCTTGGTGGCCCCGATGAGGCAGAAAGGTAGGATGTAAATATTGTAAATAAAGACATAAATATTTTTAAGGGCTGCAGTTCCTGCCTGGGCTTAAAGTGAATGTACTACTCATCAACAAACTAAAACCAAGCTATTAAAACAGTCACTTTCTGAACGTAATATTACATGCAATGACTAAAGCTAGAGATGCCAGCCTCCAAGCGGGCCCTGGGGATGCCCTAGAACTACAGCTCATCTCCAGACAGAGATCAGTTCCCTGGAGAAAATGGCTGCTTGGGAGGGTAGAATCTATGGTATTATACTCCCCTGAGGGCCCAGCGCTCCCCAGGCTTCATCCCCAAATCTTTGGGAGTTTCCCAACCTTAATCTGGCAACCCTACCCCCCAATCCCCACTGGTGGCCAGGGGGGACCTGGCAACCCTAAATGAAGCTGTTTTTTTTTTTTTTTAATGTAGGGTACAAGACAGTTAAGGTATAAACATAACAAAAGTGAGTCTTCCTAGCTAGCCCAGCACATTGTTTAACTTGAAGGTGGAGAAGGTAAGTCAAGCCTTCAAAGCTTCTACTTATGTCTACAAAGAACACACTTCAAGAATGTTTTTAAGACACAAGATGGCATCAACCAGACCCAGATAGTGCAAGGCCTGGAACAGTTGCAAGGAACCCCTCTTGCTCTTAGCTATGACTTGGGGAAATGATGATCAGTTGTGCCACTACTCTACATAGGAAAAAGGTCTTTAAGACTGGAGAAAAATGGCTGGCCTCCTAGGCTGCTTCCACGCATGGGTACACAAACATACCTGTCAGGGCAGCAGCAGCAAGTACTGTAGAAACATAACAAAACATCCATACTACATATGAACATAAACACAAGAATAAAGACCCCTGCCAGATCAAACTAACGGTCCAATTAATCCATCATCCTGATTCATCTAGTGGTCAACCAGGATACAGAGACCCAGATGCTGCCTCCTAGCTCTGGTATTCAGAATTCTTTTAAATGTTTTTATTGAGTTTTCAAAAGCTTTACAGTAAGTAACATAAACATTTTATATGTTACATATGACTATATGACAACAACTTAGCCTAACTTACTAGAAACTACTTAACATAAAGCCTTCAACTTTGTCATTGGGAAGGGAGTGTTTCTTTGAGCGGTTTTGTGTGTTTGAAGTCTACTTATTTATTTGATCTAAGATTTTTTGCAGTGTAGATAGTCTATAGGTATAACCAGTTATGATATATTTGTCTTGTTGGAAGTATATCATTTGTTGCCATATACTCTAGAACTGGTGCCAATAACCGAACAAATTTAGAGTAAATTGGCATATTCCTGTTGTTCACTTTGTTCAGTGAGTCTGTAATTTTAGCCATTATGAATCGATCCCATATCTTTTCTTGCCAAGTTGATAGAGTTGGTGGTATTGGTGATTTCCAGGCCACTGCTATGGTCAGTCCAGCTGTAGCAAGTAATGTTGAGGTGAGTTCCTTGATGTCACTAGTCGTGTTGCCATTCCACAAATCCAGTAGGACCACCTCTGGTCTGCATGGTATTGTTTGTTGTGTGATTATGTTTATCTGTGTTATTACTGCTTTCCAGAATTTTTTTTATTTCTTGACACTCCCACCAGCAGTGGAGATAGGTCCCTATCTGTTCACAGTGTTTCCAGCAGATAGGATGTATGGTTGGAGTCATTTTGTGTCATTCTTGTGTTGTAAGATACCACCTTGTTATCAATTTAAAAAAATGTAGTCTGATGTTATAAATTGGAGATTTGTTCACTGGGGATGTCCAAATATTTATCCAGTCTGACCCCTGCACATCCAGAGTAAGTTCCTCTTCCCATCTATTCTGACACTTGAGTTTATTTGTGTTATCTTCCTCCAATATTATTTTGTAGATTTTTGAGAGCACCCCCTTTGGTGTTTTCTGGTAGGCTAGAATTATTTTTTCCAGATTTGTTAGATTCCGTTGAAATATTCCTGATTCACCTAGTTGTTCTATTAAATCTTGTAACTGTAAATACTGGAACCAGGGGGTGTTTTCTCCTAATTTTTGATCAAAGTAGATTTTATTGTGCATCTTCCCCTTCTCCACCAAGTCCCAAAGCCGTCCCATTCCTGCCTGTTTCCAGTCTTCAAATGCGTTGGGCAGAGTACCCTGTGGGAACCATTCCTGGTTCATGTAGGTTGCTAATACAGATATCCCAAGCTTCTTCCTCTGATCCCAAGTTTTAAGCAACATCTGCAGCAATATATTATTTTTACTAGTTTTGGGTCTGTGATGTTGTGAGACCCAGAATATCTCTTGTAAACTATAGGGTTTTAGATATGTATTTTCTATCTGCATCCAGGGGTTATGTTGATCATTATATAGCATTTGAGTTATCTGAGACAGTACTGTAGCTTGGTAGTAAGAAAATAGGTGAGGGAAGTCTATCCCTCCTAGAGCCGATGGTCTGTGTAGGATGTTACAATTTACTCTTGATTTCTTACCGTTCCATAAGAATCTTGTTATGGTGTTCTGCCAAGCATTAAAGTATTTTTTGTTTATCTTGATTCGGAGGGTCCTGAATAAAAACAAAAATTTGGGTATGATAAAACTTTTAATTATATGTAGCCTGTCAGATATAGAGGATTGTAGAGTATCCCATTTATTTAATTCACTCTTTATATTTAGGACTAATTTCTGGTAGTTGCTTTTAAAGAGAAGTTTTGGGTTTAGTGGAATTTGGACCCCTAAGTGTCTCCAGGTTTCAGTGACCCATTCGTAAAAGTACAGCTCATGCAAAGTCGATATTGTTATCTGCTCCAGATGACTGGGGTATATCTCCAATTTTGAGGAATTGATATGTAGGCCTGATACGTCTCCAAATATTGACAAGGTGTGTTGTATCTCCTGTAGAGAGTCAGTTGTATTTGAGATGCAGAGTGTCATATCATCCGCATAGAGGTTTATTTTGTGAGTTCTTCCATTTCTATTCCCTTGAAAAGCTGGTTAGCTCTTAGGTCTTCGGCCAGTGGTTCTATTGCAACTGCAAATATTAAAGGTGAAAGAGGACATCCCTGTCTCATTCCCCTTGTTAGCTGGAAAAATAGAGAGTATTCAGAAATTTACTGGCTCTGATCCCGAAATGGGTCTCTCTGGGTGGAAGCATTTACTCAACCTATACTATTGAAGGAGAAAAAAGTAGCTAGATATGAAGATTTATTAGGAAAGGAAGATAGGCTGAAATCCAAAGAAGAATTAGAGGAACAAGATATATATTTGGATTGGTGGACAAGAGATAAACCTCAGGGGTCCAATGCAGAACAATTGGCATTTGATATACTTTTATATGAAACAAATGATAAATTAATTAAGAAATTCTATGTGTATTTGTTGCAGATAAAGATGGAGGATGAGGTGAATAAAGAATGTATGATAAAATGGGCCAAAACTTTTGGCTATAATATTGATCTTGGTCATTGGTTGCAAATATGGAAAACAAATGTTAAAATAACAAAATCAGTTCCTTTTAAAGAGAATATATATAAAATGTTTTATAGGTGGCATATAATGCCAGAGGAATTAGCCAGAATGTACCCTGGAATGTCTGATAAGTGTTGGAAATGTAAGATATGGGTGGGAAGTTTTTTCATATTTGGTGGAAGTGTAAAGATGTGATGTTATACTGGAGAAGTGTTCATGAGATGTTACCAAAAATAACTACCATTTAAACCTGAAATGTTTTTACTTAATATTATGCCTGATGTAAAGATAAGAAAGTTAAGCACTTATAGTTATGGCAGCAAGAATTCTTTATGCTAAGTACTGGAAGAAATCAGAGATACCAATGGAAAATGGACTTTTGACAAAAAAAAATGAAACAGCCAAAATGGGTACATTATCAGACTTGTTAAAAGACCAAAGTAAACAAAAAGTGAGAGACAATTTTATGACTGGATGGAAAGAAACTTTGAAGACCACGAACAATAAATATAACTATCACTAACTTGGAGAAACTCTAACTTGAATAGCATAGAACCTTTTTTCAGGGACCATTATAAAAGATTTCAGCGAGCTGATTAAGCATTACCAGCTTTAGTAAATATTTAAAAGAAACAGATCTGGAAACAGAGAATTAAGACAGAAAATTTGTAACCACTTTTATATAAACTTGATAGAACTTCCCTTTATGTCTTATCCCATCCCTTGTACCCTTCCTGTCCTATAATGTGTTAAAACCAAATAAAAATTTATATACAAAAAGAAGAATTTTACTGGCTCCAGGCCTGTAGCCAGGATTTTGTAATTCGGGGGGGCCTTTAAATAAGTCAGGGGGCACAAAAAAAAAAAAAAAGAGAACTGGGGGCCAGGGGGCTGGATGGAAGTCGGGGGGCCTGGGCAGGAAGTCAGGGGGCCAGGCCCCGAAATGTCCCACTGTAGCTACAGGCCTGACTGGCTCTGATTGTGAAGGTTCCCTTTAGTCACCTTGGCTAATAGTCATTGATGGACCTATCCTCCGTTAATCCACCCAATCCTTTTTGAAAGCCAACCCTAGCCCCTGCTACTACCTTCCAATCCCTCATGTCCCCTTTCTCTACTGTGCTGTGCTGCTCAGGGAAAAGGAAAACATGCCCTTTGAAGGGTGAAAAGGTAGGGAGAATGACATTCAGCAGCAAGCTGTCCTATGACTGTAGGAGTTGGACTGATATATGACATTTTCATGATGGTGGTTCTAACTCTGTGGAATGTTTCCACCTTCACCTGCTAACGCTTGGGTGAACAGACTGAGCTCTTGCAAAGGTTCCTCACTGATTCACTGATTCACAGTGGATTCATGTGGATGACTTCCATCCACTTTGGTCATCATCTTAACCTGATTTGTGTTGATCTGGTACTTGGATATAATTGCATTTCCCATTGTATGATTTCTTTTAATTCTTTTTCAAACACCCCCCCCCCGCATTCTGTTTCCCTTTCTAATACCAGCGTTAAACAGGTGTCTTGATCAAAGGATCTTTATATATTATTGTAAAGCAAGGCACATGATTGCATATTAAGATCCCTATTATGTCTGCTGCTGAATAGCTACAACTTGGGGATGGGAAGCCCCAAAAGAATGAGCTCCCGGAGAAGATCAGGGCCCTGCGGGATCTTCTGCAGTTCCGCAGGGCCTGCAAGACGGAGCTCTTCCACCAGGCTTTCAGTTAGGAGCCGCCCCCACTACCACCATCAACGAGCCCGGCCCCCAGTTCTTAACATTTGGTTCATACATTGAGCAACTCAGAACGACATTGAGATGGGATTTAGTAGTTGGAGACAGCTTAATGCGCCATCCCAAGTTACAAATTGTAGAACAAACGAGCACTTTATGATTTTATGGTTAATGTATAATTTACATGATGTATATTGGTTTATTGGTTTTACTGGCAATTGGGCCACTGTTGTTAGCTGCCCTGAGCCTGCTAGTGGGGAGGGTGGGGTATAAATTGAATTAATAAAATAATAATAAAAGGTAAAATCTGTTTTGAACAGGTCCATAGTGGTCTCAGGACTGGCAAACAGTGATACCAGAAAAATAATCATTTTGCAGTTGGTTGAGAAGTCATTACAGAAGAAACAAGTTATAGTTGCAATCCTTTCCAAAGCTGTGGTTAAGGGAGCATAAACATGGAGCAAAAGTCTCATAATTGCTCCACAGTTCCATTACAAAATAACCTGTATTAGCACTGAAAACATACAAATTAAACTGGACAAAAATGAGAGATTTTTTTTATACCCCCCACCAGTTCCATATCATCTAGTTCTCATTTTGTATTCATCTTGTTTGAAATATCCCTACAGAGAATGATTTGCTGCTGGAAACAAAACTATTTATCTGTGATTTAGAATGTTTGTCACTGAACAAGATTATTCAGACTGATTAAATTTCACACAAGTCAAACGTATGGTAAATGCTACAGAGGCAGGAAGAAAAATTGGTCCAAGATTTGGCACAATATATTTGTTTCAGGGTTCTTCTAGGCATCTGTAACTTTCCATAATACAGACTGTGTATCACAACTTGGTTTGCAACACAGCCCTGTTTAAAAATGTTGAGGCCTCCTCAGTACCTGAGCTTTATTTTTCTGACATTGCACACATTCTTCCTGTAGTCTGAGAGAACCATACAAGATGCAAACCTTTCCATCTCCATGAACAGTCAGTTCTTTTGTTTCTAGTTCCACCCTTATTTCTGCCAACTAGTGCTGTCAACTCATAGACAGGCTAGTCTTTTCTTGCTCCTGTTTCCCTGCCTAACAACAGACCTTTTGAAGAAGATGATCATGGCTTCTTGTACAGCTACTGAACTCCATGATGCCAAGTTGCCCAAAGATGTCTATTCATTCTCTCTCCATATAATAATTGTGTCTTGGGTGGCACTTTGGAGCTCTCCCATTGGCTGTGCAATGCGCTCCCTCAGCCATTGGCCTGTCAGCCACCACTCAAGAGTACTCCCATGTCATTGGCCAGGTGCCGGGTCTACTTCCTTCTCCACCCACTCCCCCTTCAGCCACTGTGCCCTGTCAAAATTACTGGCAAATGGCTTTCTCTCTTGATGAAGATGCTTCTCCTGCTTGCCTCCCATGTGGAACTAACTCTTCCTTCAGCGGCTGTTGGTAGATGCAGCAAAATGGCAGTTACCTGTGTTTGTAAGATGGCTGCCATGTGGTTGTTTGTTTAAAATGTCCCCCCATAAGGTTTAATTGAGCTGTAGTTCCAGAGAGGGGCCTGCAGGGGTATCACTCACTAGGTTGAATGGGTCGTCTGCATCTGCTGGCCTACAGTTCCTAGCTGCCCCAAGGCCAAAAAGTGCGGGAAAAGAGGGACTGTCCCAAGGGGCAGGGCACCATCAATATAGACTCCAACCCATGCAGTGAGGAGGCAGTCTTCATCCTACAGGAGGTTAGGAAATGCTCCTGCTGCCTGTGCTGATGAGGCTGTCCAGGCCACAAGCCAGAGATGTGGGGGAACCCTGGGAGGCAGCAGAAATTCAGCCACTCCACAGTCAGCTGGACTGGGGAATGAATGGAAGTTTCCCTGCTCTCTGGGCAAGAGAGGCTGTGGTCACATACACTAAATAATCTGCTTTCAATCCAATTTCAGTGCAGTTCCCAACTAGATTTGACTATATGAACTGGCACAATCCAGTTGTAAAGTCCCTTGAAAGTGGATTATTTAGCGTGTGTGACTGCAGCCAGAGAGAGGCTGAAGCAGAGCCACAGTTCGGTCCAAGGAGAGATCCTACCCTGAGCCCACAACCTCCAGAGGTAGAGAGCATTGTGTGTAGGGAAAGAGGATTGCGTTTAACCCCTGTTGATATATGCCCTGCTGGTTCATAGTGTGTGCTTACTCCTACAGTTCTGCCTTATTCATTTAGTGTGTGTGTGCTCCATAATGGTGTAAATAGTTAAATAAATTCTTTTATTTGGGTTACTAATCTGTGTTGTGCTCTGACCACATAGTCTCCCCAACGCTACACAATACCAAAGGGAGGGAATAGCCCAAGGAAGCAAGGAAAGGCCAGACTCTTGGGTTGCCAACTTTCCAGGGAGCCCCCAAAGATTGGGGATTCCATCTCCAAATAGGGAGATTTGGCCAGAGGAGTCTCACTGTCCCTCTAAAAAGGCAGTGACAATTCAGTGAGTAGTGGCAGTGAACTTAAGGAGTGAGATACGCCCATGGGATAAGGGTGGGAGGCAAACAGCTGAGTTGTAAACTGGAGCCCATTTTACCATAGTAGGCAACCAAGCTTGGTTCAGACAAAGGAAGGAAACCCTTTGTAGGTCTGTGTGAGGAACTCATTCAGGCCAGTTCTGAGTCTAGGGCCACAAGCCTTCTCTAAGGTCTATAAGAACTCAGATTTTAGAACATAAATCTAAAATAAAACATAAATATCTGGAGGCACCATTGACAGATCATTTTATTAGTAAAGGCCACAGATATGATGATTTTAAATTTGTTGTCTTGGAGGTTATCAAGCCCAATATGTATAATAGACAAAATGTGGACAGGATTCTTCTACAAAGGGAAGCATTTTGGATTTTCAAACTGACTGGTCTAACTGCACCTTTAAACTAATCATGCTTTTTGTGACACCCATAAAAACTAAAAACCAGAGTTACTATACTGAAACCTTAAAGGCCAAGAGATGGCAACCTTGGTCTAAGTGTTGTAAGGATTAGGCTCTGTTTGGGAGAATGATAGTACTTAATGTCAGCTACTATTCAGCAATTGTTAAGAGACTTAGACTTGTTCGGTAAGAATGTCCCACTTGTAAAAATAGCTAGAGAAATATGGGTAAGTTAAGTTTTCATTATATATTTTTTGAGATTGAAGTTATATTTAATTGTTCAATAGTTATGTATGTTATTTATTTCATTACAGTGTACTACATTGGAATTTTGTACATGAGACTCTGTCCCATTAAGAAGAGTTGTTAGACATTGAATTGTAAGAATGAGTTTTATTGTAAAAATATTTTTGATATGTTTTTGTGCATTGCCAAATAATAATAGTATTATGTACATTATGAATTGTTTATAAGGTTTCACTCTACTCAGAAGAAGACGTTCATCGAAACGGCTCCACATTCCAGAGACCGCCGTCAGACTTCACAGACTTCACTCTTTATATTTCTGTTATATACTGCATATAACATTCATAAATTTTGTTTAATTTTTCAATATCACAGTTCCTTTTTGCTTCTTATTAACTATATATACTGAGTCTAGGGTTGCCAGCTCCAGGTAGGGAGATTCCCAGAGATTTCCTGGAAGAGTCTATGGAAGCCAGGGTTTGGAGAAGGGAGAGGCCTCAGCTAAACAGAATGCCATAAAGCCCACCTTCCAAAGCAGTTGTTTCCTCCACGGTGGGAGAGAGCTGTTGTCTGGAGTTCAGTTGTGATACCTGGTGATCTTCAGGCTCCACCTGGAGGTTGTCTACCTAGGCATAGCAGTCAGTGCTTCAGAGCAGGGTCTGCTAGATCCAGGTTCTTGCTGTAAAAGCTGAGCAGGTGATTTTGGACCAGTCACAGACTTTCAGCCTAACCTACCTCACAGGGTTGTTGTACAAGTCAAAAGGGGGAGAGGAGAATGATGTAAGCTGCTTTGCTCCCCATTGCAGAGAAAGACTACTTTTCCTATTGGGGAACCATTGTTGCCAATCTCCAGGTGAGGGGTGGAGATCACTCAGAATTACAGCTGATGTCCAGGAGGGAGGGCAGAAGTCAGCTGCAGTCAGAGGGGAGATAATGGTAGGTTGATGGTTAGCTGGGAAGGGGATGGGGTTGCCAACTCCAGGTTGGGAAACTCTTGGGGATTTCACGGGTGGAGCCTGGAGTGGATGGGGTTTGAGGAGGTCGCCACAGCAAATTGACACTGAGTGCCCAAGGCCTTGGCACTCTCCCAGAGCCTCTTTCTAGAGCTCATTCTATTTATTTCCACAATGGGCTGTATTCCTAGTCATTCATATATATATATATATATATATATATATAGTGTACTAATTTATTAATGATTCCAGGTTCTCTATTTGCCCTTGAAGAGTACCGCATCACCCAATGGAAGATGAACTGCCACTTAAGAGTAATCAGTTGGCATTGGATGGATGCTGGGTCTGCTCTTCTCTCCCACTCACTACAGCCTAGGCCACTCTTCTCTGATTGGGCCAGCATTTCAAGGTCATTTGCATATGGAAGCTGGTTGGACCTCACTCCATTCCACACTTCAACCCCCCCCCAAGACAGTTGGAACTGTCAGTTGTGTATGTGACCTAGTGTATCCTGAGGTATAATATGTCCTCACCCACAACACATCACTTCCCCTTCAAAAGAAACAAACCCAATAACACAACCATGCCACACCACAAAAAAGACAGATCACACCACAAGCAGAATACCACAAGGCAAAAAATGATAGGAAAAGGTGCCAGCAGTCACCCCATAGTCAAATCATATGGGGAAGAGGAGAATGATGTCAGCTGCTTTGGTTCCCATTGCAGGGAAAGACTGCCCTTTCCCTAGGTAGAAGGTGCAGGGAGGGGGGAGTAGATGTAAACCTGAAGACAGGCAGGCAGATAAAGCTAGGCTGATGGTTTCCTGGAAAGAAATAGGGTTGCCAACTCCAGGTTGGAAACTTTCAGGATATTTTATGGATGAAGCCTATTGAGGGTGGGATCTGAGGAGGAGGAAGAGGGGGACCTCAGACAGATACAATGCCATAGGCCCCACCCTCCAAACAAGCCATTTCTTCCTGGAAAACCATTGTTGCCCATCTCCAGGTGACAGCTGGAGAGCTCTTAATTCAAAGTGCTAGGGATGTGTTGCGCTCTGGCAGGGGACGCTGTGAGTATAGAAAATGAATATGGACAGAGTGTTTTTTTTGGAAAATCTTTGGGAATTGTTTGGTGCATTTACCATGGGGCACCCACTCAGAGCCTCTGGCATTTTCTCACTCTGCTGGCATCAAAAATAATTTAAGGCAAAATAGAGACATGGAGACTTTTCCATCCTCCTTTGCACCAATCTGTCTTTGTTGGCAACCCAGCAATCTGTCTTTGTTGGCAACTGCCAGCACTCTCAGGGTGACTTCATGCCTCCTGACTGGCATTACTTCTCTAGCCCTGGCTGCTTGCTCCTGTTCAGCAGGAGCATCCCTATGGAAGTTGCCTGGGTGATTTTGGACCAGCCACAGACTTTCTGCCTAACCTCACAAAGTGGAAGAGGATAATGAAGTAAGCTGCTTTGCTCCCCACTAACGAGAAAGACAAAACTTTGCCTAGGACGAGGCTGCTGAGAGGGGAGGAGATAAAGTTGCCAACTTTAGATACAGAAATTCCTGGAGATTTCAGGTGTGGAGCCTCGAGAGGGTGAGTTTGAGGAGGGGTGTGACCTCAAACAGATACACTGCCACAAACACCACACTCTGAAACTGCCAAATGTGTCCAGGAGTGGTTGATATTATTCAATGATTCTATGACAGAAGGGGGGACAGTAGTTCCTATGAGGGGAATTAGTTTCTTCGTTCCTCCTCCTCCTCTTAAATTAATCAGATATCATTTAGTTCTTTTACAATAATCTGAAATTCTACTCCCTCCTCTTTCCACTTCTTCGATCTTCTGCTTTCCACTCAAGCCCTCTTCTGCAAGCCAGCACACTTGCCCCCCAGCTCTTTCTGTTGTCTCACTTTAAAACAGCTGCTCTTATTCACTTCACCCATCTCTTGCACTATCCCACCGTCCTGAAAAACATACCCGTAGGCCCATATTCGGCCCCTGTGAACCACCACTTGCACTGTGTTCACCAACTGACACATTACAGATTGAACAGAGCTGTGATCTACCAATTATCCGTACACTCAGCCAACAATTTTGGCTTAAAACTGACAGAGCTTCCATATCTTTGGTGGGTCGTGCACCTTCCACTGCACTTATACAAGGATTGGTTGGGGATTGAGAAGCTGGGTGGGGCAAGTTGGTTAAGGGCAACCATTTCACTCTCAGTCAACACAAGCCATGTCTATATTAAACTCTGCAAAATACTCTTGCAGAATGGAGATCTTATTGTTGATAGACCTGGCATTGAACAACACCAGTGTTGGAGATGGGTAAACAATCCTAACCCCACATCCGACATTCCTCGGGACAGGATGTAGGTTGGAAGAGTTCCGAGCTTTTCCATTTCTCCAGCCTCTTCCATTCCACTTAAAGGAATATCTCCTAGTCCCACCGCTACGTCTCCCCTGCTCCTCTATCACTGGTATCCCCGACCCTTGCACGACCCTCCCCCCGCTCAATGTTATCGGACCCACTGGCATCCAGCAGTGCAAACCAATCCAGTAGTGTGTTGCCTGAGAACCTAGTAGCTACCCTACACAATCCAGCCCTTACACCAACCCTAGGAAATGGATGGCTAATAAATCAAACATCAGAGCTCTCACTCAGAGTTCCTTCCTGGTTGCCATTTTAGATCAAAGATGTAAAGGTTGCCAAGGATGACAAGAAGATGTCCAACAAGTGACCAGTTGAGTGACATTTAATATTTATCATTTACTAGATTTTACTCCTTATTGTAGGATATTGTTGATTCACATGGCATCTTTCCAGCATCAGCAAGTATTGTTTAGACTGAAATAACAATGTAAGCAGTTCAAGTTCTTACTCTGACCTTTGGGGGGGGGGGCGTCATCTTATATTCTTCATTCTGCCACATCTTCATGCATAACAGACTCTTGTTTTTTTAAAAAAATAAAAAATATTTACATTAAAAAAGACTCTTGTTTTAAATAGGCTGCTTAGTTAAATGGTACCACATTAAATAAACAATGGAAAGTTTATCCATCATCAGTCTCTGCTGTGTGTGTAGATGAGTTTAGTCTCTCCTTTAAAGTGAGCTCTTTACAGTGTAGCTGTGCTACTCATATCAGAGGAAAGTGATTTAAGTACCCATACAGAGGGTGGAGGAGGAGACCTTAAGAACTAGATAAAGGTAAAGGTTTCCCTTGCTCAAAAGCCAGTCGTATCCGACTCTAGGATTGCGGTGCTCATCTCCATTTCCAAGCCAAAGAGCCAGCACTGTCCAAAGACATTTCTATGGTCATGTGGCTGGCATGACTAGGTGTTGAGGCACATTGAAGGCTGTTACTTTCCCACCGAAGTGGTACCTATTTATCAACTTGCAATTTACTTGCATTCGAACTGCTAGGTTGGCAGGAGCTGGAACCAGAGACGGGAGCTCACTCCATCATGCAGCACTCGGGTCTCGAATTGCTGAACTACCAACCTTCCAGTCTGCAGTTCAGCATCAAATAAAATAGCTCTGCAAAGGACCCTGGAGATCCACTTGCCGTCACAGTGGACCATAGTGACCTTGACAGAACCATGTTCTGATTCAGTATAGGACAGCTTCATGGGGCTGTGTTCAAGCAGTACATCCTTTCACACAAACAAGCGTTTCAGCAAAAGATATTGGTTTACCCTGTTCACGTCATACCCATTTCAAATTTCTTCGTGTATCAGGCATTTTACACAAGGTTATATTGTGTAGACAAATTCAGTTCAATCATGGGGAAGAAGCAAAAAAAGAGAGTTACTGTCTCTATCGTCCAGTAAATGAGCTCTACAGTTCAGTAAATAGAAATATCACATTTCAAGGCGTGAAAGTAAGAGAGCTCATTTGTGGCTTATAGTCAGTTCTTATTCTCTTTATGACATTCCCCAAATAGATTCTCTTTTTTTCTACCACTAGTATTGGCAGGCGTGGAAAAAAAGATCTTTACGGCTTGTTCTCCCAACCTTCTCAAAGACAACAACAAGAACTTTTTCAATAACAGATAAATACCGGGCCAAGTTGAAATTAAGCCTTGATCTTGTCATACCAGCTTTTAAGTATTATCGATTTCTTGGCTTGGGTTCTAAGTACAAAAAAACTGAAACACCTGGAGAGACAATGCAGTAGAATGACTCTGGTGGCATTGTAACCAAACAGTCTAGACATTGAGGGTAAAACATAGTCCCCTTGGGGACATGGAGGGTCCATTTTAAAACATTCTCCAATATAGTGTACAATGCAATACAAGTCATGCATTGAAGAAAAACCTATCAGCAGTATATCTGATGCTACTGAAACGACACTGTCCATATAAAGTTCACCTAAGGGTAATTGCACAGAAAGCTAGCTTGCTCTCAACCAATCTCAGAAGCTAAGCAGAGACCACCAAGGAATACCAGGGTTGCTACAAAGAGACAATGGCAAACTGCCTCTCAGTGTCTCTTGCCTTGACAACTCTAGGGGGTTGCCATAAGTCAGTTGCAACTTGACAGCAAAAACAAACAAGCAAATAAATAATCACGCAATATTTAGGAGAAATATGTTTGCCAGGGTGATACACGTAGCCAGCCATAAGTGTTTACTGCATTTCAAGTAAGTGCTAAGTTTTTCAGGGACACAGATGATTTTTAGCCCATCCACCACAAACACAGTACCTGCATAGAGGGATCCTCCAGAGATAATTTTCTCCCCCTTTTTTTGTGGAAGAATGTGTGAGGCTGCTACCAGAATGAAAGATTCCTTGCACATTTTAATCACTGCCCTCCGTCCCCATCTTCCTGATCAAACAACACAAGCCTGGACTTCACATTCCTTGACTGAGCACAAAGGGGAGGGCTTGGCAGTAACATGGGATGCACTTTCATAATGGTCTGGCACAGTGCCTATGCATTTACCTACACGTGCGCTCCACAGGAGAGAGTAGGGAAATTAGTTGCTGTAGATTTTCTGGGTTGTGTGTCCATGGTCTTGGCATTGTAGGACCTGATGTTTCTCCAGCAGCTGTGACTGGCATCCTCAGAGGTATAACACAGAAAGATGGAGTATTCTCTGTGTCAAGGTGAGAAGAAAAATGGTAGGCAGGTAATTTATATCTAATCCAGAAGGTGGGGTAGGACTGAGTCATTATCTTGTAGGAGTTCCCCAGGCTATGAACATGCTAATGGAGGAGCTTTCCTGACGAGGTTCTTTTGTCTATGGATTGTTTCCTGAGGAGGTTCTTTTGTATGTGGACTGGCTGTTGAAATTCTAACCTTTTCTGTAGTGCTCTTCTCAGATGTAGAGCCTTTTGTGTTTTTCAGGACAGGAAACCACGCCCTATTTATTTTTAAACTCTCTTCTTTCCTGTTGAAATTGTGTTTATGTTTATGAAAAGCTGGACAACACTTCCAGTTACCATGTCAGATCACACAGGGAAGCCATTGAAATTCATAAACATAAACACAATTTCAACAGGAAAGAAGAGAGTTTAAAAATAAATAGGGCATGGTTTCCAGTCCTGAAAAACACAAAAGGCTCTACATCTGACAAGAGTGCTACAGAAAAGATTAGCATTTCAACAGCCAATCCGCATACAAAAGAACCTCCTCAGGAAACAGGAAACCTCCTCAGGAAACAATCCATAGACAAAAGAACCTCCTCAGGAAAGCTCCTCCATTAGAATGTTCATAGCCTGGGGAACTCCTACAAGATAATGACTCAGCCCTACCCCACCTTCCAGAGTAGATATAAATTACCTGCCTACCATTTTTCTTCTCACTTTGACACAGAGAGTACTCCATCTTTCTGAGTTATACCTCTGAGGATGCCAGTCACAACTACTGGCGAAACATCAGGTCCTACAATGCCAAGACCACAGCCACACAACCCGGAAAATCTACAGCAACTAATGAACTCTGGTCGTGAAAACCTTCGACAACATATAGAGCAGGGAAAACTGTTATACGGGGCCTTCCCAGGACTGCAGAGAGCCTCAATTATTTTGCACATACCCATATTTTTTTCCAACTGACATCACTGATTTTAATATATGCCTGGGACTAATCAATTTCAGTGGTACTTCACATGTACCCCCCTCTCTTTTTTGGTTACGTCTAAATTCTAAGATGATGGATGTGGGGGGTACTCTCCCTACAGGGAGAAGTTTGTGTGGGGGGGTTGCTCACTACTTCATTGCTTTCAATAAGTGTTTTCCCTTTTGTTCATAAAAAGAATAATCCAGTCTGTCATTTTGAAGAATAGATGCAAAAGGACCTTGAAGTTACATAGGCATATCAGGTTATTGCACTGCTACTGTGAAGATTAAACCTTCGTGTTAACAGACACATCCTTTTAAATATTTGCTACATCTTTAGAAAACATCCTTAATAATTAACTGGTGAATGTTTAATTCATGTTCAGTGACTGCCCAATTAACTCAAAATGTAAATTTAATTTGAGGCCTAAGAGAAAGGAAATCCTGTCATGGTTGGCTTTTCAGGCTGCCCTTGCTATCTGAGAACAGGGACATGGGGTTTTCAAGACTAATCAGTCATAACTACACAGGGCTGACAACCACCCGGCCCAGCCATTGATGCTGCTTTTTCTTCCTCCTCAAGAACTCAAAATAACAGTACCTGCTGCACCTCTCTTCTTCCAGTTCCCTGCAAGAACCGTTGTTATGATTGCTCCTAAATTCTCTAGGATTGCCAGTTCTTGGCTGTGGTCACACACACTAAATAATCCACTTTTAATCCACTTTCAGGGCATTTTCCAACTGGATTTTACTGTGTGAACTGGTAAAACCCAGTTGGAAAGTGCATTGAAAATGGATTGAGTGTGGATTATTTAGTGTGTATGACCACAGAGACCAAAGAATTAGTGGTACCTGGGCATGATATCGAGGCAAATTTCAGGGGAGGGTGTATGAGAACAGAAACTGTCTGGCTAAGGGTTAGGAAAGTGGCAGAGACCAATGATGCCACCAAGAATCTAAAGAATATGCATGTTTTTTTTTCTGTGTTCACGCCTTTGCTATCCAGCAATCTACCCAAGCTACACTGTAGCAAAGTATTTGCAATGCACTGTAAAGAGGGAGCTCTAGTGTTAATCCATTTTAGGTACCTGAAAATTATCACCATAGGTTCTTTATTTTTTTTTTATCTCAGTTCCTTCAGGCTCTCCTAATATTTTTCTTCTGATCTCTCTCTCTCTCTTACTCTCTCTCTCTCTCTCCCCCACACACACAAATACACACACACGCATGCAGAGAGAGTTTACCATACTACACCCTGTGGACACTCGTCCACATCTTTACACTGAAGAAGAACAAATAAAGCATAACTCCCCCTCCCATTACAAGTATTTACATACGATTGGTTAAAGAGGAGTGAATCTTAGTTAGTTAGTACTTCTGTTTTCTTAAGGCCATGTTGGGTACCAGAAGCACATTTTGTCATCGATACCAATCTCCTCATAAATGTTGAGACCCTGCCCTAATTTGGTGCCATGTAGCAAGTAAAGGTGGCACAATTACCGAACAGGCACACCTGGACCATTGCAAGCACAATCCAAACAATGATATAGCATTTAAGGGTGGATTCTTTCTTAAGACTTAAAAACACCCCCTCCCCTTTCCTTACAACTGAAATTATGGGCAAATATTTGATTTAAAAGGTGGCAGAGCCTCCAGCCTGTAGTCTACCAGTTGGCCATCTGTTGTCTAAAGTTATCAGTTGAGCACTTTCATAAAGGGAATAGAGTTGCCATTTATTTGGACTGCTGATTGTAGGTATGATCTTATTTGTACTGCACTGTTTTCTAATTTGTGAAACCCAGTTGTTGTATTGTTTATGGCAGGTTTTATATTGTTTCTCTCTTTTGTACGTTTCCTAATTTTGCAATCCACCTTGAATCTCCACAAGAAAGGCAAACTGCAATTACATAAATAAAAGTATATATTATCGAGAGGCACAATGTTATTCCAGAAGAAAGACGTGAAGAAGAATGAAATATTGTCCACTTTGACCTCAGGTTCCTGCTGATTCCAAGGATACCCAATGTTTAGCTTATTTAAAATATTTGTTTATATTTTTGTCACCTATTTTGATTCTCCACATTTCACTGTTGGTCTAGAGGTGTCATTCTCAATATGGACACATAGCTCATTTTTACATATTTCACATGGTATTTATAAGCCTTTTATATTTATAATGCTAATTTGTTGACATACAAATAATGTTGAGAAAATGTGGCCACTTACCTCCCACCAAAGCTTACTCCTGGGGTGAGAGGCTGATTGGCCTCTGTGGTGGGAGGGGGAGACAGGCCCAATACATTATGATGCTGGCATCATGACGCAGGGGTGGGGGCAGAGCCAGCACTGCCCACCACCCAAAGCAGACCACATGTTGTGCTCAGCTGTGTGGGGGCCCCACAGCCTGTGCTCCTCAGGGCCTGGGTGGCCTGGCAGCTCAGCCACACATGGTGCCTGGCAGCCTGGTGGTTCAGTGGTGGCCTGGTGGCCTGTGGCACCCAGCAGCCTGGCCCGGCCCAGCTTTTAGGGCCCAGCAGTGGCTCAGGGGCTTGCTTTTGGGGGCCTAGCAGACTCCAGTAGCTGGACAGCCTCCAGCAGCTCTGCAGTTTTCGGGGCCTGGCAGCAGCCCAGCAGCGTGTCCTTCAGATGGCCAGACGTGGAGAAGAAGCTGTTTGTGTGGTTTCAGTAAAGACCTGTGTGAAAGGTTGCTGTCTGTGTGATTGGCTAGAGAGCATTTTCTGTTGTGGGAGGCTGTTTTTCCCCTTTGTCTCCTTCAGCAACTCCTGGTCTATTTGGTGGGGTGGGAACCAAGACCGATAGTGTAGGGTGTTAGGAATTGCACCACACTATACCACACCACACTGCGCAGGCAGCCATAACTGTAAACTAAGAGGAGCCGCAGCAAGGTTCCAACCGTCCTCTAGAGTCTCTGGAAGCCCACTTCCCTGTCCCTTTCAGCTTTGACTAGCTAGCAGAGCGTAGAATTAAAGTGAGCAAAGAGGTCCACTCGCTGGAGTATATTATTCCGAGGACCCTAGGTCGGAGGTTTTCCTGAAAGCCTTCCCGGGTTTATAGAGGTTATCCTGGCAGGACAGGGTGTCCAAAACCCAAAAGACCGGTTTAAAGGAGTAATCCGGCAAGGGACGTGAGGCCCAGGCCAAGCCCACGCTCCAAACTCCGAATTAAAAGGGTTAATGGTAAGCCCGGCGGGGACAGAGGGTCTAGCCTAGAAAAACCAGATGGAAAGGGTTATTGAGGAAAAACCCGGCGGGGACATAAGTCTAGCCTTAAAAACCTCAAATCTAAGGGTTTTCGGTAATCCAGGCAGGGGAGTGAATTCTAGCCTTCAAAAGCCGTCACTCCACGGACCACGAGGCCTAAAGAGCCAAGCTCACCTCACCCGCGAGCAGAAACAGAAGAGGGGAGAGGCAACGTGATCAGGGGATCCCTATTTGGAAATGGAGCCACGTTGCTCCCAATAAAAAGCAGCACTGCTGCACAACAGATTCCCTCGATCCCTATTCGGAAACAGAGCCACATTGCTCCCAATAAAAAAGGCAACCCTGCTGCACACCAGTTCCCCCCCTTCCTTGTTAGTGGATAGTGGATGGGAATATCCGACCATATCCTGAAATTCTCCCGGGTTAAGTTGGTTTTCCTGGTCACGGGTGGAACGCCTTAAAACCTTCTATATAGTGGATGGGAATATCCTGAAATTCTCCCGGGTTAAGTTGGTTTTCCTGGTCACGGGTGGAATGCCTTAAAACCTTCTATATAGTGGATGGGAATATCCTGAAATTCTCCCGGGTTAAGTTGGTTTTCCTGGTCACGGGTGGAATGCCTTAAAACCTTCTATATAGTGGATGGGAATATCCTGAAATTCTCCCGGGTTAAGTTGGTTTTCCTGGTCACGGGTGGAACGCCTTAAAACCTTCTATAATCCAAGTCTTAGAACACTTGGGAACCATAAGCCAGAGAACCTGCCAGTGAGCCGTAGAATCCTTACTGGTTAGAAACATCCAAGTTTTAGAACACTTGGAAACCAGAAGCTGAATGTGTGTTTGTGTGTGGGTAGCTGCACACCAGCATCCCACATGGACTTTGAGACCCCAGGAATCAGGGTCTTTTTCCCTTTGGTGTGGCCATTGGCCTTTTTGGTTTGTAAAGTAAGTTTGTTCCTCAGATCCGAGAATCTGAAGTTAGGCAAAAATGCTAAGTTAAAAACAAGAGGAAGTCTGACCTTGTAATCAAGATCCTCTCTCTCAAATTCTCCTTTTCCCAAATGGAAGGAGACCTGGAAAGGGTGATAGAATTGTAACAGAATATACAAAATGCCAGGCAGTCTTTTTAGAAATCAAACTGCCTTGCTCCCTAGCCTCTTAAGTAAAACCCAGCAGGCAGAAGTAAGTCACCAGTCTTGCCATGCTGAGATTAAATCCCCCTGAAACAGCAGCTTGAGACCCTGGTTGCATTTGCACCCCATGTGATGCTGCTAGAACTCTTAGAAAAGAAGAAAAATCCCTGAAATTCCTGTAATCCTGAACAGAATAGTGAGAATCCTGTAGTTCATGCTAAAACCAAGACAATAGTAAGAAAAAAAACCCAGAAAATTAGGAAAACAGGAGCCCTAAAATGGCCCACTGAAGCTTCTGGGAAAGACCAGGCCAACTCTCAGTATAGAAACAGAAGCAGTCATTAAGTACAGCCACTTAATGGTTGTAGCAAAATAAATAAGACAGTGAATGCCTAAAGTAAAACCTCCCCCCATTCCAACTCCAAACTGGGCAAGGAATGGAGTGCACACAGGACTTCCCTGTGGAAAGACCTGAGAAAGAAAGGAAAAACCTCACCCCTTAGCTTATTGCCCAGAGAATAGCATCTCCCTTTGGTAGTGCCAGCCTCCAGGCAAGACCTGGAGCTCTCCCGGAGTTAGCAAATCTCCAGGCTGCAGAGTCCAGTTCCTCTGCAGAAAATGAGTGTTTGAGGGCGAGGGAAGACTATGGCTTTTGCCCCACTGGAGTCTTCATCCTTCTTCCGACCCAAGCCTAGATCTCCAGGAATCTTCCACCTGGACCTGGCAACCTTACTTAAAGCTCAACTAGACCAATGAGTCCAAAATCTGTAACTTTTATGTAAGTAAGGAACCTTAGCTGCGCAGAACTCAGGCCCCAGAAAGAACCTGAATTCAGTGGACAGTGCAGCTATGTCACCAAAATTCCCAAAACATGCTTAAATGCTTGAGAGATGAAGTCCAATACAGATGTAGCATCAGAAATAGTCTTTCTATAATTACTGGCATAATTGAGAGAAATTGAGAAAATTCTGTACCTCTGGTTTTACCTTTTAAAAGATAGAATTCTAGAAATCCCATTCTCTTCCCAAATGCCTTTGGGAGAGAATTGGATCCATTTCAGTCATGTTTAAAACAGCCAAAAGAGTGGAAATTTAACACTTGCCTAATCAGGAAACTTTAGCAGCCCCCCCTTCTTCACTGTGATCAGCACAGGAAGACAAAAGAGAGCCAGATGCCCCTCGAGGCGAGCCCAACTTTGTCTCCGTGACTGTCAGCGTAGGAATACAGCTTCAAGAGAGAGAGAGAGAGCATTTACTGATCAAGATTTGTCCTTCTAACTAATTACTACTAAAGGTATTAATATGTAGGGAATGTATGTACTAATGATTAATGTGTACTAATTTTCTTCTGACTTTTCTGTCTCAAATTGAAGAGGATAATGTAAGACTCTCACTCTCCATTTAAAATTCAAATGAACCCGCTGACTTGCCACCTTCCAGGGGAAAACCCAAGGGAGGACAAGATAAGAAGGCTCCTAGCTAGATTAATGGCCCTTTTGGAGGGTAACAATTGCACCTCCTTCTTTTGTTAAGAGAAATCCCCCTCTGTAAAGGAACTAGGGGGGAGCACAGAAAAGAAAAAAATGTTTTCTCCTTTGGTTTTTAAGGCATAGATGGGGAATGAAAATGCATAGAGAAGACTGATCTTTTCTTCCCTTTTGAATTTGTAATTCCTTGTCTATTACAGGAAGGTCATCTTCCTTCCCCCCATTCCAAAGTTTAGTTTTGTTTTTTTTTTAAAGGTCCGTTTTAAAGTTAAAAATACATTTATTTGCATCCTCTTCCTTGGAATTTCTCATGATTAGAGATCCCTTACTTTCAAAATGGTACAAAATGGTACATTTAAAAATAGATTTTAAAATAGATTTGTTTCTGTTCCATTAATTTATTACAGCATCTCGATTTTAAGCTTTGTCTTATCTTCCCATTCTTATAGAAGGGAATCTCTTTTTAAAATTTCTTGGTAAATTTGTGTGATCTAGAACTATTTCATCTCTTTAAGGTTTTATAAATACTCTTTTGGTTTTGGAATTAGCTGTTCTCTTAAAGCCCCACCTTTAGGGCTAACGTTTCTTTAGTTTTGATATCAGTTTATATATAGCTACCATAGAATATTTTAAAGGGTTTAAGTCTGGCAGCACATCCCTTCTGATTTTGTTCTAGTAATCTATATGCCCAGGCCCCCTTCAGCCCAGTTTCTACTAGCAAGGAAATAAACTCTGTACATGCTCAGAAGAACTATTTGCTGGCACAAAGCCTGAGCCAGAGACAACTTTTTTTTTCTTTCTTTCCTCTTCTCTTGTGGTGTGATCTTTGGCCGACTTCAAATTGCAGAATCATGCAGATTATCAAGGGCTACTGCCTCTTCTCTTCTCTTGGATTTTCAATCCTGTCTGTAATTTAGCTACTTGATTCTTTCATCTTTATTTTGTTTAAGGGCTTCCTCTTTGAGGTACACAATCAGTACCTGATGCTCTAAGTTTATTCTCCTATTTAAGTTTTATCCCTGCATGGCTAGAGCATCTTTCTATCCATGCAAACCTGTTAATCTGTCTCTCAAGTTCTTTCATATCTGCAGGAACTGAAAATCTGAACCTGCAATTGAAGTCTTATGCCTGATAGTAAAGGCACACCTTATAAGTTATTTTAGGAATTGTTTGTTTTATATGTGTGTTAATAATTATTGCTTTCCAGCTTTTTGTTAGCTTTGTTTTTGGGGTATGGCCCACCCCCATAAGCCGGCAGTTTTCCCTGGGGGCCCCCAACTTTTCTACAACAGCCATGGCAATCTAACTTCCTTTTTTTTTTGAAACGTTCTTTTGTTTGGCCATTTTTTTTTATAACTTCTTGGGCACCTCCAAACTGTGCACATCTTCACCTGGAACTCTGCTCTGGTCACCATAATAAAAACTGAACGTTCAGCTATTTCCAATTGTACCTGGAGAATACTCTTGCTATGCATATGCATCAAAGACTTTCCAAGATTCCTGTTCAGCCTACAAGACCCTCGGTCTTGCGAAAGCCATTGCTCCCTATTTGCTACTCACCCAAGTCGCCTCCTAATTTGCCTTTGCTCCAGTTTCAGCAAAGGACCTGCCAACTTACCAGCTGCCTTCTCTGGTCCTCCAGCCACTGCTGACCTGCAAATTGCTTGCAAACCATCTCATGGACATTGGATGCCACCTCAAGGGCAGGCAACTCTCACAACCAGCTGCAAATACCTCATGGCACCCACCCAGTTATTACTTTGGGACCCAAGAATTGCTTTTTGGTCCCTGAAAGCATGACACTAAGGCTCAGATTGCCTGTGCCTTCTGGCAACTTGGGTACCTAGGGGGGGTGGTTTCAAAAATGTATCAATGTGTAATGTCCTTACCCACATTTATCTGTAATGTTCAACTGAAGCTCAAATTGATTTGTATCACTGACTGTATTTATTCATTGGTCCATGTCATTTTCATGTTGTTGCTCACCTGTTCTAAATGTTTTGTAATCATGCTTTTACACACATTCATTCTCAATTCTTCCAGCATAGCATTTGCATTGCTTTTAGTTATCTTTCTGCTTTAAGTTTGCTTAACCCACCAATTTTTGCTTTCTGTATTTGTCTAATTGTTTAGGAATTTTGATAAACTTTGAGTTAGATATGTTTTTAGCTTATAAGTTTTTAGAATTATTTTAGGATGTCTTGCATTTCCTTATTGTTGCTTTATAATAATTAGAAGCCTTCATTAGATTTGCTATAGGTAGCATTATGTACAGTAGTCATGTCTCTCTGGAAGATGTGCAGAAGGTCCCTGCAAACACATACACAGAGGCACTCACACATCCTTATTTTAATTTGGCTTTAAAACATTTTTTTTTTAAATTTTTTTTTTTTTCCTTTTGGTTCCCAGAGATATATTTTTATAGCCGGTATGCCTGACTCCCTCACCGAGCCTTTCCCCTGTAAATTCTTTCTCTAACCTTGTTCTGCTGTCCTTTCTTTTCTGGTCATATGGAACTCCAACGGCAGCAAAACATCATTTGAAGTGAAGCCATCTTGGCTCACGCCTAAAGACCGGCTTCAAGGGGGAATTGTTACCAGAGGCACTGCCTTTTATTCTTGGGTAGCCCCAAAACAGGGGTGCCCTACTTTCTAACCTGAACCAAAGTCCCCAAAAGCCAGGCACTCTCAGCTTGACCACAGAGTTGGGCTGCAAGTGGTCTGCAAAAGGGATTTCATATTCAGGTTTCATAAGGTGACCTCAGAGCAAGTCTTCCCCCTTCACCCAGCAGAGATTATGCTCATGGAATAACAATGAGTTCCAGAGGTAAGTCTTTAGAAGCCACCTGGCACTCTTCAGCACCTTACCCAGCCTTTTGTGTTTCTTTGTCTTTCTTGCCTCTGTCCCTCGATCTTGCCTCTGTCCCTCAGATGGAAGTCTCCATCGAAGGTAGTATGTGCAGACGATGTCATCTGATGCTGCCACGTCTGCAAGGGGGGATATGTTAGCCCTGACGCCATTATGGGGCTTTGCTATGGACTGTTTGCTGTTGCCACATGGTCTGTCTAGACTGTAAAATGGATGCCAAGGTAGAAGCCCATAGAGAAAGGAAAAAGCTGTCTTTTTACTCTGAGGGACTCCATTACATACCTGCTGCATGTCACCTACATGGATTAAGGGCCATACAACAGACAAAGGACTTTTCCTCTGCCAGTGCATGAAGGGATTAACCAGTCAAGCATTCAAATTGTTAACGACCCTTCCTGATGCTAATCAGGGACAATCAGGGAAGTCTCCCACCTTTTGTTTACCTGGCCAGCAAGTCCTATAATCCATTCAACTAGCCACCCAACACCAGACCCTGCCTCTCTGGAACCTGATTGGCCATACCTAAGGTCTGCCTCTACTGACATCACACACCCTGGGCTCATCATTGGTCAGACTCATTTGGTCAGGAAATCTTTTGTTCTCACCTGAGACCAGCCCCTGGGCCACCCATTGGGCTGCATTGTCTTACAGTGGGTATATCCCAGCAGACACATGGCCTCAGACGGTGTGTGTCTCTGCCATGAGCCAAAATGGCAGCCCACCCCTGAACCCTCTGGGTTTAGGCCACAATCCTTCTTCATGGACTTCTGCACATCTGACAGGTAGTATCACCTCTCCATAAGCCATCAATCCCCTCTGCTTTCTTAGTTCTATTTTATGTGTGTGAATGCTTGAATACTGTTTGTGTTTGTGAATGGATAAATAAGGATTATATTCAGTAAAATAATATTTTATTAATTATACCTGGTCTCTGTGTCTTTTACTGGGAACCATTACAAAACAGCAGCATTCTCTGTATATACAGGCGAGAACCCCATTAATTAATAATAACAATAATAATAATAATAATAATAATAATAATAATAATAATAATAATAATAATAATAATAATAATAATAATAATAATAATAATAATAATAATAAAACCAATTGCTATATTTAAAATAGAGCAATTTGGCTAACAAGCCTCCAGTGGCTGGATGGCCTCTTGCAGCCTGGCAGTTTTCAGTGACCTCCTGTGGCATTGCCTGTGGTGGAGCGGTAGTCTTCGGCAGTGGCTTGGCCTGCCGCGCTCCTGCTGCCTTCCATTTGCCTAGCAGCCTTCTTTACTCCCCCCCCCATGACCCAGCATGGGAGTGGCGGCAAGGCCCTTCGAGACCAACAAGGCAGCATACCCGCCTACATTCTGGAGGGTTTTGGGTAGCTGGGGGAGGCTTCAGGGATCCTAGTAGCTGCCATTTTTTTTTTTCCTCAGTGGGGGAATTCAGTAGAATTTTGAAGCTTGGCTCAATTTCTGCAGTGCACCCCCCACCTTGGTAGCTGGTGAATAGCCATTGGTATAGCTTCAGCCTGTTTTTACCGTACCTCCCCCTTTTCACTTGGACTCCTGTTGCCAGGGCTACAGCACCTAAGAAAGGTCAAGGTGCCTCAAAGGGGAAGCAGCCTGCTCTCAAGCAGCCAGGGCAGGGTTTCTCTAAGGGAAAGCAGCCTTTCCCTAAGTGGCCAGTAGATGGGGCTTCTCCGGTAGTGCCCCCGGAAGCCGATGCCAACAACCCTGTGAATAAGGCTATACTGGATAGGATGGCTGCCATTGAGCAGTGGTTGGGAGCACCTCCTTCTGCAGCGGGGGCGGGGGGGGGATAAACAGCCTAGTATGTCACCTACTGAGAGGTTTCAGGCTCAAGTTTTGGAGTGTCTCTCCATTATTGAAAGCAGGTACAGTGGCTCATCGGCCCAGACAGCGGTTCCAAGAGATGCTGATGAAGACCAAGGCAGTGAGCAACAAGGCATATAGACAGTGGAGGACTGACAGGTTGTGCCTTTTGAGGGTTCTTCATAGACCAGAGGTAAACCCAAGACACTACATACACCCATGCCTACTTTGCCCTGGGGTCCCATGAGCCAGACTGCTTCGTCAGGGTCCTCTGTTCAGGCAAGGGCATAGACTTTCCAATTTCCCGGGGAGGGGGGCTGGGGCTGGGCCCAAGGCGATAGAGACACACTTTCCCCCAAAATGTAAATTGGAGCTCAACAGAGCCTTTGCAGTGTGACTGTTGCTACATTGAAAGTAGGTGGAGACAGCCAGGGTTCAGGACTATATTTTCTTTTCCCACAGACAGCTCTAGTCTGTAGTTGGATGGGAGACCATAAAGGAAGCCCAGAGTTGGTATGCAGAGGCAAGCAATGGCAAACCACTTTTGAATGTCCCTTGCCTTGAAAACCCTACAGGGTTACCATACGTTTGCTATGGAGCTAGTTTTAATATTGTGAGCAGACCAACTTTTTAAAAAAATCTATAGAAACTATTCAAATAATCTCACTTGGAAGGAAGGAAGGAAGGAAGGAAGGAAGGAAGGAAGGAAGGAAGGAAGGAAGGAAGGAAGGAAGGAAGGAAGGAAGGAAGGAAGGAAGGAAGGAAGGAAGGAAGGAAGGAAGGAAGGAAGGAAGGAAGGAAGGAAGGAAGGAAGGAAGGAAGGAAGGAAGGAAGGAAGGAAGGAAGGAAGGAAGGAAGGAAGGAAGGAAGGAAGGAAAGAAGAAAGAAAGAAAGAAAGAAAGAAAGAAAGAAAGAAAGAAAGAAAGAAAGAAAGAAAGAAAGAAAGAAAGAAAGAAAGAAAGAAAGAAAGAAAGAAAGAAAGAAAGAGAAAGAAAAGACCAGACAAGGTTAAAGAGGGAAAATATGCAGTTTACTCCTAAGTGGTAATGGTCAATTTCAGCAGAAAATGGGGATCAGGCAGTTGTTCCAAACAATTCATAGAAAAGATGGAGTTAAAGGAATCATCTGGAAGCGGTGACAGAAGTGGCATTGTGTGTGTGAGCTGAAGGCATTTTGCACCAAAAGGGGGAAAAAAATGGACTGGGAAAGACAGAAAGATAGAGAAAGAGATAGGAAGAAAGCAAGCACAGTGTTTTGGGCCACTCACTGGGCTAAGAGGATACACACTGGGTCCTAGTCGGGCCTTAGTGAGAAGGCCGATGTCAAATGTTGTCAGAATCGGGCTCTGTTGAATGTGGTAGCGACACAGGTTTTCTGTGTCGTTTACATCCACTTCAAAGTCAGTCCTTTCCAGCCCTCTCTGCCATAAACCTCCAGGGATGGGAGGAGGAGGTATGAATGCATATGTGTGTATGTGTGAGGGGCAGATTCGTGACACCTTTCCCATGGGAATGACCCCCAAGATGTGTAATGGCCGGAAGCCTTTCATCTTTGGAGAAACATAGGTTACTGAAATATAAACCTTTTAGGGCAAAGTAGTATGGGGGGGGGAGTGAAAGAGGAGGAGTGAGTGAAGGGCCACTGCGAGACCATTGCATTGTGGGACAAGGCTCTGTCACCTATCCAATACCTAACCTTTGATCTGTTCTTTAGTCCAAATCTCTGTTTCTAATCAAGCTGTTATAAAAGATTATTTGGACTGAGAGTGGATTAACTCAAGGGTCTGACAAACGGTTGGGCCAAAGAGGCATGAGTTGGCCTGGGTGCATGACAATGTTGTTTGAGGAACACTGTTGTCCTCCTCCTCATGTGTTAACTAAATATCTGGCTGGTAATGACCTGGGTTTAGTTAAAAGTACGGGCCCTGGTCATCCAGGCTAAGTCTGACCATTAAGGGATGGTGGTGGCCAGGGGTGCAGATAATGTCATTTGCGATATTACCCCACAGGGTTTGGCGCAGCCTGGGGGACCCTAGGAGTTTGGACTGGGCACAGTGAAATGCCAACCGCCAGCTGCATAACGCCTTGGAAGGTGGCGTAGGCCTCTTCCTTCTGTACCCCAATATACAGGTCAAGTTGACGGACCTGTATAGGGAGGACAGGGTGCACGTTTCGAACAAGGGCAATGATATTTTCTTGGAAGACTTGCGGTGAGGGGTGTGGGTGGCTCTAGGCTGCTAGGTGGGAGCAAAGGCCTAAGCAGAGGCTTGGCCTTTGCTGTGGTGATGCAGTGCAGTTAGGAAGCAGAAATGGTGAGGACCTGGGGAATTCTTTCCAGTTGGAAGTAAGGGGTCCTCCAGGAATGGCTTTTGGGCCTTGTGGCTCAGGGCTGGGAATGGGGATCTTCCTTGGAGCACCTGGGCTCGGCTTATCTTGGCAGGCTGTGCAGCTTCTAGGATTGGCAGGCCAGGGGTTCTTCTAATATCTAGGCCACCGACTGAGAGCCACAAGGATGGCTTGAGGTCAGGGCGGCTGCCCCTCCCATGGAGGAATGGGAGGCGGTCAGGAGTTGACACCTGCCCTGTTCTTTCCGCACAGATGGGCATTCCCTTGCCACTTGTTCAGCTATAAATAGTTAATAAAGTGGCCCTTGTTAAATCCATATGTGGTGTCTTTCTCTTCATTCCAACCGTGTGGGCAATGTGTACATTTTACATGGAAAAAAAATCAGTGCAAGGAAACTACACAAAAATAAACATGTTCAATTTCACAAGGGGAAAAAAAATCAAAACAGCAAGGATGCAAAATCTGAAATCATCTTTAGTGGCTTGATCACCAGGCCCCACAGCTCTCCGACATTAGACAGTTAAGGAATGCTTCTGCTTCCCATTTCTGTGCCCGTCATCCTGATAAAATGATATTCCACCTCTAGGTAGAAGGTATGGAAATAGTTCATTTCTAGAAGGAACTCTGAACTGTTCTTCTGTATTGTTTGGTGTTATGCATTATTGCATTTTGATAAGATTTTATCATTTTATCTGTGAGAATTCGATATTGTCCAAAGTGTAACAAAGAACACAGATTGGGCTCCCTTAACAATAACTTCATGAGTGAAATGTAGTCTTGTGAATGAAGTGCGGCAAGTTCAGACGTGCTCCAATGACTTATGAAACTCATGGGTGAGATCATTGCCTTTCTATAATACCGAAGGTGATGCTGTTTTTGGGATTGACAGCTGCATAAGCAACTATTCTGTCCCCCTCTTCCAACTGAGTTGTATAGAAGAAGAAGCACATGTCCTTGTTCGCAGTACTCACAGACAGACAGACAGACATGGTTACATAGTTTAAGCCATGGACTTCATAATGAAAAGATTGTTATCTGGTACTAAATTCATGTTGGATGACAGGGCATTCCTACCTGTTATATTGCAGTAGACTAGAAGTGGTGAAAGTGAACCACTTGCATCAGTATCAATGTGGAAGAAACCAGACATCTTCCCTTGGTGCCTGTAGGCTTCACATGATCTCTCATATATAGCTGAAAGAAAAAGAAACAGGCATTTACAGTTAAGAATACAAACAGTAGAAGTTTGGGAATTAAGTACCATGTGATGGGTGCTCATCCCGTTGCATGAAGGAAGCATCGATGTGCGGAACTAGTAATCTACATTATCAAATAGCCACAATGACCTTAGCATACCCTTGCTGCCAACCAATGTTCCCTCTAAGCTGTGGAGTCTTGTGAGCAAAAATTCTACTTTTTGAGCTATTGGCATTAAAATTGTGAGCAAGCAATTTGGCTACTACATAAATTAGTTTGCTCTGGATCTGTCCTTCCTGAGATAAGAGAAAAATGTGTGAGCCAGAGGCTAAACAACTGCGATAGCTCACACTAACTCAGCTTCGAGGGAACACTGCTGCCAACACATTACTACATGTTAACTAGACAGGGTGTAGTAACTACATTGTTCTAAAAAAAACCCCCAAACCCCACCCACTGGCTTTCCACATCGATGTAGCTGCAACGCAATGATAATATAAACAACCAAACAACATTTGAAACCATTCATAGATAGTCCTGTTTAATGAGGAAAAAATCTCAAGAGTTGTTAATTGAAAATTGTTCATCAGTAATCTCTGGTGGGAACACCACCCTCACTATACACCCAGATAGGGATTACATACTTTTCTTTCATTATGTCATGATGCTATCACTGTATACCTGTGATTTTTTTTAAAAAAAATTAATGTGCCAAACCACAATGTTGGCTGGATTTGAAAGAGAGGTATTAGGAATAAAGCTATTAAGAAACAAATAAGGGCTATCGAGGAGATATAGAGTTCGTTTGATAATAGGGAAGATGGGGTTCAAATACTAAGTGAACTGTAAAGTCTTCAGATGGGTTTGGGGGAAATATTTTTGTTTTACCTATGTGAATGATAACGACCTTTTTCTTGCACTGCCGTGGGGATGAATGAAATGAGGATTGTAAGTACTTTCACATCCCAAGCAGGATGTAAAGGACTGAAAATAAGTTATTTTGCCTCAGTGAATTGATTGCATCAATTACACACCTCCCATTCCTCTTTGGGAAGATGCAATCAGCTACTAACATCATACATTAATTTGAGTTTATTAGCCATAGAAGTTTGCTGGCTCCCTCCATAAGGACCCCACCCCCTCCTCCAGCTGAGACCCCTTGGTTAGTGGGGTCCCCATCTTATTTTGGACTTAGTTGTTTCAATAGGCACTCCCTTTTACAGCCTGAGTGCCAAGGGGACCTGAAATTAGGGTTCTGCACCTGAGTTCTGCCATGACATTGGAAATTCCCAGGGACAGGAGATGAAAGGTGTGTTGGCATCACAAACTGATTAAGTACAATCTCCCCAAGCTCACAGTTCTCAATAACAGAATTCTTAATGACAAAAGAATTTTCAACACTGGAATATCCTGGCATACCCCAGAGTGTCTGCCCAGCCCAAGGAAGTTCCTATTACATTAACCAATGTCCAGTTCCTCTTTTTCCTCTTTTTCCTTTTTTTAACTCAATCAAGAGGGCATTGAGGTAATTAATTTCCAATCCATCCTGTGTCAGGCACTATCTCGACTCACCCATTTTTTTGTGACAGTGCAGATCTGGCTCACTTCAATCTAATCAAAGTATGTTAATCATGTTGCCTCACCCAGGCTCTTTGTACCCATGCAGATTTGGCTCACAATAACCTAATCAAGGTATTTCCCCCACTTTTTTCCCACCAAAGTTTGACAGCAGTTAACTTTAAACCAGCCAGTGAAATTCAAGCCTTATATCTTGGACCAATTATGTTCCTGGGAAAGTTGGTTCCCATGTCTAGCTATGGGACCCTTCCCCATCAAAAGACCATCCCAACTCAGTGGAAGGTTTCTCATAAACACACACAGACCCCAACAAAACAGAATACACACACTTTTGTATTCTACATAGGCAATTCAGAATGGAAGAGAATATTCCAGGGAAAATCGCTATCGGGACAAATTTGGAAATCGTACGGGTTATATGCATGATCATTTCAGAGGATGCAAAGAAAATGTAGATTGCAACATGAACTAAATACATGTTAACTATGTCTAAAATAAGCATGTAAATGCACAGTGTATGTGTGCTGGATGATTTGTTGTGGATCATAGGAAAGGTGCAGAATGCAAGATTTCACCCAGCAAAACTATGCAATGGATTGAGTGATAGTCATCCAGTTCTTACTGAGAGAGATATACACACATCAGGAATCATGTACAAATCACATTGTTTGTGCTTCAACCTTTTTTATGATTTTATGATTATGAGAAATATGTTAGCTACTGTATACAGAGATGTGATCAAAAAGAGATTTGATTTGTGTAGCAATTTCAGAGGAAGAATGACAAGATGTTTTTATACACTAATTTGCAGCTTTTACTCCAGTAACATGTTCTGGCAGAAGGCAAACCCCTTGAGGCCAGCTACGTTACTTTTCTTAACAGCTTTTCTCCTCCATAACTGAAATAGGTCTTTTCAAATCTGTGCCTTTTCATTTGTTTTTGTAGGCTGCTGTCAATCCCCCCCTCCCCATTTTCTTTGCAGTTTTTTTTATTGGTTTCTTTCTTTTATAGTATTTTAACACCTTTTTATACCATTTATACACAACTGAAGTAAAAATAGGTATCGACTTCTAATGTAAATGGCAGGGGCTTGTATCCCACCACTCCATTCAGCCCAGCTTGAATCCTTCTTCCAATCTAAGGAGTCTTCCTCAGACAGAAGCAGCTCTTCCATGAGAGGAAAAGCCATTTCCATTGGAGAAGAAGAAGAAGAAGAGAAGAGATTGGATTTATACCCCACCCTTCACTACCCAAGGGAGTCTCAGAGCGGCTTACAAACTCCTTTCCCTTCCCCTCCTCACAACAGACACCCTGTCAGGTAGGTGGGGCTGAGAGAGCTCTGACAGCAACTGCTGTTCTTCAAGAACAGCTGTGCCAGAGCTTGTGACTGACCCAAGGTCACATCAGCAGGTGCAAGTGGAAGAGTGGGGAATCAAACCCGGTTCTCCCAGATTAGAGTCTGCACACTTAACTACTACAACAAAAGACCTTTACACTGGAAAAAGGCAAATGCAGGATGAAACTGATTTAAAAATGCAAATGCAGATTCGACCTTTGTTGAGCAGGGTGGTAGGTTATAAGCCATTGCCAACTAAGTTAATCATTTTTGTAATGAATGGTCCTGTTTTGCTCTGACAAATGACCTAACAGGTTAATATATCAAAACTGGAGTTATGCTGAGGATGATTTA
Organism: Gekko gecko; assembly: GCA_029375565.1. Lineage (NCBI taxonomy): Eukaryota > Metazoa > Chordata > Lepidosauria > Squamata > Gekkonidae > Gekko > Gekko gecko. The sequence continues at coordinate 76,987,193 of JAPDNY010000003.1, read as the reverse complement.
ACAGACAGAACAAATATACTTGATTAGATGACTGGGCCAGATTGTTTATGCTTAGGAAAAATGGGAAATGTTCATGAATTCTGGGACTACTCTTAGCTCACTTCAGAAACTGGAGGCTTTATATTTTTAAAAATGGTTTCTCAGCACTCAGGATGATATTTGGTCATCAGTTCCCAGAACAGAACAGCAACATTCAAAAGTAAAACACATTTTTTTTTAATAGGTATAATGTAAAAACAGCATGTAACACATGAATGATGCCAGGATGCTGGAAAAGTAATAGAGCAGGAAAATCAGTCAAAATATAGGTGAGATGAAAACAACACATAACAGCTCTACAAGCAAGTACAATTACTTTAAATCAGTTCTCTTAAGTACTCTCTGTGTGTACACTGAAATAGCTATAGCAACAGCCTGAATCAAAGGATAAGTACAGATGGCATATTAGTAGGCTGGATCAACCACAGAGGCAAACTAGCCAGTTTCCTGGGCCATGAAAATTGCGTCAAGTCACAGCCAATTTATGGTAATCCCATAGGATTTTCCAGGCAAGACTTGTTCAGTGGTAGTTTGCCATTCCCTGCCTCTGTGTAGACACCCTAGACTTCCTTGGTAATCCCCCATTCAAATACTAACCAGGGCTGACCCTGGACATCATTGGAGCAGCGAGAAATATGCTTGCTGGAGCATATAGTGACTGTTTGGTGGACCGCTGTTTTAACTGTTTTATTGGTTATTTGAGTATTTATGTTTTTTGTACTTATTTATGGCATCTGCCTCTATGTTTTTATTGTTCAATGTATGGCTTTTTGCCTCTGTTCACCGCCCGAGCCCATGTTGCAAGGGCGGGATATAAATCCAACAAATCAATAAATAAGCTTCCAAGAACTGACGAGATCAGGTTGGAGACACTGTCATCAGCTATGTCAATTAGTTGGACAAAGCAATTTCCTGCACTTCTGGAGTAGGAACACTTAGGCAGCGTTAACAGCTTGTGTATTCAGTGGGACACACTCAACAGCCTTTTGATCTCTACTGGCTGCATAGATCACAGACAGAGTTGAAAAGGGAGACAGTGAAGAAATTCTAAATGAAAATGAGAGATTCTGTCCCAGTCAACTCTTGATCATTTAATATTCTTTTGTTATACTTTCCAGCATAAAACCAAACAGAAGGGATAGAGGAAGCAGCATTTAATTCAGGGTAGCCAAAAACCCAGGGACAGTCCTGTATGCAGCTATTCGTCAGAGACAAAACACTTTCATAGGAAAGAGTTCTGATCTATATTTGATGGGGAAAAAATCAATTTTAATCCATAATTTAGTAACTGAATAATGGGCAAAATATGTTAAGCACAACAGGGGGATATCAACAACTTCTCAGACATAATGGTATGCCCTGTCAGACTATGACAGCATTACTCTGGCAAGGCAAGCAGCCAGTCTGGTAGAAATGTTTTCTATCAGGGCATAACTGAATTACAGTTTAGCACAGAGACACATTTGGGAATAATTCTCGCTAACCATTTGAATATGCACATTCAAAGTTTCTGCAGACAGAATAGTGTCCCTATTCACAGCAGGGTCAAAATCTCCATCTGCACATCCCTATTGTGTTCAAGAGATACCCAAACACCACAGCAAAAGGTGCTAATTGTGAGTTTAATACCCAGATCAGAATGCCTCTGGAGGCCTACATCAGACTTATTCTAGTGCCATCTGTTGCCACGTTTCCAGAATCTGTTGCATGATTATATTACTCATGGCAGACACATTTCCATTCACTGTCCAAGGACTCACCCAAAAATACTTTATTTCCTGTTTTCTATGCACACAAAAAAGATGCAAGGTCATAAGGCAATACATTCAGATGACAAAATGAACACATGATAGTTAGTCCAGTGATACCGAAGTGTGGTCCCGACTTGAACAGCATCTATTACACAGGCTATGCAGGAGACATGAAATTTCATACAGGTCTTGCATTTATAAAATGTACAGTTTGGTTGGGAAACCCAGTGGAGAAGATGGACCTGGGCCTTTACTGGTATTATTCATGTTTTACACTTCCACCAAAAAAAAGTATATACATTTTTAGAAATGTGTTTCACTGCTGTCATAGATATTGAACCTGGCCTTAAAAGACAGAAAGTGCAATTCTAAGTATGGCTACATGAACAAATGAAGCTGCCTTATACTGAATCAGACCCTTGGTCCATCAAAGTCAGTATTGTTTACTCAGACCAGCAGCAGTTCTCCAGGGTCTCAGGACTGGGTCTTTCATATCACCTCCTACCTGATCCTTTTAACTGGAGATGCTGGGGATTGAACCTGGGAGCTTCTGCTTTCTAAGCAGATGCTCTGCCACTGAGCCACAGCTACCCAGTTTGGTGTTGTGGTTAAGTGCGCGGACTCTAATCTGGGAGAGCTGGGTTTGATTCCCCACTCCTCCACTTGCACCTGCTGATGTGACCTTGGGTCAGTCACAAGCTCTGGCATGGCTGTTCTCTCAAGGACAGTTTCTGTCAGAAGTTCTCTCAGCCCCACCTACCTCACAGGGTGTCTGTTGTGGGGAGGGGAAGGGAAAGGAGTTTGTAAGCCGCTCTGAGACGCCTTTGGGCAGTGAAGGGCAGGGTAAAAATCCAAACTCTTCTTCTTCTTCTACCCGGAAGTCCCATTTTTATTCATTAAGGGTTACTCCCAGAAAAGTGTTGTTAGGATTGCAGCCATAGAAGTGTGAGGAATGAACATTTAGTCAATAACCGGCAAACTAATGGAGCATAATGCTTATCGCTTCCCTTTTAGAATTTTCAAAAAAAAAAATTGAAAAAATATGTGATCAAAATAATTTTAAATTCCACCTGCACCTTGCCAAAACAACCCCCTTTCTGATGTTACAAGTCTGATGTTTACTTGGTTTCTTCACAACCACATGAAACAGACTTCAAGAGAACCTAAATATATCCTAGTTTAAATTTGCTTTTTGATGATGCCAGCTAGATATTACAGAGGCTGAGGAAAAGGAATGTCAGGAAAGAAACCTGCTTCCAAAAAGGAGATCGTTTTCATTTAGCATTATTATTTTACATGTTTCTATTTTAGATTTCTCTCATTATTACTTTCTATTAAATTCTATTTACGCCATCTCTCTTCATTACCCCAAGTTTAGGGAAGGTGATATTGTGATATTACATATCATAACACAAGTTTAAGAAAATCCTCCACAATTTCTGGTGATTTAAACAGGGAAAATATAATTATTTACTACCTAGGAATAAGGCTCATTGTGGAAATAAATGCAATGAGCTCTAGAAAGAGGCTCAAGGAGAGTGCCAAGGCCTTGGACACTCAGTGTCAATCTGCTGTGGCGACCTTCTCAAACCCCACCCTCTCCAGGCTCCACCCCTGAAATCCCCAGGAATTTCCAAACCTGGCGTTGGCAACCCCATCCCCTTCCCAGCTAACCATCAACCTACTATTATCTGCCCCTTTGACTGCAGCTGACTTCTGCCCTCCCTCCTGGAGATCAGTTGTAATTCTGAGTGATCTCCACCCCTCACCTGGAGATTGCAAACAATGGTTCCCTAGGAGAAAATGGCTGGTTGGGAGAGTGGAGTCTATGGCATTGTACCTGTCTGAGGCCCCACCCCTCCCCAAACCTAATCCTCTCCAGGCTCCACCCCTCAAACATCTAGGAATTTCCCAACCTGGAGTTGGCAATTCTATCTCCTTCCCAGCCAGGCATCAATGTACCATTATTTGCCCCTCTGATTTCAGCTTTCCATCTCCTCCCCCCTGCCTCCTGGAGATAAGTTGTAATTCTGAGTCTCTACCCCTCACCTCTACCCCTCTGATCTCTACCCCTCACCTGGAGATTGGCAACAGTGTTTCCCCAGGAGGAAATGGCTGGTTGGGAGGGTGGAGTCTATGGAATTGTACCTGGCTGAGGTCCCACCACTCCTCAAACCTCACCCTCTCCAGGTTCCATCCCTCAAATCTCCAGAAATTTCCTACCTGGAGTTAGCAACCCTATCTCCACCCCAGCCAATCATCAACCTACCTTTATTTCCCCCTCACTCTTCACCTTTCCATCTCCCCCCACACCTGCAGCCTCTACCCAAGAGGAAAAGTAGTCTTTCTCTGCAATGGGGACCAAAGCAGCTTACATCATTCTCCTCTCCCCCTTTTGACTTGCACAACAACCCTGTGAGATAGGTTAGGCTGAAAGTCTGTGACTGGTCCAAAATCACCCACTCAGCTTCTACAGCAAGAACCTGGATCCAGCAGACCCTGCTCTGAAGCACTGACTGTGACACCTAGGGTAGCCAACCTCCAGGTGGAGCCTGAAGATCACCAGGTATCACAACTGAACTCCAGACAACAGATCTCCCCCACACACAGAGGAAATAACTGCTTTGGAAGGTGGCTCTGCCTCAGCCTCTCTCTCTTGCCCAAGAGAGCAGGGAAACTTTCATTCATTCCCCAGTCCAGCTGACTGTGGAGTGGCTGAAACTCTGCTGCCTCCCTGGGTTCCCCCATGTCTCTGGCTTGTGGCCTGGACAGCCTCATCAGCAAAGGCAGCAGGAGTGTCTCCTAATCTCCTGTAGGATGAAGACTGCCTCCTCCCGGGATGGGCTGGAGTCTATATTGATGGTACCCAGCCCCTTGGGACAGTCCCTTTTTTCCCACACTTTTTGGCCTTGGGGCAGCTGGGAACTGTAGGCGAGCAGATGAGGAAGCCCCATTCAATCCAGTGAGTGATACCCCTGCAGGCCCCTCTCTGGAACTACAGCTCAATTAAACCTTATGGGGGGACATTTTAAACAAACAACCACAGACAGCAGCCATCTTACAAACCCAGGTAACTCCCATTTTGTTACACCTACCAACAGCCACTGAGGGAAGAGTTAGTCCCACATGGGAGGCAAGCAGGAGAAGCATGTTCATCAAGAGGGAAAGCCATTTGCCAGTAATTCTGACAGGGCACAGTGGCTGAAGGGGAATTGGGCGGGGAGGAGGAGCAGACCCAGCACCCAGCCAATGGCACACGAGTACTCTTGAGTGGTGGCTGATGGGCCTGTGGCTGAGGGATTGCATTGCACAGCCAATGGGAGAGCTGCAAAGTGCTACTCCAAAACAGTATATATAAGGATAGATTTTAAAAAGCATAATATAGAGCCGAGACTAGGGATGGGGACAGACAGGACCACAGACCTAATTTTTCCACAGATCAAGGGCTGGTTTGTGGTCCATTTGCCCAGTCTGTGTTTTAGCATTTTCACCGGACTGCCCATGGACCGTGTCTGTGTTTTAGGTGATCCGTTTGGTCCGTTTGAGCAGTCTGTGGGCCGGATGACCTGGCACTGAGGAATTAATTGTCAAGGCGACCACGGGGGATGTTCTTCTACAGCCCTTCTGCAGCCCTGGAAATGCCAATACTAGCTCTCCAAAGCTTGACAGGCAGCTTTGGCTGCCAATAAGAGAGCTCCCATTCTGGTCTATGGGTGCAGATTCCATATATACCCTCAGCATGAAGCAGCTGGTTTCACTTTGCTGGTTTGAGTATAAGCAGTTTAAAGCAGTGAATGTTTTGAGATTAGGTTTGTGTTTACAGAGTGTGGGTGAAAATCCTTTCTCAGGAGACTCTGGATGTCATAGAATCTGTCTTTTGTGAGAAAGCAGGTAAATATAGTGAATGCTTCAGGGAGAGACTACGGCTGCCTGAGAGCCCAGTTTCTGAGGGAAACTGGCTAATGATCTGTGGTATCTGTGACGAGCTCATATTTACACCATGAGGAACCTGAGGTTGAGGGAAGGCCAGTATTAATCTCAAGAATAAAAGTGTGGCTGTTAACTATTCTGTGCATCCAAGTGCTGAAAACTAAAACAGCTCAAACAGCCCAGAAAAAGCTTTCCTGGAAGTCCTTATTTATCTTATCCCAGGCAATGAATAAAAGTTATTTTCTTTAAACCTATTTCCCTGTTGCCTTATAGAAGGCTACTTTGGTTCAGGCTGTCAGCTCTACCCCAGCCTTCTACTCTTGTAAAACTACACAGCATGCTACATTATTCTAAACAGGATTTTAACCCTACCCTTCAAAGGGGTAAGGTTGCCAACAGGCCTGGAGGGGAAAAAAATCTTTCTTTCTTTCTTTCTTTCTTTCTTTCTTTCTTTCTTTCTTTCTTTCTTTCTTTCTTTCTTTTCTTTTCTTTTCTTTCTCTTTTCTTTTCTTTCTCTTCTCTCTCTCTCTCTCTCTCTCTCTCTCTCTCTCTCTCTTTCAATACTTTATTGGAGTTTTATAGCAAATAATCCACAAGTTTTACAGAAATAAAGAATAGAAAACCTTGAACCTTCATATTAGATATTATTATAAAAGCATAATAACAAAGCCAATACAATACTTAGAATCACGTCCAAAAGTTCTAACTTTTACAAAAACCTGTGCAATATTTTAACAAAATACAAAGTTGAGTGTCACTCTACAGTGAGTTAATCTACCTAAACCATAATTTAGAATATGTAATTTATAATTTTCATAACCATTTATGAAGTTGAGACCATTCAGATGGGATAAATTGTTGTTGGGACAAAAAGTCCATAACTGGGTACCATCTTGCAATAAATGTGGAGTGTAATGACGAGTGAGCATTAGAACCTATTTGAACGGAGACAGAGTCCATAAGATAATGAGACCACAATTTCCTATACCATACCTCAATACTTGGTGATTTTGCATCCTTCCAGTATGATGCTATAGCAGTCTTCAGCGGTCTTTTCATAGAAAAAGAGCTGCAGGAGCTCATTAGCATATGGTATGCTAATGAGCTACTAGGCTATAAGCATATGCCATGCCCCTTGACATCACCAGAAGTGATGTCAGAAGGAGAAGCAAAAGGGGGGGGAGGCATCTTCGAAAGTCTCCCCTTCCCTTCCCTTCCCCAGCTGGTCTGGGTGGGGGAGTGAAGAGAGTTAAGCCACAGAAGGAGGAAAGAGGGAAGGAAAGAGAGAGAGTGGGCCACAGAAGGAGGAAACACGGAAGGAAAGAGAGAGAGAAGAGAGAAGGAAAGAAGGAAGGAAAGAGGGAAAGAAAGAGAAGGAAAGAAGGAGGGAAAGAAAGAGAGAGAAGGGAAGAAGGAAGGAAACAGGGAAAGGAGGAAAAAGGAGAAGAGAAGAAGGCGGGAAAGAGGAAAAGAAGAGAAGGAAAGGAGGGAATGAAAGAAATGCGACGGCAATTCGGCCCCATTATATCCTATGGGCCATTGAAGTCAATGGCGAAAACATAGGGTATATTCTGGGGGCTGGAGGGGAGGGGTTTGAGGGAGAGGCTCCAAACTCACAGAGTAGCTGTTGGAGCCTCTCCCCAAGATACCCACCAAGTTTCAAGAACATTGGATCAGGGGATCCAATTTTATGGGCCTCCAAACAGGTTGCCCCCATTCCCTCCATTGTTCTCTATGGTGGAGAAAAACATTACTTTTTCCCATTGTGCTGTTAGTAGCTCTTGGGGGGAGGTGGTTTGAGGGAGAGGCTCCAAATTTTCAGGGTAGCTCCAGGAGCCTCTCCCCACATACACCCCCACATCTCAAAGTAATTGGACCAATGGGCCTAATTCTATGGGCTCCCAAATAGGTTACCCCCATTACCTCCATTGTTTCCAATGGGGAAACCCAGCCAGCAGCATTTAAGGCAGGCAAGCAGGCAGCCACCCAGCAGTCAGACTCTCCCAGAGAATCTCAGGGAAAGTGAACTGTCTTGGGAGGTGCTTGTTTGCCATGAGAACAAGTGGCACACTCCAGAACAAGTGGCACTGTGGCAGTATCTTGGGAAGAGGCTCCAACAGCCGCCCGGTGAGTTTGGAGCCTCTCCCTCAAACCCCTTCCTCTCCAACCCCCAGAATATACCCTATATTTTCACCATTGACTTCAATGGCCCATAGGATAGAATGAGGCTGAAATTGACATTTGGCCGGCCGAAAGACTCCCGAATTGGCTTGTACGGCTGAAACTGACATGCAGGAGCCTTTCTGCCCTCTGAAGCTGCCGGAACTGTGCTCTGGTGCGCCACCCCCCAAAAAAAGACCCCTGGCAGTCTTGGCAGCATCCAATATGACTTCAATAGTGGATCTATGTGGATGGGAAGATAAGCCTTTGGGCCAAGAGTTCAAAAATAGTGTTTCAGGTGTAAGAGGGATCGATATTGAAGTGACTTTTTAAATTACTGAGATTACCTCCATCCAAAAATGTTTAATTTTCTCGCACTGCCACCAACAATGAGCAAAATTTCCAATTTGATGGCACCCTTTCCAACAATAAGGTGAGTTTGCCGAGGAAATATGGGAAAGCCTCTTTGGTGTGGTATACCATTTCATCATGATTTTCAGATTCTGTAAGTGTATTGACAATGTCTTAGAATTATTTACCTTGGAGGACCAAATATTGTTCCAAAATTCATCTGTAAGAGAGGCGTCTCAATCTCCCTGCCAAGAAGATTGGTAGGGTAGCAATTTGTTGCACGTAGGCATGATTAGAAGTGAGTATAGAGCAGATATTAGGCCAGCATTCTTACATGTAAAAGAGGGTATTATATGTTCCAAGTCTGTTTGGGTTGTAGTTAGAATTTTAGTAACATCAATTTGGTGATACATGTGACTCAATTGCAAATAAAAGAACCAGGGAATAGGACGTCCTAATTTTTTGTCCAATTCATTTTTACTCAATATACCTGTACAGGTTTTGAGCCCTCTCACCCCCTAGTCCAGGGGATAAGAGAGGCGTAATTCCTGATACTCTGCCAGCATGTGTAGGAGCTTACTTCTCTCCCACTTTCCTCCAGGAATGAAAGACACCAAAACCCCACATGCTTCAGGAACACTTAAATCAATATTCTGCCACCAGGACCTATTTAAGGACATTCCCAACTCAGACAGGAGCATAGGTCCCACCTCCTGCCAGGTTTCTGGGAATTAACAACCTATCAGCTCTGGGCCAGAGCTGCAAATGATTAAGTAACCCACAGTGGTAGTCTTCAGCTGATTGGCCCCAGGCAACGGAATTTAGCCTTAGAGATCCAGTTGCAATACAGAGCTCAAACTCAGATAAGATTAATCTATATAAGATCTTTATTTAGCAAAGCAGGCATACAATCAGACTTGCAAAGGTAGGAAAACAAATACATCTATAGCTTGTCCAGCTCTGACTACACATAGAGATATTTCATAGTTACCAGTTATTCAGAGTCCATTGTCCAGGTAGTACAAAGTCCATTTGCCAGGGAATCTTAAGGATGTGCCACATGCTTGCAGTGAGCAGTTAAGGCCAGCTTGCTGCCCACCGGTAAAATTCCATGTTGCAGGTTTGTAATCCAGACAGAGACTAACTCCTAGAAGAACTCTGTCTCAGTTTCCATAAGGTGATCATAACCCCCTCCTTCTCCCATCACAATTGAATATGGCCATTTATCCAATCGCAAGGGGATTAAGAGGTATGTCCAAGCAGACATTGCTGATGCTATGAAAGGCACGTCTGCTGAGCTTTGAAGTGTAAATATCTTGGTTCTAGCTCTTCCCATGTGTGAGAAAGCACCTGAATGTCTCCTTGCTCTAGCAAAAGGTGTCAATATGAGTATGAAGCTTGGCCATCTGTGCAGGTCATCTGCTCAGGTGACAGAAGTCACATGGACATGTTAGCAGTCAGACCATTTGGGGCCTAGTATGAATGAAACAGGAAAATCCTTTCCTATACAATACCTTGTTTCATGCTTATATCCAAAAGATATGATAATTTCCTTTCTCTCCAAAATTTAACCATACTGACATAATTTTCAGGTAAAAACCACTTTTGGTTGAAAAAAATGGAGTACTTAGATATTTTAGAGAGGAATTTGTTGGCATTTCTTTTCAAACATTGAAGCGATGAGGAAAGTAAGCCCATGGAGGTACAAATTCTGTTTGCTGTCATAGTCTGGGCCCAAATTAAATCATCCAATGATATGGAGTGCAATGCATCATTGCATACATCTACCCATAAAGGCTTATCAGGAGTTCTCAGCATCTTGATCACATTGGCCATCAGTATGGCTCTGTAGTATATCTTTAAATCAGGAAAGGCAAAACTTCCCCTGACTGTGGGTCTCCTTAAGACATTAAAACTTATTCTAGGACATTTCCCTTCCCATAAGAAATTAAGTAAGGTTTTTTGCCACCTATTTAGTATTGTGTTCGGTATATGTATAGGAATTGTCTGGAACAGAAATATGAATTTTGGCAATATAAATGATTTAATTAAGTTAAATTGTTCCATCCAATTTAAATTTATCTTCTCCCAATTGGAAAGAATCTTTATTAGATCATTGTGCATGTTGTGGTAGTTCACTTTTAGCAAGTCATTATGAACAAGAGGGATCTTAATCCCAAATAAGTTAGATATGATAAAACCCATTGAAATTTGTAGGACTTTTTAATGGATGCAGGTAAATTTGTCATCTTTCACAAAAAAAACCCAACAACAACCAAAGTAGACTGCAAGAGGTTCCGCCCCCCCCCCCCAAGTGCTGGATTGTTTTCTAAGGTTCAATGCAGGGCAATGGTCTACCAATATAGTGGAAAGGGGCAGGTAGACCTGTTCTCCAGAAGCCTAGTCTTTCCTCATAGAAGACAATATTTTCTGTAATGAAATCTGACTTTATTGTTTTCTCTTATAATGTTTAAATTATTGTTAAAATATAGTTTAAATATGATTTAAAATAATTCATTCTGAGATTTTTACAAGGTTATCAAAAGAATCTTCTAAGAAATTAATTTATGTGATAGTCAAATGTAGACTTGATCACAACTTTAATGCTACTAGCTTTTTTCACTCATGAGGTAGAATTTTTGCTCACAACACCGTGGAGCTTAGAGGGAACATTGCTGAGAATTACAACTGCCAAGGTGCAATGCATCAAAAGTGGGGCTGTAGGAATGGAGGAGCCAGTGGGATGGGCCAATAGGATGCCAAGGCAGCTTTCCAAGCGGCTAATGGGAGAGTGAGTTGTTGCGAGCAAGGCTTAGCTTTTGTATATTATAGATATTTTATTCCTTAATTGCCTTTAATTGCTTTTATTCTACCTTAGGACACTTCTGTCACTTTCTTTATTGTTTTTACTCCTATTCTTTTAGTGAATTTTAACTTTAATTTTGTTTTATTGCATTGTTATTTTTAAACTGGATGTCAAGTGCCTTAAGAAACTATCCAAAGATAAAAATATTTATTTATTTATCACATTTATATCCTGCCCATCCCATAAATGGGCTCAGGGCAGGTCACAACATTTTGATAAATACAATAAAATTTAAAACACATTAAAACATACAAAATCAATAGTCATGCTTGCTGTAGGGAGAATCCGGCCCATTGATGTAACTAGGTATGGCCGGTTATCAGTAGGTGGAAGACCGCAACCTGGGGCGGGGGCATATATGGGCACCCACTGCCTCAGCCAAAGGCCTGGTGGAACAGCTCCATCTTGCAGGCCCTGCAGAATTGAATGAGATCCCGCAGGGCCCTGATCTCAATAGGGAGCATGTTCCACCAGGTGGGGGCCAGGGCAGAAAAGGCCCTGGCCCTGGTCGAGGCTAGGTGGATGTCCTTTGGGCCAGGGATCACCAGGAGATGTTGACTCTCAGAGTGTAACACTCCCTGAAGCATATATAGAAAGAGGCAATCCCTTAGGTATGTTGGTCCCAGGCTGTATAAGGCTTTGAAGGTAATTACCAACCAAAATATAAATAATGAAGGGCTTTATTCAATATTAGTATTGAATTTTTTGTATTCTAGCTGCTCTTACATGACTTCCTCTTTCAGGCCCCTGGCCAAAATTTATCTTCCAAATTCTTGGGAATTTAGAGGAAATGGTAATTGAAAATTTGGCATCCTCATTAATTAGCAAGTGCTTCATAATGGAAGCTGGCTCCAGAAATCAAAACTGAGCATTGAGCAGCATCGAAGGGGTTTATTAGAACATTTCCTAGATCCCCCTTCTCCCAGTTGTCTACTAAATCATTGCTCTGATGTTACCGAAGAACTATTATCCATCTGACCTGACAAGGATTGTCAAGCATCCTTGGAATAATTGGTGTGGGATGGAACACTATTTTCAGTAACAACAAATAAAGCACTAAGCAGTGGAAAGAAGGCTTCTCCCCTCCTCTCGTTACTCCAACAACAGAAACATTAAGAGGCAGACGGTGACTAACAGAAGTGACTGTCATGCTCCCCTCTTAATACAATCATCACGTTAAGTGCCAAAACAAATTAAATCCATGCCATTGAAAAACTGACTTTGACAGGCCCCACAGTTGATAGACTAATAAAGTCCCTGCTGTGATGTTCCAGGATGACAGATGGCTCATTTCCCCTTTTTAAAAATACATATTTACTGATATGGTACCAACCCCCCCCTTTTAATGCAAATATAGCTTTAAAAATAATGATTTAAAAAAAGAGAGGTAGAATGTTTATGAAGGGTTATTTCTATAGTAACATAGTTTTGTTCTTCAAGAGTGCATTTAGAACAATATTGTGAACTCTGGTAGAGAAGGAAAAGGGCTGTCTGCTCTGGAGCTTGCTTTCCTGTCTTTTCCTTCCTTTTCTCCAGTTATCATATACCTTTGATTGAAGAATGGTACACTCCTTCTGTCTGGGATGGTCATCCTCTTCGACCGAGCACGCAGCTTCGGGAGGGATGCATATGGAGCTGTAAGGGAGGTAGGGGACACCCACTTAGCCAGCCAGATCAGCCGAATCAACCCTGGCAACCGATGAGGTGACAGATGTCGCAGCCAGATCACCCTCACATCCTCCTTCCTTTTCTCCTTTACAGGAAAGCTACACAGTCAGGCATCTTGATAGCAAAAAGTTTAGTCCTTTCCCTCTTATGTATCTCACAGATCTCACAAAGAAGGGTAAGCAAGTGCAACAAGAAAAAGGCCTAGATACAGGGAAGTGTTCTTCAGGATCTCATATCGATATATGAAAGAAGAATAACACTACAATTCTAAGGAATTTAGATCTGTTTAGGATGGCACTATTAATCTGTGAGATCACAAAGCTTATATTAATGAGTGCTATTTCTTAGAATATGCAAGGTCTGTAGTGCAGTATTATGAAGATCTGAAGATCATCCTATAGGGGGACTGAAGGAGGGCAGGAAGTGCTGCATCAGTGCTTCATTCTTGTGGCCCTTTCTTACACACCCAGGGAAATGCTATTCACCACTTTGGAGCCAGGCAGCAATTTTTCTCCAGGGCAGTTTGGCAAGGGATCCTGGAGAATTTTTGCCATCTTCTGGGCATGGAGCAGGGGTCACTGGGGATTTGAGAGGGTATTTGTGAATTTATTTCATTGTGCAGGGGGTTGGACTAGATGACCCTGAAGGTCCCTTCCAGCTGTATGATTCTATGATTCTATAACTTGTAGTTAGCATAGCTAGACTAGGGACATCCCACCTTTCAAATGATGTCTTTGCTGTCTCCTGATTGGCTCTTCTGGAGACTTCCTGCTCTTGTAGAGCTTCCTGTTGCTCATTGTTCCTTTTACAGCAGTTAAGACTAGTTAAAGGTTCTCCCTCTTCTACATACTATAACAGTTTGTTCTCCTTTAATAAAACTACTCCCCCGCCTAAACAGTCAGTGCTCCACTTCCTTGCATATTTAAATTCTGCCAACAAGGTTATGGGCCCAGTGTGTGCACTACTGTAAAAGAGATAGCTTAGATAGATTTACAGGCAAAAAGAAACTGTAAAATGGCTGCTTCCTGCACAGCTCAGCTCAGCTACCTACTGGATAGGCTGATAGACATGAATTATCTCATTTGGAAGGAGAGAATATAGAGCCATTTATTTGAGATGGGACACTGGTACATTATTACAAACCCCTGGCAAGAAGAAAAGAACACAGCGAAGCAGAAATCCTGGGACCAAGGACACTGGAAAAGCAAGAGATACTCTGATATGGGCTTTGCCAGATAGAGACATTCTGAGAGTTATTCAGATGCAGGCAGCAAAGGCAGTCTGGAATGAATCTGAAAGGCTGTATGTTAATTTTTCTCTAATCAGCCAATGGTATATTTAAAAGAAACTGTTTAGCATAGGAATGCCTGAGAAGGGCAATTTGAGAGAGCACCTAGATCAAATACTTGCTCTGAGTCGGGAGCTAAGGAGTGCTGGCAAGGAAATTACAGAACAGGACTTGGTTGTTCTGATTCTAGTTAGTCTGCCCGGGACTTATGAAAACATTGTATGCCAGATAGGATCAAAAGGAGACCCCCCCCAAACATTATTAATGAACTGGAGCAGGCATTTAAACACAAACAGTCTGAGGACCTAACAGAAAAGCTAACACAATCCTGACCAAATGGCTTTATACATAAATAACAAAAGTAAAGTAATTTGTTACTCCTGTGGAAAACAAAGGCATGTTAAAAAGGACTGTGATGCTTTCAAATTAAAAGGTGCCCCTCCAAAATGAATGCGAAGGGAGAATTTGAAAAAGCCTCCCCTAATAAAATGTTTCATATTAACTAAAGGTGCAACCAAAAGTCATACTTGGTTTTTAGACAGTGGATGCTCAGTATATATGAGTGGGCACAGAGAATTCTCTGAAACACTAAATGAAGAGAGAAAAGAAACACTGAGTGTGGCTGATGGAAGGTCTGTTGTAGCAGAAGATGTAGAATCGGAAACTCTAGAATGCAAGCTCCCAAATGGACAGATCAGAGAAATCCTTGTTGAGAATTGTTTATATGTACCATGAATGGTGAATAATTTAATTTCAGTGAGACTGCTTGCAAAATGAGTCCACTGCTCTTAACCACTATACCACATTGGCTTTTTTAGATTTTGCATGCCCTTTGTTAGATTTTGGTTCTCAAGTTGGGCAATAGCATTATTGTCTCTGTGCCCTAATCTCCAATGTCATAACCAGGAGCATCTCTTATGATTGCAGCTTTTGGTCAAGTTTGCACTTTGTGTGTATGTCTCTAAAGCATACAAATCTTCATGCACTCTACCTGTTGCAATCAGCTCTCCATTCTGTTTACTCCCCAAATAAGGTCACCATTCCTGGTTTTGCAAGCACTCAGTGAAATTAAATTATTTAAACCCCCAACTCCTCCACATGAAGTCAGCTGGGTAACCTCAGGTCAATCCACAGCTCTCTCAGAGCTCTTTCAGCCCCACCTACCTCACAGGGTGTCTGTTGTGGGGAAAGGATGGGAAGGCAATTATAAGCCTGTCTGAGACTCCTTCAGGTAGTGGAGATCTAGGTATAAAAACCAACCCCTCCTCCTCCTTCTATGCACACCTCCTCCTTCTATGCACAATTCAAAAGAATTGCACATATTGCATTCAAGCAAAAGGGACAAGACCAAGTTTTAGTAAACATCATGAACCAAGCCAAACAAAGTGCCCTCTAGAGCTCATTAACAGCAATGTTTATGGTCCAATGAGAACAGCAACCCCTAGTGGAAACAAGTACATCTTAACTGTTATTGGCGATTTCTCCAAATATACCTACTTGATCAGGGAGAAGAATGTATTTGAGAAACTGAAAACATATGTTGCAATGGTTAACAACAGGTTCCAGAGGAAACCACTGGCAATCCAAACTGAAAATGGAGGAGAGTACATTGGACATGACATAAAAAGGTACTTGACTGAACAAGGTACAGATCATCAACTCACTATTCCATATTCTCCAGAACAAAATAGTGTAGCTGAAAGAAAGAACTGATCTTTGACAGAAATGTGTGCATGCATGTTGCTGGAGGCTGATCTACCAGAGATGTACTGGGGTGAAACCATTAGCACAACCACTTATCTACAAAACTGGCTACCCGCAAAAGGGGCCAAAAGCACGCCATATGAACTATGGTATGGACAAAAACCCAGCATGAAACATCTAAAGTTATTTGTGTCAAAGGCCTTTGCCTAAATACCCAAAGAGAAGCAGTTCAAGTTGGACCTAAGGACTGAGCAAGATATCTTTGTTGGATATGCCTTGGGATGTAAGGAATATAGAATTTTTGATCCAAAGACACAGACCATAAAAATTTGCAATGTAGTCTTCATAGATGAAAAAGAAAAATCAAAACAGCAGAAAATGTAGACATTGTTGAATCTATACTGTCGGAACAAAATAAAGTACAAGAGCCAGAAGAAGTGCTTCTAAGCACTATGGATTGCGGAGATGACACACCAGGAGAACCTCAGAAGGGGAGGACAACAGATCAGATGATCAACTAGAACCAACAAAGGTGTACCACTGAGGACACTCTCCTTCAGGACCAAAAGATTGAGACTAAACCCTTTACATGGGAAGATATAAACAAAAGGCACTCTGACCAAGTATAACAATGGAGGAAAAACAGCAGAGGGAGAGATTAAATTTCCAGTCAAGGAACAAAAAGGGATATTTGCAGAATCACGTCTGGAAAGGAAGATTAAACATAAGTGGATTTTCTAAAAGAAGGAAATATTGAACTAAAATATTGTTCCACTGAGAAAATGATTGCAGATGTCCTTACCAAACCAATTCCTCATGATAAATTTGAGATTTTATGAAGAAGAATGAATCTTGTGGATTAGCACAATACACTTTGAGAAGGGATGTTGGAATATGCAAGGTCTATAGCGCAGCCTTATGAAGAAGATCTGAAGATCGTCCTACAGGAGGACAGCTGAAGGACTGGTAGTTAGCATAGCTAGATCAGGAACATCCCACTTTTTCAAATGATGTCCTTGTGTCAGGTACCCTGCCATTGTAAATTAGAAGAATGCATTTATTCAACTGTTGGAATGAGGGAGGGTTTGGAGCCTCTAGTCTCTCACTGATTTAGTAGTGTCTGTTTTGTATCTTATCAACTTTGCCTGACCTTGGGTCTCATGTCGCTGCCATCCTGGCACTGGGAATTTACTAGTCTGGGTTATTTTCTTAAACTTTCACTTTGGAGTTTTCGCGTGCGCGCAAGGTAGCTATTGGCTTAGGGGGTGGGGGGGGCATTTGAATGGGCTATAATTTAAGACGGCTTGCTAGTTCAAAGTATCACTGACAAAGAGCATGTACTGCACCTTCAGCATTGTCTTGCAATAAACACTATCTTCTGAAGAAGCCTGGTGTTTGACTGACTATCTGAGGGAACTGACACCTTGCTGTCTCCTGATTGGCTTTTCTGGAGACTTCCTGCTCCTGTAGAGCTTCCTGTTGCTCTTTGTTCCTTTTACAGCAGTTAGGCTAGTTAGTTTAAGGTTATCTCTCTTCTATGTTCTAAAACAGTTTGTTCTTCTTTAAACTTGCCAGTACTCCACTTCCTTGCATATTTAAACTCTGTCAACACTATTAAGATCACATTTTTGCCTTTAACACCTTAAAAAAACACTCCTAGAATTCTGAACTTGGGATTCAAAATTTTCACACAGTTTCTGGATCTGCAACACGCTAGGAACAGAGTTCTGTTGCCATCCCCCTCCCCCCCCCAAAAAAAAAAGAGAAATGGAGGGAAAGAATTGTCATAATATTTGAAGATACTGTCTTCGTTTTCATTGACATCTGAAAAGTTCATAAGGACCGAAGTGCATATTACTGTTTGATAACAGATATCCTGCTGGAACATGACAATTGTTTCAAACAATATATCATGTGATAATAATCTGGGAAGCAAATATGACTGATTTTATATGGGAGCATATTACTGATTGGATTAATTAATGCATGGAGGGTGACTAAGTAGTACAGCATCTGCTTGCATACGGAAGGCTCGTGTTCCAACCCCAGCACCTACACCTCCACTTAAAAGGATCGGGCAGAAGATTATGTGAAAGACTTGGGACCCTGGGGAGCTGGTACCAGTCCAAGTAGACAGAACTAGCCTTGACGGACCAATAGTCTGACTCAGTATAAGGCAGGAGCATGTATTCATGAGACACAGGGAGACAAAGAATGAGATAAACTACCCAGGAATTAAAATAATACTTATTTGTAGCTTTCCCAACACAGAAAGTGTTTACTTCGTTTCCACAGTTCTCCTAGCATTACCATTTCCCAGGTGAGGGTGGGGATCCCCTAATTTTGTGAGCTCCTGAATGTCACTGGCCAGCTGGCCAGCAAGGGAAGCCTCACCCCCCAAATTACCACAGGCGGCCACCCCTCTCTCACCCCTCCCACAAGATTTTTTGGGGGTATTTTTTTTGGTATTTTTTTAATATGTGCTTCGAATGTGTGTGTACCTGGAAGTCATGGTGACCTCTGGTGACTGACCCCTATTGGGGCCTGGAGGATATTCAGAGAGGAACCGATTTCATCCAATTCCCCCTCCTCATTGCAGCCCTGCATACTATGGTACATTTTGTTCATAATGATATCCCAAACATTGGACAAGAATGAAGGATATGCTATTCTTAAATAAAATACAATTGTGGCTGGTCCTTGAAAAACATTTTGATTGTAATGATCAGCACATTGACAGATGTAGCCAGGGTATGCTGATGGAATGTATAAACAACTCCCATCAGGATAATTAGATTTGTGTTGCATGGAAACAATTAAAATAGCCCAAGGAAAAAAATCGCAGCTGAAAAATGTATTTTGGGGGATGAAATAAGAGCCCAATTTGAATGAATCATATGTAAGTGTAATATTTAAAAAAACTGAAAAGCAGAAAGTTCAGAATATTGTATCATTTAAGCATTTCATTCCAGTGTGAAATCAAAATGAATGATGACACGTTGACATTTCCCGTGAGGTAAGTTTCCATTTATGAAATGACTGTAATATTCTGCATGTGCTATAATGAAAACACCATTGATTGATTGTTTGTTTGGTTGATTTATTGATTTCAAAGACCATCCCTCTGGCAGCAAGCACAAGGATAAATATTGTGGATTGAAGTAAATTTTGCTATGTACCTCATCAGGGGTCTTTTCGTAGAAAAAGAGCTGCAAGAGCTCATTAGCATATGGTATGCTAATGAGCTACTAGGCTATTAGCATATGCCACACCCCCTGACATCACCGGAAGTGATGTCAGAAGGGGAAGCAAAAGGGGGGGAGGCAACTTCAAAAGCCTCCCCTTCCCTTCCCCAGCTGGCCTGGATGGGGGAGCTAAGAGAGAAGGGGTTTAAAGTTTAAACTCCTTCTCATGAGAGCTGGGCCACAGAAGGAGGAAAGAGGGAAGGAAAGAGAGAGAGTAGAGAGAAGGAAAGAAGGAAGAAAAGAGGGAAAGAAAGAGAGGGAAGGAGGAGGGAAACAGGGAAAGGAGGAAAAAGAGAAGAGAAGAAGGTGGGAAAGAAAGAGAGAAGAGAAGAAGGAGGGAAAGAGGAAAAAGAGAGAAGGAAAGGAGAGAATGAAAGAAATCTGGCAGCAATTTGGCCCCATTATATCCTATGGGCCATTGAAGTCAATGGTGAAAACATAGGGTATATTCTGGGGGCTGGAGGGAGGGGGTTTAAGGGAAAGGTTCCAAACTCACAGGGTAGCTGTTGGAGCCTCTCCCCAAGATACCCACCTTGTTTCAAGAACATTGGATCAGGGGGTTCAATTCTATGGGCCCCCAAACAGGTTGCCCCTATTCCCTCCATTGTTCTCTATGGTGGGAAAAAAGTTACCCCCTGATCCAATATTCTTGAAACATGGTGGGTATCTCGGGGAGAGGCTCCAACAGCTGCCCTGTGAGTTTGGAGCCTCTCCCTCAAACCCCTCCCCTCCAGCCCCCAGAATATATCCTATGTTTTCACCATTGACTTCAATGGCCCATAGGGGATAATGGAGCTGAAATTGACATTCGGCTGCCTGAAAGACTCTGGGACACCGGCTGGGGGCGGGGCTTGACTCCTGAGCTCCTGGAGCTGTGCTCCGGTGCGCTTCCTTCCCCAAAGACCCCTGTACCTCATGGCTAGATGTTTGGCCAGGCTGACATCTCTTTAAACATGAGGTTGAAAAGCTATTTCTGCTTCATCATTTAAAAGAAAATCTATGAGGTCAGAGGGCCAGCTAATAGAATAAATGAAGGTCAGCTGTGGAAATAGGATAAAAATGGGAGCAGATATCTCAGGTAACGAAAGCAATACAAGAAGCTTTAGAGAAAGTAGTAATGCAGAGGGAAATGAGTATCCTGTCCTTATTAATATTTGAATTTTGGTTCCACAACATTCTATGGTCACCATAATTGATTGGGCTCAAGAACTGGCAGTCAGAAGATGCTGGCCAGGGCTGACTGGCTGCTTGGTGAAGTCCTGCCCACGTCAGCCCCAGTCAGTGTCTTTGGCTCAGTCTGCTCCGGTCCTCCAACAGGAGAGGACTGTCTGCAGAGTGAACACAGGGACAGGCCCTCAAGGCTGAGGCAGGTGATAGAAGCCCTTTTCCGCCCCCCCCAACTGTCCTCTGGGCCTTCTATGGGGGCAGCAGGCCCAGAGAAGCCCTTTTCCACCCCCCACACCATCCCCTGGGCTTTCTATGGGGGCAGTAGGCCCAGAGAAGCCCTTTTCTGCCCCCCAAACTATCCCCTGGGCCTTCTATGGGTCCAGTAGGCCCAGAGAAGCCCTTTTCCGCCCCCCCCACCATCCCCTGGACCTTCTATGGGGGCAGTAGGCTCAGAGAAGCCCTTTTCCACTCCCTACACCATCCCCTGGGCCTTCTATGGGGGCAGTTGGCCCAGACAAGCCCTTTTCTGTCCCTCCACACCATCCCCTCAGCCTTCTATGGGGGCAGTAGGCCCAGAGAAGCCCTTTTCCATCCCCCCACCATCCCCTGGGCCTTCTATGGGGGCAGTAGGCCCAGAGAAGCCCGTTCCACCCCCCAAAAAAAACATCCTATGGGTCTTCTCAGGGCCCAGTATTCCCAGAGAAGCCCATTCCACCCCCCAAAAAACCATCCTCTGGGCCTTCTATGGGTCCAGTAGGCCCAGAGAAGCCCGTTCTGCCCCCCCATCCTCTGGCCCTTCTGTTGGCCCAGTAGACCTAGAGAAGCCCGTTCTGCCCCTCTTCCCTTCCCTTCCTTTCCCCTCTTTCCTTTCTTCCTCTCTCCTTTCCTTCACTCTTTCCCCTCTTCCTTCCTTCCTTTCTCCAAACCTCTCTCCTTTCCACCCTCCCTCCCTTCCTTTCTAGGGCTCATTGTCTTCCACCACAATGGGCTTTGCTCCCTAGTCTAATATAAATGTGCTGGTGGGTTTGCTTTAACCGATTCCTATGAAGACTAGCTTTAAAGAAGTGTGTGGTTTATTACTGTTGTCCATATTTGCCAAAGAGATTTGTAACATCTGGGCTCTCCTGCTTGGGTGCTTAGAGTGTTCCCTCTAAGCTGAGTTAGTGTGAGCCAGCTCACCATTTTTTAGCCTCCAGCTCACACATTTTTGTCTTAGCTCAGGAAGGATGGCTGCAAAGCAAACTGATATATGCAGTTCCCAAATGGCTTGCTCACAACTTTAATGACAGTAGCTCACAAAGTAGAATTTTTGCTCACAAGACTCCACAGCTTAGAGGGAACATTGCTGGGACCCGCCTGTACTTGGTTTAGGAGAAAGCAAGGAATGCTTTCTACATGCTTATAGTGAATCAGTGCCGCAATATAGTAGTGAATGCAAATGAAATTTTAAGAACTTAGCAAAAGCTCTTCTGACACATATATTTCTCCTCCTAAGTTGCCAGTCCTTCAGATGTTTTAACTTTGCTATCACATCCCCTTTAGCATACTGGCAGACCTCCTTTCCCATCATATCATGGTGCATGGTGGTAACAACACTATACATCCTGTGGTATTAGTCCAAAGGATCATCTAAGCTATTAATATGCTGTATTCCATTGATGCTTATTTCTGTATTTTAGATTGTTGGGTTTAATAATAGCATACATGGTCATGCCATTTGCAAAAGCAGGTTCACACACACAGAGACTAGAAGTTTCTACATAGCAGGGTTACTCTCCAGGTATCAAGAAAAATATGAATTTTTAGCTTAACATTGGAAAAAAGGGGTGAGGGAAGCTCCAAAAAGTTCTAGTGAAGGCTACTGATGCTCCATCATGGATATTCTGCGACGTCCTCCTTTCCCCCTTCCCTTCAGTAATTTTCCTTATAGAAGTATATAAAAGATTTCCTGTTCACAGAATCCGAAGAAGTAGGCTGTGGCTTGTCAAAGCTCTTGCTGGAATAAATTATGTTAGTCTTTAAGGTGCTTCTGAACTCATGATGCTCCAGGAGGTATGGAATGTGGAGAAATTGTAAATCGATGAAAGTCAGTAAGGGATGTAGAGAGATGGGGGAAATGACCATACAGGGGAGAGATCAAGGTTTGTGGTGGGAAGGCATTTCCAGATCCTTCCTCTTTGTGGTTTCTTGTGGTCTCCCAATTTGCTATTTATTATTTTTAGCTACCTTGTAATCGTTTTGGTGGGGAAGTAAAATATAAATATTTAAATAAATAATGAAAACCTATTTCTAACAATGGTTAGCTAGATGCTTCCAGCAAATCCACAAAGCAGGGCATGAAAGCTACCTTCCTTCTAGAAGTAATGCAACCCTGAACAACTGCTATGCAGAGGTATGATGCCTCTTGACCAAAGAGGGGGGCATTTGTGACCAATAGCTATCGATGGGTCTCTCTCCCAGTAATCTATTGAATCCCTTAACCACTTGTGCTTTCCACCATTTTTTTTAGGACAGACAGACTGGTGTACTTGCAATTTCCCACATGCACCCTGATTTTTTTTAAATCACATTAATGACCACAGTAGAATGAAACAAAGCACACATTTTTTACATTAGTACCCCTCTTTCCTTCCCACTCAGTGGTCGAATCTGCATTAGTATCGTCCACTGGTTTGGGAATGCTCCCTCTCCATCTCCAAAAATGATGTCCACATCTCTTTCGGATTCACTTTCCTATTGTACCATTATAATTTGTGCTCCCTGCATTATTTTATTGCCCTGTAGTTTTGACTCTGTTGTGATTGCGGAGTCTCACCAGCTCAACTGCATCTGATTACAAAGCACTCTAAGCCCCCCCCCCCAAGCACTAATCGGAGGCTTATCTGCTCTGTTTACCTTCTGACAGCACATAGAGGAATGTAAGAAACTTTTCCCTTGTTTGGCAAGCTAAGAGTGAATGATTTTATCTTGTTTTGTGAGTTTTATATTGCCTGAAAAGTTAGAGAATGATCCCTTATACATACATACATACATACATTCTGCAAACTAAACACCCAGTCTTTACAGGGTTTTTTGGCTATTTTTGCTTTCTTGTTTAAAACAAAAGCTGGGCGAAACTGAAAGCTGAGAAAATCCTTCTCTTTGAATGTGAAGAGAAGTTTATAGCTTGTTGGCTTGTTGCCTTAAGTAATATGTAAAATTTCATTTATTTTGGGTCTATACGACCGAAGTCTCGACCAGGAAAAGGGGAAGGAGAGAAAAATACACAAAACAAAGTATAAAATGATTATAATAACAATGAATAAAAACCAGGCTTTGGCCCAGAAGTTAAAACTTCCTAACTAAACTTGGGGTGGAGCAGACTAACTAAAATCATCCAGTGCTTATGAGGATAAAATCAATGGTGATGAAATTTTCCATGTCTTTTTAAAAGCAGCTACCTTGGCAAGGAACCGAGCCACATTTGCTGTTATCAGTCCATCGGCGTTTGAATCACATAGTAATACTGATAGAGCCCAGGAATGCAGAGGGAGATTCATCTTGATAAGGGTAGGAGTAATGTAAGTCCCTCTATCCTGAGTCCAGTGGGGGCAACGGAACATAGGATGATCTAAAGTTTCAATTTCGCCTGAATTGCAAGGGCAGAGGCGATCTGAATAAGGTACTCCTTCAAATCTGCCCGATGTTACCATTGTTGGAAATGCATTTAGGCGAGCCAATAGAAAGGCGCGTCGGTGGAAAGGAATTGGAAGCGTTGAATGAAAATCAAGGAGTTTCTCTGGTGGGGGCAGCCCAAGGGCCAGAGGTGAGCAGGTATGTCTGGCTCTAGCCACTGTGCTGGCCCAATCCAACTGCTTAAGTTTCTTCAAAGTTTCCACTAGCTGGGAAGGTACAAGCTCTTCCGTGGGTGAAGAAATTGGAACTCCCAGTGCCCTAAGTTTACATGCCAGGAGGGACAGCCAGGGGTTAGATGCCGAATCCTTTAAGATAGAACGAAGGAAGCCACCCTGGGGATGGTAACTCGGGTCAGATAACTTAAATCTCAACTTAAATGCCCTTCTCCAGGCACGTGCTTCAAGCGAGGGTTGGGCCAATTCCATACGAAGGGCAGTCCCAGCAATGCACCGTGGAGTTCCAGTGATTCTCCTAAGAAATGTATTTAAATAGGAGTCCAATTTCTCATCCACACCAGCAATCCATATTTCTACACCATATAGAATATGGGAGACCACCTTAGCATTATACACCTCAATAGCAGGAGGAATCCGCTTAGCCCCCTTTTTGCGAAAAAATCTCTCAACCATTGCCGTGGCGAATCTGGATGTCTTCTTTACATGAGTCAGGTGAGCAGACCAAGATAGGTTATAATTAAAAATGATGCCAAGGTAACGGAAAGAGGAAACCCATTCTAGATGACCATCCCTAACTTTGAAATGATGGGGGCCTCTTCTTTTAGTAGCAGAAAAACGAAGAACCTTGGACTTTGCATAATTCACAGTAAGTTTTTCTTGATCACAATAGTCCAAAAAATCATTTACAGTGGTTCTCAATCCAACTTCGGATGTTGCCAGCAGAACAGCATCGTCCGCATAAAGTAAAAGTGGTGTAGGAAGACCATCAAGATACGGAGAATGTTTAGCTCTTTCTTTAAGAAACGGCACCAGATCGTTAATGTAGATGTTAGAGAGGGAGCAAGCAAACATCCCTGTCTGACTTCCTTCTGAACTGAAAAAGAGTCTGTCCGGATTCCAGTAGGATTCACCTGGACCGAAGCTGATGTGCTGGAATAAAGGGCCATGAGCAATCCCAGTAGTCTACGATCAATGTTAGTATTTTTTAGTTTCTCCCAGAGTCTACGGCAGGAAATAGAATCGAAAGCAGCCCTCAGGTCCATAAAGGCTGCATAAAGATAACCTCTTGGACGAGAAGAATACTTGGCAGCCAAATGGAGGAGCATCAGACAATGATCTGTGGTTGCAACACCTTGTCGAAAACCGCACTGTTCAGGGAAAAGGTACATCTCTTCATCGAGCCAGTTCTGAAGTCTCTCCTGTAAAAGCGCAGAATAAATCTTGCCTGGAATTGCAATGAGGCTAATCGGCCTATAATTCCCCGGGTCATTGGCATCTCCACTTTTGTGGCACCAATCCTGGCATTCAGATCTCCTCCCACGAGTATCACAGAAGCAGGATAAATCTGATGGAGTTTCTCAATCGTTCCTTCCAGCTCACTCCAGTAGTCTTCAATCTCTTCTTCTGATGAGAGCAGGGGGATATAGTTGTTCACCAGGAGTAGAATATGATCAAACAGAGTAATTTTCAATTTAATCACCATCCTATGCGGTGAGGCCACCAGAAGAGAACATGTTGTCACTGGCAGATTATTGGAAATCAAACACGCCACACCAGCCCTAGAACGTCCAGGGCCTGAGCCCTTAATTGCTGAGGAAGAGAAGACCTGAAAACCAGCCACATTTAGGGCCCCGGTGGACCAGGTTTCCTGGAGCATAACAATATGATAGATCAGGAATAACGCATCAATTGAATGATTGTGACTCTTTGCCTTCCACCCATTCACATTCCAAGAGAGAATCCGAAGCTTCTGAGTGCTAGATTGTCAATCTGTTTTAGGTTTAGCACTGGTTCTCTCAACTTTGTCTGGTATATGATTTGGTTGTGAAGGGAGAGTCATTATCTCCTCAGCTCCTGAATCATGGAGTATGCAACCATTAACAAAAGGTGGAATCGATTTCTGAAACTGACGAATTCTCCACTCAGCACAATCTGTAGTTGAAAAGGACTGTTGCAAGATGGCTTTTTGGGGAGTATTTTTCCCAGTCCATTATTCCCTCATGTTAGGTTGCTCTGCCAATAAAGAGCCACCCTGAGAATGGTGAACCATGGCTGTACACATCGATTTATGGGAAATAGGAGCTCCAGAGTTAGTCTCATTATCATCATAAAGGGCCTCACATGCTGAGAATGACAAATTGGTAGGACCATGAGTTTGTGACTGAATTTCCTGATTACAAATGCTAGGCCTCTCATCCATTACTTGTGCCGAAGTCAAGACATCATGCATATACTTTATATTCTGTAAAATCTCCTCTTACCTAAATAAGAGTGACTCCTCTGCAGCCTTGCTATCTTCTACGTTCCTGGAGTTAGAGAGAGAACCTCCAGCTTCCCCCATTTCCAGTGTCTCCTTTCCTTTTCCTTGGTCTGTCTCTTTCATCTGGGTTATCAGGGAAGAGTCTTGGAGAGGCCAGAGTGCAATTTGCCGAAATACTCTCTGTGATCTAATCCCAAAACGCTTCAGATGGGGACTATTATCAAAAAGTAATTGAGGGATGTACTTAGAAGCAAAAGTAAGGGTGATTTTCATATGATCTTCAGACTGGGAGACAAGTTGTGTATACTTTAGATCAACCTTCTTATAGGCAATATCTAAAATTTGACTTAAGAAACGTTCAGCTGAGCGCTTTGGTCTCCAATCCATAAGCTGCCCTCTCCAAGGATGAATGATGAGTGTAGCTTGATGCTGTTGGAGTATAGTAGAAAATTTACAGTTGGATTTCCTTGTAAGGGACTCCTCTGCACTCAGACCATATACAGATTTGGTTCTTAGTCTCTTTTGACTAGAATTAGTTACGTCAAGGCCAACAGGTTTGGTCTGCTTCCCTAAATCTGCAATCTTAGACTCCATTCCCCTAACAAGAGAGATCAAAAACTGCAAAGTCTCGCCCACCAGTAGACATTGCATAGCAAAAAGGGCACCACACACCCCTCCTGTGATACCCTTGTAATCAGCCCCAAAAAGTGTTGTCGAGTCAATTTGAGTTGACTTGTCTACTCCTGAGGAAGAACGCTGCATAGAAACAAAAGGAGAGTCAAACAGATAATTCACTACCTGCTGGTAACTCCTTATCCCGAGGAGGGAAGGCTCAACCTGATTATCAGTATCCTGTGCTGATGTCTTGTCATGTTGTGTTGTGTTGCAAAAAGCCACCTATCCAGAGACTCTGCCCAATTAATTCCATATTTCTTTTTGTGGGGTGGGGAAGCCTCTGGATCCCCCCCAGTCCTAGACCTCTTCGCCATACTAAAAACCTTGGCTGGTTTCCTGATGTGATTCGACTATTTCATGAATAGCAAGTTGTTTCTTTCACTATTCAGCCAGACGGCCCGACTAGTGCTGTTAATTAGACACAATGAGTAAGAGAGAAGAACGCGGAGTCACGTCCAGGGAGGCAGATAAAACCGTCATAAACTTCAAACTTCCCAACAAAACAGCAGCATTGTTCTTCTTCCCTTCAGCAAATAGATAATTAGAGTGGCCTTACCAAAACTTGCAGCTGAAAGTTTAAGTCCGTCAGTGATAAGAAGTTGGTATCTGCTACAGCTGCAGGCTGCAGACGAGTTTATAGTTCCCTCCTTGCTCCAGTCCCTCCTATTCTCCAAAGCTAAAGAGACTTGCAAACCCTATCAGAGTTCAGAGACATAGCTACCAACAAAAAAAATTCTCTTATTGAATCAAATAATAATGAGGAAAAGTCCAAAAGAGAAGAACTTGCCAAGAGCTGAGAAAAGCACGTCCGAGCTGGCTGGTGTCAAGCTCTCTAGTTTCTCTTCAGATCGCATAAATCTTTCGCCTTAAGTAATATATTGCCTTGTGTAAAATGGGTGCCCACAAACGCCGGCATGCTAGAGAAGAGGGAGGAGAACAACAACAACATTCCCGGCCAGCAAGCAGAAAAAAATAGCAGATTGGAAGAATTTCTTGTACAACTTTGAAACAAGCATCTCTCCAGGATAAAGAAAGACGGCATCAAGATAGCTTTAAAAATGAAGATGCAGACACATGACCAGTCTTGCCTTCTTCAGAGAGATCAGTACTACCAGTTCTAACTGGTTGACTTTTCTCCAGACAAACTCTAACTTCATTCATCCATGCAATCTACACCCAAAACTTACAATAGGCACTCTCAGTATGATCAAGAATTATAAGAAACGGAAGATACTTGATCATACATACATACATACACATGTACATACACAGACAAGCTATTTTCAAACCTTCAGCTGAATATCTGGAGCTTGAGGGCAAGAGGAGTGGTTGTGCAATCCTGCTCCATCCCCCTTACATTAAATGGACACATAATTGTTTGCACTAATGTTTCCCAAAAATTTAGTACTTGGGTCACTCAGTTCCTGACAAGTTATATACTTGGGTCACTCAACTCCTGACAAGGAGAAAAAAAAAAAAAGGAATCCAGCCATTGGTATCATGGACTCATTTTTGTTATTTTGGGCAAGTCACAGTTTGATTTTCCATGAGAGAGGAAGGCAGGCAGGCAGGCAGGCCGGCAGGAAGGAAGGAAGGAAGGAAGGAATTTTCTTTGTGGGGTTAATATGAGGGCAAGTACAATACTGTAAAGAACTTTTAAAAGTAAGGACAAATAACAAGAACACAAGATATTTCCTGAGATTTTTTTCTCTGCATACACTTCATAGCATATTCATGCAACACAAAGACTTCGACAGCACACACACATATACAGCCATTAATTTCAAGTAGCAAAGTAGCGAGAAAATGAATCAGGAAGAAGAGTGTTTTCTCCTTTTTTGGTCTATCAGCCGGTCTTTTGCTGTTGAAGGCAGTCTCCTGTTGCTGATCGAGTAGGTATTTATATACTGGGGGGAGCATATATCTTTTTTCTTAAACATGGGGGTCTTAGCCAGCCCATTAGGTCTGCCTGTAGCATCACCAAACAGACTTGTGAACAGCATCCTCTGTGTGTTTGTGTTTGTGTTGCATATGTGGAGGGAGAGGTGGGGGAACTCAGTTCTTTCCCATTCGTTCATTAAAGTTGAGGAGATAGCATTAACGTTGCAATCCAGTGTCCACCTATGTGCCAGAAGTCACCACGTAATATAGATTTATCTCTAACACAATAGAGTTGGGCACAAGTCTTTTAAAACTCCTGATTTCACACAAGATGTACTTCCAAAGAAGGCTTTTCTGTTGTGCTGAATGCTCCCCAACACACACAGACACACAGAATCCTTGTGATTCTGCCACATATCCTTCTGCATCTTTTCATAAATCCAGTCTACTTACAGTTATGACAGGTGGTTCCAGTGTAATCAGTTTCACTGCAATCACAATAGAATGTTGTCCAGGACTGGGAACATTTTCCTCCATGTTCACAGTAGTTCGGCAAACATCTGAAGGGGATTCAACAAAAGAGGGATTCATTTTAAACAGAATATATTTCCAATGAAATGTATAACATATTGCCCTTATGTTGTCAAAGGCTTTCATGGCCGAAGTTCATTAGTTGCTGTAGATTTTCTGGGTTGTGTGGCCGTGGTCTTGGCATTGTAGGACCTGACGTTTCGCCAGTAGCTGTGACTGGCATCCTCAGAGATATAACGAGACTTATACCTCTGAGGATGCCAGTCACAGCTACTGGCGAAACGTCAGGTCCTACAATGCCAAGACCGCGGCCACACAACCCAGAAAATCTACAGCAACTAATATTGCCCTTAGCTTGTAGTTCTTCTAAACTGTGAAATTTTCGAGGCCAATAAAGGCTGGTACCCAGATAAAAATAAATTTTCTTCCACCAGCTATGTGTGTTGAGTCCAAAACAAAAGCCTTCCAAAGAATAGCTTGTCCTGAAAGAATGAATTCAATTAAGAGCCCTAATTGATACCAAAAAACTCAAGGAGGGCGGGTAGAGGTTTAATTCTTAACTCTGCCTAGGCAACTAAATTGCATGTTTCATTCTGATCTCTGATAAGAACAAATGTCAGGTGAAAAGCTACATCCTTTTCTTTTCTTTTTTTACAGTGGGAAGCCCTTTTGTGTGCTTCACTGACATTTGGATTACAACAAATTTAGAGTCCAATGGCATCTTTAAGCCCAACAAAGGTTTATTCAAGGTATGAGCTTTCATGTACACTCACACTTTATCAAATCTGTTAGAATGGCATGCAAGGTTCAAATTTATAGCCAGAGAAGGAACAGCAGATTAACATTCAACATGATGATGATCAAGATATGCAAAGTGACAGTAAATAACAAGTTAAGGTTATAGGGTCAACAGTTGTAAAGCAATAAATATGTCAAACTAGCAGAAAAAATGTCTAAAGGTGTCTTTTCTAATTGTGGGAAGTGACTGGGAATCTTCATTCTTTCCTGTCAGGCATGGAGGGCACTTAACACTACCTCCCCCTCCAAAAAAAAAATAAAATACTGTTATGTCAGCAGACATCCTAATGTCCCTTGCATACATTCAGTGTTCTAATATACTATTCCGAAAAAGAAATACTTCAAAATACAGAGGATTTAGTCCTTCTTGTTGAGAATACATATGTGAGGACTGAATGAGTTAGCATATGTAATGAGATAAAAACCCAATATCCCTATAGAGTCCTGGGGAGGTTTTTGTTCTGAGTGTTGTAATAACTTGTAATTCAGCAATTTCCCTTTCCATTCTGTTTCTGAAGTTCCTTTGTAATAAAACAGCTACTTTGAGGTCACCCATTGAATGTCCTGGAAGGCTGAGGTGTTCTCCTACAGGTTTCTCAATCTTGTGATTCCTGATGTCAGATATGTGTCAATTTATCCTCTGGCGTAGGGTTTGTCCTGTTTGCCCTATGTAGAGAATTGAAGGGCATTGTTGGCATTTAATGGGGTATACAGTGTTAGAAGATGAGCAAGTGAATGAGCCTGAGATGGTGTAGTTGATGTTGTTAGGTCCAGTGATTGTGTTGTCCTGGTGTGTGTGGCTGCAAAATTGGCATCTGGGTTTATTGCAAGCTCTGGTCCCAGTGTCTATATTGAAATGAGAGGTTGCATTATTGTGGGTGAGTAGTTGTTTGAGACAGGGCACAAGAAAAGGTTTGCCTCATTGTCATTTGGATTGTTAATCTGAGCAGCTCACTGTACTTCACCAATGAAAATGCAAACAATACACGAGTAGGGAGAGCAAATTAAAAACAAGATCAGATTATGAATCATGCGCTCTGTTTATCCTCTAAGCATCATTGCTTTTCCTCCAAAGTTTTATTGTCAAGTGCTTCTAAAATGATGATAGTAGTATAAACAGTATAAAACAAAGAAAGCCAACAGCATCAGAAAAACTGAGAGGTGGATAAAATTGCAATTCAGATCTTAGTTATGCAAGCAAAAATGAATTTTACTAGTGAGTGGCATTTATGGCAGGAATTGTCCCACTTTTAAAAAATATAATACTCAACCACAAGGTATTGTGAAATTTGTTAGATACAAAGAAAGATACGGAAGTTGCTAACCAGCCCACAGCTCTGGAAAGGTTACAGGTTCAATCCCCACAGTCTTATGCTACAAAGACCCCAGGTAGCAAAAAGCAACTGCCAGATTATTTGATTAGATGAACTAGTGGTCAGTGGGTCAGCAA
Source organism: Gekko gecko (assembly GCA_029375565.1). Lineage (NCBI taxonomy): Eukaryota > Metazoa > Chordata > Lepidosauria > Squamata > Gekkonidae > Gekko > Gekko gecko. The sequence continues at coordinate 76,955,578 of JAPDNY010000003.1, read as the reverse complement.
CTTCATACATATAAATGTTCACATCAATGGCAACTTTAACCTGCCTGCCACATAACAGCAGGGATATAGCTGCCTCTAATGACCCACATGTGTGTGTGAAGTGCCATCAAGTCACTTCTGACTTATGGTGACCCTATGGATTAATATCCTCCAAAATGTCCGATCATTGACAGCCATTTTCAGGTCTTGCAAAGGCTTCCTTGATTGTCAACCCATCTCATATTGGGTCTTCCTCTTCCCCTGCTGCTTTCAATTGTATCATATGAGCATCTGCATGTTCTATTAGAGAATGATATTCTATTATATTTGCCCTCCAAAACTGCCGAGGGAAAAACATTCATTCCTGTCACGGTAAAAGCTCTTCTTAGTTTTGGGACTGTCAGTTTATAAAAATATTTTGGCAGTTGCATTGGGAGAGCAATTCCCAAATGGAGTGTCAGACATATCCTACACGCCCTAATAGATGTACTTGTAACATACAACTTCCTTACAGTTTTTTAAAAAATTTGTCTTATAATGTCTTTAGTTTCTGTATTCTTAATCATATCATTTATTATTCCTAGGCATTTCAATTTCTTCTCCAGTAGTTGATCCCATTGGCTATAATGTTTATCTGCCTGGATAAGCCCAAGTAGAGTAGATCCTCCCTCAGATTTTAAAGCCTTTACTTTGAAGAGAAATGCTTTAATCCAAGCCCTGGCTTCCATCAATATTTCCCCTAGTTTCACTCTCAGTGCTATGCCCAAGACACATCTAGAAGTAGTCAATAAGCATTGAAAAAAGTCATACTGGATGGAATCTGTTTTCCCCCCCCAGAAGCTGCCTGAATCCAAATTTCCACACCATATAGGAATTGGTTTAGAACCTTAGCATTAAATACCTTTATGGCTGAGGGGACTAATTCACCTCCCGACGAGTAGAAGTATTTTACAATTTTCCTCCCTCCTGTCAAGGCTGTGTTCCTTGTTAGATCCAAGTGTATTTTCCATGTAAGAGATGCTTCAAAGTGGATTCCCAGATATTTTAATGTGTTGACTTGTTCCATAGGTTGGCCTTCTACGTCCCATTTGTAGATCCCCCCCTTTTCCTTTTGGTGAATACAATGACCTTGGATTTTGCCACATTGACAAACAAACCCTCATGATAACAGTAAAGCTAAATATAGGTAGGTAGGTAGGTAGGTAGGTAGGTAGGTAGGTAGGTAGATAGATAGATAGATAGATAGATAGATAGATAGATAGATAGATAGATAGATAGATAGATATCAGCTTGCAGAGGCCCACTGTTGACAATATCACTGCATCATCAGCATATAGAAGGGTTGGCTTAGCTAAATGTGGAATATTACATGCTTCCTTCAGAAGACAGGATTTGAGGTTGTTTATATATAAATTAAGGAGCTGCGGTGGCTCAAGTGGTTAAGACACTGAACTGCAGGCTGTGGAAGGTCAGTAGTTCAGCAGTTCAAGACCCGAGAGTGCCGCATGATGGGGTGAGCTCCTGTCTCTAGTTCCAGCTCCTGCCAACCTAGCAGTTTGAAAGCAAGAAATTGCAAGTAGATAAATAGGTACCACTTCAGTGGGAAGGTAACAACATTTCGTGCACCTTGGTGTTTAGTCATGCCGGCCACATGACCACGGAAACGTCTTCGGACAGCGCTGGCTCTTCGGCTTTGAAACGGAGATGAGCACCGCAACCCTAGAGTCGGATTCGACTGGCTTTCGAGCAAGGGAACTGTTGTGTATTGAAAGGTGAATCAAGCCTATCTTTTCCTATGTTAAGCTTGATTCTGGAATGTGGATTCTAAGCTGTAGCATTCGTATTGGTCGGTTTCTGCGAAACCAGTGTAAATAGCCAATCACTGTGTGATAATGTTGCAAAGCGGGAACAGTTGTGATTGGACCTTAACTCTGCACTGCCATTGGTCCGTTAACTATTTCTGGGTGTGGCTTTGACAGCCGGGAGAGTTTAAAAAGGAGCTGTGCTCCACTGTCTGTGTTGTGTGTTCCTGAGTTGGAGTTTGCTGTTGAATAAAGCTGAATCACTTGTTGAGCTTACTTCGTTGTTGAGTCTCATACTTAACAATTGGCGACGAGGATGGGATGCTAGAGCGGGTAGGCAGCCCCGCTGAACCGAGATCGCAACAGCAGACGAGGACACACACCCGGCCGAGCCGGCTGAGGCTCCACGAGTAGAAGTGGCAGCACCGACAGCCCCAATGGCCGTCAACCCGGCGTTCGAAGCGTTCGACCCGGCGACGGAGGACTGGGACTCTTACCAGGCACGGTTCGAGTTCCACCTCCAGGCGAATCTGATAACAGATGAGGCGAGAAAGAAGGCGACGCTCCTGAGCTCGTGCGGCAAGGCCGCCTTCGACATCGCCCGATCCCTGGTTGCTCCGACTGAGCTGAGTGCAGCAACGTGGGCTGAGATCACGGCCAAGCTCAAAGGCCATTTCTCGCCACAACCATCTCGGATCGCGTGCCGGCACGCCTTTTACAAGCGGTGCCAAGGGCCTTCCGAGTCCATCGCTGAGTACGTCACTGCCTTGCGGAAAGCGGCAAGGCCATGTGAGTTCGCAGATCTGGAGGAAGCCCTCCTCGACCGTTTGGTGTGTGGCCTTCGAGACGAGCGCCTTCAACAGCGTCTTTTCGCCCGCACCCAACTGACGTATGCGGTTGCCTACGCCGAGGCCATCGCAGCAGAGGCCGCGGACAAGTCGACGCGAGAGGTTCGACAGCGGCAGACCCAGGTCAGCAAGGAGCCTGCAGTTCACCGGCAGTCCGCCGGCGAGTCTGACAGCGACGCCGACGGCGTGTGCCGAACTCGGGAGACACGCCCACCGCGGACCAGACCGAGAACTTCGACAACCCGTCCCTGCGCAGGCTGCGGCGGTGACCACAACAGAGACCTCTGTCGGGCTAGGGAGCTCATCTGCCACTCCTGCGGGAAGCGAGGTCATCTGGCGCGAGTTTGCCGAGCTGCGAGGAAATCGCCACCGTCTTCGCGACGAACAGACCCCAAGGTTCGGCCTCCAGATGACAGCAGAGCGTCCGATTGCCACCAGACTGACACCTGCCCTTCGACCGTCCTGGCGACCGGTGACAAGGCCACTCGGAAAATTCACGTCACACTTCGGCTGGACGGCGTTCCGTGTACGATGGAGGTGGACTCCGGTTCATCCGTCACCGTCATCTCCACCGAGACGTGGCAGCGCTTATTTCCGAGGAGGAGCCGTCGTCGCCTGTCTCCAGTAACAACGCGTCTCACCGACTTCCAGGGACGACGCATTCCGTTGGCGGGACGAGCTACCTTCCAGGTAGAGTTCAAGGAACGGAAGGCTGAGCTGTCCCTCCTGGTTGCGGAGGGTGAGAGGGTCAGTTTGTTGGGCCTTGATTGGTTCAAGGCTCTAGGTATTGCCATCACTGGTATTAACAGCATTTGTGACAATGAAAGGGAGTCCTTGTATCACGAGTTCCCTGAAGTCTTTGGGGAAGGGCTTGGGTTGTATACTGGGCCCCCGGTTTCTTTTGATTTAGACCCTTCAGTGCGTCCCATACGGCTGAAGTACAGGAAGGTACCCCTCGCTCTTAAAGCGAAGATCGAGGCAGAGCTGGACAAGCTAGTTGATCAGGGTATCCTGGAGCCGGTGCCCTATGGTCGGTGGGAGACTCCCATAGTAACGCCCGTAAAGGCAGACGGGTCGATACGCATATGCGCTGATTATAAGTGCACCGTGAACAAAGCGCTCCAGCAGCACTCCTACCCAGTGCCGGTCATCAGCCATGTGTTGGCTTCATTGGGGGGAGGAAAGGTTTTCGCTAAACTTGACTTAGCCCAAGCCTACCAGCAGTTGCCTGTGGACGATGCAACTGCTGACGCCCAGACCATAGTGACCCACAAGGGGGCATTTCGGGTCAAAAGACTACAATTTGGGGTTAACGTAGCCCCGGGCATTTTCCAGGGCTTGATGGAGGGGCTCCTGCGTGGGCTACCTGGAGTCGTGCCCTATTTTGACGACGTTCTGGTGGCAGGCTCTGACGAGTGCGAACTCATGGCTCGGCTCAGAGCAGTACTCGGCCGGTTTAAAGAAGCCGGGCTGAGGGTCAAACGCTCCAAATGTGTGGTCGGAGCAGACAGAGTGGAGTTCTTGGGATTCCTGATTGACGCGGATGGAGTCCACCCTACACCGGACAAGGTATCCGCCATCAAGAACGCGCCCCCGCCACGGTCAAAGAAGGATCTCCAGTCGTTCCTGGGGATCCTAAACTTTTATCATGCCTTCCTGCCCCACAAGGCATCAGTTGCAGAACCCCTGCATGCTCTGCTCCACAAGAACGCAAAGTGGGAGTGGGGAGAGCGGCAGGAACGAGCTTTCACGGGCGTTAAAGAACTCCTCTCGTCTAGTGCGGTGCTGACCCACTTTGACGAGAACAAACTCTTGGTGCTTGCGGCTGACGCGTCACCCTACGGGGTGGGCGCCGTTCTTAGCCACCTCATGCCGGATGGATCGGAAGCACCGATCGCTTTCTACTCGCGATCACTTACAGCGGCGGAGAAGAACTATGCCCAGATCGACAAGGAGGGCCTCGCCTTAATCGCCGGAATTAAAAAATTCCATGACTTTGTTTATGGGCGGAGGTTCCTCCTTGTAACAGATCACAAGCCGCTTCTGGGCATCTTCTCCCCGGACCGGCAGACGCCGAACATACTGTCCCCCAGGATGTTGAGGTGGGCAGTATTCATGTCGGCATATGACTTTGAACTTGAGCACCGCCCGGGGAAGGCTATCGGGCATGCCGACGCCCTGAGCCGTTGCCCCGCACCACTGGAAAACAATGAACTCGAGCCAGAGTTGGACATTTTGGCGCTCGAAGAGCTCCCGGAGGCACCAGTAACCTCCTCAGACATTGCCGCTGCGACGGCTAAGGACCCTGTGCTTGCCCGTGTCCTTAATTGGGCATGGAGGGGGTGGCCGGTAGGGAAAATGGCGCCTGAATTCAAACCGTTCGTTTCGCGCCAGAACGAACTATCGGTAACGAAGGGCTGTTTGCTTTGGGGGAGTCGGGTGGTGATTCCCGCCAAGCTGAGGGAGGATGTTTTAGAGGCGTTACATGTGGGCCACCCTGGCATGGTTCACATGAAAGCCCTCGCCAGAGGGTACGTGTGGTGGCCGAAGCTGGACGAGGACATTGAGGCCTGGGTAAGGCAGTGTATGGAGTGTCAGCAGTCCCGTCCAGAACCACCACAGGCTCCCATTCAGCCCTGGGAGAAAACGAGGAGGCCCTGGTCACGCCTCCATATTGATTTTGCGGGACCATACCATGGGCAAATGTTTTTTATCTGTGTTGACAGCTACTCTAAATGGTTAGAGGTGATACCCATGAGGTCAACAGGGTCCGGGGCAGTCATCAACGCCCTCCGGAGGTTGTTTTCGACCCACGGGCTGCCGGACTGTTTGGTCTCGGACAACGGGCCACAGTTCGTGTCAGCGGAATTTGAAAAATTCCTTAAAGACAACCTCATCCGCCATGTGACTTCTGCGCCGTTCCATCCGGCCTCCAACGGTCAGGCCGAACGGATGGTACGGACGGCGAAGGAGTCACTTGGGCGCCTGACGTGTGGGGACTGGAGCCAAAAGATTGCCTCTTTCCTCCTGAGGCAACACATCACCCCCTGTTCAACAACGGGGAGGAGCCCAGCTGAACTTTTAATGGGCCGTAAGTTGGCTACCCTACTGGACCGACTGCACCCTGACCTTGACAGGTCCAAGCAGCGGTCAGAGACCCCAGAGCAGGGGAGAGTGTTCTTGGTTGGGGACAAGGTGTTTGCCCGCAATTATGCGGAAGGTCACAGATGGCTACCAGCCGTGGTCACAAAGGTGGCAGGGTCCAGGTTGTACGTGGTCCGGCTTCCCAGCGGACGGGAGATACGCCGCCACGTAGACCAGCTCAGGGAGCGCTGGGCAGACTCAAGCGCTGAGTCAGTGCCCGAGCCTGAGCTGGTCCCCGAGCAGGAGGGGCCTCCCGCCGAGGAGGTGAGTGCTGCAGAATCGGGATTCGGAGTCTGGGCAGTCCCCAACTCCAGTGCCTGAGACCCCTGTATTAATGTCCCCTGACTCTCCTGCGAGAGAGACCATCGGAGTCCCCGAAGAGTGTGCCGCTCCACCGCCATCGGAGCAGAGACCGCTGCGCCGGTCAAACCGAAGCCGAGGTGCCCCTCCCTACCTGAAAGATTATGTTTGGAAGGGAAATGCTCCATCTTAGGGGGAGGAATTTGTTGTGTATTGAAAGGTGAATCAAGCCTATCTTTTCCTATGTTAAGCTTGATTCTGGAATGTGGATTCTAAGCTGTAGCATTCGTATTGATCGGTTTCTGCGAAACCAGTGTAAATAGCCAATCACTGTGTGGTAATGTTGCAAAGCGGGAACAGTTGTGATTGGACCTTAACTCTGCACTGCCATTGGTCCGTTAACTATTTCTGGGTGTGGCTTTGACAGCCGGGAGAGTTTAAAAAGGAGCTGTGCTCCACTGTCTGTGTTGTGTGTTCCTGAGTTGGAGTTTGCTGTTGAATAAAGCTGAATCACTTGTTGAGCTTACTTCGTTGTTGAGTCTCATACTTAACAGGAACCTTTACCTTTATATATAAATTGGACAACAGGGGTGCAAGTAAACATCACTGCTTGGCTCCTTTGTCTAGGATCATAGAATCTAAGAATGTTAGAGTTGGAAGGGATCTTGTAGGTCACCTAGTCCAACCCCCTGCACTCTGCAGGAGCATAGCCAAAAGATAGCCCTACATACCTACAACATACCCAAAATATGGTCGTCCAGCCTCCGCTTGAAAATGTCCAGCGAAGGAGCATCCACCGCCTCCTGAGGCAGACTGTTCCACTTCTCAACCACTCTTACAATTAGGAAGTTTCTCCTGATGTCTATCCGGTAATGACTCCCTTGTAATTTCTACCCGTTAGACCTAGTCTTGCAATCTGGAGCAAGAGAGAATAGATCTGCTCCATCTTTTACATGACAGCCCTTCAAATACTTGAAGACTGCAATCATGTCCCCTCTAAGTCTTCTCTTTCCCAGGCTAAACATACCCAACTCTTTCAGCTTTTCCTCATAAGACTTGGATTCAAACCCTCTCACCATCCTGGTTGCCCTCTTCTGGACATGCTCTGATAGCTGTCCTAACTCCCCTCATCTAACCTGAGTGGAAGGATGTTGAATTAAGTAAAGGAGCAGTACATGGCAGTGTTAATAATAGTATTTATGTGGTGCTTTTCCTAAGTGTTCAACACACTTCTCCCACAATAACTCCTGAATCCATATAATAATTCTCAAAGGTAGGCCATAGTTATGATTCCAATATATATAGATGGGGGGCTAAAAGATACCAGCTTGTTTAAGAACCTCAAACTGATTTCAGTCCAAAGGTGAGAGTTGAAGAATGGATGTCCTAGCTCATTCTGTGAACCACACCTCAAGTCACTGCTGAAAGGTCAGTGGAAGACAGCATGCCAGGGTGATTGTACCCAGGGACATTTCTCTTGTTTGCATGTGGGTTGAAACACCACAACAAGAATTAAATTACTGGATGTTCAAATCAATACCACTCTCTGATACCTTGGCCAATACCAGACAGGCAAGGGAAAGAAAACATGGCTCCTCCACCCGCAGAGCTGTCACCTGCTGGTGGGGGCCACCTTTACCTTACTTGGAAGCAGAGGTAGTGATGCGGGATGCAAGTGTCCCAGCCTCAGGTCACAAAGGGGAGGAGGAGCCAGTGAGATATATACACTGTCTCCTCCCTCCCCACTTCATCTTCTTGCCTCATGCTCAGCCAAGTTAGGTGAGCACCAAGGTGGTCTGAGAGTGTGGCCAGAGGTAGGCCACAGAAGTGAGAGTCAGCAGCTCCAAGGCTAAAGCAAGTTTGGGTAGCCTGCACCATGAAGCAACTTGATAGCCAGAGGGGAGGACAGGCCACCAGTGGAGACCGTGATTGCCTAATGTGGCCTGCACTGCAGAGCGGCCCAGCAGCCTCCTCATTTGGCTGGTGCAGTGTGAGCACTCTTGCCGGCATCGTGAGCCACAGTGGCGTCCAGCCATGGCTGGGCAATATACGCAGCAGAGCAGGCTTTGAGGGCATGGCATCAGCTACTGCCCCGCAGTAAGACCACAGCGGCCTTTGGGTTGCTGCAGCATTTATTTATGGGTCTCGGGTGATTCAGGGAGCCTCTGGGAAGGCGATCTAGGCATGTCCACTTCTAGTGGACAATGCTTGCTGGATCCTGAGTCAGGGGTGCGCTGGTAGCCACTGGGGCCGTAGATCTGGCTGGGCTTGTCTGCCCTTCTTTGCAGGGTCTTCCCTGCCCCCCCTCAGCTGAAAGCGACTGGGGCCATTTTTCCCTCTCCCCCTCCTGGTTATTTCATCCAGGGACAAGGGGATGGTGGGGCAGTAGCATCCACCACTCTGCTGGGGGCCATGTAGATGAACATCTCCCATACCCCTTCTTTTTGTTTTCCTCTTCATTTCCCCAGCATTGGTGGGTAAGGGTAGGACTGTCCTCCCTCTCCTCTTACTCCCTAAGACCTCTGCTGGGGGTCCGCAGGGCTGCTGCCAGCCTGAGTAGACAATACCGAGTGGGTGCTGAGGGAGGGTGGCCAGTGACCCAGGGTGGCTGTGGGACCAGAGTGTGGGCTCTCCAGCAGGGGCAGCCAGAGGATGGCAGCACATAGGAGCCAAGGAGGGCCCAAGGGCAAGCGGCCTGCAGCCGAGTTGGTCCACAGCTGGTGGCAGTACTCTCATCTGATGACAAAGGCGAGCACCCAACCTTGAAGGCAATTTTGGATCAGTTAGATGCCATGGAGTGGGGCAAACCTCTGACCCCTGCCAAAGTGGCCAAGGTGACTGGGTAGGCTGTGCATAAGAGGTTGTTAAGTACCATCCTAACCTGTTTATCTGCTGTAGAGGGTAAGGGTTCTGAAGGTGGTGGCACAGCTGAGCTACCGGTGGACCAGAAGCCTTGGGACATGGTGCCAGATCCTGAAGGAGCATCAGAGATGCAACACCTTGGGCAGAACGCAGGGCCATCACCAACAGCTGTGACAGGGGACATAGATAAGAGTGCTCAGGTGATGACTGCGGGTGGGTCCTGGTCTCCAGGGGCTGAGAGCCCAACTGGGACCCCACCCCTGGGCTGCAGCAACATAAATGGAGGCACTGCACTCCCTGTGCCTGGGCAGCTGGGGGTCTGGGTGTGAATGCCAGGGCAGGCAGTGCCCTTGATGGGGGCATGGACAGGTCCACCACCCACTCAGCCCATGGCAGATGGTGTAGGGGGCTGGTGCCAGGCAGGGGTGAGGTGGTAGCAGTCCCTGAAGCTGCACAGTAATTTGGGGATACAACCACCTCTCTTGCGGGGGCACCTGCATTCTCAGGAGGGAATACATTGATGTTTTTACACTCCTGTATTGGGAGTTGGGAAAAAAGGATAAGGAGGACCTGAATGAGAGGGATAAGGAGAGGCTGAAGAGATGCAGGGTGGACCTGACTTGGGCCAACTGTCTGCCTGGGTTCATGATTTATGCTGAGGTCCTGAACCATGCCCACTTTGACAGGGGGCAATTTCTGTGGCAATACTTAGACATCATTTACCAGGGTAAACCTACTGCTCAGGCCCTGCCTGGACTCAATATGACAAGGAATTCAGGATGCAGGCCACCCTGAACACCTTGTTACGCTGGGATCAGATTCATTTATAATTGTGGATGCAACTGACGACAGTGTCATGGCCTACAGGGGGCAATAGCTCTGACAATGGGCGCCTTGTGCACCACCTTCCCAATAGCTCAGGTTCCTGCACTTCAGCGGGGAAGGCGGTTGAACCCCACTTACTCTGCTGTGAGTTTGGCTCCAATGGGGCATGCAGATGGAAGACATACAATGTGCTGACTTGGCTGGGAGCCACCGAAGCAATAAGCTAGGAGCTGAAGGCACGAGCCAGAATCAAGGTCAGTGAGAAAGTCAAAAGTCGAATAGCCAGGAAGTTGTTTCAAGAATGCAGGTTTCCAAGGGCAAGGAGCGACTGCTGCACACGCAGAAGCAGGTCTGATTTTGCAGAGTTGTTGATGCGCTGGAGCAGGTGCACCAAGGAGGTTTAAACAGATCCTTCCTCCCTTGGGAGTTGAGTCTGCAGAGGCTTACAACTCCTCTTGTTGACATTGCTGGAGCTACAGCTTGGCACTTCGTCTTTGTTCCTGCAAAGTCAGCCTCTGCTGTACCCTACGTCTGGGGCACTCAGGGGAACTAAGCGGGGAGTCTGGCCTTGGGGTTGCTGGCCCAGGCTCAGGAATGGTCTCTTCTTCTGGCTGCACCTCTTGTGCAGCTGCTGGGGACTCTTCCTCCTCAGGTACTGCTAAGGGTTCTTCCTCTGGGCTGTCTCTAGAGGAGGCTGAGTTGTTCCCTGCCTCTTCCTCATCTGAGGAGGAGTGAGCCTCAGCCGTACCCATACCTACGACATGCAAATACAAACATGAGTGCCCATTGTGCAGGGCCCTTCATACTGCCTCCAGCTGTTTCAAGGGCAAGCCTAGGACTGGATTGAGGGGGTGACATAGTAGCAAGCAACTAGGGGGGAGTAACCACCCTCCTGAGGAAGGGGCCCAGTTCAGTTAGGATGCAAGTCCTCATGAACTGATTGAGGTGGTATCTGAGCCATGTGAACCAGGCATACTTGATGGAGGGATTCACTCTAGGGTTTCCGGATTCCCTTTCAGTGGGTTCAGAAACCCTTTAAAGCAGACAATCTGTGCTCAGGGCATGGAGCCTGTGGTGTGTGCTAAGATAGCTAAGGAGTGTTGGGAGGGGAGGGTGTTCGGCCCCTTTCCGACACCTGCTGTTCCCAACCTGTGTGTATCCCCTCTGGGGGTGGTGCCCAGTATCCCCTCCTTCACCACTTGTATTACCCAAAAAGGTACTGTGTGAATGAAGCAATATCTGATCACCTACGGTCAGTGCACTGCACATCCTTCAACCAGGTGGTCTGCATTGTGTGCCATTCTGGTTCAGGGGCAGAGCTGGCAAAATGTGACATCAAGTCAGCCTTCTGCCTCTTGCCAGTATACCCAGCTGACTTTGAGCTCCTGGGCTTCACATTTGAGAGGCAGTTCTACATGGATAGGGTGCTGCCTATGGGCTGCTTTATTTCTTGTATGGCCTTTGAGAGCTTCAGCACGTTTCACGAGTGGGTGCTACAGTGCCTGATAGGCGTGAGTGACACAGCTTGCTACCTGGATTATTTCTTTGTTGTGGACCCACGGGGCATGAGCCAATGTGCCAGATTGCTCTTGGCCTTTGAGGGATTGGCAGGAGAGTTAAGCATCCCATTGGCTGGAGAGAAAATGGAAGGGCTGGCCACAGTTCTAACTTTCCTGGGCATTGAGCTAGATACAGAGCAACAGTTTTCCCGGCTGTCAGAGGGGAAGGTGCAGGACCTATGTGAGAAGATTGCCGACCTGGCGGGGTGTCAGAAGATCACATTGGTGGAGCTGCAGAAACTGGTAGGTCCCCTGAACTTTCCCTACAGGGTGATGGCACTGGGCAGGGCCTTTCTGCAGTGTCTTTGTGATGGCATGGCCAGGCTCTGGGCCTTGCATCATAGGGTATATGTCACCAGGGCCATGAGGGCAAATTAGCAGTGTGGCATGACTTTCTGAAGGGATTTAATGGGGTGTCCTTTTGGTGAGAGGATTTGAGCACCGAGGCGGAGCTGCAGGTTATGTCCGACACTGCTGGCTCCTTGGGTTTTGGAGTATATATCTGGGGGCATTGGTGTGTGGAGGACTAACCAGCAGCTCGGGCATGGGCGAGCCTTACCAGAGACCTGACTTTTCTTGAGTTCTTCCCCATTGTGGTCTGGCTTTGGAGTGTTATGGAAGCTGATTAACCAGTTTACAGAGACTGTTCTTCTGGAAGATAGGGATTTGACCAAAAGGTCTGAGGAGGCACAGGGGTTCCTCAAGCAAGTCAAAAGAGGTTATTTGCTCTTGTGGAGAATAACAATCTGGCCAGAGGAAGAGGAGGCAGATAGGAAAACCCCTGGTCTATAAGCATAGGGATTTGTTGTTGTTGTTCAGTCGCACAGTCGAGTCCGACTCTTCGCGACTCCATCTGTGTGACCATCCAGAAACAAGTTCAAAAGAAGGTATAGCAGACTCTAGTAAACTCTGTATCACGGTAAAAGCAGTGAAACATCTCCAACAGCATCAAGCCAAACTAAAACAGGGAAAATAACTCACAAAACATCTCTAGTGTTGTATAAAAGCAGTTTAGGATATATATTTGAACGTCTGTTACCAAACCTACCCAACGTTCACTCGTAAATAGAATTTTCCAACCCCTGCCTGATTATTACAATAAATTTGACTTCTGTTTCAGCTTTCAGTGTGCCTAGGTGCCTATTTCTGAGGGAGAATTTATAGAACTGCAGATCCTCCTCAGCGACAGTTCCTTACTTGGGATGTAAGACAACAAAGTATCAAACAGTAATAAGGTGGGACTACAGCTTTATAATAAAAGTTTATTTACCACAAAAGAAGAGTGACATGCTACCTAAAAGCTACACAGTTATCAGATAGGGAACTGAAAATTCATAGGGAGGTTGGAAGGAAAATCTGAGACTTCATAAAGGCAATTGTTTGACAGGAGTATCTGTCTGGTACACCATGGATAGGAGGTTGGGACAATTTCTGCTACAGCTCGGGATACAGGTGGGACTTGAGGACCTGTATTGCAGGGATGGTGTGCACCTGTCTGAGAAGGCCAATGATATCTTTATAGAGAACCTGTGGCAAGGGCTTTGGGCTGCCTTGGGTTGCCCGGTGGGCACAGGGTCCAAAGTAGAGGCTTGGCCCTGGCCATGGTGGATTGGTGGAAAGAGGTAAAGCGGATATGGCGAGCACCGGAGAATACCTATCCTGTTTTTTGGGAAAAGGAATCCATCAGGATCTGCTTGCGAGCTTCACAGCCCCAGACTGTGGAGCTACCTGAGGAGCTGCTCTGGTGGGGTTTTGTTCTTCTGTGGGCTTCACAGCCTGGGGAGGCTGGGCCCTGGCAGGGCAACTTCTAGTTGCTTTGCCATCTGGGGGAGAGCCAGGTGGCATGGCTCACATCTGAGGCAGGGGTGCTCACCTAGCATATGGCAAGGAGGTTATCAGTGGGCCAACGCCTGCCTTTCCTGATGTCTGCATCCTGGTTATGTTCTTGCTGCAGTAATTGTAAATAATCAATAAAGTGGCCCTTAGCTAATCCCAACTCATGTGTCCACCTCTTTATTTCGAAGGGGGGAGCAACAGCACTGAGCAATATTTGTCTCTTTCTGCCTACAATTACTAGACAAATGAGCCAAGGAAGCCACTAAAATGTAAATAATCGGGGTCTGACCAACTGTTATGAATTTTTAACTGATAGTCTGCTAAATCCACACACCATATCATCTATTTCTTGCTTTATATATTTCCTGCTGCATCTAGTAGCTACATGATCCAGCAATGTGGGTTCTTCACTGTGATCTGGGGAAATAATTATTGTTCAGGGGTTGAGAAAAACCTGGCAAAAAAAACAATGTAGACCAGAAGAAAGAGGAAAAATCACTGGTACAAAAATGGAAAGAATACCTCACCTTAGGAATAGGTGCTGGTGAAACACAATTGAGAGCGAGGTTGAAATTCATTAAAACTTTATAGACAGATATGTCTAGATCTGTGCTGGACTTTTATTGTCCGCACTGGCCTGACAATCACAGTTACTGCATCCAGTTGCTATATGCCATTCCCTAAGGGTTGGCAACCTTCCTTTACAAAACAAAACAAAAAAGCTTACCCTATTAAGAGTGCAGTCCAAAGTGGACGTATACCTTTAAAGTCCAATGAGGTATATGCACTCTCTGCTTAGGACTGCCTCTATGTTTGCAAGAACACACCAGGATTAGTATACAAACTGCTAGCTCACAATTTGACCCCAATCTTGCTTCACAGGTGTACAATTTATTTACATTTTTAGTACATGCTGAATAATGGAACTCGGAACATATTCTCTGACTCAGGATAAGGATGCTCTTTCATTATCTCTCTTTGTATTGGGCTCATACTTGTAATAAGCTTCTCACATACATATGCATACACAGCTCTTTATTGGCATATGTCAGGTTACAGGAAGAACCATAAGCAGATAAAGAGGTAGCAAGGAGAAATGAGTCAATCATATGCATCTATGCATTGTGCATCCTTAATTACCAAGCTTAGAAATAAGGCAACTTTTTCAGTCATTTCAGGCGACAAATCATTCAGGAGATGGCATGCCTTCAGGGCATCTGGGCAGCCTATCATGTTAGATAAAATTGGGTCTAAAAGAGTAAAATGTGTATCATCATACTGGGGACAGTATAGGAGAATATGGAAAACCGAGTCAACTTGATTTAGATTACCCACACAGGTCGAATCTGCACTTGCGTTTTTAAATCAGTTTCATGCTGCCATGACGCTGTCTTTCTCTATGCTTGTTTGAATGCTGTTTGGAGAAGATTCTTTTAAAGCAGTGCAGAGGTGCAATGACAGTGGAGCCTCCCGAAAGGACCATAAACATATGTGGATGTGCGAAAACGACACCAAATGTGGACAGCTTTTTTGAAGACGGAATCAAAAGGCGGGGACACTGGTGGGAAGGATAAATGCAGATTCGGCCACAGAGTCTTGCTAAATATGGTATCCCTTTATATGTACTGTGAGTGACAGCAGATGGAATGGTATTGCATCTGGCGAGTGCAAATGCTCGGCACAGTTGTGCAGCATGGAATAAGCTTCTCACCCTCCACTGCCTGACACATGGTCAGGTATATTATCTTCTTAAGTCAGTGGAAGTATCAAGAATTTGCTATGTTGATACACCCCTTCTGACCTAACCAACAGAGTAAATAAGTGGATCTTACTATGGACAAGCAGTGGGGACAATGGTGCTTATTAAAGTTAGCAGGTCCTTATTATAGGTAGCATGGTATCTATTAATGCCAGGCTGTGTGGTAGAACATTGTGGGTAGTTTGTACTTTAATGTTTTTTTACTTTGACTTTTAATTTTGTGAACTATGTGTTGCTCTCTCACGTGCCATAGATTCTGCTGCCATTACAGTGATCCCTTGGTGCTGGGCTGCTGTCCTTCAGGCTATATTTGCTTTGTTTTGTATCTTACAGTGAATGGACCAGCTTTCTTTTTCAACTCCTGAACTCATTTTCATAAGAGAACATAAGAAAAGCCAATGTTGGATCAGGCCAACGGCCCATCCAGTCCAACACTCTGACACACAGTGGCCAAAAATACCAGGTGCCATCAGGAGGTCCACCAGTGGGGCCAGGACACTAGAAGCCTCCCCCTCTGTTGACCCTCCTAAGCACCAAGAATACAGAGCATCACTTGCCCCAGAGTTCCTATCTATACCCTGTGGCTAATACCCACTGATGGACTTCTGCTCCATATGTTTATCTAATTCCCTCTTGAAACTGTCCATGCGTGTAGCTGCCACCACCTCCTGTGGCAGTGAATTCCATGTGTTAATCACTCTTTGGGTGAAGTAGTACTTCCTTTTATCCATTCTAACCTGACCACTCAGCAATTTCATGGAGCTCCCACAAGTTCTTGTCTTGTGAGAAAGGGAGAAAAGTACCTCTTTCTCTACCTGCTTTGTCCCATGCATAATCTTATAAACCTCAATCATGTCACCCCTCAGCCGTCATTTCTTCAAGCTAAAGAGCCCCAGGTGCCTTAACCTTTCCTCATAGGGAATGTTTTCATATTTGGATTCATTTTCTGAAAGGCTGTATCAAGAAGCTTCAGCAATCCAGACACTTATATATGATACTTTCAACCAATGGCTGCTGTAATTAAGACCATTTTACTGTATTGGGCTAATGGACAATCTGACTGGAACCACAGTAAATAGGTTTGCCAGAAAATTGAAGGTAGTATGGTAGAATCTGTGGCTGAGTTCAGACTGGCAAAAAAGCCCCGGAACAAACTGTTCCAGGTTTTCCCAGTCACACTGCGCTGACTGATGTGGGAGGATATCGGGAGGAGGTGCATGAGAGCATTCAGACTGCTGGCCCAGAGGCACAGCTGTAAACGGCTTTTTCCTGGTAAATTGGCCGGATGTTTATGTGTGCATGAGCGCATGAGTGCATATGCACTCATGCACATATAGGCATCCAGCCGATTTGGGGAGGATCCTGTTGCGCCAGCACCGCATTGGGTGGTAGAGTGGAGCACAGCTGATCATATTACTGCTGCCTTATGCAGCGGGATAAAGGCACTCTCTGGGATTTGCTACCACTTTCAACAGGTATCTTTTAATCCCGGGAGCAAAGGGGAGAGGGCTTCTAGTGTCCTGGCCCCACTGCTGGACCTCCTGATGGCACCTGGTATTTTTGGCCACTGTGTGACCCAGAGTGTTGGACTAGATGGGCCATTGGCCTGATTCAACATTGGCTTCTCTTATGTTCTTATGTTCTTATGGAACAGCTCGGGTTGCCTATGGGTAGGGAAAGCCAGGCAGATGTGCCTGTGTGAATGCCCCCTTTAATCTGCTTGGGAAACATGGCTGAAACGTGGCTCTAGGGGGGAAATTGCCAGTCTGAACTCAGCCTGTATAACTGTAGCTGAACATCCTCGTGGTCTTTTGTTCAGATTTTGCAGAAGTTCAAGCCCCACAAAAATCTGCAAAAACCTTCAGCTAGAGCAAAAGTGAAACAAAAGAAACATGTGCATACCAAAGGCAGTGATGGTTCCATTACACACCTTCAGCTATTTGGAAAAACTGTTGTTGGCCTATCATTCTACCATTTAAGCTCATGACTAGCTCCAGATCATGCACAGAAAATACAGAAACACCTTAGGATTTGGAACATATTATTCCTTTCTGTGAACTTTTGTAGTTCTGAACTTTTCCACAGAGTCCTGAAATGCCAGATTACCTGTTCTGGCCAATGACTTAGGAATCCTCCATTATTCCATTTACTTTCCAAATTTTTAATGAAGGCAGTACATGTGTACTTTACCACAAATTTCAGGACCTTCATTTCATTTTTGCCTTCCCTCACATTTACCGATACACATGTGCACTGATAAAATGTTGAAAAAAATCTTGATGTAATGTTGGAGAGAGGCCATGGCTCAGCGATAGAACATCTGTTGACATACAGAAGGTCCCAGGTTCAATCCCCAGCATCTCCAGGCCCAATCTGCATCTAGCATTTGCTCCACTGTTTTACCAAACCCACACTGGAACAGAAAAAGATGTGGCTCAAAAGCACATTCAAATACCCCGGGCCTAACTGCAGAGTCACCCCTGAATGTCCATAAAACAGCCATAAATCTGTGCATACCATAAAACTGAGCTCAAACAAAGTCAAGGGGCATTCAGTCTGGACACTGCCATAAAATCTGACAATCAATCAAAGTGAAAGTGGCATGCAATGTAGAGGGGAATTTCTGTTCCAGTGTGGGTTTAGTAAAACAGTGGAGCAAATGCTAGGTGAAGATTGGGCCCCAGTAAAAAGGATCAGTTAAGAGGTGATATGAAAGACATCTACCTGAGACCCTGGAGAACTGCTGCCAGTCTGAATAGACTGACTCTGATTAACAGATAGTTTGATTCAGTATAAGGCAATTTCAAGTGTGTTCGTATTAGGGATGTGCATTCGGCTCGGCAGAGCTGAATACATCCCCGAATAACTGCCTATATGGCAGTATTAGGGAGAGGTGTAGCAGAATCAGATTCTCTGATCTGATTCAGCTGGCCAAACACAGCATCCCCAAATACCAATTAACATATTTGGCAGGTATTCAGGGGGCAAATAGCAGTGGGAAAGAGAGTTTAAAGTTTAAAAGGGCAGCATGTTCCTCCTTTTCCCACAGATCCAGGGCTTTTCCGGCCTCTTCCTTTGCTTCCCAGGGCTGGGGGGGAGGGGGAAGAGAGGACCTAACATCCAGCCACTGCCATGCATCTCCAAATTGCAAATGCATTCTGCAGCTTTGCAAGGCTGGTGTTGCTGCTGGGCTACCCCAGCCAGTACAGTACCACTTACTTGGTTGGGAGACAGGGAGGGAGAACTTGCCATTCTGCCAAGTTGCAATGCTCTTTGACCGATCACAGGACAGTGTTATTTTTTCAAACTGTTCTATGCATGGGCAGAGAGCATTTAAGCAGCAGGAGTCCTGTGGCTGGGCCCACTCCATTTTGGCTGGCTGCTTGGCTGGAGATTGCTGGCCTTGGCTCCTCAGCTGCCTGGCCTGTCTGTCTCTCCCCTGGGCCAGGGACTGGACTGCCTGACTGGACTTAAGCCTGAAGACATCACCTGGTTTGGTAAACAATTAGTACTTCAGAGTAATATTTAAAAAAATAATAAAAAGGGAAAAAAATAAAAGGCTTTTTTTTTAAGTTTTCCTTCATTTATTGTGTTGGGTGGGTGGCCTGGTCGGGTGGGTGGGTTCTGTTGGGTGTTGGGGGTGTGCTTTGGCTTAGCATCATTTAGCTTCAACATACTGCTTTCAAATTTTAAAAAACCTGTTTAAAAATTTAAAAGTTCTTTCTCTTTTTAACAGTACTATTGTTAGATTGCTTATTCCTTTTGTTTGCTGAGGGGAACTGGGTGTGTGTGGGCTATTTTGTTCACTATGTGCCTTGTTATTCTGCTGTCACTAGTTCTCTTGTGGGTTGTGTTACTTGTTTCACTGTTGTGAAGCTTTGCTTTTGATATTTCCACGAAGAGTTTTTGCATTCCTTTTGGTTGCTGGGTGTGTGTGTGTGTGTGTGTGTGTGAAGCTGGTTGGGTGTGCGGGTTGCTGTTGTTTTGTCTTGTTGTTCATGTGGGTTGCTTGTGTTACTTGTTGCAGTGTTGTGAAGTTTTGGCTTTAGAGATTTTCACTGTTTAATAGTCCATATTCCTTTTGGTTGCTGGGGGGGGCAAGCTCGTGGAGTGTGGGTAGCTGTTGTTTTGGCTTGTTGATGACCAGTTCTCTATTCTTGTGAGTTGTGTTACTTGTTGCAGTGCTGTGAAGGTTTGGCTTTAGAGATTCTCACTGTTTAATAGTTAATATTCAATTTTGGTTGCTGGGAGGGTTGAAGCCAGTAGGGTTTGGGTTGCTGTTGTTTTGGCTTGAATTGGATGGGCAAGGTTTCCTTAGGGGTGGCATTGATTTTCTTTTAAAAGTTGTTACTGGGCTTGGTGGGTGTTTCTGGACCATTAAATAGGGCCATTAAATAGGCTGTTGTATTATTTCGGAAACTTTTAAAAAACCTTTTAAATAATTTAACATAGGGCTGTAGTTGATACCTAACTAGGCCGCAGGTAGGATACTGTTAAAACAGATGAGATTTTCCTTCAAAGTAGCAGATTAAGTAGGCCAGAACAGATTTGACTGAAAGAAAGCAGTGTCCTCCTGTGCATCTGACTTTCATTGACTTTCAATATCACCAATATTGACTTTATCTTCCTTCTCTTCCTGACCATTAGACTAGGCGTGACCTGAATTTATTAACAGTGCATCTGCTTTGGATTCTTTTTACCCTTATTGTGAGTCCTATCCTCTGCTACCAACAGGAACAGCTGCCTGCCCTGCTCTAAATGACAGAGCTTCAAATACTTAGAGAGAGCTATCATATGCCCCACAACCTCCTCTTCTCCAGACTAAACATTCTCAAGTTCCTCAGCCTTTCCTCATAGGGTTTAGTCTCATAAGAACATAAAAACATAAGAGAAGACAATGTTGGATCAGGCCAAAGACCCATCCAGTCCAACACTCTGTTACACAGTGGCCAAAAATACCAGGTGCCAGGCCCGTAGCTACAGTGGGGCATCTCAGGGCCTGGCCCTCCAACTTACTGCCCGGGCCCCTGAACTTCCCGTCCAGCCCAGGCCCCCCAACTTCCATTTTTTAAATTTTATTTGTGGTGCTCCCTTGAAGGGGTGTGCGGGATGCCCCCCCCAATTATTTAAAGGCCCCCTGAATTAAAAAAAAACCCTGGCTATGGGCCTGCCAGGTGCCATCAGGAGGTCCAGCAGTGGGGTCAGGACACTAGAAGCCCTCCCACTGTTGACCCCCCCCCCAAGCACCAAGAATACAAAGCCTCACTTGCCCCAAACTCCCTATCTATACCTTGTGGCTCATTTCATTTCACCTACCAACAGCCACTGGGGGGAAAGTTAGTCCCACACAGGAGGCAAGCAGGAAAAGCATCTTTGTCAAGCGAGAAAGCATGATCCAGCCCCCTGATCATGCTTGCCATGTAGGAGAGGGAAAAAAACTTTGAAGATTTCAAATGAATTGGAGCACGGCATTTTTCTTTTCCTATAATAAGTTGCTGTTTGTGAGGTAGCCTTGAGGTCAGTTCTCTAAGTTTCAGGGTATATTAGGACATCATGATATTTCTAGGTAAAAGAATCCACTTGGGGAATGCTCACAGACCATTTCCAGTCACCTGCAGGGAGTACAACATGGTGGTCTTCCTCCCTGAAGACAATACAGACTACACTTGACAGAAGTGTGATTTGATAGGATTAGGATAAGAAGTGAAATATGCCCACGGGATGAGGGTGGGAGGCAAACAGCTGAGTTGTAAACTGGAGCCTGTTTCGCCATGGTAGGCAACCAAGCTTGGTTCAGACAAAGGAAGGAAACCCTTTGCAAGCCTTTGTGAGGAACTCATTGGGGCCAGTCCTGACTAGGGTTGCCAGCTCCAGGTAGGAAGATTTCTTGGTACAGTCTATGGAAGCCAGGGTTTGGGGAGAGGAGAGGCCTCAGCTGAACAGAATTCCATAAAGCCCACCTTCCAAAGTGGTTATTTTCTCTTGGGGGGGGGGAGAGATCTGTTGTCTGGAGTTCAGGTGTGATACCTGGTGATCTTCAGGCTCCACCTGGAGGTTGGCTACCCTAAGCATAGCAGGTTCTTTCTGTAGAAGCTGAGTGGGTGATTTTGAACTGGTCACAGACTTTCAGCCTAACCTACCTCACAGGGTTGCTGTGCAAGTCAAAAGGGGGAGAGGAGAATGATGTAAGCTGCTTTGGTCCTTATTGCAGAAAAAGACTACTTTTCCTCCTGGGGAACCATTGTTGCCAATCTCCGGGTGAGGGCTGGAGATCACTCAGAATTACAACTGCTCTCCAGATGGCAGAAATCAGTTCCCCTGGAGAAAATGGTGGACTCTGTGGCAGTCAGGGCTTCAGAGCATGGAAGAGGCTGTAGGTGTGTGTGTGGGGGAAATGGAAAGCTGAAGAGTGAGGGGGAAATAAAGGTAGGTTGATGATTGGCTGGGAAGGAGATAGGGTTGCCAACTCCAGGTGGGAAATTCCTGGAGATCTGAGGGATGGAGCCTGGAGAGGGTGAGGAGGGGTGGGACCTCAGACAGGTACAATGCCATAGACTCCAGCCTCCTAACCAGCCATTCCTTCTTGGGCAACCACTATTGACAATCTCAGGTGAGGGGTGGAAATCACTCAGAATTACAACTCATCTCCAGGAGGGAGGGGGGAGGAGATGCAAAACTGAAATCAGAGGGGCAGATAATGGCAGGTTGATGCTTGGCTGGGAAGGAGATAAGGTTGCCAACTCCAGGTTGGGAAATTCATGGAGATTTGAGGGGTGGAACCTGGAGAGGGTGAAGTTTCAGGAGGGGTGGGATCTCAGACAGGTAAAATGCCATAGACTCTGCCTTCCAAACCAGCCATTTTCTCCTGAGTAACAATTGTTGCCAATCTCCTGATAAGGGCTGGAGATCACTGAAAATTACAACTGCTCTTCAGGTAGCAGAGATCAGTTCCCCTGGAGATAATGGTGGACTCTGTGTCATTATACCCCGCTGAGGTCACCACAGCACATTGATGGTGAGTACCCAAGGCCTTCGCACACCAAAAGAGCTTCTTTCCAGAGCTCATTTTATTTATTTCCACAACGGGCTTTATTCCTAGTATTTGTGTGTGTGTGTATATATATATATTCCCAAAAAAAGAACAAACAATTTAGCATCATGAGTACATGTAAGTAGAATATCCAGTATTGTATCATATCTTTACATATATTTTTAATAGTTAAAATAAAATATTTTTTCTAGTTTGTATAAAATCATAAATATTGTCTTATAAACATTTGGATTTAGTTTCAAGGATAAAATTGACCAACTGATTTTCCCAAAAATTATGGTACTGGTACTGATAAGAACTCTAACCAGAACAGTTCTATAAGAAGAGTAATTGACATCAATCCAAAATACCTAATTAGAAACAAAAATTGGATCCAGAAAAGGATTTCAGTCAATTTTTGAAATTTGTCCTGGATTTTGTGCAAATCCATTTCTTAGAGCTGCCTGCCCCCTGGTGGGGGTGGGGATCCCCTGATTTGAGATTCCCCACTCTTGGTTTGTAAGAGTCAGGTTGTGGGGGACAAAATGGTAGCCACATTGTGATGCTCTACCATTTCCATCATCCAAGTCTCTATGGATGCCATAGAGATGAAAGCTAGAGTGTGACAGCCAGAAGCCTCCAATGACCCATGTGCTTGCCCAGTTCCCCCAACTTATTTCCCCTACAAGGGGCTTTAGAGCTGGTTCCGCATGCCTTGTGAGAAACCCACGTTGTGACCCCAGTCAAGCCCAATGGAGAGGTCTGCATCTGCATGGACTACAAATGTACCATAAACAAGACACTTCAGGATCACGCGTACCTGGACCCTGTAGTCAGTCACGTCCTGGCATCTCTAGTGGGTGCTAAGGTTTTTGGGAACTTGGACTTGGCACAGGCCTACCAACAGCTCGCGGTAGACGATATGACTGCAGAGGCCCAGACAATGGTAACACACAGGGGTGCGTTTTGGGTGCAGCAACTGCAGTTCTGGGTGAGTGTCGCCCTGGGAATCTTCCAAAATTGAATGGACTCTCTCCTTAAAGGAATTCCAAGGGTCCAGTGATTTTTCAATGATGGTTTAATTGCCATGCCCACAGATGAGGAAATCACCAAGCGACTGTGCACCATCCTACAGTATTTCTAGGAAGCTGGCCTCAAGGTTAAAAGGGAAAAATGCCTCATGGGAGTTCCATGGGTTGAGTTCCTGGGGTTCTCCATCTACACAAACGGCATCCATCCTGCTGCCAACAAAATCTGCACCATTGTCAATGCCCCAACCCCCACATCCAAGCAGGAGCTCCAAGCATTCCTGGGCCTGCTGAATTTCTACCACTCATTCCTGCCCCACAAAGCAGCAATCACAGAGCCACTGCACCGACTTCTCAACAAATGGGCCCCCTGAGACTGGGGCCAGAAGTAAGCCACCACGTTCTGAGCTGTCAAGGAGCTGCTTACCTTGAACACCATCCTGGCGCAGTCCCGTCATTCTTGCCTGTGACATGTCCCTGTACGGGGTCAGAGCTGTCCTGGGACACCACCTACCCAACAGCAGAGAGGTTCCTGTGGCTTATTACTCCTGCACCTTGTCCTTGGCCGAATGCAATTATGCACAGATAGACAAGGAGGCATTGGCAATCGTGGCGGGAGTAAAAAAAATCCATGATTACCTCTACAGGTGGCCCTTCGCCATTGTGACTGATCATAAACCCCTGCTGGGCATGCTGGCCCTGGACTGCCAAACACCCCAGATGCTATCCCCAAGGGTGCTGCACTGATCTATCTTCCTGGCTGGCTACCAGTACACTCTCCTCCACCATCCTGGGAAGGTGATGGGACGCACCAACATGCTCAGCCACCTGCTGCTGCCCTCCTATGACACAGACCCACTCCTGCCTACCAGATCATGCTCCTGGAGGACCTTCCTGACCCCCCTCTCTAGATAGCAGACATGTCCTACCACATCCCCAGGGACCGTGTCCTCTCTTGCATTTTGTACTGGGTGGAGAGGTTATGGCCTGCTGGTCAGGTGGGCCCAGAATTTGTGGCATTCTTCTCCCACTGGGATTAACTATCCACACACAAGGGTTGCCTGCTGTGGGGAAGTTCTGTTGCACCAACAAGTCCTAGCAGCACTACACAAAACACATCCAGGTATTGTACGGATGAAGGCATTGGCCCATAGGTACGTCTGGTGCCCTGGCATGAACAGCAAAATCAAGGACTATGTTAAGCGCTGTCAGGTCTGCCAGGAATCCCATCCAGAGCCTGCCCAGGCATCGACACGACAGTGGGAGTTCACCCAATGACTGTGGTCCCAGTTACATATTGACTTTGCAGGCCCCTTCCAGGGTCAGATCTTCTACATCGGCTTTCAACTTTCCTTTTTGGCCATCAGGTGACACCAAGCACCTCCACAAGTCACAGCCCAGCTGAGCTCCTCACCACACAACTTGACTGGATGCACCCCAACCATGCTGCAGATCATCATGCAGCCCCCGAGAACCAAGCAGCACCCCAAATGTTCTCCCTGGGTGACCCTGTCTATGCCTGGAACTTCTCCAGCGGCCCCACCTGGATCCCAGCCAAGGTCATCTGAGTCACTGCCCTTCTGTCTTAGGAGGTGTCAACCGATGGTGGGAAAATACTTTGGAGGCACATCAACCAGCTCTGCCGCTGTCTCCTCCCAGCCGAGCCAGGTCTGTCATCAGCAACCCCTGACGAAGATGATGTGGAGTTGCCAGATCTACAGGAACTGGAGGCAGAGAGTGAGGTCCCAGCAGCCAGTGTGCAACCTGCAGCCATCAAACCACCAGATGGATCTGCTGAAGCAATGCTGGAGCAGGCAGCCATGGATGGGCCCGAGGTCATGCCGGCACCACAGCTGACCCCGAGCCCCACAGCTGCTGCAGCAGGACCAGAACCAGAAACCCCGGCCCCACTGACAGAACCACATCACTCAAACTGACCTAACTGAGGGACTATGTTTATTAGGATGTTCTGAACCTTGGGGGGAGGGGTGTTATGCCCAGGGCCTGACATCGACGGACCCAGCTTGGGAACACAGAGCAATAGATTGCTAGGATCCTGGTAGGAACCTATCAACCAGGAGTACCTTGGTAAATATTCTATCACGAGTAGTGGGTGTGTGTGGGGTGTGGTGAATGCACAGATTTAAGCGGGGCTTCGGTCTTGCTAGAGCTGTCTTGTAGTTGAGCTAATCACTGAATAAAGCTGCTGTTGCTGCTGAGGACACTTTAAGATGCACCATGGCCTGAGTGCTTGGGCTGGAGTGTAGGGACAAGGGAGAATGGGTGAAGAAAGAGGAGAGAGAGCAACAAGGGAGGGGGGCGTCTAGAAACTTTTTCCAGCCAGTGGTGGCCCTCTCCTCTTCTTTTGCTCATGTCTCATTTTTCCCTGTTGTGTTAAAGCAAATAATGAATGATCCACACCCACTTCAAGCAACGTTTTCACATGTTGAGGTTCTTTGGCTTTTGGATAACTCCAGAGTTAGCATGGGTTTTTATTGCCTGTAATCTTCCAGAAAGCTGTTCCACACCCCCTTAACAAGAGGCAAGGAAGCACAGATCAAGTAGATGGCATTTCTAAAGGAACACAAAGCTTTTTGTTTTCTTCTCCCTTCCCCACTTGTTCCTTTCTGTCCTTTTCTGTTGTGTTTTATTTTGTTTTTTTGCAAGATTTACTAGGTGATTAATACGGAGAATGAGGTGGGAGGAGGAATCCTTTGTCATTGTTACATTCAGACCTTGTGGAGGGAATTTAGTTGGGACATTTGAATCTATGCTTTGCAGGAAGGCCTGTTTAAATTATATGTCCGAATTTGTGAAATTAAACAAAATTTATTTACAGAATGGTGCCATTGATCATTCAACAAATAGCTGGCTGAGTGTGAGGGTAACAATATAAAAGAACTGTTCACTGCTGTTGCTTTTGTAGGCATAACCTTATTGCTGCTGATGTAATGGTAAAAAGCAAAAAAAAAAATAAAAATGGGAGAGGGCTAGAGTATGGTTTATTATTAGTGATCCTGAAAAAAACCCAAAATGAAACAAAACACCCCCCTCTCCAATCCTGGATATCATTCTTAGGTGTTGTGGATTTTTGTTACACTTAAAATATTGATAAGATTTTAACTGAAGTTGCAGGTGAATCCTCCAAAGTCCTTTTATATCACTTACTATAAGTCTAGAGTTTATTACTTTTGGACAAAATAATCAAAACCTCAAAATCTATAGAAGTCTTGAGTAGCACAAACTTTCATCAGCCTAACATCTCGTAACATAACCTGAGCCGCTCAGAAACAGTGTTAGAAAGAACAAATTTAGAGTCCAGTGGCACCTTTAAGACCAACAAAGGTTTATTCAGGGTATGAGCTTTTGTGTGTATACATACTTTTTCAAAAACACATGAAAGCTCATACCTTGCATAAGCCTTTGTTGGTCTTAAAGGTGCCACTGGACTCTAATTTTTTTCTACTGCTTCAGACCAACATGGCTGAAAACCTGGAAGTATTACAAAGAGAAAGGACGAGACCCATGCTTTCACAGCTAGGGCCTTCAGATCCATACAACAGGCCTGTGAAGGTAGGCTAGTCAGAGGATGACTGGACCAAGTGCACAGCAAGTGTGCATAATCTGAAGAAGTGGGCGGGGTGGTGGTTTTGCCCATCCCCGGGCCCATGCCCTGCTTCGGAGGAGCAACGGTATATTTAAATTTGAATTTTGAAAGAAGAAAGTTACCTCAGAGGAAGAGGTGGGTTTGGAGGACTGCCTTGAAAGAGACATCATTGGAAGGGATGAAGCTTGGGAAATGACATCACTTAACCTTTGACCTGGAAGTGACATCACAGGACAAAAGCCATCTGGGCTCTGAGGAGGGGTGGGTAAAGGAGCTGCTGCTGGAATGGTGAGTGTTTTATTATTTGCCTTTCCTTAACTGCTGAGGAGAAGTAACTGTGGCTACTTTGTGGGAAGAGAGTGTTTAAGGGTGTATGGGTGTGTATAGCCTGCTGGAGAGCAGTTTTTGTTTGAGGAAGTATAGTTTCTATTTTTCTCTTTTGCCTGGGTGTAACTGATTGTAGCTTTTAGCAGTTTTGCCTGGGGCTGACTGCTGGCCCCGCCCTCTGCTGGGTGAGCCTTTATTATATAAGGATCCTCCTTGCCAGAGGTGTGAGCTGAAGGGCTCATAGCCTTGGGGGTCTGGCCCTGGGGCCCTGCAGGAAGCTGAATAGCTCCTACATTTTATATTCGTTAAGGGGTTTTGTTGGGGGGGGGTGTTTTTGCAAACCTTTCATAAGAAAGGCAGTTTGGCAGGGGAATTATCAAGGAAGTGCTGGTTAAACTGAACTAATTTTGAAAGGGGTTGCAGCAGCATGACTGGTGAGGGAGCTGAGGCAGTGATATGCAAAGTCTGTGGCATGTTCGTATTCTTACCTAAGGGTAAGAGCAATTACAATTGCGGCAAGTATAAGTTGGTAGCCCTACTGGAGGAGAAGATACAGGGACTTGAGGCATGCTTTTTAAAAAAGTAAATAGGTTTTATAATAAACAACAAAACATAAATACAACATGCCATAGTAAAAGTACAACTATACAACCAAAACATAACAAGATAAAACTGGGAAACATTGAAATATGTAGCAGTAACATTAAAAGATACAATATGTAACTGAAACATAACAAATCAATTACAATTCTAACAGATCAATGTGGTAGAAATGGTTTGGAAATTTTATCGATACTATGTAAGATAACATTGGTAGCCAAACTGCAGGAAAATTAGAATTAAAATCATAAGAAGCATTCCGGTGATTATGATAAGATTTTTTTCCCATAACATAAAATCTCCAGGTGATGGTGAACCAAAGTTGAGTTGAAGGGGCTAATCTATTTTTACATTTTGTAGCTGTAGCAGCCCTTGCTGCAGCTAAAAGAAATTCTATTAATGTTTTAATTGACTGAGAGAAATTAGCCTTGGGCCATAACGATAACAAACAAAAATCTGGTAGCTTTGGGAGCGATATCCATGTTATTTTAAAATATGTTTAGTAACTGAGTCCCAAAACTGAGCTATATATTTACACTCCCACCAACAGTGAAAAAAGAAGCCAGTTCAACACAATGCTTCCAGCATTTAGGATTTAGAGTGGAGTTAATGTGTTGTAACTGAAGGGGTGACCAGTAGCAGCAAGTGAGAATCTTAAAAGATTGCATTTTCATATTTATAGCCTTTGCTTGAAGAGGAGAGGACTTCCAGATATTATGCCATTGTTTTTCTGTAAATTTAATTTTGCAGTCTTGCTCCCATCTTTTTTGCTATGTAAATGGTTCAGAATTTTCATTTTGAATTAATACATTGTGAATGGTTGAGATTAACCCTTTATGTGCAGTGTTATTGTTTGTGAAAACAATTTCAAAAGCTGAAAGTTGCTTTTTTGCTGATGCTATAAAATGGAGCAGAATCTAATAAGTGCTTTAGTTGGAGATATTAATACTATGGCAAAGTGATACCACATAGCTGATCCAGAATTTTTTTTTCAGTATATACTCTCTTTTTTGTAGCACCAAAGAGTCTTGTTAATATAGCATTTTTTCCATTATTTAAAAAGATGCCGAGTCATAACCGGGAAGAAACCATTTTTGACCCGTGAAAGAAGATCATACTGAGGGACAGGAGGTTAAGTTGGGACAATATGTATCCCAAACTTCTAAGGAGGTAAGTAAATATTTTTGGAAAAAATTCCTCATCAAAGGTTCCTAAGTAAGTTTAATAGTCACGGGATAAAAGGACAAGTCCTCTTGTGGATCAAAAACTGGCTAATTAATAGGAAATGCACAGTGAGTATGAATGGGTAATTTTCTCAGTGGAGGGTGGTAAGCAGTGTGCTACCACAAGGATCATTACTCGGTCCGATTCTTTTTAACTTGTTTATTAATGATTTGGAGTTGGGAGTAAGCAGCAAAGTGGCTAAATTTGCAGATGACATGAAGTTGTTCAGGGTGGTAAGAACCAGGGAGGATTGTGAGGCACTCCAAAGGGATCTGTCAAGGATGGGCAAGTGGGTGTCAATGTGGCAAATAGGGTACAATGTGACCAAGTGCAAAGTGATGCACATTGGAGCCAAAAATCCTAATTATAAATACATGATGATGGGGTCCGAACTGGCAGAGACTGACCAAGAGAGAGATCTTGAAGTCCTAGTAGATAACTCAATGAAAATGTCTAGACAGTGTGCAACTGCAATAAAGAAGGCCAACACTATGCTGGGAATTATTAGGAAGGGAATTGAGAACAAATCACCCATTATCATAATGCCCCTGTATAAACTGATGATGTGACCTCATTTGGAGTACTGTGTACAGTTCTGGTCACCACACCTCAAAAAAGATATTATAACATTGGGAAAAGTGCAGAAAAGGGCAACTAGAGTGATAAAAGGGTTGGAACACTTTCCCTATGAAGAAAGGTTAAAAAGCTTGGGGCTCTTTAGCTTGGAGAAATGACAGCTGAGGGGTGAAATTATTGAGGTTTATAAGATTATGCATGGGATAGAGCAGGTAGAGAAAGAAGCACTTTTCTCCTTTTCTCACAATACAAGAACTCATGGACACTCCATGAAATTGCTGAGCAGTCAGGTTAGAATGGAAAAAGGAAGTACTTCTTCACCCAAAGAGTGATTAACACATGGAATTCACTGCCACAGGATGTGGTGGCAGCTACAAGCATGGACAGCTTCAAGAGGGAATTAGATAAGCATATGGAGCAGAAGTCCATCAGTGGCTATGAGCCACAGGGTATAGATAGGAACTCTCAGTTTGGGGCAAGTGATGCTCTGTATTCTTGGTGCTTGTGGGGGGGGGCAACAGTGGGAGGGCTTCTACTGTCCTGGCCCCACTGCTGGACTTCCTGATGGCATGTGGCATTTTTGGCCACTGTGTGACAGAGGGTTGGACTAGATGGGCCATTGGCCTGATCCAACATTGGCTTCTCTTATGTTCTTATTCATTATTTTCATATTAGAGGGTCTTTGAGAAGGTTTATGCCAAATAACTTCTTGAAGAATGTGTGTGTTAGTGTACTTTTGTTCTATCAGTATCAGTCTTTTGTAGTTGTAAGGGATAGTATCTAGAAGAAGAAGAAATTGGATTTATACCCCACCCTTCACTGCCCAAAGGCGTCTCAGAGCGGCTTATAAACTCCTTTCCCTTCCCCTCCCCACAACAGACACCCTGTGAGGTAGGTGGGGCTGAGAGAACTTCTGACAGAAACTGTCCTTGAGAGAACAGCTGTGCCAGAGCTTGTGACTGGCCCAAGGTCACATCAGCAGGTACAAGTGGAGGAGTGGGGAATCAAACCCGGGTCTCCCAGATAAGACTCTGCGCACTTTACCACTACACCAAACTGGCTCTATATTTGATAATGGTTCTAGGGAAAAAACCCACAGGAAAAAAGCCCATGGAAAAAAGCCCACGGACATAAATGCCCACACGGAAAAATGCCCATATGGAAAAAAGCCCACATGGAAAAAAGCCCACACAGAAAAATACCATGTAAAATGCCATATACATTTATGATTGTTGATAAGTATTCATCTCCATTTATGAGAATGAACAGGTATTACCTGTATTCACATGCAACAATTTGTTTTGTGATTTTATCAAGTATAATTAAATAATAATTTTGCTATGTTATTAGGTGACCTGCCTGTGCATTAGCCAGTGTTTGTTTGTGGCAAGTGAGGTCCCTCTGCAGTCCATCATATAGAGACTACACACCAGTGTTCCCTCTAAACTGAGCTAGTGTGAGTTAGCTAGCTCACTGGTTTTTATCCTCCAGCTCACAGATTTTTGTCTTAGCTCAGGAAGGACGGCTCCAGAGCAAACTGATTTATGCAGTAGCCAAACTGCTGTCAGGTGGCCCTGCCATGATGGATGGAGAAGGGAGGGAGGATGGGCTTTGTTTCATGAAGGGAGGGTGGATGGGACTATGTGGTGTTGATTTATGCACCTGGACTGTTCGACTGGAATGTGGGGAGCTGCCTTGACTGCCTGGCCGTACAGGCCGTATCTTACCCAGACCTAACACACTGACCTTGGAGGAGCCAAGCTGTTAGCTTCCTATCGCTTTCACAAGAGACAGCTAGGCTGGGAAAATGGGGCGGTGGGAACTACATTAATTATCACTGTCTCCAATTCCCGCGCGTGCGCTGAGCTTCCATTGGCGGAGGGGGGGGTCCCCATTCTCCCCCCTGAAGGTATAACCGTTTGCTTCATGTAACCAAGTTATTCTTAACAATGCTTCTGTTCCAGTAACCTACTATTGCAGCTTAAAATAAATACTATTCTTGCTTCAATGAACCAGGCCTGGTTTTTTGCTGACTAAGTTAAGGACTCTGACAGTTTGTTAAGAATCCCCATTTTTGGGACTGGTCAGAAACCCGCGACTCCAACATGAGTGGCAGTGAAGAAGACACTCTCCCGATCCAAGAAGACAAGAAGGAGGAAAAGAAACCTCCTGTGAAGACGGTACCCTCGGAAGCCCCTGGCACCTATGTGCCGGTAACATGGGGGCAGGGGTACGACTTTGGGGGGCCCTACGGGGACCCGTATGGAGCGGCCTACGGTGGGGTGACCACCCGACCCAAGCAACGATGAGATTGGGTGAAACCCCTGGCCGAAACCCACGAGACGTGGTTCACGACTCCCCGGGCCTCGGTGAGAGCGAGTCAAACCGAGAGGTCAGTCCGCCGACTGATCGCCGCAGAAGGGTTGGAAGACACGTACCAAGACTCCGGTGAACTGGAGGGGGCCATGGTGAGCCGGAGGTGGAGTGGTGACCCGAGCCAAGACCGCCTGTTTCACATCCTGGATGAATCCCTCGCCCGCATCCCCAAGATGATCGCGGATGGCATCCGAGAGGAGATGGATCGACAAAGGCGAGAGCCGCCCCCAGACCAACAATCTCCGGACCAGCAGAATGTGCCACCTCTGGACCAGCAGAACGTGCCGGCCCAACCCCCCCGATCAACCAGCGGGGCCAGGACCGCAGGGACCGCCGGTGCCGCAACCGCAGCGACCCTGGGGGTTCCTGCCACCGAAACCAGCCGAGTTACTCGACACGGACTTCGATGGGACCCCGGAGAAGTTCCCATTCTTCTTGGTGAGAACCGAAAAATTCATTGAAAACTGGGGCCACCTGTTCCAGAGCGAGGACTGGATGGTGGATGCTATAGCCTCGCACCTGAAAGATGCAGCGGCCGACTGGTACGTAGCCCTGCACCAGGCTGACGGGCGGGAACTCAGGGAAATTGACGCTTTCATGTGGGCTATGAAAGAGCACTTCGAAGATGTCAATGCCAATAAGACGGCCAGAGCGGCTCTACGTGCCCTCAAGCAAGGCTCCAAGTCGGTGAGAGAATACACCGCGGAATTCCGCAGGTGCGCCGCCAAGATCCGAGGCTGGCAAGATGGGGTCTTGGCAGACCACTACAAATTGGGGCTCAACGCGGAGATCCGTCATTCCGTCACGAGAACCCAGGACCTGGACACGCTGACGGGCTGGATACAAGCGGCTGTCACCATGGAAAACCGCCTGAAAACCATCCGACTGGACGATGCGGTGGCGATGAGTAAAGGTGGCCAATCGGGCCCTACCCCTGCTCCACGAGGGAAGACCCAACCACCGAACCCAAAACCCAAAGACGGCATGAGGGAGACCCGGATGAAACAAGGGCTCTGTCTGAAGTGCGGGGAGGGGGGCCACTTTGCAGCGAATTGCCCAGGCTCCCCCGCACCGACCGGGGTCCCGAAAGGGACCAAAAAGAAGTTTGACACCTCCACTCCGAAGCCAGTGGCGAAACCGAGAGGGGCAAGGGCCCTGCAAGACAACCCCCTCAGCGAGGCGTCGGATTCATCGGATGGCGAGACCGCGCAGACGCGAAACGAGACGAACCTGCTGTAAACAGCGCTGAACAGCAGGTCCCGGACTCTCAAGCGCAAATCCCGGTGAGCCGCCCCCCCTCTCTTTTCTTTCTCACAGTGACTTTAATGGACCCGGGTCTACTGACCCATGTGAGAGTACGAGCTCTCATTGACTCTGGGTGTGGGAAAGACCTTATTAACCCCACACTGGTGACGGGACTGGGGGCGAAGGTGGTGAAATTGACCGAACCCCTGATTTTCACGCAGATGGATGGCTCTACAATGAAAGAGCCGTGCAAATACGAAACTGTACCCTTACGGGTGGGGATCAGGAACCACTGGGAAGAGAGGCCCTTTGTTGTCACCCCTTCTGCCCGATTTCCCCTGGTGTTAGGCAGCGCGTGGTTCTTCGACCATGATCCACACGTCCTATGGAGAGAGGGGAAAGTTAATTTCATCTCCGAGAAATGCCAACCCCATCTTTGGAAACGGGATTGGG
This sequence comes from Gekko gecko, assembly GCA_029375565.1. NCBI lineage: Eukaryota > Metazoa > Chordata > Lepidosauria > Squamata > Gekkonidae > Gekko > Gekko gecko. The sequence continues at coordinate 76,922,198 of JAPDNY010000003.1, read as the reverse complement.
GTGCCCCAATGGCGGGGGGATCTTATAATGGCGGGGGTGGCTGAAACGGAACTGGAGGCGATTCCCCAAGAGTATCGAGACTTAGCCGCCATTTTTGGAGAAGAGGAAGCGGATGAACTGCCCCCCCACAGAAACTCTGACTGTGCTATTGAAATTTTACCAAATCAAAAGTTACCCAAGGGGAAACTATACTCCATGAGCCCCTCAGAGAAGGTGGAGTTGAGAAAGTTTATCAACAAAAACTTAGAAAGGGGGTTTATACGACCCGCCTCCTCCCCGTTTGCTGCTCCTGTTCTGTTCCGGAAAAAAAAGGACGGGGGGCTGCGGCTGTGCACAGACTATCGAGGGCTGAATGCGGTTTCTAACACGAATGCTTACCCTATGCCCCTGATCAAAGACCTCTTGGCTGCGGTAGCCGGGGGAAAGGTGTTCTCGAAACTGGACTTGAGGGATGCCTACTTCAGGGTGCGGATAAGGGAGGGGGATGAGTTCAAAACGGCATTTAATACCCCGCTGGGACAGTTTGAATACTTAGTGATGCCGTTCAGGCTTCAAGGAGCCCCGGGAGTTTTCATGAACTTAATTAATGAGGTACTCCACAAGTATTTATTCAAGGGGGTCCTTGTTTACCTTGATGACATACTTTTGTACTCCCCCGACCTAAAATCACACGTCAAATTGGTGAGGGAAGTCCTCCAAACGTTACACAAGCACAAACTTTTTGCTAAGTTGTCAAAATGTGAGTTTCACAAGTCAGAGATCCCCTTTTTAGCCTACCGCATCTCACAGCGAGGAATTGAGATGGACCCTGACAAAGTAAAGGATGTGATCGGGTGGGAAACCCCTAAAACACGGAGGCAACTCCAGGGGTTCCTCAGATTCGCGAACTTTTACAGATCATTCCTGTCAAACTTTGCTCAAGTGGCTCTTCCCCTAACTGACTTGCTCAAAACAAAAGGGAAGCCCCCTGATTGCACGCACCCTGGAGCGAAGTTAGATTGGTCCCCAGAATGCCAACGCGCTTTTGACCAGTTAAAAGCTCTCTTTACATCAGAGCCTGTCTTGGCGCACCCAAATGAACTTAAAAAATTCATTGTGCAAGTCGACACATCGGACATTGCAATGGGGGGGGGGTGATCCTCCAAGAGGGGGACGATGGTAAACTGCACCCCCTCGCCTATGTTTCCAGAAAATTTAATGATACTGAACGGAATTGGTCGGTGTGGGAGAAAGAAGCAGGGTCGATCCGATTAGCGCTGGCGACCTGGAGCCATTGGCTTGAGGGGGCGCGAGTTCCGTTTGAGGTTTGGACTGATCATAAAAACCTAGAGCTACTTCGATCCCCCCGCTCCTTGAATGCCAAACAGCTGCGCTGGGCTGATTTCTTCTCCAAGTTCAACTTCACTCTGCACCATTTTCCCAGTAAATCTAACTCGCTAGCTGACGCACTTTCACGCCTCCCACAACACGACAGTAAGAGGGAGGAGATTCGTGACTCTGTATTCACGCCTTCCCAATTGGGAGGAGCGGTAACCACTCGTAAGCAAGCGAAGCTTTCCCCACCCTCCCCTACCCCTCCCACAGATGACTGGGTCACGAAATTCTCTACGGCTATGTCCGACGCCGACAGGGAGGAGGTGAGGGGGGAGGACGGATTTACACAAGATGCACAGGGCTACTGGCTGAAGAATGGCAAACTGTTTGTTCCCCATTCCCTTCGGGGGGAAGCTATGGGGTGGGCACACGGATCAAAACTGGCTGGGCACACGGGGTTTGTTAAATCGCTCCAACTGTTGCAAAGACAATTCTGGTGGCCAGGGCTACGCAAAGACATTTCTTTGTTCACTTCTGCTTGCCAAACGTGTTTGATGAGTAAACCCAGGCCAGGTAGACCACCCAGAGTGCTGCAACCCCTCCCCACGCCAACTCGACCATGGGAAGTGATTTCAATGGACTTTATTACTGATCTACCCCCTAGTGGGGGGAATACTGTTATTTGGGTTGTTGTGGATCTCTTCAGTAAACAAGCCCACTTCGTTCCGTTTGCATCAATCCCCTCGGCCAAGAAGTTAGCCTCAGCGTTCCTCCAACACGTGGTGAGGCTCCACACTTTGCCGGCTAAAGTGATCTCGGACAGGGGGGTGCAATTTGTTTCCCATTTCTGGTGTGAACTTATGTCACTGTTTGGGGTGGAGCGGGGGGTTGGCAGTGCGTACCACCCAGAGACTGATGGACAAACCGAACGTGTCAATCAAACCCTTGAACAATATTTAAGGTGTTTTACGAACTTCCAACAGGACAATTGGCATTCCCTTTTGCCTTTGGCTGAGTTCTGTTACAATAACACTCAGCACTCTTCTACGGGCATGTCTCCGTTCAAGGCGGTCCATGGATATGATGCCCCGCCACTACCGTTTTTGACTTCTCCCGACCTCCCGGCGGGAGATGCTGGTGACTGGTGCAAAAAATTGCAAGTGGCTTGGCCGCTGTTATCTAAAACTCTTGATAATGCAAAGGAGGTGTATAAGATCCAGGCTGATAAAAAGCGCAATCTCTCCTGGGTCCCTAAATGCGGGGAGTTCGCCTACCTTTCAACTCAGAACTTGCGTGGAGTGCAGCCGAGCCATAAACTCGGCTGGAAATTTGTTGGACCTTTTGAAATGGTTAGAGTTATTAACAATGTTGCTGTGGAACTCGCGTTGCCTAAATCACTAAAGTCTGTTCATCCTGTCTTTCATGTAAGGCTTCTACGCCGTGCGCCTGAAGAGAACAAATGGAGACCGAGACAGCCCACCCCACCCCCGCTGATGGTGGGGGGGGAACCACACTATGAAGTTTCGCAGATTTTGGACTCTAAGATCTCCCGCAATCGTTTGTTTTACCTTGTTGAGTGGACGGACTTTGGACCTGAACAGAGGGAGTGGGTGAGGGCGGAACATGTTCTGGCCCCCAAGATGGTCCGTGCTTTTCATAAATTGTATCCCCACAAACCAAAGGGATAGATTTGTTATCAGGAGGGCAGAATGTCAGGTGGCCCTGCCATGATGGATGGAGAAGGGAGGGAGGATGGGCTTTGTTTCGTGAAGGGAGGGTGGACGGGACTGTGTGGTGTTGATTTATGCACCTGGACTGTTTGACTGGAATGTGGGGAGCTGCCTTGACTGCCTGGCCGTACAGGCCGTATCTTACCCAGACCTAACACACTGACCTTGGAGGAGCCAAGCTGTTAGCTTCCTATCGCTTTCACAAGAGACAGCTAGGCTGGGAAAATGGGGCGGCGGGAACTACATTAATTATCACTGTCTCCAATTCCCGTGCGTGCGCTGAGCTTCCATTGGTGGAGGGGGGGTCCCCATTCTCCCCCCTGAAGGTATAACCGTTTGCTTCATGTAACCAAGTTATTCTTAACAATGCTTCTGTTCCAGTAACCTACTATTGCAGCTTAAAATAAATACTATTCTTGCTTCAATGAACCAGGCCTGGTTTTTTGCTGACTAAGTTAAGGACTCTGACAACTGCTCACTCACAACTGTAATGCCAGTAGCTCACAATGTAGAATTTTTGTTCACAGGACTCCACACCTTAGAGGGAATATAGTCACACACTGGGATGAGATCCTCAGTTTCCTATAAGAATAGGGAATTATCATGATGTAGCCCTGGAATGGTCACCAAAAACTACAAGTTGTCGTGAGGGATTTCACAATGCTCTTAATTCACTATTCCACTGCAGTCATCCCAGTATGTGGTCTCTGTTTGATGGATTGCAGAGGGACTTGGCTTGCCACAAACTAACACTGGCTAATGCACAGGAAGGTCACCTAGAGCTGAAAAAGAGGAAATATGAGGCACTACATGACATGGTTGCCACTCCTGTGCAGCAATATGAGCAGGTGGAAGATAAACTTAATCACTTAAGGAGATTGGCTAATTTGCAATGAAGAATTACATCTGAGTTATTATTATTGCTGTTATTAAAGTATTGCTATTATTATTGTTGTTGTTGTTAAATGCTGTTGTTAAATAATTGTTGGTAGTCGTTTGTTGTGGTCACTGGGTGGACCACATTGTTTTTATTAAAAGACAAGTAAAGGGAAATCGAGCTAAGAAATCGACCTATTTTAATGTTATCTTATGGTTTTATGTTATGGTTTTATTTTTTAATAACAAAATAAGTAAATAATATTAATCATTTGAAGAATTTAAGCCATATAGTTGTTCACAAGCTGTGCATACTAGACAATGTATACATAATTTAATGCCTTTCTGTCTTTACTTTAGAAATTACTTCATCCCAACATTACAAAGGTTGACAAATGGTAAATTAATGTTTAATTTTATTTGTAAATATTTCTATATAGAGTTTAATTTCTGTTACTGTTTTTCCTTCACTGGATATAATACTGTTTTGTTTAGATTGACTTGAAGACCAGGTAAAGGTAAAGGTTCCCTTGCTCGAAAGCCAGTCGAATCCAACTCTAGGGTTGCGGTGCTCATCTCCGTTTCCAAGCCGAAGAGCTAGCGCTGTCCGAAGATGTTTCTGTGGTCATGTGGTCAGCATGACTAGACACCAAGGTGCACGGAACGCCGTTTCCTTCCCACTGAAGTGGTACCTATTTATCTACTTGCAATTTCTTGCTTTCGAACTGCTAGGTTGGCAGGAGCTGGAACTAGAGACGGGTGCTCACTCCGTCATGCGGCACCCGGGTCTCAAACTACTGAACTACTGACCTTCCACAGCCTGCAGTTCAGCGTCTTAACCACTTGAGCCACCGCAGCCCCTTTTGAAGACCAGAGACTTTGCTAAATTCCAATAGTGTTGTTTCTGCCCTTTATAAAGAGGTGTTGAGGTCCACACTCCAGTTTATAAGGGAAGGTGACTATTTCATGGACAGAATGCATGAAGCACTCCTGAGTGGACAACAGGAGGATAAGAGAAAAGTATCTCAGCAAACAGAGGAGCATTCAACACAGGAGGAGGGCACCTGGAAGAATGTAACTCACAGGAGCAGGAGAATCAAGAGACATTCTGAGCCTGTGTTACTAAGCAATCGTTCCTGGAACTCCCCACAGATACTGATTCTGAACCACTGGAACAAGGGCTCCTCCCCCAGCCTCCATGAAGCTTGAAGGAAATTTCTCAGACCCCCGTGAATGAGAGGACTCAAGCTTCTGCTCCCCAATATAGGAGAAGGCATGTGTTGGTAATTAGGAATTCCCTACTGAGAGGGGTAGATGCTAAAGTGTGTCAACTGGACTTGTTGTCTTGAGAGGTGTGCTGTCTACCAGGTGCACACATCCAGGATGTGATGGAAAGGGTAGGGAGACCCATCAAGCCCACGGATTATTATCCCTTCTCACTCATTCACCTGGGGGCAAATCATACTGCCCAGCACAGCCCAGAATATATTAAAAAAGACTATGTGTCTTTGGATAAAAATGTGAAGGAATTGGGAACATTGGTTAAATTCTCATCAGTTCTTCCTATCAAAGACCATGGCTTAGGAAGAGACAGAAGAATACTACAGATCAATGATTAGCTACATAGATGTGTCATCAGGAAAGGTTTGGATTTTTGGACCATGTTTCATATCACATTCAGTGAGGAACAAAATCTGGGAGTTTCAGAGGCCCGCAAGCGTCAGTGTGGATCGGTAGATTTGGTTTCATCCCCCACCCCCAAGAAAAGCAAAATTGACTCTTTCTTTGCCCCAGTTAGGCCCAAGTGTCTGAAAGACCCTTTGACAGAGGTGACCCTTGATTCTGCCTCTAAACAATTTACTGCAGACCACTTTGATAAGGCACGAACAAGTGAAAATCTCACCCCAGGAAGCAATCCTGAAGCAGAGGAAGCAAACAACGAGGTTGCTAAGATGGCAGAGAGAGTTCTGCTTTGCTCCAGAACAGTGCAGTTTATCTTTGAACAACTAAAAGAACTAAACTAGACCACCTTACCTCACTGTCTAGGCGACCAAGTCCTGATAACAAACTTATTGCCTCAAGACCCATCCAATAATATAAAAAAGTTAGGCTTCCCCAAGAGCTAAGAGCAGTGAGACAAAACTCAGGAGGGAATCCTTCCCAGCTTGTTCTCCAGCCCCATCAAGTCTTCATCTATGTTTATCCACCTGGACTCCTCTCAGTGTGGGACACTAAAATTAAAGCATATCACATCCTATTCATTAGCCCCATGCTATAAAACTAATTGCTAGTGATTGGCAAGCCCTAATAGATCTTTACTGACTATTTAACCTAATGTTTATGCTAATGAAGTTTCATCTCTTAGTAAAGGCTTTGAACTATTGAAGGTCAGCCCCCATTTTAACTGCTATCCAAAGCAAAACCCCTGCAAAAAAGAAAAGAAAAGAAAAATACCCTTCTGTTCCTTTCATTCCCAATTCATTTTCCAAATGAAAGTTGGAATTTTAAAACACAATTTTAAAGAGGCTTACCCTGCCGTAGCCACTAGTTCAGTTGCTTAATCTAGAATCCTGTTCTTGATTTACACAGGCTAGATGACAATTAAGATTGTTAGCAGTGGTGCCAGCTCGGAGGACCTATTCTGGTTTTAACACCGTAATTATGCTACTGTAAAGCAATGTTGGCATAATGGTGCAAAGCGCAAACATGTACTTGTGATTCAACACCCCCTTGGGCCAATTTGAATACCGTGTGATGCCATTTGGCCTCCAGGGGGCACCGGGAGTCTTTATGAACACCCCCTCATCCAGCTGAGTCCTCCTTGACTAGTGGAACCCCCTACTATTTTTGATTTAGGCCCCCCTTTTACAGCCTGAGTGTCAAGGGGATGTGGCAATTGGAGAGCCTCATAAAGGCATCTGGGTACTGCTATTGGGTACTGGGGAATCTCAGGGAAGAGGAGGAAGGGTGTGCTGAATTAAAAACTGATTACAGACTTTCCAACTCTGCAGACATCACCCACCATCACTGAGGCATCTGCCCAGCCCAAGGAAAATGCTATTTTATTAATCAGCACCTGGTTCCTCTTTTTCCTTTCTTTCTTACTCAATAAGGGCACTCAAGTTATTAATTTATGTTCCCTCCTGTTTCAGGGAACTCACCCATACTTTTGTGTCAATGCAGATATGGCTCCCTTCAACCTAGTTAAAGAATGCTAATCAAGCTGCCTCTCCCAGGCTCTTCAGACACATGTAGATTTGGCTCACAATAGCTGAATTTTGAATAGCATTTTGAATAGCATTTTCCCCACTTTTTCCCAACAGAGTTTGATACCAGTTAACTTTAAACCAGCCATTGAGATTCAAACATTTTATCTTGATCCAATCCCAAGCCAGGATGGCCCAAATCCCACATACCCTGAGGATTTCTGTCCACAAAAGAGGTCTCCATGCCATAGCAAATTGTTCTCCGCTCTCTGCTGATCAGAACTCTGGTTTCCTGCTGAGAACCCCTGCTGCACTTCACAAGCCTTTTTTGTTTTGTTTAGCCTTGTTCTGTTCTTTGAACCTCAACTGCATTTGCCTGTGGACCTCTCCAGACCTCAGACACAGGATTTCAGATTGTATGTCCCTTCCCTAAGAGTCTCACTTTTGTTGTCAAGCAGCTGCTCCATAAGGCATTTTCAAAGACTCTTAAGTATGACTGCAAAGCTGAACTGTGACATAAGAGTGTCAAGGCAATGGACAGAACTGTAGCCATGAAGCAGTGCCCTTATACACCTAGGAGGGAACACTGCTTGTAAGGTGTGGAGGTCAGGGAGTGATGTGGCTGCGCAGTGATCCAGAACAAGGAGATAAGTGCGATCGTGATTCTCCGGGTTAAAAAAGAACACATTGGGAGCGGAGCAATTTAAACAGCTCCCAGCACGCCGTCTGACCGCACCCATTGTCATTAGAGTAGCAAAAACAGACCTGATTTTCCAAATTACAGAAACTCGCATTAAAGCAGTCCATGACACAATGCAAGAACATGGAATACAAATAGACAGTCAACTTCTAGGGATAAACAAATGTCTCATATATAATTTTTAACAGATTTGTGTCACTATTGTCTCTGTAGATTAATTTGCTGTCCCAGCAACACCCACTGGAATGTGGGGTCCCACAGGGGGCTATTCTCTCCCCGATATTGTTTAACATCTATATGCACCCTCTTGCTCAGTTGGTCTGGAGGTATTGGCTGAGTTGTCATCAGTATGCTGATGACACCCAGCTTTATATGGTGATGAATGACCAGCCAGATTCTGCCCTAGAGATATTGGACAGGGCATTACAGGCCGTAACTGGTTGGCTTCAACAGAGCCAACTGAAATTAAATCCAGTGAAGACAGACGTCCTGTACCTGAGTCATGGGGGTCTGGTATTGGGAATCCAGCTCCAGCCAGTGGCGGAATGTCACTGAAGCCAATGCTGAGGGTGAAGAGCTTGGAGGTGCTCCTGGATGCCTCCCTTTCAATGGAGGCACAGGTTGCCACCATTACTTGATTGGCCTTTCACCATCTATGGCTGATCAGCTCATGTATCCCACTTCCCAGGACTTAGCAACAATGATGCATGTAATGTTCACTTCCTGATTGGATTATTATAACTCACTCTACATGGGGCTGCCCTTGAACTGACCCAGAAACTGCAGCTAGTGCTGGATGTGGCAGCACATGTGTTGACAGAGATTCCTGTGTGGGCTTATCTTCAGCCAGTGCTGTGCAAACTGCACTGGCTGCCAATACAGCACCAGATCGAGTTCAAGAAGAAGAAGAGAAGGCACCCTGTGAGGTAGGTGGGGCTGAGAGAGCTCTGACAGAAACTGCTCTTTTTCAAGAATAGCTGTGCCAGAACTATGGCTTGCCCAAGGTTGTCCAGCAGGTGCAAGTGGAGGAGCGGGGAATCAGACCTGGTTCTCCCAGGTTAGAGTCCATGCACTTAACCACTACACCAAACTGGCTCTCAAGGTTTTGGTGTTAACCTTCAAAGCTCTATGCAGCCAGGGAGATGCATATCTTTGGGACCACCTCTCCCTATATGTCCCTTGCAAAGTGTTGCACTCAAGCGATCAACATTTCCTGGTTGTTCCCAGCCCCAAGGATGTCCGCCTCACCTCAACTATGGCCAGGGCTTTTTCTGCCCTGGTCCCAGCCTAATGGAAAAAGCTCCCTCTTGAGATCAGGGGCCTGCTGGATTGGTTACAATTCCACAAGGCCTGTTCCGCCAGGCCTTTGGATGAGGTGGCAGACATCCAAATCTATCTTGGCCTCCCCTGCTGACAATGCTGTCCAAATGGACCCAGCTCAAACTGAGCATTGTTGTTGAAGTGAATCCACCCTGATTGTGTTTGGTTTGTGTTTTAAGATAAATACGGTTTAAACTATTTGATTATATGGTTATTTTGTGATTTGTAACCTGCTCTGAGCCCACTTGTGGGGAGGGCGAGATAAAAATCGAATTAAATAGATAAACACATACATAAATAAAGGAGGCATGAGACAGAAGACTTCCTGGTTGGATGAAAGTTTGGATGGAAGGAGCCAGTAATGGGAGAGGATTGGAAGGGTGGCCTATTTAAAGAGGGTCAGTAGCAGGCTAGGGAGGATAAAGAACCCCTGCTCAGGCAGTGCGTGAAAGTGGAGGGTACAGAAAGGAGCAAGAATCAGGTGAAGCAACCCTCCCACACCTTGCCAACCTGAGGCCCTATAGGTCCTTGCCTAAAAGAGCAGACTTCTGGCTATGGTGGGAGGCTACCCGCCAACATCATTCTTTGCCTGCTGCTGCTCCAAGTGGCAGTGGGAGGTTTTTTGTTTTGTTTTTTAACGGTGGTGTCATCTGCACAACTACATCACTTCTGGGAAAACCCAACAGAGACACAGGGAAGCTCTAGGAATTGCTGAAAACTCTAGGTTTTATCATAAAGCTTCCACTGATTACAGAGCCACCTTACTGTACTTCTGGCTTTTCCCTGAAAGTGACATAGTGTCAAGGTCTGGAGCACAGGCAGAGGGAAGTCTGAGTTCAATTTGGGGTCTGGAGCCAACAAGGGTGAAGCAGGAGCCGAGAGTGAAAGTCCAGAATGCAAGCCAGCAGCAAGATTCTTCAAGCCAGGGTCAGAAGCCGGAAGAAGTTAGCAGGAGCCAAGAGCAGCAGTCCAAATCACAAACCAGAAGCAGGGTCAATCAAGCCAGGGCCAAAAGCCAGAAGTAGGTAGCAGGAACGAGGTCTTGGAACTAGGAGGTGGAGAGCGGCAAGGTGTCATGGAATAATGTCGAGTTTGCATCCACAAATGAAGCCGGCTTAGCCTGAAGCCAAATAGCCGTCTACTGCTGTTTCCAGTTAGCGCAGCAGCACTGGCAGCCCAGCATCTGTTAAAGCTCCAAGCCGACAGCTCGCCTGCTTCTCAGCCGAGCTAAGCATCTTCTTACTGCTAAGTCTTGCCAGAGTCTATATCGCAACTCTTGGGGGTGAATCGGGAGGACTGTCCATCTGTGTCTGCTGCTCATCAGCTGTCTCTGAGCCAGGTGCCAGTGCAGGCTGTGAGGGTAAATTGCTAATCTCTGCAGCTTCAGAGGGGCCAGCTGTGGGTTTAGCTGGAGCTGGCAATGGCCCTTTGTCAGCACCCATGACACATAGCAGTGCACAGGATCTCCTATCCCCCCACCCTTCCCCACCATCAAGCCTCCTGTTAGTTGACAAGCACAGCCTGGCAACCCTAGAAGATGGTCCCAGGGGACAAGGGTAACACGGGTTGTTGGCTGGTTTTTTTGGTCTTTTCTAATTTTTTTTATTGTTTTCCAATAAAAATACAAACATGAATTGCATGTATGAGAACTGTACAGAATTATGATAGAACTTAGAAAAGACAATAAATGGCAACATATTGTGCACTTTAACGACATAAACAACAATAAATGTGGTTGAAGAATAAGTGGTGAAGTTTATCATGTATATACATCTCTTAGAGTTAGCAAGGATACAGCTAACAATGATGATAAGCTAGAGGTAAATAATGAGCATTACCATAACCACAATTCATCAATCACTTTAGAGATGTCTTTTTGTTTGGAGAGGTATTCTAAAATAGGAAACCATGTGGGGACAAACGTGGTAGGGGCAGGTATTTTATCAAATCGCGTAAGATTGTCCGAGAGTTTAGCCATAATATATAAATCCCACAGCTTTTTATGCCACTGTGAAAGAGTGGTTGCCATTGTCATTTTCCAGTGAGTGACAATGACAGTTTTAGCCGCAAAAAGCAATAACGAGACTCTTTCTATTAAAGAAGGAGTGGAGTGCTGAGCAGCCCATCTGTTCAAAAACAGGTGTTCCGGTGTGGGGCGTAACATGGTTTTTGACAAGATCCATCAGAAGGGTAGTTCTGCAGAGCTTTGTGATCCTCAGTAAGGTTTTTCAGGAGCAATAGCACCAGCCTCTCCTGGCCGGAGAAGATTCCAGGCCCTGTCCTGTGTCCCTGTCCAAGTGACATCGTCAGGAGGACAAACTCGGCCTCAAAATGGGCCAAGTGAAAATTAACTAATGTGGGTATATTATTCCCATAAACTGAAAAGAGCTTGTGATATGCGAGTGCCTTCTGGATTGTGTCTGGGAAAGCTGCCAGTCAGAGTGGGAAATGTATGGCAACTTTGTATGAGCATCTGACATTGCATTCATCTTCCATGGCATTTATTTCACTGGTGTCAGGCCCTTGAGTTAATCCACTCTCAGTCCAATAGTCTTTTATGAAAACTTTATTAGAAACAGGGATTTAGATGTGCACAAGAGAGATCTCTTGTTCAAACTAAGGAACAGATCAAGGGGTAGGTATTGTATAGGCAATAGGTCAGTATCCCACAATGCAATGGCCCTGCAGTGGGCAGTCACTCTCTCACCTTCATTCACTCCCCCCCTCCATTTTACCCAGCACTAGAAAAGTTTATTATCCAGCAACCAATGTTTCTCCAAGGATGAAAGGCTTCCGCTGGCCACACATCTTGGGGCTCGTTCTCATGGAAAAGTTGTTGCAAGCAAAGCTAGCCTACTACCCTTTCACATATAGGCACAGATATTTTAGCATTCACACCTGCTCCTCCCATCCCCTGGAATTTTATGGCAGAGAGGGGTGAGACCAAATGGTCGTGGTGGCTTGGAAGCAAAAGGAAACTACAAAGGAAACAAACGAAAACCTGAGTCACCATGACAATCAGCAGAGCCCAATTCTGACAAATGGCCAACAGCCCTGTACATATAAGGCTGCCCAAGAGATTTATTAGAAACATTTTTAACCCCCCCCACCTTTCCTTGTGGTTCAAGGCAGCTTACAATAATAGTTTAAAAACATGTCCAATTAAAAAATAAAAGAAAATAAGAAACGTCAAATTTCCCCCTCCCTCCCCTCTTAAAAGATGCCCGCCATTTAAACCCCACCCAAAGTCCTGGCAAACAAGCAGGCCCACAGTGCATAAGTTTCAAGGCCAGTATTGGCCTATTTAATTTCAAAATCAAGCCACTGCAAATGAACTGAGAGATTATGTAAGCAGGGGCAAAAATGCAGATTGAAGGTGTGAGATCTTCAAGGATGGCTAGTTAATATGGCTACGAATCACAGAGGCCTGCAAAGAAGTGTCCTCTTCCACAAGTTTCTACCGCTCACTTCAGGTTAATTATTTCAAGGCAAAGACAGTATTAAATATTCACTTCTTCAATTCCACCCAGGGAATTTGATTTCACTATAAAACAAATAAAGCTGAAACACATGGGGCATAATTAGAGAGAAAATTCTCAGGTTTGTAAGACCAATTTTATTTAAAGGAAAGGAATTCATAATCTGAGATCAGCTATATTCCTCCAATTAAATGTTAGAGAAGAGCTGGCATGTGCAAAGAAAACCCCTTCAATTTTAATCTTTCCTTTTCCTTTCATCTCCTTTAAAAAAAGAAGAAAAAAAAACCCCTCTGCAATAGCAACTAATTTCCCTGTGGTCCATTTTCTGTAATACAACACTTGCAAGCAATACAAGCTTGAGTGGGGGGAGGCAAGGAGAAAAACAGAAGTTGGAAATTAAATTTCAAGGCAGATAACTTGGCAAAAGTAAGTAGAGTTATGGAGGCAACAAGGAGAATCCTGGTCAGCTCTGATTAACAGAGCACATGTCACATTAAGTTTGTTTGTTTTTTTTAAAAAAAGATTTCTTGCAAGTTTTCTACAATGACAGATAGTAGGTTTAGGGAACAAGAGTGGGTACAGAGTTCAGCTTGTTTTTCTAGGAATGTTTCTGAATTTCTTTTCCCCTGAAGTTTTTCACAATTTTCAGAGATCTGCATTACCTGGGGCCTGATCACATGCAGAATTAGCCGTGCAATAGGGACGGATGCTGGGCAGATCACATGGAAGTGTCCCGCACCCGTTGGCAACCCGTATCGCCCCGCCAAAGATCTGGAGTAAAAAGATACCTGGGGAAGTGCACTATTTTCAAGAAAACGTGGAACGCAGGGGGGCATCGGATCGCAGAAGTGCTGGTAACCTGTAGTATCAGTGCCCATCTGCATCCCACTGGATTTTTTTTTTACGCCTCCATGGTATGCGCACAAATGCAGAACAACACATGCACATGAACACATTACTACTAAACCGCCTTGCCCTTCTGTGCCATGCTTCACCATCAGCATGTGATCGGCAGCTGATGGCCTTAGCACAGAGCCTCGGGGGAACGTCTGATCACAATATCGTGCTCCATTTTGCTCCAGGGCAAAAAGCCTCACTTCCCCCCCGGATTATCTCGCTCATGTGACCAGGACCCTGATCTTGTTTCTGCAGTGGTATCAATGGAGTTGGAGCCTGGATAAAGCCTCTGTTGATGGAAGGAACGTCCACCAGTTCAGCAGGATTTATCTGGTTCCTGCTGCAGTTCCCAAAGCCCCCCAAATGCTGCTCCCAGGGAATGCGCCCCCCCCCAAAGAGCATAGAAGGGGAGCTGGGGGTCTGTTGTGTGTGGGGGGAATCAGTGAAAATCACATACCCCCATCCACCAAGGATATTTTCTATTGGATCCAACCCATATATTAGGAACCCTTTATTCTTTCATATCTTCTGATTTCCATTTTTTCACTGTTTTTTGGCATGTGTAAAATGCCATAATTTTCAGTTCCTTCCATTGATCTGTGTTTTCTCTCTCTCTTGCATCAATATTGCATTTTTAAAGGGGGGGGTTAAATAAATTGAAGGCACCGCAATCTGTAACAACTTGTGCATTTTACATCTGAAGTCAGCTTGGAGAAATGCAATCATGGATATGTGAGTCACTATTCCTCAACTGTCATCGATGCAACGAACATGAAATTGAGCAAACTCCAGAGGACAACAGAAGACAGGAGGGCCTGGCGTAATCTGGTCCATGGGGTTGCGAAGAGTCGGACTCGACTGTGCGACTGAACAACAACAATTCCTCAACTGTGTTTTGCTGCTTGTTGAAATGTGATTTGTATGGTACAGAGTTTGACAACGGTGCCTGAACATCACAAGCCTCAGTATAACACTAGCACAAGATAGATATTCTGAAAACATTGTAGGCAGATAGCAGACCAGTGCAAAGGATTTGGATCTGTGTATCAAAGTATGATCAAAGTATGATCCTGAATTTTAACCTAACCCTATCAACTTTCCTACAGTTTCTAATTCGTTATCTGTGTATTTCTAAACACCCACTGATTCTTTTTCGGAAACATGAGAAACATCAGAAACATGATGTACTGTTGGTACAAAGGTTTATTTTCTACCCACCATTGTATCCTATGTTTTCTGTTGTCACATGGCATTATTTTCCTAGCTGGGAGCACTGTATGTTGCAATCTATAGAGTTATCAGTGGGATTCAGCTAAATCGATCCAAAAAGGCTTAAGAAATTGAACACAAATTATGTGGCATTTGCAGCATCACATTAGCTACTGAGCTCAGCTGTCTTCTCTGACACTATCTATGCCATTTCCCAGCTTCTCGATGCAAGGAAGGTTGATCTACCATCTCAGATTTCTAGGGTACCCTGTGAAACTTCAGTTTTTAATGGTGCAAGAAAAGATGGATTATATTTCACCACCCATGCTGAAATGTCTCCTAGTTTCCTCTGTCTGTAGCACATGAACCTTATATTTTATGCCAATAATGACAAAGTAATAGGAAAGTACAGAAACTTCCCTGAGCCATTTTTTCTCAATTTTGTCCATGAGTATTTTCATTTATTTGCTGTTAATGGATTTCAACTAGATTTCCACAGAGATCATGATGATAGTATCCATCATCCAGTAATTCACCAGGTACCCTTGAAACCTCCTGAAATTGCTTTTGCAAACTTAATGCTTCTCCACAGATTCTTTGCTGCCTAAAATATTGTCTATGTGTTCATTAAGTCATTCATGTGCTTGGTAAAATTTCCATTGCCCTTATTGTGATTTCTGGTAGAAAGTAAGAGAGATAAGAATCCTTTCCACTGAAAAACTGGACCATTCCATGCATCTGGTCTACCAGCCTACCAGCAACAGAACTGAATTTACTTCAGAAGATTTTCAAAACTTTCACAAACATTTTTAGAGGTGTGGAAACACTGAGAATGTTTCTTAAAGAAGTTGAACTAACACATACGAATTTCTAAACATGTGGATATGAAGTATGGAAAAAGAAGTCAGAAGGTGAGTTTTCTCATTGCACTAATTAGGTGGATGAATTAGGTAGGACATTTATGAGGAAGCTACTTGTACGCTTTTAGTTCAATGTTCTGACATAAAACTGAAAGTACAGGAATCAGTTTAAATATGGTGTTGTGGTATTTACATACCAGTTCCTTAGGTAGACTATTGTCATCTGTTTTAGTCCCACAATCCGAAATGCAGCAGCTTAAGTTCTGGAGAAGTGTGAACAGTCAGAGAATTTGTCTCCAGATATTTGAGACAGGCCCGTAGCTACAATGGGGCATTTTGGGGCCTGGCCCCCTGACTTCCTGCCAAGGCCCCCTGACTTCCATGCAGCCCCCAGGCCCCCCAACTGTCTGGGCCACCTGGAGGACTCCCCACAGCCACCTCTTCTCCAAGCACAGCTTTCTTCCCCGCATAGGCAAGCAGACTGAGAACATTGGAAAAGTGAGTTTTGTGATGTCAGTGCCCCCCCCCCACTAATTTAAAGGCCCCTGAATTACAAAATCCTGGCTACGGCCCTGATTTGAGGTTAGCTTGATGCAGCATCAGAGTGCTGTATCTGCCTGGCAGAATGTCTGACAGCCAACTCTAACAGTCTGTGTTGGAGGTGAGTGGGTGCGACAAGGCACAATGGGCTTCTCTGGCAAATATCTGAAGACACCTTCACAGGTAACATGCGGATTGTAATGAAAACAAAGCATGAGACAAACATCTGGTTTTCAAAAATGTGTACATTGGAATAAATGTTGTTTGAGCCCCATGCAGGCAACATGCAGTCTAGGCTTCACGAATACATGAGGAGGTGGGAGAAGTCGGATTGCATGTAGTCCATCCACTATCAAGGTCTGTGTCTCCATGACTTGTTTTGCAGAGAGTCTATATTGAGAACCCTGTCCTGCAAACAAATGCAGGATACAGACTACAAAGAGAGAACCTACACATATGCAGCAATGAACATGCAAAAGCTGGCCGCAGAGACACCAAGCATAATATCCCTCCATACATTTATTATCCCTGAATTCTATGTCATTTGCACAAGGCTATGCAAAATCTGTGAAGTTCTAAACAGGTTCATTATCATACATATTAGAAGGCAGATACTGTCTTCTGTAATGTGTGAAACCAGCCTGGATTCAGAGATGATTGTTATGTATCCTGTTCTTCTATAGTAATGTACAAAATGGAACTCAAGTCTCATGTGAGCATGTGGTCAACTGGGGTCCATCCGGATTTTAGCTTTCTTTTGTAAACTAGCACAGCTTCTGTGTAACCAGTACAAATTTACTGCAAGGCAACCTGCGACCTATAGTTCTGAGTTGAGGTACTTTTACCCGTGAAGAGATGGGTCAGATAGCTGGGGACTTTCCCTGGAGATTGGCATTGGTTATGAAGTTAGTTTAATTGAATTAACAGCCCATTTTAGCTCTTTAATAAAGCAGTGACCTAGTTAATTGTCATTACTCTCTTTTGTATTCCTTCTGGAATACGGGGGCAATGGCTATTCAGAAACCAAATCTCATCACACTCTGATCTCCCTACAGACCTTTCCTTCCATGAAATCCATCCACAAATTGAAACATTAACTGGGGATTTAAAGTTCAAACATTACACATTGCAATAAAAACAATCCGTTGCCAGGATTTGAATTTAAGAAGAATATTTCCACATGCCTATGATACGTATTTAATGAGAAAAAATTCCCATGTGTCAATTCAAGACATGAACATTGTTTTCATATTCCAAAAAAGAGAGAGAGAGAGATTCCTAATGCAATATAGGTACATTTCTTGGGAATAGTACAGATGTGCAATTAAATCCATAACAAAACTTAGATCATAATTTTTTTTCCCTCATCCATAAGCCCACACTTTTCTCTGTGGCCCTAAAGAAAATAAGAACTGAGTTCCATAAATCCACTGCACAGATTAGGCCATTAAAATGACCCAAGGACAAGCCAAGCTGGTAATTCCCCAAAAGCAGGGCCAGGGTCAGCATCCCCTGAGATGGAGGCAGCAGCCAGAGTCCAGGGTTCCTGTCAGGGCCCATTTCACTGAGCTCCTCAACCATATAGTGCCAAGGAAGGATCTGCAGTGGTATGCAGTGGTGGCACTACTGGCAGGCACAATGCATCTGCATACACCACCCAGAACTGTCAGGGGAAGGATGTATAGCCAATAGAAAGGTTCACAAACAGGTGAAGGAAAGAAGGAAGTAAACAAGGCAGATAATTATGTGGGTGAGCTGGAAGGAGGGCATGAGTGGGGGTCCTGGTGGGGGTCAGAACAGCAGAGGGGGTACTGGACACTCTCTGCCCTAGGGTTGCCAAGTCACTTACATGTAATACCAGGGGAGACCTGGCCCTAGGCTGGGCCATTCTCACTTGCGCCGCGATGACGTCACCCGGAAGTGACATCATCATGTTGGGCACGTCGCTGGCTGATTGCTAGTGTGTCAGCCAGCGACGTGCCCAACATGATGATGTCACTTCCGGGTGATGTCATTGCACCAGGCACGTCAACCCAAACTGGGTGCTTTGGGGGCGGGGCCCCCCGCTGGCCTGATCCGGACCGGCAGATTGGGGACCCTTTTAGCGGGGGAACCTCCACCTTCCGGGGGACCTGGCAGCCCTACTCTGCCTCCCCTCCCCCAAAAACCCCCCTGGAACCAGTCCTGTCCACAGGGGCTACTTTACTTAAAACCTGGCCAGTAAAGCACAAAAGAAAACAAAATGCAAGCTTATGCCTGTCATCATCATTTCTGTCAGGGTCAGAATCAGGCAGCCTCTGTGGTGCTGCCAGTGCCACTGGTGCCCAGCATAGTTTACTCCTGACCCACAGTCATCCTCTGAAGTAGTGGTCCACCAGGGTATTATCCAGTACAATAAAAAATCATTCCACCCTGCTAGCCTGCCTGGTCAGTTAAGGAAATTCTTAATTGCCATAGGTGACCAGGCAAATTTGTAAACTGGTAGTAGAAAATAGAAAAAAACCCAGACTGGATTAGATGACCTTCAAGATACTTCCCCAAATTCTGTAATTTTTACAGGGCATTTTACAGCTTCTACATAATAAAAATGCTAGGGAACACACCACAGCATGCAATTCTAAATAATCCATTTAACTGAAACAGCAAGTGCATTAAGGAGATGGCCCCTTTTGATGATTTAAACAGTGTCTCCTTTGCTTTCCCTTCCTTTTAAAACTTCAAAGCTCTCAATTCAAAACAGTTCAACACATCACCAGCGACTTACAACATCTACTGGATAATGACAGTTCTCTTTCACAGGTACTGGGGGGAAAAAATTATGGCACACAGATAGCCCCCAATCTCAAACAACTCCTCATCCACAATAATACAACATCTAATTTGAAAGTGGACGCTGGAACCAAAGCTTGCAATAAATCCAGATGCCAACTTAAACAAAACATGAGAAAAGGAGAAGGAATAGTTACCTGTCTTTGATGCCACAGAGATCAATGCGCAAATCGCTAAAATTCCCCAGGGAACCTTTCTGAACTAAAATGAGGTCCTTGGGCTGGTTATCAATAAAGATGAGCCTCATGCAGCCTTGAAAAGCCGTAATGGGATTTAAACATTTCAAATCAGTGAAATTGTTGGGGCACCCTGTGGGATAAAGAAGGGAGAAAAGAATATAGATGAAGAATACTTAAAAGATAATTTATTTCCTTGGGGACACACTGATGGAAAGTCTAATTATTCCTAGTGTTTTCATTGCTTGCTCAATGCAAGCATCAGAATTACAAATTCTTCTTCTTTTTTTGGTAAGAAAAAGCAACCAGACAATAATGCTGATAGAATACAGACCCACGGAGATGTGAGGAAGGTGTTGTTGTTTTTTTGCCTTCTTTGAAAAAGAAGAAGGTACAATTTAGATCTATTAAAAGTGTTGTCATTGATGTCAACGAGATATGGACTGGACCTGCAGGGTACCACTCAACTACACAAGCTCTGTTGAAATGTCTTCCCTGGCAACTGTTTTTGTGCCTCTGGGGCTGCCCCTCACCTAAGAATCGCAGCAAAGGTGGAGTGCAGAAGATACCAAGACAATGTTTCAAAACTGATTGCTAGTTCCCCCGGAACAAAACTTATTTATCAGGTTGTATACCCCCATGATATATCTAAGTCAAATTCATGCCAATCATGCTCTTAACACTGCAGCAAGAGAGAAGGCTGTTGCACCAGCCAGAGATTTAACTCTTTCCTTTAAACCCAAAGCAAAATGTCATCTTTATTGTTCATCTGTGACCCACATCTTTATGCTCAAAGTCCTCCATTACTATGCCATAACTACTGATATCAGAGTAACCACATTCATAATGACATCTACAGCACAGACGTGCATTCAAAACTATCCTAGTGTGTCTTCATCTCTTTGACGAGGATGGAAAAGGACAACAAAATCTATACCAGTGCTGCTGTATACTCCTGAAATATGAAACAAAGAGCAAACCAATGCGACCAAGAGTTATGTTCATGAAGAGAATTGAGAGCTCTTAAGGACAGTTGCCTGGATGCAATGGTTACTGTAAAGTACTGGGTTCTGGATGCCTTAGTTAGTGAATCAGCTCATAGTTTATTTATTCCCAACACTTGAGGCCTGCTTAAATCTCCGTCACAAACCACACTCCACACACAACCCACAGCCATGATAGGTTTACTGTGTCCCAATTCCCCATAGGTTACTGCTTGGATCCTGGCTGACTGATAGGTCCGTCCTAGGATCCGTGCTGGCTATTGTCTCAGGAAACAAGCTTTGCCCATTCACATGACCGCATGTGAAGACAACCGCTTGTGTGGTCCTCAGTTGGTTTTAATCAATGCAAACACACAGTGGTAAAGGAAGAATGGCAGAATAATACTCTGTGCAGTTCTAAATAGAGTGCAGCCCATTGATTTTAATGGACTTAGAAGGGTATAACTGTTTTTAGGATTGCACTGTAAATGATCATTGTATCATATCTTAATCCCATCCTTCTTGCACGGAATTTTGGGCTGCATATATAGCTCTCTTGCCCCCCATTTTATCCTCACAATTATCACATGAAGTAGGCTAGCCAAAAAAAAGAAAGTAACTGACCTAAGGTCGCCCAATACACTTCATAGCTGAGTGGGGATTTGAAGTAAGGATTTGTCAGACTCCTGGACAAAGTTACCCTCAACAACACGCTCTGGCAGTGATTTGTTTATTGAGAGATAATCATGTTCCAGGCCAGATCAGTATTGTGTCAGAACTGAGGTTCTGGTGGGAGAATCCAAAGATGCGGACAGTTCAAACCAAGCCCCCCTTCCGTTACACTCAATCACACTGCACAAGCATCCTGCCTAGCTTTCACGCTTTCTACACCCCCACCTGTTTCTTTATCTATGATAGTGAAGCAGGCACAGTTTGGCTTCAAGGTCATCCCTGTACAGGGGAGGTATCTTAAGAAGAGTTACATCGGCCTATGACAGAGCAGTTCACACACTCATTCACTCGCACACACCCCTCAGGAATTTCCCTCCCACTACAAACCCCAAATCATGACGAACTAGAGACCAAGTTTGACAGGTCTCCCCAGTCATAGTCTAACCACTGTACAACACTATCTGTCTCAAATTAACACATTTTGAACTGTACACAGGAAATGTCAGTGAGCCAGTTAGTACAAACTAGCTCAGAGAATTGTGTCACGGCAAATACTGGCTTGGATCCAGAGCGGTATTTCCATTGGAAGATAGATTTCCACCTGCAGAAAGCAACTTTCATAGTCCCCCTCTTTTGCTGCATCCCCAAATGCACCCCCATGCTGCTCCAAGAGGACAGGAGACCCACCCCCCAGAAAAGCATTTTGGGAGGCATTTGAGGCTACAGTGGGAACAAATGATGTGAAATTTCTGCTCCATGGGCAGGATCTTTTGCCCAAGGAAACCCTACTCTGGATCCAAGCCACTGTTCCCATCTCAGATTCACAATCCTTATATAAGGGACCATGGCTAGGTCCACTTTCTCACAGGAAATCTACTTTGTACTTCCATCTTGTACCTTGGGGCATTCTCTGAGACCTTACTGGTATAAGAACATAAGAACATAAGAGAAGCCAATGTTGAATCAGGCCAATGGCCCATCTAGTCCAACACTCTGTCACACAGCAGCCAAAATATACCAGGTGCCATCAGGAGGTCCAGCAGTGGGGCCAGGACACTAGAAGCCCTCCCACTGCTGCCCCCTCCAGCACCAAGAATAGAGTGCATCACCTGCCCCAGACTGAGAGTTCCCATCTATACCCTGTGGCTAATAGCCACTGATGGACTTCTGCTCTATGTATACTATGAGGAAAAGCTAGAGATACAAAATGCCAAAAATTTCTAAGCCATGGAGGGTGAAGCTGTGTTTTCTCAGGATTTTTGAAAAAAAAATGAAAATGTGGGAAGAAATTGAAGCATATGCAATACTTTTCTATCTAAACCGTATTTACTATTTTAACAATATAAAATGTAGCATTTTTAACTCAGTCCCTTTGTCTTGACTACAGTCTTCAGGCTGCTACCAACTGGGTATTCCTCCAGTTAAAACAGCCTTCCTGGCATCAACCAGAACCCATACATTTTCCATTTTATCTCCCATTTTGTGGAACAAGTTCCCTGAGGAGATGAGGACAGCACAATTTTTAGAAATGTTCAGCCGGTCCTGTGAGGCCATGGGGTATAAACTGCAGCATCTTTTGGGGAGAGGGGAGTTATCTGGCAGGTACTGAAAGGCAGTGGGCTGCCTTCAGAGAACACTAACAGCTTCTTCTGTTTGACAGTACCATCCTAAGCAGAATTACTCCTTTCTACATTTACACCCATTTACATCAATGAACTTAGGAGGGTGTAACTCTGCTGAGAATGGTATTGCGCAAGTGTCACCATTACATCATCAGGTATCCAACAGCAATGATGATGTTTACCTCAGATTCCAGCCCCCCACCCCACCCCGAAGTACCTAACTCAAATTTACCCTAGAATTTTGCCATTGTGGTTCACTAAAAGTTAAATAAATGTTCTCTATTTGAAAAACCAGGGAATTTTTATTCATTCATTCATTTTCTATCCCACCCTTCCTGTAAGTGGGCTCGGGGCAGGTTACAAAGTCACATAAGGATCGTGACTACAATAACAATAAATAGAAATTTAACAATAACATTAACATTAATATCAACTGTGCCGCAAACCAGGGTGAGCCTGCCTTGATAACAAAACTCAGATGGAAGCATTTCAGAGTTTCTGGTAGGCCATAATACATAGCCCATGGACAACAGTGGGCTTGGTAAGTCACAGAGTACACAGGACAGCTCTAGTTTACTTTCTACAGTTCTTCACCATGTATGTCTTAACAGGGACACTGTTAAAGCATCTCTGTATCAGACTAAGCCAAGGGTATGACCATAAACTAGCACAATTCATTGATAACAGCACTAAAACGACAGCAGGCAGACGTTCAGGCAGTGGCTTCATGCCATCTGCTGCCAAGGTATGCCCTAGAAACCCTTTGCCACCTTTTTTCAATATTGCATTTCAATTGCACTGAGCTTTATGCCTGCTTCTAGGGGTTATGTCAGCATCTGGGCTAGAGTACCATTATGCATAGGGAGAATCGTGCGAGGAAAATGAAAATGTCATCCATAGCATTACACAACCTAAATATAACCAAGGAATATAGAACAGACTTGCTGAAATATCAGAGGGGTAAAGATCAAAGGCAAATGAAGTCTTTAATGCCTCTGCAGCCTGCAAGAAGGTAACAGTGATTCCATCACACATTTAAAAAGAGCCACTGGAGCCAAACATTTTTAATTCGGGGCAAACTGTTCTTCCAGTCATCCAAGTCGATAGCCCAAAGATAGGATCAGAAGATATCAGTAGATTGTTTCTATGAAAAAAGCCAGAATTGTTCTGAGCAACATCACACACCTACAAGAAATGCACTTTAAGTTTCCAAAGATTTCTGCTACATCCACTCAAGCCAGTAGAGGTGCCTACATTGCCTGGATGCAATATATTCCCCCCTTGCCACTTATATTTACTTCTGCAGGGGGAAAAAAGAAAAAAAAAAGAAATTTGAGCTTGTAAAGACTGCGGGCAGTGGAATACAGAATCAGAATGAAGGCAGTGTGCTAATTGTGTTTGCACCTGGGTGCTTATTTAAATTACTTAATGTGTTACTGTTGCCCCCTTTTCTGATTTTAATCATATGGGCTCTGAATCACATAAATGCTTGTCAAGCCTTCAGCTTCATGGTTTTTTTTTTTAAAAAGAACTTTCAATTAAATAGAAACCCAATAGATCATGGTTAAGGCGAAAACTTTGAAAACTAAACCCTTGGGAGTTCAAAAATTAGCAAACAAAAGAACTTATAATGCATCGTCACATTTTAAGCCATAAACTGATCAACAGATTGATTTAAATGAATGATAGGGTGAGTGTGATTCTTAAAACTTATTTATCTATTTTTTGCATGGAAACATCTCCACTGATACACTGCTTTGTCTGCCCAAGAAACATACAACTGGATCCTAGACAGACACATGTTTGAAAACACAGAAGCAGGTGTCAGGCTCATGCCTGTGGAGAGTATTAAATCTGGAGCTCAGTAATGTCAAATTTAGTTTGTGTGCCATCACTGAGAATCAGCCAAAGGAAGGAAACATCTTGAATATTAAAAGAGCAGAGTAGATCATCACAACTTTGTCAATGCAAAAGTCTGCATGACAAATACGATGAACCACCAATATCCTAAGCTTTCTGTTGTTCTGCATCTCACATCTGTCTTGCTTTCCCCTCTCTTACCCCTTAACTCACGTGGCCTGGAATTGTTGCCCGAATTCCTTCCTCACAATCAGTAGTTCAGTAGTACATGCAAATATGTGAGGTTAATCATCTGTAAGCCCCCTTCCTTTTTGAATAAGATTCCGTCCCATTTCTCATGGACCTCTTATTTCCTCTCCTACTCTGAGAGGTCCTCTACTCCATTCCTTCCCTATTTAGCATCATCTGATCAGTGACATCTGTAGCATCCACAGCATTTTTTTGGTTTGCTGTTTCTCTCTTTCATCATAGGCTTTGACTCCTTGGGCAAACTGAAGTAAAACTGATCCAGCATGGACAGTTGAAAAAGCTGTCCTCAGCCTCCCATTGCCTTCACCTACTTCTGTCATCTTAGTCCTCAGCCCCCACTGCCTTCACCTACTTCTATCATCTTAGTCCTCAGCCCCCACTGCCTTCCCCTATTTCTATCATCTTAACTGCATACTCTTGGAAGGTTTTGCCCTTTTGTGGGGCTAGTAATGTAAATTCCTTCCTGAAATAATCTGGCCCCATCTGGAACCATTTGAACAGTCTCTCTGAGGATGGGATATTTCAGCCCGAACTCACTCATAAACATGCTGTTGTATATCACTGCTAATTCCCTTGTACAATGTTACCTCATTCGGGCCTGCTGTATACTGGTATGAACTTGTCAGCGCTAGTGAGACCATGCGATCAAGCACACCTTGAACAATAGCCGATTCGGATCCTAGGGCAGACCAATAGGATTGCCCGGATCCTAGAGTAGACCTATAATGGACTCCTCCACTGTAAATAGCCTATCACTGGGATTTGGGGTGTGTGTTGGGTGTGGGGACTGCAGGGATTTAAGCGGGGCTGGGACCTCTCTGTTTTGTCTTTAGTTTCATTTATCTAATAAAGAATGAGCTGATCCCTACTCAACGTGTCCAAACTCAGTAGTTTACAAGGCCCAATCTGCATCTAGCATTTGCTCTACTGTTTTACCAAACTCACACTGGAACAGAAATTTCCTTCTACATTGCATGCCACTTTAAGGACATAAGAACATAAGAGAAGCCAATGTTGAATCAGGCCAATGGCCCATCTAGTCCAACACTCTGTCACACAGTGGCAAAAAATACCAGGTGCCATCAGGAGGTCCATCAGTGGGGCCAGGACACTAGAAGCCCTCCCACTACTGCCCCCTCCAGCACCAAGAATAGAGTGCATCACCTGCCCCAGACTGAGAGTTCCTATCTATTCCCCTTGCACAAAAGCCAGTCGAATCCGACTCTAGGGTTGCGGTGCTCATCTCCGTTTCAAAGCCGAAGAGCCAGCGCTGTCCGAAGATGTTTCCGTGGTCATGTGGCCGGCATGACTAAACACCAAGGCGCACGGAACGCTGTTCCCTTCCCACCGAGGTGGTACCTATTTATCTGCTTGCAATTTCTTGCTTTCAAACTGCTAGGTTGGCAGGAGCTGGAACTAGAGACGGGAGCTCACTCCGTCTTGTGGCACCTGGGTCTCGAACTGCTGAACTACTGACCTTCCACAGCCTGCACTTCAGCGTCTTAACCACTTGAGCCACCGCAGCTCCACGTTCCTATCTATTTTGTTGTTCAGTCGCACAGTCGAGTCCGACTCTTTGCGACCCCATGGACCAGATCACGCCAGGCCCTCCTGTCTTCCGCTGTCCGCTGAAGTTTGCTCAATTTCATGTTCGTTGCATCGATGACACTGTCTAACCATCTCATCCTTTGCCGTCCCCTTCTTCTTTGACCTTCAATCTTTCCCAGCATCAGGGTCTTCTCCAGTGAACGCTCCCTTCTCATTTGGTGGCCAAAGTATTTGAGCTTCAGCTTCAGGATCTGGCCTTCCAGGGAACAATCAGGGTTGATTTCTTTTAGTATTGACTGATTTGATCTCCTGGCAGTCCAAGGGACTCTCAAGAGTCTTCTCCAGCACCATAGTTCAAAAGAATCTATTCTTCGGCGCTCGGCCTTCCTTATAGTCCAACTCTCACAGCCATACATTACTACGGGGAATACCATTGCTTTGACCATGCGGACTTTTGTTGGCAAGATGATGTCTCTGCTTTTTATCATGCTGTTTAGGTTTGCCATCGCTTTCCTCCCAAGGAGCAGGCGTCTTTTAATTTCATGGCTGCAGTCACCATCTGCAGTGATCTGGGATCCTAGGAATGTGAAGTCTGTCACTACTTCTACGACTTCCCCTTCTATTTGCCAAGGAGTGATGGGGCCAGATGCCATGATCTTAGTTTTTTTGATGTTGAGCTTCAAGCCCACTTTTGCACTCTCCTCTTTCACCTTGAGCAAAAGGCTCTTTAGGTCCTCTTCACTTTCTGCCATCAGAGTGGTATCGTCTGCATATCTGAGGTTATTGATCTTTTCCCCAGCAATCTTAATTCCAGCTTGTGATTCATCCAGGCCAGCATTTCGCATGATGTACTCTGCATATAAGTTAAATAAGCAAGGTGACAATATACATCCTTGTCGTACTCCTTTTCCTATGCTAAACCAGTCAGTTGTTCCATATCCAGTTCTAACTGTTGCTTCTTGACCCTTATACAGGTTTCTCAGGAGACATGTGAGGTGGTCCGGTACTCCCATCTCTTTAAGAACCTGCCATAATTTATTGTGATCCACACAATCAAAGGCTTTAGCATAGTCAATGAAGCAGAAGTAGATGTTTTTCTGGTACTCTCTTGCTTTCTCCATAATCCAGCGAATGTTGGCAATTTGATCTCTAGTTCCTCTACCTCTTCGAAACCCAGCTTGTACTTCTGGCAGTTCTCTATCCACGTACTGTTGGAGCCTAGCTTGTAGGATTTTGAGCATGACCTTGCTAGCGTGTGAAATGAGTGCAATTGTGCGATAGTTTGAACATTCCTTGACATTGCCCTTCTTTGGGATTGGAATGTACACTGACCTTTTCCAATCCTGTGGCCACTGTTGTGTTTTCCAAATTTGTTGGCAAATTGAGTGCAGCACTTTAACAGCATCTTCTTTTAAGACTTTGAATAACTCAGCTGGGATGCCATCACCTCCACTAGCTTTGTTGTTAGTAATGTCTTCTAAGGCCCATTTAACTTCGCTTTTTAGGATGTCTGGCTCGAGGTCAGTGGTTATACCATCGTGGTTGTCAAGGACATTGAGGTCCTTCTTGTATAGTTCTTCTGTGTATTCTTGCCATCTTTTCCTAATCTCTTCTGCTTCTGTTAGGTCCCTACCGTTTTTGTCCTTTATCATGGCCAGCTTTGCATGGAACTTTCCCTTGATTTCTCCAATTTTCTTGAACAGATCTCTAGTCCTTCCCAATCTATTGTTTTCCTCTATTACTTTGCACTGTTCATTCAGGAAAGCCTCCTTATCTCTCCTTGCTGTTCTCTGGAAATCTGCATTCAGTTGGGCAAATCTTTCCTTTTCACCGTTGCCTTTAGCTTTCCTTCTTTCCTCTGCTATGTGCAAAGCCTCATCAGACAGCCACTTTGCTTTCTTGCATTTCTTTTTCTTTGGGATGGCGGTGATTGCTGCCTCCTTTACAATGTCACGGACCTCTGTCCATAGTTCTTCAGGCACTCTGTCTATCAAATCTAGTCCCTTAAACCTATTCTTCACCTCTACTGTATATTCATTGGGGATGCGATCTAGGTCAAATCTGAATGGCCTTGTGTTTTTCCCAACTTTCTTCAATTTAAGTCTGAATTTTGCAATGAGTAGCTCATGATCTGAGCCACAGTCTGCTCCAGGTCTTGTTTTTACTGACTGGATAGAGCTTCTCCATCTTTGACTGCAAATTATATAGTCAATCTGATTTCGGTGTTGCCCATCTGGTGATGTCCATGTGTAGAGACGCCTCTTAGGTTGTTGGAAAAGGGTGTTCGCTATGACCAGCGTGTTCTCTTGACAAAACTCTGTTAGCCTTTGCCCTGCTTCATTTTGTTCTCCAAGGCCAAACTTGTCTGTTATTCCGGTTACCTTTTGATTTCCTACTTTAGCATTCCAGTCCCCTATGATGATTAGGACATCATTTTTTGGTGTTAGTTCTATGAGCTGTTGTAGGTCTTCATAGAACTGGCCCACTTCAGCCTCTTCTGCAGCAGTGGTTGGGGCATAGACTTGGATTACTGTGATATTGAATGGTTTGCCTTGGATTCGGACCGAGATCATTCTGTCATTTTTGAGATTGTATCCCAATACTGCCTTTCTCACTCTCTTGTTGACTATAAAGGCCACACCATTTTTTCTACGGGATTCCTGGCCACAGTAGTAGATATAATGGTCTTCTGAGTTAAATTCGCCCATTCCTGTCCACTTTAGTTCACTGATTCCCAAGATGTCGATGTTCATTCTTGCCATCTCATTTTTGACCACATCAAGCTTACCTTGATTCATAGATCTTACATTCCAGGTTCCTATGCAGTATTGTTCTTTGCAGCATCGGACTTTCCTTTCACCGTCAGACACATCCACAACTGAGCGTCCTTTCGGCTTTGGCCCAGCCGCTTCACTCTTTCTGGGGTTACTCGTACTTGCCCTCTGCTCTTCCCCAGTAGCATATTGGACACCTTCCGACCTGAGGGGCTCATCTTCCGGCGTCATATCTTTTAGCCTTTTGTCACTGTCCATGGGGTTTTCTTGGCAAAGATACTGGAGTGGGTTGCCATTTCCTTCTCCAGGGGATCACTCTTGGTCTGAGTTCTCTGCTGTGGCCTGTCCGTCTTGGGTGGCCCTCCACGGCATAGCCCACAGCCTCATCGAACCACGCAAGCCCCCTCGCCACGACAAGGCAGTGATCCTATCTATACCTTGTGGCTAATAGCCATTGATTGATTGTTGGATTTTATGGCAGTGTCAAGACTGCACACCATTTTCACTTCATTTGATCCCTTTGTTTTATGGTGTCTGTCCACATAGATTTATGGCTGTTTTATGGCCATTCGGGGGTTACTGCAGTCAGTATGGTGTTAGCCTGGGGGTATTTGAATGCTCTTTTGAGCCACATCTTTTTCTGTTCCAGTATGGGTTTAGTAAAACAACGGAGCAAATGTTAGATGCAGATTGAGCCTCAGTCTGCTTCTGGGACCCCCGTTCCTTGGCTGCCCTTTCAAAGGCAGAGAAATAAACTGAGGGATCTTCCCCCCAAGAGTAAGGGTAAATTTAATTTCTCTGTCCTGCTGTGCTTCCAGACAAAGAATCTCCAGCTCCTGCTGGTGCTTCTCATCCTGAAGCCTCTCATCTTCCTTGCGGTCTTTGGCATGGACTTCCTGTACTTCCATCTGCTCTTGCATCTGTAGCATCTGGAGTGTGAGGTCTGCCTCATGCTCTCTGGCCAGGGCTCTTTCCTTTGCCTCTCGTTCCCAAGTGCATTCTCCCATGGCCCATCTATCTGTTTACTGTCTCAGCTTCTCCAGCTCCATCTACTTGAGCCTGATCTCTCCCAAAAGGTCCAGGTGCTCCTGGCAACAGCTGACTTTGTGTAGTTACACTAGCTACCAGAGGCCCACAGGTATTTATCAGGAAGACCTTTAACACATCCATAGATGGATTCTCACTTTCTAGTTTGGGGTGGTGGTTAAGTGCGCGGACTCTAATCTGGGAGAACCAGGTTTGATTCCCCGCTCCTCCACTTGAACCTGCTGGATGACCTTGGGCAAGCCATAGTTCTGGCACAGCTGTTCTTGAAAAAGAACAGTTTCTGTCAGAGCTCTCTCAGCCCCACCTACCTCACAGGGTGTCTGTTGTGGGGAGGGGGAGGGGGAGGGAAAGGAATTTGCAAGCCACTCTGAGACTCCCTTGGGTAGTGAAGGGTGGGGTATAAATCCAATCTCTTCTCTTCTTCTTCTTTTCTGGCACTCCACCATTCTGCCTGTTTTACGTTCATGAAGCTCAGCTGCTCTGCTAGGTCCATGTTGGCTATTCTATGCACCCTACTCCATAGCACGAAAACAAAAATATCTATATATATTGCTTTGCCCATGCATTTCTGCAACAAATTTCCAAAGATTGCCAATTGATTTCTTCATTGATGTCTGGGCATTCTCTTCCCACTGCCATTGCCATGTGTGAAGGAACAGATTCACAAGCCCTTCCCTGTTCCTTTACTCTTGGGAGTCAGACAAATCCCATGGCCATCCCAAAACTCTGCTTGGCAATATGCTCCTTCCCCTCACTCCCAAAGGGTACCAGCTATCAACTGAGTAACTACGGGCTGCTACCAGTGACTCCTGGGAGTATCTGCTGCCAGGTGGAATCAATTATTTATTTACTATTTATTTATTAAATTAGACTTATTAGGCTGCTCTTCCCTGCGAGCAGGGCTCGGGGTGGCTTGCATCGATAAAAATACAATAATACTAGACATAAAACGACATTAAAATTCAACAACCACTGTAAAACAGTACAATCCATGATGGAGATAAATTTCCAATACCCACTCCCCCCCCCGGGTTAAGTAAAATGCAGAGCTGTAGGGGGCGGGGGATATAAGAGTGCCAGGCAATTGCTGTTCTCAGCCAAATGCCCAGTGGAACATCTTTGCCTCGCAAACCCTACGGAATGGTAAGAGATCCCATAGGGCATGGATGTCCTCAGGCAGAGAGTTCTACCAGGTAGGGGTCAGGGCTGAAAAGGCCCTGGCCCTGGTTGAGAACAGCCGGATCTCTCCTGGGCCAGGGACCACCAAGAGGTTCTTATTTCCAAATCATAATGCCTGGGGCATACTGGGAGAGGCAGTCCCAAAGACACATGGGTCCCTGACCCTAAGAGCCTTGAAGGTCAAAACCAGAACCTTGAACCTGATCTGGTGCTCCACCAGAAGCCAGTGCAGTTCACACAGCACATGTTGTATATGTGCCATCTGAGGGGTCCCTGTTAGGAGGAAGCACAGAAACATCTTTAAAAATAAATAACTAATGGACCAAGAAAGGGAGAGGACAGAGAGAGGACAGCCAGAGAAAAGTAAGGTTTTCTCTTTTTGTTCTTCTTCAGTCCCACATTCAGAAATTCATTTAAACTACTGGATCCCAGTTGCATTTTTGTTGTTGTTGTTCTACAGTTTTTCGGGAGATTTTATTCTATAATTGTCCAACTTTAGCAACAGGGCTTATAAAAACTTATCACCCCCCCTCCCTTCTGGATAGATTGTTTTCAACAGTGTCTTCACACTGGGCCGAACTTACCTCCAAAATAGTAGCTTTTCCCAGAATTAATCTGTGAGACAGTAGTTGCATGAACAGCGGATGCTACACCATCATCTAGCGTTAGGGTGATGTGATGTCTTCTAGCATTGATGTTAACTGAATGCCACAGGCCGTCATATAGATTGCTGCCTGGGGAATAAACAAGTAGCACAAAACAGATGAACCGACCATAGGGGAAGAGATGATCGTTCTGAATAATGAGTCCACTTTAGCAGAAGAACAAAAGTGTTGAGCAGGCATTAACAATCCATACAGCTGGAAACTGGACCCTTATCCAGTGTTTTGTAAACAAGCTTTCATGTTTATTCAGCAAGGGGAGATATCGATATATGCATCCTTCTTCTGCCCACAGATGTACCCCATTTCTCACAAGCAAGTTCTTGAGGTAGATATTTGTTTCATACTACCATCACTAAGGAAAGGCTGAATTGAAATCTGGGTCTGTTACGTCTCAGAGCAAAGATGCTCAGAGATATTTTCTACAAGAAGCCAAGAATGTATTTTTGTTTTATATATATTCCTATTCAGGGCTATTTTGGGGCAGGAACGCACAGGAACGGAGTTCTGGCTCCTGAGTTGAACAACAAATAGGTAGACAACAGTGAGTATAGGCTGAAAAAACCTTTATACTGATGTTGAAACTTATAAGTTTCAACATCAGTATAAAGGTTTTTTCAGCCTATACTCACTGTTGTCTACCTATTTGTTGTTTGGCTCCACTGTACAACTGTGACCTTCTTTTTTGCATTGGCTCCTGAGTTGGCCAGGCCCACCAGGAACTCATTAGCATAATAGGCCACACCCAACAGCAGAAACTCATTAGGATTGGCTACATTTGGGGTGTGTGGCCTAACATACAAAGGAGTTCCTGCTACAAAAAAAGCCCTGGGTTTTGACAACAAACAAACAAATAATGAGAAGCAAAAGGTGGGTGTGGCTGGATGACCACACTTCTGGTAACATGGGGGTGTGGCCTAATATGCTAATGAGTTTCTGCTGTTGGGTGTGGCCTATTATGTTAATGAGTTCCTGCTGGACTTTTTCTACAAAAAAAGCCCTGTTCCTATTGCTCCTCTCCCCCGCACATTTACACACAATCGGATGTTACATGGAATAATAAATCACATAAATGTAAAACACTGGGGAGGGTAGATTTTGCCTTGAAGTGATAAATCTCATGAATTTTGGTCATGCTGTCCTGAGCAGATTAGAAAAGTAGTATCCCTGTCCTAAGTCTGGACAACTTTTTTGGAAGGCTAATTGTTTGCAATGGAACTTCAAGGAAATGTTTTTAGGATTAACTTGAACTTTTGTGGATTTTGATTTTTACGCTGCAAAATGCCTTTGCAATGAGGGAGAATTGTTTACTTTAAAAAAGTAAACTTGTATTTAGAATTGTAGCCCAATCATTCCGTGGCTCTTTAAAGAAACATCATTCATCTCCTGAATATGGAAACTCATCCTGCAATAAATGGGTTAATCTTTATGATGCAACTGAACTTGTGTGTGTGTGTTTGTTGTTTTTTGCTAAAGTAGAGTGGGAAAATGGCTAATCCTCTAGAATGTCCCCATAGTCACCGGGTGGGGAAGAAGAAATTTCTTGCCTTTTGAATTGCCATCACAGAATTCAGTGTCCTTTACACAAATATCAAGCAAAGGACTTGTCAGATCAGCCACAAATCTGCATATTGTTAAGATCTTCCCACTCACTAAACTTGGCAGAGCAATTAAAAGACAGTTGTCAGCTTGGATTGCCCAATTATGCCTTCCCTTAAAACAAATGAGTCATTTTATGTGTCATGTTCCAAGTTCTTATGAGTATCTGAAATGAGTCTATGATTACCTGCATTGATTGCCACATATTTCTCTGCTCCTTTCTGGATGACAAGTGATAGGAGGCCGTGATGGAGGAATACTAGGAGAGAACCCGAGCCTCCTGACAGCTCCGTGGACAGGAGCAAACCATCTTTGTTCCATGTTCGAAACTGGAAGCTTACAGACAGTCCGTCAAGTTGTGGGGTGCCTGGCAAGAGCAGGTAACTGTTGCTGGAACGGTCGAAGGTGATGGGAGTGATTTGTGGCTCTGAGCAGGCAAAAGTCACATTGCCCTGGAATGTAATTAAAAAGGGAAACATTTTTAATAGGGACAATGCTATTTTTTTAACAGATTAGTGCTCTGAGCCAAGGAAATGTACACACTGAAAGTTAGCAAGGAACCCGGCATTTTATTCAGCTTAGCAACGGACCATCAACTAACATTGTTCAGCACTTCAGCTGCTCCACAGTCTCTGCCTTGGGCCTGTGGAAAATCCTGGTGGGAAGGGAGCAAGGAGCATAAAGTTGGACCACGCAGTTGTCAGCAATCAGGGGCCTGAGACTGGATAGAAGGGGACAGGAACAAGGACTTAACAGGGAAGGCATTTGAATGGGATGCCCCTCCAGAGCACTGCTTTGTGAGAAGATATGGAAGCATCCCCAAATCAACTATATTTCATCCTTCCGTGCAAACCCACCAAGGGATCCTTCTGGAGATGGGATACAAATCTAGTATATGCATGTGCTGAGAAACAGAACTTAAGCTTATCAGGTTATGTGTGTGTGCATGGAATTCCGTCTGCCTGATGACCAGAATGCTTGTAGAAAATCCCAGGGGCATCTCCAGACATTTCCAGGTAAACGATCTCAGGCTCTAGCCAGTGCTGAACTAGATGGACCACTAGTCCAATAAATTATAAGTGACTGATATGTGGATTCCAATCCTATACCTAACTTTCGGACATCTTTAGGGCAGAAGCTATGGCTCAGTGACAAAACATCTGTTTGCATAAAGAAACAGGCTCAATCCTAGCATTTTCAGTGAAAAAGGACCAGGTGAAAGACCTCTCCTGAGAACCCAGAGAGCCACTGCCCATCTAAGCAGACAATACAGATCTTGATAAACCAGCTTATGACTCAGTAAATGGCAGCTTTGCATGTTCACATGTATTCATTTGGTATTGTTGACAGGAATCCAAAAACAAGGTGCTTTTTAAAAATTGTGACTTTTATTAGCCGTTTCAGAATATTTTCTGAATTTACACTGAACAGTTCATTCTGTATAACTGTCTAAAGTGGAATGCCTTGAGGAAAACCAATGACCCCCCCACCCCCGCTGATGTTTCTTAAGTGTTTTGAATATCCCCTTATCAGGCCTTAAACATTAGGAAATTGCTTTGTCCAAGCACCCATCAAGGCTTGGAAGCGGTGATCCTTCTTTCTTAGCTAAAGGAAGGGGGAGCAGATGTGCATCTGTATGAAAAGAAACAGAACTTTAGAACTAGCTTTGTTACGAGAAATCCTCTCAGTTCCTTTTTACCAAATTTACCCATAAAATCCAACAGTCCATTTATTTGCTTTTTTCAAAAAAGAAATTTGTAGTCTATTTCTAATTGGTTCTGTTTTGATCAAAGAGAAATCCAAAGAGAAGAGGGGCAAGAATAGAGGCTCTCCTACGTTAGCAGTGCTGCTATTATGAATTTTATTGGAACCAGAAGTCTGCACCGTTACGCCCAGATATTTAAAGCTGACTACTTGTTCCAGCTTATGTCCTTGAAGCTCCCAACACCTGGACCTTGTGTTTTCCCCAAAGGCCAGGACCTTTGTTTTCTGATGGTTAATTTTAAGATGTTCGATTTCACAATAAAGGAAGAATTTTTTCAGAGCCCATTTCAGCCCTATAGGAGTTCTGGAGAGAATAATAGCATCATCCGCATACACTAGCACTTGGATGTATCGATCTGCTAGTTTGGGGGGTGAAAATTGGGGTCTTTCATGAAACTTACCAGGTTATTTATGTAAAAGAGAAACAGTGTGGGGGCTAAGAGGCAACCCTGCTTGACTCCCCTAAATATTGGGATGGGGTCTGACAGGGGCCCTAACCGACTACACCTCACTCTAAGAGCAGTTTGCTCATGAATAGCTTGGATAAGGTACAGCAAATGCTTGTTAATTGTCGAGGCCTGTAATCTTTCGCAAAGCCTAGCTCTGGAAACTGTCTAACGCCGCTTTCAGGTCAACAAATGCTGCATAGAGTGACGCTTTTCCTCTAGCCATATTTTTCTATAATATGTTGCAGCATCAGAATATGGTCGAGCGTGGACCTACCAGTTCTAAAGCCAGCTTGCTCTTCCACCAAAATCTCCTCCTGTTCAAGCCAATCTATAAATTTATAGCAAGTGTTTGGCATATAACTTACTTATGATACTTAAAAGGCTGATTGGTCCTCTTTTCTTGCCCTTCTTATAGAAGGGGACCAAAATGGCCATACCCCAATCTTTGAGGATGAGCCCTATTTCATCAATAAAGGTGAACAGGGAGGCCAATCGAGTCCTCCACCAGTTTTTATCTGCCTTGAGTAATTCAGATGGAATTCCATCTAATCCGGGTGTTTTTGTGTTCTTCAGATGCCCTATGTATGCTTTTATCTTCTGAGAAGTTACAGGAGCCCATTTTTCCAGTTCTCCTGTTCAGGGCCAGCTCGCCCACTAGGCAAGCTAGGTGCTCGCCTAGGGCACCGGCCCTGCAGAGGCGCCAAAATGCCCCCCCCCATGAAAAGCCCCCTGGGCCACCCAACGCTGGCAGCCCGGCTTCCTGGGTGCCTCGCAGCTGCGAGGCACCCGGGAGAGCCGCGCCGCCACCCCTGGGAGGGAAGGGGGGCTTCTAAGCCCGCCCCTTCCCCGGCTCTCCCGGGTGCCTCGCAGCTGCGAGGCACCAGAGAGAGCCACACCGCAGCCACTGGGAGGGAAGGGGCAGGCTTCCATCTTCCAGGCCCCACCAGGAGGTTGGTATTCCTGGTGGGGTGGGCGCCCCAGGCAGTCCTGCCTAGGGCGCCCAGACACCTGGGGCTGGCCCTGCTCCTGTTGGATGTTCAGAAGGTTGTATGGGTTTCTCATATGGGACTTCTTATAGATTTTTTGGAAGTATGACATCCAAATATCTGGAGGAATACAGGAAGCTAATGAATGGGCCACTGCTCTATTTGACACCAGTCTCCAAAATAGAGATGTGTTGCTCTCTCCATATGGTGAGCCGAAAGGAAATTATCAGCCCACTGGTGGAAAGGTTCCCTAGTAGATGAAACAATTAAATTGGAATACCTGCTGTCAGATAGGAATCACCAGACAACAAGACAGGTGGCTAGGTTCTGCACCCAGATTTACAAGGAATGCAAAAAGTGAAGCAAATAGGACATATCTCTACCTTTTAACAAAAAATAAGTGTCTTTTTAAATTGGTTAAAAGGTTCAAAAGGTAGTTCTATTCTTCTCTTTTATAATTTTTTATAACCTTTAAACTTTTATGTTATGAGCTTTTTCTGGGAATTTCTTTTGCGTTGTATTTCAAGTTATTTAAATTGTACTGGTCGATGACTGTAATAATAAACTGACTGACTGACTGAGGCTCTCAAAAATTTCAGAATTCCACTCTGCAGATGCTCAGAGGCAGGCACTGTCTTCTCAAACTTTCCTGTCCTCCTGCTAGAAAATTACCCTGTGTTGCAGAATAAAAAAAATCTGCAAGGATTGATGTTACAAAAATATGAATTGGTTTCTTTTAAAAAAGATAATCTCTCTTTTTAAAGAGCAGATAGAGGATAAGAGGACTCAATGGCTATACCTAAAAAAAAGTGAATTTTAGATTAAAGAAATTATTCTCTCTATTACAATGCCATTTAGAATCTGGCAGAGACACAGAGAGGAACAGACTAACTTCTAGAAGCTGGCTGAAGCACACAGAGGATACAGAAACATTCTCTCTCTCTTTCTCTCTCTCTTGTCAGATGTGGGGTAGCCTATCTGCTGCCCTGTGGGGACAAGTTTTGGTTTCTACCTGTGCTTTGCTTGTCTACTTATAAATTAAGCAAATACTGTACTACAAAAGTGCCATGCACCTCCAGTCTTCTCTCCTCCAAATGAAACCAACTCAGGTAAGAAGAGAAGAAGAAGAGATTGGATTTATACCCCGCCCTTCACTACCCAAAGGTGTCTCAGAGCGGCTTACAAACTCCTTTCCCTTCCCCTCCCCGCAATAGACACCCTGTGAGGTAGGTGGGGCTGAGAGAGCTCTGACAGAAACTGCTCTTTTTCAAGAACAGCTGTGCCAGAACTATGGCTTGCCCAAGGTCATCCAGCCAGGTGCAAGTGGAGGAGTGGGGAATCAAACCCAGTTCTCCCAGATTAGAGTCCGCGCACTTAACCACCACACCAAACTGGCTCAATATCCCTTGAACCCCTCATTGCTCAGAGAAACGGGACACATGTAAACTTATAGATTAATCAAAGCAAATAGGGATGGAGAGGGGAGAAGTCAAATGAGGGAAGAGTGTAGGATTCTGTGTGACAATCATTTCAGCACTAAGTCGGGGCCCAGACTCACACAGAGTCCTGTTTGCGGCACCGCGGGAAGGGGGAAAGCAAGGGCAACCACGGTGGTCCTTGCCAGACAGAGGGGGTGGGCCAGCAGCAAGTGCAGGAAGCTAGGGCCTGTCCAATCCAATGCCGGCCCTGTCAGTGGGTCCTGGGTGTCTGGGGACTGGGGACACCCTGGCTGCTGCTTAGGGTGCCGCATCACCCCTGCTTGCCATCTTTTTGGCATCAGACAACTTGGTTAGGTCCCTGGTGCTCCCCCTCTCTGAGGTGCACCACATGGCTACAGAGGTTGGAGGGGGAGCGAGGAAGAACCGGCCAGAGAGGATGGTCAACCACTCACCAGGAAAATGTCGTGGACCATTTTGCTCTTCAAGGTGCCTGTTGAGCTCAGGCAGAGGGGAGGTGAAGGGGGGTTGGGATGCAGCACAAAGCGCTGCCCAGGCTTGAACGTCCTTGTCAGTACAATGCCGGATTTCTTCCCCCTGCCCCTTTAACTGAGACTGTGGCCACTCTTTAGTTTCAGCCATGGATTTCCATTTTTAATCTGGGAAGGATCCTTTGCCCCAGCAGCCACCTAGCCTTGCTTTTTGGGCCACCCCATGG
This sequence comes from Gekko gecko, assembly GCA_029375565.1. NCBI lineage: Eukaryota > Metazoa > Chordata > Lepidosauria > Squamata > Gekkonidae > Gekko > Gekko gecko. Next base: position 76,883,514 of record JAPDNY010000003.1, on the reverse strand, counting down.
TGCTCCTCCACTCTTTGTGCTCCACAGAGCTAGGCCAGCTTCAGAGCAACAAGGGGACTATTGTTGCCACTAGTGGCCTTTGTCAATGTTGGGGGTGGGGGGAATTAGCTATGTGGCAGGGTCAGTAGGCCCGATTGGTGTGGCTGAACAATTTGGTTGAAGGAGAAGAAAAGGGGAGCAGACGACTCACGACGATCTCTGCTCTCTAGACCCAAACTCTCAAGAACTTCACTCAAACACTCACAGTCTCAGACTGGAGTTTCCACTGAAACCATTCTTCTCCACCTGCACTACTGAAGACTCATACATTTGTTGCCCTGCAAGGCTTTTTCATGCCTTTTTATGAACTATAACAAAATATGGGCTGTGCAAAGTATGCTTAATGAACTGTAAAGCATGGTAACCAACTATGATGCCAGTGGAGACTGCACACCTGAGAGAAGGACAACTTCCTTTCTGCATTGCTGTTCCAGTGGCCCTCCAAGGTTACTAGCCCTCTTACCTGATGGAAGATAGATCAGTTCCATAGTATGTACAAAGCACCAAATGCCATGCCAGAGCATGAGGACAAAGGACTCCAAATGCCATTAGGAGACCTCTCCAGCACACACAGGCAACCCCTTTCCCCCTCCTCCATCACCTGCAAAGCTGCACGTAGCCCAGAAACTCTATTCATGGTTGCTTGGCAACTAATCTCTCGCCCATGGTCAAGCCTCACCTGGCTAGGGCTATCAAAAGACAATAGCATTAGCCCAATGACTCATCTCACCTACACCCAGGTGCCAGCCACAAGTCTAAGTTTCTAGTTCTCAATATTGACCACCCCTTAGCTCCCCTCCCCTATTCTTTCCAGCCAATAGTATGTTTTCAGGGATGGACTAACCAGGAGGTGTGACCAGGGGATATGGCCAGCCCCCACACCCCCACATAAAAGGGGAAACCCGACCACATGCTTGCCTCTTCTTTTCTATGACCCCTATCTAAGTTCTGTCCCTCTTAAGTCCAGGACCTGGAGGAGGACATAGAGGGGATGCTTATCAAATTTGCAGATGACACAAAGCTGGGTGGGATTGCTAATTCTGAAGAAGACAGAGTCAGGATTCAAAATGATCTAGATAGGCTGGAACAGTGGGCTGAGGCAAATAAAATGAAATTCAATAGCAGATAAGTGCAAAGTCCTACACCTAGGCACAAAAAACCAAAGGCACAGATATAGAATGGGAGGGACTTGGCTTGACAGCAGCACATGTGAAAGGGATCTAGGTGTTCTGGTTGATCACAAGCTCAACATGAGCCTGCAGTGTGATGTGGCTGTGAAGAAAGCTAATGCAGTCTTAGGATGCATTAACAGAAGCCTTGTGTCCAGATCATGGGAGGTGGTAGTTCCGCTGTATTCTGCTATGGTCAAGCCTCACCTGGAGTACTGTGTCCAGTTTTGGGCACCACACTTTAGGAAGGATGGTGACAAGCTTGAACATGTCCAGAAGAGGGCAACCAGGATGGTGAGAAGGTTTGAATCCAAGTCTTATGAGGAAAGGCTGAAAGAGTTGGGTATGTTTAGCCTGGGAAAGAGAAGACTTAGAGGGGACATGATTGCAGTCTTCCAGTATTTGAAGGGCCGTCATGTAAGAGATGGAGCAGATCTATTCTCTCTTGTTCCAGATTGCAAGACTAGATCTAATGGGTGGAAATTACAAGGGAGTTGTTACCGGCTATATATCAGGAGAAACTTCCTAACTGTAAGAGTAGTTGAGCAGTGGAACCATCTGCCTTGGGAGGTGGTGGATGCTCCTTCCCTGGATGTTTTCAAGCAGAGGCTGAACAGCCATCTTTTGGGTATGTTGTAAGTATGTAGGACTATCTTTTGGCTATGCTCCTGCAGAGTGCAGGGGTTGGACTAGATTACCTGCAAGGTCCCTTCCAACTCTAACATTCTATGATTCTATGATTTCTTTTCATCTTTGCCTTTCACTTTCCTTCTTTCCTCTGATATTTGTAAAGCCTCATCAGACAGCCACTTTGCTTTCTTGCATTTCTTTTTCTTTGGAATGGTGCTGATGGCTACCTCTGGTACAACATCACGAACTTCTGTCCATAGTTCTTCAGGCACTTGGTCTTTTTTTTTTTAAAAAATTCTCCCCGGAGGGTTTTTTATTGCATTTTCTAAACTACAGAAAAAGGGAGGGGTACTAACAGACAAACTACAAGAGGGGGGAGATAGGAAAGAAAATCCCAAACGTGGTGATTGTAGATAGTGCTTACAAATGTGGCATTGACAGATAAAAACTTTCAGTTGTTAACCTCAAAGGTGACATTTGAGTACATCGCTTATGAAGCTCTAGCTCATACAGACTGTTTGGAGTATACTTCTGCAATACGCTAACATTTCTTTTGTACAAACATCAGACACTCTCATCATCTCATTGCAATAATTTCTGCCTATTATTTTCTACCCCTCTCGCTGTTAAAAAAAACACATCCAAGTTAGACTTAAACAAGATTCTCTTCAAAGAAAAACTCTCCATTTACCCTCTTATTAAAAAGGGGGAAAAAAGACAAGAAAAACAGGCAAACTGGAACCTCCATATGCATAACACCCCTTTCCCTCTTCCTTTTATGGGGTTAACCTAAACTAGTAAAATCCTTTTAAAATTAATTTAACCATTCATTATCAGTTTCTGTAAAAACCCTTTCCCTTAATTTTCCCCAACATACCCCTTAGCCAACAATCTCATATCTAGAAAGGACTCTTCACTATAGAATCTTCCTTAATCTTCTTTAACTCAAAGTCCATTATTTATTAAAACATATCCACCTTTCGCCCAACCTTCTGTTAGCTTTGCCCCCCCATCAAAATATATAGTAACTTTATTTTTTAGGAAGAGAGTTTCCCCTCCCCACCACTTATCGTAGGTGAAACAGAGCTACATTGCTGCCTCATCCTAACTTTCAGCTAGTTTCAAGTTCTTAATGGAGATTCAGTTTCGTTTTAATTTTAACTGCGACACAAAGACACCATATCAAAGGAAGATATCAAAGGAAGCACTCCAAAGCCCACGGTCTGTTCATCTTCTCTTTGTCATCAAGCCGCCAAGGTCTCATAAATCCATCGGACCTTTACACCGCCTCTAAAAGTTCTCTAAATTAGTCAGTCTTATTTCCAGCTCGTTCTGAGTTGCCCTCTTTTTTTTTCTTTTTCTTTTTTAAGGTGGAGGGGAGCTTCCCCCCCCGACCTTCCGTCTTTCCCAGTCACTGCTTACAAGATATTCAGAGTTTCTCCAAGAAGAAAGAGGGTTCCTCAATGCCCAAAAAGATCACCTTCAGATATTTGCACAGTCTATCTTTCTAGAGGGGGAATCCCCCCCTCCACCTGCCGAAGATGGATTCTGCATCGTTTCCAGCTGTCACTCAGAAAACACTCCAAGCTAATGTAAGTTTCCATTTCCATTCAATACTTCTCTCTTTTCTTATGCTTCTTCTTCTCTCCCCTTCACTATCCATTAAAAAACATCATTTTTATATTATTATATTGTTATGCGGGGGGAGGGAGTTCCCTTTTCCCCGCTTCTTTTCTGGGAGAGAAGGGGCAGACTTTATTCCAACTCAGTCTCTCACTATGATGTTAACAGTCTTTAAAGGAGATTCTAATTCTTCCTTCTAGCCATTTCTAGCTAGCCAGATACACCGTTTTCAGTTGCTATTTTTAAAGTCCCAAATATTTGCTTGTGTGTTGCTCAATTCATGACTCTCAGTATTCCTCCATCACAGTCCCTTCATTTTCCATTTCTCCAATGTTAATTTCCTTTATCTAGTCCTCCATGGGGGGGTCTACAGTTGTCTCCCCCACCCATGCTTGGGAGGATATATTCTTCCCTCTGATGCTTTGCTAAACTTGTACTCACATGCTGATACATACACAACAAGTATTTGCCACTCTGATCCAGAGCAGGTAGTGGGCCACACTATTGACTTTCTCCCTTTCTCACAATACAAGAACTCGTGGGCACTCAATAAAATTGCTGAGTGGTTGGGTTAGAACAGATAAAAGGAAGTACTTCTTCACCCAAAGAGTGATTAACACATGGAATTCACTGCCACAGGAGGTGGTGGTGGCTACAAGCATGGACAGCTTCAAAAGGGAATTAGATAAACATATGGATGAGAGGTCCATCAGTGGCTATTAGCCACAAGGTATAGGTAGGGACTCTGGGGCAAGTGATGCTCTGTATTCTTGGTGCTTGGGAGAGTAAACAGTAGGAGGGCTTCTAGAGTCCTGGCTCCACTGGTGGACCTCCTGATGGCACCTGGTATTTTTGGCTATTGTGTGACAGAGTGTTGGACTGGATGGGCCATTGGCCCGATCCAACATTGGCTTCTCTTATGTTCTTATGTTCTCTTTGCCTGGCATGTTCATCTGGGTCTTCCCAGTATGCACATCTGGTTGAAAAGACAACTAAATAACCACATTCACATTGTGAAACATATTATATGAGTCTGGATGTCTGTGCATGAAACTGTAACCTTTATATAATGAATCAGAGTAAATGGACAGAGATCTCAATCATTGCTATTTTAAATCCAGTTTCAAAATAAAATCCAGCTACTTCTGACATGATTATCCCTTTGAGGTGTAAAACACTACTTCTGTAGAGTACTGTGAGATTAGGATTTATCAAGTTCTTGTTTTATCTTTTCCAGCAAAATAATATAAAATAATCTAGAGGTTCAAAAGAAATGTTGCTTTAAAAATGAAATGTTATATATTTTTATCTGTTAAAAAAGTCTACTATCTGCATTAAAAGGTTATGCCACTATTTCTTAATCACTTTTCTTTCTGAGAAGTTGCTAACAACTACTGTACCACCTAAATACATTTAGCAGACTGTATTTGCCATCCTAAATAGATTTACAGCCTTGCTAGTCCATTGGTGTTGCATGTCTGTTGTGCTCCCCATGTTATAAGGAATGCAGAATACACAGTCAAAAGTGGTTCAAAGTGTTCTACTGCTGCTGCTGCACCCATCCATCCATCCCCACCTCACTGCTGCAGTTCCCACCCACACCTGGGAGCCAGAGAAGATAACCTACTCCCCATAAAAAGCTCCATCATGCTTCTTCTATCCAGTCTGGTCTGACATCTACCTACATCTGCCAGTTATCCAATGCTTCTCATCTATGTTTGCCATATGGAGTCTGCCATACCCAAGAAAGATCAACTTTCTTTGGGAGAAGAGGCACAGAAAACACATGTATAGAACAATGGAGGTCAACCAGAAGGGGTGCGGTGGCCAGGTTGGGTGGGAAGAAAGAGAAGGCAAGGGAAAGATTTTGCAGGCAGCAAGTTCAAGTGGTTAAGATGCTGAACTGCAGACTGGAAGGTCGGTAGTTAGCAGTTTGAGACCCTAGCACAGCATGATGGAGTGAGCTCCCATCTCTGGTCCCAGCTCACTTCCATCATGCTGTGCTAGGTCTCAAACAGCTAACGACCAATCTTCCAGTCTGAATAGGCACTTCTTCTGTGGGAAGGTAACAGCGTTCTGTGCACCTTAGTGTCTAGTCATGCTGGCCACATGACCATGGAAATGTCTTTGGACAGTGCCAGCTCTTTGGCTTGGAAATGAGAGATGAGCACCGCATCCTAGAGTCGGATTTGACTGGCTATCGAGCAAGGGAAATCTTTACCTTTACCTGTGCTGAAAGAACCCTCTCCAGTGTTGTGGCCTTGCCTTGCCTTGCCATGTCTCTGTTTCTCTCAGTGTGTGTGCAGAGGGGTTGGGCCTCTTTTACTTTCTGCACATCAACAGTAGCAGCAGGACTTTTCAAAAAGCAGCCAAAAAAATGGCAGCTCAACAGAGGCTCAAACCCAACATGTGGGGCTATATGACCCATAGGGTTTTTTGAAAAACAAATAAATGTTTGTATTAGACATATAGGAAGGGAAGACATACTTATGACAATCTTCAGTTACAAACAGTTAAATCTTAACTTGCTAATACAATTCTAATATTCTGCAGGAAATAACATTAAAAATCAAATTATGAATCATAAAAGTATTAATACCTTGGTTTTCTACAAGAAAAATTGCAAAGCAAAGCTATCCACAGAGCTGAAAACTGATAACACTCTATGCTACCTGAGAGGTAGGAACAAATGATAGTGGAAAATAATAAAAAGACATAGTCCGTAGGAAAGAAAAGTGTGTTAACCTACACAGAAACCATCTTAAACAGCCATAATAGCGGCATATTTGATTATCAAGTTAAACTTCATAATATCAAAAACATTGATTTTCAATAGTGTATTATTATGCTACCCATTTGTGGTGGAAACTGACATAAAGTCAGAGCCAATTTGTGGTGACCCCGGAGGGGTTTCAAGGCAACAAACAGGCAGAGGTGGTTTCCCACTGTCTGCCTCTGCATAGCAGCCCTGGAAGTTTCCGGTGGCCTCCTATCCAAGTACAAAACAGGGCCAACCTTGCTGAGCTTCCAAAATATGTAGAAATCAGGCTATCATGGACCATCCAGGTCAGAGTATGATACACACTATAGCAGATTAACTATGGACAAAAAGTACTGACATTTAAGCTAAATAATTATTGTGAAAATATTATGCCTGTCTACAGGAGACACCGAAACTATCGACTAATGCTGTTGCTTGTCTTACATAAATATCTTCACACTAAACATTTTGAATACTAAACCCTGTGTATCATTCATTCCAAAGAGAAAACAAGTACTGGGAGTTTACTGCTTTCCAAACTTTCCATTTTTTAAAAAAGTGTAGGGAGCAGTGTTCCCTCTAAGCTGAGTTAGTGTGAGCTAGCTCACAGTTTTTTAGCCTCTGGCTCACACATTTTCATCTTGGCTCAGGAAGGATGGTGGCAGAGCAAACTAATGTATGCTGTAGCCAAATCACTCCCTCACAACTTTAATACCAGTAGTTCACAAAGCAGAATATTTGCTCACAAGTCTCCACAGCTTAGAGGGAGCATTGGTAGGGAGGTTCTTGGAGGAAAATACGGGAGGGGGAGCATAGTGTTGTGGTTGTTTCCCCAGACCTTCTCATCTCTAGAACCTTGGTCACGGACCTGGATGCAACATATAGGAGGCTAGACTGCCTAGGAGAAAGGCATGAGCAGACTGTAGCAGCATGATTTCATTCATAGTGTTCAATGACCAGCTAACTCAGTCGTGGAAATGTGGAGGCTTAGCAAAAAAGAACAAATCAGAAAAATGAATTAATCAGGCACCATCAGCACCACAGCTTTTATTCTAAGAAATTTCCAGTCAATCAAAGTGCCATGCCCTGTTGCTTCCTCTCAATTTATCCTAAGAGCAAAATCCTTCACAGAAGCTCAGAACTTCAACTAAGGGGAGACTACAGCATTGATGCTGTAACTCTTTGTTGCTTCAGCTCCCCTTACTTGAAAAGCCTTTCCCTCTAAGAACTCCTCGTGCAAAGGGCTGGTCTCTACCCCTTGCACTCAGTTCGGAAGTTTACTTCAGTTGCTTGAGCCCTTCTTATAACCACACAAACATCAAACATTTATTTCTGTTATTCCTGGCCCCATAACAAGAGCTGCCTTCATCATCCCAAATGGTGGTCAACCCAGGAATTACATCTATGTATCCTGAGAGTTTAAGGTTGCTTGATTCTCTTGGCTCAACTGCACATGCACTAATTTATGGACCTTTCTTAGATTTATTGCCTAAACCCTGTCTAGATTCCTGCTTGTTACTCTTGCTCCTGACCATCAGGATGGCGTAGATCCAAGGTCAGCTTGGACCAGAGAACATTATAAGCCACCCCAATGACATCTCAACACAGAAAAGGGCAGGTAATATTTCCTTTCAACCTTTTTAGTATTCCCTCTCTCTTTTCACCTTCTTTAATCTTTTACTTTTTCAAATCAACATTTCACATTCTGGATAAATTTGGTACAAGTACTAGAACTGGGGACAAGTTTGTGCATACCCTCAAGTGTTTTATACTGCCACATATTTAAATACTAGTGTGACTGTTCACTTGTGCTTTTCATTTCACTCCATTTCATTTCAGGAAGTGAGCTTGTTTATATATGGCATGCACACTGACATGCACCTTGAACATATAGGAAAACAGTAAAGGCAAATTCAGTTAATGACATGGCTCAGCCATAACACAAAGCCACGCTGCTCCGTTGTGGTTTGTCATTCTCAAAATGGAATCTGTCCTGTAACTTGTTGGCCTAGAAACTTATCAAGCCTCCCGCTGTACAGGGCTCCCTCTCTGCATGTCAATGCATATATTGCTATTCACTAGACCCCAAGTTATAGAATGTCACTGGTTGATAATGAAGGGGGGGTGTATGAAGGTGCACAATGAGATAGGGCAGCCTCAGGACGGAGGTTCATCTGAAGTAGAAGAGTGAGGACAGGTAAAGGCCAGCACAGTTCTCTGTCAGTTTACATTTAAACTGAGTTTCAGGTTCATCCTAGTACGATGGTGGTATATGGGGGTGGGATGGTATGAAGATGCTTAGATATGATTTTTAGTGAGGTAGCATACACTGATGTGAAGAGAAAAGTTCAAAGAATCCCAGAAGAATATCTGAAAAATGAAGTCCGGTATGAGGAAAAGATTACCAAAGAGAGGCAGGAAGCACACACAGAAAGAGGAAAGAATCTAAGAACACTATATAGTTTTGTTCAGAGTGTACTAGAGATATGTTGTCAAAGGCTTTCATGGCTGGAGTTCATTAGTTGCTGTAGATTTTCCGGGTTGTGTGGCCATGTTATACCTCTGCGTTATACCTCTGAGGATGCCAGTCGCAGCAACTGGTGAAAGGTCAGCTCCTACAATGCCAAGACCATGGCCACACAACCTGGAAAATCTACAGCAAACTAGAGATAAATTAACAGCATTAACACATTATATGTATACTTTGTACAAGATCCATTTCCCCCCTTGCTTTAAGAATTTCTCATCCCATGTCAACTATTCATTGGGCCAGGGAGATGTTCTTTCTTTTGATTTGGGATTTGAAAAAGAAAGGAGTAGTTCTAAAGTAGCTATATGGGTTCCAACCACTGAAAGCTAGTAAATATCTGCCTATGAAGAAAATTAATGCATTGGTCCTCTTGGCACCTTTCAGCTCTTTGAAAGACACTGTGTGAGCAAAAGTGCCTAGCATGAAAGGAACATGCACTCTACAGAGGACTAATGCCTTTGTAACCAATGAACATGAGTGCAAGCCCATCAAAACATTTTATCTCCTTATTTCAGACCTGCAAAAATGTGAGTACTGTCCCTCTGGCTTGCTTTGATAATAATAAGGTTGGTAAGGTCAAAAATATTCGGCAATTCTTTAACATCCTGGCAAGTTTTAATGGGGGTTCAGAGCAATTTAATGAAGTGACGTGTTTTGAATTTATACAAAAGAGAATAAATTATTAGTTTACATGCATCTGCCACTGGGATTTTTCTCTACATTTGTTTGATGCTGCCACTTTGATTTGTTTCCCAGGATAGCCCAATGAAGTATTTTTGCTGTCACAGTGACCCCTGTTTGTTTTGAATTATCACTCCTAGACTGTGTTCATCCACCTGGCGTTGATGGCTCACAGGAGATACGGACACACAGCTGCAGTGAAGGAAAACTAAAAATCCTTTCATTTTGCTGTGAGTTTGCATCAACATGTCAGCCGGTCTCTGGCATTTAAAAATTCAAATATGTAGTCAACCTCAACTGTGTGCTAAGGTTTTTTTGTTTTGTATTTTTAAGGCAGCAAACTTTTGACAGGGGATCAAGAATGTTGTTATGTGTTCAGTGGAAGACTCTACGATACCAGAGTCTGAGTGGTCTCGCTGTCTCCTATAGTGGCCTGTCCCTGTATCTCACACAAAGTGAGCTGCAATCAGAAACCTTCCAGGTTCATATGCTTATTATTTTATTATCGTATTTGGTACTTTTTTTGACATCAGCTGCAGAATAATAGGAGGCTATTTGTCTCTCTGGATTTATATTCCCATAAATCTTCAAGTTGGGAAAAGCAACTTGCAGAACTCTTCCAAGTCTGAACAGTAATTTTACCAGCTCTGCCAGTCCCTGGAAGCAGTCCGCACAGAGTTGTTCCTGCTTGTGCCAGTTTCAGTGCAGGCTGGGTAATTCCATCGCTAGTTTCCTGCATTCATTTTTATGAATGTTCTAGGGGTAATGAGATTTGTTTGGGACATTTCCAGTGACCTAGGACTGTTCTTGTTGTGTATGTATCAGCATGTTGGGCATTTTATTTTGGGTTGTGGTTTGGGGGAGTGACTGAAGAAGGAGGAGTTAGTTAGTGTTGGTGTTAGTTGTGTTCTAAGGCAATAATCCTAGTCATAATCAAGGTCTACTGAACTTGATTTATTACCCCTATCAGACCTAGAAGTTCCACTGCACAGAAACAAGAATGCAGGAAACCAAAAATAGGACTTTAGAATGATTATGTTTTTAAAAGGAGCAGCTAATCAGGCAATATGCAAGGTCAACCGATGCAAAAGATGACTAATCAATAGTTCCAACACTAGCCTACCATGTTTCCATCAATCTCTTGATAAGGATTGTGCATGTGCATTTTTAGAATGTTTCAGTTTCCATAAGTTGACATTGTGAGTTTCAAAATGTTGCTCATTTTTGTTCATGTCAAGTACAATTGGTTATTTACTTCACAATATTTTATAATGTTTGCAGCCCAAGCATGGGGGGGCGGAGGAAGGTGCTGAAGGCAAGGGGTTCCCTTACACTGTTGCCCTGCAAGGGGCTTATCGTGCTCTTATGCAGTCAATGTGCAAAAAGGGACAGAACTGTGTGGTAACCCTGGAGTGATGCCAGCTGTAGACACATGTTCAGAAGAAGGAAGCCTTCCCCTGTGATGATGTGCCAATGGATCCTGAGGTTACCAGGACCAGTCCCCTAGTCACATGAAGCACCATGAAGCCAACAACCCTTGCTGGCTTAAACAAATTCCATGCCAAGGCAAAAGACCAGAAACCTGGACTCTAAACTCCATGAAAAATACCTTCATTGTCATGCAGGCAACCTTCTCACCCCACCCCACGCAGCCTCGTCTCACAAGAAGCCTCACAGCCATAAGTTAATCAAGGGAGTGACACAGACAATGACTTTGGGTGCATGAGTCATCATCAGGTGCCACTGCCCAGAGTAACTAGAAATCAATATTGCCAAATCCTTAGTCCCCCTCCCCGAAACCAGTTCCAACTAGCATGTTTTGGGGACGGACCAGGAGAGGATGTGCCAGGGGAGGTGGCCAGTATAGCCCACCCTCAAGCCCCCCATAAAAGAGCCAGCCCAGCCATGAGTTCTCTCTCTCTCTTTCTCCTTACCTCTAGACCCACCCAACCTCCATGACTCTTGGTTTGCACAGCCAGAGTCTCCACATGTTCTGTCGGTCCAGAATATGACCCCTGTTCCCCTTGGTCTCTCTTATTTTTCCTGTGGATTGCATCATCACACTGAGGACAGGTAAATATTGCCCCTCAAAAAACATCCTGCTCATGCGAATGTCACTATCTTTTTTGACCTAATTTCCCTAGATCTGTGTAATTGTGAGTATATTTGAATAATTGTATGCTTGTGAAGTACTATCAGTAAAGAAACAATTTCATTCTGAAGTTGATCTCTGCGTCTATTCTTGGTGTTTCTGGAAGAAGCAGGACCCCTGTATACATAGGTGATTGCTCCCATATTTGCCTGTTGACATTTATAATATCATAATTCTCCAAAGTTATTAATAAACGGTGGCAATCTGGCTAACACCCTCATCTGACATCCCACTTGCAGCCCCAGTTGAAATAACACACGCACACAGTTTTTTTTTCAGAAAAGTGGGATAAAATTAGCCACAACTTTGTAGGAGACATTCAAGTGTTCAAATGATTGTCTACTGATTATTGTTGATTTCCAGGAACCTTTGGGAGAGATTCTTTGGGGCTGTCCTGGAGAATTAACAAACAGTTTAAATCACTAAACAGCATTATAAAAACAGGTGTTTAAAATCACTTTAATTGACAACAGAAGAGTTTTTCCAACTAGGAGTGTTTCAGTTTTAATTGGGCCAGGTGTTTTTACCTCACAATTTTTAATTAACTGGTATAGACCATCCCAGCTAAGATTCTCAGAGTCCAAGATTTATGATGAAATCTTATATTTCAAAGAAAGAGGTGAAAAGTTTATTATAGTGGTTTATGATTTTAGCAACTTTAAATGAGAAAAACCCAGATTATGTTTGCTCTTTAAGCTTGGAATGCTTTAACATATCAATATTGAACTATTGGAGTCTATAAGCAATATCTATATATATATTTGCCTTTTCCAGCCTATTTTAAATAGAAAATACTTTGTTTGAGAAAGCTTTAACCAATGCCAGTGAAGGGAGTTTTGATGGCAGAGAGCAAAACTTAGAACAAGCAAAACTTAGAAAATGAGCTGACCAGGTGTATGTAAAGTCCAGCTAAAACAAAGGACATTAATCATGAGCATTGGTTAGTTAAAGAAGCTAATTAAAAGGGTCAATTAAAAATGCATAACTTGTATTATAAAAAGGTGACTCCTACTGGTTAAAGTAAAATAACATATCTTCACAAAATAAGGAAATTTAAAGGTTTAAATATTCTGTAAAAATTCCCTGATGAACCAAAAATGAAGAATAATGTATAATACAATGTATCTACAGAAGCTTCATGTCATAGGCCACTTTATAATATTAGAAAAGTGTATATATAAGAGTTTAATTGTGAAAACAGTGCCATAATACTGTATTTTTCCAGAAATTCAATGTATCCATATATTCTTTAATAGCGATAGATCACAAAATGCCAAGGGTGTTTTTGTGACATATATGCTTGTATACATATAAGAAAACCAATTCTGTAACAGAACTGATAGATTTTATACTGAAAATGAACATAGCCCCTTTGTGTGTATAAAGTCCATTCAAAGGTGAAGTCTGGGGAAATAGCCAAAGAGGATACATCCATCATTTTTAATGAGCAGAGCACCTGCATTGTAAAGTTGAGACATGGCCAAGAACCATCGTATTTGTCAAATATGTGATTGATGACTGACCAAAGAAATCTAAACTGAGCATGTGCAAATGATGTCAACAATGATGTAAAGTTGGGAGGAGCAAGAAGAGTATATAAGTCTGCTCCCTGTATTTGCTCACTGGACATCCATGCTGAATTTCTTTGCTGTGAGATGTTCCTTATTCAAATAAATCCTTTTTTATCATTTATTGCCTGGAATAGTTTATTTCACTGTGTGGTTTATTGGCTAACCACACAAGTCAAAGAATCTTAGTGTCCTCAGAGCATTGCTATCAACTTTAATTGTTACAGCTGTAATAAGCATTTGCACAGCATGGGGTACCAGATCCTGTTCATCGACTGACCTCTCTGCCAGCTCTTGATCCATTGGCTGACCCAGCCTACTGGCTGGAGTCACAAGAAACCTTGGGATGACAGGTTGCTGGATCCCACAACAGTGGTCACCCTGAAGTGGTCTTCCCTACCACCTGAGTGTGAGGGTAATCCCTGGCCATGCCCTGGGCTGGGTGTTCCTGTTGACCCTCATGCCAAGATTCCTTAAGGGGATCCCCATACTCAGGAAAATTGGGCACATAGGTCAGCTTTCCTGAGAATGGATCAGGCCCCATGCAGATACTGCCAAGTTGTGACAAGGAAGAGATTAAATTAAACAAAACCACCATGCAAGCCCACCTACAAGCTACTACCGGAGGAGGAGGAGGAGGAGGAGAAGAAGGAGAAGGAGAAGGAGAAGGAGAAGGAGAAGGAGAAGGAGAAGAAGGAGAAGGAGAAGGAGAAGGAGAAGGAGAAGGAGAAGGAGAAGAAGGAGAAGAAGGAGAAGGAGAAGAAGAAGAAGAGGAGGAGGAGGAGGAGGAGGAGGAGGAGATTGGATGTATACCCTGCCCTTCACTACCCAAAGGCGCCTCAGAGCGGCTTACAAACTCCTTTCCCTTCCCCTCCCCACAACAGACACCCTGTGAGGTAGGTAGGGCTGAGAGAGCTCTTGACAGAAACTGCTCTTTTTTCAAGAACAGCTCTTATCAGAACTATGGCTTGCCCAAGGTCATCCAGCCAGGTGCAAGTGGAGGAGTGGGGAATCAAATCTGGTTCTCTCAGATTAGAGTCCGGGCACTTAACCACTACATCAAAATAATGAGGGGTGAGAAGGTGGTCCAAAAAGCCTGACACTGGAAAGATGGGGAGCCGGAGTGGAGCAGTACCCTAATTAGCAGCCTGGGCACCCCCAACCCACCAGCCATCCCTGACTCCCTGATAGGTCCAGTGCTGAGCCGGGTGAGCCCCGGTTTCCCACACTGATCACTGGCCTGCCTCCTTCACTCCAGCAAGAGCCACCATGGCTGCCCTCGCCCCCCCCCAGTGCCACAAATGGGGCCCAAATGAGTCTGGGCCCTGTCTTGTATGCAACTGGTGTACAAAATGGCATAGATTTTAACAGTAATACTGCTACTGAATTTTATTTGTATGGCCTAGTAAAAAAGGGCAACTGCAGTTACACTGTTAAGTATGGAACTCAATAACGTTTTGATTTCAGCAAGTGATTTCAGCCTTATTCGTAACAGCAAACAACAACTCAGAATACATCAACAAACAAGTGGAGCACAGCTCCCTTTTTAAACTGTCCCGGGCTTTCAAAGCCACACCCATAACAAGACAAGAACCAATAACAATGCAGGGATAAAGGCCAATCAGGACCGTTCCCTCTTTGATACATTCTCACACAGTGATTGGATATTTACGGAGGTTTCTCAGAAACCGACCAACGGTAATGCGACAGATGAAGAGCCACATTTAGAATCAAGCTTAACATGGGCATGTATAGCATGGATTCACATTCCAATACACAACATACACCATGACACAGACTGGAACTTTTGAACCAGAACAATATGTTCACAAATTCAGTGACACCCCTATTCCTGATGCACAGGCCAAATACAGTGTAGGTGACTTTCTAGAGGTCACAGTTTTATGAATGCTATGCCTATTGATGCTGTAGATATGGGGTTACACGCTTACAGTACTGACTCCCTCAATGTTCACTTGTCATTTAGAACTAGGTACTTTCAAACATAATTGGTGGGACTGCAAGGTAATCCAGTCCTTTTGGAAGAAAATTATTGCACATATAAAAGACTTGACTGGCCAGCTGCTTCCCTTTAATCTAGAATGTACTCTATTAAACTGGTGGCCTAAGGACAATGCTACTAAGGCTAAAGAGGATTTGTTAACTATTTTATTAACTGCCGCTAGGACATCGATAGCACAGTTTTGGAAAAACCCTCTTCCCCCTTCTATAAACCTATGGTATTCCAAGGTTTGGGATTATTATGTTATGGATAAGATTTCTACAACTATTAATGTCAAAAATACATATAAGGCATACCAGATTTTTCATAGTAAATGGAACACAGTGTTGGGAAAATTGGATAATAATCCTATTAGCAAGTCTTCATTTGAGAATCATAAGTACTTTGAGTTGATGAAACTGCCTTGATTATGATACTAAAATTGCTGTGAAGTAAATGGTTGAAGTAGCAGTATGGTTTAAGAGATTTAGATTTTATACATGGAACGTTTTATAATTTGTCAGTTTAGTTTTATGGAGTGTAGCTTTGATTGATTGCATTATTTTATGTTAGAGCGTAATTTTAATGTTTATTAAAAATAATAATAATAATAAAAAAAATGTTCACTTGTCAGTTAGAGAGGTATTCCTTGCTTTCTTGGTGTTATCAACGATATGGAAAAAGAGAAGATGAGAAGGAGGGAAAAAACCCTTTGGGACAGCAGTACAAAATTTATTTCAGGGAATGGCAAAGCGGAAGAGAATGAGGTAAGCAGTGAAGTGCTTAAAGCAGCAGAACCAGTTATACTTGGTGCACTTTGTTGGGAGTCATCTCACTTCCTTTTTCCATTAGGCTTTTCTCCTTCACAAAAGGATACCTGCACAAAGCAATATCCTGGCTCAAGTGGCATGACTATCGAAATGTCAGGAAATAGCCTTCCCTTCTAAGTGGAGTGAGAGCCCTGATTGAAAAACAGCTCCGTATATGGAGAACAGACCTTTCCCCTCAGCAGAACTAGCACAACAGTGGCCGTTCTCTCAAAGTTAGTAAGCCCTGAATAAGTCAGTTTGCACCGAATGCAACTGTAAGCTGTGGGAGAAGAGGACAGAGACCACTTTTCTACAGGTCTGGAATAGCAAATAAAATTAGTAATAATCATGACAGATGTAAAAGTACTGAGGCCAACAAAATTTACAGCTGGCTGCTCACACAGTACAAGACACTTCAAGGCCTTGCTTTCCAGCATTTTCCTTGTCTGTCAATTCCACAGTTTATCTGCAAGAAGTTTCCCAGGATGATAGCATAGCATAGCATAGCATAGCATAGCATAGCATAGCATAGCATAGCATAGCATAGCATAGCATAGCATAAAAAAATAAAGGCTCTGCTATACATACATACATAAATATAACCACATAAAGACGCGCCTAAAATGTATATTACATTTTGCTAATTCTATCAGTTTGCTGCTGAACTGGTCACTGTCTTTTATTGATTTATTGCTCCAACACGCACTGACATGTATCTTGAAGGCAGACTGGGGACGACTTCCATTGATGCCCCTATCTTGGAAGACTGCTGAAGTTTTATCATAATGCTCTCCAGGATTTGGAATAGGGTTACCATACATAGCTGAGCAGTGCAAATCCATAACGTTCATCAGATCAACAGTATTGCAAGGCCGGCATTCTGGTTAAGATGGCCACGGAGTAAGAACTTGCAGGAGAGGCCTTTGCTTATTTTATTTTAACAGCCGCTTTCAGAGATCTCGTCTGCTCAACTGCCAGAAATGAAACGTGGAAAAGTCTGGTATTTAAGCCGAGTGATTTAATTGTCTGGAGGAGTTATTTTTCAGGCTCAATCAGCACAAACTATTTAATATGCACTGGGTGGCGGTGGCATCTGGGCAAGAAAAAATATCTTGTAGAGAAACCCTGTTTATGAAGAGCTAGAAGACACCCTACACTATCATAATTACTGGAGGAGGAGGAGGAAGAGGAGGAGGAGAAGAAGAGTTTGGACGTATACCCTGCCCTTCACTACCCAAAGGTGTCTCAGAGTAGCTTACAAACTTCTTTCCTTTTCCCTCCCCACAACAGACACCCTGTGAGGTAGGTGGGGCTGAGAGAGTTCTGACAGAAACTGCTCTTTTTCAAGAACAGCCCTGACAGAACTATGGCTTGCCCAAGGTCATCCAGCAGGTGCAAGTGGAGGAGTGGGGAATCAAACCCGGTTCTCCCAGATTAGAGTCCGCACACTTAACCACTACACCAAACTGGTAAAGATAAGAAAGAGACTTGGAAGCCTTAGTGGAATAGTCCACAGAGCTAATAATGGGAAGGATTTGCTCCCCATTATAACCAGCCAAACAGCTGCACATTGGAAACCACTTGCAAATGAAAGAATCAGGAAGTGACTTTTCTAAATGTTTCTCCCCTAACAAATACAAGGCTGTAGACCCAGACAGCAAGCCAACCTCCCAATTGTCCACAAATCACCACCCCTATGAAGCTGATGAACCTATAAGGGAGACTAGATGAGCAGCTTCAGGTTGTGAATTAGTAGACTCCCAGCCACCTTGTTCATCTCCCTCAGCAATGAAATACAGTTCCTCTGAGAATATGTGGCATGAGCAAGGCCAACAAAGAGATTTTCTGTTCAAGTATATAGGAGATAATCGCCTTCTTACCAGCAAAACTGTTGCAGCTATTTTTCAACAATTCAACAGTGTTGCTGATAAACTCGATCGCCTTAGACAAAACGTGTCAATATCGGAGACCCTGCCTAAAAGGAATCATAAACCTCCTGACCTAAGAACACAGGATACAGTGTTTTCCTCTGCAAGTGTAAGCAATAGTGAAGAAGGTACACAGTTGGGCTGCAGATTGCAAAACCATCCAATTACATTATTTATCAAACACAATTTTGTGAACCGGGGGTGTTGGGCAAATAAAAGAGCAATCCTCTACTACTCCCTAAGCCAATCCCTGCATGTAGAAATGCATCATATTGACCTTTAGAGAGTAGAAATAATTTCAAATACAGCTTCTGGGAGGAGAGTCATTCTAATTTTTGGCAGCCAATAATTCCTTCAATGCTTTTGAAAGTGAGAAGGTTTTTATCTTCCTCTGAAATCTTCTCAGCCAGAGTCTTCATTGATGAAACCGTTTGGGCATTAATCCTAGGGACTATAAATGGAACATCTCTCACCTTAGGACATGAAAATGAACCCCTTTCTGACACTATTGGTAATGATTCAAGCTCACTCCAAAATGCAGAAAGGAGATTGCCTAAATTACAAATTACAAGTGTGACTAAGGTGCAAGGGATAATACAACAGCAGTATCCTGTAAATTCTCCTAAAATATCTTTTTTGGAAGAACGAGATTTTTTTTTCTTTTTTTACACAGGAGAAACTGAAGAACTCACCACAGCTCTTTTGCAGTACAGATGAACCTTTTAATTTATTTATCCCTGGGAGACAACTGCCTAACAACAAGTCAAAGACTTGAGCCTACGATGATGATTTCATTCCCTTCATCTGACAGCCTGTAGCACTCCCATGACCCTAATAAGTCAATATCTACTTCTACTCCATCAAAGGTGTTAATTCCAATTTTGCCAACCACCTATAAGGATGATGCATTGGAGGGGGAATCAAAGGTTAGTGGCAGAACATCTCAAGCTAAAGCCAACAAGTCCTCACAGGAGTCTCTTGTTATGCAAAACAAGGACCCAAGCATCTCTATCAGTGACTGACAATAAAGATATGGACTCTTGTACGTCTACAGAAAAAGAAGAATTTCTAAGGTTTGACATTGACACCTTTAAAAGGGACTTAAGATTTTTTTTTTAAAAAAACTGTAGAGCCTCCCGGGCCCGTAAATGACTCTGAAAATGATATCCTTAATGGTTGACAACAGCTTCTTTGAAGGCTGTTTAATTACATTTTAACTGCAAAAGTCCATTGATTTACCAGGTATGGTAGGACAGCAGATGGGCACTATACTGGCAAGGAATGAAGATTCATACTTTTCCCTGCATGGTGCGTTGAAAACATCTAGGCATGATGGGAACTGTAGATGGCATGATAGGATAGCATTAGGAATAGGCATAGGGCCTAAAAGGTTTCTTTAAAAGCCTTTTTGGTTCCATTTCAAAGTCTGTGACTTTCAAACTGACTGAGGAGAGGGTCAAGAATAGATCCCTCAGATCTGGTGGGTGGATTTGGACTGAGTCTAGATATTCCTCATCACTAATAAACACTTTTAGATGCCAGCTTTCAAATACTTTTGTACTCCCCTTTCCCCCTTGCCAACTTTTCTTAACCCATGGGATTTCGTTTTTGTTTAATCGTTCCTTGGAAACCACATTTTTAAAAGGATAAAGACAGTTTACCACATTCTTGCAGCTTCATGTTTGGTTGTCCCTGTGTTTGTGAAGTTTAAGTCTTTTGATTCAGCTGCCTCCTTGTTTCATTAGCCGGGATACTTGAATTTTAAATAGTTATGATGACTGAGTTGCTGGAGCCTTCGTTGATGTGTCTAATGTGCTTTTTTATGTTTTTCCACATGCTGCCAGCAACTGTGTAATTTTATGATACTGGTGTGTTTTGAGAAGACATTTAATAGAATTTATTACAAGAAAAAAACATTATTCCAAGGCTGCATCCAGGCAGTGATGCTACTCTACACAGATCTTGCTGCCGCTGCAAGTGCAGAAAAGGAACACCTGTACAGCAATTTTCTTCACATTTTTCTGGCCTTAGCTTACATTGCTGCCTCCACCCCTCTGCCATTGGAGAGCTATTTTCAGGAATTTAAAAATCATTAATTGCTAGATCACTATCGTGTTATAAAATTATAAGCCTACTCGTTTCTCTGAATTCCCAGCTTTCTTTCTTCTAAGTTTCTAGATCTTAGATTCATTGTGGATATATGAGGGGCACTCCTTACATCTCTGCAGTGAAAAGGGCTAAAGATTTCTGCATTTTAATAAAAGCTGGGAATTCAGAGGAGTTGGCAGACTGTTACAGTAGATCATTTTAATGTTATAATGATAAAGAAATCTATCAATTAATGCTAAAAAGCCTGAAATCAGCCCTCTGGTAAAATGGCAAAAAGAATAGCGAGGAGCTGAGGGAAGAAACAATGGCACAGCCAGGCTTCCCAATAACTTACCGTAATTCGGTGGGGGATGCATACGTCCTGGCAGGACCATCCCTGGGGGAAGGAAAGACACAGCGCACGATGCTCTGGCCCATTGCCCCCAGAGTTTCCAGCCCTGTTGCCCGAGCATTGCCCGGCGTCACTTCCTGGCGATGGCATTGTGTGGCATGGGTGTTGCCTGAAAAAATGTTCTGGCTGGGGACTGTGTCCCCCCCACCGAATTACAGTAGGTATTTGGCAACCCTAGTGCAGCACAGTGTTGGGAGGACTGTTACCCAAACACACACCTCCTCATCCATGCTGCTCCTTGGACTGCACTCTTCCCAAAAAGACTGGGGGAAAGCAGGTTTGGAAAAAAGAATGTACTGGGGATGGGAAAAGGTGGACTGGAGCCCAATCAGACCACAGTGCTGTGCAGGTGTTCTAAAAACAAGTGGTGCTCTTTGGTAGACAAAAGTGGACAAAACCCTTGGTATGCAGGTGAGCCCAAGTTGGCTACTCTCATGTCATTTATTTATTTATTTAAATTTATTACACCAGATTTCTTTTATCACCCTTCCCCGCTTGCACAGGGCTTAGGGTGGTTCACAATAATTTGGTTCAATAACAAAAAACAAGTTAAATAATAAAAACACAATATTTAAAACATTCAAAATATTTAAACATTTTAAGAACAAGATGGCAGTGTCAGCATTCTGTCATAGGGGTGGGGAGAGTGCCAGGTAGCTATAAAGAACCATCACTGGCCTCAGCCAAAGGTCTGGCAGAACATCTCTGCCTTACATGGCCTGCGAAACTTTAATAGATCAGACAAGGCGTGGATGTTACTTGGCAGACAGTTCAAACCAGGCTGGAGCCAGGGCAGAGAAGGGCCTGGCCCTGGTCAAGGCCAACTGAATATCATTTTGATCAGGGACCACCAGAAGGTTCTTGTCTGTTGATCTTAGTGCCCTTTGGGGAACATAACAGAAGAGGTGGTCCTGAATGTACATAGGTCCCTGATCATTAAGGGCTTTAAAGGTAACCACCAAAACCTTGAATCTGATCCGGTGCGCCACTGACAACCAATGCAGTTTGAGCAGCATTGGATGTTTGTGTGCTCTCTGTGAGGTCACTGTAAGGACCCGTGCTGCTGCTGGAGCTTCCAGGACAGTTTCAAGGGTAGCCCTACATAAAGGGAGTTACAGTAATCCAGCTTGGAAGTGATCGTTGCATGGATTACTGCGGCATGGTCAGGGTGAGACAGATAAGGGGCCAGTTGTGTGGCTTGGGGCAGTTGGAAAAATGTCCACCAGAGACAACACTGGCGATCTGGGTCACCATAGATAAACTGGGGTCCAGGATCATCCCCAGACTCCTGACAGTAGGTGCCGGTGTCAGAGACACTCTGTCAAGGGCTGGGAGTTGATTCCCCAATCCCAAGTCACCCCCTCCAGCCACAGAACCTCCATCTTAGTTGGATTCAGCTTTAACCAGCTTCACTTCAACCATCCCACTATGACCTCCAAAACCTTGACCAGATTTTTTGGGGCAGAGACTGTGCAGCCACCCATCAGCAGATATAGCTGGGTATCATCACTGGTGACACCTAATGGCGTCACCCAAGCCCAAATCTCTAAACCAGCTGGGCAAGGGGCACATATAGATATTAAACAGCTTTGGGGACAGGATCACCCCCTGAGGTGCTCTACATATTAGTGGGTGTCTAGTTGACGTCTCCCCCTTGCTAGCCTGCTGGTAGATTCGCTATGAAAGGTAAAGCCAGGAAGACTTCCCATGAACTTAGGCAAGCTGTATGAAAGGGAAAAAAACTGAAAAGAAAAAGTGGATATGTAAGAAACAAGGGCTATTGCTCTGTCAGACAAAGAGAGGTATGCTACTGAATTTCAGAGCCCCATTGTTTCAATGTGAAAATAAACATTTTGTTCTTTCTATATTCCCTTGTTTTTAGTTTTTGACATTTTTGTTTCCTCACACCGATGAATTTCTGTGTAATTTATATACATTTCAATGTACATGTTTTCAAAAAGTGTTTCACAATCCAGCCTGATAATGTCAATGATGAACCCTACATATTTTTTTTACATTCACTCTTTAGTAAGGCTTCTCCAAAATAAGATTCTGAATCCACTAAAAATGGAATCCCCAAAAATTCCACATGTGCATGATTTTTTTTTTCTAATGTAAGAGTCTTTTGCTTGGCCAGGTGAGCAGTATGTATCAACAGACATGGGGGGTGGGGAGAATGAGTCAACAAATAGGTGCTGGTCCCTTACCACTATGTAGATCTGGGGCTTCCGTCTTTTGGCTAGGTCAATGATGTTGACTCCATTGTAATAAAGGTTCTCAATGCAGCCATGGAAATTCTTCTTCAGAAAAGTTCCCGGTTTTCCTGGGACTGGGATTCCTCCAAAACTGAGCTTTGGGAGAAGAACAAACACAACAATTTTTTTACATTTTCAGAAACTATATTATTAGGGAAAACACAGGGAGAGCCTGAGGGTCATCAGGAAGTAGTATTATCCAGGGCTTTTTTTTTTTTTTTTTTGTAGAAAAAGCTCAGCAGAAATTCATTAGCATAATAGGTCAAACCCAACAGCAGAAACTCATTAGCATATTAGGCCACACCCCTGACAGTGCAGCTCATTAGCATAGTAGGCTACAGCCCCATGCCTTCCCTTGGTTTGCTTGGGTGTCCTGTGGCTGTGGAGAGCCAGGGCAAGCCGGCCCTTGGAGGGAAGGAGAGGCAGTTTAAAGTGCCTTCCCTTGGCTTGCCTGGGCGCCCTGCAGCTGCGGGGAGCCCAGGCAAGCAAGCCCTTGGAGGGGAGTTTAAACTGCCTTCCCTTGGCTTGTTTGGGCGCCCCGCAGCTGCAGGGAGCCTGGGCAAGCTGGCCCTTGGACAGGCCAGGGAAGGCACAGGGAGGCATTTAAATGCCTCCCTGATCCTTCCAGGGCCCCCCTGGCCCGCTCACCTCAGAGTCGCCAGGGGCCGTCACTCTCCAGGCCTTCCCTCTGTAGCCACATACACAGAGGTTTTGGCTGTAATGGGTGTGGCCAACTCTAAAGCCAGCTGGAACTCTGTTTCTGTGCGTTCCTGCCCAAAAATAGCCCTGGTATTATCAGACTGGAGGCATAAATTCATCTGACTGGAGGCATCTGCCTGATGGCCTTAAGAAGGAGCAACCTCCTCACTTAGCCACTTTTGTGAAGAAGTCACCAAGCCTTGTTTTAAGCCCCGCTGCTCTAGAATACTACAAATGCACATTCCTATGGAATGTTAACCTATCCAAAGCAACCTTATTATTGACAGGACAAATTCTGTTCTTCTGGGAGGTATCAATGGCTTGGACCTAGCAACCCACGACAGAAACACTTGTGCAAAATCTTGTGCAGCACCTAGCACTTTCCTCTCTAAAAAGTGGCCAGAAATTGGTTGCATGGGATCTTGTGGAAGTGGAAATACAATACGTTTGAAAGTAAAAGCAGTTACTGCCATCTTTTTCTTCCATTTACACAAGCGGGAATTTTATGCTGGATTCAACTTATTATTTCTTGCTGCAGACAGTTGCTGCCTCGGCTCTTTCTCCTTCAACTCTTTGAACTTTCTAGCTCTGTGATTCCATATTTTTTTTAAGGGAACAATCAATATCAATTATAGTGTTACATTATTGAAAACAGTTTCCTTAGTGATCAGTTAAATTTTTAATTGCCAAACTAATTGTTTTATTTCCCTTGGCTAGGTCTTTCATCCCCTAAGTGTACCAAGATAAACTTTCATTCATTCGAATGTTTAATACAGTCAAAGATCCATCAAATCGCCACCAAAGCCATAAAACAGACAGGGTATACGATTCAGCCAAACACCCCTTATAAAATCTTAAACATAAAATTAAACTAGGCATTTCCGTCTAAAAATTGCTGGCGATATCTTATGGCCTTCAATGCAAACGTTGCCACCGTTAAAGTAATTTCTTGATTCCTGTTGGCTAAAAGCTTATCTAAGGATAAACTTTCATTAGGCTACACTAGTGCTGGGGTGAAGGGATGGTGACATTAAAACTAAATAATAAGTCTGAATGATTTCTGCTCTGGTGGATGGGATCATTAAGTATAAATTCGCCTTCTATTTACTTTTTATTTATTTTTATTTTATTGAACTTATATCCCTCCCTCCCAACAAGCAGGTTCAGGGCGGGTTACATCA
The DNA here is from genome assembly GCA_029375565.1 of Gekko gecko. Lineage (NCBI taxonomy): Eukaryota > Metazoa > Chordata > Lepidosauria > Squamata > Gekkonidae > Gekko > Gekko gecko. The sequence goes on along the minus strand of JAPDNY010000003.1, from coordinate 76,858,987 downwards.
GTATCGATACAATATCATACAATGCAATTAAAAACAATTTTAAAACAACAATTTAAAACAGTACAGAATCATAAAATACTATGTAAATTAGATCAGAGGCCAGTTAAGATGTCAGTCAGATCAATTAAGATACAACAGAAGAGTGGGGACTCAGATGTCTATTTGGATCCAGGCCACTGATGGGAGATTAACCGGGGGGGGGGGACACACATCCGCTGCTTCAACTGAAAGCCCGGTGGAAGAGTTTCATCTTGCAGGCCCTGAGGAACTGTAATAAATCCCACAGGGCCCTGATTTCATACGGGAGTTCATTCCACCAGGTGGGGGCCAGGGGCGAAAAGGCTAGTTGGATCTCCCTGTAGCCAGGGACTACCAAAAGATGATTTGTGGACCACAATGGGGAGAGGTGGTCAGGCCCGTAGCCAGGATTTCTTAAATTGGGGGGACTTTAAATAATTCAAGGGCCACTAAAATTAAAATAAAAAGGTCAGAGTAGAGCGCTACAGGGTGAGGCTAGGTGAGGGAGGAGGGCCATGCTGGGCTGCCGGGCACTCTGCCCACTGGCTGGCATGCGAGCGCATCTCATCCAGGGCCTGCCTGCCTGTCCAGGGTAGTAAGTTGAGGGCCCTGACAGAAAGTCAGGGGTTGGGCCCCAAAATGATTCAATGTAGCTACGGGTCTGGAGATGGTCCCAAAGGTATGCTGGCCCCTGGCCATATAGGGCTTTAAAGGTAAGCACCTTGAAATGGATCCAGAGGCAGCCAATGCAGTTTGCACAGCACTGAGTGGATATGAGCCTGCACAGGTGTAACTGTCAATACCCACACTGCCATGTTCTGCATCAGCTGCAATTCCTGAAGCAGAGTCAAGGGCAGCCCCACATAGAGAGAGTTACAATAATCCAGTCTGGTGTTGCCAAGAAGTCACTTCAGATGACATTATTAAAGACTCCTAAATATGACTGCTTTGCTGAACTGTGCAAAATATGTGTCAGAGCAATGAACAGGGCTGTGTTCCCAAGAAAAGTGACCTTATACTGGACTATGGAATATGCACTTGTGCCTAAGAAGCATGTCAAATGAGATGTGGACCTGGGCAGGGCCGGCTCGCTTACTAGGCGAACTAGGTATTCGCCTAGAGTGCGCCAGCCCTTAGGGGTGCCAAAAGCCCCCCGCCAGAAGCCTCGCCAACCCCCCACCCCTTCCCTGTCTTGCCAGCATGCCCCGCAGCTGCGGGGCACACCGGGGCAAGCTGCGGGGTGCACCGGGGCAAGCTGGCGCTCAGACGGAAGGGACGGGGTTTAAACCCTCGCCCCTTCCCTGGCTTGTCAGCACTCGGACAGAAGGGACAGGGATTTAACCCCCCGCCCCTTCCCTGGCTTGCTGGCACTCAGACAGAAGGGATGGAAGTTTAAACCCCCACCCCTTCCCTGGCTTGCCAGCGCGCCCTGGCAGCAGGTTAGTGGGGGAAGGAGGAGGAGGAGGGGAGCCCTCCCTAGCCCTGGGGAGCCCCAGCGGCGGAGAGGTGGGAGGTTGGCAACCCCATAATTGGGCACACGCCGGGGGGTACCAGAAGGTTGCCCCACCTAGGGCACAGAAAAACCTCAGGCCGGCCCTGGACCTGGGACTACAGAAGCCTCCTACCCCTGTACCCCTACAGCCATACAAGAGCCATACAAGAGATGCAGACCAGCAGCCCTGACCTCCAGCAGCAGCAGACCAGAGAAGGAAGCCATGCTCTGCTACAAGACAGATGTTCCTGAGCAGATGCCATAAAGGAATCTCTTCTCCACCACACAGGCATCCCTCCCACCACCTTCGTGTGTTAACTTCACCTGGCACATTCCACTCCAGCCTAAGACAAAAGGATGCACCCATCTACCAACAACAGCAGCGATCCAGCTTTCCTGTCACCCATCAAGATAAATGCCACTATCAAACATCTGGTCATTAAACCAAAGCACCGATCCTGCAACCTGATTGGTTCTCTTCCTTCTCTCCTTTGTCCACCCCCTTCCCCAACAGGTGTCACTCCCTGCCCACCATTGAGTTTACAATTGCCCAACTATTAATCCCTTTGTGCCCCATTCAGAGTTTAAGTTTTTGTAATATCTCCTGGACATCAGGTGACCACATGAGCCTCTGCCTCAGGTCACATTTTCAGGTATTTAAGGAGAGCCTTGTGCTTTTGTTCTCTCTCTTGCTTCTCTCTCTTCCTCTCCTGACCCTACCTTACCTTGTTGGTTTCAAATCTAGGCCTGTTTGGAATCAGTCCATGTGTGTTGCTGGGAAACTCACAATCCCTTCCCCTCTCATTTTTCGCTGCATGATCCAAGTGTCTCTTCAGACAGGTAAAGTATTACCCCACCAAGGATACTCCTGCTCATGCAAATTGCTCTGTCCTTTCAACTCTATATTCCTAGCTCTATATTGCGTGTGTGAATGTTTGATTATTATTTGTATGCTTGAAGAACCTTTAGTAAAGAAATTATTATTTTAGCTACACAGTCTCTGTGTCTATTCAAGGGCTCTGGGAATTCTACCTCCCATATACACAGGTTATGATCCTATATTATGCCTATTGCCATTTAATAGTCATAATTCCCCCAAGCTTATTAATAAAATAAGGCAATTTGGCTAACACTGGAAGTGACCATTGTATGCGTCACTGTAGCCAGGTCCTGGGGGTGAGATATGGGGCCAACTGCCTGATCTGCCTCAGATGGAAAAAGGTAGACCTGGCAGTAATGGTGACCTGGGCCTCCATAGAAAGGGAGGCATCCAGGAACACCCCCAGACTCTTCACCCTCAATATTGGCACCAATGGAGCATCATCGAAGGCTGGGAGCCTGATTCCTCGACTCAATTCCCCATGGCTCAGGTACAGGGCTTCCGCCATGGATGGATTTAACTCCAGTTGGCTCTGTCATGACCATCCAGCCACAGCTTGTAACACCCTGTGCAGGTCTTCTGGGCCATGTTCAGGCGGCCATCCATCAGTAGATAGAGCTGGGTGTCATCCGCATACTGATAACAACCCAGCCCATTCTTCCAGATAATCTGGGTGAGGGGGGAACATATAGATATTTAACAACATGGGAGAGAGAATTGCTCCCTGCAGCACACCACATTCCAGTGGGTGCCATTGGAATAACTCCCCCCCAAATGCCACCTTTTGTCCCTTGCCCTGGAGAAAGGAGGTCAGCCACTGCAAGGCAAGCCTCCGTACTGCGGCATCAGTGAGGTGGTAAGCTAACACTTCATGGTCAACCATGTTGAATGCCACTGACGGATCAAGAAGAATCAGCAACACTAATCTGCCTTGATCCAAATGTCTCCAGAGATCATCCACCAGGGCAACCAGCACCATCTCTGTCCCATGAGCAGGGAGAAAGCCAGAGTGGAAGGGGTCCAGGACCTTAATCTCATCCAAGAAAGCCTGAAGCTGTGTTGCGACTACCCTCTCCACTACCTTACCCCGGAATGGTAAGTTAGACACTGGGCAGTAGTTATTAAGGATCGTAGCGTCCAAAGAAGATCTTTTAAGGAGAAAGCGACCCACTGCCTTCTTCAATCCCCCTGGGAAAGTCCCCATGGAAAGGGACAAGTTGATAATCTCCCTCAGGGGGGTCCACACATCATTGCCGCAGGCTTTGACCAGCTGCAATGGGCAGGGATCTAGAAGGCATGTGGTAGGCTTCACAGCTGCCAGGATCTTGTCAAGTTTGTCTTGGGAGAGCAGACTGAAGTGGTCCAAAACTGGATCCAAAGATAGTAAAAGGGTGTCCAGTTCTCTTATTGTGTCAACTGTGGTCGGAAGGTCGTGGTGCAGTGACAAGACTTTATCTACAAAATGGCTTGCAAATGCCTCACAGCCAATAGTCAATTCCCTAGCAATTGGAATGCCCTGAGGCAAAGTAGTCCATGAGCGAATCATTCTAAATAATTGGCTGGGTGAGAGCTTGCAGATGCAATGGAAGTCACATAGAAATTTCTCTTCGTGGCCTTCACTGCCATCTCTTAAATTCTCATAAGTGACCTATAAAATGCTCTTGTAGCTTCATCATGAGCTCGCTGCTAACCTCTCTCTAGTCATCTTTGCTCCCATTTTATCCACCGTAGCTCTGGGGTATACCACTGACCTGGTTTGGTATGAGGGCAAAGAAGGTGCCATGGAGCAACCTCATCAATGGCTTTGAAAAGATGGGATTGCCAGTCTTCCAGTAGCATATCCAACAGGCCACCAGAGGGAATCAGATAATACAGAGCTTCTTGGAACCTGCTGAGGTCCATTTGACTCCACAGGTGAGTATAAATTCACTTGTCACCTAAACAGGGAGGGTTAGGGATACCCAGCTGAGCTTTCAGGATAAGGTGGTCTGACCATGGAACTACATTAGCAGTAATCCAGTCCACCGTAATCCCTGATGCAAAGATCATATCCAGCATGTGGAATGCTTGATGTATGGGAGTCAAAACAAACTGGGAGAGTCCCAGTGCCGCCATGGATGACACCAGGTCCATGGCCTGAGAGGAGACCGCATCATCTGCATGGACATTGAAGTCTCCCAAGACTAAAAATCTGGGGTACTCCAAGGCCCAGCTAGGCACAGCCTCCAACAGGCCTGGCAGGGTATTTGCTGGTGTGTTAGGAGGATGGTACACTAATCAAATGGCCAAACTCTCCTTGGCCTCCCACACCAGGCCAACACATTCAACCTTGGCAATCTTTGCCTCTTCAGGGAGTGGCCTGAAGGAGAAAGTCTCCCAAATGAGTAACACCACTCCTCGCCCCCGCCCCCCGCCCATCAGTCCAAGACTGGTGAAGGACTGAAAACCGGGGGGGGAGTTGACTCAGGACAACCCTTTTGCCCTCCTTCACCCAGGTCTCAGTCACGCAAGCTGGGTTTACTACCTGTTCTACCAGATAACTCTGGAGAACAGAGGTCTTATTATTAATAGACCTGGCATTGCACAACACCAGTGTTGGAGAAGTCCTATACCTACAGCCAGCATCTCTTGAGATGGGACAAAGGTTGCAAGGGGATCAAGCATACCCATATCTCCATTCCCTTCCCTTATTCTACCTTGTCCCACCGCCATACCTCCCCCACCCCATAAGCACTGGGATCCCTGACCCCAATATGGGGTTGTGGGATTAAACTGGTTTACACTAGGCTTGGAATTTAGCCATAGATACTCTTGTGAGAGATTTTATGGAACTGAGTGTACCAAAGAGCACTTGAGTGCCACTGAAATCAGTGGGGCTTACTATATTTATTTGCACAGGGAATTGCTGCCAACTAGGGATGACTGTAAAATCCTATTAGATCGGATTTTGTGACTGAGTCTTGGTTCTCACCCATCAGACTAGTCTTTGTATCAAATGGGAAACAAGTATGAGAGGGTCCAGTATGCAGACAGGAGGGTTCTCTGGCATTAGCATTCAGCGACCTGACCAGATATATATTTTTGAAGTGTTATATGTGTGCATTTACGTGACTCCAAGTTTTCTGGGATTATAACAAGAACAAACAACTAGCAATGTACAAACAACAGTCTCTTTCAATACTAATCTTTTATATGATGGAAAATCAAAATTAAAAACGGTTTTGGCACAAAACAGCTAATGGTGCCCACTTCAGCTTGGGATTTTTTTTTAAAAAAAAAATTAGGGCTCTTGATTTGGAATTGTGCTCTAGGCGTAGGGTTGCCAATTTTCCTCTGGGACCAGGTATGTCTCATTGCCAGCTCATATTGCTTGCCACCACTCAGCTGGACAGTAGGAGGAAATGCAATGTGAAAAGGAGGGCACAGTCAGCACCCGCAGCGTGAGGACATTCATTCTGGTGGAACTTGGAAGGGACATTAACACAGAGAGTGATGCTGTAGTGTTTGCCCCAAACTCTACAACTAAACTATAATGTTTTGGATGAATACTCAAGCATCACCCCCAGCATAATGATGTCACTTCTAGGTCATTGCCAGAAACAGATGGATCCAAGTGGCTTTCTGACATTTTAAAGCATATTCTCTAAATTTGTCAGGAGGGGAGTCCTTACCTACCCCTCCTGCCAATTCATCATCCCAGTGAGGAGGCCGGGAGACTGGGTCTCTCCAAGCTCCGGGGTTCAGAAGCTGCCACAGGGGTAAAAAATGGCAACCACGAGGGACGGGTCTGGGTCCTAAGCCTGAAGAGGAACCAAAGGGGGTTGCCCTGTTTTGGAGGCAACCAGAAGGGAAAACCATTTGAGGATTCCCAGGCAGCCCGGTTCTCTTGCCTTCCAGACCTGCCCGAGGAATCCCAAAGGCCAAAGGAGGCCATGGGGGATGGAATTAGGAAGCACTCTTGGCAGTGCTGGCTAGATCATGAGGAAGCCAGCTGGGAATGCACTGATGGAAATGGAGAATGGGCCAATCCCATGGCCATGCTCGTCTGAAGGGAAGGGGTCGGGTCTAGAGCAGGGAGGGGGGAGGATTCAAAAGGAGGAAGCAAATGCCGACTGAGGAGGATGATGCCTGGCACTTATGAGGAACAAGGAATGGAGGAGAGAGGGGTGCAAGAGAGAGAATCCGGCAGCTCAGAAATGTGCCAGGTTTTGGGACATAGAGACAGTGAGGTAATCAGTCTCTCACCCTACTATCTGAGGTCAAGCAGCATCCTTACTCAGAATCCTCAACCCTGAAAATGGCCCAGCCCCCTTTCACACCCCTGAACCCCAGCGGAGTTGACAAGGTTGATGACAACACTTTCCCACCTATATTGCATCTGCACAGTGTAGGCCAGCGAAGTTGTCTTGGGTAGTCAATGACCTGTTGGGATTTGGGATTCAGGAGGAGATGGACTGCTCAGTGGCCCACTGGGACTATTTTGCTTAGAATATTTCCTCCTTTCTCACTAGGACTCAAGGCAGATTATGTAAAGTGAGTCAATGTAATTGATGGAATGGGGCATTCAGCAAATAATGCAATAGTATTATGGTTATAAACCCAGCCAGAAGTATAAAAACAGAACTGAAGCAAAGCAAAAGTATTAATATGCTCCATTAAATGATGCAAAATTCCATAGTAGGATCATGGATAAAACTTGTATCTGTTTTGACTTGGAACAGATATGATGTACTGATGCAGCCCTCCCAAGAGGCAGGGGTTGGGTTCTGCAAGTCAGGGGCAAGGGTGCAGAGAGGAATTAGGGTCCAGTCCAGGTGTCATGATCTGGGATGTGCCACCAGAGGCCTACTAGGCCCAGGGAGCCCAGATAGCAGTAGGGGAAGCTGGGCCTACAAACCCCAGAAGGCCTTGGGAAGTTTTGGCGCCAATTTTGACCAATAGGGAAGAAGAGGGCTGGGCAATATAAGAACTGGTACAAGAGAAAAAGCTGTTCAACTTCCCAGGGAACAGGGTCTGAAGAGAGGCTGCTGGGGAAGAAAACCCTCATCCTGAGGGAAGGGTGAGTAGGCTAAAGCCGCTTGAGATAGTGAGCTAGGGACAGTATATATTTAGACGCATTAGGGCATTTGATTCCTTTTCTTTTCACCCTGTTACAGTTATTATTTCTGTACTTTGTTTGTTTGACCTCCTATAAAATAAACTATTTTCATCTTTATTCACTCTGCCTGGTCCTCACGCCTATTATTCAGCCAAAAGGGGGGTCTGAAGGTCTTGGGAGGGTGCTCTGGGCCTTCTCAAGGAATCCTAAATCCAAAGTGGTGGCAGTGTCAGGTGACACCCCACTTGAGCCATGACAGCAGGTATGCCCAGTCTAGGCTCAAGGAATTCAGGCAGCAAGTACAAGTCCAGTCAAAGGGTCAAGGTTCCAGCGGCCCAGTAACAGCAAGGTCAGTAGTTCAGCAGCAATGTGTACTTGTTCTGTCCAAGAAACTGCTGGTTTTTTATAGCTGACTTTATAGCCAAGTCTTAACAAGCTACCAACCAATTCCTTGGCAGTCATCCTGAAACTACTCACCCATCTCATCAGTGGACAGCTGACGATGGGCTGAGTCTTGCACTCCTTTCCTGCAACTCAGCTTGCCTCTGACAGCATTGGCACTGCAGGGGTGCAGGTGAGCTAGGTGGGCTGGGAGTGGCTTCTGAAGCTTTGTTTACTGCTTTGGAGCATTAGTTTGGTTTCAGCTGTAGGCTGTGACTTCTGCTCAGCTGGTAACCTGATCTCTTGTTGCTCTCCTCCTAGCCCAGATCCAGCTGCAGCCAGTTGTTCAATTACTGTCTGAGGGTCAACTGCAGGAGGCTCTTCATCTGTGGAATCTGTGCTGTCACTGAGCACAGACTGACTTATGAAATACAAGTTTTTTCCATGTATGTTAGCAGTGACAGGGTTAGATGATATCAGCGGGTTGACTTGTCAAGCTGTTTGGGATATTTTTCAGTTTATTCAGTCTCAGGGTGTGGATAGGATTCTTGGAAATTTTATGCCCACCACTTGTTTGTATGAGCTTTGGCCTTCTGGGCTATTTAAAACTGCTGTGGGTGAGGTGGTGGTAATTGAGAGGTAGTCAATACCTTTTTTGAGAGAGGAAATGGTCACCCTATCCTTTGAAAGAGGGTGTGGTATGTTCAGTTCTAAAGAAGGCTGCCCTCAACTTAGGAAATCTCAATAACTATCAATCTGTCTCAAATGTACCATTCTTGAGCAAGGTGACTGAGTTGTTTTAAAGATTTTTCTGTGTTGTATTTGTGAGGGAAGTGGTTGTGTGGAGTTTTGAGGCATTCCTGTTGGTCTTTTTGTTCTGAAGAAAGTTTATGGTTAGGTTTTATATAACAATTAACGGAAGGTGAGATTTTAGGGTTGTTGTGTTGTTGTTTTTTAAAACAGGGCTGGTTTGGCTTGGATTTTCTGTCTTGACATTGTTTCTGTTTGGCTTGTTGGTTCTTTTTGCATGTGAGAGCTGTGCCCAGTGGTTAGTCTGGTGTTTTGGTTATTGGCTTCTTTGATCGGCCCACCCATAGGAAACAATGGAAAAAAGTAGAATGGTTGGTGGACCTCATTCAGAGGCCCACAGAACTGGACCCATTGGTGCAAATTGCTAGGTCTCCTGCAATTTTGGCATCACTTGGTTGTAAAACAGCCATTCCAGCCCCACCCCCATGGAGAATAATGGAACCCCAAAACATTTCAGATTCTTCCTAAAAACCTAAATCCAAATCCCAAAACAGCACTGCACATCCAAATACCATCCAATGGAAAGGGTATTTATGCTCTTTCCAAAATTTGAATCCAAAAAGTATTCTTTTAGGTGCACATCCCTACAGACAACTCACATTCAAGGCATTTATCACTGAACTATGTTCCTTCCTAATGTTTTTTCACAATGTCAGGAAATCTCACATGTATGATATAACACAACATGCATACACCATATACTATATATATATAGTAGTATATTACAGACACCAAAATAAGCTGCAACCAAGCTCAAAACAAGGCTTCTCATGAAAGCAACTCTGAAGCTACAGGAGGTGGCACCTGGTATTTTTGGCCACTGTATGACAGAGTGTTGGATTGGATGGGCCATTGGCCTGATCCAACATTGGCTTCTCTTATGTTCTTAAGATACACACTGACAGCAAGACTCTGATGTTAAGTGAAATAAAAATTGACAGGAGCCCTTTCACTAACACTTTTCTGAATGAGCACAAACTTGAAATTTAAAGTGATAGGACAAATAAGAAAGTCATTTCCCCCCTTCCTGAAGGGTTCTGGAACAAGGCAAACTAATCATATTCAAGATCAGCCACTGTAGTATTGAATTCAAGCCTTGGCTAAGTGAGGGTACTGAATGCTTTCCAAAACACTGCATCTGGTTTGGTGCCGGGCAATTATTACTGCCAGAAGATATAAACATTTCTCTCACACATGGCATGCTGCGGCATAGGAAAAAAGGTGCCTCCCTCACATTTTGCTTCAAGTGATGGAGAGAAAAGACAGAATAATAGAATGGTGAGCCAAGCACCTGTAATTGCCATTGGTAAGCCATCTGCTCCTGAATTAACAGTGAACTGGGAATTGCCCCTTTAAAGATCAAAGCAGCCAAAAGTGGCAAGAGCTATTTGGACCAGCATCCAAAAAAGGGATATCATGTTCTTGACACTGCTTTATTAATCTGCCAGCAGTGAAACTTACATAGTTACCACTCAACAAGAGGGTAAACCAGAAATATTAACTGGAAGGAACAGAAAAATGGGAAGCGAGAAACTTATGGTGTTAAAAATACAAGTGATCTCATCTCTCCAAATGGCTTGGCAGACATGAGCAATCAAATGTAACACGGGAAAGGTGTGAATTAGATCATTCCATGTCAGTATGGATACTTGCCTTGGAATGGAAATGCTAACCACTTTGCTCCAATTTTCAGGTTATTTCTCCCTCTCTTTACAGGGGAGGGGGGGGGGCTCGACCAATGTTAACTTTTCTCTGCTGGAACAGATGATATCAACATTTTAAGCTAGCTTTTTGCTCTTTGATAAGTGCTTGATGCCAGGATGGCTCAGTTACAGGAGAGCAAGTAAGATCCCCATTTTACCTCTATGGAACAGATAGCCAGAGAGGAAGCGCATGAGATTATGTGACCACCAAACATACAAGAAAGGAAAAGCTTCCATTTTCTGAATTATGGGAGAAGGTCTTACCAAATGTTTCCATTAGCAGACCACTGTAAAAACAGAAGTGCTGTTTACATTTATTGAACCTAGTATGACAAACAGTAAACCACTTAAAAGGAGCTGCAGTGGCTCAAGTGGTTAAGATGCTGAACTGCAGGCTGTGGAAGGTCAGTAGTTCAGCAGTTCAGCAGTTCAAGACTCGGGTGCCGCATGACAGAGTGAGCTCCCGTCTCTAGTTCCAGCTCCTGCCAACCTAGCAGTTCGAAAGCAAGAAATTGCAAGTAGATAAATAGGTACCACTTCGGTGGGAAGGTAACAGCATTCCATGCACCTTGGTGTTTAGTCATGCCGGCCACATGACCACGGAAACGTCTTCGGACAGCGCTGGCTTTTCAGCTTTGAAATGGAGATGAGCGCCGCAACCCTAGAGTCGGATTCAACTGGCTTTCGAGCAAGGGAACCTTTACCTTTAAACCTCTTAAACACATAGCTACTTTAAAGTCTTTCCCATCATAGCAATCCCCATGTGGCAACTCATGTGTGTGAAAGAGCTTGAGCAATGATCTGGGAAACCGTTGTTTGGGGGGGGGGGTGTTCCTCTTGCCTTAGAAAACAGACAATAATTACAAAAATTAAAATAAAAAAAAATGCAGTGCTGCTTGGAGAGTGCAACACACACAACTGGTTTGGTCTGTGGAAACTGCTGCCACAGAGAGGAGTTTTAAAAATCCTGCATTCCAACCACTCTGTGTGCGTATGCTCACTTGCATAATTTACAGTGAGTCATGATGATCAAGAGATTTAGCAGGGATTCAGACAACCGGCCTATCCAGTGCTGGGAATCTATCAGAAAGGAGCCGAAAGGAACGGGACAACAGGCAGTCTGGCAACCAACTGGCAGTGGATCCTTTTCAATTTGTGACCACCGAGGCTGATGGCTACTGGAAAGAAAAGTCACTGGTGGGTGAATCCCAAAAGTTCATATATTGGGTTCTACATTTTTGGAATGCAAGAAGGTCATCTATCATCACCAGGATTTCAGAGCACCTATCCTTATGAAGAAACAGAGTGGAATTATACTTAATTATAAAACAGTAATGAAGGTATAGATAGGTAGTCTGTGTATGTTAAGAAATAGGTAATTTACAGCTGTAACCCACCAAGAAAGTCATTTTGGATCTGGACATATACTGGTGTTGATTGGAGATTTTTCTATGAGGTGCAAATAGAAACTGTTAACCTTTCCTTTCCCTTTATAGCACTATTTACACATTTTGTTTTCTATAAAGAGCTTAGTTGAAACTGAAGTTAGATTAATTTACATGGTCCTTTATGACTGAATATACTGGCTTTTGTATGTGCTTCTACTGAGATTGGGTCCCGCTATAGCCTATCGGTTTCGAAAAACAATTATTCGAAATGCAGCAGCTTGCATCTGGACTACGTGTCTCTATGGTTTATGGAATTCTAGAAAGTTTGGATTATCCAGGAACTATATGAGTCCACTCCATGATGAATGCATGTCAAGTTGGACTATGATATTATAATACAACTGGAGTGAGACACACTTTATTCTTCCATCTTTCTGTATATTTGTTTCTTGCCAGAACACCTTGGCTTTACAAAGTTATATTTCTGGATTACTGAACTTGGCATTAAATATTATTTTTATATATTCTTTGTTTATCTTTACCAGGCCTTCAATTAGGAGCCACCACTGATCAAATCTATCATTGAAACATGTTATGGTCTGATGAATATCATGTGGATATTGCCCCTGGTGAGGGGAAGGTAAACTGAGGCCACCATCAGTTTGTTCAGTTGTCTAGCACTGTTAGTTTTAGGATGCTAGGTAGGATGTATATTTTAGTGTATTTTAACGCATTGTTTTATTGATTGAATGTTGTTAGCCGCCTTGAGCCGATTTTTGGCAAGGCGGGATGTAAATGGAAAATAATAAATAAATAAAATAAATATCTTTAGCCAGCGGCTTTTTGTGCTTTGTACCAATTCATGTATGCTGGTTTCCCTTCTGTTTTGGCTTTCGTCTGCTTATAGTTGATAAAGCTAGCATGGACCATGATGACTAACTCTCTAAAACATTACTCCAGAGATCCCATGATGACATCGGTTACAGAAAAGGCCTGACACACCTCATAATCAATGTCCAAGTCATCCGAATCTCCCTTAGTCCGGAAATGCTGTGTGTGCTTGTCCACTGTAAAGTTCACTTGTTTATTGAATCGCTCAATGAGAACCGAATGCCAGTGCTGGTCATCGAGGAGGCTGCCCAAGGTGAGTGAAGTGTGGCTGTTACTGAAACGCAGCTTAGCATCTCCTGTAGAGGCAATTAAAAGACATGGTTGGGAACAATAAATTCTTTCCTTTTATTACCCAGGCCCAGTAATGAACAGTGGCTATTACGGCTGCCCAAGTTTCTTCTCAAAGCTGTGAGGATCCCTTTCAATCCAGAAGGGATCCATCCGCCTTGTAATCAATCCTCTGGGTGATGGTCTTCCAAGTGCAGCTTTTTTAACAGCAATTGCTTTACACTTAAGGAGCCCCCATCTGATATTCCATCAATGGAAACGGTTATCGCTATACTTGTGAGTTGGGTCAAAGAGGCACAGAGAATACATTTAAATATACAGACACCAAAATTAGAAGTTTCTCCTTATTCAGTACTCCTATCTTTAATTAATATTGCATGTTTTGCAGTTCCAGTGACATCTAAAGAGAAAACAGAAATACAAACTAGATCTAAGAAAAAAAAAATTCTTCTAAATCCACAAGAGTGACTGCCTGAATTTCTAAAGTCCAATATATATGTTGCAGTTATGAGCTCTGCTGAAATGTCAATGCCATTATATCTGCCATGACAGTATTAGGAGACTTATTGCATTGCCTGTTAACCAGCTCTAAAGAGCAGCTGTGACTGTAACACTTGAGCACACCATCTGGATTAACTGAAAAACTAGAACATATAAATATATCAGATTTATTGCGATCAGGGATAATACAATCTAATTACTCTTTCATTTCAACCCATTGCACACTGCTGAGTTTATATTAATTTTAATTAGAATATTGCTATCTACATCAGAGGAAGAGAGAAAACAACAACAGCAAACAGGAATGCTAACAGATTGGAATGCCACGGAAGAAATCTGTACAGTGAATAATATTTCTGTCGGACAAATTTTCAAACTCCATAAGAGAGTAAGAATGATAGTGCCATTGTGGAATCCATGACTACCAATAAGAACATTGAGAAAGTCATTGCCTACTGGACATTGAGCAGGTACTAGAGAAATGTCTATTTCCTAGTGTCCATTTCTGTTTGCCTCCTCCACTTTGCTGTGTTATGTCCGTTGTCATTGTTTATTATTTATTTATTTATTATTTACATTTCTACCCCGCCCTCCCCACGAATGGGCTCAGGGTGGCTCACAACAAGGCACAGAGTGCTGATACATAAAATATATAAAACAAGATAAAACATTAAAATACAACAATTACAATCAAAGATGCACAATTGAAAACCCGAATGAAATGGATAACTCCCCGACATCTTGCATAGCGAGGGGGGACGACGACTAGGGCCATAGATGCCATAGATGTTAATACCCAGCGGTACTGAACTATAATGGAATGGTGGTGGCAGTGGTAGTGGCGGCTCCTATTTGAAAAGCCTGGTGGAAGAGCTCCATCTTACAGGCCCTGCGGAACTGTACAAGGTCCTGCAGGGCCCTGATCTCCTCTGGGAACTCATTCCACCAGATAGGAGCCACCACTGAAAAGGACCTGGCTCTTGTTGCAGCCAGCCTGACCGCCTTAGGGCCTGGGGTCACCAGATAATGTTGTGACCCCAACCGAAGTGCTCTTTGGGGCATATGTGGTAAAATGCGTTGGCACAATCATCATGCCAGTAGTAATTCTTAACAATTGGAAAAGGGGCACATTGTTCATCAATCATGTTGGCTTGAATCCTGTAGCTTGGACCCAGCAGAGCTTTTCTGTGGATGGAAGGATCTCCCTCCCATGGAGTATGTCTGTCTTGTCTTTTCTTTCCTGCTACACCCGAAAATGCCCTCGGAAATACCACTCTTAAAACAGCATCTTGGAAGGGTCTACTTTGGTCTACGGGGGAGACGCGAGGTAAGAAAGTTGTGCTTCATGGGCAGAAATCAGTTCACCCACAAAAACACTCTGCAGGATCCAAGCCATTGTGAAAAGCCTTGTTCTGGTAGGAGGAGCCTTGCTACGGCAGAGGAAGGCTTCCACATTTAGCAGAAGGAACTTGTAGGGCCCAACCATTTACCTGGATTTTAGTTACTCCTGTGTCCTTACTTATAGATTTATCTAACAGAAGGTTTACCAGGAATCAGAAAGGTAGGGAAAATAACTTAGGAATTATCTGTCAACAGCCAGATCAGAACCCTACCCACTTCCAGTGCAGGTTAAAAATGTGGCAGTAGAAGGAAATTTGCATAACAGGGCAACTTCAGAAGATGTTCCATTGCTTCTGTTTAAGACCTAGAGCTATATTGCTTTGTAGCAATATGTCTGGTATTGCAATCTTATTCCACCTTGTATAAATGAAATTAGATGTAATGCCCATTTCCTGTTGTATTAACAAAAACTGGAGAGGAAGTTGGCAGATAGTTTCAGTAACATATAATAGTGGGTTAGACATAATATTAGGGAGCTTTTTGTTTATGACTTGGCACATTTACTGAAAAGAATTTTACCGGATATAATCATAAAGCCAGGTGCAGAATGGTAAACAAACAAAAAAATCTTATCACCACACTGCCATTTGGCAAGATACTGTCTATGCTGGAATAGTGCCCCTCATTACATTTTTTTTTCTATCTAGGATCCAACTAGGCTGGATAATACCAGAGGCTACAACTTTTAACAAATTAATTAGAAGTCAATTTCCCTCTTCCTACAGGATCCATCTTACAACTCTCTACTTTCTTTGAGGAAATAATGAATTAGAAACCAAAACTCCACTGTTCCAGGGATATTTACAATGTTAATTTAAAAAACAAACAAACATGCTATGAGAAAGTGAGAGCCCTAACATTTTGAAATCTACAAGAACATTCTCATTAACAGATTTTAAAGATGTCTTGAGCTTACTTTCCCCCTTGAATTTTATCATTGGTCATTTTATGATCTCTAGGGTCATGATATTAGATATCCTTTACCTTTTTGGCCACTGAAAATTGAGTAGTGCATGTTTCAGAGTGGTGAGTTACAAAACATTAGATCAAAGGTAGACCCTATCACATGTTTATTCAAGTTAAAAGTTTCATTTCAATACAAAATCCACTCTGGAGAGTCAAAACAATAATAGTAAAAAAGTTATCGGGACTCAATCAGCCGCTTGCGTACCCCGCACACTGGAAGGGAAAATTTGGCAACATTATTAGTTATCTCCTGGGAAGAGTCTGCAAGAAGGAGAGAGATATAAAGCTGGTTAGATCTTCCTGGTAAGGTTGACAAAATTGGAGTGATATACTGAGATTGGACGCCATTATAGAATGAGCAGTGCAGCAGAACGAGTTCAATAGGCTCTACTTTCCCTGAATGGCATGGAAAGAGCCATTGAGGGAGTGGAACACGATGGTATCCGCCTTCCAGGAGGGATGAAGGTAAGGCACTTAAGCATGTCAAGGTGATGATTCTCTGATATTTGTAGGTCTCAAGTTATCTAAAATAATCTGCTGGTTGAAAGCATTATTGTAGAGTAGTTGGATAGTTCCGTATCTGTGCCCTATCTGATTGCAGGGCATGATCCCAGAATCACTATTTATTTACCCGGTGGGGGAGACACTTTGATCACATGTTTATATGATCTGTTTTGCTCTAAATCCAAAATCACACTGAGTGAAAGAGGTCTTCTTAGAGAAAATCATCCTTAACTTGTACAGTCAAGTAACCATACCAAATCCTTTTTGCAACCTGAATCTCAGAGTTGTAAGAAGGTTTAATGCCGAGTTTCTATAGTCTTTGGACAGCTTTGAAGACTATTCTTCAAAGAGGATTCCAGAATATGAGTTAAGCTCCTGAGACTACATCCTGCCAATCTTGATGTATATGCTGGGACGCTTCAGGAAGAACCTCATGTTTTCCACAGGCATTTTCCCCCAAACAACCTGAGGTAGGATTACATCACTCCTTGAGACTCATAATTCTAAACAAATTTTGCAGAGTTTTTTTGGTACTCTTTAAGCACCATTTACAGTCATGGATAATTTTAGCATTAATAACTGACAATGAGAGCAGCAATTATCTTTACTAGGTCAAACAATCAGGACAACTATTTCTGATTTTGATTTAATTAGCAATATTGATTTAATTTTCAGAAGAAGGATACCAATGATCCAAGAATTCATTCTTTGAGGCTTATTCCACAGAAGCCAGAGAGCTGAACAGGAAAGTTGGCCCAGGTTTCACACCCCTGACAAATTGGATAGCATCCCTTATTAATCGGCATCTCTGTTTGGCCCTAGGCTCAGTGTCAGACTGCTGACAGAATTCTTGTGATAGGTTTTTTTTTTAAAAAAAACAATCTTTTTATTAAAATTTTCAGAATACAAACATGAACAAGAACAGCCAAACAAAAAATTAAGAAAGGAAAAGAAAAATAGAAGGTATGTAACAACCATACAGCTTGAGATCCAACTTAAAGTAGGATATTGCCCACAGTTTATATAGTGCTTTAGAGTGTGCATTATTTATGTCAGGTGGTGCAGGAATCTTTTTCAAAACAGAAAAACTCCAAGTTGTGTGCTTGCATAGAATAGCATCTAGAAATCTCCCACCTGCAGATCTTCAGCATTATCTGTGGTCACAGAAACTCATGCAGGCTAATTTCCCACCGCTTCCCTTTTTTTGCTTTTAACTGATTCTTAACTGCTTTCAACATTTCATGTCTCAGAGTACATGCTTACCCCTCAGCTTGAATTTTGGGGGCTGGGTGGTCCTTTTCCTTCAGTTAATTTACAGTCATATTTCTCTGCATTCTTGGAGAGGGCCCTGAGTATGTGGTGTGTTGGTGGCCAGGTTTTGATCCTTTTGTGATCAGCCACTTACTATTGGAAGGGGGTACACTCAAAATATGGATGAAGAGGTACACGCAAAATATGGAGGACACATTGTTCGAGTAGAGCCTTTATGATGTTCTTTGCCGCTGCTTCAAAAAAGAGGATCTTCCTCTTCTGATTTCATCTTTGTACAAACCACTTCATGCATTTTATCTCACAGAGCCTAAAATGACTCTTATCCAAATGAGGTTAATAATAAATGGATTGTTATTGTTATTCTCACATTAATTTTACAGATGAGCTGCTGATGCTGAGTGAAAGTACATTGCTTAAGGCTACTGGGTGAATTTATAGTGGAAGTCATGTACTGACTTATATATCCCACTATTGGGTTCCTTGTTACGCTAGCAAATGCCATCAGTCACCAAATGGTTATGGATTTCTGAGGATAGAGCAGTGGTATTCTCACTCCAAAGCTTGCAGAGAACCACATTCACAATTGCCTTCAACTAAAACAGCCACATGACTACTGTATGCCCTTCGTGTCACCCTACCAAGTATGCATATGTAGAAAGCAGTGTTCCCTCTAAGCTGAGTTAGTGTGAGCTGGCTCACAGTTTTTTAGCCTCCGGCTCACAGATTTTTGTCTTAGCTCAGGAAGGATGGCTCCAGAGCAAACTGATTTATGCAGCAGTCAAATCACTCGCTCACAACTTTAATACCAGTAGCTCACAAAGTAGAATTTTTGCTCACAAGACTCCACAGCTTAGAGGGAACATTGGTATAAAGTGCGCTCAGGTCACAACTGATTTATGGCAACTTCATAGGATTTTCAAGGCAGAGGTGGTTTGCCATTGCCTTCCTCTGCATAGTCTTCCTTGGTGGTCTTCCATCCGAGCACCAACCCTGCTTAGCTTTCAAGATCTGATGACATGGGGCTATACCATGCCACTCCACATCCCACCACCAAATATACACCTACAATGATATGACTATTAATATTACATATGTAACTATAACTTCTTAATTACTGGAGTACCTCTGTGCACATAGGGCTGTCTCTCCCCACCACTGCTGAATGTTAGCCAGGCTTGTGTAGCTGGAGAGAGGGAAAAGGCTTCCCTCTCTGCTTTCTCACTCTCTTTTCAACATGATGCACAGTAAGTCAAGTGAGAGAGTGAAATTGTCAAGGCTCTACAAAAATAGCAAGCCGACTGTGAAGAAAGGGGAGTAAAACTGTCACCACTTCGCTGTGGGCAGCTGCCTCTTTTTCCTGGGTGGCTGGTGTGATGGCGGTAGTTATACTTTCTCTTCTCTGGGGCAGCTTGCTCCCCCCCCAGCTGCTGCTTGCAGAGCAAGAGTGGAGAACAGGGCCAGACCATTATTGTTAAACTTTAGACTGTCGCCTAGGGTGACGGCTCAACGAGGGCGCCATTCTGGCCAGCCTCGTCCCCTCCTTACCCCGCACAGGAAGCCTCCATTGCCGGCTTCTTGCTCCATCCCCGGCAAGAGACTCCCCTCTTTGCAGCCCCCCAGACAGAAAGAGAAGGAGGCGGGTGGGGGACAGGCACAGGGAACAGCCCAGGATGATGGGAAAGTGCTGCTCGCCCTCTGCCACCTCTGCCCCCGCAGTCTCTTTGGAGCTCCTTTTGCAGCCTGGCACAGGCCCCCCTCCCCTCGAGTGATCCCACCCCTCACATGCATTTGCAGCTAACCCCCTTGGCCTGCCCGCTGCAGCTCCAGCACCCAGCCCGCATGGGGGGGCGCCAGAATGTATCCTCACCTAGTGGGCGAAAAAACCTGGGGCTGTCACTGGTGGGAAAGGGGGTTGCTGAAGAAGATAGGCCTTTAATTCCATACTTGGCATGAAGCCCAGATCTCAAGGAGGCTCACAGCTTATCTGTCCTCCAGTTCATGCAGTGGCAGGACGGTAGGAACCACCTGTCATCCTAAGAGGGCAATGGTTTTACTTGCTTTCCTGGGACATGGAGTGAAGGCCATATTGGGGGGAAATGTCCAGAAGAGCCACAGGTGGCAGGACAAAGAGCTACTGAGTGAGTATCACTGGGACAGAGAACAGAGATGCATTACTTGAGACTGCAGCAGGACTAACAATAGGGCAATTGTACAGGAGACTGGAGAAGTGAATACCTGATGAAATGTGTTGTGTCTCACCACAACATCACTTTTGGCTGTGTAACCAGAAGCAACACCACTACTTCACACAGTATTCTAGGATTTCTCTGAAAATGTATGGTAAAAACCATACAGATCAAGAAAATCCCTATAATATAACTTCCAGGTTCTTAGCTGGAAGTAATGCTGTGTTATTGCATGACCCCATTCTCTCCATCATTTGTCCCCCACCACTCCACTGAGCAGTAAAGGGGGGCAGAGAGTACCAGCAGGGGATTACTCACTCCTAGCAGGCATCTGGCCACAGAGCTGCAGAAGATCGTCATAAGGCTGCAAGAGGATAACACTACAACAGAAACAACTAGAGTTTCCAAACCCCCCAGTTTGGCAAGGGTCCCCCACTGGGGGAAGCCCCGCCCCCAAGCCCCAACACCCGCAGCCACCCCTCTCTCTTCTCTCTTGAGAGAGAGGAGGGAGAGGGGTGGCTGCGGGCCATGTGCCTGATCTCCACAGAGTTCAGGCATGCGGGGGGGATGCCATCTCCCTGCACTTAAAGGGGCCCCTTTAAGTGCAGGGAGCCAGCGTTTCCCCTGCCATGTGGGTCCCTTTAAGTGCAGAGGGCCGGTGTTTCCCGCCCCTGCATGCCCGATCTCCACAGAGATCAGGTGCACAGGAAACGCCAGCTCCCTGCACTTAAAGGAGCCCGTTTAAGTACAGGAAGCTGCCACTGCTGAAAGATCAGGTAGACGGGCAGGACAGGACACATCCCCAAAGTGACATCATCATGTCAGGGATGCCCTGCTCCCTCCAGGAATGCCCCCCAAAGTCCCCCGCTGGGGGTGAAGATGGGACTTGGCAACCCTGGAAACAACAGAGTAGCATCCGCCAAGACTGTAATTGGGAAGCTGATTTGCAAGACTGCCTGATCTGGGACAACAGACTGAAGGTAGTCAGCATCTATCTGTGTGTTTTCCAGAACACAACAACAACAACAGAACATTCAAGACAGAATCACTTATCATCATACCAAAATTGGGGCAATGCTCTGCCAGCACATCATAAAATAAGAGGACATCCTGTCACAATCTGGCAGCTGTGGGCAGCAGAACTATATTGAGTGGCCTGCTTTTATGATCCAAATACCATCACTAGAGTGACTGTTTGAGGAGATAAACAGTGCAATCCTAAACAGAGACATTTTTCTAAGCTATTAATTTGAGTGGACTCAGAGGGTGTAATTCTGCTTACTGTTAGACAAATTCCCTTAATTTATTAATAAATGTGGGGAATTATGAGTATTAAATGGCAATAGGCATTAAATATAGGATCAGAACCTGTGTATATGGGAGTCAGAATTTCCAGGACCCAGGAATAGACACAGAGACTGTGTAGCTAAAATAGTAATTAGCTGCTGTAGATTTTCTAGGTTGTCTGGCCATGGTCTTGGCATTATAGGACCTGGCGTTTTGCCAGTAGCTGTGACTGGCATCCTCAGAGGTATAACACAGAAAGATGGAGTGCTTTCTGTGTCTAGGGGAGAAGAAAAATGATAGGCAGGTAATCTACTCAGGAAGGTGGGATAGGGCTGGTTTCGGTTTCGGCGCTGTGAATGGCGGCCGCCTCTCGGGACGCTCCCGGAGGCGGTTAGCCCACACGCAGTCAGGGGGGTCTTCGCTTGTGCGAAAGACCCTAGTGAGCCTTAGGCAAAGGCTCCGAACCGGGGGCGCTTGGGGAGTAACCTCTTTGCCGGCAGACAGCCGGGAAATTGAGGCTTTCTCCCCGCCCCAATCGGCCCCGCTGCGTCGTGCCCGCAATGGGACTTAGCAGCGCCACCGATTTCCAGGAGTGAAGACAGCGTTACGATTTAATATAAAAAGAAGAAGGCATCGAACCGTGAGTTGAAGATCGTTTTTGAAGCGTGAATTCGAGCCCCCCCGTAAGCGTTTAAGCGTATGGGAGGAGGGAGGAGTCCCCATCCCTTTTGAGAAGCAAGATCTACAAAGGGAGCGCGAGGGGGGGCAGAGAGGAAAACAGTGTTGGTGAAAGTACCGTTGGAGTTGCATAAAAGACTACGATCCTTTTAGCTTCCTGGGGGATGTGGCACGAACTTTATAAAAGTAAATAATAAAACAAAATGTCGACAACGGGGAAGAAACCGGAAGAGATGAGGGGTGGGACTTCCGGCCCGGGTAGCCCCCCTAAAAGCTAGCTGTCAATCAACAGGATATGCGCCCTCTACTGGAGCAAATACAGAAAATCAATGAAACTTTGCTTAAAGTGGAAAGTGTCTTGATTAGTCGACAGGGGAAATTGGAGGAAATAGAACAGAAATCGGATTTGATTCTAAGCTCTCAGGGCGTGAAAGAAGAAGAGAAGGAGGATATCGGATTTAACTCGACAAATGTTTTGGCACCCCTAACTGGCAGTGAAGCGAAAGAATTAAAAGAAGAGGTGGACATGGCTCTCAAAGCCTATTCCGCTTTTATAAAAGAAGATACTCTGCCAGTAGAAGGGGATGTTGAACACAGCAGGCAATATACCAGAGATCCGATTCCATGTGTAGTAATTATGGTGCCCTGGGAATTTGAAGGTCGGAAACACAAGGAAAAAGAGAAAAGAAAGAAGATGGATTACACCTTTAAAAAGCAAAAATCTTTGAAGAGGCATGCCAGCTTGGAGGAAGATGCAGCACCCAAAATTGGCAGAGAAGAAGACGGCAGCCCAGGGGAAGGAGGCGACAGATTGGGAGACATCAAAGTTGAAAAGGACTCAATCTACAACTGGAAGAGACCTAAAAAGAAGATATTTTAAGGACTGTTCGTGTACCATCTGTAAGGAGCTGTTTGATTACTAACCCCAATGGACTTTACTAACTGTATTAACAGAGTGATTCTGGACTTTGTAAAGTTTAAAAGAAGATCTTCGAATCGCGATAGATGCCAAAAATTGTATTGATTACTAACTAAAATTAACCTTTACTAACAGAGAAAACTTCACTCCATCTTTCTCTTTCTCCAGCTGTCTACCCTCCCCCTTTCTTATAAAAAGAATAAAATTCTCTCCTTTTTAGGAGAGTTTAAAAAAAAAAAAAAAGGAAGGTGGGATAGGGCTGAGTCATTATCTTGTTGGAGTTCCCCAGGCTATGAACATGCTAATGGAGGAGCTTTCCTGAGGACATTCTTTTGTCTATGGATTGCTTCCTGAGGAGGTTTCCTGTTTCCTGAGGAGGTTTTTTTGTATGTGGATTGGCTGTTGAAATTCTAATCTTTTCCGTAGTGCTATTGTTTTTCAGGACAGGAAATCATGCCCTATTTATTTTTAAACTCTCCTCTTTCCTGTGGAAATTGTGTTCATGTTTATGAATTTCAATGGCTTCCCTGTGTAATCTGACATGGTAATTGGAAGTGTTGTCCAGCCTTTCAGTGTCTTGGAACAAAATACTGTGTCCTGTTTGAGTTAGGCTATGTTCAGCCACTACTGATTTTTCAGGTTGGCCCAGTCTGCAGAGTCTTTCATGTTCTTTTATTCTTGTCTGAATGCTACGCTGTGTGTTCCCGATGAAAAATTGTCCACAACTGCATGGTATGCGGTATACTCCTGCAGACGTGAGGGGGTCTCTTCTGTCTTTTGCCAATCATAGCATCTGTTGTATTTTTCTTGTGGGTTTGAATACTGTTTGTAGGTTGTGTTTTTTCGTAAGTTTTCCCATTTGATCAGTGATTCCTTTGATATATGGTAAAAACACTTTTCCTGTGGGAGACTGTTTTTCCTCAGTTGTTTGTTTTACTGTTGGTTTATTCGCTCTTCTGATTTCATTCTTGGAGTAGCCATTTGCTTGAAGTGCGAGGTTTAGATGATTTAGTTCATCATTGAGAAAGTGCAATTCACATATCCATCTTGCATGGTCTACTAGTGTTTTGATTATGCCTCTTTTTTGCCAAGGGTAGTGATTGGAGTTCTTGTGTAAATAACAGTATGTGTGAGTTGGTTTTCTGTAGACCTTGTGACCTAATTGAAGCTTAGCTTTGCAGATGACCAAGATATCTAGAAATGGGAGTT
This sequence comes from Gekko gecko, assembly GCA_029375565.1. Classification (NCBI taxonomy): domain Eukaryota; kingdom Metazoa; phylum Chordata; class Lepidosauria; order Squamata; family Gekkonidae; genus Gekko; species Gekko gecko. Next base: position 76,835,115 of record JAPDNY010000003.1, on the reverse strand, counting down.
TACCCTCGATTTCTTTTTCCATGGTGAATTATATGTTTGGGTGGATGTTGTTGAGGTGCTTTAAAAATTCCATCAATTCTAATTCTCCATGGCTCCAAATGATAAAGGTATCATCTACGTACCGGAAGATAATGACTCAGCCTTACCCCACCTTCTGAGGCAGATATAAATTACCTGCCTACCATTTTTCTTCTCACCTTGACACAGAGAGCACTCCATCTTTCTGTGTTATACCTCTGATGATGTCAGTCGCAACTATTGGTGAAACATCAGGTCCTACAATGCCAAGACCACGGCAGACAACCTGGAAAATCTACAGGAGCTAATGAACTCCAGCCATGAAAGCCTTCTACAACATAATAAAAAAGTGATTCTTTTACTAAAAGTCTTTCAAGCATACAAACAATAATCAAGCATTCACAGACACAATACAGAGCTAGGAACACAGAGTGGAAAGGATAGAGAAATTTGCATGAGCAGGAAATATTGTTGGTTGGGTGATACTTTACCTGTTTAATGAGACACTTGGATCATGGAGTGAAAAAAGAAACTAAAGGGAGGGAAGGGTTTATGAGTTGGCCAGCAACACAAGTGGAGTGGCTCCAAACGGATCCAGAATGGAACCGAGAGTTGGGTAGGAGATGAGGAGAAAAGCAGAGAGAGCCAGAGAGTGAGCCCAGAGAGAGCTCTCCTTATATACCTAAAATGTGACCTGACGCTAGCACCCTATCAAGCTTCAGTTTAATTTCTTTACAATTCACTTCACTGCTTGCCATAATATTGGGGCGAGGGAATTCCTGAGGGGAGTGCCTGGGGCATTGGGGGTGAATGCTTGTAGAAGCCATAACCACAGTTTCTCACAGTAGAAGAACCTGTGGGCACTCCATGAAACTAATGGGCAGTAGGCTAAGAAGAGATAAAAGGAAGTACTTCTTCACCCAAAGAGTCATTAACACATGGGATTTACTGCTGCAGGAAGTGGTGGCGGCTACAAGCACAAACAGCTTCAAGAAGGGATTGGATAAACACATGGAGCAGAGGTCCATCAGAGGCTGTTAGTTACAAAGTACAGATGGAACATTAAGTCTGGGGCAGTGATGCTCTGTATTCTTGGTGCCTGGGGGGCCGCCGATCTCACTGAGTGGTTTTTGAAGACAAAATGGAGGTGAGTAAGATGCTGAAGATTTGACGGGTAGAAAGCAATGTCAGGTGAGAAATTTAAATTTGGGAGGAGGAAGTGACCTCACAGGAAGGGCCAGGGAAGAAAGTATGGATTTCTAGGGGTATATATGTTGATGTATTTAAATCTGGGTTTGGGGAGTGCCCTGAAAGTGACATCACTGGAAGGGGTAGGGTTTTGATGCAATGTGCTGGAAGTGACATCATTAGAAGGGGTGGAGTTTGGGAAGTGACATCACTTGACCTTTGACCGGGAAGTGACACCACAGGATATGACATGATAAAAAGTCTCCTGGCTCCACCCTCAAAGTCTCCTGCTCCACCCCCAAAGTTTTTAGATATTTTCTGAGTCAGACCTGGCAATCCTACAGGTGAAGGACTGCTAAATTAGCATAGCCAGATTAGGAACCTTCCACATTTTCAAATGATGTCCTTCCTGTCTCCTGATTGGCTCTTCTGGAGACTTCCTGCTCCTGCAGAGCTTCTGTTGTTGTTGTTCTTCCTTCAGCAGTGAGGTTAGACAGTTAAGGTTTTCTCTCTTCTGTGTTCTGTAAGAGTTTGTTCCACTTTAATAAACCTACTTATTTGTCTCTAAACAGTCAGTGCTCCACTTTCGTAGCATATTTAAAGTCTGCCAACATTGTCTGCTAAAATAACTATATTATCCTGGACTTCCTCCTAAAAGGCAAATCCACTACGAAAGTCAAAGAAGTGAGGCTTTTAAGTTCCTTTCAGACATGAATATTTTTGTGCTTGTAGTGCTTTAATCTCCTTTAGAAAAGGAATAACAGACATTATTTGTATTAAAGAAAATAAGAAAGAGATTAGTTGAGGACAAAGCCTATTAATAGGTTTATGCAGCAACAAGGGGAAAACTGTGGAAAATTGTCACTTGCATTTTAAACAAACATAATTAATAAAAAAGAGAGATGTGAGAATTTTTTAAACAAATACTCCTTTAAATACTTTTAGCTCAGTCTGTTCAGCTGAAATTAAAACTGAGTTAAACATCAAACATGTAAATTACGTACGGTATTAAATGTCATTTTGCTTCAATACAGACTAGAGCTGCATCCAGAAATAGGACTCATGAACCACCATTGGCCCACAGGCCAATTTCTATTAGACTAATTTTTGGCTGCTGATTCTGGGACCCTTGAAAATATGCTAGACTAGAGGAACCTTGGTGTGATCCAGCAATATGTGTAATCTTTTTTAAGTAAAAAGGCCTAGTGAGGAAGATTCCTATTCCACCCTATCTCCTCCTTGCATTTAAGAAGCAATGCTTACTAGATTGCTGTATGATGGATGGTTCAATGCATCCTTAATCATCTCATAATGATGGTTCAGTATATTAGCTGGGGCAGATGCCAATTCATAGTGGGGATATCTTTTACAGTTCTATGTTAAAGTCCAAGAGACCAGAAGAATTTTAAAGCAAACTTTAAAAGCTGGGCAAAACAACCAAAGAAATTTACAAAATGCAAGGAACGTTTGATACGCAGAGCAAGCAAAATGCTGCCCTACCGTTCATTTTAGGTTTGGCAGACCCAGCCTGGAAACCAGCAGGAGATGGAGGGGACACTGGGGCAACAATGTGGTGTCACTTCTGGGTTCCCCGTACTTTTCTAGGAATCACTGGAAACTATGGCAAAACAATAGAGCTTTTTGCTGAACCCTAGAGAGGACTGATGCCACTTCCAAGTTTTTCCCCGTGACTATAAAAAAAAATATTTCACCACCACTCAGAGTGGAGGTGGAAAAGAGAAGCTGGGCATGGGGGATGTCCCACCCCTGGTAGGGGGTTGGCAACCATTGTCCATTTACAGGGGCCATTTACATCTTGTATTTACTTCTTCCCTGATATAGCAAAATGGAAGGGGCTATTAAGAGCTGGTAGAATGCACCTGGCATTATGGGTGCAGGCCTGCCTTCGAGTAACCCATCTCAGAATATATACTGCACAATAGAGCTATTCCATTCTGTTATGTTCTGTCTTACGCAGTACAAGAAGCCTGCTAGATATGTGCTTCCTAATTAAAAATACCTCACAAAACGCTATCTTGGAGAATAACCACCGTGATGGGACTGATTTAATGGTTTTAAAATGTCTCTTTCAAAAGAACACTAACTTGGTTCATACCTTGCCCTATTAACAATCTGCCTAATATTCTTTTACCACCCACAAGACATCCAACCTTCCTCCCACTTGTCAGCTGCCCCGTATTCATTTTGCCTTTTAAAAAGTTCATCTATTTATGGTCGTTCAAAGAAATCTGCAGTATATGCTATATCTTTTACACAATGCAGTGCAAAAAATAATAACTGCTTGAAAATTATTAAAAGCACGATGTAATCGGCAGAAGCTAATTTGGGAATTGTGATGTTTTTAGATATTTCTCTAGTTCCCATGAGCTTAATAGTGGTCTTTGATGAAGCAAATTTAAAATACTAAATAATGCTTTCCAAGGGTGTTCTATTGAACCAAAGGCACAAAATGAGAGCACAGGTCATATTGAGTCTGTTTTAGTCATGGCTACTAAAGAGACATCACCTTTCCCTTACCTGATGCTAACAAGCGGTTGTACAAAGTTAACAAATATTTTGAAAGGGCAACTCCCTCCCCCTTCTAGGGTTTCCAGCTACAGTCTGGGAAGTTCATGGAGATCTGTAGGTGGTGCCCATGAAGGGAAGAATTTAGGGAGGGATTTCACCTAGAATCTGTGGGGTACCATATTCTACCCTCTAAAGCTGCCATTTTCTTGAGGGGGCCTGATCTCTGTAGTGTGAAGATGTAATTCTGAGGGAACTCCAGGACCCGCCTGGAGGCTGACAAGCCTACTCTCTTCCCAGAAAGTAAGAGGAAAACAAGGAGGCAAAGTTACGTGCTTTATTTTTCTCTTCTGTTTCTCCTTGGGGATTTTATGCTGTCTGTTACTTCACATGAACTCCATCAACACATTCTATATTCTGCAGGCATTTACTCTTGACTTCTTCTCTTCTTTCTCCCTGTCTGCTTGGTTGCGTCTCAGTAGCTGAATGCAGCTTACACAGCTAAGACGCCTTGCTCAAGGCAGGGGTTCAATTACAAGGAATCAAAGACCTTCTTTTCTGCGTGGACAGAGATGACCCTGCACAGAGTAAAGCTACAACAGCTGTGAAATGAATCCTTGAAGTGCACAGATGGGCTGGGACGTAACTCAGCTCTGAAAGGATCAGCTGAGAAAACGGAGGGGGGGGGGGACTGCAGCAGGCACTGCGATATAATTATATGAAAGTAGCAAATTTGTAAAAAAAAGGAACAAAAACAATGCTATAAATGGCAATTAGTGTTTTGGTTGATTAACTGTATCACTCTTGACAAATTATTAATTAATGAGAACAGAGCAGCTCAACCCCTACTCTGAGAATATTTTTAATGAATATCTCTACACTGAATAGTAAACATAACGAGCAACCAATGGAAGCTATGCAAGCTTAGCCAGAAGAGGGGAAAGTGCTTTTCAGGTAAAGAATTGATGCTACATGTGCTGGGCTTGACATTGCCAGTGCTTGCATTGAGCAATGCATTCAGGCCGGATGATGGACTGCGACCACAGTGCACAGGTGGGAATAGAGGTAGTTCCCGTGTAGTTTGTGGAGAGTGCATACGACAAAGTGAGTTCAGATTCACAAAAGCTTATGCCACAATCAACGTGTTAGTCTTTCAGCTGTTAGAAGATTGTTGCTTTGGCTACAACATATAAACATGGCCGGCAGCCTGGAATTAGTGAACCTCGGGGCTGTTTTTGTAGAAAAGCCCAGCAGGAATGCATTAGCAAAATAGGCCATACCCAATAGCAGAAAACCATTAGCACATTAGGCCACACCCCTGACAGTGCAGCTCATTAGCATATTAGGCCACACACCCCGTGTTACCAGAAATGTGATCTTCCAGCCACACCCACCTTTTGCTTCTTATTCTGTTTACCTTGTTTGTTGTCAAAACGGTCTTGAAAAAAACAATAAAAACATTTTTTTTAAAAAAAAAAGTTTCCAGTTCCTATGTTTGTGGATGCACTGGATGGGAGTAGTTTGTGGACTGTGCACCAAAGGAACCAGTCCAACAAAATTTTATTCGGGGTATAAGATTTCATGTGCCACTCACACATCCATCTGAAGAAGTGTGCATGCACACAAAAGCTTATACCTTGGATGAAACTTTGGACTCCAACGTTGTTCTGCTGCTTCAGACCAACATGGCTACCCACCTGAATTATTACACTATAATATATATTTTTACAAGCAATTATGCACCAGTGGAGCGGCTACCATGCAGAGTCTGTCCACACGTTAAATGATCCTGTGAACAGATGGGCTTTACCACATCAAAGTATCACTACCATCACAAGATCACCAATCACTGGAAGTCAACTTCTCAAAAGCAGAAATCTCTCTTATTAGGAGGTTTAAAAACATCAACTTTGCTGGCCCATTAAAGGCAGATGTCAGCCCAGTGGCAGGAGAAGGGGGACAACTTCCTCAACAGCTCCTGGCCATGGGTCATCTGGGCTTTGGGCCTGGCAGCCCAAGCTGGTTGTTTGTCCTCTGAGGAATCCTGGGATTCAGAGGGCCCAGCCCAGCCTGAGCACCCGACTCTCCGCATAAGCCAGCCAGGCACCTGGGGATCTCATAAGAACATAAGAGAAGCCAATGTTGGATCAGGCCAATGGCCCATCAAGTCCAACACTCTGTCATACAGTGGCCAAAAATACCAGGTGCCATCAGGAGGTCCAGCAATGCCCTCCCCCCAAGCACCAAGAATACAGAGCATCACTTGCCCCAGACATATCTCCATCACATCACATCTCCACCCACCACCTGGAGGTTGGCAACCCTAACTTAGATCCCCTTTGTGGGACAGCTAGATTTGCCCCACGTTTTGCCATCAAGTCATAGTTGGCCTATGTTGGCCTTGCAGGGTTTTCAAGGCAGGAGACATTCAGAGGTGGTTTGCCATTGCCTGCCTCTGCGTAGCAACCCTAGACTTCCTTGGGGGTCTCCCATCCAAGGACTAGCAAGGACTGACCCTGCTTAGCTCCTGAGATCTGGCAAGACCAGGCTAGCCTGGATTATCCAGTTCATACCTCCCCCCACCCAAATCTTGTTCCTCTCTCAAGTGTTGCTGCACTCGGATCATCTGGCTGTTCTATTGCAGGCCAAGAGGGTGACCCTTTTGAAACTCTCTACCTGTGGAGCGGAGCAAAGGGACCTTTCCTTAGGCTCTCCAAGGTCTTGCCGGCTGGCTGCAAGTGATTCCCTGCTTGCCCTTTTTCTCCAAATGCCAAGTAAAGGCTCTCTAGCCACATTCCCAAGGGCTTCGCCCTCCTTTCCACGGCTGCAAGACACAGAGCGCGCCCTTTACCATGCTTGCCAAGGCAGTGGAGGGTCGCCTCAAAGTTTCCTCTCCTGCAGCCCAGGGCCTTTCCATACGGGGCAGTGCTGCGGGTCCTCCTCATCCTATTTAGCTCCCCCACAGTCCCTAATTGCTCTCTAGCAACCAGCCAGGAAGGTTCCAAGAGGGAAAGTGAAAGGACTAATCGGCAAGACTGGGCGGGCAGCTGGCAGTGCAGCAGGCCTCAGCGGAGCTCCCTTCCCCGCTCTCTTTCCTCCGCCACACTCACCAGATCTGGAACTTGAGCAGCGGCCCTGTGGCATAGGCCATGCACAGCTTCTTGACCGGCGGCAGCCCAGTCCCACTGACAGCAGCAACACCAAGGCCAGAGCCCGCGTCATCTTGTCCTGCCTGCCCCCCCTCCCAGCCAATGGCTCCGGGAAAGAGCCTCAGGAGCCAGTCACAAAAGTGGGTCCCTCTCTTGACAGCACAGTGGGTGAGATCACGTGAGGAGCCACCGCCACCGCTGCCATGTGCCTGTGTGAGGCTTTGCCTATCCCAGCGGCAGGCGGCAAACATGCCCCCAACTGCCTCTGGAGAGGAGAGCCAAGCAGCGCTAAGCGGCTTCCCTCACACGGCATATGGGCAGGTGGTGGCACAGTACATAAGACATAATCTTTGACATACACATAGGTGGACCCCATGTTGCCTGGTCAGGTCTTGGTTGATGGGAAGGGAGAAATTTGCAATACACGGCTATCGGGATATGTATCTATATGTCTCTTCAGGGCTCTTTTTGTAGAAAAAGATCAAGGGAAAGGCCAGAACATGGGAGGGGCAGGGAGGGGAGGGGCGGGCTCAGAAACCAGCCGGAACACCGTCCCAGGGTGTTCCGGCCAAAAAATAGCCCTGGTGAACCTTATGCATCAGATGTGACTTTGCTACCTTCTAAATAATTCTTTTGAAAGCAGTGAGCAAAACTCCTTAGACATCATCATCATTTGGACAGGCTTAAAAACCTTGTTCGTTCCAAGCAGCAGAAATTACACACTAGAATCTCTAGAATTCTATGTTTCTGATGCGTCAAACACAAAGGTTAAAATTTTGCCTCCAAATGAATGGGAATTATCAAAATCTAAATGCAATCATAGTGTTTTCTGACAAGCTACAGCCTAACAAGCAAAATTTTATTGGGTTATAGTAATCAACACATATTGAAGCACACCATGCCTAAAATCAGCAAAGCAGATTGCAAAGACTGAACATGATACACATTGCAAATTAACATGCATCAAGGAGAAAGCGCACCACTCATGGTTTAAATGAACAGGTAAGGAATTTCCCAGTTACCTGTCAAGAAGGCACAACTGAGCTCAGTCAATACACTATCAGTGGCCTTTTACAAATTAATGTAATTCAAGTCAAAGGACTGGGGAAGGGGATGTCAAAACAGATACACAACACATTGTTAAAGCATTTAAGAGTGAAATCCTAAACACGCTTATTTGAAAGCAAGTTTCACGGGAGCCAATGGAACTTACTTCTGACTAAATTTGCTGCATGACCCACTGAGTAAAAAAAAAGGATCCACGAAGTCTTGAAAGTGAGCTAGATTATGCTACAGAGCAACAGTAATGCATGCAAGCCCCATTGGAAACAGCAGGATGTATTTTAAAGCGAGCATTCTTATACTTGAGTTGCACATTTTACTGACTTCCATGTGATCCCATGTAACCACTAAAGAACAGGTTTTTATTGGAACAAATAAATATCACATAAATAAGGCAGGGTAACTCAGCTTACATATGAAATCCTGTTCAAAACAGAGGTATGTATCAGAAATAACTGCATGGCCAAAGAACTGCAACATATGTGCATATTTTCAGTCGATGCAGTACACATAATGTACCTATCATTGTTATGAGCATGACAGGTACCAAAATACAACTGGCAAACAGAACACACCCAGGAAAGCCCATTTAATGACAACTGTATTACAATCTTACAGCATCCTTCTTCTACATAACCTTTGCTAAAATAAAAACCTTCAAGTTTCTGTAGTGTATGAAGCTAGCAACACAAAGTCACAATAATATAATGATATATGCTGCTGTGTCACTACATTACCCCCCTCTCTCATCCACACGCCTTTCATTGTTGCGTATTAAAGGATGTTCTTCATATGGGACCTATTCTGCAATGACAATGGTGATGATCTAACTGCACTGTAAAATATGTCAGAATGTTTGACGATACATACCCAAGTTGAGATGCAAAGCCAGCTTCCCTTTCTGAAGCTCCAGTGTTATATAATCTCCACGTTGTCCCTCTCCATGGAACAAGACCCCGTCTCCCTGCATACTCTTGAACTTCATGGAAATAACATCTTTAAATGTGCTCATCTGTTTTTGGTTGAACCTGTAGAGGAGGGAGCTTCTCCCATCAAAGTCAGCAATATCTGATTCTATAAGAGAGGGGGGAGAGAAAAGAAAGCAAGTGGTTCTTAAAGCAGAAGGGATCGGGAATGTTAAAAGTAATTAAGTTTTGTTAGGGAAGAGTGGGAGGTACTCTGTCAAATACAGATGGAAACTGTAGTCAGATGTCTCCTACTGAAAGGTACAGTCTTTGTTTCAAAACTTCAGGGATATTGTGTACTTTCAGGGGGCAGCTCTGCAGTTGACACCTGCTAGTGAAGATGTTTGGCACAGTGGCTAAGAGGGTGCATCATGAACCAAGAAAACTCATAGTCCAATTTTTGCCTTACATCCACTCACTGGTCCTCACTAAAATATCTGTAATATGGAACAGGAAAATGGACCTACCTTATGTTGCTGGTATATCAGTCATTGGCATACAGTGAAATGAGTGCAATGAACACCCTATAAAACTAAGGACATTTATTATTATATAACTAGGAATAAGACCTGTTGTGGAAATAAATACGACGAGCTCTAGAAAGAGGCTCTGGGCAGATGCCCCAGGCTTGGGCACCAGTGTCAATTTGCTGTGGTGACCTCAGCAGGATATAATGATACAGAGTCCACCATTTTCTCTAGGGGAACTGATCTCTGCCATCTGAAGAGCAGCTGTAATTCTGAGTGACCTCCAGCCCTCACCTGGAGACTGGCAGCAGTGATTCCCCAGGAGGAAATGACTGGTTTGGAGGGTGGAGCCTATGGCATTGTACCTGTTTGAGGTCCTACCCCTCCTCAAACCTTACCCTGTCCAGGCTCTACTCCTCAAATCTCCAGGAATTTCCAAACCTGGAGTTGGCAATCCTATCTCCTTCCCAGCCAACCATCAACCTACTTTTATCTGCCCTTCTGACTTCAGCTTTCCATCTCCTCCCTCTCTCTCCTGGAAAGCAATTGTACTTCTGAGTGATCTCCAACCCTCACCTGGAGATTGGCAACAAGGGTTCACCAGGAGGAAATGGCTGGTTTGGAGGGTGGAGTCTATGGCATTGTACCTGTCTGAGGTCCCACCCCTTCTTAAACCTCACCCTCTCCATGCTCCACCCCTCAAATCTCCAGGAATTTCCCAACCTGGAGTTGACAAACCTATCTCCTTCCCAGCTAACCATCAACCTACCATTATCTGTCCCTAATCTCTACCATCTGGAGAGCAGTTTTAATTCCGAGTGATCTCCAGACCTCATCTGGAGATTGGCAGCAATTGTTCCCCAGGAGGCAAAGTACAGTCTTTCTCCACAATGAAGACAAAAGCAGCTTACATCATTCTCTTCTCCTCCTTTTGATCTGCACAACAACCCTGTGAGGTAGGTTAGGCTGAAAGTCTGTGACTTGTCCAAAATTACCCACTCAACTTCTACAGCAAGAACCTGGGTCTGGCAGACCCTACTCTGAAGTGCTAACTGCTACGCCTAGGGTAGCCAACTTCCAGGTGGAGCCTGAAGATTGCCGGATATCACAACTGAACTCCAGAAAACAGATCTCTCCTGTCCTGGAGAAAATAACTGCGTTGGAGGGTGGGCTCTATGGTATTCTATTCAGCTGTGGCAAATAATTAACTCTCACCCATGCCGAGCTATGTTCTAAAAAGTTTACAGGAACAAGAGGATTACAGGAAGCATTAACAACCAACAAGCCTTTGAGTAGCAGAGAGACCTTCAGGGCGTAAAAATTTACAAGCAAATAGAGGAAGAAAAACAAGAGAAGCTCTGATCAGTAGAAACCATAAATGACAGCTCCCCCCAGTCAGAATGGACGACATGTGCTTTGTATTATTATATGGTGGCGGAAAGTGTTGTCAAGTCACAGCCAGCTTATGGAAACCTCATAGGGTTGTCAAGGCAAAAGATGAGCATAGGTGGGTTGCCAGTAGGAGTCAAGCTAATTAACCTTCGACATTTCTTATGGATTTGATTTGGCAGCAGTCAATGAGAGCAGCAGTCTAAATAGTCACTCACTCTAAATGTGCAAATCTCTAAAACTTAAAAAGTTCACTCATTGAGAAAAAGATGTGTGCACTGGCACATACATCCCTAATCGTTTGAAACAATGTTGTTATTTGCACCATGACTTCTTCTGCTGCTCAAATTCAAAGGCCATATTAATTTATGAGATATTATCTCTATATATAATAATTCTGTTTTGGTCGTGGACTCTCCTGAACATTCCACACACTCCCAGATCAGTTGGCTCCCTGATCTGTCCCTCAGAAGCTGTCCCCATCCATTGGCTGTGTTGCCTGAGTCTCGGCTCCAATATTCTAAACAGTTTGCTGTTCCTCTCCCCCCAGTAGCAAGTCAGAACACAGAGGTCATTTGCATATGTGGTCTGACTGGTTTTTGCCTCTAACATTCTAAACAGTTTATTGTTGCTGTTGGGAGTCATTGAATGTGTCCTGAGGTAAAATACATATCCCTTAGTATTGCCAGCCTCCAGGCAGCATCTGGAGATCTCCAAGATCAGTTCTCCTGGAGAAAATGGCTGCTTTGGGCAATGGACTCTATGGAATTATACCCTGCCGTGGCCCCTACGCGTCTCAAATCCTGCCCTCCACAGGCTCCACCCCTCAAGTCTACAGGTATTTCCCAACCCAGAGTTGGCAACCCTGTAACTGGCTATGGAACCACTTTCCAGACCCTTGGAACCCAGAAGACATAGCATAGGAGGAGGTGCTTTTCTACCTTAGCTGCCACTGCATAACCACAGATCAACATAAGTCAGGGGTGGAGGGAACCACACCTGTTACCATGAGGCTGTCCTTCCATACTACCCACTTGGGGCAGCAAAATGACTTGAGACAGCCCTGCCTTATAACTAACCAGAAGGAAATAAACATGGCTTGCCTCCTTCTATTTTCCCCTTCCCTCTGCTGCCCCATCAGCCACAGCTGGGACACTCACCTGGAGCTTCCTTCTAGAGTTCATTGTATTTCATCCCACAACAGGCCTTACTCCTAGTTAAAATATATTTGTGTTTGTCACTATATTAATTATTCTGGTGCTTATTCCCGGTAATTTCTTAGTTATGTCCTGATTTTTTCCTAAAATACTGAAAAAATAAATACTTGGTGGACAGGTAGGCTCAAGTAATGGGCTAGCCAAGGTGAAAAATTCCCCTGATAAGAGAGTAAGGTGATTATTTTTTCATCATATCCTGAGGTACTAGTTGGGATTGCCAATTTCTGCTCAAACATCTCATTTACGGCCGAGAAAGGATTTTAATAAACAGATTTCAGTTGAAGTATGGATAATGCCAACAATGTGTCGCACAAAGTAGCACAGGGGTCATGAGAAAATTGCAAATGGCACAAAGCCCAATAACAAGACAGAGAAGATTTGTCTATGAATAGTATACCAAGGTTAGAAAAATAAAATCCCCTATGAGAATGTGTAAAAGGGAAGATTTAAAGGTGCATTGTTACCTGGCAACAATATCTCCATACATTATTACTATTATTTATTAAATTTCTGAATCGCCCAATCCCTGCTACTGCAGGGCTCTAGGCAACATACAACAAAAGAAAATATAAAACCATAAAAATCAGATACATAAACAATACTAGTATTACAAATTTAAAGGGATCCAGATGGTGAGCTACACATTACTTCACATTCTGGACTTGCATAAGATTGCATAAGATCCTGCAGGGCCCTGATGGTGTTCAGCAAAGAATTCCACCAGGTTGGGATCAGGACCAAAAAGGCCCTGGCCCTGGGTGAGGACAACTGGAGATCTTTCGGGCTGGAAACCACCAACAGATTGCTATCCAAGGAGTGTAATGCTCTCCCAGGGACATACCAGAGGAGACAGTCCCGCAGATACGTTGTTCCCTGACCACTCAAGGCCTTAAAGGTCAACACCAAAACCTTGAACCTGACTCAGTACTCCACTGGAAGCCAATGCAGCTGGTGCAGCACAAGTTGTATGTGTGCTGTCCATGACATTCCCATCAGGACTCACGCCACTGCATTTTGAAACAGCTGGAGCGTCTGTATCAGTCTCAAGGGCAGGCCAGTTTAAAGCACAGTACAGTAGTCTAGCCTGGAGGTGACCATTGCATGGATTACCATGGCTAGGTCAGGGTGTGACAAGAAAGGGCCAAATGCCAAGCCTGGCACAGATGAAAAATGCATGAGTTGGGCTTCCATCGTTAGGGAGGCATTCAAAATCACACCCTTGATGGACTATGCCAGTGTGAACAGTGTCCCATTAAGAGCAGGAGGACTATGTCCCAACCTTGAAGCCCCCCCCAGTCACAGAACCTCCATCTTAGTTGGGTTTAGTCTCAGCCTGCTCTTTTTTAACCACCCCACCATGGCCTTCAAAGCCATTGCCAGATTTTGTGGAGTGGCATCTGGGTGGCTGTTCAATAACAGATACAGCTGGGGGTCATCAGCATACTGCTGACACCCAAGCCCGAAACTCCATGCCAACTGAGTGAGGGGATGCATATAGATGTTAAATAACATTGGGGAGAGGAGCACCCCCTGAGGGACCCCACACATTAAAGGGTACCTAGAGGGCACACTCTCTCCCAGTGCCACCTTCTGTCCCTGACCACAGAGAAAGGAGGCAAGCTATTGAAGGGCTACCCCACAAACTCCCACGTCGGCTAGGTGGGGGCCAAAAGATCATAGTCGACTATGTCAAACACTCCTGTGAGCTCTAGCATTAACAGCAGCACCGACCTGTCTGCAGAGATCATCTGTCAGGGCAACCAACAGCATCTCTGTCCTGTGGCTGGGGTGAAAGCTGGACTGGAATGGATCCAATACATCTTTGTCTTTCTGTATAGCCTTTCTCTGAATGTTTCTCTGTTATCAGTTAAGGGAGTTTTCAGTGTCAGCATCAAGATGTTACCCCCTCCAAACCCCTCCAAACATAAGTAAAGAGGCAGTCTCTGTCTTAGATCCAATCAAAGAATCATGATGAGAATTAAGTGTGATAAAATGTCATCTCCTGATGTGACAGCTAGGTCCCTGTGAGAAACTGCCACTCCCCTTCATAGAGGACTAGGGTCTCCAACTGTGATGTGGAAATTCCTGGAGATTTGGGGGGAGGGGTGCCTGGGGAAATTGGAGTTAAGAGAGTGGAGGGAACTCAGCATTTCTCCTAGACTCTGTGTTATATTCACCTTGTGGGCTTGTGTAATTACAAGATCTCCCTACAACCAGTGCCTGTGGGACAATAACCTGACATCCCAAATTACTCAATAAGTGTCCAAACAGGATACACCAGCTTGGCAAATCAATCAAGCTCTCAATGAGAAGGATAGCCGTCTCCTTCCCTATAAGCATCCCTCCCAGTGTAACTCAAGTAATAAGAAAACACTGTTCCAATCACTCATGGAAAAGACCACAGATTTTGTGACTTAAAGGACCTACTTTTAGTCAGGTGTTTTAGGTTCAGTTTCAAACCAGGACTGCCCCTTCACCACTGCAACTTTTAAAAATATTTACTCCTCAGGATCAGGCAATGTATGGATTATTCTCTCACACACTTCTCTCTCTCTCCCCCTCTCTCGTTCCCTTGCCCCAGCTGTTCTGTCTTTGAGCCTGGCTCCTCCGTGTCCTAATCCCAAGGCCTCCCTGTTTTCATTGTTGTTGACTAGATATTCATTGATTCCTTTTAGTTTGTTTTCAGTTACTGTTTTAGATAGTTTCTAGGTCACTGCTGTTGCTATTTGAGAGCGAGCAGGCCAAAATTTCAACAAACAAAAATGAAGTAGAAAAAAATGAACGGCGCTTGCTGAGCACTTATCTGGGAAAATTTTAAAGCATGTTATGCTACACTCTACTCTGCTGAAGACATGAAATCTGTGGGGAAATGAAGAGCCCAGAGTGAAAAAAGTACATCATCTAAACAATCTGACAATCAGAAGCCAGTGGTGGCAGTTTGCATGACAACAAATCAGTTGCTTTTTGTTCTTTCATTAGACACATTCAGGCCTCATATTAATCTCTAGGCCTGCAAATGGGTTGAAGCGACCAAATGGGAGATAACTGGCTGTTGATAGTGAATGGTTGGCAAATCGACCTTGTGACTTTTGGATAACAGTTCAAGGACAGGGACAAACCATTTGTTTACCAGGACAGGACTTGGTGCAAATGCATCCTTCAACTGGTGCTGTGATTTGCACTACACAAAGGATGGGTTAGATTGCAGATACTATCCCCCATCCCATTATAAACTGGCCCCTCCTGGGCCTTCTGTTGCAACAGGTTCACATTAACATAACTTCAATGGTCTGATTTTTAGTTGGGCTGAAGGGCCCCAGCTCACACAGATCTTAGGACTTAAGAAAGTTAGTCTTTTGGTTCTTTGTTCATAGCTAGCCCTGGTATCATGAGGTAGGATAAGCTAAACTCAGAAGGGACCAGGCTCTTGCTTTACAAGATGCTCTCTGGACAGACAGATGTGGATTGCAAATGGTCCACAGGTCCTTGGAAGGCACTCAAGAGAGATTAGTTTTTATATTAAATGTGGAATGCAGAATTAACTCCTTGTAGGGAACTTCAGATCGGAAGCTTCCAAAGGCAAAGAAAAATCAGTGGGAGGCTACGGGACATTTAGCCAAAGCATTAGAAAATACAAAGTAATCATCTCCATGTTTCAATAGTTTTATTCCCACTATGAAAAAAGTATGCCAGGAAAGTTCCCTGGTATTATTTTAGGAGGTATCCTTGCCATGTTTTGAAGACCACAAGAAGCTAGGAGGAAAGTTTCCTTCCAATGTTACTATTTAAAGGCTTCCCTTTATGCCTTGTTAATAAAAGGCAAAGTCGCTATGACAAACTGACCTCCAGGTCCAAGATGCTTAGCGCATCAGACACAGAGAGCTGGGAAATTAGGGATTAATGCCTCAGTGTAAAACACCTTGATTGACAGGCTGCTGCCTGCATGTACCCCCTTCTCTCTGATTTGTCAGTGCCAGCTGAGAAGACCTTTCAAAAGTCTAGTCTGTCTGTTCAGAGGGAGTCAGTCAGCATTTGGATTTTGGCTCGGCAGTTGCCAGTCAGGAGGAGAGCGTGTGTCTGTCTGTGGGGAACAGAGAAGTCACTTCAGAAGTGAAGGGACACAGCTCCTTGCCCTTACTGTGTATCAACACAATTGAGGAGAAGTTCTCCTTGTGCGTGCAAAAAAGTATTGCAGTGGGCCTGGGGTGGGGTGGGGATTTACTGGGGTCACTGGGTGGGTGAAGAAACTTGCTGGGTCTCCTGGCGATGATTCATACTGCCAGACGAAAAGCATCACCCCCTTCCCTTCTCTTGCCCTCTTTCCCCTTCCTGAGTTACACCACTACAATGTCTTGTCCCCTCCTGTCTCTTTCTTTGATGTGAGGGTTGGGAAACTGGGGTGGAACTTTTTATTTTTACTTTTTTACTTTTACAATGCGTTTTTGTTTTGACTTAGGGGTTGCCTATTTCCTTGGCAAGTCAGACACCCAAGTTAACACACCCCTTTTGTGGGTTCTGCAAGCAGCTCTTTTCTCCGCCTGTTGGCTGTGGGGCTTGACTTTACTGCTCACCCTAAAAGGACACCCCCCCTTTTCTGCTTGGGTTGCTTCAGTCTCTGACTTGGGAGTTCCCTCTCTCCCTGGCAAGTTGGCACCCAACTTTCAAACCACTTTCTGAGGGGTTGCAAACTCTCCTTGGCACTGGCTGTGGGGTTTCCCTTTTTGCAACCCCCTCCCCTTTCTGCTTGGGTTGCTTCAGGCTCTGACTTGGGAGTTCCCTCCTTGCCCTGGTCAGTTCCCCACTCTCCTCTGCCACTGAACTGCCCCATTCAGCTCACCAGTTTGGGGGCTCCTGTCTTGGGGGTCACCTCTCTCCTCTGCTTGCTGGCCGTGGGGCTTGTCTTCTTTGCTCTTCTCCTCCTCAAAACAACCCTCCCCTTTCCACTTGGGTGTCTGACTTGGGGTTCCCCTCTCTCCTCTGATTGCTAGCTGTGGGGGCTCGCCTTTACTGCTCCTGCCAAAAGAAGAAAACCCTTCTTTCTGGGTGGATTGAGTCTCTGACTTGGGATTTCCCTCTGTTCCCTGACAGCTGGCTCTGGGGCCTTGCCTTTACTGCTCCTGGCAACAAAAGAAAACCCTTCTTCCTGGGTGGGTCGAGTCTCTGACTTGGGTTTCCACTCTCCGCTCTACCACTGAGACACCTCACTCAGCCCACCAGTTTGGGGGCTCCTGTCTTGGGGGTTGCCTCTCTGCCCTGCCTGCTGGCTGTGTGGCTTGCCTTTACTGCTCCTGCCAAAAGAAAATAAACCCTTCTTCCTGGGTGGGTTGTGTCTGGGACTTGAGGTCCCCCTCTCTCCTCTCACTGTGGGGACTTGACTTTACTGCTCCTGCCAAAAGGAAGAAACCCTTCTTCCTGAGTGGGTTGAATCTGTGACTTGGGGTCCTCCTGTCTCCTCTGACTGCTGGCTGTGGGGTCTTGCATTTATTGCTCCTGCCAAAAGGGGGGAAAAATCTCTTCTTCCTGGGTGGGTCGTGTCTGGGACTTGGGGTCTCCCTCTCTCCTCTGACTACAGGCTGTGGGGACTAGCCTTTACTGCCCCTGCCAAAAGAAAAAGAAAAAAACAACCTTCCTGGGTGGGTCGAGTCTGTGACTTGGGGTTTCCCTCTCTCCTCTGCCAATGAGGCTCCCAACCTACTCACTGTTGCTGCATTTCCCTGCATCTCAAGCAACCACTCTTCCACCCCCACTACCTGGGTCTGACGTGTGGGGACATGAGGGAAGCCCGAAGGGCACTGGTGAAATAGAAATCTAAAAACAACCAAAAAAAACTGGCATCTTTGGGATGCTAAATTCTGTCCTGAATACAGTTTCTTTGTTTCCATGACACAGTCTGAGAATCTACACAGCCCAACAGCCTCTTCTAGCATAACTTTTTCTTGAATGGTTCCCTTGGAGGAATATGTCATTAGTGTCATGTAGGAACTGAAAACTCACACTGATTCTTCAGTGATTATCTAGCATCATCCTCACATCCCTTCTTAAAACCCATATTTTCCATATGGCCTATTTCTTAAATGCACCATCCTTATTTCTAACCCACATTCAAGTTCCCCTGTCCTTCTCTCTCCTCTTCATGTGTTGTTTTGCCCATCATCTGTTGTAGACTGTAACATCCTGGGAAATACCAATTGTCGCTATGAGACTCTGCATCGTGACATTTGCAGTGATAACTGCTGCACTGACATTGCTTTGAAAACCATGGGTATACACAGTATACATTATTTTTTTGTACAAGTCTCAACTGATTCTTACAAAACTTTGAATGTGTATAACAGAAGAATGGGCAATTTAACTCCCCCCCCCCTTTCATCCAACTACAATTCTTCCTTAAAGACATGTGTATGCATATACATGCAAGGCGTGCACACATTCAATGTACCAGAAATTCTCCATCGCATCGTTCACATGTTACATTGAACAACTGTACAATCTGCATGTATGTGGGTACATCTGTCTGTAAGAAAGAGCCAACGCACATTCACTTTAAAAAAGGAAACCAAGAATCAGCTACTGGAAGAATGTGGGGTTTAAAGCTCATGTTCAGTAGTACATTCATTGACTATGCATTGCACGGGCATTTCCTCCATGTGTTCACATAGTACAGCTGACTCTGTGACTGTATAGAGGCAGGAGTGGGGCCAGCACACCTGTACCCACCCTCTCTCCCTGCACAGTGAGCCAATGCACAGACAGGTCATATGCACAGGGCTCCTCCTAATGAAAGGATTTGGCTGTGGAGAACATTGCTACATTACACTGAGTTAGGCTAGGTTACTAGGACACCACATTCAACCCCAAAGTTCTATTTTTGACGGCAGGCATTTGATGTAAGGGAAAGGAATGGTATGGTATAGCCCAATCTCGTCCGATCTAAGAAGCTAAGCAGGGCCAGTACTTGTATGGGAAACCAGCGAGGAAGACTGTGAAGGAAGGCAATGGCAATAGCAAAGCACCCCTGCTTCTCATTTGCCTTGAAAGCACCTTGATGAGGTCACCATAATTCATAACTCAGTGGCAACTTGGTGGCATACACCCTGAGCCTGCTTGCAGGGAAGGTGGGGTATAAACTGAAATAATAAATAAATAAATAAATAAGACCTAATAGAATTTTGAAAGCCTCCTTAATAGTTTATTGCTGTGCTAGCAGCATGCAGCCTCCACTCCGAGACTATCTCCATGCCATGGGGTAGTTTTGCTGCCCCCGAGTAACCATATTTCATAATAAAAAGGCACACCCAGGACCTCTGTAACCAGGGCTTTTTTTTGTAGAAAAAGCCCAGCAGGAACTCATTAGCATAATAGGCCACATCCCTGACAGCACAGTATATTAGCATATTAGGCCACACCCCCATGTTACCAGAAGTGTGGTCATCCAGCCACACCCACCTTTTGCTTCTTATTCTGTTTACCTTGTTTGTTGGCAAAACCCAGGGCCTTTTTTGTAGCAGGAATTCCTTTGCATGTTAGGCCACACAGCCCTAATGCAGCCAATCCTAATGAGTTTCTGCTGTTGGGTGTGGCCTATTATGCTAATGACTTCCTGCTGGGCATGGCCAACTCAGGAGCCAGCTGGAACTCCCTTCCTGTGCGTTCCTGCCCCAAAATAGCCCTGTCTGTAACGTTATAAATATGCTGGGCAGTTGTCTCAGATCCTATCAGTACTGACACCCCTGTGCTGTGTTGAATGGCCGCTTAGATAACTTATGAAGTCAAGTCCAACCCTTTCAGTTATTTTACTCATTTTCCCCTGCATTTTCTGTCTCAAGACTTAAACTATCCCAGCTTTCAGTTCATAAGCATTTCTCCACAGTACATTAATTTTATCTCATGGTGTGAAAGGCACTGTAAGCGAGAGAAAAGAAAAGGTGTTACCAGGAAGACCCGCAGAATAAATTCCCTGCAGTTGAACCCCACAAGGAGAAATTGTACTTTCTAACCTCTGAAGGGAAACAGTTTCTGTAGTCATTTGGATTATAATATACATATACTACTTCCTAGCCCGTTAGGAGAATATTACCTAGATGCAGAATATGATCAGCATTCAAAATGTGGCCTATAACCCATCTATATATAGAAAAGAAAGTCCCCTCACCATAAAATCAACACCCAGGCCAAACTGGACCTAGAGACACCAGATTTGGGGAGAGCACTCCTACCATAGCATAGGTGCTTGCTAAGAAGGGATTTTTAGAAATTCAACCCCTAAGTGGGTCAAAAGGGGTAAAATGTGCTCTCCCCATTCATTCCTATGTGACTGCCAGGCAGCCGGTTCCCTGCACCCCCACTCTCTGATTGGTCAGCTGCAGAGCTCAGTGTTCTGAGGTAAAAAACAACAACAAAACACCAGTTACAGGGGACTGTGGACAGCTAATGACAGTTGAGAAAATCAGGAGTGGCCAAGAACCACCTGTGAGGTGAAACAAAGCAGCTGGCCCAGCCTCTCTGATGACTTCCAACACATTCCCCCCCATCTCCTACACCTAACAGGCAGTTGTCTGTCAGGTGCAGCCCCACCTCCACAGTGGCTTCTAATACTCCTCCCCCTCCCCCTCCTACACTGGACAGGTTGCTGCCTGTCAGGTATAGGAGAGGAGGTGGGATGGAGTCAGCTGCGACTTGACAGAAGGAAACCCCCCACTAAGATTAGGAACTAGTGTAGCATTATGGTTGAAAGCATAAGCTATGAGGTTAAGACTCCCTCAGTTCAAATCGCAGCTCAGGCATGAGAAGTCACAAGGCAGCTTTAGGTAAGCTGCTGTCTCTGACTCTCAGCACTGCATCTGTAATGTAGGGACTGCAGTAATGGCCTACCTTACATGGATATCGCAAATTCCGGACTCCTACACCTAACAGGTAGTTGTCTGTCAGGTGCCTCCCCCTCCTACACTGGACAGGCAGCTGCCTGTCAGGTGTAGGAGAGGAGGTGGGATGGCTTCCAACACACTCCCCCCGCCTCCTACACCTAACAGGCAGTTGTCTGTCAGGTGCAGCAGTGGTTGCAGGGTGCTTAAAGCCATGAGGGAGCCCACCCCAGCTGTAACACCTTAGTGATCCTGCCAGCCCCGCCTCCACCGTAGCTTTTAATACTCCTCCCCCTCCTATACTGGACAGGCAGCTGCCTGTCAGACGTAGGAGAGGAGGTGGGATGCTTACAGCCACCGGGGAGGTTTGCTCAGCAGGATTGCTTTAGCACTGCTGCTGGCCCAGCATCTCTGATGCCTTTAAATGCAATCCCCCCCAACACCAAACAGGTCAGTGTCTGTCAGGTATAGGAGCAGGGCCAGGGTACTTTAATCCAACAGGGAAGCCACCCCAGCAGGATCACCTTAGCGATGCTGCTGGCCCAGCCTCTCTGATGGCTTCCAACACACTCCCCCACCTCCTACACCTAACAGGCAGTTGTCTGTTAAGTGCAGCAGTAGTTGCAGGGTGCTTAAAGCCATGAGGGAGCCTGCCCCAGCAGTAATGCCTTAGTGATCCTGCCAGCCCTGCCTCCACAGTGGCTTCTAATACTCCTCCCCCTCCTACACTGCACAGGCAGCTGCTTGTCAGGTGTAGGAGAGGAGGTGGGATGCTTACAGCCACCAGGGAGGTTCACTCAGCAGGATTGCCTTAGCACTGCTCCTGACCCAGCCTCCCCAATGCCTTTAAATACAATCCCCCCCAACATGAGACAGGCTGGTGTCTGTCAAGTATAGGAGCAGGGCCAGGATATAAATGTTTATGGGGAGATAGTAAAGGACATATCTAGGAGCCATTTATGGGGAGATAGTAAAGGACATATGTTGAAACTGAAGAAATGTCCACCACATAACCACTCGCTCACATCAAATCTCCCTCACACCTCTCAGCTGTTACTGCCCCCAAGAAAGCTCCTGGCAAACATTGAGGCAGATACATCAATGCTACAAAGAGGAGGCAACTTAGGAATGCAGCAAAGTCATTTGCACATAGTACTCCTGCAGTGTGCTGAGCTGCACAGGCCAAGTACCAGCAAGGTCACCTTGAGGTGCTCAAAACAACACAGTCTCCATATGAGCAAAACAATCCAGGAACACAAGTAGAGAGGCCATCGTTTTTGTGGAAGGTGGCAGGAGTTGACTTAACAGACGACTGCTTCTCACATGGACAGTTCTCTGTGGCCTGCTCCAGAGTGAGCTCACCAAGCAGCCTGGTGATCCTAGCACCTGAGGGCAGAACCACCAACGTGGTCTACAGAGAGGTCCTTCAGTAGAGAAAAAAAAAAAAGTATGTATGTCTCACTTCATTTCTTACACTACAGCCTTCTCCATTAGAATTCCTACAACAAATGTCACATTTCAAATTTCACATCATCAGTATTACAACAGGATTTACGAAATTTAAATACCATAGCGAAGCATGGGTATCAAGCTAGTTTTCAAATAACAATCATCACTGGGCAGCAGCATTTTCCAGTTAATTTCAGCTTATTTATTCACAGTCAATGACCATATTCAGAAATTCAACAGAATAAAAACCTATTTAGATATAATAGTTAAAAAGTGCGACATCGTTAAAATACACAAGGCATCACATTAGAAAGATAAAATATACCAATCATCACATTTCAAAAATAAAAGAGAAAAAATACCTTATATTAAATCTAAAAAAGCACAAACACAAAACAAAGAGAGGGGAAAGTACTAAAAAAACCAGATCTATTGTTTGCTTTGCCCTTTAATTGCTTGAGCACAGAACTTAGCTGTTACCTTAGTGATAGCTAGAATTTCATCTATCAATAGTTTCTCCAAACAAGCCTAATCTGTCACCACTACTAGGTCATCAAAAAAATGAAGAATTGTCTTATCCGAAATTTCGTTATAAAAAGGGCAGCGGATGAAAACGTGTCCTAACATTCCCAGCTCATCTAGGGAGCAGGGACAAATCCTTTCAGAACATGGGATCTTCTTATATTTTCACTCAGAGAGTAGTTGTCAATGGCATTTCACCTGAATGGAGGGAGGTGTCCAGTGAGGTGCCTCAGGGCTCAGTTCTGGGCCCGGTACTTTTCAATATTTTTATAAATGTACTGGATGAGGGTGTGGAGGGGCTACTCATTAAATCTGCAGATGACACGAAATTGGGAGGAGCACCAGAAACACCAGAAAATAGAGATAGAATTCAACAATATCTGAACACACTGGGAAAGTGGGCGGATATGAACAAGATGCAATTTAACCATGGTAACTGCTAAGTTTTACATCTGGGTAACAAAAATGAGGAGCACACATACTGGATGGGGAATACACTTTTGAGGAGCAGTGTGTATGAACAAGATCTTGGGGTAAGGATGGACCAAAAGGTAAATACGAGCCGCCAGTGTGATGCAGTGACAAAAATGGCTAATGCAATCTTGGGGTGTATCAACACAGGCATAACATCCAAATCACAAGATGTTATAGTCCTGGTGTACACTGCATTGGTCAGGCCGAACCTGGAGTATTGTGTGCAGTTCACTTCAAAAAGGATGTGGACAGAATGGAGCGGGTACAGAGGAGAGCGGCAAGGATGATTGGGAGCAGGGTTCCCTCTAAGCTGAGTTAGTGTGAGATTGCTCACAGTTCTTTAGCCACTGGCTCACACATTTTTATCTTAGCTCAGGAAGGATGGCTCCAGAGCAAACTGATTTATGCAGAAGCCAAATCACTTGCTCACAGCATTAATGCCAGTAGCTCACAAAGTAGAATTTTTGCTCATAAGACTCCACAGCTTAGAGGGAGCATTGATCGAGAGCCTGGAGACCAATCCCTGTGAGGAAAGGCTGAGGGACTTGGGAATATTCAGTCTGGAGAAGAGGAGGTTGAGGGGGGACAGGATTGCTCTCATTAAGGGTGATTTCCCACTCAAGCTGCCTCGGGGTTGCGCCGCCGTTTGCCCCGATACTATTAGTCAATTTCACACCCGAAGCCGTGGGGCTGCATTTTGACTCGCGGCTTCGCCCAATTTCCCCCGCAGTTTCGTAATCCTGTTTTTTGAGGATTACGAAACTGCAGGGGAAATCGGGCGAAGCCGCGGGTCAGAATGCAGCCCCGCGGCTTCGGGTGTGAAATTGACTAATAGTATCGGGGCAAACGGCGGCGCAACCCCGAGGCAGCTTTAGTGGGAAATCACCCTAAGTATTTGAAGGGCTGTCACTTAGAGGAGGGCAGGGAGCTATTCCCATTGGCAGCAAAGGATAGGACTTGCAATAATAGGTTTAAATTAAGGGCGGGAAGGTACCGGCTGGATGTTAGGAAAAAAAAAACTTTTTTACAGTAAGAGTTGTGTGACAGTGGAATCAGCTGCCTAGGGAGGTGGTGAGCTCCCCCCCACTGGCAGTCTTTAAGCAGCATCTGGACAAACATTTGTCAGGGATGCTCTAGGCTGATCTTGCATTGAGCAGGGGGTTGGACTAGATGGCCTGTACAGCCCTGTCCAGATCTGTGATTCTATGATTCCCTTCTAATACAATTGACGACATTACATCACATCTAGCCAGGGTAAAACCCCTGCTGTGGGGAGGAAAATCTAAAATGTTAAGATATTGGGCCATTGTCATGAAGTATCTAGATTTCACAGGAGCCCTAAAATTTGCAATTTGCCACTCCATGTAACAAACTCTTTGTTTAATTATAGATTTTGCATGATCAGTGGTCTGTGACAAAAGAGCACCAGGTTAAAGGCCCATTCTTTCTAAAGTACCCTCAGTTAAGTGTAACCATTTTGGCTGATAGAAATCTTGCATTATTCAGGGAAGAAGACCTTTTGGTTTCATGTGTATCCTAAGCCACTGAAAGGCAGAGGCCAACAGAATTCTTGCCTCAGTTCTCATTTGTCCCATTTCTAGGCAAAGAAGGATGTTAGGGACACGGGTGTGTGTGTGTGTGTGGACATGTTAGATGGCATGAAGAAATTTAGATTGTATTTTTATGAAGTAAAACTAGTGGCCGGAATACCTAAAAAGATGACATAAAGAAGTTGAGATATTACTTTAGCTTGAAAAAGCTTCAGTGCAGCAGGTACACAGGTTCCCCCTTTGGACTGAAAGAATCTCAAAAGCGCATATTGTAGCTCTCTCAGCACACTCCACCTTCAGATTACAGTGTGCTGCCTTAGAACCGGTCTCCTGAAATACGACCCCAAGGTAAGTAAATTTATTAGCCTGCTCATTTTTGTTCCCCTTCATCGACCACACTCTCTTTTTTGGATGCCTACCAAATGCCATGACTTTGGTCTTGTCAAAGTTAATTGTGAGGTGTTCTTTGCCCCAATATGTGGTAAAACTATCAAGCGCCCTTCAAAGTCCCAGCGGCATTCTTGATAATAGGACCACGTTAACTGCATATAGCGGTATTGTTAAATCACTCAAAGCAAGTTTTGTGCGGTGGAAATCAAGAGTTTGTCATACAATAGGAAGAATTAAATGTAACCAAAAGAACATTGCTATGGTACTTGGTTACAACAGCTAGAATGACTTATGCACAATTCTGGAAACAAGAAAAGATACCTGAAACATGGGAATGGATTAAGAAGATGCTTTTTATAGTAGAAATGGACAAAATGACAAGAAAGCTTAATAATGAAGAAGATGAAGCGTTTTATGAACAATGGAAAGATTTCAAAGACTATCTTGAGAAAAACTGGGACGTTAAAAACAAATTGATTTGCTTCGATAATTATTAAGGAGAAAACAAGAAAAAGAATGATAAGATTGTTAAAATGTTACCTAATTTGACAATGGAAGTGAGACATTTTGTTAATGGTAATTAGATAATAGAGTTTATAAGGGGGTAAAAGCATTGCGGGAAGCCTTGTACTGGGGAGGGTGGGGAGGAAAGAAAAAGGTATGCGATATCTATAAGATGTAATTTTAAAATACTTTGGGTGATTTCCCACTAAAGCTGCAGCGGGGTTGCGCTGCCGTTGCCCGAGATTTTAGTCAATTCACACTGAAGCGGAGGCTGCATTTTGACCCGCGGCTGCCGATTTCCGCAGTTTCGTAATCCTCAAAAACAGGATTACGAAACTGTGGGAAATCGGCGGCCGCGGGTCAAAATGCAGCCCGCGGCTCGGTGTGAAATTGACTAAAATCTCGGGCAAACGGCGGCGCAACACCGAGGCAGCCGTAGTGGGAAATCACCCTAAGAGTTTGTCATACAATTGACCAACATAAGAACATAAGAACATAAGAGAAGCCAATGTTGAATCAGGCCAATGGCCCATCTAGTCCAACACTCTGTCACACAGCGGCCAAAATATACCAGGTGCCATCAGGAGGTCCAGCAGTGGGGCCAGGACCATGTCGCTTAGATAAAAATTAAAGCTGGTAGGAGCTAAGAGGCAGCTCTGGTTTGGTGAGATGTCCCAATGGGCTATATCTCGCCCTAAGGGTAGATTCATTATGAGGATGATAAGCTAATAAAAACTTTCTGAAATATAAAGATCCCAACCCATCACCCCATTTTCATCTCCTGGAATCCTGGGCAGTCAACCTGCCTTTTGTGTCCCTCTGCCTTCTGATATTGTTCCAGTTATTTGTCATCATCAGATCGCTGGCTGGAACGAGGCACTAAAAGACATGTGCATTTTTATTATAGTATTATGGACTAGGATTTTTCTCTCTCTTTCATACATAAGAAAAATGCTCTTAGCTCCTGGAAATTTCATGCTCAGGTGACAGGGGGAAAAGGAACACAGCAGTAGTATAACCATCCCTCAGT
Source organism: Gekko gecko (assembly GCA_029375565.1). Lineage (NCBI taxonomy): Eukaryota > Metazoa > Chordata > Lepidosauria > Squamata > Gekkonidae > Gekko > Gekko gecko. Next base: position 76,808,354 of record JAPDNY010000003.1, on the reverse strand, counting down.
TCTGAGCCCCTGTGACCTGTTCTGAGACCACTGAGGAGGAAAAAAAATAATAAGAACCACTGAGTATTAATGCGATGCCATCCTGACTTGACCATCCACAAGCAACTTTTTGGTGAGCCACCCCTATCAAGTATTCAAAAAGTCCTAAGGGGTGTTAGCACTCCGCAGGAATGGCAGAATCCCTGTCACGCAGGTGTGCACCCCCTCTCACCGGCTTCCTGAACAATAAAACCTTTCTTTGGCAAAGGAGAACGACTAGCTGGAAGTAGGGAGAACTTGTTCAATGCAGAAAAGGCCTCTTTGTGGCCCATCACACGATTCATATTTCCCCCCTGCCCGTGATAATGAAATTGAGATTTCTTCATTTCTATTGGGAAAGGTAGGAAAGCCATCATTTCCATGGTCCTCAGCAGGCAATAGATATGGGATATGGGATGTAATTGCAAGGCAATAGATATGGGATATGGGATGTAATTGCAAGAAACCTTGAATGCAAACCTCCTCATGGCCTGTATTCTGCTTCCCCTCCACTGCCTTTCCCCAGAAAACGTTTTGCTGCTCTAGAAGGGAGTAGAATTCATTTATTTGTTTTTACCCCACCCTCCCCACTGAGGCAGGCTCAGAGTGGCTTACATAAGAAGACAATAGATAAAACAACAATATAAATATCAATATAAAATACATGATAGAGTATTAAAACTGTTAACATAACGATGGTGATGCGGCTGTGGTAGAGTGCGTATAGAGACATACATTCAGTGGTACATCCACTCTCGGCAGGCTGAGGCTGGCAATAAAATTGGCACAGGGCATAGATGATGAAAATGCAGCTCCTTACCTAAATGCCTGGTGGAAGAGCTCCGTTTTCACGGCCCTGAGGAACTGTGAAAGGTCACGCAGGGCCCTGATCTCATCCGGAAGCTCATTCCAGTAAGTTGGAGCTGCCACAGAAAACGCCCTGGTCCTGGTCGATACCAGCCTGGTGTCCTTAGGACCGGGGGGGGGAGGCAGATGATTTTGGAACCCTGACCATAGTGCTCTCTGTGGAACATGTGGGGAAAGGCGGTCCCTCAGGTAGGTAGGTTCCTGTCCATAAAGGGCTTTAAAGGTCAAGACCAGCACCTTGAAGCAAATCCGGTATGCTATTGACAGCCAGTGCAGTGCCTTCAGTGCAGGCTGGATGTGCTCCCACATAGGGAGACCCATCAACAGCCTGGCTGCTGCATTTTGCACCAGCTGCAGCTTCTGGAGTTGTGCCAAGGGCAGCCCCATGTAGAGAGCATTGCAGTGGTCCAGCCTTGAAGTGACCATTGCATGGATCACTGTTGCCAGATCATTGCATTCGAGGAAGGGAACCAACTGCCTAATCAGCCAGAGTTGGTAGAAGGCTGCCTTGGCAGTGGCTGCTACCTGGGCCTCCATTCATAAGGAGGCATCCAGGAGTACTCCCAAACTCCTGACCCTCAGCTCTGGCACCAACTGCGCCCCATCGAAGGCCGGAAGTGGGATCCCTACCCCCGATCCGCCCCGACTCAGGCACAGGACCTCCGTCTTCATTGGATTCAATTTCAATTGGCTCAGTCTAAGCCATCCAGCCACGTCCTGTAATGCCCGGTCCTGGTCTTCTGGGGTAGAGTTGGACTGACCACCCAACAACAGATATAGCTGAGTGTCATCCATATATTGGTGACACCCTAGCCCATACCTCCAGGCAATCTGGTCAAGGGGGCACATGTAGATGTTGAATAGCATTGGGGAAAGCACCACCCCTTGAGGCACTCCACAGATTAGTGAGTGCCTTCGGGACAGCTGCTCCCCAAAAGACACCCTTTGTCCCTGACCTTGGAGAAAGGAGACAAGCCATTGCAAGGCAAGCCCCTGAATCCCCATGTCAACGAGGCAGTGGGTCAGTAGCCGGTGGTCGACCATGTCAAACACCATCAACAGGTCCAAGAACAACAGCACCACCATCCCTCCCCAATCCGGATGCCTCCAGAGGTTATCTGTGTGGGTGACCAGTACTGTCTCTGTCCTATGACCAGGGTGGAAGCCAGACTGGAATGGATCTAGCATGGAAGTGTCATCCATAAAGCTCTGCAACTGTATCACCACTGCCCTCTCAATTAATTTGCCCACATAGGGCAAATTGGAAACCGGCCGATAGTTTGCCAATTTGACCAGATCCAGAGGTGGTTTTTTTTGTTTGTTTTTAGGAGAGGGCAGACCATCACGTCCTTGAGAACCCCCAGGAACAGCCCCTCAGAGAGGGGCTTATTAATAATATCCCTGAGGGCACCTCAAAACCCCTCATGGCCAGGCAGGGAGGGTGTCCTAAACCCTCCCTCTTTTCTTCCCTGCAGATGCAGTAGTCCAGTCTCAGGCAGACCACGAGGATCTGGTTTATATTCACTTTGAACCCCAGTTCCCTGCTTATGGGAAACACCTCCTCCCTCACTTCTAACTGTTGTCCAGAACCCACTACTACCAGCAGAAAACCCTATTTTCTCTCCGCCCTCCCCCCCCCGGCCATCTAGAAGTTCGTGGCTGCCCAGAAAATTGGGATGTGTTTTTGTGTAAATGCACACGCGCACACACACACACCCGCACACACAGAGGTCCTAGCCTGGAGTTTGGTTCTGAATTTGTGTGAGCTAAGCCAGCCACTGTGTAGGTGAAACTGTCACCCGGCCAATCAGTTAAGGCAAAGAGATCTTTAATAGCTCAGCATACAAATCTACTTGGGAGATGCTCAATGGGCAATTCCTACAGTCAGAGAGCTAAATAAAAGAATATAAAGATCTAATGCTAACATTCTAAGCTTAGAATTGCACTAACTGACTTCACCTTCCTCTCCCAAAGTAGCATCAGCCTTGGATCAAGGCTTGATGCTTGACTTTATGATCCCCCCCCTGTGACCAAGAGCCACAACGGGTTTCCTGTTTTTGATCTCTTCATTGCAGTTGAGGATTGTCTCCCTGGGAGCAATGAGAGAATTGGGGGGCTGGCTGAATCTTTCCCACTAAAACCAGTTTTCCCCAGTCTCCACAGTTTCAAATCAATGAATTCAAGGACTTTGGACCCGGATATGTAAAACCATCCATCTTGGCTCTGTGACATGGCCGCCAAATAGCTAGAACCCATTCTGGGGACTGTCTCTGGTTCTCACTCCATTTGTCAAATTAAGACTATTGTTTTCCCCTGCCTGCCGTATTTCATGCTTTTTACGGACCATTCATAAAATGAGCCGGTGGTTTATTCAGTGTCTTTCATCCCTTCCATAACAGAGGCAAGCCCTTCTGAAGTTGCCCGAGGATGAAAGAGTTAAAATGGGGTGAGGGAAATTCACCTTAAGCACTTCTCCAAGCTTCCTCAATTTGAATTTTGTCAGTATTGGTAATTCAAAGTGCTTCAGAGATATTTCTGTGCAAGCAGGGCTATTTTGGGGCAGGAACGCACAGGAATGGAGTTCCGGCTGGGTTCAGAGATGACCATGCCCACTACAGCCAAAACCTCTGTGGGCGGGCCGGGGCCCCCTGGAAGGATTGGGGAGGCATTTAAATGCCTCACTGTGCCTTCCCCGGCCTGTTTAAACTGCCTTCCCTTCCTTTCCCTTCAAGGGGGGCTTGCCCTGGCTCCCCAGAGCCATGGGGCACCTGGGCAAGCCAAGGGAAGGCATGGTGGTGTGGCCTAATATGCTAATGTGCTGCTCAGTCAGGGGTGTGGCCTATTATGCTAATGAGTTCCTGCTTGGCTTTTTCTACAAAAAAGCCCTGTGTGCAAGTCTTTACAATAGTCCTATAATGTAATATTGGCTGACGGGAGACTGAAGCTGGAAGACTGTGGCTTCCTAAGGCTATCTGATGAGCTCATGGCAGCAATGAGAACTGAACCAGGGACAATGGCTCAGTCTCTTGGCCATTGCATGATATTACTGTCCAGTAAGAGAAACTCACAACCTGAAATGAGGCAATAAAATTTAGAGTCACTGAATCTAATGATCAAACATAGTGTCCTCATAATAAAATAATTGCTTCAGAGCCAAAATTGAGCTGGAAGGGGGAATATTCATGAATATTTCATCAGTGACAAAAAAAAAACCCTTTACTTTTTTGAAAATCTGGAAATTCCATCAAAAGGGGCAAAATGGTTATTCAGGAAACACTGCCTTCATTCTGAAGAGAATGCCCTTTTGCCTCAATGGCATCAGAATATAACCAGATTCCACGGACTATGTAGCATTGTAATATCATTGCTAGGTAAAGGTAAGGTTTCCCTTGCTCGGAAGCTAGTCGAATCTGACTCTAGGGATGTGGTGCTCATCTCCGTTTCCAAACCGAAGAGCCAGCACTGTCTGAAGATGTTTCTGTGGTCATGTGGCCGGCATGACTAGACGCCAAGGTGAACGGAACACTGTTACCCGCTCACCAAAGTGGTACCTATTTATCTACTTGTAATTTCTTGCTTTTGAACTGCTAGGTTGGCAGGAGCTGGGGCCAGAGACGGGAGCTCACGCCATCATGCAGCACTCGGGTCTCGAACTGCTGAACTACCGACCTTCCAGTCTGCAGTTCAGCGTCTTAACCACTGAGCCACCGCAGCCTGTAATATCATTACTACATGATGCTTTATTAGCTAGCATTACCCATGTAAGTAGTCCTGGAAGTATTGTCCTCATTCTGAATTAGGTTTGCTTGCCCCCATGATAACAGCACACCCTCAAATCCAATTGGCTATGTGGCAACATGATATAAATCACCCTTTACGGCATCATCTCCGATTGGCTGGGATTTGTCCTCAGTCACTCATTTAAAATACAGAGAGAATAATTTGGACTCATAGTATAGGGTTGTTGCTAGAATATGAATGTGAAGCACTTTAAAACTTGAAGGGCTGCATAAATGCGAATGTTGATGATGCACTATTCATATTATTCCATTCAATTGCTATGTTTCCTCACACTTACCTTCATTTGCCAAAATATTTACATATCAATCTATATTTAAGGGGATTATCCACCAATCCTCCTCTACATCACATATAAATCAGAAACATTTGCGAAGCGTTCATCCCCATAGAAGCAGTTGTTCCATGCTTTCAAAAACAACTGCTGTTCAGTTGACGTTTGAGATTTCTTCATTGGTCTTCTGTTGCTGCCTTTCTTGCTAAGAGAAGATAACAAACAGTTCTTTTGACCACAACCAGTAAATGGAGAACATGCTTCATAGCCCTATCCATAGTGCTTGACGCAGGAAGCATGTGTTGCATTTTGGAGGTTTGTTTCATCAATAAGCTTTTGTGCAGTCCTTCCAAAGAAGGTGCCACTCAGAAAGACACATCAATTTATAAAGAAACACTGAGATATTGCTAGCAAACCCTAGACAAATCTCAGATAATTTGGTTTTTTTGTAAGCCTGTCATACAGTTAAGAGGAAAGGCTGCTTAAAAATGCTACGTCAGCCTGGGTGATCTGTGACCAGCCATAAACAATACAGCCAAATATGCACCTATCAGATGCTTTACTGGCCAGAAAACTGTCAACTCATGAATGACTTATCCTGGAACATGGAATTATAGTACTTGGGTGGGGACCTATAGTTGAGGAGACAAAGGGCAGAACATGGGAATGTCCAAGTTTGGGTGAGGGATGAAAGGGCAGAGCTAATGTCTCACGATGTGGAGCTGAATGACAAAGGGACAAAGCCCACACATCTAGGGGTATAATGAAGTGGGAAAAGGAAAGAGCCAAAACATGCACATCTACCACATGAACTAGCAAGTCCCCAACCACTGACCAAGAGAGAAATCTTTGAGTCATAGTAGATAACTCACTGAAAATGCTGAGACTGTGCAACTGCAATAAAAAGGTCAATGCTATGCTGTGGGTTATTAGGAATGAAAACAAATCAGCCAGTATCATAATGCCCCTGTATAAATCAATGGTGCAACTTCATTTGGAATACTGTGTGCAATTCTGGTCACCCCACCTCAAAAAGGATATTATAGCTTTGGGAAAAGCTGCAGAAGAGGGCAACTAGAATGATAAAAGGGTTGGAACACTTTCCCTACGAAGAAAGGTTAAAGCGCTTGGGGTTCTTTAGCTTGGAGAAACGATGGCTGAGGGGTGACATGATCAAGGTTTACAAGATTATGCATGGGATAGAGCAGGTAGAGAAAGAGGTACTTTTCTCCCTTTCTCACTATACAAGAACTCATGGGTATGCCATGAAATTGCTGAGCAGTCGGGTTTGAATGGATAAAAGGAAGTACTTCTTCACCCAAAGAGTGATTAACACATGGAATTCACTTCCACAGGAGGTGGTGGCAGCTACAAGCATGGGCAGCTTCAAGAGGGAATTAGATAAACATATGGAGCAGATGTCCACCAGTGGCTATTAGCCACAAGGTACAGATAGGAATTCTCAGTCTGGGGCAAGTGATGCACTGTATTCTTGGTGCTGGGGTGTGCAACAGTGGGAGGGCATCTAGCATCCTCGCCCCACTGGTAGACTTCCTGATGGCACCTGGTATTTTTGGCCACTGTGTGACAGAGTGTTGGACTGGATGGGCCACTGGCCTGATCCAACATTGCCTTCTCTTGTGTCCTTATGTTAACAATAATCTGTACAAGATACCAGGCCAACACAGATCCATTTAACAAAATCTAGATTCCAACTGCAAGAAAGAAAGTCCTGAAAGTACATAACACAGCAGGCAAGTACAGTTACCTTTTATCAACTTGGTCATATGTAGAAACGCTGAACCAGTACCTGGAGGCAGTTTTAGAGTGGATGTGATCTATTGAACTGAAGCTTAATCCCAGCAAGATGGAAGTGCTACTGATGGATGAAAGATCTGACCCATAATTTAAAGTGTCACCTGTTCTGAATGGGGTCATGCTCTTCTTGAAGGAACAGGTCCATATGCCTGAGTCCAGAGCATCCCTAGTCTGGGGATAGACCCAGGCCTACGGCTGTATAAGTAAGTGACAGCTTGAGCTTTCTGTATCTGACTACTGGACACCATTCAATCATTTGCTGGCATTTCAATTTTTTTTTCATTAGCATTATCAATTCACAGCATCCCTTACCCTGTTTGACGGCCACTGGTTAATCAGCTGCAGCCTTTCTTGGGCAGAAATCATAAAGTTAAACATGTCTAGGGGTGCTGTAAATTCTCCACAAATGTATTCAACAGTTGAACTTACAATGTTCAAATATCAATCAGACATGAACAGGTCAGTTACACAGCAGGGATGGGAGGTAGCAGAACTCTATCTGGTTGTGGGAGAACATGTGTGTATGAAAAGCCAATTGCATCATACTGCATGTTAAGGAAGGAATACAATGAAGCCATCTGCCAACCAAACACAAACAGGTCAGTGAGCATTCAAACTGATAATTGAAAATCTGCTTCTTGTTTGCAATTGGTGAGCAGAATATGAACCTCACTCCTGGGTGTTCAAGCATGTTTTGAAATAATTGTGTTTGATAGGTCATTTTAGAGTGTCTCTAGCATATAGGGATGAGTATGGACCTAATTTTGCCATGGAAGAGGGCTGGTTTGTGATCCATTCACCCAGTCCATGTATTTGCATTTTTGACAGGCCACCCACAGACAGCAGTTGTTTTTAGTTGGTTCATTTGGTCCGTTTGAGCAGTCTATGGGCCAGACATCCTGATACCAAGAAATTAATTGTCAAGGTGACCAGGGGGGATGTTCTTCTACTGCCCTTCTGCAGCCTTGGAAACACCAATACTGGTTCTCCAAAGCTTGAAAGACAGCTCTGGCTGCCAATAAGACAGCTCCCATTCTGGTCTATGGGAGCAGACTGTATATATAACCTCAGGATGACCCAGCTGGTTTCCTTTTGCAGCAGGGAGTGTTAGGAGTAGGATCGAGAGGGAGAGAGATGAAGAAAATAATTAGAAGCAGAGAGGGTGAAGTTGTGGGATTGGGGAGAACTCTCTGTGGGCTCAGGGCTCTGAGCCACACTACTTATCCTTCTGCCCGTGTCAGGGCAGCAGGGCAAAGCAACTTAAGGCTCCTCGGGAACTGGGTGCATTTTTTTTGGCACCTGTCCCCAGCTGGGGTGGTGTTGCATGTGGACACAGGGCTGTGGGCCTCCACCACCTGTCCTCCTGCCCGTGTCAGGGCAGCAGGGCAAAACAACTGGGGCTCCTCAAGAAGTGTCCCCAATAACTGGATGGGGTTTCTGGCACCTCTCCCCAGCTGGGCAGTGTTTTTGGGCTCACAGCAACCACCTGTCCTCTGTACATGTCAGGACAGCAGGGCAAAGCTCCTTGGGCTCCTTGGCTGAGGACCCATACATTCCTGCTCAACTGTGAACACAGTTGTTGCATACAGTACACATCTCGGTGCAGTGATGAGGGTGTAGATGGGGGCCAAGGATGCTCAACCTCATCCTGGGGTGAAGAAGCCCACTCCCTCTGTCCCCGTGGAAGAAGCCCATCCTGCCAGGCCACTGGGGCCCAGTTGTTCTGAGGGGTCAAGAGGGGTATCAGAGTGGGAACAGCCTCTTTCCCCCGATGTGCTTGTGGGAGTGGAGCTGGAGACGGAGGAGCTCTTAGTGATGCCAAAATAAGATCAAATCCTGAAACTGAGGAGGAGGAGGAGGAATCTCAGGGTGGTGGTGGTGGTGGTGGGGAAACATCCATCTCCTCCACATCCCAAGGTGCTCCTGCTTCCAGTCAACCCCCCCCCCCAAGTCCTCCCAAGAACTCAGTGGCTAAGTCTCCCACCTGCTCCACTGTTGGGTGCCTGTTTCAAGAGGGAACTCTGACAGCATTTCCAAACCCTCCAGAGTGACCCCTGTGTGGCAAAGTGCCACCACACCAAACTGCAACCTCTGTACCCATCTGTGAAGGTCAGATTTCCATTGCTGGAGTTCCCCACTGTGCATAGTCATGCTGCTGTTTATGTGGGGGGTCGCCGATTCGGGCCATTCTATACACCTCCTCTTTACAGAGAAGATACAACCAGGTAGCCAGACCAGCCTGCAACCTCACTGTCAAAGCCCTGGGCCTCAGGACAAGAGCTGCCCCTTGCTCCAGTGTGGAGGCCAGTGCCCTGTCCAGCCCACAGAACAGTGGGATGGCTTGTCTCAGGCTGGCCATATGGGAGCAGAGGACATTGATGGTCAGTGGTGAACTGAGAGGTCTGTGGCATGGGGGAGGCAAGGCATGGCCTGTCTGAGGACTCGGCAGAGGTTATGGTCAGGGAGTACCAAGCCCTCTGATGTCCCCGAGTCCAATCCTCTGGAGTACTGGGCTTGCAAGGCTGTCATCTGGTCTGACTTGTCCAGTGTGGCCATTAACCTTCGACCAGTGTCCAAAGTGGGAGAGAGATAAGAAATAATTAGAAGCAGGTCTTCTCCTACCTTCTCCTAACCTCCCCAGCCCCCACCACTCATGCCTGGTCCTGGCCCTGGTTGATGAGTTGGCCTTCCTTAAAGTAAACCTCCCCTTGCTGGGCTTCCCCTCTCTGGACCTTGGGGAATGAAAGAACCAGGAGGACTCTTGTATCCCCATTGCCCATCCCCACCCCTCTAGTAGTCATCTGGCATGTGGCCATGGGTTGTACTCTTGGCACTTGGGTGGTAGGAAGGGCCAACTCTGCCATGGGAGGTGGCTGGCTGGATCCCCAGCCACAACCCAATTGGCATCTACTCAATGATGAGTGAGTCCACCTCAATCTCCTGGGCCCAGTCCTGGTTAATGAATTGGCCTGCTGGGCTACCCCTCTCCAGACCTAGGGGAGGGATGAAGACCCAGAGGACCCATGTTTCACCATCTTCTCCCATTCCCCCACAGAAGGAAGCACACACCCCAACCTGTGATATTTTACCTGCCTGCCTCCTCCACCACCTGTCCCCCTGCCACAGCCAAACAGGGGGACTTAGTCTTCTGCCCTCATCATCATCCATGTGTTGGTCTCCTCGCCCAAGGTGAGAAAGCAGGAGAACACACACCCTGACCAGGGATATTTTAACTCCCCCTCCTCACAATGGACCACCATCCATGCTCCTCATATCATCCAAGTGTTGGTCTCCTAGCTTGAGGATCCATACCCCCTGACTAGGCTGACTGTTGGTCTCAGGGTTTTGGACCACCACCTGTCTATCAGGACAACTCATCATCCAGATGTCCGTCTCCTTGCCCAAGGAACTGCACCCTCCCGACCGGGGATATTTTAACTCCCCCTCCTCACAATGGACTACCATCCACTCTTATATCATCCAGGTGTCGGTTTCCTTGCCCAAGGAACTGAAACCCCCCAACCAGGGATATTTCAATTCCTTCTCCTCACAAGTTGTGTAGTGGTCTTGGCCACCTGGGATGAGGCCAAAGACATGTTCCCACCTCCACCCTCTATCAGTTCTCACAGCCCAGCATCACAACACAGCAGTTAAGCCTCCAGCCTCCTGTGACAGCTAAGCAGGGGGACTCAGTCTCCTGCTCTCCTCAACATCTAGGTGTTGGTCTCCTTGACTGAGGAACCAAACCCTCAAACATGGGTTATTTTATATGCCTCCTCCTCATGAGCTGTCTAGTTGAATTGGCCACCCCCTGGGACGAGACCTGCCAGGTCCCCCCAAGAACATTTCTGTTCCCCCCCAAGCACCTGTTCTTCCAGCCTCCCACCCACCCTCGGAAAAAAAACAGTGCTTGTCTGTCCTCCTCAACCTGACTCCCTCATTGAGGACCTTGTTGCTATAGATAAGCATTCCATCTTGAGTGGGAGTCTTTCTTGACTTGGGAGTCTTTCTGCTCAAGGGCTGCCCCATCTCACTCACCCACTTGGGGGAGATGGATTGGTGTGGCTGCCCACTGTAACCTGCCTGACCTTCCCAGGCTTTCTTCGCTTCAGATCATATGTGTCCTCCCAAAAAACATTTCTGTCCTCTCAAAGAATATTTTCCTCTCTCTTTCCAAAGAACATTTCCATCGCCCCAAGAACTTGTTCCCCCATCTCTGTTGGGGAGATGGATTCTGGCTGTGTCCAGGCTGCTGTCACTCAGGTTATGTTTCCAAGTTGACTGCCATCTTCCCCAACACTTGCTGGCCACTCACCCCACCCCATTGACAAGCCACTCTACCTCCAAGGCTTTCCTTGCTTCCAGCATCCTCCTTTCCATCCCACTGGGGAGATGGATTCCATGTTGTGGCCAATCTGTTCTCACTTGAGAAGGCCTTCCCCTCACCCACCTCGTTAGGGCAGCTCTCACTCAGAGTATGGGTTCTAAGCCAGTGTGGCTGAAACCGCCATATTGGGAATTTACCCCCCCCCCAGGAATGGCACGGCCAAGGCTTCCGGTCTGGGATTCATGGCGTCCTGACGTGTTCTGGCTTTGCTCTTTGAGCTCCCAGAGCATACGGAGGGTCTTGGACGACAGGGAGGGCTTCTCATAACCCTCCGCAGATCCCCCCAGGCAGGGGGTGACTGGCAGCGAGCTTTTGGCCCGAGAGGGAGTTGAGATCGGCTGATAGCGGGGCTTTAAAGAGCATCGCGACCAGCCTTGATCCCCTCCCCCAGAGAAGGCACTTCGGAAATTCTCTACAAGACCCCACCGAGTTGAATTCTCAACATAAGAACGCATGACCCAGACCTCCAAGACATTCTATGCAAGCTGATATTAAGGAAACACTGCTATAACAAGACACGGACTTTGAAGGTAACTTTTTTAAAATTGCTCACCGGAGACGCGTTTTGGCCGAAAGTAAACAACATCCGATGAAGCGCATGATCGTGCTGTATCTGTCGTACTAACATCAAACTTGAAAAAGTGCAGTTAAACAGCTTAAAAAGGCCAAAAAGCCGGTTTGTTGATCATTCCTGCGGTTGGATTATTGACTTTGAAATAGAAACTAACAACAATCTCCGCGAGAAAGTGAAGAGAGTGGCATCTAATGTTGCTGAGGTTACTTTAGAAACAGAAAAAGTCAATGTGATGGTCCAATATAATGCAATGCTTAACCACATGAGATTCAGGGGGATCCCTGAAGACAAGAGTGAGAACATCCATTCTGTTATGGTGGATGCTGTTGCAGATTTTTTAAAAATGGAAGAGGAGAAGGTGGCGGCTCAGATTGATGTGGTGTACAGAGTCAATTCTGCGATTGCGCAAAGGAAAAAATTACCCAGAGATGTAATTGTCCAGTTTATATCTAAAAAACTGAAGGAGGATCTATTTAAGCAACAATTTCAGGAAGATTTCATAATTGACAACAAGAAAATTATGGTTTTAAAGGAACTACCCAGAACAATGCTCCAGGATAGACGACTCTTCAAAGATCTGACTGACAAATTGAAAACAGAGGGTATAAGATACAGATGGGAAATTCCTAAAGGTGTCAGTTTTACATTTAAACAGAAGAAAGTCACCATCAAGTCTGTAGAGCAAATGACCAGATTCATCGATGATAACTTTAAAGACTCTGATAAATAAGCAGAAAATCAACATGGAGAGTCAAATCATATCATGGAATGTTAATGGACTTAATTCACCCCAAAAAAGAAAAAATGTTAGACTTTGGTTGGAAAAACAAAAATGTGATATTGTTTGTCTGCATGAAACACATATTAAAAAATCTGATGCCAAATTTTTGATTCATAAAAGATTAGGAAAGGAATTTTACTCCCTCTCCTCCCAAAAGAAAAAAGGAGTTGCTATATATATTAAAAAGGAACTGGAACCAAAAGAAGTGTTTAAAGATAATGAAGGGAGGCTTCTGGCGGTTGAAGCCGTATTGCAAAATAAAAAGACTTTAATTGTTAATCTTTACGCCCCAAATGGTGCGAAGGAAATTTTTTTCAAGATTTGTGGGAACAGCTACGACAGTTAACCTATGAGCAAATGATTTTGATGGGGGACTTTAATGGTACTGTTGATAATGTTGTTGACAGAAAATCCAAAAAAGGAATTGAAACCATGGGCAAACTTCCAAAAGTCTTTTTTCAATTGACTAAACATGAACATTTGGTAGATGTTTGGAGAGTTAAAAATTCCAGGGACAGAGAGTATTCCTTTTATTCATCAAGACACAAATCCTTTCAAGAATAGACATGATGTGGATGACAGAGAATTTGATCTTGCGGACACGCAAAATTGAGATGCTACCTAGAATTCTTTCTGACCATAGTCCGGTGAAATGGTCTGCCTATGTTAAGAGAAAGAAATTCCGATGGAGACTTAATGAAGATTTGCTGGACAAACAAAATATTGTGGATAGAATAAGGACAGAAACCCAAACATATTTTCAACTGAATCTAAATAAGGGTGTACAGACGCAAACGGTATGGGAAGCTTACAAGGCTGTGATGCGAGGACATCTGATTGCAATTAATAATAATGAAAAGAAACAACAACTCAAAATAGATAAAGAAATCATGGAGAACATTCGGAAAAAAGAAATGGAACTTAAGAAAAGGCCTGGCAAAAAGAAGATTTTGAGAGAACTTAGGATTTTAAGGGAGCAATATGAGGCGAGGCTGAACAAAGAAGTATATTGGAATTTGAAAAAATTGCAACAGAAATCCTTTGAAGGTGCAAATAAACCTGGCAAATACTTGGCATGGCAATTGAAGAAAAGAAGAGAGAATAAAACAATTACTAATTTGAAAGATGGAAATAAAGAGATTTCAGACCCAGGAGGGATCAGGAGGGAATTTTACAAGTACTATGCGACTCTTTTTCAAGCAAAACAAGTGGATCTGCAAAAGATGCAAGATTATCTATCCAAGGTTAATTTGATACAACCAAGCCTGGAAATGAAAGCATTTTTAAATGCTGTAATAGCTAAAGAAGAAATTAGTAAAGCAATAGGAGAAGCAAAGATTTCTAAAGTTCCAGGCCCGGATGGCTTCTCAGCCAAATTTTATAGAAAACTTCATGTAGACCTGGTTCCGGTGTTGGAGATACTTTTAAATGAAATTAGAAGGACAGGAAGGATACCAGATTCCTGGAACGAAGCTGCAATCACCTTAATCCCTAAAGAGACTCAAGATTTAACAAATGTAAAGAATTATCAGCCTATCTCATTACTGAACAATGATTATAAGATATTTGCAAAAATATTAGCAGAACGCCTTAAAAAGTTTTTGATGGACACTATTGTTGAAGATCAAGCTGGATTTTTACCAAATAGACAAATTGAAGACAATTTGAGGGTTGTGTTAGACGCAATTGAGTATTATGATATGCACCCCGAAAAAGAAGTTGGTTTTTTATTTTTGGACGCTGAAAAAGCTTTTGACAATCTGAACTGGGAATTTATGTTTAAGGTGTTTGAGAAATCCTTGATGGGCGCAGAATTTATAAGAATGATTCAATCAATTTATAAAGAACAAAAAGCTATGGTGATTGTGAATGCAGAACCAACAGAAGTGTTCCGGGTAAGAAAAGGTACTAGGCAGGGTTGTCCCCTGTCACCATTGTTATTTATCTGGATTTTGGAGATTTTGCTACAAACGGTTAGAGATGATGAAAATATAAAAGGATTAAATATTGGAGGCTTTTCATTTAAACTAAGAGCATTCACGGATGATATTATGTTTATTGTTGAAGATCCTGTAAATAATATGCCCAAGATATTTGAAAAAGTGAAAGAGTTTGGTGATCTCGCAGGGTTTTATGTTAATAAGAATAAATCTAAAATATTGTGTAAAAATATGATTGGTATAAAGCAACAAATGTTACAAAATGTGACAGAATGTGAAGTGGTTAAAAAGACTAAGTATTTGGGAGTTGAAATTACAATGAAAAATATAGATTTGTTTAAGAATAATTATGAAAAACTGTGGGGTTCGATAAAGAGTGATTTAGAAAAATGGAAAAAATTAAGACTATCTCTTCTTGGAAAAATTGCCATTGTCAAAATGAATGTACTTCCCAGGTTAATGTTTTTGTTTCAGACAATTCCTATTGTGAAAGATGGGAAAGTGTTGGTAAAATGGCAAAGAGAAATCTTCAAGTTTATCTGGGCAGGAAAGAAGCCAAGAATTAAAATGAAGATAATGTATGACATTAAAGATAGAGGTGGCTTCCAAGTCCCGAATTTGCGTTTGTATCATGAAGCTGTATGTATGTCTTGGTTATCTGAGTGGGTTAATTTGGAAAACAGAAAACTATTAGCCCTTGAGGGGCACGATTGCAGATTTGGCTGGCATGCCTATCTTTGGTATGGGAAACATAAAGTTGATTCTATGTTTAAGCATCATTATGTAAGGAGGACATTGTTTGATACATGGACCAGGTACAAGGATAAAATCTCGGATGAGAGGCCTCTGTGGATTGTTCCAGCAGCAGTTATTCATCGGTTTTCAGATTATAAAGGTAATGATTGGTTGAAATATCATGAATTGTTGCAAAAAGAAGGGAAAAAATATGTTTTAAAGCCAAATAATGAACTAGAATTTGAGTATGGTTGGTTACAATATTGTCAAATAAGGGACATTTATAATAAAGATTGTAAAGAGTTTGGTTTTAGAGCTGTAAATGATGACTTTGAAAATATATGGTTGAAAGGAGAGCGGAAAATGATATCAAAGATGTATAAAACCTTGTTGACTGTATATATTTTGGATGAAACTGTTAAAGAACAAATGATAAAATGGGCCATAAATATGAACAAAGAAATTTCTATGGAATCATGGGAATTTTTGTGGAAAAGATCTTTTAAAATGTCTACCTGTATTAATGTAAAAGAAAATTGTTATAAGATGATGTATAGATGGTACATGACACCAAAAAAGATTGCTAATATTAGTATGGATAAGAACTTGAGTAACAAATGTTGGAAATGTAAGAAAATAGAGGGTTCTTTTTACCATATGTGGTGGTCGTGTGATAAAGTGAAAGCATACTGGTCTAATATACACTGTGTGATGCAGAAGATATTAAAAATCCCAATTGAGAGAAAGCCAGAACTTCTTCTCCTTGGTTTGACAATGGAAAAAATTCCACAAGAAAAAAGAACATTGTTATGGTACATGATTACGTCGGCAAGAATGGCCTTTGCTCAGCAATGGAAAATGGAGAAGGTGCCAGATATACATGACTGGTTGAGAAAATTGTTATTTTTAGCGGAAATGGACAAAATGACAAAAAAATTAAATGGACAAATGGCAGAACAGTACTTAAAAGACTGGGAAGGACTGAAACTGTATCTTGAAACTGAATATAGAATGAAGGGGAAAATATATAATTTGGATTCATATGGATATTGAACGAGAAATGAAATGAATTTTGAACTGTATGTACTGTTATTTGAAAATATGTTGAAATTGTAGAAGTTATATATAATCGAAATGTGTTACCTGGTTTGTCGATGCATTTAAGTCTAAGCTTGATTACCTTATAATTACTTTTGTTTGTTATTAGCAGTGTTGGAAGCCTATTGGGGGAGGGGGGTTGGGATGGGGATTTTCTTTTTCAAAATTGTATTGGTAACGTAATTGGATTTGTTGAGTGTATCCCAATAAAATTTTGTTTACAAAAGGAATGGCACGGCCAACCCGCACATCAGCACCTGGTTGCCGTAGCCAAGGATGGGTTCCACTTTCCCCAGTGGTCCCACTACAGGAAAGCCCCTCCCCAAGGTCTGCCCGGTAGACTCAGTCATAACCAATGGGAAGGTCATATTGGGTTGTGCAACACAATCATTGTTGGAGGCCTGCCATAGCCTGGGTGCCTGCCACCCCATCTTGGAAAGGTGCGACCACACACCCCATATTGAGAATTTTAAGTAAACACCCCACCCCTCTCAAGAGCCATCTGGTTGGACCACCCACCTGCCCAACTACAACTAAACTTTGGATCTGAGCAGGTGCAACCCCCACCCATATTAGGAAATGTTAAAAAAAAACCCCATGCAGTGTCTTATTTTCTTGTCTCCCTCATACCCTAAGCTGAAACGTCTCCCTCAAACCCCAAGCAGCCTGTCCACTTTATACCCCAAGCAGTCTGTCCACCCAAAAACCCCAAGGGGCCTGAAACATCAGCCTGGAACCCCAAGCAGCCTGTCTTCCACCTACCCCAAGGACTGCAAAACATCTCCCTCCTAGCTACCCCAAACAAGCTCTGCTGACACTCTCTTACCCACCCTTCTTGGGAGATAGATTCTGGTTGTAGCTGTCCTCCTCACTCAAACCCCAAGACACAGACATCATTATTTCCCTCATACCCCAAGCATCCCATCTACCTCCTACCCCAAAGAAACCCCAATGCCACTCACTCTTCTACCCTGTTGGGGCGTGATGGCCTGTTCTTTGGATGACCAAATGCCTCATTATCCAGAACAAGAATTCCCTTAGAAGTACAAATTTCTCCCCACATCTTATGGTAATTAGAAAAGCAGTTTTCTAAATAGTGTGGCATCCAATTATTTTTAGAGGCACTAGTTATATTTTAATTGCCTATGAAACTGGATCTTTTAATCTTCTGTCTGAAATTGGGCTGGCAGCCCTTGACTGAGGGGTACAGTCCCTGAAAACACCATACAAATTGTACAGAAAACAAAGATATTATAGCCAGAAATGTTGCCCATTGAAACCAATGGAATAAAAAAAAATGAATGACTTAAAAAAAAAGAACCTGTGATAACCTATATAACAAAACAATGAAGATTTTGAAGAAAAACCAAAATAAATTGCACAGCCTTGTTTATAATTAGATTTTTGTTTCTACAATAGTCCTGACTAAAATCTTCAGTTATCTATTCCTGAATCTTAATTATCTCGCTCTCTAATTTATACAGTTTCCCAATGTATTCTGTCTGAGTACACCATCACATAAATTATGTTCTTTGTTTCCCAATAATTCACATACAAGGACTGTTGTCTTTATAATGCAATGCATGACTTTCTTCTGAATGCTCCTACTCCTACAATACATTTGTATAAAAGTGTCAAGTTACTTGCTAGGGAGAAAAAAAGAAAGAAAAATTAGAATGTTCAATATTTGTGGAAGGACAGTTTCACACAATAAAGCCCTTAAAACATTATTGTAAGTAGGGTTGCCAACGACATGTTGGAAAATTGCTGGATATTTTGAAGGTGGAGTCTGAGTGCATTCCCCAGATCAGCCATTTTCTTCAGGGAAACTGATTTCTGTCTTCTGAAGATCAGTTGTGTCCATTCCCCACCCAGACAGTGGCAACCCTAATTGTAAGTTCATTATATCTTAAGGCAATCATATGCACATTGCTTTTCAACTCTATGAATAAATGAATTTTCAAGGCTTGCCTATCTATAGAAGAGGCAGAACTAAAATGAAACATAATGTTACTAGGAATAGGGCCCACTGTGGAAATAAATACAACAAGCTCTAGAAAGAGACTCTGAGCGGGTGCCCTGGCCTTGGGCACTCAGTGTCAATTTGCTGTGGTGACCTCAGCAAGGTATAATGATACAGAGCTTACCTTTTTCTCCAGGGGAACTGATCTCTGTCATCTGAAGAGCAGTTGTAATTCTGAGTGATATCCAGCCCTCCCCTGGAGATTGGCAACAATGGTTCCCCAAGAGGAAATAGCTGGTTTAGATGGTGGAGTCTATGGCATTGAGGACCCACCCCCTCAAACCTCACCCTCTCCAGGTTCCACCCCTCAAATCTCCAGGAATTTACCAACCTGGAGGTGGCAAACCTATCTCCTTCCCAGCCAACCATTGGCGTACCTTTATCCACCCCTCTGGATTCAGCATTCCATCTCTCCCACCACCTGGAGCCTCTACCTAGGAAAAGTACAGTCTTTCTCCACAGTGGGGACCAAAGCAGCTCACATCATTCTCCTCTCCCCCTTTTGATCTACACAACAACCCTGTGAAGTAGGTTAGGCCAAAAGTCTGTGAGTGGTCTGAAATCACCCAATCTGGCTCCACAGGAAGAACCTGGGTCTGGCACTCTGAAGCACTAACTGCTACATCACATTGGCTGTCATGGGGGGAGGTACCTCAGCAGGGTATAATGATACAGAGCTTACCGTTTTCTCCAGGAGAACTGATCTCTGTCATCTAAAGAGCAGTTAATCTCCAGGCTCCACCCCTCAAATCTCCAAGAATTTCCCAACCTAGAGTTGGCAACCCTACCTCCTTCCCTTCGAAACACCAACTTACTTTTATCTGCCCTTCTGACTTCAGTTTTCCATCTCCCCCCACTACCTAGGAAAAGTACATATTTCTCCGCAGTGGAGACACAAACAGGAGGGAAGATATAATGACACAGTTGAATAGAATGCCATAGAGTCCATCCTCCAAAGCAGCTGTTTTCTCCAGGGAGACTGAGCCCTGTCATCTGGGGATCCTTTGTAATTCTGAATGATCTCCAGCCCTCACCTGGAGAATAACATCAGTGGTTCCCCAGGAAGAAATGGCTGGTGTGGAGGGTAGAATCTATGGCACTGTACCTCTTTGAGGTCCAACCTCTCCTCAAACCCCACCCTCTCCAGACTCTACCCCTCAAATCTCCAGGAATTTCTCAACCTGGAGTGGCAACCCTTTCCTTCCCAGCCAACCATCAACCTACCTTCATCTGCCCCTCTGACTTTAGCTTTCCATCCCCCCCCCAGCCGCTACCTAGCAGAACTACAGTCTTTCTCTGCAGTCATGACCCAAGCAGGAGGGAAGCAATCTTAGCAGGGTATAATGATACAGAGTCCACACTGCAAAATAGCCATTTTCTCCAGGGAAACTGAGCTCTGCCATCTAGAGAGCAGTTGTAATTCTGAATGATCTCCAGCCCTCACCTGGAGAATGACAGCAATGGTTCCTCAGGAGAAAATAACTGCTTTGGAGGATGGACTCTATGGTATTCTATTCAACTGAGGCCTCTCCTCTCTCCAAACCCTGGCTTCTGTAGACTCCACCAGAAAATCTCCAGGAATTTCCCAACCTGGAGCTGGCAATGCTAGTCAGGACTGGCCCCACAAAGGCCTATAAAAGGCCTCCTGGCTTTGTCTTTTTACTGACAAAACCAAGTTTGGTCGCCTAGCAACAGCCACTGAGGGGAATAGTAAGACCCACAGGAACCAAGCAGGAGAAGTTTCTTTGTCAAAGAGAGACAGCTGTTTTGGCAGTTTATTCTGACAGGGAACAGTGGCTGAGGTGGCAGTGGGCAGAGAAGAGGAGCGGACCCAGCACCTAGCCAATGGCACGTGAGTACTCCTGAGTGGTGGTTGATGGGCCAATGGCTGATGGAGCGCACAGCCAATGGGAGAGCTGGAAAGTGCCAATGCATTTGGTCAATTATATATATCAGATGCTTGTCCAAAGAACAAAAATAAAACATAATGTTGTATTTGCCCATGATGACAGTTCACTTTAGGCCTGTTTGCACCATTTTGTTTTTTAGGTGTGTAGGACTGACCTCTGCTTCTTCTTCACTGTGAAGCAGATTTTTCCTGCCAAAATTCTTAGTTCCCTTCAGGTATTGGGCTAGTAGTGTGATAATATTTGCAGATTTATGAATCGGAATGCCCCACCCTTTGAGAGAATCGATGGTTTTTGCCCAGCCCCGAAATTTGTCAGGAGAAAACAGGACCCCTCTTTATAGGTCATTTGAAATGACACTGGAGACTGTGTAGCACTGAACAATAATAAAGATTTTTTTTTAATAGGCATGGATGGTATGGGTAGTCAGGAACTGGAAAGGCTGAGGTAAATGTTGTTGGCAAAGCAGTACATTTTTCAGTTGACAGACAAGATGGTGTAGTAACAGCTTGTTTTTACAAATTCTTGGTTCTTATCAGTGAGAGATGGTTGACTGAGTCTTGTAGTTTCAGTTACAATGTCTCTGCATATAGTTTCCTAATAACTGTTCAGGTTTTCTGGAAAGGTCACTCTTTTAGTGTATCAAATTCTTTCCCCTTTTCTGAAATCACAATGTGTTTTCTTTCCCCTGAGTAGTCTATAACAGTTTCCTTTCACTACAGACCAGGGACTGCCTCAGTGTGTAACTGTATAACTGGACAGGACTTACATTTCTTCCCTGAAAATATTATCCTTTTTCTTTTGGCCTGATTGGGAGCTTCAGCCTGCTACCCAGTCACTCTTTGCCAATATCTCAAACCCCAGTTCTTGGAATTTGTGTGAAAACGTTCTTCAGCATAAGCTGACAAAAGGCTCTGAATTCTTAGATGGAATTCTTTCTCAGATTACATTGAACACAGTTAAGACCAGGAGTCTCTCCCTTTATTCAAATGGTGACCCTGTCTAACAGACTTTTAGCCAGAATCTTCAGATACCCACTCCTGTAGCTGAACTTTTACTTTACTAAACAGTAGCTCCTGCTGAACTCAAAACAATCTCCCTCTCCCCTCAGCACACAGCTGATCTTATACTTCCCTCAGCTGGTGCTGGCCAATCAGAGAAAAAGCAGCTGTCAAAATCGGGCTCTGTTGAATGTCATAGTGACACAGGTTTTCCTTTGTAGTTTCCCTCCACTTCAAAGTCATCCCGACCATTTGGTTTCATTCCTTCCCAGCCCTCTCTGCCATAAAACTCTGGGGATGAGAGGAGTAGGTGTGAATGCTAAATATGTGTGTGTGTAAAGGGGTAGGTTAGCAACAACTTTCCCATGAGAATGAACCCCAAGATGTATAGCTGACAGAAGCCTTTCATCTTTGAAGAAACATCAGTTGTTGAAATATAAACTTTTATAGCGCAAAGCAGTATGAAGGGGTGGGAGTGAAAGAGGAGAAGTGAGTGAATGCCGCTGCAGGACCATTGCATTGTGGGATACTGACCTATTGCCAATATAATACCTAACCTTTGATCTGTCCTTTAGTCTGAACAAGAGATCTCTCTTGTGCACATCCAAATCTCTGTTTCTAATAAAGCTTTTATAAAAGACTATTGGACTGAGAGTGGATTAACTCAAGGGTCTGACAGCAGCCTGTCATTCAAGCTCAACATTCTAGAGCAGAATTAACTATCCACTTCCCTTCTCTGATTCTGCTGCATTAGGAACGCAGCATTTTAAATGTGGTCCATCACAGAGTCCAACAGATATGATTTTCTACTGAGTGTACATTTGGTGACAGACCTACTGCTTATAAGAATAATGTGTGAAATAGCCTAGACATCAAAAAGATGGTATCCCCATCAAATTGACAACATACCCAAAAATTTGATAAAAGGTAACATTTATATCATAAATATCAAATACTTACTGTAGGAACATCCAAAAACTTCAACCCGTAGGCCTATCTTTCCACGGAAATTCCACTTCAGAGGAACAAAGCGCACAAAACGAGACTTCACTGAGTGCAGAAATTTGTGCTGTATTACATTGTCAGCATTGATGTTTCCTGGAAAGATCTGAAAAGACGAAGAAACCTTGATAAAGTTTAAATAAACTTAATTTATGTAGCAAATAGCGATAGATTAAGTATTATTTTACGTCACTGAGGAAACAATCAACTCCCGTGTTGCCCATCTAACATACCTAACAGTATGGCTCCCTTATGTGTGGATTATGCACTTTGCAAAATCAGGCCACCCACAGAGAAGAAGAGGACTGTACAGTAGGGATGTGCATTCAGTGCAACCAAGCCAAATAATAACCTGAATACTGCGTATACAGAAATCTAATCTGATTTGACATGGCAACTATGGCATCTCTGAATAGCAGCGGGAAGGGGGTTTAAACTTTAAATGTTCACTTACCTCCTTCTGCCTTTTCCTTTCCCTGCCAATTCAGGGCTTTTCCCACCTCTTCCCTGGCTTTCTTGGTCTAAGGGGGGGGGGGGAGAGGGTAGCTTACAGCCAATCACTGCCATGCATTTGCAAATTGCAAATGCAGCATGGTGAAGCTCTTGGAAATGCTGGTGTTGCTTGATGCTGGTCTAACCAGCATAGCATCACCTACCTTGCTTGGGAGGGAGGAGAGAGAACTTGCAATGCTGCCAATTGAATTGCAAGTTGCAATGCTTTGTCCAATCACAAGACAGTGGGCTTTAAAAACAAAAACAAAAAAAACTGTTCTGTGCATGGGCAGAGAGCATTTAAGCAGGAGTCCTGCCTAGACTCTGCTGCTATCTGGATCCTTGCTTTGCCATTTTCCCCTGGTCTGTATCCTGTATATATAATTCCCTTACATATTGGCCATTTCCAGCTCTCCTATTGGCTGTGCAGTGTGCTCCATTGGCCCACCAACTGCCACTCAAGAGTACTCCCTGCCATTGGCTGGGTGTTGGGTCTGTTCCTCTCCCCCGCCCACTGCCAGACTGGACACTCTTCCCTCACAGAATAAACAATCAAAAAAGCTGTCTCTCCTGACAAAGACACTTCTTCTTGGCTCCTGTGGGACTAACTTTTCCCTCAATGGCTGTAGCTTGGCTACCAAGCTTGGTTCTGTCAGTAAAAAGGCAGAGGAAGGAAGCCCTTTCCAGGCCTTTGTGGGGAACTAATTGGGGCCAGTCCTGACTAGTTACCAGCTCCACGTTGGGAGATTCCTGGATATTCTGTAGTGGAGTCTATGGAAGCCACAGTTTGGGGAGGGAAGAGGCCTCAGCTGAATAGAATGCCATAGAGCCCACCCTCCAAAGCAGTTATTTTCTCCAGGGTGGGAGAGATCTATTGTCTGGAGTTTGGTTGTGATACCAGGCAATCTTCAGGCTCCACCCGGAGGTTGGCTACCATAAGCGTAGCAGTTAGTGCTTCAGAGCAGGGTCTGCTATACACAGATCCTTGCTGTGGAAGTTGAGTGGGTGATGTCCGACCAGTCACAGACTTTCAGCCTAACCTACCTCACAGGGTTGTTGTGCAGATCAAAAGTGCGAGAGCGGAATGATGTAAGCTGCTTTGATCTCCACTGTGGGGAAAGATTTTACTATTTCCCCTGGGGAACCATTGCTGCCTATCTCCAGGTGAGGTCTAGAGATCACTCAGAATTAAAACTGCTCTCCAGATGGTAGAAATCAGGGGCAGATAATGGTAGGTTGATGATTGGTTGGGAAGGAGATAAGATTGTCAACTCTGGGTTGGGAAATTCCTGGAGATTTGAGGGGTGGAGCCTGGACAGAGTGGGGTTTGAGGAGGGGTGGGACCTCAAACAGGTACAGTGCCATAGACTCCACCCTCCAAACTAGCCATTTCCTCCCGAGGAACCATTGCTGCCATTCTCCAGGAGAGGGCTGGAGATCACTCAGAACTGAAACTGCTCTCCAGATGGCAGAGATCAGTTCCCTTGGGGAAAATGGTAAGCTCTGTATCATTATACCCAGCTGAGGTCACCACCAATGCTCCCTCTAAGCTCTGAAGTCCTGTGAGCAAAAATTCTACCTTGTGAGTGACTGGCATTAAAATTGTGAGTGAGCGATTTGGTTTCTGCATAAATTAGTTTGCTCCGGAGCCGTCCCTCTTGAGCTAAGTGAAAAATGTGTGAGATGGAGGCTAAAAATCTGTGAGCTAGCTCACACTAACTCAGCTTCGAGGGAACACTGGTCACCACAGCAAATTGACACTGAGTGCCCAAGGCCAGGGCACCTGCTCAGAGACTCTTTCTAGAGCCTGCTGTATTTATTTCCACAACGGGCCTTATTCCTAGTCTAATAATAAAGAGGGAAACTCATGCCAGGCTTGAAGCTGGAAAACTAGTCCATCCAGAGGCAAGATAGTTGCTTCCCAAAACCCAGGAGACCAGGATTTGCAGAAAAAGTCTCTCCAATAAAAGCCCACCTTCCAAGTTGATACCATGCTGGAACTAGGACTTCTTCCATACAAGTATTATTTAATAGTAATGAAGCAAGCATAGACAAGCTATATTGGAAAAACAATAAACACCATGTTGCTGCACATGACAGCTAATTTTGGGATCAATGTCTTTGGAGCTTGGGGTTTCCTGTGGGGAGCAGCTCAAGCAGCTACACTGTGAATTTGGTGCCTCTCCCTCAAACCGTCTCCCCCGCCCCAGCCCACTGAAAACATCATGGGAAAATTGACATCTTTCCCCCAACACAGGAACTAATGGGGGATGGGGGCAACCTATGTGGGGGCTCATAGAATTGAAGGGGGTTCTTTTGGGAGAGGATCCAGCAGTTACACTGCAAATTTGGTGCCTCTCCTTCAAACCCCTCTCCTGCCCGCAGCCCCCAGATTATCCCCTATAAGATTTTGTCATTGACTTTAACGGACCATAGGGTATAATGGAGCTGTATATTCGAGATTCCCAAATATTTCCTGAACCCCCATGCATGGCTGAACCTGATATTCAGGAATATTCAGCATTCCTGAAAATTTCTAGGTTAAACAAATCCCAAATCTGAATAATGCCATTTTTTTTAGTCCTGTACACCTCTACTTTACAACCGTAGAGCAGAATACCCTGAAGAAGACATGGAGGTGACTGTGTGTGTATATATATATATATCTGCTGTATGCATCTTGGATCTGGGGAATGATGAAAATGTTTTAATTGACAATGCTGTTTCAGATAATCCATGAATCTTTGTGAAATGGAGAGTGTGACATAATGGAATAGCTTGCAGTAGACTGCAGTTTTAACATTTCTTTCTGCCAAAAAGTATGCACAGTCCCTACGAACATTGTTGCATCGAGAGTTAAAAAAAAAACACGCAAAAAACCTAGCTACCTATAAGAGTCCATCCAGAGAATCCAAGAAGGTTCATTGTTCTTTCTGAAAGGGAAATCAAACTTCTTGACTGTTCCATTTGAGGATAAGTCACATATGAATAAATATTACAAGAATGGGGAGTGTGTGTGTGTGTGTGTGTGTGTGTGTGTGTGTGTGTGTGTGTGTGAGAGAGAGAGAGAGAGAGAGAGAGAGAGAGAGAGAGAGAGAGAGAGAGAGATGTGCACGTAGCACAGCCTTCTGATGTAGGGAATTGCCCATGGAAACCTAATATGACTTCACTTTGGCGATGCCTAGAAAGCAATCAGATTGACCACATTTTAATCTGTCAGTATCACAGCTTAATTCAGTCCTTAAAAGGGGGAAGTACAGCATTTATGCAACTAAAGCAAAATCTTATGTACAATCTGGAATTAATACATATGTCTACCATACCGATGCTATTATTCGCACCAGCTGGGGACCAGACTGCAAACACTGCTTAAGCATCAACCTTTAGCAAAGCAGCTGCAAAAAAAAGGCAAACAACCTTGTAGCTATGGATGTACAAGGAAGGGGGAGTCAAAAGGTTCCCTTAGAAAAAGACCGACTGTTCATCAAAGCATAATAGATTAAGTGGTAGCATCGAACTCAGGCTGATATCTCTATCTCGGTAGCACAAGCCCTAGGATGGCGAGTGGTGGTGTATTTGCAGATGGGCGCAAGCTGACTACCATAATGACTCTGGTGATTATCTTGTCTCCCACTTTATTAGGCAGGTAATGGGGTGGGTTTGAACTGTGAATGGAAGGAAGCAGCCCTGGCACACAACTGCGAATGGTGAGGTGGCAGATTGGAGGTTAAGTGCTTTCCCAGGGAGTTATTTTAGAAGATAGCTAATGCTCTTTCCTCTGCAAAAGTCACAGATGTGATCCAAACCAAAGGGAAGGAAAAAAAGCTTAGAAATGTGCAGGTGCCCACATCACAGATGTCTGCAATTTCCATTCTTGCATTCTTAATGTAAGGAAGTGCAGATGGAGGGCTCTGCCCACTGCATTCCACCGAACTAATAGTCCACTTAATTCTTGCTCATTGAGCTTGAAATCTTATCCCAACTCGTACACCTGCAAGACTCATTAATTTTGAGGGAACTGACTGCCTGTGCAAACTATGCCTTTTCTTTTTGCAAATTTTTCCATTATTACCTGCACTATATAACACCCCACTGACTAAATGCAGAACTTTCATCCCAATACTCATGTGATAGATGTGCTCGGTAACTCTCGAAACCATGCAAGCCAAGCTCCCTACATTTTGTGAAACTTTAAATTTGCTTTATGTTTATATTTTATGGTTTTACATTCAGCTTTATGAAAACCTAAATCTCCAGACAAGGGAGACTGAGAACTTTGAATTGGAGATAGTGCACATTACATTATCACTGGCAAATGGTCTTTCATTATGATCAGCAGGGCAGAGAGACATGCTGATATATTGCAAAGGTCTTTGGGGAAGGTGCAATGCCTCTCTTTGTAACTCATACTTACTTTCAGGGCTTCCCTCCAAACCCAGTTCCAATATAACACTGGTGAGGCAAAGAGCTTTGCCAGTCAAATTTGTACACGATCAGTATCTCATTTAAATGGTGCTGCAATTAGTGCAAAATAGTTAATCTGCCTTAGCACCCTAGCACAATATCCACAAGGGGCACAGATATTTGGTTTGTAAACTCAGCATTCATAGCTACTTTGTATGGGCTGGAAACCTGAGCCTGTGCAAACCGCACGCATCATCAGCTTCACAATTAATTCAGAACTCAGTGGACACCCCCACAGTATAGTTACCAACTCTAGGTTAAGAAATTCCTGAAGCCTGGAGTAGGGCAAGT
Source organism: Gekko gecko (assembly GCA_029375565.1). Classification (NCBI taxonomy): domain Eukaryota; kingdom Metazoa; phylum Chordata; class Lepidosauria; order Squamata; family Gekkonidae; genus Gekko; species Gekko gecko. Next base: position 76,780,884 of record JAPDNY010000003.1, on the reverse strand, counting down.
CTGGGGAGCAGATGGACCTCAGCAGGGTGTAATACCATAGACTCTATTATTTATTTATTATTTGGATTTATATCCCATCCTCCCCGAAGGCTCAGGGTAGCTCACAACAGGGCATAGATGCTGGCTTTAAAACACATTAAAACAGAATAAAACCCAATGGTACAATCAAACAGACATTCAAAATTTAACGGCATATTAAAACAAGATGGGGCAGATCGTAATCCCTGACAGCCGAATGATAATTTGTTGTCCCTGCTCCTTCCTGGGCCACCTCACACCAAAGATAACAGTGGTGCGATGATGCTGGGCTAACAGAATAGTAATGGCAGCAGCTCCTAAGCATAGGCCTGGTGGAAGAGCTCCGTCTTGCAGGCCCTGCGGAACTGAGCAAGGTCCCACAGGGCCTGGATCTCCTCTGGGAGCTCCTTCCACCAGGTAGGAGCTGCCACTGAAAAAGTCCTGGCTCTAGTGGCAGCAAATTTCACATCCCTGGGACCTGGAATTTTCAGGAGGTGTTGGCTCCCTGACCGAAGTGCCCTTGGGGGAACCCTCCAAAGCAGCCATTTTCTCCAGCCCTACCCCCACACATGGTGTACAAGACTCATGTTTCATTGATTCATGTTTATGCTCACAGTGGCAGCATTCAAAGGAATAGTGAGCAGCTGTTTACACGCAATACAGTAAAGTCCATAAGAACATCACTTCCATGTGAGTGAGTGAGTGGAGGGGAGCAGAATTTTCCTTTTCTCAGGAGGGTGTTGACCTGAGCTCATTTATTTTCTTCCACAGAACACAGGGAAGTACTCTCAACTGAGCCGCTCTTATTTCCCTAATTGTTCACCTGCATATTCTCACCATGGGCTCTTCCTCTGTCACTTCAGATTTTGACAGTAGCATGTGATGAAGAGTGAGGACACTGGGAGCTGCGTATGGTATATCAGATGAAAAGGACATGTACAATATTGTCATTGGGTTTAAGGAAGCCAGTAGCGATTCTGTTGAACTGGCAGTGAAGAAGAAATCTATGAAATGCTAAACTTTTACTTTCTTCCTCAGGCACCTTGAAACGGTAGCCCCAGGGCTATTTTTGGGCAGGAATGCACCGGAACGGTGTTCTGGCTGGCTTCTGAGTTGGCCATGCCTACAGGCGGCTGTTGCGAGGTGGCTTGGTGCCCACAAGAGCCAGCAGGGAAGAAGGCCCCTCAATGAGGTTGGTTGGAATTGGAGAAGGGAGGGGAAGGAGCTGGCCTCAGCAGCCTGCTGGAGGTGAGTGGGTGGCTTCTGCCTTGTTGCAGGCTTGTTTGATGATCCCTAGAACTGGCAAGGCTTCTTGGAGTTGGGGAAAGGGGGGAGAGCCAGCCTCAGCAGCATGCTGGAGGCGAGAAGTGTGGAGAAGGCCTCTTGAGGAGGTTAGTTGGAGAAGCGCGGGGGGGGAGAGGAGGATGTAAGGGAGGAAGTTTGGAGGATGGAGTTCCTCAGGTGGTGGGGTCTTAGTAGCAGTTTAAGGACATCAATCCCATCCAGTCCTGTAGTCTGTTTCACACTCAGTGGCCAAAACCCAGGCGCCATCAGATTTCCACCAGCGGGTCCAAAACTACAGAAGCCCCCCCTTGCCCCCCCCAGTTTAAAGACTCTTGTAAGCTTATACCCCGGAGATCTTGTCCAGGTGTTACTGAACTCGAATCTTACTGCAGATCAGCCTGGCTACTCTCTGAAAATATTTTTTAAGTCAATCAGGCAATCCACACTGTGGAACAAAAATAACACTGGCCTTCCTCACAGGGCTGCTGTAGGGGCCATTGTGTAAATGTAAGTGAAGGACTTAAATGAGCTGTATAAAAGCTAAGTTTTAAGTCACAGTGTCAGTATCAACAAAAGAACAAAGTTTGCGTCCAGTAGCACCTTTAAGACCAACAAAAGTGACTTTACTGATATTTTTAGAGGGGGTGTGTGTGTGTGTTGGTCTGCAGTAGAACAGGTAGATTCAAGTCGAGTAGCATCTCAGAGAACCACAGAATTATTGTGGTCTAAGAATCCAATGGTTAAAAAAAACCCTTTCTCATCCTCAGCTACCCAGATTTTAAGGCAGGCAATGGATTTGTGGTTTGACTTATGCTTGTGATGGGAGAGGGTGTGTGTACCCTAGATGGTTTTTAATGTGCTCTCCCCCCTGCAAGTGGTGTCTACTGTAGCTAGAGTATATTGCTAGCCAAAATATTATATTCTCCCTCTCCCTCTCTCTCCCTGTATGTGTAGTATATACAGGGAACACTGACTGAGGCATTTTCATTAATTTGGATTTTTTTGAGTGCAGACTGTTAAAAAAACATTTTCTTTAACTAATAGAACCTTGTTGTATATCCCTCAAAGCTGACTTCACTACTAAAGTCTACTGTTTTCATTTATAATGTTTAAATCATTCTTATAAAATATATAGTTTAAAAGTTCATTATGAGATTCTTACAAGGTTATGGTTATGTTTTATGTTTGAATGTTTGTAAGCTGAAATTAAGGGAACCAGTCCGGTCAAAAGAGAGCCAATAGTTAATGTTGAACTAGGATATGGGAGACTCTCTGGTTAAAACCCCCTACTCTGTCATGAAGCTTGCTTAGTGGCCTTGGGCCAGTCATTCCCTTTCAGTCTAACCTCCCTCATAGTTGTTTTTGTTGTTGTGTGGAGATAAACTGGAGGAGAAACAGCATACAACACACCCTGAACTCTCTGGAGGAAGGGTGAGAGTGGAAAAAAATGGTACTGAACAAATACAACAGTAAGGGGTTAACTTGGTGGGTGTGTACCCCTCCAAACCCCTCGTGAGTTAGCAATGTAATTCTCCCCTCCTCCAGTTTATCCTCATAAAAACAGCCCTGTGAGGTAGGATAGACTGAAAGAATGTCACCCAGAGAGCTTCCATTGCAGAGTAGTGATTTGAACGTAGGTTTCCCAGATCTGTCAGGGGTGTGGCCTAAAATGCTAATGTGTTTCTGCTGTTGGGTGTGGCCTATTATGCTAATGAGTTCCTGCTGGGCTTTTTCTACAAAAAAAGCCCTGGGTAGCCCATGTTTTACTTCGTTATTATTTTTATGGGGAAGTGTGGGACTGTATAATCAAACCTATGGTGTCTAACTTCCACAGTTTATCTGGGGTGAAGTTAGTATCCTTTTTTACTATCTGACCAATGTTTCCATATTATGAGTTTAGTTGGCTGCCATAACAATTGGGGAGCAAAGGTTTAGCTTTTCTGTCTGATGCTTGATGGGTTTTATAATTGAAATTCTCTGTAAATTTGCCATGTTGTATCTTTCTTCTTTTTTATGCCAGTAAAGGTATTTGGATTGTACTGGATTTTCTTAAACTAGAACTTACATTCTAAATTCCTTATTATTATAGTTGTATCTTGCCTTTCTTTTTTCATGGAAGACAGCATATATAATGTTCCCGAGACGTCTCCTCGACCAGTTCCAAATCTGCTTAACTGCTTAGCTGCAGCATCTTGCATCTGTTAATTATACCCTGGGACAGAATGCTTGCTTGCTATTGGTACTAAATCATTCTGCCATTTGGTTTACTGACACTGCCCTGGGCCAAACACTATTTCAAAATTCCTTGAACCAAACGGAGGCAAGATTATAACAAGAGCTTATACCGTTTTATTCATCTGGCTTTCCCCACACCTCCCCCCACTATCATCTATGATTAAACCAGAATGAATTTTTATAGGGTTGTCCTGATTTTTGATGGGCACAACATGCCATGGCTTGGTTTTTAAAAAGTTAGGATGTATTGCTGTTTTTTTAAAAAATTGTCTTCAATGGTCCACTGTCCATTTACACATATGTTGCCTTCTTTGTTTTTCATCACTGGCTTTCCCCCTAAATATCCTTCAGACATTTACCATTTACCAAAGCATATCTTTATCCGAAGAATGCCTGGACTTACTTGCTATTGAGCCTGACACATAGGCCAGTTTCTGTACATTTTTTACTTTGCCCTGATCTTGAAAACATGCCCAAATCTATGCCTTAATGATAAAAAGAATGATAACCAAAGTGCAAGGAAGACAGGGTGAAGAAGAATGTCACTTTCTTGCTACACAGAAGATAGAATTTCATCAGGAGCCTTTCTCACTCCTGCGTAAGCAAGCTTCTCCTCCCAAATGTTCCTCTTCAGCTCCTGATGCTTTTTGAAGATTCCTGCTGCTAATGTGCGTGTGTAGATAGCAAGAGGGCTATGGTCACTACCTTTCTTAGCATTGCCACTGAGAGGAACAACAGAAATGTGAGGTTAAATAATTCAACAGTGGAGAGTATTCCTCTTCAGCAGAGTCAGATTTGGAGACCATCCCTTCCTGCCAAAAATCTCCCTTGCATTTTCTGATTCCTCCCAGCCAGGCTACCATACCCATGCAATCACAACAGCTGATCCTCTAAAGCTTCCAGCCTACTGAATATACTCTAGGAGATTCGCCTTGGACTATAAGGGCCCCTTAGGGTATAATGGAGATGAAAAAAATCAGGATTCCCGAATTAATTCAGGATTCTGGTATCAGAAAACCAAATCAGATCAGAGAATCTGATTCAGCTTTAGTAATGCCTGAATCATGCCAAAAAGGAATGGTTTGGGTATTAATTCAGCTCAGAAACACTGAATGTACATCCCTAGTAATGACTTTTACATTTTGGTCTGGAAAATATTTGTTCTTGACAGAGGGCTTTCCTGGGTGATAATTTTTCTTGACATATTGTATACATCAGAGGAAACACCTTGTTTAAATTATCTAAATTAGGCAAAATAGAAGCAAGAAAATACAATCTCTGTTTTGACCTCAGGTCTCTGAAATGTCATCTTACAATACAGATAAGCTCACTAAAAAAAATCTCCAAAGTTAATAAACCTCTCATTTTAATTCTAAAAAAAGTTTTTGTTGTCTATTGGGAGTACTTGTACAATGTATGCAGGAAGGCAGTTATCTCATTAGGCATGGCTAGAACAGATAGTTTTTTAAAAACATAAGACGTACAAGACAAATGTGGAAATTAGCCCATGAGAAGATATTGCCCTCCACATCAATATATTTTAATAGTATGAGGCATTTGAGCAGAACACTCATTATAAGCAATGAAAGTATGAAACTTCTTTTGCTCATATTCCACATAGAATACTAACAATATTAGTAAGTACTTGCTTGCAGCAAAGAGCATAATTTTCTTAATCACTGCCAAAGTCTGCATAATTGGTTTGAAAATACTGATTATTTTGAATGATTTCCAGCTGATGGATCAAGGGTTTCATCTGTAATCCCTAAAATAATTACATAGAAGTAACTTGCATTGAAATAATTGGATTTTACTTCCAAATAAGCATGGGGCTACAATCTACTAGTTTGCTGCTGGCAGAAACAGATGGTTAGGATGAGCATGAACTGGCTCATGAACTAAAATTTGTGACAAATTTTGGCCAGTTCCTGGTTTACAAACTGACATTCATGGCAGGTCAACCCACGTGAACTTTCTACAAACTTTCAAGCAGTCCATGGTGACTTATGAATGGACACCTTTCCAGACTGTCTCTGCCCAATCAAAATGTTTACCAAACTTCAAAGGCTGGGTGAGGTTCCCTATGCATTTGGTGTGCGTAGCTTGCAGGCAGTCCATTCTATACACTTTTGAACCTGTGCCTGGCATTTCCCCAAAAAAGCACTTCCCTGGGGGCATCTTCTTTGGGGCGGGGGCATAATTCAGACCCCCTAAATACAATCTGTCCCAGGGAGGGGACAAGGCACACTGTGGTTTGGGCTGCCTGAAAGATGCCCCACTGTTCTCTGTGGATCATTGATCCCAGCAAACATGGACCCATCGCCTTGAAGGATCAGAGCCCTGTTCAGCAGCACTGGATGGAGCAGTTGCAGTTGCAAGACCACCTCCTCACAGGGGCCCTTTCTGCACTCTCCTTTTAATCCATGTTCACTGTGGTGTCCTTCAAGCAATTCTGCACCAAAAATCAAGTTCAACCTTCTTTTTAATTCCATTTCCTCTCCCACCCCCATTCCGCATTACATTACCGCCCTTCAGTGGTCAGCCCGGTTTCAGCCTGCTGTTGCCTTGGGTTCTTTGGATGCTGTTTTGCCATGGACTTAAATGGACTTGACTCAAAACACTGAGAAAATCCAGAGTGGCAGGCAAATGTGGAAAGGACCAGGATCAGCACGCGTCATTTGGATGGCTGTAGTACGTGCCCAGGCAAATGGAACCCCCCCCCGAGGGTGGAACCACAGACCCTCACAGGCATGGCTATGGCAGGCACAGCATCTGTGCTGTTTGCCATCACTGCATACATTTCTGTTTAGCCTCTCTGCAGGTGGTGACTCAACAGGGAGACCTGGGAGCATGGCCAGTGTGGTCCCTGCCACTCTGCCCAGTCACCGTTTCCAGCCTGGATCCTGGAGCATTCTGCCTCTGACAGCCTTCTGAACAGCGAGTCCATCTTGCTCAGATGCATACTGTGCTAGGGAGGAGGTCTCAAAGACACAGGTGCCAGACTGGAGGGAGGGAGTTGGCAGCCCAGTTCATCAGACCCCTTAATGATTTGCTGTTCAGTAAAGTCTGGGGTGTTCTACAACTGTGTCCCTGCCTGTTTGTGAGTGGATGAGACCAGCTCAACACCTCTTCCTGCCTCACCTCCTTCCCTGCCCCATCTGTGACTTCCCTTTAGGGCTGCCCCTTCATACATCCAAGAGGGTGGGCACTGACTCAGGGATGCCCATGTTGTGTACACTGATGTTGGTCTTTCTGGAGCCACAGGACTTCTTCTTTTTTTCCAGCTGCAGAACACAGCAGGGATCTAGCGGCACTTTGAAGGCTGACCCCACATATTGGTCCCCAACTCCTTCCCACACACTGTTAGCATGAGCCCCCTCTTTGCAACGTGAAGAATGGTACTGAGCAGCACCACATATTTGGCCGCACCCCTCCTGCCTACCTCACATGAGCCTCCTGCCTACCTCATATGAGCCCCCTCTTTGCAACGTGAAGAATGGTACCTCAGACAAGTGAGGACCAGGTCACCAGGCAAGCTTCCATAGAGTGGGGATTTGAACCTGGGTCTCCCAGATCATGCTCTAGCCACTAGACACGATACTAGCTCTTGATGGAGGAGCCTAGTCTTCCTTGGAGGAAAAGAGGGGGAAAGATATGATTGTGATTTATTTTGTCACATTGTAGTTGGCTTGATTTTAAGAAAAGGTATTCTGCTACAATTGCTTTTGCTTTTTAAAAAAAACCCACTACATAAATGCTAACCCCTTTCCTCAAGGATTAAAGGAAGGGGTGGGTGGGATTTCCATCACAAGCCCCTGCAGTTCTATTTTATCTAGAGTTGATTTTACTGTATCATCAGTTATTCAAGAATCGGGAAATGAGAACATGGCCGAGGACAGACTGGCAATTTGCCCCGGGAAGGGCCTCGGGCCGACAACGATTCAATACCGGAGTAAATGGAACATTCACACAGGCACATCTGTCTGGCGTCCCCCACCCGTAGCCTACCGGTGCTCTTGCGCTTCACTGCCGGATTAAAAAAACACCTGATAAAAGCTGTCGCAAATCCGAAAGCCCGCGTTCGTCGCACGTTTCTCCGCTTCCGGGGAGTCTGAACGCGCAGGCGAAAAGCCAGGAGCAACCCGCATTGGGCACGAGGCGGCAGCGGTGTGATTGGCTGCGCTCCGTTCCACTGCTCATGCGCACATACACCCATACACCCACAGCTGAATTAATGGGGAAACGGCGAATATAGCACGCCTCCGGTGTGGCAGTCTGAACGCTCCCACGCGCCTCCATCCCGTATCTTCCAGCAGCGGCCCCCGCTGTGTGGACGGGAAAACCCGGTATAGTTTAATCCGGGGTTTTTTTGCTACGACTGGCTACCGGGGCAAACTGCCAGTCTGTCCTCGGCCCATAAATAGGAAATTGTTGAAGGGGGGAAGTCCCCACTTAAAGTTCAGGGTGGTGTTCCAAATTAACAGCCGGATTCCATCTGTGTTTACTCAGAACTAAGTGGCACTCAGTGTAGTGGGGCTGATTCTGGTGATGTCAGGGGTGTGTGGCATATGCAAATAAGTTATGATAATGAGTTATGCTAATGAGCTGCTGCACCTCTTTTTCTACGAAATGACTCCTGAGTAGGGCAATCAGAGAGTGTTAACTGGAGCAACACCCTCCCCCCCACACACACACTATAGGAATTCTACAGGCTCAGCTAGTGGGCAGACCTGCCTCTGGTTAATCCATCTGCTGGTGTTTCTACATCACTGGTACCTTGAGTTATTTTAAAAACATGATTCTCCATGTGAGAATAGAGAGGAAAGGAGCAAAGCATATGTGTTCAGACTAGCAACAAACCATGTTTGTGGCCATTTCCCTTTAACTATGGTTAAATGTTAAGGCTAAGAGGAGACCATTTGGGGTGATCAAATTGAGAATACATTTGGTAAAATCAAATGTTCAGTAGTAACATAATTGTAATAAATTTGCAAGTAAATGACAACACTTTTGAAATCAGGACTGTCAGCTCTGGATTGGGGAATACCAGGACATTTTGGGGGTGCGGCCTGAGAAGGGTTGGAGGGAGGGACTTAAGTGGGGGTCCAATACCATAGGGTCCACCTTCCAAAGAGGCCATTTTCTCCAGGTGAGCTGTGTTAAGTATGAGACTTAACAAAGAGAGCGATTTCAACAGTGATTCAGCTTTATTTAAGAGCAACAAGACAATCAGATAACACACAAAAAAACAGTGGAGCACAGCTCCTTTTTAAATAGTCCAGGCTAACAAAACCACGCCCCTACTTTGGTTAACAACCAATAACATTTGAGGGATAAGGACCAATGAGGCTTATTCCCTCCATAACATTTCAGTCAGTTCTGATTGGTTACAAACAGCGCAAAATCAAGAACAACCAATAGGATTGTCGAGGCTTACAATCCTGGTCCTGATTTCAAGCTTAACATGTAAAAGAATACAATCTGTTCATGACACAACAAGCTGTAATAGCAGGAGATCCAGCCACAACCTGGAGGTTGGCAAGCCAAGCTGAGAGTAGGGAGGGTAGGAATTCTAGGTCGCTTGTCATTGGCACCAGTTTTTTTAATTATTATTAAAGATAAGTTATTTCTTTGGTTCAGGTCAGCATTGTGCCATCCTAGCATTAAGGATTAGCTTGCTGCTTCCCTGCCATTATGCCGCTTTCTGTAACAGCAAGAAAACACAGTCCAGTTTCCAGTCCACTCTATAGTCTACCTAAATTCTCCTATAAGTATCAAATGGTGGTAACTTGTTTTAAAAAAATCTTGTCCTACCTCACTGTTCTCTCAAAGTAAGCGGTGCTATTTGATTGTATGGCTTCCTTTCAGTGGTAAGTGTAAATTCCCCTTATATAGCTTCTTAAATACCTGTTCCAAATTGTAAAGCACACCGGGATGGCATGGAACACGTTATAACTGCTATGAATACTAACATTCAAGGCCTGATATGACACAGAGCCTGAACTACTGGGGGGACAGACAGACTTCTCCAAGTGTACTCCAGTTTCATCTAACTTCAATCCAAAGCAAAAGACTTCTTTTCCTTACATTTGAAGTTTCTGCACATGAAAACATAAACATTTTTTCTGGGGCCCATCTTGACTCGATTAACCTTAGCCAATACATTCCAACACAGCTTTATGGTAAAATCACTTTTGTTCAGATTCTGCATCTGTCTCTGGAATTCTTGCATGGATGGGATTGAATTAGTGTGATTAAGAACACAGTGACTATGTTTATTGTCTAGCGATGCTGAGAGCCTTCTTCTATTTAGCATCATCAAAATGAGTTTAACAAGCGAGCACTTTGTCTCCCCACCCTTGATAATTTGCCAAGCGCAGTCAATGAGGAGTCACCAGAGAGGTCTTAGTTATTCCACGCTACAGTGATTTCAAATAAATGTGTTTTACTTCATTATCTTACTTTATTTCCACAGGTAATAGTATGCCGACACCTCCATTCAGAGCTGGGAGATAACACCGTAGTGAAGAAAATGGGGTAGGAGGTGTTCTGTAAAAGTATGGGGGAGGTGTTCTATAAAGGTATGGGGGAAACCACTCCTGAGTAAATGAAATGGAGGCATAAAAAATTGGCATTCCTAATGAAGATTCAGCACTGAGAGTTTCAAAATTGTCAGTTTATTCAGTATAGTTAAAAGAATCCCAGTTCCCCCTGGAAACTGAAGAGGACTTTAAGCCTTCAACACTTTTGTTCTTGATAGTTAAGCGAGCTTCTTGACAGCTTCTATCCCATGACACAACCCAACTGTCTGGAATTTCACAATTACCCTTTTTAAGCCATTATTGTGCCATCATGGAATAAACCAGAACTGTTTCACACAGCCTTTCCCTTACAGTAAGGAGCCGTCTTTGGAGCGGTGTGGTCATTTCAAACTGTGCCGCTTTCTTTTCCCACCCACCCCATAGAACAGATAAAAGGAAATACTTCTTCACCCAAAGAGTGATTAACCCATGGAATTCACTGCCACAGGAGGTGGTGGCAGCTACAAGCATGGACAGTTTCAAGAGGGAATTAGATAAACATATGGAGCAGAGGTCCATCAGTGGCTATTAGCCACAGGGTATAGATGGGAACTCTCAGTCTGGGGCAGGTGATGCACTCTATTCTTGGTGCTGGAGGGGGCAGCAGTGGGAGGGCTTCTAGTGTTCTGGCCCCACTACTGGACCTCCTGATGGCACCTGGTATATTTTGGCCGCTGTGTGACAGAGTGTTGGACTAGATGGGCCATTGGCCTGATTCAACATTGGCTTTTCTTATGTTCTTATGTCATGCACACAGTCTCCCTGACAGAGAGAGTTCAAGCTGCCGGAGGTGGTGGGACCGGACAGTTTTGAAACCCAGGAAGCTTTCCTTCCTTCTTTAACTCTCACAAACCATGGAGTGTGCGTGCTTGTGTGTGTGTGCCTGAGTCTACACTTCCTCTAGAGCAAACTTTTTTTTAAAATCGACCAAATGTCTGCATCGTCATTCACTTATGCCCCTGATCTCCCACTTAAACATGCTGTCCAATCAGGTACTTGTTCCAAGTGACAGCAGTAGCAAATGCCAGTGTATCTAAACAGAGTCTAGGCATCTCAATGGGATTGCTACGGTGCTGATTTGTGGGCCTGCTTCAGTGCCATAGTGCTCCCAATAGAATGTTCCACACACACAAAAGGGGACAATCGTGCGCTGGGAGGAAAATGGCGCAAAAAGAACTGTCATTGCAGGAAGCGCTACAGGGCATTTTACACAGCACCCCATAGCACTTCAGAAGCAGTAGGAAGGATTGAAGACTGGAGGAAAGCATTTGAGTCAACAACGCTTCAGGCACGCTTCCCAGATGGGACAGAAGCGTGTTCGTCTGAACAGGTAACTATATTCTGTCAGGGACCAGTTACTAAAACGGGTCTGTCTGAAATGACCGGGGGGGGGGAATGTTAGTGACCAGTTCCAGAAATGGAATACATAGGCTCTCTGAAATTGACCTATATGTCCACTGTGACTAAGAATTGTCTCAAGAGACCACCTGAAACAAATAAAGTAGAAATGAAAGCAAAGATGTTTCCAGGATTTGAGATCTCTGGGCAAGAGATATATGAGGGTCCACCGCTCTCACAATGGGTGTCTCCACCCTTATACATTCACATATATAGTCTCTCTCTGTGAGAGAGAGAGAGAGGGAGAGAGAAGGAAGAGCACCTGTGGTGGCAGCACAGACTGCTCCTCCATCTCCACTTCCTGTAATAAAAATTCTGAACAAAATAGTTCATTGGGATGGACAATTTTTAATACATTCTCTAGGGCAGTAAAAACAGCAAAAAGAACCCCACCCTGTTACAAAAAGTCTACAATAACGGCCGTCCTTTCTCCTTGCTATCCACTGATATGCCTTGGATGGGAAAGAACCTGGAAGGGGGAAAGTAAAATGGTCCTGCACATGCTTGTGGAATGGCAGTGCAAATGGGGCCCTATAATTGCCCAACATGTTGAGCATTGATCCCTGATAGTTAACTTATAGGAGGGGTGTATATTTTGGATGTTTAGGACTTCCTGAGTATGTTGTTGGGACTATGGGTACTGATTTCATTGTCCTGCTTGAATGTGGTATTTGTGTCTATAAGCTGCCTTGAACATCTGGAGAAAGGCAGGGTATAAATATTTCAGTCAATAAAAGTCAATCACTATATTGTACCTGCAACTTTGAAATAGAAGAAAAGGAATACTTTTTATAATAGTGTCAGACTCTTGAACAAACTTACTCCCAACAACACTCTCTTGGCAGTGATTTGTTTATTGAGAGATGAAGATGTTACAAGCTAAGATGATCTGTATCAGAACTCACCCTTTTGGCAACAGTTCTGGTATTCTACATGGTTCAAACAGCCCCCGCCCCTTGGTGACGAGGCCAATCACACCAACACATTCAGCCCGCCTAAATCTACTGTGCACTGTTAACCCTCCCCCAGCACCTGCAAGCTTAGTATCTAGCAGTGTCTGGTGCCCAAGGTCAAACATGCAGTCTTCCCAGAGATGGGAGGCCCCACATAAATGCAGTTACATGGTAGCATGACTTCCAGCAAAGCACCTTCACACACACACATGCTCCCAGGCTCCCCCTCCCAACTAAAAACAGGATACGAGGCACACAGAATCCATAAGAATCATACAGAATCATGGCAAATAATGTCCGAGTTTAACAAATAGAACTTAAACTTGTTTAAACATATTAAACATTTTGGAGGACTTGCATATCTGCTTATTGAAGAATAAATTGTAATTCACCCTGTCCTGGATAAACAAGGTTATCCTGATCTCACCAGATCATAGAAGCTAAGCCCTGGTTAGTATTTGGATGGGAAACAACCAAGGAATTCCAGGGCTGCTATGCAGAAGCAGGCATTGGCAAACCATTTCTGAAAGTCTCTTGGCTTGAAAACCCCTACGGGGTTGCCATAATTTGGCTGTGACTTGCGGGGGGGGGAATCAAGCAAGCCTAAGAGAAAGGCTACTTTGGAGCTCTGACTTAAACTTGGAAAAGGCAGTTTAATTTTGCAAAACTGCAGAGCTGAACCAGACAAGAATCCAAGTTTTGGAAGGAAAACAAGACAATAAACCAGTGGACTGGAGCAAACAGAGTGTGCAAAATTGTCACCAAACACAAGTCACAACTTGATCTGAACTATGTAGAAATTCAAAACGAAAAGATTACATAAATGATTCTTTGTGCTATGGAATCAGGCACTGACCCACCTTTGGGCAGACCTGTCATATCTGCAAGAAGCAGAATTACTTTACAGAAGTGTGGAAGAAAACATAGATTTATCCCTGAAAGAAATGAAGCATCATTATTTTGTCTAGGAAAGAAAATAATCAACTGTTTGCTCAGAGAAGACTACAACTCAGGTATGCTTTTCCCTGGAATGTCTGCAAGAAACATTAGCCTCTATTGCGCTTGTGAAATCACTCTGAACAGGAATGAATTTTATACATTGGACACTTAAGCTCGAGTAAGTATATAGTAGCTGAGGTTAATGTAAAAGGCTTAGTCTGCATTTAGAAACTATAGTAAGCAGCAATTAACTTCAAGGGACACAAATTCTGAACTGAGAGATTCAGTTTAGAATCTGTGCCCTTAAGTACCTACTGAGAACATCTTGCCCCAAAGTTATCTCTAAGCTGTGTTAGGGGGTGCTGGTGCACAATGTTTTAGCTGGCAGTGCAGGGAACTTAGCTGGCAGTGCAGCCTACAAGTGAACTATATGGGTTGGGGCCTGCCTACTTGAGGGACCGCCTTTCCCCGCATGTTCCCCAGAGAGCACTGAGGTCAGGGTCCCAAAACTGTTTGACTCTCCCTGGACCAAAAGATGCCAGATTGGCCTCTATTAGGGCCAGGGCCTTCTCAGTAGCAGCTCCATACTGGTGGAATGAGCTCCCGGAAGACATCAGGGCCCTGCGGGACCTTTTACAGTTCCTCAGGGCCTGTAAAACAGAGCTCTTTCACCAGGCCTTTGATTAGGAGCCGCTACGAACATCATTGAACTGGGATAAGGCCCTTCATGACAACTGTCAACAGTACCATCCTTTGGCCATACTTCCTGCTATATCTGCAACATCAGGGCCAAGAGTTACCGCCACTAGTACTTTAATGGCACTTATTTGTGAATTGTATCTGTAAAGTATATTAATTTTATGAGGTGTTTGTATGTAAGGAATTTGTGTTTTATTGTATTTTAATCTTTTAATGTGAGCCACCCTGAGCTTGCTCTGGCAGGAAGGGTGAGGGCATTTTTCCCTCCATTGGAAACAATGGAGGATGGGGGCACCTTTTTCTGGGGCTCACAGAATTGGACCCCCTGGTCCAATCTTTTTGAAACTTTTTTTGGGGGGTTGAGGAGAGGCACCAGCAGCTCTGTTAAAAAAATTGGTGCCTCTACCTCAAAAAAAAAGCCCCCCAGAGCCCCAGATACCCCCAGATCGATTTTTCATTATAGCCTGTGGGGCCCATTGACTATAATGGTCCCCATAGACTATAATGGAGCAGGAAAAGTTGATTTTTTTTTTTTGCACACCCCTATTATGCTTTTTCAGTATGGTTTTTAAGCTACCTTGAGTCACGGGAAAGTGGGATATAAGTATTTGAATAAATAAGTAGTTTTGGCAGGTTGATAACAGTTAAGCAGTTTTCTGTTTGGTAGATTGGGCAGGGTTCCACCTCCGTTATACTTGACCTGTAATGCTGGTTATCATATTTCATGGAAAACCCCCCCAAAAAAAAAACAACAACCCTGAAGTAGACTGCAAGAGGCTCCCCCCCAAGTGCTGGTATGTTTTCTAAGGCTCAGTGCAGGGTGACAGCCCAAGGCCAGGTCTACCAATATAGTGGACCTGAGTGGATAGACCTCCAGAGGCCAGGTCTACCAATGTAGTGGACAGAGGTGGGTAGACCTGTTCTCTAGAGGTCAGGTCTACCAATATAAAGGAAATGGGTGGGTGAAATTTGACTTGATTCTGTTTTCTCTTATATTGTTTAAATTATTCTTAAAAATTAGTTTAAATATTTAAAATAATCTATTCTGAGATTTTTACAAGGTTATGGAAATAATCCTCTAAAACTCTAATTTACACGATAGTCAAATGTAGACTCGCTCACAACTTTGATGCTACTAGCTTTTTTCGCTCACAAGATAGAATTTCTGCTCACAACACTGTGGAGCTTAGAGGGAACATTGCTTGTCATCACTTCCACTGTTAACCAAGACATCATTGTGTTGGTGTGAAGCTCTAGGACTCCCCCAAAACTTTATGGTAAACCACTTTGTTTTGGGGGACTCCTAGAGCACTGTACTGATTATTTATTTATTATTTATTTATTATTTATTTATTTTAGATTTATATCCCACCTTGTCTGCAATGATACCATTTTCAGGTTCATACCAGAAGTGATGTTGCAGTGTCAGTAAACTCCGGCTGGATGCCATCTCTGGGCTGGGCTGGAAATACCTAAGAGCTCTATTCCCTGCCTACAGATGGCATAAAGATATGCTACCTGTGACTGGGAAAGGAGAGGCTGTTTACCCCCTGAAACTGCAGGTTTTCAGCTTTTCTAATTACTGGCAATACACATAGCATGGTGATATAGGAGATCCTCACTGATCAATTGCTGCTGTAGATATTGTGGGGGGAGAATTGTTGAAACAAGCTTGTGAGGTCAAGAAGGGTCTGAATGCCAGCTGGAGTTTTTTTTTTAATGATAGTGACATAAGTAATGGATGTCTTAATGTATTTGGATTTTATTGTACTGTTTTAGATTATTACTCCATAAACTGCTTTGAGAGTCCCCTGGACTGCAAGGAGATGAAATCAGTCGATCCTAAAAGAAATCAAACCTGACTGTTCCCCAGAAGGCCAGATACTGAAGCTGAAGCTCAAATACTTTGGCCACCAAGTGAGAAGGAAGCACTCACTGGAGAAGACCCTGATGCTGGGAAAGACTGAAGGTCAAAGAAGAAGGGGATGGCGAAGGATGAGATGGTTAGACAGTGTTATCAAGGCAATGAACATGAAATTAAGCAAACTTCAGAGGACAATGGAAGACAGGAGGGTCTGGAGTGATCTGGTCCATGGGGTTGCGAAGAGTCAGACACGACTGGGCGACTATGCAATAACAACAACGACAACAACAAGCTGCCTTGGATCCTGTGTTCAAGGTAAAAGGCAGCATATAAATAATTGAAACAGACTGGTAACATTGCATTGGCATTTAAATCAGAACAAACATTATGAAGGGCTAAAGGCACGTGAACACTGACCATCAGTTCAAAATACATCAGGGTAGCTATGTCAGTTTTGCTGCAGCTAAAATAATGAAGAGTCTTGTGGTGTGTTAAAAATTAGCAAATTTATTGTGGCCTCCAGTGCTGTGAGGCAGGAGCCTACTTTGCCAGATTCATAAAGTGTTATGTTCAGTTGACAGAAATGCCTATCTGGATCTGTGCTAGCTTCTTCATGAGGATCAAATTCAAGATGTCTCTGTTGGCATAAAAAAGCTTAGACCTGAATAAAACTTCTTGTGTTACCATACATACAATTAGAAATGTTTATCTGGTTCTCGGAGGAAAGCTAAAAGGGAAATTAGCTAGATGGATTATGCTAAACATCGTAGACAAAGACAATATATATATATATATATATATATATATATATATATATATATATATATATATATATATATACTGGGTTAATTATCTAGTAATTTGGGGGAAAAGATTCCCATGACTGGATCTGAAAAAACTGAATAAATCTGTTTAAAACTCTTCTTATATTAAACATGAGCTTTTTGCACAAATGGCAAGTGTTATATCTTGTTCTCCGGGGGATTAGTTAGTGGGATAGTCCTTTAATCTTGGGATAAGCTCCTCCTCCTCAGGCAGGGTTGGCCTTGAAGCTTGGATCCGGGCAGGGAAGGGGCTTGTCCCCTGTGGCTCTCCCAGTCTTGCCAGCCCTGCCGACTTAGCAGGATGCATCTGAGCAGCGGTCCTTCAGCACTGCGATCCAGGAGAGAAGAAAATAAGACGCTTTTAAAACTCCAGCCACAGTTGGTGGCACTTGAAAGCAGCCAGCGGCCCTGGTAGATCCCTGGTATCTGCAGCTGTGCAACAGGCTCCTGCTGGTCTAGACCTCAGGAAAAGAGGTCCTCCCTCAACCAGTGAACTCCAGAGGGGTGGTAGAGCCTGCAGCAGCAGCAGGGTGATGCTGACGATTGGATGATTTCCCTGGCCACAGGGGTCCCAACCACAGCAAAAGAGCAGCAGCCAGGATCCTCACTGTTTTTAATGAACCTTGGTAAGCTGAGGGTGAAGGAAGGTAGAACAGTTTGCCTTTCCTAGGGAGGCCTGGAGAACCTGGGACCCCTTCCCATTGGAAAGGACTGGTGGAGAAATGAGGAAAGGGAACTACCCCTCCCCCCACAGCCAGAGATCACACTTCAGGGTTTCCAAGTGGGTCGGGCTTTTTTTTATGCCCTTGTATCATCGGAAGCTGTTGAGCAGAGGACCAGATCCAAAAAAGGGTGGGAAATATGGCAGCAGCCATTTTGTTTCCATAGGATCCTACATCACGGCAGTCCTGTCTTTTGTTTTCTGTTTCACAGAGAACAAAGAATGGCAACCAAAACAGACCTAAGCAGCTCTCAGGAATGAGGGAGCCCTGTTAGACTCTGTCTCACTGTCCACTCAGGAATCCATGGAGATACAGGAAAATCTGAAACGGGGGGAAGTGAAAACTAATTGTCTTCAGTGGTTAAAAACAGAAATGTGGAGTTCAGGGATGTGTTGCAGGAAAACATGCAAGGGTCTGGCTCTCTAAGATCTTCCACCTCTAGGGGCAGATTAACCAAAAGAGCAAGACACCAAAGGGAAGAGTCCCTAAGCAGCTCTTGGTCCCCTCCCCCTGAGACAAAAACAGAAAAGGAAGAGATATTCCAAATGGGAACACAGTTTTCTTACAGATGATAGGGAGGGAGGCTCTGATTCTAGAGTTCCATCTTCTGATAAAGAGGAGGGTGAACTCTCTGAGGAAGAAGTGTCCATGGTACAGTCTAGGCTGTTTCCACAAGAGTTGTATATACACTTACTCCCAAAGGTACTGAGAACCTTAAATCTGTCCACCAAACCAAAGGAGAAGGACAATCCTGACCTGGCATTCCACTAGGTTCAGATAAACTGATGCCAAAGATATCTGTGAGTCAATCAGGGCTGCCACTCCAAGAAGCTTTCTATTTCTCCTTATATATAATTGTGAATTGGGGTGGCACTTCCTGAACGTTCCACACACTCCTAAATCAGTTGGCTCCATGATGCATCACTCAGAAGCTGTCCCTATCCACTGGCTGCATTGCCTGAGTCCCACCTCCAATATTCCAAACAGTTTACTGTTCCTCTCCCCTGCATAGCCAGTCAGAACACAGAGGTCGTTTGCATATGCGGCCTGATTGGCCCTTGCGTCTAACATTCTAAACAATTTGTTATTGCTGTTGGGAGTCACTGAATGAGTCCTGAGATAAAATACATATCCCAATCTTCCCTTAAATGGTCACTGGAGTTGCCAATCTCCCTGTGGAGCCTGGAGATCTCCCAGAAACCACTGTGTTCCCCAGCCACAGAACATCATTTCCCCTACAGAAAATTTCCCAGCTATTACAACTGATCTCCAGATGACCAAGATCAGTTCTCCTGGAGACAATGACTGCTTTGGGCAGTGGACTCTATTGCTGAGTCCCTCACCACCCAAACCCTGCCCTCCCCAGGCTCTACACCTCAAATCTACAGGTATTTCCCAACCCAGAGTTGGCAACAGTGTAATTGGCTATGGAACCACTTTCCAGACCCTTGGAACTCAGAAAACATGGCATAGGAGGAGGTGCTTTTCTACCTTTACCACCACTGCATAGCTCCAAATTAACATAAGTCAGCCTCCAGGTGGCACCTGGAGATCTCCAGCTATCACAACTGATGTCCAAATGACCAAGAGCAATTCTCCTGGAGACAATGACTGCTTTGGCCAGTGGTCCCTAGCATTATACCCTGCTGAGGTCTGTCCCCACCCCAAACCCTGCCCTCCCCAGCCTCCACCCCTCAAAATCCCAACCCAGTTTCCAGACCCTTGGAACCCAGAAGACATGGCATAGGATGAGGTGCTTTTCCAGCTTAGCTGCCACTGCATAACCCCAAATCAACATAAGTCAGGGATGGAGAGAACTACACCTGTTACCATGAGGCTGTCCTCCCATACTACCCACTTGGGGAGGTGAAATGAGTCTTGCTGTGGCTTCCTTTTGAGAATGCAGCTAGGGAGGTGATTTTTCATGTGCTTTTTGGTTTCCTTGAGCTGAGGTGAGTTTGTTGGGGAGGCCAGGACAAGCTTGCTATGGGTCTTGCCTGTTCCACTGCTGCTTTTTTTATTGCCCGCAATAAGAGGGGCTTCTAGTTCCTTGGCTGAAAGAAAGCCATCACTGTCAGCTTGTTGCACCAACATCTTATGTCTGGCAGAGGTACTTGTTCTGAACCTGATAGCTCAACAAAATGGTGGCCACTAAAGAAACAGTTCTAAGATACTGTTCCTAAAATGAGGGGTTGGGTGACTCCCACACAGGAGACAGGTTTATTCCTGCCTCCCTGATAGGATGGTGAGAATCTCCCATCAAGTTGTCCTCCACCTCAGAGGGAGAACTTCCAGATTACCTGCTCTCATTTGCATAGTGGGATCCATGCATCAGGAATCTTCCTTTGTTTGGGAAGCATTATGTCCAGGATACTTGCCAGAATAATGTGAGAACCTGCTTTTACACTTCAACTGATAGGGGCTTGGAGTGATTAACTCACACCAAAAGTAATTATTTCTTACAGGTTTATGTGTATAATTTAGATGCATCCTACTTTGCCAACTCATCAGCAGTTGAAAATGGCCCACACACATTCTGTGTAGATTATATACTCATTTGAATAATTCCAAATTTTATCTCTGTTCTGCAGTGTAATAGTCCTATATCCTTGGAAATAGGGCTTCTTTATCTCTGTAATAAGCTCCCAACCATATTTGCCTGCTCTTCACAACTGGCAGAAGGGTTGGGGTGCAGCATTGTGGGGGATTTTAAATATATATATATATATATACTTTTTAGAAATTCTTACTGAAATTGAAAGGGTAGCTCTTGGAATTGCCGGAAACTCTAGAGTAAAACTACAGAGTTTTCCAGAATTCCTAACACTGTCATGGAAGTGGCAAAGGGTAGTTCTAGGAATTATATAAAATATTATTTAATATAATTTTAGCTTTTGGGGAGTTGACCATAATATTTTTACGTACAAAGTTTTTTCTTCATTTTTCAGCCTCTTTGGTTACCTGGTTTGCTCTGAGTTAAACCCTGCCCCCTTTTTTCATTGTTTGTTTTAGCTCTAGGAATTATCAGAAACTCTATGGTAGAGTCACTTCTAGCAAGAAATTCTAGTAAGTACATAAGGTGTCATAAAAAAAATAAACCCTCAGTGAATTCTTTTGAAGATTTATAAATTTTCTGCAAATCTAAGGGTCCCTCGAGTTTACAGAAAAAATTCTTTAGCTTCCATGTTGCCCCAATCCATGGATTTAGATATCTGCTGTGGGGGGCACAGGCCACTAACAGTATATAGATCACAAAGCTCAGTAGTCAGTTTTGAAGGTTTGAAGTACAGAAGATTCCTGCAAGCATTCTCTACCAAAGTGAGAGAAATATAACAATATTGGCATTGCTATGGTACAGGGCTGTCAATACTCTGGTGGAGGTGAGGGAGCCCCCTGCCTCAAAGCAGTGGTGGGAGAATAATAAAATTTACTGTTGTGATAATTGTTTTTAATAACTAATTTATAGCATTTTTAGCATTGGTGTTATCCGCCCTGAGCCCTTCTGTGCCGGGGATGGTGGGCTATAAGTCAACTATAATGAATGAATGAATCAATCAATCAATCAATCAAACAAACAAAAAAAGACCATCAGCCTGACAGCATGATGTCACTTCTGAGGAAAACCTGGAATTGATGTCAGACTTCTTGCTGGAAATTCTATGGTGTTATGGATTCCTAGAATGGGCTGCTATAACTTCCAGGTTTTCCCCAGATATGATGTCACATCTACTGTTCCCTCTAAGCTGAGTTAATATGAGCAAGCTCACAGTTTTTTAGTGTCTCGCTCACACATTTTTGTCTAAGCTCAGGAATGATGGCTCCAGAGCAAACTAATTTATATAGCAGCCAGATCATTTGTTCATGATTTTAATGTCAGTATCTCATGATTTTAATGCCAGTAGCTCACAAAGTAGAATTTCTGCTCATGAGACTCGACAGCTTAGAGGGAGCATTGGCTATGCCATGCCACTATGCCATGTCCCTGACCCACCAGGTCACTCTGGTTGTCAGGCCATGCCTGGAAACCTGACTACAGTACAGCTATAATGAATTGCAGCTTGTTTTTTCTGATGTGGAGAATGAACCGTTCATCTAGAACCTTCTGTTCATATGACCCTGTTATACTTTATGTCCAATGGTTGCTTCGGTGTCTGAATTAGTGTGTGTACACACTTTGAATAAAACTTTGTTGGTCTTAAAGGTGACACTAGACTCAATTTGTTCTTCTGCTTTAGACCAACACAGCTACTCACCTGATTCTACATTATACTTTGTTCGCAATAAACCTAGAGCTTATGTATTTGTCTTAAGACATCAGTGTGTTTCTTAAACTGGTAGAAGAATCTTAGCTCTTCAAGAAGAACTGTGTCTTGCTGTACTACAGTGTCTTAAAATTTTGTAAGCACTGCAGAAATTAAATAAATCCCTGTCATTATTAGGGTCCTGTCAATCTGAAGATCAGTAGTAAAAACATGTATTAACTTTCTTTGTTTTGAATGTGACTTGCTCTGACAGAAATCAAAGAGAATAAAGTCAGTTATGCCCACTTCATTGTTAACTCTGAAGGGAGCAGAAGGTGTGCTCTCCAGCTCCTTTTAGTAATTGCCCAAGGGAAAAAAAAGTCTTCAAATTAACAAGCAAACAAAAAAAAATCCTGTTTAACTTCACTAGGAAGAAAGATTTCAAATCTGAACAAACAAGGGCACTTTCCCTCTTCTTAAAATCTGCAGTGATCAATGATGATGAAGAATAAATTTTTAAAGAATCGTGCACATACTACATACCTTCCCTTTATGGAATAAATGCAAATGCACAAATACCCTTATTGTCTGTAGAATCAATCTGATACGCTTTTCTCAAGGTCCCCAAAGTTTTATCCCCCTTGATCATCTCTTACCAGCTAAATCATTTTTTTTTAATTCCATTTGTAGATGATCAAAAGATAATGTTTTCTGGAAGTGAAGTGTGTTTTTAATGTGATGATGCTTCCTATTTAAGTTCTTTATCAGATCATTTTGGAAGCAAGTCAAAACAAACCTGATGAATGCACAATAACCCATCAGGGATCTGTTACCAGGATACTTAAAGCATGCAGATAAGCAGTCCAATCTATTTTACAGATGTCTCTCAAGATTGGTTTATTTGCACCTCAAGCTGGAATAACGAGGCAGACACAAATGTTGGGTTTAACTATAGGGCCACTTTATTAACTGACAACCTTAACTGGAACCAAAGGCAAGGGCAACACAGCTTGCGGTACGGTCAAGGCCAGAGGCTGAGGACCCCTCCCGTACCTCTTCAATAGAGCGAGCTACCCTGCCCTGGATGCGAGCCCACCACAGGGGCTCCCACTCGGCCGGCTAGCCATTGCAGGACAACCCTGTAGCCCCTTCCCCCAAGCTGCAAGGTTCAAAGAGAAGACCTAAACAGGGTTGTCCCAAAGGCCGTCCGTTTTCCCCGCCCCATGCCACAAGGTACAAAGACTGTACTCACAGGACCCCTTCAACCCCAAATGAGGGGTGTCAGGTGGTGCTCACCGGACCGCAATCTGTATACCACCTAGCAACCTGCCTAAACAAAAGGGACCGACCGACCTAACACAACCCACCCTTATAAAGGCCTGCATCACTGCTGCAGTACAGGGTAGGCAAAAACATTCCTTCCAAGTGCCAGTCAGGAAGGAGCGAAAAATTCCTACCTGGCCCCCGAAAACCAGGTGACCAGCGAATGCCTGCACTACTAACAGGGTGGGAGGGTGGGCCAACGACCATGCAGGACTGCTGAGGAGGAGAGGCGGGGCCGGGCTTTAAGCCTTCTTAGCCCCGCTTCCTCCTAGTGCCCATATGTGGCACTTTTTTGGTGCCTAAACCCAGCCTGCCTCATCCGGCTGGGAGGCAAAGGTGCCCCCCCCCAGCCCAACAACTGGAACAGCCATGTGCTGTTGAAATGTGTTTCACTTTTTAATGAAAATACATAGCAACAAACCCAGGAGCACTGTTGGTTGAGAAAGGAGTCTTACCCCTCCATGTGTGCACCCATGACTCAGAATAACTACATGTGATTATTCCTCAGCAGCATCACTCTTTCTTTGGTTATTATAGCTGTAACAAGAAACTACAATAAATCCCCTTAGACATAGACTTTTCTGCAGTTCCCTTTGGGAGATGCACGAAAATGAGCCATTGAACCTTGGTGTGAATTCCTTCTCTTTTAGAATTCTAGCCTCTTAGCCTGGAAATCTCACCCTAGAACAAAGTGCTCTGAAAAAAACTTCTCAGGTATCTTTTCCTGCCCTGTAGCTAACAACTTTTTGCTGGGGGGCCGAATGTTTTGCTCGGGGGGCCTGCCATTATATGTCTGTGCACAAGGATCCCTGGCCAGAGGAGCTGCCGGCCCGGCTCCCGCATCCTGCCACTGCTGTTGCCTTCTGTTCTGCACCTTCTGCTCTACACCACTCCAGTAGTGTAACTCTGCCAAAACAGGAAAGTCACTCTCCCTCTCCTCCCTCTCCCCTGCACATGAAAAAAAAAAAAAAAACACCTGGCAGAGATCTGCCAGGAAGCCCTGATGCTTCTCTCATTTACCCGGCTGTGCTTACTCAACTTCCCAAAAAAGGAAACAGCCAGAAGGCTCCCAAAAAAAGGGGAGGGGGAAAAAGTTTGCTGGGCTGTTGTGTTGGATGCGAGCAGAATGGGTGGGCGGGCACCTTCAGACCCAGCAGCTGCTTGAATGAGTGGCTAGCTGGCTAGCTTTTAAAGGGCCATGCTGGACAAAGCGTGAGAGTTCTAGGGAGGAGAAAATACTATGGAGGCAGTCCTGTGAACTCTTTACACAGCAGTTGAATTAGATGCCCAGCTGAGGGCAGTGATGGCAGAGGTGGGGGGAGCCAATATCTCTGAATTAAGACCTTCCTTGCATTGCCCTTTTTAACATCCCCTCAGATGTCTGAATTACCCTTTTAAGAGCCAGTCTAGGCACAGGCTGAGAGTTCTCTTGACCTCTTGGGCTAAGCTGTAAAACCCAGCATGCAAGGGACAGGTGAAAGACAAGCCCGGGTGAGTACTGGTTGCCGATAAAAGTACTGGTGAGGGGCCCGTAAAAACTGTGTGTGGGGGGGGCCCATGGTAGTTACGGGCCTGGTCTTCTCCTTAAAGTCCATGAGCACCAAAAATGTTTTTTTTTTTGGTATATAGGGCTGGGCTCTCCAGTTTGTAAAACTTGGACAAATTATCAAACACACTGTCCTTGAGCATTTAGAAAGAATGGCTGTGATTACTAAAAGCTGATATGGATTTCTCAAGAACAAGTCATGCCAGACTAACCTTATATCTTTTTTTAGAAAGTTACTACCTTGTTGGATCAGGGAAATGCTGTAGACACAGTTTATCTTGATTTCCACTGACTTCGGTGGCAAAGAAACAGGAATGCATACTTGCTCCTTTTCTATTTAATTAATTTCTCAATGACCTTGCCTCCTTTTTAGTAGAAGAAGATTGTCATTTCCCTAAATTGGATACAACACATGTTCCCATTTTACTTTATGCAGAAGATACAGTACTACTTTCCTCTACAAGGGTGGGGCTCAGGCATCTGCTAAATAGATGTTTTAACATCTTCTCCATAAACAAATTACAACTGAATTATGTGAAATCTAAAATACTAGTATTTGCTAAGTCTTGTAAAATCCAAAATTGGATATTTGATGGAAACGAAATAGAGCAGGTCAAGCACTTCAAATATTTGGGTCTTCATCTGAGTTATATGTCTTGGTCAACCCAGTGCAAATCAGCAATTAATATAGCTATTATTAATGCATCAGCCATTTTATGGTTCTTTTTTAATAGAGGCAATCAGTTCATTCCAGCCGTGCTAAAAAAATTTAAGGCTAACGTTATTGCTCAACTACTGTATGGTATTCCAGTATGGATCAGTGTCTTTGAGGCTGGTACTGAAAAAGTTCAATCCAAGTTTGTGTGAAAAATCATGGGCCTGCCATGCTGTTTTCCATATGCTGTTCTTTGTTTAGAAACAGGCCTAAACTTGGTAGAAACACGAGCATGGCCCATGTCAATTAAACATTGGCTATGAGTGCTCTACAATACTGGCCCCGGGAGCTTTTTACATCAATTGCTGTCAGAATCTAACATCTCCAGCTGGACTGCCTGTATAGAGGGGGAAAATAACTACGATGGGCTTATCTTTCAATTCATTTCCATGTCCAAATGCATACCAGTCAATCTAACACAGAATCCTAGATATCAAACTACAAAAGTTAGCCATCTCTGCAAAAAAATCCTGTTCCCCTTTGAATTTTGAAATTCCCTTAATTAATGGCCAACTGGCACCCTATTTATCTGCCCCCTATGCTCCACAAATGCACAGAGCATTTGTGCTTGCTAGGTGCAATGCTAATCCATCTGCAGTCACTTATGGGAGATATAAGATCACATACTCCTCATGACTCTGTGCTTGTAATTTAGAATTCATTGACTCGGTTTCCCATATTCTTCGCTATTGTTCCCAGTATGCTGATATACTTCCTGATCTTTTAGACTCAATTTTATTCAATTTGTTGGGCCACTAAGATGCCCCAATGGTGTACCATCTTCTTAACAACTCATTACCCAAAATAACTGAATAAGTAGCCATATTTTTAAGTTTGATAATCAAGGACTGATTGAAAATTATTTAATTGCTTATATTTCAATTATCCTTGTTACTTCTATATTTGCCTTCTGTCTGTATGGATAACTTGATATATGCCAGTAAAGGCTTTTTGTATTTGTATTTGTAAGGTAGAAAAAATCCAATGCATAATTATAGGATGGGGGAGAATTGTCTTGGCAGTAGTATGTGTGAAAAGGATCTAGGGGTTTTGGTAGACCATATACTGAACATGAGTCAGTAGTGTGATGCAATAGCTAAAAAGGCAAATGCAGTTTTGTGCTGTATAAACAGAAGTATAGTATTCAGATCATGTGAAGTGATGCTATCACTTTACTCTACTCTGATGAGACCTCACCTAGAGTACTGTGTTCAGTTTTGGGCACCACAATTTAAGAAGCATCCAGAGGAGGGCAATGAAGATGGTGAGGGGTCCGGAGACCAAGTCCTAGGAGGAAAGATTGAAGGAGCTGGGTATGTTTAACCTGGAGAGGAGAAGGCTGAGAGGTGATATGATAATGGTACGGAGTTGTTTTCGCGACAGGGTAAAAGCCGTTCCGGGCCGTTCTGGCTTTTACCCTGTCCCGTTGTTTTCTGTTACCTCAGAAGGACAGACCAGAACCAACAGGTTGAAATTAAATTAGAAGAGTTTTTGGCTAAACATTAGGAAGAACTTCCTGACAGAGCAGTTCCTCAGTGGAACAGGCTTCCTTGAGAGGTGGTGGGCTCTCCTTCTTTGAACGTTTTTAAGCAGAGACTAGATGGCCATCTGACAGCAGTGCTGATTCTGTGAACTTAGGCAGATCATGAGAGGGACGGCAGGAAGAGTTGCCTTAGTGCTTAGTTCTTGTGGCCCTTTCTTACACACTTAGGAAAATCCTGATTGCCACTTTAAGATCAGGAAGCAATTTTTCTCCAGGTCAGTTTGGCTGGAGATCTTGGAGGTTTTTTGTCATCTTCTGGGTGTGGAACAGTGGTCACTGGGGATGTGGGGGGGAGGTATTTATGAATTCCCTGCATTGTGCAGGGGGTTGGACTACATGACCCTGGAGGTCCTCTCAAGCTCTATAATTCTATAATGGGGGGGGGGGCATTTTTGCCAGCCCAGCAGAACCACTGTAATGTACAGGGCATCCAGCAGTACCAGTGCAATCACAAAGTGCCTAGCAGAATCTAGTGCCATTGTGGCAATGCCAGCTGATGTCAAGCACAGAATCACAGTCCAAGTGGTGGGTGTGTATGTGCGTCTCTCTCTGTGTGTGTAAGCCCAGCAGAACCAGTGCAATGTGCAGTGACCAGCAAACCCAGCACCTTCTGTTCAGCCCTGCTCTTGGTATACCACTGCTAAACAGTGCACAACACGATCCAAAACCATCCACCATCCCCCCAGCAAAGATGATAATGCTGAAGTATTCTGCAAAGTGTAAAGATGCGGGAAGTGACATACCATACTATTTGGAAGGCTCAGTATAAATTTAATTAATTGGGAGTTAGTGTCAGGTCCCCAGTCAATTCACTCTCCACACACACTCTTGGCAGTGTAATGCTTTATTAGAGATATGAGATGCTGTGGGTTGAGAACCTTTGTTAGGACTGGAGCCCAAAGGTGGGAAAATATAACATATAGGTAAACCCCAAAATTCCATTCATTCACAGGTCATGTGTTTCTATAGCAACTTAGACAGATATATGGTCACTCTATCTAACCTAGCCTGGCATGGAAATCTCCAAGGACAGTCTCACAGGAAACCATCTCGGGGCTCACTTCAAGATGTTACAAGCAACACTCCCTAACACTCTAACAACACCCCCCCCCCGAATGTCATATGGCAAGCAAGGCCAGAGGTACAGTGATAAGATGCAGAAAGGCGAAAAGTGAAAGCTAAAATTTAATAAGGCTAACAAGAACACAGAAGGCCTGTATATGTGCCAGAGCATGACATTTAGACAGTGGGAGTAGTTTAAACAATATAAGGTTTCCTTTTCTGTTTTCCTCATTCTATATTTACGTATCTGTCAATTATTTCCCTATGATTATTAGCAGTAGCTGCTGGACCATTTACATGCTGCCTCTGTAATGTTCTGATAAATTATTTTCCAGATAGGTGCAGTGAGGCTTGCTGACACCTGAAATTGGGTAGATGAAACTGATAAGAGAGTGCTTAACAGCTGGCAAATTCTAAGCAGGGTAAGCATTTTTTTCTGTATCTGTTGGGATTTCCTCTGACCTGAAGTACCGTGCAACCAAATGAGAGCAACAGAACAGGATGTAAGTCAAAGCAGATCAGCCAAGTACTTATCTAACCAAGTCTCCTGTTTACAACAGTGACTTTTACTGTAGAAACTTGTGCACAGTTTGTAAAGTACTGGGTTCGCTGCATGGAGGACTCATACTACAACACACGTTCAGACGCGTTTATTGTACTTCACACATGAACTGGCCAAGGCCCCACAAGGACCACCTGTATACATCCCACCCAGTACACCCAAGGTCCCATTGGGGGGTTTGAATTTCCCACCAGAGGTGCTACTGGTGGACACTAGGTGGACTAGGATCCTAGGTCCCTTTGTGTTCAGGGACCAAGCTCCTTACTTTAGCTGCGGAACCCTGGAGGCGGTCCGTGTACATAACATAATTGTCCCATGATGGATCTGTATCTATGCAGCAAATCAAGTGCAGATAGTCGCTTTATGTCAGGGATGATGGCAATGAAAACCCATTGCTATTGTTAGAGAATTGCTGCAATGAGAATGAACGATCCACGGTGTTTACTGACTAATGCAGTAACTACATGTAACAATTATTTTAGAAGTTAACTAGAGTTGGGTTTAGAGTAGAAACAGACAGGTCCTTTTCAAGAGACATGAAAGTGTTATAATATGCCCATTTATTTGTCCAGCTGTTGACTCTGGTTTTGGAGAGGAGGCAGTCATGGCAAAGTATAATCAGAACATACATACCCAAATTATTGCTATATAATAAGTACATTAGAGTACAAAAATGCCCAGGAAAGAGGCCAAAGTATTCCCAACAATACTTATCCAGGGAAGCATTTAAGTGGTCTGGAGAGACACAACCTCTCAAGATGGCCTTTCCTGATAATCTGAAGAACACTTACTTTACCACAGAGGGATATATTCTTGGTGTACAAAAATACTTCAGATGCAAATGTTAGAAATCATTATTTGAGATATTTCTCTTTAAAATTCAAGAAAGTCTGTTAGTTTTCTAATATCCCAGGTTCAAAACATAGTCTTTGTTGTTTCAAATTCAAAAGCAAATTATAGATTAGGTTTACAAAGGAACAAAACTGACTTATTCAATATGCAAAAGGAGAAGGGTGAATATGTGAAAGTGTATTTTCAGGATCTGGGTGTTTGGGTATTGTGAAGCACAATGGCTGTTGCCACTACAACATAATTGTGAGACTTTTTAACCACCACCACCACCACCACCCTTTCACACATTTTTTTAAACATTGAAATTTGTCTTAGGGCAAAATGGTCCATGTAATATAATATTTTTTTAAGTGAGAAATTAACAGAGCTGCAACACAACTCAACTAACGATGATCAATGCAAACTTATAAAGTAGTAATTTTCACACTTCCCAAACAGCTTTCTTTGTGCTCTGCTTATTTAATTGAAAAGGACATTGATTCTCTCATAGACACCACCTAGCATGACTTTAAACTAAGGCACTGCATATTATATGGTAACAATTGTAACTAGATACATTTTTCTCTCCACCACCCACCATCATACAGCACAAACCGAGCCCACGACTTTGCATTCATACCGTTGTGCTTTCCCCTTATTAATTCGGTATAGAGCAAGCTTCTTTGATTGCAGTCATTAACTCTCTTGGTGACTTTTGTGGTTACAGTTGCATGTAGTCTAAGAAATGGTGTTACAATTAAGGATGTATTAACCAAAGCAAGCACATAATATAACACAGGCAGATGATGCTCTCAGTTTCTGTTCTAACAATAAAGCCAATAGGTATATTGTAAGCTGGTAGGCAGGTATTAGGTAGCAAATAACAAAAATTTATAACCTAGCTCAATGTAGTGAGAGTGCCAAAGGCAGACATCAAAAGTGCAGCCTGCACAGTACACTTTGGTCCATCAATGTTCTTTGAAAGGCTATAAACAGAAGTCAGATTAGTTTACCTTTTCAGTATGGCATAGCAGGCTTGGGGGGGGGGGTTATGATTTACCTTGCACACAGTAACAGACTTTAGTTAGAATTCCTCCATGCGCAATTGAAGGTAGAAGAAGAAGAGGAGAAGAGATTGGATTTATACCTCGCCCTTCACTACCCAAGGGAGTCTCAGAGCGGCTTACAAACTCCTTTCCCTTCCCCTCCCCACAACAGACACCCTGTGAGGTAGGTGGGGCTGAGAGAGTTCTGACAGAAACTGCTCTTTTTCAAGAACAGCTGTGCCAGAACTATGGCTTGCCCAAGGTCATCCAGCAGGTGTAAGTGGAGGAGTGGGGAATCAAGCCTGGTTCTCCCAGATTAGAGACCTTCGGGTCCAGCTAGTATCTCAAGTTCTCCATTTAACTAATAAAATATGAGCTGAAACCACTCTTCAATGCTTCAGTCTCAGTACTTTATAAAATGGAAGGAAACAAATGGGGGATGGGATGCCTGTTTCCCCATGGAATTCCAACGACAGCCTGAGCCAGCTGCCAGAAGGAGAACTGAAGAAGATCGAGGAACCAGCTGTGAGATGAGAGAACTGAAGAACAGCAGTCATTACAAAATTAAGGCTTACTAGCACTTGAAGGGTTTTAGAATTGTTTTAATCTAATTTATATTTTATGTTCTATTGTAATTATGCACTGATTCTGTGTAAGCTGCCCTGAGCCAGCATTGACTGGGAGGGTGGGGTAGAAATTCAATAAATAAATTATTTTACCTCAACAGGTATCCCCAATTAAAAGAACACCGTTCTTTGGCTAACAGTATTTTAAATTCTCTGTAGATAGCACATTCCCTGGAGAAGTGGCATAGACATTTTCTAAACAAATAAATAGAAATGTATACCCTGACAGATCCCCGATGAGTTGGCTCTCGCTAGGAACAGGGTGGCTCACTCATAGTGCGGTGAGAGAGGGGTCGGTTGAGCCCCCTGGCCTTGACCGTGCCACAATCTGGTTTAGCCCCTACCATTTAGTGATTTTGAATGTTAATGAAGTGGCCCTTAGCTTTAGCCAACTTCTTGTGTCTGAGTCTTTATTCCAATGGGGAGGGGGGTAATGTAATAAATGAGCCCAAGCATAAAGGAATGGAGACTGGAAGGGACAAACATCTCTTGGGGTACAGAGGCAGGAAAAGTCACTCCCACTGTGGAAACGGGAGCGAATGGGGTGTCCAAATACTGCCCTTCTCACATCCCCATTCTTATGTTGCCTTCTGCTGTTGCCACCTTGTCCCCTTCCCCCTTGGCACAGAAGCATAAATACAATGAGAATCTTGCCAGCTGCCCCCTGGGCAATTCTCTTTGCCTTTAACAACTAAATTGCAGCTCATCTGTTAACTTTTAAAAGTCTGAAAGTGGGAAGAACAGTTATGCCCCCTTCCCAATTGGCTGTGGGCCGTTACTCCCCAGTAGCCATCCCACTCATTCTCCTTTGAGCAAAGGATTTTTTCCCCCTTGCTCCAACTGAAAGGGGGGAAATGTGGGAGCCCCATGATCCATGTTCTGAATGATCATGCTGCCCCATGAAAATAATGATAATGATAATGATAATAATAAATACTGTCATTGGGGATGGAAAGTGGAGGGAAACTTTCATGCGGAATGAGTCATTGTTTCATCCTCTAGTTTTCACAGTGGTTTCAGACTGAGAAAGGTCTCTGACAGCTGCCTTGTCTTTTTCTTCTCCCTGACCCCTTCAGTTCAGGGCAAAACTGAAAAGAATTCCTCTTCAACTACTCTCTTTCCCTGCCTTTTATCAGTGCCTCCCAAGTTGAACTCATTTCCTGTTTCTTTCCTCACAAGTAGTCAAACAGCCAAACACAGATAGAGGTGGAGGGGCTCAAGAAATACCATCTGCAGGGAGTACCCATTCAGAAGCAGCTGTTTCAGGTCACTGGACAAAGCTTGGCTTGGGAACTTAGCACAATTTTGTGACTGACCCTGCCCACCCACCATTTTTAATTGGTCCCATTTCCCAGGCAGCCATTTTTTGGTGGTCCTAGCTACCCTTTCTCAAAATCCCAAAAGTGTCCATAAACTCAAGAAGATTGAGGATCACTCTTCTAATCTATGGGGAATCCTTAAGGAGGTCAAAGCAAGGAGCAGAAAAAACGTTATGTGCTGGAAAGTTTTCAGTAATAAAAACCATAGTGGAATCAGCAGTTTATCTTGGGTCTCTATCAGATGGGCCTTTAGATTTGTGCCAGCCATGAGTGTCTGGTGGATTTAAAGGGAATGACCAGACAGTGACATCTGGGAAATCTGCCACTTCTGTGATCAGCCCGTTCAGCCCCTTCCCAGGAGCCGTACTTTAAAGATACCAGTTAAAGTCCAGGGCTAAAGCTTGCTGACGGGCCAATGGTGGACTTTCCCCCATCTGATCATTCCAGCATGCAATCCTCCCGTCGGGATGGTCTGATTTCAGACCATTCCAAATGGCCACCATTTTAAAAAAAAAATACTTAGTGATATGTGCATAAGTGGGTAAATACAGGACAGCCGCAGAGCTCCGCTCAAACGTCACAGACAGTTTTGTGTTTCTGAATGGCCCATGAATTTTATGAACTGTTAATTAAACTGTGTTAATTAAAAAGGTACCTAGAGGGAGGTATCACTGGTGATGCTTTAACCATTAAATTCCACGCATGTGAGAAAAAACAAGGACACATTGATGCACAGGTGCACATGCACAGATTTTTTTTTTTTAAACCAACCATTCAGCTCCTTCAGGTGGACGCCATCTAGACAATCCACTGTGAAGTATGAGTGCAGTAAGGGGAGCTGTCTAGTTGTGCAACGCCGGATTAAAAAATCTGGCTCAAATTAAAGCCAGGCCAATGGCGGGATTAGCTGCCCATCTGAATGCACCCTTGGACTCTATGTTATAGATTATTCAGTACCACAGCTAGTATGTCCCTTTTAACACCTGAGCCCACTTTGTAAACTATAATTCCTTTGTGTTTTTCTTTTCAGATTGCTCATGACAAGCAGAATCAATAAGGCTTGTTAGCCTATGGTATGAAAGAGTCTTGGGGGCTGCTTATGTTCCCTGGGTGCATAATTCGAAAGGGCAATGAGGATATACTGCTGTGCTATACAAACTAGCAATCTCAATCAATGCACTCTGTTTGCAAACAGCTCAGGATGAACATACTAAATATTGTCAGGAACAGTGTGTGTTTGGGTCATAACATTCACATAAAGGTACAACTTTAGTGCCCTTTCAAGAGCATCATGCAACTCTCAGAGCTTCATTAAGATGTTTCTCTTACGATATTCACATATATACCATACCTCCTGTTGATATAAATGTATGATGACGAACCTAGTGGCATAACATATGTCAGAAAACTGGCCCAAATTATGAGCTCTCGAAGTCTGTTTTATGATTTGTACACTGAAGGATGCTCACCATGCTTTCTGAGAGAGGTTTTTCACTATGCGAACTTGCAACAAGAAGCCACAGCCAGGATTGTGTGTACCCACATGACTGAAAGTTCAATCTTATTTCAAGAATGTTTTCCACCATCCAGCTTCTAACTCATTGCCCCCTTCCACATACATAATTTCAATGCAACATGGGTAATCCTATCCTGAGGAGAATAATAATAATAATAATAATAATGTCGAACAGAAATCATACATGAAACTTACATAGCCCTCCCCAATACCCTGGTTAGGGCAGTAGATCCCCTGCCCCACACTCCAATACTCCTCTGCTGCTCTGAGCGGTATCAAAAGAAAAACATCCCCCACATGACTCTGGCTGCAGTTTTCATCAATCTTTTAATCTACAGATCATTCTGTCACCTCAGAATTCTGTCAAGTTTCATACCTGAAACTTGTACAGAAAAATGTAACATTTAATGTAAATAGGAAAATGTAGCATCCAAGGTTGCCCTTTCTCCCCTCGAAAATGCTAACCACCATTCTGCTATGGAGCAGATGGTCATAGAATCTACCAGGGGAGAGGCGATCCTGGATTTGGTCCTAAGTAAAACCCAAGACCTGGTGGTGAGAGATATAAAAGTGATTGCACCATTTGTATAAATAGATCCTAGAAGCTCAGATAAAATATATACGGCAGGTTAGGAAAGGCACATATAGGTAGGCCTGCATGGTTAAGTGTAAAAGTGATTGCACTGCTTGGGAACAGTGACCATAATGTTATTGAGTTCAATGTTTGTATAAGTAGGGAGTTGCCCAGAAAGACCGACACAACCACTTTTAACTTTAAAAGGAGTAACTTCTCTGAAATGAGGAGACCTGTGAGGAGGAAACTGAAAGAAAGAGTAGAAAGGGTCAAAACCATTGGGGAACCTTGGAGACTATTTAAAACTACAATCCTAGAAGTTCAGAAAAAATATATACTGCAGGTTAGGAAAGGCACAGATAGGGCTAGAAAAAGGCCTACATGGTTAACAAAGTAATGGAAGCTGTAAAAGGTAAGAAGGATTCCTTTAAGTGATGGAAAGCTAGTCTCAGTGTGGTTGATAAAAGGGAACACAGGCTGTGGCAAATAAAATGCAAGTCTGTGATCAGGCAGGCAAAAAGGGAATATAAGGAGCATATAGCAAAAAAAAAAAAAAAGACCAACAGTGGGAGGGCTTCTAGTGTCCTGTCCCACTGATGGACCTCTTGATGGCACCTGGTATTTTTGACCAATGTGTGACAGAGTGTTGGACTGGATGGGCCATTGGCCTGATCCAACATTGGCTTCTCTTATGTTCTTATGTACTACTTACCTAGTAATGGCAGTGGACCTCCCAGTGATTCTCCATCCCCTACCCACGCTCAGTAAGGTGGTAGGGCAGAAAAGAGGAGGAAAAAATATCATGATGTAGTAACTTCCTGTTTCAGAACAGGAAGAGACCTCATGATGCTCTAGGAATTTCAAGGTGTTTTTTTTTTTTTTTTTACAGTTTATGGTTTTATCATACAGATTTTGAAATTCCTAGTGTGTCATAATGTCACTTTCCATTTCAAAACAGGAAGTGACTTCCAAGAAGTCCCTCCCCCCAATACTGTTGGGGATTGCCAGCCAAGGGCTGACTTCCCTATTATGTTAGCCTTAAAGGTTAACATAATTTTATTCAAGCATCTGAAGACGCCATGGCCATTAAACCCACCCAGGTGAGTAGCACAGATGTTTCCTGAGCCTGGTGTTTCCTAAGTCTTGTGTTCCTTCAGTTTTATTTGTCCAGCTTTATAGTAGTATCTATTGATATCCATTCCCATGTGTTCATCTACTTTTTGATTCCTGATATGACATACCCATGACTTGATGCAATACTGATCAGACTTCATCTGAAATTCAGAGCAGCCTGGCACTATTGCTTCCTATGCCTTCAATATATACTTCCTCTCTGTGGAACCCAAACCAAATCAAGGCAAATAGCACCTTCTCTAATGAAACAAAGGTGAATCAAATGAATGCAGATATTAAAATATTGCAAAAGAATGTAGTGAAGTACTCCAAGGACACAAATTCAAATTTAAATGTTTCATAGAAGAAATAGTCACTTTTTATTTGCAAACTGGGGAGAAAGCCCAGTTCTATTATTTCTTATTGAAGAAACATTTCCAAACTCTTGGCGCTAAAGTTAGTTTACGTAAATGATTCATCTGCTTGCAAATTCCATAAGGCTATGTATCTGCAATACTGAGGATATTCAGCCATCCCCTTTATTAATCTAGAAGGCTTCATCTTCTTTATCACTTTGCTGATTTGCTTTCCATCTCTAGAGGTCTGTAGTATATATAAGTATTATCTAAATCCAAAAGCTAAAACTGATTGAATTTTAAAGTACTGTGTCATACACTGAAGAAGACAAAACTACCCATGAAATTGATGAAACCAGTTATGATAAATAGCTAAATCCACAAACACCTAATAATCACCTGACTGCAGCATAATTAACTCTAACATACCCTTGAGCATACTGTAACACATGGCAACAAAAATTGTCATTACTTTCATCACAGTAATTATAAACCATAGTCATTCTCTGCCCAGTAGAAAACAGCAAGAGTCCAGTGGCACCTTAAAGACTAACAAAATGTGTGGCAGGCTTTTGTGAGTCACTGCTCACTTCTTCAGAAGTATCTAAATGCTAATACCCTGCCACTGTTGGATGCTAATACCCTGCCACAAATTTTGTTTGTCTTTAAGGTGCTACTGGACTTTTGCTCTTTTCTTCTGCTACAGACAGACTAACACGGCTACCCGTTTTGATCTATTCTCCTCCCAGGTTTTCTGAACAAGGTCTTCTGATCTGAATTGCTCTTCATTTTGCTATGCCCAACTTCATTCTCATTTATAATACACTAGGAATAAGGCCCATTGTGGAAATAAATACAACAGGCTCTAGAAAGAGGCTCTGGGAGAGTGCCCCGGCTTTGGGCACTCAGTGACAATTTGCTGTGGCAATCTCAGCAGGGTATAATGACAGAGTCCACCATTTTCTCCAGAGGAACTGATCTTTGCTACCTGAAGAGCAGTAGTAATTTTGAGTGATCTCCATCCCACCCCCAAGATTGGTAACAGTGGTTCCCCAGGAGGGAGTGGCTGGTTTGGGGGGTGGAGTCTATGGCATTGTACCTGTCTGAGGTCCCACCCCTCCTCAACACTCACCCTCTCCAGGTTTGACCCCTCAAATCTCCAGGAATTTCCCAACCTGGAGTTGACAACCCTATCTCCCTCCCAGCCAACCATCAACCTACCTTTAGTTTTCCATCTCCTCCCCCATCCCTCCTACAGAGCAGTTGTAATTTTGAGTGATCTCCAGCCATCACCTGGAGATTGGCAAAAATGGTTCCCCATCAGGGAATGGCTGGATTGGAGAGTGGAGTCTATGGCATCGTACCTGTCTGAGGTGCCACCCCTCCTCAAATCTCACTCTCTCCAGGCTCCATCCCTCAAATCTCCAGGAATTGCCCACCTGGAGTTGGCAACCTGATCAGGACTGGGCCCAATGAGTTTTCTCCCAAAGGCCAACATAGGTGTGGAAAGGGCCTTTTACTAACAGAGGAGAAAGTACAGGTGCCAACTCTGATTAGGGAAATACCTGGAGATTTGTGGGGGTGGATCCTGTGGAGGGCAGCATTTGGGGTGTGTGTGGAAGGACTCAGCAGGTTATAATGCCATAGAGTCTACCCTCCAAAGCAACCATTTTCTCCCAGGGAACTGATCTCTGTCATCTGGAGGTCAATTGTAACAGTGGGAGAGATTGGCAGCCCTAGGGGAAAGTCAGCCGCACAGCGGGGAGTTGAAGAAAATGGTCTGATGGTCGCTGGCCCACCTCATTAGCCAGCCAGCCATGCTGAAGCTAAGCAGGAGAAAGAGCCTTTTCCCATTTATTCTGACAGGAAAGTGGCCATTGGGGAGGGGTTATGGGCAGGGGAGGGGGTTATGCTGAAAGTCCTTTGTTTTTTTTACTCACAGAACCAAGCTTGGCTGCCTACCAACAGCCACTGAGGGGAGAGTCCCTCACAGGAGTCAAGAGAACTGTCTTTCTCAGGAGACAGAGCTGTCTGCCAGGGGGAGTGGGTGGGGAAGAGGAGCAGACCCAGCACCCGGCCAATGGCACGCAAGTACTCTTGAGTGGCGGCTGATGGATCAATGGCTGAGGGAGGGCATTTTACAGCCAATGGGAGCGCATGGAATCTTGTGAAACCAAAAGATAAATATTTATAAGGAGAGATTCCTGTAGACAGGGCTCTTTTTGTAGCAGGAACTCCTTTGCATATTAGGCGACACACCCCTAATGTAGCCAATCCTCCAAGAGCTTACAGAGCTCTTCTTACAGGGGCTACTGTAAGCTCTTGGAGGATTGGCTACATTAGGGGTGTGTCACCTAGTATGCAAAGGAGTTCCTGCTACAAAAGAGCCCTGCCTATAGACCTCTAGATGATGCACTAAACATTACATGTCATCATTTCTGCACGTTTATTGAAGGACAATTTACAGGATACAGGAAGATGTGTTTCTGTCCCAAGAACCCTGTGGTCTAAAATTTGAGATAAGAGAGATACCAAAGGGAGAAGAGGGGATGGGGAGATAAGAATTATCCAAAGATATTGACAACCAGTTCCCGGAGCCTCATGGCAGCTAGGAGGTACCTAGCTACTTGTGATATGAGGGCTCCAGTCCAATAGGAAATATAAAACTGCCTATTAGAGTGGCCTTTCAACTTGCCTAAAAGAGGGCTAATAAGAGAACTCCTCAACTCAGTAGAAAAGTTACAATGAAGCAGAACATGAGATAAAAATTCAGGAGCTCTAGCTCTACAAGGGCACAGTTTTTTTTCTGATAAGAAGTTCTCAAAAATCTGCCATAATTTCAGTGCCATATATTCTGACTGGCAGAGGCTATCAAGGATCTCAGAAAGAGGTTACTGTTACCTGATCCTTTAGCTGAATGTGCTAGGCACTGAACCTGAGTTCTGCATGCGCTCAACCAGTGACTCACAGGGCTTTCTAAAATTGGTGAAGGAGCCACAGGATGTGAAGTGGGGATCCCAGCATCCAGGTGGGATCTAGGGATCCCTCAGAATTACACCTGATCTCCAGACAGCAGAAATCAGTTCCCCTGGAGTAGCAGATGCTTTGGAAGGTAGACTCTATGGCATTATACCCCACTGTGGTCCATGTTCTCCCCAGGCTCCATCCCAAATCTCCAAGTTTCCCAACCTGAGCCTGGCAACCCTAGCCCCTAGCCCTCACTGATGGCCAGGAGGATAAAATGGATAAAAGGAAATACTTCTTCACCCAAAGAGTGATTAACACATGGAATTCACTGCCACAGGAGGTGGTGGCAGTTACAAGCATGGGCAGCTTCAAGAGGGAATTAGATAAACATATGGAGCAGAGGTCCATCAGTGGCTATTAGCCACAAGGTATAGATAGGGATTCTGGGGCAAGTGAGGCTCTGTATTCTTGGTGCTTGGGGGGGGGCAACAGTGGGAGGGCTTCTAGTGTCCTGGCCCCACTGGTGGACCTCCTGATGGCACCTGGTATCTTTGGCCACTGTGTGACAGAGTGTTAGACTGGACCTGATCCAACATTGGCTTCTCTTATGTTCTTATGTTCTCATGAGGGACCTGGGAACCCTAATGTGCAGTCAACTTATTCATAAGAATATGTTCCATATCTCTTTCTTTCTCAGGCATCTATCCTAAGCCCATGGTAGTGAAACTGCCATTTGGATTAGGAATGACCCCCATGTACAAAAGAAAAACCTTTTAAGTTGAGACAATGCTTGGGAATTAAAAGAGAACTCTATGTTTTATATTGTTGTATAAAAGCATTGAGTTTTTGGGTCATCGTGATAGGTCATAATTTTTTCTACTCAACCATTTGTCTAATAAATTTGGCATTGATTCTTTAATGCTATCTTCCAGAAATAACAGTCCATCTATCTTCATATGACATTTCTGCTACTTAGAACTTTGGAAAACATAAACAACTGTTACATGTAAGAGTTATTTAACTTTAAAAAGGATAACTTCTCTGAACTGAGGGGCATGTGAGAAGGAAACTGAAAGGAAAAGTAGAAAGGGTCAAAAACATTGGGGAACCTTGGAGACTATTTTAAACTACCATCCTAGAAGCTCAGGAAAATATATATATATTGAAGTTTAGGAAAGGCACATATAGGTTAACACTCTTATATATATGTCACTACTTGATGTTGCTGCAGTGATTAAATAAGAAACATGTGTACTAGCTTTCTGGTGCCAAGATCAGCATTAGAATTGCCATTTACCTGGTAATAGCAGAGGACCTCCCAGTGATGCTCCCTGAACTCCACCCTTCCTCATTTGTGTTTTGGGGGGATTGGGGGAAAACAGCATGCCGAAGTTCCTTTCTGTTTCAGAACAGGAAGTGGCATTAGATGCTCTATGGTTTTACCATAGAGATTCTTGAAATTCCTAAAGTGTCAAGACATCACTTCTTTTTTTAAGTGACTTCCAAGAAGTCCGCTCCACTGTGTTTTCCCAGGGATTGCCAGTGAAGGGCTGGCATCCCTAGTCACCATGACTGGAAACTGCTTGCATTTGAGTATCAGTAACTATGGCAGATAAACATGATCATATAAGGGGAATAGTTGTGACTTGGTGGCAGAGCACACCCTTTGTATGCAGAAGAGCCTGTGCTTGATACCTGACAGCTCTAGTTGAAGACAGGGATGGGCATGAATTGGCTCATGAACTAAAGTTAATGACAAATTTTGGCCAGTTCATGATTTGCGAACTGAAGTTTGTGGCAGGTCAACCAGCACAAACTTTCCACAAAAGTTTGTGAATGGACGCATCTCCAGACAGACTGTCTCCACTCAATCAAAAATTTTTACCTAACTTCAAAGCAACAGTGGGGATGGAATTCTCCAGACTTGGAAACACCAATAGCCCCCCCCCTCGGCTGGCAATAACAGCATTCCCATTCTTCTCTATGGGATCAGAATGCAATATATACCCTCATCTCAGCTCTGTGCCCTGTTGGTAGTTAGACAGAGAGGCAGGGGACTTGTTAAAAGCAGAGCATGTACAAAGTAGTAGGCCTTGTGTTTTAGGTGGATCACACTGAGCAGAGAGGCTGAGCTACTGGGTGCCTTGGCGGAGGACTTACATTTTACACTGTCCCACCCCTCCTGATTGTGACCATCTTCCCTGGTGGGGTTTCAGTATTAGGTGAACTCAGGGCTCTGAGCCACCCTGGCTCACTGCTTATGCCAAGCCGAGGGGCTGAGCTACTGGGTGCCTTGGCTGACGACCCATCCTGCCAGCCCACTGATGCACAGTCCTAACAAGGCATCACCAGAGGTCTCAGAGCCTCCTTCCCGTGATCTGTTCCTGGGGCTCTCCACAGAGGCAAAAAAGTTGTTAGCACTGCCCAGGTACTAGCAGTTGCTTTGGAGAGGAGGACTCTCAGCAGTGATACGGGGGAGGGGGAAGCATCCTCCCCTTCCACATCCCAACTCCCTGTTGCTGCTCCTGCATCGAGTACACCCTCTGTGGCCCCTCCTAACCCAGCACCAGAAAGCGACTGTGTCTCCCACCTTCATGAGGGCATGAATACAGTGAAAAGGGGGAGGGAACCCAGTTGCACCCAGGAGCCCCCTGGCATAAAGCTGATTGGGTGATTTCAGACCACTCACAGACTTTCAGCATAACCTACCTCACAGGGTTGTTGTGCAAATCAAAAGGGGGAGAGGAGAATGATGTAAGCTGCTTTGGTCCCCACTGTGGAGAAAGACTGTATTTTTCCTAGGTAGAGGCCACAGGGAGGGAGGGGGGAGAGATGGGGGGTTGCCAACTCCAGTTTGGGAAATGTCTGGAGATTTGAGGGATGGAGGATGGATAGGGTGGGGTTTGAGGAGGGGTGGGACCTCAGACAGGTATAATGTCATAGACTCCACTCTCCAAACCAGCCATTTCCTTCTGGGGAGGAGTCTTGATTTTTTTATCCCTCTTCATGTTCTTTATTGCTTGAGAGATTTCTTGAATTGTTATTGTTTGGTTTAATATTTTCTGTTCTGATATAAAATTTGCAGTTGGGATGTCTTTTAAATATTCTGTTATTCTTTCTTCTGAAAGAGACTTCTTTTTATATAATTCTAAGAGAGCACTGATAAATTGCTCCTGTATTTTTTTTCTGCATATGTAATTTGATATCCTTTCTTTACACCTGTTATTACTCTTTTTTCTCTTTCCTTCCTGAGACACTATGCCAGATATCTGCCAGATTTGTTCGCATGTTCAAAATATCTTTGTCTTACATGTTTTTTCTCTGTACCTCTTCTATTACTAACTTGTCTAATTGTTTTTTTCATTGTTTAATATCTGCTAGTGTTTTTTATTATGATTGTTTTTATGTTCTTGTTCCAATCACTGATTTTTTTCTGTCGTTATCTTAGTTGGTTCTACTCTTTCTCACTTTTTTTTAAGCAGCAGCTGCTAGTAGAATTCCTTTGATATAAGCTTTACTTGCTTCCCACATTGCGGTTGGAGACATTCCCTCTGTGTTGTTTATTTAGGAAAAAACTCTTCCCAATCTTTTGCTTCTATTTACTACATCTTGTAGTAAAAGAACAAAATTTAATCTCCATCTTCTCCTTGTTTCTCTATTCCATTGCAAGACTACTTCTATGAGGTTGTGTTCTGCAAATAACTTCGGTTGAATCTCTACTTTTTCTAATTTCACTGTCAAACTTTTTGATATCCAGCACATGCCTACATGTTTGATGTCTGTCCAAAAAGAAGGTAAAGTCTCTACCCTTTGGATGTTTGGTCCTTCAGGAGTCTTCTAATTCTAATATATTTTAGGTAATTTCCCACCTTTAATATTCCTTGACCTGTCTTTTTTTTGGGGGGGAGGGTGTCTAGTACTCCATTCATATCTCCAAAAATCATTATTTCCTCATCTTGGAAGTCTAGCACTGTTTGGAAAAATTCTCAAAAAAATTTCCCCTCCACTGGTGCATATGTAGTTGCCATCATACATATTTTGCCTTCCAGGGGTCTCATTTTTAAAATTAGCTGTCTTCCATCTGGGTCTCTTAATTCTTCTAATACTAATTGTTGGTTGTTTATGTTAATGGTTACTCCACATTTATTGTTTTGCACTGAAGCAAGATATACTTTGCCTAGTTTTTTATTGTTTAAAATATGTTCCTATTTCTTCTTTAGATGCATTTCTTGTAGGCATATTAGCATTTTGTTTTTCCAGTAAGACTTTCATGCATTTCGAAGGAGAATTCAGTTCTCTGATATTTATTGATACGATTTGTAATTTATCCATTTAGTCCTGTTGTTTTTGCCACATCCAACACTAGAAGAAATATTGTTCATTTAAATAAGAGGATTCCTGCATGCATTTCAATTTTTAAAAAGCTAACGGAGAATTTCCAGTGCTTCCAAACACATTTAGAACTGCTTCACCTAGCTTTCTAGAGCCTGACAGCATCCTGCCCCCTCCCCTTGCCTCCCTTTTCTTATCTCTTTCAGAGGTCACTTGCTTTCAGTCCTTCTTCATAGTTTTCATTGTTAATCTCCTTTATTGACAATAGGTCATGAAATACTCTGTTCTGCTGAAGAGATACAGACACACTCCATTAATACTCACTCAATGCATTATTCTCAAGGATAACTCAAACGATGGCACTGAAAGCAGGCATTATATTTAATTTTATCATCTCTATCAGCAGAAAGGGTCAGATTCAGCAATCTGTATTTTAAAAAGGTCTACTTAGCCAGCTTTATATATTCTGCTTTCCTCCATGCCTCTGTGTTGCCATCGTTTGTAACAACCATTTTAATACAAATATGTCTCAGGGCTGCCTTTTGATTTTAAATGGAGAAACTTTCTGTGAACTTAGGTTTTGCATTTTATTACATGGCACTGAGGGAATTTATTTGATTGTTTTTATCTTCTGTCTCAAGAAACAGCTGGTTCTCAACACAGTGGCAAAAAAGTACCTCCTTCAGTGAGATTAACGTTTCAATAAGAAGAAGGGCAGCCTTATCGTCAAGCCTGGCACTTAAATCCATGTATCATTTCTAGGCCAGGTGATGTCACTTTACCAGTTTGCTACACCAATTTGGTGTAGTGGTTAAGAGCAGCGGACTCTAATCTGGAGAACCGGGTTTGATTCTCTACTCCTCCACATGTAGCCAGCTGGGTGACCTTTGGGCAGCCACAGTTCTCTCACAGCTGTTCTCTCAAGAGCAGATTTCTCAAAGCTCTCTCAGCCCTACCTACCTCACAGAGTGTCTGTTGTGGGGAGAGGAAGGGAAAGAGATTCTAAACTGCTCTGAGACTCTGTGTGAAGAGTGAGGTATAAATCCAACCCTTCTTTCTTCTTCTTTTGCTGTGTGTTTGGCTCTCGTGTCAAATTTGAATTCTCTTCAATTTGAGATTTAAAAAAAATGGTGGAAGAAATCTTTTGAATTATTAGTGTCTGGATATTGGGGCCTTTTGAGTTGAAAGAATTATAAATACATGCAAATCCAACTGTGGGAATTGTACTATTGGCTGATATCTGCTGCTATCAGGACAGGAAAATATCTATTTTCTACTGAAATAAGCACACACAAGCATGATCTAACAATGGTGTGTGTGCATAGCTTACATGATTAACTGGGACCTGTTGACAGTCACTTCAAATGCATCATGTACTTCATCACCCAGTTGTGTCTAGCTAATTGCATTATTTGCTCAAAGCACTCAGGTAGCCCAAGGAGGCCAGCATCTGCTTGTGGCCAACCATTTATCTCCATTTATGGGAATGAACCGGTATTCCCTATATTTTATATTGTTGTTTTAGGATTAAAACATGTCATATTCACATGCAACAATTTGCATTG
Source organism: Gekko gecko (assembly GCA_029375565.1). Lineage (NCBI taxonomy): Eukaryota > Metazoa > Chordata > Lepidosauria > Squamata > Gekkonidae > Gekko > Gekko gecko. The sequence continues at coordinate 76,736,130 of JAPDNY010000003.1, read as the reverse complement.
TGATAATTTTGCTGTGTTATTAGCAAATCACTTAATTACTATACAAATATGAAGAGGGCTTTCATGCGCTTGAGTGTAAAGACTTGGAAGGGAAAATGCAGGAAATAAAAGTGACTATTTTGTTATCAATGAACTTTATTAAGAGGGAAAAGAATTACAACAGAAATTAAACTCTATATAGTAATATTTTTAAAATAAAATTAAATACTTTAAATTTATTAATTTACCATTTGTCAACCTTTGTAATGTTGGTATGAAGTAATTTCTAAAGTAAAGACAGAAAGATGTTAAATTAAATTATGTATCGACTCACTAGTATACACAGCATTTGAACAACTATATGGCTTCTAATTCTTCAAATAATTAATAATAGCAAAATTATGGGCTTCTTTCTGTGTGGGCTTTTATATATATGGGCTTTTTTCCATGTGAGCAGTTTTCCGTGTGGGCAATTTTCCATGTGTTTTTTTTTTCTCTGAGCATTTATGACCGTGGGTTTTTTTCTGTGGCCTTTTTTGTTGTGGGCTTTTTTCATAGAACCAGAGTTGGTACAAACCCTGGAACCCTGGACTGGAGGCCATCTCTCACCAATATAATTATGTATGTTTGATTTTCATCTGCTATATTTACCACTGCTTTTAGTATAGCTTTCTGACATCTCTCCTTATATATAATTGTGAAGTGGGGTGGCACTTTCTGAACATTCCACACGCTCCTAAATCAGTTGGCTCCATGACTCAGAAGTTCTCCCTATCCACTGGCTGCATTGGCTGAGTCCCATCTCCAACATTCCAAACAGTTTGCTGTTCCTCTTCCCTCCCCATAGCCAGGCAGAACACAGAGGTCGTTTGCATATGCGGCATGATTGGCCTTTGCTTCTAACATTCTAAACAGTTTGCTGTTGCTGTTGGGAGTCATTGAATGTGTCCTGAGGTAAAATACATATCTCAATCTTCCCTTAAATGGACACTGGAGTTGCCAATCTCCCTCTGGGGCCTGGAGATCTCCCAGAAATCACCGTGTTTCCCAGCCACAGAACATCATTTCTCTACAGAAAATTCCCCAGCTATTACAACTGATCTCCAGATGACCAAGATCAGTTCTCCTGGAGACAATGGCTGCTTTGGGCAGTGGACTCTATGGCATTATACCCTGCTGAAGCCCCCACACACACCCCAAACCCTGCCTCCCCAGGCTCCACCCCTCAAATCTACAGGTATTTCCCAACCCAGAGTTGGCAACAGTGTAATTGGCTATGGAACCACTTTCCAGACCCTTGGAACCCAGAAAACATGGCATAGGAGGAGGTGCTTTTCTACCTTAGCTGCCACTGCATAACCCCAAATCAACATAAGTCAGGGGTGGAGGGAACCGTACCTGTTACCATGAGGCTGTCCTCCCATACTACCCACTTGGGGCAGCAAAATGACTTGAGACAGCCCTGCCTTATAGCTAAGGAGAAGGAAATAAGCATGGCTTGCCTCCCTCTTTTCCCCTTCCCTCTGCCGCCCCACCAGCCACAGCTGGGACACTCACCTGGATCTTCCTTCTAGAGCTCATTGTATTTCTTCCTACAACAGGCCTTACTGCTAGTAATATATGTTATTAAAAGATAACAGAGACATCCAATTGCTCTGCTCAGTTAGGTGTGGACTCTTCTTCTGGCACAAGGAAGGTTTCCTCTGGTAAAAGAACCTCTTCTGCCAGAGGAAGGCTCCTAGGGTTAGCTAAAGGCTCCTCACAAAGCTGAACAGAGCAGAATAATGCAACCAAATGTCTGTTTTTGGCAACCATTACAGAAACATGAGAAAACCAATCTGTAAGGTATTAGCTCTTATAAGCCTGATATCACTTTGCAATATAAACAACATTTGACTTATCATGGGAAGTCACATGGCACAGAATGTAAACCTGGTTGGTGGGGTTTTTTTGGTGTTTTTGGTTGGTGGAAATTTGGTCATTAAAGTTAGAGCAAGTAACTTGTATTAAATTCTCTATACCCTTGTAAGACTGACTCCTTTTAACCCTTTAGTAGTGATAATTTAGCAAGACAACTTTCTTCCAAGCTTTCAAACTGCAAAAGTAAACCTATTCATGAACCGCGTAATATTCCCCATACCCAGACATTCCCTGCTCCTAGATGTTTACAGTTTATTAATTTCAGCTAATATACTTAACTACCAAGAACAGACCTTGTGCTGATTTCCTTCCCTTTTAATTTCCCCCTCAGATTCTTTAATATCACTAAAAATTTAGCAAGACTCTTGCAAGACTGATGTATTTCACTCCTCCAAAGTGTCAGATGCTTTTTAAATACTTCACAATCAAGTTACAGACTGGTAGACATGTTACATTCTACAGAAGTACTGCAAGATTTATTAATTCTGCTGATGTCTCCATTTTTTCATCATGGGAGATCTCTTCAAGACTGTGTTTGGTGACAAGAAAGTAACATTTGGAAGTAAAATTAATCAGAGAAATGATCCTCATGATCGTGATTTTTTATTGTATAATTTTCATGTTGCATAAACTTAGAAACTATTGAGTGCAAATAATTTTGCTTTGTACAGGATGAATATAAAAAAGCTGCACCATCCTTTCTATGAAGCATAATATTTGCATGTATTTAAAATATACCGTCCTTGCTTCCTCTTTTTGCACAGGTAAGAGGGCATCCTATATATATATAAAAGTCCAATGTATTGGCACTTTCTGGCTCTCCCATTGACTATGCTATGTGCTCCATCAGCCATTGTCCCATCAACTGCCACTCAAGAGTACTCATGTGCCATTGACTAGGTACTGGGTCTGCTCCTCTCCCACCCACTGCCAGCCTGGACACTCTTCCCTAACAGAATAAACTGCCAAAACAGCTATCTCTCCTGACAAAGACTCTTCTACTTCTGCTTGGCTCCACTGTGACAGGCTGGCTACTGAGGTAGCCCTCTGGCTGTCAAACCATTTACTTCTCCTCCTGCTGTGGGGCTAACTTTTCCCTCAGTGGCTGTTGCTAGGCAACCAAGCTTGGTTCTGTCAGTAAAAAAGGCAAAGGCAGGAGGCCCTTTCCAGGCCTACTTTGGCCCTGGTGGGGAACTCATTGGGGCCAGTCCTGACTAGTTTGAGAAATCCCTGGATATTTTGTGGTGGATTCTATGGAAGCCAGAGTTTGGGGAGGGGAGAGACCTCAAATGAATAGAATGCCATAGAGTCCACCCTCCAAAGCAGTTATTTTCTCCTGGGGAACTGTTGTTGTCATGCTCCAGGTGAGGATTGGAGATCACTCAGAATTGTAACTGCTCTCTAGATAGCAGAGCTCAGTTTCTCTGGAGAAAATGGCTGTTTTTCAGAGTGGACTCTGTGTCATTATACCCTGCTGGGGATCTTTCCCTCCTGCTTGGGTTCCCACTGTGGAGAAAGACTACTTTTCCTAGGTAGAGGCAGCAGGTGGGGGAGGAGATGGAAAGCTGAAGTCAGAGGGGCAGATAATGGTAGGTTGATGATTGGCTGGGAAGGAGATAGGGTTGCCAGCTCTAGGTTGGGAAATTCCTGGAGTTTTGAGGGATGGAACCTGGAGAGGGTGGAGTTTGAGGAGGGGTGGGACCTCAAACAGGTACAATACCATAGACTCCACCTTCCAAACCAGCCATTTCCTCCTGGGGAACCATTGCTGCCAATCTTCAGGGTACAATGCCAAAGACTCCACCCTCCTCAAACAGGGTACAATGCCAAAGACTCCACACTCCTCAAACAGGTACAATGCTATAGACTCAAACCAGCCACTTCCTTCTGGAGAATCATTGTTGCCAATCTCCAGGGGAGGGTGGAGATCAGTTTCGCTGGAGAAAATGGTAAACTCTGTGTCATTATACCCTGCTGAGGTCACCACAGCAAATTGATTTTGAGTACCCAAGGCCAGGGCACCTGCCCAGAACCTCTTTCTATAGTCCGTTGTATTTATTTCCACAATGGGCCTTATTCCAAGTATAAGAGACATATCAAATATGTCTCTTATCTCTATCATTTGCCTGTTGCAAACAATAGGAAGTGACATATTTAATAATATTTAATATTAAAAAGTGAAATATTCAAGCAGAGTGTTTGACAATTATTTTTAAAAGGATCAGGTAAAACTTGCCTCCTAAAAATAACGAGAACAGTAAATAATTTTTAACATTCTTTTCATATGGGAAAAAAACAACAACTATCCTCTGTATAATAAATCCATTTTATGGTGAAACCAGCAGGGAATTCTTTTAAAAAGTTAAGTATAAATTTATTCTATAAGGGTGCTTTTTTGGAATGGCAAAAGATGCTATCTCTTAAGTGTTTCTGTGTTAGTATCAGGAAGACAAATCTTTGCTTGTTGTATGAATTCTAATGGGAAGACTGCCTGGAGTTTTCTATTTCTATTTTAGTCATAATCAATAAAAATCAACTTCTCATCTGCTCATTAAGACTTGGTGATAATACACCAAACAAAAAAATTAGAAGATAAAGAAGTATTAATTAAAAGGAGAGCCATTAAGGAAAGGGCAAGAGTCTTCTCTGTTATTTTTGCAGAGTGGGAAGCTACCACAACTTGGCTCCTTCTCACACTGCTCAGGTAAGAGACACCCTGAGCTACATAGGAGGATAACAAATGCAGCTAACCACAATGTCAGTGTTAACTCAGTTTCTGGGAGGGGCAACATTATCATGTGAAGGAGCCATAATATGTTTTTGATATTATCGGAGCAGCACTAACAAGCCACAAAAGCCTTTTATCACAAATCCTACCTCATAAACTTTGTGCTTAATTTCAGATTCCCTAATCCTATCACATTGCTTATTGGATGTCCCATCCTGTTGACTACACTTAGGGATGCCAGCCCTTGAGTGGCAATTCCCAGGAACATTGGGGTGGTGGGGGAGAGATGTCCTGGGAGTCATTTCCTGTTTTAAAACAGTAAGTTACATCAGGACATTCAGAATTTCAAAACTGTTAATGGTAAAACAATAGAGATTTTTGAAATTCCTAGTGTCATGACTTTACTACCTTCTGTGATATAGGAGATGGTAGAAAGCACAAAAAACTACTGGCTAAAGATAAACAAGGGCTGCGGTAACACGAGCGAGATAATGTGGGGGGGAAGTGAGGCTATTTGATCTGTAGCAATTTGACCCACATTTGTTCAATCACACAGTCCCGGTTTCCTAGCGAGTTGTCTGACACTGGGAAAATCAAGTATTTTCCAGGTATCTGTGCTCTGAATCCATAATTTTGCCTATCTGGACAGCCATCTCTCACAATGATTGTGATTAGGTCATTTGGACATCCTTCTTCCAGAAGGTTTGTTTTTGCAACTTTCACCATTGTGCACATGCACTTATGTACATGTGCAAATAATTTTTTTTTAAGTCTGTCTGTGACCCATAGCAACCTGTTTGATAGTGGACTTTCCCCATTGTCTTTTAACTCCACTCTTGCAGCAGAGCAAAACAGGTTGCCGATAAGTGCGGGGCACTGGCCAGATGTTCACATATGATCGTGCCCATTAAATCTGCCCGGCATGGCTAATTGTGTGTGTTATCAGAGCCAAACAATATATAGAAATAATATTTAATGGCAAGTTCAGTAACTCCGAAATATAACTATATAAGACCCAAATGTTCTTGCAAGAAACAACAAATATACAGAAAGATAGAAAAATAAAGTCCCAAAAAATTTCAGTGTGTCTCACTCCAGTTGTATTGTAATATCATAGTCCAACTTGACGTGTATTCATCATGGAGTGGACTCATATAGTTCCTGGATAATCCAAACATTCTAGAATTCCATAAGCCATAGAGATGCGTAGTCCGGATGCAAGCTGCTGTGTTTCGAGCAATTCTTTTTTCAAAACCAATAGGCTATAGTGGGACTCAATCTCAGTAGGGGCACATACAAAAGCCAGTATATTCAATCAGAAAGGATTATGGGTCCTCCCCCCACACACACACTGCTCCACTGAGAAAGAACAAGGGACAGGAAACATCACCAGGAGGTCCCCTGCCACTACCAGGTAAATGGCAACTGTACTTACACTGGGTAATGAGTCTGTGAGAAAGGAAAACTATAAATAAGGTAAAAAATAAGGGTAGAATCAAATTGCAGAACACAAACCTCTGATGGAGAGAGATATACCATGTGATGGCATCAGAATGGAAAAACAACAGTGTGATTTTACTTCAGGTTAGGTTAGGCTGTGTGTATATTACTGGCCCAGCAAGGTCTCATGGCAGAATGTGGATTTGAACCTGGGTTCTCTCAGGTCATAATTTGAAACACTATCTGATAGATGCTGCAGTTTTGCAAATAAACATTGAGTGCAGGCTCAAGATTCTTCCAAGAAATAAAACTTTTTTCTTAGCTTTCAGGCACACAGAACAGGTAACTACGTAAGTACAGCACAGACCTCTCTCCTGGTCCGCAGCAGATCCAGCAAGCCCCAAAGGAACAACTAGCACAACAGAAACAAGAAGACAAAAGTTCCAAGCCCCAGTCAGTTATTAGGCAACATCACCCCTGTTGTGTCCTGAGATCAGGAAGCAGAGCTGGCGAATGCAGCAAAGCTCCGCTCTCTGAGAACAATAGGGACTAGGCTCCTGAGCTCGCCAGTAGAGAACCAATGGCAGCATTGGCAGGCGATTCAAACCCGCCAATAGGAATGTGGGGGCGCCCCCCTTACTTTATAGTTGGCCTCCGGCCGTACTGCATGTCTTTGTCTTGTGTGAAGTACGAATAAACGCGTCTCTCTTATGTCGTCGTCCGAGTCATGAGGCCCGAAACCCAGTACTTTACAACCCCCTCTAGGTACTGGATAACTTTGCAAGTGAATTAACCCTCTAAGGCCCCGGTCACACGAGCGGGAAAATCCGCACTGGAAGGGAGGCTTTTTAGAGGCAGAGCTAAAAGAAGTGTGGGAGCGTGATCTTACGGTGCCCCGCGGCTCTGTCCTCAGGCCGTCGGCAGCCGATCACACCAGGGACACAACAGCATAGTCCCAGCGAGGCAACATGACATTCCTGTGTTACTGCGCATGCGCGGGTCACAGACGGCTGCTGGATGCCACAGGCTACCGGCGCGTCTCCGATCAGATGCCCACCCGTGCCGCGCATCTACTGGAAGCTACTACCTTTTCCCCAGTGCCTTTTAAATCTGCTTCTTCAGGCGGACAGTACGGGTTGGAGATGGGTGCCCTATGCTTCCCAGATTTTGTGGTATGATCGCACCCTTTTGATGCACCCTCAATCCATACCTTTGCAGGGCAAATCCTCTGTGTGACTGGGACCTAAATACATCTTCACTTCGGTAGTATGTGATCCATTTCTATTGCTATCCTGACACTAACCACTATACCACTCTGGGTGCCTTCCAATCAAAGATGATGTTCTATTGTCTTGGTGCTGTTTCTACAGTCTGCAATTTAAGGCAGAATGCACTTTTGAGATACAAGAACATTGGAGCCATTATGGGTTTTTTAAAAAATAAATACAATAAGATGCAAGATTTTAATTCTTCAGATATTTCTATCCATGCTCGTATATTTAAATGCATGTCCATTCCTTCTGTCAGTAAGATCCAAAGTGAAAACAAACACAAACCCTTTTACTAGTTTAATTTTTTTAAAAATGTGAAATATTTACAGCATTTGAGACTTTGCATGGCTTGTTTACTGCAGAAACCTTGGTGTTGTGATACACCTCACCAAAGTTTCATTTTACAGGGAAAGGGCTTCACCCATTTACATGCCTTCCTTTCAAGGTTCTGATATGATTATGAAAGGATCTGCTTGGAAATTCATTCTTTATGTTCAGCTGTTTGTGAATGGGAGAGTATCATACTGTGTTATCCTTTAATCGGTAAAAGAGATTAATGCAAAGAAGGATTAAGAAAAGAAGCCAAAGCCTTGTTTTCCTAAAGGTCTGATAAAGAGGAAATCTTGGCCTAAAGACCAGGTTATAAAAAGCAACAGCATGTTCACTCATGGTGGCTGTTAATAGCTATAGGTGCTGTTGTGTCGGCTCATTCTGTTTAAATGAGGCATGAGGAACCACTGGCAGGGCTTGTTATTGAATTAAATAGGCATTTACTGTGTGTTACCAACCAGTGTGGTAACTTGGGAGTAGCCAGTTGCCATGCAACCAAGCAATATAGGTGAGTGAATGAATGAATGAATGGGCTCTCCTTTCATGGCTGAGGCAGAGTGTCATTTTTTGCTGGCTTCATATTATTTCTATGGCCTAGTTTTTGGACCAGTTAAGTCATAAGAAAGGATGGCAGGGCTTCTCAGTCTAGGTAGGATGAACTGGTGAGCGCCATGAGGCATCCAAAGATGCATGAACATTCCCAGAACAGCCCATCATTCATTGTATGGAGGGGTGGGGAGTTAACACCTTTGGTACTGAACAGCAGCCACCCAGTCCTTAGTTGTCTGGGTAGCATTTTGGGTGAGGGTGATGAAGCTTAGCACGTCTTGGCACAGGTCATATGCAGGAAAGGATAAACAAGGTTTGTGACTGTTGCTTGCTAAGTCCGGGGCCAGGGCAGAGTTGCCGAAATGTTGGGAGCTGTGGAGTTCCTGAGGTGTAACTCATACACAAAAGTAAATTATATCTGATGCAAACCAAGCATTTAAATAAACTGATTTAAACCAAGCTTGTGTGTCTTGTGACTTTTGCTTACTGCAAAAAGTATAAAGATAAGGCTGTACAGACCCCAGAACAGCAAACAGATGGAAGATATGAACTGAGATGAGAATCCAGAATGACAATACAGAGAATGAATGTATGTTTTGGCTAAGGAGAAGAAAGGAGTAAACCACATTTTCAATGTGAGACCACCTACTGTAGGCGTGTCAAATTCGTTTGTTTGAGGGCTGGATCTGACATAAATGCAATTTTGTCGGGCCGGGCCAGGCCATGCATGTCGTAAAATGTAACGCCAGGCAGTAGAGATAAAACTTTACAAAAGGCACAGACAAATGCAAGGTATTATTTTTTTTAATTAAAATGCAATCATGCTTAAAACATTAACACTCTTGCAATATTTTGCTTCTTTAACCATCTTTGATAACTATCACCTCTTGCTCTGAATTACTGCATCAAATCAGGGCAGAGGAAAGCCCACATAGGCAGACTAGAGAACCAGCAGTGCAGGACAGGGTGAATGCCCCCATGCTGCTTAGAGTGGGGAGCAAACTATGCATGAGATGGAGATAGCTGACAAAGAGAAATTTTCCTCCCTCTCCCAAAATGCTAGAGAACTTGATGGCATCCAATGAAGCTGATGGGCAGTCGGTTCAGGACAGACAAAAGGAAATAAGTGTCACATAATTGTTGTTGAAGGCTTTCATGGCCGGAGTTCATTAGCTGCTGTAGATTTTCTGGGTTGTGTGGCCGTGGTCTTGGCATTGTAGGACCTGATATTTCACCAGTAGCTGTGACTGGCATCCTCAGAGGTATAACACAGAAAGATGTTATACCTCAGGAGCTTTCCTGAGGAGGTTCTTTTGTATACAGATTGTTTCCTCAGGAAGTTTCCTGTTTCCTCTGCATACAAAAGAACCTCCTCAGGAAACAGGAAACCTCCTTAGGAAACAATCCACATACAAAAGAACCTCCTCAGAAAAACTCCTCCATTAGCATGTTCATAGCCTGGGGAACTCCTACAAGATAATGACTCAGCCCTACCCCACTTTCCTGAGTAGATATAAATTACCTGCCTACCATTTTTCTTCTCACCTCAACACAGAGAGTACTCCATTTTTCTGAGTTATACCTCTGAGGATGCCAGTCACAGCTACTGGTAAAACGTCAGGTCCTACAATGCCAAGACCACAGCCATGCAACCTGGAAAATCTACAGCAACTAATCTCACACAATTGTTTCACAGATTAATAAAATTAGTAACACCCTGCAAAAAGAGCCACCGAAAAGCCCCTCTGTGATGGACTGCACTTAACAGGTTTCCTAGTGCAGCAGTTTCAGAAATCTGGGAGGGGAAGAGTTATTTCTTTGCTGGATGGGAGAGCTTGAGTGACAGGCTGCTCCCCCCCCCTTCCTTTAACTGGCCAGCACTAGCTGAGGAGAACTATATGTTTAGCTGACTTCAGGCACAGCCTGTCAAAGCACTTGTAACTTGTTGCTGGGAGAACTAATCAGAAGGTGCCTATTGCAAAATGACAGGGAGGGGGGAGATGGAGAGAGAACTTTGCTCTTCTCCAGCTGCAAAAGTAGCATTTCAGAGATTGCTAATCCTCTGGCCACATGCAGGGCAGAGGAAAAGTAAAAACAAGCCCCAACAACACACTGCCCCTGGCAGACCATATGGCTCCAAACTTCAGCCTCCAAAACAGCCATCTCCTTTTTGGCTCTGGCTGTGAGATGGAGGGAGGAGGAGACTCAGCCAGTGTTAGGAATGGAGCTTTCCATGTCATTCCCATACAGAGAGAGATCAACTCTCAACATAAACAGTAGAGCAGAAGAATAACCCCTCACTCTGAAGAAGAGTGGAAAGCTTATACCTGAAAGGAAACTTTCTTGGTCTTAAAGGTGCCCTGAGACTGACTCCGACTCTGATCTCTCTGGCACGCTCTCTCTTTCCGTCCCCCTCCCTTTCTTCCCACAGGATGAGTGGGGAGGAGACTCAGCCAATGGAGGGAAGGGAGGTGTGGCTGTCTATCTCTTCTATGCAGCTGAGGAGCCCCAGGCAAGCCATCTGTGAGGCAGCAGCAGCCCCAGAGAAGGAAGCAGCCGGTTGCTCACAGTCTTGATAGGAGCCCTGCTGGGGACAGATGCAACCCACGGGTGGTATGTTTTATACCCTTAACCTACTGTATAAAGACTATGGAGAAGCTTGGTTTCCTATTTTTTTAAAAGAGGCAAGCATCTGTAATTACCTGCACAGTAGGTATAGGCTACTTAATTGCCTAATTTCTCATTACAGTCATGTATCTGACAGGAAGCCAGGACCCTTGACTCACCTGTGGGTCCTCCTATTTGCAGGCCTGCAGGGGGTTGCATGGTTGGCTGGGGGCCAGGGAGCTGCAGCGATGGGTGGCCCAAGCCTATTGGCCTAGCTAAAGAGCTGGAGGTTGGGGGCATGGGCATAGGACAGGTGGGGGGATTTAAAGAGAACCCACACCACCCAGAGCTCACCTGGCCACTCGGATTTTTTTGATGGTAGCCTCTCAGCTGCAGTGCTCACTGGTGGCATGTGTGGAGGCTCACACTCAGGTGATGAAATGGCGGCATGGTTGGGAAAGCTCCTGGGCAGAGGCAGAGCATGCCAGATCCTGAGGCTTGGCTGGGAGGCTTGCACGTGTGCAGTATGCAGCTGCAAGACTTTTCTGCCAGGCATGGGTTTTTTTTGTTCTCTTTTTCCTTTTGGAGCCTTTGGAGGCAGAGAGGGTGAAAGCCAGGAAACCTTGGACTAGGCTGGGCTGCTGCAAGATCAACCGGGCAGCAGAGTTTGGGCACATGAGGACAGCCTCCATTTTAACCAGGGAGTCTTGGACTTGGGGGGGAGGTCAAAGAGGGCACAGCTGTGCTGGGGGGCTCTGGCCATATGCCACTACAGCTGGGACAGAGGGTCAGGAAAGGTTCATACGGGGGTTGGGATTCACTCCCCAACATAGCACATGATGGGCTGCTTCCTAAACAGCCCCTTACCCCCTCTACTCTACCCTTCTTTCTCATAAAAGGTAAAGGTTCCCTCGCTCAAAAGCCAGTCAGATCTGACTCTAGGGTTGCGGTGCTCATCTCCATTTCAAAGCCGAAGAGCCAGCACTGTCCAAAGACATTTCCGTGGTCATGTGGCCAGCATGACTAAACACCAAGGCACACGGAATGCTGTTACCTTCCCACCAAAGTGGTACCTATTTATCTACTTACAATCTCTTGCTTTCGAACTGCTAGGTTGGCAGGAGCTGGAACTAGAGACGGGAGCTCACTCCGTCATGCGGCACTCTTGGGTCTTGGACTGCTGAACTACTGACACCTCAGCTCCCCTCCTTTCTCATACACAGTGCTAAATTAAGGGCTCAGGGCTGGCTTTTGCCATCAGGTTTGGTCATGGGAAGCAGCACCCAGGTCCATCAAGGGTGCAGTGTGGGAAAATCAGTTTGGGGCTTTATTGGTAACCAGGGAAGGGCTGTGGCTCAGGGCAGGAGCTTCTGCTTGTCATTAAGAAGGTCCCAGGGCCACTCTGTAAGGACAGGCTTTAGCTAGTCAGGGCTGAGTATTAAAACAAAAAAAGCCATACCAAGCTCGATAGGGGCAGGGTCTCTAACTTGCCTGGGGGTGCCTGGTATGCACACACATATATATACACATACATACATACAGATAGATACATAGATACACATATACATAGATATATAGATACACACATGTGCACACACACAATATATATACGTACTGGGTATATTTGCGCAATATTAGAAGGGAATTACCAATAACATCACCAGTTGCGGTGACACACAGCATGCCATGTAAGTATTTTGGGCACAGAATGGTAGCAAGTGTCCTTCCTGCTGTTAATCGTATTTCAGTTCTTGCGACAGCATGCTGCCTAAGAGAGAACTCATCAGGCAAGGGCATGTGCCTCCCCACAGCCATGTACTAGAGGATATAGCACGAAGGCCAGGGGGCTAAACCTACCAGGGCTATTCCAGCACAACAGGCACCCAAGTGGACAGCAGCCCAAGGCAATGGGGGGCAAGGTGCGGCTGTTGCCAGGCACGACACCACCCTTCAAAGCCTTTCTTGGGCAGTGGAATGCCGCACTGAACAGCTGGATTACCCAGACGACAGCCAGCACAGGAAGCGCTCAGAGAGATCTAGCCCAGTACAAGGTGGGTCCAGGGCAGGCAAGCCGGGGGTGGGGGTTCAAAAACAGGAAGGTGGACGACATCAGGTTCGGACTTCATCGTGGGAATCTGTGAGCTCCAGCAGCTCAGAGGAGTGACACACTAGAGTGCACAGGCCAACTATCAAGTGGCATCACTCTCTCAGGAGGACTCAGACAGTGGGGGACCGCCAGGTGATTCCTTTTTGGAGGAGGAGTCTAGAGACTCTTTAGCAGATAATTGGTGCATGGTAGCACACATCCCAGGGCTGCTGGCTTGGGCAATTAGGTGCCAGCTTGACCCAGTGCAGGCTGCAAAGGGACCTGGAGCTGTATGGGTTGGGAATGGGGCCTCTGACCCCTCTTCCATAACCTCCATGTTTGGGGATGAGGAGGATCCACTGGGAATCCACCTCTCACAAAAGGTCTGGGATAGATTACTAGATGGTTTCTATGTCCATGTTTTTACTTTGCTGAAGCCCAATGCGTAGGTAGGTGTGGATGGGCTTCTAAGAGAGATAGTAAGCAGGCAGGAGAAGGATGAGCACACATTTACTAACTGGTTAGCCAGCTATTCAGTATAGATGGGGGTAGTAATGTCTGCCTATCCTGATAGGAGGTGGCACCTAAACAACCACACGGGAAATGTGCCATGGCCCAGGGCTCTGGCAGTGGAAGCAGCAGCAATAAAATATGATGAGACATCCTGGAGCAGATGTCTCCCAGAGAAAAGCCAGATGGGACCTGTTGAATGATAAAATATGGCTGTTAGTGGTGGGTCCAAATATCAGGGGCAAATTGGACTCATCCAAGTCGTCCAAACAAAGCTCTTGGTGGGACCCGTCTCACAGGGTATCTTGGAAATTGAATCGGGGATGCCAGTAGGCTTGCTGTAGATCCAAGCACAGTTGTGAGCTCTGCATGGGTCACCAGCCCAGGGCGTCACGCTCTCACTCATCCACCAGCCAGTTGCCCTTTTGGAGCAACAAGCCCTCCTTGCGGGGAAGGGGGGAATCCAATGGTGCCTCGTCTTCCAACAGCTCAGCTAGGCACTGAGCAGCAGGGCAGGGGATGGGCCTTGGCCATCATTCCCATTAATTTCCAGGCTTTTTGTCCCTCCTGGCCAGCTACTCTCAGCAGGCTGCTGTTGCTTACCTTATGGATGGTTTTACATTTGAGTATTGGATACCTTTTACTGGTCAGTGCATTGCCACAGATGCATGGGGCGGCCCTTGTCACAAATCCGGAAGCTGCAGCTGGTGGTAACTGCAGCAGCCAGGCTGCTGATGGGTCTCTCTATATGATAGCGTACTGGATTCGCTTCAAGGTGCTGTTTTTGACCTTTAAAGCCCTATATGGCTGGGGGGCTGCCTACCTGAGGGACCGCCTTTCCCCACATGTCCCCCAGAGAGCCCTGAGGTCAGGGATCCAAAATCGCCTGACTGTCCCTGGTCCCAAAGTTGCCAGACTGGCCGTCACCAGAGCCAGGACCTTCTCAGTGGCAGCTCCATACTGCTGGAATGAGTTCCCAGAAGACAGCAGGGCCCTGTGGGACCTTTTCACTATCTACCGCGTTAGAGAATGCAATGCCGAAGCCACACTCATTTGACCGTAACAAAATTGGCCTCTTCTCCAATTAATTATTAGGGTATGACTAGTTAATCTGGGAGTTCAGGACTAGGTTTCACTGAACTTTCATGAGATATATCAAAGAATATTATTATCCTAAAGACTCAAAGCATACCTAGCAGAAGAAATGACATTTACACCATGGTCAAAGCATTTATGCGTTCCAGCTGAATAACCAACCACAATGGTGTTATGATCCAAGGATATATGATGTGCCATAAAAGCAACCCACCACAGTGAGTGTACAGAAAGTAACCTTCACAATGCTTTATTAATCTGCAACAAGGCCTGATCACCTTCGAGATTCCATATAAGTTTCTAATACGGAAAGGACTTTGTCACATTACCAGCACAGTAAGCCATTAAGCCTAAACTAACATGACACTAAAGAGTTATATAAAATAACAAATACTTTCCCTGGGAAAGAATCTGGGATTTTATTTTTATTTTAAAAAAAAGCTTTTTTACAATCTGACAATTATCCAAGTTTATCCTCATGCCAAACTCCGGTAAGCTGAGGAGTCAATTTCAGTGCAAAGGCCAGCCGTCAGTCCATTTAGGTTGGCCAGTTCCAGGTTTGGAAATTTCTGGAGATTTGGGGGTGCAGCCTGGGGGAGGCAGGGTTAGGAGAGGGAAGGGATTTTAGCAGTGTATAATGCCACCCTCCAAAGCAGCCATTTTCTCCAGGGGAACTGATCTCTGTAGTCCAGAGATCAGTTGTAATTCCAGGAGATCTTCAAGCTCCACCTGGAGGTTCACAGTGCAACATACTTTACTGTTTCCAGATGTTTTGTTAACTGCAAGTGGGCCAACTTTATCCATTTAACATCTATCCTACAGATACATTTCTTTGTCTACCTGTTTTTGGCTAAATCAATGAGGCATACCCACTCATTTCATCTCTCCTTGGGTGAAGAAGAACTAGTCTGTGCTCTGCAATATTTTCTCCATTTAATTCATGTGCAAATGGCCATTTGCTTGGTAGAGCCCAAAATAATATGTGCTGGAGAGGACTCTCCCCACACACTGTCCGCACACAATCTAAGAGTTTCATGTAGCAGTTAAGTGTGCAGACTCTAATCTGGGAGAACCGAGTTTGATTCCCCACTCCTCCTCCTCCTCCGCTGTCTCAGCCCCACCTACCTCACAGGGTGTCTGTTACGGGGAGGGAAAGGGAAAGGAGATTGTAAGCCGCTCTGAGACTCCCTTGGGTAGTGAAGGGTGGGGTATAAATCCAATCTCTTCTTTTTCTTCTAAGAGTAACTCAAAATTATCTATTTAAACTACAACTGTACATCAACATAATTTCTAGTCTTGTCTAAAATCAATGCTAAATTTTGATGGTTGTCAATCGTCTTGACTACATTGCTCAATTGTCTTGGCTACATTGCTTAACAAGGTTAGAAACCTAGAACATACGAAGTTGGACAGCACAAAACCTGGCAGCCTTGTCAAATTAAAACATAGCTGAGTCTGCTCAGCACCTGTTTAAAAACTCCATGTATGCCATGACGAGTTCCGTGATGCAAGAGAGGCAGGATAAACATATTTTGACCTAGGAAAATAGCATTACAGCCATTTTTTTCACACAAGTGTTTCAATAACATGGACTTCAAAAAAGGCTCTTGTACTCGCATGAATCCATCGTATAACCCAAAGTGTTGGAAGAAATGTGGTATCATAGGAGATTATACACATTGTTGGATTCTCTGTCCTAAAATTCTCCCCGTCTGGAATGATGTACCAGAGCAGATTAGGTCCTTCAATGATGTGGATATTGTTCCTTCACCTGAACATCTATTTTTGAACAGCTGGGCTACGGACTGTGTTAGTCTCTCCACCACAGAAAGAATCTCAATACTGCTTTTTGTGGCTAAAACTGTCATTGCCATGCAGTGGAAAACGACAATGACACCCACGCTTTCACAATGGTATAAAAAGCTGTGGGATTTATATATCATAGCTAAACTCTCAGACAATCTTACACATTTTGATAAATGTCCTACCCATGCCAACTTTACTACAATATGGTTTCCTATTCTAGAATATATTTCCAAACAACAGGACATCCCTCCAGTGATGGATGCCTTGTGGCTTTGTTAAAATAGATTACTTAACCCTAGCAAAATAGAATTGGTAATACTGTGATGTCTGCACCCATACTTTAGATCTCATTGTCTATATATAATCTTATTTTTCAAGAAATGACTGTGATTGTGTACGGTTAAATAGTTTATCTCATTCTATGTACTGTTATCTGCTATTCATAATGATACAACCAGTTGGAATGTTGCTGTTTACATTGACTGTGTATTTGAACATAAAATTTAATAAAAAGTATTTGACAAAAAAAGGCTCTTGTAGAGTAGGTACAGGTAAAGCAAATTCTGAATTATTCTATACTTAAAAATACTGAATAAAAACCATTCACTTTTTCCAGTAATACAATTTATGCTTTCAATCAATAGCCAGCAAGCCTATGCACAGCTGACACGCAAATTGAAACTATAATTATAAGCCTAGTTCGCTGTAAACTACAAAGTCCTTTTGTAACAGATTATTTAAATACAAATAGGTTTGGAAAATTGGTTTTAAATGTCTAATCTGTTTTATCTTACATCCCAGCTGCTGAATTTACCAGCATCATAAATGCAGGCGGAATGAATACACAGAAATATATTTGAATTCTGCTTACGAATGTCTAGCATAGTTTTCTCATTAGTGCTCAAGCTGATGAGAGTTGAACGCATACACCATAATCATCAATGCACATTAAAGCCAGGGTTCTATAACTCTGTAGTGTGACCAGGAAACAGAAGCTAGCAGGAGAAAGGAGCAGAAGGTTTATTTCTCGGACATTAGTTAGGGAGGAAGGTTACTAGAGCTGCCGAGCTAAGTTTGACACCCAGTGCAAGAGTTGGGTATGGGGACATGATGGGGCAGCATCACTGTGGTGATATCACTTCCAGGGAAAACAAAGAGAAAACAGCAGTAACTCTAGGAATCACCAGAAACTCTATGCTAAGACCATGAGTGCAGTCACACGTGCCAGATAACGCGGGTGGGGGGAGCGAGGCTATTTGCACCGTAGCATGACCCACCACTGCGTGATAAGACATAGCAGTGGGTGAATCGGTTTTTTTCCTTTGCCACATGTTTCCGATGTGCTTCAAGGAGGAATCAATGATGCAATGAGAATGTGCCGGAGTGATCACATGGGGAAGTCTGTCTGCGGCCCGTCGCAAACCCGTTTCATACTGCACTTTCCCTGGTATTTTTTAACTCCGATTCTTCGGCAGAGCGAAACGGGTTGGCGACAGGTGCGGGATGCTTGCCAGATGTTCCCATGTGATCACACCTGTAAAATCCACCTGGCACTTGTGCGTATCGCGCGGCTACTTCTGTGTGTGATCGGGACCAAGCCAGGAATGTCATCATGCTCATAATGCTGATGAGTCATTTATATCCCCCCAACAACAACAACACTTGGAGTAGTGGCAGGTGAATGGGAGCACAGAGTGGGCGATCCCCCACTCCAACAGGTGGCTTGGCAGCCCTGTACCATACCATGTCCCTAAGGGCATCTATTTGCTTTCTCTCCTGCAAGGGCAGCCTTGCTTTATAAGGGAATTACGTGCTGCACTCCAGGTTGCACCTGGCTTCAAGTCTAAGGCTGAGTTCAGACTGGCAATTTGCCCCAGTAGGGATCCGTTTCAGCAACGCTTCAAACCCGCAGTAAACAGGACATTCATACAGGCACATCTGCCTGGCATCCCCCACCTGTAGCCAACCCATGCTGTTCCGCTTCACTGCTGCATTAAAAAGATACCTGAAGAAACTGGTAGCAAATCCCTAAAGCATGCGTGCATCGCACTGTTGTATCCGCAGACCACTACGGGCCATCAACGAAGAGCTGAAGCTTGAGTACCTGAGAACAATGGGACTGAGGTTCCTGGCTCCCGCGTAGGGGGACCAATGGGAACGGCGGCGGGAATTCAAACTCGCCAATGGTACCAGGGGGCGTCCCCTCTCTAATGTAGATAGTTGGCCTCCCGGCCAGGTATCAGTGTCTCGTGTTGTATAATAGCGAACCATGCTGATCACTACATCGCTGTCTGTGGTTTCATTATGCGTCTAACCCACTATACAACACGCACGTTTCTCTGCTTCCGGGAAGTCTGAACATGCAGCCGAAAAGCCGAGAGAAACCCACATTGGGCAGAAGGCAGTGGTGGTATGATTGGCCGTGCTCCACTCTACTGCCCAACGCGATGCCAGCATTGCGGGGTCCTCCCCCAATCGGGAAAATGTGCTTATGCGCATGAGCATATGAGTGCATGAGCACTCATGCACACATACACCCATACACCCACAGCCGAATTAATGGGGAAACGCTGCACCTCCAGGGCAGCAGTCTGAATGCTCTGGCGTGCCTCCTCCTGGTATGCTCCCGCAGCAGTCTGGGCTGTGTGAACGGGAAACCCCGGAACACTTTGTTCCGGGGCTTTTTTGCCACGACTGGCTCCCGCAGCAAATTGCCAGTTTGTCCTCAGCCTAAGTGGCAGTAGCTGAAGGTAAGTGTTCCCTGAAATAGGCTGAAACCCGTAACCATGAGGTCAGCCAAGAATCATAGAATCATAGAGTTGGAAGGGACCTCCAGGGTCATCTAGTCCAACCCCCTGCACAATGCAGGAAATTCACAAATATCTCCTCCCACACCTCCAGTGACCCCTTTTCCATGCCCAGGAGATGACCAAAAAACCCTTCTGGGATCCCCGGCCAAACTGGCCTGGAGAAAAATTGCTTCCTGACCCAGAAAGACAGTGATAGTGCAATGCACCGACATACTTGACAGGGATGATAATTCAAATCCACAATAAATGCTAGTTTCATCACTCAGGGAGATTTGCTAGTGAAATCACTGCAGGTAGTTAAAGGCAAGAGACATATTGAGCCATTCTGGTCAGGTGTCTCTTTAGCCTGGGAAATGAATGGGGTGGATCTCAATAAAGGAACCAAGTTCGAACCATGATATCGTTGACTAACTATGCTTAATAAAACAGCTTCAAAGCATGAATTTATCCTGGTGTTTGATGAACCAATACTAACAATAGTTATCAGAATGTCCTATGGTCATATCATTACATGAACTAGTTAATTTAATCAAACTGGGTTTTTTTTTGGTGATGTCTCAGCTGAGCCTCTGTGTCTTGGCACAGTGCCTAAGCAGCAGTCAGGACACCAAACTGATTCAAGATTTAAAAAGCTTTATTTAGGAACTAACACTCTAGACAGGAACAATAACAGATCTAGCAGCCCTTCTAGCTGAAAGAGTGTTCTAGACGGTTCTAGAAGAAAAGCCTAAGAATAGCACTGACAGTAGGGTTATCAGATGTCCTCTTTCTAGAGGACATATCCTGTTTTTTGGTATCTGTCCTCTTTTGGGCTCTTTTTTAAAAAAGAGAAAATGTCCTCTTTTACAGGTTGGGAGGTTAGGAATATTCCTAGTTAGTGGTAATTATCACAGCTTAAATAGTATGGGTATTTAAAATGAGATCTGCCACAGTGATCACTTGTTTGAAGTAGTCAGTTGGGGGGAAAGTTCTATTTTTTTTTTGGTTTTCAAAATATGGTAACCCTAGCTGACAAACAAGAAGAAGCCCCTTTCATGTTTAGCTAGAGCAGGGGTGTCAAACATGTGGCCCGGGGGCTGCATCGGGCCCCAAGAGAGCTTCCATTAAGCCCACAGTGGAGCTGGCCATCTCCTGCTCCCAGTTCTGCTGCTGCTGCTGCATCATCGCTTGCTTCGCCAGACTCTCTTAATCACTCAGCCATTTCATGTTTTCCCCTGGGTCCTAGACTCAGAACTCTGGGCATGAGATTTCTGCGGTGAATGTCAATAAATCAAAAGTAGGTTTGCAGGCTACAGAGCTAATGTTTTAAGCATGCTTTTCTTATTTTAAGTTAAAAAAAAATCTTTGTGTTTGTGTCCTTAATAAAATTTATATCTCTGCTACCTGGCATTACATTTTATGTCACACATGACTTGGCCCAGCAAGGTCTCGTTTACGGCAGATCCGGCCCTCACGACAAATGAGTTCGATACCCCTAAGCTAGAGCTTGTTACCCCCTGCAGGACCTTCTTTCTTCCTTGTACATGAGACATTGCTATATCCCAGCAATTTGTACATCATGTGTTTATAAACACCAAGTTTGATATCATTTGTTGTTCACTCTTAACTTTCAAATATACATGCTAATGTACTTTTCGCTTGTCAAAGCGACCTCAGGAGTCTGCAAGCCGAGCTTAACACAGGCTTGAAAAGATAACCCAATAGAATTTGTCAAATCCCCTCTGCCCTAATAATCTGAGGGCTCTGAATTACAGCAGCTTTTACACACAATGGCATTGATATATTGATGCATCTTTTTTGAGGGGAGGGAGGAATTCTGTGAACTTCCCACAAGGCAAAATGAAGCATTCAAGTCCAGGAGCAGCTTAAATACCAACAGCATTTTCCAAGGTATCAGCTTTGGGGAGTCAAAACTCCTTCCATCAGATACTTCGTCCCTGAGCTTTCACTGAAAAAAAATGTACACCCTGGGTAGTTTTGTTGACCTTTAAGGTGCTGCTGAGACCCAGCAAGCTATAGTGGTTAAAGAGTTAGACTAGGATCTGGAAAACCCAGATTTGCTCTCTGCCCTCTGCCATGGAACCTTGCTGGGTGACCTCTCGGGCCAGTCTAGGGTCGCCAGGTCCCCTCATCGTTCCGGTGGGGGGATTGGGGGGGGCATTCCAGGATGTCCCCAACATGATAACATCACCTGGAAGTCATGTCATCGTGCTGGGGAGTCTGGGACATTATGTGGGGACGCTCAGGTTTAAGGGCAAAAGTCTATAATAAAACCAGCGTCAAACCAGTGATGTCGTCAGTCTGTGGTGTGGCCAGCTGGCTGGCAGCAGGCAGAAGCCCCAAGAACCCTAGGCCAGTCACACACTCTCTGCCTAACCCACCTCACAATGTTGTTGCATGGATGAAATGGAGGAGAGGAGAACAATGTAAGACACTCTGGGGTCCCACTGGAGAGAAAGACGGGATATAAAAGAAATAAACAAAAATTCTGAACATGGATTTCGTTATGCTACTTCAAACTAGCCTGGTTCCCTCCAGAAAGGTAAAGTGGGATGGATCCTGAAAAACTAGAAGACAGTTACTTTTACCAATTACACAGCACACTGAGGATCTTTCAGTCTACACATAGGCAATGAATAATAAAAAAAACCTACAGGGGAAAGATGGGAGGGGCCGTGGATCAGTGGTAGGGCATCTGTTTGGCATGCAGAAGGTCCCTGATTCCATCACCAGCAACAGGTAACAGATGATGTGAAAAGACCTCCGCCTGAGAGCCTGGAAAGCCACTGCCAGTCTGAGTAGACAATGTTGACCTTGATGGATCAGTGTAAGGCAGCTTCACGTGTCCATGCCTTCTACAGCATCTAGTCAGCCTATACATGCCAAATGACATTCATAATCTGATCACCTCATTACCATGGCACTCATCTGGGGGCCAACCTGACAACAGCACTTTGCCATAAAGATGGGACAGATCATAGAATGTTAGAGTTAGAAGGGACCTTGCAGGTCATCTAGTCAAACCCCCTGTGCTCTGCAGGAAACCCCCTGCGCTCTGCAGATAATTACATTATAATTGTTTCTCTGCACTGGAGAGTTCCTGTGGAAAAGGGACCATGCAAAACAACAACAACAACAACAACAACAAAACCCTCACCCTCTTTCCTTCCACCTCTTTCCCATTAAAAATCTGCTTTGAACGTTGACTGGGTTCATGCAGCGCTACAGAAGGAAAGAGTTTCAATTCCAGCATAAATTGCCTCTCCAAATGCAGATACCTGCATTAATCCTATATTCCTCATGTTCAGGCCATACCAAAAAGAGGGTACAGCTGTAGGTACATAGTGTGTAGTCTTCCTACTTCTCCCATTATGAGGGAAAGGTATAGATACATAATGGATAGATGTTAGACGGATCAAGGAAAAAATCCATCCAAAAAGGCAATGAATGCTAGGATAAACCAGGATATTCTTGGCTCTCTCAGATTATGAGACCTTGCATTTGGGAGACGTTGTGCACTCGAAACAATTTATCACATTATGATCAATGGGCCTCAACTGCCCTGCCATGAAAGAAAGCCGTAGATCTTCTTTCTCCTGGTTATGTAGAAATTTCTCTGCCTCTGCCATGGCTCCCCTTCATTCTTGGCCTTTTGCCTTTTTTTCTGCCTCTCCTTTCTGTTACATACTCCCCAGCTGGAGATGCTGATAAGATGGGGAAGTTTCTTGAACCATCAAGTGAATTGACTGCTGCTAGAATATCAGGCGAAGTTTCTGTTTTCATTGAACACTGAACTATGTATAATCTTGACCACCAGAAACACATTCAAGACATCGAGGGTAAAGTCCAGCAAATCTTTTTTTTTTCTCTCTCTCCTTAAGACAGGTTGTGGAACAAATCAGTTTCTTGAAACGCCTGAGTATATTTGACTTCACATATTTGCATCCCTACCCCAGTCATGTAAAACTGTCTTGTACATTTTTTCTCCCTGCCCTTCACCCAAGGATATTGGGGGCTGTGTGCATGGGCAGATTTCCTCCCCATTTTACCTTGCAATGACCTTGTGAGATAGGTTAGGTTGTGTGTGGCCCTATGTCATTCAGTGAGTTTCATAGCCGAGTGGGGATTTGAACCTGTGCTTCCTAGATCCTAGTCCAATACCCTAACCACTAGTTTGGTGTAGTGGTTAAGTGCGCAGACTCTAATCTGGGAGAACCAGGTTTGATTCCCCACTCCTCCACTTCCACCTGGCTGGATGACCTTGGGCAAGCCATGGTTCTGATAAGAGCTGTCCTTGAAAAAGAGCAGTTTCTGTCAGAGCTCTCTCAGCCCCACCTACCTCACAGGGTGTCTGTTGTGGGGAGGGAAGGGAAAGGAGTTTGTAAGCCGCTCTGAGACACCTTTGGGTAGTGAAAGGTGGGGTATAAATCCAGTCTCTTCTTCTTCTCTTCTACGTCACACCAGCCTAAAGACAATTCAGCATGATATGGATTTTAGGTTCTTTCTACTTGGCTTACAGTACTGTAATTAAGGTGACTCTAGGCTGTATTTCTGTCTGTATTGGTTGAACCCATTCAAGTATACAGTATCCTAAATCAGATTGTACAGCAGAATGGGCTAGATGACCTTCAGTTCTTTGTCAGCTTTCACATTCTAGAATTGTGTTACCACAATAAATTTATTAGACCATTGTCAGCACTGTCAGTTATCTGCAGGCCATCTATTCCCATGGTGAACAGTAATAGAAATAAGGGATCACACACAGTGTTCACAGAATCACTTGAAAGTATAACTTTGCCTGGTTTCCGTCTGTTTTATACCATACAGTATTCTATGACCTTATTCTGATAAGATTTCATTGTTCACCTGATAACATCTAAGCTGCCAAGATTACAGCATCCGCTAGCAATTAGAACTGCAACTAGATATTTTCAGGAATGTTGATTGCAGCAAAGAATACTTAAAGACTAAACAGTGCCACAGAGAACAAAGCTGAGGATGTGGTGATATAAAAGATGTGCAGATCCTAGTGATAACCCAGACAGGGTCCACTATAACCCCCTTTGTTCTTATTTAAATTAGAATGCCAACGAATCAATTGGTCAGTATTCCATGAAGCCAATAATATTGTGGTATAGATGTCACTGAAATCTGCCATTTGACAACAGAGGCAAGAATAAGAGCTCCTCATTCTCAGCCTTGTGGATGTCACAGTCCACACGAGTATACCATTCATCCAGGGAGATGCACCCACTGACATGTAGCATAACTATAACTACATCTGGCAGTAGGCAGCATAACTATAACTACTTCTGACAATAGACAGGAGTCGTGTTGAACTTCCTGGTGAACTTGTTCAGCAGGTGAGCATATCATTTCTGACAGCCACAATCAGTGTCCCCTCTAAGCTGAGTTAGTGCTCATGTCTGACTTTAACAGCAGCCGTAATGATTTTTAGGGCTGCCAGACCAGGTTTACCCGTTTTTGGGGGGCTCAACACACCAACAGCCAGCTGGCCAGGGGGGGAAGCCCCACCCACAAGCCCAAACACCCACAGCCCCCCCTCTCTCTTCTCTCTTGAGACAGGGGAGGGAGAGGGGCGGCTGCTGGCAGCATGCCTGAATTTCAAGCAGCATTGCCACCTGGAGAATGGGGCCGCAGGGCCTGCCAGCTGTGAACACTTAAAGGAACCCCTTTAAGTGCTCACAGCCAGCAGGGACCAGGACCGCGCACCCGATCTTCCAGAGCAGGGGCCGTTGGCTCCTGCCTTTCAAGAGGCAACTTTGCCTCTTGCAAGGCAGGAATGCTTGGCCCTCGCTCCCCCCACACACACCATTTAAAGGGAAGTGTCCCTTTAAATGGTAGGGGAAAAGTGGGGATGTGATGACATCACGCAGAGTGATCTCATCACGCTCCTGGAATGCCCCCTAACGCTCCTGCCAGGGAGAAGGTTGGACCTGGCAACCATAATAATTTTACAGTTCAAGAATACCAGTATACATTGGGCGATGCTAGCCCACTTCCTTCATTTTTATAGAGTATCTACCTTGACATGGCTCCACTTTTCAAATCAAATCAAAGTACGTAGTATTTTATTCTGTCCTTTAATCTCTCTGTATTCAACTCATAGAAGACCAGAAGGAAACAAAAAAAATATATAAAATCAAAGAGAACTGCCATCTTGGTTGTTGCGCTCCTCCTGGTCAGTCATACCTGGGTACCACTCCACCATCTTGCCATGAGCCCTGTGTCCACCCTAAGGCCTCAGAACTGAAAGCAGCATGTTAAATAGGGCTCTAAACGCATTGCAGTGATCAGCTCTGGTTTATTCAGTGATTTCAGCAAACTACAAGACGAAGCTAGCAGGGCTAGAGCCCTGCTTATATGCATGCAAAACACCACACCCAACACACACCCGCTCTCAGTGATGGGCTATTTACATTACACCGCTTATCTATAAGTTGGTTCCTGGATCCAGGCAAGCCATTGTTCTAAAGAAGCAAGCTCAGCCCGTTCTAGGTGCAGCAAGAGGAAAGGCTTAGGCTCAGTACATAACACAGAGGGAGTTACATCTCCTGGTTCCTCTCTTCCATAATCAACAGCTCTCACTGCCTGCTTTTTCTACCTGGTCATCATTGGAAGTTTCCTTTTTAACCTCCCACCTCTCCCACTCATGGGCTAGATTTTCCAATTTCCCGGGGGGGAGCGGGGGCTGGGGCTGGGCCAGAGGCATTGCTAAGTCATTAAAATAACTGGGAACCAATGACATCATAGGGAGGAGCTGGTAACATCACAGGCCATTGTTACTATCTATAGAGGTGGAGCCATGTGGAATTTAGGGAGGGACTCCCCAAAAATGTAGGGGGGCGGAACAGGTGCCTTCTTAGCACACTGCTTAGAAACTCCACCTTAAAATGCAGACATTCAAAATAAATTATTAATAAAAATCACATAATTAAATGTATGGGAAATCACTGCATTCACCTGCACTTGAATGCCTTGGGATATGGAGAAGCAGTTGCCCCTTGGTCCAGGTAAAAATGCCAGTTTGGTGTAATGGTTAGGAGCGCAGACTCTAATCAGGGAGAACCAGGTTTGATTCCCCACTCCTCCTCCACATGCCACTGCTGGTGTGACCTTGGATCAGTCACAAGTTCTTTCAGAGCTGTTCTATCAGGAGCAGTTATCTCAGAACTCTCTCAGCCCCACCTGCCTCACAGGTTGTCTGTTGTGGGGAGGGGAAGGAAAAGGAGATCGTAAGCCGCTCTCAGACTCCTTTGGGTAGTGAAAGACTGGGTAGAAATCCAATCTCTTCTTCTTCCCCCAAAGCACAATGTCGGAAACCATGTAAGAACATAAGAGAAGCCAATGTTGGCTCAGGCCAATGGCCCATCCAGTCCAACACTTTGTCACACAGTTGCCAAAATACCAGGTGCCATTAGGAGGTCCAGCAGTGGGGCCAGGACTCTAGAAGCCCTCCCACTGTTGCCCCCCCCCCAAGCACCAAGAATACAGTGCATTACTTGCTGCAGCCTGAGAGTTCCTATCTATACCTTGTGGCTAATAGCCACTGATGGACCTCTGCTCCATATGCTTATCTAATTCCCTCTTGAAGCTGTCCATGCTTGCAGCCACCACCACCTCCTGTGGCAGTGAATTCCATGCGTTAATCACTCTTAGGGTGAAGAAGTACTTCCTTTTATCCGTTCTAACCCGACTGCTCATCAGTTTCATTGAGTTTTTGCCTGTTTGTTTTTCCTAACCTGAAAAGCCCCAAAGATGTCAACTTCCTCTCCACAGAAAAAAGGCTCCAATCCCACCCAGTCATTTGGGTTGCCTTTGTCTTTGCCACTTCCATTTCTACAGCTGCAGTCCTAAGGCACTTTCCTGGGAATCAGCCTCCTTGAATAACATGGAGCTTAGTTCTGAGTGGACTCGCTTAGGATGGCTGCCTATGGAGCCCTTTTCTCATCCACCACAGCCCCAGGCAGGAGTCCACAGGTAACCACCCCAGAGACCCGCACCAGGGAATTCCAGTGTGGGTGCGTTAAATAATGGGGTGAACAGACTCCCAGTCTAGTGATAAGCTCTACTTTATTCAATGATTTCAGCAAGAGCAAGACTGTAGGCCAGAGCCTCAGCTTGGTTATACTGCATGCAATGGCCACACCCCAACACACCCCACTCCCAACAGTAGGCTATTTACAAAACTTTGAGTGAGAGGGAAGAAAGCGGCCAAGGGAAGAAAGGCACCAGGAATGGATCAGGACTCCAACCCCTCCCTTTGCCCAGCCAACCCCCTGTTCTAGCTGCTCCCCCTGAGCTCTCAGACTGGGGGGGTGTCAGCCTGGCTTCCTGCCAGGAGTCTCCAGGGGGTGGGCAGGGGGCCAGAGGAAGCCAGCAGCCAGAGAGGTGCCTTCCCCCAGCATTGGGTGCATGTGCAGCTTGAATGCCGGTGGCAGAAGAGAGGATCGGGTGCTCTTGGCTAAGGCGGGGGGGTGGAAGGGAGCGAGGAGAGCCCTGGGCACATTGGGAAGCTGCCCCAATCGGTGCCACCATGCCCAAGCCCTGCCTTGCTAGAGCAGCTGCCGCTGGCCCCCTGCTCACCCCCTCGAGCCAGAGGGGAGCCTCCATCACTGCCTGGACAGCCTGGAGAGGGCAAGCTGGCAGTCCATGCTCGGCTGCCACCACCTGGTTCAACTTCTTCTCCCTTCCGATGTCACTGCAGCACCTGCCCGGACTTCCCTCTCAGTCCCAACCCATCCAAAATCTGAGAAATGGGGTGGCAGCATGGGGGGCTCAGTACCCCCTGGAAAAGTTCGGGGAGGATGCCAGACCCCCAGACCCCATGTAGTCTATGCCTATGCCCCTACTGGCACCCAATCACAGGCCAGGTTCTGCCCCAGCCAGTGTCTTGGCCAATCCCTGGCCTAAGAGGACAGTGACCTTTTTTACTTCTTCCTTTTGCCTATATCTGGTCCTTGCCCCACCCTTCTCTGACTCCTGACTCCTCCTCACAATCAGACAGGATGGCTGGAGGGCCACTGGGTCTCTGGGCCCTTCCCACCTTGCAGTGAGCATGCTCTCCTGATGTCTCCAGTAAGCTTGGCCCTCTGGGTGGACTATCCCCAACCAGAGTGGCGTTATTCCTGTCCCTGGTGGACCAGGCCTGCCCAACCAGTCCCAGTCTTGCTGCCAGCCTTGTTGGGTGAGAGGTTGCTCTTGTTTAAATATAGTTTATAGTTGAAATGATCATCTGTTTTAAATAGGCTGTTAATATTGTTCTTAAGTATTTATCAATTTTGTAGTCATAATAATCCCAAATTCACTCACTATCTGATCCATCATAACTACAGGGATATTTATTACCAATAATTGTTTTATCTTTGTTGATCTTACATCAAGAAATTGGATCATTCGGCTTCCGGTCGGAGTTAAAATGGCGAATTGACACACTTTGCGATTTGTGCAGGGTGCACAGCAGTATCTGACGACAGTCTGGGCTCTACCTGGCCCAGCGCAGCACTCCCCAGACGGGGGGGTGGCAAGCAAGCAGCCAAGCCTGAGAGGGAGTCGAGATCGGTGTGGATAAGCTTCGGAGGAAGCTTGTTTACACTTTGATCTCCTTCCGCGAAGAGGGCAGTTGCTAATCAGCACTACAGATACCAGCTGGGCTGAGAATTCAGCATAAATTCGTCACCTACCGACCTCTTTAACATCAAGATTAACATCGATTACAGAAGAAGCACTGCGAAACCCCGAGATTACAAGTAAGGTAACAAAAGAACAATTGCTTACCGGTTTAAAGAAGATCGCGAAATCGAAACATACGGATAAGCGTAGAAAGCTTTAATGAACTATTCCGCTTGATTTAAAAGTAAAAAGAAAGCTTTCCTTTAGAGAAAATGGCCGAAAATTGACTTTGTTTTGCATTCCTGTGGTCAGCTAAGTCTAAACTTTGCGTAGCAGAAACGAAACTGACTGTGACTCTATGATACAGGAAGTAGACTAGAGTGGATGTTTTCGAAGTCGCTGTACCGGAAGTAGACGGTTGCTTTAGTGTGTGACACCATCACCACCGGAAGTTGGATTACAGTGACGGACAGACAAACAGGAAGTTCGGAAAGAGCCTACTCTAGCCAGAAAATCATAGAGAAATTGCGCCCGCCATTTTGAGGAGGACTAAATTTTAAAAAGTTATTTTTAAGCCGAAAAAGCACTGGAAGAAGTTATAAAGGTGGCGATTTGGCTTGAAGATTGCTAATATAAAGATTGATTAGCCCGGAAGACGCTTCCAAGACGGATTTGAGGTCAAGACCAAGAGCTGCCTCATCACCTAGCCCAAGAATGTCTGCAAAGGAAAAAAAAGAGTGGCAGGCTGCCATAGAAGCGATGGAAAAACGGATGACTGAAGTGGTGCAGAGTTTGGGAAAGCAAATAGAATCACAGCTGCAACAACAGTTGCAACAACAGCTGCAAATACAACTGGAGCAAATAGAACAAGTACAAGTTCAAGTACAGAAAAAAAATATGGAAGAATTAAAAGAACTGGTACTAACAGAAGTGGCAGGAATAAAAAAAGATACGGAAGAAGTTAAAAAAGAGGTTAAAAGTCTGGTGACAAAATCAGAAGAAATGGAACAGAAAGTTAAAAGAACCCTGTCAGAAAACACAAGATTGGAGTCCATGATGGAATATAGGGCCACTCAGAATCATTTGAGTTTGAGAGGAATAGAAGAGGAGGAAGACCAGGACTTACGGGCTCTAGTAATTAATACATTGACAACTTATATAGGGGAAGATGTTGGAGACTTGGATCCAGACTTTGACCTGATTTATAGAGTAAACTCAGCTTATGCCAAGAGAAAGCAATTACCCAGAGATGTGATTGTTCAATTTGTGACTACAAAAATGAAGGAAGACGTTTTCAAGAAGCAATTTACACAACCGTTGGAAATTAATGGAAAAAAAATAATAATCTTGAGAGAAATTCCGAGATCGATCCTACAAGACAGAAAGAAATTCAAGAAATTAACAGACAGATTAAAAGAAATGAGTATCAGGTTTAGATGGGAGATTCCATATGGATTATCATTTGTCTACAATTCGGTGAGATTTACCCTCAAAACGGAAGGAGATATGTACAGATTTAAAGAGAACAACTTTGATGACTTTAAAGATATTTAATCCAAGACAACTATGGATTACAAATTTTTATCTTGGAACGTAAATGGGCTAAACTCACCAAACAAAAGAAGATTAGTGAGTCATTGGCTAGAGAAACAAAAATGTAACATAATTTGTTTACAAGAAACACATATCAGAAAACAAGACAATAAATATTTGATTAATAAAAAATTGGGAGAAGAATTTCACTCCTCAGCAATCAATAAGAAAAAAGGAACAGTGATATACATTGCAAAAGAATTGGAACCTAAACAAATCTTCTCAGACAAAGAAGGAAGATATGTTGGCGTGGAAATAATGATGAATAGAAAAAAGACATTGCTTGTAAATATATATGCACCCAATGGTGCAAAAGAGACTTTTTTTAATGATTTGACTAAAGAGTTGGACTGTTTAAATTATGATCAAATAGTCCTTGCAGGAGACTTTAATGGTACAGTGAATAATGTATTGGACAGAAAATCCAAAGCAAGTGGAGAGACGGTTGGAAAGTTGCCAAAAAAATTTTTTCAGCTAATGAAGCAAGAGAAACTAGAAGATGTTTGGAGGAAGTGGAACCCCAAGACAAAGGATTATACGTTTTATTCTAACAGACATAATTCCTTTTCCAGAATTGATATGATTTGGATGTCAGAGGAGATGGCGCAAAAAACCTACAAAATACAAATCTTACCGAAAACTAATTCAGACCACAACCCCTTACTTTGGATATCTAAAGAAAAACCCAAACAATTATATTGGAGAATTAATGAGGACTTATTGGATCAAAAATTAATTAACGAAACTTTAAAAAAAGAAACGAAAAGCTTTTTTGAACTGAATTTAAATAAAGGTACTGACATACAAGTTGTATGGGATACATACAAAGCGGTAATTAGAGGCTTGCTTATCTCTCTGAACTCTAAAGATAAAAAACAAAAGATGCAACAACAAAAGGACCTTCATGAAAAAATTCGACAAAAAGAAAAGGAATTAAAGAAAAGACCAGGGAAGAAAAAGATTATTAAAGAGATCCACTTTCTACAGGATCAACTGAATGTTCTACTAAACAGAGAATTATATTGGAACCTGAAGAAACTACAGCAAAAAGCATTTGAGGGTGCAAATAAACCAGGAAAATTTTTATCGTGGCAATTGAAAAATAAAAAAGAAAGGAATTTTATAAGTAAGATTACCGAAGATGGAAAGGATGTTATGAATTTGAAAGGCATAAAAAGAGTCTTCTTTAAATACTACGCCAAACTGTTTAAAAAGAAAGGAATTGATCAACAGAAAATTAAGAAATACTTGGAGACTATCGAAGTTTCAGAGCTGGGAAAACAAATTAAAGAGTTATTAAATGGTTTAGTAACGAAGGAAGAAGTCACAATGGCGATAGAAGATGCAAAGTTGGGAAAAGCTCCAGGTCCAGATGGCTTTACTGCAAAGTTCTACAAGAAATTTAAAGAGGAGCTAACCCCTATCTTAGTACTTCTGTCGAACGAGATAAGAAAGACTAAACGGATCCCAGATTCATGGAAAGAAGCAAATATTTCATTGATACCCAAAGAAGGTTTGGATTTAACTCAAGTCAAGAATTACAGACCAATATCGCTATTAAATAATGATTATAAATTATTTGCAAAAATAATTTCGGAAAGACTGAAAAAACATCTGAAAGATACCATAGCGGAAGAACAAGCTGGTTTCTTACCAAATAGACAAATCAGAGACAATTTAAGAGTGGTGATTGATGCAATTGAATACTATGACAAACATCCAGAAAAAGAAGTTGGATTCCTCTTCCTAGATGCGGAAAAAGCTTTTGATAATTTAAATTGGGAATTTATGCTGCAAGTTATTGAAAAAATGGACATAGGACAGTCTTTTTTAAACATGATTGTGGCAATTTACTCAGAACAGAAAGCGACTTTGAATATAAATAAAGAAAGAACAGACTTCTTCCAAGTCCAAAAGGGAACACGTCAAGGCTGCCCGCTATCCCCGTTGTTGTTTATTTGGATATTGGAAATATTATTGACAGCGATAAGAAAAGATAACAGCATTGAAGGACTCACAGTGAAAGGTTTTGCATATAAATACAGGGCATTCGCAGACAATGTAATGTTTATGATTCAGGATCCAATTGAGAAAATACCACAATTGATGGAAAAAATTGAAGAATTTGGTTCAGTTGCGGGATTCTATGTTAATAAAAGTAAAACCAAGGTGATGTGTAAAAATATGACGAAGCAAAGACAAACAGAACTACAAGAGAAAATTCAATGTGAAGTAGTTACAAAGACTAAATATTTAGGAATTGAATTAACCATGAAAAATATTGATCTGTTTAAAAATAATTATGAAAAGGTGTGGTACAAGATTCAGCAAGACATGAAGAAATGGGATACGTTGAATTTATCATTATTGGGAAGAATCGCAACTGTAAAAATGAATATCTTACCGCGTTTGATGTTTTTATTTCAGACTATTCCAATATTAAAACAAAGGAAAGTATTGGACACGTGGCAGAAAGAATTATCCAAATTTGTATGGGCAGGAAGAAAGCCAAGGATTAAAATGAAAATTTTATGTGATGCAAAGGAAAGAGGAGGTCTACAATTACCAAATCTAAGATTGTATTATGATGCCGTCTGTTTAACATGGTTGGAACAGTGGATTAATCTTGAGGATAAGAAGTTATTGGCTTTAGAAGGGCATGATAACAAGTTTGGATGGCACGCATACTTATGGTATGGAAAAGTAAAAATGGACAAATTCTTCAAACACCACTTTATAAGACAATCACTGTTCGAGACTTGGATGAGATATAGAAAATTCTTCTCAGAAGAAAGACCACTTTGGATAGTACCAGCAGAAGTGATTAATCTATATTCAAGATATCAAGGGTTAGATTGGCTACCTTATAAAAGTCTTTTAAAATTAGAAGGGAAAAACTTTGTGTTAAAAGACAGATTTGATGTGGAATTTGAATATGATTGGTTGAAGTATAGACAGATTTATGACTTATTTAAGACCGATAAAAGAGAACATGGTTTTAGAGAAAACAATATGGAAATTGAAACTGTATGGCTTGAAAAGGGGAAAAAAATGATTTCTAAACTGTACAAGGTTTTATTGAAATGGTATACTGAGGATGAAATTGTAAAAGAGCAAATGATAAATGGGCGGTAAATGTTAATACAGAGATATTAATGACATCTTGGGAATATTTGTGGAAAAAGTCAATGAAAATTTCAACTTGTGTAAATGTTAAAGAGAATTGCTATAAAATGATGTATAGATGGTATATGACGCCCAAAAAAATTGCTATTATAAATGAAAGTATGTCTAACAAATGTTGGAAATGTAAGAAACATGAAGGGTCTTTTTACCATATGTGGTGGACATGTGATAAAGCAGCATGTTATTGGACTAAGATCCACAATGAGATACAAAAAATTCTGAAATGTACTTTTAAGAAAGACCCACAGATGTTATTGCTAGGTCTTAAAATGGAAGAAATAAATGTAGCCAAGGGAACATTATTATGGTACTTGATTACAGCAGCTAGACTGACTTTTGCTCAATGTTGGAAACAAGATAAAGTACCTGAAACATGGGAATGGATTAAAAAGACGTTGTTTATGGCAGAAATGGACAAACTAACAAGAAAGCTAAACAACGAAGAAGATGAAACTTTTTTTGAAGACTGGAAAGACTTTCAAGAATACCTGTTGAAAAACTGGGATATTAAACGTGGTTTGATTTGTTTTGATAGTTATTAAGAAGAAAATGAAAGAGAGTTAGACTTTTGAATTGTTACCGTTAGTAAGAGAAAATAAGTTTAGAAGTAATTGTAATAGATTAAGAGAGACATCAATGGGGTTGGAGCAGTGCGGGAAGCCTTGTTTGGGGGGGAGAGGGAGAAAGAAAAATGGATATGTAGTGATTTGTTTAAATTGTATGAACATGTGATATATCCAATAAAAAACTGTATTTTTTTTTTTTAAAAAAAGAAAGAAATTGGATCATTCTTCTCTAAAATCTGCAATATATAATTTAATGATGGCAAGGTTTCTTTCCCCAGTGATGGCATAATACTATTATTATATTAGGATAGCATAATATTATTATTATTATTTTATTTTATCCTTTATTGAAAAGTATGTATATTAGGGATTACAGACTTACTTCCACAATTCAACATACAGTTTGATAAAATATACAAATTAACAATAAAAGATTAAGAATAGCAACATATATCAAAGATTTGTCTAGGTTGCACTCGTTACATAGATTGGTAGGGTACAGGCATAAATTAAACAAGATGACCACTCAGATAGTTACTCAATTGATATAACACATTTAAAATTAGCCCATAAAGCAGGATCCAACAAGTCATAATGCCGTGTTTTCCACTCCAAAAAAGGAGCCCATTTGTTAGTTACATATGAATCTTTGATCTGTGACTCAGCATGTTGTATATCATCTGATATTTTATCCATAATGCAGTAATCCCACAGTTTTGTGTACCAAAGATGAATTGTGGGGCCCCTATTATCTTTCCATTTTGATGGCATAATATTATATTAATAATAGCATAATATTATCTATGTACATCATAATATTAACCTGATCAGTCCTCTGCTATTTGAGGATTTAATCGAATTGCCATAATATGTAGGTCCAAAGTTAAACACAATAGAAATAGTGAAGACTCCTGCACAGCACCTCATAACAATCTAATGGTCTCTGTTCAGAATTAATTTTAATTTTCACTTTGCATAATGATTAAATTAACTTAAAACTTAAATTAAATTGATTACCCACATTAACATGTATTAAGTACTCTAAATAGATATTCTCATTCAACCCTGTCAAATGCTCCAGCAGAATCCATAATATTTTAGATATAGCATAATATATATGGTTCCTTCTTATATTATTTATCAAAGACCTTTATTTTATAAATCTTCCCTTCTCTGGATATATGGATTTACCAGTTATGTTGTTTCACTTCTTAAACAATATTGTTGTTATACTCTGTATTGAATAAAGATATGGGTCTGTATGATTTCACCATTGCCAGATATTGTTTTGTTTTTGGATCAAAATAATATTGGCCTCATACCAAGATTCTGGAATAAATGATACTTCCAAATTAAATAGAGCTGCCAAACTATGTTTAGCTTTTTCATAAACTTTACCAACAAGCTGTATGTTGTAAAATGCAGGGCCCCTGGTAGGCCACCCTCTTTCCTAGGAGTGAATTTCAGAATGAGAGGAGACTATTTCCTTTGACAGAGACAAATGAGCAGGATAAAGATAAGCATTTGCCCATCTGCCAGGAAGGAGCAAGGTTGATCACTGTTTGGATATCCCGATTAAAGACCATAAAAGTTGAAGATTTGTGCCTCATTATGATTGGGTAAAATGTGCAGGGCAACATACATGGGAACTCAAACACAATTCCAGGATAGGTCAAAGAGAAACCCTCCCAGCTAGGAGAGAAATCATTTGAGTAATTATTTACTGAAATGAAATGGTGGTGGAATGTGTATGTTCTTCAAGGCAAGAGATGAACAGAGGTGGTTTGCCATTGTCTGCCTATGCATAACCTGCTGTTCTTGAAAAAGAGCAGTTTCTATCAGAGCTCTCTCAGCCCCACCTACCTCACATGGTGTCTGTTGTGGGGAGGGAAGGGGAAAGGAGTTTGTAAGCCGCTCTGAGACTCCCTTGGGTAGTGAAGGGCAGGGTATAAATCCAATCTCCTCCTCCTCCTCCTCTGCCTCCTCCTCCATCTCTTCTTCTTCTTCTTCTTCTTCTTCCCCCCAATATCTTCAGTTTGTGAAGTCATTTGACCTCCCGTTGATGCTGTTTCTCCCATCCTTAATTTCAGGGGCAGGATAACATTCTCCTTTTTATTTTATATTTTTTATGCTAATTGACTGTCACTCTCAGAACTTAACAACCGCCTTAATCCAATCTCAGCTATAATCACCCAGTGATTTATGCATTTTGATTCTAACTAGCCCTTCCTGGCAACTAACCCCCTCCACCACCCGCTCTCTTCCTATATGTCATGGTTGAGGGAATTCTGTTTCACTGTATCTGAAGAAGTGTGCTTGCACTTGAAAGCTTATACCTTGAATAAAACGGTGTCGGTCTTAAAGGTGCCACTGGACTCAAACTTTGTTCTGCTCCTTCAGACCAACACGACTCCCCACCTGAATCTATTCATCTTTTTTTGTTCTCTTTTTGCCAGGCTAGAAGTAGATCCTTTCTCAACAAATGAAAACAACAACAACAACAACAAAAACAGCTTTCCATATACAATCTCCTTCTCTATCTACAATAGCCTCTATTTATAGGCAGCCTTTACCACTGCCAATGATCTTCTAAATAATCATTGTTCTGTTTTCTTTCCAATGCTGCTATCTGCTGAATAATCTCCTTTCTTCTCCTCTGCTGGAGACTCCTTTTGTATGAGGCAACTCTAATAACTTAGCCCCTAATAACTGCCTTAAAAGCCTCCCATACAGTTATTAAAGATCCTACTGTGCTGAAAGAGGAAAGTGCAAACGTTGGCTTGAAATTCAACATAAAGAAACCCAACAACTAAGATCATGGCATCCAGATCCATCACTCCTTGGCAAATAGAAGGGGAAGCCATGGAAGCAGTGGCCAAATTCACGTTCCTGGGATCCAAGATCACTGCAGATTGTGACTGCACCCATGAAATTAAAAGATACCTGCTCCTTGGGAGGAAAGCTATCACAAACCTAGACAGAATAATAAAAAGTAGAGACATCACCCTGCCAACAAAAGTCCACATGGTCAAAGCAATGGTATTCCCAGTAGCAGTGTATGGCTGTGAGAGTTGGACCATAAGGAAGACTGAGCGCTGTAAAATAGATGCTTTCAAATTATGGTGCTGGAGAAGACTCTTGAGAATCCCTTGGACTGCAAGGAGATCAGATCAGGCAATTCTAAAAGAAATCAACCCTGACTGTTCCCTGGAAGTCCAGATACTGAAGCTGAAGCTCGAATACTTTGGCCACCAAATGAGAAGGGAGCACTCCCTGGAGAAGACCCTGATGCTGGGAAGGATTGAAGGTAAAAGAAGAAGGGGATGGCCAGGCCCGGCCCCAGGTTTCTGGGCACCCTAGGCAGGACTGCCTGGGGCGCCCACCCCACCGGGGATGCCAACCTCCCGGTGGGGCCTGGAGATGGCCCAGCACCTGGAAGAGCCAGGGAAGGGGCGGGCTTAGAAGCCCCCCCTTCCCTCCCAGCAGGGGCGGCGCGCGCGGCTCTCCCGGGTGTCTCGCAGCCGCGAGGCACCCGGGACAGCCGGGGAAGGGGCGGCGCAGCTCTCCCGGGCCCCTCGTAGCTGCGAGGCGCCTGGGAGAGCCGGGGAACGGGCGGACTTGCAACGCCCGCCCCTTCCCTCCCAGCAGCAGCGCAGGCTCTCCCGGACCCCTCGCCGCTGCGAGGCGCCCGGGGAGAGCCGGGAACGGGCGGGCTTGGAACGCCCGCCCCTTCCCTCCCAGCAGCAGCGCAGGCTCTCCCGGACCCCTCGCAGCTGCAAGGCGCCCGGGGAGAGCCGGGAACGGGCGGGCTTGGAACGCCCGCCCCTTCCCTCCCAGCGGCGGCGCTGGGCTTGGGAGGGCCGGGGGGGGTGGAGAAGCTGCTCCGCCGCCACCTGCCCGCCCCGCGGCCCAGCCCAGCAACCACAGCCCCGCGGTGGGCTTGGGAGGGCGGGGGTGGGGGAGAGAAGCCGGCTTTGGGGAGGGCGGCGAGCTCTGCTGCCGCCTCCTGAGCCCCGGCGGGGCGCTCGGGGAGGCGGTGGGAGCAGCGGGTGGGACTTTTTCTGGGAGGGGCCGGGGCGCGGTTTGGCGCCCCTGCAGCCGGCGCGCCCTAGGCGAGCCGGCTATGGGGATGGCAAAGGATGAGATGGTTAGACAGTGTTATCGAGGCAATGAACATGAAATTAAGTAAACTCCAGAGGATGATGGAAGACAGGAGGGCCTGATGCCATGTGGTCCATGGAGTTGTGAAGAGTCAGACTCAACTCTGCAACTGAACAACAAGAAATCCTCAATATCTCTTCTTTAGTAGTTTGATCCAAAAGTAAGAGATTATCTAGGTGGCAACACCTTGACTGACTTAAATTTAAATGTTCTGATGTATTACTACCCCCAATGTCTGATGAAGTAGTTTTAATCAAGATCACACACACACATACAAATCCAGTCTGGAGTATGAATCATGGTGATTTTGGGGGGGAAAGTACAATGTTTCATTGTAGTATTCAAATACCTCCTACTGTTTGCAAAATTCCAGTTGTTCAACTATTTTCTATGTCATTTGTAATACTATATTTCTCTCTTGATTTATCCAAGATACAATGTAGATCATGTTGAAATCTCTGAACATCACCAGTTGTCCTTCCTGAAAACTCTCACTGTTCTTTACTAATATTTCGAAATATAATTAGCCCATTATTTGGTGCATACACAGTAGCGATCACAACATCTATTTTTCAGTAATATTTGACTACATTTTGCCAGCATTTCACTATTCATCGACAAAACAACCATATTTAGTTCCTGTGTGCTTCAAAAATTACAAAGAATAAGGAAGGAAGCTTATCATTGATTTTCCGGAGACAGAACTGCAAATTGGATACTGCCATAGACTCTGGTGCATGCAAGTCACTCACAGTGAAACACTGAAGAAAAAAGACATGTAACTGGTGTGGCATTGTCAAGAGCTCCATGACTTCCAAACACCCCAAACTAAAGGAGACACTCGGCAAACCGTTAACTCAAACAATATGTCGCATTACTGCTGAGTATCTTAGTTGCCTGCTGATTTTTGAGTTCACAAGTTTGTAGACGATTTTGTCATGGGGTTGCCAGGTCCTCTCTGGTTGCTGGTGGGAGGTGGGGGGGGGTTGCCAGATCCAGGTCAGGGAACTCCTGGAGCCTGGGAGGTGGAGCCTGGAGAGGACAGGGATCTCAATGGGGTACAACGCTATGGCGTCCACTCTCCAAAGAATCCATTTTCCCCAGGGGAGCTAATCTCTGTAATTCGAAGGTGAGCTGTAATTCTGGAGGATCCCCGGGTCCCACCTGAAGGCTGGCATCTGTATTTTGTCACCACCACAAGAATTAAAGCTTTGCTGCAATATTTATTACTCTAGAAAAGGGTTCGATAGCATTTGAGTACAAATATATCTATTATAGTTAATTGTACTGTGAGTAATAATTCAAAACAATTCAGACTTACCCAGATGACGTCGTCCTCTCGGTACTCCTTCCAGTTGCAGCCCGTATCACTGAACATTAGAATATAGCTTGTTGTCCAGTCTGAGCTTCCGTATCTTCCTTGAGTAGCAATCCCTGTGATCTCCACTCTGTCTCCCAGATCAACCTGAAGCCATTGCTCTGTGCTAGAGTCCATCGGGGACCATCCACCAGCTCCTAGGGGCAATCAGGGAAAGGTGAAAGCAGATTACAATAAATCCCACACCTATGTCAATAAATGTATGCACATTATCTCCACATGAT
The DNA here is from genome assembly GCA_029375565.1 of Gekko gecko. NCBI lineage: Eukaryota > Metazoa > Chordata > Lepidosauria > Squamata > Gekkonidae > Gekko > Gekko gecko. Next base: position 76,696,258 of record JAPDNY010000003.1, on the reverse strand, counting down.
ATAAAGGATGCTGTTTCTTGAATCAATGAGTAGTTAGCTGTCTTGAAAAGGTGATCAGACATAGGGGATAGGACTATCCAGATTTATAAGATTATGAACGGGATTGAGCAGGTTGAGAAAGAAGTACTTTTCTCCCTTTCTCACAATACAAGAACTCGTGGGCACTCCATGAAATTGCTCAGCAGTTGGGTTAGAACAGATAAAAGGAAATACTTCTTCACCCAAAGAGTGATTAACATATGGAATTCACTGCCACAGGAGGTGGTGGCAGCTACAAGCATGGACAGTTTCAAGAGGGAATTAGATAAACATATGGAGCAGAAGTCCATCAGCCACAGGGTATAGATGGGAACTCTCAGTCTGGAGCAGGTGATGCACTCTATTCTTGGTGCTGGAGGGGGCAGCAGTGGGAGGGCTTCTAGTGTCCTGGCCCCACTGCTGGATTTCCTGATGGCACGTGGTATATTTTGGCCACTGTGTGACAGAGTGTTGGACTAGATGGGCCATTGGCCTGATTCAGCATTGGCTTCTCTTATGTTATGTTATGTTCTTATGTTATGTTATCCATGGCTGTTATATAGCCCCTATCCCCCATGCCTAATCCCCTTTTCAAGATGACTCTTTGATCCAAGAAGTGCCTCCATGATGACTAAATATAAGCACTTTATTTAGAGGCAGAAACAGTCTTCACAGGAGTGACAGGGAAACAACAATTGGAGACTTTGGCATAATTCCAGGGATATCAGGTTGGCGACTCTGTGAGGGATACTGAACTAGAAATGCTGATCACTGTTTCAGATAGGTAGGAAAAGTAGCACAAGTGAAAAACATAAGCCCTGCAGTCCTGATCTGAATTGGGCCCCTTTGCATGAGCTCTCAGTGGGGAATTCATAACTCACAACTGATCGCAAGTCCTTGTGGCAGACCCACCTATGCCACCGAGTCTACGTTTCACTTCCTGTTATATGGAGAAGGGTAATCAATAATCTTCCTGTATTACTTTTATGTCGAAGGTCGAATCTGCATTTGTTTTTCCCACCGGTGTCCCAGCCTTCTGACACTGTCTTTAAAAAAAGCTGTCTACATTTGGTGTCGTTTTCACACCTCAACAGTGCTAGGATCCTTGACACAGAGAGTACTCCATCTTTCTGTGTTATACCTCTGAGGATGCCAGTCACAGCTACTGGCAAAACGTCAGGTCTTACAGTGCCAAGACCATGGCCACGCAACCCGGAACATCTACAACAACTAAGTGCTAGCATACTTTTGCACATTCACATATGTTTATTGCCCTTTCGTGGCTGCTCCACTGTCATTGCACCTCCGCACTGCTTTAAAAGGATCTTCTTCAAACAACATTCAAACAAGCATAGAGAAAGATGGCGTCACAGCAGCACGAAACTGATTCAAAAATGAAAATTCAGATTTGACCCTACTCTTCTGCTTGCTCTGAGGTCTACTGGGATAGCCTCTTAAAGAGGCAGTACGCAACAGTATCCCCCTCCTGTATTTTATCATCACAGCAACCCCCTGAGGTATGTTAGACTGGGAGTGACTGGGCCAAGGTCATGCAGTAACCTTTCATGGCTGACTAGGGCTTAAAAATAGGTTTCTCAGTTTTTGATGTAATAATCTAGCCACTATACCACATCGACTCTCACCGGTAGCCATATTTGAAGTAGTATTATAACCAGGTTCGACCACATTCCCTGTCCTTCTATCTCTCTGTGTGTATTGCTTTAGGGAATTAGTTGGAGGGGACAAAAAAAGAATTGCAAGACATCTAGATCTCTTACAAGATGTTCTACTTTGTAGAGGCAGTCTGAGTGCCAGATGTTGCAAGGGTTGCCAAGGTAAATATTTTTGCTTTCCTGAACACAATACATGCCCCCCCCCGCACAATTAATGCAAAAGGAGCTGTAGACAGGTTTGCATCTGCTCCTGAGAGGCCATGCCTCCTCTCTGCCCTCCTGCCAATTATTTTTCACTGGGTTGTTTTCGTTGTTTTTCTTTTTAATGTAATGAATGTGCATATTTTGGCACATTTGGAGTGTGGCACTTTCTTTCCTGCCATCTGTTCCACCACCCTCTTGTGACATATACACTCCAGGGAGCATATGCCTGTCGTTGAGGCCCAGGAAAATGAAAGTTTATGACTACACTATCAGCAATAGTGCCAAGATGAAATAGTAGAGGAGCAGGTTAAAAACTGAGGCAGAAGAGGAAAGTCTGATTCAAGCATATCTAAATTACTCTCTTATTAATAGCAACTCAGCCAATTATAATGTGTGGTCTTATTGCATGTGCTCTGTTTAGTTTTCCCCACCCTGTCGGGAATACTCATAATGCCCCCAGAATCTCTCATACAGTTGGAAGGATCGGACGATTAATGAGCTTTCTGTATAATTAGCAATTTACAACATAATCTCTTTGGGGCCTCCTCTTTCCTTTTGCTGATATCCCACCGGCATAGATAGAACAATTGTATACAATCATCAAGAGAAAAAATGTCCCCCCATCCCCCATGGAACCTGGGCAATTGGGCTACAAGATGGTGGCAGTGTAGCAGCATTCCTCAGAGACTCCTCTTTGCTTCCTAAAACTTATTTATTCTCAGAGCAGCTGGAGCTTGTTTGATCTATGGAACTCTTTTTTAAAAGTTACCATTTTAAAATTTCCAGGAAGACTCCGCCCTGCCCTGAAGAACATCAAGAATTTTCCTCTCTCTTGGTTGTTATACACTAAACGGTGTTCCTCCCTTGGTGATAAGGACTGAGCTGCCTAAGAATAATATCGACTACTCCTGCAATTTATGACTAAAGCCTCTTACAAAGGACGTGTTAATTAGGTAAGCTGTGGCAATTGCCGGAAAATTATAAATATTTCTCCTTTTAATCAATTTCAGTTTACAGAGCTTAAAGGAGACCTTAAAGGAGCACTACCAGCTTCAGATGTAGCTATGGGAAAATACAAAAGGGAGAGAGAGGCAGAAGATGGCACTACTACACTCCCAGCTTCTAAACAAACCAAGCTGGATGCTTTCTTTATGCCTCAAGAGAAATATTGAGCAAGTTCCTAACCTCAAACTGATTTGCCCCACTGGCTGAGCAAGATCATGACAGCAATAATGATGAACAACAAAGAGAAGGAGGAAAAGATGAGGGGGTGTGGATACCACAAGGCCACCAGAGAGAAAAAATGGATTTAAAGATGGAGGTGCTGCTGGCGTCTTGAAGGAACTTGCTTATTTGATTGCTCAAATAGTCAACAGCAGGGTTATTTTTGTAGCAGGAACTCCTTTGCGTATTAGGTGACACACCCCTAATGCAGCCAATCCTCCAAGAGCTTTCACTAGTCCCTGTAAGAAGAGCTCTGTAAGCTCTTGGAGGACTGGCTACATTAGGGATGTGTTGCCTAATATGCAAAGGAGTTCCTGCTACAAAAAGAGCCCTGGACAACAGTATTTTTGAAAACATCTCTCCTTATATATAATTGACTAGTGGAGGGCACTTTCCAGCTCTCCCATTGGTTGTGCAATGTGCTCCCTCAGTCATTGGCCCATCAGCCGCCACTCAAGAGTACTTGCATGCCATTGGCTGGGTGCTGGGTCTGCTCCTCTTCCCCACCCACTCCCCCTTCAGCCACTGTTCCTGTCAGAAGCACTGGCAAACAGGGCCAGCTCACCCACTAGGCGAGCTAGATGCTTGCCTAGGGCACGCCAGCCCACAGGGGTGCCAAACTGCGCCCTGCCCCCCCGCGAAAAGCCCATCACCGCCAGCCACCGCTGCCACCTCCCCGCCACCGCTGTCAGTGAAGAGCGCCCCAGCGGGGTGCAGGAGGCGACGGTGGAGCTTGCCCACCCTCCCCCTCCCCCCTTGGGGGGAGAGGAGGCAAGGTGGCTGTCACCCTCAGTGAAGAGCACCCCAGCAGGATGCAGGAGGCAGCAGTGGAGCTTGCCCACCATCCCCCTCCCCCCTCAGGGGAGAGAGGCGGGGGCGGCAGGCAGTGCTGCCAGTGAAGAGTGCCCCAGTGGTGAGCAGGAGGCAGCAGCAGAGCTTGCCTGCCCTTCCCCTCTCCCCTTGGGGGGGAGAAGAGGCAGGGTGGCCACCACTGCCAGCGATGAGCGCCCTGGTGGGGCGCAGGAGGCAGCAGTGGAGCTTGCCCGCCATCCCCCTCCCCCCCTCAGGGGGAAGGGGGCAGAGGCAAAAGGGTCTCCAGGCCCCACCAGGAGGTTGGCATCTGCACCTGCCTAGGGTGCAGAACCACCTCGAGCCGGCCCTGCTGGCAAACAGCTGTGCCTCCTGACGAAGACACTTCTCCTGCTTGGCTCCTCTGTGGGACTAACTTTTCCCTCAGTGGCTGTTGTGAGGAATTCATTTGGGCCAGTCCTGACTAGGGTTGCCAGCTCCAGGTTAGGAAATTCCTGGATATTCTGTGTCTAAGGAAGTCAGTGTAAGAAAGCCAGAGTTTAGGGAGGGGAGGGGAGAGGAGAGGAGAGGCCTCAACTGAATAGAATGCCATAGAGGCCACCATCCAAAGCAGTTATTTTCTCCAGGGGGGGGGAGAGATCTGTTGTCTGGAGTTCAGTTGTGATACCCAGCGATCTTCACACTCCACCTGGAGGTTAGCTACCCTAAGCGTAGCAGTTACTGCTTCAAAGCAGGGTCTGCCAGACCCAGGTTCTTGCTGTGGAAGCTGTGATTTCAGACCAGCCACAGACTTTCAGCATGATTCCTCCCCTGCCCACTGCCAGCTTGGCCACTTTCCTGTCAGAATAAACTGTGAACATTGCTAGGCAACCAAGTTTGGTTCTGTCAGTAAAACAGGGATGTTGTGCAAGTCAAAAGGGGAAGAGGAGAATGATGTAAGCTGCTTTGGTCCCCATTGCAGAGAAAAAATGTACTTTTCCTCTTGGGGTACCATTGTGGCCAATCTCCAGGTGAGGGCTGGAGATCACTCAGAATTACAACTGCTCTCCAGATGGCACAGATCAGTTCCCCTGGAGAAAATGGTGGACTCTGTGTCCTTATATCCTGCTGAGATGGCCTCCCTATGACAGCCAATGTGACATAGCAGTCAGGACTTCCAAGCACAGTAGAGGCTGTAGGTGGTGGGGGGGAGAGAGATGGAAAGCTGAAGAGTGAGAGGGAAATAAAGGTGTGTTGATGATTGGCTGGGAAGGAGATAGGATTGCCAACTCCAGGTGGGAAATTCTTGGAGATTTGAGGGATGGAGCCTGGAGAGGGTGAGGTTTCAGGAGGGATGGGACCTCAGACAAGTACAATGCCATAGACTCCACCCTCCAAACCAGCCATTCCCTCCTGAGGAACCATTGTTGCCAATCTCCAGGTGAGGGCTGGAGATCACTCAGAATTACAACTGCCATCCAGGAGGCAGGAAGGAGGAGATGGAAAGCTGAAATCAGAGGGGCAGATAAAGGTAGGTTGATGGTTGGCTGGGAAGGAGATAGGGTTGCCAACTCCAGGTTGGGAAGTATCTGGAGATTTGAGGGGTGGAGCCCGAAGAGGGTGAGGTTTGAGGAGGGGTCGGACCTCAGACAGATACAATGCCATAGTATCCACCCTCCAAACCAGCCATTCCCTCCTGGGGAACCATTGTTGACTACTACCTTTGATGGAAGTGACACACATCCTGACAAATGGGATATTCGCTACCAGAATAATTTGGAGAAATTGTACAGCTACTATCTATGGCCCACTATACAAACTTGTAGCAAAGCAAAGCATATAAGAAAGCAACACCTGGTCATACACACACAAACACATATACACACACACACACACACACAAATTCTTTATGCATGCATTTCTTGATGTTTATCATTGTAAAATAAAGAAAATTGACCACTGAAGAAGGTCCGAAGGGGCTGAAACATATATGGTCGTTAGGTCAAAGGTTTTACCCATCAATTGGATATGTATAACAATCAGGTGTGAATGATATAAGCTTTAAGAGTCTGATATTTAGAATATTTCTTTTAACCTTATGTATGTTTTATTCATATGTACACCCTAAACCAGGGGTCCTCAAACTACAGCCTGCGGGCCACATGCGGCCCGCCGAGGACATTTATGCGGCCTGCCAAGTGTTTATGCCCGCCCCCCCGCCCGGAGCCGCCTCCTCCTCGAGGAGCACAGCAGCAGCGCCCCCGTGGCCTCTTTCTTCCTCCAGCAGCCCTGGGCGGCAAGAGCGCCGAGGAGCTGAGGAGGAGGAAAGGGCGAGCAGGCTGGTCGTGGGGGAGGGGGCGAATGCGGCAGCGGGGCGAGCAGGCTGGTGGGGAGGAGGGAGCGAACGCGGCGGCGGGGCGAGCAGGCTGGTGGGGGGAGGGAGCCAACGCGGCGGTGGGGCGAGCAGGCTGGTGGGGGGAGGGGGCGAACGCAGCGGTGGGGTGAGCAGGCTGGTCGTGGGGGAGGGGGCGAACGCGGCGGCGGGGCGAGCAGGCTGGTGGGGGGGAGGGGCGAACGCGGCGGCCCTCCAACAGTCTGAGGGACAGTGAACTGGCCCCCTGTTTAAAAAGTTTGAGGACCCCTGCCCTAAACAAATGTGTATATTTTTATATTAATTTATTTGTTAGCTTGACCCTCTTAGATCACAGCTACATTTTGGGTTGAGTTCCCCCCCCCCTTCTTTCCTTTGGACAGTGCCATAGACTCCACCCTCCAAACCAGCCATTCCCTCCTGGGGAACCATTGTTTCCAATCTCCAGGTGAGGGCTGGAGATCACTCAAAATTACAACTGCTCTTCAGGTAGCAGAGATCAGTTCCTCTGGAGAAAATGGTGGACTCTGTGTCATTATACCCTGCTGAGGTTGCCACAGCAAATTGATGCTGAGTGCCCAAGGCTGGAGCACTGTCCCAGAGCCTCTTTCTAGAGTTCATTGTATTTATTTCCACAACGGGCTTATTCCTAGTCTATTTTATAAATTTCAAGATAGATAATTTTTTCCAGCACCTAATGATTGACCATTATGACTGTACTAATTACAGCAATAATAACGGAGGAGCCTCTAGGAACAAATGGATATCAAACCTTTCCAGTCCACCCGACATACACAAACATCTGGCTCTACATCATCTAAGTTTCCTCCTTAACATGAAAATATCTTCCCTAGATTTGACACAGGCAAAGCCACTTAAGAGCTCGAACTAAACACAGAGAATATTGTTGTCATTTGAAAGTCTAAGGATTCCTTCTATTTTGTTTCACTGGAAGTTCCATTTGCACACCAAATAAATTCTCCCAATTCATGTTTTTAATACTTTAGTTCTATCTGCCTTATTGGAAAAATAACAAAATACATCACATCAGAAGCAAAAGATAGACTCCCCGAAGATTGTCTAGCCGATGATTCACAACATGAATTAGTACAACAGAACAACATGTCTTTGCACCCTACATTAGACCTTGGCCCAATCTGCATTTGCTATGTAAAGCTGTTCCATGCTACTGTGATGCCGGCTGCCCATTTGGCTCAATATAAAGCTCTCCTCTGTCTGCATCAGGACACAAGCTGTTTAGGGAGAGTGTGAGGGGGGGGGAGGAGTGGCCTCCCAGGGTTGCTGGCAGGGTGCTGCACTGTGGGGAGGAAACAGCAACTGTGACCTCACACACACAGAGAAAGTAAAAGGGGGTGACCTGGCAGAGGGGGAGCAGGAAAGGCAGAATGAGCTGGGTAAAAAACATAAAACACCCAGCAGTTCTGGAGACTGCCCCAGGAAATAACAAATGGTTCAGGAGTGGGTGTGCTTCCAACCCCCCCTCCAAAATGATCACATAAAAATGTTCCCTGGCTGCTTTTAAACACAGACAACTGGATTTTCAGCTAATTTGTTTCCTTTGTGACAATATGTGTATCTCCTTAGAAAAGATGGGGGGGGGAGAATTCAGCTCCAGTTGTCTGCTTTTTTCTCATAGTGGCTCGATGGTGGGGAGGAGCAGTTGTACTACCTTAAAACCAAATTCAGGGTGGGGTTTTGGCTTGATGAAAACAGTCACACCGGGAAGCTCTCCCAAGTGTTGACTGGATCACTGGCTTCCTTAGAGGGGTTTGGGGCTCCCAGACACCAATGAGTTCCCTGAAGAGGAGCTCATTGCAAGGGGCTTGATTTTGACCCCCCTGGCATGCAGCAGCGAGTGGGCAGTGATCTGAATGTGCCCCGACGCAGGAGCCGTCTGACAGCGCCCATGCAGACATGGCTGCATGCAGTCATGACTGCCCTGATGGAGAGGGGAGAAGCTGGGACCTCATCTATAACACTGATGAAGCATAACACCATGAGTACATCTAAAAGCAACAATATCAGAAAATCTACTATCCATCATTAAGCCCCTCTAAAGTTTAAAAAATAATTTAAAAAAATGGAATGGAGGGGTGAAGAATACATTTCCTGCCCCCCTGCTTTCTTTCTGGAGGCTACGAAGAGAATTTAAAGCAATTTCTCTTGGGTAAAGAAAATGAATAGAACGCTCTTCTCTAAGATTGTACTTTGTGGAATATAAAATATAAAATTGGAGAAAAACTAGTTGAAGTTGACTCTGAATCTTGGTGAACAGAAATGGAGTCCCCTCCCCCTTTTTTTTCTTGTCTGGAAATAAAACGAAAGCTGAAAGAATTTATACTTTAAATAAATGGAATATGAAGACTTGATCTTTCAAGGGGAAAAAGAAAATCGGACCTTACCCTGATTTTTTCACTTATTATATTCCCATAACAATTTTATGTTTTCCTTTGCTGAAACTATGGATCTCCATTTTGTTCTGATCACAATGTCTTGAAATGTAAATAATAGATAACATTTTCGACTTATAACTATAATGATATATGCTTATTATTGTTGATTATATGCTTATTAGACATGGTGCCATTGTAAAAATTTGTTAGAAAACATTTTTAGAGATTCTTTGGTTTTAACATGTTGTTGAAAAAATGGATGCCACAGATAGACTTCAAAAGGTGCTTTATTTTCAGAAACAATGGAACTTATAAACATTGAATTATTGCAGGTCTCCTTAAACAATTGTATAGTTTAATACAGAATATAGCTAAGGTAACTGTAAAGAGGACAGTCAAAGAATTTTTTTACCCTACACAAGAGGAAACAGAAGAGGAACAGCAACAAACTAAGAAGGAAAAAGTTCAGATAGCCTGGAAAGAGGAGGAAAAAAGATATGACTGTGTAGAGGATATTGAGGAAACCTACAATCAAGATGACATGATCCACAGAATGGAGTTTGCACCTATAAAGAGAAACAAAACTTCCACAAACGTGTAGCAGAGCCTTTATAAAAGAAACATCAGTGATGAAATTGCCAAAATAAGGAGTCACATGTCACCTTAGAGAAACAGAAGAAACCAACATTTGGATCCACGAACTACTCTGAAGATTGAGTACAGATGTTTATACTCAGAAGATTTCTACACTTATAAGGGGAAAAGACTCAAAATTAAGACTTTAAAATGTAAGAGGCAAAATCAGAAAATCAAGAAGAAGAGGAAAGCTACAAAATGGATGGGAAATTTCTGAGGGAATTTCTGAGATTGGTAATAGTGTAAGACCACTACATTCATATCCAGAAGAAAATGAAGAATTATGCCTTTTTATATATCCAAAGAAAGAATTTAACAATATGCTTAGACAAAACCTATAATAGCAGAATAAAAGAAACTGTATACTTATATATTCGCAAACATTATATGGGAATAGTAGGTGGAAAAATGATATAGAATTAGTTAATGTATGAGGTAATTTAATAGAGGAAAAGAAAGATTGAAATGTTGTACTCCAATTTTATGTTTGTTATGAAAATAAAAAATTGTTATATAAAAAAAAACAGATTCAGATAAGGTGGTGAGATGCCGTAGTCAGGCCTGTAGCTAATGTGGTGCCCATGGGGCCCACCTCCCCCAATTGATCACTTGTTCTCCCCCCCCGCTCTAGAGGGCTGGGCTCAAGGTGAAGTCAGCCTAGACAAGCAAATGAGTGGGCGGTGGGTTTTGGCCCTGGGGCATGCACAGGCTCTGCGGAAGAAGCCGGGTGTGCAGGGACTGGCTGCTGCCGGCATCCAACCTCTGCCACTGCTTGAAGCTTTCATCCTCATCTTCCTAGTAGCTGGTGAACTCCAGGCTGCCGCTCAGCTTGCCTACTTCCCTCATTAACTCCCCTCTCCCAGCTTGGTGTAGCACGCGCCCACCCACACGCCCTTTAGCCACAGAGGAGGAGGCAAGGTAGTGATTGTTAATGGAGGGGTTGTTATTGATGTTCTCTCTCGTGCATGCTCTCCCTCACATGCCTTAAAGGGACAGCGCCATATGGCATTCCCTGTGGCAATGAACAGGGCATCTCCAGCAAAGCAAGCCCTTCGGAGGAGGAGGAGGCAGGGAGGGGGCCTGACCAAGAACTGGCTCGGGTGTGTGTGTTTGAGGCTTTGAGGGCAATGCCAGCTGGGGGCAGAGGGGAGGAATCCTTCTCTGCCAAAGAGCGAATGGTGAAGGGAGAAGAAATTGCAAGCTAGTTGTCAATGTCAAGGACATGAGTCGTGTCCCGTGAGCTCAGGCAGGTGTGAACCATCGCCCTTTGCTGGGACAGGCTGGGCGGGACAGGGAGGCACTGCGCAGGTGAGCAGTGGTGGGCCAGGGCATGAGGCAGTACCGCACAGACATATAATGGCAGGCCCCACTGGCCCCCTGAGAAAAGCATTGGCCCCCTGAGCAAAAAGTTGTTCGCTACGGGCCTGGCTGTAGTGACATTGGAGTCACTACTAAATGGCAGTAAAATTATGCAGACAGCTGATGCTGAGATGAAACAACAGGAGAATGGATGTGGCATCAAATGTAGACAGAAATTTGTGAGACGATGTGAGATCATTTGCACAACAGTGGGAAATACCAATGCAGATTGGACCCTAGTTGATTTTCTTCCAGACAACACAAAAGAAGAGAATCTTTTGAACTCTTTTGCAGGCCTTCCCCGTGTGGAACAAGAAATGATTTCTACCAGACTAGAACATTTGTGACTTAAACTTCTAAGCACCAACAAGAATTCACAGCAGCAAGCGAAAATAGACTGTCCAAGAAAGAATGAATCCAAGGCCTGTAAACTGCACTGTATTTCCTCCTCATCTTCCATCTCAACTCTAAATCTTAACAGGAAGCAAGGTGGTCAAATTAACAATCTCCCCCAAGAGAATGTATTGCTTGAGTCTTCTATCAGGCACAAACAAGGTATTTCTGCTTACACACCTAGTAATGGCTGTGCTGTTTTTGATCCAAAGGGTGTTTTAGAGACAATTACAATAGAAGGTTGACAACCAAAGAACGTAGTCAATATCCTTTCATGGAATATAGCAGTCTGATTTAGATGCCAGTCCTACTCCCCAAATATTCCCCTATTTTGTCAAAATTATGATATTATAGAGCTCCAAGAAACCTGGACTTCAGTGACCTTGAAACTAGATAGTTACCACACAGTCAAGGCAGTCCCTGGCAGGGGCCCAGGGAGGCTTAAAGGGGGTTTAAGTATCCTTATTTCCACCTCCCTAAAAGTAGATTGCATGGAGTTGTGTCCTTTGAAACCACTAGCAATGGCTGTTTTACTCATTTGGTCTAAGGGCAGTCTTCTCATTGTAAATTCTTATCTTCCTCCTATTAGTAAAAAAGGTGAGATAAAAAAAACAACTGGCAGAGATTGGAACAATATGTAGGGTCTCTTATTATTGACTATCTGGGGGCCAAAGCCTTGGTGGCAGGTGATCTAAATGACAACTCTACCCTGGCTTCTAAATATACAATAGTTTTGGATAACCAGGAGGAGGCCTTAGAACCTCACAGTCAAATATAATGGCTTAAGGATCAGACTTCAAACTTTGCAGGGGCCTGTTTGGCAAAGTCAATGCTCAGACTAAGCATGTATATCTTAAATGGCTCTATCAAAGGAGATATCCCAGGTGAATTCACCTTTATGGCAGAGACAAGAACTAGTACAGTCTACTATATGTTGGTAGATAGAGCATTGCTATGTGGACAGTTTTCAAATTCTCCCCTATTTAGAGGGTGATCATTTCCCACTTCATCTCCAAGACTGCCTAGACATGAAGACAATACATACAACATATCCCATAAATATTACACCAATGGAACGTCAAGGCTTTTGTGTTAAATAGTTGCCTAAGCTCAATCTAAAGGTCAAGGAAGTTCTAACAACTTTACTGCCAAGCCTTTAAAACACCTTTAAACACTCGTTAAAATGACAACCTGATCCAATCATCAAGGTCACTCCTAGTATGCTTTCTAAGAGGAAGGCAAGCTGTGACAAATATTCTTTCAAAACCATGGTTTGACCAAAGCTCTATTAAAGCTAAAAATGTCCTATCCACTGTGTATAATTCAGCAAGTAGGGCTGAGGAAAAGAATAGGCAGGAAGCCTATAGCTTTCTTTCAGCTCAAAAGAAGGAATGCATGAGAGAAAGGTGGGCCAATTTAACTGAAGCAGCCAGGAATAAAAATACATCTCTGTTCTGGAGACTGGTCTCCAATAGTTCATCAACAGTTGTTTCCCCGTTAGCCTCCTGTATCTCCCCAGATATATGGACGTCCTATTTCGAAAAAATGTATGAAGACCCCATACAACTCTCTTGTGTGCTTACAATAGGAAATCTGGAAAAATGGGCCCTGGTATCTATTCAAGAGATAAAAGCTTGTATTTATCAGCTCAAGAATGCTAAAGCTCCCGATCTAGACAGAATACCCCCAGAATTACTTAAAGCAGAGAAGGACTGGTGGACTACTGTGTTAGCCTCCTTGGTCACCTCCATTGATGAAACTGGCCTTATCCTCAATCAATCAATTTCTTTATTCAGCCAACGACCAGTACAAGTCAAAAAATAAAAGCTTTGCAGTAAAGTCATTTGAAAGTTAAATTGGTCTGATCTATTGGCATCAGTTAATTAAAATTAGTACATAAAATTTCTCTACGAATTTTACAGGCTACTGAAAAAAACTTGGCACAACTAATAGTAACCTGTTGATTAGCACCCATTACAAATTTCTTTAAAATATAAACATCGGAACATCCTGAAAGATTATTAAGTAGAGGGGAAATTATATTAGAATGAGCTTCCTGATAGAAGCGACAGTGGAACATTACATGCTCGACTGTTTCCACCTCTTTAGTACCACACAGGCAAATCCTTTCCTCCATGGGAGTCTTTTTATATCTCCTCTCTAGGACTGCAGAGGGGAGGAGTTGCCACCTCGCCAAAGTAAAAGCTCTCGATTGACTGGGTACCACCAGGACAGCGAGATAAGGTGCCGGGGCAACAACATATTTATTCTCAAAGACTGGGGTATGCCCATCATTGTCCCCTTTTATAAGAAGGGAAAGAAAGAGGATCCATCAAGTTATAGACCAATTAGTCTTTCAAGTACTATAATTAAGCTCTATAATAAGTATCTGCTTGAAAAATTTCTGGATTGGTTAGAGCAGGAGGATATTGTAGTGGAAGAACAAACAGGGTTTAGAGCTGGTAGGCCTACACTAGATCATTGTTTGATGTTTCAACATCTTAGAGATAAATATGGCTCTGGAGGACAAACCTCACTCTATGCTGCATTTGTAGAACTAAAAGCAGCTTTGGACACACTTTCCATAGCTAGGCTTTGGGGTAAATTACAGGCTTCCACAATAGATAACTCCTGTTTTTCACCCGAGCCATTCATGAGCAAACTGCCCCTAGAGGTGCAGTCACTTAGGGCATCTGACTGACCCTATCCAAACCTCAAAGGGAGTCAAGGCAGGGTTGCCTCCTAGCCCCTTTGTTGTTCCTTTTCTACATCAATAATCTGGCAAATTTTATGTCAGATCCTGGATGTCATCTCGCTAAACTAGCATATTGGCACATTCAAGTGTTGCTATACGTGGATGATGCCGTAATGCTCTCTAGAACTTCTATAGGGCTGAAACGGGCTCTGAAAAAAAAAATCTCCCTTTACTGTGACACTGAATGTCTTATAATCAATTATCAGAAAATGAAGGTCCTGGCTTTTGGGAAAAACCCTAAGATTAGATGATGGGAACTTCAGGGGCATAAGCTGGAGCAAGTTTCCAGCTTCAAATATCTGGGCATAGCACTGCAAGCTTCTGGCACCAATCTAATGCATAGCCGTTGTGTCACCAATGCAGGAGAGAAAATAGCAAACAGTATTTTGAAATTCCATCGATCTCTTGGGTGGAACTATGTACCAGCCACTCTTAGGCTGCGGTCACATGGAAGGGAGAAAATGTGGGCAGGAAGCAAGGCTGTTTGCCCCGCCTGCAATGATGCATGTTTGTGCGATCATACTTCCCGCCGTGCGCCTGCAGTTCCCAATAATAGTAATTTTTTGGCAGTGGCTTTTTACTGCGGCATGAAACAATGCTCTGATGATGACTCCTGGACGCCAGACAGATGTGTCTGTCTGGTCGCGTCCCTTTAATCCACAGGGGAATCGCATGTCTGCCGTGGCTTCCGGTAAGTATGATCGCACCCTTAGATTGTTTAAAGCTAAGTTGCTGGCCCAGCCGAATTATGGAACATTTCTGGGGCCAAGAACCTGAAGAGGTAAATTCAACAAAGTAGGGGGCCAACAATTAAAACTTAAGGTATATAATATAAAAATACATGTACTGATGAGCAAAGAATTAAAAAACATATAAGGGCCCAATTACACCTCATATAAAAATACCAAAATCATACACACAAGGGCCAATGGACTTGACCTGACGTGTCACAGCCTGTTTAGGCCTTCTTCAGATGTCAGACACAGACTTACATTTCTGGGGCCACCATTGTCTGCCTTTACCCTACTTGAGAGAGTCCAGCCTAAATTCCTTAGAACATTATTGCAAGTACCGAAGTGAGCGCCAAACACTTGGGTCAAATTGGAATCAGGAATGCTTCAGGTAGAGGCGAGAATTCATATCCTGTCAATTTTTAAATGGCTAACAGGACGTGTAAACCCCAGGGTTCTGTACCCTTTAAACCTTCAGTCTCAATTCCAATCCAACTGGCACAGAGTGGTCTTGAATTCCATCCAGAAACTAGGTTCCTCTGCCCAAGCCCTTTTGGATTTTGGTATAGACCGGACAAAATCATTCATTAAGCAGAGAGTGACTGACATTGAAAGGCAAATGTATATTCTCAGTTCTCCTGGCTATATATACCAGATACATAGTCGCTCCTGCAGCCTATTTATGTTTTCTTGAATCCAACAAACTCTAGAAGGCATTCACTTTATCCAGAAGTATGCCCTTGCTGTCTGCAGAATTGGAGGGGAGGTTTAAAGGGACCCCTACTCTCTGAGGTTCTGCTCCTGCCCCCTCCATGAAATAGACTCTCTTTAACTGCATATACCACAGGGCGATGTGCATGGAGACTATTAGTCCATTGTTAGAAAGGTTTCCTGGCAGATCAAATAAAATTAAACTTGATTACCTTTTGTCTGACAGGAACCATCAGACAACAAGACGGGTGGCTAGATTTTGTGCCCAGGTTTACAAGGAACGTAAAATGAATGGCAATTAGATTAAGTTCTACTCTTTTATTTAAATAATATATGAGTTTTATTGGCTGCTTTATTCTACTTCTGTTTTATAGTCACAGATTTTTAATTCAAGAGTGCCACTGTTGGCTTTATCCCATATTTCTTATTTGAATGTTTTTATGTAAAACGACTGAGTGTGCTGGTCGTTGACTGTAAGAATAAATTTGATTGATTGATTGAATCCAGGCAATTCCTCACCACAACTTGGACACTGCACATGGTGAGAGAAATGGTCCCTCATTAGGTTGTGGGCCAGAGGACTTCTGTGTGTAACCTTGTGTTCACTATGGCAACAAACTATCATCCAAAGGGAACAAAAAAGCACAAGCTTCGTGGTTTTCAACTTTTTAATAAGGAAAGACAAGATATACACTTAAGCACAAGCACATAATTAAGAAAAAAATAATTTAAGAAGAATCCAACTTAATGAAACTGATGTTCTTAACTGGAGTATGTATGCATATATATGATCTGTCATGCTGTTTTAGAAACATGAATTGAAGCAAATTTGTTCTAAGCCTGAAATGTATGACTGAATATTCTACTCTCTTTAAAGCCAGTTTTGAATTATCACTACCCTGTAATTGTTGATTGTAATAAACACCTTCTGTGATTTATCCTCACACCACTGGTAAACTAAGGAGCCCGTTTTTGGTAACAGCACAACAGAACATGGCTTTTTTTTTTAGACAAGTTGCCATGAAATATCACCAAAGTCAAGCTGAAGGGGAAATTTGAAGATTTCTGCACAAGAAAGACATTTTAGGAAACCGAAGAGAAGCTCAAAGATTTTAAATAACATCACTGACATTTCTACCGGCAGCCCCTAAAAGAAGACCCAAGGCAAAGTTATTTGGATTAAACTAGATGCTATTGCAACATCGACTTTATTCCCCTTTTAAGTGTGGGCTTGCGACTAAGGTAGGACACTGTCTGCTTGCATTTGGGCAGTGCTACCAGCCTGGATCCAAACTCGGCCAGCACGGTTTAGCCTAGCTGCACATTAACTATGCCAAGAGGGACATAGCTCACCCCCACTCCGCAACTAAAGGTTTGGTTGATGTTGCTCAGCACTGAAGGCATTCCTTCTGCAATGCAATGCTCCAGGAATAGCTTTTCATTGTTATAGGCTTCAAGGTGTTCATCAATGAGTCCTGTTTGTGTTGCTAACAACCCGCACAATTCCTGATATCCCTAATTATGGCCTAACCACATTCTAGGAACAAAATGAAGCAGGTGGGGGGGGACGAACTCAGCAGCAATCTGCAGGAGAGTCAAAGCATTCCTACTTGGCTCCTATTGACAATCTGCTAATCCCACATTGCTCCAAATTCCAAAACTCCACTTCTTCGGTGGGGTGAAACAGGTTGGGTACGGGTATGGGATGCTTGCCAGATGTTCCCATGTGATCGCACCTATAAAATCTGCCCGACATTCATGCATATCGTGTGGCTAATTCTGCGTGTGATCGGGACCTTATATTGCCAATAGTGATGGTGTATGCTGCTGCTGGAGCAAATACCACAAGAAGCCACTTCAGGGAAAAGAGTATATTACTTATACAATGGAGGGCACAATTACTGAGCTCAAATAGCTTTATAGTGTACATTCTCAGGATGCTTGATGCTTTCCTTTTTTACAACCTGCCCTTAACATTCATATCAAACATATCAAACCTGAAGGAGAAGGAATAATTCTGAAAATGTATTGGCTATTCAGGTTAAGACTGAATAAATACCAGTGGGAGATAAGTAAAACATATATTAAATACTTTCCTCATTTAGTAACCCAACTCAAGAGCCATGCATACCCTTTAGCGTAGATTTTATTTGGAGCCTCTCTTAGGGCTTGTTTATACATTCATCTATCCATCATTGCTATTGAAAAGCCCATGTGTAACCTGGCAATACGCTCATGTTTGAATTCCTCCCAGTCTACTTCAGCTACTCTGAGGATGTGCAATACTGGCATGCTAGTATTGTATACAATTCGATCTACACAGGGGCAAAAAAGTTCAGCATGACTTCACAAGCATAGACGGGCAAAAGCTCCGGGGCAGCACCTTTGGCTAGGAAAGGATGTTCTATTCAGACCTTAAAATCAGACTTGAATGTTTTGTTACCCAAACTGGGCCCAAAGAAGGGGAAATTAGCTTTAAAGGGGGTTCCAGAAAGGAATAATGCTGGACCTTGTCATCTCTTTAAACCAGGGTGGATCCTGGTGGGGATACCCCAAAATAAAATTATGAAGAAAGAGAGTAAGAAAGTGATTGAAAACACATACATTTATTGTATATAAAATAAAAAGAGTAAAAATGTAAAGAACCTACACTAAGCCTGAGAAAAGATTCCCTGAGTAATCACATATGCATACACACACCGACAAGAGGGCACACTTATAAAAAGTAGAAGGGAGGCAATTGGGAAGTTTTAAGGGAGGGAACTATAACCTTAAATCTATGGTTTAGGGTCTGGAGGGGTTCAGGGTTAGACACAGCTGAGGTCGAAGGAGCAGAGAAAAGAAGAAGAAGAAGAAGAAGGCTGCAAAGCAGTTGCAGCAGTGGCCGGGTCATGAGAAAAGCTGGCACACTTTCCACTGAGTTGGGATGATCTTTTTATGGAGAAGAGTCCCATACAGTGCGATCACACAAGCAGTTTGGCCCGACATAGCCACCCCTCCCCTCTGGATCAAATAGGCATGATCAAATGAACACATCTGGCTACCAAACCCCAGCCCTCATGCTAAAATGACTCCCACACAGATTAAATAGCAAGGTGCTTCCATGGTGGGCTTCTGGGCATCACCAGGTGTGCCATGGAAATGCATGAGCAGTGTGGTTGTTTCTCTCCATTTCCAACACATCCCTTTCCCCCTGCATCCCCAGTCTGAGTTGCACTTCAGTGCCCCCATTGGCTGCCTGGGGCACTCCTGTGTGGAAGTACACATGTACATGCACAGACTGGTGTTTGGGTGAGAAAGCATGGGAAAGTAAATTTCACTGATGCAAATGACCAACCACAGGCCTGCAGCATTATGATGTCGGCTTAGCATCCCAAACCCAAGTGGCTTATTTAGAACTGATATACAGTGGCAGCAAACTGCTTGTGTGACCACAGCCATAGTTAGACATGGGAACCCACTTTCCCAGGAACATAATTGGTCCATGATATGAACCTTGAATTTGACTGGGTAGTTTGCAAGTAACTGCTGTCAAAATCTGGGAGGAAGATTAGTAGGGAAATACCTGACATTCCAAGGTGGGAGGATCACTGTATGGTTGTAACATTGACAAACAATTGAACATGGGTTTTGGCTGGAGGAGGGGGATGGAGTCCTTACAGTTTGACTGAGACTTAAAGAAGTTTAGTCTAATTCTGGTATATAAGAAAAAAATCTACCTAGGACAGTGTCACATTTCCAACAGCAACTGCCAGGTGAGTCCATGAATCCCACAAACAGAGCATGAAGGCATTAGGTATTAACAAGTGGAGACCCGCAAGAAACTTGCGGGATTGTCATCCCATTCCTCACACCTTTGCTTCCTCCCCTCTACCCTTACCTATCTCACACTCTTTCTCCTTCCCACCCAACAGCCAACGTAACCTTTATCTGCCTTTATCTGTCTTCAGCTTTTTGTCTCCACCCCCCTCCCCCACAGCTTCTACCAAGGAAAATTATAGTCTTTCTTCACAGTGGGGACCAAAGCAGCTTACATTATTCTCACCTCCTTTTTATCTGCACAACAACCCTGTGAGGTTGGTTAGGCTGAAAGTATGTGACTGGTCCAAAATCACCCAGTCAGCTTCCACTGCAATATGGGGATCTGAACCTGGGTCTTGCAGACCCTACTCTGAGGCTCTAACTGCTGCATCGCTGCTAGCTTTCATAGGGTGGCTGCTGAACAGCAGCAAGCAGCCAGGCCAAGTTGAGTCATGCAAATTAGGTGGTATCAAGTCACCCAGAGGGTGCTGCCTAGGGATGCCAGCCTCCAGGTGGGATCTGGGGATCCCCTGGAATTACTGCTCAGCTCCAGACTACTGAGATAACTTCCCCTGAAGAAAATGGATGCTTTGGAGGGTGGACTCTAGGGCATTGTACCCCACTGAGGTCCCTGTCCTCCCCAGGCTCCATTCCCAAATCTCCAGGAGTTTCCAGACCTGGAGCTGGCAACCCCACTACCCCCGTCCCCTGCCAGTGCCCATGGGGGGACCTGGCAACCCTAGACTGCTGCCAGGCCTAGGGTTGGCAACCTCCAAGTGGGGCCTGGAGAGTGAACTCCAGAGATCTGTGAACAACAGAGATCTGTCTCCCTGGAGAAAATGGCTGCTTTGGAGGGTGGATTCTGTGGCATGATACCCAGCTGAGGCCTCTCCCTTCCCCAAATCCTGCCCTCCATACACTCCACCCCAAAACCTCTAGGAATCCCCCAGCCTGGACCCAAGGTCCCCTCCCCCTCCCTCCAAGGCCGAAAGAGGCCTGGAAAGAAAGGACCCTTCCCCCACCCTTTACTGACAGAGCCAGTCAGAAGCCTCTCCCCCCCCCCCAACGTTCTAATCTCTCCCCATTGATGCCTGGAGTCAGGTCCCTGCAGAGGCCATTTCAAAAGGCATTTTGGGGGAATTCAACCATCCCTGAAGGGATTTCCTCACTTTTGGGATTTTTCTACAAACCCAGGAAGTCTACTGACTATGTAGGAAAAGCTGTTGGGGGAGAGGGAGGCCCCTGTTGGAGGGAATAGGTATCCGCACAGAAAAAAAAAAGTCTGAGAAGGATGCTGTATGGATACAACCAGTATTTAGAGCAATACTGTCTCTGAGTTCCATTGTTTGGGGTGGGGACCCTACCCATTTTCTACAAGCCATGAACAGTTTTATAAATCTTTATCATGTCCCATCTTAGTCATCTTTTACAAACTAAAACTTCCTGAATAGCCTTTCTTCATCCAAAAGATGGTCCTATCCCTTTACCATTTCACACAATTTCAGCTTCATATCCTTTTTCAAAAGATGGAGCAACAAAAACGTATACAGCATTTGAAATGCGGCTGCACACGGAATTATATAATTATGTTAAAATTAGTGGAACTTTTATCTTCAATCCCATTCCTGATCATCCATAACAAAGAAGTTTCCCTTCTATTTGGATTAGCCTACATAATAGAATGACAGAGCAAACACAGAGAAAAGACAGAGCAAAATCAACCAAGTAAGAATGCATTTTTCTCCCCAGTATCAAAATAATAATCAGATCAGTGTATCATAAAGATAGGCCAAGAATCTAGCCTTAAAAACAATAAAGATTTTGATCCTAAACACACTTATTTGCAAGCATGTTCCATTACAACCCTCTAGACTTCTTGATAGATATTTGCAGGAATCCTGTGCAAGACAGATCAATGATACTAAATGATTGAGGTGGCCTCTGAGGTCTGCACTATAAACTACATAAAAGCCCACCATTTTGTAGCTAGTTCTGCCCCCAGACCTTCTTCTACTGCTGACATGAAGCAACAGGACACTTTCGTCAAGAACTATCGGAGTATAAATTCATTTCCCACATTCTACCTTCCCGTATTTTAAATTTTCCCTTCATATTCTTCTTCCCTTCCTGCCTTTTAGCTCATTTACGACTGCCCCCATCTTCTCCTTTACAGTCTTGTAGTGTCTCATACTATAGTTGCCAACTCCAGGTTGAGAAATTCTTGGAGATTTGGGAGTGGAGCCTTAGGAAGGTGAGGTATGAGGGAGGGAGAGACCTCAGCAGGTTATAACAATGTAGAGACCACCCTCCAAAGCAGGCACTTTCCTCCCTGGGAGGTGTTCTCTGTAGTCTAGAGATCAGTTGTAATTCTGGGAGAACTCCAGGCTCTACAGGGAGGTTAATGGTAATAAAGGACAAAAACAAGTATAGTTAACTTTCTCGACAATTACAGCTTGCCCAAAAGCTGAAAAACATGTAAGAGAGAACTATTTATACAAAGCAGCTACAATGAGAAAGTACAAAATGTAAACAATGGAGAACTGTTATGTGCTACAATGTATAGACAATGGAAAAATATTAAATAATTTGACATTGTGTTCGGATGTTTGATAACAACGTTTCAAAGTTCATCCTTCATCAGGGTGTACTCTATTACATGTTCTTCAGCTTTTTGGCAAGTTGTAATTGTTGGGTCTGTTAACTACACTTGTTTTTGTCCTTTATTATCATCCTACAGGGAGGTTGGCAACTCTCCGTAGCTCTCCCACCATTTCTGTCCTTGCTAGTGTACTGTGCATACTCCCTTGTCCTGAAACTTGTTAGTCTCACCCCAGTATCTTCTTGCTAATACACAGAACTTGTTTTGAACACACCAATCTCTGCTGTATGAGCCTGAGTACTCTATTCCTAATCTTCAAAGAAAAGGTAACATAGCGGCCAGAGATTCCTCATTTCCCTGTATTCAAACTCCTCTCTAGGGCTGGAAGAAGAAGAAGAAGAAGAAGAAGGAGGAGGAGGAGGAGGAGGAGGAGACTGGATTTATACCCTGCCCTTCACTCAGAGTCTCAGAGCAGCTTACAAACTCCTTTCCCTTCCCCTCCCCACAACAGACAACCTGTGAGGTAGGTCAGGCTCAGACAGAAACTGCTCTTTCTAAAGAACAGCTGTGCCAGAACTTCATCAGCAGGTGCAAGTGGAGTAGTGTGGAATCAAACCCGGTTCTCCCAGATTAGAGTCTGTGCACTTAATCACTACTACAAACTGGAGGGGGGGGGGAGGCAATGATTCTTGTCACTATGCAATGATGTCGCTTCCAATGTGACCCTGAAGCAGCCCCGTAGCTATGGAATTCTTTGGGAGGGGGCCTCGGTGGGGCCCACCAGTTAATAAAATGAAAGTACAGGGCAGGTGGTAAGTTCGAGCACTTTGGGGGCAGCCCAGGAGGGAGGGGGCCCAGAGGAAAAACGAGGGGGCCGGGCCCCGTGGGCCCCATGTTAGCTACAGGCCAGCCCTGAAGGACCGCCATTGCACAAAGGTGACACATACACTGCTACCCAGAAGTGTATATCCCATCCAGTATGTGTGTTCCTAATTTTTTGTTACCCAGATGTGGAATTTAGCACTTATCCCTGTTGAATTGCATCTTGTTCACATCCACTCACTTTTCCAGCATGTTCAGGTCTCGTTGAATTCTATCTCTATTATCTGGTGCATTCACTGCTCCTTCCACATTGGTGTAATCTGCAAATTTAGTGAGTAGCCCCTCATCCAGATCCTTTATAAAATTACGGAAAAGTACCAGGCCCAGAACCGAGCCCTGTGGCACCCGACTGGACACCTCCCTCCATTCAGATGAAATGCTACTGACAACTACTCTCTTGAGTGCCACTCTCCAACCAGTTCCCTGTCCACCTAACTATCCTAGATCCCAGTCCACAGTCCTCTGGTTTACCCATCAGAACATCACGGGGGACCCTGCCCTGACCTGGATCTCCCAGGCAAGCCCGAACTTGTCAGATCTCAGAAGCTAACCAGGGTCAACTGGGGTTTGTTCTTGGATAGGAAATTTTCTTGGAATATCACGTTCAGAGGATGGGGCATACTTTATTCAGCCGCCTCTCTGAATAACCTCCAGGCCCCCAGTATGGGTCAGTCACCAGAGTTTGCTACGACCCTCAGGTGTACACATAGTCAGTCACCAGAGGTCATCATGACTTCAGAAATCGATGAAAGAACTCTATTGGCATATCATATCAAAACTGACAGGGAAATACAAAAATCATATGCACCTAATAATACATCCCCTCTTCATGGAAGCCAAAATCTTGTTTCTCTTCAGATCATATGAATCTTTCGCCATGACTTCCAGGTGCAAGCTCACTCACACACAGACACATTTTCACACACACATGCACATATGAAAAAAAATACCAAGAAAGAAAAGAAAAGAACATCACGGGGAGCCCTGTCAAAACTTTACTGAAATCCAGGTAAACAACATCAACAGCATTCCTTTGACCCAGTAAGCTTATCACTCAATCAAAGAAGGAAACGAGGTTGGTCTGGCAGGACCTGTTGCGGACAAATCTGTGCTGATGAACAAATTGTCCTTTAGATGCTCACAGATAGATCCCTTTAAAATATGCTCCAGTAGTTTCCTGGGTCATCCCTCCTTCCTTTTTTGAAAATTGGGATAACATCTGCCCTCCTCCAGTCCTGTGGCACATCTTCTGTGCTCCAAGAGGTCTGGAAGGTGATGGACAAAGGCTCTACAAACTCTCTATAAGGTTCTTTGAGTGCTCTTGGGTGCATACCATCTGGCCCGGGGAATATGTACTCATTCAATGCAGCCAGGTGCATCTCAACTACCTCTCATCCATGCCAACCAGCAGCCCAGGTGCCATGCCTTGCCTACTACCCTCTCTAGATGAGCCTATTCTCTTCTTCACGGGAAAAACTCAGGCAAAATAGGCATTGAGCCTTTCTGTTTTCTCTCTGTCCTCTGTCAAAGGTTCTCCATTTTCACCCAACATTGTGCCCATTGCCTCTTTTATCTTGTGATTGTTTCTCATATATCTGAAGAAGAGTTTCTTGTTGTAGCAAGCTTCCCTGGCCAGCTTTAGCTCACAGTGAACTTTGGCCTCTCTGATGGCTGACTTGAAGTGCCTAGCAACCCGCAGACACTCTTCTTTAGAGGTATGTCCTTGCCTCCATTTCTTGAACGTTTCCTTTTTCTCCCTTATCACATCACACAGTTCTCTGTTCTTCCATATTGGCTTCTTAGATCCCCTACCATGTTTCCTTCTTGTTGGAATTGCGACAGCTTGAGCTTGGAAGAGTTCTTGTTTTAGGAGAGTCCACTCTTCATGTGTTCCTTTCCCTTCCAGCAGTCTTGCCCATGGAATGATTCTCATCATACCTCTGAGTTCATTAAAGTCTGCCTTGCTGAAATCTAACATACATGTGTGGCTATGAACTTCCTTGGTCCCCCACAGCAAAAGGAATTCTAGCAGGACATGGTCACTTTCCCCTAAGGTCCCTAATACATTCACCCCATCTACCATCTCTTGCCTGTTGGTCAATATTAAGTCAAATATGGCACAGACTCTCATAGCTTCCTCTCCCATTTTATGAAAGAATTTGTTGTCCAGATAGGTCAGGAAGTTGCAGGAATGTGGACACTTTGCAGTGTCTCCAAGCACACATCGGGGATGTTGAAGTCACCCGTAACTACCAGGTCATGTTGTTTGGATGCCCTGTCAAACTGTTCAAGAAGGGCAGCATCCACCTCCTCAACCTGGTCAGGAGGTCTGTAGCAGACTTTAACCACAATACTGTTTGTCCTTCCTTCCCTTATCCTCACCCAGATTCTTTCCACTGGGCTGTTGCCATCTTCCTCCAGTATTTCCTAACAAACTCGCTCCTCACATACAGCGCCACTCTACCTCCTCTTCGACCCTTTCAGTTTTTCTTCTATGTATCCATCCACTACTACATTCCAGTCATGTGAATCATTCCACCAAGTCTCTGTAATGCCTACTAAATCAAATCCTTCTACCTGCATTAGAAACTCAAGCTCTTCCTTCTTATTGCCCAAGCTTTGAGTGTTGGTACATAGATACCTGAAGCCCCGCACCTTTGACTCCATTAGACTCAGCCCTCCCAGGTGGGCCCCTGTTGTTTGCTCTCCTTCATTTAAATCCCTATGTTGGTCATCCCCTTGTGGTTCCAGTTTAAAGCCCTCTTGATGAATCTCCCCAAGTTTCTGCCAAACACATTCTTCCCTGACCTTGACAGGTGAAGTCCATTGTGTGCTAGTAGGTTGTCATTCAGAAAACCTAGCCCATGGTCAGAGTTCCCTCTAAGGTGTGCCCTGTGCGCTGGGTGCATGAATCTTCAGCTGACAGCACAGAGAGTTCAGCTGGCAGTGAAGTTCCTTCCCCCTGGCAGAAGGACCAGGCCCCGCCTCGACCCAAGTGTCTTCCTGTGCTGAAGAGGTAAATACAGATGAAGAGAGGAGCAAGCGAGTGAAGGTGGGTGGGCAAGTGTCAGGGTGGGAAGAAGCAAGGCAGGCGCCAGCCAGGCTCTGTTTGTGGCAGCAGCCGAAGGTGGAGGGCCAAGAGGAGCAGGCTGCCGGCTTTCCTGGCTATCTCAAGAGGCACTGATAGGAGGGGAATGAAGGGGATTCTGCTGCCACCACCATTGTTGCTGAGGTGGGAAGGGGAAGAAAGCATGAGGCCTGGGAAAGAGGCTGTTTCCCTGCCTGGCTCACCCATCCTGCACCATTACCACTTTGCCTGTCTGCTGCCACCCTGGCCATGGGCAGGAGCCACTGGCTCTATTTGCCACCTGCCCACCTCCTGCTGATGATGCTGGTGTCACAGCTGTTCATATTTATTTTTGTGCCTTTCTCCCCCCCCCCCCTTGTGTTAATTACAGGCTCAACAGCCTCAGAAGCACTTCACAGTGCACCCTTTGGAGCTGAGCTTTGAGAGATTCCCTCCCCAGCTACCCAGGTTTAGTGACAGCACCCTAGCCTGCAAGGCACCCCATGGGGATTCCCCCAAATGCCCTGAACATTCTGGTTCTTGCCACAAAGCTTGCAGGCTCCATTGGGTGAGATGAGCCAGTGCATCTCGCTGGCCACCAGGCCCAGAACTCCACCACTTCATGCTGAAAAGCCCCCTCCTCTTCCCTCCCCCTTTGCCAGCCCACTTTCTTTCCCTCTCCCCAAAATCAAAACGAATGAGGATTTATCACTGAAAGGACATTTCCCCATTTCCTAATAGCTCTGTTTTAAAAAGCATAGGCAACTGTGTTCTCATCTAGTGTGCTGACTTTGGCTGGGAGCCACCAAGGTGATAAATTATGAGATGAAGACATGAGCCAGAATCAAGGTCAGTGAGAAAGCCAAAGGTCAAATACCTGGGAAGTTGTTTCAAGAATGCAGATTTCCAAGGGCAAGGAGTGACTGCTGCACACTTAGAGCAGGTCACATTTTGCAGAGTTGTTGCCACACTGAAGCAGGTGCACCAAGGGGTTTTAAACAGATCCTTCCTCCCTTTGGAGCTGAGTCTGCAGAGACTCACAACTCCTCTCATTGAAGTTGCTGGAGCTGCAGCCTGGCACTTCATCTTCGTTCCTGTAAAGTCAGCCTCTGCCGTACCTTATACCTGGGGCACTCAGGGGAACTAGGCGGGGAGTCTGGCCTTGGGGTATCTACAGCTGGGGTTGCTGGCCCAGGCTCAGGAATGGTCTCTTCTTCTGGCTGCACCTACTGTGCAGCTGCTGGGGACTCTTCCTCCTCAGGAACTGCTAAGGGTTCTTCCTCTGGGCTGTCTCTAGAGGAGGCTGAGTTGTTCCCTGCCTCCTCCTCATCTGAGGAGGAGTCAGCCTCAGCTGGACCGTACCCTCAACACCTAGTTTAGGAATTCTCACTGATGGCAGAGAAGAAGATAAAGCAAGCATTTGTTATTTTTTTCCATGCAACTTCAGCCTGGAAAAAAAATAGAATTTACTAGTGAATGTAATTAAATGCAAGTGTGCCGATCATCCTGAAGACTAAAAGTAATCACTGCCGGTGCAACCATTAAGGCAAAGTTAGGTGACCGCCTATGGGCGGAGACCTCTGAGGGGTGCAGAGGCCAGCAAGCAGGGTGAGGACGACAGTGAGAGTGGCACTGATGACGAGTAGGAATCGTCGTCTCCCGCCACCTCAAGGCTCACCTGAGAGGGAGAAAGAGAAGCAAACAGACCCGCACCCCTGGTTAGTTGTGCGTGGATGCTGCAGATACCCCTCTTCAGTCACCCTTGCCGCCCTTCCAGGCATGTCTTGGTGTCCCAGCTGCTACTGCCCCCGCCTTCTCCCCTCCCGAGCCGTGCTGAGCTGGGTCGGGTCATCATCATTAGCAAGCGCTGCCTACAGGCCGTGGGTGCCCCTCTGCAATCACCTCGCTACCCCTCCAGGCACCTCTTAGCATCCCAGCTGCTGCCGCCACCTTCTCCCCTCCCCCCCTCCAGAGCCATGCTGAGCTGGGTCAGGTCGTCATTAGCGAGTGCTGCCTGGGCATGGCTGAGAGCTATTGTCTTCAGCAGCGTGGAGGCAAAGGGAGCAGGTGAGGGCACCAGGTGGAAAGCAAATGGAGGGAGGGGCGGAGGGGAGCCACAACTTTTGCCTGGGGGGGGAGAAGGAAGGAAGGCCAGAAAGGGCCCAGCCTGCGTTGCAATCTCACTCTCCCCAGAAGCCCCTCCCCCATGATGGCATTATCGCCCCTCCAACTGGCTACAGGCTCTCAGTTAAAAAGTTAAGTTTCATCTTAAAAACATGCTTAAAACATTAGCACTCGTGCAATGTTTTGTTCATTTAACCGACACCCCTTGCTCTGAATTATTGCATCAAAATGTCTGTGCTGTTGCAATTTTGAGTATGCTGTTCAAGTGTGTATCTGTGAGCTGCAAACCTACTTTTGATTTATTGCCATTCACTATGGAAATCTCATGCTCAGAGTTCTGAGCCTAGGGCCCAATGGAAAACATGAAATGCCTGGCCATTGCAACCTTTTGTACATAAGTTGCTTCATGTACTGGTCAAGAACATGAGAAGGCACCAGGACACAGATGGAGGGCTATGCATTTGTCTAAGTGGTCAGTATCAGTTTACTATCAAAATCCCCAAAGGGGTGACATGATAGAGGTTGACAAGATTATGCACGGCATGGGATAGAGGAGGTCGAGAAAGAGGTACTTTTCTCCCTTTCTCACAATACAAGAACTCATGGGCACTCAATGAAATTGCTGAGCAGTCAGGTTAGAATGGATAAAAGGAAGTATTTCTTCACCCAAAGAGTGATTAACACATGGAATTCACTGCCACAGAAGGTGGTGACAGCTACAAGCATGGACAGCTTCAAGAGGGAATTGGATAAACATATGGTCCATCAGTGACTATTAGCCACAAGGTATAGATAGAAATTCCCAGTCTGGGACAAGTGATGCTCTGTATTCCTGGTGCTTGGGGAAGGGGGCAACAGTGGGAGGGCTTCTAATATCCTGGCCCCAATGGTGGATCTCCTGATGGCACCTTTTATTTTTGACCACTGTGTGACACAGAGTTTTGGACTGATCCAACATTGGCTTCTCTTATGTTCTTAGTGTGTGCACACTTCTTCACATACACTGAAACAGATTTCCTCAGATATTACATGCAGGTAGGGGGAGCTAGTTGTCAGGAAGAGATTATTAGAGTCAAGATGAATAAGTAACTGAGCAATAAAAACAGCAAGACTGGAATAACAATACAGTAGGATGTGTACATTGCAGTTCTCTGCATAGGACAAACAGGTCAAACCCTACACCAAAGGGTAAATGAACACAAACCTGACATCAAGAATTGCAAAACTGAGAAAACTGTAGAACTAGTGCTGCAAAAGAGACTATTTGGTTTGGCAGTTTTATCAGTTGAAGCATCAGCACTTGAACTGAAGGAATCAGTGACAAAATTTGCAAAGGAAAAGGCACACAAAATGAGATTTTGATGTGCCCGAAATGGAAAAATTCAAGAGCCTTAATTCTTGACAGGATTATTCAAAATGATTGGTGAGTTGTGTGCTAAAACTGTTTTCTGTTCGAGGAAGAAAACCAAAGGCTGTCATTTCACTTATTCTCACAATTTTAAAAGACATTAGCAAAGTCAAGTTTTGTGCTTTTGACTTTCCCTAGAATTCATCTGTTTTTTAAAAAATTGGTTAGCGGGGGAGGGGGCGCAAATAGTTAGCTTTGCCTAGGGCGTCAAAAAGCCTGGCACCAGCCCTGAAAGTAATTGACTGGATCATTTTAACAGTTAACCAGTTTTAGATACTACAGTGATAAATGTGGTCAGAATATTGAGATAAGATTGATTATGTAGGCTAAAAGGTGTTTTTTTTCTCTTCCAGGACTTGGAATTTTCTGTATGTAGTCTGAAAACTGACAGGGACATGGAAAAAGTTATTTTATAGAGGAGAGGGTTTTTATGTGTGTGCCGGATGGATACTTTCTGCTTCTTCCACTGAGATATCAGATTGCAGCAGGAATGAAAGAGAGGCTGCTTGGTAGTAGGGTCGTACACATTGTGGCCGAAGATATGTTGATCCTAGAGATTTGGAAGACATCTGTCGTTATCAGTTCCAGATTTCTTTTTGTCTTTCGAGATTTACAGTAATGTTAAAAATATACCAATCTTGACATTATTTTGATTGAAACAAAGCTCAGTGAAAGAAGTAGATTTATAGCATATAAGTATTAACTTCTGGGACCTGCCTGGCTGACTCTCCTCTACATGCCTGCTGAGGTAACACCCTCCCCCCCCCCCCAAAAAAAAAAAGGTGCCTCCAGGAAAGTGCTTTCCAGGGAAATGACTGGCAGTCGTTTCTCCAGAAAGCGCTTTTCTTTGGGCACCTCCCTTGGAGGGCCATAACTCAGACCCCGTATATCCAATCCTCACCAAACTTGGAGGGCAGGTAGAGGAGTGTTAGTCAGAGATCCCTGATGAGTCTGGTATCTCTAGCCTACTGAGGTGTTATTCTACTGGGTCACAAACCTCATGAACCAAACCAGTTTGGCCCCTCAAATTTTGTGACAGTTTATGATTCATGAACTAGGCATACCATGAACTGGACTACATTTTCCTGGTTTGTGCCATCCCTAGAGAACAACCATGTGTGCTGCTCCCAGTTCCTGTGAGCAAGAAGAGGTTAAAAACATAATAGACAACAGATACATACACACAGAAAACCAATAGCCATGTTTTCCCAGTCACAATATTCTGAGCTAAGCAGAAATGGATTGAGAGCCTTAATCACTGAAAAATGAAATCAACTTAGGATATATGGGTCAGGGAAGTCATTACTTGTCTTTCTGTGAAAGAAGATTTGCTTAAATCAGCTACTACTTGCTCTAATTTCCTGATTACAAGTGAAGTTTGTACCCTAGCTGGTCCTTATTATCAGGCAAAACAAATCTGCAGTCCTCAATTAAACATGGATATGCTTTGGTCTGATTTAATGATCTTAAAAAGTTCTTGTGACTTAATAAACTAGGAGCATAAATTCAGTGAGGCCCACCTGGTGACATCGAAGAACAAATAATCTGGTGCTCATTAAAAAAAATCCTCTCCCCCCCCAAAAAAAAAAAAAGCTGTAGAGTGTCTCAGCATGGGTTATTTCAGGGCATGATCACCTAGCAAACATATGTCAGAATGGCGACTGAGTGGCAGACTTCTGGTTTTTGGCGCAGCGGCAGCAGTCAGCTCCAGGGCTTGCTCCTGAGTAGCCTGCTGGATTGCTGGGTTTCAAGAGGGGTTTGAGGGATCTCAAACCCCATTTGACTTCCCAAAGAGAAGCCCAATGCAGGGGGCTTGACTCTGGACTCTCCGCGAGTGGCAGCGAGTGGATTGAGTCCAGAGCCACCCTGAAGCAAAACCCAGGCGAGAGCTTCTGTGGGCAGCCATAGCAGCAGAGCCGTGATTGCTGGGACAAGGGGAAGAACAGCGAACCTTGTGCAAGTAATTCAACAAGAATTCCCACACTGTGAGTACTTTGAATGCAACAAGCTTCTCTAAAAGTTTTTAGCCCTTTAAACTTTTTTAACTACTAAACTAAGAAGAGCAGTTGGGTGAAGGCATTCTCCCCTGAAGCAGCTTGGAAAAGAAACATAAAATGAGCCTTTTTAAATAATACTGTGGGCTAAAAAAAGAGAAATGGTTGATGCCTGAGAATGAATTGTTTAATGGGTCTATTGGTTTTGCAACAATAGACTGTGGATTGTAATATTGAATTATTTGGAAATGTGGTTTCCCTTCTATTGGAATAAGTTTTATTTTACTGAAGCTTTCTCCTGTTTGGATTTACAGTTTACAATTTGGAACTGTATGATCTGCATGAAGATTCCCTAATGGATTACAATTAAATATATTTTAACAATGTTTGGATTACAAAGTAAAGACAGATGTTCCTTTACTGCCTTGGATAAGAAGAGAAGAAAGAAGGAAAAAAGAATTGGTAAATGATCTGAAACTTACTTTCACTTTTCAAATGTCACTTCCTGTATGATGTAAATTTCCATCTGGTATCGTTATGTCTTTATATGCTGTATCTATCAAAGTACGCTTTGTTCTAACAGTACTGTAAACAGGTGATAGCTTCTTCTGTTTGTAGATTATCAATAATAATAATTGTTTTGGAAATATAGAAAACTGTTTGAATTTAAAAGTGTTTGGTGGGAAGGTGTTTTAAGCAATTCTCTGGTCTTAACATAAAAGTTGGACACGTCTAGTGGCATGGGGGATTGGAGTCTCCTGGTGCTCCATCTCCAGGGCAAGGTAAATCTGTAGGTGCTAATTTAGCACAAATTTCAACAAAAGACTTAAAAGCATTAATTCAAGAGGCAGTAACATCAGCTGTAACTACAGCAGTTGCAACAGCAGTTGACCTTATACAAAATAAAATAGATTCTCTTGTACAACAAACGACACATCAGATGGAAGAGGTCCACAAACAACTTAAAGCAAATAGTAAAAAAAAAAAAAAAAATCAGATTTGACTAAACTAACAAAGTGAAAAATAAATCAGAAGAAATGGAGCTTAAACTAGAAACAGAAAAATCTAAACAAACCTCTATGGAAGAGACTCTGATGAAATTGGAACTTGACAAGGCAGCCTATATTTTGAGATTTCAAAACATTCCAGAGAAAGATAATGAAAATTTAAAAAGTGAAATGGCGCAAACACAAAATACATGGATGCAGAAGATATTACTGAAGTTCATAATGAGATTGATGTGGCCTATAGAATGAACTCTGCATATGCAAAAAGAAATAAACTTCCTACATGAGAGATTTTATAAAAGGACAATAAGAGATGAAATCCTTAAAGCAGCAAATGAAACATCCCTCCAAATAGAAGACACAGAAATAAAAATCTTAAAAGAAATCCTATAGAGAGTGAGAGAGAAAAGGAAAGAATATATAGAACTTACAACAATTTTGAGAAACAATGAGATTCCATATAGATGGCTACTACCAGAAAGCATCCTTTTTACTTACAAGGGTAAAAGATACAGAATTAACTTTCAAAGCCGAAGATTTTATTAAAACATATGGAGAAGATGTGAGAATACAGAAGACGACAACCGAGATTCACAAGGAGCATCAGTGACAACAAAAAGGAGTACAGCAACCCAAAAAACTATAAAGATTACAACATCCCAAATAGTTACAAGACTTAAACTGAAGCACAAAAAAGGTACCAAAACAAAACAGCAAGATGGATAGAAGAAAAATAAATAATTTCAATAAATGTCAACAGATTGAATGCACCCCAAAAAAGAAGACAGATATTTCAACAATGGAAAAAGATGCAATTAGACATCATATAAAATATCCAGATCAAAAATATTTGGAAATTTAAAAATTTAGAAAAGTATTTATTTCTTCAGATAAGGAAAAGGAAAAAAGAGGTATAGTAGCATATGTGAAAGAACATTTACACCCGGTGCTGGTATACAGCTCAGAAGATAAAAGAATTCTGATAATTCAAATACAAAGACAAGGCAAAATAACCTTGATTGTAAATATATATGCACTCAATCAACAGCAAAACATTTTTTATAAACTTCTGCAGGAACTTATCTCAAAACAAAATTTTGAGGAAATCTGTCTGATTGGAGATTACAATGCTGTATTTGACAGACTTCTAGATAGAAAAACGACAACATGAAGACAGAAACAAGGTAATGAACTCCCCGATATATTTTTACAACTGGCAGAAGAACACAGTCTGGTTGACTCTTGGAAAGTGAGAAATCCCACAAAGAATGACTTTATTTTTTATTCAGCAAGACATAAGTCATGGTCAAGAATAGATATGTGTTGGATATCAGCAACACTTATTAATGACTTATTAGAAGTGGAGATATTGCTAGCAGTGTTTGCAGACCACAATCCTGTTATACTTACACTACAAGACATACCAAAGAAAAATATATTTTTACTGAAGAATTGTAATAGAGACTAAAAAAGAATTAATTTTTTTTAAAACAAAATATACAGCCAGATATTTCCATTAGAGTGGTGTGGGATGCATTTAAGCCTCATGCCAGAGGTTAGATAATTAGAGAAGCTGCACATATTAGAAAACAAAAGACAGACACATTTACACAAGTTAAGGAACAAAATAAGAAACAGGAAGAGAAGATGAAACAAGACCCTTTAGCTGAAGAAACAAGAATGAATCTAATTTTTTATACCAAATGAATTATTTATTATTTATTAATTTTGATTTATACCCTGCCTTGCCTGCACAGCTTGTTATGAACTGCTTGTTAACACAAGAGATAGCCAAAAAATTATGTATGGAAAACAAAATTAGTTTGAAAATGCTAACAAACCGACTAGATAGTTAGCGTACAAACTATGGAAAGAAAAAGAAAAGAGGAATATAAACATTTTAAGAAATGAGGAAGGAGGGCAGAACAATATCTAAAAGACTGGGAAGGCCTGAAATTGTATATGGAAACCGAATATAGAATGAAAGGAAAAATGTACAATCTTGATTTGTATTGAAACTGAATGAGAAGTGAAATGAACACTTGATTATACTGTACCTTTATTGGAAACTATGTTTGAAAAAGTCAGGTTTTTATGTATCAGAATTGTGTTACCTGGTTTGTCGATTGTTATAAGTCTAAACTTGATTACCTTTTAACTTTTTTCTTTTTTGTTATTAGCAGTGTTGGAAGCCTATTGGGGGGGTGGGGGATGGGATGAAAATCTTTTTAATTGTATTGGTAACAATGTTTAACAATGTTGAATGCATCCCAATAAAAATTTTGTTTCAAAAAAAAAAAAAGAAATGAGGAAGGAGAAGAAAAAAATATACCTTAAGACTTGAAAAAGATTATTGAAGCCTTTTATCAGAATTTATACCAAAAAAGAGAAGCTACAGGTGAGGAAGTGTCAGGCACTTCAAAAGGACAGCCAAACAACAGACTTCATGAGAAGATAGAGTTTATTCAGCTGCAGTTCTAAAAGCGCATTAACGTTGCATTGTCAGGAATGAAGGACACAAAGAAACATCTACGGATATACCCCACTAAGCTAGCCCCCCCCCAAGCATTCTACCAATGGCTACATAGCCCGCACATGGGAGAAAAGTGCGAAAGTTTGTTCGAGCCATAAAGGGGCCCAGCTGTCCATACCGGAGAAACCCAAACCGTATGACAGGGCCATTTGGTCAGATAGGAGATAGCCCAGGCTGATGAACACCCTGTTGCCCTGGCAACCTCCCCACTCCCCCCTTTCAAGCCTAAAAGGTTACAGATCATCTCATCCTCCTTCCCTCCCTCACATCTTATGGCAGGATCACCTGGATAGGGAAGTCAAAGATTTTTTTAAAAAAGTGTAACATGAAGAAATTTACCGAAGAACAAAGGAAAATTTTAGATGATCCTATAACTTTCTCTGAATTAACAGAATCACTAAAAAAGCAAAAGGAAAAAAAAAAAAAAGAAGACTCCAGATGGCCTTCCAACAGAATTTTATCACGTCTTTGAAGATCAGCTGACAATAATTTTAAAGCATGTAATTCAAAAGGTAAAATTGAAGGTAAAATACCTGAAACTTGGAATGAAGGTCTAATAATTTTGATACACAAAGTACAGATGAGAAAGAAATCAAAAACTACAGACTAATTTCACTATTAATGTGGATTATAAAATTTATGCCTCTATTGTGGCTGCAAGACTGAAAACAGTATTGACACAAATAATCCATCAAGCTCAAGCAGGCTTCCTACCAAAAGGCAACTTAGAAATAATGTAAGAATTATAATAATTAAATATTTTGAAGTATATCCTGAAAAACAGATGGCTTTCATTTTCCTAGATGTTGAAAAAGCTTTTGATAATATTAGGTGGAACTTTGACTTGGAACAATTATTAATCTCACAATGCAGCAAATATTTTTTTTACAATGGTTAAAACAATTTATACAAAACAATAAGCAAAGTTCATTGTCAACGGAGATTTATCACAAAGTATTGAGATACAGAAAGGAAATAGACAAGGATGCCTACTTTCACCTTTATTATTTATATTTGTGCTTGAAATATTGAATTATGATTAGAGAAGATACCTACATTAAGGGTCTTAAAATAAGAAGAGGAGAATATAAATTGCAAGCATTTGCAGATGACCTGGTTTTTATTTTAGAAAACCCATTGGACTCTACTATGCAACTATTAAAAACCTTGCAGGAATATGGTCAGGTGGCTGAAAATTAATGTTAACAAAACAAAGATGTTAACAAAAAAAAATGACAATTGCAAATTCAAAAGATATATCAGCTTTGGAAGTAAAAAAAAAAGAAGTGACATATTTAGTAATGAATATACCAAACAGATGCAGTTTCTTGCTGAAGAACAAGTATTTGGAACTCATACTAGACATTAAGAAAGACTTGAAAAAATGGAAAAAATGTACAAATATCCCTGATGGGAAGAATAGTTACAGTAAAGATGAATATTCTACCAAGGCTGATTTTTTATTCCAAACAATTCCAATACTTCAACACAAAAATATTTTAAAGAATTTGATAAATTGATGATACAATTTATATGGCAAAACAAGAAACCAAGAATAAAATTAAAGGTGTTACAAGATACAAAAGAAAGAGCTGGATTTGCATTGTCATATTGGATTTTATATTATAGAACATCATCATTGATATGGTTAAAATATATTACATTAAAAAATACCAGACTATTAACATTAGAAGGACATGAATTATTATTGGGATGACATGCATTTATTTGCTATGGAAAAGCTGACACTCATAAATAATGTCAGGAGATCATTATTGAAGGTACGGGAAGAAGTTAAAAGACTTTTTTATACCAAAATGGGTTTCACCTTTAGAAGCATTCACAAACCCATTTTTTTTTTAAAATGCACTATTAAGATATGAAGATCTGTTGGATAACAAAAATGAACTAAAACCAATAGAAAACCTACAAGAATCCAACTTAAGTTGGTGGGAAAGAGTTCAAATAGAATCAAGATATGCCAAAGATAAACAAATGGGCTTTTATTCAAAAATACAGAAATAGACAAGATACTGTTACATACTGATAAGAAATTGATTAAAAAATTATACGTAATGTTAGAAAATAAAACACAAGATGAAATAGTTAAAAACTGTATGGGGGGTTTCGGTTTCAGCATCGCAAATGGCGGCCGCTTCTCGGGACGCTCCCGGAGGCGGTTAGCCCACGCGCAGTTAGGGGGGTCTTCGCGTGTGCGAAAGACCCTAGTGAGCCTTAGGTAAAGGCTCCGAACCGGGGGCGCTTGGGGAGTAGCCTCTTTGCCGGCAGACAGCCGGGAAATTGAGGCTTTCTCCCCGCCCTAATCGGCCCCGCTGCGGCGTGCCCGTAATGGGACTTAGCGGCGCCACCGAATTCCAGGAGTGAAGACAGCGCTATGGCTTAAAATAAAAAGAAGAAGTAGCATCGAATCGTGAGTTGGAGATCTATTTTGAAGCGTAAATCGGAGCCCCCCTGCATGCGTATAAGCGTTGGGAGGAGGGAGGAGTTCCCACCCCCTTTGAGAAGCAAGATCCACAAAGGGAGCGCGAAGGGGGGCGAGAAGAAAAAGTGTTGGTGAAAGTACCGTTGGGGTTGCATGGAAAATTCCGATCATCTTAGCTTCCTGGGGGATGCGGCACGAACTTTTTAAAAGTAAATAAAAAAACAAAATGTCGATACTGGAAAAAGTCCTGCAGATACCAGAAGAGAAGAGAGGAGGGACTTCCGGTCCAGACAGCCCCCCCAAGAGCTTGCTGTCAATCAACAGGAAAAGGAGATGCTGTGCCCCCTGCTGGAACAATTGCGGAAAATCAACGAAACTCTGTCTAAAATGGATAGTGTTCTCATCAGTCGACAGAAACAGAT
Source organism: Gekko gecko (assembly GCA_029375565.1). Lineage (NCBI taxonomy): Eukaryota > Metazoa > Chordata > Lepidosauria > Squamata > Gekkonidae > Gekko > Gekko gecko. The sequence continues at coordinate 76,658,700 of JAPDNY010000003.1, read as the reverse complement.
ATCGGAAACAACTAGAAAGATGATGGAGATTGAACAGAAATCGAATTTGATTCTAGGTTTCCAGGGCATTAAAGAGGAAGAGAAAGAAGATCTCGGATTTACCTTGACAAATGTCTTGGCACCCCTAACTGGCAGTGAAGCGATAAAATTAAAAGAAGAGGTGGATGAGGCTCCCAAAGCCTATTCCGCTTTTATAAAAGAGAATACTCTGCCAGTAGAAGGGGATGTTGAGCATAGCAAGCGACAAACTGGAGATCTAATTTCATCCGAAGAGTTTGTGGAGCCCAGGAAGCCTGAAAGCCAGAAGTTTAAGGAAAAAGAGAAAAGTAAGAAGAAGGATTTCATCTTTAAAATACAGAAACTTCTGAAGAGACACGCCAGCAGGGAGGAAGATGCAGTATTCCAAACTGGGACAAGCGAAGAAGACAGCAGCCCAGGGGAAAGTGGTGATGGAACGGAAGACTTCAAAGTTAAAATGGATTCAATCCATAACTGGAAGAGATTTAAAAAGAAGATATTTTGAGGACTGTTCGTGTAACATCTGGAAGGAGCTGTTTAATTACTAACCCCAATGGACTTTACTAACTGCATTAACAGAGTGATTTTGGACTTCGCAATAGTTAAAAAGAAGATCTTCTAACCACGATAGATGCCAAAACTGGTATTGGTTATTAACCTAAACTAACACTCACTAACAGGAAAAATTTCACTCCATCTTTTTCTTTCTCCATCTGTCTACCCTTCCTGTTTCTTATAAAAAGAATAAAATTCTCTCTTTTTTAAGAGAGTTTTACAAAAAAAACAAAAAACTGTATGGTCCAATGGGCGCAAGATTTGAGTCATAATATTGATTTAGACCAATAGTTACAGGTATGTAAAACAAATGTAAAGATTACTAAAGCAATCTCATTTAAAGAAAATATTTATAAAATGTTTTATAGATGGTATATTACTCCAGACAAATTAGCAAAGTTTTTTCCTGAGCTGCGAAATGATTGTTGGAAGTGTCAAAAAAAGTAGGTTCTTTTTTTTTTTCCAGATGTGGTGGATGTGCGATAAAGTTAAAGTCTTGGATTCATGAATTGTTACAAAAAATGTTAAAATGTAATATACCTTATGTACCAGAGTTGCTGTTATTGAATATATTGCAAGAAAATTGTAAAAACCAAGACTCTTATCTGATTATACATGTAGTGAAAGCTGCAAGAATATTATATGCCAAATACTTGAAGAAAAATGAGGTACCTTCAAAAGAAGAAATTATGAATAAATTACTTGAAACAACAGAGATGGACAAAGTAACTTTAATTTTGAAAGGACAAAATGAAGAAAACTTTGAGAATACAGGGTTAAAATTTTACAAATAGATGGAAGAAACCAAAAAATAAATTATGTGCACATACAACCGAAGTACAAGTGCAAAGTGATGCACATTGGAGCCAAAAATCCTAAATATAAATACACGTTAATGGGGTCTGAACTGGCAGAGACTGACCAAGAGAGAGATCTTGGAGTCGTAGTGGATAACTCAATGAAAATGTCTAAACAGTGTGTAGCTGCAATAAAGAAGGCCAACGCTATGCTGGGGATTATTAGGAAGGGAATTGAAAACAAATCAGCCAGTATCATAATGCCCCTGTATAAATTATTGGTGTGACCTCATTTGGAATACTGTGTACAGTTCTGGTTGCCACATCTCAAAAAGGATATTATAGCATTGGAAAAAGTGCAGAGAAGGGCAACTAGCATGATAAAAGGGTTGGAACACCTTCCCTATGAAGAAAGGTTAAAACGTTTGGGGCTCTTTAGCTTGGAGAAACAACGGCTGAGGGGTGACATGATCGAGGTTTATAAGATTATGAATGGGCAGGTTGAGAAAGAAGTACTTTTCTCCCTTTCTCACAATACAAGAACTCGTGGGCACTCCATGAAATTTCTGAGCAGTTGGGTTAGAACAGATAAAAGGAAATACTTCTTCACCCAAAGAGTGATTAACATATGGAATTCACTGCCACAGGAGGTCGTGGCAGCTACAAGCATGGACAGTTTCAGGAGGGAATTAGATAAACATATGGAGCAGAAGTCCATCAGTGGCTATTAGCCACAGGGTATAGATGGGAATTCTCAGTCTGGGGAAGGTGATGCACTCTATTCTTGGTGTTGGAGGGGGCAGCAGTGGGAGGGCTTCTAGTGTCCTGGCCCTACTGCTGGACCTCCTGATGGCACCTGGTATATTTTGGCCGCTGTGTGACAGAGTGTTGGACTAGATGGGCTATTGGCCTGATTCAACATTGACTTCTCTTATGTTCTTATGTTCTAAATACGAACTAAAATTCTTTCCTTTTTTTAGTTATAAGCAATGATATATTTTAAAATACAAGGTGGAAAAAATTGAAAAATATAATTTGGTAATGTACGAGGTAATTTAACAGACAAATTAATGTTGCAAACTGAAGCCCCCCTTTCGTTGCATATATGTTTGTTTATTTTGTGTTTGTCTTACACAGAAAATTAAAAAATGTTATATAAAAAAAGAAAAAAACAGCATCGCGACTGAGTGTTGTGCAGGTGCAGATAATAACTCCAGGCTCCGGATCACTATCTTGACACCTTTGCCAGCCGGTAAGTGAAATCACAGAGCATGAAATCAATCTTGGAACAATCTACGCTGGACTTGACTGTGCTGATTTTGGCTGAGAGAAAGTGCCCTTCAAGCCATGAGAAGCACACAGAATTACTCATGTCTCTCCAATGTCCACGCTCCATTGAATAGGGACCTGCATAATTTTGGGACCATCACTCTCTATACATGCTCACAGAGTATTATGCGCAACCAACCAACAACTTCTGGTTATCCCTGGCCCCAAGAATGTTTCTCTGCCCTGGCCCCAGCCTGGTGAAACAAGCTCCCACTTGAGATTAGGGCCCTGCAGGATTTATTACGATTCTGCAGGGACTGCAAAACAGAGCTGTTTCACCAGACCTTTGGATGAGGCAGTGGACATTTAAATCCATCTTTGGCCTCCCCTGCTGATAATGCTGGCCTCCGACCAGCCCAAACTGTGCATCACTGTCGAGCCAAACCCACTCTGACTGCTGTTTCTCCACAGAAAATTCCTTCCTATTCTGAACATGTTTTACGACAATGATTTTCTAACCCAGATTATTTGTAGCCCAGATGGTCCAGGTTGGCCTGATCCTTGACATGGGTAAAAGAAATTAGAGAACAGAAATCAGGAAGATAAAGAACTGACAGACAGGGAGTAAAGCCATGGTAGCAGTGAGAAATCAGATGACTGGAATCACAGTTGAGTCCAGGGTGCCCGAGGCAAAATTTTGCTGAAGACTTGGGTCGAGGAAAACTAACATGATCAAAAATCAAGAGTATAGCAATATAGAAATCCAGAAGAAAGAGATTGCAATGGTCTACAGGAGAGAGATACAAATCATGACCAATAAGATTTAGCAGCATTGGTTTAGGAGATGAACAAAGACTTTTGGTTTTGAAAATGTTCTAAAAAAATATGGCTTTGGATCTTTACACTGTTCATAACTCTTTCTGATGTTATCTCAGTGGCACGGGAGCTGGAGCATTATTTCTCCTTCCCGCACTACTCTGATAATATATCAAAAGCCTGAACACATGATGAAGGAGTCTGCAACATGGCTCTTTTCCTTAACAGGATAGCCCAGGCTCCCTGAAAGGTCCACACTGGTTTGGGAACTAGTTACTTTGCTGGCCCACATGACCCAAGATAATGTGGGGAAACAAACACTGTAGTGAATTCCATCGCAGTGAGAGAGAGCAAAGAGGGCCTAAGAATTCCAGAGGATGTTGAATGCATAGGATACTTTGATCTTATCAGATCTCGGAAGTCAAGCAGGATCAGTACTTGGATGGGAGACCACCAAGGAAGGCTCTTCAGAGGAAGGCACTGGCAAACCATCTCTGCTTTTCATTTGCCTTGAAAGCCCTTTGCTGGGATCACCATAATTGGGTTGCAACTTGATGGCACATAAATACAGAGGAATTCCAAATGGACTTTTTCAGGTTGGATCTAATTTCAGAATGAACTTTTGATGAAAGCAGATCAAGACCGTAATTGCTAAGTGCAAAGGAGTCTGAATTGATTTCTGGAATTAATTTCTACCACTCTTTGAACTTTTCACTGCCATTTCCTAAGCAGCCATGACCTAACACTACCTATGGGATATTAAGGTAAGTTCCTGCTCAAGCAGACTCTGAAGGTTCTAGAAATGCCAAGTCATATGAATTATGTATTACAGCAACATTATAACAGTCCATGGTCTTACCATCCCGTCTGTTGAGCTTTGCGAAGCTGGGTCCATGATTGCTGGAGAGTTCAGAGGAGCTGTCAAACGCTGTCATGGGTAATGAGAATACCAATGGCTCCTCACAGTTATCTACAGAATGAAAGAAAGCAGAGCAGACATCAAATATAACAGAAATAGACATCTAGCTTACTGATTTATTTTTTTTTGCAAAGTCATCCGATTTCTTACATGTTGCTTACTAATTAATGAGCTGCTTTTGGAAGAGAAGTATAAAGTTATAATAGACTTGTGAACAAACTGAACCCCCTTCCCTGCCAACAGGAGGTATTTACACTTGTCTCTGTTCACACTGCAATGCTCCCTACATGGGGCTGCCTTTGTCCCAAATCCAGAAGCTGCAGCTGGTGCAGAATGCAGCAGTGAGGCTGTTGTTGTGCGGGAACACATCCAGCCCACCCTAAAAACCCTTCACTAACTGCCTATAGCATATCAGATACGGTTCAAGGTGCTGGTTCTTACCTTTAAAACCCTATATGGCCAGGGACCTGCTTACCTGAGGGACTTTCCCCCATGTACCCCAGCCTTTCCCCGCATGTACCCCAGCGAGCACATAGATTGGGTTCCCAAAATAGCTTGGTTCTCCCAGGGCCTAAAGAGGCCAGGTTGGCGACAATGAGGGCCAGGGCCTTTTCTGTGGCAGCTCCTCACTGGTGGAACGAGCTCCCAGGGGACATCAGGGCCCTGTGGGACCTTTTACAGTTCCACAGGGCCTGTAGAATGGAGCTCTTCCACCAGGCTTTCAAGTAGGGTGCCGCCTCGATTGTATGGCCCTGGCCCGATTAGCAACTGTGCCAACAACTGTACCACCATTGGTACTGATAGTACCAAATCGCACCACTAATTGAGGCTTTATAGCCAGGCATGAACTTAGGGACACCGTTCAGTTGACAGTGATTAGAAGATTCGCCATCCTTTAATATAGGTTATGTTTATGGTGTACAATTTTATACTGGTTGATAGATTTAATGGAATTTTAATGCATATTTATATATGTTGTTAGCTGCCCTGAGCCTGCCGGAAGGCAGGGAGGGCAGGATATGAATATAAATAAATAAATAAACCAACATAGGATAAGCTTTCAACAAACCATGTGGAAAATGACCCTAGTCAGTGAAGGACAACATCTCCTACTCAGTGGGTGCAATGCTTGCCTTTGGCTTCATTTCAAGAGCAAAGTGTGCCTTTAGTCATTCTAGAAATTTGTGCCACTTTTGGTGGCAAACTGTTAAGTATGAGACTCAACAATGGATTTCAGCAAAGAAGTGATTTCAACTTTATTTAACAGCAAACTCAGGAAAACACTACAAACAAGTGGAGCACAGCTCCCTTTTTAAACTATCCTGGGCTGTCAAAGCCACACCCATAACATGTTAAAGACCAATCATAACACAGAGATAAAGGCCAATCAGGACCGTTCCCTCTTAGATACATTTTCACACAGTGATTGGATATTTACAGAGGTTTCTCAGAAACCAGCCAATGGTAATGCGACAGATGAAGAGCCACATTCAGACTGAAGCTTAACATGGAATTACATAGCATGGATTCACACTTCAGTACATAACACAAACCCTGTCCCCTCCCAGCTGTTCAACAGATGCCATGTTGTAGAGGGAAAAGTGGGCTCATGCCTATTGCCCCTGTCCCTCAGCCCTATACATAAAGCATCGTCCTTTAAAAAAGAGAAATGAGTGGAAGTGCTAAGCCCTGAACTGTATCAGATTAGTAAATTCTTAAAACAGTTACAGAAGAAAATCTTGCAGGTTTAATTGGATTGCTACTCTGGCCAGCATGACGGACATTGCTAGTTATGTTGACTGAGTAATTGGGTTTTCATTCCATACTGATCTTATGCATAGCTCTGTGTGACCCAACTGGGCACTTTGAGAATGCTTTCAAATTATAAGTAGACAACAGGACAGGCTTACAAATGTGCCATGTGACGATGCAACAGTCTGTGACCTCTGACTGTGCAATTAAGCCCAGTGCTATAGGCACTATTTGACTAAATGCCGCAAGCAACTGCTTCTGCCATAGGATCATTGACATCATGTGTGAATTGTGCACCTCCTGGTCATCTGAATGCAACCACAAGCAGGGCCAGCTCACCCACTAGGCAAGCTAGGCGCTCGCCTAGGGCACCGGCCCTGCAGGGGCGCCAAAATGCCCCCCACCCCCCATGAAAAGCCCCCTTCCCACCCAGTGGCACTGCCGCTGGGAGGAAAAGGGCGGGCGTTCCAAGCTCGCCCCTTCCCCAGCAGCTGCAAGGGGCCCTGGAGAGCCACGCCGCTGCTGGAAGGGAAGGGGTGGGCATTCCAAGCTCGCCCCTTCCCCAACTCTCCTGGGCACCTCACAGCTGCAAGGGGCCCGGGAGATCCACGCCACTGCTGGGAGGGAAGGGGCGGGCGTTCCAAGCCCACCCCTTCCCAGGCTCTCCCAGGGCCCCTCGCAATTGCGAGGCACCCAGGACAACGGCGCTGGGCCATCTCCAGGCCCCACCAGGAGGTTGGCATCCCCGGTGGGGTGGGCGCCCCAGGCTGTCCTGCCTAGGGCACCCAGACACCTGGGGCCGGCCCTGACCACAAGGCTGCCAAAATACTCTCCAAGGACTGTTAATTGAGTTCCAGTGAAAAGAATAATGGGAAAGTAATACTGTCTGGCCTAAAAATGTTTAGATTCTAATGAAGTATCTTAATAGAATGTCAGTTTAAACCAAAGGATATCTATTTGAAATAATCATGACAACAAGGACTTCTCCAAGAATATTGTTAGCTTGTCATAGAACAGACTCAGTCCTGCAGAGGAATCAGTTCTTTCACGTGCACTTTCATTCTGCCCCACCAAACCCACACAGATGATTCAGTTCTGCGGGGACCTAGAAAACTTTTCCCATCGTCTACGCCTGAAGGAGGACTTCCAACATACACAAGAACAGAACAAGAAAGAACTAGAAGCATCTTCACAGCACACCATCACACAATCTACTGGAGAACAGTTACCATTCCTCCAATCCACTAATGAACGGGATACTCAGCACCACATACCGTCAAAACAATGCTACAAGAAAAGAGACTCCACATGGACCCCTCCTGATGGTCACAATACCACACTGGATCTTTACATAGAATGCTTTCACTACAAACAGATGTGATCAACAAACAACATCACATACAGCACAATCTCAACCATGCTGAAAGAAATGCCACAGACAATCTCAGGAACAATCTGGATATTATAATTAAAGAAGCAGACAAAGGTGAGACATGATCATCATGACTAGATCAGACTACATCTAGGAGGCTCAAAGACAACTCTCAAACACTCCTTTTTACAAAGAACTGGACTCAGACCCCACACAGGAATACAAAAAAGAACTATACAAGATTATAAAGGAATTACCACTGCACATTCAGGAACTAATCCTTTCAGACACACCACCAGAGCCTCAACCAGGTACCTTTTATCTTCTACCCAAAATACATAGACCAGGCAACACAGGATGTCCCATTGCCTCAGGCATAGGCACTATCACCATGGGGGTATCTGGTTACATGGACTCTGTTCCAAGACCCTATGCTATCAGTGCTCCTAGTTATGTTCGTGACACCAAAGACTTTCTGAGGAAAATACAATATTTGGACAACCTTCCAGAGAATACTATTTTAGCCACCTTGGATGTAGAATCACTGTATACCAACATCCCACAAAAAGATGGATTACAAACTATAAGGAATATGATTTCTGACAAAAACACAGCTGACTTTGCCATCAAACTGTGCCATTTTGTTCTCACCCACAACCACTTCAGATTTGGTGACAACCTGTTTCTCCAGATCTATGATACAGGCACCTGGCATGGCCCCACAGTATGCTAACATCTTTATGGCTGACTTGGAGCAATGCTTCCTAAACTCCCACCCACTCATCCTCTCTTATACTTGTGTTACATCGATGACATTTTTATTGTCTGGACACATGGTAAAGAAGCCCTGGACAAATTCCACCAGGTATTCAACGATTTTCACCCTACCATCAACCTGACAATGAACCAATCCATGCAAGAAATACATTTTCTGGACACTACTGTAAAAGTACACAATGGATGCATAGACTCCACCTTATACTGGAAACCTACTGACTGACAAACATACCTACATGCCTCCAGCTACCATCCTAAACATACCAAATGATCCATTGTATACAGCCAGGCCCTATGTTACAGCCACTTCCGCTCCAATCCTACAGACAGATTCTCACCTGAAGGATCTACAACACACCTCTTTGGAACTAAGGTATCCACCTGATGAAGAAAGGAAACAGATTAACAAAGACAGAATGATACCTAGAGAAAACCTGTTACAAGACAGGTGCAAAAGAGATAATAATAGAACACCATTAGTGGTCACATAGAGCTCTCAGCTCCAAACAGTTCAACACATTGTCAATGACTTACAACCGCTACTGGATAATGACAGTTCTCTTTCACAAGTATTGGGGGGCAAACTTTTTCTTGTCCACAGACAGCCACCCAATCTCAAACAACTCCTCACTCACAATAATCCAACATTTAATTTGAATGGGAACACTGGGACCAGAGCTTACCATAAACCCAGATGCCAACTTTGCTGCCACATACACCCAGAAAACTCAGCAACTGGACCTAACATCAACTACACCATCCAAAGCTCATTCACTTGCTCATCTTCTAACATAGTATATCCCACTAAATGCCAGCAACGCCCTTCAGTTCTTTACATAGGGCAAACAGGACAAACCCTACGCCAGAGATAAATGGACACAAATCTGACATCAGGAATCACAAGACTGAGAAACCTGTAGGAGAACACCTCAACCTTCCAGGACATTCAATGAATGACCTCAAAGCCAGTAGTATAAACTTGCATGAAGTGAAGAAAAGCTTGGGGGGGGGGGACTTAACCCCACAAAATGGAATCAAGAACCTTGAAGGTATGTTAGAAAATAAATAGGGGGGCAATAGTTAAAATTTAAATATTAAAAAATGTAAAAATAATATGTATTTATTGCAAAAATATTTAAAAATATAAAAGGGCCCAAATCAAGCCTCATAACACAGTTAAAGTGACATATGCATAAAAGGAAACACTTATGACCTAACACATTTTGCCCCAGTAGGGCCTTCCTCAGAGGTCATAGAATCATAGAGTTGGAAGGGACTCCAGGGTCATCTTGTCCAACCCTCTGCACTATGCAGAGAATTCACAAATACCTCCCCCTCCACACCCGCAGTGACCGTTGTTCCACACCCAGAAGATGACAAAAAACCTCCAGGATCTCCAGCCAAACTGGCCTGGAGAAAAATTGTTTTCTTTTTTTTTGTAAATACAATTTATTATTGGATATATCACAAGTTCATACAATTTAAACATACCAATACATACCCATTTTTCTTTTTTTCCCCCTCCTCCCCCCACATCAGGCTTCCAGCACTGCTCCAACCCCATTAATATCTCTGTTATTCCATTACAATTACTTCTAAACTTATTTTCTCTTACTAACGGTAACAATACAAAAGTCTAATTCTCTTTCCGTTTCTTCTTAGTAACTGTCAAAGCAAATCAAACCACTTTTAATGTCCCAATTTTTCAACAAATATTTTTGAAAGTCTTTCCAATCTTTAAAAAAAGTTTCATCTTCTTCATTGTTTAACTTTCTTGTTAACTTGTCCATTTCCGCCAAAAACAACGTCTTTTTAATCCATTCCCATGTTTCAGGTACTTTATCTTGTTTCCAACATTGAGCAAAAGTCAGTCTTGCTGCTGTAGTCAAGTACCATAATAGTGTTCTCTTGGCTACATTTATTTCTTCCATTTTAAGACCTAACAATAACATCTGTGGGTCTTTCTTAAAAGTACAATTCAAAATTTTTTGTATCTCATTGTGGATCTCTGTCCAATACTTTACTGCTTTATCACATGTCCACCACATATGGTAAAAAGACCCTTCATGTTTCTTACATTTCTAACATTTATTAGACATACTTTCATTTATGATAGCAATTTTTTTGGGCGTCATATACCATCTATACATCATTTTATAACAATTCTCTTTAACATTTACACAAGTTGAAATTTTCATTGACTTTTTCCACAAGTATTCCCAAGATGTCATTAATATCTCAGTATTAACATTTACAGCCCATTTTATCATTTGCTCTTTTACAACTTCATCCTCAGTATACCATTTCAATAGAACCTTATACAGTTTAGAAATCATTTTTTTGCCTTTCTCAAGCCATACAGTTTCAATTTCAATATTCTTTTCTCTAAAACCATGTTCTCTTTTATCGGTCTTAAATAAATCATAAATCTGTCTATACTTCAACCAATCATATTCAAATTCAACATCAAATCTATCTTTTAACACAAAATTTTTCCCTTCAGATTTTAAGAGATTTTTATAGGGTAGCCAGTCTAGCCCTTGATTTCTTGAATATGGATTAATCACTTCAGCTGGTACAATCCAAAGTGGTCTTTCTTCTGAGAAGAATTTTCTATATCTCATCCATGTCTCGAACAGTGATTGTCTTACAAAGTGGTGTTTAAAGAATTTATCCATTTTTACTTTTCCATACCATAAATATGCATGCCATCCGAATTTGTTATCATGCCCTTCCAGGGCCAATAGCTTCTTATTCTCCAAATTAATCCACTGTTCCAACCATGTTAAACAGACGGCATCATAATACAGTCTTAGATTTGGTAGTTGTAGACCTCCTCTCTCTCTTGCGTCACATAAAATTTTCATTTTAATCCTTGGCTTTCTCCCTGCCCATACGAATTTGGATAATTCTTTCTGCCACGAATCCAGTACTTTCCTTTGTTTTAGTATTGGAATAGTCTGAAATAGAAACATCAAACGCGGTAAAATATTCATTTTTACAGTCGCGATTCTTCCCATCAATGATAAATTCAAAGTGTCCCATTTCTTCATATCTTGCTGAATCTTGTGCCACACCTTTTCATAATTGTTTTTAAACAAGTCAATATTTTTCATGGTTAATTCAATTCCAAGATATTTAGTCTTTGTAACTACTTCACATTGAATTTTCTCTTGAAGTTCTGTTTGTTTTTGTTTCGTCATATTTTTGCACATCACTTTGGTTTTACTTTTATTAACATAAAATCCCGCAACTGAACCAAATTCTTCAATTTTTTCCATCAGTTGTGGTATTTTCTCAATTGGGTCTTGGATCATAAACATTACATCATCTGCAAATGCCCTGTATTTATAGGCAAAACCTTTCACTGTAAGTCCTTCAATACTGTTATCTTTTCTTATCGCTGTCAATAATATTTCCAATATCCAAATAAACAACAACGGGGATAACGGGCAGCCTTGACGTGTTCCCTTTTGGACTTGGAAGAAGTTCGTCTTTTCTTTATTTATATTTAAAGCCGCTTTTTGTTCTGAATATATTGCCACAATCATGTTTAAAAAGACTGTCCAATATCCATTTTTTCAATAACTTGCAGCATGAACTCCCAATTTAAATTGTCAAAAGCTTTTTCCGCATCTAGGAAGAGGAATCCAACTTCTTTTTCAGGATGCTTGTCATAATATTCAATTGCGTCTATCATCACTCTTAAATTGTCTCTGATTTGTCTGTTTGGTAAAAATCCAGCTTGTTCTTCCGCTATTGTATCTTTCAGATATTTTTTCAGTCTCTCCGAAATTATTTTTGCAAATAATTTGTAATCGTTATTTAATAGCGATATTGGCCTATAATTCTTTACTTGAGTCAAATCCAAACCTTCTTTAGGTATCAATGAAATATTTGCTTCTTTCCATGAATCTGGGATCCGTTTGGTCTTTCTTATCTCATTCGACAGAAGTACTAAGATAGGGGTTAGCTCCTCTTTAAATTTCTTATAAAACTTTGCTGTGAAGCCATCTGGTCCTGGAGCTTTGCCCAACTTTGCATCTTCTATCGCCATTGTCACTTCTTCTTTCGTTACTAAACCATTTAATGATTCCTTAATTTGTTTTCCCAGCTCTGGAACTTCAATAGTCTCCAAATATTTCTTAATTCTCTGTTGATCAATTCCTTTCTTTTTGAATAATTTGGCGTAATATTTAAAGAAAGCTCTTTTTATACCATTCAAGCTCATAACATCCTTTCCATCTTCAATAATCTTAGATATAAAATTCCTTTCTTTTCTATTTTTCAATTGCCATGCTAAAAACTTTCCTGGTTTGTTTGCACCCTCAAATGCTTTTTGCTGTAATTTCTTCAAATTCCAATATAATTCTCTGTTTAATAAAACATTCAGCTGATCTTGCAGAAAGTGGATCTCTTTAATAATCTTCTTCTTCCCTGGTCTTTTCTTTAATTCCTTTTCTTTTTGTCGAATTTTTTCATGAAGGTCTTTCTGTTGTTGGATCTTTTGCTTTTTGTCCTTGGAGTTCAGAGAGATAAGCATACCTCTCATTACCGCTTTGTACGCATCCCATACAACTTGTATATCCGTACCTTTATTCAAATTCAGTTCAAAAAAACTTTTCGTTTCCTTTTTTAAGATTTCACTAATTTGTTTTTGATCCAATAAATCTTCGTTAATTCTCCAATATAACTGTTTAGGTTTTGCTTTAGATATCCAAAGTAGGGGATTATGATCAGAGTTAGTTTTCGGTAAAATTTGTATTTTATAAGTTTTTTGCGCCATCTCCTCTGACATCCAAATCATGTCAATTCGAGAAAAGGAGTTATGTCTATTCGAATAAAACGTGTAGTCCTTAGTCTTAGGATTCCACTTCCTCCAAACGTCTTCCAGTTTCTCTTGCTTCATCAATTGAAAGAAATTTTTTGGTAACTTTCCGACTGTCTCTCCACTTGCTTTGGATTTTCTATCCAATGTGTTGTTCACTGTACCATTAAAGTCTCCAGCAAGAACAATTTGGTCATAATTTAAACACTCCAACTCTTTGGTCAAATCATTAAAGAAAGTCTCTTTTGCACCATTGGGTGCATATATATTTACAAGCAATGTCTTTTTTCTGTTCATCCATATTTCCACGCCAACATACCTTCCTTCTTTATCCGAGAAAATTTGTTTAGGATCCAATTCTTTTGAAATATAAATCACTGTTCCCTTTTTCTTATTAATTGCTGAGGAATGAAATTCTTCTCCCAATTTTTTATTAGTCAAATATTTGTTGTCTTGTTTTCTAATATGTGTTTCTTGTAAACAAATTATGTTACATTTTTGTTTCTCCAGCCAATGATTCACTAATCTTCTTTTACTTGGTGAATTTAGTCCATTTACGTTCCAAGATAAAAATTTGTAATCCATAATGGTGTTGAATTAAATATCTTTAAAATCATCCAGATTGCTCTCTTTAAATCTGTATAAATCTCCTTCAGATTTAAGAGTAGATCTCACCGAGTTGTACATAAATGTAAGTCCATATGGTATCTCCCATCTGAACCTAATATTAATTTCTTTTAGTCTATCTGTCAATTTCTTGAATTTCTTTCTGTCTTGTAGAATCGATCTCGGAATTTCTCTCAGAATTATTATTTTCTTTCCATTAATTTCCAACGGTTGTGTAAATTGTTTCTTGAAAACGTCTTCCTTCATCTTTGTTGTCACGAATTGAACAATCACATCTCTGGGTAATTGCTTTCTTTTGGCATAAGCTGAATTTACTCTATAAATCAAGTCAAAGTCTGCATCCAAATCTCCCTCATCTTCCCCTACATAAGTTGTCAATGTCTTAATTACTAGAGCCCGTAGATCTTGATCTTCCTCCTCTTCTATCCCTCTCAATCTCAGATGATTCTGAGTAGCCCTATATTCCATCATGGTCTCCAGCCTTGTATTTTCTTTTTTTGTTGTAAAACTCTCTTAAAGAAGAGAGAATTTTATTCTTTTTATAAGAAAGGGGAAGGGTAGACAGATGGAGAAAGAAAAGGGTGGAGTGAAATTTTTTCTGTTAGTGAGGGTTAGTTTAGGTTAATAACCAATACCAAGTTTTGGCATCAATCATGGTTAGAAGATCTTCTTTTTAACTAATTCAAAGTCCAAAGTCACTCTGTTAATACAGTTAGTAAAGTCCATTGGGGTTAGTAATTAAACAGCTCCTTCCAGATGCAACACGAACAGTCCTCAAAGTATCTTCTTCTTAATTTTCTTCCAGTTATGGATTAAGTCCATTTTAACTTTGAAGTCTTCCGTTCCATCACCCTCCCCCAGGCTGCTGTCTTCTGCACTTATCCCAATTTTAGGTGCTGCGTCCTTCCTGCTGGTGTGTCTCTTCAGGCGTTTCCGTGTTTTAAAGATGGAATCCGTCTTCTTTCTTTTCTTTTTTTTCTTAATCATCTGGCCTTCAAGCTTCCAGGGCTCCACAAACTCTTCAGATGAAATTAGATCTCTCGTCTGTCGCCTGCTATGTTCGACATCCCCTTCTACTGGCAGAGTACTTCTTTTTATAAAGGCGGAGTAGGCTTTGAGAGCCTTATCCCCCTCTTCTTTTAACTTTATCGCTTCACTGCCAGTTCGGGGTGCCAAGACATTTGTCAAGGTAAATCCGAGATCTTCTTTCTCTTCCTCTTTAGCGCCCTGGAAACCTGGAATCAAATTCGATTTCTGTTCAATCTCCTTCATCCTACTAGTTGTTTCCAGTATCTGTTTCTGTCGGCTGATGAGAACACTTTCCATTTTAAACAAAGTTTGGTTGATCTTCTGCAATTGTTCCAGCAGGGGGCACAGCATCTCCTTTTTCTGTTGATTGACAGCAAGCTCTTGGGGGGCCGTCTGGACCGGAAGTCCCTCCTCTCTTCTCTTCCGGTAGCAGCAGGGCTTTTTCCATTATCGACATTTTGTTTTTTTGTTTACTTTTAAAAAGCTCGTGCCGCATCCCCCAGGAAGCTAAGATGATCACATTCTTCTATGCAGCCCCAACGGTACTTTCACTAACACTTTGTTTTCTTTCTGCCCCCCTTCGCGCTCCCTTTGTATAACTTGCTTCTCGAGGGGGTGGAGACTCCTCCCTCCTCCCAATGCTTATCCGCATATAGGGGGCTCCGATTTACGCTTCAAAATAGATCTTCAACTCACGATTCGATGCTACTTCTTCTTTTTATGTTGAACCATAGCGCTGTTTTCACTCCTGGAATTCGGTGGCGCCGCTAAGTCCCATTACGGGCACGCCGCAGCGGGGCCGATTGGGGCAGGGGGAAAGCCTCAATTTCCCGGCTGTCTGCCGGTAAAGAGGCTACTCCCCAAGCGCCCCCGGTTCGGAGCCTTAACCTAAGGCTCACTAGGGTCTTTCGCATAAGCGAAGACCCCCCTAACTGCGCGTGGGCTAACCGCCTCCGGGAGCGTCCCGAGAAGCGGCCGCCATTCGCGACGCCGAAACCGAAAGCCACCCAGCCTTGTATTTTCTGACAGGGTTTTTTTGACCTTTTGTTCCATATCTTCAGATTTTGTCACCAGACTTTTGACTTCCTTTTGAGTTCTTCTGTATCTTTTTTTATCCCTGACACTTCTGTAAGTACCAGTTCTTTCAGTTCTTCCATATTTTTTTCTGTACTTGGACTTGCACTTGTTCTATTTGCTCCAATTGAATTTGCAGCTGTTGTTGCAATTGTTGTTACAGCTGTGATTCTATTTGTTTTCCAAAATTCTGCACCACTTCGGTCATCCGTTTTTCCATCGCTTCCATTGCTGCTTGCCACTCTTTTTTTCCTTTGCAGTCATTCTTGGGCTAGGTGATGAAGCAGCTCTGGGTCTTGACCTCAAATCCGTCTTGGAGACAACTTCAATGCTAGTCAATCTTTATATTAGCAGTCTTCAAGCCAAATCACCACCTTTAAAACTTGTTTAAACGCTTTTTCGGCTTGAAAATAACTTTTTAAAATTTAGTCCTCCCCAAAATGTCGGGCGCAATTTCTCTATGATTTTCCGGCTAGAGTAGGCTCCTTCCAAACTTCCTGTTCATCTGTCCGTCTCTGTAATCCAACTTCCGGTAAGGGTGGTGTCACACAATAAAATGTCCGTCCGTTTCCAGCACAACAGCCTCTAAAACCTCCACTCTAGCCCACTTCCTGTATCATAGAGTCACAGTTAGTTTCGTTTCTGCTACGTAAAGTTTAGACTTGACTGACCACAGGAATGCAAAACAAAGTCACTTTTCAGCCTTTTTCTCTAAAGGAAAGCTTTCGTTTTACTTTTAATTCAAGCGGAATAGTTCCTTAAAGGTTTCAACGCTTATCCGTACGTTTCAATTCCACATTCCTCTTTAAACCGGTAAGCGCTTATTCGTTTGTTACCTTGCTTGTAATCTTGGGGTTTCACGGTGCTTCTTCTGTAAACAATGTTAATCTTGATGATAAAGAGATCGGTAGATGGCAAATTTATGCTGAATTCTCAGCCCAGCTGGCATCTGTAGAGTTGATTTGCAACTGCCCTCTTCACGGAAGGAGATCAAAGTGTAAACAAGCTTCCTCCGAAGCTTATCCACACCGATCTCAACTCCCCCTCAGGCTTCGCTGCTTGCTTGCCACTCCCCCGCCTGGAGAGTGCTGTGCTGGGCCCGATAAAGCCCAGACTGTCGTCAGATGCCGCAGTACACTCTGCACAACTCGCAAAGTGTGTCAATTCGCCATTTTACTCCGACCGGAAGCCTGAGAAAAATTGTTTTCTGACCCCAAAGTGGCGATCAGCATTTCCCTGGGTATGTAAGAAAGGGTCACAAGAACTAAGCACTGATGCAACCCTTCCTGTCCTCGCTCTCATGAGCTGCCTAAGTTCACAGAATCAGCATTGCTAACAGATGGCCATCTAGCCTCCATTTGAAAACCTCCAAAAAAGGAGAGTCCACCCCCGAGGAAACTTGTTCCACTGAGGAACCACTCTGTCAGGAAGTTCTTCCTAATGTTTAGCTGAAAACTCTTCTGGTTTATTTTCAAACTGTTGGTTCTGGTTCAACCTTCTGGGACCACAGAAAACAACACCATACTATCTTCTATATGACAGCCCTTTGAATACTTGAAGATGGTAATCATATCACTTCTCAGTCATCTCCTCTCCAGATAAAATGCCATTGACAACTATTCTCTGAGTGTGGTCTTCCAACCAAGAGCTGAATTCGGCTTCCCGATTCAAAATGGGCAGAGAATGAATCTTGTTGTGAGAGCCAGAAGCATTTCATGCCTTGACTATTCTAACTTTAATGAAGCATTCTCACTGTCACTCACACACATACAGCCGTATTTATATGATCTGAAAGATCCTTGTGGAGCCTGAGATTTTGCTAAGCTACAGGACTTCTCTGCTAATTATATACTCAAGTTTTCCTCCTGAGGAGATTGAGCTAAAATCAGTGGTTTTCTGCTTGAGTGAAAGTCATTGCTGTATGTACTAACAAGCCTGAAAGCATGTAATAGATAAGGAAATGAGCAAACCTGTGTTTCTCTGAAACTTCATTTAAATTATAAAACAGTGTGGGAACAAAAGTGCAATGGAGGCAGGGGCACCATCATGAGAATGTTTTCAGAAGATCAAGTAATGAAAGATTTGGTCTCCTGCTATTCCTGGGAGTGATGTCATTCCTCTCTAATAGTCACTGGGAACTCTATAGCAAAACTGCAAAGTTTCCAGCAGTTCCTAGAGAGGGTATGATGTCACTTCCAGGTTTCCCTGGAATCAACTGCCTAGCAACAGTGGAATCAACTGCCTAGGAAGGTGGTGAGCTCCCCCTCATTGGCAGGGTTTAAGCAGTGGCTGGACAAACGCATGTCAGGGATGCTCTTGGCTGATCTTGTATTGAGCAGGGGGGTGGATTAGATGGCCTGTATGGCCCCTTCCAACTCTATGATTCTATGATTTTTCTCAGGCAGGACTTGGCATGTTATCCCAAGCCACCTTCCAGGATTTATTATAGCCAATCCTCCATTCTGCTCCCTAGTCAGCCTTAAGTATAGCTTTACTGTACTCAGTCTTTAGAAACGTATCCTTCTGCAGCTCACTCTGCAGTTGCTGCCAAAAGAAGGGATGATTCAGATCCTGATCTCATTCAGTATTTGGAACATAGCATCTGATCCTGAACCTGGTGGGCACACATGCTGAGGGGCTAAATGCACCAACATAGCCACTTCATGGCAATCAATGGGGGCCGACAAAACAATTTCCAAAATCTGTTACAGACATCATATCTATAATTACCTTGATATTCAAAAGGATCCAACAAAAGGAGGTATATTTTATCTGTATTCCTAGAACATTGATTTGTAACCTCCCATTTATAAATTTAAAGATTAAAAGACAACAGCTCTAATACATCAAAAAGATTGTGTTACATTCTGGGCAGGAAGAGGTGAGCAGGCTGAGGGTACAGTCCAGATGTTCAGCAGCCAGCTGAGAGGATTCTTCATGTACCATTACGCTGCAATCACACACACCTTTAGATCCGACATAGGTGTGAATGCCTGACAGATCTAAAGGGAGCGATCAGACAGCAACATCTGGGAAGCATCTCATAGTCATTGACAACCCATGCTGCTCCACCACAGAAGTGGAGTTAAAAGACACCAGGGAAAGTCTGGTACTAAACGGGTTCCAACGGGACATGGACAGACTTTCCCCTGTCTGATCACTCAAGCACACACTCATGCCATTGGGATGGTTTGATCAGGCCATCTTGCCTCAGTGCCACCCCCCCCCTCACAGTATGCGCATCATTGCATACTCCATAGGGGGCCCTCAGTGCAGAGGTGCAATTCCTCATTTATGTGCATGGGAAACAAACGGCCAAAAAAACCCAACTCAAATGCAGTTGCGTCTGATCACACAGTGATGGGCTGCGCCTGCAGCTACAAAAGGAGGCGTGATCTTGCAACTGCATGCCAAAGTCCTCTGGAGGAAATAACTTTGCTTCCCCTCCACTTCAACTGGTGCGTGTGACCACAACCTTAGATTGATCTTTGTTGGAGTTGACTTCCCTTCATGGAGCTCATAAAGTTCAAACACAAAAACACACACAGTACCCCAGTAACCAGCTACATTTCCTACCAACCTCTTTCTGATCCAGCTCTCTCCCCAGCATCTTTTGGCAGCATCTTTTGCTAACTGCCTTCTTCCTTTAATACATCTCTTTTGGTGGGCCAAACCCCCACCTGTAACCCTTTCTTGGCCCATTGTTCAGTTTTCTACACTTCTTTGGAGATAAGGCCACTAAAAAAAACTGATACATTTTCAGGTTGTTCAGCCCACATGCAAATTGCAGCTACATTTACAAATGTTTCTGCAACTCAGTGTAAGAAAACTAAGATTTATCATCTTCTGGACTCTTACAGTCAGATCAAAAAAGCTTTGTAATCACAAAATGCTGGTAACCCTAAAGCAAACTGCCCAGGCTGGCATAGTCCATATTTTCTCCTTTGGATCTGAAGCCCATTGTTTAATGTCTGCCCATCATTTAGGATGAATAAGAAGAACATGAGATTTCACAGAAGACAAACTACAGTTCAGTCCTGGGGAAAATGAGTTTGGGCTTGACTATATCAGGTCAAAAGGCAGGGACTTGATGCTGTAGACTTTGACTGGAGCACTGTCGATCTTTGTGTGGAATCTGCATTTATGTTACCACAAAAGTAGCTTGACATGGACTCTTTTACAATCTCAAAAGTGAGTTCTTTATAAAGGCTTAATAAATCTTCAGTGCTCACCATCTGGACCCTACAAAATTGTCCCATTGTTTGGGATAGGAGAGAGAATCCTGATTTGCAATGACCCAGTAGATATTATCCAAATGATGAGGCAGGGTTTCAGCATGACACTCTTGGTCTCTCCTTGGAGTTGTTCCTGAAGGAGAGTCAAACTGGCTGGTATGTTGGTCCCAGGGGAACCTGGGTTCTAAGGAGACCAAGGAGAAGGGTCACCAAAGCAGAGAGCATGACATGGAAGTTCTCCCTAGGTGGCAGCTTTGAGGACTGAACTTTCATCATCTACCCTGAAGCAGAGACTGATGTGGGAGCCATCTTGGCACACAGCCGTGAATGCCCCAGACTGAGAGGAGTGAGCAGATGAAGTGATGCTGTTTTAGAGAACTCTCCAAATGAGTAAGTTTCTTTCCTGATTAAAGAAGAATCTCTCTGAACTGAGAGATTTATTTGAGAATCCAATCCCGAGCAGCTGGACTGTGGGAGGAAGGGGGATGGGATGTTAAAAGTTCCTTCCCCCTTTGAAGAAAGTGGCTTTCACTCTAACTGGAGAGGGAAAGACAGCATCTGCTTTCCTGGCAAGGAAGTGATCTGGTTGGAGTGAGAATCTTCTCCAATACTACGGTTTTCCTGAGGGGTCTAGTTTGATACACAAGCAAAAAACATAAAATGGCTCAAATACCCAAAGCCATTCTGTTTAAAGAGGATTACAATAATATGCTTCATTTTGTCTGACTTTGAGAATTATGGATTGCTGGTGGGGTGGAATCAAAGTGGATCTTTTTTTTTTTTTTGCTGTTTCACTTTCGATGTGACATAGTAGGAAACTTGCCCATATTTGGATTAGCTTGAGAATGTTAGACTGAAGAGAAACCAGGTATTTTAAAACTGAGGCATGGATAGAGGACTGGGAGGCAGAAGAAGTTTTGCTCATATCTAGAAGAATTCTGGAATGCCAGAGTGAAGAAACATCCTTATCTGTGGAAGTGATTTACTGACTGTGAGTCAGAGAAAGCTTGCTGTGAGATTAAAATTGCTTATTTGCTAAATGTTGTTCTGGGAATAAAAAAGGGGGGGGCGGCATTATATGATTGTAGAAAGAATAAGGTGAAAACTTGATTTGCTATTGTATTTTGCGACTGGAGAATATGGTGGTTTAGGTTTTGTATAGTTTCTAAAATACTGATAAATGAATTGAAATGGTAAAATAATTATTTGTTCAAGAAAAAAATTATACTAGAATAAATATATGAAAATGAGCAAATCTAGTAAACCAGATAGGAAAAATACACTTTCTTCAAGTCAAGTACTGATCTGAGACACAGAGAGTACTCCTTCTTTCTGTGTTATACCTCTGAGGATGCCAGTCACAGCTACTGGTGAAACATCTGGTCTTACAATGCCAAGACCATGGCCACACAACCTGGAAAATCTAATTACCACAAGACTCTTTAAAAGAGCTCCAGACAAGTTTGCAAGCAACTTTTTTAACTGGGTTGAGCCAATTACAGAACAGCTTAACCCAGATAACTCAGATTAAAGACATAAGTGATAAAATGGGGGATTTCCAAAACCAGCTTTAGGAAAACAAACAAGAAACTGCCAAATTAGTGAAGACTACCAAGACAACTGACAAAAAGGTAGAAAAGACCCAACAGAAATTGAAAGAACTAGTAGAAACACAACAGCTGTCAGATGACAGAATGATTAAGCTAGAAATGGACAGAGTGGCCTATATGCTGAGGTACCAGAACATCCTAAAGGATAAGGAAGAGGACTTGAACCTTTTACTAGCACGATCATTGGCACTAGAAATAGAGGTTGAAATTGATGATCTACAAAGAGAAATAGACCTGATTTGTAGACTAAATTCAAGTTATGCTAGAAAGAACAAAGTGCTAAGAGAGGTTCACATGATATTTACTAAAAGAGCAGTGTGAGATGAGGTGCTGAGGAGAATGAGAGACAAACACCTGACTATAAAAGGAAATGTGATTAAAATTTAGAAAGAAATACCATGGAGGATGAGACAGAAGAGGAAAGAATTTGATTCCCTCACATTAGTGTTGAAAGCCAATGACAATTGTCACAGATGGCTGATACCAAAAGGTCTCTTCTTCTCATATGAAGGCCAGAGACACAGAATAAACTCAACATTGAAAGTGCAAGACTTTTTGAAGAAATATGGAAAAAGACTCTCATTTAACAGGAGAAAGTCAAAAGAAGAGGAAACAGATAAAGAGAAAGAAGGACACTTAGAGACCCAGTCAAAGGACAGCTCGAGAGAATCAGAAATGGATCAAGAAGAAGGGGCCAAAGTAGCACCATGAATGGAAACAAGAAGCCAAACCAAATATAAACAAGCTGATAGTAAAGTAAAAACATGTGATGGATAGAGAACAAATTAGAATCCTTACAGTCAATGTGAATGGACTTAATTCACCACAGAAGAGGAAAGGGACATTTTTACAGCTGCAAAAATTAAATTTGGACATAATTTGTTTACAAGAAATTCATATTAGACAAACTGATCAAAATTTATTAGAGTGCAACAGATTGTATTCTTGCAAATGACGGACGTTTCTAAGAAATTTAGTTGGAAGCTGAGTATACAGCACTTGAAAAATGAGAAGTTTGTGACAGAGACAAAAAAGGAGCTAGAACATTTCTTCAAACAAAATATTCAACTGTACATCTCCATAAATACAGTTTGGGATGCAAGTAAGGCCTTTTTCAGAGGAATGGCAATCAAATTTGCAGCAAAGAAAAAAAAAAGATAGGCCAAAGAAATTCCAGGAATTGAAAGATCAACTAATAAAGCAGGAAGAAAAGCTGAAAAAATGCCCAACGGTTAATGCGTTGATATTGTCTGAAGAAATAGCTAAGAAAATCAAACTTGCAAAACAAAATTACTTTGAAAATGCTAATAAATCAGGAAGATGGCTGGCATACAGACTTAGGAGAAATGCTTAATACATGTGTTGAGAGATGAGAATGGCACAGAAAAGTATGGACATTAACCTTAAGAAATATAATAGTATTAAGTTAAGCGAAGAACAGAAAATAAAATTAAATGGACCTATAACAGTTCAAGAAACTGTAGATACAATTAAGAAACAAAATAAAGGGAAAACGCCTGGACCAGATGGACTCCCAATAAAATACTATAGCACTTTTGAAGACTGCCTATTAATACCATATTAAAAGGTGCTGGGGGGTTCTACGCATGCATCGATCCGGTTAAGATGCTTCCAAAACTACCTCCCGGAGAAACTAGCTTTTAGCCGCCAAAGAAGAGAGATAAACTGCCGAGTTTATTCATTTCAGGTGTTAGTTTCGCTTATTCTCTTGTCCGCTCATTCGGAGGTCAGCTCTGGTCACCATACTGGCTCCATGGCATCAGGACCTCTTGGGAATGGGCAAGCCTCGATCCTTAAGCTGTCACCTTGGAAGAGGCTCGTCCCAGCTCCCCCTTATATTGTCAGACTTGTTGAAAGACTGAAGTAAACAAAAAGCTAGAGAAGATTGGATACCATTTTATGTCTGGGTGGAAGGAAACTTTGAAGACCATGAACAATGAATATAAGTATTATAAACTTGGAGAAACTCTAACTTGAACTGTACAAAACTTGATTTTTTTCAGGAATCATTATAGAAAATTTTAGCTATTTGATTAAGTGTCACTAGCTTTAGTAAATATATAAATGAAGAAGATCTGGAAATAAAGAAGATGGAAAATTTGTAACAGCTATTATATAAACTTGATGGAATTTCCTTTTGTGTCTTATCTCATCCCTTGTGCCCTTCCTACCCTGTTATGTGTTAAAACCAAATAAAAATCTATGGGGGAAAAACCATTATCCAAATGACTTCTACCACAACTGAAGAAGTATTACGAGTTTCAAATGGGGTGTTGAGCTGGACGGGTGATGTAACATCACCTAGTGAGTTCATACCAAAAGTGAGGTTTGAACCAGGTACTTCCTCGTTTATAGCACAGACTGTTATAGGTTTAAGATTACTAATCTCCAGGTGAGGCCTGGAGTTACCCCAGAATGATCAGTTCCTCTGGAGGAAAAGGCATCTTTGAATGGCATCACATCTCTGTGGAGCACCCTCCCCTGGATTCTCTCCATGTAACACTCCAAAATCTCCAAGAATTTCCCAAGCTGGAATGTCAACCATATTACACTATACAAGATCTCAGAGTATACATATTCTGGTAAGTTTTACACTTGCCTCAGAGTGGTACAGTCTTGAGCAAGGGGTCAGTAAATATGACTTTGAAGCACTGACTGAGAAAATTCCAAAGGAAGTATCAATAGCTGAAACATTATGACTTCACAAACAGAATGTATTCACAGCTACCATCCTGTGAGAACTTCTCGACTCATAGAATAATCATCTGGTAAAGAATTTCTACTTCTAGTCGTTTGTAAGACTTCAACCCTTGAAGCAAAAAATCCTACTCCTTAAAATCCTTATGCAAAATCGATTCACTAATGGAACAATAAATTCAGTCCTTTCCAGTGAGAAAAGGCATTCATGGCAGATACTGTCATGGATGAAGTTGCTCCAGCACCATTAACTTCGAATGAGGCACACATGAGGTTTGGCTGTAGATTGGTCACCCAATCAGGAGAAGGCAGCAGGCTGTGTATTCAGCTGCACCCTCTCATTTGTAGGCATTTTGCTGCAGCTGAAGGACCGCACAAGATTAGCTGGTCACTATTGCCCCACCCCTAGTCAGAAGAAAGAGACAGATGCCAGAGGTTAGGTCAACTAATGGGCCACTTTATTTAACTTTTTAACTTAAAATGGCAAGGGCATATAACTAACAAGTGGCATGGTGAAGGCCAGGGGTCCAACAACCCCTCCCTTGCTGCATGACGAGTGAGCCATCCTGCCCCTAGGTGGAGCCAACAGCAATTGGCTCTCACCTAGCTGGCGGACCTAAGTGGATATGCCCTGGAGATCCAACCCCCTAAACCACACAGCTTAAGGGGTGGTTCAGTCCAGGAACCCCAACAAGCAGTCTGCATTCCTCACCCGGCCACACAGTCCAGGACTGATCCTGCAGAACCTGTGCCCAAAACAGGTTGCTGTACGATGCTCACCCAGCCACAAACAATTCCCAAGCAGAATCCTGACCTGCCTAACAATGGCTACACCCCAGCCAATTCCTCCATCTTCTGCACCACAGTACAGGGCAGGTGAAAACATGCCTTTTCCCAGGCCAATCAGGAAAGAGGTGACAAATTCATGTGCAGCCCCCAAAACTGGGCAACCAGCCAAAGGCTGCACTATATACAGGACAGGAGGGTGGGCTTAGCACGAAATGATGACTGAGGAGCGGAAGGATGAGCCAGCTGATCTAGCTCAACAGCTCCTCCCCCTCAGAAGGTCCCAGCAAGCCACACCTCTCTCTCTTTATTTCCGGGGAGACATAGGCAGCCCCCTGGCGATGCAGTCATCAGCCAGCTGCTGGGTAAGTAGCCGGATTGCAGTGCCAAGCAGGAATTCGGGGGGGGGTTAACAGACTGACAAAGCCCCCCCCTTTTTGCCTTCTCCATGCTGTTACCGTGGACAAAGTGTTATCAGTTAAATACGCTTGGTTGTAAACTGGTTAGGACACAACTATTTGGCACGAATAAGGGCAGGTTGCTCAGGATAAGAAGGGTTAATCTGCAAAGAAGCAGAGGCATCTGGTGTGATGGCAGTGGATGTGTCCAGAACAGGGCATCACATTTCTTGTGGCTGGAGGCACTGTGAAAGGGCACCCTTGGTGCTGAGTGCTGGAGTGGCATGTTTTGAACCTGGTCGGAGGCTTGTGGCACATCAAGGGAGAGGAACGAAGCTTGGCACCTCTCAGGACACGCGGCTGCACAGGTGGAGATAAGGCCAGTAGAAGCACTAGCCAAGCTTGGTGCCAGGGCTGGCTGCCCAAAAGGCATACCAAAAGGATGCCTAGTGCAGCCTGCCTCAACACTGCCAGCTTATTTGAATAAATAATAAATAAAAATTAGTTGCACCCACACTTCGTTTTCTTATGCCATCCTTGGGGGGGGGGGTGCCAGGGCAACGTCTTTTTGCCTCTTTTTATGGATTGGAATTTTACAAAACAAAACAAACAGGATCGAGGACTGGCTCTAGGGGCACGGGGCTGGGAGAGTGCACCCAGCTGCCTGCGCCCTTGCAAAGGGGGCGACGGATGGGACGGGGTGCCTGGTTTTCTTCATGTGCTGTCACCTCAGCCCGCCTGGCCTGCCCCGCTTCCTCTTCCCCTCCACAGCAGGCCTGTGACTCCAGCAGCAGACCTGTGACTCCCACCACCACATCCTGAGTCGGGCAAGGAAGCTGGCTGCTTGGTTACCCTCACATGCTGTCGCATCAGCCTGCCTGCCTCGCTTCCTCTTCCCCTCAGCAGCAGCCCTGCTTGACTCCTCCGGGCTCGGCTCGGTGTGACCGCTGCTTCCGGCATGTTTTTACTGCCCTCGGAATTGCTGCCTGAGCAGCCACCTCAGCCCCATCGATGGATGCCCAGAGGGCTGGATGCAGGTAAGTGCTGAGGTGTGTGTGTGGGGGGGATGAAGCCTTGTTTTCTGAGACTTTGGTGAGAGGGGCCAGCTAGGCCCAGCTTGGGCCTGTTCTCCTCTGCCCCATTCCTCCTTCCTCTGCGGGGCTGTTTCTGTTGGGGGTGAGTGTGAGGCAAGGCTGGGCCTGTGGGGAAGAGGAGGCCGAATATGGAAAGGGTGGCCAGCAGTGTGTGGGTATGTGGAGGGTGGTGGCGTGTGCGTGGCTGCCCGGCCTTAGTCAGCTTAGGTGGGAGTCCACGAGGGTTTGCTGTGCTGAAGTGGGTTTGGAGGGAGGCAACCCACGATGGGAAGGCCGTTTGGGAGTTATGTGAATGTGTGTGTTGCAAGGAGAGGGGAGTTGTGTAAACATCTCTGTGTGTTGTGCCTCGACTATCTCGAATGCCTAAGTTTCTTGCTTCCTGGGCATTTTTTTTTTAAGAACTGAAGGGGGTAATGAGCTGATGGACAGGGTAGTTGAGAGAAATAAGTATTTTGTTCACTGCATTTTTAGTCAGCTTTTCTCCTGCGGGGTAGCCCTGTGAGCCCTTTGCAACAGGTCCTAATATGGGGGGAGGAGGAGAGCTGAGAGAGTGAGGAATATTTTGAATAACAATAACTTATTTTTAAGGAAGCACAAATAATTTTTTTAAAAAAAAGGATTTTGAGCAAAGTATTTTTGTAAATGCTTTTTTCAAAACATTTTTCCTCTGGTATCCTTTGCTGCCTCCAGAACTGAGAAGAAACTACTAAAAATGTTTAAGAGTTTTGATTTTTTTTTGGAAGTGCATGTAATATTTGGATGTAAGTAATAAAGTTCCTTTCCTTCTTTGGCACATGTGCTAAACGGCTCTAAATATCACAGAGAAGGAGCGCTCCTTGAAAACCAGTCAGATCATAAATGTCTGTAGAACAAATTTAGAGTCCAGTTGGGCACCTTTAAGACCAACAAAGGTTATTCAAAGTATGAGCTTTTGTGTGCAAGGCACACTTTTTCAAGTGCATTGGAACGGAAGGCAGAGTTCAAAACGTCTGTGTGTGACATTCACGCCAGCTCCACTTAGAATGTAATTGCCTCACAGCATGTATTGAGTCCAGTGGCACCTTTAAGATACATTGAAATGGAAGGGAGTTAGTTTGTGCAGACATGTAGATAGAGGGTGAACAGTAAATTAGCATACAACATAATGAAGATGTTTTAACAGATGCAGGACCAAACAGGAACAAGCTAAATTTATGTAGTCACCATCATTTGTTTGAATTTAATTATGGCGCGGGGGGGGGGGGGCAAAGTGAAGCAAATAAATATGTCTCCAATTTTTAATTTTGAGTGCACGGAAACACAGGCTTCTCAAATGGAGAAGAATGGGCAGTAGAATGAAGCCAGTGGGCAGTAAAGTAAAGAAACACACAGCTCACCCCAAAACAGCAAGAAGCTCAGGGGTGGGTGGGTGGGTGGGGATAAAACGGCAGAGAAGACTTTATTTGTATTGACTGGAATGATTTTAAGAAGATTGTATAAAGACTTTTAAAATGCATTTTTTAATTTCGTGGTAGGTCTAATTGTAACCCCATTGATATTTACCAATATTTTCCATCACTGAAGAGTTGGCCAAGGCTGCCAACAGATCAAGGTTGCCAAGTGCAGCTTGCAAAGTTCCTGGCAGTGGGAGGAATTTGGAGGCAGGAGGGAGCGAGCCCAGGTGGACTCTGCTTAGCTTCCAAGATCTGATGAGATCGGGCTGGGCTGGGCTATCCAGGTCAGGGCCTAGGCTGAGCCTTTTTAGTAGGCTTTTTTTTTTAACTTGCTTCTCAGCTCCTGCTAAATCCATCAGCCAAGCCAGCGCTGGAGCAAAGCATGCCCAGCTAGGGCAGGCTACAGTCATTGCTAAGCTGCAGCCTCCTAATAAGGTGGTTATTTCTATCAGTCTATGTTTTCCCTCTTCCTTTAGTTCCATCCAGCTCCATAGTTTTGTCTGCACATCCAGATCTTGAAAGGGGCAACCCTGGTAGAGGATGGTAGCAAAACAAACAAAAACATGTGTCGTATTTTCTTGAATTTCTCTCTTTCCCACATTTTCCTCTTTCATTTCGCTCTCTTCCTTTCATGATTTGCATTCCTGTGCCCCCACTTCTAATTTCCCTCCCCCTGATTTTTCAGTGTTGGCCTCAACTCCTCATCCATCCTGGTTGGCAATTTAGAACGGGGTGGGGTGGGGTGAAATTCCCATGATCTTGTACTGTTTTACTGGCTTTTGCTGTAATAAATTAGATTGGATTGGAATTTCCATGATCATCCTGAAGTTGCTGGCCAATTTTGAGATTCCTAGTTTTATTTTTTGATGAGATGTGCCTGCCACAAATGGACAGACAGACATCTGGATATTTTTCAGTTATGGATGCATGGTAACAGCCAGCCAAGTGATTTGTTTTGTTATGATATTAGGTTTGAATCAGGGTCATATGTGGGGTGAGAAGGAGATGGACTCTTTGTCCAAAGGCCCTTGGTGGCTCTTGGTAGCTCTGACCGGAACTAAATTGGATCTAGTGACCCCTTTCCCCTATGCCTTCCTTCACAGTGGAGAAAGAATATTTCCAATAGAGTAAGATCTCTAGAATGAAAATGAAGGAAGTATTTCGATGAAGGAAGACATAGGATCCAGCTGTGTATGCATTAAGGAAATAACACAGTAGAAGTAATAATGGTTACCATAAAGGGTCATAGGTTTAAAGGGTTAGGCAAAGGGTGCATTCTTTTTTTACAGTTGTTGAGATTAATTCATAGTCTTTAATCATACCACCACTGCCATGCCATTGCATGCACATCCTATAACATTAAACTGTTTTACTTGTTGGCATTTTCCCCCTCCTTTATGATACTGTTAACCTTAGACTTAACCAGGCCTTGGTTCGAGTTGAAGCATGCTAGAGCACCGCTCCGCCAGTAAGGAGCCCAGGGGACGGGCACATAGGCCCTGCCCCCTGCTCCCAGCCCCACCTACTTCTCTCAGTCGGGCCACGAGGAGAAAGCAGCAGGCAGGTAAGTTCCCTGTGGAGCCCTCCCGTCACCTGCAGAGGCGTCCCCGCCACCTTCTACAGGCCCTGTGCTGGATAGCAGGACCTGTAGGAGGGCCATCAGAGTGCAGGGCCTGTAGAAAGGCGATCGGAGGCCCCCCTGCCCCGCTGCCTTCTACAGGCCCTGTGCTGGAGTGCAAGGCCTGTAGGAAGGCCATCAGAGCCCCCCCCACCGCCTTTCTCTGCCCCTGCGCCTCAGTGCACGGATAGAGAAAGGCCTCCGGAGCGTCCCCCACCAGCTGCCTTTCTCTGCCCTTGCGCCTCAGCATGCGGGCAGAGAAAGACCTCTGGAGAGCCCTCCCCACCTGCCTTTCTCTGCTCCTGTGCCTCGGGACATGGGCAGAGAAAGACCTCTGGAGCGCCCCATCTCTTTCCCTCTTTCCCCCCCTCTGCCTTCCTTCCTTTGTTTCTTTTCTTTCCTTCTTTCCCAAAGTACTTTGCCCTCCTTCCTTCCTCCCTCCACATCTCTCTCTCTCTTTCTTTCTTTCTTTCTTTCTTTCTTTCTTTCTTTCTTTCTTTCTTTCTTTCTTTCTTTCTTTCTTTCTTTCTTTCTTTCTTTCTTTCTTTCTTTCTTTCTTTCTTTCTTTCTTTCTTTCTTTCCATCTTTACCCTCTTTCCCGTCCTCTTTTCTTTTCTTCTTTACCAAAGTTCTTTGCCCTCTTTCCCTCCCTCCCTCTTTCTCTTCCTTCCTTCCTTCCTCCCCATCTCTCTCTCTCTCTTCCTTCCTTCCTTCCTTCCTTCCTTCCTTCCTTCCTTCCTTCCTTCCTTCCTTCCTCTCTCTCTCTCTCTCTCTCTCTCGCCAGCTCACCATAATTCTGGTGATGTCAGGGGGTGTGGCATATGCTAATGAGTTATGCTAAAGAGTTCCTGCATCTCTTTTTCTATGAAATGATCCCTGGACTTAACACTATGTATATTCAACACTATTATTTCCAGTGGGACAACAATGTCCTTCCCAGTGGCAGCTTTTTAAAGATCTTAGTGGGATTTTAAAGGCATTTTCCCATCAATTGGATGTTTCCTGGCAAATATCTGAGGTGATGCTAATTACAAATAACAGAATCAGAAGTAAAAAGCATATAATACTGACATTACTTTCTGTAAAAAAATAAGAAACGATGTTAATATGCATGAAGGCACAAGCATTACATATATCTAGCTTTTATCTTTGATTATCCTGGATTTTTGTTTCCAGCCTATCATTTCACTTTGTATTAAAATGCCAGTAAATTTTGCAGATAATGTGGTAATCAAACGGGCATGCATGGCTTTGATTGAAACTGTAAATTGTTTTCACACTGGGATTTGATGTCAAAAAATATTCTCTTTTTTTGTTTTTAGGCGAGATAAAATCTTTCTTAGCATTGCACATTTAACAGCCTACTTTGTTTTAAAGTAATAAAATATTGCATTTTTCTACAAAGCCTTCAGCACTAGTTAGGAATTATAAGTCCCATTTTTAGCCTCATTGGTTTTCCTACCTTGTATCCACTATTCAAATTTGCTAGCAACAGAAACAAGAACTTTTAAGTATTACTGCTGGAAATGGATTTAGTGTCTTTTTGTAGTGCAATCAGCACTGAGAGAAAAATGAGCCCAGGTTTAATCATGCATGAGTGAAAAGAACGGAACATTAAAGAAACTGTTGCCATGTGCCCAGGGAAGAGGAAAGGAGGCTTTATGATTACTCCTACCACCATCACCAACACCTACTTCGATTTTTCCTAAGCTCCTTTACTTCAGTTTTGCCACCCTATAGTTTTCTGAAAAGCAGTTGAGAAAATGAGGGAGATGTGGTCTTATTTTCTGGCAGTGAAAACCTCTCTGCTTTCCCAGAGGCTAACTTGCCCACATGAACAGCTAGGAAATCCATCTGTTAGTGTAGAGACTTTGCCTGTTTTTTAAGGTACAAAGCACTAGAGGAGATACGGTTGATAAACACCATTCAGGTTTTTTTTCCTTCTGTAATGCAAGAAAAGCTCAGTTATTAACTAGCAAATAGGGACTGCCACAGGAGGTGGCGGTGGCTGCAAGCATGGACAGCTTCAAGAGGGAATGAGATAAGCATATGGAGCAGAAGTCCATCAGTGGCTATTAGCCACAAAGTATAGATAGGAACTCTCAGGCTGGGGTAAGTGATGCTCTGTATTCTTGATGCTTGGGGGGGAATAGTGGGAGTGCTTCTAGTGTCCTGGCCCCACCACTGGACCTCCTGATGGCACCTGGCCTTTTTGGCCACTGTGGGACAGAGTGTTGGACTGGATGGGCCATTGGCCTGATCCAACATTGGCTTCTCTTATGTTCTTATGTAGGGACCTCTCTTCCCAATGGCTGTAACTTAGTGGCTGGAATGCTTTTAACCTGCTGAATTTGATACAGAACTCTGCCAATCACTTATTCACTTCACCATTCCATTGTGCCCATGTATTCTCATGATGCTGAAAAATCACAATCCAATCCATATATCTGAGCAAGGGTTGGTGGAGATTTTTAAAAAGCCTAATTAAAAAGCACATCTTTATTGGTGAAGTGCTCTTGACATCAGGCATAATAGTCTGAAAATGGCCCATCAGTCAAGATGAAGGATGGAGAAATCCAGAGGTAGATGTAGTCACTTGGTAAGTGAAGATGATATTCTAAATCTCATTTTGGAATTATAGGAAGTAAATGGGAGCTTAAAAATGTTTCAAGTGAGGCTTCATTTTTATATAAATTAGAAACATTGCATGAAAAACAAGTCTCACACCGAGTTGCCTTATACTGAATCAGGCCGTTGGTCCAAGGTCAATATTGTCTACTCAGACTGGCAGCAAATCTCCAGGGTCTCAGGAAGAGTTCTTTCACTTCACCTACTATCTGGTCCTTTTAAGAGGAGATGCTAAGGATTGAATCTGGGATCTCCTACATGCAAAGCAGAGGCCCCCCCCTCATATACTGAAATTCATTTCTTTCAACTTCAAGAATATCAGAATTATTTTATTTTCCTATAAATACTGTAGAACTTCCAGCCTGATCAGAACTTTCCAAATTTCCCTCCAAAATTCAGCAGTATATTTATTGATTAAAAATACCAAAGAACTGCTTCGAGATAGCACAGTGTCAGGAATCTTTACAGATGTTCAAGCCTGGTTAGCAAGAATCTTTACAGATGTTCAAGTCAGTAAATCCAAACAACGAAGGGAAAAGACTAGTGTCGCAGAAGTCCCAAATATACAATGTTGTTGTTGTGACCCCACCAACTTTACAGTTGTTTGATATAATTTTGGCAATCTTTGATGGTGTTTTCTACTAGTGGAATGTGTATATTTGGTTAGCAAGTCAGGGCTTCACAGCTACCACTAGACCCACTATTTATAACCACTTATTCTGGAAACATAGGCATTCAGGTCCCAGACCTTAATCAGCTATAGTCTGTTGTATGACATGTTATCTGCCAGATAAACTGCCTTTATTGTACTTTAAAGAAACTGCTACAGAGATAAGTGGTCTAACTGCCTACTTTCTTTTCTTATTTTGCATGCTGTGCTAACCCAGATTCTGTTCAGGAGGAGGAGGAGGGGGAGGAGGACAAATGAAGGTTCTGATTCCAACCAATTGGATGGCCTCCCTACCCTTTTTTTAAAAAAATCCTGTCACAATGTGTCCCATCACAGCCTACACTAACAAGGAGTTCCACGGCATACATTATGCTGTGAGATATGAGTACTGGCATGGTTGTGCATGCCGTGGAGAATAAACTGGGATAGTTTTTCCAAGAAAAATCTTTGTTAAAGTGACAAAAATTGAGAGTCCATTAGTAATATTCATGAATCAAGAAACATGGCAATTTCTGCTGCAAGATGAGGAACTAAGAGTATCTTATTAGAGCTTTTGTTGTCTCAAGTTCAAATTTTTTTTTTGCTGGTTGCTCACTGATTGCCCTTGAATGTTTTACATATTTCTACTCAGGAAGGACTAAGATATGAGAACAGCAGATTTGTAGTCAGATCTTTCTTCGTGCTGACCGAAATTCAAGCTTTATTGGGATCTATAAGAATTCCTTCTAAAAAAAGTATACTTAAGCCTTAGTGCTTTTTTTCCCCAAGCTGCATTTGACTCAGACCTTGCCCCTTTACTAGGTGCACCACAGTCATCAATTCTACACTAACCCCAGGAATGGACTACTGTAACACTCTCTATATGGGGCTGTCCTTGAAGACAATAGGGAAGCATCATTTAGTTCAGAATGTGGTAGCAAGATCAATAGTGGGGGATAACACTTTATGCATATTATCCCAAGACTGAAATTTGCTGCTGATTTGATTCAATTCAGCTAGCCTTTAAAGCCCTCTACAGCCTGGGAATCTCAAATCTGAAAGACCATCTCCATCCATATGAGCTTGTAAGGCAACTCCATTTGTCACCCCTCTCCTTGCTATTAGTCCCATCACCCTGGGCAATAAAGGGAAGAAGGGGAGGGGGAAATATAGATTCATCAAGTTTGTTAAATATTATGAATTGTTACGTACAATAAGTAAAATCAGATGTATTACCAAATGCAGGGGTCTTTTTGTAGAAGAAGAGCTGCAGGAGCTCATTAGCATATGGTATGCTAATAAGTTGCTAGGCTATTAGCATATGCCATGCCCCCTGACATCACCGGAAGTGATGTCCGAAGGGGAAGCAAAAGGGGGGGAGGCATCTTCAAAAGCCTCCCCTTCCCTTCCCCAGCTGGCCTGGGTGTGGGAGTGAAGAGAGAATGAGTTTAAAGTTTAAACCCCTTCTCACTAGAGTTGGGCCACTGAAGGAGGAAAGAGGGAAGGAAAGAGAGAGAGTAGAGAGAAGGAAAGAGGGAAAGAAGGAGAAGGAAAGAAGGAGAAGGGAAGAAGGAGGGAAAGAAAGAGAGAGAATGGAAGAAGGAGGGAAACAGGGAAATGAGGAAAAAAGAGAAGAGAAGAAGGCGGGAAAGAAAGAAAGAGAGGAAGAAGAAGGGAAGGAAAGGAGGGAGTGGAAGAAATTTGGTTGCAATTCGGCCCCATTATATCCTATGGGCCATTGAAGGGGAGGGGGTTTGAGGAAGGAGCTCCAAACTCACAGGGTAGCTGTTGGAGCCTCTCCCCAAGATACCCACCAAGTTTCAAGAACATTGGACCAGGGGGTCCAATTCTGTGGGCCCCCAAATAGGTTGACCCCATTCCCTCCATTGTTCTCTATGGTGGGAAAAAAAGTTACTTTTTCCCCACAGTGCTGTTAGTAGCTCGGGGGGGAGGGGTTGAGGGAGAGGCTCCAATGTAAATATTCTTTTTGAGGTGTGTGTGGTGTGAGTGGTCCAAGGAGGTTGCACCATCAATTTATACATGTATACATGTTGTTCCTTTTGGTCTTTTGGGGTTTCTGTGTGGCACTGTGGCATGCTTGCACTGCCACAGTGCCACTTGTTCTGGAGTGTGCCACTTGTTCTCATGGCAAACAAGCACCTCCCAAGATGGTTCACTTCCCCTGAGATTCTCTGGGAGAGTCTGACTGCTGGGTGGCTGCCTGCTTGCCTGCCTTAAGTGCTGCTGGCTGGGTTTCCCCATTGGAAACAATGGAGGTAATGGGGGTAACCTGTTTGGATGCCCATAGAATTAGGCCCATTGGTCCAATTGCTTTGAGACGTGGGGTGTATGTGGGGAGAGGCTCCCGAAGCTACCCTGAAAATTTGGAGCCTCTCCCTCAAACCCCTCCCCCTCCCCCCGAGCTACTAACAGCACCGTGGGGAAAAAGTAACTTTTTTCCCACCATAGAGAACAATGGAGGTGATGGGGGCAACCTGTTTGGGGACCCATAGAATTGGACCCCCTGGTCCAATGTTTTTGAAACTTGGTGGGTATCTTGGGGAGAGGCTCCAACAGCTACCCTGTGAGTTTGGAGCCTCTCCCTCAAACCCCCTCCCCTCCAGCCCCCAGAATATATCCTATGTTTTCACTGAAATTGACATTTGGCTGGCCAAAAGACCCCTGAATCGGCTTGTACAGCTGAAACTGACATGCGGGAGCCTTTCTGCCCTCTGAAGCTGCCAGAGCTGAGCTCCGGTGTGCTCCCCCCAAAAAAGACCCCTGACCAAATGTATTACATAATTCAAATATAGAAACTATTAATAAAGTATCAATATCACAGAATATTGAGTTAGATTCTCTCTTGAAAGGAATAAACAAAAACTCTCCTAAAATTAGCAATAATATATCAACAATAAAAGAGAATGCATCTTTAACAGTTGAACGGACTTCTATACTAAAAACCTAAATATTGTCTTAATTATTTATCTAAATCTGAATTTTATTCTTAAAAAAAGTTAAGGTTCCCTTGCTTGAAAGCCAGTCGAATCCGACTCTAGGGTTGCGGTGCTCATCTCCGTTTCAAAGCTGAAGAGCCAGCACTATCCAAAGACATTTCCGTGGTCATGTGGCCAGCATGACTAAACACCAAGGTGCACGGAACGCTGTTACCTTCCCACCGAAGTGGTACCTATTTATCTACTTGCAATTTCTTGCTTTCGAACTGCTAGGTTGGCAGGAGCTGGAACTAGAGATCATGCGACACTCTTGGATCTCAAACTGTTGAACTACTGACCTTCCACAGCCTGCAGTTTAGCGTCTTAACCACTTGAGCCACCGCAGCTCCTTGAATTTTATTCTTACTGATTATTTAAATACTAATGGAGTACAAAATAAAATATTGAAATTCTAATCAATATCTTCATCGTCTTTGATATTCAAATAATTCCAGAACTAAAAAAGAAAAAAGTTAATTATTCCCATAGTATGAGTAATAAGCTTGCCATTTCTGCTGAAATTCATTCAGTGGTCTTTTGTCTATAGAACTGATTAACTTTGCCAATGTTACATACTCAGCTAGTTTTTCTTCCCAGATCTCTATTGCAGGACAGTCTTCTGTCTTCCATTTCATTGCAAATATTATTCTGGCAGCTGTCAACATATATCCAAGTAGGTCTTGTGAGGCTCTGTTTATATTATTTGGAAGGATTCCCACTAACATATTTTCTGGTCAGAAATTTAGTTTTTAAAATATCTTGAATTTTTTCATGTATGTTTTTCCAAGGCCTGGGCATTTTCTGATGCCATTCTAATATTCTGGAGAAGCCTCCCCAAAGTGCTGAGACAGAGATACACCCTTCAGTTTCCAGTAACCGCAAGCGCTAATTAGGTCTCTAATTGGGAACAATTATGTATAGGAGTTGCATTTCTGGCACCCTTTGTTTTAAATCATAATTTGTGGATCTTATTGGATAAACCACTTTGAGTTCTGCAATATGGGTAACAAAACGGAAATAAAAGAGCTTAAATAAAAACAGACTACATACATTCGCTCAATCTCCATAGCTGGTTTTGGTTGCAGAATCGGTGTTTGTTTGTTTTTTTAAAAAAAAATCAAGAGTCCACATTTTTACGGAGCAGTTCTAGCCTCCACGTATATAAAGTACATCCACTTTATCTCCTTGAAACTCATTGCCCATTCCATCCCACACCGCCCAGGCTTTGCATTCATGTATATGGAAAGTAAGTAACTACATTCTGTTCAGTCAAGATACATCAAAAATATGGGAAGCACAGGAGCCATTTGTGTAAGCAAAAGAAAGGACTTTGGAAGTGGTACAGAACAGGCATACCTCGCTGCCAATTGTGTAGAGCCCCCTCTTGAATGAAACGGTGATCTGGGAGCTCGTTAGCCATCCATCATCTCTGTGGAGAGCACAGGCCATCTTTGCATCAGAAGGAGATTTTATTACAGTCTGGCAGCATTTAGATCTCAGGGAACAGTGATGGCAACAGACTGCAACTGGCAAAGGACACGAGTGACTCACTTAGAAACACATGACAGCCCTTGTCAAAAGGAAGACAGGAAACTTCCTCCGTTTCTGTACACTGAAAAGGAAAAGTTAGGCTGAGCTTCTCTTGGTGACAGATCTTGGGGTAGGGGTGGGGTGAGAGATAGCCACTGTACTGTGTTAGACAATCTGATATTCTCCAACTGTTTCAAGTACATGCTTGACAGTGCTTTCAAGAAGAAGAAAAAATACGAGCTTCTCAAACTCACCTTGCCCCCCAGCAAGACTTTAACCAAAGGAAGAAAAAGGAGAAAGAAGAAGGTGGGAAATATCTCCCTGACAAAATCAGGATGGAAAAGGTTGTACCCACTCATGCTGCTCTCCCCCCGCCTCTAGCCTCCCAATCCTATCACTTGTTTTAAATTGAAGAGGCACTGTGATTTGCTGCCTTGGAAATTATTTACTGCAGGGCTCTTTTTGTAGCAGGAACTCCTTTGCATATTAGGCAACGCAGCCCTAAACGGATGCAGAATCACAGAGTTGGAAGGGGCCATGCAGGCCATCTAGTCCAACCCCCTGCTCAATGCAGGACCAGCCTAGAGCATCCCTGACAAGTGTTTGTCCAGCCGCTGCTTCAAGACTGCCAGTGAGGGGGAGCTCACCACCTCCCAAGGCAGCCGATTTCACCGTTGTACAACTCTTACTGTAGAAAAGGTTTTCCTAATATCCGGCTGGTACCTTCCTGCCTTTAATTTAAACCCATTATTGCAAGTCCTAACCTCTGCTGCCAACAGGAATAGCTCCCTGCCCTCCTCCCAATGGCAGCCCTATAAATACTTCAAGAGAGCAATCATGTCCCCCCTCAGCTGGCTCTTTTCCAGACTGAACATTCCCAAGTCCCTCAGCCTTTCCTCATGGGGCTTCTTGGTCTCCAGGCCCCTGATCATCCTCATCGCTCTCCTCTGCACCCGCCCCATTCTATCCACATCCTTTGTGAAGTGAAGTTTTGGAACTGGCTTTAGTCAATGGAATGGCTGTAGAATGTGTATAATGTGCATACCCTGTCTAGCTCCTGATAATATCTGAACTCTGGCATTCTGTACTAAATGAAGTCTCCGGGTTGAAGCCTCACAAAGCCTGGAGATCTGGAATTACAACTGATCTCCAGACTAAAAATACTTCTGCCTCCAAAAGTCTCAGTGAGATGGCACGATCCACTGTATCGAAGGCTGCATGTACATCTAATGGGAGCAACGAAAAAGTGTGATTTTTGTCTACATTCAGGCAGAGATCATCAGCTAAGGCTACCAGTGGCATTTCCATCCCATAGGCTGGTCTGAAACCAGAATTGCCAGATAACCACCTCTGACTTGCAGGTGGAATGTACCCTGAGTCAGTGATTGATTTATGGTGGACACCCAGGGGCTGTTAATGTGATCCTTACATGATTTCAGCAGCCAGGATGGATCCAAAGCACAAGTTGTGGCTTTCATAGATCCCAAGTTCCTGTTGACATCCATCAAGGTAACGGGGTCAAAATATTATAGAACCAGGATCCAGGAACTATTCTTCTTCTTCTTCCTTACTTTGTACTATTGACAGCAGTACTTTGTCACAAAATCCAGGTGACTGTGGTGTTGGAAGCAGCAGCAGTGAAGAATGAAGGCTGACCGAGGCTAGCATCAGAACAAGGCACAGGCTCTTTTCCTATTTGAAGATTATTTCTGCTGCTGCTTGGCATCATAATGACAGACTACTTGCTGTGACTTGCACTTCCTCCACATACATACGTTGCTACCCTGAGTGGATCTGAGTGTCATGAGTCGGCGGGATGTCCACCACCTCCCAGGCCTGCATTCAAATGGCGGCCAGAGTTTTATTCTTCCAGGTGGTGTGGGATGGGGAAGCAATGTGCATTTGTCACCTCCACAATCTATGACACTTGAACACAAGTTCCAGTAGCATTACCAGAGCTGTTGGATCTTGTGTGGCAACAGGAGAGAGATGATGAAAGGTACAAGCTGTGACCATTGCTGGCAGGACCTCACAGTTGCCTACTCCACCACCACTCTCTTCCTCAAATTGTGGTGCCCCAAGCAGCCACTTGGGGGACTTGTGCAGTGAGCCACCCCTGTTCATTTTAAATCTTGAAGGCAATTAGGTCTATTGAAACACTGAAAAACAGCATAATAGGAGGACAAGTGAGCTGGGGAAAACCAGAGAATAGCCTCCCTTAGTGTAGTTAAACCCAATTAGAGAAAAAAAAAACCTGGTGTTCTCAAGGTTCAGTAACTGAGCCTGGAGTTCTTTAAGCATGAAATATTGTGCATTCTACCTAACAACATTAGAAAGTTGTCAATTGTAAATTAGCTCCTTTAATTAAAAAAATATAAATCAAATTACAAACATGTTTTAAATTTTTAATGTTATTACATTAACTAATATGTTTTGTATAAATGACATGTTGTTACCCACCCTGAACCCACTTCTGGGAAGGGCGGCTATAATTGTGAAGAAATGAATAAATACATAAATAATTGATTCCTTTAGTTCAGGTATTAAAAGGAATGAAAGTAAAACAAGAAGATGCATGAGTTTTCTGTGTTTAACATGAAGTATTAGGTGTCGGGACCCAAACCTGTCTGAGGCCCAATCTGCTTCTAGCATTTTCTCCGCTGTCTTACCAAACCAACACTGGAACAGAAATTCCCATCTACATTGCATGCCACTTTCACTTTGATTTAGTGTTGCATTTTATGGCTGTGCCCAGACTGCATGCCACTTTCACTTTGTTTGATCTCTGGTTTTATGATGGCTGTCTGCATAGATTTATGGCCATTTTATAGCCATTTGGGGGTGACTCTGCAGTCAGTACAGTGTTGGCCCGGGGTAGTTGAATGTAGTTTTGAACTGTATCTTTTTCTGTTCCAGTGTGGGTTTGGTAAAACAACTAAGCAAATGCTAAATGCAGATTGGCCCTGAAAGTCACACTCCCTAACTCCCAATCACTGGCAGAGCTTACTAAGGCCCAATCTGCATTTGGTATGTAAAGCTGTTCCATGCTGCTGTGATGCCGGCTTCCCATTTGGCTTTTCTCTGTCTGCATCAGGACACAAGCTGTTTAGGGACAGCACACATGAGAGGGGGGAGGAGTGGCCTCCTAGGGTCACCGGCAGTACCTGTGACACCCCCCAACCAAGAAAGTAAAAGGGGGTGACCTGGCAGAGGGGGAGCAAGAAAGACGGAATGAGCTGGGTAAAAAACACAAAACACCCAGCAGTTCTGGAGACTGCCCCAGGAAATAACAAATGGTTCAGGGGTGGGCGTGCTTCCAACCCCCCCTCTAAAATGATCACATAAAAATGTTCACTGGCTGCTGTTAAACACAGACGACTGGATTTTCAGCTAACTTTTTTCCTCTGTGACAATTTGTGTATCTCCTTAGAAAAGATGGGGTGGGGCGGAGAATTCAGCTCCAGTTGTCTGCTTTTTGCTCACAGTGACTCGATGGTGGGGAGGAGCAGTTGTACCACCTTAAAACCACATTCAGATAAGGCGGTGAGACGCCGTTAGTGACACTACCAAATGGCAGTAAAATGATGCAGACAGCTGATGCTGAGATGAAACAACAGGAGAGTGGATGCGGCATCAAATGGAGACAGAAATTTGTGAGACGATGTGAGATCATTTGCACAACGGTGGGAAATACCAATGCAGATTGGACCTAAGAGCATCTTTGGATGTCATAGCACCTGGAAGAAACAGGAAATGCAAGCAGGAAATGCATCTTTCTCTTTCTCTTATTCCGGAGGCTTGTGTATATTTCCTCTTAGAAAATACTGAGAACACCAAACCCATAGGTAAGAACACCCACAGGTAAGAAACTATGAACATTTAGCAAGTGAGTATTGACATTCTGGTCCCTGAGTTTGCACATGGATTATAAGAACTTTCTCACTGAAACAAGTCCTGCTTCCAAAATCACTCTCTAAATTCTGACCTCCACTCATTCCCCAAAAGGCTCACTGTAATGGCACTGTGCCCCATTTGTATATAATTGTCAAACAGACTGAAATCCAAGGAGGCCACTATCTCAATAGGTATCAATTTTTCATCCTTCCCTTGCTAGATGCGCTTTCTGCACATTGTAAATCTGCAGCCCTCGACTCTAAAGTAAGCATTGGAAATCGTGATAAAGACATAAAACAGCATAAGTATTCCATAGACATGTCCATGCGTTATGAGGAGTAATTTTAAAACATCAATAAAGTTTGAACTGCATGCTGAATTTTCAAATTCATCACGGTCAGATGAGCTCCGTTTTGGTCTTTCTCGTCACTTCACTCAATCCTTCAAATTATGACTGCAGAGGATTAAAAATAGAAGAAGCGTTCACCGAATGGCGCTTGTGCGCTCTCTCTCTCTCTCTTTCTCAGAGAATCTTTTCAAATCAAATAACATGCAGAGAGGCATACTGAAAAGCAATTATTATTTGTATGGAGCCTGAGTGCTTTCCATAAGGGTGGGAGAGGATGTTGAATCTGCAAACTGCAAGTGTGGATTAGGAGAGAGGAAGGCAGTGGGAAGCGGCTATGTACCACTGCATTTAAAATGTAATGTCATTCCATGGGATGATAAGTAATCATTTCATGTCACAGTAACCTTAGACAAAAAAATGCATTTCTCGTGTTGTGTGGGGAAGACTACTGTATGAAATACTTTACATAAGGAGGTAGGCTAGGTATGGTTTTGTTAAGCAAGGTTCACACTGCTTTGATGTTGGTTTATGTTAAACAAAACATTTTTTTTAAAATGGATCTATTTGTTTCTGAGGGTATTGTTCTTTCTTTCATCAGACTCACTGCCATTTTTTTAGACATGACGGTGGAAACTGTTGTAAAGGTCTAATTTACGTAACTTTGGTGTAAACAGTGTTACTCTCTTCACTTAGAACCTTCATTTCACCTTGATTGCATTAAAAACAAAATCTTCAGGATCAAATTGACTTGTCTATGACATGACTGCAGCTCCATACAGTATCAATATGTTCTACAGTACTGACAAAGGCCAGGATCAAGGGAGAAATAGTGACAAGTTACTTGAACCCAACAGGGCTTTGGAAATTGTCATGGAAAAGTAGGACTAAATAATGACTGGATGGGTGGGTGGGTGGATGGATGGGTGCAAGGGAGTGCCTGTATTAATCTTGGTAGATTATAAGGTAGCATTCTTGCCTCCTTAACTGATTCAGCATCTTTGATAATACCTGGGACTTTGAGACACTTAGTATCCCTTTGTGCTGACTTTAGGGGTTTCTCCAGACCCCTCCATTGTACTCAGATCTAAGTCTAGTAGACACCAATCAGATGCCAAAGCCACCCTCAAGACCACATGGGGGGGTTTGCAATTAAATACTCCTTGAATTTGCACTCAGACTTGTCTGAAAATTTCCACAGTGTTCAGTTTTGTAAATTTAATTGCTGAGAGTCTCCTTGGAAGCCATTTTGGAGGATGAAATGGAAGATAAAAATATAAAATATATAATATTGGACGGGGCACTTAGTTATCTGATATATAGTACTACTGGGTCTGCATTGT
Source organism: Gekko gecko (assembly GCA_029375565.1). Classification (NCBI taxonomy): domain Eukaryota; kingdom Metazoa; phylum Chordata; class Lepidosauria; order Squamata; family Gekkonidae; genus Gekko; species Gekko gecko. Next base: position 76,615,589 of record JAPDNY010000003.1, on the reverse strand, counting down.
GGAGAAAAGTGGGTATAAATGAAATAAATATAGCTAAGATGGGGGGCAAATAGAAGGTAGGTGGGTATGTGGGTGGGAAGGAGAGAAAGAAGCAAGGAAAGGTGAGGATATGGGGGCAGCCAGGTTGAAGGAAACAGGAAATAATGTGAGGAGGAAAGAGAGAAAAGAAAATGAGGTGCCCTCACAAGTTCCCAGGAGCAGTTCCCGGGAGCACTCAAGGAAGCGATGGTCCGCCCTCTTCTGAAAAAACCATCTTTGGATCCGGCTGAATTGGCCAATTATTGGCTGGTTTCCAGTTTGCCCTATTTGGGCAAATTAACTGAGAGGGCAGTGGCGACACAGTTGCAGGGCTTTATGGATGACGCTTCTGTATTAGATCCCTTCCAGTCTGGCTTCCACCTGGAACACAGGATGGAGATGGCATTGGTCGCTCTGACGGATGACCTCTGGAGGCATCTGGATTGGGGCGATGTGGTGGTACTGCTGTTGTTAGATCTGACAGTTGCGTTTGACACAGTTGACCATCAACTGCTGACCCACCGCCTCACCGACATGGGGATCCAGGGACTGGCCTTGCAAAGGCTTGCTTCCTTTCTCCAGGGTCAGGGACAAAGGGTGGTGCTAGGGGAACAGCAGTCCAGGAGACACCCGCTGGAATATGGTGTGCCTCAAGGGGCAGTGCTGTCCCCAATGTTATTTAACATCTATATGTGCCCCCTTGCCCAGATTGCCCAGAGGCATGGGCTGGCTTGTCATCAGTACGCTAATGATACCCAGCTCTATCTGATGTTGGACAGCCAATCGGACTCCAGACTGGAAGATTTGGACTGGGCTTTGCAAGCCGTGGCTGGTTGGCTCAGACAGAGCCGGCTGAAACTGAAGCCAGCAAAGACAGAGGTCCTGTGCCTGAGTTGGAATGGTTCAGGTGTGGGGTTCCCGCTCCTGACTTTAGGTGGGGCACCATTGGTGCCAGTACCGGAGGTTAGGAGTGCTCCTGGATGCCTCTGTAACAATGGAGGCCCAGGTAGCAGCCACTGCAAAGTCGGCCTTTTACCATCTTCAGTTGATTTGGCAGTTGGCTCCCTTCCTCAGCCATGATGACCTGGCTACAGTGATCCATGTGATGGTCACCTCAAAACTAGACTCCTGTAATGCTCTCTACATGGGGCTGCCCTTGTCACAAATCTGGAAGCTGCAGCTAGTGCAGAATGCCGTGGCCAGGCTTCTGATGGGCCTCCCTAAATGGGAGCATATCCAGCCTGCACTGAAGACACTGCACTAGCTGCCAATAACATACCACATTCGCTTCAAGGTGCTGGTATTGACCTTTAAAGCCCTATGTAGCCAGGGCCCGACATACCTGCCGGACCGCCTTTCCCCATACATACCCCAGAGAGCACTATGGTCAGAAACACAACATTGACTGACCATTCCTGGCCCTAAGGATGCCAGGCTCGCTGCCACTAGGGCCAGGGCCTTTTCAGTGGCGACTCCATACTGGTGGAATGAGCTCCCGGAAGAGATCAGGGCCCTGGAGGACCTTCTGCAGTTCCACAGGGCCTGCAAGATGAAGCTCTCCCACCAGGCTTTCAATTAGGAGCCGCCACACCACCACCACCATCTGTGGTTTTGGGTCGGCCCTGTTCTGGGGGGGATTGCGTTATAGTATCGCACCAAGCTGAAGATCACCAAGCCGGTGAAAAATTGTTAGTACGCCATCTGATTTATTTAAAGATTACCATCACTAGCACTTTAATTGTTGGATTGCTTTTAATGCTCAATGTTGATGTATGTATGCTGTTTTAAATTTTTGTACTTGCCTTTTATGGTACAGGGTACCAACTAGTGTAAGCCACTCTGAGCCCGCTTGCAGGGAGGGTGGGGTATAAATTGAAATAATAAATAAATAAATAAATAAAATAAGTCCTTCTGAGTCTCTTACTGCACAACTGGGGAGAGAGAAAGTGAGACAGATGAAGACAGGGAGGCAGATAGATTGAAGGGTGGCTGGTGGGTGGGAAGAAGAGAAGGATGCAGGAAAAGGGGAGAGGTTATGGGAGCTTTCAGAGATGGGGGGAAGGAAATAGTACGGCAGTGGAAAATGGGATATCCTCCACAAGTCCTTGCAGGTTCCCCACTTGTTACATTACATTTTAGGCTTGTCTATAACCAGTGGTATTTTGGCATGCCTCTATTAATCATGAATGGAGATAGCGCACACCTATGAGAGGAGAACTAAGGGCCTGAAAAGGACATTCACAGTGTTCTTTCCCAGCTTTCCATTAGACTGGACTACCCTTGTATTTTGTCCAAGGCTGCAGAGTGGATGGGTCCTTCGTCTGATCTGGTACCACTCAGTCATTGGTGGAGGGCAAGATAAGGTTCTTTGGACTCGTGACAGCTTCTGGACCCTTGAATTGGACTTGCATTGTCATCCTTCAGATGATATCTTTCTCAAACGAGAGCAAAACCCACTCATGCCGCCTGACAAGTCTGACAGTTTCATTGGAGAGGGAAGAACCCACAAATTACATTAATAGCTCTGGAGCAAATGCTAAATCTGTGAATGACATCTAAAATTGCAGTCAAAAGATAAGCTAAAACCAGACTGCTGCTCAGCCTTCATTTTTTTTTTTATAAACTGAAAATTATTTGTTATTTAGAAAATGTAGGTGCTGCCTCTCTAGAGATGTGCTTGAGAACCATCACCATTAAATTTTAATTTTAACATTCAGCTAGCATAGGAAATAATTGAAAAACAATAAATCGGTTTTATTTAATCCAAAAACTAGTTAAACGAGAGATAACGGCAGCGGACATGTTTAAGAGTCAGGTCATTGTCAAATTCAATAAATATGGGCAGTGAACAATCCAAAATCACCATGGGCAGATTAGGAAGGGGATTCTGAATTATTTTGTCACTCATGTTCTGAATTATTTTGTCACCCAGTTTGGTGTAGTGGTTAAGTGTGCGGACTCTAATCTGGGAGAACTGGGTTTGATTCCCCACTCCGCCACTTGCACCTGCTGGCTGACCTTGGGCAAGCCATAGTTCTGGCACAGCTGTTCTTGAAAAAGAGTAGTTTCTGTTATGTATTGGGATGTGAATCCTTGCTATACATTTCCATGTTAAGCTTGAGTTTGAATGTGGCTCTTCAGCTGTCACATTACCATTGGCTGGTTTCGGCGAAACCATTGTAAATACCCAATCACTGTGTGAGAATGTTGCAAAGAGGGAACGGACCTGATTGGCCTTTATCCCTGTGTTATGATTGGCCTTTATCTCTGTGTTGTGATAGGCCTTTAGCTAACTGTGGGTGTGGCTTTGACAGCCCGGGAGAGTTTAAAAAGGGAGCTGTGCTCCACTTGTTTGTTGTGTGTTCCTGACTTACAGTTTGCTGTTCAAATAAAGCTGAAATCACTTTTGAAGCTGAAATCGTTGTTGAGTCTCATACTTAACAGTTTCTGTCAGAGCTCTCTCGGCCCCACCTACCTCACAGGGTGTCTGTTGTGGGGAGGGGAAGGGAAAGGAGTTTGTAAGCCGCTCTGAGGCTCCTTTGGGTAGTAAAAGTTGAGGTATGAATCCAATCTCCTCTTCTTTTTCTACGAAAATTGCTTCCATCCCATTTACTTTTCACCTGGGGGGAGGAGGAGTCTGAGACTACCAGGAGAAAAAAAGTTGATGAAAAGCAGTTTGTGGGGCAATAAGCCTCTCATCCATCCGTGCTTCATTTTAAATTTTCACCACTCATAAATGTTATATAAATTTGGTATGATTCAAACTGGGCAATGATGCCCGATCATTTACTTTGATTCTGAAGTGGGAGGCTTTAAAAATCCATACTTTGTAGTAAAGATACATCTCAGACATGTTATTATTATCTGTGTTTTTCACCTGTTGGCGGCTTTAGTGGCCGTGATGAGGGTAGAAAAGGCAGATTATAAATTTTGTAGAGTAAATACAATAAATACGTATTTAGACTGCATGTTATGAGTTAGACAACAGAAGAAATTTTGACGTCAGTGTATTGGTATGCAAGGCTTCATGGAGCAACATGCTTAAGTCCCAGTGCCACCCTAAGCAGAGTCCCACCTTTCTAAGTTCATTGGGGTCAATGGGCTTAGACAAGTCTAACTCTGCTTAGGATGGCACTGTTGGGAAAGGAAAGTTTCCATCTTTTCTCTAGGAACACAGCTTAGAATGTGGCAGGTGGCTCATTTTTTTACTTCTCCAACAGTGAAGGAGTTTGGCACCCGCTTAACACTGAAGTAGGCATCCGTAGACTGGGTACTTCAGAGGGAGTAGCTTTTGATTTCTTCGTCAGCCTTGAACTGTTAGCAAGATTTGTGGTGGTGGTGGGGAAATAAGCACCAAGAAAACATGGGAGGAAAAATATGTCCCTAATATTCTGCAGAAGATGTGGATATGGGGTCCATTAATCCTTGAAAAGTGTCCCATTGATTTCAATTGTAAATAAACTGCATGTGAGGAAACTTGACATTATCATCATAAACACCAATAATACTGCTTAAATCACTCCTGTTGAACGTGTAATATAGAGTTATTACTCTGTAGGCAATTACAATTTTGGTGAGTGCATTTAGGAAGTGCATTTCAAGGTTTCTCCATCAAACAGAGATAACAGTAAACACAAGTCCACAGTATTTCAGAAACATCTCACCAGGCTGTTGTTTGGTGTTCGTATTGTATTGATGCAGCTTCACGAGGTTTATGTATTGACATGTGGTTACTTGCTTCGGGCTTTCAAGAAGAAAAGGTGGGGGGTGCAAATGTTTTAAAGCAGGGGAGGAGGGGATTATCCCCCTCTCCTGTGATTTTCTTTTTATAGCACTGTGCAAAAAGGTACAATACTATGCAGATACTTGTAACATGCAGTCTAAATATTTATGGTCCCATTCACACGCAGAAGTAGCCGTGTGATACGCACAAATGATGGGCAGATTTTCTGGGTGCGATCACATGAGAACATCTGGCAAGTGTCCCACACCCATCGCCAACCTGTTTCGCTCTGCCAAAGACATGGAGTAAAAATATACTGGGGAAAGGGCAGTAGCAAACAGGTTTGTGATGGGCCGCAGACAGACTTCCCTGTGTGATCAATCTGGCGCGTTCCCATTGTGTCACTGATCCCTCGGGGCACATCTGGAAACAAGCGGCAGAGGAAACAAGCGGCAGAGGAAAAAACCCGATGCACCCACCACTGTGTCTGATCATGCTGTGGTGGGTCAAATTGATACAGCACAAAAAGCCTCACTCCCCCCCACCACCCAGATTATCTCGCTCGTGGGACCACAGCCTATGTAAGACAAAAGAAGTTCTGAAGTCAATGTACTGGTATGTAAGGCTTCATAGAGCAAAATAAATGTGTTACAGTGCCATCCTAAGCAGAGTTCCACCTTTCTAAATCTATTGGAGTCAATGGGCTTAGAAGAGTCTAACTCTGCTCAGGATGGCAAGCAGGAAGACAGACTGTATATCTATTGGTAAACAAACCAGCCTTTAGATGGGGACTGGAAATCCCAGAATTACAAATGATCTCTAGACGAAAAGGATCAGTTCCAACAGAGGAAATGGCTGCTCTGGAGGGTGGACTCTATGACATTATATCCTGCTGGGGTCCCTCCCAACCCTGAGCCCTGCCCTCCCAGGCACCACCCCCAAATCTTCAGGACTTTCCCAATCCTGAGCTGGCAACTTTAGGCTACAGATCATCAGTAAAGCATCTTTGTTCCATGTAGGAAAATCTCAGGTTCAACCCCTACCCCGTCACCTTCCATTGAAAGGAACATGCACTAGGTGATAAGCAAACCTCTCCCTGAGGATTCTGGAGAGCTACTGTCAGTCAGAGCAGGCAATTCTGACTGTGATGGACAAATGGCCTGAATCAGAATAAGGCAACTTTATGTGTTCGTGTATGTTGACTGCTCCCAGTCCTATTAAATGTGGACCAACATACAGATATGCATCCACATGCAGCAGAATAAAATGGAGAACCTTGCAAAGCACTTTGGGTACAAATGAAGTAAATAAAAAGAACTATTTTCCATGAACATGCATTTCAGTGTAACCTGGGTGTCCATTCAGAGGCTCTACCATGAGGAAATGAATCCATGTAATAACAAAAATAAAGGACAAAATCTTTTATAATGAGGGCAAAAAATGCACACAGCTCTGGGGCTATATACATATGTGTGTGTGTGTGTGTACACATATACATACTACCCTTGATTGGGATAGTTTAACTGGGAGGAAGGAAGGAAGGAAGGAAGGAGGAGGAGGAGAGGAGGAAAGAAAGAAAGAAAGAAAGAAGGAGAGGAAGGAGGAAGAAAGGAAAGAGAAGGAGGAAGGAGGAAGGAGGAAGGAAAGAAAGAAAGAAAGAAAGAAAGAAAGAAAGAAAGAAAGAAAGAAAGAAAGAAAGAAAGAAAGAAAGAAAGAAAGTCATTTTGCTTATGCTTTGGCCTCTTGTAAATCACCCTCCTAAGAATATAGCAAAGATCTTTTGTCATGTCAGAGTGTTTAACAACAAGTGCTAAGCAAATACAGCAAAGAACATTTGCAAACAATTACCCATCAGGGCCTGCGGGCTTTCTTCATCCATATTCATGCCGTTGGGACTCCCCGCTCCCTTTTCTTTTGCTACCAGTCTAGACCCACAAACTGCTAATACACTGAAAATAACCTAGCAGAAAACATTATCATGCTGAGATAAAGCAGGGTGGGAAAGATGCACTAGAAAGTCTGTAAATTATAAATACAGTATTGAAGAATAGCTTCACTAAATGCCAGTGTTGTGTGATGGCTAGAGAGTTACACTAGGATCTGGGAGATTGGGTTCAAACCCCAGTCTGCCCTTAAATTCACTGGGCAGCGTTGAGCCAATCAGTCTCTTTCAGCCTAACATACCTCATAGGATTGTTGTTGTGTGGATTAATATGAGAAGATAACAATGTAGGCCTGAGCTCCTTGGAGGAAGAATAGGACAAAAAAGACAGGATAAAATCCAATCGGAATTATAGAAGAGTGATTGAGAACAACTCTGAAGTAAGTTTATATTCATGGAATATATGTAATCGATCATCTGTTGATAATATGAATGCATGGAAGGAAACTATAAAGGAAACTTTGGCAGATGTTCAAAATACGATGAGCCACAATCATTGCCTTATGTTGGCTCTAAACTGAAAGAGAGGTCTGTATGTTATGACTGTCACATAAAACATGTTTCTTGGTGCATCATGTGAAAGGATCTGGCTGGTCCCCAAATGATGCACAGCTTCCAGTTAATATAAGCAAATGAAACTATTATTGCAGACCTTTTACTAGCTACAATATAAAAAAATTAGGTATTTACACCATCAAATATTTTCATGGACACCTTATGTGTCATTTGTGCGACAGAATGGGCTGCTCGGCCTTGTGCTTAAGTAAATTTGAAGTCTAAAATGGATTTTGTGCAAGATTTAGAGCAGAATCCTAAAGCCATTTTGGAACCAACTGATTAGGATGGCAAATAGCTTCCTACACCGGTGTAACCCAGAGATACACCAATAGACTTGGAGATACACAGACCCGTTGACAATACACGCTGGGGTAAACCCACACCAGGTTTTTGAAGCAGCTCAGCTTCTTAACTACATCACTCCCCACCCCCAATATTGTTTGCTCTCCTAGTTCCCAACCCCAAGTTCTTTTCAGACCATCAAAAGCTGATTTGGAGGGGGGGGGGTAAAGCTCAAAGAAAGCCCAGGAAAACGACTGGCAAACAATATAGTAAGGGAGGTGAAAACCTGAATGGTTAAGAAACCGAGCTGCAACAAAAATCTGAAGCAGAAAAGCCCTTGAAGTGATTGCACTGGTGCAAGGGCCAGGGGGGTGCCAGGGGAGAAGCAGGACTTCCTTGGTACCCCAGATTCATGGCTTGCCCCCAGAGCCAGCATAACATTATGGTCGAATCTGCATTTGCATTTTTAAATCAATTTTGTGTTACTGTGACACTGTCAGACATAGAGAAAGACAGTGTCACAGCAGCACGAAACTGATTTAAAAATGGGAATGCAGATTTGACCTATGCCAACAAAAAGAGCTAGCGCAAGCATAAACAGTCTCACTTAGCCCCTCCTACATCCCATTCCTGGGTACAATTTAGGATACTGACAAATCCCGCAGCCAAGATTTCCATAACCGTTATATTATTGTAGCCAGGGCATTAATAATCCGGACATCTCTTATTTCAGGGCATTATTTATTTATTTAGTATAGATTAAACTTTTAAATTTCCCTCCCCTGTACACACAAGGCGGAGGGTGGTGAACAACAATAAAACATATTCATAAATAATAAAAACAATTCAAAACAGTAAGATAATACACACAGTTAAACATTACCATTAGATTGTGCCACTGCTTTATGGGGGAGGCAGAAAAATAGGGAGACAATGCCAGACGAGGTGGAACCCCTTGCTGTCATCCACCCAAACCCTGGCAGGACATCTCTGCCTTGCATGCCTTGTGGAACAGCATTAGGCTTCATAGGGCGTGGCTGTTATCTGGCCCTGTCTCTTGTTGAGGGCAGCTGGATGTCTTTCAGGCTGGGGATTACCAGTAGGTTCTTCTCTGCAGAGCATTCAGATTTATTAATACGGTCAAAGACCAGCATAAATCATATACACGTGTTTACATAAACGAATAAACAGGATAAACAGATAATTAAAATATAGACATATAATTTAAATTTGATAAAAGATATCTCAGATTTAAAGAAATATTATATTAAATTTAAGAAGCACTGCTTAAAATAACTTTATGGATTTTGCTAGCACCCGTAAAAAACCTTGCACAAGAAGCTGTGATTTGTGGATTTGCACCGGTAAGGAACTTCCTGGTAATCTCAGAAACAAGGCAGTCCTGTGGCTTTCTAAGGAAAGGAAGAATGAATTTTGCACAAATTTCTTGGTAGAAACCACACTGATACAAGACATGTTCTATAGATTCAACCATACCAGCTCCTCAGGGGCAAACCCTCTTATGCATGGAGGTCTTTCTATATCTCCCCTCAACCACTGCAGAGGGGAGTGCTCTCCAACAAGCTAGGGAGAAAGCCCTGTGATGAGATGGTATCTCCAATAGTGATAAATAAGCAACTAGTGCCACAATTTATCTAGTATTCTCTGGTGACAAAAAATTTGGAGCACTATTAATATCGTTCTGGCGCTCAGTGTCAAACACTCGTTTTACCAGAGCTTTCACTCGGTCCAGTCCCATTACTAGGAGTGTCTCAGCAGACAAGCCTAAAATTCTCAATTTGTGGTGGACTTCCATTAGCCAGGTCCCAAAGGATTAAGGATGTTAGTCCTTGGGGTAGGTAATTTAACTTAACTTAAGCCACACTATAATGGAGGCAAGACTTGCTCTAGCCTCTATTTTGATCAGTCCAGAGTCTAGGCGCAAGCTTGCATTTGAAACACAACTGGGCAATCTAAATATCGCTCTTAAAAAATTTGATTGAACTCTTTCTAGTGGGCTAAAGGCAGAAGATGATGGACCTATTATAGTTACATACAACAGCTGGGATACAGTTTTAGCCTGAAAGAGCTTAAGTGCCGCAGGAATATATTGCCCTCCTTTTAGAAGGAAAAATTTTTGAATGGTCTGAGCTGATTTTTGTCCAATACTGGCCACGAATTCATGATGCGCTTTCCTAGTCCCTGACGAGTGTAACATCACCCCTAAATACCTAGAGCTTTCAACCTGTTCCCCCCTGTGGCCATTGATGCTCCAATTCCTGTTTTTTCTCTACTGCCGCAGGATATAATTTAATTTTTTTGATAATTAATCTCAAGTTGATTCTCATCACAGTACTGGCTAAAGCTTCTCAAGGCTCTTCTAAGCCCCACAGGGGTTCTAGAAAGTAGAACTGTATCATCGGCAAATAATAATACAAGGATCTTTCAGTCAGCTAATGTAGGGGTGTGAATGTAGGGGTTGCTTAAGCTCCTTAACATGTCGTTAATATAAAAGATGAATAACAATGGGGCCAAAGTACATCCTTGTCTCACACCCTTTGATGTTGGTATATAATTAGTAAGTTGCCCATTTCTATTACATCTAACCTTGATCGATGAGCTAGAATGTAAAGCTTGAATTAAGTATAGTAGCCTCTGGTCTATAGCTGTAGCTCATAGTTTTTCCCAAAGTCTTACCCTAGAGATGGAATCGAACACAGTTTTTAAATCAATAAAAGCAGCGTGCAAGGAAACTGGGCTATTGGCTGCATATTTATCTACTAAGTGCTGCATGATTAGGCTATGTCCTAGGGTGGTTCTTCCCTCTCTGAACCCGGCTTGTTCTTCAGCTAAAACATTTTCCTGGACCATCCAATTTTAAAATTTATCTAAAAGATGGCTAGCATATGATTTGCCAATAATGCTGAGAAGGGTGATTGGCCTATAGTTGGCTGGGTCATCCCTTGGCCCTTTCTTAAAGAAAGTAATTATAATTGCCTGTCTCCAGTCCTCAGGGATACTCCCTAAAGAATCTACAAAGGTAAATAGTGCAGCCAATGGAGGAGCCCACCATTTAATGTTGTCTTTTAAAAGTTCTGGAGGAATGTTATCGATTCCAGGGGTTTTCCCCCTCTTGAGTTGATGTATAAGTGACTTTATTTCTGAGATGGAGACAGGGGGCCATTCTGGTAGGTCCTCCATTGACTGTAAATAAGATTCTTGTTGGACCTTGGTGTAGATCTTTGAAAAAGTGGGCTCTCTGCAGAGCATAGTGCTCTTCAGTAGGTATATCAGAGGAGGCAGTCCGGAAGATATGTGGGTCCTAGACCATTTAGGGCCTTAAAGGTTAATACCAGAACCTTGAACCTGATTTTGTACTCCACCTGGAGCCAGTGCAGCTGACATAGCACTGGTTTTATATGTGCTGTCCATGGAGTTCCAGTAAGGACCCGCACAACCACATTTATTTATTTGTTTGTTCAATTTATACCCTGCCCTCCCCATCAAGCCAGGCTCAGGGTAGCTTACATAAAGGTACATATGGTGTAGTGGTTAAGTGTGCAGACTCTAATCTGGGAGAACCAGATTTGATCCTCCACTCCTCCACTTGCACCTGCTGGATGACCTTGGGCAAGCCATAGTTCTGGCACAACTGTTCTTGAAAAACTGCAGTTTCTGTCAGAGCTCTCTCAGCCCCACCAACCTCACAGGGTGTCTGTTGTGGGGAGGGGAAGGGAAAGGAGTTTGTAAGCTGCTCTGAGACTCCCTTGGGTAGTGAAGGGCTGGGTATAAATCCAATCTCTTCTTCTTCTTCAGTTAAAATCAATTCATAAAAACACCATAACAATTAAATAGTAGATATCTTAAAGTGCTGGATCATTATTCAAGTGAAGTGTGAGCTGAGGTTTCAAGAATAAACACTATTACTTAGGTGACAGTCATGATGGCAATCTCACAACCAGCTCAGTAGATCAAATTATGTATGCAGAAGGCACAGGCTGTAGGGCACAGGGTCACTTCTCAGGTGTTTAATGCAGCTCCCAATCAAAGGCCTGGTGGAAGACCTCCATCTTGCAGGCCCTGTGGAACTGTAAGAGGTCCCACAGGGCCCTGATCTCCCTCGGGAGCTCATTCCGCCTGTACGGAACTGCCACTGAGAAGGATCTGGCCCTGGTTATTGCCAGCCTGGCATCTTTAGGGCCTGGGAGGGCCAGCCAGTTTTGGGCCCCTGAATGCAGTGTTCTCTGGGGAACATATGGGGAAAGGCGGTCCCTTAGGTATGCTGGACCCTGACATAAAGGGCTTTAAAGGTCAAAAACAGCAACTTGAAGCAAATCCAGTATGCTATTGGCAGCCAGTACAATGCTTTTAGCACGGGCTGGATGTGCTCCCATTTAGAGAGACCCATTAACAGCACTAGATGCAGCTTCCAGATTTGGGACAAGGGCAGCCCCATGTAGAGAGCATTACAGTAGTCCAATCTCGAGGTGACCATCACATGGATCACTGTTGCCAAGTCATTGCATTCAAGGAAGAGAACCAGCTGCCTGATCAGCCGAAGATGATAAAAGGCTGACTTGGCCGTGGCTGCTACTTGGACCCCCATTGTTAAAGAGGCATCCAAGAGCACTCCTGATGTTATTCAGAACCATTTTGTTCTTCTCTCCCTCCCCTCATCCATGAAGCAGCAACCCAATAGTACAACAAAGCCCAAATTCATTACAACTTTAACTCAATCAGAATCATAGCTAATCTAATCAAATCTAATCTAATCAAATCTAATCTAATCTAATCTAATCTAATCTACTCTAACATGGTTAACAAGTGCCTATCTAGCATAATTCCCTAAAATACCATATTCCAGTCAGTAGATGCTGCCATAAAGGCCTCTTTCTCCAACTAGAAACTAAGATAAAATAAAGTTCCTCTAATAGTTGGTCTGACCCCATGCTCCCCAAGCATAAGGGAAGGGGTAAGTGGAGCCATTGGAATGAACAGAGTAAAACAGAATTCATGCTTAGGTTTCTCTTGGGCTCAGGTCCTTCTCAGCCTGTAGCAGTGTCTTCAAAGATGTTCCAAATACCTAAGAGAGACTATTTCCAGGCCTCTCAGCATAGTGGACTTACAGGCTTTTTCAAAGTTCTTCCTTTCCAAATTCCTTCTCCTTTCAAGCTGACTATGTTCTTCAGGACCTGGATACCACTGGTTCTCAAAGGTCTCTGGGCCAGACGTCCACCAGGTCCCCATGGAGACCCCTCTGGGTCTCCTCTCAATACCACCAAGGGCCTCCACAGATCTCCCAAGGCACTCAGGCCACATGGGACCAAAACAACCCTGTGAAAATCACTCTGACCCTCTGGGTCATCCAGGAGCCTCCAAGCCTTTCAGGGTCCTCAGATCAACTGCCATTCAGACCTGCCTGAGTCATCTGGGAATCTTCAAGGACTTCTAAGTGCCTCCAGAGACTACTGACTCCCCTCAAAGTCACCTGAGGCCATGCAACTCCACAGTGGTAGCAGGAGTTGACAGTGGAGGGGGATCATCAAGCTGGCAGAATGGACTATGCCAGGGAGAAGAGAAAAGTGGGAGAGAAAGGCCTCTCTGACAGGCTTGGCAGGCCCACCTCCCTCATCCACAGTGCTGTGCTGGTGGCTCCAGCGACTCCAGCAGCAGTCCAGCTGTGATCCTCTGCCTCTAATCAGGTAGTTTGACATTGCCACATTTGGCAGGTGTTTTGTGCATTTTAAGCATTTGGAGGGTATTTTAAGCATATTTGGCCCAAAGTCCTAAGTTGTGGAGCCTGAATTAATCATACATTGTAAGCAATCACTCAAGCTACTGCAACTTATTAAAACAACCAAGTACTTAATGAAAAAAAACGATCCCATAGCCAGAGCTCCTGCAGCTGAGCTCCTACTGTGGTGCCATCTTTGACTTTCATGAACCTAGGAGGGGTGGTGGTGGTGGTGATGAGAACTCTAGAGAAAGGACATGGCACAGAAAGAGAGCACTCTGCACAACCAGTTGGCTGAGACTGGAGTAACTCTGCACAGGACTGTAATATAACATGGAGCTACACATTACTGGAGAAACCCAGAGTTTCCAACCCCATGTTTGCCATGATAATGTAACAGCTGAGTATACATTTGCAGGAGACATTTGGAAGGTGGGAGAGGCCATCTGTTTAACGATCTCCCTGTCCACTAATAAACACTTTCTCTGTCTACCTATTTTTCCCTGAAATACTCCCACCATTCCATTTCCAGCTAACTATACTGCCAGATGAAAAATAAATCAGCCTAGGGGAAAAATGCATTGATGGAAATTTGCAGGGCCAGATCTATAAGTATGAAGAAAGGTTTTGTGTTCCTCCTTCCCATCCAACAGTTCTGCGCAAACACCCCATCTCTGCTGCGTTTCTTTTCTTTCCCTTGGCAAAGTTTGGAAATAATGAGTCTGCTAAACTAACAGGTAGGTTCACCCCATTTCTGTGATTGATAACTGTTCTCTAATTGCAGGTTGCCATTACAATATTACAGAACCCTACTTAAATGACACAGGTTCTACCTGCGCACAATTCAATTCTTTCCTTTCCATAGTTCAGCAGTTGTAATTAGATTTATGCAAAATATGATTCCAGTCTTGTGAGAATATTGGGTAGGCCCCCAAGTGGGCCCCCCAGGGCAAGTGTAGGCGAGAAAGCACAGACTCCCCTTTAAAATCAAATATAAGTCTAAGATGCATTTAATAAATGGATAAAAGAGGCAAATTCAAGCCAACATAGTTCTGAAAATCATACGAGAAAATAATAAAAGCTACCTCAGCTGCCTGACACAATGTGCTCTGGATCAGGTGGCATAGAAACTCAAATCAAAAGTGCAGGTCTCTATACAGCATGGTCTATAACTTCAGGAACAGTGAAGCAGCCAGACGGGGCTTCATGCATGTAGAATCTCAGGAAGCCTAACCAACACCATTAGGTAAAGGTAAATGTTTCCCTTGCTTGAAAGCCAGTCAAATCTGACTCTAGGGATGCGGTGCTCATCTCTGTTTCCAAGCCGAAGTGCCAGCGCTGTCCGAAGACGTTTCTGTGGTCATGTGGCCGGCATGACTAGACGCCAAGGCACACGGAACGCTGTTACCTTCCCATCAAAGTGCAATTGCTTGCTTCCCATCTACTTGCAATTGCTTGCTTTCGAACTGCTAGGTTGGCAGGAGGTGGGACCAGAGACGGGATAACACCATTAACTCTCTATAATTATACTTTTAGGGTCAGTGAATCAGGTGAAAGGAACAACCAACCAGTATCCATAGCTTCAGGGCTCTTTTTGTAGCAGGAATGCCTTTGCATATTAGGCAACACACCCCTACTGCAGCCAATCCTCCAAGAGTTTACAGTAGCCCCTGTAAGAAGAGCTCTGTAAGCCCTTGGAGGATTGGCTACATTAGGGGTGTATCACCTAATATGCAAAAAGAGCCCTGCACAGCTTCAAGATCATTCCAGAATCTCACATCATTGTCTGCTCACCCCCTCCCATCTCAGGGAACTGTTCTCATGTAAAACTAATTTCAGCCATGATGTCATGTCCTTGACAGATAGGAACGTTGTGGGTGGTGCAGCCAATTAACACCACCCGCAGGAGCAACTGTTAGAAGTCGTTTTAACCCTTATGTGCATGATGGAATCCAACATTGCCTAACAAGTCTGGGCAGAAATCTTGTTTCCTAAGTATTTTCCATTTAAATATTTAGGAATATTAAGTGATTGTTCATTTTCTGACCTTTATTACACATAAGGATGTGCAAGAAAAAAATCCGTATTTTCAGATTTGGGGTTTGGGGACCTTTAAAAATTCAGTATTGCTCTGAAAACCTAAATTCCAAAAATCATATTGTATTGTAATTTGGATAAAATTTGGGAATCCTGAATTCTTTGACTCCATTATATCCTATGGGCTTCTATTACCTTGCTATCCCCCCACCCCTTTGGAAACAATGGAGGATCAGGGCACCCTCTTTAGGTGCCCATATAATTGGACCTCCTGGTCCAATCTTGTTGAAACCTGGGAGGTTCTTTTGGGGAGAGGCTCCAGCAACTACACTGCAAATTCGGTGCCTCTGCCTCAAAAAACAGCCCCCACCAGCCCACTGAATACACCCTAGGAGATTTGCCATTCACTATAATGGTCCCATAGGGCATAATGTAGCTGAAAAATAAGGGATTTGCGAATTAATTCAGAATTCTCTTATCAGTAAGTCGAATCAGATCAGAGAATCTGATTCACCTTAACTAATGCCTGAATCATGCAAAAAAAGCATGATTTGAGTATTAATTCAGCTCCGGAATGCTGAATGCACATCCCTATACACAGAGACAAAGCAAATCTTGCATTTCCATCCACTAGCACTATAGAAAATGGCAGCAGTTCTGTTTAATGTGGGTTGGTGTCATTTAGAAGCCCAACAGTTACATTTAGAATAACTTGGGGACTAATTTGATTAATTTATTTTCAGAGATGACAGACAGCTTACTTTGCCTTTCTAATTGCATGTCAAATTGTATAGGCCAATCTTTGTTCCCTCTCCATAGTGAGTTACTAACTCAAATGTCACATACATAATTATAACACTATAGATTTATAAGTGCATATTAAGTTAAAATAACAAAGAACATCTAGAGTTAGCATCAGATTCCACATGCAAGGAATCTAATTTCGCTTAATCTCTCACACACACACCAGACTTGTTTTCTTATATCCCCAAGGTTTAACTCTTAGCCCCTGTCCCATTTCTAAACATGACCCCTTACAGGCTCCTTCTTTGGTTAAACAATTAGCAAAGCCGGGTGTGAGTCATTAATAGTTTGCTTCATGCTCTCCTGAATCTCTGGAGAGGCACTAAGAGCTGGCATTTATTTTTCCAGCTTCGAAATGTGAATCCTTCCTGCAGATTCCTGAAGCTTAAGACTGAAAATCTAATTACCTGCAAACATATCCCCCAGCCTGGCAAAGCCTTTTTAAAGATCAAAGAGCCCCCTTTTGCCTTGAGGTTTGTCACTTGGAAATGCATATTAACTATTAATAGAATCACGTGGTCAAAAGCCATGCACAACGTTTTGAAGAACATGGACAGCCCTTTATAGTGAAGCCACCATCAGTGGTACTAATGATCAAATGAGTTTGGAAGAGGTTCTAACAAAAGGTGCTGCCAGAATTCAGTGGGAGACATGGAAAAGTAACACAGCTGTTTGCCTAGAGCACACTCTACACATCTAGTTTCCTGTTCTGTGCCATTCATCCACCAGTTCCCCCGGTCATTAGAAGCTGGCTTTTCATCCAGGCAAAGTTCAATAGCACATGGAGAGTTCCCTGAATGACAATTGTCCAAGTGGACAGAGTGCCTCATTCAGTGACAGATCACTCTATACTGGAAGAAGTATAGGAACAGCTCCCTGCCCTCCTCTAAGTGACAACCCTTCAGATACTTAAAGAGAGCAATCCTGTCCCCCCTCAACCTCCTCTTCTCCAGAATGAACATTCACAAGTCCCTCAGCCTTTCCTCGCAGGGCTTGGTCTCCAGGCCCCTGATCATCCTCCTCGCTCTCCTCTGCATCTGCTCCATTCTGTCCACATCCTTTTGAAGTGAGTCCCCCAGAACTGCACACAATACTCCAGGCACAGCCGGACCAATGCAGCATACAGTGGGGCTATGACATCTTGTGATTTGGATGTTATGCCTCTGTTGATACATCCCAAGATCCCATTCACCATTTTTTGTCACTGCATCACACTGTCTGCTCATATTTAACTTAAAGTCCACCCCCCACCAAGATCGTGCTCACACACTGCTACCCAGAAGTGTATCCCCCATCCAATATGCCTGTTCCTCATTTTTGTTACCCAGAGGTTGGTCTGGCAGGACCTGTTTGGGATAAACCTGTGCTGATGTCCTTGGATCACCAAGTTGTCCTTTAGATGCTCACACATCAATCTCTTTAAAATCTGTTCCAGGATCTTCCCTGGGACAGAGGTCAGACTGACTGGCCTGTAGTTTCCTGGGTCATCCCTCCCCCCCCCTTTTTGAAAATTGGGATGACATCTGCCCTCCTCCAGTCTTGTGGCACATCTCCCATCCTCCAGGAGGTCTGGGAGATGATGCACAAAGGCTTTGCAAGCTCTCTAAAGGTTCTTTGAGCACTCTTGGGGGCATACCATCTGGACCGGGGGATTTGTATGCATTCAATGCTTCTCAACTACCTCTCTGTCTATGTCAACCAGCAGCCCAGACACCATGCCTTGCCTACTACCATCTCTAGATGACCCTATTCTCTTCTTCAGGGGGGGGGGAACTGAGGCAAAGTAGGCATTGAGGCTTTCTGCTTTTTCTCTGCCTTCTGCCAGAGTGTCTCCATTTTCACCCAACAGTGGGCCTATCACCACTTTAATCTTGTGTTTGCTCCTCACATATCTGAAGAAGGTTTTCTTGTTGTAGCAAGCCTCCCTGGCCAACTTTAGCTCACTGTAAGCTTTGACCTCCACATATGCAATAGAAGATCAGAATAGAACCCTACTTGTGTGTAAATAGGCAAATGTGGACACTTGCAGTGACCAGGATTGCTTCAGAAAGCACACTTCCATATTGTACCGTTGCATGTGCATAGGGCTCTGTTCTGACCTTCTGCTGCTTTTCTCCACGGGTGACAAGGTTGCACTCTACAAAACAGTTTACAAAATTACTTGGATAAATTATAATGGACTGTGGTATATACTGATCTCATTAGGTCTCAGCAGCTAAGCAGGGTCAAGGAATACCATGGTCCTGATGCAGAGACAAACCACCTCCAAATGCAGGGGTCATTTTGTAGAAAAACGGGTGCAGGAGCTCATTAGCATAATTCATTAGCATAACTTATTTGCATATGCTACACCCCCAGACATCACTGGAAGTGTGTCAGAAGGCAACACCCACCACTCAGGCTCCACCCCTAGGGACTGTCTTTCCACTCTGGGGGCTGTCACTCCAGTCCCAGAGTAGCCCATCTGGGCCCAGGAGGAATGCTACAGGTGCTGCTTTGTGCTTCTACTGGGAGCAGGGGGCGGGGCTTGCCACCACCTGTGCTTCTAACTGCCGGAGCTCCGCTCCTGCACACTCCTGCTCCAAATGACCCCTGTCCAAATGTATCTTACCTTGAAAACCCTCTGGGGTCACTCTAAGTTAGCTGTGACCTTAGAGCACTTTCCACCATCATAGTGTGCTGTAAATAGGATCCTTCTATGTATTTGTTTCATTGTTTAATGTGGCTTTGCTTCAGTTCTGTCTTTTTAGATTTCTGGTTGGTTCCAGACTTCTACAATTCTGATCCTATTGCATTGTTTATTGAATGCCTCATTTTGTTGACTGTATTGACTCACTTTGTGTAATTGACCTTAAGTCCCTGAGAGAAAGGTGGACTATAAATAATGCATATAATAAATGAATGCATTCAATGTACATGTGTAGGAATATCTGAAAAGGGCTCCAGAGGGCTCCAGAGGCACATGATATGCTGTCATGTTGTATGTTTCCTGCTCCTGTTCCATATTACCATTTGTTGATGGTAAAGGTGAAGAAATGCTCAATAAGATGATGTCATATGATATGCTTTCCTAACTTCTGGTTGAGTGGAAGAGTCAGGTCACCCCTGTCCACCCATCCATGGCAATCCTCTAATGCTGGCTTCCAAAAAGAGAAGCTGAGGGGAAGCAAGACAAATAGTTACACAGAAGCCATTTTAAGATCATGAGTGTTCCACAGTTCTGAATGAGGATTAAAGGACTGCATTCATTAACGTGGGAGGGTAATTCATGTAACTAACACTCTTTTTCAAGAAGCAGACTGTGGCCCTAAGAACTCCATGCTTATTGGAGCTTCACTAGCCAGTCTAAATGGAGAGGGCTCTACTTCATATTCAAGGCTGGACCAATTACAGTGTTTGATGCTGAGGTCAGGAAGGCGTATTTCCAACAGTCAGACACTATGTCTCTCTCCTCTCCTGCAGTAGCTTGTTTTCATAATGGAAACCCTTCTCATGTATTTTGGCTTGTGTTGCGTATGATTTGGATTCTGCATATTAATGTGGAGAAGGGAAGCTTCTGATCTCTGGAGGACTGTATGAGTAGGAGGTAGACTGAGAATCATGAGCTCTGTTCCAGCTCTGTGAATCAGTAAGTTTCCCGTGAAAGGTGGCTACAATGACAGCCTAGGTCTGCTCATATAGGGCTGTTTGCTAGACAGCATATTGCATGATGGTCTTCTTGTAGGTCTTCCCCAAAGAAGTTGCATTGTATCAACTGTGACTGCTTAGAGCTATTAGGGTTCCAACTCCCCCCGCCCCCAAAAAACAGCCTTTCAGCATTGTTATACGAGAGCTGAGTGCATTGGGCTACAATTCAAAAGCAGTGTACTTTTAAACAGCTGTTGTGAGGCTTCATAACGCTATAGGATTTCTCATATATGAAATGATGATAGTGTCCTGGGATCTATAAATAGACAGAAGCATTTCCAAAAGACCCTGCCATATTTTGCAACAGGCCCAATCAACTGGCAGAGTCACAAGGTGCTGCTTATACCAAAACTACCCCATAAGGAAACATGATTCTGTATCCAAAATCCTGAACACACCATATTTAATCCTGCGGGAGGATTCAGAGCAAGGACATTGGTGCCTGGCCTTTAGAGTACAAAATTATTGTGCTTATACACATTGAATATCAAGAAAGAAAAGATGCATAATCTCAGAGGCATTTCCAGTTCAGGCATTTATTTTGGTAAAATGAAAACACAAATTTTCTGATTCATTGGCCAACAGAGAAACTGGGAACAAATATAGCCCCCCCCCAGCAGACTAGATGCCATAAGGGACCCATTGATTTTTTATTTCCCTGTGGACATCCCACTGAAATGTATATACTTCAAGAAATTGTTCAAACCAGACTATGCATTATCTAAGGCTGACAAAAATTGTGCCACTGACTACTGATTCTTTTGTTCACAAGCAGTCAACAACGACATGAAAAGGAAGGCATCTTCTCCATTTCTTATTTAAGTCACCCATTCATTTATCAGAGAAAGAACTTGCTCCTCTTCCATTAGTTTGTTTCTGGTAAGGATGAATGGATTCAGTGGACAAGACTAGGCTTCCGTAGCTGTCAATGCTTCTTTGAACCAGTTGCATTTGAAATGGGGAAATCCTCATCTATCTCATTATGAAAGCAGATGGCTGGTTATGAAAATACTGGCACTTCAGCTGAACAAATGCAGAATAGGGTTGCAAACTGACACCATTACTTTACCATATCCCTTTAGGGTGAAAGAAACAGGATGCTAACAGGCACAACGTTAAGGGACCATTTTCATGATAAGACAGCCATGGTAATATGTCTCCTTTTTTTTACTGTTGCCATATTTATTTATTTATTTTTCGCATTTATATCCCGCCCATCCCGTAAACGGACTGAGGGCAGGTTATGATGTTTCAATAAATACAATAACATTTAAAACACATTATAAACATAATAAAATCAATAATCACAGCTTGTCGTAGGGAGAATCCGGCCCATTGATGTAGGTAGGTATGGCCAGTTATCAGTGAGTGGGAGACAGCAACCTTTGGGGGGGCATTTGTGGATGCCCACTGCCTCAGCCACAGGCCTGGCAGAACAGCTCCATCTTGCAGGCCCTGCAGAATTGAATGAGATCCTGCAGGGCCCTGATCTCAATTGGGAGCATGTTCCACCAGGTGGGGGCCAGGGCAGAAAAAGCTCTGATCCTGGTTGAGGCTAAGCAGACGTCCTTTGGGCCAGGGATCACCAGGAGATATTGACTATCAGAGTGTAATGCTCTCCAATAATAAAATTAGAAGCCACAGGCCATGTAAGAGAAAATTCTGTGACAATGCCAGCACAGGAAAAAGCCACCGTATGCACTCTTCCTATATAGCTTAGGGCTTCTTCTGAAATCATCTGATAAGTGCAGGAAGATGCCATACCACAACAGCTCTGATACTTTGAAAGTGAAGTGAGAGGAGACTTCTTCCAGTCCTTAGATCAAGCACTGACATTTTCCTGCCCCCCCTCAATCCTTGGATGGAATCTCAAGGGTGGGGTAAGCTGATCAAGGCTCAGTGCAGGAGCGTTGACCAATTGGGGGTTGGCTGGCCAGTCAGGTCTAGTGGCAGCTGCCATCCTCCAGTTATTCCAGCCCAGTGCAAGCTTGTAGGTGGATGAGTGCTTGAATTACTGGGCTTTGAAGAGGTTCGTTGAGGCTTGCTTGCGGCAGACCTGTGAGGTTGTGGAGGAAGGATCTGGCAAGGCTCTCCAGGGCAAATTGGCATCTGCAGAGATTGGGCACATTATTGGTTCACACACACAACCATTTCCTTCCATGGTACCCTTCGGCAGTGCCAATTTTTGAATGCCACCTTTATCCTCCCTTCCATTGGGTTCGGGTCACTTGCAGCAGGATGGCTTAGGAGAGGCTGGGCTTTCCAGTGACCAGGGCTATTTTTGGGGCAGGAACAACCAGGAACGGAGTTCCGCTGGCTCCCGAGTTGGCCACGCCCAGCACGAACTCATTAGCATAACAGGCCACACCCAACAGCAGAAACTCAGTAGGACTGGCTACATTAGGGGTGTGTGACCTAACATGCAAAGGAGTTCCTGCTAGAAAAAAAGGCCCGGACTTTGACAACAAACAAGGTAAACAGAATCAGAAGCATAAAGTGGGTGTGGCTGGATGACCACACTTCTCATAATATGGCCTAATATGCTAATGAGTCTGCTGTTGGGTGTGACCTGTTATGCTAATGAGTTCCTGCTGGGCTTTTTCTACAAAAAAATGCCCTGCCGGTGGCCACTGGGTGCCACAAGACTGGTGTTGACTTTGCCCTCTGGGAGCCACGGCTGCAGCCTGGGTGAGGAACGGATGGTTCAGGAAGCCATCCCACTTGCCCATGCAAGCCCGGAGGCCTGCAGCCAGGCAGAAGGCTCTCGTGTGGCCCTCTCATCCCACTCGTGTGGAAGGCTGCATTCAGGTGGCCCAGCCCTGGGCACTAGTTCAGGGTGACAGCAGGCCGCAGAGAGGCTGGAGCGTGTGGCAGTGCCCACCCCCACCTATCCTGGACTTGGATAGCTGTGGGATCACTGCAGCCAGCTGACCCTCTATCCCCCCAAGGCGCGCACTGGCAATAGGGCCCAGTTGTCAGTTGCGAGCACTGGCCAGGCCAAGGGGATCCAGGCTATTTCACAGCCAGGTCACCTTTGCAGCTGCCTGGAAGGGTGGAGGCTGTGGGGTTCACTGTCTGGCATAGGGACAGTCCTTGGTTCCTTCTCTGACATCTCCAGGGGTTGCGGGGATAGCCCTCTTGCTCGAGAGCCAGGAGAACCGCAGATGGGGTTAGTGGGTAGTGGTGACTTTGAGAGTCCAAGGTCCTGATTCAGTGTAAGGCGGCATTGTGTATTCCTCTCCACCAACTTCACAAAGTGTGGGTATGGGGACTAGGAGCATTCCAGAATTCCAGGTAGGGTAGACTTAGTTATAACACCAGCTTATCTGTATTCTCTTCTCCCTTTCTCACCAGCTGCAGTATGCCTGCAAATGGGAAATGCATGCCCTTTATGCCAGGTTGGCACAACAGCAGGGATCCAAAGATGAAGGGGATAACCAGTCAACGGGCAGCAGAGCAGGAGCAGTGCTGGACAACCAGACAAGGATGGGTGAGTCCCCCAGATTGGGGGGGGAGGGGTTTCCCCACTGTCAGGGCACCATCAGTTCCTGCTCCCCCTATGCCCCCTGCCCCGGTGGGTGGGGGCATGGGGGTTGTGGGAGGGTGGTGTCAGGGGCAGCCTGCCCCCATCCACTGGCCCACAGCTGGTGGTGGCGGGAATAGACCCAGTAGGACAGGTGTGGTGGGGCTCAGGACCATCACCTGTACCAGGCACACCTTGAGGGGCTGTGCCTCTACCGGGCATGCTTTCTGTAGCCGCACCAATATTGGGCACACCATTTGGGGCTGCTGGGCAAGTGACTTGGTGGGGTGGCTCACCACACAACCCGGCAGTGGATTTCCCCTACATCTATATGGAGATGTCTCTCCCCCTGGTGGATCGCCTGCTACCGGCCACAAAGATGAGGATTTGGAAGGGGGAGTATGTGGAGATATTCATGCTCCTTTTTAGGGATGTTGAGGTGAAGGCAAGCATGAGGGATGACCCCAGGGAGCTGTAGAAAATTAAGTGCATGCAGATCAATAAAAACTTTGACAACAGGCTTTCGGCTTTTACCCTTTACATGGGGGTGGAGATGCAGGTCCATCCTGGCTGGCATCCTGTGTCGGTGAAGTATCAGGACCTCATACAAAGGCCATATAAGGAATATTCTGGGCCGCTCGGCTACGATATGATGAGATGTTCCAACTGCCACTGGCATTGGATCCATGTCTGCCTCAGGAACTGGGAACACCAACAACACTGATCGCAATGCACAGCCCCCACAACAGCTGTTTCAGGCAGGTACATGGAAAGTGGACACCTGGTAGTGTGGTCACACATTGAAGCCAGGTGAGGAATTGGCAATGAGCAGTGGGCTCAACCCCACCTTGTCTGCCGGGACTTCAATGCTTCGAGGTACTCCAGGAAACTGTGCACGTTGCGGGGGGGGGGGCATGTACCCAGCATCCTCCTGTAAGAGGGGTGATGGGGGAAAGCCCACTGGGGGGAGGCCAGGGGCACCAAAAAAGGCAAATGGGGGCATTTCTGGGAAGGGCACACAGTCCAATCAAGCTTGAGGTCTTATGGGAGTGGTGTGGGGGGTTCTCCTAAAGGAGGGACATGGCATACCTGGAAGAGGGGTTCCATATCCCTTTCAAGGGGCAAAGAAAACACAGCATGGCAAGAAATTAAGACAGTGGTGGGGCTGAAACACATTGTGCAACAAAAAAAATGGATAAGGACGTACAGGATGGTAGGGTGGCAAGCCCATTCAAGGAATTGCCTATGCATACCCTGCACATGTCTCTGCTGGGGGTGGTGCCCAAGAAGTCTTCAGAGGAATATTGGCTGATTCATCACTTATCCTACCCACATGGGATCTTGAGTGACCTGGCCACAGTGCTCTATGCATCCTTCAACAGAGCAGTGATGAAGGTAGCCCACTGGGGGGAGGGGGCACATTGATGGGGAAGTGTGACATCAAGTCAGCTTTTGGCTTACTGATGAGACATCCCAGGGACTTCAGGCTGTTGTGTTTTTCCTTTGGTGGCCAATTCTATTACTATATGGCCCTGCCCAGGGAGTGTTCGATTTCCTGCTCAGCATTCAAGAAGTTTACTCTTTTTTAGAAGGAGAAGAGATTGGATTCATACCCCACACATCACTACCTGAAGGAGTCTCAGAGTGGCTTACAATCCCTTTCCCTTCCCCTCCCCACAACAGACAGCCTGTGAGCAGTGTTCCCTCTAAGCTGTGGAGTCTTGTGAGCAAAACTTCTACTTTGTGAGCTACTGGCATTAAAGTTGTGAGTGAGCGATTTGGCTACTGCATAACTTAGTTTGCTCTGGAGCCATCCTTCCTGAGCTAAGACAAAAATGTGTGAACTGGAGACTAAAAAATTGTGAGCTAGCTCACACTAACTCAGCTTAGAGGGAACACTGCCTGTGAGGTAGGTGGGCCTGAGAGAGCTCTTTTGAGAAGAACTGCCCTTAGGAGGACAGCTCTGAAAGAACTTATGACTGAGCAATGTCACACCAGCAGCTGCATGCGAAGGAGTCGGGAATCAAACCCAGTTCTCCCAGATTAGAGTCTACATTCCTAACCGTTACACCAAACTGGCTCTCAAAGAATGGGCCTTTAAGCAGAGAGCAGGTTCCAAAAGGGTCACTCAATACCTGGATGACTTCTTGTTCGTGGGCGACTAATGAGTGTTGGAGTTCCATGGATATTTTTCAGAACCTGGTTGCAGAGTTGGGGGTCCCGTGGCACATGAGAAGATGGAAGGACCTGCCACCAAATTGTCATACCTGGGCATTCTAATTGATTCTGAGAGGGAGCTTGGCACCTTGCCTGAAAATAAGGTGGCGGGGCTAGTGTCACTGCTTGAATGGGCTTGCTCTTGAAGGAGTCTGAGGGAGTGGCAGGATGTTTGTCCATTGGATCTGTGACTGCCTGAAAGGGGTCTATAACCCTTAGCACTGGGTTTGGGTTGAGGGGGGATCAAGGATGACCTGTACATGTGGCGGAACTTTCTGAGGTTGTACAACAGGGTGTCCTTTGGTGCAGTACCATAATGCTGGAGGCTTCCCTCCAGATTTCCTTGGACACCTCGGGCAGCCCGGAGTTCGGAATCTTTTTCCAGGAATGCTGGTGTGCGCAGCACTGGCGGCAAGACTAGGCAGAGTCTGGCCTTATGAAGCACTGAACCTTTTTTGTATTCTTCCCAATGGCAGTGGCAGGGACAAGGGAGTTAAGTTCTGGTGTGATAACCAGACAGTAGTGCAGGTGGTATAGCAATAAAATTGAATTAAAGAAATTAAAAGGAAAAAAATGGCCTAAATTCATCTCAGGCCTCAAACCTTCCATCACCACCCTGAATTTCCCCCCCACCCACAAGTTTCATTGTAAAGGGCATAACATTTCTGTTTAGCAAAAACTGTTATTGAATGTGGTCGGAAGCGAGGCTGCGGTTGAGCTTCAAAGATGCCCAGGTGCAAAAGATGCTTAGATCTTAGAGCTAGCTTGTAATGCAAAATAAGAGATGGTGCTTCTGGATTGAAACGTCTTCTTTAACAGGAAGAGAGAGAGATTGTGTAAAGGAAAGTTTCCATTGTCTTGCTTCTGGTGCGCACATTGTAAGGTATATCAGAGAACTAAATCCATCTGTAAGGGGTCAGCCTTTTTCTTTGCTCTTGAAGCAAGCTGACCTAGCGCTAATAAAACTTTCTTCTCTGACTGACCTGGTGTGGTTTCACTGACTGGATGAAAGCTCTCCTCTCCCCGCTTCAGTGGTCAACAAGGTAACCTTGAGGTCCCCCATGGTTATTTGACTGGTAAGGGCATTTGTCCTACGTTGCTTGAAGTATAATATTTTGTTCATTGCAGAGCTTGTGCCCACTGTTCACAACAACACCTCTGACACCTTGTCTTGCTTCCAGGGGGACTGGTTGTGGGACTTGGCTCCAGAGGCAAACCAAGACACAGAGTCAATGCCAGAAGCCTTGTGCAGACTTGACAGTGCAAAGTTGAGCAGGCAGTCAAGGCATCACTGGTGTCAGGTATGAGGGTGGCATACAAGGGGCACCTGGAGGTCTTTCACAGGTTCCAGAGTGGCTTGGGGCCAACAGTGGCCAGTGCCAGTTGACCATTTGCTCCAGTTTGCGGTGGCCCTGGGGAGAAGACGCCTTGTGGTCAGGATCATTAAAGGGTACTTGGTGGCAATCAGTAGTCTCCTTGTTGACAAAGGTCCTGAGGGATTTTGAGACACTCAGGTGATGGTTCCCTGACACAGTGTACATCTGTTCAAATATGTTGCCTCGGCAAGTCTGGAAGGGAGTGTACCACCCATCCTGGGTAGACAAGGCCTGACACTGGCTAAACAACGTAGGTGGGCCCATGATCCTGGGGGGTGGAAGCATTATTGCTTCCCTCGTTGAGACCCACTGGGGTTCACCTGTTTCATGCCGAGATGGACATTTTCTATGCAGGGTGGTTTGCATGACCTGGTGATACTTTTTTTTAGCACTCTGGGATGCAAGCCATCTGGCCCTGGAGATTTAAAAGTATTTAGCAGCTAGATAACCTCCTGCCAACCTAGCAGTTCGAAAGCAAGAAATTGCAAGTAGATAAATAGGTACCACTTCGGTGGAAGGTAACAGCGTTCCTGCCTGGTGTTTAGTCATGCCACTGACCACGAACGTCTTCGGACAGCGCTGCTCTTCGGCTTTGAAACGGGATGAGCACCGCAACCCTAGAGTCGGATTCGACTGGCTTTCGAGCAAGGGAACCTTACCTTTACCTTTAGATGCTAACCATTTCCTTGCTTACTCTGCCTAGCAGTTCCTCCTTCCTTCTATCTCTGCTTTTCAGTTGTATACAGCTCGCCTTACGGTTAAAGACCGAGACAAAATGAGAGTTGAGTAATTCTGCTTTGTCTTCATCCCTTGTTAAAGCTTGCCCGTCTTCCCCTAGCAATGAGCTTACCCCATCCCTGTTCTTCTTTTTGCTCCGAACATAGAAACCTTTCATGTTATTTTTAGCATCCCTTACAAGCCTCAGCTCCATCTGTGCTTTAGCCCCTTGGAGGTTGGTGGGAGGGGAATTAAGCTAAGACTAACCACCTCGGTGGTGGGAAAAAGCACGGGTTGAGGGGCAAGCACCTCGAGATATCAGCAGTGGAGGTGGTCCTCAAATGGGGTACCTAGAAGCTTGACAGTCCAGGTGACTCAACTGGGGGCCTCTTCAGGTTTGAGGGAGCATATAACAGGCCTTAAGGCTTTGGAGTCGTGGGCAGGAATGTGATCCCCATCCCCTCTCTGCACTGGTGTGCGGGCCATGACAAATAGGGTCCAGAGGGATTCCAGACGTGGCTCTGAGCCATGGTGGGTTTGCCCTGTTAGGAGGCTTGCATTGCTCTAACATGTAATGAATGGTACAGATCAGCTTATGTGTAAATAAATTCCCAGTTCAACCCATAACTTGTGTGGTGTTTCATTCAAGAGATGGGCAGGCAATTTCCTGCCATAAAGAACACAGATAAACTCCTTCAGCATTTCTCCCTAGAGTTCCTCTAGGCTAAAGCATTCGTTTCAAAGGAGTTGTAACTCAAGAGCTCCCTCTGTAGGCACCTAACAAATAGCTGCATAATGCTATGTAATCGCCTTTAGGGTTGTTCAGTTAATTTGAAACTTTTCAAATGCATCCTAGGAAGTTCCTAAATCACGATTAAGAGCAGGAGAGAAGGCATACTAAGAATCATTTCAGTACAAGTGGAGCCAAAAGAAGATTAAATAAGATTTCATTTAACTGGACTGCAAATCCTACTGCATATATTTGTATTGCAGTGGGAGGTGATATTGACTGTGAGAAAAACATATATCATACAGAAAGGTCAAATTCTTTAGATTCAACCATGTTTATAATTGTATATGCTAGAAAACATTCAGAATGAAGGTTATAGGTGTGAACTTTTGCAACACTGGAGAATTTGCTTCAGACCGTATCCTGCCCTGTCAATTTCTGTCTGTTTAACCTTCCAACACTATTGGGGCCTTTCAGCTGATCCTTTTCGCCTTCTGTTCCCACTGAATATCTCACCCTGGTTCAAGATCCCACAAATGGATCAAAAATAAAATAATGCAAAGGAAAATGTATATGTAGAAAACTGCCTTCCACCCTAAACTATGAGACCATTACTATAACTGGGTCTACCCTTTCTCCATGTTCAGGAACCTGGCCACAAATTGGTAGCTGGCAAAAAGGAAAAGTACAGGGGATGAGGCATTGATTTCCAAGCACTTCATTGCTTAGAGATACAAATAGCTCTGGCCAGAGTGAGACAAAATGCTTCCCAGCTAACACCTCACCTCAGCTATATTGTTGCAACTAAGGGACAGAGATTGGGAAAGACAAAAAGGCTAGATTGTATTTCTTCCTTTGGAGTCAGGAAGATTGGGGACGGCTCCAGAGGGGGAAGACTCCCAACAGGGAGAATATAAACTCCCCGGACACAAGGGAGAGGCTCTCTTGCTCTTACCTTTCTCTGAGTTATGA
Source organism: Gekko gecko (assembly GCA_029375565.1). Lineage (NCBI taxonomy): Eukaryota > Metazoa > Chordata > Lepidosauria > Squamata > Gekkonidae > Gekko > Gekko gecko. The sequence goes on along the minus strand of JAPDNY010000003.1, from coordinate 76,586,269 downwards.
AGGACTACATCTTTATACTGAAATGCCATCACGGCCACATGTCATGCAACAATTAGGAGAAGCCCTGAACTCTGAGAACTAAGATAATGGAGGATTTTGAACACCACAACTTTAAGAATTACTGGCCTGTCTTGATGCAACATTGTTTAGGATAAGTACAGAGCTAGCATTAAGAGTACTGTGCATTTGCATCATTTCCTTTTATCTTTGCTCAGCCTGATGCTTGTACAGATTGCATGTAACCTTTGTAGTCATTCCTTAAATTTCCTTTAATCCTTTTCCTAAAACCTGATCTATGTACTCATACCGCACCTAATTAAGCCCCGCTTTCCAGAGAAGAGTCATAAGGTGTGGCAGCAGTTCAAGCCAACTATCCCTACAGTTTCCGCGCCAGTTCCCATTCTAAGAACTTTACCGGCAAATTTGTCATGCTGTTGCTCCACATACCACCATTTTTATTGTTGTTGTTTTTTAAATGAAACGGAGGCTATCTTACAAAATGGATACATTGAGATTTTTAAAAGATAAGCTGCAAAAAGCCTCCACCGTGGATAGGAACGGATTTGAAGACAGAAGAAAGTAAAGAAATTAAATAAGAGACCAAAGGAGCAGCTGTCGCCTCCACCCTGTAAAGGGATTTGGAGTTCTTCACTTCTGCATGTCAATGAAGCAGTATGACTGGCAACTTCCAAACTCTGGCTTAGTTATATTAAGCATGAGGCTCAGGTTGATGAGGTCATTCACTGCCTCGGGCTTTCAGTAATAATAAAGCCCCTCTCCAACTGTGCCTGCTGACCAGCTTGCTTGCAGTGGCTTGATTGCGTGTGTCTAGGGTTCAAACTCAGCAGTCCTCCCCCCTCCCCCCCACTGAGGGGAAGGAGCATTTAATTTTTCAGCCATCTGCTAGAATTTAGCAATTCTGAAGATCTGGAAGATCCTCAGATTAATGTGTTGAAACTGTACTTTTCAAATTTTATTAACCAACTGCAAATTGGATAAGGAACTGATATGCCCACCAGAACAGAGGACCTCACTGATAAATGTACTTCACACATAAGCTTGCCTTTTGTTAGGCAGTGGTGCAAGACCCTTGAGAATCAGCAGGCCTCTTTTCAAGAGCAAAAACCAGAGAGTAGTTGATCCCCCAGTTCTCCTTTAATACCCCAGAAGAAATAAGCATACAGTAAACTTTTAGGAACTTGGCTTCATTGGCTTTGCCTTATTCCAGTGTTTCTCTTCCAGTTAAAAAAAGTACTGTGTCTTCCCATGTCTGATTTTGGAATTAAAGAGAGTGCAGCTAGGTCTCTGTCTACAGAGAAAATGCTTTTGTGATGAACTAAAATAAATCATCACTTAGGAAATACCTAGAAATTTTGGCAGGAACAACCAGTCTAGTTAATATCCTTAGAAATTTTAATATTTTGATTTTGGATCTTGTGCTGCCAAACAGCATGTAGCATCTGGACTGCAACAGATTACTGATGGTAGCTCACATGAATGAATGCAAGTGGAGAGGAGGATAGGGTTAGCCTTGCTCATGAGTCCAGATTTTGTCTTGGTTGTTTTACTTTGCTGATTCCTTAATCTATGCCAGAAAAACACCATCTTTCACCAAATAATGTCTATTCAGTATTCAGCAAAGGTATAACTTTTCTGGTTTCACATCTGCCAGCATCCATATTGATATTTATACTGTAAGAAACACTGCATAATAGTAGGAGTGGAGGAGGAAAAGACTGGATTTATACCCCGCCCTTCACTACTCGAAGGCAGTGTTCCCTCTAAGCTGAGTTTGTGTGAGCTGGCTCACAGTTTTTAAGCCACCAGCTCACACATTTTTGTCTTCACTCAGGAAGGAGGACTCCAGAGCAAACTGTCTTATGCAGTAGCCAAATTGCTCACTCACAACTCTAATGCCAGTAGCTCACCAAGTAGAATTTTTGCTCACAGGACTCCACAGCTTAGAGGGAACATTGCTCGAAGCAGTCTCAGAGCACTTTACAATTCCTTTTCCTTCCCTTCCCCACATCAGACACCCTGTGTGGTAGGTGGGGCTGAGAAGGCTCTCTCAAGAACTGCCCTTGAGAGAACAGCTCTAAAAGAACTTATGACTGACCCAAGGTCACACCAGCAGCTGCATGTGGAGGAGTGGGGAATCAAACCTGGTTCTCCCAGATTAGAGTCCATGTTCTTAACCACTACACCAAATTGGCTAGTACAATGTGTTTTGGCCTCAGGTTATTTCATGTTATTTGCAAGATGTCTGAACAGATCAATGAAGACAGAAATGACTGGGAAGCAATAAGAATTGTACTAATGTTTTAATGTTACTCTATCAATTAACGTATTCTTGTCATAAAAGAACACTGCCCGAGGAAGCTTGAAGTTCATAATTTCAAGACATCACTGTCCGTATCCTTTATTTCTATTTATACAAATTGTACTCTTGGATTATACAGGCTAATCCATGAGATTTGGGAAAAGATAAACCCTGATTAAAAACAGAGATTGGCTGCAGTTTTATACAGGCTTTATGCATACTCAAGTTGTGCTAAGAGAGAAAAAGGAAATGTCCCGGAAATGGAGGACATACCTCTAAGTAAGAGTATCTGTGAGTATCTGTGGGTTGCTGGGCACTGCAGGTCAGCCACTGGAGAGGCTGAAGCTAACAGTGAGCTAAAGCTGGCCAGGGAGGCTTCCTGCAACAAGAAACTCCTCTTCAGATATGTGAGGGGTAAACACAAGATAAAAGAGACAATGGGCAGAGGACAGAGAAAAAGCAGAAAGGCTTAATGCCGATTTTGCCTCAGCTTTTTTTTCCCTGAGGAAGAGAACAGGCTCATCTAGAGATGATAGTAGGCAAGTCACAACATCTAGGCTGCTGGTTAACATGGACAGAGAGGTGGTGGAGAAGCACCTGGCTGCACTGAATGAGTACAAATCCCCCAGGCCAGATGGCATGCACCCAAGAGTGCTCAAAGAACTTTCTAAAGAGCTTGCAGAGCCTTTGTCCATCATCTTCCAGACCTCTTGGAGCACGGGAGACGTGCCACAAGACTGGAGGAGGGCAGATATCACCCCAATTTTCAAAAAAGGGAGGAAGGATGACCCAGGAAACTACAGACCAGTCAGTCTGCCCTCTGTCCCGGGGAAGATACTAGAGCAGATTTTAAACGGATCAATCTGTGAGCATCCTTTTGCTATTAAGGTTGAAAAGATTTTGTCGGGGGGGGGGGGTTGTTTGTTTTTACAGCCCATAATAAATGATCCCATTCATTTTGGCGGGCAATGTTTTTTGGAAAACTTAGATCATGGGTTGAAGGAAATAACACCCTTGGAAATGAGCAGGCCGGTTTCTTCCCCTCCCTCCCCCTCTCTCTGGCTCTTTTTCCCCCTCCTTCCCCAGAGGTGGAGGGGGAAGAGCCCTCAGCCAATCGAGGGAAGGCTTTCTTTCTTTCCTATGAAGAAGAAGTAGGAGAGAATGGCCAGAAGGAGCTGCGATGATAGATACAGGAAGCAGGAAGCAGCACAGAGTCAGCTGCTCTTGGGCTGGACTGCAGCCCTGCACGGGCCTCATCTAGCCCGTGGACCATACATTTGACACCCCTGCTCTAGGCTGATCCTGCATTGAGCAGGGACTTGGATTAGATGGCCTGTATGGCCCCTTCCAACTCTGTGATTCTGTGATTCTAGATTGCACTGAGCTCGGTGTGGCTTTCTTTCAGGAAAACATTGGTAGGATTTAGGCAGAAAATGACCTTCAGGTTCTGTCTAGCTGTATGATCCTGCAGTATTATTAAGAATGCACTAAGGGGGGAAAAAACCATTCAGCACTTTCATCCATATCAGCCTATGCATGTCTCTCTGCTCTGTATTGCTGTAATCAAAGTATTATTGTTCCTTCTGCACATTTGCAGGATCAGCACTGACAATATCTCTCTCCCCAAAGGCTATTCAGAAGGAGGGGGAAAAAAGGTCTTTGACAAGCTATCCTTGTATAAGAAGCTGAACAAAGGTGTTATTAAAAGATACTGCCCGGCTTTCGGAAAGCTTAGCGATTCAATGAAGCAAATTGAGCTCTGTCCTAAAAAGACAATGACAAGAAGAATGGTCTCCTATGGGACTTGGCATCTAGAAATTTCGCTCAAAAGGAAATGGTAACGGATACGAACACATTTATTTCTCCGATGCAATCTGCATTCACATAGACTTAAACCGCATGCCGACCTATAAAGGGAAAATGGCTGCTCGGTGCCTAAGTGGCAATACAATGGTTCCACAATCCCATTTCCTTAAAAAAAAAAAATCTTAAGTGAGGTACCCATTTATCCCTGACATCACACTTTATACTTGCCTTGAATTATTTATATTAAATGTTTGTCGAACCATTAGGTTGGAATATCGTTTCTAACCCTTTCTCTGGCTCCAGTCAAAACCTTATTCATAACCATGTTGTACTTAAAACACAGAAAATGATGCCCCCACATAATGCACCGTTACTTCCCATTGCTTGTACAGGGTAACTTTAACGCACAGGCATTGTTATGTCCTGAAGCTCGAATCTGCCCTATCTTTTCCTATGTTAACCTTCAGACATAAGAAGGGATTGTAATCTGTCACATTCCCATTGGTCGTTTTCTATGAAACTTGTAAATAACCAATCACAACTGTATATATGTATTTTGGAGGGAACAGACCTCATTGGTCTTTATCGTTGTTTCCTTATTGGTTGTTAACTTATTTATGGGCGTGGCTTTGACAGCCCGGATCATTTAAAAAGGGAGCTGTGCTCCACTAGTCTGTGTGTGTGTTGTTGAGCTGAGTTTGCTGTTACAATAAAGCTGAAATCACTTTGCTTAAATCCAATCGTGTTGAGTTGCATACTTAACAGGCATAAATATCCTTTCCCCTCTGAAATTCATTCATTCATTCATTCATTCATTCATTCATTCATTCATTCAATTGATTTTTACCCCACCCTCCCTGCCAAAGGCTCAGGGTCGCTTACAAAGAATAAAACATAAAAACAATTATAACATACGTAAGGTAAAGGTTTCCCTTGCTCAAAAGCCAGTAGAATCTGACTCTAGGGTTGCGATGCTCATCTCCGTTTCTAAGCCGAAGAGCCAGTATTGTCAAAAGACATTTCCGTGGTCATGTAGCTAGCATGACTAAACGCCAAGGCTGTTACCTTCCCACCAAAGTGGTACCTATTTACCTACTTGCAATTGCTTGCTTTCGAACTGCTAGGTTGGCAGGAGCTGGGGCCAGAGACAAGAGCTCACTCTGTCATGTGGCACTCGGGTCTCGAACTGCTGAACTACTGACCTTCCGGCTTGCAGTTCAGCATCTTAACCAGTGAGCCACCACAGCTCCCATAACATAGGTAAAGCCATATAAACAATCCAATGTCAAAGTGCTAGCTAGTTGTAGTTACTACTTAGGGAAGGCGGCAACAGTTATGTTAGTGTGGTCCTTGGTCTGTCTCACTCATCAGTTTCTTGTCCTTGTCATATATATGCGACAGGCATATGTGGGTTGGATCCAGACTATTGGTTCCATAAGCACAAGGATTTCCACTCATGGAGCACAATATTCCTGCCCTCTGCTGCAGCCTGAAATGCCTCTCCGTCCTGAAACTGGGAGGTGTCTGCTTTGTTAGGGTTCCAATAACAGCATTTGGTAGGGGGGCATTTCATACTGCCGTGGAGGGAGGAAGGAAAATCAGGCACTATGAGGAGAAATCCTTTCACCTACAAAAGCTACAGAAACATCTAATCTAACCTAATTTATGGAGGTTCATGTCAGATAGAAAAGTCTTTGGCTGAAAACCAGGCATTCATCTAATCAGTGCCTGGCATGAAGGGAAGTTATTGCAGGCTTGCTAGGCACAAGGTATCAGCAGCTGAGTTTGGTCGGGACTATGTTTGGTCCCCACTTCTTGCAGGTACCTAAAAACTTCGTCTGGGCCGGAGGCAGAAGCTAGAGCGCTCTTGGCCCAGGTCCTGAGTCAGGCAGCCCTGCAGAAGAGAACCAGCCTGTGATATGTTTGTTGTTGTTGTTTCATTTTATTATTGTGTTTTGCTATTTCTCGTGAGCTGCTTTGGGTCCCTTCAGGGATAAAGCAGCAGGCAGATGCTGTAAAAAATAAATTCCAAATCTTTCTCAGTTGTAAGATCCAGGAGCAGGTAGTGAGGTTCTGAATGATCGGCTCATAAGGGATATTTTACAGATTAAGCTTTTTATTGTTTAAATATTTTACTGTTACAATCGCTATGAGTTTTTGAAGTGGATTTTTTTTTGTATATTTAGACTTATAAGTCATTTTGAAGGTCTAGAGAAGTTTCTAATAAAGAAACATGGAGACCACTCCAATGATCTTTTCTACACACAAATCAGAACTGATTCATAACGTATGAATCAACGCCAACTCTTTCCTTTCACACAGCGCTGTCAGAAGAGGAGTTTTCTGCCCTAACAGAAATTTATTTATTTCCCTGCCACCTATCAGCAAACAAAAGGAAGTCTTCTGTAGATGTCTCCCGGGAATACGACGACAGGTTACAAATAACCCCTATTCTATTTACCAGCTCTGTGCTGATAATGCTAGCTCCATTCTTCCTCTTCATGCCATTCACAATGCAATAAGGCAAATGCACTTTAGAGGTTATTTTCAGTTAAATATTATCTACTTCTCTATAGAAAAGGCTCCAATTGTTGCTTAGATGGAGAAGGGGGATGATTGTTGCTTAGATTTTTGCGCTGATAACAGAGAGGGACAAATGCATTCCTAGGTTTCAAGCTGTACTGGCACTTGAGAAAAGAATAGTAAATAGTAATAATAACAACAACAGCTAATGGTGAACAGATGTCTCAAAATTCCAACTATAATATAAGAAGAAGGACCAAATACATCCAGTTCAGCTCTTACGTAACAAAGGTTTGCATAGAAGAGGGTAACTGCAAGGTGAAGGAGCAATGGCCCTGCTTGCATTTACAGAGCTCTATGTACAGACAACTTTTGTGGGGAAATACAAAGGATATAAAAAGAGAAGAAGGAGGAGGAGGAGGAGATTGGATTTATAGACCACCCTTCACTACCCAAGGGAGTCTCAGAGTGGCTTACGAACTCCTTTCCTTTCCCCTCCCCACAACAGACACCCTGTGAGGTAGGTGGGGCTGAGAGAACTCTAACACAAACTGCTCTTTCAGGAACAGCTGTGCCGGAGCTTGTGACTGACCCAAGGTCACATCAGCAGGTGCAAGTGGAGGAGTGGGGAATCAAACCCAGTTCTCCCAGATTAGAGTTTGCGCATTTAACCACTACACCAAACTGGCTGTCAGTATGAATGAAGGTAGGTTCTGTCTCTAGTCAGCACTCTGGTCAGCCCTGTTCTGTCTCTAGTCAGCGCTCTAGTCAGCCCTGTTGTCTGATAGGCTTGTATCTCTTTCCAACTATTTAGCCACTCAATATTCTGCCTATAAGCAAGAGGGTAGAAAAATGTCCTTAGTACAGTTTCATGTGGGCAACGATAGATAGGATGAGAATTTAGTCTACACTTGTGTCTGCTTATCTGCCTGATCCAAAAGTTTGCTTCTCAATGAGTGCGTTCAGACGGGCCATTTAGTCCGCTTTCGGCATGCTTCAGTAACAGATTTTATATGCACGTTCACACACCCAATATCTGTGCACTGTCCCCAGCTGTTGCTTTCAGGCTCAAACCCCCTTTAAAATGGAGTATTTTGATACCAGGTCCCCAAGTGGTGTTTTCCTGATTCTCCAGTTCTAGCCACACTTTTCTGACATCTGATCACTCCTGCAATGTCGAGCCACTTCCGGTTTAGACCCCCTCCCTGCTCAAAAGCTGCCCGAGGCTTCCGCTTTTCACCCACCATTTTTTTAATGCGTTGGTGGTGTGTGCATAGGTGGAGCTCCACCACTGCATTTAGAAAACCGACATTTAAACGGTCACTTGTTTTAGCGTTTAGATGAGTTCGGGATCTCGCGGAGGCCATTTTCGCATCAAACATTTAAAGGGAAGTCTTTTGTTGGAGGGGTTGGATTGATTCACCCTGGTGGTTCTGCGCATGCGCCATGATAGTTCCCCCCCTTCTACAGAGGGGTGCCTATGCGCATGCACAAACTGAGAAAAAATTAAAAAACTGCCGACACACGCTCCCGCATGTCAGTAGTGTAGGCGTCGGGGAGCAACGTGACTGCACGGTGAGGCAGGATAAGGGAGGTGAGTGTGATCACAATTATCCAGATTGAATATAATCTAGTTAGAACCGGAGCTATTTAACCCGCTCTCAGCACGCTGTCTGACTGAACCCAATATGTATGAAGAAAATACATGAGGAGTGTCCTCACTGATTAACTAAACAAGAGGCCATCCTGATTCTTGTATGCCCTATTTCATGCATGCCTGTATGCACAGAAATTTAAACCAGATTTGGGTTTATACTATTTTGTATAAACCCAGGGAACAGACCACGGCCACCCAACCCAGAAAATCTACAGCAGCTAATATATTTATGTTCATTAAAAATGTGGTCCAGGTTCTTTCATATCTGGATGTTATGTGTTCAGAGTGGTTATTGTACTGAGGTGCTGTTTACATTGGTTACATTGGGAGCTGTATTCCAAGCTGTAACATCCTACTCCCTTTCACCAATTTGAATGGAATTTTCAGGGTCTTTAACCTTCATTCAAGGGTTCTTCCTTGTTGAATTGCAGAAAGAAGAGAAAGTATCCCTATTAGGGACCAGCATGAGCTAGAAAAATACGGTTCATGTAGTTTCATGGCTGAACCATGATCTGAACCAGGACGTTCATTTGTAAACCAAACTGGTTAGTAGTTTGTGGCTTCACAGACCCCATTGAAAGGGACCACAGTCCCTTTTAATGGGGTTTGCAGAAAGCCCCCAAAAAATATGAGTGGTGAGGAGCGGCCACTCAGCTGTTTCGGGCTGTCTTGTGCAGTCCTTTTAAAGTTTAAAGGGCCTGAACAAGACAGCTCGAAACAACTGAGTGGCAGGGAGTGCTGATTTTTTTGGGCTTTCTTGTGCACTCCCTTTAAATGTTAGAGGGACTGCACAAAACAGCTGAACAGAAGGGAACATGCTGCTCCCTGCTGCTCAGCTGTTTTTGCAGCTTTCATAGGGAACAGAAAGCAGGGGTTAAAGGGACTCAGAGTCCCTTTAAACCCATTTTCTGTCATATCCACAAACTGCTTTAAAACTTCTTGAAAGTTTGTGATAGTAGACCCATCATGAACTTAGAGTCATGAACTACGAACAGGGCAAAATTCATGATGAATTTTGCCTCATGGTTCAGTTCATGCTCATCCCTATCCCTTTAAAAATGGTCATATAGAGCAGTAATTTATTTATTTATTTGATTTCTAGCCCTCTTTCCTCTGCAAAGCAAGGCTCAGGGTGGGTTACAACATGATAAAATACAGTGATACATTAATAATATAATAATCGAATATCAACAGTTATTAAAATCTAACTACAAAGTTATTTATAATATCATTTACAGCACATTTAAAACCACTATTCCTGAGTCAGCACTGCATATGTGCACTCTAGATGGTAACTAGTAATGCAGGGGTGGGGAGACAAGTAAACAGTATTAGACCCAGGGAGGCTTATATTGTTTAGTCTCCGCCACCTCAACCATAGGCCTAGTGGAACATCTCCATTTTTCAGGCCCTGCAAAACTGCATTTAGTCTTGCAGGGCCCGGATCTCTCCTGGGAGAGTGTTCTACCAGGGCTTGGCTCTGGTCGAGGCTAAGTGAACCTCCTTTGAGCTGGAGATCACCAGCAAATGTTGGTTCATAGAACATAATGCTTTTTGAAGGACATATAGGGAGAGATAGTCCTGAAGGTATGTTGATCCCAGTCTGTGTGGGGCTTTAATGGTTAAAACCAAAGCCTTGAACTTGATCCGGTATTCCACTGAAAGCCAGTACAGCTGGCAGACTACTGGTTGAATATGGTCTCTTAATGGAGTCCCTGTGAGACACGCACCACTGCATTCTGGACTAGTTGAATTTTCCAGGTCAGTCTCAAGGGCAGCCCTGCATAAGCAGCCTTGAGGTGACTGTTGCACGGGTTACTGTGGCTAGGTCATGAGGAGATAGATAGGGAACCAGTTGCCTGATCTGCCTAAGATGGTAAAATGCTGATCTGGCAACATTTGTGACTTGGGTCTCCAATGATAGTGAGGCATCCAAAATCATGCCCAAACTCTCCACTGCTGTTGCTGGTGGTAACAGTGCCCTGTCAAAAATGATGAGAATATTACCTCCACTGGGATATTAGAATATATGGAGTAGGGGGCCTGTTGAGCCACACACATGAACCCTACTAGGGTCATTCACCAACATTTATCCTATCATCAGTGTCTAACATAACCTACTTCCTGCTATCCATTAAGGAGCCAGGAGGCTTGCTTGGGGATAATAAAACACTTTAAGAAGCAGGACACAGTGAGATACGGTACCAGAGGCTTTCTCTCCCTTCATCACCGACATACTCTGCAGCTACTGGTACTGCTATTTCTGTTCTATATTTTCATAGTGGCTTCCAGGTAGTGAATACCATGTCATCACAGTGCTAATCAGTCATTTAGATTTGATTATACAATAATATCACTGGGGTGAAATTACAGCATTTGAGAGAGGGAATAATGCTTGGATTAATTACTTGGGTCATGTAACCCAATCAAGGATCATGCAATGAAACTAGATGACATCACAATCAATGCTCCCTCTAAGCTGTGGAGTCTTGTGAATGGAAATTCTACTTTGTGAGCTACTGGCATTAAAGCTGTGAGCAAGCGATTTGGCTACTGCATAAATCAGCGTGCTCTGAAGCCATCCTCCCTGAGCTAATACCAAAATGTGTGAGCTGGAGGCTAAAAAACTTTAAGCTAGCTCACACCAACTCAGCTTAGCGGGAACCCTGATCACAATGCTGTCTAGTGAATTAGATGTCAGTGAGGACAAGTTAAGTCAATATAGATTGATAGCAAAATGGGAGCATAAAAATGAGCAGGTGAACATTGTCATATGCATCATCAAACAATTGCCCCCAAGGGAGTATATTGACCCTATATGAAAATGAAAAAACTGAGTCATTTCATTGCCTCTGCAAGTCCACTGTTTGACATAGATTACCTCATTCTGAAGTACAGTATGTAGAATGAAGAGAAATGGCAGTGATGGATAGAACTTTTAGAGAGGGAACCATGTTAGAAACAAAAGCAGTCCTGTGGCATTATAAAGGTTAAGACTGAACTTTTCCTAGGTAGAGGCTCCAAGTGGGGGGGGGGAATGGAAAGCTGAAGGGCAGGTAATGGTATGGTGATGGTTGGGTGAGAAGGAGATAGGTTGCCAAGTCCAGGTTGTGAAATTCCTGGATATCTGAGGGGTGGAGGGTGGGGTTCAAGGAGGTGTGGGACCTCAGACAGGTACAATGCCATAGACTCCACCTTCCAAACCGGTCATTTCCTCCTGGGGAACCATTGTTGCCAATCTCTAGGTGAGTACTGGAGATCACTTAGAATGAAAACTGCTGTCCAGATAGCAGAGATCAGTTCCCTTGAAGAAAATGGCTGCTTTGCAGGGTGGAATCTGTGTCATTGTACCTTACTGAGGTCCCCCCCCCATGATAGCCAGTGTGATATAGCAGTTAGTGCTTCAGAGCAGGGTCTGCCAGACCCAGGTTCTTCCTGTGGAAACTGATTGGATGATTTCAGACCACTCACAGACTTTCAGCCTAACCTCCCTCATAGGGTCGTTGAGCAGATCAAAAGAGGGAGAGGAGAATGATGTGAGCTGCTTTAGTCCTCACTGTGAAGAAAGATTGTACTTTTCCTAGGTAGAGGCTGCAGGGAGGGGGGAGGAGATGGAAAGCTGAAGTCAGAGGGGCAGATAACAGTACATTGATGGTTGGCTGGGAAGGACATAGGCAGGGCCAGCCCCAGGTGTCTGGGCGCCCTAGGCAGGACAGCCTGGGGTGCCCACCCCACTGGGGATGCCAACCTTGCAGCTGCAAGGTGCCCAGGAAAGCCGGCGCTGCCGGTGCTGGGCAGGAAGGGGGCTTTTCACGGGGGGCGGGGGGCATTTTGGTGCCCCTGCAGGGCCGGCACCCTAGGTGAGTGCCTAGCTTGCCTAGTGGGCAAGCCGGCCCTGGACATAAGGTTGCCACCTCCAGGTTGGGGATTCCTGGAGAATGGAGGGGTGAAGCCTGGAAAGCATGGGGTTTGAGGAGGGATGGGACCTCAGACAGGTACAATGCCATAGACTCCACCCTCCAAACTAGCCATTTCCTCCTGGGGAACCACTGTTGCCAATCTCCAAGTGAGGGCTGGAGATCACTCAGAATTACAACTGCTATTCAGATAGCAGTGATCAGTTCCCCTGGAGAAAATGGTGGACTCTGTGTCATTATACCCTGCTGAGGTCACCACAGCAAATTGACACTGAGCGCCCAAGGCTGTGGCACCTGCCCAAAGCCTCTTTCTAGAGCTCATTGTATTTATTTCCACAACAGGCCTTATTTCTAGTCCACAATAAATTTATTACCCTGGATTCACATTTCAGTGCATGTTCACTAATCTAATTATTTGCTACCTGAGTTATTGTATCCTCCACTGGAAAATCCAGGTGAAAAAAGATTACAGTAGGACAGTATTCAATGATATGTGGATACAGCATATTCCAGTAATCATGCATCCCTGGACTTTCCAGCTGGGACATGAAAATCCAATGGATTAATAATTACAGCAACACAATAATCCAATGATGGGTGGCTTCAACCTTTAAGATTCCATGAAAATCTGTGAAAGGACTGAAGAAAAAAGAGGAGGAACAGAAATTCACACTATCAATATAGATGGGTTTCAGGCACAAGATGAAAAACTGAGATTAAATGTTAGCAAAATATTTCAAATGGATCAGCAGTGGAATACTGTCCTTTAGGAAGTAGTGAAATCACCTTTCATGGTGCTTTGAAGAACAGATTAGTCAAATGCGAACTATTAGTTTTGTTTTAGCTTGGTTTTTTCCCCCAGCACACAGTAATAATACCATTGGAAAGACAATTGAATTAGAAGAGTATAACTCTGTTTAGGATGGCACTATTAAATGGACACCTCATTAGGGATACACATCCCTTCTCAAGACAAGAGGGGCAATGAGACAATACAGTGAATTCAACTCCAAGATAACAGACTCTTTATTTTGGTTTGTCAGCTATCCCACTCAATAGCATACATAGAATATTGGTCTAACATGCTCAGTGTTGGGCTAATCTAGGGCAGAATTTGGCTACATGCAATTTTGCTTCTAGAACATAAGACAAGAATAAAGTTTGCCAGCTTAATTCATATTCTTCTACTAAATTGTATAATAACTTTGAACTGTAGGTATTTATCACCAAAAAAAGTTACACTGGAGTAACATTTCTTTTATAAAAAAAAATTAAAGCAATTTCACATGAGACTCCCTATTGTTCGATATATACAGATAAAATATATTGTCATTGTCCTTCACAGATGCAACAGACAGACATATTTATTGCATGTAGCCAAAGGCCATCACAAAAGGGAATTAAGAATATAGCAGTAAAAAGTCAATCACAATTACAAGAATGGTTTTTAAAATTATTAAAAGTAAAATGCAGTTAATTATAAATATCGATAGAGATGCAACTGTATTCTTTATCGGCACAAACTACTTGATATAAATAATAGTATCATAAAATCACAGCGTTGGAAGGGGCCATGCAGGCCTTCTAGTCCAACCCCCTGCTCAATGCAGAATAAGCCTAGATCATACCTGACAAGGGTTTGTCCAGCCGCTGCTTCAAGACTGCCAATGAGAGGGAGCTCACCACCTCCCTAGGCCGCTGATTCCACTGTTGCACAACTCTTACTGTAAAAAAAGTTTGTTCCTAATATCCAGCCAGTACCTTCCCGCTCATAATTTAAACCCATCATCGCGAGTTCTATCCTTTGCTGCCAACAGGAACAGCTCCCTGCCCTCCTCTAAGAGACAGCCCTTCAGACACTTAAAGGGAGCAATCATGCCTCCCCCAACCTCCTCCAGACTGAACATTCCCACGCCCCTCAGCCTGTCTTCATAGAGCTTAGTCCTTGTTGCTCTCCTTTGCTCCTGTTCCATTTTGAAGTGAAGCCTCCAGAACTGCACACAGTACTCCAGGTATGGCCTGACCAATGCAATGCACAGCAGGACTATGACATCTTACGATTTGGATATTAGGCCTCTGTTGATACACCCCAAGATCGCATTAGCCTTTTTTGTCACTGCATCACACTGGTGGCTCATGTTTAACTTATGGTTCACCCATACCCTCAAGTGTCAGTGTCATGGATTAAGAAGCCAGCAGTATGCTTTCCTTGAATGAGAACTGCATAATAATCCCTATGAAACATCTCACATTATATTTTAATGAAAGTTACAGTATGCTCACTTGAAACTGAATTGGAATGTATGAAACATATTCTATTTATGGTCTAACAGCTGCTAACCTGTCAGTACTGATGATGCTAATATATGCCAGATCCATTTCAGTCAAGCTTTATAGGTGTGGAAGGATGGTGACAAAATGCTTTTCATTCCCCTCCTCCAAAATAAAGCAGGCAAATATTACTTCAGTTACAAATATTCGACAGTTAGCAAGGACTTAATTTCTGAAGAACACTGAATCTGTAATTCACCATAGATTTCAAAACCTGAATTGCTTAATGCAGACTGTTCTATTGCTTCATGTTTTCTTTGAGTTTAAAAGTCAACCTTTTTGCCATACCATTTATGCACAACCAAAGGGGTGTCAGCACAAAGCTAATAACTGGTGGGGGACTCACTGCTGCAGGGGGCAGGGGCTGTCAGCAATTGTCATCACTTATGCAGACAACTCTTCTCCATTTTGGAGGGGGGGTTGATAGCCCAGTCTAGCCCAATCTCATCAGATCTCAGAAGCGAAGCAGCATGGACTCTGATTAGTATTTGGATGGGAAACCACCATGAAATTCCAGGGTCACAATGCAGAGTCAGGCCACCTCTGAATGCTCCTTGCCTAGAAAACCCCCTGGGTTGGCCGTAAGTCAGCTGTGATTGGACAGCAAGGAAAAAAAAAACCCAAGTTTGTAGAAAGAGCTCTCTTCTATGTTGTTGTTGTTCAGTTACACAGTTGAGTCCGACTCTTCGTGACCCCATGGACCAGATCACACCAGGCCCTCCTGTCTTCGGTCATGCTCCGGAGTTTGCTTAATTTCATGTCCGTTGCCTCGATAACACTGTCTAACCATCTCATCCTTTGCCATCCCCTTCTTCTTTGACCTTCAGTCTTTCCCAGCATCAGGGTCTTCTCCAGTGAGTGCTCCCTTCTCATTTGTTGGTCAAAGTATTTGAGCTTCAGCTTCAGTATCTGGCCTTCCAGGGAACAATCAGGGTTGATTTCTTTTAGGATTGCCTGATTTGATCTCCTTGCAGTCCAAGGGACTCTCAAGAGTCTTCTCCAGCACCATAGTTCAAAAGAATCTATTCTCTTCTATCTATCTCTTCTATGTGCATGACCCTAATTTGTGGGTTTTACAAACTGCATCTAGGGCCATGTCCAGAATTAGATACAGAAATATGTATATGTACACATACACACGGAGCAGAATGTGAAACATTACATAATGTCTGTTAAGTATGAGACTCAACAACGGAATAAGCTCAACAAGTGATTTCAGCTTTATTGAACGGCAACACCAACTCAGGAACACACAACAACAAGGGGAGCACAGCTCCTTCTTTTAAACTCTCCCGGGCTGTCCAAGCCACACCCATAACAAGTTAAAGACCAATGGCATTGCAGGGATAAAGGCCAATCAGGACCGTTCCCTCTTTGCAACAATCTCACACAGTGATTGGTATTTACAGGAGGTTTCGCAGAAACCGACCAATGGCAATGCGACATCTGAAGAGCCACATTCTGACTCAAGCTTAACATTAATTCACATTCAGTACATAACAATGTCTAAAGTTAAGCATGTTAATAACTTGCTCAAATACCCAAGTCTTAAGCTTTTCTAATAACTACTTCATTACCCCTTTCTTGATGCATAACCTTGTGAGCCAGAACAGTGTGGGAGTTAGTAAATAGGTCTGTTAAGACCTGGGTTTATAAATTGCCACTCTACCATGGTGTTCATGGGGTGACTCAAGCCACTCAGACTCCCTCAGCCTAACCTACGCTGTTGCTGAGAACAAAATGGAGTAAGTGTGTGTGAGAGGGATTATTTTTTTAAGGTCTGTATCCAGCCACCTGCTCATCAACTCTTTTGAAAGCAAACTGTTGGAAACATGTCCTGCCCATAAGATCTCTGGAGACTGAAGAAAAACCTGAATCCTTATAAATACGTATCACAAGCATACAAACCATTCATAAAAAGCAGAAATGAAAAGGACTCAGTGGCTTTTAAAGCTCAGAGAAGTGGAATTTGTGGCATTAATGCTAGGGATCAATTTGCCTTGCCTAGAAACAAGAAAGGCAGCCAATTAGGAGGTGTGATCTGGCCTCATATATTCTGATCACACCTCCACCGGTCAGCTTTTCTGCTGGCTGTTGACCCATATCTTCCCTTTAGCATCATCAGATCAGTCAGTCACCTTTAGGGTCAAGCAGGAATGTTGGGGCTCTCCTCTGGCTATTGAGAGGGGCTATTGAGGGGCTAATGGAGCTTAAATAGGACTGGTCTGTGGACTGTGGACTGTGTCCATAAGTAGTTTGGCAGGGAGAGGGTGGGCTGATCACAATCAGTAGGGATGATTCACAAGCACCCTGAGACATCAGCAGTGATGGAGGGCAGGCCCATAACAGCCCATCACTGGCTGTGTGGTGGGGTGTGGCAGGAAATGAGAGTGCCCTTGGTGCTGAGCAACATCTTTCTGAACCTAATAGTGGCCATGCAGTGCATCTAGGGAAGGAGATGGTTCTGGGCACCTTTCAGCACATTGTGTGCAGGCGATGATAAACAAGGTTGGCAGAAGACACAGGCCAAGTCTGGAGGCAGGGTGGGTCTGCCCAATAAAGGCTGCCATTGTCAGGCCGCCTAGAAGAAGAGGAGAAGATAAGAGATTGGATTTATACCCCACCCTTCACTATCCAAGGGAGTCTCAGAGCAGCTTGCAAACTCCTTTCCCTCCCCCTCCCCACAACAGACACCCTGTGAGGTAGGTGGGGCTGAGAGAGCTCTGACAGAAACTGCTCTTTTTCAAGAATACTTCTGACAGAACTATGGCTTGCCCAAGGTCATCCAGCAGGTGCAAGTGGAAGAGCAGAGAATCAAACCCGTTTCTCCCGGATTAGAGTCTGTGCACCTAACCACTACACCAAACTGGCTCCCTATAACAGCTCATCTATTTAAATTTGTTAGCATATTTAATGATATGATGTATATCTGCATCAATAATTAACTGAATAAACAAGCTAAACCCAATGTTATTGACTGATGTCTTCATGGGAGGGGTGTGTGTTTGCCAGGACAAATGCTTCACCTTCAAGAAAAAGATCCTTTGCCTAGCTTTCACATATATACAAGACAGACAAATTTAGGGTTGATCTTTCTTGGCTTTCCACAGACTAACTCCCCAGATAAAACACTTCAATTAAGTTTCCCCAGCTCATAAACATAGCTCTAATAGTTATTCACTGCTCTGCCTAGAAAGCTATCTGGACCACTCACAAGCTTCCAAATCCAGATGGGGCCGGGTGCAGCCCAGTTAACATTCCTAGGAAGAAGGTGGGCATTTTTTTTAAAGGCACAGATTGGCTGATGGGGCTTTAACTCCCAGGGCATTTGACTCCTTATTAAAGAGAGAAGGCCAGATAGGACCACACCTTCCTGGTGGCCAATGAGATGCTAGTAAAACCAAGTGACGAGAGCAGCTTCTTCCTGTTTTTTGTTTGTTTGCTTGTTTAACAATTGCAACTGATGCTTGTGGCTTCCCGGAAACCCTTCCTTTTGGTGCTTTTTTACTCCATTGAATTTGGTAGGTCTGCAACCTCTTTCACCCACACCATTCCTCTGTTTGACACTTAGAAGTTAAACAGGGCAAGTTTTTCTCACATCAACATGCCAGGAAATTGTACTTGCTGAATTCCTGTGCTTGAAGGGCACAGGAACACAGCCTGTAAAGAAATGTGACAGTCCTAAATATAGGATTTCCTCTGGAATAAGCCACTAGGTGTACGTCTCAGAGGCTTCTTGATGTGAATTCTGCCATACGCATCTGTTGGCTACCAAATGTACTTTGACTTGGGATACTGGTTCTTTTGCCTGTAAAGAAATGTGACAGTCCTAAATATAGGACTTCCTCTGGAATAAGCCACTAGGTGTATGTCTCAGAGGCTTCTTGATGTGAATTCTGCCATACTCATCTGCAATGCTCCCTCTAAGCTGTGGAGTCCTGTGAGCAAAAATTCTACTTTGTGAGCTCACACTGACTCAGCTTAGAGGGAACACTGCTCATCTGTTGGTTGCCAAATGTACTTTGACTTGGGATACTGGATCTCTTGCCTGATTTGCATGCAGGAGTCACTCCTACGGCATGGTCTGGTGATCTAGAATGTGATATGGCTGCTAATCAGGCTGTCCTCCTCACGTTGACTCTGTCCTGTCAAAAAAAGCTCAGAATGTTTGCCAGTGGGCTAGAGCTTTTTTAGCCAAACCTGCTTGAGTAAGGTTGCCAACAAACCTGAAGAAAAAATGTCCTGTCCCTTTAGAACAGAAGTAGAGTTCTGTTGGATCAGACCAGTGGACCTACAAACAGGGCACGGAGGCCAAGATCTTCCCCTGATGTTTCCTCTTAACACTGGGTGTTAAGTGTTTGGTGGTGGTGGAAAGTACCATCAAGTCGCGGTTGATTTATGGTAACCCCATAGGGTTTTCAAGAGACATTCAGAGGTGGTTTGCCATTGCCTGCCTCTGTATCATGACCCTGGTATTCCTTGGAGGTCTTCTCTCCAAATACTAGCCAGTGCTAACCCTCTGACTTCTGATGAGTGTAGGCTAGCCTAGGCTATCCAGGTCAGGTTTTAGGGGTTTACATATACCTCAGAATACGAAGGTTCCCTTTACTCACCATGGGTAGTAGACACTGGTGGCCATCACTATCTCCACAGGCAGTAAATACCACTATGCAGTTACTTGTTGAATAAAAAAGTATTTCAATTTGTGTGTCCTGTGCATATTGCCCATCAATTTCATTACGTAGCCCCGAGTTCTAGTATGAAGGCGAAGGGAAAAAAAGTCTCCCTCTAGCCACAGTCTCAACTTTATTCGTAGTTTTACAAAACCTCTGTCATAATCCCTTTAGTCTTCTTTTTCCCCTAAACAAAGAAGTTTCAGATTCTTCAGCCCTTCCTTATAAGAAGAGAAGAGAGAAGAGATTGGATTTATACCCTGCCCTTCACTACCCAAAGGTGTCTCAAAGTGGATTACAAACTCCTTTCCTTCCCCCTCCCCACAACGGACACCCTGTGAGGTAGGTGTGGCTGAGAGAGCTCTTGACAGAAACTGCTCTTTTTCAAGAACAGTTCTTATCAGAACTACAGCTTGCCCAAGGTCATCCAGCCAAGTGCAAGTGGAGGAGTGGGGAATCAAACCCAGTTCTCCCAGATTAGAGTCCACACACTTAACCACTACACCAAACTGGCTCTCCATCAAAGCAAGGCTCTCCAGCCCCTTTAACAGAGGTCATGTATGAGAATGGGTAACTGAAAATTTTCATGGCGTGGAGGCAATAATATCACCTGGTAAATAACATTTCATTAAGCCTGTATTAAAGGGCCAGGACTCCCCCCCACTCCAGGCAGTTGGCAGCCCTGTGCTTGTCTCAGAAGTTAAAAATGTGTTCTGTATGTGGGCGATCCCATGTCTAGTCTTTGGCATCTTCAGTTAAAGGTTCCTAGAACTAGGTATTGAGAAAGACCCTGAGACTCAGTAAAGTTGCTGAGATGGACTGATTATCTGGCTCTGGTCCCGATCAGATGGGTCTTTACATCTGCCCCAGGCACAGATGCCTGGTGGATTTAAAGGGAACGATCAGACCGCGACATCTGGGAAAGGTGCTGCCTCCATGATCAGCCCATTTAGCCCCATCAGGGAGCCGTACTTAAAAGATACTAATGAAAATCCGGTACTTTTGATTGCCGACGGGCCACTGGTGGACTTTCCTCCGTCTGATCGTTCCAGCGTGCAATCAGCCCATCGGGATGGTCTGCTCCAGACCATCCCGAACGGCCACCATTTAAAAACATTCTTAGCGATATGCATATAAACGCGTAAACATGCAATATCTGCAGAGCTCCGCCCAAACGTTCTGGACAATTTCATGTTTCTGAATGGCCCGTGAAATTTATGAACTGCAGTAATTGAAACGGTACCTAGAGGGAGGTACTACTGGCAGTGCTTTAACCATTCAATTCCGCGCATGCACGGAAAAACAAGTACACGTTGAGGCGCAGATGCTCATGTGCAAACAGAATTTAAAAAAACCAAAACCTGACTGTGCAGCTCCTTCAGGCGGATGCCATCTAGACAATCCACAGCGGAGTACATGCACGGTAAGGGGAACTGTCTGGTCGTGCAAGGCCAGATAGAAAAGATCTGGATCAAATTAGAGCCAGGCCAGTGGAGGGATTAGCTGCCCACCTGAACACACCCTCTAAGACACTAATATATGGATATAGGTATTATACAAAATTTAGCTTTTCCTAGAATGGAAATAATTGGTGGGTGGGGAACCTTCACATGTTATGTTTTTTTAGGGGGTTAGGCTGCTATTAAAAACATCTCAGCTGGACAATGGAAAAAATAGAAGCGTGCACAAGAACTTACACTGTTCATCGGAAGAAAAAAACAAATAGAAAAGGGCCAATAACTCTCCTGACAGGCTGCAATTTGTCCCTAAATCATCACTAAGATAAGAGTCATGCATCTGATTTCTTTGTATTATGTTTCCCAAACAAGCCACTGGAGAAAACCAAAACATGCTTCAGTTCAGATTCTTTATGCTTTCTGTATCACTTTACCAGATAAAACGCTATTGTCCTGTCAGAGGGACTCAATCTCTCTTCCCTTTGACCAAGAAGCAAATCGTTTTTTAATCACATACCATGTGAACTCTGTTGTAGTTAAATTGGGAATGATGGAAACACCTGAGATTCATCACTTCCTCATATAAAGCAGAAGTCAGCTTCAAAGAGATCTTTAAACTGACTTCAGTTTTGCTTTTAAACACAACATTAGTAAACCAGAGGAGAATATTTACAAAGACTGCTATCCAAATAATGGTATGGTGGGTTAGACTCTGTATGTTCCACGCACACAGCTTCAAATGCGCCCTGATTTCTGTTCAATGAAGCAACTGTGACTTCCAGTCATGGGTGGTGGAACACAGATTTCCCTTTAATTAAGTTCCTCCTCTAGGGATCCATGAATATCTGTGATTTTCTGCTCCACTAGGTTGTGCTCTGTCACACAAAGGAACCATGTGAACTCCCACCACTTTAAATTCAATTGAAATTGGAAATGTCCTTTTAAGTACCAGAAAGCCATGATTTCCGAAAGCAAAACAGATAGTAAGATACATTCCAATTTACTTCAGGTTTCCCCCCCTCTACTTTATGCCCCACTAGTAATTACTGGAGAATATTCACAATAGCTGCAAAAGGGTCCCAAACGTACAGAAAAGGGGAAATAATACACAAAGTAAAGGAACAAGTTTTGTACACATCTGTATTCTAAGGCTTTCCTTGGCTACAAGTGTTTTCTTTCTAAATTGCTTGCCGGAAGTGGTAGCGGGGACTGGCATTGTTTGGCCTCTTCTGAGACCTACAAGGCATTAGGGGGCCCGCTGCACCACTGGCCCATCTGCTCTTACCAGAAATCTGCTACCATCCTGGCCTTAATATGAAATCGCTTCCATATTTTTCACAGAAGTGATTTCACACCATCATTTGACAGTGCCCCCCTGTCAGAAGACAGCCATGAGCCTTTCTGTTGCCAAGAACACTGTATTCATTGTTTTATCGTATTGCTTCCTGCTTTTGCCCTTGCGCATAGTTGGTCAGCTGCAACTGTGGGAGAACTCTTTTCTGCCGCCTGTTATTGGAGTGGCCTTGACAAGGAGGCTTTGGAGTAGTTTCTCAGCTTAGGGGAATTTTCCAGCCCTACGTGACTAGGCGGTGGGGGGGGGAAGTTCTCCCGGTCATTAAGTAACACCCCGCTGAGAGTTTTCCCACGCACGTGCGAAGAGTTCATTTACTAGTTCGGCTTTTGCATCATACTATAATTGCACTTGGCCTGGCCTAGATGGGCATTCCTGACAATAGTGTTATTACTGTGGGCAACATCCTTGTATTCCAATAAAGCTTCTCTTTCTTAAGAAGAATGCCTGAACATACTTGTTATTGACCCTGACACCCCCCATCTCCCACTGGCCATACCTGGAAACCATATCAAGGCAGCCTACAGAATAAAACATAATTATAAACACAAAATATTAAAAGACAATTAAAATCCATATTAAAAAGAAAAAGAAAAACAGCCAGAGTACAAAAGCATAGATCATTGAGCAGCTTAGAATAATAGTTTTCAGACTAAATAACATGACCAGGTAAAATGATTTACCATAAACCCTCTATTAAAGAACAAGACATTTTTTTCACCAGGCCTGTTGGGAACCCTACTTCCAAATCTGCTACCATCCTGTGAGACACCTCTGTTGCCTGGTTGCTTGCAGTGAATGGCACTAGCCCAGCGTAATTCATACACATTTCTGCAACAGCCAATGCTAAGAGTAATGTCACTTTACCTGCTGACTGCTGGACAGAGAATGTCAAAATGTTGAGTCCCTTTGGCTGCTGGACATGTCAGTGGGGAATTTAGCAAATGTATCATTTTGGGGAGCCAAAAGCTATGCAAATATTGTTCTGGCAAAGAAGAAGAAGAAGAAGAGATTGGATTTATACCCCGCCCTTCACTACCCAAAGGAGTCTCAGAGTGGCTTACAAACTCCTTTCCCTTCCCCTCCCCACAACAGACACCCTGGCTGAGTTCAGACTGGCAGGTTGAAGCGGAAGCCAGTCGTGGCAAAAAAGCCCCGGGAACAAACTGTTCTGGGTTTTCCCAGTCACACTGTGCAGAAGCATATCGGGAGGAGGCACACGGGAGCGTTCAGACTGCTGGCCCAGAGGCGCAGCTGTAAATGACTTTTTCCTGGTAATTCGGCTGTATGTGCATGTGCGCTCATGCGCTCATGTGCATCAGGGCGATTTGGGGAGGATCCCGTTGCGCTGGCACCACATTGGGCAGTAGAGCGGAGCACAGCCAATCATATCGCTGCTGCCTTATGTGCAACGGGGATTGCTCCCGGTTTTTAATGGTTGGTGTACACACTTCCCGGAAGCAGAATGAAGTGGGATAAACGGGCTCCCGGGTATCTTTTAAATGCGGGAGCGAAGCGGAACAACACGGGTTGACTATGAGTGGGGAACGTCAGGCAGATGTGCCTGTGTGAATGTCCCCTTTAATCCACTTGTAAAATGTGGCTGAAACGTGGCTATAGCGGGGCAAACTGCCAGTCTGAACTCAGCCCCTGTGAGGTAGGTGGGGCTGAGAGAACTATGATAGAAACTGCTCTTTCTCAAGAACAGCTGTGCCAGAAAGGTCACATCAGCCAGTGCAAGTGGAGGAGTGGGGAATCAAACCCGGTTCTCCCAGATTAGAGTCCGCACACTTAACCACTACACCAAACTGGCCTACACTTTTGTCTGCTTTTTTCAGTGTATGCTGCAGCTAATCCCCAGCTCAGTTTACTAGAGCCAAAATCATGTGAAGGCATAGAAGGGTACTAGCCAAGTCTGGTTCTGATAAACATCTGATAAAGCATCTGATAAACAAAGGTATTTAGCTGTCATTTGTGACCAATAGCTGTTGATTATCCATAAAATTTATTTAACATTGTTAAAGCCCACCTAAGATAGCACCCATCACCACATGCCATAGCAACGTATAACATAATTATGCAACTTATGAAGAAGCACTTCCTATTATTGTCCTGAACCTTCAGTCAATCAATACAACTGAATGATCCCAAGTCCTAGTACTATGTGTGACAGAGAGAAATTCACTCTGTTCATTCTGCCCATTCCCACAGACCATACTTAACTCTGTCATGTTCCGGCCTTTGCCCATCTATTTCCTAAACTTTAAAAAGCTCATTGCTAAGCATAAGGGAATGAATTAGGACTGTCAGGCCCCGGAGTGGTGGCAGGAGAAAAATAAAAAATAAAAGGTGGCATTGGCTGTGTCACCATGTCACTTCTGGGGAAACAAAGGGTTGCTCTAGGAATCACCAGAAATTCTATGGTTTTGCCATAGAGTCTTCAGCGATTCCTAGAGTGATTCTGTGTCACTTCTGGTTTTGTAACAGCATGATACAACTACATAACATGTCTCTGTGGACCACTGTCTGGCATAAATGTGTTAAGATTATTTCTGTATAAGAGCAGTAATGTTTGAAGCAGCCCACAGGCTTATGCAACTTGCATTTGAAAGGCTGAACAAAGTCTACAAGCTATGCATTATGGTCTGTTGGATACTTCATAGCCCTCCTGTCCGTGCTACCACAGTATCAAAGCAGAAACAGGAGATTTATTTTCTTCTGCTGAAGTGTGTTTGACTTAGAGAATGAAGAAAGTCTCCTTGGTCTTCTAGTGCAAATCACTGCTCCAACAGCCTGACCCTAATCCTGACCATTTCTGACAATCTAGGGTTGCCAACCTCCAAATGGGCATAAGAACATAAGAGAAGCCAATGTTGGATCAGGCCAATGGCCCATTGAGTCCAACACTCTGTCACACAGTAGCCAAAAATACCAGGTGCCATCAGGAGGTCCACCAGTGGGGCCAGGACACTAGAAGCCCTCCCACTGTTGACCTCCCCCGCAAGCACCAAGAATACAGAGCCTCACTTGCCCCAGAGTCCTAGCTATACCTTGTGACTAATAGCCACTGATGGACCTATGCTCCATATGTTTATCTAATTCCCTCTTGAAGCCATCCATGCTTGTAGCTGCCACCACCTCCTGTGGCAGTGAATTCCATGTGTTAATCACTCTTTGGGTGAAGAAGTACTTCCTTTTCTCCGTTCTACCCTGACTGCTCAGCAATTTCATTGAGTGCTCATGAGTTCTTGTATTGTGAGAAAGGGAGAAAAGTACCTCTTTCTCCACCCGCTCTATCCCATGCATAATCTTATAAACCTCGATAATGTCATCCCTCTGCCATCGTTTCTTCAAGCTAAAGAGCCCCAAGCACCTGAACCTTTCTTCATAGGGAAGGTGTTCCAACCCTTTCATCATTCTAGTTGCCCTCTTCTGCACTTTTTCCAATGCTATAATATCCTTTTTGAGGTGTGGTGACCAGAACTGTACACAGTACTCCAAATGAGGTCGCACCATCGATTTATACAGGGACATTATGATACTGGCTGATTTGCTTTCAATTCCCTTCCTAATAACACCCAGCATAGTGTTGGTCTTTTTTATTGCAGTCGCACACTGTCTCGACATTTTCAGTGAGTTACCTACTATGACTCCAAGATATCTCTCTTGGTCAGTCTCTGCCAGTTCAGACCCCATCAATGGCCCTGGAGATCTCCCGGAATTACATTTACAGCTGATCCCCCAACAACAGAGATCAGTTCCCCTGGAGAAAATGGCTGCTTTGGAGGGGGGGCTTTATTTAATTTTGTGATTTTTTTATCATGCCCTACCCTGCAAGTGGCATTATACCCCACTGCGATCTCTTCCCTCCCCAAACTCCTCTTCCCAAATCTCCAGGATTTTCCTGGCCTGGAACAGGCAACCCTATCTGACACTCCAGATCAAGAATTTTTTTTAAAAAAAAAATATATAGGGTTTTTTTTAAATATAGGAGGGAAAGGCTTCCTGGACTACACTGAACTGTAACATAACTACCTCAAATCCAAATCCAAATACCTTTATTGGCATAAAAGAAATGCAAAATACCACAAGGCAAGTTTACAGAGGCGGTGGCCTGCAGACAGCCCCTCCCCTCTGCCACTGCAGCTTTTCCCACAGTCACCAGACCCTGGTTTCGAGGGGGGAGAGAAGGCTGTGCAGTGTGTCACCATCCGGCCACATCTACTGCCCCCTGCCCAGGTGGTGGACGCTGCGGATCTTGGCACCTGACACCTGGGGGGTGCAGCTTCTGGATGGCAACCTCGCCTTCACTGTCAGCGTGTCCTCCTGGGAGGCCACCGGGTGCCTCTACCGCCCTCTGCCCAAGTGGCGGATGCCACGGAGCTCAGCACCTAATGGCTCGGGGGCGTGAAGCTTCTGGAGGGTGGCCTCACCTTCAATATCAGCGTGTCCTCCCAGGAGGCCCCTAGCCACCTCTACCACCCCCTGCCCAGATGGTGGATGCCGCGGAACTTGGCACCTGATGGCTCAGGGGCATGCAGCTTCTGGAGGGTGGCCTTGCCCTTGCCGTCAGTGTGTCCTCCTGGGAGGCCCCCAGCCACCTCTAGCACCCCCTGCCCAGGTGGCAGATGCCATGGAGCTCAGTGCCTGATGGCTCGGGGGACATGCAGCTTCTGGCAGTTGGCCTCACCCTTGCCATCGCTGTGTCCTCCCTGCCACCAGTGGCCACCCGCTTGCTGGCTGCCCAGCCACCGGCAGTTGGCTGTGGCTGATGCTGGTGGCATGAGCAGCCTCATTGTCCTGAACCTCCAGGCATCAGAGTGCTGCCCCTGCCTGCTGCCTCTACTGCCAGCCCCAGCAGCTCATGCAGTGGAGGTTGGTGAATAAATGATCTGGGCCTCAAAGTGGCTGGATATGGGCCTTGCCATCCTCATTGGCTGCCTTGGCCTCTAGCCGCCAGAGCATGTGATCCCTCCGTTGCCTCACAGTATACTGAGGTGGAAATGTGGGTCGCCAGTTCTTGGGCAGGACACAGGCAACCCAGCCAGTGGCCAGGGATACCTTGTGAATGGCAGATCTGGGAGCCAACTAATCCGGGGGCGTATCAAACGTTGCCACCCGAAAATGCAATTATTAATAAGGAGAGATACAAGAATATTGTCCCAAACATCCTGAAGAGAACGATATGCATAGTACCAAAGGGTGGAATTGTCATCATGTGGGGAGAAAAATGACATTTCATTTTCCGGACAAGGAAGAAATTTAATCAGAAATATCAGCCTACTCAATGGATAATTAATATTGAATCCACTATTCCTATGCATGAAAAACCATGAATTGAATTATGGTAATGTCTTTACTAATCTGTTAGTAATGCAAAGTGTGGGCTGAGTAATGAAGTAATTATCTGCAATGTATTATTTGCATTTGGGTTACTGGGACATCCTCTCAGGCCTTCCAATGAGTTATACGAGGTACTTCTCTTCTTCTATAAGCCCAGCATCTACCCCACTATAATTGCTTCCAAAGGACACTAGAATGAGATACAGGTGTACCAGACATTATTGTATCAGTCATTTATTTCTCTTTAAATTTCTTAATTATTGGAAGGATAGCACAGTCCCAAATATTAGGAAAGAGCTGATCTCATACTATCTTACAGCTGCCAAAACATCTATAGCTGCTGATTGGAAATGCCCAAATGCATCTACACTTCATATATGGCAACAAAAGTATGGGATATGTACATACTGGAAAGAATTACTTAGAAGATTAATCAGTTTGAAAATAATTCTCCTTCCTTGAATTTTGTAGAAGTGGGGCCAATGATATTGAACTATTTGATGCAGATGGTAGTGGTACCAACAAAACTGAAGTACTTAACTGAAATGCAATATTAAGGATGTTTGTAGGTTGCAAGTGTCTGGTGTTTGGTATTGCTTCTTTCCTTTCTGTTTCAATTGTCTTTGTTTTTTTTAGGGTTTTTTTTGTAGTATGTTTCGTGTTTGTTTGTTGGGTGTACTAAATACAAATTGTCAAATAAAATTCTCAAAAAAAGAGAAAAGAAATGACATGGATTCTATTTAAATTTCTGGAGTAACTTCTCCAGAAAATAACAGCATTAAAAGCTACAGAACATTTTCCGGGCATGTTTACATGTAATAGTCTCTTTGTCAGGGTATGGTTGATAAGCAGTAGTAAGCAAACAAAGATGTTATCCCACCCCAATCAAGGATGCCATTTAGGGGAGGATGGAAGACCAAGGAGAGAATTCCCCCACTGTGTGTTCATACCACATGTGATTATTCTCAAAAGCATCAACACCTATGACAAGGTTGCTGAGTCTAGATAGAGTTAATGTTTTCAAGGTTTATGATGAACTATGTTTGCATGCCAAAGCCTCTAAGCCCTTTGCTTTAAAAAGGTTGATGGGCTGGTACTGAGGTCACTGTTATGTTTTTCCTGACATAAAAAAATCTGATCACTTGTTTTTAGGATGTTCTTAAAATGCACTTTAAAAATGAATTAACTTTTAATAGGTCCAAGGCTAAAAGTTTTGACCCTCTTACTGCCATCTCTATGCCATTCCTTCCCAACTGAACTCTGACTGGTATCCCTAAGCCCCCCATCTCAACAATCTGTTTGAAGCATGAGTAACCAAGCTTTAAAATCAAGATAGCTTAACTCATAATTAAGTCATCATACAGTACTTGGAACTTTAGAGGTTTGTGGTTAAACAGTCTAATTTTCTCCCTCAGAATTCAGGAAAGATATTAGTTTGGATCCCACAGTCTAAAAGAAGGAACTCGTTAATTGTGTCACTCTATAAACTCAATTGTTGAACCAGCAATGAATACTTCTAACAGTAGTATCTTCCATCACACATTTAATCATTTTGTCCACAAGAATAACATGGGATACTTTTTAATGCTTTGCTGAAGCCATGACACACTAAACCCATGACATTTTTGTGGTCAACCAAGCTAGTTACTTTTCCAAAAAAGGAGTTAAAAGTTGGTTGGCATGAGTCAGTTTTCACTGAGGCAGGGACATATTTTAAATATTTACATGCCTGTCTTTCTTTTGACAGTTCAGGATGGAAGGTGGCTATTCTGTGACCCATGAAATAACAGTCAGTTCAAACAACACAAGTTGGAACCTTTGTCTTTTCTTTCCTTTGGCTCCTCTTTCCTCAACTCCTTCCTTCTTTGGTGGACAAAAGCATTCCTTTTCTGATGGGCATGTTCTTGCAAATTATTTCCATGCCTAGAGACGTTTCATGGGGAAACTGATCATACAACATTATCTCTGAGAAAGGTGTGAATAAATTCCACAAATCCACTTAGAGTTATGAGCCAAAGGAAGGAGTACTACCTGAGTGTTTTCTCTAACAGGGCAAACATAAGCAATCACAGTGCATATTAAGAGACCCCACCAAAGCAGGTGTTTAGGTGAATGAATTACTAAAATATGAGTGAATTGTTCCGATCTCTTGCCCCAAATACATTTTCAATTTGAGCCCAGTAACATCTTAGAGACCAACAAGATTTTTGGGAAATAAGCTTTTGAGAACTAAGGCTAGCCTCGTTAGATACAGCTACAGGCCCGTAGTC
Organism: Gekko gecko; assembly: GCA_029375565.1. Taxonomy (NCBI): domain Eukaryota; kingdom Metazoa; phylum Chordata; class Lepidosauria; order Squamata; family Gekkonidae; genus Gekko; species Gekko gecko. The sequence continues at coordinate 76,556,621 of JAPDNY010000003.1, read as the reverse complement.
ACCGGAGGGTGGGCTTGACAAGGGCAACATCACACCCCAAATGTGCCCTGCCTCACTAAACAGCTTTGAAAAAAAGTCCCTTCACCGGTCATACAAAGGGTGGGGGCGATCCGCCCTGGGGTGGAAATCATTAGAAGACTCCCAGATGTGTATGTGTGTGTGTGTGTGCGCCTGTGTGGAAGAGAGACAACCTTCTGCCCTGGGGCAGTGTTGGCATGCACCTGGGAGGCTGTAATGGGAGGCAAGTCCACCCAGTCCAGCCCAGGCAGGTCCCAGGCTCTCTCCTCTCCTCTCTCTCCCTCTCTCTCTCTCTCTGACTCAGTGCTTGGAACTACAGCGGGTGAGAGGAGCTGGCTCTGGATGGCATTCTCTCCCCACCACTCCTGCCCATCCTTCAATCGCACTCCCCTGAGCCAACCCTCTCCCCCACTCTGCACAAGCGGTTACAGGATCCCTTCTGCTCAAGTCACCCCAAAGTCCCACGTGCAGCTCACCTCCTCGCTTGGTGCCCAGGGAGAAAAAGAAGCCACGTGCATTCAAACAAACACCCAAACCAACGAGTCCAAAACTTCTCCTCCTCAGGGGAGCAAAGTGTGGAAGGGAGCAGGATGAGCATGGCTGCATCCTGCAAGAGGAAATTTCAAAACTATTGCATGCCACAGCACCCGGGCTGCTTGCTGGCGGGGCCAGGGCAATTCTCCTGCCTACCTTGGGCACAAAGGAGGGGGAATATTTGGGGCGGATGGGTGAAGCATTGGTTCTCAGTGGCATTGTCACTTCAGACCGTGGATTAAACCTCTCAGTTTTGGTAAAGTAAAGGTAAAGTTTTCCCTTGGTCAAAAGCTAGTCAAGTCCGACTCCAGGGATGTGGTGCTCATCTCCGTTTCCAAGCCAAAGAACAGTCTGAAGACTTCCTGACCATATAGGGCTTTAAAGGTCAAAAACAGCATCTTGAAACGAATCCGGTATGCTATTGGCAGCCAGTGCAGTGCCTTCAGCACAGGCTGGATGTGATCTCGTATAGAGAGACCCTTCAACAGCCTGGCCGCCGCATTCTGCCCTAGCTGCAGCTTCCGGATTTGAGACAAGGGCAGCCCCATGTAGAGAGCATTGCAGTAGTCCAGTCTCGAGGTGACCATAGCATGGATCACTGTTGCCAGGTCGTTGTGTTCGAGGAAGGGAACCAGCTGCCTAATCAGCTGAAGATGGTAAAAGGCTGCCTTGGCAGTGGCTGCTACCTGGGCCTCCATTGTTAAGGAGGCATCCAAGAGCACTCCCAAGCTCCAGGTCATCTGGGGTGGAGTTGGACCGGCCGCCCAACAACAGATATAGCTGGGTGTCATCTGTGTATTGATGACACCCTAACCTATGTCTCCGGGCGATCTGGGCAAGGGGGCGCATGTAGATGTTAAATAACATCGGGAATAACACCGCCCCTTGAGGAACCCCACAAACCAGTGGGTGCCTCTGGGACACCTGTTCCCCTAGTGCCACCCTCTGTCCCCGACCCTGGAGAAAAGAGACAAGCCATTGCAAGGCAAGCCCCTGAATCCCCGCATCGGCGAGGCGGTGGGTCAGCAACTGGGACGGAGACGGCACTGGTCGCCCTCACAGACGACCTCTGGAGGCATCTGGATCGAGGCGGCACGGTGGTACTGATGCTGTTGGACCTGTTGGCAGCATTCGACATGGTCGACCATCAGTGTGTGGATAATTTCCACTGTTTCTCCTTTCTTTCTTTAGCCACCCCCAAGGGTCCTTCCTCTGCTTTTTGGAGAATCTGGCCCCCACCCCGACAGCCGGGGGGGGGTGCCTTTGCCTGCCTTGAAGGAGAGAGACAGGCTGGACGCTGACTCACAGCAGTCGGGCTTGTAAGGGGCAGAGCCGAAGTCAGTCGCTGCCGTTTTACTGGCCCACCTTCCCACCTTGATCACTGTACAGGCTTTGCTGGTCACCCGTTTTCAGGGGGGCGGGCAGGAATCTCTTTCATATCTTACTGATTGGCTGTGGTCAGGGATGTTTTTCACCTACCCTGTACAGCCAGTTGGCGGGTTCTGGAATTGGCATAGGGTGGTGCCTTTGTTAAAACCTGATTTTTAAATTCATAGAAAAATTTTATTCCCAGTCATGTCAACTTTTACTTCAATTGTTCAATAAGCTGAAAAAGGTGGAATAGCAATCCAGTTATCTAAGGTCAGCATGCTGTAGCAAATTCAAAGTTTAGAGAATCTATGTTTGGTTTCAATCATTATTTGGCATATAAGGTCCGTTTGTCTCACTGAACTATGTAGAGCACTGGTTCTTTTACGGTCATCTTCCCCCCCCTGTCGGAAGAACGAGACAGACAACACTTTGGAAGTAAACAAGGGCCACTTTATTAACTATTTAACATAACATTGAGGCAAGGGATCAGCTAAGTGAGCATGGAACAGGCAAGGCAGGTGTCACTCCCCTGACCAACCTCCTTGCCTTTTCTCTGGCTTGTGACCAGCAGCCCAGCAAACTGGTCGCCACCTAGCAGTGCCTATCCCTGAAGCCTTCCAACTTGCAGAGAGGAGCATACCCTAAGAGGTTCCCAGAGGAGGTAATCACCGTTCCCCACCCTGGACCTTAGAAATCCGAAGGCAGTTCCTGATGACCCCCTGTTCCCTAATGGGGAAAATGCCGTAAGGTGCCCGCACCAACCTGCTACAGCCAAGACCACACCTCTCCTTTGGTCTTTGCTGACCTAATCCCTTGCCGCAAGTCCTGCAAAAATGACCCATTGCCCTTGTCTGATAGGTGCACCCTGTCCGCCCTATACAAGTCCTGGAACTCAACCACCCACCATGGCCTTCCTCTTCTGGGTTCTCCAAATTGCGCCATACCTGCCGGGGCAGAATAACCGACTCCACTATCCACACTACTGGGCCACCTTGCTCTTATCATTGCAAGGTCAGCCTCCGCTTGTAACACCAGGGCCTTGCCCTTCATGGCAAACCAGAATAGCCAACCAGAGTATCTGCACTCTGGGCCATCTTGCTCTTATCATCGTAAGGTCAGCTTCCACTTGGAACACCAGGGCCTTGCCCTTCATGATGAGGCAGAGTAGCTGACCAGACTATCTGCACTCCAGGCCACCTTGTTCTTATCATCGCAAGGTCAGTCTCCACTTGTAGCATCGTGGCCTTGTCCTTCATGGCGAGGCAGAGTAGCCGACCAGACTATCTGCACTCCAGGCCACCTTGTTCTTATCATCACAAGGTCAGTCTCCACTTGTAGCATCATGGCCTTGTCCTTCATGGTGAAACAGAATAGCTGACCAGACTATCTGCACTCTAGGCCACCTTGCTGTTATCATCGCAACGTCATCTCCACTTGTAGCACCATGTCTTTGTCCATGACCGTCCTCATCTGGTGGTTGGCTTTACGCCTGGCACTGGGGTCTCCCAAATTATGCCACACCTGGTGGGGCAGAACAGCTGACCAAACTATCTGCACATGGGCCACCTTGCTCTTATCATCACAAGATCAGCCTCCACTTGTAACACCAGGGCCATGCCCTTCATGGTGAGGCAGAATAGCCAACCAGACTATCTGCACACTGGGCCACTTTGCTCTTATCATCACAAGGTCTGCCTCAGCTTGACACACAAGGGCTTTGCCGGCCAGACTATCGGCACTCTGGGCCATCTTGCTCTTATCATTGCAAGGTTTGCCTCAGCTTGTAACACAAGGGTCTTGCTGGCCAGGTTGTCCTCCTGGCCTAGTGCATGGCCCAAAAGACCATGCTGTGGCTGCAGACATTGACTCTTCATTTCACCCCACAGCCAGCAGCACCTGAAAAAAGAACCTCATTAATAACAGCAAACTTTTCAATTCCATTCTTTGAGTGCTAAGCAAGAGCCTGCCACTAGCTCCCTGATCCACAGCACCCCAAGGAAGGAACAGTGTGGCCTCATATCCATCAATGCAAAGTGTGTGCCACTGCACCTTGAATCCCCATGGCAGTACTGGGGTCAATGGTTCCCTGATCTCTATAATGTTGCCAACCACCCTTGACCAGCCTTCAAGTATCTTCTGATATGGAAGTTGCCCATCTTCTCCTCAAACCCAGATGCCAGTGATCCTAGGAGACTTAGACTTGGTCTTCCCACCAAAAAGACACCACTGTATGAATCCAAATTCCTTCCATACCAAGTCAAGTCAAGTCAAGTTCGTCTTTATTGGCATAAAACCTTTCATACCATTGGTGACTCCGGTCCTATGCTGGTTCATTTATGGTCACCTTGTCTCACTGAGGGGCTGAGGTGGCTCAAGTGGTTAAGATGCTGAACTGCAGACTGGAAGGTCGGTAGTTCAGCAGTTCAAGACCTGAGTGCCGCATGATGGAGTGAGCTCCTGTCTCTAGTCCCAGCTCCTGCCAACCTAGCAGTTCGAAAGCAAGAAATTGCAAATAGATAAATAGGTACCACTTCGGTGGGAAGGTAACAGCATTCTGCGCGCCTTGGCATCTAGTCATGCCAGTCACTTGACAATGGAAATGTCTTTGGAAAGTGCTGGCTCTTCGGCTTAGAAATGGAGATGAACACCTAGAGTCGGATTTGACTGGCTTTTGAGCAAGGGAAACCTTTACCTTTACCTTTACGGTCTCACTGAGCTGTGTATAGGAAATGTATTTTCATTTATTTATATTCTGCTTGACTCACTGAGATTTGTAAAATCAAACAGGTGGAATGGAGAAGGTGTGATGCAGATTTAAGTGTATGATGCCAAACAGATTCCAAATTGCACAATGGGCTACTAGATTACAACAACCGTTCTGTGAAGTAGGTGAGCCTGAGAATGCCAGTAGGGACCTGGGCCTTTTAGGTCCAGCACTATAGTTACACACTTTCTGTGTGGAAGAACAGCTTTACTAGGTTTTCTGACCTGAGAGCTCTTTGTGCAATATGAAATCTCTTTTATGTGGTCTAACCCAGTTTAGACTGCACATGACCTCTTATACCACATCTTATTAAATGTCAGAATGGAACAGTTTGAAAATATGTGTTGTCTGTTTCTTGTTAGAGTAGTCAATATGTTCTATGTGGAATGAACCTGATATTTGTTGTTCAGTCGCAAAGTCGAGTCCAATTCTTTGCGACCCCATGGACCATATCGCACCAGGCCCTCCTGTCTTCCATCGTGCTCTGGAGTTTGCTTAATTTCATGTTCGTTGCCTCAATAACATTGTCTAACCATCTCATCCTTTGCCATCCCCTTCTTCTTTGACCTTCATTCTTTCCCAGCATCAGGGTCTTCTCCAGTGAGTGCTCCCTTCTCATTTGGTGGCCAAAGTATTTGAGACTCAGCTTCAGTATCTGGCCTTCCAGGGTTGATTTCTTTTAGGATTGACTGATTTGATCTCCTTGCAGTCCAAGGGACCCTCAAGAGTCTTCTCCAGCACCATAGTTCAAAAGAATCTATTCTTCAGCGCTCAGCCTTCCTTATGGCCCAACTCTCAGAGCTTTACATTACTACTGGGAATACCATTGCTTTGACCTTGCGGACTTTTGTTGGCAGGGTGATGTCTCTACTTTTTATCATGCTGTCTAGGTTTGCCATCGCTTTCCTCCCCAGGAGCAGGCGTCTTTTAATTTTATGGCTGCAGTCACCGTCTTCAGTGATCTTGGATCCCAGGAAGTCTGTCATACCACTTGTCTTTATTATTTAGAGAAGTATAAACATGGCAGTTCTATACAGACACATGATGGGCTGCTCTCCCCTGTGCTGAACTGCTCCCCTTAACAACAACAACAAAAATGCTCCCCTAAAATGCTACCTTCTGAAACTATCCAAATTCATGGTTATGGCTCCTATCATGTATCCATGACAACCAAGCATTCCCAATCATGGTTCTCAGGAGAAAATTACTAGCCATAATAGGGGACTTGATTTCCAAACAATAACAGATCATGAAAAACTAATTCCTGTGTCACTTGTCTCCTCAAGCCTCACAAGATGACATCTTTTCAAAGCCAAATGCTAACAGTCATCAATCACACTGTGCTAAAGCCTGATGTGTATCAGCAGGGGCCATTTGGAGCAGGAGCATGCAGGAGTGGAGCTCCGGCAGTTAGAAGCACAGGTGGTGGCAAGCCCTGCCCCCAGCTCCCAGCAGGAGTGCAAAGCAGCACGTGTAGCATTCCTCCTGGGCCCAGATAGGCTACTCTGGGACTGGAATGACAGCCCCCAGAGTGGAAAGACAGTCCCTAGGGGTGGAGCCTGCATGGCGGGTGTTGCCTTCTGGCATACTTCCGGTGATGTCAGGAGGTGTGACATATGCAAATAAGTTTATGCTAATGAGTTATGCTAATGAGCTTCTGCACCTCTTTTTCCCCCAAATGACCCCTGTGTATCAGGCATGTGGAGCAAATTGTGCAATATTTTGGAGCTTTACCTTCCAGGTTAGTATGTTTTATAACACATTGGGTGCTGATTGGGCTATAACACACCTAATTTCTGCGTCATCCAAGTATAAATTCTTTTCTTTCTTTTTTTTAATCATAACGGAGTCAAAGGGTCAAGGAAGTGACCAAGATTTAAATAAATCAGCAGAAATGAATATCTTAATTTTACAAAAGGAAATCTCTGCCTAAGTGAATAAAAAGAAGAAAAAGCTGGAATGGGTACTTCCATCTGGAAGCTGCACAATCATAAATTGAGAACTGAGGGAGCAAGGCAGCTTCTATTTTTTGAACTAGGAATATTACAGTAGTCTGATGTACACCCCCCCCAGATTTTCTCAAACTCTTCCTATATAGAAGCCCTATTTAGTCAAAATGCCTTCTGGAAGTCCCTGCACATTCCCAAGGCTTTCATATAGTAATTATAAACCTGCCCTGAAAGTTCACTCTTCTTAGTAACTGCTTTCTCCTGCAGGGGTAGACTGGATGGACAGAGAGCCTGTCTTCCCATCCTCCTGGTCTTTCTTCTTTTAGATGCTATTTTCTTTTTAGGGAAGACAGGAGTGCAACATGACTTGAGCTCTTCACTTCACTGTTTCCTTCAGATGTTTTGTATCTGATAGCTATATCATGCTTCTGACATTTTTCTTTTTAAAAAGTGCACTTCACAGGACCTGTGATTTCACTGGCAAGCACAGAATGTCCCGCTGAAGTGAATGGGAATTTGGCGTTGCTCTAGAACAAATTTAGAAAGGGAGGTAAAAGTAATTGTAAAACAGATACTCAACAGGTAGCTGCTCTTCTCCTTTAATGGATTGAAATGTTTGACAATGGTATCTGCTAATATGTTTGTTAATTACAGGTAATGTGCAGTTTTTAGAAACTCATTAGGAGAGTGTTACACTTATCAGTGAGGAATTGGGTTATGCAAGAGCTTCAAAATAAGCCCAAGTCAAACATTTAAGAAAATAGGATGCATTTTATTGTGCGGCTATCCCAAAATGCAAATAAAACATCTGCTTGTTGGAGGAGAATGCTGAATGAGGAGAGAACAGGTGTGTTATACCTTGCCAAACTCATCTCAAACAGGACTGAGGAGACAGCTGTGCAGAATGGGATTAGGGATTTGATCCAAAGCAACTAACAGCTGGTTTACATGTTGGCATACTTAGCATCATTTATATTCTACATTTCAACGGTTCTGAATGTTTTTCATAGATTATCTCAGTAATTCTGACAATAACCATGACATGTAGGTTAGTAATACTCTTCCCCTCTCTCATGGATCACGAGATGTGGTGAGGGGGCTTGCATGGTTTGATGAGGCTGTGGGCTATGCCATGAAGGGCCACCCAGGACGGATAGGCCACAGTGGAGAGCTCAGACAAAATGTGATCCACTGAAGAAGGAAATGGCAACCCACTCCAGTAGCTTTGCCAAGAAAACCCCATGGATAGTAACAAAAGGCTAAAAGATATGACACCAGAAGATGAACCCTTTAGGTCGGAAGGTGTCCAATATGCTACTGGGGAAGAGCAGAGGGCAAGTACGAGTAACCCCAGAAAGAGTGAAGCAGCTGGGCCAAAACCAAAGGGACGCTGAGTTGCGGATGTGTCTGATGGTGAAAGGAAAGTCTGATGCTGCAAAGGACAATACTGTACAGGAACCTGGAATGTAAGACCAATGAATCGAGGTAAGTTGGATGAGGTGGTTAGACAGTGTTATTGATGCAACAAACATAAAATTAAACAAACTCTGGAGGACGACAGAAGACAGGAGGGCCTGGTGTGATCTGGTCCATGGGGTCATGAAGAGTCAGACTCAACTGTGTGACTGAACAACAACAACAAATATTTTCCCCATATCATAAGGGGAAGGGTAAAGGTCTACAACTGGAGCAAGAAACTGTCTCCAAATCATGTTTATGCCTTCTTTGCCAGGCACCCTGAAGTACAGTGCTCACTTGTGTCCAGTCCTGCCAATACTATGTTCTACCCAGCCAAGCTTCACTGTAAGTGCATTAGTGTGACTTTAACCAACCCCCTGCTTTGCAACTTGAACTGGAACTCTGCTCTACCTCATTGGTCTGGTGCCTGCCCCTCTCAGTTTTGCACTGCATCTTTGCTTTCCAATATATTATCATTTGTAAATAAAAAGGTGATTTGAAGACATATATAAACTATTTCAAAGCAACCAATAACAAACTGGTCTTTCATATCTTTTTTCATACCTGGTCACAACCCTGATTTTCTGTTGCTTCACCACCACTTTTAGGTCTTCTTGATTTTGTGAACCTAGCCCACCAGGGACCACACAGTTACCCTACTGCAACTTCACGGTGGGATTACTGTTGTTTGTTGTTGTTCAGTCACACAGTCGAGTCTGACTCTTCACAACCCCGTGAACTATGTCACACCAGGCCTTCCTGTCCTCCGTCATCCTCCGGAGTTTGCTCAACTTCATGTTCATTGCATCGATAACACCGTCTAACCATCTCATCCTTTGCCATCCCTTTCTTCTTTTACCTTCAGTCTTTCCCAGCATCAGGGTCTTCTCCAGTGAGTGCTCCCTTCTCATTTGGTGGCCAAAGTATTTGAGCTTCAGCTTCAGTATCTGGCCTTCCAGGGAACAGTCAGGGTTGATTTCCTTTAGGATTGCCTGATTTGATCTCCTTGCAATCCAAGAAGCTCTCAAGCGTAGTGCACTCTATATGAGGAAGAAAACTATCCAGCTGGCATTTGGGTGAAAACTACTTTTGAGTTTTATCAGTGCCTGGGTTGTCAACTGCTTGCAGAAAAAAAAAGTCTTATCCCTTCAATAGAACTTAATGGGAAGTTCTTTACCAGATGATGTTATGTACCTCCATACCATGAAAAGCTTCAGATGCCTATTTTCACACACTTTGTTGTTCAGTCGCACAGTCGAGTCCGACTCTTCGCGACCCCATGGACCAGATTACGCCAGGCCCTCCTGTCTTCCGCTGTCCGCTGAAGTTTGCTCAATTTCATGTTCGTTGCATCGATGACACTGTCTAACCATCTCATTCTTTGCCGTCCCCTTCTTCTTTGACCTTCAATATTTCCCAGCATCAGGGTCTTCTCCAGTGAATGCTCCCTTCTCATTTGGTGGCCAAAGTATTTGAGCTTCAGCTTCAGGATCTGGCCTTCCAGGGAACAGTCAGGGTTGATTTCTTTTAGGATTGACTGATTTGATCTCCTTGCAGTCCAAGGGACTCTCAAGAGTCTTCTCCAGCACCATAGTTCAAAAGAATCTATTCTTCGGCGCTCGGCCTTCCTTATAGTCCAACTCTCACAGCCATACATTACTACGGGGAATACCATTGCTTTGACCATGCGGACTTTTGTTGGCAAGGTGATGTCTCTGCTTTTTATCATGCTGTTTAGGTTTGCCATCGCTTTCCTCCCAAGGAGCAGGCGTCTTTTAATTTCATGGCTGCAGTCACTATCTGCAGTGATCTGGGATCCTAGGAACGTGAAGTCTGTCACTACTTCTACGACTTCCCCTTCTATTTGCCAAGGAGTGATGGGGCCAGATGCCATGATCTTAGTTTTTTTGATGTTGAGCTTCAAGCCCACTTTTGCACTCTCCTCTTTCACCCTGAGCAAGAGGCTCTTTAGATCCTCTTCACTTTCTGCCATCAGAGTGGTATCGTCTGCATATCTGAGGTTATTGATCTTTTCCCCAGCAATCTTAACTCCAGCTTGTGATTCATCCAGGCCAGCATTTCGCATGATGTACTCTGCATATAAATTAAATAAGCAAGGTGACAGTATACATCCTTGTCGTACTCCTTTTCCTATGCTAAACCAATCAGTTGTTCCATATCTGGTTCTAACTGTTGCTTCTTGACCCTTATACAGGTTTCTCAGGAGACATATGAGGTGGTCTGGTACTCCCATCTCTTTAAGAACCTGCCATAATTTATTGTGATCCACACAATCAAAGGCTTTAGCATAGTCAATGAAGCAGAAGTAGATGTTTTTCTGGTATTCTCTTGCTTTCTCCATAATCCAACGAATGTTGGCAATTTGATCTCTAGTTCCTCTACCTCTTCTAAACCCAGCTTGTACTTCTGGCAGTTCTCTATCCACGTACTGTTGGAGCCTAGCTTGTAGGATTTTGAGCATGACCTTGCTAGCATGTGAAATGAGTGCAATTGTGCGATAGTTTGAACATTCCTTGACGTTGCCCTTCTTTGGGATTGGAATGTAAACTGACCTTTTCCAATCCTGTGGCCACTGTTGTGTTTTCCAAATTTGTTGGCAAATTGAGTGCAGCACTTTAACAGCATCTTCTTTTAAGACTTTGAATAACTCAGCTGGGATACCATCACCTCCACTAGCTTTGTTGTTAGTAATGCTTTCTAAGGCCCATTTAGCTTCGCTTTCCAGGATGTCTGGCTCAAGGTCAGTGATTATACCATCGTGGTTGTCAAGGACATCGAGGTCCTTCTTGTATAGTTCTTCTGTATATTCTTGCCATCTTTTCCTAATCTCTTCTGCTTCTGTTAGATCCCTACCGTTTTTGTCCTTTATCATGGCCAGCTTTGCATGGAACGTTCCCTTGATTTCTCCAATTTTCTTGAAGAGATCTCTAGTCCTTCCCAATCTATTGTTTTCCTCTATTACTTTGCATTGTTCATTCAGGAAAGCCTCCTTATCTCTCCTCACACACTAAGCCTCTATTAAAGGGATAGGACATTTCTCACCTGGCCTGTTGGCAATCCTAATGCCCTTGATACTAAAAAAAAAAAAATACAAAGCTCAGCTTTGTTTACTGATTGTTGATGAAGGAAAGGAGAACGTCTACTGGCTTCTTTTCTTCTGCCCCAAACCAGATAATGCGGCTCAGTTCAGATGCCAGACAAAACTAAAGTTAATTAAGAAGGCATGATTAGTGCAGACTAATAACCATGGTTAGGATTAAGGTATGTCTGATGGGATCTGAAATCATGGCCTGAAGTTGGTTTACTAGCCACACTTAGTTAACTGTACTTTCATGTGGCATATGGATACCAACATCCTGGCATAATCTTTGTCTTGTTCCTTGGTGCCACCCTCGCTCCAGTGCCAGGATACCAGCTGGGTCTCCGTGGGATAAGGATGTTTTAAAAGCAGCATTTCTGAGGAAACCCAGGATTTTAATGATTGTACGTGAGCTGAATTCTAGTCTCACAATTTAACCGTAGCTAAAATAAACCATTAGACATTATTTCAGAACATGGCCAGTAAGGTGTGCTTGATTTCAATGGGTCTTAAGTCCAGTTGAATTTCTCTGAAATGGGGCAGCTCACCATATCAGTTTTGCTGCTATTTTCCCACTGGATTAATTGAATTTGTTCCATTATTTTTGTTCTTGTTAGGATTGGGCTGCTTTATTGTTACACTAGGAGTAAGGCCCGTTGTGGGAAGAAATACAACAAGCTCTAGAAAGAAGCTCCAGCTGAGTGTCCCAGCTGTGGCTGCTGGGGCGGCAGAGGGAAGAGGAAAATAGAGGGAGGCAAGCCGTATTTATTTCCTTCTGCTTAGCTATAAGGCAGGGCTGTCTCAAGTCATCTTGCTGCCCCAAGTGGGTAGTATGAGAGGACAGCCTTGTGGTAACAGGTATGGTTCCCTCCACCCCTGACTTATGCTGGTTTGGGGTTATGCAGTGGCAGCTAAGGTAGAAAACCACTTCCTCCTATGCCATGTCTTCTGGGTTCCAAGGGTCTGGAAAGAGGTTCCATAGCCAGTTACAGGGTTGCCAACTCTGGGTTGGGAAATACCTGTAGATTTGAGGGGTAGAGCCTGGGGAGGGCAGGGTTTGGGATGTGGAGGGGCCTCAGTAGGGTATAATGCCATAGAGTCCATTGCCCAAAGCAGCCATTCTCTCCAGAAGAACTGATCTTGGAGGTCTCCAGGTGCTGCCTGGAGGCTGGCAATACTAAGGGGAGGGCCAGACCTGTAGATTTGAGGGGTAGAGCCTGGGAAGGGCAGGGTTTGTGGTACAGAGGGACCTCAGCAGGGTATAATGCCATAGAGTCCATTGCCCAAAACAGGCATTCTCTCCAGGAGAACTGATCTTGGAGATCTCCAGGTACTGCTAGAGGCTGGCAATACTAAGGGGAGGGCCAGACTTGTAGATTTGAGGGGTAGATCCTGGGAAGGGGAGGGTTTAGGGTGCAGAGGGACCTCAGCAGGGTATAATGCCATAGAATCCATTGCCCAAAGCAGCCATTCTCTCCAGGAGAACTGATCTTGGAGATCTCCAGGTGCTGCCTGGAGGCTGGCAATACTAAGGGGAGGGCCAGTCCTGTAGATTTGAGGGGTAGATCCTGGGAAGGGCAGGGTTTGTGGTACGGAGGGACCTCAGCAGAATATAATGCCATAGAGTTCATTGCCCAAAGCAGCCATTCTCTCTGGGAGAACTGATCTTGGAGATCTCCAGGTGCTGCCTGAAGGTTGGCAATACTAAGGGGAGGGTCAGACCTGTAGATTTGAGGGGTAGATCCTGGGAAGGGCAGGGTTTGTGGTAAGGAGGGACTTCAGCACGGTATAACGGCATAGAGTCCACTGCCATAGCAGCCATTGTAATAGCTGGGAAATTTTCTGTAGGGGAAATGGTGTGGCTGGGGAACACGGTGATTCCTGGGAGATCTCCATGCTCCACAGGGAGATTGGCAACTCCAGTGACCATTTAAGGGAAAATTGGGATATGTATTTTACCTCAGGACACATTCAATGACTCCCAACAGCAACAGCAAACTGTTTAGAATGTTAGAGGCAAAGGCCAATCAGGCCACATATGCAAATGACCTCTGTGTTCCAATTGGCTATTGGGGGAGAGGAACAGCAAACTGTTTAGAATATTGGAGGCAAGACTCAGGCAATGCAGCCAGTGCATAGGGACAGCTTCTGAGTGACACATCACAGAGCCAACTGATTTGTGAGTGTGTGGAATGTTCACAAAGTGCCACCACCAAAATACAATTATATATAAGGAGAGATGATGATTGTGTAAACTATATCAAACAGTGGGATAAAAATGTTTGAAATAAAATTAAATAAATGGCATTTTTGTGACAATACTAAGAAATCCTTCCACATCAGTATACTTCGTAGAAGTCATGTATTTGAAGAGTCTGGTTAGATAGTGGGGGGGGGATTTAGATGAGAAAACAGAATAAAACAATGTCCAGATACCTCCAGCTACAAGATAGAATCACAGGCATGGACTAAATGACCATGTTTAAAAGTGGTTAATGTCCCTTTTCTCCTCTGATATCATCTACAAAATGTGAGAAACAATTCTGCCTTTCATGTCTCCAAGGAGGAGAGAGAATTAATTCTATAATGGCTTCTGTGATTCCATGGATATATGAAGTTTGGGGAGGAAGTGACAAGCTTTCTTTTAAACTGGGTTAGTGAGTGTGTCTGAGGGCTTGAAATCCTGCCTTGACTTGACTAGCGATGAATTTAAACACTTCTGTTCTTTCTCTGTAAAGCATGTCTCTCCATTCCTAGTTGCTTTGCCTCCCTGCAACTCTTAGAAAGATCCCAGTAGTGGAATAAGTCTGTTAGACTCATACTAATAGGCCCCTGAAAGCACAACAGATGGACAGGAAAGACAAATGGCATACATTTAAGTTAGAGTTGGGCAGTTTACTGAGATGGATAGCAGTGGTTTGAATGAGAGAGCCAAATATTTTTCTGTTAGCTAAAGGGAGGGAAACAATATTTTCAGGAGCTTAAAAAAGATCAACGCTGAAACAATTTATTCCCTCCCTCCCAGATTTGATAATACAGTTTTGGGTCAATCTACCCCACCAAAAATCTATTAATCTGTGATGGGAATTATGTGGAGTCCCTTGCAAGGTTTTCTTGATGGTAGTTGTTACACAGCAACAATACTTGGGAGATTGCTCTCTTGGAGTAGCTAAGGCTTCTTCATTCATATTAGGGATGCTGAAATCATCTGACAGATTTGATTTCCTCCTTTAGTACCAATTTGCAAGCAATTGTTGTCCCAAACCTTATATCAGACTGATTCTATTAAATTTTCTTTTCATCTGGGAAAAACAAGATCACTGATGGCTAGATGTTCACAACCACTTCACTGGCCATGATCCAACCCAAATCACATCCCATCTGTAAATATCAGAAATGCTTCAAATCTGAATAAAATTATTTCTGATACATGGGATTAGGTGCAAACTGTCCATCTGCTATTATTGATTTCCTGGGTAGTAGGAGGGTCTGATGTAGTGACTCTGTGTGTGTGTGTCTGTGTGAGAGAGTGAGAGAAGAGAGGAGAGGAGAGGAGAGGAGAGGAGAGGAGAGGAGAGGAGAGAGAGAAGGAAGGGAAGGAAGGAAGGGAAGGAAGGGAAGGAAGGGAAGGAAGGAAGGAAGGAAGGAAGGAAGGAAGGAAGAGAAGAGAAGAGAAGAGAAGAGAAGAGAAGAGAAGAGAAGAGAAGAGAAGAGAAGAGAAGAGAAGAGAAGAGAAGAGAAGAGAAGAGATTTATACCCGGCCCTTCACTTGGAGTCTCAGAGTGGCTTACAAACTTCTTTCCCTCCCCTCCCCACAACAGACACCCTGTGAGGTAGGTCAGGCTGAAAGAGCTCTTTCGAGAACTGCTCTTTCAAAGACAGTTCTTGTCAGTACTATGGCTTGTCCAAGGTTATCCAGCAGATGCAAGTGGAGGAGTGGGGAATCAAACCCGGTTCTCCCAGATTAGAGTCGGCACACTTAACCACCACACCAAACTGTAGTGGTGTGAGAGAGAGGTCCTTTCGGCACTCTGGAGAATCCAAGCAGTTGAGCCTTTAAGGTTAACTTCATGTTTTGTGTCCCTGCCCTCTGCACTACTCTTTTTTCTCCAGTTTATTTTCCCGTATGCATTCCCCATCTACAACCCAAACCCACATTTTTTGCTTAATTGTGGTTAATGTCTCCTCTCCTCCCTGCTCTCTCACTCCCTTTGACTAGCTGCTGCTCGGCTACTTCAGGCATGCACGACCCATAGAGGGATGCCAGTTCAGTGGCTGGCTGGCTGGTCTCGGGGGGGGGGGGGCGGGTGTCCCAAGGATTTTAATTAACACCCCCAAAAAACAAATAGGCCTTCAAGCCTCTCCTATTGTTTCCAATGAGTAATCCTATCGATCCTTTTAATGCATCCCCCTCCAAGTTGTGTGCAGATTGGCTGTGGGGAAGGAAAAAGAGCCCTCCCTGGGTTCCCAGGTGCAAAGGATGAAGGAGTGTGTCAAATGGCACCCCTGAAAGCTAAAAGCATCAAGATCACAGAGGACCTCCCCAGGCTGCCCCTCTTACCTTCCCTCCAAGTTGTGTGCAGATTGGCTTTGGGGAAGGGGGGAAAGATCCCTCCCTGGGGTCCACCATGCAAAGGATGGAGGAATGTGTCAAAGCCCCCCCCCTCAAACTAGAAGCATCAAACTCCCAGAGAACCTCCCCAGGCTGCCCCTCTATCTGCACTCCAAGTTGTGTGCTGGGTGAAAATTAAATAGAAACTGAAATAGGGACAGGGGATTGGACAGAGATGACTAAAGCCATCTCAAGCAGTCTGCTTATCATTCCCTCAGAATTGGAAGCTGAAGAGCAAAAGGGTCCAGGGAGAAACCACTTTCAGTTGCTCCAGGGAAATGCCATGATGACTGCAAGGTCACCTCCAAAGGGACATAAAACAATGCAGAATCAAAGAGGTGTGATGCAGGAGGAAATTGAGAGCGGGATGCGATGCAGAAGGAAATTCTGCTTCCAGTTTGGCTGTGGACAAACTGTGCAGAAAAGACCTCTATATCAGCATGCATTTGATGAGGGAACGTTAGGAAATCGGTCATCCCGACAGACCATTTTTATGTTCAGCGTTTCCACTTTCTGCCAATCATTGTGCCAACTCACTGCTTTTGGGAGGGTTTTCTAATTCTCAGTAGTGACCCGTTCTGGTTTCCTCAGCTGTCCTGTCATCTAGGGTTATGCATGGACTAGGCAAGTGAGGAAAGGCTTTGTCTGCATCTGCTGGCAGACAGGGCAGATAGGGGGTAGACAGACAGAGACCACAGCCAACCTCCCCATCTCCCACAACAGGTACACATATCGTCCAAGCTAGTGATGGCCCCAGTTTTTTTTTTCACCCACTAGGCAAGGATACATTCTGGTGCCCCCCATGTGGGGCAGGACGGGGGCGGGTGCTGGAGCCGCAGTGGGCAGGCTGAGGGGGTTAGCTGCAAATGCATGCGGGGGGTGGGATCACTCAAGGGGAGGAGGAGGGGGCCTGTGCCAGGCTGCAAAAGGAGCTCCAAAGAGACCGCAGGGCAGGGGTGGAAGAGGGTGAGCAGCACTTTCCCGTTGTCCCAGGCTGTTCCCCGCACCTGCCCCCCCACCTCCTTCTCTTTCTGTCTGCAGGGCTACAAAGAGGGGAGTCTCTTCCTGGGGATGGAGCAAGAAGCTGGCAAGGGAGGCTTCCTGTGGTGGGTGAGGAGGGGTCGAGGCCAGTCAGAATAGTGCCCTCATCGAGCCATCGCCCTAGGCGACAATCTAAAATTTAACAATAACAGGCTGGCCCTGGTCTCAGCCAGCCTGCATATGTTACATGCCAAATAAGATGTGAGAGATCAGTGCCAAGGAAGGATCAGATTATTGCTCAAAGTGAAAGAAAACAGTTGATTCAGGTTTCACAATATCTGAAGAGTTCCCATAAAACCACTAATCAGCCTTACCCTTTCCCTGATCATTAGCATTCACTCTCTTAGGTGGTATTAATCCAGCTGCTGTTAATGTTAATCAATTTCCCCTAGAGCTCATATGTAAAGTAGACTGGGGAAGCCCTTTTTAAAAACAAAGGGGGGAGGGAGTGCCCAGGTGAGGGGAGAACTAAATCCTGATCCATTACACCTTATTATGATGTCTGAAACATTTTTCTGTAGCCTGGCTAAGTTCTGATATTAGAGGCAGACTGGGAGAAAAACACTGGAAAAATGGAGCATGCTGAGATAAGGGACATGGAAAGAAATAACTCAGCCATACTTACCTACATGCTCCAATTTTGTTTCAAAACAAACTACACCCTTGTTTGTCCATCCTGGAAAGGGAAGCAACAGCTTGATCTCATGCTAATTCATGCCTGGCTGAGCCCACCGTACAGCTGAGTTTTAAGTGCCTATATTACTGGGACATGTTCTCCTGTGATACAACATGATTCAGTATCCGAGTGTTCTCCAGATCTAAGTGAGCAGTCTTAAGTCGACCTACTCAGAATCAAATTCGGGGCCATTCAATAGGATTTGCTCCCAGCAAAGAGTTCTTAGCATTGCATTGTAACTGTGCATCCAAACATGCCTCCCATCGAAAGCAGTGCAATAACTGGAGGGCTGAAGGTCCTAAAAGTAAAGATATCTGAGCCCCATTGCAGTTTTTTTTTTGTGGCAAGGTAAATGTCCAACACCCAAGAGCAGGAAAAAAATGGAAAAATCCACAGAAATAAAAATCATAGATTTTACATGCCCCTAATACACATATCACATTGAAAAAGCTGGCTCAGTACCTGATTTTGACTCCCCCCCCAAATTAAATGTTTCCGCAAAAAAATTCAAGGGCACTCTTAGAATTCTGAATACCAGAGTAATACCAGGTCCAAGAAAATATTCTTGTCATTCGTTAGAGGAAAGCTGATGATCGTAGTATGTCTTTGGGCACACTACTTTTTAGAGAAGATAGAAACTGGTATATAAATGAAGTCCAGCTAGCTCAAGCAAGTGAGCCATGCCTCTTGCAGGACTGCACTCAGGCATGGATGTGGCACTAAAAACAATTTCCCCTAAGTGATAGAATGGATGGTCCAGGGTTTCTTGATCTCATCAGAACTTGGAAGCCCTAGTTAGTACTTGGATGGGAGACCACCAAAGGAGTCTCTAGGCTTCAAAACTCTATAGTTGCAACTATGAACTCAAGCAAAAAAAGTAATTAGTCAGTTTGCCATGAGGAGATTGATTCCCTTTGGACCAAGAAGAGGATCACTGACACTTGATCTTGAGTGAGTTCACCAACCAGTTGATGTGTTCATTCATGTTATTCTGCAGTATTTAAAAATCCAAATCTCAATTGCTTCAGTGATAATGGGAATTTCTCTTTAGAGTCACTTTTCACGAGTGGGAAAAAAGTCATTGATACATGCTCACCTTTTCAGGGATATGTGGCTGTCTGGTTTTGCTAGATTTTCTCCTCCACTTAATGAGGATGGTGAGTGGGTCTTAATGGTACTTGTGCTGATTTCCCCCAAGTGAGAGAATGTCCTGTTGTCCTTGTAATTCTTTCTTCCATTTTGGCAGTGCCGGATGAGATGGATGAGGTCCCCAGTGAGTCTTTCATTTAAATAGCCCCATAAACTTGCTGAAGCATCACAAGGAGAAACATATAGCAATATCTGGGCTTTGGCTTTTATGAATTAACCAAATCCACCTGGGGGAATGCTGATGAAACTCCCCATTCTCTGTAGTTATAGCTGAGGGCAGTGGCAAGCAAGGAAATTTAATGAAGACCTTAAATTCATGAGAGTAGCAGCAGTGGGGTCTGTAACAGCTGCCTTCTGACGCACACAAAATCTTTGTTTCACCTTATGGCAGGAGCAGCAAGCCATAAAACGTGAATGCGAGGCCCGGGAATGAATCTGTCAGTTGCAACAAACCCTGGCCTATGTTATTATTGTAATTTCCCCCCTTTAATTAGATTGTATCTCACTTTTCTTTGAATGGACTTAAATTGGCATGTGTTAGGAATGTGTGTTCATTTCAAGCCAAATGAACTCTCCCCTCCCCAATCCAATTACTTTTGACAAACAAAATCAAATTAGCGCAGAGATGAATCAGCCCTCTTTTTTTGCCATGGGTTTCAATGGAAAACACATTTCTGGTTATTACTTTCTACCCAACCTGGATATTATTCCAGGTGCTGCACCACTCATTGGAGAAAGAAAGGTTCCCAGTTTTATATGCGATGAAAAAAACTAAATTGTGCTAAAAACCTGACACCAAAGCACCTACAAGCATCAATGACTACAAAATGTGGGGAAATGTTGTAATGTTTCCTTCATGCATAAAGGAAGCATTCCGTGAATCATCAAAATAATTGAGAAAGATTCAGTTTTTCATCAAAGGAAAGAAGAAACTTTCAACCAATCTTCGTCGTAAAAAAGAAGCATTCCCTCTATCATCAAAGTACAGCAAATCTATGGTCAAAAACGAAACGCAAGTGCAGGGAGACCAGAGAGACCATACTGACATATGGGAAACATTCAGTTTGCTATCAAAACCAGACTTCTTTTATTTCTGATATGTGTGTACCTATCATTCGGAAATATGGTGGGGATTTTTCCTTGGATCAGGTGTATAACCCCAAGAAACAACTTTCCAGTTTATTGGGTTCGGGTGCAGCTTTGTCCCAGCTCCAGTTTTAAAGGAGGCATGAGAATGGACCAAGCTTTTACTTGTGAGCAGGACTCTTGAGAGGTAGCACACATTTTCCTCAGTCCAATAAATAAATAAGTAAGATCACCTAGTGAACTTTATGAACCCACTCCTGTTATAATCAGGGCTCTTTTTGTAGCAGGAACTCCTTTGCATATTAGGTGACACACCCCTAATGTAGCCAATCCTCCAAGAGTTTATAGAGCTCTTCTTATAGGGGCTACCATAAGCTCTTGGAGGATTGGCTACATTAGGGGTGTGTCACCTAATATGCAAAGGAGTTCCTGCTACAAAAAGAGCCCTGGACAAATTAATTTACTACATCTCAGTCTGTACAGATTTACTTTTAAGAATTCTCTGAGGTAGTAAGCATACCTTGGGCAGAGTCAGTCCCAGCACAGCAGAGATATTTCCCCAACAACACTCCTATACAATGTAAATGAGATTCCATACATTGCCTGATCTATGTGCATAGTATTGATAGACTATGTGCATTGGATGTACAAGGTTATTTGTTTGTCATACCTGCCCCATTTCAGATAAGTGTGCACAAGTGCCAGTGTTTATACACACACCTCATAAGGACATAAGAGAAGCCAATGTTGGATCAGGCCAATGGCCCATCTAGTCCAACATTCTGTCACACAGTGGCCAAAGATACCAGGTGCCATCAGGAGGTCCACCAGTGGGGCCAGGACACTAGAAGCCCTCCCACTGTTGCCCCCCCCAAGCACCAAGAATACAGAGCATCCCTTGCCCCAGCCTGAGAGTTCCTATCTATACCTTGTGGTTAATAGCCACTGATGGACTTCTGCTCCATATGCTTATCTAACTCCCTCTTGAAGCCGTCCATGCTTGTAGCCGCCGCCACCTTCTGTGGCAGTGAATTCCATGTGTTAATCACTCTTTGGGTGAAGACGTCCTTCCTTTTATCCATTCTAACCCCACTGCTCAGCAATTTCATAGAGTCAAAGTATTTTTTTTTTTTTTAGCAATTTCATAGGTTGCCCACGAGTTCTTGTATTGTGAGAAAGGGAGAAAAGTACCACTTTCTTTACCTGCTCTGTCCCATGCTTAATCTTACAAACCTCGATCATGTCACCCCTCAGCCGTCATTTCTCCAAGCTAAAGAGCCCCAAGCGTTTTAACATTTCTTCATAGGGAAGGTTACAAGTTACAGGCACTGTTTCATGTACATTTGTATGGAATACACCAACAGAAGTGTGGGTGTGGGGGGGGAAGAGGCTTTGATTAATCACTGCTGGAGAACTTATCATGCTTGTGTTTAAAGTCCATAGTTTTGGCAGGTTACACAAAATGAATAATAAAAGAATCAGAATAAGGGAACATGATTTAAAACAGATAATGAGAGATGAAATGATACAATTCCTGGCAACCCATTCAGATTTAGTTGTACTGAGCCACACTCAGGACTGCTAGAATTTAATCAGGGGGAAATAATTTTGTATCAGGGAAAAAGCTTAAGAAATATAATTACAACAGTATCCATTTGTCCTGATGAGAAACTCCAAACTGATAAAATAATATCCAGCAAGGAGGTCTCATCCTTCCCACCCCGTGCTCTTGCAATTACATCCTAGCATTGGACTTAAAGCTTAAAGTTCTTTGCCGTGCTTGTGATCATTTCAGAAAAGCAGAAGAAACAAGAGATTACATAGGTACAGATGGTGCCCACAGAGCACATATGATTAGGGATAAGCACAAACTGAACCATGAAGCAAAATTCGTCACAAATTTTGCCCTGTTCTCGGTTCACAAACTGAAGTTTGTGATGGGTCTACTATCATGAACTTCCATGAACTTTGAAAGCAGTTCATGGCAATTCACGGGTAGAGCAGAAATTTGGGGTTTAACCCTTTAAACCCTGCTTTCTGTTCCTTGTGAAAGCTGCAAAAACAGCTGTTTTGTGGCTTTGTTGTGTAATTCCTTTAAAGTTTAAAGAATCTGGAGAAGAAAGCCCGAAACAGCTGAGTAGTGGGGAGAAGTCTGCTCCCCATCACTCAGCTGTTTTTGGGCTTTCTGCCAACCCCATTTAAAAGGACTGCAGTCCCTTTCAACAGGGTTTACAGGGCCATGAATCACAACCAATTCAGTTTATGAACCTGGTTCAATTTGGTTTGTAGTTCAGGTTGTGGTTCGCCCATGAACAACCAATCAACACAAACTGCATTTTTCTGGTTTGTGCCCATCCCTATATATGATACATATCTGGTGTACTAAAGTTTATATTTATTTACACATACCTAGTTGCATGTTAGAAGTAAAAGTAGGTTCCCCCCTTCCATTTATCCTCTGCAACTTCTATTATTTTATAACTTGCCACTGATCTTCAGGAGGACTCTTGCAAAAATAGGCTTGTCAAAAACTACCCCCTCCCCAAACATTAAAACAAAGTTGGAAATCGTTGCAGATAACAGACTATGTCATAAACCTTTGGTAAAGCAATCTGTCGAATCTCTAAAATGTTGAGGCATTCCTTCCCTGTTCCCCCCACCTTGTGCTATAATATGTGGCTATGCTCAATTTTTTTGAAAATGTACTTTTAAAACTATTTTTCTGGGCTATAGAAACCTTCATTCTGAGCTGGATGCAGTTTAACTAAAATTATGTGGCTTGATCTGTGTTATGGGAATAACAATTGGTATGTGGGTCTTAAGAATTATAGATTGGGCCTATATTACCCAAGACCATGGAGCATGGTCAAAAAGGGTGAGTGCAGTCACGTTTGCAATGTTCAGATGGTCTGAATTTTCAAGATTGGCAGTTCTCACGAAATTTTGTCATCCTCCGATTTCCCTCTCCCTCACATGCAACAGCCAGTCTTTTTTCTCCTCGGCACAACAGAAATCAGGGCCTCTCCAGCACTAGGCTCCCCTGACCATGAATATTTATGCCACTTTATGGCCATCAAATAATTACATTCAGTTCTCTTGGGGATATTTTTTTCCCTGAAAGTCCGCTTATAAGTAGTGAACAAATAAATGAATGAACAAGGAGCTGCCACCAATCATAGCTCCCTGCACACGTTTACCGGATTCACACTTCTGTGTTTTCTATGTACGCTTAAACATTTTACACCCCACAAATGTAATGTATAATGTAGGCCTTTGGGTGTCCTGTGAACATGTCTGGTAGGACACTCAGCCAACAATAATATAAACTCAATAGCAAATAGTTATATCCCCTCCCTCCCTCCCTCAAATGTTGCAAATTCTGTTAACTTTTGAGTTATTTTCATCCCCATTCATCCCAAACATTCAGCTCAGCCAATACGAAATCCAGCACATTTCATAGCATCACTTGAAAATGCAGCCATCTCTATCATCAACAGTCACTGCTAGGAATATGGATTTGGTGGCTTCATTGTATGGAATAAAATGGTGTTTTTACAGCATGCCTAATGTCTCACAGCTTAATTAGTAATATTTCCCCGCTGAGAGCAATCAGTCATGTTGCAGTTAAGTTTATATTCGTCTAAATATAGATGCTTCTGTGAGTCAACCTAGTGTCTCCCTACAAGAAGGTGGTAGGAAAGGAGTTCTTAAAAAACAACAAGTAATAGCTATTTTTTTCCCTTGACATTGAACAGAAAAGTGAGTTGGCCTTTCAGTTATGGCCCCAGCTTTCTGGAATGGCCTCCCAGAGGAGGTGAGGAGCGTGCAAACTGGCAGGCACCCTGAGGCAACATACTGTAATGAAGGTGGTTTCCTGAACAGCCCATCAGTCATCATGAGGTGGAGTGGTTTGGGAAGGGACACTCGGAGTGCTGAGCAGCATCAATCGAAACCTTAATTGTTGTATGGCTTGGGGTGAAGGATGAGGAAGCCTGGCAAAGTTCATGCACACATGAGAATAAGCAAAGCCACTGTGGTGTTGCCCAAAATAAAAGTAGCCATGAATGGCTATCAAGCACCGGCTGCCCACTTGAATTAGATTGAGTCTGTGATGTTGCTCAGCCGTTGGATAAACTAGCTTAAATCAGTGCCGGTGTTTTGTGTCTTATTGGTCCCAGGGACAATTGCTCCTTGACGCTGAGCAGAAAAATTGGTAGGTCTTTTCCGTTATGGCCCTGGCTCTGTGGAATGGACTTCCAGAAGAGGTGAGGAGGGTGACTTCCTTACTGTTCAGAGAGTGTTGTGCGACGTTGTTCCCCCCTCCTGTTTTACCTTCTACAGTCACAACCTGGTGAGATAGGTTAGGCTGAGAGAGACCTTGGTCTGGACCAAGGTCACCTAAAACATTTTCATGGCAGAATGGGTGTGTGACGCCGAGTCTCCATGGTCCCAGTCTACCAGTCTACCAAGCTGGCTCTGATTAAAATGGTAAATAGCTTCCCCCCACCCCCCCTGAACCAAAACTCAGGTACCCCATTAATACCCAATGGACCTGAGAGCTTGAATGTCTCCCTCCATCTTCACTGCCCCCCAAATCCTATCTGAACTCAAACAGCCCTATAAATACGTGCAAACTACCAGGCCTTCTCAGAAGTCCAAAGAGGCCTGGGCCACTTCCATGTCTTGAGCAGGGCCCCATTATGACTTTTGTGAGTCCTAGGCCCTTTTGTCTTCGTGGGCCCCTCCCACCATATTTACATACTTCAACATTTTATTTTATTTTTTCTGTTTTGGGCAAAATTTAATAGATTTTAGTGGGCCCTAAACATTTCATTTTTTATTCTGATGTGGAAAAAAAATCAAAACATTTTCTTCGACCCTAAAAGTTTTTTTCTTCTTCTGATTTTAAAGGAAATTAAAACAGCTTTGTGGGCCCCTAAAAGTATTGTGGGCCCTAGGCACTGTACCTACTGTGTCTAATGGATAAGTCAGCCCTGCTTTGGTGGTCTCTAAACATATAAAATTATGGCAACAGTGAGATTTATCAATTGCCAATAAATAAATCAATAGATGTGTCTAACCTGAACCCCCTTTTGAGCTTGAGGCTCAGACCAATTGACCCTCCTGTCCACCCCCTCTGACTAGTCCTGCAAATCACTGAACCCTCCCTTCCGGTTCCATCTATCCAAATCATAGTCGACTATTAATAATGGTAGTTGCAATAGCAATGATTGCCAGGCCACTGAGCAAGGACTTCATTTGTCCTTGTCTCCCAGAATGCTGAGAGAGCAATGTCTAATATGCCTTTTTCTGTTAGGGTTTCAAACACTGCGAGAGGGCAATTAGTGCATATTAGACAATAAAGGGATTATTTCTAAACTTTATAAGCTTCTTGCTAAGAGATTATGGGTTAAGACGACAGCACAGCAACAGGCGTGGAACAAGGACTGTAACATAGTTCTAACTCAGGAACAGTGGAAGAGGGTTTGATCATCTGGCCTTTATACAACTAAATCCCTAAACATTAGACTACAGAACTACAAGCTTTTCTCAAGCCTTTAAAGCTATTTCATTCTAAGATGATGAAAGATTCTAAATGTTGGAAGAGTTGTGGCCAGACAGGAACTTTTCCCCACTGTTGGTGGTCCTGTCCAAAGGTCCAGGATTATTGGAATCATATAATTTTATGGATAGAAGAAATTCTGGGAATACACCTTCCTAATTTTCCAGAATCTATACTGCTTAACTTTCGGGAGAATGTTGCCCTTTTCCCAAGCAACTGGTGTACTGATTTCTTTAATGTTGATTGCAGCCAAGACTTGGTTGGCACAGGTTTGGAAAATGGAAAGAATTCCTACTATCAAACAATGGTTCATAAAACTATGGGACATCATCATTACGGATAAATTAGCAATACAATTATTATTATTATTATTAGCAGAAAGTCCGACAAAGAAAATCTGTTTTGTTACAAAATGGTTTGCATTTTTTGGATATATAGCAA
The DNA here is from genome assembly GCA_029375565.1 of Gekko gecko. Lineage (NCBI taxonomy): Eukaryota > Metazoa > Chordata > Lepidosauria > Squamata > Gekkonidae > Gekko > Gekko gecko. The sequence continues at coordinate 76,530,859 of JAPDNY010000003.1, read as the reverse complement.
ATGTAAATGATGTTACCTCTGCACTGCCTACTAAATATGTGGACTTTGTATTTTATTGACCTGATAAGCCATAATAAGGAGTTGTATTTCAAAAAATGTATTTTTGTTGAAGTGATTTGAAACACCATGTTGTTGTTTTGTTTTACAAGTTGAAAAAAAAAGTTTTAAAAATAAAGTTATAAAAAGAAGAAGAAAAGAGCAATGTCCCAGATTGTCCAGATAAGTTTTCAAGACAACTCAGTACTCTGTAGGGTTGCCAGCTCCAAGTTGGGAAATATCTGGAGATTTTGGAGTGGAGCCTGAGGAAGGGAGGATTTGAGGAGGGGAAGGTCTTCAGTGGGGTATGATGCCATATGGTCCATACAGCAATGCCATACAGTCCACCTTCCAAAATGGCCATTTTTCTCCAGAAGTAATCTCTGTCACTCAGAGTTCAGTTGCAATTCCAAGCAATGTCACATGACACTGCCTTATATTGAATCAAACCACTGATCCATCAAAGTCAGTACTGTTTACTCTGACTGACAGTGGCTTTCCAGAGTCACTTACTACCTAATCCTTGTATTGGAAATGCTGGGGATTGATCCTGAGACCTTCTGCACACCAAGCAGAATGCTCTACCACTGAACCATGACCCTTCCCATCTCCAGCCACCACCTGGAGGTTGGCAAGCCTAGGTATCAGGTGGTCCGAAAACTATATGACATAGGGCTTCTTGCATCTGGAGTGCTGCCAGGCATACTTATGACAAGACCGATACCTGCCCACAGCGCAGGCACCCGCGTTTGCCTGCCCCCACCTCCTTGGATGAATCATGAGGAGTGGAAGAGCCTATTAAGTCTTAGTGCAGGAGTGCTGACCAATCAGGGGGTGGCTTGCCGGCCAGGTCTGGTGGCAACCACCATCCCCCAGCCATTCTGCCCAGCTTGAGCTCCAGAGTGGAAGGGACCTGTGTGGATAGATTTTTTTTTTTCCCTGTAAGAGGCCTTTCCCAGTATGGTCCCAGCTCAAGAAGACAGAGGTCAGAGGGACTTTGCAGGGGGGCATGGGTGGGGGCTCCCTTGGTTTGGGCCCGCACATTGATGGCTGTGGGGCCATGGTGGCAGCATGTGGCTTCCCCCTTCTTCACCTGCTTCAGCAACTGCTTGAGTGAGTCAGTGGCAGTCAGCTCACTGATGGGGCACTGGACTTCCTCTCTGCCAGGTGGTGGCTGCAGGATCAGCACAGCCTCAGCTCCCCATTTGTAGCAGCTGTGGGGGCAGCCAGCCTTCCTTCATAGGTGGCGTGTGAGGGCTTGGATGGGGCAGGGTGGTCATTGGATTTCTCAGCTGGGCAGTGGTGTGTTCGACATCCCAGTGGTGGTGACTGCCATTGGGCTGGCCGGCCTTTCCTTCTGGGTGGTGGCTGGACAGGGTGGTGCGGCAGCATGGGAAGGCCACCCAGGTCAACTGTGCAAGCCCCAGTGCTCAGCTGTTGTGCAGATGGGTACTCATGTGGCTTCTGGTTGCTTGGCCCTGGGAGTTTTTTGCCACAGTGGCTGGCAGCCGTGGGGGGAAGGGACTTGGCTCAGCTGGCCTTTCCTCATGTGCAGCGTATGGGGGCTGGATGGGGCAAGGTGATTGTTGGACTTCTCAGCTGGGCATCAATGCCCCCCACTTTCCATCAAAAGGCTTGGACAGCTAGGAGTTGCTGGTTCTGGGCTGCCACCCCCCCCCCCATTAGTCATGAATGCCAGAGTGCTGAGATGGTCCATGGCCTGCAGCCACCCTGCAGGCAGTGGAAGAGCTGGGGCTCACTAACAGAACATCTGCTTGGTATGCAGTGGGTCCAGGAGTAATGTCTTGGCATATCCAGCCGAGAGGATCAGGCAGTGGTTGTTTGGGAAAGGCCCCTGTTTGAGACTTGGGTAGACTGCCACTGGGTGGAGGAAGCATGGCTGACATTGTTGGACAAAAGGACAAAGTTCAGTATAAGCAGGGGTTTTTTTGTAGAAAAAGCCCAGCAGGAACTCATTAGCATATTAGGCCACACCCCTGACAGCACAGCTCATTAGCGTGTCAGGCCACACCCCCATGTTACCAGAAGTGTGGTCATCCAGCCACATCCAGCTTTTGCTTCTTATTCTGTTTATTTTATTTGTTGTCAAAATCCAGGGCTTTTTTTGTAGCAGAAACTCCTTTGCATGTTAGGCCACACACCCCTAATGTTGCCAATCCTAATGAGTTTCTGCTGTTGGGTGTGACCTATTATGCTAATGAGTTCCGGCTGGGTGTGGCCAACTCGGGAGCCAGCCAGAACTCCATTCCTGTGCATTCCTGCCCAAAAATAGCCCTGAGTATAAGTCAGCTTGGCATGTTCCTTTCTGTTAGCTTCATGGAGAGCAGGTTCAGGCATCGGGGGAGTGGGAGCGCTATGGGGCCCCAGGTACAGCCACCCTGAGCCTGCTCCAGTGGGAAGGGTGGGTGGGGTATAAATCCAAATAAATTAATAAATAAATAAAATTTGCTGTAGCACCACCTGATCTTGTATTATCTTTGCTGGTTGCAGTATGCCAGCTAAAAAGACACCACAGAAGAAGGGGAGCCAGGCTAAGTAGATGCACAATCAGGTGCCACCAGCCACCTTGTCCTCTGAGGAGGAGGGGAGCCCTCTCTGTGGGATTTGGCAGCCAAGATCGAGGCCCTGGACAGGGCCAAGGTGGGCAAGCAGAAGCCAGGTGATGCTGGAGCTTCAGGGGCAGCCACCCCACTTAAATGTACCATGTCAGCGGCACGCGAGCGGGAACTTCATGCCCTTTGCACTAGTTTGGCACAACTGCAGGTGTCCAATGACAAAGAGGGTATCCAGTCTGCGGGTGGTGGAGTGGGAGCAGTGTCAGATGACCAAACAAAGCTGGGTGAGTCCTCGAGTCTGAGGGGGACTTGCTGCTGGTGCATTGCTGGGTCCTGCTCCCACCTGTTGGAAATATGTGAGTTGCAAGGTCTAAATTCCAGTCATTATGGGGTTAATCTGTATATCTTTTGTACTATTGTTTAGCCTGACCCGGAAGGAAAGTTGGCAGAGAGCCAATGCAATCAAAGCCTGCGAAACTGAAGTCTGTTTACAAACATCATTGGTTTGTGTAATCAGGTGATTTCCTTCTAGGGGTCAAGAAGAAGAAGACACTCCATTGGTTGTTGTTCTTTCTGTTGTTGTTGTTAGACCGTGTGGTCCGTCTGTTGTAACTCTGAAGATGTAGCCTTAGTCCTTGTTATTTCTGTAGCTTTTCCTGTGAACCCTTCTCTTAGAAATAAAGCTTTTTAAACAGAAAGAAAATGCCTCATAAGAACATAAGAACATAAGAGAAGCCAATGTTGAATCAGGCCAATGGCCCATCTAGTCCAACACTCTGTCACACAGCGGCCAAAATATACCAGGTGCCATCAGGAGGTCCAGCAGTGGGGCCAGGGCACCAGAAGCCCTCCCACTGCTGCCCCCTCCAGCACCAAGAATAGAGTGCATCACCTGCCCCAGACTGAGAGTTCTCATTCTATACCCTGTGGCTAATACCCACTGGTGGACTTCTGCTCCATATGTTTATCTAATTTCCTCTTGAAACTGTCCATGCTTGCAGCTGCCACGACCTCCTGTGGCAGTGAATTCCATATGTTAATCACTCTTTGGGTGAAGAAGTATTTCCTTTTATCTGTTCTAACCCGACTGCTCAGCAATTTCATAGAGTGCCCACGAGTTCTTGTATTGTGAGAAAGGGAGAAAAGTACTTCTTTCTCAACCTGCTCAATCCCATTCATAATCTTATAAACCTCGATCATGTCACCCCTCAGCCGTCGTTTCTCCAAGCTAAAGAGCCCCAAGCATTTTAACCTTTCTTCATAGGGAAGGTGTTCCAACCCTTTTATCATTCTAGTTGCCCTTCTCTGCACTTTTTCCAATGCTATAATATCCTTTTTGAGATGTGGTGACCAGAACTGTACACAGTATTCCAAATGAGGTCGCACCAATGATTTATACAGGGGCATGATGATACTGGCTGATTTGTTATCAATTCCCTTCCTAATAATCCCCAGCATAGCGTTGGCCTTCTTTATTGCAGCTACACATTGTGTAGACATTTTCAGCGAGTTATCCACTACGACTCCAAGATCTCTCTCTTGGTCAGTCTCTGCCAGATCAGACCCCATCAACGTGTATTTATATTTAGGATTTTTGGCTCCAATGTGCATCACTTTGCACTTGGCCACATTGAACCCCATTTGCCACGTTGACACCCACTCACCCATCCTCAACAGATCTCTTTGGAGTGCCTCACAATCCTCCCTGGTTTTCACCACCCTGAACAACTTCGTGTCATCTGCAAATTTAGCCACATCACTGCTTACTCCCAATTCCAAATCGTTAATAAACAAGTTAAAAAGCATGGGACCGAGTACTGATCCCTGTGGTACCCCACTGCTTACCACCCTCCACTGAGAAAGTTTCCCATTTATACTCACTCTCTGTTTCCTATTTATAAGCCAGTTTTTGATCCACAAGAGGACTTGTCCTTTTATCCCATGACTATTGAGCTTACTTAGGAGCCTTTGATGAGGAACTGTATCAAAAAGCCTCCTTTCCAGTGAAGCAATGATCCATTGCAAACTCTGAATATCTATGTAATGTTGCCTATTTTCCCAACACCATCGTGCTCCCCACCCTGATGGATAGGGAACTGGGGGTCTCTGGCAGGTGGGGACAGGGACAACCCATCCTGGCCACGTGGCCGACTTGTCAGCCCCCACCGCCGGTGGGTCCTGACCCAGTGGGGCAGGTATGGTGGGGCCTGGGAACCTTGTGTGTCCCCACCCCATCTTATGGGGTTGGGCCTGTTCTGGCACGTCCTCCAGGGCAATGCTTGTTTTGGGCATGCCTTATAGGGCCATCAGGCAGAAACCATGGTGGGGCAGGGTGCCACATACATATACAAACAATTCCTTTAATGGCATTTCACAAAAGTAAAAACATAGTATCTGAGAGATAAGAAATCAGATTCTGCATAAAATACAATTCCGTTAAAATTACCCTGCAGTGGAGCTGTAGTGGCTCAAGTGGTTAAGACACTGAACTGCAGGCTGTGGAAGGTCAGTAGTTCAGCAGTTCGAGACCCGAGTTCAGCCGCATGACGGGGTGAGCTCCCATCTCTAGTTCCAGCTCCTGCCAACCTAGCAGTTCGAAAGCAAGAAATTGCAAGTAGATAAATAGGTACCACTTCGGTGGGAAGGTAACAGCGTTCCATGCGCCTTGGTGTTTAGTCATGCCGGCCACATGACCACAGAAACGTCTTCGGACCGCGCTGGCTCTTCGTCTTTGAAACGGAGATGAGCACCGCAACCCTAGAGTCGGATTCGACTGGCTTTCGAGCAAGGGAAGCCTTTACCTTTACCTTAAAATTACCCTACATTAAACACTTACAAAATTTTGCTACGTATAGAGGCAGCAGCAGTAAAATTTTTGCCACTTGTTCAGTTAAGTATTCCTCAGTGCTATTTAACAAAAACAGTAGTTTGTTCAGCCTGGAACAATCTGATACACTACCCAAAATTGGTGATAGAATCCGTTGCCTAATTCCAGCATAACAACATTCAAACAGCACATGGTACACTGTTTCAATAGATTCACATGTACAAGGGCAAAGACCGTTGGCAAAGAGAATACCCTGGAATCTTCCAAATAAAATTGCCGAGGGTAAAACATTAAGCCTGGCCAGCGTAAAAATTCTACACAATTTTGGAGATTGCAGTTGGAAGAAATAACTGTGCAAGTGTCCTACCATGGGAAATATTCCATGGTTCAGAGGAGAACAAGTCTTATTGGCTGCATTATACAAGTTCCACAACTCTGCCTCCAGTAATCTATTTCTTATTTTGTGAAATACCTCTGTTTCAGAGAGCATCAGCATAGATTCAAGAGAGATGTTCAAGGAGCTCAATTTTTTTCTATAGTGGGGTGTCACATAACCTGACAGTGGACCTCCTCCATGTGTATATGGAGAGGTCTCTCCCCCAGGGGACCACCTGCTACTGACCACAGAGATAAAGATTTTTCATGTTCCTTTTCTGGGATGTCGAAGTGAAGGTGATCGTGAGGGATGGCCCCAGGGAGCTCAAGAAACCTAAGCGCATGAAGATTGACAAGAACTTTGACAATTGGCTGTTCGCTTATATTTACATGGGGGTGATGATTCAGGTCCACCCTGGCCAGGGCTCTAATTGGTGAAATATCAGGACTTCATATAGGGCATACTCAGGGACATAGGGCATACTCTGTTTATAGGGCACACTCAGGGGCCGTCTGGCTATGTTATGATGAGATGTTCTGCTCATGAGCAGCTTTGGAACCAGCTTTGCCTTGGGGCTGGGAGCAACAGCAGTTCTGGTTTCAAAGCATGGGCCCAACAGTCGCCATCTTGGGCAGGCACACAGACAGTGGACACCTAGTGGTGCGGTCTCCTGTTGAAGCCAGGTGAGGAGCCAGCAATAAGCAGTAGATTCAACTCTGCCATGTCTCCTGGGACTTCAGTGCTTCAAAATGGTCCAGGAAGCCATGCAAGGGGATATTGAATTGGAAAGTACCCTGAGATATAAGCAATGGGGGGTCCTCATACTGGGTGTCTATGGGCTTGGCAGTCAGGGTGACTCAGTTGGGGGCCTCCTTGGAGTGGGAGGAGCATAGGACAAGCCTTAAGGCTTTGCAGCCATGGGCTGGAATGTGCCCTTCCTTCTCCTCTACGCACTGGCATGCGGACCATGATGAGTAAGGTCTGTAAGGATGCCGGACCTGACTCTGAGCCAGGGTAGGTTTGCCCTGCCAGGAGGTTTACATGGCAAGCCTAATGCTACCTGTGCTTTAATATGTTGGTGCAGATCAGTTTATATATAAATAAACTCCCAGATTAACCCAGGGGTCTTTTCATAGAAAAAGAGCTTCAGGAACTCATTAGCATATGGTATGCTAATGAGCTATTAGGCTATTAGCATATGCCACACCCCCTGACATCACCAGAAGTGATGTCAGAAGGGGAAGCAAAAGGGGGGGAGGCATCTTCAAAAACCTCCCCTTCCCTTCCCCAGCTGGCCTGGGTGGGGGAACTAAGAGAGAAGGGGTTTAAAGTTTAAACTCCTTCTCACTAGAGTTGGGCCACAGAAGGAGGAAAGAGGGAAGGAAAGAGAGAGAGCAGAGAGAAGGAAAGAGGGAAAGAAAGAGAAGGAAAGAAAGAGAAGGAAAGAAGGAGGGAAAGAAAGAGGGAAGGAGGAGGGAAACAGGGAAAGGAGGGGAAAAGGAGAAGAAGGTGGGAAAGAAAGAAAGAAAGAAAGAAAGAAAGAAAGAAAGAAAGAAAGAAAGAAAGAAAGAAAGAAAGAAAGAAAGAAAGAAAGAAAGGAAGGAAGGAAGGAAGGAAGGAAGGAAGGAAGGAAGGAAGGAAGGAAGGAAGGAAGGAAGGAAGGAAGGAAGGAAGGAAGGAAAGGAAGGAAGGAAGGAAGGAAGGAAAGGAAGGAAGGAAGGAAGGAAGGAAGGAAGGAAGGAAGGAAGGAAGGAAGGAAGGAAGGAAGAAAGGAAGGAAGAAAGAAAGGAAGGAAGGAAGAAAGAAAGGAAGGAAGGAAGAAAGAAAGAAAGGAAGGAAGAAAGAGAGAAGGGAAGAAAGAGAGAAGGGAAGAAAGAGAGAAGGGAAGAAAGAGAAGGAAGAAAGAGAGAAGGGAAGAAAGAGAGAAGGGAAGAAAGAGAGAAGGGAAGAAGGAGGGAAAGAGGAAAAGGAGAGAAGGAAAAGGAGGGAATGAAAGAAATTTGGTGGCAATCCAGCCCCATTATATCCTATGGACCATTGAAGTCAATGGTGACAACATAGGTTATATTCTGGGGGCTGGAGGGGAAGGGGTTTGAGGGAGAGGCTCCAAACTCACAGGGTAGCTGTTGAAGTCTCTCCCCAAGATACCCACCAAGTTTCAAGAACATTGTACCAGGGGGTCCAATTCTATGGGCCCCCAAACAGGTTGCCCCCATCCCCTCAATTGTTCTCTATGGTGGGAAAAATAGTTACTTTTTTCCCACGGTCCTGTTAGTAGCTTTGGGGGAGAGGGGTTAGAGGGAGAGGGTCCAAAGTTTCAGGTTAGCTTCGGGAGCCTCTCCCCACATACACCCCCATATCTCAAAGCAATTGGACCAATGGGCCTAATTCTATGGGCACCCAAACAGGTTACCCCCATTACCTCATTGTCGGAAGGTATATTGATTAGTACATTGAAATTAAGCACTTCATCTAATAAAAAGCTCTAATTGGTTGAAAACCTAAATAAACCAAATAGATGGCTTGCCTATAAGGTGAGAAAAGAAAGAGAAAAGCGAGTGATAGTTAAATTGAGGAATGATAAAAATGAAGAAAAATTTAATGGGCAAGAATTGAAAGATATAGTTGAAAAATTTTATAAAAATTTATATGAAAAAAGATATGCAAAAATAGGATTTAATAACAGAAACTTGGAAAATAATGAGAAACTGTTTAGTGAACAACATAGGAAAATTCTAAATGAACCAATTACAATGTGTGAGTTATCAGAAGCAATTAAGAGCCAGAAAAGAAAGAAAGCACCAGGTCTGGATGATATCCCTGTGGAATTTTATCAGATTTTTGAAGAACAGATTTCTATCCCAATTAAAGAAGTGATTCAGAGAATAGGTCAATTGGGAAAGAGTCCTGAATCTTGGAATCATGCATTGATCACATTAATTCCTAAATCAAATTCTGATCAAACTGATATTAAAAATTATAGACCGATATCGCTGCTAAATGCTGACTACAAAATCTTTGCTGGTATCTGGGCAAGTAGACTTAGGAAAGTATTATCTCATGAGATACATCAAGATCAGTTGGGATTCCTTCCAAAGAGACAAATGAAGAATAATATGAGAATAATTATAGATGTATTAGAGTACTATGAAGAACACCCAGATAAGAAACTTATGCTAATGTTTCTAGACACAGAAAAGGCGTTTGACAACTTATCGTGGAATTTTGTTTTGCAAAAGCTAAGCAGGATGGATTGTGGATCACACTTTCTTACTATGATTAAAGCTATTTACAAAACACAATATGCGAAAGTAATAGTTAATGGAGATACAACAAACTATTATTTATCTTCACATTAGAATCCTTAAATGATGCTATAAGGGAAAACAAATAAATACGAGGTTTAAGGATTAAAAGGCAGGAATATAAGTTACTGGCGTTTGCTGATGGCCAGGTATTTATTTTGGAGAAACCGGAAACGTCAATAGTACATCTAATGGAGACAATTAAACAATATGGGCAGGTGGCAGGTCTCAAGATAAACCACAAAAAATCCAAAATAATGCCCAAAAACTGTTTGCCAAGGACAATAACAGCAATACAAGAACTAACTTCTATGGAAATAGTTAGGAAAGTGAAGTATCTGGGAATTAATTTATCTAATAAGTGTAGCTCCCTAATAGAAGAAAACTATTGGAAGAAATTACAACAGATTTATTTAAATGGAAAAATATCCTCCTAACTTTATTGGGCAGAATTGCGTTGGTCAAAATGAATATATTGCCAAGGTTTTTGTTTTTAGCTCAAACCATACCGGTTCTAAAAAAAAACAGAACTTTTTTGAAGAACTTGATAAAATTATAAGACAGTTTATATGGCAGCATAAAAGAGCTAGGATAAAGTGGAAAGCAATGCAAGATAGAAAAGAGAGGGGAGGAATGAATGCTTCCAATTGGTATATATACTATCAAGCGGCCGCCCTAGTTTGGATAAAAGAATGGCTCACTTTGGAGAATGTTAGGATTTTGGCATTGGAGGGACATGATTTGTGTGGTCCAATTATCATGCTCATTAAGCTTCTGAGCCTCCCCATGCACTTTAATGGAGGGGCAGCTTTATATGTGTTTAGAACTGCTGACTTTCTTTATCATGAAATACACTGTCTTGTGCAAGATCACTGGATGAGAGCAAAACAATAGTCATGTATACTCCGCCATCTCCATCCTACTTCTCTGTTCCTATTCCCACCTTGCCACTTCTAGTACTTCAGCCAAATGTTTTGGGGGGTTTTTTCCTGCAAACGAATGATTTCCCTCAATCAAAAATGTGTCTGTAGCATTTGGTTGAGAGAATGTTGCTCTTATTAATTATCCTCCACTCTGTCTTGCATGTTAGGATATGGTAATATTTATTACTGTCGGAAGGTATATTGATTAGTACATTAAAATGAAGCACTTCATCTAATAAAAAGCTCTAATTGGTTGTAAGTTCATGGAAGAGACTGACTCTAAATGGATGGAACCTCTAGAGGGGCATAAACATATTCCAATTGTTTTATTTCTAAAAAAGATCTTGGTAAAAAAGACTTTCAAGCATGCAAGTGGAAGCACCAACATCTTGTACGAAAGATAGAGAAAAACATTGTGACCTCTGTTCCTCCTTACACGCAGGCATGCTTTCCTAGGACGTTTGTTGTGGCACCTGCTGTGTCAGCAGTGATTTCATTAAACCCTCCAAAGTGTAGTTCCGTCTCTCCTCTTTGGCCCAAGCTCATGATCATTCATCAGAACTTCTTTTCCTTGACAGCCTTTCAGTTGTCATTTCTGTCTTATTTTACCTCTTTCCTGAGAGCCCTTTTCAATTTTCCACACTGCTAATAGAGCTTGAGGTGAAGGTTAAAAAAAAATTGGGTCCATCAGCAGGATCAATAATTTTATGTGCCATGCATTTTAGAATCCGTACTGTAACGGACAAATACTAATCAGCAGGGGGCATATTTAAGCCATCGTACACTGTCAAACCCTTCTCACAACAGAGCTTAAACTGTACTGCACAAACTCACTACAAAGCCACGTGTGCAAAGAACAGCTCTACACGTAGCCAGGATACAGAAGACTTGCAATGATTTTTCTGTAAGGTGAACCAAAAGGGTGCGATCAATCAAAGGCACTGCCACTTCCACAGCTTGGAGAAACAACGGCCGAGGGGTGACATGATCGAGGTTTATAAGATTATGCATGGGATAGAGCAGGTTGAGAAACAGATACTTTTCTCCCTTTCTCACAATACAAACACTCGTGGGCACTCAATAAAATTGCTGAGCACTCGGGTTAAAATGGATAAAAGGAAGTACTTCTTCACCCAAAGAGTGATTAACACATGGAATTCACTGCCACAGGAAGTGGTAGTGGCTACAAGTATGGATGGCTTCAAGAGGGAATTAGATAAGCATATGGAGCAGAGGTCCATTGGTGGCTATTAGCCACAAGGTATAGATAGGGACTCTGGGGCAAGTGATGCTCTGTATTCTTGGTACTTGGGGGGGGGGTCAACAGTGGGAGGGCTTCTAGTGTCCTGGCCCCAGTGGTGGACCTCCTGATGGCACCTGGTATTTTTGGCCACTGTGTGACACAGGAGTGTTGGACTGGATGGGCCATTGGCCTGATCCAACATTGGCTTCTCTTATGTTCTTATGTTCATAGTATCCTGTGGTCATAGAATCTTCATGTTACCCAGCAAGGTAATTCTTTTGAAAAGGTGGATTATGTGAGTCTCATGACAGTCCAAGATGCAAGCAACAAGGTGTGGGAGCAAGGAAGCAGGTAAATGATGGGCATACATCAGATGTGCTCTGCAGAGATAGCAGGGTAGGCCAGACTTGCGGTCCCACTACATACATTGGAGGATTCACTGTTACATAGCTGTGATTCTAGGCACTTAATGGCACTGATTTACACATAAGGGTTTTTTGTAAAAACAAAAACTATTGTAGCAACAGAACAAAGTGGAACCTTTAAGAGCCACAAAGTTTTATTTAAGGTGTGAGCTTCCATGTGCACACAGACTTCCTCAGACAGAGGGATTGTAGCATCGGTACAGGTTGTAGCAACATTTAAAATGGGAGGGACTGTGAGTCAGTGGAAGAGTGCTTTGCATGCAGAAGGTCCCCAGTTCCATTCCCGATATCTCCAGTTAAAATGACCAGGCAATAGATGATGTGAAAGACCTCAGTCCGAGACCCTGGAGAGCCGCTGCCGGTTTGAGTTGACAGTACTGATATAGGTGGGCCAATGGTATGATTTCTTATAAGGCAGCTTCATGTGTATTCATGTGCATCCCTGCTAGCCTTCTCCAGATGACGATCCTGAAATCAATGCATGTGGAGGCTGAATGGGCTCTGCCCTCCACCTGATGCATGATGACTGTCTTCTGAAGATGGTTTCTGCACTCACCCAAAGGTGCATGCATCGGTTCCATCTCTCTGCTCCAGGATACTGATTTCTTAGCCTAGGCACATAGACGATATAATCACAGGCTGACCATTTTGCCAGGGCAGGAGCAGCACACTGGTGTCTGCTCTTTCCATTCAGGGTGATTTCAACACATGTAATGGCCTCTGTAGGGGGCTACAGTATCTTCAGTAATTCTCCACCACCAATTAGGCAGCAGTGCACTGAAGAGATCTCCACATCTGCCATGCAAGAAGGTATTCACAGCTACTGTTGCTCACACAGTAGACAACGGGCTGCAGCAACGGTCTCCCCTGTCACTCAGTGGTTACAAGGACAGCAGCTGACGCCCGCAGCCACAAACTCCAGGGCTTCCCTAGCTGTCTATCTCTCAGGGTGTTTGATTTCCCCGGTAGGCCAAAAAGAGCCAAAGCAGTCCCCAAACTATCATTCTTTGCTAGAAAATGGACAAGGTCTGGCATCTCAGTCACAATTGTCAGCCAATTCCATGGTTTAGTGATTGTGACGAGGTCTGAACAAGGGCTGCATCAAATGTTCACAGCCACATTTTCAGCACTGAAGAAGTGCTGAAGTGAAACTCTCTAAATGCCTAACCATTAAATATTCCAGCAGAAGTCCATAATGGTCTTCCTGGTCTTTCAGGGGGTAGCCCATGAAATGGCCTATTTCTTCCTTCAGAGTCATTTTGGTGTAGTGGTTAAGTGCGTGGACTGGGGGAACCGGGTTTGATTCCCCACTCCTCCACCTGCACTTGCTGGATGACCTTGGGCAAGCCATAGTTCTGGCACAGCTGTTCTTGAAAAAGAGCAGTTTCTGTCAGAGCTCTCTCAGCCCCACCTGAGAGTGTCTGTTGTGGGGAGGGGAAGGGAAAGGAGTTTGTAAGCTGCTCCGAGGTTCCTTTGGGTAGTGAAGGGCAGGGTATAAATCCAATCTTTCTTCTTCTTCTTCTTCTTCTTCTTCTTCTTCTTCTTCTTCTTCTTCTTCTTCTTCTTCTTCTTCTTCTTCTTCTTCTTCTTCTCCTTCTCCTTCTCCTCCTCCTCCTCCTCCTCCTCCTCCTCCTCCTCCTCCTCCTCCTCCTCCTCCTCCTCCTCCTCCTCCTCCTTTACTCTATGCATGGAACAATCCTAACAAAATATTATTCTGTATCATAGGGAGCCCTGTGTAGAGCTGTAGTTCTTTCTGTACAAAAACACACAAGCTCGGCATATAAGAAATTCCAGTTTCAAACTTTAGTTAAGAGCGTCTAGGATCAGAGCAGGAAAACAGCTTGAGTATACAGTGTCTGAATTACTAGAACATGGGGCCATAGCAATTTTTCATTTCCTCCATGACAAAAGAGAAGGAGCCAGCCCCCCACTATTACCATCGACGAGCCCAGCCCTCAGTTTCTTAACCTCTGGCTCATTTCCATCGAGTGATGCAGGACGATAGAGAGCTGGAACTCAACAGTTATCTAGACATCTGAAAGCGCCATTGGAAGCAATGAATTATATCATCAACTAGCACCTTATGATTTTATATTTTCATCATGTATTGTATTGTTATATATTGTTTTATTGGCAACTGATGCCCTTGTTGTAAGCCACCCTGAGCCCGTTTTCAGGGAGGGCAGGATAGAAATCGCACAAATAAATAAATAAATAAATCTGGAAGTCTCCAAACAGGACTATCAGAGCATTTTTAAGGACAGAAAGACTTCTGTCTGTGGAGCTCAACTTTCTCATCTCATTTTCATACTACAGCACAAAATGATCCTGAAAAAATGCCACTCTGTCGAATCCAACCCATTTTGTTACACCATCTTGTTACACCATCATTGTGGGACTGGGTAAATCCCTAAACATGCAAAGAAATCCATTTGGCTTCTATTGCTTTTCCTTATCCATGTACCATTACATTCCACCTGTGCATGGGGATTTTGTAGCAATCCCAGCGGGCATACATCAGGAGAAGGACTGAAAGAAAATTATATCAATAGATCCATTGGCAAATTTCTTAAAAACTTAGAAGGCAGAATATGGGTAGACAATTGGGGAATAAACAATCCTGACACCAGAGTGGTCCTAGGATAAACTCCAAAGGATCTGATGGATTTTTGAGCTCTACATGCCATCACCTTTTGCAAAACTCATTTACTGAGCTACATTGGGTGCAGTCTGAAAAAGAAAGCTGAGGGGGAAATGGCCCTAATGGTCACTTTCCTCACAAATGGCTAAATAACAAAAGTAATCCTGATCATCCCAGTTTATTTCCTAGTAGACTGGCAACCTTACTGCAGACCTGTGGGCTGGATCTGTACCCAGTGTCTTTCAAAAACAAGTCTGATATTTAAGGTCCCAGTCACATGTGCCAGATAATGTGGGGGGGGAAGTGAGGCTATTTGCTCCACAGTAATTTGACCCGCCACTGTGTGATCAGATGCACCGGCGGGTGAATTGGTTTTTTTCTGTCGCCACGTGTTTCTGGTGTGCTTCAATGAGGGATCACCGATGCAATGGGAGCATGCCAGAGTGATCACATGGGGAAGTCCATATGCAGCCCGTTGCAAACCCATTTGATACAGCACTTTCCCTAGTATTTTTAAACTCCACTTCTTCGGCGGAGCGAAACGGGTTGCTGACAGATGCGGGATGCTTGCCAGATGTTCCCGTGTGATCGCGCCCGTAAAATCCACCCGGCATTCATGCCTATCGCTTGGCTACTTCTGCGTGTGATCAGGACCTAAGCCTTCCTTTCACTAACATGGTTCTAGATTTTTCCTTGCCTCCTGCTTATCTTGTAGGAAGGAGCTGGAAAGAGGTACTGAAACCAAGGAGAATTAGTCCCTCTTCTTTCTGCTGCACTAAGGTCTGAATTCTCCAAGACTTCCTCCCGTTCTCCATTGTCAGAGGGGAAAAGGAAAGCAGAGGGTGTGGCTGGGCTTGCCAGTAGGTCACTTGGGGGTATATTGGTTCTCTGCTATTCATTCAAGGAGCTTGTTAGTATGAATAGGGGCCGACCAGGGAGATACATACAGTTTCTCCAGAATTCCACAGCATTTTTTGGTATCGTTCTCCAGCAAGCATCTGATCAAGTGTTTCAGTGTTACCTAACAGTTAATGTGGCATGTAAATTATTCATGTAGCTGCATATTGAACAAATGACAGTCTGGATAGGCAGTAATTTTTTTTTCCTCCCGAGCTATTCATTTATAGAAGAAGCAAAGGTGAATAAGAGAGAAGCCATTAATATGTGCTGATGCCTCAAGGGAGCTAAACTGCTGGTTTGTGTTACAGGAAATGTTCTGAGCCAGAAGGAAACTGACAGGGGATTTTAAAGCCCTAACAAAATGTCCAGTGGCATAACAAATAAGTACAGTGATAACCCTCAAATGTGTTTGAGTCCAAAGAATCACTGGATTTCTCAAAACTCAATGAGCAGCAACTGAATGTGGGAACTTAACACCATTGGAAATAATTATGCACGTAAGGCGAAAATTCTGTGGGATTGGATCTGTGATGGTCTTTTCACATGGGCAGTTTATTTATAGTCATCAAGTGATGAACACCTATGTATGGCAAGAACGTTTACAATATAGTGAAATTTGCATAGATTGAAAATTATTTTTGATTACTAATATTTAGAAATCTTCTTTGCCTTTGAAATGGTTCCATCCATAACGGCATCGGATTGGGATGCATTTTCATTTATCCGTACAAGAGGCTTACAATAAGCACGGGACAAGATTAAAATTACAAAAGTTTTAAAATAGAACATAGAAAAATGGATTTGGGTTGTCACGGTTTGATGACGTTTGGAAGTATGGATATAAGAGTGCCTACATGACACAAAGCGTCAGAGTTCACAGAGTCATTTAAAAAAAAAAATTCCAATGAGTTATGTAACTGTAATTCTTAACCCTGCCCACTGTTTCATTCCCTCATCTGGTTCCTAGCCACTTATTTCCAAGTTTGCCTGTGAAACTAAGGGCACGATCACAAGCACAATTAGCCCCACCATAGGCGCAAATGCTGGGCAGATTTAAAGGTCGTGATAAGACATGAACATCTGGGAAACACCCCATACCCATCGGCAACCCATTTTGCTCCACCGCAGAAGCAGAGTAAAAAGATACTAGGGAAAGTCCAGTAGTAAACGGTTTGCAATGGGCCACAGACTGAGTTTCCCATATCTGATCACTCCAGCATGCTCTCATGGCGCCGGGATGGTCTGATCAGGCCATCCTGACTCCGTTCTGTTGTTTCTTCCCCCTTCTCAGTATGTGCATCATTGCACACTCCATAGGGAGCCCTCAGTGCTGAGATGTGATCCATCGATTCCCCGTTTAAGTGCATCGGAAACAAATGGCAACCCCCCCCCAACTCACCCACGGTTGCATCTGATCACACAGTGGTGGGCTGACCCCACAGCTTCCAAGGGCTGTGTGATTGCACAACTGTGGTTCAAATTCCTCCAGAGGGAATAGCCTTGCTTCCTCCCAGCTTTATCTCATTTGTGTGACTGCCCCCCCAAAGTAAACTTTGTTGGCAGAGTGTAGCTATGCAGTAAAGCAGGGCACAAGCTGTTTAAAGAATAAAGTTGGTTTATTAAAAAGAGAACAACATTTGTAAGAAAAAGGAGAGAGAGGGAAAGTCTAATTGTCTAACTAGCTAGGAGAGAGTCAGCAGAGCAGCAGCTCTCAGCAGAATCAGGAAAAGCCTAACTGAGCCAATCAGGAGACAGGAAGGAGATTCTTTGAAAATACTAGGAAGTCCCTAATCCCATTGTGTTAGCTAGTTGTCCTCTGTAGGATGTTCTTGTCATCTTTTTTTCCTGTGCACAGTAGACTTTGCATATTCCAAGACACCTGTCCTTGAGTAGAGGGGAAAGTTCCAAGGAAAAGTGGTAGACACAGAAAAGGTTCAGCAGCCTTGTCATATTTCTCTATGTAGAATCATTTTGTAGGAATGCAACACACTTTGTAGGAATAGCTGTTTTAAATCTACTTCTACAAATCTACTTCTACAAAGGAGCTTCAGTGGCTCAAGTGGTTAAGATGCTGAACTGCAGACCAGAAGGTCGGTAGTTCAGCAGTTGAAGACCCAAGTGCCTCATGACGGAGTGAGCTTCCGTCTCTGGTTCCAGCTCCTGCCAACCTAGCAGTTTGAAAGCAAGAAATTACAAGTAGATAAATAGGTACCACTTTGGTGGGAAGATAACAGCATTCCATGCGCCTTGGCATCTAATCATGCCGGCCACATGACCACAGAAATGTCTTCGGACAGTGCTGGCTCTTTGGCTTGGAAATGGAAATGAGCACCGCAACCCTAGAGTTGGATTCGACTGGCTTTCAAGCAAATTGAAAGTATAAATGAAACCAACAAATCTTTTAAAACATGTATTTATTAGACAAATTGGCTCATCAGGGAGACTGGTGTACCAATCAGGGACCTGAGAGTTGCAATCAGCTACCAGTTTACAAACCACCTGCATCATCTATAAATGATGAAAACATGAGATTAAACACTGGATCAGAGATTATATTTGAAAACATGGTCAACAGGACTGCAGCAAGTCAGAACCAAAGCAGTAAGTCTTCTCAGAAACACTATGTAGATGGCAGTTGCTTTTCCACGTGTTAAATTTAAAGCACATCTTGTTCCATCACCTACTGGCATTTCTCTTAATGGAACAAGGAGGAAAAATGAGTGGGAAAGCTTACAATCAAAACCTGAGTGATGCAAGCATATTTGTCTTAGTGGCAGGTAGGACTCCTTGTATAACTCCCTGGAGCAAAGAAAGTAATGAGGTTACTAATGAAAATAAGCCACTCTTGGAGAACAGAAAAACAAGAGAAGGCAAGGGCCAGAGAGAAAGAGAACAGGTAGTACATTTAGCTGACAACTGTGTGTGGGCAAATAGCAATAAAAAAAGACAAAGAAAGCCTTAGGCTATTTGCAGGCAGCATGCATAGCTGTAGCCAGCTGATACTAGTGTAAAAAAGTTCTTAGTAAGCTTGCTTCTAGTGCTAGTTTCAAGCTTCCCCCCCCCCCACCTTGAAGAGTCACATACTGTGTAATCTTAAATTCAACAGGAGAAATTGATTTCCTATAGTCCTTTCTTCCTAGGCAATGGCTGGAGGATTGGAACTTTTGCAAAGGGGCTCCAGAAATGTGACTTCTCAAGCTGACTCAATCTTTAGCAATGGATAATATTGGCCATTCAATGCTCATAGGTTTGAACAGACACAAAGTATTGCCCTTTAAAACTCTTCTACCCCTTATTCTTACTTATGACTTCTCCATGTTCTTAGTTGTCTCTCTGTGCAAGCCTATATTTATCTAGATGATTGTTTGTCTAGCAGTAACAACACAACAACACAACAAACCTCTATTGGCATAACAACAGCAGCCTTAGGTACAGAAACGGCAAACAAGCAAAACAATTAATTCACCATCCCTTCTGCCAAAAAAGAACTTCTTCTGCTATACGCTCTGTAAAGGAAGTTTGCCACCAGTTCGATGGTATCAGCCCTGTTTGAGGCTAGAAGGTTCATTATCTTACTTTCCTCAGATTTGCCCTGCAAGGATCGCAGTATAGGAACGAGGTGATAAGCTCGTAAATCCTGGTAGAATCTACAAGTCAGAAGTATATGGTCTGTTCCTTCAATCTCCTTTAGCCCACAGGGACACAGCCTATCCGGAAGTGGTATTTTTTAAAGAATCTCCCATATAACACAGCTGAGGGTAGCATGTTAAAATGGGCCAGTGTGAATCCCCTTCCAATGTGGGGATCAATCAGACAGGAAAAATATTCTGGAAGTGGCCCATTTAGAGAAATCCCCCAATAAATGGGAGAGCAACGTCCAGTAGCAAGACTTCTAAGTTCCTGCAGTTCTATATCGAGCCATCTCTGTTGTCTAGCAGTATGGGATCCTAAGCATACTTGCAGTTGGTTTGGCTATATCTCAGAAGTGCCATGCTCAGTGTTACCCTCTCTCTCAACGACAGATGTACTTAGGACCCTATCTCTCCTCTTTACTGTCAAGTATATTAAATAAATAAATCCTTATCTGCACTTGAATCAGGTTGTGCATCGTTGCTGTGATAATGACACTTGCCAACAGGAGTGAGGGTATTATGTCCTTTCAAGCTGCCATTCCGACAGAACAGCAGCATAACCCTGTGCATTAAGGCTCTACATGAGACAGTCACAAGGTAATCATATGCACCGTTCTTATTGCAAGCTAGAGATTTACAGGGTAAACATTGCAAATGATCTATAACTTGTTAACTTCCTATGTTGCCTTCAATGTGAACTGTTTATTATTTAACTATGGTTACTAAGCTCAGTGATAATATATTCTGGAGTATATATTTACATTAAGATTTACATACTACCCACTATGGCTTTGCAGAGCCCTCAGGGCACTTAACAACATAATCTAAAATCACTATCAATTTAAAGTTACACACATCAACAGCAGCAACAGTTTACCAGCCTTTCTAGCAATTCTGCCAACAGAAATATATGCTACATGAAAGACTGATGTTCATCCATTGCATTCTATGAGTCTTCATTTTAAGGGGTGTGTAGAGAAATAACTGTCATTTTATGTTGTTTTGTTCTTAAATACTTGTAACTGTTTTCTCTTTCTTTCTTTCTTTCTTTCTTTCTTTCTTTCTTTCTTTCTTTCTTTCTTTCTTTCTTTCTTTCTTTCTTTCTTTCTTTCTTTCTTTCTCTCTCTCTCTCTCTCTCTTTCTCTCTCTCTCTCTTTCTTTCTTTCTTTCTCTCTTGCTCTTTCTTTCGCTCTTTCGCTCTTTCCTCGCTCTTTCCCTCTCTCCCTCCCTCTTTTTCTTCTTTTTCCTTCTTTCTTTCCTTTTCCCCACTGGAACACATTTTCACCTGTAAAAGCCTCCCATTATACTATTTCAAAGGATAAACATTTTTTAAAAATGTATCTGGAGCAGGAAAAGAGGAGAAGCAGTGGGATCTTTGGATGACAAAGGAATTTTTTTTTCCAGGAAGGGAGTCTGAAGAACTGAGCCAATTTGAGATGACCAGAGATGAAATTCTAGAGCTATTGGGGAAATTAAAAACTGATAAGTCTCCAGGTCCTGATGACATAGCACCCAAGAGTTCTTAAGGAACTCAGATGTGAGATTGTTGATCTACTAACCCATATCTAAATTCAGCCGCTGTACCAAAAGACTGGACTGTAGCAAATGTGACACCATTTTTTTTAAAAAAGGATCCAGAGAGAAACCAGGAAACTGCAGGCCAGTCAACCTAATGTCTCTCCCAGGTAAATTAGTAGAAACTGTAATCAAAGATAGAATTGTTAGGCCTGTAGAGGGATAGAGCCTGTTGAAGGAAAATCAGCATAGCTTCTGCAAAGGGAAGTCCTGATTCACCAACCTTTTGGAATTCTTTAAGAAAGTGAGCAAGCATGTAGACAATGGTAACCCGGTAGTCTTTATATACCTTTATATACCTGTGTTTTTAATCCTTTTGCAATTGTAATCCAGATTCCCCTCCCATTTTTTGTTTTTATAACCCAGAGCAGATTTTCTCAAACTCTTCCTTGGGCCTCAGACTTCTTAAATTTCAATAGTTTTTTATATTCTTTTTTTTTCAGTTTCAAAATACTAGGCAAAATCTCTACTCTATTTGAGTTCTTAAACTGTCCATATAGCGACCTGATTGATTTTTAATATTTTAATTGATTTTTGACATATTATGGGACAGGAAATATAAGGGTGGGAAGGATACAAGGTGTGGGATACAACATAAAGGAAAATTTGTATCACAGCTGTTACATATTTTCAGACTTATTCTTTGTTTCTGTTCTGTTTCTTTGTATAATTACTAAGGTTATTATCACTTAATCGCTGACATATTCTGTTATGTTTCCTGATAAGAGTCTAATTCTCTATCGTTCAGGTTGGAGTTTCTCCAAATTTATATTATGTGTATTCATTGTTTTTGATCTTTGAGGTTTCTTTCCACCCAGTCATAGAATAGTATCCTGTTATTTCTAACGTTTCATTTATTTCTGTCCTTCAATAGGTTTGACAATATGTCCATTTCTGCTATTCCAATTTTTTGTCAAAAGTTCATTTTCTGCTTTCTTCCAGTACTTAGCATATAGAATTCTTGCTGCTGTAACTACATGTATAATTAGATATTTTACTTTCTTTTTACATTCATTATAATATTAAGCAAGAACATTTCATGTTTGAATGGTAAAGGTAACAAAAATATTTTCTGTAACATTTTATGAACCCTTCTCCAATATAACATTGCCTCTTTACATTTCCACCGAACATGGAAATAACTTCCTACCCTTATCTTATATTTCCAGCATCTATTGGACATTGGAGGATACATTCAAGCTAGTTTCTCTGGTGTTATATGCCACCTATAGAACATTTTATATAGATCCTCTTTAAAGGCAACCCATTTTGTGATTTTAACATTTGTTTTCCATATTTGCAAGCATTGATCAAGATCGATATTACAACCAAAATTTTGGGCCCATTTTACCATCCAATCTTTAATCACCTCATCTTCCATCTTTGTCTGTAGCAAAATGTATAAAATTTCTTAATCAATTTATCATTTGTTGCTGTAGATTTTCCGGGTTGTGTGGCTGTGGTCTTGGCATTGTAGGACCTGACATTTCGCCAGTAGCTGTGACTGGCATCCTCAGAGGTACAACACAGAAAGATGGAGTACTCTCTGTGTCAAGGTTAAGCCTTCGACAACATAATTTATCATTTGTTTTGTTTAAAAATATGTCAAACTCCGATTGTTCTGCAACAAACCCTTGAGGTTTATCTTTAACATATCTAGATTCTAGTTGCACTCTTGTCCACCAGTCCAGATATATATTTTGTTCCTCTAGTTCTTCTTTGGACTTCAACCTATTTTCTTTCCCTAATAAATCTCCGTATCTAAATACTTTGTTCTTCTCTGATAAGCTGGGTTGAGTAAATGCTTCCACTGGAGACACCCATTTCAGAATCTTCACATATATTTTGTGTCTAATTCTTTCCCATGTTGACAGTAATGCTTTTCTCACCAAATGATTTCTAAAATATTTATGATTTTCTGCCTTTTGATACCAGAGATAGGCATGCCACCCTAGATTTAAATCATGACCCTCCAATTTTAACAGTCTCGTATTTTTGAGTCTTATCCATTCTTTAATTCATGTCAGTGCATACATTCCCCAGTCGGGAAGACCAAAGCCTGCATTTTGTTTAAAGTCCTGCAATGCTTGCAATTTTATTGTAGGGATCTTCCCTTGCCATAAGAATTTTGTTGCTATTTTATTCAGTTTCTAGAAATATGATTGCTTCAAAAGTATTGGGATAGTTTGGAAAAGAAAAATAAGTTTAGGAAGTATATACATTTTAATTGCAGCTATTCTTCCCATAAAGGTCAGTTGTAAATTATTCCCTTTATCTAAATATTTCTGGATTTCTTTAAGTAATTTCAGATAATTATCTTCCATCAGAGAGCTACATTTATTTGTCAAGGTAATACCTAAATATTTGACTTTACGCTCTAATTGAAATCCTGTTTTCTCTGCCAGTTCTTTTGTTATAGCTTGTGTTATGTTCTTCATAATGATCTTTGTTTTCTGTTGATTCACTTTCATTCCTGCCATCTCTCCAAATTCCTTTAAATTCTTCATCAAGAGCCCAGAAGTGCTGAGATCTTCTAAAATAAAAGCTAAATCATCTGCAAAGGCTTGTATTTTAAATTCTCCTCCACGCATTGTTGTTCCTCTAATACATTTATCTTCTCTGATCAAGTTATTTAATATTTCTAAAGTGAGAATGAATAATAGTGGGGATAACGGACATCCTTGTCTCTTTATCTTCTCAATGGCTATCTCTTTCGTTAAGTCTCCATTGATTCTCACTTTGGTGCTTTTTTGGGTATAAATTGCTTGAGTTATCTTAATAAATTTTCTCCTGCATCCATCTCTCATAGTTGCTCCATAATAAAGTTCCAGCTAACATTATTGAAGGCTTTCTCTGCATCTAAAAAAAATAATGCTATTTGCTTTTCCAGATGTGCTTCATAATATTCCAAAATATTTACAGTTATTCTCACATTATTTCTCAGTTGTGTCTTTGGCAGGAAGTCTGCTTGATCTTGATGTATTATATCTAGTAATACCTTCTTCAGATGCTGTGCTAAGATAGGAGCAAAAATTTTGTAATCCACATTTAAAAGTGAAATTGGTCTATAATTTTTCACTTCTTTAGAATCTGTATTTTCTTTATGTATCAAAGAGATAGCAGCTTCTTTCCATGATTGTGGTAGATTCCCTTCTTCCAGTATATTTCCCAACACCTTTTTTACAGTAGTAATAAACAGTCCTTGAAAGTATTATAATACTCTATTGGGAGTCCATCTGGTCCAGGTGCTTTCCCTTTATTTTGTTTCTTAATTGTATCTACAATTTCTTGTACTGTTATAGGTCCATTTAATTTTTCTTTCAGTTCTTCATTTAATTTAAGATTATTGTGTTCCTTAAGGTACTCTCTCTGTTTATCTACAGAGATACTTTATGCCTGGTAAAGTTTTTTATAGAAGTTTTTTACTATTATCTTGAGTTCTTCTTGTTCATACTTTCCTAGGCCATTCTCATCTTTCAACACATGTATTAAAGATTTCTCTTTCCTAAGTCTATATGCCAGCCATCTTCCTGATTTATTAGCATTTATCAGTAATCTGCATACTGGTGACATCCCAGCCCATGCCTCTGGACAATCTGGGCAAGGCAGCGAATATAGATATTAAATAACATCGTGGAGGGAATGGCCCCCTATGGCACTCTGCAAACCAGTGGGTTATTTTGGGACAGCTGCTCCCCTAGCATCACCCTCTGTCCTTGACTTTGTAGGAAAGAGAAGAGCCACTGAAAGGCAGACCCCTGAATCCCAATGTTGGTGAGGCAGTGGATCAGTAACTGGTGGTCAACCATGTTAAATGTTGCCAACAGATCTAACAACAACAGCACCTCTGACCTGCCCCAATTCAGATGCCTTTGGAGGTCATCCATGAGGGTGACCAGTGCCATCTCCATCCCATGGTCTGGGCACAAGCCAGACTGAAATGGGTCTAATATATCAGTGTCATCCAGAAAATTCTGCAACTGAATTGCCACCACTCTCTTGATAATCTTGTCCAAATAGGGCAAGTTGGAAACCAGCTGGTAATTTGCCAATTTGGCTGGGTCCAAAGATGGTTTCTATAAGAGAGGGTAGACCACTGCTTCCTTAAGTGCCCCAGGAAAAGTTCCTTCAGAGAGGGACTCATTGACAATCTCCCTTGCCTGTTGATTGCTTATTCCCAATATACATGATTTACAATGTACGTGATTTGTTTATTTTAGCATATTTTCCTATCTTGCATATGTTATGTATCTATTCTCTTTTCACATTATTTCTTTCTGGTTTCTACACCCAATAAATATCCAGTTTGGTTCAGTTCTAAGTTACTGTCTCTCTCTTTCCCTATCTCTTTCCCCCTTCACAATTTCATCCAAAACACCGCTGCCCAAGATTGTGCCTGTGCAGGTAAATGAACCCTTCTTGGGTGGTACAGGTGACCTTACTTATTCTAGTAAGGTGTTGCTCAAGTAAACATGGGGCTAAAGTTGATCCTGGGCTTTGTCAAAGGCATGATAATTGATGTGATTATAATATTACGGTTTGACTGAATTTACTTATTTTACTTTTTTATTTAAATGTATTGTAAATGGTTGTTAATTTGCATAATCCTAAATGCTCTTGGGCAGAAGACCAATTTACAAATGCAATCACTAAATTAATACATTTTACCTTATTGCCATTTTTATTTTCAGGGCTCATTTCCCCCTGTTTTTGTTTTGTTTTGTTTTGCCTATGCATGCGTTGTTACTAGCCTAGTTATAGCCAAGCTACAGGATACCACTTCATAAGCCTATTCGATTTGAAAATTATGCATGAGTGAAATTTCCTGTGTCTTTCCTTGAGCAGAAAGTGATTCATCCTTTTGATAGCATACCCATCTCTGAAGGGGATTTTTCATCAAGGTAGAACCTGACACAGATGTCTCTTGCCCGTAGTCACTAGCCCTCTTGGAGTGAAAATCAAGAGGAAGAGATCCATCTCAGATCATCCATTTCAAAGATTTGAAAGGAGCCTCATTATTGCGGACTGTGCTACAAAAGCAGCCAGAGGAATGGGAACCCCATTGTGCATACTTTTCACAGCCACAGAGTTAGGCCTTTTGCCCCAAATACCTTAATGAAGTGAACATCTTGCACAAAGTAATAGCAAGAACAGCCAGCTTCAATTATCTACTTCTTTTTCTTCATCACAAGATGAAATGCCTCTCAAGATGAAGTGTTGCTTCAAGTCTCTGCCTGTCATATGCCTCTCTGTGTTCATTTCTTTAATATAAGGCAAGAGAACTGATGCTTGCATGGACCCAAATCCTTTCCTTGGGATGCTTTTACACACCATGATGTGATCATCGTGAGGCCTACAAACTGCTTGTACATTTTCCAGGAAGCATCAAGCAACAGTGAGGGAGAGGGTGATTTTGATAAATCCTCTCTTCACTATACAGCCATCTTTGTTACATGACATATTGTTCTGGAACATTTATCCCCTGATCCTAAGAAACGGAAGCTGCTTGGAGAAGATTATAAAACAGATTTGTGAACTAGCTCTCTGGATCAACCTGTAATAAGAGAAAGCAAGCTTTTATTCTGTAAAGTACTAGGTTCGAGGCACGTTGTTGTGAAATCAGCTCATAAGGTTTATTAGAAGCATGAACTGAAGACAAAATAGCCGGTCTGAAGACTGGCTTAAATCCCCCAACAAATCCACACCCCGCTCCCAGTGATAGGTCTATTATCATACACCCAAATCCCATAGGTCCTTTCCTAAATCCGAGCTGTCCTATTGGTCCATTCTAGGATCCATGCTTGTCATTGTTCTCTGATGCGAAGTTACACCCATTTGCATGGCCACGTGTAAACCCCGACCGCATGCACAGTCCATGTTAGTATACAACATATTCCCAACCCAAAGAATGGTCTGGTTCAGATGGAATCCTCTCTATTATTTCCCGACTAAGGCTTCCCTGCTTGCTTCAGTATTTCTGTGTATATAGTACAGAAATATACATTGAGCTGTCTTAAATGGCAAAGCCTCTGTTCACACAAGAGCTCTTTCAATGTATGAGAACCCCTAGGTATGTATAAGTTGCCTGTACTGTTAGTTTTGATTTTCTTTTTATTCCAAAATGGATTTCACTCTCCCTGGCTACAGCCTAACAGACCAATCCTCTGTCTTTATTTGAATATTCTGCTACTGCTTTATCCCTGCAAAAAGTAGGAGCAAAGTGGTTCATATAAAAATGATTCATCTTACTATAGAGTTGGCCACACAGGTCAATAAAGGGAAATATGGTCTTTTGGATACATGGATCTGTGTGAAGTTTTGAAGGCTGAAACAGGCATCTTAAATTGAAACTGGAAACTTATCATCAGCCAATGCAAACATGGGCTGGTGTAATATACTGAAATCTGCATGTCTTAGTTAAAAGGCAAGCTACTGTATTTTAAGCCAACTGATGTTTCTAAGTTGACTTTAAGAGTAGCCTTATGTAAAGTCCATTGCCGTAACCTAGCCTAAAGCCTAAGGTAGCATGGATTCGTATGGCAAGATCGGTTGAATCTAAATGGAGCATTAGTTGCCATATCAGATGTAATTTGTACAAAACATTTTTGTCAATAGCACCATTTTGGTGCTCCATCAACAGAGCTAGGCCCAAAAGTGCCTTTAAACTCTTCACAGTGTGTCATTTACTTATGGATGACACTCATCCCTAAAGTACAGATGTATAATTCAGGAAAAGCTTGAGTTGCAATTTCATTTGCCAGAAATGGTAAATTAGGTCACAATCAGTGACTGCTAGGATCTTCCTTAGATAAAGCAGCTTTATCTAGTAGTGTGAGGTTCTTGCTTATAGGGGAAACGGTTTTACCTCTAAAGACTCTCTGAGTACATAAGCTTGGTAGTTTTATGCTGCCACCAGGAATTGAAAATTCCAGTTCTCTCTCTTTTGGTAGTATGACCTAGGGTCTGGGCCCTTCAGAGGACTAT
The DNA here is from genome assembly GCA_029375565.1 of Gekko gecko. Classification (NCBI taxonomy): domain Eukaryota; kingdom Metazoa; phylum Chordata; class Lepidosauria; order Squamata; family Gekkonidae; genus Gekko; species Gekko gecko. Next base: position 76,503,416 of record JAPDNY010000003.1, on the reverse strand, counting down.
GCGGCCCCGAGGAAGTACTGTACTGATTTCTGAGATAAGTTTAAACAAAAAACTATTTATTTAATAAAGAACAAAATAGGTTTCCGGTTATTTTGAACAGTTGCTGAAGAAAGGAACTTGTAAATACAACTGGCAAAGCTTGGTGCCACAAACAGTCTCTCAAACTCCAGACCACTCTGACAGGCTTATACACTCAGCATACTCTCTCTCTCATATATAAATAGCCCTACTAGTGTCTTTGTTTTATTCACACTGAATAGAATCAACTCTCTTAGTCACACAGACTAAACTGTCGGTCTTATTCACACTGAATTAGACTCAAAATTCCATAGTCCCACAGACTATGTTCTCTCTTCACACTTCACACACAGAAACTCTCAAAAACACACACACAGATTCCTCTCAGAACATCTCCTCCCACACTCTCAGTCATCAGCCAGTCAAAATACACTCGTCTCCTTCTATCACTCTCCTTACAGTACTGCAGTCAAATTAAACATTTAAAGGAACACACATACCAAAACATGGAGTCATTACAAGTAGTGATCTAATAATAGCCTCCTTTAATATACTTTAAAAATTACTTTCATAAATGGACTGATTCACTGTTTGAACATATGTAACCCAATTTTTCAGCAGTAAGTGTTTATAAATAAGGAAGAAAAAGACCCAGTGTGCAAACCCAGGTCTAAGAATCCTGTCAGTATCCACTCAGAGGATTAATCTGAATTGATCTGTAAGAACTTCATTAGATTGATACCTCAACTACCAGGTCTACACAACCCAATATCCAAGTTAGATCAGATTATAGATTTTATCTACAAATAATTTTGCAAAGATGTTACAGTTTCGGGGGATTTTCAGCTGCAGGAGGAGGGGAAGGCAAGAATGTTCCTCTTTGCAGACAGAAAGATTTCCATCTGCACAAATGTTCCAAATGACCCAAGTCAAAATCTTGCTTCCTACCATACTACTCAGCAAAGCCTGAAGCTTTTCTCCACCTAAGGAGGCATCCTTTAACAGACAGACAGACAACCTTTATTGGCATGTCAGAAATAAAAGTACATTAAAATTTAGGAATACATCAAAAATATGGCTGTCATACAAGCAAACAAACAGCAAGGGGAAAAAAACCTGATCAGTTTATAGTTTCCCTGAATTGAATTGCAGATTGAAGAAAACAGGCAACATTAAAAGTTATAGAAGAGTTTTTCCCGAGAGTAGCAACTGGACTTTGACACTCTCAGGGAGACCATGTCATGTAAAAAGAAGTGAGTCCAGGAATTTATCCCGGGTCTTAGTATAAAATGGGCAATTTAAAAGAATGTGGGAAACAGATTCGATGGCACCCTGACTACAAGGGCATCGTCTAAGTTCATAAGGAATTTTATGGCATCTTCCAGAGAAGATGGCCAATGGCAATGTGTTAAATCTGGCCAACATAAATGCCCTTCTTTGATGGGGGCCAGTTAAAGAGCAAAAATAAGTAGCTACCTATCTGGCCCAGTGTCTGGGGTAATCCTAGATAAATTGGAGAACAAGTTTTCCTAGTTGCCTCAGTCAGGCACTGGAATTGAATATCTAAAAGCCTGCATTTGATTGTATACAATATCGTAGAGACAGATGATAACTAAAGCAAACCTAAAGGTATTCCTAAGGACCTAATATATATATATATATTTTTACTAATTTCAGCCAATTAGGTTCACAATGATCTGTCAGCATTAAAAAGGTAAAAGAATTCGGGTGAGGATTAAACAGAAGGCACAACCAAAATTCGACGGTAAAAAGCCAGGCCCAAGTTTCCAGGGACATCTGACCAGTTTCGAGACACATCACGGCATATGGGACACAATTAGGAAGTCCAAGGATTTTCCACACAAAAAAACGATTGTAAACCCTCTGCTGATTGGTTAATTGCACTTATCCAAATGGGGGTGCCATATAGGAATTGTGAACTAGATTTTGCATTGAAGACTTTTAAAGCCATTGGGACATATCTATTGCCTCTCATGTAGAAAAAGCGGGCGATGGCCTCAGCACTATTTCTTGCTAGAACAGTAGCACATCTGCGATGAGTAGCCCAGTTCCCATTGTAGTAGAAATATTTAAATGATTTGACCTGCTCAATGGGATTTCCCTGAATTGTCCATGAGGACTGTTTCCAGGATTTGGAAAAGACTAAGGTCTTTGTTTTCCCATAATTCAAAGTTAACCTACTGTTATTACAGTAGGTCGGCATCCTTTAACAAAAATGGCTCTTGAAAGCTTTGGACATGGCTGAGCACAGTGAGCCAACTGCCTGGAGAAAAAAAATGTGTTGTCCCTTTAACAGAGACTCAATAAACTGTTATTTTCCAAATAAAGCTACTGATCTCTACCCTGTGAAAAATTTCATCTGCCCACTTCAACACATTAAGCCTCTGTTAAAAGAACAGGGTGTGTGTGTGTGTGTGTGTGTGTGTGTGTGTATGTGTGTGTGTGTTGACAGCCCTGATAGAGTGGTGGGATGCATGCCAATGTATATGCTGTCAATACCAGTCACGGTTTGCACCAGGAACATGCTAAAAGAGAAAGATGCAAAGAGAATAACAGCCACCCACCGACCGTTTGGGATTGATGCACCTAACCAGCTTGGCCACAGTTATCTAAGACAGAAGGCTTTATCAGTATACTCCTGCCAAGTATCAGTCATGTGCACCAGGCCAACAGACACTTTCTCTAGATAGTAGCGGATTATTTAGATCTTGTTTTTATGGACTGATATTGCATAGCCATGAAATTAAAAGACGTCTGCTCCTTGGGAGGAAAGCGATGGCAAACCTAGACAGCATAAAGTAGAGACATCAACCTGCCAACAAAAGTCCACATGGTCAAAGCAATGGTATTCCCAGCTGTACTATATGGCTGCAAGAGTTGAACTATAAGGAAGGCCAAGCGCCGAAGAATAGATTCTTTTGAGTTATGGTGCTGGAGAAGACTCTTGAGAGTCCCTTGGACTGCAAGGAGATCAAATCAGGCAATCCTAAAAGAAATCAACCTTGACTGTTCCCTGCAAGGCCAGAGACTGAAACTGAAGCTCAAATACTTTGGCCAACAAATGAGAAGGGAGCACTCACTGGAGAAGACCCTGATCCTGGGAAAGATTGAAGGTCAAAGAAGAAGGGGACGGCAAAGGATGAGATGGTTAGACAGTGTTATTGAGGCAATGAACATGAAATTAAGCAAACTCCGGAGCATGACGGAAGACAGGAGGGCCTGGCGCGATGTGATCCATGGGGTCACAAAGAGTCGGACTCGACTGTGCGACTGAACGACAACAAATTGCATAGGATAAAGGTTGTACTGGAGGTTCAAGTCTCTCTGGAAGTCAGACAAATAGCAGACCCAAATATTTCTTTCCCATGCTACATATTCTCTTCTGAATAATATGTGTCCCATACCCACACACGTTTGCTCAGGATTCAGTGGTGCTTGTTCCAAAGTTTTTGCCCAGGACCGTAGCCTGGTAAGACAAACGTCAACTGAATTCTAATATGTCCCAGAACATTCTATAGAGAAGAAACCTCCTTCCTGCTAACCTGAGGCCACTGAAAACAGAGCTGTAAACTTCCCTGTGCCTGCAGCTCCACACTTTCAAAGAACTGACACTTTTCACAGCTGAAATTCTCAGAATAGATATTGGTAAATGTCATTGCTATCCAAAATGCACTATTTGTCATGGACCTTTACCTGCCTTTCTGTGGGAAGTTATAAGAGCTAACAGGAAATGAAGTGGAATGGAAATATTGAGTCCATGTAGTTTACTCTGCCTGATGGATCTCAAACTGATGTCAGATGGAGAATTTAATGCAAAAGCGCACAGTCCAGTGCATTCCAACAAAATGTCTTCCTCGGGGACAACAGTCACGATGAATTCCCTTGTTCCAAAGTTGTGCTGCCTCTGAGAGTTCTAGTTCCCACAGAATGTTTCTCATTTCGACTTTCCGGGCCCTATTCTCTCCAGCTTGTCAATACTAATGCCTTCAAACAGAGCCAAAAAAAGATAGTTGGTCAACAGTCACATCTTTGTGCAATGGCATACCTAGCCTATTGCGTGCCCAGAGTGGATAATTTTTAACACCCCCTCTCTCTATAAATATTTTCTGCCATTGAGTCACAACTGACTTATGGTGATCCCTTAGGGTTTTCAAGGCAAGAGACACCTGGAGGCGGTTTGCCATTACCTGCCTCTATGTCGGCCCTGCTTCGCTTCTGAGATCTGACCAGAACAGGCTAGGCTGGGGCTATCCAGGTCAGGGGCCCCTCCTCAATGCGACAAAATTATCTCCAGTAATAATCATAAAAATAAACAAATAATAATGGCCAGAAAAGAAATGCAGACTATGATAACTTTCATTTATTTAACTTCATATATATATATATATATATATAATCATGCCAGTAAAAAAATAAAATAAATCAAATCTCAACAAGTGTTGTAGTGGTTAAAGTGTCAGACTAAGATCTGGGAAATCCAGGTACAAATCCCCACTTTACCATGGAAGCTTGCTGGGTGAACTTGGGCCAGTCGCATTACTCGCAGCCTCGTCCTGACCTCGATAGCCCCAGGATAGCCTGATCTTGTGAAATCTCAGAAGCTAAGCACAGCCAACATGGAGGCAGGCAATGGCAAACCACCTCTGAGCAGCTCTTCCCTTGAAAACTCTACAGCAGAGGTGTCGAACATGCGGCCCTGGGGCTGGATCAGGCCCTCGGAGGGCTGCAATCCAGCCTGCAAGGCCCTGGCTGTTTCCTGCTTCCTTTTCCAGTTCTGCTGCTGCAATAACTCAGAGCAAGAGGTGACAGTTATCAGAGACTGTTAGGCTCCGATCACACGCACAATTAGCCACGCGAGAGGGACGAATGCCGGGTGGATTTAACGGGCGTGATCACATGGACACATCTGGCAAGTGTCCCACACCCGTCGCCAGCTCGTAGCAGGCAGCCAAAGAAGTGGAGTAAAAAAACACCACAGAAAATCCAGTATCAAAGAGGTTGCGACAGGCCGAGGACAGAGTTGCCAGTATGATCGCTCTGGTGCACTCCAATTATGTCACCAGTTCCTGGACGAAGCACACCAGAAACAGGCTGTGAGGAAAAACACCCGCTTCACCCACCTTTGCATCGGATAGCACAGTGGCGGATCAAATTACCACAGCACAAATAGCCTCGCTTCCCCCCACCCCCGCATTTTCCGGCAAGTGTGACCGGGACCCTGAATAGACCAAATATTGCAAGAGTGCTAATGTTTTAAGCATGTTTTATTTAAAATTTTAAAAAACTTTCACTGTGTTTGCGTCCTTTATAAAGTCTATATCTCCGCTACCTGGCATTACATTTTATGACACACATGGCCCGGCCCAACAAGGTCTCATTTATGTCAGATCTGGCCCTCAGAACAAATGAGTTCGACACCCTTGCTCTACAGGGTCACCAGAAGTCAGCTGTGACTTGATGGAAAAAGGAAAGAATCCACCACACCACTTGTGTTTTGAGAAGGCACTTGAGAGGGCTTCTGTTCTCCATCTTGAAGCCCACGAGATGCCCATCCCAAACATCTACAAGGCATTTTGGAAAGCTAGGAGTCTGCCTTTGTACCAACCTTTACTAACTAACACTAGCCAAAACATCACAAAATAGTGATTGCAAGCTTAACCAGACCGGCTGTTAAGAAACACACTACCCCCCCCCCAAGAAGGTGCCCCCATCCTCCATTGTTTCCAAAGGATTAAAGTCAAACCAGAAGATCTCTGCAGTAGAAAACGAAGGGGGGCATTTTGCAAGAGTACCAGCAGTGCCAGCGCAATCATAGGGTGCCCAGCAGAACCCCCAGCCATTGTGACAATGCCAGATCAACTGATATCAAGCACAGACTCACAGTCCAAGCAAGGGGGGGACGGACAGAAAAATTAGGTGAAGGGAGACAGAAATGAATGAGAAAAGTGTGGAAAAGAGGGAGAGAAACTAGGAAAGATTGTTCCATCTTGCTGCAACACGCCAACTACTGCTTTGCAAGGCCTGGCTGAGCTGGGTGCAAGGAAAGGAAGAGAGAAAGGCTAGACCATTGGAGAGAATGACCAACAGGCTGGCAATTACTGTAGCAGCTATCAGCATGCTGGCTCGGTTGTTGATAAGCAACTTTGCTTCAGCCTTGGAGAAAGGGAAGTTTAGCCAATCCCAGAGCATTTTTTTTTGTTTGCTATGTTCAGACTTCCTTGCTCCCCTAGTGGCTGCAGCCAAAACTGCATTTTAAAAATAAGGCGTTTGGCTGGACATAGCATGATGCCGGCTTCAAGGGCCTTTCTCAAGCTGCGCCTGGGGCAGACCATACCCCCATCCCCACCCCGCTCTTGTTACACCACTGCCTTTGTGTGATTATATCACAAAATGCTCTGGCCTGCCTGCAGATCCCACCCCCAGTTTGATGATGATGATGATGATGATGATGATGATGATGATGATGATGATGATGATGATGATGATGATGATGATGATGATGATGATGATGAAGAAGAAGAAGAAGAAGAAGAAGAAGAAGAAGAAGAAGAAGAAGAAGAAGAAGAAGAAGAAGAAGAAGAGGAGGAGGAGATTGGATTTATATCCCGCCCTTCACTGCCCAAAGGCATCTCAGAGCGGCTTACAAACTCCTTTCCCTTCCCCTCCCCACAACAGATGCCCTGTGAGGTAGGTGGGGCTGAGAGAACTTCTGACAGAAACTGTCCTTGAGAGAACAGCTGTGCCAGAGCTTGTGACTGACCCAAGGTCACATCAGCAGGTGCAAGTGGAGGAGTGGGGAATCAAACCCGGTTCTCCCAGATAAGAGTCCACGCACTTAACCACTACACCAAACTGGCTCTCAGTTAATGTTAACTGGATGAAAACTATAAATGAATTTTCTACTCTGGCAATATGAATATTGAGCTATGTTGTATGCTAGCATTCAGAAATAAATTTCATGAAGCAATTAGTAATTTAAAGCTGTTAATTAAGTGTAACATGACAAAATATATCAGGTTATATATGTGTAAACAATTAAAAGTAGGAGCACAAATCGCAGTCTTTTTGTTCTGAACAGATTCTAACTTTAGACCACCATTTAAAACAGAGGGGTTTTTTGGTGGGAGGTGGGAATCGGAGGATTATGGATTTTGGATTATGGATTTTGGTTTGGAAGATTACGAGAGACGTTCCATCAGTCTGATCTAGGATAACAGAGCGTCCAGTTTAAAAAAGGCTGACTTAAAAGAAAGATAAAATTGTGGTCCAGTCACTGGAAAAACAAGAGCTGGGCCAATTCTGTGAGCCAGCTTTATAAAACTGCAGCTCTTAAACCTGTGCCAGGGTAATGACACAGAGGCAGGCAATGGCAAAACAGCCAGTTTGGTGTAGAGTTCAAGTGCACAGACTCTAATCTGGGAGAACCGGGTTCGATTCCCCACTCCTCCACTTGTACCTGCTGGATGACCTTGGCCAAGCCATAGTTCTGGCACAGCTGTTCTTGAAAAAGAGCCATTTATGTCAGCTCTCTCAGCCCCACTTACCTCACAGGGTGTCTGTTGTGGGGAGGGGAAGGGAAAGGAGTTGGTAAGCCGCTATGAGACTCCTTTGGGTAGTGAAGGGCAGGGTATACATCCAATCTCCTCCTCCTCCTCCTCCTCCTCCTCTTCTTCTTCTTCTTCTTCTTCTGCCTTGAAAACCCTGTGGGGTCACCATAACTCGGCTATGACTTGACAGCAAAAAAAAAAAAAATCTTACACAAGTAGATGGCTTTGTGCATGGCACCACCCATGGGCTGAGAACTCGGAATTAATTCCATATTGGCTGCAGAATTATTTGGGGAGAGGGAATGAATGTGAAATCAATGTAAGTCCGTGGGATAGATTTACCTGTCTGCAATTGCCTTGCTGCCCTTTTGTTCCTATGTGTACTTTTTAAATCAGATAGCAAACAATTGCAAGGCAATCTTGAACAGAGTAATACCCTTCTAAGGCAGACGTGACTGTATTCGGATTGCTCTGTTGGTCCCACAAGCTCAAGGCCTGTGTGCAATTATGCCCATCCTTTGCATACCAAGACTCTTGACAGTTCCAACATGCAGTTTTTAAACTGTCTCTATTCCTTACGGTTGCAGAATGTATAACCCCAGGAGTAATGTAATGTATGCCAAAACTTTTGAAATGACAAAGATGTTCTAATTTCTTCTAATGAGGTAGGGTTGTTTAAAGGCAAACTGCTATAAAAAAATTACCAAATGAAAAACATATTCAGTCACAATTTCCCATTACAAATGGAAGAGAGCAGTAGAACGGTTAAGGGAAACTGCTTGCTAGTGTGTCCAAATCCCTTCACCATCATTTCTCTGAGCCTGGAGCAGACTTGTAACATGTCCTTCCAGTTCTATTCCATATATACAGTCTCATGAGTCACTAGAGAAAATTGCCTGTATCATTTCTGGAATGATGATATAAAGAGACCTTGGGAGCTATGCGAAACAGGTCTACTCAGAAGTAAGTGCTGTATTATTCACTGGTGCTTCCTCCCAGAAAAGTACTCTCATGATTTCAGCTCCATAGTAATGCGCTTGTAGAGATTGGGGGGGGGAGTACATTACATGGTAGTGGAATGTGCTGTAAAGTCACAGCTGACTTCTGGTGACTCAAGGGCAAGAGGCAAACAGAGGCGGTTTTCAATTGCCTGCCTCTGTGTAGCCACCGTGAACTTCCTTGGTGGTCTCCCGTCCAAGTACTGACCAGGGCTGACCCTGCTTAGCATCAGAGATCAGATGAGATTGAACTAGCTTGGCCCATCCAGACCAGGGTAGTATATTACAAAGTACATTGGAATTGCATTGGAATGGGTGGGAATCTGGGGGGTTGTCATAGGAATGCCATTGGCACGCCTTCTTCTTCTTTTGCTTAGTCTGGGGAAACTTCGTAAGTGAGGTCACTCTGATGTAGGAATTCCCAGACACTCCATGGTAAAGTGACATGACACAGTTGGACTGGCAGTGATTTTAATCCTCTCCCCCTTCCATTGGCCATCGGCAGGGGGCTGGGCAACCAGAACTGCAGGCGGCACATCTCCTGTCACCAGCAGGTAAGTGGCATCCCTTGTTTGTAGCCTAAGATAGATCCCTGAGCCCCAATTAAAGTGCCATTTCATCTTCCCATTTGTGTGAATTGTGTCTCCACCCCATTGCCTGGTGTTTATGTGTCCAGATGCCTTGACTTCCCTATTAAAGCAGAAATCTATTTTCCCCCTTCAGCGGATTGTTATTTTTAACTCCATGCTTGGCTTGTGAGTGATGGCCTGTGAAGATTTTTGAGTGACAGCACCCAGTCTTGCTCTGTCACTTGTCTGAGAACGTTTCCGGGCTTTTGCAAATGCTAACTGAGAAATGTGGGTGTTCAAGAGGATATCATCATCCAAACCAGTAAACAGTCTATCTACTGATGTGCAGTTTTTTTGACAAGAGGCCTGGGGGAGCTGCACCATCTTCTAGCTGTTCACTTGGGGATCAGTTTATAATCTGAAAGCAGATCCGATGTTATCTGTTTAAAATGTCCAGGGTTAAATATTTTAAGATTTTCGTTTTGCTTAGTCACATGACAAAGACAGCAAACCGGTTTTAGAATAGTCTTGCTATATCTTGGTTTGTATTAATCAGATTACAAGGAAACTGTTCCAGAATAGAGAGTTCAAACAATGCCAACCATAGGCAAACCAGTTTTTTACATAAAACAATCCAAGCAGTCAGTAAATCCTGTGAATAGCAGCAAATAGGACACTCAAAGTAGCTGTTTTATTGCAAAGGAATTTCAGAAACAGACTAGAATGGGAGATTGTTGAATTACAAGTTATTACAACACTGAGGACAATGGAACACCCCCTCCCCCGGGCTTAACAGAGATATTGGGTTCTTATCTCACTATACATACTAAGTCATTCAGTTCTTACATTTATTTGTTAACTATTTTATTATCTGTATGCTAATTTGCTGCTATTCAGAGGTTTTACCAATTGCTTTAATCCAATCTTAGCTATACTTATCGCTCAGTTTCTTATGCATTTTGACTCCAATTAGCCCCCAATTAGACTGGCAACTACCCTCCCCCTTATCTATATGTAATAGTTGGCAAAGCGTTTCAATGTATCTGAAGAAGTGTGTATGCACATAAAAGCTTATACCCAGAATTAAACTTTGTTGGTCTTAAAGGTGCCACTGGACTCAAACTTTATTTTAATCATAGTTCTGTCTGAACTGTGTTTATGTGGCCAGAAATATTTTCTTTTGTTTCAACAAATAGAAGGGAATGGGAAGAGACAATGTCAGTTCCGATGCTGTTCTTCTAGTTCTCAACCATCACTTTCTATGGGCAAACTAAACTCTATGACACATGAGCTTGACTGGCTATATTTCAGAACCTATGTTTAGTGAGCTTTATTTAATGTCTTCCTGTTTCCAGGCCTGAGTAGGCTACATTTCATCTTTTATTGAAAATTGGTTGGGGGGGGGGTCAAGTAGGGCACAAAAAAGACTGGCACCAGCCCTGAGTACTGGTAATATTTGTCACAGGGATGTCAAAAGTCTGGACAGATCTCCTACACATGTGTCTAACAGAAGACTTGCAAGTCCATATTCTTTGAAGCTTGCCTTCTTCAGAGTTGCTACATCCCTGCTGAATATCCTTTGTGGTCACAGGCAGCAGTGCAGGAGAGGACAGCTAGATATGTCTAAATGTTAAATAAATTGGAAAAGGAAATGGGAGTCTCTTCTTATCTCTAAATACAGAATTGGCTGACAAATCTGGTACATTTCTTGTGCCATGGTTCTGGAACAGCCAAAGCCATTCACTGTACTTGCTACAGTGCTGCCTGGTGTGACGATAAACCGTTGCACAAGGGCATTGAAGGTAACAACCCAGCTTAGCAGCTTCTTCATAAACCAGCCCATGAACATTTCTGCTGTTAGTTTTCCCTAACTGCTGTGTTTTCAAATTCCAAACATACAAGCCTCTGTGGACAGAGTTTTGATAAGCCTGTAGGGAATTTTCTGATATGGGCTGCTCAGTATGGGGCCAATTAGAGTTGCTTGGTTTTTGTGAGAAAGCAAGAATGTTCCTCCTTGGAAGTGGGGAAAAAAATTGCTAGGCTTCTTTTTTGTAGTTATTTTTTGTACTTCTTTTTACTTCACTTGCCCTAGCAAGTACACTGGCACTCCACTGGCAACCACTAGGAGGTGCTGTGTGTTAGTTATGGCCTAGGCCAGCCTCACTGTAGGAATCTGAATTCATAAGATCCCACTGTTCATCAAATCTAATACTGAAATTAAACGTTGAATTGCAAAATGGGATTCCCAACTTCATTGTTGTCATCAGTACAGGGATGGGTTGCAATTGCAAGAGTGGTGGAAGATGAAGTCGCTTAACCCTTTCCCCATCTATTACTTTCCCCTCACAATTTCTCTTCTCCAATACTTTCCGCAAAATTATGCTCTAAGTCTGCACAGCTGTTCAGTTGAGGGGGTGGAAGAACCAGAAGGAGGGAGAAATAGCAGAAAGATGAAAGAGCAAAGTACTCTATCATGCTGATCAGCATTCACGTTGAGACCCAGAGGAGGAAGCCACATCATATTCTGAAATGAAGTCCCATGACACATTTACTCTTCAGAGCCCCTGGACTGCAAGGAGATCAAATCGGGCAATCCTAAAGGAAATCAACCCTGACTGTTCCCTGGAGGGCCAGAGAGTGAAGCTGAAGCTCAAATACTTTGGCCACCAAATGAGAAGGGAGCCCTCACTGGAGAAGATCCTGGTGCTGGGAAAGACTGAAGGTTAAAGAAGAAGGGGATGGCAAAGGATGAGATGGTTAGACAGGGTTATCGAGGGAACGAACATGAAATTAAGCAAACTCTGGAGCATAACGGAAGACAGGCGGACCTGGCACGATGCAGACCATGGGGTCATGAAGAGTTGGACTCAATTGTGCGACTGAACAACAACAACAAAGAAGGGAAGGATTTTGTGTTGGCAGTGCCTGGAGTCAAGAGATACACCTTTTTTCCTTGGGCGGGGTGAAGAAAGATAGAAACAGTACTTAATTCCCCAAAACAAACTGCCAATGTTTTCCTTCCTTCCTTCCTTCCTTCCTTCCTTCCTTCCTTCCTTCCTTCCTTCCTTCCTTCCTTCCTTCCTTCCTTCCTTCCTTCCTTCCTTCCTTCCTTCCTTCCTGCCTCCCTCCCTCCCTCCCTCCCTCCCTCCCTCCCTCCCTCCCTCCCTCCTCCTTTCCTCCCTTCTTCAGAAGACACTGGCTAAGAATTGAAACACCAACCAAACACCTGTCTGTCTGGGAAATTTTGTTATCACACTCCAAGATAAAATACAGCAGTCTTCTGGCATTCACTTCCTTCTCTGGGCATTACACTGCTCTGTTGTCATCACTTAAAACTCAAAATCAATTCTGTTGGACCACTGAACAGGTGGTAGAACAGACCCTTATAAAGCTGTGCAGGGCAATTAGAAAATGCAGAAACAAAATGAATACAAGGGAATTATCAGTGACTTCTACCCACCAATGTATGCAGAAATCCTCCTGTTTCTCAGATACTTGGTAGACATGTTGATTGCTGAGATGATGCTCCCTGTTTTAACAGCCAGGACCTCTGAGATTTGACTGAGAAAGTAGAGTTCAATTACACAGAAATAAACCCCACTGGAGTTAGCTACTTCTGTTGGTGCACTGGCCAGGGGAAGAGTTTAGAAAATGGCTTGCTTGTTGAAAAGCTTGCTAAGCGGTAAAAGGTAAAATAAAGGTATTATTTAAAAGATACATTACAAAGCTGTCCTGGAACCACCTCATCACAAAATATTCTGGGGCTGATCAATAAAGGTGGGTGGGTCATTCAGGTGGCTTCAGGTACGTATCTGATGTGCATACTCATCTATATTATGGTCCTGTCTCAGAGTGCTAGATAAGGGGGCAGAGGACTAGATTGAATCCCAGTTTGACTGGAAGATTCACGCCATTCTAATACAAAGGCTACTAGACCAACGCCTTTATTTTCCATTTTTTTTACACATGACATTGATATAATTACTTTAATATAATTTCAAGAAAGGTTTGGTATTACTGTGTTAAAGTAAGTACAAATAAACACTGATTTTTCTATTTCTTACGCCAGCTGCAACTGGGTATTTCTTCCTTGACACAGAGAGTACTCCTTCTTTCTGTGTTATACCTCTGTGGATGCCAGTCACAGCTGCGGGCGAAATGTCAGGTCCTACAATGCCAAGACCACGGCCCCACGACCTGGAAAATCTACAACAGCTAATTTCCCCTTTTGTCTGTCAACTCTGCCTTTGTAAAGGCAGGAATGCTGCTGTAGTACTGCAAAAAAACCCAAAACCTTGAAGGTAAACACTCTAGGGCACACAGCGAATATAAAGAGGGCTGTATTCACTCAGCAGTTGCGCATGGGACAAATAAGAGGGAGGTTGTTGGAAGTTCTGGGTGCAAACTGTTCCCAGGAAAGTATCGAAACTGTATCAGCACAGGAAAGTATCATCTCTCTTATTATGAGAGATATTTCTGTTCACAGAGATTGCCAGTAGTTGGGATTTAAGAAATCAGCAAAAAAAATCTACTTTGGAAACGCTGAATCTACTGGCAAAGAGGAGTCCCTTCAGCCGTGCTTAAAGGGTTTCTTGCCACCCTCCCAACACTAGGTAATATCAACAGTGGTAGAGTGTTGGAATAAGATCTGGGAGAACCAGGAAGAGGGGAGAACAATGCTGTAAACTGCCATGGGTCCCCATTAGGGAGAAATAAAAATGTAAGAAAATAAACTACCCAATTTGCTTTCTATTAACTGATTACCCAGCACATCATCCAAATCAACCTCCATTTAAAAAAAAAAGTCACATTTTCCCATTGTTTCCAAACATTTGAGGGGGCTGTGTGTTTCATCTGGTACCTGAGAGTCATTTAGGGTTTCCAGTCCCCAGGTGGGAGTGGGGGATCCCCCAATTTGGTGGGCTCCAATCCACTGCCAGCCAGCTGGATGGGAGGTTAAACCCCACCCTGCCCCGGAACCCACCACCCAGCACAATATCCCCAGTGTGATGCCACCCCATGGAAGTGACATCATCACACTGGAGGTGCTGTGTGGTGACTTTCTAGTATTTTGAGCAAAACTCTATGGTAATGATAGAGTTTTGCCCAAAATACTAGAGTGTCACCATGTGGCATCCCCATTGTGATGGCATCACACTGGGGATGTCGCATACACTGACATCGCCCCAACCTTCACACCCGGAGAGCTCCCTCCCATCCCCCGTCAGGGAGCGAAGAAGATCTGGCAACCCTAAAGTCATTGGATCAACTACTGGGCACCTTGGTGTTTAGTCATGCTGGCCACATGACCACGGAAACGTCTTCAGACAGCGCTGGCTTTTCGGCTTGGAAACAGAGATGAGCACCGCAACCCTAGAGTCGGATCTGAATGGCTTTTGAGCAAGGGAACCTTTACCTTTTCCCCTTCCTTCTTGAATGCTAAAGGCACAACTTCATCTATTGGAGCCCATCTGGCATTTTATAGTGGCTGCAGACAAGAAGCTTCAGGATCAGGGCCTGAAACATCTCCTCTTCCCCCTGCCCTGTTCCGTCCACCATGATGAAGAGTTCTGGAAAGCTCAAAGCTGCATAAGCAGATTTCACTCTTTCTGTTGCTGTTCTAAAGCTTGCACCATACTTTGTGTTGTTTTGGTTGCTCCTATTAAGGGTTACAATAATATAATTGGGATGGCTGTAAGTGGTTTTCCCACAACATACATTACGACTTGAATTTTAAACACTGCATTTAGTGTCGCTATAGGTATGTGCATGGATTTGCACTTCAATCTGGGGAAGATCTGAGTTGGGGGTGAATTCACAAGGCTGTTTGAATCTGGCTGGGCTGAGAGGACTGGTGAATCCCAGCAGAAGGCCGGGTAGTAGGAAGGTCTAGAAAATCAAAACGTTGCTTCTTTAAAGTAATAAGGTAGATAGAACAAGAGGATCTGCACAGTCTTTAGGGAAGAGTAGCTGGGGAAAAGAAAACTAGTAAGCACGTTATTGTAAAACAGAGCTTCCCTTGTAAAATTTATTGTTGATGTCTGTCTGACAACGGATTTTTTTTAAAAAATATAACTTCTTCATTGCTTCCTATATATGGCTTTCTTCTTAACAGATTTGTATTTTGTAATGGCCAATGGCTAAATACAATAAATTACTTGACTTGATTGATTGACAGATTTTAAAACTATCGTAACTGTTCATTTGGAGAAAGATTATCCATTCTGTTAAATGGAATGTTGATATTAACATCTTCTGAAGTAGACAAAATTGGCTTAAATGGAAGGATTCCTGCACGATTTAATGTCGATGTCTACAGCTTGGATCGAGCAGAGGTTCTCTACAAACCAAAGAGCTGTTCCTGGGGTCACTTGTCTCCCTCCCCGCAGAGAATCCTTTCATGGGAATTTTGGGATGCCTTGGTAGCAGGGAGGCAGGGAAGTCCTGCTTTGCCGATGAAAATCCCTCCATCAGCAAAAATTTCCACTGGATCTAAGGCTATCACCACAACATTATATGATTTTATGTTGTGTTAATTGTGCTAACGCACTGATTGTGAGCCACCCTGAGCCTGCATCGTGGGGAGGGCGGGGTATAAATGTGATAAATAAATATAAATAAATAAACACTCTATGCTGGAAAACGTCTTGCGATATCTAGTATGAATAAGAATGCATCTGAAACTCTTCTTATCTAATTACCTGGTCTACTTTCCAAAGTGGGATCGATGTGTTAGTAATGATGCCTTGTTCCATTTTTGATTTCTTTCCTTCTTCTTCTTTCTTTTTTTGCAGAGCCCTGTGCACATGCAGGATGCTACCACTCTCCGTTCTTCCTGTTCATTTGCACACACCCCTCCCCTGCATGTGTCATTGATAAAGCATTTCACAAAAGCAATCTTGATGTGATTGCACAGACTGCCGTATTACAATTCTGTTTGGGTGGCATTTTACTTATCCATTGATATATACTGTAAGAACAATAATCATATGCTCACACGCAGTGACTCTATACACAGTCCTATATGTAAGCACATGGTTATTGTTTTACCAGCTGGATATTAGGGAAAACTTCTTTACAGTAAGAGTTGGGCAATGGTGGAATCAGCTGCCTAGGGTGGTGCTGAGCTCCCCCTCGTTGGCAGTCTTTAAGCAGCGGCTGGACAAACACTTGTCAGCGATGCTTGAAACTCATCCTACATTGAACAGAGAGGTTGGACTAGAAGATGGTCTGTATGACCCATTCCAACTCCGTGATTCTATGATTCTTCTTACAGCACTATATCAACGGATAAGTAATCATTGGGATACATGGTGTGAGCTGATGCAAATGAATGGGGATGGAAAGCTGCAGCAAACAAGTTCAGTCTGATTTCATGATTAATTTTAAAAACTGTTCCATTCATCTTCTTCACTGGGATTGACTCTCAGGCAAGTGCCTTTAGGACTGCAGCCACAGAGAGTTAGTGTAGGGTAGCAATTAGCACATCTCAGCTTCCAATCCCCTTCAAACATGAAGTTCGCTGAGCGATCTGTTTCTCAACCTGAACTATTCCTCTGATTGTTGTGAGGATGAAGATTGGCTGGGAAGGAAGATGGGCTGTTGAAGGAAGGACAGAATGGACATGCAATATCTAGACTAGACAGAGAGCACAGGGTGAAATTCGGAAAGAGTAAAGGAACAAAGAGTGAAATCTGCTCATCCATATCTATGACCCTTTCATCCAACTCACAATCTTACCTACTTTCCCTCACCCACAGAGCAGTTCAAATAAACAAGGGGGGGGAGTATCTAAGGGTTTGCCTGCACCAGATAACCCCACCTTTATGCTCTTTCTGTACAGATACATATTGGAAGTAGTCTGTTCAACCCATACCAATTTCCTGTTCTGCCCCCAAATGATTCAAAAGTTAGTGTATTCATGAAATGTGTCCCTATGACTACAGCATCCTGAAAGACAAGTCTCACCGACTATTCTTTTTCTCCACTGCCATTGTCCCATTTCCCTGACCCCCTTTGAATATTTTTGAAAACTGTGATCTAAATGTCCATTTCCCAAAGTCTAAACACATTTGCCTCAGTTCAGAAGTTGTATGTGAAAAGTGTTCCTGGTCATGCATTCGCCCCCACCCATTTTGCTGCCCAACAACAGTTTTCCATGCCAGTGTGGCTGAGATCCTGTCAAGTGAGCCTTATTTGAAGTCTAGGGGTCTGCCATTAGAAAGGGGGAATGGTAAAGCTCCTCAGAGCATGTAGAAGCACCCACAAACTTTTCCTACTCCGTTTCCACTTAATTTTTCACAACCTGCTTACCCTTTACTGTTTTGCTATTTTTCAAAGACTGACATTTCCCACTTTATTATTATATTGTACAGTCCACATATTGTTGTATCTGTTTGCAGAAGCCTGCAGCCATCTGAGAACACATTCGGCGTTGTTTTATATAACCTCCCAAAATCTACAGAAGAGCACAAAAAAATACGCATATAAAAATGCAGTTGGGGGAGGCGCATATGGGGAGAAAGAGGTTAAGTCTGCAAAAGAGAGGGCTTCCTGCAAGTCCATCTTTCTATCCAGTTGGACTAAAATGGTACCCATTACATATAGGATACAGCATTCATTGGTATGTGTGTCTATTGCATCTGTTCTCCTGTAATTAGTATCCTGGGGAGAAATCTCATTGATACTGTAGTTATTTAATCTAATAAAGTGCTGCGATGAAGGAAGCCGGAGGTATTTCTGGAACTACATTAGCATGAACTAACTCTAAGGCTTGTAATGACATCTCCTGAACTTCTCCCCTCCGTGTCTTGTTGCTGGGATTATAGAAAGGTTTTTGTGAGACAGTTAGTTTGGGTCATGTGCTGATCACGAAGATAAACAGTCAAAGACAGTTTTTCCATTTCAGAACTCAGTGTCAAAAATAAAGCAGTTGGAGGATTGCACATGTGCTAACAAGTAGTAAGGAAACAGAAATCTTAATTTACATTTGCTAAATGTCAATCCATGCAGAAATAGAACAGAAAATTTCTATCGGGAGGCATCAGCAGAGTCTTCCCTGAAGTATTAATTCTACAAGCACCTTTGGCACCAGACATCTTACCTACGGTATGCTACAACTTGGATTGATATGGGGCTAATCTATTAGGAGTCTGGTGCATTGAGCAGGGGTTTGGACTAGATGGCCTGGATGGCCCCTTCCAACTCTGTGATTCTATGATTCTATGGTAAAACTTGCTAGTGCAGAGAACAGGGTGGCCTCCTTCTGATCTGTTTCAATCCTATGATTCTCTGTTTCTATGCTGCCAAGAGTTCAATATTCCAACCTAAGTAACTGAATTCCATCTGCACCAATTTACCTTCTGGTAGACTGGGGTTGCTCCAATTCAGTTCTATTATAAACAAGATAGATGGCTGGATAGACAGATGGATAGTTAGACAAATAGTCTAGTTAGAAGTTAGGTATGATTTTTTTAAAAAAGATATACACTCATGTTCCCTGAAAATTTCTATTGACAAATTAAGGGACTGCTGAAACTAGCTCTGAAGTGTAGTTCTCTGAGCTTGCAGAGCACACATGCAAAGCCTTATGGGATGTGTACATCTGCATAGTTCACTGATGGATTATTAAACTTGGCCTATACTAGTGTGACTTATTACTGTAATAATGTTGTAGCTAGGATCTCATCGGTATTGTTTATGGCTATGGCCCTATGCATATCTGATAAACTCATGGGGACTCGCTTCCAAGAATGAGTAGGATTAGCAGTAAGGACACTAAGGCTGCAATATTAAACACACTTAGCAGAGAGTAAGTCCGATAGAAGTCAGTGAGATTTACTTCTGACAATATACACTTAGAATTGTTCTGTTAGAACAACATAATCAACGTAACTCCAAGACAACAGTGGATACAACTGAGCATTGGCATTCTATATTAGTAGGCTCTTTAGACATTGAAATGGCTTATTGCAAACATTAAACTGAGGTGAACACCCAAGGATAGATTATGAAGCATTGAAAAATAAGCTGAATTCACATCAAAGTCTAACTGGGGATAGATGCCACGTTTTGCCCAACATGCTAAGGTCCAGTTTTGCTGAAAGGTAAAAACTTTTCATAATACCTGCATATCCCTCTGCAAGGATGTGTACAAGGCTCTCTCAAAGTTTAAAGTTGACAAGAGTTTTGGGAGGGACTGGTAATTATTGCTGATTCCTGGAAGAATCTTTAGCTGAGCTTTTGGGAAAGAATATCTGGCCTAATTCATTGCTCTCAACGAATAAGTAAAAACTGTTCAACATAATAAAAAGATTGATCATTGTGGTTTATAAAGACTGGGTCCTAAACACTTAGGAAGCAGTTGGTGTGTTCAATCGGAGTGTTTATCGGCATAGGGAAATTAAACTGTCACAAGTGAAATAGTAAATCTCATTAGCACAGAGTTTCCTTTAAAATGTTCGGAATTAACTCTATGATCACAGTGGTTATAGCAAGCCTTCTTGCTTAAATAATTTCCCATTTAGTGCTGCTGAACATTATGAAAAATATCAGCCATAGTTGTTATTGGGAACGAAGAAAACATTGGAACCTGCTTATCATTTTAGTCATTAAAATAAGGTCTACATAAGACCACTAAGAGGGCTGATCCTTATTTGTGATGCTTATTATACTTGGCTTTTTCTATTACTTCTGTTGTGCAGATATGATAATTTATCTTTCTTTAACCCCCCTCCCATTTCTCTGTCTTTAAAATATAGAATCAAAAAGACAAGAGTGACCTCTAGTGTTCAAAAAAAACAGTAGAACTCAAAAATCACCTAAGTCTGTTCCTGTCACAACATGAAAAATATTGTCTGTTTTAAACATGTGCTCATTATTCTTAACTGTTACAACCGCAGTCAATGGACCCAAAAGTTACCCACATTTTCAAACAGCAACCCAAATGCACCTTCCATAATCCAGTTCCATTATCTAATTAATGATGAACATCAGATGAAGAGCATGAACTATTTCTATGCACAGTTATGACCCGTCTCTTTCCCCTCACCATCAAGTATTTGTATATGACTCTAGTTAAGTCATGATTTCTGAACAGTTCACAGTCCTGAGTCTTAAGATACTCATACTTTCTTTCAACTACAAAACAGAGAATTGACATGTATTTACTCTCACTGTCAGTTGAGCCCAAGGATAGCTTCATAGGGGCAAAGGTAGCCTAAGATAAATGTCAGATAAGGCAATCCCTTGTTTTGACTTCCTGCTCCTCTCGTTTGCAGTGACAATGAATGAAGATCATAGCATCACAATAATTTTCTTCTGTAACATCTAGCAAAACTGCTATGAAAAACAAAAACAAGAACCCTCAGGTGAGGGACAGTAGATGGGGAAAGACAGAAGACCTTTCCTAATGGAAAACAGAATGGTTTTAAGGCATGCTACTGCCAGTGATTTAGGAAGAAACAGTGGAAGCTATAGATGACCAGTAATACAATTAGGTTTGTATCACTCTTCTTCTTAAACTACCACTAGAACCTTTCCTGATGTCGACTTCTTGAAATGCAGTGACATGTGCTACTAGTCTAAATGCTGTGCTCTGTCAAGATCTGGTTTCCTACATTCCAATGTGTACGTAATCTTGGTTTGGGGAAACACACAAGCTCTATATCTCAAGCAGCAGCTGCAGTTTGGTGTGGTACAGATATAGCTATGTGTCCTTCCTAAAAAAAAAAATCAACATCAGGAATACCATATGAACATCCACTATCAATCCCATGCTGATATGATAATCCAGTTTGGAATGGGGGAGAGAAAGTTACGAAGCATTAAATCTTGGGCTGAAACAAGAAACACACGGCACTGGAGGCGACTGAAAGCATTTGCCTGATTTCATCAGTGGCATGAAAAATGAAGTAAAAATAAATAACAATTCCTCCAAGCACCCAGGATAAACGACTTCAATTTCAGAAAGCCTAGATACAGAGGTTTGCTGCAGGGAAGATGATACCCAGATTTCTACAACCTCCTATTTCTGAATTGAGATAACCCTCACCTTAGTTCTCCTTAGAGAGGGTCATTTGCAATGTGGTGGGATGCTTAAGTTAACTTTATTGAAGATGCCTGGCAGCTTGACTTCTCCCCCTTGACTATTAGAACCCCCCCCCTTCCCAAAATCATGCAAGCAGGTCGCTGTGAAAAGGATTGCTGGATACTTACGGTTGCTGGCTGCCAACACAAGACGCCAGAAGCCGAACAACAGCAAAGAGGAAGCCAGCTGTGCAATAGGATCCATTTTCTTTTGCTTTCCCTGTCTCCTTAATCTCCAATTTTAGACAGTGGCTGGTTCTGGCTTGTCTTGCCTTCCTTTGCCCGTTTACTCCATCCAGCAAGCAGACACTCCTGAAGATGCCGGAGAGGGAAAGGGAGAGGAAGAGAGAAACCCTCCTTTGGAGAAAGAAAAAAAAAACCTTAAAGGAACAGCTCCCAAACAACTGTACAGCCTGAAGCCAGAAAGCGCGAGGGAGGCAGGGTCTGAAATCCACCTCCAAGGACGGCGACTGGAATTCAGCGAGCCTGGAGCTGGACAGCTCCTTATAGGCGCGAGGGGCCGAGGAAGGTTCACTCCACCTCCCGCTCAGCCGCCGCCGCCTCTTCCTCGTCACACCTCCCTCCTGCTAGGGAGGATCTTTTCTCATGACTATTATCAAGCCCCGATGATCAGCTTCGGAGCTGCCGCGTAAGTTGGCTGCCCGTAGCATCTCTCGCGGTCGCTCTCTCTCTCTCTCACACACACACATACGCCCCGACATTATTGCTAGCGAGTGTAAAAGGGGCGGGGGAGATTATGCCATGTAAAATAGAATGTGGGAATGAAAGTGTGTCTGCGTGGGGAGGACTTTACAAGTCTTTGCGAGGAAGGAAGGGAAATCTAAATTACCAAGGATGCGGGACACCTCATCTGGAGCCGGATTTCTACGGGGGTGTGGGGGTGGGGGAAGCAGGACTTTCCAAGCACACGGAAGGCTGCCGGTATCCTTTCGTGTAGGCTAATGCGGGAAGAGGACAGTGAAGATGAAGATCCAGGTGCCTATAAAAGCCCAGGGTCTGGAGTGCAGGTAGACTGTTCTGCAAACAGAGATTTCAAATGAATGGCAAGAAAGCGGACGTGCTATGCATTTTTTTAGGAGAGTAATCCTAGGCAGGTCTACTCGGAATCGTAACTCAGGTCCTTTCAGTTGGGCTTACTGCCGGGAAAGTGTTCCTAGGACGGCACAATTAATTTATAAATAACTTACCCTTGCAGTTGTGGAGAAGAGCTTGAAGCCCAAATCAAATTCTGGGTCGGAACTTATGCCTCTTCTCAGAATCAAGTTTCTGGTTCGCTGCTTGATTGCCTCCTTCGGGAGAAGTGATCAAGGTGTCTCCCCCGCCAGGTAGAAGTAATGATATTATGCAGGAAAGGAGAAAGTGTTTTGCTATTTATTCCATAGTACTGAAGGTGTAAAGTGGAAAATAATTGTTGCCTCCTTCCCCTAGGGCGCTCTTTCCTGATTAACTCGCCACTCTGCTGCTGTCCTTTCAGGAATTTTAGCTTAATAATTCCCAAGCCTTAACCTTGTTGCTTTGCTGCAGCTTCAGCCTACAGGCTGTATCAGGGGTGGATAAAAATTGCATTAGTGAACTCAACTTTAATCCAAGAGAATTTATTTGGAGCATTAAGGTCTTTGTTCTGATTAATTTGCTGGTCCTCAGCCATAATAAACTTTGCCATAGAGAGGTCAGAAATAATTAGGAGGTTTTTAGATCACTCACCCATATACTTATGAAGGACCCATCGAGAGAGTGGCACTTTAAATTAGTGACATGCTGAAAAGAGGAAGCAAACACTTTGGCTGTTTTGTGGGGAACTGCTTGCTTAGTGATTAGGTAGTCTGGAAAATTAAAAAGCAGCACTAAATAGGATTTGGAGTTTTAAAGAGACAATCCAAAATGAAATCTCACTTGTACTGGTATTTGGTTTTGTACATAAAAATTATGTAACTATTCCTTAGGGGAGTTTTATAGAGGGGAGAGAATATGGCAGATCAAAATCCTATGAAAAGGCGGGAAGCAAGAGTCAGCCTTAGAGATAAGTTTCTAATTATCTTAACTGCAGAGGAAAGATTAAGAAGCAAGGAGTGAGCGAGCATGCCAAAATACAAGAGCTGATTCCAAAAGGAAAACAAAAGCTACATGCAATTAATTGTATCACTTGAAATCTCTCTCTCTCTGTATGTGCGATTCCCTCAAACACCTACACATTCAGATAGAAAGATAAATGGATATAAATGGCCCTTTACAATGTGTCAGGGGAAAAATAGGTTCCAGCCCCAAGGAGCTTACGATCTGAAACCTAACACAGGGCAGGGGAGAGACAGCAGAGGGGAAGGGAGGGAAGGGGAGATGCTAGAATATACAGATGCAATTACACCCCCAAAGACTTACATTCGGTTAGGAATAAGCTTAAAGTTCAAGGAAGAGGTGGAATTTAATGAGGGATTTGAAGGAATAAGTTATGAGGATGCACTTTTTTTTTAGCAGTACGGACAAAGCAACCAACTAGAAAAGCTGCATTTCATTCATTATGGTAATAGTAATAGTAATAGTAATAGTAATAGTAATAGTAATAATAATAATAATAATGGGGCAAACAATGAACGAAGAATTTCCTTTGTCCGTGTTTTTCCCCTCCCTCTTCCTATTTGTTTCTGTCTTTTTTCCTTCCTTCCCTCCATCCTCCACTCTGTCCTCTTCTTCCACTAACCTGGGAGGTGGCTGCTGCTACTGCTGGCCAAGCTGGCAACAGCTACCCAACCAGACAGGAGGAAAACATACAAATGGGGAAAGGGTTTTTTTGTCTCTCCCCTCCCCACTCCCTTTCCTGATGCCTCAGATGTTTCCAGGACACCGGAGGTCCCATGCCTCAATGCACCCTGAGGACTACATTCCCCCGAGTAAACCAAGACACAATGGAAACAGCGTCTGAGATGCCAGGACTGGGAGGGAAAGCAGAAGATTCTTTTTTTCTTTTTCCTGCCTGCTTGGCCTCCGCTGCTACTACCACAGAAAGTTTGGCCAACAGTAGCTGTCTCTGTTACCGTCATAGTCAAGTGCAGAAGAGGTGGGGGAAAGATAAGGCAATTTTACTTGTACTCTTAGGACCTAAACTGGAAGGTACATATTGGCAATATTACTATCTCCAATATATGTAATTGCTTCTGACCAGACACATTTGTGGTCCCACAAAATTTTTTCATGTGTCGTTCAGTTCCAGATTGGAACATTCCATTTTTGGTCCTATATCAATTGTTTACTGCCTGACAAGCGTAACAGGGGCTTGGTTGTATGTTGTATTCGGTACTATTTGACCTCTGAAGAAAGTTCTTGGGGGCCAAAACGTGTCAGGTCGTATATGGTTTTTTGTACATTTGGCGCTTTGATTACTTTGTGAGGCTTTCCTTGGACCTACTACAAGGTTTTTATATATTTTTTTAAAAATAAATGCATGTGCTTTTGTCTATACCTATTCAGGCCCATAGCTACAGCGGGGCATTTCGGGACCTGGCCCCCTGACTTCCTGCCAAGACCCTGAGCCCTCTGGGCCACCCAGATGACTTCCAAGTCTCTTGGCCACCTGGAGGACTCCCCACCACTGCCCCTTCCCCAAGTGTGGCTTCCTTCCCCTTGTAGGCAAGCAGAGTGCAAATGCTGCAAAAGTGAGTTTTTAACATTTTATTTTTATTTTATTTTTTTATTTTGTGATGTCAGTGCCCCCTGACTTATTTAAAGGCCCCCTGAATTACAAAATCCTGGCTACAGGCCTGTGCCTATTGATGTTTTTAACTTGTGGCCCTTTACTAGTTTCCTAAACTTCCTTTGGAGATTTTTGCTTGCTTGTTTTAGTTTCTCATCCCCTCTCTTCATGGGGGCATTCCTCTTTGCATCAAGGGGAATCATGACAAAGGCAAAAATGAAAGCAGATAATGAATTAAATTTTCAATCAATTTAAATCAGAGAAAACACACTCTTTTAGTGAATTATTTTTAAAATAACAATCTTTGTTGTATTTGTAATCTGGGATTTATTTTTAATTTGGACACTTATACCTTGCCTTTCTCCCCCACGGGGACCCAAAGCACCTTAAAACATCAGTTTCCACTCCTTCCATTTTTGGAGGTTGTTTTTTAAAAAAATAATAATAATAACAACAACAACAACAACAACAACCCAGAATTTAACCCTTCATGAGCTGGCACAATCCTTATCTTAAAAGGCTGACATTTTGCACAATATAGACTTTGCTGCAATATGAGTATGATCCAGCCAAAGATGAGCACTTTGAAGTTCCATTTGCTTCCTTGAAATATATACTTTGACTGCAATGCGTATAACACTGGCTGCGTTGTGCACTGAACTTCTTGTGCCAGTAGAAAAGTGCAGCTGGGATTGCACCTTGAAACCTGGATTGAAGCTGTCCCCCCATGAACATAACAAGAAGGCATGAAATGCCCTAGAATGTCTGGATAGAACTCCTGAGGAATTTGGAGAGGAAAGAAGTGCTTGAGAAATCCTCCCACAATAGCATGGAAGCAGAGAACTGCCAACTCAAGGGGTGATATATTATTTCCTTCTTTCCCCTGGACCTCAGCAATCTAATGCCGTAGTGATGGCCTTGTAGCACTGACTGCAAAACAGGAGTTATTCATTTCGACTTGAACCAAAATAGCATGGCATGGGCAGACAGCTATTTCTCATCCCTCCATCATGCTTTATGGGAGGAACTTTGTGGGAGGGGGGGGAATCAATTGAAGTTGGATGTGCATCTACCAATCCTAATTGTATTCCCCCTCCACATTCCCGAGGCTCTGCCCTGCCACAATGTAAAGAGTTCTTGGGAGGAAAGTGTCATTGGCTGCTGTCAAGTCACAGCTGACTAATGGTGACCCAATGAGGGTTTCAAGGCAAGAGACATCCAGAGGTGGTTTGCCACTGCCTGCCTCTGCCTCAGGACCCTGGTATTCCTTGGTTGTCTCCCATCCAAATACTAGTCAGGGGTGACCTGACCAATGTTCCCTCTAAGCTGAGGGAGTGTGAGCCGGCTCACAGATTTTTAGCCTCTGGCTCACACATTTTTGTCTTCGCTCAGGAAGGAGGGCTCCAGAGCAAACTAACTTATGCAGCAGCCGGATCACTCGCTCACAACTTTAATGCCAGTAGCTCACAAAGTAGAATTTTTGCTCACAAGACTCATAAGAACATAAGAACATAAGAGAAGCCAATGTTGAATCAGGCCAATGGCCCATCTAGTCCAACACTCTGTCACACAGCGGCCAAAATATACCAGGTGCCCTCAGGAGGTCCAGCAGTGGACTCCACAGCTTAGAGGGAACATTGGACCTGACTAGCTTCCAAGATCTCACAAGATCAGGCTATTCAGGTCAGGGCAGAAGTGTGATTAAATAGGACCAAATGAAGTGCTTTCCCTTGGATTCTAATCCATCCAACTCTTCCTGCTCCAAAGGGTTCGGCCCCACTGGAAGCCGGTGGCATCCTGGACTTGGGGGAGGAGGGGTTTGTGGGCTGTGTACCTCATGCCCTGCGTCCTGTCTCCTTGCTCCAGGATACTGTCTGCTATGAGAGGCTCACACAGATTCTCCTTCCCGCCCAGCTCATGCTGCCCGCAACATTCTGTCTCTCCTGGGTAATAAAGGACAGAGAGAGTTTGTCAGGTTACTTATTAGGGTTAGTTCTTTTTTTAACACACACACACACTAATATTTTTGCGGAGCTGGGAGGTTTCCTGAGTAACCATAAATCCTTACCTGACGCCTGTCCATTGGACTCAGTAGTAGACAGGATAATAACATTTTGGTTTGAGAACTCTGTGATGGGAAATGAGATTGCTGTCCTCTGCATACAGGGCATACAGTGCATACCGATGCACCTTTTGTTGCACTCTAGCCAAAAGGAGGCCAGGTCACCCAGTATCACCAATGCAGGACAGCACTATGATCCGTGGGAGTAACTGGCAGCCTATTTATGTATAGGGAAGCATGGAAGGAGGTGTGCTACAGACTGTAGTGGTGTTCCAAAGCATACCATTGGGATAGTGGCTAAACCTACTTCCTTCCCCTAGTGATCCCAGGAAACCAAGGCCTTTGAGAATTAGAAATACACTTAGGTATCCCCTTGTACAGCCATAATCTGGATTCTATCTTGGTTGGAATCTCTTTCTCTCTCTCCCCCCCCTTACACACACACACTAAAAACGCTTATGGCATGTCATCTTACCAACCCTTATAACAACCCTAAAAGGCAGTTATGTATCACAGTCCCCATATTAGAAGTATATGGTCTACGCAGTGGTTAAGTGCGCGGACTCTAATCTGGGAGAACCGGGTTTGATTCCCCACTCCTCCACTTGCAACTGCTGGATGACCTTGGGCAAGCCATAGTTCTGTCAGAGCTGTTCTTGAAAAAGAGCAGTTTCTGTCAGAGCTCTCTCAGCCCCACCTACCTCACAGGGTCTCTGTTGTGGGGAGAGGGAGGGACAGGAGTTTGTAAGCTGCTCTGAGACTCCCTTGGGTAGTGAAGGGTGGGGTATAAATCCAATCTCTTCTTCTGGACCTTTATTATGTGCTTTTTTGAGAACTGAGCGCCCTCCCCCCTTTCTCCTTTTCTACACAAGCTTGAAAATAAACATTGGCATTTGTGCAACTGACATGTATCTTGAGATCTGTCAGTGTGTGAGGACAGAAATGTCACAGTTATTGAGGGGACGGAAAGTTCCGCAGCTGTTCCTTGAAGAAAAAGGATGACAATACTGCCAGCGGGCATTGTGCTGGCAAGATTTTATCATTAGGAGCCAAGATGTTAACTTGAGCACTGGAGCTTGAGCTCAATGGGTATCACAGACTTTCATGGCACAAATGAGAATCTGAGTGTGTTTAAGGAGAGGGGAATACTCAACAGAGATATTTGGCTTTGAAAATTGTGTTTTCAGTTCCCAGCACCACAACCCTATTCCTAAACCCAGGTTTAGTATTGAGGGCTTAAAGTGTGAAGTCCTGCTGTTATGAAGTAAGGACCAGCAACTGGCATTTAGATCTGGCCATACGGAAGGTAGTTTTATGGAGGCTCTCAGTTATAAATCCAGAGACAAAAGAGGCATGGTTATGGTGGCAACAGACAGACAGTAGGCAAATGGAGGGGAGACCTTGGTCTAGCCCCAGTCCTTGCCTAGAGCAGCCACCTATCAGAACTTAATAGCTGAGGCCCAAGGGAGTAGAGAAAGGCTTGAAATCATTACAGCAGTGTTCTCTATAGAAGTAAAAATCTTACACTGTGGCATTTTTACCTGTCCAGCTACTGCTACTTGATTGAGAGAGTTCTTGAAACATACTGGGAGAGGGCAAGGAAATGCATATGCTCAGAAAAGCTTTGGGCTACCATATTTTTAACTCCTGTTTCATGGCCTGCATCCCTTTATTTTTCAGAGCCAGGTAAGAGTGTCAAAAACAGTAGTGATCTTTTATATGCAGAACTCAGTATTCATCCGTTTATCTATCCATCCATCCATCCAGTCGCCAACAATTATGATAGATTTCCAGGTGATGAAAAGACAAGGGAGATGGCTAGAACAACAGTGCAGGAGGACTCAGGCTGAATCTGATAGGACATTGGCAAAAGCTCATTTCAGAGCTCCCTCTATGGCAGTGGTGGCAGCAGAGAAGCAATGCTTTCCCACCACCGTTGTCTCTGCACACTGCAGGCCAAGGCACCCACAGGTAGCATGTTGACGCCCCTATGCTAACTAACCACAACACTTCAGTCACCCCCCTCCCCGTGATTCCTTATTTGGAAATATTACTTGTAGCAAAATGGAAAGTCAAGAGTTAACTGGAACCTGGTTATGGGTTGGAGGAAAACTCCACCCCGTGGACTGTTCTCTTTTCCTGCTTTCAGTTTCTGTGTGTTTAGTTGGAAGTTAAGAACATAAGATAAGCCAATGTTGGATCAGGCCAATGGCCCATCCAGTCCAACACTCTGTGTCACACAGTGGCCAAAAATACCAGGTGCCATCAGGAGGTCCACCAGTGGGGCCAGGACACTAGAAGCCCTCCCACTGTTGACCCCCCACCCCAAGGACCAAGAATACAGAGCATCACTTGCCCCAGAGTCCCTATCTATACCTTGTGGCTAATAACCACCGATGGACCTCTGCTAAGTTAATTGAATAAAGCAGTTGTGTTACATTCAGCAACTCACGTGAGTATAGCAATTTATTTAATTGCCACCGTGAGATCACAAAATCACTAGTCATGGCATCTACACTCATTTTAAACCCCATCCCCTGGTTGCAATTAAATGGCACCTCTCTGTTTCTTGGAATTTTTTACTTACTTGATCTCATCTAGGGGCTTTTTCTCCGCCCAAAATGTCAACTTGACCCAATTCTTTTTTTTCTCCCCACACCACGAAGCAAGCAGAATGTAATTTTGCTTCATGTGAAGGTCTAAGCACAGGAGTCCCCAACCTTGTTAAGCCAGGAGGCTTAACAAAAGAATGGTTGGTGGGTGCCACCACAAGATGGGCCTAATCGCAAAATGGTGGGCAACTGCAAGCCAATTTAGGAAGCTGTTTCCAAATGGGTGTTTCCTTGCTGAAAGGTGATGCTTCCTGGACTCTTCTTAAGCACCACGAATTCCAGTGAGATGGAATGATTCTTTGCTTTCAGGAAGAGGCAAGTGGGTGCTAGGAAACACATCAGTGCACACCATGCATCCATGGACACATTAGGGATCAGTAGTCAGACACATAATGATGTTTAAACATTATTCATATATACATTAAAGAAGATGATTTCTATAAAATGTAACATGCATTTCCATTGTCTGGTTTGGTAGCCATCAAAGGGCTTAGTCAAAGGTAGTACACATCCCACCTTGGGTGAAGGACATCTTGTAGGCTGAGCAGGGTTGCATTTTAGACAGCGTTTGGTCTGCAAATTACATAAAGACTAATCCATCCCTTGCATTGGCTAAAGAGTCGTAAGTGGCAAGCCTTAATATGAAGTAACTAGGAATGCAAAGTACAGCAAAATGACCATGAATATAGGTGGGAGTTGTGCAATCACATCTCATAAATGAAGAAGAGTTGATGTTTATATCCTGCTTTTCTCTACTTTGAAGAGTCTCAAAGCAGCTTACAATCTCCTTCCCATCCTCTCCCCATAACAGGCACCTTGTGAGATATGTGGGACTGGAAAGAGTTCTGAAAGAACTGTGACTGGCCCAAGATCACCCAGCAGGATTCATGTGGAGGAGTGGGGAATCAAACCCAGTTCTCCCGATTAGAGTCCTCCGCTCATAACCATTACATCACTCTGGCTCTTCAAACCGTACAATACAAAAATCATTCCCCTACCAAAATACACCATCATTTCTTCATGGCTACCTGGTGTGAGATACTGTTGAGGATTTAGGAGCTCCATCAGGGCAAGGGAAAAATAAAACAAGTGTACATTCTTTTACTTGGAATTTAAATTGAGAAGCAAAATGATTTTGTGTGTGTGTGTTTTAGAAAACAAGTGGGGTGGAGACCCGCAAGAAACTTGTGGGAGTGGGGGCTTCCGGTCTGGGATTCATGGCGTCCTAACGTGTTCTGGCTTGCTCTTGAGCTCCCAGAGCATACGGAGGGTCTTGATGACAGGGTGGGCTTCATATAGCCCACCGCAGATCCCCCCAGGCAGGGGGGTGACTGGCAGCGAGCCTGGCCCGAGAGGGGAGTTGAGATCGGCTGATAGCGGGACTTTAAAGAGCGCCGCGACCAGCCTTGATCCCCTCCCCAGAGAAGGCACTTCGGAAAATCTCTACAAGACCCCACCGAGTTGGATTCTCAACATAAGAACGCATGACCCAGACCTCCAAGACATTCTACGGAAACTGACATCAAGGAAACACTGCTATAACAAGACACGGACTTTGAAGGTAACTTTTTAAAATTGCTCACCGGAGACGCGTTTTGGCCGAAAATAAACAACATCCGATGAAGCGCATGATCGTGCTGTATCTGTTGTACTAACATTGGAGCAGAAAAAGTGCAGTTAAACAGCTTAAAAAGGCCAAAAAGCCGGATTGTTGATCATTCCTGCGGTTAGATTATTGACTTTAAAATAGAAACTAACAGTAACTCCGCGAGAATTACAGTGGAAAAGTACTGTAGCTGCTGCAGCAGAAATCGGCAAAACAGGAAGTGACTTCAGACCAGACAAGTAATCGTCCTAGAGAAGACCAAGGAGGCCGGAAGAAGGGAGGAAATCAGGAACAAGGGGGACCATCAAGACTGCCGGACAGGAAGTGAGTACCTGGAAGAACCATTTACCATAGAGAAATTGCGCCCGCCATTTTGGGAAGGTCAGAAAAATTTTCTTTGATTTTAAACGAAATACTCAATGGAAAAAAGTGAAACTAATGCGATTTAGGTGGGCACAAGCAGGACTTTGATTTAGAGTGGGTTGGAGGGAAAAATTTGAACAACAGCTTACGACCTGCGGCAACGACAGAGGGCAAATTCCTGGTCCTCCCCGAAAATGGCTGGGAAAGAGGAAAAAAAGCTACAGGGCATGATGGATGCTATGGAGAAACGGGTGATGGACGCGATTCTGAAGTTGGAAAAGACTGTAATAACAGAAGTAACAGAGCTGAAAAAAGAAATGTCTGGAATTACAAAAGAGATACAGACGTTGACTAAAAGAGCAGATGAGATGGATGTAAGGGTGAAGGGAGTAGCATCAAATATAGCTGAGGTCACTATAGAAACAGATAGAGTGAATGTGATGGTCCAATATAATGCAATGATTAACCACATGAGATTCAGAGGGATCCCTGAAGATAAGAATGAGGACATCCATTCAGTTATGGTAGATGCTGTTGCAGACTTTTTGAAAATGGAAGAGGAGAAAGTGGCGGCACAGATTGATGTGGTATACAGAGTCAACTCTGCGATTGTGCAAAGGAAAAAGTTACCCAGAGATGTAATTGTCCAGTTTATATCCAAAAAGCTGAAGGAGGATTTGTTTAAGCAACAATTTCAGGAAGATTTCATAACTGACAAGAAGAAAATCATGGTCCTAAAGGAACTACCCAGAGCAATGCTTCAGGATAGACGACTTTTCAAAGATTTGATTGACAAGCTGAAAACAGAGGGCATAAGATATAGATGGGAAATTCCTAAAGGCATCAGTTTTTCGTTCAAGCAGAAGAGAGTCACCATCAAGTCAGTTGAGCAAATGACCAGATTCATCAACGATAATTTTAAAGACTCTGATAAATAATCATAAAATCAACATGGAGAGTCAAATAATTTCATGGAATGTTAATGGACTGAATTCACCCCCAAAAAGGAAAAATGTCAGACTCTGGTTGGAAAAACAGAAATGTGATATTGTTTGCTTGCAAGAAACACATATTAAAAAATCTGATGCTAAATTTTTGATTCAAAAAAGACTAGGAGAGGAATTTTATTCACTCTCCTCCCAAAAGAAAAAAAGGAGTTGTTATATATATTAAAAAGGAGTTGGAACCAAAAGAAATTTTTAAAGACAATGAAGGGAAATTTTTGGCGGTAGAAGTTGTGTTGCAGAATAAAAAGACATTAATTGTTAATCTCTATGCTCCCAATGGTGCGAAGGAAAACTTTTTCAGGATTTGTGGGAACAGCTACGACAGTTGACCTATGAGCAAATGATTTTAATGGGTGATTTTAATGGTACTGTTAACAATGTTGTTGATAGAAAATCTAAAAAAGGAATTGATGCCATGGGCAAACTTCCTAAAGTCTTTTTCAATTGACTAAACATGAACACTTGGTAGATGTTTGGAGAGCTAAAAACCCCAGGGATAGAGAGTACTCTTTTTATTCATCAAGACATGAATCTTTTTCAAGGATAGATATGATGTGGATGACAGAGAATTTAATCTTGCAAACACGCAAAATTGAGATATTACCTAGGATTCTTTCTGACCACAGTCCGATAAAATGGTCAACGTATGTTAAGAGAAAAAAATTTCGATGGCGACTTAATGAAGATTTGCTGGACAAGCAAAACATTGTGGATAAAATAAGGACAGAAACCCAAACATACTTTCAATTGAATTTAAATAAGAGTGTACAGACGCAAACGGTTTGGGAAGCCTACAAGGCTGTGATGAGAGGACATCTGATTGCAATTAATAATAATGAAAGGAAACAACAAATGAAAATAGACAAAGAAATTATGGAAAATATTCAGAAAAAAGAAATAGAACTTAAGAAAAGGCCTGGCAAAAAGAAGATTTTGAGAGAATTGAGGATTTTAAGGGAGCAATATGAGGCAAGGTTGAACAAAGAAGTATTTTGGAACCTGAAAAAATTGCAACAGAAATCCTTTGAAGGTGCAAACAAACCTGGCAAATATTTAGCATGGCAATTGAAGAAAAGAAGAGAGAATAAAATAATCACTTGTTTGAAAGATGGAAATAAAGAGATCTCAGATCCAGGAGGAATCAGGAGGGAATTTTACAAATACTATGCAAGTCTCTTTCAAGTGAAGCAAGCGGATCCTCAAAAAATGTTGGATTACTTATCCAAAGTTAATTTGATACATCCAAACCCTGAAATGAAAACTTTTTTAAATGCTGTAATAACTAAAGAAGAAATTAGTAAAGCAATAGCTGAGGCAAAAATCTCTAAAGTTCCAGGCCCGGATGGCTTTTCAGCTAAATTCTATAAAAAATTTCATGAAGACCTAGTCCCGGTGTTGGAGATTCTTTTAAACGAAATTAGAAGGACAGGAAAGATTCCAGATTCCTGGAATGAAGCTGCAATCACCTTAATTCCTAAAGAAATGCAAGATTTAACAAATGTAAAGAACTATCGGCCCATTTCATTATTGAACAACGATTATAAAATATTTGCAAAAATATTGGCAGAGCGCCTTAAAAATTTTTTGAAGGACACCATTGTTGAGGATCAAGCTGGTTTTTTACCAAATAGACAAATTAAAGACAATATGAGGGTTGTCTTGGACGCAATTGAGTATTATGATAAACACCCTGAAAAAGAAGTTGCTTTTTTATTTTTGGATGCAGAGAAGGCTTTTGATAATTTGAATTGGGAATTTATGTTTAAAGTGTTTGAGAAATCTTTGATGGGCGCAGAATTTATAAGAATGATTCAATCGATATATAAAGAACAAAAAGCTTCGGTGATTGTGAATGCAGAATCAACAGATGTGTTCCGGGTAAGAAAAGGTACTAGACAGGGTTGTCCCCTGTCACCATTGTTATTTATCTGGATTTTGGAGATATTGCTACAAGCGGTTAGAGATGATAATAACATAAAAGGTTTGAATATTGGAGGTTTTTCATTTAAATTAAGAGCATTTGCGGATGATATTATGTTTATTGTTGAAGATCCTGTTAATAATATGCCTAAGGTATTTGAAAAAGTGAAAGAGTTTGGCGATCTTGCAGGGTTTTATGTCAACAAAAATAAATCTAAGATATTGTGTAAAAATATGATTGGTTCAAAGCAACAAATGTTACAAAATGTGACAGAATGTGAAGTGGTTAAAAAGGTTAAATATCTGGGAGTCGAAATCACAATGAAAAACATAGATCTGTTTAAAAATAATTATGAAAAACTGTGGGGTTCGATAAAGAGTGATTTAGAAAAATGGGAAAGGTTAAGACTATCTCTTCTTGGAAAAATTGCCGTTGTTAAAATGAATGTATTGCCCAGGTTAATGTTTTTGTTTCAGACAATACCAATTGTGAAGGATGGGAAAGTCTTGGTTAAATGGCAAAGAGAAATCTTTAAGTTCATTTGGGCAGGAAAGAAGCCAAGAATTAAAATGAAAATAATGTATGGTACTAAAGACAGAGGTGGCTTCCAAGTCCCGAATTTGCGTTTGTATCATGAAGCTGTATGTATGTCTTGGTTTTCCGATTGGATCCATTTGGAAAATACAAAGCTGTTAGCTCTTGAGGGACACGATTGCAGATTTGGCTGGCATGCCTATCTTTGGTATGGGAAAAATAAAGTTGATTCTATGTTTAAGCATCATTATGTAAGGAGGACGTTGTTTGATGCATGGTCCAGGTACAAGGATACAATCTTGGACGAGAGACCTTTGTGGATTGTACCAGCTGCTGTTATACATCGGTTTTCTGATCATAAAGGCCATGACTGGTTGAAATATCAGGAATTATTGCAAAAAGAAGGGAAAAAATATGTTTTAAAGCCAAACAATGAATTAGAATTCGAATACGGTTGGTTACAATATTGTCAAATAAGGGATATTTATAAAAAAGATTGTAAAGAGTTTGGCTTTAGAGCCATGTATGATGAATTTGAAAATTTATGGTTGAATAGAGAGCGGAAAATGATTTCAAAGATGTATAAAATTTTGTTGTCTGTATATACACTGGATGAGTGTAAAAGAGCAAATGATAAAGTGGGCCATAAATATGAACAAAGAAATTTCTATGGAATCATGGGAATTTTTGTGGAAAAGATCTTTTAAAATGTCTACTTGTACCAATGTGAAAGAGAACTGTTATAAGATGATGTATAGATGGTACATGACACCAAAAAAGATTGCTAATATTAGTATGGATAAGAACTTGAGTAACAAATGTTGGAAATGTAAAAAAATAGAGGGTTCTTTTTACCATATGTGGTGGTCATGTAATAAAGCGAAAACATATTGGTCTAATATACATTGTGTGATGCAGAAAATATTAAAAATCCCAATTGAGAGAAAGCCAGAACTTCTCCTCCTCGGTTTGACAATGGAAAAAATTCCACAAGAAAAAAGGACACTGCTATGGTACATGATTACGTCAGCGAGAATGGCCTTTGCTCAGCAATGGAAAATGGAGAAGGTGCCAGATATACATGACTGGTTGAGAAAACTGCTATTTTTATCGGAAATGGACAAAATGACAAAGAAGTTAAATGGACAAATGGCAGAACAGTATACAAAAGATTGGGAAGATTTGAAACTGTATCTAGAAAATGAATATAGAATGAAGGGGAAAATATATAACTTGGATACGGATGGTTATTGAACGAGAAGTGAAATGAATTTGGAATTGTATTATACTGTTATTTGAGAATATGTTGTAATGGTAGAGATTTTATATAATGTGTTACCTGGTTTGTCAATGCATATAAGTTTAAATTTGATTATCGTCTAACATATATTTTTGTTTGTTATTAGCAGTGTTGGAAGCCTATTAGGGGGGTGGGGGAAGGGTTGGGAACTTTCTTTTTCGAAATTGTATTGGTACCGTTATTGAAAATGTTGATTGTTTTTCCAATAAAAAATTTTGTTTAAAAAAAGAAAAAAGGAAAAAAAAGAAACTTGTGGGAGTGGCTATCCCACCCCTCTGCTTCTTTCCCCCTCCCCCACATCTCTCACTTTCTCTTTCCTGCCACTCTCTCTCCCCTCCGTGCCTGACACTTCCTTTCTGCCTGTCATTCTCTCAGCCTCCCACCTACTTCCTCCCCCACATAGCAGCAAAGGCAGCAGCCTCTCTCCAGGGTATTAATACCATAAATGCCACCCTTCAAAGCAGCCATTTTCTCCAGAGGAACTGATCTCTGTCATCTGGAGATCAGTTGTAATTCCAAGAGATCTCCAGCCCTCACCTGGTGGTTGGCAACATTAGTCCCCCTGGAGGAAATGACAGCTTTGAAGGGTGGAGTCTATGGCATTATATCTGTTTGAAGTCCCTCCCCAACTCAATCCCCACCATTCCTAGGCTCCACCCCTCAAATATCCAGGCATTTCCCAACCTGCAGTTGGTATCCCTATCTCCTTCCCACTTAATAGCCAACCTACCTTTATCTACCCCTCTGTCTTCAGCTTTCCATCTCCTTTCCCCCTTCAGCTTCTACTGAGGAAAGCTATGGTCTTTCTCCACAGTGGGGACTAAAGCAGTTTACATTATTCTCTCCTCCTTTTTATCCACAGAACAACCCTATGAGGTAGGTTAGGCTGAAAATATGTGACTGGTCCAAAATCACCCAGATGGGGATCTAAACCTGGGTCTCTACTCTGAAGCTCTGACCATTATATCCTACACTGACTTTCATAGGGTGGCTGCTGTTGAACAGTAGCAAGGAGCCAGACATAGTTGAATCACGCAAGCTGAGTGGTCTCAAGTCACCCAGGGGGTGCTGCTAGGCCTAGGTTTGCCAGCCTCTAGGTAGGACCTGAGGATCCTCCAGAATGAACTCTAGACAACAGAGATCTGTCCCCCTGGAGAAAATGGGTGGACTTTGTGGCATTATATCCAACTGAGGCCTCTCCCCTCCCCAAACTCTGCACTCCTCAAACTTCACCACAGAATCTTCAGGAATTTCCCAACCTGGAGCAGGCAATCCTAGTCCCAGGCCTGGCTCCAACCCACCTGCTATTTAGCCATTCATACTGCAGGAGGAATCCTCCCCAATCCCACCTCCAGTCCTTTTTTTCCTTCCTCCCTCTGGTCTATCTCTCACTGTTGATGCAGTACGTCCTGGAGTAGATCTATGTGGTGGCCATTTCAAAAGGTATTGGTGAGAATTCAACCTTCCCCAAGGTTCTTTTTTTAAAAAAACTATTTGGATTTTTCTGGAGACTCAGGGAGTCCCTACCTTTATCTACCCCTGAGTCCCTACCTTTATCTACCCCCGAGTCTGTAGAAAACCTGGTTGGGGGAGAATATGCCCCCTATCTGCAGAAATAATTGTCCACACACAGGGGACTGTTGAGAATTATATATATATATAGATAATTCTCAGTTTGTTGTGTTTATTCATTAGATGGCAGTTGGGCCAGTGGAAGAACAGATGTAAAGTTTAGGGGAAAATGTTTCCAGAGACAGCAAGGTCGTGACAGTAGGAAGAAGTAAGCTTTAAAAGTCATCCTCTTTCCTACATCTGTATATGTGACAGAGGACAGAAAGAGTCCTAACGATTTTCCTGCATTTCTGTGGAGAAGTTCGTAGACCTGGGAATTAAGAACAAGAACAACCAAAGAGTGAGAACAAACAGATAAATACCAGAAAATTGAGAAAATTGAAATTTCTCTTTAGAGACATGTGAGTTCTGGGGAAAGTGTGTGTGTGTGTTATGTTGCTGACAAACTCTTATGGAATGTTGAGTTGATGATTAAATTTAAATGCTTAAATCAGTCTTTTAAATGATTACTTAAACACCTGCAGGACACATTTGCATATTACAAAATTCTGCATGGCTGCACTTTTGAGTTACTAAAGCAGAGGTGCTGAACACATTTGTTATGAGGGCCGGATCTGACATACGTGTCACTTTGTTGGGCCGGGCCATGCATGCTATAAAATGTAACATGATGTCCCAGAGATATAAACTTTATAAAGGTGATTTCAGATATTGAATGACAATAGCAGGTGAATGGCAATAGCAGGTGAATGACAATAGCAGGCTTGACTGCAATAGGTGTGACATGCAGAGGGGTAGGAGGTGTGGAGACACCAGTGTTGGTAATGAAGTGGGAAACCTAGGTCTCAATTCCATCCAGAAGGATTCAGTCCAGGAGGATGTAAAGAATAAATGGACATAAGCTTGACATTAGAAACCACAACATTCAGTTGCTGACCTAAGATTAGCAGTGCTCTTACAAAGGAATTTCAAAGGGAGTTCACAATTGATAATGAAGCTCAAGACAATGCACCCTCCTGGATTGAATTGAGACCCAGTTTTCCTGTCTCATTACCAATGTGTGCTATTATCATTTGGCATCTGAAATCACTCCACTTTCCAAGATATAAGGACCAATCCATGTGTTCTAATTCCTAATCAGGATCTTTTTGAAAGAAAATAAATCCAAATAGGAACAGAGAAACCCAGTCTTTTTTTTTTACAACTTTTCAGAATAAGACAGAATAATTTCCTCAATGTACATTGTGCTTGTCAGAAGAATCCACCCTCCCACCCTTCCGAGAAGTGTGCTTGCACACAAAAAGCTTATACCTGAAATAAAACATGGTTGGTCTTAAAGCTGCCATGGGAATCCAATTTTAATTTTCTCTCTCTTTCTTCCCCACCACCCAAAGAGCAGAAGCAGCCCCAGAGAAGGAAGCAGATGAGAGAGAGGGGGTGGGTGGGAAGGGGTTGGAGGGATGGAGAGAGGCAGGAAACAGGAAATGGAAAGCAAAGAGCCACTGAGGGAGCTGAGAAAAAGGCAAGCTAGGGTGTGGCCGCAGCAGCCCTGGAAAAGGAAGCAGGAGAAGGAAGTTGCTGGGGAGGGGCGGTTCTGAACCCTACATGGGTGAGATCCAGCCCATGGGCCACACGTTTAACACCCCTGTACTAAAGGAAGTATAAAACAAATTACTATTTAATAAACCAGCAGTGCTATCTGAAGCAGAGTTATTCCCTTCTAAGCAAACTGATTATAATGAACCAGTACCAAGAACCACCATGGGCCCCAGATGATGCCCTCTCATATTACCCTGATCCAGAGCAAATAAATTTACTTAAGCAAATCTCTTGGCTTGCGATTATTGTGAACAGTATAATAATTGTTCATTAGGTAAGGAATGTTAAAGGCAAAAGGACAGGATTATTAAAAACAAATTTCACTTAATTTATTATTTACATGGTGCATGTTATAATAGGTAAAAGGTAAAGGTAAAGGTCCCCTTGCTCGAAAGCCAGTCGAATCCGACTCTAGGGTTGCGGTGCTCATCTCCATTTCAAAGCCGAAGAGCCAGCGCTGTCCGAAGACGTTTCCGTGGTCATGTGGCCGGCGTGACTAAACACCAAGGCGCACGGAACGCTGTTACCTTCCCACCTAAGTGGTACCTATTTATCTACTTGCAATTTCTTGCTTTCGAACTGCTAGGTTGGCAGGAGCTGGAACTAGAGACGGGAGCTCACTCCGTCATGCGGCACTCTCGGGTCTCGAACTGCTGAACTACTGACCTTCCACAGCCTGCAGTTCAGCATCTTAACCACTTGAGCCACCGCAGCTCGTTATAATAGGATATGGTACCAAAAATATAAAAAGCAGACAGAATCAAGAAGACTCCCCAAGGGACCTAGATAGGGCACTGAAGTTAACTGTCCATTAAATATAGGTGAGATGAAAGTTACTTGGGAATACATCCCATTGAATTAAGTGAGACATTAAAGGTAAAGGTTTCCCTTGCTTGAAAGCCAGTCGAATCTGACTCAAGGGGGCAGTGCTCATCTCTGTTTCCAAACCAAAGAGCCAGCACTGTCCGAAGACTTCTCTGGGGTCATGTGGCCAGCATGACTAAATGTTGAGGCACACAGAATGCCATTACCTTTCCACCAAAGTGGTAACTATTTACTTGCAATTTCTTCCTTTCAAACTGCTAGATTGGCAGGAGCTGAGGCCAGATACAGGAACTCACTCCGTCATGCAGCACTAGGGTCTCGAACTGCCGAGCTACAAGCCTTCTGGTCTGCAGCTCAGTATCTTAACCTCTGAGCCACCGCAGCCCCTGGTGAGACATTAGTCTCTCTCAAAAGGTACTAAACTGCAGAAATACTTTAAAATATGTCTACTAATATGAAACAAACAAAAAAGCAAACTGAGCAGCAATGTGCCAGAAGATGTCCTTACCCTTGCACAATCCATGTTTTTCAATTGCCCAAAGATAAAATTCAATGGGCTGCATCTAAATGTCCATGAGCTGATGAGAGATCAAGGGAATATTCATAGCTTCTTCCTCTTCTTTTCTCAGCTCCCTTGCATTCACTGAATAACTACTCCTGGGAGACCTTCTGGAATAGCTCAGGATGCAGCAGAACAGGAAACTGGCAGAAATGGACTCCCTCCCCTGTTCTTGCCCAGCTTCTTCCAGTGGAAGTTTGGATTCAACCCACTGAGAATAACTGTTATGTATTATTGACTATTTATTGGTACTGAAATAATGCAGAGATTCCTGGAACATAAGAACATAAAAACATAAGAGAAGCCAATGTTGGATCAGGCCAATGGCCCATCCAGTCCAACACTCTGTCACACAGTGGCCAGAAATACCAGGTGCCATCAGGAGGTCCACCAGTGGGGCCAGGACACTAGAAGCCTTCCCACTGTTGACCCCCCCCCCAAGCACCAAGAATACAGTGCACCACTTGCCCCAGAGTTCCTATCTATACCTTATGGCTAATAGCCACTGATGGACCTCTGCTCCACATGCTTATCTAATTCCCTCTTGAAGCCATCCATGCTTGTAGCCACCTCCACCTCCTGTGGCAGTGAATTCCATATGTTAATCACTCTTTGGGTGAAGAAGTTCTTCCTTTTATCCATTCTAACCCAACCGCTCATCAATTTCATTGAGTGCCTACAAATTCTTGTGTTGTGAAATATAAGATACATCAAGGCAAATATGTATATATGGATACATCAAGGCAAATATAAATGTGGAAGTACATCTAAGAAGAAAAGAAAGAGTCCAAGCAGTGGAGAGGAGATCAGATGCTGATGTATCCATTAAAGACATAGTCTTGGGCCTTCTATTACAAATATATGGGTAGAAAAAAATCCCCCAAACATTGGAAACCTTTGGGCTATAGATATAGATGGGACTCATTCTCAAGCAGGAGTGTAGATGATAGCAACCATTGACACATGCTACATGTGTTAGTACTGGTTACGCCATTACACTTATAATAAACCATTCTATTCCCACTGTGCAGATACAGCAGATGGTTACACAAGATGGTTACACAAGATGTTCATTTGTGGACTGAGTTTCTATTGTATCTACTTTATCTTTTTTTTTTCCTGCCTTAAAAACAGACGGTGCATACTCTCTTCCTGCGTGTGTTAAGGACAAACATAATAGGTCCTCAGAAGAGGTGGATACTCCATTTTAAATTTCAGGCTGGAAAACCTGGTTAACTTCTGCTTTGGTCAAACCTAAGCAAATATATATGGTGAGAAAGAAGTGATTCCGCCAGTGCTAAGCTGTTTAAGTGGCATCTTAGCTGAAATTTGGATGTGTATTGTGGGGCTGTGTGATTTCTGAAGGTTAGAAGTTAACGTTTTTGGATCAGAACTTTGGTTACGTTGGCAGAACAAAAATGTCATCAATTACATAAAATCATAGAATCATAGAATGTTAGAGTTGGAAGGGACCTTGCAGGTCATCTAGTCCGACCCCTGCACTTTGCAGGAGCATAGCCAAAAGATAACCCTACGTACCTACAACATACCCATCTCGGTATGTAAACCACCAATTACTAGAACAACATATATACCCAGTATGGCAGAATACAGTAGGCAATTACATGCTCACCAAAGATCTTTAACAAGGTTCATTTGAACGTGGTGTCTTTGGAGCTCAGCCCCAGCACTTAGAACTAGTAATCATCCCTAAAATATGTGAAGCAATAGTAAAGATGAGTATTCCTCTGGGCTTGTAAAGAATACATTACATTATCATGCATTAACTAGAACCACTGGGACCCGAGGGCGTTCAAGCAATTTTTAGGTGAGATAGTGTCCTCACCACCCCCTTATTTAAAAGCAGTGATATTAGTAAGTACTTTTATTTGGAGACAGTGATGGGCAAACTCTTGGTTTGTAATTGGTTCTGCTCAATTCAGGCTTTGCTCAATATTTATAAGCTTCTCTGTATGTTCAGAAAATATTAATACGTGTCCTGAGAGTTCTCTCCTGGCTCATGTGGGTTGACC
This sequence comes from Gekko gecko, assembly GCA_029375565.1. Lineage (NCBI taxonomy): Eukaryota > Metazoa > Chordata > Lepidosauria > Squamata > Gekkonidae > Gekko > Gekko gecko. Next base: position 76,460,477 of record JAPDNY010000003.1, on the reverse strand, counting down.
ATTTCATGTGCATTTCCCTTATTTTACTATCTCTTAAGAATTGTGGTTCCATCACTGGCTGGGCTGAGAGCCACAGGAAAAATACACCACTCCCTCCATATCAGGTACAGAGAGGGGGTCTTGAGTTCTAGATAGTGCTGGAGATCAGCCACATAGAAAAAACATGACACAGAAGAAATCATTATATAAAGGTAAAGGTTCCCTTGCTCGAAAGCCAGTCGAATCCGACTCTAGGGTTGCGGTGCTCATCTCCGTTTCAAAGCCGAAGAGCCAGCGCTGTCCAAAGACGTTTCCGTGGTCATGTGGCCGGCATGACTAAACACCAAGGTGCACGGAACGCTGTTACCTTCCCACCGAAGTGGTACCTATTTATCTACTTGCAATTTCTTGCTTTCGAACTGCTAGGTTGGCAGGAGCTGGAACTAGAGATGGGCGCTCACTCCATCATGCGGCACCCGGGTCTTGAACTGCTGAACTACCGACCTTCCACAGCCTGCAGTTCAGCGTCTTAACCACTTGAGCCACCGCAGCTCCAATCATTATATACTCATACATAAAATCCCTTCAAGGTTGCTTTTTCTTTATTATTATTTAGATTTATATTCCGCCCTTCCAGAATGCTCCCAGAATGCTGCATTTTATCTAGTGCATATGTATGTATAGAGTTTAAAGAGATAAAAAAGAAACAGAATGAATAGAAAACAGCCAAAGAAATTATGATCCAATCCATAACTGATTTTAGAAATTCCACAGATTAATCTGGAATTTAGCAAAGAGAAAGAAAACCTTCTCTCTAAATATGGCACGGAGTATAATCCCTACCAACACCCCTTCCCAGCATTATTTATGTAACTAGATTGAACAACACATTTCATAATACTGCTATTTTTGGCATTCTTCTATTCATTGTCTATTGAACGTACGTCTGGATGAGAAGCGCATTAGGAACATAAAGGAGCGTTTTATCTACAATTTAAGAAAGGGGAAATGATTGGGGCCCTTTTACCAACAGGGGTGCTTTCAAAAGAAAATGGGGAGATTGTTGTCTGAACAGCCATTATAGGCGAAAAATGGCATCTTCAAAAAGTTATTAGAAACCTTAAAGAAAGCTAGACCTTAACAGACGTCTAGGTAACCTTTGTTGCTTTCTTCTGATACCTTCAATTTTACTAGCGTGTGCCACTGTTGTTCTGTTGTTTCTGTCATCCTTCATCTTTTTCGTGCCTGGAAGCCCTGCTGTGAATATATATATTACACATACATAATAAACAAAAAAGACATTTGTTTGTGTGTGTGTGTGCTGCAATTTCTAAAGTGGAATTTTATTTAGAGCAGCTGAGAATCCACGTTCTTTGTGGGTGGTAATGGTAGAGGGGCATCTCCGTAGTAGGTTCTAATGTTGTTTATTATGATTTTTCTTTATTTAATTGAGCTACCATGGGGCATTTCTGAGGTATTCCTGAAGCCTTGTATGTAGGAAGACCCATACTTCCAGGCTGATTCCCCACTCCCCAACCTCCGTGTCAATAAGAACAACTACAATTGCAATTATAAGATGTAACTCAGCAGGTTTGCTGTCCTCAATGCAAAGATGGTCACAGAAGTTGCTTCCCGTGGAGGTGTTATCTTAAAGCAAAGTTTCAGTTCTTTGCTGCCTAGAGATAACAACCAGTGATGTTTAAAAAAGAAATACATTCTCCTAACTTTTGCAGTTTCTCTTTCATGATGAACAATCCTTTTCTTCTTGCTTTTATTTGAGCCCCCCCCCCCAAACTCTAATTCAAATAATTTTCTTTCAAAAAAGAGAGCCTAACTGAAAGTCACCAAACATGATATTACAAGAACATAGGATAGGGCCTTATAGGCAGGTTTCTGCGCCCACATTATTAAATTATTTGGGTCTGACATCTTTAGGTTAATTTCATGATACATATGCTAAGGCATTTCCTCACTTCTAATATAATTTTCAGAACTGAAGCACATGGTTCTCTCACCCGTGGTGAAATATGTGTGCTGTGATTACCTCAGGAAACTCTGGCCATTTCTCTAGAAATGGGGGTAAAATATACAATTATTTTTGAAATCCTCTGTTTTTACGATGACTTAGAAATATAGTTTCTTGTCATTGAACTGCTGATGTCTCCTGTCATGAGTAGGTGCTGTACCAGTGAACTTTCTACTGACACAGAACAATGGTGTCTTAGTTGTGTGTGCAGGGAGGGGAACCCATTTGTTTTTGTTCAGTTGCCGGAGGCTTGCTCAGAGAAGACAGGATTGGTTTCACTTTTGTCCCAGCACCCCTGAAATGATGAGATAAGACAACCAAGTGTGGGTTCGACTACTTTCTATTGATTTATTTTTTTTAAAAAAAAATATTTATATTAATTAAACGACTGATCTATATCACTGCTTACTTAAATAAGCTGACAATTTTGTGGGAGGGCTCTGTTAGGCAAGCTGTGCCTGCCAAAAAATGCTTTGCATGTCTACTCCATTAGCACAGCCTGTGCCTCTCATTATTAATTTTATTAAGTGAATTTATTTAGAACCGCTGTTGATCTACAGGCTGCCTGGCACGTGGAGGGCCCGGGAGGGTCTTGCTCGGGGAGGGTGGTTGGAAGCGGGGGAGCACCAGGCAGCAAAGGACTCTGATTTCTGCCCCCCCCCCGCAAAGATGGGGAGGCTGCTCCATTAACCTTTGCCAGCATCACCAGGCAGCCAGGCACTTCTTCTCTACACCCTGCCACTGGCTCCAGTCAGCCAAGGAATCAGGCTCAGCCAAAGACGCGCTTTCTGCCTGGCTTGCAGCACTCAGAAGCCCAGCTCAGCACACACAAGGCTGCTGGGCATTGCGCCTCCTCCCTCCACCCCAACACCGGCTCCAATTGGCCAGGAAACTGGGCTCAAAGGCACAGCTTGACCAGGCAATTTGTGGAGCTCTATCTAGCATACTGGGAAGCCAGTGCTACAACAGCCATTGGCACGAGTGCCATCGCTGTTCCACCCCAGGAGGGGAAGGGAGCTTGAGCCGTGGTGGGGTTCTGCGATAATTGATATGGAGCTCTGTCCCTAAAGACCCACCGCTGGCTACAGCCCTGGTCTGTCTGTAGCAGTAGAAAAAACTAAGAGTCCAGTAGCACCTTAAAACTAATACAATTTTCATGAGTGACTGCTCATTTCTTCAGGAGAATCTGAAGAATCAGTATCTGAAGAACTGAGCAGTGGCTCATGAGAACTCATACCCTACCACAAACGTTGTTAGTCTTTAAGGTGCTACTGGACTCTTACTCTTTTCTACTGATGAAGTGGGTTCTGGTTCACAAAAGTTCATGGCACAATAATTCTTTAGTAAGTAAATCAGTAATAAATCTATTTCAGTTTTCCCCTTGTAACTTTACGTAGCACAAAATTTGGGGCAAACTAGGTTATGTAGTGGAACTGGATGAGACATACTGGGACCACCGGGATTAATTTTCTGATATTTAAAAGGATTACATAGCAAATTAGCCTTCACAAAAGTCTATTAGAATTCCAATCAAGTAAATAATAATGTTAACAACCCAGTGGCTGAACTGGGAGTTCTAACTTCTATTCCACACATATAACCACTAAAACAGATTCATGTTTCATGACTATGCATGTAAAGGGTGGAGAAGCATCCTCTTACTACCTTGTTATATCATGTGGAAATATAACCCCCCCCTTTCTGTTCATAATATTAACAATGGTTTGCTACTATATTACTATTAAGTACTTTCTAAGTTGGCAAGCAGGATAGGGATGAGAAGGAACAGAGAGCAAGGCTTGAAAATAACCGGGGTTGCGGGGGACAAAAAAATTAGGTGGAGGGAGAGAGAAATGGATGAGAAAAGTATAGAAAAGAGGGAGAGGAATTATGGAAAAGAGAGAGAAAGGTTGTTTTATCTTGCTGCAATGCCCAGATCTGGATCAGTAGGGAAACTACAGAGGTGGGTGCAAGGAAGGGAAGAGGGAAAGGATAGGCTGATGGAGATGACATCGTTAGCAAGCTGCAGGCTGGCAAGTATTGTAGCAGCCCACTACCTGTGACTGAAAGGGGGCATAAGCATCCTGCTACCCAGTCCTGATTGGCTGAACCAATAGTGTCCCATGCCTCATTTGAACTTGATGGGGCCAGGTCAAATTGATCTACAGCAAAATCTGCTACGAATGCTGTCCTTTTTCAGAAATTGTAACAGATGTTATGAATGTTCATTTTGTGACTTTACCACTTTGCTTTGTATTGTTGAATTGGTGCCTAAGTTTTGCACAAACCCCTATATGTAGATTGCTATGTCCTATGTCTAATCAATTAAAAATAATGCAAACAGACTTGTATATGGCAGTGAAGCAGGGAGACAAAATGGGTTCCCCCAACTCCTCATCCCAGTAGGATCAAGACAACTAATAAAGCTACCTCTTTTGTGAGTGGATTTTTCTTTGTCAAGTGTGTTGGGCAAATGGATAAAGAAGAGGAATAGTCATAGAAAAGTATTTGTGATCCAGACCCAACACACATTGAATTGGCCTGACAAAATGGGCAAAGCTAAAACAGAGAGACAAGCCACACAACTGTCCCCCGTTCTCCAATGCATTCTTTTGACTGATGGCGATGGAGAAAGCAGTGTGAGAACACACATATATAGAACATTTCCAATCTATTTTCAAATGTTCAAAACAACTGAATATTTTTGAGGGTAATCAAGTATCCCTGTCTGACCCTCTTCACCATCTGAGATGCAGATGGTACTAGCATATGATGGACTTCGCCGGTCAAGGTCAGGGAAGAATGTGTTTGGCAGAAACCTGGGGAGTTTCATCAAGAGGGCTTTAAACAGACACCACATGGGGAAGGAGATGACCAACATATGGATTTAAATGAAGGAAATCAAACAACAGAGGCCCACCTGGGAGGGCCGAGTCTAATGGAGCCAATAGTGTGGGGCTTCAGGTATCTATGTACCAATGCCCAAAGCTTGGGTGATAAGAAAGAAGAGCTTGAGTTTCTAATGCAGACAGAGGGATATGATTTAGTAGGCATTACAGAGACTTGGTGGGGTGATTTCCAGGACTGGAATGTAATAGTGGATGGATATGAGTTCTTCAAGAAAAACCAAAGGGGTTGAAGAGGAGGTTGAATGGTGCTGTATGCAAGGAGAGGGTTTGTTTGTCAACAAATACTGGAGGGTAAGGCCAACAGCCCAGTGGAAAGTATCTGGGTGAGGATAAAGGAAGGAAGGACAAATAGTATTGTGGCTGGAGGCTGTTACAGGCCTCCAGACTAGGATGAAGAGGTGGATGCTGCCCTCCTTGAACAGCTTGACAAGATATCCAAACAACATGTCCTAGAAGTTATGGGTGACTTCAACTTCCCTGATGTGTTCTGGGATACAAATTCTGCAAAGCATCTACAGTCACACACATTCCTGACCCATCTGCCCAACAAATTCCTTCATCAAGCTATGAGGGGCTCAGCCATTATCAACTTAATATTGACCAACAAGCAAGAGATGGTAAATGAAATTAAGATGGTGAGAACTTTAGGGGGAGGTGACCATGTCCTGCTAGAATTCTTTTTACTGTGGGGGACCAAGGAAGTTCATAGCCACACGTCCATGTTAGATTTCAGTAAGGCAGATTTTAATAAACTCAGGGGCTTGATGAGAATCATTCCATGGGTGAGATTGCTGGAAGGGAAAGGAGCAAGTGAAGGGTGGGCTCTCCTAAAAGAAGAGCTCTTGAAAGCTCAAGCCATTGCTTTTCCAACAAGAAGGAAGCATGGTAGGGGCTCCAAGAAACGAGTGTGGATGAACAGAAAACTGCATGATGTGCTAAGGGAGAAAAAGGAAATGTTCAAGAAATGGAGGCAAGGACATACCTCTAAAGAAGAGTATCTGTGGGTTGCTAGGCATTGTAGGTCAGCCATCAGAGAGGTCAAAGCTCACAGTTTGCTAAAGCTGGCCATGGAGGCTCGCTACAACAAGAAACTCTTCTTCAGATATGTGAGGAGCAAATGCAAGATAAAAAAGGTGATAGGCCCATTGTACAGTAAAAATGGAGAAACTTTGACAGAGGACAGAAAGAAAGCAGAAAGCCTCAATGCCTATTTTGCCTCAGCTTTTTCCCTGAAGAAGAGAACAGGCTCATCTAGAGATGGTAGCAGACAAGGCACAGCATCCATGTTGACATGGACAGAGAGGTAGTATTTGAGCTTCAGCGCTCAGTATCTGGCCTTCCAGGGAACAGTCAGGTGCCTATCCTCCCCAGGCTCCACTCTCAAATCTCCAGGAGTTTCCCTCCCTGGATCCGGCAACCCTATGCCCCATTCTCTCACTGGTGGCCAGGAAAGACATGACAAACCTACCTGTATCAGATATGCATACCAAAAGTTTTGCTAGTGATTGTGAAGTAGGGATAGGCATGAACCGCATGATGAGTCAACGTTCAGGCCAAATTTTGGGTGGATCAGGACTTGGGATGCAACATTCTGCATACATGTGGTCTCTGAATAAATCTCCGAGCTTTGGGTGGCTGGAAAAATGAATCCAACTCAGATTAAACCCAGCGTAAAACTACTAGACAACAGTGGAGATGGTGTTTTCCAGCCTTGGAAACACCAATAGAGGCCTTCCAAAGCTTGATTGGCACTGCTGCCTGCCAATAACATAGCTCCCATTTGTCGCAGTAGGACCCAGATTCTACATAAGTACAACAGAAGCATACATGTCCTTTGTTGGGAGTTGGTCAGAGGGGAGAGCCAGTCTGGTGTAGTGGTTAAGTGCGCAGACTCTAATCTGGGAGAACCGGGTTTGATTCCCCACTCCTCCACTTGCACCTGCTGGATGACCTTGGGCAAGCCATAGTTCTGATAAGAGCTGTTCTTGAAAAAGAGCTGTTTCTGTCAAGAGCTCTCTCAACCCCACCCACCTCACAGGGTGTCTGTTGTGGGGAGGGGAAGGGAAGGGAGTTTGTAAGCTGCTCTGAGATACCTTTGGGTAGTGAAGGGCGGGATATAAATCTAATCTCTTCTGTTCTTCTTCTATTTGAATGAATTGTTTTGCTAGGTGGGGAGATTGCGCTCAGTCAGGTGCCAGGGCTTGGCTTTGCCCTGGGTTCCTTGGCCATTGGGTTTTTGTTGTTGTTATTTGAATCATAGCATCACAGAGTTGGAAGGGTCCATAGAGGCCATCTAGTCCAACCCCCTGCTCAATGCAGGATCAGCCTAGAGCATCCTTGACAAGTGTTTGTCCAGCGGCTGCTTGAAGACTGCCAGTGAGGGGGAGCTCACCACCTCCCTAGGCAGCCAATTCCACTGTTGCACAACTCTTACTTGTAAAAAAGTTTTCCCTAATATCCAGGCAGTACTTTCCCAACCTTACTTTAAACCCATTTGCAGGATCCATCCCCAAATTTACAGGAATCTACCATGAGTAATAGCAGGGGCCCTTTTTCAAAAGGAGAAGGAGCAAATGAACAGTTCCATCCCAAAGGCAGGAATGGCTCACACTATCTAAACCACCTCGGTTTTATTTAATTTATTTATTATTTCAATTTATATCCTGCCTTGCTGGACAAACTGGCTCAAGGTGGTGACAAACTGGCTCAGGGCCATCTCCTGCCATATGGAGATGACTCTGGCTTCACCACTGACACATGTAATCAATTATTCTAAAATGGCAGTTTTAAATCTCTTGTATAACTAATTGTGTGGTCTTAGTGCAGCTGGGGGGCGGGGACCCAGAGCAAGACTTTGTTGCAAGGCTGATATATAGATAATCCTTTGGAACCATGATGAGCTGACTTTGGGGACTCAATTTCATATTCATTAGGGTATTTTTAAAGTCAATTACACTCGAAACAGGAGGCAGAGATGTTTCCTTTATATTTGAGCAGGATGAGAATTGAACAGAGAACCACCAGAAGGAAATGGATCTTGAATAAAAATGTAGCTAGGGAGGTTCTCAAGGGAATTATTAGAGCTTATCACAACAGCTATTTAACCACTGACAGTGGGATTTACAGAAAGTTTTTTTATTCAACAAATATTAAACCACACAGTAAAACAGATGTTTTTAAAATTCTTCTTCTTCAGTTATTATAGTGTTGTCCACATTCAGAAGATGAACGTACGCCGATTCTGGCATCTGGCAGAGGGAGCATAGACTTAGGGTTGCCAGGTTCCCTTGCCGTGCCAGTGCGGGGATTTGGGGGTGTTCTGGGACGTTGCCAATGCGGTGACATCAGCTGGAAGTGATGTCATTGCATCGGCAATGTTGCACGGTGACACTGGCTTAAGGGCAAAACTCTATGGCTTTAGACCAAATTTACCATAGAGTTTTTCCCTCCAACCAAAGCATCATGCATGACATCCCTGATGTGATGACATCACTTCCAGGTGACATCATCATGTTGGGGGCGCTGGACAGCTGGGTGGCAGTGGGCAGAAGCCCCCAAAAGCAAGGGAACCCATGCTGGGACCTGGGGACTTGCAACCCTACATTGACTCTTGAAAATTTATATCCTGAAAATCTTGTTGGTCTCTAAGATGCTACTGGACTTGACTCTAACTGTTCTTCTGCAGATCAGTGTGGCTACCCTCAGAAACCCTCTCCCTGTTGAGTTCTCTGCAACAAGCCTTGCAGTGGCTGCTTCCTGGGACAGTCCAGGCGATGGTTCTACCACTCCAGGACCTTCAAATGTCCTTGCATTCCTCCTCCAATGTGAAAATCCCTGGCTCTGAATCTTTGACTGTAGCACCCTGGCAAGTTTTAAATTGGTGTATTGTGCTTAGGGTATGTTTTCAGTCTGAAGATCTCATTGTCTAGCTTTTTAAACATCCTATTTTTCCTGTGTGTTTGACATACCGTCTGATTAATGGATTTCTAATTCCTTCACCTTTATTATGGGGCATTAAAAAAAATTTCTTTGGAAATGAGAACCTGGTATCGCTTGGGTTCATGACTTACTGTTTTGAAATTTTATAGCTATAGATAATTAGACAGGCGTTGTGTGTGTGTGTAGAAGTGAAATGGGCAACTGCCTTCTGACCTTTCATCTGGAAAAAAAAAGACCCTATAATTATTTTGGTTTTCAAACACATAGCATGTCTATATCTGCATGATGCTATTTGTCATGCTTTTTAAAGGGGAAAGAAGGAAAGGGAGATTGAAAAAGATGGTATTTTGTAGTATGGCTGTGCAAGAGGATAACATCTGTTAATAATGTGTTGTTATCAAAGGAGAAAATGAAAAACTGCAGAAACATTGATTCCAGTCTTCTGATCATTACATTTCTGATTAGTTTTCACATCTATCATGATCTGCAAAATCTGCATAGGCTGAAGTTTTGTCCTCTTTGCAGTCTCTGAAACCGTCAGTATATATAGGGGAGGACATAATCTTGATTTTATACACAATACATTCTGAGGAGATATGGGTAAGCACTTCGCTTTTTAGTTCGTATATTAAATCTTGGTTAAACATGAGCTGCTAAACATGCGAACATGCATTTTGGGAAACTAGATGGTATAGGAGAATGCAGCAAAAATCTATCCGAAATGGGGATTTAATGGGGAGTGAAGCTAGATCCCCTCAGTCCCCGTATGGCTTTCTGACATCTTGGAAGATTTGGTATTCAAGTTCATTTCAGAGAGTGCTTGAAATTGCACTGAAACTTTACAATTAAGCCCCAGAACTTAAACTTTGGCTACTGTGACGTTCCTCCCTTTATTTTCTTACTTGCTTCTACCGTAGCCCTTTTCAGACATTATGTCCACACATATTGAGAGCCCAGCAACCATGAGCTAATCATACCAATATGCATGCTTGCCATGTAGTCTGAACAGGATGATGCATATATCTTGTGTGCAGGGCTTTTTTTTGTAGAAAAGGCCCAGCAGGAGCTCATTAGCATAATAGGCCATATGCAACAGCAGAAACTCATTAGCATATTAGGCCACACCCCTTACAGCACAGCTCATTAGCATATTAGACTACACCCCCATGCTTCTTATTTTGTTTTCCTTGTTTGTTGTCAAAACCAGGGCTTTTTTTGTAGTAGGAACTCCTTTGCATGTTAGGCCACACACCCCTAATGAGTTCCTGCTGTTGGGTGTGGCGTATTATGCTAATGAGTTCCTGCTGGGCGTGGCCAATTCGGGAGCCAGCTGGAACTCCGTTCCTGTGTGTTCCTGCCCAAAAATAGCCCTGCTTGTGTGCACATGTAGCTTTGGTACACACAAACCACATACCCAAGCTGTGTGGGAATGCCAAACATGTGCATTGCTGTCAGCTAGCTGCCATACTAGCTGGCTGTTCCTACAATATGGTGGCTATGCATGTCAGGAGCATCATGGGTAGAGCACACTCCACATAAGTGTTGTTGCCGGGCTCCTCGTACACGGGGTTGTAATGTCTGAAAAGGGTTCACATGTAAAAATCATAGATGTACAATATAGGCAATCATCTTACAGGATATAGTTCCCACACTGAATTTTCACATAAAGTGAAATTCAAAATAGTTCTGGAGGTTGCTATTCAGGAAAAATATCTGAGATATTCTCTGGAAAACCAAAAGAATTTTGGAAATAACATTTTTGAGCCAGACATTTCACAGATCGTGTCTATCACATGTTCCTGTTTGCACTGTGCTGAGATTAGCTTGCAGATTTTACTCTTTTTTAGAGTTTATCTTACAATCTCCTTTCTGTCTGTATTTGTTGTGACAGTGTCATGCTTTACAGCACAGAGGCACTGGGAAGAAGGTACCAGCCTTCTGGGCACCACAAGAGTCTGCTACTATATACACAAAGTGAGCTGCAGTGGTTTGGGAAGACCCAAGAACAAAAGCCTCTCAGTACAAAGATCTATAGTAACTCTGAATAATTCAAGGAATTCTCACTAGCCTGATATATCAGAATAAGAGTCTGTACTTATACTATTTTACCTCAGTATTTTCACCCCCTGACTTCACCTGACCTCTCCCCTTGATGTTAAATAAACTCTTTTGTTATTTTTGAGTTTTAAAAGTATCTTAAGTGTCATGTCCTGTCATTTAAGTAAAAGGAAGACCCTAACCTTTCCCTTAGGTTCTGGGGCTGAGCAAATAGTGGGACAGTCAAAGTTTCTTGAAGGAGATGTAAACATGCTACTGGGGCTGCTCAGTCAGTGAAGGGTCAAAGAAAAATGGAGGAAAAAATTTGCCTCTGAGGGAGGGAAGTGGACAGGGTCTATCATAGATGTCATAATTCTGGATATATATTATGGTATATTTGGTATATATTTCAGTCAGGTTTCTAGGGCTGATTCCACATGAGGACTTTCCCAAGTGGCACACAGCATATCCCCCCCTTTATTTGGTAGGTTCCATACTTGTGAGCCTCTGAGTGCTTTCCCTTTTAAGCTGACACAAAGAAAAACCTGCTTTGCTTTTACTTGTGTGCTGGATACAGGCAGAACCTCCACGTGAGACTTCTGGAAGGGGATGGAGATTAGTGGCATCTTTAGAATGTTCATGTTCAACTCCAGCATCCCCACCCCCAGCCAATTAATGGGGCTTTTAATTAAAAACAAACGAACAGCTTTGCTGAGCCATTCTTCAGCTGTTGGAGGGAAGGGGGATGACAGGCTATGTGGGTGGGTGGCAAGATTGTCCTTGCTTCTGCATTGACATGATGAGCAAGAGGGGTTGGATGGCACCAGCACCCTGTAGTGCAGGGATGAGGCAAGTGAATGCACCTCAATCCTGCCCACTGTTGTTTTCCCAGCAGGGGCAGCTTTTCATACCTCTGTGTGAAAACAGCCTAGGTTTATGCTGCCACCATGACATTTAGGACCTCTGTTTTAGAAATACAGATATCAATTTCAATATTATTATTTTCTGCTAGAGCTTTGAGAACTTTTTTTTTAAAAAAAATCAAGTGCATCATGCACAGTATATATAGAGTGGACAATTCCCCATCCCATTGTGCCCTCTGGAGCCCTTTGTTAACCACTATAATTTAAAGAAGCGTTTAGATCTGCTCCATTTGTGTTCAGTCAACAGTTGGGGGGAAAATGATTCCTTGAATGAGGGAATGGCAGTGAGCTGATCTGCATAAAATTGGAACATGAGAATCACATTTAGAGTTCTGGTGTCACATTAGCTGTTGCTCAACCAAGTCATGCAGATTTATGAGGGAAGATTAAAACACATAAATCAGTCCTTTCAGCCCCAGATGTTTTTCTTGTGGCTTCATAATGGAAATGTTAAATAAGACATATTATGGCTAGGAACCCTTGCAAATCTCTCCCCTTCTGAAGTGTGGGCCCTGATCTGGGGTCTCTAAAATAACTTCATCTTGTCTGCAGAGTAGTCTTGAGGACTTGGTGATCTCCCTTCCTCTTCTGATGCCATTTTTAAAATCTGAGAAAAGTACCTCAACAAACACATGATTTGGATTTGGCTTCAGCTAGAATGGGTATTGTTCTGAATTGTCTGCCAAGCACATACCCCACATACTAAAGCCACCAGGCCTCTCGTTATGGCAAGAGGCCTCCTGTCTGCAACCCTCATTACCTACTGCTGCTCTGAGTGAGAGCAGGGCATTTTTTAAAGTCAGTGGCATGTGCACAACTTCATCATGTCAAGAAATTGGACCTTTAGTTTAATTTCTTGTTCTTTCATTAGACACACTCGGGCCTTATATTAATCTCTAGGGTTGAAGCAACCAAATGGGAGATAACTGGTTGTTGATACTAGAATGTTGGCAACTTGACATTGTGACCTTTAGATAACAATTCAGGTACAGGGACAAATCATTTGCTTACCAGGACAGGACTTGGTGCAAATGCATCCTTCAATTGGTGCTGTGATTTAAACTACACAAGGGATGGGTTAGATTGCAGATCACCCCTCCATCCCATCATAAAGTGGCCCCCTCCTGGGCCATCTGTTGTATCTGATTCATGTCAACATAACCTCAATGGTCTGGTTTGTGATTGGGCTAAAGGGCCCCAGCCCACTCAGATCTTAAGCCTTAAAAGTTTAGTTTTATGTTCTTTGTTTGTAGCTAGCCTCAGCTATCATGAGGTATGATCAGAGCCGGTGCGTCCATAGAGGCAGGGTTATGTGCGTGCCTATGGGTGCCGTCCTGTGAGGGCACCCCACTGGCCTGCCATCCCACCCCACCCCCTCCCCACCCCCACCAAAAGCCCACCCCTGCTCCAAGTCTGACCACCCCGAGCACTCTGGAAGGGAGCACATGTGGTGCACGTTGTCATCCACCTGCAGTTGCCGCCAAAGGACTCCATTTTGTTGGGCCTGCCTTCACAATCACTACACAATTTGCCACTCTCACCATCCATGTGGCCACCACCACTGTTTTCTAACTGAAGCCGAAGCACAGTTCCCAGGTTCTGGTGTCCCTGGACTCAGGTGAGTAGTAGGGTGGGGGGCAGTTGTTGCCACGGGGACTCAGAGCAATGGGGTGGGGTGGGGATGGCAAATCAAGTCAAGGGTGGTGGGGGAGGCAAGCAGTGGCTGCTGAGTCTTCAGGTAGGACTAGGACCTTGAGTGGCTGGCCTGGAGCTGCCATTGGACAGGTGAGTCCAGTGGCTGTGGCTGGTGGCAGCAGGATCCATCCTGCTGGCTGCCCCCCCACCTGCTGCCCCCTGCCCGGCCATCTTCCAGTCCCACGCACCCTTTATTGGGCCCGGCTAAATCACCTGGCAGTGGCGCCCTCCCAGGGCTGCTCCTTTCCCCCACGGTAACTTTCTGCAAGGCTGCAGGAGTGTGGATGGGAGGGCAGGGGCCAGGGCCTGGCAGGTGGAGGAAGCATGGCGGACATGCACCCCAGGCCATCGGTCTTCCTCCCCCCACCCCACCTCGCACGCCAAGCAGCAGGAGAGCAATACGAATCTCCATCTGAGAGAGTTGCATAATTAGCTGCAGGGATATTTAAACCCATTTTCTACTGGCTGCCGCTTCTGTTGGATGACGAGCCTCCAGGTGTTTTTGCTTTTTAATGAGGGGGGGAGGCTGAGAGGCCTCCCCCCGCTAAGTAGTTTAAATTACAGCCATCTCAGGCCCGGCTAAATCACCTGGTGGTGGTGCCCTCCCAGGGCTGCTCCCTTTCCCCTCTGCAGAAATCCCCCCCCCCACCGCAAGCACTCACGACTCGAGTCTCCATCTGAGAGAGGTGCATAATTAGCTGCAGGGATATTTTAACCCATTTTCTACCGGCTGCTGCTTCTGTCAGATGAGGAGCTTCCAGGTGTTTTTTGCTTTTTAATGAGGGAGGGAGGCCGAGAGGCTTCCCCAAGCTAAGTAGTTCACAGCCTATAATTTGAAATTCCATTGAGGAGGGGAGATGGATGATTTTAGTAGAACAGTTACCAGTGTATTTGTTTTGCTGCAGTGCAGCTTAAAACTTGGTTATTTGGGGCCTTCGCTCCAATATTCTCTAATATCAGCAAGTTTCGTTTATTGCACTTGCACCTAATAAGAAATGCTCTGGATGGGGTGAGGTGGAGAAAGCGCCTTTATTTTTAAACTTATATTTCTTTTCCCGAGTGCCCTCCTGTTGATCTGAGTTCCTTAATCTTGGCTTGTGTTTGTTTCTTGCAAGTCTAACTACCTGCAGAAGTGTTAACTTTAAAAATGAGTTGAGGGTTCAAATTGGCTAGTAGGAAGTGTGGTTGTTAAAGGAGAGAGAGAGAGGAGAAAGGGAGGGAGGGAGCTGGGCCTCTGGGAACCTAATATGTCCCACCCACCACCCACCCAGTCTTGTTGGCCTCTGAGGCGCCACTCACTGGACTTCAGTTCAGCCAATGCCATAATGCCTCGGTCTGCAGAGATCTATATGTGGTCTCCTTTGGGTTTTTTTAAAAAAACCCAAACAGTGATGTCATAACTTTGTACTGGGGTTACCTGAAACTTTGCAAGGTAAGGAGGAATGTGTACATTCTCATTGCTCTTTGTCAGGTTGGATGTTCAGTGGAGCGAAGACCTTTGGAGAACTTGAAAGCTTACTTGCTTCAAGGTTGTTGTTTGTTACTAGTCCTGATTTTTTAAAAAATGTTTCTGTGTTGCTGTCTTGGGGAGGGGGTTTCCCCTGATAGGCTATGCTGGCTACTTTGTGCTCTTTCTCTGGGGAATTAAGCCTGGACTGCTTAGCAGTTGGACTTGTTCTGTTCCTATACAATTCTCACTATTGGAGATAGACTGCTTCTCAACTTGGGTTGCCAAGTCTGAGTTGGAAAACGCCTGGAGACTTTGGGGGAGGGGAGGGGCCTCAGCATGAGACAAGGCCACAGAGTCCACCCTTCAAAGCAGCCATTTTCTCCAGGGGAACTGATCTCTGTCAGCTGGAGATCAGTTGCAAAAGTGGGAGATCCCCAGGCCCCACCTGGGCCTGGCAACCCTACCTGGACACTCCATTTAGCAAACCTGGTTGATTGGTTTGGGAACTCCATCCTTCGAGAAGCTTGTCCAGTTTCTTAATGGTTAGCCATTCCAACTCTGAAAGACACTGCTTGAGAAACGACACATTAAGCTTTGAAAGTGTGTATTTATAAAGTTTGTTTCGTAACAGTTTGTGGCTGCTGGCACCAAGTTGGCATATTTTCTGATTTTACTGTTATTTTTTTACTGTTGTAATGGTGGGTGTCTGAGTCCTGGTGGCTGCAGCCTGCCCTAGGCTAGGCCTCCTTCTCCTGGCCTGGTGGTGGGATCACTTAATGGCCTACCTGAGTATCTAGGAGGAGTTGTTTTCCCACTGAGTTTATGCGACTGGTGATTGCTGCCTGCCCTAGGCTAGGCCTTCTCCAGGCTTTCTCTTGGCCTACTGTATTGCCTGGCCTAGTTCTTGTTACTGGCTTGGTTCTTGTTTCAGTTCTGGGCATCTCCAACTGGAATTGGAAAGCTAATGGCACTAAGCATCTTGGTTTCTATGAGAATGGGGATGGATGTGGGGGTATTTTTCTACTGATTCTCCTTTCCTTGTGTTTTCAATGTGGTCTAGTGTGTGTGTGTCGGGGGGGGGGCTGGCCTGCACCAAACTGGCTTAGGACAGGGTTTACACACCAGTGAGGAGGTGGTGTAGACTCCTACTGGATTTAAGGGGAGTGGAGCACCATCAATTTCCATCTTTCCTGATCTTAAAGTAATTGGGCTTGGGTGTCATCAATATGCTGATGATACCCAGCTCTACCTGATGTTGGACGGCCAGTCGGACTCTGGTCCTGATGACCTTTTGCGGGCGCTGCAAGCTGTGGCTGGCTGGCTCAGACTGAGTCGGCTGAAATTAAACCCGGCAAAGACGGAGGTCCTGGGCCTGTGCCAGACCGGCCGAGAGTTGGGGCTCCCTCTCCCGCCCTTCGGTGGGGTACCATTGGTGCCTGTATGGGAGGTTAGGAGTTTGGGTGTGCTCCTGGACTCTTCATTAACGATGGAGGCCCAGGTGGCAGCCACTGCCAAGTCAGCCTTTTACCATCTGCAGCTGGCTCGGCAGTTGGTCCCCTACCTCGACCGTGAAGACTGGCCACTGTGACCCATGCGACAGTCACCTCGAGGCTGGACTACTGTAACGCTCTCTACTTGGGGCTGCCTCTGTCGCAAATCCGGAAGCTGCAGCTAGTGCAGAATGCTGCAGCCAGGCTGTTGATGGGCCTCTCCAGGCGAGACCACATCCGGCCTGTGCTGCAAGCACTGCACTGGCTGCCAATAGCATACCGGATTCGCTTCAAAGTGCTGGTGCTTACCTTTAAAGCCCTAAATGGCCAGGGTCTGGCGTATCTAAGGGACCGCCTCTTCCCGTATGCACCCCCAAGAGCACTGCGATCGGGGAATAGCCATTGCCTGGAAGTACCAGGCCCTCGAAGTGTGAAGCTTGCCCAAACTAAGGCTAGGGCGTTCTCAGCGGCGGCTCCCACCTGGTGGAATGAGCTCCCAGAGGAGATCCGGGCCCTGTGGGACCTAGTGCAGTTCCACAGGGCCTGCAAGACGGAGCTCTTCCGCCAGGCCTTTGAGGAGGAGCCGCCGTCGCTATCATGCCATCATTGAGAGCCTTTCATCCATCTGTCCCATTATCTGGAAAGATGGATGCCGCCCATGAGCTGGGATAGACTACTCCTGGTGCCCATGCAATTAAGAAATCCGCCGCCAATGTGGGATACTATGTATCATGCATCTTGGATTGATATGAATTTTACTGCTGTTTTGAATTTTTGAATTTTATGGTATGTAATATTGTTATTGTTTTTAGTTCTGAAACTCGGCTTGACCACTTGTTAGCCGCCCTGAGCTATCAGATAGGGCGGGGTATAGATCCCAAAATAAATAAATAAATATAAATAAATAATTTTATAAATATGGTCATTTTTATAGGGAGTTATGGCTAATAAAAAAACAAAACAAAACAAAACTATCTGGAGCTCAATTCCACAAATGAAAGGCAGAAAGAGCCAAGGAGGAAGCCAAGTAAAAGATGTCCCTCCGGAAATTCCTTTGCACAGAAAAAAGAAGTAAAGAACAAGAATATGATGATACCCTTGGTGAAACTACCACTGGGAAAGCTCCTACAACAAGTGGTATTACTTCTGAGTAAAAATTTGCACAATTTGGAGATATTCCAGTGGAACATACAGAGGAAACAGAGGATTTTGAAGAAACTGAGAGTACTGCAATGACTACCAAAGAAGTTGGTGTTGTGCCTGGCCTGAATTACAGTGACCCTGCTAACTGGCCTAAGTATTGCAGTGATAATTTGCGACAGTTTATCATTGAACATGGGCCACAGCAGGTTGTATCAAATAATTTCCCCCAAAAAAAGATTCTCTCCTGTCTACTACAAGAGGAGACTGCCAAATGGTGAAGAAGTATGCCGTCAATGGCTGATATATTCCACCACAAAAGATGTGTGTTTTTTGTTTTTGCTGTAGGCTGTTCAGCAAACGAGATGGTGCTACAACAGCTCTACAAGTTGCAGGTCCAAAAGACTGGAAGAACACTGGAGCAATTCTGTATATACATGAGAGGAGTACTCTTCATTTAGACAACTACCAGGCCTGGAGAGAACTTGAACTGCGCTTAAGGAAAGGACAAACAATTGATGATATCAACCAGCAGAAAATCAAGGAAGAAGAGCAATATAGTTGACAGGTTTTGGAATGCTTGATTGCCATTGTCAGATTTCCTGGCATGCAAACCCTGGCATTTTTTGAAGCTTGTTTTACTTTTGGCCCTTTTTGACCCTATCATGACTGAACATGTGCACAGAGTTAAAGATGCAGAAACAATGGTTCACTACCTAGGAAAAGACATTCAAAATGAGCTTATAGAACTTCTAGCAAGTGCTATAAGGCAGAACATTTTAGCACGTGTAAATTCATCCAAATACTACTCAGTTATTCTGGACTGCACACTTGATGTTAGTCATACTGAACAAATGACAATGATGGTACGTTTTGTCAGTGTAATCAAGCCACCAGATACTGAGATGTCTGAGTCTGAGGTTACGATAAGAGAACATTTCTTGAGATTTGTTCCACTAAAGGAGACTACAGTGCCTTTATGACAGAAACTCTTCTTGGAGTGCTTGATGGAATGGGATTACCACTTGAGAATCTGACGGTCAAGGTTATGACAATGGGAGTAACATGAGAGGTAAAGAACATGGAGTACAAAAAAGAGTCCTGGATACAAATCCACATACCTTTTTTGTGCCCTGCAGTGCACACTCTTTAAATCTGGTAGTCAGTGATGCTGCTAAGTGTTGCCTGGAAACAACAAGTTTCTTCATGTTGGTCCAGCAGATCTATAATTATTTCTCTGCATCAATTCATTGTTGGCAAATTCTAACTAGCCATGTACCAGCCATTACTCTTAAGCCACTGAGTCAAACCAGATGGGAGAGTTGGATTGATGCTTTGAAACCACTGAGATATCATCTTGGTAGTATATATGTCACTTTAATGGAGACATTTAATGACCCAAACCTGCAAAAATCACCCACAAGTGATTCTCGAGTTGAAGCTAAGGGTCTTGTTGATGCAATTAATAAGTTCAAGTTTGTGGTATCACTTGTTACATGGTACAACATCCTTTTTGAAATTAACATCACAAGCAAGGTACTACAAAATAAGGAAGCTAATTTAAATTTAGCTACAAGGCAGTCACAAGCAACCAAGAACTACCTTGTGGGCTGTAGGCATGATGAGGATTTTGAACAAGTTTTGGTAGCTGCTACTGAGATTGCAAAATAACTAGAAATACTACCAAACTTTGAGACAGAACAAAGACAAAGGAGAAAGAAAAAGCAGTTTGAGTATGAGGCCCCAGAAGAGGCACCACAAGTTCCAAAACAAAAATTCAAAGTGAATTTCTATTATGCTGTCTTAGATGTGGCCATACAATCAGTTGAAGAGAGATTCCAACAACTACAACACTATAATTCCCTCTTTGGCTTCCTGTATGATATATACAGTATTAACAAAAAATGCGCAGAAGATGTACAAAAGGCCTGCAAGAATTTTAAACAAGCTGTATACTTAATAATCAGACCACATCACTAGAAAGTTACAGTACCAACAACATTAGCAACCAGGAATCTCTCACAAAGTCAGTTGGTTGGTTATTGTCATATACCTTATAGAGTTAAATGATTTCTATTGGGCAGCGTTGTGGCCAAAAAACTCTTTGATCCCACTTTCAATATCTCTATATTTTCTTCTCTTTGTAGTAAAGAGCCGTAATTTATTCAGTCTATATTCCATTAACAACAACAAAAAATGGTCAGATGGCAATAGTTGTAGCCCCCTCTTTCCCCCGTTTTATATAATTTAGAGGAAGTTGTTTCCATTTAGTCTGGAGGGGGGGGGGAATATCGCTCCTCCTTCTCTCTTTTTTTGGATTTTCACCAAGGGATTAATCCTTAAATCTTTATAGTTTTTAGTTGCTTTTAGGTGATCTCACAATCTTCACTGCTGTTAGAGGTTTAGAAGCAGTTCTTTGTTTAATTACACACCCACCTTGCCCCATGTCTGGTAGCAACAGCTTTGACTCCAAAGGGAGGCTCTTTGTTCGCTCGGTGCTTCAGGAAGTGCCTGATTGCCCCCGCCACTGCCACTAAGCGGGGGTATTGGCCAGAATTCCCATGCACCTGACCCTCTGCCCAAGGGGAGGGGGGTTCTCAAAGAACTTCAGACCCTCAGTCCCAAGCGAAAAAGTTAGTGTGGTGAGAGAGCATTCTCCGCCACATCCGCAGCACCGCACTGCAACCGGAAGCCGATCGCTAGTATATTAACTGTAGGGGTTTTTTTGTTTGTTTTAGTTCTCACTGCTAATGTTCTTTTGAAATATTCTTGCACACCTCAATAAAATATCCTTTGATTATACTTGGTGTGTTTTGTACTTCAGGTTCCTCAATCCTGTTCCTGTACCTTAGACTTTAAGAGTCCACCCACCAGGTTAATTGCTGTGGGAACTCTGCAAGTGGCATACCTTGCAGGGTTGACTTTGATTAATCCCGATAAGGTTAGAAGCTTGGTCCTTTGCTTCTGACTGTATGGGTAGTTCAAGGGGCTGGTGGCAGATAACTTGACAGAAGAAAAATAAGTCTGCACTGTAATGAAATGGTTCAGAAAGCTCCATTGGTAAAGTAAGAACTGGGGCTTGTATTACGTTATTGTTGCCTGTCACTGTAAATACACCCCTGCTATGTAGTTTCTAGACTATTTAAGTGCCATGTTTAAAAGGTTATGCTTTGTTTCAAGAATTTTTTCAGCTCTGTTTTTCAATTCCTGCTTGTTTTCAGATTTCTGTCGCCCACACCCCATTGCCCTGTTCTTTGGATTCCCCCATCCTGTCGATTGTATTTGACTTCCACTATGTAATCCACTTTGAATCTCAGTGACAAAGGCAGACTATAAAAAAAATAAAATTGATGAGGAAGGTGGCATATAAATGAAGTGATTAAATAGATAAGAAACACTAACTGAACTGAGGCTGCTGCATAACGTGTGTCTTCAGTCTCTGGGTGCTCTGTGAATTTTGCATGTCCCGATGACCTGCATTATGTGTATTCAGACAGGAGCATTTTTCCTACTAATTTTAAGCCTTCACCGCAAGGCTTAGACCACCTTTGAGTTTCTCTTTTATGCTTCATGCCATCATGTAATCATTCCTCACATAGAAAAAAGGAGAGAGCAGAGGCATTTGTAATATGCCAGAGCATTTTAGCTAATGATATTTCTGCACTACAAATCCTATTGAGTAAGAGGTACTTCAAGCCTCCCATGCATACCGAAGGAATTCAGTTTTGAGGTATATAAAGCAATAACTAGAAGAATGCTTCAGTAAAGTGACATTTCTTCCCCCCACTGAGTAACTTGTTGCCCAGAGTGCATTTGATTTTAAAAAATGGATCAAGAAACTTCTTTTTGTGTGTAATTAATCAATGGGTTCTTAGTTCTGAGTTTGTGGTAGAGCTGCCAGGAGATAACTGGCTGTCGATATTAAAATGTTGGCAAATTGAGGTAACTGCCTGTCGATATTAAAATGTTACTAGAGAAGATACTAAACAGAAAACTGGAAATAACGCACTTAGAGGTCTAATGTATTTCACAAAAGTTCAAATATGTAACTTTTAAAAGAATAAAAGAATGTAGTAGGCTGTATAATGACCAATTGTAAATTAATTTTGTAGATGATCCATGATGAAGAATGTAGTGCCTGAGGGACGGATGAGATTTTTTCTATAAGAAAATACACTGTATTTATTTTTAAAACCACTTTATTGTTCAACATAAGAAATAACGTATTTTAAAACTCTTTATTGCTCAGCATAAGAAATATTGTACAATTTTTGGTACGTTGCTCTTGTATATGTATTGATTTATATATTTTCAATTGTATAAGGTTCAGAAGAAGTGTTGGCTACGAAACGGAACATTATTCCAGAAAGTTTCGCTAACGGCTTAACATCTATGAAGAATTGCTATGATTCCATCTGTGAAGAGCTTTGTATTTGAACTTTCGTGAAATACATTTGAGCTTTAGGCGCATCGTTTCCAGTTTTCTGTTTAGTATCTTCCCTAGTGATTTTTCTGGCTGGTTTCCTTTCTCTGATTTGTCGATATTAAAATGTTGGCAAACGGGGAGGGTTTTCAAACCAAGAGACGTTTAGAGGCTGTTTGCCACTGCCTGCCTCCAAGTAGTGACCGGGGCCAACCCCGTTTACTTCCAAGCTCTAAGGAGATTGGGCTAGCTTGAGCTATCCAGGTTAGATGTGCAGAGAAGCCCTCCTGAACACTTCCATTTTGCACAGTTTGCGGAAAGCCAGGAGAGTGGGACCCTTCTCGCCCTCATCAAGCAGGCCTTTCCACAATGCATGGGCAGTTATCGATTTTGCCCTTTAGCAGGGCGGCACCTGCAGAAAGCACTGCTGAGATGAGCAGAGCTGTGTGGTGGAGCTTAAGGCGAGAGCTGGTCCTGTGGAGATGAGGGCCTGAGGCCATGAAAGGCTCTGCATGTGATGGGATCCAAAGCAGTTTCCATCATTCTCCACTCCTCCATTTTGTCCTCGCAACAGTCCCGTGAGGTTAGTTACACTGAGGGTGTGTGACTGGCTCAACAAGCTTCCATGGCAGAGTGGGGCTTTGAACCTGAGTCTCCCAGATCCTAGTCTCTGTCACTCTAACCTCTGGCTTTCTTGTAGCAGGCATGTAAAATAACTGTAGACAACATATCCCTTGTTCTTAATCACTCAGGAGCACGCATCTGGAACCCTGACCCAACTAGGACTCCAAAATGCTATTTGCATAAATGATGAAAGACACAAAAATTTTGTCCACAATCCATAGGTTTGCTTTGAAAAACACTTACATGACACTGAGGTAAACACAGCAGTCTATTTAGCTGCATCAAGTAGGGTCTCATACCTTAAATCTCAACACTGCAGCCCCTGAACACGTATAGCTGCATGTTTTCTGCAGTTGATGAAGCACTTAGAGCACCTTCACAGAGGAAAAAATGTCATGTACAAAGCGGCCTTAATAGTGCCATTTTGCATGGGAATTGTTGAAGTGTTTTACTATTTAATTCAATTTTTTTACTCAGCCCTCCTCTGCTACTGCAGGCCACAGGGCAAGTAACAACAGATTTATAATACAATCATAAACCAGTTAAAACATTTTAAAACATAAGTCACAGTCAAATGGCAGAATTAAAACAATTTAAGACACAAATTACAACAGGCAGGTGGAACATAAACAATGTCATCTCATCGGGGAAAGGTTTGACCACATCAAAAGCTGGGGGAAGTCCACAAGAGAAGGAGTGAAGAAAGTACTTCCCCCTGGCTCAACCTCCAGACTTAGTGGCAAGAGAGACAGATGGCTAGATGGTCATTCACACACTGACCTTTCCTTCCATTTGGGGACGGATGGTGACTACTTACCCAGAGTGAACCTGCATCGCCCAGTGCCTCACAGCTACTGGGTGTCAGGTTTAAAATCAAGTAGATCCAGTCATTCTTGCACAAAGAAAGGTTTTATTGGATTATCTTGCTAAAACCCACAGTAGGAGGTCATTGTCAGGAATGGGGGGCAAAGCAAAGCAAGCTAACTTATAGTGTGATGCAATGAAGCGCCTAGCAAATGAAACATGAGCACTCGCGCGGGAACTCCCGGCGGGAGAAATACTTCATGAACGGGAGACTACTCCCCCCTCCCCTTGCCTTCCCAGGACTGGAAAATTCTCAGTGAAACAAGAATAGTCCAAAGCCTACATTCAAGGCCACCGTGATAAGGAAAAGCGGCAGGGAAGAAGCTCCCACGTTTCTGCCTGCATAGCTACGCAAGCGCAAAGCAGGGTAGGGAACACAAAACAATGGATTCAGTGAGAAACATCAAAGGCATTTTCTGACATTCTGCCCTTCCCAAAACCACCCACCCACCACTCAGGAAGGAGAGAATGAGGGCCCCCGGGTTTATTTGGGTAACGAGTGTGAAATTTTTTCAAATGATCAGGTGCATTGATATCAGACACTTTCACCCACTCCCTGTATTGGGGCCCGAAATGTATCCATTCGACAAGATACAAGAGTTGTCCACGGAGGATCTTAGAGTCCAAAATGTCAGCAATTTCGTAGTGTTCCTCATCATCAATCATCAACGGGGGGGGAGGTGCTGGAAGCTCAGGTTGCCATTTAGTCGGGGGTAATGCCGGTTTGAGAAGGCTGTAATGGAAAATTGGATGGATTGCTTTAAGAGATTTAGGCAAATCTAGCTGTACAGTCACTTGATTTATACATCTTAAAACTTTGAAGGGACCAATATATTTCCAAGCGAGTTTCCGGGACTGTTGCGCTAGTCTTAGGTTCTTGGTTGAAAGGTAGACCGAGTCTCCCGGTTGCAGTGTCCAGCCACCCGCCCTCTTTTTGTCTGCCTGCTTTTTGTACTGTGCCTTGGCCGCATTCAATGTCTCGACAATTAGGGGCCAGGAGTCCCGGAAAGTTTTACACCATGCTGCGGCTTCCCCGCCCGTCTCACCGGGTTTCAAAAAGGGAAGAGGGGGGCTGTCATAACCCATGGCAGCTTTGAAGGGAGACATATTTGTTGAAGCATGCCATGAGTTGTTGTACGCAAACTCCGCCAGTGGCAATAAATCTACCCAATTGTCTTGTTGATAGTTAGAGAAACACCTTAAGTATTGTTCTAACGTCTGATTTACTCTTTCCGTTTGCCCGTCAGTTTCAGGGTGATAGGCAGTACTGAGGGCACGTTCAATACCCATTAGAGTCATCAACTCTGACCACAACTTTGAAACAAATTGAACCCCCTGTCGGAGATTATCTTGAGTGGTAACGTATGTAGCCTGGCAATGTGTTGGAGGAAGGCTTTGGCCAAGACTTTGGCGGTTGGCAGACTGGGGAACGGTATAAAGTGAGCTTGCTTAGAGAATAAATCCACTACCACCCAAATGACCGTCATATGTTTAGAGGGGGAAGATCCGTGATAAAGTCCATAGAGATCACTTCCCAGGGTCGGCTCGGGGTGGGTAGAGGCTGTAAAAGACCTGGAGGTTTTCCTGGCCTGGCTTTGCAACGATTGCACGTTGGACAGGATTGTATATAAAGGGATAAATCCCGTTTCATCCGTGGCCACCAGAAACCGCATTGCAGTAGGCGTAAGGATTTTACATATCCAAAGTGCCCCGCAGATTTTGAGTCATGGACTGTCTGCAACATCTGGGACCGGGTAGCTTCTGGGACAAAAATTTTATTTCCCCTGTACCAGCAGCCATTCGGACCACATTTCACATCATCTCTGGCTTGTAATTCAATTGTTTCTTGTGTGGTGATGTCAGTGGCAAATTGCTTTTCCCAGGTTAAGGCCTGGATGGGGGTCAATTGTGCTCGTTTGGTTTTACGGGTTACAACTGCTCCAACTAATTGTTCAGGGGTGAACATAGACTCTCGTATTTCTGTCCTCTTACAGAGGTGTTGGGGAAGGCGGGAGAGAGCATCTGCCAGATGATTGGATTTACCTGGGAAATGGTGAAGGGTGAATTGAAATTTAGAGAAAAACTCAGCCCACCGGAATTGTTTTGCATTTAAATTCCGGGGTTTCTGCAGTACCTCAAGATTTTTGTGATCAGTCCAGATTTCAAAAGGTACTCGGGACCCTTCTAACCAGTGTCTCCAGGTGATCAATGCTAAACGTATAGACGCTGCTTCTTTATCCCAAATGGGCCAAAATCTCTCTGTATCATTGAATTTTTTGGACACATAAGCAAGGGGTTGTAGTTGCCCCTGAACATTCTCTTGCAAAATCACCCCACCCATAGCGGTATCCGACGCGTCAACTTGGACCACAAACTTTTTTGTCTCATCGGGGTGTGCTAATATGGGTTCAGACGTGAATAACTGTTTTAGTTGTTCAAAAGCTTCCTGACACTGGGGGGTCCAGTTCAAAGGGGCCGCTGGCATTGAAGCCTTAGTTCCCCTCCCCTTAGTCTTTAGCAGTTCCGTGAGGGGGAGGGCCACTTGGGCAAAATGTGGCAGGAATTGACGGTAAAAATTGGCGAAACCGAGGAAACTTTGGAGCTGCCGCCTGGTTTTGGGGGCTCCCACATCAACACATCTTGGACCTTTTTTGGGTCCATTTCTAACCCCGCGGAGGATATGCGGTACCCCAAAAAGTCAATGCACTCCTGGTGGAATTCACATTTTGACAGTTTGACAAACAGTTTGTGTTCTAATAGCGTTTCCAATACTTTTCGCATAAGAGCGGTGTGAGATTCTTGATCCGGGGTATAGACCAAGATATCATCCAAATAAACAACCACCCCCTTGAACAAATAGGGGTGTAACACTTCATTGATTAAATTCATGAAGACCCCTGGTGCCCCCTGTAATCCGAAGGGCATAACCCGATATTCAAATTGCCCCAGCGGGGTATTAAATGCAGTCTTGTATTCATCCCCCTGTCTGATACGGACCTGAAAATAGGCATCTCGTAAATCCAGTTTAGAAAACACTTTCCCCTTTGCCACCTCTGCCAACAAGTCTTTGATGAGGGGCATTGGGTAGGCATTAGTTGCAGACACTGCGTTTAGTCCCCTGTAATCCGTGCAGAGTCTGAGCCCCCCATCTTTTTTTTTACAAAACAATACGGGTGCTGCAAAAGGGGACGATGCTGGCCTAATAAATCCACGGGCCAGATTCTTATCGATAAAGCGGCGTAGTTCTTCCTTTTCAATGGGACTCATGGCATAAATTTTCCCTTTTGGTAATTTATGGCCCGGAAGGATTTCAATCGCACAGTCGGAGTTACGGTGGGGGGGTAGTTCATCTGCTTCCTCCTCCTCAAAAACGCTGGTTACATACCGGTAATCCTTAGGGATGCGGTTAAGGTCCTCCGTGGCTAAGCAAGCTCGTGGAGGTTCATTGCATGGGGTTTTTCCCCACCCTGGGTCCCATTGGTGCTCTGCACATTTCGGGGAGATAAATTGTACGCTCCCTTCTTCCCATAGAATGTATGGATCATGTCCATGTAACCAAGGGCTACCCAACACTAAGGGGAACTGGGCTTGAGGTGCTATTACGAATGAGCGTAGCTCCCAGTGGTCACCAATGCCTACTCTTAAAGGAACAGTCTCAAATCGGCATGGTTCCTTCATTGGAGACCCATCCATTTGAGTGAAAGTTATCGGGTCTTTCAAATTGACAACGGTTGCCTCCAACCCCATAACCATAGATGGGTTTATCAGGTCCCTCCCGCACCCTGAGTCAATGAGGGCTCGAACCCGAATATGGGTCATCATCGCTGGGTTCATCACCAGAACAGTCACAAAGAAGAGAGAGGGGTAATTGCTCACCAGTTTAGGCGCCTCAGGTACTGGGTCCTGCTGTGTAGCGCCATTCACAAACAGGACCAATTCGTTTCCCTGCATCTCACTCTCCTCCTCCAGCATCATGGTATCCGCTTGGTCGGGGCTAGCAAAAAGAGCCCGTGTATTGCGTGGCTTCGCTGTACCTTTTCTTGGGGTAGGGGTTGGCCATCTTCTGGGCTCCTCTTGTGGTAGGGCTCTATTGGGATCCCCTTTCGGGCAGGATGCGGCGAAGTGCCCCTTCTCCCCACACCGCAGGCAGAGGCCCTGTCGCATACGCTGATCTCTCATCCCACTTGGGGTGGAGGTTGGTTTGGGTCTGGCCTGGCCTGCCGCAAGACTCGGACGGTTGTTGCCCAGAGATAGATCCAGTTTCATGACACGTAAGCGACTTTCCGCTTTTTCGGCTTCCTCCATCCATCCCTGGAGAGTGCGAGGTTGCTGAGAGCTGAGGACATTATTGCGGACGTCTACAGCTAGTCCCATTCGATATTGTTGAGCCAAGACCGCATCGGTCCAGTCCCGAATTTTCACTGCGTGCCTTTGAAACTCCCTTGAATACTCCCGCACTGAGAGTTTGCCTTGCCTGAACGTGCGAAGGAAGGCTTCAGCTTTTTGGGCCGCCCCGGGTCCTCGAAACGGTTTCTCAAGGCCCACATGAAGTCATCAACATTCCCCAATTCCGCTGCCTCCAGATCATGAAGGGCTACATACCAACTAGTAGCACTCCCCCGGAACCTGGAAGCGATAAACTCCACCTGTTGCTCCTCGTCTGGGAACACATAGCCCCATCTCTGCACAAATTTCCCTACTTGCAATATGAAAAAGGACACAGTTTCTGGATCTCCATCAAACGTGATCTCTAACATGTCCTTGGGGCGGATTACTGGGGGGGCCGGGGCCATGACCGGTACTGGGACTGGCTGCAGGAGGGGTGCTGGAGCAGGGAGTTGAGGCGGAGGCAGAGCTGGCGGCTGGATAGGTCCTGGTTGCCCTGGCCCGGGTCCTGGTGCTGGGACGGCCGGTGGAGGTGGGGCCGGTGCTGGCTGGCCCGGCCCTGGGCCCGGGGGTGCTGGCTGGCCCGGCCCTGGCCCCGGGGGTGCTGGCTGGCCCGGCCCTGGGCCCGGGGGAGCAGGAGGTGGCAGTCCCGGTGGCATCGGTGGTGCAGGTGCTGGTGCCGGTCTAGGTTGCGTCAGCGGATGAGCTCGAATTGCTTGGTCCATCATCTGTGGTAGGGATTGCATTAGTTTGCTCATGTCCCTTACCAGACGTCGGGTATCCTCTTGAATAGAGTCCATGCGAGCATCTGTATCAGAACCGGACCCCGTTCTGGGAGATCCTCGAGACATCCTTCCCTGGGGAAGTCCAAAACTGCCTCTGGGATCCAAAAGGCTGTCCCGGCTCTGGCTTCCCGGCATGGTCCAAGTTGTCTGGGTAGTGTCCAACAGGTTCTTAGTCCAATCGCGTGATCTGCGATAGGTCACCCCTTTGTCCCAGGGTGTTGGGGCTCCCGGCACGTAGGTTCGTGGAACCGCTCCTCCTTGACTCTGCGTTGGCCCGGCCGGGCTATAGATTGGGAGAGTGTACGCAGCACCCACTGTGCTGATCGATGGAGGGGAAACCAACCCTGCTGCTGATTGTGGTGTTGGCGCTGCCAAAACTGTAGTTGTAGTCACCGGAACAACAGTGGTGGTCGGGACAGTAACCACTGGAGTTGCGACGGTAGTGACTGGGACCGTGGCTCCCGAAGTAGTAGTCATTGGAACTGCGCCTGTGGCTCCCAGAGTAGTAGTCACTGGGACTGCGCCCGTGGCTCCCCCCCAGCTCCGCTCATCGTGGTAGACGGCGGAAACTGACGGTGGGGGAATAATACGATTCCTGACAATTTCTGTCAGGTTTAAAATCAAGTAGATCCAGTCATTCTTGCACAAAGAAAGGTTTTATTGGATTATCTTGCTAAAACCCACAGTAGGAGGTCATTGTCAGGAATGGGGGGCAAAGCAAAGCAAGCTAACTTATAGTGTGATGCAATGAAGCGCCTAGCAAATGAAACATGAGCACTCGCGCGGGAACTCCCGGCGGGAGAAATACTTCATGAACGGGAGACTACTCCCCCCTCCCCTTGCCTTCCCAGGACTGGAAAATTCTCAGTGAAACAAGAATAGTCCAAAGCCTACATTCAAGGCCACCGTGATAAGGAAAAGTGGCAGGGAAGAAGCTCCCACGTTTCTGCCTGCATAGCTACGCAAGCGCAAAGCAGGGTAGGGAACACAAAACAATGGATTCAGTGAGAAACATCAAAGGCATTTTCTGACACTGGGGTTCTGTGGAGGTGTTCTGTGGAGAGTGGTCCAATTAAGAATGCCAGTTGGGGGATTGGTGGGGCATTTCTCTGCCAACTGAACTGATTAAGGGGCTGTGGTTCTTTGGTGTAGTGGTTAAGTGCGTGGACTCTTACCTGGGAGAACTGGGTTTGATTCCCCACTCCTCCACTTGCACCTGCTGATTTGACCTTGGGTCAGTCACAAGCTCTGGCACAGCTGTTCTCTCAAGGACAGTTTCTGTCAGAAGTTCTCACAGCCCCACCAACTTCATAGGGTGTCTGTTGTGGGGAGGGGAAGGTAAAGGAGTTTGTAAGCCGCTCTGAGATGCCTTTGGGCAATGAAGGGCAGGCTATAAATCCAAACTCTTCTTCTTCTTCTTCTTAATTTTGGGAATAGTGTTTTGCCCCAACTTCCCAACACAGACTGAGAGTGGATGTATGCACAAGCACATGCTCATTTCTGTCCCCCTCAAACTCCGGGTCAGGGAAGCCAAACAATGGCAAGTTGACCTTGAGGAAGACCAACTGCTCTACTGTCCAGGGGTGCAGGCAAGAGTGATGTGGGCTGACAATGTCACATGTGAAAAAAGTTCTCACTCTGCATGCTCATCAGAGGGCATGAGAGGAACCCCTGGGCCATGGCAGAGGTCCAACCAGACCGACTCCTTCATGGCCCAGTAGCTCAGTGGGCAGGTGGACTGTGACTTGCAGGGCACCATTGCAGCCCCCATGCCCTCTTTCATGGGCCTACAGCTCCTAGAGGGGCCAATGAGCCACCCGATGAGTGCTATCTCAACACTCACTGTGGCAGGAGCCTTGGTGGGGACCCAGCCTAGCTGAGGAGGTGGGGGGTGAGCAGCAGTGGGGATGCTTTCACCACCCCACTTCCACAGCTCCTGGCATTGTTCCCTTCTTGGTCCACCTGTGTTCAACTGGCCAGAAGAGCGCATCTCTCGAGCAATTGAACTCGTTGTCCTGCTGGGTGATCTTGCTCTTAATGCATGGGTCACACATGGTCACTAACATGTAGACCTTATGAGTGGTGATGACTGACTGAAAGTGGGCCTCAGTTTCCCCCACATCTTCTTGATCCTCTTTTTTGAGGATCGAGAAGATGCGAGGAAAATCGGGTGAAGCTGTGGGGCAAAATGCATCCATGCAGCAAGTAGTGGGAAATTGACATGTAGAATTGGGGGGAAAGAAGAGCGAGGACGGAGCAGCGACTAGTGGGAAATCAGTAAGATTCTCTGGTCTGATTCAGCTAGCCTTGGATGTAAACCTTGTCTGTTTTTTGGGTCCCTTATCTGTAGTGGCAGATGCCGATGGAGCTGTGACCCCTGAGGTCTGCTCAAGAGCTAATAACCTATCCAATATGGCCTGCTGGATGACTTTTTGTCATCATCATCATCAGAAGAAGAAGGAGCAGGCACAGGCTGCTTTGGAGGAGCCTTAGGGACGGGCTGCTTGCCCTTTGACTTCCTGGCACCTTTTTTTAGGTGCCATAACCTTGGAGCTTTTCCAGCAACAGTTAACCCCCAGAAGGATCAAGTGAACAAAGCAACTCTTCCCCAAGTTTTTTTTTGGGGGGTTGGGGGGGTTGGGGGGGTAGGGCTGCAACAAGAGCTAAAAAGAGCTTATACAGACAAAACTAATTGCAAATCAGAAACTGATTTCCCACTAGCTGCTGCTCTGTCCTCATTTCCTTTACCCTGATTCTACATGTCAATTCCCACTACCTGCTGCATGGTCGCATTTTGCCCCACAGCTTCATCCAATTTCCCCACGTCTTCTTGATCCTCTTTTTTGATTGCCATGTAGAATTGGGGGCGGGGGGAGAAGAATGAGGACAGAACAGCAGCTAGTGGGAAATCAGTTTCTGATTTGGCTACTTTGCCTGCTGCCGAGCCAAATACTGCTACTATTCGGGGAAGTATTCAGCTCAGCTGAGCCAAATGCAGACCCCTACTTCAAACCCCTTTGGGATCCCCTTGGGCCTTTCCTTTTCCTCAAATTTATTTGCTGCAGCAGCTCATCCCAGGGGACAGGGAGATGAAGGAGAAAGCTGTTCCTTGAGAATTCATTAGGCCCAACACTTTATCAATGGGAACTTGCATTATAAAGATGTCTGAATTTGTGGGTTGCCAGCATTTCTGGACATGGCAAACAAACCCCCAGTTTTGGGGGAAAGAGAAGAGCCAGGGAGAGCTCAGAAGGTTATTTGAGCTTGGGGAAATCTAGGTTTTATCAGGCAAAGGCAAGGGTATGGGTCTTGCAAGGAGAACTGGGATGCAACATTCTCTCATTAAACACCTTTTTCCTTCTTTCCCTTAAAAATTATGTTTAAGAAAGGGAAAGTAAGGAAGTGGCTGCATGAAAGGCTGGTAATAGGCATAAGAACATAAGAACATAAGAGAAGCCAGTGTTGGATCAGGCCAATGGCCCATCTAGTCCAACACTCTGTCACACAGTGGCCAGAAATACCAGGTGCCATCAGGAGGTCCAGCAGTGGGGCCAGGACACTAGAAGCCCTCCCACTTTTGCCTCCCCCCAAGCATGAAGAATACAGAGCATCACATGCCCCAGACTGAGAGTTCCTATCTATACCTTGTGGCTAATAGCCACCGATGGAGTTCTGCTCCATATGCTTATCTAATTCTCTCTTGAAGCTGTTTCTTCTTGTGTTCCTTCATTACTGCTAAGGTTGCAGCAACAATCAGGGTTGCCAGCTGACCTGGAGAGAAAAAAAACACTGTCCCTTTAATGGAAGTTTAATACGTAGACATAGGCTGCTGACATGATAGTCAATTAAACCTCTGTCAAAGGGACAGGATATTTTCCCGCAAGGCAGTTGGCAACTCTAATTGCAGCTGAGTCATATGCTCTGGAGAAAAGGGAGGTCAGAATTATTTGTGGAATAAACACACATCCTACTCTTCTACTGTGATTCAAAAGACAGACCTATATTGCTCTCAGCAGCATGTATAGTTAGAAAAGAACAGACTTACAGACTCATCAGGGCTTATGTCATAATTATTTGTGGAATGAGAAAAAAACATCAAAGCAAAAATATGACCTGGATTATTTCCAAGTTGGAGGGGTTTTGTTTGTTTGTGTTGTTTTCAACCCTCTCCTATCTCCAGTCCTCAGCAACATCTCTGCTAAAAACTGAGAGCAAAATAAGGAAAAAAAAACCCAAGACTGAAGAACAATTATTTCTTTAATTAAAAATTTATTACAATTATAAAAAATACAAAAAAGAGATACAGAATACATATCCTTTGATTATTATGTATCTTTCCTGACTTCCTTGTATTTTAGAACTTGTTAACAGAGTCTCTAAATCATTAAACAGTCATACTTTTCTTTAAAAGAACAGCTTTAAAAACCCTATTGCTGCATAATCTGAAGTGGATGGTTATGTCTGACCACTTATTTTTATTGGCTATTTAGGGCTGATTATGACAATTGTTTGGGGCCCTTCCTTCCTTCCTTCCTTCCTTCCTTCCTTCCTTCCTTCCTTCCTTCCTTCCTTCCTTCCTCCCTTCCTTCCTTCCTCCCTTCCTCCCTTCCTCCCTTCCTCCCTTCCTCCCTTCCTTCCTTCCTTCTCCATTCTGCTGTCAGTTTAATAGGAAGATTATAAAAAGACAATGGAACTCTAATTTTACCATACACAGGATACCCATCCAATCTCACTTTTCAGAGAAGTATTAACCAAAAAGACCCCTACGATGAAAGCTCTATGTAGTTATAAATATTTTTATATACAGTTCTAGGAAAGACAAATATAGACAGCTGGATCCACCCACTTTTTTGGCTGGTGAAAATGGGAATGGGGTCCCCAAAATGGCTCTGCTGGGAATAATGGGACGTACGTGTACAAATGTCATATGTGATGAGGCTTTAGGTGAGATTATGGGGCAGGGGGACACTGGCTGGATACCCATACAGAACTACATGCTGTGTACAAACTTCATGACTGGATATTTGTGGTCTCTTCAGTGAGGATCTGTTCCTATGGTGAACATAAACTTGGGTGATGGTTAAATCCCACATTTTGCATGACCGTTCTGTGAGCTGGCAGTTCTAATTTGTCATAATCCCTTTGGCGTGATGAGGTAAAACACCAGTGTATACTGCCAGAAAATGTAGTTCCAGGAAAAAGTGACTGACAAATATGCCATGACTCTAATGAAATTCCTTGGTAATTAGCCATTAGTTTGATGTTGATGTTGTGTGGGTCTATTCCAGTTACCTGAACCATCAGCAATTAGGATGCTTAATATTTATGACATCCAACAAAAGCGTGTTGCTTTTTATTTTCTAAACAAAATTACAACATGAAAGACGTGCCTTGGTTTAAAATGAAGAAACTGATTTCTGGTGGTTTAAATAGATTCCGGTGGGAAATGTTTATTTCTCTAATGATCCAGATTTTCCAAAATGGTTTCTCTCTGAAATGAAGTGAGATATTACGTAGTTACGATAGGGGAAAATCTCTGTGCTTATTTGGTCTCTATTGATGCTGTTATTTATCCAGGGACTGAATGAAGTCAGAATTCACTTTCAAGTATAAGACTTTTCCAACAATTTATGCTTTTGATCATGCACTTCACTGTAGATATAATATACTGTGTTCCAGTTGCATTGGTAGTGAATCAGCTCATAGTTTATTTGGTTAGAGAAAACTGAGACAACTAAGCAGGACCAGAGGCCTGCTTAAATCCCCTTTGCAAACCACACCCAAACACACACATACACCCATGATAGGATTATTTACAGTGTCCCCAAATCCCATAGGTCATTCCTTGGATCCTAACTACCTGATAGGTCCCTTCTAGGATCTGGGCTGGCTATTGTCTCTGGATGTGAAGCTATGCTACTTTGCATGACCACGTGCTAACCTGACTGCATGTGCAGTCCTCAGTTGGTACACAACAGCAGAGCTATTCATATTTCCCCCTCACTTCATCTTATCTTGGTAACTGTCTTGACCTCCTCTGCCTAGCCCAGTGACTCCAAGTCTGAGTCCTCAGGAGAAGATACCAAAGAGGACCAAAGGAATCAGTGAGGGTGAACACTGCCAAGGTGCCTGCTGCCAATTTTTCAGCACAGCCAGAGGTTCCACTGCCAGAGTCTGCAAAGGAGACCTCACCACCAGCCCCTGAAATAAACACTAGACTTTCACTGGACAAGATGTGAACCTGGGCCCATAGTCCCCCACAGGGGATGTTCTCACTTTGCAGGAATGGTGGTGGCAGACAGCCCAGTCTGAGATGGCCGAAAGAAGGTGAAGTGCTTGATTCACTGCATGCAGCTTCATCCCAGATGAGGGTTGCCAAATCCTGCCTGAAAAATATCTGGAGGCCTGGGGGGGGGTGGAACCAAGGAGGGTGCAGTTTTAGGAGGGGAGGGATTTCAGCAGGGTATAATGCCATACAGTCCACCTGTCAGCTAATGCTGCCATGGGATGGAATTTGTGGGTAGCTTCTTCTCCTTCTCCTCCCTCCCCGTCCCTTCCTGGGAAGCCGCCATGTGTTATCTGTAAAGTGTCCTTGGAGCTCTACTTTGCCCACTCTTTGCTTTCAGCCAAGAATGTAACTGTTACTTTTGCCCACACTTTCAGGTGATTGCTTATTGTCCTTAATGTATCAGGGGGTCATGTATGAAGGGGGTATATCTGTTGTTCCTATATCTTTGCCCACCATTCCTGACACAAGTGTTCATGATGTCCTAGTACAAGCTCTCAATAAATGGAAACTTCTGAAGGAATGTTGTTGAGAGTCTTGACTGTGGAGCCTGATAGAGTGTCAGGAATGGTGGACAAAGATATAGGACCTCTTAGCAGAGGCAGCGACGGGGAAGGTCTTCACTAAACTGGACTTGTGGGATGTGTACTTCCAAGTGTGCATCAAGGAAGGGGATGAGTACAAAACAGCATTCAACATGCCCCTGGGCCAGTTCAAGTACCAGGTGATGCCATTCGGGCTCCAAGGGGCTCCGGGGGGTCTTCATGAACCTAATTAATGAAGTGTTACACAAGCAACTTTTCAGGGGGGGCCTTGTTTACTTGGATGACATATTACTGTTCTCCCCTGACATGAAATCTCACGTCAAACTGAGCAGTAATCATTATTTCCAGGAAAACTGATCAGATACCTGGTAACTGATAAAGAGAGCTTTGATTCCCAAAAGCTTATACCCAAAAAGATCTTATTGGTCTTTAAGGTTCTACCAGATTTGAATCTGGCTGTTCTACTGCAGACCAACATTGCTACCCTCTGAAACTGTTTTAGAGAAGAAAGAAGGAAGTAGTTGCCAGGAAATATACAGGTCAGTGCCAAGGTGCCCACAAGCACCATTGGGGACCACTGGTCTAACTACTATGAAATACTGGCTTAGTTTGCATTATGTTAATTCCAGAGAATGACATATTGCATCATTCTTTGCATGTGCTGCTACAGTTTATTTTTAATTAGTCTATTAGATTTCTATTCCACCATTTCCTGAAGGTTCAGGGTGGATTACAATAATAAAATAACAACTGCATATAAAAATACACAACATATAATAAGATCAGACACTGGCCATTCATAAATAATCAACAAAATACAGAGAAGTGAATGGGTGGGTGAGTTCCAGGACGGTTAACAGAACAAGATCAAAAGAAGGCTTCCCTGAAGAAGACTGGCTTGCAAGTTCTGTGGAAGCTCAAAAAGTTCTGAAGGGCTTGAACTTTGTCCAGCAAGAATTTCCACCAGGACAGGGCCAAGATGGAAAAGGCTCTTGTCCTGGTGGTGTCCAAGCAGAACTCTCGGGGGCCCGGCATCACGACAAGTTGCACGATGATGAGCACAGCATATGAAGGGAATTACAGTGAGAGAGCCAGTCCCTCAGATATGACAGTCCCAGACGGTGTAGGTAAATTGGGAACTATTTTTCTGTGACTTCATTCCACATGACTATAGAAGGAGGAGGAGGAGGAGGAGATTGGATTTATACCCCGCCCTTCACTACCCAAAGGAGTCTCAGAGCAGTTTACAAACTCCTTTCCCTTCCCCTCCCCACAACAGACACCCTGTGAGGCGGGTGGGGCTGAGAGAACTCTGAGAGAAACTTCTCTTTTTCAAGAACAGCTGTGTCAGAACTATGACTTGCCCAAGGTCATCCAGCAGCTGCAAGTGGAGGAGTGGAGAATCAAATCCGGTTCTCCCAGGTTAGAATCTGCACACTTAACCACTACACCAGACTGACTGAACCATTGGGAATGTCTGAGCTCAGCCTCTCATGGCAAGTCTTCCCATATAATCATTACCTTCTATCCAGTCATGGCAAAAATCTGACAGTGTGTGCAGTTTTCCATGTCTATGTGGTGATTGCCCTGACCTGGATAGCCCAGGCTAGCCTGATTTTGTTAGATCTCGAAAGGTAAGCAGGGTCAACCCTGGCTAGTATTTGGATGGGGGACCTCCAAGGAATACCAGGGTCATAGTGCAGAAGCAGGCAATGGCAAAGCACCTCTGAAGGTCACTTGCTTTGAAAACCCCACGGGGTCACCAGAAGTCAGCTGTGACGCGATGGCCCTTTCCATGACCACCGTGTGGTAACGGGCAGAAAAATATTATTGCAGCAGCACAGGATAAAGCTGCAGAAGAGCAGCTTCCGTGCTGCTTTGATAACATGCGAAGGGACTTTTCGTCAGAACCAGGAGCTTAAATATATGTGTGCTTTCTAACTTGTAGAGTAGCTTTCCACTTGCTGTTTCCTTGAAACTGCCAATTTCTTAATTTTTTAAAAAAATATCCAACTGTACAT
The DNA here is from genome assembly GCA_029375565.1 of Gekko gecko. Lineage (NCBI taxonomy): Eukaryota > Metazoa > Chordata > Lepidosauria > Squamata > Gekkonidae > Gekko > Gekko gecko. The sequence goes on along the minus strand of JAPDNY010000003.1, from coordinate 76,422,955 downwards.
GGCACAGATCAAATGTGCAACAGGATCCTGTTAAAAAGTATCCAATAGTGCTTAATCCTGAAGGTTTTGGTTCATTATTCTTTTGTAACCATATCGGATTGTTTTTTTTTAAAAAAAGAAACCATTGCCTTTGTTTGTTGTGCCAGGATCAATAGTGTTGCTGTTGTTCAGTTGCATATCAAGCTTTGGCATCCATGTTGGCTTATTGTGTTTCTGTATGACATACTATTCTTTAGCATCTGCTTTTCCCTGCCCGTACCTTATCGCTGTACCTCTGCCTGCACTTGCCATTTACATTCCTTGGGGGGGGGGTGTTGTTAGAACATTAGGGAGTATCCCTTGGTAACTTTCTGAAGTGCGTTGCAAGACAGCATTCTCATGAGAACGTCCTTGGCGAAGACAGGGCAACCATATATCTGTCTGGGTTGCTATAGAAACACTGACATTGGTGTGAATGGAATTTTGGGGTTTCACCTATATGTTGCTTTTCCCCGCCTTTACAAATTAGTCCTGACAAAGAGTTTGAACACACAGCATCTCATTTCTCTAATAAAGCATTTCACTGCCAAAATGTGTGTGGAGAGTGATTTCACTAAGAACTTTACAGATCAAAGTGGGTAGCTTTAATAAAGGTATACACAAAACGAGATGTAATATGCATGGTTCGTTGTGTTGATGGCGTTTGAATTGCTTCCAGTAAACTGTTGGCCGCAATGCTTATTTATGCATTGATCGATCTACAGTTATATTGAGTTCTGGTCTATGTATACAGAGAAAGTAGTTTCGCCCAGAGAACCCATTTCAAAGAGAATGCGTGACAAGGTTTCTTTAGTAAAATCAGTTATTCTCTTTATTGAATAATATCTTTTGATTCACAGGCAAACAAAACGGATGCATACACACATACACACAAGTTCCTTTAGATACAACAGAAATGGAATACAATATGGGGTTTTAAGTCTAGAGATGTTTAGGAGGGGAAGGCACGCGATACTTATCTGATTCCTGTAGCTCGACCTTCACAGTGAAGAATACAAGAGCTGATTCTAACTAAGGGAAACTCTTACTGCACACAGTTGGAACCTGCCAACATGTGTGAGGATTAGATGACCTAGCTAGCTGGCTGGAAAAAGGCGCACACGTGCGTGTGAGTGAGTGAGTGACCCTGTACAAAAGGTGAACCTTGCTTTTTATCAGCTAGTTTTGGGGGCTGGCATTAGGGTCTTCTTCCAGTCCATCCCATTCCTATACCATTGGCTATAGGATGTGGGGTACCCTCCTACTGAGGTGGGGCAATATTGGAAATCTACACCTTTCACTAAAGAGACGTTTGGTCCAAGGTGTGAAGATGGGTTGTCATGGAAACCTTAGAACTGCAGATGACTCTAGCTTGGTCCAAGCCATAAACAGGAAACAGTCTTAACACTTGCAAAAAGCCAAGCATCCTATGGGTTACATGTGGACCTCAAATACCTTGATGGTAGGCAGGTTGTTGTTTCTGTCATCCTTCTAGCAGACCATAATGGAGATGCTTTTCTTGTTCCAGGTGCATGATGGGTAGATGTATGTGCATATGTGTGTGTGTGTGACTTCATTAGCATGAAAGTGCAGACTGCAGAGCAACTTCCTAGTGCAGGGAGTCACATCAAACAAAGCACACAGTTCTCCCAAACCAAAGACACTTGCAAGCACCATTCAAACGTGTGTGCAGGTCAACAAACAACAAATAAAAGCATTTTTAAAGTACATCTCCTAACAAAACTGAATATTGAAAAAAGAATTTACAAGTTGGTGAAGAACTTTTTTTTGGCACTAAACATCATGGTTGTTTGCTTCCTTTCAATCTCCAGGTGAGGGCTTGAGATCACTCAGAATTACAACTGCTCTCTAGATGTCAGAGATCAGTTCCTCTGGAAAAAACGGCTGGTTTGCAGGATGGATTCTGTGTCAATATACCCTGATGAGGTCACTTCCCTCCTGCTTGGGTCCCCACTGCAGAGAAAGACTATACTTTTCATAGGTAGAGGATACAGGGGGAGATGGAAAGCTGAATTCAGAGGGACAGATGGGTTGATGGTTGGCTGGAAAGGAGATAGGGTTGCCAACTCTAGGTAGGGAAATTTCTGGAGATTTAAAGGGTGGAGCCTGGAGAGGGTGGGGTTTGAGGATGGGTGAGACCTCAGACAGGTACACTGCCATAGACTCCACCCTCCAAATCAGCCATTTCCTCCTGGGGAACCATTGTTGCCAATATCCAGGTGAGGGCTGGATAACTCAGATTTACAACTGCTCTTCAGATGGCAGAGATCAGTTCCCCTGGAGAAAATGGTGTCCTTTATCTTATTCTACTTTGCTGAGGTGGCCCCTATATAACAGCCAGTGTGATGTAGCTTCAGAGCAGGGTTTGCAAGAACCAGGTTCTTCCTGTGGAAGCTGATTGGATGATTTCAGACCACTCACAGGCTTTCAGCCTAACCTCACAGTGTTGTTGTGCAGAATAAGAGGGAGAAGAGAATGATGCTTTGGTCCCCACTGTGGAGAAAAAATGTACTTTTCCTAGGTAGGAGCTGAAGGGAGGGGGGAGGAGATGGAAACCTGAAGTCAGGGAGGCAGATAATGGTATGGTGATGGTTTGGCTGGGAAGGAGATAGGGTTGCCACTTCCAGGATGGGAAAATCATGGAGATTTGAGGGGTGGAGCATGGAGAGGTGGGGGTTTGAGGAGGAATGGGACCTCAGACATTGACTCCACCCTTCAACAAACAAGCTATTTCCTCCTGGGGAGCATTAGTTACCAATCTCCAGGTGAGGGCTAGAGATCACTCAGTATTTACAACTGCTCTTCAGATGGCAGAGACCACTACCTCTGGAGAAAATGGTGGACTGTGTCATTATACCCTGTGTTATTGTACCACAGCAAATTGATGCTGAGTGCCCAAGGCTGGTGCACCCGCCCAGAGGCTCTTTCTAGAACCGTTGCATTTACTTCCACAATGGGACTGATTCCTAGTGTCATATAATGCTGGGGGGAAATTAGTAAATAAAGGCCCTTTTTCTATCTGCATGCTAAGTCAGGTTGAGAAACCAAAAGCTGCTCACTTACCAAGAGCAGAAGAAGTATTTAGGGGGGCAAAAAAAGAAGGAAGGAGAGGGAAGGAGGGAGGGAGAAAGAGAAAGAGGAAAAAAAGAGAAGAACACCTGATTATTCAAGCAGAGGTTGAATTATCTCCCTTGTACATCTGATATGTTATTTTAGGATTTGTTATGTAGATTGTACTCTGCAGTCAAAATCTCCTTTCTGCATAATCTCCTGCCATCTCTTTTGTTCCCATCAAGCAAATAAAAGAGGGAGATTTTACAGAGCTTTTACTCTTCTCATTTGACACATTTCTGTAAATTTTATGAATACAGAATGCTAGTAATAGCTGGGGGAAACACCTGAATGTAATTGGACATGAGAAAGACAAAGTGAAACCAGGAACTTGGCTAATGAAACTTTTCTGCCCTTTCTGGTTATCTGCAGATTTTTATTTTTTTTTAAAAAAAAACTCAGTTACTGTTTCAAATTTAACATCATGTGTTCACAAATCTAAGTCATTTAGTCATAATCACCTACAGCTAATTATTTATTCATTATTGATTTATTTCAGTATGTATATGCCCCACACTCTGTCAGATTGACTTTAGCGGCAGCCTCCAAATTTATATCAATACACCAAGAAGGACTGGACATGAATTGCAAGAAATATCAAATACTAAAAGGATTAACAGTTGCAGGAAAAAAAAAAGAAGAACACTAAAATACTGAAAAGGCAAATAGCAGAGAAAAGCATCTTAATAACAAAACAACGGAAAAGATAGCCACAAAATAATAAAAAAGTCATTGTCCTGATACCATTGCCTGAAATGACAACATAAATACAAAAGACAGTTTTAAAAAGACAGTGAGTCAAATAGAGTGGAATCATCAGAGCAGAGCAAAGTAGATTCATTAGACAAGAGGAACGGGTAAACAAAAATGCCCACTTAGTGTTGAAAATGCAACAAAACTGGCACCAGCTGAATACTAGCAAAAAGGGCACTCCATATCTGAGGTGCCCTGCCGCACAAAAAAAGGCCCCCAGGCAGCATGGTCTCTATCAATCTTAAAAATGTGTAGGTTCATATAGGTTGAAGTAGTCTTTTAGATATCCTTTTTTTGCCTTGGAAGGCTGCAGTAGTTATAGAGTATTAGGTAAAGGTAAAGGTTTCCCTTGCTCGAAAGCCAGTCGAATCTGACTCTAGGGGGCGGTGCTCATCTCCATTTCCAAGCTGAAGTGCTGTCCAAAGACATTCCTGTGGTCATGTGGCCGGCATGACTAAACGCCAAGGCACACTGAACACTGTTACCTCCACACCAAAGCAGTACCTATTTATCTACTTGCAGTTCCTTTTTTTTTTTCCCTAAACAAAATTTTATTGGAATATATTCAACATTGTTAAACATCATTACCAATACAATTTAAAGGTTACATCCCATTCCCCCACCCCCCCAATAGGCTTCCAACACTGCTAATAACAGAAAAAAAGAGTTAAAAGGTAATCAAGTTTAAACTTGTAACAATCGACAAACCAGGTAACACAATTCTAGTACGTAAAAGCCTGAATCTTTCAAACATAGTTTCCAATAAAGGTACAGTACAATCAAGTGTTCATTTCATTTCTCATTCAGTTTCAATATGAATCAAGATTGTGCATTTTCCCTTTCATTCTATATTCAGTTTCCATATACAGTTTCAGGCCTTCCCAGTCTTTTAGGTATTGTTCTGCCATTTGTCCATTTAGTTTCTTCATCATTTTGTCCATTTCGGCTAAAAACAGCAGTTTCCTTAACCAGTCTTGTATATCTGGCACCTTCTCCGCTTTCCACTGTTGCGCAAAAGCCATTCTCGCCGATGTGATCATGTACCATAGTAATGTCCTTTTTTCTTGTGGAATTTTTTCCATTGTCAAACCTAAGAGAAGAAGCTCCGGACTTCTCCTGATAGGAATTTTTAATATCTTCTGCATCTCACAATGTACATTTGACCAGTATACTTTTACTTTATCAAATGACCACCACATATGATAAAAGAACCCTCTGGTTTTTTACATTTCCAACACTTATTACTCAAGTTCTTATCCATACTAATATTAACAATCTTTTTTGGAGTTATATACCACCTGTACATCATCCTATAACAATTTTCTTTTATATTAACACAGGTTGACATTTTAAAAGCTTTTTTCCACAAAAATTCCCATGATTCCATAGAAATTTCCTTATTCATATTTATGGCCCATTTTATCATTTGCTCTTTAACAGTTTCATCCAGAGTATATACAGTCAACAAGGTTTTATACAACTTAGATATCATTTTTCGCCCTTTTTTCAACCAGATATCTTCAAACTCATTGTTCTTAGCTCTAAAACCAACCTCTTTACAGTCTTTTTTGTAAATGTCCCGTATATCTACTTGCAGTTTCTTGCTTTCAAACTGCTAGGTTAGCAGGAGCCGGGGCCAGAGATGGGAGCTCACTCCATCACATGACACTAGAGTCTCAAACTTCCAAACTATAGACCTTCCAGTCTGCAGCTCAGCGTCTTAACCTCTGAGCCACCTCAGCCCCCTGTTATAGGGTATACCTCCTGTCAAAATTGAGAAGTGCTCAGTGCTCTTCCCCTACTGGGTGGAAGGCCCTTCTTCCCAGCCCACCTCCCCCACTGGGAGTCCCACCTCTCCCCCACAGCATTCCATACCCCCCAGCAGGCACCACCCCTCCCCACAGCAGAAACAAAAAAATCCCAGCAGGAACTCATTAGCATAATAGGCCACACCCAACAGCAGAAAATCATCAGCATATTAGGCCACACCCCTGACAGGCAGCTCCCTCCCAGGATTGGCTTCCCCAGATATGCCACAGGAAGGAAGGAAGTTTCTGGATTGGCTTCCCCAGGCTGCGGGGTGCCTGGGGAACCTGAGGAGGGGAGGCAGTTTAAACTGCCTTCCCTCCCTGGATTGGCTTGTGAGGCACCTGGGGAACCCGAGGAGGGCAGGCTGAGGTGTAGCCAACTTGGAAGCCAACCAGAACTCCATTCCTGTGTGTTCCTGCCCCCCAAATAGTCCTGCCCCTTAGTGCTTTCCCCTCCCCCCCTAGGCAGGGCAGCCATTGGGCAGGGATGGAGGATGGTGTCGTTAGGGTTTGCTGAGGAAGAAGGCTCCTGGGGAAAATGGCTGCCTTTTTGTGTGTGTGCCATGGGGAAGGGTGGAGTGGGTTGCCAGCCCCCCATCACCAGCAGGGGCTGGGGGGTGGGTAAGGTCACCAGTCCAGGTTGGGATACTCCTTGAGATCCCCAGGCTCCACTTGGAGACTGGCATCCCTAGGAAGACTAAAACAGCACAGCTGGGCATTTGTGCTTTGAAACGTCGGGAGACTGAAAGGTGTTTATGTTTTGAAACTGAGAATAAAAGTTGTAAAAAAACCCAAGTCTGTGTGTGTGTGTGTTGTACAGGGGAAGGTGTGCCTGTGCAAATGGTGTTTAGTGCAGAACCCCACTGGGTGTGTGAGAAGCCCCCCTCCCCTGGGGCAGATGGTTCCCTTAGCCCCCAACTTCACACCAGCCAGCCAGACCCCCTTGCAAACCCCCAGAGCAAAGTGATGGGGGGCTGGCAACCCACCCCACCCTTCCCCATGGCACACACACAAAAAGGCAGCCATTTCCCCCAGCCTCCTTCTTCCTCAACAAACCCTAATGACACCCTCCTTCTCCATTCCTGTTTGACGGCTGCCCTGCCAAGTGGGGGGAATGAATTGTGGGGAGGGGTGGTGCCTGGTGGGGGGTATGGAATGCTGTGGGGAGGTTGGTCTCCCACTGGGGGAAGTGGGCTGGGAAGGAGGGCCTTCCACGCAGTGGGGGATGGGCACTGAGCACTTCTCAAGTTTTGACAGGAGGTATACCCTATAACTGGAGCTGCGGTGGCTCAAGTGGTTAAGACACTGAACTGCAGGCTGTGGAAGGTCAGTAGTTCAGCAGTTCGAGATCCGGGGGCCACATGACAGAGTGAGCTCCTGTCTCTAGTTCCAGCTCCTGCCAACCTAGCAGTTCGAAAGCAAGAAACTGCAAGTAGATAAATAGGTACCACTTTGGTGGGAAGGTAACAGCGTTCCGTGAGCCTTGGTGTTTAGTCATGCCGGCCACACGGCCATGGAAATGTCTTCGGACAGCACTGGCTCTTCGGCTTTGAAACAGAGATGAGCACCACAACCCTAGGGTCGGATTCGACTGGCTTTCGAGCAAGGGAACCTTTACCTTTACCTTTATACCCTATAACTACTGGCTTCTTAAGTATCAATCAATGTCTCACCAAGAGATGGTGCAAAGCTGTGGCAATCTGTGACAAGGCAGGGAGAGGCTGTTACTCACAGATGTCTAATGGACATATTATTGTATACATTACTATGGAACAGTCTGTTCCCCCCTCTGATATTTGTGTGTGTTGGTTTTGTCTCATGGGTGGATTCCCTGCTTCTTAGTTCACTCTGTTAGTTAGAATTGCAGACTGCATGAGCTCCCTTGTCCTGAAACCAGTTGCTCTCATCCTGTTTTGAGCACAACCCATCACTGTTGCGTGAACCCAAGAGAAAGTACCTGAATGATTAGTAACCTGGAAGCTACAGCTGGTGCAGAATGCGGCAGTGAGGCTATTATTGTCTTTCTATGTGAGAACACATCCAGCCCACCCTAAAAACTCTGCACTGGCTGCCTATAGCATACTGGATATGCTTCAAGGTGCTGATTCTTACCTTTAAAGCCCTATATGTCCAGGGACCTGCCTACCTGAGGGACCACCTCTTCCCTTATGTACCCCAGCGAGCACTAAGATTGGGCTCCCAAAATCGCCTGGTTCTTCGGGGCCTAAAGAGGCCAAGTTGGTTACAACGAGGGCCAGGGCCTTTTCCGTGGTGGCCCCTTACTGGTGGAACGAGCTCCCAGAGGACATCAGGGCCCTGTGGGACCTTTTACAATTCTGCAGGGCCTGTAAAACGGAGCTCTTCCACCAGGCTTTTAAGTAGAGTGCCACCTCGATTTTATGGGCCTGGCCTGATTACCAACTGTACCAACAGTACCAACAGCCCCACCAACTGAGGTTTTATAGCCTGGCGGGAGTTTGATGACACCATTCAGTGGAAGTAGATATCAGAAGATCTCCATCTTTTAATGTAAGTTATGTCTAAACTGTATGATTTTATAGTGATATATAGTTTTATTGGAATTTTAATGTATATTTATTACGTTGTTAGCCACCCTGAGCCGCTGTATGGCAGGGAGGGTGGGATATTACTGTAAATAATAAATAAATAGTACCCTGTTTCTGATTTGCAAGCATAAGGAAGCATCACAGGGTCAGCATTTGGTCCCCCTCCCCAAATTGGCTAGCTCCAAAACAGCAAGTCAGCCACTATTGCCCAATGATTCCTTGCGATTTCATAAGCTATACCCTCATATAGTGAAATACTTAACAAGTGTGAGGGAGTGGGAAGCTGGGTGGCCAGAGTCTATGGCCATTTACCATGTGTTATCTGCCCTGGGTTTAATGCTTTTGGGAAGTGTGCTGCTTTTGTGTACCTCCGTGGATTTCCCCAGCTTTTCTCCAATATTTCTCAAACCTAGTTAGCTCTTAGGTTTTGGGACAGTTTACATTAAGGCTTGGATGGGTGCTTCACAGGTGGGAAAAATAAGATTTCCCTGCCCTCGGGGTAGCCTTCTTTCCCAACATTCTCCCTGTTAAGTATGCAACTCAACCAGGAGAGTGATTTCAGAAGTGATTCAGCTTTATTAAACAGCAACCAGACGATCAGACAACACACACAGAACAGTGGAGCACAGCTCCCTTTTTAAACAGTGTGGGCTAGCATAACCATGCCCCTTCATAAGTTAACATCCAATAATATTACAGGGATAAAGACCAATGAGGTCTGTTCCCTCCATAACTATTTACATTGTTTTGATTGGGTACAATATTTACAATAGTACAGTCAACCAATGGGATTGTGAAGGCTTAAGAGCCTTGTCCTGACTCCAAGTTTAGCATACAAAAGAACAGAGAGGATTCACAGTCAGGACATAACACTCCCCATGGTAGCAGTCTCCTTCCCCCACCTGCAGAGAGCGCTCATTTTTTTTTTAATAAACAGCAGAATTAGAATACTGTTAGTTCAATATAACTTTACATCAATATGTGTTCCAGATCCCCTGAATTCCCAGCTTGCATTTTTTGTCAGAACAGGAAGTCTCTAGCCCTTTCACTTGTGGAGATATAAGGGAATGGTATATCTCTGCAATGGAAAGAACTAGAGACTTTTCTTTTCTTTGGCACAAAAGCTGAGAATTCAGAGAACCTGGTACACATATTGTTATAAAGTTATATGAATATAATGATATTCCAGTATACATTTTTTTAATTAAAAAATTGCGAAAGCCGAGGGGAAGGTGGTGGGCTGCTTCTGGGAGACTGGGGCAAGGAAGCTTTGGAGAAACCTACTACATGAGAAGCTCTGTTGCTGATGTACTTTATCAGAAACCACACCAACAATGGAGAATCCATGCAAGTCCATCCTGTGTGGAAACCACCTATTTTATTTATTTATTTTTTTAAAGAGAGGTCCAAGGATCAAAATTAAGGATTCTGAGTCAGGAATTCATTTTTTATAGGCCCATGTTTAATTCTCCTATGGAAGATTGAATACATATGGTATCATTAATGTTTCAGATGAGGTGGGGGAAATGGAAGGACTGAAACTCATTATGCCATGCTGTCAACAGAGAAAGGTTCTTTCTCCAGGAATATGAGCAAAGTTTGGAATTAGGGTGCATCTCTGTGAACAAATAAATATTTGCCCTGGGATTAATGGCACCCTCCTCACCAACATTTCACTCATGCCTTTATGGATACATGCAGATTGCATTATCTCAGTTATGGCTCCGAAAGGATAGCCTGTGGGTGCTTCTCATTATCTATCATTATCCCATTCTGTACCACCCTGGACCACAAGGTCCTTGTGCTATGGGCTATATTTGGTGATCACCTTCCATGTTTGATGTGCTAAAGAAGGGGTGGGATAAAGAACTCTATCTGCCTGACTAGTACCAGGTGGTCTGTGAGACTAAAAGAAACAATGCAGCCAGGATCCAGACCACCCGGGTTGGTCCTATTTCCAAGAACTAGTGTAGCCCAGAGTTTCTCTTTATATTGAGGTTAGAGTATAAATGACACAACTGCTTTGGTACATTAGCTGGTAAGTTTTTAAATACTCTAGCTTAATACAAGCCTTAAGATATCTGTTTTTTTGCTTCATGTTGAACATATTCTAATTTCTTCATCTTTTTAAAAAAAAAAAAAAAAAAAAGCTAATGACGCTGTCATGGCAATAGACAAATTGGATTGATTTTCTGAGCCTAGGCTGGTAGGATGCGGCTCTTATTTTGGCAATGAAGCTGATGACAAGACCTGCTAAAGACATGCTTTAATAAAAGTACAAACACAGAAATCGCAACTTAATTTCTGAAACAGCATATGGCAAATAACCCCTTCAGTGTCAAAGGGCAGAATGATACATATGCAGTTTCATGACCTCTTCTATCACCTGCCATGTCAGCCTGTCCCATTCCTGGAACTCAGAGTTCTCTGAATTAATTCAATGAATGCTCCATTCTTAACAGCTTTGCATTTTTAATTCTTAGAAGCTCATCCACCAACAGTTTAATGATGGGTATTACTGGGCATATAAAATGAATGAAATATTAGTACTATGAACTATGTACAAGGACATAAGAACATAAGAGAAGCCAATGTTGGATGAGGCCAATGGCCCATCCAGTCCAACACGTTGTCACACAGTGGCCAAAAATACCAGGTACCATCAGGAGGTCCAGCAGTGGGGCCAGGACACTAGAAGCCCTCCCACTATCCCCCCCGCCCAAAGCACCAGGAATACAGTGCATTACTTGCCTCGGACTGAGAGTTCCTATCTATACCTTGTGGCTAATAGCCACTGATGGACCTCTGCTCCATATCCTCATTCTAATAGCCAAAATGTGTGGATACCTATTTCCACCAACAGGGGGCTCACTCTCCCCCAACAGCTTTTCCTACATAGTCAGTAGACTTCCTGCGTTTGTAGAAAAATCCAAAAACTAAGAAAATCCCTTCAGGGACAGTTGAATCCCCCAAAAAACCTTCTGAAATGGCCTCTGCAGGGACCTAACTCCAGGCATCAATGGTGAGAGATTAGAATGTTCGGGGTGGGGGGAGGCTTCTAACTGGCTCTGTCAGTGAAAGAGTGGGGAAAGGGCCCTTTCCAGGCCTATTTTGGCCTTTCAGGGAGGGAGGGAGGAAGGGAGCCTTGGGGCCAGGCCTCACAAGAGTTGCCAGTGCCAGGCTGGGGGATTTCTAGAGATTTTGTGGTGAACTCTAAGGAGGAGGGCTGCATTTGGGGAAGGGAGAGGCCTCACCTGGGTATAATGCCACAGAGTCCACCCTCCAAAGCAGCCATTTTCTGCAGGGAGACAGACCACTGATGTCTAGAGTCCAGTTGTAATTCTGGGGGCTCTCCAGTTCCCATTTGGAGGTTGGCAACTCTAGGCCTGGCAGCAGTCTAGGGTTGCCAGGTCCCCCCTGATTTGCATGACTCACCTAGCCTCGGCTGCTTGCCAGCGTTTATCAGCAACCACCCTATGAAAGCCAGTGGTTGGAGCTTCAAAGTAGGGTCTGCAAGACCCAGGTTCAGATCTCCATCTTGTAATGGAAGCTGACTGTGTGATTTTGGACCAGTCACATATTTCAGCCTAACCAACCTCACAGGGTTGTTGTGCAGATAAAAAGGAGGAGGGAATAATGAAAGCTGCTTTTGTCCTCACTGTGGAGAAAGACCGTAATTTTCCTAGGTAAAGGCTGGGGGGTGGAGATGGAAAGCAGAAGACAGAGAGGCAGATAAAAGTAGGTTGGCCGTTGGTTGGGAAGGAAATAGGGTTGCCAGCTCCAGGTTGTGAAATCCCTTGACATTTGAGGGGTGAAGCCTGGAGAGGGTGGGTTTTGAGGAGTGGAGGAACTTCGGACTGGTGTAATGCCATAGATTCCACCCTCCAGCCATTTCCTCCATGAGAACCACCATTGCCAGCCCCCTGGTGAGGACTGGAGATCACCCAGAATTACAACTGTTGTCCAAGCGACAGAGATCAGTTCCCCTGGATAAAATGGCTGTTTTGTAGGGTTGACTCTATGGCATCATACCCTGCTGAGGCTGCTTGGCTCCCCAGGCCTCACTGTCCCGAGGCTCCACCCCCAAATCTCCAGGAATTTCCCAACCTGGAGCTGGCAGCCCTAATGTGAATTGATCTCTGTAGCTGGGAGATCCGTTGTGATTTCCAGAGTGCTGCCACTGCTGCTGTGGGGGGAGAGGAAGCAGGTGGGTGGCCACCACTGTTGCTGCTGCTCTGCGGAGTGGGGGAGGAAGCAGGCAGGAGGCTGGGAGAGTGATGGGGGCAGAAAAAAGAATGATGGGGTGGGGGCAGAAAGATAGAGAAAGAGTGATGAAGTGGGGAGGCAGAAAAACAAAGAGAAAGATGACAGGCCAGAAAGAGAGAGGATGTCACATACATGGAGGAGAAATAGAGACTAAGAAAAGGGGGGCAAAGGGAAGAAATAGTGAGGGGTGAGGAGAGGAAGCAAAGGTGTGATGAATGAGATAACCATCCCGCAAGTTTCTTGCGGGTCTCCACTTGTGTTTATCTAATTCCCTCTTGAAGCCATCCATGCTTAGAGCTGCCACCACCTCCTGTGGCAGTGAATTCCATGTGTTCATCACTCTTTGGGTGAAGAAGTACTTCCTTTTATCTGTTCTAACCCGACTGTTCAGCAATTTCATTGAGTGTCCACAAATTCTTGTATTGCGAGAAAGGGGGAAAAGTACTACTTTCTCTACCTGCTGTATCCCATGCATAATCTTATAAACCTCGATCATGTCACCCCGCAGACATCATTTCTCCAAGCTAAAGAGCCCCAAGCGCTTTGACCTTTCTTCATAGGGAAAGTGTTCCAACCCTCTTATCATTCTAGTTACCCTTTTCTGCACTTTTTCCAACACTATAATATCCTTTTTGAGGTGTGGTGACCAGAACTGTACACAGTACTCCAAATGAGGTTGCACCATTGATTTATACAGGGCATTATGATACTGGTTGATCTATTTTCAATTCCCTTCCTAATAATCCCAAGCATAGCATTGGCCTTTTTTATTGCAATCTCACACTGTCTCAACATTTTCATTGAGTTATCTACTACGACTCCAAGATCTCTTTCTTGGTCAGTCTCTGCCAGTTCAGACCCCATCAAGGTGTATTAATATTTACGACTTTTGGCTCCAATGTGCATCACTTTGCACTTGGCCACATTGAACCCCATTTGCCACGTTGATGCCCACTCATCCATCCTTGACAGATCCCTTTGGAGTGCCTCACAATCCTCCCTGGTTTTCACCGCCCTGAACAACTTCATGTCATCTGCAAATTTAGCCACTTCGCTTTTGTTGTTGTTCAGTCGCACAGTCGAGTCCAACTCTTTGCGACCCCATGGATCAGATTACGCCAGGCCCTCCTATCTTCCGCTGTCCGCTGAAGTTTGCTCAATTTCATGTTCGTTGCATCGATGACACCATCTAACCATCTCATCCTTTGTCGTCCCCTTCTTCTTTGACCTTCAATCTTTCCCAGCATCAGGGTCTTCTCCAGTGAATGCTCCCTTCTCATTTGGTGGCCAAAGTATTTGAGCTTCAGCTTCAGGATCTGGCCTTCCAGGGAACAATCAGGATTGATTTCTTTTAGGATTGACTGATTTGATCTCCTTGCAGTCCAAGGGACTCTCAAGAGTCTTCTCCAGCACCATAGTTCAAAAGAATCTATTCTTCGGCGCTCGGCCTTCCTTATAGTCCAACTCTCGCAGCCATACATTACTATGGGGAATACCATTGCTTCACTGCTTACTCCTAACTCCAAATCATTAATAAACAAGTTAAAAAGCATCGGACCCATTACTGAGCCCTGTGGTACCCCACTGCTTACCACCCTCCACTGAGAAAATTTCCCAATCATACTCACTCTCTATTTCCTATGAATTAGCCAGTTTTTGATCCACAAGAGGGCTTGTCCTTTTATCCCATGACAATTGAGCTTACTTAGGAGCCTTTGATGAAGAACTTTATCAAATGCTTTCTGGAAGTCCAGCTAAAACAACATCTATTGGGCCCCCTTGTCAACATGTTTGTTCACCCCCTCGAAGAACACTAACAGGTTAGTGAGACAAGATCTTCCCTTACAGCTTGGTGTAGTGGTTAAGTGCGCGGACTCTAATCGGGGAGAACCGGGTTTGATTCCCCACTCCTCCACTTGCACCTGGCTGGATGACCTTGGGCAAGCCATAGCTCTGGCACAGCTGTTCTTGAAAAAAGAGCAGTTTCTATCAAGAGCTCTCTCAGCACCACCTACCTCACAGGGTGTCTGTTGTGGGGAGGGGAAGGGAAAGGAGTCTGTAAACTGCTTTGAGATACCTTTGGGTAGTGAAGGGCGGGGTATAAATCCAATCTCTTCTTCTTTTTCTTCTTACAGAACCCATGCTAAGTCTGCCTCAATAGTTTTTGTTCATCAATGTGCCTACTAATTATTTCTTTAATAACAGTTTCCTCCAATTTATCTGGTATTGATGTCAGACTGACTGGCCTGTAATTTCCCGGATCTCTTTTGGAACCCTTATTAAAGATGGGAATGACATTAGCTACCTTCCAGTCCTCAGGAATGGAGGAAGATTTTAAAGATGACATATTTTTTCAGGAGATCCACATTTGAATTCTTTCAGAACTTTCGGATGTATGCCATCTGGGCCTGGTGATTTATCAGTTTTTAAGTTGTCTATCAGTCGTAGGACCTCCTCTCTCATCACCTCAATCTGATTCAGGTCTTTCTTTTTTTTTTGAAACAAAATTTTATTGGGATACATTCAACATTTCCAATCACGTTACCAATGCAATTTCAAAAAAGAAGATCCCCGTCCCAATCCCCCCACCCCCCTAATAGGCTTCCAACACTGCTAATAACAAACAGAAAAATTATAAGGTAATCAAGCTTAGACTTAAATACATCGATAAACCAGGTAACACATTTCAATTATATATAACCTCTACAATTTCAGCATATGATATATAACAGTACATACAGTTCAAAATTCATTTCACTTCTCGTTCAATATCCATACGTATCCAAGTTATATATTTTCCCCTTCATTCTATATTCAGTTTCTAGATACAATTTCAATCCTTCCCAGTCTTTTAAGTACTGTTCTGCCATTTGTCCATTTAATTTCTTTGTCATTTTGTCCATTTCCGCTAAAAATAACAATTTTCTCAACCAGTCATGTATATCTGGCACCTTCTCCATTTTCCAATGCTGAGCAAAGGCCATTCTCGCTGACGTAATCATGTACCATAACAGTGTCCTTTTTTCTTGTGGAATTTTTTCCATTGTCAAACCGAGGAGAAGTAGTTCTGGCTTTCTCTCAATTGGGATTTTCAATATTTTCTGCATCACACAATGTATATTAGACCAGTATGCTTTCACTTTATCACATGACCACCACATATGGTAAAAAGAACCCTCTACTTTTTTACATTTCCAACATTTATTACTCAAGTTCTTATCCATACTAATATTGGCAATCTTTTTTGGTGTCATGTACCATCTATACATCATCTTATAACAGTTTTCTTTTACATTGATACAGGTAGACATTTTAAAAGATCTTTTCCACAAAAATTCCCATGATTCCATAGAAATTTCTTTGTTCATATTTATGGCCCACTTTATCATTTGTTCTTTAACAGTTTCATCCAAAGTATATACAGTCAACAAAGTTTTATACATCTTTGATATCATTTTCCGCTCTTTTTTCAACCATATATTCTCAAAATCATCATTCATAGCTCTAAAACCAAACTCTTTACAATCTTTTTTATAGATGTCCCTTATTTGACAATATTGTAGCCAACCATACTCAAATTCTAATTCATTATTTGGTTTTAAAACATATTTTTTCCCTTCTTTTTGCAACAATTCCTGATATTTCAACCAGTCATTACCTTTATGCTCTGAAAACCAATATATAACTGCAGCTGGAACAATCCACAGAGGCCTCTCATCCGAAATTGTATCCTTATACCTGGTCCATGCATCAAACAATGTCCTCCTTACATAATGATGCTTAAACATAGAATCGACTTTATTTTTCCCATACCAAAGATAGGCATGCCAGCCAAATCTGCAATCGTGTCCCTCAAGAGCTAAAAGTTTTCTATTTTCCAAATTTACCCATTCAGATAACCAAGACATACATACTGCTTCATGATACAAACGCAAATTCGGGACTTGGAAGCCACCTCTGTCTTTAATATCATACATTATCTTCATTTTAATTCTTGGCTTCTTTCCTGCCCAGATAAACTTAAAGATTTCTCTTTGCCATTTTACCAACACTTTCCCATCTTTCACAATTGGTATTGTCTGAAACAAAAACATTAACCTGGGCAGTACATTCATTTTAATAACGGCAATTTTTCCAAGAAGAGATAATCTTAGTTTTTCCCATTTTTCTAAATCACTCTTTATTGAACCCCACAGTTTTTCATAATTATTCTTAAACAAATCTATGTTTTTCATTGTAATTTCAACTCCCAAATACTTAACCCTTTTAACCACTTCACATTCTGTCACATTTTGTAACGTTTGTTGCTTTGTACCAGTCATATTTTTACACAGTATCTTAGATTTATTTTTGTTGACATAAAACCCTGCAAGATCACCAAACTCTCTTACTTTTTCAAATACCTTAGGCATATTATTAACAGGATCTTCAACAATAAACATGATATCATCCGCAAATGCTCTTAATTTAAATGAAAAACCTCCAATATTCAAACCTTTTATGTTATCATCATCTCTAACCGCTTGTAGCAAAATCTCCAAAATCCAGATAAATAACAATGGTGACAGGGGACAACCTTGTCTAGTACCTTTTCTTACCCGGAACATATCTGTTGGTTCTGCATTGACAATCACCGAAGCTTTTTGTTCTTTATATATCGATTGAATCATTCTTATAAATTCTACGCCCATCAAAGATTTCTCAAGCACTTTAAACATAAATTCCCAATTCAAGTTATCAAAAGCCTTCTCTGCATCCAAAAATAAAAAAGCAACTTCTTTTTCAGGGTGTTTATCATAATACTCAATTGCATCCAAAACAACCCTCATATTGTCTTTAATTTGTCTATTTAGTAAAAAACCAGCTTGATCCTCAACAATAGTGTCTTTCAAAAACTTTTTAAGGCGCTCTGCCAATATTTTTGCAAATATTTTATAATCGTTGTTCAATAATGAAATGGGCCGGTAGTTTTTAACATTTGTTAAATCTTGCATTTCTTTAGGAATTAAGGTGATTGCAGCTTCATTTCAGGAATCTGGAATCTTTCCTGTCTTTCTAATTTCGTTTAAAAGAATCTCCAACACCGGAACCAAATCTTCATGAAATTTTTTATAAAATTTAGCTGAAAAGCCATCCGGGCCTGGAACTTTAGAGATTTTTGCCTCAGCTATTGCTTTACTAATTTCATCTTTAGTTATTGCAGCATTTAAAAATGTTTTCATTTCAGGGTTTGGTTGTATCAAGTTAGCTTTGGATAAGTAATCCAACATTTTTTGAGGATCCGCTTGCCTCGCTTGAAAGAGAGTCGCGTAGTATTTAAAAAATTCCCTTTTGATTCCTCCTGGGTCTAAAATCTCTTTATTTCCATCTTTCAAACAAGTGATTGTTTTATTCTCTCTTCTTTTCTTCAATTGCCATGCTAAATATTTGCCAGGTTTGTTTGCACCTTCAAAGGATTTCTGTTGCAATTTTTTCAAGTTCCAAAATACTTCTTTGTTCAACCTTGCCTCATATTGCTCCCTTAAAATCCTCAATTCTCTCAAAATCTTCTTTTTGCCAGGCCTTTTCTTGAGTTCTGTTTCTTTTTTCCGAATATTTTCCATAATTTCTTTGTCTATCTTCATTTGTTGTTTCCTTTCATTATTATTGATTGCAATCAGATGTCCTCTCATCACAGCCTTGTAGGCTTCCCATACCGTTTGCGTCTGTACACTTTTATTTAAGTTCAATTGAAAGTATGTTTGGGTTTCTGTCCTTATTTTATCCACAATATTTTGCTTGTCCAGCAAATCTTCATTAAGTCGCCATCGAAATTTTTTTCTCTTAACATACGTTGACCATTTTATCGGACTGTGGTCAGAGAGAATCCTAGGCAATATCTCAATTTTGCGTGTTTGCAAGATTAAATTCTCTGTCATCCACATCATATCTATCCTTGAAAAAGATTCGTGTCTTGATGAATAAAAAGAGTACTCTCTATCTCTGGGATTTTTAACTCTCCAAACATCTGCCAAGTGTTCATGTTTAGTCAATTGAAAAAATACTTTAGGAAGTTTGCCCATGGCCTCAATTCCTTTTTTTGATTTTCTATCAACAACATTGTCAACAGTACCATTAAAATCGCCCATTAAAATCGTTTGCTCATAGGTCAACTGTCGTAGTTGTTCCCACAAATCCTGAAAAAAGTTTTCCTTTGCCCCATTGGGAGCATAGAGATTAACAATTAATGTCTTTTTATTCTGCAACACAACTTCTACCGCCAAAAATTTCCCTTCATTGTCTTTAAAAATTTCTTTTGGTTCCAACTCCTTTTTAATATATGTAACAACTCCTTTTTTCTTTTGGGAGGAGAGTGAATAAAATTCCTCTCCTAATCTTTTTTGAATCAAAAATTTGGCATCTGATTTTTTAATATGTGTTTCTTGCAAGCAAACAATATCACATTTCTGTTTTTCCAACCAGAGTCTGACATTTTTCCTTTTTTGGGGTGAATTCAGTCCATTAACATTCCATGAAATTATTTGACTCTCCATTTTGGTTTTATAATTATTTATCAGAGTCTTTAAAATTATCATTGATGAATCTGGTCATTTGGTCAACTGACTTGATGGTGACTCTCTTCTGCTTGAATGAAAAGCTGATGCCTTTAGGAATTTCCCATCTATATCTTATGCCCTCTGTTTTCAGCTTGTCAATCAGGTCTTTAAAAAGTCGTCTGTCCTGAAGCATCGCTCTGGGTAGTTCCTTTAGGACCATAATTTTCTTGTTGTCAATTGTGAAGTCATCCTGAAATTGTTGCTTAAACAAATCCTCCTTCAGCTTCTTAGATATAAACTGGACAATTACATCTCTAGGTAATTTTTTCCTTTGCGCAATCGCAGAATTGACTCTGTATACCACATCAATCTGTGCCGCCACTCTCTCCTCTTCCATTTTCAAAAAGTCTGCAACAGCATCTACCATAACTGAATGGATGTCCTCATTCTTGTCTTCAGGGATCCCCCTGAATCTCATGTGGTTAATCATTGCATTATATTGAACCATCACATTCACTTTATCTGTTTCTATAGTGACCTCAGCTATATTAGATGCTATTCCCTTCACCCTTACATCCATCTCATCTGCTCTTTTGGTCAGCGTCTGTATCTCTTTTGTAATTCCAGACATTTCTTTTTTCAACTCTGTTACTTCTGTTATTACAGTCTTTTCCAACTTCAGAATCGCATCCATCACTCGTTTCTCCATAGCTTCCATCATGCCCTGTAGCTTTTTTCCCTCTTTCCCAGCCATTTTTGGGGAGGACCAGGTATTTGCCCTCTGTCGTTGCCGCAGGTCGTAAGCCGTTGTTCAA
The DNA here is from genome assembly GCA_029375565.1 of Gekko gecko. Taxonomy (NCBI): domain Eukaryota; kingdom Metazoa; phylum Chordata; class Lepidosauria; order Squamata; family Gekkonidae; genus Gekko; species Gekko gecko. The sequence continues at coordinate 76,403,060 of JAPDNY010000003.1, read as the reverse complement.
AGTTTTCCCTCCAACCCACTCTAAATCAAAGTCCTTCTTGTGCCCACCTAAATCGCACTAGTTTCACTTTTTTATATTGAGTCTTTTGTTTAAAAACAAAGAAAATTTTTCTGACCTTCCCAAAATGGCGGGCGCAATTTCTCTATGGTAAATGATTCTTCCAGGTACTCACTTCCTGTCCGGCAGTCTTGATGGTCCCCCTTGTTCCTGATTTCCTCCCTTCTTCCGGCCTCCTTGGTCTTCTCTAGGATGATTACTTGTCTGTTCTGAAGTCACTTCCTGTTTTGCCGATTTCTGCTGCAGCAGCTACAGTACTTTTCCACTGTAATTCTCGCGGAGTTACTGTTAGTTTCTATTTTAAAGTCAATAATCTAACCGCAGGAATGATCAACAATTCGGCTTTTTGGCCTTTTTTAGCTGTTTAACTGCACTTTTTCCGCTCCAATGTTAGTACGACAGATACAGCACGATCATGTGCTTCATCGGATGTTGTTTATTTTCGGCCGAAACGTGTCTCCGGTGAGCAATTTTAAAAAGTTACCTTCAAAGTCCGTGTCTTGTTATAGCAGTGTTTCCTTGATATCAGTTTCCGTAGAATGTCTTGGAGGTCTGGGTCATGCGTTCTTATGTTGAGAATCCAACTCGGTGGGGTCTTGTAGAGATTTTCCGAAGTGCCTTCTCTGGGGGAGGGGATCAAGGCTGGTCGCGACGCTCTTTAAAGCCCCGCTATCAGCCGATCTCAACTCCTCTCTCGGGCCAGGCTCGCTGCCAGTCACCCCCCTGCCTGGGGGATCTGCGGTGGGCTATGTGAAGCCCACCCTGTCGTCAAGACCCTCCGTATGCTCTGGGAGCTCTAAGAGCAAGCCAGAACATGTTAGGACGCCATGAATCCCAGACCGGAAGCCCTGATTCAGGTCTTTCAACATGCCTCCCAAAATCAGTGGTTCTGGAGTGGATAAGCACTTCTCATTCTCCACAGTGAAGACAGAGGCAAAAAATGCATTCAGCTTCTCAGCCATTTCCCTATCATCCTTCAGTCTTCCTTTTACCTCTTGGTCATCCAAGGGCCCCACTGCCTCCCTGGCTGGGTTCCTGCTTCTAATGTATTTGAATAAAGTTTTATTGTTGATCTTTATGTTTTTCGCTATATGCTCCTCATATTCCATTTTTGCCTGCCTGATCACAGACTTGTATTTTATTTGCCACAGCCTGTGTTCCCTTTTATCAGCCTCAGTGAGGCTAGCTTTCCACCACTTAAAGGAATCCTTCTTACCTTTTACAGCTTCCATTACTTTGTTAACCATGCAGGCTTTTTTCTATACCTATTTGTGCCTTTCCTAACCTGAGGTATATATTTTTTCTGAGCTTCTAGGATTGTAGTTTTAAATAGTCTCCAAGCTTCCTCAATGGTTTTGACCCTTTCTACTTTTCCTTTCAGTTTCTTCCTCACGTGGCTCCTCATATCAAAAAATTTACCCCTTTTGAAGTTAAAGTGGTTGTGACAGTCTTTTTGGGCAACTCCCTATTTATACAAATGTTGAACTCAATAACATTATGGTCACTGTTTGCAAGTGGTGCAATCACTTTTACATCTCTCACCAGGTCTTGGGCATTACTTAGGACCAAATCCAGGATCGCCTCTCCCTTGGTAGGTTCCATAGCACAGTCATTGGGAGTGTCTAGAAACTCAATCTCTTTTTCTGACTTGAACACATATTGACCCAATCAATGTGTGGGTAGTTAAAATCACCTATTATGACACAGTTATTTCATCTAGCCAATATCTTTAATTCATTCATCATTTTATATTCCTCCTCTATCTTTTGATCTGGTAGGCAATAACAAACTCCCAGTGGTAAGCTTCCTTTTAGGCTCACTATTTCAATGCATAGCATTTCCAGAAGCAATCCAATTCTCTTACCTTCTCAATCTTATTGGGTTGTATACCCTCTCTGACATACAGAGCCACTCCACTTCCAAGCCTTCCCCCCCATCCTTCCGATATAATTTATAACCAGAAATCACTATATCCCACTGATTTTCCTCATCCCACCAAGTTTCTGAAATACCCACTATTTCCCCCCCATCACCAAGCATTCCAACTCCCTGATTTTACCTGGGACACTTCTAGCATTTGTATATAAACATCGATAGTTTCCCATGCATGTTAAGCCTGCAACCTTCCTCTTGGTGCCTCGAGACCTTGTCAGGCAGTCCATATCACTAGCCACAGTCTCAGTGGATAATTCCAATCCACCTCCCTGTAGAAAAGCAACAGCTACCCCCTCATCTCTCCGAGATGAGCTATCCCAAACCAGAGAGTTTTCATCTCCTGTCGGCTTTCCCCCAATATTCAGTTTAAAAACTGCTCTGCTACCTTTTTGATTATAAGTGCTGGCAGCCTGGTTCCTTCTTGGGAAAAGTGGAAACCATCTCTTTTGTACAGTTCCCTCTTGTTCCAAAAAGCATCCCAGTGCCTAACAAACTTGAACCCTTCCCCCCCTACACCATTGTCTCATCCACACATTGAGATTTGGAGAGCTTCTAGTCTTCCTAAAGGGAACCCCTGTTCTGTGCCTGTCTCTCAAGCCTGCGTGTGGAACAGATAGCACTTCTGAGAAGGCTACCTTCAATGTCCTGGCTTTGAGTTTCCTGCCTAGCAGCCTAAATTTTTCCTCCAGGACCTCATGACTGCATTTCCCCACATCGTTGGTGCCAACATGTACCACGACCACTGGCTCCTCCCCAGCACTATCTACCCGCACTATCTATCTACCAAGTTTCCTGGTCTGGAAACTTATCACTAGTCCTTGTCAGGTAAATAATACTTGTGATGTCTTGGTTCACATGCAGCTCGCTAAATGATGGCATTGCACATCTGATTGCAAGGAAATCATTGTCCCTATTTGTTTCTTCACACAGGGGTTCCCTTTAGGAAGACTAGAAGCTCTCCAAATCATGGTTGAGGAGTCTGTCAGTGCTGTCTCTAGGGGTTTAAAAGATGGGCAGTCTTCCATTGTTTGATCAGCTGCTGAAGCTTGACATTTGTCTATAACTGGAATATAACTGCTGCCTCCACTGACCCTACCTTTCCCCTCCTTCTAGATGTGCCTGCAGGCTGTTTCTAGGAGGCTCTGTACATTGGGCCAATGTCATGACACATGTCACTTCCAGCCCACCTGCAGTGACCTGACGTGACAGTAGCAAAAAGCAAAAAAAAGTCATAAATATGTTCTGTGCTAGCATGCTGACTGACACCAACCAGTACTGATATAATAAACACATGCAGAACACTGCTGTAAGTCTAAGGAAAGGTCCTGAATTGTATATGGTGCATTCTGCCTGGCTGAATCTGGTGACTGGAGCCAGCAGTTATCATGGTCAGTACTGAGAAATGTACACTGACAATGCTTTTTAACTAGTCTAGGTTGTACTTAAAAAAAAAAAAAGTACTTGTAGAGTAATCTGACATCCCATCAGTTCAGCCTTTCAGATTTAATTTACACCAAGTCAAAAATCATTAAAAGTGTTTCCAGGTCTCACAGAGCTCAGCCCAAAGGTGACAACTTTATGGAGGTGCTGGATCAAATGTGACTAATCAGGTGGCAGGAAAGCATTGCAGAATAATTTCTTGCCCAAACTAGACTCCTTTTCAAGTCTAGCTACAGCTAATTTAGGACCATGATAGACAGGGAGAGAAAGTGGCTGATTTGGGCTTAATCCTGAATTCATCACTTTTCATTTAAATGGCAAGCTGAGATATTTGCCATATGTCTGCCACATATTCAGAAAATGGGGATTGCAGACAAAAGAGTCTTGTCAGCGCAAGCAAATTCGATCAGACTACCTATTCACCTCTTCAGCTAGCTTTTTTGAATCTTCTCAGTTCATTTCATTTTGCTCCTATAAACTACAGTGAGAATACAGACTAAGGCAGACCCAGATGTTTCCCAGATTCCGTGTTTGGCACACTTCCACCAGGAAAAAACAAAAACCTTACATAATCCCTGAAGTGAGATAGGCTGAAAGACTAGTCTGCGACACTGGCCGAAGCTCACCTTATGAGCTTCCGTAGCTTGAGTGGGGATTTGAAACTGGATCTTCCAGATACTAGTCCAACACTCTTAATCAAGGCCTGGAGTTTGCCCAGAATTACAACTCATCTCCAGATTACACAGATCAGTTCCCCTGGAGAAAATGGAAGCTTCAGAGGGTAAACTGTATGGCAGAGGTCCCCAAACTTTTTGAACATGTGGTAGAGTTGCCAGCTCTGAGTTGAGAAATACTTGGAGATTTTGGGGACTGAGCCTGAGAAGGGCAGGGTTTGGGGAGGGCAGGAACTTCAGTGAGGTATAATGACAGAGCCCTCCTTCGAAAGCAGCCATTTTCTCCAGGTGAACTGATCTCTATCACCTAGAAATCACTTGGAATGCCAGGAGATCTCCATCTGCCACCTGTAGGTTGGCAACCCTGACTTGTGAGCTCTTTTGGAATTCTAGCACAGGGTAGGAAGCTCAACCACAAAACAGTTGTTATAGGAGGCTGAGCCAATTACAAAATGGCTGCTGGTGGAAGCAGTACCATGAGCCCAACTGTGGCAGGAGGGGTGGGGGAGAACAGGCAATTTAAAAATACACTGAAACACCTCTCCAAATAGACAGAGACAGAAATAAAAATTTTAAAGCTCCCATGGAGAGTGGGGGAGAAGAGGAGAGAATACACAGAACTTACAAGCATCCTTAGAAAGAATGGAATTTTATACAGATGGTTGCTTCCAGGGAGGCCTTGTCTTTACTTATAGAGGGAAAAGTGGAAGAATGTATTAAAACACATGGCGAGAATCCAAAAACTAAGGAGGAACAAATCGAGACTACTGAAGAGGATCGACAAGAAGCACAAGGAGCAGCTGGGGAAACCACAGCACCTGGAACAACTGGAATGATCACAATACCCAGGGCTCTTTTTGTATCAGGAACTCCTTTGCATATTAGGCGACACACCCCTAATATAGCCAATCCTCCAACAGCTTACAGCAGCCCCTGTAAGAAGAGCCCTGACAATACCCCAGATGGTCACAAGACTCAAGCTGAAGAATAAAGATGACAAGAAAACATTAAATAAAGATGGATAGAGGAAAAATAAGAATAGTTTCAATAAATGTCAAAAGATTGAACGCACCCCAAAAAAGAAGACAGATTTTTCAACAATTGAAGAAGATCCGATTAGATGTTATATGTCTACAAGAGACACTCAGATCAAAAATATTTGGAGATTTAAAAACTTGGAAAAAAATTCATCTCTTCAGATAAGCGGGGGGGGGAGAGAGAGGTATGGTGACATACATTAAAAAACATTTGCATCCAGAATTAGTATACAGCTCTGAAGATGGTAGAATTTTGATAGTTCAAGTGCAAAGACAAGGTAAAATAACTTTAATTATAAATATATATGGAGCTAATCAACACCAAGATTTTTTTTTTCAATTGTTACAGGAACTTATTTCGAAACAAAACTATGATTAAATCTGCCTGATTGGAGACTGCAATGCTGTTTTTGTTAGGCTCTCAGATAGAAAAACAATAACTGGGAAACAGAAACAGGACCATGAACTTCCTAACACATTCTTACAACCTGTAGAAGAACATAACTTGATTGATTCTTTGAAAACTGGAAATCCAAAGAAAGAAGGACTACACCTTCTATTCAGCAAAATATAAGTCATGGTCATGGTCAAGGACTGATATGTGTTGGATCTCTTCAACAATTATAAACAATTTTAATAGAAGTGGAAATCTTACCAGCAACTTTTGCAGAACACAATCCTGTTATGCTCATACTACAAGGTACACCAAAGAAAAATAGATGGACTTTTAATGCATTTTTATTGAAGAATGAAAAATTTGTAACAGAGACAAAAAAAAATTCCAAATGTTTTTTAAACAGAATATCCAACTGGATATTTCTATTAGAACTGGGAGCAGTGGCGCAGTGGGTAAATCCCCTGCATAACTATAACATCTGAACTGCCAAGCTTTGTCAGTTCTAACCCCGCGCTGATGTGAGCAACCAAGCCTCATCTGTAGCTCATCGTCCATCCAGCGATTCGAAAGCTTCAGCAAGTAGATGAATTGGGGACCACCCACTAGGGGTGGGCACACCAATCCCTTTGGGGGGTGTTGGCTGCCGTGGGAAGGCGTCTGCTGCGCTACGAGATCGAAAGGTGGAAAAATCTGTCAGCATTCCCTGCAGTGGAGCAAATTAGCCAGGCGGTGGCAGTGTGACAATGCAACATCATGAGCCCTGACGTCATCAGCCTGCCAATGAAGATATGCCGTCGGATGATGTCTGACACAGCCTGCAAGACGAACCCTCCCATGCAGCTACAGTGTGTGATTAAATAATTGTATGTGTTGTCTCCCCTATCCCCCCATGAATATTGTTAGTCCAATTGTCAACATGAGTAACTGTAAATCACTCTGAGCCTACAGGTATATGGGAAAAAGCGATCAATAAATCGAAAGGAGGAGGAGGAGGAGGAGGAGGAGGATGCATTTAAGGCTTATGTCAGAGGTTGGATAATTAGAGAAACAGCACGTATAAAAAAACAAAAAACAGAAAAGTTTTAACAAATTAAGAAACAGGAAGAAAAATTGAAGCAAAGTACCCTAGCTGAACATTTAAGGGTGAAATTAAAGCTTTTACAACATCAAATTGCCTATTGACAGAAGAGATAGCTAAAAAAATTACTTATGCAAAACAATTTTTTTATATGCCAAAAAACCAACCAGACGGTTAGCATATAAATTACAAAAAGAAAAGGAAAAAAAGTATAAAAATTTTAAAGAACAGTGAAGGAGAAGAAAAAAATACACCCAAGGATTTTTTTTTTAAAAAAATAATTGTGACATTTTACAGAAAGTTATATCAAAAATTAGAAGCTACACCAGAAGAGATTAAAGACTTTTTGAAGAAATATAGTTCAAATAAATTTACTGAAGAACAAAGGAAATTTTAAATGACTAAATAACTACTTGTGAAATTACAGAAGCATTAAAGAAACAAAAAAAAGGGGGGGGGGGACACCAGGCCCTGATGGTTTACTGGCAGAATTTCACCATGTTTTTGAAGACCAACTGATACTACCTTTAAAATATACCATACAGAGTATAAGAACTGATGGTAATATGCCAGAAGCTTGGAATGAAGCCTTAATAACTTTGATACACAAACAAAACTCAGATGAAAAAAAAAATTATAGACCAATTTCTTTATTAAATGTGGACTATAAAATCTATGCCTCTATTTTAGCTACAAGACTGAACAAAATATTGATGCAGATAATTCATCAAGATCAAGCAGGTTTTCTACCAAAAAGACAACTTAGAAACAATGTAAGAACTATTTTAAATACAATTTAATATTTTGACGCACATCCAGAAAAACAAATGGCCTTAATCTTTTTAGACGTTGAAAAAACATTCGATAATGTTAGTTGGAGTTTTATGTTGGAACAGTCGTTAGTTTCACAATGTGGTAAAGAGTTTCTTACAATGGTCAAAGCAATTTATACCAAGCAAAGAGCAAGAATTCTTGTAAATGGAGATTTTTCACAAAAGATTGAAATTCAAAAAGGAAGTAGGCAAGGTTGTCCACTCTCACCACTATTGTTTATATTTGTACTTGAAATATTGAATAACAGGATTAGAGAAGCTATATATATCAAAGGAGTGAAAATAAGGGGAGAAGAATATAAATTACAAGCATTTGCAGATGACTTGGTTGAAGAGCCTCCCATTTGCTGGCTATCATTGCCCTCTGATGACCTATGCACCCTCCTGCCCATGTGGGAATGGGCCCTGACCAGAGCCACCTTCTGTGTGTATTTGGCTTGCTGGCCTCTGCCCAGTTGGACAATCTTTTCCGTGAGTTGTTCAAAGGCTTGAGCAAGGCCTTGCACCGTGCTGGCTAGCCCTGCCACATCACCCACACCATTCTGACCATTTGCAGTCACCTTCTGTTTCACTGAGCGTGTCTCCCCAACATCTGCTGCTCCTGCAGGCCCATTGTTCAAGCAGCCTCTCAGCTGCCCATCACTGGCTGTCCTTCTCACTGCTGCAGGTTGCCGTGCTCCCACCACTGGGCCAGCCCATTGTGTGCTCCAGTTGGGTGGCTTCATACCTACTCAGGAGAGACTAAGAGAAACAGAGCATGAACACCCCCATGCCCATGCCCTGCAGCACCACCTGGGGCCCCAAGGCCCTGCTGCCTGGCAACCTGTCAAAGTAGCAGAAATGAGCCATCTGTCCCCCTGGTGTACCTATTATCTGCCCTCCTTGGCCACCAAGTCCCTGCGGGGCCACCTTATACTGAATCAGTCCAGGCAACCATCATGGAGGTCACCTGAGGGGGCTGGAAGGGGAAGGGTGTAAGCACATGAATCTGCCTTCTACTGAATCAAATTCTCAGGCAGGTGGCAGCTCTCCCGGGTCTCAGGCACAGGGCATTCACCAATGCTGAACCTGGGACACTGTGCCACTGTAAAGAGCCCTTCGCAGTTGGGTCACCAGCCAGAAGATGGCTTCCCATCCTGTTGCCCAATTGGGTGTTCCACAAGTCCTGGAACCCTCCAGCAAACCAGGAACTCTGCTCTCCCACAGTCCCCATGGATAGGCCCTCCGGGGGTGGGGGACGCCATAGAGTGGCAACCACAGGCCAAATTTGCCATGTGGCCATGGATCTGCTGCCCAGGCTGCTGCATGGCTGCAGCAGCGCCACAGATGTCATGTGATCCAGGCCCAGCTGGGTGGTGGAGCCATGCCAGCATGCCCAGCAGAAGCCCCTGGGCCATGGGCCATGCGAGAATGCACCTGATTCACCAGGTGAACCCAACCTGCTGTTGCAGAGATGGCACTGTGATCCAGGCCTGTGCCCCATTCTCCTCCCCTGGTGCACATGGCTGGGCTGGCACCAACACAGCCAGTCAGCACTGGAGACCAGCCGGTCAGCACTGGTGTGTGCCCTCACATCCCCATCTGCCCCCAGCAGTCATGGCGCCTGCACCCCGACCCGCCGCCTCCCCGCCAGCACTGAATCCAAGGCCAGCATGCTGCCTGGGTGGAGAGAGGTGGTGGAGTGTGCTCCGCACCCATCCAGTGGCCATCCCTCGTGCAGCCACCCAAGCCACTGGTGTTGCAGCCAAGGGGCTGCTCTCATGTCCTTCCGAGGCTGGCAGAGTTTGACTGCCCACAGCCCTACTGAACTCCAGCAGATGGAAGCATGAGGGGGGTGGTAGAGTGGACCACATGCTACTGCCTGAAGTGGAGTTCCTGAGCTATGGAGCGGGGGTAACATCCTGCAAAGGTGAGTGACTGGAAAAAAGTTACTTTGCCTTGTGGAAACCCTCCCCCCAATGCAAAACCCATCTGGCCAGTACCTGAGATTTCCACCTGCCGTGTGAGTCGCTCTGTGGCCAGACCAAGGCTGGGGGTGGGTGGCCAGTGGCTGGCCTATTCCCCCTGCTGGTCCTCCTCTCAGGCTGCCCTGATACCTGGCCATTGGCTCCAGGCAAGAAGAGGAAGTTCTTCTTTTCCCACCATCTGGCCACCTGCCCTGCCAAGCCTCAAGCTAGCTCTCCCCCCCACCCTGCACCCAGCCCCACAAAATGTGGGCCACATTAAGTTGAGCCCTTTTCATTTTGTGTTAGCTGAGGAAACGATTTCACAATTTTGACCTTGACTTAGGCTGTAATCATATGATGTTGTCTGGACCAGGTACCAAATCAATCCAGTTTGAAGAGGATTTAGAACAAGAGCCCAATGAACAGGGAACAGGAAGCAGATGTTGCTGTCTGGTTGTGCACTTTAAAGCCACTAGCTGCTCTACTCACTATCTGATTGGCCAGCATCAGCTGAGAGAGGAAATAAAACAGCTGACCTAGAGGGGAAAGATTCATTTGCCTTTTGGTCTTTGTCTGAAATCTAATGTCTGAGTCAGTAGCCAAAGGGTTTTGCTTCTGAAGGAGGAGACATTGGGAGTCAGTGATTTCTGACAGGCAATAGAAGAATACTTCTATAAATAGAAGAAGAGGGACTCCATATTATATATTATAAATCTAGAAACAGGAGGAGGAGGAAGAGATTGGATTTATACCCTGCCCTTCACTTTGAGTCTCAGAGTGACTTACAATCTCCTTTCCCTTCCTCCTCCCCACAACAGACACCCTGTGAGGTAGGTGGGGATGAGAGAGCTCTTTTGAGGACAACTCTTGAGAGAACAGATCTGCAAGACCTTGTGACTGACCCAAGGTCACACCAGCAGCTGCATATGAAGGTGTGGGGAATCAAACCTGGTTCTCCCAGATTAGAGTCTACACTCTTAACCACTACCCCAAACTGGCTAGCAAGTGCTGTTCTCCAGAAAACAGTATTAAGAATCTGTGTTAGTGCTGAAGTATACTAAACAAAGTACCTCTCAAAGAAAGAACTAGAAAACTTTGAAAACAAACTACAAATGCATTGAGCTCTTGTATTATCTAAGAGTTCAAAAACCACAATTCTGTATATAATATGACATTTTACCTCAGCCTTTCTAAACCTTGACAGTCACCTGTTATATATATCCCTTGCCTGTTTAATAAAATATTATTTCTGTTTTGAAAATTACTTTGCCTCATATGCCATTTCAATAAGTGTTTAAATATAAGACAAGACAGCTCCTGTATTTCCCCTTAAGTTCCTGTGCTGGGTCAGAAGCCTAAACTAATATCTGTGACTGGGTGGGACAGTTAAAGCTTATTAAATAAAGAATATACACTACTGAAGGGTGGCTCAGTCACAAAGGGGAACTAAAAAAAATGGTGGGAAGATCTGCCTGGGAGTGGGGGATAATCAGGAGTCATTCATAAATGCCAATGAGGCAATGACACTGAATGGGATGAAGAACAATTGAATATTTGCTCAAGCTGTGTTTTTTACCCTTATAAGGGAGGGAGAAAATTCATACCATCAAAATCACCATATACTACCCAGAAATGAAAACCAGGAAAATTCCATGCAGACTTTGATGAGATTGAAGCAGCCTGTTTACATAGCTGCATCCTCTCTGTTTAACAGCTACAGATCAGAAATGATATACTTTAAAATAGCTTTCTTTTGACTTAGATACCCTGTACCATGGGGCTATTGTGAAATGCTTTGAGCCCAGTACCTTACACTGTGGCTCCCTGTTCCTGCTTCTTTTGGAAATGCTTGGTTGTAGGGCTATTTATCAAGCCTGTGATTTCCAAAGTTCCTTCTTAAAACTGCCTCCCTGGAGAAGTCTTCAGCTCCTCAGGCCTGACAACCCCATCAATTATTTCTAGGTGCTGTAACCCTCTGTGTTTGTGGGTGAGTTATGCTGTTCACTTAGGGAAGCTCCTGGGTGTCTGAAGAAATCTTCTGTGTGATTGCTTTGTAGCACCATCGTTATGAAAAGTAACCTCAGCTCTTAGCCTTGACTCTTGATACTGTCTCATAACAAATGGTCTCAATTAATGAAAATCCTGTGAAGACTATAATACCAATCGGGGTGGGGAGAGCTACACTGATCAGAACTGGGGAAGCTTTGCAAAAATAATTTGAATGAATTTAACAAGCTGAAAGAGGCGGGGCTGCAGGAAGAGATGAGCATGACTAAGTCACCATGAGAAGGTCAAAGCACCGGAATAAAGAGCACTTATTTCGTTTTCCTACATACTTTGACCCTGTTCCATAGAGGATCGTACACAGCAATGTAGATATGACCAAGAGTGTTCAAGGATAATTACTATCTTCACTGTAGCATGGAGGGAAAGGCATACTTTGGCTGTGGTCACACGGGTGAGATAACAAGGGCGGGGAAGCGAGGCTATTTGCTCCGTAGCAATTTGACCCGCATTCGTGCGATCGCACAGTCCATGGGAGCTGCAGGGGCAGCCCGCCACTATGTGATCAGACGCAAACCACAAGTGAATTGGGGGGAGGGGGTTTGCTGCGTGTTTCCGATGAACTTAAACAGGGGATTGATGAATCGCATCTCCACACTGAGGGCTTCCTATGGCAGTATGCAATGATGCGTATACTGGGAAGGGGGGTGGCACAGAGTTGGGATGGCCTGATCAGACCATCCCGACGCCATGAGAGTGTGCTGGCGCAATCACACAGGGGAAAGTCTGTCCATGGCCCATAGCAACCCATTTGATAGTGGACTTTCCCTAGTGTCTTTTAACTCTGCTCTTGCGGTGGAGCAAAACGGGTTGCCGATGGGTGTGGGGTGCTGGCCAGATGTTCACATCTGATTGCGCCTGTTAAATCCGCCTGGCATTCGTGCATATGGCGTGGCTAATTGTGCATGTGATCGCAGCCTTTGTTACCCTATTTGCAGTGCAAATTGGGGCCACACTGGGTGTTTCCTTTTAACATTCACATGCTACACAAACACACAGTGCAAAATGGATGCACATTTGGTCCTCAACACTGATAAAATCCACTTGTGGATCAGGGTCCCATCCCTTCGTCCAGTACCTTTCACCTCTGTGAATCCTTCAGGAAGCTCACAACCATTAAAACTGGCAGGAGAGCTTGGAAATTAGCTAAAAGATGCAAGCACTATCATACTGAAGTCAATAGAAACATATTAAATGATTCGTGGCCACAGATTTGTCGTGAGCACATGCCATGATCCTGCCCTTGAATATAGCAATTCACAACAGTACAAATGGATTAGAAATTACAAATAGAAGGGATGGTAAATTTCTTCAGGAAAACTCTCTGTGTGAAGAATGTTAAACATTAAACTGTAGCAGTTTGTGTTGGTGCTAAAGGCTAGGGAGGAGTTTGGATATAGATGGGCAGTATGACTCAAAGTCAAATTTGTTAGATGGAGCTAAGATAAGTCACATTATATTCTGAACACAGAACTCCCACTGATTTAAGTCTGTGCTTACCATCTCATTCAAACCATACTCCATGTCAGTCACTTAGGGGGGAAACTGACTATCTGTGAAGACAACGTTTTTTTCCGTCAGTGACAGAATGCAACATGATATAAGCAAATAAAATCATGAGAATGGTCTATAATTTTTAATTTCTTTTTCATCTGAATTTTCTTTATGTATCCAAGTTATTAATGCCTCATTCCATGTTTCTGGTATTTTACCATCTATTCTTATACTCTGTATAACATATTTTAGTGGCAACATTAGCTGTTCGTCAAAGACAAGATAAAATTCTCCTGGCAGGCCATCTCAAACCTGGAGTTTTTCTTTTCCTTTCTTTCTTTAATGCCTCTGTTATTTCATATATAGTTATTTGTTCATTTAAAAATTTCTTTTGTTCTTCTGTAAATTTAATAGAGTTGTGTTCCTTTAAAAACTTTTGAATCTCTTCTGCTGTAGCTTCTCCTTTTTGATACAGCTTTCTAAAAATTCTCAGTAATTTTCTTTTCATTTCCTTCAGTATCTTTTATAATTTGTATAGTCCTTTTTTTCTTTTTTGTTCCTTAATTTATATGCTAGCCATCTAATTGGTTTGTTAGCATTTTCAAAAAAGTTTTGTTTAGCATACACGAATTTTTGGGGCTATTTCTTATGACAGCTGACAGTTCATTTGATGTTGCAAAAGTTTTAGCTTCCCTCTTAATTGGTTAGCTGCAGTGTCTTGTTTCAGATTTCCTTCTTGTTTCTTAATTTGTTCCTTAATTTGTACAAACTTTTCCATTCTTTGTTTTTTTTCTGAGTTGATTCTCTAATTATCCATCCTATAGCATATGCCTTGAATGCATCCCATACTGTTTTAATAGATATATCTAGTTGGATGTTTTGTTCAAAGAAGATTTGAAATTCTTTTTTTGTTTGTTTCTGTTACAAATTTTGTATTTTTTTTAATAAAAATGTATTGAAAGTCCATCTATTTTTCTTTGGAGCATCTTGCAATATAAGAATAAGAGGGTTATGATCTATGAATGTTGCTGGTAGGATTTCTACTTCTATTATGTCATTTATAGTTGTTGATGAGATCCAACACACGTCTATCCTGGACCATGACTTATATCTTGTTGAGTAAAAAGTGTAGTCCTGTTTCTTTGGCTTTCTGGTCTTCCAAGTGTCAATCAAACTATGTTCTTCTGCAAGTTGTAGAAATGTGTTGGGTAATTCATTACCATGTTTTTGTTTCACAGTATTCGTTTTTCTATCTACACATCTGTCAAAAACAGCATTATAGTCTCCAATTAGACAAATGTCATCATCATTTTGTTTGGAGATAAGTTCTTGAGTAGTTTGTAATATTTTTCTTGATGTTGATGAGGTGCATACATATTTATAATTAAGGTTGTTTTACATTGTCTTTGTATTTGAACTATCAATATTCTTCCATCTTCAGAACTATATATTAGCTCTAGATGTAAATGTTCTTTCACATATGTCACTACACCTCTCTTCTTTTTTTCTTTGTCTGAAGATATAATTCCCCCCCAAGTTTTTTATTCTCCAAAATTTTTGATCAGAGTCCTTTATATGAGTCTCTTGAAGACATATAACATCTAGTTGCATCTTCTTTAACTATTGGAAAACTTGACTTCTTTTTTGAGGTGCATTCAATCCATTAACATTTACTGAGATTATCTTAATTTTACCTTTGTCCATCTTTCTTTTGTGTTTTGTTATCTTTTTTCTTCATTTTAAGTCTTGCAACCCTCAGAGATATTGTAGTCTTTCCAGTTGCTCCTTTTGCTTCTTGTTCAGTCTCTTCAGCATTCTCCATTTGTTCTTCTTCTTCTCCTCCTCCTCCTCCTTCTTCTTCATTTTAAAAATCATCTCCATGTGGCTGGCTTTGACTTTGAACGTGGAGTTAATTCTATATCTTTTCCCTCTGTATGTAAAGAAGAGACCTTCAGGTAATAACCATCTATATTGAATTCCATTGTTTCTAAGGATGGTTGTAAGCTCCATGTATTCTTTCCTTTTCTCTCTTATTCTCCATGGAATCTCCTTTAATATTTTAATTTTTGTCTCATTTATTTGAAGAGATGTTTCATTTGTTGCCTTGAGTATAGCATCTGTTGTCGATTTCTTATAGAATCTCATGTGTACTTCTCTTGGTAATCTATGTCTTTTGGAATATGCTGAGTTCATTATATAGGCCACGTCAGTTCCATTATGTAATTCATCTGAATTTTCTGCTCCCATATATTCTGTCGGTGTTTGTGCCATTTCAGTTTTCAAATTTTCATCTTGCTTTTCTGGTATGTTCTGAAATCTTAAAATGTATGCTGCTCTGTCCAACTCTAATTTAATGAGTGTTTCTTCCATAGAGCTTTGTTTAGATTCCACTGTGTCCACTTTGAGTATTTTCAGATTTTTCATCTATTTGGGTGACTGCTTTATTCAGAGTAGACATCTGTTGCTTGTTTTCTCTAAGTTGATTTTGTACTTCTATTATCTGCTGTGACATCTGTTGTGACAATATGTCTAATTTGTCTTTTATAGGGTTGACTGCTGCAGTCACAGCCTCTTGTATTAAGGCTTGGAGATCTTTTGCAAAAATCTGTGCAAAAGTGGCAGTCACTGATCTACCTTGGCCAGGAGATGGATTGTTAGTGGGTCTGACTTTCTTATCCATATTCTGACTCATATTTTAGAATCAAGAAGCTCTACTTAACTATAGTGAATTCCTGTGTTAAAATAAGAGAATCTCTTGGTTATTTACTATATCCCACAACCCAGTCCAAACACAAACAGGAAAGAACAGCAATTACCAACATTTACTTTACAATCAGTACAAACTGTACTTTGGTAACAACAATAAATGGGTTACTAAGACATAACAGCTCTAAAGATGATGTCTCTCTTTTATGGAAATGACCTTTGGAAAGTGAAAGTAAATTCCAATCAAGTTGTTAACCTTCTATATTTTCCTTGCCTTTTCTTCTTTCTTCTTCTTTAATTTATAATCCAAATAAGGGTTAGGTATCTTCTTATTACCCCACTTAACCAAGTTATAGATCCAAAATTAAACTCAAAATTAATCCATAAATTTCATATTGTAATCCATATTGAAATCAAACAATAATTGTAATCCACAAGGTCATTAAAGCTTAGAAATGGTATGCCAAAAGATAAAAGTCCTGCAGATCTACCATTTCTTTCTGAGCCCTTTGAGATTGTAGCAGGTAATCAGCACCTTCTTTGCCAAGCTACTTCAGAGAGCGGGGGGGGGGAGTCCCACCTTTCCAATCTTGATTGTTTAAGTCCCTTTAAAAGGGCTATCCAGTTCTTTCTAACAACAGTGATTTTAAAAGGTACTCACAGTGATAGCTTTTATATTGGAATCTTGTAAAGTCTTGTAAAATCTTAAAAGCTGCTGTTTCTCCCTGTCCCAATAGTCGCAGCTCCAACACTGGGTGGGGAGCCACACTCACTCTCGCTCAGGCTTGTGCTTCAGGGTGATCCTGGGCTCAATACACTTGCCATCATTTGCGGAGAGCCCAGGATCAAACCCCTCTGCAGCAAGTTTGAAAAAAAAAAATGATACAGATAATCCATCAGGATCAAGCAGGTTTTTTACCAAGAAGACAGCTCAGAAATAATGTAAGAACTGTGTTAAATGTGACTGAATATTTTGAAGTGCACCCAGAAAAACAAATGGCTTTAAACTTCTTAGATGCTGAAAAAGCTTTTGACAATGTCAGCTGGAGTTTTATGCTGGAAAAGCTATTAACTTCACAATGTAGCATAGAATTCTTTACAATGATACAAGCAATGTATGCTAAACAACAAGCGAGGATTCTTATTAACAGAGACTTATCAGAATACATTGAAATACAAAAGGGAACTAGACAAGGTTGTCCACTCTCACCATTACTATTTATATCCATACTTGAAATACTCAACAATATGATCAGAGAGAACAGAACCATCAGAGGAGTTAAAATAAGAGAAGAATATAAATTACAAGCATTCGTGGATGACTTGGTATTTATTCTAGAGAATCCATTGAGTTCAATTACAAAGTTATTAACCACGTTGTTAAATTATGGTAGGGTGGCTGGATTGAAGATTAATCTAAATAAGACAAAAATGTTAACAAAAATATGACTAAGGATCAAGTGAAACAATTGCAAGAGGAATCAGGATGTGAATCACAAAAAAGTGAAATATTTGGGAATAAAAATGACAAACAGATACAGTTCTCTGATGAAAGATAATTATACAGAACTCATGACAGAAATTAAAAAGAACTTACAAAAGCGGGAAAATCTACAAATATCTTTGATGGGTAGAGTAGCCACAATTAAGATGAATATTCTTCCCAGGCTGATCTTTTTATTTCAAACAATACCAATACTACAAAATCAACAGTACTTCAAATAGCTGGAGAAAGCCATATCACAATTTATATGGCAAAATAAAAAAAACCAAGAATAAAGATGAAAAATTTACAGAATCCCAACGAAAGAGCTGGATTTGCTTGATCAGATTGGCTTTTATATTACAGAGTGGCAGCATTGGTTTGGACAAAAGAGTGGATATTAGAAAATACTTTTAACTTTAGAGGGACATGATCTTTTATTGGGTTGGCATGCCTATATGTGGTATGGAAAATCAGATACTCATAAATATTTTAAACAACACATGACTAGAAAATCCTTATTGAAGGTATGGGAAAATGTTATAAAAATTGTTTTATACCAAGACACTCAAATGGGTCTCACCACTTGAAGTTTTTACAAATCCTAACCCTTGCCAAAAAACATGCTGTTGAGATATGAAGATTTATTAGACAAGGAAAATGAATTAAAACCAACAGGAAAATTTAAAGAACAAGAAATAAATATAGGTTGTTGGGAAAGGTTACAAATAGAGTTGATATTTGCTAAAGATAAAATGTTGGGCTTTTATTTAGAAAAAACAGAAATGGACAAAATATTGTTATATGCTGATAAATTGATTAAGAAATTGTGGCTCTGATCACATGCAGAACTTGCAGCAAGAGAGCTGCGAATGCCAGGCAGAGTTTTGCAGGCATGATCACACAGACACATCTGGCAAGCATAGTGTCCCCGTGGTCAACCCGTGGTATCCAGCCACACATGTGCAGTTAAAAAGTACCTGCAAAACTCCACTAGTAAATGGTTTGCCACAGGCCACAGATAGACTCAATCTATGTGTTCATGCCAGTGCATGCCTATTCCCTCTGGCTGTCCTCATTGAAGCACTCTGGAAGCACGCACCAACGGACAAAACCCCGGTGTGCTGCAGTTGCATCTGACCACATCATAATGGGACAAAATGTGATGGTGCAAATAGCCAAGCCTCCCCCCCGCGTTTTCCAGCACATGTGACCAGGACCTGTATATATTAATGTTAGAAGATAAAACACAGGATGAAATAGTGAAGAATTGTATGGGTGAATGGGCACAAAACCTGGGACATAATATTGAATTAGACCAATGGTTAAGGGTATGGAAAAATAACATAAAGATTACTAAAGCAACTTCTTATAAAGAATATATATATATATAAGATGTTTTATAGATGACATATGACTCCAGAAAAATTAGCTAAGAATTTATCCTGAATTATCAACTGATTGTTGGAAATATCAAGGATGTTGTATGCAAAATATTGGAGAAGCATGGAAGTACCTACAAAAGAAGAAGTTATAGCCAAAATATTGGAAACTGCTGAAATGGACAAATTGACATATGATATTAGGAGGAAACAATACAGAAGACTTTGAAAATACTTGGTCAAGATTTTACAATTTAATAGAAGAAAATAATAACTAAAATTCCTGGACTGCTAACGAAAACAAAAAGAATCAAGGAACTAAGAATCATAGATATAACTATTAATATAATTGTATAGTGGGAAAAATAACAATAAGAACTTCTAGAATATAATAAGATATCAAAAATAATGTTTAAAATGATATCGCCAGAATCTCCCTTTTATGTGTATTTATGTATGTTTCTTTGTTTGTTTTTGTTCATTTTCTATAGTTGAAATAAAAATACATTAAAAAATATAAGCAAATAAAATAAAATATAGCTAATACTCTTTCTTTTAAAAAGACATCTTGATGTTTTTTTCCCCTAGTCTTTCAACAAGGTAATTTTTTTCAAATTATATTCCTAGAAGGGTATTGTTAGTTTGACTACCCAGAGAAGAAGTGCCAGTGTTTTAAACAAGCCATCAACAGTGACAGTAATACAACTACAAGAACTTTTCTTTTATATTTTACAGTTCCACAGGGCCTGCAAGACAGAGCTCTTCCACCAGGCATTCAGCTAAGGAGCTGCACCTAATGAACTTAATACCTTGTGCCCTAATACTATCACTGACAGCCTGTGCGCCGTTGATATGAATTGGACAATGAATACTAACTGTACCCCTTATTGTAACGGTTTGCTACTAATGCCGGGCCATTGTTATACAAACAGCTTACTAGCACTTTATGCTGGGTTTTATATTCATATTTGTTAAGTATGAGACTTAAGGAAGCAGCTCATAACAAGTGGTTCAGCTCTATTTACAAAGTAGGAAGAAAACAGAACAGGAGAGCAACAGGCTCTCTTTCAAACTATCCGGGCTTGGTAGGCCACGCCCTTAGTTGAGATAAGAACCAATCAAAATATGAAAATAACAACCAATCAAGTCATCTCCCTCCAGAACCTTTCTTGTATCCTGATTGGACTGCTGCGCAGAGTATCCAATCAGCTTGCATGAGTTAGGATACCAGGCTTAAATAGGAGATGGATTTCAAGCTCAGGCATTATGTATGCCAATACATAACAATATTTATATTCGTTCTGTTTTATCTGCTTTTATTTTTTTTATGTAAGCTGCCCTAAGTCTGCTCCAGCAGGGAGGGTGGAGTATAAATCAGATACATAGATAGATAAATTAAATAAAATATCAGATCCAATAGACTATTGCCATTGTTTCCCAGAATGAAGAGAGAAGACATAATATAGTGGGTTAACCAAGGAACACTTTTATTGAAGGCTGATGTGCAGCAACCAGTTGCTTCTTCATTGCTCCCCTTCTTGTTCCCGAGTGTGGGTTAGCTTATGCTGAAGGGACGCAGTCAGACATGCGGTTTGATCAGATAGCTTTGCTGTTCCAATCACATAAGCTCTTCTCTCCAGGGAAGATTAACTCTTGATCTCCCTGACTCTCTGACAAAGGCGGCATTGTAAAAAGCCTGCTTCCCCCACCCACCCCAATACATCACATCATTATTTTCACCTTCCCCCCTACTCTGAATGGAGACATGAGCTTCTGGGTTAAAATAGACAATACATAACAATCCTTACTTGTATTAAACAGCTGATCTGCAGGACAGGCTCGTATCCAACAGAGTCATCAGCAGAAAGAGCATCACTGTTCACTGTGTTCTACTCTCCCCAAGAGTCCCTTCCATCACTGGGTTTGCAGGACCACATGGGCTAATAGTTGCACATGTGAAGGGAAAGCAGGTGATAATGCCTCCTCTACTACAAGTGTAGCTCCAGTCACAGTAAAAGGAAAAGGCACAGTTTTGTCCTCTTCCTCCTCGGTGACCTAACTAGGTGGTCTCCTAATTAGTTGGAGGAATTAGCTTTAAGGAGACAGAGTGAGAGAGGGTAACTGAGATTCTTCACCTATGTATATGAGGATTTTTCCCTTAAGAGAACTTTCAAATAAGCCAGGCAGATGTTCATAGAATCACAGAGTTGGAAGGGGCCATACAGGCCATCTAGTCCAACCCCCTGCTCAATGCAGGATCAGCCTAGAGCATCCCTGACAAATGTTTGTCCAGCCGCTGCTTAAAGACTGCCAGTGAGAGGGAGCTCAACACCTCCCTAGGTAGCTGATTCCACTGTTGAAAAGCTCTTACAGTAAAAAAAGTTTTCGCTAATATCCAGCTGGTACCTTCTTGCCCTTCATTTATACACATTATTGTGAGTCCTATCCTCTGCTGCCAACAGGAGCAGCTCCCTGCCCTCCTCTAAGTGACAGCCCTTCAAATACTTAAAGAGAGCAATCATGTTCCCCTTCAGCCTCCTCTTCTCCAGACTGAACATTCCCAAGTCCTTCAGCCTTTCCTCATAGGACCTAGTATCCAGGCCCCCATCATCCTTATCACTCTCCTCTGCACCCACTCCATTCTGTCCACGTCCTACTTGACTAAGGCCTCCAGAACTGCACATAATACTCCAGGTGTGGCCTGACCAATGCAGTCAACCTTTCAACCAGAAAGGTTTTTTATTAAAAAGAGAAAGAATAAAACAAAATACACACAAATAACACACATATACGCGCTAATTAAGAGAAACACAGAGAGGAAAGGGGAGAACGATTTTAGGGAAGGGTGATAATTACCAGTCTTGAAGAAGGCCTGTGGAAACAGCAAAATGGCCAGCATTTCATTAGAGAAGAGAGCCCAACGAAGTGTGGGTGTATACGGAGGATCCAGTACACACATATGCAGTGCTGGGATGCAGGGTGCTCCAGATATAGGTCAAAACATACCTGGGGTAGGCATGACACATTTGCCAGAAAAACAGTAGCTCAGTGGGTTTTTCTGAGGTGGACAAAAGTGTGAGAGATGCTTGATGACCCTGCAGGTACCAGACGGGAGGGCTAATGGGTTACATGAGTAAAATTAAACATTGATTAACTGCCACTTAATTAGGGTAAGAAGGTGCAGAGGAAGTAAGGTTGGACTTGGTGAGATTAGCCAAAATGGATCCTGAGTCAATAGATCCTGAGACACCCATTGTCCCCAAATTATGCAACTCTCCAGGATGTGGAGGGTGCATTACCCAGCCAGCCACTCTGACTTGCCTAAAATATTTGTCCAGGCTTGTTTTCTGACTGGCATCCATCTTGTCTCATTTTGGGTCAGTCGGTGTCTTGCTCTTATGAATTTTGGGGTGATGTATGCAGTGGTGTTTCTGCCTGTATGAGTTATAGACTGCACCTCTGGAGAAGAGGGGTCTGAGTGCTTTTTTAAAGATTTTTTATTATTATTATTTCCAAATGAACAAACAGACATAAGACATACACATAAATTGGGGGTTACATATACTTATCTACAGGGCTCTTTTTGTAGCAGGAACTCCTTTGCATGTTAGGCAACACACCCCTAATGTAGCCAATCCTCCAAGAGTTTACAGAGCTCTTCTTATAGGGGCTACTGCAAGTTCTTGGAGGATTGGCTGTAGTAGGGGTGTGTTGTAATATGCAAAGGAGTTCCTGCTACAAAAAGAGCCCTGCTTATCTATATTATCTGTCACCTCCTGCAATGTTTACTGAAATTATTATCACCAAATAGGTTTGCATAAGTATTTTGCATATTAATATGAAAATTAAATCTATGTTATCTCCTAAAATGTTCATGTGTCTATATTGTTTATTTGTAATAGTCCTCCAACCACTTTTAAAATCTTGACCATGTATTATGGAATCTTCCTTCTTCTTGTCCTCTCAAAGTTAAAGTCAATTTGTCCATCTCAGCTGTTTGAAGAGTTTTGTATATCAGTTCTTCTTTAGAAGGTATCTCACTTTTCCTCCAATATTTAGCATATACAATTTTTGCAGTATTCACTACATGTATGACAAGGTAAAAATCTTGTCTTTTACCATTTTCTGGCATTACATTCAATAAAAACAGTTCAGGAGTAAACGCTACAGTACATTCTAACATTTTTGGTAAAATTTTGTGGATCCAAGACCAATACTTTTTTTTAACTCTATTACAAGTCCACCACATATGGAAAAGAGTACCGACAGACTTTTGACATTTCCAACAATCATTTGATAGATCAGGGTAACACTTTGCTAGAATATTTGGAGTCATATACATCTATAAAACATTTTATAAATATTTTCTTTATACAAAAATACATTTGTTTTCCAAACCCATAACCATTGATCTAAATCAATATTATAACCTAAGTTTTGTGCCCATTTAACCATACAGTTTTTAATGATTTCATCTTGTGTTTATTTTCCAGTATTATTAAATACAGTTTTTTGATCATTTTTACCTGTGTATAACAATACTTTGTCAATTTTTATTATTTTTGAATAAAAACCTGTTTTTTAAAAATCTTTGGTATATCTTGATTCTATTTGTATACTTTCCCACCAATTTAAATCAACTTTTTGTTTTTTTAATAGCTTCTAATGATTTTAATTCATTTTTGACATCCAGAAGATCCTCATATTTTAACAATGCACTTCTTTGGAATAGATTTGGGTTAGTACACTTCCAATGGTGAAACCCATTTTGGTATTTTAGTATAGAAAAGCCTTTTCACTTCTTCCCATACCTTTAACAATGCTCTTCTAACAAGGTGTTGTTTAAAGTATTTAAAGTATTTATGAACCTCTGCTTTTTCATACCATTCGAATGCATGCAGAGCAGGCTCAACTGCTAGGCGAGCTGGGCACTTACCTAGGGTGTGCCGGTTCTCAGGGGTGCCAAACTGCAATGGCCGGGGTGCTCCTGCACCCCACAGATCACCCATCCTCCCCCCCCTGCAGTGGTATGGCGGTGGCCAGTGGGGACTCGCTGACGCTGCCCACCACCACCAGTAGGCAGTGGCGCAGCTCACCACCCTCCCCCTCCCCCCTTGGGTGGAGGAGGAGGCGGCGGCCAGCCAGGGCACAGGAGGCCGCCAGCACCGGAAAATGCCCGGCCGGCCGGCCAGGGTGCAGGAGGCATCGGCGGGGTGGCAGGGGCCTGCTTCTGGCTGGCTGGCTTGGCCCAGGCCCAGCCCCTGCAGTGTGTGGCAGGGAGGAGGAGGAAGAGGAGGTTGTTCTGGGAGCCTCCCCCCACCCTCGCCCCTGCCCCTTGGGTGGAGGAGGCGGCGGCCAGCACAGGGACTCGCCGCCACTGCCGGAGAATGCAGGAGGTGGTGGTGGCAGCGGTGCTGCAGCTCACCCACTCTCCCCCTCCCCCTTTGGGTGGAGGAGGAGGTGGTGGCCAGCACGGGGATTCCAGGCCTCACCGGGAGGTTGGCATCTGCGCCCGCCTAGGGCGCAGAAGCACCTCAAGCCGGGCCTGAATGCATGCCATTCCAATGTTAAGTCATCTCGCTCCAGTGCTAAAATCCTGGGATTTTCTAAAGTAATCCATTCTCTTAACCACATCAATGAAGCTGCTCTATCATATGGCTGCCAGTCCTGTAATGCAAATCCAGCCCTCTCTTTAGCATCTTGTAAAGCTTTCAGTTTTATTCTTGGTCTCTTGTTTTGCCATATAAAATGTTTTATCAGTTTATCTAGCTTGAGGGGAGGTCTGACTGCTAATAACTCCTCATGCAAGTCCTTGACCCATGTGGCTGTTAGACCATATGATTCCTAGAAGCAACTTTTCGAGGATCAGAAGGGATTGTTGTGGATGTGCAAGGGAAATGCAGCAAAAATGCACAACCTCCAACACCGTGGACTGATAGATTACTTGATCCAACCCTTAAGATCCTACTTCAGAGCTTGTTCAAAGTTCTATAGTATAAGTAGTATATCTTCCATAATATTCTGCAGTTTTCCTTGATTGGTATGAATAAGTATCCCTTTGCCTTTCTGATGAATTAGGTTTCTTATTATTACATCCTACTTTTTCACCTCACACTTGTCCAGTTCCTGCTTGCTGGAATCTAGTTAGGAAAATACCCTCTAAGAACTTACAGGGCAGAGCAGGAGAAACATAACTCCACTCTCTTACCCAGTTTGTAGTCCAGAAAATCTTGTTCAAGCCCAATGATAACCAGATATGATTTCCCTGTAATGGTTCTGGGTGCTATGGGTTCAAAAGGCTACTTACCCTATGCTGGAGTATGTGCCATGCCTTTCCTGAATGACTGTTTCTTCTTTTATGCAGCCCAGTCCACACTCATCATGCTTCCTTTATATCAAAAGAAGAAAATAACCCTGCATGCAACTGGTGTACTTACATGGGTGATTCCATCCAATCAGGAATCAAGCAGTGATTGGAATTACAGCACAGCTTTGTGGAGCCAAACAGTTTTGCCTGTTCAGTGGTACCACTAAGGACAAGTGAGGGTGAGTTAAATAAAAGTGAAACTTTTTAAAGAACAGGCAAAATGTTATGCAAAATGTGAAGTATTTAAGGGGACTGTCAAAAATATTCAAGAGTAGCTTTATCTCAGCTTTAGACTGAAGCAGTTTAATTGTGCATGTGATTAAAATCGGAGGTTATTTTTATACATACCATACATTCTTATTTATTCAGCTCAGGTCTGCTTCCAGATCAGGGTGATTTTCCATGATAGTCTGGTTGCTGATGCAGTTCTCTGTGAAATTGACCTTGTACCTGACATTCCAGACAACCGAGGGTAATCTGTTTTCTGTCCATTTTTTAGTGGTGGTTTCCCTTTCACATCAGATGTGCATTGAAGCCCCCTCATGGTATGATCATGTGACCCTCAGAATTCTCCACTCACCCTGGTTTGTTTGTTTTAGGAGCATGAGGAATGCAGCACTGCATAGAAATAATGTGATAGCTTAAAAAAAACGAAACCCCCAACATATTTGCAGATGCCTCCAATGATCCCATCTTCCCTCACTAAAAGGCAGACTGAGATTTGGGTGATTCTCATTCTCTTTCTCTCACTCAAAGAAAATGAGTATGAGTAACTCTGGATAGGAATAATACAATACCTTTATTAAACTTTTTAAATGCTTTCAACAATACCCTTACCTCTATCTAAAAGGTAGGTGGTTTCCTTCTGCTATGCTAATTGCTGCCAGGAGCTGACCCCTTGCAATCATCAACAAATAAAATAGTATTTGAAGAGTAATTGAATAGCTCTTCACTGAAGTCCTGTGACTATGCAGTTTCCCCTTCAGTCACAAGAAACTGTTAGTGCTGACAGCATTCTGCCTGGGACTGCTTGTTGGTCCACACTATTAAGGGGTACATGGCAGTGGTGGCTTTCTAGTTGAAAGCTTGGTGTTTTAGGGTCAGCACAGGGGATTTTCAGCTCCAGCACATGATGGAGGGCTAGGTCAAGGAGGTACCACTGGCACCAGACATTAGGCAGCCATTTACACCAGACATCATCCAGCGGTTAGTGCGGTCATTCAGCAGCATTTGTATATCTCAAGGGGAAGCTGAGCTCTTTCAGGTAGCCACCCTGGTGGCCTTCTTTGGCGCATTCTGCATAAATGAGCTGCTAGTCAGGTCACAGTGGGATGGGAGGAACAGGGCATTGCTGACATCAGACGTGAGCATGGGGGAAGAGTCGGTTACACTATTGAGTAGGCATTCCAAGATGGACCAGAGGGGGGTAGGACAGACAGTTATACTTCAAAGGAACCCGGAGGAGGAGTTGTGCCTGTTGCAGGCATTGGCCAACTGGGTGACATTGTGCAGCTAAAATTCATGGACGGAGAATGAGAATGACAGGAATGCTCCATCCATGAATTTTAGCTGCACAATGTGTCTTTTGTAGGACTGGGATTAAGCATCAATACAACTATAAATGAAAGCTTTCCCCTTTCTGGAAGACTTCATGCAAATAGAAGCGGATGTATAATTCTGGAAACTCCCGTTGGGGTTTGACTTTTACAATACTGATGCAAAATTGACTGGTAGTATGAACTGTATGATTTTGTTATATTGAATTTATTGAATATATATACCTGATTAGGGTGTTATAAGACAATGCACTTTATAGAATATTAATTACTAGGGAGCAAAGCCCATTGTGGTGGAAGACAACGGGTCCTAGAAAGGAAGGGAGGGAGGTGGAAGGGAGAGAGGGTTGGAGAAAGGAAGGAAGGAAGGAAGGAAGGAAGGAAGGAAGGAAGGAAGGAAGGAAGGAAGGAAGGAAGGAAGGAAGGAAGGGAGGGAGGGAGGGAGGAAGGGAGGGAGGGAGGGAGGGAGGGAGGGAGGGAGGAAGGGAGGAAGGGAGGAAGGGAGGAAGGAAGGAATAGGGGGAAGAGTGAAAGAAAGGAGAGATAAAGAAAGAAAAAGGGGGAAAGGAAGGGAAGATGGGCAGAAAAGGGCTTCTCTGGGCCCAGAGAAGGCCTTTTCTGTCCCCCATACACCATCCCCTGGGCTTCTATGGGGGCAGTAGGCAGTGTGTGTGGGAAAAGGCCTTCTCTGGGCCTACTGCCCCCATAGAAGGCCCAGAGGATGGCGTGGGGGGGCGGGAAAGGCCTTCTCTGGGCCTAGTGCCCCAGAGAAGGCCCAGAGGATGGGGTGTGGGGGGTGGAAAAGGGCTTCTCAGGGCCTAGTGCCCCATAGAAGGCCCAGGGGATGGGGTGTGGGGGACGGAAATGGCCTTCTCTGGGCCTAGTGCCCCATAGAAGGCCCAGGGGATGGGGTGTGGGGGCGGAAAAGGCCTTCTCGGGGCCTAGTGCCCCATAGAAGGCCCAGGGGATGGGATGTGGGGGCGGAAAAGGGCTTCTTGGGGCCTAGTGCCCCATAGAAGGCCCAGGGGATGGGGTGTGGGGGATGGAAAAGGGCTTCTCTGGGCCTAGTGCCCCATAGAAGGCCCAGGGGATGGTGTGTGGGGGCGGAAAAGGGCTTCACTGGGCCTAGTGCCCCATAGAAGGCCCAGGGGATGGGGTGTGGGGGACGGAAAAGGGCTTCTCAGGGCCTAGTCCCCTCATAGAAGGCCCAGGGGATGGGGTGTGGGGGACGGAAAAGGGCTTCTCTGGGCCTAGTCCCCTCATAGAAGGCCCAGGGGATGGCATATGGGGGCAGAAAAGGCCTTCTCTGGGCCTAGTGCCCCATAGAAGGCCCAGAGGATGCCGTGTGGGGGACAGAAAAGCCCTTCTCTGGGCCTAGTCCCCTCATAGAAGGCCCAGGGGATGGTGTGGGGGGGCAGAAAAGGGCTTCTCTCACTTGCCTCAGCCTTGAGGGCCTGTCCCTGTGCTCACATTCCAGACAGTCCTCTCCTGTTGGAGGACTGGAGCAGACTGAGCTGAAAACACTGACAGGGGCTGACGGGGGCGGGACTTTGCGAAGCAGCCAGTCAGCCCTGGCCAGTGTCTTCTGACTGCCAGTTCTTGAGCCGAATCAATTATGGCAAGCATAGAATGTGGTGGAACCAGAATTCAAATATATATAAGGACAGGATAACAGAACACATTAATCTACAAAAATTTCTTGCCGTGTATATTTATTAATTACTTGACAGTATAACTTCAGTTACACAGTGAAGATGTTTGTGCTGTGGTGACGGGTTAAAAAAATCTGCACAGCCAATCAAATCTCCGAAAGCCAATCAGAAGCCTTGCTAGGCAAATGCCCCACCTGGCTCCACCCACATTCTAAAAACACTGGGCAAGCCCATGCCTACAGGCACCATGATGGGGACCCCTGAAATAGTGTGCCTTGTGCACAATCTGTGCCTACACTTGTCACCACCCCCACACAAACTCAAACTCAACAATCACCAGGCTGCATTAAAGGTGACCTTTCAAATTCTCTTGATTTATAAATGTGGTTTCTCAAACATAGCACATACCTGCTCTAAGGTAACAAAAGTTCAAGGCTGCTGGACCACAGCCGTTGTCCCTTGCCTCTCTCTGGTCATATATGTAGAAGGGCTTGCCTACCTTTTTTGCTCCTATATGGTTCTTCAGAAGGACAACAAGATTTTTAAAAACGTTTTGTCATTGCCCATTGCACAGACTTGTAAAAGTGGGAAAGCATGCCATTTATCTATGGTGGCTCTCAAAAGGGTAGAAAGGAAGCAAATGGACACTGCAGTGATGGAGAAATGGCTTTTAACATATACGGCAGACACAACTTCTCTTTCAAAGCCACCAGGGTGTCCTTGACCTGACTTTCCAAATGTCAATTGGACTTAATCATCCAAGTTCCAGTGTAGGGTGGAAAATAATTGCGTAGTTTTAAAAAGGGGGGGTTAACTAAAAAGAGGCTTTTAAGGAGATTGGTTGTTTCCAAGACAGCCCTTTTTATTTTGCCATTACCTCGCCAGTGTCACAATTTTGCTCTCTCAGCAGAGAGAACTGTTAGAAATGTTTAAAAGGTGCCTTCTGCCGAACATCATGCTGTTGCATACACACAAAGGCGCAACGTGAAATTCAAAAGTGGTCTAATCACCTCTCCGGCTCTATTGTCACTTTGTGAATTTTTTGGCTAGCAGACATGAGTTTTTTAAAAACAAAAAAACCCAATATTTTTCAGAGCTAAATTTGAGTCCAATGGCACCTTTAAGACCATCAAAGAGCTATATAACTCCAGGAAGTACTGTAATCTGAATGAGGATATGTTTTCAACAGAAGCTAGAGCAAAGAAATTTCCTTCAAGGGCAGGCAATTTTTTTACATGTCTTAAGGGTGCTGGTCCTTGAACTGGGACTTCTATTCAAGTATTCTGCTGACACAGAGTTGTTTTCTGAGTAATTGTTCTTTAACAACAGACAGGTGGGTTTATGGGTTGAATGGACACATTTCATCATTATAAACTGCAAACCCAGGTGCATCTTTAGAGTCCTGCATTGTCAGTATCAAAGGTCCCACAGCTCACCTACTTTAATTAAATCATCCTTTTACTCTATATATGGAAGCTTAGAGAACTAGTTAGTTTAAAGAATGCCAAGCTGTACAATTGTTCATCAAAATGCTTACAGGTTTTCGACACTCTGTAGAGACAGCGAACATCTTTCACAAGTTCCTGAAAGGCAACTTCAGCATGAAAATTAGCTATAGTTGGAAACTCTGAGCTGCTGTTAACTTGATATATACCCAGTCCAGGCAACACCTTCTTCTAGTTGTTCCCCAACACCTTCAGAAGGAAGTTCCTGGGTCTCAAGGTCAAGGAACTACTTAACTGGAAAAACTGGATGGATCTACCACCCTTGGTGTGAGCTGATGATAATCCCTTTTTCCGGAGTACCACTGTGTCTCACAGCTAGAGATGTAAATGAAATTCTCATATCCAGGGCTTTCTTTTCTGGGGCAACAAGCCGGAACAGAGTTCCAGAACCTCTTCGACAAAACTCTTTTGAAAATGTTTAAAAGTCCATGAGTTTTCACAGAATACAGATTGAAAACTTCATTTTCCTCTTGAGAGTTCTGGCACCTCTCCCCGCCCCTGCCCCTGCCCCTGCTCATATCCATTAGTTCAACTCAAGTTGAGGTGCTTCAAGTTGGTTCTTTTATTCTGTGGGAAGGAACAGAAAGCACTGTAAAGCTTCTTTGAGTGGAAGCACATTTCTGTTGTATTTCTACCATTTGGTATTTGTCATTTGTTTTCGTTCTTTTTGTTAACCTTTTTAGTAACATTCTTTCTCTGTCTTTTTTTCTTTTCTTTTGTAACTTGGAGTATCATTGTCATCCTCTGTTTGGTATATTACTTCCCATGGTTCATACCATGTATCCTCTTGTGATGTGTAATGGCACGGCTCTAAATATTGGCTGACAATTCCTTTGTTTGATTAATGACTCAGAATTTTTTTTTGGATCGGTCAGTGCAAACTGTTCAAAGATAGCACACACACGCCCCCAGAATGGTTCCATTAAGTATTAAGAACTTGGAAGAGATGCCCAGCTGAAGGGAGACAGAAGGTGCTATGTCTGTGTGTGCCTGAAGAAAGAACAACAGATGTGACTGATTCAAGTGATATTGTCATGTTTATGAATTAAAATCCTCTTTTGCCCCCCAAAGAGAGAAAAAGAGAGAGAGAGAGAATGAAGCATGCATTCTCTATGGAAGCATTCATTCTGGGCAAGAGGTTTTGTTTGCAATAATATCCATTAGGACCTACAGTAGAAGGCAGGAAGGAACCTTTCAAGCCCACTGATTTCTGAAGGAGAAATTAAGATTTCTTCTTCTAAGTTGCCAAAGGGAATGAAACCTACACTGTTGGAATATACAAGGTCTATAGTGCAGCCTTATGAAGAAGATCAGAAGATCACCCTACAGAGGGACAGCTGAAGAACTGCTAACTAGCAGAGCTAGATGAGGGACCTCCCACATTTTTCAAATTCTGTCCTTCTTGTCTCTTGATTGGCTCTTCCAGAGACTTCCTGCTCTTGCAGAGCTTTTGTTGTTTTTGTTCCTCCTTCAGCAGTTAGGTTAGACAGTTAAGGTTCTCTTTCTTCTATGTTCTATAACAGTTTGTTCTTCTTTAATTAACCTACTTCTTTTTTTCTCTAAATAGTCAGTGTTCCACTTCCTTTGCACATATAAACTCTGCCAACAGGATCCTGGGCCCATTGTGAGCACCGCTGTAACAAGGGAAAGTTTAGACAGATCAGTAGAAAAACGAAGAAGCTGCAAAATGGCTGCTTACTGCACAGTTCAGCAGAGCTGCCTACTAGATAGGCTAACAGATGGGAATTGTCTCATTTGGAGAGAGAGAATGTAGAGCCATTTACTCAAGATGGGATGCTGGTACATTATTACAGACTCCTGGCCAGTAGAAGAGAATTCAGCAAAGCAGAAATCCTGGGACAAGGACAATAAGAAAGCAAGGGGTACTCTGATAAGAGGTCTGTCAGATAGAGACGTTCTGCAAGTTATTCAAATGCAGACAGCAAAGGCAGTCTGGAGTGAACTGGAAAGGCTTTACATTAATTCTTTTCTAAAGAACCAGCAGTATATTCAAAAGAAGCTATTGAGCATAAAAATGCTTGAGGAGGGCAATTTGTAAGAGCATTTAGATCAAATGCTTGCTCTAAGACAAGAGCTAAGGAGTGCTGGCAACAAAATTACAAAACAGGACTTGGTTGTTTTGATTTTAGTTAGTCTGCCCAAGATTTAGGAAAATGCTGTTTCTGTTGGGTAGCCCCACCATGGTTATCCTGTGTAAGTGGAATGTGTTCTGCTATGCAGCTGTGTTTCTCTGACTGTCTTGCTTATCTTGCCACTGGCCTTGAGCACCCAGCTTCTTCAGTGAAAAGCTGTTCTCATCTCCCGCGCACATCCGAACCATTACTCACCTCCCTGCATTTTTCATTTATTGCCTATTGGCCCTCAGGTGTCAGGGGGTCCTGTATGAAACCAGTATAACTATTCTAGCCATTTTGTATTCTCCATTCCTGACTTGATAACATCCAAGATGACTTCACCTTTCTCTGATCAATAAAGCTGAACCTAATTCAGGACCTGCTGTTGAACTGAGTTATTGAAGTACCTGACAGTTTCCAAATAGAATCAAAAGGAAATTTATCTCTCTCAAACATGATAAATGAACTGGAGCAGACATTCAAACATAAACAGTTTGATGAGCCTAACAGAAAAGCTGAACACAATCCTGACCAAAGGGCTTTATATATCAATAATAAAAGTAATTTGTTACTCATGTTGAAAGCACGGACATATTAAAAAGGCCTGCAATGCTTTTAAACAGAAGGGTTCCCCTGCAGGGCAAATGAAAAGGGAGAATTTGAAACAGCCTCCCCTTAAATAAATGCTTCATGTTAACTAAAGGTGCAACTAAAAATCATATATGGTTGTTAGATAGTGCATACTTAATGCATATATGTGGACTCAGATAAATCTTTGAGACTCTAAATGAAGAGAACAGGGAAACACTGAATGTAGCTGATGGGAGATCTATTGGGGCAGAAAGGGAATGATCTGGAACTATAAAATTCAGGCTCCCAGATGGTGAGATCAGAGATCCTTGTTGAGAACTCTTTATATGTACCACAACTTGCAAATAATTTAATTGCAGTGAGAGTTCTTGCAAAAAGGGGAATGGTGACCTCATTTGGGGGAAAATGCCTGATTAAACAGAATGGGGAGCTGATTGCAACAGGGAAAGTGCATGAACATATATGCTTTAGACACATGCACTCAAAGTACAAACTTGACCAAGAGCTGCAATCATAAGAAATGCTCCAGTATGTGCTTTTGCCCAACTTTATAATTAGAATTTAACAAAGGGCATGCAAATAAATAAATGTACAATTCAAGCAAAAGGGACAAAACCAAGTTTTACTAAGAACTGTGAACCAAGTGAAACAAAGTACCCTCTAGAGCTCATTCACAGTGACATTTCTGGTCCGATGAAAACAGAGACCCCTATTGGGAACCATTATATCTTAACTTTTGTTGACGATTTCTCCAAATATACAGTTACCTACTAGATCAGAGAAAAGGGTGAAGTATTTGAGAAACTTGAAGCATATGTTGCAATGATTAGCAACAGGTTCCAGAGGAAGCCAGTGGCAATCCAAACTGACAATGGAGGAGGACATGATTTAAAAAGGTATTTGACTGAACAAGGTATAGATTACCAGCTCACTGTTCCATACTCTCCAGAAAAAAATGGTATAGCTGAAACGAAGAACCATTTCTTGACAAAGATTTGTAGGTACATGTTGCTAGAAACAAATCTACCAGAGATGTACTGGGGAGAAGCCATCAATATAGCCACTGATCTACAGATCCAGCTGCCCACAAAAGGAGACAAAGGCACACACTATGGTATGGGCAAAAACCCAGTATGAAACATCTAAGGGTATTTGGTATTTGGGTCAAAAGTTCCTTCCTGCATGGTGAAGCTGGGCACTGCCCATACTTCCAGTCTCCTCCTTATCAGTTCCATTGAGGAAATGAGAGGGTTTGAGGCAGTGGCCCGGCAGGATTTTTCCTGGAAAAGTAAATGGTTAGTTCATCTCCAACAGTGGCTGAGTTCAGACTGGCAATTTGCCCCGCTATAGCCACTTTTCAGCCGTGTTTCCCAAGCAGATTAAAGGGGATATTCCCCACCTGTAGGCAACCCGTGCTGTTCCGCTTCACTCCCATGTTAAAAAAGATACCTGTTACAAGTGGTAGCAAATCCCGGAGAGTGCCTTTATCCCATGTCAGTCTGCTTCCCAGGAATGTGAACACTCAGCCAAAAAGCCGGGAGCAACCCGCGTTGCTCCTGGCGCATATGATTGGCACATATGATTGGCTGTGCTCCGCTCTACCGCATAAGGTGCATATGATCATCTGACTTCTGCTCTACCACCCAATGCACAATGGGATCCTCCCCAAATTGGCTGGATGCCTATGTGTGTATGAGCACATGAGCCCATGAGTGCTCATGCGCTCATACACACATAGGCATCCAGCCGATTTACCAGGAAAAAGCCATTTACAGCCGCACCTCCAGGCCAGCAGTCTGAACGCTCCTGCGCACCTCCTCCTGGTATGCTCCCGCATCTGTCAGCCTCGTGTGACCAGGAAAACTTGGAACAGTTTATTCCGGGGCTTTTTTGCCATGACTGGCTCCCGCTGCAAACTGCCAGACTGAACTCAGCCAGTGTGTCTGAATACCAGATAATAGAAAGAGGAGAGTCCTGTTGCCTTCCTGTGGTGCTCTGAAGCTTTTCAGGGGCAAAACAAAATAACATGCTGTATGAAATGGACCTGAGGTTTAATCCAGCATCTACTATACCTAGCAAGTAGTTAATCCCAGCTAAATTTTTAAACTCACAATATTTTTCCAATCTGGAAAATGCACTATCTGCATTAAAACTTTATTCTTTGAAACTCTCAGAAGCAGATGTTTAATTTTTTTCCCCTCGTTAATTATTTCTTCATCAAAGAGTATTGTTTTGCAGTTGTGCAAATTTTCACACAATAATCAACAGAGAGCCAATATTACAAA
Organism: Gekko gecko; assembly: GCA_029375565.1. Lineage (NCBI taxonomy): Eukaryota > Metazoa > Chordata > Lepidosauria > Squamata > Gekkonidae > Gekko > Gekko gecko. The sequence continues at coordinate 76,368,443 of JAPDNY010000003.1, read as the reverse complement.
ATGCTAATTTTCTGAATTCATTAAATTTTGAAGAGTTTAAAAAAAAAGGACATGAATTTGGAAATGGTATTTGTTGAAACATGCAGTTGGCATTAACAGGTTTCTTCCCTTCCCCCCCCCAGAATGAGGAACAAACTTTGATCTCAGAGGAATATTTGCTAGTTTCCTCTTCTACACACCATCATGCCAGCCAGTCATAGGCAGGTACTTTTCCCATCTAGAAGGTGTGTTTAAAAAAACTAGGAGGACATGGATTGGCTGAGTCAAGAAGCATTCTGCTTTTCCCTGTCTAGCTTCTGTTTTTCAGCTGGTATAGTATACTGTAAGGACCTCACTTGAAACTCCTGAACTGAACACCAGACCTCTCTAGTAAATAACCTTTGGTTCTTTAGACGCCAACATATCCCAGTTTCCATTTCTTTCTTCACATTGTTTTTCGATTGTCTACCCAACTCTAGCCATCTAACAAACTCTTGATCTTGCCTGTCCCTCTGAATCAAATCACTTGTCAACACTAAGTTTATTAGTACAGCTTTATCTGTCATTGCAGGTTAGGATGACCAGGCCATCTAATCCTAAATTTAGCAGGATACGCTTCCATCTTAAACTCCAAGAAGCATTGTGAGGAGGGTGGGGATGTGTATTTCTGTGGTGATTCCAGAAGGAAGCTCACAACAAGTGTCTTCCTGACACTTAAACATGCCTTAGCAGGACCCTGGCAAAAATGGCAGAGGATAAAAAGCAGCCGGGTCACAAATATATGCAGCTGTCACTGGGGCTTGCCATCAGCAAATTGTCAGAAATCATATGCCTATTACTAAAGTCATCCAAACATTTCTCTGCTCCTAACCACACGCTACTATGCAGAAGAAATCCAAGATGAACAGATTGCCAGGTGGCGTCTTGTCTCTGTCATTCTTCATTCTGTCTTACTTATACATGATCTGTAATCAAGGTTAAAAACGCTGAAATGTCTGTTCAGGCCAGTAAGATTCAGATTGCTGTATTGAATACTGTAGAGCCTGCACTCTGATTTTGCTGTTTCAATTTGGCTTTTAAAAGTGGAGGAAGTTTATAAGCAAATACAAACATGAAAAGAAGGGACTTTCAAGAAAAGGAACTAGAGGAATAAGGGAAAATGCCCCCCCCCTCCTGCCAGCACTAATGTATGTCTTTTTTCTGTTAATGTATAGGTTTCTTTTTTAAAGACAAAAATAATTGGATCACCAAAACATTTGGGCATAATTGGTTTGTACATTATGAATATGTAAATCACCTTCACTATTGTGTATTCATGGATAGCGTATAATGTAATACGTTATGCTAGTTTTCAAAGCTGCATGGGGAGTGGGGGGGGGGTAGTGAAAAGCTCCCCTCTCCAAATCTCCTCTGGCATTTCCAGAAAAAAAAAAAACATGATAGAACTTTCTCCCTAGATTGCTCTGTATCTGAGAGCAGAATCAAAAGGATTAGCAGTGTGGCTTCAGCCATGACGTAATTCTTCTTTTGGAAAAAAAAATCATAACAATCATCAAGATTAAAATGCCCGTATCTGAAGCTCAACCTCCAAATGTAAATTGGAACACAGTCTAGGAACTCAGCCAACTCCTGCAAAGCAGCTGACATTACATGTTTCATTATTTGAGTTTAACTGGGAAGTGGGACGTCTTGCTAATCCGATGGCTACAAGCCAAAGATGAGTCTTTACTCCCTTCCAGACAGGTTTCATGCTCAGATCATCCATGTGATGCAAGCAATGGATCGTGATTAGTCCTGAGCTGAAACACATTTCACATTTCATAAATGTTTATTCCCCTTTTGAAACATGCCCCTTGCTTCATGCAACTGGTGTTTCTCCACCACACCCATTATGCCTGCATGTTTCTGTTAGTACCCTTTTAAAATAATCTTTTTCAGTCTTGTTTAACTACTGTTCAGATCCATTGTGAGTTCCATTTTTTTCTATGTAAAGGGAGTAGTTTGTTAGGATACCATGAGCACTGAAAGAATTTTTTTCATTGAAGTGGGATGAACGTTGTGCGTTAATTCATGGATTAGAATTGTGTAGGTATTTATAACATTGTGGTAGGCATTATGGGGTTTTCATGCAAGAATTAGTGATAATGTAAGGTGACCATTTTAATGCTATTGTTTTCCCTCTCTTTTTAGTGACGTGTAAACTAATGTTATTTACACAGCACACTCTGAAAAAGCTGTTATGTGAAACAGTATTATATGCAATTCCCATTGTGTGTATGCATATATATTTTTACAATGTGATGAAGAAGCTCGATTCACTGCAGAACAGTGTCTAAATACATTTTCATAATACAACATCACGGTTGTTTTTGTTATTGATTGCAATTAATTTACAGTGGCTGATCCTCACTGATTCTCTTGTAGTTAAAACTGAGTTCTGTGATTTTCTTTTTTATGTGTGAAGGGGCTTTGGATAGCTTGTTTTAAGGCATATTCTTAAGCCGCTGGGTTTTGGTTTTAATTGTAAATCAATTTTTGGTTATTTATAGTTTTATCTTTGTGTTGAAGCTGCCTTAAAAGCATAGCAGCCACTGAGGGGCACTGCATAGGTACTGTAAATAAATACCTAAGTAATTAAATACTGGGTTGTTGTAAAGGTGACTGAGATCATGTAGATAAGGTGCTTTGTTGATTATCTTCAGCTATTTTCATTAGGTAACAGGACTTCTTCCAGTGCCATAGATATAATGATAAATAAAAGTTTGGATAATTTGTATGGCATGATGATACATTGTCCATCAATCAGACCAGTGTGATGCTTCCATGCAGAATTTGTTCACATGAATTATGAGCTACTTCAGAATTTATATGCTTTCAGCCCCATTACGTCTCCCCAACGATTCAGCTACTGTTTTCCTTTGATATTAATATACCCATTTTATTGTTTGATCAATACAGAGCAGGGGCTAAAATAGAACCAGCAAAGAGTTTTAAGGGTCATAATCCTCGCTGATGACAGTGAAGGGTTCACACTGGCTGCATCTATATTTTATACGATTGCCTGTGTGCGAGGGGGTCATTATTTACAATGGTGACATTTCTTTGCATGAAAATAGAAATAACTCTAAGCCATAAATATATCTGAGGGAACATACTGCTGGACTGTCTTGAAGGTAAATGTCTCAAAGTTCTCAGGCGGAAGGAAGGAAATGTTCCATCACACTGCAGTTAATTTAGGGGTCAAGAGTCAGGGTGGTGCTAAATGCTAGAGATTTTGTGAACTTACTTTCAGTGGGATGGCCTGTCATGAAAATATTTCACAAGATATAATCCTTCTTTGTGATCTGGACTGTGTAACTTTCAGCGCCTATTCATGTTCTCTGGGTGGGACTGAAGTACTAATACTGGGAAAAGTAAGGCTCCCGGGAATAAAATGCAGAGTGGGACTCTGAGAAACAAAGAAAATTCAGCAATAATTTAAAGATTAAGTGCAATAATGTATATATCAAATAGCCAAATGGGGTCCTCATCTGCAGATATCTAAATCTGTTGATCGAGGCCACACCAACACTAAACAGATTTTCTTGCAAATTTGGGCGACCCCTCCAGTTTACAGAAAAATCTGATATCTTATAAAAATACATTGAGGGTGTTAAATCCCCCCATTTTTTTAAAAAAATGGTCTCTGTGCAAGAGCAAGAGAATGCACCACAGTGGGGCATTTCGGGGCCCGGCCCCCCAACTTCCATTCAACCCCCTGGCAGCCAGGTCTCTGGGCTGCCCAGAGCACTCCTGATTCTCTGGGCCACCCAGAAGACTCCCCACTGCTGCCCTTTCCCCAAGCATGGCTTGCTTCCTCAGGCAGAGTGTGAATGCTGCAAAGGTGAGTTTTTAATTTTTTAATTTAATTTTAATTTTATTTTTTATTTTGTGATGTCAGTGCCCCCTGACTTATTTAAAGGCCCCCCAAATTACAAAATCCTGGCTACGAGCCTGGATGTTGCCTGATTCCAGCAGCCTGGGAGCTGTGTGCAGAGCTGCATAGATGTGCCAGGTTTGGTAGCTGCTGCAGTGGAGCCTGGGAACAGCAGCTGTGGCAGAGCATGGGAGCCACAGTAGGCCTTGCAGCAGCAAAGCCCAGGAGCCTGGAAGCTGTGGTGGCTGTGCCAGAGCCCAGGAGCAGTGGCAAGCCTAGTGAGAAAGGGGAAGGGAAAAGGATCCCCGCACACAAAAGTATTGTGGGCCCACCCTTGTCATATTCTAGTTCTGGATTTGGGTATGACTGTATATATTCCCAGCCTAGCCCTTGAACAAAGTATGATAGGACTGTATAAAGAAAAGTTTGGGGCAGCAAAGAAAGATAATATCAGCCATAACATTCTAATAGCAAAGTCTGGAGAGCCAGTTTGATGTAGTGGTTAAGTGTGCATGCTCTAATCTGGGATAACCAGGTTTGATTCCTCACTCCTCCACTTGCACCTGCTGGATGACCTTAGGCAAGCCATAGTTCTGGCACAGCTGTTCTTGAAAAAGAGCAGTTTCTGTCAGAGCTCTCTCAGCCCCACCTACCTCACAGGGTGTCTGTTGTGGGGCTCTCCAATCTCTTCTTCTATCTTTGGATACTTAAATCTGGTGACTGGAACTGTGAATGGGAAGACAGATCTTTCTACAAACCTGAAAATGGTTCTAAGTTTGTAGAAAAATGTGAAATGTAAAAAAAAAAAAAAATGCACTGGGCAGCTTAAAAAATCTGAAAGTGATAAAAGGAGAGCCTGTAGCTTTAAGCAATGGGTTCCCCCAGTGGCTATTGCTAGGCAACCACAGCCTTCCAAGAATGGTTCTGTCAGTAAAAGGCAGTGAGAGGGGGGGCAGGGCCCTCTCCAGCCCTATTTTGGCCTTTGAAAGAGAACTCATTGGGGCCAGGCCTGGCTAGTGTTGCCAGCCCAGTTGGGAAATTCCTGGAAATTTTGTGGTGGAGTCTGAGGAAGGCAGGGTCTGGGGAGGGGAGAGACCTCATCTGGATGCAATGCCATAGACCCCACCCTCCAGAGCAGCCATTTTCTCCAAGGGGGCAGATCTTTATCATCTGGAGTTCAGTTATAATTTTGGGAGCTCTCCAGGTCCCACAAGGAGTTTGGGAACCTGAGGCTTGGCAGCAGCCTCTGAGTGACTTGATACAACCTTGCTAGCATGGCTCAACTAGGCCTGCCTGCTTGCTACTGTTCAACAGCAGCCACCCTATGACAGCCAATGTGGTGTGGTGGTTAGAACTTCAGAGTGTGATCTGAGAGGCCCAATTTCGAATCCCCATCTTGCTGCAGAAGCTCATTGTGTCATTTTGGACCAGTCATATACTTTCAGCTTAATCTCCCACAGGGCTATTGTGTGAATAAAAAGGAAGAGAAGAGAATAATGTAAGTGCTTTGGTCCACACTGTGGAGGTGGGGTAAAAATGAAGCAAATACATAATAAATATAGCTGAAGACGGGAAAGGGGAGAGGATATGGGTTGCATGTGGAAGGGAAAGAGGAAATCGTGTGAGGAGGGGGATACATGGAAAAGTGAGGAAGACCACACAAGTACTTGAGGGTTCCCTACTGTGGAAGTGGGCATGGCCCAGTCGCTGGCACCATACAAGTGGGCCACAGTTTTCCTAGGTAGAGGCTGCTGGGGGAGGGGGGATGACAGATCAAGACAAAGGGGTAGATTACTGTAGGTTGGCTGCTGGGTGGAAAGGAGATGAGGTTGCCAATTCTAGGTTAGGAAATTCCTGCAGATTGGGGAATGGAGCCTGGGGAGGATATGGTCTGAGGCGGGGAGGAACCTCAGGAAGGTGTAATGTAATAGACTCCGCCCTCCACAGCATTTTTCCCTCAGGGATCAAGGGTTGTCAACCATCAGGTGGGGACTAAAGATCACCTGGAATTACAACTGCTCTCCAGATGACAGAGATCAGTTCCTCTGTAGAAAATGGCTGCTTTAGAGGGTGGACTCTATGGCCTTATATGCTGCCAGGTTGCCTCCCTCCCCAAACCTCACCCTTCCAAGGCTCCACCCATAAACCTCCAGGAATTTCCCAACTTGAAGCTGGCAACCCAAAGGGGAACTGATCTCTTCAGCTGGGAGATCAACTGTGATTCCAGGAGATCTCCAGGTTGGCAACCCGAGAAGGAAGAAGGAAAAGAGGAGAGGCTTTGGGGGCTTTCAGGAAAGGAAAAGAGGAAATAGCGGGTGAGGGGGAAATGAGATGCCTCCTGCAAGTTTTTGTGGGTTTCCACTCATCTGTATATCTAATAGCAATGTGTGTCCCCCATATGTGGATATCTAAATCCATGGACTGGGGCCATACCAGCATTAAACAGATTTTCCTGAAAACTTGGGGGACGCTCCAGGTTTGCAGGGAAAAACTGAAATCTTTTTTTAAAAAAATAGACTGGAGGTTTGAATTCCTCCCAAAATAAAACAATGCACTTACCATGATTCTGCAATGGTGGCCACTGGGAGCTGTTCCCGGATTCCAGGAGCCACCCTGGGCCTGGCTGCAGCCATGGCAGCAGATGCTGGGAGCTGCTCTGGGCCTGTCCACAGAGGCAGCAGATGCCTGGTGCAGCTCTGGGCCCTGCCATTGTAATGGCAGGTGACAGGAACACCTCCAGGCCAGGCCATGGTGGCAGCATGAGCACCGCAATCCTAGAGTCGGATTCGACTGGCTTTTGAGCAAGGGAAACCTTTAACTTTACTAGACACCATGAACTCTTGTGTCAGGAATAACATGAAAACCCTGGGAACCCCAGTTATACCCCTTTCAAACAAACCCCCCCTGTTCTCCAAGAACCAATAAGCGAGCACAGGGAGACAGCAGCCATCGCGTTCTCAGCAGGAACTCCAGGACAGGCAGAAAACAACTTCAAGGACATTGGGCAGATAAGAGGGCAGTGGAAGCACAGAGGAGAAAGCAAGAGGCAGAAGCATCCCCCACATTCCAATCCATGACAGCTGGCTGACACTCAGAGCAGTCTTAGAGCAGCACCCAGCCCCATTGCTGCTGTGACTGTGCTCAGAGGTGGGTGGTGAGGCCTGGAGCTGCACTGAGCCCAGCAATAGGAGGTGGAGAAGGGATTCCATCGTCAAGTCTCACAGTAAGAACTAATAATGACTAGCCTTATAAATTTCCCATTCTTTCAGGGTTTGTATGGGACCAAGGACTCTCAATTATTTCAATGAGTTCTTAAAAAAAATCTAAGTTGGGCTGTTCTGCCAAATTTTTTTTGCCAGCCATTTCATGCCTGTGCTCAGCCTGTCATTTTTAGCATCCAGGTGTTGCCCAAATTACTGTAATGCCTCCTGATGTATAAATTGCAGTGCAGGAGGCAGGCTGTATTACCAGTAAGGAACTATTCTGAGTCATCAATATAACAAAGGATTGTTCAGACAAAGAGCCAAGGGATAAGTTAGAAAAAAATCTTGAACAACTGGCATTAATATTTACATGTTTACTGACTGCTGAAAGAATTCTAAAATCTCCTTTATCAAGTGGGAAGAAAGCTTAACAAAGGAAAACCTATTAAAACTGAGCAATATAAAGTGTAGACTTCTTATAGATGGTAAGCTGGTTAAAAGGAAGGAGAGAGGAGGACTAAATGGTAGTTCTTGCAGTAGAGACATGTAAATAGGAAAGAGCCTAAGACTGCAGTCCAAAGAACACTTTCCCTGGAACAAACCTTATTAAATAAAATGGGACTTACTTCAAATAGACTTGCTTGCTAAATAATTGTACTGGGTTCATTTTTATTAATAAAAAATGGTTTGGAGTTGGGTTACAAAATTTGCAGATGGCTACAGATTATTCCGAAGACAGAAGCTGGTTGACTTCAGGTTGACTTCAGCAATCAGAGCTTCAAAGATGGCTGAAAGGTGAGCAAGGCAGAGTTATATGTCAGCTTCACATGCAACTCCAGCATGCCCCCGAATAGGACTTAAGGTAACTTATTTATTGTCTGAACCCCAGTTACTAGGCCTGAGCACCAACCAGGGTTCAAGCAATGTCAAGCGGGGATGAGTTCGAACTGCTGGCACTGCAATCAAGCTAAAGGGTGGTACTCACACATGTGGTGGGAATGTGCCAAAGTCCAGGAGTTTTGGAAGGAAATATTAGCCAGAATAAAGGAAAGGACAGGTGTATCAATACCTATAGATGTTAACTTAATGACATTAGGAACCTTAAAGATCGAGAGAATAGAAAGCACATATCTGTCAGAAAATGCCTTTGATGTTTCTCACTGAATCCATTGTTTTGTGTTCCCTACCCTGCTTTGCGCTTGCGTAGCTATGCAGGCAGAAACGTGGGAGCTTCTTCCCTGCCGCTTTTCCTTATCACGGTGGCCTTGAATGTAGGCTTTGGGCTATTCTTGTTTCACTGAGAATTTTCCAGTCCTGGGAAGGCAAGGGGAGGGGGAGTAGTCTCCCGTTCATGAAGTATTTCTCCCGCCGGGAGTTCCCGCGCGAGTGCTCATGTTTCATTTGCTAGGCACTTCATTGCATCACACTATAAGTTAGCTTGCTTTGCTTCGCCCCCATTCCTGACAATGACCTCCTACTGTGGGTTTTAGCAAGATAATCCAATAAAACCTTTCTTTGTGCAAGAATGAATGGATCTACTTGTTTCTAAACCTGACAGAAATTGTCAGGAATCCACATTATTCTCCCACCGTCAGTTTCCGCCGTCTACCACGATGAGCGGAGCTGGGGGGGAGCCACGGGCGCAGTCCCAGTGACTACTACTCCGGGAGCCACAGGCGCAGTCCCAGTGACTACTACTCCGGGAGCCACGGTCCCAGTCACCACCGTGGCAACTCCAGTGGTCACCGTTCCGACCACCACCGTTGTTCCAGTGACTACAACTTCGGTTTTGGCAGCGCCAACCCCGCAATCAGCAGCAGGGTTGGTCACCCCTCCATCGATCAGCACAGTGGGTGCTGCGTACACTCTCCCAATCTATAGCCCGGCTGGGCCAACGCAGAGTCAAGGGGGAGCGGTTCCACGAACCTACGTGCCGGGAGCCCCAACACCCTGGGACAAAGGGGTGACCTACCGCAGATCACGCGATTGGACTAAGAACCTGTTGGACACTACCCAGACAACTTGGTCCATGCCGGGAAGCCAGAGCCGGGACAGCCTTTTGGATCCGAGAGGTAGTTTTGGACTTCCCCAGGGAAGAATGTCTCGAGGATCTCCCAGAACAGGGTCCGGTTCAGATACAGAGGCTCGCATGGACTCTATTCAAGAGGATACCCGACGTCTGGTACGGGACATGAGCAAACTAATGCAATCCCTACCACAGGTGATGGACCAAGCCATTCGAGCTCATCCGCTGACGCAACCTAGACCGGCACCAGCACCTGCACCGCCGATGCCACCGGGACAGCCACCTCCTGCTCCCCCGGCCCCAGGGCCGGGCCAGCCAGCACCGGCCCCACCTCCACCGGCCATCCCAGCACCAGGCCCCGGGCCAGGGCAACCAGGACCTATCCAGCCACCAGCTCTGCCTCCGCCTCAACTCCCTGCTCCAGCACCCCTCCCGCAGCCAGTTCCAGTACCGATCATGGCCCCGGCCCCTCCAGTAATCCGCCCCAAGGACATGTTGGAGATCACGTTTGATGGGGATCCAGAGACTGTGTCCTTTTTCATATTGCAAGTAGGGAAATTTGTGCAGAGATGGGGCTATGTGTTCCCAGATGAGGAGCAACAGGTGGAGTTTATCGCTTCCAGGTTCCGGGGGAGTGCTACTAGTTGGTATGTAGCCCTTCATGATCTGGAGGCAGCGGAATTGGGGAATGTTGATGACTTCATGTGGGCCTTGAGAAACCGTTTCGAGGACCCGGGGCGGCCCAAAAGCTGAAGCCTTCCTTCGCACGTTCAGGCAAGGCAAACTCACCGTGCGGGAGTATTCAAGGGAGTTTCAAAGGCATGCAGTGAAAATTCGGGACTGGACCGATGCAGTGTTGGCTCAACAATATCGAATGGGACTAGCTGTAGACGTCCGCAATAATGTCCTCAGCTCTCAGCAACCTCGCACTCTCCAGGGCTGGATGGAGGAAGCCGAAAAAGCGGAAAGTCGCTTGCGTGTCAAGAAACTGGATCTATCTCTGGGCAATAACCGTCCGAGTCTTGCGGCAGGCCAGGCCAGACCCAAACCAACCTCCACCTCAAGTGGGATGAGAGATCAGTGTATGCGACAGGGCCTCTGCCTGCGGTGTGGGGAAAAGGGGCACTTTGCCGCATCCTGCCCGAAAGGGGATCCCAATAGAGCCCCACCACAAGAGGAGCCCAGACGATGGCCAACCCCTACCCCAAGAAAAGGTACAGCGAAACCACACAACACACGGGCTCTTTTTGCTAGCCCCGACCAAGCGGATACCATGATGCTGGAGGAGGAGAGTGAGATGCAGGGAAACGAATTGGTCCTGTTTGTGAATGGCGCTACACAGCAGGACCCAGTACCTGAGGCGCCTAAACTGGTGAGCAATTACCCCTCTCTCTTCTTTGTGACTGTACTTGTGATGAATCCAGCGATGATGACTCATATTCGGGTTCGAGCCCTCATTGACTCAGGGTGCGGGAGGGACCTGATAAACCCGTCTATGGTTATGGGGTTGGAGGCAACCGTTGTCAATTTGAAAGACCCGATTACTTTTACTCAAATGGATGGGTCTCCAATGAAAGAACCATGCCGATTTGAGACTGTTCCTTTAAGAGTAGGCATTGGTGAACACTGGGAGCTACGCTCTTTTGTAATAGCCCCTCAAGCCCAGTTCCCTTTGGTGTTGGGTAGCCCTTGGTTACATGGTCACGATCCGTATATTCTATGGGAAGAAGGGAGCGTACAATTTATCTCCCCGAAGTGTGCAGAACATCAATGGGACCCAGGGTGGGGAAAAACCCCATGCAATGAACCTCCACGAGCTTGCTTAGCCACGGAGGACCTTAACCGCATCCCTAAAGACTACCGGTATGTGACCAGGGTTTTTGAGGAGGAGGAAGCAGATGAACTACCCCCCCACCGTAACTCCGACTGTGCGATTGAAATCCTTCCGGGCCACAAATTACCAAAAGGGAAAATTTATGCCATGAGTCCCATTGAAAAGGAAGAACTACGCCGCTTTATCGATAAGAATCTGGCCCGTGGATTTATTAGGCCAGCGTCGTCCCCTTTTGCAGCACCCGTATTGTTTTGTAAAAAAAAAGATGGGGGGCTCAGACTCTGCACGGATTACAGGGGGCTAAACGCAGTGTCTGCGACTAATGCCTACCCAATGCCCCTCATCAAAGACTTGTTGACAGAGGTGGCAAAGGGGAAAGTGTTTTCTAAACTGGATTTACGAGATGCCTATTTTCGGGTCCGTATCAGACAGGGTGATGAATACAAGACTGCGTTTAATACTCCGTTGGGGCAATTTGAATATCAGGTTATGCCCTTCGGATTACAGGGGGCACCAGGGGTCTTCATGAATTTAATCAATGAAGTGTTACACCCCTACTTATTCAAGGGGGTGGTTGTTTACTTGGATGATATCTTGGTCTATACCCCGGATCAAGAATCTCACACCGCCCTTATGCGAAAAGTATTGGAAACGCTATTAGAACACAAACTGTTTGTTAAACTGTCAAAATGTGAATTCCACCAGGAGTGCATTGACTTTTTGGGGTACCGCATATCTTCTGCAGGGTTAGAAATGGACCCAAAAAAGGTCCAAGATGTGTTGATGTGGGAGCCCCCCAAAACCAGGCGGCAGCTCCAAAGTTTCCTCAGTTTCGCCAATTTTTACCGTCAATTCCTGCCACATTTTGCCCAAGTGGCCCTCCCCCTCACAGAACTGCTAAAGACTAAGGGGAGGGGAACTAAGGCTTCAATGCCAGGGGCCCCTTTGAACTGGACTCCCCAGTGTCAGGAAGCTTTTGAACAACTAAAACAGTTATTCACGTCTGAACCCATACTAGCACACCCCGATGAGACAAAAAAAATTGTGGTCCAAGTAGACGCGTCGGATACCGCTATGGGTGGGGTGATTTTGCAAGAGAATGTTCAGGGGCAACTACAACCCCTTGCTTATGTGTCCAAAAAATTTAATGATACGGAGAGATTTTGGCCCATTTGGGATAAAGAAGCAGCGTCTATACGTTTAGCATTGATCACCTGGAGGCACTGGTTAGAAGGGTCCCGAGTACCTTTTGAAATCTGGACTGATCACAAAAATCTTGAGGTACTGCGGAAACCCCGGAATCTAAATGCAAAACAATTCCGGTGGGCTGAGTTTTTCTCTAAGTTTCAATTCACCCTTCACCATTTCCCAGGTAAATCCAATCATCTGGCAGATGCTCTCTCCCGCCTTCCCCAACACCTGTGTAAGAGGACAGAAATACGAGAGTCTATGTTCACTCCTGAACAATTAGTTGGAGCAGTTGTAACCCGAAAAACCAGACGCACACAATTGTTGACCCCAATCCAGGCCATGACCTGGGAAAAGCAATTTGCCACTGACATCACCACACAAGAAACAATTGAATTACAAGCTCGGGATGATGTGAAATGTGGTACAAATGGCTGCTGGTACAGGGGCAATAAAATTTTTGTTCCAGAAGCTACCCGATCCCAGATATTGCAAACAGCCCATGACTCAAAGTCTGCGGGGCACTTCGGATATGTAAAATCCTTACACCTACTGCAACGCGGCTTCTGGTGGCCCCGGATGAAACGGGATTTATCCCTTTATATACAGTCCTGCCCAACGTGCAATCGTTGCAAAACCAGACCAGGGAAACCTCCAGGTCTTTTACAGCCTCTACCCACCCCGAGCCGACCATGGGAAGTGATCTCTATGGACTTTATCACGGATCTTCCCCCTCTAAACATATGACGGTCATTTGGGTGGTAGTGGACCTATTCTCTAAACAAGCTCATTTTATACCGTTTCCCAGCCTGCCGACAGCCAAAGTCCTGGCCAAAGCCTTCCTTCAACACATTGCCAGGCTACATACGTTACCACTCAAGATAATCTCCGACAGGGGGTTCAATTTGTTTCAAAGTTGTGGTCGGAGTTGATGACTCTTATGGGTATTGAACGTGCTCTCAGTACTGCCTATCACCCTGAAACCGACGGGCAAACGGAGAGAGTTAACCAGACTTTAGAACAATACTTAAGGTGTTTCTCTAACTACCAACAAGACAATTGGGTAGATTTATTACCACTGGCGGAGTTTGCGTACAACAACTCATGGCATGCTTCAACAAATATGTCTCCCTTCAAAGCTGCCATGGGTTATGACAGCCCCCTCTCCCCTTTTTGAAGCCCGGTGAGACTGGCGGGGAAGCCTCAGCATGGTGTAAAACATTCCGGGACTCTTGGCCCCTAATTGTCGAGACATTGAATGAGGCCAAAGCACAGTACAAAAAGCAGGCAGACAAAAAGAGGGCGGGTGGCTGGAAACTGCAACCGGGAGACTCGGTCTACCTTTCAACCAAGAACCTAAGACTAGCGCAACAGTCCCGGAAACTCGCTTGGAAATATATTGGTCCCTTCAAAGTTTTGAGATGTATAAATCAAGTAACTGTACAACTAGATTTGCCTAAATCTCTTAAAACAATACATCCAATTTTCCATTACAGCCTTCTCAAACCTGCATTACCCCCGACTAAATGGCAACCTGAGCTTCCAGCACCTCCCCCCTTTGATGATTGACGATGAGGAGCACTATGAAATTGCTGACATTTTGGACTCTAAGATTCTCCGTGGACAACTCCTGTATCTTGTTGAATGGGTACACTTCGGGCCCCAACACAGGGAGTGGGTGAAAGTGTCTGATATTAATGCACCTGATCACCTGAAAGAATTTCACACTCGATACCCAAATAAACCTGGGGGCCCCTCATTCTCTCCTTCCTGAGTGGTGGGTGGGTGGTATTTTGGGAAGGGCAGAATGTCAGAAAATGCCTTTGATGTTTCTCACTGAATCCATTGTTTTGTGTTCCCTACCCTGCTTTGCGCTTGCGTAGCTATGCAGGCAGAAACGTGGGAGCTTCTTCCCTGCCGCTTTTCCTTATCACGGTGGCCTTGAATGTAGGCTTTGGGCTATTCTTGTTTCACTGAGAATTTTCCAGTCCTGGGAAGGCAAGGGGAGGGGGGAGTAGTCTCCCGTTCATGAAGTATTTCTCCCGCCGGGAGTTCCCGCACGAGTGCTCATGTTTCATTTGCTAGGCGCTTCATTGCATCACACTATAAGTTAGCTTGCTTTGCTTCGCCCCCCATTCCTGACAATGACCTCCTACTGTGGGTTTTAGCAAGATAATCCAATAAAACCTTTCTTTGTGCAAGAATGACTGGATCTACTTGTTTCTAAACCTGACAATATCAAGAGGTAGTTAAGGCAATGATACTAGCTGGGAAGGCAGTCATAACATTAGGATGGAAAGACAAGAATAAGTGGACAATGGAGAATTGGAATAACTATCTGTTTGAATATATTCAATCAGATATAGTGACCCTGACAACGGAAGAGAACACCTGGGAGGAAAAGAAGACGCAAACAAGCAAGAAATGATCATCGTATTTCGATTACATCAAGGAGGACGAAGCCATGAAGGATGCCTATTGGAAACTTCGGATTCTGTGCCCGTGGCTGAAGCAATGAAGAAAGAAGAGCAGGGGGAGGGACTGAGGGGAGGGGGTGGGGTGTGGGGGGGAAAATCTTGTATCACGGTAGTGGGAAGATTATATGTGTGAAAGCCTGTTGAAATAAAGAGAGGTTAAAAAAAAAAAAAGCAATGTCAAGCAATGTATATAATATCTAACAAGTCACCATTATCTACATGTTTGTTCATATTCTAACAGAACTCCCAAAGGTTGGTGGGGCAGGACTTCCCTCAGCAGACTTTCCTTCTCTATGTACCTAATCATTCTTGGAACACTTTCCCTATGAAGAAAGGTTAAAATGCTTGGGGCCCTTCAGCTTGGACAAATGACAGCTGAGGGGTGACATGATCAAGGTTTATAAAATTATGCATGGGACAGAGTAGGTAGGGAAAAAGGTACTTATGTCCCTTTCTTACAATACAAGAACTTGTGGGCACTCAATGAAATTGCTGAGCAGTCGGGTTAGAACAGATAAAAGGAAGTACTTCTTCACCCAAAGAGTGATTAACACATGGAATTCACTGCCACAGGAGGTGGTGGCAGCTACAAGCATGGATGGCTTCAAGAGAGATAAACGTATGGAGCAGAAGTCCATCAGTGGCTATTAGCCACAAGATATAGAAAGGAACTCTCAGGCTGGGGCAAGGGATGATCTGTATTCTTGGTGCTGGGGGGCGGGCGATAGTGGGAGGGCTTCTAGTGTCCTGGCCCCACTGATGGACCTCCTGATGGCACCTGGTATTTTTGGCCACTGTGTGACAGAGTGTTGGGCTGGATGGGCCATTGGCCTGATCCAGCGTTGGCTTCTCTTATGTTCTTATATTTGATTACAGTTTCTACTAATTTAGTTGGTTCAGACATTAGACTAACTGCCCTGTATTTTCTTGGTTCCTTTAGAGACTCCTCTTAAAAAAAAAAAAAATGGTAATGTTTGCCACTCTCCAGTCTTCTGATACAGTGGCTGAATTTAGTGATTGGTTACATATATAGGTTAGTAGATCAACAATGTATTTATTTATTTTATTTGACTTATATCCCGCCCTTCCCCGCATGGCAAGCTCAGGGCAGGTTACATCAAATTTAATAAAATACAATATGGACTTCATTGAGTGCCATTGTCATTGACATTAAAACCTCACGGATGCCAGCTCTAATATGTAGTTCTGACCCATTGAGTGGAAGAGGCTCAGTAAAAAGGGAGGGATGTCCATCGCCCTAATTAAAAGCCTAGTGGAAGAACTCTGTCTTGCAGGCCCTGCAGAACTGTAGAAGGTCCCACAGGGCCCTGGTCTCATATGGGAGCTCATTCCACCAGGTAGGGGCCGAGGCTGAAAAGGCTCTGGCCCTAGTCGAGGCAAGACAGATGTCCCTGGGGCCCAGGACCACAAGAAGATGTTGATTAGCGGATCGTAAAGCCCTTCAAGGCTCATAGAGGGAGAGACAGTCTCACAGATATGCAGGCCCCTGGCTGTATAGGGCTTTAAAGGTAAGCACTAACACCTTGTAATGGATCCGGTACTCAATAGGCAGCCAGTGCAGATTGTGCAGCACCGGGCAAATGTGGGCCTACACAGGCAATGACATCAGTACCCGTGCTGCTGTGTTCTGCACCCGCTGTAGTTACCGGAGCAGACTCAAGGCCAGCCCCACATAGAGATAATCTGAGATAGAATTTTAGAATTAAATAGTCTGATCGCAGCAGGGACACATTGGTGAAAAAGAAGGATCTAAGTTGGTTTAGGGAAATTCCTGCTAATTTTATAGTCCTATTTCTGTGGACTACCCAACTTAGATTATAGTTATAAGATACACCAAGATATTTATAGCTTTTAATATGACAATATCTACTTTAGTCACCTCCCTTATTTTCTTCTCCATCTCAAGATCAGCCTCAAGGATTTTATTAGGTGGGCATTAGTACACCCCCACTTTTAAGTAACCCCTAGGGCCCAATATTTCCACTCATATCACTTGTGCTGGGGAGTTCATTTCCCTAATGTTTTCTAACTTATTTGATTCCAAGTCCTCTTTGATGTAGAACACAACATCTCCTCCAGCCTATTCCTTCCTGTCCTGCCTATAGAGTTTCTATCCAGGGATGATAGAATCCCATAGATTTTCCCCATTCTACCATGTTTCTGAGATACCCACAGTATCTAAATTGTCATTTAACACCAAGCGCTCCAGCTCCCCCATCTTGGCTTGGAGACTTCTAGCACTGGCATAATGACACCTATAATGTGCTTCCTTCTCCAGCAGTCCTTTCCTCCCTCAGCCCCTTTGTTGTTATATGTGGCCCTCCTTCACCATCCTACTCTTATTTACAAGTTCTATTAAACCCTCACTACAAAGTTCTATTAAATTCTCCTGCAGCTCACCCATCCAAAGCTACATTTATCAGTACATGTAGCCATTTGCCTGAATACCTCTACAGAATTTTTTTCCAGGGACTCTGCACATAATATGATCATCTTGTAGAGGATACTGATCTATCCTCTATCTGTATGATTGTCTGCATAATGAGTACTGGATTTCCCCTGTTCACTGGCTGCTCTTAAATGAACTTCTCTCCACTTTTATATACCATTGATGTTGTTTGGGGGTTAAATATTCTTGTGTAAAATAGTTGTAGGTCCTTTAGAGTTAATAAAACTTGACTATATTCTCAAAGCCTGAAGGATGCTTCCTTATCTTTGGAATGCAGATGGTTTTCATATCAACCTCAACCCTTAATTTCTTATCCTGACAATTTCTTTTTCGTCAAGTTATTTAATAGTGGGAAAATGTTGCAAATATTTTTTTTTCTTGGTAACTCACAATCACCTGCCTGTTTTACTAATGACTGAATCGCAGTGGGAGTGCAAAAATTGTTGCAAATAATAACCGCACGTCTTGAGTGAAGATGAAAATTTCTTCAAGATTATTACAGGATATAAGCCATTTGCCATCTGGAGTAAATCAACATATCTTCTGGAAAGCAGTTAGACGGAGGCTAACACCAGCTGAGAATATAGCCAAGGAAATGTATTTAAACTTGGGAATGAAGAAACAAAATGTGGTAGTACAAGATAGTGGGAAGAATACAAGTGGCAGGTTAAGATTAGTATATTACTGCATGTGGCACAATCTGAGTGTGCTCACTTATATGACTGCACTAGAACATTTCTGTAGCAGCAGACGTAAATATGGCATTTGAGAAATGTTTCACTACACTTATGCAAATTGTCACCAGGAGGTGGCAGATGTATGCATGACCATTCTGTGTCAGTCATCACTTCTTCCACTTCAGTCAAAGAGAGAGACGTTGTTGTTTCCAATTAGTGGGTTGAAGGAATGTGACAGTAACCTACACAGTTATATACTGCTAAAGTAATGAATCAAATTTATTATGAAAGTTTACAAAGGTATAAACAAGTGTAGCTTGTTACTCTTCCAGAGGCATTCTTTCCTAGCCAAGTATAGGGACCATCTGAACTCTTGTCAGTTTCTTCAAAGGATAGTTTTGGATACAGAAGTTACAGTACTGCAACTATATTGAATATCTTTGATCATGGTGTGATATAGGGATGGGCATGAACTGCATTTTTGCATTTTGGTTTGTGGTTCATGGCTGAACCATGAACTGAACCACAAACCGATATGCCAGTTTGCAAACTAAACTGGTTCACATTGGTTCATGTGCCATTTAAAGTTTAAACCCCTGCTTTCTGCTCCTTGCAGTTTTTCTGGGAGCAGAAAGCAGTGGTTTCCAAACAGCTGAATATCTGAACAGCCTTCTGCTTCCCACAGCTTATTAAAACCCCTGCATTCCGCTCTTCACAAACAGCCATGAACTGCATCAAAATTCATGGAAGTTCATGGTGGTTCTTCAGTTCATGAACATTGCTTCGTGAACCATGAACAGGTCAAAATTCCTGACGAACTTTAGTTTGTCAGCTGCTTCATGCCCATCCCTAATGTGATAGTCACTACCCCTTGAGCCATTTCTTCTCCTTAAGTAACATCAATTGACCAGTCATATTTGAAGGAAAGGGTTCTTGTAAGTTTTCCCATAATTTGTGTATGTTCTGACCACGATGTTATCAGAGTATGGTGGGGATATTTTGAAGGGACATTAGGCGGATTTTAGCCATGCATTTGCACTGATGTAAGATACTTCCAGTAGTGGAAAAGAAAGGAATAATTTTTACTGTTTTTCCCTTCCCACTGCAGACCTTTACTTCAATCCCATGTTGTTCCTGGGGGCACAATTAGCCCTAAATGAATGATTTTGGGCAGCACAATAGGCTTCAATAAGGGGAAGGAGGTGGAAAAGTTCACATATGAAAGTGTCACTCTGCTTATGCTGCCCATTATTAGTAAAGGCAAAGGTTTCCCTTGCTCAAAAGCCAGTTGAATCCGACTCCTTCAATTATTATCTTACCCATCCGTTATTATCCTTCAATTAACTGAGCCATTTTTCTTGTGCCAGGGAGACTTGTATGTTAACATTGCTCTGCATAGCTAGATCCTGCATGGGTTTTTTTCTCTTTTTTATATAAAGAATTTTATTAGTTTATTTAATGAAAGTAGGGAAGGGGAAAGGAAGGAAGAAAAGAAAAACGCAGAAATATTCAAAGTTCCAATTTAGCATTCTGCATGCATATCGTCTCATTACAATTTCACAATTATTTCATCTATCATTCTTATTATTCTTCACTTAATCTTATTTTCTAAATACTTAAGTTTTTAACCAGTAATAACATGCCCTCCAGGGCCCCATAAATTCTTCTTCCATTTTTCCTTTTAATATATTTGTCAACTTCAATATCAACTCATGTAGCATTGGAATCTTCAGTGTCCCCCCATGCCATTGCAAATAAAATTCTGTTAGCTGTCATAACATGTAAAATAAAATATCTATGATTCTTATCTAACTCATCTGGTAAACAGTTTAACAAAAATATCTCTGGCTTAAAAGGTATTGTGACATTCAAGATTGACTGTAGAAAAGTATACACTTCAATCCAGAATTTATGGACCTTTTCACATGTACACCACATATGGTAGTATGACCCAATATGGTTGTTACATTTCCAACATATATTATTCAAGTTTTATATGTTTTAGCTAATCTATCTGGGGTTAGATGCCATCTATAAAATATTTTATATAAGTTTTCTTTGAATGAAACAGGTTAGTCAACTTAATATTCACTTTCCATATTTTACTCCACTGTGACTGATCAGTGTTATAACCCACATTTTGCATCCATCTAACCAGACATTCTTTAACTATTTCGTCCTGCATTCTCAATTGCATCAACATACCATAAATTTTCAGATCCTGCATGTTCTGATGTAGTTCCAAGATGGAGGATTGGAACTACCAGTTTTTTCCTGCTGGAGAAAAGGGAGGAGAGACCCATTTGGCTATGCTTAAGAGCATGGGAATCCTTTGAACAAAACCCCCACATCGGGCAGTAAATAGAGCTGCTAGAACAGGTACCCAGCAATTCAAATTATTAACTCAGGAGGGATTAAACTGATACCTGGCAGTTTGCCTGGCCTCAAGGTTTCTATAAGATGTTTCACCTCTGTGGAGCTCACTAGTTGCCATTTTGGAAGGGTACTGAGATCTTCCATCTGGGAGTTATCCATTGCTGAGTTTCCATACAGTTCCCTATAATGTTTTCCCAAATTTTTGGTAATACAATATTATTTGTCAGTTTAGGGGATCTACCTACACAATCTGTAACTAATCTCTGGAACAGAATAGAATGTTTATCCTTTGTCACCTGTCTAAATTGATCCCAGACAAGGGTTTTGGCCTCTTGGGTTTGTTTGTTTGTTTGTTTCCTTTCAATGGAATGTCAGGGATTGGATTGAGCAGGAGAGATGCTTGACAGACGAACAGGCTGGTTTTAGAGAGGGATATTCAACTTTAGACCAATGTATGATTTTGGACTATTTGATCACAAAATACTCCTCTAATTCCACAGTGTCATTGTACATGGATTTCATCAATCTAAAATCAGTGTTTGACTCAATCTCCAGACCCATTTTATGGGAAAAATTAAAATCTACATCAATTTATAGATGCCTATTGTATTTGATTCAAGCCCTACATGAAAATAACACTATATGGGTTAGATTCAGTCCCAAAGATCATCTTACAAGTTTGATCAAAATAATGTAGTGAGTTAGACAAGGATCTATACTGCCCCCCCTCTTTTTAAATTATATTATTTAAATAACACAAAGTTCTATCCACTGAAGTTTAGGAATAGACATACTCCCATATTTCTTTATGCAGATGAATTTCTTTATGCAGCTCTCTAGGACCCCTCTTGGACTAAGGAGAGCTATGAGTTCATTTACATGATACTGCCAGAGCAACATCATAGAGGTCAAATATGCCAAGACAAAGATAATGGTCTTTGCACAAAAACCTAAAATTTACTCATGACATTTGACTTCAGTCAGCATAGAACAAGCTCATTGCTTTAAATATTTGGGCGTGGTCTTTCAGGCAACAGGATCCAACAGTACTGGATGTGGGTTTGGTAACCATGGAGGCCAGAGTGTGGATTGCAACAGTGTTATACTGGCTAAAGTTAATTTTCTTCCCTAAAAGTCTCATTAATGTAATGTTGCTTGATATTTGTATTCCACCTTGGGCTAGACTGTTGAGTAGGAAATTAGCTTCATGTGATTTATTGCAACAACTGCAATAAATATGGGCTATAACCAAGCCAAAATGGTGGTGAAACTGAGAATACTTGATGTTGAGAGACAGCATGATATAAATAGAATTTAAAAGTTCCTATTCAATTCAAGTTCCATTAATAGGATAACACCTATGTCATATCTTTACAATTTAGCAAATTATGAACATAGGAGAACTTTTACATTAATGTGCTGGGGTGCCTTGCCCTCTGCAGTCCTTGAAGGAAGATATTAAAAATTCCTGTTAGAAGAATGACTATGTCCCTGTGGTGTTGGGAAAATAGAAACAGTCATCTTCAAATGTATGATGTATAATCAGATGCGCGAAGTTTACATAATGCCCATACTTCTAGCTTACCTGGGGAGACATAGAGCTATATTTCTTTCCAAAATGCTTTCTGACAAGAATTAGGACGGAACATACAAGGTTGCTAAATATGGATGGAAAGCATTGAAGCATAGGAGATCTCTGACCAATAACTAGTATATAGAGAGAACTCCCCAATTTTGTTATTTATGAGAATTATGATTCTGTATTTTAACACTGGAATTTATTTCATGATAGTGAAACTTTCTACTGTATTATATTGTTTTATACATTTTATCTATCTTTTTGTACAATGCTTGCTGGTCTTGGACTGTAGTAAATTTGTTTTTGTTTTTATTTTGCTTGGGCACATCAGGCAGATATTGCAGCAAGGTGGAAATGGGGCAAGAGCTGGCAGAAAAGCTGAGAGGATCCAAGCTAGAATCCATGAAATGTCTCCTTTCATCAAGACGACTCAGGACTGGTTCATACTATTCTGGAAAATAGGCTGAAAGTCAGTAACTGGCAACCGCCTCTTTCTATGGGGTAACTTTCCAATGTTAGTAGGACACATTCTGTCACTAACATAATGTTGTCCCTGAGTGTAGCTTAACAGAGGATCCCATTGTGGCTGTTCTAAGGCTCCCTTCATGATTCCAATTGAAGCAGATGTTAGCCAAATTGCCGTAATTTATTAATAACAATAGGGAATAAGGATATTAAATGGCAATAGGTTTAATTATGGGACCAATAACCTATGTATACAGGAGTCCAACTTATCCAGCCCTATAGAGGAACTGGCTTTCCACAATAGGCACCCTGGTATGAGATAACAATGGGTTCCCTATTAATCAAAGAATCCATAACAAGGGAAAAACAATAGACTGAAGCCATGCTTCACCATTCCTTATATGCAGGAGCTTCACTGCCCAGCAGGCCAGGGGCCAAAATCTAGGGCTGTGTCCTCTAAAGAAGGGGAAATATCTTTGTAGGTCAGGCAGCACTTTACACTTTAACTTAGAAAGGAATAGCTCACATTTTATTAATGAGTTGCAAGGTGAGTGCTGTTTTTTGGGTTTGTTTTGTTTTTTTGCTCAGCTGTTTGGATGCATTCAAATGAATTTGGATGTATCAGTCTGCGTGTTTGCATCTCAGCTTACTCACCAGTACCTCCTTCCCCTAGTGGGCTGCCAATGCTGTTATCTCCAAAAAAGAGTCTGAGATTTTTAAGTTGAGACTTTGTGTCTTGGTGTCTGCTCAAAACCCAGCTGATCTTGCCACCAGTTATTAAGATCACTTCTCTAATAGATGCCATTGGGTGTGCAGATGCAAAAAAATAACACCACAGATGTTGGTCATCTAAGGAATATGTCAGATTCTGCCAGCGGGAGGGATGAATGGCAAGTGATCCCATGCTTTATGTAAGTTGACCAATTTGTTTACCAAAATTACCATCACCGCAGGGATACTACTGCTTCTCCAGTAAATTAGATGTTTTAGTTCTTGAGTTGGACAAGGGCAGCCACAAGATGCACTGAACAAGTATCTGCGGTGCCAGAGTAAAGTGGATAATGATGCTATTGTGCTTGCAATGAATTTTGCTAAGGAACAATTGTCCACCTGACTTTCAAGCCAGCATTCCTCGCCAGGTCCAAGTGTGGTTTCCATGGAAGAAGTGTGTAGACAGAAATCCCCAGGTATTTAAATTGATTAACCTGTCCTGCAGAATGGCCTGCTACATTCCAACTGAAAATTTTCCTCTCTTTTCTTTATACTGAATACTAAAACTTTAGATTTGGCCACATTAATAGACAGACCTTCATGATTACAGGAATCCTCAACATTTTTAATCAGTTTGCGAAGCCCCACAACTCCTCTGGACATTAGCACTGCATCGTCCACATATTTAAAAAATCGGAATTTTGCATTTAGATAAATACAAATGGAAACCCGCAAGAAACGTGCAGGATGGTTATCCTCACACCTTTGATTCCTCCCCTCTCCTCCTATCCCTCTCACACTCTTTCTCCCTTCTGCTCCATGTTTTCTTATTCTCTATCTGTCCTCCATGCATGTTATTTCCTCTCTCTTTCTGCAATCTCTTTATTTTTCTGCCTCCCCACATCACTCTTTCTCTTTCTGCCCCCCACCCCATCACTCTCTCTTTCTGCCCCATCACTCTCCCAGCCTCCTGCCTGCTTCCTCCCCTACCCTGCACTGCAGCAGCATTGGTGGCAATGCTCCCAGCCACCCATCTACTTCCTCTCCTCCCAAAGCAGCAGTGGCAGCTCTTCAGGATTCACAATGGCTCTCCCAGCTACAGAGATCAATTAAATTTAGGGCTGCCAGCTCCAGGTTGGGAAATTCCTGGAGATTTGAGGGTGGAGCCTTGGAACAGTGAGGCTTGGGGAGCCAAGCAGCCTCAGCAGAGTATAATGCCA
The DNA here is from genome assembly GCA_029375565.1 of Gekko gecko. Classification (NCBI taxonomy): domain Eukaryota; kingdom Metazoa; phylum Chordata; class Lepidosauria; order Squamata; family Gekkonidae; genus Gekko; species Gekko gecko. Next base: position 76,344,322 of record JAPDNY010000003.1, on the reverse strand, counting down.
TAGTCTCAACCCTCCAAAGCAGCCATTTTATCCAGGGTAACTGATCTCTGTCACCTGGACAACAATTGTAATTCTGGGTGATCTCCAGCCATCATCTGGAGGCTGGCAGTGGTAGTTTTTTGTGGAGGAAATGGCTGGTTTGGAGGGTGGAGTCTATGGCATTTTACCAGTCTGAAGTTCCTCCCCTCCTCAAACCCCACCCTCCCCAGGCCCCACCCCTCAAATGTCCCAGAATTTCCCAATCTGGAGTTGGCAACCCTATTTCCTTCCCATCCAACAGCCAACGTATCTTTATCTGCTTCTCTGTCTTTAGCTTTCCATCTTCACCCCCTCACCCACAGCCTTTACCTAGGAAAATTACAGTCTGTCTCCACAGTAGGGGCCAAAGCAGCTTACATTAGTCTCTCCTCCTTTTTTCTGCACAACAACCCTGTGAGGTTGGTCAGGCTGAAAGTATGTGACTGGTCCAAAACCACCCAGTCAGCTTCTACCACAAGCTTCCACCCTGCTTTGAAGCTGTAACTGCTGCACCAGACTGGCTTTCATAGGGTGGCTGCTGTTGAAGAGTAGCAAGCAGTCAGGCCTAATTGAGTTATGCAAATCAGGTGGTATTAAGTCACCCAGAGGGTGATGCCTAAGGATGCCAGCCTCCTGATGGGACCTGGGGATCCCCTGTAATTACTTCTCATCTCCAGACTACAGAGATAACTTCCGATGGAGAAAATAGATGCTTTGGAGGGTGGACTCTATGACATAGTACCCCACTGAGGTCCCTGTCCTCCCCAGGGCCCACCCCAAATCTCCAGAAGTTTTCCAGCCTGGACCTGGCAACCTTACCCCCCAACTCCTGCTGGTGGCTGGGGGGGGGGACCGGCAACCCTAGACTGCTAAGCAACAAAAGAACAGTGAACATCAGGCTAAAGTAGTGCTTATCTTAGTAACCTGGTTTGAATACATGAAATTAACATACAAATAAGCACAAATTACAGGTTGTTTGTTTTTAAACAAAGTGGATGTTGTTGTAGATATTGTAATGTTAACGGTGGTCTCCGAAATGATCTATCATTTCGATTTCTCTCTTCTTCTGAATGAAGACAAAAACTGAAATGAAGAGACAAGTAGCCTTCGAGCTACTGAAGAACCTTACAAACAACTTGTCTGGGGTCAATTTCTTGTTCCGTGTTTCATCAGAATTAATGTTTGTAGTTATCCCAACTTCATGGTGACAAAGTTTACAGACAGATTTCCAAGCGGGCAAAATACTGCTTGTAGCCTTCAACTTTAGCATGACATTCACAGTTCTTTTGTTGCTTTACATTTCGTTCATACAACTGTGGCCATCTTTTGAGCAAACCCTAGACTGCTGCCAGGCCCGGAGACCCCCTGGAATAAGCCAACCTGCTCATTCCCAAGAATATTGTTTTCTTTGACCAAGGATCTAAGCTTTCCAAAGAACATTGCCACATAAAGTTTTCCCATGGTGGACAACAAGCTTACTGAACGATAATTTGTTGGATCCATGGGTTTCCCCCCTTTGATAAATCGGGACCATTACTGCACTATGCCAGACTTTGAGTATACTTCCCATCTTATTTATATCTGTTAAAAAACTAAGGCTGGAATCTGTGCCCACCAGTTTGGGTCAATTTTAAACAGTTCTGCTGGTATTAGGTCAGGCCCAAGTGCTTTCCCTTTTTTGGAGCCTCTGGACTTGGGCCCCTGTGAGGCGAGATGCCACTCGCCTGGGGGGGGGGCAGCCCAGTTGGCTCCAGCTCCTGCTCACTGGGCCTTGACCTGAGGCGGCATCCCTTGCAGCGCACCCCCAATGGCTTCGGCTCCCACTGCAGCTGGCTGGGCTGCCCCAGGCCCTGGGGGGGGGGTGTCTCTAGCCCCAGGCTGGGACAGACATCAAACTGATTCCAGCACCAAGAGATCCTGAACGTATGAACATATAATGAGAAATTAATATTCACCAAAATTATTGAAAGTTCCTTAAATTCCAAGAGTAATGCCATTGCGTATGGAGAGTTCTAAACTGCTCCGTAACCTTCACTTTCAAATTCACTGACGTTAAATGAGTCAGCCCTCCAGAGCACCTTCCATTTTCCCTGGTGTCAGCGGCAGGCAGTGAATATGAAGTAAAGCCAGAAACATAAACTTTAGCCTTTGCCCAAGTTTCCTAAAGCAGCATTGGTCAGATTTGTTCAAGAATATATATATATATATTTTGCATCACTTGACATCATCATAGCATCCCACCCAGTCGTCTTCCAAGACAGTACTCTGAGTCAGTCATTTTTTTTTCCCTTGGGAGTTCGGTCCCTGACTGCATCATCTAAATATTAGTGACTGAAAGGACTTAGGGATAGAGATGGTTTCCCTTCCCAAGATAACCGGTTTGAGGACAACTCTGCTGGGCAGGATTGTTCATGCTGGTTGGGTTTCCCCATTGGGAACAATGGAGGTAATGGGGGTAACCTGTTTGGGTGCCCATAGAATTGGGCCCACTAGTCCAATTATTTTGGGACATGGGGGTTTATGTGGGGAGAGGATCCAGAAGCTACCCTGAAAATTTGGAGTCTCTCCCTCAACCCCCCTCCCCCCAGAGCCACTAACAGCACTGTGGGGAAAAAGTAACTTTTATTCCCACCATAGAGAACAATGGAGGGGATGGGGGCAACCTGTTTGGAGGCCTGTAGAATTGGACCCCCTGGTCCAATATTCTTGAAATTTGGTGGGTATCTTGGGGAGAGGCCCCCACAGCTACTCTATGAGTATGGAGTCTCTCCCTCAAACCCCCTTCCCTCCAGCCCCCAGAATATATCCTATGTTTTCACCGTTGACTTCAATGGCCCATAGGATATAATGGGGCCGAATTGCCGCCGAATTTCTGCGGCAATTCGGCAGGAAGCCAATTCAGATCAGAGAATCTGAATTGGCCCAGAGCAGCCCGAAAGAGGCCCGAATGGGCCATTTTCGGGGGTGCATTCGGTTTGGACGAACCGAATGCACATCCCTAGTGCTTATGTAGAAAATAGAAAAGATGTTCTCGAGCATCCCATTTACTCATCCAATTTATCATCTGCCTTTTATAGGGGAGGATGTTCAACACTATTTTGTTACATTCAAGTGTCAGGGGGTGTGAAAGCAGATCCAAGTTTCATACACATTTCAAATTGCTTTCCTTTTGATTTTCCATGTTAAGCTCCTCACCCTTCTCTTCCTTGCCCTTAGGCTGATACAGCATCCCATCTTTTTGTTTGCATAACTTTTGTGTTCTCATTGGCAGAGTAGGTAATACTGATGCCTTCACTTCTATACTCTTGTTTCTCTTGTTTTCCTTGTTTACCTTTGCTAGGAAATCCTCTACGTATTTTGTCAATATATCTAAATTTTCAAAGGTATTCCCCACAGTATAAGAAATTAGTAACATCTGAATTGCCAAAATTTCCAAATCTGTTTCTTCTGGTCTTCATTTTTTCTCAAAAGCTTGTTTAATATGGCTATATGAGAAGGGGATCCCGGAGGGGGATCAGAAGAAATATTTAAAGGGCTTGGGGGTGTTGTATCTTCATTTGAAAGAGAGGCAAATCCATTGGAAGTTTTTACAGTAAACAATTCCTCTATTTTACTCTGCTTGGAAGGGAGTAGGTTTTCACTGAGGGCTCACAACCTTTTCCTTCCCATTGTTAATATCAATCTAATAAAGTTTAATCGATTTCACTAGATAGATCACTGAAATCAATTTTTAGATTTTAACTCCTTCACCTAAAATCATAATAGATAAAAACCACCAGATTAAAACCCACTGAGGTAATCCATAGTGGGGAGTAAAATATAAAATATATGCTGTTAATATATAATAATAAAATACTGATAAAATAAAACACTGATAAAGTAAATCATTCAGAAATACTAGAACAATTATCCCTGCCAAAAAGGAAAGAGATTAAATGAACAAATGAGTAAATAAAACAGAGAAGAAGGGAAGGGTTGAAATAGTGGCCGAGGACAGACTGGCAATTTGCCGCGGGATGGGACCCGGGCTGACAACGACTCAATATCGGATTAAATGGAATGTTCACACAGGCACATCTGGCTGGCGTCCCCCACCCGTAGCCTACCGGTGCTCTCGCGCTTCACTGCCGGATTAAAAAAACACCTGATAAAAGCCGGCGCAAATCTTGAAAGCCTGCGTTCGTCGCGCGTTTCTCCACTTCCAGGGAGTCTGAACGCGCAGCCAAAAAGCCGGGAGCAACCCGCGTTGGGCACGAGGCAGCAGCGGTGTGATTGGCCGTGCTCCGCTCCACCGCCCAATGCGGTGCTGGCGTTGCAGGGCAAAAAAAAAAATCGGCAAAATGCGCTCATGCGCACATACACCCACAGCCGAATTAATGGGGAAACGGCAAATATAGCACGCCTCTGGTGTGGCAGTCTGAACGCTCCCGCGCGCCTCCGTCCCGTATCTTCCGGCAGAGGCCCCACTGTGTGGACGGGAAAACCCGGTATCGTTTACTCCGGGTTTTTTTTGCCGCGACTGGCTACCGGGGCAAATTGCCAGTCTGTCCTCGGCCAGTATCTCGTTCTCATGGTTTCTCTAATAAACTAACAAGCAGCAGCAGCTTTGCCAAAGGGGTATGGAGAAACCTCCTGCCTCTCCTAGAGTTCCTATCACCCTCAGCTGAGCCTAGCATCTCATGCCTGCCAAGGTCAACTTCTTCCAGATAAAGTTAGAAGTTGTAATTTAAAAACCTAAATAGCTGCAGCCCAGTAAAATACAGAACGAAAAACAAGATAGAAAATAATAATAATAATAATAATAATAATAATAATAATAATAATAATAATAATAATAATAATAATAATAATAATTAAAAAAAAAACCTGAAACACCTGCAACATCTTCCAACTTGCCTATTTAAGACCTTTAGTTCCCCCCTCTCCTCCTAGAATGGAGAAGGGCAGGAGCTGTAAGCGCTGGAGCTAAAAGCAAAGTAGAACAAAATAAGATAGAAATGAAGTTACTCCTTCTCAGCGGAGAACCAACTACAAGTCTCTGATCCTCTCAGCCAGAATGAGAAAAGTACAGTATAAGTACCGTAAATACAGAAATGTAAGAAACTGTGAAATTAACATGAAGGGGAGGCAGCATGGTGTAGCTCGATCTTGATAGATCTCAGAAGATAAGCAAGGGTTGGTACTTGAATGGCAGATGACCAAAGAAGACTCTGCAGAGGAAGACAATGGCAAACCACCTCTGCTACTCACTTGCCTTGAAACACTCTTGCTGGGATCACCATAGGTCAACTGCAACTTGAAGGAACTTTGTGCACACAGTATAGGCAAGACAAGCCTGGATTTGTTCTAATTCAAGCACATTCAGGCTGAGTTCAGACTGGCAATTTGCCCTGCTATAGCCACTTTTCAGCCACATTTCCCAACTGGATTAAAGGGGGCGTTGACACAGGCACATCTGCCTGGCATTCCTCATTTGTAGGCAACCCGTGCTGTTCTGCTGTGCTCCCGCGTTTAAAAGCTACCTCTTCAAAGTGGTAGTAAATCCTGAAGAGCACCGTTATTGCGCTGCATTCTGCTTCCTGGCCATGTGAACACTCGGCTGATAAGCTGGGAGCAACCCACATTGGGCAGACGGCAGCAGCGCTTTGATTGGCCGTGCTTTGCTCTACCGCCCAGTGCAACGGGATCCTCCCACAATTGGCGATGTGCACATGGGTGCCTATGCGCCCGTTGCCGATTTACCAGGGAAAAGCCGCTGACAGTGGCGCAACCAGACCAGCAGTCTGAACGCTCCCGCATGCCTCTTCCCAGTATGCTCCTGCATCGGTCAGCCCCGTGTGACTGGGAAACCCCAGAACACTTTGTTCTGGGGCTTTTTTGCCACCACTGGCTCCCACTGCAAACTGCCAGTCTGAACTCAGCCTCAGTGTTTATGTGCAAAATTGGCCCATTCCAATATAGACAGAATGGTAGTCTTCGAAATCATGACATTTGTTTGTTCTCGCCTAGTTCGGAAACAGTTCTAACCGGACTCATCATGCCCAACAGCACAGTTATAAGCACAACATGGCTGTCTAGATGCTGATTATTCTATGGTATCTTGATATTTCTTTGGCTCTGTGCCTTGAAGTATGGCTCAGCACATAGTGAGACCACAAATAAACAGAGAAGCAACAGCTGAACCATAGAGAATTAGTTTCAAGGTAGAAACAACTTAGCAACATAATCATCTATCTTTTTACAATGTTTATAATGCCAGGGGTTTGTTGATTTGGCTCAGCGCTTACTTCTGTGATACTAAATTTGATTAGAATGAACTTCCCCTCCAGGTGCATTGGCAAACCATAAAGCAGAGATAGACTGAAACCTATTATAAAGTTTAAAAAAATCTATAACTGTAGAGTTATACAACAATGCAACACAAGGCACATTGAGTATTTTATTATTCAATATGTCTTTTTGCTAGTGGCATATCTATTTAATTTTGAGAAATCTGAGCTTTTCTAAAACCTGTGAGCTTTTAATAACTTGTACTTTGCAAGAAGTTTTTAAAAAATAAATATTCAAAGGTGCCATTGAAAGATTCTAGGTCTTATCTGGAAAATAAATTGAAAAAGCAAGAAAATAATGTAAAAAAAGAGTGGCATCATAATAATTCCCCAGTATGGAAATTAAAAAGAGATTTAATAAAAGATACCATAACATTCATTGGAGAAGCTTTCAATTTCACTAGGAAGACCAGACCAAAATGTCTTCCATATTTGATGCCAATAGGCAGATCCAAAAAATCATGACTATTTCAACATTTAAAGGAACTCCAGTGTGAAAACAGAGATATACATATACAGAGGCTTCCACATTCTGTCCTATGAATGAAGGAATGCTCCATGTACAGGTACTGGAGAAGCCATGATACTTAATTAAAACTAGCCATGTTATAATTAATCCCTACTCTTCCTGCAGTGAATCCAGAGTACATGCATGGATTAATGAAATAAATGAATAAAAAAACAACTGTCCCATTTTATAACTATAACAACCCTGTGATCTATGATCTCTATTGAGCATGTGGTTTGCCCAAGGTCATGAAAAAACTTTGATGGATAAGCAAGAATTTGAACCCAGGCCTTCCAGGTCCAAATCCTGAATTGTGACTGTTATATTGCACTTGTTATTAGATTTGTGACATAGAAGGGAGTGTAAGTGGTAAATGTATGGGTGGCTTCATAAATGCTGCAACTAGATTGGAAAATATTTTAATGAAATTACAAATGCATGTCTTTTTTTAAATTTTCAACGTTTTATTAAGTTAAACAAATACAAATATCCAACACATTTTTCAAGGAATGAAGAGATCAAATAGCATGAACGATAACAACATCATGTCTATGAAAAAGAAGCAGTAGTACACAGCTAGTACTATGTTTTCCAAAAAATTATTACAAACATTCCAATTTGTCAGTAGACAACAGTGTACCATAGCAAAAGAAATATAGCATGTAAAACCCACAACACAAATTAACAAAACAAATCAAAGAGATGAATCTAAGTAACAACTGTATAACAAAAAACTCAAGACATCAGAGCCATTTGTGTAACTGAGACCATTCAGAAGAGATAAATTGCTGTTGTGATAGGTAGTCTAGAACCGGGAACCACTTTCCAGTAAATATAGAATAGTTCAAGTGGTGAGACATATAAGTCAGTTTGTTTGTGACTGCATCCATAAGATAATGGTTCCAACAAATGCATGTCTGAAGTGAATGCATGAAATAATTTCTGAATTAATGCCTAAAATGTTACGCCAAAAAGCTCATTGATCTTCCTGTGTACCAAAAGCACAGTCACCTTGGTCTGTCCATTCCTCCACCTTCTAACTCCAACACACTGATTGTGATAAAATATTTCCAATTGTAAATAAATCACTATATCTGTAACATTCCCTGATTTCCCTAATGGTTAAAGGATGCAGGCTTGTCTGTTCACAGTATTTCTAAGCCAATGGTCAGGTTTACAAATCAGGGAAAGTCAGAGTAGTGTTCCTTTCTTTAAGTGTGCTCATTATTTACCCAACTACGTTTCACACAGATGCAAGGAATACAGAATGTTCTCCCAGCTATTGGTGGTGGTGGTGGTGCTGGCAAGTCACAGCTGACTTATGGTGACCCTATAGGGTTTTCAAGACAAGAGGCATTCAGAGGTGGTTCCCTGTTCCCAGCCTCCACATCATGATCATGGTGTCCCTTGGAGGTCTCCCATCCAAATGTTACCCATGGCTTCTGAGATCTGATGAGATCAGGCTAGCCTGGGATATCCAGGTTCACACAGATGCAAGGAATACAGGTTATTCTCCCAGCTATTAGCCAACTGAAAAGGAGCTTTGACCTAGACCACTGCATACCTAAATTGGATTTAATCCAGGCCCGAAGCTACAGTGAGGCATCTTGGGGCTAGGCCTCCCCCACTTACTGGCAAGGCCCCCTGTCTTCCCATCCAGCCAAGGGCCCCCAAGCAGTGGTGGGTGTAGGGAAGGAACCAAGTATTCCTGCTCAGCTGTCTGGCATGAAGGGCCAGCTATGGTGGTCTCGTGGAGCCAGGCAGCACCACTCTAATTCCACCAGAAGCTGAATTAAATTACCTTTAACTCAATTAGCCAGTGCCCCCCAAGAAATTTAAATGCTCCCTGACTTTAAAAATCTTGGCTACGGGCCTGATTTAATCCTCATTAACTGTCTTGACTCTTTCCCGTAGGAACCATGGTATGTTGTGGCAATGCAAAAGCAGACTGTATTTCCTTTTTGCTATTGGAGGTTCATCTTGAAAGAACAAGCTTGTGCAACCTTAAAAGATGCTCCTTTTGGAGCCCTGTATGTCACAGTCCACCTGCCACTGAGCTACTGGGCCGCAAAGGAGTCAGTATGGCCGACACTCTCTGTCATTGTCCAGGGGCTCCTCTCATACCCTCCTACAAGCATTCAGAGTGAGCGCGTTTTTCCACATGCAGGCTGCATCATCAGCCCACATCGCTCTCGCCTGACAGTGGAGCAGCCGGTCTTCCTCAAGGTCAACTTGCCACTGTTCAGCTTCCTGGACCTGGACTTTGAGGGTGACTGAGCTGAGCACAGTCTTTTTGTGCCTGCATCCTCTATCAGTCTGTGCTGGGAAGTTTGGGGAGAAATGCTCTTCCCAAAATTAAAAGTAGAGAGAGAGATCAAAGAGACACACGCCCCCCAAATCATTCTGATTGGCAGATACATGCCCCACTGACCCCCCCCCCCACCTGGAATTTTTCACCCAGGCCACCCTCCCCAAAATACCTCCATAGAACCCCAGTAGCTGTGTGGCACTGGGTGATATAGGTTCACACTGGGTACCATCCATCCATCCCCAAACAAAATTGAACACTGGTTTAATCAGCAGCAAAAACAGTTTTCATTCTAGCTGGAAAAATGGACAGTACAAGACAAAACCCAGAAAAACTCACAGGAGTCCCACAGAGATTGACATTTTTCTTTGCAGGGGTGGGTGGGGGTGGTGGCAGGTGAGGGAGGGCCCTTGATGAGGGGCAGCCAAGTGCACCTAGGCTAAGGTCCCTCCAATGGGACAGTGACACCTGGTGTGTTGCTGCCAAGAGAGGAGGATCAGGGTGGACAAACAACACCCCTCCCTCTCACTTTCTGAGGCCTTCCTTCCCTGGCTTGACTCAATGGGTAAGGGTATGCTTGTGGACTGACTGGGCAGCGGTCCCACAAAATACCACTACCCAGAATTTGAGTCTTTCTTTTGGGGTGCTACTCTAGCTCACCTCCCCATGGTGCATCCTGGGTCATGCTAAAGAGCTAGAACATCCCTCAGGCAGGCAATCCCAGAATTCCCCATCCACACTGCCCAGTGGACATTGGCCAGACTACTTGACAAGGGCTAAAGGGGATAATCAGTCCTGTAGAGCTGCTACTGGGTTCAGCTGCTTGGAAGGGAAGAAGTAGTTGGGGTGGATCCAACCAGGGCAGGTAGGCTTTGAGTGCCAGAAAGGTGCACGGAGCCATGTTTTAAGTTGGACAGACTAATACAAGTCTCTTTATTGTTCTAGATCTACAATCTGGATAGGAAAGATGAGAGACAGGATAGAGGAGTACTAGCTGATGGTGGAGGTAGGTGTGGGAGAAGTGAAAGGAAGAAAGGAAGTTGGTTCCCTGAGTTCTCCATTCTATAAATCAAAGGGATAGTGAGTGACAGGAGAGAAAACCCAGGAAGGAAAGGTCAGTGTGAAAATGACTATCCAGCTATCTGTCTCTCTTGCTATGAAGTCTGGAGGAGGTTGACCCAGGGAAAGCACCTTCTTGACTTTGAGCATGACACATGCTGTGTATCCTTTGGTAACGCCCAAGTAGTCCATCTGATCTTACAGATGAGGTGACAAGCTAGGGGGGTGTCAGGGAGGAGAAAGGTTATGTAAGGTTGTGTGGAACCCTCTTCCACCTATCCGTCCTTCCCCAGTTTCCCTAGGTCTGTGGTGGTGGTGGGGAATGCCTGTCTTGAAGCAGGCACAGGATTCTGTTGCCAGGCTGGCACTACTGCATTCAATGTACTGGTTCTGCTGCCCTTTCAAAAAGGCCCACATCAACAGAGATTCTCTGGTCTAATGTTACATAAGAACGTAAGAGAAGCCAATGTTGGATCAAGCCAATGGCCCGCCCAGTACAACACTCTGTCACACAGTGGCCAAAAATACCAGGTGCCATCAGGAGGCCCACCAGCGGGGCCAGGACAGTAGAAATCCTCCCACTGTTGCCCCCCCCCAAGCACCAGAGCATCACTTGCCCCAGAGACCAAGAGTTTCTATCTATACTTTGTGTCTAATAGCCACTGATGGACCTCTGCTCCAGCCTCCATATGTTTATTCAGTTCCCTCTTGAAGCTGTTCATGCTTGTAGCCACCACTACCACCTCCTGTGGCAGTGAATTCCATGTTTTAATCACTCTTTGGGTGAAGGACTTCCTTTTTTCTGTTCTAACCCAACTCCTCAGCAATTCCATAGAATGCCCATGAGTTCTTGTATTGTGAGAAAGGGAGAAAAGTACTTCTTTCTCTGCTCTGTCCCATATATAATCTTATAAACGTTGATCATGTCACCCCTCATGTCACCATGGAAATATCTCACACTGTAGAGAACAATGGAGGGGATAGGGACAAACTGTTTAGGGGCCCATAGAATTGGAACCCCTGGTCCAATCTTTTCAGAACTTGGTGGTTCCTTTGAGGAGAGGCTGCACTAGCTATTCTGCAAGTTTGGAGCCTCTCTCACAAACCCCGTCCCCTCCAGCCTCCATATTATATCCTATAAGTTTTTGCCCTTGACTTCAATGGGCAATGGGGCTGTGGTGGCTCAAGTGGTTAAGGCACTGAACTGCAAACCAGAACGTTGGTAGTTCAGCAGTTCAAAACCCAAGTGCTGCATGATGGAGTGAGCTCCCATCTCTGGTCCCTGCTCCTGCCAACCTAGCAGTTCAAAAGCAAGAAACTGCAAGTACACAAATAGGTACCACTTCAGTGGGAAGGTAACAGCGTTCCATGTGCCTTGGCATCTAGTCATGCCAGCCACATGACCACAGAAATGTCTTTGGACAGCACTGGCTCTTTGGCTTGGAAACAGAGATGAGCACTGCATCCCTAGAGTCGGATTTGACTGGCTTTTGAGCAAGGGAGACCTTTACCTTTACCTCAATAGGCAATAGGGTATAATGGGGCCGAGTATTTGGCCCTCCCGAATACCATCCGAATCCACTTGCATTGCCAAAAATGGTATCCAGGAGGTATTTGGCGGGCTGACTATAATGCCGCTGAATTCGGCCAAATCCAAATCAGGCCAAATTTTTTTTCAGTGCACATCCCTAATGGAAGGGAAGGTCTAAACAGTTTGTCGTCTCAAAGGCCTTCTTTAAGTAGTTGCAGGATTCAAGCACTGAAGAAAGAAGAGTCTAAAGTTTTCTGAATACACATTGGACATCAGATTAGCAAATTCAAGTGTCTGTGTACAGTGTTTTATAGTAGTGATTTATGTCCCAAGTATGCTGCTTTGTACAGCTTTGTGGATGATGAAGAGATCTATAATTATCTTTATGAAGTATTGAAAAGGTCTTTCCTATGAAAAAACACTATTTTGCGAGTTATTATTATTACTTCATTGCTTCTGTTTATATAAGGGAATTATCTCAGCGATAAATAATTTAAGTGTATCTGCTGTTATTGCACTTAAATGGAAAACAGTCCCGTCAACCAGAAATATCTGTATCCATATTTTTGGTAACCATGTTTAGAAGATCTGCTGTCAAAACAGATGGAGCCTACCCACTCTTGCTGCAGATATTAGAACACAGCGGGTTGCAATACCACAAGTTTGTTAGTCTTTATGGAATCACTGCACCATTATTTCAAATGTGAATCTCTTCCTTGCTTCAAGAATGACTACTGAGGAAGGAGGTGTAATATTCATTTCATGTTTTCTTAGAGTTGTAGGGTACCTGACTTTGGAGCCAGGTCAGATTTTACTTAGGGCTTTATGTAGGCCTCATTCCTTATTTCAAACAGCTTGTTCTGAATACAATTGTACTCTGTTTAACTACACCATCTCAGGCTCATTCACTTTCTCATCTTCTAACATTGTATATGCCATTAAATGCCAACAATGCCTTCAGTTCTCTACATAGGGCAAACAGGTCAAATCCTATGCCAAAAGATAAATGGACACAAATCTGGCATCAAGAATCACTAAACTGAGAAACCTATAGGAGGACATTTCAACCTCCCAAGGCACACAGTGGGGGACATCTAAGTAGCTGTTTTACTGCAAAAGAATTTCAGAAATAGACTGGAATGGGAGGTTGCTGAATTACACATTATTACAACGCTCAGGACAATGAAACCCCCAGAGCTTAACAGAGATATTGGGTTCTTATCTCACTACACATGTCGTTCCTGGGTAAGGTGATTGAGAGAGTGGTAGCAGAGCAGCTCCAGAGTTTTCTGGATGACACATTGGCACTGGATCCATTCCAACTTGGTTTCCGCCCTGGCCACAGGATGGAGACAGTGTTGGTCATCCTGATGGATGATCTCTGCAAACACCTGGATCAAGGCAGGTCAGCGCTGCTGTTGTTGCTCAATCTCACAGCAGCATTTGTCACAGCTGATTACTATCTTCTGACTCACCCCCTCACTGACATAGGAGTTTGGGGGGTAGTCTTAAAGTGGCTTTCCTCCTTCCTCCATGGTTGGGGACAGAGAATGGCACTGGAAGAGAGGATGTCAGCTAGGTACCCCTTAGCAACTTCCATTAGGGCTCTGTGGGACTTAATGCAATACTGCAGGGCCTGTAAGGCAGAAATGTTCTGCCAGGCTTTTGGCTGAGGACAGCAACAGTTTCCATCATAGCTGGCACCCTCCTTTGGCCTCCTCCTTAACCTGCCCATGAGATGGAAGAACAATCCAAAGTGGGTTTTAGATTAAATTACAGATGCCATCTGAAGATTGTGAACTTCAGGATTAATTGATTTGTTGATTTTAAAATATTTTTTGTATGTTTTAAACTATTGTAAATCACCCAGAGTCCTGTGTACTCAGGGATGGGGCAGTTCAGAAATAATAATAATAATCATGCATAGTAAGGTTTGTCAACAACTCCTTGATCCTGTTATTTCCAACCTCTCTTGCCCCCCAGGGACAATTATTCAATATTTACTTGCCAATAAATCCATCAAACTGACAGAACTTGTGGCTGAATTTTTGGCTATGGTGTTAAATAAGGGTAACTATGGCCCCGGTCATACGGGCCAGAAAACGCAGGGGAGAAACATGGTAGTTTGCCCCGGAGCAAAATAAGGTGTGGTAGCCCAATCACACGGGCCACCAGGTTGTCACGCTCCAGCTCCAAGCACTGATCACACTGCGCTGCTGCAGCGCGGCAAAAAAGCAGCACAGCAGATCATGCAAGCCGCACTGTTGCGAAGTGTGCATGCACCATTGGGGGGCGGGCTGCTGACGATGTCTTGTGTGTGCGCATGCACTAATCGGCATTGGTGCACATCCCATGGAAACTTACAACATCCGGAAACCCCGTGACATGGGCGGGTGTCGGAAGCTGTGGGATACTGGCGCTCCTGCAATCAGACGCCGGCCTTTGTCCCGGGGTTTCTGGAAACTAGTGCTTTGACCCTAGTAGTTTTTTACTCCACGTTTTCCACAGGAAGCCGTGGGTTGGCCACGGGAGTGCTACGCCTCCCAGATGTGCCGGTGTTATCACGCACAGAAAGTCCACAGGGCTACCGTGCCTTCAGCGGGCCAAATGCTCCATGTGAACGGGGCCTATGTTTCTAAGGCCAAGGCAGAGAAGGCTTGATTCATTTTGCTCTTCTGTGTTCTTATTCCTGACACTGTTTTTGCCTCATCTGGATTGTACTATTCCTATTTTAATTATGTAAGACTATTCTCCATTTTATTACATTTATTACATTAGTAGTAGTAGCTGTAGTAGTAGTAGTAATAGTAGTAATGTCACTCAGTTCTCATTTGTACCCGGAATTAAACTTCGTTGGTCTTAAAGGTGCCACTGGACTCAAACTTAGTTCTCCCATAATGGGAGTCCTATCCATGGTCAACTCAGTTATTATCTATATGCTAATTTGCTGCTGTTCACAGACTTTACCAACTACATTACTCCAATCTTAGTTGTACTTATGTATGTTGATTCCAATTAGCCCTTCCTGGCAACTAATCCCCCATCCTATCTATATGTAATGCTTAAGGAAATCTGTTTCAATGCATCTGAGGAAGAGTGCATCTTCACATGGTCTCTCTCAGTTGTTGCTTATACCCAGAATTGAACTTTTTTGGTTTAGGAGGTGCCACTGGACTCAAACTTAATCCTCACATCTGTTTCTTAACTCTTGTATTCAGGGCTTTTTTCTGGGGGAATGCGCCAGGACAGAGTTCCAGAACCTCTTTGACAAAATTCTTTTAAAAATGTTTAAAAGTCCATGAGTTTTCAGTATGCAGTTTGAAAGCTTCATTTCCCTCTTGAGAGTTCCAGCACCTCTTTTAAAAAAAGAAAAGAAAAGAAAGAAGACTTGCTGGTATTTGTATGCTAATTCACTGCCACTCACAGATTTTAACAACTGCTTTAATCCAATGTCATATATACTCCTCACCCAGTTACTTATGCATCTTGACTCTAACTAGCCCTTTCTGGCAACTAATCTCCACCCCACCACCTATATGAGGAAAACTGTTTCAATGTATCGGATGAAGTGTGCATGCACGTGAAAGCTTATACCCAGAGTTAAACTTTGCTGTCTTAAAGGTGCCACTGGACTCCAACTTTGTTCTGTTAACCTAAGACCTCAGAGTACCCCTGAGCAACAGCATCTTACAAGAGGAATGGCTGGTTTGAATGGTAAAAACTACAAGGCTGTGTCTGAGTAAGTCTGAACTTTATTCATTAATGAACAATGTAGTGGATATTATCAACATATACTTTGGTTCATTTACCATATGATGAACCATCTCATCATACACTGAATGCCATCTTACCAGTGAATAGTCTGGGAACAGAGTTTCCCATGTTTCAAGCACCAGTCGGGTCATCGTGTTAGTCTATTGTAGCACTAACAAACGAACCCTTTAAAGACCTTAAAGACCAGTCTGTTTACCAAAGCGCAGGCTTTTGAAGGCTAGGTGGTCTGACAGTGGGGTCAAAATGTCACATAACTGGATCTGGGGGTTGTGACACAAGGCCATACTTGTTATTTTTAAATTTGCTACAGGATGTGTGGATCTTCACTTTTCTTTAAGAATAGAAATCCTATGTGCCATGGTCATGAACCACAATGTCAAAGGGCAACAGAGTTGTAAATAAACTGGGGAAAGGCCTGATTAAAGGGAAATGTTATTGATTACCTTCCATCTAAGGTCTCTTTATTTCTCATGGGAGCAAATGTGTATGGCTTGCCTTCATTTTGCAGAACATAGCTAGGCACTGAGGAAGAGAACCAGGAAGCAGAAAGCTCCAGTGTTGTTTCTGTTGTCTGCAGGGTGCCAACAACAAAGTCACTTTTTCTCAAAAAAGGCATGCCCACAATGAACACCATCCTTCAAACACAGTTTAAAAGACCCTTTCTACTGTTGCACCTATATGAATAACCCAAGCATTGTTCAAAAGCCTCATTATTTCTGGTGCTTTTATTTTTGTAAGAGCAAAGCATCATAAGCAACAGAACATTTATATATTGAAAAACTGACTTAATAAGGCCAGACTTCCTATTGCTCCCCTGTAGGCCATAATTGTATCTCCAAAGAAAAGAATTTCAGGGATGAAGGCAAAATGATTAGGGCATGGCTTTACCCACAGCTGCCCAGGAGAGCACATTTGCTTCAGCGGAAGGTTGAAAGAATATTATCAAGAGCTTTGCTGAAATCTTGACATTTTAAAACTTGAAGCAAAACTGGAGTTTCTTCCGCAGGCAGAATCTCTACAGGAGTTGCAAAGAAGTGTAGGAACTTTCAGGGAAGATGAATGAATTTCACATGAGATTGGTTATAGTTCTATGTGTCACTTAAGACACAAAGCAACTCGGCTATAATCTTCTAAAGCTCCAGGAAACCCCATTAGGGGTATTTGGGCTATAAGACCTTCTGCCCTTCCTGGTTATGGCAGAATACAGTTTTGGAATTGCTGAAGTGCTAAGGTACTCAGCCTTGTATTCCCTGTTTTAAATGCATTAAATAGATATTCATCTAACTCGTTGGACTCCGACTGTGTGTTTCCAATTTGGCTATGGGAGCACGCAGGCACAAATTTGTGTATCAGAAGCTGGCGACACCAGATGCTGGATTTCCTCTGCTGGTAGCTAAGGCCAGCGACGCTGGATCAAGAAGGTGGAAATGGAGAGTCTGGTGAATGAAGAGCTGAGTTCAGCTTACCCTCAAAGCCTTGACCCAATCAGGAAAGCAGTCTGTGCCTGAAGCACCAGAGGGGGGAACCCACTACAAGAGAGTCCATTGTTTTCAGGAATGGACAGATAAGGTACTCTTTTCTGGCGGTAGATAAGACCAGTGTAGGTCTTCTACTTTAGAAGCAAGGTGCTGCCCTCTCATAAGAGCCTGATTTACTTTATTGTCTATTTCAGTTCAGTTCAGTTTCTGGTTCAGTTCACTTCAGTCAGTTATCAAGGTTTTTAACTGTTTATATTTGTCTGTGCCTGTCTGTTTTCTGAGGTGGAAAAGTGCAAGCAGACTAGGAGGCTTCTCCGCAGAGAGTGCTCCGGCATTCCACTGGCAGCCCCTCCCACCCAGAGAGAGAAAAGAGGAGGGTAGGCATGCTTTTGCTGGAAGAGACTAATTAACTCTTGCCGTTCCACCTCAGCCTGTTTTCCAAACCTTTTTTTTCCCCCTGATCTTCATTTCCAATGGCTGTGTGTGTGTGTGTCTATTAATATAATAGGAAACTGTACCAGTAAACAGCAGGTTAAAAAGCCTTTGGATTGTATAGTTTAATATTGGGGAAAGATTGCAGGTTCCATAGAGGGAAAAGGGAATGATGTTTTTCAACCGGTTGAATGCTTGTTTAAATACTGTATGAAAATATGGCCTGTATACGGGTCCTTTGATATACAGTTGGTGAGAAACCTCTTGCCATGTTGTGGAGAAACTGGAAAATGGCTAGAATGCTATTATGCTGCATTATGGTACCATGCTATAACTAAATAGGGGTTCTTGGAAGACTGTAGCCCTATGCCTAAAGCCCTGCAGATGGTTTTAAAAGAAAATACCCACTACAAAGATGCCACTGTTTCCCCTAGAGCAACGAAAGACAGGGCCAAGCTGCGCAGAGAGAAAGAGGCCACAAACAAAGAGACTGTTAACAGCCCCACTTCAGCAGAACTGTAAGTCCCCCCAGAAGATCAAATGGACTTAATTAATTTCTCCAGGGCTTGATGACCCCCCACCAGCAGCCCCAAGCATTAATCAAGCTCAGAACCAGAATCAGCCAGGACCACCGGCCCTCTTCATCAATCAGAATAACCAGCCTTACCTCCCTATGAATATTTTCACAGGCCAGAGTTCTTCCTCAGAGCAAAGCATAAAGACAGAACCATAGCCTGGTCCAAGCAGCCTGGGCTCCCCACAGTCACCTGATACCAAGGGATCAGCACCCCCCATATTTACAGGGGCAAATTTTATGACGCCACCTTCAGGAACTCAGTTTTCCCCAGCCGGAGTTGACAAAGGAACCAGCCCCATTAAGATACAAGCAGAGGGGCCTACCCTCTCCCCTTACCCTCACCTCTCAAAGGCACAAGATGGATTCTATACCCTAGCCCAGGGGAAAAGAACTGGCTTCCAGCAGCCATAAAAATAAACAAAAACACCCAGGATAACATCCCAAAGATCTTTGGCCTGCTAGCCGAAATGAATGCACAGAAATTTCCGCCCACTGGCACATTCCAGCCCTATGATACCCCCCCCCCCAGCCCAAGCCACTGACCACATCTCAGAGGCTGGACTAACCGGCATTCTTTTGAAAGTAATGGACAGAATAGTTGAACAAGTGGGCCCCAACCCTGTGTCCAGGCTTCTGTGATCAGGCACCCCCCAGCCTTATTCACCGGCCACACCCCCAAGAGCCAAGAAAACAGTAAAGAAAGCCCAGGGATTAGAACTGCAGTAAGGGGAGGGCAGCCTGACAGAGCGATATGGGGGAGACAGACTCAGAAGATGAAAGAGAGGGGAGGGGGAAGAGCAACTAGAATCGCCGGCCCTCAAGGCTACCTGAATAAAAGAAAAGAGTGCTTGCTAAACAGAAAGCCACCCACCACAGATGCCCCCCCCCCAAGAGCTAGAGGGAGGACAAGCGGGCACAAGAGAAGCTGACAGTGAAGAAGAAACAGAGCTTCCTATAGCAGAGGGGAGGGAGAAGAGGGAAGCCATTCTTAAAACAACAGCTACCTTTCAATCTCCCTGAACTGGTTTAAGGCAGATTTGCATGTTGCCACCCTTCAGGTGGTGGTGGGGGGGGAGGTGTCACTCAGGACCAGTACAAAGCAGATTCTCATGTTGCCGGTCTCCAGGAGGTGGCTCCCAGTTATTACCATGAAGCAGTTTCATGGGTTGCCAGCCTCCAGTTGCCAACTTCCAGGTGATTTGCTCTGCCACACCCAGAAACCACATCCATCTGTTGCAGTCACCTTGCCAGCAGGCCAAGTTAGAATCGGTGGCTCTTGACTGGGACCCACATGACCACCAGCTTCTTCCACAATTGAGGACGTAGTCAGGAGCCTGGACTTAGGTGGGCTGTGAACCACACCCCCTCTCCCTGCTCACACTGAGAACAGGGCCTTAGCCAATGGACAATCCTTGGGAGATGAGGAGAACCCCTGTTCATTTCACCTCAACACCGCCCTCACAAAACAAGCCAGGGGAAGTAGAAGGGTGAAGGGGATGGCCCTGGAATGCAGAAAATGCATTCAAGGACAATGCATTGAGCATCACAAGTTATGACCGCCAATCATTCTGCCTGGAAGGATTTGGCCATGCCCTGTAATTACCTTGTCAGCAGGTAGAGTGAAAGGCCACAGCTAGGACTTTGGAATGGAGCCAGGGAAAGACACGGCACTGTGCAAATACGAGGACCTGACTACTACTCCCCTTGGAACAATGGCTGTCCCAGCACTGCAGTCACCTTGCCAGTGGTGTGAGTGAAAGGGAGTCATCTAGCAAAGGCCCACCAGAAACTTGTAGCCCCAGAAGAAGGGGAAGGGAAAAAACTCCCAAACAAGGCACGTGGCCATGCCAGTGCAGCCCTCAGTGTCACCTTGAAATCAGAGAGTGGGAAGGGGATGGCTATTGAGCCCTGGGACAGTGGTGAGGAGGAAGACCTCACCCAAACCCATACCAAAACAAGGCCCAGGGGGAAATATTGGCCAACATGCCAGATCCCCTGGGAGGGTGGAGGTTCCCCCACTAAAAGGATCCGCAATCTGTCGGTCCAGAAAAGTCTGGTGGGGGGAATCCTGCCCCCAAAGTTCTCAGTTTGGGCCAACGTTCCCAGCGCGATTATGTCACCTCTGGGTGACATAATCGTGCCGAACACGTCAGTGGCTGATGTTCTAGCAATCAGCCTGAAAACTCTATGGTAGCATAGAGTTTCCAGGTTGACTGCTAGAGCATCAACCACCGATGTGCTCGGCGTGATTACGTCACTTCTGGGTGATGTAATTGCCACGCCTGCGAAAAGACTCCCCAACG
Source organism: Gekko gecko (assembly GCA_029375565.1). NCBI lineage: Eukaryota > Metazoa > Chordata > Lepidosauria > Squamata > Gekkonidae > Gekko > Gekko gecko. Next base: position 76,324,005 of record JAPDNY010000003.1, on the reverse strand, counting down.
AGACACAGGACTCCCCCACTGCTTCTGAGGTAACACTTGGCAACCCTACTACAGTCACCTGTAAGCAGGCAAGTGAGAGGCACCATTACACTGACTGAAAGGGAGACCTGAAGGGCTCTGAATGTGAAATGAGGTGTGCTCCCCAGGCTCTGTTTTTCATTCGCCAGCCAGCCAAAGAAGGATGCAGTCCATCAGATGTGGAACCAATGCTGAACAATAAACCCCGTGGAACTGGATTTGCCCCATACTGCAGTTGTCTTGCCAGTGGTGAGAATGCAAGAGAATGTCTATGGAGTGGAGCCATCTAACAAACAGGAAGGCCCCTGGATCCTGGAACAAGGGAAGGGTGTCAGAGAAGAAGGAAGACACTCCTAAATGAGGCCCCTTGGCTATGCCCAGGCAAGAAAGAGAACCCACGGCATGAAAATGAGAGAACCATTCCAATTCTTTCCCCCTTCACAGCAGACAGACAAACAAAAGACAAATGACCAAGGAACCCATGGCAAGGCAAGGCACCCTGGCCCTTGACTGAGTGCAATTCCCCACCACCACCACACACACACCTGGCAGAGCTCTTCACACAATGGTCTCCCTTCATCTCCAACCAAAACCCAACAGAGGACACATGCACTTCTCTTGGACTTATGTAGTATCCATCATGATGAATGGGAGCTCTATTATTGGCAATGTGTTCTAAATCCTGATCCGGTTTGTGCTCATTCCTAATTCACACTATACCTATCAACAGCCCTAGCTAGGACCAAACAACTGTTCAAGGTGTTAGGTCTATTTATATACAACCTCCCTGGCACTATAAAGCAAGAAAAAGCAAAAAAACCAAAAACGACAAAATAAAAAGTGCCTCATGGCCAGTTTGAGAACCCCAAAAATTCCTGCTCAGCAGATAAGTTACCATCCAGTCATATACTGCATATCAAAAATGGTGGAAAGTTAGGCAGCTGTGATGGCCACTTAGTAGGAAAGTTTGGCATATACCCACCTAGCACCTCCCTTGATTGTCTGTGTCTTACAAGGCTTCGATCATGCCCCAAAGCCTATAATGGCAAAAGTTCTTTCAGGGCTAGGGGTGGACATCATGCATTTTTATATTCACACAATTTTCTGTTTCTTTGCCCTGAAAATCTCCTATAAAAGGCATGCAGTTTTACAACATTATTTATGCATCAATAAATCAACATTATGCAATATATGTGTATTGCATATATAAACATTGTACAGCCTGAGTGTACAAATGAATCTTCAAAACCAACATAAAAAGTAGAGACCCTGAACCACTGACAAATATACAGACACACGTAGAAACAAAATAGATATTCACTCGTACTTAAATGGCATGTGGGAAAAGATATGCAATCATTTCACTGCTGGAAGTCATAGAAGATTGTTTGCTTTAAAGAAATTATTTTTGACTTAACTTGTTTGTTGCTGAGCATTATGTTGGTCTCCATCCCCACCCCATTGTATAGTTTTCCTATGATTATATTTGTTTTGTAGCAGACAATGTTTTTATTTGTATTTTTAAAGCTGAAAGAGAGCGTTCCCATTGTATTTTAATCAAACTCGGAGAAGCAGGTGAGATTCTAATGGATCTTTCAGGATTCAGGAGTATATTCTTAATAGGATGGTAGTGGCATTCACCTGAGTCACTGGTTCTTGTTCCTTGAGCAATACGCAGCCCAATGGGCCCTCAAAGTTAAATGCACACTGTCATAGTGTGGGAAGTTGTGGTCTGGTGATGTTCCTTATTGAACTGCATAGTTATTTTCCCCATGGCTCTTAGGCTAGAAAAGCATGTGCTGCAGTTTTGGTCTCAGTTTCCTACGTTGGTTGTTGGCTGTTAGTTTTGTGTTCTGGCAGCGGCATGCAAAGGCCCTGCTTTGTTCTAATAAAACCTGCAATCATTATGGTACAGTGTGCTTGTGGATTTATTACACACACAAATAAAGCAGACCTTTTAAAATATATATGAAGGCTTAGTCAAAGGTTTTAAAAAGATACCACTATGCAGTACAGGCTCTATAGCTTCCAAGAGAGAAATCAAAAAGCTAACTGTTCTATCTAATATATTTGGTACCTGGTATGAGATGCCATATCTTCTTGCAGCTTAAAAATCCCAGCTGTAGCCTAAAAGCATTCTATGGCTACGTTCAGATGCGCCGTTTGAACCGCTTTTGGCACGCTTCAGTAACAGATTTTATATGCACGTTCACACATCAACATCTGTGCACCATCCCCAGCCATTGCTTTCCAGCTCAAAACCCCTGTTAAACTGGAGTATTTTGATACCACTTCCCTCTCTGGTGTTTTCCCGATTCTCCGGTTTCAAGCCTCAGTTTCCAATGTCTGATTGCTCCTGTGGTGTTGAGCTACTTCTGGGTGCTTCGACCCCCTCCCCTCTGTGGAAGCCCAAGGCTTCCGCTTTTCATCTGCCTTTTTTTTTAATGTGTCGGTGGTGTGTGCATAGGCTGAGCTCTGCTCCCAAACTAATAAAACCAAAGTTTAAATGGTGACTTGTTTTAGCATTTAGACGAGTTCGGGATCTAACGGAGGCCAGTTTCAAGTCAAAAGTTTAAAGGGAAGTGTTCTATTACAGCAGTTGGAGACACCTCAGGGCATGCTTTTGGCGGAAACTAGTTCTGTGCATGCGTGAAAATTTCAATTCTATGGATGACCGCCTATGCGCATGTGCAAACTGCAATTTAAAAAAAAACCACCTGCTGACACACGCTCCCACGCGTCGGTAGTGTAGACACCCAGGAGTGATGTGACTGTACTCTGAGGGAGGTCAGTGTGATTGTGATTGTCCAGATCAAAGGTAATAGTGTCAGAACCGGACCATTTTATACCACTCTCAGCACGCCATCTGATGAAGCATAACATATTAAAACCTACTAGCATGGCATGAGCATAAAGTTATAGGGTTGCCAGCCCCCAGGTGATGACAGGGAATCCCCCTCTTTGAGAACCCTTCCTCTGCTTTATAAACATCTGGCAGCGGAGGGGGAGGTAGACACTCTAGATTTTCCTTCCTTCTAGTCTCTATGGTAGCCATAGAGTGGAAGGCTAGGGTGCCAGCTGTTGGAGGATTCCACAGAGCTGCCTCTCTGGGTTCTTCCTGCAGCCTGTGCTTGCACACTGAGACTGCACTGCTTTTCGATCCCCGTATGTGCTCCCTGCCCTCCTGTTTAGCAGATGTCAGTAGATCCCAGCGATCCCAGCTTTGGCACAGATAGTGGGAGAACATAGCTGTAAAGTGACCTCCCAAGCACTTACTCTAGAGTAATTTCCCTGAAGGTTGGGTGGAATCATGTGTGGGCTCCACTGCAGCCTCAAAATAGTGTGGGGGGGAGGGGGAGGGGAGTAAAGTGTGTGTGGGGGAGAGGGGGGGAAGCTGGCAAAAGGCAAGTGCTGGGTGGGAGAGAAAACCAGTGTCCAAGCCAGAAGATCCGATTACTTATCACTACCGATTGCACTGCAAAAACGGTCTTTCTCCAACTCTGCAAAAGACACTTTTCACGGGGAAGAACAAGATAAGGGGAGAGCCAAGCCACCAAGGGTGCTCTCCGAGATGGCTGGAGCAGATAGATGATGCCAGGAAGGCAAAGAAGCTTAAAAAAAAAAAAATGTGCAAAGCAAAACCCTCCTACCGCTGAGCCTACGTATTTGCTCTCAAATGTGCTGCCCTGGGCTCACTGGAGGCTCTATGGCGGGGTTCTCTGAAGGGGTGCTCTCAATTATAAGTTAAAGGATCCAAAGGAGGAAGATCCTTTGTTGTTTTTAAAAAATGAGCTGCCAAGTGGGAGGAGGTTGCTGTGAGTTCCTCTGCTGGCTGCCCTAAAGGGGTTTGTTCTGCTTGCTGTGGGCTTGGAGAAGAGAGCTGGGCACATTCCCTAAATACTGGAAGCAGCAATGTGGTAGGAAAAGGTGAATGCACACCAATAGGATGCGCTTGGACTATCCCAACTTCCTCCCCCCCCCTTTTGAAAATTTGAGGCTACGTTTTGCCCAGTCAGAGCAGCCGTAAAAGTATAGGGGGGGGGAGGCTGTGCACACCCTCATTTCTCCCCCTTGGAATGCTTTCAAGACCAACAAAGTACGTCTGTGTGTGTGTGTTGGAGAGGTTGGGGGAGGCTGTGCACACTCTCCTTTCTCCTCCTCAGCTTGGCAACATGTTTGAGTCAGTAGCACCTTTAAGAACAATGAAGTTTTATTTCTTCGTGTGTGTGTGTGCGTGTGTTGGGGAGGTGGAGGGAGGCCCTGCATGCACTCTTCCCCCCCACCGTGGCCTGGAGGTAGGTTGGGCTGCGTGACTGGCCAAGGGTTAGGGTTGCCAACCTCCAGGTGGGGACTGAAGTTCTCCTGGAATTATCACTGATCTTCAGACTGCTGAGATCAGGTCCCCTGGAGACAAGGCTCAAGTATTACCTTTAAAAAAATCATTAAAATTTATTTGATTTTCATCAGAATACATCAAAAATGAAATATATTAGGAACTAGGAATAAGGCCCATTGTGAAAATAAATACAACAAGCTCTAAAAAGAGGCTCTGGGAGAGTGCCAAGGCCTTGGACACTCAGTGCCAATTTGCTATGGCAACCTCCTCAAACCCCACCCTCTCCAGGCTCCACCCCTGAAATCCCCAGGAATTTCCCAACCTGGAGTTGGCAACCCCATTCCAGCTAACCATCAACCTACTGTTATTTGCCCCTCTGACTGCAGCTGACTACTGCCTTCCCTCCTAGAGATCAGTTGTAATTCTGAGTGATCTCCACCCCTCATCTGGAGATTGGCAACATAATAGTTCCCCAGGAGGGAATGGCTGGTTGAAGGGTGGAGACTACAGCATTGTACCTGTCTGGGGTCCCACCCCTCCTCAAACCTCACCCTCTCCAGGCTCCACCCCGCAAATTTCCATGAATTTCCCCAACCTGGAGTTGGCAACCCTATCTCCTTCCCAGCCAAGCATCAAACTGCCATTATCTGCCCCTCTGATTTCAGCTTTCCATCTCCTCCCCCCTTCTTCCTGGGGATCAGTTGTAATTTTGAGTGATCTCCACCCCTCAACTGGAGATTGGCAACAGTGGTTCCCCAGGAGGGAATGGCTGTTTGGGAGGGTGGTGTCTATGGCATTGTACCCATCTGAGGCCCCAGCCCTCCTCAAACCTCATGGTCTCCAGGTTCCAGCCCTCAAATCTCCAGGAATTTCCCACCTGGAGTTGGCAACCCTATCTCCTTCCCAGCCAAACATTAATCTACCTTTATTTCCCCCTCACTCTCCAGCTTTCCTCCCCCTCCCCCCGTACATGCAGTTTCTACCATGCTCTGAAGCCCTGACTGCCACATCACATTGTCTGTCATGGGGGGGGGGCATCTCAGCATGGTAGAAGGACACAGAGTCCACTATATTCTCCAGGGGAACTGATCTCTGCCATCTGGAGAACAGTTGTAATTCTGAGTGATCTCCAGCCCTCATCTGGAGATTGGCAACAATGGTTTCCCAGGAGGAAAAGTAGTCTTTCCCTGCAATAGGGACCAAAGCAGCTTATATCATTCTCCTCTCCCCCTTTTGACTTGCACAACAACCCTGAGAGGTAGGTTAGGCTGAAAGTCTGTGACTAGTACAAAATCACCCACTCAGCTTCTACACCAAGAACCTGGATCTACAGCAAGAACCTTACATCTTCTATAGCAAGAACCATGCTCTGAAGCACTGGTCGCTACACCTAGGGTAGCCAACCTCCAGGCGGAGCCTGAAGATCACTAGGCATCACAACTGAACTGCAGATCTCCCCCCCCAAGAAAATAACTGCTTTGGAAGGTGGGCTTTATGGCATTCTGTTCCGCTGAGGCCTTTCCCCTCCCCAAACCCTGGCTTCTATAGATTCTACTACCAGAAAATCTCCAGGACTTTCCCTACCTGGAGCTGGCAACCCTAGGCAGGACTGGCCCCAATGAGTTCTTCACAAAGGCCTGTGAAGGGTTTCCTTCCTTTGTCTGAACCAAACTTGGTTGCCTACTGTGGCAAAACAGGCTCCAGTTTACAACTCAGCTGTTCACCTCCCACCCTTGTCCCATGGGCGTATCTCACTCCTTAAGTTCACTGCCACCACTCACTGAATTGTCACTGCCTTTTTAGAGGGACAGTGAGACTCTTCTGGCCAAATCTCCCTATTTGGAGATGGACTCCCCAATCTTTGGTGGATCCCTGAAAAGTTGGCAACCAAAGGGTCTGGCCTTCCTTGCTTCCCTGGGCTACCCTTTCCCTTTGGTATTGTATAGAGCAGGGGAGACTATATGTCAGAGCACAACACAGAATATTAGCCCAAATAAAAGAATTTATTTAACTATATACACAATCATGGATCACACACATGCTAAATGAATCCGGCATAACTGTAGGAGTAAGCACACACTATGAACCAACAGGGCACAAATCAACAGGGGTTAAATGCAATCCTCTTTACCTACACAAAATACTCTTTACCTCTGGAGGTTGTGGGCTCAGGATAGGATCTCTCCTTGGACCAGCCTCTGGCTCTGCTTCAGCCTGCCTCTCTTGCCCAAGAGAGCAGGGAAACTTCCATTCATTCCCCATTCCAGCCGACTGTGGAGTGGCTGAATTCCTGCTGCCTCCCAGGGTTCCCCCACATCTCTGGCTTGTGGTCTGGTTGGCACGAGCAGCAGGAGCCTTTCCTAACCTTCTGTAGGACAAAGACTGCCTCCTCCCTGAATGGGCTGGGAACTGTAGGCCAGCAGATGAGGAAGCCCCATACGACCCAGTGATTGATAACCCTGGAGGTCCCTCTCTGGAACTAAGGCTCAATTTAACTTTATGGGGGAACATTTTAAACAAACAGCCACAGATGGCAGCCATCTTTCATCAAACACAGGTAACTGCCATTTCATTACACCTACTAACAGACATTGAGTGGAAAGTTAGTCTCACACAGGAGGCAAGCAGGGGAAGCATCTTCATTAAGAGAGACAGGTGTTTGCCAATAATTCTGACAGGGCACAGTGGCTGAAGGGGGAGTGGGTGGGGAAGAGGAGCAAACCCAGCACCCAGCCAATGGCACACAAGTACTCTTGAGTGGCAGCTGATGGGCCAATGGCTGAGAGCATTGCAGAGCCAATGGGAGAGCTGCAAAGTGCCACTCCAAAACACAATTATATATAAGGATAAGATAAGAAGTAATCCAAAATACATTAGAAATACAACAACATACAGAATCAATATCCGATACAATTTCAAAGTATTATCTTTTTCAGGCCCACTACAAACTTATAAAATGCCCCCAGACACATACACTGACACCACATTCCCTCATCCCACATATACAATCTCATGAGCCATGAAGAAAGTTTGTTTTATATATTGTCGAAGGCTTTCATGGCTGGAGTTCATTAGTTGTTGTAGATTTTCCAGGCTGTATGGCCATGGTCTTGCCATTGTAGGACGTGACCACTCACTTCAAGTGAATGGCTACTCCAAGAATGAAATCAAAAGAGCAATTAAACCAACAGTAAAACAAACAACTGAGGAAAAACAGTCTCCCACAAGAAAAAATGTTTTTGCCATATATCAAAGGAATCACTGATCAGATGGGAAAACTTATGAAAAAAACACAACTTACAAACAGGATTCAGACCCACCAGAAAAATACAACAGATGCTATGATCATCAAAAGACAGAAGAGACCCCCTCACTTCTGCAGAAGTATACCACATAACATGCAGTTGTTGACAGGTTTACATCGGGACCACAGAGCTTAGCATTCAGACAAGAATAAAAGAACATGAAAGACACTGCGGACTAGGCCAACCTGAAAAATCAGCCTAACTCAAACAGGACACAGTATCTTATTCCAAGACACTGAAATGCTGGACAACATATCCAACTACCAAGTCATATTACACAGGAAAGCCATTGAAATTCATAAACATAAACACAATTTCAACAGGAATGAAGAGAGTTTAAAAATAAATAGGGCATGGTTTCCTGTCCTGAAAAACACAAAATGCTCTACATCTTACAATAGCACTACAGATAAAATTAGAATTTCAACAGCCAATCCATATGTAAAAGAACCTCCTCAGGAAAGCTGAAGCAAAGGTGGGCATTTTTTAGAAATTTAGCTTACCTAACCGTAATGTTGGAATTAAAACAAACTTTAGTTGTTTTAGATTTTCCAGGCTGTGTGGCCATGGTCTTGGCATTATAGGACATGATGTTTCACCAGCAGCTGTGACTGGCATCCTCAGAGGTATAACACAGAAAGATGTAGTACTCTCTGTGACAATGTGAGAAGAAAAATGGTAGGCAGGTAATTTATATCTACTCAGGAAGGTGGGATAGGGCTGGAAATGCTATGGGTTGAAATAGTGGACCCAAAAGGAAGCTTAACACTGGGATTTTGTTATCGCCCGCCAAATTAAAAAAAATAGAGGAGGATTATAAAATGATTAATAAAATAAAGATAGTGGCCAGATGAAATAACTGTGTTGTAATAAGTGATTTAACTACCCACACATTGATTGGGTCAATATGTGTTCAAGTCAGGAAAAAGAGACGAAGGTTCTAGACACTCTCAGTGACTGTGCTATGGAACAGATGGTCACAGAACCTAGCAGGGGAGAGGCAACCCTGGATTTGTTCGTAAGTAACACCCAAGACCTGGTGAGAGATGTAAAGGTGATTACACTGCTTGGGAACAGTGACCATAATGTTATTGAGTTCAACATTTGTATAAATAAGGAGTTGCCCAAAAAGGCTGACACAACCACTTTTAACTTTAAAAGGGGTGAATTCTCTGATATGAAGGACATGTGAGGAAGAAACTGAAAGGAAAAGTAGAAAGGGTCAAAACCATTGGGGAAGCTTGGAGACTATTTAAAACTACAATCCTAGAAGCTCTGAAAAAAAGTATGCCACAGGTTAGGAAAAGCACAAATAGGTAAAGAAAAAGGCCTGCATGGTTAACAAAGTAATGGAAACTATAAAAGGTAAGAAGGATTCCTTTAAATGGTGGAAAGCTAGTATCATTGAGGCTGATAAAAGGGAACACAGGCTGTGGCAAATAAAATGCAAGTCTGTGATCAGGCAGGCAAAAAGGAACTATGAGAAGCATATAGCAAAAAACATAAAGACCAACAATAAAACTTTCTTCAAATACATTAGAAGCAGGAAACCAGCCAGGGAGGCAGTGGGGCCCTTGGATGACCAAGGGGTAAAAGAAGTAGTGAAGGATGACAGGGAAATGGCTGAGAGGCTGAATGCATTTTTTGCCTCTGTCTTCACTGTGGAAGATGAGAAGTGTTTTCCCACTCCAGAACTGCTGATGTCAGATGGGGTGTTGAAAGACCTGAGTCAGATTGAGGTGACAAGAGAGGAGGTCCCACGACTCATTGACAACTTAAAAACTGATAAATCACCAGGCCAGGATGGCATGCATCTGATAGTTCCGAAAGAACTCAGATTTGAACTTGTGGATCTCCTGATAAAAATATGTAATCTTTCATCAAAATCTGCCTCCATTCCTGAAGACTGGAAGGTAGCTAATGTCACTCCCATCTTTAAAAAGAGTTCCAGAGGAGATCTGGGAAATAACAGGCCTGTCAGTCCGACACTGATACCAGGTAAATTGGTGGAAACTGTTATTAAGGAAAGAATTAGTAGGCACATTGATGAACAAAAACTATTGAGGCAGACTCAGCATGGGTTCTGTAAGGGAAGATCTTGTCTCACTAACCTGTTAGTGTTTTTTGAGGGAGTGAACAAACATGTGGACAAGGGGACAAGGGAGACTGAATAGATTTTGTTTACCTTGACTTCCAGAAAGCTTTTGATAATGTTCCTCATCAAAGGCTCCTAATTAAGCTCTATATTGTGGATCAAAAACTGGTTAATTCATAGGAAACAGAGAGTGAGTATAAATGGGCAATTTTCTCAGTGGAGGGTGGTAAGCAGTGGAGTACCACAGGGCTGAGTACTGGGTCCAATGCTTTTTAACTTGTTTATTAATGATTTGGAGTTGGGAGTAAGCAGTGAAGTGGCTAAATCTGCAGATGACACAAAGTTGTTCAGGGTGGTGAAAACCAGGGAGGATTGTGAGGCACTCCAAAGGGATCTGTTGAGGATGGGCGAGTGGATATCAGTGTGGCAAATGGGGTTCAATGTGGCCAAGTGCAAAATGATGCACATTGGAGCCAAAAATCCTAACTATAAATACATGTTGATGGGGTTCGAACTGGCAGAGACTGACCAAGAGAGAGATCTTGGAGTCATAGTAGATAACGCAATGAAAATGTTGAGACAGTGTGCGACCGCAATAAAAAACACCAAAGCTATGCTTGTGATTATTAGGAAGAGAACTGAAAATAAATCAACCAGTATCATAATGCCCCTGTATAAATCAATGGTGCAATCTCATTTGGAGTACTGTATACAGTTCTGGTCACCACACCTCAAAAAGGATATTATAACATTGGAAAAAGTGCAGGAAAGGGCAACTAGAATGATAAAATGGTTGGAACACTTTCCCTATGAAGAAATGTTAAAGCACTTGGGCCTCTTTAGCTTGGAGAAATGCAACTGAGGGGTGACATGATCGAAGTTTATAAGATTCTACACGGGATAGAGCAGATAGAGAAGGAAGTACTTTTCTCTCTTTCTCACAATACAAGAACACATGGGCACTCAACAAAATTGCTTAGCTGCTGGGTTAGAACATATAAAAGGAAGTACTCCTTCACCCAAAGAGTGATGAACACGTGGAATTCACTGGCAGCTTCAAGCATGGACAGCTTCAAGAGGGAATTAGATAAAGATATGGAGCAGAAGTCCATCAGTGGCTATTAGGCACAAGGTATAGATAGGAACTCTCAGTTTGGGGCAAATAATGCACTGTATTCTTGGTGCTTGGGGGGCAACATTGGGAGGGCTTCTAGTGTCCTGGCCCCACTGGTAGACCGCCTGATGGTACCTGGTATTTTTGGCCACTGTGTGATACAGAGTGTTGGACTGGATGGGCCATTGGCATGATCCAACATTGGCTTCTCTTATGTTCTTAACTGTTGCCAACACTGCTTCTGATGGGCTCCAACAAATCTCCCAAGAGATCTGAACATTAGATGCATAGATACAAGGAAATAAGTTTCTATAAATATCCATGGCTACAATCTACAAATTGTTCAGTAGGGTTGCCAGCTCTGGGTTGGGAAATACCTGGAGGTAAGCAGAATCTCCTGTAATGGTTCCTCTGCCATTCTCTACCATTATTATCTGTCTAGTCCTACCATAGGTCAGCTGATTTGTTTTGATATTTTTTTTTACATGGAAAATCAGCAGATGAACACCATAAAGACTAATGCCCCTGTACCCTCTATTGCCAACTTTATGCTGGTCATGCAAGCCAGAGATGCCACATGTGGATGGATGGTGTGGTAATAGGAATAATGAAGGAAGGACACATCGAGATTTCACAGAGTCAGGAAGAATAAGGGAAGAAGACCTTCCAGTTCTTAGAGCTCCAGTGTCTTCCGTGAGTCACAGGGAAACTGTGTTAACGTTTTGCCTAGTTTATCAATAAATCTAATGCCATACTACTCAGGCCTGTCTGTTCATTCTGGCATTATAACTGAATTATGGTATTCCTTTAAATCTTTATTTTTTAACAAGGCTCAGCAATTTTTACAAGTCACATCAAATTAAGTGCATTTTTATTAATACGGTGTTAGAGTAATACTGGCTGCACTTAGTGATCAGCCCAGAGCTGCAGAATTCCATCTTTGCAGGAACACAAGATTGTAATGGAATATGGTAGGTTACAACAAAATCATGCACTTCTAATCTAGACAAATAACAGCAAGATAGGGCTAATTGTTGACAAATTGTACAATTATTTTAATTGTTGTTTAAAAGGCAATTTTGTTGAATTAGTGGTTCTTAGGGTAATTACAAAAAGAAATCCCAAGAGACGGAATGTGTGTTCTCCCCCCCCCCCTTTAGCTTTTCTAAACCTCGACTCTGAAAATGTACAAATACACACACATGTGCAGAGAGAGAGAGAGAGAGAGAGAGAGAGAGAGAGGTTTTAATGCATAATAAACCAGTCTCAGTTACAGGAAAGGAAAATAGATGTTGACTTGCCAAAAGATTTAGTCATTCATGGTAATTACGTATAGCAAACACTGTTGGATTTGAGCCTATGTATGCACTTACAGGCATAGTTCAGCTGTAATGTGAATAAGCTGCTCTCATTGAACCTGCACGCTCCCTTTCTTCCTTTCTGCACGGCTCACTAAAAAAATAATGCATTCAAAACCAGCCATAGTTTATAAAAATTTGAGCCACAAATGGATTTGTTTTCTTTCTTCCAAACTTGGGATAAAAAATTGGTTTCAAAAAGTGACACAGCAGGCACAGAATAAACCAAAGTGTGTAATTCAGATTTAAAAAAGTTTAAAAAAACAAAAAACAAACCTATCTCTGGTTTTCCATAAAACATCAAGCGTATTATTTCTGAGCCAAATGCAAGTCAAGGATATGGCAGGAGTGTGAGTCCGTGGATAGGTTGTCACTACTATGCTATAAATCCCCAGGTAGCCTTGAAGGAGTCATTATCTCACTATTCGGCAAGGTAAGAGGCTAACATGGTTGTGTCATATTGTATGAGATTTCACATATCATTATGCCTTTCAGGCGGCACTTTGCTTTGGCTTGCCCTTCATTTTTGTAGACTACTAGGGGATCAGTGCAAGATGAGTATTTATGCAGGTTGCAGGGATCAGATGTACTGAATCAGGAGGGAAAAAATGTATGTACACACACTGGCTCTGAACATGGCCAGGCTGCATGCTGTTCTGGATGAATTAGTTCAGGCCTCATTCAGATATAGGGACACACGTAAGAAGCTCTGGGCATCTAGTTAGCTTTCCTGCAGCTGATCAATGAATACAGATGTTATTGAGAGAGGTGATGCACATACAACCCTGAAAGCTTGGTTGGGGCAGGAACTGCAAATGTCACACCTATTTCTGCACTGAGTTTCTCACAATGCTGGAATGCCTACTAGCAGGGCTTGTTTTGTAGAACAAGCCCAGCACAAACTTATTAGCATAATAGGCCACACCCATCAGCAGAATCTCATTAGCATATTAGGCCACACCCCAGGTTACCAGAAGTGTGGTCATCCACACCCATCTTTTGCTTCTTATTCTGTTTACTTTGTTGTCATAACCCGGGGCTTTTTTTGTAGCAGGAATTCCTTTGCATGTTAGGCCACACACCCCTAATGTAGCCAATCCTAATGAGTTTCTGCTGTTGGGTGTGGCTTATTATGCTAATGAGTTCCTGCTGAGTGTGGCCTGATCTTCTGGCACTTGGCCTTCCTTATAGTCCAACTCTCACAGCCATACATTACTACTGGGAATACCATTGCTTTGACCATACGGACTTTTGTTGGCAGGGTAATGTCTCTACTTTTTATTATGCTCTCTAGGTTTGCCATCGCTTTCCTCCCAAGGAGCAGGAGTCTTTTAATTTCATGGCTGCAGTCACCGTCTGCATTGATCTTGGATCCCAGGAACATGAAGTCTGTCACTGCTTCCACAAGTTCCCCTTCTATTTGTCAAGGAGTGATGGGGCCAGATGCCATGATCTTCTTTTTTTTTTTTGATATTGAGTTTCAAACCAACTTTTGCGCTCTCCTCTTTCAGTCTTAGCAAGAGGCTCTTTAGGTCCTCTTCACTTTCTGCCATTAGAGTGGTATTGTCTACATAACTGAGATTGTTGATCTTTTCCCCAGCAATCTTAATTCCAGCTTGTGATTCATCCAGGCCGGCATTTCACACGATGTACTCTGCTTATAAATTAAGTAAGCAAGGTGACAATATACATCCTTGTAGTACTCCTTTTTTGATGCTAAACCAATCAGTTGTTCCATATCCAGTTCTATCACTTCTTGACCCTTATACAGGTTTCTCAAGAGACATGTGAGGTGGTCTGGTACTCCCATCTCTTTAAGGACTTGCCATCGTTTGTTGTGATTCACACAATCAAAGGCTTTAGCATAGTCAATGAAGCAGAAGTAGATATTTTTCTGGTGCTTTCTCCATAATCCAGTGAATGTTAGCGATTTGATCTCTAGTTCCTCTACCTCTTCAAAACCCAGCTTGTACTTCTGGCAGTTCTCTACCCACGTACTGCTGAAGCCTTCTTGTATAGTTCTTCTATGTATTCTTTCCATTTTTTCCTAATCTCTTTTGCTTCTGTTAGGTCCCTACTGTTTTTGCCCTTTTTCATGGCCAACTTTTCATGGAATGTTCCCTTGATTTCTCCAATTTTCTTGAAGAGATCTCTAGTCCTTCCCATTCTATTGTTTTCCTCTATTACTTTGCATTGTTCATTCATGAAAGCTTCCTTATCTCTCCTTGCTGTTCTCTGGAAATCTGCATTCAGTTGGGTAAATCTTTCCTTTTCACCTTTGCCTTTCACTTTCCTTCTTTCCACTGCTATTTGTAAAGCCTCATCAGACAGCCACTTTGCTTTCTTGCATTTCTTTTTCTTTGAGATGGTGCTGATTGCTGCCTCCGATACAATGTCACGAATCTCCATCCATAGTTCTTCAGTCACTCTGTCTATCAAATCTAGTTCCTTAAATCTATTCTTCACCTCCACTGTATATTCATAAGGGACATGATCTAGGTCAAACCTGAATGGCCCAGTGGTTTTCCCAACTTTCTTTAGTTTAAGTCTGAATTTTCAATGAGTAGCTCCTGATCTGAGTCACAGTCAGCTCCAGGTCTTGTTTTTACAGACTGGATAGAGCTTCTCCATTTTTGACTGCAAATGATATAGTCAATCTGATTTTGGTGTTGCCCATCTGGTGATGTCCATGTGTAGAGTCGCCTCTTAGATTATTGAAAGAGGGTGTTTGCTATAACCAGCGTGTTCTCTTGACAAAACTCTGTTAGCCTTTGCCTGGCTTCATTTTGTTCTCCAACTTGTCCATTATTCTGGTTACCTTTCGACTTCCTACTTTAGCATTCCACTCCCCTATGATGATGAGGACATCTCTTTTTGGTGTTAGTTCTAGGAGGTGTTATAGGTCTCTATAGAACTGATCCACTTCAGCCTCTTCTGCATCAGTGGTTGGGGCATAGACTAGGATTACTGTGATGTTGAATGGTTTGCCTTGGATTCGAACCAAGATAATTCTGTCATTTTTGAGATTGTTTCCCATTACTGCCTTTGCACTCTCTTGTTGACTATAAAGGCCACACCATTTTTTTCTACGGGATTCTTGGCCACAGTAGTAGATATAATGGTCTTCTGAGTTAAATTTGCCCATTCCTATCCACTTTAGTTCACTGATTCCTAAGATTCCTAAGATGTTGATGTTCAGTCTTGCCATCTCATTTTTGACCGTGTCAAGCTTACCTTGATTCATAGATCTTACATTCCAGGTTCCTATGCAGTATTCTTCTTTGCAGCATCTGACTTTCCTTTCACTATCAGACACATCCACAACTGAGCATCCTTTTGGCTTTGGCTTCACTCTTTCTGGGGCTACTTGTACTTGCCCTCTGCTCTTCCCCAGTAGCATATTGGACACCTTCCGACCTGAAGGGCTTATCTTCTGGCATCATATCTTTTAGCCTTTTGTTAAGCAAGAAATTGCAAGTAGATAAATAGGTACCACTTAGGTGGGAAGGTAACAGCGTTCCGTGCGCCTTGGTGTTTAGTCATGCCAGCCACATGACCACAGAAACGTCTACTGACAGCGCTGGCTCTTCGGCTTTAAAACGGAGATGAGCACCGCAACCCTAGAGTCGGATTCGACTGGCTTTTGAGCAAGGGAAACCTTTACTTTACTTACTGTCCATGGGGTTTTCTTGGCAAAAATACTGGAGTGGGTTGCCATTTCCTTCTCCAGTGGATCACGGTTTGTCTGAGTTCTCTGCTACGGCCTGTCCATCCTGTGTGGCCGTCCAAAGCATAGCCCACAGCCTCATCGAACCACGCAAGCCCCCTCATCACGTCAAGGCAGTGTTCCCTGAGGGAGATTTGCTCTTGTAGCCTCGACTTTTTTGCGACTTTTTAACGTTTCCCATTATAATTGCTCACGGTGTATCTCTGGCCGATGTTAGTTGTCGTTAATCTTCCAAGATGGCACGTACACAGTAGGACACTCTTGCTTAATACTGGAACATGTTTCTGCAAATCTATGATGGTACATCACTGCACAGTGAACCAAGACGAGAGAGAGAGAAGCAGAGATGAGATGGAAATCGCTGAAGATAAGGCTGGATGTTCATGGGAGGTCATGCACCGACTCCATAAAGTCTATTTGGCCTGTGATGAGGTAGTCGTGGGAGGACTCCAGCCTCAAATTGTTTGCAGTCTTGTGAGCATCCCTAACGAACTCTCAAAAATACTTCATGGGCAAATGTTTAAAAGGCCAATTAAAAATGTGCAGGTGCCGGTCTTCCTCACCAATTTCTTCCTCTTGCCTTCTGTCCTAATTCCCATCTTCCTAATCCATTAATCTTACCTTTTCAAAAGGATAAATGACTGTTTCCAATTTCCCTGAATTGTCCTGAATTATAGCTTTTATGGCTTCCTAAATTTAATTGGAAGACAGACCAAACCACTATTCCCATCAGCCTCAGCAGCCCAATAAGTTTGGGGCATGTACTTACAGCAACCAAGGGTCAGCTGCCTGTGTGATAATGAACGGCACCAACTCTGTAGATACAAATAAAATTGAAATAAATCAGCCATTTAAGAGGATGGAATGCTCAGCCTGAAATAAAATGGGCTCTGTGGAAAGGATACATTCAGTTTCTATGCACATTGTATGCAAAGGCAACAGCATAGATTACAAGGTGCAGGGCTCTTTTTGTAGCAGGAACTCCTTTGCATATTAGGCGACACACCCCTAATGTAGCCAATCCTCCAAGAGCTTACAGTAGCCCCTGTAAGAAGAGCTCTGTAAGCTCTTGGAGGATTGGCTACATTAGAGGTGTGCTGCCTAATATGCAAAGGAGTTCCTGCTACAAAAAGAGTAATCTATGCTGTTGCCTTTGCATACAGTGTGCATAGAAACTGAATGTATCAAGATACAACACGGACCTAGAAAGCAAAGGAATTTCCTGTCATATATCCTGTAAACAGGATTGCCAAGTCCATGTTGGGAAATTCTTGGAATCTGGGGAGGGCAGGGTCGGGGAGGAGAGAGACCTCAGCGGGGTAAAATGCCATACTCCACCCTCCAAAGCAGCCATTTTCTCCAGGGCAACTGCTCTCTGTAATCTGCAGATAAGTTGTTATCACCAGGCTCCACCTGGAGGTTGGCAACCTTGCTGGTAAGCAACACTGGCCTCCCCATTCTGCAGCATCCTAGATATATACTCAACACTTGGAAGACTTCTAACGTAACCTCTTTCATTCTTGTTTGCATGGAAAACATACCACTTGGTCCCTGAGATATAAGACGTACTAAAGGGCCACCCCCCCACACACTCACTTCATAATTAGTTTAGTTTTTCCAAGATTTCATTTCTGAATTATTCAGACCTTAAATGCCAGCAACATTTCTATTGTCAAGCATCTTTTTATACCCACAGTTCAAGCAGTGATGTCTGTAGCCACACTCATTTGAGCGAGACGGTTTCAAAATGTCCTGGAATAATGAATCGTGGAAGGAAAGTCCATTAGGGTGTTCTCTAGCTAAAGCAAGACCAAATTGACACTGATTACAGTAAGTAAGAGAACAGGAGACAGATTTGGAGTGTGTCTGCACCATCGTCACTACGGTCGGCATGACCCCCATTATTTACCACACCTTCTGCCAGTCTAGACACTTCAGAGACCTCCACTTCGCCTTGGCAGTTCTCTTGCTTTGCTCAGAGTTTATGAAATCCCCGATAATATTTGATCATCACATTTCACAAGCCGTCTCCTTGTTTTCTCATTTAATGAAGACTTTGTTATGCCAAGAGAATTACCCTTTCCCTGGATGGAGGAACAGCAGCTCCCGTCTCGTCAGGCTATATTTTCTCTCGCAGTAACAATAAACTTATCATTATCAAAAGCCCAACCTGACACTGGTTGAAATAGCTAAATATTTATTTTATTTATTTATTTATTCGATTTATATGCCGCCCTTCCACATGGGCTCAGGGCGGCGAACAAGGGCAACAATGCCATACAACCAAATAAAACATAAAACAACCATAAATAAATAACCATAAAACTCCATATCAGGTAACGGTAAAACATCAATAACACAGGAAAAAGGCATTACAGAATAGACACCACACAGTCACACTAAAACACTCAGTTGGCGTTGCTCCAGTGGTGCCCATATACAACTAAGAGCCCCGTGCCAGGGCCAGAATGCCTCTAGTGGCTATACGCTGGTGGTATCATAGCGATGTCATAGCGGTGGCAGCCCCTACTCAAAAGCCTGGCGGAAGAGCTCCGTTTTACAGGCCCTGCGGAACTGCATAAGGCCCCGCAGGGCCCTGATCTCCTCTGGGAGCTCATTCCACCAGTGAGGGGCCACCACAGAAAAGGCCCTGGCCCTGGTCGCAGCATATTTAACAACCTTGGGGGCTGGAATAACCAGCAGATGGTGCCCCCCTGACCGTAGTGCTCTTGAGGGAACATATGGGGAAAGATTATCACAGTAGTTGTCTTGGTAGCCCCTGTGGAAAAGAAAACCAATGCTTTGAAAGTGGGTATATCAACTTCTAGTTTTTATCCAGTCCATATTGTGGCTCATGGGCAGATGAAATAGAACAAAGTTTCAGTCCCATGGCACCTTTAAGACCAACAAAGTTTTATCCATGGTATAAGTTTTCATGTGCAAGTATACTTCTTCAGATACTTTATCTGATGAAGTGTGCTTGCACATGAAAGCTTATACTATGAACAAAACTTTGTTGGTGTCACACGAACTGGTGGACCCCCCCCATTGCTATCACTGAACTTGGGGTCACTGGCACTGTCCACCATTGTGGCAGGTTTCCCCTGGAGGCAGCTAGGGTCTCAGTCTTGGCCAGTACAGCGGAGGTTACATCACCACCCCCTGCAATCTGACTGCATCGGGCTTCAGGCCGTCCGTCTCTCTCAGCATGGCCTCTCTACTCCCTGAGTGCCATTCCTCCTCGACCCTTTGCTGCTGCCTCCTTTTATTCCCCTTTCCCTTTCCTGCCCCTTCTGGCCCCACCCCCCTACTTAAGGAGAGATGTGGCGCCTCTTCTCACGGCATTGTTCCAACATCCAGCCTCCATTCTGCTGCCTCACTGCCTGGCCCATTGCCCCTCCCACTGGCCTGGAGATGCAGAGCTTGGGGGCATGGCCATGCTTTTGTGCCAGGCCTATGGCCTGGCGCAGCTGCGGTCACCACCATTCCTGGGCTCCACACCACTCATTGGGCCTCCCTCTTCTCTGCCGTTGGTCAGGGCCCACCTTGTCTGTTGGTATGTGGGGGCTGCGGCTCCTCATGTAGGACTCCTGTGGCCACAGAGGGGGCCGGGGAGGCTGTGGGGGTCCTGGGCTTCTCATCACCGGTGCAATTGGTCTTAAAGATGCCACTGGATTCAAACTTCGTTCTTCTGCTTCAGACCCACGTGGCTACCCCACCTGGGCAGATGAAATGTGACTTAACATTTGAGTGAACCAGCAAAGAGGATGGAAACATAAATGTTTGCAACATTGTAACTACAATGAAATGTAATGGCAGTTTTGAACAAGGATGATAGCGTGCTCGTTTTGGGATGACAACAACTTCCAATAATTATAACCCACTTTCACAAGAAGATAACCTTTTTGGATATTTTGCTCAAATTTTAGCCTTACAAAAAGTTGATAAAATGCTCTGATTTCATCCAACAACCTTCAGATCCCTGTATCTTAGAATGCAATTGTCTAATCCTAAACTATCCCTCATTTCTGCTTGATTTGTGCAGCTAAGTCAAAGGAAGCCAGTAGACTCTGTTCTCAAGGCCTATTATGAAACCAGGAAATAACCATTTCATGATGAAGGAGACATATAGCCCATAACTGTGAATAGGGTGGTAACAGTAATAAATACCAAAACTATGATTCCAGGAAAACTCCAGGGCCCCATCTGCAGGATGGTGACTTTATCTGTAAATCACAGCACCTTTTTGTTGTTGTTATTGTCTCTACAGGGATTTCATTCCAGTTACCTGTGATTTCTGTCTATTGCACTCTGGACCCTCTCTTAGCCTGTGCTAGACTGAGACCATCACAGAAATGTAAGCCAATGGCAATCAAATGAGCTGTGACAATTCTGCTTAGCTAGGACTAATGTGCCATCAGATCACGTCTGCTATCAAAGGAAGAGAGTCAGAAAGAGAAGGGAGAGGGAAAATTGCAAGGAGATTTAGTGATACACATTATTTTTGTGGTATCAGTGCCGTATGTCTGAGTGTCACCAGCTTTCTAGAGGCTTTGAAGACCAACTGGAGTCTCTCTCTGGTTGAATCTGCATTTGCATTTTTAAATCAGTTTTGTGCTTCTGTGACGCCATCTTTCTCTATGTTTGTTTGAAGAACTGTTTGGAGAAGATTCATTTAAAGCGTTGTAGAGGCGCAATGACAGTGGAGCCGCCCTGATAGGGTGATAAACATATGCAGAGATGCAAAAGTATGCTAGCACTATTGAAGTGTGAAAACGAAAGCAAATGTAGACAGTTTTTGGAAGACAGGGTCAGAAGGCTGGGACACTGGTGGGAAAGACAAATGCAGATTCGATCTCTGTTAGGGAGAGAAAGCAGCACACACATCTTTTTTTTTTCCCCTTCGTATTATTATCTGCAAATAGGAGTGGACACAGATGATGCATAAAATCCTTCATGAACCTAGAATGCAGTGTTCACTGTGTGCAAAACATCCCACAATCCCATGTGAGAATTATCACAGCATTTTGATTACAAGCTGAAGCCTCCGGCTGCTATACAAAAATCTGCAGTGCTCCAGAAAAGCCACCCCAGTTCTCCAGAGGTGTCTGAGTGAAACATTCCAGCTAAAATCACCATTTTTTCTTCTCCATTTTTTTGTGAATCTTGGGGAGAAAAAGAGAGCAAGAGGTGATGCCTTCTTTCTAACCTCTTCAACATTTAAATTGAATTCTGTGCTGAGGCTACGCGCCAGAGTGACAGCTGTCTCAGCAGAAAGGTGCAAAAACTGGGACAACTGGATTAATTGAATGGCTCCTTCAACCTCGGAGGCAATAACAAAATGACCACAAGATTAACCCTTATTGGCAAGGGTTGGTGAGGAATGAAGCTACAGAAATAGCGGAAACTGGATTTGCAAATTGCTGTCCTGCGTGCATTATGCTGCAAACGAGAGGCTTTTGTGCCTTTGGGTCACAATTGGAAAGCAAAAAGTGAGCAAGCAGGGAATGGGGGCAGAGGTGGAAAAAGGAAAGAAAGCAAGGCTGCGGTCAGATGTGCCTTTAGTTCTGACTTAGCTGTGAATGTCTGATGGATCTAAAGTGCACGATCAGACTGCAACATCTGGGAAAGACCCCGCAGTCGTCAGCAACCCTTGCTACCCCACACCACAGAAGCGGAAGTAAAAGACAATGGGGAAAATCTGGTCCTAACATCTGCCAATGGACCATGGGTGAATTCTCCCTAGTCTGATCACTCAAGTGCACACTCAGGCCATTGGGATGGACTGCTCAATCCATCCTGATTTGGCACCATTTTTTTTCCTGCTTAACAATATGCACATAACCTCATAATTGGTCCACGGAGAACTCTTCGCGAGGGGGCTTGATTACTTGTTTAGGTGCATGCACACCAAAAGGCAAAAAGAACCCACCCTCCACTCACTCGAACATACTGACTGCAGAGTCACCCCTGAATGCCCATAAATCTATGCAGGTGGCTACCATAAAACCAAGAGCTCAAATAAAGTGAAAGCAGCATGCAGTCTGGACACTGCCATAAAATCCGATAATCAATCAAAGAGAAAGTGGCATGGAACGTAGAGGGGAATTTCTGTTCTGACTTGGGTTTGGTAAAACAGCGGAGCAAGCGCTAGATGCAGACTGGGCCCCTATTTATCCCCACCTCTGACATTCTCTAGCCAAGCAACTGATGCAATGAGAAGCATACCGGTGTACCTGTTTGACTGACTCCTGGTCATTAGTGGGGTGGGAGGCAACAGACATAACCTCCTGGACTTGTGCCTCCACTGGCTAGGTCCAAGCAACTTAGAAGCAGCATGAGAAGACACTGGATGGTTCTTGCCTGTGGCAACACCATGCCATGGACCTTTTTTTAATTGTAAGCAGGGTAAGTTCATGTTACTCATCCATTACTACTCTTTTAGTGATTTTTTTTTTAAAAAATCATCAAGTCACAGCAAGGATTTTCAAAGCAAGAGACGCCCGGAGGTCATTTGCCATTGCTGGCCTCCACATCATCTCCCTGGTATTCCTGGGAAGTCTAAATACCTAAATACTAGCCAGAGTCAAACCCGCTTAGCTTTTGAAATCTGATGAGATCAGGCTAGCCTGGGCTACCCAAGTCAGGTCGTAGTGAACTAGACCCTAAAATACAGCAAGCCTGAGAGAGCAAGACCCTTCTGCTTTCAGCCATGAGCTCTCACCCAACAGGTTACTCAGATCCAGCAAATAAAGATTAAATTGAACTGGGACTAGATGTCAGAGATCTAGATTGCTGCTAAAGCGATGGAAGTCAAAAGATGGCTTTCAGACTTAGGGTCAAAAAGTATCTAAGGCTGAGTTCAGACTGGCCGTTTGCAGCGGGAGCCAGTCGTGGCAAAAAAAAAGCCCCGGAATGAACTGTTCTGGGTTTTCCCGGTCACACAGGGCCGACAGATGCAGGAGCATACCAGGAGGAGGCGCGTGGGAGCATTCAGACTGCTGGCCCGGTGGCGCAGCTGTAAACGGTTTTTTCCTCTACGTGTGTATGGGCACATCTGGCCGATTTGGGGTGGACCCCGTTGCACTGGCACCGCGTTGGGCAGTACAGCGGAGACAGCCAATCCGATCACTGCTGCCTTATGTGCAGAAACACCCGGTGCACACGATAGAAGCGGGTTGCTCCTGGCTTTTGAGCTTTGCGTTCACACTTCTGGGAAGTGGAATAACGTGGGATAAAGGCGCTCTCCGGGATTTGCTACCACTTTTGTCAGGTATCTTTTAAACGCGGGAGCAAAGCGGAACAACACGGGTTGCCTATGGGTGGGGAACGCCAGGCAGATGTGGCTGTGAGAACGCCCCCTTTAATCGCTCGGGAAACGCAGCTGAAAAGTGACTATGGCGGGGCAAATTGCCAGTCTGAACTCAGCCTAAACCTCTGCAATCCAGCAATTCATTATTCAGTTATCTATACATGAGATAAATGGTATACTCTAATCAGTATCTGTCTCTAAGAGCTGCTGGTTCTAAATGTCATAGCTGTCAATTACTGTTTTCAGATGACTAATAATTTATTGCACTTTCACCCTTGGCATTAAAGCAGGTGAACCATCTGTGATGGTTTATGTCCATTGTTATTTCCCTGTTCTATACATTTCTCTCGTCCTTCTGGAAACCCAAATGTGTTTGCAGCCATTACCACATCCCATGGTAAGAATTCCAGTCTCAACAACTGTTGTGCCTGGCTGGAAAAAGGATATCTTGCGTGTTTAAGTCTCACTACCTAGCTATGAAAAGCTTATGATATGGGGAATGTGTCCCATCTAGGGAACTATATTTACCAGAATGACCACCAAACCAGATGGGCAGTGCAGAGTTTTCCAGCTTTTATGTTGCATTCACTGCATGCAAACATTTGCTTACTGTCCTCCAAACAACTGTTCAGTGAATCTGAATCAAGTCCACATAGTGTTTCAACAGAAGGATGGCCAATGGAAGGATCAAAGCTCACTCACTGGAAGACTGAAATCTTCTCTTATCCCACATGGTGCTACATTTCTCTAATCTCCAAATTCAGTGGGTCATAATGTTACATGTTGGTGATTAAAATGACAGGAGCATATGCTAAGTAGCAAACTTCTGTTCCAGTCACACTGCAGCATTACAATGAATTAGCAATGTGTATCACCCTTGGCAAGAAAACTGATTTCCTTCATAACCGTCCATTTATAATATAGTGGGAAAATGAAATAACGCAACTCAAAACCAATCAACATGCAAATTTACACCCATGCTTACAAATATATGCAAAGTGTTTTCCAACCAGTTTCACTCATTTGGGACAGTGAGAAAAATGGAAAAACAGGAAGGAAAAGATAGGAGAATCAAACTTGCAATTTTAAAATGGGTGGCTTGTGAAGTTATCTAGAAAATCAAAATGCAACTTGCTTATGGTGGTTAAAAGCTAAGAAAGTACATGTAAGTATCAGAAACTTTCATGTATTCATTGCTGAATTTCTGGCACGAACCAGTCACCCCATAGATAAGGAGATCTGGTTTGAAGCCCCGTTGTCTTCCTTTAACTTACAAACGTCTAAGACCACAGCTCAGTTGTATGGCACATGCTTTGCTGTCAGAGGGTCCTTCATTCAGTAACTTCTATGACATCCTTGCTATATTCATATTAAAGGCTCCTGAGCAGTGGGGCTGGAGAAGACTTCTGCCTTTGTCCCTAGACACTGCCACTCAGAGACAATACAAAATGAGATGGACTAAGTGGCCTGGTATAATGTGTAAGACAGCTTCATCAGAGCACATGCATCTCTCTGCAAGAGGTAGACAATATAGAGAGATTTGGGGAGCAGGAGGTGGGAAACGTTCACACTGTATGTTTCATGCACATATAGCAGAGTCTAAAACCACTCTTAATAGCTTGTGCATTTACTCATAGTCAGGGCTCTTTTGGGGCAGGAACGCACAGGAACGGAGTTCCGGCTGGCTTCAGAGTTGGCCACGCCCACTACAGCCAAAACCTCTGCATGCGTGGCTACAGAGGGAAGGCCTGGAGAGTGACCCCCCCCCCAGCAACTCTGAGGCAGGCAGACCATGGGGGGCCTGGAAGAATCGGGGAGGCATTTAAATGCCTCCCTGTGCCTTCCCAAGGGCTGGCTTGACCAGGCTCCCCATAGCCACAGGGCACCTAGGCAAGCCAAGGGAAGGCAGTTTAGACTGCCTTCCCTCCAAGGGCTGGCTTGCCCGGGCTCCCCACAGCCACGGGGCGCCCAGGCAAGCCAAGGGAAGGTATGCTAATGAGTTTCTAGTGTTGGGTGTGGCATATTATTCTAATGAGTTCCCGCTGGGCTTTTTCTACAAAAAAAAAAAGCCCTGCTCATGGTCCCACTGAGTTCAATGGAACTTGCTTCCAAAAAAGCAGGCATAGGACTGCAGCCATAGTGAGGTTACCCTTTGCTGCATTTCTGGCCATGGTGAGGATGCATGATAATAAAGTGGTGTGTGTGTTTTCAATAACGCTATTAATATGCCCTTGTTCAGAGAATATCTTTGTTTGTTTTGGTAGCGTCGTCTCTCCTTCCCCATTAGCAAGAAACCTATGGAGGAAAGCATGAACTGGGCTACATCTCTCATAGGAATGAATTAAAAGGAACTCGAACGATAGTGCTGGTAACAATAACAACCCATGATAGATGTTCCCCAAAATGGCCCCAGTCACTATCCAGCATAGTCAGTTAGTATTATTCAGTTCAGTTAGTATTGTTGATGTTGTTGATGTTATTAGTGGCTGCTCCTAGTCGAAGGCCTGGTGGAAGATCTCCATTTTACAGGCCCTGAGGAACTGTAAAAGGTCCCGCAGGGCCCTGATGTCCTCCAGGAGCTCATTCCACCAGTGTGGAGCCACCACTGAGAAGGCCCTCTGCCCTGGTAGAGGCCAGTCTGGTGTCTTTCAGTCCAGGGAGGGCCAAATGGTTTTGCGACCCTGACCGCAGTGCTCTCTGGAGGACATGTGGGGAAAGGCGGTCCTTCAGGTAGGCAGGCCCCAAGCTATAAAGGGCTTTAAAGGTCAAAACCAGCACCTTGAAGCGAATCCAGTATGCTATAGGCAGCCAGTGCAATGCCTTTAGCACAGGCTGGATATGCTCATAGGAATGCCCATCAACAGCCTGGCCGCTGCATTTTGCACCAGCTGCAGCTTCTAGAGTTGCAACAAGAACAGCCCCATGTAGAGAGCATTGCAGTAGTCTAATCTCAAAGTGCTGGAGAAGACTCTTGAGAGTCCCTTGGACTGCAAGGAGATCAAATCAATCAATCCTAAAAGAAATCAACCCTGACTGTTCCCTGGAAGGCCAGATCCTGAAGCTGAAGCTCAAATACTTTGGCCACCAAATGAGAAGGGAGCCCTCACTGGAGAAGACCCTGATGCTGGGAAAGACTGAAGGTCAAAGAAGAAGGGGACGGCAAAGGATGAGGTGGTTGGACAGTGTCATCGATGCAACGAACATGAAATTGAGCAAACTTCAGCGGACAGCGGAAGACAGGAGGGCCTGGCATAATCTGGTCCATGGGGGTCGCGAAGAGTCGGACTCGACTGTGCGACTGAACAACAACAAAAATCTCAAAGTGACCATTGTGTGGATCACTGTTGCCAGGTCATTGCGTTTGAGGAAGGGAACCAGCTGCCTAATCAGCCAAAGATGGTAAAAGGCTGCCTTGGCAGTGGCTGCTACCTGGGTCTACATCATTAAGGCAGCATCCAGGAGCACTCCCAAACTCCTGATCCTCAGCACTGGCAGCAACGGTGCCCTATCAAAGGCCGGCAATGGGATCCCTACCTCTGATCCGCTCCGACTCAGGCGCAGGACCTCCGTCTTCATCGGATTCAATTTCAACGGACTCAGTCTAAGCCAGCCTGCCATGTCCTGCAGTGCCTGGTCCAGATCTTCTGGGGTAGAGTTGGACAGGACATCCAGCAACAGATATAGCTGGGTGTCATCTGCGTATTGGTGACACCCAAGCCTGTGCCTCCGGGCAATGTGGGCAATGATGTTCCCTCTAAATTGAGTTCGTGTGAGCTAGCTCGCAGTTTTTTAGCCTCCGGCTCATACAATTTTGCCTTAGCTCAGGAAGGATGGCTTCAGAGCAAACTAATATAGGCAGTAGCCAAATCACTTGCTCACAATTTTAATGCCAGGAGCTCACAAAGTAGATTTTATGCTCACAAGACTTCACAGCTTAGAGGGAACATTGGTGGGCAAGGGGGCGCATGTAGATATTGAGTAACAATGAAGGATTATTACTGCTGTAAAGAAACCACTACCAACACCTCCTTAAAAACAAACCAAAACCTGTGTACACTAATAGTAACACCATAAAAACATACAAAGTTTTTAATTATAACTATTATAAACTCAGTTCACGCATATCTTCCAGCACCATCCATCTTTAGTGCTCAGTACCGGAGAAAAGACCACTCCCTGGTTGGATCCCAGGGCTTACAGTCTGTAGTCTTTGGTAGTCTGACAGGCAAACACTGACCACACGTCAAATCCTGAAGTTAAAGGTTATTTTTTTTCCTAGCTGGACGTAGCATGAGTTTTAAACCAACAGAGACTGCAGAGAGGACCTGGGGATCCACATCAAAGTCTTGAAGCTTCAATATTTGAGGAACTCAAGAGGAAAATTCATTGAAGACAAACCTGGTTTTGCATATGTGAGGAATGTGTGGCAAACGTATTCATACCTCAACTCAAATGCAAGATGAATGCCTTAGGAGTCTATGGCGATATTTATTTCTAGCATAGCACAATGTCAGTCAGTTCTGATCATCGCAGCTTGCAACTGTTTCTACCTGTTACAAGAATTAAATAGTCTTGTTTACCAGAGCATAGGCCATTTTACCGTGGGGTCATGGGCATTCAGGTACTTACACTGACATTGACCAACCTATATAAAGCACTGGATTCTTAGCATTTTGTCCCTTGTTTACATCTGCCCAGCTATATCCTTTAAATGACATAAAGATTGCACTGACTCCTTTGGTGCCTGCACGGTCATCAGTCTCTATTTGAGCAGTGATGCCAAGAACTGCTAAATTAAACAAATAGAGAAGAAGACACTGAAGACACAGACACATCTAAATACGAAGCCTCAGTTTTTTAAAAAATCTTATTTTGTGTCCTGAAATTGGAAATGGTGGGAAATGTACTGGGCTGCTACTCCATGAACACCTTCTAATTGTTCAGGTGGGTAACTGTGTTAGTCTGAAGCAGTTGAACAAAGTATGAGTCCAGTGGCAACGTTAAGACCAACAAAGTTTTGTTATCTTATTGTGTGCGACCACACTTCTTCAGATATGGTGAAAAAGAATTTCCGCAACCATTATATATAGAAAAAGAGAGGGTGGGGTGAAGAAGAAGAAGAAGAAGAAGAAGAAGAAGAAGAAGAAGAAGAAGAAGAAGAAGAAGAAGAAGAAGAAGAAGAAGAAGAAGAAGAAGAAGAAGAAGAAGAAGAAGAAGAGATCAGTTTTATATCCTGCCCTTCACTGGGAGTTACAGAGCAGATTACAATCTCCTTCCCTTCCTCTCCACACAACAGACACCCTGTGAGATAAGTGGGTCTGAGAGAGCTCTGACTGAACACTGCTCTTGAGATAACAGCTCTGACAGAACTGTGACTTGCCCGAGGCCACCCAAGAGTTCTCCCAAATTAGTGTCTGTGCTCTTAACCACTACACCAAACTGGGTGGGGGTGTAGTTGCTAGGAAGAGCCAATTAGAGTCAAAACAGAGACAGAAGCAACATTGGAAATTACCAGTCCATACATATAAGTAGAGGGTGAGCAGTAAATTATCACACAGCATAATGAATATGTTTAACAGATATGAGGATCAAACAGGAATAATAAGCATAGTTTATACAGGAACCATTTGTTTGGGTTCAATTCTGGGGCAAAAACAGTGAAGGAAATAAATATGTCAAAATTGGAGATGGATGTATCCTTAATTACAGAATGCTGAGAGTAATGAATTGAGACGCTGCCATCTATCTCCTCTCAAGCATGGAGGAAACTTTACAGCATCTTCTTCTTTGAAATGGGGTGATGAGCTGTGCAGATTTATCTCTCCTGTCCCCAGATGAGAGAAATACATTCCAGTTTCTACTATTCATTATGTTACATTACAATCTAGTATTCTAATCATAGAATCATAGAGCTTCATGGTCATCTAGTCCAACTCCCTACGCAATGCAGTAAATTCACGAATACCCCCCCAAGCCCCCAGTGACTGCTGTTCCACGCCGAGAAGATGACAAAAAACCTCCAGGATCTGCAGCCAAATTGGCTGGAGAAAAATTGCTTCCTGACCCCAGAGTGGTGACCAGCATTTCCCTGGGCATGTGAGAAAGGGCCACAAGAACTAAGCACTGAGGCAACCCTTCCTGCCCTCCCTCTCATGATCTGCCTACATTCACACAATCAGCATTGCTGACAGATGACCATCTAGCCTCTGTCTGAAAACCTCCAAGGAAAGAGAGCACACCACCTCCTGAGGAAGCCTGTTTCACTGCTCTGTCAGGAAGTTCTTCCTAATGTTTAGCCAAAAACTCTTCTGATTTAATTTCAACCTGTTGGTTCTGGTCCAACTTTCTGGAGCAACAGAAAACAACTCTGTACCATCCTTTATATGACAGTCCTTCAAGTACTTGAAGATGGTTATTATATCACCTATTGGTCATCTCCTTTCCAGGTCTTTCTGGTTTCAAATAAGAGATAAAATAAAGTTGCTCTTTTGGGGGATTGGTAAGAATACAGATATAAGGGCTGGATGAAATTAGCATATGTAGTGAGACAGGAAACCAATTTCCCTGTTAAGTCCTGGGGATTTCATTGTTTTGAGTGCTGTAATAACTTGCAACTCAGCAATTTCCCTTTCTAGTCTGTTCTTGAAGTTCTTTTGCAATAAAGCAGCTACTTTGACATCACCCATTGAATGCCCTGGAAGGCTGAAGGGTTTTCCTACAGGTTTCTCAGTCTTGTGATTCTTGAAGTCAGATTTGGGTCCATTTATCTTTTTGTGTAGGGTTTGACCTGTTTGCCCTATTTAAAGAACTGAAGGGCATTGTTGGCATTTAATGGTCTATAAAACATTAGAAGGTGAGCATGTGAATAAGCCAGTGGTCGTGTTGTCTGGGTGTCTGTGGCAGCAAAGTTGGCATCTGGGTTTATTGCACACTCTGGTACCAGTGCCCATGTTCAAGTCAGATGTTGCATCATTCTGGGTGAGGAATTGTTTGAGATTTGGGGGTTTTCTGTCTGAAGGAAAAGGTTTGACCCCAGTAGTTGTGAAAGAGAACTGTCATTATCTCGTAGCGATTTTAAGTTACTGATGATGTGTTGAACTGCTTTGAGTCTAACACACGTGTATTAGATTTCAGTAGGCAGACTTTAATAAACTCAGAGGTGTGATGAGAATCATTCCATGGACAGGACTGCTGGCAGGGAAAGGAGCAGGTGAAGGGCGGGGTCTCCTAAAACAAGAGCACTTGCAAGCTCAAGCCATCGCCATTCCAACAAGAAGGAAACATGGCAGGGAATCCAAGAAGCCAGTGTGGAGGAACAGAGAACTCTGTGATATGCTAAGGAAGAAAAAGGAAATGTTCAAGAAATGGAGGCAAGGACATACCTCTAAAGAGGAGTATCTGTGGGTTGCTGGGCACTGTAGGTCAGCCATCAGAGAGGCCAAAGCTCATAGTGAGCTAAAGCTGGCCAGGGAGGATCTTTACAACAAGAAACTCTTCTTCAGATATGTGAGGAGCAAACACAAGTTAAAAGAGGCAATGGGCCCACTGTTGGGTGAAAATGGAGAAACTCTGACAGAGGACAGAGAGAAAGCAGAATGGCCGAATGCCTATTTTGGCTCAGTTTTTTTCTTCCCCTGGAGAAGAGAACAGGCTCATCTAGATATGGAGGCAGGCAAGGCACGGTGTCCAGGCTGCTGGCTGACATGAACAGAGGGGTAGTTGAGAAGCAACTGGCTGCATTGAATGAGTACAAATCCCCCGAGTCAGATGTTATGCACCCAGGAGTATTCAAAGAACTTTCTAAAGAGCTTGCAGAGCCTTTGTCCCTTATCTTCCAGACCTCTTGGAGGATGGGAGATGTGCCAAAAGACTGGAGGAGGGCAGATGTTATTCCAATTTTCAAAAAAGGGGGGAGAGATGACCCAGGAAACTACAGGCCAGTCATTCTGACCTCTGTCCCAGGGAAGATACTGGAGCAGATTTGAAGGGGATCAATCTAAAGGACAACATGGTAATCTGGGGGAATCAACACAGATTTGTCCCCAACAGATCCTGCCAGACAAACCTCATTTCCTTTTTTGATCAAGTGGCAAGACTACTGGATTGAGGGAATTCTGTTGATGTTCTTTACCTGGATTTCAGTAAAGCTTTTGACAGGGTTCTCTATGATGTTCTGATGGGTAAATTAGAGGACTGCGGACTGGGCTCTAGGATACTTAGGGGGATAGGGAACTGGTTGGAGAACGGCACTCAGAGAGTAGTTGTCAGGGGCATTTCATCTGAATGGAGGGAGGGGCCCAGTGGGGTGCCACAGGGCTCAGTTCTGGACAATGCTCCCTCTAAGCTGTGGAGTCTTGTGATAAAAATTCTACTTTGTGAGCTGCTGGCATTAAAGTTGTGAGTGAGCGATTTGGCTACTGTATAAATTAGTTTCCTCTGGAGCCCTCCTTCCTGAGCTAAGACAAAAATGTGTAAGCCAGAGGCTAAAAAAACTGTGAGCTAGCTCACACTAACTCAGCTGAGAGGGAACACTGGTTCTGGGCCCAGTACTTTTCACTATTTTTTGTAAATGATCTTGATGAGCATGGGGAGGGGCTACCCATTAAATTAACGAGTGTGTGCCAACTTGTGTTACGTGCCATCTATAGAACATTTTATATGTTTTCTTTATAAGAAATAGCTTTTGTAAATTTAATATTCGATATGGCCCTGATAGGGAAGCCTGACTAGGGACTATTTTGAAAGCTGTCCTACCAACACAAACAGAATGTGTAGTTTTATTTGTGGTTACCCGTGGCAACCCCTGAGCTCCCAACCCCCCCCCCCGCAAATGGCACAGGAGTGAACAGGTGTGCATTAAAATTTAGACAACATTTATGCACATACTGCTAAGGGGTGGAGAGGGAAATGGTGCCTCAGTGGAAGGGACACTTCCCCTCCATTGTGGTTTGATTGTGTGGTAGAACAACCAGACATCAGGAAAGGCACCCTAGATCCATTTGCATCAAACTTTTTCCACTGTTTAGGATTTCGTGCTGAAAGAGGAGTGAGTGCAAGAGGCTGCCGACTGGGGAACGAGGAACAGATGTTGCTTTCTGATCATACATTTCAAATCCTCCAGGGAACCACAGTGAGAATGGATCAAACAGCTCCTCTGATCACACCCAGAGAGCTGCCCACCCACAAAGACATGGCTGACATAGGCCTATCCAGACTAAGATCTCGATACCCAGCAAGAAGACCTGCACAAATCCTACAATCACAGAATTTCAGTCCAGGGAATGAACGGTTGCAAACATGGATGCAATCAGTTCATCTCGATATCCATAACCTGAAAAACACCAATGAGAGGCCCACAAGATTTGAGTTGCCACGTAAAATATAGAACACGAACAGGCTTTAGCAGCTGTGCAGAACTGCTATTTAAATGGGGCAAAATACCAGGACCCAAGTGCGATTGTGGTGCAGCCCACCAAACTATTTCCCATTTGTCACAGGAATGTGAGCATTGAGTTTTTCAGGGGATGCGTCATGCTTTCCAGGAACTCTTCCCAGTGGTGATTGAGTGGACTGAAAATTTAACATTAGTATTCAGGGAGATTGCCCAATTGTGTTGCATACCCGTTGTATCAACTTGGTTACATATTTTATATTATTATATGCTTCCTGTGATTAACTCTGCCATATGATAAATAAATAAATACCGATAAGCAATCTTTTTAGACTCAGCTGATGACCTATGCTATTTCAGCCTTTGGGCTTGATTACTGCAAAGCTCTCTAGCACAATGTAGTGATTACAATGTCAAACTAGGATCTGGCAGACAATTATCACTGTTTTGAGGAAGCTTCCTTGGTGACATTGGGCCAGTCACACAACTCAGCCTAACCTACCTCACAGAACTGTTGCGAGGATAAAATGGACAAGAGGACAATGTTGTAAGCTGCATTGGGTACACATTGGGGAGAGAGATGGTATAATTGAAGCAAATAGATAAATATATATATTTTTTTAAATGGAGCTACCTTTAAAGAAAGCTTGGAAAATTAGGTTGGTACAACAGTCCACTGGAGAAGAAAATGGCCACTCACTCCAGTATTTTTGCCAAAGAAAACCCCGTGGGCAATAACAAAAGGTTAAAAGATATGACGCTAGAAGATGAGACCCTCAAGGTCAGAAGGTGTCCAATATGCTACTGGGGAAGAGCAGAGGGCAAGTACAAGTAACCCTAGAAAGAGTGAAGCAGCTGGGCCAAAGCCAAAAGGACACTCAGTTGTGGATGTGTCTGATGGTGAAAGGAAAGTCTGATGCTGCAAAGAACAATACTGCATAGGAACCTGGAATGTAAGACTAATGAATCAAGGTAAGCTTGACGTGGTCAAAAATGAGATGGCAAGACTGAACATTGACATTTTGGGAATCAGTGAACTAAAGTGGATGGGAATGGGTGAATTTAACTCAGAAAACTGTTATATCTATGTGTGGCCTTTATAGTCAACAAGAAAGTGTGAAAGGCAGTAATAGGATACAATCTCAAAAATGACAGAATTATCTTGGCCCAAATCCAAGGCAAACCATTCAACATCACAGTAATCCAAGTCTATGCCCCGACCACTGCTGCAGAAGAGGCTGAAGTGGACTGGTCCTAGAACTAACAGCAAAAAAAAAAAAAAGATGTCCTTATCATCATAGGGGAGTGGAATGCTAAAGCAGGAATTCAAAGGATAACTGGAATAACAGACAAGTTTGGCCTTGGAGAACAAAATGAAGCTGGGCAAAAGCTAACAGAGTTTTGTCAAGAGAACAAGCTGGTCATTGTAAACACACTCTTCCAACAACCTAAGAGGCGACTCTACGCATGGGCATCTCCAGATGGGCAACACCGAAATCAGATTGATTATATAATTTGCAGTCAAAGATGAAGAAGCTCTATACAGTCAGTAAAAACAAGACCTGGAGCTGACTGTGGCTCAGATCATGAGCTACTCATTGCAAAATTAAGGCTTCAACTGAAGAAAGTTGGGGAAACCACTAGGCCATTCTGGTTTGACCTAGGTGAAGAATAGGTTTAAGGGACTAGATTTGATAGACAGAGTGGCTGAAGAACTATGGACGGAAGTTCGTGACATTGTTCAGGAGGCAGCAGTCAGCATCATTGCAAAGAAAAAGAAATTCAAAAAAGCAAAGTGGCTGTCTGATGAGACTTTACAAATAGCTGAGGAAAGAAGGAATGTGAAAGGCAAAGGTGAAAAGGAAAGATTTACCCAACTGAATGCAGATTTCGAAAGAACAGCAAGGAGAGATAAGGAAGCCTTCTTGAATGAACAAGGCAAAATAATAGAGGAAAACAATAGAATGGGAAAGACTAGAGATCTCTTCAAGAAAATTGGAGAAATCAAGGGAACGTTCTATGCAAAGCTGGCCATGATAAAGGACAAAAACGGTAGGGACCTAACAGAAGCAGAAGAGATTTGGAAGAGGTGGCAAGAATACACAGAAGAACTATACAAGAAGGATCTCAATATCCTTGACAACCACAATAGTGTGATCACTGACCCCGAACCAGAGATCCTGGAGTGTGAAGTCAAATCAGCCTTAGAAATCATTGCTAACAAAGCTAGCAGAGATGACAGTATCCCAGCTGAGCTATTCAAAGTCCTAGAACAGGGGTGGGCAAACTGCGGCTCAGGAGCCACATGCGGCTCTTTCACACATATTGTGTGGCTCCCAGCATGGCAGCTGGGGAAGTGAAGGGGAGGCATGCATTTGATCCCTCCCTCCCTCCCTCCCCCGTCCCTCCTATCTATTTGCTTTCTTTGTTTCTCTCTCTCTTTCTTTCCACCTCTTTCATTCTTTCTTTCCACCTCCCCCTCTTTCTCTCTCTCTTAGACAAATAAATATCATTGGACAAATAAATATCATTATCAATATCTGTTTTTACCCTTTTTGTTTTTATTTTTGGCAGTCTCATTTAATGGTAATAAAAAGCAAATCTGCATATTTTCTAAATAAAAATGTGTGCGTAATATTTGTTCATGTCTTGCGGCTCTCAACCATCTGAAATTTATTCTATGTGGCTCTTACGTTAAGCAAGTTTGCCCACCCCTGTCCTAAAATATGATGCTGTTAAAATGCTGCACTCCATATGCCAGCAAATTTGGAAAACACAACAGTGCCACAGGATTGGAAAAGGTCAGTTTACATTCCAATCCCAAAGAAGGGTAATGCCAAGGAATGTTCAAACTATCGCACAATTGCACTCATTTCACATGCTAGCAAGGTTGTGCTCAAGAGCCTACAAGTTAGGCTTCAGCAGTACGGGGATAGAGACAGCTCACCCATCTTGCTTACTGCAGCACCCAGCCCACAAGGGGCTGGAACAGCCGTCTCACTCACTGCTGCAGTGAAAGTGCTGTCATGTGCTCCTTTCCCCGCCTACATCTAGGAAGCTGAGTCATGGGTGTGGACCTTTTTCAGGGCTGTTTTTGCTTCCCAATCCTCCCATTTCATTGCCACCTTGCAGTCATTTTTGAGAAGGGCAGAATGCATCAATAGTGAGAATTCTGGCCTGCACCAGAAGGAGTCTTGGGTAGGCAGAGCTGGGTGGGTCAGGAGCACTGTCATAATGGAGAGAAGAACTAGCTGTCACTTATTTGATTTTTAAGCAGCAGGTTTCCTATTCTACAGTCAAACTTTCATTCTCCTAATGTAAGCTCTAACGTTACAAATGTAAAAGCCTCATTTAAGGGAGGGGGTATAGCTGTTAAACACTTTGAAACACATTTGTTATTTTATACATCTTGCTTTTAGATCTTTCGGTCTTTTCCACTATCCCTTTTCTCCCATATAATCTGAAGTGACTTTATTCTTCAACTTGAAAATAGGCATTTGGAGGGACATTAAGTTCGCCTTGAGTTTACAGATTCTCTATATAAATATGCACATAAAGACTATTATCTGCCACTTACAGCCTATTTTTGTGCTTCCTTCAGACAATTTCTTGAAAATATGTAGATTCTTTAGATTACAAAATACTTCATTTTGGTGACTGCCAATGTAGATAATATACCTTAAATGGAGTTTATGTTTAAACCTGCCATAGGTTCTCCAGGCAACATAATGGATTCTTGATGGAGGAGACAAAATACAAACAGTATTGTACTGTGTGATTTCCCCCTTCCATTCATTTGCCTTCCCCACCCCCTCTCAGAATTTTATTATAGCATTTGTTATTTCATGCTAGGGCAGAATACAAATCGAAAATAAATAAATAAATAAATATCACCGAACTAGCACTAAGTAGAAGCATTCCATAGTGCAGAAGGTCAGAAATGTTCCTTTCCGCCAAATCTCTCCACTCAGGTAAACCTTAGAAATGTTTGATCTTTCCTCAAATACAAATTTATGCCAGATAGCAGCAACTTTCTTCCCAAATCTTTGGTATTAAGGTTGTGACATTATGTAACAGGAGACATAAGAATCTAACAATTCTCTTGACAGATGAAAGCCAAGATTTAGCTGGTCAAGCATTCTCCAGCACTGACCAGTCATAAATTCCAGTGACAAACTTTCAAGGAAGGTATAACTGTGATTGCCAAAACTCTGTCTCCAGGGCCGGAATAACCATTATGCTAAAGTCCTAATATTTTTTAAGGCCCTCATTTTTGTATGCCCTCAGTTTCCTAGCTCAGTCACAAAGCTCATTTGGTTCACTGGATGACCTTGGGCCAGTCACCTGTAGGCAAAACTACCTCACAATGTGTTGTGACAATGGAGGAAAAGGAAATTGAGGTATTCTTCCCTGAGCCCCTTTGGGGAATGGAAGAAGAAGAAGAGTTGGGTTTTTTACCCCACTTTTCACTACCCCAAAGAGTCTCAGAGCGGCTTACAATTGCCTTCCCTTCCTCTTGCCACAAGAGACACCTTGTGAGGTAGGTGAGGCTGAGAGAGCTCTGAGAGAACTGTGACTGACCCAAGGTCACCCAGCTGGCTTCATATGGAGGACTGGAGAATCAAACACAGTTCTCCAGATTAGAGTCCACCACTCTTAACCACTACACCAAACTGGTTCTCAGCTACACCAAACTGGCTCTCAAACTCAGCTCCCAGCTAACAAATAAAGCTATTAGAAAGGGATGCAGGCTAAATAAAGCAGTACCTAAAGAGCCAGTGTGTTGTTATGGTTAAGAGTGGTGGACTAAGATCTGGGACACCTGAATTTGAATCCCCACTTATGTCATGGAACCTCACTGGGTAAACTTGGGCCGGTCATACTCTCCCAACCTAACCTACCTCACAGGATTGCTGTGATGATACAATGGAGGAGAGGGGAACAACGTAAGGTCTTTGGGTCCCCAGTGAGGAAAAAGGCCAGGTACAAATGAATTAAATAAATACATGCATGCATAGGACCTTCCTTCCTAGTAGTTGTTAGGTGGTTCATACTCTTAATCCAGGCCTGTCTGTTCCTGGTATGTATCCCTCAGAAGTAAAATGCCATTGGAATTACAAAGTTAAAACATTGTGGTTGACAGCCCTTGGTAGGTTCCCCCCACATCAGAAATGTGCCTATTAATTTTTCATATCCTCTGAGTAAATAGAGATATTTCTGAAGATGGTGGTGGGGTTTTAAAGAGTAATTCCTAATTTAAAGGAAACATCATAATTTCAGTTTATTAATTGATCTGTGTCTGAGGGTCAAAACGAAGACTGTGGGTTATTTTCCTAACATCTTCTGGGGTCTTCAACTCCATGTTAGGAAATTCCTGGAGATTTGGGCGTAGTCCCTGGGGAGGGTGAGGTTTTGGGGGAAGAGGTATCTCAGCAGGGTATAATGTCATCGAGATCACCCTCCAAAGTAGCCATTTTCTTCAGGGAAATTTCCAGGTCCCACCTGAAGGTTGGTAATTCTAAGCATTCCTTTCTTCCACTAACTGGGACCCAAGGTGGGCAGCAAAATTAAAAGACACTATCAATTAAAATGAACAAACATTAAAAGCCTGCTTGAAAAGTTCAGATTTACAGCCCATTTGGAATGCTGTCAGTGTGGGGGGCCTTCATTAACTCCTTGGAGAGGTTGTTCTGCACAACAGAGACAGCTACAGAGCTGTCAAAGCTGGTGAATGAGCAGCAGCAGACTGCAACATGGTGCAGGGAGGGCAGCCAGAAGATGCTGCTGTGCAGAACAAAGCTGCTTCATGGGCTCATATCAGGAGAGATGACCTTTCACAGAATGGAATGCAGCAGCTCATGAACATTACTATTTCCCTCATATCATTGCCTGATACAAATTACAGACACACACATACACAGAGAGCTCTATCTGGCTCACTTCATGTACCGCACATATGGTACTTGCATGCCTCCACACCTTTCAGTGAAAATAGCAGTTGTGGGGATATGCATGATATGCACTGGGAGAAAATACTATGCAAAAGTCCCACCCAGCTTCTACATGGCAGGGGAAAACTGAGTGAAATCAGTCCCTCCATCTTGTGTCAGTGGAAACCTTGTTCCACCAAGCTCATACTGCCCACGTCACATAGCCATTCTTATTTTGTATTACACTGCTTTCTGGTACCTATTTACGAAAATAGGTAATTTTTAGCTTCATTTAGTGTCATGATGAAAGGCATGCCTATTTTTCTGTCATGAGAATGGTATATCAAAATATCTCTGGGAGTTCTAGAGCTGGTACTGACATTGTCATTCCAACTGGAAGTGGGTCATCAAAAACTCAAGTGATATGATCACAGGGGACTCTCCATTCTTTGAGGATGTCATAGAGCCAGAAGGCCAGAACAGTCTAAGAAGCTCTGCCATGGTACCTGAAATAATTGTTGGATCTGATCAGTAGAGATGGAAGGAGACTCGAGTCCAGAGGGAATGGAGCAAAGAGAAGCCCAGTCTGATGAAGAAGCTGGTCAGGCATTAGAGATGATGTGGTGGCTCCACACATGAAGCTTGGGGGATTGAACTCTGGTAGGGTTGCCAACCTTGGCTTGAGAAATTCCTGGAGATTTGGGGGTGGTGCTTGGTGATGGAAGAGTTTAGGGAGGGGGCTTAGAGGATTGTGATGCCATACAGACTACCATCCAAAGCTGCTGTTTCTTCCAGAGGAACTGATCTCTGAAGTCTGAAGATCAGTTGCCATTCATATTTGCAATCCTCAATGGGCCTAAAGGCTGCTATGACGAACCACCTTATTTTAGGGTATGAGGGGCTTGGTTCCTTTAACCTTTCTCAGGCTGGAGCAGGTATATTTTCCACTGACACTGCCTGCCAGCCTCTTTTAACCCAGGAACTCACCCAGTTCATCCTTTTGTCAAAACTCAAGCCACTTATTGTCCCTGGGGCTTTTTATGAACACTGCCTTTTTATAAGATGAAGTTTAGTGTTTAACTTTGTCAGATACTGTCAGACACAGAGGCACATGCAACTTGGAACAGTGCAAACAACTGAAGAATTCATTTACAAAGTCAGGCAGGAAATATATTTACAAGGGAAAACTTTGATGCTTGTGGATACATAGTTGCAGATGGTATATTTTAGCTTTAGGTTAGTTCCTTTATAATCAGTCACTTCAGATGACACAGTACAGATTACTCTCTCTCTCTCTAAACTCAGCTCTTATGCTGTTTTAGACAGCCAGTTTTTATGTGGGTCCTCTCCACCTTCACAGAGAAATACCTCTGCTGTGCCTTAGTTTGATCCTTGGACATTCACTAGACCAACAAACACTCCGGAGACACACTAAACCCCTAAACCAGGCTCTTTCTCCAGCAGGGTATAATTTCTAAGGAGAGGAATGTATATTTCTTTTTTAACCACTAGGAGCTTATTTTCCTTGTTAAGACTCCTTTGTTTTCACTATGGTTTTCACGTTTGGCTTTTCTCGGTTTCCCTTAATATTGGAAACTATATAGATATCTCATTTATTCCAACAAGACTTGTCAGTCCCCTGGCTCAGTACTAACTCAGTAAAAACCAACTGACAGTCTCAACTGTCAAACTCCAACTGTCAAGAGTTTGTTTGTTATTTAGAACTCCCCCTTGAGTTCTGCATCAGGCTTATATCACCAGTGCTAGTCATGTGACTTGCAAGTATTTCTGCTTGCAGGCTAATCTCAAGCCTGGAATCCATCACAGCTGCCCTTTAAGAAATTAGGCAACAACAGAGAGCAAAGCACCCCCATGTGAGGCAATATGAAGAAAGTGTCAGAGGAAAGAGAACTGTGTGGCAAAGGAACAAGCAAACTCCAGTGAGGGGGGCACTAATGGACACTACCCTATGAAGGCCTTGATGAGTCAGACTGCCATCAGGTGAGGAAAGGGGCTTGGGTGCCCATCAGGCTATGTGCCTAGAGTTGCAGCTGTGGCTATGGAACTACGGAGTAATCACATTAGGGCTGTGAGATATTGCAATCCATTATGCTTGCACCTTTCTTAGGAAATGTGTCTCTATGTTGCATCTTAAGAGGCATATCAAAAGGACTTCATCCCAAATAACCCTAAGCCACAGTACCTGAGGGTTTGTGTCATGTGTATTAGACAGGTAAGGTATTCTTCATATTTCCAAATAGTGCTTTATAAACCATTAAGTATTATTTTTTAAAAAATGTGCCACAGCATAATGACAGATGAGCCAGTATTTTGAGATGAAATCAATGAAATGGCTTGATCAGTGTATTCACCAGGCATGACAGAGAGACTTAAATGACTACCCGATAAATCATTCATACCATTTTATAAATGCACTGGCATCTCTTTGTGCTGATCTATAAATGCATGAGCAATTAATTTAAACTGATGTCAGTTCCCTCCATCTCCAAATAATGTTCACCTTCGTCCCATCACTTTACATTAAACAGTTCAATGGCTGTTGATGAGGTAGGAAGGAATGGCATATTTATGATGTAGGCACAGCCACAGTTGTAACATGCCAATTAAAAGTAAATTATTTTAGGATGGAAAAAAAAATCAACATTCTCCAGAATATTTCTAATTTTCAATAGGGAAGAGGCTTTGGGGAAAACAGACAACCAGTTAAAGAGCATTTAATTCTTTATGTGTTTTTTTTAGTGGTGTACAGGGCTAAAAAATTCAGCATAATTCAGATTTGGCATTTTTTAAACCAAGAATTATTCAGGAATGCCAAATATTCCCGAATACCAGGTTCAGCCATGCAAGGGGGGTTGGGAAATATTCAGGAATTCTGAATATATGGCTCCATTATACCTATGGGCCATTAAAGTCAATGGCAAAATCTCATAGGGTATATTCTGGGGGTTGTGGGGAAGAGGTTTGAGGGAGGGGTATCAAATTCACAGTGTGGCTGCTGAAACCTCTCCCCAAAAGAACCCCCAAGCTCTAAAAAGATTGGGCCAGGGGGTCCAATTCTATGGGCACCCAAGAGGTTGCCCCCATTCCCCATAGGTTCTTATGCTGGGGGGAAAGTGTCAAATTCCCCACAGTATTTTCGGTAGGCTCTGGGGGGGAGTTTGAGGGAGAGGCACCAAATTCACAGTGTAGCTTCTGGAGCCTCTCCCCACAGGAAACCCCAAGCTCCAAAGATATTGGGCTAGTGAGTCCAATTCTATGGGCACCCAAAGGGGTTGCCCCCATTCCCTCCATTGTTTCCTATGGTTTTCTATGGTGGTAAAACAAAAACTGCGGTGGCTCAAGTGGTTAAGACGCTGAACTGCAGGCTGTGGAAGGCAGTAGTTCAGCAGTTCGAGACCCGGGTGCCGCATGTCGGGGTGAGCTCCTGTCTCTAGTTCCAGCTCCTGCCAACCTAGCAGTTCGAAAGCAAGAAATTGCAAGTAGATAAATAGGTACCACTTTGGTGGGAAGGTAACAGCATTCCGTGCACCTTGGTGTTTAGTCATGCCGGCCACATGACCATGGAAACATCTTCGGACAGTGCTGGCTCTTCGGCTTTGAAACAGAGATGAGCACCGCAACCCTAGAGTCGGATTCGACTGGCTTTAGAGCAAGGGAACCTTTACCTTTACCTTAAAACAAAAACCTAACCCAGCAAACAGCTGGCACCCAGCAGTCAGACTCTCCCAGAGAGTCTCGTGGAAAGTGAACTACTGGGAGTTTGCTTGTTTGCAAGGAGCCTAACACTGTCATGTGCCCAGCAGAACAGGTGCCACTGTGGCAGTGCTACACCAAAACGCAACAGGACCAACTTCAAACCTGAACTTACAAACTGGGGGGGGGGGCTTTGTGCAAGGACAGTAGAACCAATGCATTGACTGCACTAGTGCCCAGCAACAGAGTCCTGTGCCAGCCTCTATGGCACTCAATGCTCCTGCTAAGCTGTTGTGAGCAAAAATTCTACTCTGTGAGCTACCGGCATTAAAGTTGTGAGCAAGCGATTTGGCTACTGCATTAATCAGTTTGCCCTGGATCCATTCTTCCTGAGCTCAGACAAAAACGTGTCAGCCGGAGGCTAAAAAACTGGGAGCTAGCTCACACTAACTCAGCTTAGAGGGAACACTGATGGCACTGTATCAAAAAGCAGGTGAATCAATCGATCCCGAAATTAGCTGTAATGTACAGCAACATCGCTTTTCCAATATAGCTTGTCTATACTCTCTTCATTACTATTAAATAATACCTGTAGGGAAGAAGTCCTGGTTCCAACATGGTATCAAATTGGAATGTGGGCTTTATTGGGTAGACTTTTCCTGCAAACCCTGGTCTCCCAGGTTTTGGGAAACTACTATCTTGCCTCTGGATGGACTAGTTTTCCAACTTCAAGCCTGGCATGAGCTTCCCCCTTTACTATTAGATACAGGCCAGGGGAAAATGGCAAAGCAAGAATCCAGAGAGTGGCAGAGGGTACCACAACCCTATCTAACCCTGACACACCCCTAGCTTGTTACCTGTAAGATCAGGTGGACTGCTTGAGAGTTTCCAAAGAGTATCCTCAATGCACAGCATAGCATGTTGGAAGAGAAGTGCTTCCCCCTGCCACAAACTCAAGACCTTGCGGCAAGAGAGACAGATAGCTATATAGTCATGCTGACCTTCCTTCCCTGAGTTTACTCTCCCATCACCAATGCTCCCTCTAAGCTGTGGAGTCTTGTGAGGAAAAATTTTTTACTTTGTGAGCTCCTGGCATTAAAGTGGTGAGCGAGCAATTTGGCTACTTCATAAATTAGTGTGTTCTAGAGCCCTCTTTCCTGAGCGAAGACAAAAATGCGTGAGCCGGAAGCTAGAAAACTGTGAGCTAGCTCACACTAACTCAGCTCAGAGGGAACACTGCCCATCACCATCCCTGTCAGATGTAGAATGGAGATGTCAGGGAACAACTACCTTCCTTCCATTCATCCTCTCTCACCCACGTCTTCCTGCATGCACCAAGTGGGAGGGCATGCTGTCCTCATCTCGGCACTATGAAGCAGATGGCCCTCTTTGCCATCTCATTCTATCTTTAGCTACGAATGTTACTACTCATCTTTCCTATCCAGATTGTAGTTCTAGAATCAAGAGACTAGTATCTGTTAAACTGAAAATATGGCCCTATGTACTTTTGTGGCACTCTAAGCTTTGCTAAGGGGCTGAGGTGGCTCAAGTGGTTAAGAAGCTGAACTGCAGACTGGAAGGGTCAGTAGTTCAGCAGTTCGAGACCTAAGTGCCCATTTCATGTCGATATGATTTTAAAG
The DNA here is from genome assembly GCA_029375565.1 of Gekko gecko. NCBI lineage: Eukaryota > Metazoa > Chordata > Lepidosauria > Squamata > Gekkonidae > Gekko > Gekko gecko. Next base: position 76,280,065 of record JAPDNY010000003.1, on the reverse strand, counting down.
ACATTCTGCCACAAAATACTGTGATACTGAGCCAGTCGAGCTACCAGCCTGCAATACAGAACACCTACTAACATTTGGTAGATTCAGGTGGTTAGCCATGTTGGTCTGAAGCAGCAGAACAAAGTTTGAGTCCAGTGGCACCTTTAAGACCAACAATTTTGGGGGATGGGATTTGGGTGTGTGTATATGTGTGTAAGGAGTTGCGGTGGCTGAAGTGGTTAAGACGCTGAACTGCAGGCTGTGGAAGGTCAGCAGTTCAGCAGTTCAAGACCCAAGAGTGCCGCAAAATGGAGTGAGCTCCTGTCTCTGGTCTCAGCTCCTGCCAACCTAGCAGTTCGAAAGCAAGAAATTGCAAGTAGATAAATAGGTACCACTTTGGTGGGAAAGTAACAGCATTCTGTGCACTTCAGTGTCTAGTCATGCCGGCCACATGACCATGGAAACATCTTCAGACAGTGCTGGCTTTTCGGCTTGGAAACGGAGATGAGCACCGCATCCCTGGAGTCGTATTCGACTGGCTTTCGAGCAAGGGAAACCTTTACCTTTACCTTAAGCTTTGCTACCCTGGTCGGATGCATTGCACATTCCTACGCTAGAAGCTTTATGCACTTTGCTAAATAGTCAGTGGTTAAGACCGGCCAAACAGAACAACCCCACCAACTACTGCCCAGCAGCTGAAGCCAGTGTTATTGTGGCAAACACCAACGCTACAGTCCCCCATACCCCTTGTCAAGTAGTCCCGAGAAGAATTGCTTGCTTGGGTGGTAGTTTCCATGTGTGCAGTGTGACCAGGAGATCCCAAGGTTGTCTAGCTCTTTGGCATTATTCAGGGTGTACCACGAGGAGGCAAAATAGAGCCACACCCCAAACTAAACACTCAAAATCTAGATAGTGGTATTTAGCGGGACTGCCCTGTCCGTCTGTAAACATACCCTTCGTGAAATACAGAAAGTGAAAAGACAATCAAAAACAGCCAATTAATTTACTATGTTAAAATAGATCTACTTTATAAAAACCGCCCTCTGGTGAACAGTGTGTTAGGAATACTGCGAGGAAGAGTGTAAGATTAATATAGTGGTGAGCATAGCTATAATAAGTATATCATTTCAGCCAATTTCAGAATTTCCTTCTCCCTCCCTCTAACTTGTGGTGTATAGGCTAAAGTTAAGTCTTCATCTTGAAATTATAAAAAAAAACATGTTCAAACTCGATCAACGTATATCAGTAAGGCAGACTTAAGAAACGACTGTTTACTCATTATGTTCTACAATCCTAAAACTAATTAAGCTTCTATGTATTCGTCTTAGCTATCTATGGACCGTCTTTGGGAAGAGCTCCCCATTCTCTGAGAGCGAAGACCTGAAAGCGGCCTCTGACCTAAGGAGCACACTTGTAACCCCCCTCCCCTCCCTGCATTAAAAATAAAGCTAACTAAGGCTCCCCCAGACAAGACTTCTTATCTAAACATATTGTCAGGTAATCCTGCCATGAGATGGATGGGTGGGGAGGAGGTTTGGATGGTCTGTAACTTTTCATGTCTGGAATGTGGGAGGTGTGCAGGTTGCCCGGGCAACAGAGCAATTCACAGCCTGGGTTATCTGCTAGCGTCCAAATGGCCTTGGTCTCACAGATTTTGTTTTTCTTCTTGTTTCTTCTGGGGGGACAGCTCAGGCCATTGGGTTATTTACCGCTTTACAACTTTTGCACCTTTTTCCCACACGCGGGCTTGATAGTCATTGGTAGATGGGGGGGGGCAAGAACCAGGGGGTATAACTGTAGAGGCTTTTCCGTAGTGCTTTATCTCTGACAAGGAATTGTTAATGTGCCTTTAGAACTGCTTTCAATAAAGGCTATCTTCTTCATGAAGCCTGGTGTTTGACTGACTTTCTGGAGAATCTGACATGTCTACATAAGTGGGTATAACAGTCAGTGCCACCCAACACGTACAGCTTACCAGTCCTCAAAACTTCCCACTGTCTTAGAGCACTGAAGATCTGTTAGTGTTCATCAGAGAAGAGGATTCACATGGAAGCACTCTGGTGTTCTTTTGGGGAGAACCCTGAGATTGGAGGCGTTGTTTTGCACTGTGTCGGCTTATGTCCATAGGTTCTGAAATCTGCAGGGCTTCCAGAAGTTCCAGTCCAGTTTCTTCATCCATAGCATGCAGAGTGGATCCATGATGATCCACCTGCAAGCCTCCCAATGCCAACCACCTGTATCTTATATTGGCTTGTTGATGATGGGAGGTAGTTGCCTTTAAAGATTTATGGATTTTTAGAGCTTACTGTGGCACATCAGGGTATACTTGAATTTGGCACTCTTTATATAATAGAAGGTGCTTCTTTTTAAATTTGGTGTCTGGTTCTCCCATCTGCAAACTGCACCAGTATGTCTCTTGGCCCCCGGCATTGAGAGTTAACCGAAGGGCCAATCTTATACGCCTTTAAGATGGCCGATGCCACCCCATCTTCTAAATTAAATATAAACGTTAGCCATGTCACTACAAAGGAAATTAATTCTGTGTTGCCTTCATCTCCCTCTGGAATCCCATGAAATTTCACATTAAGTTGTCACATTTACATCTCGAGGGTGAGAAGGCATTCTCTGTAATTAGTGTCCCATGCCTGAAGTTCTCATACATCATTTTTTAAAAGCATGCTCATGTTTAGGACTGTCTCTGTGGTGTTGGTGGCTTTACCTAGTGTGGCTTGAATGTCTGCTAGTTGCTCATGGACTGGCTGAATGGACATTTGAATATTTTCAGTGAGTATTTTTTCCATTCTCTCAAGCAAGAAAGGAAGGTCTTGTCTGCTCTCTGCTGGGTCGGGCATTTTGGTTATAGTCGGGCCAGTGGCTATCTTAGATTTCCCCCACCTAACTTTTCCCACTCTGCTCTATGTTCTTTTTTTTTCTTCTTTTTTTTTGGGGGGGGGAGTCCAGAGCATTCCTATTAACTATTTTAGAGGAGATTATTTTTGACCCATAGTTCTTACCCATTCCTTAGTTTCCAAAAGTCTTGTCTGAGGTTGTTTGTAGGGTTTAAAGAGAAGTGAGGAGGGGAGCTCACAGATTAGGCGGCTGCCATCATTCTTGGTGTTGCCATGCCCCCCAATGGCCTACAAATTCATTAGGGTTCATTAATAGCTAATTCATGGTAGTCCCTTATACTCAGTGTATAAGGAAAAGCAAATAAGGGAGAACCCTTCAGCAATCTTGGCACTGCATTCTGGACTGCTTGTAGTTTCTGGAGCACCTTCAAGGGCAGACCTCCATAGAGTGTATTATAGTAGTCTAGGCAGGAGGTGAAAGTGGCATGAATCACTGTGGCGAGATTGGAATGGGACTGATATGGAGACAGCAGGCTTGGAACAGCTGGAAAAAGCCATTCTCAACATTGCTGACATCTGTTTATCCAGGAGCAAGGAGGAGTCAAGTCAGACCCCGAAGCTCTTAGCAGAGTCTAGTAATGAAAACTGGATCCCCTCAAGAGCCCAAAACTGAAGAACCCCCAGAGGTCCAGACCTTACCAGCCAGATGATCTCTGTAGTAGATAGAATTAACTTCATAGATACATGATTTACATAAAGAATTTTGTGAAAAGTCACTGAGGTCAGGGTCGCAAAATCGTTCAGCCCTCCCTGGTCTGAAAGATGACAGACTGGCCTCTACTAGGGCTAGGGTTTTCTCAGTGGCAGCTTCACACTGGTGGAATGAGTTCCCAGAAGACATCAGGGTCCTGTGGGACCTTTTACAGTTCCTCAAGTCCTGTAAAATGGAGCTCTTCCACCAGGCCTTTGATTAGGAGCCACCACTAACAACTAATAACCTCAACAACATTAACAATACTAACTGAATTGTTAAGGCCCTTTATGCTAACACCAATAGTCGGCCATGCTGGATACTGATGGGGGCCATACTTTGGACCATCTTATCATGGTCACCAGGACGCTACCACCAGCAGCACTTTATTCTACTTTGCACTGTGATTTGGTATGCTTTGTATTTTATAATGCTGTATTGTATAAGCACAGGTGTTTTAATATATATATTAATCTTTTATTGTAAGCCACCCTGAGCCTGCCTTGGCCGGGAGGGTGGGGGAAAAAAAATCAAATAAATAAATAAATAAATTGTGAAGGTTGTTGGAGACGAAGTCCACAGTAAGCAAAATAAGAAAAAGCAAGCAAACGAACTAACAAACCTACCTTGCCATTGGAAGAAAAAAATAATTTATTAGAGCTGACAACTTCATTAGGGACCAAAACTTTCAGTCTCAGAATCCACTCTGCCTCTTTTCAATAACATTCTGTCATAATGGCAATCTGTTCTATATATAGCCCCAAATGTTAAATCTGTGGGGAAAAGGTTGTGCTTTAAGAAATGCTGGACCACAGGAGAATAACTTCCTCACTGCAACAGTGATCACTAACTTAATGAGCATAATTGCTCTCTGTTGGGAAAGGGAGAATTCTGCTTCCCTCCAACTGTCACTAAAGCAGCATTTGGGATTCAAAGGAATAAATAGTCTCACAAAGTGAACTGAAACTAATGGATTTGCTCAAAAAAGCCACTCTGCAGTCCACTTATGCCATAGCCCAACAATTGCAACACCATCAGCAGAAGGATCATACAAGTCTCTTTTTGCCTGTGATTCATGATTGCCTGCTCATCTGTAGAGCAAAAAAAAACAAAAGCCACAACCCCTCTCTCATCAGGTGAATATATAATTTCTCCCAGGAAAGGAATTCACTGCAATTGTTCATTGTAAACAGTAGTTTAGTGAGACAATTCACTGAATCTCTTACGCTGCCATCTTAAGTAGGGATGCTCAAAATCTGCCAGCTTGGTTCATTTCCCATTTGCCCATGGTGGTAAGGCAGCCGATTAATTAATCAATGAGCTGTTCAGCTGTTTGCAACTTGTCCATGTGGATTCCAAGACCGGACTTATTGCAGTCATCAGAAGACGACTCCCAACTGAGAGAGGGATCACCTGGGACTTGGCTTCTAATGTGCTAGTGAAATTTTGTTTTGTACCCAGCTAAGTTTTTTGGGGAGGGGGAGAATCATGAGCCATCACCCAGCTGATCAGATAGAAGTGGGTTTTTCTGATCTCCTGTTGTGGAAACTTCGCTGCTTCTCAGACTTGTTGAGATGAAGGAAATGTGTGGGGGGTTTTATTGGGGGGAGAGTATCAGAAGCACAGATGATTTCCCTTCCATCCCCCCCCCAAAAAAAATGTTAATTTGAGATGTAGATGCAGAAATTAAAAACATTGTGCCTGTCCATCTTGGAGGGGGGAAAGCAAAAGGAGCCCTTTCTATCTTTCCTTTTGCAATGCACCCATTAAAAGTATTGCTTCCACCTGCCTTGCTCCCTTTTGCAACTTCACTGTGTAACCATTTTCTGGGGGTGGGGGTGGTGAGAGCCCTATTCTCAGGTGATCCCCGATCAGATGAGAATCAGCTTCTGAAGCAGGTGGCTGCAAATCTGTTGGACAGCTGTTCAAGGTGTTAAATGCAATCCAAAAATATCCCCCATTAGCTCACAGTCTGATCATGAGTGTTGAACAAGGAAGGTTAGTCTGCCAAACAGGTTCACCAAGAAATTTGTAACGCATCCTTCAAAGTCCATGGATTTTATGGACCTCTTCAGTATTAAGGATCTGCAGTTCACTTATCTTCATGAAGAGTAGGGGTGTGCAAGGGGGAAAAAAAATCAGTAAGATTCTGATTCGGGGCTATTCAGGGCTAGCATATTTGGGACTCCTGAATATCCCTGAACACCAGATTCGGCAATGCTAGCTGGTTTGGGAGATATTCAGGGATCCCGAATGTACGGCTTCGTTATACCAAAAGGCCATTAAAGTAAATGGCAAAATCTCATAGGGTATAATCTGGAGGCTGGGGGGAAGGGGGTTTGAGGGAGAGGTACCAAATTCACCCTGTAGCTTCTGGAGTCTCTCCCCAAAAGAACCCCCAAGTTCCAAAACGATTGGACCAGTGGGTCCAATTCTATGGGCACCCAAACAGGTTGCCCCCATTTCCTCCATTGTTTCCTATGGGGATAAAACCTAACACAGCAGACAGCAAGGCAGGTAGGCAGGCACCCAGCAGTCATACTCTCCCAGAGAATCTCATGGAAAGTGAACATTTGGGAGGTTGCTTGTTTTCCAGGAGCCTAACACTGCTATGAGCACTACAGAACAAGTTCCACCGTGGCAGTGCAAGTGCCACACTGAAATCCAACAGGACCAAATTCAAACCCGAGAATCTCTGTTTTACAGACTGAGGGGGGCAGGCTTTCTGAAAGGACAGCAGAACCAGTGCATTAAATACAGTAGTGCCAGCCACCAACAGCCCCCACTTCCATGGCTCTCGGCAACATGCCTCCCTTGGCCTGCCTGTGTTCAACCAGCCAGGACAGCTCATCTCACCAGTGATCAAATTCATTGGCCCACTTGGCAATCTTGCCCTTAATGTGTGGGTCACACATGGTCCCCAACATGTAGACCTTATGAGTGGTGATGACTGGCTGAAAGTGGGCCTTGAGTCCTTCTTGCAGCTGTCACACCAGTGCGTGCACTGCTGGAACAAAGTCTGCATGTCCTGCAGCTGGATCAAAAAATCCATGTCAATCATGGGGATGACCAGAGCCACACTTACTATGTAAGACAAGAGCATCTCTGTGTAGCTCTTGAAGGGCCCAAGAACTTCCACAGTTTGAGAGATGGTCAACCACTCCTCCTGGGTGAGCCGGCTCTCTTCCTAAATGATCCTGGTCTCAGAGATCAGGGCATTCAGTGCTCCATTGTGCTCCACCAAGTGCCTTAGGACATGTGTGTTTTCCATATAGGAAATTCTGCTCGTGATAATTACCTCAGAAGCTCATGTAAAATTCAGTTCATGAAGACATATAGGTAATTTTGCTTCATCGTTTGATTATGCTTTGAAAGATTTTTCATAATTATATAATTGATTTCTTAGTTCCATCTTTTATGTCTAGTTATTATTGAGGAAGATCAATGAGATGAAGTTACTAATATCTGGATCCCTTGTTACTATCTACTCACTATCTACTCCTACATGATAAACTACATGACATCTTTATGACCTTCTTGATTATATTAGAACTGTATTTATATGATTTACATGTTTCTCTATAATTGTTTATAGGACTTCATTACTTGTACTTAGTTTTGTATTTTCATGATTTCTATACTGTACCTATTGGGTTGAACCTGAATGATGGTAATTATATTTAGCTTGTTCTTATTTACTATTGTAATACATTTGTTATATAAAATTGTAGCATCCTTTTTGCGCAGCTCTGTTTGGTAATCCACTAGTGAAGAACAACCCCCCCCCCCCAGCAACCAGAAGGAACACTCTAAACAGGAACATTTTCAGAAAACTCAGCCTTCACAATAACAGTGCAGGTTCAAGAGCTAACACAAATCAGAACTTACAACAAGGCACAATATTGATTTTGAACAACAGTGGCAGTTCAGTTACAGGGATTTTTGGATGACACTTCCACTTTAGATCCCTTCCAGTTTGGCTTTCACCCAGGCCATAGGACGGAGATGGCACTTGTCACCCTCACAGATGACTTCCAGAGGCATCTAGATCAAGGCGGATTGGCACTGCTGTTGCTATTGGACCTGTCGACAGAGTTCAACACGGTTGACCATCAGCTACTGATCCACCGCATTGGCAATGTGGGAGTGCAGGGGCTAGCCTTGAAATGGCTTGCTTCCTTTCTCCAAGGTCAGGGACAAAGGGTAGCGCTAGGGGAACAGCTCTCCCAGAGACACCCACTAGACTGTGGTGTGCCTCAAGGGGCAGTGCTGCCCCTGATGCTCTTCAACATCTATATGTGCTCCTTGCCCAGATTGCCCAGAGACATGGGCTGCGTTGTCACCAGTATGCAGATGACACCCAGCTCTATCTGTTGTTGGGCAGTCAGTCCAACTCCAAACCAGAAGATCTGGACCAAGCGTTACAAGACTGAAACTGAATCTGATGAAGATGGAGGTCCTGTGCCTGAGTCGAAGTGGGCAGGGGTTAGGGATCCTACTCCTGACCTTCAATAGGACACCATTGGTGCCAGCGCTGGAGGTTAGGAGTTTGGGAGTGCTCCTGGACACCACCTTAATTATGGAGGCCCAGGTAGCAGCCACTGCTAAATTGGCCTTTTACCATCTTCGGCTGATCAGGCAGCTGGTTCCCTTCCTCAAACACAATGACCTGGCAACAGTGATCCATGGGATGGTCACCTCAAGATTAGACTACTGTAATGCTCTCTACATGAGGCTGCCCTTGTCTCAAACCCAGAAGCTGCAACTAGTGCAAAATGCTGTGGACAGGCTCGTGATAGGGCTCTCTAGGTGGGAACACATCCAGCCTGTGCTGAAGGCATTGAACTGGCTGCCGATAGCATACCAGATTCATTTCAAGGTGCTGGTTCTCACCTTTAAAGCCCTACATGGTCAGGGACCTACATACCTTTCCCGTATGTTCCCCAGAGAACACTGCAGTCAGGGGCCCAGAATCGGCTGGCCCTCCTGGGTCTTAAGGAAGCTAGGCTGTAAATGACCACAGCCAGGTCCTTTTCAGTGCTGGCCCCATCCTAGTGGAATGAGCTCCCAGAGGACCTGCTACAGTTCTGCAGGGCCTGTAAAACTGAGCTCTTCCACCAGGCTTTTGGGGGCCACCACCACCAATGAAGAACATCGGTTGGCACAAAGGAGTGGGCCTAGACTCTGGAAACCACCACCAACAGCCTAAGAGAACAGCGAACCTGTAAGGACACCTAAATGAATGCCGAGAGCCGACTACAAGCTGAGAACTTAGTATATTGGCTGCTACCATGAAATAAATACCAACAATTACTAGCATTTTATTATGATTTTATCATTGTTTTAACCTCAACTTGTTTTTAATGTAATTATTTGTCATGATGTAAGCCACCCTAAACTGGCTCCAGCCAGGAGGGTGGGACAAAAATCTGAATAATAAATAAATAAACAACCCACAACTCACCAGCTCCCCCCCCAGAAACCCAAGAGGAATAAACTAACCAACAATAAAACTTTGCTGGACAAGAAAACAAACTTTTAAACTTTTAAAACAATTGAACTGGTACTATAGGACAAAAAGCTGATCAAAGCCAACCCCCCCCCCAACACCCACCCCACAGAACCCAACCAGACCAATCTACCCACCCAACACAGGAGCATATGGAAGAAAGACTATTGAAAACCTTTTAAATTTTCTTTAAAAATATTTTTCCAAACTGACTGCTGTCTCCTCTTCAGTCCAGGAGTCCAGTCCGCCATGGTCCTCAGCAGGGAAGAAACAGGCAGGCCAGGTACAGAGCAGCAGCAGCAGCAGCTGAAGCCAAGACAAGGCCAGCAGCTATATAGTCTCTAGCCAAGCATCCAGCCAGCCAGCAATGGAATCTAGCTGCTAGGCAGGACTCTTACTTATACGCTCTCTGCCCATACATAGAACGGTTTCAAAAAAACCCACTGTCCTGTGATTGGACAAAGAGCATTGCAACTTGCAATCCTATTGGAAGAATTGCAAGTTCTCCCTGCCCCCTCTCACGCAAGGCAGGTGGTGCTGTGCTGGGTGAACCAGCATCAAGCAACACCAGCCTTGCAAAGAGCTGCACATGTATCTGCAATTTACAAATGCATGGCAGTGATTGGCTGATGGTTGTCCTCTTCCCCCTCCTCCCCTTCCCCTCTCCTCCCTTAGTCCAGGAAAGCCAGGAAAGAGGTGGGAAAAGGCAAAGGCAGGAGGAGGTAAGTGACATTTAAACTTTTAACCTCCTTCCTCCCTTTGTCCTCCCATTATTCGGAGCCCCAAATAGCTTCCGAATAGTTCAGCAGCTATTTGGGACCATTATTTCTGGCATGCTGAATCAAACCAGGCTGTTTTGCATACTGTTGGTGGCAATGCAAGCTTATAGCTGACTTTTGGCATGGTGTTTTGCAACAAATAGAATTCATCACAGGCTACTCAATCCCATTCTCTCTGTAACTACTATTCCTGGACATGTGGCATGACATACATGTTCCAAAGATCAGGTGCAAACTAATAACCAGTCTTCTGGTAGCAGCAAAAAGCTCAATTGCTTCCATGTGGAAATCATCTTCAGATCCAACACACAATTGTTGGTTCAATAAAGTTTGTGACCACTTCATTATGGAAAAAATTACAGATCGCCTCCAACAGTCAGAAATATATCTAAGATTGTCCAACTTTATGGAAAAATGGTTCCCGTTCCTTGACTATGTAGAAACTAATGCCTGCCAACCACACAGTCCGACATATCTACGCATACTTCACCATTAACCTACACTCTATGACCATGTTTACTCTCTTCATTCTACTTACAGAGTGCTCGCTATCTAGTCGTGAATACACACAACGTTGTTGTGAACCTTCTCTAGAGACTCACTACCTACTCATAACTCAAACTTTACCTTCACACGTGATACCTTATCCTGAGAGCCAGTTTGGTGTAGTGGTTAAGTGTGCAGACTCTAATCTGGGAGAACCAGGTTTGATTCTCCACTCCTCCACTTGCAGCTGCTGATGTGACCTTGGGTCAGCCACAAGTTCTGGCACAGCCGTTCTTGAAAAAAGAGCAGTTTCTGTAAGAGTTCTCTCAGCTCCACCTACCTCACAGGGTGTCTGTTGTGGGGAGGGGAGGGGAAAGGAGTTTGTAAGCCGCTTTGAGACTCCTTTGGGTAGTGAAGGGCAGGGTATAAATCCAATATCATCATCATCATCTTCATCTTCTTCTTCATTATAATCTTCTCTAACTACATTCCCTGTTCACACTAGTTTGTTTACACTAACTTCTTAACTGTATGAAAGGGACTCTTGTTAATACTTGGAAGTACCCACTAGCTTGTTCCTGATTAGATTGCATTGTGCTTCTAATTAAGTAAAAGTTTCCCTTGCTCAAAAGCCAGTTGAATCCAACCCTAGGGATGCAGTGCTCATCTCCGTTTCCAAGCCGAAGAGCCAGAGCTGTCCAGAGATGTTTCCGTGGTCATGTGGCTGGCATAACTAAACATCAAGGCACACAGAACGCTGTTACCTTCCCACCAAAGCGGTACCTATTTATCTACTTGCAATTTACTCCTTTTGAACTGCTAGGTTGGCAGGAGCTGAGACCAGAGACAGGAGCTCACTCCATCTTGTGGCACTCTGGTCTCAAACTGCTGAACTACCGACCTTCTGGTCTGCAGTTCAGTGTCTTAACCACTTGAGCCATTGCAGCCCCTGTTTTTCTAATTACATTTTCCCAAATGAAACTATTGCTTTTAGGGATGAATGGCATTCCCTCATTCAGTTCCTTTATTCCTCAACAGGTTCACTCTACTGTATTTCAGTTCTCCTAAGTCTGGGTTGAAGCAGGAGAATTTCAGCATTTATTGATTTATTTAAAACCTATGCCATCTTTCTATCCAATTCATCATCCCAAGAATTCATCCATGCATAGTTCACTGCATCTTTCCGTTCCTTGGAATTCAATTCCCTTCAATTTGTTGTATCTTTCCCCCTTCTATATTATTATTGATTATTATAAGTAGGGCTGATGTGGCTGATAAATGATTGTCCTAATGTTCATTTATGCAGTGCTCATGGGCATGTTTCCATAACACTAAAACATCACATATACAAAAATCTTCCATCCTATTGCACAATCACATGCCTTTTGTTTAAAAAATGCACACAACTGCAACTGAGCTCCCCCCCTTCCTTTAATGATTGACTTATTTGAACTAAGGTCTCCATTCAGACCACACTAAATTATTTTCTTTTTATTAACTGTTTAAATTATTATACGTATAATTTCTATATATTTTAAATTCTGTTTTATTTCTATATTTGGAATTAACCCATTGATATTTTTTCTTAACCCCACCATTTAGAGATTCATATTTTCTTTCCACAAATCTTGCCATGGTTAAAATAATCCTCAGATCCTCATCCTTGAATAGAAAAGAACAATCTTAGTTCTGGCAAAAGGCACTGAATTCCTCAGGGTTGGATACAACCATTCACCCTATGTAGGTCATACCATGGCAGCACAAAGTCTTACAATCCAATGTTTCAAACCCTCCCCATCCACAGCCACAATATCTGTCCTGGAATGCAATCATATAGTGGTCCTTCAGAATTGCCAATGGAAGCACATTTGTCCTGGCTAGAAAAAAAGGCTCAACTGTAGGCAGGAAATGTTAGAAATTTAAAATAGGCTGGAAGGGCAAATGGAGATCAGGGACCAATGGAAAATAATGAATGAACCCAGCATGCTCTATAGGATGTGCCTATCTAACTCTACTATTCTCTTTTTCAGAAGGGAGATTGCTACAATGTCATTCTCCTATTCACAGCCTGGAGCCAGGCATGCACCTCTGGAGACCTCAACATAAACTCTTCCTTCAGAGCAGTACCAGAAAAGCAGTTGGGAACCCCCAGGATTAGAGGTTAGAGGTTTATCAGTTTTCTCATTCATTTCCTCAATCCATATATCTACATCATAACTGACTCGCAGAGTTACTTTCGCCTGAAAACCAGTGCAGAAGGGACAACAATTGTGCATTAATAAAACACCATGTGACAAGAATATGCATGCAAGCATATAACCACATCAGTTACGCTGTACAAACAGCCTTCTAAAGATGGTATCCTTACCAAGGATTGTCTGTTTGACCATAGTTAGGTCACTGATTTTCTCTATGGTAGGTCCATTCTTATGAAATGGCCTTGTGGTTGGCACTTTCATTTGTCAAGTTCAGGAAAGCATGGGTTGAGTTCAGACTGGCAATTAGCCCCGCTAGAGCCATGTTTCAGCCCCGTTTCCCAAGCGGATTAAAGGGGGTGTTCACACAGGCACATCTGCCTGGCATTCCCCACCTATGGGCAACCCGCGCCGTTCCGCTTATCTCCCGCATTAAAAAGATATCTCTTTAAAGTGGTAGCAAATCCTGGAGAGCACCTTTAATCCGCGCCAGTCCTCTTCTGGGAAGTGTGACCACTCAGCTGATAAGCCGGGAGCAAGCCGGAACAGCAGCAGCAGTTTGATTGGTCGTGCTCCATTCTACCACCCAAAGCGGTGCTGGAATCCTCCCCCAATCAGTGATCTGTACATGGGAAAAGCTGCTGACAGCGGCACCTCTGGGCCAGCAGTCTGAATGCTCCGGCGCACCTCCTCCCGGTATGCTCCCGCATCAGATGGCTCCGTATGACCAGGAAAGCCTGGAACAGTTTGTTCCGGGGCTTTTTTGCGATGACTGGCTCCCACTGAAAAATGCCAGTCTGAACTCAGCCATGTATTGTTCCAGAGGGCATTTGATGAAGGACAAATTGGTTGTGGATGCGTTTTTAAATGTGTTCTAATTGTAATTTGATTTAAACTTCTTGCTGGGCATTTATGAAGTGTGTGTCCTTGTAGCTTTTGCTGTTCTGTTTGCCTTCTTGAATGACAAGAGATAAGGTGGAGTATGCAGATTTTAAATAAATAAATATTATATTCGCATACAGCTTTTTGAAATTGTATATTGGCACTTGAACATCAGAACATGTGTAGACAGGATGAAAATACACGATTGAATTGAAGGAACAATGTGGGAGCAATGCAAAGCAGCTTGGTGAACATCTGGAAATAAAACTATGGGATATTCCTAATGCATTAACAACATTGTGGAAGCAACAGCAGGCAATTCAGAATTTCAAAGTATCTCGAGACGGTAACAACTTTGGAAGTATTTCTAAGTGTGATTTTATTTTCTTGTACTCTAAGGAAAATTGTCTCCTTCAGTCAGCAGTCTGCTTCAATATTTATAGGGAACAAGGAAAACCTTTCTTTCATTATTTCAGCCTCTTTTAAAGTAATTGATTGGACAATGAGGTAAAAGCATGCATGATTTAAAAAAAAAAATCTCCAAACTAGACAAACATATATATATATTGCCATCTACAAAAGCTTGCTAAATTGCTCTGGAACAATTTATCAGGTCTCGTAACAAATTTCACAGCATAAGCTGTGTAGATGTAAAATGACAAATTTAACTGCATTTATATTAAAGCAATTTTCTGCCCATCAGAGAGATGAGCAAATTAATATGTAAACCATTAACTTACACCCAGATGCATTGTGCACTACCACTGAAATAGGGATTTTTAAAATGTTAATCCCTTACATTTTATTGCTTTCTCAAAAGGAAAGTGCTTAGGAAAAAAATGGCAATCATTGCATTTAGAGGAGGCTGATTAAGAGAATATATACTTCGAAGTAAACCATCCATGAATTATGAAGAACTCATGTTCACAGTCATTTCAGTTCTATTTTTGAAGTTTGTTCTTGTTCAGTATTTGTCTCACTAGCGTAATGTCAATATCAGACTAGTACATTTCCTGTACTTTAATATTTAAAGTAAGAATTTACAAATTAAAGCGTTAGATACAGAAATCCATCAATGAAGTTCCCTTCCCAGAGTTGTCTTTTTATGATCCCAAGAGAGTTGACTAATAGACACATTAGTTGGAGAGCTGCAAAGAAGACGAAGAAGAAGAAGAAGAAGAAGAAGAGGAGGAGGAGGAGGAGGAGGAGGAGGAGGAGACTGGATTTATACTCCACCCTTCATTACCCAAGGGAGTCTCAGAGTGGCTAAGAATCCCTTTCCCTTCCCCTCCTCACAACAGACACCCTGTGAGGTAGGTGGGGCTAAGAGAGCTCTCTCGAGAACTGCCCTTGAGAGAACAGCTCTGAAAGAACCTATGACTGACCCAAGGTCACACTAGCAGCTGCATGTGGAGAAGTGGGGAGTCAAACCCAGTTCTCCCAGATCAGTGTTTGCACTCTTAACTATTATACCAAACTGGCTCTCTGAGAAGGGGGAAGGGAGCAAAATCACTCTTCCTACTTCTTCAGTTAGCAGAGATGTATTGAGGGAAGGAGGAGGAGAGGGCAATTTCCTCTCTTTGCTGGATCCTGTCAACCCTTGTGGCTGTTTGTCTACACAGGTTCCCTGAGCCCATGAATAAACTGTCTCAGTGTTGGAAAAGACTGGTCAGGAGAGAAAAACAAGGGGAAATCTGCATTCGTTGAATCCATGGAACATTGGATATAACCCAAATATTAGTAGACCAAAGTTTGAGTCCAGTGGCACCTTTAAGACCGATAAAGTTTTATTCACGGCATGAGCTTTCATTTGCATACACACTTCCTCAGATACAACGAAAAATGTTGGCCTTGCCCTGACCTGGATAGGTCTCATCAGATCTCGTAAGCTAAGTAATCGGAAGGGAGACCTCCAAGGAATATCAGGGCTTGGGACACAGAGGCAGGTTATCAAGCCACCTCTCAGAAAAATGTCCAAACCCCCAGTAGGGGTTGTCAGAAGTCACCATGACTTCCAGACATGCAACTACATACACATTTAAGGTAAAGGTAAAGGTTCCCTTGCTTGAAAGCCAGTCAAATCCGACTCTAGGGTTGCGGTACTCATCTCTGTTTCAAAGCCGAAGAGCCAGCGCTGTCCGAAGATGTTTCGGTGGTCATGTGGCCGGCATGACTAGACGCCAAGGCACACAGAATGCTGTTACCTTCCCACCGAAGTGGTACCTGTTTATCTACTTGCAATTTCTTGCTTTCGAACTGCTAGGTTGGCAGGAGCTGGAACTAGAGACGGGAGCTCCCTCCGTCATGCGGCACTCTCGGGTCTCAAACTGCTGAACTACTGACCTTCCACAGCCTGCAGTTCAGCGTCTTAACCACTTGAGCCACCGCAGCTCCTTACACACATACACACACACCCAAATCCCACCCACCCAAAAAATGTTGGTCTTAAAGGTGCCGCTGGACTCAAACTTTGTTCTGCTGCTTCAGACCAACACAACTAACCACCTGAATCTACCAAATGTTAGTAGATGTTCTGTATTGCAGGCTGGTAGCTAGACTGGCTCAATATCACAGTGTTTTGTGGCAGAATGTCTTTAAAATCATATTGAGATGAAACGGGATATGTTCACTCCAATCCAGTTCGGAAATATATGCACATGGAAACAAGCTTGCACACACATGTCCCTGGGTAGAAGGGTGCTGTGCATGGGTTTCCCAGCCTGACCCAGCCGTTCAGGCTATACATGCATGACTAGGCAAAGAAAGCTAGAACTGTACCACTCAGCTACTCAGCGGGGGAAATGGAGGAAGGCTTTATCTATTTCCCACTTTGCCGCCAGAGAAATAACTAGCGTAGGATGACATGTTAAAAAAGTTTGTTCGAATAAAGGCACTGTTGTACTTAATGACTAAAAAGTAATTTAAAATATAGAACTCCCTGAGGAAAAGGCAAAGAGGGAAGCCAATCTGCCTTCTTCTCTGGTACGCTTTGGCTCCAGTCTGTTATAAAACAACACCTGGGTTTATCGGGCTGTTATGATACATAAATGTTGATTCCCACGGAAATTTAAAAGTAGTCATTTTGTAATTGTTTTCATTCATGCTTTACCGACTACTGCACTGTATTTTATTTCAATCTTCAATAAACAGTTTATTTTTTTTTAAAAAAAAAATCATCCTTTATTATTAAGCACACTGATTAATCTTTACTGCTTCTGATATTAACTTAGTTGTCTGGATATTACTGCAGCAGCTACGCTTCTTGCAATATTCTAATGACATCAGAAATTCCGGGTCAGTGATGTGGAAGAGCCAGCAATGTAGTTGCCTTCACCTCATTATTGACAGTCTTGGAACCTAGATAAATACCAGCTTAGGAGAGAGCTCTGTTCGTGGCTCCCTTTACAAGACCTGGAATTCCAAATTTACTAGATGATCATGAGAAAGGCATATTTAGACAGTAGCTGCTTTGTTACCCAAACTTTCTGTCTCCTTTTAATTGAGGGAATTTAGCGGAGAGACAGCATTGGCAAAATGGGTGTAACAGATGCAATCAGAAACCTATGTATACCAGGGTCAGTTTCAAGGAGAGAAACTCTCAAATAATAGGGACTAAGGTTGAAGGAAGTTTGTTTTATTGAAATATACTGATTAAAAGCAAAGCATTCACCTGAAGCAGTCAAAATATACATGCATACAAGGCTACAGCAAAATGGAGGAGCTAGAAGACATATAGGGATTTTTGAGGCAATATTTACCAGATACAGATGTGCAGAAGTCCAGTGGAAGGAGATCATGAATGACCAGTGTATCATGAACAAAGGGGGGGGGCAAACTGTGAGTTTAGGATGTACTCTGTAAGGCACCCAAGAGTGTCACATGGAACCATGGCTGGGCAGCCATTTTATAGATTATAGAAAGTATCCTGAGGGGCAGGGCTATGGGTTTGAACAAAGGGACCAAAAGATTTCCAATCTTTGATTATGGGTTTCCCATAACTTAAACAAAAGGTGTGATGGCACCCTATTAGGTAAATCCTGGAAGATGCTTGGAGTGTCAATGGTTGATACTATCTGATACTTCAAAGTTAATAGCTTTTGATAACCTGGGAGAATCGCTCAGAAAGAGGACCATAAATTGCTCGGGAAGAGGACCATAAATTTAAAAGGCAGTAAGACCTAGGATGGGAGAAATAAACAACAGATGTAGCTGTTTTTGTAGAGAAATGTATTTACATGAGAGAGAGACAAAAGGAGCTTTTCCACAGAAAGATGATCTCCATACTGTGGACGTGCTGGAATGCAGAGAATGTTGATAGTTACCTGTGTGGGGGGAGGCAGATTGCACATAGACAAGACCCAGGTTGATTCCCCTTCCTCCACGGCCCAAGTTTTAGGCAAGCTGTTATATTCATATGTGTGTGTGTCCCCTCTTAGGACTGACCACAGACTCAGGAGCAATGCTGTTTAAGCGACCCTAGGCTAGTTCAGGAGTGAGGGTGCCTGTGACAGGCTGCCCTCTGATGCAGGGTATACAGGTGGGGTTACAACTATACTGCTGCTATGATAACATTGGAGTGGATCCTAAGTACTGTAGTTAGATCCATAAGTCGCAAATGAGTGGTTGACTTTGTACCAATGAAAAACTATGGAAGCAAAATAGACTGCACTATTGAAATAACATTTCAGGGCGGTTATACTGCTTGTGCCTTCTTGTATAGTGACTACTAGAGCGGCTCTTTTAATCTTTGCCATGAACTCATTACGTTATTTTAGACAAGTTATCTTCTCTCAGCCTTCACCCATCATTTGCAATAGGGGAATGATAATAATATTGACTAACCTCGCTGGGGTGCTGTAAGGATTACATGAGAATGTATGTGAAGTGCCCTGGATATCGTAAAGCACTACATGGCCGAGTTCAGACTGGCAGTTTGGCCCAATATGGGCACATTTCAGAGACGTTTCACAAACGGATTAAGGGGCCGGTTCACACAGGCACATCTGTCAGGCATTCCCTAGCCATACTCAACCCATCTTGTAACACTTCCCTCCCAAGTTTAAAAGATACCAGGTGAAAGTGGTAGCAAACCCTGGAGAGCACGTTCATCCCATTTCCCAGAAGTGTGAACGCAAACAAGCTGATCTGGTAGGGATTCTCCTATGCACATGAGTGCTTATGCGATGAGCGCATGAGCGCATAGCATCAGATTACATTACAAAAAGCTGCTTACAGCCACACCTCCACCAGGGGCAGGCCAACAGTGTGAACACTCCCTTGTGCGTCCTCCCTGGTATGCTCCCGCATCAGTCGGTGTAGTGTGACTGGGAAAACCCAGGAATAAATTGTTCCGGGTCTTTTTGCCATGACTCCCTTGTGCTTCAAACTGCCAGTCTGAACTCAGCCCATATGTGAGTAATGGTGCAATCATAAACAGAGTTACACCCATCTAAGCCCACTGAAGTGAATGGGTTTAGAACAGGGTAACCCTGCTTAGAATTGCATTGTAAATATCTCAAGTCCCCAGTCTAGCCAGGACAGCTTCCTTCTGACTGTGATATACCTGAGCACAGCTGCAGTATTGATTTAAGCTCAAAAAAATTAGTTGTTGCTCTGCATTGTCCCCAGTGACTACCATTATAAGGTCATCAATTTACACTTGAGGATAGTGTATTGGCTTCTCTGCTCATATTTGCTTAATCTCATTTCTGGAGCATGTTAAATGGTCTTTGCTGATAATTTTAAATTGCTCTGTTATGATTGAAAGTGTCCTATGCAACCTGGTATTGTTTTTATATGAAGCACCAAGCAAACGCTAATCACCTGACCCTGTGAAGCCACTTTAGCTGTGGAATACTCAGATATGTATTCTAGCATCGCTTTTGCAAGTGTAGCAGCCTATGGGTGTGGTTATATATTGGCCAACCCTGTGTCCTCTTTTCCTAAAAAGACAAGGTTGAATGACTGATGGACAGAGCCAAGTCCATCCCCATTTTCAATATCTGTCACTCCCCTTTGTACCCTGGTGGTCTTACAGAGGAAGCCAGCAATGTCTACTTAGGGCCCTTGGAACACAGAGAAGGAGAAGGGGGGAGGGACAGAGGTGGGGGAAATGCTGTTTTAGTCAATTCAGTAAAGTGGGTTCCTTAGTCAGGTCAGGGATTTTGCTCTGTCTTCATTCACTTCGGGTGGAAGTGGACTCTTTAGTGTGTTGGCCTAGTGTGGCACACACTGGTTTATGGTTCTCATATATAGCCCTTCAGGGTTATATGAAAGCTATGGGACAGGTGGAGGTCTGTCATTTAGAGAAGCCATAGCAAAGAATTTAAAAGGTTAGGAAATCTGTGGGAAAAGTAAGAAAAGATATGTCCCGATTACTGGTGCTGTCTCCACTCCGACACTATGCATCTATCTTTTAAAGAAATTGTATCTCTGTATTCCAGTCTTTCAGTAAGTTACATCAGTATAAAGTTGGTCATGAGCATCCACTTTTCACTTCCCCCTCACTGTTCTCCACTTTGGTATTAAGGGTAGACAAGGTTATAACTGGATTTAACCAATGCAGGAGAAGGTACCTCGGAAACACCATCACATTTTGCCTCAGGGGTGGCTTGTTATAAATTGTGCCATGGACTGGCAGCTTGGTAAAAAAAAATAAAAAAAAATCTTTGGCATCTTTCTCCCCTGTGCTTGGTCGTGGGATGAGGAAGTGTGATGTGGAAGATGGTCCTCAATTAATCCCCAAAGCAATACATGCAACTGTTTTGAGGACCATGGCCATGCACTGCAAAGGTTCCTCCTACCAAAATACATATTACTGCCCAATCCTGTGTCAGATAACTGCCATTCTTCTGTATTACGTTATCGCTTCCTTGTACGCATGTGCTTAGATTTGCTTTGCTTCACTGCAATTACCTCCACCAGACATAGCTATCTCTATAACCTTGAAGGAAGGGAGGGCTTGCGTTCCCCAGCTGGTGGGAATAGATCGGCATCTGCAAGGAGGGAGTAGTCTCCTGTTCAAGTAGCCACATCCCACCAGGAGGATTCCCGTGTGCGCGCTAGCATCTCATTTGCTAAACTAGTTGAAGCATCATAGTATATACTTGGCCTCTTTGCATTAGCTGCCATTCCTGACAATGTTCCTGTGTGCTTGGCAATAGACTGGTATTCCAATAAAGCATAACCTTTGTATGAGGTGTGTGTGGACCTACTTGCTGTTGACCCTGACATCCTGCCACTTCAACCTGCTACAATAACCTTTCAAACTAGGGATGGGCATGAACCAGGAAACTGCAGTTTGGTTCATGGCGTTCGTGGATCATGAACTACAGACCATTATGAACTTTCTGGCACTAGATGAACTGGTTCAGTTTGTGAGGTTCATGATGTAGTAGAATGGTCCCCCAGCATGCTACAGATACCAAACTCACAGAGGATATCTGGCTGAGTCCTCTACCTGCCCTCCAAGTCTGGTGAGGATTGGATTTCCAAGGTCCAAGTTACAGTCCTCTAAATTAGGTGCCCCCATCCTCCATTGTTTTCAATGGAGGGGGGGAAAGCAACAAAAGCAAGGGAAATAGAAGCCGAGAAGAGAATTAAAGTCCCTGAGGATTTCTGCAGCAGAAACTGAAGGTAGGGGGCATTTTTTCAAGCCCAGCAGAATCAATGCAATGTGCCCAGCAGAACCGGTGGCAGTACAAACCCAACAGGACTAAGGTCAAACCAGAGAATCTTTGCAGTAAAAACTGAAGGAGATGTGGAGGCATTTTTGAAAGCCCAGCAGAAACAGTGCAATGTTTAGAGTGCCCAGCAGTACCAGTGCAATCAAAGAGATGTAATGGCAGCTCAACAGTACTGATGACTAGCACAGAATCACACTCGAAGTGGGGGGGAGTTTTGCAAACTCTGTGCAAGAAAATGGGAAGGAAACCCAAGCCAGCAAATGTAAACACACACACACACACACACACACAAACCCTCCTGAAAATGACCAGAGCAGCTTTATTAATAAAAATGACAAGAGTAGCCAGGAAGCCACAGAAACCCACGACATAGAGGAAAAGAAATTCCACCCACCCTGTTGCTTTGCAGTTCCTCCACCCTGTTGCCTTGGAGGCAAACAGTTTAATTGAGCTGTGACAGTCTGTCTGGAAATGTATCAATTCATGAACTGCCATGAACCACTATGAACAGCACCAAAGTTTGTGGAAAGTTCATGCCAGATGCCATTCCACAAACATCACTTTGCGAACCATGAATCGCCCAAAATTCGTGAGGAACTTCTTGAGCTGGTTCATGCCCACCCATATTCCAAACTACTGACTGCCACTTAGGGTTGCCAGCCTACAGGTGGGGCCTGGAAATCCCTTGGAATTACAAATGTTCTCCAGACAACAGAGATCAGTTCCCCTGGAGAAAATGGTTTCTTTGGAGAGTAGACTCTATAGCGTTAAACCCCACCCTCCAAGGCTCCAACCCCAAATCACCAGGAATTTCTCAGCTCAGAGCTGGCAACTCTACAATCACTACATTCCAAAACAACTATATGACATTTCTGAGAAATTAGGTAAATTGGGTTAATTTGCAATTTCCACTTTCTAAGTTATCATTTTCCCTGATAAATAAAGCAGGAAAACTTGTATTCACACACCTGTCTTTCTTAGCTTTTCCAATGCGCCTCTCCAGGAGAAATCGCTGCTTTGATCATGTCTTCTTGATCAGCTCAGCCAGCTGCAGCAGTATTCTTCTTTGATACCTTTGTTTCAGTTGGAAGCTTCTAATTGTGAATTTCAACTCCTAATTATTCATTTTATCTCTGTAATTGCTAATTTATAATTTTAATTGTTAATTTCCATTTTTATATTGGGATTTTATTGTACCTTTCTTTGATCAATTTATGGTTAATGTTCCAAAGAGCTTGACTTGCTACATAATCAGTTATGTTAAGTTCTTTTAACTTTTGTCCTTTTAAGAAACTATTTTCAAATTCATTCTCATTGGCTATTGTAACTTGCATGTCTCAAATACTCAGTAAAACTGGCTGAGTCTGGTTTTTGATCTCTTAAACCAAAACAGCAACTGAACATAAGCAGAAAATTATTTTCCTTCTCAAAAAAAAAAAAGTACTATAACAAATGTAATACTAAAACAAGATAACTGCCCAGTTTTCATGGCAACTCATGTTCACAGAATTCTTCTGCAATACCACCTTTTCACTATAAATAAAAAACTAGTATTTATAACTTTAAACACATCCATTTTCAATCAATAGAGTTGATTGTTTCATTCCCTAATGTGTGAATCAAAGTGTTTGTGTGTGGCCAGGGTATTGTGTATCTAGAACCCTTTGCTTTCCAGGGGCTTTGCACTGCACATCCTTAACTAAGAATTATTTTGTGATAGATTTACCTAAGCTTCTTCATCATGAGCTCTCTTAAATTATAGTGTCTGAAGATGTTTATATGGATTAGGCAGGTAATCTAGTATGAAGCACAAACTGCAAACTGAAGTGAAATTGAGTTCCCAACTGACTGGGGAAAGTAATTAATAATTTAACTGCACAACTGTTTGCAGATCTATAATGCAACTTAAAAGCTAATTGAAAACTGAACAGCCGGAGGAGAGAGTGGAGCAGAGTGAAGCCACAGTGCCCTTTGAGTAGCATTTGGTCAGCCTGCTGTCAAGTGGCCTCAGAAAGCAGCCTGGCCGTGTACCTTTGACAAGGCAGAGGGAAGTGGCCCTTGGAAACGCACGGCAATCTTTAAAGCCTGGGGGAAGGACATTATGGTGAGGTCATTAAAGGAACGGAAACCTTCTTCCAGACCTTTCCATCCTTTCCCCTTTACTCCACTCCTCTTCTGCTCAGTGCTTTGTACTTTGTATCACAGCCAACAGTGGCAAACTACCAGGGAAAAGAAAAAGCCAGGAAATGTACTCTTCTTGCCTCTTCATATCCAGGTTACCTTAATTGGTCTCAATAGAATGCCCGCATTCACTGACTTCCACCACTGGCAGCTGATACAATACCTTGATGGGATTTCCCCCCTGCTCTTTTTACCCTGGAAAAAAAATACCAAACTAGTGGCCTTACCTGAGGTTCTGAATCCTGTTACAGCCCCCAAGACTGCATGGATGGTGTAATTGTATCTACAAAGTTGAGGAATTCATACACTATGGCTTCTAGGACAGAATTTAGAGCTGCGTTCATCATCTCGAGACTCTCAGCACTTATCAAAGTGTCTATCCGCTTTGGTTGTGGAGGTAGCAGAGAACAAAGCAACAAGTATATGGCAATGTGTCTCTGTATGCTGCTGCATTGACAACAATATACAGTGGCGGCTGATTATGATCCTAGTGTTGACGGTGAAGGAGAACATGTGAATTTTCTGTAATTTAAATGTGCATATCGGGACTTTTCACTCAGTACCAGTCTGTTCCCAGGAATGTCTTGCTTTCCATTTTCACTATTTGTTGCCCCTTCTCCAATCCATATTCAGTTAATTATTTCCCTAAACACTAGAAATTAAAAATTATAATAATAATTCCATTAATTGGATGCTTAGGGAAGGTTAGCATATTTAAAATATAGGGATGCTTAGGGAAGACTGGCGTATTTAAAGTATAACAATAATATGGAGGGCACAATTCGATGGAACACATAGAACCAAGAACCATCTGCATGAGGCTTTTGTTGATGTTTCCACAGTCAGAGAATGGCCCCCTTTTTACAATGAATTGTGACTCCCTTCTTTGTCAGTGGTAACTGTACAGGGAAAAAAAAATCCTCTGTATGCAGCTCTTGCCCATATGCACTTTTTGGATTATGGCCAGTTTCTAAAGTTGTTGTCCTGCATACATGTGCACAATCCCTTTCAAAGTCAGCGGAACTGACCTGTACATAGCCAAAAGCCTGGTTTTGCACAACATCTTTTAAAATTGCCAACAGTAGCTGTTTTTCTGCATAACTTTTTTCACTGTTATCACCAAAAACAACCAAATGGAATCTTGTGATACATTTCATGAAACCTGATTCATGATTCTTGCAGCAATTGTCTATCTGTGTAATTAAAAATGACTACCAGGGAAAAAAACCCCGTAATGCTAGCTTTGTGATCTCCCCCCACACCCCCCGGCATTGTTCACTGTAAAGCATTCAATGTTGAGCTTTCTGCAGGGATTACGAACAGCCATCAATTCTTTGTTCCCAGTTATTAATCTCAGGAAATGCCTTGAATTGCAAATGCCACTGCTTGAATTGTTGTGTGCTTTGACTAATTGTATATTAATTCAAACACCGTTTGCTAAAAGCATGACACTGCAAGGTAAAATGATGCAGGGAAATTCTAGGGGTTTTTTCCTTCTACTAGCAGCTGAATAAATTCTGACAACTTCCTGGGTTACCTTTCTTTGATCTAGGTATGTTTCCATAAATTAATTTCATTATGAATTTTTTATATCTGTACATATTCATTCATATTACTATCTTTAAGGTTAATGCAGGAATGGTTCCTAGACCCTTACGTTATGTTTGTCCTTCTCACAGGTAACAACATATATCAACTCTTCCCAGGAGATGATGTTCTAGAGAATTCTCCTATTGTAAAACATTCATTAGATTTACTTAGCAATAGATACTTCCAGAAGTATCTCTTACATGGGAGGAAGGCTGTCTAGCCTGGAGGAAAGTGCCATCATTCAGGGTGCAGCATGATAGGATATAGCCCATTGAGCTTCAACTAAAGTGAAATATTTTGATGCAAACTTTAATCCTTGGGGGCAAAATATTTTTGAATGATGAAGGAACCAGGATGATCTTTTGTACGACTGGCAACATTTCTTAAGACGAGGTACTTTTAAACTGTGCTGAAGGGACACATCATGCCTTTATTTGTACATGCAGTGGGAACATTTTAACCTTCCAGGGCATTCCATTGCTGGCCTAAGTGTAGGAGTTCTCTTACAAAGGCATTTCGAAGGGAGAGATCAGAATGCTGAATTGCAACTGATAATGAAGCTCAAGACAATGCATCCACCCGGACTTTATCGAGACCTAGGTTTCTAGTTTTGTTACTAATGCTGATTTCTCCACGCCTACTACCCCTACTACCACACCTCAAAAAGGATATTATAGCATTGGAAAAAATGCAGAAAAGGGCAACTAGAATGATAAAAGGGTTGGAACACTTTCCCTATGAAGAAAGGTTGAGGCACTTGGGGCTCTTTAGCTTGGAAAAACGATGGCTGAAGGGTGACATGATCAAGGTTTATAAGATTATGCATGGAATAGAACAGGTAGAGAAAGAGGTACTTTTATGCCTTTCTCACAATACAAGAACTTGTGGGCACTCAATGAAATTTCTGAGCAGTCAGGTTAGAATGGATAAGAGGAAGGACTTCTTCACCCAAAGAGTGATTAACACTTGGAATTCACTGCCACCGGAGGTGGTAGCAGCTACAAGCATGGGCGGCTTCAAGAGGGAGTTGGATAAACATATGGAGCAGAGGTCCATCAGTGGCTATTAGCCACAAGGTATAGATAGGAACTCTGGGGCAAGTGTATTCTTAGTGCTTGTGTGTGGGGGGGTCAACAGTGGGAGGGCTTCTAGTGTCCTGGCCCCACTGCTGGACCTCCTGATGGCACCTGGTATCTTTGGCCACTGTGTGACAGAATGTTGGACTGGATGGGCCATTGGCCTGATCCAACATTGGCTTCTCTTATGTTCTAATCACGTCTGCTATTGTTATTCACATGCTATTGTCATTTGCCTGCTAATGTCATTCAGCATCTGAAATCACTCCGCTTTCCAGTATATAGGACAGATGAACTCACATTCTAGCTGTATCTGAAGAACTGAGCGGTGACTCACGAAAGTTCATACCCTGCCACAAATTTTGTCAGTCTTTAAGGTGCTACTGGACTCTGGCTCTTTTCTACTGATGCAGTAGGACTGTTCATATAAATGCTGGAATTTTGAGGATCCTCCAATTATATATTTATAACTGATTTGGTTACCTGATCAGCCCATTGAGAAGAAAGTTAAATTTAGGGGACAGGCATTTTTATTTTTGGGTTGTTGTTTTTTTTACTTTGATTTGAATTCAAATCAATCAAAACTTCGTCTCAGCAGGAAATCTGTCACACTGACAGAGAATTGGCTAAAAGTGCCTAAATGAAGGCAGTAGATAATGGATGACACATCAGGGCTGAGACAAGGTGTCCAGCTACATGCGCCAGGAGGGCTGATGTTTGCTTTAATTTTATTTAACAGTATTATTAATGATCTCAGAGAGGAAGTAAACAACACATTAATTAAGTCTTTAGTTGGCACTAAACAGAGACATAGAACAAGAGCTCTTGTGATCATATGGTTCAGACAACAAGATTACATAGCACATATTTTGTTATACAACCTTCTTCTATGAGGATGAAGTTTTGAAACATATTCTTTAAAAAGTGATCCAAAATTCTGTATTAAATATCCTATTTAGCGGCTTTTCTTTTCAAACCACAGCTGATGTCATGCAGAAAATTCTGCATAAAAACCCTGATGAAGAAATATATTTTCCGGCTGAGTTCAGACTGGCAGTATGAAGCACGAGGGAGTCGTGGCAAAAAGACCGAGAACAATATGTTCTGGGTTTTCCCGGTCTCACTGGACCGACTGATGCGGGAGCATACTGGGAGGAGGCACAAGGGAGCATTTACACTGTTGGTCTGTCCCTGGCGGAGGCACGGCTGTGAGCGGCTTTTTTAAAAATCCGGCTACATGCGTTTATGCACATATGCTCACCAGCAATTAAGGCGGCTTATTCACAGCTTTTAGCATCCACACTTCCGGGCATCACTCTTGCAAGCATCTCTTTGTCACCAGGGAATGGATTTCTACAGTCTGGAGATGAGTTGCTATTCTGGGGGACCTGCAGGTCCCACCTGGAGGCTGGCATCCCTAGCCCCAGCCTGCATTGGAACATACCTGTACCCAGGGGTCTTTTCATAGAAAAGCAGCTGCAGGAGCTCATTAGCATATGTTATGCTAATGAGCTATTAGGCTATTAGCATATGCCACATCCCCTGACATCACTGGAAGGAGGAAGGAGGAAAGAGGGAAGGAAAGAGAGAGAGCAGAGAGAAGGAAAGAAGGAAGGAAAGAGGGAAAGAAAGAGAAGGAAAGGGGACTGAAAGAAAGAGAGGGAAGAAGGAGGGAAACAGGGGGAGGAGGAAAAAGAGAAGAGAAGAAGGTGGGAAAGAAAGAAAGAAAGAAAGAAAGAAAGAAAGAAAGAAAGAAAGAGAGAGAGAGAGAGAGAGAGAGAGAGAGAGAGAGAGAGAGAGAGAGAGAGAGAGAGAGAGGAGAGGAGAGAGGAGAGGAGAGGAGAGGAGAGAGGAGAGGAGAGGAGAGGAGAGGAGAGGAGAGGAGAGGAGAGGAGAGAGGAGAGGAGAGGAGAGGAGAGAAGAGAAGAGAAGAGAAGAGAAGAGAAGAGAAGAGAAGAGAAGAGAGAGAGAAGAGAAGAGAAGAGAAGAAGGAAGGAAAGAGGAAAAAGAGAGAAGGAAAGGAGGGAATGAAAGAAATTCAGTGGCCATTCGGCCCCATTATATCCTATGGGCCATTGAAGTCAATGGTGAAAACATAGGGTATATTCTGGGGGCTGGAGAGGAGGGGTTTGAGTGAAAGGCTCCAAACTCACAGGGTAGCTGATGGAGCATCTCCCCAAGATACCCACCAGGTTTCAAGAACATTGGACCAGGGAGTCCAATTCTATGGGCCCCCAAACAGGTTGCCCCTATTCCCTCCATTGTTCTCTATGGTGGGAAAAAAAGTTCCAGAATATACCCAGAATATACCCTATGTTTTCACCGTTGACTTCAATGGCCCATAGGATATAATAGAGCTGAAATTGACATTCGGCTGCCTGAAAGACTCCCCGGGATGCCGGCTGGGGGTGGGGCTTGGCTCCTGAGCTCCCGGAGCTGCGCTCCAGTGCGCTCCCCCCAAAAAAGACCCCTGCCTGTACCTCTGAAGACCCATTGGGCCACCCCCCCATAGATTCTGCTTGGTTTTGCCTTGTGGGGGCAAGGGCAGGATCGCTGTTCCTTCCCCATCTTCCCCCCAGCCTTCCCTGCTGCTGAGACAGCACCTTTGAATGGTATGAGGCATGGGGTTTGTTGATATTGTCTATCATGCCATCAACTATTTTATTGCTTTTACTGTTTTATTGTTTTGTGGACTACAGGCTTTGAGGCACCCTGAGCCCACTTGTGGGACAGGGCAGGATATAAATTGAATAGATGATGATGATGATGATGATGATGGTTGGCTGTGTTTCGAGGCACCCCCCCCCACTCACTCAAACCACCCACGGTCCACTGAAAGTCCACACACATGCAAAGGGCAATGCGGATGAGCTTTATTGTTGGGAACGTTAACCTACAGAGTGGCTGGACTAGGGATGCAGTGCTGGCGACCACACTCCCTCTCACTGCCAGAGGTGAGGGCTGCTGCCAGATCAGTGGCTGGATGGGGG
This sequence comes from Gekko gecko, assembly GCA_029375565.1. NCBI lineage: Eukaryota > Metazoa > Chordata > Lepidosauria > Squamata > Gekkonidae > Gekko > Gekko gecko. The sequence goes on along the minus strand of JAPDNY010000003.1, from coordinate 76,251,113 downwards.
GTGGGGGAGGATGGCTCCATCCACATGCTCATAGGCATGGTTTTTGCTGTTGGCAGGGCACATGTAGGATGCTGTGGTCAGTGCCCACAGAGACGGCTCTATCTGCAGGATCAACACCCCCGAGCAGGAACAGCAGACCAGCAAGTGTGGTTCCTGGAGAGCTCCTGGCATAGCTTGGGGGGTGTCAAGTTCCTCAGTCAGTTCACACAACACAGGGCTTCTTCAGAAGACAATGTTTAGTGGTGAATCAGAACTAAAGACACGTGTACAGCTTGTGTCTGTAATGGCCACATACAATAGGACCGGTTAAGATATACTACATTCAAGCATCCCCCCCCCATACAGCAGAAGCCAATGAATATGGTTCATGCACGCGGGCAATAGCAGCAGCAAGCAAGCAAAATAAACTAGAAACCGTTAGGTTCCCAGCAAATTCCAGCAGTTTTAGAAGCAAGGTCAGAGACCTGATAAGAGACAGTGAATGAAAGTTCAAAGGATGGGAGACCGGCGTACTCCCACTGCATACTATACACATGACAGGACTACCTGACGGGGGGGGGGAGAGACCTTTCATGCAGAATCCAGATCATCCACAGCAGCTCTGAGGTGCTCTCATCACCTGTGTATCTTGGGCATGCCCTTGGTCAGCCTCCATGGGACTGGCTGCACCTGCAAGAGAAGGAGATCCCCATCAGGTGGAGGCACTCTGCACTCAACCTTGGGGCGATGGTGATCCACCAATGTTGGGGGACCATGGGGGAGCGTAGACTACAGGCGGGAATGCAGGGGGTCACATGACCCGCCCACACCTCCCCATCAGCTATTTTGGACAGTGCCTGACACTTTGAGCCACCTGGCGTGCCAGCACCATATCCACTTGGGGGATATACCAGGGTCGATGGAGGCTGATGCCCTGTTCTGTGCCCCACCATGCTGCTGGTGTTGGGTAATGGGGAGGGGCAGGGGTCAGCATTCACAGATTACCTGTGGGTGCATCTCCTCCCCTTGGAATCCTGGGGGATGGGCTCCAGATCCTGTAGGGGCTGATATCATGTAGGGGTCAGCTATGTAGTTTGTATTTGGTCTCCCGGTGCTCTCTTCCCCACAGGTCCTTGCCCAAGGGTGCCAGGTACCTTCCCCCCAGGCTTCCTGCCACCAAGGAGGGGTGCATGCTCACTCTACATCTGCATAGCAGGGAGTTGCCTGACAGTATCCCATGCCATGTGCCATACCTCTGAAGTTGGGAAGTGAACTGGCAGGGCCATTTGTAGGGCAGGATGGGCAATCATTGGGTGTGGGTGGGGACAGGGAGTGCAGTGACTGGGTGTACTCTTGGTCAGTATTGTGAGTTGCTTGGGCCCTCGAGTGCATGGCCACTGCACCTGTATGAAGAGGGGTGGGCAGAGGGCTTGCCCCTTGCCCTGGCATATCTCTGAGTTACACTGGCGTGGAGGTCAGTTGGCTCCCTATTCGGATTCTCCACCTCCCCCAGGATTGTTCTGTTAGTGATTTGATATAAGAGGCCATCTATCTTCAGCTTGTATGATGGACTTATTGCTCTGGACTGACTTCGTCCTTAGTCTTTAAAATCTTGCCACATGGGCACCTTCTATTCATTGGCAGATGACATAAAATCAATGCATGTGCATTAAAACAGCAAAATAGTACTGAGGTGAATTGCTTGGGGATGTAAGAGCATCATGCAAAACAAGAAGATTTTCATGTCTGATTTCACAGACAGACCTGGCTTTATTGAGACATTGGAGCAGGACAATGGATACGGCCTGCCGTTTTTTTACACTTCTGTCAGGACACCTCAAGAAAGCCATTCTTAACCACTGTCGTTTCATAAAACACTTGCCAGGTTGTATAAATGTCCAGTTTCTGATATGGGGTGCATGTAGAAGATACGTGACGTTATTGTGTATTCTAATATGTTGAATGAAGGGAAATGAAGCAAGAAGTTTCTCAATCCAGGGTATTTTTCATGTGGGAAATGTAACTCCTGCCCATAATCCTTACATAGATTAAACCTTTGGCAACCTCCTGGACAAAAGGAAGTATCAAGCGAGGAACTGTACTACTTAACAGTCACAACCTGATTTACATCTCTGCGTGTAGAAGTTGTCAGGTGTACGTACAGAAAAACAGCTAGACTCGTATGCCCAAGAACTAATACATGTTCAGGACCAAGAATGCTGACACTTCCTTGATTTCACTGAATTCTGACAATTGGAAAAAGAATTTTGTGTGTCTGTGTATATTTGTCATGGTCTATTCTTTTTGATCATAAATACAACTGAACTAATTTAAATATAACATAATCTCAATCTGAAAACGTTGGGATCCACACTTCACATACAGTAATCCCACATGAAGTATTAGATTGTAACTTTCTTTTCTGTGGTATATTTTTATATCAGTTTTAGTTGTCGCTTTTTAAAAAAAAAACAGAATTGGGACCCACTCCTGCACTTTCACTGTATATGTTCATTTGTTTGAATTATAACCTCGTCTTCTGCCAGGGCTGCGGGGCTGACTCCTTTACAGTTAGCTGTTGCTGAGATCTTTCTAATTAGAAAACTGGAGTAGATAGAATAACGTACTCTTTGGAAGTTGGTAAAAAAGTGTTTTACTCAATGCTTATCCTTTTGGTTACATTTTTACTCACTGCTCTCTAATGTAAGTGAACATTAAGCATACTCTTACCTTCTTGAACAAAAACCAAATTCCTTGGTGAAAATATTTTTTTTCCATTCTTTTGTGTTGTATAATATCCCAGCAGCAAGTAAATAACTTTAATCTAATGAATTAAATTACAGTGTTCATATGGAGCTCTTGTATACAAAAAATGTTAACTGTTCATAACAAACTCAAGGAGGCATTTTAGGTATTTAGTTCTAAATATACATATGGTTGAGGATTAATTAAGGCAAGTTAGTTCAACTTTTTCAGGTTAAAAGGAATCTAGAGTCCACATTTCAGTGTCCCATCCTTCTTTGGAATGCTGTAGGTAATATGTGGAAGGACATATCTGTGCATGATGCCTGTTCAAGAGTGCTCCATAATTGTGAAGCACTTCCTATTGATTTTGTTATCAGTACTCTCAGCCCCTAGACCTAAACTGGAGATGAGGTGGATCCCATGATTATGGAGTTTTGCCATCCCTGACCTAAAGATTATGTACATGTATGTGGCCTTTTCAAATATTAAAAATAGTCCTTACTCTGAGGGGAGCCAACAGGGCGAGAGAATGAATTGTTGTTAAAGCTTAATATCCTTGAGGACTTAAGTTCTGGTCAAGTGTCTCAGAATGTCTGAAGTGTGGATATCTGCCATTCATTTGCTTCAGAGTTATTTTTTCCAGAGACTATTATGAATTATGCTTACAGCTTTCCATGAACACTTCTTAGAAGTAAATGGATACAACGAAACTTTAAGAAGTGGATCGTTTGTAACAAGATGTATGGTCGTGTCATGAGGTAATAATACCCTTTGAGCATACTTTCAAGGCTAAAGGCCATTTTGAGATGGGAAATGTAGTTATCTGCACTAAGCACACTCTCCAGAGAACTCCTGTATAATTGACTCTGTAAGTGGACTGGACAATGTGTGGAGGATAAGTGGTTCTGGGCTCAGTCTCACCCCTTAACCACCCTTCCTGGACCTGAATTTGCACGCTTCTTCCAAAATAAATACCCTTTTGACTTGGACTAAGTTGAGTTTTGTTTCACTCACAATAACAGTGTTCCATATCCTAAGAGTATTCCTCATCCAAACGGGAAACCCACAAAATCACTTGGTAAAGTAAGTGGGTAAACTGCCAACCAATCATGAATTAGTGTTAATCCTTTGACACACATTTTTCTCCTCTCCCTTCGAGGTGGGAGAAGACATGAAACTGCAGAAATTGCAAGTAGATAAATAGGTACCACTTCGGTGGGAAGGTAACAGCGTTCCGTGCACCTTGGTGTTTAGTCATGCTGGCCACATGACCACGGAAACATCTTCGGACAGCACTGGCTCTTCGGCTTTGAAACGGAGATGAGCACCGCAACCCTAGAGTCGGATTCGACTGGCTTTCGAGCAAGGGAACCTTTACCTTTACCTAAACTCCAGGTTTGTTAAGAGCCTGCAGCTACATTCTTGGTGTTTTGTTACCCATCTTCCCTGCTGTTTTACACTGTAGAATTAATTGGCTGTTGATGGATTGTTGACTGAAATCAATCATGATCCCCCCCCACCTACTCTGTACTAGAGGAATGGGAAAGGCCAAGGTGTTAGGCTGGTTATCTCCATTAAATAGACCACAACTGGTGGTAACAGTGCTGCTGTGAGGGCAGAATATAGTAACTTTGGTGATCATCCTGAGGATGAAGAACACTTCCTCAGACCAGCCTTTTGGAGCCACTGGTTTTGGTGAGAGCTCAGACAGGCAACAGGTTGACACCTGACTGGCTTACCTCCACAGAGCTGAAAAGTGGGGGGGCAGGATCTGGAATGGCCTTTCTCAGCACAATTCGGCTGTGGCTACGATAAGCCAAGAGTAACTTTACATACAGGAGTACCAGATCCATTGATTTCAATTGATTTAGAATGGTATAACTCTGCCTAGGGTGGCGCTGTTAGTCCCAGCCATCTAAACCAAAGCTGCACACACTTGGTGGTGGGGAGGAAAGGGAGTTAACCTATTAAAGCAAAGGTTTTTTCCCCTCATTGCAGTTTATTGAACTTAAAAAAAATTCTGCCTAATTAGTTCTCCATAACATCAGTGTCTTGTTTCTTTATTTCTGTGTATGGACATAAACTGATTGGACAGGGAAATGATAGCCAATAAGAGAAACAAGGAAACAATGAAAAAGAAGAGGAGGAGGAGGAGATTGGATTTATACCCCACCCTTCACTACCGAACGGAGTCTCAGGGCAGCTTACAAACTCCCTTCCCCACAACAGAGCGGCTTACAAACTCCCCTCCCCACAACAGACACCCTGTGAGGTAGGTGGGGCTGAGAGCTCTCACAGAAACTGCTCTTTTTTCAAGAGCAGCTGTGCCAGAACTATGGCTTGCCCAAGGTCATCCAGCAGCTGCAAGTGGAGGAGTGGGGAATCAAACCCAGTTCTCCCAGGTTAGAGTCCGCGCACTTAACCACTATGCCAAACTGTTTTGCTGCTGAGTGAGCTAAGGAAACAGCAGAAGGAAAAGAGATCTCATTTCTCACATTCCTCTCAGCTACATTCTGTTTCTCAGCCCAGTGATGCTACATTATTAGCTCCAGGGACACTCTCACTTCACAGCCACCCATGTGCAACTGATGCATCCCGATGCTGGTGCATGCCGCAACACTCATCTGATATCAACAGAACTGAATGGATGAGTGCAGTGCAGATCAGAGTCTTCATCCTGACTTTCAGCATGGAACAAAACTGGTTTACGCCTGATTCAAGCCCACTGTGTATTATGGGGGGGCATTTCAAAATGATTAGGAAGGGAGGGGTGATTCTGGATGATTTCGTCTCCTTACGTGTTCTGAAATAAGACTGGATTACAGTGGGAGCTCTCTGGGTTTGATTTATTAAACTTGTTCCTTGCTCTGGTAGACAGTTTCCCCCTCACAATTGGCAAACTATAAATTCGGATCTGGACTTTCAATGACTATTCTTTACGTTAAAAGCTAACGTTTAGACAACTAGTGAGAGATAGAGTGTGGGAGTTTGGTTGCTTCAGTGAATGCACGAGGTCTAACCTGAGGAAATATAATCTGCAAATGTGCTTATTCAGAGCAAGCTTTTTGCAGGCGGAAGAGTATTCGAGGACAAGTATCTGTCAATGAGCAAACTATAACTTGGCAAAGAGTCACACCATTTTGTAGAAACCAGCAATGGTAGCTTATTATATAGCAAATATTACTGAATATATTATTGTATGTGTGTTCATACAATCTGTGATTGAATACTAGTGAAGAAGATGGGGGTTCTATCCCCCATAATCCTTTTGATGTATATTTAAGTAATGGGGAACCAGTAGGAAATAGATATTCAGGATTCAGTGAACTGGGAAAATAATCTGAAAGTCTGATATGCACATGGAGCATCACACAACACAAGAAGCTGCCTTCTACTGCAACAGACTATTGGTCTCTCAAGGTCATATTGTCTATCCTGCCAGTGGCTTTCTAGTGGCCTGGGCAGGGTCTGACTGGGAATGCCTTTCACATCACCTACTTCCTAATCCTTTCTGTTGGAGATAGCAGGTATCGAACATGGGACTTTTTGCATGAAAAATCAGTAATGTACCACTGAGCCACTGTATGGACCCCGCCCTGTCCTCCAGCCAACCCTCCTGGATTAGTGGGGTCCCCATCTTATTTTGGATTTAGTTGTTTTAATGGGTACCTTCAGGGGACCTGAAACCTGAAGAGTCTCCTCAAGGCACCTGGGTACAGCCATGGAATTCCCGGAAAGAGGTAGGGTGTGCTGGCACTACGAACTGATTACGTGCAATCTCCCCCACCTCCGGGTTCTCAAAAAGAATATGACTTCGCTTCATTCTCAGTAACAAAAGACTTTTCAACACTGGAATATGCTAGCATACCCCAGAGGTGTCTGCCCAGCCCCAGGAAGTTGCTATTTCATTAGCCAGCCCCTGGTTCATCCCCCCCCCTTTGGGTACTCAAGTCATTAATTGACACTCCATCCTGCTTTGGGAGCTATCTTGACTCACCCAGATTTTTGTATCCAAGCAGATCTGGCCCCCTTCAACCTAATTAAAGTATGTTAATCATGAAGGGGGCCAGGCTCTTTGTGCCTGTGCAGATTTGGCTCACAATAGCCTAATTAAAGTATTTTCCCCACTTACGCTCACCTAAGTTTGACAGCAATTAAATTTTAAACCAGCCAGTAAGATTCAAACCCAATCCAAAGCCAGGGTGGCCCAAATCCCACCTATCCTGGGAATCTTCTGTCCATAAAAGAAGAATCCCAAGCCCTAGCAAATTGTTCCTCAGATCCCTGGTCCAGATCTCTGCTGGTCAGAACTCTGGTGTGTCCTGCTGAGAACATTTTAACATTGTTAACTGCTGTACATTTCCCAGAGCCTTGTGCTCGCAGGGAATGGGCAATTCACAAATCAAATAAATAAATAAACAAATGCCCCTGCCTGCCTGCCTCACTGTGCGGGCCTTTTCTCCTTGCTTAGCCAGCCCCCGGCTCTGCTCTGATCATCAAAGCTGTATTTGCCCGTGGACCTCTCCAGACCTTAAGCCCAGGATTTCATATCATGTTTCACTTCCCCAAAACTTCCCGATTTCCTCCCTCCTACCTTTCATAAGTGCGCCCTCTTGTTGATGTGTGTGTCTACTTAGGGAATTAGTTCTCAGGTGCTTAGTGTAGGTTGCCTACATTTTAACTTCTTTTATTTTGTATACAATAAAATTGTTTGTGTTTACAATCACTCCCTCTCACTTTCTTTCTTCCTGATTTTATTTGGGGGTATCCTCACTGAGATCCACCCTGGTATGCACAGACCTACAAGGCCCTGCATTATTCCTTTCTGGAACCTTTTTTTTTTTTTTTAAGGTAATTTCCCCTTCTCTGGGTCCAGTTTGGGTGTCACAAATTCCCTTACCTATTGGGAGAAGCACTACAAGCACAGTTGGACTGTGCACTGAAAGTTTTCTTTTCCTTCCTTGCAGTGAATGGGGCGGCACATAAAGCTGCCTTATACTGAATCTGAGGATTGGTCCATCAGAGTCAGTATTGTCTATTAAGAACATAAGAGAAGCCAATGTTGAATCAGGCCAATGGCCCATCTAGTCCAACACTCTGTCACACAGTGGCCAAAATATACCAGGTGCCCTCCCACTGCTGTCCCCTCCAGCACCAAGAATAGAGTGCATCACCTGCCCCAGACTGAGAGTTCCCATCTATACCCTGTGGCTAATAGCCACTGATGGACTTCTGCTCCATATGTTTATCTAATTCCCTCTTGAAACTGTCCATGCTTGTAGCTGCCACCACCTCCTCTGGCAGTGAATTCCATATGTTAGTCACTCTTTGGGTGAAAAAGTACTTCCTTTTATCTGTTCTAACCCGACTGCTCAGCAATTTCATTGAGTGCCCACGGCACTCAATTCAGACAGCAGTGGATCTCCTGTTTCTCAGATGGTCTTTCACATCACCTACCACCTGATCTTTTTAGGTGGAGGTGCTGGAGACTGAACGTGGGACCTTCTGCATGCCAAGCAGATGCTCTGCCACTAAGCCACAGCACCTCCCCAAAGAGAGGTCGCTGTGTATAACAAAATCCCGCAGAGCTTTGGACTGAATTGCTGATTTTAGCCCAAAAGAAACTTTACATTCACCTCCCAAATGCAAATGTCTTATCTGCTTAGAGCCAAAAATTGAACTTGGAATACTCTACCCTGCAATTCAAGAATTGTACAAATGGTAATATCACATAATGTGACTAGCATGGTTCTTTCTTACAGCTGTTTCATCCACAACAATATGATATTTGTGCTCACAGGAAATTGCCTTCTTTTCTGAGCTGATGTGAATAGTGAGCTGCAGTAATTAAACTGGTACAGTTTCAAAGAGAATTGGCTGCTCTACAGCAGAAATTAAGGACCATGGAAGTAACTTGTGTATCATCTTTTACATGTGCCTCAAACCATTCGTTTTCCACAGACCCTTAAAATGAGCCTGGAAATGGATGGGTTAGCGTAGAGCTGAAATAAATGTGTTCCCACAAAGTGCTCCTCAGAACTACCCTTTGAACATTTGAATATTAATATTCCAAAGAGGTCCAAATCAGAGTGCCTGCATAGTCACCTGAGTATTATTTGAAAATTCAATATCTTTGCCATTCATTATTTGATGTCAAAATGACGGGCAACCTCCAGTCATCCCATGTTGTTATTGCGATGCCTGTTATGGATGCTCAAAACCAAAGCACGCCATTTATTGAGAGTGCTAAGTGTGAAACGTATCTGCATTATGCAGCTGCAATGCACACTCTTGTCTTTTTGAGAAACGTATCAATTAACGAGATAAAATGGGTAAGGGGAAATCACAGTGAGTTCCTCAGTGAGTAGCAGCCGTGAATGCAACTCAAGAGTGGCTCTGCCTGAGGCTGCCTATTCAGTCTCGAATTAGAGAATAACACTGGGGAGCACGCCTGAGAGGACCAAGGTCAGCTACATCCCAGGAGATTTCATAACATGTGTCTATTATAGAACTTCTTGAATTAACAAAGCGAGGCAAGAATTCACAGACAAAGCAGGCTTCAACAAAGAATGCTCCCAACGTATACAATGATCAGAATGCCAAGTATCTATGAATTCAAAGAGCTTCCCACACTTTCTCTGTATCTCAGTGTGGGGTGCAGTGGGGATTCCCGGTCCCAGTGCTGAAGGGGGAGGGATGTGTGTTGTTGCCCTTACTGGAGGCAGCATCCTGGGTACAGCATCATTCAGGTCGTAGCCACTGGAAGGATGATAGAACCCAGCGTGGACACAGGTGATGCCAACACTCGCCAGCCGTCAAGTTCTACTCTCTATTCTGTATCAGTGCACCTGCACAGTGCTGGTTTTTGAGGCTTGAGTAGATGTGGGGGAAATAGCATGAAGCTGCGGGGCAAAATGCGGCTGCGCAGCACTTAGTGTGGGATTGGCATGTACCATTGGAGCAAAGGGAAGAGCGGACGCAGAGCAATGGTTTGTGGGAAATCAGCCCGCATCTACTCAAGCCTCAAAAAACAGGATTGAGTAGACAAAGATGAAATCGTGTGAAGCTGCGGGGCAAAATGCGGCTGTGCAGCACTTAGTGTGAAATTGACATGTACCATCAGGGAAAGGGAAGAGTGAGCATGGAGCAGCAGTTTGTGGGAAATCGGCCTTAGAGATGATTGTGTTCACACGCCTTCATTGATCTGTGCAAAATCCTGGTTCTTGTTATTCCACATTTTATCTTCAGGCAAACTTTTTAAAAGAAAAAAATGTGAAAGTAACATATCAAGATGTCAGACTTAGTTCTTCTAACAAGTTCTTTTAACACAGCACTGATTGGAAAGATCACACATAAAAGAAATGATCTGCCTTTTCCTCTAACCTTTATGCTTCCTAACTGGCACAAATAGAATAAATTAAATGTTTTGTGAGTTTTGCTAACAGTGTGCCTTTGGGTGGCAAGCCTGAATAGGCAAAGACAAATAGGAGACCCGGTGAGCCTTTCATCCCAAACGTTAACATTTAAGGAAAGAATGGTCTTTTTTTTTAAAAAAAAAAGTGTATTTCAAAGGCTGGAGTTAAATTACTATATTGCAGTTCCTAAGGGTAGCTGACTTCGTATTTGCCATCTTGTACTGAAGTCAACCAGTTCTCACAGCCAGGGCTCCATCTGCCCACTCTCGAGTTTTGTATTGAGATGCTCAAAAGGAAACACAGGAAATATTCATGGGCGGGGGGGGGGGAAGCAGGGGTATATGATGGTAGAGAATAACATTGCAATTTTAAATAGAAAAGAGTAAGAGTCCAGTCGCACTTTAAAAACTAACAGGGTATGAGATTTCGTGTGCCTCTGCTCACTTCTTCAGATATAGCCAAAGTGACTCATCAAAGCTCCTACCCTTCCACAAATTTTGTTACCCTTTAAGGTGCTACTGGACTCTTACTCTTCTCTACTGCTATGACAGACTAACACGGGCTGCGGCCACACGTGCCAGATAACGCAGGGGAGAAGCGAGGCTATTTGCTCCACAGTAATTTGACCTGCCACTGCATGATCAGAGAATCAGGTTTTTTCCGTCTCTGCATGTTTCTGGTGCATTTCAACAAGGGATCACTGATGCAATGGGAGAGCACCGGAACGATCACATGGGAAAGTCCGTCTGCGGCCCGTCACAAACCAGTTTGATACAGCACTTTCCCTGGTATTTTTTAACTCCGCTTCTTTGACAGAGTGCAACGGGTTGCCGATGGGTGTGGGACGCTTGCCAGATGTTCCCGTGTGATCGCGCCCTTAAAATCTGCCTGGCTTCCATGCCTATTGAGTGGCTACTTCTGCATGTGACCGGGACCACAGCTACCCATCTTAATCTTGAGCAGAATTACACCCTTCTAAATTGATTCAACTCAATAGGTTTAGAAAAGTGTAATTTTAGAATTGCACTGTGGGGCATATACACTGGATCATGCCAGTCAAAGTAGACAATGCAGATATTGATAAATTGATGCCCTGATAAGGCAGCTTAATGTGTTCCTGTGGTCCAAAGAACATGAGGGATAAGGGCTGGGTAAGTATCAGATATGCATCATACCTCTAAATTGCATCAGTTAAAAATGATCAATGTGTTGTGCTTCTTTACTCATTTCCAGGGTCCCCACCCCAAGCACTAGCTGCACCTTTGTCACTGACTTCTTGTGTGTGGACCACACACCTTTCCTTGAGTGGGTACTTAAGTTGCAAGAAACTCACATATCCTGGATATGCAAAATGCCATACTTGGTGATGCATGGGAAAATGTGCTACCTCCCCCAGATTGCACATCAGTTATTATAGGCTTGCCACATGAACTCTGGATGTGTAATGTTGGATATAGCTATACTATACTATGTGGCATCATCATAATAAATCACCTGCACACATATCACCATTTTGTGAACCTCATTTTAATTATTATTTTTAAAATGTTGCTCTGCACCAGAAGGAAGCACAGCTTGCTCTCGCTCTCTCTCCAAATGGCAAAGCGGTGACGGCACTGGGCCCCCTGGAGGGAATAATCCTCCTGGGAGGCCTGCAGACTTCTTGCTTTATGCATGCCCCCGCCAGGGCTCTTTTTGTAGCAGGAACTCCTTTGCATGTTAGGCGACACACCCCTAATGTAGCCAATCCTCCAAGAGCTTACAGTAGCCCCTCCCACTCTGCCAGACAGGAAGAGGGCAGGCAACAGGGGCATGCCACTGGTCACAGTACACTCATCGGCCTAAGTAAGCAAGGATAGGCACAGCAGCAGCAGCTCCCTGCAGAGGAAAAAGGCAGACGCATGAACAATGGTGGTCCACCTATTAATGGCAGCTGCTTATGCACCTGAGTAAATGAGTAGGAAGCAGTGGTGGTGACTAGGAACAGCAAGCCCTACTTGCATGCCTCTCTTCTCTGTGTTGTGGTGTTACCATGCCTAGGAAGGGGGTCTGCTGGATCACATCTGGATTTGGGCCTTCCAATCCTGGAGTCAGTCCTTGAGAAAGGTGTTCACTTTCCCTTCTACTGCTACCTCAATTTACTTCTGCCACCACTCTAAAAACTGGATCAGGAAACATTGGCCCACCTATGGCATTGTCAGGTTAAAATCAAGTAGATCCAGTCATTCTTGCACAAAGAAAGGTTTATTGGATTATCTTGCTATAAACCCACAGTAGGAAGTCATTGTCAGGAATAGGGGGCAAAGCAAAGCAAGCTAACTTATAGTGTGATGCAATGAAGCGCCTAGCAAATAAAACTTGAGCACTCGCGCGGGAACTCCCAGCGGGAGAAATACTTAATGAGCGGGAGACTACTCCCCCCTCCCCTTGCCTTCCCAGGACTGGAATATTCTCAGCGAAACAAGAATAGTCCAAAGCCTACATTCAAGGCCACCGTGATAAGGAAAAGCGGCAGGGAAGAAGCTCCCACGTTTCTGCCTGCATACCTACGCAAGCGCATAGCGGGGTAGGAAAACATACAACAATGGATTCAGTGAGAAACATCAAATGCATTTTTCTGACATTCTGCCCTTCCCAAAATACCACCCACCCACCACTCAGGAAGGAGAGAATGTGGGCCCCCCAGGCTTGTTAGGGTACCGAGTGTGAAAGTTTCTCAGGTGATCAGGTGCATCGATATCTGAAACTTTCACCCATTCCCTATGTTGGGGCCCGAAGTGTACCCATTGGACCAGGTACAGGAGTTGTCCACGTAGAATCTTAGAGTCTAGGATATCTGCAATTTCATAGTGCTCCTCATCGTCAACCATCAGAGGGGGGAGGCTCCGGCATCGCAGGTTGCCATTTAGTCGGGGGTAACGCCGGTTTGAGGAGGCTGTAATGGAAAATTGGATGTATTGCTTTAAGAGATTTAGGCAGATCTAGCTGTACAGTCACTGGATTTATACATCTTAGCACCTTGAAAGGACCGATATATTTCCAAGCCAGTTTTTTGGACTGCTGCGTCAGCTTCAGATTCTTTGTTGACAGATAGACAGAGTCCCCTGGTTTCAGATTCCAGCCCCCTGCCCTTTTTTTATCTGCTTGTTTTTTATACTGTAACTTGGCTTCATTCAAAGTTTCAACAATTAGGGGCCAAGAATCACGGAAAGTCTTACACCATGCTGCAGCTTTCCCCACGTTTTCACCAGGCTTCAAGAAGGGGAGAGGGGGCTGTCATAACCCATGGCAGCTTTGAAAGGTGACATCTTTGTTGAAGCGTGCCATGAATTGTTGTATGCAAATTCCGCTAATGGCAGTAAATCAACCCAATTGTCTTGTTGATAATTAGAAAAACATCTCAGGTATTGCTCTAATGTCTGGTTTACTCTCTCTGTTTGCCCATCGGTTTCGGGGTGATAGGCAGTACTGAGAGCACGTTCAATACCCATTAGGGTCATTAGCTCCGACCACAACTTAGAAACAAATTGACTTCCCCTATCGGAAATTATTTTGATCGGCAATGTATGTAGTCTGGCAATGTGTTGAAGGAATGCTTTGGCTAAAGCCTTGGCGGTTGGCAACCCGGGGAACGGTATAAAGTGGGCTTGTTTTGAGAACAAGTCCACTACCACCCAAATGACCGTCATATGTTTAGAGGGGGAAGATCAGTGATAAAGTCCATTGAAATTACTTCCCAGGGTCGGCTCGGGGTAGGTAGAGGCTGTAAGAGACCTGGAGGTTTCCCCGGCCTGGCTTTACAACGGTTGCATGTAGGGCATGATTGTATATAGAGCGATAAATCCTGTTTCATTCGGGGCCACCAAAACCCACGTTGCAAAAGTCTTAAGGATTTCACAAACCCAAAATGCCCCGCAGACTTAGAGTCATGAACTGTCTGCAACATTTGGGATCGGGTAGCTTCAGGAACAAACATTTTATTTCCCTTAAACCAGCAGCCGTTTGGACCACATTTCACATCGTTCCTGACTTGTAACTCACTTGTTTCTTGTGAGGTGATGTCAGTGAGAAATTGTTTTTCCCAGGGGAATGTCTGGATAGGGTTCTTTGAGGTTTGTTTGGCTTTACGGGTTACAACTGCACCAACCAGTTGTTCCGGGGTGAACATAGACTCTTGTACCTCCACTCTCTTAGAGAAATGTTGGGGAAGGCGGGAAAGAGCATCCGCCAAGTGATTAGCCTTCCCTGGGAAATGGTGGAGAGTGAATTGGAATTTGGAGAAAAACTCGGCCCACCTGAATTGTTTAGCATTTAGATTGCGGGGTTTTCGCAGTACCTCAAGGTTTTTATGATCAGTCCATATTTCAAAAGGTACTTGGGACCCCTCTAACCAGTGTCTCCAAGTGATCAATGCTAAACGTATCGACGCAGCTTCTTTGTCCCAAATGGGCCAGAATCTCTCGGTATCATTGAATTTTCTTGATACATAAGCTAGGGGTTGTAGTTGTCCCTGAGCGTTCTCTTGCAAAATCACCCCACCCATAGCAGTATCCGATGCGTCTACCTGGACCACGAATTTTTTCGTCTCATCGGGGTGTGCTAGTATCGGCTCCGACGTGAACAGCCGCTTTAATTGTTCAAACGCATCCTGACACTGCGGGGTCCAGTTCAAAGGGGCCCCTGGCACTGAAGCCTTGGATCCCTTCCCTTTAGTCTTTAACAGTTCAGTGAGGGGAAGGGCTACTTGGGCAAAATGTGGCAAGAATTGACGGTAAAAGTTGGCGAAACCGAGAAAACTTTGGAGCTGTCGTCTGGTTTTGGGGGCTCCCACATTACAACATCCTGGACCTTTTTTGGGTCCATTTCCAACCCCTCAGATGATATGCGGTACCCCAGAAAGTCAATACACTCCTGGTGAAATTCACATTTCGACAATTTAACAAACAATTTGTGATCTAATAGTCTTTCCAATACTTTTCGCATGAGACTGATGTGGGATTTTAGGTCCGGGGTATAGACCAAGATATCATCCAAGTAAACGACCACCCCCTTGAACAAGTAGGGGTGTAGGACCTCATTGATTAAGTTCATGAATACCCCTGGTGCCCCCTGCAAACCGAATGGCATAACCCGGTATTCAAATTGCCCCAGCGGGGTATTAAACGCAGTTTTGTATTCATCCCCCTCTCTGATGCGAACTCGAAAATAGGCATCTCTTAAATCCAGTTTAGAAAACACTTTTCCTTTTGCCACCTCTGCCAATAAGTCTTTGATAAGAGGCATCGGGTAGGCATTGGTTGCAGACACTGCGTTAAGTCCCCGATAATCCGTGCATAGTCTGAGCCCACCATCTTTCTTTTTACAAAACAATACAGGTGCTGCAAAAGGGGATGATGCTGGCCTAATAAATCCACGAGCCAGGTTTTTATCAATAAAGCGGCGCAGTTCTCCTTTCTCACTGGGACTCATGGCATAAATTTTCCCTTTTGGCAATTTCTGTCCCGGAAGAATCTCAATAGCACAGTCAGAGTTACGGTGGGGAGGTAGTTCGTCAGCCTCCTCCTCCTCAAAAACCCTACTCAAATACTGGTAATCCGTAGGGATGCGGTTAAGGTCCTCCATTGCTAAACAAGCGCGTGGAGGTTCATTGCAGGGAGGATTTCCCCACCCTGGGTCCCAGTGGTGTTCTGTACATTTCGGTGAGATAAATTGAACATTCCCTTCCTCCCATAGAATGTAAGGGTTATGTCCATGTAACCAAGGGCTACCCAACACTAAGGGAAATTGGGCTTGAGGAGCTATCACAAACGAACGTAGCTCCCAGTGGTCGCCAATGCCTATTCTTAAAGGGACAGTCTCAAATCGGCATGGCTCTTTCATTGGAGACCCATCCATTTGTGTAAAAGTTATTGGGTCTTTCAGGTGGACCACGGCTGCCTCCAACCCCACAACCATAGACGGGTTTATGAGGTCCCTCCCACACCCTGAGTCAATGAGGGCTCGAACCCGAATATGGGTCATCATGGCTGGGTTCATTACTAGGACAGTCACAAAGAAGAGAGAGGGGTAATTGCTCACCAATTTAGGCGCCTCAGGTGTTGGGTCCTGATGTGTAGCGCCATTCACAAACAGGACCATTTCATTTCCCTGCATCTCATTCTCTTCCTCCAGCAACAAAGTATCCACTTGGTCCGGACCTGCGAAAAGAGCCCGTGTATTGCGTGGTTTTGCAGTGCCTTTCTTTGGGGTAGGGGTCATCCACCTTCTGGGCTCTTCTTGTGGTAGAGCCCGGTTGGGGTCTCCTTTCGGGCAGGTGGCGGCGAAGTGCCCTTTCTCCCCACACCGCAGGCAGAGACCCTGTCGCATACGTTGATCTCTCATTCCACTTGGGGTAGATACTGGTTTGGATCTGGCTTGGCCCGCCGCCGAACTTGGACGGTTGTTACCGAACGATAAATCCAGTTTCATCATACGTAGGCGGCTCTCGGCTTTCTCGGCTTCCTCCATCCAACCTTGGAGGGTGCGGGGTTGCTGAGAGCTGAGGATGTTATTACGAATGTCCACAGCTAGACCCATTCGATATTGTTGGGCCAAGACCGCATCGGTCCAGTCCCGAATCTTCACAGCATGCCTTTGAAATTCCCTAGAATACTCTCTCACTGAGAGTTTGCCTTGTCTGAAGGTACGAAGGAAGGCTTCCGCTTTTTCTGCCGCCCCCGGGTCCTCGAAACGGTTTCTCAGAGCCCACATGAAGTCATCTACATTCCCCAACTCCGCAGCCTCCAGATCATGAAGAGCTACATACCAGCTGGTAGCACTCCCTCGAAATCTGGATGCGATAAACTCCACCTGTTGTTCTTCATCTGGGAAAACATAGCCCCATCTTTGCACGAATTTCCCGACTTGCAATATGAAAAAGGACACAGTCTCTGGATCTCCATCAAATGTGATCTCAAGCATGTCCTTAGGACGGATTACTGGGGGGGCCGGCGCCATGACCGGGATCGGCTGCATGAGAGGTGCTGGGGCAGGGAGTTGAGGCGGAGGCACAGCAGGCGGCTGGAGTGGCCCTGGTTGGCCTGGCCCTGGTCCTGGTGCTGGAACGACCGGTGGAGGTGGGGCTGGTGCTGGCCGGCCCGGCCCTGGACCCGGAGGTGCTGGTTGGCCCGGCCTCGGGCCTGGAGGAGCAGGAGGTGGTCGTCCCGGTAGCAGTGGTGGTGCCGGGGCTGGTGCCGGTCTGGGCTGTGTCAGCGGATGAGCCCGAATAGCTTGGTCCATCATCTGTGGTAGGGATTGCATTAACTTGCTCATATCCCTTACCAGCCTTCGAGTATCCTCTTGGATAGAGTCCATGCGAGCATCGGTGTCTGGCCCAGACCCAGTTCTAGGAGAGCCTCGAGGTACCCTCCCCTGGGGAAGTCCAAAACTACCTCTAGGATCCAGCAAACTGTCTCGGCTTAGGCTTCCCGGCATGGTCCAAGTCGACTGGGTAGTATCCAACAGGTTCTTAGTCCAATCGCGTGACCTACGATAGGTCACCCCTTTGTCCCATGGTGTTGGGACTCCTGGCACATAGGTTCGGGGAATCGCTCCTCCCTGACTCGGTAGTTGCCCAGCCGGGCTGTAGACTGGGAGAGCGTACTGAACCCCCAATGTGCTGATTAATGGCGGGGTCGCTAATCCGGTTCCCGATTGTGATGCTGGTGCGACCAAAACTGTAGTAGTAGTCACTGGAACAACGGTGGTGGTCGGGAGGGTGACCACTGCAGCTGCCGATGTAGTAACAGGCACCGTGGCTCCTGAAGAAGCTGCCCCCGTCGCTGCTACACCCGTGGCCCCTGGAGCAGTGGCCGCTGCCGCTGCACCCGTGGCTCCTGGAGTAGTAGCCGCTGCAGCTGCGCCCGAAGGAGTAGTCGCTGGGGCTGCGCCCGTAGCTCCCGTACCCGCTCCGCTCATCGTGGTAGACGGCGGAAACTGCCGGTAGTGGGAATGATGGATTCCTGACAATTTCTGTCAGGTTAAAATCAAGTAGATCCAGTCATTCTTGCACAAAGAAAGGTTTATTGGATTATCTTGCTATAAACCCACAGTAGGAAGTCATTGTCAGGAATAGGGGGCAAAGCAAAGCAAGCTAACTTATAGTGTGATGCAATGAAGCGCCTAGCAAATAAAACTTGAGCACTCGCGCGGGAACTCCCGGCGGGAGAAATACTTAATGAGCGGGAGACTACTCCCCCCTCCCCTTGCCTTCCCAGGACTGGAATATTCTCAGCGAAACAAGAATAGTCCAAAGCCTACATTCAAGGCCACCGTGATAAGGAAAAGCGGCAGGGAAGAAGCTCCCACGTTTCTGCCTGCATACCTACGCAAGCGCATAGCGGGGTAGGAAAACATACAACAATGGATTCAGTGAGAAACATCAAATGCATTTTTCTGACAGGCATGTATGTTGTAAACACTCTTACTTACTGATTTCTGGTTGGTTGCCCTCTGTGAGCTAGATCACCCAACAAATATTAATTGCCCATTCTAATCTTTTTTAGCACTGTGCTATCACAAAAAAGGCAAATTAGAATGTTTGTAACAAATCCTTTATTGGCATTTTATTTTACACACACACAAACCGCAGTCCTGAACTTCTGCCTGTTACACTCTTTCATCAGGCGACGAAGTCAGAATTATACACAACAGTGCCAGCTATTCTTCAGGAAATGGGTGGGGAGATGAGAAGAAAAGTCTATTTCTGACACTTGCCATGTGCAAATGTTACCAGAGTCCTGTGGGGAATCCTAAACTCAATTTTCCTGTTTTTGAAAGAGCTCTGGAGTCTGGTTAGGCCTTGCTGACATTTTAGTTTCCTGATGGGAAAATAAAATGTGCCCAGCAGCATAAACTCACTTCAAAAAAAAATAAGTAAAAGGCCCTTTAAAACTCAATGTGATACAAAGGCATTTTAGGTGGAAAGCATAATTCTGAATGAACAATGGCAGCAAATAAAAATTAGTTATAACCAGAGCTCCCCCCCCCGGGGAACGTGCCGGAACAGAGTTCCAGAACCTCTTCAACAAAATTATTTGTAAAATATTTAAAAGTTCATGAGTTTTCAGTACACAGATTGAAAACTTCATTTCCCTCTGGAGAGTTCTGGCACCTCTTTTTTTATATATATAAAAAGCCCTGGGTACAACACTTCCCATAATATGTCACAGTGAAGTGATCCAGCTCTTTGTTGCCAGTTTAGTGTAGTGGTTAAGGCCCAATCTGCATCTAGCCTTTGCTCCGCTGTCTTACCAAACCCACACTGGAACAGAAATTCCTATCTACATTGCATGCCACTTTTGCTTTGATTGAGTGTCGCAGTTTATGGCAGTGTTTGGACTGCATGCTGCTTGCACTTCGTTTGATCTCTGGTTTAATGGTGGCTGTCTGCATAGATTTATGGTTGTTTTATGGCCATTCAGGGGTGACTCTGCAGTCAGTACAGTGTTGGCCTGCGATAGTTGACTGTGGTTTTGAACTGCATCTTTTTCTGTTCCAGTGTGGGTTTGGTAAAAACAACTGAGCAAATGCTAAATGCAGATTGGCCCTAAGTGCATGGACTCTTATCTAGGAGAACCCGGTTTGATTCCTACTCCTCCACTTGCACCTGCTGGATGATCTTGGGCAAGCCATAGTTCTGGCACAGCTGTTCTTGAAAAAGAGCGGTTTCTGTCAGAGCTCTCTAAGCCCCACCTACCTCACAGGGTGTCTGCTGTGGGGAGGGGAAGGGAAAGGAGTTTGTAAGCTGCTCTGAGACTCCCTTGGGGTAGTGAAGGGCGGGGTATAAATCCAATCTCCTCCTCTTCTTCTTCTATTGTGCTGCAAGCCTGTAATAGTGTTCCAGCAAGAGATATAGTATACAAACACACTTAAGCTCTTTCTTCAGACACCCACTGCCATAGGACTAATCATGCCCCTAGACTGACAGACATCGAAAAGTGAACCCTTTTAACAAATATGCACAATCTTGAAACCTGGGATACTCATGCAGGCAGCACTCCAACACCAGAAGATTGATTGGGCTGGGCCCCTTTGTCAGATGGGGGTTAGATTCCCCCCACCCTGTCTTTTGCCCCATTTAGCGCCCTTCAGCCTGCTCTTGCTTCTGGACCTAGGGAAGGATGCAAAGTCATGGGGACCTGCACAAACTGGGCACTTGTGTGCCGAAAAGAGCACGATTTCCTCCTACAAGTCCCTTCGGAAGTAAACTACCATCAAAGTGGGCATTTTTGAATCAACCTGCCCCACTTGGGTGTGGGAACCTCCACTACCTGTTAACCGGTGGACCACATGCCCACCGTTGGATCTTTCCCCAGGGTTGGCCATTCAGGGGACGTGATTTGAATCCACAGTTGTGGATGTATCTGATCCCATCGCAAGGATGGGTTCATGGCCACCAGCATATTCCATCCAGGCTGGCCCAACAAAGTCAGCATAGCCCTTATAAATTATGTCTATATTCTGAAGCATGGACAGGGCTTTCCAAGGCTGGGATCTAGCAATTACTCCTGCATAAATCAACAAACCTGGGTACCGATTGGCCCAGGTTCTATCAACCCTGCAACTCTAAGACAATGCCTTTGCTGGGACCATTTCACAAAAGCATCACCAATTACCAAACTGCTGCTGTGCATAAGGGGCCATTGTGCACCCCCAACCTGTCTGAGGGGGTATCTGACCCATTCTCCATGGCCAAAGCCACCTGTGAAGTGCTGTTGGGCAGCAGAAACAGAGGCAGCAGACTGAGCTTGGGGTCCCCAAGGCCAAGCAGGCCAGCAAGTGTGTGTTTGCTGCACCTTACCTGCTTGTGAAGCCTCCTCGTAGGGGACCACCTGTTGTGAATCCTCAGCCTACTCCTGTTCCCGTTCACTACCAGGCCCTTCATCTTGACACCCTGACGCTGCTTCCTGGTTAGCCACCACAGAAGACTCACCAAACCTGCTTTCAATGGCAGACAAAGGAGCCAACACATGACCCTAGAATGTCTCATTAGAGGAGAGCCTAGTCTGCCTGCCATCCCCCACCCAAGCTAAGAATGGAGGACCACTAAGCTGCCTCTTGATCCCCCTGAGCCTATCCATGATGGCCTTATTAACTGGGTCATCCATCTCCTCATCCAAAGAGATGATGGGGAAAACTCTCTTTGCCGCCTTCTTGGGAGTGGGTTGCTTCCCCCTTATTGTACCCTGACTTTCTTGGGTGCCATAACCCGTGATTAGTTTGAGTTCTTCTATTTATAGATTTGGCAATTAACAAGCACCAGGCAATACCAATGGGGGGCGGAGGAGAGGACAGAAAGGATCGGTGGAAACAGCCTCACTTTCAAATGAAATAGCCCTTAATGAAAGGCCTGCAGGCCCCAAAACTTTCACCACCCTGAACAAGCTATTCACTGGGGGCACACCCACTGCCCAAAGCCCCCTTGGAACCCAGAAACTGTTTCACAGATGAGATGAGACTGTGGGTGGGAACACCACCCAGGTGTCACTCCCCTGCTGATCCGTCTGCTCCAAACACAAGGCCACAGTCCTGCAGGCCGCACTGCAGCAATGGCTGCTAGGCTGTAATGCATATTGTCATGGCCTAGATAGATGTATTGTATACACGTATCCTGTTTGGTGTAGTGGTTTGGTGTAGTTGTTAAATGCATAGACCCTAATCTGGGAGAACCAGGTTTGATTCCACACTTCTCCACTTGCACCTGCTGGATGACCTTGGGCAAGCCATAGTTCTGGCACAGCTGTGCTTGAAAAAGAGCAGTTTCTGTCAGAGCTCTCTCAGCCCCACCTACCTCACAGGATGTCTGCTGTGGGGAGGGAAAGGAGTTTCTAAGCCACTCTGAGACAACTTTGGGTAGTGAAGGGTGGGGTATAAATCCAGCAGGATTTATACCCCACCTCTTCTTCTTCCTCTTCCTTAAACAGGGTTGACCCTGGCAAGTATTTGGATGGGAGACCTCCAAGGAATACCAGGGTCATGATGCAGAGGCAGGGAATGGCAAATCAACTCTGAACATCCTTGCCTTGAAAGTCCTACAGGGTTGTCATGAGTCAGTTGCAACTTGACAGCAAAAAAAAAAAAGACAAAGAAAGAAAAATGCATGTATCCCTAGGAAACTATTGAGTAAGAGAGAATAGACTGGAAAGAAGAAACCCCACCATGTGTAAACTGATCATTAGAACGAATTCCTTCCAAATGTACTGAGAAAACTCCAACTTTCAGTACTCGGATACTGTATTATTTTACCCCAGGCTGTCACACAGCTGTACACCTCATCAAAAAAGACAAACACGGCGACTGTTTTGTACATTAATGGGCTCATTATTCACAGAGAGATCAGGATCATTATGCCTCTGTGAAACATGTTTTTCATACATAGATCTGAGTGCTCTCAGAAATTGAATTAGAAAGGCAAACCAGGACAAAGCTGGTAAACACCGAAAAAAACTTATGTGGTATTGATGGTTTCCCATGGGATAGACAGTATTTGTACATTCAGAGATCTGCCAAGAGAGTAATGAAAGTGCCAGCATTTTGCTTGCATGTGAGTGTGTGATTTTTAACTGCCCGAGACGAGAACAAACAAGCAAACAAACATCTGGTTATTTCCCCCGGCAAATAGCCCTGCTTTGCTAAATGATAGTTTTTAAATTCTGCATGGTTCTGTGCATCCCCTAGTTAAGCAGAAGTCACTGGAGGCAATCAGCTATTGTACTATCAAACATCAGGTGTATGAAACGGTAGCCATTTTACCAGCCCTTTTTAATCCAGATTGTTATATTAGGAGACACATGCATTTTGTACCCTTTTAGCATATGTTCCTGGATTCCCCCCCCCACTCACAATTTGATCATATATTGATGTTCAACCTATGGGGAAATATGAATCATGGAGGCAGCTTTTTTGTTTTCCAGAAGCCTTTAAAAGTGTTGGTTTAATGGGGAAGACTGAATTATTGATGGAGTGCCAAGGGAGTGCTAAGGGAAGGCTTCTCCTCGCCAGAGCCAGACCAAAGTCAGCTGGGCTCTGAGAAGGAGTAGGAGAGGGAGCTGCTGCTGGGGTGCATCATGGCTGGTGAGGGAGCTGAGGCAGTGATGTGCAAAGTCAGTGGCATGTTTGTATTCTTACCTGAGGGTAACATCAATTACACTTGCAGCAAGTGTAAGTTGGTAGCCCTATTGGAGGAGAAGATACAGGGACACGAGGCACACTTGTCCGCATTCCAGTGTATGAGGGAAGGTGACGATTTCATGGGCAGAACACATGAATGCACTCCTGAGAGGGCAACAGAAGGAGGAGGGAAAGATGTCTCAGCAAAGAGAGGAGCACCCGACACAGGAGGAGGGCACATGGAAGAATGTAGCCCGCAGGAGCAGGAAAATCAGGAGACATTCTGAGCCTCTGTTGCCAAGCAATTGGATCCAGGATTTCCCCAATGATATTGATTCTGGACCACTAGAACAAGGGCTCCTTCCCCAGCCTCCACTAAGCTTGGAGGAAATTTCTCAGGCCCCCATGGATGAGAGGACTCGAGCTTCTGCTCCCCAGCATAGGAGAAGACATGTGTTGGTAACCGGGGATTCCCTTCTGAGAGTGGTAGAGGCTAAAATGTGCTGACTGGACTTGTTGTCTTGACTGGTATGCTGTCTACCAGGTGCATGCATCCAGGATGTGACGAAAAGGGTAGGAAAACTTATCAAGCCCACAGATCATTATCATTTCTTGCTCATCCATGTGGGGGGGAAATGATACTCCTGGCACAGCCCAGAACAAATTAAAAGAGATTAGGCTGTGGTCACACACACTAAATAATCCACTTACAGTGCACTTTCCAACTGGATTTTTATTGTGTAAATTGGCAAAATCCATTCTGAAAGTGCATTGAAAGTGGATTATTTAGTGTGTGTGACTGCAGCCTCTGTGGCTCTGGGTAAAAAGGTGAAGGATCTGGGAGTGCAGGTTGCGTTTTTGACAGTTCTTCCTGTTGAAAGCCATGGTTTAGGGAAGGCAAGAAGAATAATGCAGATCAATAACTGGCTGCATAGATGGTGTCATCAGAAAAGGTTTTAATTTTTTGACCATGGCTTATGCTTTCAGGATGAAGCTCTTCTATCAGTAGATGGTTTGTACCTCATGAGAACAGGAAAAAATGTGTTTGGTAAAAGCCTTGCAAACCTGATAAGGAGGGCTTTAAACTAAATCCTGTAGGGGAGCAAGACAAAAATTCAAAGCCTAGTATGATGCTGTGATAGATAGCACAGAAAAGCAGGCTTTTTAAAATGCTACTTGGTACAGAGAGTCAGGGAGGTTAGGAGTTAATCTACCCTGGAAAGAATAGCTAAGGTGATTGGCTGCTCTGCTCACTCTCTGAATGGCCAGCATCAGCTGACAGAAATATGAAACAGCTGATCTAGAGGGAAAAGGGGTCTTTTACAATTTGGTCTTTATATCTCTAGCACAGTGACTAAGACAATGCTTTGTAATCCAGAATGTCACTGGCTTGAATTTTGTCTCTACTGCAAATTCACCAAGTAGCTTTAAGCATATTGTACTCTCCCAGACTGTTTTGTAGTATAGGGGATAATATTGTTGACCTACATTATACATCTGTTTTATGAACCACAACAAAATTCTCTTCCTTTGTAAACCCATATGATGAACCCCTGTATCTCTCCAATTGTCTGGCAGATTTTTCCCACCAAATTTTCAGTTCCCCTCCATGACTGAGTAGCCCTACAGTAGTATGTATATATTCTTTGTCTTTTCAGACTTGACTGTCCCACCCTATGGTTAGGTATGTAGTTTAGGCTTTTTCTCAGTTCAGGATCTCTACTGAAATCACAGGAGCTGTCCAGATTTCTTAAAAGCCTTGAGAAATGGCACTTGAGGCAAATTAACTTTTAAAACAGAATAAAGATTTTATTAAACAGGCAGGGAATATATGTATAAATGGAATAGTCAAGGTATTGAGATTGCTGAGGTAAAAAATTTCTAATAAATAAAGACCTGAATTCTTAGAACATTCAAGAGAGTGTATTTGTAGTTTTGTTTCAAGGCTTTCTATTTTTTTCTTTGAGAGGTATTTTGTTTAGTATATTTCAGCACAACACTTATTGATATTTCTTCCTGCAGATATTACAGGTTTTCCTTTAGATAATACAGCTTTTAATTAACTCCTGAGGTGTCTAAGCTTCTCCCCTTTCACAGACCAGGGTTTTCTTCCCAACCCTTTCACTGGCAGGAAGTTATTCTCCTTGTCCCTAAGAAGCAATAACTCCTTTTACTATTTGGCTTGTCTAGGAGTTCACTCTGACTACCCAGACCTTCTGCCAAATCCTCCTCCAGTATCCTTTGTCTGCATAAGGCTGTTCTGTAGCTTTTCTGACTGAGAATTTTAAGTTCTCCCTCAGAACAATGTTAATATATTTAGAAATGGGATTTTTCTTCTTCTTTCTGTAGAAGTACTGTTCTGACTATTGTCTGTCAGAAAACACTGACTCCTAAATGTCTCTTCCCTCAGAAGCCAAACCCTCTGGCTTCTCATCCAGATGTTAGATTTCAAAAGACCAGACAGTGAAAGACCAAAGGCGAAAGCCCAATTTGCGAGAAACCCCTTTTCCCTCTGTCAGCTATTTTATTTTTTTCTCTCAGCTAATGCTGGCCAATCAGAGATTAAGCAGCCTGACCAATCATGTAAGCTCTTATCTTCAGGGAAATTAATCCTTGAACTCCCTGACTCTCTGATATAAGCAGCACTTCAAAAAATCTGCTTTTCTGTGCTATCTGTCATACCTTACCTCTATACCTTGCACCAGAGGTAGTCTGTCACAGGCACCCTTAAAAGGCACTGCTCCTAAGTCTGTGGTTAGTTCTAAGAGGGGACACACACACACACATAAGAACATAGGAGATTGCCTAAAACATGGGCCCTGGAGGAAGTGGAAACAACATGTGTCTTGTCTACATGCAATCTCCCCCACACACAGGTAGGTATCAACATTCTCTGCAGTCCAGCATGTCCCCATTATGAAGATCTTCTTTCTGTGGAAAATCTCTCTCTCTTAGAAATACATTTCTCTACAAAAACAGCTACATCAGTCATTTATTGCTCCCATCCTGGGTAATACTTCCTTTTAAATGTAAACATTTCTCTGGGGAACAGATTTATGGTCCTCTTCCTGAGCAATTCTCCCAGGTTACCAAAAGCTATTAACTTGGAAGCATCAGATAATATCAGCCATCAACACTCCAAGCATCTTCAAGGATATATCCAATAGGGTGCCACGACACTTTTTGTTTAAGGTATGGGAAACTTGTAATCAAATATCAGAAACCTTTTGTTTCCTTTGTTCAAACCCATAGCCCTGCTCCTCAGGTCACCTTCTAGAATCTATAAAAATGGCTGCCCAGCCATGGCTCTGTGTGACAGTTTAGGGCACCTTACTGAGTACACCCCCAGACTCATTGTTTGACCGCTCTGTGTCTGTGATATGCTGGTCATTCACTATCTCCTTCCTTTGGACTTCTGCTCATCTGGATCTAGTAAATACCATATCAAAACTCCCTATATGTCTCTTAGCTCCTATATTTCTCTGTAGCCTTGTATGAGTGTCTTATTTGATTGCCTTGTATGTATGCTTTGCATTTAATCAGCATTTTTCAATAAAACAACCTTCCTTCTACCTTAGTCCCTATTATTCGAGAGTTTCTCTCCCTGAAATTGACCCTGGTATACATAGGTGTGCAATCTCTTCTGTTACACCAATTTGCTAAACACGGTCTTCCTGCTAAATTTCCCCATTTAAAAGGAGACAGGCAGTTCAGGTAACACTGAAACTCGAGGTGGTTTACAGACTGTAAGTCAAATACAATCAACAGCATGGGACATCCAATAAAAGAGTACAATAGAGTTTGGATCGTGGAAATCTGAAAACAAGCAGAAATGTGAAACAGAGCTCAACCTGAAACAAAGCCTAATTATTTAAACATGACACATTAAATGATGTAGAAATTACATAGTGGGAGCATACTTAGAGCAACAGACAAAGCATAGTAGTATCGTCCACACTCCCTCCTTTGCATAGTTTGCCAAAAGTTGGAAGAGTGGGAGCCTTCCTAACCTCATCATGCAGATCATTCCATAAGGTCAGGGCCATAACAGAAAAAGCAGGTGTACAGGCAGTTGTTGATTTTGCCCATCTACAAGGTGGTACTTGCAGAAGGTCCTGCTCAGATAAGCAAAGCTGTTGTGGTCAAGCCTATGGAGACAGGCAGTTATGCAGACATGATGGACCAAGACCATGAAGGACTTTGTATGTGATAGTCAATGCCTTGAATTGAGCCCAATAACCTTTGGCCAGCCAATGAAGTGGCTGCAGAATGGGAGTAATATGACTGCTTAACCTAGCTCCCAGTAATATCTGAGCTGCAGTGTTCTGCACCAAGCTGGATGTTATCATGGTAAGAAATCAGGATTGCCAGCTCTGGGTTGGGAAATTCCTGGAGATTTTGGGGATTGAAGCTGCCGTTACCCACCTAAGTGCAGCCACCTGCTCCTGGGCCATGAGGCTTCGGAGACAGGGCATCTGCAGGACCATGAAGCAACCCAGCAATGACTGACTGCACCCTTGCAATTGGCAGGACACTGAGGGTGCATCAGTCCCCCCCTACAGCTGCTCCTTTCCATACCTGGCATGCACCCATTTGCCAGGTGCCTCACCAGTTGCACACAGCCAGCAAGGTAAGGAGTGCCAAGACAAGGTCCCTCCACAGGCATGAGTCTGAATGAGCCCTGCTGTGTGGAGGCAGTGCCCCTTGTAGGTTTGGGTGTGGACCCATTGGGTGCCAAAGAGGGTGTGTGGGTGCAATGCAATAGATGGTGACTGGGTGTGGCCAGCATCACCATCCACAGCTCCAAGTAGTCCAATATCCAGTGGACGGATCCCGTGTTGGATCATGGGACACTCAAACAACAGTAGCACCTATGGACACCGGCCCCATGTTGGATGATGCCCCTGCATGCTGCTGTGGGGGGCCATAGCTGCCGACTCCCCAAGGCCAATGTGGTTGATCCACACCTCGCCCAACTGGCTGCTTGTGGTGTGTGATGTACCCCCCCAATGTGTGCTCGTCTGGGTACCTGTCCTTGGTGGCAGAAGTCAGTGCTGAGGGCCTGGGATGTACACACCTGCAGTACTCTGACATACCTTGCTGAGGGGTCACTGCAAGATCACTCAGAGATGGGCACATGGGATACACAGGGTGGCAGTGGCAATGTACGGCACCTGTATGGTGAGGTGCCCACACTTCCAGCTGTTCCTGTGTGGTCATATCCCCTTGCCACCTCAGGCATGCTATGGGCCACCCCAGCTCCCACCAACTCTTGCCCCTCTTGCTTCTGGTCAGACTGACCACCCATGGCCACCTGCCAGGGAGGTCTGGCTGTGTAGTTCCAGGGGGAATGAGCTCTGGGGTGGGGAGGCCGTGGACAGGGTTCCATGCCCTATCCTGCTGTTCCAGAGACCAAAATGCTTAGACACAGGTGAGACATGACACTAACTTTATTGCTCTGGAATCCATTGGGATCTGCAGGCACTTTATCCTCTTCAACCCTGGTGGCAGCAAATCCCCATTCTGGCATGGGCTGAAGTGGTCTGGGTTCACAGGTAGAACATGATAGTGCTCAGGAGACTCCTCCTCGAGGGGAACCCAGGAAAGGTGGTGGCCTCTGGATGTGTGCAGCGGAAGGTGGAAGTTGACAGGCCCCAGATCTTCCCTGTTGAATGTCTGCCTGCAAGAGGCAACAACATACCAATGGGGCCCAGGCGTGGTTGCCGTCATCAGCAGCCATGGCTTCTTTGTCCTGACAAGGCTAGGGTTAGGCCCCAGAGGGTGGGTCTTGCCATTTTCCAACCCTCGTGGTGCCCAATTGCCACACTCATTTCACCCCTACCAGTGGTGGGCTGAGGTTCTCCTGGGATCCTTGCACTCCATCATGAGCAGCAGCTGCTACTTGCAGCTGCCAGTCTGCAAGGGAATGAGGTAAAGGACTCTTTGGTGAGGCACTCCATGTACTGCTGAGTTGCACTTACCATTCCCAGCCACTCCTGCAGGGCCAATGGCTTGCAGACTCAGTGAGCTGCTTGGGTAGTCTTGGCCCCCTTACCCATGGGAGTTGGCCAGTATAGCTGACCCATGGTGCAGCATGGTGGCACATTTTGCCATGCCACGACTGACCTCAGTGCTTGCCTCAGCTGCTGGTGATGCTGTCATCGTACCCAGCTTCCTGCAAGGGAAGTAAATGAAGGGTCCCACATAACTCCCAGGAGCTTACCTGTCAATGCAAGAAGCCTTCTGTGGGTTGAACCTCTGATAGCTGGGAAACTGCTTGGGACCTGTAATGGAATAGGCCACCAACACAGTTCACACTTAGACCCTCTCTACTGCTGACATAAGAACATAAGAGAAGCCAGAGTTCCTATCTATACCTTGTGGCTAATAGCCACTGATGGATCTCTGCTCCATATGTTTATCTAATTCCCTCTTGAAGCCATCCATGCTTGCAGTTCCCTCTATTTTCATCTGCCACCACAACTCCCCCCCACACCTGCTTTAAGTCCACATGACACAGAGCTCCAAGAGAGAGTTCCATACTGCACACCCTACCAACTAAACTATGGGATGCACAAACTGAAGTTTATGTGGGAGGAGGCCGCTGCCGATTGGGTCCTGGGGAGGGGGCTTGGTCACCTATGGCCAGCTGGGGATTAGATGAGCCTGTAGTTGGCATCCTGACAGTCTCCAGGATTAAGGGACAGAGCTGCTGCAGCACTAGACACCAGAAATTTACCCTTCAGTGGGTGCCAGGCTGAAAGTTCTCAAAGAGCCAACTAACTGTGGCCACATCCCCAGCACTGCCCACTACCATGCTGGCACAGGGACCTACACCTCAGTTGCACCAATGTCTATCTGCGCCATCCTACCGCCGGCGCATGCCACCTACTGTACAACACAATAGCCCAACACCATCATAAACACCATTTACACTAAAGAGACAGGGTTACACTGGTGTTCCGGTTGGTCCTCTCCCAAAGCCCTTTCGCTTCTCCCCCCAAGATTGCTCTGCAAGTGAGTCAAAATGAGAGCAACATTTAAATGGGGGTATAATCAACAGAAAGGTAAGTATTAGGTTTAGTGATATTTAACAGCTTAAAATGTGATGGTGTCCACCAGATGAATTAGCAAAAGAAGACAGTGGGGGGGGGACATCAAAATAATACCTAATGAAAGTAAAATAACTGGTGAAGAACGAATCAGTGTGACCAAGAACACATGCAGTTTTTGATAGCAAAAGTGCTTCCAGAAGAAGCAGCTTTACATAAAGAAAGAATTGATGATAAAACATGGTAGACAAGAGGAATAGAACAGCAACCAGTAGATGATAATAAAAAAGAGAAACCATCTAAGGAGCAAGGATTGTAGAAAAAAAGACAAAAAAAAAAATTAAACCTGGAAGAAACTCCAGGAATAAGAATGAATTGTGAAGGAAAAAAATGCTTAGCAGGGAAAACCAACGAAGAAAAAGTGGTAACCATAAATTTATAATGGGAAAAGTCAGAACTTGGGCCAAAGACATTTAGAAGCCTGATACATAAAGATATTAGAATATTTGACCCAAGCTTAGAGTGAAGGTCAATAGATAAACACAATGAGAAAGGAAAGAATCAATTATAGTTAAAAGAGTAGAGATAGACATTGTAATATTCTCTCTAGAGAGAGGTGCAGAAAGTAGATAATGTTAGTGCTTAACTAAGAGGAAAAAAATAGAATCAAGATCAATGGCATATAAAGCTTAAAAAGTTTAACATAATTAGGCAAAGCATAGTCCTACCAAAGAATATGGGAGGGAATTTGATGAACCAGGAATAAAAAGTGAACATTAATAAAATTAAAGTCAAAATTAATAAAGCTGAATGTTCAATTATTTTATTTTAATTTTAATAAAAATCAGAATTATCAATAAATCCAGAATATGAGCAGCAGAAGGAGTTGGGAAAGTAGAAGGAAGAACTGAGAATAGCAAGAAAGGATTAAAATTAGCATAATCTGATATGGAAATTAATTCCCCAAATGTAAGAGTTGCACATAAAAAATAGAGAACAAGGTCAGAGTTCAAGATCTGATAGAGGATTAGATAAAGAGCATGGGGGATGACAGGTGACTGCAAGAAGAATATTAACAGAACTGGAATTTTTTTCAGGACCTCATCCAACCCTCTGAGAAGGACCCGAGGGACCAGGGAGGGACCAGTCCAGCAGAGGTTCCTGCCAGAAATGTGCTAGCACATGTCAAGGAGATACCAGAGACACCAGAAGCCACACTGCAAGACCCTGCAAGGGAAGCCTCACCATTTGCCCCTGATTCAGCTGCTAGGCCTCCACCAGGTAGGACTTGAACCTGGGTCTGCAGCCCCTCAGGATCCTCTCCAGCTCCACAGGAATGGAGTTGGTGGAAGGTCTGGGCTGAGGTGGCACAAACGAGGCAAAGTGCTTAACTAGCTGCACATAACCTCTCTGTAGATCTAGAGCAGAGCACTAAGTATAGTGCTTCCTTGCCAAAACACAATGCAACCAAAAGAGCTCAACATCTGCCAGAAAGGCAGTTGAGCCTGATTACTTCCTAGCAGGGCTCTTTTTGTAGCAGGAACTCCTTTGCATATTAGGCAACAAACCCTTAATGTAGCCAATCCTCCAAGAGCTTACAGTAGCCCCTGTAAGAAGAGTTCTGTAAGCTCTTGGAGGATTGGCTACATTAGAGGTGTGTTGCCTAGTATGCAAAGGAGCTCCTACTACAAAAAGAGCCCTGCTTCCTAGCCAATTTAAGCGGAGGCTTGGGAATAGGGATGAGCTGGTTCATGAATGTAAGCTTATAATGAATTTTGGCCGGTTTGTTGCTTGCAAACTGAAGTTCACAAACTGAAGAGCTGCCATGAACTTCCATGAAGTTTAAGGAAGTTCATGGTGGCTCATGGTGGTTCATGAAGAGCAGAAAGCAGGGGTTTAAATGGCTCTGAGCCATTTAAACTCCTTCTCTCTTCTCTTCACAAAAACAGCTGAGTGGTATGGAGCAGACTGAGCTATTTAAACCTCTGCTTTATGCTCCCTGATGCTTTTCTTGGGGAAGGGAAACCCCTATTTTCTGTTCCCACAAAAAGTGATAGGGAGCAGAAAGCAGGGGTTTAATGGCTCTGATCCATTTAACCAGTGACAGGAGGCACCAATGCAAAGGATGTTTAAATCTGTTGGTGCAGGCATTTTGCTGCAGTTTCTGACCGACACACACCAAAACTGAATAATGTGGCCCCAGGTGGTTTCTTCAAGAAGGAGAACAGGATTCCCCCCCCCCATGGGCTTGGAATTGTGGTAGATTTTCACCTGTCCCTAGTTGTTTGATGTGGGGCTGTGTTACTAATAATTTGGCCCATGATACTGGTTAAGCTCTAAACTAGGAAGGGCAGGAATAGTGCCAATTGCTAATGCATAGGTGGGGTTAATTGGCAAGCACCTTGGTACATCTCAGGAAGGAGAATCCCAGACCAGCCCTTCGTGGGGAGGAGAGCTGCCAAACTGCATCACTCAAATCCTTAATTGCTTAATCAACAACACCACTCCACACTATTGTGCAGTCTAGGTGAATGAAAGCCAATGGCAGCACTGGCTAGATTTGGAGCCAAAATGGAGCTGTCCAAATGCTGGTAGCCACTGCAGGGTGAATGCTCATTAGGAGCAACCCATACTACAATTCAGATACTTTCATTGATGATACAGATTAATCATAAACAGGTAAATCTACTGTAGCTTATACTTTGGTGATTCCTGCATTCCAGGGCACAAAGGCAAACAATACACATGCAATGTCATCTGGATCAAGTCACCTTACTCTGAGACCAACTCCTGTTAGGAAGTAAATGAGAACCAAGTTTTGCTGCCAACAGTCACAGATGGGCTACATAAATAATAGTGCAGCATCCTAGAAAACACACACACCAGTGCTTCTGGCTTCTAGAACACAATCATATCTGCCTTTCAAGGACCAGAGAGAGGAGAGGGGGAAAAGAGAAACAGAGGGCCCTTGTCAAGGAGAAGGAAGAGAGAGCAGAGAAAGAGAGTTGTTACCACCAAGTAAAACAACAGCAGCAGCAGCAACAACAACAAAAGGTAGGAAGGAGACTCTCAAGGGAATCTTCTTGCGGTGGTTGTTCTAAATTGTCTCCACTTTTGTTCGTAATTTCTGGAATCAACTCAAATTGAGATGGGAAAAGTTCATTCACTACTTAATGATGCCGAGATAATTAAGAGAAGAAGAAGAAGAGATTGGATTTATATCCCTCCCTTCACTACCCAAAGGTGTCTCAGAGCAGTTTACAAACTCCTTTCCCTTCCCCTCCCCATAACAGACACCCTGTGAAGTAGGTGGGGCTGAGAGAGTTCTTATCAGAACTATGGCTTGCCCAAGGTCATCCAGCAGGTGC
Source organism: Gekko gecko (assembly GCA_029375565.1). Lineage (NCBI taxonomy): Eukaryota > Metazoa > Chordata > Lepidosauria > Squamata > Gekkonidae > Gekko > Gekko gecko. The sequence goes on along the minus strand of JAPDNY010000003.1, from coordinate 76,217,405 downwards.
AAGTGGAGGAGTGGGGAATCAAACCCGGTACTCCCAGATTAGAGTCCGCGTATTTAACCACTACACCAAACTGGCTCTCTAGATCATTTCCTCAAAATAATAATAATAATCTAACTAGATCATTTCCTCAAAATAATAATAATATATTTGCGGCAGAGTCCATTTGCAGGGTAGGGTGGGATATGAATCCCAATAAATAAATAAATATCAACTGCTAACAACTCACCCCAGTGTGGAGTGAGAGTCAGCATGAAGATCAGCTTGCTCAGGTAAAAATGGCAGCAAATCAAAAAGGACCCCAAAAGACCTTTGATCTGAATCTTAAAAAAAAAAATTTGTGTGTGTGCACAGTTTGAAGGTACTCATGTACCCAGAACAGAAAATGAATTTGTATATTTTTGTAATGTTTGGATGGATTATGAAATGAATAGCATTTCCTCAAAAGTGCTTACCTGGGAGGAAAAATATATATACTGCAAGATGTTGTGCATATGTGGTTAGTATTCAAGAGACTAAGATGGCTAAAACCAGTATCTTAGAAGGTATGTGCAAAAAGAAATAATAGTGACACTTCCTTACTCTGGATGAAGTCATTGATTGCTGTGGGCTGTGTTGTCAAATAACCCATCCTTTGCTTTGGGTACAACCCACATTTCCAATTTAGGTGAATTGACTACTAGGGAAAGAACTTTCTTCTGTGGTGCTGACCTATTTGATGCTAAGAGACTTTATAAAAGTGGCTGATATCATGTGTTTTATTATGATTATGCAAGCTCCTTTATCTTGAAATTGTTAATAATAATGGGTGCATTACAAGAGGATTTTGTTCCTATGGGGCTGGCATTAATTGTAAAACGTAGCCAAGCTCAATAGCCAATGTCGGCGCCTACTCAGAACCTGGTTACTTTTAATCTTTTCCTTAGTTTTTATCCTTCCCTTTTGATAACTGAAATAGATGAAGTGTGTTAAAATGGTACTGTAATTTGTCTTTTCTAGTTCTAGTTCTGTTTTGATATCACATTCATTTTATCTGTTTTGTTATAATGCAGCTGTATGGTGTGACTTTCCTTCTTTGTCGTCTATATCTTCCCTGTCATTTGTTTTGGCGTTTTCCAGTGATAATTCTTCCACCAGTTGTTTTGCTTGTTGAATTGAAGAAACAATTCTTCTGCCTTTTGGTAGTGGCACTTCTAGTGCACACAGTACTCTCCAGCGATATTTTATATCTTCTTTTAGTAGAATATGTCTTAAGCGTTAAAATCTCTCTTTTTTTCTTCAAAAGAGTGGATGGGAGATCTTGAAAAATTTGTATTTCTGTTTCATGAATTTTAAGAGGAGAAGCTCTTTCTTTGCTCAAGATAAAATCTCTCATTCATGTGTAAATTTCACCAGAATATCATGTGACAGTTGATTTCTGACGGCAAATCTGGAATTGATTCTGTACATCTGATCAATAGCCAAGGAGTCTCATTCAATCTTGTAATGATCTTGTAACAACTTACAAATATCTTCTTTAAGTTCAGTTTTACCAAAATTGTCTGGGACTGATCAGAACCTGAGGTTATTATGTCAATTCTGGACCTCTAAAAATTCTGCTCTTTGATTTGCTCTTTCCAACAATTGATCATGGGCTTCTTGACATAGTTCTAGTTGTTTATGCTGCCTTTGGACTTGAACAATCTTTTCTGTGTTTTCTTGAATCTTTTTTTTGGATTGTGCAAGTCCTGTAGTTATATCTAGTCTTAAAGTTGAGAGTTCCTTTTTTCATATGTTCAAAAGTATTTTCTTGACCTTGCTGAATTGCTTTATCTGCTCTTGGTTTTCTTCTTGAAACTGGGTTTCTTTAAAAAAATATTCGGTCTTCAGATTGTTTGATATGAGAAGTAAGTGTATATGTGATTGTATTTATCTGAGTTGTCACGCTGTCTTGGAATTTTTCCAGATATTTGACCATGTCAAACTCCTCTTGTTCTTCACTTTTCTTTTTTCCTTTGGTTTGTGACATCATTCTGTGCCTATATCTTCTATATAGACTTTTCATTTACTTATTACAACAACATATACGCAGAGTTATTATTAAGGGTATTAAACACTTTGAACTAGCAATAAACCAAATATCTGTTAACTCAATATGAGAATAATATTTTTCAGAAATGTAAGGTTCAACTTATACAGCAGGCCTAGTCACAATATGTCATAGGTATCAAAAAGAAGAAAAAAACTTACAGATTTTTTAAAAACAAAGATATTTTCTAGCACTTAATTTATATCACAAATACTGTAGCTTTGTATTAACTGAGAATGACATCAGAAGAAGAAGAAAAAGAAAATATATAGTATTATAAAGCAGGATATAGAAATGTTATTTTATGTAGGAAAGCTTAAACAGGGCTAGGGAGGTATGAGGATAAAACACTGTTAGAATTAATTTATTAATATGAGTGCGTATCGGTTAGCATTTACTCTGATTAAAACCATTACATAAATCAAGAACACCCCATTTTTTAAAAAAAATTATATTAATATTATTAGGGAGTTTTATCTTGATCTTTGCCTTTATTTGGGTGTATCTTCTTTAACAGCAATCCACAGCAGCTCAAAGCTCCAATATATATGATGATAAAGAGTTGACGAAATGGTCTTTGATGAACAGAGGATCTGAATCAGTATAAAGCAGTTCTATAAATGTCCTTGGGTATTGAATATATTTTCCACATGGTGGCAGCAGGGGTCAATTCAGGAATTTATAAACCCAGTCCCAACCAGTTTAGGATTAAGAAGAGGTAAGCAACATCTGAAAATGGCGGTGCAGGAAGGGGATGGAATGCAAAAATGGAGAGAGAGAAAAACCTTCCAAATCTTCTTCCGAAAAACTTCTTTATCTTCAGAAACTCTGTTTACTCACAAAATAGGGAAGACTCTCAAATGATCCAAACACAGCAAGTTATTTTAACAGTCAAAGAAGCCGCAGTCAAAAAGATAAACTTTGAGACTAACAAGGAAGTGTGGAGTCATGAGGTGGGTGGGAGGAAACTCCCCACCATTGATAGACAAATGAAATTTCTCTCCCCCAAACAAAGGCTAATAGGCACTCAAAGCTTTCTATAAGAGACTCGGCTCCAAACTTAAAGCAGGATTTCTGGCAAACATCTTATATTATAATACAAGCTGATTTCCAAGGGAGTGTGGTGAAAGCCAAACACCATAGAGGGGTAAGAAAATTCTTATCTTCAAAGACGTAGAGAATAGTAAAGCAATAAACCTTGCACTGGAATAATCGTCAGTTCATCATGAAATAAAGAAAGGAAGCAGCAACTCACAGACTCTTTTTTTTAAAGAAGATGTTTGCATAATGTCCTTTGTCATAAATAAAAAAATATAAAGATGTGTAAAATGTTTTTTAAAAAATAAGTAAAGGAAGAAGGAAAAAACTAGGGAGGGGGAGGGGCAGGCCTGTCTTTCTGGCACTGGGGCCAACCGTTGGCTCTTTTCCTTGATGGAATCAGATTTTCTCAGGGTCTGAAAAGCCAGCCCTGATTAAATCACCTGTTGAGGGCCTTTTATCACAGAGGTAAGATAAATCCTTCTCATACTAGGTCTCTGAGCCTTTTTCAGAGGACGCCTAAAGACAGACCATATTGCTGGAACAGTCCAAAGCATCCATCAGTTGCCCTGAGGGGGGGAACCCTCAAAGCATTCATTTTTCCCAGGAACTGATCTCTGTAGTCTGGGGATGAGGTATTCCAGGGGACTGGAGGCTGTCATCCCTACCCCATAACCATTAATGCAGGAAGTGCCATGGGCAGTTTTGGCCCTTGCTGCACAGATTTCAGGGGCTTGCTCTTTTGAAAATTCTTGAGCCCAGCTGAGAAACTGAGGTTTGGGGGTGGAGCCTGGGGAAGACAGGGACTCAGTGGGGTAGAATGCTGAGTCCACCCTCCATTTCCTCCAAGAGAACTGATTTCTCTGGAGCTGAGCTGTAATAACTTGGGGGGATTCCCTGCCCAGGTTCCACCTGGACCAAAATAACAAAAACAACTGTGTATGAAAATATATGCAAAATAAACTATATTAAATCCAGAGTAGAAATCCCCCTTAGTGGTTATTTGCTGGTACAATCATGAAGACATTTTCATCTGTCCATGAATAGGTACAATATCAAATATCCATATGAGTAGAAGTCCAATGGAAGAAATAAGCTAGTACCATTTTTGTTGGGGTTCAGGTCCCACCTGGAGGCTGGAATCTCTGCTGGAAGCCTTGGATGGTGGGCTCAGGCTGCATGCCCCTTCCACCCGGTGGGCCTGCTGGAGCAAGGCCCTTGGATGGCAAGTGCAGGCTGTGTGCCCCCCACCTCCCTTCAACAAGCCTGCTGGAGGTCCCTGCTAGCTGCTGAGGCCGGGCTGCACCCCCTCCACCCCAATGAGCCTGCTGGAGGCAGTATTACACCAAACTCACAATTCTGTGTGGGGCACTGCTACCGGTATTCTGCATGATAGTGGGGTTATTAAAAAAAAAACATGGCCAGCAGAAATAAGTTTCATTTTTCAAGTCCAGTAGCACCTTAGATTTGAGTCTAAGTAGCACCTTAGACAGCACCAAATTTTTTTTTGTGGGAGGCAAGAGCTTTTTGGACAAATTGGAATACATTCAGGAAGCCAAGGACAGCTCTCTAATACTTCTCTCTACAAATGACAATCCTCAGCACCCACTCGGGAATACCAAAAAGAACCAAACAGGATTGCAAACTATACCCACACACATACAGGAAGAGATCTATATGGACACACCAGAAGAACCTTAACCTGGTGCTTTCTACCTTTTCCCCAAAATACACAAGCCCAGCAACCCAGGATAATCTATTGTCTCAGGCATGGGCACCATCACCATAGGGATGTCTTGATACATGGACTCCTTTCTCAACCCTATGTGATCAATGCCACCACTTATGCCTCTAGAGTCACCACAGACTTCCTGAGAAAAATACGATCTGTTGACAATTTCCAGGTGCACTTTTTTAGCCACCATGGATGTTGCGTCTCTACATACCACATCCCATACAAAGATGGAGTACAAGCCATTAGGAACACCATCTCCCCTGACAACACCACAGCTGACCTCACTACAAAGCTTGTCCTCATCCTATAATTGCTTCATATTTGATGATGATTTATTCCTTCAGATCAATGGCATAGTCATGGACGCTTGCAGGGCGCCACAATATGCTGACATTTTCATGGCTGACCTGGAGCTGTGACTCCTCAGCTCTCATTCATTAACTCCTCATTGGACTTGGGATTCATTGATAACATTTTTATCATCTGGACACATGGGAAAGAAACACTGGAGAAATTTCAGCAGACCTTCAGAACTGCCATCTCACTATCAACCTGACCATGAATCAATCCACAAGTTTTCTAGATATTACATTCAAAATACATAATAGAAGAATAAAAATGAAGTTATACTGGAAACTGACTGATGCCAAACATATCTGCATGCTTCCAGCCACCACCCTAAACACATCAAACAATCTGTTGTCTAGAGCCAATATCTACACTACAGCCACATCTAATCCAACCTCACAGACAGGGATCTACAACATACATTGGAATTACAATACCCAACTGATATAGTAAGGAAATAGTTCAATAAAGCCAGAATGATACCAGTGTACCAATGATACAGAACAGGCCCAAGCAAAACAACAACAGAACACCACTGGTAGTCACATACAGTTCTCAGCTCAAACCAGTTCAATTATTAATGATTTAACGGCCCATACTGGACAGTAATACTTCTTGCTCACAGGCACTGGGAGGCAAACTTTATATTGCTCATAGCCTCCTAACTTTAAACTACTTCTCACCCACAATAATTCACTTCCTAACATGGACATGGACTCTGGGACCAGGGCCTGTAATAAACCAAGATGCCAGTTCTGTCCCCATATTCACTCTAACAACACACCTAACAACAACACCCAGACCATCTCAGGTTCATTCACTTGTTCATCCTCCAACATTATATATGCCATCAAGCATCAACAATGCCTTTCTGCTCTCTAGATCAGACAAACAGGTCAGTCCTGCTGCACAAATCTGCACCCCATGAATCCCCAGGGCCCGATAGAGGACACACAAAGTCCAGTGAGTTGGATAACTGTTTATTGCAATCAAACAGGAGATACAGAACTGGATGCCAGTGTTACCAAGCTGATATCTGGCCCAGACAGGAAGAGCAGCAGATCTACCCCAAATGACATCAGGATAGTTTACAATCAATAAAGAGTGTTATTGGTTCCAAACAGGTAGCATCATATGAGCTGGCATCCTTCCATTGGTGTACCCCAATTTCAGATAAGGTTACCGACATTTGCATTTGTTTATCTGACCTAGCGACATTAAGGCACATTGAGGTCTTCTTCTGGAATTTTTCAAGGCCCTTTGCATCTGTATAGAATGGGGAGCTTTCCAGATAAGATGTGATTTCTGACACAACCCTTAGCTCTTATCAGACATCCTGGTGCCTGGCATTACAAAGGAGGATGCCATCTGGGAACACACAGAGCCATTGCAATATTTTTCTAATGTATAGCATTGGGCCATAAATTGTCCTTCAGAATGATTAAACAACAAAGGAAATCACAGTTGACCAAATGGTTTCAGTTTTAGGCACATTCCTGTCTTCTTGTTTCCTGAGCGAACTCAAGGTCTTTTCACACAGATGAAATGCTTTTCTAAAATCCAACCACATTTTCTGCTACATAACATGCAACTTTATATTTCTCTGCTAAACTAAGACCCATACACTAATTGCTCAGTGTACTTCATACTTTATGAATATAGGCAATATAAGCATGCATACATGACAGAGAGATATAAGAGAAGGTCTAAACATCATATTCGTTGGCCCCTTGCCCTACAGTCCCTACGCAATAAATAAATAAACCTGATATCAGAAATCACGACACTCAAAAACCAGGAGGTGAACATTTTTATCTTGCAGAACATTCCATTGCTGACCTAAGAGTGGCCGTCCTTAAACAGAGACTCTTCAACATGAGATGGCCGAACTTAAGCTCATTCACAAATCCGGAACAGTGGGCTGAAAAGGGACACAGGATTCTTATCTCAGCCACTACAGATGCTATTTGTCTGCCTCTAAGCATCTCTCACATGCTCTAATCAAACTGATTACATCAGGGGTATGGAACTCATTTGTTCTGAAGGCCAGATCTGACATAAATGAGACCTTGTTGGGCCGGGCCATGTGTGTCATAAAATATAATGCCAGGTACTGGAGCTATAAACTTTATAAAGGACACAAACACAAAAGGGTTTTTTAAAATAAAAACATGCTTAAAACATTAGCACTCTTGCAATATTTTGTTTATTTAACAGTGTCTGATAACTGACATCTTGCTCTGAATTATTGCATCAAAATGTCTGTGCTGTTGCAATCCTGAGTATGCTGTTCAGGTGTGTATCTGTCAGCTGCAAACCTATGATGACGCAGCAGCAGCAGAACTGGAAGAAGAAGTAGAAGACAGGTAGTTCCATTGTGGGCCTGATAGAAGCCCTCCGGGGCCTAATCCGGCCCCCGGGCCGCATGTTTGACATCCCTGGATTACAATTTGTACTTGACACTTGAAAGCTCATATCTCCCAAATCTTGTTGGTCTCTAAAATGCTACTGGGCTCAGGTCTAGCTGTTTGACGGCAGACCAACACAACTACTTCCAGTTTCCAATGTACCTTGTACCCAAATAGTTCCCAAAGAGGGTCTGACAATAAGACAGCAATTTAGCTGCATAGTTCCACATCAGATTATTATATTTTAATAAACTATCTCTTTCTCAGTAGTTAGGGATCTTATGGCTGACACTAATGTGCATGGAGAGAGGGAGAGAGTCGATAAGGATATTAGAAATGGGGTTATTGTACCATGCAAATTTCTATGAAAAATACTGTCCATAAACCCCACGGTATGATATGCTGGATGTGGTCAAAGCAGCATACAGAGACATGCAGATACAAGTGCAGCTTCTGAAGCCATTAATTGAGAAAGAAATGAATTAATAGACATACATAAGTTAGAAGAGCATTCTATTTTTAAGATGGAATGTGAAAGAAACAGAGAGTCAATGGGGTGAAGAAATACGTTCTCAAGGATCGTATTTTGCTTAATCTACTGTATCCTTTCTGTGTCTGCCATGCCCGCAAATCAGCACAGGAGAAAGCACACACACATAAATGCCAGGGAATGAGTAATGACGTGTCACAAAATGACATAAAATAAAAGGAATTTCTCCGAAAAATCTAAAAACGTCTTAAAAATGGAGGGAGTGGGTCTAAATCCCCCTACAAACCAGACAAAGTTCCGCTAGTCCAGAAGGGCAAGGGAGCTGCCATAGCTGCTACTAATGTGGCAAAACAGGTTGCTGATTGGGCAGCCAGGCAGGAGAGTCACCAGTGATATTGTTACCCTTGTTGAGGTGGTGAAGCAGCTGAGCAGCTGAGGGAGCTGCTGCTGCCAAGGCAGCAAAGCAGCTGAGTGGTTGAGAGAGCTGCCACCACCACTGAGGTGCCACCACAGCCATTGAGGAGGTAAAGCGGCAGGGTGTTCACAGGCAGCAAAGGAGCCAGGCACCCAAGCAGCTGAAGGAGGATGAAAGGTGGGTGAGCAGAGCTGCAGTGAGGAGGAGGAGGGTGGTGGTGGGTAGAGTGGCAGGGAGAAAGGGGAGGCATGCTGGGTAGAATGGCAGCAAGGAGAGATGGTGGTAAAGCAGCAAGGAGAAAGGGTGGTGGGCAGAGTGAAGAGGAGGAAAGGTGTAGAGCGTGAGGAGAAAGGGGGTGCTGGGTATAGTAGCAGCGAGGAGGGGTGGTGATGCATAGAGCAGCAAGGAAGAAGGGGTGGGCAGAGATCAGACTGAGGAAAGAGGGCACAGTAGGAAGGAAAAGGGAAGGTAGAGTATTGGGGGAAAGGGGGAGAAGGAGGACAGTATAGATGGGAGAAGATGGGAGAAGGAGGTAGCAGTGAGAGGAAACAGTAGAGAAAGGTGGCTGGGGAGATTAGAAGCCAGAGGCCAAGGCAGGGACTAGTGAGGGAATTTTCCTAGGAGTTACTCACAGGTGTCCACTTGTTCTTTGTTAATCTTTAAAAGGAGCTATAATCCAGTTCTGTTCCAGAGGGATTTTGCTGAACTGTGTGATCATGATTTAGATGTGCATTGACTTTTGAACATAGATTGTTTTTGACAAGTGGACATAGTCAAATATTGTTTTCAATACTTTAAAAAAATATCGTGAACTACTTGTAGCCCTTTTAGGTGAATGCTGTGATATAATCCTTTTCGATAAATAAATAAAATATTTAAAATTGTAATTCCGCATCAAAGTAATCCAGATTCAGCGCTAACAGGAGCTCCATTCTGCAACCTGTAAGTGCCACACAAATTATGGACATTTGCATATTTCCCTTATTTGCACAGTTTATTAAGCCTTTGTACTAATTTGCATAAATCTACTTTTGTTGTGGAGGGGGTACTGAAAGAGGGGGTTTCTAAAGCTGTGCCTCCTTTACTGGAGATTTTATTCAGAAACCTTTCTGACTTCTGAGACCCCATTAGGCTAGAAACTTGCAGTGTTTATTTAAAAAAATGAACAAGATTCATACAAGGCTGAATTCTCCATGCAACGTCGTATGCTGGAGGCTTTCACCATTTCCAGCTGAAGCATACGCAGGCTGTTGGGGGCGGAGCCAGAATCCTGGGTTATGGAAGTAAAGGATTTGGATAAATGTGAAGCCTATGAAATTTCACCTTTGAAGCTTTTATTAAATGTTTTATATGTTGGGAGTCAGGAATTAATTTGTATTATTCTATTTCTGCTATACATTTTTTTCCCGTTGTGGACTAGATTTCTCATATGTAGTTTAGACGTTTGCATCATGGACTTCGGAGGGCTGAGTACTACAATACAGACAGCAGTGGACTGCAGTAAAGACGGAGCATCATTGTGAGGATACTGCAGACACAGGTAAGGAAGGCAGAATAGATAGAAGTTATAAGATTTGAGGCAGACAGCAACACACTGCAATGCAATAAAGGTAATTGATGCCACCCCCTCCAAAGTATCACAGGGCTGATTTCTTCGTATCCCATCTTCAGATCATCTCTGCCCTTGTGATCAGGGTAACATCGACACTCTGCCTCACAAAATATTGCCATGTCGGTTTGGTGTAGTGGTTAAGTGCATGGACTCTTTTTTTCCCCATTAATTTTTTATTGGTTATTTAGTCTGTTACATTGGGTATTTATTGGTTATATACATTTTCTCCCCTTTCCTCCTTCCCTCCCTCCCTCCCTCTCTTTTTGTCTTAGTCTTTCCCCCCAGCCATGGGCACAGAGTCTTGATCTTCCACTGAATGTCTTTCCTTCTTTCTTTCAGTAACCAGTCTAGGTAGGTCGTCTATCTGGTCTTGATCTCCATGGATTTTTCTTCCCATGATATTCCTTTGTTAGTTATCGCCACGATATCCGACTGTATTAAATCAAACAAATATTTGTGCCAGATTTCGATTGTCCATTTACTTTTGTCTTTCCAACCCAGAACAATGACCGCCTTTCCTGCCAGTATCATAGTCTTAACTAAATTTGGAGTGGTCTTATCCAGAAACGGACTTCCTATTGTACTTAACAACATGCATGGACTCTAATCTGGGAGAACTGGGTTTGATTCCCCACTCCTCCACTTGCATCTGGCTGGATGGCCTTGGGCAAGCCATAGTTCTGATAAGAGCTGTCCTTGAAAAAGAGCAGTTTCTGTCAGAGCTCTCTCAGCCCCACCTACCTCACAGGGTGTCTGTTGTGGAGAGGGGAAGGGAAAGAAGTTTGTAAGCCGCTCTGAGACAGCTTTGGGTAGTGAAGGGTGGGGTATAAATCCAATCTCTTCCTCTTCTTCTTCCTCTTCTTGTCACCACTTTTAGGAACTGTTGGATCTCACTGCTTTTAACATACTCTTCAATTAATAAACTTCAAGGAGATAATATTCCCTATCTGATGCTAGACAGTGACCTGAACACAACTTACTTGGTTGCCAAATTTCAGTCTAACATATTGTCCTTTAGTGAATATATTATTTTTTTCAGCCATTGCTCAGGATCATCTGATTACAGGAGCTCCGAAAAGGAAAGTAAGAACAATGGACAGAAGGAGCAACAGAGAAAGACAATACGGGAAGGGAGGAGCCTGGGGCCACACAAAGTAAACTCACAGTGATGGGTAGGCTGGTTTTAAAAGTCTTTCACCGTGTGTGTTGGTCCTTGTAATGGGCATTAGAATTGCTGTGTTGCATTCTAACAAAAGATATCCCCAAAGGGTGTAATTTGGAATCATATATACTGTGCAGCTGACACTTGCCAAATCCCACAGGCTGTGATCTTTTAAAATATTTTTAAAGTAGATGAAAAATGGGTAATTTATACTGGAGAGGGTGTAGAACAGGAAACAATAGAACAGGGTTCACAACATGCTAAATAGCATTTTAAAAAATCTTCTTCTGAATCAAAATAAAAATGGATCTAGTCAAGCATCCCTTTCCAAAGAGTAACTGGCCAAATGTTTCTGAGTAGCTCACAAACAGGTCCCTGTGTGTCTTCTCATTCAGCAGAAGGAAGCTGTGGGATCCAGGGCAGTATTCCAAACATGGCTACCCCATAGCTACATAGATTTGTATAAGAGATTAATTAGACTGACCATTATCATTTTCCATTTTCTAATAACTAACTTTATATTTACATTTATTTGCATTTATATATTTATATCATGCTTTTACCCTCAGTTGGAACTGAAATTGGCTTAGAACATCATTCTCCCCTCCTCCAATCTCTCACAACCACATGGTGAGGTGGGTCAGGGTGAGAGTTTGTGATGGGCCCAAGGTCACCCAGTGAGATTCTATGGAAGAAGTGGGCATTCAAGCCCGGGTGTCCCAGAATCGCACTCCAATAATCTGTCCACTATGCCACACCATTTGTTTAACTTTTTGGACTACTGACTCATACTAGGTTTAATCCTATGACTCTATTCCATCAATGGGGGTTGAATATGTTGAAACAAGTAACTGGAAGTCCTGGTTTCTTCATGTGCCCTTTCAATGGCTATCAACCCAAAAGCAGACCAGAGTTAAATTGGGTAGCCAAACTGGAGAAAAGTACTTCTATCTTGGAGAAGGAATCTTACGAGCATGCTCCCACTTTTTCTACTGCATGAAGGTGACTTTCCATCCCCTGAAGAAGAAAAGAAGAGGCTGAATAGCTGGGATCCCACATGGGCATTTGGAATGGCCACAATCCAGTTGGAACGGCCACAGAACCAAATATTTTAATTAATGGGTACTGAGCATGTGTTAATAGGTGATCATGGTGGCTTGTATCAGTCATCATCCCCCAGGCCTATGCCTATGCCATCTATGAGGTATAAAAGTGGATTTGGGATGAAAACATATACCACCTCATAGTGATTCTTCTATAAATGTCTTTGAGAAGTTAGTCTTAACAGATCTTGAACATTTAGAGTCCTCTGTGGGACCTAGGGGGAACAACTAGTCAAGACAGGATAGACTGGTGCCGAAATCCTTAGCTGAGGATACTAGTATAGTCATCAAACAGGCGGACAAGGGTGGTGCCACTGTTCTTTTGAACACTCGGGATTACTGTGGGGAGGTGGAAAGATAATTGGGGGACTCATCATATTACATGCTATTAACTTCTGATCCTACCAAAGACATTTCAAGATTCATACAAATTACATTGGATGATGTTCAAGAAATGGGATATATTTCTGATCCTGAATATAAGTTTTTGTTTAATCCATACCCCAGGTTCCTGTTCTTTACATTCTGTCCATGATCTACAAACCCAGCTTTCCCCTCTTCTATTTTTGTTGTTGTTGTTCAGTCACACAGTTGAGTCTGATTCTTCACAACCCCATGGACCACATCACGTCAGGCCCCCCTGTCTTCCGCCGACATCCAGAGTTTGCTTAATTTCATGTTCATTGCATCAATAACACTGTCTAACCATCTCATCCCTGGAAGACCAGATACTGAAGCTGAAGCTCAAATACTTTGGCCACCAAATGAGAAGGGAGCATTCACTGGAGAAGACCCTGATGCTGGGAAAGATTGAAGGTCAAAGAAGAGGATGGCAAAGGTTGAGATGGTTAGACAGTGTTATTGATGCAACAAAATGAAATTAAGCAAACTCTGAAGGACAGCAGAAGACAGGAGGGCCTGTCTTGATGTGGTCCTTGGGGTTGCAAAGAGTTGAACTCAAATGTGCAACTGAACAACAGCAAAAAACAACTATTGCTGATTATTGGAAAAACCCAGCAGCCACCCCCATTATCTCTATGGCATAAAAACTTTGGGAACACTACACAATGGCAAAGATAACTGATTCTTTAAACTGTAGATGTTTAGGTACACATAACTCAGAGTTTGAAACTCTTTGGTATACTATTTTAGATTATTTAGAACAGCAAGGTGAAATTTCTCTGAATTCATGAAATCCTTATCCATATTGTGAATTAGTTATCTAGTGTTTATAATTACTCTGGAAACATTCATGTAAAACTCTAGGACAATTAAATGAATAGGATGCCTCATGTTGTTATGATCCAAGAAATATAGACACAGATATAAGAGCTTGGGTAAATGTAGATAAAAAATGCTGGTTTGTAGTTTTTAAATTTTTAATGCTATATTTTGATTGTATATGGATATATATATGTGTGTGTGTGTGTGTGTGTGTGTGTATTTTAGTATTTTTAGAATTGTTTTGTAGGTATGTCTGTAGATACCTGAAATGAAATTTTAAAAAATGAAAAAACGAATCAGATTTTTTTGGTAGTCCTTGTGTTAATCCTTGTTTTGTTTTGTTTTTAAGATCTGTGATTATTTGTTTTATTCTTTCTTTCTGTTTAGTACTGCTCATACAGCTATCACCTTAAGCAGTAATTAGAACCAAAGAAAATATTTTAAAAGACTTTACTCAGTATTATTTCCCTCGTATTTGATTATTGCGCCTATGAATTTTGCCACTGAGAGGGTGATATGATCATTTGTATCCAATAGTAGCCATGGGCTCGCACATTTAGCAATTCCATATCTTTAAGTAAAGGGGTGACTAAATTAGCCCTCAAATCATTGAATATAGGGCACTCCATAATCATATGTTTGATGGTTTCAGTTCTATGATATGAGCAGCTGCATGTTCTATTAGAGTATGATACTTTCTTATAACTACCCTCCATAACTGCCAAAGGAAGAATGTTCAGTCTTGCCAAAGTAAAAGCTCTTCTGAGTTTTGGGACTGTCAATTGATAAAAATATTACAGCAGTTGCATCAGGAGGGCAGTTCCCAAATGAAGTGTTGACCATACCCTGTGCGCCCTCATAGATGTACTTGCAACATCCAATTTCCTTACAGATTTTTAAATTTGTCTTCTAGTGTCTTTAGTTTCTATATTTTTAATCATATCATTTGTTATTCCTAGGCATTTCATTTCCTTTTCCAATAGTTGATTCCATTGGCTGTAATGTGCATCTGCCTGGATAAGCCCAAGTGAGGAGAGATTACAGGGTTTTATTCAATGGGCCAACAATGTTCATTGCAATATAAAATTTACCTTTAAAGATGACAAAGATACAGTTATCTGTTTGGACACTGTAATATATTGGACTGGACAGGATATGTTAGCAGTATGCAAATTTTAAAAATCCACAGTTAAAATTACCTGTTTACATTACCAATCATTCCATCCAGATGTTGTCTGATCGTGCCCTTTAACTCCACCTGGCATTTGCACCTATGTCGGGTCTAATTGTACATATGATCGCAGACTAGAAGTACTTTCCCGACAATTCCCTGGCAGAAATCACTGACTCTCAGAGTCTCATCCCTCAGAAGCCAAACCCCTCTGGCTACTGATCCAGATGTTAGATTTCAGACCAAGACTGAAAGGTCAATGAATCTTTCCCCTCTAGATTAGCTGTTTGATTTCCTCTCTAACTTGATGCTGGCCAATCAGAGAGCGAGTAAAGCAGCTGATAACATAAGCTCTTCTCTCCTGGAAAGATTAACTCTTGAACTCCCTGACTCTCTGACACAAAGCAGCATTTTTAAAAAGCCTGCTTTTCTTTGCAATCTGTCACAGCAGACTATAAATAATGTAAATAAATAAATATCAAGACTTTAAAACTTCAAGGTCTTTATGGTCTCTGAGAGTTTACAAAAGTTCAAACAATATAATTTGCAGTCCCCCATAATAATTTGTTTCTGTCACCCTAATTCATGGAATAGCATTATTTCCTTCTAGCTTGCTGATCAGATGAGTTCACTAATGCCTGTGAAGGCTTTTGTGCACAGCGCAGCATTCCCTCTCATTTCACGGATCTTTCCCTGGAACATGAAGTATATGTGGAAGCCTAATTATTGTCAGGGGCTAGTTGGCAGGAACGTATCTTGCCTATCTTAAACAACTACACTGGCTTTCAGAGTGTTTTACTGTCCAATTCAAGGTTGCGGTTATGCCCTTGAAAGCCCTTTATGGCCAAGGACCCACGTATTTAAAGAAGTATCACCTCCCGTATATCCCCATGAACCAACTGTGCTACTCAGGTTTCCACCCCACTTAAGGTATCAGCTAGAGCCCATACTTTCTCCATTGTCACTCCTATTGTGGGCTCCCTGAGGGGATCAGGGGAGCTTTAGGAATTTTTAGAAAGCATGGCAAGGCCATTTTTATTTGTCAAGGCTTTTAGTGGAATATAACTGCAAGTATCTCTTGGGGGAGGCAGTTATTTGGGGGTTTAGCTACTTTTAAATAGTCATATTTCTAAATATGATTTGTAAGCTGTCTTGATACATGAGACAAGTTGGGATATAAATACTTTAATTAGTTAATTAATTAAAAGTCAGACACACACACACTATTAGTAGAAAATGGTACTCAGACTGCGTAAAATTAATTTCCTGATACTAAAAAAAAAACACCCTGTGACTGCTAGAATATATTTAACAGCAAGAAGCATTCCTCTAAATGACTGTTGCATAGGGATGTCACTTTTATCATTCCTTCATATTGGCAGAAGAACAGTAACTTCTTCAATCCAGTTGTGCTGCAGCAATAATTTTGCCCCATTATTCTAGCCAATATAAGCATCAGTTGATTTTTGTGTAGCTCCTGTTGCTTTCCATTATGGAACCTGTAAAGTTTGGCATGGGTCATGGGCAAGGTGCAGAGCAGCGACGGGCCAACGAAACCGGGAGTACTTGTGAGATAAGAAAAGCTTTTGTTCTTTACAGAGGCTTTCAGATAAGTCCGAAACAAGCAAAATGAGAGAAAATCATCATATTGCTGTTATAGATAAGGCACTGAATGCAGTGATTTTTTTTTTAAAATAAAACCCTTTGATTTCAAGCATGGGCAGTCCAATGCTTAAAGCATTATCAAGGACTGATGTTGGTGATTTTTTTATGTTCGACCTTTTGAGCTGGATCTTTGAAGATTTCTAAATTCCATTTAAAAATGGACACAGAACAATCTGAAGGCAGAATATTGGAGACCTTTTGCAGACTTCCTAGGTAAAGGTAAAGGTAAAGGTTCCCTTGCTCGAAAGCCAGTCGAATCCGACTCTAGGGTTGCGGTGCTCATCTCCGTTTCAAAGCCGAAGAGCCAGCGCTGTCCGAAGACGTTTCCGTGGTCATGTGGCCGGCATGACTAAACACCAAGGTGCAACTTCCTACTGTGAATTAAACCCTCCTTTCTCTTCCCATGCATCATGGCCATAATATAAAGGAGCGCTTCTTCATTGTATGCATAGTTTTAGTCTTCTTGTACTGGTGCAGGGCAATTGTCTCATGAGAGGGGCCTGCTCAAAACCCCCTTGATTACTTTTCTGAATGTCTATGAAATTAATCTGTTTATTCTGTATTATTTTGGGCCAGATTTTTTTGCAGAGGAATGGGAGCTTGTAAGGAGTTGTGGGAGGCATCTCATTTCTCCCACCTCACTATTTCCTCTCTTCCTTTCTTGAAAGCTCCCATGTCCTTCCCCTCCTTTCCTGCTTCCTTCTCTCCTTCTATGGTTGCCAACCTCCAGGTAGAGGTGGAGCTCTCCTGGAACAACAATCAATCTCCTGACTACAGAGATCAGTCCCCTCTTAAGTTTGCCAGCTCCAGGTTGGAGAATCCCTGGAGATTCATGTGTGGAACCTTGGGCAGGCGGATCACCAATGCGGCTGGGGGTTCACTGGAAACAACAGCATGCTAAACTGTAGGCAGGAAGGTACCCTAGAGCATACCCCTTTGTCCCATCCAAATAACCTGCAGATGGTCATCCAGTCCTGACAAAGCCCCCCATCCTGAAATAGAAGCATACCAGCCAGCCTAGTGCATGATACTGTGTTTAATGAGGCCTGAAGAAACTAAAAATAAGAGTAATTAGTAAAAAGACCTATGTAAGGGTGGACATAGGCACAGTAAGCCAAGGACTTCCACCAGCTCACTGAACGATTAATGCAGAGGACAGCCCATATTCAGCCACAGAGATGGCAGCACTGAATCGAAAGGAGTGCATGACAAAATCCCCAGGGGAAAGTCCAATGGAAGCAAACCCACCTATAAGTACACTAGCAAATTGAAAAAGGGTAAGAAAAGAGCTGTCTGCATACAAGATTCATAGAATGTTAGAGTTGGAAGGGACCTTGCAGGTCATCTAGTCCAACCCCCTGCACTCTGCAGGAGCATAGCCAAAAGATAGCCCTACATACCTACAACATACCCAAAAGATGGTTGTCCAGCCTCCGCTTGAAAACGTCCAGTGAAGGAGCATTCACCACTTCCCGAGGCAGACTGTTCCACTGCTCAACCACTCTTACAGTTAGGAAGTTTCTCCTGATATTTAGCCGGTAACTGCTCCCTTGTAATTTCCACCCATTAGATATTAGTCTTGCAATCCAGAGCAAGAGAGAATAGATCTGCTCCATCTTTTACATGACAGCTCTTCAAATACTTGAAGACTGCAATCATGTCCCCTCTAAGCCTTCTCTTTCCCATAGCAAGGAAGATCTTGCCCTGTATGGTCAGATATTCCCTAGTAAGGCACACAGGGCAAGGCTGATAAGTCCCTGCAGACCTAAGCAAAATGTGGGACCCCTGCGTGCCCCTTCTGATCCATCTTGGATCTATGAAGAAACAGACACAGGGTAGATCCTTGAATGTGGATGTCACTTAAACACAAGGCACAGCCCGAGAGGTCATGCCTTGATGCAGATACAAGCTCATTGCAACAGAAGGCTCCAAAAAAATGCCAGTGTAAAGGTGGCCTGAAACAAACTATCCTCTATTCAGGCCAACCATTGATTTGGAGCTGCTGTAAAAGTGCAGCCAAGGAACCATTGGTTACTGGAAGACGGGCATCTGTTTCATGAGGAGTGAGCCTCTTCCACCCTTCAAGTGCTCTGTGGGCTGCAAAAGAGAGCAGGGATCTGGGTAGCCCTGTGCCTTGCTAAAGAGCGATATGGTGGAATGGTGAATGACCATAACCCTAGATGCAAGGCCGTGCTTCCTCATGAAAGCTAGATACTGATGGACCAGGGTCTCCAAAACTGACCAGGAGTCTCACCTGCTAGAAAAGGCAAAAGCCAGGAAGGCCTCAGCCAACTGAGAGCGTGAATGTTGTGTGGAGGAAGTGATAGAATTAAATACTCCCTGCATGATCAGTGGCTGAGTTCAGACTGGCAGTTTGCCCTGAGATAGGCATGTTTCAGCAACATTTCACAAGCAGGTTAAAGGGGGTGTTCACACAGGCACATCTGTCCAGCGTTCCCCAGTCATACTCAACCCGTCTTGTAACGCTTCATTCCCAAATTTAAAAGATTCCTGTTAAAAGTGGTATCAAACCCCAGAAAGCCAACAGTGTGAATGCTCCCTCATGCCTCCTCCCAGTATGCCCCCTCCCAGTATCAGTCAGCACAGTGTGACCGGGAAAACCTGGAACCTGTTCCAGGGCTTTTTTGCCACAACTCCCTCCCGCTTCAAACTGCTAGTCTGAATTCAACCAATGTGGGCCAAAAACTCACAGTTTCTCCCAGAAGAGGTCTGGGTAACAGTTCGCCTGTGATGCCAATGTCTGAAACCTGTCCACCTGAAACTGGGACAAGGCATCCGCAATGTCATTACCAGTACCTGCAATATACTGCACTGGAAAGATGTTATTTGACAGACGCAGGATGAAAAATTTATGCACCCAGATGCATAACCTGCTCAGAGTCTGGCAATTGATGACACAAACAGCAGCCTGGTTAAAACACCAAAAATGGACCCTTCTATCCTTGAATGAGTCACCCCAGATGGTAACTGCTACCAGAATTGGGGGGAAAAACTCAAGAAAGGTAAGATCCCTAAAGATGTCTGACCCTGCCCAACTGGTGGGCCAACACTTAGCACACTAGCAGTTGTTAAAGAATACACCAACCCCCACGCTGCTGGAGGCATCCAAATGAATCTGCAAAGATGGTCCCAAGTCAAGGGGAGTTTTCCAGATAGACACACCAATTGGATTGTTTTAACTTGTGTTTTAATCATGGCCTGGTGCCTAAAGTGTTAGCCGCCCTGAACCCGTTTGGGGAGGGCGGGATATAAACCGAATTATAAATAAATAAAATTAATTAATTAAAAGAGGAAAGGAAAGTTAACTTAACTGACAAGCCTGCCTTAATGCCCCTAGGGATCCTAATGTGATGGTGAGGAGAATGCACCCCAGAGGTAGCCCTGGCCAGATGGGCACAAAAAGCCTGCCCTGGGGAAATCATTCTGCAAGCAAAAAGGAAAGGGTCTGAATCTCCTTGCGTTTGCACTTTTGCTGGGCCATGGATAGTGTGATAAGGGCCTTAAGAGTGGGCAATTAATCTTCAGGGAGGCAAGGTCCCCAGATTGATCATGTGTGCAACATGGGCCCTCTTTTGCCGAAAGGACCCACAACTGCTCAACCAAGGCCTGAAAAGAGGCCAGACGCTTTGCACAAGAGGGGCTGTCTGCTGGCCTCCAAACAAGGAATTGTCTAGATAATGAATGATGAAGGGAGAATGAATGTGGTCCTTTACTGCCCGCTCCAAAAAAGTGCTGACAACCTCAAAGGCTGCACAAGCAACTGAGCAGTCCACGGGCATCATCTTGTCCACATATCAGAACCCATTGAGCCAGTATGGTGTAGTGGTTACGAGCACGGACTCTAATCTGAAATAGCTGGGTTTGAATCCCTACTCCACCACACGCAGCTGCTGATGTGAACTTGGGTTAATCACTGTTCTCTCAGAGCTATTTTCTCAAGAACAGTTCTCTCAAGAGCTCTCTCAGCCCCACCTACCTCACTGGGTGTCTGTTGTGGGGAGGGGGAGGGAAAGGAGATTGTAAGCCGTTCTGAGACTACTTCAGGTAGTGAAGGGCGGGGGTAGAAATCCAATCTCCTCTTCTTCTCTTCTTAAACCCCAATAAAGAGGCAAACGCTGAATGGCAGACTGAATGTCACATGTTGCCCTTAAGGCACCAAGTCCACAAGCCCAAATTAAGTTGACAGCATGATCAAATGATGCATAATGTACAGAGCATCATTCCTGGGGGGCGGCCTCATTAGCAGACTAGCCTTTCAGAGAGGAGAGGTGGTGGATCAAGTGAACATGGGCCCCAGGACTTTCACAGTGGTATACAGTCCCTGCTATGGGTCCCCTTGTGATCCTGGCCACAGCTTCCCTGTTCACTAGGACCTTCTCCCAGGCCTGTAGCTGTGGGGCATTTTGGGGCCTGGCCCCCTGACTTTCTACCAAGGTCCCCCAACTTCCATCCAGCCCCCAGCCCCTGGTTCTCTGGGCCACCCGGAGGACTCCCCACCCCTGCCCATTCCCCAAGTGTGGCTTGCTTCCCCATGTAGGCAAGCAGAGTGAGGACAAAAAAAGGGGGGAGGGGAGAAAAACTGAACCTAAAACATAGAATCCAGAACCTGACAAAGGTTAGTCAAATATAGGGGAGGGGGCCAATGTTAAAAGCTTGATGAAGGAAATATAAAAATACATGTATTTATTGATCACAACTTTAAAAATATATATAAGGGCCCAGTCACACGTTATGTATAAATAACTATCAATAAAACACAAGGGCTTATAAATCTGACCTGACGCGTTTCGGCCTACATAGGCCTTCCTCAGAGGTCAATAGTGAGGAACATATTGGCTATTATAAAAACATATAGTACAATCATATAAATACAGAGCATGAATACAATAAGGACCAGAAGCAAGTTGCTGTAAAAGATTAAAAAAATGGAAAATTAAGCACATGTATTAAAAAAAAATAAACCATAAATATATATTGCCAATAAATAAATATATACCATTGACTTACTTTCAAGATAACCCACCAGGCATAGAGTAAAAAAAATACAAATGAGGCCTCTATTAGTGCAATCACATGCCAAGTGGTTCTCAGATATAAACCTAAAGACAAAACATGTATAAATCAATGTATCCCACAATTTAGAGCCTAAATGCAAAAATAATAAATCATAAATCATAATTACTTCTGGTCCAGGAAACACCTTCCTATGATTGTAGAGCCAATCTGGTATTCTTCAAACCAGCCAACCCCACACAGTCACAACAGTCTAGGTCAGGGGTGTCAAATGTGGCCCACGAGCTCAATCCAGCCCCCACAGGGCTCATATCCAGCCCACAAGCAACTGGCTCTCTTCTGCTTCCTTCTCCATCTTTTGTGCTTCCTTCTGCATCACAGCTTGCTTTGCCAGGCTCTCTCAGTCACACAGGAGCCACAGTGCAAATCCTCTCTTCCCTCCATTGGCCGAGGCTCCTCCCCCTCCTCATTCCTTGGGGAGGAAGAGAGGGGGAAGGAGGGAAAGAGTGAGAGCTTACTTGGCCCTGTTCCCTCAATTGCATGGGAAAGCTACAAAGTAGCTTTAAGACCAACAGAGTTTTATTCAAGGTTTGAGCTTTTTGCCTTTCTACAAACACAGCAAGAGTGTATGCATGTTTTGTTGGGCTCATTATGCCAGAGGTCTCCTGGGTCCGACTGGGTTCCCCTTCTCTTTTTTATCGTATTCATGCCCTCATGATCCAGTTTTTCTCAGTAGGACAGCAATGTGAACTATTTAGATGAGAAATAACAAGCCAGAGAAGTGGATTAGACTGAGAGCATGTGTCCAGACCAAGTTCACCCAGTACATTTTCTTTGTAGAATGGGGATTTTGAACTTAGACTTCCCAGATAGTAGGCTGATACTGACCACTATACTTTGCTGTCACTCTATTCTTGCACTGCCTCATAGGATTTGTTGTTATTTATCTGGGGAAGACTATAGTTTTGTAGACAAACGCATAGTCCTCAGTCTGTGTCATGATACCTTGGCATGTTCTTGACCAACACATGGGTCTGAGATCTCAAATTTTATAGATTTCTGGGAAATTTAATTTCTAGTACTATCAACCACTGAGGTATCTGGCTCGTTACTAGAGTTGTATGGCATATATGAGTTTTCTTATTTTATATTGCGTTTTAATGTGGTTTTAATTGTATTGTTTCTTATATTATTTTATACTGTTGGAACCCTCCCTGAGCCCGTTAAGAGGAGGCTGGGATATAAATCCAAATAAATAAATAAAATGAAGCAATTTATGTACAAAAGCTTGTAGTGCGCAGCCATTTCATGTTTTCCCCTGGGTCAGACTCAGAGCATTGACCATGAGATATCTGTAATGAATGTCAGTAGATCAAAAGTAGGTTTGCAACTTACAGATACACACCTGAACAGCATACTTAAGATGGCTACAGCACAGACAAGGTCTCCAGATTTTGATGCAATAATTCAGCGCAAGAGGCAGGGGTCTTTTTTTGGGGGGAGCACACCGGAGTACAGCTCCGGGAGCTCAGGAGCCAAGCCCCGCCCCCAGCCGGCGTCCCAGGGAGTCTTTCAGGCAGCCAAATGTCAATTTCAGCTCCATTATATCCTATGGGCCATTGAAGTCAATGGTGAAAACATAGGGTATATTCTGGGGACTGAAGGGGAGGGGGTTTGAGGGAGAGGCTCCAAACTCACAGGGTAGCTGAAGGAGCCTCTCCTCAAGATACCCACCAAGTTTCAAGAACATTGGATCAGGGGGTCCAATTCTATGGGCCCCTAAACAGGTTGCCCCTATTCCCTCCATTGTTCTCTATGGTGGGAAAAAAGTAACTCTCTTTTTCCTCTTTCCCTCCTTCTTCTCTTCTCTCTTTCTTTCTTTCCCACCTTCTTCTCTTCTCTTTTTTCCTCCTTTCCCTGTTTCCCTCCTTCTTCCCTCTTTCTTTCCCTCCCCTTTCCTTCTCTTTCTTTCCCTCTTTCCTTCCTTCTTTCCTTCTCTCTGCTATCTCTCTTTCCTCCTTCTGTGGCCCAACTCTCATGAGAAGGAGTTTAAACTTTAAACCCCTTCTCTCTTAGCTCCCCCACCCAGACCAGCTGGGGAAGGGAAGGGGAGGCTTTTGAAGATGCCTCCCCTTCTTTTGCTTCCCCTTCTGACATCACTTCTGGTGATGTCAGGGGGCATGGCATATGCTAATAGCCTAATAGGTCATTAGCATGCCATATGCTAATGAGCTCCTGCAGCTCTTTTTCTACGAAAAGACCCCTGGCAAGAGGTGTCAGTTATCAGAGACAGTTAAACAAACTATATATTGCAAAAGTGCTAATGTTATAAGCATGTTTTATTTTAAGTTTTTTAAAAAATATTTTGTTGTGTTTGTATCATTTATAAAGTTTACATTTCTGCTACCTGGCATTGCATTTTATGACACACATGGACTGGCCCGACAAGGTCTCATTTATGTAAGATCTGGCCCTCACAACAAATGAGTTTGACACCCCTGGTCTAGGTATTTGCAGCCTACTTTAAGAAGGCCAGCTCACTTCAGATGAAGAAGGAGAAGAAGATGAAGATGACGATGATGATGATGATGAAGAGTTTGTTTTATACCCCGCTTTTCTCTACCCTAAGGAGTCTCAAAGCTGTTTACAATCACCTCCCTTTCCTCTACCCACAACAGGCACTTTATGAGATAGAGTGGGCTGAAAGGATTCTTAGAGAACTGTAACTAGCCCAAGGCCACCTAGCAGGCTTCATGCGAAGGAGTGGTGAATGAAACCCATTTATCCAGATTAGAGTTCACCACTCTTGACCACCATGCCTTAACATGCCATGAGAAGAATTACTATGGACTGAGACTCCTTTTCCTCAGCAACATTAAGCCAATAGCTGGTCTCCTCCATCTGATCTAGACTTTTAGCCTACTGAACCTTTCAGTGGCTGGGCTCTTTCTCCCCTGAACAACCATTGCAATCTTCAGTTGACTCTCAGTTAACTCCATCCCACTGAGCATTCATTCCTTCTTGACTGGATGTTCCTATAGCTTTGTACATTCAAACTTCAGTGACAGAGGATTCATACAGGACTAGAAGAAGGGCAAAACATCACAGGCCATTAATCACAGGCCACTGAGGTAAATTTGTCAAATTGGACCTGGGGATACTTCTGGTTCCAGCTGAGCCCAGAAAGACACTGTGGCTGTGCTCTGCTTCATGGAGTGTTTAGTTTTATTCTATTTTTGGTCCTATTATCTCTATCTGCCAGTTCAGTTGGCTGGCATTTATATTATTAAAGGAAGTAGTAATAGGAATTTGTTGGGGCAACTCCCCAAAATCCTTACAGAATAAGCTTCAGGGAGTTTGATGCTGAGAGAATGTTGAAGCTTTCTGCTTCTTGAATGATGTTTACAAAGCTGGTAGTCAGGGTGATAAAGCTGTTTTGTACTCACCACCTATGAATTACTCATTTAATGTAGAACTTGTTACAGAGCTCTCTCTCCCCTTTCTCTTGGTGGGGTGTGGCAGAGTGGTAGCATGGTGAGAAACCTAAGTAGAGAAAGGGAGCGAAAGAGAATTGGTTCAGTTCTGTTTAGTATATAATTGCTTTGTCTCTGTTTTGTTTCGGTTGTTTGGTTTTGTTCTTTATTTTGTCTTGGCTGTATGGTTCCACTTTTTGTTTTCATTTGCCTCTTTCAAGGACCATAAAGCTCTTAACCTTTATAACCCTTTTAAGGCTTTTTTGGTTAGGGCTCTTAATACTTTAAAGCCTCTGTTTTTAAGATTTTTACTGGTTCAAGTGCTAAGGTGAAAAGGAGCTTTTGCATATTTACCTTAGACATTTTAGCTGTTTGTAAACTGATGAATGTTTTAACATAATAAATTAGAACAAGAATTAATGAATTTATTATTTATTACAGATGAGGGAGTTAAAGCCTCTTGTAAACTGATTTCAGCTAGCTATCTAGTTAAATTGATTAAACCCTACCTGATTAAGCGATATATAAAATAATGGGGAGGAAAAGGTTATGATCTCGTGATGAAAAGTAAGATGGAGGATTTTTTTTGACCACAGAAACTTCCAATAGATTTTCCTCTCTCATGAAGAAAGATATGACCCCCCCCCCAAGCCCTCTTGGTTCTCCATCCCAACAAATAGATTTGGAAATGTTGGCAATTCAGACACTCCTAATGTCTGATACTGTGGAGGGAAATTTTGAAAAATTAGATATATTGACAAAATATATAGAAGATTTATTAGTAAAGGGTGGGGAGATAATAAGGGAAGCAAGAGTACAGAAGTGAAGGCAGCAGTACTATCTACATTGCTGATGAGAATGCAAAAGTCTTGTAAACAAATGTTATATCAGCCTAAGGACAAGGAAGGGTAAGGTGGGATGTCCAATATAGAAAAGCGAAGGGAAGGTAACTTGAAATTCACATCAAATTTGGATCTCCTTTCACATCCCCTAATAGTAATAAAATAGTGTTGAACATCCTCTTCTACAATGGGCAGATGATAAATTAGATGAGCAAATGGGTCACTAGAGAACATCTTTCTTATCCATTACATAAACATCCGTCTTCTATTGATTTAAATTTTGTCTAGCATATCCAGGGTCTTTTAATTAGGCTCCATTTCTATTTCTTCCAGATACCAATATTGATATTTTATATGCAGGAGTACCTTAAAAGATACCAGGTTTTCCTGTACAGTCGTACTATCAGAAAAGGAGGACTCTATTAACAAATTTGGAGGTTTCAGCCCAGACAAAGAGCCCAGGAAGAGCCAGAAAGCCAGGGCCCTACTCTTCTTGGGTTCCCAGTAAAGTAAGTAGACTTCTACATGGAGAACCACATAAATACAAAGGGGTTTAAAAGGGGGTTATATGTATTTATTATTTTAAAAGCAGTCATGAAGCCAAAATGCCATCCATCCAGTGTTTTGCACAGAATATGACATGTATGACTGTCTGCCCACTAGACAGAAGTCTTGGGTGTATGCCCGGTGCAAGGAGCTCCTGGTCCTCAGGGAACGAGTTTGTTCCCTTGAGGCCAAGGT
Organism: Gekko gecko; assembly: GCA_029375565.1. Lineage (NCBI taxonomy): Eukaryota > Metazoa > Chordata > Lepidosauria > Squamata > Gekkonidae > Gekko > Gekko gecko. Next base: position 76,190,879 of record JAPDNY010000003.1, on the reverse strand, counting down.
GACTGACCTGGAGAGGCGGAGACAGTCAGGCACATGGAGAAGGCTCTCAGGGACTTGTTAGATATATTCCACTCTGAATATGGCAGCCCTGCCACTGTCAAGGAGCATGAGGGTCAAGAGGAAATGGGGCACTGCAGATAAGGGAAATGTGCCCTCAGAAGGGACCTCTTCTTCAGCTGGTGAATGGGTATCTTTTTGCACCAAGGAACCATCCCTTGGCAGGGAGGAAAGGGGGTCTTGGTAGTTGGTGATTCGATCCTTAAGCAGGTAGGCAGCTGGGTGGTGAACCCATGTAATGGCCATATGGTGACTTGCCTGCCTGGTGCAAAGGTAGTGGACATTACATGTGTTCTAGATAGGCTGGTAGATAGGGCTGGGGAGGAGCCAGTGGTCATGGTACATGTTCGCACCAATGATGTGGGGAAATGCAGTTGTGAGGTCCTGGAGGAAAAAATTTGGCTGCTAGGCAGGTGACTCAAGGCCAGTACCTCCAAGGTAGCCTTTTCAGAAGTGCTACCTGTTCCACACGCAGGGCTGGAGAGACAGGCACAGATCAGGAGTCTCAATGCGTGGATGAGACGATGGTGTAGGGGGGAAGGGTTCAAGTTTGTTAGTCACTGGGATGCTTTTTGGAACAAGAGGGAGATGTACAAAAGAAATGGTCTCCACTTGTCCCAAGAAGGAACCAGGCTGCTGGCGCTTAAGATAAAACAGGTGGCAGAGCATTTTTTACACTGAATATTGGGGGAAAGCTGACAAGAGATGAAAAGTCTCTGGTTTGGGATGGCTCATCTCAAAGAGATGAAGTGTAGCCATTACTTTTCTACAAGGAAATGGATTAAAATTGTCCACTGAGACTGTGGCTAATGATATGGACTGCCTGGCAAGGTCTTGAGGCAGCAAGAGGAAGGTTGTGGGGTTAACATGTATGGGAAACTATCGATGTTTATATACAAATGCTAGAAGTGTCTGAGGTAACATTGGGGAGTTAGAATGCTTGGTGTTGGGGGGAAAATAGACATTGTGGGTATTTCAGAAACTTGGTGGAATGAGGAAAATCAGTGGGATATGGTGATTCCTGGTTATAAATTATATTGGAAGGATGGGGGGGAAGAGTTGGAGGTGGGGTGGCTCTGTATGTCAGAGAGGATATACAGTCCAGTAAGATTGAGAGGGTAAGTGGATTGGATTCGCTTCTGGAAATGCTATGGGTTGAAATACTGGGCCCAAAAGGAAGCTTACCACTGGGAGTTTGTTATCACCCACCAGATCAAAAGACAGAGGAGGATTATAAAATAATGAATTAATTAAAGATAGCGGCAAGATGAAATAACAAGTGATTTTAACTACCCACATACTGATTGGGTCCAGGGGTCATTTCATAGAAAAAGAGGTTCAGGAGCTCATTAGCATATCTCATTAGTATAACCTATTTACATATGCCACACCCCCTGATCTAACAGATTTCTTAGATCCAAGTTCTGTCAGCCTTGCCCTGAGCTCTTACGGGCTTGGGTTGGCTGAGAGGGAAGGAAGAGACAAGGCTGACAATGGCTTGGATCTCTTAGATCCAAGCCCCTTTCAGCCTTGATGTCAGCTCCTGTGGGCTTGGGGGGGGGTCAAGGCTGAAAGGGGTTTGGACCTCTTAGCCTTGCCCTTGGCTCCCATGGGCTTGGGGGGGGGAGAGAGACCTCTTAGATCCAAGCCCCTTTCAACCTTGCCCTCAGCTCCCACCGGCTTGGGTGGGGGGGAAGGGAGGGAGACAAGAAAGAAAGGGGCATGGATCTCTTAGATCCAATCCCCTTTCAGTCTTGCCATCAGCTCCCATAGGCATGGGGGGGAACAATGCTGAAAGGGGCTTGGATCTCTTAGGCTTCCCTGCATGATCTTCTCTGAGTGTCCCACTGTGGGGCATTCGGAGAAAATCGCACAGGGAAGCCAGGCATTTAAACTCCCCCAGTCTGTCCGCAAAAGCAGAGAGGCTGGGGGAGGCAGGCAGACCTGCCTGGCTTCCCTGAGCTATCTTCTCTGAGTGCCCCGCAACGGTGCACTCTCAGAAAATCACACAAAAAATTGCACAGAGAAGCCAGGCATTTAATTCTCCCTGCTCAGGAGGGGGCGGGGCCTGGAATTGTTACTGCCAGACCACTGCTCTGGGGTGCTCCAGCAGGAAATGATCCCTGGACTGGGTCAATATGTGTTAAAGTTGGGAAAAAGAGATTGAGTTTCTAGATACTCTCAGTGACTGTGCTATGGAGCAGATGGTCACAGAACCTACTAGGGGAGAGTAAATCCTGGATTTGGTACTAAGTAATGCCCAAGACCTGGTGAGAAATGTAAAAGTGATTTCACCACTTGGGAACAGTGACCATGATGTTATTGAGTTCAACATTTGTTTAAATAGGGAGTTGCCCCAAAAGACTGACACAACCACTTTTAACTTTAAAACGGGTAGCTGTTCTGATATCAAGGTACATGTGAGGAAGAAACTGAAAGGAAAAGGAGAAAGGGTCATAACCATTGGGGAAGCTTGGAGACTATTTAAAACTAGAAGCTCAGAAAAAATATATACCACAGGTTAGGAAAAGCAGAAATAGGTATAGAAAAAAGCCTGCATGATTAACAAACAAAGTAAGGGAAGCTGTACAAGGCAAGAAGGATTCCTTTACATGATGGTAAGCTAGTCTCAGTGAGGCTGATAAAAGGGAACACAGGCTGTGGCAAATGAAATGCAAGTCTGTGATCAGGCAGGCAAAAAGGGAATATGAGGAGCATATAGCAAAAAACATAAAGACCAACAATAAAACTTTCTTCAAATACATTAGAAGCAGGAAACCAGCCAGGGAGGCACTGGGGCCCTTGGATGACCAAGGGGGTTAAAGGAGTAGTGAAGGATGATAGAGAAATGGCTGAGAAGCTGAATGCATTTTTTCCTCTGTTTTCACAGTGGAAGATGAGAAGTGCTTGCCCCCTCCAGAACCGCTGATTTCGGGAGGCATGTTGAAAGACCTGAGTCAGATTGAGGTGACAAGAGAGGTGGTCCTACGACTGATAGACAACTTAAAAACTGATAAATCACCAGACCCGGATGGCTTACATCTAAGAGTTCTGAAAGAACTCAAATGTGAACTTGTTAATCTCCTGACAAAAATATATAATCTTTCATTACACTCTGCCTCCATTCCTGAGGACTGGAAGGTAGCTAATGCCACTCCCATCTTTAAAAAGGGTTCCAGAGGAGATCCAGGAAATTACAGGCCAGTCAGTCTGATGTCAATACCGGGTAGGTTGGCACACAGTAGGCACACTGATGAACACAAACTATTAAGGCAGACTCAGCATAGGCTCTGTAAGGGAAGATCTTGTCTCACTAACCTGTTAGTGTTCTTTGAGGGAGTGAATAAACATGTGGACAAGGGGGACCCAATAGTTGTTGTTTACCTTGACTTCCAGAAAGCTTTTGATAAAGTTCCACATCAGAGGTTCCTAAGTTAATTCAATAGTCACGGAATAAAAGGACAAGTCTTTTTGTGGATCAAAAACTGGCTAATTCATAGGAAGAGAGTAAGTATAAATGGGCAGTTTTCTCAGTGGAGGGTGGTAAGCAGTGGGTTACCACAGGGATCAGTACTTGGTCCAATGCTTTTTAGCTTATTCATTGATGTTCATTAATGATTTGGAGTTGGGAGTAAGCAGTGAAGTGGCTAAATTTGCAGAAGTTGTTCAGGGTGGTGAGAACCAGGGAGGATTGTGAGGCACTCCAGAGGGATCTGTCGATGATGGGTGAGTGGGTGTCAGTGTGGCAAATGGGGTTCAGTGTGGCCAAGTGCAAGGTGATGCACATTGGAGCCAAAAATCCTAACTATAAATACACGTTGATGGGGTCCAAACTGGCTGAGACTGACCAAGAAAGAGATCTTGGAGTCATAGTAGATAACTCAGTGAAAATGTTGAGAAAGTGTGTGACTGCAATAAAAAAGGCCAACACTGTGTTTGGGATTATTAGGAAGGGAATTGAGAACAAATCAGCCAGTATCATAATGCCTCTGTATAAATCAATGGTGAGACCTCATTTGGAGTACTGTGTACAGTTCTGGTCACCATACCTCATAAAGGATATTATAGCATTGGAAAAAGTGCAGAAAAGGGCAACTAGAATGATAAAAGGGTTGGGGCGCTTGGGGCTGTTTAGCTTGGAGAAACAACAGCTGAGGGGCGAGATGATTGAAGTTTACAAGATTATGCATGGGATAGAGCAGGTAGAGAAAGAAGTACTTTTCTCCCTTTCTCACAGTACAAGAACTCGTGGGCACTCAACGAAATTGCTGAGCAGTCGGGTTAGAACAGATAAAAGGAAGTACTTCTTCACCCAAAGAGTGATGAACACATGGAATTCACTGCCAGAGGAGGTGGTGGTGGCTACAAACATGGATGGCTTCAAGAGGGAATTAGATAAACATATGGAGCAGAGGTCTATCAGTGGCTATTTGTCAGGTAATCTGGACATCAGATGGATGGAAGGGTAGGAGGGAGAGATGATCTGTAACTTTTCATGCTCTGGAATGTGCCCAGGTTGCCTAGGAGATTCAGAATTCCACTGCCCGGGCACTCTATTATCTCACCAAATGTCCTTGGTCTCACAGTTCTGGTTTCCTCTGCTGGGACAGCTCTGGGGCATTTTGGTTATTTACTGCTTTATTACTTTCACTCCTTTTACTGCACGTGAGCTTAGTGACTATTGGTAGATAGAGAGGGGGGGCATTTCAAGCTGGTATAACTGTGGGTGTCTCTTTAGAGTTAGCCATCACTGAAAATGAGATGTTAGCGTGCCTTTAGAACTGCTTTCAATAAACGCTATCTTCTTTATGAAGCCTGGTGTTTGACTGACTTTCTGAAGACCCTGACACTATTAGACACAAGGTATCGATAGGAACTCTCAGGCTGGGGCAAGTGAGGCTCTGTATTCTTGGTGCCGGGGGAGGGAGAAACAGTGGGAGGGCTTCTAGCATCCTGGCCCCACTGGTGGACCTCCTGATGGCACCTGGTATTTTTTGGCCACTGTGTGACAGAGTGTTGAAGTGGATGGGCCATTGGCCTGTTCCAACATTTGGCTTCTCTTATGTTCTTAAGGAGGAATAGAGCAGAATATGCCCCTAAGTCTGGCCAAATAATTGAAGAACATGAACTGTTAATTGATCTTACATCTCCAGAGTCAGTACCAAAGAGGGGCACTGAATATTAGGGTCAAAGAGGTATTATTTCAAAATGACCCTCTGTTAATTCTTACTTTCCCGAAGATGAAACTTCATCATATAGTACAAAAGGGATTGCACGCAGGTGGCCTGAAGAGCACAGAAGAGAGCCTATTAACATCTTTTGGTGCTTTGCAATTAAAAGAACAGAACAACATGTTACAGTGTTTACAAAGGCTGATTTCTGCTCTATATACAATCTGATCATAAATTGGAAGAACAATCCTGCCCTGTAGAGATGCTTTCAAAGAGGTCTCCCTGGGATGAGAGATCACCTCTGCCTCTAAGCCCTTTTGATCACAAGTTTCTCAATGATACAGCTGGGGACCCAGCTTTAAAGGGAAAAAAATATTGTCTCAGAGTACTGTCCTGGAACATGACTGGGTGGGATGTTAGGATGATGTCAAGTGACGTTAAAAAAAAAAGAGCAAATTTGACCTGGTGTTATTCCAGGAAACTGTGGCAAAGGTAACAGTTTATGTTTCTGGTTTTACCTCGTACTAACTGCCTGCAGTCGGTACTGGGGAAAACTGGGAAGGTCTTCTGGAGGGTTGATCTGTTTAATCTCAGTAAACTTCAAAGTGAAGGTTACTGAGCTCCCTAATAACTCCCGGTGTGCAATGGCATTACTCTTGGAGTTCTATGATTTTGGTGAATATTTATTTCCCGCCATATGTCCAGAAGTTTAAGTTCTCTTGGTGCTGGAACCAGTTAGATGTTTATTTGGATAACTTGGTTAGGCTTAGTTTGGTGATCCCAGTACTATTGGCTGGGGACTTCAATGCTAGTGTCAGGGAGACAAATGAGAAACTTTTTTTGAAATGTTTTAAAACTCAAATAAAATGTATCCCAATCATGAATTACAGACGATCCAAAGATAGGAAAAATAATGGTGCTGGTAGATACTTTGCATCCTTATTATCAAAGAACAATCTTGTGATATTAAATGGATATACTTAGTTTGATGAAAAGTGAGATTATACATGTATATATACTATAAAGGGACAAGTGTAGTGGGTTACTTTGTTGCTTCTGCTGATCTTTGTAAAAGAGTTGAATCCTTAAAAGTAATGGACTATTTGGGTGGTGACCACTATCCAGTGCATTTATTACTATGTTTACATATTTGTCATTTCATACCCTCTGTAACAAAAATAGCCCTAGCCCAGACATGTAATACTTTAAGACCATTGGGGTGGTGTGAAGCTATAGAAGAGAAAGTGAAAGAACAAATGAACTTGATAAAAACTAGTCTTATAGGTTCCCAAGTAGTTAAGACCATGGGAAATGTGGAAATTTTTACTGAATTAATTGACCTCTTCCAGCCTGTGCTGGCAGCAGATGGAGTAATGCCCCAGGGGCAAGGCATACCTGGCAGAAATCATTCGTATGATTCTAATTGTAAGGCATTTAAAAGAACTATTAGGAGCCTTAAAATGTGAATAGAATAGAGATATTGCCAAGTATTTTAAAATTGAAAAGATAATATAAAAATATTGAAAATTAAGAAGTCTGAGGCTCTGAAGAATGAATGGGATTGTTTATTATGGGCCATAAAAACAAATATATATATATATATATATATATATATATATATATATATATATATATATATATATATATATATATATTATTCTGGATTTTAATAGCAAAAAGATTAAATGCAGGGTTTCCTATACCTTGCCAACTCCCATCAGCTGTTGGGAAAGCCTTCTTTACTACCACTTTTGCAAATAAAAATGGGGATATACTGGATGACAGACTGGAACTGCCACCAGATATGAAGGAATGGCTCCTGGTAATGGCTAGAAGAGGAAGAAGAGGAGGAGAAAGAGGAGGAGATTGGATTCATACTCCACCTGTCAGAAAATGCCTTTGATGTTTTTCACTGCATCCATTGTTATGTGTTCCCTACCCTGCTTTGCGCTTGCGTAGCTATGCAGGCAGAAACGTGGGAGCTTCTTCCCTGCCGCTTTTCCTTATCATGGTGGCCTTGAATGTAGGCTTTGGACTATTCTTGTTTTACTGAGAATTTTCCAGTCCTGGGAAGGCAAGGGGAGGGGGAGAGTAGTCTCCCGTTCATGAAGTATTTCTCCCGCCGGGAGTTCCCGCACGAGTGCTCAAGTTTCATTTGCTAGGCGCTTCATTGCATCACACTATAAGTTAGCTTGCTTTGCTTCGCCCCCATTCCTGACAATGACCTCCTACTGTGGGTTTTAGCAAGATAATCCAATAAAACCTTTCTTTGTGCAAGAATGACTGGATCTACTTGTTTTTAATCCTGACACCGCCCTTCACTACCCTAATAAGTCTCTGAGTGGCTTACAATCCTCTTTCCCTTCTCCTCCCCACAACAAACACCCTGTGAGGTAGGTAGGGCTGAGAGAGCTCTCTAGAGAACTGCTCTTTGAAAGAACAGCTCTGAGAGAACTGTGGCTGATTCAAGGTCACTCCAGCAGCTGCATGTGAAGGAATGGGGAATCAAACCTGATTCTCCCAGATTAGAGTATGCGCTCCTAAACACTACACCAAACCGTCTCTTAAGATCTTGATTACACACACACACACAAAGAGGAAAGCACCCAGTCCTGACTTAATACCGATGGAACTGTTGAAAATCAATCCAGATAGGTGGGTGCAGCTTCTGGCCTTAGTTTTTACTAATATAAACAAGACAGGAATTATGCCCAAAGTTTGGTGCGGATTTATATAAAAAGAGGGATCTAATGGACCTAACAAATTACTGTTCAGTAAGTTTGCTGTACATCATTGGGAAACTTTATGCTGCAATGTTTTGCGGAAAGTGTAGATCTTGGGTCAAAGAAAATAACATCCTTTGAATGAGCAGGCTGGTTTTAGGAAAAGAGTAAGCACTATTGATCATTGTCATGCTTATTGATATTTAGTAGACAAATAGATGAGTTCTTGAGGAGGTATATTGACAGTTGCTTTTATGGATATTTAAATCAGCATTCAATACAATCTCTAGGTCCCGATTGTGGGGGAAATTGAAGAAGTATGGCATTGAATCTTGCCTCCTTTATTTAATACTACAGATATACAGCTGCCATACTGCCCAGGTTAGGTGTGAGGAGTCAGGACAGTTGTCTGGGGTACTTTCTTTAGACAATGTTGTCAAGCAGGGGTGCATTCCTGCATCTCTGTTGTTTAATCTACATATAAATGATCTCAATCCTTGTCTTTTAAGGGATGATTCCAGTGCGACTCCAGTTGCAAAGACAATAACAAAATATATATTTGGACCTGACGAGGAATACTTCCCTGAAAGTTGGGAGGACAATTGTAAAATACTTTTATCTAGATCCTGATAAGAAGGTAATTTTGCTGGGGTGGTCGCCTGCTGTAGAGCTGTTTAGTATGGAAAAATCAAACTTTCTTGCAATCCTTGCTAAGCAGGCACCAGCAAAATTTGCCTTAAGATCCTTTGAGAGGTGTTGGTGGTGAATGTAATTGCATTTTACCTCACTGGTACAAATAATGGATCCAAACTTTTCGAAGAGAATCTCATCATTTGGACCAACTCTGGCATTGAAGTCCCCTCCCAATAGAATCATGTCAACTGGGATGTCATTCAGGTGATCCTCTATAAGGGATTCTAATTCATTCCAGGTTGCTAGTATACCAGATTGTTTCTGGTGAGGGGGGAGATAAACATTAATTAATAAACGAGTCTCTGGCTTCCGGTCGGAGTTAAAATGGTGAGTTAACGCACTTTGCGATCTGTGCAAGGTGAGCAGCGGTATCTGACGACAGTTTGGGCTTTACCTGGCCCAACGCAGCACTCCCCAGTCGGGGGGGTGACGAGCAAGCAGCCAAGCCTGAGGGGGAGTTGAGATCGGTGTGGATAAGCTTCGGAGGAAGCTTGTTTACACTTTGATCTCCTTCCGTAAAGAGGGCAGTTGCGAGACAGCACTACAGACGCCAGCCGGGCTGAGAATTCAGCATAAATTCGCCATCTACTGACCTCTTTAACATCAAGATTACAAGCGATTGCAGAAGAAGCACTGCGAAACCCCGAGATTACAAGTAAGGTAACTATGAACGTTTGCTTACCGGATTGAAGAAGTATTCAAATTTAAAAGTGCATGGATAAGCGTATAAAGCTTTAAAGAAGTAATCCACTTGGTTTGAAAGTAAAAAGAAGGCTTTTCCATTGAAAAAATGGCAGAAAAGTAACTTTGTTTTGCATTCCTGTGGCTAACTAAGACTAAACTATGTCTAGCAAAAACGAAACTGATGTGATTCCATGGTACAGGAAATAGACTAGAGAGGACGTGTTAAAAGTTGTTTCACCGGAAGTAGACGGACGTCTTTAAGTGTGACACCGGAAGTTGGATTACCGAGACGGACATTGAAGCAGGAAGTTCTAAAAGAGCCTACTCTAGCCAGAAAATCATAGAAAAATTGCGCCCGCCATTTTGAGGAGGACTAAATTTTAAAAAGTTATTTTTTTTGCAGAAAATCAACGGAAAAAATTTATAAAGGCAGCGATTTGACTTTACAGTTGATAATAAAAAGACTGATTGATTGATTTCAAGATGGATTTGAGGTCAAGACCAAGGGCCGCCTCATCACCAAGCCCAAGAATGACTGCAAAGGAAAAAAAAGACTGGCAGGCTGCTATGGAGGCGATGGAGAAAAGGATGACAGAAGTGGTGCAGAATTTAGGAAAACAAATGGAATCACAGTTGCAACAACAGATGCAAATGCAATTGGAACAAATAGAACAAGTGCAAGTACAAGTACAAGAAAAAAATATGGCAGTACTGAAAGAACTGGTACTAACAGAAGTGGCAGGGATTAAAAAAGATATGGAAGAAGTTAAGAAAGAAGTTCAAAGTCTGGTGACAAAATCAACAGAGATGGAACAAAAATTGAAAAGATCTCTTCAAGAGAATATAAGGCTGGAATCTATGATGGAATACAGGGCTACTCAAAATCATTTGATATTGAGAGGGATAGAAGAGGATGAAGATCAGGATATACGTAGGCTTGTAATAAACACGTTGACAACATATATAGGAGAGGACCAAGGAGATTTGGACTCAGACTTTTACTTAATCTATAGAGTGAATTCAGCTTATGCCAAGAGAAAGAAACTACCTACAGATGTGATTGTACAATTTGTGACAAAAAAAATGAAAGATGATATCTTCAAGAAGCAATTTACACAACCGTTGGAAATTAATGGGAAGAAAATAATAATTTTAAGAGAAATTCCGAGAGTGATCCTACAAGACAGAAAGAAGTTCAAGAAATTAGCGGACAAGTTAAAAGAAATGGATATCAGGTTCAGATGGGAGAATCCACAGGGATTGTCATTCTCATACAACTCGATGAAAATTACAATCAAGACAGAGGGAGACTTGTGTAGATTCAAAGAAAACAATTTGGAAGTTTTTAAAGATATATAACTCAAAATACTTATGGATTACAAATTTTTATCTTGGAATGTTAATGGACTAAATTCACCAAACAAAAGAAGATTAGTGAATCATTGGTTAGAGAAACAAAAATGTAATATAATTTGTTTGCAAGAAACACATATTAGAAAACAAGATAACAAATATCTGATTAATAAAAAATTGGGAGAAGAATTTTACTCATCAGCAATCAAGAAGAAGAAAGGAACAGTGACATATATTTCAAAAGAACTGGAACCCAAACAAATTTTTTCAGATAATGAAGGGAGATACGTTGGTGTCGAAATAACGATGTATAGAAAAAAGACATTACTTGTAAACTTATATGCACCCAATGGGACAAAGGAGGCTTTTTTTAAAGATTTGTCTAAAGAGTTGGACTGTTTAAATTATGATCAAATAGTTTTTGCAGGTGACTTTAACGGTATGGTGAATAATGTATTGGATAGAAAGTCTACTGCAATTGGAGAAGGGACTGGAAAATTGCCAAAAAATTTCTTTCAGTTGATGAGACAAGAGAAACTAGAAGACGTTTGGAGGAAATGGAATCCTAAAATCAAGGACTATACTTTTTACTCGAACAGACATAATTCCTTTTCTAGAATTGATATGATTTGGATGTCAGAAGAAATGGCTTTAAAAACTCAAAAAATTGAAATTTTGCCAAAAAATAATTCAGACCACAACCCTTTACTCTGGTTGTCAAAAGAAAAACCAAAACAATTATATTGGAGAATTAATGAAGATTTATTGGACCAAAAATTAGTGAATGAGACATTAAAAAATGAAACGAAATTTTTTTTTGAAATGAACTTAAATAAAGGTACTGACATACAGATTGTGTGGGATGCATACAAAGCGGTAATGAGAGGTTTGCTTATTTCACTGAATACAAAAGATAGAAAGCAAAGGATGCAACAACAAAATGATCTTCAAGAAAAAATTCGACAAAAGGAAAAGGAATTAATGAAAAGATCAGGAAAGAAAAAAAATTATTAGAGAGATTCATCTCTTACAGGATCAACTGAATGTTTTATCTAACAGAGAATTATATTGGAACTTGAAAAAGTTACAGCAAAAATCTTTTGAGGGTGCAAATAAGCCAGGAAAATTTTTAGCATGGCAGTTGAAAAACAGAAAAGAAAGAAATTTTATAAATAAGATAACAGAAGATGGAAAAGATATTGTGGATTTGAAAGGTATAAAAAGAGCTTTTTTAAAATATTATGCAAATTTGTTTAAAAAGAAAGGAATTGACCAACAAAGACTTAAGAATTATTTGGAGAATATCGAAATACCAGAGCTGGGACAACAAACTAAAGAATTACTTAATAGTCCAATTAAAAAGGAAGAAATAACAATGGCGATAGAAGATGCAAAGTTGGGCAAAGCTCCAGGTCCAGATGGATTTACAGCAAAATTTTATAAGAAACTCAAGGAAGAGCTAACCCCAATTCTGGTACTTCTGTCAAATGATATAAGAATGGCCAAACGAATCCCAGACTCATGGAAAGAAGCAAATATTTCACTCATACCCAAAGAAGGTTTGGATTTATCTAATGTGAAGAATTATAGACCAATATCGCTATTGAATAATGATTACAAATTATTTGCAAAAATAATTTCTGAAAGGTTGAAAACTGAAAGAAAGGTTGATAACTGAAAGAGGTTATAGCGGAAGAGCAAGCTGTTTTTTTACCAAATAGACGAATAAGAGACAATTTGAGAGTGGTGATTGATGCAATTGAGTACTATGATAAACATCCAGAGAAAGAAGTTGGGTTCCTCTTTTTAGATGCGGAAAAAGCTTTTGATAATCTGAATTGGGATTTTATGCTGCAAGTAATCGAAAAATTGGATATAGGACAGTTTTTTCTAAATATGATTGGTGCAATATACTCAGAGCAAAAAGCAGCTTTGAATATAAATAAAGAGAAAACAGAATATTTTAAAGTTCAAAAGGGAACACGTCAAGGCTGCCCATTGTCTCCGTTATTGTTTATCTGGATATTGGAAATATTATTGGCAGAGATAAGAAAAGACAACAATATTAAAGGACTTACACTAAAAGGCTTTACGTACAAATATAGAGCGTTTGCAGATGATGTAATGTTTATGATTCAAGACCCAATTGAGAATATACCACAACTGATGAAAAAAATTGAAGAATTTGGAACAATTGCTGGTTTTTATGTTAATAAAAACAAGACGAAGGTGATGTGTAAAAATATGACGAAACAGAAACAAATTGAACTTCAGGAGAAAATTCAATGTGAAGTAGTAACAAAGACTAAATACTTAGGAATTGAATTGACTATGAACAATATTGACTTGTTTAAAAATAATTATGAAAAAGTTTGGTATAAGATCCTGCAAGACATCAAAAAATGGGATACCTTGAATTTATCATTATTGGGAAGAATTGCAACAGTAAAAATGAACATTTTGCCTCGTTTGATGTTCCTATTTCAGACTATTCCAATATTAAAACAAAGTAAAATATTGGATACTTGGCAGAAAGAAATATCGAAGTTTGTATGGGCAGGAAGAAAACCAAGGATTAAAATGAAAATTTTATGTGATGCAAAAGAAAGAGGAGGATTACAATTACCGAATTTTAGACTTTACTATGATGCCGTCTGCTTAACATGGTTAGAGCAGTGGATTAATCTTGAAAATATGAAGTTGTTGGCTTTGGAAGGTCACGACAATAAGTTTGGATGGCATGCATATTTATGGTATGGAAAAACAAAAATGGATAATTTTTTTAAACACCATTTTATAAGACGATCACTGTTCGAGACGTGGACGAAATACAAAAAATTCTTCTCAGAAGAACGACCACTTTGGATAGTGCCGGCAGAAGTGATTAATCCATATTCAAGGAATCAAGGTTTAGATTGGTTACCTTATAAAAGGCTTTTAAAATTGGAAGGGAAAAACTTTGTTTTAAAAGATAGAAATGATGTTGAATTTGATTATGATTGGTTGAAGTATAGACAGATTCATGACTTATTTAAGACAGATAAAAGAGAACATGGTTTTAGAGAAAATAACAATGAAATTGAAATTGTATGGGCTGAAAAGGGAAAAAAATGATTTCGAAATTGTATAAGGTTTTATTGAAATGGTATACTGAGGATGAAACAGTAAAAGAACAAATGATAAAGTGGGCTGTAAATATAAATAATGAAATAACTATGTCATCTTGGGAATATTTGTGGAAAAAGTCAATGAAAATTTCAACTTGTATAAATGTGAAAGAAAACTGCTATAAAATGATGTATAGATGGTATATGACCCCTAAAAAAATTGCTATTATAAATGATAGCATGTCTAACAAATGTTGGAAGTGTAAGAAAAAAGAAGGGTCATTTTATCATATGTGGTGGACTTGTGATAAAGCAGTAAGATATTGGACTGAGATCCACAATGAGATACAAAAAATTTTGAAATGTACTTTTAAGAAAGACCCACAGATGTTATTGTTAGGTCTTAAGATGGAAGAAATAAATGTAACCAAGAGAACAATGTTATGGTACTTGGTGACAACAGCTAGAATGACTTTTGCACAATTTTGGAAGCAAGAAAAAATACCGGAAAAATGGGAATGGATTAAGAAGATGCTGTTTATGGCAGAAATGGACAAACTGACAAGAAAATTAAACAGTGAGGAAGATGAAAACTTTTTTGAAGAATGGAAAGACTTTCAAGAATATTTGTTGAAAAGTTGGGATGTTAAACATGGTTTGATTTGTTTTGATAGTTATTAAGGGGAAACTTTAAAGTGATTAGATTCTTAAATTGTTACCATTAGCAAAGAAAGTAAAATTATTAGTTAAAGTAACTGAATAAGAGAGATATTAATGGGGTTGGAGCATTGCGGGAAGCCTTATTTGGAGGGGAGAGGGGAAATAATAGAAGGGATATGTATTTACTTGTTTAAGTTGTATGAACGTGTGAAAAATATCCAATAAAAATTGTATTCTAAAAAATAAAATAATAAAAAAATAAACGAGTCTCTGTATAAAAATGGAGGACGACTGCCAATGCATGCGGGTTTGTGTTGTTCAGATGTATGCACTTTACTTTAAGGTCCATAGAAATTAGAATGACCAGACCCCCTTTTAGCCTTCCAGAGCCTTCACCAGGGATAGCCTTGTTGGTGAAGGTATAATAACCATCCATATGGAGCTCATTGGCCATCCATGTCTTCGGGAGGAGTAGAATATCATAATTTTTGCAGAAAAATGAATGGTTTAGAATCCTTAGACAAGCCCAGCCAGCTATGTTCCAGGAAACAATGGTGAGATGGCTTGGTTTCCATAGCTTATGCTGTGTTAACAGTCATGCTCTGGAGGCTTCAACATGGTAAGTGGGAGTAGTATTTTCCGGAGCTCCAGCTGGTTCTTCTGTTATTGTACACAAGACTGGGTCATCTGAGGGAACAATCAAATTAGTGCGGTTGCTCCCTTTTTTAACTGTTACGATTGGTTCCAATGGATGGCTAATTAACATCAGCAGAGGAATCCATTGACTTCTTGTTGTCTGCAGGAGATCATCTCATGCCCTTCAGGGTGGATACTAAAAGCTCCAGGTGGCCTAGTATAGAGTTGTGTTCATGGGTTAGTAATGCTGCAAATGGGGTGAGGAGGCTTGCTTCAACCTCATCCTCTGACCCATGAAGATCCACACTTCCCATAGGAATTGTACTTTTAACATCAGTGGGTTCGTGATCCATTGGAACAATGATGTCTATAGAAGAATCCTGTCCAGGCACTTTCAGTGGTTGGGGTAGATTGGTGGGGGTAGGTAAATCAAGAATTGTTTTTTGGGGGCCCAAAACCTTTACATTTGGGATTTTGATGGTTCTTCCATATTTCTTTGCTCCAAATAACCCATAAATTGTAGAAGTTTTGAAATGTCACTGCAGCCAAATGCCCAGGGAGGTTAATTTGGTGGTATGAGCAAACAAGGGATTCTCTTGGAGTGAAAGTGCAAGAGGTAACATTCAGATCTAATTGGGCCACTTAGTCTCTCCATCCTAAGGAGGTTAATATCTTCAAAGCGGAGCCTGGTAATGTTGACTGAGTGACCTATTGCTTTCTTCTTTGAATTCCATTCTATATATCTCCCCTTCCATGGGAACACATTGATAACCACGGCATAAGGGTTGTAAACTAATGAAGAGGAGACTTCCACATTAGCCACCTTGTTGCTGTTGGGTTTGGCTGGATTAAGATGTACGATTGGAAACTCCCCATTATCTGAAACGTTCTTGATTTTTTGAGGGGAAAGGCACTAGTCTGTTCATGAAGCAGAGCCAGAATCCTCTCTTGTAAAAATATTTTCTTTAGGGATTCTGCCACCAAGACTGTTGAGCAAGTAGTTCCAGTCCCTCCCAAGACCTGGGAGTTTGTTTGCTGCTAGGAAATGAGAGGCTGGGTGAGGTTTGTTCACTGCCTACAATAGTTTGTTGAATAGGGTGCCCATTTCCCTCAAGGTCTGCCTCCAAGCATTCAAACCGATTTTGCAGTAGAACTGTTGTGTAAAAGTCCTCTAGCTTAGATTGCTTAAGCAAAGGAGTGGTGGCGTCTTCCTCAAATGGATATGTCCTTTTCATTCCCATAAGCAAGAAAAACAGGAAAAGGAGCCAAAATAAAACAATGCTCAAGCAAGGATTTAGCGGTCAATAATTGGGACCCTTAAAAAATGGAGCTAATTAAATTGGAATGATACATACAAAAATAGTCTTGGCTCCAAAACTCCTTTTCCAAAGGGGATAAGCAGCTTAGGAAGATGCAAGCCTTTTGCAACTTGGAGAGGCTCCCAAATTCTTTATACGAGGAAAACTCCACGTAGAAAGTTAATTAACAACATAGACTCCTGGTCCTCAAGGCCAATTGTAAGTTGGTCAGCTGCGCCTGACCAGTTAATAGCCTTGATTAAACTGCAAACAATCGACTCCTCATTAGTAAATAGAAATAATGAAAATGCCAAGTCCTTGAAATCATCAAATACAACACAGAAGAGCTTTAAAAAGCAGCTTAAAATATTTTAAAACTACTTAAAACTACTTAGCATTTATCGGGGTCGTGAATACAGCCATCTGCAGCCAATGCCTGGAATCCCTCACAGGGCATGTGATGGAGAATCTGCACAGATTGACCCCGAGGACATGCTCAACTTTGGCTGCCTCCATTGTTCTGTGCGCCCTGGATTTCCTGGAGTCCCCAGCTCATGTTCTAAATGAGCAGGACATGGAAGACATACAGATGGCCTGAACTGATGACCTCCCCCGGAGGTCAAGGTGACTGGGGAGGGCTGGCTGGGCTGAGCAAGGAAGATGGTCATGAGGGCTGCACTCCAGGTCCCAGGGCTTGAGTAATGAGACTGGCTCAACACATCCCTCCCATGCTGTCCTCCATGTGAGCGTCCACTGAGTGAAACCACCTTGAGAGCCACCAGGATAGGTGGAAAGCTATGGCTGTGGGCCACTGATGACTAGATGGGCTGGCTGAGACGGTCTCCACAGGGACTAGTCATCTATCCAGTCTCCTCACCATGGCTAGGGAGTCGATGGAGTGGCAAGGGAGGATGGAATGACTCCTGGCAAACATTAACCACTCCCTTGTGGACAGGCAAGCAACTGAAGGGCCTCCCTTCCTACCCACCCCAGGAGAATGATGGAGCAAGCCCTGTGCAAGGACAATGCCATGGCCATTGGCTCAGCTGGTGTGCTTGTCCCTGACCAAGTGACAGCTACCAGACTTCCTTCATGTGTGGTCAACCTCCTGCCTGTCCCTTGTCCCCCTGGCATGGTAGCCCAGGTCTGGCATCAGGTGCCTTTATGGTCCCCCTGTGGGGCAACTATGGCTGGCAGGAATGTGGTCATACCTGCTGGGTTCCCTTGGGTTCTGGCATCCATAGGTGGGCCTGCTCCGCCTTTGGCCATGTCTGCTGACCCTATAGGCACCGTGAGAAAACTAGGGGTTCCTCCAGCTCGCGTAGCTTGGCCCCCAACCCCAGCACTAGGTACACCCTGAGTCAATGAGAGCCCACACTTGATTGTGGGTGTGGAGGGAAGGGTTGACTACAGTCACAATCATTTAAAAGAGGGGAGAAGAGGATCTCACCAATTCTGGAATGGGAGAATTTCAGTCCTGCCATTTAGCGCCCTTCACAGCAGGTCCCAGCATTTTCCCGCCGGCTGTTGCAGCTCCTTCTCACTGGATGAGACGTTTTCCAACTCTTCTCCCTCCCCTGACTTTGGGAACCTCTGGATCTAGACAATGAAGTGGGTGACCACCTTAGCCTGCTGCTTCTCTCCCCCAGGCACCCTACTGCCACCCTCACCAAATATCTCTGTCAGAAATGCTTGCCATCCCTTCCCTACCATGGAGAACTCAGGGATAGCACTTGAGGTTGTCTCAGGACAAGTCACCTCCTGGCTGGCTGGGCATTGCCACTGGGACACCCCAGCAGCAGCCTCTCCCCCCCCCCGAAAAAGCACTGCCTGGTGCTGCTTCTTCAGGTGGTTCCACATGCTGATAGTTGTGAGATGCCTGAGTTCTCTCCCATAACTGATTTGGGCCCTACACAGCTGGCACTATGCAAAGTGGGAATCCTCCATCAGCTGGAAGTGCTTCCAGACAGCAGAGGTGTAGAGGCACCCCTGGAGCTGCACTTGGGGCAGACATACTGTGTCTTGGGGGGACAAGAAGAGATGCCTAAGAGGGGAAGGGTTTGAGATGGCAGCACCTTGGGGTGCACCTCCATCTCTTCCTCGTGCACCACTTCCAGCCTTCCCTCCTGTCTCTCCTCAGAAGGCCTGCTGGTCTCAAGAGGAACTGTAGCAATGGGATGGTCATCCAGCTTCTCCTTTATCTCCTCAATAGGCCTCTGAGTCCATGGGATGATCTCCCAAGCCAGAAAACTCTAGTCTCCTCTGCCGTAGGTGCCCCAGCAGCAGCTTTAATGAAGAGACCCCCATGTGGTTTCTTCATTGCACCACTCATAGCAAGTGGTTAGAGTGGTGGAAGGCTGCCATGGAGCAGTCCTCTGCATGGGTGGGGGGGAAGCCACAGCCCTCCCCTACACCCCTCTGGTCTTTTCCTCAGCCTTGCCCCCAGGGCTCTGCTGCATTCCTGCTGCCCCTTGTACTCTGGGGTAAACTCTGTCTAACTTGAGGGGAAGTTATCACCTAACTACCTGCAGCCTGAACCTAACAGAGTCTTTTTTATGAACCCTCCCGCCCCAAAACTAGGTTTTTGTCTTTCAGAAGATCCTAACCTACCCTTGCCTGAGTTATGGTTTTCTTTCTTTATTGCTTAAAAAAAAAAACTAGTTAATTCCTACACTCCCCTGACTATGGTTTAAGAAGCTATCCTTGAGAGGGAACGTGGCAATCCTTTAAAAAAAAATTAAGGGTTTTTATTAAACTCCTCCCAATTAGATTCTATTGGAACAAGCCTGATTTCCTACTGAATGGAAATGTAGGAGCTCCCTCATGAAAATTTAAATACTACAGGAAAACCTAAATTGAAATTATTTGTCTAAAAGGATCTGCCTTCACTGAATCTTAGGACACTGAATCTCAGAACAGCAAACCGCTTTTAAAAAAGTAAATCTAGGCTAATTACACCACCATTATGAGGACAAACCTCACCTCTCTTTTTAATATTCTCCTAGTGCTGGCCTACTTAGGGAGGAACTAAGCTTATGCTGTACTTTCTTTAAAGGCATTAAAAGTTAAGATGACCCTAAGACCCTTGTCACTGGGATCCTATTTAGCAGCACCTAACTTTACTTGAAACCAGAAACACACACAAAAAACGGTGAACCAGCCCTCCCCCCCAAAACGAAGAAGTACTCTGAGGCCGTCTTTGCTAGAGCCTCCCCAAACAATCACACCACCAGTCTCTCCCAACAACAAATCAGAAAACTCCTCAAAAATAACTACAAACCAGGAGCCAAAAACCAAACCAAACAAAAACCCAACTACGAACCACAAACCAGAAATCTACCTACCTAACCAGGGGGAAGAGAACAAGAAAAGGCCTGAGCAGAGAACAAGAACAAACAGTGAAAGAAGAGAAATTTTAAAACCTGTTGCTAACTTTAAAATGCCGAAACTCACAAACCAGAAATTTACCTATCTAACCAAAGAAAAGGCCTTCTGCCAGGTAGGTCTAACACACACACACACACCCCGCATACAAGCCACCCACCAGGGCCAAAGAAGAACAAACAGTGAAATAAGAGAACTTTTAAAACCCGTTGCTAAGTTCAAAGTGCCAAAACCCACAACCCAGAAATCTACCTACCTAACCAGAGGAAAAACAAAAAAACAAGAAAAGACCTGAGTAGAGGCCTTTTTTTTGAGGGGGGGCCCTGAAGGGGATTTTTTTATTGCATTTTCTATATCTAAACACTAAAAAGGAAAGGGTCTACAAACTATAGGGTAAAGAAAAGTAGCCTCTAAAAACCCAAGAGTGGATGACATACAAACAGCTTTAACAAGATTACATGTTTACATAGCTAAATAGTCATAGTCAGCCATTGAATGTGGTCATCCTCTTTCTATAGATTTCAAGTCTGAATAAAGTCAACATCTACTATAACTTCATAAAGAGCCTAAGAAAGAGTAATTTATACAATTTTTTTTAGAACTTCAGAGTTATGATAACAATTCACTTCTTATCCTTTTTCTTCCTCAATTTATAGCCTATTTTGGGGGCAGTAGCCCCCAGATTCAAGTCTGATTCTTCACCAGACGATGGCACCACTCCATCACCACCACCCTTGTTGTGACTGTCTCCTTCTTCTCCTTCTTCCATGTCTGCTGGACTGCTGTGAAGATGCAAGAATTCTCTTGCCTTTTCCAGAGAGTCCATTTCCGTTAATGAACTTAAAGATGACTCCTTCAGGCAAAATCAATCTGTAGGCAGTTTGTTTCTTTTGTAGAGATTAGATCAAGTCTTTCTATTTACGTCTTTTCCTCCTTATTTCAAATGGAATGTCTTTTAAAACCTTTATCTCTTTGCCCTTGATTTTCAGGGTAACTCAGCGCTTGATCCAGTGTGTGCTTCTGTTTCCATGAGGAAACTCCATAGCAGGACCGTCAGGGCAAGGACAGCCCCCCCTCACTGGCAGGTTCACTGAAGGGGGAGCCCTCTAGCACCCCATGGCTTGGAGCCCACTCCCAGGGCTCCAGGGGGTGTGTGGACAATCACACCCCCTCCTAGCCATGGGTTCTGGAGATCACCTCCTGGAGGTCCAGGAGAAAGTGACCGCCATAGCGAGCGCCAAAACCAGAAGTCCCTGAGCAGAGGCCTTCTGTCAGGCAGGTCTAGCCCACCCACCCCCAAGCCCAAAGAACAAACACTGAAATAAGAAAACTTTTAAAAAACTGTTGTAAAATCAGTTACTGTCTTCAGTCTGAATGGATCTCTGATCCAAAGCCCAAGTCCCTCAGGCAGCAGAAAGGGTCAGGCTCAGAGCAGCAGCTGAAGCAAAAGCCAGCCACACAATCTCCAAGACCAGCTCTAATCGAACTTCTTAGCAGCAATGGAGTCTAGCTTAGCCAGACTCTTCCTTTTATGCTCTTTGCCCATGCACAGAATAATTTCAAAAAAGAACAAACACTTGTCAGGGGTGCTCTAGGCTGATCCTGCAGTGAGCAGGGGGTTGGACTAGATGGTCTGTATGGCCCCTTCCAACTTTGTGATTCTATGATTCTGTGATTGGCTAAAGAATAGTGTTTCCCCCTTACCTTAAATCCTATTTGCCAAGTTGCCTCTGCTCCTTCCACTCTGGCTCCTGTTCCCTAGGAAAGCAAGGTAGCTGGCTGGACTAGCAAGCAACAGCCTTGCAAAGTTGAAAACCTGCAATGCAATGCCATTTACAAATGCATTGCAGTGATTGGCTCTGAACTCCCCTTAAGGGCTTTTTGCCATTGGTCTGCTGTAGAGATCCCCCTCCCCCCATTACCCAGAAAATCAGAACAAATGGTGGGGAAGAGCAAAAAAGGGAAGATTATATCCCTTTAATGTTTTTTTTTAAATCCCACAGCTGCCATTTGACAAAGCTAGATAAAGCCGAATGAACCCCAATAGTACTCTATTTGGCTGCCGAATTCACATCAGAGAATCCCATTCGGCTGAATGATTACCCTAATAATGCAGACAAAGCATGATTCAGGGAACTATTCAGCTCAGCTTGAGCTGAATGCACACCCCTAAGGTCCTCACATTTGGCCCCACAGTTCCTACTGAACACTCACATGCCATCAGTGAGGGTAAGAACAGCTGTTCTTCCAGTTGCAATGCTGCATCACCTCCAGCCCAGCCAAATTTGCCAGTCATGCCATGAAGCCAATGGCCAACTCTGGTGGGCCCCATTCCTCATACAAGGGTTACATAAATCAGAACGTTTACAGTGTGGATAGGTTCAGGGCTCTTTTTGTAGCAGGAACTCCTTTGCATATTAGGCGACACACCCCTAATGTAGCCAGTCCTCCAAGAGCTTACAGTAGCCCCTGTAAGAAGAGCTCTGTAAGCTCTTGGAGGATTGGCTACGGGGGGGGGGTGTTGCCTAATATGCAAAGGAGTTCCTGCTACAAAAAGAGCCCTGGCTAGATGATATAGTCAGTATCCATTCTAGTAAAATACAGTGGTGATGTGGTTACTTGCTATGTGAGCCAGACAAACCACATAGAAAGCTGGTCCAAAAGTTCTCAAAACTTGTTATTACCCCAACTATAAGAAGCTTCCATTCCAGGATGAAAAGCAAACTTACATGCAGTTGGGAATTGTACGATAACTTATTGGATTCATAGGCCACTTTCAGAATGTTCAGCTCTAGCAGCTTTTTTGAGATAAACAAAGCTTAAAGTGTTTGCATTATTTTGTACTTTATTGCTATTTAGATTCCATGGCTTAAATCAACCTGACTCTTATCTTCAAGATGTTCAACACAATATTAAGAGAGAAGAACCTGAGAATTGGCATGGCTTTTTTCTTAGCTTTGTGAGGAGGAATATTTCTGGGATGTCAACAACAGCTCTAACAATCCACCGAATTCTAATCAACAAAAGTCATCATGGTTATTTTTTTAATTGCTCCCTAGATCAGCTTATTTTCATAACAAAACATTTGACTTTATGTGGGAGCAGATGTATTTGTGACTATTTGCACTGAAATACCCACACATTACAGTAAAGCAGCAATTTACAGTTGGCTGACTGTGTCTCATCTTTAGCAGACAATTAGTGAACAATGAAGAGCTCATTATCTTCTTATTTCATTACAGTCAAGGAAACAAACAATTAAAATTGATGGTGTAAAAAAATAATCCACCCCTAAACAAACAAACATACAAACAAATATCGGCTCTCCAGAAGCAGTGGCGCATCTGCATTTTTCCAAAGAGCAGGTTTATGAAACACAGCAAATGTGTACCTAACAAGGAATTGTGTTTCTGCTTTCCCTGATACCTTTTCCTTTCATGCAAAGAACACTGTAAGAAATGTTCAGTGAGGTATGCATTCTTTCCAGTGCCTGAAATGAGGGGTGCTTGTAACGTTCTTCCCTTCCAAAGATGTACCTAAATTTTGGTGTGCCACATTTTATAATATTTTTCTGGAGTAGACTGATCTACTATTCTCTCATTTTTTAAAAAAAATTCTGGATGTTGGCTTGGATCCACAATACAGTTCAACTAATATGGGGGAGAATTTTTTTGCTGATTCCCCCTCCCACTGCAACTATTCATGCTGGCCCCGTAGTCAGAAAACTTTTGGTGGGAGACACTGCTCCAATGTGCTACATCACTCCCGACATGCCTATGTAACCCAGAAGTTACATTGGTATGTGGGGGGTTTCTCTCTGGGCTGACTTCCAAGTAAGGAGGCAGACATGAGTTGTTGTTTTTTACGTTCAGAGAAACACATTATCAGGTGCTCAGCCTGATAACGATATCTCCGCCTCAGAGTGGGAGGAACAGCCAGCTGCAATAGATCCCATCAGTCTTCAGGGACAGGAGATGCAAGCTCTTGGCCAAACACCGGCTGTAACCAATTTGCCCTCTCCTCCAGCTGCAAGCAAGTTACTGGCATCAGACGCAGAGATAAGAGAGGAGGCTGGGCCCAGTGTTTGAATGTCGGTGTCCGCTGTAAATGGAGAACAGAGCTCAGAGCCCATCACAGTGAACATTTGATGAATCACAGACACCTGTTGCTAGATGAGTACTTGCAGGGATGCATGCCACAATTAGCAGCAGCTAACCAGCCCATGGAGAATCAGCTATAAATCCAGGAAGGGGGAAGCTCCTTGTGGCTGCAACATATACTATGGCTGTATCACCACTCTCTTTGTCTCTTGACTTGCTGACTGGAACCTCTGTTGCTCTGAACCTGGACTGAACACTGGGCCACCTGACTTCTGGACCCCTGACTCTTGGACTGACTAATGGTTCCCCTTTCTGGATACCTGACCCTTGGACTGCCTCTTGACCACTCTCCTGCTTGCACCTGTAATGTGAGTGATTACCTGGTCCCTTCTGCCTGGTTGTCCTGTGGGATTTCTGCCTGCTCCTATACCAGACCCAGGCCATTACACATATCTTGCAGCAGAAGTCCTGCCCCTTCCATGTCCCCAGCCCCCAACCTTCCTCCTCCCTCCCCTCCTCAAATTCCACAAAATTCAGCCCAAAGTGCCAAGCAGAACCCCCCTCCCTCCTGAAATGTTGTAAACCACAGTGCCAGGAAGCCCATTCTTCCTTCTCTTCCCAGCTCTGCTTCACCCCAGCTGACAAGCTCCCTGGCCCACTCTGCAAAATCCTGGAAAGCAGCCTTGGGGGCTCAGGAAGTTCTGGTAATGAAGGAAGGGAAGGCTGGGTGAGCAAGCACTTGACCCATCACTGCAGGTCCCTCTTCTCCACCCAGCCTGCCCTCCTGCCAGGACTCTCCCACAACTCTGCACCTCACTGCTTTCCAGGGAACACAACCCACAGACCAGGGGGTTCCTCAGGATGGTGCCTGTCTTTCTTCCTGGGGTACTTTCTTACTCACTGGTGGCAATGGGCAGAAGGAGGAGGAGGAAGCAGCAGCTGAGTAGGGCATAAGAACGTAAGAGAAGCCAATGTTGGATCGGACCAATGGCCCATCCAGTTCAACACTCTGTCACACAGTAGCCAAAAATACCAGGTACCATCAGGAGGTCCACCAGTGGGGCCAGGACACTAGAAGCTCTCCCACTGTTGACCCCCCCAAGCACCAAGAATACAGAGCCTCACTTGCCCCAGAGTCCCTATCTATACCTTGTGGCTAATAGCCACTGATGGACCTCTGCTCCATATGTTTATCTAATTCCCTCTTGAAGCCATCCATGCTTGTAGCTGCCACCATCTCCTGTGGCAGTGAATTCCAAGTGTTAATCACTCTTTGGGTGAAGAAGTACTTCCTTTTATCCATTTTAACCTGACCGCTCATCAGTTGCAGCCTTGGGGACTGGCAATGTTCTGGCAACAATGAGAGGAAAAGGCAGACAGGCAGGCACTTGGTCCCTCACCACGACCCCCCTCCTGGCTACCCACCCACCCAGCATCTCAGTCACGAGGTGCACAGGCTTGCTATGATATGCTGCCAGCAAGTGCCATCATTGCTGGTCTCACCAGGCTCCCTCTGTCTCCTGGGGGAGAGGAGGGGAGGACAGGGAGAGAAGGGGCAGGGCACATTTGGGAGGGGGCTGTTGGTTGTTAATATCCAGCAGCTAGATCAGCATGATCTAACTGACAGCTGGCAAGCTGCTTGGAACAAGTCCTGACCTGTTCAGACCGGCCCAGGTATGAGGTCAGTGGGCAATGACTCAGCATGATGCTGATTGGTTGTCATATGTATAAATGTAAATGTCTTGTACTGTACTTTCTTCTTCTCTCAAAGTGTGTGTCTGGCGGAGCAGTTTGTTGGAGTATATTGTGAATAAACACTGTATATAGTTTTCCACAGTTCTGACTCTGTGTGGTGCTATATAGCAGTTACTTTGCTAAAGTGCTGGAGTTGCTGCACAATCCTGGTGGCTCTAGGTGGCTACACCTTGCTTACGCAGTCTGTGCGTCAGGGGCATCACCCCAAGGCCCTCTGTAGGCCCGGGCCTGCTGGCCATAGTGCTGTTCTCCGGGGCCAACAAGATGGGTAGCCATGTTAGTCTGCCTGTAGCAGTAGAAAAGAGCAAGAATCCAATAACACCTTAAAGACTAACAAAATATGTGGCAGGGGAGGAGCTTTCATGAGTCCCGGCTCACTTCTTCAGGTACAGCGACTCACTGAAGCTCATCCCCTGCCAAGAAGATCTGAACACACTGGGAAAGTGAGCGGATGTGAACAAAATGAAATTTAACACAGATAGGTGCTGAGTTCTACATCTGCAAATAATGAGGAACACGCATACTGGATGGGGGATACATTTCTGGGTAGCAGTGTGTGTGAACAAGACCCTGGGATATGGGTGGACCGTTAAGTCACATATGAGCAGCCAGTATGATGCAGCGGCAAAAAGAGTTAATGTGATCTTGGGGCGTATCAACAGAGGCATAACATCCAAACCACATGATGTCATAGTCCTGCTGTTCACTGCATTGGTCAGGCTGCACCTGGAGTATCGTGTGCAGTTCTGGAGGCCTCACTTCAAAAAGGACGTGGACAGAATGGAGCGGGTGCAGAGGAGAGCGGGGAGGATGATCAGGGGCCTGGAGACCAAGCCCTATGAGGAACGGCTGAGGGATTTGGGAATGTTCAGTCTGGAGAAGAGGAGGCTGAGGGGGGACAGGATTGTTCTCTTGAAGTATTTGAAGGGCTGTCACTCAGAGGAGGGCAGGGAGCTGCTCCTGTGGGCAGCAGAGGAGAGGACTCGCAATAATGGGTTTAAATTAAGGGTGGGAAGGTCCCGGCTGGAAATTAGGAAAAACATTTTTACAGTAAGAGTTGGGCAACAGTGGAATCAGCTGCCTAGGGAGGTGGTGAGCTCCCCCTCCCTGGCAGTCTTTAAGCAGCGGCTGGACAAACACCCCTTCCGACTCTGTGATTTTAGGATTCTACATGTCTTGTTGGTCTTTAAGGTGCTACTGGACTCTTGCCTGTTCCAGGACCGACACTCTGGGAAGCATTTCAGGATGCTGCATGAGGGAAGAGGTGAGGAAGTCCTGGTCTGCTGTCAGAAATGTCTTCAGTAGTGGAGATTTATTGTGGGATCCAAGCCATGTTGAACTTCTTTTTTAAACCCCCACACACACACAGGTTATCAGTGGACACCAGTTTACATGTGCATTGTTGAAATCACAGCCCAGAAGGAATCTTAGTGATTGCTTAGGATTCTTTTGGTCTTAATTTAATCAAAGCATATATGTTTTGGGTAAACACCAGTGACTTGTAAGAAAAAAAAAAAACCCACAAGATGAGGTATGTATCAATTTGGAAATTAATATTAGAAATTTTATGAGATACACTGGAAGACAGATTAGCAGACTGAACCTGTGGAACATGGAAACAATGGAATGGGGAAATCTAGGCCGAGTTCAGACTGGCAGTTTGGCCCGCTGTAGGCACGTTTCACAAACGGATTAAAGGGGCCGGTTGTCAGAGCCATGGGGCTTGGGTTATTTTTACACTGAGTTCATTGTATTCTGCTGTGTCTACTATCTTGTCTGTTGCTCGTTCACTTGCGTAGTAATGCCAGCTGCAACATGGGAGAATGGTTCAGCCGCTCCGGCTTATCACAACAACCTTGAATGAGAGGCTATGGAGTATTCTTTGTTTAGGAGAATTTTCCAGTCCTGTGAGACCGAGGGGTGGGGGCAACTCATTATCCCGATCATCAAGTAATCTCCCGCCAGGAGTTTCCCACGCGTGCGCTAAAAGTTCATTTGCTAGTCGCGCTTTTGCATCATACTATAATAATGCCTGACCAGCTTGTGCCACCATTCCTGACAATAATCGTGATCCTGTGGGTTACAGCATTGTATTCCAATAAAGCTTCTCTTCACATAAGGAATGCTTGGATCTACTTGCTATTGAACCTGACACCGGTTCACACAGGCACAGCCGTCAGGCATTCCCCAGATGTGCTCAACCCATCTTGGAACGTTTCCCTCCTGAGGTTAAAAAGTACCAGGTGAAAGTGGTAGCAAACCCTGGAGAGCGCATTTATTCCACTTCCCAGAAGTGTGAATGCTGAAAGCCATGGGATCCTGCCACAATTGCTGGTGTGCATATGCGCATACGTGCATAAGCGCATATCGCCAGATTACAAAAAAAAAAGCCACACTTTACAGCTATGCCTCCGCCAGGGGCAGGCCAACAGTGCAAAAATCCACCCTTGCGCCTCCTCCCTGGTATGCTCCCACATCAGTCAGTGCAGTGTGACCGGGAATACCCGGAGGACGTTGTTCTGGGTCTTTTTGCCACAACTCCCTCGTGCTTCACACTGCCAGTCCGAACTCAGCCATACTCATGTAAAATGAGTAGAATCTGGTTCCAGTTCTGTGGATCAATTACTTCTGATTCTTTATTCAAAATTCCTGATGGCCATTTTGAAATCTACTATTATTTTCACAAGCTACCTATAAGATATATTTACATAAATAAAGATTCAGAATTTGAATCTTGCTGTGCAACATTTTCCACACCGTCACAATATTTTATCATTTTTGCACCCAACTGTGCATTCTTGGGATACTTTCAGCCTTTTCATTCCACACTCTGTTCAGTCTCTTGAAAGCTGTGACCCGAACTATCCTGATTCTTTCAACTTGTAGTGCTCTCATCCCCAAACTTGGCTTTGTTCTCCCAGGCACTGCAAAACATACATGTAGTAAAATGACCTTTTGGGATACTTCAGACATCAAAGCCCTTGACGCAATAAGAATGAAAAACAAACATACATATGTGAAAACATCCAGGGCCTTTCATCAAATGGTGCCGTTCTCACTACTGAAGAAGCTGTTATTGAAATGGAATCAGATGGTATTTTGGTAGACAGAGTTGGAACGGGAAGCCATAGTTTTGGGGCTGAGAAAACAATGTGGAAGGTGGAGTTCTGTTTGCTTTGTCTTCACATGTGTAAATCTATATGCATGGTATATATTTGGACCTGAAAATGTTCCCCTCAGTTCCACATGCACAGAGAATCAGTCAATCTGAGAAAAAGTTCACTCTATGAATTGTTCTGTGATCACCCTTGGATTCCAGTCTCTCTCTCTCTCTTCTCTCTCTCTCTCTCTCTCTCTCTCTCTCTCTCTCTCTCTCTCTCTCTCTCTCTCTCTCTCTGGATATATATATATATGGATGGATGGATGCTGGAACATGCTTGGCTCTTTCTTGGTGTATTGACTGTTTCAGTCTCTGCTTTCTATGATAGTTTGATTATTCTAATATTTTTATTCCACAGAATACTTCAGATGTTACTAGAAAAAGAGGGAGACTTGTGTTGACCTGTAGGTGTGGGGACATGCTGTTCCAGTCTTGCCATTCCCATTTCCCCCTCTTTTGCTCTGAATCTGAGCCTTTCCCAACCACTTGGTCCTTCCACACTCTGCTTGTGAGAACCAGTGGGGCGCAATGGCCAGGTCACTCTGTCAGACTAGGATCTGAGTTTTGTTTGTTTTCTGCTTACAGGTTTATTTAGATAGGTCTTTTTTCCTGTTGCAAGCTGATTTAGTCCATTTGGAGAGAAAAACGTGGTATACACCTTATTATTATTATTATTTTTAAAAAAGAGACTTTGAGTCTGGTCACACATGCCAGATAACATGGGGGGGGGAGCGAGGCTTATTTGCACCATATTACTTTGACCTGCCACTGTGTGATCAGATGCAGTGGCAGGTGAATTGGTTTTTTTCCTTTGCTGCATGTTTCTGGTGTGCTCCAACGAGGGATCGCTGAAACAATGGGAGCGCACTGGTGTAATCACATGGGAAAGTCTGTCTGCAGCTCGTCGCAAACCCATTTGATACTGCACTTTCCCTGGTATTTTTTAACTCCGCTTCTTCGGCTGGGCGAAATGGGTTGGTGATGGGTGCGGGATGCTTGCCACATGTTCCCATGTGATTGCGCCTGTAAAATCTGCCTGGCATTCGTGCGTATTGCACGGCTAATTCTGCGTGTGATCGGGACCTTTATCTGCCATGAAACTTACTGGATGACTTTGGGCCAGTAACTCTCACTCCAATCTACCTTACTGTGAGGATAACACAGAGGACAGGAGAACAGTATGCAGGGTCCCAAGCTCTTTGGGGGAAGGGAAGAATAAAAGTGTATTAAACGATAATGAATCTCCATCCACCTGCTGGTTTTTCTTGCCCATCCGCCCAGCCTTTCCTCTCACTCTCTGCCCTCTTTTTCTTCAACTGCTTGTTTGCTTACCTGGCCTTCTCTCTCCCCTCCCTCTGCCTGCTAACCTTTCCAGTCCTTGGAAGTTCAGCAAAGGGGGGAGTGTAAGAAACAGGCTGTTGCGGGAGGCAAGTTTGTTTATTTATTTATTTATTTTGCAAATACGATTGCAGCTTCTCCCTGGCTTTGTGGAATCACATGAGCACACGAAGCTGCCTTCCACTAAGTCAGATTATCATTTATATAAAGGTCAGAATTCACCCAAAGAGTGATTAACATATGGAATTCACTGCCACAGGAGGTGGTGACAGCTACAAGCGTGGACAGTTTCAAGAGGGAATTAGATAAACATATGGAGCAGAAGTCCATCAGTGACTATTAGCCACAGGGTATAGATGGGAACTCTCAGTCTGGGGCAGGTGATGCACTCTATTCTTGGTGCTGGAGGGGGCAGCAGTGGGAGGGCTTCTGTTGTCCTGGTCCCACTGCTG
Organism: Gekko gecko; assembly: GCA_029375565.1. Classification (NCBI taxonomy): domain Eukaryota; kingdom Metazoa; phylum Chordata; class Lepidosauria; order Squamata; family Gekkonidae; genus Gekko; species Gekko gecko. The sequence continues at coordinate 76,160,308 of JAPDNY010000003.1, read as the reverse complement.
GACCTCCTGATGGCACCTGGTATATTTTGGCCACTGTGTGACAGAGTGTTGGACTAGATGGGCCATTGGCCTGATTCAACATTGGCTTCTCTTATGTTCTTATGTTCTTAAGAATTTTCTACCCTGACAGACAGCCATTCTACTCATTCTCAGCAAGAGGTCTTTGCCCCCTCAGTCGGAATAAAGAGACGGACACCAATATGGATTTAACAAGGGCCACTTTATTAATTATTTATAAGCAAACAACTGGCGAGAGGCTGCTAAAATGTACTGAGGAATATGACAGGTGTCAAACTCCTGACCACCTTCATCTCCTTCTGGGCGATGCACCTTCCCTGATCTTGAGCCACCCAATGTAGCTCTCAACCAGCAGCTTGGCATATTTAGGAGAACCCCCTGGCCCACCACCCCAGAAGCCGCAAGGCCTGCTGAGATAGGCCAGGCCAGATTGTTCTAAGGAAGGTCACCCCTTCCCAGACTTGAGCCCCAAAGGCCCAAAAGCCATTCTTGGAGGACCCTTTAATTCCTTTAATGAAATGCCCAGGTGCTCACCATTTTCAACTTCCTGATCGCTCTACCCCACCTAACCACAAAGTGACCAGTCTATTTAACAAATGCTGGCCCCCCAAAGCCAAATTTCCCAACACCACCATCATCAGTGCAAGGTAGGCAAAAACACACCTCCTTCTGAAGCCAAATTGAAAAAAGGGTGAAAAATTCCTACCTGGCCCCAGGAAAAGGCAACCGGTTGAAACCTGCACTAAAATAGGGTGGGCCGAGCGTGCTGAGGACTGCTGAAAACTGCAAAGGCAGGAGGCGGGAGCGAAGCCTAAATAGGCTGGCTCCGCCCCCTGCCTGGTGCTGTGCTTTACGCAGCACTGGTGCCTTCTCTTTATGCCTCACAAGGAGGCAAATCAGCCCTCCCCCACCAGCGCAGGCTCGGCGGGGGTTTGGGCTCGCATTGGCATCACCTACTAGCTGATTCTTTTAACTGGAGATGCCAGAGATTGAATCTAGGACCTTCTGCTTGCAAAGCAGATGCTTAACCACTGAACCACAGGCGCTTCCCACTGAACGCTAAACCATTTTTCCTCTATAGCCTATTGCGTGGATGTTTTAATCTGCATGGAGAATCTTGCTAATAGATATGTAGATGATTTTGCTGCTCTGAGTATTTTTTTTTTAATTTTAGTTTTTAATGTTAGTATTTGTACTGTTAATTTTTGTAAACCTTGAGAGTTGTTTTTTTTAATTGATGGCATCCGATAAAAAAAAGCTAAAGATGAATAATAACATGTCTATGTTCTATTATTACCACGCCTAATTCATGGATTCACCATAGCACTGAGAGCAGGTTATGAATAGCCATGGCTCATATTAACCCTTGGTCTTACAGTCTGCGGAATGCTTTTGAATGCCATCATATTTTCTGCATGGGACCAACGTATTCCTGAATGACCTACAACAGCAACAGCAGACACGGAATTGTTTGAAAACTTCCTCCCAATTTGATTCACAGCTGCAAAGTGGCAGTCTATCATTAAGAAGAAAGCCTGTGTAGAAAGTCCTGAGTCAGTGCTTTCTGTCATCAGAATGGCTATGAACAGGTGTGAGGTCAACCCAATCAGCAAATTGCCATGACTCGGGATAACGTGCTGCTGACTACAACACTGTGGAAGCATCTGTGCAGCTGTATCTGTTGATGCTTCCACTCTGGAAAGAGCTTCGTTCATCCAGCAGAAGGCTAGCAAGGCACTAGAGTAGCCAGAAGAAGTGGAACAGAGTGGGGCAAAATTCCTTCTCTCTCTGCCTGTAGCAAATTAGGAAACTTTCATTCTTCTCAGATTCACAATGGCACATGTGGCATAATAATAAGAACTGGACCCAGCAAAAGAAGAAACTAAGACTCAATGTGGCAATAGTGCCATGAGAGTCAGAGCAGTATAGTAGTTAGCAGGGCTTTTTTGTAGAAAAAGCACAGCAGGAACTTATTAGCATAACAGGCCACATCCATCAGCAGAAATTCATTAGCATATTAGGCCACACCCCTGAAAGCACAGCTCATTAGCATATTAGGCCACGTTATCAGAAGTGCTGTCATCCAGCTTTTACTTCTTATTCTGTTTACCTTGTTTGTTCCCCCACTTTTGCTTCTTATTCTGTTTACCTTGTTTGTTCTCAAAACCCAGGACTTTTTTTGGAGCAGGAACTCCTTTGCATGTTAGGCCACACACCCCTAATGTAGCCAATCCTGATGAGTTCCTGCTGTTGGGTGTGGCCTATTATGCTAATGAGTTCCTGCTGGGTGTGGCCAACTCAGAAGCCAGCTGGAACTCCGTTCCTGTGTGTTCCTGCCCCAAAATAGCCCTGGTAGTTAGAGTGGGTAGTATGTCAGGGTAGGATCCGGGAGACCTAGATTCAAATCTTCACTTTCCCATGAACTTTGCTGGGTAGGGTTGCCAAAAGGCCTGGAGGAAAATTGTCCTGTCACTTTAATTGGAGGCTTAATATATGGAAATGGGCAGATGAAGCTTCTCATAGCATGGAAGTAAATATCATCCAGTCAATAAACTTTGATTAAGGGGAAAGGATATTTCTGTTCAAAGCAGTTGTCGACCCTATGACTTGGTGACCGTGGGCCAATCACTTTTTGTTGTTGTTTAATGTATCTTGCAGGGTTGTTGAGAGTATAAAACAGGGAAGGAAGAACTGTGCAGCTGAGCTCCTTGAATGAAGGATGGGATAAATAGGTACTAGATAAACCAATAGAAAGGACAAAAGTCAATCTGCTGCTGAAGATGCACTTGCACAAGTTGTTGTCTGTAGGGATGTTCATCACCTTGCAAAAATGATGGCTTTGATATCAGGAGAAGTTTCTCTGGGGAACTGATGCTTACCTCCTCATCTGCCACCCCCATCCCCCCACTCCAGTTCTGCTCACTTGGCCTGGGCAGCCATCTACTTCTCATCAGCTGCATTTGAGGAACATTTCCCACCATTAAAACTTCATTGGTGCACAGGAGGTTGTTTCCAAGGTCAAAGGTGTTCACATTTCACCAGCAATTTGGAAACTGCACTTAACAAATTAAACCTGCTTTTGTAACATTGTTGTCATTAATAGCTCTTAGGGGTCCAGAGTGAGTACCTCTTGATTATTGCAGGAAGTATAACTAACTCTCAGGCTCTCTGTGAATTTCACAGTGCTCCGGCCATGGGGGGGTTCCCCTCCCTTTGATGTGCCCGCAGCCTGACACATAGTGGAGCCAGATGTCCCAGCGTCTTACTTGTTATTCTTGTTTCTTGTTAGATAGAGGCTACGTGTCGGGGAGGGGGTAGGCAATGGCTAGTTTGGCAGGAGGGATGCTCAACTGTAAATCCTGGCAAGCAAATACAGGGGGTGATTGGGTCCTGGGTTTTATTACCTCTGTTTGAAACCAATATATCTGTAACCTTCGCATGTTCACCTTTTAGTTCTAACAAAGGACGTGTCCAGATGGTATCTATCAATGATCTCAATAAAGTTAGTTTATCTCAAACTGGCAGTTGTTGAGAACTGATTTAATGCAGATTCTGACACTAACATTAGCAATCTTTCCACTGTGTTCCAGTGGAGCTAACACCCCCACTGGTTTGTTTGCAGAATCTGTGGTTGCGTCTTTACCCAAAATAGTACCCAAACAATTTACAAACCCAGCAAAATCAGACAACCCATAATTAAAACCATTTCCTCAAGAACGTCCTTAGAAATAGCACAATGTAAAAATAACCGCTATAGATTATTGTCCAATTGTCATTTTCAGCAGAACAATGTTAAAAAATTGGGGAAGGTTGTGGAACAAAGAAGTTCTAACTGACATTGGAAATGGAGCAAAGAGATGGCCAAATGGGCAGGTGCTGACATACAGTCCTAGAGGATAGATGCCATTCAGAAAGGATGCTACTTTTGCCCTTACCTGGATAGCCCAAGCATGCCCGATTTCATCAGATTTTGGAAGCTCAGCAGGGTAGACTCTGGTAAGTACTTGGATGGGAGACCTACTTGGAATACCAGCAGTTGGGAGGTAGGGGCAGGCCTTATTCAGCCACCTCTCTAAATATCCTCCAGACCCCTAGTAGGGCTCAGTTGCCAGAGGTTGTCATGACTTCCAGGTGAGCACACACATATGCACATATGAAAAAATACAAAAAAAATACCAAAAAGGAAAAAAAGGGGCTACTTTCTTTTCTTTGGTTAATTTTACTTGTTTGAAAGGTGGAACCTGAGGCAGGGGCATACTAAATGAGACCTTTTTCACACAGCAGGCTTACTACTCATTTCCAGTGAGTAGAATTCCCATGCAGAAGCTTTGACTTTGCTGCACCCATTCCACAACAAGGCATTTCTTTCGGTGTTTTTCTTTTTGAATTTGCACCAAACCTGCTTCATTTATTCCATCCTTACTTGGAAAAAGGAAGGATTTGTTATTGCGTAACCTTTTCATCATGTGTTTCTTCACCGATGGCACCTCCCTTTTTTCTTTTTTTCTGCATTTGAAGTAGCATTATGATATCATAGCACTGTCCTCTAAAGGGCTGAATGTATAGTGGTGACGTATTCAATCGTGATTAGCCATTTGGATTCCCACCACAAAATGTTTATAGAGATTGTATTTGTCCAGAGGCGAAGGTTTGATCAACAGAGAACCAAGATGTTTGCACCAGTTCCTGTGGAGAAGTGAGCTGCAGTTGCTATTTGGTATTTGGCCAATGTTAACACCTACCATTAGTAATGTATGGCTGTGAGAGTTGGACTATAAGGAAGGCCGAGCACCAAAGAATAGATTCTTTTGAACTACGGTGCTGGAGAAGACTCTTGAGAGTCCCCTGGACTGCAAGGAGATCAAATCAGTCAGTCCTAAAAGAAATCGACCTTGACTGTTCCCTGGAAGGCCAGATACTGAAGTTGAAGCCGAAATACTTTGGCCACCAAATGAGAAGGGAGCACTCACTGGAGAAGACCCTGATGCTGGGAAAGACTGAAGGTCAAAGAAGAAGGGGACAGCGAAGGATGAGATGGTTAGACAGTGTCAATGCAATGAACATGAAGTTGAGCAAACTTCAGAGGACAGCAGAAGACAGGAGGGCCTGGCGTGATCTGGTCCATGGGGTCGCGAAGAGTCTGACTTGACTGTGCGACTGGACAACAACACCACCTACCATGAAGTTTGAGAGCAATTTGGTCTGGGACTATCTATGGTGAGGGAAATCATCCTTGAGGTGTGCTTTGCACTGGAGATAGAATTGTATGAGAAGACTGTCTGACTGGGCAGTGAGATCAGAAAGGTAAACCATAGATTTTTTAAAAAAACAAATTCCTATGCTTATTGTGTTGCATAACGGTGAAATAACAGCAGCCAGCTATGTCACAATACATTGCAGTGAGCCAGTTTGGTGTAGTGGTTAGGAGCACAAACTCTAATCTGGGAGAACTGGGTTTGATTCCCCACTCCTCCACATGCAGCTGCTGGGTGACCTTGGGCAAGCCACAGTCCCCTCAGAACTGTTCTTTCAAGAGCAGTTCTCAAAGAGCTCTCTCAGCCCCACCTACCTCACAGGGTGCCTGTTGTGGGGAGAGGAAGGAAAGGAGATTGTAAGCCACTCTGAGTCCAAGTGAAGGGCAGGGTATAAATTCAATCTCTCTTCTCACTTTGTGATATTGATATTGCCATCTATAATAAAGGTTATAATGACACTGTGATCCTGATTGAGCAGCTGGAGTGGGTTCTTTCCAGTTTTCCTTTTTCCTTTTTTTTAATTCCACATAATGGATGGGTTGGCACACATTGGAGTCCCCCACTGCATTGGCGCCATTGACAGAACACACTTCACCATTCATGCCCCAGGAAGGAGAATTTCTGCTCTATCTTTCTGCACGGGTCAGTCAACAAACTGGCTCAATGCAATGAAAAAGCCCTGGCCCTGGTCAAGGCTAAGCAGATGTCTTTCAGGCCGGAGACCGCCAGGAGCTGTTTCAGTGGGATGGAGTCTGCTTCAGCCGGAGAGAAGGCAAACATGAAATAAAGTGGGCTTAAAAAAAACATGCCAGGAACTTTTACCTGCAATGTTCAAACAAAGAAAAAAAGGGGCCATTCATCAAAATAGTTTCCTCCTCCAATAAAAGTCTTGCCAGGGGGCCATTGACAAGCCTTTACTCTGACCGAGGTGTGTGTGTGGGGGAGATTTCTAGCAAAGGCAGAAAAACAAAATCCAAGACTTCAAAGGGACCACTCCAATATTCCCACAAAGAATTACACCAAAAGAAGTATAAAAGACGAACACACAGTTGAAGATCTCAAGATGGGGGAAATGTTCTGATGGGAAAACACTGAAGCTGCACTGAAACGCACACACAGAATTGTATTTCCTTTTTAGACTCAACAGTCACTTTGTTCAAAGTAATTCTGCCCGAGTAGCCTATTTAAATGGATGAAAGAAATAGAGCCACCAGAAGCCCAAATATCTAGATTTTAAGGGAGTGTTTTGATATGGTCAAGATGGCAATGGTGAAGCTTCTCACAGTCAAAGGTTCAGATACTGCCTTGCAGGGTAATTGTCCATCCACCCCTCGAATGAAACACAACACTAGATATGGGTTATACTGGGAATTTTATTTATACATAAACTGATCTGCACCAACAGATTAAAGCATGGGGTTGCATTGTGCTAGCAAAGCAAGTCTTCTTAACAGGGCAAACCCACCCCGGCTCAGAGTCAGGCCTGGGATCCTTCTGGACCTTACTTCTCATGGCCCATATGCCAGTGCATAGAGGGGAGGGATGGCACATTCCAGCCCATAACTGCAAAGCCTTATGTTTTGTCATATGCTCCCCCAACCCTGAAGAGGCCCCCAACTGAGTCACCCTGACTGCAAAGCTCAAAGGTGCCCAGTATGAGGACCCCCCCATTGCTGATATCTTGGGGTGCTTGCCAACTCAATATCTCAGCCCATGCTTTTCCCACCACAGAGGGGGTTAGCCTCAGCTTAACTCCCCTCCCACCAACCATGAACCAACTGGCCATACAGACCACCCTGCAGATCAACTGAACAAATGACCAACCCAGTAACTCCATTGTGCCAGAAAAGATGTGGTGCCAAGGACTTGATCCTGGGGTGGAGACTGCTGACCTGGTGCCCAGATTGTCACCATGATGACCGTGGCCTGAGGAGGCAATCCTGTCAACCAATGATCATAAAGGAAGGGTAATGGTTGGCTCCAACACACTCGACCCTCCTCCAGCCATTCAGCAGAAGCCCAGTCTTTGATGCCTAGCTGGGTGCCTAAGCTGGAGCCACCAGCCATTATACTGGTGACCTCTGTCCTTGCATTGCAACCTGTAAAGAAATACACCATCAGCCAGCACCGTTGAGGTCCACCAACACCATATGCCTGGGCCCAATGCCAGACCTCAGAGGGACTAGACCCCCACCCTGTGGCTGTCCAAGCCATTATACTGGTGACCTCTGTCCTTGCACCGCAACCTGTAAAGAACTACACCATCAGCCAGCACCGTTGAGGTCCACCAACACCATATGCCAGGGCCTAATGCCAGACCTCAGAGGGACTAGAACCCCACCCTGCAGCAGTCCAAGCAATTATACTGGTGACTGCTGTCCATGCACCACGACCTGTAAAGAAATACACCATCAGCCAGCACCATTGAGGTCCACCAACACCATATGCCTGGGCCCAATGCCAGACCTCAGAGGGATGAGACCCCCCACCCTGCAGCTGTCCAAGCCACTCCAATGCAAGGGAGTGGGCACTGAAGTTACTCCCTGTTAGCCATCCAGGCCACCCACATGGCCACCCTGACCAACTTGGCCTCCCCTTGCGACAAGTAGATGTCCCCTACCAATCTAATGCCCCCATGAACCCTGGGCGAAGGGCTGCCTGGTGCTGGGCACCAGTGGCGCTTCCCCAACCCAGCCCTCCATCCTGGGCCCTGCCTTTGAAGTTCCATGTGTGTTCCTCCCAGCTCTGTGCTCGGCTGAAATGTGGTCACTGCCAGGTACCCTTTAATGGTCCTGGCCCCCGGGGCTCCTTCTCCTCAGGACTGCCCTTGTCACAGAAGGACACGGGGTGCATGCCTCCGCATGAGCTGCAAGCGTGTTTGAATTTGCATGGCTTCCCTGAGTGATTCCCCCAAGGTGTTGAAACCCCAGTAGACAAGATGGGGCTGATCCCCCTGCTTATCACCAGCTCCCTGCCCAGCTCCCACATGCCCACTATCCGCATACCTGCCTGGAATGGTTGGTGCTCTTGGTCTCAAGGCGACGAGGAATCTAAGGCCACCCGAGAGTGGAACTTCTCATCATAATGCAGCCAAGAGGCCCCTGAGTATTCCTTATATGCCCTGTGTATGAGGTCCTGATATTTTACCAATGCTGTCCCGCTGTCTGGGTAAACCTGCATCACCACACCCATGTAAATAGTGTAAGCCACCAGCCAGGTGTCAAAGTGCTTGTCAATCTGGATGTGCTTGATTTTCTCAAGCTTCCTTCACCTCCACATCCCAAAAGAGGAGCATGAAAATATCAACATACCTTTCCACATCTTAGTCGTAGTGGCCAGAAGTAGGTGATCCCCTCGCAGGAGTGACATCTCTATATAAGCCTGGGGGAAGTCCACAGCCGGGTTATGCGGCATTCCACCCCACCAAGGGGCCTGCCATCAGCCCCTAAGGGTAGACCTAGGCCCCTCCATACTTGACTTGTTGTGTCTTGGGCCAGAGTGCCACTAAGCAGAGATGGGCTGCCACTGCCTCTGTCCATCCACAAATCCCAACACCCCTACTGCTGGGGTGTGTGTGTGGGGGGGGGTGCCGAGTGGGCATTACCCAGCAGGTGTCTGCCAGCAGCACCCATTCCCCCACCATCCCTTGCTGGCTCGCTGGCCCCAGTCCTGTGCCGATGCCTGTGAACTGGGCATCCACTTCACCCTCAGATTCCTCTAACTGAGCCAGCCTAGCATAAAGGGCACACAGCTCCTGCTCACGTGCCACTGATCGAGTACACTTGGATGGTGTGGATCAGGACTATTTTTGGGCAGAAACACACAGGAACAGAGTTCCGGCTGGCTTTGGAGTTGGCCACACCCACTACAGCCAAAACCTCTGTGTGCGTGGCTACAGAGGGAAGACCTGGAGAGCGACCCCCCCCAGCGACTCTGAGGTGGATGGGCCAGGGCAGTCCCTGGAAGGATCGGGGAGGCATTTAAATGTCTCCTTGTGCCTTCTCTGTCCTGCCCAAGGACCAGCTTGCCCAGGCTCCCCGTAGCCACGGGGCGCTCAGGCAAGCCAAGGAAAGGCATGGGGTGTGTGGCCTAAGATGCTAATGAGCTGCACTGTCAGTTTCTGCTGTTGGGTGTGGCCTATTATATTAATGAGTTCCTGCTGGGCTTTTATACAAAAAAAGCCCTGGTCTGGATGCACCCAATGCGTTAGCTTCTGCTCCTCTCCATGGCACTCCATGGAGGCCCTTTCCATGGCTTTGCTCTTGGCCACCAAATCCCAGAGGGAAGGGCTGCCCTCATCCTCTGAGGATGAGATGGCCCACAGCACTCTCTTATAAACCATCCTGCCCCAGCCCCCTGGTCTCTGTGTAGCCTCCTTGGCTGACTTAACTGCACCACAGCAACAGAGAAGAAAATGGGTTAGCATGATACCCCAAAATGCAATGTAGATCTTCCAGCAAATGGGAGATACACACACCTGAAGTTGCCTTATACTGAAGCAGACCCCTGGCCCATCAAGGCCAGCCCTTTCCACTAGGACTGGGAGCAGGTCTCTAGGGTTTCTGGTAGAGATTTTTTACATCACCTGTTATTTATTTATTTATTTATTTATACTTTCAGCTTGATATCCCGCTCGAACCCCCGAAGGGGTCTCTGAGCGGCTTACAGTTACTCTGGTATCCCTATTTAAGGCCACATATATAGTCGGGGGGGGGACTGCCCTACCGGCACCCAGTGGAGTGTTGCTCTTCCTTCTTTAAGTTGAATCGGCTCGGCGTCTGGCTCTTGTTCTTTTTGCCTTCCTGTCGGCTTTTTCCCGGATCAGCAGGCCCATCCGGCGTGAGGTTCCAATGTTAGCGCGGCTCCGGCTCTGTCCATTTGGCTCCGCCGCGCCTGTGCCTCCACGGTCCCCTGCGCCCTCCTGGCTCCGCCCTCCATCGATGCTCGATTCTCGTCTGGTCCAGTCACCATCTTGCCGCTCGCTCCCCCCGCTCGCCCTTGCCGCCATCGCCGCCGCCGCCACTCCACTACCCCCACAGGGGAGGGGGGGTGCTCCCTGCCACCTAGGGCAGGTACCCATTTTATCTACTTGCATTTTATTATAGCTTTCGTACCGCTGGGTGGGCGGGAGCTGGGACTCGGGCCAGGTGCTCACCCTGGCCGCGGCGGGTTTTGAACAGCTGCAACGGCTGTTCGTAGATGTTACAAGCAGGCGTATTTTAGCTACCTGCGCCACCGCTCCCTTATCTGGGCCTTTCACCCAGAGATGCCAGGTTTTGAACCTGGGATCTTCTATATGTCAAGCTCAACCACACTAAAGCGAAAAAATCAGACACCCATTCTACCAGAAGCACATAGTAGGGCTAAAGCTGAATTATAATGAATTCTTTTTGACCTGAAAATGGTCCAGCTTTGGATTAATAAAGGTGAGCTGGATCCTTAGGTACGGCTTGTGGTGACATCAAAGAGTTCCAAGATTTCTGCCTGGGAACCTTAAAGCAGGAGTGTCAAACTCATTTATTACGAGGGCCGGACGCAGGCCTGTAGCTACAGTGGGGCATTTCGGGACCTGGCCCCCTGGCTTCCTGCCCAGGCCCCCCTGACTTCCATCCAGGCCCCTGGACCCCAGCTCTCTTTTAATTTAATTTTTTATTTTGTGACATCAGTGCCCCCTGACTTATTTAAAGCCCCCCGAATTACAAAATCCTGGCTACAGGCCTGGCCGGACCTGACATAAGTGAGACCTTGCTGGGCCGGGCCATGTGTGTCATCAAATGTAATGCCAGGTAGCAGAGATATAAACTTTATAAAGGACACAAACACAAAACGGGTTTTTTTTTACTTAAAATAAAAAAATATTTAAAACATTAGCACTCTTGCAATATTTTGTTTATTTAACAGTGTCTGATAACTGACACCTCTTGCTCTGAATTATTACATCAAAATGTCTGGGCTGCTGCAATCTTGAGTATGCTCTTCAGGTGTGTATCTGTAAACTGCAAACCTGCAATGACACAGCAGCAGCAGAACTGGAAGAAGAAACAGAAGACAGCCAGTTCCACTGCGGGCCTGAGAGAAGCCCTCCGGGGGCCTGACCTGGCCCCCGGGCCATATGTTTGACACCCCTGCCTTAAAGATTATTGAACAGGATTGGATTCATTGTTCTGACAGTTGACCAGACGGGCTAAATAGTGAGTTTTTTGGGGAAGATACAGTTGAACGGGTGACCACTATGCTTGGAAGCAGTGGGCTCGTCAGATGTCTTGTGCTGTTTCTAAAATGACTAAATCTGCACATAAATCTAGGCACTAAACAAGCTCAACCACAAATACATATGAAACACCCACCACTCCCCACAAAAGTTTTCCTTCCCCCAAAGTTCCCTTTGTGCAGGTGCAGGTGCATGATGCAGGAATGGTCGGGTTCAGAGCAATGCTCCCTCTAAGCTGTGGGGTCTTGTGAGCAAAAGTTCGACTTGGTGAGCTACTGGCATCACAGTTGTGAGCGAGTGATTTGGCTACTGCATAAATTAGTTCGCTCTGGAGCCCTCCTTCCTGAGCAGAGACAAAAATCTGTGAGCTGGAGGCTAAAAAACTGTGAGCTAGCTCACACTAACTCAGCTTAGAGGGAGCACTGGTTCAGAGGATCCTTCACCTGCTCCCCCACCTTTTGCTTCTGCAGTGCAAATTGCCCTTCAGTCAGGGCCCTTTCCTCACAGCCACCCGCCCCGCCACTTCTACTGAGTGGGCACAAGGGGGAGGGGAGCCAGCCCTGCACCACCCTGTTCCACAGCATGGGGTGATGGAGAGCCTACAAGCAGGCTGTGGCCATCGACCCCCCTGGCACCACACAGCCACCTGGTAGCTGACTGCCGGATCCCAGCGTGAAGTGCAGCTGGCCGCTGAGATGGTGAATCACCAAGTCAGGGGGAAGCGTGTCAGTGTGTGGGGGGTGAAAGTTGGGTGCTGGCCATCTAACTGCTGAGCTTATCGCCCAGAGAAGACACTGCCGGGGGAACCCCATGGCCTGCGGTTGTGAACCGGCCTGCCTCCCTCCTACAACCCCCACCAAAGCTCTCCAAACCTGGCCTTCTGGAGCAGTTTTGCTGCAGCCAATGTAGCTCTGCAGCTGTGAGCCATTGAGTCAGGGGAGAGTTCTCAGAAAGCATACCCTGTAGGGGAAGTGAAAGGCGGGTGCTGGCCACCTAACCGCTGAACTCAGCACCCACAGAAGCCCCATGAGTGGAACCCCACGGCCTGCAGTTGTGAACTGGCCTGGGCGCACCCCCTCACACAATCACACACCAAAGCCCTCCAAACCTGGCCTGCTGGAACAGGCTCACTGCAACTGATGTAACGCTGCAGCTGTGAGGTGCTCCATGTGGCTGCCGCCAATCCCCCAACTGGATGTGCAGCTCTGTCCTCCTCTGAGCTCGCTCTGGGCTGAATGGAGGAGGGAGGGCAGCCTCCACCAGACCTGACCTGCAAGCCAGCCCTTGATTGGCCAGTGCTCCTGCACTGAGCGCCGACTGGCTCGCCCCACCCTCATGCTTCCTCCGAGGAGATGGGGGGTAGGCAAATGCCGGCACCTTCTCCACAGGCAGGCACCAGTCTTCTGGCCAACCAGAAGATCCTCTGGATGTCACCGGCTGAACTGCTATGATGCTGAACAGGGACAGACCAGGCAGAAAGGGTAGAAGTAGCAGGGGAAGAAGGAGTGCTCCAAGAGAATGAGGTTGTTAAGAGAAAGCAACAGCCAGGGATTCTTGGGAGGAAAAGAAAAATTGGACGAAGGAAGATGCATGTAGCTAGGAAATGAGGTCTAAAACTTCATTTGAGATAAGTGGGACAAATGTGGGCTGCTGGTCTCTAGTGCAAACAATGCAATGCGATCTTGTTGGCGAAACATGGTGTAGATATCACATGTAATGAACGGAATCCTTCCACTGAATTCTTTCCATTTAATAGGACCTGATTGTAATATTCTGTGTGCCGGCATACGCTTGTGCACATTTGCACTCTACTGCTGACTACTGAATAGTCCATCTTCTTTCTATAATATCAGTCAAACAAAGGAGGAAAAGGATTCTGTAATGAGCTTATATTTCCCCCACACCCAATTTAAAGCAATGAAATGAAACAAAAGTCACAGAATGTCACTGCTTCCAATTACCTTTTTTCTGTTTCTCCAGATAATAAATGTATTGCATATATCGGGGAGTACATTCGGGAAGCCAATGACAAGTCTATCAAATAGTAATGTAACAAACCGACTTCATTTGTTAAACTTTCCAAGGACCAGCGATGAAGTGTAAATACAAAAATCACTTTCTCCAGACGCCTGCAATGATAATTGCGGTGAGAGTGGCTGCAAAGGCAGCCCTCAGTGTTTCCACGAAAATAAATGAAAGGTAGGTTTCTCTCAGAAGATAAACATCTGGTTGTAGTTCTGGGGAGATAAAGCCAACAGCGGGAGTTCTTAGCGAATGTGTTGCTTATCATTCAGGTGGCTGGAAGGGAAGGGAGAGGAGTTATGAAAACCAACCCCCAAAGACGAATGAGTGTGCAAAGCTGATAAAAAATGTTGATACAAGTTAATCATGTGCATGTGTCAGTTTGTTCTCCGTAAGAACCGTAGCGAAAATGACTCTGTAAATTAACTGCCCGAGATTGTGAAATAACACTTGCTTAACATTCTGTCCTCTATCCCTCATGTGGGTATTAGCCGCACTCAGCATTCATGACTTATATTTGTATTATGTTCACTTCTCGTAAACACTCTCTCTCTCTCTCTCTCTCTCTCTCTCTCTCTCTCTCTCTCTCTCTCTCTCTCTCTCTCTCTCTCTCTCTCTCATTGAGAACCCCTCCTATCATTTCATCAGGAAATGGAATGGGGAAGGGGAAATTTTCATTACAAGTGCTGCGGCTGTGGAGATGAACTGTAGATGACTCTCATTTACCCTCCTACCCTGCTTTCGACTGAAATGAGTTTGGAAATGGAAGCATTTAGGGGGCTTCTTTTAAGAGTAATGGCATGTCGAATAATATAAACGACCAGTTATTGCCAATCTCACTTACAGGAGATTGTATTTTCTATCAGCCCAAACATTTGTCCCGAGCTCATTCGTTACTATGGTGCTCAGTGATATTCCATTTCAGTAGTCGTGGCGAGGAGTTCATAAAAGATGGGTGCTTAAGTCTCTGGAGGTCTACTTTTGACAAAGACTCTTCCCGAATCAGCAGCTGATGCTGATTCAAGCTAGTGGAAGGTTGGTGCATCTAGCTTCATTTTTAAAGTAGTCTTTCATCAGGACATCCTCACTGACCTATTCATTTATTTGTATTCATTTCTTATATTTCTTTCTCACTCGTTGGCTAGCAGGCACCCAAGGCAGAGTAAAATAAAAATAAAAATAAATAGCAGACCCTACTGCTCCATATGAAACAACAGCAACATTTTTTTAAAAAAATATAGCTTTAAAAAATCAATGAGATGAAACCAGTCTCTTAAATATAGGCTGAGTTCAGGCTGGCAGTTTGCAGCGGGAGCCAGTCGTGGCAAAAAAGCCCCGGAATAAACTGTTCTGGGTATTCCCGGTCACACGGGGCCGACAGATGCGGGAACATACTGGGAGGAGGCGCGCGGAAGCGTTCAGATTTCTGGCCTGGAGGTGTAGCTGCAAATGGCTTTTTCCTGGTAAATTGGCTGGATGCCTATGTGTGTATGAGCGCATGTGCTCATACACACATAGGCATCCAGCCAATTTGGTGAGGATCCCATTGTGCATTGGGTGGTACAGCGGAACACAGCCAATCATATGCACCTTATGCAGTTGAGCGGAGCACAGCCAATCATATGCACCAATCATATGCGCCAGGAGCAACATGGGTTGCTCCCAGCTTTTCGACTGAGCATTCACACTTCCGGGAAGCGGACTGACATGGGATAAAGGCACTCTCCGGGATTTGCTTCCACTTGTAACAGGAATCTTTTTAACACATGAGCAAAGCAGAACAGCACGGGTTGCCTACAGGTGGGGAACACCAGGCAGATGTGCCTGTGTGAACACTCCCTTTAATCTGCTTGGGAAACGCGGCTGAAAAGTGGCTATAGTGGGGCAAATTGCCAGTCTGAACTCAGCCATTTATAATTCCAAAGGAAGCAGGAGAGGACCCTGCAACATCTCTTACTTATTTTCCAAGACCCAGAAGATTAAACACCTCTTGAAAAATTGCCTAAAAGTATTCAAAGATGAAGCCTGTTGTTACCATGTTGCTGGCTACAGTGAAGGGACTAGGTTCCAGATGGAGGGCCTCAGACGGCAGGGCACTTGCATTAGGGCTGTATCTCTCTGGTCCCATGACATGCGCACACACGGGGATGGGAGCCCCACAGAAAGAACATTTTGCAAAAATAAAAAAGGCACAGAAAGATCCCTGCATAACCAGCCAAGGAAAACACCAAACATTGTGGTCAAATATGGCTAACCCTGCTTACAGGTACTCCTTTTCAGACACCAACATTCAGGGGCCACCACCCTGGGAAAGCTCCTGTAACTCCATTGTTGTTGATTCCGTGGGTACTGCCTCCCCCTTGCCTGACAAAAAACTGGTGCTCGTGAGCCTCCCACCCCTGACACCTGTGCAGAAGGATCTTGGGCATTCTTCCTGAGCTACAGGGGCATATGGAGGGTGGATTTAGAGTGGATATATTTCCTCCCCTAAATTTGCATCTGGCAAAAGGGAATATGGGCACAGAAGCCTCCAACCCCAAATCTGTGGAGCTCCATGGTGTGTGTTTATTCCACGGCTCTTCCCACTCACACCATACAACTGCTTACAGTAAAAGATGCTGAGTTCCCTCGCATGATGTATTTCTCATGTGGCGGTGACCCCCATCATAATGTGCTGCTTTGCTGCTTCCAACTCTGCCTGTCATTGGCATGCCACATGTTGGTGGGTTGCAGGGTCAGGATGGGCTCTCACGTAATTGTTATGTCTTCTGAACCTGAGCATGATGCCTCCCATTTATTTTTCTTTCCTCTGCTGAGTGAGCATACAACTGCACTGGCATCAGCAATGCATGAGCATTGGAATACCAGGACTGGGCTCAAAGTGCATAATGGTTCGACAGTATGACTGATATAATAAGCACACATTGCATCTCAGTTCAAAATATGTTCTAGTATCTGCTGTGTATAAAGTGGTGGGCTGAGTCTTAGTGTCTATGTGTATGTATTTGCAATCCTAAAAGAAATCAACCCTGACTCTTCCCTGGAAGGCCAGAGACTGAAGCTGAAGCTCAAATACTTTGGCCACCAAATGAGAAGGGAGCCCTCATTGGAGAAGACCCTGATGCTGGGAAAGACTGAAGGTACAAGAAGAAGGGGACGGCAAAGCATGAGATGCTTAGACAATGTTATCGATGCAACGAACATGAAATAAAGCAAACTCCGGAGCACGATGGAAGACAGGAGGGCCTGAAGTGATGTTGTCCATGGGGTTGCGAAGAGTTGGTCTCAACTGTGCGACTGAACAACAACATTTGCACTTATTAATACTAGAGAAGAGGTGTATCCACCACCATTCCTGTTCTGAAATGTAACATACAAAGTTTTACCTTACTTAAAAAATTAAATCCTGTAGATTAACAACTCAACACCTCACACAAATGCATCTCTAGAATAACAATGAGGGGGGGGAGGAGAACAGTCATTGACTTAACATAAATAGGTAACAAAAATGCCGCATGTTCCTTGTAAAATGAAACACTTGTCCTTGCCACCCGCTGGTTTCCTTACCCCATTTGTAAAAAAGGAGTTCACAATCCATGAGAATGTTGAGATTTACTTACTGAATACATTACAGAATTTTTTTAAAAAATTACAAAACAGTAGCCAAAATGACATTTAATAGCTGCTGTAGATTTTCCAAAAGATGGAGTACTCTCTCTTTGACACAGACAGTACCCTGTCTTTCTGTGTTATACCTCTGAGGATGCCAGTCACAGCTACTGGTGAAACATCAGGTCCTACGATGCCAAGACCACGGCCACACAACCCAGAAAATCTACAGCAGCTAATGAACTCCGGCCGTGAAAGCCTTCGACAACATATTGACTACTAATATTTTGGAATGCATACTATCGTTATTATTGTTCTCTCTTTTTACTCACTACCTTCCTCCCTTCGAAAAAGCATCTGTACTGAAGGCTGGGGATACAGTGTCAGATGCCAGAGGAAATTAATAGCTGTTTGAAAAATAGCAAGTGGATTGTTTGAAGGGACATCAAGCTGATCCCCGCTCCCACCCTCAGCAGTGATTCAGTCTAGATTATGGCTGATTTAGATTCATAAACAATGGGCAGATTTTGAGCACCATGAATCTTAAGAAAATCTGTGAGGAACCAGCAATAGAAATATGATCAGTGTGAACTGGAGATTATATCAACAGTTGATAAAACGATAAAGTATAAATAAAGGATCTGACTGTTTCCATAATGAGCTGGAGACATTAGGATTTCTTTTTTCTTGAAGATGCATGACAAACTTCCTGAAAATTACGTGTGTTTTAAGATAAGGTCTGAACTGTGCAAAAGCCTTCAGCATCCAGACTTCTATTCACTGCAAATCCTTTCTCGGATACAGATATAATTTATGGATGTCCATATACACACAAACTCGCATGTTTAAACACAGTATTGAGAGAAATTCTCTTGATTCCTCTTTAGCTAGTCTCTCTGAGATCCAACCATCTGTTTCTTTTCCTCTTTTAGGAATTTGGAGTGTCTTTCTATTCAATTCTCTTTTGATCAAAAAGACGTTTGAAGAGGACAGGCAGGAAGAGGGGTCCTGCAAGATTTCAGAATTTCACTCTGTAGATGGTCAGAGGTAGGCAACGCCTTCCTAAACCTCTCTATCATCTTGCCAAAGCACCACCATGTCATGTGTCATGTAAGACAACTGCACGTACTGTAGTTACAAAAGTTACACGCTGAATGCCCCCCCCCATTTGGAATAACGAGGCAGACATTGAATTGGGATTAACTAAGGGCCACTTTATTGAATATTTACAATTTGTGGCAACGGTGTGTGAGAATCGGCCAAGGCAAGTGTCGCCCCCACCCCCAACCACCTCCTTGCCTTATTCTGGGTGAGCCATCTTTGCCCTGAATGTCAACCAAACCCTTGGCTCACCCCCACCTGGCACAACAAACTGTGAGCTGCCATGTAGTGCTCCAACCCCCCCTCCAACTTCCCCATCCTAGGCTGCAAAACCAGTGGCAGCTCATCACAGACCCCTTTCCCCTTTTTCGCATCAGCCTGCCACTGCCAGGGCTAAGTCTCTGCTTAGGACCCTGTGCCCACTGGGCCACCTAAGGCAGCCTGCAATCCTCACCACAGATCCTCATTGCCCTTATCCAATAAATTCACACCGTCATCCCTGTACAGATCCTCCACTTCTAGCTCTGCCTCGAGGTGCAACAAATATTGGCCCAGTCTCCCCTGCATGGCCTCCCTGTTTACCTGCTTTCAAGCCCACTCAAGGCCCCTGGGGTCCCCAACTCCATGTCACTCCCAGCACAACAAAATGGTGGACCATTAAATCATCACACCCAGCCACCTGCTCCTCATGAGCTTGAGGTCAGCCCTGGCCTGCTCCACAAGTGCCTTGCCCTTCATAAGGCCAATATCATTTCCACCCAAGTGGATAATTAGCATGTTAGGTGGAGGACCTTTCCTCCCCTTGAACAACAGCAGGAAAAGGCCTGCCCATCGCAGGCTCCAATGCCCCAACCAGTCGACCATAGCAAACTCACTGAGCAGCAGCTGTGACCTTCTCCTGGCCTGGTGGGCTGCCCAGAAGACCATACTGTGGCCACAAATGGTGACTCTTCTCCTCCACAGGCAGAGCAGTGAGAAACAACAGTTATCAACAGCACACATAAACTTACAGAGTTCTGAGGGGGCAGATATAAAGACTGTAGCTCCAAGACCTCCAACGCTCCATCCACCTAACGTTCAACTCCCCATAGCCCATTGTGGCCATGGTGGAAGCCACCCCAATCCTGAAAGAATGTGTTCCAAAATGGAGGTGATCCAGGACCAGGCCCTCCAGCACCCATTTAGTCACAGTGCAAAATTGGAATTTCGTCAATGGGCTAGCATCACAGTGCCTGAACAACTCTCCCTATGCATCGCCCCTCAAGGCCAGGTAACTGCATATGGCCATCACCAGGCAGAGTTCCTCCTCTGTACATGAAGAGAAGAAGATAATGATATTGGATTTATGCCCCGCCCTTTACTACCCAAAGGAGTCTCAGAGCGGCTTACAAACTCCTTTCCCTTCCCTTCCCCACAACAGACACCCTGTGAGGTAGGTGGGGCTGAGAGAGCTATGACAGAAACTGCTCTTTTTTGAGAACAGCTGTGCCAGAAGGCTTGCCCAAGGTCATCCAGCAGATGCAAGTGGAGGAGTGGGGAATAGAACCTGGATCTCCCAGATTAGAGCTTCTCTGGGGGTTTCCCTGTGGGCTTGTTCAGGGGCTGCCCAGTTCCCTGAAGTCGTACAAAACTAACCTTTAGTCGCTTCCTCTAGCATCCAGGAGTCAGACAAAAAGATAAAAAAGACCGATGTTCAAGGGAGCAGTTTAAAAGCACACCAAAATGGAGATGCTTTTTGAAAACAAAAAGAACAAGAAAAGATTGTTTTGGGTCAATGCGATTTGTATTTGAGTGTCTAGACCTGAGTATAAAAAGTAACAGTCTCGGCAATGAAATGAAAGAGGGAAAAAGTGTCATAAGACCAATATTATATCCTACACAGCCAATTTGGAAGAAGTTACACTGAAATCAGTGTGATTTACTCCCATGTATATCTGCAAACCTGTCAATCTAAAGTGTCTGTTAGTGGTATTTTATTAGTCAGTGGGAGGAAATGCCAATGATAGTTAAAACAAAGTTAAGTATAGCATGAAGATGTATTAAGTACAAAACATGAAAGTAAACTCAGAATGTTAGCATTAACATTTACACCAGGGGAAGAAAGGAATACTATTTGTTGTATGACCACTTTTAAAACAAGAGTCTGCTGTTTGGTTTTGTCTGCATTAAGTCCTAGAAAGCAACAAGACAGAGCAAGCTGTGAATTTGTACCAGTTAACCACATTCAGCTGATGCTTAACATCGGAAAGGGAATCACACATTGATTGCTATGCTGAACTTTCCAGCACATTAAGGAAATCTGGGAGGAAGGAGTGGTTTTCCAGCCAGTAGCATTAACTGCCCAGGGAAAGGCAAATTAGTTCAGATAACAAAAGCATCTACACTTTAATCCATTTGGAAATAAGTCACATTGATTTCAATTGAGTTTACTTTCAAAGGATAGCTTTCAGAGTTTACTTGTACTCCGCTGGCGGTGGTGGCTAGTCACAGTCTCCACTGTGTTTTGAAACTAGCTAAGGCCACCATCTTGGAGGCATCTTGCTGGTGAACTGAAACACAGCTTGTTCTGCACTCTGACACAATTGAGAGCTGGTGGATTTAAAGTAGGAAGACCTGGCCTCAGATCGCTGCCCACACTAGAGAACGGTGTTTGATCAGTCATTCTCTTTCAGCCTGACTCTTTATAGGGGTACTTAGGGAGATAAATGGACAGGAACCACACATACAGTTCTGTATCCTTTGAAGGAAGCATGAAATAAAACAGTGTAATGAATAAATAATACGTTGGGTGGGATTAATAGCTAACGGGCAAGCATTATTTGGTTGTTAATAGGCACTGATAGGTCACCAACTGAAACATCAGTTACTCAGTGACTGAAAGAAGAGTTGCTCAGGATGTCTCATTATGGAGGGTGTAGAAAGCCAACAGTCACTGACTATATGGGGAAATGGGAAAACACTAACACTGTATTCCCATCACCTTGGGAGGCCAGAAAGAGCACTGAATTAGTTCCCCTGCATAATCATGTACTTATTCTAGGTCAGTTGCCACTGTACCCTTGACTAAATACAAGAGAGACCATGCATTTGTGTCAAACCAGGATTTCATTTAAGGATGGTCTGTTAATGTTTAAAGTGTGGGTTGTTGCTAACAGGTGGCCTCCACTGGATACGAGCATGGTGGGCAAATCCACTCTGACCCCGCGCTTTGCCATTATCACCACTAGCTTCATTTGCTGGAACCTGAACATCAGACTCTGTTGAAATGGTCTCCCCCCTCCCCCAACATATGCATGGAAAAAAGAACGAAGCAGCAAGAACCAGAACAAGGGGGGAAATGGTGCAGTGTGACGGTATCTGAAGTAAGACGTGGTACACACGCTGTTGTTTCGCAGAGCTATTTACAATTTATTTACAGAATATATACAGTCCAACAAGGCTTAGCAATCGGCTCTCTCTCCAACAAAATGCTTCGCCAGGCAATAGGTAACCATACAGGCTCTGGTATGAAAGAACTGTACAGAATATATACATACATACAGCCAATCACCAAACAGGTGCTGAGTCATTATGTCACCCTCAGAAGGCTGATGCAATCTCATCAGGCGGATGCAACTGATCCATCACATGACTCTGGAACTGTCACATAGATTTTCCTGATCTAGATGACTGGCTGTCATCTTGCTGGCATTTAAACTTCAGATGCCAACACAGTGGGGGGGAGGGGGACTAATCTATCCAGCGTGACAATCCCTACACGTTTCCCTTGTGGTTAATCAGGAGGATCTGTAAAATAGCTGTGCCATAAAGTTCCTACAGTGATTTTGTTTGTTTGTTTTAAATTTTGAAGCTCACCTTCTATGGGGACTTCATGGCAATGCCATTTTGCAGATCCCCTCTGATTTCCCCCCAAAATAAATAAACAAAGCTTGCATGGAGGAGGCAGACTCCACATATAAGGGCTTTATCACCTCCACTGTTGGCTGGACTCCACAAGACTAATGGCTCAGTCCAATCAGTGCCCGTGCTTCTTCTAAAACTGGGACAAGCCCCCAGCATGTCACTCTTTGCATTCTAGTCAGTATCACTTAGCACCTTTTAACAACCCTTTCATAAGCATGATGTAGTTAAAGGGGTTTAAAAAGTGGTTCCCTGCCCCCAGGTCTGCAGTTACGGGATCTACTCCCTAGTACTAATTGTAAGAATTAGTGGTGGCTGTTCCTCTATAGTAATCTAGAATAAATGGTGTGTAAGGGCGTGTTGTTTTTCTTAGCAAACTGAGCTTTTGAAGACTAGAACAGAGCTCTTTTTATGATTCACGTTCATTCTCTGATTATCAGGGAGATGTTGTGTGTGTGTCTTTGTGGAGATATGTAGCAGAAGCTACTGAAAATGCCCCCAAGCTATTCATGACTAGGGTAAAAAAAATACTATTGGAACTATTGTCTTAAAGAACCCAAAACATGCCTGGAAGTATTTAGAAACTTGATTTTAGTTTCTAGTTCATTATATAGTTAAATCAAGCAACTTATTGCTGAAACAAGACACGCTGCAATTCAATTTGTGCTGTTTGAGACTGGCAAAGCACTGGTAAATATCTTACTATAGTTTTTATGTTATTATTATTATTTTGTTAAATGAAGTGCATAAAGGAGCTAAAGAGATTATAGTCATTCAGCATTTCTATTCCTACCTTATATCTTTCTTCTCTCAAACCTTAGGTAAAAACATGTAAAGTTTATCCATAAGGTGCAATGACACAGCACATTGATCCTAATAGAGTGTGTTACTGTTTCTGGCTTTCCTGATGTAAAGTCTTATGGAAATAGATTTTGCTGTTTATGGGGCTGAATGTTTGGACATTGGCAAGATAACTGAAGAATATTAAAATCCATATCCAAAACTTTACTGTCTTTCTCGCATGCAAAGCACAAATTCTAGTCATCCTCAGATCTGGACCTCCAAATGCAGACAAATCTGGTATAAATAGCTCATAAGTGTCCTGGGAACAACCCATTCTATGATTCCTGAAAGCTATTCTTAGAATGCTGTCACAGAACACTGCAACTACTGTCACTTGGATAGTTTTCAATTGCTAAGGCTTCAAGATGCTGACAAACTTCTTGGAGAACAGCAGGTGACATCCTGTAAGCATAACCTTGCCCATGTTGGCTTATTACACACTACTAGAAAAGGCTGTCTGATTGGGAGCAGAAACTGGCACATTCTTCTTTGATGCAAGGCAAGGGTTTGACCGTCATGAAAGAGACATCTCTGAAAACATTCCTCCTGAAGGAACCGTTGCTGGATCTTGTTACCCAAACTGGTGCCAGCAGTCACTGTCGCAAACGTATGGGTGGGTGGGCGGGAGGAATTGTTGGCATATTGTAATATATGGCTAGCAAGATGACAGCTCCAGATGCTCCGGATGATGTAATTAGATGAGTCTGATCTACTTTGACAGGTCCTGTGTCATATGATCTAGGTTGCATCAGCTAAGTCCAGAGTCACAGTGAGTCAGCACTAATGTGATTGGCTGACCACAGTATATATCGCCAGTGTGTGGACTGTACTGTATCACTCTTATGATTAGATGTACTGGCGAAGCACTTGGTCATTCTGGAGAAGATGTGGTTCTTACCAGTGCTTGTTTGGACTGTGTGTAAATAGCTGTAAATAAACCACTGTAAGTATTTGAGCACTGAACAACTGAGTCACTGGAATTATTTTCCTCTGTGTTTCCACTCTGCCAACAGGAACAGTCATGACTGTGGACACATGGGTAGAGAGGTGGCCAACATAGTGAATGTTCAGGCCAACAGAAAGAGGAAGAGGCGCCACAGTGAACACATGAGCGAGTAGGAGGAGCAGGCACGCAGCTGAGCAGGCAAAACAGAGGGAGGAAGAAGCGGCAAGTTCTGCCACAGCAGACCAGCACCTCCAACATCTTCCTTTTCTGCTCTGCTGGAGGAGTCAGGGCTGGGAAGCGGGGCCCTTTCTAGAGACATGTGTGCCTCTACCTGGTTCATTGCATGTGGTGGCTGCAGGAATCAAGCCGGAGGCCACCTTGTGGCTGGCTGCTGTTCCAAAGCTGCCACTGCTGCCACCATGATTGCACAGAGGCTGGCAGTGGTGGTGATGAAGTCGCTGGGCATTCAGAAATGGCTGGGAGTGCTCCAGTGTGGGGTTCATACCAGCTCTGTCCCCAGAGCAGCTGACTGGTTGCTCTGCGGCTAAGTCTGTCTCTGTGGTCCCAGCATCCTGGTGAACCAGGTTGTTCGGGATCCATGAGGGAGGGCATGTGAAGAAGAGACCTGAAGGAGGGTGTGTCTTTGAGGGACATGTATTTTTGTTTGCCTCTGTCTGGGGCTGATGATATGCTCAGAGTTACTCCTCACTGGGGCCTCTGCTGCAGCAGCTCTTGCTGCCACTGCCAGGAATGGCAGTGCTGGGCCTACGGCTGCCTGCCACACTATCTCCCTCAGGAGTGGCCACCCCCAGAGTAACTTCACTGAGCACCGCTGGTGATGTCCACTCCGCCATTGTCACTGCAGCCACCAGTTTCAGCTTGGATCCCCTCAGCACCATAGTGGCTAGGGTTCCCATTCACCCGATGAGGGTAGGGGTTTGCCCGCTTTTTCAGCCCCCAATCTGCCACCCTCAATCCAGCCAGTGGCGGGAAGCCACCCGCAAAGTGCTTTGTTTGTGCCAGTGTACCTGGCAAAATGTAGGGGGGGGAGGGGATAGTTGATCATTTAAGGGGAAAACATAGTATTTTTCCTGAAATAATAGTGTCCCCTGCAATGTGCCATGCATGATGACATCACTTCCTGGTGATGTCATTGTGGCACACATGCAAACTGCACGCTGAAGAGATCCCAGAGTATCAGGAAACACACATACCCCCGCCGGCATCCAGGTAAGACCTGGCAACCCTAATTGTGGCTATGACCAGCTCATCCAGTGTCCACAGAGAGGAGAGAGGCACCCCCTTATCTAGAAGAAGAGTTGGTTTTTATACCCCACTTTTATCTACCCTAATTGCCTTACAATTGCCTTCCCATCCTCTCCCCACAGCAGTCACCTTGTGAGGTAGGTGAGGCTGAGAGAGTTCTGAGAGAACTGTGACTGACCTAAGGTCACCCAGCAGGCTTCAAGTGGAAAAGTGGGGAATCAAACTCAGTTCTTCAGATTATAGTCTGCTGCTCTTAACCACTCCACCATGATGGCTCTCAGCCTGGCACTCCACCACTGAGAGAAAAAAGAGGCCAGAGGTGCTGTCAGAAGGAGCTGGAAGCCAGCCGCGAGCCTTTCCTGGTGCCCCAAAGCCTGAGAACATGGAGATGGAGCCAGAGAAGCCAGCCACAACAGGGAGCAGCCCTGCAGCCCTGGGGCAAACAGGGCAGGGCACACTGGGCCTGTATCCTCATCCAGCTGGCTACCAAGCTCAGCCAATAGGAGGGAGGAAGTAGCCAAGAACAGGCTGGGTGGGGCATCCAAAACAGAGCAGGAGGGGAGGAATAGGGGATAGGCCAGGCACCCAACAGTGCCTGGGATGACAGATGGGATTGGAGAGAGGGGATTGGAGTCTGAAGGGGTGAGTCTAAATCCCCCTCCTCCTTTAAAAAAGAGGCCAAGGAAGAACCACAGGCACAGTTCTAGACTGAGTGAACTGCTGCTTGGGGAAGGTGAAGGAACAAGGTGATACAACTACCCTCCCTTCCATTTCTGAGTTCATGGGAGGTTCACCAGTGACACCCAACAAAATAGCCAAGGGTTGACTGGCAGACCTGGAGAAGAGGGAGTGCCACAACTTCTCAGTGCAGTACCCAGGGGTCATATCCTGCCGGAGCACCCCAGTAAGAAGCCCCGGCCCTCCCACCTTTCCTGGCCTGCCTGTGGAGAGACTCAGGGAGGGAGGATTTAAATGTCTGGGTTCCCTGCCTGATCTTCTCCAGGTGCCCCACAGTGGGTTGGCTGGAGAGGGGAAGGGGAGGCGGGCAGACATGGCCCCTTTTCCCCTGAGCCTCTCCACTTTTGCAAAGAGACTCAGGGAAGGGGGGGGTTAAACTCATTTGCATATGCCTTAACTCATTTTAAACATGCCTGCCCTTTATCAGGGGGTGTGGCATATGTAAATGAGTTATGCAAATGAACTCTGCACCTCTTTTTCTAGGAAATGACTCCTGGCAATACCACAACCTTTTTAGACACTCTCCCTGAATTTGTATAGTTCATTGGGAAGGGAATCCAGTGCTTGCTTGCCTGGGAAAAAGGAGATATTTGGGACAGGTGGTGGTGTCTTGATCTGTGTAGAAAATGTTTCTGATTAGTGTTAAGAAAGAAAATTGCCCACACTAAAAATGTCATTTGCCAGGCATTGGGGTGGGGGTGGAGTTTCCTGAAAAGGAACAGAGACCCAAAGTAGAAGACAGTTTCCAGTGTTGAAATGGAGCAAAAATTGATCAAAAATCATTATGGGGGTGAGTTTCCACAGAAGAAATGGAACACCAAAATCAAAGCATTTCAGTAAGCAGTGGGGGGGAAGGGGAGCTGTCTATCACAGAAATGAAGTCCCTAAAGGAAAGATCTTTTTACTGTAAAGTGGTATACAGCATTTGGGGTAGGGGCTGTCATATGATAAAATGTAGCCCCAAATTAGGAAGATCTTTCCACCGCAGAAATGGAGTTTCCAAGTAAGAAGAAAGTCATTTGGGGGGACTTTCTCCCACAGAAACAGAGCCCCCAATTGGGGAGAAAATCCTTACAGTTAAAGCAGCCATGAAGTTCTATCTAGAACTTACACAAATAGTTGACTTTGTCAAGGACCACTCAATCAAGTCATTTCTGGACTTCCAATGAGAACTTCCACTGACTTCCCCCCCCAGTACCTGCAGATTCAAAACTTGAGAACCAGTTTGGTGTAGTGGCTAGGAGTGTGGACTGTAATCTGTGAGAACCAGGTTTGATTCCCTACTCCTCCACATGCAGCTGCTGATGTGACCTTGGTCAGTTACAAGTTCTTTCAAAGCTATTCTCTCAGGAGCAGTTCTCGAAAGAGCACTCTCAGGAAAACTTAACTTATTAAAATAGATGGGTGAAAGATCTATTAATAAGTATTTCAGAGGCTCTTTGGAGTATGTTACATAAAGATACCAAAATGTCAGTAAATGTGGAAATAAGATAAAATATAAAGTGATATATAGGTTCTACCTTACTCTTTTAAGAGTAGTTCTCATCTACAGCTTCCAACAAATGCTGATGATGTAATAGCATCATAGGCACTACAATACATATTTGGAGGCAGTGTCTACAAGCATATAAATTGTGGACTGATACATTTGAGGAGATCCATGAAATGTTGTGTTTCAGAATACCTTATGATCCCAGGATAGCACTTCTTAGCATATTTCTCCCTCTGAAGGCATACAGGAGAAAACAAAATGTTTACATAAAAATCTTCTGATGGCAGCAAGGCATACAGTTTTAATGGACAAAATCTCTCTGGATAAGAAAATGTGACAAGAGAAAAGTGGAGTTCAGGAGAAATCAATTGAAAATGAGCATCCCTTTATTTTGTATTGAAATAAAAACAACTTAAGGACCTAGTAAAAGACTCCATTCTGAAATATAATTGATTGAGGAACTTGTAGGAACATCAGTAAAACAGATATGGTTATGGACTGATCTCCAGTCTATTGGGGTTGTCACTATTCTAATCAATTAGTTGTTTAGTTGCAACCAAGTATGCCATTAAAATTGACAATTGATTTTATCTGTCAATTTTTATACATTGTATTATGTTTATTTGTAAATAAAAATTCTATTAAAAGATTTCACTTTAATAAACATGGGACCTTTCCTTTATTTTTTCCTGGAAGGAAGGAAGGAAGGAACAGAAAGAAAGAAAGAAAGCCATGGGGAAAATACCACTCCTGTGTTCCTTTGCTGTGTCACACATGTGCAAAGTACTGTTGTGCTAGACATGCAGCTGCCCAATGAACTCTAATGAATGGCTTGGCAATCACTTCATCTGATAGTTGATCAATATAGGGGATATTCACAGCTGGTTATCATGTTGCGAGTTGAACCTGCAGGAATTTGTGCATCCCTACCAAGAACCAGTTTGAAATATGAAACTATGTATACATTCTCTCTGAAGTTATTGTACATTTAAATAGTTCCCAAGCTTCCTGAAAGTATTTGGCCCTCTTCATCCTCCCTTTCAGCTTCCTTTTGGCACATCACCTCTTTCTTTTTCAAAGTTTCCTCTTCTAAAATCAAATGTGGTTGAATTGAACTGTTTTGGCAATCTTCCACTTACATAAATGCTGAACTTAATAGCACTGTGATCACTGCTTACAATTAGTGCAACAACATTTTTGCCCCCCCAGATGGAAGAAGGAGTCAGACAACAAGATTGGATGAAATAAGGCCACTTTATTAACATATTAAAGTAAAGGCAAGGGCAAACATGAAACAGCAGCTCGATCAAGGCCTGGTGTCGCTTTGACCCCATCCTTAACTCTATAAAAGGCAAGACACCAAGGCCGTGGGTTGGAGCCAACTGTAAGTCGCTTGCAAACCCAGCTGAGCCAATGATTGGGATGCACCTTCAGGAGCCCTCAAACACCACCACACGGCCAGTGCTGAGTCTCCGTCGTGGCCATCCCCATAGGCAGTCTGCAAGCCTCATTCCTGGCTGCATTGCCACAGGGTTGATCCTGCAGACCCCTCTACCCCCCCAGGGGTTATTAATTGGTGCTTACGTAGCTGCTGAATTTTATTTAGACCTAATTCTGCCCTAATAAAGTGACGAACTAACCCAAGGCACCATCCCAAACCAATTCCTCAATCCACTGGCAGCATTGCAGGGTAGGCAAAAAAGACCCCTTCTCAATAGTCAATCAGAGAAGGGGACAAAAAAATTCCTACCCAGCCCCCCATTAAACGGGGCTACCAACCTGTGCTTACACTACATACAGGGCAGGTGGGTGGGCCGAGCACGAGGCGAGCAACTGCCAGAGGTAGAGCAGAGCCAGCCTTTAATAACTGCACTGGCTCCACTCCCCCTTTCGGAGTTGAGGCTGCATCGCAGCCCTTCCTACATTCCTCCTCATGAGGAGGCAAAGGCGGCCCCCAGGAGGCATGCTGTTGGCTGCCTCCTGTGGGGCCGGATTGTGTGCTAGGATCCAGACTTACCTACAAGGAATAGTCATTAAATAGAAATAAGGCTCATTGTGGAAATAAATACAATGGACTCTAGAAAGAGGCTCTGGGAGAGTACCCTGGCCTTGGGCACTCAGCTTCAATTTGCTGTGGTGACTTCAGCAGGGCATAATGACACAGAGTCCACCATTTTCTCCAGAGGAACTGATCTCTGCTACCTGAAGAGCAGTTGTAACTTTGAGTGACCACCACTGACTTCTGCCCTCCCTCCTGGAGAGCAGTTGTAATTCTGTGTGATCTCCACCCTTCACCTGAAGATTGGCAACAGTGGTTCCCCAGGAGGAAATGTCTGGTTTGGAGGGTGGAGTCCATGTATTGTACTTGTCTGAGGTCCCACCTCCTCAAACCTCACCCTCTACAGTCTCCACCCCTCAAATCTCCAGGAAATTCCCAACCTGCAGTTGGCAACCATACCTCCTTTCCAGACAACCATCAACCTGCTGTAATCTGCCCCTCTGATTTCAACTTTCCATCTCCCCCCCTCCTGGAGAGCACTTGTAATTCTTAGTGATCTCCAACACTCACCTGGAGATTGGCAACAAGGTTTCCCCAGGAGGGAATGGCTGGTTTGGAGGGTGGTGTCTATGGCATTGTAGCTGTCTGTCTACCCCTGCTCAAACCTCACCCTCTCCAGGTTCCCCCCCTCAAATATCCAAGAACTTCCCAACCTGGAGTTGGCAACCCTATCTCCTTTCCAGCCAATCATCAACCTACCTTTATTTGCCCCTCTGACTTCAGCTTTCCATATCCCCTCCAACCTGCAGCCTCTACTGTGCTCTGAAGCCCTGGCTGGGATGTCACACTGGCTGTCATAGGGAGGCCATCTCAGCAGAATATAAAGAGAGTCCTCCATTTTCTCTAGGGGAACTGATCTCTACCATCTGAAGAGCAGTTGTAATTCAGAGTGATCTCCAGCCCTTACCTGGAAATTGGCAAGAATGGCTCCACAGGAGGAAAAGTATAATCATTCTCTGCAGTGGGGACCAAAACAGCTTACATCATTCTCTTTTCCCCTTTTGACTTGCACAACAACCCTGTGAGGTAGGTTAGGCTGAAATTCTATGACTAGTCCAAAATCACCCACTCAGCTTTCACAGCAAGAACCGTGGTCTGACAGACCCTGCTCTGAAGCACTAACTGCTATGCCGCACTGGCTATGGTATTGCCTGGTATCACAACTGAACTCCAGACAACAGATCTCTCTCTCCCCTTGGAGAAAATAACTACTTTGGAGGGTGGGCTCTATGGCATTCTGTTCAGCTGAGGCTGCTCCCCTCCCTAAATTCTGGCTTCTGTAGAGTCTACCATAAAATCTCCAAGAATTTCCCTACCTGGAGTTGGCAACCCTAGTCAGGACTGGTCCCAATGTGTTTCCTCGCAAAGGCCAAAATAGGCATTGAAAAGGTCTCCCACCACCACTTTTTACTGGCAGAACTAAGCTTGGTTGCCTAAGAACAGGCACTAGGGGGAAAGTAGGGTTGCCAACTCTGAGTAGGGAAATACCTGGAGATTTGGGGGGGGATCCTGTGAAGGGCAGTGTTTGGGGAGAGGAAGGTCTCAGCAGGGTATAATGCCATAGGGTCTACCCTCCAAAGCAGCCGTTTTCTCCAGGGGAACTGATCTCTGTCATCTGGTGATCAATTGTGACAGTGGGAGATCTCCAAGTTCCTCCTGGATATTGGCAACCCTAGGGGAAAGTCAGCTGCACAGCAAGAGGTTGAAGGGAATGGTTTGATGGCTGCTGGCACACCTCAGTAACCAGCCAACCATGGCAGAGCCAAGCAGGAAAGACAGCCATTTTCACAGTTTATTCTGACAGGAAAGTGGCCAAGCTGGCAGTGGGCGGGGGAGAGAGTTACGCTGAAAGCCTGTGAGTGGTCTGAAATCACCCACTCAGCTTCCACAGCAAGAACCTGGGTCTGGCAGCCCCTGCTCTGAAGTGCTAACTGCTATGCCACACTGGCTGTTGTTTCACCTGGTATCACAACTGAACTCCAGACAACAGATCTCTCTCTCACCCTGGAGAAAATAACTATTTTGGAGGATGGATTCTGTGGCATTCTATTCAGCTGAGGCCTCTTCCCTCCCCAAACCTGAGTTCCATAGACTTCAGCACAAAATCTCCACGAATTTCCTAACCTGGAGCTGGCACCCCTAGTTAGGACTGGCCCCAATGAGTTCCCCTCAAAGGCCTGGAAAGAGCTTCATTCCTTTGTTTTTTTTCTGACAGAACCAAGCTTGATTGCCTAGCAACAGCCACTGAGGGAAAAGTTAGTCCCACAGGAGCTAAGCAGAAGTGTCTTCATCAGGAGAGAGAGCTGTTTTGGCAGTTATTCTGACAGAGAATGGTGGCAGTGGGCAGGGAAGAGGAGTGGACCCAGCCCCCAGCCAATGGCACGCAATTACTCTTGAGTGGCAGTTGATGGGCCAATGGCTGATGGAGCACACAACACAGCCAATGGGAGAGCTGGAAATGACCAACGTGTTAGGAGAATTATATATATGAGAAGATTGTATCTAGAAGTTTTGTCTTTTTCTTATAACTGTCATTAACTCAATCAGTATAAGGGTAGTTGGTCATATCTACTATTGCACAACTTTCTCCTCTGGTTGTTCTGCATTTTTCCCCATTTGAAGAAGTGTGCTATACAGGCATGGGTTCGATCCAGTGCAAGATTCTTGAGAGGAACATGCAAACATTGGCAGTCTTCCAGGTACCCTCCCTCCCCCAGCAGCCATTTCTGAGCCTAGGAAAGTTTATTCCTAGTGTAATGGAATTCTCTTCAGCAAGGGAGTGATTTCACCCTCTTTCCCACTGTGGCCTCCTGATATGCACATAGATTCTGTGACCGTGAGAATAAACTTCCCCAGGGTCAGCAATTGTTTGTGGGAGGATGGAAATTCTGGGGAAATCAGCAGTGGTCAGTAACTTCTGCAGATAGATTATATGACCCAACTCTATGTCTCCTATATTAATTTACCTTTCAAGCCCAGTATTTCCACCCATAACAATGCAGTGGGGCGTCCTGCAGTTTATTGGGCCCTATGCCCTCTTTGATATACAGAGCTCCCCCAAATGTCCTTTCCTTTCCTGTCCCTCCTGCGTGGCCAGTATTGAGAGAAGGCAGTACTCGACAGACTTTCCCCATTCAACTGGGTTTCTGAAATTTAACACCTGTCACTCCAGCTCTCCCATTTTAGTTTGGAGTCTGATTGCTAGGCACAGCCTAGCAACCAGGGAGAGACCTGAGGGGGCAGGGACATGGGGGGGCAGCCATATCTCTTCTGGGCTAAAGCTGGAAGCAACATCATGCCTCTCTAGGAATACCACAGAGTTTCCAGTGATTCCTAGAGATTCCAAGAGGTGATTCCTAGAGAAGTGTCACTTTGGGGTCACTTACAGGGTTTTTCCAGAATTGATATCATGTCATAGGCCCAAACGCCTTTTTAAAAAAGATTATCCTGCTGCCTCTCCAAGTGGTAGTGGGAAAGGAGTGCTGGTGGTTGGGTGGGAGATTCCGCCACTGCCACCAGGGAGATGGCATCCCTGGCTTGGTTTCTTCTCCAAGTCCCCTCAGCATGCACATTTCCCCCTATGTACATTAAAGTCAAAGGGGTTAGATGGGTGCAACTTTGCTTACATGGCACTGTTAGGGTTTCCTTTTCCTTCTCATTGGCACAAAATATCTTTTCTTATGTGTGTGAAATTCACAAAATATTTGTGAGGTAAACAACCATGTTCTGTGGAAAGCCGTTAGCTGCAGCACTTGTGACTCTTAACACATCCTAACACAGCCTTTGGGTGTGAATAGGTTGATCTCACTTGGCAGGCACTAGCAGGCAAACATTAACCTTGCATGATTTACTTCAGTCAGAAGCAAAGCTAAGTGCAGATCCAGGAAGCAAGGCTATATGAGTTCCTCCCCCTTCTGAATGCTAGACCACATCCCCTCCTTATCCAAATGACTGTATCTGCCGCACACAGATGGATGCAGAGCCCTTGAAGGCGAGAGATAAGGAAGGAGGAAAGGTTTCCAGAGAGCAAAGGTAGAGAGATGTAAATGATTTGTTTAACCGAAAGCAGGCATGACACCAGGAGGAACAGAAATTCAAGGGAAGGGGGAAGGGAGGAGCGCTTCAGAGGATAGGTATCTTCCCTGGCACCTGAGCTCATTAGCCCCTGGCAGTAAGAGGATGTACATTGTAATGCCACAGGGCTGTATCATATTAGCTCCCAACGGACTGAGGATCAGAAAGCCGTGCAAGCTAGATTGCACTGGTTTGTTTCTGACCCTCCCCGCAATACTGCCTGACAGGAAAGAAGCAACAAGAGGGCGGAACAACACCCCCAACCAAATAGGCAAGTTTATTAAATCACATACGAATAATAATTGAGCTTTCTTTAACAGTTACCAGGTATCTTACTAGGGTGATTTCATTGATCGGGATGAAAAGGTCATCATTTCATCTACTCTTTTGTTTCTAATTCAGAAATGTTTCGATTTTTTTTTTTTTTTACTGGAAGCAAAAAAACTGCTGGCAATAATGTGATCGGGTTGCAGGAACTCTTGTACTTCCATATATATGTGGAGTAGGGATGGCTTGAAACTCAACATCAAGAAAACTAAGATCATGACATCCAGCCCCATCACTCCTTGGCCAATAGAAGGTGAAGTCATCAAAGTAGTGACAGATTTCACGTTCCTGGGATTCAAGATCACTGCAGCCATGAAATTAAAAGAGGCCTGCTCCTTGGGATGAAAGAGATGGCAAACCTAAACAGCATGATAAAAAGCAGAGACATCACCCTGCCACCAAAAGTCCGCATGGTCAAAGCAATGGTATTCCCAGTAGTAATGTATGGCTGCAAGAATTGGACTATAAGGAAGGACAAGCACCGAAGAATAGATTCTTTTGAACTATGGGGCTGGAGAAGACTCTTGTGAGTCCCTTGGACTGCAAGGAGATCAAATCAGTCAATCCTAAAAGAAATCAACCCTAACTGTTCCTTGGAAGGTCAGATACTGAAGCTGAAATACTTTGGTCACCAAACGAGAAGGGAGCACTCTGTAAAGTACTGTGTTTCGGGCCTCATGACTCGGACGACGACATAAGAGAAGACGCGTTTATTCGTACTTCACATAAGACAAGAACACACAGTAACGGCCGGAGGCCAACTATATACAGTTAGGGGGGGACGGCCCTATATTCCTATTGGCGGGTTTGAATCGCCCGCCAATGCTGCCATTGGTTCACTACTGGCGAGCTCAGGAACCTAGTCCCTATTGTTCTCAGAGAGCGAAGCTTGGCTGTATTTCGCCAGCTCAGCCTTCTGATCCCAGGACACAACACCCCTCCCCCATAGTTCGTCTCCTATCAGGTGACGTAGTCCTTTAAGTATGCTGGTGGCCTCCTTTCTCTGAGCGAACGTCGGGGGGCCGGTACCGGACTGGCGGGGCCCCTCTCGGTTGGTCTGCCAGCACAAGGAGCTTGGGCCTCTGGAAGTAGCCGAGGCGGTGACGGTGGCGGCTCTAACGGCGGCGGCAGCGGCGGTGGTGGTTCAGCTGTCTCCGGGGCCCTCTCCGGATTCCGTGGACTTTCTGGCGCTGGCTCCGCTGTCGGTGCTTGCGGTCGATCGGATGATGGGGCGGCGGCGGCATTTCCCGGTAACTGGATCTCTGTATCGGGGTCTTGTCGCCTCCGGAGCTGGTCGACGTGTTTACGAAGGACCCGGTCCCCATCGGATAGGACTTCGTATGACACCGGCCCGGTGGGTTTTAGGATGCGCCCTGCCACCCACTGCGGCCCCGCCCCGTAGTTCCGGAAGTAGACAGGGTCTCCCGGTAGGAAGCTTCGGGGCGCCTCCCTGTTCTCGACCAGCTTCCTCTCGGGGGCTCGGTCCGGGTGGAGTCTGTCTAATAAAGTGGTAGGGCGGCGGCCCATTAATAGTTCTGCGGGGCAGTGCCCGGAGATGGGGTTTGGGGTGGTGCGGTATGTGAGAAGGAAGCGGGCCAGCCGGAACTCCCAGTCCCCCTCCGTTATGCGGCTCAGGGCCTCTTTGGCGGTGCGTACCGTCCTCTCCGCCTGTCCATTAGTTGCCGGGTGGAAGGGCGCTGATCGTATGTGCCTGATGAGGTTCCTTTCGAGGAACGCTTGAAAATCAGCAGATGTGAACGCTGCCCCATTGTCCGACACGATTGTGTCGGGTAACCCGTGCGTTGCGAATATTTTCCGCAGGGCCCGTATTGCCACTTTGGCAGAGGTGGTAGACACTGGGCTTATTTCCACCCATTTCGAGTAGGAGTCTACCGTCACCATGAACTGGAGCCCCTGAAACGGCCCCGCAAAGTCTATGTGTAGTCGTGACCACGGCTTGTGGGTAGACTCCCAGCTTTGGGTGGGCGCTCTCGGGGGATTGGGGCGGACTTCCTGACACCGTGTGCACCCTCGGACCCAGGTTTCAATTTCGGCGTCCATCCCGGGCCACCACACGTAGCTCCTTGCCAGAGCTTTCATTCGTACAATACCGGGGTGGGCCTCATGTAGCGTTTCTAGAACCCCTTGTCTCATGGGCCCCGGAATGACCACCCTGTCCCCCCATAACAAGCACCCTTTTAAGGCGGATAGCTCTTCCCGCCTGGCTTTGTATGCCATGAACTCTGGCCCTGTCTGTTCCGCTGGCCATCCCCTCACCACCCAGTTTAGGACCCGGGAGAGAATGGGATCTCGGGACGTGCGGGCGGCAACGTCTGCAGCCTGAAGGGGGGGTTTAGGCAGCTCCTCCATTAACAATACTGCGGGAGCCGGGGCCGGATCTTCCCCTGTCTGCGGCAGCGGCAGGCGGCTCAAGGCATCGGCATGACCCAGCGCCTTGCCCGGCCGATGCTCCAGCTGGTACTGGTAGCCCGCCAAAAACAAGGACCAGCGCAGCACCCGGGGCAACAGTACCTGCGGCGTTTGTTTGTCCGCCGCAAACAGACCCAAGAGCGGCTTATGATCTGTTACGAGCGTGAAGGGCCGCCCGTACACAAAGTTGTGAAACTTTTTTACCCCCGCCACCAGTGCCAAGCTCCGCGGGGGACAGCGTGCGGGAGTAGTAAGCCACCGGGACTTCCCTCCCATCCGGTAGCTTGTGGGCCAAGACTGCCCCGACCCCGTACGGTGATGCGTCGCACGCAAGGATTACCGGGAGCTTTTCATCAAAGTGGGCGAGCACCGCGTTTGAAATCAATAGTACTTTAACCCCCCGGAATGCCGCCGCCTCCCTCGTTCCCCATGCCCAAGGTGTCGCCTTATCCAGCAGCCTGTGCAGGGGTTCGGCCACGGCGGCCTTGTGGGGAAGAAAGGCGTGGTAAAAGTTCAGGAGGCCTAAGAACGCCTGGAGCTCGGCCTTGGACTTCGGGGCGGGGGCCTCCACGATGGCCTTCACCTTGTCCCTCGCCGGATGTAGGCCTGTTGCGTCTACCCGGTATCCCAAGAACTCCACCTCCGGCACTCCGAGGAGGCACTTTTCCCGCTTCACTTTCAGCCCCACGGCTTGGAAGCGTTCCAGTACAGTTCGGAGGCGGGCGGCGAAGCTTTCCGGGGTGGTCGCGGCGATGAGGACGTCGTCGAAGAACGGCGTCACCCCAGGGATCCCTTTCAACAAATCGTCCATTAGATTTTGGAATATCCCTGGGGCCACACTGACCCCGAACTGCAGCCGCTTCACCCGGAAGGCCCCCGGTGTGTCACTATTGTTTGCGCCTCGGCCGTGGCCTCATCTACCGGGAGTTGCTGGTACGCCTGCGCGAGATCCAGCTTCCCAAATATGCGCGCCCCCGCCAGTGTGGCTAAGACATGGCTGACCACGGGTACGGGGTATGCGTGCGCCTGAAGTGCCTGGTTAATGGTGCACTTATAATCCGCGCAGATGCGGATGTCCCCGTTTGGCTTGACGGGTGTCACAATCGGGGTCTCCCATCGGGCATTCGGGACGGGCTCTAGGACTCCCTGGCCCACTAACCGGTCCAGTTCGGCCTCTATTTTCGGGCGGAGGGCCAGGGGCACGGTGCGGAAGCGCCGACGGACGGGCGTCACGGTGGGGTCTAAGTGAAGCGACATCGGGGGCCCTTTGTAACACCCCAGTTTCCCGTCAAAGACCTCCGGGAATTCATTGCACACCGCCCCCCAGTCCCGCACCCCGCACTTATTCACTCCCCCAATCGTTATACCTAGGGCTTCGAACCACGCCCGCCCCAGGAGACTCACGAGATTTCCCTCTACCACCACCAAGTCCAAGTTCCCCTCGAAGTCTGTACTGCACTCGGAAAGTGCCGACTCCCCGGATGGGGACAGGGTTCTTTTGGAAGTCCACCAAACTTAGTGGCGATGGACGAAGAGGGGTCCCCCTAGTGGGCAAAGTCTTTTTAAAGTGTTTAGGGAAATGATGGACGCCGCCGATCCCGAGTCCACTTCCATGCAACAGGGGGACCCCTCGATCCGCACGGTTACTTGGATCTTCGGGGCAGAGGAGAAGTTGGGGTTAGGGAGGCGAAGTACCTGCAGCGGCTGGTCGGTGAGGTGGTACAACTCGGCGACCTCTTCCGTCGTCTCGTAGGCGGTGGACGATGCGCGGTGCGGTGGAACCGATGCTCTCGAATTCCTGTGGCCCTTGGACCGGCAGACCCGTGCGAGGTGTCCCTGCTTTCCGCACCCGTGACAAACGGCATCCCGGAACTTGCAGGATTTTCTTCCGTGGCCTTCCCCGCAGCTGGCACAGACGGTCCGGTTGCCGGAAGGTTTGGCTGGCTCCCTGTTGGCCTGCTGGAACGGCGCCGGCCGGCGTTGTTGAGGTCTGAGGGCGAAGACCTCTTCCGTATCTGCATACCCAGGGCTTGGACTCCTTCCGACCACATGGGCGGCAGCGACCGGGCGATCCCCTTCCGCGGCCTCGTGGGCTGTTGCCGCGTCTAGGGCCTCGTCTAAGGAGAGCCTCCGGTGTCCCACCAACTTGCGCCGCAGCTTGGAGTCCGCCAGGCCCCACACGAACTGCGTCAGCAGGTTGTCCTCTACCTTCGGGAATCCGCAGTCCACCGCGAGCGCCCTTAGCGCGGCCAAGAAGTTGGCAATGGATTCCCCTTGGGCCTGGACCCGCCTCTGGAAATCCATCCTCTTGGCCAAGAAGGTTGATCGGGGGCTGAAGTAGGCATTGAGGACATCCAGGATCTCCCCAAACGAGCTCTCCAAAGCCGTGCGGGGCACCAAGAGGCTCTTGGCGAGGCGGACGGTTTGGGTGCCGCAGGCGTTCAGGAGGATCGCTCGTTTCTGATCGGGGTGGCGGATTTCGTTGAGCTCCAAGTAGCTGATGAGCTGGTCGACCCATGCGTCCCAGGTCTCTGGCTGCGACGGGTCGAAGTGCTCCAGTGTTACATGGGAAGCGGCCATGGTTCTGTCTGGAACGGCGTGCGCCGGGGCGAGCGGTGCGGTGCTGCTCTCGGGGTCAGCGATGCGATGCTCGGCGAGCGATGCGGTGCTGCTCTCGGGGTCAGCGATGCAGCGCTCGGCGGTGTCCTTTTCGTCGCTCATGGAGTCACGGAAGGCGTTGAAATCCCATCCTCGTCGCCACTGTAAAGTACTGTGTTTCGGGCCTCATGACTCGGACGACGACATAAGAGAAGACGCGTTTATTCGTACTTCACATAAGACAAGAACACACAGTAACGGCCGGAGGCCAACTATATACAGTTAGGGGGGACGGCCCTATATTCCTATTGGCGGGTTTGAATCGCCCGCCAATGCTGCCATTGGTTCACTACTGGCGAGCTCAGGAACCTAGTCCCTATTGTTCTCAGAGAGCGAAGCTTGGCTGTATTTCGCCAGCTCAGCCTTCTGATCCCAGGACACAACACCCTCACTGGAGAAAACCTGGATTCTGGGAAAGACTGAAAGTCAAAGAAGAAGGGGACGGCAAAGGATGAGATGGTTAGACAGTGTCACTGATGCAACAAACATGAAATTGAGCAAACTACAGAGGATGGTGGAAGACAGGAAGGCCTGGCATGATCTGGTCCATGGGGTCATGAAGAGTCAGACTCGACTGTGCGACTGAACAACAGCAACAAGGGATGTGCAGGAAATTTTTTTTTATTCAGATTTGGGTATATTGAACCGGAACAAATTTGGCATTCCCAAATTATCCTGAATATCAATATAGGTATTATATTCAGATCTGGGAATCCCAAATATATTCCGGTCTTTTATACCCTATGGGTCATTTTAGTCAATGGAAAAAATCCCCCACAGTATATTTAGTGGGCTGTTGGGAAGGGTGTTTGAGGGAGAGACACCAAATTTTCAGTGTAGCTGCAGAAGCCTCTCCCCAAAAGAACTTTCAAATTTCAAAAAGACTTTATAAAGATTTACCTTCATTTTAATAAGGAATATAAGCAATTATACTTTAATAATTGGAGTATTTTTCAAAGGAAGAAAGGAGAACCGGATCTTACCCTGAACATTTTGTACATTATATTCTCACAAAATCTTATGTTTGTATTTGTTCAACGGTAAAGTACATTTTGTTTTGATTGTCTTCTTCTGTAATATAACCAGTTGATAAGATTCTTGAACTCTGTCTCTAATATGACTAAAACAGCTGTTTTGTAAATATCAGTGGGTGTGAATTGTAAAATCGTGCAGAGAAAGAACTTTGAGATTCTTTGGTTTTAACATATAGTTTTAAAAATGGATGACACAGATCGATCACAACTTATGGTGGCAGAGGCTGTATCTTCGTTTCAAGACCTCAACATTTTAATCCAAAATGTGATTATTGCTACTATAAACACAGCAGTGAAAGAACTTTTTGCCTCTAAGCAAGACAAAATGGATCTACTGCAACAACAAACAACAAGTAAGATAGAGGAAAGCCAGCCACAATGGAAGGAGGAGAAGCAAGGACACTTCTATATAGTAGAAGAAACCTATGATCTAACTGATATAGTCTACAAAATGAAACC
This sequence comes from Gekko gecko, assembly GCA_029375565.1. NCBI lineage: Eukaryota > Metazoa > Chordata > Lepidosauria > Squamata > Gekkonidae > Gekko > Gekko gecko. Next base: position 76,119,866 of record JAPDNY010000003.1, on the reverse strand, counting down.
AGCACCTCCAAAGAGAAATAAAACTTTTGTAGAAGTTCACCAGAGACTCTACACCAATACTGGCTGAGTTCAGACTGGCAATTTGCCCCGGTAGGGACCCGGGCCAGCGACGATTCAATCCCGGAGTAAATTGGGCGTTCACACAGGCACATCTGCCTGGCGTCCCCCACCCGTAGCCAACCCGTGCTGTTGCGCTTCACCACCAGATTAAAAAGATACCTCATAAAACTGGTAGCAAATCCAAAAGCCCGCATGTGTCGCGCATTTCTCCACTTCTGGGAAGTCTGAATGCGTAGCCAAAAAGCTGGGAGCAACCCGCGTTGGGCAGAAGGCAGCAGTGGTATGATTGGCCATGCTCCGATCTACTGCGCACATACACCTATACACCCATACACACACAGCTGAATTAATGGGGAAATGCTGAATACAGCGTGCCTCTGGGGCAGCAGTCTGAATGCTCCTGCGCGCCTCCACCCCATATCTTCCGGCAGCAGCCTGGGCTGTGTGAATGGGAAAACCCGGAACAGTTTATTCTGGGGCTTTTTTTGCCATGCCTGGCTACCGGAGCAAACTCCCAGTCTGAACTCAGCCACTGATGAGGCCCTCAAAACATTGATTTATACACCAACTCACAGAGAAAAGCAATTTATGGAATTTCAGACCACTTCAAGAATTGACTACAGATGGCTATTCCCAGAAAACAACTTCTATACCTATAAAGAAAAAAGAGACAGAATTAAGACTAAAACTTAAAAAGAGAAACCAGAAAAAGAAGAAGAAGGAAGGATTGGAAAGTTACAACTTCTGAGAGAAATCTAGAGACTTATAATGGAGTAAGATCCTAAAGGTGGACTAAAAAATGAGCTGAGAGAGAGATGTTTAGATAACCCATCCAGAAGAAAATAAGAACCATATAACCATATATCGTTAATGGAAGATTATATTAAAATACTTAGACAAAGGTTAATTTAGTAGAAAATAAGATTTATATACCTATATCCTTGCAAAATATTATATACATAAAGTGGAAAATTGACATAATTTTAGATTATGTATGAGGTAGATTAATAGGGGGGAAATGATATGTGTTAATGTACCCATTTTATGTTTGTCTTGAAAGTAAAAAACTATTTTTTGGGGGATGGGGAAATCACAGGATCCCTTCTTTTCAGCAGAGGCAGAGTATGCTTTCCTCCCCACCCCATCTTTCCTCCCCACCCCATCTTTCTTCCTGAATTTAATTTTCCACATCACTCTATCTGATTCCCATTCCTTAGCTCTTCCCAGCTCTTCCTTCCATCTCCCATTCTTGGCCAGCTGGCCCTCCTACCAGCAAGACTTAACCCATTGCACCCCCTGCCAGTTTAGTGACTCTTTCATTTCTGTCCAAATTTCCTTCCTTCTCCATTCTATTGCATCTTCAGGACTACCCTTCACTTATATATTCTCTTGGGGTTTATTTTACTCCAGAGTAGTCAGTTGAGAGGAACATAATTTGGAATAATTAGGTGTTTGGCTAGAAGTAGCAATACTACATGCTAGGATTGTGTTTCATTGGATTGTCATATGCCAGTTTGGTGTAGTGGTTAAGAGTGGTGGACTTTAATCTGGAGTACTGGGTTTGATTCCCCCACTCCTCCACATGCAGCCACCTGGGTGACTTTGGGCCAGGCACAGTTCTCTCAGAGCTGTTCTCTCAAGGGCAGTTCTCTCAAAGCTCTCTCAGCCTCACCTACCTCACAGGGTGTCTATTGTGAATCGAGGAAGGGCAGGAGATTGTAAACTGCTCTGACATTCCAAATGAAGGGCAGGGTATAAATCCAGCTCTTCTTCTTAATTGCTATGGTACTATTAAAATGAATAGTTCAGTCTGATTGTCTTGTGCTTTGTCTTGATTCCCCATTTTCTAGTTTGTATTCCCCAAAGGGCAATATAGTTATATGCTAGTTCAATATTTGTCTCCTTTCCATCTTTTCCCTCGTCAAGGATTTATTGCACCCAACCAAGGCCTATGTATACAACAGGCAACAAAGAACCCATCTTCTAGTTCTTTGCATGTAGGGGGCTCTATGGCCCAGGACAGACTGGCAATTTGCCCCGGTAGCCAGTCGTGGCAAAAAAACCCGGATTAAACAATACCAGGTTTTCCCGTCCACACAGCGGGGGCGCTGCTGGAAGATACGGGACGGAAGCGCGTGGGAGCGTTCAGACTGCCGCGCCAGAGGCGTGCTATATTCGCTGTTTCCCCATTAATTCGGCTGTGGGTGTGGAGCGCAGCCAATCATACCGCATTGGGCAGTGGAGTGGAGTGGAGCGCAGCCAATCACACCACTGCTGCCTCATGCCCAACGCGGGTTGCTCCCGGCTTTTCAGCTGCGCGTTCAGACTCCCCGGAAGCGGAGAAACGCGCGACGAACGCAGGCTTTCAAGATTTGCGAAGGCTTTTATCAGGTGTTTTTTTAATCCGACAGTGAAGCGCAAGAGCACCGGTAGGCTATGGGTGGGGGACGCCAGGCAGATGTGCCTGTGTGAATGTTCCATTTACTCCGGTATTGAATTGTTGTCAGCCCGGGTCCCATCCCGGGGCAAATTGCCAGTCTGTCCTTGGCCTATGGCAGGCCTGACACAGGAAACAATTTAGGTAACACATCCACCTTTCTGTTGTTTGCACCTTTTAGTATCTGCCTAGTGATGAACAGGGGATGAACATGTAATGAAGTGAGCTCTGACTCACAAAAGCTTATGCTGGAAAAAAATGCTTTGAATTTTTAAAATGCGACTGAACTCTTATTTTCCAAGGAGATGGTTGTATTCAAGAAACATGGGTCAGAAAACGAACAGCTCATAATGGAGTACAAAGCCAGATTTTTGGAGGTAGTTATTTTAAAAGGTTCAATGCATTTTAGGCTGCATTCAGCTCCTTGCCATGGGTTGGGGGGTGGGATTCATTTGCAGTCTGATGTAGATATGATCTTTTGCTGATATATGAAGGATCTTTTGCCAGTTATGCAGCTTTCAGTGTTAGAATCATAGAATCACAGAGTTGGAAGGGGGAATACAGGCCAGCTAGTCCAAACCCCTGCTCAGTGTGGGGTCAGCCTAGAGCATCCCTGACAAGTGTTTGTCCAGTGGCTGTTTAAAGACTGCCAGAGAAGGGGAGCTCACCACCTCCCTAGGCAGCTGATTCCACTGTTGAACAACTCTTACCATAAAAAAACTTTTTCCTCATATCCAGCTGGTACCTTCCCGTCACTACCCATCTTCCCCATAGGAGGCACTCCTTGTGAGCTGAGAGCTCATCTTTGCAGGATGTAAATGCTGTGAACTCTGGGACCACCCAGCCGGTGGACCATCCCCTCCCCACCCAGTCCAAAATGCAAGAGAGGATGCAGTCCCTGGTGGTGTGGTGGGAAATGTCAGCAGCATGCAGAGGGTAATCTACCATCAAAATTTGGTGTGCGGGGTCCGGGTCCAGGTCCACATAGCTGAAAGGGAAGTGACTAAGGGCATCCGTGTGACCGATAGCCTTCCTAGGGTGGTACTGCAAGGCATTTTGGTACCCCCACAGAAATATGGACCAGCACAGGATCCTGGGGGGCAGCATCTCTGGTGTCTGGCAGTCCGAGGTGAGGAGACCAAGCAGGGGCTTGTGGTCAGTAGCGATGGTGAAGGGGCAGCCATATAGGTAATCGTGGAACTTTTTCATTCCTGCCATGATCACAAGGACCTCTTTGTCAATCTGGGCATAGTTCTGTTTGGCTGACAACACGGTCTTTGAGTAGTAGGCCACTGGCACCTCTCTACCGTCAGGCAACCAATGGCCCAGGACTGCACAAATGCCATAGGGAGAGGCGTTGCATGCCAGGAGAACCAGTAGCATCTCATCGAAATGGGCAAGAATGTCATTCGAGGTTAGCAGCTCCTTCATGGCATGGAAAGCAGTGGCCTCCCACTGGCCCCACACCCACAGGGCTTTCTTGTCAAGCAGGCGGTGGAGCAGCTCTGCGAGCACAGCTTTATGGGGCAGGAAGGAGTGGTAAAGGCTCAGAAACCCCAAGAAAGCTTGCAGCTTGGCCTTCGAGGTGGGAGCGGGTGCATTTACAATGGCGTGAATCTTGTTGGGAGCTGGATGGATGCCATCTGTGTCCATGGTGAACCCCAGGAACTCGACACAGGGGACCCCCAGGAGGCATTTCTCTGACTTCGCCTTCAGCCCAACAGAGTGGAATCATTGGAGTATGGTGTGGAGGCAGGTGGCGAAGTCTTCTTCCATGGGGGCAGTGATCAATACATCATCAAAGAAGGGCTGGAGTCCAGGGATGCCTTTCAAGAGAGAATCCATCAAATTCTGGAAGATCCCCGGGGCTACGCTCACTCCAAACTGTAACCGCATGACTCTGAATGCACCCTGGTATGTGACAATGGTCTGTGCCTCAGCAGTTGGCTCATCCACTGGGAGTTGTTGATATGCTTGGGCCAAGTCCAATTAACCAAAGACCTTGACCCCTGCCAATGTCGCTAGAACATGGCTGACTACAGGCACTGGGTAAGCGTGGTCTGTCAGCACCTTGTTGATCATACATTTATAGTCCAAACAGATGCAGACATCCCCATTAGGCTTAATTGGGTTTATGATGGGGGTCTCCCAGGTGGTGTGGGGAACTGGCTCTAACACTCCTTGCACCACTAAGTGGTCCAGCTCCACCTCAATTTTGGGCTTGAGTGCAAACGGGAGTCTCTGGGCCTTGAGGCAGATGGGCCGCACCTCGGGGTTAAGTTGGAGCGACACTGGGAGTGCTGTATATCAGCCGAGGGTCCCATCGAAGATGGCAGGGAATTTGTCACACACCTGGCTGAAGTCTGAGGGCTGCATGCAGTGCACCCTGTTACCTTGAACCCCAAGGGCGCAAACCAGGACAGTCCAAGCAAGCTGGTGAGCTGTCCTTCTACCACCAACAAGTCTAACACTCCCTCAAACTGCCTGTATTTAACGTGGAATTTGCCCCACTCCTTAATGGTCATCACACTTTTTTGAAAGTCCCGAAGAGTAAACCCAGTGGGTCTGAAGCGGGAGCCCCCTTGTGGACAGAGCCTCCGGAGAGTCTCTTCCAAGATGATGAGATGGAGGACCCCATGTCCAGTACCATCTTGCAGGGCACTCCCTCAATAAGCATAGTCACTTTTATTTTAACTGGGGTGTCCCGGGGCAAATTCAGTACCTGCTGTTGGTGAACAGTGGTGGTGTGCAGGTCCACCGCCTCCTGGTGTGTGTTGGTGCATCTCTGGGTTCCCTTGGAGCAGCAGGCATGGGCGATGTGGCTGCTCTTGCCACAGGCCCTGCAGGTTGCATTTCTGAAATGGCAGGAGCAGTGTTTGTGGGTCTCTCTGCAGCTGGCACAGGGCATGTGTGCAACAGTCTCCTCTAGTTGAATGGCAGCGATGGAAGATCTTGTGTTGCAGGGAGCTGGGTGATGCACCTGATGGGCCTCCTTCTCATCATCCAGTGCTTCAAAAGCTGAAGGGATGGAGGCCTGGTGTGCAGCGGAGGTCTGATGGTCTCACCTGGATTTCTCATAGATGGTGGCCTCGCGTAGCACTTTTACTAGTGTAAGGACCTCCTGGCCGATGAGCTTTTGTTGTAGTTTCTCCTCTCTGATGCCCATCATGAACCAGTCTAGGAGGACTTCATCGAGATTTGAGAATTCATAATTGAGGGCCAGCTGATGAAGGTCTGCCACAAAGTCAGCAGCCGTCTCGTTGAACTTTTGTTGGCGCATGTAGAAGTCCACATGGCACGCCATCTTCATGGGTTGAGGCACAAAATGGTCAGTGAGAACCTTGATGAGGTTGTCATACGTGGCCGCTTCCACGGTGATTGGCATGATAAGGCCCTGAACTAGTCTCAGTGTTGTGATCCCACAGGCACTGAGCAGGAGAGCCTTCTTCTTGGCTGCATCCTGGATGCCCTGGAACACCATGTAGTACTAGAGCCACTCCAGCCAGGTTTCCCAAAGCTCTGGGTGAGCAGGGTCAAATTCTGGCAGATGTCCTGGAGTGGCAGCCATGGTCCCGGTAGCAATGCGATGCACTTGGCATTGGAGCTCGGTGCACAGTGCACTGCTGGAGGGCGCTGGGCTGGCTCAACACTGCCCTTAATTTAAACCCAATATTCTGAGTCCTATCCTCTGCTGCCAAGAGGAACAACTCCCTGCCCTCCTCCGACAGCCCTTCAAATACTTTAAGAGAGCAATCATGTCCCTCCTCAACCTCCTCTTCTCTAGACTAAATATTCCCAAGTCCCTCAGCCTTTCCACATAGGGCTATGTCTCCAAGCCCCCAATCATCCTTGTCGCTCTCCTCTGCACCTTCTCCATTCTGTCCACATCCTTGTTTCACATTCTGGTGTGTTTGCTGCTCCTCCCAATTTGGTGTCATTTACAAATTTAATGAGTAGCCCCTCCACCCCCTCAAGCCAGATCATTTATAAAAATATTGAAAAGTACCAGGCCCAGAACTGAGCCCTGTGGCACCGCACTGAACACCTCCCTCCGTTGAGATGAAATGCCATTGACAACTACTCTTTGAGTGCAGTTCTCCAACCAGTTCCCTATCCACCTCACTATTCTGGAGTGGAGTCCAGTCCACAGTCCTCTAGTTTACACCATCAGAACATCATGGGGAACCCTGTTGAAAGCTTTACCAAAATCCAGGTAAATAACATCAATGGCATTCCCTCGTTCCAGCAAGCTTGTCACTCCATCACTCGTTACGACACACAGAGTGCGATTGCAGATTTGCATTATATTCCTAAACAGAGTTGTGTCCTTCTAAACCTATTGACTTCAATGGACTTAGAAGGATGTAACTCTGCTCAGGGTTGCACTGCTATTTTCAGCGTGACGGGATCCCTGAAATAAACGTAGCTGAGCCATTCTGACTCAGTCACTTTGGGATTCAGAGCTTAAGCATTTTAGGTTGATGTCAGTGCACATGTAGCCCATGGTTAAATTGGAAGTTCAGTACAAATATCTCCTTCATACACTGAGTGCCATAGGAGTATTCCCCCATCTCACATGGCTGTGGTTTGTGTATGAATACCACACGTGGGAAAAGCTCATTGCATGTATCATTTCCATTGATGAAAACCCTTCCTTCTTGCACTTTGTTATGGGGTAGAAAACACAGAAGCTACAAGCCCTGTCCAGGGACATGAAACAGCATTAGAGGGAAGTAGTATGTGGGTGTGAGTGGGAGAAGGGAACCAGGCAAATAGCTTATATGCACACTTCGTAAATGGCTGTCCCAATTCACCCTTGGTGGCCTTGAACTATGTCCTGGCAAATGCTGATTTGATGCCATTTGACTTGCCCTTGCAATAGACTTAGCCCGTTGTGCTTACATCGCCAATCTATATGATTGCTACAGTTATAGCGTGCAGATCTTTGGTTTGGATGTCATTATGCACAAAAGCCCATAAAATTGTTACAAATGTGCATGAATTTAGGCCACTCAACTGAGCCATCAGCTTTCTATTGTAGAAACTTCTTCACCCACCCCTTTTCAAACCTCTGTGATCATTGCCCAAGCTAACTGGGATGTGCAGAGACATATAGCATTAAACAATATTTGTGCAAGATGATAGAGATACCTATTTATGGAAAGGATATTGATGAGTTAGTCAAAGATAGAAACATTAAATCCAATGAGGGGGTTTAGCAAGAAAATTTCCTGTCAGTGACAGTGTCTGCCTGCTACTTTTCTGCTATGAGGAACAAACATTGGCCGAGTACAGACTGGCAATTTGCCCCGGTAGCCACTCGCGGCAAAAAAACCCCGGATTAAACTATACCGGGTTTTCCCGTCCACACAGCGAGGGCCGCTGCCGGAAGATACGGGACGGAGGCGCATGGGAGCGTTCAGACTGCCGCGCCGGAGGTGTGCTATATTCGCTGTTTCCCCATTAATTCGGCTGTGGGTGTATGGGTGTATGTGCGCATGAGCGCTCATGCGCTCAAGCGCATTTTGCCGATTTTTTTTTTTTTTGCCCTGCAATGCCGGCACCACATTGGGCAGTGGAGCGGAGCACAGCCAATCACAGTGCTGCTGCCTCGTGCCCAACGCGGGTTGCTCCCGGCTTTTCGCCTGCGCGTTCAGACTCCCCGGAAGCGGAGAAACGAGCGATGAACACAGGCTTTTGGATTTGCGAAGGCTTTTATCAGGTGTTTTTTAATCCGGCACTGAAGCGCGAGGGCTCCGGTAAGCTCCGGGTGGGGGACGCCAGGCAGATGTGCCTGTGTGAACATTCCATTTAATCCGATATTGAGTCGCTGTCAGCCCAGGTCCCATCCCGGGGCAAATTGCCAGTCTGTACTCGGCCATTGTTAAAACTGTAACAGCTAAACTGTTGTAGTGATAGATGTCAAAACATTTAATGAGATACTGGTGTTGAACATTCTAAAACAGTTAGTGCTGGAGCCTATTCTCCTTTGAAACATGTTGGAAAAATTGATGATGCTTTTTGTTTTGGTAATAACAATATGAAACATACACGTGTTGACTGTCATTTCAAATAACCAGTTTGGTGTAGTGGTTAAGTGTTTAGACTCTAATCTGGGAGAACCGGGTTTGATTCCCCACTCCTCCACTTGCACCTGCTGATGTGACCTTGGGTCAGTCACAAGCTCTGGCACAGCTGTCCTTGAAAAAGGAGGGGAAGGGAAAGGAGTTTGTAAGCCGTTCTGAGATACTGCATGAAGAGCGGAGTATAAATCCAATCTCCTCTTCTTCTTCTCCTTCTTCTTCTCCTTCTTCTTCTCCTTCTTCTTCTTCTTCTTCTTCTTCTTCTTCTTCTTCTTCTTCTTCTTCTTCTTCTTCTTCTTCTTCTTCTTCTTCTTTGCTGCAAACCTGTAATAGTGTTAACATCCTGACAATGTGGTAGATTCCAGAAATGGTTCGTTTGTTTGTCTCCAACAAGCTGACTGTACACTGAGGAATTGAATGCTAGCACTGTACATGTTATAATTATGGTTTTAAATTGCATCTGACTGGATTTTATATCGTATATTGTATTATTATATTGTATTTTATATCGTTGTGTAAGCCGCCCTGAGCCTGCCTTGCTGGGAAGGTGGGGTAAAAATCTAATAAATAATAAAATAATAATAATAATTCATCTACGTACACTCTTTAAAAACTGCTAAGATATAGGGCCAAACCCCGTGCTGTGTTACATATTGGTTATCGGAACCCTCAAGTCTCAAAGGCGTGAGAAAAGGTGTGATAGAGATTAGGGCCTTGGTGCTGGAGAAAAGGTGCTGAACCCCTTCCCCTATTTTCTCCACTGAAACTTTCTCCTCAGGCATCCTGAGGTGACCTTTCTCCCCCTTTCTGGTATAAAGACATATGGAGAGGAGAGGCAGTTTTTTTAACTGTGAAAAAGCTCAAGGAAAGAGAATTATATGCCTCCCCCAATGCCATGTAATGTGAAGTGTGGGCCCTTAGACATGTGGAGGGGTGAGGCCATTTTTTTTTTTTACTGGGAAAAGCACAAGGAGAGAGAATTATATCGCTTCCCCAGTGGCATGTAATGTGAAGTGTGGGCCCTTAGACATTTGGCTTCAGTTGTATAAGTATCTGAGACTGACATCACTCTCTACAACATCAATGCTGAGCACCATGAAATATGTCAAAAGACCCTCCTGTGTGAGCCAGGGCCTTACACACTCATACAGCAATTTTCACCATTTTGGAAATAAATACAACGGGATCTAGAAAGAAGCTCTGGGTAGGTACCCCAGTCTTGGGCACTCAGTGGCAATTTGCTGTGGTGACCTCAGCAAGGTAAAATGACACAGAACTTACTGTTTTCTCCAGTGGAACTGATCTCTGCCATCTGAAGAGCAATTGTAATTCTGAGTGATCTCCAGCCCTCCCATGGGAGGAAATGGCTGGTTTGGAAGGTGGAGCCTATGGCTTTGTATCTGACTGAGAATCCATCCCTTCAAACCCCACCCTTTCCAGGAACCACCCCTCAAACCTCCAGGAATTTCCCGACTTGGAGGTGGAAACCCCATCTTCTTCCCAGCCAAACATTGGCATACCTTTATCTGCCCCTCTGTCTTCAGCTTCAACTGAAAATGTCCAAAAAGAGTGTGACTGCAATAAAAAAGGCCAACACTATGCTGGGGATTATTAGGAAGGGAATTGAAAACAAATTAGCCACTATCATAATGCCCCTGTATAAACAGATGGTGTGACCTCATTTGCAGTACTGTGTGCAATTCTGATCACCACACCTCAAGAAGGATACTATAGCATTGAGAAAAGGGCAGAAAAGGGCAACTAGAATGGTAAAAGGGTTGGAACACTTTCCCTGTGAACACATTCCCTATGAAGAAAAGTTAAAGTGCTTGGGGCTCTTTAGCTTGGAGAAATGACAACTGAGGGGTGATGTGAGAGAGATTTACAAGATTATGCATGGGATAGAGCAGGTAGAGAAAGAAGTACTTTTCTCCCTTTCTCACAGTACAAGAATTCGTGGGCACTCAATGAAATTGCTGAGCAGTCAGGTTAGAACAGATAAAAGGAAATACTTTTTCACTCAAAGATTGATGAACACGTGGAATTCACTGCCACAGGAGGTGGTGGCAGCTACAAGCATGGACAGCTTCAAGAGGGAATTGGATAAACATCTGGAGCAGAGGTCCATCAGTGGCTATTAGCCACAAGGTATAGATAGGAACTCTCAGTCTGGGCAAGTGATGCTCTGTATTCTTGGTGCTGGGGGGCAACAGTGGGAGGGCTTCCTAGCATCCTGGCCCCACTGGTGGACATCCTGATAGCACCTGGTATTTTTGGCCACTGAGTGACAGAGTGTTGACTGGATGAGCCATTGGCCTGATTCAACATTGGCTTCTCTTATGTTCTTATGTTCTCCCCCCACACACACACTCCTGGAGCCTCTACCTAGGAAAAATACAGTCTTTCTCCACAGTAGGGGCCAAAGCAGCTCACATCATTCTCCTCTCCCCCTTTTGATCTGTACAACAACTCTGTGAGGTAGGTTAGGCTAAAAGTCTGTGAGTGGTCTGAAATCGCCCAATCAGCTTCCACAGGAAGAACCTGGGTCTGGCAGACCTTGCTCTGAAGCACTAACTGCTATGTCACACTGGCTGTCATGGAGGGGCACCTCAGCAGGGTTTAAGGACACAGAGTCCACCATTTTCTCCAGGGGAACTGATCTCTGCCATATAGAGAGCAATTGTAATTCTGAGTCATCTCCAGCCCTCATCTGGGGATTAGCAACAGTGGTTCCCCAGGAGGAAATGTCTGGTTTGGAGGGTGGAGTCCATGCATTGTACCTGTCTGAGGTCCCACCCCTCCTCAAACCCCACCCTCTCCAGGCTCCACCCCTCAAATCTCCAGGAGTTTCCCAACCTAGAGTTGGCAGCCTTCTCTCCTTCCCATCTATCCATCAACCTATCTGCCCCTCTGACTTCAGCTTTCCATCTTCCCCCCACTACCTAGAGCTTCTAATTAGGAAAAGTGCTGGGTTTTTTCTCTGCAATGGAGACCCAAGCAGGAGGGAAGTGACCTTGGCAGGATCTAATGACACAGAGTCCACCCTGCAAAGCAGCCATTTTCTCCAGGGAAACTGAGCTCTACCATCTAGAAAGTAGTTGTACTTCTAAGTGATCTCTGGCCCTCACCTGAAGAATGGCAGCAATAGTTCCCTAGGAGAAAATAACTGCTTTGGAGGGTGGACTCTATGGCATTCTATTCAGCTAAGGCTTCTCCCTTCCTCAAACCCTGGCTTCTGTAGACTCCACCAGAAAATCTCCAGGAATTTCCCAACCCAGAGCTGGCAATCCTAGTCAGAACTGGCCCCAGTGAGTTCCCCAGAAAGACCTTTGTCTTTTTACTGACAGAACCAAGCTTGATTGTCCTAAGTTGTTTCTGGAGCATCTCAGCCATGACCATGAACAGCACTAAATGTGCACTAGATTTGTGAGACTAAAGTGTAATTATATGGTGGGGACATGGCTCAGGAGAAGACCATCTGCTTTCCAGGCAGAAGGACTGTTACCACAAATGCTATGTGTTGCCCAAAAGGGTCTGTCTCCAGTTTTGTTGGGGTAATTAGCAAGGAGACCAGGTTTGCAAGAGGGGTCTATGTTTTACAGGGATCTTTCCCTTAGAGAACTCTCAGAAATAACCAGTCTGTTGCTGTAACCAAAAAAGGTTGTTCTATTGAAAGTGGAAAATCATATCAAAAATAACACACATACAGAAGATTAATGCACACTGGAAACAAACACACAAGCTAGCAGAAATATAGGGGTGAGAGGGAATATAGCAGGGGTTCAAAGGATGATAGCTACCTGTTCTGAAGACCAGGGATCTGTGGAGCAGAGGCTGTGAAAGATGGAAGAAACCCAGGTGTGTCTGGGAGTGTGATGCAGAGTGGGCACCCAAGACAACAGTGCTGAGGCTGTCTAGTTATAGCAAAAACAGGACCTGAGGGCATGCTAAAGTGACTGCACCTTTGAACAAAGTGTTAATGAGTTTAACTAAAAGTACAACAATGTGTTGGGGAAATTATGAATGGGGTTCCCAGGAACTGACAAAGGAAACAGGAGATGTCCTGGGCAGAGTCCTTGATGTAAAAAATAAAGCTTAAATTGATACCCTGATAGCTTCCCCTGGGGATTTGGAGTGTTAATGGCTGTCTAATTAAACTTAATCAAAAAGTAAAAATACTGTTAATTACCTTCCTTTTGTGTTAGGTAGGAAAGTGGTAGGTGCTAGGGGTAGCTTTTGTGAAGTAAATTTGGGAATGGGGAAGGTAAGGCAGGACTGATAGGATTGATGATCCAGGCGAATAGCATTAGCTCTGGGGTGAGACAAGTCCATTGTTTTAGCATATGCCAACCTGTAGAATGGGTGGAGGGGTTGCAGCATGGTCAGACCAAGATTCTTACACCTTCCAGGGTCTTTTCCCAGGCATGGCATCCATTTTGTGTACAGTTTGGCCAAACTGCCTGGCATATGGACTCCTAGGCTGTGGTCAAACACACTAAATAATCCACTTTCAGTCCTCTTTCAGTGCACTCTCCAACTGGATTTTACTGTATGAACTGGCAAAATCCAGTTGAAAAGTGGATAGAAAGTAGATTGAAAGTGGGTTATTTACTGTGTGTAACCGCAGCTCTAGAATGCTATTAAATGGAGGGTGCTGGCTTCCAGCTTACACCTCAGCAAAAGGGCATGGTCTGCCTGCTCATACAGGTCCTGGGTTTATCCCTGGCATTTCCAGTAAGAAAGGATCAGGGTGCAGACGATATGAAAGACCTCAGACCTCCAGGAGCCATTTGTAGTCAGTGTAGGTGATAGTGACCTTGGTATGGCCTGACACACCATAAGACTGTTTCTTCTGTTCATGTGGTTTTCAGCCATTAATATATAGTAAGGATGAGGATGGATAAATATTATTTTAACATTTCCAGCCCAATAGTATGCTGAAGTTACAGTGATCCCATTGTGTTCAGTGTGAGTACAACTGCTCGGACTTCCACTTTGGGCGGCAGCTGATAAAGACGCCGAAGGTAGTGGCTCCAAAGATTTTGAATCTTTTGAGATTTTTTAAACAAGCTGTCTTTTATGGATGAGCCTGTTTTCGCACAGCTGGGAAGCTGGGCATTTGCCCAAGTTTTGAAAAGACTATCTAAAAAAAGATCATTTAGTCCATTTAATCTCTTGAGAGAGAAGATTAAACCAAGCCTGGGAATCTCCCAAAAGTGACTAAACAAGATATTTTCTATGCCTTGCACCAAAACGCATAGACTTTTACACTATATACTATAATATAGTTTCTCTGTTATGTTCAAGAGGATATGATTAAGTATCTGTGACCTGCATAGAAATTTTTAAAAGGATATTTTTGGCTTTTCTCCACCTTTTCCATTTTAGCTTCTACTACTGTTAATTATGAGACAGAAAGGAATTTATCCATTTGAAGAAGAGGAATCCCTCTTCTATTTAAACAATCCAAGTTAGAAGATAATTATACCTCAATTCCACTGCAAAACAGGTTCGAGTGCTTGGAGGTTGATGGCAAGGGGCCTGACTGCCCTAGGCAGATTACTCCCAAAAAGGAACAAGCCTTGCATCGTACAATACCACCTAGAGATGAACGAGCCTCTAAATCTAGGAAGGGGATGGAGTTACTGGCTCATTTTGGTGGTGAAAACTCTCAGTAAAATATCTGAACAACAAAAGAGGATGTTATCCCTCCTTCAAGAATGAGCTAGTGTCACTGTTCCTAACAAGCCAAGGTGTTCTTTGAATAAAAGAGAGTCCTCTGTGCAGTCGAAACCAGAAGTAATTACTGAGTAATTGGAGGCTAATAAAGGCTCCCTCGCACTAGTCTACAATCAAAATGCCATAGTTTTAAATGTGTTTCAGTGGAGGAGGAGATTTGTTGACTGGAGTAAAAAAGGGAGAGCAATAGGCCATTTCACTGATATCACCCAGTTCACCTCAGACGGCATAGATCTTATGATGATGGAAAGGCTAGGTGGACCCATAAGGTTTGAATGCTTCCTCCTGCATTTTTATTCCAAGAGAATTCCACTTTATTATGCTACTAGATTAACTATGTTGGGCATTAGACGGCAAAGACATTTCAGAAATTCTACAATACAGGAACTAGTTCTGGAAATAGGTTTCAAGGATCAAGAAAGGATTTCCAAAATTACAGTTATAGACTTCCGGGCTGCAGCGCGACGGTCGGCACTGGGGCTTGCTCCGTGAAGCCACGGCCATGAACCTCCTCCAGAGGAGCATCGTTGATCCCCGAGCTCCACTGTACTTCCCAGACAGGGGTGCAGCACATGGGACTGGAGACAGGCTCCCCGTTCAACATCAGCACATGGGTTGAAGCCCTGGATCACCCCCAGCATGGAGATTCGTCGGTGTGCTTATGGCAGCCATAAGCACAAAGCTATCACTTCCCAATTAAAGGAACTATTGAAACTGTGCTGAATCAGCCTTCAAGAAATCACCATGAGCAGCCTGAAAGCAAAGCAAAGCACTGGTTTTTGTCCTCCTTTTGATATCCCTTTAAATTTTAAAGCACTATAACAGGGACTGGGGGAAGAACTCTCCTTCCCCCCCTTCCAGCAGCTCGCAACAGATAAGAGAAGCTTGCATTTAAAGCTTTTGGGGGCATTCTTTAGAAGACTCCCTAATTCAACTTATCTTCTTTGACTTTCAGTGACAGTATTAAAAGACAGTTAAAACCTACTTCTTCAGGATACACAAATCTGATTATTCACCTTGACGACATCTTTGAGATAATTTACTCTACTAAAGAGAAGACTTCTTCTTTATTTTGGAAACTGATTTCCAATCATTCATTCAAGGATAGCTCTCCTATGGATTCATTTATTTCACCAGAGAAGTGGAAGGTATTTTTTTTAGAAACAATATCCTGATATCCAGCATTCATTACTCCTTAAGAACCAAGATGATCTCCCAGACTGGCCCTCACTGTCAGCTAAAGAAACTGAGTCCCTGATTGGCAAGCTTAAGAAAGGTAAAACACCAGGCTTAGATTTTATTCCTCCAGAATTATTAATAGAAAATATGGACTGGTGGGCACCTTTATTGGCCTCACTTTTTACTTATATTGATTTGACTGGAGGTATCCCCAAGGCCTGGAGAAAAGCTATTAGTGTTCCTTTCTTTAAAGCTGGTAGGAGTGATGATCTGGCTGATATAGACTGATCAGTCTGCTAAGTATTATAGGCACGTTGTACGCATGCCATCTCCTTGAGAAGCTAAAGATTTGGCTGGACCAGGAAAATCTTTTAGTTGATGAACAGGCCAGTTTTAGGGAAAGGTGGTCTACTGTGGGGCATGTTTTGATTCCATTCCATCTAATAGACAAATATGCTTCCAATAATACTGTTTCACTACATGCAGCCTTTATAGATTTAAAGTTTGCCTTTGACTCTATCCCCAGAGCAAGGCTTTAGAAAAGTTAAGCAATACATCAATTGATAGGAGACTTCTATTTTTGTTTCCAGCATTGTATACTAATACAGCTGTTAGAATAAGATATAATATACAAGGACATTTAATTAACACTTTTCCTACAACAGAAGGTGTTAAGCAAGGCTGCATTTTGGCCCCTTTCCTTTTTGCCTTTTATATTAATGATCTGATTAGTAACCGTGGTACAGTTGATACTCATTCTTCCTCCCTAGCAAATTGCCATATAGTAGCCTTACTTTATGCAGACAATGTAGTTTTCTTGTCTAGGACTCAGGTAGGCCTTAAAAGGGCATTAAAGCAGTCCAGCTTTTACTGTGGTATGAAGCCCAAAGCAAGGGTGTGGCATATAAAGGGTCATAGATTGGAACAGGTGTTAACATTTAAGTATATAGGGGTTGTGATTCAAATTTGTGAGACAAGAAGGACCACCACAAATATGCCGCAAATATCAGAAGAAAATCTGCTTGAAGGATTATTAAATTCAATTCTATGAAGGGAGGCACTTTATACCTGCGGCCCTTAAATTATATCTGTCCAAAATAGTTCCATAACTCATGTATGAGACTATGTTGGGCCCACCAGCATCAAGCTTTGCCCCCCCCCGAGAAAACTGAATCAAAAATTTTAAGAGCCTTATTTTGATTTTGTAGTAGTGCTTCTAATGCAAATCTATGCCTGATTAGATTACAGGCTAGGGTAACCCTTGCCTCTACTAATACATGGCTTAGGATAAGTCACAATCCTTCTGATATTACTTCACTAATTCTCGGAGAAGGTTTTTGTTCAACTTGGCTTAAGGCAGTCTACCAGAAGTTTCATCTGCTTGGTTTTTCTTTTGAGTCCCTTCAGATAATGGCCATAGTCAAGCAAAGGATATTTGATATTGAAAGGCAGAGTGATATCACTAGAGTTTCGACTTTCTTGGCTCATCAGAAAACAAGATACATGGCTACTCCAGCAACCCACTTATTGCTTTTAGAAATTCCATCTTATTGTAGAGCTTTTTCTATGACCAGATGCAATATTTTTCCATCTGTGGTAGTGGAAGGTCAGTATAAAAAGGTGCCAATGAAAGAGCAGGTTTGCCCTTGTGGCAATGGTAAAGTGGAGACGATCAAGCATACTTTGCTACACTGTGGTTATTACCAAGAAATTCAAACAAAGTCTTGGTTATCTGGACCCAGAGATAAGTAAGAAGTTCCTATCTGATTCTAACCCCCAGTTCACACTAAGCTGTGCTAGATTTTTGGCTGCAGTTTATAGAATTTGTAAGGAACAAGTAAAGAAGTAAGACAGATGAAAGTGGAAGTGGATTAGATGAGTTCTGTGTTTTATGTATTTCTATCCTGGGGTAATTTAGATTTACAATGGATTTTTACTTGTGATACATTATTATCCATACAGGAAGCAAATCAACCTCCCTGATGCCAAAAATATGTAGCAGCCAGCAAGCAGAAGCCATGCCTTACACCAGAAGCCCAAGTGTTCCTGTAAAGGACTCCATAGAAGGACTTCTTCTCCAACACGTAGGCAGCTTTCACCCCCCACACACACCTTATCCTAGCATTACTGCCCATACTCATCCTCAAGTTAATCAATAGCACTTTGCCATGACAGGATTATCTGAGCAGCCAAACACACCCACCACCCATCGAGATAGCGCAGATGCAGATTACCGGATCATTGACTGGCCAAGCAACTGGTACAACTATCTTTTCTTTTCCTTTGTCTTAAACCATCCACTCTGAGAGGTGTCACTGTTAGTAAATATTATATCAATTGCCCAACACTTAATTCCATTTTTTGATGCATTAAGAAACTTCAGCTTCTGGTATCTTCCTGGGGACTACATGCCTTGGCTCACACCCCAAGCCTCTCTTAGGGTATATAAGAAGAGCACCTGCCCATTGTTCACTCTCTCTTCTCTTGTCTACCTAACCCCACCCTGTCTTGCTGACTCCATTCATAGCCTACCACGTGTGCTGCTGGTCAACACATGACCCCTTCCCTAGTATTTTCCCCATTTTTTGCTGCAGTATCACCTTGTCACGTTGGATGGGTAGAGTATCACCCCACCAACAATACTTCCTGCGCATGCAACTGTCGCTGTATTGCTATATCTAATTTCCCAGTTCTGTATTGCTTGAGTATGTAATTGATTTATTATAATTGTATGTGTGTGTGAATCATCTAGTAAGAGAAATCATATTTAAGATCTAGTCTCCTGGTCTATTTCTGGAGATCTGAATAAATTGGACTCTGGTATACATAGGTTATCCTTTCCTTATTTAAGCCATTGCTATTTAATATTTATATTCCCCCTTTTTATTAAAGGAATAAGGCAATTTGGCTAACACAACCAATATTTGTTGTCGTCTTTCATGGTCGGAGTTCATTAGTTGTTGTAGATTTTCTGGGCTTTATGGCCATGGTCTTGGCATTGTAGGACCTGACGTTTTGTCAGCAACTGTGACTGGCATCCTCAGAGATATAACAGAGAAAGATGGAGTACCCTCTGTGTCAAGGTGAGAAGAAAAATCGTGGGTAGGTAATTTATAGCTACTCAGGAAGCTGGGGTAGGGTTAAGTCATAATCTTGTAGGAGTTCCCCAGGCTGTGACATGCTAATGGAGGAACTTTCCTAAGGAGCTTCTTTTTCATATGGATTGGCTGTTGAAATTCTAATCTTATCTGTAGTACTATTGTAAGAGAATAGCACTACAGATAAGATTAGAATTCTTTAGAGCCCCTTTCTGATCAGAAAGCTTCTGAAACCTCAGTTCCCCATCTCATTTGCCCTTTTCCTATGTGAAGTTTCAACCCAATACTACCCAAACTGATAACTTCAGTTCCCACATTAAAGCTGGATTTCAAAGTGTTTTGTTCCCTGAGAAGCTTCTGGTCTATGTGCACCCCTCAACTACCAGCTTTTCTAAATTCTCAAGGGTTTGAGGGAGGAAGGGGGAAGTAAGGAAGATCTACATTGGCAAGGGTATTCCACTGACCCAACATTGGATCCAACTACAACTTTAACCTGAAAATCCCTCTTTCAGATTCACTTCTCCAATTATTGAATCAAAGTTTTGATTCTTCATTCTTGAGCCATTTTCCTTTTCCTTGCATGGTATGTTTCCTGTATTTTATGATGCTATCTGCCTGACAAATAGTATTGCCACTGTCTACAGGTGGTGGCAGGAGATGTCCCGCTATTTCAACTGATCTCCAGGTGACAGGGATCAGTTCACCTGAAGAAAATGGCCACTTTGGAAGGTGGACTCTATGGCATTATACCCCTTTGAAGTCCCTGCCCTCCTCAAACCCCACCCTCCTCAGGCTACCCTCCAAAAAATATCCAGGTATTTCCCAACCTGCAACTGACAACCTTAATGGCAAACCAGAATTATACCTAACTAGGAGAAAGACCCATTGCAGAAAGGAATGTAACAGGCTCTGGGAAGGAGGCCTGGGTGAGTGCAGGGTCCTACAGCAGTCACCAGTGCAGCCCCCTCTCGGTCCCTTCCTGGTTTGCCTGCCTTGGCAGGCGGGCCAGGAGGGGGTGGCGGGGGCACTGGGAGGCTTCTCCTGCTCTCCCGCTTCATCGGGCGGGCAGGAAAAGTGGCAAGGCGGGCTTTAAATGCCTCCCCGGTCCCTTCCTGGCTCACCTGCATTGGTGGGCGGGCCAGGAGGGGGCGCTGGGAGGCTTCTCCTGTTCTCCCACTTTGGTGGAAGGGCAGGAGAAGCAGCAGGGAGGGCTTTAAATGCTTCCCCGGTCTCTTTCTGGCTCACCTACATTGGCAGGTGGGCCAGGAGGGGGCAGCGGGGGCACTGGAAACCTTCTTCTGCTCACCTACTTTGGCGGGTGGGCAGGAGAAGTGGTGGGGAGGGCTTTAAATGCCTCCCCGCTCCCTCCCAGGCCCTTCCTTGCTTGCCAGCCTCAATGGGAGGGCCAGGAGGTGGGGGAAGCCTCAGCCTTCTCAGTATCGGGCAGGTGGAGCATCCTTCCTGCTCATTGTCTCACACCACACTGAGGCGGCAATGCTGGCTGCCACTTCTGTGGTGGGTGGGACTGCAGCAACGCAGCCACTGGATTGGCACACCATGGAAGTGGCATTTCAGGGAGCCATAGGCTGTGGGACCATGTAGAACACTGAGGCAAGAGGGACGCGAAAACTCTTTTATCGATAAGGAGAGATATGTTCATTATGTGACAAAATGCCTCATGCCTAGAAGGCCTAAAACATGTATACACAATACAGGTTAACAAAAGGCAGAGGACCAAAGTACAGATAACAATATACATGAACATTAAACAAGCAAACTGAAGACCATTCATTATCCCTATTCTCCTACTGGCATCAATGGGTCTTAAAGAAGCTTCTGTTTGGTTATACTATACCTAATTGCTTTTTTTTTTTTTTCCTTCCTTGAGTGCCTGTCATGACTTTTACCTGACCCATAAGCAGTAAAGGTAAAGGTTTCTCTTGCTCGAAAGCCAGTCAAATCCAACTCTAGGGGGCAGTGCTCATCTCCATTTCCAAGCCAAAGAGCCTATGCTGTCCGAAGACATTTCCGTGGTCATGTGGCCAGCATGACTAGATGCTGAGGCACACATAATGCTGTTACCTCCCCACCAAAGCAGTACTATTTATCTACTTGCAATTTCTTGCTTTTGAACTGCTAGGTTGGCAGGAGCTGGGGCCAGAGACGGGAGCTCACTCCATCATGTGGCACTCTCGGGTCTCAAACTGCTGAACTACCGACCTTCCAGTACGCAGTTCAGCATCTTAACCACTGAGCCACCGCAGGCCCCCCCCCCATAAGCAGTAGATTGTTTTGAATAGATGCTGCACTGGAAGGCAAAGCCAAAGACAGTATTGTTTATACCGTTGGATTCAGCAGTGAGCTAGTAGGAATGGCAGTGCTGTAGACAGCTAGAGAGTGGCTGTCACTTTCAGCTGTGGAGGGTTTTCATTAGGAGAAAGAGCCAGAATGGCCCTTTAGCTGGTGCAATGAACTAAGATGAACTATAATTCTGATTGATGTGTGACTTTTAACAAGGAAACAAAAGAGCAATTGTTTGCCTTCAAAAACAATCTCCCTCAAGGTACCTATATTATAGGCCTTGCTAGGCTTAAAAAAAAAAAACTAGACAAAGAAAAGATTATCCAATGGTGGCTTTGTTTTCAATGAAAATAAAACAAAGTAAATATGAAAAATATGAACACCTGAAGCCAAAGACAGTAGCTTGTCAAATGCACTAAAGAAGGTATTGGGGTGATTTAAAAAAATAAATCTTGTCTCTGGGTGAATTGCAGTAGTTTTTGCTTTACAGTACCATTCATGAATTCGGAAAGCAAGTTATGCGTTGATACTTATTTTTTTGGCGGTTTTGCATTTGTTTACTTTTATTCATTATTATTCCCGTTTGTGGATGCTATTTTTTATAATTCCCACCCAAATCAAAATTCTACAAAAAATGTGACATAGATGATAACATCAATAGAAATGCCAAAGAAGATAAGTAACATAAATTGGAACGGTGTCAAAAAAATTGCTGCACTGCATGGTATAACACAGCCGAGGAATAAGCAACATGCATAACATTTCTATAGGAAAAAAAAGAATTACATATAAACAGGATGTTTCAATAAATAACATATCACCCAGATGGCCCTGGACTAAAAAAAAAAAGTGCCTGTCTTTCTCCACCCTGGTTTAACACTCTATTTGTAACCCAAATCACTCCTTTCCTGCTTTAAAATACAATCAAAGACACCAAGAGATCTTAGAAATGTGATCCTCAGCACTAGCTTCTCATGAGGAGTAATTTCAGATCCTTCCTTATTCCAAGTCTCTCACAGGGTGATTCCACACTAGACCTTAAATCCTGTCCCCGAATTTACATTCTACACTACACTCGAGTTCACCCCTGTAATTATCTCAGGGTATTTTTCATTTCCACATTACATTGAGGTCACCCCGGTTTCGCCCCATACTTGTCCCAGGATAAACAGATGCTGTTGTAACCAGGGATAAATGCAAGGTATTATGTTATGAATTGAACTCTGATAAAACCAGGGATGAGATCCAAGTGTAGAAAGGACCATAATCTGAATTATTGTGCTCTGCCTTTCATGGGGTGGGAGCATTTGTCTCTGCCTCCCCTTTACTTCCGTAACAGCGTTCCGTGCACCTTGGTGTTTAGTCATGCTGGCCACATGACCACAGAAACGTCTTCGGACAGCGCTGGCTCTTCGGCTTTGAAACAGAGATGAGCACCACAACCCTAGAGTTGGATTCGACCGGCTTTCGAGCAAGGGAACCTTTACCTTTACCTTTACCCCTTTACTTGCACGCAGGGACAATTCTCCATCCAAGGGACCGTGACAAGCTCCTGATATGCTGGCACTGCCACCGTTTGCACTGGGCCTCAGTTTGCTCCTGATATGTCGAAATATGATTCTTGTATATTACATATTGTCACAGATATAGATGTTGCGAGGTTTTGTTTTGTTTCTGCACTCAGGCCAAAACTATCATTCCTTGTGCTAGATGCATTCTTGATGATACTTTCATTGGAAACTACACAATAAACTCTTTTTACACATTTTTTTTTTTTTTTGCCATCAAATAGAAAGGACAGAATGACACTTCTTTGAAGTAAACGGCTGTCAGGGTCTCATGAGGGTGCCATTTGGAGTCACTGGGCAGCAGATTTAAAACAGAACATGTACTCCAATATGTTTCCAGAGATCCTATTTTTATACTTTCGTGTTAAGATAATTTTAAAGGCTTCTAAAAAGTCCTCATGTTTCTAACGAGTAGATGAAGATTTGTTTACCACCTGCCAATCAATTCCCATCCCAGTTCAATTTCTGGATCATTATTAATGCCCTTACCTAACTGTGCTCTACCTGAGCAGTGAGCAATGGAATTAAATCTACGCTGACAAGCATGTCAGATGCAGCAGGCTCATTGACTTTTAAAGACTGTCCTCTAACTATAAAGATTACAATATTCAGTGTCCCATAAAATATGGTTGTCTTGCACCTTGCTTGGAATCTCTTCTCTGATGAAATTTAGTACTGGCATAGAGGAAATGCACTTCTCCTCTGTTCCCTCCCAAGGAATATTCATCAGTTCTGTTTCAATTTCACTTTGGCTTGCCTCTGCACATCTTCTCCCAAGCAAGTGAGCTTCAAGATCAAATTTCAAAAAAGATATTATTTTCTTATGGCCCATTGCTTGGATATGCGCTTGTATCCATAGGCTGATGCCTCACACATGTGTTTGCATGTATGCACATGTAACAAGTAGTGTTCCCTCTGCAACCAAACGCAGATTAAGCTATTCAACCAAACAGGGAACAAGCTGAGTGGCCTTTGCAGTGGACCCAGGCAGTGGTGAGGACGATGGGTAGCTCACCTGTCCCCTACTCTTGTCCTGCTGCTGGCTTCATCCAAGCCCACCACAGTATCCAGACTGAGTGTAGGGCCCAGTCCATGACAATGAAGTTAAGTGTCCTTGGATCCAGCCAGAAATGGTGTAAGAGTTAACAGGCAAGCCTAGATTTGTCATCACCGTTGCTGCCTGGCAACCTGGGTCCGCACAGATTGGCTCTTGTGGCATGGCTAGCACCATTGGGGCTCAGCTTGGCTTGCTCAAGCAGGGGCCTGCTGAGAATCTTCCTGGCAAGTTAAAGGGCCATTCTGCCGCTGTCTGCCCCTGTCTGCCCCAACTTCTCATTGATTCTTGATGATGCAGCATGAGCAGATAGGAATGTGTGGGTTCTTTACAATAAATAGTAGGTCAGTTAAGGTAACATACATAATATGGCAGTTAGACATAAGAACAATCTACTGTGGTGAAATACATACTGTCCCCGAAATATGCATTATTCTGCCACAAACCATAAATCCTACTATCAGATGAACTGGATTCCAGGTCTGCCTTCTACTGTGCATTTTTCATATTCCATCTGTTCCCAGAGCAAATAAAAATTAGGTTGTTCAGTTGGATGTTGAGTCAAGTTGGTACTTCTCCAACACCTGGCATAGTGCCAGGAAGTGTATTGGTGCCAGATTTGGTGAATGATGGTAAGATCAGTTGCTGTCAACTCTTCCATCTCTGCTGCTGGATTCTGTCACTTTACCTCTCATGGATGGATTGCATAGTCCAAGTCTTTTAAAAATCTACTGGGCTGTGAAACCTTCCTTTCTACCCTGCTCTGATCAAGGGGTTGCAAATCTGTTCAAGCTAGCTGTCAGCCAAAATCTGCAACTTTCCCGTTTCCTCATGGATTCTAGTTTTCCAGAAAGAACTGACTACACTACACTTCCTCACATAGTTTCTGATGTTAGTGACATCAGGGTCATGCTCCTTCCAGATCATTTGATGAACTTCCACCGAAACACCAAGCGTCCTGAAATCTTTATAACAGCAGAAGCCATTGTCATTGACCCTTGACAAATCCCTTCTATTACAGCAAATTCCCAGCATGAACATTTTTGTGTGGTCTAGAGAAGGCACATTGGAGCCCTTAAATCACTTCTTTATAAACATGCCCTTCACAAAATGTATCCAAAAATTTCAAATAAGACTCTGAAGCTGCAGAACAGATATAAGAAGTTATACACTCCAAGGTCATCCCCCACTATGCCTTGGTGAATAATTCTTGACTCTAAATATGTGGATCAGTAACATTTTAATAAGCCACTTTGCAACATAAAACTGAAGGCCAGCATAAACTTTTGATGAATACTCCAGGTCTTCCTTTTGATTCATGATATCCCCATGCCCAAATGCTTGGATGATCTTGTCCTGAAGCGACTTGCTGACAATGGTTACTGATAATTTAGCAGAGCAGAAAGAAGGTAAAAGTCAGAGTATAGCACTGGAGATACTGTTTAATCATTCTGAAACAATCCTACAGGGATATGTGTGCAGAATATCACCAAGGACAAGATGAGTGAATAAACGGACATATGTACCAGAGTTACAAAGTGTTAGGTTGTAAGCCTCCAGGCTGTTTATATTACCCTTTAGGAAAGAGTATATTTTATGCAAGTAAGGGTATAGAAGAGAAATATGTGTTGTTATGGATGAGAGGAAAAAAGCAACAGAGCAGAAGTAACACTGAGCTAGTAGGTAGGTTGAAGAAGGAGATCCTACATGAACACACAAAGCTGACTTACACTGAATCAGACCATTGGTCCATCAAGATCAGCAGGGCTTTTTTCGTAGCAGCCAGTTTGGTGTAGTGGTTAAGTGTGCGGACTCTAATCTGGGAGAACCGGGTTTGATTCCCCACTCCTCCATTTGCACTGGCTGATGTGACCTTGGGTCAGTCACAAGCTCTGGCACAGCTGTTCTTGAAAGAGCAGTTTCTGTCTGAGCTCTCTCAGCCCCACCTACCTCACAGGGTGTCTGTTGTGGGGAGGGGGAAAGGAGTTTGTAAGCCGCTCTGAGACACCTTTGGGTAGTGAAGGGTGGGGTATAAATCCAATCTCTTCTTCTTCTAGCAGGAGCTCCTTTGCATATTAGGAGACACACCCCTAATGTAGCCCGTCCTCCAAGAGCTTACAGAGCTCTTCTTACAGGGGCTACTGTAAGCTCTTGGAGGATTGGCTACATTACGGATGTGTCGCCTAATATGCAAAGGAGCTCCTGCTACAAAAAGAGCCCTGAAGATCAGTATTGTCTTCCCAGATTGGCAGCAGGTCTCTTGGGTCTCCACATCACCTACTACCTCAGCTCTCTACAATGGATAAGCAAGTCAATGAAGCTTAATATAGGTTCTCAATGGGTGCATTACACCTTCACAGAATGCATTACAGGCACAATGCAACTGGGGATTTTTTACAGTACTGGTCTGAAGTGATAAAGCCTTGAGAGGAATACCAGCTCTTCTTTAGTTTCTTCCCAGACATGTTGGCATTGCTCACATGGACACAAGAAGTTGCCTTATACTGAATCAGACCATCAGTCCATCAAAGTCAATATTGTCTACTCAGATTGGCAGCAGCTCTATAGGATCTCTGGTTGAGGTTTTTCACATCACCTACTATGTCATCCTGTAAAATGAAGATGATCTAGTCTACTACTGCTGTACTCCTAAGCCATGGCCCCTCACATGTTAAATTGCATCTTGTTCATATCTGCACACTTTTCCAGTGTGTTCAGAACTTGTTGAATCCTGTCTCTATCTTCTGGTGTGTTTGCTGCTGCTCCCAGTTTGGTGTCATCTGCAAATTTAATTAGAAGCACCTCCATACCCTCATCCCGATAATTTAGAAAAATATTGAAAAGTACCAGGCCCAGAACTAAGCCCCGTGGCACCCCACTGGACACTTCCTTCCATTCAGATGAAATGCCATTGACAACTCCTCTCTGAGTGTGGTTCTCCAACCAGTTCCCTATCCACCTATCTATCCTAAAGTCCAGTCCACAGTCCTCTAGTTTACCCATCAAAATATCATGGGGAACCCTGTCAAAAGCTTCACTGAAATCCAGGTAAACAACATCAACAGCATTCTCTCGATCCAGTAAGCTTCTCACTCAATCAAAGAAGGAAACGAGGTTGGTCTGGCAGGACCTGTTGGGGACAAATCCATGCTGACTTCCCCAGATCACCAAGTTGTCCTTTAGATGTTTGCAGACTGATCCCTTTAAAATCTGCCCCAGTATCTTCCTTGGGATAGAGTTGAGACTGACTGGCCTGTAGTTTCCTGGGTCATCCCTCCTCCCTTTTTAAAAAATTGGAATAACATCTGCCAGGCCCGTAGCCAGGATTTTTCATTTTGTGGGACAATTTTTTTTTCTTGCAGGGCACCCATTATGTTATATACTTATATACTTTAAAATAATAAATAAATACTAAAGACAAGTAATTTGTCCATTTCCTTTTTTAAAAAATAAGATTTATTTGGATTTAAAAAACCAAAAATATTACAAAATAATACAAAATACAAACTAAAACAACCATTCAAACAGTAACAGGAAAGTTAGCTCAAGGTAAATGATACATCACCATTACAAAGGGATAGCTATCCACTAACAGATTGCAACCGTTATAAAAGAGAGGAATCATATTTCATCACAGGTTGACTATTAATTATATTAGGTATAACATCCTGATGTACCTAATTTGTCCATTTCCTGACAATAAACTATGGTATGTGTTACTGAAGACGGGGAAAAAGCATACCATGTATGCCTCCGAGTGTGCTTGACTAGATTACACCATGAAATCCAGAGACTTCAAACATAAACGGCATTTTTTAGCTATTAGTCCTCGCTGTGCCCTTGAGCTGACAAGGCACTAAGTTCAAAATGGGGGGGATCCAGCTGCTCTTGCCAAAGCATCAGAAAACAAATAAAATCAAGGAAATCACACCCACACCATGAACTTTGTCCTTTAAAAAAAAAAAAAAAAGGCAGGAAATTTTGTTGGGATTGTCGGGATTTTTAAACAGTAATTCAGAGGAGGGGATCCCCAGGTCCTGCCTGGAGTCTGGCATCCCCCCCACTCTCTTGACCCAAAACAAAACAACTTTGTTGGGATTTTTAAACAATAATTCAGGGGAGGGGATCCCCAGGTTCTTCCTGGAGTCTGGCACCCCACCTCCCGTGCAAAACAAAGCAAGTGAGTAAAATTCAGCCCACCTGCAGGGCTTGGGAAATGGAGGGATGTAGATGGCCAGGGGGTTGCTTGCAATTGCAAGAGAGAAAAGAAAGCACTGCAGCAGCATGGGAATGGAGTCAAGGCTTGCTTACTTGTTTTGCTGGCAACGAAAGAGTCGCAGCGTGAGACTGGAGGCAGGCCTTGTTTGCTGCAGATAAGAGGGAAATGAAAGCGAGGCAACACAGCAACCAGAGGCCCACCAGCACGAAGAAAACAGAAGAGAGGCAACACACAGCAACAAGAGGCAAGGGGCTTGTGCTTTGCCTGCCTGCAAGAGGCAAACCAAGCAAAAGAGAGGTATATAGCAACAAGATTAGCAGTGTGGTGGGACTAGAGGAAGGGCTTGCTTTGCTGGCCGGCGAGAGGCAGAGTAGCAGCGTGGAAGTGTAGGGCAGGGTTTTCTTTGCAGAGGAGATATTCAGAGAGCTGGGAGGGAGAAGGATGGTGCAAGGCTTGTTTTGCTGCCCTGGCAGTGGCGGCAAGTGCGAGAAATAAGTCGGGGGGGCCAGGCCAGGCCGTAAGTTGGTGGCCCTGGTGGAAAGCCGGGGGCCAGGCCCCAGAATGCCCCACTGTAGCTATGGGCCTGATATCTGCCTTCCTGCAGTCTTGTGGCATGTCTCCCATCCTCCAAGAAGTCTGGAAGATGATGGACAAAGGTTCTGCAAGCTCTCTAGAAAGTTATTTGAGCACTCTTGGGTGCACACCATCTGGTCCATGGGATTTATACTCATTCAATGCAGCCAGGTGCTTCTCAACTACCTTTCTGTCCATGTCAACCAGCAGCCCAGATGCTGTGCGTTGCCTAGTACCATCTCTGGATGAGCCTGTTCTTTTCTTCAGGGGAAAAACTGAGGCAAAATAGGCATTGAGCCTTTCTGCTTTCTCCCTGTCCCGTCAAAATTTCTCCATTTTCACCCAACAGTGGGCCCATCACCTCTTTTATCTTCTGTTTGCCCCATACATATCTGAAGAAGATTTCCTTGTTGTAGCAAGCCTCCCAGGCCTTTGGCAATTCCCCCCCTCCATAGTTGACCAGTTAGGGTCTAGGATTTGAAAAAAAAACCTTTAAAAACACAATTTGTTGTGACTTTCCTAGGTGTATGACAGGAAGTTCTTCCTCGATCAGCATGTTCAATCTCAGAATCCTGACTCATGTAAATTCCATTCAGTTCTAGAAATGTCGGTGGTATGTAGGTGATGCTATGATACCCTGAACCATGTTGCTATCCAATACTTTGTGCTGCTGGGTTGTTGTTGTTTTTAAAAATGAGTAACATAGCCACATTACAAGTAGAAAAGAAAAGATGGCTGGCATGATTCTGGTAGACAAAAAGAAAAGAAAAAAAGAAAATGTGCTCAAACATTCCAGGTGTGGTCTGAGAAACAAAAACACATCTCAACTAAAGATGCATTTTGACTGGATCATTAAATGATGTTTACTTTTCCTTATAAGCACAACCATAACTGTTTGCTTGATGATTAAAAACTAAAGTCATTGTTCATTAGAGAAAGAATCCTAGTGTCCTAATTTTTTCACCAGAAATTGCATGTGATTTATAATTAACTGGCTTTCTGAAAGGGACTTTTAAGCCCTGAAGTAAAGCTCCATGAAAGGAAATCTATCATTCATTGACAATTATTTTCCCCGAAAGACCTATGAAGGAGGAACAAGGATGATTAGGGACTCAAAATGACTGGGTTGCCTACCTGACAACATCCTTCTGAGGATTGTGGAATTGGCCCCATGGGGAGAGAATGAACTTTACATGTTCTTCTGGTCCTCAAGAGAACCTTCTCAAAATTTCACTATAGTTCATAATGGCCAGCAGGGAAAAAAATACAGGTGAGTTGCCTGGAATGGAAGCCCAGAAGGTTTTTTAGAAACTGCTATGTAATAAACTTGAACTCAAGCTGATAAAAAGCTCAAAATAACAGCACTGATCATCATATATGACAAATTGTCAAATTACTCCTGCAGAGTGGAGGTCTGAAAGCTGAAATCACAGACAAACAAACCCTGTTTATAAGATTCCATGCTATGATATTTTTAATCTCACACTGATGAAATGCAGGTGAATTCCGTGAACAGTATGGCCCGTGTCAAGGGCAATGGTGAGGGGAAGGTGACGACTTCGGCAGAACCCACAGCTGGCCCCTCTGACGCTTCAGAGATTGACAGTTTGCCATCGCCGCCCGCATCAGCACCTGGCTCGGCACCAGCTGACGAGGAGCAGTTACATGTAGAAAGCGCCCCCCCCCGACTCACCTCCGTGAGTTGCTCATTTAAGGGACTGACTCCGCCAGGACTTGGTGACCCAGCAGCGTGAAGCTCACTTGTGGAGCAGATGGTCGTTCGGCCCTGAGTTTTGACAGATGCCTGGCTGCTCCATGCTGTTTGCTAACGGAAACAGCAGCAGAGGGTTATTTAGCTTCAATTCTGTAGGCTGGCTTCATTGTGGAAGCAACTAGTCAACCTTGTGACACTCTTACCTCCAGTTTTTGGACTTTGCTCTTGCTCGAATCTCTTGGCTTTCTGACCCCGGCTCTGAATGACCCCGCTCCTGGTTTGTGCTTTGGACTTTTGTTATCGGCTCTGCTCTGGCCCTTTTGGCTTAGACCCTGGACTGGACATGGATTCTCCCCTGCCTGCACCCCAGCCCTTGACAGATTGCTTCCACCATACACTTGCTCCACAAGATAGAAGAGGGGCGAGCAGAAGCTCTGTGCAGCTGGCAGACCTGCTCAACCAGGTGCAGCATCTCACACAAATGGTTGCTCACGTGCAACAACAAGCCACCACCACTGTCATACCACCAGAAATGCCTGATAATTCCTCCTGAGAAATTTGACAGTATTGTGGAGGAGTTTCCTGCTTTCCTAGAGCAGTGTAAACTCTACATAGAACTGTGCACCCAGGATTTTCCCAATGACAAAACCATGGTGTGTTTTGTTATCAGCCTCTTAAAGGAACAGGCAGCTAAATGGGCTACCCCCTTACTTGTGGCTTCATTACCGCTGCTGGCCAATTTCCAGGGGTTCCTTGACCACCTCTCCACTGCCTTCGCTAACCCACAGCAGGCAGCTGCAGCCAATTGTAAAATCCAGACTCTGAAGCAAGGGAAGAACTCTGTTGCTCATTACTCCATGGAGTTCAAACTCCTGGCTCAAGACCTGGCGTGGAACAAGGCAGACTTAATGGACCAGTACACGGAGGGGTTGGCTGATGATGTTCTAGAAGATGAACTTGCTCAACCACTCCCCTATGCTGCAAGGTCTGATCACCTTGTGTCTCTGCATCGATGGCCGCCTTGAGAGTCACTGTCAAGCATGGAGCAGCAGCCATCTATCACAGACTCCACGCTGTCCAACTCCCTGAACACTTCCCACAACCTCAAGCACCAGTGGAGACAATGGCAACCCCACGCAAAAAAAGATGAATGACATCTTCCAGGACCTGTTTGACAATTTTGTAATAATTTATTTAGATTACATCTTAATTTATTCCTGCAACCCCAGATCCTGCAATGTTTACAAGCCCATGGTCTCTACACCAAGCTGGGAAAGTGCGACTTTGACCTGCACTCCATTGAGTTCCTCTGCCACATCGTATCACCTTAAGGGATCCTCATGGACCCAAGGAAAGTGGAAGCGGTCCTGATCTGGCAGACTCCTCGGAACCACAAAGACCTGCAGCAGCTCCTTGGTTTTTCTAACTATTACAGACAATTCATTCCTGTGTATGCAGCCTCGACCACTCCCCTGACCTGGCTCCTCTGACTCAGAGGCCCACCAAGCCTTCTCAGCTCTGAAGACCCATTTTGCTACAGGGCTGCTCCTGTGCTACCTAGATCCCCAACTCCCCTTCACTGTGGAGGCTGACGCCTCCAGCGTGGCTCTCGGAGTGGTGCTGTCCCAATGCAATGACCTGTCTCAGCCACTTCTGCCTTGCTCTTACTACTAGTGCCAGCTGACAGTGGTTGAGAGAAACTACACCATCTGGGAGAGGGAGCTGCTTGCCATCAAGAGTGACTTTGCAGTTTGGAGGCAGCACTCTGAAGGGGCTTGCCACCCAGTCCAAATGCTCCCAGTTCATTGTAACATGGAGCACCTCCAGACAACCCGTCACCTCAGCCAATGGCAGATCTGGTGGTCTCTTTTCTTTTCATGGTTTGACTTCTGGATCACCTATATTCCGCAGACCCAGAACCAGAAAAAGTGATTGCACCACTTGGAAACAGTGACCATAATGTCATTGAATTTAACATTTGTACAGATAGGGAGTTGCCCAAAAAGACTGACACAACCACTTTTAACTTTAAAAGGGGTAACTTCTCTGGTATGAGGGGACATGTGAGGAAGAAATTGAAAGGAAGAGTGGAGAAGGTCAAAACCATTGGGGAAGCTTGGAGACTATTTAAAAAGACAATTCTAGAAGCTCAGAAAAAAATATATACCTCAGTTTAGGAAAAGTACAAATAGGTATAGAAAAAAGCCTGCATGGTTAACAAATAAAGCAATGGAAGCTGTAAAAGGTAAGAAGGATTCCTTTAAGCGGTGGAAAGCTAGTCTTAGTGAGGTTGATAAAAGGGAACACAGACTATGGCAAATAAAATGCAAGTCTGTGATCAGGCAAGCAAAAAGGGAATATGAGGAGCATATCGCAAAAAACATAAAGACCAACAATAAAACTTTCTTCAAATACATTAGAAGTAGGAAGCCAGCCAGGGAGGCAGTGGGGCCCTTGGATGACCAAGGGGTAAAAGGAGTAATGAAGGATGATAGGGAAATGGCTGAGAAGCTGAATGCATTTTTTGCCTCTGTCTTCACTGTGGAAGAGGAGAAGTGTTTGCCCACTCCAGAAGCACCGATTTCGGGAGGGAGTTTGAAAGACCTGAATCAGATTGCGGTAACAAGAGAGGAAGTCCTCCAACTGATGGACAATTTAAAAACTAATAAATCACCAGGCCCGGATGGCATTCATCCGAGAGTTCTGAAAGAACTCAAATGTGAACTTGTGGATCTCCTGACAAAAATATGTAATCTTTCTTTAAAATCTGCCTCCATTCCTGAGGACTGGAAGGTAGCTAATGTCACTCCCATCTTTAAAAAGGGCTCCAGGGGAGATCCAGGAAATTACAGGCCAGTCAGTCTGACATCGATACCGGGTAAGTTGGTGGAAACTGTTATTAAGGAAAGAATTAGTAGGCACATTGATGAACAAAAACTATTGAGGCAGACTCAGCATGGGTTCTGTAAGGGAAGATCTTGTCTCACTAACCTGTTAGTGTTTTTTGAGGGAGTGAACAAACATGTGGACAAGGGGGACCCAATAGATATTATTTACCTTGACTTCCGGAAAGCTTTTGATACAGTTCCTCATCAAAGGCTCCTAAGTAAGCTCAATAGTCATGGGATAAAAGGACAAGTCCTCTTGTGGATCAAAAACTGGCTTATAAATAGGAAACAGAGAGTGAGTATAAATGGGAAACTTTCTCAGTGGAGGGTGGTAAGCAGTGGGGTACCACAGGGATCAGTACTCGGTCCAATGCTTTTTAACTTGTTTATTAATGATTTGGAATTGGGAGTAAGCAGTAATGTGGCTAAATTTGCAGATGACACAAAGTTGTTCAGGGTGGTGAAAACCAGGGAGGATTGTGAGGCACTCCAAAGGGATCTGTTGAGGATGGGTGAGTGGGCGTCAACGTGGCAAATGGGGTTCAATGTGGCCAAGTGCAAAGTGATGCACATTGGAGCCAAAAATCCTAAATATAAATACACATTGATGGGGTCTGATCTGGCAGAGACGGACCAAGAGAGAGATCTTGGAGTCGTCGTGGATAACTCGCTGAAAATGTCTACACAATGTGTAGCTGCAATAAAGAAGGCCAACGCTATGCTGGGGATTATTAGGAAGGGAATTGATAACAAATCAGCCAGTATCATCATGCCCCTGTATAAATCATTGGTGCGACCTCATTTGGAATACTGTGTACAGTTCTGGTCACCACATCTCAAAAAGGATATTATAGCATTGGAAAAAGTGCAGAGAAGGGCAACTAGAATGATAACAGGGTTGGAACACCTTCCCTATGAAGAAAGGTTAAAATGCTTGGGGCTCTTTAGCTTGGAGAAACGACGGCTGAGGGGTGACATGATCGAGGTTTATAAGATTATGAATGGGATTGAGCAGGTTGAGAAAGAAGTACTTTTCTCCCTTTCTCACAATACAAGAACTCGTGGGCACTCCATGAAATTGCTGAGCAGTCGGGTTAGAACAGATAAAAGGAAATACTTCTTCACCCAAAGAGTGATTAACATATGGAATTCACTGCCACAGGAGGTCGTGGCAGCTGCAAGCATGGACAGTTTCAAGAGGGAATTAGATAAACATATGGAGCAGAAGTCCACCAGTGGCTATTAGCCACAGGGTATAGAATGGGAACTCTCAGTCTGGGGCAGGTGATGCACTCTATTCTTGGTGCTGGAGGGGGCAGCAGTGGGAGGGCTTCTGGTGCCCTGGCCCCACTGCTGGACCTCCTGATGGCACCTGGTATATTTTGGCCGCTGTGTGACAGAGTGTTGGACTGGATGGGCCATTGGCCTGATTCAACATTGGATTCTCTTATGTTCTTATGTTCTTATGATGTGCTCTCATGAAAACAAGAATACACTCCTGCTGTGACCAAAGAGGCCCCTGACACTCCCATCCTGTCATCCTGCCATCCTCAGTCTTTGGCGCTACCTCAACCCACCTGACCCTGACAGAAGACATCCGTGCTAGCCAGGCCCATGATCCCTGGGCTCAACAGCATCTCTGGGAACTCCAAGAAAGCTTGGTGGGGAAGCTCACAATGTGAGATGGCCTCCTGCTGCACCGTGAACACCTCTATGTGCCGCCTGGGCCTCTTCAGACAGAAGTGTTATGCCTGACGCATGACTCTCTACTTGCTGGGCATTATGGCTAGCACAAAATGACACACCTACTGACACGGGAGTTCTGGTGGCCTTGAGTGCACTCTGATGTCACTCAGTATGCTGGCACTTGTGACATCTGCCGAAGGGCCAAGTACCTCCCAACCTAGCCCTTGGGTTTGCTACAGCCTTTGCCCATGCTCTCAGGCCCCTGGAACACCATCTCTATGGACTGCATCACTGAGCTTCCTCAGTCCAAAGGCCACACCTGCATCCTGATGGTAGTTGATCTCTTCACCAAGATGGCCCACTTTGTCCCATGTCCAAAGCTCCCCACAGTTCAGGAAACAGCTCAACTCTTCCTCCAGCACTTCTTCTGCTTGCGTGGGCTCCTGGCCCATCTGATCTCAGATAAGGGTCCACAGTTCTCCTCTTGGTTCTGGCAAGCCCTCCACTCAGGTCTGGGTACCCAAGTCCACCTGTCCTCGACATACTACCCGCAGATGGATGGGCAGACAGAGTGCACGAACACCACTCTCAAGCAATACCTCCGCTGTTACACCTTTTACCAACAAGATGACTGGACCACCCTGTTGCCTCTGGCTGAGTTTGCCTACAGCAATGCCATGCACTCGTCCACACAAACAACCCCGTTCGCTGAGATCTTGGTGGATTATTTTTGCTATATATTTCTTGTTTGCCATTATT
This sequence comes from Gekko gecko, assembly GCA_029375565.1. Classification (NCBI taxonomy): domain Eukaryota; kingdom Metazoa; phylum Chordata; class Lepidosauria; order Squamata; family Gekkonidae; genus Gekko; species Gekko gecko. The sequence goes on along the minus strand of JAPDNY010000003.1, from coordinate 76,084,508 downwards.
GAAGCAAAAGTTTGAAATTCACATTTAACAATGATATAGCTCTATACAATTGTGGTAGCATTGCACCATTCCCTTCCTTGGGAATCAAAGTTATATGTGCCTCCTGCCACAATTGTGATGCTGTTTTCTTTTCACATGATTCATCACTTTTTGAAGCAACAAAATTAGCTCATCCTCCAAACATTTTTTAAAAAACATTTTATTAAATTTCAAATTAAAAAAAAACCCAAAATACAATTCAAGATTTTTTTGTAACAAATACAAAGAACAAACAGCAATATACTTAACATCTATTGTTGATTCACAATTCTCAATCGTCCACCCCTAGAAACTATATCATGTAGAGGTTAAATCTAAGCCTGAATTATACTTATCCCCTTGAAGTCTAATAAAACATAAACTGAAGGCAAATGAATCCTTTGCAAACTTATCATTTCCAACAAAGAACCTTCCTTGGCTTCTATTAATGGAATCCATTTCACCATTGAACTACCTGATACAGTAGCATACTCTTGTTTGGCTACCCAGTTGGATATTTTGTTGGAGATTAAAAAAAATAACCCCATACTTTACCATACCACAGATCTATTGTTGGAGGGGTTCTGCTCTTCCAGCAGGAAGGAATACAATATTTTGCAGCTATAAATAAAATAAAATTAATTTTTGTCTCATGGTAGGAATCCGCATTTAGGCCATAAATTCAAGAGTACGAAAGCTGGATCTTTAGAAAGTGTATAGCCTGTGATCTTTTTAATTTCCTTTAATATTTCATTCCAAAATTGTCCATTGTAGGACAAATCCACCAATTGTGAAAAAAGGAACCCCGTTCACCACATTTTTTCCAGCATAAAGGAGAATGTGGGGGTATTATGTAGGAAAGTGTGATATACCATCTAAGCAAAAAATTAACTGATTGAGTTTGTATTGGGATTGAATGTGATGTATGAGAGGGGGAGTTCCAAATTTGCTGTCATTGCTTTTCAGAAAAAGTCCTTCTCAAGTCCTTATGCCATGCCTTTTGAGACCCTCAGGGTAAAGTGAGGTGCTTTTAAACATGATTTATAAATAACAGAAATGAGACCTTTTTTCAACAAAAAGATTTAGTAGTCAAAAGTATTTCGAAATAATTTAAAGGTCTATCAAAATGTATCTTACAGCAAATGAAAAAAGGTGAGATATCTGTAAATATTCAAACCTTGGGAGAGAAATCTTTACAACTCTTTCTAATGCAGCTTTATCTAAGATTTTGCTGTGTTTAGTTATGTCTATAAATCTGGTAAAATTTGTAGATTTCCAAATTTTAAAAGAGTCTGAGTTGCATCCAGGCTTAAATCAGAGTTGCCCTAAAAAAACTAATAACCCATGAGGTACTAAATGTTTTCTACAGCCGTCCCAAGTTTTAAAAATTGATTTCAAGAAAGGGTGAACCATGTTCTTAAATTGTTTGCCTCCATTTCTCCATTCCTGGGGACTGGAAGGTAGCTAATGTCACTCCCATCTTTAAAAAGGGCTCCAGAGGAGATATGGGAACTTAAAGGACAGTCAGCCTGACATAAATACCAGGTAAGTTGGTTGAAACTGTTATCAGGGAAGGAATTAGTAAACTATTGAGGCAGACTCAGCATAGGTTCTGTAAGGGGAGATCTTGTCTCACTAACCTGTTAGTGTTCTTTGAGGGAGTGAACAAACATGTGGACAAGGGGGACCCAATATATGTTGTTTACCTTGACTTCCAGAAAGCTTTTGATAAAGTTCCTCATCAAAGGCTCCTAAGTAAGCTCAATAGTCATGGGATAAAAAGACAAGTCCTCTTGTGGATCAACAACTGGTTAATTAATAGGAAACAGAGTGTGAGTATAAATGGGCAATTTTCTCAGTGGAGGGTAGTAAACAGTGGGGTACCATAGGGCTCAGTACTGGGTCCGATGAGTTTAAACTTGTTTATTAATTATTTGGAGTTGGGAGTAAGCTGTGAAGTGGCTACATTTGCAGATGACACAAAGTTGTTCAGGGTGGTGAGAAACAGGGAGGATTGTGAGGCACTCCAAAGGGATCTGTCAAGGATGGGCGAGTGGGCATAAACATGGCAAATGGGGTTCAGTGTGGCCAAGTGCAAAGTGATGCACATTGGAGCCAAAAATCCTAACTATAAATACACATTGATGGGGTCAGAACTGGCAGAGACTGACCAAGAAAGAGGTCTTGGAGTTGTAGTAGATAACTCAATGAAAATGTCGGGACAATGTGCAACTGCAATAAGAAAGACCAACGCTATGCTGGGGATTACTAGGAAGGGAATTGAAAACAAATCAGCCAATATCATAATGCCTCTGTATAAATCAATGGTGTGACCCCATTTGGAGTACTGTGTATAGTTCTGGTCACCACACCTCAAAATGATATTATAGCATTGGAAAAAGTGCAGGAAAGGACAACTAGAATGATAAAAGGGTTGGAACATTTTCCCTATGAAGAAAGGTTAAAACACTTGGGGCTCTTTAGCTTGGAGAAATGATGGCTGAGGGGTGACATGATCCAGGTTTATAAGATTATGCATGGGATAGAGCAGGTAGAGAAAAAAGTTCTTTTCTCCTTTTCTCACAATACAAGAACTTGTGGGCCTTCCATGAAATTGCTGAGCAGTTAGGTTAGAACAGATAAAAGGAAGTACTTCTTCGCCAAAGAGTGATTAACACATGGAATTCACTGCCACAGGAGCTGGTGGTGGCTACAAGCATGGACAGCTTCAAGAGGGAATTAGATAAGCATATGGAGCAGAGGTCCATCGGTCGCTATTAGCCACAAGGTATAGATAAGAACTCTCAGGCTGGGGCAAGTGATGCACTGTATTCTTGGTGCTTGGGGGGGGCAACAGTGGGAGGGCTTCTAGTGTCCTGGCCCCACTGCTGGGCCTCCTGATGGTGCCTGGTATTTTTGGCCACTGTGTGACAGAGTGTTGGACTGGATGGGCCACTGGCCTGATCCAACATTGGCTTCTCTTATGTTCTTATGATTCAGAATGTCCCTTCATGAGAGCCAGTTTGGTGTAGTAGTTAAGTGTGTGGATTCTAATCTGGGAGAACCAGGTTTGATTCCCCACTCCTCCACTTGCACCTGCTGATGTGACCTTGGGTCAGTCATAAGCTGTAGCACAGTTGTTCCTGAAAGAGCAGTTTGTGTTAGAGTTCTCTCAGCCCCACCTACTTCACAGGGTGTCTGTTGTGGGGAGTGGAAGGGAAAGGAGTTTGTTAGCCGCTCTGAGACTCAAAAGTGAAGGGCAGGGTATAACTCCAATCTCTTTTCTTCTTCTTCTTCTTCTTCTTCTTCTTCTTCTTCTTCTTCTTCTTCTTCTTCTTCTTCTTCTTCTTCTTCTTCTTCTTCTTCTTCTTCTTCTTCTTCTTCTTCTTCTTCTTCTTCATCTTTTTCTAAATTTAGGTATAAAAGTCTCCTTTATACATGCAATTTACCTACTTCAATTAAGTTTTCTTTCTTATAAAGTTGCTAGAAGGAAAAAAATTGTTTATCTATGTCTTGGTAAAGAGATTTCATTTAGCTTTTTGACTCCAGTTTTTGATTCTTTCACTTTCTTAAGCAATATGCCGAATAATGTCCAGGTTTATTTACATGTTCAAAATACTTTTGTTTGGTGAACCTTAACTTTTTTTCTCTGGATTTCTTTCAAATTCAATCAAGTTTAGTTGATTTTTCGGTTGTTTCATTTCTTTTAAAACCATTTTCTTTTATGTTTGTATATGTTGATTTTCCAATATTTGAATTATTTCTATTATTTTCATAATTCTTTCCATTTTATCTTGCAATAAGGTTTCCTCTCATGAAAGCTTTGCTTGCCTCCCAGATTGATGTCATCAATGCATCTTTAATTTTAAAAACTCTGCCAGGTATTTTTTTTTTTTTTGCATTTCTCAATATGTTTTTGAAGTAAGAGACCATCATTTAATCTCCATCTTCTTTTTCCAGATCTTCCTCCTTGCCATGATATCCATAATGGGTTATGATCTGCAGAGATCTTTGGTTGAATCTCAGCATTTTTATAATTAATAATTAGAGTTTTAGACATCCAGCACATATCAATTCTAGAATAAGTTTGATGACTGTCAGAATAAAAGGTATAATTTCTATAGGATTAATTGCTCTTCAAGCATCAACCAATTGTATCAATTCCATGTACTGAACAACATTCTTGAAGTGTTTTGTCTTTTTAGATTCATCCTTTTCCATGACTCCATTCATGTCTCCTGAAATCATTATATCCCCTTCTTGAAAGTCCAATAACTTCTAGAAAAAAGTCATATAACTTTTCTTTAGCATTATTTGGAGCATATAAGGATACCAATGTGCTAGTCTTGCCATCAGGAAACTGAATTTTCAACTTCAATATCTCCCATATGCATCTTTCAGTTCTTCTGTAATGTTGATTCAGTGATTTGTTATGTAAATCACAATATCTTTTCTCTTCTCATTCACAGAGGTGATATAAGCCATCCCCAACTTTTTATTCTTGACAATATATTCATGGTGCTTCTTTATGTGGGATTCTTGTAAGCAGATAATATCTGCCTTTTTAAAAAACAGATGGAAATCTTTGGAGCATTTAGTGGAAGAGTTAAAGCCATTAATATTTATTGATATAATATTCATATTATCCATTTTCTAATATAAAGCAGCAGCTTGGTCTAATTTGCCTTCTTCCTCATTTTATTCTTTTGATAACTCTTCTGCCAGTTGTTTTGCTTGTTCAATTGTGGATATGTTTTTTTCTGCCTTTTAATATTTGTACTTCCAGTGTGAACAGAATCTTCCAATAGTACTTTATCTTTCTTTTGTAAGATTGTTTTAGGAAATCAAAATCTCTCCTCTTTTTCAAACAGCAGAGGGAAGGTCTTGAAAAAATTGCATTTCTGTCTCAGTAATTTTGGGAGAAGTTCTTTGTTCAAAATAGAATCACTTGTTATTGTATGTGTGAACTTCACCAAGATATCATACAGAAGTTTATTCTTGACAGCAAATCTGAAATTGATTCTGTGATATTTGGAGTTTTTTAAAAAATAAATTTTATTAATTTTTCAAAGTTAAATTGAACAACAACAGAACAACAAACCCATGTAACAGTTAAAAAATTAAAGTAGTGTCCAGGGAATCTTCTTTGATCCTGTAATGATCTTGTAACAGTTTACAAAAGTTCTTCAAAGTTAGCTTTACCTAAATCTTCTGGGATAGATTGAAACCTAAGATTACAGCCTCTATTCTGAATCTACAAAGTTTCAAACCTTTGGTTAGCTTTTTTCAATATATGATTGTGAAATTCTTGGTAGTGTTCTATCTCTTTACATTGTTTCTGGGTATGAAGAATCTTTTCAGTATTTTCATGAATCTTTTTTTGAGTCTCTGCCAGTCCTGTAGTTATATCTTGTCTCAGAGTTGAAAGTTCCTTTTTAATATGATCAAAAGTATTTTCTTGACCTTGCTTTGATTGTTTAATCTATTGTTGAATTCCTTCTTCTGAGTCACTTTATGATGCATTCAGTCCTCTGATTGCTGCATCTGAGAGGAGAGTGTGTCTTTAATTGAGTCCAGCTGTTTAGCCAAGTTGTCTTGAAATTTCTCCAACCATTCAGGGGCTGAGTTCAGACTGGCAATTTGCCCTGCTATAGCCACTTTTCAGCTGCATTTCCCAACTGGATTAAAGGGGGTGCTCACACAGGCATATCTGCCTGGCATTCCCCACCCATAGGCAACCTGTGCTGTTCCACTTCACTCCCACGTTAAAAAGATACCTGACAAAAGTGGTAGCAAATCCCAGAGAGTGCCTTTATCCCACATTATTCCGCTTCCCGGAAGTGTGAACGCGAAGCTGAAAAGCCAAGAGCAAACCGCTTCTATAGTGTGCGCTGGGTGTTTCCACGCATAAGGCAGCAGTGATCGGATTGGCTGTGCTCTGCTCTACTACCCAATGCGGTGCCAGTACAATGGGGTCCACCCCATGCGCCCATACACACATAGAGGACAAAGCCGTTTACAGCCACACCTCCAGACCAGCAGTCTGAACACTCCCACGCATCTCCTCCCAGTATGCTCCCGCATCTGTTGGCCCTATGTGACCGGGAAAACCCGGAACAGTTTATTTTGGGGCTTTTTTGCCAGGACTGGCTCCCGTTGGAAATTGCCAGTCTGAATTCAGCCAGGCATTTTTGGATCAGGTTCTTACTCAGTCTTTATGTCCATATCTTCTGTAGAGACTTTTCATTAATTTATTACATCAAACTTTGCATTTAATTATTGTCACAACTACAAAATGTCTACAATTAAGCTTGAACCTTGAAGCTTAAGTTTAGAATATAAAACTCAATGTCGAATAGATCTATATCATGATAATCAACAATATTGTTTTCAGGAGATTTAAATTTCAGATACACTAATTTATAGTTTGTGTTAAAAGTGGGATTACAGAAACATTAGATAGTTAAAATTAAAAAAAAGAGGATGAGGATAAACAGGGTATGAAGTGCTAAATTAGATTAATCTGTATTTACTAGTTACTAGTAACTACTAGATAACTACTCTTGTCAAGTAACTCTCTTGTCACATAAAGAATAAACTATACTACTTCAATTATTTCTTAGTATTAGTAAAGAATTTGAGTTCTTGTCTTGAGTTCTTATCACCTTATTCAGCACTTGGCATTCAAATCTTCACTTGGCATCAATCCAAAATTCCAGCATATGGTAGTAGACAATAATTGTAAATTCCACTGGACGGCAGCAAAAACTAATACATAAACTGAAGATCCAAATTCACCAGGTTCAAAATAGTCATGGGCTGAGAGAAAGTTTTCCAAAGTTTCCAAAAATCTCCTCCCCCAGAAAAGCTTATATTACTCCCAAAACAAAAGGAAAGTTCAAGTGATTCAAATGCAGCAGGAGCAATACAAAATTAGGGGGGGAACTTCAGTCAGATGGGAGCTTTAAGAATAAATAGATGGTTATACTACTGTCAATATGAAGAATACAAAGAAGGCAGTGCCCACGGATAGATAAAATTTCTCTGGTGAACTCCCAAAGGCTCTCAATAAGACATCCAGTTCAGGTCTAATATTTAAAAATGCACATCTCAAAACACAGTCTCAGTTTTTAAAAAGCTGGCTCATTTTTTCCAGGGTTGAAAAGCAAACGAACATTAGCCAACTGGGAAAGTGATATTAATCTTCAGAGACAGATAGATGAATAAAGTAATAAATCTTGAGTTATAAAAGACTTCCAATTATAGACTTCTCATTAGTTCAAAGTACTGTAAGGCTGTCCAATTAACTTGAACCATTTTTTTTTTTTTTTGCAATCCCGGTAAAAGCAAAAGTAAAGCAGATTGCAGTCATTATAGATAGATATATGCCCTTATATAGAGGAATAAATAAAGTAAAATGCCCAAATATTCAGAAAGAAAGGAAAATTAGAGAGAGGTGGGGGAGAGAGAAAAAATAACAGAATATTGGCAGACCCTCCTTGACAGAACAGATGCACAGCACACGGCTACCAATTAACTCACATTCTTGATGGAATCCAATACAACCAGAGACTGGAAGACCAGCTCTGATATGAATCACTTATCAATGGGTTCTAATGAGGGTTGAGGTAAATCTTTGCTCTCACCAACATTTATCAAATGCCCTTAGAGAGCTAAGGTTTCGAAGTCTGACAAAGAGACTCCTTAGTGAGAGGCCATATTGCCAGAAGTCACCTCTTGGAATTAATTTTGTCATCTAGTCTATCGAGAGCAACGGTCTTCAGGAAATCTCGCATTGATGAATGCATGGATTTTACTGCTACAATGATTTATGGGCATGCAGTAGTTTACTGTCAGGAAGGGTAACATTGATTATAAAGCTCTAGATTATCAAGGTGGAAAACCTACAGAAAGCTTCAGATACCTTCCTTCAAGGCTTGTTTTATTTTTTTAATTAAAAAAAAATATATGGAAACTTGAAAAAGAAGGTTGAAGCTTTCTATAAAATAGTCTCTTTCAGCATTTAGTATTAGGGTTGCCAAGTACTTACTGTAATTCAGCGGGGGACACATAGTCCCCAGCTGGAACATTCCTCCTTGTTACACCCACGCCGCATGATGCCGTCGCCAGAAGTGACACAGGAAGTGACATCACTTCCTGGTGATGGCATTGTGCACCGCATCTCCCCCCCCGAATGGTCCTGGCAAGAAGTATGTGCCGCCGCTGAATTACGGTAAGTACTTGGGAAGCCTGTTTAGTATTGATCTGTGAATCATATCAATGATAGGTTAACTGGTCTGAAACATGTAGATTTCGAATCGGGTCCATCATTATGAACATCACTGGAGAATGCTAACACTTGCTGACAGTTTGAGTCTAAGGGTTATATGTGATCAAGCATTATTGCTGGATAAGCAAGCTAACACTGCTGCAGAAAATGCTCTCTTCCATCTTCCTTTAGCCTTAATTTAGATGTCTCCCTACCTTGACCCAGCTACTTTGGCGATGTTTCATACCACAGGAACTTTGCAATGCGGGCCTGCCCTTAAAACCAAGTCAGAAAGCTCCAAGCCAGGTGTGCTGAGGCAACACTTTCCAGAACGGGAAAAAAAAGCTGCCAAGGAAGCCAGAGTTTGGGGAGGGGAGAGGCCTCAGCTGAGTAGAATGCCATAGAGGCCGCCCTTGAAAGCAATTATTTTCTCCATGGCAGGGGGAAGGGATCTGTTGTCTGGAGTTCAGTTGTGATACCAGGTGATACCAGATGACAGAGATCAGTTTCCCTGGAGAAAATAGCTGCTTTGGAGGGTAGAGCCTATGGCATTATACCCTGCTGAGTCCTTCCACCCCACCCCCCCAATGCTGCCCTCCACAGGTTCTTGCTGAGTGGGTGATTTTGGGCCAGTTACAGACTTTCAGCCTAACCTACCTCACAGGTTTGTTGGGCATATTAAAAGGGGGAGAAGAGAATGATGTAAGCTGCTTTGGTTCCCACTGCAGAAAAAAACTGTACTTTTCTTCCTGGGGAACCATTGTTACCAATCTCCAGGTGAGGGCTGGAGATCACTCAGAATTACAAGTGCTCTCCAGATGGAAGAGATCAGTTCCTCTGGAGAAAAATGATGGACTCTGTGTCCTTATACTCTGCTGAGATGGCCCCACTATGACAGCCAATGTGACGTAGCAGTCAGAGCTTCGGAGCATGGTAGAGGCTGCAGGTGGTGGTGGGAGATGGAAAGCTGAAGACTGAGAGGAAAATAAAGGTAAGTTGATGATTGGCTGGGAAGGTGGTAGGGTTGCTAACTCCAGGTTGGGAAATTCCTGGAGACTTGAGGGGTGGAGCCTGGAGAGGGTGGGGTTTGAGGAGGGGTGGGAGCTCAGACAGATACAATGCCATAGACTCCACCCTCCAAACCAGCCATTTTCTCCTGGAGAACTATTGTTGCCTAGCTGGGGAACCATTGTTGCCATTCTCCAGGTGAGGGGTGGAGAACACTCAAAATTACAACTCCTCTTCAGGTAGCAGAGATCAGTTCCTCTGGAGAAAATGATGGACTCTGTGTCATTATACCCTGTTGAGGTTGCCACAGCAAATTGATGCTGAGTGCCCAAGGCCGGGGCACTCTCCCAGACCCTCTTTCCAGAGCTCGTTGTATATATTTCCACAATGGGCCTTATTCCTAGTACTTCTATAATTCCACAGAATGTGTAAAGCAGAAATGTTCAGAAGGACCTTTTTTAAAATGGCATGAAAACTGCAAAATAATACAATAGTCCAGGAAAGGAAACAGTATGGTAGCTTATTGCACAGTTTGTTGTATGGATCACCTTGCTTTCATGACACAGACTTTTACCCTTGCGATCCACTTTCCATGTTGTTTATGGACCTTATGGTATGTCATACCTTAGTCAATGTTCTGTTCGCATTGTTTTCTAATTTTCTGATCCCAGCATTGTTTATTGGATGTCTTATGCTGTCTGCTTGAATTGCTTTTTAAAATCTTATCTGCCTTGAGTCTCAGTGAGAACGGTGGCCTATAAATGAAGTAGATAAAGACATGCTTAGAAAAGCATTACTCTTTTCAGAGTCTGCATTGACTCGTATTGTAAAAAGAAGTACATGCGAGGTGCTTTTGCAGTTTAAATCTATGTTAACACAATACTTGTGTATTAAGCATCATTCTGACAGAGCAAAGCAAAGATGCCAAAAGGTGTTTATTTAAACCAAGGTTTCTGGGCAGACATTTTAGCTTCTTTGTTACATGCAGAAAAGGTCAAATAAACAAAGTCTTGGTGGGAGGACAGAATCCAACAAAAGAAAGGTAAGCTTGAGATGAATAAATAAATAAAGTAACAAAGCCACCTTATGGGTTGGGATGACACACATGAGCTGCATTATATTGCATTAGACCATTAGTCTGCCAAGGTCAGTATTGTCTGCTAAGACTGGCAGAAGCTCTCCCGGGTCTTAGGCTGAGTACTTTCAACATCACCTACTGGCTGGTCCTTTAAAGGTCGAATCTACATTTGCATTTTTAAATCAGTTTCATGCTGCATTTGCATTTTAAAATCAGTTTCGTGCTGCCCCGGTCTTTCTCTATGCTTGACGGTGTCACAGCAGCAGAAAACTGATTTAAAAATGCAAATGCAGATTCGACCAAAGAAGAGATGCCGGGGATTGAATCAGGGACCTTCAGCCTGCAAGCAGAGGCTCTTCCACTGAGCCATATCTCCTTACCCCATTAAACAACCTGCACAAAACTATTTAATGAACAAAATAACTTGACTTGACACCGCAATACATTTTTGTGTGTACAGCCCTATTACTCATATCACATTTTCTACCTTTTGTTGTTGTTGTGCTGCTGTTCTCTTCTACATAAGAACATAAGAGAAGCCAATAAAAAACATCTGTGGTGAATTCATTCTTGGAAGGACTAGATCCAATCCATTCATTTCAGCTTTGCCAAAGAAATGTAAATATCTAATTACTTCATTGGTTTTATTCTCAACCTCTTATTTGAAAGTGCTAGGTATTGGCATAATCATCATTATAGTCCACGTGTCTATATAACATCTGAAGAGCTATAATTTGTCAATTCATACTTAAGAACATAAGAGAAGCCAGTGTTAGATCAGGCCAATGGCCCATCTAGTCGAACACTCTGTCACACAGTGGCCAAAAATACCAGGTGCCATCAGGAGGTCCAGCAGTGAGGCCAGGACACTAGAAACCCTCCTACTGCTGGACCATTTAGAGTTGAGACCATCCCCCTTCCCCCAAAATGAAAACTGAAGAGCATTCAGAAAATCATGCAGGTGCAGAATATGTTGGCATTTTAGTTTCAAATGAACCTAAAACTACCCCAATATACTTCACAAAATTGCTTTAGGAGAAGAGTGTTCACACATTCGCTAGCCAAGGAGGTTCACCTAAAGAAAAGCAACTGAAATTCGGAAGGGCCTATTCATACAAACAGCTGTAGGAATCTCAAGAAATGGAAATGAATTTCATTAAGACGAGGGTTTTTTGCAGGGGTTCCAGCGTGCATGAATCTCATTCTTACTATCTTAGTTTTGTTCAGCTTAGGTCCTTTCACTACTAGACCTTAAATCCAACCCTGTCCCCAAACTTACATTCTACACTACACAAAAGTTCACCCCTGTAATTATCTCAGGGTATTTTTACATTCTACACTACACTCAAGTTCACCCCTGTAATGATCTTGGGGTATTTTTTGTTTCCACATTGCATTGAGATTACCCCAGTTTTGCCCCACACTTTCCCCAGGACAAACAGATGCTGTTATAACCAGGGATAAATGCAAGGTATTGTGTCACGAATTTGTAATATACCCAGTCCCGACTGCGTGGCACCCAGAGGGCTCCACGTGGTCCCACTAAACTAGGAGCTTCACTCAAAAGAACAGTGGACTAAGCAGATCTGAGCTTGCACCAATCGGAGGGCTAGGCTCCCGGCCGAGAGCCTATGGAACTCTCGGCCACTGTAAATAGCCTATGAAAGTGTATGGGTGTGTTTTGAGGTGTGGGTTTTCATTGAATATAAGCTGGCCTGTGAGCTGGCTAAAGTTGTCTTATTCATGATCTTAAATAAAAGTATGAGCTGATTTCACTCTACAGACTTGTCAGTCTCAGTACTTTTTAGAACTGAACTCTGATAAAACCAGGAATGAGATCCAAGTGCGGAAGGACCTTAATTTCACAACAGCTATTATAGCTGGAGAAGTACTTTTCAGCTTTAAAAATCAGTCAACGAGGTGAAGTAAGTAACTTGGATCCTGCCATAGTCCCTACAAGACATCCATTGTTATGTTCAGAACATTAAATCACTGGGCTGGTGAAACAGTTCGCAGCTACCAGGTGGTCGTGTAGGATGATGAAGGATGAAAGAAATTCTTACCCTTCTCTTCAGCAGTGCAGATATGAGGCATTACACTCAGCATCATGGTGTTCCCAGTTGAGCAGAAGCCATTGATGTCAATGAAGGCTGCTTGCTTGGTGAGCAGCTGTATACGTGCATGGTGTTGACTTCAGTCCCCACTGGATCCATGTTTGCTTCTCAGAGCATCGATCTGGGCAGAGGCACACATTCCCTTCTCCTGTTGATCACCCTGATGGTTTCACAGCAGATTGCCTAACCAGAGGCCATGGAATCAGGTGGTTTAGTGGTTCTCTTCGTATCAGTAAAAACCTAATCTTCTTGAACTATGTTACATAGACCCATAAAGATGCACAGGTAGCCAGTGCAAATGGATGGGATGTTAATGGATCAATCCAAATCAGAAATATAGAGTTAGGCATATAGTCATCTCCTTGCATGTTTACAGGCTATGGAGCTGCAGTGACTGCTAAAACCAGGGCTGGGGACACTCCACACTAGGGCTGCCAGACTTCAGGTGGGACCTGGGGTTTCCTGGAATTGCAGCTCATCTCTGGACTCCACAGATCAGTTCCTCTGAAGAAAATGGCTGTTTGGGATGGTGGGCTCTATGGTATTGTACCCCCCTGAGGTTCCTGCCCTTGCCAGGCTCCATCCCTAAATCTCTAGGAGTTTTCCAACCTGGATCAGGCAGCTTTAGTCCTGGCCCTGGAACATTGACTGTGCAGTCCAGTAAAGAGGACTGCACCCTGCATAAGATATCACTGAATCATTTTAAAGGATGAAGACCACACTGAGGTTTAGAAGAGAATACTACTTTCTTCTTTCTATTTTGCTGTCCAACCAGATCTGTAGAGCTCACATGGGCCAACCAGTATTTCCCTGAAGAGTGACTGCTGGGGAGGTGTATGAAGGAGTGGATGTCTTTTCCTTTCGCTGAGCTGTCAACCACATTCTAGCCGTCAACAGGAAACATCTGGTTACACATAACTTGGATATATCTTTTTGTCTTCATGACAGTTGCAACATTTCCCATTTCAGTCTTCATGAAGATACATTCGTTTAAATGGCTTCATAAATATTTCACTCGGGATGAAACCCGTCAGAAGGGAGCCTGCTGTGATACTGATGGGGAGTTATTCAAATTACGAGGAAGCTTAAGTAACACAAAAGCAAGTGAGATGTGAACAGAGACTGACTCCTTTTGTCAACTGACACTGACACAACTGCACAGCTGGCCTGTGATCTTCACTCTGCGACTACGTTGTTTTGAGCAAATAATTTCATGTTATGTAACTCAGTTATGTGAATTGGCTTTAATACCAGAGTGCAAACAACAAGGTTGTGTCCTGAAAGGTAAACCACATCTCATATTTGAAACAGGGATGCTTTTTTCAGTCTGCTATGTTGCCAGAGGCACTGCCTTTTACTCTTGGGTAGCCCCAAAACAGGGGTGCCCTACTTTCTAACCTGAACCAAAGTCCCCAAAAGCCAAGCACTCTCAGCTCAAACCACAGAGTCAGGCTGCAAGTGCTCTGCAAAAAGGGATTTCTTATTCAGGTGACAGGCAACCTCAGAGCAAGTCTCCAGTCTTCCCCCTCCACTCAGCAGAGATTATGTTTATGGAATGACAATGGGTTCTACCAGGTAAAGTATCTACATTTCTAGTTTGTTTAGAGGCCATCTGGCAATTAACTCTGTTTCCAATAATTCTTTGTCTGAATTCTTTGTCTTTCCTGCTGTGTTCCTCAAGAATACTGGGATAAACCAATCAATCATTCAAATGTTTAGCAATCCTTCCTGACACTAATCAGGGACATCTCCCACCTTTTGTCTACCCTGGCCAGGACCATTAGTAAGTCAGATAATCCATTTAACTAGCTACCCAACACCTGGCTTCTATTGTTAAATCCAGACCCTGCCTCTCTGGAAGCTCACTGGTCATACCTAAGGTCTGCCCCTACTGGCATCACATACCCCTGGGACTCATCTTTGGTCCAGGTAATCTATTGTTCTCATCTGAGACCAGCCCCCAGGGCCACCATTGGTCTGCCTTCTTTGCCAATGCCTATATACCAGCACACACATAGCCTTAGACCGTGTGTTTTCTGCCATGATCCAAGATAGCAGTCTACCCCCAGACTCTTTCTGAGTTTGGGCCACTATCCTTTCTTCATGGACCTCTGCACATCTGAACAGGTTGTATCACCTCTCTATAAGCCATCAATCACCTCTGTTTCCTTAGTTCTATATTGTGTGAATATTGTTTGTATGCTTGAGAATATTTAGTAAAGAAACCATTATTTTAGCCACCCGGTTTTTGTGCCTGTTCCTGGGTTCTTGGGAATTCTAACTCTGGTATACACAGGTCAGATCCTATAGATGAGCAAATTGCATATTAATAATCATAATTTCCCATCTTTATTAAATAACAGCTACCCTTAAAAGGCCCTTATAGGCCTGCATTACTATACCAAGTGTAGGACTGAGAGGCCTAAGGAATATACCTTAAAAGGCCATAATGCTCCTGATTCACCAGTGAACACCACTATATGAAAGCAACTTGAAAATGTAGCAACTGCAGTGGGCAGAGATGCTTTTGTTCCCATCGTGCCATCTCAAGTGCTGAAATAGCCATCTTGTGAGCAAAAATTCTACTTTGTGAGCTATATTAATGCTGTGAGAGGGCGATTTGGCTACTGCATCAATTAGTTTGCTCTGGAGCCATCCTTCCTGAGTGAAGACAAAAATGTGTGAGCCAGAGGCTAAAAATCTGTGAGCTAGCTCACACTAACTCATCTTAGAGGGAACAGTGATGGGCAGTGCATGTGTACAGCCATTTCAGCACTTGAAGATTGCCGCAGCCCATGCTGTAGACCTAATCAGGATCAAGCCCTGGTAGCATTTTTAGTTCACTTTAAAATGGTGGCAGTAGCCATGGGTCAGACCCATGGACACTGTCATGTCTAGTATGGCCCTTGTATATCTTGCTGTGCTTTTGCCAGAGTGAGGGGGCAACTTCAACTGATTCCCCTTCCTTACTACAGCATCCTCTGGTGCATGGTGTATTGTTCTGGCAGGCTACCAATTCTTCAGTGGCTTTTGTGGGGACACAGAAGATTCCTGGGTAGAGAAAGCCAATAAAAAAAATCTGTGGTGGATTCATTCTTGGAAGGACTAGATCCAATCCATTCATTTCAGCTTTGCCAAAGAAATGTAAATATCTAATTACTTCATTGGTTTTATTCTCAACCTCTTATTTGAAAGTGCTAGGTATTGGCATAATCATCATTATAGTCCACGTATAGTCCAAGTGTCTACATAACATCTGAAGAGCTATAATTTGTCAATTCATACTTAAGAACATAAGAGAAGCCAATGTTAGATCAGGCCAATGGCCCATCCAGTCCAATACTCTGTCACACAGTGGCCAAAAATACCAGGTGCCATCAGGAGGTCCAGCAGTGGGGCCAGGACACGAGAAGCCCTCCAACTGTTGCTCCCCCCAAGCACCAAGAATACAGAGCATCACTTGCCCCAGCCTGAGAGTTCCTATCTATACCTTGTGGCTAATAGTCACTGATGGACCTCTGCTCCATATGTTTATCTAATTCCCTCTTAAAGCCATCCATGCTTGTAGCCACCACCACCTCCTGTGGCCATGAATTCCATGTGTTAATCACTCTTTGGGTGAAGAAGTACTTCCTTTTATCTGTTCTAACCCAACTGCTCAGCAATTTCATTGAGTGCCCATGAGTTCTTGTATTATGAGAAAGGGAGAAAAGTACTTCTTTCTTCACCTGCTCTATCCCATGCATATAAGACTTGCATATATCAGTAGGTTTCAAAATCTGGTGAAATATATGGAATCTCCAGTGTAAAGACAGATCTTCACCAATAAACCTGGAACAAGCAGATTAGGAAATAGAAGTTTCTGGATGATGAACAACTATTACCATGTGATCACATAAACATCTTCTTAGTATGGCTGTACATGCAGATCATTTGCTCTTCTCAGGCTGAGGTCAGACTGGCAGTTTGAAGCACGAGGGAGTAATGGCAAAAAGACCTAGCACAACCTGTTTCGGGGTTTTCTAGGTCACACTGCACTGATTGATGCCAGAGCATACCGGGGAGGAAGCACAAGGGAGCATTCACATTGTTGGCCCGCCCCTGGTGGAGGCGTAGCTGTAAGTGGCCTTTTAAAAATCTGGTTATATACCTACCGGATCAGCTTGTTCATGGCTTTCAGCATTCACACGTCCAGGAAATGGGATAAATGCGCTCTCCAGGGTTTGCTACCACTTTCACCTAGTATTTTTTAAACTCAGGAGGGAAGTGTTACAAGATGGGTTGAGTACAGCTGGGGAACTCCTGACAGCTGTGCCTGTGTGAACCAGCCCTTTAATTCATTTCTGAAGCATTTCTGAAATGTACCTATATTGGGCCAAACTGCCAGTCTGAACTTGGCCTCAAGCTCTACCCTGACCACCTCTTACTAAGTAAATAAGGAGAGAGTTAGTTTGTCTCACAGGAAGATGTGCCATGTTACTTGATTCCATGAGTTCACTTTTTTATTAGTTTTATTCAATCCATTTTTGTTTTGAGCTATTAGTTAAAATATTGTCTGCATGGTCCCCCCCACCACTTCTCTCTGAGAATAAATGTGTTTGACAATCTTCTAAAAATGGAAATTCGGAGAAGGGCTCCAGAATACTGCTAAATAGATAAAGCCCTTGGGGTGTCTCTCCTCCACTCTTCTAGCTAAAGTCCTGAGTAGGCTGGTTTCTAATTGCCATTACTATGCTTAAGAGCTGATCTCTATGTTGTCCTGTGCCTGATACAGGGAACAATTTATGTCTAATTTGGTCAAATGAGCAGCATGGCATCAGAGAAACTTGCTTGTAGAAGGGGGATTTCTGCTGCTACATATTCCCAAATAACTTTTCAAATGTCACTCTGACCATACAAGTATGCCACTTGAGTGAGCAGTTATTTCCGTTCATGAGGAATGACATGGCTGTAAGTGTTGTCCTTATACTCTCAAGGCTTGAAACTTGCAGGTTTCAGATTTGCCACCAGTAGAGACTAGAAGTGAATGCTGCTCTGGGAACCCAGATTCAAACACTGTACACAAGGTTAAGCTGACCTTGTATGGAGAGTGTCGCCATGCTGCCACCTTATACAGCATCTATAAAGGTTATGGTCTATGACTGTAAAGCTGGACTGTGCAAATAGTGTGCTAGGGAAATGAACTGAATGGTGACCATGAGATTGTGCCACCCTGCTGGAACACTGGCATTTGCCCATACAAGAAGAACCTTGTTCTGAAGCAACGTGCCTTACCAGATGTGGACCCGTGGAAGACCGAATGCCTAAGCTAGCCTCCCTGACCCCGCAAACACACAGGACCAGCAGCAGTTCACCAGAGAAGCCATGCTCTGCAAAGGGAACCTGGACATTCCCTCCCAGATGCCATAGAAAGCTTTCTTCTCCATCATGCTGGCACCTTCCCCTCTCCCACCTCTGCACAGTGACATCTCCAGGCGAAGCACATAAGTGACTTCAGCCTCAACAACAACAACAAAACTGTCTTTCCATGATAGGATTAGGGAGTAGTCACATCTTCCAGCTAACACAGCTGTTTCCCATTGGATTTAACAGCAATTTCCCAGTGGAGTTGGGACACTACTATTCTTTTTTCTCTCTTCTCTCTCCCCTTCCCCCTTAAGACCACTATTTCAATTTCTCAATTATTAATCCCTTTTTTCTGGCCCATTAACAGTAGTTATGCTTCATGAGGACTACGTGACTAAAGGAATATCAGCTCCCAGTCATTTTAGGGTATAAAAGAGAACATCACCCCACTGCTCTCTCTCACACACTTCTGCCCTCCTAAACCCCACCCTGTCTTGCTTGTTCCATTCCTTGCGCAGTTTGGAGCCTTCCCACATGTGTTGCTGGCAACTCATGATTCCCCTCCCCTAGTTATTTCTTTTTCACTGCAGATTCAACTCACCGCGTTGGACAGGTAAATTATTGTCTATCAACGATATTACCTGTTATTGCAAGTATCTCTGTACCTTTCTATCTGAATCCCCAGATCTGTATTGTGTGTGTGTGTGTGTTTGATTATATAATGTGTGTTTGAGAATCCTTGTAGTAAAAGAAATCACTGCTTCTTAAGATTTAGTCTCAACGTCTATTTCTGGAATCTGGCTGAAGTTGGACTCTTGTATACACAGGTCTGATCCTATATTTAACACTTATTTCCATTTAATATTCATATTCCCCAACATTATTAATAAATCAAGGCAATTCGGTGAACAAGAGAGTGGCAAGAGAGCTCAAGGGGGTACTTGGCTAGTTTCATTTGGTATGTATGGCTCCATCCCATATATTTGTATGAGGGTGTGGCAGCCGCCACCACCACTGACATACAGGTGCTGATCCACTTAATTTTCTATTGAAATTGCATGTATAGGACACTGGTAAATAGTGGTACTGAGTTCCCCCAACCTTGTTGCTTTCTGTGAACAATTTTAAGCCCATAGGAGCCATGGAACTATAGTGCCACCCCATAGCAACCATATATAACAGCCATATGTATGAGCCACTTTATACATGACAGCTTAGCTAGCCAAGTGTACCTTGGTGTAGTAAAATATATCAATGTGCACCAAGACTGTATATTATATATATTAGAATCGAGTGTTTCTTTCATTACTAATGATGAAAATGGGTAATAAATGTGATGAGAAGCAATGTCTGGCAGTGTCTTCTCCCTTCCCAGCATGTCAATACACAACAAAAGTGACATGTGCCTAGACTGATGCCTAACTTGTACTCTGCGAATCCTCCAGCCGCACAACTGAAGTGGAGGAGCTATCCAGACAGTCCCAAAAGGCAGTCTGCATTCCTTACCCTGGGTTGTACAACCCAAGGACTGAACCTGCAAGACTTCTAGCCCCCAAACTGAGGTGCTCCCCTATCTGTATGTCAATCACCCAGTACCATCCAGCCAAGGCAAAGCCTCAGCTTAGGCCCTTGTACCCACCAGGAGGCCTAATGCTGTAAATCCTCTGAGAAGATATTGTTATCCTTCTCAGAGAGATGTACACCATCACCTCTGTAGAGATCCATGCACTCAGGTTGAATGCACAGTTGCAGCCAATAATGGCCCAACCCCCCTTCCAGAAACTTTCTCAGTTCCCTATTAGCCTTTCAGCAGGCTTTGTCAATACCAACCGGGTCCCAGACATCCCACCAGACCAGCCATAGTGTCATGGCTGACCAAATTATCAGAACCCAGGGGCATATGCTCAGTATGGCTTGCAAGTCATCTATAGCCTGCAATACCAAGGCCTTACCCCTGATCAACCCCAGGATGTTGCTGCCCAGGTAAATAACCAACACCTGAGATGGAGGGCCAGAATCCACACAAAATAACAAAGGCATAAGGCCTGACCAGTGTAGGCTCCAGCACCCCCAGCATTTGACACTAGCCCACTGGCTGAGTCCTAGCTGAGAGCCAATCAAAGTTCTCCGAGCCCAATGAGCAGACTGAAATACAAAACTGTGATCACAGATGAAAACCCATCTCCTCTCATGGAAACAGCAGCACCTAAAAGGAAACAACTGTTAACTGCATAAGGTTAGATTATATGGGCTGACCACTAGGACGGTATACTGAAGGTTGGCTGCCATCTTTTAAAATCTTTAAAATTTTCTTATTTATCAGTATCATCCGTGTTATCACCTTTTAATGTTAGAATGTTTTATATGGTTTTAGGATTATTTAAACTCTTTCTGTAAGCCATCCCAAGCTGGCCCTGGCTGGGAGGGGGGGGGTATAAATCTGATAATAAAATAAATAAATAAATAAACGAAAACCCAACAACTCATGAAAACTCAAAGGGTTGTGCGTAGGATTTATAAGCCATCAGGTACCACTTGCCCAACTGTTGTATCTCAGGGGAAGAATAGCCCATGGCCATGGCGGCCACCCTGATCTGGAAGGAATGTCTACCAAACTTCACCCCAGAAAGCCTAAGCTTTGATGTTTAGTCAAAGGACTACCATCCAAGTGCCAGAACATCAAACTGTCACCCTACCCCCAAACTGACAAATAGCCAGCAAGGGCAGAAAATGGGCATAGCTCCTGATCTGAACAAGAGCCCAAGGAGAACATGGTCCCGCACTGGCCCTGGTCAATTTTGGAATGTCTGACAATGATATATGCCTTCCCAGTGGCTATTCTGAGGTCCTTGACAAACAGGGCATGCCCAGAGAAGTTGTTCTGAGGTTGAGCAACTAGCTCACTAAAAGTCTACTAATGCAGCCACATGAAAGAGGCAGGCCTCAAATTCTGATGCACAAATCTCACCCCACACCCCTTGAAAACTCTTGAGGACCAAAGGGGAGATGGGCTGCCTTGTGCCCACTCACTGGATGGACTCCTGAGGCCACCCCTCCAGCATCTTCCTTAAGCAGAAGGCACCTGTATCCTCCTGGAAAGCTAAAGTCTTACTGGCAAAGGCCAATGCTGAAAGGCAGCCCCTAATGGACCAGACTGACAGCCCTTACCTTTGAAGGCAATGAAACAGTGGATCATGTGTTCTAGCAGGAGGAGCCAAGTTAACTGGTACCCAACCTCTGACCTAAACTCCTTGAGCTGCTGTGCAGCGCACTCATACAACCTCCTGGTGCTGGGGGCTACTGCAGGGCCTATCACTCTGCAGGCCTCAGCCTTCTAAGCAGCCATAGCTCTGGGGGGATTCTTGCCAGTTGCTGGTCAGCTTCTGGGGCCAGCTGCTGAAACCTTTCCATCTGCTTATGAGAGAGACTGCCAGCCGCCCCATTATCCACCCCGGGCACATGTCTGGCCAAAAACAAAATATTAAGCCAGAGGCAATGCAGAGTGAAGGCCCTCACCAAACTCATAACTCATGGAGACCTAGATGAGAGGGAATTAATGATGTGAACCACCACTAGGTTGTCACACCAAAAGTGGATTCTGTGGTTGCTGAACCACCACAAGTATAGGGGGGAAAATCGAGGAAGGTGAGGTCCTAATAAAACCAACCACAATCCACTCCTCTGGCCATCCTGTGCACCAATGTCCACAAAGTAGACCACAAATCCTAATGTCCCTGCAGTGTCAGAGGTGGCCTGAAGCTTGGCTTTGAGCTTCAGGTCCTCTCTTAAAAATTATACTCTGTTAAAAGAAAGACTCTAAAAAGTTATGCCAGACCAAGAGGTTGACACGCATGCTACTCATAATCTGCATCCTGTGCTGTGGAAGGTGTAGAACAGCCATGGCATCACAGAGCCTTCATAAAAAAGTCCTCCCCAGGGCCACAACCTTGCAAGCAAAGTTGATGTGCCCCACTAGCTGCTGTAGCTCAAGTAATGTTGCCTTCCACCTAGACAGGAAAGGGATGACCCTAACATGTAAAACCTGCACTTTACTTTCACGCAAGCAAGACAACTGCACCACTCTATCCAGCTCAATCCCCAGAATGGTTAACTTCTGGACAGGACGTTCCATTTTTTTCACGAGCCAGCAGAACTCCTAAATCAGCCACCAGCCCAAGAAAATTTGCAAGGAGCTACACACATTGTTCTGAACCTACCAGACTCACAAACAGGAAGTTGCCCAAATAGTGGACAACATCCCGGAAACCAGACTTCACCCATACAGTCCATTCCAGGAATGAACTAAAGCACTCAAATGCAGAACACGACAGAACACGACAGAGGGAGGGCTCTGTCCATATAAAATTGTCCCTCAAAGGCAAAGTCCAGCAACTGAAAATCACCAGAGTGCACTGGGGGAAGGTGAAAGGCAGACTTGATGCCACATTTAGCCACCTCTGCACCTGGGCCACAATGCTGCATGACGTGAACTCTTTGGTTGAAAGTCATATAACAAACCAAACATAAGTGGTCAGGAATGCCATCATTAATGGACCCTCCATGATGGTAAGAAAAGTGGTGAATCAAACGGTATTCACCAAGAGCCTTCTTAGGCACTACCCCCAGTAAAGAAACTCGCAGGTTGAGAACAGGAGGAGAGGGAAAAGGACCTAGTACCCTGCCTTTAGCCCTTTCCTTATTGATTTTATCTCAAACAATCTGTTCAAGGCACAGGATATCATACCAGCGTATATAAAGAACCCAGGCAGCCAATTGGCCCAGGTCCTACCAACCTTCCTCTTTGTCAATTTTTCCTTATCCTTGACGTCTTAAGTCTTCCTTATCCTTCTTCTCGAGCTCAAGAGAGAAGACATCAACAAACTCGCCTTTACAGATTTTCTCCCCAAGTTACTGGCAACACATTATTGCCTAAGGGCAAGGGCAAGGGATTTGGGAATGTTAGCCTGGAGAAGAAGAGGTTGAGGGGGGACATGACTGTTCTCTTTAAGTTTTTGAAGGGTTGTCACTTAGAGGAGGGCAGGGAGCTGTTCCTGTTGGCAGCAGAGGATAGGACTCTCAATAATAGACTTAAATTCAGGGCGGGAAGGTACCAGCTGGATATTAGGGGGGAAACTTTTTTACAGTAAGAGGTGTTCAACAGTGGAATCAGCTGCCTAGGGAGGTGGTGAGCTCCCCATCACTGGCAGTCTTTAATCAGTGGCTGGACAAACACTTGTCAGGATGCTCCTGCATTGAGCAGGGGGTTGGACTAGATGGCCTGTATGGTCCCTTCCAACTCTGTTATTCTATGATTCTATGATTCAAAGCCTTAACGGGCACAGAGGCATAGGGGGTGCCAACCTCAGCCCCCCAGGGTGTAATAGGAACCATTGGATTCTGGCCTGAGTAAACCATCCCATGCCAGTGGAGGAGTAAACTGTCCAGAAGCCCAGGCCCAAGGCTGGGAGGGGGCAGAACCTGCAGGAAGAGTGTGAGTCTGGGTGGAGGCCAAGGACTCAGAGGCAGATGGCTGACCCCAGGGCCCTCAAGGCCAAACTAGCCCTGAGTGTTGTGCAGTGCTGGAGTCAACAGCCAGGTCCTGTGCTCCCATTGCCAATGTCACCACCTGAGAACTGGCACACTGTTATTGTTCAGCAGTTCCAGGAGGAGCAGTGTCAATCACATCACACAGCTTCCTTCTACTGAGAGCCAGTTTGGTGTAGTGGTTAAGTGTGTGGATTCTTATCTGGGAGAACCGGGTTTGATTCCCCACTCTTCCACTTGCACCTGCTGATGTGACCTTGGGTCAGTCACAAGCTCTGGCACAGCTGTTCGCTCAAGGACAGTTTCTGTCAGAAGTTCTCTCAGCCCCACCTACCTCACAGGGTGTCTGTTGTGGGGAGGGGATGGGAAAGGAGTTTGTAAGCCGCTCTGAGACGCCATTGGGCAGTGAAGGGCGGGGTATAAATCCAATCTCTTCTTCTTCTTCTTCTACTGCTGGACCCAGGCGGGTTGGAATACTAGCCTTCCTGAGATGCAAGT
Source organism: Gekko gecko (assembly GCA_029375565.1). Taxonomy (NCBI): domain Eukaryota; kingdom Metazoa; phylum Chordata; class Lepidosauria; order Squamata; family Gekkonidae; genus Gekko; species Gekko gecko. Next base: position 76,060,633 of record JAPDNY010000003.1, on the reverse strand, counting down.
CAAGTTAAAACAGAGGCCTGAAATGGAGTGTTAGAGGCAAACCTCATCTGCTCTTTGCTGGGACGCCTGACATGAGGGTAACACCAGAGGCCTGCTCAAGAGGCAGCAACCTCTCCAAAAACGGCCTGTTGAACCACATCCCCCTCCTCGTCGGAGGAAGAAAGAGCAGGGGCTGGTCTCTTAGGAGGGGCTGGCTAGTTGCCCTTCGACTGGCCAGAACCCTTCTTGGCCACCATGTTTCTAGGAAGCCTACTCCAGGCAGCCCCCACAAGCTGCCCAAGTTGGAATGTCTAGGCTGGACAAAATGGCTGCCTATGTGTACAAAATGGTCAACCAGCCTTCTAAGGCTGGCTGCATGCCTCTGGCCCCCAAAGACAAGTCAACCAGAAAGAAACCGCCTGTGCTGGGCTGCTATATCTAAGAGCACGGCCCCCAGAAGCCAAAAAAATTCAGGCTCCACCACTTAGACAAAAGACCCTGCACTACAACTCATGGGCCTGCTGAAGGCCCTCAGCCTCGGCAAAACCAGGGCCAAGTGCCACACTCTGGTGTGTCCTTGCACTGTTGCCCACCCACGCTTTAGAAACCAAGTGTACGGGGGGGGGGGGAAGGAAGCAGGCAGTGCAACATCCCAACAAGGGGGCCCATCCTGACCTAACCACCACAAGGAGGTTGAGGGGAAAATATTTATATATTTATTTATTGTTTCAATTTCTACCCTGCCCTCCCCGCGAACAGGCTCAGGGAGAAGCAGAGGCGAACAGGCTCAGGGAGAAGCAGAGCTGACCCAGCTGAGCTCTGAGAAGGAGCAAGGTGTTTGAGCTGCCAGAGGGGTGAGTGGTATTTTTATTTATTTACTTTCAGCTGAGGTGCTTTAGCTGAGAAGGTACTGTGTCAGGGACTGTATTTGGGAGTGTGTGGGTGAGTTGTAACAGACTCCTGACTGCTGGAGTTAGGGTGTGAAAGGGTCATTGTTTGCCTGTAATTAAGTGCTTGGGTGAAATTGAATAGCAGACTCCTGGCTGCTGGAGTTGGGGTGTGAAAGGGGCTTTGTTTGACCGTCATTAAGTGCCTTGGGTGGTTTTGAGTAGCTGCTGGCCACACCCTCTCCTGGGAGACAATTCCATTTAAGGCAGGAAGTTTGCAAGAGGCACGAGAGCAAAGGGCGAGGCTCTTGGCCTGTGGCTCTTGGCCTAGGGGCTCTGTAAGAAGCCCAGGAAGAGCCAGAAAGCCAGGACCTTGGCTCCTTGGTAAGGTAAGTAGACTCCTACAACAGGAGCCATATAAATACAAAGGGTTTTAAAAGGGGGTTATAGAAAAGTATTTGTTTAAAAACAATTATGAAGCCAGAATGCCAGCAGGGGGTTGGGGGCTATCCAGTGTTTTGCATGGAGTGTCACATGTATGACTATCTGCCCACTGGTCAGAAGTCTTGGGTGTGTGCTCGGTGCAAGGAGCTCCTGGTTCTCAGGGAGCGAGTTTGCTCCCTTGAGGCCAAGGTGGCTGACCTGGAGAAGCAGGGACAGTCAGTTAGGTGAACGGGGAAGACTCTCAGGGACTTGTTAGATATGTCCCACTCTGGATCTGGCAGCCCGGCTGCTGCCAGGGAGCATGAGGGTCAAGGGGAAAAGGGGCACCATGCTGAGGATAAGGGGAATGTGCCCTCAGAAGGGACCTCTTCTTCAGCTGGTGAACGGGTATCCTTTCGTACCAAGGAACCGTCCCTGGGAAGGGTGGGAGGGGGGCTCTTGGTAGTTGGTGATTCGATCCTTAGGCAGGTAGACAGCTGGGTGGCAAACCCGCGTACTGACCGTATGGTGACTTGCCTGCCTGGTGTGAAGGTAGCGGACATTACGCGTGTTTTAGATAGGCTGGTAGATAGTGCTGGGGAGGAGCCAGTGGTCGTGGTGCACGTCGGCACCAACGATGTGGGGAAATGCAGTCGTGAGGTCCTGGACGAGAAACTTAGGCTGCTGGGCAGGAAACTCAAGGCCAGGACCTCCAAGGTAGCCTTCTCGGAAGTGCTACCTGTTCCACGCGCAGGGCCGGAGAGACAGGCACAGATCAGGAGTCTCAATGCGTGGATGAGACGGTGGTGTAGGGGGAAGGGTTCAAGTTTGTTAGGCACTGGGATGCTTTTTGGGACAAGAGGGAGCTGTACAAAAGGGACGGTCTCCACTTGTCCCGAGAAGGAACCAGGCTGCTGGCGCTCAAAATCAAAAAGGTGGCAGAGCAGTTTTTAAACTGAATAATGGGGGGAAGCCGACAGGAGATGAAAAGTCTCTGGTTCAGGATGGCTCATCTCAAAGAGATGAAGGGGTAGCTATTACTTTTGTACAAGGAAATGGATTACAATTGTCCACTGAGACTGTGGCTAATGATAGGAACTGCCTGGCAAGGTCTCGAGGCAGCAAGAGGAAGGCTGTGGGCTTAACAAACATGGGAAACTATAAGTGTTTATACACAATGCTAGAAGTCTCCGAGGTAAAATCGGGGAGTTGGAATGCTTGGTGTTGGAGGGGAAATAGACATTGTGGGTATTTCAGAAACTTGGTGGGATGAGGAAAATCAGTGGGATACGGTGATTCCTGGTTATAAATTATATCGGAAGGATAGGGGGGAAAGGGTTGGAGGTGGGGTGGCTCTGTATGTCAGAGAGGGCATACCGTCCAGTAAGATTGAGAGGGTAAGAGAATTGGATTCCCTTCTGGAAATGCTATGGGTTGAAATAGTGGGTCCAAAAGGAGGCTTAACAGTGGGAGTTTGTTATCGCCCACCAGATCAAAAGATAGAGGAGGATTATAAAATGATGAATGAATTAAAGATAGCGGCTAGACGAAATAACTGTGTTGTAATAGGCGACTTTAACTACCCACACATTGATTGGGTCAATATGAGTTCTAGTCGGGAAAAAGAGATTGCATTCTTAGACACTCTCAATGACTGTGCTGTGGAACAGATGGTCACAGATCCTACCAGGGGAGAGGCGATCCTGGATTTGGTCCTAAGTAACACCCAAGACCTGGTGAGAGATGTAAAAGTGATTGCACCACTTGGGAACAGTGACCATAATGTCATTGAGTTTAACATTTGTACAGATAGGGAGTTGCCCAAAAAGACTGACGCAACCACTTTTAACTTTAAAAGGGGTAACTTCTCTGGTATGAGGGGACATGTGAGGAAGAAATTGAAAGGAAGAGTGGAGAAGGTCAAAACCATTGGGGAAGCTTGGAGACTATTTAAAAAGACAATCCTAGAAGCTCAGAAAACATATATACCGCAGGTTAGGAAAGGTACAAATAGGTATAGAAAAAAGCCTGCATGGTTAACAAATAAAGTAATGGAAGCTGTAAAAGGTAAGAAGGATTCCTTTAAGCAGTGGAAAGCTAGTCTTAGTGAGGTTGATAAAAGGGAACACAGACTATGGCAAATAAAATGCAAGTCTGTGATCAGGCAAGCAAAAAGGGAATATGAGGAGCATATCGCAAAAAACATAAAGACCAACAATAAAACTTTCTTCAAATACATTAGAAGTAGGAAGCCAGCCAGGGAGGCAGTGGGGCCCTTGGATGACCAAGGGGTAAAAGGAGTAGTGAAGGATGATAGGGAAATGGCTGAGAAGCTGAATGCATTCTTTGCCTCTGTCTTCACTGTGGAAGAGGAGAAGTGTTTGCCCACTCCAGAAGCACCGATTTCGGGAGGGGGTTTGAAAGACCTGAATCAGATTGCGGTGACAAGAGAGGAAGTCCTCCGACTGATGGACAATTTAAAAACTAATAAATCACCAGGCCCGGATGGCATTCATCCGAGAGTTCTGAAAGAACTCAAATGTGAACTTGTGGATCTCCTGACAAAAATATGTAATCTTTCTTTAAAATCTGCCTCCATTCCTGAGGACTGGAAGGTAGCTAATGTCACTCCCATCTTTAAAAAGGGCTCCAGGGGAGATCCAGGAAATTACAGGCCAGTCAGTCTGACATCGATACCGGGTAAGTTGGTGGAAACTGTTATTAAGGAAAAAATTAGTAGGCACATTGATGAACAAAAACTATTGAAGCAGACTCAGCATGGGTTCTGTAAGGGAAGATCTTGTCTCACTAACCTGTCGTGGCAGCTGCAAGCATGGACAGTTTCAAGAGGAAATTAGATAAACATATGGAGCAGAAGTCCACCAGTGGCTATTAGCCACAGGGTATAGATGGGAACTCTCAGTCTGGGGCAGGTGATGCACTCTATTCTTGGTGCTGGAGGGGGCAGCAGTGGGAGGGCTTCTGGTGCCCTGGCCCCACTGCTGGACCTCCTGATGGCACCTGGTATATTTTGGCCACTGTGTGACAGAGTGTTGGACTAGATGGGCCATTGTCCTGATTCAACATTGGCTTCTCTTATGTTCTTATGTTCTTATGTTCTTAAACAAGGTCCACGACTTGCTGCCCCCACAACTACAGGAGCATGGCCCAAGTTGCTCCCCAAACCATAGGCTCTGGGCTCCAAAAGCAGCTGCAGATGCTGCAGGCCCAGAATGCCAAAGTCCTCCGCTGCTGGGCACTGCCACGACAAGGCCCATTCTCTCCAAGTCACACCGTTGCCAAGAGCTTTCACTGCTGAGAAGAAACTGCCGCTGAAAACTGCCGCTGCCAACAGCACCGCTGCTGTGATCTGTGGCTGCCAGACTACCACTGCAGTAGGCCGCCAAGCCTCCACCTGCTGCTGAGGACTGAGGAAAGGAGCAGCTGATGCAGCTCTTTCCTCTCCGAGCTTCCAAGGATGAATGAAGAGGGAAGAGCAGCCCTGGCCATTAGAGTGTGCCGGCTCCGCCCCCTGCCAGAACCCAGATGCAGCATCTGGGTCTGCTCTTCCTCCTACAGAGGAGGCAGAGGTGGCCCCCAGCAGCACAGCCAGATGGCTGGTGGCTGGATAGGGGCCAGATTGGGGAAATGTATGAAAAGCCTGAGAACATTTAAAAGACACACTGGGCTGCAGTCACACACACTAAAGAATCCACTTGCAATCCACTTTCAGTGCACTTTCCAACTGGATTTTACTGTGTGCGAACAGGCAAAATCCAGTTGGAAAGTACACTGAAAGATGATCGAAAGTGGATTATTTGGAGTGCGTGACCACAGCCAAAGTGAAATAAAACAATACGTGTATGCAACTAGCCAGGTTTTCTCTCCGGCTGAAGATGAAAAAAAGCTGGCTTTCACCTGAATCACTAGATCATGGCCTACTTCCTTATATTTCCAGATACCCACTTGACAACGGCCGGATCTGCTTCTAGCATTTGCTTCGCTGTCTTACCAAACCCACACTGGAATAGAAATTCCCATCTACATTGCATGCCACTTTCACTTTGATTGATTGTCGAATTTTATGGCAGCGTCCAGACTGCATGCTGCTTTCACTCAGTTTGATCTCTGGTTTTATGGTGGCTGTCTGCATAGATTTATGGCCATTTTATGGCTATTCAGGAGTGACTCTGCAGTCAGTATGGCATTGGACTGGGGTATTTGGCCCAATCTGCATCTAGTATTTACTCTGTTGTTGTACCAAACCCACACTGGAACAGAAAAAGATGCAGCTCAAAACCACATTCAAATACCCCAGTCCAACACCGTACTGACTGCAGAGTCACCCCTGAATAGCCATAAAATGGCCATAAATCTATGCAGACAGCCACCATAAAACCAGAGATCAAACTGAGTGAAAGCAGCATGCAGTCTGGACGCTGCCATAAAATGCGACACTCAATCAAAGTGAAAGTGGCATGCAATGTAGACGGGTATTTCTGTTCCAGTGTGGGTTTGGTAAGACAGTGGAGCAAATGCTAAATGCAGATCCAGCCACAGAATACAGTTTTGAGCTGCATCTTTTTCTGTTCCAGTGTGGGTTTGGTACAACAGCGGAGCAAATGCTGGATGCAGATTGGGCAAGGCAAAGTGGTAAATTTACCAACCGGGGGGGGTGCGCGGGGCATCGACCCCAGACAGTAACATATTAACAAACATTACTGAAATGGCATTGGGAAAGAAAAAAGGATGTCTGTTGCTCTGCCATAACTTCCAGGGATTCCTTTATTTCCCTCGTGGAGTTTGAAATTAAATTCTATTCACTAAAATTACTTGGTTGATAAATTTAAAAATAAAAAAACCCCATAAAAGTCTGTGCCGAGTTAAATCATACTGAACTCCTTCCAAACAGCTTTGTATTGCTAGAATCAAGGTCACTGTTTATGAAATTGCATGTGAGTAAAAGAAATATATATATATATATATATATCAAGTTCACAAAAATGCTACCAGCAGTCCCTAATTATTTTCCCAACCTAGTCTTTATTCTTATCCCTCTCTCTAATTTTCTGATTGTGTCACATTGTCTTGCAGAATTCATAGCCTCTGTCTCAAGCCCCACATTGTGCTGGGGGAATAACTGCTGCAGTGGAGTAATTTAGAACATATTCTACCTACTGTGATGAATTCTGCTGTTACTTAAGCCTGCTACTTTTATCCCTGGGTGACCCTTGAGATGTCCCACCATTGATTCTAAACTCACACCCACACAGTAGAGAGCAAAAGAAGAATAAACGTGCTTCCCAGTGTTCACGTTTCTTTTCTTTTCTCCCACTTTTCTTCTGCTCTGTTTTTCCCTCCTCTCTCTCTCTCTCTCTTTCTCTCTCTCTCTCTCTGATTGTTGAATCTTGTTAAGCAGCAGGTATCTGTTCTTTAAAACCAAGTGGGAAAAATATTGCTTTCTTTGAGCTTCATTTCACTTATTGTGTATGCTGCTATTAATATTATCCGTTTAATATATTTCCTCTTCAGAAAGGGTTGGGGAAAAAGTAGAGAGGAGAATTATACCGTATGCCAAAGAAACACACACCTGAGCCAGAGACTAGGATAAGAAAAGCAGACCTACTGAAACTTCCTGGAACTGAGTCATTTTGAAACTGGCCTCATTGGTTTGAAGATTTCACATTCCAAAAAGTTAAAACTGAGTTCACACGTCAGCATGCTGGGGTTGCTATGTTTTGATTTAAAAAACGCTAGTCCTTTGGTGACGCCATGTTGGTGTCAGAAATGTTTCCTATTTTACACTGAGTCCATTGTTCTGAGTTCCCTATCTCATCCCTGCATTGCGCTTGCGTAGGTATGCTGGCAGTAACGTGGGAGCTTCTTCTATGCCGCTCAGTCTTATCACGGTGGCCTTGAATGTAGGCTTTGAGCTATTCTTGAGCTGATGAGAATTTTCCAGTCCTGTGAAGATGAGGGGAGGAGGGAGTCGTCTCCCGCCCATTAAGTAACTCTCCCGCCGGGAGTTTCCCGCACGCGCGCTTACAGTTCAGTTGCTAGTAGCATTTTGCATCACACTATAACCTTGCTTGCGCCGCTTCTCCCGCCATTCCTGACAATGACTCTTCACTGTGGGTTTTAGCACTGTATTCCAATAAAGCCCTTCATGTTTAAGAATGCTTGGATCTACTTGCTTTTGAACCTGACAGTTGGGGCCTGGTGGCTTTGAGTGAGACTAGAACTAATAGCAAAGATTGTCTGGTTTATCCTGTCGTTAGCGCTGAGTTTGTACTGGGGTTCTTAAGTCGAGTGAAGGAGAATTCACATTTTGTTGCAAGTTGTTTAACAGTTTCATGGAAGGCTTCTGTCACTGAACACACTTCTGTGCCTGTGCATACAAATATCGATTTGTAGGTGGGCAGGTATGAACTTGTTTTTCTTTCTGAGCCATAATACAATTTTTTTTTGTTATATCACAACCTGGCTGTGTGCATGACCTACACAGTTCATGCATACGTGCAAAACAAAACGAAATGAGCCAGTGTTATAAAGTGGGTGGAGTGTCAGATGACCCAGGTTCAGATTCCCACTCTGCCATGAAATTCACAGGGACCAGTCATTTGCTGTCAGCCTAGTCTACTTCAAAGGTTAATTGAAAGGATGTAGTGAGGGAGGACAATGTAAACCACACTGAGCATGCTGGAGGAAGGGAGAGATTTTTAAAAAATGCACTAGATAGAAAGCTCGAAGATAATGGTGCTGACTTTTACCTGAAAAAGTCCACCTTTACTAGCAGGACCCCCCCCCCATTTTGATATTCAGCCCCCCATTCTGACTTTTGCCCACAAAACCCTCTTGAGAACTGGACCAGAGAACGGCTAGGCCATTTGTTGGTGGAAAGGGTTGTCTACAACCTCTCGACATTCAGGTGTTGTGATGTTTGCAAGGGGGAGTGCCGAAGGGGAGGAAGAGCTTGTCTGCTTTGTCCTGGAAATGATTTTGACAAGAGTTGGTGTCAGTTTCAGTTCACTTGGGACTAAAGGTAATGTGGACTTTTATCCAATTGCCTCAATCTGGAGCAGTGCAGCTAAAAAATCAGCCTGTGCCATTTCGAAACCAGGTTGAATCTTATGAGTTGTACCCAAAGTTGGCCAGGGTTAAAGATGACGATGATGATGATGATCCTGAACTGTGAAGAACACAAAGAACCTTCTGTTTTCATTGTTCCTTACAAATAAGCAGACTTAACATTGCAACTTGGAATTATGACACAAACATCTAGTATCAAGAAATTAGGTGGGTGAAAGGAAACAGAGAATTTGATAAAGATAAAAGCATACAATGGTGCTAATTTGTAAATGTTCTCAAGCTATTTATATACTGCCTAATCTGTCCACCGGGACTAGCACTATCCTGGCATATGGGAAGAATTGCTATGCCAGAAATAACTGTGCCTCCTATTTGTTAGCCGTGGTTAAATGCTGAGGCTGTTTTAGGAGGGCACAGTTTAAAAGATAGCAAATAATACAGAAGACTTTCCAAAACTGATGCATACACAGGCCATTTTATGCATTTAAATGCTTTCCAAACAGCCAGGGAAGTTCTCGAAATCTACTGCCAATAAATGCTTACATAGTCACCCTTTTTAGCAACTGTACCATAAATGAAGTCCATAATGAGAGGAGGAGGTCAGTGGCAGCATATGCTTAGAATGCAGAAGTCCCAGGTACAGTTCCAGTTAAAGAATCTCAGGTGCACAGGGAAAATCTTCGTTTGCCTGAGACCTCAGAGAACAGCTACCAGTCAGAACAGATAATACTGAGCTAGATGGAACAATGGTATACAGCTGTTTTGAGTCTTTATAATACCCCTGCAGTTGTGCTGGAAGTAGGAATACCTGAATGGTATTTTGGGTCATGTTCTGCTTGCCAGTCACAAGCAGGGAGCTAATTTTTCATTAAGCAGTTGGGAAGTTCATGAGCAACTTAAACATCTTTGGCAGGTTTCTTTCTGCATATTCAAACAGTACAGGGCAATCAGTAGCATTTTTTTGCATGCATATTCTGGCAGCCCTAGTTCCTGCCTCCCACAAACATGTCACTGTGACATGCCACCTGACAGCCAATCATTTCAATAAAGAATGAGCAAATCAGCCAGCCAGCCAGCGATCATAAACACTCTGCTTTTCAATAGCTGTACTTCTTGATATTTGTTCTAGTTCATTTTATTGATATTCTTTTGCACATGGACATTTTCACACAGTCTCATGGGGATTGTAGCTGCCCCTGCATCATTTAACTAAATAACCCATGGCCCCGGGGGTGGAGAGCCAATTTCACCTAGTGCACAGTTAAAAATGATTAAAATGTCTACCAGTACAGCTACTGCAGAGTTGCAAGGTCAATTGGAGGTGAGATGAAGAGATTTGAACCATGCCTCACAAGTGATTGCAGCTACCACAAATGGTAGTTTAACCTGCAAAAATTTGCTGAGAAATTTGCAGCACTTCTAGTAGGAAGCATAGCTACACAGGAGGATAGGCCATAGTCTACATTTAGACTGTTAGACTGCCTTTGGGCAGCTGAATCAGCAGTAAACAGGCTGCATCCAGGTACCCAGTGGGGGGTGGGGCCAGTGGCTTCTTAGGCTGGGCCCCGCCTCCCAGATTCAGTCTTCACCCTCTGCTCAGAGGGCAAGGAGCATGTCACAATGCTCTCAACTTGGGCCTAGGGTGGCTGAGGCTGGATTGGGCTGGGGCCGGAGTTGGGCAGCGGTGCAGGTGGCAGTGGGCTCAGACCTGGCGATGATCGGTGGTGGCTTGTGGCAGTGCAGGCAGAGGCAGGTGTGGTGGCAAGTGGTGGACCCAGTGGTGATCAGCAGCAGCAGACCAGGGCAGCAGCCTACAATGCAGTAGTCTTGGGGGCCGGCTACCTGAGGCTGCGGCATTGGTGGACTCGTAACTGGGTAGTGATGGGGCACTAAGGGGGGGGGAGTGGCACATGGCAGCCTCCTGCCCTCTTGGCGGGGCCTTGAGTAGGGCAATCCTATTCCCAAGGATGGGCCCTGGAAGTAGGGATCAACTCTTTTAGTGGAGGCATTCAGATGGCTTGCTGGGGTCAACCAGGAGCCTGTCTGCCTGGAGTTGTTTAGGCTGGATGGGATGTGGCTCCCTAATTGCTGCTGCTTCAGTTGGCAGCCATTTTGTTTTAGGACAGCAATTTGTTTTGGCACATGGCTCCCAGAAAAGCACAGGGAGATCCAAAGGGAAGCAGCCCACTCCCAAGGCCTCTCCTAAGAATGTACTGGGTTCAAGATGCATAAAGTGATCAGCTCATAGTTTATTAGTGATTTCAGCTTGATTCTAAGACAACCCTGGCAGGACTGGAGCCCTGCTCAAATACATGCAAAACACCCCCACACACACACACTCCCCGTGATAGGCTATTTACATCACAACTCCTGCTCTATAAGTTCCTTCCAGGATCCTGGATATCTATTGTTCTGGCAAAACAAGCTTAGTCAGTTTCCACGTATTGTTCAGGCTCAGTACATAACACCCCTCCCCCCTAAATTCAGAGACATCTCGGCATACAAAGTCTCTTAAGTAGGCTGGTCTGTGTCACTTCCACGTTGAATGTCACGGTTCCATTTGAGGGGTTGGGGTCACTGAATCAGGCTCTGACAGTGCTGGCACGGCGCTGCTGGATGGCTGTGGAGCTGGTGGAGCATGTGGTAATTTTGTGGTCACCTGGTCATGTGTTTTGCTTTCCTGGTGGCTTGGTGGTGCATTGTCTACTGGGGGTTCACTTGTGGCCTCTGGTTCCCATGGCCAGGGCATCTGTGGCCCTCTTCTGGATCTGCTGGAAGAAGTGGTGGTTCCGCTAGAAGTAAATGGCTCTATACTAGGCCCAAATGGCCTAGCTGATAACATGTCCCTGTGACTTTTGACACCTGAGCATTTGGCTTGCACAGATGGCCAAGCTTCACACCAATATTGTCACCTTAAGGAGACATTCAGGCTCCTTCCCACACATGGGAAGAGCTTGACCCAAGAGATTTACATTTCAAAGCTCAGCAAACGTGCCTTCAGTAGCATAGGCAATGTCTGCTGGACACACCTCTTAATTCCCTTGCAATTGGATAAATGGCCATATTCAATTGTGACGGAAGAGGGAGGGAGTTGTGATCACCCTATGAAAACTGAGACAGAGCTCTCTTGAAAAGTTAGCTCCTTTCTAAGAGTTAGTCTCTGTTTGGAATACAAACCTGCAACACTGAGTTTTGCTAGTGGGCAGCAAGCTGGCCTTAATTGCCTATTGCAAGCATGTGGTTCCTCCTTAAGATTCCCTGGACAATGGACTTTGTACTACCTGGACCATGGACTCTGAAAGACTGGTAACTATACCATATCTCTATGTGTAGTAAGAGCTGGTCAAGCTATAGATTTCTTTGTTTTCCTACCTTTGCAAGACTCTTGTCATATAACTGCTTTGCTTAATAAAGATTTAATATAGATTAATCTCATCTGAGCTTGAGTTCTGTATTGCAACTGGATCTCTAAGTCTAGACCTGGTAGCCTACACTGCTCACCTAGAAAGCTAATACTGTATGTTAATTAATTATCTGCAGCTGCAGTGGCTCAAGTGGTTAAGACGCTGAACTGCAGGCTGTGGAAGGTCAGTAGTTCAGCAGTTCGAGACCCGAGTGGCCACATGACAGAATGAGCTCCTGTCTCTAGTTCCAGCTCCTGCCAACCTAGCAGTTCGAAAGCAAGAAATTGCAAGTAGATAAATAGGTACCACTTCAGTGGGAAGGTAACAGCATTCTGTGCGCCTTGGTGTTTAGTCATGCTGGCCACATGACCATGGAAATGGACAGCGCTGGCTCTTCGGCTTTGAAATGGAGATGAGCACCACAACCCTAGAGTCAGATTTGACTGGCTTTTGAGCAAGGGAACCTTTACCTTTACCTTTACCTAGCCCAGAGCTGATAAGTTGTTAATTCCCAGAAACCTGGCAGGAGGTGGGACCTATGCTCCTGTCTGAGTTGGGAACATCCTTAAATAAGTCCTGGTGAAAGAATACTGATTTAAGTGTTCTTGAAGCATGTGGGCCTTTGGTATCTCTCATTCCTGGAGGGGCTTGGGAGAGGCGTGAGATTCTGCACGTGCTGGCATAGTAACAGGACTTAGACCTTTCTTATCTCCTGGACTGGGGGTGAGAGGGTTCAAGAATCCTGTACAACCTGGTCATGTGTTTCGCTTTCCTGGTGGCTTGGTGGTGCATTGTCTACTGGGGGTTCACTCGTGGTCTCTGGTTCCCATGGCCAGGGCATCTGTGGCCCTCTTCTGGATCTGCTGGAAGAAGTGGTGGTTCTGCTGGAAGTAAATGGCTCCAGATTTGATCGATGTGCACTTGGCCATCCTCAGTAGACACCTCATATGACAGGGGGCCCGTAACTCTGGTCACCGGGGCAGGAAAACAGGTTGGGCAACTGGAGAAGTTCCGGGCATAGATGGGGTCACCCGGAAAGAATCCACAGGGTGCCTCTTGGTTCTCAGGAGCTGGGTGGTGTTCCTGAGTGCAGTCAGGGTGAAGCAGATATAAATGGGTGGTTAAGCACCTGCCCATGAGGAGTTCTACAAGGCTGAGGCCAGTGGAGGTGCTCGGGGTCACTCAGTGGCCGAAAAAGAAGACTGTGAGCTGGTGGTCCCAATCTCTGTAGATGATCCATCAGAGGAACTCCTTAGTGATCCTCACCATCCTTTCCACTTGTCTATTGGTGGGTGGGTGGAAAGGAGCAGATCTAATGTGCCTGATTAGGTAGTGGCCCATGAACTCATGGAACTTCCCAGATGAGAAGGTGGGTCAGACGGTTCAACCCTGCCAGCTCTGGTAAGAATCTGGGTCCCAAGGAGTGTCTAATAGGAAAACCTGCCAGTATCAGCACGAGTGCCCCTATGTGGGGGACCACACCCTTTCCCAGCATGTTTCCAAGAGAAGCCCTGCAAAGGCCAGAGGAAGCCTGAAGGGGGTGGTTTTGGCCAAACTGCTGGTAAATGGACAGAGTATTATAAAACTGAGAGTTCTTGAGGCTTGGTTGTGGGAATACCCCGAGCGGGATGACGGTTTATATTTACTTGATGGCTTTAGGTTTGGCTTTCATATATCTTATCAGGGTGCCAGGGTCCCCTGCATGGCACACAATTAGAGGCATGGAACACATAGTTAGGAACAAAATTGAGAAAGAAAAGGTTGAGGGCAGGATTTTGGGTCCCTTCTTGGTTCCACCTGTTCCCAGTCTGCGTGTTTCCCCATTGGGAATTGTACCCAAAAAAGCTCTGGGGTAATACCACCTTATTCATCATCTTTCCTATCCCAGGGGTGGGTCTGTTAATGACTCTGTCCCCAACTCCTTATGCGTATCCAAACAAAATGAAATGACCAGCCAGACAATGAAAAAATACTCAAAAGCAGATAACAGAAATGTAATAAGCTAGTACTGAAATGCCATCAGTGAAGAAGTGAATTTTCCTGGTGAGGTAACTCCACACTCTTGCCATTACTGAGGCAAATGTGTGATCCTGTGGTGCTATCCACCAAACTTCTCATGGTAGGTGATATATATGGCAAAGGAACTCCAAGGAAGATTTTTTAAAGAACAAAAACAAAAAACAACAACTCTCATTTGGGAGTAAGTGATCCATTAATTAGTGTGGCCACCCAAAATGTCAAAACAAGATTAGAATGTTCACATCTAGGCACTCCCATTTGATGAAATCAGCATTTTCATGAAGTTCCTGTATTAGATATACAGGGCAGTCCTAAGCAGAGGTATGGCTTTCTAAGTCCATAGACTTCAACTGACCTGGAAAAGTGTTACTCTTCTTTGCACTTGTAGGCTATTATAGATTGATATCATAATAAGAACATGCTTTTGTAAAAGAAACTAGAACAATGCAGGGAGGGAAAACACTCTATAATTGTATTTCCCTAAACTCAGCCTGTCAAAAGAACAACTGGATCTGGGCTTCAATTTCCTCTTCTAGTGACCATCCATCCCTCAGTGGAGAAGATATCAGTAATTCTGATCTTTCTTAACTTCTATTTACTTGATAAAAGCAGGAAATCTGTGAAAAAAGGATGAAGAGAGAGATTTTTTAAAAGAACATCATCTATTGCTCTACCCCATATATACTCAAACATTTCATTAGTCCCAAATGCTTACCTTTTCATGACTGAAAATGAAATTGGTTCACTGAAACTTCAAAGTAAAGACCAAGAGATATTCTGACTGTGTAGAAATCTGTTCGCTTTTCTGTCAGGAAGAGCCTGCATAAGTACCTTCTCTCAGTCAGTGAAGAGAGAATATCAGTCACAACGCATTAGTGTTATTATCTTACTGCTATTTTTGAACTGTCACTATTGTTAATTTCTTTTTTCTGTCTCTCTCCCCAATACAGATGGTGATAATGGAGGTATGTTTTGCACTCTGCTGTGTTTCCCTCTAACTTATTATTTACCTATTATTTATTTATTATTTTAGATTTTTATCCTGCCTTGCCTTCTGGGTCCCTTGAACAAAATGTTGGGAAGAGAAAACAAACTAAAAAGGAACAAAAATAAATCAATCCGTGCAGAACCTTAATGAACAGAAACAATGCCCACTGAAGTACTCTGTTGGCATTTAGCCACTAATAGGAACTACAGTGGAAGAAATTAATATGTATGGAACTATTACTGTGGTGGTACCGTTCTTGAAAAAAACCATCCTTGGAGCCTACTGATCTTTCCAATACTGCCCAGTCTTGAATTTATCGTTTCTGGGTAAGATAATTGAGGGAGCAGTAGCCAAGCAGCTCCCGAGTTTCCTGGATGACACATCAGCATTGGTTCCATTCCAGTTTGGCTTCTGTACTGGCCACAGGATGGAGACGCTATTGGTTGCCTTGACAGAGGATCTACACAGACAGCTGGATCAAGGTGGGGCTGGGTCAGAGCTACTGTTGTTACTCAGTCTTACAGCAGCATTTGACATGGTCAACTACAACCTATTGACCTACCACCTCACCAATGTGGTAGTCCATGGGGTAGCCTTGAAGTTGCTTTCCTCATTTCTCCTTGATCAGGGACAGAGGGTCGTATTGGGGGAGAGGGTGTCAACTAGATGCCCCTTAATGTGTGGGGTTCCTCAGGAGGACATCCTCTCCCCACTGTTATTTAACATCTATACGTGCCCCTTCACCCAGCTAGTGTAACGTTTTGGGCTAGGGTATCATCAATATGCTGATGACACCCAACTATACCTGTTAATGGACAGCCGCCCAAATACCATCCTTCATAACTTGGCTGTGGTTTTGGAGGCCATGGTGGGATGGTTTAAAAAGAGCCAGCTGAGACTGAATCCCACAAAGATGGAGGTTCTGTGCCTGGGGGAGGGGGGCTTCAAAGTTGAGGCATAAACTCCATACTCTTGACAGGGTACCATTGACACCAGCACAAACTGTCAGGAATTTGGGCATGGTCATGGATACTTGTCCATGGAGGCCCAGGTCACAAATGTTGCCAGACTGGCATTCTTCCATCTATGCAAAGTGCAGCAACTAGCCCCTTTCCTGTCACACCCTGACCTAGCCACAATAATCCATGCAATGGTCACATCCAGGCTAGACTACTGTAACTCACTCTATGCTGGCCTGCCCTTGAGACTGACCCAGAAACTCCAACTTATCCAGAATGCAGCAGCACAAGTCCTGACGGGAATGTCACGGATGGCACACATTCAACCTGTGCTGTGCCAGCTACATTGGCTTCCAGTGGAGTACTGAGTCAGGTTCAAGGTTTTGGTACTGAGCTCTAAGGCCATGAGTGGTCAGGGACTCACGTATCTTTGGGACTGCATCCTCTGGTATATCCTGCAAAGAGCATTATGCTCTTCTGAGAAAAATCTGCTGGTGATCCCTGGCTCCAGAGATATCCCACCATCCTCAACTAGAGCCAGGGCTTTTTCGGCCCTTGCTCCAACCTGGTGAAACTCTCTGCCAAATAACATCAGGGCCCTGTGAGATGTAATGCAATTCCACAGGGCTTGCAAGGCAGAGATGTTCCACCAGGCTTTTGATTGAAGGCAGCAACCTGATGCATCATGGCTGGTACCGCCCTCCTTTATTCCATCTTTCTTCTGCCTCCTCCCTACTTTGCCTGAATTGGCTTAAAATTTGATCGATGGATGCCATCTGGGAACAGTTCTTAAGATTATATTGAATGTCTTATTATTGTAACTTAATGATTTTTATATTATACTGTTGTACATCACCCAGAGTCCTATGAACTCAGGGACTGGGCGATCCATAAATTTAGATGCTGGGACAAAGAGATACCTAAATGGGCATAGTATGTGCAGATCAATATGGTAAAATATAAACATCTTGAAAGGACATTTGGAAACAGGGAACCTGTTGAACAGAATGCTGGTTTAGGTGGGTGATGTTCTGACCCAGTTATGAAGGAGAAATAAGATGATAGAAATATGGAAGACCATGAATGTCAGCAGATGATCAAGGAAGGTTTTGGGGTTTTTTAAAAAAGAGCTTTTGGAGAAATTTGAAGAGAAAAGTTGCCAGTATCATAATGCCCCTATATAAATCATTGGTGCAACCTCATTTGGAATACTGTGTACAGTTCTGGTCACCACACCTCAAAAAGGATATTATAGCATCGGAAAAGTGCAGAGAAGGGCAACTAGAATGATAAAAGGGTTGGAACACTTTCCCTATGAAGAAAGGTTAAAACGCTTGAGGTGCTTTAGCTTGGAGAAACGATGGTTGAGGGATGACATGATCGAGGTTTATAAGATTATGCATGGGTTGAGAAAGAAGTACTTTTCTCCCTTTCTCACAATACAAGAACTCATGGGCACTCCATGAAATTGCTGAGCAGTTGGGTTAGAACAGATAAAAGGAAGTACTTCTTCACCCAAAGAGTGATTAACACATGGAATTCACTGCCACAGGAGGTGGTGGCAGCTACAAGCATGGACAGTTTCAAGAGGGAATTAGATAAACATATGGAGCAGAAGTCCATCAGTGGCTATTAGCCACAGGGTATGGATGGGAACTCTCAGTCTGGGGCAGGTGATGCACTCTATTCTTGGTGCTGGAGGGGGCAGCAGTGGGAGGGCTTCTAGTGTCCTGGCCCCACTGCTGGACCTCCTGATGGCACCTGGTATTTTTGGCCACTGTGTGTCAGAGTGCTGGACTAGATGGGCCATTGGCCTGATTCAACATTGGCTTCTCTTATGTTCTTATGTTCTTATGTTCACTATACATAAAAATGAAGCAGGTGCCCAAGGCAATGAGTGATGCCCAACAGATGTTGAAGAGACATATATTGCCTAGTCTCCTTTCATTCTGGATGACATTAGAGCACATTTTTGTTCATATCCCAATACTAACCAGTGCTTGCTTCAGTATCTGAGTGATCATCACATGACCGTTTCTCTACTGATTCTGTTCTCATTCATATGTCTTGTGATGAGCTATCATCCACTATTGTTCTGTAATCCCCCCTCCCTCCCTCCTTCTCTTTCTCTCCCCTTTTCCCCCATCAAGGCTTTGACAGGATTAATCCTGGGTTAGAACAGCATAATCCAGATCAGTCATTTTTAAAGCACTATTGCATGCCAGCTCCAGTCGAAATTACAGCCCTGTTCACCTTTGGTTACTATGCCTGACTTGTAAAGAATCCATTGGGAACTATTGCATTAAATTTCAATAATTGCAACAAGGATTCAGTTTGTTTCCATTCCCCGCCTCTTCTTTGTCATTATTTGTGCTACAAGAATGAGTTTTGTGCAGTGATGGTTCATGTGCTGTTCCTCATCTAGAGGACACATCCCTTGGTTAGGCTTCACTCTAAAGTAGGTGGTAACATAAGGTTTACCAGGGCATGGCCACTAGCCATTAACTGCAGTTGGCAATGACATCATGTTGCTATGCTGATTTTGTTCCAAGGATAAATGTGTTGCATTGGCTCTTATGATCGTAGGCAGTTCATATTAAGCAAGAGGCAAATGGTTTGGTCACCAGGTCCAAACATTAGGTGCATGGGCTCACTTTTCCCTGAGGATATCCCTGTCAGTGTTAAGTAAATGAAATCTGAACAAAATTATCTCTGTTTGGTAATATAATTAACTAGCGGCCAGGCCCGTTGCGGGGCTCGATGCAACGGGCCCTAGTCTGTGTGCGGGGGATGGCCCCTCCTGTCCTCCCATGAGGGGGGAGGCGGCGGCGGCACGGCTCTCCAGTGCTCGAGAGGGAGGCCTTTTGGGGGTTGTGGGCGGCAGTAGTGACCACTTGCAGGCACGGGTGTCGATCCCCAACATGCCTACCTGTGCGGGGCAGGGGCGGCATCGGAGGTTGGTGGTCGCGCGTGTGGGCATGGAGGAAGCAGTGCACGCCTATTTTCAGGCGCGCCCGCAGCAGGGCGGGCCCTTCAGGCTGGAGGACGATTGTTTGTGGAGGGCGAAGTGAGTGGTCGCGGGTCCTGTTGAGGCGCGGCTGGTGGTGGGCAGGCCTCAGCAGCTTGGAGGGCAAGTGCTGGGGTGCGTCGGAGGAAGCGGCCGCCACTCATCTTCAGGCGTGGCTGCCGGAAGATGGGTCCCAGTCGCGGCGGCGTACAGCCAGGAGTATGGCCAGGGCAGCTGGAAGAGGGCCAGGCCCCACGGCGGGCTGCTGCCAGAGCAGCCATCCCTTCCAGTGCTTTGGGTGAGGCTGGGGCGTGAGGCCCCATGGTGCGTGCATGGGCGGGCTTGCAGCCACGCAGGCAGCCAAGGCAGCCAGTGGCGAGGGACCCCCTCTCTGACTGGCAGGTCCCTCGGCCAACTGATTCCGGTGCACATTTTGGCCTTATAAGGTATGACCAAAACGTAATTATATATAAGGAAGGATGGCTGAGTTCAGACTGGCAATTTGCCCCGGTAGGGACCCGGGCCAGCGACGATTCAACCCCGGAATAAATTGGGCGTTCACACAGGCACATCTGCCTGGCGTCCCCCACCCGTAGCCAACCCGTGCTGTTGCGCTTCACCACCAGCAAATCTGAAAGCCCACATGTGTCACGCATTTCTCCGCTTCTGGGAAGTCTGAATGCGCAGCCGAAAAGCCAGGAGCAACCCGCGTTAGGCAGAAGGCAGCAGTGGTATGATTGGCCGTGCTCCACTGTACTGCCCAATGCAGTGCCGGTGCTGCGGGGTCCTCCCCCAATCAGCAAAATGCGCTTATGCACTTATGCGCATGAGTGCATGACTGCTCATACACACATACACCCATACACCCACAGCCGAATTAATGGGGAAATGCCAAATACAGCGCGCCCCCACACGCAGCAGTCTGAACGCTCCCGCCTGGCTCCGCCCTGCATCTTTCAGCAGCAGCCCGGGCTGTCTGAATGGGAAAAACCGGAACAGTTTATTCCGGGGCTTTTTTGCTACGACTGGCTACGGGAGCAAACTGCCAGTCTGAACTCAGCCAATGTTCCTCACTGGGCTTTCCACCCCCACCTTGAAAAAGAGATGCTGGAACTCTCAAGAAGGAAGTGAAGTTTTCAATCTGTATACTGCAAACTCATGACCTATTAAACATTTTTTAAATAATTTTGTTGAAGAGGTTCTGGAACTCTGTTCTGGTGTGTTCCCCCAGAAAAAAAGCCCTGATTCCTCATATCTCTGGTCACCTCAATTTAATTCAGTACTTCAGATTCCCTTCTCAAAAGTAGTGACTGTGTACATGCCCCCCACTCTCCACAGTAAACACAGTAGCAAAAAATTAATTGTGCTTCTCCACCTTATCCTAATCTTCCTTTAGCAATCCCTCTATTCCTTGGTCATCCAAAAGCCCAACTACTTCTCTGGCTGTTTTCCTGCTCCTGTTATATTTTTTAAAATGTTGATTGTTTGTGTTGATGCTTTTAGCAACTTGCTCTGAATTGCTTCTTTTTTTTGGCATGCCTAATTATTGACATATTCCTTTTGCCAGGGCCTGTGGTCCCTTCTGTTCAATTCATTGAGGCAGACCTTCCACTTTTAAAAAGAAGCCTCTGTACTTTTAATAGTTTCCCTGATTTACATAGTTAACCATGCAAGCATTCTTTTAGACTTGGGAGTGTCTTCCCTAACTTTTGAAATGCATTCTACCTGGGCTTTTGTAGCTTCCAGGCATCCTTTAGGGATTTGACTCTCTTGTGGTTCCCTCTCAGTTTCCTTTTATCTATTTCCATCTTTTTTGTTAAGTTCCCTCTTTTAGATCCAGGATTTCTTTTTAGACAATGTCCAGTAATATAAATCTGTTGACCACATGGGATGCTTTTAAGGCAACATTAAGAGGGCAGATTATATCATTTATGACATATTTGAAAAAGAAAAAAATCAAATTAAAGCAGACATTCTTTTTAAAAAGCCAGAACTAGAAGAAACACACAAACGCACAGGAAGCAAAAAAAATAAACAAATTCCAAGCAGTTATTGGATCAATGAAAACTATTAGACCTGACAGAAACTATGGAAGCAAACAGTATTGGTTTCAATACTAAAAATACATGACTGAGACCACAAAATAAGTTTATATGCTGATATACATTGTTTTATATATTCCTGATCCTAAAATATCTTTAGAGAAATTAGAAACACTCTTTAGAGGGCCCAGGACAGACTGGCAATTTGCCCCGGTATCGAGTCGGGGCAAAAAAACCCGGAGTAAATGATACCGGGTTTTCCCGTCCACACAGCGGGGGCCTCTGCCGGAAGAAACGGGACAGAGGCGCGCGGGACCGTTCAGACTGCCGCGCCGGAGGCGCGCTATATTCGCTGTTCCCCCATTATTTCGGCTGTGGGCGTATGTGTGCATGAGCGCATGAGCGCTCATGCGGTCATGCGCATAAGCGCATTTCGGCGATTTTTTTTTTTGCCCTGCAACGCCGGCACCGCATTGGGCAGTGGAGCGGAGCTCAGCCAATCACGCCGCTGCTGCCTCATGCCCAACGCGGGTTGTTCCCGGCTTTTCGGCTGCGCGTTCAGACTCCCCGGAAGCGGGGAAACGCGCAACGAACGCAGGCTTTCATGATTTGCGACGGCTTTTATCAGGTGTTTTTTTAAACCGGCTCTGAAGCGCGAGGGCTCCGGTAAGCTCCGGGTGGGGGACGCCAGGCAGATGTGCCTGTGTGAACGTTCCATTTACTCCGATATTGAGTCGCTGTCAGCCCGGGTCCCATCCCGCAGCAAATTGCCAGTCTGTCCTCGGCCGAGATTTCAGCAAAATATTCAGCTTATACATAAAAATACATAAATACATAAAAATACATTAAAAATATACATAACAATTTCAGTAAAATATTCAGCTTATACACAGAAATTGCTGTATCTGTATTAGCACAAGTTATAATTCATTTGTATACAATAGAGAATAGAGGGAATAGGGGCAACCTGTTTGGGGGCCCATAGAATTGGACCCCCTGATCCAATATTCTTGAAACTTGGTGGGTATCTTGGGGAGAGGCTCCAACAGCTACCCTGTCAGTTTGGAGACTCTCCCTCAACACCCCTCCCTCCAGCCCCCAGAATATACCCTATGTTTTCACCATTGACTTCAATGGCCCATAGGATATAATGGAGCTGAAATTGACATTCGGCTGCCTGGAAGGCCCCTGGGGATGCCGGCTGGGGGCGGGGCTTGGCTCCTGAACTCCTGGAGCTGTGCTCCCCTGCGCTTCCCCCCACCCAAAAGACCCCTGATAATAACTGTGCAAATGCTGGAATCTCACATCTCATAGATTTAATTGAGAAAGGAGAACTGATTAGGAAAACAAAATTGGAACAAAAAATGGAATAACCTATACAGTGGTTTCAATACCTTCAAATAAACAGTTTGTTCTCTACTCCTCAGCTAGGTAAGTCATTGAAAAGAGAGCACACAAAATTTGAACTCCTCTTTAAAAAATACACAAGGTCTCAGAGGACTCCTTTCAAAGGTATATAAAATTTTACTTGCTGTTACCTCAAAAGCCTTGCTACTCTACCAAAGGCTCTGGTCAGAAGACTGTAACATTGATATTTCAACAGAACAATGGGAGAAAAATTGGACCATTTATGTGCACTTTGAATGTCATAACAATTAAATTACAATACACCCAAAAAACTAAGCTTCATATCCAGTTTGTATAATCCTGTACGCTGGAAATGTACATAACACATTGGATCTTATTTACACTGTTGGTGGGACTGTTCTGCTTTAACCTCATTCTGGGAGATGACCATTGTTAAAATCAAAATTATCACTGGATGCAAAATTCCACGTATGCCAGAGATGGTATTAGTAAATATTTGGCTTGATTCCCAATTTGGAAATGAAAAAAGAAAATTGTTACACTATTGCATTAGTTTGGAAAAGTAAATTGAAGCCATCAAAACAAACCTGGTACCAAAAATTGTGGGAACATATAATAATGGCAAAAATTACTGAGAGTATACAGTCAACTAAGAGCTCAACCCAGCTATGGGTTATGTGGACATCTGTTATGTTTATTTGTCAGAGAATGATATTATTCCTTCAAACCCTGTATATGAAGAGATACTGTATGCACAGTGTATAACAAGGTAAATTTTATTACCTTTTGATTGCCTTTTGTTCACCCACATAATATAGTAATAAAAATTTATTTGGGGTGGGGAGAGTTCCCTCTTTTGAAATTTGGACTTTAGGGGTAAATTTCCATGGACATGAATGCTGAATTTAATAGTGTTGTAATTACTGTTCCCAATTAGTGCAACAAACTCTACATCTCTCACCAGGCCTTGAACCCCACTCAGAACCAAGTCCAAGATTAAGGGGAATGGGGGAAGACAAAAGAAAGAAAAGGGTAGCAATGTCCCAGTTCCAGTTCCATTGCTGGTAATTGGTGTTAATCATCCGACGATCAACAGCTGCATTATCAACAGCTGCTAACTAATCCTACTATAGAGTCAGTTCTTCTGTTTAGGTTGAAGCTGAGTAGTGCTGCACCTGGAGATGACAATATGCAGAGATGGGGAGGGGAAGGTGCCTGCGTGATGGAGACGAGAGCTCTCTGTGGCGTTTGGGAAGGAATGCCTTGGTTCCCTTTGCAGAGCAAGGCTTCTCTTCAGTGAACTCCTGCTGGCTTGCATGGTCAGGGAGGCTGGCTTGCCTTCTGGCACTGGAGGCAGAGGTGCACAAGCGAGAGACATTGGGTCTTCCATGGGTCCACATCTGCTTAGGCACGTTGCTACAGGAGAAGGTTTCCCTTGTCTGTGCACATGCCAGCGTTCCAGTAGGGTGGCATAGTCTCATGGCAACAGTCCATTGCCCTGGTACACTCTTTGCACAGTCTAGCTTTACCATCATAGTACATAACCTTTATAGATGCTGTATAAGGTGGCAGAATGGCAAGACAATGGTCAGAAAATACAAACTGTTCCAACTCGATAGCTAACAAGTAGTTTGGTGTAGTGCCAGTGTAGAGCCAGTTTGGTGTAGTGGTTAAGTGCGAGGACTCTAATCTGGGAGGACTGGGTTTGATTCCCCACTCCTCCACTTGCACCTGCCTGGATGACCTTGGGCAAGCCATAGTTATGATAAGAGCTGTTCTTGAAAAAGAGCAGTTTCTGTCAAGAGCTCTCTCAGCCCCACCTACCTCACAGGGTGTCTGTTGTGGGGAGGGGGAGGGAAAGGAGTTTGTATACCACTCTGAGACACCTCTGGGTAGGGAAGGGCGGGGTATAAATCCAATCTCTTCTTCTTCTACAATCACCTAATCTAATTACCATCCCACCCAGGCCTCCCTTCTCACTTTCCCTCTCCACTCAAAGCAAGACTAGACTTATACTTTATGATGGACAGGAAAGTTAATCCCTATACTCATCCAATTAAACCAAATCGACTTAGTCTAAGACCTAAAATAACTAATTTTTTTTAATAATAACATTAGGGTTAGCAACAAAGGAATCACAGCACTTTTAAATATTTTCAACCCAAATTTGATGAGCCTGTAGCCAGTGGAGCAAAGCTCAGTATTACAGTCAGAGTGGTGTAATATTCTGAGGTACTCAGCTCCTGGTTCTTCCAGTTGGAACTCAGGCTTGACACACAAACCAAGCACTAAGCAGACCATCTGAAAGTGGCTGGGAGTGTCTTACTGTAATAAGGTCTGAGATAAGATCTAATCTTTGATTTTCTTCTGCTTCTTGGCAGCTCATTTCAAAGGCACGATGGGGGTTACCCTGAGACCCTCTGCCACAGAGGCTCATCTTGTTCACATCCAACGACATTCCCAGCATGTTCAGATCTCATTGAATTCTATCTCTATCTTCTGGTGTGTTCACTGGTCCTCCCAATTTGGTGTCATCTGCAGATTTAATGAGTAGCCCCTCCACACCCTTATCCAGATCACTGATAAAAATATTGAAAAGTACCTGGCCCAGAACTGAGCCCTGTGGTACCCCACTGGACACTTCCCTCCATTCAGATGAAATGCCATTGACAACTCCTCTTTGCATGTGGTTCTCCAACTAGTTCCCTATCCGCCTAACTATCCTATAGTCCAGTACCCATGAAAAAATCATGGAGAACCCTGTCAAAAGTTTTACTGAAATCCAGCTAAACAACATCGACAGCATTCCCTCAATCCAGTAAGCTTGTCACTCCATCAAAGAAGGAAATGAGGTTGGTCTGGCAGGACCTGTTGACAGGTGAAGTCAATCACGTGCTAGTAGGTTGTCATCCAGAAAACCTACCCTGTGGTCCCAGAATCCAAATTTCTCCTGCCAGCACCACCAACACAGCAAGTGATTCACATCCATTATTGTCTGTTCCAGTCATATTCCCCTTTCTATGACAGGAAGGCTCCCATTCCCTTCAGCTTTCTCCCAAGTGCTTCATAATTAGCCTTAATGTTATTGATGTTGTTCATGGCCGTGTCATTAGTTCGCACATGGACCATCACAGATGGGTAATGCTCTGTATCTTTGATGAGTTTAGGCATCCTTACTGTAATATCTTTAATTTTTGCCCCTGACAAGCAACAAACCTCTTGGGCCAGGGGGTCAGGCCTAGACACATGAAGTTCCATACCTCTCAACAGGGAGTCACCCATGACCAACACCTTCCTTTTCTTTTCATTGCCATTACTTTGTATCTCCCTGTCCTTCTCCCTTTGTCTCCCTTGTGTTTGTGATACTTCCACTGGCAGTGTTTCCATCTCTACCTCCACTGGTGACCGGAAAAAAGCCCATGGGAAAAAACCCCACAGAAAAAAACCCACGGTCATAAATGTTCACAGGAAATAAGCCCACATGGAAAAAAGCCCACAGGGAAAGAAGCCCACATGGAAAAATACCATGTAAAGTACCAGAGATATTTATAATTGTGGATTATGAGGATGGACAGGTATTACCTATATTTCATATTGTTATTTTAGGATTAAAACATGTCATATTCACATGCAACAATTTGTGTTGTGATTTTATCAAGTATAATCTTAATATAATAATTCCCTTACAAATTGGCCATTTCCAGCTCTCCCATTGGCTGTGCAGTGCACTCCATCAGCCATTGGCCCATCAACCACCACTTAAGTGTACTCGCATGCCATTGGCTGGGGGCTGGGTCCACTCATCTTCCCTGCCCACTGCCACCTCAACCACTGTTCCCTGTCAGAATAACTGCCAAATGGTTGTCTCTCCTGAGGAAGACACTTCTCCTGCTTGGCTCCTGTGGGACTAACTTTTCTCTCAGTGGCTGTTGCTAGACAACCAAGCTTGGTTCTGTCAGTAAAAAGACCGTTGCATGGGTCACTGTAGCTAAGTCCTGGGGGGAGACATAGGGTCTCAGTAACTGCCTAAGGTGGAAAAAGGTAGACCTGGCAATTGCGGCAAGCTGGGCCTCCATAGAAAGAGAGGCATCCAGTGTTACTCCCAAGCTCCTCACCTTCTGGGCCAGCACCAAAAGTGCCCCTTCCAGAGTGGGGAGCCTAATACCCGTATCCTTCCCCCCATGGCTCAGGAACAGGACATCTGTCTTCAATGGATTAAGCTTCAACCAGCTCTCCCACAACCATCTAGCCGTGGCCTCCAGAGCCTCAGGCAGGTCATCAGGGGTGAAGGACAGATGGCTGTCCAATAACAGATAGATCTGGGTGTCATCTGCATATTAATGACAGCCCAGAGCATTCCTCTGGATCTACTGGGGGATGGGGTGTATATAGATGTTAAATAACATTGGTAAGAGGATTTCCCCCTGCGGAACTCCACATTCCAGTGGTTATCATGAGGATACCATCTTGCCAAACACCACCCTCTGTCCCCAACCATGGAGAAGGGAGGAAAGCCATTGTAAGGCGATCCCCCAAACTCCTACGTCGGTGAGGCAGTGGGTCAACAGGTCATAGTCGACCATGTTGAACACTGCCATTAGACCTAAAAGCAGCAGCAGCACCAAACCACCCCAATCAAGATTTCTATGGAGGTCATCTGTAAGGGTGACCAGAGCCATCTCTGTCCTGTTACCTCCCCTATTTTCTTCTCCATCTCAAGATCAGCCTCAAGGGTTTGATCAGGTGGGCAATAGTTCATCCTGATAGTAGTATTGAATCTGCACCTGTCAAAGTGACCAAGGCTCAGGAGTGTATAGAACAGATCCTGTGTAAGCTAGAGACATCAAAGTTACTCAGGACATCCCCCAGATGCTCTTCTACACATCCTCCAAGTTGTTGCTTTGAAGTTTTGTAAACATTTTGATTGAGCAGAGACAGTCTGTCTGGGAATGCGTCTGATCATGAACCAGCATAAACCTCCACAAACAATGTCAAAGCTCATGGAAAATTCATGCCAGTGGCCCTGCCATGAACTTGACTTCATAAAGAATGAACCAGCCAAAATTCATCAAATACTTTTGTTCATGACCTGGTTCATTCCCATCTTAGATGGCTAGTTGGCCATCTGACAGCAATGCTGATTTTGTGAACTTTGAAAGATCATGAGAGGGAGGGCCGGAAGGGTTGCATCAGTGCCAAGTTCTTGTGGCCCTTTCTTACATGCCCAGGAAAATGCTGATCATCACTTTGGGGTCAGGAAGCAATTTTCTCCAGGCCAATTGGGCCAGGAATTCTGGAGGGTTGTGAGTTTTTTTGCCCTCTTCTGGGCATTGAGCAGGGGTCACTGAGGGGTGTGAGGGGAGGTATTTTTTAATTTCCTGCATTCTGCAGGAAGGTGGGCTAGATGACCCTGGAGGTCCCTTCCAACTCTACGATTCTATGATTCTAAAATCACAAGCTACCTTTCCTTGTGGATCTGCGTGCAATAATGGAATGATACCAGTGGCTGTCTAAGTTCATTGCTCAAAGCATACCACCACTCTTTCTGGTGGACTGTAACCATCACGTAGAAAAATAAAGGATAACATTTTTCATCAATATGAGCTACATAAACAAAACACACCTTTTAAATTGCTAAATACAATTGTTAGTTTTTGCTGAATGTAGTATATAGTAAATAATTTTTTATAGTAACTACAATGGTTCTGGCCATCGATACATAAAAACATAAGATACAGTTGTTGAGGTTGTTGTTGTTCAGTCACACAGTCAAATCCGACTCTTCATGACCCCATGGATCACATCATGCCAGGCCCTCCTGTCTTCCGTCATCCTCCAGAGTTTGCTCAATTTCATGTTCATTGCATCGATAACACTGTCTAACCATCTCATCCTTTGCTGTCCCCTTTTTCTTTTACCTTCAGTCTTTCCCAGCATCAGGGTCTTCTCCAGTGAGTGAGCTTCAGCTTCAGTATCTGGTCTTCCAGGGAACAGTCAGGGTTGATTTCGTTTAGGATTGACTGATTTGATCTCCTTGCAGTCTAAGGAATTCTCAAGAATCTTCTCTAGCGCCATAATTCAAAAGGATCTATTCTTCAGTGCTCAGCCTTCCTTATAGTCCAACTCTTGCAGTCATACATTACTACTGGGAATACCATTGCTTTGGCCATATGGACTTTTGTTGGGAGGGTAATGTCTCTACTTTTTATTATGCTGTCTAGGTTTGTCATTGCTTTCCTCCCAAAGAGCAGGAGTCTTTTAATTTCATGGCTGCAGTCACCGTCTGCAGTGATCTTGGATCCCAGGAATGTGAAGTCTGTCACTGCTTCCACGACTTCCCCTTCTATTTGCCAAGGAATGATGGGGCTGGATGCCATGATATTAGTTTTTTTGATTTTGAGTATCAAGCCAACTTTTGCACTCTCTTCTTTCACCCTCAGCAATCTGCTCTTGAGGTCCTCTTCACTTTCTGCCATTATAGTGGTATTGTCTGCATATCTGAAGTTCTTGATGTTTTTTCTGGCAATCTTAATTCTGGCTTGTGATTCATCCAGGCCAGCATTTCACATGATGTACTCTGCATATAAATTAAATAAGGAGGGTGACAATGTACATCCTTGTCATACCCCTTTTCCGGTGCTAAACCAATCAGTTGTTCCATATCTGATTCTAACTGTTGCTTCTTGACCCTTATACAGGCTTCTCAAGAGACATGTGAGGTGGTCTGGTACTCCCATCTCTGTAAGGATTTGACTTAGTTTGTTGTGATCTACACAATTAAAGGCTTTAGTGTAGCCAATGAAGCAGAAGTAGATGTTTTTCTGGTATTCCCTTGCTTTCTCCATAATCCAACGAATGTTGGCAATTTGATCTCTATTACTTTGCATTGTGCATTCAGGAAAGCCTCCTTATCTCTCCTTGCTGTTCTCTGGAAATCTGCACTGTATTGTCATCAGGGACGTGATCTAGGTCAAACCTGAATGTCCTAGTGGTTTTCCCAACTTTCTTCAATTTAAGCCTGAATTTTGCAATGAATAATTTATAATCTGAGCCACAGTCAGCTCCAGGTCTTGTTTTCACTGACTGTATAGAGCTTCCCCATCTTTGCAAATTATATAATCAATCCAATTTCGGTGTTGCCTATCTGGTGATGTCCATATGTAGAGTCGCCTCTAGATTGTCAGAAGAGGGTGTTCAGTATGATCAGCGTGTTCTCTTGACAAACTCTGTTAGCCTTTGCCTGCCTTCATTTTGTTCTTCAGGGCCAAAATTGTCTGTTATTTGGGTTACATTTTGACTTTATGCTTTAGCATTCCAGTCCCCTATGATGATAAGGACATCTTTTTTTGGTGTTAGTTCTAGGAGGTGTTGTAGGTCTTCATAGAATTGGTCCACTTCAGCCTCTTCTGCATCTGTGGCTGGGGCACAGACTTGGATTACTGTGATGTTGAATGGTTTGCCTTGGATTCGGACTGAGATCATTCTGTCATTTTTGAGACTGTATCCCATTACTGCCTTTCTCACTCTCTTGTTGACTATAAAAGCCACACCATTTTTTCTACAGGATTCTTGGCCACAGTAGAAGATTTAATGGTCTTCTGACCAATGCTCCCTCTAAGCTGTGTAGTCTTGTGAGCAAAAATTCTACTTTGTGAGCTACTAGCATTAAAGTTGTGAGTGAGCTCTTTGGCTACTGCATAAATTAGTTTTCTCTGAAGCCATCCTTCCTGAACTAAGCCAAAAATGTGTGAGGTGAAGGCTAAAAAATTGTGATCTAGCTCATACTAATTCAGCTTAGAGTGAATACTGCTTCTGAGTTAAATTCGCCCATTCCCATCCACTTTAGTTCACTGATTCCCAAGATGTCGATATTCAGTCTTGCCATCTCATTTTTGACCATGTCAAGCTTACCTTGATTCATAGATTTTACATTCCAGGTTCCTATGCAGTATTCTTCTTTGCAGCACTGGACTTTCATTTCACCATCAGACACATCCACAACTGAGCGTCCTTTCGGCTTTGGCCTAGCTGCATCATTCTTTCTGGGGTTACTCGTACTTGCCCTCTGCTCTTCCCGAGTAGCCTGTTGGACACCTTCCGACCTGAGGGGCTCATCTTCTGGTGTCATATCTTTTAGCCTTTTGTTGCTGACCATGGGGTTTTCTTGGCAAAGATACTGGAGTGGGTTGCCATTTCCTTCTTCAGTGGGTCACGTTTTGTCTGAGTTCTCCACTGTGGCCTGTCCATCCTGGGTGGCCCTCCACAGCATAGCCTGCAGCCTCATCAAACCATGCAAGCCCCCTCACCATGTCAAAGATCCACGAGAGATGGTGGTTAAAGTAGGATGCTATATTACACAGTCTAATAAGATCAACATATGTTATTCTTTGCTTTAAATAAATCAGTGCAGCTGGTTTGTACCTTCCAGAAAAACACCATATGACATTAAAAAAACACATTGCTAAAACATAGCATATGAAACCTCCCTTGCTTTGGCATATTGATTAAAAGCTGTAAATAAAATAACTATAATCTTAAACTTAAAGGTCATTTTAGCTGCCAGTACTTTAAAGCATTCACATTGGCATTTTAATTAAATACAAAAACATCTTTATATTTTCTAAGGCTCACAAATTTAATCTTTCTACAATATAATTAAAGCCATGCTTTCTTTTGTCAACACACATTTAAATTTTCTTTGGGATAAATTTTACAATTAACAATATCCCTTCAGTGGGTAAACAACAATTTGGCTTTTCTTTGGCTTTCAAACAACCCTGTGATGCTCTGAAGACTGAGCAATTATTTGATACCCTTGTTGAACAACAATAACAACAATTCCTGTAATTTAGGATAATTTATTACAGTATCTTAATTGGCTTATTAAATTTACTTACAGGCATGAAACAACCTCTCAATACCCAGGTCAAGCATAAACATCATATGGAAACAAATCACATAACTTCTCAATGTCATGATGTCCCAAAATGACAAGGACCCCTAACATCTTGTTCTACCAGTCCCTCACTCATGACACTGTCCCAATCTTACTCAGGATCAAATTCCATTTGGAAGAGTCATTGGAAATTGATGGAGGCAAGACATAATGCCGGTGTTCCACCTGAATGCAAGCCACCAATGGGACTGAAAGTAACTTCCATTTCTTACCAGTATAGTCCGTCTTGGAGGACTCAAAGAAGAAGATGGAAAGTACCTCTTTGGCCACTTCCTTACTGATACTTCATATCAGCCAATACAAGTTTACTTTCACCCCTGGCCGCAACCCATCCAGGGGTTCCCCCGTTGCAAGTGTCAGTTATTTCAACGGTTGCTGTTCCATTCTTGTCATTAGATAAGTACAAATATTTGCATTAGCAAATCAGAGTGGAAAGCATAGTGATACACACTATTCACCAAAAGACTGGGACCATTGCATGGTTGCCTAGGCACGAGGCTTCCCTCCCCCCAACTCACTTCCTAAGCATCAGGGTTAAAATGAACATACAAAAGAAAAGAACAGAAAACCTCAGAACTCAAAAGATAATTCATTTCTCCCTTAAGCGTTCTCCAGAAAAGCCTACAATGGACAGGTCATTCCGAATTGAGCATTGGGGGGCGGGGGTGTCCAGATGTCCATCACTTCTCTCAGTGCCCTTTGTTTTGGCTTGATTTGTGAAGCATACTCTCATCACAGAATTTGGATTTTTGGAGATAAAAATTGGAATTTTTAAATGCAGAGATCAGGAACAATCCAACAGCAGCACTGGGTGAAATTTATGTGTGTCACATGAATGCCAGTTGCAACAGGTTGTGAAGCCTTCTGAGGCCATTTACCTGTGCTGGTAGTGTGTTTATTCGAGCCATGTGCTTTTTTTATAGGGTCAGACCCACAGACAGTTAATAAAGATTTACTACATCTATATGGTTTCCTTTTACTAGCTCATGAGGAGGGAAGAAACCAGAGGAAGGTTGCCAAGAGGTGGGAAAGAGGAAACAGTACAGGGAGAGACAGATATAAGTGAAGTATCACTTGCAAGTCTTGCAGGTTCCCCACCATGCAACTGGACAGCAAAGAAGAGAAAGCTGAAGACAGGGGGCAGATGATAGGTGGGCAGGAGAGAAGGAAGCAGTAAAAGGCTGTGTAGTCTTTCAGGGAAGGGAAAGGAAAATCAATGTGGAGGGGGAATAAGATGCACCCCCACAAGTCCTTGCAGGTTCCCACTTGTTGTTATCGTTGTTGTTTTTAATTCTGCATTTCTAGTAAGATTGCACTGTCTGTCAGATTGCCAGTATGATGTAGAGGTCAGAGTGGTGAACTAGAATTCAAAGAACTAGGTTTGAACACGTGGCAATTTGGCTAAGTCTCTGTAATGCCTACCAAATCATATCTGCATTAGAAGCTCAAGCTCTTCCTTCTTATTGCCCAGGCTCTGAGTGTTAGCTAAATTGCCATGTGTTCTTAATTATTTTGGGGACTTATGATATTCAAGCAAGGCAATAGGTAAAATAAGGGAGCAAGCACCTTTGTATACAGGGGTCCCGCTTATTCCAGACACACCAGAAATAGACTCTGAGACTGACTGTAGTATAAAATGGTTCCTTTTACTGTAGATTGTATCACAAGCATACAACAATACAAACACACTCACCATTGAACAGATCTAGGAAAATTAGAGAGGTGTATAGCACATTCGCATTAGCAGGATATTTCATTGAGGGGTAATACTTTACCTGTCTTCAGTGAGATGAAGCAAGCCTCAGGAAAAATAAGGGAGACTATGAGGGATTAGGGTTGTGTCCTGAAACCAGCAGAGATATGTGGAGACTCTGGTAGTGCCAACCAAGAGTTGTGGAGGAAGGGTGTATAGGTCAGGGGGGAGAGAGAGTAAGAGAGTGAGCATGTGCATGTGCCCTCTTTTAAGAGGGGGCCATGAAGGGTGGGCTAGGCTAGCCACCTCCTTGGGCACACCTCCTGTTCATCTGTCCCCAAAAGCGTGCTGATAGGAGCTGGGTTCAAGGGGACAGGACTAAGGGAGGGGGCAATATTGAGATCTAGTAACTTTCTAGTAAGTTTCTGTAGGTTTGATGAGTTTTGGGATCCTGTCTGTAAAATATTCCATTTTTGCCCCTGGTAGGCAACATACCTCTCAGGCCAGGGGGTCAGGCCTTGGCATAATATATTTCAGGGATGCTTAAGAACCTCTGAATTTCTCCCCAGATCTTAGTATTCTGAGTTACCAGACATTGTTTCCAAAATGGCACGTGTGTTAAATATCAGTGGTTTCCCCCCATTTCTTTTTAATTCTAGACTTTGTTCAGACTTCTCTGTATGTGCATTTTGTCACAGTATTCAGGTCATGTCCTTTTCCCGCAGGACACTGTTGGACCCAAGTACATATGAATCACACTGCTTTGTGCTTGTTTGTTGGTGGCAGTTCTTTCTTTTTCTGTTCAGATTCAGAGAGTCATTATTGATCTAGAATCCTCTGTTTGGTATTTGGAGTGGGGAATGCCAGCCTCCAGGTGGGGCCTGGGGAAATACAGCTCCTTTCCAGGCTACACAGATCAGTTCCCCACAGATCATGGAGAACATGAATGCTTTGGAGGGTGGACTGTATTGGCATTGTACCCCACTAACATCTCTGTTACCCCCCCGATCCCTGGGGAAACCTGGCAACCCTACAAGATGTCAGTCTTATCCTCAAGCTGCTTAACATGTGTTAGAGCACTAAATAAAATTCCTGAAGCTGTGGACTTAGCTATCAGTTTGAAGCTGTGGAGTTAGGTATCATTTGTTTAACCCTTCAAGAAGATGCTGTCTCCTCCTAAATTAGCTCCTGGATGTTGTAAAATAGACAACGGCAGATGTAAGCTGGATTAGTTCAGCTGGCAGTCTGTTTTCCAGCTACACTTGGTACAGTAAAAAATTTGATAGAAATAATGCTTCCACTCAAACTTCAGCTGAGAGCTGAACATACCCAATAATTAATGTTCCATCTTTTGCCATCAAAGAACTCACTGAAAGCATCCTGAATTCAGTTCAACTAATAGACGCGGGACTTTCTTTTATATTCCTTGACTTGGCCTCCTAGTTAGGAGCAACACTTTGCTCATACCCACTGGTGGGGGATACACAAGTGGGTGAGTATAGAGGCAGAAGGTAGACCTTCCCCAACTGGCTAGACCTTCCCCACTCTCCTACTTAGCACAGGCTAGTCACACTGCACCCCCCTCCCCCATCTGGCATGTCAGGCCAACTGCAGTGAGCAAAGGCTGATTTGACAAATCTCCTGGGGGAGAGAATATCCACCAGGTGGTATATCTTTCTTTACTCATGATAGGCATGGCAACAAGCCAGCAGGGAAGACAGGCAAATGTGTTGCTTGCGCTCTTTCCTTCTGGCTGGCAAGCCAGGAACACAACAGATGACAGAATGAGAGCCATGCCACCCACCCATCGAATAAAGGCAAGCACGCGAGGTAAGGCATGATGGATCAGAGATGAGGATCACATTTATGAAGTTTTGGTCTCTACTGGTGAAAAAAAATGAACAAAGCCAAAACAGAATAGGGGGAAATCTGGATATTCTGGTATGCTGCCAATTTGACAGTGGCTCTATTTCCAGAAGTGAGAAAACAAAGCAGTTTCACGCCTACCTTTGTATCCCCCGCTGATGGAAGGAAATCACTTTTTTCACACATAAGGCAAATATACTATATAATCCAAAACTTGCCTGTTATCAGAACTACTGCTAGGAAGCACAGTAAATCACCAGATTTCTAAAACTGAAGGGATTCTTGCAGAAGGATCCAGTTGACTTGCTTTTCCTAAAATGGCCTGCTTTCTGAAATGCTGTAGTACCATCGTGATAGCTAGCTAGAAGACAGCATTGTTGCTCCTAGTTTAGCAGGGGATAGATGATAAAAAAAAAATCCAGTACCTACTGATCCATCAGTGTGAAATCATACTGGGCTCAGCTCACCTGGGGATTGCCCACCAGCTTTGTGTCATAATTGGGGGGAGGGGTTCTACTAAGGACTATGAGGGTTCTACTAAGAATATAACATTTCTGCCACAGAACAATTATTTTTCACATTATCCAGCCATTCCTCCTAGGAGCTTGTGCCAGAGATTTAATCTTGAGAAGAAATGTCTAACTTAGTTTAGGATAAGCTTGTTCAGGGTCACTCACTCACGGATCCAAAACTCTACCACAACATTGCTCTCGCTTGGACTGGTCTTTTGCACCCCTGTAGGCTGGGGTGCTCACCAACCAGACAGGATCATCCCACCTGTCTGGGCTTTGCTTAGGTTTGAAGACAACATGCTTCTTGGACTTGGTGCCCATATCTCTGTTGCCTTTCCGCTTGTCGGGTTCGAGATTGGGTATCTCAGGCTTGGACCTGGTCCCTGTGCTCATCCTGGTGCCTCCACCTTCATCTGCCATCATGGGTAAGGCGATGGTCAGAGGTAAAGGGGAGTTCTAACACTCTGTCAGACCCCCAGTCCAGTTAATGACTCTCTTTAGACAGTGAAAGTTTATTGAGTTATATGTAAGATCCAGAAAGTCAGTTCTGTTAGAACTAAAGATTTTGCTGGGTACAATCTTATTATAGAAAATTCAAGCAGGTCCCATCCATGCCCCTGAGCATACATCACAGTTATACTCTGCCTAATTGCCATGCCAAGATGGCACAGGAACGTGTTCAAGGCCACCTTCCCATGGGAAAGCAAAAGAGGAGGGAAGGAGGATGACTTGTGGAAAAGTTACATCTTCTAGAAGCAAAGGTCTCATTCACTCCTGCACACACTCAACAGCTTCATATGTTTAAATTCAATTTGTACTTGTACTGCATCTTTAAAGAACAGTTAATAAGAGGGGGGTGTAATTTCAAATAGAATTTTGTGTATATTCCTTAAAAATTACAGTGTTTTTCAGATATCGCATATCACACCCACTGTATTGCCATTTTTTGTTATTCAATCTGTCTGTAGCAGCATCTGATTCCTGAATGATGTTGAATTTGTTTTGGTCTCTAAAGAATAGGACTGCTACAGATGCCTTTCACAAAACCCATGATTCGCAGTTATCAATCCCTCCAGATAAGGCTCTGTCAACACAGTCTTCCCCCAGCATCAGTGACTATGGGAAGAATTAATTAGACTATTCTTCACTGTCTTTTGTCCAAGTGTAACTCTTTTGACTAAAAGTGAAACAAATAGAGCTTTGGGTTTTTTGTGTTGTTTTCCTGCAAGGGAAGGATGACTATATGTTTTTGACCTATTTCATATTTGCACTGAGCCCTTATTGATGCATTTATCTGGATCAGAATCGTATTACAGTTATTCTATACTTCACCTTGAACTTTTCAAGCTAGCTAGTTTAAGATCTCCACACACATTGACTGTAGTAGTTGTTGTACATCCATCTCTTGCCAACTAGGATTATTTTTATGCAAATGATGAAATATTAGTTTCTGTATAGCTGGTGGGAGGGGAAACAAATATAAAACTGAGTAGTTGTCCTTGTGTGCTGCAGTCATTTGCCTTATTAATATAAAACCTTTCTATGGTTTTCATTGCTGCTGTTACTATTGCTGCTACTACTGCTGTGGTATTCAGTGTGAATATACATGTAGTTGGTTGCTGCATATAAATAAATGTGACCGTGCCTGCTGTTAGTGAACATCTATAGTCACGTATAGGCACCTGTACATGTATAGTATTGCAGGGGTATGTAGCAGTGGGAGTTGCCACAGGAAGCTCTGTAAAACAGAGCAGCAGATGGCCGATTCTGTGTATGTGTGTAATCTCCAAATTCCAAAAAAGACATTTCAAGAGCAGATCTAAGGATTTGGGTCCACTACTAGAAGCAGCCAGATCTAGCTTCTCTTTGATCATTTGTCCAAAGCCAAATGTATGATTCCTCAGCCTCCCAGATATAAATGCAAGCAACATTTTATTGCTGTCGCATGTGTTTTGGTGATGTGATTCCCTAAGGCCAAGATGGAAACAAGTTTCAGTTCTGAATGGGTTATTATTCTCTTATGTAAAATATATGCATAGTAGAATGACCGGACATTCATCCATATATTCTCAGACCTGCTTCTTCTTTTACATGCTTTATTAAATTAATCATGCTAATTTGTTATATATATATATGATTTGATAAGAAGGTAATGAGATTTCAAGAAAGCTGTTAACAGCAATTTAGTTAATTAGCATATCATGTATAAAGCCACATTGCCCATAAATGCTGCCATGGAGCAAATGCCATCCCATTAAGTGTTCAATAGAAGAGCTGTGTTTTGCTCTCTCAAGAAAGTTTAAATGCCAACGAGCTGGATCTGAGCTCTGACTGGACATACATGAACATTTTACTGTTGTCTGCTCTGCAGGTTAAGAGTGGAACCTAATTCTCACTCCAGTTACCTGTCAGTTTCCCATTTTTCAATATAGTCAGAAAGGGAGAAGTTTATAAGCAGTTCCTGTCTGAAAATTGATCCACCAAACTTAACATAGCTCTCTATCCATTCATTATAGCCCACCAGACATCAAAGTTTGAGACCGTTTCTGTTATTATGTTGTGTCTGGGGCAGTAAAATGGGGTATAGCAAATAACTGCATGAATTATGAAGTTAGTATGGTGGGTAAAAGGCAAGACGTTTCTTTCTACCTGCCAAAGAAATGAGAAGTCATACATACACTCTTTTAGGCCCCTTCTTGTCTCAGCTTCCTGCCTCAAGTGCCTTATGAATTCTTTATTATTCTTTCAGGTTTCTCTTTGTGGGTTGATTTCCTTTTCTGCATTTTTTCCCTTCAGCATCCTTATCTCTGTGTTTCCTAATCCTTCACTTCCCTATAGCATACAACTTCCAGTCCTCAAACTGAGTGAAGTTTTAATCCCACAGAAATGGTCTCTTCACAGAAGCTAGTCACAAGCCACTTACCATCTGAACCTTCTGAATTACTAGCCAATCGGTGTCGGAAGCTTTGCCATCACAGGAAGAGTTGCTACCAAATTTTGCAACCATACCACCTCAAATACTTGGTCTAATTTTGCTTCACACTCAGGAAGGTCAAACTTTCAAGTCTTTAAAAGTTCTAACTATTTGTCCATTTCTTGGAGGTTAAACAATAGTCAACAGAAATGGACCCTCTTTGTCCTTACTGAATCTAAAAGACTTGTATTACAAAATTGGGAAGATAAAATCCCATCTCTGATAAATCAATGGAATGAGGACCTTAGAACTCTATCAATATTTGAACACATGTCATATAGATGACAATTACATATAGACTTATTTTTAGATATTTGGAAACTGTTTGCAGAAATTTATGTGTAGATCTGCCACAGGTGTTATATTTTTGTCTTTATGTTTTTTTTTGTTTTTTTAAAAAAATGTATTTAGTTGCTGGATTTTAAGTTTTTTCCCTTGTTCTTTTTTCTGTTCGTTTAAAAATATATATTTAATAACATCTTTAAAAATATACATAGAAAAACATAATAGAATTTTTAAAAAATTACCAACTGTAATCCCAGCAATATATTCCATACATATAACAACTATATATCAACGATAAGAATTTTTTAAAAATAAAAACCCTTCCAGTCTTTATTTTTCTGCCATTTTCTGTTTCTTCATGCTGAATTCTCACATTAAATTTAGGAATGCTCAGACATCTACTGGTTCAACTCACATACTGCTCACCAGTTATGATCAGTCAGTCAGTTGTTTGACAAACCATTCATTCGAAGTTGTTTGGCAGGCTGCTTAGCCATACTTTTTTCCTAACAGTACAGTACAGCACAAGTGGATTTTTGCTCATTCACATTCTCACACAGCCCAATTGAGTTCTACTTTCCCTCCCCTTGTTATGCTGCTGATCCATTCAGTGGGCAATTGTTTAAATAGACAGATAAATTAGTCACAAATCATATAATAAATGTGGTGTTTTATTAAAAAAAAATCCTCCCTGGCAGTGTTCATCAGAATAGTCCTTAGTGATGTTAATGGCTGCAGATATGTTTGGATTGGTAGCATTTGCATGTATGCACATTTTGGGGGGATGGAAACCCTAGTGCAATCCTGTTTGGTGGGAGTTTGT
Source organism: Gekko gecko (assembly GCA_029375565.1). Lineage (NCBI taxonomy): Eukaryota > Metazoa > Chordata > Lepidosauria > Squamata > Gekkonidae > Gekko > Gekko gecko. The sequence continues at coordinate 76,021,359 of JAPDNY010000003.1, read as the reverse complement.
TTAGTTCAGTGTTGAACCAAAGATATACAGTGATCAGCTCATATCTGATCATCACAACTGAATTAGGTAATTTAGACAGTCAAACATGTTCAACACAAAATTCACAGTATCCCTAATTAAAGATAGATAATTTTTTAAAAATGTTTTTGTATCAACTGCCTATAAATGGCATAAAACCAAAGAATGAATTGAAAAGACTGCCAATTAACAAATGGAAAGTCTCAGTAAACAAAATAAAATGATAAAGGGCATATTCCTAAATCCCTAGCCACAAGCAGAACAGAATATAGATTCAAGACTGACAGAAAGCATGCAAAGGGACCTTCAATAGTAGCTGTGTTAAAGCATTCTGAGAGATGCTGACAGTGTCACTTGCTGCAAAGAAGAGTAGCTGCATGTCACAAATGCATCCCACCCTCATCACAGTACTTACTACACAGAATTGAGCCATCATGTTGCAAGTCTTCTCAGAAGCCAGCAGGAATATTCAGAGATGTCACAGAGACTCACAATATGATGGCTGAGAATTATGCATGTGGAGGCCATTTTAGGTGACATTCCTATGGAAACTATAATGTGAGTCCTGGCCTTGAAATCCACTTGATTCTTAACAATACAGTGAAGCTACTTTGCACCTTACATTCATTGTCATTTTTACTGGAAAATGTCCCACAGTTCCTAAGTGTAGACAGAACCCTCCTCAGTTTATTTCTTTTAGGGGTATGTGTGTGTATTTTAAAACAACTTCCAGAACCATTCAATAGTATAATGATATGTATGTTGATTGAAGTGCTATTAGCTTTCCTTACCCCAATGATTTTCTTTCTTAACATGCAAAAATCTCATAATGTGATTATTTTTAACATAATTTCACTTGCTATATGATGCCTGCTCGGTTGAATAGGCCCACATGATCTGCTTTAGATAGGCATATGGTGGAAATGCTATGTCAAAAGAGGCACCAGTTTACTTATTTTTTTAAAAAAAATGGCAATTAATACACTAAAAATTCCGCCCATTTTTGTTTGCACCATCTATTTTATACCAAAGGAGCCTGGTTTAGATGTTCTGTGTTTCACACATAAGGGCTGAGTTCAGACTGGCAGTTTGCCCCGATATAGGCACGTTTCACAAACAGATTAAATGGGCCGGCTTGCACAGCCACAGCTGTCAGGCGTTCCCCAGCCGTACTCAACCCGTCCTCTGACGATTCCCCACCACGTTAAAAAAGTACCAGGTGAAAGCTGTAGCAAACCCTGGCAAGCGCGTTGATTCCACTTCCCAGAAGTGTGAACCCTGAACGCCATGGGATCCTTCCCCAATTGCTGATGCGCATATGCACATAAGTGCATATTGCTGGATTACAAAAAGAAAGCCACACCTCCACCACCTGCAAGCACTCCCTGGTGCCTCCTCCCCAGTATGCTCCTGCATCAGTAGGTGCAGCGCAACCGGGAAAACCCAGCACAACTTGGTCTGGGTCTTTTTGCCCCACCTCCCTCATGCTTCATACTGCCAGTCTGTCCTCAGCCAAGTTGTTTCATTCTGTTGTTGGCCACTGAACACAGGCTTTAGCTTATGCACAGTGGTAAGACCTTCCAGGAAAGGTGTCATGTTTTTAGAGTGACTCCATTGGTTTTCCTTCTGGTATACTTATCTTAAAGGCCTCCATGCAACAAATGTCATTTCCTACCTTCTGGGCACCTAAATAGATTCCAAGGTTGGTCACTGCATTGAATTTAAAAGTATGTGAATTAAAATGTTTAACTTCTGTTTGTTGAATTCATAAATAAGTTTGACATAGTGAGATTGGCCAGTTTATATCTCTTCTGTTTTTTGCTGGGGGGATTGTCTGTTTGTTTGTTTGTTTGTTGGGTTGTTGTTTAATGTCCTGCTTGCCAAACACATTCTAGATGTGTCATTTTATATACTGTTGTAGAATGCTAAATGTTCAGCTTTTTAAAAAGATTGAGGGAAAATAGGAAGTTCTAAAGTTTCATTTGTCCTGCAGCAAAATCTCAGTTTCCTTATTCAATTAATCCCTCTTTTGTAGGGAAGCTGTATTTTCCTAACAGCAGATGGCTGATTTTTATTGTTTGGAAAATGCAATCTCATATAGTTGGTATGTTAATGGTAGTGGTATGTTCAATGTGGAGTGTACAGTTACAAGCTGTGATTGGCTAGTGCTCATGATCATGATGGCTCTAGCGATATGGTGCACTACGCCCTGGGAATCAATTTTTCCCACTTTTCGTCTACTATATCCTCAGTATTAAACATTAAATGTTCTATGATTTATCATGCAAACATGTATCATTATTTTAAATGGCAAAGCACCAACCACTACAACACAATTTTCCTACCCTTTAAAGAAGACATTCCTCTCTTTCTAATAGATTTAAGCTATTTATTCAACTTATTTCATACTGAAATGATCATATCTTATAAAGAAAGAAAGAAAAATAATCTTCCTGTTTAGGTCTACCCATAGCCTCATCCATCCTAAGGTTATGAGACATTAGAAGCCTAGCCTGCACAAGATTCATCACTTATTTTGTACTATCTTTAATGCTAACAGGGTATTCAATTATTTTTCTATCTGGAATGGCAAGTAGAAAAAATAATATCTCAGAACAATGGACAATAACTATTTTGTAGAAGCCATATTGTGTAAAAATGTCAAAACATGTATCCAACCAACAGGGGATAATAAAATAATAATTCATTGTCACCTCTAGTTGATATTATCTACATTACTTTTATAATTTGTGTTATCATCAGAATATAAATAGATCCTTGTGATGATGTAGTTAAACTGACCCCACCAAGTTAATGAACAATAAGCCAAGTGGCTGAAGACACTGACCAATTCCGCAAAAGCAGTTGTTCCACCCTCAGTCTCCCATTTCCCCCGGTTGTACTGCTCAATTTCCCACTATTTGCTGTGCAGGTCAAAATGTGACTGTGCAACAAATAGCAGAAAATTGAACACTACAACCAAGGGAAATGGGAGACCAAGGGCACAACAACTGCTTTTGTGGAATCGGTCACTATCTTTTTGTATTCTTGCTGTGATAGTTCTTTTTTTTTAAAAAAAATATTTATTGTAAAAACAAACAACCGTTAAAATTACATAGAATAAAACCATTCATAATGCCTCTAACAAAACCACAACAAACTTGAAGTAATAATCCCTACAATCAGCAATAAACTGTATTTTTTATATTAATTTATTGTAAATCGCCCAGATCCCTGTGTATTCAGGAATGCGGTGATGATGATGATGATATATCAACAGCTGTCTATAAAAAATCAAAGAAATAATATATCTTTAGGATGAGAGAAATAAGAATTGTTTCATTATTTGTGATAAATTCAACTAATAGGTACCACATTTCAATGAAAGAGGAAACATGGTGATTTGAATCAACCTGAGATTGCTAGTCTAATATTTTTTCAAACCAATCAGATATCGAAGGAGGTTTGTTACTTTTCCATGATCCTGCAATTGGGTTGCACCATATTAATGGTGTCTTTAAGTTATTCCAAAGATTCAACATTATTTCTGGTCTTGGGGGAACAGAATACTTAGCAATATTATTAAATTTGATACTGCACACTTCACTAAAAAGATTGTACATATCTACATGACCACCAAGTGTGAAAATAAGAACCACAATCTCCACACTGTTTCCAGCAATTAGAGTGCTGCATAGAATTCCTATGATGGACCTTTACTGGAGTTAAGTACCATCTTGTGAGTGTTTTGAATGCTTGAGTCCTGATATTAATAGACCTGGATGTGATAGTATTAGATTGCCAAATTTTCAGCCACTGTTCAGAAGACAGATCCAGGTTCTGGATTTCATGATGCAGCCATGAACCACCCAACTGCAAAAATGTGGTTTATGCCCATCCCTAGATCTTTTTATTTTATATTTTTTAATTAAAAAGAAAGAAAAAACCCTGTTCTAAGGGACAATGTAAATAGACTGTAACATAAGACATAACAGAAGAGTAAACTTGTCCATTAGACTGAAAGTGGTATTCTCAAGTATACATTTATTTTTTTTATAAATATTTTTATTGTTGTTATTATTACCATTCTGATTATACATTTTCATATCCCATTGTGCTTTTACAATTTCCCCCATCCTCCCTCCCTCCCTCCAGTCTATTGTTTTTAGTCTTTTTCTCTCAGCCAGGGACATAGTGTTTGGAGCTTCCACTGAAAGTCATTTCTTTGTTCTTCTTCCATCCATCTCCGGTATATAGTCCATTTCTCTTGGATTATCGCTGTTCTGTCTTCCCACGGCATGTCTTGGTTAATTATGGAGATTACTTCTGATTGAATAATTTCAAACAAATAGTTAAGCCAGTTTCTCTCTGTCCATTTACTTGCATCTTTCCAATCTGCCGCTATAACTGCTTAACTGCTAGAACCATTGCTTTCAGTAATTCTTGGTGCTTTCTCTCTATTGTCTCTGATCCTATTGTGCTCATTAACATTAACTCAAAATCTCTGAAGGGAAAAATTTTGTGTTAAAAGACAGATTTGATGTTGAATTTGAATATGATTGGTTGAAGTATAGACAGATTTATGATTTATTTAAGACCGATAAAAGAGAATATGGTTTTAGAGAAAAGAATATTGAAATTGAAACTGTATGGCTTGAGAAAGGAAAAAAAATGATTTCTAAACTGTATAAGGTTCTATTGAAATGGTATACTGAGGATGAAGTTGTAAAAGAGCAAATGATAAAATGGGCTGTAAATGTTAATACAGAGATATTAATGACATCTTGGGAATACTTGTGGAAAAAGTCAATGAAAATTTCAACTTGTGTAAATGTTAAAGAGAATTGTTATAAAATGATGTATAGATGGTATATGACGCCCAAAAAAATTGCTATCATAAATGAAAGTATGTCTAACAAATGTTGGAAATGTAAGAAACATGAAGGGTCTTTTTACCATATGTGGTGGACATGTGATAAAGCAGTAATGTATTGGACAGAGATCCACAATGAGATACAAAAAATTTTGAATTGTACTTTTAAGAAAGACCCACAGATGTTATTGCTAGGTCTTAAAATGGAAGAAATAAATGTAGCCAAGAGAACACTATTATGGTACTTGACTACTGCAGCAAGACTGACTTTTGCTCAATGTTGGAAACAAGATAAAGTACCTGAAACATGGGAATGGATTAAAAAAACGTTGTTTTTGGCGGAAATGGACAAGTTAACAAGAAAGTTAAACAACGAAGAAGATGAAACTTTTTTTAAAGATTGGAAAGACTTTCAAAAATATTTGTTGAAAAATTGGGACATTAAAAGTGGTTTGATTTGCTTTGACAGTTATTAAGAAGAAACGGAAGGAGAATTAGACTTTTGTATTGTTACCGTTAGTAAGAGAAAATAAGTTTAGAAGTAATTGTAATGGAATAAGAGAGATATTAATGGGGTTGGAGCAGTGCTGGAAGCCTGATGTGGGGGGAGAAAGGGAAAAAAGAAAAATGGGTATGTATTGGTATGTTTAAATTGTATGAACTTGTGATATATCCAATAATAAATTGTATTTACATAAAAAACATTAACTCAAAATCTATGCTTATATTTACTGCAAATAATCTATTCATTTTTCCTATGATACTTCTCCAAAAAAATTTAACTTCTGTGCATTCCCACCACATGTGTGAGTACCACCCTTTTACCTTTTTACAGTGCCAACAGTTAGGGCTCAATCCTGGAAACATATTTGCCAGCGTGGCTGGGGTTCTATACCATTTGGTAAAGAATTTTAATTCTAGTTCTTTGAACTTGTATATTTTAATTTTTGTAATTCCATTCATAAGTTGTATAACTTTTTTTTTTTTTTGCTCTGTTATTTGCATTTCTGTCTCCCATTTTCTTTGTAACTGAGTAATTGTTTGTTTCTTATCTGAGATCATTTGCTTATATATTGTACCTGCTAACCCTCTTTTATTTTGTTTCATTCTTTTATATATCTCTTCTATTGGTTCCTCTGTACTTATATTCTTATCCTTCATTAACTTCTTGACTTTCTTGTATAAACCAGCTATTTTTAACCAATATTGTACACCTATCCCCCCTTCTAATACTGGGGGTGACTTCAGAATTCCTCCATTACACATATCCTTTAGTCTTCTTAATCCTTTTTTTTCTAAGCAGTTCCCACCATCTATGGTCTATGCTATCTAGTATACATTTAATTTAATTTTGAGCTTAACAGCAGCCTATATATATATAATTGCCCTACATATTGGCCATTTCCAGCTCTCCCATTGGCTGTGCTGTGCACTCCATCAGCCATTGACCCATCAACCACCACACAAGAGTACTTGCATGCCATTGGGTGGGTGCTGGGTCCATTCCTTTCCCCCACCCACTTCCAGCCTGGACACTCTTCCCTGACAGAATAAACTGCCAAAATGGCTGTCTCTCCTGACAAAGACACTTCTCCTGCTTGGCTCCTGTAGGACTAACTTTTCCCTCAGTAGCTGCTGCTAGGTAGCCAAGCTTGGTTCTGTCAGTAAAAAGGCAAAGATAGGAAGCCCTTTCTAGGCCTTTGTGGGGAACTCATTGGGGCCAATCCTGACTAGGGTTGCCAGCTCCAGGTTGGGAAATTCTTGATATTTTGTGGTGGAGTCTACAGAAGTCAAAGTTTGGGGAAGGGAGAGGTCTCAGCTGAATAGAATACCATAGAGTCCACCCTCCAAAGCAGTTATTTTCTCCAGGGGGAGAGAGATCTGTTGTCTGAAGTTCAGTTGTGATACCCGGTGATCTTCAGGCTCCTCCTGGAGGTTGGCTATGCTAGGCATAGCAGTTAGCACTTCAGAGCAGTGTGTGCCAGACCCAGGTTCTTGTTGTGGAAGCTGAGTGGGTAACTTTGGACCAGTCACAGGCTTTCAGCCTAACCTACCTCACAGGATTGTTGTACAGATCAAAAAGGGGAGAGGAGAATGATATAAGCTGCTTTGGTCTCCACTGTGGTGAAAGACTGTACTTTTCCTCCTGGAGAACCATTGCTGCCAATCTCCAGGTGAGAGCTGGAGATCACTCAGAATTAAAACTGCTCTCCAGATGGTAAAGATCAGCTCCCTTGGAAATAATCATTGCTTTGCAGGGTGGACTCTGTCATTATACCTTGCTGAGGTCGCTTCCCTTCTGCTTGGGTCTGCACTGCAGAGGAGAAAGACCATACTTTTCCTAGGTAGAAGCTGCAGGTGGATGGGGAGGAGATGGAAAGCTGAAGGGCAGATAAAGGTAGGTTGATGGTTGGCTGGGAAGGAGATAGGTTTGCAAACTCTAGGTTGGGAAATTTCTGGAGATTTAAAGGGTGGAGCCTGGAGGGGGTGGGGTTTGAGGAGCAATGGGACCTCAGACAGGTACAATGTCATAGACTCCAGTCTCCAAATCAGCCATTTCCTCCTGGAGAACTATTGTTGCCAATCTCCAGGTGAGGGCTGGAGATCACTCAGAATTACAACTGCTCTTCAGATGGAAGAGATCAGTTTCGCTGGAGAAAATGGTAAGCTCTGTGTCATTATATCCTGCTGAGGTCACCACAGCATATTGATGCTGAGTGCCCAAGGCCAGGGCACCCAGCCAGAGCCTCTTTCTAGAGTCTGTTGTATTTATTTTCACAACAGGCCTTATTTCTAGTGCTTTCATAAAGCTGAATGGCTGTGATACATTGATATGGGGGACAATGTATTGGGTGGCAAAAACCTCCCAACATGCTCTTATACCAGTTGGCCAGCATCCAAATATAAGGGATTTTATGGGGATACAATATAGTTCTATACACAGTACATATTACATCTTTGAAGAATCCCTGCAATAGCTAAAGATATTTTATCAGTCAAAATGCTATCTAATTTACTAATCTGGCAAAAATGCTAATGTAGAAAGGAGTGTATTCATTATTTGTTGGTTCTAGCTCAGGTTGTGCCAAGTTTTATCCAGTTTTGATGCTCAGGCTAACAATTTTTGTGGGTAGAAATTCTTCATAAACAATACTTTGTGAGTACTTTTTCAGTCAAATTATTCTCCAAAGCTCCTACTTCTTTGGCAGAGTGTTTTTTTGGTGGGTAATACTTCCTTTTTCTTCCTTGGTCACATGAATAATAATGTCCAATCAAGGAACATACAGAGAATATAATGCTATTTTAGTCTTGAACATTCAATCAGATTTAGTTACATTCTGTTGAATGTTTGTGATGGGGGCAACTGAAACAAGATGAGGGTAATGTAAATAGGTACCTGTTTTTGCAAGGAATAGTGCAAAATTAATAAAAGGCCTTTTTTGGCACAGCCATATGTGTTCATGAAAAACTGAGAGTAGTTTTGGCTCACACAGAGTTTTATTCTTGCTCATATATGTGCACTCATTACCACATCCTTCTCTGGATGATTCATTTTTCGTCTACTGGCCCTGAATTTCTTTGAGGTAGCTTCTATCTTCTTGTGTATCTGTAATATTCAGTTTTTGTTTCGCACTGTATTTAGAATATTATAACAGTGTAACAACTTCCATCCCCCTTATCTTTCCTTTCATTTTTATCTCTTGAACGTGACCTTTCCCTCACAGAATCTCAAGAAATCACCATTGCTTCTTAAGAACCAATGTCCATGAATTTCACCACATAGAGAAGAAAAGAGGACCCTGTTTCTTTGCATAACTCATCCAAGCATCCAAGTAAATTCATCCCAGGATTGATATACTCTATGACTCCAAGTTTCTAGAACAAGTGAAACTCAGGTATATACTTCTTATACCACAATGGCAACTTGAGATCATGGGGAATTGCTGCTGTTTCCCCCACCCAGCTGAACTGCGGGGTCATCACTGCAGGAAGTTTTGGATCCCATGCAGCTTTCATCACAGCAGATATCAGGTGAAAAAGGGTTCCATGAAGTCCCAAAATGGCCCCATGAAGTTGATGACTCTGGTCTTGCTCCTGACTCTGAGTAAATTGTTGCTCATGTGTCAATCATGCTGACTTATTTAGTATGCCTGAACACATGTTCATCCACCTACTTCACTACTTGTAGAAGCATCTAGTCTGGGCCACCACTTGTAGACGTATTCCCATCCCACTTATAAAACACATCTTGTATGTTCTCTATAAGTAGGAAGTATTGTCCATTAATTTCTAGGTGCTATTCTATAACACCTGTGTTCTGGTGTGATAGTTTGCTAATACCATGACAATACCACTGCTGACACTACTATTATTAATACCCATTATGAACTGAATATATGTTTGCGGCAACACTAGCCAAATGCATTTTGTTCACTGCCAGAGAAATTATTACTGTTTGAATAACAAAGGCATGTGCATGGCATAGATGGTTATCTTCAAACATTTAATTAGCAAGATTGGATTTGAGCACCAAAGTCAATTGTTTGTCTTTCATTCACCATAATCATTGCGGACTGTGTAATGTGAACAATGATAGATCCTTACTGTTCTAGTATAACAGCAATTTAATATAACAGCAATTCTTTCTTAAGATCATAGAGCAACCAAAACGGCAAATGCAGTCCAGAAATAAAATGTCGAATCACACTGGGTCACACAGCAATGATGAGCATGAATCAAATATGAAAGAGCAAGGACATCAGCCTAGCAACCAAATGTAGATTAGTCTATGATGTTGTGTTCCCCATAGAAACCTATGGCTGTGAAAACCGGACCAGGACCAAGACAGGAGGAAAATCAACTTGTTTGAGCTGTGGTGCTGGAGAAGGCTCCTGCACATTCTTTGGACAGCAAAGGTGACAAACAAGCAAGTACTAGAGCACATAAAACCAGTCATGCCATTGGAAGGAAAAAATCATAAAACTGCGACTGACTTATTTGGCCTTGTCATGTGGAAGGACTCACTAGAAAAAGCAATTATGGCTCCGATCACACGCACAATTAGCCACATGAGAGGGATGAATGCTGGGTGGATTTAACAGGCACGATCAGACATAAACATCTGGCCAGCATCCTGCACCCATCGGCAACCCATTTTGCTCCACTGCAAGAGTAGAGTTAAAAGACACTGGGGAAAGTCCACTATCAAATGGGTTGCTATGGGCCACAGATGGACTTCTCCTGTGCAATCGCAGGCAGCTGTGCTGCCCAAGTAGCAGTGCGGCACAATTTTTTTTAAAAAAATTCTTTGCACAAGTGCATAAGTGCATAAGGTGCATATCTGCATATCTGCATATGTGCATGCATATGCATGTGTACAATGGTGAAAGTTGCAAAAACAAACCTACCAGAAGAAGGACGTCCAGATGACCTGATCACAATCATTGTGAGAGATGGCTGTCCAGATAGGCAAAATCATGGATTCAGAGCACAAATACCTGGGAAGTACTTGATTTCCCCAGTTTTGGAAAACTCGCTGGGGAACCGGGACTGTATGATCACACAAATGCGGGTCAAATTGCTCTGTAGCAAATAGCTATGCCTCCCCCACATTATCTGGGCCATGTGACCAGGGCCTATGCTTGGATTAATTAGTGGCAAAAGGAAACCTAGCCACCAAAGAATATGATGACTAGACACCATAAAAGTTGACACCAGCCTGAGCATGGAACAACTGAAACTGTACAAGAGCGGAAAACGTGGAGAGAGCTGGCCCATAGAATCACCAAGAGTGGAACACCAAGAGAAGAAGCTAACAATAACAACTATAACAGCAATATGCCTCTATGTAGGGATCAAAACATTTTTGTAGTGTAATTAAGAAGGTCTAACACAGTCAACAGTAAAAAGTACCGAAATGAGGCGGGAGAATACATTCCATTTCACTTTTAAGCAACATACAGAAAGTTTGTCTATCCTGGACACAAAGTTTTGTACAAGCATTGGATCATGCACTGGGAAACTCTGTGGGGGGGCTCCTTAAAATGTAGGACTAGGGATCAAGGAATCTATAAATCTCTTAGCTTTCTTTATTGTGAAGCTCTGTTTTGTCCTTCCCTGAGATTCCCCCCCCAAAAAATACAAATTCATATGATTCTTGTACATTCATATGATGTTTGTTGGATATTACAGGGATTCGCTGAGAGCATCTCATTTCCCCCTCCACCATTGTTGCCTCTTTGCCTTCCCTGAAAGCGCCTGTAGCATCATCCTTTGCCTGCTTCCTTCTATCTCCCCCCACCAGCCAACCTTCCGTAATCCATCCCCTTTTCTTCAGCTCTTCCTCCTTCCCTCTCCCTGGAAAACCCATTTGGTTCCAGCCACTTGGCTGGGCCACACACAGTGGTGTGGTGTCAGCTGCTAGCACAGTTGCATTGGGGGGGGGCTTGCAAGGACTTGCAGGAGACACCTCACTATATTCCTCTACAGACACTATATCTACATTTCCTCCTTCTGGAAATCACCATATCTACATCTTTCTATGGTTCATTTCCTCCTCATACACCCACCCGCCAACTTTTTATCTTCCCCTCGTATTCACTGTGGCTGAGTTCAGGGCTGGCTCGAAGTGCTTCTGTGCCCTAGGCGGGCATAGATGCCAACCTCCCAGTGGGGCTTGGAGTCCCTGCACTGGCCACCTCCTCCTCCTCCCCCCAGTGGAGGAGCCCTGCAGCCAGCGGGGAGAGAAGAGAGCCAGCGGCCTCAGCCCCCGACCCCCTCTGTGGGCAGAGAGCCCCCACCACCAGCAGTCCGGGTGAGTCCCCTGGCCCTTCTCTGAGGGGAGGGGGAAGCAGATCCCCTCGACAGTGACTCCCCCTGGCTGCTGCTGCCTTGGGGATGCTGCGTTGGACAGAGCCATCTTCGGCCCACATGCCTGCCCCAAGGAGAGCCTGGCCTCGACCCGCCTGCTGGGGAGAAGGGAGCAGCTGCCCCTCCGGAACCCATCTCGGCTCCCTCCACCACCTCACGGCTTCCTTGTGCTCCGGCCGGAGGGGGTGGGTGATCTGTGGGGCACAGGAGCATCCCGGCCGGGGCAGTTTGGCAGCCCTGAGGGCTGGCATGCCCTAGGTGAGTGCCTAGTTTGCCTAGCGGGCGAGCTGGCCCTGGCTGAGTTCAGACTGGCAGTTTGCAGCAGGAGCCAATCATGGCAAAAAAGGCCTAGAATAAACTGTTCCGGGTTTTCCCAGTCACATGGGGCCAACAGATGTGGGAGCATACTGGGAGGAGGCACGCGGGAGCGTTCAGACTGCTGGCCTGGAGGCGCAGCTGTAAATGGCTTTTTCCTCTATGTGTATATGGGCCCATGGGCGAGTATGCACTCATGCGCATAAGCTCATCTGGCCAATTTAGGATAGACCCCGTTGCACCAGCACCACACTGGGTGGTAGAGCAGAGCACAGCCAATCCGATCGTTGCTGCCTTGTGCGCGGAAACAGCCGGCGCACACTATAGAAGTGGGTTGCTCCCGGCTTTTTGGCTTCACGTTCACACTTCTGGGAAGCAGAATAACGCAGGATAAAGGTGCTCTCGGGGGTTTGCTACCACTTTTGTCAGGTATCTTTTTAATGCAGGAGCGAAGCAGAACAGCACGGGTTGCCTGCGGGTGGGAAACGCCGGGCAGATGTGCCTGTGTGAATGCCCCCTTAAATCCTCTTGGGAAACATGGCTGAAAAGTAGCTATAGAGGGGCAAATTGCCAGTCTGAACTCAGCCTGCGTTATTTATTTATGTCACCTTTCCCCACAATGGGAACCCAAATCACTTTACAGCATTGTCCCCACAACAACCCAGTGAGGTAGGTTAGGCTGAGAATGTGTAACTGGCCCAAGGCCACCAAGTGAGTTTCCATTGCAGATTCAAATGTGAGGCTACCAGATTCTGTTCCAAAGCTCTAACCTCTACAACACACTGGCTTTTGTGCAGGGGCTGTCGTTCAACAGGAGCCCGTAGCTGGGCCTTGGTGAGTCATGGAAGTGAGGTGGTAGCAAGCTGCCTGGTGGTTGCTGCCGCACCTGGCCTCAGTGAGTCCTCCCTTGAAGGCCAAAGCAGCTCTGGAAAGTCCCTGTCCCCCACCCCTACCTTTTACTGATAGAAACCAGCCTGGCAGCCTGGCAATACTTCTGTAATTGTCTAGCAATGGCCACTGAGGACATCCCTTTCTTGAAGTTATCTACACTGCTTCTCTTATTTGGGGGGATCGCCCCCCTCCCATTTTTCTTAAGATTTCAGTTTGTTTTTTTTAACAAACCTAGGGCTTTTCTGAAGTTTGTCTTGTCTTTCTATGGCCCAGGTCTCTGGACTTAAGTATCCACCGATGCAGCCAAGTTGAGTATTAAGTACATTGATAAGTTTAGGTAGTGATTTTTAAAAAAAACAAAAAAAATAAGAAATGATTAAAATGTGTCTCTCTGAGTAAAATACGTTTTCTCTAGGTCCACTCTGATATGGAATAGTATTGCTGCAAATGTTTCCTGACCATGGATTGGATCCAACTAGCACTTCTGATGGGGTAAAAGAAGGCAGAGTCCACTTCGACAACTAAAAAGTCTGTGCTGGGGATCAGGGGGCCTACAGTAATAAGGGGAGTTAGGCGAGACTGAATGAAAAAAAACTGGCTGGATTGAGCCCCATTTCTTCATTAGATTAAAACTTCAGAATGCTTGGTTGATGTTTTTCCAACGGGCAGTAACTGTTCAGATATAGGTTGCGATCACACAACCATTTTGGCCCGACACAACCACCTGTCTGCCCAGGACCAAATTGGCATGATCAGACCCGCATATCTAGCATGCGTGTGGCAGCTGTCCCTACCTCATAGCAAAACAACTTCCATGTAGCTTAAATAGCCACTGGAAAAATCTGGTGGCTTCTCTGGTGAGGTGCTTCCATTGTGGCTTCCCAGGTGTCTGATCGCCTGGGTGCGTCACAGAAACTCAGGAGGTGTGTGATCACTCTAGACATTCCTGGCACAGCCGTATGCCATTTCCAGCAACCTAATCCCAGGTGCACTTCAGTACCCCTATCTGACACACCTGCATGGAAGCGCATGCGTGGAAGTGGTCAGGTGGGAAAGCATGGGAAAGTGAATCCCACAGGTGCTGGGGATTATTGTCCACTTCCGCTTCCAGAGAATTGCGTTCTGGCAGACAACTCTCCTGGGAAGTCACAGACATGTCAGGAGTGAGAGGGGCATCCTGGAAGAGGGAGGCGACGATGGACCTCCTGGCCCTCTGGGAGGAACAAAGAGTGCAGGAGGTGATAAGGCAGAGCCACAGGAACAAGGACCTGTATGAGGGGATAGCCAGGGGCATGCCCGTGTGTACAGTGGGCCTGGTACACCTGCCCCCACATCGGTGGATGGATGGCCTCTGCAGCAAGGGGGCTGGTTCCTGCCTGTCCCCTCCCACAGACCCTGTGGTCCTCCTAGCCACCACCCCTGAGGTGACAGAGAGAGGTGAGTGTATGTGAGTTGCCAGGGGATTGCCCATGGGCCCAGTGGCCCCTCCCATGTGATAGCCCATGGCCTGTGGCTGACCGCCACTCAGTGTAAGCACCCACCTTCGAGTTCCATCCACCATGGCACTTTGTGATCCTGGGGGGGACTTGGTGGTGGGACGGGAGGCCGTGGCCACTGGCCTTAGTGCAAGGGCTCTGCCATGAATGGGTTCCTGTGCCTGAATGCCCATGTTGCTACAGACATTACTATGTGGTGACCATAGGGCATCATCCCCCAACTGCCATGCTATCCTCTTGGCCCCTCCCTGTAGCCCCCTCCTCCCACTTATTTGTGGTGTTGCACCTCGGCTGGGCAGGGGGATGGATCAGAGGGGTGCCTTATTGGGGGTGATGTGGTGTTATGCCACCTGACCAGTGGCAGTGTACCCTGATGTTGCGGCGCCTCTCTTACAGACACATCCACTGCAGAGGACATAGGGACTCCCATGGAGCTGGGCCCAATCCTTGTGGGGATGACCTCCCAGGGCAGCACAGGTAAGGATGGCAGCTGGTTGGGCGTGGCACCTGCCCATGGAGTGGTGTGTTCTGAGCATGCTGTGTTTTACCTATGATAAGGGGAAGGGCCACCTCCCCAACAACAGTGTTGGATGACCCCATGGCAGGTGAGCACCCATAGCAGATCTGGAGAGATGGCTGAGTGCCCTGGAGGAGTCCTTGCAGTGCCAATGTAAGACCAGTGCTCATGGTGGCCTAGGCTTCTGGGTTCCATCCCTGTTTGTTGGGGACCAGCAGAGGGCATGGTGTGGCACACTGGCCTTGGAGTATGGTGTCAGGGTGGGACTGGTGTGACGGGCCAGCCAGGCCACTGTGCAGTGGTTGGCCAGGCTGCTGCTCGACTGCTGGTGGCCTGGTACATGTTCTAGACCTGGTGTTGGGGTGGGAATCCTGGATCCTGCACTGTAGACCAGATGACCAACCTCAATGACAAGTTTGATACGTTACAAAAAGAGCTCAAAGAAACTTCAACAAGAACAGAGAAGATAGTGAAAAAGCTGAAAAAAAGTTGACGTTTTGGTTCAGGTTTCAGTTTATTGCCTTTAGCCATAGGCCGTTACAATGATAGAACAATGTAACAATAACATCGGTGAAAAGAAGAATTGAATTTTTCCATGAGCCAAGTCTTGGTGAGAAAACTTCTGGTTCGGAGAGCCTCTTGATGATGTCGTTAATATAGAGGTTGAAGAGAATACGTGCAGCATCTGGCAAAGGTGGGGGGGAGCTTCCTGTGTGATGGAGAAGAATTCTTTCTATGGAGTCTGTGCAGGAACACTCAGGCTTCCTGTGCACAGCATGGCTTCTTCTTAGTGAACTGCTGCCAGTTGCTGCTTGTTTATGGTGTCAGCGAGGTTGGTTTGCCTCCTGCAGGGATGCAGGGGTGAAAGGCATTGGATATTCCACAGGTCCACGTCTGGCTTCGCACACTGCTTCAGCGCGAGGCTTCCCTTGGCTGGGCATATGCCTACAGTCCAAGAGGTTGGCACCATCATCTGGCTACCACATATTTCAGTTCCCTGGCACACTTATCGTACAGTCCAGCTTACAGTTACACTGCATATCCTTATAGATGCTGCACAAGGCTCTTGCAAGGCAACAAGATCCCATGCCTTCCAGATACTTCCCCACCCCCCCAGGAGCCGTGGCAGGGAGGGCCAACTGCCTCTGTGATCCCCCACCTTGCGGACCCCTTCCACCTCAGATCTATGAACATAGGAGCAGGGACTGCTCTAACCATGCCAAATACACCTAGGGTTCCTCCTGCTTTTCATGGCAAGGGGGACTTTAATGCACAGGTGGTCCTCTCTCTCACTGGGGCCAGGGGTGGGGGCCCGCTGGTGGGAACCCCAGGCTTTCTACCATGTTCCCTCCCATTCTGTTGTGCTGGCCCAGCTGGGCACACAGCACCTGGCCAGCTGCCATTCTCCCCCACCTAGGGACCCCCTCTGGCCCAATAGCAACCCCTGAATCATCCCTCACTTCTGGCTGATCTGTGGTGGGAACTGTGAATGTCACGCTAAAGTAGTGTTTATCTTAGTAACCTGGTTTGAATACACGAAATTAACATACAAATAAACACAAATTACAGGTTGTTTGTTCTTAAACAAAGTGGATGTTGTTGACGTTAGTGGTGGTCTCCGAAATGATCTATCATTTTGATTTCTCTCTTCTTCTGAACAAAGACAAAAACTGAAATGAAGAAACAAGTAGCATTCGAGCTACTGACGAACCTTACAAACAACTTGCCCCGAGTCAATTTCTTGTTCTGTGTTTCATCAGAGTTAATGTTAGTAGTTATCCCAATTTCATGGTGACAAAGTTTACAGACAAATTTCCAAGCAGGCAAAATACTGCTTCTAGTCTTACTGCTGCTAGGGAACCACTGCCACTTCCCCTGGCTGCTGGCTGCTGGTCTGCCTCCCTCTCACCCACCCCCAGCTTGCTGGGGAGTTCTGCCCTCTCTGCTGGGGGGTCCCACCCCAGAGCTGGCATCTTGGGGTCCCCCTCCCAACACTGACATGGATGCCTGGTTGTGCCCTGTGTGCATTCCCTGTTCCAGCGGGGTCCATGTGTGCATGACTTTTCAGTCCCCCACCACCTGCCCACTGTATTCCTGTGATCCCCCGCTGGTCATCCAGCAGGTGGCCTCCCTGACACTGGGACAATGCCTCAGCCACCAGCGCTGACCTATGACAGCAACGGTGTGTTGGAATTCCAAGGGATCTGACTGCACTCCCTGGCAGAAGTGCAACTGCGCTTGTTCATTTCTGCGCATGAGCATCCGGACTTTCCCCCTGCTTTCCCCTGCAGCTGCAGCTCCTTGCTGGTAGCACGTTAATGCTGTGAACCACCCCTCACAGGCCTGCAACATGATGCTGCTGGCTTTGGGGGAGTGGTCTGAATGCTAGGAAGCGCTCCTGACTCATGCAGCTTATTTATACCCGGGATGCTGCCACAGCAATCTGCCTGTCTGGCCACAGCCCTAGTTGTGTATACAATGAGAGAGTAACAACTGTAACTTCTGATTAAAACAAAGTTAATTCCCATTAGATCAATTTGAAAATGGTTATGCTTAAAAAAAAATGAGCTTGTTTTTTTAAAAGGCAAAAGAAGAACCTGATGCTGCATCAAGACATTACTGGCTTTGGGGGAGTGGTCCACTGACAATATAGTCTAAGCCTAATTGAAATCAGATTAACATGCTGGGGACTCTGTGGAGTTTATGCATTTTATTTCAAAAGACATTTTTCCCTAAAGCAATTGGCCTGAGAAAATAGTAATGCTATTTTCGAAGATGAAAAATGTTGAGCTCAACCCCCCCCCCAAAAAAAAGCCCTAGCTCAGAAAATTCAATCTCCTTCTTCACTCACACAGATATACAAGTCCTTCTTTTAGCAAGCTCCCACAGATACCTAATAGAACCATTAGGTGCACTGAGAAAGCACCATCTAACCATTCTAAGCCACCAACCTAACAAAGGCATGGCAAGCTAATTACAGCAACACTGTTACAGACTCAGTAGGACACTTACTATGATGCCTCCAGGTAATGCACCCAGCAGGGACCATAATGACATCCTAAATCAGAAAAGAAACAAAAGGTAGTAAACAAATGTAAACACAAGGGAGCACAATAGAGGAAGATAATAAAGAAGATGATGGAAATATACTCTCATTCAAACTTTGGCAAGTAATTAGTGGGGGAGAAAATCAAACAAAACACTATGGTTCAAGATGAGCTGACTAATATGGGCTTATATCCCCTGGAGAGGTTTATATTCCCTGAGGTTTTTCAATGAGCAGAAGGGTGTTCCCTGTCCCCCAGGGACAAGATTTTGGAGGCCATTTCAGGCTGATGCTGAAGGGGGGGAAGTGAGAAAGTTGTGATCCATTAATGGCCCAGTTGCATGATGGTAGCATCTTCTTAGCCATGCCCAGTTGCATGGGTGGTGAGTCTCCAGGAGTTGCCACTGGGACTGTCCACAATGATTCCTCTTCCATCAAGGAACATGACAGGGGATGGGAAATGAACCTTTCCAGGGCTGTTTTGGCCTCCAAGCTACAGAAACCAAGGCTTGGAAGTGTCCACAATAATATTATGGTTGCCTAGCAACCTTCCAAATTGCCACTGATAGTTCAGGGGGCATTCTTTCCTCAAACTTAAGGGTGTGGTTTCTATTATTTTGTGAATTTTTCAGTTCCATTTTTTTTTTAGATTTTCGGTTTTTCTGCAAAGCTGAACGTCCTTCAGGTTTGTAGAAAAA
The DNA here is from genome assembly GCA_029375565.1 of Gekko gecko. Classification (NCBI taxonomy): domain Eukaryota; kingdom Metazoa; phylum Chordata; class Lepidosauria; order Squamata; family Gekkonidae; genus Gekko; species Gekko gecko. Next base: position 76,002,635 of record JAPDNY010000003.1, on the reverse strand, counting down.
ACATACTTCCTGTCCCCAGCTCTGCTCTATGGCCCTTTTACATCAACCCACCCCCCATCCAACTGCATTTATACTTGTAAATGTTCAAAATATATAACTGAAATTTAAACAGTATTAAACTCAAGCAAAGGTTAGGGTAAGCAGGTGATATTACTTCTACAAAATTTATTTATTGTCATCAAGCTTATGCCAAAAGAATAAGAGCTGAAACATGAAACAGAATTTTTTAAAAAATCACCCCTATGGAAGAAGAGCAGTGAAGAGCAGAAAGCAGAGTTTGAGTTAAAAGGTTTGTGTATGTTGGACTTTATATTGCTAAAGGGGTGAGCAGGTTAACCCATCAATTATGCAGTTGTAAATGAAAGCACCAGTGGTAAGAGAAGCAGAAAATTGTATAACTCCATATTGACTCTCTAAGAAAAGGTTCAAGGTTAGCTGCATGTTTGTTTTCAGAAGCATGTGGTAAAAGTGGACCCTTGGATCTAAAAACACTTCATTTGTTCAAGGAGAAAAATGCTATAAATGCTTTGATGATGGTTTGTTTAGTGTCCCAAGGTACTGAGTATGAGTGGTATTCAGCAACAAAACAAAAGCAAGGGAACTAAATGGAACCACTGTCTTGAAATACTAATTTTCATCTGAAATGTTACTGGCTATTCATGATGTTTTCTGTGCTTTCTGAGAAGAGGAGGAGGGTGACTATAACCAGCTTTCTTCAATAAGCAGAGCTGCCCATTTCTACGTGAGGCTTCAAAAATCAATTGAGATTCTGTGATTTTCTTATAATCAACCAAAATTTCTGTTCCTTGTGAATAAGACCAAGGGCCTATATGTATTTTATAGTGTCAATGAATGGTTAATATTGAAAATGTAAAAGCTGAATAATAAGTTATATTCTTAAGTTCAGAAGTTTTCACCCACGTATAATGATTACATTCCTTAACTAAAGGAACTCATGTAAAAATGGCCAGTGAGTTTGTGTAGGCTACAGGAAAACTGAGGATAACAGAAAAGTAAAAACAAATACCTTGAATTAACTGAGCAGCATATTTTTGTTTCATATAAATTAGTCATTTAAATAAGAATCTGTGAATAAAATATAACAAAAGGTGTAAAATAAGCAATCTATGCTGTATCTAGGAAGTGAGAAAATAACTGTAGCTTATCTTGTGAAACATTACAGTTTAATTGTGTATCTCATATCAGTACCAAAAAAGGAGGATCAGGTAGTTTCAAGTTATTGTTTTCAATCGGAGAGTTATACAGTGCTCATGCTTAACATTCCCGTGAATAATTTTCTGCTTGGATAAATGCCATGTGCTGTTGGGTACACCTTCTGGCAGATAATTAAAGACAATAGGTCAAGTGCTCTTTACCTTTACTGGTGATGGAGAATGTGATGTCTGCTGGCAACTTGGGGCATATGTGTTTCTTGGGGAATATACATAAGGCAAAAAATGCCATCAGGTCCTCCCTCTTGATACCTAAGAAAAGACAGGGTCAGTCTGATAGGATCATTATTCCACTGACTTATGATGGAAGAGCAACTCAGGTCAGTAACATCATTAGAAAACATTGGCATTTATTAACTAACTAGGAATAAGGCCTGTTGTGGAAATAAATACAATGAGCTCTAGAAAGAAGCTCTGGGAGAATGCCCCAGCCTTGGGCACTCAGCATCAATTCACTGTGGCAACCTAAGCAGGGTATAATGACACAGAGTCCACCATTTTCTCCAGGGGAACTGATCTCTGCCATCTGAAGAGCAGTTGTAATTCCGTGTGATCTCCATCCCTCCCCTGGAGACTGGCAGCAACGGTTCCGCATAAGGAAATGGCTGGTTTGGAGGATGGAGTTTATGGAATTGTACCTGTCTTAGGTCCCACCCCTCCTCAAACCTCACTGTCTCCAAGCTCCATCCCTCAAATATCCAGAAATTTCCCACCTAGAGTTGGCAACCCATTCAGGAGTGCCCCAATGAGTTTTCTCCCAAAGGCCAAAATAGGTGTGGAAAGGGCCTTTTACTGACAGAACCTGGTTGCCTAGTGGCAGGCACTGAGAAAAAAAGCACAGTTGCCACCTCTGATTAGGGAAATACCTGGAGAATTGGGAGGTGGATCCTGTGGAGGGCAGCATTGGGGGAGATGGAAGGACTCAGCAGGGGATAATGCCATAGGGTCTACCTTTCAAAGCAGCCATTTTCTCCAGGGGAACTGATCTCTGTCATCTGGAAATCAATTGTAACAGCAGGGGATCTCCAGGTTTCACCTGGAGATTGGCAACCCTATGGGAAACTCAGCTGCACAGGAGGGGGTTGAAGAGAATGGTTTGATGGTCACTGGCCCACCTCATTAGCCAGACAACCATAGTGGAGCCAAAAAGGAGTAAGAGGCGTGTTACATTTATTCTGACAGGAAAGTGGCCAAGTTGGGGGTGGGGGGTTATTCTGAAAGTCCTTAGTTTTTTTACTCACAGAAGCAAGCTTGGTTGTTTGGTTGCCTAACAACAGCCACTGAGGAGACAGTTAGTCACAGTTAGTCTCACAAAGGAGCCAAGAGAACGGTCTTCCTCAGGAGAGAGTCCAGCTTTCCAGGAGCTGCAGCTCATTTCCTCTAGGCCAGACCCACTCTGGTGCTGCCAGCACTGCTGAAGGAAGGTGGGGAGCCTTTGAAAGATGTTGGGCAGCCTTCTCTGCAGCGCAGGCCTTGTGGCTGAGGGAGAGGGGCTGCAAGGGGCAGCAAAGGTAAGTACTTCCCCTGCTTGCTGCCACTCACTAGGTCTGCCTCCTTCTCCCCTGTGGAGGGGTTGCTGCTCTCTCAGCAGAGCGTCCATCCCCTTCGCCGGCTCCCTCCAGACTGAGGGTGAAATGCTGCCCGCCGGCTTGGTGGACGGGACTGCATCAATGCAGCGAGCCAATGCAGCCATGGGATTAGGAGTCTGTGAGAGAGGCATCTGAACAGGCCAAACTGTGGAAGCGTGTCCAGAAGGGACACCAAAAGTCATATATATATATAAGGAGAGATATTCCTTCTGAAAGACATGTTAGTGAGAAGCATCTTAAAATCTTCTCCAGCAATACAAAGGGGAATAGATGGTCAAAATTTACCAACTGGCAGCTTTCCCTGTGAAAGATCTGAGGTCTGTGATTTGATGTTACGTATAAACTTTTGCTATGATTCAGCTAAGCAGAAAAAGTATTGTATTAGATCATGTTTCAACTGTAACTCAAAGGGTCTTATCTATGGCATCATCTGTAAATGTGAAAAAATGTACATAGGTTGTACTTCAAGGCCGATAAAGATTAGGCTCACAGAACACAGAAGTTGCATCAGACGAAGAAGAAAAAACACTCCCCTCACCGATCACTTTGTTACAGCTGGGCACAGTGATAGAGGAGTATCACTCCTCTATCTTCACCCTGGAGTATGTTCAGGCTTGCAACAATCTGCAGACGACACAGCACTTGAAAACCAGAGAATTGTTTTGGATCCATGCCCTTAAAACTTTAACCCCATATGGTCTAAATGAACAGGTGGACTGGTGTGTGGTATGATTTACCTGGAATTTGTATAGTTTTTCAGTTTAAAATGTTTTGTAGTTTTAAATGTTATGCTGTATGTGGGGTGTGCAATCACATGACTATTTCAAGGCATTCCACAAGGATTCTATCATCTTTCACCTGGTATAAAGCTCCAACACTTTAGTCTATCAGCACTGCTCTTTACTGAGGATGCTTTGGCTAAACAATCATTGGAAGGCACTTTCTTGACCAGAAGTAACAAAATAATTTTATTTATTAATTTTTGAATTAAGTTTTAGTATTGTAGATTGCATTGGTTTATAGTTTTTTTTTTGTTTCTAGATTATTATCCGTGAAATATCACTTGGCATGTGATTGCATCTTTGGAGGCCTCATTTATACTTTTATTCTGTGCCTAGTGGTTTCACTTTGGAAGTAAGTCAATATGTCTTTTAGAGGAATATAGGTATTGTTTATTTCTTCATTTTAGTATATGTACTTAATTTCACATTTTTAATTTTTTTTACAGCAATTTTTTTTTTGTATCCATGTTGCAATTGTACGATTGTATTGTTCCTCATTGTGTTTGACCTCTGAAGAAGGCCTAAGCAGGCCAAACCGTGTCAGGTCAAGTCCGTTGGCCCTTGTGTGTAAGATTTTGGTATTTTTACATGAGGTGTGATTGGGCCCTTATATTTTTTTAAATCCTTTGCTAATAAATACATGTATCTTTTTATATTATATACATTAAGTTTTTATTGTTGGCCCTCTGTTCTGTTTGACTCACCTCTTTAGGTTCTGGTTCTCAGGTTTTAGGGTTAAGTCCCCCACCCTTTTGTCCCTAGTTGGGACTTACCCCTCACCACCTTTGTGTGTCCCAGGACTGGGGAAAACATCAGGCAGCAGACAAGCAGTCTGAATCCATTGGGCCACGTTGCCAGAGTGGGGCAGTGTCCTTAGGCAATGGTAAAATGTCTCCCTGCATGCAGGGCTTGCATCAGTGGGGGCCAGGCTGTGGGCAGTCCCAGGGCTTTGCCTGCCCACCCCTCCCCTATATAGGACTCCGGTCCTGATTTCTTTGTGCCTTTTTTGCCAAGCTCGATGACAATTCCAAAAGCAGTGCTCTGCCTGTGTGTTCAGCAGGTCAGGAGGCATCAGCAGCCAACTGGCTACAAGTCTAGGGCAGCCGGGTTGCAGTGCTCTGGTTTCCACAGCCAGCCCCTCTAGTTTGCCTGGTTTCTGGTCATGATTTAAAGCCCCAAACAGCTATGAGGTGGCAAGAAGGCAGCAGTCAGAACTTCTTTGGCAGCATTCATCAGAGTGGGGGCCTTGGCATCACCTGGGATACTATGGTATCCACTGGGGTTGGGTATTAATTTACAGCTGGCCCCAATCTAAGCAAGGGGGAGGGGGCTGCAGGACAGCAGAACTAGGGCTGTAATGGCTGCCCAGCAGCAGAACCAATGCCAACTTACTAGTGCCCAGCAGCAGAACCCAATGCCATTGTGGCAAATGGCAGCTCATCATTACTGGACTTCGGTGTATTGGGCTGGCCTTGGTTCAGGTGAGCTAGCAAAAGTGTTTGCCCACCTTGCTCTTTTGAGCGTTCTGCTGAGCTTCTACTGCCCTTGTTTCTGTGTGTGTGGGGGGAATTAAACCACTCTGGGATTCTCTGGTGTGGCATTGGTTAGTTTTGTTGCTGCCACTTTGGTACTGGGTTCTGCTGCTCAACACTAGGAAGTTGGCACTGGGTTCTAATGCTGGGTACCAGTTGTTTGGCATTGGGTTTTGCTGCTGGGCACTAGCCCTCGCAACAGCCCTTTTTCAGCACCTGGTCCTCAGGTTCCAGCAGCAAAAAAGTGGGAGGATAATGGACCAGTGCCACCTTTACCACTACCTCCACCATATAAAAAACATCTGTGGTCTGATTGTATCTCTCCTTCCTTGTTAATAAAACACCCAGAGTACCAGTACTATATGTGCTGCCTAAGATTCATAAAGCAGGCATGCCACCTCCAGGACGTCCGATAATTTCCTTTGGATCTGACTGCAAAGTAAATTTTATAGTGGCATGAAGCCATATGGTGAAGTTGTCAAAATCCATTTTGCCTATAAAAATAAAAAATAGGTCATCCAAAACTAAGACCTAAGTTCAAAAGGTGGGACTCCTCAGATGTAAGCCTATGTGGTGATAGATTTATAACTAGGTTTTCTTCCCCCTGTGTTTTTGGGGCTGTTGCTGTAAAAAATTCTGCCTAGCCTTATATTTAGTATGTCTATATAAGCTAGGTCTATAAGCCGGACCCTCATCACCTGAAGTATTCATTGAATCTTCTCCTTCAGTAGTATCTATATCTGATGCAAAATGTTTAGAGTCTGCCCAGGAGACTCTTTTAGTATCATTCTCTGCTGTAGATCCCCACTTATATACTCTGTTTTGGGTGTAGTCTCTATTACCTCTCTCAATTTTTTTGATTTTACAAAACATTATGCCTCTTGAAAACCTTAATGCTCGTCTTAAAGCATTGGAGGAGGAACTAAAAGCATTTGAAAATAAAATCAGAGAGAGTAAAATCAAAAAGATAGAAGAAGAGAAACTCCATTGTCTTAAATATATTAAAACTGCTCAGAGGGAGAATTTAGATTCTAAGTCAGGAAAGCTATAGAACAGCCTTATACAGACCAAGGATACTGGAGACGGATTTGGCAGGAGGTGTGGGTAGTTAGAGTGAACTCCTATACAAGCCAAATAGTAACAGCAGTTATTGCTTTTTAGGGACAAGGAGAATAACTTCCTGCCAGGGAAAGGGGTTGGAAAGGGAGCCGTGGTCTGTGATAAAGAGGAGATGTTTAGACGCCTCAGGAGTTAGTGAAAAACTGTGATATCTAAAGGGAAACCTGGAACTCTGAAGGAAGAGATCTAGAAACGTTAAGCAAACTGTGACTGCAGGGAACACAGCTTACCAACAAGTGTGACATCTAGTTTGGCCCTCAGTTTTTTTCTACATTCCCTTCCTTCCCATATACATAGAACTCAGGAATATATTGTCTATAAGCAAATGGCTGGACAAGGTTGTTTGTGGTTTGCTTGATCTCCTCCAAGCCAGCAGTTGTTTCACAAGGATGTATTTTTTAAAAAAACAAACAAACATGTCATTCACATCCCTAGAACTTTCAGTGGCAGATCTGGTTGCCTTCCCTAAAAACAACGGGCTGGGAGAAAGAAGCAGCCAATAGTCAAAGCATCCAATTTGCATCGATAATTCAAGAATATTTCAGAAAGGGGAGGGAATCAACAAATCCATTTAAAATATTTTTTTTAAAAAAATACATATTATGCCAGTTTCTTTGAGTGACTCAGTACCTTGCAGAGTTGTGTGACCACAAATTGGAGTTCAGTATCAAAATATTGAGGCACATATTCTGCTTCAGCAGACCATTTTGTACGATGCCTACACTGGGCTTCAGATTTGTCTGACATAAGCATGCAACGTGCAAAAAAAGAGAGAGAGAGAGAGAGAGAGAGAAGAAAAACTAAACCAAGCTATTCATTTAAAAACTCAGTACTGGAGGGTGGGATTTCCCCCAGCCCAAAGCTCTGAAAAATGAGGACTGCTCAGGCTAGAACATGACAAATGAAAGGTATGCAACTGTTGTTTGCAAAATCAAGTTCTATCTCTTATCAGCCATCACTGTTTTTGCATGAAGAGACCATAGCCCAGTGTTTGCTTCCAGTTTTCACCTGTTGTAGAAGACATAGGTCTTCTGCACTGAAATGAATCCCTTTTCTGTTGCCCTTGTATTAATCACACGGGGTTTTTTTGCATGTGCAACACCAAGCCCCTGCATGTTTGCTTCAACCATGTTCTACTCCATCCAGATAAAAGCTACCGAATCTGAAAATACCACAGTTTACAGTCAGCAATTTGACTTCAAGGGAATCAATCTATTCTACTCCACTACACTGTCTCAAAACCAAGTTGTTGTTGTTTTTCAAATCTATGAATATTAAGAGGACTGAACAATTCATTGTGCTAAAACAGAAGACTTTTCTTGGATGAGGAAGCTGTCAGGCTCAGCCCGGAAAGTCACCCTTTTGGGGATTTTTCTACTAATAAGTTGTTACCCTAAGGAGAACTAAGCAGATTGGAATGACCTATGTGTGGCTGCCTCGTGGCATAGATTTTGCCGCTGTATCCACAATAGTAAAGTTTTAAAGATTTATTTATGGCCAAAGCCAGCAATAACATTTGAAACACAAGAAAATTAATAAATAGTAAGAACCCCTGTAAGTAAAAGAAGCTTAAAACAGCAATAAAATTCATTTTACAATCTTAAGAAACAAGCAGTTAACAATAGAAGAAGAAGAGAAGGAGGAAGAGGAAGAGGATGAGGATGAGGATGAGGATGAGGATGAGGAGGAGGAGGAGATTGGATTTATACCCCACCCTTCACTACCCAAAGGTGTCTCAGAGTGGCTTACAAACTCCTTTCCCTTCCCCTCCCTACAACAGACACCCTGTGAGGTAAATGGGGCCGAGAGAACTCTGACAGAAACTGCTCTTTTTCAAGAGCAGCTGTGCCAGAACTACGGCTTGCTCAAGGTCACCCAGCAGGTGCAAGTGGAGGAGTAGGGAATTAAATCCGGTTCTCCCAGATTAGAGTCTGCGCACTTAACCACTACACCAAACTGATTGACATTTAACTTCCTTCGTTATTATAGACTAGCAGTAAAGCCCATTGTGAAAGCAATACAACAAGCTCTAGAAAGATGTGATGTGTCAGGAATGCATAGGTTTGAAGGAGGTAAAGAACATATCAGCAGTCTGCATTTGAAAGACAAAAATGTGGAAGTAAAGTCTCACATACCTTATGTGACACAGTAGCTGGTGGCCAAGGTTACACAATGTGGCCCAGAAAATGCAGCACATGGGGGTTCATGCAGTAGTGTGAACAGCTGGGCAGCCTGTGAAGTCAGTTAATGTTGGATGTCTGTGGCATTCAATGTGGTCGTGGTCGCAGTGTCCACCCTGTTACAGCAGAGGTCTCAAGGGAAGTTGGGTTGAAAGTGAGTGGTTAGGTTGGAATGTTGAAGAGGAGTATGGGCATATATGATTGGTGTGAAAGCTGTAGTTTTCATTGTGAAAAGGCATGTGTTTTGTGGGTACGTTGTAAGCAAAGGTGTGCATTGGAGGTGAGGATTTAAATGGATGGCTAGACACATGAAGTTTGAGTACTTTGCTGTTTGCCAAAAGCCATGAAAAGGACACATGCTGTTTTGAGTAAAGCTGTATTGTATAAAAGAGGTGTCACTTATGGAAGTGGAGAAACATTTTTTGATGTGGACATCAGTGGTTGGAAGAGCCAGATGTAATAAGAATGATTGAGAGGTCACGCAAGAGCATTATGGCATCAGGAGGCAAATATGTTGTGATGTATCATAGTGGTCTTGGAACAGCAGGTGGCGAACTTTGCATCAGAGGTCACATGCAATGTGAATGCCTGCATAGAGTTCACAGCCTTAGTCCAGTGGTCTGCGGGTGTGTGGTGCGAGTGCATGGTCATCAGTGATGTCACCTAAGGCAGAATGGAATGATGAAGATTGTACTGATCAGTGGGGAAAGGCAGAGATTTCGCAGCGGTTACATCGTTTTCAGGGGCATGCTGAGCAGTGTTCCCTCTAAGGTGAGTTAGGGTGAGCTAGCTCACAGTTTTTTAGCCTCCGGCTCACACAGTTTTGTCTTAGCTCAGGAAGGATGGCCCCAGAGCAAACCAGTTTATGCAGCAGCCAAATTGCTCGCTCACAACTTTAATGCCAGTAGCTCACAAAGTAGAATTTTTGCTCACAAGACTCCACGGCTTAGAGGGAACATTGATGCTGAGGTGTGTTTTTTTGGTTGTTGAGGAGCTTGATGATACCCTCATACTGTGGGATAGACTGTATTCTGCTGGGTGCAAGTATGGGTTGAATGAGGCACAGCAGATGACTGGTGTCAGAGGATTGGAAGTCACGCTGCACACAGGTTGTCTGGGTGCTCTGTGTGTCTTGTGAGGCTTGTAAGCATCTTGGAGTTTGCACAGCTGCCATGATTGCATGTTGCTTTCCCACCTTTTTCTTAACAATGTTGTTCAGGAGTGAGTTTTCTCTTTGGGCCCGGTAGTTACTTCTGATGGTAAATCATTGATCCTCTTGTTTTGTAAGCATAAGAAGGGCAGTCCACAGCAGCAATGTGGCTGATGCTTGTATTGGTTTGTAGTGGTCTCATGTCAAGTTTCATGTGAAAGTTGTCTTTTATGATAGAGAAGCGTGCCTGAGGAATGTTTTCCAGCAAGATAGTTTAGGGGTGGCTGGTTTCAGGGAAACAGTCAACGTCTGGATGTATTTCTGGTGTCAGGAGAAATTTGGCAGCAGTCCACCATACTGGTTTCCCCTTTCAGAAGTCATAACAATGTATGGGTTAGAGTTTTTGTGTGGAATTTTTAAGTGGCATGTGATGTAATGATTATGAGGACTGCAGAATCTCCTTACAGACTACATTTTTGGTGAAAACTCTTGTCACAGGCTGGTAGAAGTTTCCCCTGTTGGGGGCCATCAATGATATGCACTCTGAGGTCTTGGTAGTGACGTACTCTTGAGAAACCAACGTACAGCTGGCCATGTGCAAAGACTGGGTTTTGCAGGTAAACACCGACCTTTTGCAGAGTTTGGCCCTGTGATTTGTTTATTGTCATCGCAAAGGCTAGTTTAATAGGGAACTGACGTCTTCATAACGTAAATGGAAGATCAACATCTGTAGGGGCAATATCTATACGTGGTATAAACAGTATCTGTCCACTTGCAGACCCAGTAAGCACTCTTGCAATGATCAAGTTGGGTTTGAGGGTTGTGACAATCAGTCTTGTTCCATTGCATAGGCCTTTTTGTGTATTAATGTTTCTTAGAAGCATTGTTATTGCTCCAACCTTCAAATGCAGAATATGGAGAGGCATTCCTGATGGAGTAAGTGAATGGAGAAACTCTACTGGGTAGTAGTGCTCATCATCAGGGCCACTATCGGGGGCTCTGGAATCTGAACTGAAGTAAGTTGTTTCGGGACCCTGAAGCAGGCTATGAACAGTCTCATTGAGAAGTTCAACATCAGAGTTGGTTGGACAGAGAATCGCCCTTTCTGCAAAGTATGGGGAATCTGAGGCTTGTAAGGTGTCTCCAAAGATTTCTGTAGCTGTGTTTCCATGATGTAGTATATGTTGTGGAATTTCTATTAAGTCAGCTTTCCAGGCCATGAGTAATATCATGGTCCCCATTTCCAAGACGCAGAAGCCAGTCACTGAAAGATGGATCTGTTGACCGGACATTCTTGCTTAGTGTTAGGACTTGAAACACATCCCAGAGAGGGCGGTATTTGATGCTAGCCTCTATGGTCTGTACTCTGTCCCCATGCCTGATTACTGGAAGTGTTTGTCAGAAGTCACCTCCAAGTATTAGTAGTTTTCCTCCAAAGGGCCTCTGATTCTCCATGATGTCCTTGAGAATGCGGTCAACAGCTGCTAAAGCCACAGCAGGTGCCATTCTGGCCTCATCCCAAATAATGGCTTTTGCTGTGCGGAGGACAGCAGCTTCGGGAGAGTTCAGCTTTAGACTGGAAGTTGTAGTTTCAGTTAGAGGTGGTGTTATTTTGAATAGATTATAAAATGTCTTCCCTCCACAGAAAAGGTTAGCAGTGATACCAGTAGATGCAACAGGCAAGACAGTACCATTTTGTCATGAGATGGTAGTGATGATGGTCTTGTACAGGGCTTTTTTTTTTGTAGAAAAAGCTCAGCAGGAACTCATTAGCATAATAGGCAACACCCCTGACAGCACAACTCATTAGTGTATTAGGCCTCAGGTTACCAGAAATGTGGTCATCCAGCCACACCCACCTTTTGTTTCTTATTCTGTTTACCTTCTTTGTTGTCAAAACCCAGGGCTTTTTTTTGTAGCTTTGCATGTTAGGCCACATACCCCTAATGTAGCCAATCCTAATGAGTTTCTGCTGTTGGGTGTGGCCTATTATGCTAATGAGTTCCTGCTGGGTGTGGCCTATTATGCTAATGAGTTCCTGCTGGGCGTGGCCAACTCAGAAGCCAGCCAGAACTCCATTCCTGTGCGTTCCAGCCCCAAAATAGCCCTGGTCTTATATAGATAAGTTTTGCCAGCACCCCCAGGCCCATCCAGGAAGAAGCATCTACTAAGAAGGTCATCATTCTGGGCTGCAGCAATAAGAGTATCATAGGTCAATCTCTGCTGTTCATTCAAGGATTGTGGGAAGTCAGGAGATGCCGTGACTGGACAGTTAGTACATGGAAAGTATGGTCCCAAGGCATTTGGTTTAGGGAGTCCATACGTTTCACAGGACATGTGTACTCGCAAAGTGCTCTCAATGTCCCTCAGGATCCAGAGCAAGCATTGTTGACAATTGTCAGAGTGGCCATCTTTATGGTGGGGAGCAAAGTCTTCCCATAGATAATTTTTAAAAGTGTTGAATAGATGAGCAGGCATTTGATGGTGAAGTAAAGATTAGAATGTAGGCAAAGAGGTCTCTGAGCTGCTGAGGCATGCTGCAAACAACTGCCTCCCCCAATGTCCTCAGCCATGTTTTGTCATCAGTGATTAAACCCTTATGCAAGGCTGCATCACGGAAGGTGTCGAAGCACACGCCATCTACAATGCGTAGGGCCTCGTAACTGGGAGGTCCAGGAAGGTGTCCAAGGAGCAGTCGTAAGCAGTATTGCTCAGGATCAAAGGCTAGGTTGACGGAATACATCTGATTATATTCGCCCTATGTTGCTTTCGGGGCAGCCGTTGTCTATTAAGGCTGTGGAATATGTAGTGTTTTGGGATGTCTGGGTACAGAATATTTCAAGATGACTCAGTGTTTTGGTTTAGTTTAAACCAAGCTGTGAGCACTGTATCTCTCTGAGCTGTCTCTACAATGGTTTCAGCACAGTGCTGTAAGTCTGTACTGTTGAACACTACAGTGTGGTCATCTGGTAGATGAACTGGTAGTCAAATAATGCAGTGGGAGTGATGATGGATGTCATATGCAAGGATCCACCACATAGCCTCTGGTGCACTGACATACCGTGAATCTACATGGTGTTGAATTTCATCATAGTTTCTATTCTGCTCTGTCAGGTTCACATTTACACAGTCATGTCTTTTGTATATGTATTTAAAGAGGTATTTGACACTCTGCAGAGAAGCACAAGCCTCCACATTTATGTGGCAGCTATATTTTAAAAGGAGGTATGGGCTGTATGGGACAACCCATCTGTTGTCAATAGAGTGTCCTGTTGGGGTGGTTGTTGTTTCAGACTTTCAACAATGATATATGGGATAACCCCCTTTTTTGGCTGTAGTTGAGTTTTGGTAATGCTTTGGGTAGTCTTTCATGCATTTCTCATCTCTCATACATGGTGAGTTAGGGTTTGTTTTTCCACAGGGCCCATGAACCATGTGCTTAAGGACAGCTGCATGCAGAACTGGATGTAATTCCCTATCTGGAAGCTCTGCAGAAACGATTCTATCAATGTGGTCTGCTGTGTCTGGTGTGTCTTCCTTTTTTAATATGACCAATATGTGAGCATGAGGAAGGCCCCTTTTCTGGAATTCAATCACATGAACATGTGCGACTGAAACTCCAAAAATGTGTTTTTTGGTAATGTCTTCCATCATGGCTCTGAATTTTAGGTGGACTATATGAGCTACCAAATCGGGTCGGTGTTGGGGTGGTTGGCCACGTAAGTTCTCTGTGATCTCTGGCCATTTTGGATTGCAAGTCATGGTGATGAAAAGGTCTGGCTTGCCATATTCTCAAACAATAGCCATGGCATCCTGGTAGTTCTGCATCATATTCTGTGGACTGCCTGGAAATGAAGATGGCAAGATGAGTGCTGTACCTGGCAGTGTTTCAGAACCATCCTCAACATTCTGTAGATGATCCATGAGGTCTTTGTATCTCTCCACTCGAAGTACAGCCTGGTTTTGTCGTATGTAGTTCAATCTGTTAGATTCAACTTTGACATAGGCATCCACAATGTATTGTTGTGTAAGTTTCCCTGCTGATAGGAAAGGATTGAATACATGTCTTGTTGCCAGACGGTATTGGTAATACTGCATCTGAGTAACTCTTGATCGTGGATTAGCAGAGATGGAGTTGATAGTAAGCAAAGTTCTTGGCCTTTGCTGCAATGGAATATTGGTGCCCCGACTCTGATCCCCTAGTGGAAATAGGAGTGGATATATCAGAGGTTCCAAGTTTGGGTCCAAGATGCTTATGCGTTCTGTTTTTCTGAGGTTAGCTGTTGTTAGCTGTGAGTAGTCAGTGTTAGATGTCGGCATGTTGCAGTGTGAACCAAATGCTCTCCTACTTAACCTCATACAGCATCTTGCATGCTTCAGCAAAGGGGTTGTTACTGGCCATCCATGCAACTCAGGGTCTGCAGGAGGTGTGGATTGCATCCTTGATTCTCTCAAAGTTCTAGCCGTTGTGATGTGGCATCATCAGAATCCAGGATGTAATCCAGGATGTAAAGCTGTGCATATTTCCTGGGCTCATCATTGTCAGGATGTAGTGCTCCAGCACAATGGTAGATGGATCCATTAATTCTGAAGCAGTAAGGACCATATCCTGATGGAGGCTGGATTTGAGCCCCCATTGAAGCAAATGCCAGGCTGCTGTTGATGGATCTGATGTGTTGCATGAAGTTATGGGAATAGACGTGTTGGCCAATCATGAGTTCCTGAATGCGTGGAACAGTACGAACGTCTTGTAGACAAACACTGCCTTTGGAACAGCAGTTGGTGAACTTTCCATCTGCGGGCCTCTCACACTGAAAGTGCAAGGCTGCACAGAACTCACATACCCGGTCCATGGATCCACAGTAGTGTGGTGTGACTGAGTGGTCATCAGTAATGTCCACCAAGGCTGTAGGCAATGCAGCACGTATTCTTGAGTGGTGTTTAGTGGCATAACATGCTCAGCACTTCGTTTGTCTGTCTGAAGCACATTCAGGTGTCTCTTGCTGCCTTTGTAGGAATTGTCTGTTCAGCTCATACTGGGTGCGACGCTGTCTTCTTCTGGATTTAAGTGTTTGCTTTGTGCAGGCATTGTTGTGTGATGTTAGAGGACACTCTTCCTGCTCAAATTGTGCGGTGTGTGAAAGCTGAGCTCCCAGTGGGTATTCTGTGCTCTCAATGTGGCTGTCAGGCTTGTTGAGTTTGGCATGCTGATGAGATCTTAATGTCCGTAAGGAGTGACCGTGTGCTGTTTGCTCAGGGATTTCTGTTTGGATAGCTGACGTGTTGTCTGGGCCATGGCATTGGTATTGTGGTGGACTTGATGGCTGAGTGTGGATTGGTAGCTGTGAGTTTTCTCTGTTGTCTCTGGGCATGTCACAGTGTTCTAACTGTACAGACGGGAGTAGTATTAAAGGCTCACTCTGTGTTGTTAGCTGGGAGTAGTCAGTGTTAGATGTCGGCACGTTGCAGTGTTGCAGCTGCAGAGAATGGACAGTGCTTGAAGGATGTCCACATTTTGGTTGTAGTAGTTTGTTAGTATGGGTTGTGGGCATGTTTGTTTGGGTTTTTTGCACACTTTGTCTTTTCACAGATAGACTTCTTGTGTCTAGCCTCAGCATCTTCTTCTAGAGCAAGTTTTCTTTTTTGGCCTGGGAGGCACTTATAAATGGAAAACCATTCTTGTGGTGTGGAATATTCCTGCAGTTGGTGAATGGATAGGAGGAATGTGGACAATGTTATCAGAAAGCAGCTGTTAAGTGCAGCTAGAAGTGATTGGTGTGTGTTTTTTGAAGCAGGAAGCCGAGTAATGTTGTTTAGGCACCAATGTCATTTAGAAATGTGGATAGGTTTGTTGACAATGGGAAGTGATTGTACTGAAATAAGTGAAAGCACTGAAATGAGCAGCAGGGTTAGGGGCAGACAAGGTGGAGGAGAGAAATGCAAGAGAGGACCTTCAGACCATCATTATACAACATCATTGACTGATGTTGCTGTGAGTGAATGGTGGTCATAATCCATTGTCTGTTTGCCCATGTACTGCACGGCTTATCTCCTAACTGTAATGTAAAACGATGTTGTGGTAGCTGTTCAGATGGTCTTTTGAATGCCTCGTATTGTCTCCCACTTCCCCAAGGTCTGCACTGTCCCTTTAGTATGAACAATTGGGGTTACGTCCTTCACTGGTGATGTGTTTGTTGGGGTAATTTAAGTGCCGTGTTTCCTTGAGTCATTCCCTTGAGTCATTTCACAGTTACCCATGACTTACCTGGTGTTGTTGTGTGGAGAGTGTGTCTTTGCGGGTCTCCTCTCCGCTGTGGTGGCGTGGGAGTTTTTGTCTGTCTCAAGGTTAGGCTGTGGAAAGTGAAGAGGGAGCAGATGTTAGCAACTGAGGATTGAAGTTTTCAATATGAGAGAGGGAGTTTTGTAGTCTGAAGTGGCTCCCCACTGTGCTCTCTCTGGCATCTGTTAACTTTTCCTTTCTTTTTAAACTTCCTACTTTCCTTTGTTCCAGGTTTTGTGTCATTTTCCCTTTGCTGTGTACAGTCACCTGGTCCTCAGAAGTGAACGGTGTGTCTGCTGACAGCCGTGTCCGTGTCCTCGGAGGTCTGGGGTTCTGGCAACCTGAATCGTAGTCTGCAGAAAGTGAAGCATGAATTCATGTTAGGCACCGCGGATAGAAGCGATTGCAATGAAAGATGTGAAAGTGTAGGAATAAGCAGCAGGGTTAGAGGCAGATAGGGTGGAGGAGAAAGGTGCCAGAGAAACGGGTGAGTGGACCTTCAGACCATGATTATAGGACATGATTTACTGAGTTTCCAGTGTGTGAATGGTGATAGGAACCCCTTGTTTCCCCCCCCCATGCACTGCCTGTCTCATCTTCTAACCATAATATAGAATCATTGTGCAGTATCTGTTCACATGAATTTCCCAAGGCACTCAGTCTCCCTTTCGTAGTAGTGATAGGGGTTATGTCCTTCCATGGTGAAGTGCTTGTTTGGGTAAGTTTTTTTCCAGTTACCCACCACCTGCCAGCACCTTGGCAATAGTTGTAGACTTACCTGCTGTTATGGTGTGGAGTGTTTGTCTTCTCGGGTCTTTTGTTGTTTGCGCTGGCGTTTGAGGTTTCATCTGTCTGAAGGGTAATCTGTGGAAAGGGAAGTGTAAGCTGAAGTTAGGAAGCGAGGAGTGATGTGGCACATTTGAGACAGGGAGTTGTTTTGTCGAAACTGGCTCCCCACCATAATGTCACAAGCATCTATGAAGCTGGGGTTTTTTTTAGAATCCCTGCTTTCCTTTGCTTAAAGTGTCATGTAATTTTTCCTTTGTTTTGTAAGGTCACTGGGTCTTCAAACGCATACGGTGTGGTTTCTGACAGGCATGTCAGTGTCCTCTGAGTTATGAGGCTCTGTAAATCTCAAGTTGAGTGTGCAGAAAGTGAAGCAGAAATGTATGTTAGGCACCGAAAAAGGATGTAGCAACCATGGGATTTGTCGTTGTTGTTCAGTCGCACAGTCGAGTCCGACTCTTCGCGACCCCATGGATAGGAACCATGGGATAGTGGGGTGTTATTTGTGTAAGCATCTTCTTTGTCCACCCTGGTGGAAGCGTTGTATAATTGCTCCTGTTTTGTAGAGGTAACAGAGGTTGTCACGTGTAGCGTGTGTGTTGTGTATTGAAATTTTGTTTTCCGTTGTAACATTTCTGTATGTTAGTTGCTGTAGGTTTTCCGGTTTGTGTGGCTGTGATCTTGGCACAACCTGGAAAATCTACAGCAACTAATGAACTCCAGCCATGAAAGAGGAAGAGGAGGTGGCCTTAATGGAGGTGGCCTTAAAACCTGTTCCCAACCCCCCCACACGGCCAGCCCCTGTGGAAGCCAGGCGGGCAAGTCCTGAGAGGACAGCAAGCTGCATTGCCGTCAGCACTCTCAGATGCCACAGTTCCCGGGTGTGCAGTGGTGGCGTGTTGGGGCAGAGGGCAACCTATTTTGCAGGTCCAGGTCCTGAGACGGTGGAGGTTCGGTGGCCTGAGTTCCAAGCAGTAGAAGAAGGAGTGTAGGGCATACCTGAGACCAGAGGGGACAGCGATCTGCATTGTCAACTGAGGGCTGAGAGGACAGTGATCCATGCCATCGTCAGGGGTCATTGAGGCTGCGTTTCGAGGGTGTACAGTCTGCAGCGGAATGCTGGTGAAGAGGGCAGCCTATTTTGCTGGGGCGGGTGGCGAGATGGCGGAAGATTGGAGGTGTGATCCATGAGCACTAGAGGAGGAAGGCATATGTGAGGGGCAAGGGGACTGCGATCTGCACAGTCTGAGGGCCCAAGGAACAGCGATCAGCATCATCGTCAGGGCTGGTTGATGGCATGGGCCCAGGCTTACTGGACTGCGGTGGCAGTAGGCTGAGTGAAGTGAACTGAGAGGTGGGGATTGTGCGGGGTAGCAGTTTTGTCAGTGCAGCAGGGGCAATCTGGGGGTGGGCAGCTTTTTGGCAACATGTCTTTCCTGACCCAGTGGTGAGCCCACCACCAGTAGAGGCTATGTGGTGTCGGGCGGCCGGCAGGCAATTGGGATGGTGGGAAGTCTCCTCTTCCGACATGCCGGCAACCCAGGAGGAAGGCTAGCAACTTACATTGGGCACACATGGGTGGCGTGGTAGGGGCCATGACAGGCAGCGGCATGGAGTGGAGGCCAAAGCCGGGCTGGGAGCAGCAGTAGCAGTGAGCATCAGGGTGAGAGTCAGTGGGAACACAAACGCCCAGAGTCTCCCTGGTCTGTCCTGAGGTGAATGTGACTTCTGAGGATGTTTTTGGCACGCACCTCTTCTGTGGGTGGGACTCAGGAAAGGCAGCCAGTGCTTAGGGACAGCGTCTAATTGACAGTTCTGGGAGCAAACCGATTCCGGAGCATATTGAATGTTCTGGAGAGTGCCGTCACCATTCGGCTTTTATAATATAGGGAGATTTTCTAATTCTTAAAGCTAGCCATCCATATCTAGCCACTAGAAGTGTTACCTCTGAGTGTCTGTCCACAAGGAGATTTTTCATAATACGGACTCTTTGCCTACTACTGAGAGGTAAGGACTTGGGGAGTGGAAGTGATTTACAGAGGTTATTATAAGACTTATAGTCAAAAATATGTTCTAAATTTTCAATGCCTTCATTACAGCAGGGGTATATACGTTCCTCAAGTGGGATTTTCTTATACTTCCCTTCTGTAATTGCTAGAGGAAAAGAGTAAATGTTTATCCATAATAGTAAAGGATGTGTAAACAACTAATCATCTTATTCTTGTGGCACGCAAAACTCTAATCAAGTATTTAATGAAATTAGCTGACTACATTTCAAAGTCATGCTGAACTGTAATTAAACTCCAGTTTACTACACTAGGCATGAACATGGCTTACTATATGTGTTGGACAAATCCATTGCTCCTCCCCCTGTTTCTGCATTCAAAGCTCAGAAACAAAGCTCTAGTTGAACATTAATTCCAGTTTCCCGTGGAATCCAACTGCAAGTGCTCAATGATGCCCGACAGAAGCTGAGATGGTAAATCTAGGCCAAGTCTTAGGCAAACAAATTCTGATTTGCCCAGGTGCCTACATACTGACATCACAGGCAATTGGGAGTTTCTGTTATTTATTTGTTTATTGGTTGCCTTTGTCCTAAAATAGGACTGAATGTGACTCATAGCGGCAACTTCAAAACATCCAGTTTTTTAACAAGCAAAATAAGCCAAAGGTATAAAGGGGAATGGTTTAGGGATGAAACTATGAAAACATACGGTTGCATGAGTTTAATAAGAATTACTTTGTGGGGAAAAAATGACGTGCTATTGTGCATGTTGGATAAAGACTTATTGCATAAGGGTATTAAACTAGCTGGAAGGGAAGGCAGCATGGTACGGCCTGAACTTGTCAGATCTCAGAAGCTAAGCAAGGTTGGTACTTGGAAAGGAGACCACCAAGGAAGACTCCGCAGAGGATGACAATGGCAAACCACCTCTGCTTCTCACTTCCTTTGAAAGCCCCTTGCTGGGGTTGCCATAAGTGAGCTGCAACTTGATGGCACTTTACACACATTGAACCGGTCAAAGTAATGCTCTGAAAATTATGGCTGAAATATCTTGATCTCCATGTCTGTGGAAGCCAAATGGATGAAACAGAATGTGTGTGTGTTTGTGCACGCACGCGTGTGTAGGGAGAAAGTCAGCTTCCACATTACATTTCATATGATAAAGCAGGTATATCACATTCTTATAGGACCCATCTTCCAAGGACCCCAAAGCAGCACATGAGCTTCTCCCATTTCTCATTTTATTATAGCCCTTTCCAGTTATGACTTTTTGAAGCCACCTGCACATTACGGGAGATTGTGCTATACACGATCTTTTCCACACATACCATTTCATGTGAACAGGACCGTACATATATTGAAACCCAGGGCATGTGTTCATGCATACCACAGCATTGCCCTATTCATATGAAATTGCCACTGCATGATAGAGAGTATCACATATACCGTGATCTCCTCTAATGAACAAATAATCCAGGGGGAAAAAATCTTAAGAGCTGAATGGTGCTATATTTCCACAGCAACTCTTTAAGGTAAATAAAGATGATGGAGAGTAATTGGCCATCATTAGTCAGTAAAATTCATGGCTGTGCATGAGTTTGAACCCAATCTGTGCAGAATCCTCAAACTACTGCACCCCACACACTGGCCATGAGTTTAAACAGTGTCTTGTCAATATGATGTCCTCATATTGGCTAATTGAAGGAAACATTTAAATACTGGCTCTGTTTTAAACCTGCAGATGGTTTGATTTGAATCAATAGCTTCAGGTCTCCACACTTTGTGGGAATAAGAGCAGTTTAGAAAATCTATTCAGTGAACTTCCTTCTTTGTTTGCAGATAGCAAAAAGCAAGACACAGTGTTTTTTAAAAAGGTCAAGACAACATGAAACCCACTCAAGTCCAGGTTAAGGCTGCAGCCCACTCTGTGACTCCATTTATTTTATTTTATTTATTTATAATTCGATTGATATACTGCCCTCCCCTAAGGCTCAAGGTGGCTAACAATTGGGGCCAAAGCCATAATTAAAACAAATAAAACAAGATAAAAACATAACAATAGTACAACAAAGTGCAGGTGCTCTGATACTCCCAGTTCCAAGATGGGTTCCGGTATGGTGGATCTGGACCAACAACATAAGTTCCAAAGCAGTAGATAGCCAGTCTTCTTCCCAGGGCCTGCTTCCCAGGGCCCGCTTATCATATCTCACACTTGCGGGTTAGGTAGAGTATAATTAAATTAACAACAACAATCATTTACAATACAATCCTATGCAGAGTTACACCAGTCTAAAGTGATTGAAATCAACTGTGTTAGACTGGTACAACTTTTTGCAGCATTGGCTTTCTGATCAGTGAAATTGTAAATGAGATCAGTTGGTCCCAAATCTGGCCACTTTTATGTCTTGAAGAACTGAATTACAAATAAAGATTACAATTTTAGCTAGTAATATATACATAGTTCTTACATCACAATTTCTTCTTTTCCTTTTTTGATAGATGTACATATACATTTTAATTGCTTTAATAATCTACAATAAAAGCTTCTTTTCTTTCTTCTATCTCTTCAGTTCTTCTATCTTCTCAGTATTAACCTATGCTGCATTTTAAGTATTTTAAGCACACTTTTCAACATAACCACAAAATTAAAACAAAATACACAGGCTCAAAACCAATCATAGTGCTTCTTACTCTATTCTTCTTTGAATCTGAGTTCAGACTGAGGGAGGCCCATGGACTGAAAGGACTTAACTTTTCACCCAAGGACTGTTAAAGGGAGGGCACATACCTACATTCATCCGCCGCTTCCCGGTCACCCAACTTCATATAGAACAAGGGCAGTCCTCAGAGAAAAACATGGATGCTTGTTGTTTAAAAGGAGTCTATATGTTCATCTGACTCTTCTCAGTCTTCAGAATGACAGATTCTGGTTGCTTTAGATGGAGTGGAAGGTGATCTTTTCTTTTTGTTGTCTGTCTTCTCTCGTAGTTTCACCTGGTAATTTATTTAAAACAGCCAGCAACTGCTCTCCAGAGGCCTGGTCAAAAGCTGTGTAAATCACCTGCTTATATTCCACACAGAGTTTGCCCATATTCAGCCAATGATACTTGATGTCTAACTCCTGGAGTTTAGTCATAATTGGTTTCAGCTCCCTTCTTATCTTAAGGAATTCTGGTGGAAGATCAGGGAACACCTGTATCTTTGCATCTTGATATTCCAAACCATTTTTTTTCACTTGCCTCTGTTAATATCCATTGTCTGGTTCTGAAGTCCTTGAAAACTACAACAATGTCTTGATAATAAACTGAAGTATTCGCTGTTTCCTCTCATTGTCTGCCCACCTGATAAGCCTTTTGAATTAAAGGAGCCACTCCTTCCTCCAGATTTAAAATGCCAACCAGCCAAGAAAGAATATGTTCTCCAGCCCATAAATTAGGGGAGTTACAGGCAGTTTGTTTCTCCAATGCAGATACCTTCTTTAAAGGGTTATCACTTGTTTGCTTAAACTGTTCTTCTGATTCATCCATATGCTGGAATGCTGGTTTTAGCATTTCCACAATGTCCATTCTCAACTCGTCATTGTTTAGCCAAGGCTTCGAAAAGAAAGTTTGTTGTAAGAGTCGTCCCTTTCTTGTCAGTGTTTCCTGAGTCCATTGTGGAGAAGGTTCCAGCTTTGGCTTCAGCTTGAGCAAAAAAACTCTGTCAAAGAAGGTATATTATTCATTTTTTTGGTTTGCCTTCTGCTTCCCATTCTTATCTTGCCTTGGAGGCATGTTTTCAGAATCTCAAATAACTTCAAAAGGGTGAACTTCACATTAAGAGCAAACAGATGGTGAACTGTGGGTAATGGCTACCAACAACCACTGGTCGTAGCCCCCCCCCGTATTTCTTTTGATGTTTAATGTTGTCACTATCATCAATTTCAATGTGCCTTATTATTGCTCCCGTCAATGTTTCTTTTGCTTCTTTTCCACTATTTTATGGCATTCATATACCACCTGTATATTATGGTCAAAAGCACTACAACACAATAAACAAATTCTTACAAATCATAAGAAAATCCTAGTGCAAAGACACATCATCAACGTCATCTCCGGATTATATAACAACATTTCAAAATTGGATCTTCCTCAGGAAATATTCTGTAGTGCACAAAAATACAATTCTTTAGAATATATACAATGTGAACAATGAAAAACAGTATAAAATCCAAATGCAGTCTTACTTACAGAGTAGTACAAAAATTCTCTTGCTCATAAAGTGCTTTACAAAAACTCATGAAATATCTGCAATATAATAATATTCCTCTTATTATGAAAAACTATTTTAAAAATAAGCCCAGGTGTAGTAGTAACTTACAATACATTCAGATAGGACACTGGTCTCAATAAGTGTTCAGGCTCAAATATGCTGCTAAGCTT
This sequence comes from Gekko gecko, assembly GCA_029375565.1. Classification (NCBI taxonomy): domain Eukaryota; kingdom Metazoa; phylum Chordata; class Lepidosauria; order Squamata; family Gekkonidae; genus Gekko; species Gekko gecko. The sequence goes on along the minus strand of JAPDNY010000003.1, from coordinate 75,979,559 downwards.
CTAATGGATTCCAGGTGTCTCACCCTGGTGATTCCTAACAGAGTGCAATTAAAGGGACCTTGCAAATTGCTGACAGGTGATAAGAGGCAATATACTTAAAGAAATTTTAATCAGTTTGAAAATGTGCACTGGTGGACCTTTGTCTGGTATTCCTTTTAAATTCACAATTTCTGGCCAGATGATTTTCACCACATATAAAACATTCAATTTTCTTTTCCCTTTTAAATCTGTGCGCATCTTTCAAACGCAAAACAGACATCTCATTAGATAAAGCATCCTGACTAGTTCTGGAGTCATAGTCTTCCTTTAAAACCATCAACAAACCATCAAGCGTTAGATCATTTTGGTATCTTAAGGACATTGCTAGCCCTCTATAACTTGTAGAGAGTCCATTCACTAATGCAGCAATCAAATCTAACTGGTCAGGAGTCTTCCCAAATTCTTTCAATTGATTGTAAGTCCCCATTAGCTTCTTTAATTGATCAGGTAAAGAGACATTTTCCTTTACTCTAAAGTCAAAGATCTGATCCTTCAAGTAATAAATCTTACTGGTTGTCTCCGCTCCATACCTGTCTTTCAGGTGTTCAATCATCAATTTGGAAGTTTCTATTATATGCAGGCTAAGGACATCATGGCAATTAACTGAAGGGGAACAGGTGTGGAGCCGGCCTTTAACAAACCAGCTCTACCCCCAGAACAGGGCCGTATGCTGTGACTTAGCACACGTTCCTGCTCTTCCTCCTTCAAAAGAGGCAAAGGAGGCCCCCCAGCCATATGGCTGGGTCATCTGCTGGTGGGGCCAAATACTGTCTGCCTATCTGCCTACATCTCTGTGGTCATTTGCTTCTGAAGGCTGAGGTGCTGGGACATCACATCTGGTATTTCCAATACCTCCTCTCAATGGTCCATGACTCAGTTGCACGATTTTCATTACACCTCTCAGGACTTCCAACTTTTCTCTGGGTAGAGGCTTTGTGAAAACATCTGCAATCATCTGCTTCATTGGGCAGTGGACCAGTTTGTCAACTCCTTCTTTTTGCAGATCTCTTACCAGGTGATATTTCATGTCAATATGCTTGAAACGTGCACTCACATCTTCTTTCTCAGAAATGTGAATGCAACTTTTGTTGCCTTCATACACTATAATGGGCTATGGTACATCTAGGCCCATGACTTTCAGTAGTTGTAGCAGCCAACATGTCTCTTGACAGCCTAGTGCTGCTGACACATATTCTGCTTCAGCAGTGGAGTTTGCCACTGTAGTCTGCTTTAGGGATGTGCATTTGGTTCGTCTGAACCGAATGCACTCCCCAAAATGGCCCATTCGGGCCCCTTTTGGGCTGTTCTGGGCCGATTCAGATTCTCTGATCTGAATTGGCTTGTTGCTGAATCACCACTGAAATTTGGTGGCAATTTGGCCCTATTATATCCTATGGGCCATTGAAGGCAATGGCGAAAACATAGAGTATATTCTGGGGGCTGGAGGGGAAGGGGTTTGAGGGAGAGGCTCCAAACTTGCAGGGTAGCTGCTGAAGCCTCTCCCAAAGATACCCACTAAGTTTCAAGAACATTGGATCAATTCTACAGGCCCCCAAATAGGTTGCCTCCATCCCCTCCATTGTTCTCTATGGTGGGAAAAAAGGTTACTTTTTCCCCACAGTGTTGTTAGTGGCTCTGGGGGGGAGGGGGTTTGAGGGAGTGATTAACACATGGATTAACACTGGTGGCTAGTGGCTATAGATAAAAAGGAACTCTTGGTTTCTGGGGCAAGTGATGCTCTGGTGCTGGGGGGGCAACCCCCTCACCTCTTTTAATAATACTGGATTACTTATAGTTGTGTTTTTTGTTTTTGTTTTTTTAAAAAAACAACTCCTGAACACCAGCCACTGATGGACCACTGCTCTGCTGCAGCCTCCATAAGTTTGTCAAATTCTATCTGGAAGCTGTCCATGCCAGCCACCACCACCTCCTGGGGCAGTGAATTCCATATGTTAATCACTGTTTGGGTGAAGAAGTACTTCCTTTAATCTGTTCTAACTTCTAACCTGACTGTTCAGCAATTTCATGGAGTGCCCATGAGTTCTTGTCTTGTGAGAAAGGGTGAAAAGTATTTCTTTCTCTATCAGCTCTATCCCATGCATAGCCTTGTAAACCTCTTATCATGTCACCCCTCAGGCATTGTTTCTCAAAGGTAAGATCCCCAAGCACTTTAACTTTTCTTCATAGGGAAAGTGTCCTCTTATCATTGCAGTTGCCTTTTTCTGCATTTTTTCCAGCGCTATAAATATTCTTGTTTAGGTGTGTGTGGTGTAAGTGGTCCAATGCAGTTGCACCATCAATTTATACAGGGCAGGTCCTGTATAAATGTTGTTCCTGTTGATCTTTTGGGGTTTCTGTGTGGCACTGTGGCATGCTTGCCAGTTTGGTGTAGTAGTTAAGTAATCTGGAAGAACTGGGTTTTATTTCCCACTCCTCCGCTTTCACCTGCTGGATGACCTTGGGCAAGCCATAGTTCTGGCACAGCTGTCCTTGAAAAAGAGCAGTTTCTGTCAGAGCTCTCTCAGCCCCGCCTACCTCACAGGGTGTCTGTTGTGGGGAGGGGGAGGGAAAGGAGATTGTAAGCCGCTCCGAGACTCCTTTGGGTAGAGAAGGGCAGGATATAAATCCAATCTCTTCTCTTCTCTCTTCCACTTCTGTGTTAGCCCCCTCTGAATAAGTAGGCCTTTCACTTTAATCAAAATTGACAGATATGAAAATGGCTTTCTCAAGTGTCTCTGGATCCATTATTCTGTAGGCTTTGCTTTTAGCTGAGTAGCCAATAAATATGCCTTCTTTGGTATGATCACTCAACTTCGATTCTCTCTTTTCCATAGGAATATATGCAAAGGCTCTGCAGCCAAACCCTCATAAATGGGCCATATTAGGCTTGTGGCCAAACCAAAGTTCACATGGAGTTCTACCTACAGACTTTGTGATCAGTCTGTTGTGTGTATATGTTACTGTCAAGACTGCTTCACCCCACAGGACATGTGGTAAGTGTGCATCCTTAAACATGCATCTCACCATTTTGATAAGAGTTCAATTATTCCTTTCAGACACCCCATTCTGCTGTAAGTTGTAGGGCATAGTTGTCTGGTGTTGGATTCCTTGTTCTTTCAGGAACTCCTGCATCGCATTCAAGGTGAACTCTCCTCCATTATCAGATCTGAGCACTAGAGGCTTCTTCCCAAACCTGTTGCTCAGCATTGCAGTGTCGTTCTTGAATCTGTCAAGAACCTGTGCTTTGTTTTCAAGCAAATAAAGAGCGATGTGTTTACTGTGATCATCAGTAAAGAAATATTTATAACCTGCTATAGTGGGAGGCAGTGGTCCACAGACATCTGAGTGGATCAATTCTAGAATCTCCATTGTTGTCTACTCCAATTGCTTCAGAAATATTTGGTTAGTAGTGTTTCCTTCTAGGCAACAAACACAATAAGGGATAGTTTAGCATTTAACACAGTTAATTTCAATTGCAAAGCCAAAGATATGTGCACGGTTCATGAGAACACATTTCAACAACATTCATTTCTTCAGGTACATTGTCTGGTATTTGATCTTCAAAATCGTCCTCAAAATCACTGCATTCATCATCATCACTTGTACTTAACTGTGGCAAAACATTTTCTTGTACATAATACAGTCCATTTTTCTTTATCCCAGTAAGGAGGACTTCGCCATCACAAGATAAGCACCAGCCTTCCTGTTAAAGGATGCATTCTCTGGTCAGGAGAATCCTTGTCTCTGGCATGGGTTAACAGATACTTTGTGAGCAAACTGCTGAGACAATGCAGTAAAATCAGCATGCAAGTTCTTACATCTCTGTAGCTTGTTTGAAATCTCAGCAACAGATGAGTCAAAAGTTAAACCTCTCTTAATGTGCAAAAAAGCTTATCACACTTGCAAAACTTCCTGGTAGAGACATGAAAAATTCAATGACTTTCCCCTGATCATCTCATTCATCACCACAGTCCTCCAGAGAAGAAAATATGCTAGACAGCCTGTTAGCATGTTCAATAACTTCCATCTTGATATTTTAATGCATGCAACTTTTGATGTAATTCATATGTGACATTTCAGCCAGTCACCTGATGCAGTTTTATGAGGTTATTATACATCTATTTTGCACTGTCCATACCTTCGATTCTGCAAAAGTAATTACCATCCAAAGTGTCACCAATTATACTCTGTGCTTTAGCATCTTCACACAACCACTGACCTTTCTCCTTTTGTTCCACGTTGGCAGGAGGTAGATCAGCGATCAGGGTGAGCAGCAGATGTGTCTTCCCGGAATGAAAGGCCTCTGGTGATAAGATGACAAGGCGGGGTTTTGTTAACCTCCCATCTCGGGGGACATGCACAGCCATCTCTCCCTACTCTTGTTCCCTGCTCTTTTTGGAAATTAGTTTGTTTGCAATGCACACGTGTGCTGCTTTTTCGAATGTTAATTTGCCTCCAGCTCTCTATTCCTTTGCTTGGGAGGCTGACTGGCAGTCACTGATGGAATAGGAAGACTGAACTCCTCTATTCCAAGTCAGTACAGTCTTGTCTGGTTCTGATCCGGTTCTGATCTGGTCCAATAGCCTGGGCCCAAAACCTGTAGGAAGGGTACTGGTTTAGGTGATCTACAGGGGTCATTTGGAGCAGGAGCGCACAGGAGCGGAGCTCCGGCAGTTAGAAGTACAGGCGGAAGCAAGCCCTGCCCCCAGTTCCCAGCAGGAGTGCAAAGCAGCATGTGTAATATTCCTCCTGGGCCCAGATAGGCTACTCTGGGACTGGAATGACAGCCCCCAGAGTGGAAAGACAGTCCCTAGGAGTGGAGCCTGAGTGGTGGGTGTTGCCTTCTGACACACTTCTGGTGATGTCAGGGGGTGTGGCACATGCAAATAAGTTATGCTAATGAGTTATGCTAATGAGCTCCTGCACCTCTTTTTCTATGAAATGACCCCTGGTGATCTAGATCCTTCTTTAGTTAAAGAGAGTGCTTGCCCTGGACCTGCCATGTGCTTGTAAGACTATCAAGTTACACAGAGACATGTCTCAGTTTGAAACAAAATAAAAACGACTTTAGTCAAGAAATACATAGTTGATAGTGCAGGGAAGAGAGACAGAGACAGTTCCTAAGCTATCTAACTAGGAAATGGATGTGGATGCTAAGAGGTGTCCTGCATCTCCATCTTGTGTGCATGGGAGAGAAGTGAGAGGAAGAAAGAGACGGGAGGAAATTGTTTTTCCCTAAGATTATTGAGCTACACTTTAAAGCAGGGGTGTCAAACTCATTTATTATGGGGGCCGGATCTAACATAAATGAGACCTTGTTGGGTCAGGCCATGTGTGTTATAAAATGTAATGCCAGGTAGTGGAGATATACACTTTATAAAGGACACAAACACAAAGGGTTTTTTTACTTAAAATAAAAACATACTTAAAACATTAGAACTCTTGCAATATTTTGTTTATTTAACAATGTCTGATAACTGACACCTCTTGCTCTGAATTATTGCATCAAAATGTCTGTGCTGTTGCAATCTTGAGTTCAAGTGTGTATCTGTAAGCTGCAAATCTACTTTTGATTTATTGACATTCACCACAGAAATCTCATGCTCATAGTTCTGAGTCTAGGACCCAGGGGAAAACGTGAAATGGCTGAGCGATTGAGAGAGTCTGGTGAAGTAAGCTATGATGCAGCAGCAGCAACAGAACTGGAAGCAGGAGATGGCGAGTTCCAGTGTGGGACTGATGGAAGCCCTCCGGGGGCCTGATCCACCCCCGGGGCTGCATGTTTGACACCCCTGCTTTAAAGGGATTCTCAGTGACAGCAGAGTAAACAGAAAGATGCTTAATGTCTTCCTATCTGTCTGCAACACTGTGGTCATTTCTGAAGGCTGAGGTGCTGGCATATCACATCTGGTACTTCCATCAGCTTTGTGCTGGTCCCTATTACTATTGCTGCTCCTTCTGCTGGACCATTGCTTCCAGCCTCCTTGGTGCTCCACTGGACTTTGGTCCTTGTCCATTGTTGGTGATAGTGAAGGTTGCCATACTGAGAGCTGGCCTCCATCAAGGCTTCCTATCTTCTGCTGCCCTGAGCTTGCTGTGTTGCCAGGTGATGGCCTCACCCTCTGGTGACTGCAGCCCTGCAGCTTCTGAGAGGGACACTGAGGCTTGCTTCTTGTGGGGGAGTTTGGGGTGCTCTGTGGCATCTATGCCACGTCTTCCTCTGAAATATACTGGGTTCAGACGGGTTCAGGTGATCAGCTCATAGTTTATCAGTGATTCAGCAAGAGAAAGAAGAGAAAGAGCAACCCTTGGCCAAAGCAGGGTATTTATGCCTGAAAAACGTTACACCCAAAACATACCCCATGCCCAATTATGGGCTATTTACACGACATTGTCTCCCAACTGGGTCACTCTAGGATCCCTGTCACCCTACTGGTCCATTCTAGGATCCTAGCAAGCTATTGTTATGTATCCCCAAGCTAAGTCCTTTTGCAAGTACAGTTCAGGCTCAATACATAACGTCCTCCCTGGCTGGTAGCTCCACTGGATAAATGGGGAGGTGGGAGGGCTTGTGCAGAGTCAGACCTGGTAGCAGCAGTGTCCTGCTTGGCTGGGCACCACAGGAAAGCTTGGGTGCTGCCAACTCTGGACACTTACTTTGGAAAATAGCCAGCTGTTTTGTGATTACTGGTAGCTTAACAGAGGGACTTTGAGCTTGCTGGCCCATTATACAGGCAAAGATTCCTAGACCAGACACTCTGCTTCCCTTAATTGGTGAGCATGTCAGTTTTCCAAGCTAGCCTGACTGAGTTGGGAAGAGGTTTCCCCTTGGTATTGTGCTTAAATTCCCCCAAATTGGTTGCAGTTCTGGGCGAATAATCTGAACCCAAGTTACAGAGTCCACAGAGAAAGAAGGTTCATGTGGTAACACCATTGCCTTCCCTTTTTTGAATTATAGGGATTTATAAGACACCATTTGTAGTCAGTTTTCTCTGGAGAAGAAAGCAGCAGAGATTTACAGCTTCTATAACAAAAAAAAAATGGTTTGTGCAAATTGTTGAGAATTATAGGATCACGGAAGCCAGCATTAGAGGCACTAGAGAATTCAAAAAAATCTCCAGGCATAATCAGTTCTGGGCACATGAAACAAAAGTTATCTTATACAGAGCACAGCACACCTTAACATTGCCTTGTACATATCACAGTCCGGTTCTGAATGATTTCTTCGCTGCTGGGTATTGCTTCAATATAGCTCCATGGATCCGAGGTAACATTTGAATTGATTTCCCATCTGAATTGGTCACAGTGCATGCAAAAGGATCACACCAGCTCCACATCCGATCAGTGGGGCCAGCTGCATTGGCTGGGGCATTGCAACACAAGCGGAGTCAATGTTAATGTTTCCACAGTCTCATGAAACCCCAGCCACTTCTAAGTGACTTTCTGCATCTATCATGCTGATGCAGTGATGCATGAATCAGGCCCAGGTTGATATACCTGAAGAGCATGAGGCATAGGTACAGCTATAGCTAGCAGTCATCACGACTTGGGGGTGTAAAACAGCAATGGACTTCAGTCACAGAGACTTTTTATTTTCTAGACCCTCCAGCCAGCTATGCTTTAGTTTTGCTTTATTCAGCAGTGAGCGGCTGAGGCTTCCAATGAAAGTTCAGGAATTTAACAGCACTCTTCTATTGATCGTTTAGATTGGATCTCAGGCCAGTAAAGAACACTCATACTTGCTATGGGCATCAATAGCATATTCAGAGTCTATAAAGCTGCGATGAGAGAAAAAGATGCGAATAACAAGGCTGCAGTTCTCAGAAACGAAAGTCCCCGTGACAGGGGATCGATAGAAAATGTTGTGGTCAAGACACAGAAGGAAAAAGAAGCGTGGCTGAATTGCTACAAAGGAAGTGCTAAATATTGCACCAAACCACTGCGGCAGAGACCTTGCGGTACCGGAGGGCAATTAGTGCAGGATGTACCGACTTCAAAGGGGTTGGCGAGCCTGCAGCTCTCCTGCTTTAGTGCTCAGAGGTCAAATCGAATGCACATCCTCCATAAGGCTATTCCAAGTCAGGTTTCTATTTTACTGCAGCTATTTTGGGACACTGAATAAGAAGGCTGGGTTGAAATGTATTCAGAGGGACCTGCGATGCTTTGAGATACCATATTTTAAAGCAACACGCTATGTTTTTCTTTGATCCCGTGAACGCTTTTCTCCAAACGAATACAGTGGCAAACAAAAACACGCAACGAGGGTTGAGATCTTCCTCCAGCCTAAAGAATCTTCTTCTGATGGAGGAGAGAAGTTCCTTTGGCAAGAGTAAGCATTCATATTCTGCTGAGCTTAGTGATACAATAGAAGTGTGTATCTTCACATATTGACATTTATTTTAAATGACTGAATTTCTGCACGCTTTTCCCACCACTCATCCACATCAGTTAGTTGTATGACTGGTTCAAAGGTACTCCAAGCTTACACAGTCAGTCCCATGGTATGCCATACAAGGAAGTTCTGAACTGTGATACACTCTTAAGTACAGAGCCTAGTACTACAGAACTCAAGTACAGAGCCTAGTACTACAGAAAGAAGTACTTTTCTCCCTTTCTCACAATGCAAGAACTCATGGGCACTCCATGAAATTGCTGAGCAGTCGGGTTAGAACAGATAAAAGGAAGTACTTCTTCACCCAAAGAGTGATTAACACATGGAATTCACTGCCACAGGAGGTGGTGGCAGCTACAAGCATGGACAGTTTCAAGAGGGAATTAGATAAACACAAGAGGCGGGACCCGCGATACTCACAGGGGGGGATATTCCAGCCTGCCAAGCTTCCCCCTTCCTCCCTCCCCCAACAGCGGTGGCAGCAATGGTGAGGCTGTCTGTCCACCAAGCTTCCCCCCTCCCTCCCTCCCTCCCTCCCGAGCAGTAGCAGTGGAGGTGAGGCAGGCCGGCTGGCCTGCCGAGCTTCCCCTTCCTCCCTCCCCAGCAGCAGCAGCAGCAGCAGCAGCAGCAGCGGAGGTGAGGCCGGCCGGCCCCCCAAGCCTTCTCCCGCCCTCCCATCCCTTGTGGTGGCAGTGGCGGAGAGGTAGTTCACAGAGCATTCCCTGAGCATGTGCAGGGAATGCTCTTTTACTTTTGGGGGGATTTAAATATCCCCCATATACTTTTTTCAACTTTTTAGATTTTTCTGCACACCTGGAGACTGCCCCACATGTGCAGGAAAATCTCCCTGCCCCCCAAGTGCCCCCGATGTGTGGATTTAGATATCCGCACACAGGGGGCCACTTGGAATTAGATATATAGATATGGAGCAGAAGTCCATCAGTGGCTATTAGCCACAGGGTATAGATGGGAAAGCTCAGTCTGGGGCAGGTGCTGCACTCTATTCTTGGTGCTGGAGGGGGCAGCAGTGGGAGGGCTTCTAGTGTCCTGGCCCCACTGATGGACCTCCTGATGGCACCTGGTATATTTTGGCCGCTGTGTGACAGAGTGTTGGACTAGATGGGCCATTGGCCTGATTCAACATTGGCTTCTCTTATGTTCTTAACTTTTTTTTTTGCTGTATACATGTGAAGCATGTATGACTTTAACAACTATTTTTTATTACAACAAATAATTAGGTAAATGTAAAAGTTTCTCTTGCTTGAAAGCCAGTCGAATCTGACTCTAGGGTTGTGGTGCTCATCTCTGTTTCCAAGCCGAAGAGCCAGCGTTGTCCAAAGACATTTCTGTGGTCTTGTGGCTGGCATGATTAAACACCAAGGCGCACAGAATGCTGTTACCTTCCCACCGAAGCGGTTCCTATTTATCTACTTGCAATTTCTTGCTTTCGAACTTCTAGGTTGTCAGGAGCTGGAACCAGAGACAGGAGCTCACTCCATCATGAGGCACTCGGGTCTCGAACTGCTGAACTACCGACCTTCCAGCCTGCAGTTCAGTGTCTTAACCACTTGAGCCATTGCTCAAAGAAATTATTCTCACTAGAAATTAACAAAGCAGATCATTCATGCTGGTGTGTTCTGGGTGGTGGAATTCTTCCCTTTGAGTGTTTCCAGGTGCAATCCTTGAGGGAGTTGAAGTATCAGGCCCAAATAGGGCTGTTTGCTTGGCTTTTGACTGACCACATCAATTTTCACTTGCTTTTATAAACAGTTCTAAATGTTGATTGGATCCTGTCTAATGGCAGTTTTAATTTTATAATAATGGCCTTTTATCATTTTAACGATCTTATGTGTGTTGTAATGACTGTTTTAAAACTTCCTGAGTCACCAACAGTGCAATCCTATGCAGAGTTACTCCAGTCTAAGTCCATTGGGATCAGTGAGTTTACATTGGGGTAACTTTGCTCAGGAATGCACTGTTGGAGTCGTAGAAAAACTGGCACTGAAAGGTAAGTTAAATAAAAAGTGAATGGCTGGTAGCAATGGCTGAGATGAGATCCAGTACGGACAAACAGATCAACTTGCTATTAAAGAAAAAGAGATCAGATTGTGTCAGAGGTCATGTTAATGACAGCTACACAATCTGTTTCTTTTAAATATATACAATAGGCTTGCAATCAAGAAGTATATCTGTTGGAAGTCCAACTCTGCTAAAAATGAAAGGTCAAATAAATTCCTGATTTGTCTTGTTGACAATTTCATTTTCCAGAAAGTGGAAAGAGAAACAGGAGATCTTCTATCATGGACTTGATTCTCACCAACAGGGAAGAACTGGTTGATAATGTAAAAGTAGTGGGCACCCTGGGTAGTAGTGACCATGTAATTTTGGAATTTACAGTCTTTGGGAAGGGAAAAGCTGTATGTAGCCAGACATATAGCCTGGACTTCCGGAAAGCAAATTTTGAAAAATGTAACATTATGCTGGGTAGAATCCCATGGTCAAGAATACTTAAGGAGAAGGGAGTTCGAGGTGGGTGGGAGTTTCTTAAAAGCAAAATATTAGAGACAAATCACAAACAATTCCCATGAGAAGGAAAAATGGGAGGAGCTAAAGAAGCCAAGATGGCTCCATAAACATCTTTCTAGAGACTTGAGAAATGAAAAAGACTCATTTAGGAAATAGGAAGAGGGCCTTATAACCAAGGATGAACATAAACAAATAACCACTGCTTGAAGACAAAGAGTTATGAAAACTAAAGCTCAGTATGAGCATAGGCTAGTGAGAGATGCTAAAACCAGTAAAAAAGGGTTCTTTTCTTATGTTCAAAGTAAGAAAAAGGGCAAGGACTTCATAGGACCATTGCGGGGACAGAAAATTGAAATTGTAACGGGTGATGAAGAGAGTTCAGAACTGCTCGATTCCTACTTTTCTCAGTCTTCTTTAGTGAGGGAAATGGTGCTCGACATGGCAAAAACAGAACACATGATGGGGGAAGGGAGTTGCAGCCTAGCATGGGCATAGGGGTAGTCCACAAAACCTAGTTTCTTTAAATGAAACTAAGTCCTCGGGGCACAATGAACTGCATCCAAGGGTACTGAAAGAATTTGTGGATGAAATTTCTGAGCCCCTGACAATTATTTTTGAGAATTCTTGAAGAACAGGTGATGTACCAAAAGATTGGAGATGGGCAAAAGTTGTCCCCATCTTCAGGAAGTGGGAAATGGAGAATCTGAGTAACTACCAACCCATCAGCTTGTTGTCTATATCTGGAAAAGTTTTAGAACAAATCATTAGTCAGTAAGCCCTTGAGCACTTAGAAAAGCACTGTGATTACTAAGAGCCAGCATGGGTTTCTCAAGAACAAGTAATATCTGGCCAACCTTATCTCTTTTTTCAAGAAAGTTGCTACCTTGATAGATCACAGTAATGCCATAGACACAGTTTATCTTGATTTCATTAAGACTTTTCATAAGCTTCCACATAATATTCTTGTTGGCAAATTGGTGAAATGTGGTTTTGATCCTATTACTGTTAGGTGGATCTGTAACTGGTTGATGGATCGTGCCCAATGAGAGCTTGTTAATGGTTCCTCAACCTCTTGGAGAGGAGTGTCAAGTGGAGTGCCTCAATGATCTGTCCTGGGACCTGTTCCATTCAACATCAGAGTCAGAATACAGGATTATCTTGACAGGCTGGAAAACTGGGCTAAAACAAATAAAATGAATTTCAATGGGGATAAATGTAAAGTTCTGCATTTAGGTAGGAAAAATCCAATGCATAATTATAGGATGGGGGAGACTTATCTTGGCAGTAGTATGTGCAAAACGAATCTAGGAGTCTTAGACAGTAGACCATACACTGAACATGAGTCAGCAGTCTGATGTGGTAGCTAAAAAGGCAAATGCCTTTTGGGGCTGTATTAACAGAAGTATAGATGGTATCACTTTACTCTGCTCTGGTTAGACCTCATCTAGAGCATTGTGTTCAGTTTGGGGCACCACAATTTAAGAAGGTTATAGACAAGCTGGAACATGTCCAGAGAAGGGCAACGAAGATGCTGAACGGTCTGGAGACCAAGTCCTGTGAGGAAAGGTTGAAAGAGTTGGGTATGTTTAGCCTGGAGTGCAGATGACTGAGAGGTGATATGATAATCACCTTCAAGTGCTTGAAAGCCTATCATATAGAGGATGGTACCAAGTTGTTTTCTGGTGCCTCAGAAGGTCAGACCAGGACCTACGGGTTGAAATTAAATTAAAAGAGTTTTCAGCTAAATATTAGGAAAAACTTCCTGACAGTTAGAATGGTTCCTCAGTGGAACAGGCTTCCTTGGGAGGTGGTGGGCTCTCCTTCTTTGGAGGTTTTCAAACAGAGGCTAGATGGCCATCTGACAGCAATGCTGATTCTGTGAACTTAGGCAGATTATGAGAGGGAGGGCAGGAAGGGTTGAATCAGTGCTCAGTTCTTGTGGCCCTTTCTTACACACCCAGGGAAATGCTAATTGCCACTCTGGGGTCAGGAAGCAATTTTTTCCAGGCCAGTTTGGCTGGGAATCCTGAAGGTTTTTTGTCATCTTCTGGGCATGGAACATTGGTCACTGGACATTTGCATGGGAGGTATTTGTGAATGTTCTGCATTGTGCAGGACTAGATGATCCTGGAGGTCCCTTCGAATGCTATGATTCTATTATTCTAAATTCTTAAATCATAAAATTATAGTTTGATCTAAGTCCAGTAGCTTACACTCTGAAACTATTGTTAGTTTTTAAGGTTCTGCTGGACTCATCTAATTGTTCTGCTGCAGACCAACATTTTTACCCTCTGAAAGTACATAAAATTATAGTTATACAATGAGATGGTAGGAGGGCCAGTATGAGCACATGGGACATGGACCAAGAAGGACAGTGTGCCCTCTTGATGGTTTTTACCATATGACACCTGGGTTATGTTGGGGTAGGGGTGTTTCTACTCAGATCCAGCTGAAAGGTTTTCCAAAATCCAGGTGAGAGGGGGCTCTGGGTTTTTGTTAAGTGATTATTGGCTGTGGTTATGTCTTTATTTTTGTTCATTGATCCCTTTGCCTCCTGGTATGATAGATGTGGTTGAGGAGACAGGATGGGGTGAGAGATGGTGCCACAATTTATGGGGGTGGTGGTAAGGGGAGATATGTTGGTAGAAGAGGAGCAGGCCAGGTCAGGGGAAGCGACAATAGAGATCTGTGGGCTGTTGCCCTTTCTGGCTCTTCTTCCAGTTGAAGTAATGTTGGTAACCATATTAAGAACCACCATTTAGTATGCACGGTGTTGGCCAGCACAGCTAATCCAGGTGGTCAGAGCCTGTTGAGGTCTTGCTTCCAGGAGGAGGTAGACTGCCCAGTGGCCCACTGTGACCATTTTGTTCAACTGCACAGATTAAAATCTCTCACATAAATTCTGACTTACTCTACATTAGCAATAACAGGGTCAGATGGTGTCAGGGTTTTAATTTTTCCAGATGATTATTCATCCTGAGGATCTGGACAGGATCTTGGAGGTTTGGGCCTACCACCTGGCTCTATTACCCTTGGTTACTTAAATCTGCTGGTGTGTGTGTGGATGAACTGTGTCCAAGAGGTAGGTCATGCCTCCTTAAAATAGAGGGTGTCAGTGGTCACCCCAGCCTTGAAACAGGCTGTAGTACATCCACTTCTAAGGAAGCCTACTAAACCCAGGAGATCTCAATGACTATTAAACAGTCTCAAATGTTCCACTCTTGAATAAGGTGATTGAACAAGTGGTGGCTGAATAATTTCAAGGTTTCCTGAATGAATAGGATTATTTGAATCCTTTCCAATCTAGTTTCCAGCCCAGTTATGAGACTGAAACAGCCTTGGTTGCCCTGGTGGATGATCAGTGCTGGGAAATGGATAGAGGGAGTGCGACTGTTGATTTTCCTGGACCTCCCAGTGGCTTTTGATACCATCAGTCATGGTAACTTTCTGGACCATCTTTCCAAGTTAGGACTGGGAGGCACCTTATTGCTGTAGTTTGGTCTTACCTGTTGTTGTTAGCCATTCAGTTGTTTTCGACTCTTGGTGATTCTCTGGGCCAGTTCTCTCCATGTTTTCCAATTTTGTACTGTTTCCTTGAGTTGTTCCATGTTCCGGCTGGTGTTGACTTTTATGGTGTCTAGCCACCATGTTATTTGGTGGCCAGGTTTCCTTTTGCTGCTAACCAATCCAAGCATAATTGCTTGGTCTTACCTAGAAAGTAGGTTTCAGGAGGTAGTGCTGGGGACTACTGCTTAGCCCCTTGGCCTTTAGCTGTGGAGTCCCACAAGGCTTCCATTTTGTCCCCTGTGCTCTTTAGCATCTACATGAAACCACTGAGTGAGGTCATCTGGAGATTTAGACGGGGTTGTCACCAACATGCAGATGACAGTCAGCTGTATCTTGTGCTTCTGACCAATCCCAGAGAGGCTGTAAAAACCCTGAATTGATGCCTGGAGACTGTTTTGGAGTGGATGTGAACTACTAAACTGAAGCTTACCCCAACAAGACAGAAGAGCTACTAGTGAGTAGAAGGTTTGACCTGGCTTAAAGATGTCACCCATTCTGGATATTATTGTTGTCCCAGTTCCCCGGGCCTGGAGGGGAAGCCCCAACACCCAGCCATGCCCCCCCGCCGCACTCACCAGCTGACGAACAGAATAGTGGGGGCAGACCAGTGCATGCTGGCCTGGCAGGGGAGAGGCCTTGCAGGTCCCCCGAGAAGAACCCCTCCCCAGCGGCAGAGGGAGGGGAGGCAGCAGCGGGGCATGCGTGGCCCCGGAGCCGAGCAGCACAAATGGCGCCAGGGAGAGAGGCTGAGGCCGAGGAGGCCCCGAGTGGCGGTGCCAGCGGTGCGGCCTCCTGGCTGACAAGACCACTGCCAGGCCAACGACAGCCACTCCCCCAGAGGGCCTAGGGCATCCTGAGATATCAAGGGGATGGGGCCTGGGAAGATGGAAGGCAGCGGGGAGGAAGGGCGATGCTGGGGGTGAGGCCAAGAGTATAAAGGAAGGCAATGGCAGAGGGGCCGGGGAGGAAGGATGGGCTAAGGATGCGGCCACTGAGGAGGCACACGAGAGAGATGGCAAATCAGCGAGCAGCCTCCCGGGACCGAGGGCAGAGGGACTCCTGGGGTGGCGCTAACCCCAGGCCCCTGCCATTCTGAGGCCTCTACCTCAAGCCCAACTTAGTACCAGCCCCATCTCCAGGGCCGACATCCCGCCCAAGGACTCTCTGGGCCACGGCTATGGGCGGGGCTCCGTCAGGACTGCAGCAGGAGCGCGACAATTGTATTCCATTTAACGGTACAGGTGTGTAGGCTAGGGGTACTGTTGGACTCCAATCTACTTCTGGATAAGCAGATGGCAGTGGTAGCTGTAAGGACACCACCCCATCTTCCAGCACCAGATTTGAGCAAGGAAAACAAAAGAAATTGGTTAAAAAATGCAAATACTTTGTCCCTCTTGCTATATATATATGATAGCAAAATATAGGACAGGCTCTTTAGCTTAGCTGTTCTAGTTCTCTATGGAGTTTCCAGTACCTTGAAGCTTATTCCCAGTCTCCCAGGTGAGCACATGGTCAATGTGGCTGCCTCAGGAGTTAATGGTCCTGTGTCCTCCCATTGCCTGAGCATCCCAAAGAAAAGAGGTCTATTTCCTTTTGCACTGAGATTTTATCATCTCTGTCTCCCCCCACCCTTGACCCTGGTCAGCCCAGGGCAAGGTGGATTTTCCTGTTGTCTCCAGTAATCTACTTCCTCAGCCTCTCTAGAATTTGACATCTCTAAACCTCTATTTCCTGCTTGGAGAAGGGGGGAAGGGTGAACTGGCCCATCCCATTGTCTCTCTTGCTGGATCCACTAGTATTTGTAAGAAGGTGAGCCTGGAAAGCCATTGCCAGACTTCCTCTTCCCCAGCCTATTCTCTGCCCAGAGAGAAACTTTTAAAACCCACAGTGGAAGCTTGCTGTTTGCCAACCTCCCCGGAGAAAATGCATTTCATCACATCTCCCCCTGCCCAAGATTCCAGTGGAAGAGCACCTCTTTTATAGAAGGCTGTTCTGCAGCGGATCCAAACAAGTCTGTTACAAGAAAGTTACAAGTTACATAGTAAAGAATCTACATGCAAGTCATCGAGCATATTACCCCACATAGGACTCAGTCCCTTTCAAGAGTCTCTGTCCATCTTGGACAGGAAATCTATTCCCCACTAAAGTTTGACATCTGTTAACTTTGAAACAGCTGATGAGATTCAAACTTTTTTAACGTGACCCAGTTCAAAGCCAGGCCGGCCAAACCCCCCACTTACCCTGCGGATATTCTGTTCATTAAAGAAGGACTCCATGCCCTAGTAAATTGTTCGTCAGATCCTTGGTTCAGATCTTTGCTGGTCAGAATTCTGGCTTCCTGCTGAGAACCCCTGCTGCCCTGCAGGCTTTTTCTCCCCTTTCCCTCATAACTCTGCTCCTTCAGCCTCAACTGCATCTGCCCCTGGAACTCTCCAGATCTCCAGACCTGGATTTAAGGTTGTTGTTGTGTGTGTGTGCACGTGCATGTGTTTGTGATTATTTAGGGAATTAGCTTTCAGATGCCTAGTGAACGTTCTTTAGATTTTTACTCTTTGCATTTTATTTTGTATACCATAAAGCTATTTGTTTGTGTTTGCAATCATTCCCTCGCTCTCTTTCTTCATAATTTTATTTTGTGGTATTCCCACCAAGATTCACCTTGGTATACACAGAGTACAAGGTCCTGTGTTATTCCTTTCTGGCAGGGCTCTTTTTGTGGCAGGAACTCCTTTGCATATGAGGCGACACACCCCTAATGTAGCCAATCCTCCAAGAGCTGACAGAGCTCTTCTTACAGAGGCTACTGTAAGCTCTTGGAGGATTGGCTACATTAGGGGTGTGTTGCCTCATATGCAAAGGAGTTCCCACTACACAAAGAGCCCTGCTTTCCGGAACCCTTTTAAAGCTAATTTCCCCTTCTTTGGGTCCAGTTTGGGTAACAGTAGCCAGGAGTGTTTTTAGCAGCTTCAACAGGTTACCCAGCTGTGGCCTTTCCTAGGAAGAAAAGTTCTGGTCACTGTGTTTACTTACATCTAAATCACATCTAAATTAGATCACCGCAATGTCTTCTGCATGGGGCTGTTCTTGAAAAGTTTCTTTTAAAAAAGTGTTCAGAAACTACAATTGGTGCCGAATGCCGCAGCCAGAATGTTAACTGGAGTGGGTCACAGAGACCATATCACTTCAGTCCTGGCCTGTCTACATTTGCTTCCAGTCAGTTTCTGGGCACAATTAAACGTGCTTGTGTTGACATATTTTGTGAAATGAAACACAGCTTGCACAATTAACTAGGGTTTTTTATATTGCTACACTGGCCCCGGTCACACGAGTGGGATACTGCACGGCTGAAGGGAGGCAAAGTAGAGCCGGAGCAAAAAGATGCATGGTAGTGCTATCAGACAGTCCCCGAGATGCCCCATGGACCCTGGTAGCCTGCGATCCCAGGGGCGATGTTGAAGCTCATCAAAGGGTCTTGCCCATGAGCACTCTGACGTTGCTTCGCATACTGTGGAGGCTTGGAAAAAACACATCCAGTGCAAGGGGACGCATGCGCATGCTGGATGCACCAGATTAACTCCGCTTCTGCGGTCCAACGCTTGCCTGTGACCCGCGTTTTCCGGTTGCTACTACCCTTTTGCTGGTACTTTTTAAATCCGCTTCTTCGGGCCGATGGTACCGGTTGGTGCTGGGTGCACTACGCTTCCCAGATGTTGCCGTATGATCCTGCCTATTTGATGCGCCTTCAACCCGTTCGTTTTGCAGGGCAAATCCTCCCATTGTTGGGCGAAATGCTCTCTAGGGGTGAAGCACTTCGCCACAGGTATAATTAATTTCGGGATCTTTTGGTCTATGTCTACGAGGAATGGGCTGCCGCGGAGACTTCCCAGTGAAGAGGCGAGAGACAGGACTCAGATTAATGTTTTGTTTACTTAAATAAAGCACAGTTCCAATAACAGTTACACTCAACAAATACAATTCACACACACATTCATATCAAGAGCTAAGAATCAAAGATAGATAAAGCACAGTTGCATGAGCAGGTTATCGTTGGTTTTGAAGAGGGCGATATTTACCTCCAAGGCGCGGCTCCTAAGCTTCCAGCGAGTGGGGTTAGGTGGGGTAGGAAGGATGGAAGAAGGAACACGTGGTCTAGACCAGCTAACAACACACGTGTATGGTTCCAGCTGCAGACTGGAACGAAGCGAGGCAAGGGTTCGGGTACAGGATGGGGGCTTAAGAGGGTAAAAGCAGACAGACAGAGGTCGTGGTTTCAGCAGCAGCAGGGCAAGGAGAAGCAGACAGAGTTAACCCAGAGATCGCGTTATTATAGCGTCTTGGGTGCTGGGCGTGGAAGGCCAGGCGGTGTACACCTACTGACCCTCCCAGCCGGCTGTGTCAGTGTCAGTTTCAAATCCTATTGGCTACACTGTCCGTTGGATACCTGGGGGCAGGGCAGAGGAAGCTGGCTGGCAGGCAGATGGTTTCTCCAGGTAGCTGATGGCTCCGGTATTGTTCATGTGTATGCCTGGGGTGGGGCAGGCACTTAATCTCATCATGCAAACGACTTGCAGAGGAAAAGTCCTTTGTCTGCTGTATGGCCCTTAATCCGTGTATGTGACATGCGGCAGGTATGCAATGGAGTCCCTCAGAGTAAAAAGACAGCTTTTTCCTTCCCTATGGGCTCCTCCTTTGGCATCCATTTTACAGTCTAGCAAGTACACAGACCATGTGGGAACAGCAAGCAGTCCATAGCAAAGCCCCATAATGGCGTCGGGGCTAACACCATGTGACCGGGACCACTATATAGCTTATAAAACTACTCAACTGTGGCACTTATACCTGATTAAGCTACCATTTACCCTTGTGGCATCTTTGAACTGTGTGACTAGATCTTTGATTAGTGTACTATACCAATCATTTCTCTTGCCCTTGCGGTGCTTATAGCCTTTTATATTTTATTCTATTTGATTGTTCCCCTTGCATTTTAGTGAAGTAATCTTTGTTGGTGCAGTTCAAGAATTCTTGTTAGCCACTTGGAATTCATGACTGCTGGTGTGACCTTGGGTCAGTCATAAGTTCTTTCAGAGATGTTCTCTCGAGGGCAGTTCTTGAAAGAGCTCTCTCAGCCCCACCTACCTCACAGGATGTCTGTTGTGGGGAGAGGAAGGGAAAGGAGATTGTGAGCCACTCTGAGACTCCTTCAAGTAATGAAGGGTGGGGTATAAATCCAATCTCCTCCTCCTCCTCCTCCTCTTCTAAACTATCCTACAGTCTCAATATGCATGTACATGGTGATGTAACATCTGGCTCCTTATTCCACTGAATTTGCATTATACAGGGTGGGATAAATGGTACAAGAGCATAGATTAGGATAGCTCCTTACTAAGTATATTCTGTCAACTAGAATTTATGCCCTGTTCATGAATGAATGTCAAAATATGGAAATATTTGGAAAGGGTCATAGGTTTCAAGTAGGGTGAACATGAACCCCTGACTGTATATCTATCAGTCAATGAATTTTGGGATGTCAAAGATTGTTAGGTGTGTTATGTGCCATATTACTCCTGCCTGCATCATAAATGTACAAAACTGAAATGCTTGCTTTGTAGTCACTTATTTTCTTGGGATGGATTAATATAAATATGTAGCAGAATAATTTTCCTCCTTTCAGGAAAATCTCTCTAGAGCCCAAGTTAATTATGATTTTGATTCTACATGCTGATAACAACTGTCTCTCAGGGAATAACTGGGCAGATGTTCAGGGTCAGGGAGGGCCAACCACATTGTGCAGGAAGGAATCCGCATAGAAATACTTCTATACCCCTGCTTAATATCATAGGAAATAGAAATTTCTAGTGGATATGCAACTGTATTTAGAGTATCTTGGACAACTGCCAATTTCAAACATGTGATGCGTCCCAGTTTAGTTTCGGAAATTTATAATAAAGTTTTAAGACACTAGGGTTTTGAGGGGGAAGAAAATTAGAAAAATTAAAAGGATTATGTGTACGGTAGATGAAGTCAGTGCTTGTTACAAAGTAAAACTGGCTAGCTGATTTATTAAGTTATTACTGTTGTGCCTGGCTGGTCAGCACCTATACATACAGGAACCATTAACAAGCACTCTTTGGTTGTGATCTGTCAACCAGTTACAGATCCACCTAACAGTACTAGGATCCAAACCACATTTTATCAACTTGTCAACATGGATATTATGTGGGACCTTACCAAAAGCCTTACTGAAGTCAAGAAAAGCTTTGTCTACAGCATTACCCTGATCCAGCAAGGCAGTAACTTTCTTTAAAACAAAGACATAAGGTTAGTCTGACATGACTTGTACTTGAGGGATTCATGCTGGTTCTTAGTAATCACAGCTGTTTTTTTCTCAGTGATCAAGGACTGTATGTTTGATGATTTGTTCTAAAACTTTTCCAGGTATAAACATCAAGCTGATGGGTCGGTAATTACCCGGATCCTCATTTCCCCCCTTCTTGAAGATGAGGGCAACTTTTGCCCATCTCCAGTCTTCTGGCATCTCATCTATTCACCAAAAATTCTCAAAAATAATGGCCTGAGGCTCAGAAATTACATCCACAAGTTATTTTAGTACCCTTGGTTGCAGTTCATCTGGCCCTGAGTACTTACTTTTACTTAAAGAAACTAGGTGTTTATGTACTACCCTTATGCTGATCCTAGGCTGCAACTCCCTTCCTTCATCATGTGTTCTGTTTTTGCCATGTTGAACACCATTTCCCTCGCTAGAGAAGACTGAGGAAAAGTGGGAACTGAGCCATTCTGCCCTCTTTATCACCTGTTACAATTTCACTTTTCTGTCCCCGCAATGGGCCTACCATGTCCTTGCTCTTTTTATTACTTTGAACATGACAAGAACCCTTTTTTCTTGTTTTTAGCATCTCTTGCTAGCCTAAGCTCATACTGAGCTTTAGCTTTCCTAACTCTCTCTAGAAGCACTGGTTATTTGTTCATATTTATCCTTGGGTATAAGGCCCTCCTTCCACTTTCTAAATGAGTCCAGCAGGACATGGTCACTTTATCACCTGTTATAATTTCACTTTTCTGTCCTTGCAATGGGCCTACGATGTCCTTGCTCTTTTTCTTACTTTGAACAAAAGACAAGAACCCTTTCCCCCCTTGTTTTTAGATCTCTTCCTAGCCTAGGCTCATACTGAGCTTTAGTTTTCCAAACTCTCTCTATACAGGCACTGGTTATTTATTTATATTTATCCTTGGTTATAAGGCTTCCACTTTCTAAATCAGTCTTTTTTATTTCTCATTCTCTAGAAAGCTGTTTATGGAGACACCTTGGCTTCTTTAAGCTCCTCCCTTTTCCCTTTCACATAGGAATTGTTTGTGATTGTGCCTTCAGTATTTCACTTTTAAGAAACTCCATCCCTCTTGAACTCCCTTCTCCTTAGGTGTTTCTGACCATGGGATTCTACCCAGCATAACTTTAAGTTTGTGAAAATTTGCTTTCCTGAAGTCCAACCTATATGTCTGAAGATGTACAGCTTTTACTTTCCCCAAGACTGTAAATTCCAAAATTACATGGTCATATCTAATAGTGGATGGATATGAGCTGTTCAAGAAAAACCAAAAGGGTCACAGAGGAGGTGGAGTGGCGCTGTATGTGAAGAGAGGGTTTGTTTGTCAGGAAATACTGCAGGAGGAGGCGACAGCTCAGTGGAAAGTATCTGGATGAGGATAAGGGAAAGAAGGATAAATAGTATTGTGGCTGGAGGCCGCTAACGACCTCCTGATCAGGATGGGGAGGTGGATGCTGCCCTCCTTGAACAGCTTGACAGGGTTTCCAAGCAACATGACCTGGTAGTTATGGGTGATTTCAACTTCCTTGCACTGGGAGACAAACTCTGCAAAGTGTCCACAGTTATGCAACTTCCTAACCTGTCTGGATGACAAATTCCTTCATCAAATGGTGGAGGAAGCGATGATGGGCTGAGCCATACTTGAATTAATATTGACCAACAGGCAAGAGATGGTAAATTGGGTGAAGGTGGTAGGGACATTAGGGGGAAGTGACCATGTCCTGCTGGATTTGTTTTATTTTATTTTTTTGCTTTGGGGGACCAAGAAAGTTTGTAACCACATGTGTAAGTTAGATTTCATTAAGGCAGACTTTAATAAATTCAGAGGTATGATGAGAATCATTCTATGGGCAAGATTTCTGTAAGAGAAATGAGCAGGTGAAGGGTGGGCTCTTCTAAAAGAAGAGCTCTTGCAAGCTCAAACTATCAGTATTCTAACAAGAAGGAAACATGGTAGGGGACCCAAGAAGCCAATGTGGATGAACAGAGAACTGCATGATGTGCTAAGGGAGAAAAAGGAAATGTTCAAGAAATGGAGACAAGGACATACCTCTAAAGAAGAGTATATGTGGGTTGCTAGGCACTGTAGGTCAGCCATCAGAGAGGCCAAAGCTCATAGTGAGCTAAAGCTGGCCAGGGAGACTTGCTACAACAAGAAACTCTTCAGATAAGTGTGGAGAAAATGCAAGATGAAAGAAGTGATGGGTCAACTGTTGGGAGAAAATAGAGAAACTATGACAGAGGACAGAGAAAAAAACAGTTCAATGCTTATTTTGCTTCAGTTTTTTTTCCCCCCTGGAGAAGAGAAAAGGCTCTTTTAGAGATGGTAGTAGGCAAGTCACACCATCTGGGCCGCTGGTTGACATGGACAGAGAGGTAGTTGAGAAGCACCTGGCTGCATTGAATGAGTACAAATCCCCAGGGTCCGATGGTATGCACCCAAGAGTGCTCAAAAACTTTCTAGAGAATTTTCAGAGCCTTTGTCCATCATCTTCTAGAGACCTCTTAGAGGATGGGAGATGTGCCACAAAACTAGAAAAGGGCAGATGTTATTCCAATTTTTTAAAAATGGAGGAGGGATGACCCAGGAAACTACAGGCCAGTCAGTCTGACCTTTGTTCCAGAGAAGATACTGGAGTAGAATTTAAAGGGATCAATCTGCAAGCATCTAAAGGACAACGTTGTGATCTGGGAAAGTCAGCACAGATTTGTCCCCAACAGGTCCTGCCAGACCAACCCCATTTACTTCTTTGGAGTGACAAGCTTAGTGGATCAAGGGAATGCTGTTGATGTTGTTTTCCTAGATTTCAATTAAGCTTTTGACAGGGTTGCTCATGATGTTCTGATGAGTAAACTAAAGGACTATAGACTGGACTTTAGGATAGTTAGGTGAATCAGGAATTAGTCAGAGAACCGCACTTTGAGAGTAGTTGTCAATGGCATTTCATTTGAACAGAGGGAGGTGTTCAGTGGGGTGCCACAGGGCTTGGTTCTGGGTCCAGTACTTTTCAATATAATTATAAATGATTGGGATGAAGGTGTGGAGGGGCTACTCATTAAATTTGCGGATGACACTAAATTGGGAGGACCAGTGAAGATAAAAATAGAATTCAACAATATCTGACCACGCTGAGAAAGTGGTCAGATGTGAACAAGATGCAATTTAACAAGGATAAGTGCCGAATTCTACATCTGGGTAACAAAAATGAGGAACACGCATACTGGATGGGGGATACACTTCTGAGTAGCAGTGTGTGTGAACAAGATCTTGGGGGATGGGTGGACTGAAAGGTAAATACGAGCACCCAGTGTGATGCAGTGAGAAAAAAGGCTAATGCGATCTCGGGGTGTATCAACAGAGGCATTACATCTAAATCACAAGATGTCATAGTCCCACTGTACAGTGCATTGGTCAGTCCACATCTGGAGTATTGTGTGCAGTTCTGGAGGCTGTATTTCAAAAAGGTTGTGGACAGAATGGAGTGGATGCAGAGGAGTGACAAGGATGATCGGGGGTCTGAAGACCAAGCCCTAAGAGGGAAGGCTGCGGGACTTGGGAATGTTCAGTCTGGAGAAGAGGAGGTTGAGGGAGGACCTGATTGCTCTCTTTGAGTATTTGAAGGACTCTCACTTAGATGAGGGCAGGGAGCTGTTCCTGTTGGCAGCAGAGGATAGGACTTGCAATAATGGGTTCAAATTAACTTTTACACCAAGATACCAAAATGGGTTGTTCCATTAGAAGCAAACCCTAACTTACTTCAGGAAGAAACAATCCTAAGATCCGAAGACTTACTAGATAGTAGAAATGAACTAAAACCAATAGAAACTTTAACATGGTGGCAAAAAACAGATATAGCAAAGATAAGCCGATAATAGATAAGATATCGATGTACGCTGATGAGAAACTCATTAAGAAAATTTATGTATTACTTTTAGATAATAAGACCCAAGATGAAATGATCAAAAATGTTATGATAAAGTGGGCACAAAACTTGGGTCATAATATTGAGCTGGACCAGCAATTTCATATAAGGAAAATATTTATAAAATGTTTTATAGATGGCATATTACACCTGATAAACTGGCAAAGATTTATCCCAGTTGTGCAAATGTATGTTGGAAGTGTCAAAATAATGTTAGATCTTTTTACCATATGTAGTAGTTATGTCATAAAGCAAAAAAAAAAAAAAAATGGGTTTGGATTCATGAAATTTTACAAAACATGTTAAAATGTTCTGTATCCTTTGTTCCAGAAATATTTTTGTTGAATATCTTACCTGAAAACTAAAAAAAAATATGACTCCTGTCTTATACTACATACGACTACAACTGCTAGAATACTTTATGTTAAATATTGGAGAAGAACAGAAACACCCTTGAGAGGAGAAATGTTAAGTAAAATTTTGGAAACGGTAGAGATGGACAAACTAACTTTAACGTTGAAAGGACAACCAGAATCTACATTTGATAACACATGGTCAAGATTTTATAAGTGGTTTGAAGACTATAATAAATAAACCATACAGACAATTAAAACTTTCTAACGACATACAAGGTACAATTTTGATATATTTGCAAGAGATATACATAATGATACAAGGTGAAATATGTAAAGGTACGATAAATTAGGCATGAGTTTGTTAAACAAGGAATTGTAAGAATAATTTCCCCTCTTTTATGTTAGTTTTGTCTATGTATGTTTTGTCTTTAAAAATAAAAAAAGTTAACGAGGGAAAAATTAAGGGTGTGAAGGTACCAGCTGGATATTAGGAAAAACTTTTTTACAGTAAGAGTTGTTCCAACAGTGGGATCAGCTGCCTAGGGAGGTGGTGAGCTCCTCTTCACAGGCAGTTTTTAAGCAGCATCTGGACAAACACTTCTCAGATGGGTGGACTAGGTGGCCTGTATGGTCCTTTCCAACTCTGTGATTCTATGATTCCATGATACTATCAAGGGTGCTCACTACTTTCACCTCATCAACTAGTTCTTCCCTGTTGGTATCAAGTCCATGATACTAGATCCCCTTGTTTCCCTCTCCACTTTCTGGAAAATGAAGTTGTCAGCAAGACAAGTCAGGAATTTATTGGACCTTTTATTTTTAGCAGAGTTGGACTTCCAACAGATATCTGGGTAATTGAAATCTCCCATGACCATTGTGTCCTGTTTCTTTGAGAATTTTGTAATCTGTTCTAGGAGTATCTCATCCAAGTCCCCTGCCTGGCTTGGTGGTCTATAGCAGACCCCCGCTATAATATCACTACTATTTCTTACTCCTCTTATTTTTACCCATAAACTCTCAACTGGACTTCCATGCTCAGATTCACGTATTTTCTCACAAGTATACACCTCCTTTACATATAATGCAACTCCCCCCACCCTTCCTCATTTGTCTGTCTCTTTTAAAAAAGTTGTACCCCTCAGCTCTAATATTCCAATTGTGATTGTCATCCCATGAAGTTTCAGTAATGCATATTAGGTCATAGTCCCCTTCCTGTATTAGGACTTCAAGTTCCTCCTTCTTGTTTCCCATACTCTACGCATTAGTGTAGAGACATCAGAATCCATGTTTTATGCACTCTGAAGTTTTCATGAATTATTGTTACCTAGCATATGAGCCAGTCCCTGCAAAACTTTAGAGTTCTTATCTCCAGTTTTTGGCATCATACAAGGCTTTGCATTTTTGTCTTGCTCCCCCATAGGATTTAGTTTAAAGCTCTCCTTATTAGGTTTGCAAGGCTGTTACCAAACAGATTCTTTTCTACCCTCATGAGGTACAAACCATCCCTCGATAGAAGAGCTTCATCTCAAAAGCATAAGCCATGGTTGAAAAATCCAAGCCTTTCCTGATGACACCATCTATGTAGCCAATCATTTATTTGCAGTATTCTCTTTTCCCTTCCTAAGCCACAGCCTTCAACAGGAAGAATTGATGAAAATACAAGCTGCACTCCCAATTCCTTCATCTTTTTACCCAGAGCCGTATAACATTTTGGGCTGTGCTGGGTGGTATCATTTGTTCCCACGGGGATGAGCAAGAAGTGATAGTAATCCGTGGGCCTGATTAGTCTTCCTACCCTTTCCATCACATCCTGGGTGTGTGCACCCGGTAGACAGCATACCTTTCAAGACTAGTGCATTCAGCACACTTTAGCTTCTTCCCCTCCCAGTATGGAATTCTCAATTACCAACACACACCTTCTCCTATATTGGGGAGCAGAAGCTCAAGTCTTCTCATCCCTGGGAGTCTGAGAAATTTCCTTCAAGCTTTGTGGAGGCTGGGGGAGGAGATTTTTTCATCTAAGACCATAAATCTTGTCTTGCCTTTTCTTCAGCTCTTTTCTTCTAATGCACCTTAAGTGAAGCTGGACAATCTTGCAAAAACCTGTCAGTAATATGAAAAGGCTACTAAATATAGCAAAAATACAGTGATTCATTCATTGTTGGCCAATGTTGTTAAACAGGCAGTCCTATAAATTCAGCTGCCTGCCTTTCATGCCACTTTAAGTAGCTTTAAATGACAGTAACATACTGTTCAGTATCAAAATCAGAGTTGTCAGAGTATATTAAGCTTTAAACACATAGCTGTTTTAAAGTTCTAAACGACCACAAGAAAAAAGCATAGTATCTCCAGACATTTTGTTTTCTATAAATCCTAATGAATTTGCTGCACAAATTATGTAAATATATTGGAAAATGGTAACCCTTAAGTATGAGTGAATTATTCGCAGGGTTCCCCCGCCCTTTTAATTAAAACCCAGTTGAAAGCATTCACACTACTGCCATTTCAAATCTTTAGACACACAATTTGTGATAATTCCTTCCTCTCAGGGTGACTTTATCCTTCCTGAAAACACAGATGGCAGAAGATGGGGTTCTAAAAGAACCTAAAGAAACTTCAATCCTGAAGGGGAATTCAGTCCATGTCAGGCTTGGTCTGCTCCCTGGTAGCTCCGTTGCCCGTGGCCATGGTGGCGCCCCTCCTCAGCAGCTGGGACAGTCCTGGGGATGTGAGCAGGTTCCCAAAGGGGGGGAGTTGAAGGCCCTCAGTGTGACAGTGGGCTGGGTTAGACAGCACCCAGGTCACCCCCCTGTCAGCAAGGGAATGGCTTCAGACACAGCCAGGTCATGGGAGAAGCCAAGTCCTCTCGGTTCTCTCTCTTCCTCTGTCCTGAGCAACTCACTCTCTCCCTAGCCAGCCGATGCTACTCCTCCTCCACTCCTTGTCTCCCCCTCCTTTGATTCCCCAGCTCTGTTCCCAGGGTCAACCTCCAGCCTTGCCAGTCCATCCCTCCTCCCGGCCCCGCCTCCATACAAAGCTTCTGATGCTCTCCCAGGTCTTGGGCATGTCGGGGCAGAAGTTGGTGATTGGGCTGAGCGGCAGCTCCAACACCCGCTGTCTTGCCATGCTCTTGCTATGCCATGGCTGTTCCCCTCACCATGTTCACCTTCTGGGCCGAGCATGCCCCGTCTCCCTCCCCTGGCCCGACACTCCTTGTAGTCAGCCATCATTCTGCTCCTCTGTTGTTGGCCCCGATGGATCCTTCGGCGTCTCACATGCTGCTGGCTGTGGGCCCAGATCTCCCGTGCATTTAACCATTTATATCCCACATTTCAGAAGTCTTCAGGTACCATAGACTTGTCAGCAGACAACAAACATCCTATATATATATAGAAGCCCTAGTGTATTGGTCTGCTACTCTCCTTCATCCACTGCCAGCTTGGCCACTCTTCGCTGTTAGAATAAACTGCCAAAAAAACTATCTCTCCTGATGAAGAGTATTCTTCTGCTGCTGTTTCACTCCTCCATGTTTGGCTGGCTAGTGAAATGGCTGTTACCTCCTCAGGAAGAGGATTCTACTGCTGCCGATTCTCCTGCTTGGCTCCTCTGTGGCTGGCTGGCTACTGTGTTGAGCCACTGGCCATTAAACTATTCTCTTCTCCTCCTGCTGTGGGTCTCACTTTCCCCTCAGTGGCTGTTGCTAGGCAACCAAGCTTGATTCTGTTAGTAAAAAGCAGAAGGAAGAGACCCTTTCCAGGCCTACTTTGGCCTTTGTGGGCAACTCATTGGGGCCAATCCTGACTATGGTTACCAGCTCTAGGTTGGGAAATTCATAGAGATTTTGTGGTGGAGTCTACAGAAGCCAGAGTTTGGGGAAGGGAGAAGCCTCAGCTGAATGGAATGCCATAGAGTCCACCCTCTAAAGCAGTTATTTTCTGCAAGAGGAGAGAGATCTGTTATCTGGAGTTCAGTTGTTATACCAGGTGATCTTCAGGCTCCACTTTGAGGTTGACTATCCTAAGCCTGGCAACACCCTCTGAGTGACTTGATGACACCTGACTGGCCTGACTGCTTGCTCCTGTTCACCCCTAGGACAGCCAATGTGGCATAGCAGTTAGCGCTTTAGAGCAGGGTTTGCCAGACCCAGGTTCTTGCCATGGAAATTGAGTGAGTGATTTTGGACTAGTCACAGACTTTCAGCCTAACCTATCTCACAGGGTTGTTGTGCCGATCAAAAGGGGGAGAGGAGAATGATGTAAGCTGCTTGGGTCCCCATTGTGGAGAAAGATGCTTGTTTGCCACCTTGAGTCAGTTCACCAGCAAGGTGGGATACAAATTAACAATAATAAATAATAAATAAAAGACTGTACTTTTCCTAGGTAGAGGCTACAGGGAGGGGGAAGGTGATGGAAAGCTAAAGTCAGAGGAGCAGATAACAGTATGTTGATGGTTGGCTGGGAAAGAGATAGGGTTGCCAACTCCAGGTTGGAAATTTTCTGGAGATTTAAAGGGTGGAGCCCGGAGAGGGTGGGGTTTGAGGAGCGGTGGGACCTCAGACAGATACAATGCCATAGACTTCACCCTCCAAACCAGCCATTTCCTCTTGGGAAACCATTGTTACCAATCTCCAAGTGAGGGCTGGAGGTCACTCAGAATTTCAACTACTCTCCAGATGGCAGAGATCAGTTTTCCTGGAGAAAACGGTGGGCTCTGTGTCATTATATCCTGCTGAGGTTGCCACAGCAAACTGATGCTGAGTGCCCAAGGCCTGGGCACCTGCCCAGAGCTCCTTTCTAGAGCTCATTGTATTTATTTCCACAACGGGACTTATTCCTAATGCTTCAATAAAACATCATCAGTCTTTAAGATGTCACAAGATCTCTGTGTGTGTTTGTCACTTTTGAAATCTTTACTGAAGAACATAAGAAGAACACTGCTGAATCTGGCCAGTGGTCCATCTATTCCAGTAACCCTTGTCATACAGTGGCCAACCAGTTGCCTGGAGTGTGGACAAACATGGCACAGAGGCAAAGGCCTCTTACTCATGTTAGTGTGGTGGCTGATTTAATCACCTCCATTAATAAAATTAGTGCGGTGGCTAATCAAATCAACAAACTAATTATAAGGAAGGAAGGAAGGAAGGAAGGAAGGAAGGAAGGAAGGAAGGAAGGAAGGAAGGAAGGAAGGAAGGAAGGAAGGAAGGAAGGAAGAGATAAATGTGATAGCTGTTAAAATCGGAGCAAAAATAATTGCTCCAGCATTCTCTCATCTGAAGGAAGCCAGAACACGTAAGAGCTGTTCCTGGAACTTCTCACCACTTGAGGAAGTAAGGAAAGCAGAATAGTCTTTGCATACATGGCGAACCTTAGGTCCAATGTGCCCACCTCTCATAGTAATATATATCAGTTTGATTTTTCAGTTTTCACTTCTGAAAAATTTAAAACAGAAGCATCTCTTAAATCTCTAAAGAAAACAATGCAAGAGATTGAAAATAATAAAATGCTACAGTTATCACTTCTCATTCCATTTTTACTGGGGTTCTCTGTCTTCTTGCTGTAACTGGTTGACATTGCATGCTTATTTTTTATTATTGCTTAATTTGACAGCTTGGAAAGCTCCTGTCTCACTTGCACCTTGAATCCAAATTGGCCTGTAATGCTTAACTGAGAGCTGCTAACAATGCCGATATTTTTCAAATGCATTTTATTCCACTGTAATGCTGCAGAGATGCGAGGGAAATATCCTATTTGGTGAAAACATTTAGGTGCCCATTATAATGTGTCAGACTCAAGGAATAAAATTATGTATGCTTCCTGTGTCAAACTTACCACATCACCACTCTTCCCTCAGCAATGCTTCCCCAAATAATGTTTTTAATGTATGTTAATTGCTGACTTTATTGAAGCAGATTTGTATAGAATAGCTATTTCACTTAATCTTCTCAGTCATGCTGTTACCTTGAACTCTATTATTCCAGTCTTGCAGAGTCAGCAGGTTGTAACAGAGGGTCCACTCCAGCTTCCTTGGGAATACTCTGTTTTATTTACAAGCCTGTCCTAAGTCAATGAGCATGGAACACTGTAACTCTGTTTAGGACTCCACTGCAAGTCCACTAGGGTTCTGAGAATTGCACTAGTAAGTGTGTCTAATTCTCTGTAATGTAATAGTTAACCTAAATGGTGTCACCATATCAGCACCACAGGGACAAACTCCACTGACAGCTTAAAATCCAAGGCCTCTAAATGTCCCATGCACATACAAGTAGAGGCAGGTGTCTCTCCAAGCAATGGGAAACCATGAAAAGCAGGGAGGGGAGATTTTTAAGTTTCAAGCGAATGTGCATAGTTCAGGAGTTTACATGGGCCAGGGATCCAAAAATGTTCAGTCCTTCCTTTCATGTATCTCATGGTTCTCAGGTTGCATTTTAATCTTAACCCAGAAACAAATGTCACAACATACATGTGGTTTTGCTAATAGGGAGGTCCGGAGGCAGGCCACAGAGGCTTGGCATGGCAATGTCACTTCTGGATGAAGACACAGAAGTGATGAATTCCCCCCATCTCCATGGTATATACTTGGTGCCATCTCCCTCCTTATTCTTGCTCTCACTGCCACATCAGACAGCAGTAGGGGACAGGAGTATGGAAGTGGGAGATTCCCCCTATAGTGAACAACTGGCCACCCTAATGCTTCCCCCTTCTCTGTGCTGCAAGGTAAAATCTAGTAAAACAAAATGTGAGATATAATGGAATATTTTTTTCATGTTACTGGCTGCTGCTTCTGTTTGTAATGGGGGGGCTGAATCTGTAAGGCAATGACATCACATCACGTCTTCGGCTTTTCTAGCTATCACCGAGAGAGAGAAGAGAAAGAGAGCAGAAGCCATGTTTATGCTGTGCAAAGTGAATGCGTCCTTTGTTGAGTGCCAAGGAAGCATGTGTGTAAAACATGTAACTATTTCCTTTGATGTACTGGAAATAGGGCCCCAGTCCTTAACTAGTTTCTGCTTCTTGCTGTGGTTGTTTTATTATGTATGACAGAGAGATGTATTCTGAGAAGGGTTCAAAAGCCATTATGAAAACAAATATCAGTATTTGTTTGGGAAGGTTTCGGGAATCCCTATTTGCTTTTCAATGATTCCTGTAATTCTGTATAATACCAGAAGTACATGCCAGTCTCTCTCTCCCTCTTTCTGACAAGCTAGATAAGTTTATGCATGTGAGAAGTCTTCACTGCACAAAGATAAGAACATTCATTAAAGTGGAAGATAAAAAGATGTTCAATAATTATATATTGATTAAAGAACACTGCTCTTTCCATAACCTCCAGCCCACCCCACAATATGTCTCTCTGTATTGGCAAAGCCACAGTCTCCATGATGGAAGCAACATGCATTAAATTACAAACATTAAATACTGAAATGCTTTAAAAGATTTGTTTCCCATGCGCTAAAAAAGGTGCATGTCTGGAGATGCTTGACTGTCAGTGCATAAGGGAGTCTAGGATATCAGCTGTTCCAAAAAATGTATACTTTTTATTAACATGTTTGGCGTGTTTGGAGCTTGATATATGTTCCGAGACAAAGGCTGCCTCCTGTACAGAGTAAAGCTGCTTAAATTTAATTGAAGTAAATAAGATTAAGCAGCCTTGCTGGACACAGGATTGCAGCTGGAGCTTGATCACTTCTCCAGCTGTAGTGACTTCAAAGTTAACCGAAGTTACTGGAATAAGTTTATCAAAGCAAGAATTGTGCTGCAAATAGGTGCACTGAAACGAAGTGCTGTGTGAACCGCTGCATATTTAACAAATAACACTCTCCCAATATCCTAGGAGAAATTTTCTCAGTAAGATAGAATCATAGAATCACAGAGTTGGAAGGGGCCATACGGGCCATCTAGTCCAACCCCCTGCTCAATGCAGGATCAGCCTACAGTATCCCTGACAAGTGTCTGTCCAGATGCTGTTTAAAAACTGGCAGTGAGGGAGAGTTCACCACCTCCCAAGGCAGTTGATTCCACTATTGCACAACACTTAACTGTAAAAAGGTTTTTCCTAATATCCAGCCAGTACCTTCCCTCCCTTAATTTAAACCCATTTTTGTGAGTCCTGTCCTCTGCTGCCAACAGGAACAGCTCCCTGCCCTCCTCTAAGTGACAGCCTTTCAAATCAAATAATGTCCCCCCTCAACCTCCTCTTCTCCAGACTAAACATTCCCAAGTCCCTCAGCCTTTCCTCGTAGAGCTTGGTCTCCAAGCCCCCGACCATTCTCGTCGCTCTCCTCTGCACCCGCTCCATTCTGTCCACATCCTTTTTGAAGTGAAGTCTCCAGAATGGCACACAGTACTCCACGTGCAGCCTGGCCAATGGTACAGTGGGACTAGGACATTTGGATGTAATGCCTCTGTTGATACACCCCGAGATCGCATTAGCCTTTTTCATTGCCACATCACAGTGAGTGCTCATATTTACCTTTCGGACCACCAATCCCCCAGTGCCTTGGATGTGATTTGGATGTAATGCCTCTGTTGATACAACCCGAGATCGCATTAGCCTTTTTCATTGCCGCATCACAGTGACTGTTCATATTTACCTTTCGGACCACCCATCCCCCAAGATCTTGTTCACACACACTGCTACTCAGAAGTGTAACCCCCATCCAGTATGCGTGTTCCTCATTTTTGCTACCCAGATGTAGAACTTGGCACTTATCCTTGTTAAATTGCATCTTGTTCACATCCACCAACTTTTCCAGCATGTTCAGATCTTGTTGAATTCTGTCTATCTTCTGGTATGCTCACTGGTCCTCCCAGTTTAGTGTCATCTGCAAATTTAATGAGTAGCCCCTCCACACCCTCATCCCAATCATTTATAAAAATATTGAAAAGTACTGGACCCAGAACCGAGCCCTGTGGCAATCCTCTGGACACCTCTTGGTTTCTCTTCCATGAATTAATTTAGTGAGGGTATTTTATTAAATAGATAATCAACTATTTTCAGACAAGTATGCACACATTACTCACATGCTCTAGAGATAAGTTCTAGAACTTAATTTTTCAGTGAAATCCTATGCAAAGTTAATGCATAGGAAACCTATCAATCTTAGTAGGCTTACACTGAACTCTGCATAAGATTACTCTGGGAGCCTTGCAGTACAGTCCTAAGCAGATTTATATCCTTCTAAGGAGCTGCGGTGGCTCAAGTGGTTAAGATGCTGAACTGCAGGCTGTGGAAGGTCAGTAGGTCAGCAGTTCGAGACCTGGGTGCCGCATGATGGAGTGAGCTCCCATCTCTAGTTCCAGCTCCTGCCAACCTAGCAGTTCGAAAGCAAGAAATTGCAAGTAGATAAATAGGTACCACTTTGGTGGGAAGGTAACAGCGTTCTGTGCGCCTTGGTGTTTAGTCATGCCGGCCACATGACCACGGAAATGTCTTTGGATAGTGCTGGCTCTTCGGCTTCGAAACGGATATGAGGACCGCAACCCTAGAGTTGGATTTGACTGGCTTTCGAGCAAGGGAACCTTTACCTTTAAGCACATTTAAGTCAATGGGCTTCTAAGGGTGTAACTTTTCTTAGGATTGCACTGTTTTAAACCTCTTGCTTGGAACTCTGAAAATATGTCACATATAGTATCATGGCAATTCTTACAACAGGCCTGTACATTACAACAGGCCTGTAACTATTCCATTACTGAAGACTGGAAACCAAGGTTAAAGCTGACTGGATTGTCTAAGGCTGCCTATAGCAGTTGTAGCTGAGATGAGATTCAAAACAAACAACCTCCTCACTGCAACTCATTCTCATGGCCGCTCTGCTCCCCCAGAGGCGTCACGAGACTCATCATGATATGTTTTGAAAAAGATCTAGTAATAGTGAGGTCTGAAAAGACTGGACTGTTGGAGATACCTAAAATGTACTTTGGGGCTATAGACGAACACGTGCTTGGTAGACCTGGATTTTAAGACAGGCCAACCATATTACCAGTAGATCCTCAATATATTTAATGTAAACTTTTTTATTTTTCAACAGATAATTCAGAGGACTTTCATGGGTTAGCAGAAAGTGTCACAGTATTGTCACGGAACCAATTCATTCAAAAGCAATGGAGACAGAACAACCTGTGCCATACTTGTGCCACCCTGTCTGGCGCCAAAAGGTCCCGGGTCATTTATTCTCAAAGACGAGCAGCATTCACTTGAACAGTTCACAGGGACATTCAGTGCCAAGCTGTACCACTCCTTATTTTTGATAGTCGCTTCATATGTCTAGATTTCTTTTAAAAAAAATCTTAGCATTGTTGCCTAGATACCATCTTTAACCCTGAAACTTTCTCACAGGAGATTAATCTTCAACTTGCTTACCGTTCTTTTTCTTTTTCTCCTTATAATCTAGGAAGGAGGTATGTTTTCCATAGCAAACACAGTACCCTTAACTCTGTATTAACCCTTTAACACAAGTGTGAGTTGAAAAAGGTTTTAACTCTTTATATACTCATGAGTTATCCCTGTCAAAGACTGCCCCCCCCCAGTCATTCATTTCGCCCCCTAGTTAGACTCTGAGACTGGAAGAAAACAGGTCATGGTGAAAATTTAATGGCAGACATAGTAAAGAATATCATTTGCTTGCTCATTTCCCCTCAAAAATGACATGTATTCATGTTAATTAGCAGATGCGTTTTGAGAAACAAATATTTTCCAGAATAGCATGTATTTTTGCCCTGGTGTTCAGCTTTATTAAGATCATAACTTTTGCATCATACTCTGCCGCCCCTCCTGCCCATTCAGTGCTCCAGACATCTTGCCCCATTCACTGAGAATTCCATCTTATTTTATGAATCAGTGACAGTCAAAGTATTTTCATACACCAATCCCATGAGATATGATGACATTCACAATCCTCAGACAGCCACTGAAATTAAAATCAACATATTAGTTTTTCATCACATGTAGGTAACTTATACTGAAATCATTGCTTGTCTGTTCACTAGACACAAACTTGACCCTGAAGGCTTAAGGAAAGAGTGCAGCATTTGACAATAAGCCATGCAATTGATTGCTTCTTTGAATTTTGGAAAGCTACAAAATTAAAGCTGAGTTACAGCGTTGATTGATTCAGGATGGTTCTTTCACACTAATTATGGCTGAGAGAGCTCTGTCAATATAATTTGCTCTCAGTTGTTACCACATTGTCTAGTAGAATGGGTTCAGGTGTGCATAGTCTAATGAGTGGCTTGAATTAATAAATCACAATTTATCCAAAAAAGAGCACAGAACTTAGTTTTATTAAATAATCAATGAACAAAGAGATTTACCATTTCATTGGGGGGGAACTATTGCATAAGAAGTTGAGGTAGTAAATAACTGTGCAATAGGTGACAGATTTCCATCCCGTTGATACATACTGCATTTTTATAATATTAAACCTCACTTCACAATGGATGATTTTGAATAGTCATTGCATGCAGCCAATGATCTTTTCCTGTGTTTAGAATCATCAAGACGCTTATTCCAAAATATTTCTCCAGTGACTTCAGTATGGTCAGTTTAGAGTGCACGGCTTGAATAAGTAGCTTCTGTATTTCATTGTCTAGAGATTTAGGAGGTCCATTTGCCAGATCTCTTTCAGTCATAGAATCAATGATGGGTCACCCCCTTTAATTTTCTGGTACAACAGATATTAACAGCTGTGTGCGAGGCAATTGTGAAGTAACTTCCTGAGCGTGGAGATGCATGAATATGGGAAATACTTCACCTAAAGAGTGATTAACCGATGGAATTCACTGCCACAGGAGGTGGCAGCGGCTACAAGCATGGACAGCTTCAAAAGGGAATTAGATAAGCATATGGAGCAGAGGTCCATCAGTGGCTATTAGCCATAAGGTGTAGATAGGGACTCTGGGGCAAGTGATGCACTGTACGCTTGGTGCTTGGGGGGACAACAGTGGGAGAGCTTCTAGTGTCCTGGCCCCACTGTTGGACCTCCTGATGGCACCTGGTATCTTTGGCCATTGTGTGACAGAGTATTAGACTGGATGCACCTTTGGCCTGATCCAACACTGGCTTCTCTTATGTTCTTATGGGGAGACTTTGTTTATTGAATATGTAGCTTTTAAACACACCAGAACCCTAGTGCCCGTCTGAGTGCAACAAGGCCCTAAATTTGCCCACCAGAGTACAACAAGGGCCTTTTTCATCGTGGCCCCAATCTGATGAAATGCTCTTTCTGAGGAGACTTGTGCCATGCAGGACTTGTCTACATCCTGCAGGGCATGGAAGACAGAATTATTCCACCAGATTCCAGTAATGTGATTCTGGTGGGTTCTACTAACAACACAGTGGATTCTTAGGCCAAAAGCTGTCTGTTAAATTAACTGGATTTTAATTTAAAAGGATTTTATTAGAACTATAGTTTTACTATTGTTACTGTATTAGCGTATTGTGAGCCACTATGAGCCCCATTCTAGGAGAGGTGCAGGATAAGAATCTAAATAAATAAATACTAAAAAGTCTGCCTCAATCTACAGGCAAACCACCTCCCAGTTCAGATTGGTACCATGGTAAACTGGGAGAAGGTGTGTCACCCCCCACATGCACACTGAGCACCGTTCATAAAATGGGATATAAAAATGGGATGCCTGGGAGAAAGGGGGGTATACAGATATTTTAAATAAATAAATAAATTGGCCACAGGGGCTCTATTTGTCCCATTATGGCCCCATGTATTCTGATGGGGCACATGCAGATTTCCACAATGGGCAAAGACCACATCCCAAGACTGTTGCAGATAGGTAGGGAAAGTAGCACAAGTGAAAGACATGAGCCCTGCCGTCCTGATCTGAATTGGGCCCCTTTGCATGAGCTCTCAGTGGGGAATTCATAACTCACAACTGATTGCAAGTTCTTGTGGCAGACCCACCTATGCCAACGAGTCTACATTTCACTTCCTGTTATATGGAGAAGGGTAATCAATAATCTTCCCGTATTACTTTTATGTCGAAGGTCGAATCTGCATTTGTCTTTCCCACTGCTGTCCCAGCCTTCTGACACCGTCTTTTAAAAAGCTGTCTAGATTTGGTGTCGTTTTCACACCTCAACAGTGCTAGCATACTTTTGCATGTCCGCATATGTTTATTGCCCTTTCGTGGTGGCTCCACTGTCATTGCACCTCCGCACTGCTTTAAAAGGATCTTCTTCAAACAACATTCAAACCAGCATAGAGAAAGACGGCATCACAGCAGCATGAAACTGATTTAAAAATGCAAATGCAGATTCGACCAAGATGCAAGAATTCTATGAAGAACTTTGCAGGGTGTTTACTGAAAATTGGATATCTTTTAAAAAAAAAATGAAGAAGGCTCTGTTACCGGAATTATTTTGCAAGCCGATGTCTTGGAATGATCAA
The DNA here is from genome assembly GCA_029375565.1 of Gekko gecko. NCBI lineage: Eukaryota > Metazoa > Chordata > Lepidosauria > Squamata > Gekkonidae > Gekko > Gekko gecko. The sequence goes on along the minus strand of JAPDNY010000003.1, from coordinate 75,941,013 downwards.
ACACTTAAAAATATTAAGGGATGGGAACTCTTTATTTTAAACAAAAGAACCCCAATGGCTCACTTTGCACGTAGAAAGAATGAAGGAGGAGAGCAGTTTCTTTGATTGCTTGGTCACATGCAAGAGTAACCTGACCCCCCCCCACACCCCAATACACACCCCATTGAAAGTTAGTTAATTACTTCAGGAATTTATCCAAGAGATGTACAGCCCAGCAGGTGCTATATTCAGTGTGGGCATCCTATTATGACATTCATATTGCCTTCACACTGTAAACAAATGTTGGCTTCTTCCAGGCTAAAAAAACCTCCATATCCAGTGGCAGCCACATACTGTGAAAACCCAGCTGCAATCCCTCTGTAGCCCATTATCATCACATTTGTTTCAGCTGGGGTTCTAGAAGTCAGTTGGTGGTAGAAATATGGGTGTAGAGACCTGGCTGGAGAACATAAGGGAAGCCAATGTTGGATCAGGCCAATGGCTCATCTAGACCAACACTCTGTCACACAGTGGCCAAAAATACCAGGTGCCTTCAGGAGGTCTAGCAGTGGGGCCAGGACACTAGAAGCCCTTCCACTGTTGCCCCCCCAACACCAAGCATACAGAGCATCACTTGCCCCAGCCTGAGAAAAAGCTGCTTGGGAAAAACAAAGGGTAGGGAGAGGTAAGTATTATGGCAAATGATTGACTTCTGACACCACTTTGTCTTAGGAGGAAGTCAATGTTCAATTTAAACTTTATGTTGTCAAGACCTTGAAACAGATTATTTAATGGAATTAATGACAGAGATGTTGAGAAATCATTTCCTTGACGTGTAAAACAAATCCTCCCACCTGAATGGGATGAAATTCTCAGATATTGTACTTCTCCAGCAAAGCACAAAGACCAGAGAACTAGAGCACTAAGTGGTGTATAAACTTATCACATCTGAGCAGGTTCTACTTGTGGAGTGGCCTTTCTAGATAGGTTAGTAAGGTTCCCAACTCTCCTGGTTTTCCACTAACGATGCAAAGGTAGATTATTCAGGAAGGTCTCCCCCCCCCCCGGTAATTAGGGCTGTACTAAAATGAAAGGCTTCAGAAAGATGCTTTGACAAAGGAATAGGCACTGTGTGGACTATATACTACTGCACTGTGTTTGTTGTTGTGGGTATGCTGTGTGGTTTTGCATTGTTTAATGTGTCATGTTTAAAATGATTGTGCTTTGGTTTGTGTTGTTTCAGGTCTGGTTCAGATTTCCTCTTGTTTTTGGATTTCTGCACTCCAAGCCCTATTGTAGTGTTTTATTGGACATCCTGTGCTGTTGTTTGCATTTGGTCTGCGCTGTGTAATTCGTCTTGACTCTCTGTGGGAAAGGTGGGCTATAAATAGCATAAATGTATTTATTTATTTACTAGGAATAAGGCCTGTTGTGGAAATAAATACAATGAGCTCTAGAAAGAGGCTCTGGGAGAGTGCCCCAGCCTTAGGCACTCAGCGCCAATTTGCTGTGGCAACCTCAGCAGGGTATAATGACAGAGTCCACCGTTTTCTCCAGGGGAACTGGTCTATGCCATATGAAGAGCAGTTGTAATTCTGCGTGATCTCCATCCCTCCCCTGGAGACTGGCAACAATGGTTCCCCATGAGGGAATGCTGGTTTGGAGGGTGGAGTCTATGGCATTGTACCTGTTTGAGGTTCCACCCCTCCTCAAACCTCACCCTCTCCAGGCTCCATCCCTCAAATCTTCAGGAATCTCCAACCTGGAGTTGGCAACCCTATCAGGACTGGCCCCAATGAGTTTTCTCTCAACGGCCAAAACAGGTGTGGAAATGGCCTTTTACTGACCGAACCTGGTTGCCTACCAACAGGCACTGAAGAGAAAGCGCATTTGCCACCTCTGATTAGGGAAATACCTGGAGATTTGGGGGGTGGATCCTATGGAGGGCAGCACTGGGTGGCATGGAAGGACTCAGCAGGGGATAATGCCATAGGGTCTACCCTGCAAAGCAGCCATTTTCTCCAGGGGAACTGATCTCTGTCATCTAGAGATCAATTGTAACAGTGGGGGATCTCACCTGGAGGTTGGCAAACCTAAGGGAAAGTCAGCCACACAGCAGGGGGTTGAAGAGAATGGTTTGATGGTCGCTGGCCCACCTCATTAGCCAGCCAGCCATGGTGGAGCCAAAAAGGAGTGAGAGGCGTGTTAAGTTTATTCTGACAGGAAAGTGGCCAAGTGGGGGAGGGGATTATGTTGAAAGTCCTTTGTTTTTTTACTCACAGAAGCAAGCTTGGTTGTTTGGTTGCCTACCAACAGCCACTGAGGAGACAGTTAGTCACAGTTAGTCCCACACAGGAGCCAAGAGAACTGTCTTCCTCAGGAGAGAGTCTGGCTTTCCAGGAGCCGCAGCTCGTTTCCTCTAGGCCAGATCCTCCCTGGCACTGCTGCTGCTGCTAAAGGAAGGCGGGGGAACCTTTGAAAGCTGCTGGGTAGCCTTATCTGTGGTGCATCCCACTGAGCTATCACCCTGACAAAGTGCAGGCCTTGCGGCCAAGGGGCAGCGAAGGTGAGTGCTTCCCCTGCTTGCCACAGCTCACTAGGTCTGTCTCCTTCTCTCCTGTGGAGGGGTTGCCGCTCTCTCAGTGGAGCGTCCATCCCCTTCACCAGCTCCCTCCAGACTGAGGGTGAAATGCTGCCCGCCGGCTCGGTGGGCAGGGCTGAGCCAATGCAGAGAGCTAATGCAGCCACAGGATTGGGAGACTGTGAGAGTGGCAGCTGACTGGGCCAAAGGCTGTGGAAGCGTGTCCAAGAGAGACACCAAAAATCTTTTATATATAAGGAGAGATTTAATTTATAACCCGTCCTCTCCAGAATTTCTCAGGATTGTCATGCTGTCCTGTTTTTGTTTTGCCCCCCCCCTCCGCGACATAATGTATTAATATGCAAACAAATCCTTCTGAATTGTTTATAACCTTCTTAGATGCTATTAAGACAGTGATACAAATATGAAAAATGCTTTGTTTTACTTAGCAAAGTTCTTGTAGTTTTTTCAGAAGGATCCAAGATGACAATGAGACCTTAGTACAACCCATTAGCAAGAGTTTTATTGAAACCTCATTCAGCCCAGTGAGATAATTAAAGAGAAGATATAGAAAGACAGAACTAAAAGACCAACTTTGCCTGCTTCTAAAGTCTAATTCCTTTCTGGACTACATTTCTCCCTCTAAATTAAAGGTTCTTGCTCCAATTTTAATGGCTATCCATTTTATCTATCTGTCTGTTTCTCTCAGGAGCTGCCAGTCTATGGATTTGTTATGATTCAGAGAGTGGTTGCAGTTTAACAGTGTTAACTAACAAGGTTTTATTCCCAAAATCTCACTGCAACACAGTTAATTCCAATGCTGTTTTAAAGAAAGTGGAACTAGGATCATTGGGGTGGTGCTGGGGGGAACACCTTGTAATGAGCCCAAAGGAGAATTAGCATCAGCCATCAAGCTCCAGTGAGATTCTGCAAATGCAGAAACATGTTTGCTGCAAGTGCCCCATGCACTTTATTTAAAAGGACTATGATAGGTCAAAAGATCTCAGTCTCATCAAACACACTGCATTCTTCTTTGTTGGGCACGTCTTAATTGTCATGCCTGTCCCCAACCCGGCACCTGGGAGCCTGGAATATGAGGACTCTGCACCTTTAACAACATCAGAAGCACAAGAGTCCTCATCAAACCTAAGTGCCAGGGAGGATGAACTCCAAACTACAGGGCAGCTGGCACCTGTGAACTCTTCTTTTGTTTTGCGTTGTTCATTTGTTTTTGTTTTATTGTACCCATAATTCACCAAGACTATGTTCGGAAAAAAGTGGCAATGAAGAGGCAGAGATCTGGGGTGGCAGAGTGGATTGAACCACAGTAGACAGCAAGTCTCTATTGGAGAGAAAAATTATCTTCTCTGCTATTTGCATAATTTATTCCTTCGGGGAGAAATGTGGGGTATAAATGTAGTATATAAGTAAGGGTTTTTCCTCATTCCCCAATGTTAATAATTCCCATTAAATTAAAGTTGCAGCAAAGGACTCACCCAATGTTGCCTTTGTGGCCCCTGAGGCTGGATGAGCAGGAAGAAGTGGCCATGTGGTCCCTTGGCTGGCCAGATGGTCTGGAGACTGGGGCAGTCTAGTGGTGGTTGGAGACTGGCTCCATGTTGTCAGGCTTGAGTCCGAGGGCAGAGCTCCATGGAGCTCCTCCTAACCGGCTGCCACTGGGCTCCTGCCCCTCAAAGCTCTTCATGGTTTTTGGGCTGAGGATGGATTGCTGAACCTTCCTCCTCCACCCTCACAAGTTCTCACTGTGGATTATTGCTTCTGGTAGCCTGCCTCCTGTGGCTCAAACATCAGCCCAGCAACGTGTATCTTGGTGCACAGCAGCCCATGTTGCATTGTTGCCAGCCATATACACCCAAAGAACAGCTGATAGGTGGTGATCCCAGTGGCAGGCTTCCTGGTGGCAGAGATAAATAAATAAAACTAGACCCACTTTTCTAGGGCATCTATAGCAAACTCCCCCACATCCTGTTTAAAGGGACGGAGCCAGGAGTCCAGCTCATTGGCTTGTGCCTGATTTTCCCTCTTTTTTGGCTCAGCACGCTGGACTTGAACTTTGGATAGGCAGCATTAACAGTGCTCATGATCACTTATTTAGGATTGTTTTGGGAGGCAGAGGGGCATACTTATATGGCCATTGGTTATTCGCCATTTAAATCAGAGGTGTTTTCATGCTTTATAGATTAAGGTTTTTGTTTTGTGGCTGAATATAATGCAGTCATAAGTAGTGTGGGTAGTTATTAATATTGTGTGGATAGCAGTGTGGGTAGTTTTTAATATTGTATTTCTAGATAATATTGTTTAGATAATATTGTATTTCTTCAGTTGGAATTATTTAAGTTCATGGTGAGTTAGGAGTTTAAAAAAGTCTTTTGTGACAGTAAATAAGTGATATACAGCAGAGGTTCCCAAACTTAAGTCCCGTTCACACACAGAAGTAGCTGTGTGATATGCACGAATGATGGGATAACATGGGAATGCCCCGTACCCATCGCCAACCCATTTCACACTGCCAAAGAAGCAGAATTAAAAAATACCAGGGAAAGGGCAGTAGCAAATGGGTCTGCAATGGGCTGCAGATGGACTTCCCCGTGTGATCGCTCCGTCATGCTCCCATTGCATCACTGATCCCTCATTGGAGAGCATCTGGAAATGCACAGCAAAGGAAAAAACCCGATTCACCCACCGCTGTGTCTGATCACACAGTGGTGGGTCAAATTAATATGGCACAAATAGCCTTGCCTCCCCCCTCCCCGCATTATCTGGCATGTGTGACTGCAGCCTTATTTGGCCTCTTCAGCAAAAAAATTACTCAGTGCCTCTGTGGAAATCTACCTTCAAAAAAGTGGATAAAAAGATGCAGTGACAAATTTGCACCCAAGTCTCCTACCGCCCACCTGGATCATTCCATCACCCCTCAGGGGGTGGTATTACCCACTTTGGGAACTAGTGATATACACGTTACATACTTTTCTCTCTTTCTCTCTGTTTTTCAGGGGATTGCACAGGCCATTACATGGCTCTCAGAATGGTTTCATTAGCCAGGCACCTGCCTGGGGGCCCCTGAAAAGCCTGCTGCTCCCTGCCCTTGTGGCAGGAGGGGGCAGCACTCAGCAGCAGATTTCAATGCCCCTGTATAAATCAACGGTGTGACCTCATTTGGAGTACTGAGTACAATTCTGGTCACCACACCTCAAAAAGGATATTATAGCATTGGAAAAAGTGCTGAAAAGGGCAACTTGAATGATAAAATGTACTTAGTGCACTTTCCCTATGAAGAAAGGTTAATGCACTTGGGGGTCTTTAGCATGGAGAAATGACAGCTGAGGGGTAACATGATCAAGGTTTATAAGATTATGCATGGGATACAGCAGGTAGAGAAAGAGGTACTGCTGAGCGGTCGGGTTAGAACAGATAAAAGGAAGGACTTCTTCACCCAAAGACTGATTAACACTTGGAATTCACTGCCACAGGAGGTGGTGGCAGCTACAAGCATTGACGGCTTCAAGAGGGAATTAGATAAACATTTGGAGCAGAGGTCCATCAGTGGCTATTAGTCACAAGGTATAGATAGGAACTCTGAGGCTGGGACAAGTGATGCTCTGTATTCTTGGTGCTTGGGGGGGTCAACAGTGGGAGGGCTTCTAGTGTCCTGGCCCCACTGCTGGACCCCCTGATGGCACCTAGTATTTTTTGGCCACTGTGTGACAAAGTATTGGACTAGATGGGCTATCGGCCTGATCCAACATTGGTTTCTCTTATGTTCTTAATGGGTCAAGCATCTCAAGGGAATGTACTCCACAGAGCCATCCCACTACGAGGAAGAGTCACACAAAATGACTCAAGTCACAGAACCTATGAGGGTCTGTGACACACCCAACAGCGACTGCTCATTGGGTGAGTCGTCCTCAGAGGAGGATTCTGCCCATATGGCAGAATTACTGGGTAGCTGGAGATTCCATTCTGAGCTTGCCAACATGGGGTCTTAGGTGCAAGGGACAGTGCAGCTGTGGCCTGGCACAGTCTGGGGAGCTGAGCAGGCCCAGCGGGTGCAGGCTCCTCTCAAATATGGGAACAGGGAGGATCCCCCGGCACATACCTCTCATGCAAGGTCCAGGAATAGACCTTGGATGGCTGCTGTTTGGATGTGTTCACTCACTTGTAGCCCAAGGGCAATGCCGGTAAAATGGGCCCCTGCCCTGACAAAAAAAGGTAGCTCCGTGACTGCTGAGTGCTCATGGCTATTGGACTACACATTTGTATGAGTACAGTGCAGTCCAAATACCTTGAACATGGCTGGCACTTGCCTATGTACTTAGGGCCAGGGCACAGGCAGGAGATGCACCTGACATTGAATATGACAAGGCCTTCAGCCTGCATCCTAGGCCAATTTGCTGTTGCAGCAGGTTCATACAAGGGCCTTTTCATGGCTCCTGGTACTCCAGCTTTGCCAGTAGAAAGGAGGGAGAATCACTTCTGACTCCAGCACTGCCAAATAAGTCCCCTAGTTGCCCGATGCTTGAAATGAGTTTCTCCAAGACCCCTGTTCACTTTCTGATCCTTTTACTCATACTTGCCAGCTACCCCAACACAGTTGCCACCAGGTATCTGCTGGAGGGCTTCAGCGAGGGTTTCTGCATTCCTTTTACAGGCTCATGTGTCCCTATGGACTGTAGTAATCTTAAATCCACCAGGGATATGCCTGAAATTGTGTTCAAAAGGATCACAAACCTGGCCGGGTTGCTGGCCCCTTTACCTTTTTGCTCTTCCCTTATCTCAGGGTTTCCCCTTTGGCCGTGGTGCCAAGAAGGCTCCAGGTGACTTCAGGTTGAGCCATCATCATTCCTACCCCAAAGGGTCTTCCAGAACTCCATCCCAGAGTTTTGTGGGCATACTTGGGCACCCTGCTTGGTTCAGTTCAGGGCACCTCTAGCCTCCCTGAGGATAAGCTTTCATCTCTCTGTTCCGTGCTCAGGTGGATTACCAACATCAGGAAATTGTACCCTGAAAGAGATACTGTCTCTCCTCAGCCACCTTCATTTTGCTTGCAGGGATGTGTCCCCAGAATGTGCATTCTGCACTCAGCTTGCCCAGGCCATCTCTGGGGTTCAGGTGCCACATCACCATATCAGGGTCTCACAGGGCATAAGGGAGTACCTGCATGTCTGGCTGAGCTTCCTGGTGAATTTTAATGGAGTCTCCTTTTGGCTAACTCCTTTGGACCAAGGGACTCTTTACAGGTGCAAACAGATGCTGCCAACAGTCTGGGCTTTGACATTTATTTTGCAGGACACTGGACCTTTGACCTCCAAATGTAGAATGCTTAGTGCATCATATTCAGAGAGCTGGGAGATTAGGGGTTAATACATTGCTGTAAAGCACAGTTTGATTGACAGGCTGCTGCCTGCTTGCACCCCCCTTTCTCTGACTGGTCAGTGCCAGCTGACGAGAATTTTTAAAAGTCTTGTCAGTCTTGTCAGAGGGAGTCAGTTGTCATTTGGACTTTGGCTTGGCAGTTGCCAGTCAGAAGGAATGTGTGTGTGTCAGTCTGAGGAAAAGGACAAGTTCACTTGGGAAGTGAAGGGATGCCATTCCTTGCCCTTACCGTGTACTAACACATTTGAGGAAAAGTTCAAAAATCAGAACTTAAAGTCAAAATGTCAGCCCTAGCTGAACTCCCTTTATTCAAAGTCTCCAGAACTGGAGGTTAGGTTTGACAGAAGAGGTTGGATAGTGGGTTGAAAACTGCCAGTGTAGCCAAACAGAAAAATATTATTGTTCCTAGAAAGAGGAGGATATTTCTTACCCAGTTATTCAGAGGGTTCAACATAATTTAAAACAGGTGTATGCTTTTCTGGTTCAATAACCAGGCTGTGGTCAAGGTGATTAACCAGCAATCATCATACTCTTTTTGTTTTTTTATAATAGGTTTTTATCAGTTTTCCAGAAATACAAATAAAATGAGAGTAATATCTTATGGTATATTCCGATTAGGTCTCTTTTACTTGTTTTACTGCAGAAAAATTTATCAATCCTAATAATAGTTACCACTACAAATATCAAGAATACATAAATGGTTTCATTTAAAGTTATCTAAACATTCTAATAATAATATATTTTAGTAACATATATTCAAAGGCTCTTAATGTAAAATTTCAAATTTTCATAATCTATTCTTATCTTTAATAAGGTTTTCCCTTACAAGTTCAAGTTTCCCTATAAAGCAAATATATCAATTTTTCTTCTGGATTATCGCCTTATTTAAAACACATAAAAGTAAATGCTCCTTCTTTATAATTCACCTGCAAGTCTATTTTATCTGCTATTTCAATAAAAATCTTTACGTTTTCACTTAGTTGATTTCTCATCAAAACAATCCATTCTATTTGGTTACACTTTAATAACAACTCCCTAAGGCATTCTTATATGCAAAGAGGGTAAATTCCTTAATAGTATTTTTTAGATATAAAGTTTAACATCCTTTCATTACATTTTCACCTCTCTCAGTTGATTTCTTAACAAAACAAGCCATCTGTTTAGGTTCACTTGGTTAAAAACTCCCTAAGGCTTTCTTATATGGAGTGAGGGTGTATTTCCCTAATGATAATTTTATACAAAAAGCTTAACATCTTTTTTTCTTTGTCTGGTATCTTCTCTTCAGAAGGATCTTGTCTCTGTGCCTTTTACCCTTATGGACTGCATACATTAGCTTAAAATAAAGCTTGATTGGATATTTTTAGTCTTCTTCTCTTTCTGAGTTGGCTCTTGCATAAAGAGTGTAGTTGCTCCTGAATACACCTGTTTCTTGGATTCTGTAAAACATAGTTCCATGAATTCCCTACGAGGTGTAGTTTGCTTTTTTGGTGTGTTTTTCTTCTTGTAGGGTATCTTCCAATCAAATCATCACACTCTGAATGGGTCATGTGCCTAGTTCACAGGTTTGTTTTAGCCTGCCTCACAGCTACACCTCTGAGGCAGAGTTCTGACTGGCAGTTTGGCCCAATATAGGCATGTTTCACAAATGGATTAAAGGGGCCGGTTCACACAGGCTCAGCTGTCAGGCGTTCCCCAGCCATACTCAACCCGTCTTCTAACGCTTCCCTCCCAAATTTAAAAAGTATCAGGTGAAAGTGGTAGCAAACCCTGGAGAGTGCACTGATCCCACTTCCCGGATGTGTGCACGCTAAACATTAAAAGCCCGGAACAATCCACATTGATAATGTGCACCAGCTGTTCCCGCAGGGATGCACATAAACGGAGGGATGTGCACTGCTCTACTGCCCAATGTGGCTGGGGGCATGCACAATGGGATCCTGCCCTATTTGCTGCTGTGCCTATGCACCTATGCGCCTATGTGCCCATGTGCATAGGCACCTGCCACAGAGTGAGGAAAAAGCCACTTACAGCTGCGCCTCCACCATGGGCGGGCCAACAGTGCGAACGCTCCCTTCCGCCTCCTTCCCGGTATGCTCCCGCATCAGTCAGTGCAGTGTGACCGGGAATACATGTTCCGGGTCTTTTTGCCAAGACTCCTTCACACTTCATACTGCCAGTCTGAGCTCAGCCTTTCTTAGCGTATTACATTGTGGGAACCAGTAACAACATCACAGACAGTTTGTCTTGATTTCCGAAGAAGAGGTTCTGGGCACTGGCCCACAATATGAACCAATACCTGGATCGCTTCCCAGAAGAAGTGTGGAAACTTGATGACAAATGATCGCTCAGGGAGTTTTGGATTCTATTGCCCTCTCTACCTGCCATTCTTATGCACATGTAGTTCTAGACTTCTTGTCTTTCAAGGGTTCCATTGGGCTCCCGAGGGGAGGTGGTCTTTGCTGGCCCTGGAGGCTTTAGTCCTGTGCTACCCAGCATACCTGGAGGAGCATGGACTATCCACTAGAACCATGGGGACTCATTTAGCAGCCATATCCTTTCATAGCAAAGCTTCTCCGACCCCTGTGTTTCATTTCTCATTTGTTGGGCCATCAAAAGATGAAGAAGGGCTTCCCCCCCACGCCCAATACCTGGAGACCTATTAATATGCAGATCCTCTTGGATATCTTCCAGAACATTCAAACATCTGCAGGTCAGCTTTCCAGACCACCCTTTTTTGTGAGGTTTTTGTGTTGCCTTTCTTCATGGCCTTTCGCAGCAGAGAGTTGTTCTTGGCCTTGAGCCAAGATGAGTCTGGGCAGGCCTCTCACACCAAGACATTTTCATACAAAGGCACCCAGCTGCATGTTTTGCTTCATCCGTCCAAGATTGACCAACTGTGCTGTGGTGTGTGTGTGTCTTTCTTCAATCTGCCACCCCCTGGGGTCAGCTTTGCCTGGTCCATCTCATGGCCAACTCTCCTGATACTCTGTTCTTGCATGCCAATAGTTACTGCCTATCTTGGTTTCAGTTTGTTAGTGGCATGTGTGCTTGCCTGGATAATCTTGGGCTGCCCCCTTCTGATTTTGGTGTGTATTCTTTTTGAATAGGTGCTGCCATGGTGGCCTCAGAAATTGGTCTCTTGTTGGAACAGATTTGCACTACAGGCCACTGGTATTCTTCAGCTTGCAGGTCCTATGTAAGCTCAGGCCTGTAGGCAGGATTTTTAAAGTCGGGGGGCATTTCAATTTCTTAGGGGGCACTGGTTAATCGAATTAAAGGAGTACCTGGCTCCTTCCCCTCACCTGCCACCACTCAGGGGCCCTGGGCTGCATGGGAAGTTGTGGGGCCTTGCAAGTTAGTCAGGGGGGCCTAGCCCCAAGATGCCCAAGATGCCCCACTGTAGCTACATCTCGGGCCTTCCCTAGCTGTGCTACATCTCTAAATGTTTCGTATTTTCAGCCTCTTTAGGATGCCTCAGATCAGTGTGGATCATGGGTCACCATATTGTCTACTGGCAGGGATATATGCTGCATCATCCAGTTTTGGAGCAGGGGAATCCTTGGGATGCAGCAACCATCTGTGAATCACCGACCACCAGACACCATGATCGTTCAACTAGGAAAGAATGACCTTTTTGCCCAGAAAGGGGCTATACTATCTTGCTCCATGTCTGCACTCTGAAATCCTTCACACCTCTTTCCAGTTCTTCCTGGATTTGGTCTGGAGTACTGGAGTATGGTGATTGCCAGGCAAGGTGGACATGGCCAGGAGAAATATTTGCAAGGGAGCTGCTCAGCTGGTGGAATCTTTGGGCGGGTGCATGATTGGCCACCTGGATATCAGTTTCAGGCCACCGACCTGCTTCGGGGTGGATGGGGTACATCTATCCAAGTGGCTGCATGACATATGTGATTGAGTTGCTTTGTTGGCTGTAGGCATAGGAGTGTTGGCAGGAATAGGGGGAGGTAATCACCCCCCACTTTTGTGGCATTTGGGGCACTGGGGTGGATCCTTTTGGGAGGGTGGCTGTTCCTGTGTGTCTGCCTCCCCTGGTTTGGGGACTCCCTTTAGGTGTCTTGGGGTGGAGCCAATTCAGCGGCATGTCCAGTTCAGGATCTGTCAGCAAGGTTCTTCCCACCAGGTGGCAAGGGTACCACACAGTAGCTGGCACCCATGTGGATTCCAAGGGTTGCCACCTTACTGTTTACCCCCTACAGTTGGGCTGGAGGTGAGGTTAATCAGTTGGTGGGCAGGTAGCCCAATTTTTAGGATCTGCCCCATGCTGTGCCAGTATTCTTGTGCTGCAGTCAATAAAAGCTGTGGCCCCTTGATGTTATCCAAAATAGGCGGTCTTGTTCATTCATTCTATGACTACATTTCCTCTATGCCCCTGGGCCTGCAAAAGTAGAACAGCACACAACAAACTAGACTGGAACCTTTTGCTATGATGTGCTTTTTTTGTTTTGTTTAATTTTCAGTGGGGTTTTTTACATAAAGGAACTTTACAACTGTGACATCTCCACCTGCATTCTGAAACGGTACAGCCCATTCTACTACTTAAAGATTCTACCACTCTTTTTTTGCTTTTATTTATTTATTTATTTGGATTCCCCACAAGCAGGCTCAGGGTGGGTTCCAACAATATAAGTACAATATATAATACAAATCAAAGACAACACTATAAAATAGCACAAAATCCTAAAATACCATGTAAATTCTGAACAGATGACTCAGCAATTAAGACAGAATTAAGAATCCAGGGCACTGACAGGGGGCCAACCAGAGGGAGGGGATGTCTGCCGCCTCAACTGGTGGAAGAGCTCCATCTTACAGGTCCTGAGGAATGGTAATAAATTCTGCAGGGCCCTGATCTCATATGGGAGCTCAGTCCACTAGGTGGGGGCCATGGCTGAAAAGGTCCTGGCCCTAGTCGAGGCAAGTTGGATGTCCCTGGAGGCAGGGACTACTAAAAGATGTCAGTTAGTAGACCTCAATGCTCTATGGGGCTCATATGGAGAGAGGCAGTCCTGAAGGTATGCTAGCTCCTATATGTCTAGATAAGAACTATGTAGTAGGCCACATTTCAAATTGTTGTCTATTTTCTACAATATAGCACAGTTTACCATTTGTTTGTTTTAAACATTTAGCCAGAAATGTTTAAACATATGTTTAAAGCCAAAAACCTATATTTCTTGAGCCCACATCTGACTTACGGCAACCGTGTGGGGCTTTCAAAGCAAGAGATGTCCAGAGGTGGCTTGTCCTTGTCTGCCTCCATGACCTGGAAATCTCCCATCAAAATACTAGTCAGGGCAACACCCTAAATATACTGAACAGGTAAATAGTTGAAGTATAACCAATCATAAAATTAAAAACCTGCAAAAATGCTTAAAATATCTGTAAAAGCATCAAGTAGACCACAATAAATATAGGGAGCAGCACACAAACCCCCAAACAGGAAAATCATAAGAAAGATTATAGCAATATCAGGAAAATGCTAGAAAGGTTCATATTAAAAATGCAGGAAAACACAAATAAACACAATAAAACCAGCAACTCTATAAGACTTTCACAAAAACTATGATTAACATTCAGATTTAGCTTGTTTGTAATGCATGTTTTGTGTCAAGTTGGCCATTTTTAATAGTTGCCTCAGTGATTTGCTCACTGTCAGGTCTTGAAGGAACTCACTCCCACCAACACTCTCTTGGCAGTGATTTGTTTATTGAGAGGTAAAGAGATTTCAAGCATAAGCGAGTCTGTGTCAGAACTGGCTCCCTTAGTGCCAGTTCTCATATTATATATAATTCAAACAACCCCCCCATGACCAGTCCCATCACACCCATACACCCAGTCCACCAAAATCTATGCTTCACTACCCCTCCCCCAGCACCTATAAGCCTATGGTTACATTATCTAGCAGTGTCTGGAACTCAAGGACAAGCACACATACTTCCCACAATGAAGAGGCCCCACATGGATGCACTTACAAGCCAGCAAAGCTCTCAGCAAAACAGCTCCATGCATGCCCCCCAGTCCCCCCAATTCCCAGCTAGAATGAAACAGCAGCAAGCCACAGTTACCAGAGCCAGACAGTTAACAAGCGCATGGCAAATAATGGCCGAGTTTTACATTCTGCCCCCCCAAAAAAAGGTCCCTCAACCCCAAGTTTGTGGGGAAGGGTTCTATGGAGCTCTTGAACTAATTTCAGAGCCCTCATATGATCACTTCAGGCCCATTTGTTGTGACTAGGGTCAAAGTCTTACCACTTGGTTGGATAATAAAGGTAGCCCCGTTTCATCTTAGAGTCCCAAACCTCTTCCACCACTTGGTGGAGTTCCCCATCCAGCATCAGGGGAGGTGCAGCTGGAGGTCGAGATCTCCATCTCAAGGGTCCAGGGTCCTTCTTCAGCAGAATAAAATGGAAAACAGGATGAATGTGTCATAAATTCTTTGGCAAGTCCAGTTCCGCAGCCACTTTGTTGATAACTCTTACTACCTTAAAAGGTCCAACGTATTTCCAGCCCAGCTTCTCCCCAGGTGGTAACCCCGTCAAGTTTTTAGTGGAGATGTATACAGAGTCCCTAGGGTTAATGTCCCACTCTGGGGCTCATTTTTTTTTTAATCCACCTGGGCTTTATAATCCTCTTTTGCCTTGGCTAAAGTCTGTTGAATAAGAGTCTTGCAATTCAGAATGAACAGCATTTCAAGGAGCTTTTCAGTGTTGTAACTGGCCGAGTAGTCACTGCTGACATGTGCCTAATTTATGGCTTTCTTGTATTACACATGCCCTCGGGTCATCATTGGCAGGTTATATGCCATGTAAAGTCAACCATATACACTCTATGAGCTACACTGCACAGCTGAGATCATTAATCAATCACTGGTATTCATTCTGTTAGTGTGTGCCTGAAATTGACTGGATTGAACTACAGTTCCCAGACAGCAGTGTGAGCAAACATAAATCCAGTGAACACACATGAGCATGAATATGCTGGCCATTAGAAGTAAACTGAGCAGACCTAGAACATGCAGTTTTCCCCTGCCCCATCCCAGTGACACTTCGAAATTCATGGATACCATCTTGTTTGTATGCTGGAGATTTTTTTCCCTGTTGGATGCATTGGGAAAACATATGGGGAAGTGGACAGACATTGGGAAAGTATTTGCTGTTCAGACTTACTGAACACTCAGTTGGCTAGTAAACTGAGCAAGGCTAGAATATAGAGACAAAGCACAAACCTTCCCCCTCCCAAAGCAGGCCTGAATCACCTCCTTTAAAATATACATATAATGAATACGATAGGGTTGGGGAAAGCAGTGTGAGAATGAACTTTTACAAAACCCTTTAAATACAATTTTGAACATTTGAGTTGCAATCCAGACACAGGAGTTACCAGTCATCCTGAACAAGAGTCAATAAACGATTAGAAATAACTGTACCTGGGGATGGCAATCTGCAGGTGGGCCCTAGGGATCTGTCAGAATTACAGCTCATCTCAAGACTACAGAGATAAAATTTACCTGGAGAAAATGGATGCTTTGGACAGTGGCAATTCTAACTGTACCTTCCAGAATTTATGCCTAGTACAATGTTGCTATTGCTGCTGCTGCTGCTGCTGCTGCTACTACTACTACTAATAATAATAATAATAGGTAAAAATTTCCCTTGCTCAAAAGCCTGTTGAATCCGAGTCTAGGGTTGCGGTGCTCATCTCTGTTTCCAAGCTGAAGAGCCAGCGCTGTCCGAAGATGTTTCCATGGTCATATGGCCGGCATGACTAGACACTGAGGCGCACAGAATGCTGTTACCTTCCCACTGAAGCAGTACCTATTTATCTACTTCCTTGCTTTTGAACTGCTAGGTTGGCAGGAGCTGGAACCAGAGATGGGAGCTCACTCCATCATGCGGCACTCAGGTCTCGAACTGCTGAACTACCGACCTTCCAGCCTGCAGTCCAAGTATCTTAACCACCGAGCCACCACAGCTCTACTACTACTAATACAATGCTGCTATTAAGAGTTAGTTGCTTGATCATTGATAGGATGAGATGGAATTCTCAGTCTGAGGCAGATCTAAAGAAATGACACCAAAAGCAACACCTGAATAAGACAAGTAGCACATCAGGTAGTGAACAGGCTGTTAGCAAAGGAGAAGGTTTTGGAAATAGCCCTTTAAAAATCTTCTTTTGCTCCTCCTGCCCAATAAAATGGCTGGGCATATTGCACAAAGCTATCAATTTAGGATCACAGAATCAAAGAGTTGGAAAAGACCTCCAGGGTCATCTAGTCCAACCCCCTGCACAATGCAGGAAATTCACAAATACCTCCTTCTCACACCCCCCACTGACTGATGTTCCATGCCCAGAAGATGAGAAAAAAACTCCAGGATCTCCAGCCAAACTTAAAACCAGCAGATCTGAACTGCAAAAAAATAAAACATGGAGTAGTACGCACACCTCGCCCCCATGAAGACAAAGTACACGGGCATATTGCTTATATTAGGCTTTACTAATGATCCACATTACTAGAACTTCACTATCTCATATAAAGTCTGTTTGGCAACTAATAGGCAGTCTACTGGCTATGAGCATTTCTGAGCAAGTCCAAACTATCTCCACACTTGGGCAGCTTTGTCATCATCTTTTTTTAAAAAAATCGTAAATGGTGTGAAGAAGTGCAAAGCTTCATCTCATTCCCCCAATACACCACTCAAATAGCTAAGAGTTTGGTTGATGTTGTTCAGCCCCAAGTAAATCTTCTACAGACCACCCAGTCTCTTCAGACAATAGCCCAAACTGCATCTAGCATTTGCTCCACTGTCTTACCAAACCCACGCTGGAACAGAAATTCCCATCTACATTGCATGTCACTTTCACTTTGATTGTTTGATTCTATGGCAGTGTCCAGACTGCATGCCACTTTCATTTCATTTGATCTCTCAGTTTTATGGAAGCACCTGCATAGATTTATGGTTATTCAGGGATGACTCTGCAGTCAGTACGGCATTGGCCTGGGGTATCCGAATGTGGTTTTGAGCTGCATCTTCTTCTTTCCACTGTGGGTCTGGTAAAACAGTGGAGCAAATGCTAGATGCAGATTGGGCCAATGATGGGCTGTCTTGGGAGAAGCCCCATTACACAAATCAGTGCCTGTGGGCCAATCTGCATTTAGCATTTGCTCCATTGTTGTACCAAATCCACACTGGAACAGAAAAAGATGCAGTTCAAAACCACATTCAACTACCCTGGGCCAACACTATACTGACTGCAGAGTCACCCCCGAATGGCCATAAAATGGCCATAAATCTATGTAGACAGCCACCATAAAACCAGAGATCAAACAAAGTGAAAGCAGCATGCAGTCTGGACACTGCCATAAAAGGCGATACTCAATCAAAGTGAAAGTGGCGTACAATGTAGACAGGAATTTCTGTTCCAGTGTGGGTTTGGTAAGACAGCGGAGCAAATGCTAGATGCTGATCCGGCATGTGTCAGGGTTGCCATATGAAGAGCACTCCTACATCTGAAGAACTAGATTACAAGTCCCCAGGTAAAAAGGGAACATCTGAGTGTTATATACCCAGTTCCTAGTTTTAGCAAATAGATCTCCCAGGGAAGAAAGGATTGAAAGGAGACAGATACTTATCCACAGAACAACTTTATTGTCCTATAGAAGTCCAGCATGAAGAGGCCAATCTGACTGGAGGTGGTGCAAAACAGCAATTATAACAATACAGCAGTAATTGAAAGCCTTTGCTTGATATCAGACTTACTGAATATATTCTGTTCCCCTGGGATCTGAAGGCCAAAGGATGCTTGGGGTGCTAATGACCTGCCAATTAGCCCTGCCTGTCCTATTTCGACCTGGATAGCCCAGGATAGCCTGATCCAGGGTTATTTGGGGGCAGAAACGCACAGGAATGGAGTTCCAGCTGGCTTCAGCACTGACCACACCCACTACAGCCAAAACCTCTGCGTTTGTGGCTACAGTGGGGAAGGCCTGGAGAGCGACCGCCCTCCAGTTTGGTGTAGTGGTTAAGTGCACGGACTCTAATCTGGGAGAACCAGGTTTGATTCCCCACTCCTCCACTCACAGCTGCTGGATGACCTTGGGCAAGCCATAGTTCTGTCAGAGGTGTCCTTGAAAACTCTCTCAGCTCTCTCAGCCCCACCTATCTCATAGGGTGTCTGTTGTAGGGAGGGGAAGGGAAAGAAGTTTGTAAGCCGCTCTGAGACTCTGAGTGAAGGGTGGGGTATAAATCCAATCTCCTCCTCCTTCTTCCTCTTCTTCTTCTTCTTCTTCTTCTTCTTCTTCTTCTTCTTCTTCTTCTTCTTCTCCTTCTCACGACTCCAAGGCAGGTGGGCCAGGGGTGCCCCTGGAAGGATCAGGGAGGCATTTAAATGCCTCCCCGGTGCCTTCCCTGGCCTGTCCAAGGGCCCGCTTGCCTGGGCTCCCCACAGCCACGGGGTGCCTGGGCAAGCCAAGGAAAGGGATGGGGGTGTGGTCTAATATGCTAATGAGTGGTACTGTCAGGGGTGTGGCCTAATATGCCAATGAGTTTCTGCTGTTGGGTGTGGCCTATTTTGCTAATGAATTCCTGCTGGGCTCTTATACAAAAAAAGCCCTGGCCTCATCTCTTCAGATATTGGAAGCTAAGTAGGGTCAGCCCTGACTAGAATTTGGATGGGAAATCTCCAAGGAATACCAAGCGCATGACACAGAGGCAAACAATGGCAAAACACCTCTAACCATCTCTTGCCTTGAAAACCCTACAGGTCACCATAGGTCAGCTGTGACTTGATGGCACTTTCCACTTCCATGATCTAGCAACCCACCGTATTTCTGCCACTCCCTTGGCCTATATGATAAGAAGAAGAGGTTGGATTTATACCCCACCCTTCAGTACCCAAGGGAGTCTCAGAGCAGTTTACAATCCCCTTTCCCTTCCCCTCCTCGCAACAGACACCCTATGAGGTAGGCGGGGCTGAGATAGCTCTGAGAGAACTACTCTTTCTAGAAGGAGCTCTGAGAAAACATGCCAGCACTTACGAGTGGAGGAGTGGGGAATCAAACCCAGTTCTCCCAAATTAGAGTCTGCGCTCCTAACCACTACACCAAACTGGGGTGAGTGCTCAGTATATACTGAGCTGAATAAATACCCAGGAAATACCTTATTAGTATTTTTCAGGTATTTATTCAGCCAAATACAGATCAGAGATCTGTAAATGCTTCCTGAGTTCACTCACAGAGTCATGCTGCCACCACAGCACAACTCAGCAAGTGAACTCAGCAAGTATTTAAAATTTAGATCCCTTCTGCATTATAGGGGATGGTCCCCATGGGGTATAATGGAGCTGAATAAATTCAAGTTTCCTGTCTATTTACCCAAATCCCACTATAAAACCAATACTGGTATTTGGGGAATATTTAAGATACTGATATTCTTCGGGTCCAGTATAAAGCTAGTGAAACACACCATCTGTTCAATCCTGATTTGAACAGGCCCTGGAGGATTGCTTTGGCTAATAATAATTGCATTGGCCTCAAAGATGGCTCTAGCTAGTAATTAAAAAAACCCTATATCAATGGATACCAGCCCTATGGATGGTCTGCAGCATGTGGCAAATATCTGTGTTGGAGCGGTGAAGTGGGTTTATAAGCCCCTTCAACTTGCGTTCCCATTGGCTGGGGGATAATACATCATTTGGAAGAGAAAGCTCAACAGCATCTGCGGCTCTAGCAGAGACATGAATTTACAATATAAATGCATAATGTGCATCCCTACAGGGTTAAATATTAACCCAGTAGCCATATAAATTTCCTCAGATCAAAGTGTGAGGGATAAAATACGCAGCTTTGGTCTCTGGACCTACCTTCTTAACATGTTAAAATGGGGCCTGCCTAAGTGGAAAAACATTGTTCTCACAAGGTTGCTGGTGGTATATGTGGATTTTTCTTTCTCACTTAAAGGTTGGAGACTCTAGAGGCCAGTTGTCCTTCCCAGTAAATGATACAAGTTGTCAGGAAATAGATACCTAAAATAGACTGATGACAGCTACTTAACAGTACAGATTCAGTAGCTCCTTCAAGATGGCAGCTCTGCAACTATCTTTTTTTAAAAAATAAAATATATCTTTTATTGACAAATATGAGGGTAATGGATTACAATCTTACATCCAAAATTGAATATACAGTTCAATTAAACATGCATGCAACAATGAAGCAGCTCTGCAACTATCAGCACTTCAGTTCCACGTATTAAGGCTAGGGATGGGCATGAGCAAGCTCACGAACTAAAGTTCTTGAGAGAGTTTGGCTGGTTCATGGTTCTTGAAGTGAAGTTCATGGCAGGTCAACTTTCCATGAACTTTCAAGCTGTTTGTGGAAGTTCATCCCAGTTTGTGAATGGAAATATTTTCAGACAGTCTTTGCTCAACCAAAATGTTTACCAAACTTCAAAAGGTCAGTTCCTGTGTCAGGGCTGTCATATGAAGAGCACACTCTGGTCAGTTTCAAAGTAGTCATGCCAGTTTGAAGAGATTTTTTCCCCACTTTGCGGGGTTCCTGCATTCTCTTTCTATTGTCCTTCACAGAACTTGCAAAATTCTCCCTTGTTTGGATTTGTTGTGACTGTGCTTCGAAAGTAGGGACAGGCATGGACCGGACCACAGATTTAATTTTGTCCTGGACAGGGGGGGTTCATGGTCCATTTGCCCAGTCTACGCATTCATGGTTTTCAAAGGACCATCCATGGACCATGAATTTTTCCAGGCAGTCTGTTTGGTCCATGGGGGTAGTCTGTTGAGCTGGTTTTGCAATAAGGGCACTGGGTTCCGCTAAGGAGATGTAATAAAAGGAATGACAGGATTGCCAATTGGAAACAATGAGAGATTGAACGCCTATTGGAGATAATGGGAGCCTGGAATGCCAATTGACTTGCATAGACGTCACTGAAATACATCACAGAACAAAATAGTTGCAATAAAAATGCAAAATAGATTTTCAATTAATGTCTCTGGGGCCAGATAAACTGCTCTGGGACTGGAAAACAGGTCCCAGAGTGGAAAGACTGTCCTCAGGAAAAGAATGAGTGCTCTGGGACTGGAATGACAGCCCCCAGAGTGGAATGACAACCCCTGCGAATAGCAGAAGTGTTCTGGGACTGGAATGAGAGTTCAGGGTAGACTGACAGCCCCTGGGAGTAGCAGAAATGTTTTGGGACAAGAATGACAGGTTGCAGTGTGGAATGCCAGGCCCTAGGAGGAGGAGTTTCCGGGTTCTTACCAGGAATTACACCAGCAACTTTTTTCATGAAAACTGAAGTACATGTAGAGGAACAGCCTCTGCTATGGTACCTTTTGTCATTAGCCACTAAAGGTACCAGCAGCCAGTCAGCCTGCCCAGAAGAATCCTGCTAGGACAACTTCAAACCAAAAGACTCCATGGTGTTCTTTTGCAGCTGCAGATGATTGTATCATTCAGCTTGCCTACCAGCCACCATCAACCTACCAACATATTTCATATGCAAACAGTGTGTGCACTATTGATAATAATAAAACAGTTTTTTCCCCAACAGTTAATACTGTATGGGTAAATTTTCATTCATGAATCATTCTTGCAATTGCCATAGTGAACAGTGGGTAGCAGTGTCTGTCAAGAGGTGGAGGTTAGGGGTGTCAAAGGGAAGGCAGGAAGCAGAGAACTGTTGTGCCTGAGATACTAGTGAGCCGGAGGCAGTCAGAACACTTGTGAAGATGGGCAGATATCTTGATGGGCTATAGAGAGACCAGATATTGAAATCTTCATATATGAAAGAACATATCAGCTAGAGCAGGTGTCCTCAACATAGTCCCTGTGGGCACCATAGTGCTTGCCAACAGTTTTTAGAAAATAGATCCTCAACAAGGCTTCTGATTGGCTGTACAGATTTATATGTAGAAATAATACCTTTAGTAGCAGCTGCCACCATATCTCAAGGATCTTCACTGTGTGACTGAAGGGATGCTGTGGTCATCCTTTTCTGGCTAGCTGTGCCTCCTGCAGCAGTTGTTTTGTGATGGTGCCAACCACACTGTGTCAAAATTCCAAAGGCGCCCACAGGCTCAGAAAAGTTGAGGACCCCTGACCTGGAAAATGGGAGAGGATTTTTCACAGAGAACCTATGGATGGGGTGATGTGGAACACTTGTCAACAGAGTGAGCAGAAGGCCATGAGGAACTCAGAGTGTGACACATAATGGAAACATGAAGGATAGGAAGAAAGCAAAACTGAATGCTGGAACTGGAAGGGGGACAGGAACAAGGTTTATACTTGTCAATACAGGAGGTGGTCAACACTAATATCATGACCTTGCAGGGTAACAGAGCAGCTGAAAGGCAAGGTGGAGCTGATGGTGGAATAACTACACACCTTCAATAAACGTTAATTAAAATGTAAGGGATTTCAATCCACACTACAGTTTGTAATTACAGTTGCAGAACACTAGTTCTAATGCCAGAAGCCATCATTCCACTCTGGGGGCTGTCATTCCAGTCCCAGAACACTTCTGCTTCTGCCAAGAGCTTTCACTTCACTCTGGGGACTGTCATTCCACTCTGGGAGTTGTCATTCCAGTCCCAGAATGCTTCTACTCCTGCCAGAGGCTGCTATACTACTCTGTCATTCCAGCCCCAGAACACTTCTGCTGCTCCCAAGGGCTGTCATTCCAGTTGGGGAGGCTGTCATTCCAGTCCCATAATATTTCTGCTATTCCTGGGGGCTGTCATTCCACTCTGGAACATCTCATTCCTGTCCCAAAATAGTTCTGCTACTCCCAGGGGCATCAGTCCACTCCCAGAACACTTCTGCTACTTCCAGGGGCTGTTGTTTGACTTGGTGTGTGTGTATGGGGGGGGGGGCTGACCCAGAGCACTCATTCTATTTCTGGGGACTGTCTTTCCACTCTGGGACCTGCTATTCCAGTTACGGAGCAGTTTATCTGGGCCCGGAAACATTAATTGAAAATCCACTCCACATTTTCATTGCAACTATTTTGTTCTGTAATGTATTTTAGTAGAGCCCATGTGAGTCAATTGGCTTTCTTGACTCCCATTATCTTCAATAGGCATTCCAGCCTCTCCCATTGTGTCCAATTGGCAATCCTGTCATTCTTTTTAGTGCATCCTTCTGCTGCACACTAGTACATTGCACTGGTCCTGCTGGGCTTGCAAAAATCTCCCCCTTCAGTTTCTACAATGATTCTCTGGCTTGACCTTTGTCCTGTTGGGTTTGCACTTCCATAGTGCCACTGGTTCTGCTGGATGTATTGCACTGGTTCTGCTAGGCTTGCAAAAATGCCCCTTATCTTTAGTTTCTACGGAGAGATTATCTTGCTTGACCTTAGGCCATTGGAAACAATGGAGGATGGGGGCACATTCTTTGGGGAGCTATAACTCAGACCCCATAAATCCAATCCTCACTGATTTTGGAGGGTGGGTAGAGGAGAGTCAGCTAGAGATCCCCTCTATGTTGGTGTCTTTAGCATGCCGGGGGGAGGGGTGTTCTACCACATCACACACCACTCAAACTGAACTGGTTTCTTTGGCTATTAAAAGTTCATGGCAGTTCATTGTTCATGAACCAGGCACACCACAGACCATGAAATGAAATGAACCACATTTTCTCAGTTTATGCCCATCCCTAATTAAGTGTCAGAGCCCAACACCAATCAGTTCCCCACAACTTTCTTTCCAAAGGAGTAAAGTTTATTGGCGTCTGTAAAGGCAAGTCATCTACACATACATTTAGTGTCAGGATTGAAAATAAGCACATGTAGCCAAAAGATATACTTGATTCAAAGGGTCAGGGGAGGGTCTTGGGCCAATTAGAATAAAAGCAAAACCCAACTAAACTAACTGGCTATACATTCCTAGAGAACAGAGCAACAAGGTACCAAGGTCACAGTCTCAGGCTACAGGGAGATAAGGAAGAGGGAGAATCGAAACATAACATTCCAAGCCAAGAGTAATGCATCCAGCAGCAAGCATCCCCCCCATCCTAACCATGGCAGCTGCTTAGAAGATACAAGTTCAGCTCTCACAAATAAAGCTGTTGCTATCTCTGTGGTCCTGTTGCATTTCTTTCAGACCATTATGGGGCATCTCATTGCTAGATGGCTTGTACTCAGCATAAAGAGTTTTTAAAAAACAATTAATGCCAAAATACCACCACTTTCGGAGCTGCGGTGGCTCAAGTGGTTAAGATCCTGAACTGCAGGCTGTGGAAGGTCAGTAGTTCAGCAGTTCGAGACCCGGGTGCCACATGACGGGGTGAGTTCCTGTCTCTAGTTCCAGCTCCTGCCAACCTAGCAGTTCGAAAGCAAGAAATTGCAAGTAGATAAATAGGTACCACTTCGGTGGGAAGGTAACAGCGTTCCGTGCACCTTGGTGTTTAGTCATGCCGGCCACATGACCACAGAAATGTCTTCGGACAGCGCTGGCTCTTCGGCTTTGAAACGGAGATGAGCACCGCAACCCTAGAGTCGGATTAGACTGGCTTTCAAGCAAGGGAACCTTTACCTTTACCTTACCACCACTTTTAGATGAAAACAGCATGTATATTAACCAGATCTTGAGGACAAAACAATTTCGAACAGTGTGGCATCTATTTAATATTTTATGTGTCCCCCCCCTCTTTTTTTAGGAGACAAAAGAGTCTGCTTTACTTCTCTCAAATACTGCCATGCTCCTGTTCAATTTTAACTTAACATTCAAAAATGTTTCCAGCAGACGCACAAAAGAACACCGTGGTATGCACTCAGTTTTCATTAATTCATTTTTCATAATAGAAAGCCAGCCATTGTAATTATACCTCTTTGAAATTATTTCTTCAAAGAGTACAAGGGATCTAACATACTCCCCCCCCCCAAAAAAAAAAAAAGAAGTGGTAGAATGCCTTATCCATGTTGCCAATGCATAAGTCTTTTGTGTATCAAAAAGGATAACACATATTTACCTCTTTACTAGCAGAGAAACCGTGTGCTTTCACTGTTGAACAAGTTCCCTCCAGATAGTCATCTGTTTTCCTCCTTCCTCATCTTTTAAAGACACTTAAAGAAGTTATCCTTCTCTGTGTGATTGCAGAGGGCTTGCTGTCGGTTCACTGTAATGTGTATCATTACAATTATTATTCTCCTCGTTTTTCTTGATTGCTGTGGTGTTTACTTGAGTCAATGTTTGTAATAGCCATTCTCTTCCAGTGCATCCACTGTGCAAATTACCCCTTCCTTCTCTTCATCATCTCTGAATTTTGGGAAGTCTTGAGGAGGTGGGAGGAAGAAGTGACCGGCCTGAAACTCTGCCATCCAGCATCCGCTTCATCCCTAGCTTTTGTCTGCTTGTCCACCCTCTTCACCCTTGCAGTTTCTGAAGGATCTGGGTCTTCTACTTCACCTCCTGCAGAACTCTCTCCAGGATACAGTCTTTCTCATCCCCCATATTGTGACATTGAGCCAGTTCCGACTGACACCGTGGCCCCCTTGGCAAGTTCTGCCTCCACTTTAGGCAGGCACTTGCATAACTTTTCACTCTCCTGTGCCCTGTGGGAATGCTGACACAACTGTTTCTGAAGCTCCTTTTCACTGTTGCCTCTTCTATCACCTGTAGGTGTCTCTGTCACTGGGCTCTGATCTGTTCCTGCTTGGCCAAGGTCTGGGCCAGCAAGCCTTCCTTCTCCTGAATTTGCTGGAACCGTCCTGGAGCAAAGTCTGAGCTGATGAAGGAATTGCAAGGGCTTCTGCATCCTTCACATCCTGAAGGAAATTGCTACCGCTCAGTGCTCCCTGTGATTAAGGCTTCCTTCTCTTTTAAAGTCATGCTGCTGCCAGAATTCACTTGTTCTTTTATCCCGTGACTATTGAGCTTACTAAGGAGCCTTTGATGAGGAACTTTATCAAAAGATTTCTGGAAGTCAAGGTAAACAACATCTATTGGATCCCCCTTGTCCACATGTTTGTTCACTCCCTCAAAGAACACTAACAGGTCAGTGAGACAAGATCTTCCCTTACAGAACCCATGCTGAGTCTGCCTCAATAGGTTTTGTTCACTTTTTTTTTTTGTTTTACAAAAATGCTTCTCATTTATGTTACATTTAAGAAGTGGGACATAACTACATATTCAAAACAACATCTGAGCAATCAAATATTAAGCAAGTTCATATGAACCAATTTTCTAGAACCCACATTGTGAGAAGTTAAATAACCTAATACAGGAAATCACTTTTCTACAAATTTGGGTATATTTCTAGGGAATTGCTAGAATGCTAGAGTTGGGTACGCTAGGGAATTGGACATAGGCTGTGAGGCATTTGAGAACTACTTCACGAATAAGGTCTTGGCACTCTGCCGTAACCTCCTGTCACAGTTGAAACAGCTAGTGAGCTCAAGGCCCTTTGCATGTCTTTGAGTCTGGGTTTGGACTGTTTCAGCCCGCTCAGCCTGGAGGAAGTTGACAGACTGCTCGTGCATGTACACCCAACCACATGCAGCCTTGATCCATGCCCTTCCTGGCTCATTAAAGTGGGCCATGAAGGGTTTCGAGGTGCCCTTAGGGAGATTGTCAACAAGTTCCTCTCTGAGGGGCGATTCCTGGGGGCACTCAAGGAAGTGATGGTCTGCCCTCTCCTGAAAAAAAACAACTTTGGAGCCGACTGAATTGGCCAACGATCAGCCGGTTTCCAATCTACCCTATTTGGGCAAACTAATCGAGAGGGCGGTGATGATACAGTTACAGAGCTTTCTGGATGATGCTTCCATCTTAGATCCTTTCCAGTCTGGCTTCTGCCTGGGACACGGGACTGAGACAGCACTGGTTGCCCTTACGGATGACCTCCAGAGGCACCTGGATTGGGGTGGTTTGGCAGTACTGTTGTTGCTAGACCTGTTGGCTGCATTCAACACGGTCGACCACCAGTTGCTGACCCACCACCTCGCCAACGTGGGGATACAGGGACTTGCCCTGCAATGGCTTGCTTCTTTCCTCCAGGGTCAGGGACAAAGGGTGGCGCTAGGGGAACAGCAGTCCAGGAGACACCCGCTTGAGTGCAGTGTGCCTCAGGGGGCAGTACTCTCCCCAATGTTGTTTAACATCTACATGCGCCCTCTTGCCCAAATTGCCTGGAGGCATGGGCTGGGGTGTCACCAGTACGCTGATGGTACCCAGCTCTATCTGATGTTGGGCAGCTGGTTGGACTCCAATTTTAACTGTATAATATGTGATAGTTTTATCTAATTTCTAGATACTTATATGTTTTATTGACCCAGCACATGGTGCCACTGAATGTGAGCTGCCCTGAGCCCACCCAGGGTGGGATAGAAATTTAATAAAATAATCATAATAATTATAATAATCATAATAGTATTATTATTGTCATTGTTATTGTTATTGATGATGATGATGATGATGATGATGATAGTGGTTGGGAGTGTGTCTAAAGTCATTGAGGAGGCTGGGCCAGCAGCATCGGTGAGGTGTTCCTGCTGGGGCAAGCTTCCTGATGGATTAAAATACCCTGGCCCTGCTCCTACACCTGATAAATACCCATCTGTTTGGTGTAAGGGGGTGTGTGTGTTGTGTTTAAAGGCTGGGCCAGCATCAACATTAAAGCAGTCCTGCTGAACAAGCCTCCCAAATAGTTTTAATAACTCTGTGCCCTTTCCAACCCTTGACAGGCAGTTGTCTGTCAGGTGTAGGAGGGATAGCATGTCTGAAGGCATTGGGGAGGCTGGGCCAGCAGGATTGCTAAGTGTTTCTGCTTGGGTGGCCTCCCTGATGCATTAAAGTACCCTGGCCCTGCTTCTGCACCTGATGGACACCTGTCTGTCTGGTGTTGGGGGGGAGTGTGTTTAAAGGCATCAGGGAGGCTGGGCCAGCCGCCTCAACTGTCATTAGCTCTCTGCAGTCTCCTGTAACTGTTTTATTTTTACCTCAGAACACTGAGCTCTTCAGCTGACCAATCAGGGGAGGGGTGTGTGCAAGGAGGCAGCAATCTGGCAGCTGCATAGGAAACAATGGATGGGAGGACATTTTACTTCTTTTGACCCCAGTAAAAGTCAAATTTCAAAAAAATCCCTTCTTATTGAGGACCTATGTCATGGTAGGCATGCTCTCCTTGAATTTCGTGCCTCTAACTTCAAGGGTTTGGCCTGGGCATTGAGTTTATGGTGGGGGGCTTTCTTTGATAGATAGATAGATAGATAGATAGATAGATAGATAGATAGATAGATAGATAGATAGATAGATAGATAGATAGATAGATGATAGATAGATAGATAGGTGATAGATAGATAGATAGATAGATAGATAGATAGATAGATAGATAGATAGATAGATAGACAGATAGATAGATAGATAGATAGATAAAAAGGGTGGCAAATATGATGTCCTGACCTATTTGTAACCCAGAACCTGCAAGAGAAAGGTTTTAGAGGATGGCAGGCACTCTGTGCTTCAGAAACGAGACTCAGAGATCACAGGAATAAGAACAATGCAAAAGGACATGATCAAGTCTTTCTGTTTCATTGACACCACAAGCACATGATCTGTCATCATATGGGATTTTACAATACCTCCCAGTCATTACAGTCAACGGTAACTTGTACTTCAAGTGTGTTAACTTGCACATCATTCACTACCGAGTCCTTTTTTAAAAAACCTGGAGATAGCAGTCCCTCCCTTATGATAGGATGGAATTGAGTAGCTATCTATTCCATTTTTGGTTTACTGTAAATAGTCATAAGATACACACAATAAAGGAAAATTTTATATATACCGCACAAACAAATGATGTAGATCTTTCAGAGCAGTAATTTTTTTTAAAAAAAATATTAGGTTCAGTCTTCTGGAATTATTTATCAGAGTAATTTTGGTTCCTTATTAAGTTTTTCAGCAAGGTGGCCACACAGAAGGCAGGGAGCACTTTTCAAATGAAAAATAGAGAATTTCCTATTTTTATACTTGAAAACGATATAAAAATATTCTTATCAGCTCCACTGGAGAATGCATTTTCAGTTCCTATTTATACTACTGAATAATTAATCCAGATTATGTACTAACCTCTGGTGGTAAAGAAGAGGATTTCTCCCCCACTTTTCCTGTGTTTATAGTAGTGTTCTCATAATCCTGTATCAATCTCTGTTTTCTATTCCAGTTTAAGCACAAAGAATCTCAAATAATGCTTTATGCCTGTGGTTTGACTGGTCAGCCTAATGGGGATGAAGGAAAGCATTCCCTTCCATGACATACTGGCAAATAGAAAGCATTTCTTCATATCCACATAATTAATTTATGAGATTTACCCACACAAAATGCAGTGATGGTCTTTTGGTTATGATAAATTTGTGGAAGGCAAGGTCTACCTATAGCTATTATCCATGGTAGCTAAATCGAACCTCCACGTTCAGTGGCAGTATGCCTCTCAATACTAGCTGCTGTTGGGATCACCAGTGAAGGAAGACTTCATGCCCTGTTTGTGAACCCTTCTGCAGAGCACACATTTTATAACTGAAAGAAGACACTAAACTCTAGTATAAGAAATTGAAGTTACTATGAGGGATTGTTAACAGTAGATTGCTGAGTGCTTTACATTGATTTTTGGGATTTCATGTTGAAATGTCCATTTCCATTAGCATTCCTGCCGGTTTGAGAAGGATGTTGAAATCTTCTTCTTAATCTGTCTTCTCATGGTAGTTAAGTTTTTTTCTTCTTCTCTTTACTCAGGTTTGGTCACAACAATCTAATATGCACCTTTACAATGCTTTAGATATTTTGGAATTGGAACAATGTTGTTCTTTATCCCTTATGGAATTCCTTGTGGGAGTAGTCAGAACAAACACACTTGAAATGACTTGTTGATCATCCCCAATGCTAATTAAATAAATATCCAAGTCACCACCATCAAATTGCCTGTCTTAGATGATGATGCTTTCCCTTCAGAAGAAGGATAGATGGAGGGCAGGACTACTTGTTAGAGTCTGAGAAAGCAGAAAGGGAGAGGGGGAGTTGGCTTTCACTGAGTTCTCTCTCTTCTCTGGCTCCAAGACACTCTCCAGTCTCTCAGCTGTGTCATCCTCTTCCTCCTTGGCTTAACTTGGCATCTCCTTTTGAAGCTTCCTCCAGGGATGGAGCCTCTCTGGACCCATTGGCTCTCCCCTCCAGAGGGCTGAGCTCCACTTATCTGCTAACAAAGCTGTAGACCTGATCATGGGGTCATGAAGAGTTGGACTCGACTATGTGACTGAACAACAACAACCGACCTGGTCTCTGTAGACCGGATCTCAGAGTCCATTATTTCCTGTGGACAGTAGACCTGGAGTAGAGTGTGAAGGACAGCTCTACTGATCAACTGTAAAGGGTTATTATTTCCTACTAGCGGTAGTCTGAAAGTCAGATCTGCCTCCCATAGGAAATCATGGACAGTAGCCATAGCCTTGGCCTTGGTAGTCCACGGGCTATGTCTACTGACTATTTTTTTCCAGCACCCAGCAGCTGAAAAAGTGCTTCAGTTCCTTAAATTTGAATGGGCTAGTGTTTCCTGTGGGGAAGACCTTGCCTCTGTAGGCCAGGTCTACTTTAAAGCAAATAATGGCCTTTTAAATGGGATGCGTGTCTCTGATCGGCGGGAGGGGGTAATCCTTTCTCTCCTTCTCTTCTCTTCCTGTCTCCCTGCTCCATTTCAGTTCTGCATGGGAGAGTCACAATGATTATTTTTGATAACAATGTTAGAAATATTGTCCCGATATTTCCAGAATTACTTTCTGGAACAATAGCGATGTTCCTGACATTTTGTTAAAACAATACTCATGCCTTTCCCATTTTTCCGATAGAGAATTAAAATGATTCCTCCCCCCCCATGCACATGCCTAATCAAGTCTCTCTTTTGCTTGGGTTTCAGCAGCTTTTCTCTGCCTTGTGCCTTCTAGTACAGTACCTTGTTGTCTCCTTCATATGAAACACGACATCTGCATCTAGTTGCTTGCTATGTGGATGCATGGGCCATTGCTCATCAGATTTTTGCACTCCTCATCCTAAATGGGAGTATGGGATGACTATGATAAGGCCCTCCCTTCCAAAGGAAGAAATAATGAAGCATATATATTTGACATTATCTCATGTGCTTTGAACAATGGCAACAGGTACCAGAGTAATTGTTCAAGGAGGCTGCACCTGTTGTTGCCAGGCTTTTGGCTGGCATTTTCTTTCCCTCCTGCCCCTGGGTACAATGGTATGGAAATAACTAGTCACTGTTCAGGGCAGAACAGGACTTTTTGGGAGTTTGTTCTATCTGATTGGGCATGATGATATTCTTTTTTCACCAGCTTCATAATGCAACATGTGGGAGGTAGGTTGTTTAATTATATAGGTCTGGTTGTATGGGTGGTGAAGCTGTAACTAATGCTGCATCTACACAGAGTTGGATATGACACCATAATTGTGCTATGGCAAACATTTACATCCAGAATTGTCTTGTCCATGCAAGAAAATCTAGTTGTGAATTATTGCTATGGCACAATAGCTAGTGATGTGTGGAATGACACAGCTTATTGTAATGTAGGCAGAAATGTTTGACAAGCAACCCACAGCATGTAATAATGAAGGGACTACAAGGCAGTCCTTTATCAACTGTTATAGCTAGAGGATAGGGGGAGGGCTCCCATGGTGTTAGGCAGCATCAGATGGACTCTAGCTGCTGTACAGAATGGGAAATAGCTGGTGAGGCTCAACACCAATCGGCACAAGAGCTGTGCTAGAATTGCACTGAGTATTGAACAGGGTGAGTTTATCCGTCCACAGGCTACTTTAATGGGGTGCTATTTAATCGGATGCTAATAGATGGGGTGAAATTTAATTAGGTGTTAATAAACTCTAGTTTAAGCCATTTATTTTAGTCTCCTGTCTTCACTGCAAGGGTGTCTGAACAAATCCACACCAATGGAAACCACCAACTAGGGATGGGCACAAACCAACTCAAGAACTAAAGTTTGTGATGAATTTTGGCTGGTTTGTAGTTCACAACCTGAAGTTCATGGCAAGTCAACTGGCACAAATTTTTCATGAACTTTCAAGCAGTTCATGGTGGTTTGTGGTGGTTTTTGAATTGATACATTTCCAGACAGACTGTCTCTGCTCAAACAAAATGTTTACCAAACTCAGAAGCAACAAAGCAATTTAATAGCAATGGGCGGCGGGGGGGGGGGGAGTGGAATTCTCCAGCTTTGGAAACATCAATAGGTTCCCTATGTATTTCATGTGTGTAGCTTGCACTTTTGAATCTGCCCCCCAAAAACACTTTTCCTGGGGGCATCTTACTTGGAGGGTGTCATGGGAAGCAGCTAGAAAGGTTCTCTAATAGCCGCCACAACTCTGGTATGGGTTTTATTAAAGAGATTTAACAATAACCGTGATTCAATAATGTGTAGGAAAAATAAGCACAGTAAAGGTAGGTAAACCAGGTAGGTAAGAAATCCTGACTATACTGTCCTAGCCTTCTCTAGGTACTTGGTTTCAGACTGACTCACCCCTTTTGGATGAAGGATCCCTCCTTCTACAGCAGTCTCACCAGCTCTGTTCCCTGGGAGTGAACACCCTTCCACTTTGGGCAAGGCCTTTTATTCCTTCTTTCCAGGCACCACCCTCTACATCTCTATTGGTATAAGTTTTCCCTCCAAATCCCCTGTTAGCCAATCACAGGGTCCAGAGGGTACCTGGGAAATGTAGGCCCTGTTGTCACTCTAATACAGGTTTCCTTGGAGCTGCTAGGCCATCCTAGAGCCTGTAGGCCACAACACTATCATGACAGAGGGGCATTACTCTAACTCCCTAAGTCCAATCTGCACATAACTTGGAGGGCATGTATAAGAGCATCAGGGGGAGGTCTCCTGTGAGTTTGATGCCTCTAGCTTTTACAAGGTCCATTATATACAGCCCTGAACCTGCACCTGTCAAAATGACTGCCTGTCATTTCCCCAGAAAGCATTTTCTTGGGAGCACCTTATTTAAGGGGCCACAACTTGGAATCCATAAATCCAATCCTCATCAAACTTGGATGGCAGCTAGAGGAAAGTCAACCAGAAATTTCTTGTGAGTTTGGTGTCTCTAACATACTGGGGGATGTTTTACCACATCACGAAATTCTCAAACCAAACCAGTTCATTTGGCAGCTAAATGTTTGTGATGGTTCGTGGTTTGCAACATGGGCATGCCATGAACCACAAACTGATCCACATTTTCCTGGTTCATGCCCATCCCTACCACCAATGGCAGACAAAAACTCCTTATGACAAGTGATCCATCAGATGGGTTTTTGCATATAAATAAGTCTCATAGAGCATCTGTAATTGTAAAGTCTGTTTCATGCAGACTGAGCTTTAGAACTAACCCCACAAGTACAAAGCTTGTGTAGGCATCATTACATTTCTTGTGACAACTGGGTTTGCTTAGCTGTGGGCTGCCGGGAATGTTGCATTTTACACGACATCTGTCTGCACCTAAGGAATTGACTCAATAAATGTATTATCAGGTTTCACTGTCTCTTCACTCCTTTTGTTCCTCAAGCTACAGACAGACAGTGTGTAATATTGATCTCTTTACTTAGAGCACCTAAAAATAGTAATGAGCAGGCGATTTCCTTTGGCTCCGTGGCTGCCCACCACTCTTGCAGAAGCATTCTATTACTGAAATGACCATTTATTTTCAGTTTTCATTTTTGTTTCAATCACCAAAGTTGTTGGAGACCAATTTCCTTTGTCTTGTAATTTCCTCATCTATTTTTTTCCCCCTCTTCCCTACTGTCAGTCACAAGTTACTGGAATTTTTAAAAGTTTAAAATACAATGATTTGGCTGGCTTTGTATCCATTCACTGGCTTTTTCTTGTGTATGTATATATAGGTTTGTGCAGGCTTCAGTTTAAGCATATTCTCATGCTCGATATGTACACTTCTCAAAAAGTATTATAATTGTATACCAGATAAATACCAAATGCATACTCATTCTGTCAAGCGTGAAGTAAGTGAAAATGTCCAGATTGTAATGCTTTCCTCCACAATGTTCCAAAACAGAGGCCTAAGCCTTTCCCAGTCAGTTTATGCCAGCATGGTATAGCGGTTAAGAATGCTGGACTCTGATCCAGAGAATCAGTGCCTGTTGTCGGGAGAGGAAAGGAAGATGAGTGTAAGCCACTTTGAGACAACTTAGGGTAAAGAAAAGCAGGGTATAAAACCCAACTTTTCTTCTTCTTATGCAAATATTTTAAACAAAGATGACTTTTGCATACGGGCAATTCATACCTTGTCTTGACATGGATAGTCCAAGCTGATCTTGTTAGATCTCAGAATTTAAGCCAGGTTGACCCTGGCTAGTATTTGGATGGGAGACGTCCAAGGAATACTGAGGTCATGATGTGGAGGCAGGCAGCAGCAAACCATTTCTGAGCATCTCTTGCCTTGAAACCCTACAGGGTTGCCATAAATCAACTGTGACTTGACACAAAACAAAATAAAACCAACATTTACTTCATGCGTTTTATGCATATATTAGAGTTTAAAAAAAATTCCCATCTGTTCATCAGACCATAACAATAAGCTAGTCTCAAAATCTCCATCATTTTAACCACACACAGGCTGCGGTCACACGAACGAGAAAATGAGGGTAGGAATCGAGGCTGTTTGTCCCAGGCTGAAATGTTGTGTGTTTGCACGATCAGACTTCCGCCCATGCACCCTGCAGTTCCGGATACTAGTAGCTTTTCCTCGGTGGCTTTTTTCCACTCTCCTGCAGTGCAATGCAACATCCCGCCAATGACTCCAGGACGCTGGACAGATGTTTCTCTCTGGTCGCGCCCCTTTACTGCACGCGGGAATTGCACCTTTGCTGCCGCTTTTGTACATATGATCACAGACACACACACAAACACACCTGTTGCTTGCTATGTATGCAGTCATTCTGCCCTCATCCATATGTCCAGCTTTGGACCATCCATGTAGTACTGTATTGTCTTTTGGAACCCAATAATATCACCAGTCAATTTGCATTTTCTAAATTAAATTGAGATCAATATATGGACATGACCTTCCACATAATAAAGGTAATATTGTAAGTGGAATTTAACATGGTGGCTTCTTTATATTTTGACTAGAGAGGAGTTCCCATTAAATTGGACTGATTAAAAAAAACACAGCTCTCTTTACATTGCTGCTCATCTTGATGGTTTGGTGTTTCCAAAAATTTTCAGTTAAAGCTTAGTTTTTTTGTTTTGTTTGTTTTCTGAAATGTCTACAAAAAGTTGGAAAGACCACAGCCATTGATGAATGAATCATTAAAATAACATGTATAAAAGCTATGCCTCTTTCATTTCCCTAACCTGGAGGTTAGAGAATGACCTCTTTGCAATCCTTCCGGTGACATTCCCTTAAATTTCTGTAAGTAGTGAAGAGGAAACACCAAGGGATATTCTTGGGAGCTTTGTTGACTGTAAAATCGAAAGAAAGTGCCTAATGCAAAGATCCCTGGGAACTACAATTTGCCTGAACTTCTCTATCCTTAAGGAAGGGCAAACAACAATTCCCAGTGATCTTTAGTTAAGATTTGTGGTACAATGAAAACCCATGTTGCTTCCTCCTTTTTGCATATATAAAAGAGAAGAAGAAGAAAAGAGATTGGATTTATACCCCACCCTTCACTACCCGAAGGAGTCTCAGAGCGGCTTACAAACTCCTTTCCTTCCCCTCCCCACAACAGACACCCTGTGAGGTAGGTGGGGCTGAGAGAGCTCTGGGAGAACTGCTCTTTCAAGGACAGCTCTGACAGAACTATGGCTTGCCCAGGGTCATCCAGCAGGTGCAAGTGGAGGAGTGGGGGATCAAACCCGGTTCTCCCAGATTAGAGTCCGCATACTTAACCACTACACCAAACATTTCCTTGTGCTGGCAAGAAAGCCAAAGAAAGGGAAAGAAAATCTTAGAATGGACCAAACAAATTTCTAAGGTGAGTAGGTTTTTTTAAAAAAATATATCAGTTCATAAAAGGCTTCACATTTTCACTAGTTTCTAGAGCTTTTGTTTCATCCCATGCTTTTATTAAGGCTTCCCTGCTTTTGTTCTCTAGAGTAATACTTAAAATGTGATGAATTTTTAAACACCATTTGACCTAACATTAAGGAGAGACCATCAGACTCCAAAATGGTGGGTCTGGTTAAGTTCTCCTCAGTTTTGTGTATTAATGACATAACTGAAGTGTTTCAAGTTTCTCTGCGCACTCTCTTTTGTCTTTCCTCAGCAGCCCTTCTTACTGGTGAGCCATTTGGTCTGTTGCGGTTAGCAACATTTATTTCACTCCTCTTGCTAAGTGGACTGGAAGGTCTCTTTACAGGCACTTGGAAAGATATCAAATGCCGATGAGAATGCATTGGTCAAAGAGCACTCTGGAGTAGAAAGTATCCTTGGAGGGGGAGAAGAAAAAAACTTATTTTTTTTTTGTTTAAAAAGCCTTGTGCCAATCAGTTTTTAAGCATGAAATAGAGCACCTTTTGAGACCTTGCTCTAAAGTTATTCAGAGTTCCTATTATTCCCTCCCCCCTTTCTTGATAGAATTGAATCTGTACTTTGCCTGCCTTCGCAAGGAGGGTGGGATATAAATTAAATTAAATAAATAGATAATTCCTGGTCGATCTTAAAAAAAAAAAAGTCCAGGAAGGGTCCCAGCAGGTCATCTGATAGTGCTGCTACTGAAGTCCAAAGGGAACAAGGAATAGATGCCATATAAAGAGAGGTTTATTACAAAGAGATTTACATTTTGAACATATCGGCTACTCTGACAGGTAACAGACCACGCACATTTTCAGACTGTTCAACTCTGATGTTTAACAAGGGCCCCGGTCACACGCCGAATTTGCCACGGGCGAGCCACGGATTGAATGGCGGCGTTTCTGGGCGCAATCACACCGCAACATCTGGGAAGCGTAGCACTTCCATGGCCAACCCACGACTTCCTGCCAAAGATGCGGAGTAAAAAACTATCTCTTTGAAGGTACTGGCAAATGGTTTGCCACGGGCTGCTTCCAGACTCCCTCGGTGTGATTGCGCTAGCACGTGGTTTTTCCCTCCGGCCCCTTGTTGACATGCAGGCACAGAGGGAAGGAACCGTGGCATGCCGCCGACACGTGGGATTGTGTTCTGGCATCTCTAATTCCAGTGTCACAAATAGCCCCACCTCCCCCCCACGTTATCTAGCCTGTATGACCGGGGCCAAGATGTGGTATAAGAGGTACTATGCAGGCTACATTGAGTTAGACCACGAAACAGAGATGTCATACACAACGCTCCCTCTGAGCTGTGGGGTCTCGTGAACAAAAATTCCACTTTGTGAGCTACTGGTATTAAAGTTGTGAGTGAGCAGATTGGGCTACTGCATAAATTAGTTTGCTTTGGAGCCAGCCTCCCTGAGCTAAGATAAAAATGTGTGAGCCAGAGGCTAAAAAACTGTGAGCTGGCTCACACTAACTCAGCTTAGAGGGAACACTGGCCATATGGCACCAAGAGCTACTGGGACAGAAAGCAGGGCAATGGGTATTCGTCTAGCCAGCATCCGTGTAACTATAGTGCTGGATCTAAAAGACCCAGGTTCAAGTCCCTACTGGCATTCTCAGCCTCACCAGCTTCACAGGATGTTAGTCACAACCTAGTGATTTTAAAACCCTGTACTTAAAAATCAAAAATATTAAGCTAATTGCACCATGTCTTGCAAATTGCAGTGGAAATTGCAGTGGAAATGAAATGTAGGCACTAGCTGTTTAATGGGATGATGACTGTAGGCACTGATATTTAAAACAGAAAAAAGTAATGATTATCTTAATATGTTGTCGAAGGCTTTCACAGCCGGAGTTCATTAGCTGCTGTAGATTTTCCGGGTTGTGTGGCCGTGGTCTTGGTATTGTAGGACCTGACATTTTGCCAGTAGCTGACTGGCATCCTCAGAGGTATAACACAGAAAGATGGAGTACCTTTCTTGCACTGACACATGAACTGGGACTGTCATAATTAAAAGATCATGACTCTCTATAGAAACCCATCAGGCAACTCTTGGCAACCCATCAGCATCTTCTCTCTATCTAATCATGTAGACATATAAAGAGCTACCACTGCTTGGTCCTAGGCTTTTACAGTGGTGCCTTGACACAGAGAGCACTCCATCTTTCTGTGTTATACCTCTGAGGATGCCCGTCACAGCTACTGGTGAAACGTCAGGTCCTACATTGCCAAGACCACAGCCACACAACCCAGAAAATCTACAGCAACTAATGATTATCTTATCAGTGAGGAACCCATGGTGTGGTAGGGCAGCAGGGCCCCCCCCCAGGTGTTGGTGTCCTTTTTACCATGTGCATGGAGCTGGCTGGGCATCCTCAAAGTCTGCTGCTACTTGGACAGCTGGATGGTAGGGTTGCCAGGATTAACCTGGGAAATACCTGGAGATTTGGGAGGAGGGTGTAGCCTGGGTAGAGCAGGGTTTGGGGAAGAGAGAGACCTCCATTGGGTAGAATACCATAGAGCTCACCCCCAAAGATAGGAATTTTCTCCAGGGGAACTGATCTTGGTTGTCTGGAGATCAATTATAATAGCGAGAGGTTGGAGACTGGCAAACCTAGTGGAGGAGGAGGAGGAGGAAAGCAGGGAAGAGTGGGGGAGGCTGGGGAAACATCCAAAAGGAGGAAGAGGGAAGCAGGATGGGAGGCCAGACTCCAGGGCTAATAGAGGAGTTGTCCAACTCAGCCAGCGTCACTGCTTTGGAGGAGGCGCAGTGGTGAGGAAAGGGCTCCACCCCCGGGAACAGTGTCCCTAGAACATGGAGAGCATGCAGCCACAGCAGCTTCAGGAGGATGGGCTTGGGTTTCCCAAGTGCATGTAAAAAACACCCCACTCCTTATAGAGACATTCCCCACCAGGCACTGCGCTTTAACCATCCTTTCGTAGGATCCGAGAATCACTGAGTTGGAAGGGGCCATACAGGCCATCTAGTCCAACCCCCTGCTCAATGCAGGACCGGCCTAGAGCATCCCTGACAAGTGTTTGTCCAGCAGATTCTGCTTAAAGACTGCCAGTGAAGAGGAGCTCACCACCTCCCTAGGCAGCTGATTCTACTGTGGCACAACTCTGACTGTAAAAAAGTTTTCCCTAATATCCAGCTGGTACCTTCCCGCTCTTAATTTAAACCCATTAGAGGGTGAGGTCAGATGGCATGCCGGGAGCGGTATAAACTGCTCTGGTTCCAACTGGACTAATTTGATCCAGGACAAGTGCAGTCACACGTACCTCTCTCACCACGCAGCACAGCATTCCTGGGTGTCCACACTAGGTGCACAGCAGTGTGTGTCGGTGGATTTTTTTAAAAAAATTACAGTTTGCGCATGCACATAGGCAATCTTTCATATAATTGAGATCCTTGCGCATGCGGAGAACACAGTATCCCACAAAGCATGCCCTGAAGCGAAGACTTCCCTTTAAACTTTAACACTGAAACCGGCCTCTGTGAGGTCCCGGACTCCTCTAAAGCCTTAAACTAGGCACCGTTTAAACTTTGTTCTTGTTACTGCCAGGGTGAAGCTTCACCCAAGAGCACATCGCCAATGCTAAAAAAAAAAATGGAGGACAAAAAGCGGAAGCCTCGGGCTTCCGAGCGGAAGCGGCTCTCCACTGGCGGAGAGCAATCAGACAGGGAAAAAGCGGCTAGAACCGGAGCACTCAGGATAACACCACTTGGGTACCTAGTGGCAAACTACACCAGTCTAAGGGGTGTTTGCGACAATTGGCAACTGTTAGGGATGGAAGGCAGATGTTGTGCGTGTGATCGCGCATAAGTACTCCATTTCTAACCAGCTTCTATACCGGCTTAAATGCCCCATCTGAACGCACCGATTATGAGTCTTATCCTCGGCTGCCAACAGGAACTGCTCCCTGCCCTCCTCTAAGTGACAGCCCTTCAAATACTTAAAGAGAGCAACCATGTCCCCCTCAACCTCCTCTTCTCCAGACTAAACATTCCCAAGTCCCTCAGCCTTTCCTCATAGGATCTGGTCTCCAGGCCCCCGATCCTCCTCATCACTTTCCTTTGCACCCACTCCATTCTGTCCACATCCTTTTTGAAGCGAGGCCTCCAGAACTGTGCACCCAATACTCCAGGGTGTGACCTGACCAATGCAGTGTACAGCGGGACTACGGACATCTTGCCATCTAGATGTTATGCCTCTGCTGATACAACCCAAGATCACATTAGCCTTTTTTGTCACCTTCCTCCACCCCTTTCCAAGTGCAGGGTCCAAGCATGCCTCTTCCCCCACAAGGAGTATGAAAAAAAGCTCCAAGCCCCATAGAGGCTATTGGGGCTTGTGATTCACAGCTGCTGCCCAGCCTTTAAAATTCCAGGCACCACCACTTCCATGGAAGTTAGTGTGAACCTGAGCATAACGGCTGGGAAAGGGCCAGGGGATGGGGCGACATGCAAGAAAAGCATCCTCTGCTTGCTGCACGTGGCAGAAGGCTTCCCGGTGTTGCTTCTTCCCTGGCGCTTGCCTTCCTTGAGCCATTGTCACCCTCGCTCAGAGCCCTTGAAGGCAGCAAAGAGGCAAGCAAGAACACATGCTGCATTTGTTTAAGGGGTAGGGGGGAGAGCTTTTCAAATGCAGAGCGCAAACCTTCAGATTGGGATTGTTTTCCCTCCCAGCTGTGTTTCCAAGAGAAGCTCCAGGCCTGAGCTGCATAGAATCAGAGAATCACAGAGTTGGAAGGGGTCATGCAGGCCATCTAGTCTGACCCTCTGCTTAATGCAGGATCAGCCTAGAGCATCCCTGACAAGTGTTTTTTCCAGCCGCTGCTTGAAGACTGCCAGTGAGGGGGAGCTCACCACCTCCCTAGGCAATCATGTCCCCCTCAACCTCTGCTCCTCTAGACTAAACATTCCCAAGTCCCTCAGTCTTTCCTCACAGGACTTGGTCTCCAGGCCCCCAATCATCCTCATCAGTCTCTGCACCCACTCCATTCTGTCCACATCCTTTTGAAGCAAGACCTCCAGAAGTGCACACAGTGCTCCAGGTGCAGCCTGACCAATGCAGTGCACAGTAGGACTGTGACATTTTGCAATTTGGATGTTATGCCTCTGTTGATATCTCCCAAGATCACATTAGACTTTTTTGTCACTGCATCACACTGGCTGCTCATATTTAACATTTGGTCCACCCTTGTCCCAAAATCTTGTTCACACACACTGCTACTCAGAAGCATATCCACCATCTAGTATGTGTGCTCCTCATTTTTGTTACCCATATCTAGAACTCGGCACTTATTCTTGTTAAATTGCATCTTGTTTACATCTGCACACTTTTCTAGTGTGTTCAGATCTCGTTGAATTCTGTCTCTATCTTCTGGTGTGTTCGCTGGTCCTCCCAATTTGGTACAAATATAAGTATAAAGAGCTGTGAGAAAAAAGGATGCTGAAAAATCTCAGTATGTTATATTCCATTACAGATTCTTGTCAAAACATATAACAATGAAGAGTCCCATTCACCCCAACATATACCAATGAATAGTCTCATTCACAGATAAAAATGTCATTCACAAATTGGATGGACAAGGTTCTCAAATGATGCACAATATGCACAATATAATAATACAAGTGGAGACCCGCAAGAAACTTGCGGGATGGTCATCCCATTCCTCACACCTTTGCTTCCTCCCCTCTACCCTTACCTATCTCACACTCTTTCTCCCTTCTGGGGGTGGAGCCATAGACTCAACCCTCCAAAGCAGCCATTTTATCCAGGGGA
Source organism: Gekko gecko (assembly GCA_029375565.1). NCBI lineage: Eukaryota > Metazoa > Chordata > Lepidosauria > Squamata > Gekkonidae > Gekko > Gekko gecko. Next base: position 75,899,212 of record JAPDNY010000003.1, on the reverse strand, counting down.
ACTGATCTCTGTCACCCGGACAACAGTTGTAATTCTGGGTGATCTCCAGCCCTCATCCAGAGGCTGGCAATGGTAGTTCTCATGGAGGAAAGGGCTGGTTTGGACAGTGGAGTCTATGGCATTATACTGGTCTGAAGTTCCTCCCCTCCTCCAAACCCCACCATCCCCAAGATCCACCCCTTAAATGTCCAGGAGTTTCCCAATCCAGAGTTGGCAACCCTATTTCCTTCCCACCCAACAGCCAACTTAACCTTTATCTGCCTTTATCTGTCTTCAGCTTTTTGTCTCCACCCCCTCCCCCACAGCTTCTACCAAGGAAAATTATAGTCTTTCTCCACAGTGGGGACCAAAGCAGCTTACATTATTTTCACCTCCTTTTTATCTGCACAACAACCCTGTGAGGTTGGTTAGGCTGAAAGTATGTGACTGGTCCAAAATCACCCAGTCAGCTTCCACCGCAATATGGGGATCTGAACCTGGGTCTTGCAGACCCTACTCTGAGGCTCTAACTGCTCCATCACTGCTGGCTTTCATAGGGTGGCTGCTGAACAGCAGCAAGCAGCCAGGCCAAGTTGAGTCATGCAAATTAGGTGGTATCAAGTCACCCAGAGGGTGCTGCCTAGGGATGCCAGCCTCCAGGTGGGATCTGGGGATCCCCTGGAATTACTGCTCAGCTCCAGACTACTGAGATAACTTCCCCTGGAGAAAATGGATGCTTTGGAGGGTGGACTCTAGGGCATTATACCCCACTGAGGTCCCTGTCCTCCCCAGGCTCCATCCCCAAATCTCCAGGAGTTTCCAGACCTGGAGCTGGCAACCCCACTACCCCATCCCCTGCCAGTGCCTGTGGGGGGACCTGGCAACCCTATACTGCTGCCAGGCCTAGGGTTGGCAACCTCCAAGTGGGGCCTGGAGAGTGAACTCCAGAGATCTGTGAACAACAGAGATCTGTCTCCCTGGAGAAAATGGCTGCTTTGGAGGGTGGATTCTGTGGCATGATACCCAGCTGAGGCCTCTCCCTTCCCCAAATCCTGCCCTCCTTGCACTCCAACCCAAAACCTCTAGGAATCCCCCAGCCTGGCCCCAAGGCTCCCTCCCTCCCTCCCTCCCCCCTCCCTCCCTCCCCCCTCCCTCCAAGGCCGAAAGAGGCCTGGAAAGAAAGGGCCCCTTCCCCCCACCCTTTGACTGACAGAGCCAGTCAGAAGCCTCTCTCCCCCCCCCCCAACGTTCTAATCTCTCACCGTTGAGGCCTGGAGTCAGGTCCCTGCAGAGGCCATTTCAAAAGGCTTTTTTGGGGGAATTCAACCGTCCTTGAAGGGATTTCCTCACTGTTTGGATTTTTCTACAAACCCAGGAAGTCTACTGACTATGTAGGAAAAGCTGTTGGGGGAGAATGAGGCCCCTGTTGGAGGGAATAGGTATCCGCACAGAAAAAAAAAAGTCTGGAATTAGAATAAGGATGCACAATATGATAACATGTCAGACATCATCTTCAGCAGAAATTGGAATTCATATCATATAAACTAAAAATAATTTTTAAATATCCATTAGAAGAAATTTAAAAGTATTATTTTCATTGTATTTTATCAGTGAGTAGGGATGGGCATGAATTGAACCACAAAGCAAAATTCGTCATGAATTCGTCATGAAACTTTTAAAGCAGTTTGTGGCAGTTTATGGTGGTTTATGGATGGAGCAGAAAGCAAGGATTTAAAGGGACTCTGAGTCCATTTACAGAAAGTTTTAAAAGGGTTTTTTTAAAGGGCTTTCTCCCATAAGCAGGCTCAGGGTGGGTCACAACATCATAAATATAATCCAACTTCTAAAACCATTGCAATTATTATTCTAGATATCATCTTGCTTTTACTGCATTGTTTTCTACCATTGTAATTTGGCTATATTTTGCCCAGGCAGGTGTGATTTGCATTATCTGCTAATTCTTTATTTCTAGTCCAGCTCTGTTCACTGCAGGCACTCTGCTTTTGTGATTGCATTTTTTTATTTTGTGATGTGCCTTGACTTGGTACGGAAGTCAGGTTGTAAAGGAACAAGTATACCTTCAGGGGAGGACAATGGAGAGCCAATCCACAAGGGAGAGCCCATTGCAGGGAAATGTCATACCTCAGTCCTCAGTTTATTGGGGAAAAGGGTCTTTCTGTTCCTTTAGCTGTTTCAGGAAGTCTTATGCCACAGTTGTTGTGGGCTATCCTGTGAAGTCCCTCTAACCTTTAAAGACAGAAGACAGCCCCAAACACAGCTCCCCTACATTCAGCTGTTTCAGGCTGTCTTGTGCAGTCCCTTTAAAGTTTAACCGCGAACTGGATCAGTTCACAAACAAACCTCCTGGTTCAGTTCATTTCATGGTTCGAACCTCCTGATTCAGTTCGGTTCATGGTTCAGTTTGTGGTTTGTGGCCAAACCACTAACCACAAACTGAACCCAACTGCATTTTCTTGGTCCATGCACATCCCTAACAGTGACAGTGAGGAAAGAGCAAACCCAAAGAAATACACCCCTCAAGTCAATATACTGAAATGGGTCTTGGGTGAGCCATAGATCAGTAACAGATTTCAAGTGGCATTAAACCAAAAGTCTTAAGATAAGTTTTGAGAACAATTTTTGCCCCATCACCTACTTGATTGGATACTTTGACAAGTACATTTTTCTGTAGTGATTCTATAGCAGTCTTGAATGCTCAAATATCCATATGGCTCATCCTGGAGCTTCAAAGGGTCAAAAGGTTATTCTTTCCCAGCTCAGTTTATCTTGGCTCTCTGATGACTATTGAGAATAATTGACATCTGTTACTATTCTGCCATCTTGACAGATACCGAGGTAATATTCAGGCAGACAATGACTAATTGGATACTTATGTTTGAGCTGACTGTTTTCCTTCTTATGTCTCATCCTTTGTTTGATTATTACTGCTAACATTGTATCTGTACCTCACTACCACAGGGCAGTTTTAGGCAGCTGGCGCTTTTGAAAATCAAAAGCTGCTTTGGGAGAAGGTTCTGAACCTATATTTGAACCAAATGAATTAAGTAGCATTAGGATCTTATCTGAATGTATATATTTAAAACTGTTAAGGAGCATTTTTATCTCCAAAGGGATTCAAAACAGCTCATTAAAAAAGATTTAAAACAATAGTGCAAAAACAGCAGACCAGAACCAAGAAAGGAAATTGATGGCTGAGTTCAGACTGGCAGTTTGAAGTGGGAGCCAGTCATGGCAAAAAAGCCCCGGAACAAACTGTTCTGGGTTTTCCCGGTCACACAGGGCCGACTGATGCGGGAACATACCAGGAGGCGTGCGGGAGCATTCAGACTGCTGGCCCAGAGGCACATCTGTAAATGACTTTTTCCTGGCAAATCATCTATGTGTGCATGTTTGTATGAGCACATGAGTATAGCTGATTTGGATCCTGTTGTGCCAGCACTGCATTGGGCGGTAGAGCAGAGCACAGCCAATCATATCGCTGCTGCCTTATGCACAACGTAGGTTGCTCCCGGCTTTTTGGCTGAGCGTTCACATTTCTGGGAAGTGGAATGCAGCGGGATAAAGGCACTCTCCGGAATTCACTACCACTTTCAACAGGTATCTTTTAATCCCGGGGCCGAAGCGGAACAGCACGGGTTGCCTACAGGCAGGGAACGCCAGGCAGATGTGCCTGTGTGAATGCCCCCTTTAATCCACTTGGGAAATGTGGCTGAAACATGGCTATAGCGGGGCAAATTGCCAGTCTGAACTCAGCCAATATGAATCCTTTGCCCACTTCCAAATAATCTCTTAAATAATTTAGTCTTAGAATGTCCTCTAAAGAATACGGCCCTACCAGGATGCAGCCCTTGTGGTTGCTTTAGAATGGAGGGCCTCCTTTGCCTCCATGGAAGGAGGAAGAGACTGGTCAGGCAATTCCCACCCATACAGGTGTTTTCTGGGGACAGAGCCTTTGGTTTAGTTCGCTCTGCCTGACCCCCTACTGGGCAGTGTTCGCACTTCAAACAGACAGTGAAGAGTCTTTTAATCTATCCCGCATCTGATCGTGGTCTGCAGGACCACACCCAGTGAACGGTGGTCTGCAGGACCACACCAGGTGAACAGTGGTCTGCAGGACCACACCTCTTCCTCTGCATGATACAAGGACATGTCTTGATATATTGTCTTTTATACTTAACATCATCATTTTGATGGAAAGGCTTTTGAGGGTCACTTAGGAGGAACAGAGGTGCCACCTTTGGGCAGGCACCGGGTGACCAGCAATCTCTGGGTAAAAATGAAAGGAGTAAGAAATAATAGTGACATTATCATGGGTATCTGCTATAGACAACCAAGCCAGAGGACTTGGATGAGACACTCCTGGAACAGATTAAGAATTGAAGAATACATTAAATGAAACGTGAACATAACCAAAATAGAAGACAATGAGAACATCTACATTAAACTGTGCAAAAGGTGTATTTAACATTATAAGATGTAGAAACATACTTTTATTGAGAGATGTATGGACAACTTTATAGTCAACTCAAAGAGTCGGAGATTCTCCCATTGAATGTTTGTATGTACTATTGTTTGTTTTTGTTCATTTGTATTTGTCTGTTTGTTATAAAATAAAAAAAATATTTACCGTCCGATTAAAAACTTCTCAAAGAGACAGGACACAGTGGTCATGGGAGATTTCAATTACCTAAATATCTGCTGGAAGCTCAACTCTGCTAAAAATGAAAAGTCCAATAAATTCCTGACTTGTCTTGCTATTAACTTCATTTTCCAGAAAGTGGAGAAGGAAACAAGGGGATCTGCTATCTTGGACTTGATTCTTACTCACAGGGAAGAACTAGTTGACGAGGTGAAAGTAGTGGGCACTCTGGGTAGTATTCTTGTTGGCAAATTGGTATAATGTTGTTTTGATCTCATTACTGTTAGGTGAATCTGTAACTGGTTGACAGATCACACCCAAATAGTACTTGTTCAATCAATTAAACAAACAAACAAACACCTTTAATGGCATAACAATAAAATACATGGTGTGATAAAATATGAGCAGGGAGGCAATAGAGTCAGCAAAATTAGGCAGATCGTACAGAAAGCTTGTATCTATCACTAACTGCTTCAGCCAAAAACCTAGCAACCAGAGCTGTGATGTCTGTGTTTGTGTCATTTAATCGACATTGGATTGTTCTGTCATTGTTAACACAATGTTTAGGGTATAGTGGAGAGGAAAAGAGTTTCTTACGTGAACCTGCATGCAATTGACATTCCAGGATAATGTGATGGATTGAATCTAATGCTTTTAGAGGACAGATACATTGCCTTTCATGGAAAGGGACTTTGTTATACCAACCAGTTAATATTTTTAAAGGGAAAATATTTAGTTGGGACAATGTAAAATCTCTACTCTGAGAAGGTTGATCAAGGTTGTAAAAGTAGCTGGCCATTTTCCCTTGCTGGATGGAGAGGTTTAGTTTGGCCTGGGAAGAAAAATGAGGCTGCCAAGGATTTAGCTTATGAAATTCCAGGTCAAGAAGCCTTTGTCTTATGGTTTGAAAGATAGCAGATTCATTGAAGGGCAGGAAAAAAATCAATTGAAAAGCCCAATTGTTGGATTTTCTTTTCGATAGCTGAAAGCCAGGTAATACTATACTGATCACTTTTTAATTTTGAAAGCAAAGAGTTTGAAGAAATTTGAAAATGTAGCCTGAGCCAATATTTGAAGGTTAATAGTCAGATTCTTGTTTCAATGAAATGCTGGCCCAATACTATACAAAGTGCTGAATACGTTGCACAGTTAGAGACTCTTAAAAGTTGTTGGAAAAATCTTGCCTGAATTTTCGCAAAGAGCGCTTGTTAATGAATCCCCATCAAGTTGCATAGCCCATCAAGTGGAGTGCCTCAAGGACCTGTCCTGGGACCTGTTTTGTTTGACATCTTTATAAATGACTTGGATGAAGGAATACAGGGAATGCTTATTAAATTTGCAGATGATACTAAATTGGGAGGGGTAGCAAATACAGTAGAAGACAGAGTTAGGATAGGCTGGAAAACTGGGCTAAAACAAATAACATGAATTTCAATGGGGATAAATGTATAGCTCTGCAATTAGGTAGGAAAAATCCAATGCATAATTATAGGATGGGGGAGAATTGCCTTGGCAGTAGTATGTGTGAAAAGGATCTAGGGGTCTTAGTAGACCATACACTGAACATGAGTCAGCAGTGTGATGTGGTAGCTAAAAAAGCAAATGACATTTTGGGCTGTATCAACAGAAGTATAGTGTCCAGATCATACGGAGTGATAGTATTGCTTTACTCTGCTCTAGTTAGACCTCACCTAGAATGTTGTGTTCAGTTTTGGACACCACAATTTAAGAAGGATATAGACAAGCTGGAATGTATCCAGAGGAGGACAAAGAAGATAGTGAGGGGTCTGGAGACCAAGTCCTATGAGGAAAGGTTGAAGGAGCTGGGTATGTTTAGCCTGGAGAGGGAAGACTGAGAGGTGATATGATAAGCATCTTCAAGTACTATAAGGGCTATCATATAGAGGATAGTATGGAGTTGTTTTCTGTTGCCCCAGAAGATTGAACCAAAATCAATGGGTTGAAATGAAATCAGAAGAGTTTTCAGCTAAACATTAGGAAGAACTTCTTGACAGAGTGGTTCCTCAGTGGAACAGGCTTACTTGGGATGTGGTGGACTCTCCTTCTCTGGAGGTTTTCAACCAGAGGCTACATGGCCATCTTACAGCAATGCTGATTCTGTGGACTTAGGCAGACCATGAGAGGGAGGGCAGGCAGGGTTCCATCAGTGCTCAGTTCTTGTGGCCCTTTCTTACATACCCAGGGAAATGCTGATCGCCACTTTGGAGTCAGGAAGCAACTTTTCTCCAGGTCAGTTTGGCTGAAGATCCTGGAGATATTTCGTCATTTTCTGGGCATGGAACAGTGATCTACTGGGGGCGTGGGCGGGAGGTATTTGTGAATTTCCTGAATTGTGCAGGGGGTTGGACTAGATGATCCCAGAGATCCTTTCCCACGCTATGATTTATCCCAGTTTGGTGTAATGGTTAGGAGAGTGGGCTCTAATCAGGGAGAACTGGATTCTCAGCCTGTGGAGAGGGCTATGCAACTTGACCATAGCACCACACAGGCAAAATTCAAATGCCCCACCAACTGCTGAATCTCTACCAAGGTGGCTTTCCTTTTCAAAAGGAAAGAGGCCACACGGGATCACAACTCATCTAACTTCACCCGAGGTAATTGAGCGGTCTGGTTAATGGTGTCCGATTCAATGCCCCAAAATGTCAAGACTGGGGATAGGGCCTCTGTCTTCTCATGTGTCTTTCAAACTAAATCTAACATTTCTTGATAGCATGATAGCAACACCTCTAGACTTTGAGCTTCCACATGCCTGCAATTGAAAAGTAAACCAGTTAGTATTAAAAATATTTCTGTTTGGATTTTTCTGGTGTGTTTCTTGCAACATCAATATATCTGGTTTTAAATGAAAAAGATTGTTATATACTCTCTTCCTTTTGATATTGTTATTAACACCTTGCACGTACAAAGTAATTATTTTAAGATGTGACATTATGAAAGGTTACCTTTGTTTGATATATATATATATATATATATATATATATATATATATATATTTGTTCTTTTCCTCCCCTTTGTAACACAAATGACAAATCTAGTATTTATTTTTAACTTAAGTCTGAAAACCTTTTGTGACTATTTGTTTCAGATGTCTGGCTCCTTCTTAGAATATAATCTGAAATATTGACCACAAAAAGTCTTCCAAGTTGTTTCTAACTCACCAACTAATACAAATTTAAACTAAACTTCCCAAAACTGTTTTGTTGTTACTACCTAACAAGCCTGAACTGACTAACTAGAAACCTAAACAGAGCCTGCAGTTACCTGCAGGTACTCAGGCGTCCTCCTGAGACCAACTAAGGTATAAAAAAAGAAGCTTCTATGAATCATAAATCATCCCCCCCATTAAATAAAATATATTGCTTCAATAGCCTTTAGCTGTTAGCCTATAGTTATTATAATGGTTTGGTGTAGTGGTTAAGTGTGCGGACTCTTATCTGGGAGAACCGGGTTTGATTCCCCACTCCTCCACTTGCACCTGCTGATGTGACCTTGGGTCAGTCACAAGCTCTGGCACAGCTGTTCTCTCAAGGACAGTTTCTGTCAGAAGTTCTCTCAGCCCCACCTACCTCACAGGGTGTCTGTTGTGGGGAGGGGAAGGGAAAGGAGTTTGTAAGCCACTCTGAGACGCCTTTGGGCAGTGAAGGGCGGGGTATAAATTCAATCTCTTCTCTTCTTCTATTATTATTATTATTATTATTATTATTATTATTATTATTATTATTATTATTATTATTATTATTATTATTATTATTATTATTATTATATTTTAAAAATAAAGTCAGGCTAGGTTCTGTGTAACAGATATAAAACATAGTAAAATAAAAAATACAATTTTCATATTGTTACAAAATCTGAAGGTTTATGTCTCTCTGTAGTTGTTGTAGCATCAAAACTCTATTTAAATATTTAGTTGGGAACAGGAATTTTGCTTTCTTTTGGTGGAGTCATGTTGAATTGCAGTCTTCTCTTTTGTGTGTTCTTAGTTGTAGATTCATCTTTCTTCAACCCAAGCTTTTTCAAAAGTTTTAGACCATCTTCCACCGATGCTGCTTGTATTCTCTCCCTTTGTAGATGACTTGCAGAGTTGCTGCGCCGATCCACTTGTATTTTATTTTATGGTCTTGAAGTTGTGTAGTTATGATTTTCATTTCTCTCTTTTTACTTATTGCTTCTGAAGGAAGGTCTGGGAATATTTTGATTTTGTGACCAGCAAAGTCAAATGGACCTTTGTCCCTTGCTTCTGCTAATATTCTTTTCTTACCCTGTAGTCCAGGGCAGTGACCACAATGTCTCTGGGACCCTTTCTGTGTGGGTTTTTAGGCGAGCCAATTCTATATGCTTGTACAGTTACAGGGACTACATCATCCTGCAGTTGCCATAATTCAGCCAGCCAATTTGCCATAAAAACATGAAGTTCTTCAGAAGTATTAAGCTGTTCCGGAAAACCACGAAATTTAACATTATTTCTGTGTTGTTCCATATCCAGGTTGAGTAGTTTAAGGTTTAACTGGTCAGTCTCTTTTTGAAGATTTTTGTTCTCAGCTTGAACAGTTTCTGCCAGAGTAAATGCACTTTCAGCAGTATTTTGAGTATCTATTAATACTTTTTTAATTTCAGTTAATTGGTCTTGGACTGGCTTCCAAAGTTCACTCATTTTAGCAAAGAGTCTACCTTCCATTTCAAGTAAATCACATTTAGAAACTGGGGTGAGAAGTTCCTCATCATCTATGCTATCTTCAATAGTTTCTCCAGCAATGGCGTCCGCCATTTTAAGATCGATTGAGCACCCACCCTGCTGCATTTATTCGATCAGCTGTATTGAAGAGTATAAATGGCTTACCGTGTCAGCGAGTTTACAACTGCTTTCTTAAAGGATTAAACTTTTGGTTCGTTGTATTTTCGATCGTCTGGGGCTGTTTTTTGCTGCGATATTCTCAATGTTATAGGCAGGGAGGGAGAGAGCCTCGGGCTCAGGCATCCATTCCCGTCCCGCACAATGCCACGCCCCCTCTGTCTCCTCATGTGCTAATGGGACTCCTAGCTCCCTGGGTAAGTCAAAAAAGGACCTCAGCAAATGAGCACAACGACCAGTGCTGGCAGGTCTCACAAACAGAAAATCATCAAGATAGTGAATTGTATCCTTCAGGCCCAGTTTGCACTGCAAAAGCCTATTCCAAAAATGAACTGAAATGCTTAAAGAACATAAGAACATAAGAACATAAGAGAAGCCAATGTTGAATCAGGCCAATGGCCCATCTAGTCCAACAATCTGTCATACAGCGGCCAAAATATACCAGGTGCCATCAGGAGGTCCAGCAGTGGGGACAGGACACTAGAAGCCCTCCCACTGCTGCCCCCTCCAGCACCAAGAATAGAGTGCATCACCTGCCCCAGACTGAGAGTTTCCATCTATACCCTGTGGCTAATAACCACTGATGGACTTCTGCTCCATATGTTTATCTAATTCCCTCTTGAAACTCTCCATGCTTGTAGCTGCCACCACCTCCTGTGGCAGTGAATTCCATGTGTTAATCACTCTTTGGGTGAAGAAGTATTTCCTTTTATCTGTTCTAACCCGACTGCTCAGCAATTTCATGGAGTGCCCATGAGTTCTTGTATTGTGAGAAAGGGAGAAAAGTCCTTCTTTCTCAACCTGCTCAATCCCATTCATAATCTTATAAACCTCGATCATGTCACCCCTCAGCCGTCGCTTCTCCAAGCTAAAGAGCCCCAAGCATTTTAACCTTTCTTCATAGGGAAGGTGTTCCAACCCTTTTATCATTCTAGTTGCCCTTCTCTGCACTTTTCCCAATGCTATAATATTCTTTTTGAGATGTGGTGACCAGAACTGTACACAGTATTCCAAATGAGGTCGCACCAATGATTTATACAGGGACATGATGATACTAGCTGATTTGTTTTCAATTCCCTTCCTAATAATCCCCAGCATAGCGTTGGCCTTCTTTATTGCAGCTACACACTGTCTAGACATTTTCATTGAGTTATCTACTACGACTCCAAGATCTCTCTCTTGGTCCGTCTCTGCCAATTCAGACCCCATCAACGTTTATTTATATTTAGGATTTTTGGCTCCAATGTGCATCACTTTGCACTTGGCCACATTGAACCCCATTTGCCACATTGACACCCACTCACCCATCCTCGACAGATCCCTTTGGAGTGCCTCACACCCCTCCCTGGTTTTCACCACCCGGAACAACTTTGTGTCATCTGCAAATTTAGCCACTTCACTGCTTACTCCCAATTCCAAATCATTAATAAACAAGTTAAAAAGCATCGGACCGAGTACTGATCCCTGTGGTACCCCACTGCTTACTACCCTCCACTGGGAAAGTTTCCCATTTATACTCACTCTCTGTTTTCTATTTATAAGCCAGTTTTCGATCCACAAGAGGACTTGTCCTTTTATCCCATGACTATTGAGCTTACTTAGGAGCCTTTGATGAGGAACTGTATCAAATGCTTTCCGGAAGTCAAGGTAAATAATATCTATTGGGTCCCCCTTGTTCACATGTTTGTTCACTCCCTCAAAATACACTAACAGGTTAGTGAGACAAGATCTTCCCTTACAGAACCCATGCTGAGTCTGCCTCAATAGTTTTTGTAAATCAATGTGCCTACTAATTCTCTCCTTAATAACAGTTTCCACTAACTTACCCGGTATTGATGTCAGACTGACTGGCCTGTAATTTCCTGGATCTCCCCTGGAGCCCTTTTTAATGATGGGAGTGACATTAGCTACCTTCCAGTCCTCAGGAATGGAGGCAGATCTTAAAGAAAAATTACATATTTTTGTCAGGAGATCCACAAGTTCACATTTGAGTTCTTTCATAACTCTCGGATGAATGCCATCTGGGCCTGGTGATTTATTAGTTTTTAAATTGTCCATCAGTCGGAGGATTTCCTCTCTTGTCACCGCAATCTGATTCAGGTCTTTCAAACCCCCTCCCGAAATCGGTGCTTCTGGAGTGGGCAAGCACTTCTCCTCTTCCACAGTGAAGACAGAGGCAAAAAATGCATTCAGCTTCTCAGCCATTTCCCTATCATCCTTCACTACTCCTTTTACCCCTTGGTCATCCAAGGGCTCCACTGCCTCCCTGGCTGGCTTCCTACTTCTAATGTATTTGAAGAAAGTTTTATTGTTGGCCTTTATGTTTTTTGCAATATGCTCCTCATATTCCCTTTTTGCTTGCCTGATCACAGACTTGCATTTTATTTGCCATAGTCTGTGTTCCCTTTTATCAACCTCACTAAGACTAGCTTTCCACCGCTTAAACGAATCCTTCTTATCTTTTACAGCTTCCATTACTTTATTTGTTAACCATGCAGGCTTTTTTCTATACCTATTTGTACCTTTCCTAACCTGCGGTATATATTTTTTCTGAGCTTCTGGGATTGTATTTTTAAATAGTCTCCAAGCTTCCCCAATGGTTTTGACCTTCTCCACTCTTCCTTTCAATTTCTTCCTCACATGTCCCCTCATACCAGAGAAGTTACCCCTTTTAAAGTTAAAAGTGGTTGCATCAGTCTTTTTGGGCAACTGCCTATCTGTATAAATGTTAAACTCAATGACATTATGGTCACTGTTCCCACGTGGTGCAATCACTTTTACATCTCTCACCAGGTCTTGGGTGTTACTTAGGACCAAATCCAGGATCGCCTCTCCCCTGGTAGGATCTGTGACCATCTGTTCCATAGCACAGTCATTGAGGTAGAACAGGATACTGAACAAGCTATAGGAAGGGCCCAATCGATGTAGAATTGGTCTTCAAAAGAAAGAGTATAAATGGGAAATTTTCTCAGTGGAGGGTGGTAAGCAGTGGGGTACCACAGGGATCAATACTCGGTCCGATGCTATCTAACTTGTTTATTAATGATTTGGAGTTGGGAGTAAGCAGTGAAGTGGCTAAATTTGCAGATGACATGAAGTTGTTCAGGGTGGTGAGAACCAGGGAGGACTGTGAGGCACTCCAAAGGGATCTGTTGAGGATGGGTGAGTGGGCGTCAACGTGGCAAATGGAGTTCAATGTGGCCAAGTGCAAAATGATGCACATTGGTACCAAAAATCCTAACTATAAATACACATTGATGATGTCTGAACTGGCAGAGACTGACCAAGAAAGAGATCTTGGAGTTGTAGTAGATAACTCAATGAAAATGTCTAGACAGTGTGCAAGTGCAATAAGAAAGGCCAACGCTATGCTGAGGATTATTAGAAGGAAATTGAAAACAAATCAGCCAGTGTCATAATGCCCCTGTATAAATCAATAGTGTGACCTCATTTGGAGTACTGTGTACAATTCTGGTCACCACACCTCAAAAAGGATATTATAGCATTGGAAACAGTGCAGAAAAGGGCAACTAGAATGATAAAAGTGTTGGAACACTTTCCCTATGAAGAAAGGTTAAAACGCTTAGGGCTCTTTAGCTTGGAGAAATGACAGCTGAGGGGTGACATGATCAAAGTCTATAAGATTATGCATGGGGTAGAGCAGGTGGAGAAAGAAGTACTTTTCTCCCTTTCTCACAATACAAGAACTCGTGGGCACTCAATGAAATTGTTGAGCAGTCGGGTTAGAACGGATAAAAGGAAGTACTTCTTCACCCAAAGAGTGATTAACACATGGAATTCACTGCTACGGGAGGTGGTGGCAGCTACAAGCATGGACAGCTTCAAGAGGGAATTGGATAAGCATATGGAGCAGAGATCCATCAGTGGCTATTAGCCACAAGGTATAGGTCTAGGGCAAGTGATGCTCTGTATTCTTGGTGCTTGGCGAGACCAACAGTGGGAGGGCTTCTAGTGTCCTGGCCCCACTGCTGGACCTCCTGATGGTACCTGGTATTTTTGGCCACTATGTGACAGAGTGTTGGACTAGATGGGCCATTGGCCTGATCCAACATTAACTTCTCTTATGTTCTTACCACAAAAGTTCAAAATCATTGGGATGAGCTGGCAGGAAACAAAATGCTGACTTGTGATAGCAGGTGGCACCATCCCCCATGGCCCCACTGGTGCAGAGGAAGGCATCTGGTTGTTAATAGTAGTGGTTAGGCATTGGAGGCCTGCAGTGGCTGCCAAACCCCATGGCCCCCATGGTCAAACCAACCCCATCGATGAAGAGTCCAACTTACCTCCCTTTTCAGCAGCTGCTTCACTGCTCCTTCTTTAGGGATGAGAGCTGGAAGAACCGTCTAAGGCAGAAAGACATGCCAGAACAGACTGGTGAAACTGGGATGCTAGTACCTGCCTAGCCGACCTCAGAACCTCAACCCTACCCTGAACCACCATAATGCCCCAAGTGCTCTCAAGCGCCTCGATCTGCTCCAAAATCAAGTGCCTCTCCTGTGCATCCTCATCCTCATCTGATGAGGAACGAGCAGCCAAGATCCTCTTAGGGGGTGGCTTGGATGCTGCTTGTTTCTCCTTAGCCGGACCTTTGCCCTTCTCCGAGGCCATGGCCGAAGCCCTGTAAAATGGCCACCAAACAAAATGGCAGCCCCTGCCCAAATGCACACAACTCCAGGTGGGTCTAGTATTGCAGTCCCAGTAGAGAGAAGGCACAGGGGGATGAACCCGCCACCAAAATCCAGGCTGCACTCAAAGGGGGGCCTACCTGCTCAAAACCCGATTACTCCCCAAAACCTCCTCCGTCCTGAGTTTGTAAAGAAAAGAATGTGTATCAAACCACATCTCTACATCACAATGAAAAGGAGTGCTCCCAACACCATCACCACCCTGCTAAGCCAGAAACCAGACATGGAGAGCTTCAAGAGCCTCCTCGCTGTCGAATTGAAAAAAAGAAGACAATTAAACAACAGGCTCTGCCCCCTTTAATATCCATATGGGTGGGAATCACCCAGGAAAATCTCTTCCTCCTTCCATGGATGCAAAGGAGGTCCTCCATTCTAAAGCATTCACAAGGGTTTCAGCCTTGTAAGGCCGTATTCTCTTCACCAGGTGGGGGCCCTTATGGTTCCATCCCCTTCAGTCCCATGCCCTGTGGTGAGGTCAGCATGTCCCTGGGTGATCACTTAACTTTGGCCACGAGGGAAAAAGATCTTAAAAGGAGAATTTGTAGATCTGTTCACTCTGCTTTTTAGAGATGTTGAGAGGAAGGATAAGAATGATTTGGATGAGAGGGGTAAGGAATGCCTTAAGAGATAGATGGTGGCTCATACATGGGCTAATTGGTTACCAGTATTTTTAAGTTATGCAAGGGTTGTGGCTAGGTCTCAGCCCGTGAGGGCCACCCTCTTCTTCCAGTACATGGATATAATTTATAGAGCATATATGGAATTCTCTGGCACCACTTGGCTATAATATGATGAGGAGTTTAGAACGAGAGCTGTAGTTACCCCATCTTTGCAGTGGGGCCAAGTGCACCAACCATTATGGCTACTGTCATGGCTCTGGCTAAGCTTTCATTGGGGGACTGCTCTGATAGCGGCCACAATGTGCAATGTGGGCCTCATGCTATAGCTTCTCGCCCCTCCAGGAGCCAGTGTGTTCAACCCCACTTATTATGCTGGGAATTTGTCTCACATAGAGCTTGCTCGAGGAAGTCTTGCAAGTTCGGGCATGAGTGTCCCCTTTGTGGGTGGTCTCATGCCTACACTTCATGCTCAAGGGCAGAGCTGAAGGGGTGTAGGAAATGTTCCAGTGGGGGCAGGAGCCATAACATGTAGTTATGGAGAAGATAGCTAAAGAATGCTGAGAAAGCAAGGTGCTTGGACCATTTTCAGCTCTTGCAGTTCTTAATTTGAGGGTTTCCCCCTTAGGGGTGGTTCCCAAGAAAGCTGTGGGTAAGTATCATATGATACATCACTTGTCATTCCATGGGGTTGGTTCAGTCAATGATGCCATCCCAGACCACCTATGTTCTGTACACTATACATCATTTGATCAGGCAGTGAGGGTGGTCCACCAGTGTGGTGCAGTAGCAGAGATGGTAAAATGTGACATTAAGTCTGCATTTCATATGCTACCAGTACATCCAGATGATTTTGAACTTTTGGGGGCCAGTCTATATGGACCAAGCCCTGCCCTTGGGTTCTTCAGTATCTTGGGCTGTATTTGAATATTTTAACTTGTTTTTGGAATGGGCCTTATGGTGTAAAGCTGCCCTAGTGGACACCTCGATGATTTTCTCTTCATGGGACCTGAAGGTTTGGGCTTTTGCACTCACTTGCTGCAGTGTTTTACTGAATCAGCAGAGCAGCTGGGGGGTCCCCTTGGCCCATGAGAAGATGGAGGGCTTTCTCCAGTCTTGACATTTTTGGGTATCAAGTTGGATACCATTCACCAAACATCCAGGTTACCTGAAGCAAAGTTTGAGGACTTACTAGCTTGATTAGACACTTTTAGGTCCAGGAAGAAAGCCACCATGGTTGAGCTACAGCAGTTAGTGGGACATTTAAACTATGCCTGCAGGGTAGTTGCATCAGGCTGGGCATTCCTGCACCATTTGTGTGACATTTTGGCTGGGTTGTGCTAGCCTGCACCACAGACTGAGAATAAACAGGGGACATGAAAGAAGATCTTCAGGTCTGGAGGACATTCTTGCAATCTTTTAATGGGATCTCCTTTTGGCAGGAGGACCTGAAGCTAGAAGTGGAACTACAGGTTAATTCTGATGCATCTGGTTCCATTGGGTTTGGAGTTTATTTCAGGGGTCATTGGTATACTGAGGAATGGCCTGAGGAATGGGATTACAGTGAGATTCATGAGGACCTCACCTTCCTGGAATAGTTTCCCGATCTGGTAGCACTATGGGTTTGGGGTGACCAGATGGAGTTCTTGGCCAATCCCTGTGAACCACCTGCTGCAGTACAGAGTCATGTTGAAAGGTAAAGGTTCAGCAATTATGTCCATTAGGGGTCAGTTAGCTGCTTTAGCTTTCAACAGCGAAGCACAGAGTTTGACTGAGTGCACCACTGATTCCCACCTTTGCAAAGTACTAGAGGGTTGATCCCAGGAAGTTGAATTCCACTGGAATGACTGGCAGGCCATCTGTCCTGCAGTCCTGGAATGCAGGCAAAGGTAACAGAGCTAGATCATAATCAAGAGTCCAGTCCAGGGGTCAAATACCAACTTTAGCAGCCGTCAGAGTTCATGGGTTGTTCAGGAAAGCAGAGTCAAGGCAGTCTGTGGTTGTTAATCCACAAGTTTCAGGCAGATCCAAAAAGCATAGTCAAGGGTCAGTCTAAAGGTCACAGGAGGCAGGCAGAGTCCAGAGTTGTGGTTGCAAAATTCACACGGTTGTGACAAGTTGCTTCCACAGTCTGCAGTTCTTCACGTCTGATTTATATAGGCATTCCTTAACAAGCCTGATTTACAGCCATCTGCTCAGAGTGCACTGCCCTACTAAAACTGCTATCATTAAGCAGCTGGTGCCTAGCCAAGAGGCAAGCACTCTGTCTGTTCTTAAGTCTTGTTGGAGCTTTTCCCTTTGCTGTTCAATTAATGAAAGGGAGCCTAGTGGAGCTAGCTTTCCTGCAGCTGTGCTTCACTGACTGCTTCAGAGCTATGCATGGGTGGGTCAAGGTCAGCTGCCAGCAATGAACCTTGAGGCTCCTGTATCTCTAATTTACTAACTGAGCTGGTTCAGAGCTGGCTGCATGTGGCTCTTTGACTCCTGAGGAGTCTTCAACCACACTGGGCTCAGGCTTGTCAAGCTGGCCTATGACACCTGCTGTGCTGAATGGCCTCTATGGCACTTGGAGTCAAGTGTGCCATTTCAACTATGAAATTGCATTGTTTCACATGGCTACCCTGATGGCATTTCTTTGGCACGCTGCGCATCAGTGAGCAGGCACAGTAAACACTCTCTGATTCGTCTAAAAAAGCCCTCCAGTCCAGTGACATTAAGTTTGTGGAGGACCAGGTGGTCATTCAGTTTCGGTGGTCTAAAACTGACCAGAAGGGCAGGGGAACTGAGATCTCTCTTAGCCCTTGTATGGAGGAAGATCTGGGCCCTACACCAGTACACTGATCACCATGGCGAAGGGGATGGTCCCCTGTTTGTCATTGCTGACAAGTCTCTGTTGACAAAATATCAGTTTTGGGTGGTGACATCCAGGGCTTTAGACAAGCTTGGGTTATCTGGCACCAGACTTGGTACCCACTCCTTTCAGATTGGGCCAGCCTCCATGGCTGCAGCTATGAGTGACCAAGGCCAGCCATTCAGAAAGTTGGGAAGCGGCATTCTTCCACTTATCAGTCATACGTCAGGCCTCTTGTTTCCCTGTAAGTTGTTTTTTTCCCCTTCATTTAATTCACTGTTTGTTGCTGTTTAGTTTTTTAGGTCCTTAGTTCCATGTTGGAGGCTGTGGATTCGGATTGCTGACCACAGTATGATCTTCTTGGTGGCCCACCAGGCAGAGCGCACAGGGATGGGTTCTCAGTTGGGCTTCAGCAATTGGGCCACAGTGGAGTGACAAAGCAGGCGTGGCCTCTGGTGGTCAGGCTGATGCCTTTGTTGGTCTTGGGGAGGAGTGGTCCTCCACTGGGCATATTGGTCATTCACCCTAACCCTAACTGTGAACTCAAAAAGGCTATGCAGGGTGGGTTGGGGTTTTATATGTCATACCCAGAAATAGCTGCAGGATTTCTTCATCTGTACAGGGATGACAGAGTTCACCTGTCCAAGTTTGGGAACAGAATTTTTCTGGATGAACTGTGGCAAGGGCTCAGGAATATAGTCAGCCAGTGTGTGAGGACAAGGACCTAAGCAGAGGTTTGGCCCTTGTTGTGGCAGGAATCTGGCTGGTTTGGTTAGGGTGTTGAGCACCAACAGGCAGACCTCCTCTTGATTAGGGGGTGGGCGTGCTTGGCAGGAATCATCCATAGGGAGGAGCCTTGAAGGGGAATGCAAATGGCCTGTGATGCTTCTTGGATCCAGCCTTGTTAGCCAAATTGCCTTAATTTCTTATTAATATGGGGAAATTATGATTATTAATTGGCAATAGGCAAATTAGGGAATGAACACCAGTGTCTACAGAGGTCCCACCCTTCCAGAGATACCAGTGACAGACACAAAGGCTGCAGTTAGGTTAAAATGATGTCTTCACTGTAGTCTTCTTCACACAGAGACAATACACAGTCACACACACAATTATTCAGTACTAGGAAATAAAGATAGATAATCAGCACGTTTGCATGAGCAGGATATTCGTTGGTTGGGCAATAGTTACCTGTTCCAATGAGATGAAGGCTTCCAAATGGAAAAATAACAGAATTATAGAAAAATGGGGATTATGTTAAGAAAATGGAGAGTGCAAACTGAACCAGCAGAAAGCACATGGAAGACTCTGGCTGCAGTCCAAGAGCCTTAGGGCAAGGTAGCCACAAGTTCAAGAGTAAGAGAATATAGAGGTTGTTGAGGGAGAGAGAGAGAGACCATATGGCTGGGTGCCCCCTTTGGTGAGGGGGGCTTGGGGGTTGGGCCAGGCTAGTCACATGTCTCTTGGCGGTGGCCTAAGCTGGTCACATGTCTTGGCCCACCTCCTATTAGTCCATCCCCAAAACATGCTGATTGGTATTGGGTTCAAGGGGGAAGGGTCTAGGGGAGTGGGCAATATTGAGAACTAGCAACTTAGACTGGAGTCTGGCACCTGGGTGTAGGTGAGATGAGTCATCGGGCCAAGGCTATTGTCTTCTTGATTGCCTTAGCTGGGTCGCTGATGGACAAGTTATTAGTTGCTACACAACCATGAATAGAGTCTCTGAGCTACATGCAGCTTTGCAGGTGATGGAGGAGGGGAAAGGGGTTGCCTGCATGTGTTGAAGGGGACTCCTAATGGCATTTGGAGTCCTTTGTCCTCGTGCTGTGGCATGGCATTTGGTGCTTTGTGCATACTATGGAACTGATCCATCTTCCATCAGGTAAGAGGGCTGGTAACCTTGGAGGGCCACTAGAAAAGCAACGCAGAAAGGAAGGTGTCCTTCTCTCAGGTGTGCAGTCTCATCTGGCATCATAGTGTGTTACCATGCTGTACAGTTCCTTAAGCATACTTTGCACAGTCCATATTTTATTAGAGTTCATAAAAGGCATAAAAAGCCTTGCAGGGCAACAGCCTCCCCTCATGTTCTGTAGCTTGAGGTGGCTGGCTTCTTTTCAAGGGATTATTAGCTTGTCTTGCAACCTGGCAATGGCCATGCTAGCATTGGCTTGCACCAGGGGCTTGGTGGCTCGTCTATTTCTGGCCTGGAAAGGGACCAGGCTGTGTCCCTTTGCCCTGGCTTATGTTTTTAGTTGGCCCTTGCTGAGTTACAGTTCATTCACTTAAAGTTAAATTTAATAAAGCTGCCCTTTATTTATACCAACACACCTGTGTGAGTCTCTATTCCAACTAGTATTTTGCATCTTGTACAGTATTATTTTAATTGTTGTGTTTTAACTGTGTTTGTTTATTTGTATTTTATGCCGATTGGAATCCCTGAGCCTGCTTGTGGGGAGGGCGGGGTATAAGTCTGATAATAAATAAATAAATAAATAAACTACCGAGGAAAGACAAGACCATTCAATAATAAACAGGCACCACTGTAAAAGCCTAGGACCAAGCAGTGGTAGCTCTTTATATGTCTACATGATTAGATAGAGAGAAGATGCTGATGGGTTGCCAAGAGTTGCCTCCTGGGTTTCTAGAGAGAGGCATGATCTTTTAATTATGACAGTCCCAGTTCATGCACCAGCACCTTGAACTGAACTTTATAAAGCTGATAAAAAGAACACTTTTGCCCAACATACCATTTCTTTCTCCAACAAAAGAGCTGAGTCCTACGAAACAACCAACACTTGAACAACTCACCCAGCAGGTTTCCCAAGAACTTACCGTAATTCAGCGGGGGATGCATACTTCTTGGCAGGACCATTCCCGGGGCGGGGGGGGCACATGATGCCGTCGCCAGGAAGTGATGCCAGGCGACACTCTGGCAATGGGGCTGGAAACTCGATGGTACCATTGAGTTTCCAGCCCCATTGCTAGAGTGTTGCCCAGCATCACTTCCTGGTGATGGCATCGTGCGGCGTGGATGTTCCAAGGAGGAATGTTTCAGCCAGGGACTGTGTGTCCCCCATCAAATTATGGTAATTACTTGGCAACCCTATCATCCAGAAAGAATGGGCAGCGCAATCCTTGCAGAATATCAGATTTGCTGGCCATATCATATACGAAACTCTATTTTATAGAGATAGTGAGGTTGGGGCAGAAATACTCTCTCTGAGTCCTCTATTGTGTTGGATCGGAAGAATCAATTCCATTTACTTCAGAGTCTTTCTCTGCAGCAAAAAAACCCCTTTCTCTGCCAAAAGAGGTGTGTTTTAATAGAAGAACACTCCACCATTAGTGAAATTGATTCATAGGATCCAGTCCAGTGGACCCATGTTGGAGGAAGAATTTCTATCATTAAACTCAGTGGCCTAAGCACTGAACGGTGTCCCAACTATCCAGCCTCACTGGATCCGCCTCCCCAAACGTGAGTCAACTGCAAGTGAAATAGTCAGCAGTTCCAAAATTAGACAGTTTATTTACTATACTGCAGCTCCTAAGTGTCTCTACTTCAAAATAAATTTTTTTAACGTGTTTCCACTTCCTCGTTTTTCCACTGCATTTAACACCAACAGAATGATTTTCTATTTGGCTGACAAAGAACAACAGTGAAGTAAATTGACCAGTTCATTTTCAAATAGCAGAGATGTACAGCGTTAACAGCTGACTTGCTGCTATTCAACCATCAACAAATAGGCCATGATTCTTAGGAAGGAGCACCGCCTCCTCTTCTTCATCAATCACCCTTTAAGAAATGTTGCCCTGCACACATCAGCTGGAGCACTGGGCATGCACAATAAATTTTTAAAAATATCTGTACCAGTTCAGATGTGTTTTGACAATTTGGATCTCAATGGATGCTAAAAAGCTTGATGATATTGGCAGAAATGAAAACAAACAAATTTCATACCAATGAAGTACATTGCTTAAGGGGGGGGGGAATAGCTGCTGTAGATTTTCCGGGTTGTCTGGCCGTGGTCTTGGCATTGTAGGACCTGATGTTTTACCAGTAGCTGTGGCTGGCATCCTCAGAGGTATAACACAAAAAGATGGAGTGCTCTCTGTGTCAAGGCACCACTGTAAAAGCCTAAGACCAAGCAGTGGTAGCTCTTTATATGTCTACATGATTAGATAGAGAGAAGATGCTGATGGGTTGCCAAGAGTTGCCTCCTGGGTTTCTAGAGAGAGGCATGATCTTTTAATTATGACAGTCCCAGTTCATGCACCAGCACCTTGAATTGAACCTGGAAAGCTGATAAAAAGAACACTTTTGCCCACCATACCATTGGCACAGAGAGCACTCCATCTTTTTGTGTTATACCTCTGAGGATGCCAGTCACAGCTACTGGCAAAACGTCAGGTCCTACAATGCCAAGACCATGGCCAGACAACCTTTGACAAAAAAACAACAACATTATATTTATTACAAACCTTAGACCAGAGGTGTTGTCTGGCTGGGCTATGTGTGCCATAAAATGTGACATGAAGTACCAGAGATATAAACTTTATAAAGATGATTTCAGATGCTGAATGGCAGTAGCAGGCATGATTGGATTAGGTGTGATATGCAGAAGTGTAGTAGGCATGGAGATATCAGCATTGGTAATGTGATAGGAAACCTAGGTCTTCACTTGGTACAGAAGGATTCAGTCCAGAGGAATGCAAAGAATAAATGGAAGTAAGTCTGAAGAAGTAAGCGGTGACCCATGAAAGCATGTATCCTATCCCAAATTTTGGTAGGCTTTAAGGTGCTACTGGACTCTTAGTTTTTCTAATGCTTTTAGAAACCACAACATAAACTATCCACCTGATGAAGTCAGGAAGCAGATTAACAAAGCCAGAATGAAACCTGTTAAAAGACAGGCCCAAAAGAGACAATAACAGAACACCACTAGTGATCACATATAGCTCTCAGCTCAAAACAGTTCAACACATCATTGACGACTTACAACCTCTACTGGATAATGACAGTTCTCTTTCACAAGTACTGGGGGGCAAACCTTTTCTTGCCACACAGACAGCCCCCCAATCTCAAACAACTCCTCACCCGTAATAATGCAACATCTCATTTGAACATGGACACTGGGACCAAAGCTTGCAATATACCCAGATGCCAGCTTTGCTGCCAAGCACACCCAGACAACACAATCACTGGACCTAACAACATCAACTACACCATCAGAGGCTCATTCACTTGCTCATCTTCCAATATTCTATATGCCATTAAATGCAAACAATGCCCTTTGGCTCTCTACATAGGACAAACCCTATGTCAGAGGGTTAAGAGACACAAATCTGACATTAGGAATCACAAAACTGAGAAACCTGTAGGCAAACACTTCAGCTTCCCAGGACATTCAATGGGTGACCTCAAGGTAGCTGTTTTATTACAAAGGAACTTCACAAACATAATGGAAAGGGAAACTGCTGAATTACAAGTTATTACAACACTTGGAACAGAGTCCTCTCCAGGACTCAACAGGGATATTGGTTTGTTATCTCATCACATATGCTAACTCATTCAGTCCTCACATATGTATTATCATACAGAGGGACTATACATCCTCTATATTTTAGTGTATTTCTTTTTCAGAATAGTATATTAGAATACTGAATGTTATACAAGGAATATTGGATTGTTTGGCTGACATACACTGCTTCCACCTCGAAAGAGAAAGTAAAATGCTGTTAAGTGACCTCTACACTCTGAAAATGAATGGAGAGTGTCACATTTATCTTGACATATTTATTGCTTTACAACTGTTGACCTTATAACTTTAGCTTGTTATTTAATTCTGTTTCTGCATAGCTTAAAACATCTTCATCATGTTACATGTTAATTTGCTGTTCAGCTGTCTATAAGTCTGAACCTTACCTTCCCATTCCACTGTATTTGGAAAAGTGTGCTTTGCACATGAAAGCTCCTACCTTGAATAAACCTTTGTTGGTCTTAAAGTTGCACAACTGGACTCTAAATTTGTTCTCCTGCTTCAGACCAACAGGGCTGACTACCTGGATCAAGTCTCAGCTGTCCTATTCTTTCCACCATCTGGCTCAAAGTTGTAGTGCTTCAGGCTTATCTCCTGCCTTGCAGGCTACTTTTGCATCTGGACAGTAGGTTTAGTTGCTTCTTCCCAGGATCGTGTATGATTGGGTGATGCACGATTAAATGATGCAGGGAGTGTGCTGTGTGTACTATGACTCCCATAAGTCTGTTCTTACAAAAACAGAAACAATAATCTGTTCCTGGTGGGTGGGGAGCATAAAGAGTAAAGCACAGGAGAACACTTGATTGATGCTAATGTTGTTTGGAACCATAATATACTGTTGTATACAAATGATGGTGTAGTGGAACAACTTTACTACCCTTTCTCCCCAGACTTCCCCTGCCAGTTTGCAGCTTTCTCTGAAGCTGGGGCAGAAAAGTACCTTTCGCCCTTTCTTGTCTCTTTCGTAGTGTTACCATGAATGGCAGTGTTACCATGAGTGCCACCTCTTCTAGGGCTGGAAATCTACCCCCTCGCTCTCTTGGTGCTGCCCAGATGAATGATGGCAACAGGGAATCTTACATTGGTGTGCTGAGTAATGAAGCAGCATGTAAGGAAGTGTATAGCCTCTTTACTTAAACAACTTTATTACTACATGGCACCACTCAATGGTAACTACAAGACAGATCTAGTTAAGCAAAATAAAAAGGACATGAAAGAAAGGTTACTGGCTACTGAAATTTCAATTCTTGACCATCTGGTCCAGCCTCAGAGGGATGGCTAGCAGTCGGTTGCATTATGCACCCCTCCAGGGTAATACCTGCAAGCATCCTCTGGCATCCCTTTCCTCATATGTACCTATCAGTACCCATGCAAGCTTCTCCATCTCACATCACCTGAACAAAGAATGAACACCAAGCAAAGGAACAGCTCCCCTTTCTAAACACCCTCCCATGTGGGCCCATAGGACCTTAGTCAATATGGGTGCCATGTACCTGGGCTTAAACCCAACAGAACATGCTCCCTCCAATCAAGGGGTGATAACAAATCAAAGGGCTAGTATGTTTTCCCTTGGGGTTGTAAATGAGCTTCCCTATCCAATGAAGTATATCTTTCCCATACTCTGCCAGTTTCTGGGATGCCTTCCATTTCCATAACTGTTTGCTTGCAGACTTCTTGGAGGGGGGAGCTAAAGAGAGCATGGGAGAGAGAGAGAGAGAGAGAGAGAGAGAGAGAGAGAGAGAGAGAGAGAGAGAGAGAGAGAGAGAGAGAGAGAGAGAGAGAGGAGCCAGCAGAGTTTTCTTCCCAGCTGTTTCTGACTACAGATTTCTTCAGGGGGATGCTAAAGAGAGCATGCCAGAGATGGATTCCCTTTTTCATTTCTAACAGATGGAGGGGGGCAACCTAATAGTACAGCTTGCATTCCTTATTAGTGAAAAGGAGCAAGAGTCCAGCAGCACCTTAAAGACTAACAAAATTTGTGACAGGGCAATGAGCTTTCATGAATCACTGCTCATTTTTTCATATACAGCTGGAATATGTGTCCATCTGTCCTTTATCTTAGAGAGTGAAGTGATTTCAGATGCCAAATGACAATAGCAGGCATTGTTAATGAGAGAAACAACCTAGGTCTCAGTTCAGTCCAGGAGTTTGCATTGTCTCGAGCATCATTATCAGTTGCAATTCAGCAGTCTCCTTTTCTAATCTCCCTTTGAAATTCCTTTGTTAGAGAACTGCTACTCTTAGGTCAGCAACTGAATGTCCTGGAAGGTTAAAATGTTCCCCCACTGGTTTTGAATGTTGTGGTCTGTAATAACAGTAGCAAAAGTAAGACTCCAGTAGCAGAGACTCTTTAAAATTTCCTTTTGCCATGTGTGCAGTCAAGAAAGAACATTGGCAAGAAATGTGCACTCTGTACACGTGTACTTCATTTTGCTGTTACTTAAAATTAGCATGGTACAGTTTCAAAGGGGCAACTAACTGGGATGTATAAAAGGAATGACAGGATTGCCCATTGGAAACAATTGGAGAGGCTTGAAGGCCCATTGGAGATAATGGGAGCCAGGAATGCCAAGTGACTTGCATGGGCTCCACTGAATACATAGCAGCACAAAAAAAAAGTTGCAAAGAAAATGTGGAATATTTTTTCCATTAAGGTCTTTGGGCCCAGATAGGCTACTCTGGGACTGGAATGACAGCCCCCAGAGTGGAAAGACAGTCCCTAGGAATAGAATCTGCACTCTGGTACTGGAATGACAGTCCCCAGAGTGGAATGATGATCCCTAGCAATAGAATCTGTGCTGTGGGACCAGAATGACAGATCACAGAGTGGAATGACAGGACAGCCCCTGGGAATAGGCTCAGTGCTCTGGGACTTGTACTCACTTGTAGGATATGAGTTTGAAGTGAGAAGAATATTGCTGCTACTTCTGTCCTGTCATGAATTGTAGAGTTGTTGATTTTATAATAAATGTTAGTTATATTTAAACCAGTTAACATCTTGACTATTTTCTTTGTGCTTTTGAAGCAGTTATTCTCCAGGTAGGCTCACCTGCTCTGAGTTGGGAAATACCTGGAGATTTTGGGGTGGAGTCTGAGCAGTGGGTGTTGCCTTCTGACATACTTCCAGTGATGTCAGGGGGTGTGGCATATGCAAATATGTTATCTTAATGAGTTATGCTAATGAGCTTCTGCACCTCTTTTTCTATGAAATGACCCCTGGACAAATGACTTTTTTCTTGACCTGTTAGCAGTATTATATTGGCTGGACAGGGACTTCAAGAATATGGCCTTTGCTTCAATTGATGTTATTGTCAGACCATTAAAGAACAAGGACATATTCCAACAGTGAGTTAAGGTTAAAACCATTTAAATCAATAGGTATACTCAGAATATGATCAATTGCGAAGGCTATTTCACTGAGGGACCTCTCTGTCAGGAAGTTCTTCCTAATGTTTAGATGAAAATTCTGATTTAATTTCAACCTATTGATTCTGGTCTAACATTCTGGGGCAACAGAAAACAACTCCAACCATCCTCTATATGACAGCCCTTCAAGTATTTGAAGATGGTTATCATATCACTTCTCAATCATCTCTCCAGGCTAAACATACTCAGCTCCTTCAACCTTTCCTCATAGGACTTGGTCTCCAGACCCCTCACCATCTCCATTGCCCTCCTCTGGACATATTCCAGTTTGTCTATATCCTTCTTAAATTATAGTGCCCAAAACTGAACACCATAGTCTGTGTGAGATCTAACCAGAGCAGAATAAAGTGATACCATCACTTCACATGATCTGGACACTATGCTTCTGTTGATACAGCCCAAAATGTCATTTGCCTTTTTAGCTACTGCATCACACTACTGACTCATGTTCAGTGTACTACTAAGCCCCCCAGATTTTTTTCACACATACTACTGCCAAGACAAGTCTTCCCCCATCCTATATTTATGCATTTGATTTTTCCTACCTAAATTCAGAACTTTACATTTATCCCCATTGAAATTCATTTTATTTGTATCCTGTATCCTGACTCTGTCTTCTACCATATTTACTTTCCTCCCAATTTATTATCATCTTCAAATTTAATAAGCATTCCCTCTGTTCCTTCGTCCAAATCATTTATAAAGATGTCAAACAAAACAGGTCCCAGGACAGATTCTTGAGGCACTCCACTTGTCACTCCTCTCCAAGAGGATGAGGAACCATTCACAAGCAATCTTTGGGTGTGATCTGTCAACCAGTTACAGATCCACCTAACAGTAGTAAGATCCAAACCACATTTTACCAATTTGTCTACAAGAATAATATGCAGAACCTTATCAGAAGCCTTACTAGAATCAAAATAAACTATGGCTGCGATCACAGAAGCAGTTTGGTCTGACACAGCCACTCCTCCCCTCCAGATCAAATGGGCACAGTCAGACAGTCACATCTGTCAGGTGTTCCCCAGCCATACTTATCCCATCACAGGACAACTCGGAGCTGGATTAAAAAGGCAACACATCACAAGTGGTGTTTTTGGTTCCCCGTGCAGTTCCCACTACTCACAAACATGTTTACTCCTATATTAACTCTGTGGTGTTCTAGAGCAGAAAAGCTGAGCATCAGGTTAAAAAAAATCTTGCCAGAGTGGTTTAAAATTGATCATATGGCAACTTCATCTGCATCAATATTAACTGTAAATGAGAACTGATAGGCCAGCACTGGAAGTTCCAATTAGATTTTGGATTTTCTGTGAGAAGAATGTGGGGGGAAACTATTGAGTAGCCTAGGAAGTTATTAGTTTAATCCCACAGGAAACTAGCTCTGCCAACCTGATGGGGAAATGCAATTTCTTTCCTTTTCTAAAGCTCACCTTGAAAATTGACAGCTGTTTCAAGAGGCAGGAGGGGGGAAAACATGTAAACATTTTCCTTGCTTCATTCTTCCTTTCTACCAAATTCAGCATCCAGCATCCTTCATGGCATGCTGTTTGTGTTGCCTCTTGCTTTTAAGGAGCTCTTCCAAACAGTCTTTTTTCAAAGATACATTAAGGACAGTGAATTTATTTATAGCCTAGGCTGATACATTGACTTGGCCACATCCAATGTCTCTTCCGACTCATAATTATGTAATATGACTTGCTCAGAGGGCATAGAGGAGTAAACTGATAGGGTGTTGATGTAGCCTTAAGGGTAAGGAGGTGAGGGAATTGCAATTAACATCTCGCCCAGTCTTTCCCAAGGCTCCTACCTGAGGCGACAGTCAAAGGACTACAGAAAATTCTCTTGTCAGGCAACCCCATAACCTAAAGAATGGTAACATTAATAAAGCCAGTCTGGTAGGTTGCATGTTGCTGTGCTTTATTATTTTATATCCCACCTTATCTGCACAGACTAAGGCTGTGGTCAGACTGGAAGGCTGGTGTGGTATGGTCGTGCCGCTAATCTCTCTGTTTCATTCGGGACTGGAGAATCTTGGTCAGACACTGCACCCTCAGGTACCTTTACAGTGCGCAGGGCCCATGGTCAATCATTCACAGTGGCTGAGTTCAGACTGGCAGTTTTCCCCGCTATAACCACGTTCCAGTCATGCTTTACAAGCGAATTAAAGGGGGCATTCACATAGGCACATCTGCCTGGTGTTCCCCACCCATAGTCAACCCATGCTGTTCTGCTTCGCTCCCGCATTTAAAAGATACCTGGTAAAAGCAGTAGCAAATCCCTGAGAGCCCATTTATCCCACTTCATTCTGCTTCCAACCCGAAAAGCCAGGAGCAACCCACATTGTGCATAAGGCAGCAGTGATATGATTGGCTGTGCTCCGCTCTACCACCCAATATGGTGCTGGGGCAATGGGATCCAAATCGGCTATGTATGCATGAGTGTATGAGCGTATGAGTGCATATGTGTTCATGCACTCATGCAATCATACACACATAGCTGATTTGCCAGGGAAAAGCCATTTACAGCTGTGCCTCTGGGCTAACAGTCTGAATGCTCCTGCGCGCCTCCTCCTGGTATGCTCCTGCATCAGTCGGCACAGTGTGACCAGGAAAAACTGGAACAGTTTGTTCTGGGGCTTGTTTTGCCACAACTGGCTCCTGCTTCAAACTGCCAGTCTGAACTCAGCCAGTGTTACAGCAAGTCATCTGCACAGTGCAGTTTGGGTTGGGTTTTTTAAAAAGTTTTTCTGGTGCATGCACTTATGTGTACATAACAAGTAGAAACAAAAAATCTGCTTGGAACAGATTGGATGGTTCAGAATTCCCATCTGTTTTTTGTGTGCTCCCATGTGTTCAGATATCTGGAAATGCAGGATGAATGAGCAGACATCCATAAGCACCAGACTTTCTCCAGGTGCTGTTTACTCTGTATCCAATTCATCATACGACGGGCTGAGTATTACTGGAGCACGGGCACCAGATGTGGCTCTCTGAGTGAGCCCATTTAATCCATAAGGGAACAGCAACTATATTGGGCCAAACTACTTGTCTGACCACAGCCTAAAAGTAGCTTAAAAAGCAGCAAGATATGCATGGAAACAAAAACTCCATAAGTGTCCAAAAGTATTGTTGTGTACCAAGGGAGACCACGCACATGGTCGGGCTAACATGTGGCCATGCGAACAGGCTAAGCTTCACATCCAAAGACAATAGAAATGAAGGATCTGAGAACTCACCAATTGGCCAGCCTGGATCCTAAAAGGAACCAATAGGGGAAGTTGTTTGTAAATAAACCTATCACGGGTGTGGGTGGATGTGTTGGGTGTGGTTAAGAATGGGAATATAAGTGGGCTATGGGCCATGCTAGTTATCTCAAGTTCTCCTAAGCTTTAATAAAGTATGAGCTGAAATCACTGTGCTATGCCTCAGTCTCAGTACCTTATAAGTATGATAAAACAATACACATTTCAAAACATACTGTAAATCTGTCACAACAATTTTCCCTAACCAAATGCCATTAGAATAAAACTGTCGGACACACCTTCCTGGATGAAGCGAGTGAAGGCGCATTCCACACTCACTCTGGTATGCCATTCTAAAAAATGTACCTACCACAAAAAAAGCCTGTGACTTAACCGTTGCCCTATGGACAATCCTAAGAGAGGGTACTGCCAAAGGAGAAGGCTACCTGAAGAGTGTAGCACACAGGACTATACCAGAGACGTGGTCCAATAAGTAGGAGGGCCCCAGGCCATGAAGAGATTTCAAAGTGATAACTAGCACTTTGAATTGGGCCTAGAATCAGATTGGAACCTGTATAGTTGACACAGCACTGAAGTGATATATACCCAGCAGTTGACCTTAGATATGAGTTTCACTGCTCTATTTTGTGGTAATTGAAGCTTCCAAGATATCTTCAGTGTTAGCCACATGTAAAGCGTGTAACAGCAGTACAATCTGGAGATTATGGTTGTTTGGGTCACTGTGGCTAGGTCATCTGAGGCCCCGGTCACATGGGAGGATTTGCCACACAAGAGGGATGGATCGGGGGCGCATCAAGTGGGCGTGATCATACCACAACATCTGGGAAGTGGAGCGCACCCATCCCCGATCTGTCCCCTCCAGGTGAAACTGCGCATCAAAAAGGTAGCACCAAAACAGTACTACCTACAAGTTGACATGCAGCATGGGCGGGCATCTGATCGCCGACACACCTGTCTCCCTGCAGCATATGGAGGCCCTGTAGACCTGCGCATGCATGTGCGTGTGCAACGGGCTCACCTCGCTTACCAATCTGTGGCTTCCCCCAGCATCTGATCATGCTGGGGAGCAACTGTATGGTGGCTCAGGGGATCTGTCTGATCCCGCCGCCACACTTCTCTTTTGATGCAGCTCAAAAAAGCTGCACTTCAGCTGCACCTTTTCCCCCATTGTGACCGGATCCTGAGTCTAAATAAGGGGTCAGTTTATGTAATTGAAAGAAGGTATTCCTAGCAAAATTGCTGATCTGTTTATGCATGGCAAAGGTTCAAGAGCACCCTAAAACTCTTAACCTGATCTTCCAAAGAAAGGCAGAATTTGGGAAAATCCAGAATTTCTTATCCACACAGCCACCATCCAGGCTTTGCTGCAAACTTTCCCAAAACTTTACAGTAAAGCAGGGTTGGGAGAGATGAGAGAAATGCAGTAGCCCAAGGATAAGTACAAATGTACCATGATGCTAGATGAAAATCCATTTCCATACAGTGTAAGCACGCAGACCCCCTCTATTTTCTGAGGGGCAATTTGGAAGTGAACACCCTTCATTTAATAACATCCCAGGAGTTCATAGGCCAGACAGCTTGATCAAAACATATACAAGATGGGAGCCAGCCTGGCAGGCCTCACAACCAAAGATCCTGAAAGGCGTAAGAATCATGGTCTAATTGTGCTGCAACTCCTCCACCCATTCTACAGGTTTGCATATGCTAAAACAATGGACTTGTCTCACCACAGAGCTAATGCTATCTACCTGTATCATTAATCCTATCAACCCTGCCTCACCCTTCCCATTCCCACATTTACTTCACAAAAGCTACTCCTAACACCAGCCTTTTTCCCAACTAACACAAAAGGACGATCAACAAAAATATTTTTGCTTTTTGATTAGTTTAAGTAGGTAACCATTAGTGCAATCACCAGTAATCAGAGTTTCAATGCTAATTCTGTTTTATGTCAAGAACTCCTCCCAAGTCATCAACTGTTCCATTTGTCAGTTCCTGGGAACCCCATTCATAATTTCCCTAGCACATTGTTCTACGTATAGTTAAACTCATCAATGCTTTGTTCCAAGGGGCAGTCACTTCAGCATGCACTCTGGTCCTATTTTTGCTATAACTAGACAGCCTTGGCACCATTGCTGTGTGTGTCTTCAAGACAGGTAGCTACCTCCCCCTTGAACCCCTGCTATATTCATAAGAACATAAGAGAAGCTAATATTAGATCAGGCCAAAGGCCCATCCAGTCCAACACTCTGCCTACACAGTGGCCAAAAATACCAGGTGCCATCAGGAGGTCCACCAGTGGGACCAGGACACTAGAAGCCCTCCCACTGTTGACCTCCCCTAGTACCAAGAATACAGAGCATCATTTGCTCCAGAGTCCCTATCTATACCTTGTGGCTAATAGCCACTGATGGACCTCTGCCCCATATGTTTATCTAATTCCCTTTTGAAGCCGTCCATGCTTGTAGCCGCCACCACCTTCTGTGGCAGTGAATTCCATGTGTTAATTCCCTCTCACCCCTATATTTCTGCTAGATTGTGTGTTTGTTTCCAGTGTGCATTTATCTTCTGTATGTGTGTTATCTTTGATACCATTTTCCTCTTTCAATAAAACAATCTTTTTGGTTACAGCAATGGACTGGCTATTTCTGAGAGCTCTCTAAGAGAAAGAACCCTGTAAACCCTAATATCCCATCTCATCTATTACTCCCCTCTTGCAAGCCTTTGTCTCCTCCACTAATCCCCCCAATTCAAACAGGAAACAAGCCCACTTTTGGGGTGACACATAGCATTTGGAGTAACAACAGTATCAAATCCTGAGTAAATAATTTGAATGGAAGCAGCCTTATTGCAATTGCCTTTAGAAGATAAGCGGGAGGGTAGGCAGAGAATCAGAAGCAAATGCCCCTTTTTTAAAGTTGAAGAAGGAGGAAGGAAGGAAGGAAGGAAGGAAGGAAGGAAGGAAGGAAGGAAGGAAGGAAGGAAGGAAGGAAGGAAGGAAGGAAGGAAGGAAGGAAGGAAGGAAGGAAGGAAGGAAGGAAGGAAGGAAGGAGGGAAGGAAGGAGGGAAGAAAGAAAGAAAGAAAGAAAGAAAGAAAGAAAGAAAGAAAGAAAGAAAGAAAGAAAGAAAGAAAGAAAGAAAGAAAGAAAGAAAGAAAGAAAGAAAGAAAGAAAGAGAAACCCTCAATAGTGATGGTGTACTGTGGAGGAAAAAAGAGAAAGGAGAAGCCTAATCCTGTTACTGTTAATATCCAGAAAGGCAGAAGACACTGCCTGTGGCACAGGGTTGGGTGAAGCAGAAGAAGTGTCACATACCAGTAGCACTAGTGGAGAGCCAGCATATAGTATATATGCGCTATATGCCAAATAGGGCGGCCAACAGCTTGGAGGGAAAAAAATATCCTTCCCCTTTAACAGATGTTATTTATCAGGTGATACTGTTTACCTCTGTTTTATTAAAACCTTCAACTATCCATTTCCTCCAGGTTGCTGGCTACCTAGTGCTAGACTGGAATCTGGGAGACCCATGTTCCCTACTCTTCCATTTGGGAGACCCATGTTCCCTACTGTGCCATGAAAGGTCACTGGATGACTTTGGGCCAGTCACTCTCTCTCTCAGCTGAATCTAACCTACCTTACAAGGTGGTTGTCATGCGTATACAATGGCGGAGCAGAGAATGATGTTGTAAGCTGCTTTGGGGGCTCATGGGGGGTGGATGCAGGGTGCAAATGCCTAAATATACAAATCTTGCCTGGTATACCAGGGCAACCAGCACCTCTGATATTTGATCTCCCTAATTCCAATCCTGCCTTGATCACATGATGTAACATGCAGTTGTGTGAGTTATCTCCAAATCCCGCTGTTTTCAGTGACATATCCAATAAAGAATGCTTTATACAAAAGTTCATTAGAGCATATATCTTGATGTTCAAAGATCCAGTTGAATAAATACCAGGATGCTTAGGGAAATTTTAAAAACAGAGTTTGATTTGAGAATTGGTGGGGGGGGGAGGTTTTGTGTTTTAGCTGTATATTCTATAAGTTACTGCTGGAGCGGGCTCCCTCATGGCTTTAAGCACCCTGCAACCACTGCTGCAACTGACAGACAACTGCCTCTTAGGTTTAGGAGGAGGGGGGAGTGTGTTGGAAGCCATCAGAGAGGCTGAGCCAGCAGCATTACTGCACCTCATAGATGGTTGTTGTCCATTCCTGATTTCCTCAACTGTCATTAGCTCTGTGCAGCCTCCTGTAACTGTTGGGGTTTTTTACCCTCAGAACACTGAGCTCTGCAGCTGACCAATCAGAGAGTGGTGGGTGCAAGGAGGCACCAGCCTGGCAGCCACATAAGAATCAATGGGGAGAAGCACATTTGACCCCTTTTGACCCTCTTAGGGTGTCGAATTTCTAAAAATCCCTTCTTAGTGAGTATCTACTTCATGATAGGAGTGTTCTCCCTGAAATTCGTGTTTCTAGGTCCAGCAGTTTGGCCCGGGCATTGATTTTATGTTGAGGGGACTTTCTTTTATGTATATAGATGACTTGATGATTTTCACATCAGAGTAATTAAACAGCACCCTCATACCACCTCATGTCGCCTCAGATATTAGGTTTGCCATGGGAGCCCATTCAAATGCCCATATAGGCAGTGAAAAAACTGAATGATGAACAAGTTTGTGTGAACTGAGTCACAGTGCTCAGTCATGCAGGAGAAATACATTTTAAGCATGTACTTGAAAATGTAAGACGTGGCCTCAGTGGGAATTTTACCTCAGGCACTGTGATCTTAAGTGTGTCACTAAATAGTAGGAGAAATGAGCAGCTTCTGCAACCCCTCTAAGCATTTTTTAAAAGGGTGTTTTTTTATTTCTAAATAAAATGTCTACCGCTGTGTCAAAAGCACAGTTAGGAATAATTGCTAGACTTCTTTTAAAAAAGGGAAAGGAAACCATTTTTGACTTACCTGAACACAAATAAAGCATGTGAAATGTTTCTTCACCAGCAGAGAGCATTTGTTTTTATTTCTCAACCTTCATTCTCTCATAAAATGGTCAAATGGGATTTTATAAAGCTTTCAAAAAAAAAAAAGTCTCACCCTGGGGTTGAAAACAAGCATGAGAAATGTCAGTCCACGGGGTAATTATTTTACAAAGAGTTCAAACCAGGGAGGTGTAATGTGGGTGCTTCATCAGCCATAACTATAGTTGTTTTGCTGTAATGCACTGTGCACCGCTGCAAGAGTGGAGAATCACTACAGTTCATCATGCAGATAGCTTTTACTAAAGGGGTAAGGGAAAAAGAACTGGGGAGGGGAGGGTGAAGTGTGAGGGCGACGGTCTGCACTGAAACGATTCTAGTGGTTACGATGCTGAAACAAAGAAGGCTCCCCTCTGAATTGACCCATGGGGGGGTCCTTCATGCATGCTACAATGAATAAACTTTTGCCTCTTTATCAAACAACAGGCCTGGCTGCTGGCAACTTCGACAACCATAAGTGGTGCCGGCAGCTTTGTGAGCCAGGGCCTCTCCCCTGAAAGAGACAGGCAGGCAACAAGTAAGAGAACGAGAGAGGGAAAAGAGAAAACCTCCAAGTGAGAGTCGTTATAGTCAGGCTCTGCGTCGGCACTGAGAAATCAAGCAGCCATTGCAAGCACAACAAAACTGAAGCCTAAATTAACTGTGCAGTCTAGGCTTCCCAACCACTTATCTCATGCTGGCGGGGGACGGATACGTCCTGGCAGGACCATCCCCGGGGGAAGGAAAGATGCGCCGCACAATGCCGTCGCCGGGAAGTGATGCTAGGCGACACTCTGACAATGCGGCTGGAAACTCGATGGTACCTGGCGACGGCATGGCGATGGCATGGTGCGTTACAGGGAGGAATGGTCCAGCCGGGGAGCATGTTTCCCCCGCTCCCATGCAGTAAGTACTTGGGAACCCTAGTGCAGTCCAATGGATGCCTCTGCATAGGCATAGGACTTGAGCTTATGAAGCTGCCTTTGACTGAATCAGACCGTCAGGACCATCAGAGTCTGTATTGTCTATGCTGACTGGCAGTGGCTGTCCAGATCCTCAGCTGGAAGTTTTTTATTATGGCTTTCTACCTTGTTAGTGGAGATGCCAGAGACTGAAACTGGGGCTTCCTGCATGGAAATCAGGCCCTTTCTCACAACATTGGATTGCCATGCTGGGGGTGGGGGGAGCAGGGGGAAGAGTGCCACATCAGCCTCTGCTACAGGAGTCACAGAAGCAAGTTCCCTCTTTGGGGTCACAGACTGACAGCTCAAGTCTTCCATCTGCTTGACTGGCCATGTAGGATATTGACCAGTGAGTGCTAAGATTCCCTTGTAGATACTAGGAGGAAAAGGGAATGAGATCATTGGGAGACGGGCCTTTCTCCCCTAGCATTTAAGCAACAGAAGGGTGTGTGGGATTAGTGCAGTCCTCCTCTCTACAACAGGAATGCAGTTTTCACATCTTTTTTTTTTTTAATGAAGCATGCTTTTAGGATTGTGCCTGCGAGGAAGTCCTTCTTCACCCAAAGAGTGATTTACACATGGAATTCACTGCCACAGGAGGTGGTGGCAGCTACAAGCATGGACGGCTTCAAGAGGGAATTGGATAAACTCTGTCACACAGTGACCAAAAATACCAGGTGCCATCAGGAGGTCCATCAGTGGCTATTAGCCACAAGTTACAGACAGGGACTCTGAGGCAAGTGAGGCTCTGTATTCTTGGTCTTTGGGGAGGGGGTCAACAGTGGGAGGGCTTCTAGTGTCCTGGTCCCACTGGTGGACCTCCTGATGGCAGCTGGTATTTTTGGCCACTGTGTGACAGAGTGTTGGACTGGATGGGCCATTGGCCTGATCCAACATTGGCTTCTCGTATATTCTTATGTTCTTATTAGTGCAGCCCTTCTCTCTACCGCCTTGGTAGCCCTTGTGAGAGCAGAAAGGTGGGATATAAATTTTGTAAAATGAATAAATAACTTAGGAGCTGCACTCCTAGAAAGCATGGAAGTTCACTGGGAGACTTTGGGTCCATTCTCTCACTCAGCCTAACCCTCCTCACAGGTTTTTTGTGAGTATGTAGTGGAGGAGTAGAGATTGATGTTGTAAGTCACTTTGAGTTTCCACTTGGGAGCAAAGTGGAATATAATTTTTTAAAAAAACAACAACAACAACTGCAGAGTATACTGGTTGGGTTTGAAAGCGAGCCTTGTCTGGGGTTCTCTATGGCCTTTTGGATCACCTGGGATACACATGGGAACTGAAGGAACACATGGGTTTCCCCCAATAAGACCCCCAGAACTGTTTCAAGTCAGTAAAATGGCATAGGTAAGAAGGCTGAATCTGGCCCCACCCAGCAGAATGCCAACAGCTGTACTGCCGGGGTCTGCCTTTGCCCCCTTTGAAGGGTTGCTAGGCCTGCTTGGGGCTAGGGCACTTGCACACTTTCTCGGCCCTCAGGCCATTGGATCAGCAGCGGCTGGATTGGGCAGTGGCAGTAGCTCAGCGCTGCGAAGGTGTTGGCGGCTCCTGAGAGGTGGCAGGCATGAGGGCGTGGTGTTCAGTAGTGACTTCTCTTTTCTAAAGGCAGAAGGGCTCAGGGCAACTCGGGGGCGAGGCAGCCAGCAGTGTTTTTGCACCAGCGGCTGGGGGCTTCAATGTGAGGCGGTTGCTTTGGGAAGGCAGGGAGTGTCTAGGGAGGTGGCTGCTCCAGCACAGGGCTCTGTTTCATTCCACCCTCATCTCTCTCCTCTTGGCCTGCTGCATGTGGGTGTGCTGTGCCTGGTGGGCTTTCCTGCCTCATCATCTTCATGCGGGCCGATGGCACGCAGGTGCATTAGGCCTTCGTGGGCCTCCAGGCCTTGAGCAGCTGGCTGGCATTGGGTGAGGGCCTCGGTAGTTGGCACCTGGGTGGCCTGGCCTCTGCTGGCCTCTTGCCCCAGTTTGGTGGCTTGGACAGCCTGTTGGTGTTTTTTTTTTTTTCCAGCGGGCCACGTGGCCTCCTTCTGAAAGGTGAGCCCTCATTGGTCTAGTTCCACCTCTAGGTGGACGAAGGTGGATTGGTTTTCCTTCTGGGAGCTGCTAGGCCTTGCTGGCCTGAATGCACTTAGGGTAGACTACCCAGGTGGATTAAGGCTGGTTGTGTCATGGTTGGGTGGTCAGACTCTAATCTGGGTGAACCGGGGGCAATTCCCTCCCCTCCAATTGCAGCTGCTGGAGAACTTTGACTAAGCCTTAATCTGACTAGAGCCGTCTCCTAAGGGGCAGTTGTCTTGGAGCTCTTGCAGCCCTACCTAATTCAGGGAGGGGAGTCTGTACGCCACTGTGACAGACTTAAAGATCTAGGACCAGCAGAAAGTAAACACAGAACACTGCTGAGTCACATGACTAAGTGAGGAGGGGCCATTTAGCTCAGAACCCTCAGTGATTGACATTTAACAGACCAAATGTTCCGTTTGGAATTTGGCAGTTGAGAAGCTGCAAGGAGTTCGTTGTGTGACAGAGAACAGACAAGGAGTCTGTCAGTGAACTGAAGAACTGATAACATCCTGTTAAACTTAACCTGTTAAGTTTATAAAGAATTTGCTCTAGAACATGAAATCCAGTCTGAAAATGTGATCAAGTTTGTGCACTGCTGTGACAATATTGCCATATTATTGAAGTCCAAAGTTAGTCTACAAGATTCATCTTGATCAGAAGAAGATTTTTGTA
Organism: Gekko gecko; assembly: GCA_029375565.1. NCBI lineage: Eukaryota > Metazoa > Chordata > Lepidosauria > Squamata > Gekkonidae > Gekko > Gekko gecko. The sequence continues at coordinate 75,860,581 of JAPDNY010000003.1, read as the reverse complement.
GTTGAAATGGGAAAAGCATTCCAGAGTTCACCGTCTCCTTGTTGGTCCTGTTAAATTCTGGACGATCATCTGAAACTACACAATATTGTATATTTTGTGTTGTTAATGTTTAGAAGTTATAATAACATATACAAATTGTGTAAGCGCTTTGTGTTTGACAGTTATTTTGATGTTATCAGTTCTATTCTGTTACTGTCACCCATTTTGAATCAGCGAACTGAAGAAGTCAGATCTCTGTAGCCTGTGAACAGTTTATGTAAAGAACTGGGGCTTGAGAGCGATCTGCACTGACTCTTCTAATATACTGAGGTGAATAAAAGTATAAGACCTGAGTGGTCACAGACACCAAAGACACTGCTCCACAGGGACTTATAAAGTGGTTGAGCAAAGGCTAGAGGGTCTAAAGAGAGGAGTCTGGAAGGCTGGTTAGGGGACCAATTAGACTTGAAGGGCCAGCCAAAAGTTAACCACTAAAGGAGTGACTGGAGAGTGAGATCTGAGGTGTGTGCTGTGAACTGATGAATATCTAGGTACTGAACTGAAAGTAATAAACATGCAGCCTAAGTGAACATAAGGGAAAGAGCTAAAGCCTGAAAGGAAACAAACTATCCTCTGTACAACTTCCATCCCCCTGTTGTGTTATTTGTAAATAAAGCCTGTTCAGTTTTAACGTTAGCAAGCTGTGGTGCCTATCTATTTAATTGTAAATACACTTAGCAGTGGTCCTTATAAATATCCCTGACCAAGAAGAAAAACAATTAGCCTGAAGAGACTATTAAAGATTTGCATAGAGGACTGGTCAGAAAAAAATCAGTAGCAGCTCTGACCAGGCGCCACACGCAGACCCTCACAGTACTGTCGGTATAGAAGGGGCGTGTGTCCCTCCTTTCAAAATCATTGTGTAACACGAAAGGTTTCAGCTTTTTGCTGAGCAATGGACTCATTTGAGGTATGCTTACTTGTTTTGCCTAACATTACTTAACATCAACATTATAACATTAAATCATTGCATCATTTCAGGAACTCAACATGTATTTTCTTCATGTTTCTTTGTGTGTACAAACCTTAACAAATAAATGCATCAATATTAAATATGAAACAGCTTTCAGAAAATAACTTTTCTTACTTATATTCAGTAATACAGTTTACTTTTAAACTTATACTGTTCTTGACAGTGCGTCATCAATCACATTTTGCTTCCCAGGTATATGCTGTATGTAAAAATTGTAGTCCTGGAGCTGTAAACTCCACCTTCTAAGTTTACTGTTGGTACTTTTTACCTGGTTTAGCTACTTTAGTGGAGAGTGGTCGGTATACAATATAAACTTTCTCCCCCATAGGTATGGTTTCAATTTCCCTATGGCCCATACAATGGCTAAACACTCCCTCTCAATCACTGAGAGATGCTGTTCTCTCTCTAAGAGTTTCCTACTTAAATAAAGGATGGGATGATGTTGTCCCTCCTCTCCTCTCTGATTCAACATTGCTCCTATGCCGATGTTAGAGGCGTCAGTGAATAATGTGAACTCTTTACTAAAGTCAGGAGGGCACAATAATGGCTCAGTTGTCAGTACCGCTTTTAGGTATTCAAATGCCATTTGGCATGCCTCCGACCATATCACTACATCAGGATGTTTCTTCTTGGTGCACTCACATAAGGGTGCTGCAATGGTGCTAAATCCAGGGATAAATCTCCGGTAGTATCCTATGACCCCGAGAAATGCTCTTACTTGCTTTTTGTTTTGGGGTCTGGGCCATGCTTGGATAGCTTCCCACAGAGTTTTTGGACACTGTATGACACAGAATGTTGGACTGGATGGGCCACTGGCCTGATCCAACATGGCTTCTCTTAACTTCTTATGTTCTTATGAAACTGTGTGTCAACAATGCTTCCCCACCCCTTCAGTTTTCAGCCTTACCTTGAACATCCTTTTCCAGCTCATTTCATTCTCAGCATCCCATCTGCAACTAGAAGTCTTTTCCCCCCCAGCCATAAAAAAAATTGTACATTTTCAAGGTACTTAACAGAATGGCCTGAAATTGAAGCGTTGCCATTTTATGTAGAAAAGAAACTATGAGCATATCAAAAATAGTTACATTGTTCCCAGAGAATATATTCAAATAAGTATTAAAGTTAAAAAGGCAGCCGATTCTTATGCAGAAAAAAACCTAGAAAACCTCAAAAATAATTAGATAAAACAAATTAAGCAAGAGGATTATAGGAAATTAAGGAAATTAATTAAGGAAATTAAATATATGAGGCATCTCTTCCCCTGAATTATACCCATCCAATTCATTTTTAAAAATCAGATCCCCAACTTTCTTTTCTAATGTATTCATTGCGCATAACACATAAGAGCTGCCACTGAAATATCCCCAATAGAACAAACTGCTAGGTTGGCAGGAGCTGGAACTAGAGACAGGAGCTTCATGCGGCACTCTTGGGTCTTGAACTGCTGAACTACTGACCTTCCACAGCCTGCAGTTCAGCATCTTAACCACTTGAGCCACCACAGCTCCTTATAAGACTTAACATGCATAAAATTGAAATTCAAGCTATACAGGGGCAACCTACCAGAGAACCCTGGAAAGAGTCCCAGGCACAGCTGAGATTTTAAATCATCAGACCCAGTCACTAGGCATCAGATATTCATGCTGATTGGCTACCCCAAATTATATTGCTAAAAACATTGTACCCATACCTCTCCTGCATTCAGTACCACTCCATGTCCTTACACCTCCTCATAGAGTCTGCATCATCAAACCCCAGCAGAGATTAGAGTGACTGTGAAACTACAGGAGTCCTCCTCACTCCCTTGTTCAAGCTTATCTGTTCAGTGTCTGATTCTCTCAGCCTTCTCCCATTGTGGCATCCATACTGAAGACAGTTAAAGTTAGTAAGAAGAAGGAGGTAAGCAGAGATATCTACCTTCCTACCTACCAAACAAACAAATACACACACACCATAATAACAGCGACACAGCTGCAAAATAATCCAGAAATTTCTTGAACAGCAGCAGGAATGGAGTTTTGAAAGTAAGTCACATTAATGGGTTTGCCAGCTCCCTGGTTCTACCAAGGCTGTTTTGTGTTTGAAAGCTACATGGATGGATAGCAGAATCAGAGGTTGTTCTGGAGCCAGTCACAGCATGCCATGATAGATACAACTGTGCTTGTCAAACAGCTGTACCCAAAGCACATGGCAATGGCACAGGAGCCAGGCTAGGAGAAGAAACTTGGCAACTACACAGCAGAGCAGATAGATGTATACTCACCCCTACAGCTGTTGGTCATGTTATACACTCAGCAAGTGGTTGGCGCTGCACTGTGAATGTCGTCCATTCTGGCTTCTTCCCATCTTGGAGGCCTGCCTGGGAAGAGACAAAAGAGACACAAGGGTAGTAATGAGTAATGTTCCGCAGTGGCAACAAACAGCAGCTGCACTCAGTCAGTCTGCCCATGGTGTGAGCAATGGATTTGAGAGAGTGGCACCACATGCATTATTTTCCAGTTCCCAGATAGGGTCTCCCACATAGTGGGATTCACCTTACTCTCTTGTAAGGAGTTCAACTGGAACCTTATCTGCAATTTTTCTCTGGACTGCTCTATGAAACTCTGGTCCTGCAAAGCAAAATGTCATGAGAGTTTGGCTAGCAGTAGCAATGGTCAGAGTGGTTGATAGTTACACAGAAATACACTCCAGCTCACTGTTTCCTGCACTTGCATTGTGACACTGAGTGCTGTTCAGCCAACATATTCCACACAGGTTAGTATTTAATGCAAAGTAGAAAGAATATAGGATTCACTGTGAGATACTGATTTTTTAATTGCCTACATTATCATCTTATAGTCTGATGTATTTTTTTATCCAACTTCGATGTGTTATGTTATGGCCTATGGCTAAGACAATAAACTTATTTATTCTTTTCCATGCAGGTCTGGCTCCCTTTCTGCATTTTGCATACTTACCTTGTGCCCCCTATGTGGAAGATATTTTATTATTGAGGGAGGATGGGTTGTTGAGCCAATGCACAGGAGGTACGTGAGAGGCATCTGCAACAGTCTGAGGTATGGGGGGGGGAGAGATGTGTTGTATTTACACCTCTGATTGAGGGAGTGGATGATCTAGTTCAGTATTTGTGTAGAGTACCTATAATTACACAACTTTAAGTTGGATGATGAAGACACTGAAATTATTAAACATTTTCTATTAGTTGGGTCCACCATCAACTAAAAAGGAAACAGCAACCAAGAAATCATAAGTAGATTGAGATTGGGAAGGACAGCCATGAAGGAAGCAGAAAAGATCCTTAAGTGTAAGGATGTGTTGCTGGTGACTAAAATCAAGATAATTCATACCACAGTATTCCCCATTGTAAGGACCCTGCCTCTTCCTCCAACTGAGATACCCTTGGTTAATGGGGTCCCCCTCTCATTTTGGACTTAGTTGTTCTAATAGGCACCTGGACTTAGTTGTTTTAATAGGCACCTTTTAAAGCCTAGATGCCAGGGGATCTGGAACTTGGGGAGTCTCATAAAGGCACCTGGTTACATTGTAAATTCCTAAGAAAGGAGAGGAAGGGTGTCCTGGAGTTTTGCAGTCTCCCCCAGCTCAAGTGGTATATTTGTTCTCAACAACAACTCAATACTGAACTCCAAGGCGTGCCTAATACAATCATATCCTTTGCTGCAAGGGATACTCCATGAAGCCAATGTGAACCTTTTCCAGCTATAGACAGTTGGGCAATTCTTAAGTATCACTAATCCAATCCAGCCATTGTTCCGATGCATGCAGGATGGACCATCAGGAGGAAAGTTAAACCCATCATTCAGTCCCAATTCATCATCAATATGCTAAAACTGCAATGATCATCCCACCTTGGAACGTCAGGTATTTTCCTACTAATCTTCCTGCCAGCTTTTGACTGCAGTTAATAATAATACATGGAAAGATTTCAGTTACCTTCAGATTCAAGCTTCATATCTTGGTCCAATCATGTTCCTGGGAAAGTGGATTTCCATGTCTAGCTATGGGACACTTCTCCATAAAAAGACCATCTCAACTCAATGGAAATAGTGCCAGGTTTTCTTACTACTAAAACACCCCTGCCCCTGGACCTTTCCAGATCTCGTACCAGGATTTCAGGTCATATGTCCCTTCCCTAAAACTTCCCAATTTTCTCTCTCCTACATTTTATAAGTGTGCCCTCGTGTGTGTGTGTGTGTGTGTGTGTGAATTAGGGAATTAGTTCTCAGGTGCCCAGTGTAGGTTCTTTACATTTTTATTCATTTTATTTTATTTTGTATGCAATAAAAGTATGTATTTGTGTTTACAATCACTCTCTCTCATTCTCTTCATTAATTTATTTTGGGGTACTGTTGGGATATATGAGCAAGTTCCTTTCCTAATGTCATGAAATAATTAATGTGTTTACTTTTGCATGCTAACTGGCGAGAGCCAGTTTCGTGTACTGGTTAAGTGTGTGGACTCTTATCTGGGAGAACCGGGTTTGATCCCCACTCTTCCACTTGCACCTGCTGATGTGACCTTGGGTCAGTCACAAGCTCTGGCACAGCTGTTCTCTCAAGGACAGTTTCTGTCAGAAGTTCTTTCAGCCCCACCTACCTCACAGGGTGTCTGTTGTGGGGAGAGGAAGGGAAAGGAGTTTGTAAGCCGCTCTGAGACACCTTTGGGCAGTGAAGGGCAGAGTATAAATCCAACTCTCTCCCTTCTCCCTTCTCCTTCTCCCTCCCTTCTTCCTTCTTCTTCTTCTTCTTCTTCTTCTTCTTCTTCTTCTTCTTCTTCTTCTTCTTCTTCTTCTTCTTCTTCCTCTTCTTCTTCTTCCTCTTCTTCCTCTTCTTCCTCTTCCTCCTCCTCTTCTTCTTCCTCCTCCTTCTTCCTCCTTCTTCTTCTTCTTCTTCTTCTTCTTCTTCTTCTTCTTCTTCTTCTTCTTGCCTAGTCAGATCCTCTTAGGTCCAATAGAGTAGCCTGCACGTCATACCCACCAGAGTCTAGGTGACAATATGCATAATGAGTAGGTATTGGGATTGTCTATTGGCTAATCAATAGATCTCAGGATGTCCCGGGGTGGAGGCTTAGAAAGTTTGACTGTCCTTTATTCTAACTCTCGCCTGGGGCACAGACATGAGGTAAATGTAGCTTAGAGAAGCTAGATGGGATGTTTATATGTTTTAAACTCCCAGGTCCTTTTTTTTTTTTTTTTTTTTAAATAAAATCTTTAATTGCTTTATATACACATAAAAAGAGTGGGAGATCAGAAACGGAAAACCAAAACATTACATGCAAAAATATGAACTTTTGCTATGTAAATACACATTGCTCAGTTTCATGGGTGATGCAGTGTGGAAAACCTGCACACAATTTTTTAAAAAATTTTTTTTTTTTAAATTACTTAACATCAATTACATAATATATAAAAGCATAAAAAATTATAAAACCTCGCATATCAAACATAGACTATCTGAATAACAGTAACTTGTATTTGGCCTTAGAAATAGTTTCCCAATCAAAGGTGTCAATGTCTATTTTCTCTAGGATAGGGTACCAGATACTTAGAGGGTTAGAGAAGTCACTCTCATTTTGAGTATTGGAGTGATAAATTGAAAAATTGTCTAGCATAAATAGGTCCCATACTTTATACCACCATTGTGTTATGCTAGGCACCTTGGTATCTTTCCAATGCTTTGCAATTAGAATTTTAGCAGCTGTGGAGAGAATACTGATTAGTTTTTTGTCTTTTTCAGGAGGACCATCAGAGGGCCATAGACCGAGGAGAAAAATAGCTGGCGACAAAGGTAAATTATAATTTGTTATTTTGTGAATGCAGTCTGTTACTTGGTGCCAAAAGCTTTGAATAAATTTGCATGACCACCAGTTATGGAAGTAGGTTGCTTTAACACCACACTGCTTCCAGCACAGTGGAGACATGGTAGGTATCAAATGAACTAGTTTGGTTGGTGTTAAATACCATCTCAACAGGACCTTCATGTTTGCCTCAATAATGTATAAGGATTTTGAGGAAGAGTTCTGACTTCGCCAAATAGCGTTCCATTGATCCTCGGAGATTTGGCACTGAAGGTCTTTTGACCAAGCCTCTTGATAGTTCAGATTGGTGGTGTGATGACTGTTGTTTAAAATTTTATAGATTTTTGATATTAGGGTTTTTTTTTGTAAGGTTTAAACAGAATGGATTCAAAATCGTTAAGGGACCTTTGGATAGATTCTTGGATTTCGGTGGACTCAATAAAATGACGATACTGTAAATATTCGTACCAATTAATATTAAATTTATATTTCTTTTCTAGTTCTTGTTTGGTCATAATTCGACCTTTTTTTGTGGTGTCGATAATTCTGATCAAATTTGCTTTCCTCCAGTCGGAGAATGCTCCATGTGATTTGGCTGGGATAAACCAAGCTTGGTTTAAAAATGTTGTCAGTGATGAAAAGGGTGGGATAATATTCCTCTTTACTCAGTACCATATATTGATAGTAGATTTTAAGTATGGGGAAGCAATCAAAGAGAGTGTTTTTTGAGGTTTGTTGTGCCATAGTATGTCTTGGAAAGAGTGGACTTGCGTTGTATTATCTTCAATCCATTTCCAGTCAAGCATATCGTCCTCGTGGTATTGCCTAACCAAAGATGCCAGGACTATGGCTTTATAATACGTTGCCAAAATTGGAAGAGCCATACCACCCTGTTTTATAGGTCTGCTCATTGTTCAGACGTTTATCCGTGGGTGTTTGTTTTCCCATATAAAAGCATTGATGTCTTTTTGCCATAAGTTAAGCTGACGATCTGAGATATAGCATGGGATGGTCCGAAAAGATAGAGATATCTAGGCAAAATATAGGAACGTAATATGTTGATTCTGTCGATCCAAGAAAGAACTTTCGTACTCCATTTGGCAAGTCGTGCCACCAGTTCTTTGTGTGTATCTAAATAATTTATATGAAAAAGCTTAGTTTGATCAACAGGTAGTTTGATTCCAAGATATTGCAGATAATTATCTGTCCATTGATAGGTATAATGATTGTGAATGCTTTCCTTAGTTGATGTTGACATGCATAATGGAAGAATAAGAGATTTAGACTGATTGACAATGAGGCCAGCTGTGGATCCAAAATTGGATAGTTCAGATTGTATAGCCTTTAAGGATTGAATTGGCGAGGATACATAAAGTAAAACATCGTCCGCAAAGAGACTGAGTTTGAAGTTTTTGTTTAGTACTTGGATACCTTCAAACGTTGAGTTATTCCTCAGATTTATAGCCAGCGGTTCCATGGCCAGGATGAATAAGATGGGGGACAAAGGGCATCCCTGCCTGGTGCCTCTTTGCATCCGGATGTTATTGGTAGCTGTGGCATTAAATAGGATTTTTGCTTTAGAATCATCATAGATTGCTTGAATTGCCAATTGAAAGGTAGGACCAAAGTTCATGTGGTGTAGAAGTATTTTTAAATAATTAATTTCCAAGGAATCAAATGCCTTTTGGATATCGATAGATAAGATTAGAGAATCCTGAACTTTATTTTTGTTAGCAAAATGAATTAGGTTAAGGGTTTTGCGAACGTTGTCTGCAATGTCCCTTGATGCCAAAAAGCCAGATTGATCTGTGTGTATGTATTGAGTCATAATGGTTTTCATGCGATTTGCAATCATGGCAGTGAAATATTTATAGTCGTTGTTAAGAAGGGAAATTGGGCGTAGTGATGCAGGATCTGTGGGGTCTTTCCCTTTTTTTGGAAGTAGAATAATGTTTGCTGTTTTCCAAGACTCAGGGAGTTTACCACTTGTTAAGATGGAATTGCATGAGTTTAAGAGGGGTTTGCCAGTTTTGGACAACTTGATGGCTGATTCTAATTCTTTTAATTTGAAAGGTTCTTCAAGCAATTCACGATGTTCCTCTTCTAGCTTGGGCAGATTATTAGTGCTATTTAGGTATTCCCGGATGTTTTGGGGGTTAGGTCTGGTTGAGGTGTAAAGATTTTTATAGAAATTTTCCAAAATACTGGCAAGTTCTTCTTCTCTAAATTTAAGGTTATTATGTTGGTCTTTAAGAGCAGTGATGTGGCGATCAGATTGTCTTTGCTTCAACTTCCAAGTCAAAAATTTTAGTCTCCTTGAGGATTTGGTGGTATTAGATTTGAAGTGGTTGAAATCAGTTTTATGAATCATTGATTTGTCTAGAATTTCGAGTTGTTTTCTGTTATCTTGCAGTTGTTTGTAGATTTTTGTACTGCATGTTTGCTTATGTTCTGCCTCTAATTTTTGAATGTTTTGCAAAAGAGTGGTTCTGATAATTGATTTTTCTTTTTTACAGAATGCTAGTAAGGATATGCACTTCCCTCTGATGACAGCTTTGGAGGCTTCCCAGATGCTGTGGGTGGACACTTGAGAGGTTGTGTTTATTTTAAAGTATTCCTCGAGTTCCTGTTGCAATTGTAATCTAGACTTATTATCATATAATAAAAGATTGTGAAATTTCCAGTATTTGTGATTTTGAGCTTTGGATTTGTCTTGAATTGTGCACTCAACCGGGGCATGGTCAGACCATTTTTGTATTCCTATACTAGATGAATCAACTTTACTAATTAGATCTGAAGAGAGTAATATGTAATCCAAATGTGAGTATGTTTTGAATTGGTTAGAGTAGTAAGTATAGTCCCTGATGTTGTGATGTTGGAGTCTCCAAATATCGTGAAGATCCAATCTAGAAATTAAATTTTTTAGAGGGTTTTGGTTATCACTGGTCATTAAACTTTTTTTGTTTTGAGACGTGCGTGATGATCTATCAAGTGTCTTATTCATTAGGTAGTTCAAATCGCCTCCTATAATTACGGAGCCTTTACTAAATCCCCGAAGTTTAGTAAGAGTCTCAGTGAGAAATTTAATTTGGCAAACATTAGGAGCGTAAATGGAGGCTAGCGTTAGGGGATTGTTATTTAGCTGCCCTCTAACAAAAACATAACGACCTTCATTATCAGTTTCAACGCAGTCAACAGTCAGGTTTATATCTCTGGAGAGAAGAATGGCTATTCCACGGGATTTGGATGAACCATGTGACAGGTATTGTTTTGGGAACCATTAGGTTGGGAGTACTGATGAGCCTTTTTTTATATAGGTTTCTTGAAGAAACACCACATTTACATGTTGCTTATGTAAATCATTAGCTATGCGCCTAGCTTTTATTTTGTTATTGGCTCCTCTACAATTAAGGGTAAGTATTTTTAATTTCTTCATGGGGGCATATTGTTCCACAGCATCTCCCTTAAGCCTGAGTAGATTAGAGTTAACTAGTCAATTCTGTCCAGACTCCTGAGATCCTTCTGGGATGATGTGACCCGGTGTAGCTTCCTCTAAACTCGAGGCATGTATCTCGATTTCTTCTGCCAACTGCTCCTCCACAACACACCCATTTTTCCTCTTATGGGCAATTATCACAGGGGGAGTTTTGGTCTTTGCTTGTTTAATTAGTTCTGGTCGTGTAGTTTTGGATTGCCTTACTACTTCATCAAATTCTTCTGCTAGGGATTTAGAATCCGCTATTGACAACAGGTCTTTGTTAGAATATACAGAGAACATAAGTGAAGAGTCTATTTCATAATCCTCCTGCTGTAGTCCTGGAGGGTCAGTTGGCCTGGTCTTATTTTGACCCTGTTTTTCCAAATTGACAGGGGAAGACAAACAAGGCACACATGTGGTACTGGAATTAGTTATCCGGGTTGATAGAGCTACTAGGCACTCCAGAGGTTCTTCTATTTCCATATCCTTAGAAAGGTCATTAGGAGAGGTTGTTATCTGCAGTTCACTTGGCTGGTTCCGTCTGCTCTTAGATTGTTCATGCATTCCCAAAGAGCAGAGAGAAATTTCAAGCTCTTTGTTTTTCACTGTCTTTAAGACTGGCAGCTTAGTGATATTTTGTATAGATGTTTGGGACTGGGGACCCCTGGTTGAAAGTTCACAATAAGCTGGCATAGAATCTCCCAAACTTGCTGAATCTTTGCTATTAGGTAAATGTAATTTCTTTCTTTTTCTACACAGTGAGCGCATCGTGTGGTCTTTAAACACCCTTGTAATATAAATTTGAAACTTTTGAAAAAAATCACGTCTATTCAGAAGCTGAAAATAGGGTTCTCTCTGATTCAGTGTTACAATCACTCTCTTGTAGAACTGTTTACTAGGGAGCCAAAAACATTGTTTTAAATTCACCCTTGCAGAGTCCCTTGGCAATAACTGATTAAGTGAGCTTTCAACTGCTCTCCTATTACCCCAGCGGCCAAAGTTGATTCTTGAATGTCCTATGTTGAAGGCCAGCTGATTACTTTGCAATACACAGGAGCTCTTACCCTGGGGGAAGAGAGGTTGAGAATCCTCTGGTTTCTTAAAGACTGTGTCTATGTTATTTACCGAGTTTGCCAAAGTTGAATTTCTTGAATTAAACTGAGAACATGACTTCTTATCATCTTTCTTTTGTGACTGTGAAGAGGAGAGTTCAACAACCTCTTTAAGTTTATTTACCTTAAGATTTATCTCGTCTATTTTGATGTATAAATTAACCAATGTTTCAACAATGAGGGAGGTTTGTTTGAAAAGAATGTTTTCTTTACTTGCCTTTGCCGAGAGCTCGTTTATACTCAGCTGTTCCTCAGACGTTGCTGATTGAATCTGCTGCTCCAGCATACTATCTTGGTTAGGTGATTGTCTCAGAGGGGCGAATCTGTTAGTTGACAACAGCTGGTTTAAGTTCTTGTCTAAAATATTCTCGTCTTCCTTGTTTAAAAAGGGTTCTTCCTCCTTGTCTTCTAAAAATTTTTCCATTCTCATTTGCTTACCGGCCTTATGGGTGGGGTGTTCTGAAGAGGGTCGGCGTCTTCGTTTTTTCGCTCCCATTATAATACAGAGTTTCTCAAAGCTGCCTCCCTTGGAAGCACGAGATAAAAGTGCCAGTCAGTAGCTATAGTTGTTAAAAATATAGGGCGATTTCACACAAAGTCTTGTGCCGGGGTCAATCCTCTGTTTCATCCGTTGCAAGCGGCTAAAGGAGGCTGCAAAATAAGTTAAGCGGGGAGCCTCAAAGAAGCACCTTAAACTCCCAGGTCCTTTCCCCCATAAGTAATCAGTAAACTTTATTTTTTAAAACTAATACACATGCGTGTTGCTTGCTTCTTTCGCTCTACTACCTTAAATAACCCAATGGGTAGCACTACCAAGAACCACCCTGGTATACAGAGGCTACAAAGATCTCACATTAGTCCTTTCTGGAACCCTTATTAAAGTGAATTCCCCCTTCTCTGGGTCCAGTTTGGGTAACACCATTACTATGTATGGGTATAAACGTTGGACAATGAAGGCAGCAGGAAAAGAGGAAGACCCAGTATGAGATGGATCCCTTTTAGTGTGCGATAGCTCATTATTTATGGGGCTGCGGTGGCTCAAGTGGTTAAGACACTGAACTGCAGACCAGAAAATCAGTAGTTCAGCAGTTTGAGACTTGAGTGCCGCATGATGGCATGAGCTCCCATCTCTGGTCCCAGCTCCGGCCAACCTAGCAGTTCGAAAGCAAGAAATTGCAAGTAGATAAATAGGTACCGCTTCGGTGGGAAGGTAGCAGCGTTCCGTGCACCTCAGTGTCTAGTCATGCTGGCCACATGACCACGGAAACATCTTTGGACAGTTCTGGCTCTTTGGCTTGGAAACGGAGATGAGCACCACATCCCTAGAGTCAGATTCGACTGGCTTTTGAGCAAGGGAAACCTTTACCTTTACTAGCTCACTACTTATCACTTTTGTCATGGAAACAGTAACTAAGAAGAAGAAAAAAGAACCCATGAGATGGATTGATTCAATAAAGACAACCAAGGCCCCCATTTTGCAAGACTGGAGCAAGGCTGTGAACAATAGGAAGTTTTGGAGGTCATTAATTCATAGGATCGTCCATAAATTGGAAGTGACCTGAGGGCTCTTAACACACACACACACACATAAGGGTTCTGAGCAGAGCAATATGCCGTTACAATGATTGCCTGCTAGAGTTTTCATCTCTGTGGTCATGCGTATGTTCTAAATATGCATGAACTGAGGCCAGAGAAAGATAGCTGCATACCCTATAACCTGAGGTATGAGTGTCCTGGATTTATTTTGTATATATAGGGCACAGGAGATTTGTGATGGGCTGCAGACTTATAGTATCTTAAAATGCATTGTGGCTAAAGAGGCACAGCAGGAGGTATGGAAAAGATTCTGTTTTCCACTCCCAGTGAGGTCAGCTGTTTGCACATGGGCTTAGGATGCTTTCTTAAATCCTGCTCCTCCTCCAGCACATACCTTGCATTGCCAGGGAGGTGGGGAGGGGAGAGTTATGCTGGTATATCTCCTTTTCAGAGAATTGTGAAAACCCAGATCACCATTAGTTACTATCCTAGTAATTTATAATTGGCTTTAGAATTCCACTGTCACAGTAACAAAATCAAATGTAGAGGAAGTACAATATTTCTCCTAATTTTAGCAGCAACTGAAGCGAACAAATTAACTTTTAAGAATACCTCCAAAAAAGTTACCATCGAGTAACTATTTGATCTTTGGGACAGTAGCGCTAGACAACCAGGAGAGAGCTGCTGGGAAGGCAAGGGTTGTGGATTATTTTGATAAACGCAGTCATGAGGTGTGTTGCCCCCTAATCTTTGCATATTAGGCGAAACACCCCTAATGTAGCCAGTCCTCCAAGAGCTTACAGAGCTCTTCTTACAGGGGCTACTGTAAGCTCTTGGAGGATTGGCTACATTAGGGGTGTGTTGCCTAATATGCAAAGGAGTTCCTGCTACAAAAAGAGCCCTGGTTCAAATTTTCAAACTATAACCTCACAGCTCTAATTCCGATTGCCTGCCATGTGGAAAGACGTGTCAATACTGGAGGGGCACAGAATTATTCTCCTTTGGAATGCCAGAATCCCCTACTGTCCAACATGGTAGCATCTATCTACTTTTAATGAGACAAATCAAAATGTTTTGTATCCTTTCTGCTGTGATATTTCTCTTCTGTCGCCTTCAGTTCTACAGGCAGACATCATTCAAGGGAAATGGATGCTTTAGATGCAGTCCAACATAGATAGTTAAGGAGATCAAACACAATTCGCTCTGTAAGTGTGTATTTCTGATTCAATTTGCCAGTATGCTTTGAATTGCTTTAGCTGATACATGTGTTTGCCTGCCTCTAATGAGATATTATAGGTCTGCCACAAACTTTGTTCTCTGCATTTATATAAGGTGTCATTTCAAGTACTACGCAGATCAGCGAGTATGCAAAAGGCTCAGATTCTCATGAGGAGACTAGAGCACTATCTCCCATTTGCAGGATATCGTTCAGGGAGAACTAGGACTGATATGCACTGAAAGAAAGAAAAAACAGAAGGTGAGAATTACAATAGGCTTTTTTCAGGACAAATGGACCATATTGTATTCAAAATGGCAACAACACCCCCTCCCCCCGCCCCCGTATTCACATTTTGGAATAACCCGGTTTCTGTTTTCTTGAAATCTGTCAAATACTGTTTTACTGTTGGCATCAGTGTAACAGGGATTTCAGCTCTTAGAATGTCTTTGCGTATCAAACTGTTATGTTAATCAAAACCGCCCACACAAACGTTTGCATGTATCTATATACTGTATCAGTATCACATGCTGGGCTAAAAGTAAGGTCATCTGCAACTTCATCATCATTCAGAGAATAGTTGAGTGAGTTAGGTTTCACCAGTGCATGGGAATGAGAAAATGAGGATGTCTGATTCTTATGAAAAGTTGTGTTGTGTTGTGATTTAATGCACTATGATCACATCTGCTTCTGGTTTCTCCTCATGTGCTATCTGCTTCTTTTTCTAAGCAACAGTGGTCCTATGAAGACTTCAGATTTATTTGTGATCTGTTTTGCATATTTGCAATACATTTTCTGGATTGCAAGCGGATAGACAAATACGATTTCATAAGTTAACCAAAAGGGATGGAAACCCTCCAAAATGGCCTGGTAAATACAAGGGACACTGAGAGCAGTTGAGTGACAGTTAAAGTGGGAGGAGGTGGAAGAAGAAGAAGAGGAGGAGATTGTATTTATACCATGCCCTCCACTCAGAGTGGCTTACAAACTCCTTTCCCTTCCCCTCCCCACAATAGACACCCTGTGAGGTAAGTGGGGCTGAGAGAGCTCTGACAGAAACTGCTCTTTTTTCAAGGACAGCTCTGACAGAACTATGGCTTGCATAAGGTCATCCAGCAGGTGCAAGTGGAGGCATGGGGAATCAAACCCAGTTCTCACAAATTGGAGTCCGCGCACTTAACCACTACACCAAACTGGATATTAGCCTGCTCAGACCCTAGAGAATTCATAGAATCTTGGAAGGAAAAACTTGGATTATGTCTGAGGGAGCTTTCCGAATCATTTATCAGCCTTTTATTAATTATGAGCTGTTCACTCAAGCATCATATTATGGTTCAATGCTACCATGAAGACAGTGAAAAAGGCCAGTTTACAGACAGGATTACATTTTTTTGCATTACAGAAGGACTTCCAGATATGCATAAAAATATTAGTATGACAACTTAAAAAGAACATCTACTGAGAACTGAATACAGCTATTAACCTAGGAATACTGAGAAGTGGGGCTCTTTTTGTAGCAGTAATATAACCAATCCTCCAAGAGCTTACAGTAGCCTCTGTAAGAAGAGCTCTGTAAGCTCTTGGAGGATTGGCCACATTAGGGGTGTGTCACCTAATATGCAAAGGAGTTCCTGTTACAAAAAGAGCCCTGCTGAGAAGGGTAGGGAATCAGAAGGGGGGAATAAAGGTAAATGGGGACATAAATCTTTTTAAGACCCTCCAAGTTTCCATTACTCTGAAAGGTGAGATTTGGATTGAGACAAAGCAGAGTTCCCCAGGAGTTTATCCCCTTCTCCATATATCACACAGAATGGAATTTTGGATGGCAATTGTTGTACTTGCAGTTTTTGAAAACTTAGTTATTCTTCAATTTTTTTTGGGGGGGATTGAAGGTTTGTGTCTGTCTAGGAACATTATAGTCAGATCAGGAAGCATTTCCCCAAGGTCAGCTCAAGGATTGTTGACCTACTAGGTGAATTACCTTGCTGCATCCTGACTGCAGGGAAGACCCCCCCCCCATACACACACTATGGAATAGCAGCCACTGCCCTCATCTGCCCCCACACATGCCACTGAGAAGCCACCTACCACTTTTGGGGCCAGGACTGTGGCTTGCCACAGTGCCATGCCCCCCCCCTGAGGCAGATTGGGAAGCAGAAACAGCCCTGTAAAAGGGCTCCACCTCCACCCCTCTCATGGTCCCAACTGAGCATGGAAGAAAGGAGGAAAAAGGTTCACCCCCCCTCCCCCATGGAAGGAGGAAAGAGATGAGCAGCCTTACCACAGGCTGCCCTCTGGGGCACCACCCAGGCCTGCCACTTGCCACTATAGACCCCAATTCCACAGATGGCTGGGTAGTAACAAGGTTAAGTTTGGTATCCCTCCCCCTCTGGTGCCCCAGGTGATCTCCTAGGAGCACCTGATGGACAGGCCAGCCCTGCATTTCCCCCCTAATACCGTTTATATGAGGACTCTTAAGTTACTCAGTGGTGGAGGAAATGTACTCTGCACCTACTTGAGTGCTTTCATCCTTTCTTGCTTCCTATGTTTCACAGTTTGGGCCTCACCTTGTAAATATGTCATTATGTCTTTATAAAGAAACTCAGATAGTATCTTCCAGTTAACTATTTAAGAACTTGCCCTTTGAGATATTTGCAAAGATATTTGAATTAACTGTTTTCAAAGTACATGTTGCAATCTTCAAGCATTTTCTTGTACCTTAAGCTTCATTAATCATAAACTAAAAGATGAATTTGAAAATAACTGGCGAGTTTTCTATTATTACTATAACCAATCTTTGTAGTCTTGCAGTTGGTTTATATTATATGATAATTTCAGTATAGTTTCAGTATAAGATATTAAAGATATTTTCTTTTGTATGATTCTTATCACAACAAACTGCTATGTTAGCATTATACACAAATATCATGAGATTATTCATGGTTTATCATATAACTGATAAGATTGATAAAAAGGATGAAAATGTTAATATATTATGAGAAAACAGCAGAATGTTGAGTAGGTTGTTATAGTGGTTTTTAAAGCTATAATGCTGTATCATTTTCCTAAAAATTGAAGTATTTAAATCAAGGATTGTCCTTTAAATTTGCAAAAAACCAAAAAAAGCCCTTTATACTATGTTTTGATAATTTTACATTTTATTCTTTTCCTTTACCCCTTTTCTTTATTGTGTATTCTCTCAAAAAGTCAAGATATTTTTGAAAAGCATTTTCTTGCACCCTTTTCATATAAATATTACTTTCTAATCCATACACAATTTCTCATAATCACCCATTTCCTTGATATCTAAGTATAACCTCAGCTTAGAAAACTACCAACTTCTTTGCCTGTGCAAAGATTTTCAGTATTTGACTGTTACCATAAGTTTACACAACAGCTCCTGTAATATCCTTTACTAGCGGCAAGGTCTGTTGTGTGTGCCGATGCAACGGGCACTAGCCGGACTGCCTCTGGAGGCCTGCCCCCCCGGCCTGTTGGCACGTGGAGGGTGAGGCCAGACCCCCCCCCACCATGCAGCCCCGCATTTTCGGAGCAGCGAGGAAGGTAGGGTGTCTCCCGGCTCGGGCCAGCCAGCTCTGTCGCCTCCCCCCCCAGCAACATGCGCCCCGCGAGGCCAGCCCCGCCGCTTCCTCTCCGCCGCGCAAGGTGTGGCTTGGCCAAGTCACTTACCGGGGGGGAGGCGCTGCAGTGAGGGAGGCCGGCCTCGAGCCAGGGCCAGCAGCACAGCCGCTGGAGCATCCACCCGGTCCAGTGGCTGGAGTCAGACTGGGGCACAGTGGTGACATGCTGGCTGTGTGGGCGGGACTGAGCTCACACAGCCAGGCATGCCAGCCAATGGCCAGGCCCCAACTATGAGCGGCAGCCCCCGCGGCCAATCTATTTTGCCACACATTTTTGCCTTATTTGGGCATGCCAGGCGACCACTATCCTTTTATATATAAGTAAATATAAGGAAAGGATGGTTTCTAGATCTTGTCAGACGATAGCTGAATATGGAATTTTGAAGACTTCCCATGCTTCAGCAAATAAGCATTATCCAGGACTTTTTTTCAGAGGAACACAACAATTATGGAATGGTATCTCTCCAATTATTTATAGCCTCTCCATCAATCAGAGGTTTAGGTGCACCTTGAAATGGAGAACATCACCCTGTTTATTTTCAGTTTCACCCTCCAAAACTCTTGTTAATTTCCCCCCCAGTACTATACAATCCATCCATGGCCAGTATGGCCTATGAACTTGTTATGTTGGCCCCTTCTTAAATTCAAATCAGGCTTGTGATGTTAGTGGCAGGGTTGGTAATTATCCAGGCAAAAGAGGTTGGTCAAAGTGGCTTTATAAGCAGACTCTACCCCTCCCGCACAAGCAATTGTCACTTTATTATGGTTCTTGTAGTTGCTACCAAAGTTCCCTCTAAGCTCTGCTAGGGGCTGCTGGCAAACAAAATTTTAGCCAGCAGTGCAGGGAGAATTCTCTCTGCTCACAACTGAGAGAAGGCATTTCTCCCCCTCCATTGGAAACAATGGAGGATGGGGTATCTCCTTCTGGGGCCCATAAAATTGGACCCCCTGGTCCAATCTTTTTGAAACTTTGGGATTTTGTGGCTTCCAGTTTATGGCAACTCGCAAGCAGATGTGCCTCCCAGTCACTCCGGTGGCACGATCTGCACGCTAGTGGTCTGGAGGGGAGGCAATCATCTGCCACCCCCTGGAGCCTTTTGGGTAAGGCTCCTAGCCTTGGGGCTTTTGAGGGGTGGCCTCTTCACCAGTATGATGCTGGGAATTGAGGCACTCCTCCACCCCAACAGTCCTGCCACTATGTGACCGTATGGTACCAAAGCTGCTGACCAGGACAAGCGTTTGGAGGTTTAGCAATTTTCTCTGCTTGGCGTGATCCCAGGGGCTGTTTCAGGACCTGTTGGATTGATTCAAGGACTGATGAGTGAGTTTTCATTGAAACGAGACACCAAAGCCTAGATGTGAAGTCCCCCTACTATAAGTGGAGGAGGGGAGGGGATGTCCTTTCTCCTGACACTTAAGCGAATGCGAAAGCATGATTGGAGGGACTGATAAAATTGCGGTGATGGACTTAGCAGAGAGTTTTTCTGAAAGAAAATTGAGCGTTTAAATAGACCTTAGAGACTTTGGCATTCTTTCTCGGCTAATGTAAACATCCCCAAAAGATGGTGACAAGAGGCGAAGAGGGAGGTGGGACCAATGCTTTCTTCAGGAAGAAGAACAGTGGAAAGCCAGGTCATGTGACCTTATCATAGACTCTGTCTTCAAAGTAAATCGTGGTCCCCCTGGTGGCTAAAGTGGAGTAGCGACCTGGATCTGTACTAAAACCGGCTATACTTTTAAAGCAACAGTGTTCGGTGTGCATTTTTGATCATAGAGACTTATGGACAGTAAGGAGATTCTAAAGTTTAGCTTTTTTGCAGTTGGACTGGCAAGCAGATCATAAAGCGTTTTGTGTGTGTGTGTGTGTGTGTGTTTTGCAGTAAAGGATTCACTACCCAACTTCACAAGATCTGCTTGCTAAGAGAAAGGATGGATTCTCCAATGAGTGTGCTTTTAATGTAACAAAATGATTCAAGACATTTAAGGAAGTGAAGATGTCCCTGGAAAAAGGAACTTGGTTTACATCATGAATGGACACATCTGGATTTATAAAAGCTAAATGGAAAAAGAAGATACATCTAAGATGGAGGAAGATAAATTGTTTTAATGTTCTTGCTGAGGGAACATTGGTTTTAAATATTTTGCCTATGGGGGGGAGCAAAGAGTAAAAGCGTAAACGGAGAGGCCAATTTTCCTTAAAGGCTATGTTTATGTATGTTTTAGCTTTGGAAATACTTTTTGTCTAGTCTGATAAGCAGGTTTTGTCAATAGAAGTGATGATTGGTGGGCACTCTTCATGTTTCAAAGTAACTGAATAAGAATAACAACTATTTTATAAGCATTGTACAGCCTCCACTCTTGGGTTTTTAGTTAGGTTCTTTTTACTTTCTCCTTTAGATTGTAGAATTTTCCCTCCCCATTTTCTGTTGTAGTTTTATAGAAATGCAAATAAAAAATTCCCCTTTGGGGGGGGCAAAAAAAAAAAAAAGAGAACTTTGGAGTTTTCTTTAAGGAGGGGAACGAGCAGCTATGCTGCAAAATTGGTGTCTCTACCTCAAACAAACAGCCCCTGCCCGAGCCCCAGATACCCCCAGATTGATTCGCCATTGTAGCCTATGGGGCCCATTGACTATAATGATCCTCATAGGCTATAATGGAGATGTGGGGAAAAAACAATTTTTGCACACCCTTATTATGGTTTTTAGTATGATTTGTAAGCTACCTTGAGTCACAGGGAAAAGTGGGTTATAAATATATGAATAAATAAGTATAAGTAGATAACATTTAAGCAACTTCCTGTTTGTTAGATTAGGCAGGGTTCTGACTTGTAATGCTGGGTGTCATATTTCACCAGAAAAATAACATAAAACAAAACAAAGCACACAGCAAGAGTTCCCCTCCACCTAAAATGCTGTTATGTTTTCTAAGGCTCAATGCAGGGCGACACTCCGAGGCCAGATCTTCCAATACAGTGGACTGGTGTGGGTAGACCTGTTCTTTGGAGGCCAGGTTTACCAATCTTGTGGAAAGGGAAGGGTAGAACTGTTCTCCAGAGGCCAGGTCTACCAATATAGTGGAAAGAGGAGGGTAGACCTGTCATTCAGAGGCCTGGTCTACCCATGTAGAGGACATTTTCTGTAACAAAATTTTACTTGATTCTATTTTCTCTTATAATGTTTAAATTATTATTAAAATATAGTGTAAAAGAATTATGGCTATGGAAATAATTTTCTAACAAACTAATTTACAGAATAATCAAACGTAGACTCGCTTTCAACTTTAATGCTACTAGCTTTTTTTCGCTCATGAGGTAGAATTTTTCCTCACAACACTGGAACATTGGCTGCTATTACTTGAACTTTGTTTTAAGAGAAACGCCTATTAGCATAGCATTGTGCCAGATGTTATTGTTTGTTCTCACATCAAGAAGAAAACAACAACAATAAAGATTCAGCGTGTTGCACATGGGACAGAATTCCCCCAGAAATTACTTAGTTGTAAAAACCAAGTACATAGGAAAGGCTTTTCTGATTTCTTATATGCCATTGAGCTTGTATAAATATGTTGTGCAGACCATTTATAAGTTGCCTTGCAGAGGGATAAAAAACAAAAGTTAATATTTTAATTTAGAATCAGTTTTATAGCTTTCCGCTGGTGTAGATAAAAAAAATTATGTTTTCTTAGCTGTACAGTTCTTAGATTTAATTAGAGGAACTGTTTCCCTATCATGCACAACTGTGGAGTTAACAGAAGCTGTGCTGATTTGGAAGCTATGTGCATTAAATAATTTGTATAAGGTTTCTGGCACTGAATTGTTAGATCCCAGATTACATCTAGTTCACTCACTTGTGCTTAAACATAGTTCAACAAACTTGCTAAAGCATGGGAAGGCTGGGGCTAGTCAGAGCCCAAATCGGAGACCTCCTGAGAACCCTATGTTTGAGCCTTGAATCTGTGTTGGAAGAAAGAAGAAATATAAATGGAATAACTTAAGTGGTTCCGTAAGGTATGAATCATACAGCAATCTTAGGATGCATTAGCAGAAGCATTGTGTCCAGATCACAGGAGGTGGTAGTTCTGCTCTCTTCTGCTATGGTCAGGCCTCACCTGAAGTACTGTGTCCAGTTTTGGGCACCACACTTTAGGAAGGATGTTGACAAGCTGGAGCGTGTCCAGAAGAGGGCAACCAGAATGGTGAGAGGGTTTGAATCCAAGTCTTATGAGGAAAGGCTGAAAGAGTTGGGTATGTTTAGCCTGGGAAAGAGAAGGCTTAGAGGGGACATGATTGCAGTCTTCAAGTATTTGAAGGGCTGTCATGTAAAAGATGGAGCAGATCTATTCGCTCTTGCTCTGAATTGCAAGACTAAATCTAATGGGTGCAAATTATAAGGGAGTCATTACTGGCTAGATATCAGGAGAAACTTCCTAACTGTAAGAGTGGTTGAGCAATGGAACAGTCTGCCTTGGGAGGTGGTGGATGCTCCTTCCCTGGCCGTTTTCCAGCGGAGGCTGGATGACCATCTTTTGGGTATGTTGTAGGTATGTAGGACTATCTTTTGGCTATGCTCCTGCAGAGTGCAGGGGGTTGGACTAGATGACCTGCAAGTTCCCTTCCAACTCTAACATTCTATGATTCTATGATTCTATTTTATCCTTGCCATGCTTCTTGTTTGTTTAAAAATCTGGAGACACGTGTATAAGATATTTATTTATGAAAACCAAAATAACCATCATTGATCCAAAGACTGAAAGGAGATACGCAATTGAATTGATCAGGGCTCTTTTTGTAGCAGGAACTCCTTTACATATTAGGTGACACACCCCTACTGTAGCCAATTCTCCAAGAGCTTACAGAGCTCTTCTTACAGGGGCTACTGTAAACTCTTGGAGGATTGGCTACATTAGGGATGTGTCGCCTAATATAAAAAGGAGTCCCTGCTACAAAAAGAGCCCTGGTACTGATGAACACAATGTGTACACTGAAGTGTGGTAAATCCCCAAAATATGAAGTGGAAGGAGTAATTCAGAGCAGACAAATGACAGAAAGGAAAGGGATGCTAAAGATTGTCCTCTTCTGAATCCACTCGACTCCAGATCATCCCCACCAATGGTTTTCCCTCTAGTGCAGCTTTAGAAATTAGTTGGACTCATCATTTTATAATGTTGTTCTTAATTATTTTTTGTCTATTTTTAAAGACTTCTTAGAGTATATAAAAAAAACTGGAAGACATTTTTGAAACTCATATGAAACGCAGTACAAAAATGATTATTATATAAAATTACTTCAAAGGGGGAGGTATAATGGCCAATCCCAGAAGCCGTTCTGGGTTTCCAAATACTACAAGCCAGATTCAAAGTTTCTTCTACATTGTACAGCAGTGTAGTACAGTGGTTAAAGTATCAGACAAGGATCTGGGAGACCCAGGTTCAAATCCTCACTCTGCTGTGGAAGCTCACTAAATGACCTTGAGGCTGTCACTCCCTCTCTGCCTAAGTGACTTCACAGAGTCGTTGATAGGATAAAATGGAGTAAGGGAGAATGAAGTGGTAAACTATTTTGGGTTCCCATCAGAGGGAAAAGTAAATTATAGGGATACGCATTTGACAGTATTCAAGTTAAAAGAAAAACACCTGAAAGATATCTTATCAGTACTTTTCAGGTATTTTCTCAGCCAAATTCAGATCAGAGTCTATTTTTGGATATCTGATATAACTGTTCCCAGATAATTTGAATATTATCCCTCCTCTATAAGCACTGCACTGGCTGCCGATAGCATACTGGATTCATTTCAAGGTGCTGGTTCATACCTTTAAAGCCCTTTATGGTCAGGGGCCAGCATACCTGAGGGACCACCTTTCCCCGCACATTCCCTGGCGAACACTGTAATCAGGCTCCCAGAACCGACTGGCCCTTCTGGGTCCTAAGGAAGCCAGTCTGTCTATAACCAGGGCTAGGGCTTTCTTGGTGGTGACTTCATTCTGGTGGAAAGAGCTCCTGAAGGAGATCAGGATCCTGGGGGACCTTATACAGTTCCGCAGGGCCTGTAAAATGGAGCTCTTCCATGAGGCCTTCAATTACAGAGCTGCCACCAACAGCTGAAGGACAGAGAGCCCATTCCTCTGGTGTCACTAAGAACAGCAACCTGTGCCAACTTCCTGAAGGAAAGACCATGAGCCAACTGTGAGAAGGGTCCATGGAGCATCGACATCCATCGCCAAAGCATGAGGATTAAGGATTACTAGCACTTTTTATATTAGATGGTTTTAGTGAGCTTTTAACTGTAAACTTTTTAACTGTAAATTATATATTCTATTTTTGTAAGCTGCTCTGAGCCGGCCTCAACTGGGAAGGCAGGTTATAAATTCAATAAATAAATAAATAAATAAATAAATAAATAAATTTTAATTTGTATAAAATACAAAATTTACCTCAACTTCTCACCCCTGCCCTATTCCTAACCCAACTGTGACTGTTCAATAAAATCAACCCTCTTGTTTGAACTTTACTTTGTGCCAATTGCAATTCCCAAAGGGATTTATAAGAGGGCTCCTAGTTAGTTACAATTAATCTTTTGCCTGGACAAAAGCCAAGTAACTTCTCTATCACAGAGTGGGACACACAAAAAGTTATAGTTCTATTATTAAAATACACTACTGATGAGGACTTCCAGCAAGCAGAGTGGAGGCGTTTTATCAAGCTCCAGTTGAGTTGAGTTTTTTACAGTTGTTTTTCTGTTTTATCTATTTCTCTGAATAGTCTCAGTGGGCTGTTTGTTTTCTTTTAAGACAGTTGCTTTGGCATCTCTGTGTATCTTTTGTAAGCTTTTTTTTTAGCATGTTAATGCTTACTCTGATAAACCACTCAGCATGCTCTATGTGACTGGTATGGAGATGGGAGTAGTTGGGCCATAGCTTGAGACAGAGCTCTATTTTTATTGCTATTTTGTGCTCCAGACTTTGGCTATATATTTCTCCTTTACTACCCTCCTTATCTTTCTTAACGGAGCTAGCTGTTTGGATTTACTTTACAATTTGCTCTATGAGCTTCTAGTTTTATTCCCTTCTTATAGACAGAAGCTTGTTACCCATCAAGCATGAATGGGAAGAAAAAGAAGCCATCCTTCTGAGGAATTTCCAGTGCCTCAAAAAAAACAAATAGAAAGGATGACTTCCTAGATGTTAGCTCCCCCCCTATTTGCTCCAGTCACCGTTTACCCTTGCTATTCAGTGAGAAAGCTCCACCACCAGCTGATATAAGTACCATTAATGAGACTAAAATGTTGCTGTCTTAATTTCCTATGCTAATGGAAGCAGAGCATTCTAAAGAACATTATGTAAAGATTTGCTCTAAGGACTTTGAATCTCTGGCTCAGACTCTTGAGTAAAATTTATAAGAAACTCGACCCACTGCTTCAGTTCTTTTGTAAGCAGAAGCAGTGTGGTACCACTGATCTTCTAACCACAAAAGGGGGAAGTAAGAAGAAGCATATTTTATAAATAAAAATACACTACAAAGAGGCTGCTCAGTCAGAGTGGTGATCAGTGTTTTGGCAGGAAAACCTGCCACACAGTGAAAAAGAAGCAAGGGGCCATCACAGGTTCACCTTCATGCCCAAGCCACAGCAGCCTGAGTGCAGGGATCCTTTCTGGGAGGGGCCTCCTGCTCCCTCTCTGCTTCTCCCTGCTGAGAGGGAGTGGGCCTCTTCTTCCTCCCACTGGCTGCCACTTGTTCCTCTGGCAGCAACATAATTGGATGCACCAGGGCTATTTTGGGACAGGAACAGAGTTCCGGCTGGCTCCCGAGTTGGCCACGCCTAGTTGGAACTCATTAGCATAATAGGCCACACCTAACAGCAGAAACTCATTAGGATTGGCTGCATTTTGGGTGTGTGGCCTAACATGCAAAGGAGCTCCTGCTACAAAAAAGCCCTGGGTTTTGACAACAAACAAGCTAAAAGAATAAGAAGCAAAAGGTGGGTGTGGCTGGATGACCACACTTCTGGTAACAGGTGTGGCCTAATAGGCTAATGAACTACACCATCGGGGGGGGGTGTCCTGATATGCTAATGAGTTTCTGCTGATGGATGTGGCCTATTGTCACAGCCCCTGCTGAGCTCGAGTCCTTGGCACCTGTGGAAGAGCTAAGTACTGACAGGGATGAGCTCTCCACACCAGGAACCCCTGCACCTGACAACGCGGCCAGCCCAGCAACAGCTGGGGAAGATCGCTGCTTGAGCAACATGCCCCCTGACTCACTGCCACCGGTGTCTTGTTTGCAGAGCAGCGCTGGTGGTACTTGGCAGCCCAATGGTGCAAAGCACACATGCACACCCGGTGCTCGTGGAGCCCTGAGTATTAGCGGGAGCCAGGACATGTTTGAGGCGTGCTAATTACTGGCTGCTTGGATTCCTATTTAGCCTGTGCTGGCAAACTACCAACTCATGCCAGCAACTAGTCGCATCGACTATGCTCTGCACCACGCTGCTCGAGTTCCTGACTCCTTGTTCCTGGTTTGTGACTCTTGGCTTCTTCTTTCAGACCTCAGCTCATCATCACCTCACTACTCTGCACCCCAGACCCTCGTCTCTCAGACAGTTGAACCTCGGCTCTGGACCCTCCCTGACAACGCTAACGGTTGGTGATTTGGACTTGGCTCCCCCGGTTTCTTGACTTGCTTGGCTCCTGAACTTTGGACTATCCCTCAACCACCTCGCTCATCTTGCACCTTGTACCTGGTTATTCGGCTTGCCAGGCTTTGATCTCGCACTGTACTCTGACCACCCCACGCTTGCCTGGCCCCACATCTTGGCTCGTGACACCTATTATGCTAATGAGTTCCTGCTGGGCTTTTTCTACAAAAAAAGCCTTTGCAGATGTCTGTGGAGGAGGACAAGTATTGGGGGGTTGTGCCCCTCCAGACATGGGTGTGGCACAACTGGCACTCAGCCACACAGGGGTTACTGGGAATGGTGTAGAAATGGTTCCAAACTGTGGGCTTCACCCCGCCCTCTGAATCACTGCTGTCAGCATCCTCCTCTCCAAAGAGTGTTAGCAACTGCTGGTGTCTTTGGGTAGTAGTGCTAACAACTCTTTTGTCTCTGTGGAGAGCCCCAGGAACAGATCAGGGGAAGAAAGCTCCAAGACCCCTGATGATGCCCTGCTAGGGCTGTGCTCCAGTGACCTGGCAGAACGGGTTTGGTGCTTGGGGATGGGGGCCTGTGTCATGAAGGAGGCAGAGAACCTCTTCCCCCTACAAGGAGCACCCTTTGCACCCACTTGCACCCTCATGGCACACAGAGGTGTTCACACTCAGGAGTGGTGGGAGGGTATGAATGTGGGAGTCCTTTTTGGGAGGTCCATAACTGGGACCCCAGAAAAGTAATCCTTCCCCAACTTGGAGAGACTGTAGAGGAGCTGGAGGGAGAGTGAGGTTCCATGCACATTTGGTGTATGTAAAACAGTACAACTCTAATATAAGAAGGATTAAAACAGAAATAACATGGGAATAGTTTAAAAACATTAACAGGAGAAAATTAATAAAATTAGTAAAATAAAATAATATTAATAAGAGAACCTTCAGTTTTAGTAGAAGGATTTGGCAGTAGGTGATATGAAAGGCCTCTGCTTATGATCTGGAGAGCCTTTGCCAGTCTGAGTAGGCAATACTCAGTTCAGCAAGCTTGAAAGTGTAAAGTGCTATCGAAGGGGCTATTCTTTATTTAAAATAAAAATAAATAAAAATGGATTACCTACTTAATGCAGCAAGGGATTTCTATTCAATAGCATTTTTACATGGCTTTATTCAGAGAAAGATATTATAGATTGCCAGTTGTTCAGATTACAATATTTGGCCCTAAGGCAAAGGGATGTATTTCCGGTGTAGCGATTAAGAGCAGCAGACTCTAATCTGGGGAACTGGGTTTGATTCCCCATTCCTCCACGTGGAGCCAGCTGGGTGACCTTGGGTAGGTCATAGTTCTCTTGGAGCTGTTCTCTCAACAGAGGTTCTTTCAGAGCTATCTCAGCCCCACCTACCTCATGGGGTGTCTTTTGTGGGGAGAGGAAGGGAAGGAGATTGTAAACCACTCTGAGTGAAGAGCAGGGTATAAATCCAATCTCTTCTTCTTCTCTGAATACTATAGAAGCCTTTAATGGTATCTAACTGTAAACTATGAATAGAAACAGAATTTGAGGTGTGGGAGTGCAGCCAATGGGAACAGCTACTTGAAACTGGATAGCTCAATTGGGCCTTAATGAGTGGGGGTGAAATCAAGTATAATCTGAATGGGAAACAACTGAATTTCTAATTCTATTCAGCACATGTGACTTTCCAGTGTGAATGCAGGTTGAGTTGGCAAATTGTGTTAGTCTTTGTCTGTTTAGCAATACATGTGACTGCTGTGATCTGGGAATTTGAAAGATGGCACATCGTTACATGTCATTGGTTTGGTCCTAATGAGCATTCTTCACAGGTTTAATAGTGCATTTATCTTTAAGGAGAGGTCTAGTGAATTGCCAGGGCCTGGAGGAGTGGCATTGGTTACAACAGGCAGTGGCAGGTGCTGGCTGGGATGCGGCTGCACAGCCACGGCAACAGGAAATGAGGCAAATGGCTTTCAGGGAAGTTCCATTGGGGCAAGGGTTTGCACCCCCCCAGTCGGAATAACAAGACAGACAACAGTTTGGAAGTAAACAAGAGCCATTTTATTAACTGTTTAACATAACATTGCAGCAAGGGACCAACTAAGTGAGCACGGAACAGGCAAGGCAGGCATCACTCCCCTGACCAACCTCCTTGCCCTTTTCTCAGGTGGGTCACTCAGTTCCAGTCTTGACCCAGCAATCTGGCTTATGACCAGCAGCCCAGCAAAACTGGTTGCCACCTAGGAGCGCCTACCCCTGAAGCCTTACAACTTGCAGAGAGGAGCCTTGCCCTAAGAGGTTCCTAGAGGTGATCACCATTCCCCACCCTAGACCCTAAAATCCAAAGGCAGTGCCTCATGACCCCCTGTTCCCTAATGGGAAATTGCCATAAGGTGTTCACTGGTTCTGGTTTCTTGCCCGCACAAACCTGCCACTGCCAAGGCCAAGCCTCTGCTTTTGCCTTTGCTCCCAACTAACAGCCCAAGGCTGACCTAATCTCTTGCCACAAGTCTTGTAAAAATAACCCATTGCCCTTGTCTGATAGGTGCACCCCGTCAGCCCTATACAGGTCCTGAAACACGACCCATATGTCAGGGTGCAGCAAAAATTGCCCCAAACCGCCCTCCATGCCCTTCCTCATCTAGCGGTTGACTTTATGCTTGGCATGGTCAATGCAGCAGGGGTCTCCCAAATTATGCCACACCTGGTGGGGCAGAATAGCCGACCAAACTCCTATCATCACAAGGTCAGCCTCTGCTTGTAGCACCAGGGCCTTGCCCTTCATCAGAACTAGGTCGTTATCCCCTAGGTGCACCACCAGAATGTGTGGAGGAGGCCCCCACCTCTCTTTGGATAACAGGGGAAGGAGCACAGGCCATCCCATGCTCCTCCTTCCCACCCATTCAACAACAGCCACTCACTAAGGCCCAGTTGAGAACTGATGTGTGTCTACCTGGCCCGATGAGTGGCCCAAAAGACCATGCTGTGGCTGCAGACAATGACTCTTCATCTCAACCCACAGCCTGCAGCATCTGTAAGAGGAACCCTATTAATAACCTAAACATAACATTAAACTTTGCAATCCTGCACATATCCCCTGTAACAACATGATTTCCAGTGACCAATCTGCTGAATCTTGCTATTGGAATACCCCGTGGCTGCCACTGTTGAAGCTGCCCCAATCCGGAAGGAGTGGGTTCCGAAGCAGAACCCGCCTAATCCCAACCGCATCAGCGCTTTCTGTGTCAGGGCCCAAAATTGAAATTTGATGAGGGGAATAAATACCCTACACCCTTGTCTCAGAACACTGGCCCAGCTTGATGACAGAACCCATACCAAGTTGGTTGGACTTTGACTGCTAGAGTGCAATCCTAACTTTGGAGTCCAGCATGTAGATATCATGCTGGTTGAGCGCTAGGCCAGATGTATCCCGGTGAGAGCCAGCAACTAACAGTGCAGCCTCATATTCATCATTGCAAAGTGTGTGCCACTGTGCCTTGAGACCCATCAACACCATCGGGGTCAATGGTTCCCTAGAGTCCACAACCTTGCCACCCTCCCTTGACCAGCCTTCAAGCATCTTCCTAATACAGAAGTCACCCATCTTCTCCTCAAACCCAGATGCCTTGCTGGCATAGGCAAAAGATGACAACTTGCCCCTAATGGAACGCGCTGACAGGCCTTTACCTCGCAGTGACACACAAAACTGCATCAAATGGGACACTGGTATGGGCCAAACCTGCTTCAGACCTGCTATCTCCCTAAAGGACAGAAACTACTTACCCACCCTCTTATAAGCTCTCCAGGTGAAAGGGGCGGAAGCTAAACTTATCACCCTGTCGGCCTCAGCCCACTAATCTGCCACACCTCCACTGGCATACGAACCGGAAACTGGTTGGCTTCCAGAGTCAGCTGGCAGAATCTCTTCATCTGTTTTGGGGAGAGAGCATCAGCGACCTTGTTACTGACCCTTGGATCATGCCTGGCTTTGAACAATATATTGTTCTGCAAACAACACGGTGTAAAGACTCTGACAAGGGCCAAGACCCTAGGAGACCTGGATGTCAATGAGTCAATCACATGCATTGTGGACAGATTGTCACACCAGAAGTGGACTGTATGGTTGGTAAGCACTGTTGACCAAATCCACGCTGCTACAACAATCGGAAAAAATTCCAAGAAGGTGAGGTCCTTGACCCACCCTGCCTGAAACCATTCCCCAGGCCAGTCCTCAGCATACCAATGTCCCTGAAAATAGACTCCAAAGCTGGAGGAGCCTGCAGCGTCAGATGTGACCTGCAGATCAGCTTCGACTAGAAGGTCTTCCCGCCAAAAAGACACCCCATTGTATGAATCCAGAAATTCCTTCCATACAATGAGGTCAACCCTTATCCCCTTGGTGAATCTTGTCCTATGGTGTGGAAGATGAAGACCCCTTGTGGACCTACATAGTCTCCTAACAAATGCCCGGCCAGGTGCCACAACCTTGCATGCAAAGTTGAGGTGGCCGACCAGCTGCTGCACTCCAGCAAGGTGATCTTTTTTCTGTGCCCTGGCTGTGTCAACCATCATCTGCAGCACATGTAATTTGTCAGCTGGCAGTTTACACAGTTGCCCCATCGTGTTGATCTCTATGCCTAGGAACGTCAAAATGGGAGTAGGGCCATGGCCGGCTCGCCCACTAAGCGAGCTAGGCGCTCGCCTAGGACGCGCCGGCTAGAGGGGCGCCAAACCGTGCCCCGGCCCCTCCCGGGAAAAGTCCCCCCTGCTGCTGCCGGGCTCAGGAGGCGGCAGCAGAGCTTGCCCGCCCTCTACCCAAAGCCGGCTTCTCTTCTCCCCCCCCGGCCCTCCCAAGCCCAGCGCTGCTGCTGGGAGGGAAGGGGCGGGCATTCAAAGCCCGCCCGTTCCCGGCTCTCCCCGGGCGCCTCGCAGCTGCGAGGGGTCCAGGAGAGCCTGCGCCGAAGGGGCGGGCGTTGCAAGCCCACCGCGGGGCTGGGGTTGGTGGGCTGGGCCGCGGGGCGGGCAGGCAGCGGCAGAGCGGCTTCTCTCCCCCCTGATGGCCCTCCCAAGCCCAGCGCCGCTGCTGGGAGGGAAGGGGCAGCCGGGCGGGCGTTCCAAGCCCACCCATTCCCCGGCTCTCCCAGGCACCTCGCAGCTGCGAGAGGCCCGGGAGAGCCACGCCACCCCTTCCCCGGCTCTCCCCGGCACCTCGCAGCTGCGAGGGGTCCAGGAGGCCGCGCCGCCCCTTCCCCGGCTCTCCCCGGTGCCTCGCAGCTGCGAGGGGCCCGGGAGAGCTGCGCGTCTGTTCCCCAGCTCTCCCAGGCGCCTCGCAGCTGCAAGGGGCCCGGGAGAGCCACACCGCCTTCCCGGCTCTCCCGGGCGCCTCGCAGCTGCGAGGGGTCCGGGAGAGCCGCGCCGCCCGTTCCCGGTTCTCCCTGGTGCCTTGCAGCTGCGAGGGGCCCAGGAGAGCTGCGCCGCCCCTTCACCGGCTCTCCCCGGCACCTTGCAGCTGCGAGGGGCCTGGGACAAGGCTGGGCCCTCTCCAGACCCCACCGGGAGGTTGGCATCCCCGGTGAGGTGGGCGCCCCAGGCTGTCCTGCCTAGGGCACCCAGACACCTGGGGCCGGCCCTGAGTAGGGCCTTCCATTTCTTCCTGGGCCAGAGGAACTCCCAGCTCCTCTGCCAGACCCATGAAGCTGGTCAGTAAAAATTCACACTGCTCCATACCTTTTCTCCCCACCAACAAGAAGTCATCAAGATAGTGGGCTTCCATGCTGAGCCCTGCTCATTGTGTTTCTTTTATCTGCTCCTTTGCTGACTCATCCCGCAAGGCCCATCTGTTGCTCCCTACATATTGTGTTCACATTCTTACAGGTGCAGGACTTTTCCTATCAGCCTGTGAGTCCTGGTCCTGTAAGGACTCCACTCCAGGAATCAACACAAATCATTGGTGAAAAATCAGGTGAGTGCTTCATCTTCTCTCTAGAGCTGTCAAGCGCTCTCTCATTTTTCTACACTCTGCTGGTTCAGGAGATGCTGGCAGAGATGGAAATACAGGTCTCTGTGGCATCTCTTTCTTCTCCTAGAAAACTGAGCATCCTGGCCATTTATTTATTTATTATTTGTATTTATAGCCCACCCATCCCACGAGCAGGCTCAGGGTGGGTAAAATCAGAAAACATACAATAAATATAATTAATTAAATATAATTAAAATTAAACAATGTAAACAATTTGAAAATAATAAAAATTAAAACACAGTCACACTTCTAACAAATCAGCTGGCATATTATTTGGGTTGATAGGTGGGTGGGTGACAACCACCTCAGAGAGGCCATATAGAGACACCTGCTGCCTAACCAAATGCCTGGCAGAACAGCTCCATCTTACAGGCCCTGCAGAATTGAAGAAGATCCCGTGGGGCTCTAATCTTGACTGGGAGCATGTTCTACCAGGCAGAGGCCAGGGCAGAAAAGGCCCTGGCTCTGGTTGAAGCAAGATGGACATCTTTGAGCCGGGGACAATCAGGAGATGTTGTTCCATAAAGCGTAATGCTTTTAAGGGCATATATGGGAAGAGGTGGTCCCTCAGATATGTGGGTCCCAGGCCATATAAGGCTTTAAAGGTGATTACCAGCACCTTGAAGCAAATCCAGAAGTCAACTGGCAACCAATGCAGTTGGCAGAGCACATGCCAGATGTGAGCCAACATAGGTGTCGATGTCAGCAGGTGCACCACCATATTTTGCATCAGCTGTAGTTTCCAGGTCAACCTCAAGGGTAAGCCCACATAGAGTGAGTTGCAGTAATCAAGCCTGGAAGTGACCATTAAGTCCTGGGGGGGGGGAGATATGGTCTCAGCAGCCTTATCTTCCTAAGATGGAAAAATGCAGATCTGGCAACTGCCATAACCTGAGCCTCCATAGAAAGAGAGGCATCCAGTGTTACTCATAGGCTCCACACTTTCTGGGTCAGCACCAAAGGTGCCCCTTCCAGTGTGGGGAGTCTGATATCCACATCCACACACCCCTGACCCAGGTACAGGACCTCCATCTTTGATGGATTTAGCTTCAACTGGCTCTGCTGCAACCATCCAGCCACAGCTGCCAGAGCCTCAGCCAGAATGTCAGGGGCAGAGGACAGATGGCCATCCATTAACAGACAGAGCTGTGTGTCATCTGCATATTGATGGCAACCCACCCCATAACTCCTGGCTAAATGGGCAAGGGGGGCACATGTAGATGTTAAATAACATTGGTGAGAGGATTGCCCCTTGCGGCACTCCATATTCAAGTGGGTATCGTGAGGAGACCCTCTCACCAAGCACCACCCTCTGTCTCTGACCATGGAGAAAGGAGGAGAACCATTGCAAGGTAGTCCCCCAAACTCCCACATCAGCATGGGGGTGGATCAACAATTCATAGTCGACTGTGTCAAACGCTGCTGTTAGAACTAATAACAACAGCAGCGCCAACCTGCCCCAATCCAGCTGCCTACGGAGGTCATCTGTAAGGGCAGCCAGAGCCATCTCTGTCCCATGGCCAGGGCAGAAGCCAGACTGGAAAGGATCAAGGACAGAAGCATCCTCCAGGAAAGCTTGGAGTTGTTCAGCCACTGCTCTCTCAACCACCTTACCCAGAAACAGCAAATATGATACTGGGTGGTAGTTGGCCAGGACTATAGGGTCCAATGATGGCTTCTTCAAGAGCGGACAACTACTGCCTCCTTCAGAGCCCTGGGCCAGAAGAGTTGACAATTTCCCCCAGAGGGGCCTGAATGCTCTCCCCACAGCCTTTCACCAGCCAGGAAGGTCATGGGTCGAGGAGGCAGGTAGTTGTCCTCACCACTGCCAAGATCCTGTCAATGTGAAATGTGATGTTATAATAAAGATCATGTATTTAAATATGCCTGAAGTGTATCCACTAGGCAGCTACATATGATAGAGTTGGATCCATACTAAACTGGCCATTTCCACCAATTCCCCCTTCCTTGTTGGAGACCCTCCTCATATCCTTTCTCAGGGTCCTCTATTTTCCATGAGCAGCATTTCAGGAATATCAGTGGGTTACAGTGGGAGAAAGGAAGCAGGAAAGTTCCATTCTGCCTTCAGAAAATTTAGTCTGGCTCCAACCCCGTATCCCTGTGCCTTTCAGATTAGCTGGGAGGGTTTTTAAAGCCCATCTCAAAAATAAGCATGCGCTTCAGAGCCTTCCTCTTAAAGAAATTAAGTGCTGAAAATAAAGTAAGCAGCACTGACTCTCACACATCACAGAATAAATAACAAATTAACAATAACTTCAACAATATTTTGGAAAGGAGAATAATCAAACTGAAGGCAAAAGTATTTTGCCGCCATTTAATTGGATTTCTGCTGGGCTATGGTGATGACATGATAGATACTAATGCCTATTTCACGGATCCCCCTGGTATGATTTTTGCATTTTGCCTAAGATGTTGACCATGCTGAGGTGTTAACTAATAAATCAAGAGCTACAGCCCAAAGAGGACAGAACAAAGATCCTGAGATCCTGCTGTTAATCATATATTTTATATCGTACATCAGCCCTGATATTCTGACACTGCTCATTTGTCAGATGTTGCGGAACCCTCCCCCAAACCCTTTTCCCGTATTGGCGATTTTCTGTGCATATCTGCAAAGCAATAATGGCTGTGTTTGTAGGAAATGCTCATATTTTTTTTAACCCCATTCAAAGTAGGTGTACCAGCCCAAGACATTCAACCCACATGCAATATTTACCCATAGAAATCCCATGTTTAGTGCAGATCTATTTATCACAATGGTTTAGGGGGCACTGAATGTTCCAGTGATGAGAGTCCTTGATAAGGGGATTGTGATGCTAGAGTTGTCTGGAGAGAAGTCATCACATTCTGTAAAGTTAAACATACTTGTTTATACAGCAGATTTCAGCCCTACATGAGGCAGCCAACAGGCATGCCTCATGAGGGCTGCCTTTGCCTCCTCGAGAGGAGGAAGGGGGAAGGGCTGCAGTTGCAGCCTGGCCTCCTGAAGCGGGGCAGAGCTGGCACCTCTTTAATGGCCGGCTATGCTCCTTCCTTCTCAGTTGCTGCCTCATGCTCGGCCCACCCACCCACTCTGTCTGTAGTGCAAGCATAAGCTAGTTGCCCCATTGAACGAGGGGCTGGGTAGGAATTTTTTGCCTCTTCTCTGATTGGGAGTTGAGAGGGGGTGTTTTTTGCCTACCTTGCACTGTGGCTAGTGAATTGAGGAATTGGCTTGGGATGGTGCCATTTGATAGATTGTCACTTTATTCAGGGCAGAATTACGTCTTAGATAAAGTTCATGCGGCTTGGTAAGCTGGGCTGTCCTGGTGCGAGCGACTTGCAGTTAGCTCCAACCAGGGGTCTTGGTGTCTTGCCCATTATACAGTAAGGATGGGACCATGGTAACCCCAGGCCTTGACCATGCCACTGTTCACTGTTTGCCCTTGCTGTTACTTTCATTTATGTTAAATAAAGTGGCCTTAGTTTTACCCTACCTTGGTTGTCTGACTCTTTCTTCTGTCTGGGGTGGCAATATATTATACCACATCTGCTGGGGGGAAATAACAATAATGATTGGATCCAGTCAGAGTTCCCACTCAATCTTGGCCAGTTCTCCTCCTTACTACATTCCCCTACTGCACAAAAGGCTTTTGTCTATGCCGGTTCTACGAAATCCAGTACAGTCTTTTTTACTGGTCAAAGGAACCTCCTCCTTCCTTTTTCACTAGCAGAAAAAATGGTTGGATTCAACCCAGTATATTTGTTACCCAAACTGCCTGTCTCACTATCGAAGGGGAATTAGCAGGGAGCTGGAGCTGGCAGAATGGGTGTGTGGGGGGGATCTTTACACCTATGTATACCCGGGTTAGTTTCAGGGAGAGAAACTCTCAAATATTAGTGACTAAGGCTGAAAGAAATTGTTTGTTTTATTGAAAAGTACTGATTAAATGCAAAGCATACACACAAGGCAATCAAAATACACACACATACAAGGCTACAGCAAAACAGAGGAGCTTAGAGACACACAGGGATTTTTGAGGTGATATCTACCAGATCCAAATATGCTGATGTCCAATAGAAGGAGATCGTGAACAACCAACATATCATGAACAAAAAGGGTCCTAGGCTGTGAGCCTGGGGGTGTACTCTGTAAGGTGCCCTAGAGTGCCACACGAGACCATGGCTGGGCAACTGTTTTTTTAAATACATTTTAGGGGGTATCCTGAAGGGCAAAGCTATGGGTCTGAACAAATGAACCAAACAGTTTTGGATCTTTGATTATGCGTTTCCCATACCTTAAACTAAAGGTGTGATGGCACCCTATTGGGCATATCTTGGAGGATGCTTGGAGCGTCGATGGTTGATACTATCTGATGCTTCACAGTTAAAAGCTTTTGGTAACCTGGGAGAATTGCTCAGAAAGAGGACCATGAATTGGTTTCCCAGAGAAATGTTTACATTTAAAAGGAAGTATGACCCAAGATAGGAGCTGTAAAGAACAGATGTAGAGAAATGTATTTACACATTAGAGAGAGACAAAAGGAGCCTTTTCAGAGACAGAAGATCTCCATACTGTGGACATGCTGGAATGCAGAGAATGTTGATACTTACCTGCAGGGCTCTTTTTGTAGCAGGAACACCTTTGCATATTAGGCGACACACCCCAATGTAGCCAATCCTCCAAGAGCTTACAGTAGCCCCTGTAAGAAGAGCTCTGTAAGCTCTTCAAGGATTGGCTACATTAGGATTATTTATATGTAGTTCAACCAAAGGGTCTCAGATAAGACTGACATGAGTGCAGATTGGTTTATAAATGTTTTATGAATGAACCCTAGAGATTTTAAACTGTTTTAACTGAACTGTGCTGGTTATGCACCAAATAAAAACTGACTGACTGACTGACTGAATTACCTTAAGAAAGTCCTCTTCAGGCACAAAAGACAATAGGAATATGCATTATCAGTCTGTAACTGGCTGGGAGAACAAAGCCTCAGAATGGGCTAGGCCTGTTGTACTGCTTATACTTCATTGGCCTACTTGTTGCACTCAGGCTCTAGCTTAAGCTCAAAGATCCTAAGCTGGAGAACACACCCTCCATGTCAAGATACAGATCGGGTTCCCTCTGGCCCGGCCCCGACAGACTGTGATTTAAAAGAACATAGATTGTTCTGTAATGCTGAAGCATGAAGGAGCCCTATTGTTCACAGGCATTTCCATCACTCGGAGCTTGTTCAGCAAACTACCCTTGTGTCTGAACAGCAGTTGTAATTTCACCAAAGTCATTCATTCTCCATAAAGAGGAAGGATAGCATCCCCTTTCTTGAGGCATTTGTCATCCTTCTCACTGCCACCGTCAGTTGCATCTTCTGAGAGATAAAGTAGAGGAGGAGATGTGCAATCTGTAAGGTTTGTGGCATCATCTTTCAAAGGCAGAGACGAAAGGAGCTGTGGCTCCATGAGGCAGGGCTCTTCCTACGCTTACCACGTGAACAGGTACTGCTGCATTTTGCCTGGCTGAAGGACAAGCAAGCTTCTTTCACACAGCAGAATTGCCTAGTGGCATAACATCCCGTTCTCCTTATGACTTAATTCTGAGCTTTTATTTCATCCAGAAGAACATTTGCAAATCTTGTTGTCTGAGCAGGAGATTTGATGCATACATGGAGGATAGATCCATCTGTGGTTATTAGTCATGATGGCTAAATGGAACTTGTCTGTCTGGCACTGGGGAGGGAAGGTAAAAACAGGGGGCTATTTGCTTCTGCTTCTGGACTTGTGGAATATTTGGTTGGCCACTATGGTTGCCTGTCTGCAATGTGTGAACACCCCCTTTGGCTGGCTCAACTCTCCTGCCCCTCAGCAGTTACATAATACCTGTCTGGGTCTCAGAAACAAGGGTTCTGGGTCTGGGTCAAGGGTTGCAGCAGCCAAGTCCATCTTATTCTCTAGGAGGACTCAGCCTTAACTCCAGGCTCAGCATCTCCCCTTCTTCCCCCCCAGCCTGGTTGTGGAGCCCTTCCTTTATCATGTTCCCTCAAGCCCTGATCCCAGGGAGGTTGCTGTCTTGTCAGCACCAACCAGTTATATCATTGGCTGGTGATGGGAGGTTGTTGCAGGAGGTGGTGGCTACTGAGGCTGGCTCCTGACCAGGTGATGAAATGAAAGGGAATTTCACATTACCAAGTTTCAGCCGGTTTGAAGCTGTTTTTGATCCGTCTTGAAGTAAACCAGTACAGGGCTGCCATTTCACACATGGCTTTCCCCTATTGGAAAAGAGCCGGATCAGAAGCGGTTTGGCAATTCAGACTGCACCATTTTGTTTGCAATCTCCCTCTGTAGGCAGTATAAACTGGGCGAGGGGGGAGGAAGAGGCCCTTGCAACAAGGAAAAAAGAAGCAATTCAGGAGGAGGGATCCAACAAACAATGTACAAAGAGGAATATGAATAACTATATAGATAATCACAAAGTTATGCCTAACACAGGATAATACTTGTGCCTCACTTACATATATTAGTACACGAACACACAATTGCCACTACATTTCAAAAAGTAAAAATGTGTATTGCATATGGCAGAAATCATACAATACAAACTATAGAAAAGGCTCAAATGCTATATAACAGAAGAAAAAATATAACGTGTTACATTAGGCAGTAATATATCCACAACTGCATAACCTTATACAAAAAAGCATAAAACACCACAACGTATGGAAGAAAAGACAAGCTCCTATATATGACACGTTTCACTACTATTTAAAGTATCTTCTTCAGTAGATATGACCAAAATTTCAAACTTCCAAAAATTCTGGAAACAAGGAAAACAGCTCATATGTGGTCACATGAACAGTTGTGTCTTGTAGTAAATCTTATATAGAAGAAAAAAAAATAATCAAAATTCATTACTGTTGCTACAAACAGAAATATAACATGTGCAACACTTCCATTAATGGCTTCACATCTGTGCAGATAAATCTTCCCAAAAGAATATTCTTTCAAACACTGTATTCATATGCATGCAAGATTTCATATGTATGATGGACATTTTGAATGGCATTGCATGTCATGTGACAGTCAAAAAGTAATAATAATTTCGCATATTGAGAAATAGTATCCTTCTCTTCACATTGGTAATCCCTGAGATATTATGAGATGTTTCTCCATATCACTGAAGTTTAGAACTCATTTTGGAAGAGAACGGAAAGTTATTACTGCAAGAACTGCATTTCTCTTGAACCCTCTAGACACTTCCGATTCCTGTCTGACCTAGTAAACGTATTTACTGCTAGATTCCTCCAATATATCAGGAAGGATGAACTATAGCCTCTGTGACCCCAGGAGGAAAGCCAAAAAGAAACAACACAGTGACTGATGTGATAAAAGATACAAAAGGACTGACCCCCATGGGATCTGGCGAAATCGTTCAAGTTGTATGACAGAGGAAAACAACTCTCTGTGTTAAAGGAACAGGAAAGAATCCCACTGGAATCAGAACAAAACACAATAACTGGTCAGCTACTACTTCTGAGAAAGTTTGTTCTCGTTAGGGATGAGCAACTGGTAGGCCTCCCTACTTTTTTTTTTTTAAGCCTTTGCTTTTGGAAAAACAACAGCAACAACTAGGTTTGGATCCTACCACCATTTCCCTCATCGCAGCTTCTGGGACCTGCAAAATATCAATTGTCCATCACTATTCTCGCTTCTAAACAAGATCTGTAAGGAAATCAAAAGCATCAAGCACAACCTCTTACACAGCGGCAGGGCAATATGCAAATCCATGTAGACATCACAACAGTACTTGGTGGCTAAAGGCTGCAGCCACAGGCCCTAAATAATCCACTTTCAATCCGCTCTTATTGCACTTTCCAACTGGACTTCACTGTGTGCGAACTGGCAAAATCCAGTTGGAAAATGGATTGAAAGTGAATTATTTAGGGTGTGTGACCGCAGCCAAAGAGTACATTTCGAGTGTCCACAGCACCTCATAGAAATCATTTCACTGATCTTTACAACTAGTGATATAAAGTAGTATTGCATCCACATGCAAATGTGAGGTTCGAGGATGAGACAATAACACTTAACATACGTCGCTAAGGTGTGGTTTCAAGTGGTGACTTACTGGCTCACCATTCACAGTCTGACTATGCTTCACTAACATGGCTAGTATGAGGTGGACTGGTAAAAATCAGGCACAACCAGACAGTTGGAAGACCATATGCTGAGTGACCAGAAATAATGCCAAAACTGCCAAGGCTGTAATTGTCGAGAAGATGTTCATGCTGCACTCCTGAGTCTACTTATTAGGGAGCAGATCCTGTTGAACTCAATGAGACTTACTTGTGCATATATTTCATTATTAATCCCCCATACAAACAACATATAATTGGGGGGGGGTTACGTGAGAGCCAGTGTGATGCAGTGGTTAAGAGTGGCAGACTCTAATCTGGAGAACCGGGTTTGATTTCCCACTCCTCCACAAGAAGCCTGCTGGGTGACCTTGAGCCAGTCACAGTTCTCTCAGAACTCTCTCAGCCCCACATACCTCACCAAGTGCCTGTTGTGGGGAGGGAAAGGGAATGTTATTGTAAACCTCCTTGAGACTCCTCAACGTAGAGAAAACTGAGGTATAAAACAACAACTTCTTCTTCTTCTTCTTCTTCTTCTTCTTCTTCTTCTTCTTCTTCTTCTTCTTCTTCTTCTTCTTCTTCTTCTTCTTCTTGTTTTCTCAATATCCTGTTTTCTCTGCCTGTGTTGGTTCACTTTTACAAGGCAGCCAGCATTTTCCTTAAAAGAGCACAGAGAGTGTTCCATGTAGGAATGTGAAAGAAACACTCTATGCTTTAGTTGTTGTAGATTTTCCGGGTTGTCTTGGCATTGTAGGACCTGATGTTTTGCCAGTTGCCGTGACTGGCATCCTCAGAGGTATAACATAGAAAGACAGAGTGCTCTCTGTGTCAAGGTGAGAAGAAAAATGGTAGGCAGGTAATTTATTTCTACTCAGGAAGGTGGGGTAGGGCTGAGCCATTACCTTGTAGGAGTTCCCCAGGCTGTGACATGCTAATGGAGGAGCTTTCCTGAGGAGGTGCTTTTGCATATGGATTGGCTATTGAAATTCGAATCTTATCTGTAGTGTTGTTGCCAGATGTAGAGCATTTTGTGTTTTTCAGGACTGGAAATCATGCCCTATTTATTTTTATCTATTTATTTATTAGACTTATACCCCGCCCTCCCCACATAGCAGGCTTAGGGCAGCTTCCAACAGTCATAAATACAGTTAAAAACATACAATGATATAAAATACTGCATGTAAAAATACAAAACAAAACACACAGTGCAAACACAGAGTCCTGGTGGCAATCAGAATTCACATTAGATGGTTCATTTACAGAGGTTTTGGTTTCCAGCTGTTCTAAAAAGACTATCTGCTCAGGTTTCTTATGGCATCAGCCAGATGTTTAAACCCATGGGCCGGGTTCTACAACAGCGGCGGCCCCTAATTGAATACCTGGCAGAAAATCTCTGTCCTGCAGACCCTGCGGAACTGTAAAAGGTCCCTCAGGGCCCTGATCTCCTTTGGGAGCTCATTCCACCAGGCAGGGGCTGCCACTGAAAAGGCCCCAGCCCTAGTGGTAGCCAGCCTAGCCTCCCTTGGGCCAGGGAGGGTGAACCAATTTTGAGACCCAGACTGTAGTGCTCTCTGGGGTATGTACGGGGAAAGGCGGTCCCGTATGTATAATATCATGTATGTCATTTAACAGGTTGTTCGCTTGTCTGAATAACGTTGATGTTGTTAACAGTGGTCTCCGAAATGATCTACCATTTCGATTTCCTCTCTTCTTCCGAAGACAAACTAAAAGTGAAGAACAAGTAGCATATTGGCTACTGAAGAACCTTACAAACAACTTGTATCTGGTCAATTTCTCAGTTCATATTGCATCAAAGGTTTTGTTTAGTTTGTAGTTATCACAAATCCATAGTAACCTGAAGAAAGATGACTGCAACCTACTCATCAGTCCCCACAACCAGCTGGTCCAGTACTCCTCATAGGGTCCAGTAATTTAATGGTTGAAAAGAAATTTTCAGAACAGAGATTTCGAGGTGTAATGGAACAAATGCCACTTCCCTTTATGCTCTAAATAGGGAGACCCTGTTTGCCCCTTATAGACATCAGCTTCAACTGTTTCCTGAACATAGAACTTCATTATCAAATGTCTTTTCTAACTTTTGAAACTTGGGGACAGACAGTGACAAGATTCACTTTATTTTCTTTGAAAATTGTTCACATTTCAGCATTCATGAGCAAGTACCATTTGCTATTTCTTTGGGAGGGTTTGATTCCACAGCTTCTTGACATCATTAAAATTGTTGTAAAAATAACTGCCACGGTGACAGTGTCTTTTAGGAAACTAGCACATCCTTTATCTGAATAAAGTTACAGGTCTACTGTAAGTAATAACATAATGGGAAAGCAAATGACTTAGTGAAGAGAGCTGAAATTTGGTTGAACTGTCATACCAACCCAGAATACAGGGCTGTTACAAATGACACTGAATCCTGTAGCAGTTTAGTGAGTTTTGGCTTACCAGTAATACTCATGATCCAAATACCTTGTATCTTTCTGTAGGTCACCTGTTCTGTAATAATGTCACATAGTGTTCAGGAAAGTACAAACTGACTGGTAGGGAGGATGACTGTGTGTGTATAAGGTTGGATAGTCCAAAACCATTAGTATCCTTGCCGCACAAGAATTATAACTGAGTGAAGATAACATGGTTTATTCTTTTGGGCCACAGAGTGAACCCACTGAAACTTTTCACCTTCACAATTCCCCTGACTTTTTAATGGGCAAGATTAACCAGATATGTCCATAAATAAGATATCTAAGATGCCATTGCATGTTTTGTCTTTCCCAGGTGCAAATTAATATTTATGAAGAATCTGTGGTAACTGTTACGTCTTAACTGTGAACTCTGTATATTCTTTTCTATGCAAAGCTTGATTCTTAGGACAGGATCGTAAGATGTAACATTCCTATTGGCCATTCCTATGGAATTGTATGAAACAAACGATCACTGTGTAAATATGTATTATAGAGGGAACAGTCCTGATTGGCCTTTATCCCTGTATTGTTATTGGTCCTTAACTTATTATGGGTGTGGCTTTGACAGCCCAGGATGGTTTAAAAAGGGAGTTGCGCTCCACTGTTTTGTTGGTGTGTTCCTGAGTTGACGTTTGCTGTTAAAATGAAGCTGAATCACTTTTGCCGAACTCAAACCATGTTAAGTTGCATACTTAACAGTAACCATGTTCCTCCTCTCACAAAGTCTATTCCCTTTCTGGGAATTTTGATTCTTTAATAAGTGCAGCATCAAATACTGAGATCCATGTGTGAAAGAAGCAGTCACAAGTTTACTGCCAAACACTATTTTCATACAAACTATCATGGTAAAAAAAATGGTGTTTCTTTTGCTGGAAGCCATTCACATGTTCCTCTGCCAATATAAAGGAGTTGCATGGGGACGTGTGACAGATAAACATGCACTTGAAAAAAAAGTCACTATCCTCAAAAATATTTGGATTAATAGTAATGAGTAGAAGGTGAGTAGAAGGTAGGTCACCATCTATTTGTAGATCCCAAGCAGGATATTGGTAGATGTTCAAAAGCTGCTTACTGAAGCACAGGAAGTCTTCATCGGCCTTTGTTTATTTGGTTATATGCACCTTCCAGGACAGACCTGGTCTTCATCCCTTCTTGATTTCCAGGAAGTTCCCACCATTGTGATGCTAAGCTACCATTGCTGTGGCAACCAATCTAGTTGGCTGCAATACAGATGCTCATTTTTAGTTAAGTCATAAATAAGAAGGCTGACACAAATTGCTGTTCTTTTAAAATTTAATAAGAAGAAATACTCACCTCCCTCAGTATCAATGCTCCTCAATGCTGAAATGGTAGCATTAACTGTCTGTCTCTGATCTCCTTTTTTCCCCCTTCCTTGATGTGAAGGAACTCACATCCTGCAGTAGATGTCTTTCGTGGTGAACAAGCCAGGCTCAACCTTCTGGAGCAGCCATTTTGTAAGAGGCTCTGTTATATTTCAGGAGACTTTTTGCATCTGGTCCAACTGGTAGGCTAAGTGTCATGAGAAAAAACCCTCAAGTCCTCTGAAGTCAGACTATCTCTGACCTATTGACATAAAGACATCTCCCCTGCCATATTGTTAACTAAATTGTCTTATTTCTTTAATAAAGATGGGGAATTATGAATATTAAATGGCAATAGACATAAATAAAGGGAGCAGTAACCTGTGTATACCAGAGCCCAATTTATTCAGATCCCCAGAAATAGACCAGGAGACTAGATCTTGAATATGGTGTCTTTTACCAAATAATTCACACACACATACAATTAAAATAAAACAATCACACGTTCAAGCAATACAGAGCTAGGAAAGTAGACAGAAGAGTACAGTGAGAGTTGCATGAGTAGGAAGTATCGTTGGTGGGGGT
This sequence comes from Gekko gecko, assembly GCA_029375565.1. Lineage (NCBI taxonomy): Eukaryota > Metazoa > Chordata > Lepidosauria > Squamata > Gekkonidae > Gekko > Gekko gecko. The sequence goes on along the minus strand of JAPDNY010000003.1, from coordinate 75,815,600 downwards.
AATACTCTACCTGTCTGAAGTGATGAGGTGATCCTGCAGCGAAAAATGGGGGAAATACTAGGGAAGGGGCTGTGTGTTGACCAGCAGCATATGTGGTAGACTGTAGACAGTGCTATGAATGGAGTCAGCAAGGTAGGGTCGGGTTAAGTAGGCAGGAGAAGAGAGAGCGAACAATGGGCAGATGCTCTTCTTATATACCTTAAGAGGGGCTTGGGGCATGAGCCGCCCAAGCACATAGTCCCCAGGAAGATACTAGAAATTGCCAGTTCCTTAATGGGTCTAAAGAATGGAACTAAGTGTTGGGCAATTGATATAATATTTACTAATGGCGGCACCTCTTAGAGTTGATGGCTTAAGATAAAGGAAAAGAAAAGACAGACATTCCAGGTGCTTGGCCAGTCAACGATCCCGTGATCTGCATCCACGCTATCTTGATGGGCGGTGGGTATGTTTGGCTGCTTAGATAATCCCATCATGGTCAAGTCCTATTGTTTAACTTGAGGATAAGTATGTGTAGTCCTTGGTGATGCTAGGAGAAGGGGGGGGAATGGATGCCTGCGTACTGGAGAAGAAGTCCTTCTATGGAGTCCTTTGCAGGAACACTCAGGCTTCTGATGTAAAGCATGGCTTCTGTGTGCTGGCTGCTATGTATTTCTGGCATCAGGGAGGCTGATTTGTCTCCTGCTTAAATGCAGGGGTGAAGAGCATCAGGTATGTCCGTGGGTCCACGTCTGGCTGGCACACTGCTTCAGGGTGAGGCTTCCCTTGGCTGGGCACATCTCTACAGTCCTGGAGGTTGGCACCATCATCGGGCTACTGCACAGTTCAGTCCCTGGTATATTTATTATACAGTTCAGCACACAGCCGTAGTCCATAGCCTTATAAATGCTGTGCAAGGCTCTTGGAGGACAACAATATCCCTTCATATCAATGTAGTCTTACTGCAAGTTTGCCTTCCTTCAGGTTTCCTCACATCAGTTAAACAGTAAGAAACCTCCACATTTATCTCAAGTTCTTTTTCTCTGAAGACAAAATTAGTAGCAACTTCAGTGATGAACATTTTCTATGACCATGTGAAATTATACCAAGTCCAAATATTGATCTATCCAGCTCAGAAGCACCTTTCAAATGAAATGTTTTTTTTTTCAATCCTCCCACTAAGATTCTTTAACTGCCAAGGCCTGCACTCAGGACTGCCTTGTGATGGCACCCCTGGTTGCCTGCCACCTCTTTAAGTGGCAGTTAGAGGGGGAAAGGGGATCTTGGCTGCGTCATTACATCACTTCAGGGGAAAACCCAGAAGAGGCATAGGGTAACTCTAGGAATCACCAGAAACTCTATGATGAAACTACAATTTCTAGCAATTTCTAGAGCTACCATATGCTACTTCTGGGTTTCTCCTAGAAGTGATGTAGTAATGCAGCTGACATAGTGTCCCTACCAAGTCCCTGTTCCCAACCCTCCCGCTGGTTGCTAGGGGATCGAACCTGGGAACTTCTGCATGTTGATCAATTGATCTTCCACCGAGTTACGTCCCTTGGCACAAATGTGTGAATAAACATGTTTTCATCCATGTGTGAATTTGAATCCAAATAAGCTAAGAAGGAGATGTCTCAAGGAAATACCATTGAGACCCACATGAACATAGGTAGAGACAACTGGCATTATTATTAGGCTAAAGAAATGCAGCCTGTGGGTCAATTTTCAGTTTTTGTTCCTTTTTTCTGTTTGTTTGTTCATTTTTTCTATGGGATGGGTGAACTCGGAATTTATACTTCAGTTTCCAAAAGTGGTGGGCCTGTTCTGCAAACAGTCATCCATAAATGGATGGAGCTGGCTTAGGAAGTAACCATCAAACTGTAAACAGAGAGATCAGCTGTTGTGAGACATGGAACTGATGCATGTAAAGGAATTCCTCTGCATTTCTGAGCATCTGAATTTCTCCCCGATTTAAGAACAGAAAGAGGCTTGTGGCATTTTAAAGACTAACAGATTTACTGAAGCATAAACTTGAGCTCACTTCAAACTCATGCTTCAGTAAATCTGTTAATCTTTAAGGTGTTACAAAACTGCTTTTTGTTTTGCTGCAATGGACTATCACGCCTAGGCCACTGGAATTTATATCCCTGGATTAAGAAATTCATTTAAGTGTGCCTCTGTCATTGCATAGTCTGAATTGTCAGTGCATGTAGAGAATTGTCCTTTTAAGTGCCCTACGATCAGTATCAGACCAATTGTCTTGCCTGTCCTGGCCAAAGTCCCTGGTCAGTCCGTAGGATGTATATAATGGTTCGAAATTTTTCATCAATTCACTCATTACACCTAGGTTAATCTCCAGAGAGGACTGAATGGAGATTTTAGCCTTAAACTGACAGGCTTTAGGAAAGTTTTTAGACTGTTTATTTCCTTCATGATCTCATTATTCCAATGCACTGGCCTAAGTTTATTATGATTTTGGCTCAACTGAAGAGGGATGGCAGATTGAAGAGAGTTACAACGTAGAGTGTTTAATTTTAACTTCAGAAAGAGATGATCACCACCAATGTATTCTGTTCTCTACAGTGAGTCAATCATATTGAACATGTCAGATGATACTATAAAGTAATCAATGACACTGGCTCCACGCTGGTTAATACATATAAAGTCTCCCTTGCTATCAACCCTTGGGCAGCCATTAACAATTAGGAGCCCATTGTTAATAGTTAGGGAAGCTAGCCTTTTTCTAGCACTGTTGATTTTTAAGGTCTTTAGATCTTGGCTCCAAGCAAAAGTTATTTATTGACTGGGCTTTAAAGCCTTTAAGGAAGAACTCCTCATAGGTTGCACCAGTCTGAGCGTTAAGTTCCCTGGCCAGCAAAAACCGGACTGACAGATACATATCTCTAGTTTTCTGTATACAGGTGTTCAATGTGCCCCAGTGGTATGTCCATGCTGCTTTATATATGGTTGGAGGGATATACGCATTAATCAGTATAAAAGAGAAGTTATGAAATGACTTTGCTTGACATATATTTTGTAGACAAAACACCTCTCTCTAATTCAGTTTCTGGGGCTTCTAGTGATCAGACGATGAGGAGCCTCCTGCTTGAGCTCTGACCTGCAAAAACATTGTACTTGATGCTATCTGATTTTAAACTGTTTTATTTGGTCTTTTAGTGGTTATTAATCCTTTCTAGCCTTGTAGGCTGTTGATCTTTTAAAGAGTGGTTTTCCTGGTTTTATCAGTCACAGAGTGGTTTGTTTTAGCAGCTGGGCTGGTCAGTTGGGTGGTGTTCCAGCTGGGCTCAGCTGCTTTTGTGGAAATTGCCCAGTGCTTAGTTCGTTCTCACTGGTTTGCTGTTTTTCTTTACTCTTTTTAAAATTCTGTCAATTTGATCCTCAGCCTAGTTTTAATTTTGGCCAGTTAGATGATGATGTAACTGCTAGTGGCTTTGTTTTGAGGGGGAGTGTTTTAAATCTTGTTAATTAGGCTAATTTAGCTGTGTCGTAATTGAGCTTGTTAGCCTGTTCTATCCTTTATTTCTTCTGGCATTTCTGAACGATTTATTTTGCTGGTCTAAGGCTGACCTCGGTTAATTTAGATAGCTCAGCTTGTTTTTAATCTGTTGCTTGCAGGTGATTTCCATAAATAAATAAATAAAAAGAGACTCAGTGTAGGAGTTTCTAACCTTAAAATAAATTTTATTGCCCTCTAGGGTTTATTCTTTTATTTTTGACTATTAGGTTTCAGTTATTATTAGCTTTGTTTTTGCTCCATAAGAGTCATAGTTAGAATTTGCCGAACAAGTTTACTACAGTACAAGTAAATCCAGCTGGTCCAAGTAGACTGTTTAGATGAATTAGATTAATCAGCTGGTCAACCACAACAACTATGACAAGGAAAAGGGCAGTACCCTTTGAGGGATGCATGCTTGCTTGTAAACAGAGTAGAATGGAAGAGTTTTTTTAAAAAAAAAAATCTCTCACCAACAACAATCTCTAATAGATTTCACTGTTTAACTAATGAATCCTCAGCTCCTTGTAATTCTAAATGACCTCTCAGTATGCTCTCCACAGGACCCTCCAATCAACATGGAAGACTTTGAGGAGATTTTGAGGGAGGAAATGTCACCACAAATAAAAGATCAGAGACATTACCTCTGTTAGCCTCTCAGACTCTTCTAATATTTGAAAGGATTGATCTACTCACTAAGCAGATTTGTATTCTTATAGCTAAACCATGGGGGAAGGAATGCTCAGTCCCTGAAGTCAAAAGGTTTTCAGAGCAATCATTGCCACCTTCATCCTTACATAACACTGCCATTGGTAAGGGGTGGACTGAGCAATAAAATTGCTTTGAATTTCTTCCCCTATCAAGGCTGCATGATTAATTGATCTACAAATCACGCAGCCAAGGAACATCTTTCCTTTTTGCTACAAAGGCATTTCTCATCGATTGACTTGGAATATGTAGAAAGGGTTCCAGGACTTATTAAGGGCTAAATATTTAAATTACATTTCTTCTCCTGACGAATTCCCTCACTTATACTCACAAACCAAAAACACCTTCGAAAATATGGCGCCTTCCCAGTCCAGACATACCTTCAAAAGGAAAGAATTCCACTTCTTAAGGACTTGGCTCAAATAGAAGAGCCAAATTTAACAGTGTAGGCAACACCCTTTCAAACAGAAGCTATCCACTCGCCACCTCAACCTTCTGCTGTTACTTTTTGTCATGCTGCCACCTTATGCAGCTTCTATAAAGGTTACGGACGATAACTGCAAAACTGGACTGTGCAAATAGTGTGCCAGGGCAATGGACTGAATGGTAGCCATGAGACTGTGCCACCGTACGGGAACGCTGGCATGTGCACAAACAAGGGAAACCTTGTCCTGAAGCAGCATGCCTAACCAAATGTGGACCCACGGGAGATCTGATGCCTTCCGTTCCTGCACCTCTGCAGCCTGATGCCAGAAGGCAAGCCAGCCTTCCTGACCCTGCAAACATATGGCACCAGCAGCATTTCACTGAAAAGAAGCCTTGCTTTGCAAAGAGAACCAGCACATTCTTTCACAGATGCCATGGAAAGCTCTCTTTTCCATCACGCAGGAACCTTTCCCCCCACCTCAGCATATTGACGTCTCCAGGTGTAGCGCATACTCAGCTTCAACTTAAACAATAGAACTGACTCCATAATAGGATTAGTCAGCAGTCACGTCCTCCAGATGTCCATCCTGACAATGCAGCTGTTGATCGTTGGATTGTTAATACCAACTACCGGCAATGGAGCTGGGACATTGCAATCCTTTTCTTTCTTTTGGCCAAGTGCATCACTTTGCACTTGGCCAAAAATCCTAAATATAAATACACACTGATGGGGTCCAAACTGACAGAGACTGACCAAGAGAGAGATCTTGGAGTCATAGTAGATAACTCAATGAAAATGTCTAGACAGTGTGCAACTGCAATAAAGAAGGCCAATGCTATGCTGGGGATTATTAGGAAAGGAACTGAAAACAAATCAGCTGGTATCATCATGCGCCTGTATAAATCAGTGGTGCAACCTCATTTGGAGTACTGAGAACAGTTCCCTTGTTTGAACAGATAAATATATTCCATTAGGAACCAGTCACTAAAACAGGTCTGTCTGTAATGAAAGAAAAAAAAATGTTAGTAACCAGTTTCTGAAATGAAATACATAGGCTGTCTGAAATCAGCTGATATAAAAACCCAAGCTGACCTTTATAAAGGACGTGCCACCTGCTGAGACTGAGCCTCCGATGAAACATCATGAAAGAGATTGCCCTCTGATACCGTCAATACTGAAAGGGTATGGCACCTTGAGCTCATTTGGGCAACACTACTTAATGGAGCAGGCCATGATTCTTCAACCTTCATCCAATGTTAATGAGTTTGATCCCAATGCCATTCCATTTGAGAAGAAGAATGACTGACTCAATGTCAGCACGTGGAAACTGAAATTCCTCTCATGGAATATGGGAGGATGGGAAAGCAGAATCGGATCCTAAGAAAACAAGAATATCCTAGCTAACTATGATACAGTCTTGCTTCAGGAAACCTGGCAACCTAGTAAAATTTATCCTTCTGGTGTCACCACTTATTCCTTTGAGGCTTTCAAAAGAAATAAACTAGGTCATCCCTCTGCAGGAATTGCTTACTTGATCTCTACTAGTTTATCAGTCAGTGTTACAGCGCTGCTGAGCAAACCGCCTTATGTGATTGTTTTTACTCCTGCAAATTAACGTTTTATCACTAGTCTCATACCGTTTACAAAAAAACGAAACCTACAAGGAAAATAACTTTAAAGAACAATTCAAAATGGCACTTGTGGGGATGGTGAAGGGTGGTGATTCTTTTTCCATCTTTCACAGTGTCTGATAACACAACGGAGAATTCACCAGAGCTTGGCAATAAGAAAAGGGAGCTTTGCAGCTGCTGTAGTCAGTTTCGAAAAATAGTTTAGTCAATTTTGGGATTTTTTAAAAAAGCTTTGCCTGCATTCCTTTTTGTTCCCTTTCATTCAAGGAACTGAACCACGAGGATTTAAATGGAAGGTACTGACTTGATGCTAATATGCAGCTGCAATAGGGCAACTGAGTAAATATTTTTTTAAAAAACCCACAAACCTTTGTTTTTTTTTTTGAAACAAAATTTTTATTGGGATATATTCAACATTTCCAATCACGTTACCAATACAGTTTCCAAAAAGTAAGATCCCAATCCCCCCACCCCCTAATAGGCTTCCAACACTGCTAATAACAAACAGAAAAAATTATAAGGCAATCAAGTTTAGACTTAAATACCTCGACAAACCAGGTAACACATTTAAATTATATATAACCTCTACAATTTCAGCATATTATGTATAACAGTACATACAGTTCAAAATTCATTTCACTTCTCATTCAATATCCGTACGTATCCAAATTATATATTTTCCCCTTCATTCTATATTCAGTTTCTAGATACAATTTCAATCCTTCCCAGTCTTTTAAGTATTGTTCTGCCATTTGTCCATTTAATTTCTTTGTCATTTTGTCCATTTCTGCTAAAAATAACAATTTTCTCAACCAGTCATGTATATCTGGTACCTTCTCCATTTTCCAATGCTGAGCAAAGGCCATTCTCGCCGACGTAATCATGTACCATAACAGTGTCCTTTTCTCTTGTGGAATTTTTTCCATTGTCAAACCGAGGAGAAAAAGTTCAGGCTTTCTCTCAATTGGGGTTTTCAATATTTTCTGCATCACACAATGTATATTAGACCAGTATGCTTTCGCTTTATCACATGACCACCACATATGGTAAAAAGAACCCTCTACTTTTTTACATTTCCAACATTTATTACTCAAGTTCTTATCCATGCTAATATTAGCAATCTTTTTTGGTGTCATATACCATCTATACATCATCTTATAGCAATTTTCTTTTACGTTAATACAAGTGGACATTTTAAAAGATCTTTTCCACAAAAATTCCCATGATTCCATAGAAATTTCTTTGTTCATATTTATGGCCCACTTTATCATTTGTTCTTTAACGGTTTCATCCAAAGTATATACAGTCAACAAAGTTTTATACATTTTTGATATCATTTTCCGTTCTTTTTTCAACCATATATTCTCAAAATCATCATTCATAGCCCTAAAACCAAACTCTTTACAATCTTTTTTATAAATGTCCCTTATTTGACAATATTGTAGCCAACCATACTCAAATTCTAATTCATTATTTGGTTTTAAAACATATTTTTTCCCTTCTCTTTGCAACAATTCCTGATACTTCAACCAATCATTGCCTCTATATTCTGAAAACAAATGTATAACTGCAGCTGGAACAATCCACAGAGGCCTTTCATCCGATATTGTATCCTTATACCTGGTCCATGCATCAAACAATGTCCTCCTTACATAATGATGCTTAAACATAGAGTCAGCTTTGTTTTTCCCATACCAAAGATAGGCATGCCAGCCAAATCTGCAATCGTGCCCCTCAAGAGCTAAAAGTTTTCTATTTTCCAAATTTACCCATTCAGATAACCAAGACATACATACTGCTTCATGATACAAACGCAAATTCGGGACTTGGAAGCCAAACCCACAAACCTTTGGACACCACCACTGCACCACAAGTGGCATTCCCCCAAACTGCATTTTTGGCTGTAGCTGCAGAATAAATACAGCAGAGAAAAAAGAATGATGCATATGGCAAGCACAGAATCTGAAGCTTAAAGGCTTGACTGCTCAGATTCTTTTCGGTAAGCTGCATATGTGTACTAGGCCTGAATTTTCTTATCACCTCTCTTCAAATGCAAAGCTTTATAGTGATGTCAGTTTACATAATTAGTTGGCCAGTCATCCAAGGTGCCTGAGTTCAGACTGGCAATTTTCTCCAGCAGAGCCCTCTTTCAGCAACGCTTTAAAATCGCATTAAAGGGGGCGTTCACGCAGGCACATCTGCCTGGCATTCCCCACCCGTAGGCAACCCGGGCTGTTCTGCTTTCTTCCCGTGTTCTTCCCCTCATAAAAGCAGTAGCAAATCCCCGAAGAGCGCCAGTGTCCTGTATTTGTCAGCTTCCTGGAAGTCTGAACACTCCGCCAATAAGCCAGAAGCAACCCACGTTGGGCAGAAGGCAGCAGCGGTATGATTGGCCATGCTCTACTCTACTGCCCAATGTCATGCTGGTGCAATGGGATCCTCCCCCAATCGGCCGGATGCACTTATGCACATGGGCGCTTATGTGCCCATGCACACATCGCCAATTTAACAGGAAAAAGCCACATACAGCATGCCTCTGAGGCAGCAGTCTGAACGCTCCTGCATGCCCCCGGCAGCAGCCTGGGCTGTGTGAACAGGAAACCCCGGAACAGTTTGTTCCAGGGCTTTTTTGCCACAACTGGCTCCTGGAGCAAATTGCCAGTCTGAACTCAGCCGGTAAAAAAATGAAGTTATGTTTTGTATACATAGAGCTAATAGAGTCTCATAATTTTATATCTAATCCTGAACCTTGCCCAAGAGTGTGAGTGAAAACAATTCATACACTGGGGCCAGGGACAGAAAAGGTGATTTTTTTCAACAAACTGGGGAAAGCCCTGAATTTGCAGAAAAATCTGAAATCTAAACAAGAGGGCGTAAAATTGCAACACTCCTGAAAGGATGTGCCGGAGGGAGGGTTCAGAAAGAGAAGAGGAGGTACATCTGAAAGATAGAGAGGAAGGCCGTTTTCACACTTCCCCATTTGTAACACCGTTTTTTTCAAGTTTCCTTCCGTTTTGGCTATGAGATCCTGTAACCTTCAAGTAAGGATAACTGGAGTCAAGTGGCCCCCCGTCTCCAAAATTTAGACAGAGACTCTGAAGTAGATCATGGAAACCATAATGAATTCCACAGTTTTTTCCAGGTGTGAAAATAGGCCCATTTGCCAGTTCAGAGCATGCAAGGTAGGTGTTTATAGTGACCCAGGGACATTCTTAGGCTGTTCTAGATCACCTCACATGCTCTACTATTCCAGCATAGCCGGCAAGTCTTGTTTTCACTGCTTGCTGGCCATGCTTGAGGCATGTGAGATAAGGCTTGCCCTGAAGAGAACTCTGAAGTTTCAGTTAGTTCAGCAAGCAGCTGCCCATTTGTGTTAGAAGTAGAACTGGGTGGTAGATCAGGCAGTATAGGAGTTAGGTCAGATATCTAGAAAGGTCACAGGCAGATCCCCATTCCAAATTTGCTTTTATTGGCACCTAGGTGGAATTTACAACTATTGCACTTAAATTAAAATGATGCAAAGTACAATTTCAGTTCCTTAGAACTGGAATCTATGCCCAGTGTTTTACATTCCCATTCACCATCACCCTCCGATCTCTAGCAACCAAGCCAGTTTTGATTGGATTTCAGTCAGATTTGGGGATGTGAAGAACAGAAGGTAAGGGGCATTGTCTTTTATTGGGCAAGAGTTGATTAGCTGGTAGTTTGTGCTCACTCACCCTTAACAAAGCTTCATTTTCTTCTTGTAATAGGAAGGTCAATAAAAAGAGAGAACTGGGGAAGTTTGAGTAAACACCTCTAACCCAGTGACAGTCTCTGAAATCCCTCTGGTTCTAGCGGTAATATTGCTTTAGTGAAGAGAAGGGAAGAGAGGAAAAGAGGTCTGTACTCCAATTATTAATACAGCACATCTGACCTTACCTGTCAACATTTGGATCTTATGCACTGCGGAGGAAGACAGAAAAATAGAACTCAGAAGGGAGAAAAACTGAGGGTCATGGTTTCCCCAGTGGGGTTAGGAAACAACAGTTTTGTTTCCTGTACTCTAAAGATTGTCTAAGAGTAAAAAAGAAAAAGCAGGGGAGTGGTAATAAATTCTCTAAAAGGAATATGAAGAAAAAGCTTTTAGAAAAACAGAGCAAGGTAACGGACCCCACTCTGATTACAACAGACAGATGCCGTATTACAGAACTGTCCTGAATAAAATCGCAAAAGAGATCATGTTGTAACCATGGATACTCATACCTTTGTTTGGATCAAAAAAATTGCTTGTGAAATTGCCAGAAACATCCTTAAAATTTTGAAAACATTATACCTCCCCCCCCCCAAAAAACCCCACCATTTGGAATTGGATTGCAAATGCTTTGTACATGTGCACTCCCACAGTGCTTTCCTCATTCCTGTTCCTCACACATCATTGCTGCTCTTTGGTGAAAAAATAAGCAGTGAAATAAAAAGAGATGTTTTGAGCATGCTGGGTGGGGAAACTGCATGCCTTGCCTTCTATTCTAGCACATACTTTCTGTGTACACTCATGATGAGTCTGTCCCTGTATTGAGGAACGGTGAATTTTCAAACTTTTTCCAGCTGCAGGGACAGAGCGTACATGCATGCACTTTCTACATGCATAGATGCCATGTTCATGAGCTGATGACCACTTGTGTGCTGGAGGGACAGGACCAACATGCTAATGCCCTGACCCCTTGAATTCGGCACATTTAGGGCCAAACTCGATGGCACTTTTTTTGGTGACTTGTTTCTGGGTTTTCCTGATCCAGCTCATGTTCTATATAATTGCACAGCAGCTGTAGGGAGTGTCACTAAAAATCAGAGGAGACCTTTTCCTCTTGGACCCCCTTCTGGGGAAGCTGAAATGACGCCCAGCAGGGAGTTATATAAATAAGTATGGAGCAGCATGTGCTTGATACTCCACTTGCTATTCTGAAGTTACAAGTGGGAGCCCACAAGAAACTTGCAGGAGCAGCCATCCCATTCCCCCTCATTTTTGCTTCCTCCACTCTCCACTTACTTCTCTCAGTCTCCCACCCTTGCTCCCTTCTGCCACCCATTTTCTTACTTTCTCTCCTCCATGCCTGTCACTTTCTCTCTCTGCCCCCCCACCCTATCACTGTCTCTTTTTATTTCTGTTTCCTCACCTGAACACTCTTTCTCTGTCTTTGTCCCCCCCCACTCCATCACTCATTGATCTCCAGAATTCTCCTGGCCTTCCACCTGCTTCCCTCCCCCACAGCAGCCATGGTGGTGGCAGTTCACCAGAAATCGCAATGGATTTCCCAACTACAGATATCAAATCCCCTTAGGTTTGCCAATTCCAATTTGGGAATTCCTGGGTACTTCAAGGGTAGATCCTGGGGATGGTGGGGATTGAGACAGGGAGGGAATTTAGACAGATATAATTCCATAGACTTCAACCTCCAAAGAAGCCATTTTCTCCAGGGGGACCGATCTCTGACATCTGAAGATCAGCTGGAATTCCAGGTGACCTCCAGTCCTCACCTGGAGGTTGGCAATGCTGGTTGTCCTGGAAGAAATGGCTGCTTTGGAGGATACAGTCTACTGCATTATACCTGTTTAAGGTCTCTCCCCTCCTCAAAACCCACTTTCCCTGGGCTCTCTCCCTCAGTTCTCCAAGAATTTCCCAACCTGGAGTCGGCAACCCTTCTTCCCACCCAACAGCCAACCTACCTTTTTCTGCCCCTCTGTCTTCATATTTTCATCTCCTCCCTCCTCCACAGCCTTTACCTAGGAAAATTATGGTCTTCACAGTGGGGACCAAAGCAGCTTATATTATTCTTTCCTCCTTTTTATCTGCACAGCAACCCTGAGAGGTAGGTTAAACTGAAAGTATGTGACTGGTCCAAAATTACCCAGTCAGCCTCCACAGCTAGGTAGAGATTTGAACCTGGGTCTTCCAGACCCTGTTCTGAAGCTCTGACTACTATAACACACTGGCTTCCATTGGGTAGCTGCTGTTGAACAGTAGTAAGCAGCCAAGCCTAGCTGAGTCATGCAAGTCAGGTGGTTTCAAGTCACTCAAAAGTTGCTGCCAGGCCTAGGGTTGCAAACATCCAAGTAGGAACTGGAGATTCCCCAGAATTACAAGTGAATTCCAGACAACAGATATTCTTCTCCCTGGAGAAAATGAATGTTTTGAAGGATGGACTCTGTGATATTATGCTATAGGCCTAGGAAGGACCCTGCTTCCTGCCCCTATCTTTTACTCATAGAAACTGAGTCCTGTAATGTTGTGGTTGCCTAGCAACAGCCACTGAGCAAATCCATTTTTTAAAAGTTACTGGCACTCCTTTTATCATTTTGGGTTTTTTAACCCACCCCCTGTGTTTGTTTGCTTTTAGATTCCACATCTTTCTACAAACATGAGGGATTTCTAAAAAGTTTGTAGAAAGATCTGTTTTGCCTGTTTATAGCTCCAGTCACCGGATTTAAGTATCCAAAGATCTAGTTGACTTCACTATTAGAATACAAGATGTAAATAACTCACTATTGCTTTTCCACTTGGAACTGTGGCATGGGGGGAGGAGGGGAAGCTGAAATGATCCCCAGCTGGGAATTATTTATATCAGTTTGGAGTGTCATATGCTTGATGCTCAAGGTGGTGCTCCAAAGTTATGTAAATCAATGCTCCCTCTAATCTGTGGAGTCCCGTGAGCAAAAGTTCTACTTTCTGAGCTACTGGCATTAAAGTTGTGAGTGAGCGTCTTGGCTGCTGCATAAATTAGTTTGCTCTGGAGCCATCCTTTCTGAGCTAAGACAAAAACTTGTGAGCTGGAGGCTAAAAAACTGTGGGCTAGCTCACACTAATTCTGCTTAGAGGGAACACTGATGTAAATAACACCCTGCTGAGATTGTTTCAGCTTTACAAAACAGCATGGATGGGTAGAGGAGAGCCTCCCCTAGTGCCACAATTCCTCATGAAAAAGGGGTCTGTCTGACCTTCAAAATGATATTCCCTGAAGGGTCGGGGAATCCTAGACCCAACTTGCCCCAAACCCAACATCTGGTTTGACCTTTACTGCTATCTGTAGAGGGCTTCTGCATGGCTGGATCGCCCATTGGGGGAACTAGGCGCTCACCTAGGGCGCGCTGGCCTCAGGGGCACCAAATGGCACCCTGCTCCCCCCCCAAAAGTGCCCTCTACTGCCCTAACCGGGCGCCCACCATTGCCGCCACTGCTGAAAAGCACCCAGCTAGGGCGCAAGTTGCCCTCCCCCTCCTCCCTCGGGGGGGAGGAGGAGGAGGAGGAGGAGGCAGCCAGCAGGGTGCAAGTCGCCCTCCCCCTCCCTCGGGAGGGGAGGAGGTGGCTGGCGGCGGCCAGTGGGATCTTCCCGCTGCCGCTGAAAAGTGCCCGGCTAGGGCGCAAGTTGCCCTCCCCCTCCTCCCTGGAGGGGGGGGAGGTGGCAGTGGCCAGCGGGGACTCCCCACTGCTGCCGCCGCCGCTGCAGAGTGCCCAGCCGGGGCACAGCTTGCCCGCCCTCCCCCTCCTCTCTGCGGGGGGGAAGGAGGGGGGGGCGGCATGGCTGGGTCTCCAGGCCCAACTGGGAGGTTGGGATCTGCGCCCACCTAGGGCACAGAAATACCTGGAGCTGGCCCTGGGCTTCTGCATTTGTTCATGGGAACATTTGGGTTCCATCAAAAATACTTTCCACATGTGTGCTCTTATAGTATTTTCCCATGGGTGTCCCTCTTCTCTCTAGCTTCAAAATGTATCCAAAACAACCCATTAACTTACAAAAGAGGTGCTTTCCTTGGTTGTGTCAATCCTGATGGAGCTGGTGGGAGAAAGCTGCCCACCCTGTTTTTTGTACTTTGTTTCGCCTTGCTCATTTTTCTTCCATGCCAGAGTCCCAGAGCAGACTATAATTGTAGTAACTGTATCACATTTACTTGTTTTCACATTGTTGCCTGGAAACTGGTTCAAACCAATAAGTTCTAAGCACATGCCAATATTATAAATGATACTGACCTATGAATGCCACCAACGAAGTAGGAGTGAAGGCAGTGTATGCATGACAGCATAGCTGATTTTAAATCTTTGGTTTAATTATCTGGGAGCATATATCATACTAACAAGCCAGTACTTTGTGTATATCAACAGCAGCTACTAAGGCAGCTGTCATTCTGGATGCTGCTACTACATGGACACCAAACTACCCAAAATCCTACTTATGTTGAATTGAAAGCACATCCTCAGGGAGATCATAGGAAGTGCTTGACTCAATAATGAACAGGTACTGCAAACAAGGTGTGCTGAATTTTCAAGCATGGGTTTTAAGAACACCGAATCTTCCGTACCTGAAAAGACCAGAATGGAATGTGTGGATAATTCCAGAAACAAAAGTTGGAACTTTGGTATGTTTTTAGATGAGAGAAAGCACAAATGTTTTCATAGGCAAACGATAGCACTGGTTGATAGAATGATGGTAATTCTTAAATTGTTCATTGGTCTAAATTGGTAAATCAGCATTTAAGTTATGCTATGAGGAACAATGCATTAAAGAATAAATTACAGCTTTAGTTTCCTTCCAGGCGTGTACTGTTTTGTGGACAGAATAATTAATAATTCAAAAATATCTTCCTTTGCCCATATCTTGGTGATATCCCAGAATCCATGACTTCACTTGGGGCTTTGAAGCTTACATCATATTATAAAACTACCATTACACTGTATTGTTGAGATATTAACTGTTGTTTATTGATACTGCATTTATCACCATTATTGATTCCTTTGCTATTTCTAAACCACCTTGATTTCTTTAAGAAAGATGGTATACAGCTTCTTGAAAAAGTAAGTCCAAGCCACAGCTCTAAGTGCTACTAATAAATTCCTCCTAGTGATAAATACATGTGTCAAGTCCTCTAAAGTTTCTTTTGGGGAGTTCTGGGCTACCCAAGAAGCAGAATAAATAGGAATGCTCCTGTAGAATGGATGGAGATAGAGAAAAGGAGTGTGTCATCCAAAGAAAAAGGGTAGACTTTACCTTCAGAAATGTCGCTAATATTATCATAAGTCTTTTTTTTCCCTTTCCTTAAAATAATCCCAACAACTTTTACAGCATCCTTCATATCCGCTGGTAAATTTAGGTGCCACTCTGGGAGGAAAAATAGGTAGGCAGAAAATTTATTGTGTATGGCCATAGGCCTTTACAATCGAGAATCGTTAGAGATGAAATGCACTGGGGAAAATAGAACTGCCAGTGAGAAATGGTAGATCTAGATTTGTCTGAGGTAGATCTAGGGAGAGGAATGAAGCTTGCTATATTCTTCGGCTACAGAAATAGACTGTCAGTAAAGACTGTGCCCCAATCCCCACTTTAATGTCTAGGAGCATTAGGGGACATCCCTACCCTTGCCCTGTTTTATTTGGAGGGCCAGTCTGAGGATTTTGGGTACCCTCGGTGGCAAGGCCTCCACATGCCCTCCTTGCCAGCTGTGATGGACTGCACAGAAAAGCAGGCTTTTTAAAATGCTGCTTGTATCTGAGAGTCAGGGAATTCAAGAATTCAAGAATTCATCTTCCCTGGAGAGAAGAGCTTAGATGCTTAGCTGCTCTACTATATTAACATAAGCACGGTAACCCGGACAAGTTAGGGTCAAAGTTGGGATGGGGCAAATTTAGCCTTCTCTGTGTACAAGGCCAACAAGCCCAGATATGTACTCAGGACCATCACTCTGATTCCTTCAGCCATCAAGCTCCAATACCAACAAGCCAGCATGTACCTACCCTCGTACAAGGACAATGCCTTAATTTCAGCATCTCAAAAGATGATAGCATATCTGCATTCCAGTATACCTGCATTCCAGCATTGTATCTCACATCTACACCTCCGGACTTTGCTCCCGCTACTGGAACCATTCTGGCCATGATCTATTGTCATCATTGTTCCTGTGATAGCCCAGCCATTAATAGAGCCAAGACTATACAATTGCACCATGTCTCGTTAACAAAGGTATCCCTTCCAAAACTGAGACTTTCTTTGTCCAAAATCCCTTTTGAGCCATTATCAGCCACCCCAGTCCATCCAGGACCATTTCCCTATTGTGCCTCACTGCCCTGCAGGCACAATTTTCCTATAACTGGGCTCCCAACCCAACCATCTTTGGTTCAGTCTCCTGGGATCCATACTGGCTGAATCCCCCATCTCTCTTGGGTCTTCAAAGATGTGCTTGCTAGCCAAGCCATCTGCTCATTGCCGCAGACTCTCCTCTTCCAAAGGGTAGCTATTACCCCATCAACGTTTTGCCCTCTTTCATCTCTGATGTCTTAAGATCACCTCAACCCTTTGTTTCTTAGCTCTTGTGTGTGTGTGTGTGATATTTTTACCAATTAGCTGAATGTATTAGAGATATTTACTTAATAAATTTCAAAAAGATAATTCCTGTCTATCATCTGTATGGTTCCGAGAGGGTTCTGACTCTGATATAGTTGGAGGACAATCCCTAGCTTGCTCACCTATTAAACTAAACAGCCTCTTAGCTAAATTCCCCCATAATAATTCAAACAGCCCGCCCCAGCAGTAATGCCTTAGTGATCCTGCCAGCCCTGCCTCCACAGTGGCTTCTAATACTCCTCCCCTCCCCCTCCTACATTGGACAGGCAGCTGCCTGTCAGGTGTAGGAGAGGAGGTCAGATGCTTACAGTCACCGGGGAGGTTTGCTCAGGAGAATTGCCTTAGCCTTGCTGCTGACCCAGCCTCCCTGATGCCTTTAAATACAATCCCCCCCAACACCAGACAAGCCAGTGTCTGTCAGGTGTAGGAGTAGGACCAGGGTACTTTAATCCATCAGGGACGCCACCCCAGCAGGATCACCTTTGTGATGCTGCTGGTGCAGCCTCTCTGATGGCTTCCAACACACTCTCCCCACCTCCTACACCTAATAGGCATTTTTGCCCCCTCCTATCTAGGCAGCAAGCTTCTTTATGTTCACCCGCAGAGACTAATGGACCCTATTGGGTTACAGAATCCAGATCCAGATGCCTTCTGGTGCCTCATTAGATTAGCCACAGGGTATAGATGGGAACTCTCAGTCTGGGGCAGGTGATGCACTCTATTCTTGGTGCTGGAGGGGGCAGCAGTGGGAGGGCTTCTGGTGTCCTGGCCCCACTGCTGGACCTCCTGATGGCACCTGGTATATTTTGGCCGCTGTGTGACAGAGTGTTGGACTAGATGGGCCATTGGCCTGATTCAACATTGGCTTCTCTTATTTTCTTATGTTCTTATGTTAGATGAGCTGATAGAGGGATACTCACGATGAAGCTACAAGAGCATCTTATAGGATGCCTATGAAATCCTATGAGATTGTGTGAACTCTGCGAAGAGAGAATTCTACTCAGCCTCCATCGTGTCTTCTAGCTCTTGTTTAGGGTGGTTAGATCTTTGACGTACCTCACTGAGGCACCAAAATAGACACAGGAATTCGGCCATTAGCTCTGAGGCATTTATGAGTTTTTTGGCAGATAAAGTCTTATCACTTCACCTTGATTTACCTTCCAACGTTGACACAGTATGTGAACTGGAGGCCCCTTAGCCATCTTCAGATTCAGGTTTTGACTCCTTCAGCCTGCTCTCGCCTGCTGATGTTGACATGTTCCTGGGTACTGTCAAGCCAGCCACATGCCTCCTTGATCTGTGTCCCTTGTGGCTTGTCAAGGCCAGTGATGAGAGGCTACAAGGCCCTGTGATGGATATTATCAATTTGTTCCTGGAGACAGAGACCTTTCTGGACGGTCTTAAGGAGGCTGTGATTGTACCGCTCTTGAAAAAACCACCATTGGATCCCTTAGATCCACCCAGTTACCACCCAGTTTCAAACTTACCATTTCTGGGTAAGGTGATTGAAAGAGTGGTAGCTAAGTAGGTTTCCTGGAAGACACATCAGCATTAGTTCCATTCAAGTCCAGCTTCCGTCCCAGCCATGGGACAGAGACTGTGCTGGTCACCTTGACAGATGATCTCTGTAGACAGCTGGATTGAGGCGGTTCAGTGCTGCTGTTGTTGCTTGATCTCACAGCCGCATTCGACAGTCAATCATGATCATTTGACTCACTGCCTTGCCAATATAGGAGTACTTGGGGTGGCCCTTCAATGGCTTTCCTCATTTCTCCAGGGTTGGGGACAGAGGGTAGCACTGGGTGAGGATGTGTCCTTTAGGTAACCCTTAGTATGTGGGGTTCCTCAGGGGGCACCCCAATGTTATTTAATATCTATATGCACCCCCTTGCCCAGCTAGCAAGGAGTTTGGGGCTTGGGTGCCATTAATATGCCAATGACACCCAGCTGTATCTGTTATTGGACGGAAGGACAGTCACCACCCTGCAAAATCTGGCTGAGGAACTGGAGGCCATGGTGGAGTGGCTAAAAAAGAGCAAGCTGAGACTGAATCCATTGGAGATAGAGATTCTGTGGCTGAGGGGGGCTTCAGGACTGGAGTTCAGGCTTTCAACACTTGATGGGGTGCCACTTACACTGGTGCAGTCTGTCAAGAGTTTCGGTGTGACTTTGCATACCTCCCTATCGATGGAGGCCCAAGTCACACATATTGCCAGGTTTTTCCACCACAAACAAGTCTGGCAACTGGCTCCTTTCTTGTCACACCCTGACCTAGCCACAGTAACCCATGTGATGGTCATCTCCAGGTTAGACTTGCTGTACACTGGCCTACCTTTGAGATTGGTCTGGAAACTCCAGCTGGTCCAGAATGCGGCAGCACAAGTCCTACAGGAACATCATAGGTGGCACATATTCAACAAATGCTGCGTCAGCTGCAATGGCTTCCAGTGGAGTACTGTGTCAGGTTCAAGGTTTTGATATTGACCTTTAAGGCCTTGAACAGTCTGGGACCAACGTACCTGCGGGACTGTCTTCTCAGCTATGACCCTGGAAGAGCTTTGTACTCCACTGACCTCAACTTGCTGGTAATCCCTGGCCCTAGGAATGTCTGGCTGTCCTCGAACGGGGCCAGGGCATTTTCAGTCCTACCCACAACCTGGTGGAACTCTCTGCCAAATGACACCAGAGCCCTGCAGGACCTTGTGCAGTTCTGCAGGGCATGCAAGGCAGAGATGTTCCACCAGGTTTTTGGTTGAGGGCAGCAATGGTTGGTTGTACTGGCTGGCACACTTTCCCTTTCCCCCCTTTGTATATTTTGTTTAAGTTTCCCTCTCCCCTTCCCGGAGAGGGAAGGCCAGTCAGTCCAGAATGGGAACAGAAAATCATCTTTTATTCTAGTTTTATCTCTTATTAATTGCATAGGAATATTTTTTAAAAATTGTACCTTGTTTTTATGGTGTTTTGCCTTTTGTACATCACCCAGAGCCTGACATAAGCCAGGATAGGGAGAAATAATAATGATAATGATAACAATAACAACAACAGCAACAACAACAACAACATGCAGATAACACTCAGCTCTATCTCACGCTGCCAGCAGATCCCAAGAAGGCTGGAAACAGTAAACAGGTGCATGGAGGCAGTTTTGGAATGGATGAGGGTTAACAAGCTAAAACTTAATCCTGATTAAAAAGAAGTGCTACTGGTGAGGGGAGGGTTATCCCCAATTCTGGATGCAGCTGCATTCCCCCTAAGGGAGAAAGTTCATAGCTTAGGAGTGCTCCTGGACCCGAGTCTCCTGTTGGATAAACAGGTGGCAGAGGTGGTGGCCTGGGTGCCTTTCAATGCCTTTAACCATGGTATCCTTCTGGTTACCTTGTCAGGAGGAGACTGGAGGGTATCTTATCGGTATTTTTCAGGTATGTATTCAGCCAATCAGACTCTCTGATCTGATTCAGCTATCAAGAAGGTGATCCGAATAAAAGCCAATCTTATTTGGCTTTTATTCAGGTGCCCATCCCCAAATCAGGAAGGGAAGGGAAAACAGATTTGGTAGGCATCTAAATGCCTTCCTGACATGGCTTCTCTTCCCCACATGGCCTGCCATGGTGGCTGGCTGGAGAAGTGAAGGGGATGCATCTTTAAATGCCTCCCCAAACTGTCTTTGTTTCCCCCAGTTGGCCTGCCATTGACGGGCTGGCTCAGTAAGCAAAGGGGAGGGAGAGCAGGTCAGTTTCACTCCTCTCTGCTTCCAAGCTGAGTGAAACTGACCCACTCTACCCCCCATTCCCTTTCCCAGCCAGCAGGGAGTCACGGTGCAGCCATGGTGTGATCTCTTAGGTGTCTAAGCTTCTCCTTTTTATCACATACCAGGGTTCTCTTCCCAACCCATTCACTGGCAGGAAGTTATTCTCCTTGTCTCTAAGAAGAAATAACTCTGTTTACTATTTGGCTTGCATGGGAGTTCTCTTTAACTACCCAGACCTTCTGCCAAATCCTTCTACAATATCCTTAGTCTGTATAAGGCTGTTCTGCAGCTTTTCTGACTGAGAATCTAAAGTTCTCCTTCACCACAATATTAATATATCTAAGACAATGGGGCTGTTAGGTGTAGGAGGTGGGGGGAGTGTGTTGGAAACCATCAGAAAGGGTGGGCCAGCAGCTTTGCTGCACTTCACAAGTGGTTGTTGGCCATTCCTGATTTCCTCAACTGTCATTAGCTCTGTGAAGTCTCCTGTAACTGTTGTTTTAACCTCATAACACTGAGCTCTGCAGCTGGCCAATCAGAAAGTGGGGGTGCAAGGAGGCAGCAGCCTGGCAGCCACATAGGAATCAATGGGGGAGCACATTTTACACCTTTTGACCTATAAGGGTTGGTTAGGATAACTTTCGAATTTCTGTCAAATTTCTAAAAATCCCTTTCTTAGTGAGCATCTATGTCATGGTAGGAGTGCTCTCCCCGAATTTGGTGTTTCTAGGTCCAGGGGTTTGGTCTGGGTGTTGATTTTATGGTGAGGAGACTTTCTTTTATATATATAGATGAATGGGATACAGCAGGTCAAGAAAGAAGTACTTTTCTCCCTTTCTCACAATACAAGAACTCATGGGCATTCAATGAAATTGCTGAACAGTCGGGTTAGAACAGATGAAAGGAAGTACTTCTTCACCCAAAGAGTGATCAATACATGGAATTCTCTG
Source organism: Gekko gecko (assembly GCA_029375565.1). Classification (NCBI taxonomy): domain Eukaryota; kingdom Metazoa; phylum Chordata; class Lepidosauria; order Squamata; family Gekkonidae; genus Gekko; species Gekko gecko. Next base: position 75,794,273 of record JAPDNY010000003.1, on the reverse strand, counting down.
CCACAGGAAGTGGCGGCAGCTACAAGCATGAACATAAGAACATAAGAACATAAGAACATAAGAAAAGCCAATGTTGAATCAGGCCAATGGCCCATCTAGTCCAACACTCTGTCACACAGCGGCCAAAATATACCAGGTGCCATCAGGAGGTCCAGCAGTGGGGCCAGGGCACCAGAAGCCCTCCCACTGCTGCCCCCTCCAGCACCAAGAATAGAGTGCATCACCTGCCCCAGACTGAGAGTTCTCATTCTATACCCTGTGGCTAATAGCCACTGGTGGACTTCTGCTCCATATGTTTATCTAATTTCCTCTTGAAACTGTCCATGCTTGCAGCTGCCACGACCTCCTGTGGCAGTGAATTCCATATGTTAATCACTCTTTGGGTGAAGAAGTATTTCCTTTTATCTGTTCTAACCCGACTGCTCAGCAATTTCATAGAGTGCCCACGAGTTCTTGTATTGTGAGAAAGGGAGAAAAGTACTTCTTTCTCAACCTGCTCAATCCCATTCATAATCTTATAAACCTCGATCATGCCACCCCTCAGCCGTCGTTTCTCCAAGCTAAAGAGCCCCAAGCATTTTAACCTTTCTTCATAGGGAAGGTGTTCCAACGCTTTTATCATTCTAGTTGCCCTTCTCTGCACTTTTTCCAATGCTATAATATCCTTTTTGAGATGTGGTGACCAGAACTGTACACAGTATTCCAAATGAGGTCGCACCAATGATTTATACAGGGGCATGATGATACTGGCTGATTTGTTATCAATTCCCTTCCTAATAATCCCCAGCATAGCGTTGGCCTTCTTTATTGCAGCTACACATTGTGTAGACATTTTCAGCGAGTTATCCACTACGACTCCAAGATCTCTCTCTTGGTCAGTCTCTGCCAGATCAGACCCCATCAACGTGTATTTATATTTAGGATTTTTGGCTCCAATGTGCATCACTTTGCACTTGGCCACATTGAACCCCATTTGCCACGTTGACGCCCACTCACCCATCCTCAACAGATCCCTTTGGAGTGCCTCACAATCCTCCCTGGTTTTCACCACCCTGAACAACTTCGTGTCATCTGCAAATTTAGCCACATCACTGCTTACTCCCAATTCCAAATCGTTAATAAACAAGTTAAAAAGCATGGGACCGAGTACTGATCCCTGTGATACCCCACTGCTTACCACCCTCCACTGAGAAAGTTTCCCATTTATACTCACTCTCTGTTTCCTATTTATAAGCCAGTTTTTGATCCACAAGAGGACTTGTCCTTTTATCCCATGACTATTGAGCTTACTTAGGAGCCTTTGATGAGGAACTGTATCAAAAGCTTTCCGGAAGTCAAGGTAAATAATATCTACTGGGTCCCCCTTGTCCACATGTTTGTTCACTCCCTCAAAAAACACTAACAGGTTAGTGAGACAGATCTTCCCTTACAGAACCCATGCTGAGTCTGCCTCAATAGTTTTTGTTCATCAATGTGCCTACTAATTCTTTCCTTAATAACAGTTTCCACCAACTTACCCGGTATCGATGTCAGACTGACTGGCCTGTAATTTCCTGGATCTCCCCTGGAGCCCTTTTTAAAGATGGGAGTGACATTAGCTACCTTCCAGTCATCAGGAATGGAGGCAGATTTTAAAGAAAGATTACATATTTTTGTCAGGAGATCCACAAGTTCACATTTGAGTTCTTTCAGAACTCTCGGATGAATGCCATCCGGGCCTGGTGATTTATTAGTTTTTAAATTGTCCATCAGTCGGAGGACTTCCTCTCTTGTCACCGCAATCTGATTCAGGTCTTTCAAACCCCCTCCCGAAATCAGTGCTTCTGGAGTGGGCAAACACTTCTCCTCTTCCACAGTGAAGACAGAGGCAAAAAATGCATTCAGCTTCTCAGCCATTTCCCTATCATCCTTCACTACTCCTTTTACCCCTTGGTCATCCAAGGGCCCCACTGCCTCCCTGGCTGGCTTCCTACTTCTAATGTATTTGAAGAAAGTTTTATTGTTGGTCTTTATGTTTTTTGCGATATGCTCCTCATATTCCCTTTTTGCTTGCCTGATCACAGACTTGCATTTTATTTGCCATAGTCTGTGTTCCCTTTTATCAACCTCACTAAGACTAGCTTTCCACCGCTTAAAGGAATCCTTCTTACCTTTTACAGCTTCCATTACTTTATTTGTTAACCATGCAGGCTTTTTTCTATACCTATTTGTACCTTTCCTAACCTGCGGTATATATTTTTTCTGAGCTTCTAGGATTGTCTTTTTAAATAGTCTCCAAGCTTCCCCAATGGTTTTGACCTTCTCCACTCTTCCTTTCAATTTCTTCCTCACATGTCCCCTCATACCAGAGAAGTTACCCCTTTTAAAGTTAAAAGTGGTTGCGTCAGTCTTTTTGGGCAACTCCCTATCTGTACAAATGTTAAACTCAATGACATTATGGTCACTGTTTCCAAGTGGTGCAATCACTTTTACATCTCTCACCAGGTCTTGGGTGTTACTTAGGACCAAATCCAGGATCGCCTCTCCCCTGGTAGGATCTGTGACCATCTGTTCCACAGCACAGTCATTGAGAGTGTCTAAGAACGCAATCTCTTTTTCCCAACTAGAACTCATATTGACCCAATCAATGTGTGGGTAGTTAAAGTCGCCTATTACAACACAGTTATTTCGTCTAGCCGCTATCTTTAATTCATTCATCATTTTATAATCCTCCTCTATCTTTTGATCTGGTGGGCGATAACAAACTCCCACTGTTAAGCCTCCTTTTGGACCCACTATTTCAACCCATAGCATTTCCAGAAGGGAATCCAATTCTCTTACCCTCTCAATCTTACTGGATGGTATACCCTCTCTGACATACAGAGCCACCCCACCTCCAACCCTTTCCCCCTATCCTTCCGATATAATTTATAACCAGGAATCACCGTATCCCACTGATTTTCCTCATCCCACCAAGTTTCTGAAATACCCACAATGTCTATTTCCCCCCCAACACCAAGCATTCCAACTCCCCGATTTTACCTCGGAGACTTCTAGCACTTGTGTATAAACACTTATAGTTTCCCACGTTTGTTAAGCCCACAGCCTTCCTCTTGCTGCCTCGAGACCTTGCCAGGCAGTTCCTATCATTAGCCACAGTCTCAGTGGACAATTGTAATCCATTTCCTTGTACAAAAGTAATAGCTACCCCTTCATCTCTTTGAGATGAGCCATCCCGAACCAGAGACTTTTCATCTCCTGTCGGCTTTCCCCCATTATTCAGTTTAAAAACTGCTCTGCCACCTTTTTGATTTTGAGCGCCAGCAGCCTGGTTCCTTCTCGGGACAAGTGGAGACCGTCCCTTTTGTACAGCTCCCTCTTGTCCCAAAAAGCATCCCAGTGCCTAACAAACTTGAACCCTTCCCCCTACACCACCGTCTCATCCACGCATTGAGACTCCTGATCTGTGCCTGTCTCTCCGGCCCTGCACGTGGAACAGGTAGCACTTCCGAGAAGGCTACCTTGGAGGTCCTGGCCTTGAGTTTCCTGCCCAGCAGCCTAAATTTCTCCTCCAGGACCTCACGACTGCATTTCCCCACATCGTTGGTGCCGACGTGCACCACGACCACTGGCTCCTCCCCAGCACTATCTACCAGCCTATCTAAAACACGCGTAATGTCCGCTACCTTCGCACCAGGCAGGCAAGTCACCATACGGTCAGTACGCGGGTTCGCCACCCAGCTGTCTACCTGCCTAAGGATCGAATCACCAACTACCAAGAGCCCCCCTCCCACCCTTCCCAGGGACGGTTCCTTGGTACGAAAGGATACCCGTTCACCAGCTGAAGAAGAGGTCCCTTCTGAGGGCACATTCCCCTTATCCTCAGCATGGTGCCCCTTTTCCCCTTGACCCTCATGCTCCCTGGCAGCAGCCGGGCTGCCAGATCCAGAGTGGGACATATCTAACAAGTCCCCGAGAGTCTTCCCTGTGCACCTAACTGACTGTCCCTGCTTCTCCAGGTCAGCCACCTTGGCCTCAAGGGAGCAAACTCGCTCCCTGAGAACCAGGAGCTCCTTGCACCGAGCACACACCCAAGACCTCTGACCAGTGGGCAGATAGTCATACATGTGACACTCCATGCAAAACACTGGATAGCCCCCAACCCCCTGCTGGCATTCTGGCTTCATAATTGTTTTTAAACAAATACTTTTCTATAACCCCCTTTTAAAACCCTTTGTATTTATATGGCTCCTGTTGTAGGAGTCTACTTACCTTACCTTACCAAGGAGCCAAGGTCCTGGCTTCCTGGCTCTTCCTGGGCTTCTTACAGAGCCCCTAGGCCAAGAGCCACAGGCAAAGAGCCTCGCCCTTTTGCTCTCGCCCTTCGGCTCGTGCCAGAGGTTCGTGCCTCTTGCAAACTTCCTGCCTTAAATGGAATTGTCTCCCAGGAGAGGGTGTGGCCAGCAGCTACTCAAAATCACCCAAGGCACTTAATGACGGTCAAACAAAGCCCCTTTCACACTCCAACTCCAGCAGCCAGGAGTCTGCTATTCAATCTCACCCAAGCACTTAATTACAGGCAAACAATGACCCTTTCACACCCTAACTCCAGCAGTCAGGAGTCTGTAACAACTCACCCACACACTCCCAAATACAGTCCCTGACACAGTACCTTTTCAGCTAAAGCACCTCAGCTGAAAGTAAATAAATAAAAATACCACTCACCCCTCTGGCAGCTCAAACACCTTGCTCCTTCTCAGAGCTCAGCTGGGTCAGCTGGACAGCTTCCAGAGGGAATTAGATAAGCATATGGAGCAGAGGTCCATCAGTGGCTATTAGCCACAAGGTATAGATAGGAACTTTCAGTCTGGGGCAAGTGATGCACTGTATTCTTAGTGCTGGGGTGTGTGTGACAGTGGGAGGGCTTCTAGTGTCCTAGCCCCAGTGCTGGACCTCATGATGGCACCTGGTATTTTTGGCCACTGTGTGACAGAGTGTTGGACTGGCCTGATCCAACATTGGCTTCTTTTATGTTCTTATGTTCTAATGTATATGACTGTTGAAAGGACTACTCAGATTATGGTCCAGTAGATTCTAAACTAAATTTAGAAGATCAGAGTGTCTTTGATATGTGAAATAAATGATGGAATATTTCTATGTATTTTTAAAATATTGTTAATTGAACATCAAAGTACTTTGTAAACATAGGTTTTCAAAAGGCATGTTCTCATTTTATTTTTTCCCATTTTTTGCCTTGTCTATAAAGCTGAGATACTCATCTTAGCCTTCATCAATTCCATCTTGATTGATATAGCATCTTCTTCAGTCTCCCTGTCTGTTACATACTTTGTACTTCTAGATCATCAAAGCCTACTTTTGAGTCACATTTTAGATGTTTAGAGAGAAGTTTCCATTACTTAAATGAGGACAGAAATAAAAACTTAATGAAAAGAAAGCTTCTTCCATTGCTGAAGCTCCTGCTTTAAATTAAAAGGACTTTTGAGAGTGGCAAATAAGGGTAGCAGGTTATGATGACCTAGCCACATTCCCTCACTCAGAGGCAAACTTTTCCCTCCATTTTTCCTTCCCTTTCTGACTGAGCAGCCCCTTCCATCTATTTTCTTCTTTTCTGAAGATCTATGGCTGTCCTGTCACAGTATGATATTTTGCTGCTGGCTCAGCCCAGGAGCTTGAGGGAAGGGACAAGATCACCCTCAACTTAAACTTCTGAAATGGCACAAAGGCTTTTTAAAGTTCAAAAATAACAAAATATTTTATTCAACATAGAGGGGGAAAGGTCAGGTGAAATCAGGGATAAAATGTCTGAGGTAAATCAATATTGAACTTTGAGGTAAATCAGTATAGGCACAGACTACAGACAACATATTTCAAGCAGTTGAGAGTTTCTTAAGCTTTTCACACAGTCTTAGAAACTTTAAGATGACAGGCTTTTTTTTCAGTGTTCCCTGAACACTCCAGTACACTTTCTTGAGTTTAACAGACTCTTCCAGTTTCAGCAAGTGGTCTTGAAATATGCCGGACCAGGGTTCACTCCACTTCTTAGAACTATCTCCCTTTTTAACTGGGTAGGAATCTCTTCTCTCACTAGAAGATATTTCCCTTTTTCTGTCCCAAATGGAAGTCTTGCCAACCTTCCTTCCTCCTTGCCAACCTTCTCAGTTCTCCATCTGGGTTAAACTGCTCTCAGTCAGGGCTAAAAACAAACTCAGAAAGCACCCAACTCTTCTCCATTGGGGCTAGCCTCAGATTCAATTCTCCTCAGCATTCAGTTTTGAAGTCTCCCTCCACTCAACTCACATTAACCAATCAAATCCCTTTGAGTAGCCTGTCAATCAAGGTTCTCTGGCTCTGTGAGGCATTAACCCTTCACAATCCATTACCAGTTTACACAGCACAGTCTGTCACACAGGTATACATTGGTTCCTTGTCCTAGATCATCAGCACATTGCATACATTCTAATGGACATAACCAGGAAGTCATTTATTAGGTTTACTTCCTGAATCAGTGCTTTGGAAAAATGGCATTGTCAAAAGAATGGGGAAAGCAGCATCAGAAAGAGAGAAGGATCAAATTTCCATATGGTTTTCTCCTTCATTATGTCTCCCAAATATTCAACAAAGCAAAAATCAAATACTTTGCTGGTGAAAGGATAGCCAGGACTGGTAGAGTTGCTCTCATAGATTTATTACATTAGATTCAGTCTATATAGTCCATCAATGGTTTGTTACTGTTACCATACCATGATGGAGACATAGGCACATATATCTTGATTAGGCCTCATACTCATCTTTCTGAACTTGGGGACAGAACAGAAAACTGGGAACATGACAGCTTTGTACCAAAAAGTAATATCAGTATGCCCAGGGTTACTTTATTTTATGTCCAAAATAGGAAGGGGGAGAGGAACACAGCTGGCTGGCATTTGAAGAAAAGAGAACCAAAATATGGAGGAAGGGAATAGGAGGAATGGGTTCCAACAATGGGTAGAGACTCTCAGAAAAGACTGACACTGCCTTTCTCCCATACCAAAAGGAAAAAAAAAACCCTAAAACATGCTGCCATTCATAATAATAAAAAACACTAAGACCAATTTCACACAAGAGCTGCACCGCCGTCACACCTCCCTTTGCCTTGTTTCTATTGGTCAATTTCCCACTCGAAGCCATGTGGCCGCATTTTGACCCACGTCTTCACCCTATTTCCCCCCCCGTGGTTTCATGATCCTGTTTTTTGAGGATCACGAAACAGCGGGGGAAATCGGATGAAACCGTGGGTCAAAATGTGGCCACATGGCTTCGAGTAGGAAATTGACCAATAGAAATGGGGCAAAGGGAGGTGTGACAGTGGCACAGCTCTTGTGTGAAATCGGTCTAAGCAAAATATGTTAAAACTTGTTGAATTAGAAGGAAACAAAAGGTCATGTAATCCATAGACAAACTGATGCAATCCCAATTATAGCAGGCCGGGACACCAAAAACAGATGGAGGTGGCACCATATTTTCCCTCAGGGGGTTAACAGCAGCTTCCAAGTTGAAGGATAATAGTAAAACACCCCCATCCTCTTGTACTACTGCTCTAATCAAACCCCTGGTGTACAGATACTAGGAAAAACAAAATTCTGGGGGATCTTATTATGGATATCTGATACTAAACCTTTGATATGAAATCTCTGATACTTAATTTTGGCACCAAAAGATAATAATCAGCATGATGCATTGTTTAGACGAGGACCAGTGAGAAGTGGCTTCAAATTCCTGCTCAGCCATGAAGCTTGTTAGGGGATCTGGGGCCAGTCACTCTTTCTTTTAGCTAGGGTGGTTGTGAGGATAAAATGGACAATGGGGAAACACATATTCTGCCCTGAACTCCTTGGAGGAAAAGTGGGATAAAAATGCAAAAGATATCAAAGACGGAAGGACTCACATGGGCATGATGGATCCCCATTCCCATTCTTATCACAACCACAAATAGCTGATATGTGCCATTGGCCAAGGGTATTCAGTTCGTCTGGAATGTGATCACAGTTAACCACAATAATGATTTTTGGCACAACAGTGTACGATTTCTGTGGATACAGGAAAATGTTTGCCAAATGAGGACTTTTGCTAAGACTCAGGATTTTTTTTTTAAGGCAAACATTAAAGCAGCATGCTATACTTTCTTCCAATTACTAGCTATCGTCAAATCCAGTCACCCACTAAGAGTCCATTTCCCCTACAACCAATTCACTCAGAGCAGGTATTAATGCTGTGGTCTAATGCTAGACGTGCTCACCAGGACTAAGAGTTTAACTGCACATTGTACATAACAGCATGCATAATGGTTCTTAGGTAACAAGTTGCATGTAGAGATTTTTAAGGCATGAGAGCTTGCTGAATGCTAATGAACCTCTCCCCACCGCATCAAATCACACAGTAAAATGCAAACTTTGCAGATGGTTGATACTTTGTGACTAAAATGTCAGTTCTTCCTAATATGATAGGCAGGACATTCATTTGCAAACAGTTGAGCAGGAGTCTTCATTTTATACATTACAAAAACTCTTGCCACCCAGCCCCACAAATTAATGCACCAGGCACAAGAAATGGGTCAAATGCGTTTATTAACATTAGCTGACCTGCACACTTTCAAACTCTTCCCACCCCCAGGCAGCATCCACACATCCTTGGATATTGCATTATCATTCCATCCTAGCAATAATATTCAACTGGATTTCTTGTGGGGACAAGAGCATCCACTTGCAATTGATTCCTACAATGCAATATAGTGCAATAGTGAGAGTCAGTATGGTGCAGTGATTAGACTGACAGGCCAGGTTTTGGGAGACCCAGTTTTGAATCCTCTTTCTTCCATGGAACCTTGTTGGGCCAGTAATAGGTTGAGTTCAGACTGGCAATTTGCCCCGGTAGAGCCCTGTTTCAGCGATGTTTTAAAACCACATTAAAGGGGGCGTTCACACAGGCACATCTGCCTGGCGTTCCACACTCGTTAGCAACCCATGCTGTTCCACTTCGTTCCTGGGATGAAAACATACCTCTTCAAAGGGGTAGCAAATCCCAGAGAGTGCGTTTATCCCACGGCATTCCGCTTCCTGGCCATGTGAACACTCAGCGGATAAGCCAAGAGCAAGCTGCATTGGGGCAGATGGCAGCAGCGGTTTGATTGGCTGTGCTCTGCTCTACTGCCCAATGTGATGCCGGCACAACAGGATCCGCCCCCAATCGGCCAGATGCAGTTGTGCACATCGCAGATTTACCAGGGGAAAGCTGCTGACAGTGTCGCCTCTGCGCCAGCCATCTGAACACTCCCACACGCCTCCTCCCGGTATGCTCCCGCAGCAGTCCAGGCTGTGTGAATGGGAAACCCCAGAGTAGTTTGTTTCTGGGCTTTTTTTGCTGCGACTGGCTCCTGCTTCAAATTGCCAGTCTGAACTCAGCCATATACTTTCAGACTAACCTACCTCATAGGGTTGTTGTAAAGATACAATGGAGAACATAATGAGCTCTTTGGGTCACTGCTGTGAAAAAAGGTTGGCTATAAATGAAGTAAATGAAAAAAATAAAATGTCAATTGATGTGTGGATGCATCCTCAATGCAGGGTTCCCTGTCTGCTGGGGTCAATGAGAAAATAAAAGGGCTGTGTTAAGTGATTTTTTTTTTTAAGGCCAAGGAGGATGGTATAGGTAAGTTATAAATTATATATCATTACTCAGCTAAAAATTCCCTATGTGTTTCGCCAACAAGTTTCCTCAGAGGAATCTGTTAGTCTTTCAGTGTTCCTTCAACAAGAGTACTGTTTCTTTTCTTTTATGAGATAAGGATCTATATATCATTAGGTCACTGGCATCCTACCTTTTAGCAATCCAGCTAAAAAATAATAATAATAAATTCTTTGACTGGAGTGAGCTTCCCCACACTTCTCTCAGTGTGATTAGGCTTAAGGCTATGGCCAAAAAGAGCTCTGTCATCAAAGGAAAAAAGGAACAAAAGTACTGATCTTGATCTCTTATTCAAGCAACACTGAAAGACTGACAAATTGCCCTGAAGAAGCCTGTTGGCAAAATGTGTTTTGGACTTTTTAGCTGAGTAATAAAACATAATTTTTTTTACTTTACTTGCACCATTGGTTTTAACTTTTTTTTTTTTTTTGAACTCCTGTCTACTGGGTTGCAACATGGTTGCTAACATTACAGGCACTTCCACCCTTTTCAAAACTCCAAACATAAATGCTGTCAGACACATACACAAAAATGCCATCTGGGACACAAATTAACCAATTAGTCCTACATAATTACTGCTATGGCAGTACCATGGTCGGACCACTATGCTCTGAAGGCCTGTGTGACTGTTCCACCCTGAGCTTGTCGGGGACTGGCATAGCTGACTGTCAGCAGCCATCAACGAGATCGCTTCCTGATGCCCTCTGCACCCTTGCTGTAGGCTCGCTCCATGGTACACACAGGAGCTGTGGCTGATGAAGCAAGGGCTCAGATGGCTAGAAAGACAGTGGTGGTGTGCTCATAATGAAGCTACAAGAGCATCCTATAGGACATTTATGAGCAGCAGTCCAAGAGGCACCGACTGGTGTGTGAGGTGCCTCAAGGGGCAGCACTCTTCCCAATGTTATTCAACATCTATTGAGCACAAGTTTCATTTTATACAAAGAATGAAATTAGAAAAGGCTCTTTATATCCTCCTTATTTAATCTTCCTAGGACCTACGTGATCCCTCTAGACTAGAAACCATCCATTTTGCATGATCTCTGTGCATTGTCTAAAACTATTAAGTATAATTCTTATTATTTGATTTAATTGATGCTATAATACTTCCCATTGATCATTTGAGTCCTTTTAAATATATTAAATACTCTCATACATTTCTAATTCAATTATTTAATTAATTATCCAATTAGGGTGAAGTGGGCTTTAATCACTTTAATGACTTTTTAAAATTATTCTAAAATTAATTCTATACCGATTGTTTTTGATGAATTCATTGCACTGATAAGAAAGTTTAACATTGTATATAGTTAATTCAGAGTTGCATTTTATAATCCTAGATGATCTTATTGTAAGGCAGACTATTTTATTGCCTGTTGTTCTGTCTGCTTGCGTATCATTAATCTGTATCTGCACAAACAACATTTCTGCTGTAATTATATCCTTGAACATAAACACACTTATTATAAGCTTTCTGCTGTAAGATATTAGTAGTGATACTTTGTATACCAGTTGCTAATATTTTAAGTCAAATATAGTTAGTACCCTTGTACTTTTGCGACTTGGCTCTGCACCATTCACACTTTACTCCCACACCTGAACTTTATTATCCCATTTTTCACCACAGTTTCTTACATTTTGTATCAGTTTCTTTGTCCAAATTAGTGTCCTCATTCCTAGTGGTCATACCTACCAAGGCATACATCTCTTACTTTGAACTCCATTCCTGCAATTAGATAGCAAACCCCCTTCATCATTTCTCTCTCTGTGTCCTGCTAATCCTATGTCTCCTTTAAAGAGTGCACTTTCTGATAACTTAGACAATGTCTAACGAATTGAGCATCACATCTCTGAATGTAAGAGGTTTTAACAATCCAATCAAAGAAAAAAAATCTACTTTAAAATCTCTCTAAATTACACTCAGATATCATGTTACTCCAGGAAACCCATCTTTGCTCTGCCACTCATTCACTTTTGAAAGCCAAATGGATTCAAAATTAATTTGATGCTAATGGCTCTTCCAAAGTGCATGGAGTAGTAGTACTACTTAAAACAACAACAACAATCCCTTCCAATGCAAAGCTACAAAGACTGACCCCTGTGGTTGTTTTATCTTTGCCACTCTAGTCAGAAGAAAGAGATGGACAAAGAGGGTTGGGTAAATCTAGGGGCCACTTTATTTTAACAAAACGTATTTGAATGGCAAGGGCAACAACTTAACTAGAGACACAAGGCCAGGGCTAGGGGTCAAACACAATCCCTCCCCTGCCAATTAACAGTCAAGTCACCCTGCCACTGTGTAGAGCCATCTGAAAAAATGGTTCACACCCAGCCAGCACAGCAAGTCGGCTATGCCTTGGAGTTCCAACCCCAGCCACACAGCTGAATGGAAGGGTCAATCCAGGCAATCCCATAGGCAGTCTGCATTCCTCACTCCTGGGCCACACAACCCAGGGGGTGATCCCCCAAGACCCCTAGGCCACAAAAGGGGGTGCTGAATGGTGCTCACCGAGCCACATAACATTCCCTAAACAGAATCCTGCCTACTCATAAAGTGACTAACCTAATTAATAGCCACACGTTAGCCAATTCCACAATCCACTGAGTAGAAGTACAGGGTAGGTGAAAAACATCCTTTCCAAATGCCAGTGTGGAAAAGTAAAAAAAAAAAGGGGGGGAAGATCCTACTCAGCCACCCACCAAAAGGAGGCAACCAGCGTATGCTTACACTGCCAATAGAGTGGGAGGGTGGGCCAAACATGAAGCGGAGACTGCTGGGTGGGGGCAGAGCCAGCCATTGCCAAGAGCCAGCTCCTCCCTCCACCCAAGGATTAGGATGCCCTGTGCCCTGTTGCTCTTCCTCCTTCCATGTGTGTCACAAAATGTAATGCCAGGACGAAATGTAATGCCAGGCTGAGCCATGTGTGTCATAAAATGTAATACCAGGACAAAACAACTATCACACAAAGGATTATGGGATTAAAATGGTATTTACTAGATATTTACTTAATATGGCCAGGTAGGGAAAGGTCAGGCAAGGTAGGGAGTTGATTAGATTTACTGCTCTTTCTGAGAAAATCAATCTTTGATGCTGATGGATTTAAGAAGGAAGGGAACTGCCAAAAACGAGACCTTTGCACCTTTAGGGTCAGTTTTTCAGACAGGCCTCTGGTCATTATTTGATAGGACACATTCCATGTGACTATAGGGCCTATTTTGATCCCATTTCCAAAACAGGGAAGAGTCTTGAATGAGTGACCCTGTGAGACATTAAGAGAGGGAAGGTTGCTTGTGTCACCTGTTTATAGGTACCAAGCTCATCCTTCCAAGAGAGGATGGGGTCAAGGCCTAACAGACCTGCCATGTACTTCAGTTCACAAACCATGAACCAGCCAAAATTTGTCATGAACTTTAGTTCGTGAGCTGGTTCATGCCCATCTCTACACACAGACCAAAAATGCAAGGGGATAAATAGTAGTACCCCAGCATCACCTCCTGAAACCTCATGTAGGACCAAAACCATTGCAATATGATGCCTTCAAGTTGCCACCTGGAAATCCAGTTGTCCTCCTTCTGACCATCTCCTGATGCAGTGTGACCAAGGCTCTTTCAGTCCCATAACCAGGCCTGAAACCAGATTGAAAAAGATCCAAAGTCTAAGCACTAACAGTCCACTTCATCCAGCAATGCTTGATGTTGTCCAGCGACTACCCATTCCATCACTGTGTTCAAGGCTGGAACATTTGAGACTCCTGGGCCCAGCACAGGGTTCTTTAATGGTGGTGACACCTAGGATTGCAAACTTCCAGGTGGCACCTGGAGAACTACCACCTTTACAACTGATCTCCAGACTACAGAGATCAGCTTCCTTGAAGAACATTGCTGCTTTAGAGAGCAGACTCTGTGGCATGATATCCCATTGAGGTAGCTGCCTTCCCAAACCTTGGCCTCTCCAGGCTCCATGCCCCCCCAATACCAGGAATCTCTCAACCTACAGTTGGCAGCCCTAATTGCATCATAGACTATTTGAAGGATGGGGCAACCACCCCCTCTCTCAAGGAAGTCGTAGCTACCTCTTGGACCCAATCAGACAGCCCTTACTCCCAACAGCCAGGAAAAGTAAGGGTCATATAAGAGGTGGGAAGTCTAAAACCTAGGAGGGCTCAGATCCTCATCTAAATAAACTGGAAAATATCTCAAACAATTGGATGAACCAGCACTCTGGCACCAGCTAGCCTTATCACTATAAAAGTAGGTGGAGCAGATGCTGACAAGGCTGAGCAGTAGGGTAGGCAGGTCTGGGAAGTGGCAATTGGTATTGCAGGTAGGAGCCAGTGCCTGGTGCCTGAGCTGTCCAGACTCTGTAGTGGGGCTTGAGGGTGCTTGGCTTTTCTCGGAGTGCACAGGGAGTCTATCAGGGGCACCACCAGCCCAGGCGCCATGTGGGGAGGAGAAGGGGAGGGACTTTACTTTCATTTCCTAGCTGAGAGATGTCACTGGTTTTGTCAGCCTTTCTTCTTAACATAGAAAGGAAAATCACTCGGGGTGAATTAAGATTGGGTTGGGGGGGTAATCGAAATTCGATAGGGGGTGCCGCCCTGTGCACCCCACCACTCGCTATGGTCCTGATCTAAACATAAAAATACTTTATTTTTAGCAATGGGTTAGGACGCAGTTTTTCTTCTGTTTTACTGTGCCTTCCTAAAGTTATAATTCAGTAGTCTCTGAGGGGGGTTTTTGAGAGAGAAAAAAATGAAAAAAACTTCCCTAAGGAAAGGTAGCAATACTAGTTATACAAGATTTAAAAAACAAAAACAAAAACCTGATGCAATCACTTCCATGCCAAGTCTAAGACCCAGAAAAGGAAATCTTGGCAAGTTAGAGTGCACAGGGAATTTCTCCCAAGTAATGTTATTTTAAAAAAATAGAGAGGAGAAATGAATGTACGTGCAAAGTGTAGGGAGGAGGGTGGGTTTTCATATGCAAATGGAGCAGAACTGACAGAAGGCATTCAAGGCAACAATCACATTTATTGAATTTAATGAATTCTCCCAGGGTACATTTTTATTCTCCCAGGGTGAAGTCAAAAGTGATTTTTTTCATTACACTTGAGAACACTGCACATCAGGTTTGCAAAAGGGGTTATTCATGACTTCGTGCATTCATAGTTCATAAGTTTGTACTTCAATATTGAAGAGTATTTCACCTTGGTAGCATCTGTTATGTTCCCCCCTTTCTCATTTTTTGTCAGCATATGTTATGGCCCTAAAGAGCTGGTTGCAGAAATATCTATGACAGAAGAAGAGGAAGAAGAGATTGGATTTACAACCTGCCCTTCACTACCCAAAAGAGTCCCAGAGCGGCATACAATCCCTTTCCCTTCCCCTCCCCACAACAGACACCCTGCGAGGTAGGTGGGGCTGAGAGAGCTCTCTTGAGAACTGCCCTTGAGAGAACAACTGTGAAAGAACTTATGACTGATCCAAGAACACTCCAGCAACTGCATGTGGAGGAGTGTGGAATCAAACCCAGTTCTCCCAGATCAGAGTCTGCACTTCTGACCACTACACTAAACTGTCTCCCAAAAAGTGGGAAAGTGTTTGCCGATTAAACAATTTGCAGAACAATCAGCTACATAGACTTGTACCTGCTTTCTCTATGCCTTGAAATGTATCTAGGTAGAATACATTATATACCTAATTCTGAACCTCACCATAGAGAGTATGATTAACAGAATTGGAAAATGAAGCTCAGGACATACAGGGGGGTGGATTTCTCTACAAACCTGAAGGAAGTTTGTAGAAAAATCTGAAATCTTTTTTAAAAAGCTGATTCAAAACTACTCCAAATAATAGAAACAATGACTGTAGCTTTAAGAAAAGACTATCCACAGAACTTTCAATGTCCATTTGGGAGGTTGCCAGGCAACCACAACATTGCTGAGCCTTCCAAACCTTGGACCCAGAGAAGGGGAAAGCAAGCTATGGAGGAAGCAGGGAAGCTAACTCTGCCAGACTTTTTCCAATGGGAGGGAGGGAAATCTGGAAATGGTGGAGCAGGCAAAGGTAGGCTGGCTAGTGGATGGGAAGAAGAGACGGAAGCAAGAAATGGTGGAGGTAATGGGAACTTCCAGGGAAATAGTAGGAGAAATAGCATGGGACAGGATACAAGGGAAGATAAGCTGCCCCCCACAAGTCCTTGTGGGTCTCCTACTAGTATATTATCAATTAGAAGTGGGTTAAAATGGAAAGGGAGGAACGGGTTTTAAAAGGATATAAGAAAGATGGAGAAGGACTGATCTAGTAGTAGAAAGCATAAAAATGTGGGACTGATGCCTCGAAGGTATGTCTTACATGGGGCCTCATTAGCCATCATAGACATTAACAGCAGAGAGAGAACTTTAATCTCAGGGTGGATCCTACATCTATAACTCCACTGGATTAAATTTGGACTTCCTCCAGCCCAAGGAGCCTTCCTCCAACTCAAGCAGTTCTTCCTTGGAGGAAAGTTGGATCAACATGATGCTCTAATGTCATCTCAAGTGCAATGAAGTGTCAGGAAAGCAACTGCTTTACTTCCATGTAACGGCTGGCTCATTTGTGCAGGTACATCATTTAGTTTGACTACACCTGGTCATTCTGCATTCCATTGCTGCTTATGAGTGTGCAAACTGCCTCTATCAAAAGCAATTTGTTTGAGCTGGCTGGCATACGGAGGTGCTACATGTGGTGATCAATATGTGATAGCTCATTTACAGTGTGATTCCCACCTAGTGCTGTGATCGACAATAATGAACATGCATGTGTTCAGTATCTAATCGTTCCTGCATTTTAAGAAAGAAGATCTGAGAAAGTGGCAACAAGTCACAAAAGGATATGTCTGCTATACATCCAGACATCTGTGTTGGACCAGCACTTTGAACAAATGGATGCAGTAGAAATACCATGAAAAGCTAGCTTAACTTAGGAAGACTGAAGTAGCACATTCTTGGTTCTTTAAAGGAGGACACTAAATTCAGCCATTCCAGCTACTGTCTGGGTCTGCTGCCACTGGGACTGGACTCTCAAGACCACAGACCAGAGCAGGGGTCCCTCACCCTCGAACCCCAGCAGAGCAACAAGCCACAGGGCCAGAACAGAGAGCCTCACCAGGAAAACACCAAGCGAGAAAATGAGGAAGATGAAGGCAAGAAGTCTGGGTGAGGCTGGGAGCTTGAGAGGAGGCGGGGGGGGGGTGCAGCAGACCCTCCTGCCAAATGTGGCCACTTTGAAGAGGGCCAGAGAAAGAGACCCACCGTGGGAGATGCTGCACAGAGCCCAGGGCTGGCAGGAAGCAATCCTGGGATGCTCATCAGAATGGCCCTGCCCTACTCTAGCCGACAGCAGGGGCAGGTAGCGGTTTGTATGTGGCCTGGATCAGCCAATGGAAGAAGAGGACTTGTGAAGGATGGGAGGGGGGAATGAATGGGGAGTGGGGTGGGAGAATAAAAGGGGACCTCCAGGTATGGCCAGGGAGGAGAATGAGCAGGGAGCCCTGCAAGTCTCTGCTGTCAGAGAGAAGGCAGAAAAGGCAAGGAGGCAGCAGGGGGTGCTGTCAACCCCCTCCCCTCTCTCTACGGCAGCTCTGAGGCCTGAGGAGAGCCTGTAAGGTTGGAGGGTGCTTCACTGAACCCAGAGAAGGGCAAGGCTAGTCCTGACAACTACATTAAAAACTAGCAATTCAAAAGGGTTAGTATGGGTGTGATCATACATACTGGAAGCTGCAGCAGACATGTGATTCCCCCACGGATCAGAAAGACACATCGATCTGGCGTCCCAGAGTCGTCGGCAGGGCATCATTTCACGCCGCAGTAGTGTGGTAAAAAGCTACTGCCGAAAACTCACTATTATTGGGAACTGCGGGCACACGGCAGGAAGTATGATCGCACAAACGTGCGTCATTGCAGGCGAGGCAAACTGCCTTGCTTCCTGCCCGCATTTTCTCCCTTCCATGTGACCGCAGCCTATTTGTGTTTATGTTTTAAATGACTGTTATTTTAAGTAATTTATATGCCTATAATATGTTTTTAATTGTATTTTATGGAACTGTTTGTCAGCCGCCCTGAGCCCGTCTTGGCGGGGAGGGTGGGGCATAAAGTGAACAAATGAGTGAATGAATAAAAGAACTGGCTTTGAACAGAATGCTAATATGCTAGGAAAGGCACATTTCAGCTGCCTGTAGTGTTGTGGATGCTTTTCACAACAGCTTGCCCCCCTGTCCTGTGAGGAAAACTGCTGAACTACCAAAGAAGAAAGACATACTTCAGAATGCAAATTATTTTAGAGAATCTAGAATACAGATTTTGCAATGATTTGTGAAACTATCCAGCTAGAAGACACATTTCAACAGACTTCCTGGCTTTCTACGCAGGTAATATGGGTGCACTCTACAAAACGGTTCATAAAGTGACTTGAATAAAATTTAGGGACTATGGTCTAGATTGCTGTATATAGCTTACTGTAAGTAGGACATTATTATGTGATTTTTGCACTGCTTAATGCGTCATGTTGATATTTATGCTATGCTTCAGCTCTTTTCTGGTTGGTTCCAGACTTTTACAGTCTTAATGCTTTGTTTATTAACTATCCCATTTTGTTGACTGTCCTGACTCACTATGTGTAATCTGCCTTGATTCCCTGTGAGAAAGGCAGAGTATAATGTAAATATATTTTAAAAATGTAGCTGCACTAACCATAGACCCAACCAACATATTTTTTTTTTTACAATTGTATTTATATGACAGTTTCGCTATATGTTACAATTCATATCTCACTCATCCTCATACCAGCTGTGTAAGCCAGTATATTATTCATATTTTCTGGAAATGAGTTTCAGAGGTCTAAGGAGTGTTTATGGCTAATGTGGAACTTGCAGTACAATCCTAAGCAGAGCTAGTACATACTGCTAAGTGCATTCTAAGTCAATGGGCTTAGAAGGGTAACTCTTCTTGGACTGCATGGCTGGTCTGCGAAGTCTAAGCACTAACTTGCATATCGATGGATCACATGGTCCTGAGCTCTTATGACTATCAGTTCTGATTGTAAGTGGACAACGGTATGTTCAAATGCTCCTTAATATAAAACTACTTTGTTCTCGAAGAAAACTGGCACATTAGGACTCAGCCAGTACCTTCTCCCTGACATATAAGTTTTCAATAAGCAGAGCCTTCCCTGAGCCTGCTCACGGGGAGGGTGGGGTATAAATTGAATTAATGAATAAATTGAATAAATAGATAAATACTTTGATGTGGGGGCACATTTCACTTCATTCAGGTTGCAAGCAAACATTCTTTACCAGTTCTTCACAAGGCATCTACAATGGGCTCCACGCCGTCATGTCAACATGAGGAGTTTCATCATTCCTTCCTTGGACAGAACCACACTGATCGGGTCCAGTGTCACTCCATCAACCCCAGGTTCCTCCAGATTACTCTTTTAAAGCCCATCCTAGCATGGCGAATTGACACACTTTGCGAGTTGTGCAGAGTGTACTGCGGCATCTGACGACAGTCTGGGCTTTATCTGGCCCAGCGCAGCACTCTCCAGGCGGGAGAGTGGCAAGCAAGCAGCGAAGCCTGAGGGGGAGTTGAGATCGGTGTGGATAAGCTTCGGAGGAAGCTTGTTTACACTTTGATCTCCTTCCGTGAAGAGGGCAGTTGCAAATCAACTCTACAGATGCCAGCCGGGCTGAGAATTCAGCATAAATTCGCCATCTACCGATCTCTTTATCATCTAGTTTAACATCGTTTACAGAAGAAGCACCGCGAAACCCCGAGACTACAAGCAAGGTAACAAACAAACGATTAAGCGCTTACCGATTTAAAGAAGACTGTGATATTGAAACGTACGGATAAGCGTTGAAACCTTTAAGGAACTATTCCGCTTGAATTAAAAGTAAAAAGAAAGCTTTCCTTTAGAGAAAAAGGCTGAAAAGAGACTTTGTTTTGCATTCCTGTGGTTAGCCAAGTCTAAACGTTACGTAGTAGAAGCGAAACTAACTGTGACTCTGTGATACAGGAAGTGGGCTAGAGTGGAGGCTTTAGAAGTTGCTGTGTTTGAAGCGGATGGACATTTTACTGTGTGACACCACCTTTACCGGAAGTTGGTTTACAGAGACGGACAGGTGAACCGGAAGTTCGGAAGGAGCCTACTCTAGCCGGAAAACCATAGAGAAATTGCGCCCGACATTTTGGGGAGGACTAAAATTTAAAAAGTTATTTTCAAGCCGAGAAAGTGTTTAAACAAGCTTTAAAGGTGGCGATTTGGCTTGAAGACTGCTAATATAAAGACTGACTAACATTGAAGTGGCCTCCAAGACGGATTTGAGAACAAGACCTAGAGCTGCTTCATCACCCAGCCCAAGAATGACTGCAAAGGAAAAAAAAGAGTGGCAAGCAGCTATGGAAGCGATGGAAAAACGGATGACTGAGAATCTTGGAAAACAAATAGAATCACAGTTGCAACAACAATTAGAGCAAATAGAGCAAGTGCAAATCCAAGTACAGAAAAAAACATGGAAGAATTGAAAGAACTGGTACTTACAGAAGTGTCAGGGATAAAAAAAGATACAGAAGAACTTAAAAAGGAAGTCAAAAGTCTGGTGACAAAATCTGAAGATATGGAACAAAAGGTCAAAAAAACCCTGTCAGAAAATACAAGGCTGGAGACCATGATGGATTATAGGGCTACTCAGAATCACCTGAGATTGAGAGGGATAGAAGAGGAGGAAGATCAGGATCTACGGGCTCTAGTAATTAAGACATTGACAACTTACATAGGGGAAGATGAAGGAGATTTGGATGCAGACTTTGACTTGATTTACAGAGTAAATTCAGCTTATGCCAAAAGAAAGCAATTACCTAGAGATGTGATTGTTCAATTTGTGACAACAAAGATGAAGGAAGACGTTTTCAAGAAACAATTTACACAACCGTTGGAAATTAATGGAAAGAAAATAATAATTTTGAGAGAAATTCCGAGATCGATTCTACAAGATAGAAAGAAATTCAAGAAATTGACAGACAGATTAAAAGAAATGAATATTAGGTTCAGATGGGAGATTCCATATGGACTTACATTTATGTATAACTCGGTGAGATCTACTCTTAAATCTGAAGGAGACTTATACAGATTTAAAGCGAGCAATCTGGATGATTTTAAAGATATTTAATTCAATACCATTATGGATTACAAATTTTTATCTTGGAACGTAAATGGACTAAATTCACCAGGTAAAAGAAGATTGGTGAATCATTGGCTGGAAAAACAAAAATGTAATATAATTTGTTTACAAGAAACACATATAAGAAAACAAGACGATAAATATTTGATTAATAAAAAATTGGGAGAAGAATTTCATTCCTCAGCAGTTAATAAGAAAAAAGGAACAGTGATTTATATTTCAAAAGATTTGGATCCTAAACAAATTCTCTCCGATAAAGAAGGGAGGTATGTTGGCGTGGAAATCTGTATGGATAGAAAAAAGACATTGCTTGTAAATATATATGCACCCAATGGTGCAAAAGAGACTTTTTTAATGATCTGACTAAAGAGTTGGAGTGTTTAAACTATGACCAAATTGTTCTTGCGGGAGACTTTAATGGTACAGTGAACAACACAATGGATAGAAAGTCCAAAGCAAGTGGAGAGACAGCTGGAAAGTTACCAAAAAATTTTTTTCAATTGATGAAGCAAGAGAAACTAGAAGATGTTTGGAGGAAGTGGAATCCTAAGACCAAAGACTACACGTTTTATTCGAATAGACATAATTCCTTTTCTCGAATTGACATGATTTGGATGTCAGAGGAGATGGCGCAAAAAACTTATAAAATACAAATTTTACCGAAAACTAACTCTGATCATAATCCCCTACTTTGGATATCTAAACCAAAACCTAAACAGTTATATTGGAGAATTAATGAAGATTTATTGGATCAAAAACAAATTAATGAAATCTTAAAAAAGGAAACGAAAAGTTTTTTTGAACTGAATTTGAATAAAGGTACGGATATACAAGTTGTATGGGATGCATACAAAGCAGTAATGAGAGGTATGCTTATCTCTCTGAACTCCAAAGATAAAAAGCAAAAGATCCAACAGCAGAAAGACCTTCATGAAAAAATTCGACAAAAAGAAAAGGAATTAAAAAAAAGACCAGGGAAGAAGAAGATTATTAAAGAGATCCACTTTCTACAAGATCAGCTGAATGTTCTATTAAACAGAGAATTATATTGGAATTTGAAGAAATTACAACAAAAAGCATTTGAGGGTGCAAACAAACCAGGAAAGTTTTTAGCATGGCAATTGAAAAATAGAAAAGAAAGGAACTTTATATCTAAGATTGTTGAAGATGGAAAGGATGTGATGAGCCTGAATGGTATAAAAAGAGCTTTTTTTAAATACTACGCCAAATTATTCAAAAAGAAAGGAATTGATCAACAGAGAATCAAGAAATATTTGGAGACGATTGAAATTCCAGAGCTGGGAAAACAAATTAAGGAATTATTAAATGGTTTAGTAACGAAAGAAGAAGTGACAATGGCGATAGAAGATGCAAAGTTGGGCAAAGCTCCAGGACCAGATGGCTTTACAGCAAAGTTCTATAAGAAATTTAAGGAGGAGCTAACCCCTATTTTAGTACTTCTGTCGAATGAGATAAGAAAGACCAAACGGATCCCAGATTCATGGAAAGAAGCAAACATTTCATTGATACCTAAAGAAGGTTTGGATTTGACTCAAGTAAAGAACTATAGGCCAATATCGCTATTAAATAATGATTACAAATTATTTGCAAAAATAATTTCAGAAAGACTGAAAAAATATCTGAAAGATACAATAGCGGAAGAACAAGCTGGATTTTTACCAAACAGACAAATCAAAGACAATTTAAGAGTGGTGATAGATGCAATTGAATATTATGACAAGCATCCTGAAAAAGAAGTTGGATTCCTCTTCCTAGATGCGGAAAAAGCTTTTGACAATTTAAATTGGGAGTTCATGCTGCAAGTAATTGAAAAAATGGATATTGGACAGTCCTTTTTAAATATGATTGTGGCAATATATTCAGAACAAAAAGCGGCTTTAAATATAAATAAAGAAAAGACGGACTTCTTCCAAGTCCAAAAGGGAACACGTCAAGGCTGCCCGTTATCCCCGTTGTTGTTTATTTGGATATTGGAAATATTACTGACAGCGATAAGAAAAGATAATAGTATTGAAGGACTTACAGTGAAAGGTTTTTCCTATAAATATAGGGCATTCGCAGATGATGTAATGTTTATGATTCAAGACCCAATCGAGAAAATACCACAACTGATGGAAAAAATTGAAGAATTTGGTTCAATTGCGGGATTTTATGTTAATAAAAATAAAACCAAAGTGATGTGCAAAAATATGACGAAACAAAGACAAACAGAACTTCAAGAGAAAATTCAATGTGAAGTAGTTACAAAGACTAAATATCTTGGAATTGAATTAACCATGAAAAATATTGACTTGTTTAAAAACAATTATGAAAAGGTGTGGTACAAGATTCAGCAAGATATGAAGAAATGGGATACTTTGAATTTATCATTGATGGGAAGAATCGCGACTGTAAAAATGAATATTCTACCGCGTTTGATGTTTTTATTTCAGACTATTCCAATACTAAAACAAAGGAAAGTACTGGATTCGTGGCAGAAAGAATTATCCAAATTTGTATGGGCAGGAAGAAAGCCAAGGATTAAAATGAAAATTTTATGTGACGCAAGAGAGAGAGGAGGTTTACAGCTACCAAATCTAAGACTGTATTATGATGCCGTCTGTTTAACGTGGTTGGAACAATGGATAAATTTGGAGAATAAGAAGTTACTGGCCCTGGAAGGGCATGATAACAAATTCGGATGGCATGCATACTTATGGTATGGAAAAGTAAAAATGGATAATTTTTTTAAACACCACTTTGTAAGACAATCACTGTTCGAGACATGGATGAGATATAGAAAATTCTTCTCAGAAGAAAGACCACTTTGGATTGTACCAGCTGAAGTGATTAATCCATATTCAAGAAATCAAGGGCTAGACTGGCTACCTTATAAAAATCTTCTAAAATCTGAAGGGAAAAATTTTGTGTTAAAAGATAGATTTGATGTTGAATTTGAATATGATTGGCTGAAGTATAGACAGATTTATGATTTATTTAAGACCGACAAAAGAGAACATGGTTTTAGAGAAAAGAATATTGAAATTGAAACTGTATGGCTTGAGAAAGATAAAAAAAAATGATTTCTAAACTGTATAAGGTACTATTGAAATGGTATACTGAGGATGAAGTTGTAAAAGAGCAAATGATAAAATGGGCTGTAAATGTTAATAATGAGATATTAATGACATCTTAGGAATACTTGTGGAAAAAGTCAATGAAAATTTCAACGTGTGTAAATGTTAAAGAGAATTGTTATAAAATGATGTACAGATGGTATATGACGCCTAAAAAAATTGCTATTATAAATGAAAGTATGTCTAACAAATGCTGGAAATGTAAGAAACATGAAGGGTCTTTTTACCATATGTGGTGGACATGTGATAAAGCAGTAAAGTATTGGACAGAGATCCACAATGAGATACAAAACATTTTGAATTGTACTTTTAAGAAAGACCCACAGGTGTTATTGTTAGGTCTTAAAATGGAAGAAATAAATGTAGCCAAGAGAACACTATTATGGTACTTGACTATAGCAGCAAGACTGACTTTTGCTCAATGTTGGAAACAAGATAAAGTACCTGAAGCATGGGAATGGATTAAAAAGACGTTGTTTTTGGCAGAAATGGACAAATTAACAAGAAAGTTAAACAACGAAGAAGATGAATCTTTTTTTGAAGATTGGAAAGACTTTCAAAAATACTTGTTGAAAAATTGGGACATTAAACGTGGTTTGATTTGCTTTGATAGTTATTAAGAGGAAAATGAAATAGAATTAGTTTTTTGAATTGTTACCGTTTGTAAGAGAAAATAAGTTTAGAAATAAATGTAACAGAATAAGAGAGATATTAATGGGGTCGGAGCAGTGCGGGAAGCCTTGTTTGGGGGGGGAGAAGGGATATTAGAAAAATGGATATGTAATTGGTTGAAAATGTATGAACATGTGATATATCCAATAATAAACTGTATTTACTAAAAAAATAAAGCCCATCCTAGCATTTGGACCTCCCTGTAGGGACAGGGTCTACCTCATCCTAGCCTTCCCACACCTGGTGTAGGCCCAGGAGAACTCCATTGCCCCTAATAGTAGTGGTAACTATAGATAGGCACAAACCACATTTTTGCAGTTCAGTTCATTGTTCATGGCTAAACCATGAACCAAACCATGAACCCATATGAATGGGGAGGTTGGTTCATGAATTGACCCAGTTTGTATTGGTCCATGGGCCATTTAAAGTTTAAACTCTGCTTTCTGCTCCCTGTGAAAAGCCACAGGGAGCAGAAGGTAAAGGTAAAGGTTCCCTTGCTCGAAAGCCAGTCGAATCCGACTCTAGGGTTGCGGTGCTCATCTCCGTTTCAAAGCCGAAGAGCCAGCGCTGTCCGAAGACGTTTCTGTGGTCATGTGGCCGGCATGACTAAACACCAAGGTGCACGGAACGCTGTTACCTTCCCACCGAAGTGGTACCTATTTATCTACTTGCAATTTCTTGCTTTCAAACTGCTAGGTTGGCAGGAGCTGGAACTAGAGACAGGAGCTCACCCTGTCATGCGGCACCCGGGTCTAAGCGGGGGACTATTTAAGCAAAACAGGGGAGCTCCCTGCCACTCAGCTGTTTGGTTTAAATGACTGGGAGTCATTTAAACCACTGCTTTCTGTTCCTCGCAAAAAGCTGTGGAAAGCAGAAAGCAAGGGTTTAAATGGCTCCCAGCAATTTCACCCCCTGCTTTCTACTCCCCACAAAAAGCCACAGACAGCAGAAGTCAGTGGTTTAAATAGCTCCCAGCCATTTCAACCAAACAGTTGAGGGGCAGAGCTGTTTTTCATGAAGAGCTCTTCATTTGCTGCAAACCAGATCAAAATTTATGACATTTAGTGGCAGTTTTTCAGTTCATGAACATTACTTCACAAACCAGCCAAAGTTAGTTGTTAGCTTTAGTTCATCAGCCAGTTCGTGCCTATTCCTAGTGGTAATAACCAGCCATCCTCATATGATCACATGCTGATGTGGCCTACCTTATAGTTATATATATTTATAATGCAATATGAATGCAAGTGATGAGAAAAAAAGGATTTGGGGTACATCTGAGTCTTGTAAATGGAGTTGAAGATCACAACAAAGATGTTTTATTTCAAGCATTTGTTCTTAAGTTATCAGAAGAATTTGAAGCAACAATAGCTGTAAGAAGTTTTTTATAGAAGATCAGACAGAATTACAGGTCACTCAGCCACAAAAAAAGAAATATATCAGTATATCAATATGTACATTTATACTTAATATTATATTAAGACAGGACGCTGATCTCAACTAACATGTATAATATTTCTTAAGACTTGTTGTCTAGTACTCATGAAACAGAGAGCTTTTGCACCTGTATAATATCTCCTGAAGAAGATCCATTATTGAAATGTTGTTATGTAATCCGGAGATGACATTGATTATGTACCTTTCTTGAAGGATTTTCTTACATTTATGATGTTGTAGTGCTTCAGATTAGAATACACAGTATTTTCTTTGCAAGTCTTGATGACTGTTTGAATTGTGGGTCAGATTCTCATGACTGTTGGCTTTATACTTGTTTTGTGATTAGGTCGTGTTTGTCCAGATTTATCCACATACTGATGACATCCCAGTCCATAATTCTGGGCAATCTGAGCAAGGGGATGCATGTAGATGTTAAATGGGGGAGGCAAAACCTGAGTGTGAGCCCTGCTTGCAGGGACATGGTAGAGTGGTCCGACTGCCTGGCTGTGATGGACAGATGGGTGGGGCATCCTGACCTCAGCGGGCATGGCTCCTGTGTGGGGCTAGCCTGAGTAGCATACTCCCTCACTGAGGGAAGCAAAGCCCAAGTGTAGGCCCTCCTTGGAGGGACCCAGTAGTGTGGTCCAACCGCCTGGCTGTAGCAGGAATACAGGTAGGTTTGGCAGCCCTGACCCCAGTAGAAACAACCCTTCCTTGCTGCCAGCCTGAGTGGCACACTCCCTCACCAGGGAAGGAAAAGCCGAAGCATGGGCCCTCCTTGGAGGAACCCAGTAGCATGGTCCGCCAGCCTGGCTGTCGCGGGCAGATGGGTGGGGTTGGGAATCCCAACCCCAGTAGACAAAGCCAGTGTCCCCTCTAAGCTGAGTTAGTGTGAGCTAGCTCACAGGTTTTTAGCCTCTGGCTTACCCATTTTTGTCTTCACTTAGGGAGGATGGCTCCAGAGCAAACTAATTTAGGCAGTAGCCCAATCGCTCGCTTGTGACTTTAATGCTAGTAGCTCACAAAGTAGATTTTTTGCTCACAAGACTCCACAGCCTAGAGGGAGCATTGGACACAGCCCCTGCTGTGCGGCGTGCTCAGAAAAGCCGGCGCTCCACCCCCCCTGGTCTCCAGGCCCCACCGGGAGGTTGGCATCCCCGTGGGGTGGGCGCCCCAGGCTGTCTTGCCTAGGGCGCCCAGACACCTGGGGCCAGCCCTGCCCAGGAGCATGGTCTGCCTGCCTGGCTGTGGTGGACAGATGGGTGGATTTGGGAGTCCTGACCCCACTGGACAAGACCCCTGCTTGGGGCTGGCCTAATTAACACACTACTTCACTGGGGGAGGCAAAGCCCAAGTATGGGCCTTCTTTGGAGGGACCCAGTGGAGGGTCCACCTGGCTGGTTGTCATGGGCAGATTGGTGGGGTTGGGAGTCCAGTGGACACAGCCCCTCGTTCTGGCCTGAGTAGTGCACTCCCTCTCTAGGGGAGGAAAAGCCCAAGTCTAGGCCCTCCTTGGAGTGACTCAGTATTTTGGTTTGACTGCCTGGCTGTGGCAGGCAGATGGGTGAGGTTGAGAGTCCTGACCCCAGTGGACACAGCCCCTAGTTGGTGCCCTAGAGGTGAAGCCCAAGTGTGGGTTCTCCTTGGAGGGACCTGGTAGCATGGTACAACCACCTGGCTGTGGTGGGTAGATGGGTGGGGGTGGGAGTTTCAACCCCAGTGGACACAGCCCCTGCTTGGGCCAGCCTGAGTAGCACACTGCCACACCAGGGGAGGCGAAGCCCAAGTTTGGTTCCTCATTGGAGAGACCCAGTATTGTTGTCTGCCTGACTGGCTGTGGCTGGCAGACGGTTGGGGGTTCACCCCACGCACCTCATCCCCAGTGGCAGACTTCAGGGTTTCACCCTCCAACGGTGTCAGATTGGTGTCATCATGCCCCTGTATAAATCATTGGTGCGACCTCATTTGGAATACTGTGTACAGTTCTGGTCACCACATCTCAAAAAGGATATTATAGTATTGGAAAAAGTGCAGAGAAGGGCAACTAGAATGATAAAAGGGTTGGAACACCTTCCCTATGAAGAAAGGTTAAAATGCTTGGGGCTCTTTAGCTTGGAGAAACGACGGCTGAGGGGTGACATGATCGAGGTTTATAAGATTATGAATGGGATTGAGCAGGTTGAGAAAGAAGTACTTTTCTCCCTTTCTCACAATACAAGAACTCGTGGGCACTTCATGAAATTGCGGAGCAGTCGGGTTAGAACAGATAAAAGGAAATACTTCTTCACCCAAAGAGTGATTAACACTTGGAATTCACTGCCACAGGAGGTCGTGGCAGCTGCAAGCATGGACAGTTTCAAGAGGAAATTAGATAAACATATGGAGCAGAAGTCCATCAGTGGCTATTAGCCACAGGGTATAGATGGGAACTCTCAGTCTGGGGCAGGTGATGCACTCTATTCTTGGTGCTGGAGCGGGCAGCAGTGGGAGGGCTTCTGGTGCCCTGGCCCCACTGCTGGACCTCCTGATGGCACCTGGTATATTTTGGCCGCTGTGTGACAGAGTGTTGGACTAGATGGGCCACTGGCCTGATTCAACATTGGCTTCTCTTATGTTCTTATGTTCTTATGTGTCCAACTATGCAAGTGCCTCTGTAGAATGCTGGTGGTTAAGTGATGTGTGTGCTTCCCCCTACAAACGTGCACCCCACACACCTGGCACTCTGCAATGAAGGGATCATTGGGGCCTGGAATGGGGGGGGATTTACTGGGGTGGGTAGGCGTGGAAACCTGCTGGATCTCCTGGCCATGATACAAACTGCCAGACTAAAAGCATCAGCCTCTCTCTTTTCCCACCTTTTCCCCTCTTCCCTGCATTCCAGTGCTACGGTTCCTTTCCTCCTCCTGTCTCTTTCTTTGATGCGAGGGAGGGAAAGGATCTTATATTAAATCTTGTTGTCACTCTATGTTATGAACCCTTTATCTGATGATACTTTTTGTCTGTTCACTACTCTGTGCCAAAAGAGCCTCAGGCAAAAGTCCCATTCTTTCTAAATTGATCTTAACCATTCAAAACCACCTTGGGGGATGAGAATTTCGAAATATTCGCGGGAAAAGCCCTTTTCGATTTGTATAGATCTTAAGCCATTGATCTGCAGAAGATAACAGTATTCTAGCTTCTATTCTCATTTGACCTGTTGCAGGACGTAAGAGGGCATTTGACACGGGGAGGGAGGAACCGTAAAAGAGTAACCCATCTTTCTGTGTTATACCTCCGAGGATATAAAGCAGCAAACAATGAGATGGTCACAGTCAGAAGAACTTACAATGTATGAATCATACAACTGGGACGAAGAAGCATCCACAATTATTTATCTCAAGTTTTTTATACAAAACATTGATTTCTGAATGTGATTATAACAAAAAAAATAATACAATAGAAACAAAAGTGAAAAGGCGGGACGGTGGTCTCCGGATTGGTGCTGCCGTTTTGACAATGTGTCTTCTTCTGACCAAAAATTGTACCCTTATAAATAATTCAAAATTATATACAATCAATAAAAAAATCAATGGTAAATAATCGTGGATGCTTCTTCATCACAGTTGTATGATTCATACATTGTAAATACCTCCGAGGATGCCAGTCACATTTGCTGGTGAAAAGTCAGGTACTACAACGCCAAGACCACAGCCATACAGCCCAGAAAATCTAGAAAAACTAATGAACTCCATCTGTGAAAGCCTTCGACAACATATCCTTTGAATTGTTATACTCTGTAAATATTTTTTTTTTGCGTTAGAATTAATTTCTTCAGTTTTTGTAAAAATGTATTCTTATGATTAAGGGTTCATTCATTCATTCATTCATTCATTCATTCATTCATTCATTCAACGGCAGCGGCTATCCCTGAGTCTGGTGCCCAGAAGCTCAGTGTCAGAAAAGGTGCCTTTGTTGTTTCTCACTGAATCCATTGTTTTATGTTTCCTACCCCGCTTTGCGCTTGCGTAGCTATGCAGGCAGAAACGTGGGAGCTTCTTCCCTGCCGCTTTTCCTTATCACGGTGGCCTTGAATGTAGGCTTTGGGCTATTCTTGTTAAGCTGAGAATTTTCCAGTCCTGGGAAGGCAAGGGGAGGGGGGAGTAGTCTCCCGCTCATTAAGTATTTCTCCCGCCGGGAGTTCCCGCGCGAGTGCTCAAGTTTTATTCGCTAGGCGCTTCATTGCATCACACTATAAGTTGGCTTGCTTTGCTTTGCCCCCATTCCTGACAATGACCTCCTACTGTGGGTTTTAGCAAGATAATCCTAATAAAACTTTCTTTGTGCAAGAATGACTGGATCTACTTGATTTCAAACCTGACAGAAATTGTCAGGAATCCTCATCATTCCCTCACCGTCAGTTTCCGCCGTCTACCACGATGAGCGGAGCGGGGAAGGGAGCCACGGGCACAGTCCTGGTGATTACTACTTCGGGAGCCTCCGGTGCAGTTCCAGCTATAGCTACTGTGGGAGCCACGGGCGCCGTTCCAGTGACTACTGCTTCAGGAGCCACGGTTCCAGTTACTACTGTGGCAGCTCCAGTGGTCACTGTTCCGACCACCACCGTTGTTCCGGTGACTACAACTACAGTTTTGGCGGCACCCATACTCTACTCAGCAGCCGGGGTGGCTACCCCGCCATCGATTGGCACAATTGGTGCTCCGTACACACTCCCGATCTACAGCCCGGCCGGGCCTATACAAAGTCAGGGAGGTGCGGTTCCACGAACCTATGTGCCAGGAGTCCCAACACCCTGGGATAAAGGGGTGACTTATCGCAGATCACGCGATTGGACTAAGAACTTGTTGGATACTACCCAGACCACCTGGACTATGCCGGGAAGCCAGAGCCGGGACAGCCTTTTGGATCCCAGAGGTAGTTTTGGGCTTCCCCAAGGGAGGGTGTCTCGGGGATCTCCCAGAACGGGATCCAGCCAAGATACTGATGCCCGCATGGATTCTATTCAAGACGATACTCGTCGGCTGGTAAGGGATATGAGCAAACTAATGCAGTCCCTACCCCAGATGATGGACCAAGCAATTCGAGCCCATCCGTTGACACAACCTAGACCGGCACCAGCCCCGGTGCCACCGTTGATACCGGGACGGCCACCTCCTGCTCCTCCGGGCCCGGGGCCGGGCCAACCAGTACCACCGGGTCCAGGGCCGGGCCAACCAGTTCCCCCAGGGCTGGGGCCGGGCCAGCCAGCACCAGCCCCACCTCCACCGGTCGTCCCAGCGCCAGGACCTGGGCCAGGGCAACCAGGACCCATCCAGCCACCAGTTTTGCCTCCGCCTCAACCCCCGGCTCCTGCACCCCTCATGCAGCCGGTTCCGGTACCGATCATGGCGCCAGCCCCCCGGTAATCCGCCCCAAGGACATGCTTGAGATCACATTTGATGGGGATCCAGAGACTGTGTCTTTTTTCATATTGCAAGTTGGAAAATTTGTGCAAAGATGGGGCTATGTATTCCCGGACGAAGAACAACAGGTGGAGTTTATCGCATCCAGGTTCCGGGGGAGTGCTACCAGCTGGTATGTAGCCCTTCATGATCTGGAGGCAGCGGAGTTGGGGAATGTAGATGACTTCATGTGGGCCTTGAGAAACCGTTTCGAGGATCCGGGGGCGGCCCAAAAGCTGAAGCCTTCCTTCGCACATTCAGACAAGGAGAACTCTCAGTACGGGAGTACTCAAGGGAGTTTCAAAGGCACGCCGTGAAAATTCGAGACTGGACCGATGCGGTCTTGGCCCAACAATACCGAATGGGACTAGCTGTAGACGTTCGCAATAATGTCCTCAGCTCTCAGCAACCCCGCACCCTCCAGGGTTGGATGGAGGAAGCCGAGAAGGCCGAAAGTCGCTTGCGTATGATGAAACTAGATCTCTCGTTGGGTAACAACCGTCCCAGTTTTGCGGCAGGCCAAGCCAGACCCAAACCAATGTCCACCCCAAGTGGAATGAGGGATCAGCGTATGCGACAGGGCCTCTGCCTGCGGTGTGGGGAGAAAGGGCATTTCGCCGCAGTATGCCCGAAAGGGGATACCAATAGAGCTCTACCACAAGAAGAGCCCAGAAGGTGGACAACCCCTACCCCGAGAAAAGGTACAGCAAAACCACGCAACACGCGGGCTCTTTTTGCTAGCCCCGACCAAGCGGATACCTTGATGCTGGAGGAAGAGAGTGAGATGCAGGGAAATGAAATGGTCCTGTTTGTGAATGGCGCTACACAGCAGGACCCAACACCTGAGGTGCCTAAACTGGTGAGCAATTACCCCTCTCTCTTCTTTGTGACTGTTCTGGTGATGAATCCCGCAATGATGACCCACATTCGGGTTCGAGCTCTCATTGACTCTGGGTGCGGGAGGGATCTCATAAACCCATCTATGGTTATGGGGTTGGAGGCAGCCGTGGTCCACTTGAAAGACCCGATAACTTTCACGCAGATGGATGGGTCTCCAATGAAGGAACCATGCCGATTTGAGACTGTTCCTTTAAGAATAGGCATTGGTGACCACTGGGAGCTACGCTCGTTCGTGATAGCTCCGCAAGCCCAGTTTCCCTTAGTGTTGGGTAGCCCCTGGTTACATGGACATAATCCTTACATTCTATGGGAAGAAGGGGATGTACAATTTATCTCCCCAAAATGTGCAGAACACAAATGGGACCCAGGGTGGGGAAATCCCCCATGCAATGAACCTCCACGAGCTTGTTTAGCCACGGAGGACCTTAATCGCATCCCTGAGGATTACCAGTATATAACCAGGGTTTTTGAGGAGGAGGAAGCTGATGAACTACCCCCCCACCGTAACTCCGACTGTGCAATTGAGATTCTTCCGGGCCAGAAATTACCAAAAGGGAAAATTTATGCTATGAGTCCAAGTGAAAAGGAAGAACTGCGCCGTTTTATTGATAAAAATCTGGCCCGTGGATTTATTAGACCAGCGTCATCCCCTTTTGCAGCACCTGTATTGTTTTGTAAAAAGAAAGATGGGGGGCTCAGACTCTGCACGGATTACCGGGGACTTAACGCAGTGTCTGCAACTAATGCCTACCCAATGCCCCTCATCAAAGACTTACTGGCAGAGGTGGCTAAAGGGAAAGTGTTTTCTAAACTGGATTTAAGAGATGCCTACTTTCGGGTTCGTATCAGAGAGGGGGATGAATACAAGACTGCCTTTAATACCCCGCTGGGGCAATTTGAATATCGGGTGATGCCCTTCGGTTTACAGGGGGCACCAGGGGTCTTCATGAACTTAATTAATGAAGTGTTACACCCCTATTTATTCAAGGGGGTGGTTGTTTATTTAGATGATATCTTGGTCTATACCCCGGATCAAGAATCCCATACCAACCTTATGCGAAAAGTTTTGGAAAAGCTCTTAGAACACAAACTGTTTGTCAAACTGTCAAAGTGTGAATTTCACCAGGAGTGCATTGACTTTTTGGGATACCGCATATCCTCCGCGGGGTTGGAAATGGACCCAAAAAAGGTCCAGGATGTATTAATGTGGGAGCCCCCCAAAACTAGGCGACAGCTCCAAAGTTTCCTCGGTTTCGCCAACTTTTACCGTCAATTCCTGCCACACTTTGCCCAAGTAGCCCTTCCCCTCACGGAATTACTAAAGACTAAGGGGAAGGGATCTAAGGCTTCGGTGCCAGGGGCCCCTTTGGACTGGACCCCGCAGTGTCAGCAAGCGTTTGAACAACTAAAACGGTTGTTCACGTCTGAGCCCATACTAGCACACCCTGATGAAACAAAAAAATTTGTGGTCCAAGTAGACGCATCGGACACTGCTATGGGTGGGGTGATTTTGCAAGAGAACGCTCAGAAACAGCTACAACCCCTTGCTTATGTATCAAGGAAATTTAATGATACCGAGAGATTTTGGCCCATTTGGGACAAAGAAGCTGCGTCTATACGTTTAGCATTGATCACATGGAGACACTGGTTAGAGGGGTCCCAAGTACCTTTTGAAATCTGGACTGATCATAAGAATCTCGAGGTACTGCGAAAACCCCGGAATCTGAATGCTAAACAATTCAGGTGGGCTGAGTTTTTCTCCAAATTTCAATTTACCCTTCACCATTTCCCAGGGAAAGCCAATCATCTGGCGGATGCTCTCTCCCGCCTTCCCCAACATTTTTCTAAGAGGGTCGAAGTAAGGGAGTCTATGTTCACCCCAGAACAGTTGGTTGGTGCAGTTGTAACCCGGAAAGCCAAACAAGCATCAATGAATCCCATCCAGACATTAACCTGGGAAAAACAATTTCTAACTGACATCACCCCACAGGAAATAAATAATTTACAAGCCAGAGACGATGTGAATTGTGGTCCGAATGGCTGCTGGTACAGGGGAAATAAAATGTTTGTCCCAGAAGCTACCCGATCCCAAATGTTGCAGACAGTTCATGACTCAAAAGCTGCGGGGCACTTTGGATATGTAAAATCCTTACGACTTCTGCAACGTGGTTTCTGGTGGCCCCGAATGAAACAGGATTTATCCCTCTATATACAGTCCTGTCCAACGTGCAATCGTTGTAAAGCCAGACCAGGGAAACCTCCAGGTCTCTTGCAGCCTCTACCCACCCCGAGCAGACCCTGGGAAGTAATCTCTATGGACTTTATCACTGATCTTCCCCCTCTAGACATATGACGGTCATTTGGGTGGTCGTGGATTTATTCTCTAAACAAGCTCACTTTATACCATTCCCCAGTTTGCCAACAGCCAAAGTCTTGGCCAAAGCATTCCTCCAACACATTGCCAGACTACATACGTTACCACTCAAGATAATCTCCGACAGGGGGTTCAATTTGTTTCCAAGTTATGGTCGGAATTAATGACTCTAATGGGTATTGAACGGGCTCTCAGTACTGCCTATCACCCTGAAACCGATGGGCAAACGGAGAGAGTAAACCAGACGTTGGAACAATACCTGAGATGTTTTTCTAACTATCAACAGGACAATTGGGTTGATTTATTGCCATTGGCGGAGTTTGCGTACAACAACTCATGGCACGCTTCAACAAAAATGTCACCCTTCAAAGCTGCCATGGGTTATGACAGCCCCCTCTCCCGTTCTTAAAGCCTGGTGAGAATGGGGGAAAGCCTCAGCATGGTGTAAAACTTTCCGTGATTCTTGGCCCCTGATTGTTGAAACTTTGAATGAAGCCAAGGCACAGTACAAAAAACAGGCCGATAAAAAAAGATCCGGTGGATGGAAGCTGCAACCGGGAGACTCTGTGTATTTGTCAACCAAGAACCTAAGGCTAGCGCAGCAGTCTAGAAAACTTGCTTGGAAATATATTGGTCCTTTCAAAGTGTTGAGATGTGTAAATCAAGTAACTGTACAACTAGATTTGCCTAAATCTCTTAAAGCAATACATCCAATTTTCCATTACAGCCTCCTCAAACCTGCGTTACCCCCGACTAAATGGCAAGCTGAGATGTCGGCTCCTCCCCCCCCTCTGATGGTTGACGATGAGGAGCACTATGAAATCGCTGATATTTTGGACTCTAAGATTCTTCGTGGACAACTCTTGTACCTTATTCAATGGGTACACTTTGGGCCCCAACACAGGGAGTGGGTGAAAGTATCTGATATCAATGCACCTGATCACCTAAAAGACTTTCACACTCGATACCCTTATAAACCTGGAGGGCCCTTGTTCTCTCCTTCCTGAGTGGTGGGCGGGTGGTATTTTGGGAAGGGCAGAATGTCAGAAAAGGTGCCTTTGTTGTTTCTCACTGAATCCATTGTTTTATGTTTCCTACCCCGCTTTGCGCTTGCGTAGCTATGCAGGCAGAAACGTGGGAGCTTCTTCCCTGCCGCTTTTCCTTATCACGGTGGCCTTGAATGTAGGCTTTGGGCTATTCTTGTTAAGCTGAGAATTTTCCAGTCCTGGGAAGGCAAGGGGAGGGGGGAGTAGTCTCCCGCTCATTAAGTATTTCTCCCACCGGGAGTTCCCGCGCGAGTGCTCAAGTTTTATTCGCTAGGCGCTTCATTGCATCACACTATAAGTTGGCTTGCTTTGCTTTGCCCCCCATTCCTGACAATGACCTCCTACTGTGGGTTTTAGCAAGATAATCCTAATAAAACTTTCTTTGTGCAAGAATGACTGGATCTACTTGATTTCAAACCTGACACTCAGTTTGGAAGACCCAGCACAGTGCACACAGGTACCTATGAATGGCCATGCTAGATAAATCCAAAAGTCTGTTTCATTCACCTTTATTTATCACTTAGTGGTTATCCAGATTCTTCAGGGAAGCTAAGAAGCAAAGTATGAAAGAACATTTGGGAATTTACAAAAAGGAATATCTGGGAAATAAATGTATAGTTAAATTGCCTAATACACAGAACATCAGCTTGAAATCTTTGAACACTACGGATTTGATCTCTAGAAAATGGTGTCATTCTCAGACCTCAACACTGAGAGACTAGATGAACTAATTCTGGGTAATTGCCAAGATAGAAAAAAAGGACTGAAGTTATTGTTAGAGAGCAACAAGGAAAAACAGAGTTATTTCAGACAGTTTGGCATATTAGTTACATGATAGGGAGCTATAATGTGGATACTATTATAAATAATGCATGTATAGCATTGTTGTTTGATATTTCTCATAATTGCATGTTGTTTGTTATTTGTTATCTCATGATTAAAACATGATAAGAATGAATTTTACAGGCTCCATTTCCCATGCTGATCATACAATTGTCCAATCAGCAGTGCTTCTATGCGCCAGTGCATGCAGAATATCTGGGACAGAATAACCAAGGGTATCAAATAAGTATCTGACTTTCCATCCTCTTGAAAATCCTGCATAAGACCACCTGAAAATACAGCCATTTTCTAACCTTTTGGTTTGGTTTGTTTCATTCTGTCCGTCCTATTGAACACGATACTGAGATGTGATTTGAAGGATGATTGGATTCTATTTGTGATACATCTGTGACATATTAACAGCAAAAAAGGAAAGTAGCACTGCTGCAGTGAACAACATCCCACCACATTTCCCATCCCCAAAGAGAGCCATTCAGCATGAACCGTAAGTACAGGCAATCAGAAAACTAACTGGCAGCCCATACAGCCCTTAAGCAATCCTTGATTAAACATGCCAGATGCAATCTCCCAAATCCCTAATTTAATCTAACCACACAAATTCAATACCAATTTTGGCCAATTTAAAGGAATTCAGTAAACAACTGAGCATGAAATGAACATAAATGTGACACTGAAGTGTAGAGTGAGGGCAAAGTGCTTTTAAATGAACAAACTTTATCCCTAAATAAAATACTATGCTGCTACCACTTGAAATAATATTATCTGGAGAGACGCTGGGTCCCAAGAAATGAGAGTGGCAAAGCACATTTGAGCAAAACCTTCCATTAGATTGAGCTGTGTGGGGGAAAATGTACAAGTATTTGACCTTTAAGAACATGCCACCAGAAACAAGTGAAAATACTGGAACCAGACTTCTGGTTGCATCCAAGGGGTTATTTGTAATGGAAGGACTAGTGGTAAAAAATGTGTAACATTGCTAGCCCAGGGAGGTGGGAGACAACAACAGCACTTTGCTGGCATACAAGCTGAAATATACTGAATTATCAGCTCATAGTTTATTAAGTATCAGAAGCTGAAGACAACACAGCGGGCTTGGAGACCTGCTTAAATCCCTGTAGCATGCACACCCCACACCCGTGATAGGTTTATTTACAGAGCACCTAATTCCCCATAGGTTCCTACTTGGATCCTGACTGACCGAAAGGTCCGTTCTAGGATCCAAGCTAGCTATTGTTTATGGATGTGATGCTTTGCTCCTCTGCATGCTCATGTGCACAGGTGACTACATGTGCAATCCTCAGTTAGTACCCAACACCCCTCCTCCCATGGTTCAGATGTCCCTGACAGATAAAGTCCTGGAGGTGTGTTGGTCTGCGCTGCTCCCTGGTAGAGCAGCGTAGCTTGAGAGCTGGGGCAGTTGGCACTGGAGCCATCCTCGGCTGTTCGGTGGGTGTCTCCAGTAGTTGTGAGGGTGCCATTTCCCCACTAGGGCTAGGCATCCTGTCCGGCTTGGGGGCCTAGCTGTCTACCCCGGCCGGTGGTGGTGTGCTTGACTTGGTAAGCGCTTGTGGGGATGGTGAGTTTCTGGTGGCTTCGATGGGTTCTGGGCCTGGGAACTCATCCTCGCTTCCCTTGGCTGTGTTCTGGTCTGCGGGAAGGAGCCTGCAGCATAGCTGGTCTATGTGCCTTTTGAGCAGCTGGCCATCATCAGTCGGTACTTCATATGAAAGGGGCCTGGTCACCTGCAAGATCCTTGCCAAGACCCATGTGGGACCCCTCAAGCAGCTCTTGGCATAAATGGGGTCACTTGGGAAAAAAACCCAGGGAGCCTCCTGGCTTTCCGGGGCTTCACCATGTTCTGGGGCCTGATCCAGCTGTAGATGTTCCAGGCGGGTTGTGAGGTGCTGACCCATCAATAATTCCATGGGGCTGTGGCCAGTGGCAGTGATAGGTGTCGTACGTTGGCCAAAGAGGAAAGCTGCCAGCCAGTGGTCCCAATCCCCTTGTGCGATCCTGCAGAGGGACTCTTTCATTGTCCTTACCATCTGCTTGGCCTGGCCATTGGTAACTGGGTGAAAGGGTGCCAAGCGAATGTGCCTAATTCCATAATATCACACAAACTCTTGGAACTCAGCCGACGTGAAGGCGGTCCCGTTGTTGGATACTAGGGTGTCTGGAATGCTGTGTGTACTAAAGATCTTCCACATAGTGTGGATGGCGGTGCAGGATGAAGTGGCGGACACCGGGATGATCTTGAGCTGCTTGTAATAGGAATCTACCAGTATGAAAAGTAGCTGAACTGGAAGGGCCCTGTGAAGTCCAGATGCAGGCAGGCCCATGGATTGTGTGACGATTCCCATGGCCGGACTGGGGCTTCCGGCGATGCAGGCCACATTTCCTGGCACATTTGGCAGAGCATCACTCTGTCCTCTATCTCCCCATCTATGCTGGGCCATCAGACATAACTGTGGGCAAGAGCCTTCATGTGCACGATCCCTGGATGGGTCTCATGCAGAGCAGTGAGCACACGCTGGTGCAGCAGTATGGGTACCACCACCCGGCTTTCCCAAAGCAGACATCCTTTGTGGGCCGACAGTTTGTCACACCGGGAGGAGAAGGCAGCGAACTCAGGGCCCACCCGGCTGTTGGGACATCCCCTCCCCACCCAGTCCAGAACACGGGAGAGGAGCCGGTCACGAGCAGTGAAGCAGGCAACCTCGGATACCTGGATAGGCCTGTCAGGCAGGTCCTTAATGAGCTGGATCTGATGGGTAGGAGATGGGACCGGGTCGCAGAAAGGCAAGGAGAGGTGGCTGAGGTTGCATGGCCCATCACTTTACCGGGTCTGTGGAGAAGCACATACTGATACCCAGCTAGGAAAATGGACCACCGGAGCACCTGGGGTGACAGCATCTGTGCTGTTTGCCTGTTCGGGGCCAGGAGACCAAACAGGGGCTTATGGTTGGTCAAAATGGTGAAGGGTCAGCCGTACAGGTAATCATGAAATTTCTTAACTTCGGCCATTATGGCCAGGGCCTCTTTGTCTATCTGCATGTAGTTGCACTCCACCAAGGACAGAGTGTGGGAATAGTATGCGACCTGACCCTCCCGGCCATTCGGCAACTGGTGCCCCAGGACAGCTCCCACCCCATACGGTGATGTGTTGGAGGCAAAGTCCATGGGGAGGCCCTTGTTGAAATGTGTGAGGACTGCATTTTATGTCAGCAAGTCTTTAACAGCCTGAAATGTGGCGGCTTGTCTGGGCCCCCAGACCCATGGTGCTTTTTTGTCCAGTAGGCAGTGGAGGGGTTCAGCCACAGCAGCCTTGTGGGGAAGGAAGGAATGGTAGAAGTTTAAGAGGCCCAAGAAGGCCTGGGGTTCAGACTTTGATGATGGGGTGGGCACTTGAATGATGGTGCAAATCTTGGCATCCGTAGGGTGGATGACTTGTGTGTCGACTGCAAAGCCCAGGAACTGTACCTGTGGAACCCCCAACAGGCACTTCTCCCATTTCACCTTCAGGCCGGCTTCATTGAAGCGATGAAGGATGGCACGCAGGTGTTCCGTGAAGGTCTTGGTCGAGGGAGCTGCAATTAGAACATCATCAAAGAAGGGCTGGACCCCGGGAATACCTTTGAGAAGACAGTCCATTAGGTTTTGAAAAGATCCCCAGGGCCACACTGACCGTCTGTATTGCGGGATAGAGATCCAAGGAGACTGGGGGACTGGTGTAGCAGCCAAGTGTTCCATCAAACACAGCCAGGAACTCCTTGCACGCTGAATTAAAGTCCATGAGTTGCATGTGATTAACCCCGGTCATCCCTAGCCCCAAGGGAGCAAACCAAGACAGCCCCGAGACTCATGAGCCTTTTTTTCCACCACCAGCGATTCTAACAGCCCGTCAGAATCCTTGTATTGTATCCTAAATTTGCCCCACCCCTTGACGGCCACTGGGGTTTTTTGGAAGTACTGTAAGGCGGCTTCACCAGTGAGGGGCCCCCTTGTGGACAGAGTTCCTTAAAGGTTTCTGTGGAAATTATGGAAAAGGATGACCCAGTGTTGAGCCCCATTTTGCAAGGGACCCTTCAATCCGCACAGTTAAATGTATTTTGCTTGGGGTGGCCTGGGGCAAATTTAATGCCTGAAACTAGTGGATGCTGTGGAGGTCAGTCAGTTCTTGGTGGGTGGCATGTTGGCGTCATGTCCCTCAAGAGTGACAGGCACGGGTGTTGTGTCTTTGTTTCCCACAGAAGTGGCACGCAGCATCCTGAAAATGGCAGGACCAGTGTTCGTGGGCTTCTCCACAGCTGGCACAAAGTTCTTGAGCATTGGGCTTCTCAGCCATTTGTGCACTTGCAGCTTTAGGTCGCAGATTTCGGTGAGCGGAGAGACATACCTGGAGCACTTCATCCTCGTCTGAGGTGTCGGAGGTTGCAGAGGTAGCTGTTTAGTGCATCGAAGGTGGTGGCTGCTCCCAGTGTGACCTCTTGAAGGTGGTTGCCATTCAGAGCACCGTCTCCTGATCGATGTCTTTAGCTCCGATTAGTTTGCAGTGGAGCTTAGGGTCCTTGACTCCACAGATGAATTGGGTGAGGATGATGTCCTCCACATCAGTGAACTCACAGTCCATGGTGAGTCGGCGGAGCTCTGCCATGAAGACAGTGACCACTTCTCCCATTGTCTGGGTACGCACAAATGTGCTTGGCCATTTTTGTCAGCTTTGGTGTGAAGTAGTTTGTCAAGGCCTTGATGAGCTCATCAAACATGGCCTTCACCATTTTCTTGGGGGTGATGAAACCTTGGGCCAAGTGGACTGTGGTGACACTGCATATGCTGATAAGCAGAGACTTTTTCTTGGCGGTGTTGGTCACATCTTGGTACCTGATGAAGTGGGTGAGCTGTTCTACCCATGCTTTCCACAACTTAGGGTGCACAGGATCGAAGGTTGAAATGGTCCCCAGAGTGGTAGCCATGACTCTGAAGTGATGTGGGGCACAGTGACCAGGGATCTGTGCACAGTGCAGTGCTGGGCCTGTGGGCAGTGATGCGTGCCGCAGAGTCCTGGAGGTCAGTGCACAGTGTGGTGCTCAAGTCAGAGACAGGCCCGCTCATCAGGATCCCAGCTTCATCGCCAGTGAAATATACTGAGTTCCGAGGTGAAGCATAGTGATCAGCTCATAGTTTATTAAGTATCAGGAGTTGAAGGCAACACAGCAGGCTCGGAGGCCTGCTTAAATCCCATAGCGTGCCACACCCCACACCCCACACCTGTGATAGGTTTATTTACAGTGCACCCAATTCCCCATAGGTTCCTACTTGGATCCTGGCTGACCAATAGGTCCATTCTAGGATCCAAGCTAGCTATTGTTTATGGATGCGACACTTTGCTCCTTCGCATGCCCACATGCACAGGTGACCACATGTGCGGTCCTCAGTTAGTACACAACACAAGCCCTGACACACTCATAACATAAACTCGAGAAAGTGAGATCCATTTTGGCGGATCCACCTCATATTTACACACATTTGTCACAAGGTAGTCACATACCTATGTCAATAAGCTTCATCCCCATGATCAGGAACACAGTGCTTCCTGTCCATGAGGACAGAGACTGTGCCCATGACATATATGTGCATAGACTTTGTGTCCACACAGTGGCAAATGTGCATGAGGGGAAGTGCCTG
The DNA here is from genome assembly GCA_029375565.1 of Gekko gecko. Classification (NCBI taxonomy): domain Eukaryota; kingdom Metazoa; phylum Chordata; class Lepidosauria; order Squamata; family Gekkonidae; genus Gekko; species Gekko gecko. The sequence continues at coordinate 75,751,804 of JAPDNY010000003.1, read as the reverse complement.
TGCCCACTGGCTATTAGAAAAAAAATGCTCCCATTTCAGAAATGACTGTTAGCTGGTTTGGTGTACTGCTCAGTTTACATTCACATTTCTCCATATTTTATTTTATTTTTATTCATTCATACCCTGCTTTTCTCTAATGAGAACCCAAAGCAGCTTACATCATTGCCCTCTCCTCCGTTTTATCCCCACAGCTACCCTGTGAGATGAGTTAAGCTAGAAAGTGTGACTGGCCAAAAATCACCAAGCGAGCTTCCATGGCACAAGCCGAGTTTCAAACCTGGGTCTTTCAGATACTAATCCGGCAGTCTTAACCACTACACCAAAATTGGTCTCCACACTGGCTCTCCATATAATTTTGTACCAACATATATGACCACGTACATCAAACTTATTTAGTTTTGTACTTTCTTTAATGCCTCAATAAATGGCAGGCAGATGCTGACACTTGATCTAGTAGTCTTCTAATAGTGGCTCCGATCACACACAGAATTAGCAGCATGAGAGGGATGAAAGTCAGGTGGATTTTATGGGCGCAATCACACGGGAACATCTGGCAAGCATCCCGCACCCGTCGCCAACCCATCTTGCCCCTCCAAAGAAGCGGAGTTAAAAAATAACTGGGATAGTGCAGTAGCAAACGGGTTTGCGACGGGCCATAGACAGACATCTCTGTGTGATCACACCAGTGCACTCTCATTGTGTCAGTGATCCCTCATTGAAGCGCACCAGAAACACGCAGCAAAGAATTGCATCTGATTGCACAGTGGTGCATCAAATTACTACAGGGCAAATAGCCTCGCTTCCCACCCGCGTTATCTGGCATGTGTGACCGGGACCTATATATATCAAAAGATGCAGTTTATCTGATTACAAAGTCTGCTGTGGCAACTAAAAATGAATCAATATCTTTCTTTAAGAGTTTCAACACCTGCCAAGATGAATGGTCAGCAAGTACACTTGTCACGATCCTCAATCACTTTATCTGTATTCTAAATTAAACTCAGTTAAAAGGGAATATTAACTGTTCCTCATTAAGGCAGCCCCACACAGGTCTCTCGGCCATACCTCCAACTCCCTGCAAAATTGAAGACAGTCAATTAGTTAATAGCACCATGTGTGGCAGTGTAGATTAAAATGACAAAGTCTCACTTAGCTCTCTTCTGAGTCCCCCCCACACACATACACACTTCTGATCATCCTGAGAGATGCAGGTTTTAGATGCTGTTTCTTTTTTTCTTTTCTTTTTTTTAAAGAAGCCAGTGCAGAGTTTTATACCTTAGAAGACGACGTGGCCAAATCAATGCCTATAAAAATCTAAACTGGAGAAACATCAAAAAAAATAAGCAAGTTGCAGCTCAAAGGCAAAAAATTTCTGGCACCTTGGTAAAATTGTGTCCAAGGAGTGCTCGAAATAAGAGAAATCATTAAATAAATTTGTGCCATTTTAATGGCAGAAATAATGGTCCATTCAAAGCTAGAAACCTCACATAATAACCATGATGTTGAAATGAGCAATGCTTATCGTGTTGGTATATTATGCAAAGTGCAGGATTCCCCCCTCCCCCAGCTTCATGTGTTTTCATCAGAGGAGAATAATGGAACTAATATTGTATTATAGTATTAATATAGTACTAATATAACCAGTGGTATCTCTTTTACTGCAGGCTTGTCCTCCCAGTGTAAGGTTTAAAAGGAGATTATTTCCCCCATACCACAATAATGTTCCCAAGTGCTATACATTGCTTTTTAGAGCTAAAGTTAGTGTCAAACATTCACTTACTGGGAGACAGGAATGCAGGGGTGGTTATTCCGAGACTAAATTTGTTCCCTTCCTCTGCTGACCTTCAATAATGCCCCTTCAGGCACATTTTCCTCTTTGGGTTGGATCCATCCTTACAGCTCCTATCCCCAGTGGCATACCTAGCCTATTTGGTGCCCAGGGTGGATAATTTTTAACAGCCCCTCATCTTTTCTTGGCCATCGAGGGGTGTACACACAAAAAAAAACATTGGGTTTTTGGATGTGGATACATTGGGGGGGGGAATCCAAATTTGGGATTCCTGGGGAAAAAAACCTGATTTTTTGGGGGAAATCCTGATATATTTTTTTCATCTCCATTATATCCTACGGTAGAATTATAGTCACTGCAGAATCTATCTGGGGGTATCCAGGTGTCTGGGGGGTTCATTCTGAGGCAGAAGCACCAAAATTTCAGTGTAGCTTCTGGTGCCCCTTCTCCAAAGGCCCTCCAAGTTTCAAAAAGATTGGAATGGGGGTCCAATTCTAGCAGCCCCCAAAGAAGGTGCCCCCATCCTCCAATGTTTCCAATGGTGGGGAAAAAAGCAAACCCCCCACAAACAAAAAAGGACTCATGTAAAACCAGAGAGTCTCTGCAGTAGAAACTGAAGGTGTGGGGGATTTTTCCAACCCCAGCAGAAGTAGTGTGTGTACAGAGTGCCCTGCAAATCTAGGGCCACTGGGGCAATGCCAGTTCATTGTTTTCAATGAAGGGAAAGAAAGAAAGCATTTAAGGGAAGGCACTGGGTTTTGCTGGTCAGTAGTACATTGCACTGGTACCACTCAGCACCCTGTACATGCACTGGCTATGTTGGGCTTGGAAACTCCCCCTCCCCTTGCTTGGATTTGTTGAGCTGGCATTGCCATAGTGGCATTGGTTCTGCTGGGCACTCTCTATGTGCACTGGCTGTGTTAGGCTTGCCACCCTCCCCTTGTTTGGAGTTGTTGAGCTGGCATTGCCACAGCAGCATTAGTTCTGAAAAAATGGCCACGTTTGAGTGCCTCCCCTCTACATTCTGATGAAAGAATCACATATATATATATATATATATATATATATATATATATATATATACACATATACACCCAACATATTGGCACTTTCTGGCTCTTCCATTGGCTGTGCTGTGCGCTTCATCAGCCATTAGCCCATCAACTACTCCTCTCCCCTGCCCACTGCCAGCCTGGCCACTTCCCTGACAAAATAAACTGCCAAAATGGCTGTCTCTCCTGACAAAGAGACTTCTCCTGCTTGGCTCCTGTGGGGCTAACTTTTCCCTCAGTAGCTGTTGCTAGGCAACCAAGCTTGGTTCTGCCAGTGAAAAAGGCAAAGGCAGGAGGCCCATTCAAAGCCTACTTTGGCCTTGGTGGGGAACTCATTCGGGCCAGTCCTGACTAGAGTTGCCAGCTCCAGGTTGGGAAATACTTGGATATTTTGTTGTGGAGTCTACAGAAGCCATAGTTTCAGGAGGGGAGAGACCTCAGCTGAATAGAATGCAATCGAGTCCACCCTTCAAAGCAGTTATTTTCTCCTGGGGAACCATTAATGCCAATCTCCAGGTGAGGACTCCAGCTGCTTCCTTGTGTCACCGCCACCTGCTGTCCCACGTTACAAAGCATGTGTCAGTCACCACTGCCACTTGCTGCATGCTGCTGCACTCCATGCTGTTCACTGCCGCTGCATGTTCCCCAACGCTGCGCCACTTTCCTGACTGGCTGAGGTAGGCCTGAACCCCCAAGCAGCACAGCCCGGCTCCCTGCTGCTCCAAAAATGGGGTGAAGAATGTGAACGAGGGGCTGGGCCATCCTATAAAGGCTCCAGCCCAGCCCCTTGGTAGAAGCTGAGATGCAGTGTTCTTGCTGGCTTTTTCCCCACGGTCTACCCCTCCTCCCAGGGAGACAAAGTTGGCTCCCCAGCTGCACAGCCACAAGGGCCAGAGTCTGGTTTAGCCGAATTATGGAGGGAGGGTTGGAAAATTTGTAATTTGGAGCACTTGTGTGCCTTTTTGTTTCTTCTCTCCATATTGTTCCCTGGCTTTGAACTTGCGGGTTCCTCCACCACATCTCACATTACAAATCTGTTGGCCTAATAGCTGCAACCAAGAAATCATTTTCTAGGTTAAGCAGAAATATCTAAGGCTTCCCTCCTTTCTCCCCTAGACTGGATTCAGGTTTTGTTTTGTTTTTAAAATATCAAACTAGCTTTATTTGATGCTAGCTGATGATGGCAAAGGCAATCTTGGTTAAATCCTGAATAGAGTTACACCATTCTAAGCCCATCAGCTTCAATGGATTTAGAAGGGTGTAATTCTGCTTAGGATGCCTCTGTTAGCAATTTAATTTTTTCCATAAGGGCTTTTCCATTTACAAAAAAAAAAGGCTTTGATCTTTTTGATTTGCTGACGACTCCTGTGCCTCAGCAGAATGTACATACACGGTTATTATTAAAGGTGCAATATGCCCTTCTGGGCAGTTCAAGCCAAAATAATTGGGAAGGAAGTGAAATGCTCTTCAGTTGGGCTTGCACAGGAGAACTCCTAGGTGGCTTGTGCCTCTTAAGATTTTCAGCCCATTCCTGTGCATGTTTACATGGAAGCATGTACCACTAATGGGGCAATCCAAGGGGGGGGGGATGCGAGCAAAGCAGAACCAGTGCAATATATAGTAACCAGCAAACCCAGTGCCATTGTGGCAGTGCCAGCCAATGTCAAGCACAGAATCACAGTCCAAGCAAGGGTGGGAGGTTGGAAGCCCAACAGAAACAATGCAATGTACAGAAATAATGCAATATACAGTGCCCAGCAAACTGTAGTTCAACTGCCTTCTTAAAAAAATAAATGCCCCTCGAACAAAAGAATCCTGGCTACAGGCCTGATGTGCTGGCTTGATTGCATGATCTGTTAAGCAAGTTTGCTTCAGTTTTAAAGAGAGGGAAGTCTAGCCATCCTAGAGTGTTTTTTGCTATGCTTAGACTTCCCTGCACCCCTAGTGGCTCCAGCCAGAACTGCATTTTGAAAGTAAAATGAAATACAGTCAGCTGGACACAACATGACACAGGCTTCAAAGGCCCCCTTCAAGGGCCTTCTTCAAGCTGCGCCCAGGATGGAGCACACCCTCTCCATGCCTTTGGTAGGCCACTGCCAATCCCACATGGCTTTTGTCAAGGCAGATCCCTTGATTCCAGCATAGGCTTTTGGGTGGACAAAGAGAAACCCCTCCTCCCTTCCTTGAAGATTGGATCCAACCTTCTTTCTTATTTGGGGAACTTATATAAAAACAGAAAGGGTAAGGATCTTTGTATCAGCTTCAGCCCTGCCACAGACTACAGAAACAGAAGTTGCAGGTACTGAACAGCTAAACTAAGCCCAGGAATTCCTAGGCACTTTTTGCTTATGAAGAATAAATTAACAATGAGCACAGGGAAATCCCTTCTCCTTGTACAATGAGCTATTATGAGCATAGAGAATTGCAATTAAATAACTAATTTAATTTCTAATGCTGTTATTAAAAATGCATCTCAGTGTAGTGGGACTGACCTATTAACAATATCTATGGGATGTGATTGGGGTTTAATTTATTGCCTCTCAGGCTTTATCTTCATCCTTTGTATCCTCAATATCATTACACAAATACAGATGCATTCTGGCAAATGTACAAAGGTGCTACTGACCTTCATAACAATTATTATTGCTCTTTTTCTTCACATGATCACATTGCACAAGTTATCATCCTTTTTGTTATGTGAAGAAGCGCTTATATTCTGTTCTGTTTGTCAGTTTCTTCAACTGTATTATGGCCTTCATATTTCAGGAAAATAAGGCAGTAGTTAACACCAGGATGGCTGAGACCCAAAAGCAAAACACAGAATCAGGATTCAAAGTCATTTCGACAGGTTGAAAAATTGAATTGAACAAAATGAATTTCAAGATGACAAAGTCTTAGTGACAAAAAAAGGGTCAGAGGCACAAGTATTGGCTGGGGGAGCCCTGCCTTGGCAGGATTACATGTGCAAAGGATTCAGGTGTCTTAGTCGATTACAAAGTTAACATAAGCCAGTGGTGCAATGCAGCTGCTAAAAAGTGAATGCAATCTTGGGCTGCATTAACAGAAGCATAGAATTCAGATCATGGGAAGCCTCATCTGGAGCATTGTGTCCAGTTCAGGACACCTCATTTTAAGAAGGACATTGACAAATAAGTGTGTTCAGAGAAGGATGACCGGGAGCAGGTCTGGCGTCAAAACAAGGCTTCTGCCAATGAGTCTGTTAGTCTCCCTCCATTGTTCTGCTTCCTTAGCTTCACCGATGAGGCCATGAGTCTCCCTGCCACATTGTGGTGGGTCTGTGGAAATAGAGTTATAGAGTTATAGACTCAGAGTTGAAAGGAACTTTGAAAGTCATCTAATTCAGCACCCTGATCAGCACAGGAATACCTAAGGACAACATCCTTGACATACGCGTACTCAACTTCTCCTTAAAGACTTCTAGTGAATCACCCTTAGAGGACATTTGATCCACTGTTGAACAACTCTTAGCTTTAGGAAATTTCTCCAAATATTTAGCCAAAAGTATTGCAAGAAACTCACCTCAGCCATTGTTTGTGGTCCAGGAGGCAGGGGAGGCTGGAAGGAGGATTGTTTGGCCACATGGCCCCTTCAGGCTATGGAAAAGAGCTGAGCCAGCAGTCTGTTCCTGCTCTTCCTACTTCCTGCTTTGAACACATGCTGCTATGGTGTACTGTAGGGACCATCCTTCCTCACATCTCAACAGCTGCTCTTCAGGAACTTGCAGCACCGTCTCCAGCAACAAAAGGGGTTGCCTTTGGGAACTGGTGCAGAGGACTGCTGGGGATTGCCCGCCCACCCTCCCTCATATGTTGGTTGTTATGATTCATGTGTTAGTTGATTGTGTTTTTACTGCCCCAGCTTGGTGGTTTAGGCATGGGGATGGATCTTTTTGGGGAGGAGGCTGTGCCTGGCTCCTCCATTTTGGGGGCGCTCATAAGGGGCCTTGGGGTGGGGAGCCATTCAGCCACATGCCCAGGCAGGGGCTTCCAGCTGGCTTACACCACCAGGTGGCAAGAAGACCAGCCAGAGGCCAGCAGCCACATGTGTCCCATTATCTTGCCACTCTATGGTTTTACCCCAGCAGGCAGGCTGGGGAAGGGGTTCATCGGTGTAAAGTACTGGGTTCTGAGATGCACTGTGTGAAGTCAGCTCATATTTTATTAGAAAATAGTAAAAACTAAAGACAAATTAGCCCTGCTTAAATTCCCAAACCACACCCCAAACACACACCACACCCCGTGATTGGTTATTTACAGTGTACCATCTCCCATAGGGTCTTGGGTCCAGGCAATCCTATTGGTCCATTTCAGGATCCTAGTGTCTATTGTTCCTTTGGGTCAAAGCTCCATGAGTTCGTTTGACCACAACAATCGGGTTGGCAGGCAGGTAGGTCAGACGATGCTTGGATCCATCCCCATGCTGCTCCTTTGTCCATAGTCAAATAAATAAGCTGCGGCCATGTTTTACCAAAAGATGCTGTGTGTGTGTTATTCCTTCCTCTACCCCTCCTTGAACCCGCAGTCTGTTTCTCCTCGAAAACAGCCCGTTAATTCTAGTTCTGCATTCTGAAGTAAGAGAAAACAAATTGGTGCTATCTTCTAGAAGACAGCCGTACCAGTATTTGAAGACAGTGAACATGCCCCCTCATCTCCTTGTCTCCAGGTTTAACAAGCCTAGCTCTTTTTATCTTTCCTCATAAAGATTTGTTCCAACACCCATTTTACAATGTATGTGAATGTGCATGCAGCTGTTTCAACCATCTCCTCTGATTCTGATATATAAAACAAAGTGGGGTAAGAGGGAGGATCCAGGTCAGACTGTGGTAACAGTATTTGGGATCTGCAAACACAGGATATAATGATGACTTCATTTTATCTACCACAATCCAGAAGGCATTTTGGATGTCTGAAATTTCAGCTTAGTTTGAACTTTCAGGGAAATAGGTAAAGGATCACACAAGCTATTTCCAAATCAAATTGTCGATGTCTCCTTACATCCATTTGATGCCATTCCACTGAGCCATTTCAATTACTAAAAATGTTATTAACTCAGGTCATTAACCTCAAGGAGGTCTAATGCCTGTGGCACACTTATGCATTTGCAAGGATATTTGCAGGATTTGCATTTAGTCTGAGTGAGAACTATATTTAATGCAGACTAAATCCTTAAGGAACCACGGGCCCAGCCTAGTTGTAATTGCTTTGACCATTTCTAATTTGTTGTACTTGTGAACATGAATAAGATGCCTAAGGAATATCTTTGTGTTCTTCATACATGACAATTATGTCCAGAGGAAGCTCCTGCAGAATAGTAGGTAGCTTTGGTGGTATCTGTAATGAATATTTCTATTTGGCCTCTCTTTCAACTATGGTGACAATAAGAAGGCTCTACTTCTACAGTACTCAATTGATTCATTGGAATTTGTCTTTAATACTTTTATTGCTCTACGTGGTTGCTCTTGGTGCCGTTTGAAGGGAAAAGAGTGTGTGTGGAGGGGAAATGCAATACAATAAATATTACTGCATAACAGCCAAAGTCATTGTCACAGGCAGGGGTGCAGGCAGGGGAGAGCCCAAGTCCAGTCCGGGGTCTAAGCCAAAAGGGGCAGGGCAGAGCCAATAATAAGAGTCCAAAGCACAAACCAGGAGTCGGGTCGTTCAGAGTCGGGGTCAGAAAGCTGAGAGATCAGAGCAGGAGTGAAGTCCGAAAACTGGAGGCACAGTGGATGTGAGAGCGTCACGAGGTTGACTAGTTGCTTCCACGAAGAAGCCTGTTAAGTATGCAACTCAACGAGGATAGTGATTTCAGAAGTGATTTCAGCCTTATTAAACCACAACCAGACGATCAGACAACGCATACAAAACAGTGGAGCACAGCTCCCTTTTTAAATAATCCAGGTTGTCAAAGCCACACCCATACTTCAGTTAACATCCAATAATAAACTAGGGATAAGGACCAATGAGGTCTGTTCCCTCCATAAAAGTATATACAGTTCTTATTGGCTATGTACAAAGGTTTCACAAAAACAACCAATGGGAATGTCAACTCTTACAATCCATTTCACTGACTCAAGCTTAACATAACAAAAGATAGGGCTGATTCATGAGTCAGAACATAACAAAGCCAGCCTAGCTAAATAACCCTCTTCTGCTGTTTCCAATTAGAAAGCCAGGCGTTGATGTAGGCGGTGATGGCAAATTGTCAGGGTGATTTCCCACTAAAGCTGCCGCGGGGTTGCGCCGCCATTTGCCCCGATACTATTAGTCAATTTCACACCCGAAGCCGCAGGGCTGCATTTTGACCTGCGGCTTCGCCCGATTTCCCCCGCAGTTTCGTAATCCTCAAAAAACAGGATTATGAAACTGCGGGGGAAATTGGGCGAAGCCACGGGTCAAAATGCAGCCCCGCGGCTTCGGGTGTGAAATTGACTAATAGTATCAGGGCAAACGGCGGTGCAACCCCGAGGCAGCTTTAGTGGGAAATCACCCTCAGTCTCTGAAGCTTCAGAGGGTCCAACTGTGGGTTCTTCCAAAGCTGCTAACTCCCCCTCGCCATCGCCCATGACAGTAATTTTTAGCAATTATTTTTATGATGAGCAAAACTATTGGTCTGGGATTGTGGTGATTTTGGGTGAAATGCCATGCTTGATTTTAAAAAGTAATAGTGTTGTTAATTAAAAAAACAACACAAAAAAACTAGTGATGTTGTCGATGGTAACAACAGGACTTTTGGAATACTTAGAAAACTCCCCCTAATGATCTTGGACTAATTATTTGTTAACTGTTGCAAAAATACACATTGCTACATCTGGGTATCTAAAACTCTAATTCTAGGAAGCTCAGTCATAAGCCCTGGACATGAGTGCATCACTAATGCCAGCATGAGGCTGCTGTATCTCTGCGAACTCTCAAGGAAGAAAAGAAATGCCAGAAAAAATGCAGCCCCAAGGAGCTGAGAAAAACATAGCAGTTATACAGGAATCCATAGGTACACTACTGACACCAAAAATATCAGGGAGCAGCATGCCACTGACATATGTGTGGCAACCAGTCAATTCATGGCAATACTGATACATCTCCCTGATAGGATCTGGCCCACATACAAAATAGAAAAGCAGCAGAAACAAAGGAAACACAATAACAGTCATTGCAGGGAGAACCATGGCATGGCATACCAAATTACTGGGATCTCTGCAGTTGGAGTTAGGTTGAACTAAGGTTTCCAGACCCCTGCTGGAGGTGGGGGATCCCCTGCCTCCAGGCCCCACCCCTGCTGCCAATCAGCTGGCCAGTGGGGGGACTTACCGGGAGCAGGGCCCAGGCTGTGTCACCACAAGGATCTGGCAACAACGTTTCCAGAATGACATCATTACACTGGATATGACATCATCATGTCAGTGATGTCATGGTGTCACTCTGGTATTGGGGTAAAAACTCTATGGTAGAAGGCATTTTTACCATGAGGCTTTTGCCAAGTGTTCAAACCAGAACAGGAAAGAATGAAGAGAAACACATAGCGCTGTGGAACAGCACAGGCTTAGTAACCATGAGAACAGCTAGGCCTAGAAGAAATTGTAGGCCGAGCTGCAGATTTGCATCAGCAGACCTAACCACTGGGGATAGGTCACTAATCCTTATTGGTGGCCTCAGACTCCAACCATGCTTCTTAGCACTTTCCCTTTACTATCACTAATGAAGCTGCCAGTTGCTGCTCACCCAGCAATCCTTGTTCTCTGCTTCCCACCCCATCATGTATGCTGGCTGTTGTTTTTCCACCCCTCTCTTCCTCCCCCCCATTTATTTGGTTTCTTTCTACCTCTCTCTGTCTCCCTCTCCATCCCTCCCCAACCTATTTTCTCTCTCTCTCTCTTTCTCCTTTCTTACTTCCTCCCCTTCCCTCATCTATTTTCTTTCTTTCTTTCTTTCTTTCTTTCTTTCTTTCTTTCTTTCTTTCTTTCTTTCTTTCTTTCTTTCTTTCTTTCTTTCTTTCTTTCTTTCTTTCTTTCTTTCTTTCTTTCTTTCTTTCTTTCTTTCTTTCTCTTCCTTCCTTCTTTCTTTCTTTCTTTCTTTCTTTCTTTCTTTCTTTCTTTCTTTCTTTCTTTCTTTCTTTCTCTTCCTTCCTTCTTTCTCTTCCTTCCTTCTTTCTCTTCCTTCCTTCTTTCTCTTCCTTCCTTCTTTCTTTCTTTCTTTCTTTCTTTCTTTCTTTCTTTCTTTCTTTCTTTCTTTCTTTCTTTCTTTCTTTCTTTCTTTCTTTCTCTTCCTTCATTCTTCCCATCCTACCCCATCTATTTCCTTTCTTGTTTCTGTTTTTCTCTCTTTCTCCTTCTTTCTTTCCACCACTTTCATTCTTTCCATCTTCCCCTCCCCATTTATTTGCTTTCTTTGTTTCTGTCTCTTCCTTTTTCCCCCTCCCTCCCCCATCTATTTTCTTTCTTTGTTTCTGTTTCTCTTGTTCTCTCTCTTTCCTTTTTTCTACCTCCCATTCTTCCCATCCCATCATTCTTTCCTTCCACATTTCTCTTTCTCTCTCCCTCCACATCTATTTGCTTTATCTCTTCATCCCTCCCCTCCCACCCCATCTACTTGCTTTCTTTGTTTTCTCTCTCTCTCTCCTCCCTCACCCTTCCTTCCTTCCCCCAACCTCCCTCCCCATCTATTTGCTATCTTTGTTTCTGTTTCTCTCTTGCTCTCTCTCTCCTTTTTTCCACCTGCCATTCGTCCCATCCCTTCATTCTTTCCTTCCACATTTCTCTTTCTCCCTCCCTTCCTCACCTCCCCATCTATTTGCTTTCTCTCTTCTTCCCTCCCCCTCCCACCCTTCCCACCCCCATCTATTTTCTGTCTTTGTTCTCTTTCTTTCTCCCTCCCTACCCCATCTATTTGTTTTCCCTCTTCTTTCTCTCTATCTCCCTGCTTTCCCCTCCTTCCCCATCTATTTGCTTTCTTTATTTCTCTCTCTTTCTCTCCCTTTCTCTTTCTTTCCACCTCTTTCATTCTTTCCTTCCACATCTCTCTCTCTCTCTGACAAATATCATTAGCAAACAAATAAATATCACTGGAAAAATAAATATCATTATCAACACCTGTTTTTACCTCTTGTTTTTATTTTTGGCAGTCTCATTTAATGTTAATAAAAAGCAAATTTGCATATTTTTCAATAAAAATGTGCGAGTAATATTTGTTCATATTTTGCAGGTCTCAAACATCTGATGTTTATTCTATATGACTCTTACCTTAAGCAAGTTTGGCCACCCCTGGTATAAATGAATAGGGACTATTAATTAAGTTGATCTCTTACAGGGAAGTGAAAGAAAAAATTAGACAGACTTTTAAAGGGACTTTTAAAATGTATTCAATAGTAAATGTAAATACAGTATACTAAATTGTATATAATTTTGTAATTATATACCAATTTTGTAAATAATATTGTTTTATTTTACAGATCACATTGGGTTATATTTGTTCTAATTTTTTAAAAAAATGTTTTTAAACTTGTAAGGCCAATCCCTTTCTGAAGTTTGGGAGAATGGTTGGAGGGGAGAAAGCAGGGATGGAAACAAGATAAGTGTTTTAAGATTAAATTTAGGTTCAGAGAGTTGGCGTCTAACATGGTAGATGCTTAAGCCCAGAGCTCCTGATCCCCACCCTCCCTTTCAAATCAATCTGAAGTAAAAAATTACAAAAGTACCTCAAATGATATGAAGAAATGGGAGGGAAAAGAGGCAAGAACCTCTCTGACAGGATCTCTACAGGCATTTTTCCAGCCACGTGGTCAGAAAGAAGAAAAGCAGTAAGAAAAAATGACAGTTGATCCTCAGATTGCCTCACAGAGAGAGGCAATGTCAATAAAAGATGCACTACTGAAGCCCTCAAAGTGTCAGAACAGAAGGTACTTAGACTCATAGAATCAGAGTTGGAAAGGGCCATACAGGCATCTAGTCCAACCCCCTGCTTGATGCAGGATCAGTCTAGAACATCACCACTGCTTAAAGACTGCCAGTGAAGGGAAGCTCACCACCTCCCTAGGCAACTGATTCTACTGTTGCACAACTCTTACTGTAAAAAGGTTTTTCTAATATCCAGCCAGTACCTTCCCACCCTTAATTAAACCCATTATTGTGAGATCTGTCCTCTGCTGCCAACAGGAACAGCTCCCTATCCTCCTCTAAGTGACAGCCCTTCAAATACTTCAAGGGAGCAATTATGTCCCCCCTCAATCTCCTCTTCTCCAGACTAAACATTCCCAAGTCCCTCAGCCTTTCCTCACAGGGCTTGGTCTCCAGGCCCCCAATCATCCTCATCACTCTCCTCTGCACCCGCTCCATTCTGCCCACATCTTTTTCGAAGTGAGGCCTCCAGAACTGCACACAGTACTCCAGGTGCAGCCTGACCAATGCAGAGTACAGCGGGACTATGACATCTTGCAATCTGGATGATATACCTCTGTTGATACACCCTGAGATCCCATTCACCTTTTTTGTTGCCGCATCACACTGGCTGTTCATATTTAACTTACGGTTCACCCATCTTGTTCACACACACTGCTACTCATATAGCATGGGAAAATCTGGTCAACAGAAATCTAAACAGATCTCAACATAATCAAAAGCGCATAACATCCCTTTTTCAGTCAAAAATGTCAGGTGAACCCAGGCCTAGAACAATGGACCTATCAACTAAGATGGGTGACAGGATGGAAATGGCACCATCGCAAATGTTCATTTTGCCCAAGAAAGACCTACGAGAAAACTTGACGCACTATCCACTCCACAGAAGTGGAGTAAAATTCCTATCAGACACTCCAAATAATTTGTTCATGCTTGTCCTTCCACTTGGCTTGACTCAAGTGCATTTTATTTCCTGATCCATCTTAATCATTTCCTAACTTTATTCTTCTCTATTACATCCCATTATAAAATTCAATTTCATTCTTATGGGGTTGTTGTTGTTTTTTCCTTAGCTCCCTATGAATGGAGGTTTAAGTGGTGATCTGAAACTTCCACTGGTGTGGCATGCTTGGTTTCTCTTTGAAATGCTCTGGTCATCTGTAAGAGCATGTGATATCTTGTTTTCTTTGGTTTTGTTCTTGGGGGAATAGGGAGGAGGAGGGGAGAAGGGAGGGCAAATGGCTTGGGAAATACTCTGGAAATTGTGCACATTGCAATCAACTATGATACTGGTTTGTTATTGTTCTCTCTATTCATTGAGACAGAACTTTTTTATCTGTTCAGTTTTGCAATTATATGGTTATTCAAAGCAATGGGAAAAGGTTACTGTAGATGAGTGCTTTAAAGATACCATCATTTCCACGACTGCTTTCACTTTCATAACAAACATTCTTAAAGGTACATATTCACTGTTATGGTTTGCTTTTGTTAGACTTAGTAAGGTACATAGAATTCAATGTATTCTTCACAGAAACACTTCAGTGCCAATGAAAACTCAGAATATAGGACATATGCTGATATTGAGCTTTTTTCATGATATGGGCCCTGGTCATACGGGCCAGAAAATGCAGGAGGGAGGCATGGCAGTTCACCCCGGAGCAAAATAAGGTGTGGTAGCCTGATCACACGGGCCACCAGGTTGCCACGCTCCGGCGCAGAGCGCCGATCACACAGCACTGCTATAGCATGGCAAAAAAGCAGTGCAGCAGAGCACACAAGCCACGCTGTAGCAAACGGCGCATGTGCCGTTGGGGGGGCGGGCTGCTGTCAGTGTCTTGCATGTGTGCATGCCTCCTTCAGTGTTGGTGTGCATCCCATGGAAACTTACAACATCCAGAAACCCCAGGACATGGTTGGGCGTCGGAAGCCATGGGATACTGGTGCTCCTGCAATCAGATGCCGGCCTTTGCCCCGGGGTTTCCGGAAACTAGTACTTCAACCCTAGTAGTATTTTACTCCGCGTTTTCCATGGGAAGCTGCAGGTTGGCCATGGGAGTGCTACACCTCCCAGATGTGCTGGTATGATCGTGCAAAGAAAGCCCGCAGGGCTACCGTGCCTTCAGCGGGGCAAATGCTCCGTGTGAATGGGGCCATGGAAAGTTATTTGGTGCTTTGTTTTGCTATGGTTTGGATATGCAAAGTTATTAAGGTGGAACCCTGTTAGTCTCTCTTTCAACTTTCCTAACACAATGCTAAAGGAAATAGCAAACATATAGCGTTTGGAAATACGGGGTGCCTTTATGGCTGCATTGTGGTTTAAAAAGCACCTTGCCACCTGTCATGATCTGTGCAAGACGGAGACAGGGCATAGAGGCCTAAACCATAGTAGGGGTCTGTCTGGCAGTGGAAAGCAGGCAGCCTACAATCCCCACGATGCTTGGGGATGGTTTTTAGCCAATGGGAGTGCAGGGATTCTGGGAGGAGACTATTGCATTCTGGAGGATGTGTGTTAAGCTGTAGGCTGTAGAAAATGGTGTCTTTCTTCACACAGGAGTGAATTGAAGGGACTGTGATAAACTCTGTGTGTTGTGAGGAACCGGATCTTGCTGTCTCTCTGCAGTTTTCCCTCTCATGGAGTCACTGTGGGAGAAAAGCTGGTTTGAGAGGAGAAGGTCCCTCACTAGTCAGAGTGACTGTTACAGGTAGTGAGGCCTGGTAAGAAGGCCTTAAGTAGTACCAGTTAAGGAGTAATAGGTAGTTGCGTTAGATTCTGTTTATTTTGCCTTTTAAATACTGTTATACCTTTTTGAAGCACCTTGCCTTTTTTGCCTTGCCCCAGTATTGTTCTTAATAAGCCATTGTTAAGTACTCTGCCTGGTCATCATGCCTGTATTTTCTCAGCTGTAAAAGGGGCATTTTTGGATGGGCTTGAGAGGGTACCCTGGACCTTCTCAAGGGACCGTAAGTCCAGGGTGGTGGCAGCGGAAAGTGGCGACCCCCTGGGGTCATGACACCACCATAAATATCTACAGCCTTATGCATGAACTTTGAGATTATTTCCCTCTTAAGATGGTAGGAGTTCTGGAATGTGTCCTGCAACCTCACTGAACCCTGCCTTTGCAACTATAACTATATAAATGGTTCCTATTATCAATTTATTCTGAGAGTTCTCATTCTGACTACATCGTTTACATTGAGCTTGCAACTAATTAAAACCATCTCCTTCATGTCATTTCACTTAGAGCCAGGATATACCTATTTGAAATTTTTTAAGTTTTCCATTTTACAGTTTTTAGAAATTCTCATTAATGTTTTTATTGCTCTTTTTAATGAAACTGAATTCCACAGATGGTTTCCCACAACCAAATTTTCATTAGATTCTAATGAAAACTCTACAATTTATATCTTTATATACGGCTTGCTTCTCTCTTGCCAGCATTACCTGTTATAACTTGCCACTTCTTTGTTCAATACATATCCCAAGCCCAATAATGCCTCTCTCTGGAAATTACATGTGCAACCTGCATTTTGAAAGGATTGCATTATGACACGATAGCACTACAGATAAGATTAGAATTTCAACAGCAAATCCACATACAAAAGAACCTCCTCAGGAAACAATCCATAGAGAAAATACCTCCTCAGGAAAGCTCCTCCATTAGCATGTTTCTAGCCTGGGGAACTCCTACAAGATAATGACAGCCCTACCCCACCTTCTGCAGTAGATATAAATTACCTACCTACCATTTTTCTTCTCACCTTGACACAGAGAGTATTCCATCTTTCTGTTTTATACCTCTGAGGATGCCAGTCACAGCTACTGATGAAACATCAGGTTCTAGAATGCCAAGACCATGGCCACACAACCCAGAAAATCTACAGCAACTAATGAACTCCAGCCATGAAAGCCTTTGACTACATATCTAAATGAATTAATTAGGACAGACCAGCAAATTAGAGGTCTTAAACTAAGAGGAGACAAATATAAACTTTTAGCAATTGCAGATGACCTAGTTTTCATTTTGGAGAATACATCTAGCTCTGTAAAAAGATTGATATCTGTCTTGCAAGATTATGGAGATGTGGCAGGACTTAAAATTAACTGTAAAAAACCAAAAATACTTATAAAAATATGACAAAACCTCAAGCCTACCAGTTACAAGAACAGGTCTTGAAATCCAGAAGAAGATTAAATATTTAGGCATAAAGGTAACAAATAGATGTAGTTCCCTGATGGAAAACAACTATATGGAACTGTTAAAAGAAATTAAGAAAGACCTGGAAAAATGGAAAGACCTACAAACATCTTTAATGAGTAGAATAGCTACTATCAAAATGAATATATTACCAAGACCGATTTTTCTATTTCAAACAATACCCATTCTTCAAAATCAAAAATATTTTAAGGAACTTGACAGAATGATGACCCACTTTATTTGGCAAGGCAAAAAAACAAGAATAAAGCTCAAAGCACTGCAAGATGCCAAAAAGAGAACTGGCTTTTCATTTTCAAATTGGTTGCTTTATTACAGAGCTGCAGCTCTGACTTGGATTAGGGATTGGATTACCCTGGAAAATACAAGACTTTTGAAAATAGAAGGCCATGACCTTTTGTTAGGATGGCATGCATTTACCTGGTATGGGAGAGCTGATTTTCACAAATACTTTAAACAACATTTGATCAGAGCCTCTTTATTGAAAGTATGGGAGCAAACCAAAAATGACTTTTATACCAAGACTCCAAGACAGGCAGCTCCACTGGAAGCCTTTACAAATCCTAATGTATATCAAGAAGAAATAACTATGAGATATGAAGACTTATTAGACACTAGAAATGAACTGAAACCAATACAAGCATTAAATTGATGGCAAAAATCCAAATTGAGTCCAGATATACTAAAGATAAGCCAATAGTATTTTATGACAAAGCCTTAGAAATAGATAAGATTTTGATGTATATTGACCAGAATTTTTTTTTTAAAATCTATGTATTGCTTTTAGAAAACAAGACCCAAGATGAAATGGTTAAAAATGTTATGATAAAATGGGCACAAAATCTGGGACACAATATTGAATTAGACCAGTGGTCACAGGTGTGGAAAAAATATATAAATTACAAAAGCAATTTCATATAAAGAATATATATAGGATGTTTTATAGATGGTATATTACTCCTGACACATTGGCTAAATTTGACCCTAAATGTTCAAATGTCTGTTGGAAATGTCAAAATGTCCTTTTACTATATGTGGTGGTTGTATGATAGAGCAAAAAAATATTGGGCTTGGATTCATGAAATGTTGCAAAAAAATGTAAAATTTCTGTACCTTTCGTTCCAGAAATATTTTTGTTCAGCATTTTAGCCGAAAACTGTAAAAAAAAAAATGATTCCTATCTTATACTGTATTTGACTACATCTGCTAGAATATTTTATGCTAAATATTGGAGAAGAACAGAAACACCATCCAGAGAAGAAATTATCAACAAAATTTTGGAAACAGCAGAAATGGACAAATTAACTTTATTTTTGAAAGGTCAAGCAGAAAGTACATTTGAAAATACATGGTCAAGATTATACATTTGGTTTGGAAATTATATAAACTTAAAAACTCCAGTCACCTAAAAATTCCTTGAAGACACTTAAAGTATTAAGTTTATAAAGTTTATATATATGCAGAGGATATCTCAAATATATATGGTGAACTACATAAATCTATTATAAATTAGGCATGATAGCTGTTGTTGTTCAGTCCCACAGTTGAGTCTGACTCTTCGCAACCCCATGGACCACATCACGCCAGGCCCTCCTGTCTTCTGTCATGCTCTGGAGTTTGCTTAATTTCATTTTCATTGCATCGGTGACACTGTCTAACCATCTCATCCTTTGCCGTCCCCTTCTTCTTTGACCTTCAATCTTTCCCAGCATCAGGGTCTTCTCCAGTGAGTGCTCCCTTCTCATTTGATGGCCAAAGTAACTGAGCTTCAGCTTCAGTATCTGGCCTTCCAGGGAACAGTCAGGGTTGATTTCTTTTAGGATTGACTGAGTTGATCTCCTTGCAGTCCAAGGGACTCTCAAGACCTTTCTCCAGCACCATAATTCAAAAGAATCTATTCTTCAGCGCTTGGCCTTCCTTATAGTCCAACTCTCGCAGCCATACAGTACTACTGGGAATACCATTGCTTTGACCATATGGACTTTTGTTGGCTGGGTGATGTCTCTACTTTTTATTATGCTGTCTAATTTTGCCATCAGTTTCCTCCCAAGGAGCAGGTGTCTTTTAATTTCATAGCTGAAGTCACCATCTGCAGTAATCTTAGATCCCAGGAATGTAAAGTCTGTCACTGCCTCCACGACTTCACCTTCTATTTGCCAAGGAGTGATGGGTCCGGATGCCATGATCTTCGTTTTTTTGATGTTGAATTTCAAGCCAACCTTTGTGCTCTCCTCTTTTACCCTCAACAAGAGGCTCTGGAATCTAAATTCCCCTCCCCCCATATATGTTTGCATGTTTGTAAGTGTGGTATGTCTTAAAATAAAGAAAAATATTATGAGAAAAGATGTAAAAATTACAAAAGCAATTTCAAATAAGGAAAATATTTATACAATGTTTTATAGATGGTATATTATGCCTGATAAATTGGCTAAGTCTATACTTTGAGAATCTGGAGCAAACTGCTATGTGAAATGTTATCGACGTTTGTATTTTTTCTATGAAGGAATAAGTGTTTTCTATTATCAGACACTTTATGATGTTACGGCTTTAAGCTAGTCTCTTGTGTTTTTGTATTGTTCTACATACATCTGTATACATATTTTTTCATATCAGACTGTTTTGGGTTTGTGTGTTATTTTTGTGGATTGTTTACTCCTAAGGAGATTGCCAACTCCTTCGCAGACTTCTACAACAAACTATACTGAGCCTAGAGCAGAAGACATTGAGTTCTATCTAAGTGCTACATCTACATCAATTATCTCCTGATCATATGGCTATTATGAATAAACTGATCATGTTACAAGAATTGTTGGACACCATCAAAAGCTTGAAATCTAATAAGGTTATGGGTATAGATGGCATCCTGTCTGAATTTTATAAAACCTTCCATCCTGCACTAGCTGAACATCTCTTGGCAACTTGAAACAATGTTCTGCAAACTGGAGAAATGCCACCATCCTGGATGGATTCAACCATTTTGGTAATTCTGAAAATAAAGACCCTACAGATGCGACATCTTACCGTCTGATTCTGTTACTCAATCACAACGCCACCATCCTGGATGGATTCAACCACTGTGGTAATTCTGAAAATAAAGACCCTACAGATCTCACATCTTACCGTCTGATTCTGTCACACAATCCCAACACAAACATCTTTACCTCAATTTTGGCCAACAATCTCGAATTATATTGAAGAAGATCAAACTGGTTTTATTCCGAACTGACAACTTTCAGACAATATATGAAGGACTCTCAGTGTGATCTTACATAGCTGCCATATGAAGACTGAATCGGTGATTCTAGCTTTAGACTTCACCAAAGCCTTTGACTCAAAGCCTTTGAAGGTGCCGTTTATGCTTGTTCTATTGAAAAAATGGGCTTTGGTAAGAAATTCTTTTTTTTTTTTTTAATGTTAAAACTCTCCTAAAAAGGAGAGAATTTTATTGTTTTTTATAAGAAAAGAGAAGGGTATATAGATGGGATAAGAAAAAGAATGGAGTGAATTTTTTCTGTTAAAAAAAAGTTAGTTTTAGTTAGTATTTGATACAGTTTTAGGCATCTATCACGGTTGAAAGATCTTCTTTTCAGCTTCCAAAGTCCAAAATAACTCTGTTAGTAAAGTTAGTAAAGTCCATTGGGGTTAGTTATTAATCAGCTCCTTTCAGATGTTACACGAACAGTTACTTCTTAAGATGTCTTCTTTTTAAGTCTCTCAAGTTATAAGCTGATCCCTTTTGGCCTTGGTATCTCCCGCTCCGGCACCTCCTTCCTCTGGGCTGCTGTCTTCTTCACTGCTTAAATTTGTCCAAATTGTGAGTGCTGCGTCTTCCTCTATGCTGGCGTGTCTCTTCAGAAATCTTTGAGTTTTAAAGACGGAGTCTATCTTCTCTCTTTTATCTTTATCTTTATGTTTCTGCCCTCCAGTTTTCACGGGCTCCGCAAACACTACACATGAAATTGGATCTCCAACATACTGCTTGATAAGCTCAACAACCCCCTCTACTGGCAGATTATTTTTTTTCATAAAAGCGGGATAGGCTTTAAAGGCCATATCCACCTCTTCTTTTAATTCTTTCGCTTCTCTGCCAGTTAGGGGTGCCAAGACACTCACCAAGGTAGATCTGAGATCTTCTTTCTCTTCTTCTTTCACGCCCTGAAAACATAGAGTCAGATTGGATTTCTGTGCGATTTCCTCCATCTTCCTTGTTGTTTCTGATATTTGCTTTTGTTGACTGATGAGAACACTTTCCATTTTAACCAAAGTTTCGTTGATTTTCCACATTTGATCCAGCAGAGGGCACAGTATCTCACTTTCCTGTTGATTGACAGCTAGCTCTGGGGGGGGGGGTTACCCGGACCGGAAGTCCCTCCCCTCTTCTTTTCCGGTTTCTGCAGGACTTCTACCGTCAACATTTTTCTTTTTTTGTTTGTTTACTTTTTCAAAGTTCGTGCCGCATCCCTCCGGAAGCTAATAAGCTCATAATCTTCCGTAAAACCCCAAAGGTACTTTCACCAACACTTTTTTTCTCTTTGCCCCCCTTCGCTTTTCCTTTATAAATCCCGCTTCTCAAAAGGGGTGGGGATTCCTCCCTCCTCCCATACGCTTATACGCTTGCGGGGGGTTCAAATTCTTGCTCAAAATAGATCTTCAACTCACGATTTGATGCCAATTCTTTTTTTTATTTTAAATCATGTCGCTTTCTTCACTCCCTGGAAATCGGTGGCGTTGCTAAGTCCCATTACGGGCACGACGCAGCGGGGCCGATTGGGGCGGGGAGAAAGCTCAATTTCCTGGCTGTCTGCCGGCAAAGAGGCTACTCCCCAAAGCGCCCCCGGTTTGGAGCCTTTGCCTAAGGCTTACTAGGGTCTTTCGCACATGCGAAGACCCCCCCAGACTGTGCGTGGGCTAACCATCTCCGGGAACGTCCCGAGAGGTGGCCGCCATTCGCTCCGCCGAAACTGAAAGTCGGCTTTGGTGAGAAATTCTTAAATGCACTATGAGCTATATATACACAACCTACATCAAAGGTATGGGTTAATGGGCACACTTCCTACTACTTCCATCCATCGAGGGGAACAAGGCAAGGCTGTTTGCTCTCACTCTTGATTTTTGCCCTCACAATCAAACCATTGGCTGGAAGAGCTATGACAATGTAAAGAATTCACCGGCATCTCTATAAGCGACATAGAACACAAAGTAAACTTATATGCATACGACTTAACTTTATATATATTTAACCCGACTCATTCCCTGCCTCACAGACAACATATACTTTCTAACTTCGACAAAGTTTCAGGTCTCCAAATTAGCCCAACCAAATCGGAACTGTATCCCATTTGGATTTCGTCAAATATTCAGGCTCTATTACAAAAAGCTTTTTCATTCCTATGGATCACAGATACTTGAAGGTATCTGGACATTCAAATCCCACTTGATCTGAAAAATCTTCTTCATTGGAATCATGATAAATTGTATGAAGATGTATGCACACGCCTAAAGGATTGGGGAGTTCTCAAGTTCTCTCTCCCTGACCATCTCCATTTAATGAAAAGTTTCATCTTATCTAGATTCTTATTCTCACCTGCCAATCTACATTCCAGACAAAAACCTCCGCATCTGACAAAAGGCTTTATTCTCTTTTCTCTGGGAAGGGAAAAGATCCAGAATTAATCAAAATATTCTAACCAAACCAGTATCTCTGGGAGGTCTGGATTTTCTGCTACGTTGTTCATATTTTTGTGCCTCTATTTTAGCCACGGTGGTTCAAATGTGACAACAAGAATTTCTTCCTGTTTGGTCTCAGATGAAACAATCATATGTTGCACCTTTCACTTTACAGGAAATGATTTGGATGACACCTGCCCAACGCCCCAAGACCTTCTGTGAAAATCCATTCTCATTTTCAGTGTTTAAAATTTGGGAATTAAACATATGTCCTTTCACTACTTTTGTAAATCAACCTTGGTTCCCACCAGCCCAGGAAAGGGGAGCTTTCAAGGATTGGATACCAGTGGGATTCTCTTGTCTGATTGATTTTATCTTTCATGGCAGAATACATGATAAGGCATTCTTTGAGCAACAATCAGGTATACAATTCTCTTGGCATCATTACTTACAACTAAAAAACTTAATGGAACATCTAGCTTCATTGGGTATTTCTGACAGACCAAAGTCAGATTTTGAAAGTTTAGCAACGTACACAGATCCCTCTAAAGGTCTGATGGCCAAGTTATATAAAATTATTTTAACTGCTAAAAACAAATCTCCCTTAAAACACCAACTCTGATGGCAAGATAACTTACATATGGTCCTACATGAGTCTCATTGGCAAAAGATTTGGAATTCACCTGTCAACTCTTCAAGAAGTTTCAACATAAAGTTACAATTTTTAAAACTTGTTTCCTGATGGTATTATACTCCAGAGTGATGGAATAAAATAACTCAACACATAGTCCTCTATGTTGGAAGAATTGTGATCACACAGGATCATATTTCCATTGCTGGTGGGAGTGCCCAGCTATTTATTCTTTTTGGTGCGACACCATAAAACAAATCAACAAAATGATTTCACTAAACCTTCCTATATGCCCTGAATTATCACTCCTTAATCTATGGGATTCCGGCTCGGGAACAACGGCCCACAAGGATCTCATTTCAATCTTATTGGCAGCTGCACAAGTGACAATCACTTCACTTTGGAAATCTTCTTCTCCTCCAACTCTTCATTTGTGGCATAACAAAATTTGGGACCAATTTATTTTAGCCAAATTTACGGACATCACTGAATCAGCAAACTCAGTTTTGTCTTCTTCTCCATCACATTTTGTATCCACATGGTCACAAGTACTTTAGTTCATGGCAGAAAAGGATTTGCCCCCACAGACGGAATAAAAAGACGGACAACAGTTTTGGATCAGACAAGGGCCACTTTATTAACTACATAACGTTTAAACAACTAAAACAGCAAGGAAGCATTTCAAGAGCAGAATAGACAAGGCAGGTGTCAGCCAGACCAGCCTCCTTGTCCAGGATACGGGCGAGCCACCAACCCCGATCTTGAGCCATTAATCTGGCTTGCGACCAGCAGCCCAGCCACTGGTGGCCTCCTGGGAGCGCCTACCCCTGAAACCATACAGTTTGCAGAGAGGAGCTTATCCAAGAGGTTCCCAGAGGGAATCATCATTCACTACCCAGAGCCTTAATAACCCGCAGGCCGTTCCTGATGACCCCATGTTCCTAAACTAGGAATGGCTTAAGGTGCTCACCAATTTCTGCTTTCTACTCCCTGCACTATTCTGCCAAAGTGACCAGCCTATTTAAATGCCCTACCACAACCCGTTGTTCCACTGTCAACCAGTGTAAGGTAGGTAAAAACACCATCTCCCCCAATGCCAATCTGGGGAAATGGCGAAAAATTCCTACCTGGCCCCAATAGGCGACCAGCCTAAGCCTACACCAGAAACAGGGCGGGTGGGCGGGCCAAGCACGCGGCTCCGACTGCTTTGGGCGGGAGAGGGAGCCAAGCTATATTGGGCTGGCTCCTCCCCGCCCACGTCATAGCGCGTTGCGCTATGACCAGCTGTTGCCCCGTCATTCCGGCGGCGGCAAAACAGCCCCCGGTCTCCATTGCCTTCGGCTGGAGACCGGGAGCTCCATTGCCCCCACAGACGGAATAAAAAGACGGACAACAGTTTTGGATCAGACAAGGGCCACTTTATTAACTACATAACGTTTAAACAACTAAAACAGCAAGGAAGCATTTCAAGAGCAGAATAGACAAGGCAGGTGTCAGCCAGACCAGCCTCCTTGTCCAGGATACGGGCGAGCCACCAACCCCGATCTTGAGCCATTAATCTGGCTTGCGACCAGCAGCCCAGCCACTGGTGGCCTCCTGGGAGCGCCTACCCCTGAAACCATACAGTTTGCAGAGAGGAGCTTATCCAAGAGGTTCCCAGAGGGAATCATCATTCACCACCCAGAGCCTTAATAACCCGCAGGCCGTTCCTGATGACCCCATGTTCCTAAACTAGGAATGGCTTAAGGTGCTCACCAATTTCTGCTTTCTACTCCCTGCACTATTCTGCCACTAGCGAGGACAAGCCTCTGCTTTGTCCGAAGCGGCCACCAAACCAAGTGCAGCCTTAATCCCTTGCTGAATATCCCCCAAAAACAATTTATTGCCCTTGTCTGACATGTGAATGCCGTCATCCCGGTAGAGGTCAGTATTTCCAACCAAAATTCCTGGATGAGGCAAAAATTGACCCAGGCCACCCTCCATAGCCTTTCTCATTTGTCTGTTAACCTTGCGGCGAGCCCGGTCAATGCACCTAGGGTCCCCCAGGTTGCACCATACCCGCCTCGGCAAAATTGCCGACCAAATGATCAATGCCCCGGGCCATCTTCGCTGTATCAAGAACAGATCATGTATGGCTTGAATCACCAGGGCCTTGCCTTTCATCAGGCCAAGGTCATTGCCACCCAGGTGAATCAGTAAAATATCAGGAGGCGGCCCATGCCGTTCCTCGAACAATAGTGGGAGCAATCTGGGCCAATGCATGCCCCGCCTTCCCCACCATTCAACAACCGCAAACTCACTCAAGCCCAACTGAGAACCAACCGTCGTCCTCCTGGCCTGATGAGCCGCCCAAAAATCATACTGTGGCCGCATAAGATGACTCTCCTCTGCATCTGCCGGCCCACAGCACCTGAAAAAGAACTATTTTAGTAACATGAACCAATTAAAACTTACACTGTCGAACATAA
Organism: Gekko gecko; assembly: GCA_029375565.1. NCBI lineage: Eukaryota > Metazoa > Chordata > Lepidosauria > Squamata > Gekkonidae > Gekko > Gekko gecko. The sequence goes on along the minus strand of JAPDNY010000003.1, from coordinate 75,726,076 downwards.
CTTTTGAAACTACGCGATCTCCAACGTCCTATACCTTTTATATCCTCTCGAGAGTACCCCATGGCAGCTGCCGTGGAAGCAGCTCCAATCCGAAAGGAATGGGTCCCAAAACGGAAGCCACCCAAACCCAGCGCCTCCAGCGCTCGTTTTGTCACTGCCCAAAACTGAAACTTAGTGAGGGGTGATCCGTCTCTATGCTGAAATAACACCCCCATAACGTAACCTCGCAATCCCAAGTAATGCTGTAAACCTAACACTGGGCACAACTCAGGCTCACAGCACCGTCCCAACTCTATCGTTAAGCCCCTACCCAACTGGTCAGTCTTCGACCTCCTAATATGAATGACTACTTTATCTTCATTAACCCTAATGTCACCCAAATTAATAGCCCAATTAGATGTGTCATGACGCGAAGCAGGGACAAGCTCACTGATTCGAAGAGCTCCAAAAAATGCAAGCAAAGCTGCTGAGTGAAAAAGAGCGGCCTCGTATTCATCCTTGCATAGGCCCGGCCACAACGCCCTCAAGCCCTTCAGAATTGAAGGAGTTAACGGCTCCCTAGAATCAGGTAGCTGCCCTGCCTCGCGAGACCACCCTTCCAGAATTTTTCTAATCCGAAAATCGTTTGTCTTATCTTCATGCCCAGCAGCCTTACTAGCATAGGCCAAAGAAGACAACCTGCCCTTTATAGAGCGTACCGATAACCCCCTGCCCTTCAGATAAACACAGTACTGCATCAATTGATGCACCGGAATAGGCCATTCATGCCGTAATCCAGCCTCCCTTTGGAAAGCCAAAAATTGGCGACCGGCCCTCATATAAGATTTACGTGTTGACGGGGCCAGGGCCATACTTATCGCCCGCTCAGCTTCAAACCGCCAATCTGCCAAAAACTGGGGGGCATCCTTACCGGGCGCTCGTCCGCATCCGGGGCCAGCTGACGGAATCTCCCCATCTGTTTCCGAGAGAGAGCGTCAGCGACCCCATTACTTACGCCCGGAACATGCCTTGCACGAAATAATATATTATTCCTTAAACATAGTAGTGTAAATGCCCTAACTAACTTCATGACCCGCATGGACTTAGATGTCAGAGAATTTATCACGTGTACTGTAGCCTGATTGTCGCACCAAAAGTGGACCGAACGACCAGCAAAATCAGCCGTCCAAATCCCCACTGCTACCACAATCGGGAAAACTCCAGGAAGGTTAGGTCTTTGACCCAGCCAGCCTGGAACCACTCCGGAGGCCAATCCTCAGCACACCAATGACGTCTAAAGTAAACTCCAAAACCGGATGAGCCTGCTGCATCTGACGTCACCTGTAATTCTGCCTCCAATTGCAGTTCCTCCCTCCAGAATGACACCCCATTAAATGACCGTAAGAACTCCTTCCAAAGTAGCAGGTCCTCCCGCATCCCTAAAGTCACCCTAGTCCTGTGATGAGGAAGGCGAAGGCCCCGCATAGCATCACAAAGACGCCGGACGAAGGCCCGACCGGGAGCCACAACTTTGCATGCAAAGTTAAGATGACCCACCAGTTGTTGCAATTCCCGCAATGATATCTTCTTACAAACACTAAATCTGTCGACCAAGGCCTGAAGAACCTCCAACTTCTCCAAAGGAAGCCTAGAACACTGTTGAACCGTATCTATCTCAATACCCAAGAAGGTCAAAATAGGCTTAGGACCTTCCGTCTTCTCCGAAGCCAAGGGCACCCCCAATTCAGCTGCCATGTCTATGAAACTAGACAGTAAAAAGGCACACTGAATAGTCCCTGCACGGCCAGCAAACAAAAAATCATCCAAATAGTGCGCTGTAGAGGCCAGTCCTGTCCTGAATCTCAAAGCCCATTCCAAAAAGGAACTAAACTTCTCAAATGCAGCACAGGACACTGAACAGCCCATGGGAAGGGCCCTGTCCATATAGTAAAACCCTTCAAACGCAAAACCCAATAAATCAAAATCAGCCGGGTGTAATGGCAGAAGTCGGAAAGCTGACTTGATGTCGCATTTTGCTAAAAGTGCACCACGACCACAGCCCCGTACAACCCTCATGGCTTGATCAAATGATGTATATTTAACTGAACAAAGCTCATCCGGTATAGCATCATTCACAGATCCGCCCCGAGGGTACGATAAATGATGAATGAGGCGATACTCACCAGGCGCCTTCTTTGGTACAACGCCCAAAGGAGACACCCGTAAATTAGGCACTGGGGGAAAAGGAAAAGGCCCCAGGATTCTCCCCTCTTTACACTCTTTTCCGATTTTAGCTCGTACTATGTCTTCCATCCCTATGACTGACTTTAAATTAGGAGCACAAAAAGGTGCCCTCTCGCCTTGGTAAGGAATCCGAAATCCAAACAAAAACCCCTCAAGTAAATACGTACTATCTGTTTTATTTGGGTAACTTCTCAAAATCCTCTCCAAAACCTGAATCTTAATTGGGCTGGGCCCCTTTGTCATTAAAGGCAGCTTGATTTCCACCCCCACCGGGACGCTTACCTCCCCTTGCTGCGAAACGTCCCTTCGGCTTGGGGCAACCGGACAATGCATGCTGCCCCCCACATAGAGGGCACTCATGCCGAAAGGAACAAGACTTCCTTCCACAAGTACCCTGTGATGTAAATTCCCAGCACAGGGGACGCTTCTGAACTGGAGTCCCCGTCTGCACCCGTGAAGGGTTCTGACCCTGCAGCCTCTGCACTACGTGACCACTGTCAGAGTGCTCGGAATACAAAGATTTAGGGGCAGACACCACCTGCAGCCATAAGTGGGGATGAATAAGGTCCCAGCGCAAGGACGGATTCATTGCCGCCCTTGTGCGAAAACCCTCATCATATTCCAGCCATGCGTGTCCAGTGAAACCCGTAAAGGCTTTATAAATTATATCCATGTATTGTAAAAGTGCTGATGCCCTCCACGGCTGATGACGCACTATCACGCCAGAATAAATGAGGAAACCTGGGTACCAATTACCCCAGATCCTATCTACTCTACGCTTCCTAATACGCTCCCTGTCCCTCTCATCTAAGTCTTCTTTGTCTTTTTTATCCAATTCGCGGTATAACAAAGAAAAAACATCAACATAGGAGCCTTTAAGAATTTTTTCCCTAGTAGCCAGGGAAAGGTGATCTCCCAATGGCAGGGCTATGTCACCCACAGGCAAAACTTTGGCTGGAGCTTGCTCGTAAGAATATCCCACTGGAGTAGATGGAGTAGAGGGATACCACCCACCCTGTCCGGGATATTGTGAGGTTCCCCCGTCTAAGGCAGGCGGAACAAAGTGCCACCCAGCGGGCGATGAGGAGGCCCCCGCCCTTGTTGTGGAACTCTTGCCAGAAGATGAAGCCCCTGATGTGTCCTGATTACCTGAACCCCAAGGCCACGATGTGTCATCCTGACTAGCAACACCAGCCTTACCATCCTGGCCAGGAGGACGTACAGGACCCTTGTAGATCTCCAACTGATGAGACCCCTCGCCCCCTTCTGTCGGCCTGCTCCCTGCATCACCAATCCCCGAAGAAGACGATTGACCATCCTCGAGCAGTGCCAGTCTTGCCAACACCTGTGCCTGAAAGGAAGAAATGCCAGAATTTTTTGACCTCTTTGCTACAGATGGAGCGGGATCAAGCTGCTGAGGCCTGGTCCTCTGCTTCTCCAAGGCCTCTAGCCGAGCTAGTATTGCAGCATTAATCGAATCAGTGTCATCATCCTCAGAAATTGGCTGCGCAGGAGCAGCCGGGGGAATTTTTGGTGCCGGCTGCTTGCCTTTTGGCTTGCCTTGACCCTTCTTGGGAGCCATCCTGTCTGAACGTATGGATAGTGCCGAACCGAATTAAGGATGACAAGCAACACCCTAAAATGACCTCTTAAAATTAAATCTGCAATATATATATCTATATATCTATATCTATATCTATATATATATGACTACTAGATAGATGAGCACCACAAACCCCCTCTCAAAATGGCTGCCGGCCCAATTACTGGAGCAATCAACAAAATGGCTGCCTCCCTGTATTGCCTCACCCTCCTTAAGCCACACTAAAGATGGCCGACACACAAGCAGAATAATTTATTTAGAAAACCACCAGGGGGCTGGAGCCCGCCTAAACTAACGGTCTGCTGAAAATCCCCCCAGAGAAGAAAAATCCGCCCTCCAAATAGGCCCCAGAGATCTGTAGTGCCCTAAAAGCCGAGGTGAAAAAAGGGGGGGTGACTGTAAACCTTATGCCCAACCTAAAATATATTGCAACACACACACCCAAACCCGGGACACCACTCCCCAAAATGGCCAATAAAATAGGCAAAGTAATTATTATAATAAAAGCAGCCTAGAGCTACTCAGCACGATCCTCGCTGCCTATATGAACAGGACGCCGCCACGCCGCTTGTCCTCCTGGCCCGATCCTGTCCACCGCCTGTGGAAAAATAATTGCCGCCGCTACGCCGTTCTTCCTGGCCAGAATCTGACTCCCGCTGCTCCAGAGCCCACTATAAAAGCAATGAGAGCCCTCCGCTCCACCGCTTGCTGACTCAACAAGTTGCTGCCACTCGGACTGCAGAGCTATAAGGTCTGCAGCCACGGAAGCCTTCTGCGAACCCCAGCAAGCACGCGGCTCCGACTGCTTTGGGCGGGAGAGGGAGCCAAGCTATATTGGGCTGGCTCCTCCCGCCCACGTCATAGCGCGTTGCGCTATGACCAGCTGTTGCCCCGTCATTCCGGCGGCGGCAAAACAGCCCCCGGTCTCCATTGCCTTCGGCTGGAGACCGGGAGCTCCAATTCTCCTCCATCCTTGGATCCACTTCTAACGGACTCTAGGATCTACTTTGCTGTTGGGGCCTTTTATATTTGACAGAGGGTTTTTTTTACTATCTAAGCATTCTTAATCACCATTTCTTGATCTTTAGAATATTAGATGAGTAGTTAAGCTTTATCTCTATTCCTGAATATAGGTTTTGCATTTTGAATTGTTAAATGATTTTATTCAGGTTTGTGATAATGCATTAGATTCACAAGTTTCTTCCTATACATTTTCGCTGTAGTTATATTTGACTACTATGTCTACTGATATTCATTGTTACTCTTTGTTACTCATTGTTACTTTTAAAAGTTATTTAATATTTTTTTTAAAAAAAATCTGAGCATTAAAACAAAATTCCCCCGTCCTGCAGCTCAAGACCATGGGACCTGGCCTTGCAAGTTTTTGCCATCTTCTACATGCCGTCCCTTCATGTATTTGAAGAGTAAATCATATCCTACCACCCTTCTCTCCTTCAGGCTACATATACCAAGTTGCTGTAACTTTTCCTCATAGAACTTGTTTGCCAGATTCCTCTGAAGCCATTTACGTGCAGAGCCCAGAACTGGACACAGTCCTCCTGGACCACAGAAGAGGGTGTTTAGTCTCATCTCTACATAAGCCAGCTAATATCTTATTATGTTATTGTTTCTTATGTTACACTGCAATCATTATATTGATTCTACATTTCTTGCCCAAATGTCTTTATTATTATTCTGTGACGTAACCTACTTGATTGTTTTAATTTTGGTTGCTAAGGCATCACACAGTAGAGTGTCTCATATCAGTATGTCCTTTCAAATGCTAAAACGCTATTATATTTAGAACAAATTTTTCCACTCCAGCTTTTGTGTTCTAAACTATGTCTTGCTGTGACCTGGCTAAATTTCAACCTTGAGTCTACCTTGAGTTCCGGTGAGAAGAGTGGACTGTAAATAATGTAAATAAACAAACAAATAAATCTAAAGCTCATGTCAAAGCACCTTTCTGAGATGATTTAACTGGTTTATAAATATTGGGAAAATGCTTTGTCTGTGCATCCTCCAAACTGATATTGTTGCCAGTAGGCCAGTGAGGAAAAGTAATTCATTCTTTAGCTTATCATATTTAATGTCAATTTCTGTAAGTTTCACATTTCCTAGATCAGTGCTCACCAATTTGGCCCCACCGGCAGACAGCCCCAGGTGTACTACCGGGAGCCACCTTTGCCTCCCTTGAAGGAGGAAGAGCAGGCATGGGTGCTTTGCAGCATCTGGCCTTTGTTCATGGGGGGCAGAGCCAGCATGTTTAAGTTGCCACCCCTTTCAGTTGCCACCTAGAGCTTGGTGAGGAAGGAGCTCTTTTGGCTCTAGCCAGGCCTGTGGCATCGACCCAGCTGTGCCATCAGCTGGTGGCTGCAGCCTGGGCTCAGCTGGGTTCTTTGGTGTGGCATGGCAGTGCCTTTGGCAGTGGCCCGGGTGGCAGTGGAGCAGCCGCCTGGCAGTGGAGCAGCCCGACAGTGGTTGTGCCCTGCTGGTGCGGTCTGCTTGGGCGGGCATGTGGCTGCAGCCTGGGCAGTTGAGTTGCCTCAGCCAGGGGTCCCTTGGTGGCTGGGGTTCTACTGCCACATAGAGGTGTCTTGGGAGGGCAGATGAGAGGGCTGGGTTCTGGGAGGTCACTCATTACTTGGATGACTTTTTTTTTTTGTGGGACCAGCAGATTCTAGCCAATGCAGGCAGCTTCTTGATTGTTTCCTTGGGCTGGCCTCTGAGTTAGGAGTGCTACTAGTGCATGAAAAGATGCTAACCCTGTTTCACAGTTGATGTTTCTGGGGGTTGAGCTGGACACCCTGGCACATTTGTCCCATTTGCCCAAGCGTAAGGTGCAGGATTTACTTGCCAGGGTTACTAATTTCCTCTCTAGGCGGAAGGCAACGTTTCTTGAGTTCCAGTAGCTGGTTGGGCATCTTAATTTCTCCTGTAAGGTGGTAGCCCCAGGGAGGGCCTTCTTGAGGAGGTTCTGCAATTCCATGGTGGGCCTTCATCTCTTATATCATAGAATGCACATTACATTCTGCATGCGAGCTGACCTCTTAGTTTGGCATGAGTTTTTACAGTCTTTTAATAGGGTCTCCTTTTGGAGGGAGGACTTGTGGCTCAACGCAGAGCTTCAGGACACTTCTGATGTGGTACGATCTTTAGGCTTTGGGATCTATTTTCATGGGCATTGGTGCATGGAGGAATGGCCTTCAGACGTCATCTTCCTCAATTTTTTCCCTATATTAGTGGCTGTTTGGCTTTGGGGAAACAGTTTGGCGAATCACAAGGTCCACTTTGGGTGCGACAACTTGTCTTTATCTTCAAGGTCTCAACGAGTCATGGCTTTCGTTAGGGCCTTCATGCTGTGTTGTCACCAGCTTAATATTTTGCTTCTGTCTAGGCATGTTCTGGGAGTTGATAATGGGGTGGCTGATGGTCTCTCTTACAAACAGATGGAGAGGGTTCATCAGCTGGCCCCAGAAGTCAATCTTCATCCAGCAAGGATCCCCCTGGAGCTAGGGCAGCTTGGAAGGCTGAGGCCTGCAGAGCAATAGGCCTGGCCATAACCCCCAGCACCAGGAAGTCTTATGAGCATGCAATACGTCATGCAATACATCAGTTCTAGGAGTTCAGGTCAGAGGTTGGGTATCAGGTAAGTTGGCCCCTTCCAGTGGAGCACTTGCTCCACAATTGTGTGGATTCTATTAGGGGGCACCTTTCTGCACTGGTACTCGCCAGTAAGGCTTTAGGTTCTTGGGATGAAACAAGTGACTTTCAACTGAGAAAAATGCTTGAGGGTTGGTCCAGGCAATCAGGCTGGCTTGTTGATACCAAGCAGCCCATATCCCCTGTGATCCTCAAGGGATTGAGACGGGTCTGGAGCAAGGTTTGTGTGTCTGAATTTGAAGCTCTCTTGTTTCATGTAGCGGCATTAGTTGCCTTTTGGGGGATGCTTCATGTTAGAGAGTTGGTTGCACAGTCTTGGGAGGATTCTTCTGGTTGAGCCTTGCTGGTTTTGAACCTCAGATTGGCCTCAGGGAAGGCGTATATCATGGTGCAGTGCTTGAAAACTGACCAGGACCAATGGGGTACTGTGATCACCTTGGGTCCCTGCTCTGATCCCAAGCTTTGCTCAGTTTCTGTCCTTACCAGTTATTCGGTAGTTTGAAGGGTAAGTGCCGAGTTCTTGTTCCACTGCTTGGACAGTGGCCCCTTAACAAAGCATCAATTTTGGACAGTGGCCACCCGGGCCTTGTCAAAGTTCAGGTTATCCAGGGTGAAGTTTGGTACCCATTCTTTTCAAATTGGGGCAGCCTTTACAACGTCAGCATAGGGCTATTATTCTCCTGAGATCCAACGGTTGGATAGGTGGTGCTCAGAGGCTTATAAAACATATGTTCGCCCATTTGTTTCTTAATTGCAATTGTTTTGGTTAACTGTTGTTTTCCTTTTAGGTGTTGTCATTTTCAGTGAGAGGTGATGGGTTCTCATCTGTGGCCATAGTTTTGTGTTTTGGGCTGCACATCATGCTTGCAGAACTTCAGTTGGCTCTCAGCTGGGTCTCAGTCAATGGGCTAGCATTGAATGGTGAGGGCGCCAAGGCATTCATTGGTTGGGCCTCATGCCTTTGTTATACCAGGACTGTTCTGACCCTCTGTAGCCAGCCTCCTCAGTCTTGAACCTGGGATGGTCTTTCCCAAGAGAGAGACACTCCAAAAATGACCTCTGAACCTCCACAAGCAGTGCCCTATGAAGCCAGGCTTGGCTTAAACAGTGGCTTTTGCTGGGGGGAATCACATCTTGGCTGAGAAAACTCAGGCCAAAGATTTAGGCTGGCTGCACTGCCAAGCATTCTCCATTCAAGCAAACCCCCCACACACATACCCCTATCCTGTCAGCTTAGTCCAAAGAGGACTAGAATGGGCAAGTCTCTGCCCTTGCCTCAGGCATCTTCCACTGACCAAATGGCTAGTCCTTTGTCTGTCAAATGTATAGGCAAGCAGGGACAAAGAGCCTCTGGTCTGTGCTATTGTCATGAATGAAGCGTGTTGCATATTTCCATCCTCTTCTCCTGTTTCACCTGTCTGCATTCTTATGCCTATGCCAGACCTATCAAGGAAACATTAACTCTCCATGTCTAGTGAATGGTCAGCCATTCAAGGTTCATCCTGCCACACGTTAAGATACATCACTCCTTTTGTCTGGTACCAGAGAAATGCCAGACCACTCTATTGTTCCACAATGGACAGCCCCAATACAGTCACCCAGCACCTGGCTGATTTAATCAAGGCCATTGTTAATCCAGACTCTGATCTCATTGGTCATACTTAAGGTCTGCCCCTGCTGGCATCATACACCCCTGGCCCAGGTAATCTATTGTTCTTACTCGAGACCAGCCCCCAGGGACACCCATTGGTCTGCATTGTTTTCCAATGTCTATATCCCAGTGAACACATGACCTCAGAGTGTGTGTCTCTGCCCTGATGCCAACTGGGAATCCACCCCTAAACCATTAGGGTTTAGGCCATAATCCCATTTCCATGGACCTCTGAAAATCTGGACAGGTTGTATCACCCCATAACTGACCCTCTATTTGCTATCAATCACCTCTGTTTTCTTAGTTCTGTATTGCTTGCTCTTTTGAATGTTTAGTGTGCTTGTAATTAGGGAAATACTTTAATAAAAACTATTTTATTTACTCTACAAATCTGGAGTAGTCCTACTGTGCTGGACCTCAGTATACAAGTGGTGTGCAATTCCTGTACCCCTGTGGCCTTGCCTGCTGCCTAGCTAATTTCCCCAAACAACGGCAGGCCATTGGTAGTTACACCTCCACCTAATGTTTTAATGATTCACCTGGGTGGTAATGACCTTGGTTTGGTGAAGGGAAAAGCTTTGGTGCTGCAGGCTACCAAAGACTTGCAGGCCATACAGGCCCAGTCGTCCGATGTTGCTATAATATGGTCTGCCATCATGCCACGTAGGGTCTGGCATGATGTCTAGAATCCATTGGGGATCGACTGCACCTGCCAAAAGACTAACAGGGATATTAGAAAGGCTTTGGCAGGCAGGTTGGGCCAACACCTGCACCCACACATTCATCCCAAGTGCTTGGACCTCTACAGGGAAGACGGGGTACATCTTTCCGAGAAGGGTAATGTTATCTTCTTGGAAGATTTGCAGCAAGGGCTTCAAGAGGCTTTAGGCCTCTCAGTGGGTGCATCAGCCTAAGCTAAGGCTTGACCTCTGCTGTGACTGGATTGGGGCTGGTGAGTGATATGTGGCTAGGGGAGCAGCAATTAACAACCCCTGTTTGGGGGATAGGAGTCTGGCTGGATTAGCCTTTGGGTTGTGTGACCCAGGGTAAGGAAGGTAGACTGCCTTTGGGACTGTATGGACTGATCAGCCACCTAAGTTGTATGGCTTGGTGGCTGGATCTCCATGGCATTGCCTGTTTGGTGTGCCTGACTGGTGTGAACCACAGATACTGGCTCAAGCTGGGGGCAGGTTGGCTCCCCATTATATGACTGGAGAGGGTTTAGGATTGGCCCTTGCCATGGAGCTGCAGGTTGATATGTTTAATAAAGTGGCCCTTAGTTTACCCAATCTTATGTGTCTGATTCTTTGTTCCAAATAGGGGGCAATAGAATTGCAGCTCTACAGTTGGGCCCTAATTGTTTCTTCTATTTATTCCATTTGAAAGAATGGGTTGCTTGAAAATTCTTTCTTTCCTCAATTAATTGATTTAGTCCAAGGGTTGGATTTTTAACACTGGCCATATTTTGCCCAGCAAATTTTAACAAACATGTTAAACCCCATTGACAGTAATATATTTTATTTTGGAGCAATTTAAAAATTGGCCTCATTGCCATCCGGTATCAAATGTTTTGCCAGTGCAATAAGGTGGTGGGGGGATCAAATTTGTGGGTTTTTTTGTTTGTTGTTTTGAGAAAGGTTTAATGCAAAAGACATTTGAGTAAAAATCTGTTGCAAACAAACATAACAGTGAGAGAAAGAGGATCATTTACTTGTGATCTGCCATACTTGCTATAGCTGAGATGAGAATCACTTGTGTTTCACTAATTATTTAATGAATGGTAAAACTGGGAGTCTTGCAAACAGTGTGCTTGCAAGGAAGATAAAAAGCCTGCATTTCTTGTGTTTACGTGCTACTTCTACAGCTACATGGTGTCAGGTGATCCTGCCATAAGATGTGAGGGAGGGGAGGAGGATGAGATGATCTGTAACTTTTTATGCTTGGAAGGGGGGAGTGGGGAGGTTGCCAGGGCAACAGGGTGTTCCTCAGCCTGGGCTATCTCCTATTTGACCAAATGGCCTTGTCATACGATTTCAGTTTTCCGTTACGGACAGCTGGGCCCCTTTATGGCTCGAACAACTTTCGCACCTTTCTCCCACGCGCGGGCTATGTAGCCATTGGTAGAATGCTTGGGGGGGCTAGCTCAGTGGGGTATATCCGTAGATGTTTCTTTGTGTGTTTCATTCCTGACAATGCAACGTTAATGCACTTTTAGAACTACGGCTGAATAAACTCTATCTTCTCATGAAGTCTGTTGTTTGGCTGTCCTTTTGAAGTGCCTGACACATGGTCAGTGGCACTCATCATTCATTGCATTGCGTGGTGGCCATTGTTGATGGATGCTCAAAGTTTAGTTAAATCCTGTGGTGGGATGGTTAAAAAAGAGTAGTCTGAGACTGGATCCAACAAAAACAGAGGTTCTGTGGCTGGAAGAGAGAAGCTTCAGGGTTGGGGCATAGACTTCGCACTCTTGACGGGGTGCCATTAACACTGGTGCAATCTGTTAGGAGTCTGGGCATGGTCCTGGATGCCTCCTTAACTGTGCACGCAGTACAGCAATTATTGCCAGGCTGGCATTTCTCCACCTATGCCAAGCATGACAATTAGCTCCTTTCTTGTCGTGCCCTGACCTAGCCACAATGATCCATGCAATGGTCACCTCCAGGTTAGACTACTGTAACTCACTCTATGTTGACCTGCCCTTGAGACTGACCCAGAATGGGGTGGCACGAGTCCTGACAGGAATGCCTCAGATAGCACATATACTACATGGGCTCCCAGTGGAGTACCAAGTCAGGTACAATTAAGGCCTTAGGCAGTCTGGGACTCATATCTTCAGGACCATCTCCTCTGGTATGTCCCCAGGAGAGTGTTATGCTCTTCTGAGAACAATCTACTGGTGATCCCTGGCCCCAAAGATATCCAGCTGTCCTTGACTAGAGCCAAGGCTTTTTCGGTTCTGGCTCCGACCTGATGGAACTCTCTGCCAAATACCACCAGGGCCCTGCGGGACTTAATGCAATCCCCAAAATTCCACCAAGCTTTTGGTTGAGGACAGCAATGGTTCCATCATGGCTGGCACCCTCCTCTTTTCTCCCATCTTTTTAAAGTGTCTGCCTCTACCCTACCCGTGGCGCAGCAACATAGTCCAGAACAGGTTTAAGATCAAACTAGTGACGCCACCTTGAGATTATTTTTAAGAATGCAAGGAATGACTTATTTATTAATTTTAATTATGTTATGTTTGATGTTTTTTTAATTTCTGTTGTACATTGCCTAGAGCCCTGTGCATGCAGGGATTGGGCGATCCATAAATTTAAAGTATAAATAAATAAAATAATAGTTGGTGGCCTTATCCCTTAAGTGTCTCAAAGGTCTCCCTGATTATGAGTGATTTCTGCTTCATTTATCATTTCTGAAACTGACTTGCTTCTAATAAATAAGAAATGCTTCACCTGAGAATAATAGCATCCAAAACCATATACACTCAAGAGATCATGCAATGTTTTTGCCTTTCTTTTAATCTATATAACTTGGATAAACTTTCTTGTCTTCAATAGCAAAATAAATTAAGAGATACCAAAGTGAGCTACCAAACATTGCATGATCTCTTGAGTGTATTGGAGAGGGTAACAGTGCAATCCTAAGCAGACTCACATCCTTGTAAGTCCATTGAAGGCTTAGAAGGGAATGACTGTTCTTAGGATTGAACTGTAGGGCTCTCTGTTGGTGGCTCTTATTTTAAAAAGGATAAGTTCTTTCTCTGGTTTCCTCATGCAGCGCTCTACTCAGTTGTGGATGGGATGCTCTGCTGCAGAATGCCTTTCTCCAGTGCCAGGTGTTTCTGGTCACACAAGACCAGTGTCTTTCAATGAGTAGAAAGTATCTAGTGCCAGAGAAACATACTCTACAGTGGAGGATCGCTACAGATACAGATGAAGAATAGCAGAAGCAGAAGGATCCAAGACTTTATGTGTGCATTTGTGTAGGATACATACATCTTTCCCCAGGACAATTCTTCCCAGTAGCCCCACTGCCCCTGAGATGATGTGACTGATGCTTGCAGGTAGGGAGGGACTGCTTAGTCTTGTCATTCCAAAGATAGAGCTGGTGGTAGATATGTTCAGGTTGTTGAATTCAGGATAAAGACAATTGCATTGTGTATACATACCATGATCCTACACTACAGTATACTTTCTGAGTCTTTTTATTTTGTTGGTTTGTTTCTTATCTTATTATCATATTACATTATTTCTTATTATTACTATATGACATAGTGAGAGGAATCAATAGTTGTTTCCCCAACAACTGCTGTTCCCCAATCCCATCCATCCCTTAACTTCTGAGTTGACTGCTTCCATCTATGGGTGTCATGAGAGTATGATCAGCATGCCACACAATGATTGGTGGGTGTTGATAGAGTTGCTTTGGAATCCAGTGTAACTGCTACACTGTACACATCTTTCTTCCCTCTTTGTTGTGTGAGCATAAGATACTAGCTACCAGTGCAGGAACTACACTAGCATCAATGATGCACTAGTGTTGGGGTCTTGAGATGGCCCTCTAAAATTTATAGCCCCCAATCAGGACAGTGGGAGAAACACACACACACAAACACACACAACTTTGGAATACTGTGTACAGTTCTGGTCACCACACCTTAAAAAGGATATTATAGCTTTGGGAAAAGTACAGAAAAGGGCAACTAGAATGATAAAAAGGTTGGAGAACTTTCCCTATGAGGAAAGGCTGGGGTGCTTGGGGCTCTTTAGCTTGGAGAAATGATGGCTGAGGGGTGACATGATTGAGGTTTATAAGATTATGCATGGGATAGAGCAGGTAGAGAAAGAGATACTTTTCTCCCTTTCTCACAATACAAGAGCTCGTGGGCACTCAATGAAATTGCTGAGCAGTCAGGTTAGAATGGATAAACGGAAGTACTTCTTCACCCTAAGAGTGATTAACACTTGGAATTCATTGCCACAGGAGGTGGCGGCGGCTACAAGCATGGACGGCCTCAAGAGGGAATTAGATAAACATATGGAGCAGAGGTTTATCAGTGGCTATAGATAGGGACTCTGGGGCAAGTGAGGCTCTGTATTCTTGGTGCTTGGGGGGGGGGTCAACAGTGGGAGGGCTTCTAGTGTCCTGGCCCCACTGGTGGACCTCCTGATGGCACCTGGTATCTTTGGCCACTGTGTGACAGAGTGTTGGATTGGATGGGCCATTGGCCTGATCCAACATTGGCTTCTTTTATGTTCTTAAGCTATGGCGTCATATCACTTCCAGTAAAAAACTGGAAGTAACATAAGTAGCTCTAGAAATAACTGGTGCCCCCTCCATATCCATCCATATCCCTTCTTGCCTGTTTCCAGTGATTGCCTGGAAACCCTAATACCTGGTCTTACAGTTTCACGTACAGTTCTCTCCTGCTTTTACATGAGTTAATAGACTGTTCTAGGCAGGCTGACTTTTAATCATTGGGGGGAGGGTATTTTTCTGACTTCTTTTAGCTGTAGCTGGAGCAGTCCACTTCACTCTGTTTTTTTATTATTATCTTATTGATAATATTGTTTGTTTCTTCTGTTCCTTTCTCACTTTTCAGCTAGATGGCTCCCAGAACTGTTGACCTAACTATTTCAATTAAAATGCTACAAACTGTAATAATAGTTTCATTAGAATGCTATTAAAAGCAATCACCTAATCAAATGCTAGAAGACAGGTACAGGTAAACAATTCCAGATGAACTCATTAAAAGTAGATTCCCATTAGTACTTGTCTAGAACATAAAATCTGTAGTGAAGTTAAAGGCCTTCAGTCCCTTTCTAAAATCTTGCAGTGAGCCAGTCAGCGACCCAGCAGAGTTCCATAGTGAGGATTCTACTCTTGAGAAGGTCTCAGTTCTAGTGAGCAGCCACAATCACTGTGATGGTGGTGATACTTTCAAGGACCTCATCATCTCCTGGTAACACCAAGCCATCGAAGAAAGATGCCTTTGGATATTATGTGCCCAGGCTCATCTGGGTTTTATTTATTTATTGAATTTATACCCCGCCCTTCCAACGTGGGCTCAGCGCAGTGAACAGGAGGCAAAAAGCCATGCATTGACAATAAAACGTAGAGGCAGATGCCATAAATAAATACTAAAAGCATAAATAAGCAGCTATCATTAAAACAATTAAACAGCGGACAACAAAACCAATCTCTATATACTCTTAACAAGCACAATTCTTACTGTTCCAATGAAGTCCTGCCATAGCTGTGATCTCATACCAGGGCCAGTCCGCCTCGCGATGTCAACACGGTGGTGGTATAGTAGTGGTGGCAGCCCCTACTCAAAAGCCTGGCGGAAGAGCTCCATCTTGCAGGCCCTGCGGAACTGCATAAGGTCCCGCAGGGCCCTGATCTCTTCCAGGAGCTCATTCCACCAGGTAGGGGCCGCCACCAAAAACGCCCTGGCCCTAGTAGCAGCATATTTAACTGCCTTGGGGCTGGGATGGCTAACAAATGTTGCCCCCCTGACCGTAGTGCCCTTGGGGGAACATGTGGGGAAAGACGGTCCCTCATTATTTAAAGACTGGAATATTTTGGTATGCGCCTGCCATGCCCCACCCCGGAATACCCAGAAGTGATGGTGGTAGCTTTAGGAATCAGAAACTGCATGGGGAAACCACCATTGCTTCTGGGTATTTCCTAGAAGTGATGTCACTGTGCTGGCAATGCCACCCTCATACAATATCTCTGCCCCCCCATCATCCCTCCAATTCCAATAGCAGCCCACTTGGTGGATAGCAGGTAAAATCCCAGCTTTGACAAACAGAGAGGAAAAGGGACGCAGCACCCATACTGAGGGCATTGGGAGATAGATGCCATCAGCTGTGCCCTCACCAAATCCTGCTAGCTACAAAATAGCTGTGTGCCTGCATGGTGCTCCACCAAGGCCATGGCAGCTATGTTGCCACCTCCTGACACCCTCCAGTCAAGGGGCCATATCCCTCTTCCCCTTCAATAGCTCTCCGTTTTAAGAAGAGAAGAGAAGAGATTGCACTTATACCCTGCCCTTCACTATCCAAAGGTGTCTCAGAGCGGCTTACAAACTCCTTTCCCTTCCCCTCCTCACAACAGACACCCTGTGAGGTAGGTGGGGCTGAGAGAGCTCTGACAGAAACTTCTCTTTTTCAAGAACAGCTGTGCCAGAACTACAGCTTGCCCAAGGTCATCCAGCAGGTGCAACTGGAAGAGTGAGGAATCAAACCCGGTTCTCCCAGATTAGAGTCCGTGCACTTAACCACTACAACAAACTGGCAATGAGATATTCCTTGTGACTCATCAGGTATCCTGCTGCTGCTAAATTTCCTTTGGGTAACTAGCAATTGAACATATATTTGAGATCAGCAATTTTTCTCATTATGTGTTGTAGTTAATAAATGATGTTAAATACAATCGACTCCATTCTGGGGGGGTTGAATCACTTTCCCATTGCGCTGTGTCTACCAAATGACTCCCTATATTCAATTGCACTGTATTTGCTGTCATTCAAGTTATAATGCCGTCATAGTTTCTGTGCATTTTGTGATATTGTCAACCTTTAAACGTAGACACTCTTATCATTGATTCTGAGAATTTCAATTAAATCTCTGTGACAGTGATATTAGCCCTTAGCAAACCCACTAGTTCGTCAAAATTTCAAAATTGTTTTCTATAGATGAAGACTGAGAAACATTCTGACTATTGCATGCCTTTCACTCCCTAGGGGACCATGCTGCTCTTGCTAAACATCATTGGTATACAGACCTAAGCAGCCTCTCCGAAAGGTTCCTCATTGCAAGACTATCAAGAACAATGGAATTTTCTGTCATTGTTTCAACTCATCACTTGCACCTTGCAAGTATTGGGCTGCATACACAGTACAGCTTAAGCCACGGGATAAAATTCATGGAGAGAAGTTTTAGGTACTTAATTCCCTTTTCTGCTATCAAGCAGCAATGAAAGTATAGTGAAATATTGCTATTAGGGACCTTTCATTCCTTCATTCTAGTCCTTAGTGACCTCTTTAACAATAAAAACGGGATGGTATTTTTAACAGGTAATATAAAACAAGTTTGTTCATAGTTCATAGAACTGGCCCCTGGAGAACAAACCTTTATCTTATTATTTACTAGTCCTCTAGAAAGTGAAGCTCTGGAAAGTTCTCTGCTTGTTGCTGGTCCTAAAAAGCTAAATTTTCCCAAGGTCACACTTGACCACACAGAGAAATAAACATCAGTCGAATGAAGGTTATATCACAGGCAGCCTCATCCTCTGGAGCTTGCCTCAGAATGGATCCAGCAGTGACGTAAGTGGACAATACACTGTGAGAGACACACAGGATTATTTGGAGATACACCAGCTGATGCAGCACCAGTGTAAATCTGGCACCCTTGCAGAACTGACTGGCATCAGAAGAATAAGAGTTGGTTTTTAAACCCTGCTTTTCACTACCCTAAGGAGTCTCAAAGCAGCTTACCATCGCCTTCCCTTCCTCTCCCCACAACTGGCACCTTGTGATGTAGGTGGGACCTCGAGAGTAGTGAGAAAACTATGCTGGCCCCCCCAGAAGGCTTCATGTGGGGGAGTGGGGAATCAAACCTGCTTCTCCAGATTAGAGTCCATCGCTCTTAACCTCTACACCACCCTGGCTCAAGGATGTGCTAGAGCACAACAGGCTTAGTCAGCCCCTTAAGCCTCCCCAGCTTGTGTCCTGCCACCAGGACCAGTTCGGTGTTATGCGAGCAACAACCATGGCATATCTTTTAACCATGCTATATACTATATTCAAAGAAGAAGAAGAAGAAGAAGAAGAAGAAGAAGAAGAAGAAGAAGAAGAAGAAGAAGAAGAAGAAGAAGAAGAAGAAGAAGAAGAAGAAGAAGAAGAAGAAGGAGGAGGAGGAGGAGGAGGAGGAGGAGGAGGAGGAGGAGGAGGAGGAGGAGGAGGCGACGACGACGACGACGAAGACGAAGACGAAGACGAAGACGAGGAGATTGGATTTATACCCTGCCCTTTACTACCCAAAGGAGTCTCCGAGCGGCTTACAAACTCCTTTCCCTTCCCCTCCCCACAACAGACACCCTGTGAGGTAGGTGGGGCTGAGAGAGCTCTGAAAGAAACTGCTCTTTTTCAAGGACAGCTGTGCCAGAACTATGGCTTGCCCAAGGTCATCCAGCAGGTGCAAGTGGAGGAGTGGGGAATCAAACCCAGTTCTCCCAGATTAGAGTCCACACACTTAACCACTACACCAAATATTCAGAATGGAAAACACATAACAATGGATTCAGTGAGAAACATCAAAGAAGCATTTCTGACAAGTACCATACACTATATATTCAGAATGGAAATACCTCCTAGGCTCCATCCTAGCCGCAGGGCCTGGTTGACATTAGGATACTGATCAACAGTGTCCTCCTAAGCAGAGTTAAACCCTTCTAAGCCCATTGATTTCAATTGACTTAGAAAGATGTAACTCAGTTTAGGGTACCATTGTAAGTCTTCAGTCAATCACAACTCTCTAAAGCTCTACATAAACCCCAGGCAGGACACACAAACAGTTCAGATAATAAGGCCCTGGCATAGACTACGTCTCTGACCTCCTGCCATCAGCATGTCACACACATTTAAGACATAAACTAAGGGTGGGGTGCTTTGGTTTAGTATTAACAACCCCACTTTTGTCCCCAAAGCAGCTTACATTGTTCTCCTTCCTGCCATTCTGTCCTCACAGCTAGGCTTGCCAACCTGCAGGTGGGGGCTGGCTTCTCCTGCATTACAACTGATCTCCAGACAAAAACAGATCAGTTCCCCTGAAGAAAATTTTAGCTTTGGAGGGAGAAACGGTGGGAGAAGCAGAAGTCCCTTCAAGGGCTGCCAACCTCAAGATGAGGCCTGGTATTCTCCCAAAATTACAATTGATCTCCAGACTACAGTGATCAGTCACCCTGAAGAAAACGGCACCATATCCATATAGGTACTTCACCTCAGGGAACAAACCCCAAAAAGAATTCTCTACTCTTCCAACTTAGTGATGCAAGGGCAAAGCACCTCAGACAGGGAGGGGGCTTCCCCAAGCAGAGACTGTAGCCGCTGTCCATGAATGGCTTTCCCATACAACCAGGGGTAGAATCACCATTTACCTGTCCAGTTTACACACTTCCACTGGGAGATGGAGCACTTATGATTCTCTGTTACTTGCTATGCATTGCAGTTGTTAAACTGTGTCTAAAAGCACGTGTACCAATAATTTTTTTGGGGGGAAGTAATTTAAAAAAATGAAGAGCAATGCACACAGAAAATGAATATGACGTTGTTGTTGTTGTTCATAATCTTCTCCCACCTCCACCTGGGGAAATGGAAAGCAGAGGGCAACAAGAGACACTACAGCAATGTTGGAAGGGCAGGGGGGAAACAAACTGCCCTAAGTGTAAATCCAAAAGGCAGAAATAAGTCCTAGGGTTGTCAGCAGGCACGGAGGAAAATGTACTGCGCCCTTAATAGTGGCTTAACTGGATGTTATTTTCTGGGTGATGTTATTTACCTCTGTGATATTAAAAGCTTCAACTGCTTTTTCCCACACATTAAGTCTTTATTAAAAGGAGAGGACATTTTTCTCTGGGTCTGTTGGGAATCGAAGAGACAACTGAGAGCCAGTGTGGTGTAATGGAAGAGTGTTAGACTAGAACTGGGGAGATGTGGGTTCTCACACACACACACCCCGCTATGGAATTCAGTGGATTACTTTAGGCCTGACATTTATTTTCTCAACTTCGTTTTCTTCAAAGGGTTAAGAGGCTAAAACAGCAGAAAGTAGATCATCTATGCTGCTCTGAGCTCCATGAATGAAACAAGGTAAGATAAAAATAATCAGTGGGATCAATTTGCTGTTCCAAGGCTGACTTCAGACTGGCAGTATGAAGCGCGAGGGAGTCGTGGCATAAAGACCCAGAACAATGTGTTCCAGGTATTCCGGGTCACACTGCTCCGACTGATGCGGGAGCATACCGGGGAGGAGGTGCAAGGGAGCATTCACACTGTTGGACCACCCCTGGTGGAGGCGCGGCTATAAGCGGCTTTTTGCCACTCCGGTGACATGCGCCTATGCGCATAAGTACAGCAGCAATTATCAATGCAGCTTGTTTGCACGGCTTTTAGCATGCACATGTCCGGGAAGTGGGATCAACGCACTCTCCAGGGTTTACTACCACTTTCATCGGGTACTTTTTAACTTGGGAGGGAAGTGTTACAAGATGGGTTGAGTGCAGCTGGGGAACACCCAACAGCTGTGCCTGTCTGAACTCGGCCCAAGGTTAAAGCATGGGGTTTACCGGGTTTGGATTTTAATTAGCTGAGAGTTAAATGAACACCTGTAGCACTTAAAGACACATTGGCTTGCTTCATTGTGTTTCACACTGTCTCTCACAAATGCCTTGATAAACTCATCTTATTTGCATTTTTGGGGCTAAAATTCCCTCCCCCCTTTTTTGAGACAGTGAGGCTTTTTTTAAAGGAAGCCTTATTGCGGGGCTTCTTAACTGTGCTCGGTTTAAACACGACCATCGCAAGAAGCAAAAGCATACATTTATATGCTGCCTTTTCATTACAAATGCTTAAGTGACATGTGGCCACCCCCCGGTTACCTTTTTCGTGGCCCCCGACAGCCATGCAGAGCAACAGCTGCACTGCAGCACAATGCAGGCTTGCTACACGGGGAATCCCCCCCCTTTGTGGCCCTAGCAGCCATGCGGAGCAGTGGTGATGTGGAGTTAAGACGGGCCTGAACCAGCCACCCTGAAGCAGCAGCAACCCAATGCAAAGCTGGGCCCAAACCAACCTGCCCCCAAAACAGTGAGTTGAGCAGCCCCCCCTAAAAAAAGCAAGCATGGCCATGGCCTAAGGAAAAGAAGGAAGAAAGGAGTGGGTCAGGTGGCCATACATCCCCCAGGCACAGCCAAGCATGGCCATATTTTCCCCCAGCCCAACCAAGCAGGCCAAAAAAAATTGCAGGGGTCCCTGACATGGAGCCTGTCATGATGCCAGTCTGCTTTAACTGAAGAGCACTCAGCTGATACTGATACCAGCCCCAGCAGCACCTCTGAGGCTCAGCCAGCTGATGCTGCTAACGACCCTGAGATGGCAGAGGCAGGTCCTGGTGCCCCAGTGGATGAGGACTTGAAAAGCAATAAACAACAGGCAATTTACTAAGTTACCTAAATAACCAGACAGGAAGATTCCAACCCTTCCTCAATCATAATCATAATAAGGACCCAGCCACAGATCTAACTTACCAGTCTCCCCAATGGAACATTTTTTGATACTTCTCAGGTGCAAAAGAAAAATTCCCCTCTACCACAGATACAAAGGATTTCTTTCCAGGCTGGCTTAGCTTCAGGAGATCCCATTTTTTTATTATTCACAATCCCAATGCCAGCACCTCTTGCCCTCTTCATCCCAGGCAAAAATGGAAAAAAAATTAGCCCTCTGTTGAAATATTTAGTAGAGTATGAAGGCAGCTACATGTGTGTATTAGTTTATGAAAAAGACTTTACTATATAAAGGAGAAAATAGCATCCTATCTAACTAGTTCTAAGCTCCACATTGACTGGATGCTAAACTTCATGTGTAGGAGAAAACAAAGGAGATAAAGGTTCCCAACAGTCCCCACACTTCCCACATATGTGCCTAACTGAAAGCAGCACCCCAATAAAAACTGATTAGCCAATAGACATTCTAGAACTTTCTTCATTAGGAGAATTGTCAGTGCCGCATGACGGAGTGAGCTCCTGTCTCTGGTCCCAGCTCCTGCCAACCTAGCAGTTCGAAAGCAAGAAATTGCAAGTAGATAGGTACCACTTCAGTGGGAAGGTAACAGTGTTCCATGTACCACGGCATCTAGTCATGCTGGCCATATGACCACGGAGATGTCTTCGGACAGTGCTGGCTCTTCAGCTTGGAAATGGAGATGAGCACTGCAACCCTAGAGTCAGATTGGACTGGCTTTTGAGCAAGGGAAACCTTCACGTTTACTATGTGTGTACAACCTAACCCTAACCTAAATAGCCAACCTTATTTATTTATTTATTTATTTATTTGATTTTTCAACCACCCTCCCCAAAAAGACAGGACTCAGGGAAGTGTACAACATAATAGCATGTAATACATAATTAAAAGCAATTTAAAACCGATATACAACAGTAATCAACCTAAAAGATGGCCCCCCAAAATTCCAGTAGTGCCTTTGCCTACAGGGTGTGCCAAAAAGATGGAATCATTGCTGTCCTCAAATGCCTAGCAAAACATCTCTACCTTACAGGCCCTGTGGAACTGCATCAAGTCCCGCAGAGCACATATGTCATTTGGCAGAGAATCCCACCAGGATGGAGCCAAGGTGGAAAATGTGCATGCATACATAAACATGTTAAGTCTTTTGTGAATGAAGGATGAATTCACAAACTACAACACCTTCAGCCCAAATTGTTGTTGAGAGTAGCCAGTTTTGGACTTATTCTGCCCAGCATTATGGTTGGTCCTTCATCTCTCCAATCTCAAATCTCCACTCCATGGACATGCTGCTACACAGTTTAAGAGTGTTTTTCCTCCTCATTTTTCCAAGTATTGATTTGAATCTTGACCTTGGTATGCACGGGCTTATATATAGGTGCCCAATACACATGTTGTCAGGTTCAAAAGCAAGTAGATCCAAGCATTCTTTGGTTAAGAAGGGCTTTATTGGAATACAGTGCTAAAACCCACAGTGGAGGGTCATTGTCAGGAATGGCGGGAGAAGCTGCTCAAGCAAGGTTATAGTGTGATGCAAAGTGCGACTAGCAAATGAAATGTAAGTGCGCGCGCGGGAAACTCCCGGCAGGAGAGTTACTTAATGGGCGGGAGATGACTCCCTCCTCCCCTCATCTTCACAGGACTGGAAAATTCTCATAAGCTCAAGAATAGCCCAAAGCCCGCATACAAGGCCACTGTGATAAGACCGAGCGGCAGAGAAGAAGCTCCCATGTTACAGCAAGCATACCTACGCAAGCGCAATGCAGGGACGAGATAGGGAACACAGAACAATGGACTCAGTGAAAAATAGCAAACAGACATTTCTGACACATGTGTTTGTCCAGAGCCAGCAATGGGATATCTTTGAACATTATGGCCCTGACACATGTATACTGAATTGGGTAACAACCACACCACACAACATGATCTGCAGTGTGCAACAATTAATTTAAAAAACCCTCAAATACAATGCAAGTACATTTCTGAGATGTTGAGGACTGAGGCCTCTGAACATCTATGTGAGTCCACGCCAGTTCAGAGCCTATGAGAAGTCTTCTGGAAAGATCAGCTTCCTCCTTCTCAAACATTAATTTATGGTTCAGCAGAGCCTGCTAGATCTTTTTTCTAGCCACAAGCTCTTTGAGTCCTGGTTCTTGGTGGCCTCCAAGGAGTACCATCAGCCACATTAGCCTTGTTATCCTGATCTGAGGAATTGTTAGCCAAATTGCCTTAATTTCTTATCAATATGAGGGAAGTTATGATTATTAATTGGCAATAGGCAAATTAGGGAGCTAGCACTGGTGTATACAGAGGTCCCACCCTTCCAGAGATACCAGTAACAGACACGGAGGCTGAAATTAGTTTTAAATGATGTCTTTACTGTAGTCTTCTTCATACACAAACAATACACAAGCACACACACAATTATTCAGTTTCTAGGAAAATTAGAGAGATCAAGAGACTTTCACATTAGCAGGAGATCCGTTGGTTGGGCGATATGCTACCTGCTCCAATGAGATGAAGGCTTCCAAATGGAAAAATAAGGGAATTATAGAAAAATGGGGATTATACTACAAAAAGGAGCGTGCAAACTGAACCGGCAGTAAGCACATGGAAGAGTCTGGCTACAGTCCAAGAGCCTCAGGGTAAGGTGGGTAGCAAGATAGCCTCAAGTTTCAGAGTAAGAGAGTATAGAGGTCATTGGGGGGGAAGTAGAGCAAGTGAGCATGCTGCTGTGTACCCTCTTTTATGGGGTGACCTCAGGGGGAGGACTTGGCTGGTCACCTCCCTTGGGGTGTCATCAGGGGGAGGGCTTGGTGGTCACCTCCCTTGGGACAGCCCCTTATAGTCCATTCCAGAAAGTCACATATGCAGTGGAGTAGAGGGGTTTAGGTTGGGCAATATTGAATGTTAATTAGCTGGTAGCAGAGACACCTGGCTTAGCATAATGAGTCATCAGCTAGGGCTGATTGCTCCCTTTGTCTCAGGTTTGCAAAACCGATTCTTCCAGGTGGACAGGAGAGCCAATTCCTTTGTCAAGGGAATGCTGGAGATGATCCTTTTGTGTTCCTCTCTGCAACAAAGATGTGGGGGAGGAATGCACCAACGTGATAGAAACAGAGTCCTTTAATGGCATTGTGAGTTCTTAGTTTGAGCAGCAATGGCAAATGGCTGCTTTGTGCAGTGCTTGGTGTGTGTGTGGGTGCATATCTGGAACTAGGCAACCTTTGGAAAACATGGGCACATCATCTCAGGCTTCTGCTGGTGCGTGTCTGACATCTCATTCTGGTTACCTGGCATCATAGTCCTTTTACATACATTATGCACAGTTCATAGTTCATAAGAGAGCACAAAGCTCCTTGATAGGTAACAGAATATTCCTTCACCTTTAAATTAATGTAGAGAAAAATAAGAGACAGAGAGATAAAAGGCAGGTAACAGGGTGACTCTTTGGGCTTGGGGAAATAAAGAAAAAATGGTATCTGAAAACTGGTATTGGAGTGAGAACTGTAGTGGAATGCAGAAAGAGAATCACTTTCATGGTACACAAGGAAAAACAAGAATTGAAGCAATTGTGATACAAAGAGTTATGTGCAGTAAGGAAAAGAGAAAAGAGAGAGTACCTGGCACTTTGTCTGTTTCCATTAGCATTTGCTGGAAGTTCTAAATTCCAGCCTTTGGTTGTTATTATAAAGAGAAATGAAAAGCTGAGATGGTGGTGGAACATGCAGCAATAAGCTCTGTCCATGTATGTTAAGTCTTTAGGTATGATTCAGTTTTTAAATTTTTAATTGCTTCCCCACAGTTAATGTATGTCTTCAGTTAATAGGAATCTAACACTTCTATGACACAAAGAGGTGGAGGTCCTTCATACCGACCATTTCACAAACAGAGCAGGGCACAGGCGTTTCCCTGTTTTGGTGTAGGGATATTCCTGAATTCTGTGGAAACTTTGATTCAGTTCAAAAGTCCTTTTATGATTTTGCCGCAATCATTTCCCCTGTTTGTATGAATAAAGTATGTTAGACCTGTTGCCATTAAAATTGGTCCTGGTTTTTTGAGTCAATTGCATATAAATGGCATGTTTATTTATTTATTCTATTTTATTTATCCAACTTTTAGCCCGCCCTCCCCTGCAAGTGGGCTCAGTGCCGGGTATGACTTAGCAAAAGAACATATAAAAATTTATACAATTTCAAGTAAAAATCTAAAACCCAATTTAAACTACATGATGGCAAGATGGTAACATATAGGCCATACGACTGTAACTGTGTGTGGCACCAGGAGGGCCATTGAGATATGATATAAAAGTATATGATATAAAAGATGTAATATCAAAGTAGCTTTAAAATATGGCCAGGGAAAGCAAAGCAAAGCAAAAGTGGGTCATTTGCCTTCGAAAACAGACAGGATAAAAATGAAAATTTGAAACACTAAAAAATCATATGTATAAACCTCTGCTTTGTTCAGTATCATGTCGCAAATCATCCATCTGAAGTAAAAAACAATTACGTGTAGGCTCTTAAGTTTATGAGCCTACCCTAGATTTGAAATCAAATTGTCCAACCTAAAGGAGCAATTCAAACCAACTCAACTCAAAGCTACTATGATTTGTAATTTAGCTTATAACTAAACAATGCCTTTTATTAAGATGGTATATAATTGATAAGGGATAAGGTTTACAGTATTAAGGGACTGGAAGGCAATTAAGCTGTTTTAATTTCAAAAATGGGCGTAACGAGGAGGCGGGGGAGTGCCCCCCCCGACAAGCCCTCTCACGGGAGGAGGAAAGGCTGAGTTCCTTTCTGCCAAGTTTTCGGCCCCAGGAATGAGAGATTTGGATTTCTTCTTTTAGGAGAAGTTGGCCTTTCTGAAGAATAAATTGGAAGCATGCAATAGTAAATAGTTAACTGAAGAATGTACAATACAATAAATATATGTATTGTAACTAATACAAGTATGGAATGAAGAATTTAGGAAATTAAATGGAATTACATGTAACGGGTGGTAACAAGACAATATGATTTCAGAATAGGAAGTAATCCTTGTTTAGTAATTAGGTAAAATAGGAGTTAATGGATAAGCCGGAGAACATTTTCTATTAATAAAGGGGGTGAATAATATAATAGACTGTAGGAAAATAAGATTAACATTTTGCATTATTGTTCACTATAGAAATTAATAAGCTGTGGGTTTTTTTAAAAAAATATGTCCACAATACATTTTAGAATCACTACTTAACTTTCACCTAAACTGAAATTTGAAGAGTATTGAGGGTTTTTTTGGGGGTAAAATAAGCTGTGAAATATCTCAAGACAAGTCTAAAGACTTTGACAAAACTGAGGAGATGATGATGATGTTCAATTTTGGTTCTCCAACTTCATGTCTGTACCCAAACTGTAGGCACATAGAAAATATGTGCGTTCCCCCTTTTCATAAAGTGCGGGAACAATACTTACCACAGACAGCATGCCCTCCCATTACACATCACCAAAATGCATGTTTAAACAGAGCCTTGATTTCCCAATCAATAGTTAGAGGGGAAAAAATAGATTATTCCTCAGGTGAAATGCATGAACAATTTTCAGCAAAGCAAAGAAATTCATTAAGACAAGCAAAGTTTCTCAATTGGTTTCATATATCCCTACAGTACAAACCATCTCTCTCTCTCTCTCTCTCTCTCTCTCTCTCTCTCTCTCTCTCTCTCTCTCTCTCTCTCTCTCTCTCTGCCAATTTTCAGCCAGTGAAACTCTATCTCATTATTCTGTACTAGCCTACTTCAATATCTTACCTTTCCTTGTGAAATCCAATTGAAGGGTATATGATATGCAGCAAGATAATAAAAGCTGTATGTGATGTTTGCTTTAATTTCTCTCATTAGTCCCCATGTCATCCCACTGAGTGAATATCACTAGAATATCCTGCAACACCCCAGTGGTTTCTGCCCAGCCCAAGGAAGCTGCTATCACATTAACCAATTTCTGGTTGCTCTTTTTCCTTTTTTACTCAAGAATGGCACTGAAGTCATTAATTTACACTTCATCCTGTTTCAGGGACTATCTTGACTTACCCTAACTTTTGTATCAATGCAGATATTGCTCACTTCTTTTGGTCGAGGCTGCGGGCAACCACACAGGGCTTCCCCGAAGTTGCTGTCTCCCACCTACCGGCCATCCATCCAATGGTAATTGGCCATTTCCATCTGTATTAATGGGTCAGAACTTTCACCAGTGGCTATAACCAGTGATTTTAAATGTTTATATTGTGTTTTTAAACTTTATTGTAACTGTTAAAATATGATGTGACCTGCCATGATCCCACTCGCGGGATGGGCGGGATACAAATACGAAAAATAAATAAATAAGTGCCTGCTCATGGGCTAGTTATTATTTTCAGTGATATTTGTATCAGGAAAGTTTACCAAGGCACAAGTGCTGGAATAGGCAATCACTGGACTTTTCCCAGATTGATTGTTAGGAGAAATAGATTGTCAGATGTACACAACTGGTGAGCCATCAGACTGAATACAACCAACCAACCAACTTCCAACCAATCCAGCAAAATCCAACCAATCCAAATATACAGAATAAATTAGAATATTTATGGAGACCCTGGATGGTTGGTGGTTTATCAGGTCAGAGAATAAACACAGGGTACATGACATCATCCTTAGCAAAAAGAACTTAATGATGCCAGTATGATCAGTTCAGTAATATAACCTATGAGTTAGTCTTCTCAGAGCTGCTTCTCTATTCCTATGGTATTTGTTTTTGCGGCAAAAGATCTTGAGGCTGAGGTTGTAGCATCTACGAGGATGTGGATAAGGAAATATTGCATGGCAGCTCTGTCAAACACCATTTTCCAAACCTTCCAAGATGTACATATGCTTATTATCATTTACTTAATAACACACAAAGGGGCCTAAAAAGCCATTAACAGAGGGAGGACTTCATTTTCAAATACAATCTTCTCTGAAAAGAAACTGTGCAAAGAGGGATGTTAAAAGGTCCCCTGGGAGCAAGGCTTTGATGGTTTATTGATCTCATTTGATGCTTTTAGAGTCATTAATAGTTACCTTTGTTTTGTCGTTCAGTTCAAGGAAGTAATTGAACATTATGAGATTGTAGGTCATTGAGCACTTTATGGTAGTTTATTCAAGCAAACAGTGAACAGTGCTCCCGCTAACTGAGTAGCACTATTAAGGAATTAGAGAGGGAGGAAAAGATTGTGAAGAGAAACAAAGCACCATTTTACTCTGTAATGCAGGGCTCTTGATAAACTCCGGAATCAATCACTTCAAGAAGAAGGCTGTGCATAGGTGCTCCAGATTTCGGGATTTACATAATGCTGAAAGTACAGAGGAATGCTGACCATTTGGACAACCTTGGAAATTGCCTGGACACAGAGAACAGAGTATAAGAGAGCTGGAGGGGGTATGAGAGTGATATCATTGTACTTTATAAACCTATTTGAGCAGTGATGACAACAAAGTGGAAGAAATTAGCATTAACAGTGAGGATCAACAATGGAACCATCATCATACCAGCTTAAACACATTGGGAGAAAAGTTAAAGCTCTCTGCAGCTTAAATATCATTGTCAAGTTAGGATTATCAGCAT
This sequence comes from Gekko gecko, assembly GCA_029375565.1. NCBI lineage: Eukaryota > Metazoa > Chordata > Lepidosauria > Squamata > Gekkonidae > Gekko > Gekko gecko. The sequence continues at coordinate 75,697,010 of JAPDNY010000003.1, read as the reverse complement.
GGAGACAATGGAAACCTACATCTGCTCCATAACCAGACTTTATGACAATATCTATGCTTCATTGTTAACCTTTTTTATCTGATACCATTTTTGATCTCATGACTGGTTGCTATTTTGTCTGTTCTGGCCAGTAACTACAGACAGACCAATTGTCTATGTTTTAATCAGATTATGCTTGAAGGCCCTATTGGAGCTGCCATAACAAAACTCTTTGCATCAATAGGGGCACATTGCTTCATATTTATGTAATGTTTAGACTTTTAATTGCTCAAAGCTATTTATATATTAGCACTGTTACTCTTTGTATTCAGGTGGGTGGTTCAAATGGGTAGCCGGTCTGAAGCAGCAGATCAAAGTTTGAGTCTAGTGGCACCTTTAAGACCAACAAAGTTTGAAAAGCATGGTGGGGGGGAATGGCAACTGGAACAGAGCCTTGAGAAGGAGCTCTGCCCATGTTTTGTATTATCTGTGCAATATGTGCAAATCATGCTGTGTAAATCTCTACCCTTGAAGATCTGAAGGTCGAGGAGCCCCTGTGGATTGTAAGGGAGCCCTGTAGATGGTGGAGCTGACAGATGTTAGTGTGTGGATTGGAGAGAGTGACAGCAAAATACAGCCTCACAGAGCCGTGGTGTTTCCTCCTCAACAGCAGTGTTCCCTGCCTTGGTTGCAGCACTTTTGATTCTGCCACTGGACTCCCATGCCTTGTTGCTGAGCTACCAACTACAATTTTGGCCATGGCATTTTCATTTCTGTGGCGGTGTCCTGGGTTTGTTCCCCTCCATGGAGGCTGTTGCCCCCCGGAGAGCTGGTGGTGACTGTTGAGGGTTGTGCTAGTGAAGTGAGGACTAAGAGAATCAGCAGTGACCAGGACAGACTGGTGGGGAATGGTCCACCAATCTAGGAGGCTGTATGCTGCAGTATTACTGTCAGATTGGGGTACTGTGCTGCCAACAATGTACTTGGGGGAGACTTCCAGGCTTCGGCGACTCACGGATGGATGCACCTCATCAAGCTCCGATGGGTGTGATCCATATCAAAGTGGCAGGGAGGGAGACCGGATGATTTCAGCCCCCCCTAGAGCCCTTGTAAGGGGCATCTAGCCCGGGGCATAAGAGGAGCCACTCCCTAAGGGATTGAGGCTCCTTTTTGTCCCGAAAGGTCCCACCACTCCAAGGCCAGAAGTGGCATCAAAGAGCAAAGCAAAGGATCCAGTGATGAGAGACTCTCCCTATACTAAAATCAACTTCTGGCAATAAATCTGAGTGACGAAATCATAAAAAAATAAGTGTTAAAGTGGGAAACCATGAAGAGGCGGCAAAACTCTAAGCACAGAGGAGGGGGGGAATCCTTCCAGAGAGGGGGGAATAACCCTACCCTGAATAAACTACCAAAGGAAAAGTAGCAAAACTTAGAGGCAAAAATTCAACTTTGATGGGAGAATGTCAAATAATTTATTCCGGATGCAGAGAGCCAGATTTTATATAGCAGAAAAGAATCCCAGAACTTTTAAGAACTTTTACCTTTAATGTAAACAATGTTGCATCAAGGGGGAAAAATGGTGTCCAGAGGGAAATCTTCTACAGGAACTGCCAGCTTAACATCCCCAGTCACCAGACCGGAACCAGCTATAGACATTGCCAATATGGTTTCTGAGGCATTGCCCCCTCTGCTGGACCAAATGACTAATCTCAACAAGAACTTTGATGCTCTACAGAAAGAACTCAAAGAAACTAATATAAAAACAGAGAAGACATCTAAAAAACTGAAAAAAAGTTGATCATATGACAAAAACATTGGACCAAAGAATGGAAGTAGTGGAAAAAGAAAGTCTCTGAAAAACAACTATTACAGCTTCAAATGGAAAAATCACTATATGTCCTTAGATTTCAAGGTATTCCAGAAAAGAAGGATGAAAGCCTGAAAGATATCCTAAGTGAAGCACTGGCCCCCGTGGCAAATTGTAAAGCAGAATTACTACAAGCAGATATGGATATGGTGTATTGAACATATCCAGAGTTTATCAAGAAAAACCACTTGCCAAGGGAAGTATTTGTGAAATTCTCTAAAAGATCAACAAGGGATTTGATACTTAAAGTGACTAATGGGAAGACCTTAAAAATCTAAGGAGAAGAAGCAAAAGTTTTAAAAGATGTTCCATTTGAGGTCCAAAAGAAGAGGAAGCAGTACAGAAACGTCACATCATTTCTACAAGAAAACGCCACTCCTTACTGATGGCTTATACCAGAAGGACTTATCTTCAACTTTAAAGGAAAAAAGGAAAAGATTGACTCTTTTAATAAAGCAAAAGTATTTCTGAAACAGCACCAAAACCCAGCAAAGGAAAAAGAAACAGCAGAGGACAATAATGCTTCAAAAGATAAGAGTGAACAAGCTGAGATAAGCAGTGACAGTACCTCTTCTACATCTATAGATGAACTTTTTGACTCTGACTCTGAATCTGAACGGGGAGCAGCTGCTCCTAAAGCATCCAAGGTTAAACTCCCCTTTGAGAAGAAAAAGAAATGTAAAGGAAAGAAAGCAGTTAAATGAAGCTCTGAGAATCTGTTTTGTATATTGTATTTGATAATGCACACACATGATAATTATTCCCATTTATTCTGTATACTTATTTTATTCTTCAAAACTAACTGTGATATCTGTAAGCCTAATTAATAGGGAAGTATTAAGAAATCAAAAGTAGACTATTAACGATCCTTGCCTACTCTATATTTTAGGTTGGTAGTGAGTAGTATGTAGGTTTTTAGTGATAAAAGCAATAAAAATATTTTTTTAAAAAAATACCCTGGGAACAAATAAGAAGATGGACCACCCTGGTGCACCAAGTTTCTCCAACCTGCTTCAGGTGCTTCTGTGGGGGGCCCAACTAAACCAAAGACTGATGGAGACTCTTGTTTTTGCAGATGGCTCAGTTCAATGAGGGAAGGGTTTGGATGGTCCCCTACAGAGCCCTTGAATTGGTTTGTGAGCTGTGGGGTGCAGGAGAGAACTGTGGACTGAGATTGGGGGGGAGCTCAGCTCTATCAGAACAGCTAATTTCATGGCCATCCCCTTGCTTTTAGAGTTAGACTATACCCCCAGAATTGATTTATTGGGACTCCTCTTAATATTCACCTTCCCCTTATTATATCTGTTTACTCCTGCTAAATTAAATTAATAAAGGCCAACTGATTAATTAATTATAGGTTCTAGAATAAATTGACTGATAGTTGTAATTGGAATTTATATTTATATTGATCAATTTATTGGGTGGATAGTTATTAGTAGGGTGGGGGTTAGGGCTAGAGATTGTGTGGGTAAGGATATTATTTAAATTTATGGCGATTTCTCCCTACTAATTGATTGGTCTTGGTTATATATATATAAAAAGAAGGAATACTAGGAAGTGAAATCATGCCTCTCTAGGAATCACTGGAATCACTATGATAAAACCAGAGAGTTTTTGGCAATCCCCAGAAAGGAATGACATCAATTCTGGGTTTTCACTGGAAGTGACAGCAGTCCTCTTTAGGAATCACCAAAAACACTCCAGTTTTACTGTAAAGTTTTCAGTGATTCCTAAGAGGTGTAATTGTTGGGGTTTTCTTTCTCCCTCTGCCATTTCAGTTCCCTGCCTTCACCAGGGGGGTGGCATCCCTCCACTTCTAGCATTTTGGTATTTGGGCCTATATGCATGCCTGTTATTATTTTGACAATATATGTGCTAGTCTGATATTTCACTCAATCAAATTAGCCCTAATTATTCTCACTACATTCCAGCGTCTGTTTCATTCCAAACTTGCCCAGGAGCACCACCACTTTTATATGTCCCTACAATAAAGTGGGTTGTGGACGTATTTCTACACAGCCAGGACAGGAATGAAGGATGGTGGAGAAGAGCTTTTCTTCCTACGTTTGAATGCTTTGTGTGACTCTGGTCCCAGTTTGAGAAGTGGGCTCATTCACACGGGACATACACATGGACGGAGACCACAAGTGGAAACATCAGCCATACAGATGCCACACATGAGATAAACTTTAGGTGCGATCATACATACTGGAAGCAACGGCAGCCATGCGATTGCCCCGCCGATTAAAGGGACGCGATCAGACAGACACATCTGTCTGGCGTCCTGGAGTCATTGGCGGGGCACCATTTCATGTGGCAGTAGTGTGGAAAAAAGCTACTGCCGAAAACTCAGTATTATGGGGAACTGCGGGTGCGCGGCGGGGAGTTTGATCGCACAAACGCACGTCATTGCAGGCGGGGCAAACAGCCTTGCTTCCTGCCTGCCTTTTCCCCCTTCTGTGTGATCGCAGCCTTTGATTACTCATTAGATGTCAGCTAGCCTCCACAGCAGACACAATATAGCTGTGAGTATGCATGTTTAAAACTGTGATTGGCAAGACTAGTGGAGGAAATTCAGTAGGCACTTTTCTAATAAAAAGTTGCATTCCACTCCATCCAGAGGTATATACAATTCCTGTAAGAAGGTGACTATTAGCATTAATCTCTTCCGTGCATGTGAACCAGCCTCTCAGCTCCTGTAATAAAATGATCGATTTCATTCCTCTCTAGCCCACAAACATTTTAATGTCACAGCTGAAATATGGCTTATTCTGATTGTTGCTTTCCCCTATTCCTTCCCTGGCTTGTAAATCTCTACCAATTTCTACAAAAATACTTTCATATTTCATTTCTCCCACTTTAGGGGGAAAAAATTGGAAGAACATTCCTAAATGTCTGCTTCTTGGGGAAAGGGAAACAACTGTCAGATGTACTTTGACAAGCGGCATTAGCCAGCCAGATGCTGGCAGGTGTGATACTATCCTTTTGCTACATATAGGGCTGTGTCAGAACAAAGAAACATCTAAAGAAGGTGGGTAAAGTTCCAAGAAAACTGAAATCAACAACTCTTTGATTTTACTTCCCTGTGTCTATTTGTATCCCACATGCAGGACTGATTGTTGTTAAACTCCTCAGAAAACTGAACGTGTACTATGTATTTTGTCTGAAGATATGTTCTGCAAACTTCTGGAAAGGGTACTGATAGACACTTTCTTCTTATTAAGCTTAGGGGAAACAAACAAACATACACAAAACCACTGTACTTCTAAAGCCTGTAACAAGTAAGATTTCTTTCTGCTTTCTCCAAAACCAAAAAAAGCAAACATAAAAAAGGAGTCTAGGCCTGCATTGAATTCAGAAAGTATGCACAACCCCAAAACGAAATGCAACCCCTGCCCCCAGATTATTCTAAGTAGTCTACAAGAAAGAACAGAGTTGTAGATGTGAGAAAAACACTTATAAATGAGTGCAAAAAAAAAAACCCCAACCCAAAATTGAAGAGACTAACAAGGGATTGCTTTAGTTAGGTATATATGCAAAATGAAGAGGTAAGAGGGGGTAAGATTTTAAGTTGTAGAATGGTGGGGATGGGAAAACACATTTTTGGCTGTAATCACACACACTAAATAATCCACTTTCAATGCACTTTTGAATTGGACTTTGCCAGTTCACACAGTAAGAATCAATTTGGAAAGTGCATTGAAAGTGGATTGAAAGTGGATTATTCAGTGTGTGTGTGATACTTTTCTACATGAAAACACCATGCAAGGAAAAAGTAATAGAGTAGGTAGTGAGCTAGGCCAGAAAATTTCTTCCTGATGAGACAGTTGTTCTACTTACAGATTTTTACCATAGAGTTTTGGGTGAACCCTAGAGCACCATGGCCAGAAGTAGGGGTGCCAAGATCCAGCTGGAGGAGGCGGTGTCACAACATACTGGCATCAGGTTCAGTATGATCGAAAATGACATTACTGCACCACCAACAATGTCATTATGCAGCTGGTGAGGCCCTCCTGGTGCAGCAGGGTTTCTTCTGCTAGCAAGCAGTGACATTGCGACATCAGAACATTTTGCCCCTGCCCATTTTCCCCTGCTGCCCCATTGAGTGCTGCCAAGGGGATGGGGGCAAATGGCAACATAGGGTTATCAGTCTCAAGGTGGGGCCCAAATTATAAATGGCCCCCGAACTATAGAAATCAGTTTCCTTGGAAGAAATGGCCATTGGGGAGGGGGTTAAACTCTATGGGATCACATTTCTACTGCTCTCTCTCTCTCTCTCTCTCTCTCTCTCTCTCTCTCTCTCTCTCTCTCTCTCTCTCCCCCCCCCCCCCCAAGGCAGTGCCCCCAAATCTCTAGGAATTTCCCAAGCCATAAATGGCAACCCTAGTAGCAGAATGAGGTAGTAGAAACCTGAACTGGTAAAATTGTGTGGATGGAAGTGACCTTGCATTGTCAGAAGATGGTCGTTACAAGCAGGGCTATTTTGGGGCAGGAACACAGGGCAACAGAGTTCCAGCTGGCTCCGGAGTTGGCCACGCCCAGCAGGAACTCATTAGCATAATAGGCCACACCCAACAGCAGAAACTTATTAGGATTGGCTACATTAGGGGTGTGTGGCCTAACATGCAAAGGAGTTCCTGCTACAAAAAAGTCCTGGGCTTTGACAACAAACAAGGTAAACAGAATAAGAAGCAAAAGGTGGGTGTGGCTTGATGACTACACTTCTGGTAACATGGGGGTGTGGCCTAATGTGCTAATGAGCTGTGCTGTCAGGGTGTGGCCTAATATGGTAATGAGTTTCTGCAGTTGGGTATGGCCTGTTATGCTAATGAGTTCCTGCTGGGCTTTTTCTACAAAAGAAGCCCTGCATTACAGTAAGTCCCACCCCTACCAGTCTCCCAGGGTTGTTGCTGTTGTTTTTAGCCTAGAAGCACCCCAGTTGACCTTGGACCTGCCCTATACCACTTGAGTCTATTTGATATGTATTATTTATTTATTTATTTATTCATTGAAAGTAGAATTGTTAGGCCATCCTTCCCTACAATTAGGGCTCAGGGTGGCTTACAACAAAATAATATACAAATCTCAGATTAAAAGTAAATTAAAACAGCCCAACAAATACCAATACATAAAAGCAACATATATAAGCTTGTTTCTGTTTAGTCATTACACTCAAGGATGGACCATGCCAAAAGCAACTCTACTTATAGTGGTTTCCTTTGGTCTGGATTGGTTAAGGAAGATCTACAGGAAGCTGGGAAATGAGTTGTTCCAACAAAGATAATATGATTTGACTGAATGCATGCTTGTGTATTGTGTCACAACTTTCAGTTTGGGGCAAGCATTAGGACCAAACTAGACATTACCTCAGTAATACAGTAAAAGACACACGCAATGTGATATCATTGTATCCAGGGCTCTTTTTGTAGCAGGAACCCATTTGCATATTAGGCCACACACCCCTGATGTAGCCACTCCTCCAAGAGCTTACAGTAGCCACTGTAAGAAGAGCTCTGTAAGCTCTTGGAGGATTGGCTACATTAGGGGTGTGTCGCCTAATATGCAAAGGAGTTCCTGCTACAAAAGAGCCCTGATGTATTTAGTGTTTTCCTGTCCTCTGCAAATAACAGTGTGTGACTCTGAGGTAGAGAAGGGAAGCAGTGAAAAATGAAGTCACTGGGGTTTTTTAGACAGAAGTTCCACAGTTTGTGTCTTCTCCCCAGAATGCAAATAGCTACAGCTAATATATAGTGAGCCTGTCAGCAACTAACACCAAAGGCCAACAAATCAGGGTCTTGCCCTAGAAAATTTATTTTCTTTCCTTTCATTTTAAATTTTTTGTAATGTAGTAGGGTGAAGAACTCTGATGAGCTTGAAAGCTTGCACAATGTTTTGTGTCATTTTGACTGACCCTAATAAAAGGTATTGCATAGATTCTATCTTGTTCTGGATTTTGTGTGAGCTAGTATGGCTGTTTACAACTTTTTTCTAATTGCGCATTACCCACAACATATGCTTAGGCCCCAGCAGCTAGTTTTAATGATAAATTGCATATGTTATCAAGAGTTCAGCAATTTTACATTTGGGTTCTTTAAGAATTGTCTGGCGAGTGCTACCGGGCCCTGGTGACTTGCTAATTTGTATGTTATTTAGTTCTAAAATATTATTCTTTGTCATCTGCTCAAATGCCATTCCCCAAACAGAGAAAAACAGATGTGGACATCTCTCCAACAGCTATCTCAACAAATGTCAATACACATAATCCTTTTAGATTTTGTGCAATATCCTTGGCCTTTTGCAATACTCTCTATCACAGGGCAGGGATATGGTTCAATGGTAACACATCTACTTGCCATGCGTAAAGCCCCCAGCATCTCTAGTTACAGGATCTGGCAGTAGCTGTTATGAAAGAGCTCTACCTAAGACCCTGAAGATCACCTTTGATTCACTTGTTTGATTCAGTATAAGGCAGCTTTATGTGTTCATCTTTGTTGGGTGGGAGTTTACTATTCTCTGAGCTATTTTCTGGCTCCTAGTGTAAAGAACAGAATTGAAAACTTCTTTTTGGATAGGGTCAGAATCAACCCTCTGTATTAATTATTAATAAAATGAACCCTCTTTGCATATTTGGTAGATCACTAGGTAGAAAGTCTGGCTGTAGCTCTGTTTCTCCCCTTCAATCAGGAAGAAATTCTCAAGGATTATAGTTATCTCACCAATTGATCCTCCTTGATAGATTTTAGATAGAGCACATAAATGGTTGGGGTTACTCACAATTTCCCCCCATCCTTACAGGTTACTTCTGATTTGATTTTCTGTCTCCATTGAACAAATAAAACCCATCCCTCTTGATGTTCATATCATTTTCCGGTTCCTCAATTTTCCCCATTAAAATAATGTGTTTTCTATATTGTTTTGTATCAGTTGCATATAAATAATAGATGATGTAAAAATGGCATAAAATAAACAGGAACAATGGCACCTAAAATGTTTGAAATGTAAAGCCTCACAGTGACCGCATACAAAACCAAAAGGAAATTTAAAAGGGACTAATCATACATCACTTGAAAGTGTCATTAAAATTATTTTCTGGAAAAAAAACCACTTTCCATGTGAGTGCCTCTTTGACCATTGTACAGGCAGTCCTCCACTGTGAAGCATATTAACATTCTTATGCTAAGCAATATTTTGGTTCCTCGAAAGATGTTGGTCTACCATGCGTAGAAGTGTCTAGCATCAGAGAAACAGGATCCATTAATCTCTCTAACCTTCCACTGATTAATTTATATCCCATGTTTCTCCCCAAGAGTAGACCCAAAGTGGCTAACAACCAAACCAAAATATGGCATCACAGCAGCACGAAACTGATTTAAAAATGCAACAAATGGACAAGAAAGCTCAACAACTTAGAAGCAGAAACCTTCTTGGCAGACTGGAGTGACTTTAAAGAATATATACAGAAGTACTGGGAAATGAAGGATAGTATTTTTAGTTTGGTAAACTACTAATGATGTAACAATTGTACACAGTTAATGAGTGGTTATAGTAGTCATAAATAAGTAAATTGGGTTACCTGTAGAATTTGCATCATAACAAGGAGTTAACATGTATTATGTTTTGTTTAAATGGTGGAAATGCTGGGAGCCAACAGGGGGGGAAGAGGAGTTTTGCAAAAAGGATATGATGTATATTTTTCAGACTAAGTTGTGAAGCATTGTATATCCTAATAAAACTTGTTTTTTAAAAAATGCAAATGCAGATTCGACCTATGATCTTCAGGCTAAAGTAGAAGCCCAGTCACAGTCAGGTCTTATACTAATCCAGGAGAGAGATAAAACACTCAGCCTGCATGTTACAAGCTAGCTGTTATCATCTTTCCACAGTCTCCCCTTCCTGCTGAATCAAAACCAGAATGCTCAATTTCTTAAGGCTTTTGTTTCTTTTGTTTATGGAATATCTAATATAAATTTCTATATATCATAATGCTCCTGCTTATGTTGGAAGACGATGAAAAGTAATAACCTCAGAGGACAAGATGCAAAGTTGTGTCCCAAGAAAATACCGATAGAGTATTACAAGCTGACTCAAGAAGGCACAAAGCAAATTGTGTGTACCATAGAATGGAATTGTAGGCATCTATTTTCCTTGTAAGCATAAGGTGGTAATAGCTAATCCTGCGCTTGTCTGAAACAGAGCAAAGGTAATGGATGTGGGTATATTTTCTGATTTGTATGGATTCCTTAAAGCATTCATGTCATTTCTGGCTATGGATGTTTCTTATTCAGGTAGATGCATAGACTGTGAAATTGTCTGGTATTTGAGTAACAATCAACAACATCTGTTCTGAGCTACTGATCCTGAAAAGCCAGACATGTTCAAAAATATGTTTAGTTTGATATAGGGCTAAATAAATCAACAGGTCCAGTAATGCCACTGCTGTATCTATGTAAAATGATACCTGTAAAACTGAAATGTGATTTTACCAGTAGTACCAATATTTTTCCAATCTTAAAATGTCAAACTTGAATGCCAGTTTTTGATATTAAACTATCCATAATGTTGATGATGAAATTTGATGCACTTTGACCTTAAAGTTGCATTGTGGATGTTAACATATAAAGATATGTTAACATATAAAGATAATACTTGTTAGTATTAACTCACTGACAATGTGCTTTTAATGGTGATTGAAATAGCAATAGCTGATTGGGAGTACAAACTGTCCTCAAGAGTAGCTGGATAAGTACTATTTGGTATACATCAAAGGAACATATGCAAATGTCTATTGATGCCATGAGGAATCATAAAAGCAGTGCTTCTATAATACCCTGCACAAGGTGTAAGTGATGGCCACAGTGTGTTCTTAAGGCCACTATGTGGTAGTTGCCATGTGTATCAACTAATTCCTATTATACTAATGATAGTAATGGCTGATTATAGTGAAAGGGGAAATGCTTGGCCCTAGGAGAAGTGAAGAACATACTTCACTTGACACTATACAGCATTTACTAAACATTGATTTTAAAAATAACCCATTGCTCTTGCTCAAGAAACTCTATAGGTTTCTGTTGTCCTTAGTAGGGATGGGGACAACCCGGTTAGTGGTTTGCGAACCAAGGTTCATGCCATCCTGCCCTCATGAACCTCCCACAAACCTCCCAGGTGGCTTTGGGAGATTTGTGTGGTTAGTGTCGGCAAACATACTGGCACCAGTGGCGGGGCTTGGAGAAGGCATCTAAAGAGACCGTGGTCCCTTTAAATGCCTTCTCCAAGCTTGCGAGTTGTGCCACGGGAACCCTTTAAATAGCTTTTGCAAGCTGCACCACATCACAAACCATGAACCAGTTCATTAAATTGAAAAGTTCATGGAGGTTCATGGTTCATAAGACCCCACGAACCATGAACCTACATGAACCTTCATTTCCCCAGTTCATGCCCATCCCTAGTCCTTACATCTCTTGCCCCATCCTCCAACACACACAAACATAGGTTTCCTTGTCACTCTGTCTCTCAATTTAGTCTCAGATATTTCACAGTTCAAAACCTTCTCTATAATCTCATTTGTACTTTGGGCCATAACTACTTTGTTAGTTCTATCTATGACTCTAACTTATCTTCATCAGTCAAAGTATATCTGACTTCTTAGGGTTTTTTTGTCCATCAAAATAGCTTGGTTCATGAAGTTTATTATTTATTTGATTTCTAGCCTGCCCTCCCCCACACAGCAGGCTCAGGGTGGGTTACAACAATTCATATAAAAACAATAGTTTTAACATAATTAAACATAATGTCATCATTAAAAACCTGTATAAAACAACAATTAATACTAACCATTAGATGGTCATCTACAGCTGTCAAGCTCAGGCCAAACTTCAATTTCCTTAAGTTCTGCTTTCCTTTCCCTTCACTTGTCATGTTGAATTCCGTGTGTGTGTGTGTGTTGTTATTGGAGTGTATAGGGGTAGTAGCCATAATCATTCCTCAAGTTGTGTCCCAAGAGTTGGTTCTCAGGACATTGACCTTGGAGACTCTCTGTGCCTAGGCTAGGTTAGATAGGGCACCATATATCCATCTGTGTTGCCATAGAAATGTTTGGGATTAGGTGTGACGTATGAGAGTGTGGAATTTTATGCTTTTACCTATAACTTATAAGTTCCCATGGTTTTCTCCAATCCTAACAAAAGTTCTTGTATGTACAGCAAGCTTATCTCTAATAAAGCATTTCACTGCCAATAATGTGTGTGGAGAGTGCCTTAGCTGGGGACCTGGCAGATTGTTAGGACTCCTATACTACTATCCCCCCTGCCGATGGCATGGGGAATGGTGATGGAGATGGAGTGGTGAGCACGAGCACTGGGTCTGAACCTGAGAACCCCGTGCTCGACCCGAAAAGAAGAGGGACAGAAAAGCTATGGGCACCAGACCTAAGAAGCACATCCTCCTCCACCTTCCTAAGAGACAAGAGAGCCCCAATTGTTGGGATGATCTGGCTTGGCTAGCAAGCACCCCAGGATTCAGGGGTACCCAAGGAAAAGTTGACTGAATGGTGTCGTTTCCTGCACATTCCATGATGACCCAGACCTGGGCAAGATGCATGAGGAATGGGAGGAAGAACTGGTGACTGAACAGGGCCAAGTCAGCCTATGATCCAACATAAAGGAACTGAAGGAAGGGTTCCAGTATTTGGTAAAGAACTTTCCTGAGCTAGTAACAGAGCAGATGGAGAAGGTTTCAAAGTTCAAAGTTCAAAAGGTTATTACAGTCATAAGACCAGTCACAATAAATACAGATAAAAAGGACAATTGAAAATGAATAAATGCGTAAAAGATATGGGGATATCTGTGTAAAAGACACACTCATATATGTGTAAAAAACACACTCATTACATTAATTTATTTCCCTGTAACTGACGTTTCTTTTGTCAAGTGATACTGCCTTTTAAGTGCTATCACACAGAATTTTGCAATTGCATATGATATAGTTCTCTGACTATCACCTAATAGACATACCCGAAGGGTTTCAGGACTAAAATCTATATAATACTGTAATGGTTTAAACCTACAGAGTAATGGATTAATTACTTAAGAAGGTTTCAGAAACCTCTGAGGAAGAGGAGAAGAGCAAGGATGAGCCTGAAAAGCTCCCACTGCCTAGAAGGGCAGATGCAGAGCATGAGCAGCCTCGTGATGTGCTGGAGGCCACTTTCAACGGTAGCCCTGAGAAGCTGGCGTTCTTCGTGATCCAGATGCAGAAGATGCTGTGCGAGTGGGGCCACACCTTCGCTTTGGATGAACAGCATGTGGATTTTGTGGGCTCCAGGCTTAGGGAGCAGATGGCTGACTGGTTCGTGGGGCTTTACAATGTTGCAGCCCTGGAGCTGCAGGATGTCAATGCCTTCATGCAAGCACTGCGACACCAATTTGAACACCCGCTAGAGCTGGAGAAAGCCCACACCCATTTATGGGGCATATGCCAGGGAACCCAGTCGGTGTAAGAATACTCAGATGAGTTCAGAGCCACTGCAGCCAAACTACAAGGGTGGCCAGAAAAGGTCCTGCCTGAGTTTTACTGGGCCGGCCTGAATACCCTCATCCTGGAACAGGCGCTGGCTCAAGACAACCCCATAACTTTGGTGGGGTGTATTCAAGTAGCCTGCAAGGCAGAAAACAGGCACAGCTTGGTGAGGCTGTACCAGCATAAGATGCCTGGCCGCAACGACAGAGGGCTGAGGATGACTTGGGGTAGAGGACTGCTACCCAGAGGGTATCAAGAGCATCATTTGAAGAAGGGGTTGTGCCTGCGCTGTGGAAAAGCCAGGCACTTTGTCATGGATTGCACCTGGACCTGAAGCAAGGACCAAGAGCGATGCAAGGAATGGGGGTGACATGAGGAGCACTGCGACAAGAAAACAAAACTTTCAGGGAAGAAACCCAAGTCACCAAAGGCCTTGCAAGTGGCAGAGTACACCACATCAGGGGGAGTGTCCTCCAGCGATGCTGAGGAGCCTCAGGTGCAGGGAAAAGGCCGGGACCTGCCGTGAAGGGTGCCAGCCAGCAGGTCCATAGTTCCCCAGCGCAAGACCCAGTGATATCCTGTTCATCCCTCTTTTTTTTACCGTTACAATTTTGAACCCCAAGGTGGGGACCCAGCTAAGGGTCAGAGCCCTTATAGACTCAGGGTGCACCAGGGACTTATTGAGCCCAGAATTAGTTATGGGACAGGGGGTGGCTCATGTATTTGAAGAGTGGGAGATTGATGAGCTGCCCCCTCCTTGCAAAACTGACAGTGCTATGGAGATACTACCGGGGCACAAAATGCCCAAAGGGAAGCTTTATGCCATGAGTCCTGCTGAAAGGGAAGAGTTGTGGTGGTTCATAGACAAGAATTTAGAACACGGGTTCATCCACCCAGCAATGTCCCCTTTCGCTGCACCAGTGTTATTTAGAAAAAAGAAAGACGGGGGCTCAGACTGTGTATGGATTATCAGGGTTTGAATGCAGTCTCCATGTCCAATGCATACCCTCTCCCTCTGATTAAAGACTTGCTAGCTGAAGCCTCCAAGGGAAAGATTGTTACTAAGTTGGATCTACGAGATGCCTATTTCCAAGTGCGCATATAGGAGGGGAATGAGCCTAAGACTGCATTTAATACACCCCTAGGGCAGTTCGAGTACTTGGTCATGCCTTTTAGATTGGCGGGAGCCCTGGAGGTGTTCATGAACTTGATCAATGAAGTGTTCCACAAGCACCTGTTCAAAGGTGTGGTTGTTTATTTAGAAGAAGAGTTTGGATTTATACCCTGCCCTTCACTGTCCAAAGGCATATCAGTGCGGCTTACAAACTCCTTTCCCTTCCCCTCACCACAACAGACACTCTGTGAGGTAGGTGGGGCTGAGAGAACTTTTGACAGAAACTGTCCTTGAGAGAACAGCTGTGCCAGAGGTTGTGACTGACCCAAGGTCACATCAGCAGGTGCAAGTGGAGGAGTGGGGAATCAAACCCAGTTCTCCCAGATAAGAGTCCGTGCACTTAACCACTACACCAAACTGACTCTAGATGACATGTAAGTGTATTCACAAGATTTGGAGTCACACGTGCAATTAGTCAGAGAAGTCCTAACAGCAGTGTATGACAACCACCTCTTTGCCACGCTCTCCAAATGCGAGTTTCATGAGGATGAAATAGAAAAAGGCAATTACAATCATTCTTGACGTTCACTAATTTCTATTGTGCCTTCATTCCCAATTTTGCCCAAGTGACTTTACCAATGACTGGCTTGTTGAAAATGAAGGGGCTGGGACCAGAAAGTAAAAAAGGAGGGAGTAAACTGATGTGGTCCCCAGAATGCCAACAAGCGTTTGACAAATTAAAAGCTTTGTTCACCTCTGAGCCCATCCTCCATCACCCAGATGAAACCAAAGCCTTTATTGTACAAGTGGACACCTCAGATGTGGCAATGGGGGCATTTTGCAAAGGGGCAGTGATGGGAAATTTCACCCCCTTGCTTATATTTCCAAAAAGTTCTCTGGGGTGGAAAGGAACTGGGTGATGTGGGACAAAGAGGCAGGAGTTATAAAGTTAGCACTAAGTACCTGGAGGCACTGACTGGAGGGGGCCCAAGTCCCATTTGAGGTCTGGACTGATCACAAAAACCTGGAGGCCCACAACAGCCCATGCCACCTCAACACCAAGCAGTTACAGTGGGTGGAGTTTTTCTCAAAGTTTTGGTTCACACTTAAACACTTCCCTGGGAAATCAAATTTCTTAGCTAACACCCTGTCCTGCCTCCTGCAACATGCTAGCTAATGTGATGAGGTCATAGACACTATATTTTCTCTGGCCCAGTTGGGCGGAGTGGTAATGACTCAGAGCCAGGCGAGAGCGGAGGGAGGAGGAGTCAGACAGCTGGATTGAGAAGCTGAAAGCCTTGCTCACCCCTCAAGGTTTAGAGACTATTAAAAAGGAGGGATCTTTGTGCCAAAAAGAAGATGGGTGCTGGTGTAAAGGTGACAAGCTATTTGTCCCCTCCAAGTTACGAGGGGAAGTACTATCCATGGGACATGACAGCAAAATGTCAGGACATTTTAGGTATTTAAAAACCCTGCATCTGATCCAAAGGCAATTTTGGTGGCCTGGAAAGCAGGGAGATATTTCCAAATATGTTGCCACTTGTCAGACTTGCCTAATGAGTAAACATGGGGGGTGGGAGGTGCCAGGTCAACTCCAACCACTGGAGACTCCTGAGAGACTCTGAGTCATGATTTCCATGGATTTTATCACTGATTTACCACCTAGCCAGGGTAAGACTGTAATCTGGGTTGTAGTTAATCTTTTGTCTAAACAAGCCCATTTTGTGCCCTGTAAACAAGTGCTCACAGCTAAAGAACTAGCCAAGACATTTCTGCAGCGTGTGGTATGACTACATACAGTGCCCCACAAAATAATTTTGGACTGGGGGTTGAAGTTCGTTGCCAATTTTTGGAAGGAGCTTATGAGCCTTTTGGGTGTGGAGGAAGGGCCATCACCCAGAGTAGCAGCCATCACCCAGAGACTGAAGCTCAGACAGAATGCACTAACCAAGTGTTGGAACAGTTCCTCTGGTGTTTCATTAACCACCAGCAGGACAATAGGGTTCAACTACTACAATTTGCGGAGTACAGCTATAATAACTCTGTACGTAGTTCTATATGGATGTCCTCTTTCAAAGCAGTACATGGATATGAGGGGGGTCCCCTGCCTATAATGGATTTCAGAGAACCAATAAAGGGGGATGCCCAGCTCTGGTGGTCTACTGTGACAAAGGGTTGGGACACATTTCAGAAAACTTTGAATAAAGCTAAAGAAGATTACAAATGATATGCTGACAAGACCAGGAGCCCTGAGTGGGATCTGGCTCCTGGGGACCAGGTATTGATGCTACTCACAACCTCTTCTAGTATGTCACAGTCTTGAAAAAATATATTTTAGATAGTGATTAAGTTAGTAATGTGAGGCTGGGGCACAATTTTTTTATCCCCAGCTCCATTGCAGGAATAGGAAAACAAAGACAAGAAAGGAAGCAATAAAAGGTGGAATAATAGCAAGACAGGCAAGGCACTGGATGTAACGAGATAAGTGCTCCCTACAGTCTCTTACCAGTCTTCAAAAGCAATTATTCATCCATAGACTAGTCCTTGTATCCATTTGTCATGATATCTGACTTGTCATTCCATCCGGTTCTGGTCTGTGGTATCCATTACCTGTAGCTCCATTCCACACTCTCTTCTTGCTGCCCCTCCCAGTCCCAAAAAGGAAGTGTCATGGTGTTTTTTTTCACAATTTCACAATTGTGAATATTTATTTTGGAATTATCAATGTTGGGGGTTTTCATTTCTTCAAATGGGCATTCTACATTATAAATGTACTTTTAACTAAATGTTATTATATTCTTATATATCATTGATGCCAGCTGTCCCCCCTCCCCTGAGCCTTCGGGGAGGGCGGGATACAAATCCAAATAAATAAATAAATAATAAATAAACTCAGCAATCACCTGAAGAAGTGGATTGGGCTGAAAGTAGGCTTGCCAAGCTCCCGCTGAGAGTGGAGGAACCCAAGATTTCTGATCCCCACCCTGCTTTTTCAAAATTGGCCGGTGGGGGACAAAATGGTGGCCAGAATGTGATGCTCAGTCCTCCAAGTCTCTATGGCTATGGACACCATAGAGCTGAGGGCTAGAGCATCACACAACTGGAGGCGCCCAGTTCCCTCTAGTGTGCACTGCTGTGCAGAAATTCTTTCCCCTGCTGCCCAGGCCATGCCGCTCTAGAGCACACAGGATTGGTGGTCTGGCTCCAAGTCTGTTGTCAGTCCGAGGCAGCCCGACAAAGAGTGGACACTGGGGTCAGGCAGCAACCCTGCCCCTCTTGTTAGTAGCAGCAGCCAGCACCCCCACCCACTCCCAGTAAACCTCACTAACCCTTGCTCTTGTCATCACCCACCATGCGAGCCTGAAGAGTCAAGTCAGGTCACCCCAGCAGCTATGCCACCCAGGGAACCCCAGCCTGGGAAGATAAGGGTTGGGCTTTGGGGGTGGCAGTGGGCTGACTGGCCTTGGCTCCTGAGTCCTGATCCCCATGTGGTAGCCATTGAGATGGCTGGGTCAGAGGGCGGGCCCTCACTGCTGCTGGGCTCCTGCCCCAACCTGGGAAGGTAAGGGTTGAGCTTTGGGGTGGGCAGTGGGCTGGCCGGCCTGGGCTCCTGAGTCTCACCCCCCCCCCGTGGCCCCAGGCCCTGTGGCAGCCATTGGGCCAGCCAGGGCAGAGGGTGGGCCTTCGCCGCCACCGGGAAGCTAGGCTACAGGGAGCTGGCAGGCTCTTCTGTGCCTGCCTAGGTTTCTCCACTATCTGGTAAAGGGCACCCACTAAGGGGCCTCTTCCAGCCCCATTTGGGTGGAAAGAAAAGAATGTGTGTGTGTGTGTGTGTGTGTGTGTGTGTGTGTGTGTGTGTGTGAGAGAGAGAGAGAGAGAGAGAGAGAGAGAGAGAGAGAGAGAGAGAAAGTGCTTATGTCGAAGTATGAAGACAAACAGCCTGCTGGGGGAGGGGGAGAACACGTGTGTGTGTGAATGCCTACATATGAAAGAGAGACAGAAAGTGCCTGCATATATGTCTGGGTGTGAAGAGAAATAGCCTGCCAGGGAAGGGGGAAGAAAAAGAACGTTTGTACGTGTGAGTGCCTGCATGTGAGAGAGAGACAGAAAGTGCCTGAGTGTGTGTCTGAGTGAGAAGAGAAACAGCAGTTTGCTGACTGGAATGCATCAGTTAGATTTTTTCCTGCTACTTTTCAAAAATCAAAAAGCCAATTACACCCTTTGTTTTCAGCTGTAATTTCAACACAAAGCATAATTTTTTGTTACTGTATATAATGTGGTTATGCTTGATGCGTGGGTGCAAATGATGACTGTAATTTTTGGCTAGTTTCAATGGGGGAAGGTGGGGGGTGGGAATGGGGTGATATATGGCAGGGTATTCAAATTTGAATTTTGAAAGAAGGAAGTGACTTCAGAGGGTGAGGTGGGTTTGGGCAGTGCCCTCAAAGTGACATCACAGGAAGGGGAGGGGTTTGGGTACAGTGTTCGGAAAGTGACATCATTGGAAGGGGTGGAGTGTGGGAAGGGACATCACTTGACCTTTGACCTGGAAGTGACACCACAGGATGTGACATCACAAAAGTGATGTCACATCCTTGCTCCTAGCGCCACCCCCAAAGCCTCCTGGCTACACCTCCAGATCCCAAATATTCACTAAGTTGGACGTGGCAACCCTAGCTGAAAGATCACAAGGAGTTCTGGGATATGTTGTTTCCAGGGGATCCATTCTCCAGAAGCCTTGCTATATTTTCCAAGGCCCTTATCACCTGGAACTCTGCCATTGCAGTATTGAAGGCACCAGGGAGAAATGGAACAGAAATCCAGAAAGGCTTTTGTGTTGCCACCACAGCCAGGGGGAAGGAAAGTTGAGAGGGAACTATGATTCCGCTTGAACATTTAACAAGCCAGGCCTAAATTTTGTTCCTGTCTCATGAAAAGCTCAATGGGTAAGGTTCCCTACTTTCAAATTTCAATACCATTGCTACAGAAAACAGGCTTAAGCAGGACTAAATAGCTCACTTATTGCTGTAAAGACAAATGTAATAATGAAATCAATAAGGTTTGTCCTACCTGTTTTTAGACAGAACAACACATGAGAGAAATTTGGTTATAAATGGTAGTTAACTACCTCCATCATGGCTCTGTTTTCCTCTTTTACCCACGAGGAACAAAATTCAACCTAAAGCTTTTAATTATTATTAGTAAAGTAAACACAGCAGGCAACTGGCAATGTAACTAAAACTAGATTTAACTAAAACATCAATTCAGTTGATTCTATATAGAAATGTAGCCTAGATGAAGAGGAGGAAAACCCTTTCTTATAATAAGAATTAATTTCATATCCCTTTAATTAAAAGGAAAAAAAATAATAATTTAGCAATGACCTTTAAAACCAAATTACTAAATAAAAAGTATGTTCTGTCTATGTATATTTACAATAAAGGTTGCACTAGGAAGACAGGTGAATAGCCTACCCTTTGTAATTTTCTGTGAAGTTTTATTCTTTTCCCCATAGAATTAGAATATTTATTATGCATACTTCAGGATTTAAACAGCTGCATATAAATATGCTTTTGGTGACAGTTATAATACCCTGATCTGACTTGAAGACTGAATACCTGTGAGGACTTTTGACATACTCGCCAGTCAGTGTGAGCAGTCAGGAGTTAATTCCAGTCAATCATTCTTCCCCAAAAATAAAATAGATATGTTGATACTTGAGGCTGATGAAGAAGATCACAAGTCCCTGGTCAGGAGGGGGATGCAAAGAGGAAAGTCAGGCTGGCAGTAGAGCAGACTAGCCACAAATAGGAAACAGAGGAGCGAAGGAATGGAGAATGAGTAGAAAGAAATGGAAGGTTAAATTTAGGATGGGGGGTGTTGGCTGATGCAGCCATGGGTACTTTTGGTTCCCCTGTCTCACACTCATCCTTTCCCTCCCCCTGGTCTTGGCATGTGCGCCTTATCTCGTCTCTGTCCTTGAAGCTCAACTCCGCCGCACCACTTTTCCCCGCTGGGAGCCATGGGGAGTTTTCTTTTGGGCACGCTCAGGTACCCTCCTTATTGGTCCCTTTCCACCGGGGGCCCCAGTATGAATTGTGTATAACTATCTGGCTTCCCACTTAACCCCTATTCCTGACACAGAGTGTGTCGAACGATGACCTAAGTACCTCTCTAATAAACTGAACTTCCTTGAAGGACTGTTGTTGATCCTATCTTGAAGAGGACTGTTCATCCTATCCTGAAGAGGAAAACTAGTGATTTCGTGCTTGTGGTGCTGAAAGGTATTTTGGGGGAAATAAGCTATCAGATGGATCGGCGGGGGGGAGGTGTCCTGTTATTTCAGCACTGAAATAAAGTCCAGATTTGGACTTTGGGAAGAGGATAATTACTGGCATTCTGGGATTATTCAGGCCCCAAATACCAGGTTGGTATTCAGATTAACTCCCCCCCCAAATTCTGAAATTATTCCCTATAAAGAATGTTTATGGGGGCTATGCCAGCTGTTTTTTTTTAAGCATAAGACATCAAAATTGCAGGAAACCTATTCCTGGGTCCATTAAAGACCCTCAAACTTTTAAGTAGATTGGATCAAGGAGTCCAGTTCTATGGGCCCATGAATAAAGTGCCCCCAGCCATCCTCCATTATTTCCTATGGTGAAAGAAACGGGGAAGTATGTGAATTTCCTGCATTGTGCAGGGGGTTGGACTAGATGACCCTGTAGGTCCCTTCCAACACTATGATTTTATGATTCTGTGACAAAGTAGCTATTAGCCAAACACACAGCCACTGTCCAAAAGCCCTCCCAATGCAAAACAGAACCAGCAAGCCCAACAGAACCAATGTAGAAATGGAATCTCAGCTAAAAATGGACATGAACTGGGAAAATTGGTTTGTGTTGGTTCATGATTCATGGCCGAACCACAAACTATGAACCAACATGAACCGACATGAACCAATTTTCCCAGTTTGTACCCATTGTTAGCTGAGATTCCATTTCTACTCAGCCAATCAAGGGAAAGAGTCGGAGAGAGAGACAGACAGACAGACAGACAGACAGAGAGTGAGTGAGGCAAATGGAGTCCTGTGGCACCTTTAAGACCAACCAAGTTTTATTCCAGGTATAATGTTTTGTGTGCAAGCACACTTCTTCAGATAGAGGGAGGGAGGGAAGGGGAGTGAAAGAGCCAGAGAGAGAATAAGGGGGGGGAGAGACACCTTTCCAGTTCTAACTGATGGGGAGGGGAAGAAACCTAACAGCACAGCTTGCAATCTTTATTACTGGATAGGAGCAAGAGTCCAGTAGCACCTTAAAGACTAATAAAATTTAAAAGCATAAGAGAAGCCAATGTTGGATCAGGCCAATGGCCCATCCAGTCCAACACCCTGTCACACAGTGGCCAAAAATACCAGGTGCCATCAGGAGGTCCACCAGGTGGGGCCAGAACACTAGAAGTTCTCCCACTGTTGACCCCCCCAAGCACCAAGAATACAGAGCATCACTTTCCTCAGCCTGAGAGTTCCTATCTATACCTTGTGGCTAATAGCCAGTGATGGACTTCTGCTCCATATGTTTATCTAATTCCCTCTTGAAGCTGTCCATGCTTGTAGCCGCCACCACCTCCTGCGGCAGTGAATTCCAAGTGTTAATCACTCTTTGGGTGAAGAAGTACTTGCTTTTATCCATTCTAACCCGATTGCTCAGCAATTTCATTGAGTGCCCACAAGTTCTTGTATTGTGAGAAAGGGAGAAAAGTACTTCTTTCTCTACCTGCTCTGTCACATGCATAATCTTATAAACCTTGATCATGTCACCCCTCAGCCATCGTTTCTCTAAGCTAAAGAGCCCCAAGTGTTTTCACCTTTCTTATCCAACCCTTTTATCATTCTAGTTGCCCTTTTCTGCACTTTTTTCAATGCTATAATATCCTTTTTGAGGTGTGGTGACCAGAACTGTACACAGTACTCCAAATGAAGTCGCACCATTGATACTGGCTGATTTGTTCTCAGTTCCCTTCCTAATAATCCCCAGTATAGTGTTGGCCTTTTTTATTGCAGTTGCATACTGTCTAGACATTTCATTGAATTATCTACTATGACTCCAAGATCTCTCTCTTGGTCAGTCTCTGCCAGTTCGGACCCCATCAATGTGTATTTATATTTAGGATTTTTGGCTCCAATGTGCATCACCTTGCACTTGGCCACATTGAACCCCATTTGCCACGTTGACGCCCACTCGCCCATCCTCAACAGATCCCTTTGGAGTGCCTCACAATCCTCCCTGGTTCTCACCACCCTGAACAACTTCGTGTCATCTGCAAATTTAGCCACTTCACTGCTTCATCCCGACTCCAAATCATTAATAAACAAGTTAAAAAGCATCAGACCGAGTACTGATCCCTGTGGTACCCCACTGCTTACTATCCTCCACTGAGAAAATTTCCCATTTATACTCACTCTCTGTTTCCTATTAATTAGCCAGTTGTTGATCCACAAAAGGACTATTGTCCCGTGACTATTGAACTTACTTAGGAGCCTTTGATGAGGAACTTTATCAAAAGCTTTCTGGAAGTCAAGCTAAAACAACATCTATTGGGTCCCCCTTGTCCACATGTTTATTCACGTTCTCAAAAAACATTAACAGGTTAGTGAGACAAGATCTTCCCTTACAGAACCCATGCTGAGTCTGCCTCAATAGTTTTTGTTCATCAATGTGCCTACTAAGACTTTCCTTAATAACAGTTTCCACCAACTTACCCGGTATCGATGTCAGACTGACTGGCCTGTAATTTCCCGGATCTCTTCTGGAACCCTTTTTAAAGATGGGAGTAACATTAGCTACCTTCCAAGCCTCAGGAATGGAGGCAGATTTTAATGAAGGATTAATGAAAGATTTTTGGTAGGGCATGAGCTTTCATGAGTCACTGCTCACTTCTTCAGATACAGCTAGAATGTGAATCCATCTGTCCTTACATCTTGGAGAGTGAAGTGATTTCAGATGCCAAATGACAATAGCAGGCATAGAGAAGAAACCTAGGTCTCAGTTCAGTCCAGGAGGACACATCGTCTTGAGCTTCATTATCAGTTGCAATTCAGCAGTCTTTCTAATCTCCTTTTGAAATTTCCTTTGTAAGACAATTGCTACTGTTAGGTCAGCAACTGAATGTCCTGGATGGTTAAAATGTTCTCCCACTGGTTTTTGAATACTGTGGTTTCTAATAGCAGTTGAAACAGTAAGATTCCAAAAGCACTTTAAAGACTAATGACATTGGCTCACTTCTTTAGATTCATTTCCATTTATTCTTTGCATCCTCCTGGACTGAATCCTCCTGGACCAAATTGAGATCTAGGTTTCCTGTCTCATTACTAATGCTGGTATCTCCATGCCCACTACCCCTCTGCATATCACAATGAAGCCGGCTGTGATGGACAGCAAGCAATTGCAGGCTTTTAGACAATGTTGCTGGGAAAAGGGTGAGCTAGCTGAAAAATGATTAACAGCTCACAGAGCTAATTCTGATTGGGTGAAGGCAGCTTACTGTGGAATGGAACACGGAGCTGTTTTAAAAAAAAAATCAAGGGGGAAGAAGTTAGTTAGCCAGTTGGAGTAAAATAGTGAGGAGTTGGAACAAGGGGGCAGAGCTGACAGAAAAAAACCCACGTAGTGAGACTTTGAAGAAAATTTTCTGATAAGCCCCATCTGTAGCAGAGTGAGTGTCTTGTGGTCTGTGCAAGTAACAGTCTTGGGCTGAAGACAGTGATTCTGGCAAGGAAGTGTCAGAACATCTCCAACAAAAACACAGTGTAAGTGGAGAATTAGTCAATCTCAGTATGGAAGCTTATTAACCAGTTTACAGATACTGCTTTTCTGGCAGATAGGGAGTTGACAAAAGGTTTGAGGAGGCCTGGAGGTCCCTCAAGCAAGTCAAAAGAGGTTATTGCTCTTAAGGAGAAGAGAATAACAATCTGGCCAGAGGAAGAGGGAGCCAATAGGAAAACCCCTGGTCTATAAACATAGGGCTACAGCATAATAAGATCTCAAGTCTGTGTGACCGGCCAGTAACAAGTTCAAAAGTAGGCACTCTAGTAATATCTGTAAGCCCATTAAAGGAGTGAAACATCTCTAACATCAGACCACAGTAAAACAGGGAAAATAACTCACTGAACATCTCTAGTATTGCATGAAATCAGTTTTGTATATCTTTTTTTAAAACCTCTCTCTACCGATCCTAACCAAAACTCCCTTGTAAATTTAAATTCCATCCCCTGCCTGTCTGTTCAAATAAGTTTTTACTTCTGTTTCATCTTTCAATGTGTCCAGGTGCCTATTTCTGAGGGAAAATTCCTAGAAAAACAAACCCTCATCAAGCACAGTTCCTTATTTGGGGTACGAGCTGACAAACTATCCAACGGTAATAAGGTGGGGCAACGGCAGGGCTCTTTCTGTAGCAGGAACTCCTTTGCATATCAGGCGACACACCCCTAATGTAGCCAATCCTCCAAGAGCTTACAGTAGCCCCTGTAAGAACAACTGGAGATGGAATGCAGGGCGGGAGGCCCACTTGAATGCCAGTCCAAACCATACCCAACACACACACACACCCCTGTGATAGGTCTATGCCCCAACCATAGGTTCCCTCTTGGATCCTGGCCAGCCAATTGGCTAGGTCTAGGATCTTCTCTGTCCATTGTCTCTGAATGCGAAGCTTTGGTCGCTCACATGACCACATGTAACCCTGACCGCGTGCACAGTCCCTGTTAGTACACAACACCTTCCTCCACCCAGAACATCCTTGGGTTGCTATTAGTGTGCACTCAGTAAGAGAAGCATATGCTTGCACCTGAGGGCAAGTCCAGATGTTGTAGATGAACTGCACTGACTTTCCATGAATGTGGAATAATTGTGCTTCCACATGGTCTCTGGCAGCCCTATACAGGGAGGACACCATGTCAGCTTGGTGTGAGCAACAATCATGTACCGGGAACATATATCTTGGAGCAGCCAGTGGAATCTGGCATCCTCAACAAAAGAAAAGGAGTACTTTTCTAGACTGGATCATCTCGCCAATGAAGTGAGTGCCACTTTGCCCTGCCTGCTGTTCCCCACCTCTTGGCACCCTAGCTCCAGCCACACTAAACATCTCCGCCAGAGGTACTTGGCGCACCTGTTCTGCCATGCAAGAATCCCCTTGGAAAGTACCTTTTAAGGAAATGGACATGTAACTTTCTAGATGTTACAGCATCCTATTTCTTTTGCTAGATTTGCAGTCTTTTTTCAATTAGTCTTGTTCTACCAGTCACCAGTTTGACTCACAGTGTTTGCTGGTCATGACCAGGGAGCTGATAGTTTGTTGAGCTGCTTAGATGTGCCCCAATGAATATGAATGTGTCCGTTTCACGTGCCCATATTTTTTTACAGCAGCCAGCTGACCACCAACACTCGTTTGCCATCGCCTTTAGTTTTAAAAGGTACACAGTGAAAAGGCGGGGGGAGGGGATCAGTTTGAATCAAGACAGCACTCGTCGGTAAATGTGGTTGTTACCTCCATCTGAACTGCTTGCCACACACACCATTTAAGAACAAAATATAACAGTTACTGCATTAAACTATCTCTGTTCTTAGGCAATGTTCCTGCTATCATGGTACAATAGCACTAAACAATTGGTAAAGTATTGCCCTGACCTAAATAGCCTAGGCAAGCCTGAGCTCATCAGATCCGGAAGCTAAGCAGGGCCGACCATGGCAAGTATTTAGATGGGAGACCTCCAAAGAATATCAGGGCTGGGAGGCAGAGGCAGGCTATGAAGCCACTTCTCTGAATGTCCCCTGTGCCCCAGTAGGAGTTGCTAGAGGTCACCATAACTTCCAGGCATGGGTACACACACAAACGTACAGACAAATGCAAAAATACCAAAACAAAAACAAAAAAATGGTAAGGTATTTAACATCTGGTAGTTTGAGCAAGCAGTACAGAGGCTGACAACCAGAATGAGAAACTGAAACTGCATTGATCCATCCCTGTAGAATGTGACTATTAAACGAGTGCAGAGAGCTGTTCAGCATAAACTTTGGGAAGGGCCATTAAGGCAACTGGATCAGGTGCTCATGTTGTTTCTGATTGAGGGAGTTGAGCAAGGTATGTTCATTCGACTATCATGTTCATGTTGAGGCTCACAGCATGCTCACTTTAATTGCTTCTAAAACTGGAATGCCTCCCCTTATCTCTCTAAAATTTGACAGATAGGATCCCTTGCATGAAGGGCACCAATTGGCCCTCCTGCTGGCACCTGGGTTTTGGCCACTGTGTGACACAGGGCGTTGGACTGGATGGGCCATTGACCTGATCCAACGTGGACACATGGAATAACCAATATAAAAAGAAAAGAAGGAATTTGAAAATAATCTCATCCCATGACTGCTAAATTTACTCAGAAGTTTTTGGCGAGGTACCTTGAAAAAGCCTTTTGAAAGTCCAAGTATACAATGTCTACCGGGTCACCACTGACTACATGCTTGTTCATTTTCTCAAAGAACTCCAAAAGGTTGGTGAGGCAGGACTTCTCACTGCAGAAGCCATGCTGCTGATTTTCCCTCAGCAGGCTTTGTTCCTCTATGCACCTAGCAATTCTATCTTTGATTACAGTGTCTACAAGTTTGCATGGACTAGGCAGGGAAATGCACATCCCTTGGACTAGGAGAACTGGGCTGCCCAATCACAAAGCTCTCTGATGGTGCAATCCTACACATAAATCACTTGCTTTTATCCTAATCCACTTCACATGATGTTGTGAATATGGGATGGTGGTGGAGAATAATGTCTGGTTCCCTACATTCCTTGGAAGCACAGAGTGATGAATGAATGAACTGTACTTTCTTAAACAAGAGATGAAGAGCTACAGCAGAACACTACCAGTGCTTTCACTTGTACCCATCTATGTTCCAATTCAAAGAAGGAGTTTTGCATCCATGATAAGCAGGAATATTATTTCAATGGCACCTACTTTTTTAAAAAAATAACCCTCATATTATACAGCAGTAAAGGTTTTATAATGTTTTCACCTGGATAGTTTCCTCCATTTTATTTAGTCTGAGTATTTCTAAGCAGTCATTCAAGCTAGCTAGTAAATATGATGCAAAAATAAAATTAACTGATCATGTATACATTATTTTTCTTGATTAAACCTTCCCAGATTAATTTCCCACTTATTTGCACATTTATTGTCGTATTCATATTCATTCCGTTCCCTCTGTCCAGTTGCCACAACGGCAAAGCATTTATATCAATATCTCAGACAAGATGGAGTACCAGATTAATCCAAATACCCAGACAGAATTTGCTGGACGGAGGCTAATTTATCTTTTATTGACAAAAATCAAAGGTACTTAAGTGATGCACATGCAGAACATTAGCCATCGTTCTATGAAGTCATGAGCTTATTGAGAAAAATAATCTGACAGGGCGACCAGCCATAAATGAATTTCTTTTACATAACTGGAGATATAATTTTTAAAATGTATAGATCCTACCTATTAAACATTCATTTCTCTAAAAGATCAAATGATTTTCACAAGGATATATTTAAAACACTCTGCATCCTGTTCTTCTAAATAATCTTGCACATGACTCAATGTGGCCATCCATGCAATTTGGCAACAAAAATGACAATTTCCCCCAACACAAGATCAAAATTCTATGTCACTGACAATTTTATTTCAACATTTTTCCATGTTAGCTGGTTGGTTATTCTCTCTCTCTCTCTCTCTCTCTCTCTCTCTCTCTCACTCTCTCTCTCTCTCTCACTCTCACTCTCACTCTCACTCTCACTCTCACACTCACTCACACACACGCTCAGAACTTCAAAATTTATACAATTGACATTCAAACTTACTATGATCAAACTGTTAATTTACTCATGAGCGAAACCCCTCACGGGCCCACTGCTGTGTCTGTGTTCAATGTACAAGTCAATGCCCACATTTTCATTTCAAATTCCTTCTTTTCTTTTTATATTTGTTATTCCATGTGTCCATGTTGGATCAGGCCAATGACCCATCCAGTCCAACACCCGGTGTCACACAATGGTTTTGCACGTGTGCAGTAGCCTCTTATATAGGCTTTCCTGAATAGGTGACAGGCCCTTTGGGGGGGGGGGTCAGTGGGTGCATTGGGCCCAGAGGGGGCTCAAAGAGGCCCAAGCATGAGTATCCTAGAGTCCCATAAAGTTTGCATATGAAGACTTATATTTATATCTTATGTTTTTGGCCTACATAGCATAGTTTTATCCTTTACATCAGGGGTGTCAAACACATGGCCTGGGAGCCAGATCAGGCCCCTGGAGGGCTTCTATCAGGCCTGCAGTGGAACTGGCTATCTTCTGCTTCTTCCAGTTCTGCTGCTGCTGCGTCAATGTAGGTTTGCAGCTTACAGATACACACCTGAACGGCATACTCAAGATTGCAACAGCACAGACATTTTGATGCAAGAGGTGTCAGTTATCAAGACACTGTTCAATAAACAAAATATTGCAGGAGTGCTAATTTTTTAAGAAACATGTTTTTATTTTAAGTAAAAAAAACCATTTTGTATTTGTGTCCTTTATAAAGTTTATATCTCTGCTACCTGTTATTACATTTTATGACACACACGGCCTGGTCCAACAAGGTCTCATTTATGTCAGATCCAGGCCCTCATAACAAATGAGTTCGACACCCCTGCTTTACATTGTTGTTACATTGCATTCTCAAGATCTTCCACTAGGGGCAGCATGTACTAGTTGGAAGATCACATGACTCTCCAGCCAGGCAGACAGAATATTTAGGTCGGTGGCCACTGTTGTAGTGGAAAGGTTGGTGTCCTAGTACATTTTATACCCATCTTTATAGAGTAACTTTGGACAGATAAGTCGAAGGTCTGTTCTGATTCTTTTCCTTAATTACTTCAGAGTCATTAGGCTACATTTTCACTGATTTATTTATTTTAAAACTTTGTAAGTTTGGCCTCAGAATTTTTTGAAATGACATGGCAATGATCAGAGCTGATCAAGAATTAAATTTTCCCTTTTTAGATATAAAAGAAGAAATATGAACTATCCATTGAAAATGTATTCTCACAAATCAGGAGCCCAGAAATGAAAAGAAAGAATGAGAAGAACATGAAAAAAGGGGACAACAAAACCTCTTTCAAGTTGGATTAAGGATGCCTTTGATAAAAAATTCCCATTCAACCCACCTATAGAATTAGAACAAGAAAAACTCTTGAAAAACCTCATCCCCAAACAAGGAGCAGTTGATTTGGGTAATAATGTACAGGATTTTGATAAAGGAGCACATGCCGAAAATGACAAAAATGAGCTGAAAGAAACAGAAATACAGGTTCAAGTGGAAGTGAGTCTGGAAAATAATAAGAATATTGTAGGCCTTGACACTGGTTGCATCACAACTGAGTTTCCTTTTCAAAAAGGAATAGAAAAGTTTGTTATCAATTGTCACATCTCATTGCTGGTGTCTTTTGGGAATGCTTTAGGCAATCAAAATTTTCCACAAAGCATACTGAAATGTTGAAGTGCCAATGGAGAACAGCATGCAAGAGACTGGCTTGTCTAGAGTCAACAGAAACAAGCATTATATTTTGTCGTCGAAGGCTTTCATGGCCGGAGTTCATTAGTTGCTGTAGATTTTCTGGGTTGTATGGCCATGGTCTTGGCACTGTAGGACCTGACGTTTCACCAGTACTGGCATCCTCAGAGGTACTGGCATCCTCAGAGATATAACACAAAAAGATGTAGTACTCTCTGTGTCAAGGTGAGCAGAAAAATGGTAGACAGGTAATTTATATCTACCCTGGAAGGTGGGGTAGGGCTGAGTCATATCTTGTAGTAGTTCTCCAGGCTATGAACATGCTAATGGAGGAGCTTTCCTGAGGAGGTTCTTTTGTCTATGGATTGTTTCCTGAGGAGGTTCTTTTGTGTGGGGAAAAAAGTTAATTTTTTCCCACTATAGAGAACAATGGAGGGAATAGGGGCAACCTGTTTGGGGGCCCATAGAATTGGACCCCCTGATCCAAAGTTCTTGAAACTTGGTGGGTATTTTGGGGAGAGGCTCCATCAGCTACCCTGTGAGTTTGGAGCCTCTCCCTCAAACCCCTTCCCCTCCAGCCCCCAGAATATACCCTATGTTTTCACTATTGACTTCAATGGCCCATAGGATATAATGGAGCTGAAATTGACATTCCACTGCCTGAAAGACTCCCCAAGACGCTGGCTGGCAGCGGGGCTTGGCTCCTGAGCTCCCGGAGCTGTGCTCCGGTGCGCTCCCCCCCAAAAGACCCCTGCGGCAAAAACACTTTTCCTGTGGGAGACTGTTTTTCCTCAGTTGTTTGTTTTACCTTTGGTTTAATCGCTCTTCTGATTTCATTCTTAGAGTAGCCATTTGCTTGAAGTGTATGGTTAAGATGATTTAGTTTGTCATTGAGAAAGTGTGGTTCACATATCCATCTTGCACAGTCTACTAATGTTTTGATTATTATATTGTTTTTCATGTTGATTATTTTGGTACAAAACTAGCAGCTCTACATCTAAAACTGCACTGGCATCAGCTGAAGGCTGGATAACTGGTGGGAAGTGGAGGAAACTATGCAACAGGATCCTAGAACATGAAAAGAGCAATAGCCACAAAGAATTGGACCCCCTGATCCAATGTTCTTGAAACTTGGTGGGTATCTTGGGGAGAGGCTCCATCAGCTACCCTGTGAGTATGGAGCCTCTCCCTCAAGCCCCCTCCCCTCCAGCCCCAGAATATACCCTATGTTTTCACCATTGATTTCAATGGCCCATAGGATATAAAGGAGCTTAAATTGACATTCGGCTGCCTGAAAGACTCCCCGGGATGCCAGCTGGGAGCGGGGCTTGGCTCCTGAGCTCCCGGAGCTGCGCTCCAGTGTGCTCTCCCCAAAAAAGACCCCTGGTGGCAAGGATTTTGTATGCAAAATATTGGCGATCCACAGAGGTACCAACTAAACAAGAGCTGGTCAAGAAGATAATGGAGGCAGCAGAAATGGATAAATTGATTCTGATGATGAAAGGACATGATGAATCAGCCTTTTTGAATACGTGGCAACGATTTTACAAGTAGTACGATCAGAAAGGGAAGGATGGTGAGAAATAAGAAGTATTAAGTATTATTAATCTTGAATGATTTGTGATGCTATGTTAGAAGCGGATAGGATAGATAGAATTTTAAGGATACTTAGGTAAAAGAGTATTAGTAATAAGTGTGGCAAGGTAGGGGAGAATTAAAATAGATGGATTGATATAGAATATGTATCCCCCCATGTATGTTAAATGTTGTATGTCATTGTTGATGCTGTGTGTGTGTAGTGTAATTGTAATGTATGTTATGTAGTACAATGTATGGTTGTCTTTTTTAAAAAATAAAAATGCCTCTTTTAGGGGTGCCTAAAAAAAAAAAAAAAGCATTGTGGATTTAAGAAAAAAATATATGTATTTCATACTTTTGTCCTCATATCCTCCCCCCCCCCCAACAGGCAGCAGGAAAGGAGCCCTGGATTTTTTTTTCTGCACCACCTCATAAAATCCCTCTCAGAGGCCCTGATAGGGACATCACAGACATCAAGCATTTTGTTTAAACCTGCAGCTGAACATGGTTCATCAGGAAAAGCTCTTGTAACATACAGGCTGAAGTCTGTAGTGTTTTCCTGGGTTGGAACACCAGAATTTTCCCATCACTTGCTATCCCCATTGGAATGGGGATTGCCAGATCACTCTCCTTTCACTGAACTGTCTCTCCCACAACCAATTTCCAGTTATCCACTGTCAAAAAACCTGACTCCCAAATGGCCAAAACTAGCTGTCAAAAACAGACTTTTCAGCAAAATCATAAGAAATGTTTACTCTTTCACCATTACAATATTAGGATTTATTTTAAATGCCAAGCTGGCTATTGCTGGCCATCATCTTCCTGCTATAGGAGTCTGTAGAGAGGTGCTCGTGTGCAGAAAATGAGCTACTTTGGGGGGGGGGTCCAGTAAAACAGAGTCTCTTTGGACAGGGGGTCATGAGTGGAGGAGGAGGACTGTATTCTATGTGCCATTATCTTTAATGGCTGCTATCTGGCTGACCTTTGAAAAGAGCAGTGGCTGCAGTGTGCGTACACAGAAAATTAGTTATTTTTGAGTGGTCCAGTAAAATGTACCCCCTTTGCCACGTGCTTGAAATTCAGAGGCATTTTGAGAGGAGGGGAAGACTGTGTTCCGGGCAATTTTGGTGCCATTATCTTTAATAATGGCTGCCTGGCCAGACCCTTGCATTGGCTGTTGATGGAAGAGAATGGTGTCTGCAGTGTACATGAACAGAGAATGAGCTATTGGGGGATTCATGTAGAAAAGAACCCCTCTGTTGTGTGTGCTTGAAATTTGGGAGGGTCTTGAGAGGGGTGGGAGGATTGTGTTCCTTGCAATTTTGGTGTCATTATCTTTAGTTACTACCACCTGGCCAGCCCCCTGAATTTGCTGTGCATTGGAAAAAAAAAAAAACAGTCTTTGCAGTGGGCATGTGCTGAAAATAGTCCTGAAAATCCAGAACCCAAAAAACCTTTGAACTGGGAATACTTTACCAGAAATGAATCTATCATGGAAAAAATTCCCATTCCCCCGAAACCCAGATCAAAAATTGTAACACATTTTTCCTCAGTGTACACTCCTAGTAGATGGTATTAACCTAGTTGCACCAGTGGTCTGATCTGTTAAGAAGCAGCTTCATGTGCCCATACATTCAACAGCAGAGAGGAAGCAAAGTAAGGGGAATGAGGCAGTGTGACACAGTGGTTAAGTAAGAGTAGAATCCAGGGGGCGTGGGTAAAAATCTCCCTTCTGTCATGATGCCCCCTGGGTAACCTTGGAGTCATATCCTTTCTCTAGTGAGGAAACCAGGGTGAGACTGTTAATGAGGAGGTGGGGCCAGCATAACTGGCATGGGACAATAAGGTGTAAAGGAGAACAGCTGGGGAAGGGAGGCAGAGACATTGAGATGAGATTATTCACAAGCAGGAAGTGGTAAGAGGAGAGAAACACTGAAGAGCAGATATTCGAGGCTGCAAGAGGAAGCTTGGAGGAGGCTGGCTTGGCAACCCCCTTTCAACAATAACAGCACTCAAGGAAGGGGAGCAAAAGAAAAGCTTTTATCTCTCATGAGTAAAACAATCAACTGGAACTGGAGGGCAAGTAGAGGCTGAGTCCAGAGGAACTTTCAGTTAAAGGGCTCTCTGAGGAGTTGGCTTAAGGGTACAGACTAAGCACTTGTAAGTGCTTCCTGCTGTGATTGGGTAAAACAGACATACCCCAGGACTCCCACACCTAGAGGGGGTTCTCCTATCTGCTACAGTTGATACTCTCAATCCAATCTAGCTAGGCTTGCCAAGAACTTACCATATTTCGGCAGGGGACGGATAAGTCCTGGCAGGGCCATTCCCAGGGGAAGGAAAGACACGTGCACCATGCCGTTGCCAGGAAATGACGCTAGGTGATGCTCTGGCAATGAGGCTGGAAACTCGATGAGTACCATCGAGTTTTCAGCCCCATTGCCAGAGCGTTGCCTGGCATCACTTCCTGGTGATGGCATGGTGCGTTACAAGGAGGACTGGCCCGACCGGGGAGCATACGTCCCCCGCTCCCATGCAGTAAGTCCTTGGGAACCCTAAATCTAGCTCACAGGGTTGTTGTGAGAATAAAATGAGGAAGGGGGGACCATGTATATGCCTTTATGAGCTTGGATGAAGGGTGGCATAAAAACGTGAAAGAGAGAGGGGGAGGGAAGGAGGGAGGGTGGGAGGGAGGGAAGGAAGGAAGGAAGGAAGGAAGGAAGGAAGGAAGGAAGGAAGGAAGGAAGGAAGGAAGATGCTCCAATGCAGTTACATGCACTTTGGTTGCATTCCAGTCAGGAACATGTTCTGTAATAGAGGTTCTAACTGGAGTTTTTGCCCAAACAAAAAATGAAACAGCTTTTACTATACTAATTCATGAGCCCACTTGGTGGGAAATGAAACTAAATATTTGGACAGTTCTGATGAGCCATACCTATCAGTCCAGGGAGCCAAATATCTTATGCCCTGCTTCTAAGCAAATGTGTCCAATTCTAGTAACTTTCCTATATGAGGCACTTATATACCGTCTTCAACAGAAGTAAAATACAGACAATAATAATCTGCTTTTGCAGAACGTTTTTAAGATCCTTGGAGGGACTGTTCTAAGTGTGAATCTGTATAACTTTATTAAGATTGTAATTCTAGTGCCTATAGGGGGCAATCAGAAGTTGGCACAAGGCTGCTGCACCTAGTTAAAGCCCTTTTACATTTTCACAAATGGAACTTCATTTTCTGGGTTGTTACATGAGGTTTGATATACTTATACAATATACTGTTTGCCCCATAATTGTTGGAAATTTGGATATTCTCTCTTTCTCTATGGCTGTGGTCAGAGAACAGGCTTGGCATGCTCTGACTGTGCTTCTAATTTCATCTGGATTTTTTTAAACAGAGAGTTTTGATCAGACATTCCACCCTAATGTGCTTCACCACATGCTCACCCTATGGTTGATCAATCAAATTAGCACTGTGCAACAACCATGGATTGGGCAGTCAGGCAGGTATTTTAACCTATCTTTTGTGCATGCACATAACTGTGTATTCAAGGTGCTGTGCAGTATGGCTGCCATATGGGAGCTGGACTAGGGACTGCTTTCACTAGTGTACCATCCCGAAAATTGGCAGAGAGGGGTTTTTCCCTTGAATTTGTCACTCAAAACAAATCACTGGGGGCTCCTGATATAAAAAAAGTGTTTCAGGGCATAAACACACATGCAGTGCTTCATAGCCTCAGTGAGAATATGCAGTTATGTGCATATTGTTAACCAACTCCCAAAAAAGGGTGCACAATCAGAATGGAACAATCAGACTTCCCAAATGGCTTGAGAGCATGATGGATTGATCAGACATCCAGAAGTGCAGGGTGAAACTACTGACATCAATCAAGACCAGACTTTCCCCGGTGTCAAATAACTCCAACTTGAAGATGGATGAGAACGGGGTGCCAATGACTGGGGAACAGGAGACAGATGTTGCTGTCTGAACCTGCATTTTAAATCCACAGGGCAACAGCAGCGACATCAGATCAAACAGCTCATCTGATCATAGCTTCTGTCTGTCTGTCTGTCTGTCTGTCTCTGTCTCTGTCTCTGTCTCTCTCTCTCTCTCTCACACACACACACACACATTATTTTGAAAGGCAAAGTTTCACAGTTGAGACTATTCCGTTACTCTTAGTTCCTATATTCCTACTCTTAGTTCCTGTGTTCCTACTCTTA
Organism: Gekko gecko; assembly: GCA_029375565.1. Taxonomy (NCBI): domain Eukaryota; kingdom Metazoa; phylum Chordata; class Lepidosauria; order Squamata; family Gekkonidae; genus Gekko; species Gekko gecko. Next base: position 75,661,157 of record JAPDNY010000003.1, on the reverse strand, counting down.
GTTCCTACATTGTATTGTTTTTATTGCATGTTGCAAGCTGCCCTCAGCCTGCATGTAGGGTAGGGTGGGATATAAATAAATAAATAAATAAAATAGAAGTTATAAGAATGCTACAAACGGAGAGGCACGCATGCGCTAAACCAAGTCGGACGCTGAAACTCCGAGCTCCCCCGTAAACTAAGGAATTTACAGCTCAAAGGATTGTAAACAGCCAAATACTGGCATATAACCAGGTGGGAAGATAAGAAGGATCCAAACAGCAGCAGAGTCTGGAAACAGCAAGTAAAAAACCCTTTATTTACAACCACTCAGTGAGATAACGCTCACACAGCAAGAGCCTAGCTCATTAAGCCTTAATTAAACAGCTAAGGATGGCAAAAAATATCAAGGAACTGTCAGAACAGATAGCAAACCTCCAGAAGATATTCCTAGCATCTCAGGAAAAAATTAGCGAAGAAATTAAGGCTGTACGAGTAGATATGGCTAAGATAGGGAAAGAAATTGCCGACATAAAGCAAACAGCAAATTTTGCCAGAGAAAAGGCTCTGGCTAATGAACAGAGGATTGGCTCCCTAACAAAGCAGATAAATGACCTCTCAGACAGGAATAGGAGAGCAAACTTGATTTTGACAGGAATCTCTGAAGAGGTTTCTAACAGGAACCTGGAAGGCGTAGTTTCAGAATGGCTGACAACTAATGGAATCAGGATTCAGTCAGAAGACGTCGAAAGAGCTCACCGCCTGCAAAGAAAAGGCAAGGGAGGAGCCCCTCGTGACGTTATTATCAAGTTCTCCAGAGAAAAAATACAACAACAAATATATAAGGAGCTAAAAAGAGGAAGGACTTGAGCTTCAGGGGCAGGAAAGTTTGGGTGAGACAGGATTTTTGCCAGGAGACACTTAGGCAAAAGAACTTAATGCGCCCCTATGCCCAAAAACTATATGCAAACAATGTAAAATTTACCTGGGGCTATCCTGCTTCAATCATAATATTCCAAGAAGGGAAGAGGCTCATGGCACGGAACGCCCTTGAGGCCAAAGAACTCCTTAAACAACTCAGAATAAACGCTGAAGACATAAGGGAAGAGGAAATGGAAGAAGAGCCAGAGGGGGAAGCAGACCCAGAAGAAGGAACTGCAGAGAGAGAGAGAAAAGCGCCTCAGGACAGACTCACTAGAAGAAGACACCTAAAGGGAAGTATCCAAGTATAAGTTGAGCTAATGTTAATATTACAAGTATAAGGGGGAGGAGGGGATGTGTGCACCTCATGAAGTGGAGAGGGGGAAGGTTTCTTATCCCCACAAGTCTACTCTACCACAGGGATGGGAGGGAAGGGGGAGGGGTAGTTTAAGAATATGCTTAAAAATCCCAGGGCCACGGGAACTCAAAGTTCAGAATCATAAAGAATATGGATAGAACAATAAGATTACTTACACTGAATGTCAATGGATTAACGTCAAACCTTAAAAGGTACAGGATAGCTAAGCTGGCAAAAGATCAAAAGATTGATGTTTTATGCCTCCAGGAAACACATAAGAAAAAAAAAGATAGCAAGCCGTTGCTAAGCGATCCGACTTGGGAGATACTAGCAGAGGCCAGAGGTGATGCCAAGGGTAAAGGAGTAGCAGTACTGATTCATAAGAAATTTAAACTAGAGGTTATGGAAAAAAAGAGGATAGGAATGGTAGATATCTGTTAGTAAAGTTTAAAATGGATGATAAGAAGTATACCATAGTAAATATATATGCCCCAAATAAAGGACAAAAGAAATTCCTGGGTAAAATATTTAAAAAAACAAAACAATTTTCCGAAGGAGAAGTGATTATAACAGGTGACCTAAATATAGACATAACAAAAGATAAATCATTCAAGTTAGGAAATTGGGGCCTGATAGAGGCACATGAGTCTGTGGGGAACCAGCCTAAACCCACACATATATCTAGTAGGCATAAAACAGTATCATGTATAGACTACATAATTTTAGAAAAGAATAGTAATATGATTATCAAAGGAATTACAACCCACCCAATATGGATATCTGACCATGCTCCAATAAGCGTTGAAATAGAATTCACTCAGCAACCAACAACCAGAACATGGAGATATAATAACTTAATAATGGTCACAGAAAGGGATAGACAATACATGTCTGAGCAGATAAAGCTATATTTTGAGGAAAATAGAGGAACAGTACCCACCAATATTCTATGGGATGCTGCAAAGGCAGTCATAAGGGGGCACTGTATAAAGAAAGAGAAGAATATAAAAAAGGAGTGGCATCTAGGAAGACAGGCCAAAATCCAAGAAATGGAGAGGCTACAAAGTAAACTAATGCAAAAATACAATCCTATGATACAGAACCAAATATTAACAATTAAAAAACAATTGGAGGCCTTAGACTCAGCAACAATATGGAAAAGGGAAGCCATGGTGAGAAATGAATTCCAAAGAAATAGCATAAATTCAGCAAAAAGACTAGCAAATTACCTGAAAAATAGGAAGGAAAGACAAAGGGTGAAAAGTATAAAGGTAAATGGTCAAAAATCTCAACATCCCATTGAAATAAGGGAGGCGTTCGAGTCTTTCTATAAAAAATTATATAAGAAAAGGGACACAACAGACTTTGTAGAGGAAGTTAACATAACACTGAAGGAGGATGAGCAAGCCAAATTACAAGAGGAAATTACAATACAAGAGATAAAGGATGTAATTAAAGAATTGAGAAAGGGAAAATCCCCTGGGCTAGATGGGTTCACAAGTGAATTTTATAAGGAAATGATAGACATTCTTGCCCCAGAACTCCAAATGATCTTCAACGAAATCTTGAGGGGGGAAGGGCCCCAGATTCATGGAGACAAACAGAAATAATAGTAATTTTGAAACCAAATAAAGACCCTGAAGAGGTAGGTTCATACAGACCTATAAGCCTCCTTAACCAAGACTACAAGATCTTCGCAAAAATGCTGGCAAATAGATTAAAGAAGTTTAGTCCCAAAATAATAAAAGAAGACCAACATGGATTTATAAAGGATAGGAACATAGCCCACCCTATTAGGAATATAATAAACGTATTACAACACGGTAAAAAAAAAAAGTTAGGTCTTTTAAAATTGGATGTCTATAAAGCCTTTGACACCCTATCTCAGGAATACTTGTGGCAGATTATGAAAAAGCATGAGATAGGAGATAATTATATAAGAGCAATTAAGGAGTTATATAGAGAGGGAACAGCAGTGGTAAAGGTCAATAATGCCAAATCACAAACTTTTCAGATCCAGAGAGGGGTCCGACAGGGGTGCCCGCTCTCACCGGTCTTATTCATTATAGCAATAGAACAACTAGCTGAAAGGATAAGAAACTGTGTAAGGATAGAAGGTTATAAGGTAAAGAAGGAAGAAATAAAAATTAATTTATTTGCAGATGATATTATAGTAGTTATGACAAATCCCAAAGAAGCGATAAAAGAAGTAAAAATTATCTTAGAGGACTTCGAATGCTGTTCAGGGTTAAAGGTTAATATGGCTAAATCAGAAATCATGTACCTCAATGTGAACAAAGAGGAAAGAAAAGAAATAAACAAAATTACAAATATTGGAATGGGCACTAAAAAGTTCAAATACTTAGGTATAGTGTTACAAAAGAAGATCGATAGAATATCGGAGGTGAATTATAGCACGATATGGAAGAAAATAAAGAATGAAATGAGAAAGTGGAAAAATAAAACTCTTGGTATATCTACTAGAATTAGGAGTGTTAAAATGTTCTGGTTACCTAAACTAACATACTTATTCCAGACGATACCATTAGAGGCCCATAACAAAAGGTTAGAACAATGGAACAGGGCAATTAGAGAGTGGATATTTGGCAGTAAAAAGTGTAGAATTCAAAAAAGGTTGATACACAGTCTCAAGGAGGAGTTGGGTTGGGGAGTCCCAGAGCTGAATAGATATTATGAAGCCTTTCAAATAAAGTCGCTATTAGAGATAGGTGAAGGAGAGGAGCAAAAATGGGTTAGATTTGAAAATGAGATAAACAACAATATAGGAAGATTCGGGATTTTCTCTAAAGCCACAAAAAAAGATCTCAAATTGATTAAAGGCCCCAGACATTCAGCATTAGAATCTTGGAGCAAGTGGCAAGCGAAATGGCTAAGAAGAAACTCAAGATGGACACCACTAGAATTAATATACAGCGAAATAAAAGAGAATAAATGGTGGGAATATCTTAAAACTAAAGGGTATTATAGGTTGGAAGACATGTTTAGAGGACGTAACTTAAAACCGGTGCACGAGATAGTGGAAGAGGTAGGTAACCAACACTGGTTAAAAATAACAGGCCTATATAGTATGGTTAATAAGATCAAGGAAAAAGAGAAAATATGGATAGAGGAACCGATAGAAGAACTATACAAAGGGATGCAAAAATCAAAACAAGGATTAGCAGGGAAAATCTATAGGAAAATGATATCAAATACAGACACGACAATATCTTACCTACAGAACACTTGGACCAAAGAAGGTCAGGTATCAGAAAACTTGGCAAGCAAAATAATGGAAGGAATAGAGGGAATTAAAGTGGTCAAATTTAATGAAATGGAGCATAAATTCTTTACAAAATGGTACAAAACACCAGCGCAAATAGCAAACATGATCCCAGGAATGAGCCCCATGTGCTGGCATTGCAAACTGGCTAAAGGATGGTTTTCCCATATGTGGTGGGAATGCCCAGAGGTCAGTGTCTTTTGGACAAAAATATTGCAAATTATAAGGAGAACATGCAAAGTTTCACTGTCCATTAACTTTAATTTAATGTTAATGGGCATAATAGGGAACCCAGGAGTAAGTAAAGAGAACCAAGCTATATTCAAAGCAATGATACTAGCAGGAAAAGCAGTGATTGCTCTGGGTTGGAAGGACAAGAGTAAATGGACAGTAGAAATCTGGCATAATTATTTGTTTGATTTCATACAGTCAGACATAATAGAGAAACTGAACTGGAAGACCAAATGGGCAGACAGGACTACAGCAATCAGCACGAAATGGAAGACCTACCTGGAGTGGCTACCAACAGAAGGAAGAAAGGACATTCAGTGCAAGATTCGGACCTTGTGCCCGTGGCTGGGATCAAAGGACTAAAGCATTGGAAAAGCAGAGGGGGGAGGAGGGAGGGAGAAGGGATAAAAAACCGTTATGAAATGTACGGGATAAAAGATAATATGTAATACTTACCAAAAACTATATAAAAACTATATTAAAAAAAAAAAAAAAAAAAAGAATGCTACAAACGTCATTCTAGTATTGCACACTGTTTGAAAAAGGTACCAATGGTAACTTATGGGACAGAGCACTATGTTTCCAGCTGGTCAGTATGGGGAAGCCAGTTGGTAAAGTTGGTTAGTGTGATGGACTAGGATCTGGTGACCTAGACTTGAATCCCTACTGTTCTGTGGAAGCTTGCTGGGTGATTGTGGGCCAGTTACTTACTCTCAAGCTCTTGTGAGGATAAAATGAAGGAGGAGAGTACAGTGTAAGCTGATTTGGGTCCCCATTGGAGAGAAAAGTAGGGTATGAAAAGCTAACTAATTAGGTAAGCTAATATCAATATATCTGATTCTCAACATAGCCCCATCTGTGGACACTTAATCCAGAGACTGGAGTCAAAAACATACAAGACATATCTTCCTACAAACCTGAAAAAAGCCCCAGGATTGCAGAAAACTCCATATATATTTGGAGGGGTTAAAACTCCCACAATAGAAGCAGTACCTGTACCTTAAGAAATGAATGCCCTCTGCAGTGGTCTTTGTGGGGGTTGCTTGGCAAACACAACAATATTTTCAGTCTTCAAGCCTTGGTTTCTGTCAGTAAAAGGTAGGGGAGAGAGTGGGGCTTTTTGAGGGAAGACTCATGACAGCCAGGCTCAGTAGTAACCATTGGCTGGCCTGACTGCTTGCTACCAGTTTACAGTACTAACTGCATGGAAAACAGTGTAATAATCAGAGTTTCATACTATGATCTGGGAGACTCAGGTTCGAATTTTAATTAATTTATTTATTTGTAGTATTTTTATCCCGCCCTCCCCGCAAGCAAGCTCAGGGCAGCTTACATTACTTGATACAATGTACCAAGTACATATTAAACAGGTAAAACCATTTAAAACAATCAAACCTATTTACAATTAAAGTGCTCATAGTGTCATTAAATCAAGATGGCATACCATACAGTATGGCATCCAAGTACCCAGCTCAGTGGTCTCCCAACATTTTTAAGCTAATATGGCTCACGTTCAGCTATGGCCAGCCCGACGCCAACAATATTAGTAGTGGACGTTGATGGTAGTGGTGGGCGGCTCCTAATTGAAGACCTGGTGGAAGAGCTCTGTCTTGCAGGCCCTGCAGTATTGCAATTCTGCCATCACAACTCACTGGGAAGAAATGTTTGGTTTACTTTTGATAACAGTCGTAAGGAGTGTGAACTCTGCAATCCACTGGATAAATTGTTTCCATTTTTGGAGAAGTTGGATCAAGATAAACTAGAAGGCGAGATGGTGTTTAAAACATCTTATATGACCTTTTTATTAATAATAGCTTATAGATTACTGTTAAGTTAATTATGATTCTGACATTAAAACAGCTCGTTCATCTATGGGACCAAAAGATGGGATGGCTGACAGGGGATGTCTTTTTTTCATGTCTCTCAAAGCAGATGAACTTTCCCCATAAAAAAAGCACTATTGTTTTAATTAGTTTGTCATGTTTAAATGTATAAGATGTATTTCATAATAAGGTTGAGAGTATATTGCTGTATACATTCCATAAGTTGTAGCACATGTTTAAAAGTTTAGTTTTGTTTGTATTGTATATACAGTTCAAATAAATAAAATATCATTTTTATTTTTTATTTTTTTTAAAAAAACCCTCACTGGGAAGGAGAGAAGGAAGTAGGGAAAGGTGAGGATATGAGGTTTGCCAGCAGAAAGGAAAGAGGAAATAGAGTGGGTCAGTGAAAACAGGGGAAGGTGACTGCAAATTTATGTCAGGCCCAGCCAATACCAAACAGAGTTTCCCTAGGGAGAGGTTGCCATGGAAAGCCAGAGATAGACACATATATGTAGGGGGTAGCTGGTGGGTGACGAGGAAAGGGAGACACAGAGAAATCAATGCTGTAATATGGTCAACTTTGCTACCCTCATACAGCAAATGGTGAGGGTCTGGCAATTTTCCTATGACCACTTAATTATTTTATAGCCAGAACAAGTTTTAAATCAAAGACTTTAAAAAAAATGTTTTATTGAAGAAATAATTTTATAATTTATAATCACTAAAATTATGAAAAACAAAACTTCACTTACACACTTTATCTTCATATCTTCTTCATCTTCATTCTTCTTTCTTCTCCCAAAATTATTACAAAGACTTCTTTGCTTGATTCATACTCTTAGCAACTATTTACTACATCATTCCACACAGTCCAACTTATCTCAAACTAGATAACAAAACTAATGTTGTCGTGAGTAGATGAACCATTGTGTCTCAGCAGAAGAGCTGTGCAGACTAATCTTACTGTGTTGGATCCAAAGGAATGGATTCTTTGCACCTGCCCCAGCTTCTGTAGCCAGCTGCATCACCCAAAAGGTTATTTCTACATTTTACTGGGTATTCAGAAACAGCATGGGCCACAGCTGAAGTGAGATGTCTACAGATACTAACCTCTTTACAACCCCCTTCCTTAGGATCCAACTCTCTCTGCTCAGGAAACCCCCCCCCCCAAGAATTAGTGTCCTCATTGTTTAAAAAAGTGTCCCTGTCTTAACTAAATTGTGTCACCTGATAGGTATGACACTTAGGCAGTTCTCAACAAAAGTGATTCAGCTTTAATAAGTGATTCAACAGCTCGGAACAGCTCAGAACAGACAACAACACACAGAGTAACAGGCTCTTATTTAAACAGTGTGGGCTAGCTATGCTATTAAGGTTAACAACCAATAGCATTTCAGAGATAACATCCAATCAGTTTGCTTCTCTCCAGTGCAATCCTTGTCTCCTGATTGGCTTGCTACACAGAGTAGCCAATCAGGCATTGCCATTCAGGATACCAGCATGTCAATGGGGATGAAATCCAAGCTCAGGACATAACATCCCTCCACCCTATGAATGGACTACCTCTGAACAGATGTAGTCCTTCAGATAAGCCGGCTTCTGCCTAGACCATTGAGACTGATGCAGGGTCTCTGTCAGGGGTGTCTGCTCCTCACTAGTAGTCTGCAGACTACTACTTGCCTGCTCAAGCACCTGGGATTCTGTCCCTTGCCCAGTCGGAGCTACCTCCCTAGCTTCAGCGACCTGAGAAGTTTCACCCACCTTTACCTCTATCTCTCGAGGCACTGGTCTGGCAGTTGGGCTCTCTGGTTCTCGGTCTGGGGTGGACCATCGCTGTCATAGCTGGTCGATGTGACGCCTAAGTTGTCGGCCATCATCTGTCTGCACCACATACAATAGTGACCCAGCCACTTCAATGACAACACCCGGAAGCCACAGGGGTCCCTCCCCATAGTTCCGGGTGAACACGAAATTCCCTGCGTTAAAGGACCTGGGAGTTTCCCTGTCCTCCCTCTGGGGCGGTTGATCTGTGGTTAGATCGGGGTGGAGTCTGTCAAGGAGAGTGGTAAGGCGGCAACCCATTAATAACTCTGCAGGACTCTGCAGGACTCCTCCCTGTAGCAGAGTGTGGTGTTATATGCTGGTATAAGAGGAATGAGGCCACCTTTTGACTCGAGTCCCCTGAGTCATTCTCCCCAGAGCCTCCTTTGTTGTTCGAACCATTCTCTCTGCCTGCCCGTTCGTTGCAGGATGGAATGGCTCAGATGTAATGTGTCTAGGTACATTGTCCTGTATGAACTTCTCAAACTCTACTGACACAAATTGAGGCTCGACTCCAGCAACCCATGTGTGGAAAAAAGCTTTCGCAGTGCTTTTAAGGCTACCCTGGTTGTCATTTTGCTCATTGGAAGCACCTCGAGCCATTTGGAATAAGAATCAACTATGATTAAGAAAACCTGCCCATAAAATGGGCCAGCAAAGTCCACATGGATTCTGGACCATGGTCTCTGTGGGTTTTCCAAAGGGTGCAAAGGAGCATGGGGGGGGATCAGGTCTGGACAGCTGACACTTGTTGCAGACCTTTACCCACTCCTCAATGTCGTGGTCAATCCTGGGCCACCAGACATAGCTCCGGACCAGAGTTTCATTTTCACCATGCCCAGATGACCCTTGTGCAGCGCCTCCAAGACCCTTTCCCGAATGGGAGGAGGCATTACCACCCTGCTCCCCCACAAAAGACAGCCTTTATGTACAGATAGTTCTTTTTGGCACATACAATAAGCCTGAAATTCTGGTAGCAAATGACCCGATTCAGCTTTAATAAGTGATTCAACAGTTCAGAACAGCTCAGAACAGACAACAACACACAGAGAAACAGGCTCTGATTTAAACAGTGCGGGCTAGCATAGCCATGCCCATAATCAGGTTAACAACCAATAGCATTTCAGAGATAACATCCAATCAGTTTGCTTCCTTCCAGTGCAATCCTTGTCTCCTGATTGGCCTGCTACACAGAGTAGCCAATCAGGCATTGCTATTCAGGATACCAGCATGTCAATGGGGATGAAATCCAAGCTCAGGACATAACATCACCCATTTTAAATAAAAAAACTTGAACAGGATGTTTGTACTACTTAAGACAAACTTCAAAATACAACAGTTCAAAGGCTTAAATTAGTAAGATCCATACTTTAGTCACAGGTGTGTTGATCAAGATAGCAGCTCGTTTTAATGCACTCCCAGGTCTATGAAGAAAGCAGCATAATCAGTTTCAGTTCCTTGGAATGGCTCAGTAGAATCTTTTGTGATTTACCTTAGCAACATGGAGTGGGAAACCAGTGGGAGTTTTCAGCTTGCTAACTGTTTATCTAACTCTGTCACAGAAGCCATTCTGTTCAGTGAGCAACAGCTCACTTTTGGTATGCAAAACACCAGACTTCTTTTCTTCCCTCTTAATTCAAGCTGCAATAAATACATCTGACTGGGGTGAAGCATTGTTCTCTGGTCTTATCTGCTTCAGCAGGTGTCACATAAAATCGAATGAGAACGCTAATATATATTCATTAGGTGCAAGGCCCGTTGTGGGAAGAAATACAACGAGCTCTAGAAAGAGGCTCCAGGTGAGGGTCCTGGCTGTGGCTGGTGGGGTGGCAGAGGGAAGGAGAAAATAGAGGGAGGTGAACCATGTTTATTTCTTTCTGCTTAGCTATAAGGCACGGCTGTCTCACGTCATTTTGCTGCCCCAGGTGGGTAGTATGGGAGGAGAGCCACATGGTAACCCCTGACTTCTGTTGAATAGGGTCTATGCAGTGGCAGCTAAGGTAGAGAAGCACCTCCTCCTAACCTGACTAATAACTTCCTGACTGCCTAACCCTTGAGCCTACCTGTCTAACTACCCGCTGAGTGGCGACGGAGGGGGAGCCGTCATAGATACTCCCGCAGTCTTAGTGCTGATGTCCGCGCAGGCCGCCGGTGTCCCGATATCCGCACCGGGACCGCCCCCTGAGATGGAAATGTATGACTTGGAAGAAGGGCGCCGTGGCGTGGTACCCCTCTGAGGACCCCGCCCTCCCCGGCTCTGGGCGCCGTGGCGTTGTATCCCTCTGAGGTCCCAGCCTTCCCCGGCTCTGTCCCACGCTTGGTCTGGGGACACCACCCTCCCTCCCAATTTCCCTGGCAGCGGCCAGGGAGCGGCCGGTGAACCTGCAAGCTGCTTCACTATAGAAGTGAAGCTCTGCTTACAGCCCGCGGAGGCCCCATTCGAGCTGCGGAGCATGGAAAGCGAAAGCGAAATCCGCCTGTGGGCCGCCTGCCCTGACCGTGGCAGGATCCGGTGCGCACTTGAGCCCATCCCCCACGGCAAACTAACTGCAACCCATGAAAATGAAAACGACGACGCCCCTGGGGCTGGCCTGCCTTATGCAGCCCCGGGCATCCCGCGGCTGGCGCACTGGTCCGTCATGCGGGGTGGTAGTGACCCGCCCCCTGGACCACCACTGCGGCTGCGGCGCCTGGACCCCCCAGGCCCTGGAAGCGCCCCTCCAGCTGCCAAATGGGCTGGGGAAGGGAAGGACGGGATGCGGGCCCTCCCGCCGCCCCCGTAGGCCCCCAGGCAGGCCCGCTGCCCCGGCACAGACCCTCTGCGGGCCAGGGAAGCCCCTCGATGCGCTTGCCGGAGCCGACCCCAAAAGCCGCGCCTGACCCGTGGGCCGGGAAGGCGGCGGCCGCGCCCTGCCCACCCCTGTCGCCCCCGGCCGCCAGGGCAGACCGAGGTGCTGAGAACAGAGCAGCCAAGACGGGGAGCCCTGCTGCGAGCCAGGGGACGGGTGGGCCGCATCTCCCTCTCTCCCCGTCCCCTCCCAGCGCCCGGGCGGCCCCAGGTGGACCGGCTGAACTCCGCCCATCCCGGCCGCCGGGAGCCAGGCCCAGCCGCCGGCGCCGCCTGGCGTGGCCCCCACCGGTGCTGTCCCTGGTGGTGAGCTGTGTCCCGCCACCTCCGCCGTCGCCCCCGGCCGCCGGGGCTCACTCCGGTGTCCCACCAGGCGCCAACAGAACGGGGAGCCCTGCTGCGAGCCGGGGGAGAGGTGGGCCTCGTCTCCCCCTCTCCCCCATCCCCTCCGACTGCCCGGGCCGGTCCCAGGGTCCCCGAGTGGACCGGTCGGACGCCGCCCAACCCGGCCGCCGGGAGCCGGGCCCGGGCACCCGCGCCGCCTGGCGCAGCCCTCGCCGGTGCCGTCCCCGTGGACCGGCTCCCAGTCTGTGCCTGGAGGGCAGGCAGCCGGGAGGAAGCGGGCCTCTCTCTCCCACCCGTCCCCCGACCATCCGGGCAGGCCTGAGGTCCAGCGCGGGGGCGCTTTGGACCGGCCAGGGTCCCCTGGGCACAGCTGCTGATGGCCGGCCCGGCAGCAGAGCAGGAGGAAAGTGGCGAAAAGCCATCCGTCTTCCCTCCCCGCCCCTGCCTTCCCCCCAGCCACGGGCCCAGGCCTTACCTGAAAGACTAGCGGACAGGCCAGACTCCACAAATCGGGCTCGCCTCGTGGTCAAGTGGGGAGGGGGAGCAGCTTCCCTTCAGTTTTTAATGCCTCCCCCTCCCTGACCACCCCCTGCCCTCTATTGGCTGGGGAAGGGGGGGGAGGTGCGTCTTTCCCGCCACGCACCAGCCCCCCCTTTCCAGCCGGCGACTTCGCTGTCCCTGCCCGTCCCCGCAAATGGCGGGCCCGGCCCACCCGGGCCCTTCTGCTTCTGGGTTCCAGGGGTCTGGAAAGTGGTTCCATGGCCAGTTCCAGGGTTGTCAACTCTGGGTTGGGAAATACCTGTAGATTTGAGAAGTAGAGCCTGGGGAGGGCAGGGTTTGGGGTGGGGAGGGACCTCAGCAGGGTATAATGCCATAGACCCCACTGCCCAAAGCAGCCATTTTCTCCAGGTGAACTGATTTAGGTCATCTGGAGATCAGTTGTAATAGCTGGAGATCTCCAGGTACCGCCTAGGGGTTCACAATACTTATGGGATGGCCAGGTTTGTGGAAGGACTTCAAGGAGGTATAATGCCATAGAGCTCACCCTCCAAAGCAACTATTTTCTCCATGGGGACTGATCTCTGTAGTGTGGAGATCAATTGTAATTCAGGGAGATGTCCAGGCCTTCCCTTACTCCCCAAATGACTCCCTGCTAATGCCCCACAGCCTCTTGGGACTCCCAACTAGGGAGTTGTAGTTCTAATTCCCTTTGCTATGATTGCAGTAAGGCCAGCTGAGAACTACAACTCCCAAGGTGCAATGCATCAAAATTGGAGGTCTAAGAATGGAGGAGCCCGTGGGACCAGCTAATAGGACACCAAGGCAGCTTTTCCAGTGGTCAATGGGAGACTGAGTTGTCACCAGCACAACTTGCCTTTTATATATTATAGATGTTTCTGTTGATAATTTTGACAGGCAGGATAAATGGAATCACTGGGACTTCAGTCATATTTGAGACAATGATACAGAATGCTTAGCATTTGTTGAACAGAACTTTAGGAAGTTGTAAATCTCATCTAATGCTGTACACACAGAACGAAGCATTCCAAATGCATTAATGCCACTACAGAAACAGATCTAGGCACTTTGAAACTAAAGAAGAAATTGGGATGGGAAAAACTTCAGGTTGGAATTGTTAAGAGAAATTCTCTTAATTCTTCTTTACCCAATTTCTCCCTGAAATCTAAATTCTATTTCTTTTCCTCTTTTTAGGTATTTGGAGTTAGTTTCTAACCAATTCTGTATACATCAAAGAGACATTTGAAGGGGGGGCAGGAAATGAGGTTCTACAAAATTTCAGAATTTTATTCTGTAGATGCTCAGAGGCAGGAAATTTGTTCCCAAACCTTCCTATCCTCCTGCTAGAGCACCATCCATGGTATCCTTCCTTATATATAATTGAGTTTTCATCCTTCCTTATATGGGCAAAATGCACGCCAAAATGAGTTGGCCGTGGGGGCTGCCAGTCAAACATGGGGCCCTGGCCATTGGCTGACATGCCTGGCTGCGTGGGCTCAGGCCTGCCCATGCAGCCAGCACACAGCCTCTCGGCCGCAGTCTATCACCAGACGCCGGACCGATGGATGCTCCAGCAGCTGCGTGATGATGGCCCCGGACCCATTTTGGAGAGGGGGCCATGCCACTGCCGTGGCTCCTGGCATGCGGTGCCTGCTTCCTCGACCGGCAGCTCAACGACGGGCTCCCTCCCTTGCTGCTCTGTCCACCCTGAGGTAGGCCACTCGGGGCGACTGCGGGCAGCTCCGCCTTGCTGGGCCACAGGCCCGAAACGGCCTCCCTCGCTTGCTGACCAGCCACTGGGAAGCCGCAGCAGCGAGGAGGCGGTGGAGCTGGCCTCGCCCTGCAAGCACAGTCGGAGAGGAACAGCAGCGAGGACGCGGCGGAGCCGGACTCGCCCTGCAAGTGCGGCCACCTAGGAGGAGAATGGGGCCTTCGGCAGGATTCCATCTAGTGCTCATTGCATCTGCTCATTGCATCACACAACTAGTATAACTGCTAGTTGCTGCTAGTATAACATAAAACAACTGCAAGGGCTGAAGGTACAAAGGGTGCCTTGATTTCTCTTCAAAGATAAATGAAAAAGAAATCCCTCTTTTAAAAGAGAAAAAGAAAGAATATGAGGAATCAGAAAAGAGATCTCCCTCCCAATAACACTACTACTTTAGTCAAATACCTAACTTAAGAACTAAGAAGGCAGTTACCCTGCACTTAGCAGGGTCAGTATTTCTGCCATAGGACCTGTGGAAGATATGCTACACTACAGTATGTCAGAAGTTGCCAGTGTCCCCCCCCCACACACACACAAACAAACACTGGTGGCTACCCTTTCACCATTACCCATGTCCCACACACAGGGTCAGTCCGTTGAGGAAATGCCCAATTGTTACCCTTATGACTAAAGGAAGAATCAGGCAGTGAGTTCAGCCCACTCTTGCTGGGCCGTAACAGCCCTTTCAACCCCTACCTGACCCCCCCAGCTGAATTTGGATTTGGGGCATGGGTTGCATATTGGTATTCTGGAATACTTATGTCCACCCCACCCCCAAATATCATTTTGTAATTCTAATCCCCCCCCCCCATAATTCCTGACTTTGGGGATTCACTATTCCCTATGGGGAGACTCTTTCCGGGGATGGGGGTGGTATGCCTGATTTGCAACCACACGACACCAGAATTGCAGGAACCCTACTACTGCCTGTGCACTAAAGATCCACAAAGTGTCCATTGGTGGTGGTGGGGGGAGCATTCACACCGCATGCTCTGCATGCTCATCAGAGGGCCTGAGAGGAGCCACAGCAGAGAGATCTGGCCATACCATGTCTTTCCTGGCTCAGTAGCATAGTGGATTAGTGGAATGCAATTCAGACATTTTTGTTATGTAGTCTTTCACCACTGTGTCCCCCAAAGGCTGGCTCACGTGCCTCACAATCCCACTAGGGTCAACTGCCTCCCGGATGACTTCCATATTCATGGATATCTGGGGATTGGCCATGGGAAGACCCTAAGCAGAAGGGGAGGTGGGGGAGCAAAGCTTCTTTCCCTTCCACCTTCTCTGCCTGAAACAGCATGCCCCTCTTGTCCTGCAAATGCTGCACCATCAAAAGAACTCATCCCTCCAGTGAGCAAGCTGGTTAGCACATCATGTGACGCTGCCCTTCACGTGCAGCAAAACATGGTTCCCAATATGTAGAGCTCCTGATTTGTGAGAGGTTCCAAGTAGGATGCAATCCTCTCTTGAAGCCTTTGCACCAGTGAGCACACTGCTGGAACAATGCATCCAGACTAGCCTCAACTAGGGCCAGGGCTTTTTCAGCCCTGGCCCCTACCTGGTCAAATGAGCTTCTGTATGAGATCAGGGCCATGTAGGATCTATTACAGTTCCGCAGGGGCTGCAGGATGGAGCTTTTCCACTGAGCTTTTGTTTGAGACAGCGTACGTCCCTCTTCCCTCCTGGCTATCTCCCCTTCAGTGGCCGGGATTCAAATAGACATCAGGGTACCCACTGCTGAATTTTCAATAATCTGGCTGACATCAGAATTAACTTGTTAACATGGTATTTTATGGTTCTATTGTTTTAAATTCATATTTTAATAGTTGTTTTAGTGGTATTTATTATGACTGATGTAAACCACCCTGAGCCTGTCCGTGGGGAGGGTGGTATAGAAATCAAATAAATAAATAAATAAATAAATAAATAAATAAATAAATAAATAAAAATATTGAGTGAAGACCAGACTATACAAAGCAAAAAAAATTGCAACCCCAGGCTGAAGACAGTGATATGGATGGACAAATATTCCTGGAGAAAAATCTCCATAATTTGGTGCCAAACTGAAAAGGCCATCATTAGATTTGCCACCTGCAACTACTGCCTAAAGTGCATTTTATATTTATGTTTTGATATAGTTTTGACTGAATAGAAATAGCAACCTTTTGTTATCTTGCTGTTCTTGTATGATTTAATATTTATTTTAATTTGGGGCTTGTTTTAATTTCAGCATTCTTTAGAACAGATGTTTATATCTGGAATTTTTTATGCTGTGGATAACAGGCAGTTCACACATAAGAGAAGCTGAACAGAGTTCATCTATCTCCTTTCTTTTAAGCTTTCGACATAGATGGTGATCCCAGTTAGGGTTGCCAGACTGCCTGCAGTGGGTGGGATTCTCCCACTTTTGGGCACTCTTCTCTCTGCCAAATCACCCTCCCTAACCAGCAGGAACCCGGAAATCATTGTGATGTGCCTACAAAAACTGGAAGTAACATAGGCATTTTGGGGATGTCAGGGGCAACACTCTGGTTTTGGGGCAAAACTCTATGATCTGAAGTGAATTCTACCATAGAGTTTTGCCCCAAAACCAGAGCATCACCCCGATGTCCCCAACATGCCCACATCACTTCCTGTTTATGCATGCACGTTGCAACACTTCTCCCCACTCCTGGAAAGTCCCTCCCCCTCCCCCACCGGCATGACAATAGGACCTGGCAACCCTGATCTCAATCCTGCCTCAGAGATATTTTGGCCACCTGTGATCTGACATTGGATAATGCATTTAAGAAAGGCTGGGAGATAAAAAATGGATTCCCCCAAAAAACCTAAGGAGGATAGATTGTTTCATACATTTTCTTCTTTTGTGTTGCCAAGGCAATCAATAAATTATTCAGAATTCTCTCAAAGAGATAATTTAAATTTTGCAAGAAAGAAATACTCCAATTAGAATTGCCTATTTGCTCTCTTAATGGGGTTGCTTATTATGTCTTATAAGCATCTATGTAACACAATTATCTAATCTGCAATGAACACCACTTATTGCTATCATCATTGTTCCTATTTATAACAAATAAATTATTTTCCTGTTAGTGAAGATGATATTCCATCTGAAATGCAGAAAAATGCAGCGTTAAACATGCTGCATCTCAGAAAAGGTAACAATGCTTATGTTCCATGTGATGTGTATTTTTCTAATAAAAAATGTGATTTCTGTTAATGCAATCTATTCTGAAATCAACTATGTTGTTTGCATGGTAACCAAGCAAGAAACAAAGGCCCAATGGCGAGAACATTCTTATACCTTTGCATATTACTTTTTGTTTGAATGGAAAATCGAATAAATGAAAAGATACAGATAATAATAATAATCTTGTTTTGGAAGCTTTTCATTTTCCCAGGCTTTCCCAGAGAATATTTTAAAACTATTTTCCATGTTTTCCCCTCAAGAAGATTTTGGAGAAATGAATGAGCTGTGTAGAGTGCTGAATAAAAGCAGAAAATCTTCAGCTTTTACTCAGCTTTTTTCAGCATTACCAAATATAGGCTTGTTGTTGTTCAGTCGCACAGTCGAGTCCGACTCTTCGCGACCCCATGGACCAGATTACGCCAGGCCCTCCTGTCTTCCGCTGTTCGCTGAAGTTACCTTCTCTTTCCCACCATTTCTTACCTTCTCTTTCCCACCATTTCTGTTTCTTTCCCACCCTTTGCTCTGCTTTCCAGATAGGGGGGGAGAGGGACCTTACATACAGCCAATCACTGCAATGCATTCGCATTTGCAAATGCTATTGCGGCTTGCAAGTCTGTTGTTGCTGCTGGCTTCACTTCAAGCCCAACTACTAGCTTGCTGCTTTCCCTGGGACAAGAGTGTGGAGGAGTACTGGCCAATAGGATTACAGGTAAGGGTGGGCGCACCACTGTTTGGCCAATCACAGAGGTTTGGTTTTTTAAAAAGAAGAAATCTTCTCTGTGTGGCCAGAAAGCATAAAAGCAGGAGTCTCTGACTTCATTCCTGCTGAGAGAACCTGGGTTGGAAGTTGTGTGGCTGGCTTCTGCTTCAGCTACTGCTTTGAGCCTGACTTTGTTGCTGCCTGAGAGAGAGACTATTGGACTACTTTGGCTCAAGATCCTGCCTGCTGGACAACAGAAGACTGAAGACACCACTGGTTTGACTGATTAGAGCCAGTTTTTAAAAGCTTCTCTCATATTGTTGTGGACTTGTGGGTTGGGGCCTGGGGTGGTGGTGGTGAGTATGGGCCCTAGGGCTTCTCAGGCCTCTATCTAGGTTTTTGTTTTGTTTTGTTTTTGTTGTTCTAGTTTCTGGTTTTGTTGCCAGCCTGTTGGAGATTTTTTTTTTTTTACTGTGATAGATATTTCGGGACTTGTTGGGATGGGGGGGTTTGACTAGGCCTTTTGCTTGGGGACTAGGCTCTCTCGGGTCTTTTTCTGTTTTTGGTTCTTCTGGTTTTGTTGCTTCTTGCAGTTTTAATTTTTTTATTTTTTTTACTGTGATTTATATTTCTGGGCTTGTTGGGTTGGGGGGGGCTGACTAGGTCTTCTGTCTGAGGCCTAGGCAAGCTCTCTCAGGCCTCTTCCTGGTACAGTCAGGTAAGGTGAGGTGGTTGGAGAACTTATTTGGAAAATCTGGTTTGTAGTTGGCTTCTTGCAGTTCTAAGGAGTTTCCTAATTTGTTGGGATCAGGAAGGTTTCCAAGCCACACTCAAGGATAGTCTTTAAACCATAGTCAGGAAGGGTCAGTGTAGGAATTCACCACTAGTTTTAAAAAAACTAAGAAAGAAAGAAAATCCAAACTGAAGCAAGGCTAGGTTAGGCTCTACTGAAAAAATAAAAATCTAGTTTTTGGGTGGGAGGGTTTATAAAAAGGAGTCAGGCTCTTTTAGGGTCAAGTTGTAGTGCAGGTAAGTTTAGGGTTCCCAAGTTGACTTAACTGCAAAGTGGGGGGATTCCTGGCTCCGTTGGGAGTTTCTCTGCATGCGTGCTTTGTGCACGCGCACCATGATGACATCACTGGAAGTGATGTCATCATGTCAGCCACATTGGGAGTGGGGCACCGTGATTCGAGGGAAAACCATAGCGTTTTCCCTCGATTCACAGAGGGTTCCCCCCACAACATGGCCAGTGTGATGATGTCACCTCCAGGTGACATCATCATGCTGGGGATGTCCTCCGGCAGGAGGTGGAGTTCCCCTGGGGCCTGATCCGCCACCAGCGGGTAACGGGCCTCCTGGGCAGGAAGTTACCCTCCCCCAGCGGGGGCTTGGCAAGCCTAGGTAAGTTAGGTGCCTAATACCCTCCCCACAAGTTAGACTTAGTTTAGCCTGGGGCAATATGAGCAGCAGGGAGGGAACACAGAGAGTCCCTGGAGGCAAGGCTAAGGAGAAGACTAGAGGGGGGGGAGGGGAAGGCCACGGCTTTCCACCCACCTCTGCGGAGGACTGATCCACAGCCATCTCCCACCACTCTGAGCCCTGCTTGGCCTTCTTCATTGAGGCTGCTGCTGGAGCACCCCCTGCAGAGGTGCCTGTAGGTGGCACTGGGCCAGGGTCTGCTGATCAGGCAGTCCCTCCTCAAGCCATTGCTGGTTAGGCTTAGCAGCAGCAAAGAGTTGTCTTTGGGGTTGAGCTTTGGGGACCATTTTCTATCTCAAAAATCACCATGGACTCAGAGGGCTATAGAGGCACTGGAGGAGGAACTGGGTGGCCAACCCGCTGCTCTGGTTCCTCTAGGCTCCATCAGGCCTTCTGAGGTACAGGAGAGGAGGCTGGAAGAGGCAGAAAAGGAAGAGATGGAGTATGACCCAAGGTGCTGCCATCTCAACCCTTCCCTCTCCTCAGCCATCTCTTCCTGCCCCCCAAGACACAGTGTGTCTGACCCAAGCTCCTCACCGGAAGTGGCTCCAGAGGTTCCTGTGCCTGCTGGTCAGTGTGGGTGCCCCTTCACCTCCGATGTCTGGAAGCACTACCAGGCGATGGAGGATCCCTGCTTTGCACAGGGCCAGCTGTGTAGGGCCTGGATCAGTCAGGGGAAGAACAACAATCATCTCTCGACTTCAAGGCTGCAGAACCATCTGAAGACACACTACCAGGTGGTGCTTCTTTGGGAGGGAGAAAGGTTGCTGCTGGGGTGCCCAAGTGGCCACCACCAGCCAGCCAGCCAGGAAGTGAGTCATCCAGAGACTGACTCCAGCACTGTCCCTGAGCATTCCACAGTAGGGGTGGGTCAGGGACACCAAACTTCTCTGATGGAAATGCTTGGTGACATCAGCACTAGAGTGTTGGGGGGGGGGACAGCAGGCTAGGAAAAGGGTCACTCACATCATTGCTGAAATGCTTGCTTTAGACAGGTGCCCCTTCTCACAATTGAAGGTATTGGTTTCTGCAGGCTGCTCCAGGATGCCTATCCCTGGTACTTGCCCTCTTCTTGGACCACGCTAAGCAGGACCTTGATGCCCTCATTGTACAGGGCTACCAGGGACCATGTGAAGGCACAATTGTCCCACACTTGTGGGAGTACTGTGCACTTCACATCCAACATCTGGACCTCCTGTCAGGCACATGATTTATATCTCTCATTGACTGCGCACTGGTGGCAACTAAGCAATATTTTCAGTGGGGGTGGGGAAACTAGTTTTAGGCTGGGCCAGGGCCACCGGGCTGGCTACTCCCAGGCTCTGCTTCATGTTGAGAAACTTGACAGGCCACACATAGTGGACAACATCTCAACCACCATCGAGAGACAGCGGTGTGGGTAGGCAGGAACCTCAACATGGGCTGCATGGTGACCAATGATGGCACAAACATGAAGGCAGCGGCAAGGTGACTGGGCCTGATGCACATTTATTGTGTGACCCACCTTCTTCACCTCCTGGTTAAAGACGCCTTGGGGCTGGGGTCTGTAGAGAATTCCAGTTTGGATTGCGACCCATGAGTTCCAGCATCATGGGTCACTTCTCTAGCAGTATGAAGGACACCTTTCTGCTGTGTGAGAAACAGACACTGACATGCATGCTGGTGCACTGCCTACTCAGTGACATCAGCACTCTCTGGAAATCTGTGTCATGCTCAAATGCATGGTGGAGCAAGAGAGAGCCATGACTGCCCTGATCTCTGAGAGTTGGGTCATTCAGGAAGAGAGCTGGCTCAACCAGGAGTAATGGTTGACCATCTCTAAGTCTGTGGAAGTTATTAAGCCCTTTAAGAGCTACACAGAGATGCTCTCATCTGACATGGCAATTCTGGCTCTAGTCAACCCCATGATCCACATGGCTTGTGAGGACATGGCCTCATTTCTGGAGCCAGCTGCAGGACATGCAGACTTGCTTCCAGCAGTGTGCATGCTGGTGACAAGGCTACAAGATGGACTCGAGGACCACCTTCGGTCTGTTCTCCAGCAAAAGGTACTCCTGCTGGCAAACATGTGTGACTTGCACTTCAAGGGCAAGATCACTGAGAGGGCCAACAAGTTCACTCAATGTTGAGATAACCTCTCCCAATGAGTTGAGCACAGGCAGGCCAAGAGGGGCATGTTGACATGAGCTGAGGAACAGGGGGGTGCAAGCAGGTCCACTGCTGTTTGTCCCCCAGCTCCCCTGCTGGGCAGTACCCCCCACCCATGGCTCCTGCCATAATGACTGTTGAGATGGCAGTCATTGGGCAGATCCTTCACCCCAGTGGGAGCGGCAGGCACATGAGAGAGCCCACAGAGCTGCAATGGTGAGGAAGTACCTTTCAGAGCCTCAAGAGTCACCGGCAACCTGTCCACTGAGCTACTGGGTCATAAAGGAGGTGGTCTGACTGGACTTCTCTGCTGTGGCCCAGAAGCTCCTCTCATGCCCTTCAATGAGTGTGCAGAGTGAGCACATTTTTTTCCCATGTGGGTAACATTGTCTGCTTGCATCACTCATGCCTGCTCCCCTGGTCAGTTGAGCACTTGGTCTTCCTGAAGGTCAACTTGCCACTGTTCTGCTACCTGGTCCTGGACTTTGAGGGTGACTGAAGTGAGTGTGCATACTTCTGCCTCTATCCCTTCTCAGCCTGTGCTGGGAAGTTGAGGTGAAATGCTCTTCCCAGAATTAAAGCAAGAGAGACTATGGAGAAGTAGCAGCCAGGGCCATTAACCATTTAGATTGGCACAGAAATGCCCCACCAGAAATCTTGGGAGTGGGGGGTTGACATCATGGTAGGAATAGGTAAAGGTTTCCCTTGCTCGAAAGTCAGTCGAATCCGACTCTAGGGATGCAGTGCTCATCTCTGTTTCCAAGCCAAAGAGTCAGTGCTGTCCAAAGAAGTTTCTGTGGTCATATGGCCAGCATAACTAGATGCCAAGGTGCACAGAACGCTGTTACCTTCCCACCAAAGCAGTACCTATTTATCTACTTGCAATTTCTTGCTTTCGAACTGCTAGGTTGGCAGGAACTGGGGCCAGAGACAGGAGCTCACTCCATCACGCGGCACTTGGGTCTCGAACTGCTGAACTACTGACCTTCCAGTCTGCAGTTCAGCATCTTAACCACTTGAGTCACTGCAGCCCTTTATGGTAGGAATGCATTCCCCTTGTTTTGGGTTTCTTGGTGCATGGGTTTGGCCTGGGCATTGAATTGGGGGGAGGGCATACCCCCCCTTTCTTTTCTTTTTTACAAAATTGCCTCTCACTTATGTTACATTTAAGAAGTGGGACATAATTACGTATTCAAAACTCCATCCGAGCAATCAGATATCAAGCAAGTTCATATGAACCAATTTTCTAGAACCCACATTGTGAGAAGTTAAATAACCTAATAAAGGATACCACTTTTCTGCAAATTCAGAATATATTTCCATAGTGGGTGGGAGTGTGGCTAAAGCCATTGGTGAGGCTGGGCCAGCAGCATTGCTAAGGTGATCCTGCTGGGGCGACATCCCTGATGCATTAAAGTTCCCTGGGCCTGCTCCTATACCTGACAGATACCTGCTTGTCTGGTGTTGAGGGCAATTGTTTTTAAAGGTATTGGGTAGGGTGGGCCAGCAGCAGGACTAAGGCAATCCAGCTGAGCAAATCTCCCCAATGGCTGTAAGCATCCCACCTCCTCTCCTATACCTGACAGGCAGTTGCCTGTCCAGTGTAGGAGAGGGAGGGAGGAGGGGTATTAGAAGTCACTGTGGAGGCTGGGCTGGCAGGATCACCAAGGTGTTACCACTGGGGTGGGCACCCTGGTGGCTTTAAGCACCCTGCAACCGTTGCTGCACCTGACAGACAACCACCTGCCAAGTGGAGGAGGTCTGTGTGTGTTTGAAGCCATGGGGAGGCTGGGCCAGCAGTATTACTGCACCTCACAGGCGGTTGGCCATTACTGATTTCCTCAACTGTCATCAGCTCTCTGCAGTCTCCTGTAACTGTTTCTTTTTTTACCTCAGGACACTGAGCTCTGCAGCTGACCAATCAGAGGGTGGGGGGGTGCAAGGAGGCAGCAGGCTGGCAGCCACATAGGAAGCAATGGGGGGAGCACATTTTACCTCTTTTGACCCCCTTAGGGATTGAATTTCTAAAAATCCTTTCTTAGTGAGCATCTACATCATGGTAGGAATGCTCTCCCCAAATTTTGTTTTTCTAGGTCCAGGGGTTTGCCCTGGGTGTTGATTTTATGGTGAGGGGATTTTCTTTGAGAGAGAGAGAGAGAGAGAGATTCAGGGGTCTTTTCATAGAAAAAGAGCTGCAGGAGCTCATTAGCATATGGTATGCTAATGAGCTATTAGGCTATTAGCATATGGCACACCCCCTGACATCACCGGAACTGATGTCAGAAGGGGAAGCAAAAGGGGGGGAGGCATCTTCAAAAGCCTCCCCTTCCCTAGCTGGCCTGGGTGGGAGAGATAAGAGAGAAGGGGTTTAAAGTTTAAACTCCTTCTCACTAGAGTTGAGCCACAGAAGGAGGAAAGAGGGAAGGAAAGAGAGAGACTAGAGAGAGGGCAAGAAGGAAGGAAAGAGGGAAAGAAAGAGAAGGAAAGAAGGAGGGAAAGAAAGAGAGAGAAGAAGGAGGGAAACAGGGAAAGGAGGAAAAAAGAGAAGAGAAGAAGGTGGGAAAGAAAGAAAGAGAGAAGGGAAGGAGGAGGGAAAGAGAAAAAGGAGAAAAGGAAAGGAGGGAATGAAAGAAATTTGGGGGCAATTCGGCCCCATTATATCCTATGGGCCATTGAAGTCAATGGTGAAAACATAGGGTATATTCTGAGGGCTGGAGGGGAAGGGGTTTGAGCGAGAGACTCCAAACTTACAGGGTAGCTGATGGAGCCTCTCCCCCAAATACCCACCAAGCTTCAAGAACACTGGATCAGGGGGTCCAATTCTATGGGCCCTCAAACAGGTTGCCCCCATTCCCTCCATTGTTCTCTATGGTGGGGGAAAAGTTACTTTTTCCCCATGGTGCTGTTAGTAGCTCTGGGGGGGAGGGGGTTTGAGGGAGAGGCTCCAAACTTTCAGGGTAGCTTTGGGAGCCTCTCCCCACATGCACCTTCATGTCTCAAAGCAATTGGACCAATGGGCCTAATTCTATGGGCACCCGAACAGGTTACCTCCATTGTTTCCAATGGGGAAACCCAGCCAGCAGCACTTAAGGCAGGCAAGCAGGCAGGCACCCAACAGTCAGACTCTCCCAGAGAATCCCAGGGAAAGTGAACTGTCTTGGGAGGTGCTTTTTGCCATGAGAACAAGTGGCACACTCCAAACAAGTGGCACTGTGGCAGTGCAAGCATGCCACAGTGCCACACAGAAACCCCAAAAGACCAAAAGGAACAACATTTATACATGTATAAATTGATGGTGCAACCTCATTGGAGCACTCACACCACACGCACCTCAAAAAGAATATTTATAGCACTGGGAAAAATGCAGACAAGGGCAACTGCAGATGAAAGGATGTACTTCTTCACCCAAACAGTGATTAATACATGGAATTCACTGCTACAGGAGGTGGTGGTGGTGGCTGGCATGAACAGCTTCCAGATGGAATTTGACAAACGTATGGAGGCTGGAGCAGACAGGAAAAAAACAAACGACCCCCCCCCAAGCAACAGCAACCAGCAGAACTTTTTAAAATTGTAAACCTGTAAGAACCAAAAAACCTTTCATCTTTTCTAACTTCTAACCTGGCTGCTCAGCAATTTCATTGAATGTCCACAAGTTCTTGTCTTGAGAGAAAGGGTGAAAAGTGCTTCTTTCTCTACCTGCTCTATCCCATGCATAGTCTTGTAAACCTCTTATCATGTCACCCCTCAGTCATTGTTTCTCAAAGCTAAGATCCCCAAACATGATAACCTTTCTTCATAGGGAAAGTGTCCTCCTCTTATTATTGCAGTTGCCCTTTTCTGCATGCCTGCCTTAAGTGCTGCTGGTTGGGTTTCCCCATTGGAAACAATGGAGGTAATGGCGGTAACCTGTTTGGGTGCCCATAGAATTAGGCCCATTGGTCCAATTGCTTTGAGACGTGGGGGTGTATGTGGGGAGAGGCTCCTGAAGCTACCCTGAAAGTTTGGAGCCTCTCCCTCAAACCCCCTCCCCCCCCAGAGCTACTAACAGTGCCGGGGGAAAAAAGTAACTTTTCCCCATCATAGAGAACAATGGAGGGAATGGGGGCAACCTGTTTGGGGGCCCATAGAATTGGACCCCCTGATCCAATGTTCTTGAAGCTTGGTAGGTGTCTTGGGGAGAGGCTCCATCAGCTACCTTGTGAGTTTGGAGCCTCTCCCTCAAACCCCCTCCCCTCCAGCCCCCAGAATATACCCTATGTTTTCACTATTGACTTCAATGGCCCATAGGATATAATGGAGCTGAAATTGACATTCGGCTGCCTGAAAGACTCCCGGGACATCGGCTGGAGGCGGGGCTTGGCTCCTGAGCTCCCGGAGCTGTGCTCTGGTGTGCTCCCCCCACAAAAGGCCCCTGGATAGATTACTGCTAACATTATGAAAGTTTTTGTTTATTCTTTTAAAGAGAGAATCTATCCCAAAACACTGTGATAATGATGTTTTATTGCCTGCTTCTATATTTGAAATATGTAATACATTTGATGATACATTTGGTTTTACTTGTATGCAACAACAATATTTGATAAACTTGATGAATCCATAAATCCCTCTATCTCCTCTTCCCTTCTGTATCCCACTTTTTTCAAGAAAATTTTAAAAAAATAATTTAAAAAGACAAGATTTTTCTTTTTTCTTCTTTTTCCAAACAGGTCTGCATAATTTAAACCCCTCAAACTGAAAGTGCCCTTCATTAGTATAGAATATGACTCTAAATCTTGTGGTGCTGTCTTTGGACCATAAAATCATAGGAATTGTAAAGCCAATCACAGAATTGTTCAGTGATAATAATTCAAGCACCAGAGACTCCTTTCCCTTAACTTCATCAAAGGTAAGTAGTAAGTACACAGAATTGTTACATCATGAGTCACCAACATGAATATATTCATTAATTAGATTAGGCTGGATGCAATTAATACAGTCCTTTTTACAGATCAATATAAAATACAAATGTAAAGCTCATTTGGTATATGAACCTGTCTAGCTCATAATGCTCAAATGTATAGCAAATTGAGAGTCATTTCCCCTAGAGTCCTTCTCCATTTGATGAGGTAAAATGATATTCTGCCCATGTGTTTTCAGGCTGACCTGGCTCCTGTGTGTCAATGAAACTCATAGAACCTCTCATTGATTGTTGTAATGTGACAAACTACAAATTCAGCTACTTTCTAGGTGCATAAGGTCTTGAATAAAAGTGATTTTATTTTAACCCCTTCCTCTTAGGGAAACTTCCATTGATTGACATGAACTATATGATTAGGTCATCCAGTCAAGCAAGGTTTTGTTTGATAATATTTTATCTGTATTTGGGCCAATTTTCTCAGTTGTTTTTGTACTGTTTTATAAATTTGCCATTCAGGCCTAAAACTTTCTTTTCTTCATGGCTGTATTTGTTTTGGCAGGGCACATTCTGTTCACTTTCCTAGTGACTTTCTGACATAGCTCTAGGAACTAGTTCCAAGGATTAGTATGCATGCATGCACCTATATGCACCTAGTGTGCATTAGTGTGCATGTACCTATGAGCTGGGAGAGAACTCAGGAAAAAGATGAGCTTTTTCCTAATGGCCACAGGAAATAGAGTCAGACAATAGGTCCTTTCTCATTTAAGTTTGCTTTCACATGATCAACCATATCCATTGCTGGTACTGATGATTTCTTATTCTGTTTACCTTCTTTGTTGTCAAAACCCCAGGGCTTTTTTTGTAGCAGGAACTCCTTTGCATGTTAGGCCACACACCCCTAATGTAGCCAGTCCTAATGAGTTTCTGCTGCTGGGTGTGGCCTATTATGCTAATGAGTTCCTGCTGGGCGTGGCCACCTCAGGAGCCAGCCGGAACTCCATTCCTGCCCCAAAATAGCCCTGTTTACTACTGTACAAATGATTATGTCCTAAGAGGACAAAGGTGTAGAGCTGCTTGTCTGTGCAGTCATCCAACAAAATGCAATCAGATTAGGAAATTCACCCCAAGGTTGGGCAGACAGTTAATGAATGCAGGACTGAAAGTGGGCTGATTTTATGTTGATTTTTAAACAAACAGGTAACAAATGCTCAGTTTCCAAAAGCCTAACCATGCTGAAGGGATTCCTGTTTGTATTCAGCCTTCTAAAAGCCTTAAGGTGTATAGAGAGCCATATATGCTGACCTGAGCTCCTTGGAGGAAGAGAGGGATAAAAATATACTTGATGGATAGATTTACTCATTACTATCTCTGTCTACCCCATTGTACTCTACAGTGGCTCCAAATATTGTAATATCCGGTGGACAAGATTGTGCCAATATTGCAGATGGTGTTAATTCTAAGTGCAGTTTGTACTATGCTTTTGAGGGAAAATATTAACAATTGAAGGACGGAGAGGCCGGCCTTGATTTGGGCTGCATTTTGCTCTCAACTTTTGATCTATGGATGCAGCTTATGCAATTGTAGTGAGGCCATGGTGAAGTGGAACATGGAATTAAAAAGCAGTGAAGCGCCAATCAATCAGAAAGCAGCAGCAAATAACGGCCCTCAGCACTCTCGCAGTCACCTTACATCAGCCTTCCTGTTGTAATTTAAAGCTCCACTCATTTTCTTCCTGCATGATTTTCTTTTTTAAAAAATATATCATCCCCCCAAAATAAAGAAGGCAACCGAGTTATTGGAAAATCATTAGCTTATGATTTGTTTAATATGCTTGATTTCAGGCAAGGCTGTCTCTGGTAGGTGTTATATTGGCTCCAATCAATGGCATGCAAATATTGTCCTGTCTCTCTCTCGTACACACACACATATATATATTTAAAACTACACATCCTCTGGGAGGACTAATGGCATACAAAGAGAAAAGCAAGATACTGGAGTGGTATCAAAAGGCACATTTACAAAGGAAATGTTCCAGGAGGACTTTAGTGACCAAGAATTTTCCATTACTACCAAATGTGAGGTGCTAAAATGACTCCCTTGAGCCACATCGTCAGAAGAAGTAAACCAAAATTGCAGACTTTTGTTCTCCAGGGTTCAGTCGTTCCTTTGAAAAGGGTATTTCGACATTGCATGCTGAACTAGACCTCAATGACTAATGCATTCTAAGTTCCTTCAAACTGCTGAGTGTCTTTAACTCTTAATATTTTTCTAGTATCTGAACTATTTCATTGGGGAATATAGTGGATTGTCCTGGTCTATTTTACTTTCTTACAATGGTTAAATATATCATACTCGTATCCATCTGCTTGTAGAGGTCAGAAACCATCAGTTGATTGTCACTCTTAGAAACCATCATGTTATGCATTATGTTATATGGAGGATAGCCTGAATTGTAGAATGAGCCTGAGCTTCAGTCACAAGCTCCATAGACTTTCAGTATCCTGAAATCAACAGCCTGATTGGCTGCCATTGCACAATGGACCAATCAGGGAAGACTATGATTTTTGGCAGGAACAAACCCTATTGTTCCTAAGCACTCATGATTGGAACTTACTATTTCTAAGGGTATGGTTTAGCCAGTTCCAAACTGTATATAAGTTGGGGTTGTTCTGTGTGTTCTGTGTTCTGTTCTAATAAACTGAAATCACTGATTAAAGAAAGAGCTGCCTGATCTTGAATTACAACACTGGCAATGGGGATGGAATTCTGAGCAACTAGGTAGCCCCGCTGTACCAGAGCAGATATGTCCACCAAGGAAGTGTCACCATGGATGATGAAGAAGAACATAGAGAACCCTGTCACTCCAGCATGGCAGTACAAGATGACTGCCAAGGGCCAGTTCAAACCCTTTGATGTAGCCACTAAGGACTGGGACTCAAACATCAATAGAAAATCATTTGAACCCTTCAGTTGCCCTCTACATTCCTATTGTGCCCACTGCCCCAAAGGCACAATTTTCCTATATCAGGATTCCAAACCCAGCCATCTTTGGTTCAGCCTCCTGGGAAGTGTACTGACTGGATCCCCCATGTCTTTTGGGTCTTCACAGACATGCTTGCTCGCCAAACAGTCTGCTTCTTTTCACTGCAGACTCTTCTCTTTGGAAGGTAGCTATAACCCCTTCCTCAACGCTTCACCCTGTTTTATCACTGATCTATCAAGATTATTATTATTGTTATTATTGTTATTATTACTTTAATTTCTATCCTGCCTTGCCGGACAAGATCGCTTCACTTCTTTCTTTCCTAGCTCTCTAGTGTGATATTTCATTGATTAGCTGAATGTATTAGGGTTATTTTCTTAATAAATTTCATAAATGACATTTACTCTCTGTTGTCTGTGTCACTCTGAGAGGGTTCTGACTCTGGTATAGTTAGAGCACAATCCCTAGCTTGCGTACCTATTAAACAAATGGTCTCTTAGCTAAATTCTCCCATCATAAATCAAATAGAGACCCGGTGTAGTCACTAACAAGCTGCTAATCTTCAACTTCCCCTGTACCTGAGGCACTGTAAGAACTCCTTCCTAGCACTTTACTACTGCTCTCAGAAGAGAAAGGTTCTGCAGTCAGGGCTGAGAAAGACAGCCATGCCTATGACACTATAAGAACTTTTACCTGGACCGATGCTGAGACCTGTCCTACCAGAGGTGAAGTATTTCTGTTTAATGTAACTAAACCCGACTGCATGCGAGGCTAGGTCCCCATGCGGTCATGCGAAGCCTTCGAGCTTCACTCCAGGAGACAATGGCCCGAGCGGATCCTAACCTGTGCCAATGAGAGGGCTAGGATCCCAGCCAGGACCTATGGAAGTCTTGTCCACAAGAAATAGCCTATCACTAGAGTAGGGTGTGTTCTGGGAATGGGTTTTGCTCTAGGATATAAGCCGGCCTGCGAGTCAGCTAGTTGTCTTGTTCCTGATGTAACCTAATAAACGAGCTGATTCACTATGCTGAGTCTGTTGTAGTAAAGTTTGGGACATGAGTTGAACTGGAATCCACCTTGGGTGCTACTTGGCAGGACAAAGATGGGAGTAAACTGTCAGGTTCAACAGCAAGCAAGTCCAAGCACACTCAGTTTTAGAGTTAGGCTTTATTGGAATACAAGTCTGTTGCCCGTTGTAGCAGATTCATTGTCAGGAATACCTGTGTAAGCATTGTTATCTGTGAATATACTCTGCTGCGTAGCTAGCCAAGCAAATGAAAACTCAGCGCGTGTGGGGGAAACCCCTCGGCGGGATTCTACATCATGAGTGGGAGAACCTTCCCCTGTTGATGAGGGCCGAAATATTCCCAGCAGCTGGGAACGCAAACCCTTACTGCCCAAGGCCTTTAGATAACGGGACTGACAGGGGAATTCTCCCACGGTTCCTGAAAGCAAAACAAAGTGCAAGTGTACTGGCAGACATGAGATCATACAGAAGGCATGGCAGTTATCTGACATAAAGGCATTTTAAAATAAATAAATAAGGGCTTATCTGAAGACACAATTCCTTTCTGTGGTTCTGTGGCCTTCTTAAGCAGGGTTCTTGTGGATCATTAGTAAAATTATACTAATTGAAAACAGTTCATTTTAGTTTCTTTGTAAAAAGTTTGGCTAAAATCATCCTGAACTTATTTTCAGTCCCAGTGGTTAAAACGGTCTGCCATGCAACCCCCAAATGAATGCATATAAAGAAGCATCCTAACTTCATCTTATATCACTTTTTTCAGCCCATGTGACTGTGCAGAGAACTATGAGACAATATATATCAGTTAAAGCAAACTTGGAGTTGCATCCTGTGACTCTGTTTCATTAATGATGGAGCATTCCAGAGGTTCAAGAAGTCTTGCTCTGGTGGAAGAGATGCATTCTTACCAATGTTCCCTCTAAGCTCCACAGTGTTGTGAGCAGAAATTCTACCTCATCAGCGAAAAAAGCTAGTAGTATTAAAGTTGTGAGCGAGTCTACATTTGACTATTGTGTAAATATTTTTAGAAGATTATTTCCACAACCTTGTAAAAATCTCAGAATGAATTCTTTTGAACTGTGTTTAAACTATATTTTAAGAATAAACATTATAAGAAAAAACAGAATCAAGTCAAATTTCATTATACAAAATGTTGTTCTCTACAGGGGTAGACCAGGCCTCTGGAGAACAGGTCTACCCGCCCCTTTCCACTCATATTGGTAGACCTGGCCTTGGACTATCGCCCTATGCTAACCCTTAGAAAACATGCCAGCACTTGTGGGGCGGGGGATACTCCTGCAGTCTACTTTGGGTTTTTTTAGTGAAATATGTTGACCAGCATTACAGGTCAAGTATAACAGAAGTGGAAGAATCACTGTCAGAATGCTGCCTAACCTAACAAAGAGCAAGTTGCTTAAATGTTATCAACCTACCCAAAATACTTATTCAAATATTTATGTTCCACTTTTCCCTGTAACTCAAGGCAGCTTACAAATCATACTGAAAGCATAATGGGGGTGTGCAAAAAATTGTTCCCCCCCTGGCTCAGTTATAGCCTATGGAGACCATTATAGTCAATGGGCCCCATAAGCTATAATGGAAAATTGATCCAGGGGTGTCTGCGGTTCGGGGGAGCTGTCTTTTGAGGTAAAGGCACCAAATTTGCAGCATAGCAGCTGGTGTCTTTCCTCAAACCCCCCCCCCAGTTTCAAAAATATTGTACTGGAGGTTCAATTCTTTGAGCCCCAGAAAGAGGTGCCCCCATCCTTCATTGTTTCCTATGGTAGCTTGATTGTGAGCTGAAGCAGAAATCCCCCAAGCTGGCCTCTGAAATGTTGTGCAACAGCACCCCTAGTGCAGCTTAGAGGGAAATGTAATTCTGACTGTTGAGGCTCTGCCATTAGTGGAATGAACCAATCCAAAATGATTAACTAAAAACAAATCTACTGCAGACAACAAGCAGGAGCACATAGTTTTTAAAACGAACAAAACATAAGATATCTGTATAAAGGCTTTCCTTTCTCCAATTTCCTCCCTCCCCCTCAGTCTTTTTTGCTTTTCAACTTCATTAAGTGTGCCTGCTACTTTAAAATATTTCCCTGTGAGACAGTTACATGGAGTTGTTACAATGTAGCCCCGACTCCACACAAGGAGAAAAGCAATCAATAGCTCATTGGACAAGCAGAAGTTGAGTAGCACTCTTTAATGTTGGTCTGGTTCATAATGACTCCCTCATGATGGAAATCAATGGAGTCAGTAAATGAATACACTTGTGTAGAATTGCAAAGCTGAGCAGCTTAATTATTCAGGGGCCTGTACTGATCTGATAGCCTCTAGCAAGGAAATTTACAAAGCAGCACAAAGAACATCCCCTTACTCAGCTTTTTATTTTCAAAAGTTGATGCACCCAACTGGCTCCTCCCATTTTGCAGAGTCCATTTCAAATTCTATGAGTAAAGAGTCTGAAATCTCTTCTCTCTCTGGAACTGTCCACCTCCCTGAGTTTTTGAAGCATTCTGAAAAACTTCCAACCATGAAATGGAAAAGGACTGGTTCTAATAAGGAGGTCAATTTCTGTTATGAGTTGAAAAAAAACAAATTCAAAACCAGAAAAGGTTACAACATTAAAGTGTATTTTGAAGACTCTTGACCACATGGCAAAAAAGGTGAAATCCCACTGTCAAAAGAATTAATTAGCAGTTATATATATTAGCAGTTATTATATATATATATAGCAGTTGTAATTCTGAGTGATCTCCAGCCCTCACCTGGAGCTTGGCAACAATGATTCCCCAGAGGAAATGGCTGGTTTGGAGGGTGGAGTCTATGGCATTGTACCTGTCTGAGGTCCCACCCTCCTCAAACTTCCTCTCTTCAGGCTCCACCGCTCAAATCTCCAGGAATTCCCTAACCTGGAGCTGGCAACCCCATCTCCTTCTCAGACAACCATCAACCTACTTTTATCTGCCCCACTGATTTCAACTTTACATCTTCTCCCATCTCCCTCCTGGAGAGCAGTTGTAATTCTGAGTGATTTCCAGCACTCGTCTGGAGATTATTTAGCTTCACTGTATTTATTGGAATTGTATGGAATTGTATTTTATACCTTGTAACTGCTGATTTTAAATTGTATGTTAGTTTTAAACTGTTTGTAAGCCACCCTGAGCTGCTTCGGCAGGAGGGCAGGGTAGAAATCTAATAAATAAATAAACCATGGATCCTTAGGAGAAAATGTCTGATTTAGAGGGTGGAGTCTATGGCACTGTACCTGTCTGAGGTCCCATCCTCCTCAAACTTCACCCTCTACTCCGCTCTGAGGCCCTGACTACTATGTCACAATGGCTGTCACAGGGAGGCTATCTCAGCAGGGTATAAGGACACAGAGTCCACCATTTTCTCCAGAGGAACTGTTCTGTGCCATCTGGAGAGTAGTTGTAATACTGGGTGATCTCCAGCCCTCACCTGGAGGTTGGCAACAGTGGTTCCCCAGGAGGAAAAGTACAGTCTTTCTCTGCAATGGGGACCAAAGCAGCTTACATCATTCTCCTCTCCCCCTTTTGACTTGCACAACAACCCTGTGAGGTAGGTTAGGCTGAAGGTCTGTGACTGGTCCAAAATCACCCACACAGCAAGAACCTGGGTTTGGCATACCCTGCTCTGAAGCACTAACTGCTACGCCACAGCAGGAGAGACAGCCATTTTCACAGTTTATTCTGGCAGAAAAGTTGCCAAGCTGGCAGTTGGTGGGGGAGAGGGTTATGCTGAAAGTCTGTGAGTGGTCTGAAATCACCCAATCAACTTCCACAGCAAGAACCTGGGTCTGGCAGACCCTGCTCTGAAGTATTGCTAGACCACTCTGGCTGTGGTATCACCTGGTGTCACAACTGAACTCCAGACAACAGATCTCTCGCTCCCTCTGGAGAAAATAATTGCTTTGGAGGGTGTTCTCTATGGCATTCTATTCTGCTGAGGCCTCTCCCCTCCCAAAACCCTGGCTTCCATAGACTTTAGTACAGAATCTCCAGGAATTTCCCAAGTTGTAGCTGGCAACCCTAGTCAGGACTGACCTCAATGAGTTCCCCACAAAGGCACGGAAAGGGCTTCATTCCTTTGTCTTTTTATTGACAGAACCAAGCTTAGTTGCCTAGTAACAGCCACTGAAGGAAAAGTGAGTCCCACAGGAGCCAAGTAGGAAAAGAGTCTTTGTCAGGAGAGACAGCCATTTTGGCACTTATTCTGACAGGGAACAGTGGCTCAGGTGGAAGTGGGCGAGGAAGAGGAGTGGACCCAGCACCCAGCCAATGACACATGAGTACTCTTGAGTGGTGATTGACGGGCCAATGGCTGATGGAGCACACTGCACAGCCGATGGGAGAGCTAGAAACAGCCACTACATAAGGGAATTATTATTAAAGATATTTATCAAGTCATACCATCAGTTGGTTGCCTCTCACTACCCCATTTCTCAGTTCTTCAGTTCTAAGAAGTAAACAGTTCTCTGTCCCACGGTGTTATCTCTCATAGTGTTACCAAAAAGATGTCTGTGTTCACGTTATCCAGAGAACGTTAGGCAATCCAATGCATTTGAGTTCAGAATTATATTCCATTGGATTCCAGAAAAAGTGCTGCCTAGCATCACAATAATTCTTTTATTTTGTTAATTTAGAGGGTTAAAAAAAAAAAGTATATAAAAGGGTTATGGGCAAATCAGACACAACTAGCTATATACCTGGACAAATGCAGAAGAGAATGAATTTTTATGGCAATGCATAGTGACACCATGGATATGGCCGCACCATCAAACAGCTATTAGTGTCACTTGCTGAAGTGGCCAAAGACTCTAGTTAAAGTCCTCTATGCCTCTAGTAAAGTCCAAGGAAGCCATCTGTGAGATGAATCCATTTTTGTCAAGGCTACATTGTGACACATAGAGCCTCTCCACTGTGCATCTCTGAAGTGAGAGGAGAAGGAGATACCCTTACTTGTGGGTGATAGGATTTGATGACAGGGCTGCTGGGGACCGTTACTGCAGTACTGTGCAAGTGTGTGGCTATTGAGTGGCTAGTTGAATCCAAGGCTAGCAATTGACATTATTATTCAGCATTCATGCTGGCTTCCACTATCCAGTCCATGCTGCAGCGATGACCCTGGTAGCTCTGTTGCTGCTTCCAGTTACATGCTTCTGAGAATGCTGCCGTCTTTTGTTCTTCAGTGACACAAAGTAATGGTAGTTGGGATAGTCCCTGTGCCCCGCTACACATGCTGCCACTGCAGGGGCAGTAAATCAAATATAATATGGGGTACATTTCCTGACAGTGCAGCAGCTCATCTACTTTGTCAAAACCCTGCACTCCACTAGAAGGGTTAAAATTTTGATTGGGGCACAATCTTACTAGATCTGTGGAACTGCAATAACATCAGTGTTCAGATTTGTTGGCTGTTGTTAATCGGTGCTGAGCTTTGTAATGTGTATATAAAAACAGTGTGCATGGGGAAAGTAAGATAATCTTTTACTACCTATCCAAACTCTGAGTTTGGGGGCATAGATTTCCTGACCTGTAGCTGGAAAGATCACAGTTCATTCTCTTCTGGGTAAAGGCACAAGACAACAGAAATTTGAATTATTCACCCCATCCCTTTCTAGGTGCATTTCAAAGGTCAGAAAGCTTCCTTTCCAGATGAGATTTGAATCTAGACCCCTCCAGTGCTAATTAAACACTAATTACTACGCCCCATAAGCTGCCCCTAATTTCATTACCTTTCCCTTTCTTTTTGAATAAAAGTTTTTAGAGGAAAACTGGATTTTTAAAAGCACCTGAATATAACCAACTAATGAAATGCAACCCTTGGTGGGACACCTTTTCAACTAATGAAAAATGAGGCTAAAAAGATATGTTAGGATAGAGTTTTAGAAGTATTATCCTTCCATGAAATCATCTGCTTCTGAGAATTATGAAAGAAATGCCAATAAAAGAGTTTTATAGAAAACAAAGTATAATTTCTAATGTACCTCAATGCATACTTAGCATTATCTTGGATGCAATTAACATACCAGTAACAATTTGCAGAAGAACAAAGTCTTAGTTAATAAGTCATGCAAAAACCACACATACCTCCCATTATTTCATTCCAAAGAACTGACAAAAGAGTTCTCTGAGAAGTCCATCAAGACATCAGTGAACAGAATTCTTCAATCCCATCCTCTTTTCCATCCCTTTCTTGAACGCAAAAACCCCTGGAAATATGTTGATGATTAAAGGTTTAGGCAGGTCTGGAGATTCCTTTGACAATGATCATTCCTTTCATCCTTGTCTTAAAGTTTGAAATCAAATAAAGACACCCTGCCAAACTGACTAACTTAATTTCCTCTCTCAATTTTCCTGTAGAAAATAGTTCCTAAAGCTCAATAGAAAATTATATTACACAGACACCAAAACTTTCTGTGTTCATTACATGAAGGAGCAAAACAAAACAATAATTCGGTGAAGCAAGTACTTTTGTTAGGGGTTGTTTCTATGAACTGAAACAGAGGCTCTTTGAATCAAGCTGAACAGACCAATGCCACCATCAATATATAGAAAAGAAAGTCCCCTCACCATAAAAGAAAGCCCCTCACCTAGGCCAAGCCCCTGGACCTAGAAACACAAAATTCAGGGAGAGCACTCCTACCATGATGTAGATGTGCACTAAGAAGGGATTTTTAGAAACTCGACCGCAAGGGGGTCAAAAGGAGAAAAATATGCTCCCTTTATTGCTTCCAGGCTATTGCCTCCATGCACCCCCACACACACTATCTGATTGGTCAGCTGCAGAGCTTAGTTTTCTGAGGTTTAAAAAAAAACAGTTACAAGCAGCTGTCTATAAGGTGCAGCAGTGGGGGCAAAGTGCTTAAACCCATCAGGGAGCCCATCCCAGCAATAATGCCTTAGCAATCCTGCCAGCCCAGCCTCCACAATGGTTTGCAATACCCCTCCCCCCCTCCCCCTCTGACACTGGAGAGGTAACTGCCTGTCAGGTGTAGGAGAGGGGGTGGAATGCTTACAGCCATTGGGGAGGCTTGCTCAGCAGGATTGCCTTAGTGCTGCTGCTGGCTCAGCCTCCCCAATGTCATTAAACACACTCCCCTCCAACACCAGGCACGTATCAGGTGTAGGAGCAGGGTCAGGGTACTTTAATCCATCAGGGAGGCTGCCCAAGCAGAAACACCTTAGCAATACTGCTGGGCCAGTATCCCCAATGCTTTAGACACACTCCCACCCACTATGGAAATACAGTTGTCTGTCAGGTGCAGGACCAGGGGCAAAGTGTTGAAAGCCATCAGAGAGGCCACCCAAGCACCATCACCTTAGCAATCCTGATGGCCCAGACTTCCCAATGCCTTCAGACATCCTACCCCTCCTACACCAGACAGACTACCACCTGTCAAAGTTTGGAAGGGGTGCGGAGCAAGCCATTAGAAAGGCTTGCTCAGCAGGATTGCCTTAGTGCTGCTGCTGGCCCAGCCTCCCCAATGCCTTTAAACACAATCCCCCCCTACACCAGATAGGTGGGTGTATGTCAGGTGTAGAAGCATGGCCAGGGTACTTTAATTCATCAGGGAGGCTGCCCCAGCAGGATCACCTCAGTGATGCTGCTGGCTCAGCCTCCCCAATGGCTTTAGCCACACTCCCACCCACTATGGAAATACATTCCAAATTTGTAGAAAAGTGGTTTCCTGTATTAGGTTATTTAACTTCTCACAAGGTTCTATAAAGTTGGTTCATATGAACTTGCTTAATATCTGATTGCTCAGATGTTGTTATGAATATGTAGTTATGTACCACTTCTTAAATGTAACATAAATGAGAAGTATTTTTTTTTTTAAAAAAAGTTATGCCCTGTACTCAAGAAAAAAAAAATCAATGCCCAGGCCAAACCCCTGCACCAAGGAACCTAAAATAAGGGGAATGCATTCCTACAATGACATCAACCCCCACTATGAAGATATTTCTGTGAAACATGACCCCTAAGGGGGTAAAAAGTGGGGTAAAGCTGTTCCCCAAATTATTTTCCATGTGCTTGGTAGGTTGCTGCCTCCTTCCCCCCCTCCGATTGGTCAACTGTATAGCTCAGAGTTTTGAGGTAAAATCTGCCTGCTTGCAGCCACCTCCCTCTGATTGCTCAGCTGTGGATCTCAATGCTCTGAGGTAAAAACGCATTTAAAAGAGACTGCAGACAGTTGAGGACAGTTCAAGAAATCAGTGATTCAAGACTCCTGAATAGACATTTCTCATGACAACCAGTACGGCAACTGAGTTTACGAATGTTCATGGGGAGAGAGTAAAGGATCTTTCTAGGAGCCATTTTAATGCATGCCTCCCTCATGAACCTGAAGAAATGTCCACCACATCACCACTCTCTCAGACTAACTCCCCCTCACTGCCCCCAAGAAAGCTCCTGGCAAATGTTGAGCCAGATACACCAACATTACAAGGAGGAGGCAACTTAGGTATGCGGCAAAAACATTTTCACATAGGACTCCTGCAGTGCACTGAGCTGCACAGGCCAAGTACTAAGGTGCTCAGAACAACACAGTCTCCATATGAGCAAAACAATTCAGGAACACAAGTAGAGAGGCCATCACTTCTGTGGAAGGTCCAGACTTACTCAGCCATGGCATATGATCCTTATATGGCTTATGAGGCAGACTGCACTGTAGCTCTGGGTGCCATGACACACAAATGCAAGTACCATTGACATGGCAAGGTCCAGCTCCTGCCCCTCTAACCTGTGCCTGAACCTCTCCACAGCCTGCTACTAGGCAGCCACCCTGAGTATGCCCATTTCATGGACCATGTTTATAAGTACAATGGATGCTTTAGCATGACATCATTCAAGGCCAAACAGGTTCTACAAGACAGTTTAATACCCACCTTCAAAGTACAGGGAA
The DNA here is from genome assembly GCA_029375565.1 of Gekko gecko. Classification (NCBI taxonomy): domain Eukaryota; kingdom Metazoa; phylum Chordata; class Lepidosauria; order Squamata; family Gekkonidae; genus Gekko; species Gekko gecko. The sequence continues at coordinate 75,621,906 of JAPDNY010000003.1, read as the reverse complement.
AGGTGTATCACCTGGTCAGAAGTCTGCTGCCAGAATTACAACATGAAGCCTAATTCCTACGAATTTATTTTGTGGGTGAGGGCAAAATGAAACTGCACTTGAGGTGCAGCAACATTCCTAATGTCGGACAGGAATTGGTCAAACAACTGCAGAGGATGCTACATGACATCAACAGCTACATAAAGGCCCTGAAAACCACCCTGGACATGGTACTTCCAACATGCAAGACATTCGAAGTTGTCATCCATGCAGATAGAAAGCCCTCTGATGCTCATGAAAATTAGTACAATGTAACTTATTCTACAGTAACTTATATAATTCTACAAACCCGAAGACAGACTTAATAGAAGAATATTATCAGGGAAATAATTTAGTACAGGAAATATCTGAAGAACACAGAACAATGATGGATAAAACAATTACCATCAAGGAAACCCAAGATACCATTAAACAACTAAAATCTAACACAACAACAGGCAATGATGGCTTTTACCCAGAATTCTATAAAATCTACAGTTCAAGTCTAGCAGAACCATTAACTGATGTTTGTAATCACATAACGGCAACAGGAAAATGCCAAAGACCTGGAGTGAAGCTAATATTATAACAATCCCAAAAGAAAATAAAGATCCTAAAATCCCTTCCTCATACAGACCAATAGCCCTTTTAAATTGTGACTCAAAATTTTAGCAAATAGCAAATGGACTCCAATTAATAATTGAAAAATATATAAAACCTGATCAAACAGGCTTCATACCACAAAGGATAATATCAGACATATACTAAATACAATATACAGTAAAAAGAAAAAATAGAAACCATATTGTTAACAATTGATCTTGAAAAGGCATTTGATAGTGTAGAAATTTCATATTTGCTACAAATCCTATCATTAATGAATTTTGAAAGTAAATTCCAAACTGCCATTAAAACAATATATGCTCACCCAACCACTATCATTCAAGTAAATGATTTTCTAACAGACACCATGCAATTAAAAAGAGGCACATGCCAAGGCTGTCCAATGTCACCATTATGATTTGCCTTAGCCATCGAGCCATTGGCAGAAGTTCTACGCACAACACCAGAAACCACAGGGATTGAAACTGAAAGAACAATACACACAGTGAGCTTATATGCAGATGACTTAGTCATTTATCTCACAAATCCAGAAAGCTCTCTAATAAAATTACAGGAAATATTTACAGAAATAAATCAAATCTCAGGTCTTAAAGTCAACATAGATAAATCTAATATTATACCTTTATGGACAACTAAAACAAAAGCACATTACAAAGAAAATTTCCTTACATATGAAATGACTCTAAATGGAGATGCTTAGGTGTAATAATTCCACCAGATCTTAAAGATCTGATTTTTTGTAATTTTGAACCCTTATTTCAAAAATCAAAAAAACAAATGAAACAATGGAAAACTCAGGGCTATTCTTGGGTAGGCAGATTAAACCTAATCAAATGCTTTATACTACCTAAATATTTATTTTTATTTAGAGTCCTTCCAATAAACATTCCCAAAATGGACTTAACCAAGTGGCAAAGATCACTCTATCAATTCTTTTGGGCTTATAAAAACCCTAGATTGAAATTCACAAGCTTAACTTTACCCTCCACAGTGGATTTTCCAAATCTAATATTATACTATGAGGCACTAAACCTGTCAAATATAGTCAGGACGATACATAGCAACACAGAATGTAAATGGAAACAAATTGAAGAATCCTTTTCTAAACATCTACTTTTCTGGAATCAAACCAAATTCAGTCCAAAATCAATACAAGATAATGAAACTTTGCAAAATTATTTGAATATATGTGTCAAACATAGGAAAAAATTATTCTCTGATATTTCCCAAATGGCTACTTTTACAAACCAACACTGGTTCACACCAGGACAAGAAACTATACCTTTCAAAAAATGGAAACAAGCAGGGATATCTCACATATGAGATTCAGTTAAAAAGGGGAAATTATATGATAAAGCTGAATTGGAAACAATTATTGGAGAAAAAGTCCCATGGTATAGACGTTTGCAATCAAAGCACATGATCAACACTCTACAGCATACTGGAACTTTCACAAGAGCCCTGATTCTATTTGAACTCCTTTTGGAGAAACAAATTGGAGAGACTAAAGGTCTAATTTCTAATATTTACAAAATTCTGATTTCCTCAATACACACTTCAAAAATGAAATAACAAATAACATGGAATCTGGATTGTCAAAACAGAATAAAAGAATCTGATTGGATTGAAATTTGGAAATCTCCCAGTATGTCATCTAAAATATTTAATATAAGCTTTAATTCCTGCAAAGTCATAAATTGATGGTACCTTGCTTCCACAAGAATCCACCACATTAATTCTAAAATGAGCCCAAAATGTTGGAAAAATTGCAGCCAAATTGGATATTACATACATTGCTGATGGCACTGTTCAGTCATTTAAAATTTTTAGTTCCTGATTTTGAAACAAATATCTATAATTAGGGGAATAAACTTTCCTGAATTACCGGAGGTGGCCTTTCTCTCCCACTGGTCGAAACCTGGAGAAAACTCAAATAAGAAAAAATTAATCTCATACCTTCTTGTAATTGCAAGAATTTTAATTGCAAAAGAAATGGAGAGAATTATCAGGCCTGACTTTACAAATGTGGCAAAATAAACTATGGGAATACTTTTTGTTAAGCAAAATAATAAACCATTCAACTGAAGCTAATTTGCTTAACTAACATTTCAAGCTCTTTGGTTTTCTGTGGTACATTACCTGGCAGATAAAGGAATAATCGCAAATAATTCACATTATAAAGACTGGTTATATTTTGGAATTGTTATAATGTTAATGATTAAAAATTCAACCTGTTGAACTGCATGATAGTATGTGAGAAGATGTACTGTATTTATGTATGGATAATTTGAGATTTTTATTCTTTGTTTTGTATTTCACATTGTATTTAATAAATATATTTTTTAAAAGTTGGTACAATGCACCAACTTCAAATGAGGTAGTTCTGGTGATTGTTGGTCAGCAATTCAAGCAGCGAGACATTGTCCTGCAGAGCCATGACAACACACTACACTGCATCAGCAAGATCTACTGGTCATATGATGCCCTGCAGTACCTGCTCCTGTTCTGCTGTGGCAAGAATGGGTACTCCATTGCCCTACATCAACGTAACCACAACACTATGTTGCTCCACAAGACGACAATCTCCTCAGTGAGTTTCTACTCCTACAGCTTCATGGTCAGGGAAGGGGGGATCAACTACCTGATGTACTTCCACTCCCTCTTAAGTCATTTTTTGGTTGACATGTACACCAAAATAGATACAGAGAGGTTGAACTGCATTAGGAAACAAACAGGCACAGCTGAGAGCAGAGAGCTACATTCACCTGAGGGATGGTGTGGGGAGGTAGGATGCTGACACTGCTCAAAGGGTGGTGCTCCTATCATCCTTCACTGGGGGACCTCGCTATATGCATGAACAGACTCGAGATGCTGTGACATACATCCGCCACCATGGCCATCCGGAACTATTCATAACTTTCTCTTGTAATCCCTGGGCCTTCCTTGGCCTTCCTATTCAACTTAGGAGGCCAGGAATACAATCATAAACAGATTCACACCCTTCTAAATTAATTGATTTCAATTGACTTAGAAAACCTAACTCTGTTTAGGATTGTACTACAAGCAGAATATAATGCACATCAGCCTCCGAAGACATACTGGGCAAGAATAGTTTTTAGGAAATATAGGCCCCCAGTTGGTGAATATTGTCACTTTAAGGAGCCATCTCCTGTGGCATTAACTCCCCAATCCCTTCAGAAAAATGAGACAGGGGACTGCTTGAGAAAGAGGAAATTGATGGGGAGGGGTTACCAGTGTATATGCCTGTGTCATTTTGTGCACACTCTATCAAAACAACCATTGAACACTTTTCATTATTCTGTGAGTAGGTTTGAGTTGAGCACAGTAGCAGTGCCATAACCTCTGTCACCCCCCATCCTTAATAAGAATATTGCCCACTTAGAGTTGTAAGAACTAATAAAATAATGTACATGAAGTCATTTGATGGTGATGATGGTGATGATGATGACGACGACTACATCTAAGAGAGCCTTAGCTTGGATCACAGGTCTTATGATCAAGGTCCTAACATTGGTCCTAAGATGGAGAAATGACCGCTTGACCAGGATCCCAACATTATACAAACCGGCACCAACACTAACAGTGCTGCTATTTTATCACATAATATAGCCATGAACATATTTGACTGTGACACAAGAAGAGACTGTGATGATCTGTTAAGAGGAAAGAAAGTATTCATTGTAGGACTATTAACAAAAATTCTCTAAAATCCTAAGGAGAAGTCAAAGAGAAATGGAAGTGAAATCTCACTTTTAAAAGTTGGGAAAATGGAGTAAGTAATGGCTATATCTTAAAAGGTGTCTTTGAGAAAAAGAAATCCCTCTTCCGATAAGAACTCTACCCCGAAGATCCAAGTAACCGTGCGGATCGAGGGGTCCCCCTGTTGCATGGAAGTGGACTCGGGATCGGCGGCGTCCATCATTTCCATGGACACTTTAAAAAGACTTTGCCCATTAGAGGACCCCCTCTACGTCCATCGCCACTAAGCTTGGTGGACTTTCAAAAGAACCCTGTCCCCATCCGGGGAGTCGGCACTTTCCGAGTGCAGTACCGAGACTTTGAGGGGAACTTGGACTTGGTGGTGGTGGAGGGAAATCTCGTGAGTCTCCTGGGGCGGGCGTGGTTCGAGGCCCTAGGCATAACGATTGGGGGAGTGAATAAGTGCGGGATGCGGGACTGGGGGGCGGTGTGCAAGGAATTCCCTGAGGTCTTTGACGGGAAACTGGGGTGTTATAAAGGGCCCCCGGTGTCGCTCCACTTAGACCCCACAGTGACGCCCATCCGACGGTGCTTCCTCACCGTGCCCCTGGCCCTCCGCCCTAAAATAGAGGCTAAACTGGACCGGTTAGTGGCCCAGGAGTCCTAGAGCCCGTCCCGAACGCTCGATGGGAGACCCGGATTGTGACACCCGTCAAGCCAAATGGGGAAATCCGCATCTGCGCGGATTATAAGTGCACCATTAACCAGGCACTTCAGGCGCACGCATACCCCGTGCCCGTGGTCAGCCACGTCTTAGCCACACTGGCGGGGGCGCGCATATTTGGAAAGCTGGATCTCGCGCAGGCGTACCAGCAACTCCCGGTAGATGAGGCCACTGCCGAGGCGCAAACCATAGTGACCCACCGGGGGCCTTCCGGGTGAAGCGGCTGCAGTTCGGGGTCAGTGTGGCCCCAGGGATCTTCCAAAATCTGATGGACGATTTGTTAAAAGGGATCCCTGGAGTGACGCCGTTCTTCGACGACGTCCTCATCGCCGCGACCACCCCTGAAAGCTTCGCCGCCCGCCTCCGAACTGTACTGGGACGCTTCCAAGCCGCGGGGCTGAAAGTGAAGCGGGAAAAGTGCCTCCTCGGGGTGCCGGAGGTGGAGTTCTTGGGGTACTGGGTAGACGCAACAGGCCTGCATCCGGCGAGGGACAAGGTGAAGGCCATCGTGGAGGCCCCCGCCCTGAAGTCCAAGGCAGAGCTCCAGGCGTTTTTAGGCCTCCTGAACTTTTACCACGCCTTTCTCCCTCACAAAGCCACCGTGGCCGAACCCCTGCACAGGCTGCTGGATAAGGCGACACCTTGGGCATGGGGAGCGAGGGAGGAGGCGGCGTTTCGGGGGTTAAAGTACTCTTGATTTCTAACGCGGTACTCGCCCACTTTGATGAAAAGCTCCCGGTAATCCTTGCGTGCGACGCATCACCGTATGGGGTCGGGGTGGTCTTGGCCCACAAGCTACCGGATGGGAGGGAAGTCCCGGTGGCTTACTACTCCTGCACGCTGTCCCCCGCGAAGCGGAACTATGCACAAATCGACCGGGAGGGCTTGGCACTGGTGGCGGGGGTTAAAAGTTTCACAACTTTGTGTACGGGCGGCCCTTCACGCTCGTAACCGATCATAAGCCGCTCTTGGGACTGTTTGCGGCGGACAAACAAACGCCGCAGGTACTGTCGCCCCGGGTGTTGCGCTGGTCCTTGTTTTTAGCGGGCTACCAGTACCAGTTGGAGCATCGGCCGGGCAAGGCGCTGGGTCATGCCGACGCCTTGAGCCGCCTGCCGCTGCCGCATACAGGGGAAGATCCGGCCCCGGCTCCCGCAGTATTGTTAATGGAGGAGCTGCCAACCCCCCCCTTCAGGCTGCAGACGTGGCCGCCCGCACGTCCCGAGATCCCATTCTCTCCCGGGTCCTAAACTGGGTGGTGAGGGGATGGCCAGCGGAACAGACAGGGCCAGAGTTCACGGCATACAAAGCCAGGAGGGAAGAGTTATCCGCCTTGAAAGGGTGCTTACTATGGGGGGACAGGGTGGTCATCCCGGGGCCCATGAGACAAGGGGTTCTAGAAACGCTGCACGAGGCCAACCCCGGCATTGTACGAATGAAAGCTCTGGCAAGGAGCTACGTGTGGTGGCCCGGGATGGACGCAGAAATTGAAACCTGGGTCCGAGGGTGCACACGGTGTCAGGAAGTCCGCCCCAATCCCCCGAGAGCACCAACCGAAAGCTGGGAGTCTACCCACAAGCCGTGGTCACGCCTACACCTAGATTTTGCCGGGCCGTTTCAGGGGCTCCAGTTCATGGTGACAGTAGACTCCTACTCGAAGTGGGTGGAAATAAGCCCAGTGTCTACCACCTCTGCCAAAGCGGCAATAAGGGCCCTGCGGAAAATATTCGCAACGCACGGGTTGCCAGACACAATCGTGTCGGACAACGGGGCAGCGTTCACATCTGCTGAGTTTCAAGCGTTCCTCGCAAGGAACCTAATCAGGCACATACGATCAGCACCCTTCCACCCGGCAACAAATGGACAGGCGGAGAGAACGGTACGCACCGCCAAAGAAGCCCTGAGCCGCATAACGGAGGGGATTGGGAGTTCCGGCTGGCCCGCTTCCTCCTAACACACCGCACCACCCCAAACCCCATCTCCGGTCATTGCCCCGCAGAACTATTGATGGGCCGCCGCCCCACGACTTTGTTAGACAGGCTCCACCCGGACCGAGCCCCAGAGAGAAAGCTGGTCGAGACCCGGGAGGCGCCCGAAGCTTCCTCCCGGGGGAACCTGTCTACTTCCAGAATTACGGGGCGGGGCCTCAGTGGTTGGCCGGGCGCATCCTAAAACCCACCGGGCCAGTGTCATACGAGGTCCTAGCAGATGGGGACCGGGTCCTCTGTAAACACGTGGACCAGCTCCGGAGGCGGCAAGACCCCGACACAGGGATCCAGGCCCCGTTACCGGGAAACGCCGCAGCCGGCCCAGCATCCGATCGGCTGCAGGCACCACCAGCGGAGCCAGCACCTGAAAGACCACGGAATCCGGAGGGGTCCTGGAGACAGCTGAACCGCCGCCGCCACTGCCGCCGCCGTTACAGCCGCCACCGTCACCACCTCAGCTACTACCGGAGATCCAAGCTCCTTGTGCGGGAGGACCACCCGATGGGGGCCCCGCCAGTCAGGTACCGGCCCCCCGACGATCACTAAGGGAACGGAGGGCACCAGCATACTTAAAGACTACGTCACCTGATAGGAGACGAACTATGGGGGAGGGGTGTTGTGTCCTGGGATCAGAAGGCAGAGCTGACAAAATACAGCCAAGCTTCGCTCTCTGAGAACAATAGGGACTAGGTTCCTGAGCTTGCCAGTAGAGAACCAATGGCAGCATTGGCGGGCGATTCAAACCCGCCAATAGGAATATGGGGCCGTCCCCCTAACTGTATATAGTTGGCCTCCGGCCGTTACTGTTGTTCTTGTCTTGTGTGAAGTACGAATAAACGCGTCTTCTCTTATGTCGTCGTCCGAGTCATGAGGCCCGAAACCCAGTACTTTACAGATTGGCTTGGAAATTAGCAGTGTCACTACTAGTAAGAAAGTTTGTGTGTGTGTATTCTAAGGAAAATGTCTACTGGGTTATAGAGAGAGCTGTCTCCTCTAAACACATGAAGCAAATCAAAAAGGAACTTTACAGGATGACTCAGCAGAAGCTAATGCATGACAAGAGACTAAGAAGAATGAATTATACTTTCATCATGCCGTTTTATGAATTGCCCCACCAGCGTTTTACTGTTCTAATTGTTTTCATTATTCAGATGGCACCTAGTGTGCTTGCCTCTGTCCCTTTTACTCCACATTCTAAATGATGCAATTACACAGTTTGGTATTGTGGTTTTGCTTTATATTTTATTCATTGCTAATGTATATCTATAAATATGTGCAAGGAGGAGAAACTATCAATTTACTTAGGCCTTAATGACAACTGTTTGCAAAAGATAGTTCCACAAGTGAGAGTAGGTCCTCTTCCAGCTCTGAGTGGGCAGGTTCTAATGGCTGCCTGTAACAACACATTTCTGTTACCATCAATATAGCAAAGACAGGCCAAATTGGTTATGATAAGTAGCTGGTTAGATTGGGTATGAGTCCATTAAATCATTCAGCACTGTTTATATAGAGATGCTCCTGTTGTGAGTGAAATTCTATCAGTCTATTTGAAGCTGAAGTGGAAACTGTGTGCAGCCAGAGTGAGAAACTATATAAATGGATGTGGAGACAGAGATGAAGACTCTGAGTTACATTTTCCCCTTCTAAATACCTAATGAGGGAGTTTATCGGGCGGGGGGGGACCTGCAGGGATAGCTAATGAAGATGCTAACAGTTTGAAGTACTTGACAATCTGATATCAACCAATCTAATTAAAAGAAAAGCAAGGCACCAACTAATTATTCAAAGTCACCATCACATGGAGGGGGGCAATATATTGCATATTGTGGTTAGCAAGCACCTAGAAGGTAAATAACTCTCCCCCCCTCCAATATCTCTCCCAGTTAGACATTATGCCATTTCCTGATATGTAGGCCAGGGGGGCTATTATTTATGTCCCTATTTAAAATGGAATATGAAGATCCTGGGGCAGCCCAGCAATAACCAGAGGGGAAAATGTTTAATGTTTTCTTTAACCTGATTTAGTGCATTTTAAAAGTCTTCTGTGTAGCATGTGATGCTGCATCTTTTCCCGTTTTGGATTAATTTGCAGCTTGTATCGTCTAATTGGGTTGGACCTCTGGTTGGCCCATCAGGCATTCTCTTCTTCTCTTTTTCTGGCTTCTTCCTGAGTAAAGTAATTTTCTTATAATTTGGGAACTTCAAGTAACTTGCTGTTTAGTGGTTAGTGTTGGATATTGAATTCTGAGTACCTGGCATATGAAAATGATCATATTCACACAGAAAGGGATGGGCATGAACCACATTTTTGCAGTTCACTTTGGTTCATGGTTTGTGGCTGAAGCATGAACTGAACAACGAACCAATATGCTAGTTTGTGAACCAAACCAATTCTAATCAGTTTGTGATCAATTTAAACCCTTGCTTTCTGCTCACTGCTGCTTTTGGTAGGGAGCAGAAAGCAAGGGATGAAATGGAGCCATTTAACCATTTCTTTTCTGCTTGAAGCCATTTCTGCTCCCTGCCACTTTTAATGGGAAAGGAAAGCAATGGTTTAAATGGCTCTGAGCCATTTAAACCAAACGGCTGACTGGCAGGGAGCAGAAAGCAGGGGGTTAAATGGCTCAGAGCCATTTAAACCCCTGCTTTCTGCTCCCTGCTGCTCAGCTGTTGTTTTTTTTGAAGAAAAGCTTTTTTGAAGAGCTTGGAGCCATCTAAACCCCTGTGTTCTGCTTTTAACAAACTACCATGAACTGCCATACAGTGCATCAAAATTCATGAAAGTTCATGGCAGCACTTCAGTTCACAAACATTGCTTCATGAGCCATGCCCCAGCCAACATTCATGACCAACCCAAATCTCCAGATATTTCTCAACCCATATTTCGTAGCTAACCCCCCCACACCAGTTCCCCTCTCTAAGGATGTGTGCCTGAATGAAAATCGTATTGGAGGGATTTAGATTTCATGAAAGGCATAAATACTGGCATTGAATGGTATGTACCATGTACCTAGTACCATGATAGGATTCAGGTTCAAGTTTTTCTGGGATTCTAATATTCTCTATGGGAGGACTTTTTCAGGGCATCTGCAATAGTTGTCTTTCTAATAATGACACCAAAATTGCAGGAGAGCTATTGCTGCCTGTCCACTGAAGACCCACAAGTTTCAAAGTGAATTGGGCCAAGGGTTCCGGTTCAATACCCCCCTGAACAAGGTGTGATCAACCATCCTCCTTGCAGAAAAAGGGCTCTGCCCCCATAAAGGAAGAACAGAAGGGCAAGAAGTGAGCCAGAACCACCAAGCCATTATTCTCTATTAGGGACTTAGGTATGTGTGGAATGACTGTTTCCCAACCAAATGACATCAGCATAACAGGGTAGTTAGTGCTGCCTGTCCACTGTCAAACCTTGCTATGCTGCGCTTGCTTGGGTTGCCATAATTCTTGGGGAGGAGGGCATTCTTGAGGGTAGGGGTGAATGCAGAAGGGCTTGATACCTTTGCTTTTAGAAGATGTAACTTTTCCACAAGTCATCCTCCTTCCCCTCCTCTTTTGCTTTCCCAGGGGAAGGTGGCCTTGAATACATTCCTGTACCAACTCGGACTCTAGATTATCGGGACATATATCTCTCCTGGTTGGCATAGCAATGTTAGGTGGAGTGAGTGTGTGACATATGCTTGGGGGATGGATGGGACCTCCTTGAATTTTCTATAAGAAGACTGTACCCACCAAAAGTCTTCAGTTCTAACATGACGACTTTCTGGATTTTGCATATGCTCTAATAAACTTCTCACTGCCAAAGCAAGAGTTATTGAGTGTAACTGGATCGGGGTCTGACAGAGTGTTAGAACTCCCTATTGCCTCCAACCATTGCCTACACCACAATGGGGGACACCGACAGAGGCACCAGGATGAGCACAGGTACCAGGTCTGAACCTGAGAGCCCTAACCGCAGACCTGATAAAAGAAAAAATGACTGAGCAATGGGCACCAAGCCCAAGAAGCACATCATGTTCAAACCCAAACCTAGACGTGACAGCCCCAATCGATAAGAAGACCCGGCATGGTTGGTGAGCACCCCCAGTCTCAGAGGTGCCAAGGGCCAACCCGAGCACAAAAGGTGCAGAATCTCCTGTATGCTCCATGATGACCTGGAGGGGGTGAAAGTGATCGAGGAATGGGAAGAACAAGGGGCTGGGCAAGGCCAAGGTGACCTGAGGGCTGAGGTGCAAGAATTGAAAAAAGGGTTCCAGTATCTCATAAAAAATCTCCCCAAGGTGGTCAAGGAACTCATGAAGGAAGACTCCAAATAGTCAGAGGGTGAGGCCAGGGTGGAGGCCCAGGCGGAAGCCCCTCCTGAGCAAGGAATGGACCTGCACCCAGAGAGGGAACAACCCCAAGATGCCCTGGAAGCTATGTTCAACAGCATTCTGGGGAAGTTGGCGTTCTTCACAATCCAGGTGCAGAAACTCCCGCAAGAGTGGGGTCACATATTCGCATCCGATGAGCACCGTGTGGGTTATGTGGAGTCATGACTCCAAGACCAGGCATCTGATTGGTTTGTAGGCCTCTACAACATGCGAGCACCTGAGTTGAGAGACATGGATGCCTTTATGCAAGCCCTGCACTGCCAGTTTGAGGATCCACTTGAGTTGGAGAAGGCACGCACCCGACTCCAAGGGTTGAGACAAGGGAGCCAGCCAGTGCAGGTGTACTTGGATGAATTCAAGTCATATGCTGCCAAGCTCCAGGTATGGCCCGAAGAAATCCTGCTTGAGTTCTATAGAGCTGAGCTAAACACCTCCGTCCCGGAGAAGGCGCTGGCCCAAAACAACCCCCTAATGCTGGAGGGGTGTGTGTGTGGATACAAGTGGCTTGCAAAGCCAAGAATTGGCACAACCTGGTGAAGTTGTATCAGCACAAAACCCCGGGGAGAGGGGTCAGCAGCCAAAAGCCTTTTTGGGGCAGAGGTCCACTGCCTGGGAATGACTGTGAGAACGAGAATAGGCTTGGGCTTTGCCTACGCTGTGGGAAATCAGGCCACTTTGCCATAGAGTGCCCTGGAGCCAAGAGCAAAGAGAGAGAATGGTGCAAGGACCCAAAGGAGAAGAGGACCAAGACACCAGGGGAGTGCCCTAAGACTCTGAAAGCAGTTCAGGCTGAAGCTTGTGACACCCTGGAAGAGTCCCCCTCCTCATCCAGTGATGGTGAAGTACAGTTGGTGGGAAAAGGCCAGGAAGGGTGTCGGCCAACAGGTCTGAAAACCCCTGATGGAGGAATCGGTGAGGCATATTTCCCCCTTGTTCTATTTGACTGTAACAATAACCCAGAAGCAGGTACCCTAATAGACTCGGGGTGTATCAGAGACTTAGTAAGCCCTGCCATAGTCACGGCACTGGGGTCTAAGGTACATAAACTGAAAGAACCCATAGTATTTTCTCAGATGGACAGCACCCCCATGAAGGAGGCTTGCCAGTATCGCACAGTGCATTTGCCAGTGGGGGTGTTGGCCCACTGGGAGATGCAATATTTCATGGTAAACCTGGTGGCTAAGTTCCCCATGGTGTTGGGAAGCCTGTGGTACCCCTATGTTCTTAGACCCATGGTGCCATGAGAATCTCTGGAGAATGGAGTGGGGGGAAGAACTGCACCTCACCACAGAGCAGGTGTGCTTGGCATGGGAATAGTTGAACCTGATCCCCACAGAATGTAGGGACCTGGCCAGAGTGTTTGAGGAAGTGGAAGTGGATGAGCTCCCTCCTCACCGTAAGACTGATTGTGCCATCAAGATCCTCCCCAGACATAAATTACCCAAGGGGAAACTGTATGCTACGAGCCCAACTGAGAAGGGGGAGTTGCAGCAGTTCATTGACAAGAACCTGAGCAGGGGTTTCATCCAACCAGCCACCTCCCCTTTTGCGGCCCTTGTGCTATTCCGGAAAAAGAAGGATGGGGGGTTGGGATTATGCACGGATTACAGAGTTCTGAACATGGTGTTCATGTCTAACGTCTACCTCCCCCCCACTCATCAAAGACTTGTTAGCGGAGGCATCCTGGGGGATGGGCATTGTGGGACAAAGAGGCCACAGCCATTAATTTGCCCTAGTGACTTGGAGGCATTGGCTGGAGGGGGTGTGGGTGCTGTTTGATGTGTGGACTGATCATAAAATCTTAGAAGCCCTCCAAGCTCCCTGCCGCCTGAATGCCAAACAATTGCAATGGTTGGAATTCTTTTCAAAGTTCCATTTCACTTAAGCACCTCCCTGGCAAGTCCAACTTCTTGGCCAGTGCATTGTCACACCTTCCTCAACATGCCAGTCAGCGTGACAAAGTCATAGACACTCTGCTTACCCCTGCCCAGCTGGGAGGAGCAGTGATGACACGCAGTCAGGCAAAGAAGGGGGGGCAGTCCGATTTGCATCCCTGGGTGGAGAAATTCAAAGCCACACTTTCTGACAAAGATGGGGCTTTAACTCAAAGGGATGATGGGTGTTGATACTGCCCAAATAAACTGTGCTTGAGTCACTTGGGGGGGGGGGAGTATGGACCATGGGGCATGATAACAAGCTCTTGGGGAATTTTGGTTATTTAAAAACATTGAATCTCATACAAAGACAATTTTGGTGGCCCTGCATGTGGAGAAGTATCTCTAAGTATGTGTCTTCTTGCCAGACTTGCCTGATGAGCAAACGGTGGGTGGGAAAGGTTCCAGGGTTGTTGCAACCACTAGAAAACCTCAACAGACCATGGTCTGTGATTTCTGTGGATTTTATCTCTGGCCTTCTTCCCAGCCAGGTGAAAACGGCAATCTGGGTGGTTGTGGATTTATTTTCTAAATAAATTCATTTCATCCCGTGCAAGCAGGTGCCTGCTGCAAAGCAACTGGCACACATGTTCATGCAACATGTAATCAGACTCCATGCATTGCCCCACAAAATAATTTCCGACAGGGGGACTCAGTTTGTTGCCAAGTTCTGGTAGGAGCTGATGTCATTTTGGGGTGTTGAGCAAGGGCTTAGTAGAACTCATCACCCCGAAACTGATGGGCAAACCAAAAGGACCAATCAGGTGCTGGAGCAATTCCTCAGATGTTTCATTAACCACCAACAGGATGATTGGGTGGACTTACTCCCTTTTGCAGAATATAGTTACTATAACTCTATCCACAGCTCTATAGGCATGTCTCCCTTTAAGGCGGTGCATGGGTACAAAGAGGGCCTGTTGCCTACCTTGTCTGCACCCGACCCAGGAGTGGGAGATGCTCACACATGGTGGTCTAACATAATCCAAGGGTGGGCAAGCTTGCAAAAGACTCTGGAAAGAGCTAAAGAGGACTTTAGAATACTTTTTATTCTGTGCCTAGTGCCTAGTGGTTTCATTTTGGAACAACTTTTTCTGGTCTTTCTTGTATTTATATTTTGTATCTGTATGATTATACTGTACTATTATATTAGCCAATATGTTCCTCACTGATGGACCTCTGCTCCATATGTTTATCTAATTCCCTCTTGAAGCCGTCCATGCTTGTAGCTGACACCACCTCCTGTGGCAGTGAATTCCATGTGTTAATCACTCTTTGGGTGAAGAAGTACTTCCTTTTATCCATTTTAACCTGACTGCTCAGCAATTTCAATGAGTGCCCATGAGTTCTTGTATTGTGAGAAAGGGAGAAAAGTACTTCTTTCTTTACCTGCTCTATCCCATGCATAAACTTATAAACCTCAATCATGTCACCTCTCAGCTGTCGTTTCTCCAAGCTAAAGCGCCCCAAGCGTTTTAACCTTTCTTCATAGGGAAAGTGTTCCAATCCTTTTATCATTCTAGTTGCCCTTTTCTGCACTTTTTCCAATGCTATAATATCCTTTTTGAGATATGGTGACTGGAACTGAACACAGTACTCCAGATGAGGTCACACCATCAATTTATACAGGGACATTATGATACTGGCTAATTTGTTTTCAATTCTCTTCCTAATAATCCCGAGCATAGCATTGGCCTTTTCTATTGCAGTCTCACACTGTCTTCACATTTTCAGTGAGTTATCTACTACGACTCCAAGATCTCTCTCTTGGTCAGTGTCTGCCAGTTCAGACCCCATCAATGTGTATTTATAGTTAGGATTTTTGGCTCCAATGTGCATCGCTTTGCACTTGGCCACACTGAACCCCATTTGACACATTGTGCCCAGTCACCCATCCTCGACAGATCCCTTTGCAATGCCTCACAGTCCTCCCTGGTTCTCATGACCCTGAACAACTTCATGTCATCTGCAAATTTAGCCACTTCACTGCTTACTCCCAACTCCAAGTCATTAATAAGCTAAAAAGCATTGGATCGAGTACTGATCCTTAATAACAGTTTCCATCAACTTACCCAGTATTGATGTCAGACTGACTGGCCTGTAATTTCCTGGATCTCCTCTGGAACCCTTTTTAAAGAAGGGGGTGACTTTAGCTACCTTCCAGTCTTTGGGAATAGAGGCAGATTTTAATGAAAGATGACATATTTTTGTCAGGAGATCCACAAGTTCACATTTGAGTTCTTTCAGAACTCTCGGATGAATGCCATCTGGGACTGGTGATATATTAGTTTTAAGTTGTCTATCAGTTGTAGGACCTTCTCTCTCATCTCCTCAATCTGATTCAAGTTTTTCAACACCCCTCCCGAAATCAGCAGTTCTGGAGTGGGCAAGTACTTCTTATCTTCCACAGTTAAGACAGAGGCAAAAAATGCATTCAGCTTCTCCACCATTTCCCTATCATCCTTCACTACTCCTTTTACCCCTTGGTCATCCAAGGGCCTCACTGCCTCCCTGGCTGGTTTCCTGCTTCTAATGTATTTGAAGAAAGTTTTATTGTTGGTCTTTATGTTTTTTGTTATATGCTCCTCATATTCCTTTTTTGCCTGCCTGATCACAGATTTGCATTTTATTTGCCACAGCCAGTGTTCCCTTTTATCAACCTCACTGAGACTAGCTATCCACCACTTAAAGGAATCCTTCTTACCTTTTACAGCCTCCATTACTTTGTTAACCAAGCAGGCTTTTTTCTATACCTATTTGTGCCTTTCCTAACCTGTGGTATATATATTTTTCTAAGCTTCTAGGACTGTAGTTTGAAATAGTCTCCAAGCTTACCCAATGGTTTTGACCCTTTTTACTTTTCCTTTATATATATATATATATATATATATATATATATATATATATATATATATATATATATATATATATATATTTAATTTGCTATAACACAAACAAAACAGCAACAAAAACATATAGAAAAACATAAAACTGGGGGTACTTTTCCTTTCAGTTTCTTCCTCACATGTCCTGCCCTCTGCCTCAACAGAAATGCATGATTGTGGGAGAAGAAGAATCATCTTACAATGTTTCTGTGTGATAACAATGTCAACCAGCAGATCGATAATTCACATCTGCTAGCATCAAGGCACCAAGCCAAGACAGCTCCTTTTCAAAGAGCTCTTATGTCTTGACTGCCTTGATTTGAACTGCTGCTACTACGATCTTTTTCTGTGTGCTGCCTCTTTTTGTTGTTTGCCACCACTTTGTACAATTGCAGTGTGTATTTTGACAAACTTTTTTGTTAGCTACTCTGACAATTCTAATCAAAAGGTGGGGTATAAATATTTTAATTGAGACACATTGATGCATTTTTGAGACTACCTCTGTTGTTCACCCAGACTGGGGGAAAAATACACCCACCCATTAAAGCCCTTTGATTTTCAGTGTACACTTCTAGGAATTATATTTGCATTCAAGCTTGGCTTTTTCCTTGTTAGAAACTGCTTTCATTGGATCTGCAGGATTCAAACAACATGTTAGAGACAAGAACGATACATAGTATCACTTGTGAATGTAGCCATATTCTCCCCTAACTTGGAAAATCCAGGAAGTGAGTGAGCTTTAGCATTTGCTTTCATTCAACATAAATAGGTAAACTCTGGCTATCCACAACCTGCTTCTCATTTTACAAAAAATCCTACAGCGCTTGTTCCAGAGTTCTCAATATTTGTGTCTGTGTGTACGTGTGAGTGCAAAAAAGGGGGAAAAAATTCTCTTGTCAGCAATGCTATTGGTAGCTTCTTACACTTGCCTATTTTCCTGCAGTGGATCAGGCATGGGAAGAATGTTGAAATGTAAAAAGGCAAAAGAAAGGTGGAAAACACATTATCAAATCAATTACCCTAGCTGAGCAATTTCAGGGAATATGATTTCTGTTCTCAGGAAATGCACATCTTTGCAAAGTGGGGAACGCAAGAACAGGTCAACAGAATGAAGCCTGCAGAAACCATTTGTGCATCATATCCTTTGGGAAAGCATTACTCATAAAAATATGGGTTCATAAGCATTGTGTATACCTTGCACTGTGCCTTTTTAGTCCTTGAAATATTTTGTAGTCTCTCATTCAATTCAGCTGTAAAGATGCAGAGCTGGCATCTTTTTTAGAGGAGAGGGGGACAAAATGACCCAGGAAGTCATTTTCATGCTTAAATGACACATGGTAAATTAGCACTTTGCAATATTTAGAATACTATACCCACAGCTTTATCTGCAGCAGTCAGAATTCAGATAGAGGGGGTTTAACCTCAGATACGACCAAATTGCTAACCCACCCATGAATGTGAAGGATAGGAATGATAGTTTTCCATGCCACTTAAGAATCAGACAGAAGTCATATGAGGCAGGATGGTCCAAGATAAGTACCTCATACAACCAAGTCTATCTAGGCTGTATTTAAGCACTTGCTGCCCACAGACAGTAGGCTTTTTTACAGCAGTGACATCCCATCCCCAGGTACCCTGACAATGTGGAGTTATTTAGGAAAGAAAGCTTTATTAATAAAGGGAAACCTCTCAGCTCAGTGTGAATCCTTCTTTCCTCTTGCTACTCCGCCTCCTGCCTGTTGGTGTGAGCCACGCCAGTCAAAGATCCCCCAACCTTGGGACTTTCAACTGAGTAACATTGAGTTACATCTTTTATACCCTCTGGTGATCCTCCCATCATGATATGTCAAGACCTCCCCTATGACATCAACCAGGCATGCTCAGTTGAGTTTCCTTTGTCTAAGATATGGAGCATGTGTACTCGTCATCTCTTTGTTCTCCTTGGCACAGGTGTAAGCTATGGGGAGGCTCGGGCTTCCCCCAAAATTTTTCAGCGAGGACTGAGCCTCCCTCGGGTCAGGGCAATCAGCACCAGCCAAAAGTGAGTTCAAAACTTTTCTGCAAATGTTGGGCTGCTTCCTTCTTGGTTTGGCTTGCCAGGCACCCCCCTGGGGGGGGGCAGAGGAATGCCCACTTTTATGAGCCCTCCCCTGATTTCCAAGAATTGGGCAGTGGGGGGGAAGTGGCGGTGCCAGGTGACACTCTAGGTCTTCCTCCCCTATGGTAACCATAGAGGATGAAGGCTAGAGTGTAAGCTGCTGGAGGACTCAGAGCTTGCTGGAGGACTCGATGCTCACCCTTCCTCCTAACCTCCTGCACTTGTGCATTGATCCCCCCTCCACAGTCCTCACCATTGCACAGCTCAGTCAAAGCCATGGGGAGGGGAGAGGAGGGGATGCAGCAGCAGGCTTCTCCTTGCTGCCTGCCATCACCACTGGCAAGCTGTCCTGGGCAGGCCCCTGAGCTGGGGCCAGGCAGGTGGCAAGTCAGCATAGCCGGCCATCCATGCTCAAAGTGGTAGATGGCTCATCCTTCCCCTGGCTGCAACACTTTGGAGGCTCAGTTGGAGCCGTGGGATGGGAGAAGTGGCAGCAGACTCTTCCTTGCCAGGCCAGCACCACCAGGAAGCAGCCCTGGGCTGGCTACTAGCCCTGGGGACCAGACCAGCAAGTGTCTGTATAGCTGGTGCCGCTGCCAGCCAGAAAGCTGGAGGGGGGCAGGGGGTCGGCTGCCAGGGCAGTTTGCTCCCCAGCCTATGCTGCAGAGACTCGAGCCCTGGGATGGAGGGAGGTGCACCTCTTCGCTCTCTGGTGCCACCACCGGGCAGCTGACCTGGCCCTAGGTGGGCCATGCATGCTCCGAAGTGTGTTCCCATTAAGGTGAGTCCCATGTGCTACATGCACTAATTTTTACTCCTGAGCGCACTGCTGTTTGGCTGAGCGCATGGTGATGAAATTCTCTCTGGCTCCTTCCTTCCCGGGCTGCTGCCGTCACAGCTTGCTTTCACTCAGCTCACTCAATTGTGGTGGGCATGAGAGCTACAAAGCCAACTCCCCCTCCTCCTGGGGCAGGAAGGGAGGGTGAAGGAGAGAGACCACACCAGATGTACAAGCTTTCCTGTGGTTTTAAATTTACAGTAACCAGACTTCTTGGGGGGGGGGGGTTGATACTAACTGTCATTTTCCATTTGTTTTCCATTTTGTTTTGAAGTTTACAATTTTAGTTATTCATTTCCCTATATATTTGCGTGCATTCATGCCATAGCTTGGCTCAGTTTCTTCTCCAGTTGTTGCTTTCTCCTCTAAATTTTGACTCTTGTCTCAGCTGCAGAGTTTATTTCTTTGTTGCCCGTCCTTCCCTTACATAATTTATTGCACTCAGCTGCTTGATTTCTTTAGCTTTTCTCTGTTATACTAACCCACCCCCCACCCACCCCTTTGGGTGCCGTTGAGTGGTGAATAGGGTGAGTGGACTCCTTCACGTCACTTCATTTAATTTTACACTTGGCAAAGCGTCTCTCTCTCTCTCAGAGTTTTTGATATTTGATTTTCTTTCTCCCTTTCCTTCTGCATTGGAGATTTGATGTTGAGGTCTCCCTGCAGCTGGAGCGAAGAACAGCTTAAAGGCTTCTAAGGAGGGTTCCTTTTGATTACCATCTACCGAAGTGTGCTTGCACATGAAAGCTTATACTTTGAATAAAGCTATTGGTCTTAAAGGTGCCACTGCACTCAAATGTTGTTCATCTTACTCTCAATTAGGTTCTATTCCCCCCCTCCCCATTTACTTTGACCTTTATCACAATTGCCAAAGAAAGAAGATAAGCAAGGCTGAGGAAGAGCAGCAAAGGAAAACCTCGGAGTCATTTAGAACAGTCTGAGAAAGCAGGGGGTCATTTAATGCAATCTGCAACCTTAGTGTGACTGTTGAAGCCATGACTTACTATTGTCCTTCATTCTACCCCGTTCTATTCTGTTTTGTTGTTTTACTTCTGTTTTGTTTTACTTTTAATTTGTTCTCAATCTGCTGTCAATGTCTTTAAAGGTTGAGACTGACAGGGAGTCGGACATCTATTAATTTTCTTTCCCCATAAAGGTAGCAATTTTAAAAGTGTTGATTTTAACTTTAATTCTAATCATCTCAATAATCTTGATGCTAAATAATGAATCATCTAACTCGATATTTTACATATTTATATAGGCGACACAGATATCATTTTATAAGGGTTATAGAGGTTTTTTTCTTTTCTTTTCTCAGTACTCTTAGAGATTAATTTAATACAGTATAAAATAATTGAGATAGGGGCCTTTGTTATTTTGGTAATCTGTTTGTGGATGAATCAGGGTATCAGGGGTATGAGATATATCCCTGAGTCAGCTGGGCGGAGGCAAGGAGTGGAGAGCACATGGTGAGCTGCTGCTAGAAGGTAAGGGCTTTTTTTTTTGTCTTTCTCCCTTCCTAGCTCCTGAGTGGGAAGCTGAGAGAGAGTTGGGTTCTTTGTAGCCTGATAGAGAGTGGTTCTGTTTAAGTTCTGTTTGGGGCTGTTTGTGTTTTGGGGGTTGTTGGAGGCTGCGTGAGTTGCTGTGGAGTGCTGTTGATTGCAAGCCCCGCCCCCTACTGTGCTGGGCTCTGCTATGCTTGGCAGGAAGTGGCCTTTTGGCACTTGTGGGTCTTGCTTGGAGGCCTTGTAAGTACCTGAGGGCTGCTGCTGAGTTCTGGAGAGAGAACTGCTGGAAAGGTAGCCATTTGGTCGGTCTCAAAGTTTTCAGGGTTTGCCCCGGCCTGGGGGAGGCTCAGCCCCCCCTGAAAGTCTGCACCTATGTTCCCAGACATTTAGATATCAATCAGTGAGCAAAGCATTACCATAAGTCCACCTGTACAAAACAAGTTTTTGACACTTTGCCAAATGTGGCTTTTGATAAAAATATTGCTGCTGGCTTCACAGCTGTCTGGACCTGGTCTTCAGACATTTCAAGATTACATTCAGTTTAAACAAAGCAGTATTACATGTCTTTGAGGCTTAGGTACAAAATGTTTCTTACTTGTGTTCACAGTTCTGTTTCCAGCATTCAGATAACATTCAATGAATAAAGCATCTTCAGAAGTTACAGCTCTGTTGTTTTAGGCTAACAAAGAAACCTTCTACCGAAGAACTTGGCACAGAAGATATAACATTTGTGTCTCCAAAGATAGCCTCTTCCATAGGCATGTGTTTACAGCTACAGCTTTGAAGTCACAATGGCCCTATATTGTCTTACAAACAGATTAGTTACAAGTATTACAAGTATTAATACATTTCATATAATCAATTACTACATATTAAGCCACATGGAGATAGCGTAAGACATACACTGTTGGAGGATCTCCCTCTCTATGGAAAATACTAGCCATCTATATTTTAAGGCTTGAAAATTACTTTCACAAAATAAAGTCTTTCTAACTAGAGAACTTAGCACAAGGGATACTTTTGTGGACTTCAAAAGATACCAACATTCATTCTCATGTGGGCTATTTGCCATTCTGCCCCTCTCATAAAAATGCAGAGCGCCTTTTCTCAAAAACAGACCAAGGTCCTGTTCACATGCAGAAGTAGCTGTGCGATACACATGAATGATGGGTGGATTTTCCAGGCGTGATCACATGAGAACATCTGGCAAGCGTCCCGCACCCATCGCCAACCTGTTTCACTCTGCTGAAGATGCGGAGTAAAAAAATACCAGGGAAAGGCAGTAGCAAATGGGTTTGCAATTGGCTGCAGACAAACTTTCCCATGTGATCAATCCAGCGCGCTCCCATTGCATCACTGATCCCTCATTGGAGCACATCCAGAAACACACGGCGGAGGAAACCCCCCGATTCACCTGCCACTACATCTGATCACGCTGTGGTGGATCAAATTGATACAGCGCAAAAAGCCTTGCTCCCCCCCCATTATCTGGCATGTGTGACCGTACCCAAAATGCAATTAATTGACCTGCTAATTCTAATCCATTTCAGCATACTGGGGCATTTAGAGATGTTTTAGAACATATAGAAGCGTGCATAATTTATCAACCAACTTAATTTCAAAGTTTATAGAAACACAAGGTTTCTTTTTAAAAGGACCATTATTTTTGTCTGTCTTCTCAAGCTCCCTAAGCCCTTCAGAATCTTCCTTCCACTGTATCTTAAAACTAAAATTTATTTTCAGTCTCTTTCAAAACACCCAAATGCAACATTTACAGAATAAAAGGGTTCTTGCAAAGACCATGGGCCTGTTCGCTGTAAACAGATGGGTTATCTGTCTCTGTTACCATCATTGAAGTTATAACTTGCAACACTCAAAACTGTGCCGGGTGATGGTTTGCTTTAAACATTAAACTATTGTCTTCTTTGGACTAAAGAAACTCCTTTGAAAAGCCTTAGTGTTTCTACATTACTTTAAAGAAATCACATTAAATGCTATATCTATATAAAATCAATATGGCATTAATCACTTATTTAAATTAGCATCGGTATTATAAAATCATTAGCTATTAATCGTGGCCTTAAACATTTTGATTATATGTCAGTGTTCCTCTAAATAACCAGTTTACAAAGAAAGACTGAAAAAGAGCTTTTTCTAAAATCCTGTTTGAATTCTATAGGCCATGGGTGGCTTCTCCTTATAGCTTGTTAGAGTATCTTGCAATTAGGCAGTGGTAATTCTGCAGCTTCTGTGCACTGATAGGCATTGGGGAATATTACTTTGCAATTTAACAATTTAGCTCCAAGCCTTATTATTTTAGACATTTACAGTTCAGCTAAACTTAGGTCCCGGTCACACACAGTAGTAGCCACGCAATGGGCACGAATGTGGGCAGATTTTAAGAGCGCGAACACACGAGAACATTTGGCAAGCGTCCCGCACCCGTTGGCAGCCCATTTCGCTCTGTCAAAGAAGCGGAGTTAAAAAATACCAGGGAAAGTGCTGTATCAAATGAGTTTGTGATGGGCTGCTGACAGACTTCCCCATGTGATCGCTCCGGCACGCCCCTGTTGCATCAGTGATCCTTCATTGAAGCGCACCGGAAACACACGGTGATGGGAAAAACCCGGTTCACCCACTGGTGCATTTGATCATGCAGTGGCGGGTCAAATTACTGCAGAGCAAATAGCCTCACTTCCCCCCCACATTATCTGGCCCATGTGACTGGGACCTTAAACATTCATAACTCTAAGCACACAAATACTTTAAAACTACTTTTAAAACATTATTAAATCCACCTCTATATGCATTAGCCCATTGGAACACATGGGGGGGGGTCCTCTCTCAAAACAGCTCAAATTTGAAGCTGTTTCTTTCTCTCTGTTTATTTTGGTAGAGTTCTTCAGACAGAGTTTTGGGCTGAGTACGGACTGGCAGTTTGCTCTGGTAGGGACCCGGGCCAACAACGATTCAATCCCGGAGTAAATGGGGCATTCACACAGGCACATCTGCCTGGCGTCCCCCACCCATAGCCAACCCGTGCTGTTGCGCTTCACACCCAGATTAAAAAGATACCTGATAAAACCCGTAGTAAATCCGAAAGCCCGCGTGTGTCACGCGTTTCTCCGCTTCCGGGGAGTCTGAACGCACAGCCGAAAAACTGGGAGCTACCCGCGCTGGGCAGAAGGCAGCAGCGGTGTGATTGGCTGTGCTCTGCTCCACTGCCCAATGCAGTGCCGGTGCTGTGGGGTCCTCCCCCAATCAGCAAAATGTGTTTATGTGCATGAGCACATGAGCGCATGGGTGCTCATGCACACATACACCCATACACCCACAGCCGAATTAATGGGGAAATGCCGAATACAATGCGCCTCCAGGGCAGCAGCCTGAACACTCCCACCCGGCTCTGCCCCGTATCTTCCAGCAGCAGCCCGGGCTGTGTGAACGGGAAAACCCGGTACAGTTTATTCCGGGGCTTTTTTGCCATGCCTGGCTACCGGAGCAAACTGCCAGTCTGAACTAAGCCTTGGTCTCTTACAATAGTCTGTTCATAAAATTATTCCTCCAGACTCTTTTGTGGCTGAGCTTGTTCTACGAAGGGAAAGGGGAAAAAATGTGTCCACTTTAAATACAGCTACTTGGGCCTATATTCCTTATGAATTTTAAAGCCATTGAAATTAGCTCGGGATATTAATGTCAACTAAGCAAAATTAGCAGTAATATATTCAGGACCCTGGGTCTAACCTACGACTGTGAAAAGTGATGGTCTTGGGTGGCAAGACAGGTATTCAAAATACAGGTGCTGTAGGTGCAGATTTAAATGGTGCTAGCTGATGAGAGATCATTTTTGCTTGCTAATAGATGACTTCAGTTTGAAATCTCCCAGTGTGGTGCAGGGTTGGAAGATGTCTTCCTGAATGGGCAGCTGACCTGCAGAAAGACCAGAGCTATGCAGGGATGTGTCTGTAGGAATATAAAATGATAGCAGATGGAATGTGAAGGAGAACTGAAAGCTGCTAGTTGCAATCGATAATACTGGGGTGCAGCTTAAGGAGGAAATATGCAACAGCTGCTTTCTGCAACTGACATTTGGGAGATGGTGGATTGTCTCTTCTTTAAAGGCACTGCTTGCTTCTGCTAAATTCTGCTTGTACATCTGGACACCAAATAAATACTACAGAGACCCTTCCAATCTCCAGGACTCTCCCTTTGATTTAAAGAGAAGTGAGATAACATGCTTAAGTCAATAAGTTCTGTAGTGTTGGCCTGGAACTTGTCACACTCGGAGAACAGAGGTGCATAATAATACAGACTTAGATCAGTGTCCAGTTG
The DNA here is from genome assembly GCA_029375565.1 of Gekko gecko. Classification (NCBI taxonomy): domain Eukaryota; kingdom Metazoa; phylum Chordata; class Lepidosauria; order Squamata; family Gekkonidae; genus Gekko; species Gekko gecko. The sequence continues at coordinate 75,596,870 of JAPDNY010000003.1, read as the reverse complement.
TATTTTCATGTATTCCAAGTGGTGTCTTATGATGACCAGGTAATGGCCCGATGCCCTCAATGGCAATTATCATCAGTGATTCCAGTTTTTCTATCATGCCAGGAATTTGCTCAGCAATCTAAACTAGAATAAGATAATCTTATGTTTTAACTTTTTTTTTTACAGCATGCTAGTTTATGCCTTGATTTGAATCTGTGGATTCAGTCTGAGGATATGCTTTGGGAGAGAGGAGAACATGTGATCAGAAAGCCCACACAGAGTGAATGACTCCTAGTAAAGGTCTTTGCCCTGTAATGAAGCCTAACCTCAAACAGACAGAACAGCTCAAGGAGCTTAACACAGCTGCTCCAGTGTACCTGGAGCATTTGGTGGCAATTTGCCAGTAACCTGGCAGAGACATGGGGTGATTTCCCACTACAGCTGCCTCGGGGTTGCGCCGCCGTTTGCCCCAATAAAATTCGTCAATTTCACACCCGAAGCCGCGGGGCTGCATTTTGACCCGTGGCTTCACCCGATTTCCCCCGCAGTTTCCTGATCCTGTTTTTTGAGGATTACAAAACTGCGGGGGAAATCGGGTGAAGCCGCGGGTCAAAATGCAGCCCCGTGGCTTCAGGTGTGAAATTGACAAATAGTATCGGGGCAAACGGCGGCGCAACCCCGAGGCAGCTGTAGTGGGAAATCACCCATGATTTATGGAGGGTGGATTCTGTTCTGATGACATCTTGAATCTTCCTTCCATGTTTTCTAAATATGCATACCATAAAATCAGTTTCTGTTTGGCACCTGAACTCACTATTGATGTAGCTTGCTGAGATGAAATGGGACAGGTATAATAGGGAATTATCTGTCTCCTCTTAACTGGCTCCTCAAACTCTTCACTACGATTGAAGCTATCATAATCAGCAAATTATGCCGAGCATCAGAGGCATTGGGCCAACTGGAACATGAAAGCAGCCCTGGAACGGTATGAGCCCACAGCACCGTAGGCTCCATTCAGCTCTGATCTAGGCCTCCGCATGGACAATGGGTGGAGGTTCACTGGCAAGGCTGTACCCCTGGTCATAGTCCTTTACCTCCAATGCCTGTCTGCCGGTCTTTTCCTCACTTCCAGATAAAATGTTTATAAAGGTTTTATACCTCCCATTTTAATATTTGTTCTCTAAGTAGTGGCAAGCAAACTTTCCAACAGGCATGTGCAAAACTGAAAGGTAGAATTCCATTTTCTCCAGGGAAACATTTTTAACTTTAGTCCTGAGGAATTTATTTCCATGGAAGATCCATCTGCCTGTTGAATTCTGGCTGCCATTTCTGTTTCAGCTGCCATTCTTTGCTAGATTCAGGTAAAGGCGCTGGATCATAGAATCCTAGAGCCATAGAATCACAGAGTTAGAAGGGCCATGCAGGCCCATCTAGTCCAACCCCCTGCTCAATGCAGGATCAGCCTAGAGCATCCCTGACACGTTTCTGTGCATGCATGTTCAGGTTGTGCAACATGGACTCTGTAGTCTTAAGATCATATAAACAATTGTTCTTGTGCATAGAAATTTAAAATAAAATGTACCAAGAATGCGAGTATTATAGGAAAGCATTGCAGGAATGCAGATACTCTGAATAATCATGAAGCTTGAAAATGCAGGTGGAATTCATAAGTATATTCACTGAAAGCGTGAAGTCTTAGAAGGGCTGCCAGAATTTTCAAACGAGGATTCAGAAGTAACTGCTGCAATATTAGATACAGATGCCCCCTCCCTGCAATGAAAACATGAAATATACATACAGGTTAGGCTAGGATTTTATTACCAGCTGACCTGCAGTAACTTATTCAATAAGCCTAATTAAATGTCACTTATCTTTATTAATGGAAAGCCTCAGCTACCTGTCTGTATAAGGAAAAGCACTACTCTGGCTTAAAGCTTAGCTTGCCCCCCCCCCACTTTGCCTTTCAACAACTATGCGCAGTTACTGTTCTGAAATATCCTTCTGCCCATGCCATACAGTTAGGATCTAACAAGTTCACTGACCAGTCTTAATTAATGGAACCCATGCCAAATAAGACAATATGAAGCAGGCAAAAAAGAAATCCACCAATGGCAATCTGGTAGAACTCCCCCTCCCCCCCAAAATTTCTTCCTTTTTTTGTAAGTCTTGTATTTGTGTGTGTGCACCTGGAAGTTGTAGCGACCTCTGGTGACTGACCTCTACTAGGGGCCTGGAGAATATTCAGAGAGGAGGCTGCATAAAGCCTGCCCCTGCCTCCTGCCTCTGCTCTCCCATCCAAATACTTGCCAGAGTCAACCCTGCTTAGCTTCCAATATCTGACGAGATTGGGCTTGCCTGGGCTATTCAGGTCAGGACCCCCCTTCCAGAATTTCTGTTCAGTCCCAAAGTGATAATCTCATATTGATCAATGGTTAGGGTGAGAGGCCTGCCTATGAGGGCAGGGGCCACCTTAAATAGCAGGAGTACTGTCCCCACTCAACAGCCAAGTGTACTGTATCTCATTTCCCCTTCTTCTAAAGGTGGCATGACCTGCATTCATTTGGGGTCAGAATGGGGCTTGTTTGCTTCCTTGTCTGAATGTGATTATTCCTCAGGTATACTCATAACTTTGGGTTTTATAGCTAACTAGGAATGAGGTGTGCTGGGGAAACAAATACAACAAGCTCTAGAAAGAGGCTCTGGGTGGGTGCCCTGGCCTTGGGCACTCAACATCAATTTGCTGTGGTGACCTCAGCAGTGTATAATGACACAGAGTCCACTGTATTCTCCAGGAGAACTGACCTCTGCCATCTGAAGAGCAGCTGTAATTCTGAGTGATCTCCAGCCCTCACCTGAAGATTGGCAGCAGTGGTTCCCCAGGAGGAAATGGCTGGTTTGGAGGATGGAGTCTATGGCATTGTACCTGTCTGAGGTCCCACCCCTCCTCATACCTTAACTTCTCCAGGTTCTACCCTCAAATCTCCAGGAATCTCCCAGCAGGGGAAACCCTATCCCCTTCCCAGCCAATCATCAATCTACCTTTATCTGCCCCTCTGACTTCAGCTTTCCATCCCCCCCCACCTGCAGCCTCTACCCTGCTCTAAAGCCCTGATTGCTGTGTCACACTGGCTGTCATAGGGGGGCCGTCTCAGGAGGGTATGAGGACACAGAGTCCACCATTTTCTCCAGGGGAACTGATCTCTGCCATCTGGAGAGGAGTTGTAATTCTGAGTGATCTCCAGCCCTCATCTGTACAGTCTTTCTCCTCAGTGGAGACCAAAGCAGCTTACATAATTCTCCTCTCCCCCTTTTGACTTAAACAACAACCCTGTGAGGTAGGTTAGGCTGAAAGACTGTGACTGGTTCGAAATCACTCACTCAGCTTCCACAGCAAGAACCTGAGTTTGGCAGGGTGGACTCTATGGCATTCTATTCAGCAGAGGCCTCTCCCCTCCCCAAACTCTGGCTTCTGTTGACTCCACTACAGAATCTACAGGAATTTCCCAACCTGGAACTGGCAACCCCAGTCAAGACTGGTCCCAATGAGTTCCCCACAGAGACCTGGAAAGGGCTTCCTTCCTTTGCCTTTTTACTGACATAACAAAACTTGGTTGCCTAGCAACAGCCCTAGAGGAAAGTCAGCCACACAGCAGGGGGTTGAAGAGAATGGTTTGATGGTCACTGGCCCTCCTCATTAGCCAGCCAGCCATGGTGGATCCAAAAAGAGGAAGAAGAGAAGAAGAGATTGGATTTGTACCCCACCCTTCACTACTCAAAGGTATCTCAGAGCGGCTTACAAACTCCCTTCCCTTCCCCTCCCCACAACAGACATCCTATCAGGTAGGTGGGGCTGAGAGAGCTCTTGACAGAAACTGGCATGTTAAATTTATTCTGACAGGAAAGTGGCTTCTGTGGGGGTTATGCTGAAAGTCCTTTGTTTTTTTTACTCACGGAAGCAAGCTTGGTTGTTTGGTTGCCTTCCAACAGCCACTGAGGAGATAGTTAGTCACAGTTAGTCTCACACAGGAGCCAAGAGAAGTGTCATCCTCAGGAGAAAGTCCGGCTTTCCAGGATCCACAGCTTGTTTCCTCTAGGCCAGACCCTCCCTGGCACTGCCACTGATGCTGAAGGAAGGTAGGGGGAGCCTTTGAAAGGCACTGGGCAGCATTCTCTGTGGTGTAGGCCTTGCGGCTGAGGGAGAGGGGCTGCAAGGGGCAGCGAAGGTGAGTGCATCCCCTGCTTGCCGCTGCTCGCTAGGTCTGCCTCCTTCTCCTCCATGGAGGGGTTGCTGCTCTCTCAGCGGAACGTCCATCCCCTTTGCTGGCTCCCTCCAGACTGAGGGCAAAATGCTGCCTGCTGGCTCAGTGGGCAATGCCGGGCCAACGCAGTGAGCCAATGCAGCCACAGGATTGGGAGACTGTGAGAGTGGCATCTGAGCAGGCCAAAGGCTGTGGAAGCATGTCCAGGAGGGATACCAAAACTCAAATATATATAAGGAGAGTTTAGCACCCAGGGATTACTAGGAATAACGAAAAAGCAAGATAGGGGGTGACTCTTGTAAAACAGTATTTCTTTAGCAGGGAGGATACATTGGGATTATTTCAAAACCAGAGAAAAGCTTCTAATTTGCTTATCTAATGACTGGATCCTTAACAGAATTCTGCTTCTGTAAATCCATTGACATCAATGGATTTAAAAGGCTGCAACTTACCGTTTTAACTCTGTTTAGGATTGCCCTGGGAAATACATACAGTAGACCCTTGCTGTTTGTGGAATCACAACTTGTGATTTCATTTATTTGTGGTCTGTGGACTGACCATGTGGTGTGGGTAACCCTGAGCACGTGTCTTCTCTTCCCTCTGCACACTCAATCAATGAGGCTCTATCCTGTCATCCTCAGGATCATCTTGAATGGAATAACTGTCACTGGATGACTCATGTGGCCTGATTCTAGCCTGCATGATTTGTGGTGCGCCACAGCTGCTGGACCCAGAGGACTCCTACAGCTGCCAGTGCTGCATGTCATTACTTAGCAGGGTCAAATTATTTACAAATGAGAAAATGCTGTTTAATTTTCTGTGAGAGTGAGGGCAACAGTAATAGAAGATGAGAGCGCAGAGTCACCATTCATGTGTAAACTGGTCAACAGTAACCTGTAGGTTGGCACTGCAAGTTGTAGGCAAGCCAGACATAGAATGCCAAAATCTGACTCATTTCATTTTAAATAATATGCAGATGTTGTTTGTATACCAAGAATGCAACATTTGAGCAAACTGCTCTTCCTCTCTCAATATTTTCCACATTATTTAATCGCAATGCGTTAATGTGCAAGAATATATGCACAGTGAAAAAACCTCAGATGTTGACATCTTTTCATGTATAATATGCAGACACATTACACAAACTGTACAAAGCAAGAGTAGCAAAGAGTAGCATTACACAAACTGTACAAAGCAAGGCTTTTCTTGCTCCATCTCCTTATTATCTGAGGAGGAGTGAGCCTCAGACACAGTTTGGGGGAAGACTTAGAAGTGGCTCTTTACTCCTTTGCAGGACCTTTTCCTTTACCCGACGCCATCTCAGCCTAACAAAAATGGTGCAACACAAAATGGCACTGCCCGTACACGGTGGTCTCATACCCTTGCGCAAACCCTGCGCAGTTCTGAAAAAAGAAGCAAAAGGCACCTGGAAGACAACCTATGGAAGAAAAGCAGGGTAGAGTGGCCAGAGATCTAAGAGGTGGGGTGGGGGGAAGGGGAGGAGTAAAGGAAAATCAGATCACCCTTCCTCAAAACTCTGCAATGAGTCGCTTCACCAAACCCTCACCCCGAGCCAAACTAAACCATGTCCAATTGAATGCCATGACTCCACAAGATTAACAGGCCCTAAACCAGTTCGGCAAGAGCAAGGAGGATCCTCGCTGCCCCGATTGCAAAAGACTGTCCTGATGAAGAGAAGCACTGTGCTAATAAGCACTAAGCTCCACCCCCTTCAGAATACCCATATGGGTGGGAATTGCCCTAAACGCAGGCCTCTCTCCTTCCATGTATCCATCCATCCGTAACCCATGGGTCATCATCTGGTAGGGGCGTATTCTGGTTGAGAAGGAAAATCAAAGATTGTTGTATTACTTATTCACTCATTTTTATTAAAAAAATTAACTATTTCAAGTTTTTTTGCCTTTTCATTTTTCCTACAAGTCATCCATTTTTGAAAATTGGGTAGCAGTGGGCGGTGGGGGCGCAAGTAGTTAGCCTTGCCTAGGACACAGAAAAGCCTGGCACCGGCCCTGTGGATCACTACAATACTCTAGCAATCCCCCAAATCTCTATGGTAAAACCAAGGGTTGGTCACCCTGACTCAGAAGCCTAAAGAGACCATTTCAGTGGGGAGCATCAGTAATTCATAATAAACAAATAAAAATTCCTAAAACAGCTCTCAAGTAGAAGCAAGTCATAAACAAGCCTGAATAATGCTTTGGCCTGGCACCTAAAAGACAGTAAAGTAGGCACCAGGCAAAATTAATTGGAGAAGTCATTCTAAAGATGATGTGGCATTACTGAAAAAAGCACCCTCTGGTTGTCATCCACTTCACCTCTGTGGGGACACCTACAGCAGAGCATAGAAGGAGTATTTTATCTGGTGACCTAGACCAGGGCTCCCCAGTGTAGTGCCTGTGGGCACCATGGCATCTGCCAGTACTCCTCTGACACCTGTCAAGCTTTTCAGAAAGCACATGCCCATTAACAACATGGAGGAAAAGCTAAACTTATCAACTGAAAACACTGCAAGATGTGGCAAAATGCAAGTGCATAATGTTCTGTACAAAATTCTGAAACAACCGAGAATTCTTAAAGTATCAATTCTTGTTTGGAGAAAAGGTTAGATAATTTTAGGAGAAACTTGAATGAAGGCAAAATATGGGGAAACATTCCCCTCAGGGTAATTTGAAAAGCATCTATGATATTGATAGGGGGCAGATCCTTGCCTGAGTCTCCTAACTCAGGTTGAGCTTCCCTGTTGCACAACAGACAGTAAAATATATATATTTTAATCATCTCCACCCTTGAATTTGCCTGATTTCTTTGTGGGACAAGTCTTTTGTCTCCTACAGTGATAGGGGGGTGACCTTAATAAAACTTTGATATATGCCTGCCCTTTAACTATAGAGTTATGTAAACATTTAAGACTGATATTACTGTGATTACCTGTATGAGCTGGTTATTTTAGCAGTTTGGCCATGAAAGAATATATGAGGGAAGGATTTTTAAAGTGGGCCAGTGTGGCTGCCTTGGGGATACATTATCCCATGCAGAATGAGATGGTGCAAACAAAGCCTTGGAGTCATCGAGAACTAGTGCTGCTCATTCCTTGAAAGTGCCATTTAATGCACAATTAGGATTGAAATGCCCACTAGACAGAAGCATTGAAGAGCTAATAAGGATTACATATTGCTCCCACTGGATTCTTTTCCATAGCATGCTAGCTTTGCGACTCTGAGCAGGTGTTTTTTTTAATAGCAAAGCACTGAAGAAAAATATGCAGTGCTGTAAAAGGCCCACTTAGTCAGACCCTTGAGTTAACCCACTCTCAGTCCAATAGCCTTTTATAAAAGCTTTATTAGAAACAGAGATTTGGATGTGCACAAGAGAGATCTCTTGTTCAGACTAAAGAACAAAACAAGGGTTAGGTATTGTATAGGCTATAGGTCAGTAGCCCACAATGCAATGGTCATGCAGTGAGCATTCACTCTCTCCCACTCTTTCACTCCCCCCCCTTTCATACTACCCGGCACTAGAAAAGTTTCTTATCCAGCAACCGATGTTTCTCCAAGGATGAAAGGCTTCTTCTGGCCACACATCTTGGGGCTCGTTCTCATGGGAAAGTTGTTGCAAGCAAAGCTAACCTACCCCTTCACACATACATACAGATATTTTAGCATTCACATCTGCTCCTCCCATCCCCTGGAATTTTATGGCAGAGATGGCTAGAAAGGGATGAAACCAAATGGTCGTGATGGCTTGGAAGTGAAAGGGAACTAAACGAAAGGAAATAAACGAAAGGAAATAAACAAAAACCTGTGTCACTATGACAATCAACAGAGCCCGATTCTGACACACTTCCACCTGCATAGCATGTGGGTTTGTTGTTCAATTGCTTTGGGCTGTTAAATTAAACAGAGAGGACTGCTGACACTGGCTCACAAGCAACAAACCTGTTGCTTTTACTTTCTTCCCAAGTACTACATTTGGCCTGCTTGCCTGACTCATCTGCTGTGAGGTCTCCAGGTACTTTTTTGGAATGCATGTTATTCAGACTTTATCAAACAGACTGTAGAGTGGATTAAAATGTGGGAGGGAGGGAGGGAGAAGGGACTCCTAAGTCTACCTTAAGGTAAATGCAGAGCTTACTGGTCTTGAGGAGGTTGCTCTGGAAACATGTTTTCCTGCATGTTCCCCGTTTTCTAAAATGGCACCTGTGAGTGTGAAATCAATCCTGTCAAAAGCAACAAAATATAAAGCTTGGCCTTTCTAGAGCACTTCCACATTTCAAAAGGTTAGTTCTGGACCAGACCAACGCAGGGCCTTATAAGGACTTCTAGAGCGGATTGAAGCCAGGCCTGGGACTAGCATTGCCTGCTCCAGGTTGGGAAATTCCTGAAGATTCTGCGGTGAAATCTGAGGAGTGCAGAGTTTGGGGAGGGGAGAGGCCTTAGCTGGATATAATGTCACAGATGTAGTATTAGACCCTGCTGAGGTCACTTCTGAGTTCAGACCTCATCCTCCCAAGGCTCCACCCCCAAATCTCCAGGATTTTCCCAACTTGGAGCTGGCAACCCTAAGAAGAACTGATCTCTGTATTTGGGCAATCTGTTGTGATTCCTGGAGAGTGGCTGATGCCACTGCTGATGGGGAGGGAATAGGTGGGGAGAGAGAGAGTATGAAAAGAGGTGGCAGGAAGGAGAAAGAGTGTGAGAGAAGTACGAGGAGAGGGGAAGAAGCAGAGGTGGGGGTAATGGGATAGCCACTCCCGCAAGTTTCTTGTGGGTCCACACTGTGTATAACAGTCAATATTTGATATTTAACATTTGAGATTTAACACACAAACTATAACAGTCAATATGTGATATTTAGCATTTGAGATTTAACACACAAACTATAGAGTGTTAAATCTCAAATACTAAATATCAAATATTGACATATAAAAATATATATTCAAATACTGAATTCTAGTCATTATCAAATTTAGCCTAATAATGGATGCAAAGTATTTAATGCTAATATTTGAAGCCAAATTAGAATCTGATAACTATTTAATACCATTTATTTAAAACATCTCCATACTGTTTTTCAGTCAAAAAATCACATAGGTTTACAACAATAAAAACAGAAAGTAACCAACAGATTTAACTCATCAATAAAATAAAAATCTAATCAGCAGAAGCAGCAGGGGGAAAATAAATCTTAATCACCAGAGGCACACATGCCTTCTTTTTCACATCCCCTCAAAAGGATAATAGATAAAGTGCTCCAATATATCTCCCATTTAAGGGTGTTCCACAATTCTGGGGCTGTAGCAGGTAAGGCCCTGCTTCTCATGAAAGTCAATCTCACTTTCATGTAAAACATAACAAAAGACAGGGTTCACAAGTGGATCTTAAGCATCAGGCAGGCTCATGTGGGAAGAGGAACCATATTTTAGATCCAAATTGACATTTATCAGCAACACTACTGGTTTATTTCAAATCATGGTGGCTTTTTAAATCTGGCACATAAACCTTTATATCATTATGGGGATATAATGCATAATGAATATTATGCAAAGAAAGCCTTTAACCTAAGGCACAAGATTTGATTTCACTTGGTTGGAACAGCACTTATTTTTCACTCATGCCAGACCATTTGTTCCTTAGAAATCTGTCTTATCCTGGCATATCAGCAACATTTGCAGCACCATCCTAAGAACACCTCCCTGGAAGTAAGCCCCAGTGAATATACTTGAAGAGGGTTTACGAAGCAAGATATTCAATTTTCACTTTTGCTAAATGAAGAAACACTGCTCTTTTTTTTAGCTATTTAAATTATTTTAAAACTAGGGAGCAAAGCCCATTGTGGTGGAAGACAATGGGCCCTAGAAAGGAAGGGAGGGAGGTGGAAGGGAGAGAGGGTTGGAGAAAGGAAGGAAGGAAGGAAGGAAGGAAGGAAGGAAGGAAGGAAGGAAGGAAGGAAGGAAGGAAGGAAGGAAGGAAGGAAGGAAGGAAGGAAGGAATAGGGGGAAGAGTGAAAGAAAGGAGAGAAGAAGAAAGAAAAAGGGGGAAAGGAAGGGAAGAGGGGCAGAAAAGGGCTTCTCTGGGTACAGAGAAGGCCTTTTCTGTCCCCCATACACCATCCCCTGGGCCTTCTATGGGGGCAGTAGGCAGTGTGTGGGGGAAAAGGGCTTCTCTGGGCCTACTGCCCCCATAGAAGGCCCATAGGATGATGTGTGGGGGACAGAAAATGGCTTCTCTGGGCCTACTGCCCCCATAGAAGGCCCAGGGGATGGTGTGTGGGGGATGGAAAAGGCCTTCTCGGGGCCTATTGCCCCATAGAAGGCCCAGAGGATGGCGTGTGGGGGACGGAAAAGGCCTTCTCGGGGCCTATTGCCCCATAGAAGGCCCAGGGGATGGCGTGTGGGAGGCGGAAAAGGGCTTCTCTGGGCCTAGTGCCCCATAGAAGGCCCAGGGGATGGCGTGTGGGGGGCAGAAAAGGGCTTCTCTGGGCCTAGTGCCCCATAGAAGGCCCAGGGGATGGGGTGTGGGGGACGGAAAAGGGCTTCTCTGGGCCTAGTGCCCCATAGATGGCTCAGGGGATGGGGTGTGGGGGACGGAAAAGGGCTTCTCTGGGCCTAGTGCCCCATAGAAGGCCCAGGGGATGGGATTTGGGGGGGGACAGAAAAGGCCTTCTCTGGGCCTAGTGCCTCATAGAAGGCCCAGGGGATGGGGTGTGGGGGATAGAAAAGGGCTTCTCTGGGCCTAGTCCCCCATAGAAGGCCCAGGGGATGGGGTGTGGGGGACGGAAAAGGCCTTCTCTGGGCCTAGTCCCTTCATAGAAGGCCCAGGGGATGGGGTGTGGGGGACGGAAAAGGCCTTTTCTGGGCCTAGTCCCCTCATAGAAGGCCCAGGGGATGGGGTGTGGGGGACGGAAAAGGCCTTCTCTGGGCCTAGTCCCCTCATAGAAGGCCCAGGGGATGGGGTGTGGGGGACGGAAAAGGCCTTCTCTGGGCCTAGTCCCTTCATAGAAGGCCCAGGGGATGGGGTGTGGGGGATGGAAAAGGCCTTCTCTGGGCCTAGTCCCTTCATAGAAGGCCCAGGGGATGGGGTGTGGGGGATGGAAAAGGCCTTCTCTGGGCCTAGTCCCCTCATAGAAGGCCCAGGGGATGGGGTGTGGGGGACGGAAAAGGCCTTCTCTGGGCCTAGTCCTCTCAGAGAAGGTGGAAAAGGGATTCTCTGACGGGGGCTGACATGGACAGGACTTTACGAAGCAGGCAGTCAGCCCTGGCCAGTGTCTTCTGACTGCCAGTTCTTCAGCCTAATCAATTATGGCAAGCATAGAATGTGGAACCAAAATTCAAATATATCTAAGGACAGGATTATGATAACAGCAGGTAAGGAGTTGTTATGGACTCCTTAGCTGTGTGTCACTGTGTGTAATGATCTTGCTTTTTTCTTGTTCTTCAGTCACACAGTCGAGTCCAACTCTTCGCAACCCCATGGACCACATCACGCCAGGCCCTCCTGTCTTCCATCGTGCTCTGGAGTTTGCTTAATTTCATACTCGTTGCCTCCATAACACTGTCTCACCATCTCATCCTTTGCCGTCCCTTTCTTCTTTGACCTTCAATCTTCCCCAGCATCAGGGTCTTTTCCAGTGAGTGCTCCCTTCTCATATGGTGGCCAAAGTATTTGAGCTTCAGCTTCAGAATCTGTCCTTCCAGGGAACAGTCAGAGTTGATTTATTTTAAGATTGACTGATTTGATCTCCTTCCAGTCCAAGGGACTCTCAAGAGTCTTCTCCAGCACTATAATTCAAAAGCATATATTCTTCAGCCCTCGGCCTTCCTTATGGTCCAGCTCTCACAGCCATACATTACTATGGGGAATTATACTTTGTGTAATCAATTTATCATTGGAATGGCTGCTGAATATCCTGACGCTGCCTAGCAACTGAGGTAACCTTATACTCAACTGTGATTCCCAAGACTGTCAATAGACCTCTGGAGCTGTGCGACAGAGCTCAAAACTGCCAATCAGTTGGTAAATTATGTTTTCTCACAATGTTCTCACAATGTCATTTTTCAGAGGAATGAAACTACAAGGGTTTACATCCACAAATGCTCTGCTTGGACGGGCTAGTTGAATCTGCTAGCAGGTAATTTTAATTGACAGCAAAAGGGTCACTCAAATCAAATAGATTCTTGGGCCACTATCACTAATGGGTGGGCAAAAGAGAGCCAGTTTGGTGTAGTGGTTAAGTGTGCAGACTCTAATCTGGGAGAACCGGGGTTTGATTCACCACTCCTCCACTTGCACCTGCTGATGTGACCTTGAGTCAGTCACAAGCTCTGGCACAGCTGTTCTTGAAAGAGCAGTAGTGTCAGAGCTCTCTCAGCCCCACCTACCTCACAGGGTGTCTGTTGTGGGGAGGGGAAGGGAAAGGAGTTTGTAAGCCACTCTGAGATGCCTTTGGGCAGTGAAGGGCGGGGTATAAATCCAAACTCTTCTTCTTCTTCTACTACTCATCCTATAACTATGAAGTCAACTCATCTGGAGGATCAATAAACAATTTAAGTCAGTGGACAGAAAACACCTTGCAGTTCAAAACCTCCACCGTGTGTGTGAAGCAACCAAGAAATCGATGTTTCCTTTCCTATTAACAAAATGCTATCCTATTTCAGGAACTATAAGTGTGTAAACATTATGTGTGAGTAGTAGTCGTGTAGTAGTGGTGGTGGTGATCATCAGTGTTCCCTCTAAGCTGAGTTAGTGTGAGCTAGCTCACAGTTTTTTAGCCTCCAGATCACACATTTTTGTCTGAGCTCAGGAAGGATGGCTCCAGAGCAAACTAATTTATGCAGCAGCCAAACCGCTCACTCACAACTTTAATGCCAGTAGCTCACAAAGCAGAATTTTTGCTCACAAGACTCTACAGCTTACAGGGAGCATTGGTGATCATGCCTTTCTACTGAAATTGTTCTGGATGTGGTTGTGCTCCCCCTTATTGGTCAAGTTTGCAGACTGGGTATACTGATAAATGTAGCCCTTACACTGTTAGACCAGGTGCCTTTCAGAGATGAAGAACTTTCTCCAGCATGGGCTGGTGTACCAGCTTTGTAGGCCAGACCAAAGATATATATGCAGTCATAATTACTAATGCCATACAGGGCCAGCCCACATTGTGTCTGCCAGTACATTCCTTATCCATAGCAAAGATGCTGGAAGCCAGTTCAGTGTGCATGCCCATGAAAGCTTATACCTAGAATTAATCTTTGCTGGTCTTAAAAGCGCTGCCGGACTCAAACTTTGTTCTGGAAATCAGCTAAGCGCTGGCTTGCAGCAAGCCCCTGGCTCCAGCACTCTGCACCAACCTCTGGGGATTTCTGCAGCATTGGGAGAAGGGAGAAGAGCTGCAGGCAGTCTGGCTGAGCGCAGGAGGAAGCTTTTATTTGCTTTCAAAATTGGGGAGGAGAAGAAATCTACCCCCTCCAAGCCCCTTTGCGGCACCTACAAAATGGGAATAGGTGAGCTGGCCCCAACTTTAGCCCTAATAATTGTGTGTGTGTGCACAGCCTGTTTACTTGGGCGTAAGGAAGGGAGAGAGACACACAACGCCCACTCAGTGGCTTCTCGGGCAGGCACCTATGAAAGAGGGGAAGGTTTATTTTGTTTTTCCACCATCCTCAGCCTCCTGTGGCCTGGTGAGTGAGGAGGAGGAGGAGACACAAGACACACTTTGGAGGGGAAAAAAACCCTGCTTTTTTATATATGCTTAGTTAGTTTGAAGGGGAAGATTGGGATGAGGAGGCAGCCCCCAAAATTCATGATTAAAGGGGGAAGGCACAACAAAGGAGAGGGGGGCACAACAAAATTGATAGGGGGTGTTGCAAAATCAACAGGGGGTGCTGCCTGCGCTGCCCCCAAGCTGGCTACAGTCCTGCCAGGAGTGGAGGCCCCTGGATGGGCACAGGGCTCCCCTGCAATGCCCAAAGTTGCCTTCTCTTCACTCAGTCAGTGATGGCTGAGGCAGCAAGGGGGGGGATGAATGCCAAGGGTTGGGGGGGTTGGAAAGACAGGAAGAATGGGGGGAGTGAATGTCAAGGGTTTGGGGGTGGGTAGGAAGACAGCAAGAGTGGGGGTGGGGGAGACAGCAAGGGGGGGAATAAATGCCAAGGGTTGGAGGGGAGACAGCAAGGGGGGAATAAATGCCAAGGGTTGGAGGGGAGACAGCAAGGGGGGGAATAAATGCCAGGGTTTTTGGGGGGGAGACAGCAAGGGGGAGAAGTAGTGGAGTGTCAAGGGCAGGGGATAGTTAAGAGCAAGAGGGAAGAAAGCTGAGATAAAGGGAATTGCTTCCTTCTTTCTTCCTTTTCCTCTATCAATCTTCCCTCTCTTTCTCCCCTTTCCCTTATCTGTCAATCTACCCTGTATCATTTCCCCTAATTCCTTCTCTGTCAATCAACCCCATTTCTCTTATAACCTACCCCCCATTTCCCCCTTTCTCCCATTCCCTTCCCAACAGCCATCTTCTAAATATGCCTTGCCTCCCTCTATCTTTCCTTTCCCTCCCAACCTCGACCCAGCCAAGGCCAGGGCACTTGCCCAGAGCCAGTTTGGTGTAGTGGTTAAGTGTGCGGACTCTGATCTGGGAGAACTGGATTTGATTCCCTACTCCTTCACTTGCACCTGCTGGATGACTTTGGGCAAGCCATAGTTCTGACAAGAGCTGTCCTTGAAAGGGCAGTTCTGGGAAGAGCTCTCTCAGCCCCACCTACCTCACAGGGTGTCTGCTGTGGGGAGGGGAATGGAAAGGAGTTTGTAAGCCGCTCTGAGACTCCTCTGGGTAGTGAAGGGCGGGGTATAAATCGAATCTCCTCCTCCTTCTTCTTCCTAGAGCTCGTTGTATTTATTCCCACAATGGGCCTTATTCCTAGTAGTCTATAAAACACTGAGATTTTCTCAGGCTGATTGACCAATGCAAAGATTCAGTAAACTACATTACACATACGGACACAATTCACAAATCATGAGATGTTCACATATTAAAAGGATGGTGGTTGAAGAAAGTGTCATCAAGTCACAGTCGACTTACAGCAACCCTGTAGGGGTTTTCAAGGCAAGAGACATTTGGGGTGATTTGCCATTACCTGCTTCCACTTCACAACCTTGGTATTCCTTGGTGGTCTCCCATCCAAATACTAGCCAGGGCTGACCCTGCTTCGTTTCTGAGATCTATTTTTTTTAGTTCTAAACAGTTTATTGATATCACAAAAAGCTTACAAGTAATGCAATCCAGCGAACAGTCAAAACAGTAAACATATTGAAAAGTACTAGCATTCAGAACATTGCAATGTGCAACAGAAGTCGAATTCAGTTTACAAACGGAAAAGAGGGTTTCAAAATCATGTAATGTTATAAATGATATAACAACAGGAGTATAGAAAGAAAAATATCAATGTAGTGGGAAGCTCCCATTAATAGGAGTGACTCAAATCCATTCCACTCCAGCTCAATAGAAAAATGAGAAAAGGGGGAGAAAGAGAAAATGGTGTATGGCCTGTTATAAGTGCTATTTGTATAAAAATGCTGCTCCAGAAGATCTGTATTCGTGAGCAAAGGAGCCAGTGTCACTGCATCCCTTCCAGCAGAGCGGAGAATATGGCTGAATCTGCATCTAGCATTTGCTCCACTGTCTTACCAAACCCACACTGGAACAGACATTCCCATCTACATTGCATGCCACTTTCACTTTGATTGATTGTCAAATTTTTTGGCAGCATCCAGACTGCATGCCGCTTTCACTTTGTTTGATCTCTGGTTTTATGGTGGCTGTCTGTGCAGATTTATGGCCGTTTTATGGCCATTCAGGGATGACTCTGCAGTCAGCACTGTGTTGGCCCAGGGTATTTAAATGTGGTTTTGAGCTGCATCTTTTTCTGTTCCAGTGTGGATTTGGTACAACAACGGAGCAAATGCTAGATGCAGAATGGGCCTAAGAATGAGAGATCAAGGCCAGTTTTTTTGGAGTAAGATACCATTGTGATAGGATTTTATGTGACTGCAACTTAACACAGATAGAAGACCATTGGTCAGTTATGAAGTCAATGCTGCAATCCCACACCCAAGCCAGTTGGTAGGGCATAGGTCTGGAGTCAGATTGTTGAAGTAATAAGTGATATAATTTCTTGATGAGCCCACAATTAGCAGTAGTATCAGAATTCAGTAGAGATTCAAATTCTGACACAGGTGACCTAAGGGTAGTAGATAAATGCAGTTGAGTGAACATGTGTCTCAATTAGAGGTAGAAGAACCATGAGATCTTATGGTGGAACTTTTGTTCTAGAAGCAGTTTTGGAGCAAGGTCATGACCCTCTGTTATGTCTCTCAGATGGGTGATGTTGGCCTGCCTCCAGATTATAGTGACCAATGAATCTGCCCCCAGAGGAAACCAGGTTTGATGGAAGAAGGTAGAAAAACGAGATTTTTGGGATTCATATATTGAATACTGGTGTACATTTGAGAAATATTTGGAGCCTTATGTGATGTTAAGTCATATATGAGAAACAGTGACTGGCACAAAGTCATCCAAAAAGTTTTTATTGCAGATTTGAACCTGTCCTAGTTTAACATTGTAACTACTGTAACACATTGGCTCTCAACTTTCTTTCCTTCCTTGTTCCTGACAGTCTATCCCTGGGAAAAAGTCTGGCCAAGATGTAAAAGCCATGCAGTAGCAAGTCACTCAGGTGAGCAGTGTGGGGGCTGCTGCCAGGCCCAGCCTAGTCACACAAGTCGTGCAGAGGCAAACACTGGGCACAAGTGAGTTGTGTGGCATCAGGTCATAGCCACAGCTGCACCTGGGTGAGTTGTGCAGATGCATGGTAGCAAGTAGCCTGGTGGCTGCTGCTGGCCCCGGCCCCCATGAGTCTTCCCTCCAGTGCAGGGGGAGAGAGGAACAGGGATGGACTGAGAGGCCAAAATAGCCATGGAAATGGCCTGGCCTCCCCTACCTTTAATTTATAGAAACCAAGGCTTGAAGGCTGGCAACATTGCTGTGGTTGTCTAGAGGGCATTCCTTTCCTAAAGGTATAGGAGCTGCTTCTATTATTAACCCCCCTCTTTAAGATTTCAGGTTTTTCTTCAAACCTGGGATTTTTTTTTTCAGGTTAATAGAAAGTTTTGTCTTTGTTCACGGTTCCAGTCTCCTGATTTAAGTATTCACAGATACAGCCACGCTGAGAATTAGATCTACTGATTAAGTGGGATGCAGTGCAGAGAACAATGCCGAAAGGATAAAGGGATGGCATATGGGAAATGCCCTGACTGCTAGCCCAGGCTAGCCCGATCTCGTCAGATCTTGGAAGCTATGTAGGGCCGGCCCAGGTCAGTTTTTGAATGGGAGACCACCAAGGGGCACAGAGGCAGGCAATGGCAAAACACCTCTGAATGCCTGTTGCCTTGAAAACAATACAAGGGTTCCACAAGTCAGCTGTGACTTGACAGCAAATAAAATAAAATAAAAAAATGAGGGATATATTCTCATCCTTAATGAGATATTTCCCCTTTAGAACGTTTTTTAGGTACCAGGAGAATGTCGAGATTTTAACTGTTTTAACAACGGTGCTTATAGTTTTGTTGTATTTTTTAAAACGTTGTGAGCCACCCCAAGCCCCACATTACAGGAGAGGTATGGGATATAAATCTCAATAAAATAAAATAAATAATGAACACTTGTGACTGAGGCCAATGTTTAACAACTAAAGTTTGGTTGTGGGACACAGTTACTGGGGGGGGGAACTAAAATGTGAGAGGGTACACACCAGTTCCCAGTTTAACTAAAAGGCTCTCTGCATATAGCATACCCAACAGTGGGGGACAGTGCCTGGTGAGGCTAGGGAGGAAGTGATGTCACGTGTGGTTAACGCCTGAAGAATTTTTCCCAATCTTTATGGTCTTCACCATGAAGAGCAGGGGAAATTCCTAGACCATGGCTATGAAGGCCAATCCCCCACCCCACCCCACTCTTCAGGTTCTCAAGAGCAATAAATTGGGACTGAGGGTGGGGAATTGGTGGTTGATTATTTATGTTTTTAAGTATTTTATATGTCATTTGCCTCCATGTTTTATTGGCAATGTATGGTTTTTTGCCTCTTGTTCACTGCCCTGAGCCCATGTGGAAGGGCGGGATATAAATCCAATAAATAAATAAATAAATTCCCCACTTGACCATAGGATCTGGGATGCCTATCTGCAGTGTTCTTCTTTGCGTTTCCAACAATTAAAGAAAACCAGTCATATATCTTCAGATTCCTCGATTATTTGAGTATCTTCTCTGATGTGAATGAACGTAAGTTTTCCAAATGGTTGTCCCTCCACCTACATAGATGCTTTGTAAGGTAATTTTTATTAGTGTCTTAAATATTCTGCCACTATTAGAAGATTACATGAAATGCTGGTCAGTCAGTGGAACTGTGCATCACTTTGTTCTATATGTGGAATGTATGGAAAGAAAATAAAGAACAGACTTTATGTGTCCAAAATACCTACCACTGGTGGTGTGGTCTTTGTCTGTCTTAATCCTACTTAGGTTGGGGATAGGGTAAATTGCATTATCTATCTTGTGTTACAGCCGTTTCTATTTTCCTTGCCTGAGTTTCAATGCCCATTCATGTTCATTTGTTTGTATTAATTGGATTTACATGTTCTCACACTGCTGCCTGGAAAGTGTATCTCATTCCTGGAAGAGAACTATATACCAACATGATAAATACTATCAGTCATGCAAGCATAATAGCAGTTTATATAGCTGACTTTAAACACATTGTATGTTCTCACACAGCCACCTGGGAACTGTAATTAGCTCCAGTCAGTTCTGAGACTGTGGTAACATGATTAGTCCTGCCAACTGCACACACACAAAAGCAGCATACACCCTCAAATATAGCTGATTTTAAATTAAACACAACTTCCTCAGAATTTCCCTTGGAATTAGGGATGCTCAGATGTCTGCTGGCATGTTTCATGTTTTGCTTGTTGGGTGGAAGAAGGGAGCTGATCTTTCATCAAACAGTTTGGCTGTTCATGGGCAACTCAAGCCTGTTCAGTGGGCTATTTTCCTCGTATTCTAACAGAACAGAACAGAACAGTGCAATCAGTATTTCATGCATGAATGTTCTCAAAGAGCCAGCTGAGAGTCCTGTTTCCCCCTCCACATATGCATCCTCTTATCAATGCATGCTGCTGTGTAATCATTGTTTAAACAGAGTGAGCAAACCAATCAGTCTGCAAGAGATTATAAGTAAACTTTGTATATTTTACATTTCCTTACAATTTGATGTTTACATCCATGTTACCAAGGTTATTTTGGGCATGTACATTTTCACATGGCCTTATGGAAGTCATGGTCCCATCCCACATCATTAAATTACACTATCCAATCATCTGCGATTTGGAGGAGAGTAAATGTCACCTATTGTGTAGAAGCAAAAGTGTCCACAAAGTAGAAGGGAATGGAATTCCAACACAATGACTCTTTGTGTCTTTGGAAGCTGCTCAAGTCAGATAGTGGTGAGGTGAGGAGATCATGCAATCATAGAATCACAGAGTTCGAAGGGGCCATAGAGGACATCTAGTCCAACCCCCTGCTCAATGCAGGATCAGCCTAGAGCATCCCTGAAGAGTGTTTGTCAGGCCCATGCTTAAAGACTTCCAGTGAGAGGGAGCTCACCACCTCCCTAGGCATCTGATTCCACTGTTGCACAACTCTTACTGTAAAAAAGTTTTTCCTAATATCCCTTCCCACCCTTAATTTAAACTCATTATTGCAAGTCCTATCTTCTGCTGCCAACAGAAACAGCTCCCTGCCCTCCAAGGCTTGGCTCAGAAGTGATTATGGCCGCTGAAAATTGTATGTTCTCCCATCAAACATGTTTGTTGCAAAGTCTGTGGCTTCCCTCCTTGGCATACACAACTGAGCAAAAGCATGCATCACTAGCAGCTACCTGGCCAGTCGCCATGATGAATGCCGCTACTACACAGATGCAAAAATCCTCCAAAGATTGTTCATTTTGAATTGTGAGAAAATCATTGAACCAATCATATGAGGCTTTCAACTTGATGAAAAATAAGCAATGCCTTATTTGTGAACATTGAATTATCCCTGATTCCAATTAGCAAGCAGTGCTGAAATTTGAATCGAAGTGTCTGCTTTTGTTAGCCAAATTGCCTTATTTTATTAATAAGTGTGGGGAACTATGAATATTAATAGACATAAGATATGGAATTATAACCTTTGTCTACCAGAGTCAGGATTCCCAGAGCCCGTGAATAGATACAGAGACTGTGTTGCTAAAATAATTGATTTCTTTACTAAATGTTCTTAAACATACAAACAATAACCAAGCATTCACACACAAAACACGTGCTAGGAATACTGAGTTGAAAGAATAGCGACGTTTGCATGAGCAGGAATATTGTTGGTGGATAATATGTTACCTGTCCAACGAGATGAATGGGTCATGCAGCAAAAAACAAAACACACTAAGGGGAAGGGATCATGAGTTGATCAGCAACACACGTGGACTGATTCCAAACCAGCCAAGAATGGCACCAACAAGGTAGGATGGGGTTAGGAGAGGAAGAAGCAAGACATCTGTCAGAAGTCCTAACCTAGTCAGCAAAACACCATGCCTTGCGGTTCAAGCAAGAATAGCATTTATTATAGAGCTGCAATAGAAAGGTCACTGTAGCAGGTACATTGTTCAGAATGACTTGGTTACAGAAAGCAAGTGGTTATACCGAGAAGGGGGTGAATGGGGACCCCCCTTCTACCAATCAGGGAATAACATGCGACTGGGAATCGAAAGTTACTACGCTAATGAAGTTCCCAACGCCCCCATTATTCTCAGGAAAGCCGGAGCTTTGAAAGCGATAGTAAAGCTCGCAGCTTGACTCCTCAAGGTCAGAATGTTCAGTCTGCGAGAGGTAGGGGTTACCAGATGCACATTCCACTCTCACACCGTAGACATAAATCAACACCCCTGGATTCCAACCTCCCGCCTGTCACGCCACTATGGCGCCCATTGCCATCCTCCCCTCCCCTCCATCCATCATGGCAGGGCTACCTGACATGCAGCCCCCTCGAAAATAACTCTACCCCTTTGGCTTATGGGGGTACAACTTGTGAAACGCCCGGATAAGCCGGGGGCCAGAACATGTTCCGCCCGCACCCACTCCCTCTGCTCCGGCCCAAAGTCAATCCATTCAACAAGATAAAACAAGCGATTGCGAGAGATCTTAGAGTCCAAGATTTGCGATACTTCGTAGTGAGGTTCCCCCCCACCAACAGCGGAGGCGGGGTTGGCCGTCGTGGTCTCCATTTGTTCTCCTCAGGTGCCCGGCGAAGAAGCCTTACATGAAAAACAGGATGAACAGACTTTAGAGATTTGGGCAACGCCAATTCGACAGTCACATTGTTAATCACTCTCACAATCTCAAATGGTCCAACAAATTTCCAACCAAGTTTGCGACTCGGTTGAATGTGACGCAAGTGTTGTGTGGACAAATAAGCAAACTCCCCACACTTCGGAATCCAGGCAAGGTTGCGTTTCTTGTCAGCCTGGACTTTATAAGCAGTCTTAGCGTCCTCTAGAGTCCTGGCTAACGATGACCACGCCATCTGCAATTGTTTGCACCAATCCCCAGCATCTCCCGCCGGGAGGTCGGGAGAAGTCAGAAATGGCAGAGGCGGGGCGTCATATCCATGAACTGCCTTAAATGGGGACATCCCCGTCGACGAGTGCTGAGTATTGTTGTAACAGAACTCAGCCAAAGGCAGAAGAGAGTGCCAATTGTCCTGCTGAAAGTTGGAAAAACACCGCAAATACTGTTCCAGAGTCTGATTCACACGTTCAGTCTGCCCATCGGATTCCGGATGGTACGCACTGCTGACCCCCCGCTTCACCCCAAGCAGTGACATCAATTCGCTCCAGAACCGTGAAACGAATTGCACCCCCCTGTCCGAGATCACCTTAGCAGGCAAAGTGTGGAGCCTCACTACGTGTTGCAGGAACGCAGAGGCAAGTTTCTTGGCAGAGGGGATAGAGGCAAACGGAACGAAATGAGCCTGCTTCGTAAACAGGTCCACTATCACCCATATGACAGTCTTGCCCCCGCTAGGGGGTAAGTCAGTAATAAAGTCCATAGAAATTACTTCCCATGGCCGAGCCGGCGTGGGGAGGGGTTGCAGAGCCCCCGGGGGTTTACCGGGTCGAGGTTTACTCATCAAGCACGTTTGGCAAGCCGACGTGAACAGTGAAACATCTTTTCTAAGCCCTGGCCACCAAAATTGTCTTTGCAGGAGCTGGAGAGATTTCACAAACCCCGTGTGTCCAGCCAATTTCGACCCGTGAGCCCAGCTCATCACCTCCCCCTTAGGGAACGTGGGACAAAGAGCTTGTCATTTTTAGTCCAGCAGCCATGCGCATTTTGGGAGGCGCCTTCTTCCCCCCCACCTCCTCTCTATCAGCGTCCGACATAGCTGTAGAGAATTTCGTCACCCAGTCATTGGTAGGAGGGTCTGGGGACAGGGGGGAATGTTTGGCCTGCCCCCGAGTGGTTACTGCCCCTCCCAACTGGGAAGGCGTGAAGACCGAGTCATGAATCTCCTCCCTTTTGCTGTCGTGTTGAGGGAGGCGTGACAGTGCATCGGCCAGCGAGTTAGACGTTCCCGGGAAGTGGTGTAGTGTGAAATTGAACTTGGAGAAGAAATCAGCCCAACGCAGCTGTTTGGCGTTCAAGGAACGGGGGGAGCGGAGAAGCTCGAGGTTTTTGTGATCAGTCCAGACCTCGAACGGAACTCGCGCCCCCTCAAGCCAATGATGCCAGGTAGCCAACGCTAAGCGGATCGATCCCGCTTCCTTTTCCCACACCGACCAATTCCGTTCAGTATCGTTAAACTTTCTGGAAACATATGCAAGGGGGTGTAATTTACCATCCTCCCCTCTTGAAGGATCGCCCCCCCATAGCAACATCGGAAGCGTCGACTTGGACAATGAATTTTTTAAGTTCATTCGGGTGGGCTAACACAGGTTCCGACGTAAAAGGGCTTTCAATTTGTCAAATGCCCTCTGGCACTGTGGCGACCACTCTAGTTTGGCCCCTGGTCGAGTGCATTCGGGTGGCTTCCCTTTTGTTTTCAATAAGTCAGTTAGGGGAAGGGCCACCTGGGCAAAGTTCGATAGGAACGATCTATAAAAGTTCGCGAATCCGAGGAACCCTTGGAGTTGCCTCCGTGTTTTAGGGGCTTCCCACCCTATCACATCTTTGATTTTATCAGGGTCCATTTCAATCCCCTTTTGGGATATGCGGTAGCCCAGAAAAGGGATCTCTGTTTTGTGAAATTCACACTTGGACAGTTTTGCAAACAGTTTGTGCTTGTGCAACGTTTGTAACACTTCCCTCACCAGTTTCACATGGGACTTCATGTCGGGGGAATATAAAAGAATGTCATCAAGGTAAACAAGGACCCCCTTAAACAAATACTTGTGGAGCACCTCATTAATCAAGTTCATGAAGACTCCCGGGGCTCCCTGAAGCCCGAACGGCATGACTAGGTATTCAAATTGGCCCAGAGGGGTGTTAAACGCCGTTTTAAATTCGTCCCCCTCCCGAATTCGGACCCTGAAGTAGGCATCACGGAGATCTAGCTTCGAGAAGACCTTCCCCCAGCCACCGCAGCCAACAAGTCTTTTATCAGGGGCATGGGGTAGGCGTTTGTGTTAGAGACTGCATTCAAACCACGATAGTCGGTGCACAGCCGCAACCCCCATCCTTTTTCTTCCGGAAAAGCACAGGAGCCGCAAACGGGGAGGATGCTGGCCGTATAAAACCCCTACTCAGATTTTTGTCAATGAATTTCCTCAGCTCCACTTTTTCTGAGGGGCTCATGGAATACAACTTCCCTTTCGGTAGTTTCTGGTTAGGCAAAATTTCAATCGCACAGTCTGAGTTCCTATGGGGTGGCAATTCGTCGGCTTCCTCCTCCCCAAAGACAGGGGCTAGGTCGTGATACTCAGGGGGAATGCCTTCCAGTTCGGCTTCCGCCACCCCCACCGTCACTAGGAGTTGCCCCCCGTCATGGGTCCCCACTCATTCTTCCATAAGTGTGGTTGGCATTTGTCGGAGATGAAATTCACTTTCCCCTCCCCCATAGGACGTGTGGATCGTGATCAAAGAACCACGCGCTTCCGAGTACTAGGGGAAGCGGGCAGCTGGGGTAACAACGAAAGGCCTTTCTTCCCAATGTTGCCCAATTCCCACCCTCAAGGGTACAGTCTCGTATTTACAGGGTTCTTTCATGGTGGAGCCGTCCATCTGAGTAAATATCAAGGGGTCGTTTAGTTTAATAACTTTCGCCCCCAGTCCCGTCACTAGTGTGGGATTGATGAGGTCTCTCCCACACCCAGAGTCAATGAGAGCCCGTACTCTCACATGGGTCAATAGACCCGGGTCCATTAAAGTCACTGTAAGAAAGAAAAGAGAGGGGGTTTGCTCACCGGGGTTTGCGCCTGGGAGTCCGGGACCTGCTGTTCAGCGCTGTTCACAGCAGGTCCGTCTCGTTTCCCTGCGGCGCCGCTTCGCCATCGGATGAATCGGATGCTTCGCTGAGCGGTTTGGCTTGCAGGGCTTTCGCCCCCTCGGCTTCGCCACCGGTTTCGGTGTGGAGGTGTCGAACTTCTTCTTGGCTCCCTTGGGCGCTCCTGACGATGCTGATGCGGTCGGGCAGTTCGCGGCGAAGTGGCCTCCTTCTCCGCATTTGAGGCAAAGACCTTGCTTCATTCGGAGTTCCCTCGTGCCGTCCCTCGGTTTTGGATTCGGGGTAGGGGTTTCCCCTTGCTGCCGGCGCAGGGCCGCTGTTGGCCATCGCTGCGGCATCATCTAGTTTGATGGTTTTCAGCCGGTTCTCCATCGTGATGGCGGCTTGTATCCATCCCGAGAGGGTGTCTGGGTCTTGGGTTTTGGTGACTTCTCGTCGGATCTCCGCGTTGAGTCCCAACTTGTAGTAGTCCACGAAGGTCCCATCTTGCACCCCTCGGATTTTGGCCGCACACCTACGGAACTCCGCCGTGTAGTCTCTCACCGATCTCGTGCGTTGCTTGAGGGCTCGGATCGCTGCCTTTGCCGCTTTGTTAGAGTTCGCGTCCTCGAATTGCTCTTTCATGGCCCACATAAAAGAATCGATTTCTCTCAACTCACGCCCATCAGCCTGGTGAAGTCCCACATACCAGTCAGCGGCCGCTCCCTTCAGGTGGGCTGCTATGACATCGACCATACGCTCTTCGCGCTGGAATAGATGGCCCCAAGTCTCGATAAACCTCTCAGCTCTCACGAGAAAAACGGAAACTTCTCGGGGTCTCCGTCAAAATCTGCATCCAGCAGTTCCGCAGGTTTCGGTGGCAAAAACCCCCAAGGTCGAGGGGGTGGTTGCCCCGGCGGCCCCTGCGGTCCTGGCCCCGCGGGTTGATCCGGAGGGCCGGCCGGTACGTTCTGCTGGCCTTGATCTGGCGCCGGCCGTTGGTCCTGGGGGACCTGGTCTGGCGGCTCCTCTCGCCTTTGTCGCTCACGCTCCTCTCGGATGCCCTCCGCGATCATCTGTGGGATGCGGGCGAGGGATTCATCCAGGTAGCGCATCAGGCGGTCTTGGCTCGGCTCCCCACTCCACCTCCGTCTCACCACGGCACCTTCCAGGCTCTCGGAGTCTCGGCCGGTTTCCTCCAGGGTTCCCGCCGTAATCAGTCTGCGGACCGATCTTTCGGGGTGGCCTCCCCCCACCGACGCTCGCGGGGTCCCAAACCATGCCTCGTGGGTTTCAGCCAGGGGTTTCACCCAGTCTCGTCTACGTCCGACTCGGTGGGTCACCCCTCCATAGGCCGCCCCATACGGATCCCCGTAGGGCCCTCCGAAGTCGTACTCCGGACCCCATTGTCCCGGCACATATGTGTCAGGGGTCTCTCTGGGTACGTCCTTCCCGGGAGGTTTCTTCTCCTTTTTCTTTTCTTCTTCAATCAGGAGAGTGTCTTCCTCACCGCTACTCATTTTGGAGTTGCGGGTTTCTGACCAGTCCCGAAGTTGATAATGATTCTGAACAAACTGTCAGAAGTCCTAACCTAGTCAGCAAAACACCATGCCTTGCGGTTCAAGCAAGAATAGCATTTATTATAGAGCTGCAATAGAAAGGTCACTGTAGCAGGTACATTGTTCAGAATGACTTGGTTACAGAAAGCAAGTGGTTATACCGAGAAGGGGGTGAATGGGGACCCCCCTTCTACCAATCAGGGAATAACATGCGACTGGGAATCGAAAGTTACTACGCTAATGAAGTTCCCAACGCCCCCATTATTCTCAGGAAAGCCGGAGCTTTGAAAGCGATAGTAAAGCTCGCAGCTTGACTCCTCAAGGTCAGAATGTTCAGTCTGCGAGAGATAGGGGTTACCAGATGCACATTCCACTCTCACACCGTAGACATAAATCAACACCCCCTGGATTCCAACCTCCCGCCTGTCACGCCACTATGGCGCCCATTGCCATCCTCCCCTCCCCTCCATCCATCATGGCAGGGCTACCTGACAACATCAAGCTCAGGGAGTGCCCTCCTTACATAGCTAAATTACGACCTAAGGTAATGGCTATGTGGCCACCTGGTTCCCAGGAAGTGCTAAAAAACTCTGGCCGGGGGCATAAAGGGATTAATAGCTGGGCAATTGGAAATTAATGGTCGGCAGGGAGTGACACCTCTGGGGGAAGGGGCAGAGACAAAGGAGAGAGTAAAGAGATCCAATCACATAGCAGGTCTGGTGTTTCATGTGAATGATCAGATACTTGACAGCAGTGTTATCTGGATGGGTGGCAAGAAGGCTCAATCACTGCTATTGTCTTTAGCAGGTGTTATGTAGTGGGTGTCGAGCATTAAGAAGTCAGGAAACAGCATGATAATCAGCACATGGTTTACTCGTACACAACAGAACAACCCAATACCGGCCGATGGCCAACTATATACATTTCCCATGGACCACCTCCAGGTCCCACTGGTGGGTTTAAACTTCCCACCAAGGTTCCTATTGGTGAAAGCTTGAGGTTTCAGGATCCTAGTCCCTATTGTCTCTTGAGCTCCAAGCTGAGGCAGGGTCGCTGTTGCCTAGTGGCGGTCAGTGGACATAACAGCTGGGCACAGTCTTTTGTTTTAGGCTGGCTTAGGAGGAGGAGGAGGAGGAGGAGGAGGAGGAGGAGGAGGAGAGACATGTTATTTTCCAGGTGAGGCTAACACACAAGGGGGATGCTGCATGATGAAGAAGAGATTCCCTTATGGCTTCTGTTCAGGAACATTTGTCTTTTGTCAGAGCATGGCTTCTTCTCTGGTCTTCTGCTGGCTCTGCATGCATGGAGGTCAGGACTGTTGGTCTGCATCCCAGTGCTTGGGGTGGATACAGAAGTTCAGTGACAGAAGGCTTCTGTAGCCCCAGGTCCACATCTGGATTGGCATGCTTCTTTGGCACAAGGCTCCCCTTGGCCACAGTGCACATTCCATAGTCCAGTATAGGGCACTTCTTTAGGATCACAGCTCTGTCCATTGCCCTGGCAAACACTCTTCACAGTCCAGTAAGGCAGTCATGGTAAAGAGTCTTTAGTAATGCTATCTGAAGTGGCTGGATGGCAACAGTTTAGCCTGCAAATAATAGTTGTTTATTGCTTACTTAGACTTTGTTCCTGAAGCCTCTTAGTGAGAAACAGTTTCCAAAGCAGTACTATAAAATACAATACTCTTTAAAATTAGGATAAAACTTCCTGACCACTACTTAATTATGGCCACTGAGTGCTTTCCCAAATAAGTGGTTTTCCGTTGATTCCATACGGTGCTTAGTTCTGAACATTCCCAGGTTGGGGAAGAACTACAAATTCCTCTTGATATACCTGCACAAGTGCTATCAACCACAGAGAGAATATTAGCACCAAAGAATTCAAGTTCATTATCGATATGTGTGCTTTGCTCATTAACTCTGAAACAATGTTCCATCTTTTCTGTTCTGGTTTCTGGATAGAGGAATGGATAAGTGGTTAAAGATGGATGGGAGGAAGAATTTTGGATAAGGATAAACAGACATTAGACCACTTACCTTTAATCCCACTTTTCTTGATGTTTCTAAAATGGCAAAAAAAAAAACACCCTTCCTGCTTGCCAAAGTATAAACTATATTTACAGTGGTTGTTTCGTTGATGATGACAAAGAAAACCATTCCTACTGCCACGGCGACTGCAATGGCAATAAAACCGTCAGCTTGTAAATCTCCTTTATATTTTTGACTTTCATTAAATTTAGCGGAGTGACAGTTACCACACTGCAAAGTATCATATTTTCTCAGGCAGGTATAACACGCACCATGCTCAAGCATGCATATTTGTGCAGAGTCAGTCTGCTATCAGACTAAATCTTAACAGGAGATTGATGGTAAAATCAAATTGGCCTTCCAAATGGACAGGGGCCGAGGCTTTTTTCCTTGCACGCTGAGGCTTGCTATAGGGCATCAGTCATCAACATTGCACTGCTTGATTATTAAGGGCAGGAGATGAAATCTGTGACCTGGTCCATATTTTTACCAGGTGCCAGCACTCCCTCCACCTGAAGTTAACCATCTGCCAGCTTTCTGCCACTGTTTGTTATAGACGTTGCCAATATGCCTGACTAATGAGAAGCTTGGGCTCATCAGCAGACCTGGCCTAGTGACAAAAGAGGCTTTGTGTTGAATGGAAAACTCAGTGAACCAAATCCTTTTACATAATCTATACAAAACAATATATGTCACTTATTTTCTATAGTTTCTATATCATGGACTCATAACAGAGGTCAGAAGGACATCTAATGTCCCATTAGTCACACAGCAAAGCAGAGGATTTCACTGCTGGGAGGTTCTAGCAGGCTTTGAAATAGCCCTGCATCATATTTAGGTTTCTCTTATATTCCAGTCAAGGTATACTAAAATGCATTATGTACATATGTAAGTGCCATCAAGTTACAACTAGGTATGCGCAGGGAAAAAATATTCGGCATTATTCGGGTTCAAGGGTTTGGGGACAAATATATTTGGGAAACCTGAATATCCCTGAATACCAATATCAGTATTGTGTTGGTATTCAGGAGATATTTGGGATTCCTGAACATATTCAGCTCCATTATAGAAGGAGGAGGAGGAGGGAGATTGGATTTATACCCTGCCCTTCACTACCCAAGGGAGTTTCAGAGCGGCTTACAAACCCCTTTCCCTTCCCCTCCCCACAACAGACACCCTGTGAGATAGATGGGGCTGAGAGAGCTCTTGACAGAAACGGCTCTTTTTCAAGAACAGCTGTGCCAGAACTATGGCTTGGCCAAGGTCATCCAGCAGCTGCAAGTGGAGGAGTGGGGAATCAAACCTGGTTCTCCCACATTAGCGTCTGCGCACTTAACCACTACACTAACCTCGAACCACTGTCAATGTAGTCAATGGCAAATCTCACAGGGTATGTTCAGAGGCTGGGGAGGGGGAGGTTCGAGGAAGCAGCTTCAAATCTGCTGTATACCTACTGGAGCCTCTCCTTAAAAGAATCTCCAGGTTTGGGAAAGATGGGACCACTTTGTCCAATTCTATGGGCACCCAAAGAAGGTGCTCCCATCCACCATTGTTTCCAGTGGTAGGTGGGGGGAAAAGGCAGGCAAACACAAGCCCAGCAGATTCGCCTAGAGACTCTCTGCAGTAGAAACTGAGGTGTTGGGTAGGGAGGGGAGGTGGCATGGCCAGCAGCTGAACCAGTGCAATGTGCGTCACCAGAACCAGTGCTACTGTGGTCGTGCCAAACCCAATAGGACCAAGAAGTCTGATCAGAGAACCTGAGAAACTCTGAAATAAGGGTGGGGCCTTTCTGCAAGGAGGACAACAGAACCAGTTCAATCT
This sequence comes from Gekko gecko, assembly GCA_029375565.1. Classification (NCBI taxonomy): domain Eukaryota; kingdom Metazoa; phylum Chordata; class Lepidosauria; order Squamata; family Gekkonidae; genus Gekko; species Gekko gecko. Next base: position 75,566,657 of record JAPDNY010000003.1, on the reverse strand, counting down.
ACTAGTGCCCAGCAGCGGAACCCAATGTCAGCCACCCTACTAGTGCCCAGCAGCAACAGAAGAAGAAGTCAGTGCCAGATCAGCCATACATGTCTGATGTCAAGCACTTGTTGTTGTTGTTCGGTCGCACAGTGGAGTCCAACTCTTTGTGGCCCCGTGGACCACATCACGCCAGGCCCTCCTTTCTTCTGTCATGCTCCAGAGTTTGCTTAATTTCATTTTCATTGCATCGATAACACTGTCTAACTATCTCATCCTTTGCCATCCCCTTTTAGGATTGACTGATTTGATTTCCTCCAGAGTTTGCTTAATTTCATGTTCGTGCTCCAGAGTTTGCTTAATTTCATGTTCATTGCATCAATAACACTGTCTAACCATCTCATCCTTTGCCATCGCCTTCTTCTTTGACCTTCAATATTTCCCAGCATCGGGGTCTTCTCCAGTGAGTGCTTTGTTCTCATTTGGTGGCCAAAGTATTTGAGCTTCAGCTTCAGTATCTGGCCTTCCAGGGAACAGTCAGGGTTGATTTCTTTTAGGATTGACTGATTTGATCTCCTTGCAGTCCAGAGGACTCTCAAGAGTCTTCTCCAGCACCATAGTTCAAAAGCATCTATTCTTTGGTGCTCGGCCTTCCTTATGGTCCAACTCTCAGAGCCATACATTACTACTGGGAATACCATTGCTTTGACCATATGTACTTTTGTTGGCAGGGTGACGTCTCTACTTTTTATTATGCTATCTAGGTTTGCCATCGCTTTCCTCCCAAGGAGCAGGTGTCTTTTCTTGGCTGCAGTTGCATGGCTGCAATTTCATGGCTGCAGTCACTGTCTGCAGTGATCTTGGATCCCAGGAATGTGAAGTCTGGATGTCAAGCACACAAGATCACAAATAGCCGGTGTGTGTGTGTGTGTGTTATGTTTCCAGGACAGCAGGACCCAGTGCAACCTGCTAGAGTCCAGCAGCAGAAACTAGTGCCAATGTGGGAGTGCCCAGAATGGACAAATCTGAGAATCTCTGGAGTAAGGTGGGGCCTTTCTGCAAGGAGTCCAGGACAACAGAATCAGTGCAAATCACTACTGCCCAGCACCAGAAACCAGCACCTCAACAGGACAGTCTATCACAGAGTCACAATCCAAGCAAGGGGGACGGGGGTTACAGGGACAGTGGGGTGGGGGCAACAGTGGGAAGGCTTCTAGTGTCCTGGCCCCACTGGTGGACCTCCTGATGGCCCCTGGTATTTTTGGCCACTGTCTGACAGTGTTGGACTGGATGGGCCATTGGCCTGATTCAACATTGGCTTCTCTTATGTTCTCTTATGTTCTAATCAGAGCAACCGTGCCCAGCAGCACAACCCAGTCCAATGTGGCAGCAGTGCCAAGTTCCAAGAGCTCATAGAAAACTTACCATTTCCCAAGGGAAGGCCGCAGGAAGTGAGAGGGATGGGGGTTGTGTTTGTCAGTCCCGACCCTCCTCTCTCCCGGCAACAGCACACCAAGCCAATGATACCAGTGCCTCAGTGGAGGAGCCTCCTTTAGCCTAGGTGCTGCAGGTGCCCTTCAACACAGGCTCTCCCTTTCCCACCTCCTCCCACCCCTGCAAAAAAAGAATATGTAACCCAGCAAAGTTCATGCATGGTGCTCCTTTGGTCTCTGTTGGTGTGGCCCTAGCCTACCTATCTAATCTCCCTGAAGAACTGGTTTTGTGATGCTGTTTTAATTTCAGCAGGTAGTTTTGGTTTGGGGTGGTGGGGTGGCAGGCTGGTGTGGTCAGTGGACTGCACATCGCCCTGTGCTTGCTGCACTGCTGCCAGGGTTCCGTAGTGGCATTTTGTAGCAGGTGGATTCAGAGTGGCAGTGGAAACGGGGAGATTGGGTGGGGTGTTTCTGTGCCAATCAAAATGGTTACTGTCCCTACTACTTTTTCCAGACTGGTTAAAAGTTTTGGGAATAGTGTTTCGCCCCAGCTTCCAAGCACGGACTGAGAAAGGATGCAGGCACAAACATGCGCTCACTTCAGTCACCCTCCAAGTCCAGAACCAGGTAGCTGAACAGTGGTAAGTTGACCTTGAGGAAGATCAACCGCTCAACTGTCAGGGAGAGCAGACATGAGTGATGTGGGCTGACAGTGTTGCCCACATGGGAAAAATGTGCTCACTCTGCATGCCCATTGGAGGGCATGAGAGGAGCCTCTGGGCCACAACAGAGAGATCTGGCCAGACCGTCTCCTTCATGGCCCAGTAGCTCAGAGGGCAGGTGGCCTGCAACTTGTAGGGCTTCAAAAGGTAGGCCCTCACCATCATGTCTGCTGTGTCCTCCTGTCTCCTTTGCCTGCTGCTCCCAGAGGGGCTGAGCATCCACCCAATGACTGCAATCTTCACAGTCTCTGTGACAGGAGCCATGGGGGGATGCTGCCTAGGGAGGGATGAACAGCAGCAGAGCTGCTTTCACCCATCACTTCCTCAGCTCCCAGCAATGTGCCCCTCTTGTTCCACATGTGCTCAACCTGGTGGGAGAGCTCATCTCAGCAATTGAACTGGTCAGCCACTCAGCGATCCTGCCCTTGATGCGTGGGTCATACACGCTCGCCAACATGTAGACCTTCTGCTTGGTGAGAGGCTGAAAGTGGGCCTCAAGTCCATCTGGCAGCCTTCTGACCAGCATGCACACTGCTGGAAGAAAGTCTGCACATCCCACAGCTGGCTCCAGAGACAAGGTCAAGTCCTCATGAGCTGTATTGGTCATGGGGATGACTGGAGCCAGACTTGCTGTTTCAGATGAGAGCATTTCTGTAGCTCTTGAAGGGCCCAAGAACTTCCACATTCTGAGAGATGGTCAAGCACTCCTCCTGGTTGAGCTGGCTCTGTTTCCAAATGACCCCACTCTCAGAGATCAGGGCAGTCAGGGCTCTTTCCTGCTCCACCACGTGCTCCAGCATGGCACAGGTGGAGCTCCAGTGAGTGTTCACGTCACCAATCAGGCAGTGCTCTGGCAATGCCTGTCAGTGCCTGCTTCTCTTGCAGCAGATGGGTGTCCTTCACACTGTGAGAAAAGTGACTCACAATATAATGGCATTTCTGGAAGAGATGCCAGAACTCACAGGTTGCAGCACTCCAACTGGGAAGCTCTGTAGAACCCAGGCCCAAGGCATCCTTAACCACAAAATGGTGAAGGTGGGCCACACAGTAAATGCTCTTGAGGCCCAATGTCTTGATCACTTCCTTGATGTTTGAGGCACCATAAGTCACCATGAAGCTTGTACAGGTATTTGCCCTCTCACCCCAGTCCAGGTATAAGAGGCACAACTCCTGAACTCTGCCAGCATGTACCAGATTTTACTTCTCCCTCATCCCAGTCCAGGAATGAAAGATACCAAAATCCCATATGCCTCAGGAACACTTAAAACAAGCCCAGAAGAATGTCTGCACACTCTCTCTAGGGTATCAGTAGTCACTGACACCAGGATCTCTGGACACCAGATTCCCACCAGCTCAGAAGAAGAGGTCCCACCTCCTGTCTGGTTTCTGGGAATTAACGACTTATCAGCTCTGTGCCAGAGCTGCAGACAATTAATTAACACGGTGGGAGCTGCATCACCAGAATCAGCCTAGGCACAAGATTAAGCCTTAGAACCAAGTTGCAACACAGTAAACAAGCCCAGATAATATTAATTTATATATTTATTCAGTGCAAAAGCAGGCATATAACAAGAGACTAGCAAGAAGGTGAATAAAACAAATAACGCCTATGCATAGACAGCTCTAACTACACATAGAGGTATTCATAGTTACCAGTCATTCAGAGATACCAGATAATTCAATGTCCATTGTGTAAACATGGAATCTTGAGGATGAACCACATGACTGCTGTGGGCAGTTAAGTCCAGCTTCGCTGCCCACTAGTAAAATTCCTTGTTGCAGGTATACAATCTAAAGGGGAACTCTCTCTCAGAAAGGAGCTCTCTTTCCAAGAAAACTCTCCCCCTCTCCCCATAGGGTGATCACAATTCCCTCCCTTTCCCATCATAATTGAATATGGCCATTTATCCAATCATGAGGGGATGAAGGGGTGTGCCCAAATCTCTGGGTTGATGTGACAGAAGCCATGTCAGAGGAGCTTTGATGTGTTAATGTCTTGGAACAGCTGTGTCTCCAGCTTGGGAAGACACCTTAATGTCTGCTCCTCCCAGCAAAGGTGCCAAAGTGTCTTGTATAGGGATATCAGGCTTGGCATCTGGCATGCCATCTGTTGCAGGTGACAAAAGTCACATGGACATGTTAGCAGCTAGGCCATTTGGCCCTAGCAGGAATGATTCAGGAAAGGTTTTTCCTATACAAAGCTGATGGTGAGGTCCCATCCTACCCATGCCTCTGTCTCTCGATGGTGGCCATGCTGTTGGCTGCTGTGTGTGGCCTGCCGAGTGGCTTGATGTGCTGCAGAGCCCGGTAATACCCAGCCTGCCTGACACTAGTGGTTTCCTCACCCATCGCAACATCACTGGGTTGCCACGAGTGCACGGTCAGTGAAAGATACATGTTGTGCAACTGCTGGGTAGTCCAGATGTTGGGCGTGAAGTGCATAGTTCTCCCATAAGCACAGGACAATTGTCCCTTCACATACTCCCTGGCAGTCCTGTACAAACAGGACATCATGGTCCTGCTCAGCATGGTGCGAGAAGGGGCATGTACCAGGGAACAACATACTGGAGCACCATGAGGAAACCAGCACCCTTGACCACTGAGAAGGGAAGGCCATGTACAGCAATCATCTCAACAAGGAGATGAGTGACCACCTTGCTAGCATGCTGTCATTCTCCCCCCCCGGCACCCTAATGCTGACCTCACCAAGTGTCTCCATCAGAGTTGCCCAGGGAGAGCACTGGAGGCGAATGCAAGACGACTCACCTCCTGGCTGGTTGGTAGTGGCTGCTTGGGCACCCCAGCAGGAGGCTCTCTCTGCCCCCAAAGAAGCACTGCCTGGTGGTGCTTTTTCAGGTTGTTCCACATCCCAGTCAGCATGAAATGACTGGAGTCTCTTCCATGACTGATCCAGGGCTTACACAGCTGGCACTGTGTCAACCTGAGATTCTTCATCAGCTGGAACTAGGGCTGCTAGGTCCAATCTTCTCCCCAGTGGGGGAATTGGGGGGCGTTCCAGGAGGGGTGTGGCTACCCCCACCACAATGATGTCACTCCGCATGATGTCATCACCCCCTGCTTTCCCCCTATCATTTAAAGGGAAACTTCCCTTTAAATGGTGGTGGTGAGAAGCAAGGGCCAAGCGCCCCTGCCTTGCAAGAGGCGATCTTGCCTCTTGCAAGGTAGGAGCCGACACCCCTGCTTGGGAAGAGTGAGCACCCCTGCCTTGCAAGAGGCAATTTTGCCTCTTGCAAGGCAGGAGTTGATGGCTCTCGCTAGGGAAGAGTGGGTGCCTGGCGCCCCTGCCTTGCAACAGGCAATCTTGCCTGTTGCAAGGCAGGGGCAATGGGCACCTACACTTCCTAAGCAGGGGCCGTTGGCTCCTGCCTTACAAGATCGGACTTGCCTCTTGCAAGGTAGGAAGAAGAAAAGAAGAAGAGATTGGATTTATACCCCACCCTTCACTACCCAAAGGAGTTTCAGGGTGGCTTACAAGCTCCTTTCCCTTCCCCTTCCCACAACAGACACCCTGTGAGGTAGGCAGGGCTGAGAGAAACTCTGACAGAGACTGCTCTTTTCAAGAACAGCTGTGCCAAAGCTTGTGACTGACCCAAGGTCACATCAGCAGCTGCAAGTGGGGAACCAAACCTCTGCTCAGGAAGAACAGGCCCAGGGCCAGTCCCCACTGGCTGCGAGCATTTAATGGGGTCCCTTCAAGTGCTTGCAGCTGGCAGACTCCACGCACTTGATCTCCCACTGGCAATGCTGCTTGGAATTCAGGTAGGCTGCGGTTTTCAGTTTCGGCGTCGCGAATGGCGGCCGCTTCTCGGGACGCTCCCGGAGGCGGTTAGCCCACGCGCAGTTAGGGGGGTCTTCGCATGTGCGAAAGACCTAGTGAGCCTTAGGTAAAGGCTCCGAACCGGGGGCACTTGGGGAGTAGCCTCTTTGCCGGCAGACAGCCGGGAAATTGAGGCTTTCTCCCCGCCCCAATCGGCCCCGCTGCGGCGTGCCCGTAATGGGACTTAAGCGGCGCCACCGAATTCCAGGAGTGAAGACAGCGCTATGGCTTAAAATAAAAAGAAGAAGTGGCATCGAATCGTGAGTTGGAGATCTATTTTGAAGCGTAAATCGGAGCCCCCTGCATGCGTATAAGCGTTGGGAGGAGGGAGGAGTTCCCACCCCCTTTGAGAAGCAAGATCTACAAAGGGAGCGCGAAGGGGGCTGAGAGAAGAAAAAGTGTTGGTGAAAGTACCGTTGGGGTTGCATGGAAGATTTTGATCATCTTAGCTTCCTGGGGGATGCGGCACGAACTTTTTAAAAGTAAACAAAAAAACAAAATGTCGATACTGGAAAAAGTCCTGCAGATACCGGAAGAGAAGAGAGGAGGGACTTCCGGTCCAGACAGCCCCCCCAAGAGCTTGCTGTCAATCAACAGGAAAAGGAGATGCTGTGCCCCCTGCTGGAACAATTGCGGAAAATCAACGAAACTCTGTCTAAAATGGATAGTGTTCTCATCAGTCGACAGAAACAGATATCGGAAACAACTAGAAAGATGATGGAGATTGAACAGAAATCGAATTTGATTCTAGGTTTCCAGGGCGTTAAAGAAGAAGAGAAAGAAGATCTCGGATTTACCTTGACAAATGCCTTGGCACCCCTAACTGGCAGTGAAGCGACAAAATTAAAAGAAGAGGTGGATGAGGCTCCCAAAGCCTATTCCGCTTTTATAAAAGAGAATACTCTGCCAGTAGAAGGGGATGTTGAGCATAGCAAGCGACAAACTGGAGATCTAATTTCATCCGAAGAGTTTGTGGAGCCCAGGAAGCCTGAAAGCCAGAAGTTTAAGGAAAAAGAGAAAAGAAAGAAGAAGGATTTCATCTTTAAAATACAGAAACTTCTGAAGAGACACGCCAGCAGGGAGGAAGATGCAGTATTCCAAACTGGGACAAGCAAAGAAGACAGCAGCCCAGGGGAAAGTGGTGATGGAACGGAAGACTTTAAAGTTAAAATGGACTCAATCCATAACTGGAAGAGATTTAAAAAGAAGATATTTTGAGGACTGTTCGTGTAACATCTGGAAGGAGCTGTTTAATTACTAACCCCAATGGACTTTACTAACTGCATTAACAGAGTGATTTTGGACTTCGCAATAGTTAAAAAGAAGATCTTCTAACCACGATGGATGCCAAAACTGGTATTGGTTATTAACCTAAACTAACACTCACTAACAGGAAAAATTTCACTCCATCTTTTTCTTTCTCCATCTGTCTACCCTTCCTGTTTCTTATAAAAAGAATAAAATTCTCTCTTTTTTAAGAGAGTTTTACAAAAAAAAAAAAAAGGAATTCAGGTAGGCTGCCAGCAGCCACCACCACCCTCCCTCTCTCAAGAGGGGGCCAGCTGGCTGGAGGTGGGTTGAACCCCCAAAAAGTGGGTAGACTCTGCCAGACCAGGAGGTCTGACCAGTGGCCACCCTAGCTGGAACTGCTTCCAGGCATTGGAAGTGAAGGAATACCTGCACTGACCAGCAGCTGCAAACAGCCCTGCAGCTGCCTACTGTGAGACACACCATGTCTTGGATGGGCAGTAGGAGATGGCTGAGAGGGAAGGGGTTGCGATGGCAGCACCTTGGGGGACACCTCCATCTCTTCCTCTCCTGCCTCCCCCTGCTTCCGCTCCTGCCCCTCCTCAAAAGGCCTGCTGGAATCCAGAGGAACCAGAGCAGTGGGCTGGTTGCCCAGCATTCTCCTCTAGCTCCTCTGTGGTCCTCTGAGTTCATGGGGTGAGCTCCTATCCTGAATGCTCTTGCCCAAAGACAACACAGGCTCCTCCTCCTGCTGTGCCTCAGCAACAACAGGTGGAGGGCCCAAATTCAAGCACCAGCTTGAGGGGGTCTCAAGAAGCTGCAGGAATAGAAAATACCAGAAAGCGGGACCCGCGATACTCACAGGGGGGGGAGTATTCCTAATGGCTCCCAGCTTGCAGAAGCAGCTCCTCAGGTAAACCTTCTCCCCCTGCCCCCCAGGCACCAGTGGGCCTGCCAATCTCCCCAGCGTCAATCTTCCCTTCCCCCAGGCACCAGCAGCAAGGCCTGAGCACCTCCCGGCCGTCTGACCTACTGATCTCCCCCCTGCTGATCTTCCGTCCCCCCCAGGCACCAGCAGCGAGGCCTGAGCTCTGCACGAGGCACAATACTTTATGAGCCCAACGGACTGCCTCTGTGTGAGGCAGATTCATTTGTCCGCATCTCTTACGTTAGTTGAAATTAATTCACTTTGTGTCAATTTTATCTTTGCGGGAATAAAAAGGACACACTTAGTGAACCTGTCTAAAGCTGAAAATAGAGGGTTTCAAGGCTTTAAGTACTGCTTTTAAAGTATTGTAAGTATATTCCAAGCCTTTCCAAGGAAAAACGCCATCACTTTCTACACATCTTCAAAATACTCTTTTGCATCTTGGCGCTGAAATTTCAAAGCAATCGAGAACAGCACAAGTATTTAAAGGAGAAGGCACTTCAGTGGCCATGTTGGGATGAAAACGCAAGGTAAATAAAAGGAGACAAACCCAGAGATTAGCAGCGTGTGATTTTAATTGTCAAGGTGATGCTGAATATAGACACACTTAATTGTAATAGCTGGACTGTGCTGAATCATTGTCTCTTTGTGCTGTTTGTAATGTGCCTCCGACTGTAATTTATGAAACTTGCATCATCACTGCCATGAAACTGCATCCCTCTCAAGCTGCATCTGGCGAGCCGATTCCCTCTCTTCAAATTAGATCGATGTAGTCTGATGTATTCATTCGATTGCCACTAGAGATTAGAAGTGTGTGATCTTAATTGTCAAGGTGATGCTGAATACAGACACACTTAATTGTTATAGTTGGGTCCCGTTCACATGCAGAAGTAGCGCGTGATACCCACGAATGACAGGCAGATTTTCCGGGCATGATCGCATGAGAACATCTGGCAAGCGTCCTGCACCCGTCGCCAACCCATTTTGTTCTGCCAAAGATGCAGATTAAAAATTCCGGGGAAAGGGCAGTAGCAAACAGGTTTGCGACGGGCCGCAGACAGACTTCCCCATGTAATCGCTCCAGTGCGCTCCCATTGCATCACTGATCCCTCTTTGGAGCGCATCCAGAAACATGCGGCGGAGGGAAAGACCCGATTCACCTGCCGCTGCATCTGGTCATGCTGTGGCAGGTCAAATTGATACGGCGCAAAAAGCCTCGCTTCCCCCGGATTATCTCGCTCGTGTGACCGTGGCCTTGAACTGTGCTGAATCATTGTCTCTTTGTGTTGTTTGCAATTTGCCTCCTACTGTAATTTATGAAACTTGCATCACTGCCATGGAAACTGCATCCCTCTGAAGCTGCATCTGACGAGCCGATTCCCTCTCTTCAAATTAGATTGATGTAGTGTGATGTATTCATTCGAATCTAATGACTTTTGCAGTGCCCCAGAGTAAAGAAAATGGGTTTCATTAATTTCTCTAATAGCATCACTGAAAGACATATAATGTGAGAAGCTAAAAAGTTCTTTTGTTTTTAATCTCTTAATGATCTCTTTTCCCTTTGTTCGAAATAACCTTAGTTTAGCAAAGTACAATGGGATGTAAATGCCTCAATGGATTTGTCGAGAAAGCAGGATTTCAACCATTTTGGGGGGAATGTTTCATGATCTCTTTATGTTCTCTGCTGATGTTTATTACACTGTGCTGGGGATTTATTGCTCCATAATATCAAAGGTACATAGTGTCATTTTTCTTATCCAAACTCCTTCCAATGACAACGAACGCCAAATGGGCACCCCATGTCTTATTTTGTTTCTTAAATCCAGGTGAGTTAGAGTATGAACAAATTGCTGTGCAGTGCTCCAATAACAACACTTACACAGCATATTCCTATGCAAAAGTCACTCCAATTTAAACCAATGGGTTTAGAGAGCCAGTTTGGTGTAGTGGTTAAGTGTGCAGACTCTAAACTGGAAGAACCGGGGTTTGATTCCCCACGTCTCCAATTGCACCTGCTGATGTGACCTTGGGTCAGTCACAAGCTCTGGCACAGCTGTTCTTGAAAGAGCAGTTGTGTCAGAGCTCTCTCAGTCCCACTTACCTCACAGGGTGTCTGTTGTGGGGAGGGAAGGGAAAGGAGATTGTAAACTGCCCTGAGACTCTGAGTGAAGGGCGGGGTATAAATCCAATCTCTTCTCTTCTTCTTCTAGAGTAACTCTGCATAGGACTCTGCTGTTATTTTTACTGTACAGCAAATGTTAACATGTTTCCATTCAATTTCATATGCCACATTTACTCAATACATTTTCCACATTCAGAACATTGATTATTTCACTAATATTTTTTTCATTGTATCATTCAGGGGCTCATTCTCAAAATACGTGTGTGTGTATTTAGTGTCATTAAGTCACAGCCAATTTATGGTGACCACAGCAAGGGGCTTTCAAGGCAAGTGAGACGCATGAGGTGGTTTGCCATCGTCTTCCTCTGCAGAGTCTTCCTTGGTGGTCGCCCTTCCGAATACTGACCCTGCTTAGCTTCTGAGATCTGATGAGAGAGGGCTATACCATGCCATTTTCCCTCTTGGGTTTATTTCAAACCAGTATGGTTTTATGCTGTATTGATTACATTTGAATTAATGCATAGTAGCAGATCATATATTACATTCAAGATGTGAATTCAAGTTTGCCAGCAGTAGATGTTTGCCTTTTGCACACAACTTCTGGTGAACATGTTGATGTCCTTGATGTATGGTGGATTTATTTAGGAAGTCCACATGATCCTCTCACATGTTTTAGTTCAGGAGGATTCAGGTCTAGTTCTCATTGAGAGAGGAAACCAGCTGAACTGGTTTCAGATTGCCACGAGGAGTTCACGGTATTAAATTGTCACAAACGTAATGTCCTCTCAGTTTCCCAGCATTAGTAGGATAGAATCAATTCAGTGACAGTCCTTAATAAGATATCTGTCAGCCCTGACTTAATATTTTGTGAAATAGTTAATCTGGTGTGTATTACTAAAATGTAGCTGGATGACATGGCAAGCTTTGTACAGGCTCAGCTAACTACACCATGCACCCTGATGGTACTCAACACAGTCTCAGCTTAGGGCCAATGTGACTGCATCCACAGGTCAGATCCATAGATGCCACTGCCATTTTAAAGGGATTTAAAAATGCTGCAGTACAGCAGGCTGAAGTACTCTTCCCCCCCCAGGTATCTTTTCAAGTGCTGAAATAGCTGCACCCCTCACAGCGGTTTTGACACTTGAAAAAGGTCATGGGAGGGAAAATATGAGCACCCCAGCCTGCCACACTGTTGGTCCAATCAGGATTGGATCCTAGTGGCATTCTTGTTGTTGTTCAGTCGTACAGTCGAGTCTGACTCTTCGCGACCCCATGGACCACATCACTCCAGGCCCTCCTGTCTTCCATCGTGCCCTAGAGTTTGCCTAATTTCATGTTCATTGTATTGATAACACTGTCTAACCATCTCATCCTTTGCTGTCCCCTTCTTCTTTGACCTTCAATCTTTCCCAGCATCAGGGTCTTCTCCAGTGAGTGCTCCCTTCTCATTTGGTGGCCAAAGTATTTGGGCATCAACTTCAATATCTGGCCTTCCAGGGAACACTTAGGGTTGATTTCTTTTAGGATTGACTGATTTGATCTCCTTGTAGTCCAAGGGATTCTCAAGAGTTTTCTACAGCACCATAATTCAAAAGCATCTATTCTTTATCACTCTCACAGCTATACATTACTACTGGGAATACCATTGCTTTGACCATATGGACTTTTGTTGGCAGGGTAATGTCTCTATTTTTATTTTGCTGTCTAGGTTTGCCATTGCTTTTCTCCCAAGGAGGAGGAATTTATGGCTGCAGTCATCGTCTGCAGTGATCTTGGATCCCAGGAACATGAGGTCTATCACTGCTTCCATGACTTCCCTTTCTATTTGCCAAGGAATGATGGGGCCGGATGCCATGATCTTAGTTTTTTTGATGTTGAGTTTCAAGCCAGCTTTTGCACTCTCCTCTTTCATACTCAGAAAAGAGGCTCTTGAGGTCCTCTTCACCTTCTGCCATTAGAGTGGTATCATCTGCATATCTGAGGTTGTTGATATTTTTCCTGGCAATCTTAATTCCTGCTTGTAATTCAGGCCAGCATTTCACGTGATGTACTCTGCATATAAATTAAATAAGCAAGGTGACAATATACATCCTTGTCGTACTCTTTTTCCGATGCTAAACCAATCAGTTGTTCCATATCTGATTCTAACTGTCACTTCTTGACCCTTATACAAGTATCTCAAGAGACATCTCCTTAAGGACTTGCCATAGTTTATTGTGATCCACGCAATCAAAGGCTTTAGCATAGTCAATGAAGCAGAAGTAGATGTTTTTCTGGTACTCTCTTGCTTTCTCCATAATCCAGCAAATATTGGCAATTTGATCCCTAGTTCCTCTACTTCTTCAAAACCCAGCTTGTACTTCTGGCAGTTCTCTATCCACATACTGCTGAAGCCTAGCTTGTAGGAGCTTTAACATGACCTTGCTAGCATGTGAAATGAGTGCAATTGTGCGATAGTTTGAACATTCCTTGGCATTGCCCTTCTTTGGGACTGGAATGTAAACTGACCTTTTCCAATCCTGTGGCCACAGTTGCATTTTCCAAATTTGCTAGCATATTGAGTGCAGCACTTTAACAGCATCATCTTTTAAGACTTTGAATAGTTCAGCTGGGATACCATCCCCTCTGCTAGCTCTGTTGTTTGTAATGCTTTCTAAAGCCCATTTGACTTTGCACTCCAGGATGTCTGGCTTGAGGTCAGTGATTACACCGTTGTGGTTGTAAAGGACACTGAGATCCTTCTTGTATAGTTCTTCTGTGTATTCTTGCCATCTTTTCCTAATCTGTTCTGCTTCTGTTAGGCCCCTACCATTTTTGTCCTTTATCGTGGCCAGCTTTGCATGAAACTTTCCCTTGATTTCTCCAATTTTCTTGAAGTGATCTCTCGTATTTCCCATTCTATTGTTTTCCTCTATTACTTTGCATTGTTCATTCAGTAAAGCCTCCTTATCTCTCCGTGCAGTTCTCTGGAAATCTACATTCAGTTGGGTAAATCTTTCCTTTTCACCTTTGCCTTTTGCTTTCCTTCTTTCCTCTGCTATTTGTAAAGCCTCATCAGACAGCCACTTTGCTTTCTTGCATTTCTTTTTCTTTGGGATGGTGGTAATTGCTGCCTCCTGTACAATGTCACAAACCTCTGTCCATAGTTCTTCAGGCACTCTATCTACCAAATCCAGTCCCTTAAACCTATTCTTCACCTCCACTGTATATTCATTAGGGATGTGAGCTAGGTCAAACCTGAATGGCCTAGTGGTGTTCCCAACTTTCTTCAGTTTAAGTCTGAATTTTGCAATGAGTAGCTCATGATCTGAGCCGCAGTCAGCTTCAGGTCTTGTTTTTACTGACTGTATAGAGCTTCTCCAGCTTTGACTGCAAATGATGTAGTCAATCTGATTTCAGTGTTGTCCATGTGGTGATATCCATGTGTAGAGTCACCTCTTAGATTGTTGGAAGAAGGTGTTCACTATGACCAGCATGTTCTCTTGACAAAACTCTGTTAGCCTTTGCCCTATTTCATTTTGTTCTCCAAAGCCAAATTTGTCCATTATTCCAGTTACCTTTTGACTTCCTACTTTAGCATTCCAGTCCCCTATGATGGTGAGGACATCTTTTTTTGGTATCAGTTCTAGGAGGTGTTATAGGTCTTCATAGAGCTGATCTACTTCAGCCTCTTCTGTGTCCATGGTTGGGGCATAGACTTTGATTACTGTGATGTTGAATGGTTTGCCTTGGATTCAGACCAAGATCATTCTGTCATTTTTGAGATTCTATCCCATTACTGCCTTTCACACTCTCTTGTTGACTATAAAGGTCACACCATTACAGGATTCTTTGCCATAGTAGTAGATATAATGGCCTTCTGAGTTAAATTCACCCATTCCTGTCCACTTTAGTTCCCAAGATGTCAATGTTCAGTCTTGCCATCTCATTTTTGACCATGTCAAGCTTACCTTGATTCATAGATCTTACATTCCAGGTTCCTATGCAGTATTGTTCTTTGCAGCATCAGACTTTCCTTTCGCCATCTGACACATCCACAACTGAGCGTCCTTTTGGCTTTGGCACAGTGGTTTCACTCTTTCTGGGGTTACTTGTACTTGCCTTCTGCTCTTCCCCAGTAGCATATTGGACACCTTCCGACCTGAGGGGCTCATCTTCCGGTGTCATATCTTTTAGCCTTTTGTTACTGTCCATGGGGTTTTCTTGGCAAAGATACTGGAGTGTGTTGCTATTTCTTTCTCCAGTGGATCATACTTTGTCTGAGTTCTCTGCTGTGGCCTGTCCATCCTGGGTGGCCCTTCATGGCACAGCCCACAGCCTCATCAAACCACGCAAGCCCCCTTGCCACGTCAAGGCACTGATCCATGAGGGAGAGTAGCATTCTACATTACCATAAAATCGTGGTAGCACCCACTGGTTTGACCCATGGACCGCATCACATCGAGTTTGGTCCTTAGAATAGGAAAGTGGATCAGCCGTGATTAATGAGGGCATCTTGCTCACCAGATACTGTAAGCATTCATAGTAGCTATCTTAACTTTTGTGGATTGGAGTGTTGAAACTGTTTATGTTCATGTTTGTGACTCTTTTAAGTGCCAAATGTTGTTGCAAAAATGTTGAGAAAAAATGAATAAAAATTAAAATTAAAAAAACTCACATGTTTGTAGAGTATATGTACCTGGTGATGGCTATGAAGAAAGGACAACTTACACTGGAGTACTGCCCAGCTTGCTGTCTAACTGACTTTCTGGCTACAGCTATGGAAGGGTCCTAAGGCCTTAACTTTTAGTTCTAATAGGTTTTCATAGCTATGATTGTATAATTCAAAAATTCACCACAATGACTATAGGGTTGCCTTAATTTATTATAGACAAATCATGCAGATCATGTATCTTACTCTGTATTTTGTTCTAGAACTGAGGATAATGTAATGAGTATGGTCCAATCTGCATTACTCTTTCTGGCCACTGTGCTGCCGATACCACATTGTTTCACAAATTTCTGTCTGCATCTCACCTTGCATTGGGTCTCGTATTATTTCTTCTCAGCATCAGCTGTCTGCATCATTTTATTGTCCTCTAGTGGCAACTCTGAGGCCACCATGACATCTCACCACGTTATCTGGATTTGGTTTTAAGATGGTCCAATTGCCCTTGAGCTGCTGTGAGCAATAAGCAGAAAACTGGAGCCGAATTCTCCCCTCCCAGTCATGAAAGCAGCCAGAGAACATTTTTCTGTGTTTTTGTTTGTTTTTTTGCTGGTAGGATAGAAGCACACCCACCCCTGAACTATGGGGCAGTCCCCAGAATGCCCTGCCTGGCAACTGCTCAGTGTTTTGTGTTTTTTACCCACCTCATTCACTTTCCAGCCCCCCTCCGCCCCCTCCACTTCCCCATCCACCAGGTCACCCCCTTTACTTTCTGTGGGGGGTCATGGGTGCCATTTCCTCCCCACAGTGCAGTGCCCTGCTGGCACCCTAGGAGGCCTCCCCCCTCTCATGCACTCTCCCTCCCACACCCCCACAGTTGCCATGGTGAGGTCTGATGCAGACAGCTAACTTTTACGCTGAGCCAAAATGGAAGGCAAAGGGGAATCATGTATAATGACACCACAACAGACTGAGACTGTATTACACAGCAGATGCAGATTCAGCCTATGTGTCGGGGAGTCTTCTGTATTCCACTTGTCATTCAGAGATCACTATTTGGAGAGAATGAAATGTATTGGACAAAGCAACCTTTGCTGGTGTGGGTGACTGATTAAAATTGCCCTTCATTGAAGACTTATGTTCCTGATGGACTTCCAAAAAACAGGTTGGAAGGTTTCAGCTAATCTGATAGATTGTACTATCAAGGCCTTGACTGACTCCTAGAATGGCAGTTCAGGTGATGCACAATAATGTACTTAGAATAGCTGTTCAGGAGAGCTATTTTTAGCAGGGGTTGGACTAGATGGTCTGCATGGCCCCTTCCAACCCTGTGGGTCTATGATTTCGCCTCCCTTACAAGACTGAATGAAGCCATCAGTGTCCTGTTGTGAATCTTTTGAATGGCACTTTGCAGTTAAATTTTTTTTTTTTTTGTAAAACTCTCTTAAAAAAAAAAATTATTCATGTCTGATCTGATTTGAATGTCTTATTTGGTTGCTAATTCTGCCCCTGAAGCTCTTCAGGACTTCAGAAGGACTTCCATTGGTCTTACTGCATGGATAATTTTTAGCAGATTTCACCTAAGTCTACAGATAAGAGTACATAGAGAGATCCATGCGACCAATTGCCTTCTTGTTCATTGCCTTTTGAGGCTGGTGATGTCTAGCTGTGGCAAGCTGGCAGCTAGGTCATCCTGGTAATAAATTCCAGTTAAAAAAATCCTTTTAAACTTTAAAAGTTCTTTTAAAAAAACACTGCTGGCTATGACATTTTTACTTTTTGTAGCTCAGTTGTCCTTATTTTATAGTACGTTTCTTATGACTGTAAAATACCATTAGAACTTGGATTGTTGACTTCTTAAAAAAATTAAGGATGTAAAATATGCCATTTGTCATTTCTTATCACTTCTTTTGGTTTCCCTTTCAATTTTTTGTGGTTGTTTTCAAGCCACAACTTTTTAAATTACTCTAATTTTGTCCCAAGCACCAAGAAACTATAAGGAAAACTTCAACTTTTGAGATGAACCAAAGTAGTCATGGCATTTGGCAACATCAAACATGGAATATCCCACTGATATTTCACAATATAATTTTCAAGAGACAATTTTCAGGACGTCTTAAGAGGCCCAATTCTAGAACCTCTGGAAAATAAGTCCCATCTACACAGCCCTAGAAAAATGATGATCCAGATGAGTTAAGTGCAAACATTCCACAGTTCCTCAAGCTTTAGGTTTTCAATACTTAAGGGGAAAGACTCTCAAGGGGAGGTGCTTTCTTCATTAGTGACAAATCTGGATAGCCACCAAATTTATTTATTTATTTATTTATTTATTTATTTATTTATTTTAACCTTCGATTTCCTATACTGCCCTAACCCTTTTTGGGGGGTCTCTGGGCGGTTTACATGGGGTGCTAAGCACATTTTCACCTAACTTGGGCCACATTGTACTAGGGATGAGGCTGCCTACCGGCACCCAGGTGAAGGCTGATGTTCTTTCGGCTCGGCTCTCTCCCCGGCAGTCTATCGGCTAGCTGTTCCTCCTGGTGCTCGGGGGGCGGCATATGATACATCCTCCTCTGGGCTCGGCTATGTCCTTCAGGCTCCGCCGCGCCCGCGGATGAGGTCATTGCGTGCCTCTGCCCCCCGTTGACGACAGCTGCCCGATGTTGCTCTTGGCCACCAGGGATCGCTCCTCTGGCCCTGCTGCTTGCTGTTGCCGTGACGCCTCACCATGCTGCCTCCACCGCCAGTCCTCTGCTGCAGCCGAGGTTCGCCACCACCGCCATCTCCACACACCTCGCCGTCTCCACACATCTCACTGGAGGGGGGGTGCCCCCTACCCTTCTAAGGGTAGGTACCCATTTGTCTACTCACATTTATAATTACATTTGTGTGGTCACAGAAGAATAAAACTTTGTTCACAAGTCACCTTAGCCTCATTTCATTTCTTAGCAATGCTGATTTCTGCCAAGTGGCTGTTGTAAAGCATGGAGTCACAGATAATAATTTATGAACCCCGTTTCATATACACAGTATTTTAATCTCTGCCTCATAATACTTAGGTTCAGGAGGAGATTATTTCAATGAATAAAACCTGAATGGATTATAAAAAGAGATAGAAATGATAGAAATGATCTGCAATACATTTTATAAGAGAGTTTCATTTTTCAATAAACTTTCAGAAAAACAGGCATGTCTGTCAGAGGATGGAATATATTATGGCAGTGCAGGGAATTTCAGTAAGTCCAGCAATTCATAAAAGTATTATTGAGATGTTTATGATTGAGGGAAAATGTTCCTTGTCAAAGTAAACAACAATATGTTTACCAGGATACTTCTCTGCAGACTGTTACAGAATGGGCAGGAATCTCTTGTGGAACCAGCATTTATGAACCAGTCCTATTACTATCAGAGGAAAATGGAATGTGCTTGAATTAATTTTGAACTTAAAATGTCTTCAGCTTCTGCATTTGACATGAGATAAAATGGAGTGCATCACTACTACTCTATCTCCTGGGTAATTTTTTCCTTCCTGCCTGCTTTTAAGGAAAGTGCATCTGTGACACTCACCATTTTTTAATGTGAGACTTTGTGAGATTTAAGTGTCTTAATTCCTTCAACAAGATGGAAATAGTAGATAATTGTTCTAATGCAAATCCACTGGGAGAAGAGCTTATGTTTGCCAACTGGGTTATACAGCAAAAGGGCCGTTTCCTTCGTCTCTTACCTTTCTATTATTGTTATCACATTATCAGTATACTTGGCACTATGCAAAGCAAAACATACAGAAATGACCAAAAAGAAAAAGACAAGACCCTGACAAAGGAATTCACATTCTTAATTTTGACAATGGAAACAACAAAAGGAAAGAAGGAAGTGGCAAAGTTAACAAGGGATACATGTGAACAAATTCAGAACTGGCAGATTTTTTGGGATACAGGCTACTGAAAGAGAATAGCATTCACCTCAACATCAAAAAGGAGCATCTATATAGATAAGGGAAGTCTTCATGTTGCCACTAAGGGCCAAACAAAACAAAACATTGCAAGTTCTGGGCATTTGTTTCTTTTAAGTAGCTTGGACATAGGCTCCTGATTGAGATCAGCCCCGTGGTATGGGGGGGAGGAAAGTTTAAGCCTTTTCCCCAGTGCCATTTTTCAAACTCAAAACAACCCCATGGAACTTCAGTTAGACACGTTTCACTAACATATGTTCAGGTCCCAGTACAGATCCTGATAAAATACCTATATATTTTACCTAGTGAATCAAACAGCAGAACTACAGAAGTCATTTAAACTTGGGGAAGTAATATGGGATAAAGCTTGACAAACAGTCCCTATGCCATAGTTGCAATCCATTTTGGGTTCCAATGTGCTGGTGATCTAGAATAAAAACAATACCAGGAGCTCCATACACAGGATTCACAGCATCACATCTTCTTTGGTCCTAAGGTGGCCCTGTGGCCACCTGTCAGACTTCCAATGACAGTGTGACATACAACAAGTCCTCAACTACTTACTTAATCATACAAGCCAGTAAATGTGTTGGAAAAGGCAGTCCTATAGATATCTTGATCCCAAACTGTTGACAGATTTAACTGAAATCCAGAATTTAACAGGGAAATCCAGACTCAAGAAACAGATTGGAAAGCTATGAAAGTGCATCAGAATAATTTGATCAAAGCAGTTCATTCCTGTCAAGCAATATTCACATTCTAGGTTAGGGTTCAATAAATATCCCCTATTTTGTTTTTTTGCTCAAATAACAGATTGTACAAGAAAAATGTAACACAGTGAAAAAAGAAAATGACACAAGGAATCACAGTTTTGTTTTACACAATGGAGACATGCATGTCTATATGCACACATGCACACACAGATGTCCAGGTTCAAGCAGGAACCTGGGACAAGAGGCAATAAGCATAGTCCAAACATAGCCCAGGATCAAAGTATAGCTAGTCAAAAGTCCAGGCATCAAACCAGAATGGCAAATTCAGTGGACACAAGACAAGTCACAGTACAGAAGACCAAGTACACAGAAGTCTAAAACAAGTCACTAGAGAACACAAGGCTTATAGACAAGTTGCTTCCACACTGGCTCTGCCTTTTCTGGCTGCTTTTATCAGAAGTCATTCAAGGCCTGGTGCAATTCATTGACCTGCTGAGTCATCCAGGGACAAGTGCAAGTCATCAATGGTTGAGCAGCCTACAAGGCTGCCTGCTCTTATCCTGCAATGACTTCAACTCACAGGAAGAGGATGACCAGTGCTGGGCTGCCAACCATGCACCATGGTGCTGCTCCCATGTCTTCATTCAGGCCCACTTTCTCTGGCATCCCAAAGGGTCTGGTGACCTTGGGGGAGAGGCTGGCATCTGCAGGGCCTCTGCTTCATCTTCAGATTTCAGGCTGCAGGATTGAGGGTGTGGTATGCTGACTTCAGCCTGAAACTCCATGCCTATGCCTGATGGAGTCTTCACCTTGTCTGGTGGATCTTCCTGCAGCGTCCAAGGGCAGGGGCCAGCTTCCTTCATGTAGTCCTCATCCAAGGAGATGTTGACAGTCAGACCCGTGACAACAGATCTTCAGTACTTTACATAATAGAAGATCTTTGTACCGTCCGCATGTATGTGCCATCAAGTTGCAACTAGCAAGGGCTTTTAAGGCAAATGGTGGTTTGCCATTGTCTTCCTTTGCTGGGTCTTCTTCAGTGGTCTCCCTTCCAAGTACTGGTCCTGCTTAGCTTCTGAGATCTAATGAGATCAGTCTATACCATGCTGCCTTCCCTCCACAAAATGCATCAGTGCAGAGATAAACCTGTTCTGCACTGCATGTTCCTCCTCAGCATGTTCTACCTAAAACTTTTGAAAATGTGCTTCTAAATGGGGAAGTGTCGTAGCTCAGAGGCAGGACTGAAGTTTTCTTTGTTCCAGATATTGGCATCTACTACCATCAACACTTTAGTTTTATATATACATATAATCTGTCAGTAATATTTTGGCTTCCCATTTTGCAAAGCAGTGTTTGAATGCCATACGGACAAACATGGATAAATATCCTGAGCAGTCAATATGCTGTCAGTCAGACTGAGATTTTATTATACTGGGTCTGTCCTTTTTGAGAAAATGTTCATGACCTTATGTGATGCTATTACATTTAATAAGATTAAACCAACCCTACCCCAGTACTGCTGTCGACCCTACAGGAAGCCCAGGAGATTTTCCTGTGATGGAACTGGCATGCAGGATCATACTTTAATCACTTTATGTGCTGCATATTTTCAGTTGGGAGCATACAGATTTCACAAAATAAATCCTATGTGCTCTCTCTATACTGTATTTAGTGCTTAAGAAGGGATAGTTTTTTGCATTTAAGCAGTAAATTCAAAAGCTGAATTATCTGTAGTAGAAAAAAAAATCACATTTTTTTTAGGGGGGGACTTATTGCTGTTCATCCTGACGTATTCACAGAGACAGATGGACAAATGTCCCAGAAACAGCAAATTGCAGGGGTACCAATGACTTGCAAATTGCTTTGAGAAGGCAGAGTAGATGGAGCGTCCCAGAGGTAATAAAATGTGCTCTTCGTTTCTAACATTGCTAGCTCATCATTATCAAAAAGGAAGGAGGAATGCTGACGGAAGTGCAGAATTGCTTTCCTAATTCAAATTTCAGCCTTTTCCCTTCACTCCCTAGCTATGCCTGAGATGCGTGGGACAAGCAGGCGTGATGTCACAAGGCAGGGCCTAGTGGTATCACACTGAACAGCATAAAAATTAGTTGTATATTAAATGTAAATTGGTGCCAGAGATACTTCATTACTCTTGTGTAAGCACATTTAATTTCTCATCTGTATATAGAGAAGAAAGTCTCCTCACCATAAAATCAATGCACAGGCCAAACTCCTGAACCTAGGAATACAAAATTCAGGGAGAGCACTCCTACTGTCACTAGGCTTCCCAAGAACTTACCGCGTGCCGGCGGGGGATGGATACGTCCTCGCAGGACCATCCCCAGGGGAAGGAGAGGCACGGAGCACCATGCCGTCACCAGGAAGGGACGGTAGGCGATGCTCTGGCAATGGGGCTGAAAACTCGATGGTACCATTCGTCCCCCGCCCCCAGACGGTAAGTACTTGGGAACCCTAACTGTCACATAGATGCTCACTAAGAAGGTATTCTTAGAAATTCGATCCCTAAATGGATCAGAATAGGTAAAATGTGTTCCCCCCATTGCTTCCTATGTGGCTGCCAGGCTGTTGCCTCTTTGCACCTCCCACTCTCTGATTGGCCAGCTGCAGAGCTCAGTGTAGCTACAGTGGGGTATTTCGGGGCCTGACCCCCTGACTTCCTGCCAAGGCCCCCCCAATTCCTTTCAGCCCCCCCCCCGACTGTCTGGCAAGATATGGGGGCTGCCACAAACTCCCCTGTGCTGCCGGGGCCACCAGTTCTTCTTGCCCGCCCCTTTCTGGTGCTTTCTCTCCCCACTCCCACCCCCGCCCTCCCCCTCATTCTGGTACCAACCTCCAGAGCATCTTTTCTGCATTGTGGAAAGGCGAGTGAGCAGGCCAGCAGCTGGGGTGGGTGGAGGGGAGCACCAGGGAGGAGGCACAGGATGCCAAAGCTCAAGGCAGGCAGAGCTGATGGCCAGGTGGAGGGAGCTGTGGCCACACCCGAGAGTGCCAAGAAGCCTGTAATTCAATTACTTCTAATCAAATTAGCCAGCACCCCAATGCCCCCCGAGAAATTAGAATGCCTCCTGACTTAGAAATTCCTGGCTACAGGCCTGTTCTGAGGTTAAAAAAAAAAAATACAGGAGACTGCATAGAGATAATAACAGTTGAGGAAATCAGGAATGGCCAACCATCTGTGAGCAGGGCCGGCCCGAGGGTTTTTTGCGCCCTAGGCGGGGCTGCCTTCTGGCGCCCCGCCCCGTGTGCACCCACAAATTACCAGGTTGCCAACCTCCAGGCGGGGCCTGGAGAGAAGGAAGCCCAGCTGCTGAGCGCCTCGCCACCCCCCCAAAAAAAAACACGTGTAATGGGGGGGATAGCACAGGCTTTGTGGGGGACAAGAAACAGAATCCATTCTTATGATAGCATATTTACTCGGGAGTAGGTCTCACTGAGTCCGAGGAGATTTCCAAGGAAGTGATTTTAGTTGGACTGAAATAAGCACCCTCCTCTCTCCGGCCTCCTTCCTCCCTCCGCGCTGCGCCATACCGCTGCTGGTCTGCCCGCCCGCCTTTTTCTCCCAAGCCCGGAGGGGCGTAGGCATCTGAAGGCGGAAGGAGTCGCTGGGCTCTGGCCGGACTCTGGAGCATCCCAGCCCTCGGTGGCAGCGGGGACCCTCCTCAAGCCCTCTCCCAACTGGGAAGAGGCTCCGGACTGACACCGCGTTCTCCCCAGCGCCCCACACGCGCTCAGGCAGGCGGCAGCAGCAGGGAAAGGGGCGGCCCGACTCTGAGGCTGGTGAAGCCGACGGAACTTCCTCGACGGGGAGGCCAAGGCCAGCTCCTCCGGGCTTCCTTGCGTTGCGGGGGGGGGGGCGCATGCCCGGGGGAGGGGAGGCGCCGCCATCACCTGGAAGCAGCTGCGCATTGAGGGGGCGCGCCCGGGGGAGGGGAGGGCGCCGCTGCGCCATCGCTCCTG
The DNA here is from genome assembly GCA_029375565.1 of Gekko gecko. Taxonomy (NCBI): domain Eukaryota; kingdom Metazoa; phylum Chordata; class Lepidosauria; order Squamata; family Gekkonidae; genus Gekko; species Gekko gecko. The sequence continues at coordinate 75,543,090 of JAPDNY010000003.1, read as the reverse complement.
CGGGCCAGGCTTCTTCCTCCTCCTCGCTTCCTCCACTGCCTTCCTCACCTTGCGAGCAGGCCGGGCGCGGAGGTCATGGTGGGTCTTGCAGAGGGAGCCAGATGCCAGGGTGGCACAGAGGGGGAGCCGGGTCCAGTTTTGCGCCCCAGGGGTCGGCTCGCGCTCTAGGCGAATGCCTAGTTCGCCTAGCGGGTGAGCCGGCAGTGTCTGTGAGGTGCAGCAATGCTGCTGGCACAGCCTCTCCAATGGCTTCAAACACACTCCATTCACCTCATAAACCTGACAGGGGGTTATCTGTCAGGTGCAGCAGCAGGTGCAGAATGTTTAAAGCCATTAGGAAGCCTGCCCCAGCAGTAGCACCTTAGTGATTGTGCCACCCAGCCTCCACAACGGCTTGCAATACCCCTCTCCCTCCCTCTCCTACACCACACTGGCAGTTGTCTGTCAGTTGCAGGAGCAAGGGCAGAGAATTGAAAGCCATTGGGGAGGCTGCCATAGCAGTCCTGGTGGCCCAGCCTCCCTGATGCCTTCAGACATGCTACCCCTCCTACACCTGACAGACAACTGCCTGTCAAGGGCTGGAAAGGGTGTGGAGTCCTTAAAGCCATCTAAGAGCCTTGCCCAGCAGGATTGCCTTAGTACTGCTGCTGGCCCAGCCTCCCTGATGCCTTTAAACACACTCCCCCCAACACCAGACAGGCGGATGTCTGTCAGGTGTAGGAGCAGGGTCAGGGTACTTTGATCCATCTGGGAGGCTGCCTGAGCAGAAACACCTTGGCAGTGCTGCTGGGCCAGCCTCCCCAATGGCTTTAGACACACTCTCACCTACCGTCATCCATCTGACAGATGGTTGTCTGTCAGGTGCAGGGGCAGAGCACTGAAAGCATTGGGGAGGCTACCCAAGCAGCATTGCCTTAGCAATCCTGCTGGCTCAGCCTCCCCGATGCCTTCAGACACACTACCCTTCCTGCACCTCCCTGTCTGTCAGGGAGGCTTGTTCAGCAGGATTGGCTTAGTGCTGCTGCTGGCACAGCCTCCCTGTTACTTTTAAATGCAATCCTCCCTTACACCAGACAGGTGTGTGTTTTTTCATGTGTAGGAGCAGGGCCAGGGTACTTTAATTTTCTCACCTTAGCAATGCTGCTGGCCCAGCCTCCCCAATGCCTTTAGCCACACTCACACCCATTATGAAAATATATCTCAAATTTGTCAAAAAGTACTTTCCTGTATTAGGTTATTTAACTTCTTACAGTGTGGGTTCCAGAAAATTGCTTCATATGAACTTGCTTAATATCTGATTGCTCGGATGGTGTTTTGAATACGTAGTTATGCCCTACTTCTTAAATGTAAGATAAATGAGAAGCATTTTTGTTAAAAAATAAAGGGGAGTGTGCCCTGCATCCCCCCCCCCAAAAAAAAATCATTGATGAGGCCAAACCCCTGCACCAAGAAACCAAAATAAGGGGAGTGCATTCCTACCATGATGTCAACCCCCACTATGAAGATATTTCTGAGAAACACGACCCCTAAGGGGGTCAAAAGGGGTCAAAATGTGTTCCCCTAAGCAGCATTAAATCAGGGTCTGGTCAGGTGTTTTTTCCTGGATACTCTTGATGGAACAGGAAAGACCTTCCTCCTCAATTTGCTCCTGGTGAAGGTAAGGAGTGATCATGGCATCACTTTGGCTGTCACATCCTCTGGCATCACTACTACACTATTGGATGGAAGCAAGATGGCCCACACAGCCTTCAAGCTGCCTCTCAACCTCATCCATGCAGAGACACCACTGTGCAGCATCTCATAACAAAGCAACATCTCATAACAAAGCAACATGGCCCAAGTGCTGTTGGACTGTAAACTCATTGTTTGTTTGGGATAAGAGCATTATGGCACACAAGGAGTGTTTTGAAGCACTAAGCATAACCCTCAAAGACACCAGGGGCGATGATGGAGTGATGGGGGGAGTCGCTGTGCTGCTGGCTGGAGACTTCCAGCAGACTCTGCCAGTAGTGCCAAGGGAACTCAAACTGATGAAGGGAACATGTGTGTCAAGGCACTGTACCAGTGGCCACTCATCAGGAAACTCTCACAAAGGATGAACATGAGGGTCACCTGAAAGACGATGTGTCTGCTGGGAAATTCCCTGAACTCCTACTGAAAATAGGGGTTGAAGAGTATCCCCAGTCTGACGGAAAACTGACCATCCCTTCATGCCTGGCCTCAGTAGTGAGGACCCTACCAGAACTAACAGCCAGGATCTACCCTGGTGCCATTAATTAGAGTGTTGGCAGGAATCTGACCTGGAATGTTTTCTCTTCAGGGCATCCTGATAGAGCTATGAAATGGGAAAGCAAACTAAAAAAGTCTTCGTTTTTCAAGCTCCTAAATAGCATTTATCATGCCTTCATTTAAAAACGTGTAGATCCAAGGAATACAAGAGATAAAGAAAACACTCTTTCCTAGGATTAATAAGCAGTTTCAGATATCTTTATCAACTCTGTCTCTCTGTTGGTGTTCATCACCAGTCTCTTGACAGAGCACTGCAGGAATGACAATAATGGGGATCAACGCAACATCTCTCTAATCTCTTCCCAAAGCTCTTCCTTGGATCCACACGTTTTTAAATGAAGGAGTGATAAATGCTATTTAGGAGTTTGAAAAATGAAGACTTTTTAGTCTGCTTTTCCACTTTATATTTCTATCAGGACACCCTGAAGAGAAAACATTTCAGGAACAGAGACAAAACAGTGTCAAGAATAGTTGCATCAAGATTTTGTATTGTACTCACATCGTTATCTACTGGCTTTGCCTATGTTTATGGCATGTACTTTACATAAAGATGATTGTTGCGTAATATAAGAAATTTGCATTATAAATATTATAAAAACTACAACCATGCGTGTTAAAGTTATAGAATAGTGGTTTTCCTTGGTGAGCTTATTTTATTTTCCCCATTGTATTCACACCGAAGCCTGCCTTGTTTTTGACTGTTTAAGCCAGTTTGTTGAGAGCCAGTTTGGTGTAGTGGTTAAGTGTGCGGACTCTAATCTGGGAGAACCGGGTTTGATTCCCCACTCCTCCACTTGCACTTGGCTGGATGACCTTGGGCAAGCCATAGTTCTGATAAGAGCTGTTCTTGAAAAAGAGAAGTTTCTGTCAAGAGCTCTCTCAGCCCCACCTACCTCATAGGGTGTCCGTTGTGGGGTGGGGAAGGGAAAGGAGTTTGTAAGCTGCTCTGAGACACCTTTGGGTAGTGAAGGGTGGCGTATAAATCCAATCTCTTCTTCTTTTTCTAAGCCAAGCCTGGCTTTATGAGGGCATTGCTTGTGGAGGTTCAGAGGTCATTTTGGGGTGTCTCTCTCTCTCTCTCTCTCAGGAAAGACCACCCCAGGTTCAGGGCCTACAAGACTGGTGACACCGAGTGGCAGCAACATCAGGAAAACCTGACCTATGATGAGGCCTGAACCTGGCCCAGGGAGGGGGGAAGAGAAGGGCCCCCAGGGGAAGCACACCACACCACCCTACCAGCTCACCTGTCTGTGTGGGATTGCTTCAGCCCTTAATTCACCTCACAACTTTAATCTATTTTAGACTTTTCCCTGGGCTATATGACTACTAGTGTGCCAAAAACAGACTATTGCTATAATAAGTGGTACATAGATATTGCAGAGATCTCGGTAAAAGTACCTGGGGAAAGGTTTTGTCTGCTTCATTTGGATCCTAGACTGCAGCCCATTTACTTAGCTCCTAGGCTCATGGTGAACAATAGAATTTGCCCTGGGTGCTACTGCTTGGCCATCCTATAGCAGGCCTGAAAAAGGCGTGGCTGCCTGCTGTAAATTGTCTTCTGGACAACTTGGCATGGATGCTTTTATCAGCTTGAGGCAGCTGGTTCTTTTTTTTTTTTTCTTTTCTTCCTGTGTTCTAACCCGTCAGCATACCATATGGAAAACAGCTTTTGTGTGGTTAAGTGAACAAATGCATTCTGTGTGGGCTAGTAACTTGTGCAGACTTCTTTGCAAGGTGACACCTGTCGACAAAGAAAGAAACAGGAACCCAGGAATTGGCTTTTGTGTATGTAGTATAGAACACATAGCCCACGGCTTCTTGACAACTAGTTGAATCCATGGAGTTCGAGCCAGTCTCTTTCTTGCCATCTGTCAAAGTGATTATAAAAATGGTATTTATGGTCTTGGCCAGGATAAGTAGAAAAGGATAAAATACAAGAGCATTTCTTTTTCTTGTTCATTCAGAATAGCTAACCTTTCAACATCCTACTGACTTCTGTCACTCAACTCAGCAAAAAAAACCTAAACTCGCCACAGAACAATCTCACTGAAAAAAATAATAATTAAAAAAATTCCAAATATGGAATGGTCTCAGTACCAAATGGCCAGCCCAGTTAAAATGAATGCACGCATCACAGAGCAATTTACATCTGATGCTGTACAATGATACAAAATTAGTCTTGACTTCAAGTCAGCCGGCTTCCTCTTTCCTTGTTCTCATTATCATCATGATGAATACCTTTTTATGGCATTTCTCAACCATGTGTGATGGAGTGCTTTGTGTTAAAGAGACCATTGATTATTGTGCAGCATCTGAGATAGGAAAGCTATTTACAATAGACCTTGAGCAAACGAAGAACAAAAAAGAATTGCCTGATCACTGTTTTGACTTTTTCTAACAACAAAAGTAAAAACTGATACACTGAGGTCACAAGTGGCCCATATACTATTGTTTCATATACTATAGCTGCTGTATGGACCTTGTTGACAGGTTCCCAGTCCTCTGGTCTGTAACCCTACCAGTCAACCAGGTATTGGAGTTGGCCACATTATCGCTGGGAGTCCAGGATTTGTGTCACCTCGAATTCTTCATGCTCCTCCACCAGGATGGGTGGAGGAGCCTGGGCAGGGGGTTGGAATGGTTGCAGAGGTGCAGTGGGAACAAGGAGGGACTGATGGAATATTGGATGTATGAAGAGGGTAGATGGGAGGACTAGCCAGTAAGCCACAGGGTTCACCCATTCCATGACTTGGAGGGGTCTGATATAATGTGCATCCAATTTTTGGAATGGACATTGGCTTTGGAGGTACTGAGTGGAAAGTCATACCTCACCACGTTGCTGTCTTCGGTCCACACCTGTTTTATACACCTACTTCACCTCCTGCAATTACTCCTGGAAAACTTTATGGAGGGCCTGGAGCTCTTCTATGAGGTTGTTAGCAGAGGTGATAATTGAAGCTGGCATGACCTGGGGCAGGAACCAGGGATGGTACCCAAGTTTGCCATGAAGGGCATTTGGCAGGTTGAGGAATTCATGGCATTGTGATATCCAAATTAGGCCATGGGTAATAAGGCAGACCAACCATCTTGTTGGTGGTTCTCATAACACCTCAGGTACTGTTCCAATATGATGTTGCTGTGTTCTGTCTGCCCATATGATTGGGGGTGGTGGGCTGAAGACAGATCGGGAAATCCCAAAGTGCCTCTAATTCCACCTTGGACAGGGAGGATAATTGACCAGTGGGAAGGGTGCACTGGCCACTAAATTGATGGTGCAGTCACAGCTTCAGTGTGGAGGAAGTTGGTTTGTCCCCTTTTCTTCAAAGTCATCCTGGAATTTTGTGTATACTCTGGGAAGAGTTGGTGTGATTGGGAGAGAAGCAGCTTCCAGAATGGTTGGAGGAATCTCATGGGGGCACAGGTCTCAGAAACACAGCTGTGGCTGGGCCCATTCAATAATGGGGTTGTGCATCTCCAACCAGAACATTCCCAGCACTTTGGGGAACTGGCACATGAAAGCAATGTCGAAACAAAGTTGCTCTCCATGACCTGAAAAAGCATGTCCAGTGGTAGGGTTTTCCTGTGTGACAGGTCTAGAGTGCAAGTGCCATCTGTCAATGGCCTCAACCTGTATGGACATTTCTTTATAATGCAGCAGTACTTGGTGTTGCTTGCCACAACTGGCATCCATGTAAGAGCGGGATGCCCTGGAGTCAATCACTGCACGCACCAACACTCATCGCCCATCAGGTAACTGCAGCTTTATAGGGAACTGGAGGTATTGATGGCTTGCACTGGGGGGCGGGGACTGGATTCTGCAGCTTTCCCCAAGTAGCACGGCCATACTGATTTGGAGCAAAGTTCAACCCTTGTAGCTAAGGTTTTTCCTAGACAGCAGCTGGCATAGTGTCCTACCCCTCTGCAATACAAGCACAGGTTCAGGGCACAGCATCATTTCTTTTCTTCCCTTGACAGCCGGGGCTGTGCAGGCCCCAGCTGCCTGGGCTCCCCTGCTGTGTCTGTGACTGTGCCAGGAGCAGGATTCAATAGCAGGGCTGGGGAAGGTTGTCATCCTTCCAGTTGGAGTTGACCTCCTGGCCGGACCTCCAAACACCTATCAATATGTATGCAGAGCAGAATCAGAGCAGGGAGGGCTGTGGGCCACTCAACTTGAGCCACCTCATCCAATACCTCATCTGATAATCCATCCGGTTACTGGTCTATCTGTGCAACCTTGTTCCATCCAAGGTTTTGGGCCAAAAGCTGGAACTATCTGTGCAACCTTGTTCCATCCAAGGTTTTGGGCCAAAAGCTGGAACTCAGTGGTGTAATCTGCTACTGTGCCTTTCCCCTGTCACAGGCATCTAATGTGATGGTTGGTCCATTCTTCCTTCTGAAGGTTGGCAAATACCATACTCATGTGTGTGACAAAGTCAGAGAAACAGGTCAGCAATGGAGAGTTATTAAGAAGCAGTGGAGTAGACCACTTGGCTGCCTTCCCCTTTAAGAGGCTCAGAATGAAGCTGACTATTGTCATTGGGGAAATCACATGCTCAGAGGTCAAGATAAAGTTTGCACTGTGCCAAAAATGCAGGAAAATCCTCTTGATTCCTTCAAAATTTTTCTGGAGCACTCATTGGTCATTTCCCTGGGGGAAGTGTAACAGCAGCTCCACTGGCAGCATCCCCCTGCTGCTGTTGAAGCACAAGTAACAAATAAATACGCACTGCAAGAAACTTTTGTAAATTAATGTGTTCTGTTTACAATTAACATCCTAAAGTGCATTGTGTATTCTTATAACATCCTAATCAGGTATATATATTCAATACATTCAATATTACAATAACATACAATATAACAACTACCAGTCAATTTTGCATCAGTATTTTAAAAGTCAAACCCCAACAGGAGTTTTCAGAATTACAAGCCCACTTCCAATTGCATGAAGTCTTCCAGAAAGGGGAATGCTTTCATTTATAGTTGTGTTGATGCTTATTGCCAGTCCTACAAAAGATTATTTAAAAGACATAATTCATAAGTCTAAAAGTTATACAGTATTTCTAGTATAGCTTGGCTTCATAAGTTTTCTTACCACATTGTGCAGCTAAAATTCATGGATGGAGCACTCCTGTCATTCTCAAGGCTGGATAGTGTTGACCTTGTTCTCCAGTCATTAAACCTTACAACACCTGTTAACAGTTATTGCAAGTGTTCTCTAATTAAAGAGACAGTAGCAAAAATCCACATTCCACTTCTTAAAGTATACATAATGTATTTCAGTCCAAAGCAGGTCTAGACTTTACTTAGATTTTTAAAGGGGACATTCTTCTCTTTTTTTGAGCGTCTAAGTAAGATGGTAATCCAGTTCATAAATGGCATGAGAGGTCCATTGTCCGGTTCATTCCCTCTGGGGCTAATGCCTGAAGCTTGTGAATCCAAAAGTTTTCTTTACAGAGAAGAATCTTCTTAGTGTCTTGTCGGTTGAGGCTTTGGTTCTCATATTTGTAGACCACAAAGAATTTTAATATCAATCACAGCAGAACAAAATTAAAAACCTTAAACTGCAATAGGCAACCATAAACCAGAACAACAATAACAAACCAGAACAACAACAGATCTGGAAGAGGTCTGAGAGGCCCTAGGGCCTAGAGGCCTAGTCACCTACCACCACCAGGCCCCAACCCACCAGCACATGACAAAATGAGAAAAGTTTTTACAAACTGGCTCTAATCAGTCAAACCAGTGAATGTCTTCTGTTCTCCAGCAGGCAGAATCTTGATCCAAAGTAGTTCAAGTGTTAAGTATGAGACTTAACTCTGAGAGTGATGAACAGTGATTCAGCTTTAATAGTGATTCAGCAGCTCAGAACAGACAACAAGATGATCAGATAACACACACACAAACAGTAGAGCACAGCTCCTTTTTAAACAGTCTGGGCTAACAAAACCACACCCCTACTCTGGTTAACAACCAATAAGGACCAATGAGGCCTGTTCCCTCCATAACCTTTCAGTTAGTTCTGATTGGTTACAAAACAGTGCAGAATCAAAACAACCAATAGGATTGTCGAGGCTTACAATCCTGGTCCTGACTTCAAGCTTAACATGTAAAAGTATACAGGCTGTTCACAAGTCAGGACATAACACCAAGTTAGTCTCTCAGAAAGCAGGAAAGTTAGGCTCAGAGCAGTAGCTGAAGCAGAAGCCAGCCACACAAACTGCAAAGTTCTCTCAGCAGGAATGGAGCCAGCCAGCCAGAGACCCCTGTTTTTATGCTCTCTGGCCTTGCACAGCAGAATTTCAAAAAAGAACAAACTTCTGTGATTGGCCAAAAAGCAGTGTGCCCTATTGGCCAGTGCTCCTCAACCCTCCTGTCCCTGGGAAAGCAAGCTAGTAGTTGGGCTTCAAATTTGAAGCCAGCAGCAACAGCATTTGCAAATACATTGCAGTGATTGGCTATATATAAGGTCCCTCTTCCACCTCCCTCCTGGAAAGCAGAGCAAAGGTTGGGAAAGAGAAAGAAATGGTGGGAAAGAGAAGGTAAATGGAGCCTTTAAAGTTTAAACCACCCCTGAGCCCATATTCAATAATGCTGGAAAATGCTGAATAAAAGCTGAATATGCATGGCTTATCTTGTTCCGTTTCAGTATCATATTGTAATAAAAGGTGATCTTTTTTGTTCAATGTTATCTTTTCAAATTCAGTCAAATTTCTTAGTCCATCTCCTTCTCAATTAATATCTTCTTTAAGCCTTGATGAGAGTTGTAGATATAATAACCATTGTATCTTTTTTCCTTCTTCATTCATAGCTTGCCAAGATTTAATTTTCCCATGTTTGTTGATCATATCTTGATACTTTAAAAAGCCATTTTTCCTCTCATGTTTGTCATGATGGGCATCTAGTGGTGACATTATAGGTATATTGGGGGACTTATTCTTGTATTAAGTGACCACCAATTTTTCAGTAAGCTTTCTCTAATTACATGTACCATCGTGTCTCATAACTTTTTAATGTGTTTTCCCAGTTATTTGATCCAGAAATGTAAACCTTTGGACAAATCTGCTGCTTCCAGTTTCATCAGTCTTTCATTTAGGTATTTAAACCAATCAGAGATCCAAACCAGGCAGGCTGCTTGATAGTACAACTTGATATTAGGGACCGCTAGTCCTTCTCTCTCTTTTTCTTCTTGTAAAACTTTAAATCTAACCCTTGGTTTCTCGCCATTCCATATGAATGTGTTTTTCTGTCATTGCTAGTCTTTCAGAATCTTATTGTGTATCTCAATTGGAATCATCTGGAATAAAAAATAATAATTTGGGGGAGAATGTTCAGTTTTATTGCAGATATTTTCCCAAGCCAAGACAAATTTAAATTAGACCATCTCTCCAAATCCTTTTGAATTTTCTTCAAGCCTATTTCATAATTATCTTGAAAGAGTGTTTCTTTTTTCCTGGACACATTTATGCCCAAATATTTCACTGAATTGGAAACAAGATAAAAACCAGTAATTGATTTAATATTATCTTATTATTATTTTGATAAAACTTTATGATTAATTTAATTTTTTCCTGTTAATCTTAAATCCAGAAAGAGAGCCAAATTTTTCTATTTGTCCCATAACAGATTGTACAGTATCTTGTGGATTTAAAATGGTAAGTACTACATCATCTGCATAGATCTTTAATTTAAATTCTTCTCCAACCAATTCTCAGTCCCTCAATGTTTTGATCTTGTCTGGTCCTAGAAGCAAAAATTTCCATTGTGAGGATGAATAATAATGGTGACAAAGAACATCCTTGTCTTGTCCCCTTTTCTATCTGAAATCCATCAGTTAACATGCCATTAATTAAATGTTTGCATTTTGTTTCATGTAAATACTTTGAATCCAGCTCAGGAATGTAGATCTGCAATGTATATATTGTAATACTTTTAGCATAAAAGTCCAAGACAGATTATCAAAAGCTTTGTCAGTGTCCAGAAGCATAAAAGCTGTTTTTTTTTTTATTTTGCATGAATTCTTGGTGAATTGTTTTTGTTATACATTTTTTAAGTCTCTCTGCCATTATTGAGGCAAAAAGCTTGTAATCCACATTTAAGAATGATATGGGTCTATACGATTGTGGTAGCATTGAATCATTCCCTCCCTTGTGAATCAAAGTTATGTATGCCTCCTGCCATGTTTGTGGTATCATTTTCTTTTCACTTATTTGATTCATCACTTTTTGCGGTGGTAAAATTAGTTCATCCTCCAAGCATTTATAATACATTGCTGATAAACCACCAGAGCCTGGAGCTTTATGTTTTTTTCAGTCTCTTTATTGCTTGAGAGATCTCTTGTACTGAAATGTTTTGATTCAAAATGTCATTATCTTCTTTTGTGAATTTTGGTATCGATGGTGTTTTTCTTTATGGGATGTGGCACAAGACTGGAGGTCACCAGAATAATGGTCAGCAGCTTCAGCTTAGGCATCCAGCTAGGCATGGGAGTCTGGGATTCTGAGCACTGGCTGAAGGAAGATGGAGGGCATTGGAGCCAGCTATTTCCCCTGCTTTAAAATAGTTTGTTGGCAGGAGCCCCTCCCCAGGCCATGGTTGTGCATTCTAAGGTTCTATGTTTTAGGCTGCAATGATCAGGGCACTAGGTCGGCAGTCTCCACCCTGGAATCAGGTCCTTCACACTGCATCTTTTCAGGCACAATGAGGTTACTGGGTTGGTCATTCACTTTGCTGGTCTGTGTGACTAACTGGTTCATAGTTGGTGGGAAGGGAGTTAACCTCGTTTGGTGGGGAAAGCACAGGTTGAGGGATTTTGAGTTGGCAAGCACACCAAGAGTGATGAGGGGGTCCTAATACTGGGTACCTATGGGCTTTGCAGTCAGGGTGACTCAGTTGGGGGCCACTTTGGGGTTGGGGGAGCATATGATGAACCTTAAGGCTTTGAAGTTATGGGCTGAAATGTGCCCTCCCTCCCCTCTAGGCACTTGCTTGCGGGCAATGACGAGTAAGATCCAGGAGGATCCCGGAACTGGCTCTGAGCTGGGGTGGGTTTGACCTGTTAGGAGGAGGAGGAGGAGATTGGATATATACTCCACCCTTCACTTGGAGTCTTAGAGCGGCTTACAAACTCCTTTCCCTTCCCCTCCCCACAACAGACACCCTGTGAGGTAGGTGGGGCTGAGAGAACTCTTGACAGAAACTTCTCTTTTTCAAGAACAGCTCTTATCAGAATCTACGGCTTGACCCAAGGTCACATCCAGCCAAGTGCAAGTGGAGGAGTGGGGAATCAAACCCAGTTCTCCCAGATTAGAGTCCGCACACTTGACCACTACGCCAAACTGGCTAGAAGGCTTGCTTTCCAGGCACAAGGCAACTTAAACATAAGAACATAACAGAAGCCAATGTTGGATCAGGCCAATGGCCCATCTAGTCCAACACTCTGTCACACAGTAGCCAAAAATACCAGGTGCCATCAGGAGGTCCAGCAGTGGGGCCAGGACCTTAATGTGTTAATGAGACGGTACAGATCAGCTTATATATAAATAAAATTCCCAGTATAACCCATAACTTGTGCTGTGTTTCATTCAAGGGGTGGGCGGGCAAAAGCAGAGTTTAATTTTAGAATGCAAAAAAGCGGTAATTGGCTAACTATTATGAGCAATCAGTACAGAATATTTAGCTCTACAACCTGAAAAAGTAAATCATACCGAACTTACTCTGTATCGTAGAATTCTGTTCCAACTATGCTATTTCTGAGTGGTTTGAACACATTAAATACAGAGGATTATGGAATTATATGGTTGGGATGAACCATCAAAACCTCAGTTTGTCCTGGACCTGTTCCTGTACCAAAATTAAAATGCCTACATGCCCCAGGGCACCTTGGTGAAACAAATAGAGTCTATAGTCCCACTAACACTTAAGCCCAGAGTTTTTATTTTTAACATGTGCTTGCCTGATTCTAAGGGCATGGAATATAAACTTGGCCATGGACCTTGGGCAAACTTCAATCGTTGCCAGCCAAAAGTGTGTCCTAGACATTTTCAGTGTGTTGGGATGCACACCGACCTGACCTCGAGGACAAGTGGCACAGGTCGATGAATGTATGTATGGTGAACGTATTTTCTTAAGCATCAGAGTTGCATGTTTCAAACAAGTGTTGCAGTTGCACCGTTAATGTGATATACATTTCTTCTGTTTCTCATTATCTTGCAAAGTACTTGCTGACTGCTGTGCTTCATGCTGAGTTATTTCTCATCAATTCATTTCTCATTGAAAGCATTGACCCCATTAGCTAGTTTTCACTGTGCCTAGCTATTGCTCATTATTTATTCCTCATTTAAAGCATTAACTGGCTGTTATGTGTGTTCTCTGTTTTAAAAACCACACAGTTAAGTTAATTGTGCAATGAGTCACTGTGTTTTCTTTCCCTTTTCCAGATCTTCTCTGACAATAACATATTTCTCTTTTTTTAATACTTTGGGATTGGAAAATCAGTTACATTTCCTGCAGCCCTCAGGAGGAGCTGGTCCATCTGAATCAAGGGCACATATTATTTCCTATTCCCTCCCCCCGCATCTTACCTCTGTCATCCCCAATTTTACTTGAATTTTCTGTTCTCTGACCCAATGGCAACGTTTCTTCAATTTTGCTTTGAACAGACTGACTTAAAAAGATGTCCCTAATCAAAAATATTTTTCCTGTTCTCAAAGTCATGACAAAAACTGATGACTGACTGTACCGGATGGGCACTCCCATCAACCAATCAAACTAATAAGATCTCAGATTTTCCCTCCAACGTCCCTATGGATTTTCAGTTCCATATCTGATCATTAGGTTGCCTTTAAGTAGCATGTAACTCTTCTTACGTAAATAAGGTAAATAAACTTTTATTATGAAGCTGTTGTCCCACCTTATTACTGTTTGATACTTTGTTGGCTTACACCCCAAATAAGAAACTGTGACTGAGGAACTGTACCTCTATAAATTCTCCCTCAGAAATAGGCAGCTAGGCACACTGATGCTTATGAGCAACCTCTAATCTCCACTTTGACAGAAAGTTGGAGATAAAGTAGCTTTTCCAGATAAGGAAACACTGCTTTGCTACTGTGCATCACTGTTCCCCATATATTGTACACAATCACCTGATTCTATAAACTTTTAAAATATGTTCCTCAGCGGTTGTAGTTAACCTTGTATGTATGTGTTTGTTTGTGTGTTACTGAATTTTCTTGATCTAAAATTTATTAATCTTTCTTTTCTTTTCTTCAGTTCAGGCATCCATACAGATAAGAGCATTCTGCTTGCCAGTGAGGTACAAATTAGCATCCATTGATTCTCTGAAGATGCTGCTAGACTACTGTTACCAGTCAGAGCAGATATACTGTTGGATGTTCTCCATGCCCAATATATGGACTGTAAAAAGTACCACGAGCAAGTGGTCCACAATGAGGTTACTCACAAAGATCTTCTCATTGTCATAGCAAGATAGGAATAAGTATCACATTTTTTAAGAATAGAAATCCTACGAAAAGGCGAGTCACTGCTGCCTGAACAGCATGCCCATCTGGTAGCATCTCCCCTTATATATAATTCTGTTTTTGAGTGGCAACATTCCATGTGCTCCCTCAGCCATTGGCCCATCAGCCGCCACTCAAGACTACTCACATGCCATTGGCCAGGTGCTAGGTCTGCTCCTCTTCCCTGCCCACTTCCCCTTCAGCCACTGGACCCTGTCAGAATTACTGGCAAATGGCTTTCTCTCTTGATAAAGACGCTTCTCCTGCTTGCCTCCTGTGTGGGACTTAACTTTCCCCTCAGTGGCTGTTGGTAGGTATAACAAAATGGCAGTTACTTGTGTTTGTAAGATGGCTGCTGTGTGGTTGTTTGCTTAAAATGTTCCCCCCCAGAAGATTTAATTGAGCTGTAGTTCCAGAGAGGGGCCTGCAGGGGTATCACTCACTGGGTTGAATGGGGCTTCCTCATCTGCTGGCCTACAGTTCCCAGCTGCCCCAAGGCTAAAAAGTCTGGGAAAAGAGGGACTGTCCCAATGGGTGGGGTGGCATCAATATAGACTGCAGCCCATCCAGGGAGGAGGCAGTCTTCATCCCTGGGAGGCAGCAGAAATTCAGCCACTTCACAGTTGGCTGGACTGGGGAATGAATGGAAGTTTCCCTGCTCTCTTGGGCAAGAGAGAAAGGCTAAAGTACAGCCAGAGGCCAGTCCAAGGAGACATCCTGTCCTGAGTCCACAACCTCCAGAGGTAGAGAGTATTGGGGGGGGAAGAGTATTGTGTTTAACCCCTGTTGATTTATCCCATTGGCTCATAACATGTGCTTACTCTTACAGTGTTTGTGTGCTCCATAACTGTGTAAATAGTTAAATACATTGATGAATTTCCTGAGCTAATCCTGTTAGATTTATGGAGGGACACCACAATTCTCCAGTTATGTCAGCAACTTATTTCTCTACTTTTATCTGCAGCGAAAACCATGATAGCTGCGAGTTGGAAAGATTCTTCCCCAATTTCGATAACAAGGTGGTTTGCTAAAATTTGGGAATTTTTGGCTATAGATAAGATTGTGGAATCTATTAAGGCTACCTCCCGGCCATGCCCGCTGTTTAAATGGCTTCCCTTTATTGAATATGTGATGGGATGTTCGCCTCAAGCTTGGTTCAGACAAAGGAAGGAAACCCTTTGCAGGCCTTTGTGAGGAACTCATTGGGGCCAGTCCTGCCTATCGTTGCCAGCTCCAAGTAGGGAGATTCCTGGATATTTTCTGGTAGTAGAGTCTATGGAAGCCAGGGTTTGGGGAGGGGAGAGGCCTCTGCTGAACAGAATGCCATAAAGCAGTTATTTTCTCTGTGGGGGGGAGAGATCTGTTCTCTGGAGTTCAGTTGGAGGTTGGCTACCTTAGGCATAACAGTCAGTGCTTCAGAGCAGGGTCTGCTAGATCCAGGTTCTTGCTGTAGAAGCTGAGTGGGTGATTTTGGACCAGTCAGAAACTTTCACATAACCTACCTCACAGGGTTGTTGTGCAAATCAAAAGGGGGAGAGGAGAATGATGTAAGCTGCTTTGGTCCTCATTGCAGAGAAAGACTACTTTTCCTCCTGTGGAACCATTGTTGCCAATCTTCAGGTGTAGGCTGGAGATCACTCAGAATTACAACTGCTCTCCAGATGGCAGAGATCAGTTCCCCTGGAGACAATTGTAGACTCTGTGGCTGTCAAGGCTTCAGAGCATGAAAAATGATGGATTCTGTGGCAGTCAGGGCTTCAGAGCATGGAAGATACTGCAGGGGTGTGTGCGTGGGGGAAATGGAAAGCTGAAGAGTGAGAGGGAAATAAAGGTAGGTTAATGCTTGGCTGGGAAGGAGATAAGGTTGCCAACTCCAGGTGGAAAATTCCTGGAGATTTGAGGTATGGAACCTGGAGAGGGTGAGGTTTAAGGAGGGGTGGGACCTCAGACAGGTACAGTGCCATAGACTCCACCCTCCCAACCAGCCATTCCCTTCTGGGGAACCACTGTTGCCAATCTCAGGAGAGGGGTGGAAATCACTAAGAATTACAACTGATCTCCAGAAGGGAGGGGGAGGAGATGAAAAACTGAAATCAGAGGGTCAGATAATGGCAGGTTGATGCTTGACTGGGAAGCAGATAGAGTTGCGAACTCCAGGTTGGGAAATTCCTGGAGATTTGAGGAGTGGACCCTGAAGAGGGTAAGGTTTGAGGAGGGGTGGGACCTCAGACAGGTACAATGCTGTAGACTCCACCCTCCAAACCAGCCATTTCATCCTGGGTAACAATTGTTGCCAATCTCCAGCTGAGGGCTGGAGATCACTCAAAAGTGCAACTGCTTGTCAGGTAGCAGAGATCAGTTCCTCTGGAGAAAATGGTGGACTCTGTGTCATTATACCTTCTGAGGTCACCACAGAACATTGACGCTGAGTGCCCAAGGCTTTGGCACTCTCCCAGAGCCTCCTCCTAGAGCTCATTGTATTTATTTCCACAAGAAGCCTTATTCCTAGTATAAATATAAATGTGAGGATTTATTTTTTTCACAACTTGCACAAGCATAGCATCTCACCAGCTTAGATTTGTATTCATTATACTCTGAGCAATAGCATTAACCATCCACACTGATGAATAAATATTCTTGATGTATTTAAGATAAATTAGAATGTACATGATGGAGCTGCGGTGGCTCAAGTGGTTAAGACGCTGAACTGCAGGCTATGGAAGGTCAGTAGTTCAGCAGTTCGAGACCCATGAGTGCCGCATGATGGGGTGAGCTCCCGTCTCTAGTTCCAGCTCCTGCCAACCTAGCAGTTCGAAAGCAAGAAATTGCAAGTAGATAAATAGGTACCACTTCGGTGGGAAGGTAACAGCATTCCATGCGCCTTGGTGTTTAGTCATGCCGGCCACATGACCACGGAAATGTCTTCGGACAGCGCTGGCTCTTCGGCTTTGAAACGGAGATGAGCACCGCAACCCTAGAGTCGGATTCGACTGGCTTTCGAGCAAGGGAACCTTTACCTTTACCTTTACTAGAATGTACATGAGGTGCTCCAAAAATGTATTTATTACTTTATAAGACACAGAGTTCACCGGCACAGGCAAACACACACACACTGGTTCCCCACCTTTGAGAAACAGCAAGCTTTAAAAACACACACACTAAGCGTGTTTATCTCCTCATCCTGATTCAAATGTTCTGGCAAGCAATGAAGCTGTTTCAGATGAACAAAATGGCAAAGTGAGTCAACCTGACAAAAATGTAAGCCTTTGGCACCGAATTCCATGTAATAACTGTACGAGCAAGATGTAGGTCAAAAGATCAACTTGTTTGGGAAAACTGCAAATATTAAGTATGATTTTGCACTTCCCTGAGCTGGGGCAGATCTCCAGGGTCTGTTTGTTTTGCAGAAGAAAGTGATGGGATCCTACATAACTCTTTCATAGATGTTTCTCTCAAAATAAGCTGGTTAAAAAGACAGAGAGCAAACGGGCACAGAGACAAGCAGTGCCAGTTCTATAGCAGCATCCATCCAGCACCCCAGAACCTGAAGAAGCTACTTTTGCTAGACAGAAACCTCTTAGGCAGTTCTTCATGTCAGCTCCCAAACCCAAAACATTATCTCTTTCTGACTCCACATTCTAAAACAATTCAAACTGTCTCCATTAATAACAACAACCATGATAAATTTAATTTCTGTCCCACTCCATTTCCCACAAGCAAGACTTAGGATGGCATAAAACATGTGTATACATAATACATAAAATAAAATACATAAAATGAATATATGACTTTGCACAATAAAATACAGTATAGTACACTCCAATAATACCAAATTCAATCTACTATTAGATGGTGCTATACATCCACGTGCAGATCACTGGGTGGCTGACATAGAATCCATGTTTCATTCATGGGGGATCTTAGCCAGGAGAAAGTGAAGAGTAAGGGGGGGGAGCTGGAAGGCCACTGATCTCTCCAACTGTCACTGTCCTCAGCCATATGCCCAGGGGAACATCGGAGTCCTACAAGCCTTGCAGAACTGAGCTAAGTCCTGCAGGGCCCAGATCTCACTAGGGAGAGTGTTCCATCAGGACAGCCAGACCATTTTCAGACCAGGGACTAGCAGCAAGTTGGCACCAGTTGTCGTAATGCTCTCCGAGGAGGGATATAGGAAAAGGTGGTCCCACAGATACAGTGGTCCCAGAACGTTTAGGGCTTTGAAGGCAAGTACCAAAACCATGAGCTTGATTTGGTACTCCATCTGGAGACAGTGCAGCTGATAGAGCACAGGCTGTATGCGTGCTCTCAATGGAGTTCCCCTGAGGACCTGCGCAGCTGCATTCTGTACCAGTTGACATTCCCAAAGCAAGTTCAAGGGCAGCCCTGCATAGAGTGAGTGACAGTAATCCAGTCTAGAGGTTGCTATTGCATGGAGCTAGATTGGTGCAGGACAGGGAAGGGACCAGATGCTGGGTTTGGTGTAGATAGAAAAATGCTGTTCGGACTGTATTTGTGACCTGTGCCTCTAAAGTAAGACAGGCATCAAGAGTCACACCCAAACTCCTGATGGAGGAAGCTGGCAACAGTTGTACCCCATCCAGAATGGGAAGCTGAAATCCTAGCCCTGCTCCCCCTCAACCCTGCCACAGGAACTCTCTCTTCGATGGGTTCAGCTTCAGTCGGCTCTGGTCGAATCTGCATTTGCATTTTTAAATCAGTTGTGTGCTGCTGTGACACCGTCTTTCTCTATGCTTTTTTGACTGTTTGTTTGGAGAAGGTTCTTTTAAAGCGGTGCAGAGGTGCAATGACAGTGGAGCCACGCCGAAAGGATGATAAACATATGTGGACGTGCAAAAGTATGCTAGCACTGTTGAGGTGTGAAAACGACACCAAACGTGGACAGCTTTTTTGAAGACGGAGTCAAAAGGCTGGGACACTGGTGGGAAAGACAAATGCAGATTCGGCCTCTGTTTTAGCCATCCCACCATGGCTTCCAAACAACTGGCCAGAACTTCTGGGGCAGTATATGGTTGGCCAGCTGGGTGTTGTCAGCATATTGATTGCACCCTAACACAAACCTCTGGACCAACTGGGTGAGACAACACATATAGATGTTGAAAAGCACTGGGGATAGAATTGCCCCCTGGGGGATGATGTACACCAATGTGTGTTGTGACAAAACCCTATCCCCAAGCAGCACCCTCTGTCCCCGGCCTTGGAAAAATTACCAGTCATTGTAAGGCAGTCCCATGTATTCCAGTGGCAGTGACGCGGTGGTTCAACAGATCATGGTTGTCAAATGCTGCTGAAAGATCTAATAAAAGCAGCAGCGCTGACCTGTCTCAATCTAGTTGTCTATGGAAGTCATCTGTAATGATGACCAAAACCATCTCTGTCCCATGACCAGGTTGGAAGCTGAACTGGAGTGGATCCAGAGCAGGCCCGTAGCTACAGTGGGGCATCTCGGGGCCTGGCCCCCTGACTTACTGCCAAGGCCCCCACTTCCAATTTCTTATTTTATTTGCGATGCTTCCTTGGGTGTGTGCGCAGGGTGCCCCCGACTTATTTAAGGGTCCCCTGAATTTAAACATCCTGGCTAAAGGCCTGATCCAGAGCCAATGTCTCATCCAAGAAGGCCTGCGGCTGCTCTGCCACCGCTTGTTCAACCACCTTGCCCAGAAACAATACATTCGAGACTGGGTGGCAGTTGGCTAAAACAGAAGGATCTAGTAATGGTTCCTTCAGCAGCAGCCTCACCACAGCTTCCTTCAAAGTCCCTGGAAAGACCCCTGAACTCAGGGACAGATTAATAATGCTTTCCAGGGAAGACCGCAACCTCTCCACACTGGTTTTAACCACCCAGGAGGGGTACGGATCCAGGAGGCAGCTGGTTGGTCTAACAGCTAACAGGATCTTGTCCACATCAGTTTGGGAGAGCTGCCTGAAGACAGTTTGGGAATATTGGACCTGAAGACAGCCAAGAGGCCTCTAGTTCATTTACTGTGTCAACTGTGGCGGGAAGGTTGTGGCTGAGTGACAAAACTTTCTCTGGAAAATAGCTCATAAATGCCTCACAGCTAATAGTCAATTCACTAGAGTTTTTAGAGTCCTTGAAGAGGGATGGAAGAGATCGGATTACCTTAAACAATTTGCCAGTTGTGCAGGTAGGTGTGACACATTCCAGATGTTCAGAATAGTCAACAGCCTTCACTTATCCAGCCTATGCTCTTCACTGTCAAGTATCAAGCTTGTGGGGATCATTTTTTGATTACCACAGATTTGCATCAGGGTTTTATCTGTGAAAGGACATTTTACAAACTTATACATCTCATTTCTATAAGCTGCAATTCAAATAATCTTCCTTCCTTCTTTCCAATCTGTTTTAAATTCTGGAAGCCTATATCTTTGATTTGGATTTGGAAAGCCAATGGAAATACTAGGGAGACCCAGTTCCAAATCCTTGCTCAGTCATGAATTTTGTTGGGTGACACATAGCGAGCCACTCTCTCTTAACCCAATTTACTTCATAGAGAATTACAGTGGCTGAGTTCAGACTGGCAATTTGCAGTGGGAGCCAGTTTTGGCAAAAAAGCCTCGGAACAAACTGTTCCGGGATTTCCCGGTCACACGGGGCTGTCCTCTGCAGGAGAATACCGGGATGAGGTGCGCGGGAGCGTTCAGACTGCTGGCCCGGAGGCACCACTGTCAGCGGCTTTTTCCTATTAAATCGGCAATGTGCACATGGGTGCATAGGCGCCCATGCACACAAGCGCATCCAGCCAATTGGGGGAGAATTCCGTTGTGCTGGCACCGCATTAGGCAGTAGAGTGGAGCACAACCAATCACACTGCTGCTGCCTTCTGCCCAATGCGGGTTGCTCCCGGCTTATCGGCCGAGCGTTCACATGGCCAGGAAGCAGAATGCAACCAACCCCCCTGCAAAAGGAGGGGTCTGTCTCAGGGTGCTCCCCTGAACAGAACAAAAACAGGCCAGATTTCTGCTAACCTATTTAATGACACCACCCAAAGCCAATTCCCCAACCCAAAGACAGTGTGAGGTATGCGAAAAACACCCTCCTGTCCGAGCCAATTGGAAGGAAGGCGAAAACTTTCCTACCCAGCCCCTCAAAGGCAACCAGCATCAAGCCCACATTGTCTAGGGAGGACAGGTGGGCTGATTCCAAAAGAAGTGCCCTGATGGGAGGTGGCACGATGCTTAAATTCAGAAAGCCACTCCCCTCCAGATACCTGTATGGGCGGGAAACTCCGCCAACAGTCTCCCTCCTTCCAAGCCTGCAAAATAGTCCCTCCCTCCTCATACAGCCTTTCAGGCTGCCGTTGGGTAGAGCCTTATTCTAGACAGCATAGCATTTACCCTTCAAGAACAGGATCACAATGTTGAGGTGCTTTTAATCCAGGACTGCAGCTGGAGGTACAAATCTCTTTTGTATCTATATACTAATAGCCAAGGATCCCCTCTGCATGCGGATACTTATTTCCACAGACCGGGGCACATGGAGGCTCAACAGAAATTCCTGCAGATTGGGGGACTCCCTAGGTGTGCAGAAAAATCTGACAAGTTTTTTAAAAATTTCCGGGGGAATTTAAATCCCCTCAAAAGTAAAATGGCATTCTCCATGCCTGTGCAGAGAGCATACTGACCTGCACAAAGGAAGTCAAGCTGCTGCCTGCACTGCTGCTAAGACTTCCAGGAAGAGCCGTTGGTGCCAGAAGGACACACTGCCACACAAACCATCTGGGGGGAGAAGCCTTGGTGGCCCAGCAGCTGGGAGCCAGACAGGGTTTCCCGCCATTGTCCTTGTTGGGGGTGGGTCTTGGTGGGCCTGGAGGCTGGGAACCAGACAGGGCTCCCTGCTGTTGCTGCTGTCGGGGTGGGGGAAGCTTTGGCAGCTGGCAGCCAGACAGGCTGTTGTGGGGGAGAGGGTTCTGGCTGGCCTGGGTAGGAAGGGAAGGATCAAAGAGGGCAGTGGCAGGATCTGTTTTTTGGGGAGAAGCTGTTGGCTGATCTGGGTGGAAAGGGAGGAATCAGAGAGGTCTGGGGTGGCTAGTAGCAGTGGGGTTGGGAGTTGCCCAGGACATGTGCAGGAGCAATGGGGTGGAGGCTGCTGGCTGGCCTGGGTGGGAAGGGAAGGATTGGGGAGGACCAGAGGCCTTCATTCCTTCCTCTCTCCCCATCTATTTCCTTCCTTCCTTCCTTCCTTCCTTCCTTCCTTCCTTCCTTCCTTCCTTCCTTCCTTCCTTCCTTCCTTCCTTCCTTCCTTCCTTCCTTCCTTCCTTCCTCCCTCTCCTCTCCTCTCCTCTCCTCTCCTCTCCTCTCCTCTCCTCTCCTCTCCTCTCCTCTCCTCTCCTCTCCTCTCCTCCCTTTCTTCCTCTGCAGGGGTTTGACATGTGCCATTGTATGTGTTCTAGAAGACAGATAGGCAACTGTGGTGGGAAGTTCCAGGACTATCTTTTGAAACTGGGAGCTGTCCCTTATTGCTGAGTCTAGCCTCAGATTGCAGGAATAGATGACAAATAGATGATTACATTATGCAGCACTGTAAACTGACGACACATTATATGCAACATTTTGTTGCGGGTCCCTCTTGTCTATATATTTAATCCCCAACTGTGCCCTCTGTGTGTAGATACCTATTTCCACAGATAAGGGGCACATGGAGGGTAAAGAAATATTTGTGCACACTTGGGGCACTTTCCTGAAAAATCTCACATTTTTAAAAACTATATGTGGGATACTTAACTCCCCCCCAAAATGAAAGAGCTTACTTTGCACATGCACATATAACATGCTTTCCTCCAGTGTTGGTTGGTGGTACAGGGGAGTCATGCTGGGCCTGGCAGTAGTGGCAGTGGTGCAGTCCAGGAGCCCTAGTGGGCCCAGCAGAAGCAGCCACACAGTCCAGGAACCTCATGGGGCATGCTGCCAGCAGCAGAGGAACCCATGAATCATGCTGGGCCTGGAAGTGGCCATGTAGCCTGGTAGCCCATCTGGGCCTGGCACCAGTGGCCATGCAGTCTGTCAAAGCCCAAGCCATGCTGGGCCTAGTGCAAAAGCTGGGCCTAGTGCAAAAGCACAATTATCCCTCACAAGTATCATGAGCCTATATTTGAGCAGTTCCCAGATAACACTGAGAGCTGGGGGGGTGCCTTAGTGAGACCATTCAGAACAGATCTTGATGACCTACCAAAAGCAGGGAAGAGGTGGGCCCAGCAGCTGCAGGGGAGCCCATGGACTGCACCAAGCCCTATGAAACAGTGTGTGTGTGGGGGAAGTGAGGGTATTGGCTTGGGGAGAAGAGAAAGAAGGGGAGATTGCCTGGGCAGATAGAAAGGAAAATTGGTTTGGGGGGAGTATTGGTTTGAGAGAGGGAGAGAAAGAAGGGGGATTGGCTTGGTGGGGAGGGAGAAAGAAAGGGCAGATAGGCTTGCGGAGGAGAGAAATAAGGGGGATTGATTGGGGAGAGATGTTGGAAATGTATGAGTTGCAAGGTCTAATCCAGTCATTATAGGGTTAACTTGTTTACCTTTCTATGCTATTGTTTAGACTGACCTGGAAGAGAAACTTGGCTCAGAGCCAATGGGAAGATAGCCCGGGAAAATCTTAGTCTGTTTACTAAACCATTGGTTACTGGTTTCAGGTGACTTCCTTCTAGGGGTCAAGAAGAAGGAAGATTCTCCATTATTGCTTTGTTCAGTGTGGCTATGCTTTTGTAGCAGTAAGATGTAAAGATGTAGGTCTTAGATACGTTTGTTATTTTTGTAGGTTTCCTATGCACCTTTTACCATTAGAAATAAAGCTTTTTAAACAGAAAGAAATGTCCCCTCTCCAGTGAAGCAAAGATCCATTGCAAACTTTGAGTATTTAAGTATTTTGACTATTTTCCCCAACAAGAGAAAGGGAAATGTGGGGGTACTGGTTGGGGGAGAGAAAGACAGGGGGTTGCCTTGGGGGAAGGGAGAAAGAGAAAGGAGGCTAGACTGCCTTGGGGTGAGAGAGAAAAGGGGGGGTGTCTTGGGAGAAGGGGGAAAGACAAAGAAGGGGGAATTGGCATGGAGAAGAGAGAAAAGGAAAGAAGGGGTATTGGTGTGGTGGGGGAGGAGAAGAGAAAGAAAGGGAGATTGGCTGCAGGAAAAGAGAAAGAAGGGAGATCGCCTTGATGGAGGGAGGAAAAGAAAAAGACGGTATTGGGTTGGGGGGAGAATGAAAAAGAAAGAAGGCGGAGGGGAAAGAAGCAAAGATGGGGGGAATGCCCCCTCCCCACAAATTTCTTGTGGGTCCCCACTTGTCAAATACTAATATTGTCTGATTTCAGATGGTTAACCAGCTGTGACCCTTTCCTGAGTGACATAATTTGGACACAATTACCCATTCATTTATTACATACAGGATGGAATATACCAACATTCGCTACATATGGTTGCTTTTGAAGACTATTAGGAAGCTTCAATTGCTTCACAATTCAGTGGTAAGAGTACTTGAGGGTGCAAGATACCGTGATCATATGAAGTCAGTCATAACAAATGGCTACAGATTTGCTTCTGAACAAAATCCCAAGTGCTGATTATCTAAAAGGCCCTAAATGGTACTGGAGTAGGGTACCTGACACAGATTATTAATCTAGCATGGTCAATATCATCTACTCTGACTGGCAGCAGCTCTCTAGGGTCTCAAGTAGAGATATCTCATACCACCTATAACTCTTCAGCTTGGAAACGGAGATGAGCACTGCCCCCCGGATTTGGATTCAACTGGCTTTCGAGCAAGGGAAACCTTTACCTTTACCTATAACATGACCCCTTTATCTAGAAGTGCTGTGAACTGAACCTGGGATCTTCTTCATGAAAACCAAATGTCTTCCATTGAGTCATGCCCCCTTCTACATGAACCTATCTGATAGTTAAGTTAGTCTTCAGATGCCATGCCTGCACTGGCGAAAGTAAGGTGGGTAAGCTGTCCCTGTTTGGTCAACATGTCTTCGGAATTCTCTGCTTGCAAAACCTCACCTGTGTCCAGTTGACAAACTTTTTGGCAACAGATGAAGGTCTTTATATTTTCTGGAGCCTTATTGTAATTGTTCATACAGAGGTTTTAAGGGGATTATCTTATTCCTTGGCACTGATGTTATTCATTTTATGCTGTTCAGTGCAATGGTTTGCTTTTTATTTCTCTTAATGTATGTTAACTGCTGGTTGTTAGACAGTTTTATAGTTTTAATCCTTTTATATGTTGACCTGCTGTTATTATTTTTGTTCTTCTCAGTTGTTCATTGCACAGATTTGTGCATCACTGCTGTTCATAATTTTTAAGCTGAAAGTATTATAAGTGACCCATTATGTTTTACGTAGAAAATGCATAGTAATAATTTTAAACCAATACAGAAATGCAGGTTTGTTGTATGTAGTGGATGCACACAATCTGGAATGCCAGCTTTAGGGTATCTTCATGAGGAGATGGATCTCTTAACTTCAAGCTGAGTTAACAGTCATTTAAGTTTGGATCCATTTTTGTCTTTGTTCCAGGTCTCAATGTCCCTTCTTGTGCCTTTTAGATATAAGCTACCCATGGAACTTCAAAATAAGGATACTTGCATTCACTACAGATATCTGTGGCTACAAACTTCCCTCAGTGCACAATGCTGACCCGTAATACTTATTTATGGTTGGTGACTTAACATCCATTTGCAGTGTTTCCATTGGCATGAGAAAGCAAAGTCCAATTAGTAGAATTTTCACATGTGATACCCAGTTATTAAATATTCATCGTATTCTTTATCTCCTTCCAAAAGCTCTGACACAGAATAAATATAATAAATCAAAAGTTTATTACATGAAACATTTTCTAAACCCCAGAGATCTTGCAAATACCTGTACCATCGAGAGTAATGGTTCATTAAATCCTGAAAATACTTTCACATTACATATATAGATCATGTGTGTCACTCCTTAACATACTTTGGGTCTCTCCTGAGGGAGGTCATCAGAGTTGTTGAACTTAGTTTTGATGGGATGCACTTCTAAGAGGAAGGTTATAAGTTCTATTCCGTGCCAGCGACCAAACCTAAACATAAGGGGCAAAGCCGCCCTGAGCCCGCTTGTAGGGAGGACAGGATAGAAATGTCAAAAATAAATAAATAATAAGGGCTGCTGTAGAGCAGGCCAGTTTGGTGTAGTGGTTAAGTGCATGGACTCTAATCTGGGAGAACCAGGTTTGATTCCCCACTCCTCCATTTGCAGTTGCTGGATGACCTTGGGCAAGCCATAGTTCTGGCACAGCTGTTCTTGAAAAAGAGCCATTTCTGTCAGAGTTCTCTCAGCCCCACCTCACCTACCTCACAGGGTGTCTGTTGTGGGGAGGGGGAGGGAGAGGAGTTTGTAAGCCACTCTGAGACTCCTTTGGGTAGTGAAGGGTGGGGTATAAAGCCAATCTCTTCTCTCCTTCTTCTTCTACCTGATTTCTGATAAGATTAAAGCAGAAACTATTCCTCTCACCTCATGTTCTTCACTGGCCCAGGCAGTCTTAGTCAAATTGCTGGCCCTAACATTAATAATGGTTAATGTATATTTACCCCCCTGTCTAACTAGAGGGGGATCTTTCAGCACAATGGAACAATTTCAGCATATATATTGAGAACATAGAGTGGGAATATCCCTCTGCTAAATTTATAATCATGGGTGAGTTTAATTCTAGAATAGGCAAGGATAACTATGCCTTATGTAAAACCCTGGGCTTTGACCTTAATGACTCTCTCCCTGAACTCCTGATTACATCTAGGAACACTAAAGACTCCCATGTCAGTACAGCAGGAGCATTCTTGGCAAACTTTTGTATCCCCTTTAATAGATTTATATTAAATGGGTCTTTACCACATGATTTGTTGAGTACACATTTAGTTCTATACTGGGTAGGAGTGTTGTTCATTATGTTATTGTCTCTCCCAATCTGAGGAAATTTACGGCAGATTTTTTTTGTGGGTGAGAGTCTGGATAGTGACCATTTTCCATTGATTACATTACTAAACTCCGAAGCTGTTAGCTACCCATCCCCTGTTCCCACTGATATCCCTGTCTCACTGAGAGTTAGATGGTCAGAGAATGTTCAAGAGAGCATTAACCAGCTGCTCCAAACAAGTAAATTAATGGAACTAACACAACAATTGGTTAAAGTTAAAAATCCTCCAGTGGCCCTCCAAATTTATAACAACTTAACTTCTGCTATAATTAATTTTTATAAACAGCAATCAACAGCTAAACCTAGTCCCTCTACCCAGAAGACGGACCCATGGTATGAGAAGGAGTGCCAAAGACTGAAATGCCAACTGCGTGCAGCATATCACACTTATCATAACAGCTCTGCAGCTAATATTCCCTTGAGCCACTTTGAACTGAAAAGTAAGCTTAATGGTACAGTGGCTCACAAGAAAAGATAATTATGTATTAAGAACTGGGATTTACTTCTTAGTGCCTGTAGTGCCTCGAATAGCAAGCTTTTCTGGTCACTAGTTACTGGCACTCTCGATTCTAAGAGCCATTGCCATAGTCACTCCATCCCTGCTGAGGTTTGGATAGACCATTTCCAAAACTTTGATCCCTCATTTATTGTACTGGATCAGCAAGAACGAATCCCCCCTGATTTACCTGAATGGTCACCTGTCAGTCCTAAAAAGATTAACCACCTAATTAACCAATTGAAGATGGGGAAGGCCCCAGGACCCAATGGTCTCCCTCCAGGACTATTTAAAAACAATTCTGATTGGTGGGCTCCTCCTCTGGCAACTCTCTTTACCATGATTGATAAAACAGGGAACTTGCCTGACTCATGGGCAAATTCCATTGTTGTCCCAATTTATATGAGGGGAGACCTGCAAATACTGGAGAACTACAGCCCAATTAGTCTGCTCGACGTAGCAGGCAAATTATATGCAAGACACCTTTTGGAAAAACTTATTTCCTGGATGCAAAAGCAAAACCTCCTGAGTAGGGAACAGATCGGATTTTGCCCTGGCAAGTTTACTCTGGATCAATGTATAACTCAACCATTTGATAGAGAAATACAGTGGTACGGGGGGAGAAGGCTGTTTTCAGCCTTCCTTAATTTAAAAGGGGCATTTGACTCCATTCCCAGGGACCTTCTCTGGAATAAGTTTGGATAAACTCTTACTTTTCCTTATTCATAAAATGTATTCTTCTAATAGCTGTCAAGTGCAGTACAATGGCCCAGTTGGATTAACTTTAAAAACCTCCTCCAACCAGGGAGTCAAACAAGGTTATAATTTAGCCCTCTACCTGTTTAATTTATTTCCGAATGATTTGGCTCCCTCCCTAAATGTTATTGATGGTCATTCCCCTAAACTCGGGTCACATGTTATTCCTTTATTGCTTTATGTTGATGATGCTGTTATAGTATCACACGTGCAGAAGGTTCTCAAACGTCTGTTACTTGCCTTCTCCTCCTATTGTGAGGCAAACTCTCTGTCCATAAACTATGCAAAATCTAAAATTTTAGTATTCTCAAAGTCTTGGAAACCATAAAGCTGGTGTGTCAAAGGAAATACTATTGAACAAGTTAAATCTTTTAAATACTTGGGGGTTTCTTTTCAATACAACCATAATTGGACAGAACAATGCAAGCAAGCAATCATCTCAGCAAGGTGCAGTTCATCTGCAGTGGTCAGTTTCTTTTATAAGAAAAGCAATCAATTTGTCCCAGCTGCCATTCATGTCTTTAATGCCAAAACAATTTCCCAGCTATTATACAGGATCTCAATTTGGGTTAGCATCTTCAATACCCAGCTTGAGAAAATCCAGGCAATGTTCTTACACCATATTTTGGGGGTCCCCAACTGTGTTAGCTATGCTACAATGTGCTGGAATGCATCTGATAGAGACTAGGGCATGGCTATTAACCTTAAAGTTTTGGTTACGCCTACACTTCAGGGTGAAACCTGCTAGCTATAGCCATATGATGCTAGCTGATTCTTTTGTTTCCAATAGGTATTGTCAGATCCAGAAGAAAATACATTCTATATATGTCTCTTTGGACAACCTTTGCATGTTAAGTGAAACGCAGGCATTTTGAATTTTGAAACAGAGGATTCTAGATATCGAGAAACAGACTATCTGTTCTCTTAAACACAAAACTTGCTCCACTTTAGCATTTGGTATCTTTCCAGAATATGGACTGCCAGCTGCTTACCTTTCCCAGATTACCTCACCCGAGTTACGCCACTCTTTTATGTTAGCAGGACTCAATGTTTTACCCTCAGCGGTATTGTCTGGGAGGGTTACTAACAAAAGAAAGGCTTTGTCCATGTAAAGGAAGGCACCTAGAAACGGTACCCCATGTTCTACTTCATTGTGATTTTTATGGGTAAGTGTGGGACTGTATAATTAAACCTATTGTGTCTAACTTTCACGATCTATCTGAGGAGAAGTTAGTATTTCTTTTACTATCTGACCGATGTTCCCACATTACAAGTTCAGTTGCAAGGTGCCTGTTGGCTGCCATAACAACCAGGGAGCAAAAGTCTAGCTTTTCTATGTGATGCTTGATGTGATGCTTATAAATTTTATAATTTAAATTCTCTGTACATTGGCCATGTTGTACCTTTTTCTTCTTTTTATGCCAATAAAGGTATTTGGATTGGATTGGGATATCAGACAGGGACACCATGGGCTCACCAATTTAAAGCCACCAATGTAGGAAGGTGAGGGAGACTGTGGAGGACTAACATCTGAGTTGACTCCATTATCATCTCTTCCTAATAATAGTCTCAGCATCTCAGTGATCGGTCAGGTCCCAAAAGATGCTGTAATAGTTGGTAAAATTGTTTCATTTTGTAAAAACAAAAAAACGATGGAACTGTGAATTTCAGCCATTGGCTTTTGTTGTTTTCTTTGTTTTTAAAATATGATTAACTAGGAATAAGGCCCGTTGTGGAAATAAATGCAACGGGATCTAGAAAGGGGCTCTGGGAGAGTGCCAAGGAAATGGGCACTCAGCGTCAATGTGCTGTGGCGACCTCAGCAGGGTATAATGACAGAGTCCACCATTTTCTCCAGAGGAATTGATCTCTGCTACCTGAAGAGCAGTTGTAATTCTGAGTGATTTCCACCCCTCTCCTGAGATTGGCAACAGTGGTTTCCCAGAAGGGAATGGCTGGTTGGGAGGGTGGAGTCTATGGCACTGAACCTGTCTGAAGTCCCACCCCTCCTCAAACCTCACCCTCTCCAGGTTCCATCCCTCAAATCTCTAGGAATTTCCCACCTGGAGTTGGCAACCCTATCTCCTTCCCATGCAATCATCAACCTACTTTTATTTCCCCCTCACTCTTCAGCTTTCCATTTCCCCACACACACACCTGCAGCCTCTTCCGTGCTCTGAAGTCCTGACAGCCACAGAGTCCACCATTTTCTGTGCTCTGAAGCCCTGGCCACCACAGAGTCCACCATTGTCTCCAGGGGAACTGATCTCTGCCATCTGGAGAGCAGTTGTAATTCTGAGTGCTCTCCAGCCCTCACCTGGAGATTGGCAACAATGGTTCCACAGGAGGAAAAGTAGTCTTTCTCTGCAATGGGGACCAAACCAGCTTTCATCATTCTCCTCTCCCCCTTTTGACTTGCAGAACAACCCTGTGAGGTGGGTTAGGCTGACATTCTGTTACTGGTCCAAAATTACCCACTCAGCTTCTACAGCAAGAACCTGGATCTAGTAGACCCTGCTCTGAGGCACTGACTGCTACACCTAGGGCAGCCAACTTCCAGGTAGAGCCTGAAGATCACCAGGTATCACAACTGAACTCCAGACAACAGCCCCCCCCTGGAGAAAATAACTGCTTTGGAAGGTGGGCTGTAGGCATTCTGTTCAGCTGAGGCCTCTCCCCTCCACAAACCCTGGTTTCCATAGACTCTACCAGGAAATCTCCAGGAATCTCCCTACCTGGAGCTGGCAACCCTAGTCAGGACTGGCCCCAATTAGTTCCTCACAAAGGCCTGCAAAGGGTTTCCTTCCTTTGTCTGAACCAAGCTTGGTTGCCTACGGTGGCGAAATGGGCTCCAGTTTACAACTCAGCTGTTTGCTTCCCACCCTTGTTCCATGGGCGTAGCTCACTCCTTAAGTTTGCAGCCACCACTGACAAAATCATCACTGCCTTTTTAGAGGGACAGTGAAAGCCCTCTGGCCAAATCTCCCTATTTGGAGGTGGAATCCCCAATGTTTGGGGGAACCCTGGAAAGTTGGCAACCCAAGGGTCTGGCCTTTCCTTGTTTCCCTGAGCTACCCCCTCCCTTTGGTATTGTGCAGAGCAGGGGACACTATGTGGTGAGAGCACAACATAGATTATTAGCCCAAATTAAAGAATTTATTTAACTATTTACACAGCTGTGTAGCACACACACACTGTAGGAGTAAGCGCACACAGGGGTTAAGTGGAATCCTCTTTCCCTACACACAATACTTTCTACATCTTTAGGTTGTGGGCTCAAAATAAGTTCTCTCCTTGGACCGGTCTCTGGCTGTACTTCAGCCTCTCTCTCTCTTGCACAAGAGAGCAGGGAAACTTCCATTCAGTCCCCAGTCCAGCTGACTGTGGAGTGGTTGAATTTCTGCTGCCTCCCAGGGATGAAGACTGTCTTGGGACAGTCCCTGTTTTCCTGCACTTTTTGGCCTTGGGGATTCTGGGAACTGTGGTCCAGCAGATGAGGAAGCCCTATTCAACCCAGTGAATGATACCCCTGCAGGCCCCTCTGTCACGACCCCGTCCTTCTGTCTCAGTGCTACCACCCACTCTCAGGGCTGTCACAGAGACACCAGGGTATATCTCTTTAAACCAGGGTTGTTCTAATCAGCACAGGAGAAGCAATAAAAGATAGAGGTTTGTGGTTCTTACACTCTGATTGGTAGCAAAAGTGTGGCACCTGGGTTAGTGACTCAGTCCAAATAATAAAAACAGATTAAATTTATTACAATTGCAATAAAATGATAAAACACAGAGATAGGGAAAAAAGGGAGTGTACAGAGAACAAAACAAAGAAACAAAACCTAACTCTCTATCTATAGTTCTTAGACCTGAGCTAATAGCTCTCAGCAGCAGTGGTTCAAGGAGCAGAGCTGGTGCCAAGGAATTAGCCGTTCCTCCTTCCAGCCCACGGCCCTCTAGTCAAGGTCACCATTCATCTTACCCAACATTGTGCCTGGAAGGGTGTCTGGAATCCTCCTACAAAGTTCTTGGCTTCTCACTCCTGAATAGTTTTGAACAGATGCAGCATTTTTGCCTTGAAAGGTCTCACTCTGGCAACAGATTAGTGGTAACTGGCTACCAGTAGTTTTTTTTGTTTTTTTGCTGTGCCTGCCTCTCAGCTAAATAGTCCTTCAGCTGTCAAACTAATTGATGAACCAATCACTGATCTATGCTCAGCAATCTAGATCAACAGTTGTCAAAGAACTCTTAGTCAAGCTAAGGTTTTGACAGCTACCAGCTGCATGAAGTTACAGCAGCCAGTGATTATTAGCAGGTGTTTCATATTGGCTGATCTGCAGTCCTAACAAAATCCTGACAAAACGTAACTAACTTACTGACTCATGCACTTACTTAGATCTCTTAAAGGCCTATCTCTTGACACCCTCTCTGGAACTACAGATCAATTAAACTTTATGGAGAACATTTTAAACAAAGAACCACAGCCATCTTACAAACACAGGTAACTGCCATTTTGTGACACCTACCAACAGCCACTGAGGGGACAGTTAGTCCCACACTGGAAGCAAGCAGGTAAAGTGTCTTCATCAAGAGATAAAACTGTTTGCCAGTAATTCTGGCAGGGCACAGGAAGCTGAAGGGGGAGTGGGTGGGGAAAAGGAGCAGACCCAGCACCTGGCCAATGGCATGTGAGTACTCATGAGTGGTGGCTGACAGGCCAGTGGCTGACAGAGTGCATGGAATGTTGCCACTTGAAACATTGGGAGCCAGTCTGGCTGAAGAGCAGGCTATGTTAAATAAATAACATTGAAACCTTTCTAAAATCAAACAAGGGTTCTGCTTTATGCATGGTAATAACACCTCTGAAGATTTATCTGTAAACACAATCATTGCAGTTAAATTGTTGTTTATTTTTAGTCAGGTTTGCCTGGGCGTAGAGCATTTTAGCCATAACACCAGTCAACTCTTCATTTTCCTAATGTTCACTGCCATAAATCTATAAAGCTTGTCTGTGGTAGTTGAATGGCATGGCGTATGTACAGGTCATTTGCTGGAGATACAATTATAGACAACAGGAGGAAGAAAGAATATGGCCAATAACCTCAATCGCACCAACTTATTTGCTGGGATGACCTAGCCGGAGACCTCACACTGTAGTTGATCTACTTGACTTCCTTGTTGCTGATAACACTAAAGAAGAGTACAAATAGCAAAATCCCCATTATCCAGTTGACAGTATTTCTTCCTATTAGTACAGGAAGATACCAAATTAATGAACAAGAGCCTGAGGTTGTTCTGTGGTCTTTGAGAGCCAGTATGGTGTAGTGGTTAAGAGCGGCGAACTCTGATCTGGAGAACCAGATTTGATTTCCTCCTCCTCCACATGACGCCTGCTGGGTAACTTTGGACCAGTCACAGTGCTCTTAGAACTCTCTCAGCCCCACCTACCCTACAAAGTGACTATTGTCTCTGAGCCTCTTTAGGGTATAGAAAAGTGGGGTATAAAAACCAGCTCTTCTTCTGTGGGAGTTGGAAGACCGAAGCAAAGAAAGTGGCTTCTGAGTTAACGGTCAGATCTAGAAATGGTGTAAAAGGCAAACTGATTTAAATCAGTTTGTACCACCTTACGACTCACCTAGTATTAAATGGTCAGCAAATGGCATACAAAACTGTTACAGACATGGCATCAATGGCCAGACTGAGTGTCTTTGGAGAATGGTCAGTTCTACGGACTCCAGTCAAGGGGGCCAGAACAATCTAACCACCATCCTCTAGTGCAGGGCTGGCCAAACTGTGGCTGCATGCAGCTCTTTCACACATATTGTGCGGCTTCCAGCAGGGTGGCTGGGGAAACTAAATATCATTAGCAAACAGATATCACTGGGCAGATAAATATCATTATCAATATCTGCTTCCCCCCCTTTTGTTATTACTTTTGGCAGTCTCATTTAATGTTAATAAAATGCAATTTGCATATTTTCCCAATAAAAACATGTAACATCTGTTCACGTCTTGCAGCTCTCAAGCATCTGAAGTTTATTCTATGCGGCTCTTCCATTAAGCCAGTTTGGCTCCCCCTGCCCTATGGACATGCGAGGCATGTCAGGTTGGCGTCATACAGTGGTAGGAGGCTCACAGTTATCAGCCATGGGCCTCATGTAAACAATGACAAAACACAACAGAATACATTAAAACGCTAATTTAAAATCAATAATTTTAAACTGCCAATAGGCAGAAGAACTGAACCAATCATATGCTGTCATTAATAAAATAAAATTTAGGCTTCCAGTGCGGCGGGTCCCGTCAGCTTTTTTAGGAGCTCCACCGATTTCAAGGCTTTAAGGAGAGAACACATCCCTCACTCCTAAACAATCTAAGCTGGAAGACTTTTATGCCCCAACAGAACGCCAAAATAGATTTGAATGCCTGGAGAAGGAGGTGGTGGAGTCAGTTTGCCCATCCCTCCAGGCTGCTTCTGAGAAAGCCTGTGACTGTAATTTGTCCCCCCCCCGTAAGCATTATGCAATCAACCAGGCCCTCTGAGGAGCTGGAGTTGCTAGCACATCAGGCCACTCGAATGACGGAATCTCTGCAGACAGTTTTCACTCAATTAGAGAGAATTTTATCATTGCTGCAGGAGAGGGGCAGAGACTTTACAACTGGAAATACAGCCTAAGCCCTGGAGTCAAATCAGATAGTGCCAAGATTGCAGGTTTTAGAAGTACTCCCACAAAACCTTCTGATCCTACTGCTCCACTAAACAAGCCAGAGTTCCCGAAGGAGAATTCTTTTTCATTGGTCTATGACTCAAAAAGTATTGCTATAAATGTATTTCCATTGAGGGGGGAATATATTCATAGGAGCGCCAGATGGAAGGCAAAAGACCATTTGGCCTCCCTCCTTAGGACAGGCCCTGACTTTATTGACCTTATCCAGATGGAAGGATTAGCAGGCCCTATATGACAAACACTTTCTATTTCACTTTCATACAGACAGAATTCCTTCATACCTGTTTACCCATGTTTCCAGATGTGGAGGAGGAGGAGATTGGATTTATACCCTGCCCTTCACTACCCAAAGGAGTCTCAGAGCAGTTTACAAACTCCTTTCCCTTCTCCTTCCCACAACAGACACCCTGTGAGGTAGGTGGGACTGAGAGAGCTCTGACAGCAATTGCTCTTTTTCAAGAACAGCTGTTGTCAGAATTATGGCTTGGCCAAGGTCATCCAGCAGCTGCAAGTGGAGGAGTGGGGAATCAAACCCGATTCTTCCAGATTAGAGTCCGCGCACTTAACCACTACACCAAACTGGGTTAGGCATTAAGTTACAAAGACATTTTAAAAATTCCTCAATTTGGAGGAATATGATAGACCATTATATCTCTTGACATCCACCTTGAAGGATCTAAAAAGATCTGCTGACTCCAGGGAGAAGGAAATGGATGACAGCTCTAATTCCATCAAATCTTTGAAGATTTCAGAAATACCTCAACTTTTTTATACAATCTCTTCAACACCAACTGCCATGAATGCATCTAATGATGCCAAGGCTATAAACCTTTGCAAGACTGCAGACAGAAAATTATGGAAACAGGAAGTGAAACAACAGTTATGCAAGGCACTAGGACTCCAGTGATAGAATAACTTCCTTCAACCTGTTGTGAGGCTACAGCTTTTTACCAATGAGTTGCCATGGAGACTTGCAGCTTCAGTATGGCTGCAGGTTCCCATAGTGAACATGTGAATAAAGTAACATCTAATTGGCCAGTTAAATTATTCCCCCCCCGCTAGGTTTATTGTTAATCCCCCACTTTTCTTCCTTAAATGTTGTCAAGTATATAGTTGCCCTTTGTCATCCTAGTATTTGGAGGCTGTTAGTGATTTCCTTTCTACTCTGTGTTGGGCAGGATGGATTTGACTTCACATTTTAGGATGGATAGGCCCCTGAGTTCATCTAATACTCTGGTTCCTTGACATTATTCCAGAGGTAGGGTAAAAGGTAGATTCCCCCCCTCATCTGTGCTGTTTTGCTATGCTGTTCACTCATTTCTACTATATGTTTTTATTCTACTGATTTGTTTGGGGAGTTTGAAAAATGGTTCGTAAGGAATTTTTTGCTGCTGTGTTTTGGAGTGGGACTTTCTTTTTGTGTATCTATTTGTTGTAACTTACTGTTTTAATAGGAGCTGCCTCAAGAGCATTGTGCTAGGAATGTAGTTATGCAATGTTTTAAATAAATACAGGGAGTTTTTTTAGAAATTTTTTTACCAAGCCTACAGACTCATGGGATTTTGACTGCAACAAAGATTAAAGCCCACATCTTAAAATGTGCTTGCCATCAGTTTCGATTGCTGCATTTGAATATTTACACATTATTTATCCAATTAAACTCTTGGAAGCTTTCCCTTCTTATGGAAGATGAGATGTTTTGCCAAGAATTGTATAAATTGTGCCCTTAGCTCTTGTTTTCTAAGTTGTGTACCCCATGGTGTGCATGGGTAGTTTGAATTGTGTTTGTGTTAGGCTTTACGTTTGTAAGATAACTTTTACTAGAGCTTTTTATGTTAATGTTGTCTCCTCTGCTAATTAAAATTTGCAAATAATAATCAAAATAAAATAAAAATTAATGAAGCCATCTTCAGCTACCCAAGGTCAACAATGAGAGGGCCAACCACATCTCTCTGGGCAGGTTGTCCCATAATCATGAGGTTGCCACTGAAAAGACTTGCTTTGAGCTCAGGAGAGCATCAGAAATCACTAGGGTTGCCAAGTACCTACCGTAATTTGGCAGGGCACACACAGTCCCCGGCCGGAACATTCCTCCGGGCAACACCCATGCCTCATGATGCCATCGCCAGGAAGTGACGCCAGGCAACGCTCTGGCAATGGGGCTGGAAACTCGATGGTACCATCGAGTTTCCAGCTCCGTTGCCAGAGCATCACCCAGTGTCACTTGCTGGTGATGACATCATGCACCACATCTTTCCTTCCCCCGGGGATGGTCCTGCCAGGACGTATGCATCCCTCGCTGAATTACAGTAAATTATTGGGAAGCCTGGTAATCACTGTAATATCAGGGTCCCATGATCTCAAATAACTGGCCTTGACCAACAGTCTAGTCTCCACATTCTGTGTTAGCTGCAGCCTCCAAATACTCTTCAAGGGGAGTCCCAAGTAGTACTCTCAGTTCCAGATCCCAGCCTAAATCCATATTGAAATGGCTCCCAGAAAACCAGTCTCTCTCAAGAGCCCCTGGAGCTGAGAAGTAACCACCAGCAATAGCGCCTTGCACAAGAATGGACTGCTGGAGACTAGCCAGAAATTCTCCAACACTGCAGGGCTCAGGGAGGGATTTTTCAGAACTAACCTATTCTAGGGTTGCCGGGTCCCCTCGTCTTTCTGGCAGGTGTCTGGGAGTGGCCGGGGTTGTCCCTGATGCACTGATGCACTGATGTCACTCAGAAGTGACGCCGTCACATCAGCGGCACTGGGGGTGATGCTCTGTTTTTTAATATATATATATATATTAAACTGTTTATTGAAGATTCAAATAAAATACAATACAAAGTAAAGCATGAATGAAAAACAATTACAAAATGATCATTAAGTCTGTGGTGAATCAAGGGTCGCCATTACAAGTTATTTGCCAATTCTGAGCTTATCATTCAAATAATTAAAAATAAAAATAAATGGAGTTTAAGCCAGTTTTAAAGATCCTTCAGGTACGTAATGGTAAAGTGATGCCCCAGGGAAAGGAGGGAGGGGAGCTCTGCAGCAAAAAAAAGTGCACCAAACAAGGAGGGAATAGCTTTAAAGCAGCCGTCTGCTCTCTCATTGACTGCATGGCATAAGGCAGCCTTTCCTCTTTCCCCACTTCCAGAATCTGGTACCTCCACTTCTCTAAGGGAAATGGGAGCAAAACCATCCTTTCCACCACTGGGACAGGAATGTAATTTCCAGAATATCCATGCTTTAGCAATACAATGAAACATATAGGTGTGGTATATGTATGCTTTGGGTGGTACGAGCATTCCTTGCTAGTGTAACTCCTTGTCTTTTTGTATGGCTATTGGCCCATAAGGTCAGAAGACCACCATTTAATTTACCATGAAAAAGGATATATTGGCGATGAAAAGTGTCTTTTGTCTACAATGATGTTTTGAATAGGGGCTGATACCTACTCACATTCATTGGCAGAGTTCACCAGATTCCGTAAGGGTAAGGTTTCAATTAAGGTAATTGATTGAAGTGGTAAAATAGGACCAGTGAGACTTGAGTTTAATATGAAGATAAATGAGGGAGAGGAAGTTCTGAGCTCCTTGGGAGAAGGCTGATATGTACGTCTGTGTGTGTGTGTATAAAATGTAAGCATATCCAGCCTATTAAAATACTCCCATCCTTGTTTAAATATTCCTCCGTTATATGCTCCAGGAAAATATATTTAAATACCTTTGATAAGTCTGCAGGATTCAAAACTTGTGAGTACAATGCCTCTGCAAAACTAAAACGCTGGGGCAATTAAGTGTCACTTGACTGGTGACTGTAAAATTTGTTTCATTGTTTTTCCATTTTCAGTTGTCCCATATTTTTTTCCCCTGGACTTTAGGTCGCAGCTGAAGAGGCAGCATATTTGAATAGTTCCCTCTTTAAAAACAAACAAACAAACTTGTATGTACAAAACCAGCATGCCAGGAAGACAACCAGGTTGAATTCTTCATCTAAACATGCTGTTTGTTCTTGCGAAGGGATCTTGCAATGTGCCCCCCCCCTACACACATATATACACTCCTGCATTCTGAACTGGAACAGTCCATTAAGAATTGTGAGTGAAGCTGAGATTCAGTGATAAGACATCTGTTTTAGGTGCCTCAGGACCCACTTTCAGTCCATTGAATCTCCAGTGGAAGGATCTCACATGACAAATGTTGGGAAAGGCTCTTCTTTGCCTGAGAGAGCTGATGCCAGTCAGGGTGGACACTAATGACCTTGATAGACCAATTGACTATGTCTGAAAAAGTGTGCATGCACACGGAAGCTTATACCTTGAATAAACCTTTGTTGGTCTTAAAGGTGCCACTGGACCCGAATTTTGTTGTCTGTGTCTATGTAAGGCATCTTCAGGCCCATAGCCAGGATTTCTTAAGTCAGGGGCATTTGAATTTCTTAGGGGGCACTGTCTAATCAAAATAATCCAGGGCAGAAGGCTGTGACACCCCGGGCTGGATGGGGAGTCAGAGGGCCTTGCCAGCAAGTCAGGGGGCCTAGCCCCGAGATGCCCCACTGTAGATACGGGCCTGGGCATCTTCATTTGTACCACTCGATTCTGCTGGTTTTATGAACTGGCTGAGAGATGTTTTCCAATCTCCATGCACAATCCACCCACCCCAAATAAGTATTAAGCTCTAAATCATAACAAAGGGGAAAAAGTAGGACAGCTGAATTCATATGATGGGTGAGTGTGGGAAGCCGGAGACAGGGATACTGAACAACTACATTGGAACAATGCAGCTCTGAGAGCAAAGAAAAGGAGGCTCTGATGCCCATTTTTTGCACTGTTATCATAATACAAAGAACTGTCCCATTAGTGTAAAATAAAATATCCACTGCATACAGTTCACATTGATTGGCTGGAAGGAGTCCCTTACCTCATTGATCCAAAGTCAAAACAGCAGCCTGGACCTTATTAACATGACTGGCCAACCTTATTATGTGTTAGCTAGAGTATTTAATCATTTATGTTTTAATTAGTATTGGCAAGTGGCTGTATTTTCTCAAGGATTTTATGGTGGTGGTGGGGAGATCAGGAAGGGTCTTTGGATTCAGTAGAATAATTTTCCAGTTAGGCTGGCCAGAGGTATGAGGGCTCCCTCACTAGTCCTTCCTGTTTAACAGAAAGGGGATATTGGAGCAATTTGTGTTTATCATGTGGAGCTTTCCCCTCCAAGTTAGGAAAGTCTGGTAAAAGTCAGCTGGAAAAGGAGAACCGGTAATGAGTTCAAATTTGTTTTAGTGAGTGTTGTCAGCGTTGGTTTTAATCATTTTCTCAACGGAAGCCAAACCTAAACATAACAACCTTCCTTATACTCTAAATTGAATCTTGTGGTTTTTTTTAAAAAAAAAGAAAGAAATTGCCCTTCATTGTGGTGGTTTTAGTGGAAAATGGCAGCCTTCCAGAATTGGTTGTCCAGAGTGGCTGATTCATGGCAGGGTTGATCTTCATCATAACAGCCCCAATAGAAGAGCCCAAGAAGGTTCTAATTCTCATCAAGGTTAAGCAGACCTCCTTCAGGCCAGGGATCACCATCAGGTATAGGCCCAAGGCTACTTTGGGGCAGGAATGCACAGGAATGGAGCTCTGTCTGGCTTTCAAGTTGGCCATGCCCAGTAGGACCTCATTAGCATAATAGGCCACACCCAACAGCAGAAACTCATTAGGACTGGCTACATTAGGGGTGTGTGGCCTAACATGCAAAGGCGTTCCTGCTATAAAAAAGATCTGGGTTTTGACAAAAACAAGGTAAACAGAATAAGAAGTAAAAGGTGGGTGTGGCTGGATGACCACACTTCTGGTAACATGGGGGTGTGGCCTAATATGCTAATGAGCTGTGCTGTCAGGGTCTGGCCTAATATGCTAATGAGTTTCTGCTGTTGGGTGTGGCCTATTATGCTAATGAGTTCCTGCTGGGCTTTTTCTACAGAAAAGACCTATGGAGGTCTATCAAACATAATGGTCTTTGAGGGATGTAATGAGAGAGATGGTTAGAGATATTACCAACACTCCTTGCTTCTCTCATATACATTGATGGGTGAGCCAAAGCTGGAGACTGTTCCCCTCACTCACACTGCAATTACCCATTTCAGAAAAAGAAAAATTTACTTTAAGTATATAAGCAGTCATTGGATATAACAAGTAATACCATGCAGTTGAGCAGCCAATGACTACAAGCCTCTGACCAGGAGGAAATTGAATAGCTACACCCCCTCTTTCTCTAGGTCTACACTTTATCTCTGTGATGTGAAAGAAATAGGCAGAAATGAAGAAGAAGAAGAAGAAGAAGAAGAAGAAGAAGAAGAAGAAGAAGAAGAAGAAGAAGAGGAGGAGGAGGAGGAGGAGGAGGAGGAGGAGGAGGAGGAGGAGATTGGATTTATACCCCGCCCTTCACTGCCCAAAGGCGTCTCAGAGCAGCTTACAAACTCCTTTCCCTTCCCCTCCCCACAACAGACACCCTGTGAGGTAGGTGGGGCTGAGAGAACTCTAACACAAACTGTCCTTGAGAGAACAGCTGTGCCAGAGCTTGTGACTGACCCAAGGTCACATCAGCAGGTGCGAGTGGAGGAGTGGGGAATCAAACCCGGTTCTCCCAGATAAGAGTCTGCGCACTTAACCACTACACCAAACTGGCTTAGTATATCCCCAGGTTCAGATTCTGTTCATTTCAGATTATCTTTTTCTCCATCTGGCTGCCCACTTTTCTTCAGACCTGTACCAGTGTGTGACACCGTCACAGTCCCTGATTACAACCGATCTCCAGACCAGAGAGAGAACAGTACCGTCAAGAAAAAGGGCAGAAATTTCCCCAGCCAGAGTTGGCAACCCTATCTCCTAAGCATTTTTGAATCGCTATCTCTCAAAGAATGGCTGCCCCTCTCCTCAGAGGTAGAGCTTCTCCTTTCCACATCCCCAATCCAGCAAAGAGGGAAGTCTTGTATCTGAGTCATGGGGTATAGGATTGGGAATCCAACTTCCAGCCCTTAATGGAGGGTGTGCCACTGATACTGACCCCAATGGTGAGGAGTCTAGGTGTGATTCTGGATGCTTCCCTTTTTACGGAGACCCAGGTCACCAGTTTCGCCAGATTAGCCTTCTATCATCTTTGGCTGGTTAGGTAGCTGGTTCCTTATCTCTCCCCCCATGACCACACAACAGTGATCCATGCAATGGTCACTTCCCGGTTAGACTACTGAAGCTCACTGTATGCCGACCTACCCTTGAGTCTGACTCGGAAGTTTCAACTGGTGCAAAATGCAGTGGCACGTCTGCTGACTGGGATGTCTATGTAGATGCACATTCAGCCAGTGCTGCACCAGCTGCATTGGTTGCCAGTTGAGTACCAGATCAGATTCAAGGTTATGGTACTAACCTTTAAGGCCCTATGTAACCAGGGACCAGCACACCTACAGGACCGTTTCTTCCTATATGTGCTCCAAAGAGCCTTGTGTTCATCTGAGCAGCACCATTTAGCAGTCCCCGGCCCAAAGGACATCTGCCTTGCCTTGACCAGGGCCAGGGATTCTTCAGCCTTGGCCCCTGCCTGGTGGAATATGCTCCCAGTTGAGTTGAGGCCCTGAGGGATTTGTTACAATTCCACAGGGCCTGCAAAATGAAGCTTTTCTGCCAGGCTTTTGGTTGAAAAAACAACAACGGGCAACGGAGTCAAAGGGCTGCTGTGACCAATTAAGAAAACTCCAAAAGTGGGCTGCCCACCAAAGACTCCCACACAATATGAAAGTTATACCAGTAAAAATTAACAACTGAAACTTCTATTGAAAATAATACAACACTTTAGTCAATTATAACATCAATACAAATAGATTCACAAAGTTACAGGATTCCAGATGTCAACTAATCCAATCGGATGTAGTTAAACAATCAATTAAAGAAATAGCTAGATCAGCCTATAAACAGGGGAACAATAACCTTAACTAAGCACTATTAATAACCATACGGAGTAATTACATGAAGATATAACAATCACAGTGAGGAAAATAACATCAACAGTGAGGAGTAAAGATGCCAATAACAGCTATACAAGGTTCCGGTTTACTTCCCTTGTTTCCTTAAACGCTCTTCCTCAGTCGCAGTGAGACAATAAAAAGAAGACAAAACACATTGCGGTGGGTATCCAGCTCATGCTTACAAAATTCAAATTTTAAACTCTCCGGAGTACACTGACTCACCTGTGGGAGGCTTGAAAAGATTTGCTCATTTTTTCACTCAATACAGAATTATTGTTTCTGTAATAGGTGAGTCAGTGCACTCCAGTGTTCCCGTTTATAGGATGTTCTAGCTATTTCTTTAATTGATTGTTTAACTACATCCTATTGGATTAGTTGGCAACTGGAATCCTGCAACTTTGTGAATCTATTAGTATTGATGTTATAATTGACTAAAGTGTTGTATTATTTTCAATAGAAGGTTCAGTTGTTAATTTTTACTGGTGTAACTTTCACATTGTGTGAGAATCTTTCGTGGGCAGCCCACTTTCGGGGTTTTCTTAATTGGTCACAGCAGGCTTTTGGTTGAGGCAGCAGATGTCTAAACGACACCAGCCTTCCCTGCTCACCTCGATCAATCTGCTCCATCCGCCTCATCTGCCTTAGCGCACTGCCTACACCATCTGGTGCCAACACCAGCTGCTTCTGGTTTTCCTGAGAGAAATGTGCCCTCCATGACACTGTTGCAACAGCCACTTCAGTTAGAAACTGGTAAGCTGCCACCAGGGATGTTTGATGTTTTTATGAACTACTTTTTATTGTTCTATCTTATATTAAGAACATAAGAGAAGCCAATGGCCCATCCAGTTGAACACTCTGTCACACAGTGGACAAAAATACCAGGTGCCATCAGGAAGTCCACCAGCGGGGCCAGGACACTAGAAGCTTTCCACTGTTGACATCCCCCCAAGCACCAAGAATACAGAGCATCACTTGCCCCAGAGTCCCTATCTATACCTTGTGGCTAATAGCCACTGATGGATCTCTGCTCCATATATTTATCTAGTTCCCTCTTGAAGCCATCCATGCTTCTAGCCACTGCAACCTCCTGTGGCAATGAATTCCATGTGTTAATCACTCTTTGGGAAAAGAAGTACTTCCTTTGATCTGTTCTAACCAACTACTCAGCAATATCATGGAGTGCCCACGAGTTCTTGTATTGTGAGAAAGGGAGAAAAGTACTTCTTTCTCTACCTGCTCTGTCCCATGCATAATCTTATAAACTTCAATCATGTCACCCCTCAGCCATCGTTTCTCCAAGCTAAAGAGACCCAAGCGATTTAATGTTTCTTCATACGGAGAGTGTTCCAACCCTTTTATCATTCTACTTGCCCTTTTCTGCACTTTTTTCAATGCTATAATATCCTTTTTGAGGTGTGGTGAACAGAACTATACACCAGGGGTCCTCAAACTTTTTAAACAGGGGGCCAGTTCACTGTCCCTCAGA
This sequence comes from Gekko gecko, assembly GCA_029375565.1. NCBI lineage: Eukaryota > Metazoa > Chordata > Lepidosauria > Squamata > Gekkonidae > Gekko > Gekko gecko. The sequence goes on along the minus strand of JAPDNY010000003.1, from coordinate 75,498,849 downwards.
CCGTTGGAGGGCCGGACTATAATAAAAACAAAAACTATGAACAAATTCCTATGCACACTGCATATATCTTATTTTGAAGTGAAGAAACAAAACGGGAACAAATACAATATTTAAAATGAAGTAAAGTTAAATCAACAAACTTACCAGTATTTCAGTGGGACTTCCTTAGCCCCCGCCCCCAGGATGACATCCCCCCTCTGGCTGAAACGGATCAGTCCCCCGGGGGGCCCCTGTGGCACTGGAGGGGGGGGCTCACCAGCATTGCTCCCACAGGGGGGTTCTCCCCCCCCCAAACAGACCTTTTCCGGAATGCACCTTCCCCCCAAATGTGCAGGAATTCTCCACCCTGGAGTCAGCAACCGTGGCCGAGCGTGTCCCCCGCCTCCCTCCCTCCCAGGACCTCCCGGCAGCTGGGCCCCCCGGGACCCTTCCCCTTTGCCGCTGCTGCCCTGACCGGCTGCTCCACATGGCTTCTTCTCCGCAGCCCCCCCATCCCCGGACACTCCGGCTGAACCCCACCCAGGCTGGGGAGGGAGGGGGGGAGGCACTCGCCCCGCTGGGAGGAGTTCCACCTGGGCTGCTGTCCGCCGCGCCCTCGAAGGCACCTCTCCCAATGGGGCTACTCAGGAGGAGAAGCCCGGCAGGCGGGCGGGGGTGCTGCTGCTGCGCTCCCCGAGGAGGAGGCGGCTCCGGGCAGGGGGGGCGGGCATAAACACCCGGTGGGCCACATAAATGTCCTCGGCGGGCCGCATGTGGCCCGCGGGCCGTAGTTTGAGGACCCCTGCTATACACAGTATTCCAAATGAGGTTGCACCATTGATTTATACAGGGGCATTATGATACTGGCTGATTTGTTTTCAGTTCCCTTTCTAATAATCCCCAACATAGCATTGGCCTTTTTTACTGCAGTTACACACTGTCTCAACATTTTCAGTGAGTTATCTATTACGACTCCAAGATCTCTCTCTTGGTCAGTCTCTGCCAGTTTGGACCCCAATGTGTATTTATAGTTAGGATTTTTGGCTCCAATGTGCATCACTTTGCACTTGGCCATGTTGAACCCCATTTGCTACGTTGATGCCCACCTGCCCATCCAATACAGATCCCTTTGAAGTGCCTCACAATCCTCCCTGGTTTTCACCACCCTGAACAATTTTGTGTCTTCTGCAAATTTAGCCACTTTACTGCTTACTCCGAACTCCAAATCATTAATGAACAAGTTAAAAAGCATCGGATCCAGTACTGATCCCTGTGATACTACCCTGCTTACCACCCTCCACTGAGAAAATTGTCCATTAATACTCACTCTCTGTTTCCTATGCATTAGCCAGTTTTTGATCCACAAAAGGACTTGTCCTTTTATCCTGTGACCATTGAGCTTACTTAGGAGCCTTTGATGAGGAACTTTACCAAACGCTTTCTGGAAGTTAAGGAAAACAAGATCTATTGGGTCCCCCTTGTCCACATGTTTGTTCACTCCCTCAAAGAACACGAACAGGTTAGTGAGACAAGATCTTCCCTTAGAGAACCCATGCTGAGTCTCCCACAATAGTTTTTGTTCATCAATGTGCCTACTAATTCTTTCCTTAATAACAGTTTCCATCAACTTACCTGGTATCGATGTCAGACTGACTGGCCTGTAATTTCCCAAATATCCTCTGGAACCCTTTTTAAAGATGGGAGTGACATTAGCTACCTTCCAGTCCTCAGGAATGGAGGCAGATTTTTATGAAAGATGACATATTTTTGTCAGGAGATCCACAAGTTCACATTTGAGTACTTTCAGAACTCTTGGATGTATGCCATCCAGGTCTGTTACTTCATCAGTTTTTAAGTTGTCTATCAGTTATAGGACCTCCTCTCTCATTACCTCAATCTGACTCAGGTCTTTCAACACCCCTCTCGAAATCAGCGGTTGTGGAGTGGGCAAGCACTTCTCATCTTCCACAGTTAAGACAGAGGCAAAAAATGCATTCAGCTTCTCCACCATTTCCCTGTCATCCTTAACTACTCCTTTTACCCCTTGGTCATCCAAGGGCCCCACTGTTTCCCTGGCCGGTTTCCTGCTTCTAAAGTATATGAAGAAAGTTTTATTGTTAGTCTTTATGTTTTTTGATATAAGCTCTTCATATTCCCTTTTTGCCTGCCTGATCATAGACTTGCATTTTATTTGCCACAGCCTGTGTTCCCTTTTATCAACCTCACTGAGACTAGCTTTCCACCACATAAAGGAATCCTTCTTATCTTTTACAGCTTCCATTACTTTGTTTGTTAACCATGCAGGCTTTTTTCTATACCTATTTGTGCCTTTCCTAACTTTCAGTATATATTTTTATGAGCTTCTAGAATTGTAGTTTTAAATAGTCTCCAAGCTTCCCCAATGGTTTTGACCCTTTCTACTTTTCCTTTCAGTTTCTTCCTCACATGTTCCCTCATATCAGAGAAGTTACCCCTTTTAAAGTTAAAAGTGGTTGCATCAGACTTTGTGGGCAACTCCCTATTTATACAAATGTTGAACTCAATAACACTGTGGTCACTGTTCCCAAGTGGTGCAATCACTTTTACATCTCTCACCAGGTCATGGGCATTACTTAGGATCAAATCCAGGATTGCCTCTTTGCTGGCAGGTTCTGTGACCATCTGCTCCATACCACAGTCATTGAGAGTGTCTAGAAACTCAAACTCTTTCCCCCGGCTTGAACACATATTGACCCAATCAATGTGTGGGTAGTTAAAAATTGCCTATTACGATACAGTTTTTTCTGTCTAGCTGCTAATTTATTCATCATTTTATAATCCTCCTCTATCTTTTGATCTGGGGGGGATAACAAACTCCCAGTGTTAAGCTTCCTTTTGGGCCTACTATTTCAACCCATAGCATTTCCAGAAGTGAATCCAATTCTCTTACCCTCTCAGTCTTACTGGACTTTATACCCTCTCTGACATACAGAGCCATGCCGCTTTCAACCCTTCCCCCCCATCCTTCCAATATGAATTATAACCAGGAGTCACCATATCCCACTGATTCTCCTCATCCCACCAAGTTTCTGAAATACCCACAATGTCTACCCCCCCACACCAAGCATTCCAACTCCCTGATGTTACCTCGGACACTTCTAGCATTTGTATATAAACACCTATAATTTCCCATACATGTTAAGCCTGCAACCTTCCTCTTACTGCCTTGAGACCTTGCCAGGCAGTCCATATCATTAACCACAGTCTCAGTGGACAATTCTAATCCATTTCTTAGTAGAAAAGTAATAGCTACCCTTCATCTCTATGAGATGAGCCATCCTGAACCAAAGACTTTTCATCTCCTGTCGGCTTTCCCCCAAAATATTATGAGCCACTGGGAGCCCACTTGCAGGGTAGGGTGGGATATAAACTGAATTAAATAAATAGAAGTAAATTCACCAGGGAAGGCAAGGAGCTTAACCTCTGTACCTTTGCAAGGAGTAAGCCCAACATTAACTAAACAACACTGAAAATTTTTAAACAGATACTTGGATGAAGTCTCATTTCATCACAGAGGTTATTACATGTTGAAACAAATGACATGGCCTCTTCAGCACATTGCAGACACTGCATGGGTATATTTGCATTCAATTGCTGTCATACCCAGGAGATGTAAGATTGCTTGAAGCTTACCCAAAGATCTTCAGAGTTCCGGGGAACAACTTACTTTGCCAGGGAGGAGGGCCATAAAATGCTCGAATTGCCAGTAGATTGGAGATGATTTCCTGCATGGAGATAGCCATTTCCCAAACTTCTAGGAAGTGGAAGATAGTTGTTGTTGATGATGATGTTGTTATTGTTATTACACTTTATACCACATCCTCTCCTGTGTAGTCTCAGAGTGGTTTAAAATAAAACAATAAGACATTCAATAGTAAAATACATCCAAATATTATGTAACAGGCAACATCTGTCCTGCACTTGCGGTGACCTTTCCTGAGAGAGAGGCACCCAAACCAACCTCTGGACCTCCAAAAGCCGCTCCCTCATAAAGCCAGGCTTTGCTTAAATAGTGGCTTTTACTGGGAGACTAAGAGAATCTCATTTTGGCTTAAACATAGACCAAGTGAAGGACACAGGGCTAGTTGCACTGTCAAGCATCCTCCAGGGAAGCAACCCCCCCACTTCTCTCCTTTGAGCTCAGTCTATAAGAACTAGAATGGACAAATCTCTGCTCTTGCCTCAGGCATCTCCTCCTGACCAAATGGCCAGTCTTTTGTCTGTCAAAGGTACAGGCAGATACAGACAAAGAGCCACTGGTCTGTGTCTTTGTCATGAACGGAATATGTTGTATGTGTCCTACCCCAAATCCTGTCACACCTGTATGTCAGGAAATATGTTCTGGATAATCTTCTCATTCCTGTCTCCATGTGTTTGTCTAAAATATCTGCATTCTTTACACCTGTAACAACACTGCAAGGACCTCCCAGTATACTAGATACAAGAACCACAAACTGGGGAAATTGCTATCAAATGCAAATATATATATTGAAAGTGAACAACATCAAAATATATACAACTGAAAATACAAAAATGTGTAGGAAATACAGAAATTATTAGTCAAACAATATTATAAGTACAACATTTGGGTCCAACAATTTACGAAGAGTCCGGCTTCAATTTCATTTAGAGGGAAGACTTCATCAGAAGTGATTAACATCAAACAGTGAGTATTCATGTCCTGTTTTTCAGGGAACATTCTCTATGCTGCTATGAAGTTATTACCTGGGACTAGCCCTTCATTAGGAGCTGCGGTGGCTCAAGTGGTTAAGACGCTGAACTGCAGGCTGTGGAAGGTCAGTAGTTCAGCAGTTCAAGACCCGGGTGCCGCAAGACAGAGTGAGCTCCTGTCTCTAGTTCCAGCTCCTGCCAACCTAGCAGTTCGAAAGCAAGAAATTACAAGTAGATAAATAGGTACCACTTCGGTGGGAAGGTAACAGCATTCCATGCACCTTGGTGTTTAGTCATGCTGGCCACATGACCATGGAAATGTCTTTGGACAGTGCTGGCTCTTTGGCTTTGAAACGGAGATGAGCACCGCAACCCTAGAGTCGGATTCAACTGGCTTTTGAGCAAGGGAACCTTTACCTTTACCTTTTAGCCCTTCATTAGTCTTAAGCACTTCTTATAAACGGGCAGATATCTATAGAGAATGCTTTCAGCTACTCATTGCCTCTAGGTATAGTATAACATTCTTAACATGTCACAGTGTATACTATATATTATTGTTTTGTTGTATGTTCTATCATGTTCTTACAGCATTGTTTTCATTTTTTGCTCTTCCACCAGGCCTATGCTTAGGAGCTGCTGCCATTACTATTCTGCCATCACCATTCCATTATTGTTAGCCCTGCGCCATCACACCACTGCCATCTTTGGTGCGGGGCGGCCCAGGAAGGAGCGGGGATGACAATCTATCGTTTGGCTTTTGGGGATTACGATCTGCCCCATCTTGCTTTAATATGCTGTTAAATTTTGAATGTTTGTTCTATTTGTTCTATTGGGTTTTATACTATTTTAATGTCTTTTAAAGCCGGCATGCATGCCCCGTTGTGAGCCGCCCTGAGCCTTCGGGGAGGGTGGGATATAAATCCAAATAATAAACAAACAAACAAACAAATAAATAATCCCATTTCCTGCATTGCTTGACATAGCATGTTTGATTTTTTTTTTCATTTTGTAAGCCTAGTCCTATTGCATTCTTTATTAGATCTCATATGCTATTTGATTACAATATTCTATACCATGTAATCCACCTTGAGTCTCAAGTAGAAAACTGGTAAATAACTCATAAAATATAAATAAATAAATAAATAAATAAATAAATAAATAAATAAATAAATAAAATAAAAGCTGATGGGCTGACCACCACTCTTGAAGACAGATTCCAAAAGCTACAACAATATAATCTCCTGTTTGGCTTCCTGTATGATATATACAGTATCACCAAAAAAAAATTACTGAAGATGTACTTAAGGTCTGCAAGAATTTGCAAAAAGAATTGATGCACAATGGAAACAAAGATATTGATGCTGAAGATCTGTGCTGTGAAGTTATAGCTTGAAGACTTCCAAAGTCTACACCACCACAATGAATACTTCTCTTCATACTGCAACAAAAACTCCTGGACAGTGTGCCTAATGTTTCTGTTGCTCTAAGGAACCTTCTCACACTTCCAGTGTCTGTGGCAAGTTTTGAATGCAATCTCTCAAAGCTCAAACTTATAAAAACGTACATATGCTTATCAATGCTGCAAAAGAGACTACTAGGTTTGGCAACTATATCAACTGAACATGCCAAAGCTTCAACATGTGACCTGAAGAAATCAGTGACAAAATTTGTGAAGGAAAAGGCACGCAAAATGACATTTTGAATTTCCTGAAATGGAAACATTCAAGAAACTTAAATTTTAACATCACGGTTCACAGGATCATTCAAAATATGTGCTAAAACTGTTTTCTGTTTGAGAAAGAAAATCAAAGATTGTTGTATTATTTATTCTCACAATTTTTTTTAAAAAAATAGCAATTTCAAGTTTTGTGTTTTTCATTTTTCCTATAAGTCATCTGTTTTTGAAAACTGGTTAACAGTGAGGGGGGCATGCAAATAGTTATCCTCGATTAGGACACAAAAAAAACCTGGCACCGACCCTGCAAATCTCTATGGTAAAACCAAGTCCTGGTCACCCTGACTCAGAAGCCTAAAAAGACCATTTCCATGGGGAGCATAAATAATTCATAATAAATAATTTATAAAACAGCCCTCAAGAAGAAGTATTTTCTCTGATGAACTAGACCAGGGCTCCCCAATGCAGTGCCTGTGGGCACCGTGGCACCTGCCAGTACTCCTCTGGCACCTGCCAAGCTTTTTAGAAAGCACATGCCCATTAACAACATGGAGGAAAAGCTAAGTTTATCAACTGAAAACACTGCAAGATGTGGCAAAATGCAAGTGCATAATGTTCTGTACAAAATTCTGAAACAACCAAGAATTCGTAAAGTATCAATTCTTGTTTGGAGAAAAGAGGTTGCCCCCCCCCCGGTCAGAATAACGAGACAGACAACAGTTTGGAAGTAAAAAAGGCCATTTTATTAACTATTTAACATAACATTGTGGCAAGGGACCAGCTAAGTGAGCACGGAACAGGCAAGGCAGGTGTCATTCCCTTGACCAACCTCCTTGCCCTTTTCTCGGGCGGGTCACCCAGCTCTGGTCTTGAGCCATCGGTCTGGCTCGTGACCAGCAGCCCAGCAAACTGGTCGCCACCTAGGAGTGCCTACCCCTGAAGCCTTCCAACTTGCAGAGAGGAGCATACCCTAAGAGGTTCCCAGAGGAGGTGATCACCGTTCCCCACCCTGGACCTTAGAAATCTGAAGGCAGTTCCTGATGACCCCCTGTACCCTAATGGGGAAAATGCCATAAGGTGCTCACCGGTTCTGGTTTCTTGCCCGCACCAACCTGCCAAGTGACCAGCCTATTTAGGTGTCGACCACCAAAACCAACTAACCAATCCACTGGTCTCAGTGTAAGGTAGGCGAAAACACCTTTACCCATTAAGCCAATACTGAGTAAAAGTGAAAAATCCCTACCTGGCCCCAATAGGCAACCAGCCAAAGCCTACACTAAGAACAGGGCGGGAGGGTGGGCAAGCACTTCAGAGCAACTGAAAACGGGCAGGAATGGAGCCTGGCTGTTTGCCTTAGCCAGCTCCGCCCCCTGCCCATGTCACAACACTAGACGTCGTGACTCTGTTGCTGCCTGTCTTCCTGAGGGCGGCAAAGCAGCCCCCGGCGACCAGCGGCGTTGCCGGGTCACCGGGAGCCGAGTAATGACTGGGAGTGAGGTAAGAAGGGAGCAGAAGGCCATTTCTTCTTCTTCTTCTTCTTCTCTTCATTTCCTAAATTCCAACAGCCTCTTCTGGTCCCTCAAGGAGGGATGCTGAGGTAGCATCTGTGACCGTAAAGTTAAACTAGTTCAAGTTTTTTTCTTTCCTTAGATCCTGCAGTAGTCCTTTGTGTTATAGAATCCCTTTTCCCAATGTACTGTGCTCTAGTTTTTAAAGCTGTGCTGTAGTGCCTACATGCCTAGCTGCTTATTCATGGACGCAAGAGAGAGGAGAGAGGAAGCTGAAGCCCTCTGAACTCTACACATGCACAGAGAGCCTTTTTATCAGTGCCCCAAACAATTGGTAAAGAAGACAGGTTAAAGTTAGTATGGGTGGTGATGTTCTGAAGACCACTGTGGGAGAGGGGGAAAGTGTCAGCTAGGCCTCTGGCTATACTAGCTGCCATGGGTGTGAGGGAATTTTGACTTTCGTTTCTGTTGTGTTTCCAGCCTTTCTTTATCTATGTAACAGAAGCCTTTGACTTTGAGTGTTTGGTGTACTTTTCTCCTGAGAATTATTGCCCGTTACTTTGGCAGGTTTCTACCTGGCCTCTGATTGGACCTGAGCCATCAGGGGACACTCTTGAAGAATGTATATCTGCTTGCTTCACGCCAGTTCTAACATTAAAAGCATTAAGATATCTGCGTACTCTCACTGTCTCAATAAACTTTACTTCTTTGAATGAAAGCTGTTGGGAACTGATTGCTGCAGGAGTCTGACAAAAAGTGGGAAAGTACCTTCTCAGACACATGCAAGCGCACACAAGCTCCTGCCCTGTCATGACATATTATGACTACCACACAACTTTGGGGGTGTTAATTCACCTTGAGTACACTTTGCTTAAAGCAGCCTGTAGTTTATGACCCATCATTTATTTTGCTTACTTATAGCCTGCCTTTCTCCTTGAGACTGACTGATGGTGGGTTACACAGTAAAGAAAGAAAAAGAACGTAACCATTCACTGAACAATGCAGTAGGACCAAGAATACTAAAATTGAAAGACAGTGTGTGAACAAAAATGAAAAAAACCAAACTGCCTAAGGCAAGGGACTGTGTGAGTAATGCAGAATATGAGATTACAAGGTATAAAACAATGAAGTGAAATCCAGATCATACCTACAATGATACCTACCAGAATCCTTGTAGTGGACTACAGACCTATCCCCATATGAAGGTGTTCTGCTGGATTGCTCCATCTTAATACAGCTCTGATCTGTTACAAGAATGCCTCCCTGAGCATTGCCCGCTTATTTACAAAGTTCACTGGAGTGTTCCAGAAAGAAGAGCCTTTGGTGCATGTGATGCACAATGAAGTAAAAACACTCATAAGAACCATAACGAATCATGTTTGTAAGAGTTCAGCACCATTCTCTCTTGAAGCCTTCAGTGATGAGCACTGCCTACCTGTGAGAGAAGTTATCAGTGAAAGTAGAATCTATGATGAACTGAAAAAACTTTCTGAAAAGGAACAGCTACTCGTTTTAGTGGGAGCAAAAAAAAACATTTCATAGCAGCCTGCAAACACCTTTTACTCCAGTCATCTTTGGACAAGCCCATCCTCAGATATCTTCAATGTTTAGGGTCAAGGAAGGAACCCACGAGGATATAATGAAAGTAACAGCAGCACTCCCAATGGATATTCCACTGGACATGATTGTGGATGGATGGAAACTTCTTAGATTGGAAGATGAAACTACCAGTGAAACTTGCCGCATAGATACATACTGGAATCAGTTCTTTGGAAAGACACACCCATCTGGAGATCCAAAATACCCACTGGTTACCAAGGTGGTGAAAGCAGCATTATCAGTATTGCATGGTAGTACAGACATAGAAAGAGGTTTTTCAAAAACTGATTATGACCAATGAAAGAGCCAGGTTGTCAGACAGAACTTTGAAGGCCCACCTAATCGTCAAAGAAACTTTTATATCATGTATATGAAAACAATGAATACCATGTTCATATCGCACAGGAACGTTTTACAGATGGCAAGAGCAGCTCATGTTCATTACAAGCAATATTGCGATGAACAGTGTGTCATTCAAGAGGAGCAAAAAGAAAAAGAAAAGGATGAAGGGGGAAAGGCAGAGGAGTTAGAAAGGTTTAAGAAGATAGACAGTGAAAAGGATAGTATACAAGAAAACTGAAAAAGCTAAGATAACAGAACGAGAAGACGATGATTGCTCGAACGTTGCTAAATGATGCAACCAAACATGTAAAGGAAGCTGCTGAGAAAAGGGATATGGCGGGATTCAACACGGCATAGTTCATGCTGGGAGTGGAGAAAGCAATGGAAGAAGAGGACAAGAAACAATGCTTCCGGATGCAGTGCAGAAAACTGTTGAGAAATGAAAGAGTTTGTTAATGACTTCTTTTTTCATCAAAAAACCAAAGATAAAGTAAAAGCAAAGACAAGTCTTACCTTACAGCAATTATGGTTTGTTGTCATAATGAGAACTTTATGTGTGGATATTAATATGTTTTGCTGTTTTATTATCTACAGTATGTGATTATTTTTAAAATGGAATCTTTTGTCCTATCTTCATTTTAAAAAATCAATACAAAGGTGTGCAATCCTTTTATCTGGATCACATCTGACTATGGGGCTGGCTGTGGGGATGGTGGAGGCCAGAGAATAATCATTTTTAATGAAGTCCTAGTTTTACTTTTAAAATGCTAGCTTATCAATAGGCTGACATTAAATTGTTCAGTAATTTGTCCATTTTTTGTCAGTATTTGGTCAGGGTTTTTTTTTTTAATTTTGGTCAGTAAAATCAGTATTTTTGACCCTCTGACTAGTTTCTACCCCTGGAGATATAGCACTGGGTGTCCTTAGAATATTTGTGACCACTTACTCCAAAACTATGAATGATTTCCCCTTAAGTCTTTACATACAGATTGAATAGCATGGGGGATAAGACTGTGGAGCCCCTCAAGACAAATTCCACACCACCGACAATTGGGCTTTAGAGGCAGATCTTTCAGTGGGTTGGATACTATAAGAGGAGGCTGCCCTTCAGGTTCCTGACTCCAAGCCATTTAGATTCTTAAAGGTAGTCAGTTTAGATCTCTCATCACAGGGGAAATACATTCCCTGTACCCAACCCCTGGCAGCAGCCTGGTCCTAGATTATGGACCAATTACAGTTTCCAAACCATTTTCAAAAACAACTCTACATCGACTGCATTACAGTAATTGAACTATCCATTGTGGTTGGTAAATCAAAATGTTCTATAAATTCTAATAAATGGTCTCTATCAATCAATCAGTCTGTCAGTCAATGGACCAGATGGCGTACTGGGTATTGTTTTCAAGAATCACTACTCTGTTACTACCAGCATCCATACTGGAATATATTTGAGAGATTTTTCAACAAAATAAACAAATTTTTGCCAAGCTGTCACAACCAGGGCTCTTTTTGTAGAAGGAACTCCTTTGCATATTAGGCAACACACCCCTAATGTAGCCAATCCTCCAAGAGCTTACAGAGCTCTTCTTACAGGGGCTACTGTAAGCTCTCGGAGGATTGGCTACATTAGGGGTGTGTCGCCTAATAGGCAAAGGAGTTCCTGCTACAAAAGAGCCTTGGTCACAACTAATAATAAGCTTCTGGGAAGTTTGGATCAGCAGGTGACTGTTTTGCTGGGCATAAATTAGCTGATGTGATGGTAGCAGAATGGTAGAAATTTTTTGGAGCCTTCATCACTTCATAGGTCTTCCAATGGAGTTATAGCAATGCATAGTGATCCACCAGTACAGTTAAAACAGACCTCCTGTCTGGGTAGCCTGCATAGAACTGCAAGGACAAGAGGGACCATTAAGTACTTGTCAAGTCTCAAATGAGCTGTGTTTGGCTTGGTGGATCACAAGCTGTGTGGATCTAGCTTAAATCCAAATTCATCTTCTTGAGTGAGGTTTCCCATGTTTTACGTAGAGGGTCATTTTATTGTTCAGTGGACTTTTTCGTGTATGCATTAAATAAATATATACATAAATACCTCAAAGACATGCTATAAGATGGTGGACTAGAGAGCCCACCTGATATTGCCCATTATTATCTCTGCATGCTCCCCACATATATGCACATGTTTTTGAGCAGTTCGTCCATGTGGAGCTTGACAGTTATTACTCTCTGCTTCCTTCTAGAAAACAAAAGCACATAGGGATTAAATTGTTTGCTTTTGGTTTACAAGGAATTAGAGATGGTGTGCAACAGATCTGCCCATGTAAAAGTCTTTCCTTTAGTTTTGTGATCTAGGGAATACTAGCAGCTCACAATGAGACGTAATGAAGAAAATGTCAGTTCCTCGTTTTTTTAAAAAAAATGCTTATTAGAGCTGAAAAGGCTACAGACTGCTGTGAATTTCTCCCAAGGAGTGTGATCTGAAGCAACATGGAATCACCCCTTGTAGTGCTCGAGTAGACAGTCACAGGAAGGCTGCACATGGAAAGTATTGATTTTTTTTTTAAAAAAAAGTGTGCTGAAGACTCACTGTGATTCATACACTCCTTGGAGTTAATTCATTATGCCTCTGTTTGTTCTCCATGTGTGCTATGGGAAAGTGATGGAATTATGTCATCCTGTGATTCCAAGCATTTGTTTATTTCCTAGGTCAGGCAGGCAGGCAGGCAGGCAGGCAGGCCACCTATCCCAAGGGGGAAAATAATAGAATTCTTCTCTGTCCCACATTCCAATATGCAGATGAACTGCCTGCAATAGGGAAAGCAAGGGAGACTTATAACTCTGGTCTCCATTCAGTCTGTTCCATTCGACTGCCAAAAAGTACAAGGAAAGTCTTTGCCTCATTCCTCCCAGAAATGCTAATTTTGAGGGCTTTGCGGAATAATCCTGTTTTGTGGACTAATTAGCTAACTGTTCTGGTTGAATTAGTCTTGTCAGGAACATATCTGTTTAGTCATCCTTCCTCTTTGTTGCACACCCTGACTTTCACATTTTAGAAAATGAAGACAAACAGTGAAATTCCAGAATAACAGCCATATCTGGAAATCTTGTCAGATCACTCCAGATAAGATTTTCAGCTGCTCCAGAAATAATTCTGTTCTCTTTTGTGTTAATTCTGAGCATTTATTTTACTTATAAATGGGTACTGTTTTGGTCAAATGCTGACTAGTATATTTCCAACTGTACCTACCTAGGTTGTGTTAAGAATAAGGATGGGCATGAACCAAACAATGTCACAGATGTTGCCCTGTTCATGGTTTGTGAACCAAAGTTTGTGAAGGGTCTACTCTTATGAACTTCCATAAACTTTTAAAGCAGTTTGTGGCAGTTCGTGGCAGTTCATGGATGCAGCAGAAAGCAGGGGTGTAATGATTTACAATTGTAAGTGTGTAATTCTTTAAATGTTAGTAAGTATTGTCAAAGTATTATAAGAGTGTGAAGTAAAAAATCTGACAGTTAAAAGAAAGTAAAGTGAAGTAAAAAATCTGAGTTAAAAGAAAGAGAGGCTGTGAACAGATACCTTTAGAGCTGACTCAGCGGCAAATGCTGGATGGGCACAATCAGACAGGCATATCTGGGAAACATCCTATAGCCGTTGGCAACCCGTGCTGCCCCGCCACAGAAGCGGAGTAAAAAGACACCAGGGAAAGTCTGGTGTTTACCGGATATGATGGGCCAGAGACAGATGTCTGATCACAGAAGCACACTCAAGCCATCTGTGCAGGCAGCTGATCCCATCCTGACTCAGTGCCAAATTTTTTTTTTTTTTTTTGCACACTTGGTGATATGCGCATAAGTGTGTCATCACGGTTGCACATAAGTGCATAAATGCATTGCATAAGTGCATTAGCATCCTGATGCTGCAGAGCACCACATGTGCATTGGCAACCATAGGAGAGCACAGACACAGCAGCCCTTGGCAATTAGCAAGGCTTGCCTCTATGTGCTGTGATCACCACGATTCAGTCAAAAACTGCTGGGACCACTTCACATCCCACTCAGCAGCCCGGCTGTCAATGTGCTGTCAACCAGGACTTGCAAAATATCTGGCATGTGAGGGAGGAAGGGAGGAAATCTTGGACCTGCTGGCCCTATGGGAATAATCCATGGTCCAGGCTGGCTTTAGACAGAGCCACCAAAATACAGACCTATATGAAGGTATAGCTAGAGACATGGCTGCCCAAGGGCACAAAAGAACCACCCTCAAATATAAAACAAAAAGAAATGCCCTGTGCCTAGAGTATAAGAGTAGTGGCCCAGAACACAAAATCTGGGCATAGGACGGTCACATGCCCATACTATGAGGAGCTTGACTGTATCCTACAGGGAGATGCAGACATGTGGCCTAAAAGGGTCAAACAGAGTCTAGGCCGGGTGTCAAGGCCAAGGGTCTCCCAGGCCCACCCACCCCCTCCTGGGAAGCGACAGCTTGGAGCCCATTACAATGGGCTTTCTTCTTTGTCCTGGCATTGGAGGCCATCCAGGGCTTGCACCCGATCGCGGCCACAGCTGCAGGGGGCCTGAATCAAACCACTTGCACTCCCCCCTCTTCCTGTGGAGGGAATGGGGTCTCAGAGAGCCCAAAGACCCCAGTAGCAGATCAAAGAAGCCAGCAGTTTCAGGAGCTCTCCTAAAACACATCTGTAGTACCACACTGTGTCCCACGTGATCTCCCCCCATTGTTCAAGACTCTGTCACATCCTTGCCTGTGTCTGCAGCCATGTGGTGATAGCCACCCATACAACCCTGCCCTCCTCTATGTGATAGTCATCCTTAGCCCTCCCCAGGGTCTCCTTGGGCTCCTGGACTACCATGGCAGGTGCATCCTTTAGCTGAACTGCACAGGTTGTGCAGAATGACACAGGAGGGGATGATGGCATTAGTGTTCTCCTCCTGCATTGGGAGTTGCTTTGACAGATACTGACACCATGCCTTGAGATGGCCAAAGGCATGCTCCACCACATTCCTGACTCAACTGTGCACTTTGCCGAAGTGCTTACAGTGGGGTCAGGTTCCTGCTATAGGGAGTGATGAGCCACCTTCTCATAGGGTAGGCAGCATCTGCGACTATGAGTGGTGGCACCTGGACTTCCTCGATCATGATGGTGGGGTTCCCTGGGACAAACTGTCCAGAGTCCATTGCATCTATGAGATTGGAACATTGCAGAACATGCACATCATGGTTCCTCCCACTGTGACCTATGACCACATCCACAAAATGGCCAGTATGATCAATGGTGGCCTTCAGCAAGACAGAGAAGTGCTTGCGATTAATATACTCTACTGTCTGGTCAACCGGTGCATGGCTAGTGATGTTGCATACATCTATTGCACTGACTCACTGTGGAAACCCCATGGCAATGAAGCCTCTCATAACCTGTGGGAGACAGAATGACAGTGACATGACCTCCCCCTGTCGTACCTTTGACTTAGTGCAACATGACATCTGCACCACTTTAGGACTGCATGGCACCCTTTGCCTTTTCAACTCCTCTGGATGGGAATCAGGGTAGGTCTCCATACTGGTTTGACATACCTGGACATAAGGTCTCCACCCACAGCAGATCCCCAAAGCCCAACCCGCCATACTCCTGGCCCAGCATTTTCACTGGGCCTTTGCGCTGGCACTCCGTCTGGCAAGCTTGGCGGCGGGGTCACTTCCACCTGTCTCATCTTTCCCACATTGACTGCCATGCAGTGGCTGCCATGAGGACCTGCTGTTCACTGCTGTGCCTATAGCTTGCCTCCTCTGCCACAGTCTGGGCTGCTTTCACCCTCTGTCACTCCAGTTCCTATTCCTGACCCAACCACATCTAGACATGCCCTGCTTTGCCATACTCACCCTTTCTGGGTCCCTGAGATATGCCACTCATTTGAGTAGCTCCTGCTCCATTCCTAGAGTGATCTCCACCACAATTCTGTCCACAGTAGACTGTGCTAAGCCAAACTGGTGGCCAACCATTCTGTAGGAGATTGTGTTGGCCATCCACCACATGGCCACAGTGGCACACTTCTCCACTGATACAGGGGCACGTATCTCTGTCCTGTCACTGGAGTTTATCCCATAAGGCATCCACCAGCCAGACATACGTAGCCCTGTGAAGTGATAATTGGGTTACTGGCAACTGCCATCTTCCAGCTCCTGATAGTCTTGGCACACCACCATCAGATACAAGATGACTACCCCCACCACTTCAGTTACCAGCCCAAGGCCAGCGGCCAGCCTAACCAGGTTAGCTTTGCCTGAGTGTATCCCACCTCCTACTAGTATCTTCCAGCTCCTGAGACTCTTGGCACACCACCATCAGTCACAGGGTGACTACCCCCATGGCTTCAGTTACCAGCCTGAGGACAGTGGCCAGCAGTTCCATCTCCATCTCTGGCTGTTGGTTGAATTAAGAGTGGTGTTGCAACGGCATTCGTAGTGCACCTTCAGCTGGCTGTGGACCTATCTGAATGGGCCCCTTGGTGGCAGGATGGGGCTGTTGGAAAGCGGGATGTTCTTTCTTGGAGGCAGGTATGCACATGCACAGTCACCCAATGGGGAGCTCTCCATAGGTTGGTTCACTTCCTTGTTCATGTGCATGGACAGCACTATACACAGATTTGCTTCCTCATTCATCTGCATGCACAACACCCATTGTTTGATTGTTTGCTTTAAAAAAAACCCTCACCTGAACTTGTCATCTGATCAGGCAGTGACAGGCTGCAGTTACTACAAAACTGCATGTTTGATTGCACAATGCCATTTCTATTTCCACTGGGGTACTTTGGAGCACTTCTAGACCCCATGTCTGATCAGTCAGCGATGGCCTACAGCCACCACTATATTTGACGTGTGATCTAGCAACTTCACCTCAATTTCCCCCAGGGGAAATAGCCTTGCTTCCCCTCTGCTCCAACTGGCATGTATGACCACAGCTGGAAAGATTTAAATGAGCAATATATATTAAAACTTGGACAAAGTACATTCTGAGGAGAAAGGAACTGATAAAGAGGAGTGATTGTGAAGGGAAAGAGTCTGACAACTTACCCAGAAGTTATTAAAATCCACAGTTTTATTTATGGAAGAAATAAATTGCAAAACGTCCTGAAACTAATATGCTTCTTGTACAAATAAAGCTTTATTTTGTTTTATGAAAACGTGGAATCATATGTTAGTAAAATATAATAGTCTCATCCTCAGGAACCATGTAGTCCAATGAAGAGGCCTTAGAGCTTGTGCACAATACCTTGGGAAAAGGTGATTAATAAGATTGGAATTAAATTCCTGGTGGCAGCGTTACACACCCACAGAGAGAGAAAGAAATAACAAGAAACTATGAGTCCCTTTATACCCTTGCTTTCTGTTCCCCCTGAAAGCTACAAAAACAGCTAAGTGGCAGGGAGCATCTTGCTCCCCGCTGCTCAGCTGATTTGGGCTCTCTTGTGCCATCTCTTTAAACTTTAAAGGGACTGCACAAGGCAGCCCAGACAGCTGAGCAGCAAGGAGCAGGCTGCTCCCTGTCACTCAGCATTTTTTTCAGGGTTTCTGCAAACCTTGTTTAAAGGGACCCCTTTCAATTGGGTTTGTGGACCCATGAACCATGAACTGGTTCAGTTTATGTAAAAACCTACTGGTTCAGTTTGTGGTTTGGCCATGAACCAACACGAACTGCATTTTTCTGGTTCGTGCCCATCTCAATTTAGGAAAGAGGTAGATCTGTGAATTTCCATCTGAGAAGAATCTAAGCTCTTGTTTTAGTAATCCAGGAAAAAGACTGCTTAAGTGCATAGTGTTTCACTTTGCTATTTCGATCTTTGGTATGAGAACTGTGGTTTCCAAGAAGCACAATTTCCCATTATCTGAGCTCCGGTGAGATAGCAGGATGTTAATGCTGAATACATCCTAGGAAATAACATCCTGGGCACTGATGCTTTTCAGTAATGCATCTTCAACTGTTCCTGCTTAAATATTTCTATCCTTTTCTACAACAGTTAACTGAGGTTGATATAATGAAATAGAAGGCCTATCTATCAAAAATATGGTGTACAGAAAAGGTCAGAACTACAGAACAAGTTTCTATCATTCAGAAGTGACTCAAGGTACTAAGAAATACTGCTTCAGTTTGGTATAGTGGTTAAGTGCGCGGACTCTAATCTGGGAGAACTGGGTTTGATTCCCCCATTCCTCCACTTGCACCTGCTGATGTGACCTTGGGTCATTCACGAGCTCTGGCACAGCTGTCCTTGAAAAAGAGCAGTTTCTGTCAGAGCTCTCTCAGCCCCACCTACCTCACAGGGTGTCTGTTGTGAGGAGGGGAAGGGAAAGGAGTTTGTAAGCCGTTCTGATACTCCAAGTGAAGGGTGGGGTATAAATCCAGTCTCCTTCTCCTCCTCCTCCTTCGTTCATGTTAGAAAGTTTGTGTCAAGAAAATAAAATTGCACAATATTTATCCATTCTTAGTACTATGTTCATCAAAACAAGAGAATGAGGCATCAAGGAAAGCTATTCTTCCCCTATCTTCAAGTTTCAGCCTGTTGTTTTTCTATGGCTCTCTCCCATTAGTCTACCAAATACCCTGGAGATAGCCGAACCACAGATACACTTTAAAAAATATAAATATTGCTTTTATCCAAGAAACCCTGGAAACTGCTGTTCTATGAGAAGCGAAACCAGGAGGGAATTCTTAGGACCCACAGCAATCTTGCACAGATGAAAAAAGACAAATTTGAAATGAAGGAACTGAAAGCTATGTATGACACTCTGTACATCATTTTTATGTAAAAAAACCCCTAAACTATGAAGATTTCCCAAATTCATTGTTTTTACTTTGGCATCAAGTTCTCATCTCTCAGAACTCCAAACTCTGGGGGCAAAAAATGGATGAGGAGAAATTCAGAAGAATGCTAACTGCTGGAGAAAAGGCCTAGTAGACATATTTGTGGGAGGTGTGTGATAAGTATGGCACTTAAAGGCAGCCTTCCAACAAGTGATTCAGCTTTTAATGTAGTGATTCAACAGCTCAGAACAACTCAGAACAGACAACACAACATAGAGTAACAGGCTCTTATTTAAACAGTGCAGGCTAGCATAGCCACGCCCATATTCCTGTTAACAACCAATAGTATTACAGAGATAACATCCAATCAGTTTGCTTCCCTCCAGCACAATCCTTGTCTCCTGATTGGCCTGCTACACAGAGTAGCCAATCAGGCATTGCCATTCAGGATACCAGCATGTCAATGGGAATGGAAGTCAAGCTCAGGACATAACAGTGTGGGCTAGAAATATGGCTAAAGCATGAAGCCTACTCCCCAAAGGAGCTAGAGGAGGGTATAGACTTCTTCAGCCCATAAATCCTTGATGGTTTGGATCCAGTGCAGCGTTTGCCCCTTGCTCTGCACTTGGAACTGTTCAGGGATATTTCAACCAGTGTGATTCAGAAGGTCAAGCTAGGCTCCTGGAGACTCAGATCAAAACTACATGAAGCTCAGCTAGATGTCCTTGCCAGTGGTTAAGAACAATGGATTCTAATCTGCAGAACTGGGTTTGATTCCCCCATCCTCCAAAGGAAGCCAGCTGGGTGACCTTGGGTCAGTCACAGTTCTCTCAGAGCTTTTGTCTCAAGAGCAGTTCTTTCAGAGCTCTTTCAGCCCCACCTACCTCCCAGGGTGTTTGTTGTGGGGAAGATGTCCCGGGGACATCCCAGAGAGGACTTCCCTGCCGCAACAATGGTAAGACCTGGCAATCCTGTGTAGATGACTTAGCCAGTTTAACAGCAGACTTCTTAACTTCTCTTTCTCTTTGCTTCCAGATACTTTCAATATGTGACTGTGTCCAGTTCTTAATCACAATTTAGCAATTCACCTTTATGATTCTTGTCAGCTGGAAATCTCTCTCTCCCCCCCCCAGCTGCAGTCTACGAGCTTCTCATTCCTTAGCCAAATTCTGATCTAGGTTGGGGGCTCTTGAACCCTAAATTCAGGTGTTCCCCTCTTACAGACATGTCAGCCAATTTTACTTCATTTGAAGAAAAGAAGAATAAGATTAATGGATGAAGAAGAGGACTGGAATTGTTTTCCTCCCCCCCCTTTTTAAAAAGAGCAGTATAGAGAACTTTCCTGATTAATGTTTAATATAATTTGATATAAACTAGTAAAATAATTTAAGTGAAAGTATTTGGGGTATCTGGATTGGAGAATATTATATTGAGTTTTATTTGAGATTTGATATTGGCTCTTTTAATTGCCAGTTGAAATATAGAATCTGGTAAGATAGAAAATAAGGGGGGGGGAAACAGTAAAGATCTTGGGAGATTTGGGGGGATCAATTGTATAATTATGAGTAAGATCAGTAAGAAAACTATCCCCCCCCCAACATCTGCAGCAGCATTGCCTATTCCACAGACTAAATCACTGGGAACTATGTTGACATTGGAATCTTTGAAAGACCTTAAAAATGATAAGCAAGTTATTTTGCAGACCAGCCTGAGCCAAACTCAGAATGATATGCAAACTAAATTTCACTCAAGTTTAAGTCAGGTGCAGAATTACTTGTAAAACAGATTTTATTCAGGCTTAAGCCAGGTGCAGATGGCCTTAATACAAGCCACAGATCAAATGAAGAATTTGAATACAGAGACTGGAGATGTAAATGTTAAAATGTCTGTTCTCAACAAACAATTAATAGAAAATAAGAAGGAAATAACAGTGGTGGCAAAGCAAGCCGAGAGAACTGAAGAGAAAGCTGAAGCAACATCATTGAGGGTGGACATGTTGGATACACAGCAAAGACTGCTTTGGACTCTGATTCAATTGGAAATGGATAGAGCTGCTTATGTGCTGAGATTTCAAAGGAGAAGGAGAAGAGCTAATCAGAGTTATGGCAGAAGGACTGTCAGATTATATGGGAGTTAAATATGAAGAAATGGAGAGGGAAATTGACTTCTTATATAGAGCTAACTCTGCTTATGTAAGGAAGAACAAGCTTCCATGAAATTTACTAATTTACACATGAAATTTACACATGAAATTTACTAAGAAGATAGTTAGAGATCATGTGTGGAAAGAAGCACAGAATAAGACTTTTAAAACACAGAGCAAAGAAATAAAGATTCTAAGAGAAATTCCTTGAAAAATGAGACAAAGAAGGAAAGAATATGTATTTTTAACTTCTAAACTTACAGCAAATTCAATTACATTCTGATGGCTTACTCTAGAAGAAATTTTCTTCATGTTTGAAGGTCAAAGATTCAGATTAGACTCCATCCTCAAGGCAAAAGACTTCTTGGACTGTTATGGGGAACTTCTACAAAGGGGAGAAATAAAAAAGCAAACCCAAAAAACAGGAAAAGAAGAGGAAGCATCAGCTTATTCAACAGCCTCAGATGAAGAACTTGAGGACAGTACATCCAAAAAAAAATATATATGGAAGGAAGGCCACAAAGAATGTCAACGAGAAATAGAAATGGTAGTAATAAGAATCGATCATAATGGCTCTATTAACAATCAAGACATTTTCGGCAAATGTAAATGGACTAAATTCACCAGAGAAAAGAGGAAAGATATTTAAACAACTTAAGAAGATAGATGTCGATATTGTATGCTTGCAGGAAACCCATAGTAGACGTAAAGATAAACATTATCTGGTTAATAAGAAACTTGGTAAACTATTTACTGCTTCAGACAATGAGAAGAAGAAGAAGAAGAAGAAGAAGAAGAAGAAGAAGAAGAAGAAGAAGAAGAAGAAGAAGAAGAAGAAGAAGAAGATTGGGTTTATACCCCGCCCTTCACTCGGAGTCTCAGAGCAGCTTACAAATTCCTTTCCCTTCCCCTCCCCACAACAGACACCCGAAGAGGTAGGTGGAGCTGAGAGAGCTCTTTCCAGAACTGCCTTTTCAAGGACAGCTCTTGTCAGTACTATGGCTTTTCCAAGGTAATCCAGCAGCTGCGAGTGGAGGAATGGGGAATCAAACCCGGTTCTCCCAGATTAGAGTCTGCACACTTAGCCACTACACTAAACTGTAGAGGAATAGCTGTCTATGTTTAAGAATAACTGAAACCTATTTTGGTATCCTTATTAGAAAATGGAAAACGTCTACTGGAAATAGATATTAGAGACAGGAAAATTTTATTGGTGGTGATATATGCACCGAATGAATCGCAAGTGAAATTTTTTGAAATGGTGAAGGAAACGATAACAGAATATGATTATATTGACATTTGTACAATCAGAGATTTTAATTCTGTTTTTGATCAAGACCTAGACAGGAAAACTATTAAGAAGATTAAATCTTCTAAAGGCTTACTCCAAGATCTTTTTTAGAATGGTCTGAATAATATAATTTAATTGATGTTTGGAGAACTAGAAACCCAACTGGAAAAGATTATACTTTTTACTCTGATAGTCATAAATCTTGGTCCAGAATTGATATGCATTGGATTACATCAAATCTCTTTCAGGAAGTTGAAGATATTGATATTATGCCACAAAACTTTGCAGATCATAAGCCACTGTTACTGAAGATTAAAGGTAATAAACAAATAGCTGGAGGTTGAATACACAATTACTTAGAAATGGACAATTTTTAGAGATGGCTAAGAAAGAAATGAAGATGTTTTTTCACCAAAATATGAATGGAGAAACATCTATGAAGATAATTTGGGATGCAAGCAAAGCCTTTTTTAGAGGACTGGCAATTAGGTTTGCAGTAGGAAAGAAAAGAGAAAGAATGAGAACATTCCAAGATACATTGGATGCTATTCAGAACAAAGAAAAATAACTAAAGCTAGATCCTTCAAAGGTGAATTTAAAGATGAAGATTAAAATACTTCAGCATCAACTTAATCTACTTCTATCAGAAGAAATGGCAAAAAATATTAAATTTGCTAAAAAGGATTCTTTTGAAAAGGCCAATAAACTGGGAAAATGGCTGGGGCATATGTTAAGAAAAGAGAAAGAAAAAAAAGATGATTCACTCATTGTATGATAAAGATAGAAAAGAAGAATTTTCTAAAAATGGATTAAAGGAAATAATTTAAGATTTTTATACGAAACTATATAAAAGGCTGCAAATTTCCAAGGAAATTCAGAAACAGTATTTATGTGAACAGGAGTGACCCACACTATCGGAAAAAAGCAGCAAAATGTTAAATGATCCCATAACAATGATGGAAAATGCAGAGGCTATTAAGAAACAAAATATGAATAAAGCACCTGGGCCAGATGGACTCCCAGCTGAATACTATAAAATATTTGAAGATGGTTTATTGATTCCATATAAAACTGTGATTTCATCTGCAATAGAAAAAAGGGAAGTACTGGAATCGTGGACTGAAGCAACTATATCATTGATTCAAAAAGAAGAGACAGATCCTAAAGAGATAAAAAACTACAGATCTATTTCTTTGCTGAATTGTGATTATTAAATATTTGCAACTATTTTGGCTGCAAGGCTGCAAAAGTTTTAATAGACTTTATACATCAGGTCCAGGCAAGTTTTTTACTTAAGAGACAATTAAAGAATAATGTGAGAACAGTCTTAAATTTCTTAGAATATTATTAAACCCATCCAGAGAAGCAGATGGCTTTGATATTTCTGGATGTTGAAAAAATGTTTGATAATGTCATTCAACAGATGAAGACAATGAATTTTGGGACTAATTTCATAAGGGCGATTGAAGCTATATACACAAAGCAAAAATTGAAAGTAGTAGTAAACAATGAACTGACTGATAATATATGGATTGAAAAAGGGACAAGGCAAGGTTGTCCAATATCTCCATTACTGTTCATAAAAACTTTAGAAGTTCTGGCAAAAGCAATTAGGAAAGATCCTCTTATTAAAGGGATATCAATAAGAGGAAATGAATATAAACTACAGGCCTTTGCTGATGATTTGGTATTTATTTTAGAAGACCCAATAGATTCTGTACAACAATTGATTAATCTGATTAATGAATATGGGAAAATGGCGGGAATGAAAATAAACTATCAGAAGATGAAAATGATTGTGAAAAATATGACATTGAAACAAAGACTTGAAATAGCAGAGTTGACTGGATTTCAACTGGAGAAGAAAGTCACATATTTGGGTGTTAATATTACAGCGAAATGTAGTTCCTTGATGAAAGATAACTATAACAAAGTGTTCCAAGGTATTAAAAAAGATCTCGAGAGATGGAAAAATTTGCAAGTATCATTAATGGGCAGAACAGCAATTTTGAAAATGAATGTGTTACCACGTATGATTTTTTTTATTTCAGATGTTGCCAATATACATTAAACATTTTTTTAATGAATTGAATAAACTGACACAACATTTTATATGGCAAGGGGAAAATCCAAGATTTAAATTGAAAGCCTTACAGGATGAAAAAGAAAAATACTGGCTTCGGAGTACCAGACTGGAAGAACTATTACAGAGCAGCAATTTTGGTTTGGCTGAGATAATGGATTTTATTTTAAGATCATAGATTGCTAGCTCAAGAAGGATACAATTTAAAACTGGGACGGCACTCCTTTTTGTGGTACGGGAAAGCTTATTGAAATAAATATTTTTAAAATCATATGATAAGAAGATCATTATTGATAACGCGGGAAAAGATTCGTCCATTGGTATATACTAAAATTCCAAGATGGGTGTCTCCATTTGAAGCTTTCTTGCAACCAACTTTGACTTCAAAACATGCACTTATTAGATACACAGAACTGTTAGATGATGAAAATAATTTAAAATCCCAGGAAGAACTAAAGGGAAATGAAATAAACTTAGACTGGTGGACTAAAATGCAGATGAAATCTAGATATAGTAAGGATAAACAGACAGTTGGATTTTATTCAGAACAATGTACATTTGAGAAATTATTATGTACTTCAAGAGAGAAACTTATTAAGAAAATGTATGGTATGTTGATGCAACTGAAAATGCAGGATGAATGTATAGTTAGATGGATGCAAAATGTGGGGTATAACATCTATCTCTCACAGTGGAGTAAAATATAGAAAGTGAATATTAAGTTGACTAAACCTGTTTCATTCAAAGAAAACTTATATAAAATGTTTTATAGATGGCATCCAACCCGAGATAGATTAGCTCAAATGTAAAAAAAACTTGAGTAATAGATGTTGGAAATGTATTATCATATGTGGTGGACATGTAAAAAGGTTCACAAATTTTGGATTGAAGTGCATATTTTCTTCCAGTCGATTTTGAATGTCATAATACCTTTTAAGCCAGAGATACTTTTGTTAAACTGTGTACCAGACGAGTTAGACAAGAATCATAGATATTTCATTTTACATGTTTTAACAGCTGCCAGAATTTTATTAGCAACGACATGGAGGACACAGCAAATTCCAATGCTACATGAGTTGATATTGAAGATTATGGAATCTGCTGAAATGGACAAGCTGACAAATCTATTACAAGGAAAAATGGAAGAAGAGTTTATGGGACCCTGGAGGGCGTTCTATGACTGGTTAAAACTCAAGTATTGAGAAAATATGACTAAGTGAAAAATAATAAGAATGATAGATGAAATAGTTCTGAAATTGTAATGAGAAGATATGCATGCAGAATGTTAAACTAGAACTTGAATATTTTTACATTCCTCTTTCTCTTTTCCCCTTCCCTTCCCTTCCTTTCCCCTTCCCTATTTTCTTTATATAAATTAATAAAATTCTTTATATATATAAAAAAGAAATAATCTTTTGGTCTATTTCTTGCCCTCCATGGATTAAAGAATGCTTCGTTCATCCCTCTTAATAGCTCTGGAGGCATCCTTCTGAAGTACCTGATCTCTGACAGATAGATTAGACCTAACACAAAACACGGGTTTCTCTTTAGATTGTAAACCTCAGGGCAGCAATTATAGTACCTTTAATTTACTGTGAAGTATATGTTAAGCAGTATAGAAATATGAGATAATGATGCTTCCTTGAGAGATTTTATGTAGAAATTTTTCAACAAATTCCTGATTACATATAACCCATGAATGGTATAGGCATTGTGAATATCCAGATAAGGGGCTTGGATCCACTGGTGATTGCCACAGACAGAAGGAATATCTGCTTGAGGAGTGTGACTTTCTCATCTTCCCCCTCCTGCTGTAGCCTAAAATGCCCCCCAGTGCTGTTCCTGGGTTTCGCACATGGAATCACACATGAAACTGCTTTATACTGAACCTCACTATTGGTCTAACAAGGTCAATATTATGTTGTCGGAGGCTTTTATGGCTGGAGTTCATTAGCTGTTGTAGATTTTTTGGGCTGTATGGCTATGGTCTTGGCATTGTAGGACCTGATATTTAGCAAGCAGCTGTGACTGGCATCCTCAGAGGTATAACACGGAAAGATGGAATACTCTCTGTGTCAAGATGAGAAGAAAAATGGTAGGCAGGTAATTTATATCTACCCATAAACATAAACACAATTTCAACAGGAGAGTTTAAAAATAAATAGGGCATGGTTTCCTGTCCTGAAAGACACAACGGAATATTGTCTACTTTGTCAGTGACTCTTATGTGTCTCAGGCAGGGGTCTTTCGCAACACCACCTACTTAGTCCTTTTAAATTGAGATGCCTGGGATTGAACCTGGGACCTCATGTATGTAATGCATTACCATTAACCACGGCCACTCACCATGTAGAACTTTGGAAGCAGCATGAGGGGGCAGTTGGGGAAATAATCAGAAATCCCCCCCACACACACACCGCTACTGAAAGTGTATGATGTTTTCTTCCAACATGGAATTCTAATCCTCTCTAAACCCCAGATAAGAAAGAAAAAGAAGAAATCATGCACATTTCCCCTAATTTGGCCTTTATGGCTTTTATGGGAAGTTGAATCAGGATTCAGAATTATGAAGAAAGGTCCAATGAAGTCAGTACAAATACTAAGAACATAAGAGAAGCCAATGTTGGATCAGGCCAACGGCCCATCCGGTCCAACACTCTGTGTCACACAGTGGCCAAAAATACCAGGTGCCATCAGGAGGTCCAGCAGTGGGGCCAGGACACTAGAAGCTCTCCCACTGTTGACTCCCCCCTCAAGCAATAAGAATACAGAGCCTCACTCGCCCCAGAGTCCCTATCTATACCTTGTGGCTAATAGCCACTGATGGACCTCTGCTCCATATGCTTATCTAATTCCCTCTTGAAGCCGTCCATGATAGTAGCCGCCACCACCTCCTGTGGCAGTGAATTCCATGTATTAATTACTACAAGAGTCAGGGAAAGTTTGCTGCTTACTTTTTCCATATTCACTGATGTTAGGCCAGTGGCAGTCCTTTCTAGAATAACACACACCACGCAGGTAAAGATCTTGTTTCAATAGTTACTCCCCCCACCTCTGGATTACAGTCTTTTGACATATCAGAGGAGGAGTAAAAACAATTACATTCTAATCACAATGATTAATATCACTTAGCACTTTTACCAAGCTTTTCATCCTCAAAGCTCTTTGCTAATTAATCTTCACAACTGGATCAGGATGAGTTACGTGACGTGAATAAATTATCTGACAATCCAACCCTTTCTTTGTTCATGAATAATTAGAAAGTGATCTGCAGCTTGTGTATATGTGAATGCTTTAATTATTCACATGTTTCTGGCCCAATTTCCATTTCTATTCAATGGGTTATTGACATGTTTATTTTTACCCTTGCCGAGTAGCTCACAAGACTCTCTCCCACCTCCTGCTTCTTTTATGGAGTGGGTCTTGCCTATGTAGCTTAGCTGAAGTACTGAAAATATAGACATAAAAAACTTGCTCAGGCTCGTGTGGCAGTATTCAGGGATTTAGGAAACTGTGGAAACTATCTTTGCTATGGTTCTTGGCATTCCTGGATGCTACTATAAGCTACAATTGTTTGTCTAACTGAACCCCATTCTCTAACTTGGCAAGCTTGGGAACATTGTAAATTGAATGGTAGAGAGGACAACTAGAAATCATTGCAGTATAACTGCTGTAAAATATAGCCTGAAATGTCCACTTTGGATAGGGCCACAACTCCTGTAGCATATGGGTTTGTAGAACACTTCCACTGTACGTCATCTTATGGAGATCCTGTGTACAGTCTCAAGGAGCGTTACTGAATCTTGCAAAAGTGAGCAGTGACCCATGGAAGTTCATACCCTGCGACATATTTTGTTAGCCTTTAAGGTGTTACTGGACTCTTGCTCTTTTCTACCATCTATTCACTTTTATGAGCTCCATATGCAGGAGATAATTGATCATGCCCTACATCTGGGTTGTGTAGTTATGAAGGCTTTCCACGCAGCCACTGCTGTATTTCAGGGCCAGTGGCAATTTTGCCACTTCCCCACAACCATAAGTACCACCCAAACCTCTAAACTGTTTCTACATTTGTGGTAGTTCTGACACTATGACCTGGAACGTACTATTGGGCAATTGCGATCTGATAAAACCTCTTTTTAGAGGGGGAAAAGATATATATGTTGGAATGATATATCCAGCTGGTTCTCATTGCACAACGGCATCCTCTGTCTTTCACCTTGTCAAATGAACAGTTGAGGTTGAGGAGATATATAAATAGGGTGCTCCCCAAGTGGATCAGCATGCTGTAAGCAGCAACAGCATCCACATATGCCGACTCACATTAGAAAACTGACAAATAAATGCTGATACTCAGGATTTGCATACATGAGCAGTACAGTATCAAAACCATTCACATGGGAGATGCAGCAGATTAGTTGAGCGGGGATTTCTGATTCCCTATCATTCACAGAGACTGCTGCTACATAATCTTTGACTCTGTGTCTCCAACATTATGATTAAATCTGTATTTGGTCTTTCCCACCGGTGCCCCAGCCTTCTGACTCTGTCTTCAAAAAAGCTGTCTACATTTGCTTTCGTTTTCACATTTCAGCAGTGCTAGCATACTTTTGCATGTCTGCATATGTTTATCGCCCTCTTGTGGCGGCTCCACTGTCATTGCACCTCCACATCACTTAAAATGAATCTTCTCCAAACAGCTCTTCAAACAAGCATAGAGAAAGACGGCATCACACCAGCACGAAACTGATTTAAAAATACAAATGCAGATTCGACCTATGTTGCTCATTTTCATGACTTACAGGAGCATATGGCAATCCATTCATAACTGGCTCCAAATCTGCTGCAGGCAATCCTGTTCAGAATGCATAACTGAAATGGATAGCAGAAGTTCTGGAGGAATGCTGTTATTATGTACTGAAGCTGGAATTTGTCATATCTATTCCCATGTTATGGACTGCGGTGGCTCAAGCAGCGTTCCGTGCACCCTGGTGTTTAGTCATGCCGGCCACATGACCACGGAAACGTCTTCGGACAGCGCTGGCTCTTCGGCTTTGAAACGGAGATGAGCACCGCAACCCTATGAGCAAGGGAACCTTTACCTTTACCTTTTATTCCCATGTTAAGCTTCAGGCCTAAGAAGGGATTGTAAGTTGTTGCATTCCCATTGGTTGGTTTCAGTGAAACCTTGTAAATATCCAATCAGAACTGTACATAGCTTTCTGGAGGGAACAGACCCCATTGGTCTTTATCCCAGCATTGTTATTGGATGTTAACTTATTTATGGGCGTGGCTTTGACATCCCGGATCATTTAAAAAGGGAGCAGCGCTCCACTATTCTGTGTGTGTGTTGTTGAGCTGTGTTTGCTGTCACAATAAAGCTGAAATCACTTTTGCTGAAATCCAATCCTGGTGAGTTGCATACTTAACAGCTGTTGGGCTTCTCCCAGTGTACTTCTATGCCCGGCTTCAAGGCAATTCAGTTGGGCTGATTGGGTTCCTTGGCCTTCATGAGGGCATCTGAAAACACCCAGAGCAGACAGACTCTTTTGCTGTTTTTTTTTTTATGAAACCTGTTCCCTTGGTATACAGAGAGCATTGAAGTCCCGTTTTGGACATATTGGTTAATAATATTTTATTAGCTCAGGTCCCAAATGGAAACATTATATGAAACAGCAGCAATGGGATTTTATCCTCCACCATAATCATGTTTTTAGCACAAAAGGTCTGACTGCAAATCGCACTCATTTCTTTTATGACAACTAAAAATTACTTCTGTGCCTCAGCTTTACAGAAAGCGTGCGGCGGGGGGGGGGGGAGCCAGCATGAAGAAAATGCTCATGCACTACAGATAATTGGAAACATTACCAGAGGTTTGGATCTGAAAATATGTTTTTCAAAAACACTTTCATCTTTCCCTATCAATTGCTTTTAAGTTCTTGCTGCGGAAAGAACAACATAAATGGTCCAGGAAAATGAAGAATTTTAAGGTAAGGGCACATCGACTGCCCCACAGAACATCACAATGCTTTGCTTTTAAAAAAACAGGAAAGTCTCTTGAAAGTCTCTCAACTTCAGCCTGGAGCTGTAACATGCCAGAAGCCCAAGAGAACCCAGAAAACACAGAAGGTCATTAGCCGGGCAGCCCTGAGCCAGGTGCCGCTCTTCTAAGACCATTGAAGTCAGCGGGCTGAGAATGATGCCACTCGTTTCCCTCCAATAGTGGGGCCAAAGCAATTTACAAGAGACTCGAAGCAAGTATATAGAACATTAAAACCATGCAACCGTATAAGTGAGTATTATTAGTAAATCAACATTATCAGCTCATTGGCAATAAAGGCAGCAGCCTCAATCCTGATCCACACTTCACACAGAGATCTTTTTTTTTTTTTTAAGGAAGCCAGTTTGGTGTAGTGGTTAAGTGTGCGGACTCTAATCTGGAAGAACCGGGTTTGATTCCCCACTCCTCCACTTGCACCTGGCTGGACAACCTTGGGCAAGCCGTAG
The DNA here is from genome assembly GCA_029375565.1 of Gekko gecko. Classification (NCBI taxonomy): domain Eukaryota; kingdom Metazoa; phylum Chordata; class Lepidosauria; order Squamata; family Gekkonidae; genus Gekko; species Gekko gecko. The sequence goes on along the minus strand of JAPDNY010000003.1, from coordinate 75,468,196 downwards.
TTCTGATAAGAGCTGTCCTTGAAAAAGAGCAGTTTCCATCAAGAGCTCTTGCAGCCCCACCCACCTCACAGGGTGTCTGTTGTGGGGAGGGGAAGGGAAAGGAGTTTGTAAGCCACTCTGAGACACCTTTGGGTAGTGAAGAGCGGAGTATAAATCCAATCTCCTCCTCCTCCTCCTCCTCCTCCTTCTTCTTCTAAAATACAGTTTTACAATCTCTTCTGAAATACAAATGAGGAGGAGACTGTCCTAACCTCTAGTGACCGTCAGTTCCAAAACAACAGAACAACCACTAAGGCGGCCCTGGAGTGAACCACCAGGAGAGATCAAAATATGATCTGAAAATAATTGGTACATATCTTCATATAAAGAAAGCCATGTGTTCAGATATGTGGCTCCCAGGTCATGATAGGCTAGGAAGGTCAAAAGCAGACCAGAAACCTGTGGTGCCATCTACATTCGACTTTGGGATAGAAGACCAGGGCCCGAGGAGGGGGAGGCGCTCAAAAGTGGCCTGTAGCCTTCAATTTTAAGTATACATTATCGGGGTGTGTGTGAATTTTTACCCTGTGTTTAGAGCACGGTTATTAACTAAGTTAATATGATACCAAAGTTAACATTGTCATCCAAAGGAGGATCCATAAGGCCCCTGGCTTGGATTCAGTCCAGCATTTCCATGGGAGGAAAGGTTTCTGCCTGCAAGGAATGGCCCTGGCCTCCCCATCTCACTGCTGCCCAAACAGCCCCCTGGATGTTGCTCAGCTTTTGCCGGGGGCATTTCAAGCTGCAGCAGGATGGAGGAAGAGACAAAGTTGCAACCCGCAGGTAGAAATCTTTCCACTCATGGAAACCCTGCACTGGATCCAAGCCACGAAGTCCAGAAAATTACACAACTACACCACTGCCAGAAATACAGCAGGATCCAAGGTAACTGTAACCAAATACACAGGGCTCTTTTTGTAGCAGGAACTCCTTTGCATATTAGGTGACACACCCTTAATGTAAAAAGAGCTCTGTAAGCCCTTGGAGGATTGGCTACATTAGGGGTGTGTCGCCTGATATGCAAAGGAGTTCCCGCCACAAAAAGAGCCCTGCAAATCCTGTCCTTATATATATTTGAATTTTGGTTCCACAAGATTCTATGCTTGCCATAATTGGTTTGGCTCAAGAACTGGCAGTCAGAAGACACTGGCCAGGGCTGACTGGCTGCTTCGCAAAGTCCCGCCCACGTCAGCCCCGGTCAGTGTTTTCAGCTCAGTCTGCTCCAGTCCTCTGACAGGAGAGGACCATCTGGAGTGTGAGCACAGGGACAGGACCTCAAGGCTGAGGTAAGTGAGAGAAGCCCTTTTCCGCCCCCATATGCCATCCCCTGGGCCTTCTATGGGGGCAGTAGGCCCAGAGAAGGCCTTTTCCGCCCCGCCACACCATCCCCTGGGCCTTCTATGAGGCGACTAGGCCCAGAGAAGGCCTTTTCCGCCCCCACACGCCATCTCCTGTGCCTTCTATGGGGCACTAGGCCCAGAGAAGGCCTTTTCCGTCCCCCCACATGCCATCCCCTGGGCCTTCTATGAGGGGACTAGGCCCAGAGAAGGCCTTTTCTATGCCCCCACGCCATCCCCTGGGTCTTCTATGGGGCACTAGGCCCTGAGAAGGCCTTTTCCGTCCCCCACACGCTATCCCCTGGGCCTTCTATGGGGCACTAGGCCCAGAGAAGGCCTTTTCCGTCCCCCACACGCCATCCCCTGGGCCTTCTATGAGGCACTAGGCCCAGAGAAGGCCTTTTCTGCCCCCCAAACGCCATCCCCTGGGCCTTCTATGGGGCACTGGGCCCAGAGAAGGCCTTTTCCACCCCCCCCGAGCCATCCCCTGGGCCTTCTATGGGGCACTAGGCCCAGAGAAGGCCTTTTCTGCCCCCACACGCCATCCCCTGGGCCTTCTATGGGGGACTAGGCCCAGAGAAGGCCTTTTCCGCCCCCAACACGCCATCCCCTGGGCCTTCTATGGGGGACTAGGCCCAGAGAAGCCATTTTCTGTCCCCCACACACCATCCCCTGGGCCTTCTATGGGGGCAGTAGGCCCAGAGAAGCCATTTTCCATCCCCCACACACCATCTCCTGGGCCTTCTATGGGGGCAGTAGGCCCAGAGAATCCATTTTCCGTCCCCCACACACCATCCCCTGGGCCTTCTATGGGGGCAGTAGGCCCAGAGAAACCCTTTCCCCCACACACTGCCTACTGCCCCCATAGAAGGCCCAGTGGATGGTGTGTGGGGGACAGAAAAGGCCTTCTCTGGACCCTTTTTGCCCCTCTTCCCTTCCTTTCCCCCTTTTCCTTTCTTCTTCTCTCCTTTCTTTCACTCTTCCCCCTATTCCTTCCTTCCTTCCTTCCTTCCTTCCTTCCTTCCTTCCTTCCTTCCTTCCTCCAACCCTCTCTCTCCTCCACCTACCCCCCTTCCTTTATAGGGCCCATTGTCTTCCACCACAATGGGCTTTGCTCCCTAGTACATATAATATAGCTACCATATTCTCAATTACTCGTAATTCCCAAGTGTCTTGAAGAGCAATCCAATGAACATTGCAATAATCTAGCCTCAAAATTAGTGTAGTTAGTGTGGCACGGAGACTGCATTTTTGAAGGTACAACCTTACACCTGAAGCTGCCTTATACTGAATCAGACCCTTGGTCCAGCAAGGTCAGTATTGTCTACTCAGACTGGCAGCAGCTCTCCAGGGTCTTCCACATCACCACTTAACCTAATCCATTTAATTAGAGATGCTGGGGATTGAACTAGGGACCTTCCACATACCAAGCAGAGCCTGCTCAGAGTTCAAGAGGGGAGGGAATTTCTTAAAAGTGAAATATTGAAGGCACAATCACAAGCAATTCCTATGAGAAAGAAAAATGGGAGGAACCTAAAGAAGCCAAGGTGGCTCTATAAAAAGCTTTCTGAAGAATTGAAAAATAAAAGAGAGTCCTTTAGGAAATGGAAGGAGGGCCTTTTTTCCAAGGATGAAGAAAAACAAATGACCAGTGCTTGTCAAGAGAGAGTTAGGAAAGCTGAAGTTCCATATGAGCTTAGGCTAGTAGGAGATGCTAAAAACAACAAAAAAGGGGTTCTTTTCTTAAGCTCAAAATAATTTAAAAAAAGAGCAAGGACATGGTTAGCCCATTGTGGGGACTGGAAAGTGAAATTGTAACAGGTGATGAAGAGAGGGCAGAACTGCTCCATTCCTACTTTTCCTCAGTCTTCTCTTCTGAGGGAAATGGTGCTCAGCATGGCAAAAACAGAACTCATGATGAGGGGAGGGAGTTGCAGCCTAGGATCAGCATAGGGGTGATACATAAACACCTACTTTCTTTAAATGAAACGAAGTCCTCAGGGCCAGATGAACAGCACCTAAGGGTACTAAAAGAACTTGCTGATGTAATTTCTGAAGCTCTGTCTATTGTTTTTGAAAATTCTTGGAGAGCAGGTGAGGTGCCAGAAGATTGGAGGTGGGCAAATATTGTCACCATCTTCAAGAAGGGGGGAAAGGAGGATCCAGGTAACTACTGACCCATCAGTTTGATGTCTATATCTGGGAAAGTTTTAGAACAAATCATCAAACTGACAGTCCTTGAGCATTTAGAAAAGATAACAGTGATTACTAAGAGTGAACATGGGTCTCTCAAGAACAAGTAACATCAGACTAACCTTATCTCTCTCTTTTTGACAAAGTTACTACCTTGCTGTAGACATAGTTTTTCTTGATTTTAGTAAGGTCTTTGATAAGGTTCCACATAATATTCTTGCTGATAAATTGGTAAAATGTGGTTTGGATCCTATGACTGTTAGGTGGATCTGTAACTGGTTGACAGATCACACCCAAAGAGTGCTTGCAAATGGTTCCTCATCCTCTTGGAGAGGAGTGACAAGTGGAGTGCCTCAAGGATCTGTCCTGGGACCTGTTTTGTTCAACATCTGTATACATGATTTGGATGAAGGAATAGAGGGAATGCTTATGAAACTTGAAGATGATACTAAATTGGGAGGGGTAGCAAATATGGTAGAAGACAAAGTCAGGATAAAGGATCTTCCTGTCAGGCTGGAAAACTGGGCTACAACAAATAAAATGAATTTCGGTGGAGATAAATGTGAAGTTCTGCATTTAGGTAGGGAAAATCAAATGAGTAATGATTGGATGGGGAACACTTCTCTTGGCAGTAGTATGTGTGAAAAAGATCTAGGGGACCATACACTGAACATAAGTCAGCAGTGCGATGCGCTAGCTAAAAAGGCAAATGTGATTTTGGGCTGTATCAACAGAAGTATAGTATACAGATCACACAAAGTGATGGTATTGCTTTACTGGTTAGACCTCACCTAGAGTATTGTGTTCAGTTTTGGGCACCACAATTTAAGGAGGATATAAACAAGTTGGAACATGACAATAGGAGGGCAACGAAGATGATGAGGAGTTTGGAGACCAAGTCCTATGAGGAAAGGTTGAAGGAGCTGGGTGTGTTAAGCCTGAAGAGGAGACGACTGAGAGGTGATATGATCACCATCTTCAAGTACACGAAGGGCTGTTATACAAAGGATGCTGCAGAGTTGTTTTCTGTTGCCCCAGAAGGTCAGACCAGAACCAATGGGTTGAAATTAAATCAAGAGTTTTTGGCTAAACATTAGGAAAAACTTCCTGACAGAGCTGTTCCTCAGTGGAACTGGCTTCCTTGGGAGTTGGTGGGCTCTCCTTCTTTGGAGGTTTTTAAGCAGAGCCTAGATTGCCATCTGACAGCAAAGCTGATGCTGTGAATTTAGGCAGGTCATAGTTCTTGTGTCCCTTTCTTAGATGCCCAGGGAAATGCTGATCACCACTTTGGGTTCAGGAAGAATGCTGTATTGAACGTAAGAATTACTCAATACGCATAAAGAAAAATCAAGAGTACGCTGTATACTTTGTTTATTGTCTTTACTGCATACAAGTTATATGTGCATTCATTGTAACTTGTGAAGAGGGCTTACACAATATTGTGATGAGGTGGCAGTGTACTGAGGTGGAAGAGTGGAGTGTATGACTTCCGATTGCAGGTAAATTCACCTACACTGATCCAGTAAATTGAAAGTTAACACATCTTACAAAGGCCTAGCCTAGAAACTTTATTGGCAAGGAGTTTTTACACAGGGGAACACCGAAGGAGTGGACCCCCACCACATGCACCTACCATGTTTGGTGTAGAGGTTAAGTGTGTGGACTCTAATCTGGGAGAACCGGGTTTGATTCCCCACTTCTCCACTTGCACCTGCTGGATGACCTTGGCCTGTTCTTGAAAAAAGAGCAGTTTCTGTCAAGAGCTCTCTGGACCCACCTACCTCACAGGGTGTCCATTGTGGGGAGGGGAAGGGAAAGGAGTTTGTAAGCCGCTCGGAGATACCTTTGGGTAGTGAAGGGCAGGGCATAAATCCAATGTCTTCTCTTCTTCTGCCATCTGAAGTGGTATATCCCATTGTGCCAACTCAAAATTCTACTACCCAGGGCTATTTTGGGGCAGGAACGCACAGGAACGGAGTTCCAGCTGGCTCCTGAGTTGGCCATGCCCAGCAGGAACTCATTAGCATAACAGGCCACACCCAACTGCAGAAACTCATTAAGATTGGCTACCTTAGGGATGTGTGGCCTAACATGCAAAGGAGTTCCTGCTACAAAAAAAAAAGCCGTGGGTTTTCACAACAAACAAGGTAAACAGAATAAGAAGCAAAAGGTGGGTGTGGCTGGATGACCACACTTCTGGTAACATGGGGGTGTGGCCTAATGTGCTAATGAGTTTCTGGTGCTGGGTGTGGCCTATTATGCTAATGAGTTCCTGCTGGGGTTTTTCTACAAAAAAAGCCCTGCTACTACCTCATTCTGCTGCATTTATAGACCAGGCCTTCAATATAGACAGATCCAAGCATGGTGGAGGGGAGTCTGGCTACTTCTTCTGGTCTCGATGAAGTATTATTGATAGCGGTAGAAGGCAGAGGGAGGGGGAACAGTAATACTGATCCATCTTATGTTGTTGTTGTTACTAATGATTAATTATTAAAATAAGTGATGAGCCACACTTAAGGGGAAATGGTGGGATAAGTCTCAGATTCAAATAAAAGTGCACATAGTGGCTTTGGAGTTGCATTTCCCTCAAGCTACATGGCAAGTTGTCCTTGATCATGGGAGTTTCAAAAGCACTTAAAAAAATAAAATAATGGGATCTGCTGTGTTCAAACAGAAAGGGGCGGGGAATCCAGTTGAACATGACTGAATTTTGGAGTATGCAAAAAGTAGGTCCTTGCATCCTGAAAAATAAATTCTGCAACCTCACTGAACTACCCCATAAATCTTTTGCCTAAGCAAACAGTGAAGGAGAAATGCTGTTCTAAGCAGGTCTAAATGGCTCCACATATGCCAGAAGGTCAATATCTTGAGCCTGCCATTCTAAATTTATCAGCTTTCTGAGGGCATTTCAGGCTCTTGTCAGCAAAAAGGAATGAAATGTGTTAGAATGACCGTGTTAGCAGAATAAACATGTTGGCAGAATAAATGTTTGAACATGGCCACCACTTCCAGCAAAAGCATTTCGACTTGTAACAATTAATTTGTTTGTCCAAGAGAGCTATGAGAAGTTTTGTTTAACTGGGAGTCCAGTTTCGCTTTCACTGAAAGTCAAGAAGGATGAAACTGAGACCCAAGACTGCCATCAGCACACAGCTGAAAGTTAAAGCATTTTGCCAACCTCTTCATGCCACTCAGTGCCTCAGCAGGAATGAGCAATTGGTCCCTGTTAATTTCCTCTTATATTTGCTTATGTTTTGCTTGATTCTCCACTTTTTGCTGTTTGTTTTGCAGATGTCTTGAATGCCTTTTTGGAGCCCTGTTCACATGTAATAGGGAACACATGTGTTATAGGGAACACATCTACTGGCAATTAGTTGGGTTGGAGAGATTTACTGGCAGCAAGAGGAGGCCTTGGCTGGCATTGAAGTGATGTTGGTGGCAACCTGGGAACCAGAAGTCATGTCACCACATTGCTGGCTATGCAGGACACTCTGATATTTGGGGGAAAGCTCTATGGTAGAAGCCATTTTTACTGTAGAGTTTTCCCCCCAAATACCAGAACGTCCTTTGTTACTGGCAATATGATTACATCAACTATGGTGCACACTGGAAGCGAAGTCACCATGTTGCCAGAGGCATTGCTGCAATGCCAACCCAGGCCTCCCTCCACTGCTGATAGGTCCCCCCATTGGCCAGTTGATCAGCAACAAAGGGCAGGGCCCGGGGGAGGGGATTATTTCCCCACAAGTGGGGTCTGGCAGCCCTGCTGCATGTACTTGTGTCATCTGTTTGTATGAAAAGAACTAAAACAAGTTCACTTTGCCATTGAAGCCAGGGTCCAGTATGTGAATAAATGTGGCATTTGTATCACATGTTCATGCTTTGAATTATACCCTGCTGAGGTCACCACAGCACATTGACACTGAGTGCCCAAGGCCTTGGCACTCTCCTAGAGCCTCTTTCTAGAGCTTGTTGTATTTATTTGCACAACAGGCCTTATTCCTAGTCATATATAAATGCTGTCAGGGCTCTTTTTGTAGCAGGAACTCCTTTGCATATTAGGCGACTGCAGGGAGCCCGGGCGAGCCCCCTTGAAGGGAAGGGAAGGCAGTTTAAACTGCCTTTCTTTGGCTTGCCCGGGTGCCCTGCGACTGTGGGGAGCTTGGGTAAGCTGGCCCTTGGATAGGCTGGGTAAGACATGGGGAGGCATTTAAATGCCTCCCTGATCCTTCCAGGGCTCCCCCTGGCCCGCCCGCCTTAGAGTGGTGGGTGGGGTTGCTCTCCAGGCCTTCCATCTGTAGCCACGCACACAGAGGTTTTGGCTGCAGTGGGCATGGCCAACTCTGAAGCCAGCCAGAACTCTGTTCTTGTGCATTCCTGCCCCAAAATAGCCCTGACTAGTAGCCACTGATAGACCCCTCCCCCCTTAATCTGTTTAGTCCCCTTTTAAGGCTGCCCATGCCTGTGGCCATCACTATATATCTTGGCAGCAAATTCTACATTTTAATCACTTGCTGTGTGGAGTATTTCCTCTTGTCCATCCTGAATCTACTGCCCGTCAACGTCATTAGAAGCCCTCCAGTTCTGGTATTTTGGGAGAAGGGAAAAAGCACTCTCTGTCTACTCCCTCTACCCTTTACATAAACTCTGTAAACTCCTAGCCCTCTCTTTTCTAAATTAAAAAGTCCTAGACTCTTCAGCATTGGGAAAGTACTCCAGACTTTCTTCATACCAATCAAATGCTCTACAGCTGAGCCATGATGCATTCCCTAGAGGGGAAGGTACTTCTAGAGCACCCAGAACTCCACAGCTTGGCATACAGTCACAGCCTAATGACAGCAACGCAAAAGCCCAGTCCTGCTTGGAACCAAATTCGAGGCCAGCGACAACCTTTCCCAAGTCAGAGATCCCTCCACAGCCCTCCTCATCAATCAAACTTAGCATTCAGCCTGGGTTCCTTCCTTCCCAGCCAGCCGAGGCAAGTCCCCTTCCCTCCAGCCCTCGCCACCCATTTGTGAACCCCACCAGCCCTCCAGTGGCGCCAAGGCCGGGAGCTCGTCCTTCTCTCCCTGCACTCTTGGAGGTGACCCAGGGATGCGCTGCCACCACCAGCTGTGCAGGGCAGCCCCCTTCCTCTCTCCAGCCCACCTCACCTTCAGGGTTGGTGCTGATGAAGACCTGCATGCTCCTCCCACTGGGCACCAAGTGTGAGGGCAGCGCCACTAGGTTTCTGCAGAATGCCACCCACCACAGCACCAAGTCCTGTGAGCAGGGCAGGCTGCTGGCTACACCTGCCAGCCAAATCACTCTTGCCGCCATCTTCCTGCCCTCTTCCTTGGCTGTCCTTCAGCAGAAGGGCATTGCAACTCTCCCTCGGCGTGCCGTCTGCCAGGGGGGAGAAGCGCCCTCCCTCCTTCTCTCTCCCTCTCTCGCTCCCACTGGCTCACCTCCTCCGGTGCTCCTCTCCAGCATCCACCATGTGGCTTGGGCTCCCCCTTGGCATGCAGCACCGTGGGGGGCGATGAGAGGTCAGGGGTGCCAGAGTGGAAGCGAGCGCAGGTCAGGTGGCTCTGCAAAGATGGCTGGAGGAGAAGGAGGATGGTGGTGGTGACATCCCTCTCCGGGGCACCTTGCTTGGCACAAGGTAGAAATTTTGCACTTGTGGGGGCAGCTTTGGGGGCTGGGGAGTTGCAGCCCAGCCCAGCAGCACTTCAGGGGGGGCTGTGAGGCCCAGGCTGGGGCTACACTCCTCTTGCCATGCCTTTTCCTCCTCTCGGCACAGCAGCAAGGGGTGTCCTGGGAAAACTGCCAATCCCTGCCAGAGCATACCAAGCCCAGGCACCAAGATGGCCCCTTGCAACAGAGCTGGGGTTTTGGCAGGGGTGGGGAGCAAGTGTGGCATCTCTCTTGAGGTGGCACTCCAGGCAGCTGCCTAACCTCCGTCTAAAGATGGTCTGGCCCTGCTTCTGAGTATAATCCTATATACAGGGCTCTTTTTGTAGCAGGAACTCCTTTGCATATAAGGCAACACACCCCTAATATAGCCAATCCTCCAAGAGCTTACAAAGCTCTTCTTACAGGGGCTACTGTAAGCTCTTGGAGGACTGGTTACATTAGGGGTGTGTCACCTAATATGCAAAGGAGTTCCTGCTACAAAAAGAACCATGCCTATATATATATATATATATATATATATATATATATATATATATATATATATAAGCCCAGCATATTGACACTTTCTGGCTCTCCCATTGGCTGTGCTGTACGCTCCATCAGCCATTGAGTCTTCAACTGCCAATCAAGAGTACTCGCGTGCCATTGGCTGGGTGCTGGGTCCGCTCCTCTCCCCCACCTATTCCTCCTCTGAATAAACTGCCTAAACTGCTGTGGGTCTAACTTTCTCCTCAGTAGCTGTTGCTAGGCAACCAAGCTTGGTTCTGACAATAAAAAAAGTCAGAAGGCCTTTTCCAGGCCTACTTTGGCCTTTGTGGGTAACTCATTGAAGCCAATCCTTACTAGGGTTGCCAGCTCTGGGTTGGGAAATTCTTGGAGATTTTATGGTGCAGTCTATGGAAGCCAGAGTTTGGGGAGGGGAGAGGCCTTAGTTGAACAGAATGCCATAGAGTCCACCCTCCAGAGCAGTTATATTCTCCAGGGGGAGACCGAGGTTCTTGCTGTGAAAGCTGAGTGGGTGATTTCAAACCAGTCACATACTAGCAGCCTAACCTACCTCACAGGGTTGTTGTGCAGATCAAAATGGGGAGAGGAGAATGATGTGAGTTGCTTTGGTCCCCACTGCGGAGAAAGACTGTACTTTACCTAGGTAGAGGTTGCATGGAGGGGGGAGGAGATGGAAAGCTGAAGTCAGAGGGGCAGATAACAGGACGTTGATGGTTGGCTGGGTAGAATAGGGTTACCAACTCCAGGTTGGGAAATTCCTGGCGATGTGAGTGGTGGAGCCTGGAGATGGTGGGGTCTGAGGAGGGGTGGGACCTCAGACAGGTACAATGTCATTTCCTCCACCCTCCAAACCAGCCATTTCCTCCTGACCATCATAGCCTATCAGAGTACAGGGCAGCCACAAGCACCATTGGGTCCAGCTGGACCAGGAGTTCCAGTGGGACCACCACTCGCCGGGCCAGTGGGGCCCCCGGTCCCCAGACTTGAGCATCTGAAGGAGTTGCTGGATGCTACATTCGATGGGGACCCAGAGAAATTGGCCTTTTTCCTGCTACAGGTGCGCAAGTTTCTCCAGGACTGGGGCCACACCTTCCCAACTGACGAGCACTGAGTGGACTATATCGGGTTGAAGCTGAGGGAGCAGGTGGCTCATTGGTACCTGGGACTGCACAACATGCAGGGCCCTGAGCTCAGAGATGTGCAAGTGTTTATGTGGGCACTGCAGTATGGGGGTCCTATGGAAGCCAAAAAAGCCTGCACCAGCATCTAAGCACTCAAGCAAAGTTCTCAGTTGGTATGGGAATACTCAGATAAGTCCAAGATATACACGGCCAAGATCCAGGGCTGGTGGAACCCGTGCTAGTGGAGCAGTACTGACTGGGGCTAAACCACCAGATTTTGGAGACCGTGCTCCAGAGCGTGAAACCGGTGTTGTTAGTGGCGTGGATAAGATAATGTGTGGTATAAGCACTGTTACAATAATGTATGTGTGGTATAAGCACTGTTTTATGGTATCATCCTTTCTTAATGGGCATTGCATTATTTTTATGTATTTGTGTTCATGTAATAATGTCAAATTTATACTCTGGCATACTGTTTATAGCTTTTTACAGGTTTCTTTTAGTGTGCTGATGTTATTGATTTATTATATGTTTAAAAATAAAATATAAAGCTTGTGGGGAAAAGAACTGGAGAGTTTTCAGTCCATGACTGTCTGGGGAGGGGGGAATCCTGAGAGGAGAAGCTACACCCCATGTCCACGCAGGAAAGCCAAGTGGACTCACCAAGCAGAAGACAGCATGCACAGGGTGAGGGGCGGCCAGGGAGCCACCACGCCACCAGATCCAGAAAAGTGGCCAAGCTGGGAGTATTTGGAAAATAGTCAGTATGCTTTAAATGGAGCCACCGGTTGGACTGAGCTTTAAATGGAGCTGGAGCTCCCCAAAACACCCCACACTTCAGACACAGCCCCCAATTTGGATGGCATAGGCAGTGGCCAATCACACAATGGCCAATGAGGGCAGGAAGGCCTCCTTGTTACCCCTCCTGCTCCAGGTGATTGGTGGAGGTGCCTGGCAAATGGGTGGAGGTGCTGGGACCTTGTAGGCCCCACTGTGCATAGGGGCATGGCACCGGATAAAGCTTTTATGTGTCTTCTGGCCAGTGGGATTGGAGGGATGGTGCTAAAATGGGGGAGACATTATCAGTATTCTAATATGCAAATGCTAGTCCTATGTTCCTGGAAGTGTCATCAATGTGTCACGGCTTTGCCGGTGACACGCTGATGTCATGTCTGATGTCCACGGGAAGTGAAATTGCTGGATTGCCAGCAACGTAAGTGCAATGCCAGCAACATCTGTGCATTGCCAGTGAGGGCTCTGTCTGTCTTCCAGGTTTCAGAGAGGTATATAGGTTTGGGCAGGGCTCTTTTTGTAGCAGGAACTCCTTTGCATATTAGGCAACACACCCCTAATGTAGCCAATCCTCCAAGAGCTTACAATAGCCCCTTATAGGCAGTAAGCCTTATATGCAAAGGAGTTCCTGCTAAAAAAAGAGCCCTGGTTTTGGGATATAGCTTTTGGAATGGACAAATTCTCCTGCCTCCATCCAACCACTGTTTCTCTGATAGCCTGAATGTAGGTGTTCTGCTTCTCTGTCCTTCTGCTTTGCTCATTAGAATTTTTGTAGGGCTTTTCAATGCAGCATATGGATTTGAGCTGTATTTTGTTATTTGATATACTGTTTCATATACGTTTGGATGAATAAATCCTGCCTTCGTATACTGTTCCTGACAACCAAACTGCATGGTTTATTTCACTGTTCTGTAGAACATTTGAAATGTATTTGGCTGAATGACCACTGTAATTCTACTCTGCTCATACACACACACACACAAAAGTATTTGAATGTATATTTTACTTGCTCATTGGATTAAGCAGCAAAAATGAAGGTGCAAAAATTTTAATGGTGCATTTGGTCTGTTCTGAAGTGTCTTCTCCATGAAAATCAACTGAGAAATTCAGTGGTAAAGAATTTCACAAGCATCCCTAATTAGGATATTTGGCCAACGCTGATTATTCTGTCCCATATCCCCCTGAGCTAGGTGAAGACATTGGCAATATTCCTTAATTTTTCCTGTTAAGACATTCTTATCGCCTTGCTCTTCAACATGCTCTTCACTATGCCAAAGACAGCCCACTGGTTACACATAAAACAAGTATAAGAGGAAAGTTGGCTTCCAGACCCAGAGTGTATTAGCAGAGTAGTCTAATTAAGCTTATAAAAATCCAATTTTTGCTAATAGAAATAATTAATTTGATCTTTCATGTTAAATAGCTGGAACACTGCTTGTAATAGCAGAGTGGGATGTAGAGAAAGCACATATTGAAAAGAAAGTGAGAGGAAGGAAGTAGGATTCGGATAGTGATGCATGAAGGCTAAGTAAATAACAGGGCAGAATGTGGGTAGGTCAGGACAGTCGCAGAATATTTAAAAACTGGAAGACGTTAAAGACAGCTTAGCTCAGATAAATGATGAATAATGAGCTGTAGGATGAATCTTGTTAACATTTGAAAGTGCTTCATGCACATCTGACAATGAAATCCTATGCAGATTTACACCCTTTCTAAATCCATTGAAGTTAAGATTCTCGGATGGATGTAACTCTGTTTAGGATTGCGTTGGGAGAATTAGAAATTAAAGGGCAAGCTTTTCTATGAAAATGCAACGCACAGAAGGCTTGCTGAAGTTAAGGAAGACTTTGCCAATTTGCAGTGGCCACAGAGGGAATATGAATAACCAATTAATGAATGTTATGAATCATGAGGAATACATCACTGTTTCTTCAAAAACCTGCAGGAGGAAAGAAGAGATCAACATTATGTTGGTTAACTTCGATTTGCTTCTTTTGCAGGTTCCCCTCCACACTCCAAATAAATCCTTCCAATTATTTTGTAAAGAATAAAATGTGAAATAAAAGCAAAACTGCAAAGCATCAGAAAAGGATTGTCCTGGGAAGCCAGGCTGTCAAGCATATGCAAGCATTTTGGCTTTGGGAAACAGTGCAAGGGAGAAGATAGCAGCCCCCCTTGCCATCTCAATAGAGTCCCTCCACATTTTAAATGAAATTGCCACTGGGGACTCACAGCTGCAATATGGCAGCAAGCCCCCATTGGGAACTTGTGTAAAACATCATAGACCTAAGTCTCTTTGGTCTCTGGGCTCTAATTCACAAACTTAAGGAACAGTTAGATTTTAGCCCAGTAGCACCTTAGAGTCCAATAAGAGTTTCAGAGCATAAGCTTCCAAGAGTCAAAGCTCCCTTCGACAGATGCAAGAAGTTCTGGATGCTTGACAAGGGCTCTCTTCTTCATAGGCTCTGAGAAGCAATGCTCCTTCATGACAGTAGAAGAAAACTCATTAACACTGCAGAAGAAAAGGCCCACACTCTTCTGCCTACTGCCCTTCTCAGGGCTTCACAAGCTCTGGAACTCTTTCCCCTCAGGAAATAACTGCTTAGATCTCTTCTGGCAAAGGGCCCCCTGTCTTTTATCCAGTCATCCAGATTGTGCAAAACTCATCTCCCTTTAGAGGGCAATGTTTTCCACTATGCAGGGAAAACCAGGTCCTAAATAGGGGTGTGCAGGGCTCTTTTTGTAGCAGGGACTCTTTTGCATATTAGGCAACACACCCCTAGTGTAGCGAATCCTCCAAGAGCTTACAGAGCTCTCTTTACAGGGGCTACTGTAAGCTCTTGGAGGACTGGCCACATTAGGGGTGTGTCGTCTAATATGCAAAGGAGTTCCTGCTACAAAAAGAGCCCTGGGTGTGTGTGATTTTTTTTTTTACTGGTATTGCTTTTTTCAGGTCTATTGGACTGAAGAAAAAAAAAATCAGGATTCCCCAAAAATCCCGAATCCAAATACTGGTATGGTATTCAGATCTGGGGTTTTTCCCCAAAAATCCTGAAATTTTGGGGGTCCAATAGACCCAAACTGAAAAATGCTAGTGTTTTTTTAAAAAAGCCTAATCTGCGGGCTGGCTTCGCTTCTTCTGCAGCCCAATTTAAACTGAGCTGCAGGAGAAGACAGTGCAGGGCTACACCTGTAGGGACCTCTCAGTTCCCCACAGGCACAGCAATCCCAGCTTGGCTGCCCTCACCTGCCATCCTGTTTAAACTGGGCGGCAAGAAAAGGCAGTGCAGAGCTGTGCCGGCAGGGAGCTCTCGACTCCACACCAACCCAGCTGATCTTGGGCCAGCTTCTCTTGCAGCCCTGCCTGACAAACTACTGTTATCAGATCTACCTAAAATCCCCGAATATATTCGGCTGGCTTCTCTTGCAGCCCTGCCTGACAAACTGCTCCTTTCAGATCTACCCAAAATTCCTGAATATGTCAGCGATTTTCTAGGGTTCTATTTTATTTTATTTTGTTGTTGTTTGTTTTCCTGAGAAAACCCAGATCATTTGGGAAGCTGAAATGTTGGTATTTTGGGGGTATATTTCTGGCTCAAGTAGATCATAATGCACAACCCAGTCCTAAACATTCTAATAATAAACATTTGTTAAAGGCTTACACAAAACAGCTCAGGAGGATGCTGTTATAAGGGAACAGGATTGTAGCCTATTGCAATGTTTATTGTATGTATCACCTTGCTTTTGCTGCATTGTCTTCCAATTTTGTAATCCACTTTCTGCACTACAAAATGTCATGCCTTATTCAGTTTGTGTTTTTGTTATCTCTAATTCTAGTCCTAATGCATTTTATTGGATGTCTTTTGCTTTCTGATTTTTTTTTTAAATTTGTAATCCACTTCAAGTCTCATTGAGAAAGGCAAATTGGTGAAGTAATTTAGATAAAAATAAAATAAATAAGGATCCCTCATCAAAGAACAATAGTCCTAAATTGATAGCCAGTTTGGTGTAGTGGTTATGAGCGCAGACTCTAATCTGGGAGAACCAAGTTTGATTCTCCACTCTTCCACATGCAACTGCTGGTGTGACTTTGGGTCAGTCACAAGTTCTCTCAGAGCTCTTCTCTTGAGCAGTCCTTGAAAAAGCTCTCTCAGTCCCACTTACCTCACAGGGTGTCTGTTGTGGGGAGGGGAAGGGAAAGGAGATTGTAAACTGCTCTGAGACTCTGAGTAAAGGGCGGGGTATAAATCCAATCTCTTCTCTTCTTATACCATCTGAAGTGGTATATCCCATTGTGCCATCTCAAAATTCTGCTACCTAATTCTGCTGCATTTATAGACCAGATCTTCAATATAGGCAGATCCAAGCATAATGGAGGGGAGTCTAGCTACACCAGTTTGGTGTAGTGGTTAAGTGTGCGGAATCTAATCTGGGAGAACTGGGTTTGATTCCCCACTCCTCCACTTGCATCTGCTGATGTGACTTTGGGGCAGTCACAAGCTCTAGCACAGCTGTTCCTGAAAGAGCACTTTGTGTTAGAGTTCTCTCAGCCCCACCTACCTCACTGGGTGTCTGTTGTGGGGAGGGGAAGGGAAAGAAGTTTGTAAGCCACTCTAAGACTCCAAGTGAGGGACAGGGTATAAATCCAATCTCTTCTCTTCTTCTTCTTCTTCCTGTCTCTATGAAGTATTATTGATAGCAGTAGAAGGCAGAGGGAGGGGGAACAGTAATACTGATCCATCTTACATCATTGTTACAACCTCTGACTCCACATTTTTGTAGTATTTACTGACCACACCAAAGTAAAGAAGGGGGATGTGATATATTTACTGTATTCATGTATTTATGTAATGGAACAGTCTGCTCCCTCCCCTGATATCTGTGTGATTTACTTTGATCCTATTGGGTGAAGATCTTGTTTCAGTTTCCACTTCTGTATGTTAGCTGAAGTTGTTGGTTTTTGGAGTTTTCTCCTTGCAAATAAACAGCTGATGTTTTGAGCCAGCTTGTCTCTGCTGAATGGACCTGAGAATGGTTGCTTGAGTGAGTACTCTAACCTGGGAACCCACAGTCAAAGGGGTGGTACAGTGGGAAAGGCTAACCCCACAGTGGTATTAATTTGGTTTTCTATGAACAACTGAAGCAAAAGGTCCTGTTTTCCAATATGAAAAGCCCTGTGAGCTACTGCACTTGAGACAAAATGCAAAGTGTTTCCCCATGTTGAAAGAGGCATTAATTACCATTAATTGTGGCTGGGAGGCAGTTGCTGGCTGTGTATGTATATCTACTCCATGCTTCTTTTGGCAATTGTTTTTATCACTAATGGAAGAACTGTTTAATCATGCTATTTAATTTAAGGTACAGCTGCTCTGGGGATTTACATGCCAAGATATATCTGTTTAAATATTGCCTTCCTCTTTTCAAATCTGTTTAAATTAACACCCTTAAACCAAGAGCAAAGCAACACTTGTCATAAAGAGGAAAACGGAAGGAGGATTAAAATTCACTAATGGTTAGAGATGAGCTCCTGCCATTTTGGTATGCCATAGACCTCACTCCCCACCGAGTCCAAGTCTCTTCTGCAAGTACATTTAAAAAGGAATGTAACTAATGTCTGCCAGGTGCAGTTCATTTTCTTCAAACATGATACAGCAAAGCTAAAAAGAACACGCAAGATTAAAATCAGAAATTCTTGCCAATATAGCAAGACTTGAAGCAGATTTTAAGAAATATGGTAAGAAACAAATATACAAAAAGCTGTTATTAGAAAGAAAAAATTAGATGCACTGGAAGTTTCCAAAATACAGAAACAACTTCTTTATGTAAAACAAACATATTGGCTAGCAGGCCCTAAATCTCTTATATTGCTTGCATGGCATGGAAAGTAAGACAAAAGGGGCAGATAATACAATACAAGCAATTCGAGAAAAAAATGGTCTACTAAAATATGCTACCAAAGAAATTAAAGAAGCTCTTTTTAATTATTACAAAACACTATATGCTTCAACAAATCCTGCAGATTTAAAGATTAAGGAGTTTTTAGCACAGTACCCTTTGCAAAAGGTTTTATCCAAACAACATCAAAATTGGCTTGAAGAACCTATCACAGCACTAGAGATCCAATCTACCATTAAAATACTCAAAAATAATTAGTCTCCAGGCATGGGTGGCTTTACAGCAAAATTTTATAAAAAATATAATCATATCTTATCTACCAAGCTAGCTGAAATATACAATACTATTTTACAAACTGGCACAATGCCTCCTACTTGGAGTCTTCCCAGAATTATAGTTCTCCCAAAAAAAGGCAGAGATCCTCCCTACTCAAGTTCCTATCACCCTATTTCGCTGGTAAATTCTGATTATAAAATTTTTACTGCAACATTAGCCACCAGACTCAATAAATTGATTGGGATGTATATTGCCCCTGACCAAACAGGGTTTATTCCTGGGTGGGACACTGCAGATAATACTAGAAGATCTTAGACATCATCCAATTTTGTAAGACAACCAAAGTCAATTCGTCTTTTATTTTGTCAGTAGACATGGAAAAGGCTTTTGACTTGGTAAAGGTAAAGGTAAAGGTTCCCTTGCTCGAAAGCCAGTCGAATCCGACTCTAGGGTTGCGGTGCTCATCTCCGTTTCAAAGCCGAAGAGCCAGCGCTGTCCAAAGACGTCTCCGTGGTCATGTGGCCGCACGGAACGCTGTTACCTTCCCACCGAAGTGGTACCTATTTATCTACTTGTAATTTCTTGCTTTTGAACTGGTAGGTTGGCAGGAGCTGGAACTAGAGATGGGAGCTCACTCCGTCATGCGGCACTCTCGGGTCTCGAACTGCTGAACTACTGACCTTCCACAGCCTGCAGTTCAGCATCTTAACCACTTGAGCCACCGCAGCTCCTTGGTAGAACTGCATTATTTAGAAAGTTTATTAAGTTATATGAATTTTGGCCCTGCTTTTGGAAAAGCTATCCAAGCTATGTATCAAGCGCCCAAAGCTTTTATTCAGATCAATAATTCAGACACTGAAGTTTTTCAACTAGTGAGAGGTACAAGACAGGGGTACCCATTGTCACCTCTGTTGTTCACCCTAGCATTAGAACCCTTGGCTCTTGCAGTGAGGGAAAACCCTCAAATACACAGCATACAAATTGGCTCTAAACAAATGAAACTCGGTCTGTTTGCAGACGATTTAGCTTTAACTTTAACACAACCAAAATGTAAGCTGCCAAACTTGCAACAACTCCTCACAGCATTTGGCTCAATCTCTGGTCTTAAGGCTAATCCTTCAAAGACCCAATCCTTCAAAGACCTCTACTCAATAAATATTTGTCCAACCCAAAAAGAGTATATCACTATACAATATGCTTTTAGTTGGGTCACAAAGCTGTGGCAATGTTTAGGCATTAAAATACCACTTAAATTAAAGGACCTCCTAAAAACTAATTTTTTTCCCTTAAAATATTTCTCAAGAGATTCCCATTTGAGCCAAGCCTCATCTCTTTCCTCTTGGGTGGAAAAAATTCAAATCTTTAAATCTTTTATTTTCCAAAAAAATTATATTTGTTCCATACAATCCCCATAGAGATCTCCAAAGAATACTTTAAATCTTGGCACAAAGCTATCTAAGTTTTCATTTGGAGCTCCTCCAAACCTAGGATAAGTTTAAATACCTTAAAGAGACCTGTACATAGCTTTATTATGAGGCAGCAACATTATTGGGGATTTGGAATTTTATAATGCAAATTACACCAATGATTGGAAAACAATAGAGCAATTCCATTTAGGTAAATACACACCAGACTCTATAGTATGGAAAAAAACCCAGCGAAAAACCAACCACAGTACCCCATAACTTCTTTCTTCACAATATTCTTAAAATTTGAGATAAGTGGAAAGAATTATTAGCCCCTACTCCATCACAAATGTTAACCTTTGTTGACCAATCATGGTTTCTCCCAGTCAAAACCTCTGACTCTTTTGGGGTCTGGATAAGCAAGAGGCTCACACAATTCATTGATATATTGCAGGGATCAGACATAGCAAAAAAAGATTTTTTAGAACAGAAACATACATGCTTTTTTACCTTGATCTGAGTACTCACAAGTGCCCTCATTGTATTGTACGCAAAACTTTCGAGAGAGTTTTCAACGTCCTCTTACTACCTTTGAACAAAGTATGAAAGCTGAGCATTTAGATCTTACAACTAGAATTGCATCAATCTATAAGTCACTACTAGAGTCATATCCCACTCAACCTCTAAGTTATCACAAATTTGGCAGGCTGATTGTGTAGATCCAGTAACAGAAAAGGATTGGGATAAAATTTGGTCGTCCCCAGCTCTAGCCTTCAAGTCTCTTAATATACGCCTTCAAGGTTACAAAATATTGATGAGATGGTTTATTACACCTAGAAAATTGCACCATATAACACCATCATATTTGCCACTTTGTTGGAGAAAGTGTGGGGTCCAAGGCTCGTTTATCCATTGTTGGTGGGAGTGCACAATTGTTATGAAGTTTTGGCAAAAGATTTTTAATTATATTAAGGACATAACTGGCTATGAAATAGTTAAGTTGTGTGAGTTAATTTTGTTAGACCTATGGAAAGACTGTCATATACCTCAGATAAGTCAAAAACTTATATCTGTGCTTCTAACAGCAGCTAAGACTTTAATTGCAGCAAGTTGGAAAGACTCAACCTCAATTTCCGCCACACGGTGGTTTAGTAAACTTTGGGAATTATTTGTAATGGACAAAATATTGGACTCAGTTGTGACGGCTGATGGCTCAAATGTCAACTCAAATTTGTTAGACAAATGGACCCCATTCCTAGAGTACGTCCAAGTCAACCACTCTACTCAACTGGGTCTTATACCGTCTAAGGATAAAGAAATACTTACATGCTTCTAACTGGTGAGAATCTTACCTGGGATATAGTCTCAATTCAGATCTTCAAACGTGTTATTTATGAATATAATTATAGAGTTTGGAACTTTCATTGTTGTAACATACGGTTAACCTAATGCTGTATAGTTTTTTTCTATTTCCTCTTTATATATGTTATATCTATACTTTATGAATAAAAATTGAAAAAGAGGTAGGAAACATGATCACCTCCAGCTTGGCAACTAGCCATAACTTACAGAACTGAAAACAGGTAGAATGTTTAGGGTTGCAGGTTTAAGAAGGGATTATGTGAGGGGGGAGTTATGGTTCAGGTGAAATACATGCATGTTCCTTCCATGGCTTTATTAATGAAATTTCTCCACGGGGCTGAGAGCAATGTACATGAATTTCCCTGCAACTCTATCTGCACATCAGCCCAGTGAGGTAGGTTAGGCTGAAAGGGAATGGCTGATCTGTGAAACTGAGGTAGGGTTGCCAGTCTCCAGGTGGACCTGCAGATTTCCCAGAATTATAACTGATCTCCAAACAACAGAAATCAGTTTCCATGGAGAAAATGGCTGCTCTGGAGGGGTGGATTCTATGACATTATACCTTGTTGTAGTCCCTCCCTTCTCTAAACCCTGCCCTCCACAATCTCTACCCCCAAATCTCCAGGAATTTACCAACTCAGAGTTGGCCTTCTTAGTTTAATGGCTAATCTGGCCCCAACTGAAAAGAGGAAATACTGTACAAAATGTATTTCTATGTAGCTGTACATGGAGAGATGGTTGTTTCTTAATAATTCTTATGGGAAGACATACTTTAATGAGAAAATTACTATGAAACAAACAGGCAAGAACAAGAAAAAAATGAATAATTTCATGTAATGTTTTAACACACACATCTTTGTTGTTATATATGATTGCTTTTCTCTACAAGCAATTAGTGGCTGCCTGTGAGCTTTTACTCCTAAGGGCCCAGTTCAGCCTCTTGCTATAGATCAACAAGCTTTTTTCTCCAAGTGTGGCCATTAAGTAAAGGTTAAACTTAGCTTCTCCTAATTATGCCTGTGTGGGTTCTATGAGGCTAAATCAGGAATAAAGTTCACAAGACAAATTAATTTAAACAGAATTTCTTCAGCTCAATATCACATACAGAACAATACAACAAAGGTACATATAACAACTGGGTATAACAGGGAGCAGAAACATGCAGCTGAGTGCTGATTTCTATTAAATGACTGGTTCTTGCATGCAAAACTTGGTTGAGCAAATTTAATCTCTTGTCCTATTAACCAAGATACCAGATTCTTCCAACTGACTCCTCTTTTTTAACTTAAAGTTTATTTTCCCCCTTTTTCTTTACATACATATCTCATATAAAATCAGGGCTCTCTTCTTACAGGGGCTACTGTAAGCTCTTGGAGGACTGGCTACATTAGGGGTGTGTCGCATAATATGCAAAGGAGTTCCTACTACAAAAACAGCCCTGTATAAAACAGTAAAAAGCCCGGTAGCACCTTTAAGACTAACAAACGTTATTGTAGCATAAGCTTTCAAGAAACACACCTCTCTTCATCAGGTGTGTCTGACAAAGAGAGCTGTGTTTCTCAAAAGCTTATGCTACAATAGAGTAGTCTTTAAAGTGCTACTGGGCTTTTTACTATTTATAGCAACAGACTAACATGGCTAACTCCTCTGGATCACTTACAAGCATAGAAAGAACTGAGCATTGTTACATATATTAAAACTTATAAACTCTACATTTTAACTATCAGGGGAACAATTCCCCTCTAATAAAATATGAAGGCGGTGTATTTATTTGGAAGTGAACTTATTGTTGAAGAATATTCAGTTATATAGTTATAAAAATAATACAATTTCTGAGATTCCGGTCGGAGTTAAAATGGCGAATTGACACACTTTGCGATTTGTGCAGGGTGAACAGCGGTATCTGACGACAGTCTGGGCTCTACCTGGCCCAGCGCAGCACTCCCCAGGTGGGGGGGTGGCAAGCAAGCAGCCAAGCCTGAGAGGGGGTTGAGATCGCTGTGGATAAGCTTCGGAGGAAGCTTGTTTACACTTTGATCTCCTTCCGCGAAGAGGGCAGTTGCAAATCAGCACTACAGATACCAGCTGGGCTGAGAATTCAGCATAAATTCGTCATCTACCGACCTCTTTAACATCAAGATTAACATCGTTTACAGAAGAAGCACTGCGAAACCCCGAGATTACAAGTAGGGTAACAAGTGAACAATTGCTTACCGGTTTAAAGAAGAACTTAAAATCTAAACGTACGGATAAGCGTAAAAAGCTTCAATGAACTAATCCGCTTGATTTAAAAGTAAAAAGAAAGCTTTCCTTTAGAGAAAACGGCTGAAAAGTGACTTTGTTTTGCATTCCTTGGTCAGCTAAGACTAAACTTTGCGTAGCAGAAACGAAACTGACTGTGATTCTATGATACAGGAAGTAGGCTAGAGTGGATGTTTTCGATGTTGCTGTGCCGGAAGTAGACGGTCGTTTTAGAGTGTGACACCGGAAGTTGGATTACAGTGACGGACAGATAAACAGGAAGTTCTGAAGGAGCCTACTCTAGCCAGAAAATCATAGAGAAATTGCGCCCGCCATTTTGAGGAGGACTAAATTTTAAAAAGTTATTTTTAAGCTGAAAAAGCACTGGAAGAAGCTATAAAGGTGGCGATTTGGCTTGAAGATTGATAATATAAAGATCAATTAGCCCTGAACTCGCTTCCAAGACGGATTTGAGGTCAAGACCAAGGGCTGCCTCATCACCTAGTCCAAGAATGACTGCAAAGAAAAAAAGGAGTGGCAGGCTGCCATGGAAGCGATGGAGAAACGGATGACTGAAGTGGTGCAGAGTTTGGGAAAGCAAATAGAATCACAGCTGCAACAACAGCTGCAACTACAGCTGCAAATACAACTGGAGCAAATAGAACAAGTACAAGTCCAAGTACAGAAAAAAAATATGGAAGAGTTGAAAGAACTGGTACTAACAGAAGTGGCAGGGATAAAAAAAGATACAGAAGAAGTTAAAAAAGAGGTTAAAAGTCTGGTGACAAAATCAGAAGAAATGGAACAGAAAGTCAAAAGAACCCTATCAGAAAATACAAGACTGGAGTCCATGATGGAATATAGGGCCACTCAGAATCACTTGAGATTGAGAGGAATCGAAGAGGAGGAAGATCAGGATTTACGGGCCTTAGTAATTAACACGTTGACAACTTACATAGGGGAAGATGTTGGAGATTTGGATCCAGACTTTGACCTGATTTACAGAGTAAATTCAGCTTATGCCAAGAGAAAGCAATTACCCAGAGATGTGATTGTTCAATTTGTGACTACAAAAATGAAGGAAGATGTTTTCAAGAAGCAATTTACACAACCGTTGGAAATTAATGGAAAAAAAATAATAATTTTGAGAGAAATTCCGAGATCGATCTTACAAGATAGAAAGAAATTCAAGAAACTAACAGATAGGTTAAAAGAAATGCGTATCAGGTTTAGATGGGAGATTCCATATGGATTATCATTTACATACAACTCGGTGAGATTTACACTTAAAACGGAAGGAGACATGTACAGATTCAAAGAGAACAACTTTGATGATTTTAAAGATATTTAATCTAAAACAACTATGGATTACAAATTTTTATCTTGGAACGTAAATGGACTAGATTCACCAAACAAAAGAAGATTAGTGAATCATTGGCTAGAGAAACAAAAATGTAACATAATTTGTTTGCAAGAAACACATATCAGAAAACAAGATAATAAATATTTGATTAATAAAAAATTGGGAGAAGAATTTCATTCATCAGCAGTTAATAAGAAAAAAGGAACAGTGATATACATTACCAAAGAATTGGAACGTAAACAAATCTTCTCAGACAAAGAAGGAAGATATGTTGGCGTGGAAATAATGATGAATAGAAAAAAGACATTGCTTGTAAATATATATGCACCCAATGGTGCAAAAGAGACCTTTTTTAATGACTAAAGAGTTGGACTGTTTAAATTATGATCAAATAGTCCTTGCAGGTGACTTTAATGGCACAGTGAACAATGTATTGGACAGAAAGTCCAAAGCAAGTGGAGAGGCGGTTGGAAAGCTGCCAAAAATTTTTTTCCAGCTAATGAAGCAAGAGAAACTAGAAGACGTTTGGAGGAAGTGGAACCCTAAAACAAAGGATTATACATTTTATTCTAACAGACATAATTCCTTTTCTAGAATTGATATGATTTGGATGTCAGAGGAGATGGCGCAAAAAACCTACAAAATAGAAATTTTACCGAAAACCAATTCAGATCACAACCCTTTACTTTGGATATCTAAAGAAAAACCTAAACAATTATATTGGAGAATTAATGAGGACTTATTGGACCAAAAATTAATTAATGAAACTTTAAAAAAAGAAACGAAAAGTTTTTTTGAACTGAATTTAGACAAAGGTACTGATATACAAGTCGTATGGGACATGTACAAAGCGGTAATGAGAGGTTTGCTTATCTCTCTGAACTCTAAAGATAAAAAACAAAGGATGCAACAACAAAACGACCTCCATGAAAAAAATTCGACAAAAAGAAAAGGAATTAAAGAAAAGGCCAGGGAAGAAAAAGATTATTAAAGAGATCCACTTTCTGCAGGATCAATTGAATGTTCTACTAAATAGAGAACTATACTGGAATTTGAAGAAATTACAGCAAAAAGCATTTGAGGGTGCAAATAAACCAGGAAAATTTCTAACGTGGCAATTGAAAAACAGAAAAGAAAGGAATTTTATAAGTAAGATTACTGCAGATGGAAAAGATGTTATGAATCTGAAAGGCATAAAAAGAGTCTTCTTCAAATATTACGCCAAACTGTTTAAAAAGAAAGGAATTGATCAACAGAAAATTAAGAAATATTTGGAGACTATTGAAGTTCCAGAGCTGGGAAAACAAATTAAAGAGTTATTAAATGGTTTAGTAACAAAGGAAGAGGTGACAATGGTGATAGAAGATGCAAAGTCGGGCAAAGCTCCAGGTCCAGACGGCTTTACAGCAAAGTTTTATAAGAAATTTAAGGAGGAGCTAACCCCTATCTTAGTACTTCTGTCGAACGAGATAAGAAAGACTAAACGGATCCCAGATTCATGGAAAGAAGAAAATATTTCATTGATACCCAAAGAAGGTTTGGACTTAACTGAAGTAAAGAATTACAGACCAATATCGCTATTAAATAATGATTACAAATTATTTGCAAAAATAATTTCGGAAAGACTGAAAAAATATTTGAAAGATACCATAGCGGAAGAACAAGCTGGTTTTTTACCAAATAGACAAATAAGAGACAATTTAAGAGTGGTGATTGATGCAATTGAATATTATGACAAACATCCAGAAAAAGAAGTTGGATTCCTCTTTTTAGATGCGGAAAAAGCTTTTGATAATTTAAATTGGGAGTTTATGCTGCAAGTTATTGAAAAAATGAATATAGAACAGTCTTTTCTAAACATGATTGTGGCAATTTATTCAGAACAGAAAGCAGCTTTGAATATAAATAAAGAAAGAACAGATTTTTTCCAAGTCCAAAAGGGAACACGTCAAGGCTGCCCGTTATCCCCGTTGTTGTTTATTTGGATACTGGAAATATTATTGACAGCGATAAGAAAAGATAACAGCATTGAAGGACTTACAGTGAAAGGTTTTGCATATAAATACAGGGCATTTGCAGACGATGTAATGTTTATGATTCAAGATCCAATCGAGAAAATACCACAATTGATGGAAAAAATTGAAGAATTTGGATCAGTTGCGGGATTCTACGTTAATAAAAGTAAAACCAAAGTGATGTGCAAAAATATGACGAAACAAAGACAAACAGAACTCCAAGAGAAAATTCAATGTGAAGTAGTTACAAAGACTAAATATTTAGGAATTGAATTGACTATGAAAAACATTGATTTGTTCAAAAATAATTATGAAAAGGTTTGGTATAGGATTCAGCAAGATATGAAGAAATGGGATACCTTGAATTTATCATTATTGGGAAGAATCGCAACTGTAAAAATGAATATTTTACCGTGTTTGATGTTTTTATTTCAGACTATTCCAATATTAAAACAAAGGAAAATATTGGATACGTGGCAGAAAGAACTATCTAAATTTGTATGGGCAGGAAGAAAGCCAAGGATTAAAATGAAAATTTTATGTGATGCAAAGGAAAGAGGAGGTCTACAACTACCAAATTTAAGACTGTATCATGATGCCGTCTGTTTAACATGGTTGGAACAGTGGATTAATCTTGAGAATAAAAAGTTATTGGCTCTAGAAGGGCATGATAACAAGTTTGGATGGCATGCATATTTATGGTATGGAAAAGTAAAAATAGACAAATTTTTCAAACACCACTTTATAAGACGATCACTGTTCGAGACTTGGATGAGATATAGAAAATTCTTCTCAGAAGAAAGACCACTTTGGATAGTACCAGCAGAAGTGATTAATCCATATTCAAGAAATCAAGGGTTAGATTGGCTACCTTATAAAAGTCTTTTAAAATTAGAAGGGAAAAACTTTGTGTTAAAAGACAGATTTGATGTGGAATTTGAATATGATTGGTTGAAGTATAGACAGATTTATGACTTATTTAAGACCGATAAAAGAGAACATGGTTTTAGAGAAAATAACACTGAAATTGAAACTGTATGGCTTGAGAAGGGTAAAAAAATGATTTCTAAACTGTACAAGGTTTTATTGAAATGGTATACTGAGGATGAAATTGTAAAAGAGCAAATGATAAAATGGGCGGTAAATATTAATAATGAGATATTAATGACATCTTGGGAATATTTGTGGAAAAAGTCAATGAAAATTTCAACTTGTGTAAATGTTAAAGAGAATTGTTATAAAATGATGTACAGATGGTATATGACGCCTAAAAAAATTGCTATTATAAATGATACTATGTCTAACAAATGTTGGAAATGTAAGAAAAAAGAAGGGTCTTTTTACCATATGTGGTGGACATGTGATAAAGCAGTAAAGTATTGGACTGAGATCCACAGTGAGATACAAAAAATTTTAAAATGTACTTTTAAGAAAGACCCACAGATCTTATTAGTAGGTCTTAAAATGGAAGAAATAAATGTAGCCAAAAGAACATTATTATGGTACTTGACTACAGCAGCTAGACTGACTTTTGCTCAATGTTGGAAACAAGATAAAGTACCTGAAACATGGGAATGGATTAAAAAGACATTGTTTATGGCAGAAATGGACAAATTAACAAGAAAACTAAACAACGAAGAAGACGAAACCTTTTTTGGAGACTGGAAAGACTTTCAAGAATACTTGTTGAAAAATTGGGATGTTAAACGTGGTTTGATTTGTTTTGATAGTTATTGAGGAGAAGGAAAGAGATTTAGTTTTTTGAATTGTTACCATTAGTAAATGAAAATAAGTTTAGTAATAAATGTAATTGAATAAGAGAGACATTAAGGGGGTTGGAGCACTGCGGGAAGCCTTGTTTGGGGGGGGAGGACAAAAGAAAAATGGATATGTATTGGTTTGTTTAAACTGTTTGAACATGTGATATATCCAATAATAAATTGTATTTACCAAAAATAAAAATAATACAATTTCTCAACAAAGTTATTATTTAATTGTGGATTTTCTGCCCATATTAATTGTGAAGCTATCTTATCCATAACTGCAATGTACCACACTTTCAGGAACCAGTGTTTCAATGTATGTATTTGATTTGTTAATGGTTTATTATATATATATGTATGTATATGACAAATCTAAGGGAATATGTATACCCAGATGTTTCCAAGCTTTCTTTTATAGATTGTTTTGCTGCAGAGGAAATAAAGTTAGGGTAAAATTCAGATTTAAAGTAGTTTATTGTAAATCCTGAATATTTGCTAAAATGATCAATTGTGGTCTTTCATTTACTTAAGGATTTCTGGGGTTTACAAATAAAAAACTACATAATCTGCAAAAAGGCAAAGTTTTTACATTGTTGAGTTGATATTGATACCCATAATTTCAGCATTCTAATAATGTGAGCAAGGGGTTCTAAAGATATTGTAAATAAAATCAGTGACAAAGCACACCCTTGTCTAGTCCCTCTTGTTAATTTTAAATTGTCAGGTCTGTAATTATTGATGTTAATTTGGGCAATGTGATTTTGATAAATTGGTTTTACAGCTCACATGCAGTTAGGCCCAAAGTCCATGTGATTCAATACTGTATACTAATATGTGATTTCTACCTTATCAAATGCCTTTTCAGCATCTAAGGACAATAGAATTGAGTGGATTTGATTTATAATAATTAGTGAGATGAAGAGATTTTCTGGTATTGTCAATAATTGTGCTACCAGGAATAAATCCCACTTGGTCCTTCTGTATATATTATGTGATTGTTTTATTCAGACTCTCTGCTAATATAGAAAAAAAAATCTTAAAATCATGGTTTAAGATAGAGATTGGGTAGTATGATGTTGGGTTTAATTTGTCTTTTCCACTTTTATGTATTACTATCATTTTTTATTCTATCCATGAAGTTGGAAGTTTGCTATCCAATGTGACATGATTGCAGATTTTTATTAAAGGTTCGATTAAGGTAGATGTAAATTTCTTACAAAGTTCTATTGGCAGTACATCCCTGCCTGGGGTTTTGTTGGTTTTAATTTTGGCTAACGTTGTATTCAGTTCAGTCTGGGTAATCAGTTGGTCTAATAATTTAGAGTGTTCTTTCATTAGTTTGATATTAAAATTGATTTCAAGTAAATTGATATAGATTGTTGGTTAGGATTTTCTGTTTTGTATAATTGCTGATAAAATTTATATAAGGTAGATGTGATATTTTTTTGCAGTAGTATGGAGTTCACTTTGCGGCATTTTGATTGAATGCATTAAATTATTTGAAAAATTTTGAGTGAGCCTGTGCTTAAGAAATTTAATGGATTTAGGAATTTTTCTGATTTTTTCTTTTTAAACATCAAGGTTTTTTGTATTGCTGTGGTTTCAAGTAGTTCTAATTTCTTTCGTGGGTTAGCTTTTTTGTGTTTTTTACCACCATATTTCATGTATCTTTGTTCTAAACTAGAGATTTTAGTTTTTATTTCTAATATTAATTTTGTCTCTCTTTTTTGCAGGCTGCTGCAATTGAAATGAGCTTTCTTCTCAGGACAGCTTTAAAAGTGTCCCAGATATTGCCTTATGAGGTTTCACATTCTGAATTTAGTGCAAAATATTCCTGAATATTTTTGTTTATGTCTTCACACATGTTTTCCTTCAATAAAAGTAGTTTGTTCACTGTCCAGGTTGGTCCTTTGTCATCTGTAGTCTGCTTGGAAAGTTGGCATGTTACCCATTAGTGATTGAAGATAGTCCTGGAACTCATGCCAGATGAAGTTATGTTATTTAATAATGGTTTTGATGTTAAAAGGAAATCTATTCTTGTGTATATGTCATGCACTGGGGAACAGTATGTAAATTCCTTGGCCCCTGGATTAAGTGTCATCCATATATCACCTAAATTGTAATTGTCTAGAATTTTACTAAGTTCTGAGAGTTTCTGCATTTTTTTTATTCCTATCTTAAAGGTTTTGTTTTGATTGGGATCTAATATATAATTAAGGCCACTTCCAATTAATATATTACCTTTTTGGAATTCAGTTATTAACTTCAAAGTGTCTTGTATAAAATCAATTTGTTCCAAATTGGGAACATATATGGATGCAATAGTAAGTGGCATACCCTTAACAATAATGAATCTGCTTTTGGGATCTGATTTGGTTTGTAAGCAGTGGAAATAAGTGTTGTTGTTTTTTAATTAAAACAGCCACTCTACTCGCCTTTGAGGATCCCGATGCCTGGAAAGTATGGGAGAAACAATCTTCAAAATTTTTGGGTTGTATTTCTTTAGATGGGCTTCCTGTAGGTACAGTAAATTTGGCCATTCTTTAGTAATTTCTTTGGAAATTCTATGAAGTTTTATTGGATTTTTAAATCCCCTACAATTCCATGTGCATTGTAGGGAATGCCTCATTGCCTATGTCATCCTGTCCCTCTCAATGGGGACTTTCCCAGGGAGTCTAAAAGAGGTAGTGGTACACCCTCTCCTAAAAAAAACAAACAAAAAAACTGGACTCAATGGTCCTTAGTAACTACCACCCAGTATCTAATTTACAATTTCTGGGCAAGGTAGTGGAGAGGGCAGTGGCAATGCAGCTCCAGGTGTTCTTGAAGGATGCTAACATCCTGGATCGTTTCCAGTCTATTTTTTGTCCTTCCCATGGAACAGAGACGATGTTGGTCACATTAGTAGATGATCTCCAGAGACATGTGGATTGAGGTGGATTAGTGCTGCTGATTCTCCTCAATCTGTCAGCAGCATTCGATATAGTTGACCATGAGTTGTTGACCCACTGCCTCAGCAATGTGGGGACAAAGGGACTAGCCTTACAGTGGTTGGCCTCCTTTTTCCAAGATAGGAGACAGAGGGTGGGGCTGGGGAGAACCTGTCTCAGCAACACTCAGCGACACTTGAATGTGGGGTACTGCAGGAGGTGATTCTCTCCCCAATGCTATTTAATACCTACATGCACCCCCTTGCCCATATTATTTGGAGATATGGGCTTGGCTGTCACCAGTACGCTGATGACACTCAGCTCTATCTGCTAATGGATGGCCACCTGGACTTTGCCCCTGAACATCTGGACAAGGTGTTACAAGCTGTAGCTGGTTGGTTATAACAGAGTAGACTGAATTTGAATCCATCGAAGATGGAGGTCCTGTGCCTGGGCCATGGGGGGCCTAGTTTGGGCACTGGGCTCCCAGTTTTTGGCAGGGCCCAGTTGTTGCTGATGCCAAAGATGAAGAGCCTAGGAGTGTTCCTGGATGCCTCATTGTCTAAGCAGGGCTAAGTCACTGCCACAGTCTGACCAGCCTTTTTCCACCTGAGGCGCATTAGGCAGTTGGCCCCGTATCTTGTTCCTTGTGACCTGGCTGTGGTGATCCATGCAATGGTCACTTTCAGGCTAGATTATTGTAATTCTCTCTATGTGGGGCTGTCCTTGACTCTGCTACAGAAATTGCAGCTAGTGCAGAATGCAGCAGCATGGGTATTGAGGTCATTGCTTGTGCAGACTTCCATCTGCCTGGTGCTGTGCAAACTGCACTGACTGCCTATTGAATACTGAATCTGTTTCAAGGTGCTGGGGTCTGCATATCTTTGAAACTAATTCTTCCCATGGGAGCCCTGGAGGGTATTGTGTTCTATGAATCAACATCTGCTGACAGTTCCTGGCCCTAGGCAGGGGTCTTTTTGTAGAGAAAGAGCTGTAGGAGCTCATTAGCATATGGTATGCTAATGAGCTACTAGGCTATTAGCATATGCCACGCCCCCTGACATCACCAGAAGTGATGTCAGAAGGAGAAGCAAAAGGTGGGGAGGCATCTTCAAAAGCCTGCCCTTCCCTTCCCCAGCTGGCCTGGGTGGGGGAGTGAAGAGAGAAGGGGTTTAAAGTTTAAACCCCTTCTCACTAGAGCTGGGCCACAGAAGGAGGAAAGAGGGAAGGAAAGAGAGAGAGAGTAGAGAGAAGGATAGAGGGAAAAAAAGAGGAAAGAAGGAAAGAAGGAGGGAAAGAAAGAGAGAGAAGGGAAGAAGGAGGGAAACAGGGAAAGGAGGAAAAAAGAGAAGAGAAGAAGGCGAGAAAGAAGAAAAGGAGAGAAGGAAAGGAGGGAATGAAAGAAATTCGGCGGCAATTCAGCCCCATTATATCCTATAGGCCATTGAAGTCAATGGTGAAAACATAGGGTATATTCTGGGGGCTGGAGGGGAGGGGGTTTGAGGGATAAATGTATAAAAGATGTTCCTTTTGGTCTTCTGGGGTTTCTGTGTGGCACTGTGGCATGCTTGCACTGCCACAGTGCCACTTGTTCTGGAGTATGCCACTTGTTCTCATAGCAAACAAGCACCTCCCAAGACAGTTCATTTTCCCTGAGATTCTCTGGGAGAGTCTGACTGCTGGGTGGCTGCCTGCTTGCCTGCCTTAACTGCTGCTGGCTGGGTTTCCCCATTGGAAACAATGGGAGTAATGGGGGTAACCTGTTTGGGTGCCCATAGAATTAGGCCCATTGGTCCAATTGCTTTGAGACATGGGGGTGTATGTGGGGAGAGGCTTCTAAAGCTACCCTGAAAATTTGGAGCCTCTCCCTCAAACCCCCTCCTCCTCCCCCCAGAGCTACTAACAGCACCATGGGGAAAAAGTAACTTTTTCCCCCACCATAGAAATCAATGGAAGGAATGGGCAACCTTTTATGGGGCCCATAGAATTGGACCCCCTGGTCCAATGTTCTTGAAACTTGGTGGATATCTTGGGGAGAGGCTCTAACAGCTACCCTGTGAGTTTGGAGCCTCTTCCTCAAACCCCCTCCTCTCCAGCCCCCAGAATATACCCTATGTTTCACCATTGACTTCAATGACCCATAGGATATAATGGGGCTGAAATTGACATTCGGCTGGCCGAAAGACTCCCAAATCAGCTTGTACAGCTGAAACTGACATGCGGGAGCCTTTCTGCACTCCAGTGCACTCCCTCCCCAAAAGACCCCTGGCCCTAGTGATGTCTGACTTACCTTAATTAGGGCCACCACCTTTTTGGCCCTGGCCCCTGCCTGGTGGAATGAACTCCTGTCAGAAATTAGGCCCCTGCAAGAGTTTTTGCAGTTCCACAGGGCCTGCAAGATGGACCTCTTCTGCCAGACCTTCAGTTGAGACAACATCTGACTCAATCTGGCCTCCCCCTCCTCTCTGCAATGAGTCAAGCTCATGTGTCTGCTAAGGTATAATTTATTTTAAATTATTTACTGCTGTAGTTATTTTATTGTATTTACTGTATGTATTGTTATCTTGTTTTTATTGTTGTCAATATGCACTTAGCAGATTATCACAGGTTGGAACCTTCCCCGAGCCTGCTTTGCGGGGAGGGTGGGATATAAATAGAAGAAAATTGTATATATATAATTTATATATATATATATATATAAATTGATATTGTTGGGACACTGCAGCTTTGTGGAATTTACAATTCCACTATAGAAAAACTATGCAACTTCTAAAGCTAGGAATGTATTTATATAAAGATTACAATTATTCAAAACTAGTACTATTCCTAATATAAACACTCAGACTTACCTAACTCTAAGCTATAAAAGTCAATACTACAACTAGAACTTTTTAAAACACTTATTCCTAAAAATTAAAAACAACTAAACTATGACTATATTTAGAGCCTAGGATCTAGTAACTCCTTTCTGTAATGAGAAAGAGAGACTCATATAAGCCTCTCTGCCTAAAAACCTTACAAACTAGAGGGGATAACAACGATAATTTATAGTAAAAAGACTTAAAATGCTCTTTTCCCTGCCCCCTTTTAACAGATTAAAGGCAGACAGCTTATAATAACTTTCTATAAGATCTATAATGCAACTATTGAAATATGATGAATTCTATCTTAATATTAATCTATCCTATTAATCAGTCTAATAATAATTAGATCAACTCATAAAGCAGTGCTACTTCATCTGCCCAACATTATTAATAATGTAGTTGAAATTTATGTGTATACATTTCTTACTATTTGATATCGATTTATTAGTAATTATTATATAAATAAAACAAATAATTACTTTGGTATAAATCTCCCCCTTTTCCAAATGATTTGTAAACTTGTTCTTTTAGCAATACACCTTACTAGTAAACAAGATAATATTAATTTTAAATAATGTTAGTTTTTATGGGGGAAGTGTAAGTAATTCTTAGGCATAAACCATTAAACTAAACTTAGGCATAAACTAATTCTTAGGCATAAAATATTAAACTAAAATCAACACTTTGTTCTTAGGTTTTACTATCTAATGTGTAAACTCTGTCTTAATTTATATTAATCTATCCTGTTTGATCAGTGTAATGGTAATTAGAACAACTCATAAAACAGTGCTATTTTGTCTAACCAACATTATTAATAATATAATTAATGTATGTGTATAAATTTCTTACTATTTGAGATCAATTTATTAATAATTATAGAATATAAAAACAAGTAATTAATTCAGTAGAAATCTTCTCTCCCTTTACCAAATAAATTTGATCTTGTTCTTTTAACAATACTCCTTGCCAGTATTGTTATTTTAAAATAATGTTAATTTTTTATGGGGGGAAATGTGAAAGTATTTCTTAGGCATAAACCATTAAAAAGTTATAATAACCTAAAGTCAGGACTTTGTTCTTAAGTTTTACTATCTAATGTGTAGCTACATAAGATTTGTACTCTATTCCTCCTATCAGTTGCTTAAGTATCAAAATAATGTTAAAAGACTAAAATTTTTCTCAGTTAATCACAGAATAACAGGATTCAGTTCATCCATTCACTTTTCACATTGTGTCCACTCATCTTCAGACAGTTTAGGAACCCTTTCTTGCTGTAGTTGTTGGCTAAAAGACTCTTCTTCGTCTGATATTAGCTGTAGATGAAGGGCTTGGCTTCAAGCATAGATTTTCCTGTTGCAGTATCTGATGCTTTTAGTAGATTGCCATTTTTATATACTATAATGTCCAAAGTGGGGCTCCATCTGAATCTTATGTTTGCCTGGAAGAGTTTTAAAGTGAAGGCTTTTAGCTGCTTCCTTCTCACACCACAATGCCACACAACACACACAGCCGGATCAAACGACATGTAGCAGACTGAGCACAAGTGCTCAGATATGGGCCCAGGACAGACTGGCAATTTGCCCCGGTAGCCAGTCGCGGCAAAAAAACCCCGGATTAAACAATACCGGGTTTTCCCGTCCACACAGTGGGGGCCGCTGCCGGAAGATACAGGACGGAGGTGCGCAGGAGCGTTTAGACTGCCGCGCCGGAGGCGTGCTGTATTCGCCGTTTCCCCATTAATTCGGCTGTGGGTGTATGTGCGCATGAGCGCATTTTGCCGATTTTTTTTTTTGCCCTGCAACGCCAGCACCGCATTGGGCAGTGGAGCGGAGTGCAGCCAATTACACCGCTGCTGCCTCATGCCCAACGCGGGTTACTCCCGGCTTTTCGGCTGCGCGTTCGGACACCCCGGAAGTGGAGAAACGCGTGACGAACGCAGGCTTTCAAGATTTGCGAAGGCTTTTATCAGGGTTTTTTTTAATCCGGCAGTGAAGCGCAAGAGCACCGGTAGGCTACGGGTGGGGGACGCCAGGCAGATGTGCCGGTGTGAACATTCCATTTACTCCGGTATTGAATCGTTGTCAGCCCGGGTCCCATCCCGGGGCAAATTGCCAGTCTGTCCTCGGCCATGGTGTCATTTACTGACTCACCCCTCAGGTAGGATAAGTGTTATATGAAGTGGCATTCCCCCAGTGCATTCTTAGGCGCAACCCCCAGCAGGGATAAACATAGATTAGGAATGGGTGGTGAAGGGAAGGGCCCCAGAACTCTTCTCACATTACATTCCTTCTCAATTTTTGTCCTGACTACCTGTTCCATCCCCTTGACCGAGCACAGATTGTCAGCCCAGTAGGGTTTCCTCGGGCCCTGACATGGGATGTGGAAACCATAAGTAAAATCTTCCAACAAGTACAAACAATCATGCTGCTTAGGCTAGAACTACAACCAGTGCTTCAGCTCCTTCAGCTTAATTGGGCTGGGCTCCCTTTTCAGGACATGAGTTGGCGCCCCCACTGCCGGATCACTTACCCCTCATTGTTCCCTGAACTCTGTCCGGGATTTCACCTTTGGGCATGCTGCAAATGTGGGGACACACACACACACACACAGGGGGCACTCATGGCAGAACTTGCAGGGCTTATGGCTAAACGCCCCTTGGGAGCTGAACTCCCAGCTAAGTAGGCAGTGTTGAACAGCCTGTCCCACCTGGGTGTTGACGCCTAAACTACTTAGAATCATAGAATCATAGAATGTTAGAGTTGGAAGGGACCTTGCAGGTCATCTAGTCCAACCCCCTGCACTCTGCAGGAGCATAGCTGAAAGATAGCCCTACATACCTACACACCTACAACATACCCGAAAGATGGTCATCCAGTCTCCACTTGAAAACGTCCAATGAAAGAGCATCCATCAACTCCCGAGGCAGGCTGTTCCACTGCTCAACCACTCTTACAGTTAGGAAGTTTCTCCTGATAACTAGCCAGTAACGACTCCCTTGTAATTTCCACCCATTAGATCTAGTCTTGCAATCCAGAGCAAGAGAGAATAGATCTGCTCCAGCTTCTACATGACAGCCCTTCAGATACTTGAAGACTGCAATCATGTCACCTTTAAGCCTTCTCTTTCCCAGGCTAAACATACCCAACTCTTTCAGCCTTTCCTCATAAGACTTGGATTCCAACCCTCTCACCATCCTGGTTGTCCTCTTCTAGACACACTTGAGCTTGTCAACATCCTTCCTAAAATGTGGTGCCCAAAACTGGACACAGTACTCCAGGTGAGGCCTGACCATAGCAGAATAGAGCAGAACTACCACCTCCCTTTGAAAACAAAACAAACTACCACCTCCTGTGATCTGGACACAGTGCTTCTGTAAATGCATCCTAAGATTGCATTAGCTTTCTTCACAGCCACATTGCACTGCAAGCTCATGTTGAGCTTGTGATCAACCAGAACACACAGATCCCTTTCACATGTACTGCTGTCAAGCCAAGCCCCTCCCATTCTATATCTGTGCCTTTGATTTTTTGTACCTAAGTGTAGGACTTTGCACTTATCTCTATTGAAATTCATTTTATTTGTCTCAGCCCACTGTTCCACCCTATCTAGATCATTTTGAATCCTGACTCTGTCTTCTTCACAATTAGCAATCCCACCCCGGGCCAGCCCGTGGTGTTTGGGTGCCCTAGGCCAGCTTGTGATGCTGTGCAACCCCCCAGCAATGCCAACCGGGGGGGGGGGCACCAGCAAGCCAGGGAAGAGGCGGGGGTTTAAACCCCCATCTCTTCCCTCTAAGTCTGCGCACCCCGGGGAGACAAGACAGGTTGGCTGAGCCTGGCCTGGGAAGGCAAACAGCCCCCCCCCATCTACACTACGCAGGGAGGAGGGGAGGGATCAGGGCCGCATGGCTGAGGTGCTCTTCCTTCCTACAGGGGGAGGAGGCAGCGGCAGCCAGGAGAAGGGCCACGCTCTTGAGGGAGAGAGAAGGAAGGCGGGGGGGCAGGCAGGCGGGGGGGCTCCCCCCACACACACATTTCCCTTCAGCCTCTCTGGAAGCCTCCGGGGTTCTCGGGATCGGAGGAAAGCACCTCTCGCCCAGGCAGCCCCATCTGTGAGGGCGCCTCAAAGAAGGGCCTAAAGGGTGGGCGAGCGGGCAGGGCAGGGGGCTCACCTTGGACTTTTCAAAAATGGGCGGACCATTCTCCATGCTGCCTCCTCACGCCCTTTCAGTGATTTGTGGCCTTGGGAGCCCTGCCCCCTCCCAGAAAGGCAAAGGCGTCCAGTACCCTCGAGTCAAGAGCCTCAGAGAGGAGGGAGCCTTGTGGTGACCTGTACCTTGGGGCCCAAGGTGGACTCTCGGAATCTCGGAAAGGGGTCTTGTCGCACAGGGAAGTTCTCTGCAGCCCCCACGTGAGTCCGAATGGCAGCCAGCAAAAGAGAAAAACAGAGGTGTTGTGTAAACCCTGGAGCGCAACCGCTTCAGTCCAGGGCACCTTTCTTTGGACGGGAACGGAGCGGCACTCCCAGCCATGCTGCCCCCACCTCCTCTCCCCCCCAGGGAGAAGGGGGAGGGCGAGTTGTGCCCTGGCCAGGTGCTTTTAATCAGCGGCGGTGGCAGTGGGGAGATCCCGCTGGCCACTGCCTCCTCCCCCCAAGGGAGGAGGGGGAGGGCAAGTTGCACCCTGACCGGGTACTCTCTAGAGTGGCAGAAATGGTGCCTCCATGCCACCCCTGCCTCCCCCCCCCAAGGGGGGAGGGCGGGTGAGCTGTCGGGCGCTCTGGAGGCAGCAGTGGTGGGTGCCCGGTTAGGGTGGCAGGGGGGCTTTTGGGGGGGAGCGGGGCGCCATTTGGCACCCCTGAGGCCAGCGCGCCCTAGGTGAGTGCCTAGTTCGCCTAGTGGGCGAGCCGGTCATGATCCCACCCAGTTTTGTGTCATCTGCAGATTTGATAAGCATCCCCTCTATGTCTTCCTCCAGGTCATTTATAAAAACATTAAACAACACCAGGCCTAGGACCGAATCCTGTGGCACTCCACTCGAGAGTTTCCTCCATGTAGATGCAGAGCCATTTATAAGCACTCATTGGGTACAATTTTTCAACCAACCATGAATCCATCCAACGGTTGCACCATCCAGCCCACACTTAACCAGCTTATCCTCAAAGATATAATGAGAAACTTTGTCAAATGCTTTACTGAAATCTAGATACACTATATCCACAGCATTGCCAGAGTCAACCATTTTAGTAACTCTGTCAAAAAAGGAGATAAGGTTGGTCTGGCATGACTTATTCTTGATATACCCATGCTGGCTACAACCAATTAACTCATTCCCTTCAAGGTGCTCACAGACAGAGCGTTTAATAATCTGCTCCAGAATTTTCCCAGGTATTGATGTCAAACTGACAGGCCTGTGTTTTCCCGGGTTGGTCTTTTTTCCCTTCTTGAAGATCGGGACAACATTTACTCTTCTCCAGTCTTCTCCAGGACATTTCAAAGATTAGACCCAGAGACTCTGAAATAACATCTGCAATTTCTTTTAGCACCCTGGGATGCAAGCCATCTGGCCCCAGAGATTTGAAAATATTTAAGTCAGCTAGATGCTCTCTAACCATTTCCTTACTTATTCTGGACTGGCAGTTCCCCCTTCCTTCATATACCCTGCATTCTTCAGTTTGTATACAGCTCACCTAAGCAGTGGAGTCTTGTGAGCAAAAATTCTACTTTGTGAGCTACTGGCATTACATTGTGAGCAAGTGATTTGGCTACTACATAAATTAGTTTGCTCTGGAGCTATCCTTCCTGAGCTAAGACAAAAATGTGTGTTGGAAGCTAAAAAAACTGTGTGCTAGCTCACACTAACTCAGCTTAGAGGGAACACTGCTTGAGAGCTGGTGCACAATGTGCCCACTGTTGGACTGATCTCTGCCATTGGGCCTTGCCAGTGACATAACCTACAACCACAATTGCAGATGAATCCAATCCCAGTGCAAGGCAGGATTCATGGCTACCCACTTATAAAACTTGTCATCACATTAGAGCCATGCTGGGCCTGCAAAATCTGAATACCCCTGGTAGACTGTGTCCATATACTGAATCAAGGATAGGGCCTGCCAAGGCTGGGACTAGACTACTATACCAGCATAAATTAAGAACCCCAGCAACCAATTAGTCCACGTCCTATCTACTCTATGTATTTTCAGCTTTTCCTTGTCCCTCTCTTCAAGGTCTTCCTTATCCTTCTTCTCCAGCTCCCTGAATAGATGGGTGAATGTGTCCACATACTTCCCTCTGCATATATTGTCCTGTGTTGCAGAAGAAAGATGATCCCCCAGGGGCATGGCCTGATCCTCAAAGAAGCAAGGCTTTCATGGGTACTGTTTTGTATGCCATCCCCATGGGCTGGAGTACCTCCAGTCTACCCAGGAGACCACCCATTGCTAAGATGGTGGTGATGAAACATTTCCCCACCCTCCCTGGGGCACTGGCTGACCTGACCCCCATGCCCAACTGCTGTGCTGCACTGGCACGGCATCTGTGGTGTGTCTTGTGCTTGTGAGGTGGCTGGGGATCCAGAGGCAGCAGTCTGACCCCAGGGTCTCCAAGGCCGTGGAGCCCCACCAAAGTGTGTTTGGTCTTGCTTACCCCTCCTCAGCTGCAGAAATTTCTTCCAAAGCCACCTGAGTCACATCAGACTGCTGCCTCTGTGTCACCTCCTCCATGCCCAGCCCTTTGTCTCGGTGTGTCACGACTGTAGCCATTTTTTTGATTCACGACGACTTGCTGCACCTGCCCTTCAAAGCAGACATATGCAGTAATATCTCTGTTTGAAACCTCCCAATGGTATTTTCTCTGGTTTTTCTTCCCACACACTCACCACTTTGGCAGGAGCTGGAGGTCTACCTACACACTGCTCAAGCATTTTCAACCTGTCCAGGGTGGCCTTTTTGCCTTGGACATCCTCCTCCTTATCCAAGAAAAGGGTGGGTACCACCCACTTTGGGGCTGGCTCAGTGTGGGCTGCTTGCCCTCTGAGTGGACCCTTATTTGGGTCCATGCCAAATAGGCCTAATATAAAAACCCAAACTCACCTACAAATCAATGCCCCGCAGGCCAAGCCCCCCC
The DNA here is from genome assembly GCA_029375565.1 of Gekko gecko. NCBI lineage: Eukaryota > Metazoa > Chordata > Lepidosauria > Squamata > Gekkonidae > Gekko > Gekko gecko. The sequence goes on along the minus strand of JAPDNY010000003.1, from coordinate 75,427,293 downwards.
CCCCGGCCCACTCACAGAGTGTCAGACCTACCCCAGTTAACTGTAGCCTAGCTGGGCCCAACACTACTTCTCTTGGCCCTCTGCTTCTCCCAAGGGAACCCCACCCCCAGAGCAGAAAAGTCCATGATGCCCACTGAACGTTGCTGCCCAGCCTGAATAAGTGGCCCGAATCTACCACTTGTCTCTACTACCACATCCCAGCCCCCTATACAAACTCCCCCATCTTAAGGAACATGGGCCCTGACTGCCCCCTGGGCTGAACAGGTGGCTGCTGGACTCCCAAGGAAGCCGCTGCGTAGACCATGGCCCTGTTCACACTGCAGTCCCTCAGCACTCCAGTCCTCCTTTGCCAAGCATGTGGGCAAAAGAGGAAGAGCAGGGACAGAACCATACTTAAATCCTTGCCAGCTCTGACCCTCCACCGCAACACCATGGTGTTCATTCTTCCAGGAGAGGCAAAGCAGCCCCCGCCACATGACTACCACCAGAGCTCAGTGGCTAGGAAGGAGCTGAATTATATAGACAAGGTCTGTGGTTCAGTCCTAGTATCTCTAGTAAGTTTTAAGGAACACCTCTCCTTTAAACCTTAAATGGCCACTGCTAGGCAAGTGGTCAATACTGACCTGAATAATTGTTCTCTTTGTATGCGTGTATTCATTTCCTGGTTGCCAAGAAAAACCTTTCATTGGTTTCAGAAAAGCCAAAAGTCTTAGAAATATTATAATTAAATCAAACATTCTCAGCCTATCTAGAATTGAACCCTCTTGGAGTGGACATCATCGTTGTGGGGATTGTTCCTCATGTTCACAAGCATGGGAGACTAATTCTATTCATACACCTGAAATAGATTTTGAAAAGGAGTTGACTGTCTACACTAATTGTGCCACAAAGAAAATAATTTATCTTTTAAAATGTGGCTGCAATTTATTATATGTTGGCTTATCTACATGTTCCTTATGTGTATGCATAGGAGAACACAAATCACGCTTTAAAAACCATATTACTGAAACCCCACTGGTGTAGCATTTCATAGATCTTAATAATATATATGATTACTTTAAAGCTTTGGTTTTAGAGAAGTTTCATGTGCATCCCTCTGACAGACAAGATGTCCATAAGTTGTCACTTCACAAGTAGGCTTTTTAGATATGCATGCTAAAAACTTATGCACCCTTTGGTATAAACCAATCAGTTGAATTTTCCTGTTTCTTGTGACCTGGCTCTTTAACTGCATATAGACTCATACATTCTTCCACCTGTTCCAAATTTGGCATTTATTTCATCCTTGAGATGTTCAATCATATGAGGCTTTACCAGCATTGGATTGATTCTTGCTTGATTCTCTGTATTACTCTTTGAGTGGTGCCCAAATAAGAATACATAAAAATGAGGATTTTTTGTTAAGAATATTTTTATTGTCTTTTGACACATTCATGGCTGTTAAAGATGTACAAACTTTGTAACTTTAGGTAATTTTGCAGGACTATCTTCTTTAATGACTCTGACTTATGAAACAGTGATTAATTAAATGATGCACTGTGATTAGGTAAGCAAGCCAAGCTTATCTGATACACACATAAAAGCCCCAATGCACTGGCACTTTACAGCTCTCCCATTGGCTGTTCTGTGTGCTCCATCAGCCATTGGCCCATCAACTGCCACTCAAGAGTACTCACGTGCCATTGGCTAGGTGCTGGGTCCACTTCTCTCTCCCGCCCACTGCCAGCATAGCCACTGTTCCCTGACAGAATAAACTACCAAAACGGCTGTCTCTCCTGATGAAGACGCTTCTCCTACTTGGTTTCTGTGGGGCTAACTTTTCCCTCAGTGGCTGTTGCTAGGCAACCAAGCTTGGTTCTCTCAGTAGTAAGGCAAAGGCAGGAGGCCCTTTCCAGGCCTACCAGCTCCATGTTGGGAAATTCCTGGAGATTTTGTGGTGGAGTCTACGGAAGCCAGAGTTTGAGGAGGGAAGAGGCCTCAGCTGAATAGAATGCCATAGACTCCACCCTCCAAAGCAGTTATTTTCCCCTGGGGAATCCTTGCTGCCAATTTCCAGGTAAGCAAATACATACAAATTGAAATACAGTGAATGCAGTTATACAAACTTTGTGTCATTTTGAATCTTGCCAGAGCTGGGTCGAGGTGAGTACTAGAAGTCCATCAATCTGCTTCCTTTATTAGTTTGGAATGTATTTTATAGCAAGTTCAATGTTTGCAGCTCCATCACTAAGAAAAGTGGCCTGACGAAGCCCTAAGAAATGGCAAAGCAACCTAGGCATGCCATCGCTGCTCCTTTGGTTGGCAAAACAGCTTGTCTTGAGCTCATGCTATCTACTGCATGCTTTCTTCTGGAAACTCTTCTCTGCATGATGAGCCAGTGACTGCATCAATCTGAAGACAGACTTGTACTTTCAAGGACTATTAGGTCACTATTCAACTGGTGCAGTTGTCATTTATGCATGATGGCAAAACTATTTGTTATGTGTATTAATTTTGGTTGTAAGTAGGACTGCATAAGAAGACAGTAGTGATTTGTACAGCGTGACGGATTATTCTGTTTATTTGTTTGTATAACCTCCATGTGAGGGCTGGAGGTGATGTTAGTTTATTGGGGGAACTATGAATATTAAATGGCAATGGGCATTAAATATAGGATCAGAACCTGTGCATACAGTAGTGCCCAGGAACAGACACTGAGGCTAGATTACTAAAGCAGTTATTTCTTTACTGAAGGATTCTCACACATACAGACATAAAATCAAGCATACACACACAATACAGAACTAAGAATTCAGAGAGAAAAGTACTGAGATGTTTGCATTGGCAGGAAGTATTGTTGGTGGGGTGATACTTTACCTGTCTGGTGAGGTGAGTTGACTCTGCAGCGAAAAAGAGATAAAATGAGGGAAGGGGTCATGAGTTGACCAGCAACACATGTGGAGAAGTCCCAAACTGCACAAGGAAAGGAATCAGCAAGATAGGGTGGGGTTTGAAGAGGTAAAAGCAAGAGAGAGAGCAATAGCTGAATGCTCTTTTTTATACCCAAAAAGGTGACCTGAGACTGTTGCCTGTTGTCACATGGTCCCCAGGAAATATTAACCAAAACTGAAGCTATGAGGAGGGCAGAAAAGGGATTAATGGTTGGGCAATTGCAGGTAATTGCTTGGCTAGGAGTGACCCACCTTAGAAGAATAGGAAAGACAAATGAGGAAAGAAAGAGAACCAATCAGGTTGCAAGACTGGTACTTGGGATTAACGACTAGATGTTTGACAGCTGCATAATCTTGATGGGATGCAGGAAGACTTGATGGCTTACTGATGTCGTCATCAAGCATATCCTTTTGTTTTAGTCTGGAGAGGAATGCATGCTTCTTTTGGTTATGATAATATGTGGGGGGCGGGATGCCTGCATGATGGAGAAGAGGATTGTTCATGGCATCTGTGCAGGAACATCTTGTCCTTTTGCAGAGCATGGCTTCCCTCTGTGATCTGCTTCTGTTTCTGCTTTTATGGAGGTCAGGGCTGCTGGTCTGCATCATGTTGCTGGAGATGCAGGAGCAGGAGACTTCTTGTAGTCCAGGAGTCTACATCTGGCTTTGGCATGCTGTTAAGGGGCAAGGATTCTCTTGGCTAAAGCACATCCTTTTGGTCCAGTGTAAAGGCATTGCTTTTGAGCTACGAGCTACAGTATTTTTCAATGCCCTGACACACTCTTGTCACAGTTCAGCATGGCACTCATATTTAAGAGTCTTTAGTAATGCCATTTGAAGTGGCTGCATGGCAATAGTGACTCAGAACTAAAACTGCTCTCCAGATGGCAGAGATCAGCTCCCCTGGAGAAAACGGCTGCTTTGCAGGGTGGACTCTGTGTCATTATACCCTGCTGAGGTTGCTTCCCTCCTGCTTGGGTCCCCACTGTGGAGAAAGACTCTACTTTTCCTAGGTACAGGCTACAGATGTGGGGGAGAGATGGAAAGCTGAAGTCAGAGGGGCAGATGAAGGTAGGTTGATGGTTGGCTGGTAAGAAGATAGGGTTGCCACTTACAGGTTGGGAAATTCCTGGAGATTTGAGGGGTGGAGCCTGGAGAGGGTTGGGTTTGAGGAGGGTTGGGACCTCAGACAGGTATAATGCCATAGACTTCACCCTCCAAACCAGTCATTTCCTCCTGGGAAACCATTGTTGTCAATCTCCAGATGAGGGTTAGAGATCACTCAGAATTACAACTGCTCTCTAGATGGCAGAGATCAGTTCCCCTGGAGAAAATGGTGGACTCTGTGTCATTATACTCTGCTGAGATGGCCACCCTATGACAGCCAGTGTGACGTAGAAGCACTTCAGAGCAGGGTCTGCCAGACTCATGTTCTTGTTGTGGAAGCTGAGTTGGTGATTTTTGGACCAGTCACAGACTTTCAGCCTAACCTACCTCACAGGGTTGTTGTGCAGATCAAAAGGGGGGGAGGAGAATGGTGTGAGCTGCTTTGGTCCCCACCGTGGAGAAAGGCTGTACACTTCCTAGGTAGAAACTGCAGGGAGAGGAGAGGCAATGGAAAGCTGAAGCCAGAGGGGCAGATGAAGTAGGTTGATGGTTGGCTGGTAAGAAGATAGGGCTGCCACCTCCAGGTTGGGAAATTCCTGGATATTTGAGTGGTGGAGCCTGGAGAGGGTCGGGTTTGAGGAGGGGTGGGACTTCAAACAAGTACAATGCCATAGACTCCATCCTCCAAACCAGTCATTTCCTCCTGGGGAATCATTGTTGCCAATATCCAGGTGAGGGCTGGAGAGGACTCATAATTACAGCTGCTCTCCAGGTAGCAGAGATCAGTTCCCCTGGAGAAAACGGTGGACTCTGTATCATTATACCCTGCTAAGGTCACCACAGCAAATTGACACTGAGTGCCCAAGGCTCGGGCACCCACCTGGAGCCTCTTTCTAGAGCCCACTGTATTTATTTCCACAATGGGCCTTATTCCTAGATTTATAATACAAAACATATTTTTAAACATATTTTTAAACTAAACTTGTTATATCTGTTACATCATGGCCTAGGTATCGCCACTAGCACTTTAAACTGTATTTATCTGTGATTCGCTACTAGAATTGTATATGGATTTTAGAAGAAGAAGAAGAGTTTGGATTTATACCCCGCCCTTCACTGCCCAAAGGCGTCTCAGTGCGGCTTACAAACTCCTTTCCCTTCCCCTCCCCACAACAGACACCCTGTGAGGTAGGTGGGGCTGAGAGAACTCTAACACAAACTGTCCTTGAGAGAACAGCTGTGCCAGAGCTTGTGACTGACCCAAGGTCACATCAGCAGGTGCAAGTGGAGGAGTGGGGAATCAAACCCGGTTCTCCCAGATAAGAGTCCACGCACTTAACCACTACACCAAACTGGCTCTCATTTTATGAAGCACTGGTATGTAATGAATCTGTTTTTTATTATATTTTAACTTTTAATGTAAGCCTCCCTGAGCTCGCCTTGGCGGGAATGGGCAGGATACAAATTGAATAAAATAAATAAATAATAAATATAGTGTGGCTACATAGTGATTGTATATTTTGCAGTTCCACTGATGAAGTGTGCCCAAAGGAGTCTTTTATATCCAGCATCCTCATATGACTTCTGCCTGACTCTGTATGACTTCTCTCTGACTTTATGTGACTTCTGCCTGATTTTTGGACTTCTGCCTGGGTTTTGACTCCCGCCTATTTTTTTTTTTAACTTCTGCCTGACTTCTAATGTTCTGAGCCCTTTAGACTGATTCTTTGGACTTTTTTGGATTCCATTTATTTGACTATTCTCTTACTTATAGTTTGTGCTATGGTATTTATATTCCTTATATATGTGATTATGTTATGTTGTTTAATTCTTTATCGAATTATATATTTTCATGACCTTTACCTATAAATTCTCAGTTATATATTTTTACATTTTATTATAGTGTTTTGTTATTTTCATGTTTAGACCCTAAATGGTCACTGCTGGGCAAGTGGACAATATTGACCTGAATAATTGTTAAGCCTCTTCGTGTGTGTGTGTTCTTTACTTTTGTCAGAGATTCCACCACTATCTTACCAATACCCCTTTGTGGATATCTATTGATATCTCAGAATATGGAAAATAAGAAGTTTCAAATTTTCCTATTCATCTTCTACCTGAAAACTGAAATGTTAACTGCCCTAAAAGGATTCTACTGTTCTGTAATTTTGCCAGTCAGCCTTCAACATTTGTTGATTTAAAATCAACTGGAATCTATCTGCTTAGGTAGTATGACTTCTTTACCATCTCTCTTTACAATACTTTTTAACAGATCAGTGTAATATTCAGAAGTCCAGTTCATGTTTTATTATAGTTCCATGGTATCTAAATCTGGGTCTGCTCCATATAGGCTTGCCAAACCTGCTGATCATCACAGTGGGAGAAATGGGAGTGGGGGAGCTGTGTCCATGCCAGGAAGTGACATATCTTCCAGATCACACTCTAGGAATCTCCCGGTTCTCTGTAATAGAGATTTGGGGGAATTCCTACAGCATCACCCCATCACTACTAAGCTTGATATAGGATTGCCATTATAACAGGTCTCCACACTATAGAGATCAGTTCCTCCTGAAAAAATGACTGCTTTGGAGGATGATCTCTATGGCATTAACCCCTATTGAGATCGCTCTCCTTCCAAACTCACTCAACCCTAGCTTGATGCAGTTACTCCTTCGCAGACACTTTTTCCCATTATGATGATCAGTATCGATGGTCAAGCAACTGGATTCACGAGCAAATGCACACTGGGGGCAGGCAGATCATGACTTTAGCTCCAGAAAACATTTAACTTAGGGCTCAAGATAAAATGGCGAGGCAGGCTGCTATGAAGTACTCTGGTAGGCTTTGTATTTCCTTTTTTTCTTTTATTGTGAACTAGTCTGATACCCATGCTTCACTGCAGTATTTAAGTTCCATAAACCCAGTTATAATACTGATGATATGAAGTTTGAAATGTAACATTTGTTGTAGGAATTCTAACGGAGAAGACTGTAGTGAAAAAAATGAAGTGAGACACGTAATTTTTTTTCTCTCCTGAAGGACCTCTCTCTAGACCACATTGGTGGTTCTGCCCTCAGGTGCTAGGATCACCAGGCTGCTTGGTGAGCTCACTCTGGAGCAGGCAACATAGAACTGCCCATTTAAGAAGCAGTCGTCCATTAAGTCAACTCCTGCCACCTTCCACAAAAGTGATGGCCTCTCTACTTGTGTTCCTGGATTGTTTTGCTCATATGGAGACAGTGTTGTTCTGAGCACCTCAGGGTGATCTCACTGGTACTTGGCCTGTGCAGCTCAGTGCTCCACAGGAGTACTATGTGCAAAGTGCAGGAGGGGGAGGGGGAGGAGTATTAGAAGTCACTGCAGGGCTGGCAGGATCACTAAGGTGTTACTGCTAGGTGGTGCTCCCTGGTGGCTTTACACACTCTGCAACTGCTGCCAAGGGAGGTGTTTGAAGCCATGGGGAGGCTGGGCCCGCAGCACTGCTGCACCTCACAGGTGTTGGCCACTCCTGATTTCCTCAACTGTCATTAGCTCTCTGCACTCCCCTGTTCAAGTTTTTTTTTTACCTCAGAACACTGAGCTCTGCAGCTGACCAATGAGAGAGTGGGGGGTGCAAGTAGGCAACTGCCTGGCAGCCGCATAGGAATCAATGGGGGGAGCACATTTTACCCCTTTTGACTCACTTAGGGGTTAAATTTCTAAAAATCCCTTCTTAGTGAGCATCTAAGCCATAGTAGGAGTACTCTCCCCGAATTTGGTGTTTCTAGGTCCAGGAGTTTGGCCTGGATGTTGATTTTACAGTGAGAGGACTTTCTTTTATATATATAGATAGGGTTTACTTAAGAAGACTCTCAGAAATCTCCCACAAGAGGATGGCTTTGTTTCATAGTGTTGTCTTTGTAACTGAGGTTTCACTTTTTGTATAAATTACATCCCTCTGTAGTACATCTTAACGTAATTACTACCAGGGATTTTTTTGTAGAAAAAGCCCAGCAGGAACTCATTGGCATAATAGGCCACACCCCTGACAGCACAGCCCATTAGCATATTAGGCCACATCCCTATGTTACCAGAAGTGTGGTCATCTAGCCACACCCACCTTTTGTTTCTTATTCTGTTTACCTTGTTTGTTGTCAGAACCCAGGGCTTTTTTTGTAGCAGGAACTCCTTTGCATGTTAGGCCACACACCCCCAATGTAGCCAATCCTAATGAGTTTCTGCTGTTGGGTGTGGCCTTTTATGTTAATGAGTTCCTGCTGGGCATGCCAATTCAGGAGCCAGCCAGAACTCCTTTCCTCTGTGTTCCTGCCCCAAAATAGCCCTGATTACTACTGAAAGTACATACACAGTCTGATTATTTTCAGTTAAATTATAGTATCTTAGTCTGCATCCAGGCTACATTTGTTCATACTAATGCATAGCCCATAATAAAAGCCCATCATCTTCCAGACCATACTAAGATATTTTACAGCTTTTTTTTAAAAAAGTCCCAGTCTATTGAGAGTTGCAATCAAAGTGCATTTACAGCTAGTGATTAAAATGGGCTCCAGGGGATTATGATATATTTTATTTCATGGCCTTAGTAAAATAACCATGTAGTTAATCATAGGGCATTTTTTGTTACAGTTTGCTATGTATGCATAGATCCTCAACTCTGTCGGACTGGTGCAAGCTTGTGTAGAGACACTTGGGGGTTAAACCACCTTTTAGTAGCAAGGAATGATGGACCTTGTGAGTTGTGCAGCTTTTTAGAAATAAAATATACAATATGAATTCCACAGCTAAATTGTGAAATGGTGAATTATATTTTAGGATACAAACTGGAGGTTTCGTCATTTTCACTTCCAATCCAAGCATGAGTAGTGGTGTTGCTAGTGAGGAAAAAGAACTCTTCTACATTGGTAAAGTGGCTCTGCATTGCAAACAAAATCTTTGTAAGCAGCAGCCAGGGATATGTGACACACATAGTTTTAACAAAACTCTTTGGGCTTCTTTCAAAATCTCAAACTGGAAACAATTGCCTAACACTTTGCTTCAGGTAAAATTTGGTGGAACTGGCAATGCTAGGCTGGATACAGGCTACATTTCCCACTAACTGTGGAATATAACTTTTGTGTCCCCTCCTGCTGCAGCACATTGATCTAACTGAAGTACTACTTCTGGATGACAGAGGACCCCCAGGGATGGCATCAGGGGCAAATCTGGGGGTCTGTACCAGGAAGGGGGAATTGGCAGAAATTATATATCCCCTTAAATTAGCAGAAAACATTCTGGATCTAAACCTCTGGCAGTAGTTTCACAGATCAAACTTGAGAAGCCACAGGTCTGGCATTGATTGACTGTATGATCCAACCACTCCATATAGCTGTCAGTTTCAAATCAAAAGACTACAGCATGAAGCCATCAACCTGCACTGAAGAGGTTTTATGGTGGCATGAGCAACTATACTACATTTATAAGTAGATACTTTGAGTGCACCAGGGCTCTTTTTGTAGCAGGAACTTCTCTGCTCTTTTTGTAGCAGGAACTCTTCTTACAGGTGCTACTGTAAGCTCTTGGAAGATTGGCTAAATTAGGGGTGTGTCGCCTGATAGGCAAAGGAGTTCTTGCTACAAAAAGAGCCCTGGCAGTGCACTCATAAGAGTGATATGTGTTTGCGGAGAGTGTATCATGGAAAGAAGCCTGGAAGAAACTAAGAATGCAGATAGATGATCTTGCAATTAGTCGAGTTAATCATGCAATAAATACTAAATAAGAACCTAGATTCAAGGGGGTAGCTGTGTTGGTCCAGTGGAACCTTTAAGATCAACAATGTTTTTTTAAGGTATAAGCTTTCATGTTCATGCACAATTCTTCTGATACAATGAAATGGAAATTACTAGTCCATACGTATAGGAAGAGAGTGAGCAGTAAATTACCATACAGCATAATAAGTTTAATAGATTCAAGGTCCAAACAGGAATAACAAGCTTAGTTTATATGGTTAACATTTGTTTGGGTTTAATTCTGGGGAGAAACATAGTGAAGGAAATAAATATGTCAAAATTGGAGATTGAACAGTTAGACCTCTTTCTCCTCTTTCTTACAAAGTTTGTTCTCTTTTTAATAAACCAATTTTATTCCTTAAACAGCTTGTGTTCCAGTTTACTGCATATCTAAACTCTGTCAACAGGGATCTGGGCACATTGTGAGCACTTCAGCTGTGAATGAAAGAAAAGGATAGATAGACTGATAGGCAAAAGAAGAAAGGAACCAGACCTAGTTTCAGTAAGAGCCATGAGACAAGCAAGACACAGTGCCCTTTGGAGCTGATGCACAGTGATGTTTGTGGTCCAATGAAGACTGAGACCCCTACTGGAAATAGATATATACTAACTTCTATTGATGATTCTTCAAAGTATACAGTAATCTACTTGATGAGAGACAAAAGTCAAGTATTGGAGGAATTTAAGGCACATGTTGCAATGGTCAGTAACAGATTCCAGAGAAAGCCACTGTCAATTTACACCGGCAATGGAGGAGAATATGTGGGACATGACATGAAGAACTATCTAACTGAACAAGAAACAGAACATCAGCTCACAGTCCCATACACTCCAGAACAAAGTGGTGTGGCAGAAAGGGAGAAACACTCCCTGACTGAAATGTGAAGATGCATGCTTCTTGAAGCAGAGCTACCTGAGAAATACTAGGGAGAAGGAATCAACACTGCTACCTATCTACAGAACAGACTGCCTACAAAAAGTGCCAGAAGCACACCTTATGAACTATGGTATGGGCACATGAACCACTTGAAAGTATTTGGGTCAAGAGATTTCACCTACATCCCCAAAGAGAAATGGACCAAGATGGATCTGAGAACTAAACAAGGTATTTTTCTAGGATATGCACTGGGATGTAAAGGGTACAGAATCCTTAACCCAGGAACAGAAACTGTAAAAATCTGCAACATAGTCTACGTTGACAAGAAAGAAAAAATCTACAAATACTAGAAAAAGTGGACATTAGAAAATCCACACCAATAGGAAAATAGAGCACAGCAACCATAAACAGTGCAACTGAGCACCATGGACCATACAGACAGCACACCTGCAGAGCCACAAGAACCAACAGGGGCTGCGGAGCCAGGTGTCAGGCGGTCAACTAGAACAGACAAGGCTGTAACCAAACCTTCCATATGGGAAGATATAGAAAGACTGCCTACCAGCCAAGCAGAAAGATGGAGAAAGGCTGCAGAAGAGGAGATTGACTCCCAAATCAAAAATGAGACATGGACATTTGCAGAACTACCTCCAGCAAAGAGGGCAGTAGGATGCAAATGGGTCTTCAAAATCAAATATTATGCAGCAGGAGCATTACAGAGATACAAAGCCAGATTAGTTGCCAAAGGATATTCTCAAAAATATGGAGAAGACTATGATGAGACCTTTGCACCAATAGTGAAACATACTTCAATAAGGATGCTCCTAAGCATAGCAGCAACAATTAAAATGGATGTGGTTAGATATGACACTAGAGGCAGCAGGTCTCAGCAGTGATTCAGCTTTATTCAACAGGAAAGAATGGCACAAGAACAGAAAGGCAACAGACCCTCTTTTTAAACTGTCCAGGCTGACAAAACCACACCCTGAGTAGCTAACAGAACCAATCAAAACATCAACATAAGAACCAATCACCATGTCTCCCTCCAGAAACTTACTCATAACCTGATTGGCCTGCTACACAGAGTAGCCAATCATATTTACTCTTTTCTGATACTAGGTTTAAATGGGACTGAGATCCTAGCTCAGTCATTTATGTATGCAGATACATAACAATGTGAAACATCTGGGTATAAACACCACCTTTCTACCTGGAGAAATAAAGGAGAATGCTTACATGGAATAATCACCAGGATTACAGCAATCCAAAGACAGACATCTAGTATGTAAACTACAAAAGAGCATATATGGACTAAAACAAGTTGCAGGGTGCTGGAACAAAAAAACTCCACCAGGTGCTAATCAAAAAGAGATTTGAGCAAGACAAAGCTGAATGATGCCTTTATTCAAGATACAGAGACAACAGGTGGAACAGCTTGGAGAAATGACAGCTGAGGTGTGACACGATCGACGTTTATAAGGTTATGCATGGGATAGAGCAGGTAAAGAAAGAAGTACTTTTCTTCCTTTTGTCACAATACAAGAACTCGTGGGCACTCCATGAAATTGCTGAGCAGTCAGGTTAGAACAGATAAAAGGAAGTACTTCTTCACCCAAAGAGTGATTAACATATGGAATTCACTGCCACAGGAGGTGGTGGCAGCTACAAGCATGGACAGCTTCAAGAGGGAATTAGATAAGCATATGGAGCAGAGGTCCATCAGTGGCTATTAGCCACAAGATATAGATAGGAACTTTCAGGCTGGGGCGAGTGATGCTCTGTATTCTTGGTGCTTGTGGGGGGGAGCAACAGTGGGAGGGATTCTTGTGTCCTGGCCCACTGGTGGACCTCCTGATGGCACCTGGTGTTTTTGTCCACTGTGTGACAGAGTGTTGGACTAGATGAGCCATTGGCCTGATCCAATATTGGCTTCTCATGTTTTAACATTGTGGATGACTTAATTACTTGTTGTGAAAATGAGGAAGACTATAATGAAATAGTCCAACACCTAAATGAAGAAGTAAAGGAACTGGGAAACATTAATTACTACCTCAGAATAGAAATAGAATGAGAGAAAGATGGAAGTTATCTCCTCAACCAAAACCAGAAAATCCTAGAATTCCTGGACTACATGCAAATGAGAGAATCCAAACCAGTAGACACTCCTATGGAGGCAAACTACCTGAAGCAGAAAGGGAATGAAGAACCTCTAACTGACAACAAATAATAAAAAGGTAAATGTTTCCCTTGCTTAAAAGCTAGTCAAATCCGATTCTAGGGGGCAGTGCTCATCTCCATTTCCAAGCCAAAGAGCCAGCACTGTCCAAAGACTTCTCCATGGTCATGTGGCAGGCATGACTGAACACTAAGGTGTACAGAACACTGTTACCTTCCCACCAAAGCAGTAACTATTTATCTACTTGTATTTTCTTGCTTTCGAACTGCTAGGTTGGCAGGAGCTGGGGCCAGAGACAGGAACTTACTCTTTCACGCAGCACTAGGGTCTCGAACTGCTGCACTACAGACCTTCTGGTCTGCAGCTAAGCATCTTAACCTCTGAACCACCATGGCCCCTCAACAAACAATACAGGGAAGCAACTGAAAGACTGCAATACATAAGCATGCTTACACGACCTGATGTCACAGGAGCTGTGGGCACACTATGCAGAAAAACAGAGTCACTAAGCAAAAAAGACTGGAATGCAGTAAAAATACTTGTCAGGTAACTTCATGGGACTGCTCATCTAAAACTAAAATTACAAGCAAATGACAATCCCATACTGATAGGATACATGGATGCAGACTGGGCAGGAGATACTAGGGACAGGAAGTCAACTAGCAGACATTTATATTTGTATGGAAATTTAGCAATCAGTTGGACCAGAAGAAAACAAGAGACAGTAGTTGTATCCCCCACAGAAGCAGAGTTTGTATCTTCAGCTGAAGTATGCAAACAATTAAGGTGATACTATAGTTAACACAGGACTTTGGGATGGAAGAACCCAGACCAGTGCAACTTTTTGAAGATAATCAGGGCTTGCATAAACCGAAGGAATTAATTCAAGGACTAAACACATAGATATAAAGCATTATCTTGTAAGAGACATGCAGAAGGAAGAGTTTGTTGAATTGGAGTATTGCCCTACAGAAAATATGAATGCAGATGCATTCACCAAGCTGTTTCCACATGAGATATCGGACAGTCTACACAAGAAAATGCATCCTGTAGACTTTGCACACTAGACCTTGAGAAGGGGTGTTGGAATATGCAAGGTCTATCATGCATAAAGAAAATGACAGGAACATCCTGCGGGGGCAGCAGAGGAGACAACTAGTTAGCATAGTGAGTTTAGGGACTTCCTACTATTTTTAAATAGTCTCCTTCCTGTCTCTCAATTGGCTCAATTAGGGTTTCCACTGCTCCTGCTGTGAACTGTTACTGACCTCCTCCTATCTAGCTAGACTTCTCTTTCTCTGTCCTCTTTCTTACAAAGTTTGTTTTCTTCTTAATATATTGTTGTATATTAACCAAGGACCACGCACGCAGTCAGGGTTCACACATGGTCATGAGAACGGGTGAAGCTTGCCTCCTAGAACAATGCAGAGCACAGACCATAGAAGGGACCAATAGGGCAGCTAGGATCCAGGAATGGACCTATGGGGTATGGGTGCAAAGTAGTAAACCTATCACGGGGAATGGGGAGTGGTTTTGTTGGGTGATTTAAGCCAGACTTCGAGCCGGCTATTTTGTCTTCATTTTCATGTGCTTCAATAAACTATGAGCTGATTCACTAAGAATGCGTCTAGAACCCGGAACTTTACATAAACCAATTTTGTTCTTTAAACAGCTTGTGCTCTGCTTTACTGCATATGTAAACTCTGCCGACACTTTTTGCTTGTTTTGATGTAATGCAAATTCACCTTCTACCTGTTGGCAAGATGGCAATGTCTCCTTTTGCTTAAAAAAGACACCTCCATTAAAATTGTCTAGGCAGGAAGCACTTTGTCTGATGTTGCTGACATATTAATGGAGATAGCATCTCAGATGCCTGAGATTAGTCAGAGTGAATGCTCTATGCACTTCAAATTAATCATCAGGAGACAAAGGGAAACAGCACTGATAACGAACCATTGCTCTGTTCCTCAGGCTGTGGCTTTAAAGCAGGGTGAGAAGCTGACAGGGATAAGAAACTGAAACCTGTGTCCCAGAAAATGTAAGAATCATTGCCTTTCTGGCTTCTTGCCGCTCATGGTGATCTATGGGATTAGTTTAGTCCAAATCAGTCATCAGTCTGGTGGAGATGGACACCCTTTTACTCAATGGACACAGGGAAGTTGCCAGAGATCCTTAGCTGATAGCGAGCGAACCCACCTGACCTGCTGTGCATTGAGTTTGGATGCAGCCAGGATATGCTGATAACAGAAGCAGCCAGTAGTGACTGCACAAATTATTACTTTTACACCTATTACATACAGAGAGAGATGGGAATTAAAGTGAAGAGGGAGATTTAAAGGGGACTACAAAAAGCATATTCTGAACTATTTGCTTGTGAGAACATTGCAGGGTTAAGCTCTTGCCATCTACTCTGAGGTTATGTTGTCGAAGGCTTTCATGGCCGGAGTTCATTAGCTGCTGTAGATTTTCTGGGCTGTGTGGCCGTGGTCTTGGCGTTGTAGGACCTGCCAGTCACAGCTACTGGCGAAACATCAGGTCCTACAATGCCACACAACCCGGAAAATCTACAGCAACTAATATTCTGAGGTTCTTTCTTTAATTATTGAGTATGCCTGTAGCAAGAATGGCTGCCACATCACTTGATTTCACTCTGTGCAATGTAGGTGCAGGGCAAGTATCACATACGAGAAATCTGCATATCTCAGCTAAATCCCTGACTTCCTTGAAAAGTAACTCTATTCAGATTTGGTGAAACTCAAACAGAGTTGGCGGGACCAGCTTGGTGGGACTCAAATAGAGTTGCTGGCAGCTCATCTGAAGAAAAAAAGAGCATTGTGTCAAGTTAGCACTAGCAGCTCTGCGGTATCAGTGCGTGGGATCAATTATTTTCCACATCCCATGAACCAGGCATAGCTATTATGGGTCTGTATCTTAACACAGTGCTAGTGTGTGGGAACTTTTACATGATAAAAGGAAGTGAGGTGGTTCTGAATTCTCTTTCTTTTGAGACAAGGCAGGCTGTGTCTCAAGGGACAGCAAGTTGTTGGTTGAATCCCAGGAATATGGGAAATATGGTGAAGCGATCATTCTCTGCTGAGGCCTTTTCCCACTTTGCATTCATTACTGTTTTATTCCTTCCATTGCTTTAATCCATCGGACTAGTACCCAAACTCCAAGACAGCAGCTAAACTGAGAACTTGGGCTGCAGAGTATGGGAGCAGAGAATGGGAGCAGATCCTATTCCTTGCAGTCCAAGATAACAGCTAAGGGGGGGAGGGGACTGTGCTGCAGACAAACGAGGTCTGCTCTTTTTTTCTGCAATCCGTCCCTAACCCAGCCTTCTCCCTATTTCTAGCCTTGCTGACATAGTGTAAGAAGGTGGTGGGATGTAGGACAGACACAGAAACTCAGCTGATATTGACTGAGAGTTGGCTTTCGATCTCCACCTCCAAGCTTCTCACTACACCCCTGCAACATGGAAACTCACTTTGCAAGAAGTTTGGGAGGCAGTTCCCGTTTGGCATTCGTTTGGATTTTTCATTGAGAACTGAACAGATTGCGTGTGAAAGAGATTCACTATGAAATTCATAGCATACCTAGTAGTGGGGTCAAGGAAAAAGCCCTTTGGTCATATTAGAAAGGATTCATCTGACAGGGTACAATACAATCCTATTGTAAAATATAAAATAGAGAAACCATTAACATTCAATGGAAAAGGAGAAGCTCGGTATTTGAATGGTTGAACAGAAAGGCTATAAATTGACAATGAAAGAGCTAGTTTCCTAGCGAGTTAAATCTTCATAAATTCTGTTCAACCTCCATTATTCTCTTTTGGAGCACTGTAATGGATTCTGTGGTGGCAACACACCTCCGGAGACTCCTGGCTAATTGATCCCTTCTAGTTTCAATCTGGGTTTTAGATAAGATTGCCAGGCCATGCCTGGTAACTTGCAGGATTGGGGGCGGGGACACCATCCTGGGAGAAAATTCTTCAAAAAATAAAGGCTTCATCTACTTACAGGAAGTTCTTTCCATTGAGTTTCTGGCAATTACTTGAGCTATCCAGATGTGACAAAGGGTAACTCTAGAAATTGCCAAAAACTCTATGGTAAAACTGGAAGTTCTTACTGTAGAGATTCTGGCAATTCCTAGAGCTACCCCTTGTGACTTCGGGGTAGCTCTAGGAATCACCAGGGACCAAATGGCAAGAACTACCTGTAAGTAGATAAGGTCTTATTTTTTATTTTTTATCTCCCACCACTGCTTCCAACTGCAGTGGACAATGGAACCTTGAGGTGGGGATCCCCTGACCCCAGTAGGGGCTTGGCAGATCAGGTTTTAGAACAAGTACTGCCTTGGTAACCCTTACAGTTGCCAGCTTCCAGGTGAGGCCGGGAGGTCTCCCTGAATTACAACTGATTCCCAGATGATGGAGGTCAGTTCCCCTGGAGAAAATGGCTGCTTTTGATCATGAACGTTATGGCATTATAGCTCACTGAGCTCCTCCTCTCCCCCAAGCCCACCCTTTGCAGGCTCCACCTACAGAATCTCCAAGAATTTCCCAACCTTCAGTTGGCAACTCTAGTAACATTGGACATTAAACTTCCCTTTCCTTGGATTTCCCTTCTCCTTCCCCTCTCATCTTTGGGGATGCCCAACCTTGACCTAGAACCTTACGGACAGGTCGCTGCAGCCAGTTCTGCTTTTGCCCCCCCACCCCAGTTGGAATAACGAGACAGACAACACTTTGGAAGTAAACAAGGGCCACTTTATTAACTATTTAACATAACATTGTGGCATGGGACCAACTAAGCAAGCACGGAACAGGGAAGGCAGGTGTCATTCCCTTGACCAACCTCCTTGCCCTTTTCTCAGGTGGGTCACCCAGGTCCAGTCTTGAGCCATCAGTCTGGCTCGTGACTGGCAGCCCAGCAAACTGGTCACCACCTAGGAGTGCCTACACCTGAAGCCTGACAACTTGCAGAGCATACCCTAAGAGGTTTCCAGAGGAGGTGATCACCATTCCCCACCCTGGACCTGAAAATCTGAAGGCAGTTCCTGATAACCCCCTGTTCCCTAATGGGGAAAATGCCATAAGGTGCTCACCGGTTCTGGTTTCTTGTCCACACCAACCTGCTACAGCCAAGACCCAGCCTCTGCTTTGGTCTTTGCTCCTACTAAAAGGCCAAGGTTGAGCTAATCCCCTGCTGTAACCTCCTCATCATCTTGGTTTCCTTCCTCTGTGCTTTTTTCAGCTCTGTAATGTCCCTTTTGATATACAGTGACCAAAACTGTACACAGTATTCCAAATGAGGCCACACCATAGATCTATAAAGGGGCATTACAATATTGGCCATTCTATTCTCAATCCCTTTCCTAATAATCCCTAACATAGAGTTTGCCTTTTTTTTTTGCTGGGCTGACACTTTCACCGAGCTATCCACTATAACCCCAAGATCTTTCCCCCTCTCAGTATCAGAAAGTCCGGACCCCATTAGCCTATATTTGAAGTTGGGATTTTTTGTCCCAATGCGCATCACCTTTCACTTAGCAACACAGAACTTCATTTGACACATTATCACCCACTCACGCAGTTTGTGGATGTCCTAATTGAAGTGCTTCACAATCAGCCTTGGTTTTCACCATCCCAAATAATTTTGTGTCACCTGCAAACCTGGCTACTACACTACTCATCCCTAGTTCCAGATCATTTATGAACAAATTAAATAGTACCAGCCCCAATATCAATCCTTGTGGGACCCCACTGCTTACTTTCCTCCATTGTGAGAACTGGCCATTAATTCCTACTCTTTGCTTCCTGTCATTTAAGCAGTTTTAATTAATAAGAGAACCCGTCCTCGTCTCCCATGACTTTGGTTATGTATATTGTCAAAAGCCTTTTGAAAATCCAGGTATATAATGTCTACTGGGTCACCCTTGTCTACATGCTTGTTCAAAGGACTCCAAAAGGTTGATGAGGCAGGACTTCCCTTTGCAGAAGCCATGCTGATTTTCCCTCAGCAGGCTTTGTCCCTCTATGTGCCTAACAATTCTATCTTTGATTGCAGTTTCTACTAATTTGCATGGGGCAGATGTTAGGTTTACTGGCCTGTAAAAACCTGGTTCCCCTCTGTATTCCTTTTTAAAAATTGCTGTTCTCTGGTGTTCAGATACAGCAGCTGAATTTAGTGATAGGTGACATGTATGGGTTAGTATATCAACAATCTCACATCTGAGTTCCTTAAGAACTCTCGGGTGTATGCCATCAGGACCTGGAGACTTATTGGTTTTTAATTTTTCCAGTAGGTCTAGAACCATCTCCAGTCCCTTCAATTTGGCTCAGTTCTTCAGGCTCCCTTCCTGAAAATAGGGGCTGTGGCAGGGGGTACGTGCCCCACACTTTCCACAGTGAACACAGAAGCAAAAAAAGTCATTGAGCTTCTCTGCCATCTCCCCATCTTCCTTTAGCAATCCCTAGATTCCTTTGTGATTTGAAGACCAAACTGCTTCACTGGCTGTTTCCAGTTCCAGATATATATATTTTAAAATGTTTATTGTTTGTCTTGATGCTTTTGGCAACCCATTTCAAAAATATCTTTTTGCATGCCTAATTATTTTGGTTCCCGACCCACTGCAGAAAAGTCTCGGGAGGGTGGGGGGGCTGCTTTGTTGCCCTGGAGGAGAGCAGGATGGCACCAATGTCGTGACACTGTGCATCGTGACGTGGGTGGGGGTGGAGCTGGCCCTACAAAAGGCCAGGCTCTGCCCCCGCCAAGCCAGTCATTGCCTCGTGTTCAGCCCACCCTCCCACCTTGTTCTTAGTGCAGGTTGGGGCCAGTCACCTGTTGGGGCCAGGTAGGAATTTTTTGCTTCCACCCAGGGAGATGTTTTCCCCTACCATGCACTGAGAGCAGTGGATTTGGATGCTTGATTGTGGTGGTTGCTGTTAAATAGGCTGGTCACTTGGCAGGGTAGTGCAGGCAAGAAAGCAGAACCAGTGAGCACCTTAAGGCATATTCCCATTGGGGAACAAGGGGGCCATCAGGAACAGCCTTTGGGGTTTGTGGCCCAGGGCTGGGGAATGATGACCACCTCTGGGAACCTCTTGAGTAGGTTTCTCCCTGCAAGCTGGGCAGCTTCAAGGGTAGGCGCTCCTGGGTAGCAACCAGGGGCGGATTAAGGCTCACTGGTGCCCTAAGCACTGACCAATCTCGGTGCCCCCCTCCTTTCCACACTGACCCAGTCTATTTTAGTTGTTGACCTGTCTGACCAGATCTACAATGCAGGTTGCAGCAATACAAAAATTTATTCATACGATAACACAATATACCGCACAAACGAAGCCAAGCTTTGGCTACGTAAAGTTCTACAAAAATGCAATACAACATCTGTTTTAATATTTCACAAGTTAAATGTATCAAAGTTCCAATATTCATGACCTGAAAGGCATTTTTCTACCTTTTTTCGCCCTTTCCCCAACTTTGTGGTGCCCCTTTTGGCCCTGGTGCCCTAAGCACGTGCTGAGTCCGCTTAATGGTTAATCTGCCACTGGTGGCAACCAGTTTGCTGGGCTGCCGGTCGTGAGCCAGACTGTTGGCTCAAGATCAGGGCTGGTGACTTGCCCCATGTTGGGCAAGGAAGTTGGTCAGAGAGTGACACCTGCCTTGCCTGTTCTGCACCTGCGTAGCTTCTCCCCCTTGCCGCTCAGTTTCCAGTATTCTTCTAAATAATAAAGTATCCCTTGTTTGATTCCAAATCAGTGTCTGTCTTGTTACTCCAACTGGGGGAGCAATGACTTACATTTCTTTTGCCAGAGCCTATGGTCCCTCTTGTTGAAATCATTGGGGGCAGACCTTCTACTTTTTAAAAGAAGCCTCTTTACTTTTTATAGCTTCCTTGACTTGCATTGTTAACCATGTAGGCCTTCTTTTAGACCTTGGCAATGCCGTTCCTAACCTATGGAATGGGCTTTGAATAGCATGCTTTTAAATAGCTTCCAAGCCTCCTCTAGGGATTTGACTGTCTTGGTCTACCTTCAGCTTCCTTTTTTACTATTCACCATGTTTCTGTAAAGTCCCTCCTTTTGAAATCGAATGTGACAGTCTTGGACTTCAGGGGTAACTTTCCATTGACCTGAAGACTGAACTTAATAGCATTGTGCTCACTGTTCTCCACTAGTATGACATCCTCTAATTACGGGGGGCGGGGGGGGAGCTTGGAATACTTAGCTCTTAAGTTGGACCTCCTAGTTTTGGATAGTTTTGCTATATGCTTGATATTCATCTGCGTTCTTGAATTTACTAATTCTCCAGACAAACTGCTTGCGTCATTCCCCTCAATAAACTTTGTTTCAGATTTCATTCTAAGTGGATTTCCAGCATTGCTTCCAAATATGTGTAGACATAGCAATTGTGTAACAAGCAATCACTGGTACTGAACAAGAAAATAATTTTATTTATATTAAGTAGACACTGGCAGTGCTGTAGAGTATAATTGGAAGGATATAATTGGAAGGAATAGTTTGTACGCCAGTCCAAAATTGTATGATATTTGTGTTATGAACATGTGATGTGGAAAATAAAAAATATACTACAAATATGTGTAGACATCTTGTGAGTCCATGAGCAGATACATTTATATCAATTTGTGTACGTCACTGCCCAGACCTACAGTGTTTCTTTAAGCAGGATGTAGAACTCCTTTAGCAAAGAGGTAAGAGGCAATGGAAGAGGGTTTTTTTCCCTTCCTTTTGCTTAGACTCTCTTAATGTGCACATTACCTGTGTTGTACGTACATTTTGCCACTTCATTTCTGCTGCTTGTGGAGATCAGGTCTGAACTATTGTGTTTGTGCCTTAAATTTTATTGTCAAGGGTGTAAAACTGTGTCTTGATTGTACCTCTTCAGTCTGCAGGTGGGGCACACACAACGGAATGCCCTCTCATAAAATAGCATGAATGCATAAAGGAAACTTGCAGGAATGGAGCAGCAGTCTATAACGTCAGCCCTGATCTGCTGTGTGCAATCATATCATTCAGGCACAGAGTTATTGCTCTGCGAGAACCAGCCCTGTGTTTCTGTGCAAAAAGGGAATAAAGAAGCTTTTGCGGTTCAGCTGCCTCGTTCTTCCCAAAACAGACAAGCCAGTATTACGGATTAAATCCCTTAATCCCTTGCTGATTGCCAGTGGATATAGGGATGAATAGCAGCACAGGCGGCTTTGGAGTGCCCACCTTTCTGGACTATATATATCTATGCTAACAATTCTTGAGGGAGTAGAATAGGCACAGTTGCAGAAGTCACAGCTTGGGGCAGGGCCCCTCCCTTTCTTACTGGAAGGCTTGCACTGCCTTGTATCTCCAGTTGGGAGTGTAGTGGCATCCCCTTTGGGATCTATATCCTGACACAGAGTTCCTGTAAGGAATCTGAGAACAGTAGTGCTAGACATATGCTACAACGGTGTTCGATCTCTTCCTTGTCTGTTTCTGCACAGTGCGCTGTATTGCACAAGCTTCTCTTTCTCTAGAGTTCCTAGCCCCCAAATCCCAGTGTGTGTGTACTGTGTACAATAAGAGGCCACAGAAAACTGGCCTCATGCCATATAGCCTATATCTGGACTACTGGTAGCTTGGCTGGAGTTTATATAGCACTTAGAAGAACTGTGATTAGCTCCAAACTGATTTGGTATCCTAAGATTCACTAGCCCTCTTCACATATTACAGTAAATGCATGTACAACCCATATATAGTGTACTAGGAATAAGGCCCATTGTGGAAATAAATACAGCGGGCTCTAGAAAGATGCTCTGGGAGAGTGCCCCAGCTTTGGGCACTCAGTGACAATTTGCTGTGGCAATCTCAGCAGGGTATAATGACAGAGTCCACCATTTTCTCCAGAGGAACTGATCTTTGCTACCTGAAGAGCAGTAGCAATTTTGAGTGATCTCCAGCCCACCCCCAAGATTGGTAACAGTGGTTCCCCAGAAGGGAGTGGCTGGTTTGGAGGGTGGAGTCTATGACATTGTACCTGTCTGCGGTCCCACCCCTCCTCAACACTCACCCTCTCCAGGTTCGACCCCTCAAAACTCCAGGAATTTCCCAACCTGGAGTTGATAACCCTATCTCCCTCCCAGCCAACCATCAACCTACCTTTAGTTTTCCATCTCCTCCCCCCTCCCTCCTAGAGAGCAGTTGTAATTTTGAGTGATCTCCAGCCCCCACCTGGAGATTGGCAACAATGGTTCCCCATCAGGGAATGGCTGGATTGGAGGGTGGAGTCTATGGCATCATACCTGTCTGAGGTGCCACCCCTCTTCAAACCTCACCCTCTCCAGGCTCCATCCCTCAAATCTACAGGAATTGCCCACCTGGAGTTGGCAACCTGATCAGGACTGGGCCCAATGAGTTTTTCCCCAAAGGCCAACATAGGTGTGGAAAGGGCCTTTTACTGACAGAGGGAAAGTACAGGTGCCAACTCTGATTAGGGAAATACCTGGAGATTTGGGGGGTGGATCCTGTGGAGGGCAGCATTTGGGGTGTGTGCGGAAGGACTCAGCAGGGTATAATGCCATAGAGTCTACCCTCCACAGCAACCATTTTCTCCCAGGAAACTGATCTCTGTCATCTGGAGGTCAATTGTAACAGTGGGAGATCTCCAGGTCCCACCTGGAGATTGGCAACCCTAGGGGAAAGCCAGCCACACAGCGGGGAGTTGAAGAAAATGGTCTGATGGTCGCTGGCCCACCTCGTTAGCCAACCAGCCATGCTGAAGCTAAGCAGGAGAAAGAGCCTTTTTCCATTTATTCTGACAGGAAAGTGGCCGTTGGGGAGGGGATTATGGACAGGGGAGGGCTGAAAGTCCTTTGTTTTTTTACTCATAGAACCAAGCTTGGCTGCCTACCAACAGCCACTGAGGGGACAGTCCCTCACAGGAGTCAAGAGAACTGTCTTCCTCAGGAGAGAGAGCTGGTCTGCCAGGGGGAGTGGGTGGGGAAGAGGAGCAGACCCAGCACCCGGCCAATGGCACGTGAGTACTCTTGAGTGGCGGCTGATGGGCCAATGGCTGAGGGAGAGCATTTTACAGCCAATGGAAGCGCATGGAATCTTACGAAACCAAAAGATAAATATTATAAGGAGAGATACCTGATTTTTCTTTGCATATCACATTGAGTAATTCTCATGTTACATTCAGTGCATGTACAACTTAACATGTAGTTGAAACCACATATTTATCCCGTGACTGGTCCCTGGTTTCATTAGTAAAGCGAATATGCATTGGCTTTTTCTTACAAACAGATATACAGGCAATGTGCATTCACTGTAACATATGAACAGGACTGCTGAATTTTTGGCAGGCAGGGTGGAAGATTGAGATTGCATGGAGAATCACAGAATCATAGATGTGGAAGGGACCTCCAGGGTCATCTAGTCAAACCCCCTACACAATGCAGGAAATTCACAACTACCTCCCCCTCAACATGGCCAGTGACCTCTGTTCCATGCCCAGAAGATGGCAAAAAAAAAAAAAGAAAAATCCAGGATCCTTGGCCAAACTAGCCTAGAGAAAAATTGCTTCCTGACCCCAACGTGGCAATAATTTCCCTCAGCATGTAAGAAAGGGCCACATGAACTGATGCAACCCTTCCTGCCCTCCCTCTCATCATCTGCGTACATTCACAGTCAGCATTGCTGTCAGATGGCTATGAAGCCTCTGTTTAAAAACCTCTGAAGAAGGAGAGTCCACCACCTCCCGAGGAAGCCTGTTCCACTGAGGAACTGCCCTAATTCTCAGGAAGTTCTTCCTAATGTTTAGCAAAAAAACACTTTTGATTTAATTTCAGCCTGTTGGTTCTGGTCTGACCTTCTGGGGCAACAGAAAACAACTCTGTACCATCCTCTATATGACAGCCCTTCAAGTACTTGAAGATGGTTATCATATCACCTCTCCCTCATCTTTTCTCCAGGCTAAACAATACCCAGCTCCTGCAATCTTTCCTCGTAGGACTTAGCCTCCAGACTCCTCACCATCTTCATCGCCCTCCTCTGGACTCATTCCAGCTTGTCTATATCCTTCTTAAATTGTGGTGCCCAAAATTGAATACAGTACTCTAGATGAGGTCTAATCAGAGCAGAGTAAAGCGATACCATCACTTCATGTGATCTGGACACTATGCTTCTGTTGATACAGCACAAAATTGCATTTTCCTTTTTAACTACCACATCACACTGCTGACTCATGTTCAATGTATAGTCTACTAAGACCCCTAGATCTTTTTCACACATACTACTGCCAAGACAAGTCTCCCCAACCTATAGTAACGCATTTGATTTTTCCTACCTAAATGCAGAACTTTACATTTATTCCCACTGAAATCATTTTATTTGTTTTAGCCCAATTTTCCAACCTATCAAAATCATCCTGTATCCTGACTCCATCTTCTACCACATTTGCTACCCTTCCCAATTTAGAATCATCTTCAGATTTAATAAGCATTCCCTCTAGTTCTTCACCCAAATAATTTATAAAGATTTTGAACAAAACAGGTCCCAGGACAGATCCTTGTAGGGTTGCCAAGTCACTTACCTGGCATAGTGGGGGAGACCTGGTCTGGGAAATTTGTGCATGGTGTGATGATGTCACCTGGAAGTGATGTCATCATGTTGGGCACATTGCCGGTCAACATTCTAGCAATTGGCCTGAAAACTCTATGGGCACGTGGGCCCGAACTGGGCACTTTGGAGGTGAGGTTCCCCCACTGGACTGATCCAGACTGGTGGGTTGGGAGCCCTTTCAGCAGGAAAACCTCCACCCCCCTGGGGGACTTGGCAGCCCTAGATCCTTGAGGCACTCCACTTGTCACTTCTCTCCAAGAGGATGAGGAACCAGGCCCATAGCCAGGATTTTTTAAGTCGGGGCATTTACATTTCTTAGGGGCACCGCTACTTCCATCCTGAGCTGCTCTGCAGTTTCCCCCACCTGGGCCTCTACCAAGCCACCTCCTCCTCACAGCAGCCCCTCACTCCACCATAGCCAGCCCCTCATGCCAGACAGCACAGCACAGCCTACCAGCAACAAGTACTTTCTGGGGGAAATAGACCTTTGGGGGGGAATAGAGAGGTGCTGTCTGGCTCTGTGTGCCCCCCATATCTGGCCCTTCACACCAGACAGCTTTGTAGAAATACCTGGCTCCTTTCCTGCACCCTCTGCCACTCATGAGCCCTGGGCTGGATAGGAAGTTGTGGGGCCTTGCCATTAAGTCGTGGGGCCTTGCTCTGAGATGCCCCACTGTAGCTATGGGTCTGTGAGGAACCATTAACAAGCCCTCTTCGGATGTGATCTATCAACCATATGGATCTACTTAATGATAGTAGGATCCAAACCACATTTTACCAACTTGTCAACAAGAATATTATGTGGAACCTTATCAAAAGCCTTACTGAAATCAAGATAAAGTCATAAGCCACCTCAAGCAAAATGGAAGGCAGGAGAAAAGTATTTCAGATCCATAACATGAAGTTGCCATTTGATGCTGATCTATAATAGTATGCTTTATAGAATTCTGCCTTTGCCCAAATCTTTGAAAACTATTTCCTTGTCAAGAGACCCACTGTGATAAAATTCAGCATCCTAAGGCAGGCCTTTAATACTTCCATTTTACAACTGCGACTGAGAACAAATTGTCTACAGCTGCCCACATTCTCTGAGGGTGAAGTCTAGCACCTTGTCAATTCTACAATAGTGACTCTATGGACAAGGAAATGAAGTTTTCAAAGATGCTTTTGGAAGGCAAGGGGACAAGGTGGATGCCCAGCAATCAAAGTCATAGAACATACTATGAACATTAGTCTCAAATGGTGAAACAGGATTCAACTTTGATTATGGTGGCAAAATTAATGGCATTTTGATTTTCAGAAGGAATTGGGTACAATAGGAATGAAACTGTGGAGCTGAGATTACACAAGGAGAGCCCCAGCTACTGAAACCACAGTAACGGATGCTTTCTAAATGCTCACAATTCCAAGAATTAAGAGCCTAGCCTTATTTACTATTTGTAGGGATATGTGTAGCTGCATGGTTTACTGGACTGTGTGCTATCGCCTTTTTTGATTCCTTGCTCAGTCTGCTTTGTTTGTCTATGTAGTATGTGCTTTCAATTTTCTTATTAAACTTGTTTTCGTTTTGAATGCGGGTAGTCTGAACTTTGTGGCCCCCCCATTAAAGCCCCTGTTCAGTCACACTTACTGGAGGTGGAAGGGCAACGGGCAGCGGGTGATCCTTACTTCTCTACAGAGTGCAAGTACAAGTGCTTATCTCTTAGGAAGTGAGTATGAGTAACAAAGGAGACACAAGAATGGAGCAGAGCCTATAAAGGGCGAAGTAGCATAGGGTTACTGGGTGCTAGCTCTCAGAGGGAATTCGCTGTAAAAATTGACTAGCTGGTGGCGGTGACGCCCAGAGAATGACAGAAAGTAAATTCAAGAGAGGAGTGACAGAAGCCTCACTGAGCAGGAGACTGAGGATGGGAGCACAGGTCTCTCACGCTCATGCAGAAACAATGGCTTGCAAGTCCCAGTTGCCCACAAATCCTATAAAACAAATATTTAAATCTTGATGTGCATTCATGACATCTGTATGAATGTGATTGCCAGTATGGTGAATACAGTTATTATAACAACAGGAAATGGGGAAATAAGTTCAAAATATACTTATCCGGTTGCTTCACTTTGGAAAGAGATCAGAATGTGGCCTAGTTTTTTTATGGGTATTTTGTGAGATTCATTTTGCTTTCCAATTCCCATTTGTCAGAGCCTTTGTAATCACAAGAAGAGAATAATGTCTCTCCTCTTATCATCTTGTCATAATGAAAAGGATTGTCATGCATGCCAATTGATTTCACCTTCTTCTCTATTTAAAATATTTTGTCAATAAAACAGATGACCACAGAGAGAAATCAGGCACTAACATGATAAATGGTTGCATTGTCACCCCAGAAACTAGCTAGAAAAGGTGCAATACAAGACAAATATATCATAACAAATATGTATTGCATTCAATATAAATGCTGCTTTAGCACTCTAAGGAAGTTATCCATTGAATTCTAATGGAAGTAGACCACACCAGCTAGCTTATGGCGCATTTGATATGCTGTGTCCTGTTCAGAGGTTAAGATGCTGAGCTGCAGACCAGAAGAGACCCTAGTGCCATGTGATGGAGTGAGCTCCCGTCTCTGGCCCCCACTCCTACCAAACCTAGCAGTTCAAAAGCAAGAAATTGCAAGTAGATAAATAGGTACCACTTCAAGTGGGAAAGTAACAGCATTCCATGTGCCTCGATGTTTAGTCATACTGGCCACCTGACCATGGAAATGTCTTTGGACAGCGCTGGCTCTTCAGCTCCTCGGCTTGGAAATGGAGATGAGCACTGCCCCTTAGAGTCAGATTCGACTAGCTTTCAAGCAAGGGAAACCTTTACCTTTACCTTAGTTGACTCTAAACAAGGCATTTTTGAATTACATCTTGGATTGTGTTACTAAAGAAAAACTCAAGACGACGGTGTATAAATTGTGATCAGCCGCCATGAGGCATGCCATGTGTACAGGTATCTTGGTACACTGCCAACATGTACAAGACCCTGACGCTGCCAACAAGCACAGGGTTTTCGCCTCTTGCACCCCCCTTCAGGAGTGAGAGAGGGAGCCAAACCCCGCATGCTTTTTAAGAGCACTGAAACCAGTGTTCTGCCACCAGGACCTATTTAAGAACGTTCCCAACTCAGACAGGAGAATAGGTCCCACCTCCTTCCTGGTTCTTGGAACTTAGCAACTTATCAGCTCTGGGGTAGAGCTGCAGATGATTTAACACACACTAGTAGCTTCTAGGCGAGCAGGTAAGGCTCTAGATTTAGCCCTAGAGTTCAGGTACAATATTGATCCAAACCAGATCAGGTTAATCTATATAAGATCTTTATTAAATACAGCAGGTATATGACATGAGACTTACACAGGATAGAAAACAATAAACATTCCTATAGCTCTGCAGGGCTCTGACTAAAACATACAAAAGCATCATAATTACCAATCCTTGGTCCAGAGAACAGTCAAAGCAGAGTCTATTCTCCAAGGAATCTTAAAGATGAAATCCATGCTTGCAATGGGCAATTAAGGTCAGCGTGTTGGCCCCTTGCAAAATTCAGTGTTGCCGGTGAGTAATCCAAACAGAGACTAACTCTTAGAAAGGGGCCATCTTTCCAAGAGAGTTCTGGGTGTCTTTTGATAGGCTAAAGAAAACTCTCCTCCTACCTCTGTCACAACGGAGCATGGCCAGTACCCAATCGTGACAGAGTCATCCAGAAGGACCGGGTTGGCAGGGGTGGTGACGCAACCCCCCTACCCTGTTCAGGTGTCTGAGGCCCCTGCTGCCCTGGGAGGTGGGACACTGAGGTGGTGGAGCGGGTGGAGCTGGGGGCGTCCAGCAGCAGTGAGGGGGAGTTGTCCGGATTTTGTGACAACTGTGCAACTCTGCCTTTCATAATTTCCTAAAACTTAATGAAGACCATGCATGTATAACAGAATGCAATTTCATTCATTCACTTAGTTACTTACATCACTTATAGGCTGTTTTTCTCACTGAGGCTCAAGGCAGACTACACAACATTAAGTCAATACAATCAACAGCACGGGGCATTCAATAAACAATGCAAAAAGGATTTGGACCGCAGAAATCTTAAACCAAGTAGAGAATCTGAACCAAAGCTGAAAAAAGCGTAAGCATTCATATAGCATGTTAAGCAATGCAGCATTCGCATAGCAGGGTCACACTTACAGCAAGGGATAATCTGTATTATGCAGAGTTATAGTCCACAGTCACTATTCCTTTCCCAATGCATCTTTCTGAACTATTTCATTACAATACAGTCTATTACCTGTGTTATAAAGCTCTCCTAAATAATTCAGTTTCACATAAAATGTGAGCCACTGCAGACATTTCCTCAGAACTGGCACAGGTAGTTTGCACCTACCTGCATAATAGCACAATAAGCAAAAATTGTTCAGCAAACTGGGGATATATTGAGAGAGGCAGTCTAGGCCTCATTTGGAATCCTGTGTATAGTTCTGATCACGGTACTTCAAAAAAGATATTATAGCACTGGAAAAGGTGCAGAAAAGGGCAACTAAAATGATTAAGGGGGTGGAACACCTTCCCTATGAAAAAAGGCTAAAGAAGCTAGGGTGTTTTAGCTTGGAGAAATGATGACTGAGGGGTGATATGACAGAAGTTTACAAAATTATGCATAGCGCAGAGAGGGTAGAGAAAGAAGTACTTTTCTCCCTTTCTCACAATACAAGAAATCATGGGCACTCAATGAAATTAATGAGCAGTCAGGTTAGAACGGATAAAAGGAAGTATTTCTTCACCCAAAGAATAATTAACACATGGAATTCACTGCCAACCTAAAGTGACTGACCAATTTAAACGACACCACCCTTTGCCAGTTCCACTATCCACTGAAGAACAATGCAGGGTATGTGAAAAAGCACCCCTGCCCCTTAGCCAATCAGGTGGGGGCTAAAAATTCCTAGCCAGCCCCCACGAAAGCATGAACAACAAAGTCTGCACAGCAACTGGGGGAGGGTGGGCCAAGTGCCAGGCAAAGATTGAAATGGGTGGGAGCAGAGCCAGCCAATGCCTTGGGCAGGCTCTGCCCCCGTCAAACCCACCAACCTCGTAACTCATGATGACGTGGATGAAAGGGAATTAATGATGTGAACAGCCATGTTTCACACAAAAAAATGGACTGTGCAGTTGGCCAAGTCAATCCCCCACAGCCAAACTACAACCAAGATGGGCAAAAACTCAAGGAAGGTGAGATCCCTATTCAAGCCTGCTGCCACCCAAGACTCAGGCCATTCTCTGCACCCACAGAAGTAGACCCTAAAACCCTGAGAACCAACAGCATCAGACATGACCTGAAGTCTAGCTTCAAGCCTCGAGCCCTCCCTTTGGAAACATATTCCCGGCTTTGAATGATTATAATGATTATAATAGGAATGGTGAGCATAGTGACCTTTTAATAATACTTTGTATATTGTAACTGCAAATAATAATATAAGAACATTTTCCTATTTTTCCTTGTTTCAGAATATTTTCCTGTAATATTGGGTTGAAGGCTTTTATACACTGTGAGTGCTATACTAAGGATTTTTCCTACTAAGAGTCTTCTGTACACTATGAGTACTGTATGAAGGTAAAAAAATTCATCTGTTAGTATTCAGAACATGGGTTTGGCTGTAATATATGATAATAATTATTTGGTTTTATTTGCAATTGTAGTAGTGTGAACAAATGTATTGAACCAAAGAAAAAGAGAGGACCTCTGAGAAACAACAGCTGTTACAACTACAGATGGAAAGGTCATCATATGTCCTGAGATTTCAAGGTATTCTAGAACAAAAAGGAGAGAACCTAAAAGAGATTTTAAGCGAAGCTTTAGCTCCTGTGGCAGATTATAAAGTGGAATCCTTACAAAGCGATATGGATATAGTATATCGAACCTATCCAGAATTTATTAAGAAAAACAACCTGCCCGGTGAAGTATTCGTGAAATTCTCCAAAAGGTCAACAAAGGACATGATATTGAAAGTGACCAATGGGATAACCCTAAAAATCAAAGGAGAAGAAGCAAAAGTTTTAAAAGATGTTCCATTTGAGGTGAGAAAGAGGAGGAAGCAATACAGGAATCTCACACTATTTTTACAGAAAGATTCCACTCCCTGCAGATGGATAACCCCAGAAGAACTTATCTTCAACTTCAAAGAGAAAAAAGAAAAGATTGACGGTTACAAAAGCAAAAGCATTTTTGGAACAGCACCAAAGTTCAGCAAAAGGAAAAAAAAATATTGCTATAGAACAATATTGCTATAGAAGATAACAGCGAACACGGATCGAGAAGCAGTGATACCTCCTTGGGTAGTTCTTCAGAAGAAGCTTTTGACTCTGAATCAGAACTAGGAGCAGCGGCTCCTAAGGCACTTAAAGTTAAGCTGACCTTTGATAAAAACAAAAGTAGAGGGAAGAAATCTGCTAAATAACTTGATTCTGAAAATCTGTTTTCTTTTTACTTACTAAGACGCACATATTATAGCTAATCTTGCTTGTATTTGTTTAAAGTAGAAATATTAACAGTTAATCTCCATCTCTATAAAGGCTAAATAATAGGGAAACACCAGGAAACCGAAGTATAGAATGTTATATGATCCTTGCCTACTCTGTATTTTAGTTTAGTGTGTAGAGATAAAAAGCAATAGAAAATGTTAAAAAAAGAAAGAAAATTTTTGTGTTTGGACTGGATCTTAATGAGTAAAGCTGCTACTGCACATCCCTACGATACACTTGCTTCCATATTCTACAAGTATGCTAAAAACTATTAGAAATAATAATAAATAGTAATTTCCAAAGTTAATCTTACAAAACAATTACCACTACATATTCCTTAGCAGTTGTAGTCATTCAGAATTGCTGAGAGCTGATCCAGCATGTTCATGACAGCTTGAATCCTGCTGATTATGTTGACAATTAAGTAGGAACAATCTTTTGTCCATGCTGATGCTGTTATTGTGAAACTGAAGTATAAGAACCTGTGATCATATTATCTTGATATAAATCACGTAGATCACTCAGTAACTAACACATAGTGATCGAATCCAATCAACTTTATTTGTTGCTATAGTAGCCAAAGTCACATGCATTGAAACGTTTTCATTTCAGAAGTGCCTGTGTTTTAAAAAGAAAAGGGTATGGTGTAGTAATGTAAAAAAAAGTTCAGATTACGTTTTCTATCTGCAACTACATTGTTGAAAAGTTGCTATTTTTTTAATACCAATCAACCAACTACATGTAACCCTGTGGGTTTGGCTCAGTATTGGAGTTGGGGGGGGGATTTTGTCCCTCTGGGGGATGGGTAGGAGAGGGCTGAGGAAAAGGACAGTCCTGAAGGGAAAAGAGATCTCTGAGGAGAAAAGAGGAGACAGAAGCCATCTGGGGATGAGAGCGGAGAAGAGAGTGACCTGAGAAAGAGCCTTCAGAGAACTGCATCCTGAAGAGATCAGCAGCATCACGAAAGCTTGACGCACAGCACCACCACCACCACCACAGCCAGTCAAACCATGGCAGGTAAAGTGTGAGAGACTTTGAGAAGGCCTTAGAGAAATAGTAAAAGACTGATATTTTTGGTTCCAATTTTAAAGTTGTGTTGTCTAAGTTTCAGTTTGTATATGTGTGTCCTGGTTTCATGTCCCATCTCTCTTTGTTGAATTAATGTTGTTGTTTAGTTGCTGTAGATTTTCCAGGTTGTGTGGCCGTGGTTTTGGCATTGTAGGACCCAACATTTTGCCAATAGCTGTGACTGGCATCCTCAGAGGTATAACACAGAATGTCAGGTCCTACAATGCCAAGACCATGGCCACACAACCCAGAAAATCTACAGCAGTTAATGAACTCCAGCCGTGAAAGCCTTCGACAACATAATGTTATTGTTGTTCAGTTGCACAGTCAAGTCCGACTCTTCACGATTCCAAGGACTACAAAACGCCAGGCCCTCCTGTCTATGTTGAATTAAACCCTATTTCTATTTTAGGTTCTACTTCAGTTTGGTCATAGGTGATTGGAGGGTCTGGGAGTTGTGTTTGAGTATCATTTCTTCTTTACTTGCATAATGGCTTTCTCTCCTATTAGAAAGTGTAGGTCAGTGGGCTGGAGGCCCTGCTACTTTATTGTTTCTTGTCACCCCCTGTCCCAGAATTGGCTAGACCGCACAGGGCTTGTCAGCTGGGAGGTCGAGGACAAAACTGACACAATGTGAGTCTTCAAACTAGTTTTATTGTGATTGATCACAGGAGATGCCTTTTCCCATCGTGATAGGGAGAGGGGCTCACTGAAAACAAGGAACACAGGGTATATAAAGGCGAGGATGACACATACACTTTCACACATGCGAAATAATGCAGTTTCAATCCACTTCAGCAACTGTTTGCAAGTGGATTTTGCCATTGCACACAGTAAAATCCAGTTGCAAAGTGGACTGAAAGTGCATTGAAAGTGCATTATTTAGTGTGTATGTGAAAAATATATATAAAGTGTGTGGGGGGGATACAAAGGTGATATTGTGCATGTCTAAGTTGCTCAAAAGGAATATTACCACTCTAGACAACACATGTCAGTGGTTAATTGTTAGAAAATCAGGATCAACTCTTAACTAGAAACATCTGCCACTTCCCTAATAAACCAATTGCTGAGTCTTGCAATCAGGGAAAGCTCATCCTTGGGGTTTCTCAGCCTACCACACAGGATGTGTGATCTCTCCATGTCGCTCTAATGGAAACCAGAGTCCATTTTGTTTGCTTATTCTCCCATATCCCCTTCCATTAACAAATCTAGGTACCATAATTTCTTCCCAAAACTGGTGTTGGAGAGAGAAACTGAGGTTATGTGTAGATGATGGTTCTAGCATATTTAAGTAACAAATTGGTGCTGTAGAATGCTGTAAATGTCCACGCAAATCATAATGCAAAAACAGGACCCCTGTGTACTAATGACAATCATGACAGTTAAGGCCAAGGACATTATTCTCCCAGCACCTTCAGAAATCTAGTGAGGAACGGAGCATGATTGTTTTGGCTAATGGGGAGGGCAGCTTGGAGGCCTTTAGAGAGGTACTGCTCTCCTCCCATGCAGGCATGTGTCACATAGTACTTGTCCAACTCTCTATGGCAACATAGGTTTAGCCAGTTGCTTCAGGACCATGCAGGATTTTTTTCTGGAGTTCCCCGTGGTTGGTTTTTTAGGAGATAATTTTTCATTACCTTGTTTCTGGAAGGTGGCAACTGGTTAAACTAGCAATGGCAGGAATATGGTGGGTTACTCATGTAGACAGGGCAAATTGATGAGCATCCTGAGGCATCAAACAGTGAAGATTTGTACCTTATATTTCATCATTCATTGTATGGTTGTGTGGGAGGAAACACTGTCGGTAGGTGCTGAGCTGTATCAATCAAATTATTCTATTGTTCCCCTGTTCTATTGTTCCCCTAGAGCGAAGCTCAGCCTTGGCTAGCCCCGTGCTCCACCGGTCTGCACCGGCTAGAGCACGTGGTCGGGCCTGGCCGAGCTGGATACATTACACCTATGTGGCATGCTGGGAGAGGGGGGTGAGGCTTGCTTCTCTCAGCATAGTTCATGTGCAGGAGAGGATAAACCAGGACAGCAAAATCACTCCAAATCTGGCACAAATGATAGCAGCCACTGGGCTGTTGTAGTTATAAACTGCCCTTAAATAGGGACTGCAATACAAATAAACTGGTTAAGCCCAAATATGATGTCTTGTGTCTTCATTTGTTTTTTGTTTTTTACATTTTTAATTGGGTTTTCAAAAAAGAAAGAAAAAAAGTGAGTGCAATACATTTTAAAAAAAAAAATCCATTCCAATATCTCATGCATAATATTGTATTTGCTTACGAATTTCCTTTTTCTGCTTATTTATAATGTCTGGCAACATTCTATTTTATCATAATATTTCCTCTTCTACAAATATATATCCTAAAAAGTCAACAATTTCTACTAAAAATATTCTTATTCTACAATAGAATATAAAATCTTACCATCTTTACAAACTATATAATTGACTAAATATGTAACTATATATTACTGTTATATATAGATTTGTCCATGCAGTGCTATTCTTAATCAGCCTTTATAACCAGAAAAAAAGGAAAGAGAAAGAAGAGATAGAAAAATAATAAAAAAATTCATGCCCCAAAATTCTCATCAAATCCATACAATTCCTTCCTTTCATGTTATAGGAATCCATGTTATTAATAAAAAATTAAATCACATTACTATAAATCTTCCATCTCATTTATATTGTGCTATTATTAGATCAGGGTAAGTTACAACCAATTAAACACTCATTACTTATAATATTTACTTATAATTATCTTTAGGATCTTCTTTCATAATGTTGCATTCTATGTAGCTAATAGTGAAACTTAAATCACATTACTATATATCTTTCATCTTATTGGTATTATACAGGGCACACAAATCAACATCAATTATACACAGTCACATTGCTATGTACCTTTCATTTTTATGGTGTTATACTATACTGTTGTTTTATATTTTATATTACTGTAAATCAATTAAATCAAGGTAAATCACAGCCAGTTAAACAGTCATTACTTATAAAATATTATATTTAATCTTTTTCTGTTTTCTCTGTACATTTTTAACACTATCATGATCTATGCCTTTTCCCTTTAAAGGTAAGATCATTTCCCCCCTCCCTATAATTAATTAAGGCAGGAAATTAAAAAAAAAACATTAGTTCTGTTTTGTCTTCTGGAAAAGTTATATTCTCCTTAGCCATCTCTGGAGGTTGAAGATGTGAGAGGGTTTCCATTGTATTGTTTGTTTGGTCTATGTAAAAACTTGTTATCTCTTTATTTGAGACAACCAATTCCTCCAGGAAAGCATCTTGTCTGGAATCCTGTTTTTTAAATGATGACTGTTGTTGTTGTTGAGTATCTTCCTGTTCTGGTGCTTCTGGTGGGTTGTTCTGCTCCTTGTCATAGCTTCCCCAAATTTTTTTCAAACATTTGCTGGAGAGTTTCTGCCAACACTTCTATCAGTTAGGGTTCTCAAGTACTTACTGTATTTCAGCGGGGGACACACAGTCCCCTGCCGGAACATTCCCCATGCCGCACGATGCCATCGCCGGGACGTGATGCCAGGTGACGCTCTGGCAATGGGGCTGGAAACTCGATGGTACCAATGAGTTTCCATCCCCATTGCCAGAGTGTCACCTGGTGTCACTTCCTGGCAACGGCATCATGTGTGCGTCTTTCCTTCCCCCAGGGATGGTCCTGCCAGGACGTATCCGTCCCCCGCCGGCATATGATAAGTTCTTTGCAAGCCTACTATCAGTTGCTCTTTAAGTTTTCCCCAGAAAACTTGTAATGGTTGTGTAGTATCACAATTTCCCAACATATCCAACTCTTTAGGTGTGGTTAAAAGAGCCATCACGTTACCTTGTTACAGTTTAAGATCAAGTCTGCAAAATCCACAGTCTTATAGTCTATAGTTTCAGTAGGATTTATTCATTAACCAAGCACAGAGTCAGTAGCCATTTTAGTTTCACAAGTCCTTTTTCATACAGCAAATAGCCTTTTCTCTGTTAAGAATGACCAACACGTCTTGTCATTAATGCTGCAGTAGAAATAATTCTGCTTTCAGGCTTCAGTAAAACCTTTAGCTCCTAAGGGTATTCTAAATGCCTTAGCTTCCCAGTCTCTTTTCAGCCACTTGAGAGAAGAAAGGGAGGGGGGAAATTGCACTCCTCATTTCCTTAACTTCTTGGGAAGATTTGGAGGGGCATTGCAGTAACCAGGGGCTATTTTATTTTTTTAGTTGTTTGTTGTATTTAGTTCCTTGCAGAAGCCAGTGCTTAGTTCACATTCTTGAGCTGGAGGAGTGCTGATAAGGCCACCTGTGGACTATTTGTTTGGGTTGCCTAGCACTGACATCCTGAAGACTTGTTGTTTTTTTGGAATGGCCTTGGACAGCTGAGGCTGGTTGGGGTTCCCATGCAATGGCCGAGCATGTGAATGCTAACCAGTTCAGCTTTCATTTACATCTGTCAAATCATTTACATAAGTCAAACCCCCTGACTGTATTGGGCTCAGGTGAATCTGGTTGCAAGGTCCAATTAGTGCCTGTGGTCAGGTGTTCCCAGAAGGAATTAAAAATGAAGTCTTTGTTCATCATCTTGGTTAAACTTTAGATCGGTAGCTGGATAGGCTGTCGGGGCTATTGATTTTTCCATTTGGGGAAACCTTGAACCTCTGCTGGAGAACTGAGAGTTATGGCCAGCCCTGTTGAACTGTTATAAGCAGATTACTTTGTTTATGTTCAAGAATTGCTGTTGATACTGGTGTTGTAATATCAAAGGTAACTAGTTAGAGATATTAAAAACCTTTTTTGTTTTCTGTGCACATTATGTTTGTATTGCTTTGCACCTTAAAATAGAACTTTTAGTTACATACCTGTGTAGTGTGTTTCTGTCTGGGGTTTGCAGAAGACTTTTCTAGTTGCCTTTGTGGCCCTACCAATACTATATAAGTAAAACTCCTGACCCTAGAGAGGGTTGGGCTTTCTACTCAAGGTCCTAACGAAAGCAGGGATGACCTGTGCCTTGCATTCCTGGATGAAGCAGGTCTGCTGGCAGCCTATTGTGGTTTAGGAGCAAGAGGAACTTGACTCCTGATTGTGTTAATATTATTCAAAGTGCTCTGCTTGTCAGTCCTCCAGCCCAACCTACTGCTGGGTTGGCAAGGGAGTGTTTGAGGCCTAGTGGTACCTATCTGGCAGTGGTACTGCATGTGTATTTGAAGGTTTTGAGAGCTTTTTAAAGCTTAAAAGTTGTGAAGGCAAGTACTCACTTATCAATCTGTTCTTCACCAATGTCATGGTGAGGTTCAAAGCTCTCTTCTAAGGGCTGTTCACAGCTTGGCAGCCATGACTCATCATGTCTGCACAACTCAGTGCTTTGGCTTTAGGATGATCATGAGCCTCAAGCCTCTCATCACAGCTCATGGGGGGCTCGGATCAAGTCTTCTGCAAATGGCTCTTCCTCCAGAAGTGCTGGTGGGATATTGGGAGACCCAAATTATCCCCTAAGAAGCATCAAGAATCAGTGATTCTCGGGAGCCCCCCTGCTTTGCTGTCTTATGTCTTCATTTGAAGGTGGAGCTGAGGACAAGCAAATTAATCTGCCTTTTGCCATTAGCTGGCGACAAGTGGAGACGTGCAAGAGACTTCCGTGATAGTTATTCCATTCCTCACACTTTTGCTTCCTCCACTTTGCCCCTACCTTTCTCACACTCTTTCTCCCTTCTGCTCTGCCTTTTCTTACTCTCTATCTCTCCTCCATGCACGTTACTTTCTCTCTTTCTGCCTCCTCATCATTCTCTGTGTTTTTCTGCCTCCCCACCTCATCACTGTTTATTTTTCAGCTCCCCACCCCATCACTCTCTCTTTCTGCCCCCATCACTCTTCCAGCCACCCACTTGCTTCCTTTCCCCCCACGGCAATAGTGGCAGCTCTCCAGGAATCACAAAGGATCTCCCAGCTACAGAGATTAATTCACCTTTGGGCTGCCAACTCTAGGTTGGAAAATTCCTGGAGATTTGTGGGTGGAGCCTGGGGACAGTTAGGCTTGAGGAGGCAAAAAGCTGAGGTCCCTGTCCCCCCTACCTGAGTCCACCTCAAATCTCCAAGAGTTTCTCAACCTGGATCTGGCAATCTTGCCCCCCCAATCCCCTGCTGGTGGTCAGGGGAACTGTGGACTGCTGTCAGTCCTAGGGCTGCCAACATCCAAGTAGGACCTGGAGACCCCCACAGAATTACAACCAAACTCTAGACAGCAGAGATCTGTCTTCCTGGAGAAAATGGCTGCTTTGAAGGGTAGACTGTGACATTATACCCAGCTGAGGCCTCTCCCTGCCCCAAACCCAGCCCTACTTAGAGTCCACCACAAAACCTAGGAGTTCCCCAGCCTGCCACTCTTGCAACCCTTGTCAGGCCTGGCTCCAAGGTTCCCTCCTTGAAAGGCCAGAATAGACCTGGAAAGGGCCCTTCCCCTCCCCCTGCCTTTTATTGGCAAAGCCAGTTAGAAGCCTCCCCCCCAAAAAAAATGTTCTAATCACTCACCGTTGGTGCCTGAAGTAGATCCCTGAGGAGACCATTTCAAAAGGTATTGGGGGGGAATTCAATCCTCCCTAAGGTTTTTTAGTTTGTTTTTTTAAAATGTTTGGATTTTTCTGCAGCCCCAGGGAGTCCTCTGAGTCAACAGAAAAAGCTGTTGGGGAAGAATGAGCCCTCTGTTGGCAGAAATAAGTATCTGCACCCAAAAGGGACTTTGGCTATTATATATATATAGATGAGCCTGAAACATTGAGAATCTTAAACAAGTCCAGCAGTGGGTTGATCACAACACTGGTGGTGGAAAGAACCATTAAGTTGCAACTGACTTATGGAAACCCCTCACAGGTTTTTCAAGGCAAGAGATAAACAGAGGAGAGTTGCCATTGCCCACCTGTATGTCGTAACCCTGGACTTCCTTTGTGGTCTCCTGTGTAAATATTAACCATGTTTGGCCCTGCCTAGCTTTCAAGACTAAACCCACTGAAACCAAATGCAGCCATCACCCATGAAGATTTCCACAAAGGCCATGGTAAGTGGCAGGTCTGCTACTGCTACTAATGTCTGGTTATGATGTGGAAAAGTAAGTATCATGGAAACAAAATAAAAGCTTAGGAAGTTTTATTCAGAAAACAGAACGTAGGTTCCATAGGGAGAATCTTAAAGAAAGAATCTGACCTTCAATCAGAAAACAGCAGATTAAATAGATCCTCCTTATGCAAAAGGGTTGTATATGCATCTACAGAACATCTAAGGAATATAAATTAAGAGAACAATGACTGGTTTATTGCTCCAGAGACAAAGGGCTGAGTTTCCTGAGGTCAGAATGTCCTGCTATATGTGAAATATGCAAGGTTCCTTTGGCACCAGCTGTTATCTTCTCTTCTTCTTTCACACTACTTGCCTTCAAAGTATGTATTTTCACTATGTGACTGCAGGCCTTCAGAGTTATGGAAACTACTTTTCTTCATCTGCTGTCTTTCTTAACAAAACTCACCATTAAACTGTCTGGTTTTCAGCCAGCATATATAACCCCAGCTATACTGACAACACTTGCTGAAATGGTAACACAGGCCCCAGTCACATGGGAGGATTTGCCCTGTGAAACGGATGGGTTGAGGGTGCATCAAATGGGCGTGATCGTATGGCAACATCTGGGAAGCATAGCGCACCCATCACCAACCTGTACCGTTGGCCCGAAGAAGCAGATTTTAAAAGTACCAGCAAAAGGGTAGAAGCAACCAGAAAACCTGGGTTGCAGGCGAGCATCGGATTACGGAAGCGGAGTTAATCCGGCGCATCCGGCACACACATGCGTCCCATCACACCGGATGTGTTTTTCCCAAGCCTCCACAGTATGGGAAGAAACGTAAGATTGCACATGTGCAAGAATGTGAAAGCAAAACCCTTTGATGGGCTTCAACATCACCGTGTGATCGCCGGCTATCAGCATCTGCGCAGCATCTCGGGGACCCGTCTGATCACACTACCATGCATCTTTTTGCTCCCGCTCTAATTTGCCTCCCTTCAGCGGTGCAGTATCCCGGTCACATGAGCGGGATAAATCTAAACCACAGTCTTGATGCAGTTTATAAATCAGAATGTTCTGTAGGCTTTGTCCAAGCAGTGCTAGTGTCATGAGAGCAGGAAAAAAAATCACATGAGAGGAGGATGAGATTTAATATATATATATATTTGAAGATGAAGCAATTCAAAGATTTTATTGTGGATTTTAAGTAGTGCAAAGGACTAGGTGCTATCCTTCTAGTCCACATAGGTCTTCAGCTAATTAATATCTGGGTTGATCTGGAAACAGCAGAGCAGAAGAGAGGATTTAAAAAAAATACTTGTGTGGGCTCTTCTGCACCCATAAAGCCACTCTTTTCGGAACATCCTGGTATTTCTTTTAATGGAACTAGAACAAAGGTTTGAAAAGCCAAAAAAAATCTTGTGTGGTTTATAAAGAGAAGTGGAGGGAAGGATTCTCTACAAATTGCTGGTAATGGAGATTTAATAATAATAATAAAAAAAACAGATTTATGAAGCCACAGAAGCTACCAACATCATGATTATTCTAAAATGATTTCTGAATCTGTTGCAGTGTGTTAGGGCTTATGAAATATTTCAGTGCTATCATAGTAAGTAATATAGTGGCAGAAATTCATTTTGAGGCATTCTTACATAATTTATGTGACGAATTGGACAAAGTCTTACCAGGGTTTTTCTGGCTAAGCATTCCTTTCTTTATTCAAGCTTAACAGGGTTTATTGCAAAACGAGAGAGGAGAGGAGAGAAAACTGACTAACATTCGGTGGGATCATAGCTTCTTAAATCTAAACACAAATTATTT
The DNA here is from genome assembly GCA_029375565.1 of Gekko gecko. Taxonomy (NCBI): domain Eukaryota; kingdom Metazoa; phylum Chordata; class Lepidosauria; order Squamata; family Gekkonidae; genus Gekko; species Gekko gecko. Next base: position 75,385,339 of record JAPDNY010000003.1, on the reverse strand, counting down.
GTAAAGGCTGCTAGTTGGCCAACATTACCAGTACACTGGGATTGTTTCACAATTTTGCATATAATTTGCATAATTCCACTAATTGGATAGAATGTCAGCTAGCAAATACTGGCCCAGACCCAGAGACTGACAAGCACCACGGAAAGCTTTTTACCACGTGCGTCCTCTTTGAGTTATCAGGGTTGGAGAACAGAAACTGCTCGGACTGCATTCAGACATAGCTGTAAACCACCATGAAAAAGGTGGAATGTTAACAAATCCAGCTTGCCGCCTTGCACACCTTCCTTCTCTCCCTTCCAGCTTGTGCACAAAATCCAAGGTAGGAATATTAGCATCAATCACCCATGACATACAAATGCAGGGGCCTGGGTTACTTGGTATTAGTTCCCCCTCCAAAACCAGGATTCTAAACTATGGTTAGATCCTGTTATGATGGTGGTGGGGAATTTAATGCAATTCTAAACTGAATTTTACCCTTCAAAATCTGTTGACCTCAATGGGTTTAGAAGGGTGTAGTTCTGTTTAGGCTCCACTGTAATTTGATTTTATCTCTGTTCTTCCTAGAGTCCTTCCTTCTTAATTGCTGGCAATGCATTGAAAACATGACCACATTACACACCCAAAGGGCTTATCTCTCTCCCTGTTTGTATGTAACTTTCTATTCAGCTCCCTATTTCCCTTCTCTCCCCTTGTTATTCTAAAATTTTTCTCTGCTCTGGCTTTAAGCTGCTTAAATCCCATAGACGTCAAAGATATAAACAGCCTGCCTATGCTCAGGGATGTGGTTTTTGCATTTTTCTGCATGTGTTTCCTTACCTAGAATGAGAACTCTCTAATTGCACAGTGATTTCACAAGGGACTGAGATATGATTATTACCTGCCAATGTTTGATGATATCATCACTGCTGAAGATTATGAGTATTACCTTTGCTTACATGTGACTTCTCCCATTGTGAAGCTTGTAGGTTTTTTCTCCACCTACGGGAGTTTGTACTTCCTCTATTTGGCTAGTCCAGAAAGCATAGAGATTCATCTCCAACAACATTTTACAAATGAAAATGAACACTCATGCAGTGGCAGACCTACATTTTTGGGATCCTGAAGCTTGAACTGTTATGGGGGCCCTTTCTCAACCAGTGACAGTAAGGCAACATCCAACAAGGTCCAAAGGGCCTTGCTGCCCTTGCAAGGACCTTGAGGCCCAAGTTGCAGAGAATGGGGACGTGAGGTAGAGCCCTTGAAAATGAGCCCCTTCCTGCCAGCAATGAAGTCTGGGTAATTGCTGTTATCGTCATTAGGATAAAGAGGTGGAAATCTAAATTTTGGTGTTAAAATGCACAAGCGAGATTAGTGTAGCCTGAATTGAGAATTCAGATGTCTTTTTATGGTTCTGATTGGCTAAGCACTGAACTGTAGAACTATTAAGCCGTGCACCACCCCGTTCTCAATGAAGGATTTGAGGATCCAGCTGCCAAAATGTAGGCTATGAATAGATTCTGGTGAACTCAGCAAACCCATACAGCTGGGGCTTTGAGTGCTGCACGGCCACAAGAAAATTTTGAAATTTGACCACTTACAGAGACATTTTGAGGCCATATGAAATGGGTATTAGAGCATATTCTAAGGTCAATGTTAAGTACTTCAACACATTGGCTTATGATTCTGTCACTAAAATAGCCTTATCTTAATAAGAAACACTAAAAAAACTCCAATTTTGTTGAAAAATTTACTCATTAAAAAAAGTTGCTCCAGGATTAGGAGCCCTGAAGCTTAAGCTTCATTAGTTTCATCGTAGATCCGACCCTGCGCTCATTTGCATCAGTGGGTGGGACATGGGGTACTTGTACTTTTCATTCATATATTTATATAAATATATATTTATATTGAAGATTTTGTCCTCCTATTTCCTTTGCCAATCTCCCCATTTCATGTAGTTGTTTTACAGCATTTTAACACAAATTATTTGCAAAAGCGGACATCAGGTTAAACATCAGTTTTAATATGGAATTTCATTCTATTTGCCAGGAAAAACAACAACAATCAGAATTTTGTCCTGAGTGCCAAGAAACCACAAAAGAAGCTCCATCAAACATAGTGAACCAGATTAGTTTGGCAACATCCCTAGACCATCCCTAGACCATCTAGCATCATGGCTGGATAGAGAGTCTGGGGACCAACACAAACCAGAATCCAACATGCCATATGCGAACAGCAGGTACCAAATACAATCAGATGGGTCTAGATGATGATGGTGATGAGCTGTTTTTTATACCCCACTTTTCTCTACCTTAAGGAGTCTCAAAATGGCTTACAATCACATTTTCTTCCTTTTCCCACAACAAACATCTTGTGAGGTAGGTGGGGCTGAGAGAGTTCTAAGAGATCTCTGACTGGCTCAAGGTCACCCAGCGGGCTTCATGTGAAGGAGTGAAGAATCAAATCTGGTTCTCCACTTTCTAGCCTGCCACCGCTCTTAAGCACTATACCACACTGGCAGTGAGATGCAAGATTACATGTTGCATGGTTAGAATATCTGGGGATGGGAAACCAGAACCTATATTTGCAAAATGTCATCAGAGAAACAAAATGCTAATAAAGACAAAATTAACCAGTACAAGAACTTTGGGCCATGGGGGAATGCCAATTTCTAGATTTCACAGAGCAGGATTTTCCTATTTTCCCCTGAAATTTTGTTCCTGGAGTCAGCATATGGTTAGAGTGGAGGGGTCTGCAGTGGGAGGGAGGAATTAACAGAAATTGCTACTTCCCTCTTCTGCAAATGGAAAATCCAGTCCTGTCAGATGTACGCAACATACTAAAACTAAGTTTTAGTACGTCCCCTGATGTTCTGCATGGCTGGATACATGCTATTATCAATACATCGCACTGATGCTGATATCCATGGAATTTATGGGTTTTTGAATGCATAATCAAAGGATGTATAAACAAGCCTCTTAAGGTGTGCACATATGCATATTGTTGGAAGTTCCAGAGGGAATGTCCCCTGTCTCAGACCTCCAGACTGAATGGCAAGAGAGACTAGATAGCTAGACAGGCAAACTGACCTTTCTTTCTGTATCTGCTCTTCTGCCATTGTCCTCTTTGATATGTAGATTGTGATCTCAGGGATTACACACACACACACAAACCTTTATTGGTCTGAATGAAGACTTGCTGTCTACCTGCATGCACCAAAAGAGGGGCATGCGGCCCTCTTAGCACCATGAGGCAGATGGTCCTCTTGCCATCTGTCTCCATCCTTTAGCTAGTAAGTTAGTAATCTATCAGACTCTGCTGTTTCCTATCCAAAGTGTACTTCTCAAATAAAGAGAGAACTATTTCTTTCTTAACTCGCAATGTGGCTCTGTGTAGCTTTGTATGCTGAGTAACTTGGTAAAGTGATGCTCCTGAGTTTGTAGCTTCATTTAAGCACTCTGCTAACTAATGGTGACTGGATTAACCACACCGGTTAACCTCAATATGTATCTGTGGTGGAGACTGTAACCTCCTACAATGGATATATCAGTTATGATTTAGTTTCAGTGCCTTGCCTCTCAAATACCAGAGAAAGATGGATAGCTATGGATTTTGAAACATGGATTAAAAATAAGTTTAATTTGTACAGTCATCCTTCTCTGCTTCTAGGACATGCTCATAAAGCACAGCAAGGCCAGGCGGGAGTAAAGTTTATCTAGGAGTTCTTGACTTACTAGGATGAGGAGGAGGAGGAGGAGGAGGAGGAGGAGAGATTGGATTTATACTCCATCCTTCACTACCCAAAGGAGTCTCAGAGTGGCTTACAAACTCCTTTCCCTTCCCCTCCCCACAACAGACATCCTGTGAGGTAGGTGAGGCAGAGAGAGCTCTGACAGAAACTGCTCTTTTTCAAGAACAGCTGTGCCAGAACTATGGCTTGCCCAAGGTCATCCAGCAGGGGCAAGGGGAGGAGTCGGGAATCAAACCTGGTTCTCCCAGATTAGAGTCCGCGCACTTAACAACTACACCAAACTGGCTCTCAAGTGGTCACAAGCCCAAGACAATGAGACTGTTTGAATATGGAAATGCAAGGACATTTGGATTAAGGAAACAGGACTAAAGGAAAGCATGGCTTTGAGGGTTATTAGTTGTACTGAAAGGTGTAGATGGGGAGATATAAGTACAGATATCTGGTATATCATCAGCCTGCTTTTCAGGTTTCCATCTGTAAACAGAGCCTTCCTCATAATTCCTCTACAGTACCCTAGAATCAAAAGTTTATCCACTTCTTTTGTGGTTGTACAGTCAGCAGCATTAATCATGGTAAGCATTCTCAGAATGTAGTAGATTGAATCACAGTTCTCAGGTATCATTGTGACAACATATAAAGTATTTGCAACCCAGTGTGGAATAGTCAATTAACATAAATACGCATGATTTTGGGAATCAGGCAAGCAAAGTGGACAGAGAAAAGTGGAATATTAGAGAGACAAATCACACAGTTTCCTCCCTACACACCCCAAAAGATTGGAGGAAACGAGGAGAATCCTTTTGTAAGCATTATTTTCCCCCAGATAAACTGAGCAACTGGTGACAGGAACAGCTATGTAAACACAGAGCAGAGGTACACATGTGCAAAACTTTTGTACTATGATTTAAAGTAATTTTGAACATTTGATTAATGTTTGTTTCATTTGTTTCATTGGACAGTAGGTTAACTTGATAAACTCCTTTCTACAGATTTCTCACTAGGTGATACTTTATGTCCATATGCTTGGTATTGTTAGCCAAATTACCTTATTTCTTAATAAATGTGGGGAATTATGAATATTAAATGGCAATAGGCATGAACTATGGGACCAATAACCTATGTATACGGGAGTCTGATTTTCTAGAGCCCAGAAATAGACACTGAGGCTAGATGTGCTAAAGCAGTGATTTCTTTACTAAGGATTCTCACACACACAATATAAAATCAAGCATACACACAAGCAACACAGATCTAGGAATTCAGATAGAAAGGTACAGAGGCAGTTGCATTAGCAGGAGGTATCATTGATGGGGTGACGCATTACCTGTCTGACAAGGCGAGGCAACTCTGCAGTGAAAAAGTGATAAAAACTATGGAAAGGGGGTCATGAGTTGGCCAACAACAAATGTGGAAGGTTCTAACAGTGCTAAGAATGGGACCAGCAAGATAGGGTTGGGGTTAGGAAGGTAGAAGCAAGAGAGAGAGCAATGGGGGGGGTGTCTTCTTTTATACCTGTTTTGTGACCTGAGGCTGATGCCTTGTCTGTAGTCCGCAGGAAATATTAAGAAATTTGAACTGTTAATGGGTTAGAAAAAAGGATTAATCGTTGGGCAATTTAAATAATGGTTTGACAAATAGTGACACCTCTCAGGGGGAAGGATAGAGACAAAGGAGAGAAAAGAAAAGTAATGTTCCTGCTACATTGCTGGTAGTTGGTCTTAATGACCAGATGTTCAATAACTGTGTTATCTTGATGGGCAGCTGGAGGACGTGATGGTTTGTTAATCCCATCACAGAGTATGTCCTTTTGTTTAGGCTGAAGAGGCATACATGCTTCACCTGGTGATATTAATATGTGAAGGTGGGGGGAATGCCTGTGTGATGAATAAGGGGATCCCTTATGGCATTTGCAGAGGAATCTTCTGGTTCTTTTAACAGAGCATGGCTTCTCTCAGTGATCTGTTGCTGGTTTTGTGTGTGGAGGAGTCAGGGTGGTCGATTTGCCTTCTAATGCTGGTCTGCTGTGGAGGTACAGGAGCGAGAGGCATCTTGTAGTTCATGGGTCTGTCACGGGTTTGAAGCAGAAGTGGCAGGCATGAAGGGGGCCAGAAGAGAGTGCGAGTATCCAAATAAATACTGGAGGCTTTAGCTATGTGCAAACTATATACATTTATTTACACACCACAGCCACCATCAAACAGAGTGTCAAAGTGCTCTGCTGCAATCATACAAATGAGAAGGAGAAAGTGTACATCACTCACTGTACATTTATACAAACACTAGCCAATCAGGCTTCAGTGCTGAGTCACTGTGATGGCAGTGGCAAGACTGCCCTGAACTAGTTGTAGCCAGCTCTTACAGAGGTCCCTGACTGACAGCTACCTGTCACTAGATCAAATACATCTAGACAGACTTATAGAACATGTGGATCTCAACAGGGTCCACGTCTGGCTAGGCATCCTGCTCCAGCATATGGCTCCCCTTGGCTAGAGCACATGCTTTCAGTCCGGTATAAGGACACCATGGCCCTTATGGACTTATTTCACAGTCCAGCTTTGCAGTCATATTTAAGAGTCTTTAGAAATGCTTTATAAAGTGGCTGCTTGGCAACAGTATGATGGTTTATATCTTTTCATTTGGATAGGTGAATGCAGCTTTGGTTTTCTTCAGGCATTAGTATGGGTTGCAGTACATCTATGCCCATGTCTGTTAGTAGCTGACATAGCCACATTATCTCTTGACAAACTTCTGCAGCTGACATGTTGGTCAGTGGTGGATGCTACATGATATAAGGTCAGTGGTAGATGCTACAGCTATGTCTTATTTCTTACTTGACCAGCTTGTGGCTCCTTCTCCATAGAAAATTATGCTGCCAGTGGTGGATTTTCTATCTGTGATGTCTCCACCCCAGTCAGCATCTAGATATGCCACTAGCTTAGGGCTATCATTGGCTGGTAGCTTGAGCTGAAGTTCTGCAGTACCCTTTAGGTATCTCACAAGTCTCTTAACTGCATTCCAGTCTTTGTTAGTTGGTTTCTCAGTCTTCATACACAGTAATCCTGCAGCTGTACTTATGTCTGGTCTGGCTAATGTGCTAATGTAGAGAAGCTTACCTAGGATTTCATGAACCTGTTGTTGGTAGGTAGCTCTTCAGTATCATCTCATTGTTTGATGTAGTTCACTTCTATTGGAGTTGTTCCAGAATTGGCCTTCTTCATTTTCAGGGATTTGATCAGATCTTTGATCTTTTGCTTTGTTGATGAGAAAACTTCCACCTGGTTCTCTTGGTACCTGAATGCCAAGATAATGTGTGAGGTTGTCCAGTTGCTTAGCTTCAACTTGTTGGTTCAGAGGATCTACATTCTCCCTGCTGCCTTGTGGGCTTTCACATGCTAAGATAAGGTCATCAACATAATTAAGAATGTAAGCCCATTTGCAATTTTTGCATTTGGTGTACAGGCAAGGATAAGCTGCACTTCCTTTGAAATCTACTTGAAGTAACATGTTGTTCAGTTTTGAATTCCAAGATCTAGCAGTCTGTTTCAGTCCATAGATGCTCTTTTGAAGCTTACATACAAGTTCTCCTTTGCCTTTCTCTATGAAGGCAAGTGGTTGTTGCATATAGATATCTTCTTTTAGCTCACCATGTAAGAATGCAATCTTCACATCTAGGTGCTCAAGTTGCATTCTCTTGCTTGCAGAAACACTCAGAAGTGTTCTTAGTGTTGCATATTTAACTACAGGTGCAAATGTTTCACCATAGTCCTCTCCGTATTTCTGTGAATATCCCTTAGCTACTAGTCTGGCTTTGTAGTGTTGAATCTCACCTTCCATGTTGTGTTTTATTTTGAAGGCCCACTTCCATTCTATAGCTTTCCGCCCTTGAGATAGCTCTGTAACTGTCCATGTGTTGTTTTTATGCAGAGCATGAAGCTCCTCTTGTGCAGTATACTTCCCTTTCTGTGGCTCTTTAGTTGGCAGTGGGATATTTCTTCCCATGATAAAGGTATTTCCACCATTTCTGCAAGGTAGGACAGTCTTGGTGCTGGAATACTTTTGTTAGAATGCACTGATCACCTCTCTGTTCTCTCTGTTAATCAGGCACATCTTGCGTTGTTTCATTAGTCAGGGGCATCTCAGGATCAGTAGTTTCTTCTTCCTTGATGTTGGTCACATCAGAATACACTAGTTGGCTGTCCACTTCAGTGCTGGCCCCCTCTGAAACTGGAGGTCTCTTACTTTCAACAAAATGGACAGAACTGCTCACTGTGATATTGTTGGTCTGTGGATCCAGAATTCTGTAGCCTTTATATCTAGCTGAATAACATACAAAATTTCCTTCAGTGGCTCAATCAGCTAGCTTGAATTACCTTCTTTCTTTTGGAACATATGAATAGGCCTTGCTTCAAAAGATTCTTAAGTGTCCCATAGAAGGTTTGTGGTTGTGCAATTGCTCATATGGTGTGGTGTTTGTTGCCTTTGTGATCAGCCTATTTTGTATATGGCTGTTATTATGCTCTCCCCCCAGAACTTGTGTGGGAGTCCCACAACCAAAACCATCTCTAAGAGTGTCTGTTTTTTTCTCTCTGCAGCTCCATTCTGATCAGGGTTGCAGGGAACTGTTCTCTGGTGCTCAGTCCCTTGTTCACTCCTGTGTTGCACCTGATATATATTAACCTCTATTGTCAGAGCAAAGAACCTGTGGCTTCCTTCCAAATTTGTTGGACACCAGTACTATGTAGTCTTTTAATTTGTCCAGCATCTGTTATCTTTCAGTAAGCAGAAAAATGATGGGATATCTGGAAAAATCATCAATGAATGTATGAAAATGCCTGTATCCAGCAATTTTCCATGGCAGGGGTCCACAAATGTATCAAGTCCAATGGCTTCTGGGTCTTCCTTTCACTCTGTTTCAGAAATGGCTGGTTGATTGCCTTTGACTGAATACAACAAACATAAGTAGGAGTAGTTCCACATTCTATAAAATCAATATTATTGGTAAGCCCTTTTTCTCTGCATGTCCAGAATAGCTAGATAACTTTTATGACCTAATCTGTGATGCCAGAGGTGCACACATGCATCGTGAGAACATGACTTTGTAAGATTGGCTTCCTGTTCCATTTCACCTGGTACTTCAGCATCAGAGTGACAGATTTCAGTTTCACTGTCTGTGTCTGACATTGGCACATTATTTTCCTGTATGCTATAAAGTCTGTTCTCTCATGCCAACAATATAACTTCTCCATTTTGTAAAACTGTGCATTTGCAATCCTCAAACTGAATTTTATAACCTTGCAAATTAAGTTGTGAAATAGAAATCAGGCAACTTGAAAATCTGTCTATGTAGAGGGCATCCTTCAAGATAGTCTTTGGTGCCATCTAGTGACCCAAGTAGCACATCACCCTTTTCAAATGCAATAATACAGTTGCCGTTCCCCAGATAGACTTTCAAAGAGTATGAAATCCTTTCCAAATTAATGAACAATTCTTTGGTATTAAAATATGCATTATCACTCCACTATCAAGAATGTATTTATTTATTCAGTTTATACCCCACTCTCCCCACCAAAGCAAGGACATTAGTATTTTCCCTTATCAAAGAAGCAGTGAAACTGTGATGCTTAGATTCACTCTTTGTGGGGTTTAAGTTCCCTTTCAAAATATTGTCTTGCTTGTCTGTTGGACACTGGAATGCTTTATGACCCCAGCCACCACAAGAGAAACACCTCAGCTCAAATTTCTTGCTAGGTGAAGGAAGAGCCTCTTCCCTCCTCTGCTGGGTTCCCTTGGCAACAGATTGCTCTCTTTATTGTTGCAGTCTCCCTTTACTCCCAACTCTTTTATTCTGTGTTCTGTACTCCTGAAGGGGGGGTTGATCCCTCTCTTAAAAAAGGTTTATGCACAAACTTTTAGCCTACATTCATAGAATCACAGAGTTGGAAGGGGCCATACAGACCATCTAGTCCAACCCCTGCTTAATCCAGGATTAGCCTAGTGCATCCCTGACAAGTGTTTGTCCAGCCACTGCTTAAAGACTGCCAGTGGGGTGGAGCTCACCACCTCCCTAGGCAGCTGATTCCACTGTTGAACAACTCTTACTATAACCCCTCTCATTCTCTCTGGCTGGTTAGCACTCTATGGCGATCCACCCCCATCAGCAGCTCATTTACAGCCCCATCAAATGTACAATTACCTTTCAATTCCAAGTAAGAAACTATATGAGCATAATCTGTCAGTAAAATTAGGAAGAGAGCACTTACTTTAGCATCCTGTTCTAACTGTTCCCCACAGTCGGCTAATGCTGAAAAGTAGTCTGTCAGCTTACTGACATGAGATCTGAAGCATGTCCTCCTTTCTATTGTAAAGCATTTAATTTCTAACATATAGCATATCTGGATGTCTGCCCCTTTGCTTTGGTGAGACAAGTCTAAAGAAATCAAACTTTTTCTGTTGACTGCAGAGCCTTAATTTGAGAAAGATAAGTGGAATTTACAGATGAAACCAGAAGACCTCGGGCTTTCTGATCTTTGCATTTCCAGGTCTTTCTGGTAGCTTCATCCACTCCTTGATCTGTGGGGGACGGAGGTTGGTCAAGGCATTCGTCAAGGTTGTCTGTGCAAAGAGCAATTCTCAAGCAGGCCTTCCACTCCAAAACCATATCAGGAGAAAGGAGGACCTTTCAAACCTTCCCCTCCATGTACACTAACTCTGGAGACTTCATCATGATCTGTCTCTATCTCTCACTGATTGGTTGTGTTCTAGTAAGCAAGCACACACCTATTTCTTGTCTCTTTGTTAAAACACCAGCCGGCAGACTATCCTTTTGTTTTAGTCACTGAGAGGAAGATTTAACATTTAATTGTTACAGCTTGGAACTTGCTTGGCCCATAACCTGTTAGATTCACTGATATAGTAAGCCAGTAATCCCTATCCTGTGTAGAATATACAAGGGCTACAGGCAGCAGTAGCTTCTTTGTTCTGTATGTGCTAGCAAAATTGCACAGAGCCACTTGTCAGTTTCAAACTAATAAGAATCCTTTATCCAAGGAACTACATTTTAGATAATGCAGATTGAAAGATAGGGATAGAATCTAATCTAACTAGCTGGATGTATGCAGATATAGAATCCATCTGCATCCGTGGTGCCATGGAAGGAAATGTGCTCCTTTTTTGTGTGTATGTGTGAGAGAAAAGAGAATGGAAGGAAGGGGGTAATTCTCTGAGAGTATCAGTCTACACATCAAAGGGGCAGAGGCAGAAAATTAAACAAGAAGGATGCTTACAGTTTATCTGTCTATCAATCTGAGTCTCTTCTACCACCCCCCCACCCCCGAGGCTGACAGTATTTAGCCCTTCTCTTTCAATACATACCAATCGTAATTTGGGGCCTAATTAATCGAGTTGCTAATTCCAAATCGGGAAATTGCTGGATATTTGGAAATAGTGTCTGGGGAGGATGGGGATTGGGGAGGGATTTCAGTGAGGTATAGTTCCTCCCTCCAAAGCAGTTTTTTTTTTTTTTTCAGGGGAACTGATCTTTGAAATTCTGGAAGATCTCCAACCCCTGCTAGGAGCTGGCAACCCTGCTAATTAATCTCAGTGAGACCACACCAATTTACCAGAAGGATCATCTCACCAAAACACTGTGAAGTAGGTTAAAAAGAACTTCTCCCAACCACTTTCAGAGGAACCCAACAAATCCTGCTAGGCCTCAAAGTGACTAGCTACTTCACTTTGCTTTATGAGTAACAGAGATCAGCTTGCCAGCAAACAGTCTTGTACAGGCAGGGATGTGGCCACTTACCTCCTGATGAAACCTGCTGGTGGTGGGAGGGGGCTAATTTGCCTCTATAGTGGAAAGCAGGGAAAGGGATGCAAGTATCATGACACAGAGAGTCATGATACTGGGCCAGGGCAGAGCCAGCCTATTTAGGCTGTGTATTGTGCTCAGGCAGGGAGGATGGACATTCAGTTGGCACACTGGTTGGGCTGCATGTGGTTTGGTGGGCACTCATAGCATGCACAGTGATCATCAGCATCAGCTCAGCAGTCTGTTCTTTGGCATGTTGTTGAAGGCTTTCATGGCCAGAGTTCATTAGTTGTTGTAGATTTTCTGGGCTGTTTGGCCGTGGTCTTGGTATTGTAGTATTTTTTGGCAGCAGCTGTGACTGGCATCCTCAGAGATATAACACAGGAAAATGGAGTATTATCTGTGTCAATGTGAGAAGAAAAATGATAGGCAGATAATTTATATCTACTCAGAAAGGTGGGGTAGGACTGAGTCATTATCTTGTAGGAGTTTCCCAGGCTGTGACATGCTAATCACAGCGCTTTCCTGAGAAGGTTTTTTTGCATATGGATTGGCTATTGAAATTCTAATCTTATCTGTAGTGCTGTTGTAAGATGTAGAGCATTTTGTGTTTTTCAGGACAGGAAACCATGCCCTATTTATTTTAAACTCTCTTCTTTCCTGTTGAAATTGTGTTTATGAATTTCAATAGCTTCCCTGTGTAATCTGACATGGTAATTGGATGTGTTGTCCAGCATTTCAGTGTCTTGGAATAAGATACTGTGTCCTGTTTGAGTTAGGCTATGTTCAGCCACTGCTGATTTTTCAGGTTGGCCAAGTCTGCAGTATCTTTCATGTTCTTTTATTCTTGTCTGGGTTCTAAGTTGTGTGGTCCCAATGTAAACCTGCCCACAACTGCAGGGTATGCGGTATACTCCTGCAGAAGTGAGGGGGTCTCTTCTGTCTTTTGCTGATTGTAGCATCTGTTGTATTTTTCTGGTGGGTCTGAATACCATTTGTAAGTTGTGTTTTTTCCTAAGTTTTCCCATCTGATCAGTGATTCCTTTGATATGTGGCAAAACCACTTTTCCTGTGGGAGACTGTTTTTCCTCCATTCTTTGTTTTACCTTTGGTTTGATCGCTCTTCTGATTTCATTCTTGGAGTAGCCATTTAGTTGAAATGCATGGTCTAGATGATTTAGTTTGTCGTTGGGAAAGTGCAGTTCACATATCCATCTTGCTTAGTCTACTAATGTTTTGATTATGCCTCTTTTTTGCCAAGGGTGGTGATTGGTGTTTTTGTGTAAATAACAATCTGTGTGAGTTGGTACTATAAGTCAAGTACTGCAATGCCAAGACCATGGTCATACAGCCTGGGAAATCTACAACAACTAATGGTCTTTGGCAGCTTGGTGGCATTCACTGCGATGGCCTTTGGTGGCCTTTGGCTGCTCAATGGCTTTTGGTGGCCCAGCAGCTTCTGGTGGTCAGACAACCTTTGGTGCTGTGGTGGCCCTTTCAGTGATCTTCAGCAGCCTGGCAGCTAATGACAGCCCAGCAGCTTTCAGTGGCCTGGTTGCCCTGCCTGGCTTTGTTGTCCTTGGTTTCTTTTGACGACCCAGATACTCAGCCTGGCTTGGTTGCTGTTAGTGGCTTTCAGTGGCCTGGAGGCCTCTCAGTGACCTTGCAACACAGCAGCAAGGGAGCAATGGCTGAATCCCCCCTTCCTGGAGGAAATGACACATGGACTGTGGTTTGGAGGGGTCCTGGTGGACTGGGGGAGGGGGATGGAGCTAGGATTCCTTAGCTGCCATTTTGTTGGTTTGGGGAGGCATGGGAGGCCTTTGGTGCTTGGCCCCCCTTTTAGCTGTAGCCCTCTCTTAATTTAGGCTGTTGCCATTTGTAGGCCACATCTTTATTAGCTCAGATTTCTTGAAGCCACCATTTTTTTCAGTTTGGGGAGGCTTGTGGTGTAGTCCTCCCTCAATTTCAGGCTGTTGCCACTTGTAGCCACATCTCTATTAACACAGATTTGGGTCTGCCTCAGCTTCACCTTTCTTTGCGTCCATTGCTGCCTGAGCCATGGCACCTAAAGAGGACAAGGTACCTCAAAAGGGAAGCAACCTGCCCCTAAAAAGCCAGCAAAGAGGCCTGTGCTGGTCAGTCCCATGGACGTGGAGGCAGACAATCCTGTGAATAAGGCCGTATCGGAGAGACTGGCTGCCATAAAGCAGCAGTTGGGTGGGGCCTTTTCCACGGTGCAGGGTGGGGAGGACAGACAGCCTAAAATGTCTTCTGCTGAGAGGATTCAGGTGCAAGTTTTAACACGTTTGTCTGCTATTGAAAGGCCCCTGGGGAGTATTACCTCAATCACTTTCTTTCATACATGCATGAAAGCTTGGTGAATGATGCATTCATGGAAGAGCTATGCTCAGTGAGATACACCTCTTTTGATCAAGCTATCATTATGGTCCATCATTACTGGTGTGGTGCTGAGTTGGCCAAATGTGATATTAAGTCAGCCTTTCACATGCTTCCAGTTCACCTGGATGATTTTGATCTACTAGGTTTCGCTTTTGCTGGGCAATTTTGTATGGAGGGGGTCTTCCTATGGGATGTTCTGTGTCCTGCACGGAATTCGAATGGTTCAGTTCTTTTTTGGAATGGGCTTTGTTTGTCTAGCACCACTCATTCCTTGATGATTTAGTATTTGCTGGCTCCAATAACTGTGCTCAGTTGCTGACAGTTTTCATGCACTTGGCTGATGAAGGCTATTTAATACCCTTTCTTGCATCTGTTCAGATTAGCACACCTATGCCCCAACAACAAGCCGGCCAGTTACTGGCATCTTAACATTTTGTGAACAATTAAAAGCTCCCAGCCAGGTGGCAAGAACAGATTTTCTTATACATTCTTGGATTTTTTATTTAGCAATAGTTACACTTTGAGCCACTGTTTTCACTATTAAAATCACATTTTTGAAATTGAGAAATTTCTCATCCATCCTGGTTATGCTCTCAACAAGATTCCATGTCAGAACTCTTTGCTTTCCTTGTATGTTTATTATTTCTGGCACTTGTAACATTTCCATCAGTAAGATTCAGGTGGGAGGCCATGTTGATCTGAAGCAGCAGGACAAAGTTTGAGTCCAGTGGCACATGAAAGCTTATACAGACCTTGTTCTTTTTATATGTAAGTGAGCATACAGGGTTAGCATATGAAAATTCTGTGGGCAGACTCTATGTATGCAGGAAAGCGGAGAACAAGCTGTTTAAAGAATAAAGTCTGTTTATAAAGAAAACAACAAACTTTATAAGAAAGAGGATAGAGAAAGAGAAGTCTAACAGTCTAACTAGCTAGGAGAAAGTCAGCAGGAACAGGGAAAAAAAATCAATTGTGCCAATCAGAAGATAGGAAGGAGACTATTTTAAAATAGTAGGTAGCCCCTAATTTCACTATGCTAACTAGTCACCCCCTCTGCTGCCCACTGCAGAATGTTCTTATCATTTTCTTTATCTATGCACAATAGACCTTGCATATTCCAACATCCTTTCTCAAGGTCCAGTGTGCAAAGTCTACAAGATTAATTTTCTTGTGTAGAATCTCAGATTTCTCGCATGGAAGCGGCTTGTTAAGTATATCTGCAATCATACTTTCCATAGAGAAATACTCCAATTTAACTAGCCTTTCCTTCTGCATCGTGTTTAGTTTTGAGGGCCCATTTGCATCATGCTGCCCTCTTTCCCAGAGGTAGTTCTGTGAATGTCTGTGTTTGGTTTTTTAGGTTCTGGGGGAAAGCCCGCAGGAAAAAAAAAAACATGGTCATAAATGTTCGCAAGAAGAAAGCCCACACAGAAAATTGCCTGCATGAAAAAGCCCACATGGAAAAAAGCATTTTTTAAAATTGATTACATTAACAAATACCATTTTTTATTAATCACAACTATGTTTATTGATTTCTCCTTTCCAAATACTTGTCAGAGTCATCCCCACTTAGCTTCATAGATCTATGAGGCCTTAACTACTTCTACTATTTAGGAAAGAGAAGGAGGAGGAGTCAGTGGCAGCAGCCGAGGGGGCTGGGTAACATAATTAACTTAAGAAGAACTCTGCTGGATCACAGCAATCCCTGCAGTTGGGAGGGGTTTATCTTTTAGTTGCACAATGGGACCGAGATATAAAATGATTAGCCTGATGTGGCCCAGGCCTTTTATTACCCAGGTCCTGAAGAAAGCAAGGCTTTTGACGTAAGTAAGTTCTCCACATATTTTCCTCTTGCTGAGGGGCAAAAATTAGATAATGGGAAGATTTTAATTTAGAAGTTGCATAGTCTTAATTTAGTAAACATGTTTTTTTTCAAATTCTATTTCTCATTGTAGGGTTGGGGGGAAACTAAAAAACATGATGCCAGCAAAAAAGGTCTTCAAGGCTGCCGGGTTTCTTTTTTGTTCTTTTTTAGAATCTATTTTGAGTCATGTGTTAACACCATGTCCTCCACATGGTTTAGTTAATATAATGTCTTTACTGCAATAATTCCTTAGCCAATGAAGCATGTGATCATATGCTTGTGGTTTAGTTTGGTGGAGAAGAGTGCTTTTAAAAAGAAAACAATATAATCCCAGGGCCAATGTTTTTTAACTTTTCTGCCTTTTTTTCAGGCCAAGATTCCATTAAGGAAATAGCTGGTGAATTTGCTACAGATCACATTTTTGTGGGGGAATCCCCCCCCCCAAACTCAGTGTTAGCCAATGCTGTCATTATTTTAAAAACAGATTGTGATTTCACTCTTTGTTTATGTGTGGTCAGTTTTTATTTTTAAACTGACTACCTATTTAGGGGGGGAAAGCTGCTTTTGCTGACTCAAAAGAACACACACACACACACACACCAAACTGACTGTAAATGGAAACAGAAGGGGGCTGGTTTCACACAGAAAATGGACATTGATGCTATTTTAAAAGCTTTCTGTGAGAACATGACAAGGCTAATGGGTCATATGGATGATCTGGCAAGACAAGCTGTGGAGATCATGCAGGCTGCGACAGGGTCTCTTTTCCCTGTTTTCCATGGTCTGAAAGTTTGAGGGTGGGGAGGAGTTTGGGGGTGGGGAGTATCATAACTCCGTGTGCCAAATTGCATTCTTCCGGTTGTAATAAACAGTTACTTGACTTAAGTCAAGGCGTGTGAGCGGGAGGGAGGCTTTAGGAAAGGAGGCCCTAAACATTGAACTTGCCCTTATTTCCAACTCCTGGGTTACCTTATAGCTTTATTTTGTTTCCCCCAAAGTGCAAACAATGGCGTTTTCAAGAAGCCAGAAAAACAACAAAGTTATGATTTACTTGGGGTTTGAATATTTCTCTTTTTGCACTATCTTTTTAAAAAGATTGTATTTTTCATAAAGACAAACATCACACAGCCAAACACACAAATACATAAATATATGCTTGGATACTTCATACCACATTTGTTTTCCATGTTCCACCTTATGTTCTTATGAAAATCTTTTGCATATTTTTAGATATAAGTTTTTGTATTCTATGGAAGGTTACATATATGTACTAGGAATAAGGCCCGTTGTGGAAATAGATACAACAAGCTCTAGAAAGAGGCTCTGGGAGAGTGCCAGACCTTATCAACCATAATAAGGCCGATTATCAACAATAATAAGGCCGATAATAAGGATTGAGTAGACGCGGGGAAAATTGTGTGAAGCTGCGGTGCAAAATGTGGCCGCCCAGCAGCTTGTGTGAAATTGACACGTACCATTGGGGCAAAAGGGAAGAGCGAGCACGGAGCAGCGCTTGTGGGAAATTGGCCTAAGTCTGCTCCTTGTCAGAGTCGGACCAAAGCAGCTGGGCTCTTAGAAGGCTAACAGTAATTTAAGGAAATAGATGTACAGATATGAATCATATATTACTTAAAATCACATACCCAAATCAAATGTACACCAGTATTCAATATATGAAATACATGAAGTGCAATAAATAGGCGGGAGATTCAAAGCAATATCTAACATTTACTATTTACACTCCCAAAAGAAAGACTTCACAGATTCTCAGTCCACAATTTCAGTGGACTGCAAAACATGATCTTCAAATGTCCATAAAGCAAGTACACCCACTTCTTAAGACTAAAGATAAACAATATTAAACAATATGTTGTAAACAGCAAGTAGATCCAGTCCTTAAGACTTGAGACAAACAATAAGGAATAGGCTGCAGTCCACTCATCCTCCAGATTATTCAATGTGTTTCCAATGCCTTCCAATGCCCAGAGAGGCACAGCCACAGGAACTTCTCAGCAAAAAATGCCTCCAACTGTCTTATTGTACAGCAATGTCTCCAAAATAAAATTGTATACAATACATATCGGCATCAAGATCACCTTGCCACTTATATTTGACTTGCCAATAAAGATTAAATCTCTTACCAAAACTGCCTTATTTTCCTTTGTTCATGATGGATACGTGCAACCCAATTCTATAGGTGTTCTTCCATCTAAATGAATGTAAGGACGGCTCTTGGCTAACTTCCATGAGCACAATCTACATAATGGCCCTTTGTGAAGAGTGATTAGGATGCTCTGCCAGCTATTACAATTCAAGGATTAATACCATAGGAAGTGAGAGAGTGGGAACATTGTCATTGGTAAACTGGATTGTTGCATGTATGTGTATTTCTTGGCCAAGGTTTCATTATGATCAAACAGTTTTAAAAGAGGTCTGTGTTTTTCCTCATAGTAACAACTGCAGAAAGGCACACCATAAAGATACTATTTGCAGTGAGGCAGCCTATTTTAAGTATGTTTAGCTACAAGAGCAGGTGTGTTCTCCTTTAGTATTTAACAACAGGAATGATAATAATGATTTGAAAAATGATATTATTTATTACTTTTGTAAGTAACAACATTATTATATGTTAGTCCATGATCTGAAGAAGTCTATACAAAACTAAGTATAGAATAATACGGAGGCTTTGTCTCATCTTCATTGGTCTACATACATCAGGACCAAGGACCGTGATCTCTTGGACTGGATGGATCTTGATTGCTACACAATTGAGTTATGAGACCTTGATTTGTATGTAGTCCTCTGATACATGTTTAAATAGATTTCTTGAAGTGATATATGTATAGTATAGAGTAATTCTCTTACTGGATAATAGCATCGCTTGTATTGAAAAATAGGTATTGCTAAGGAGGACAATATATTTTACTATAATACCATTTATTGTTTAGCATCACTTTGGCACAATATTGCATTTCTTGTGGTTACCCAACTGTATCATGGACCACCCCACCACCCATTCTGGATTCACTTGCACATCTGGCCACTTCCTGAAAAAGAAGGAAGGGAAGCTCAGCCCTGATCTCATCAAGCTGACCTGAAGAGGTTACAACCCTCTTCCCCTCAAAATGTGGCTGATAAGCACCATAAGCTGGCTGGTATTTAGAACTTTCGTTGTATCTTGCATATAGCAGAGCATTTCAGGATTTAATACGTAAAGCAAACTCTTTGGAAGATGTCTTTCTGGTATGAAAGTATGTGGGAGCAACTCAAGTGTACCTCTTGCTGGAGGCAATTTTTTTTCACCATGCACCTTTTTACAGAACACCTTCTAATGTGTTCCTGTAAGTGTGTTGATATGAAAAAATAGCACAAGGGCTTGCAGTTCACCCACAAGTTGTCAGGCAGTGACTTGTATCCTTCCACTACATTTAGCCAACTTCGAGGCCTTCTTTCAGCCTATGGAGACTTCCTCCAAAGGAGGTGGCTCTTCCATCAGGGGAGGGCCTCCTAATCTATAGGGAAGTTTCAAACTCTTCTCAGCTGTGTCTTGTGTTCTGAGCCGTTGTATTCCAAGTTTGTGCCTTATACTCTAATTGTTTTAAGAGAATTAAGTTCCTTTTTAACTGAATGGTATGTTTTTCACTAAGTTAAGATTACCAAAACTGCTAGTAGACTCACAGCTATGAGACCATGAAACCAGACAGGGTTTTCAGTGGTCCAAGAGACAAGGAGAAATGCAGAACTGTAGTAATTAAGCAAGCAGAATCCATTTTCTTAAAGCAGGAAATACAGCATGTTACTCCAGCATACCTGGAAGCAGTTATTAAAAATAATCAAGGATATTAGGGTTTTGAGTACTGCCTACAAATCCTCCAGGCATCTTTGTCACTGCATTTTCATATTCTAGACTTGTCAGTCTAACTGCAGAGAAGGGAACTCTTAAACTTTTGACCATGCAGTTTCCTTTTTCACCCTTTTTTCAGATGGGAAGGCCAGTTTCCCCCCCCCCAGGGAACAATGAATAATGAAACAGTTCCTCCACTGTCTGCAAAATCTAGTCACCAGTCCTGACAAATCAAGTAAACAGTAACAAAGTGATGACTTCCATGTACTGGTTTACCATTTGGCTAAAAAGATTGCATTACTTTACACAGGCAAAAGTTCTTCTGTTGAATTTATCTTGCAGGTCTTGTACTTAATATAACTTTGTGCATTATCAGGACTGACACCACCCTGCAGAGATGTTGTTCCCAGTCCTGATACCTGGGCAACCTCCCCAAAACCTTGCAAAACCACCAAACTACTTCCCCATGAGGTCCAAGGTGATTCCTGCTCACACAGTAATCAAAACAGATACAAAGACATTTTATTTCTAAATGTTACAGAAAGCAAAATAGTTAACATTCCAGTGCATTCTTTCTTAGGTCTAAGAGCAAAAAAACAACAGCTGACTCACTACATAATACATACGGTACCTGCAATGAAGATGGTAAATCTTCTGTGAGCAATCTGATGATGATGAGCCAAAGAATAATCAATACTATGGCACAACACAGCATACCAGTTTAAGCATCAGGTACGGACATCAGGTAGATGGGCAAAGGGGAAACAGGAGAAACCTAAAATCCCATACCCAAATCAGATGATACTCTTCAACCAATGAGAGTCTTCCCCCTTAGGGATCTTCCTGGAAACAGTCACAACCTGCTCTTTCTCTTTCTCTCCCCCTTCCCATACTTTTACCACAGCCAGGCCTGGTTTTTAAAAATGACTTCAAACTGAAATGTTCCACTGCTGGATCTTGGGAGAGAGAAGGACCTATGATTCCCAAGTCAGGTGCACTTGCTTAGTCTGACTGCACCTTCTAATATTCCAGTTACCATCTAGGTGGAATGAGGGTACAATTGCATCACATGCCTATATCTAGGTTTCAGCAGGGCAATGCAAAAATTCTCATTTGGCTCTTCTGTAGTATCAGTACATGTGTGATAAAACACAGTAAACATTTTTTTTCTTTGATTGCACATGCACTTGCATGTCGTTTTTTCATGTGGTGTTTTACTGAATACAACACTGCAGAAACAGAAATTTAATACAACAGCATATTGTCATATGCTTATGCATAAATGTCTGTAGGCCCACCTTCTAGTGTTGTTTGCTTATATGTTTTAATTGAATTTTATATTTTTAACTGCATTTGAATTGTTCAAATGCTTTTATGTGCACTGTCGTGTGGATCCTGATTGGGTAGAAAGGTGGCATAAGAGTGTTTTAAATAAATAAGTATGAAGCCTTTTATTTTTCCAGTGTTGTATCAAAGTCCACATGTACACCTGTAATGCAGAGAAGGGAAAAATACATGGATACTGAAGGAACTGAAAGTTGCAGCCGACAGTGCATGCACAATACTGAAAACAAAGTATGAGGCGAAGGAGGAGTCTTACAGTGGGATTCCATGCTGATTTATTCCAAATCAATTCGTTTAGACTGCAATAATGCTGCAAAGGAATGCACTGCTGATCAATGTTCCCTCTAAGGCATACAATCTCATGAGCAGAAATTTTACCCCATGAGCCAAAAATGCTGCTAGTTTTAAAACTGTGAGTGGGCTGTCATTTAGGGGGGGGAAATCAGTTTATAAACATACAAATGTATCTACCATAACAATAAAAACTAATAAAAGATATTATATAGTATGGAGGAAATATCTATACTGGAGGGAAACTGTCTCAGCATTCTTGAAAAATACCTACCCTATATTTGTCCCATTCCAAATACCCAATCGGCAACTAGTATCAATGCATCAGTTAGTGCCTCGCATAAACTTAGTCAGTGTGGATTTAGAACCACATGTGTATAGTCAGTGTGGTTAGTGGTCAGAACATTGGATTAGGTTCTGGGAGACCCAGGTTTGATTCCCTACTCTACCACAAAAGTTTGCTGGGTGACCTCTGGCCAGTCGCACACACTCAGCCTCACCTACCTCATGGGTTTTATTTAAAAAATGTAGGAATGGAGAACAGCATAAAAAAGAAAGAGAGGTGGAAAGAAGGAAGGAAAGAGAAGGGGTGGAAAGAAAGAGGAGAGAGAGAAAGGAATGAGAGGGCATGAAGGAACTTTTTATCTGTGAGGAGGGAAGGCTGAGATGATGGGGATGAAATCACAGCAGACGGGGCTTGGTGGGGGGAGAGACACCACTGTGTTTCCATTAAAGAACTGTGCGGGGGGAACAATGCAGCCTGGCTGGGGCACTGTCCCAGTCTCCCACCCTCCCTCCCTGGCAAAGGGCTTCCCCCCAGCCCCCTTGAAGAGCCCTGCCGTTGTGTTACTGTCAGACTCCTGCGGCAATGAGTTCCCAACAACATTCATTCAGAGAAGTGAAGTTTATTGAGACAGTAATGCTGCAGGTATCATAACTATTTTGTGTTAGAACTAAAGAGAAAGTGTGCGAAGCTATTAGATATACAGATCTCAAAGGGGTCCCCTGATACCCTCCAGCCAATCAGGTAGCCAGCAGAAGCCCGCCAAAGTAACGGGGAACATTTCCCAGGAGAAAGACTATACCAGGCACTCAAGGTCATATAGTACAGAAGACAGATAATAAAAACAGTGTAGGCACAGCAGAAATGAAACTCATCATTCCAAAGCATTCCCCCCCACCATCTACATGACAGCCAGGCAGGGACCTAGCTGATAGTTACCATTAAAGAACCATGTAAAGGTAAAGGTAAAGGTTCCCTTGCTCGAAAGCCAGTTGAATCCGACTCTAGGGTTGTGGTGCTCATCTCAGTTTCAAAGCCGAAGAGCCAGCGCTGTCCGAAGACGTTTCCGTGGTCATGTGGCCGGCATGACTAAACACCAAGGTGCACAGAACGCTGCAGTGGCTCAAGTGGTTAAGACACTGAACTGCAGGCTGTGGAAGGTCAGTAGTTCAGCAGTTCAAGACCCGAGAGTGCCGCATGACGGGGTGAGCTCCTGTCTCTAGTTCCAGCTCCTGCCAACCTAGCAGTTCGAAAGCAAGAAATTACAAGTAGATAAATAGGTACCACTTCGGTGGGAAGGTAACAGCAAAGAACCATGTAGGGCAGGAGAAACAATGCAGCCTGGCTGGGGCTCTTTCCCAGCCTCCCTCCCTTGCAAAGGGCTTTCCCCCCAAGACCTCCCCATGGCACTGGCGGCAAGAGGCCTTTGAAGAGCCCCACTGCTGTGTTCCGTTTAAAGTTCTATTGGGGCAGGAACTGCACAGCCTGACTGGGGCCCTCTCCCACCCTCCCTCCCTGGCAAAGGGCTTCCCCCATAGCCTCCCTGGCAGAGAGGGTTGATCAACTCATCTGATGTGGGGCAGGGCAGCAGATCTTCAGCGACAGCGTGGGCTCCAATCTTGACTCTCTGAGGTCTCACTACCAGCTGGCATAATAGGAGGGCTGGCACAAGCTCTTCCTTTTATAGGACCCACAGCCAGGTTCTGGCCAGACCTTCCCCACCCAAAACAGTTGACCAGCGGAGCTGACTCTGAGCCAGGCCAATTGTTATGTGTGTGGGCGGGAGGGAGGGAGGGCAGGGCCACATACTTTTTGGACCTGCTGAGCTGGGATGAAAATCCCTGAGCTGAGGTCCAGGAAACTGTGCACTAGCACAGCCTAGTGAAGCCTACAAGGAACACTGCTTCTAATGCTCAATTCCTGTTCAGAAATGAGCCCAGGTAATTCAGAACTCCAACTTCTGGG
Organism: Gekko gecko; assembly: GCA_029375565.1. NCBI lineage: Eukaryota > Metazoa > Chordata > Lepidosauria > Squamata > Gekkonidae > Gekko > Gekko gecko. The sequence goes on along the minus strand of JAPDNY010000003.1, from coordinate 75,361,808 downwards.
TGAAATCCAGAAGCAGATAAACATGAAAGCATTCCTAGTCTAGGGATGTTCTGGGTGACAACGCCAAGGACTGTAGAGCACAGAGTCGCTAAATAAAAAACTGAGAAGTTGTGGAAGTCATGGAGCAGATGAGCTATTAGGTAGAATTTACGTTGAGTCTCACTTGAGTTTGAACATTCCATAACTGGATTATGTCAGATAGACACTTCCTGGGTGTTTATGAAAAAGCATACGGAAAAATGAAATTCTTATTGATTGGGTACTTCAGAATTTTCAGGGGAATGGCGTGTTTTGAGTTTGAGAGATGGGGAAAATCCCTTTTTATTAAAATAATAATAATCCATTGTATTGCAGGCAGTTCTACTACTCTCCTAGCCACATCTATGTCCCAGGTTTGCTCCTTATCTCACTTGAATCATTCCTGATAGGATTATGTAGACAGCACTGGCAGTAATTTGGGGCTTTTATTGAAGAAAGTCAAAGAATTTGAGAGGCTCAGCTCCTGTCACAGATACATAATGGCTTGGATGAAGAGTAATTATGATTCAATACCCAGAAGAAGTTAGATGTCAGCATAGTGGATATTGATGGGATACAAGGACAACACAGCAGTAGACAACTTTCCTTCAAGTTCCTTTTATTTACTACTGCCACAGGCACTTTGTATTCAGTAAACCTGGATTAGCAGAGCATTTAGTTCTTCCGTTTTTCAAATCCATAGATGCTTTCTGGCTTTCACATGAAATTCCATGTGTTTATATGAGCAACTTATTATTAGTACTTCTGTAGATCATCCGATCTGACTGAATAATATCATACTTCTATAGACTAGTTACCTACATAATTGCATCACAATTGCTATTGGTGTCTTCCAGTATATAGCCTTTTCAGAAAAAGACTTCTGCATTTCATTTCCTCATCAATAACTGTAACATTCAAAACTCCAGATCAGAAGCCACTGCTGTCACCAAAGAGAATGGAGGGGAAAAAATGACTGTACTGGGGAATAAGATTGCATTATTCCCAGGGAGGAAAGAACATACACAGAAATAATGAATGCAAAGTTAGTGTTTTCAGACTAGACAAATATGAATTGTACTCACTGCTGAAAGAAATGGCTCCTTTAAGTAAGGCTGTGAGCTTCGGAGCTTTGCAAAGGTTTTCTTTCCAAGTTAAACACAGTCTCCACTGTGTGACTCAGAAATTAATTACCTTCTTAGAGGAAAGCCTCCCCTTCTGATTCATATAAATACAAGGAAAGGGTGTTACAAATAACAATTTAAAATTAATTTGTCAGGATGAATGGATCCTGTTTTTATGATATCTTCAATTACTGGAGCTCTGTCATATAAAAATTCTGGTGGACAGTGAGACTGGTAGTCCTCTTATGTCAGCGATAGAGGTAGCTGTCATGGATTGATGGGGGGGGTGTCAGAAGTTTAAGGAAAAACTATTTTCAGTTTTAAAAAACTTCTGTAACAGTTGAAGATGAAAATATGAGCACTAGTGTCCTGGCCCTGCTAGTGGAACTCCTGATGGCACCTGATATTCTTGGCCACTTTGTGACAGGGTGTTGGACTGGATGGGCTATTGGCCTGATCCATAAGAACATAAGAGAAGCCAATGTTGGATCAGGCCAATGGCCCATCTAGCCCAACACTCTGTGTCACACAGTGGCCAAAAATACCAGTTGCCATCAGGAGGTCCAGCAGTGAGGCCAGGACACTAGAAGCCTTCCCACTGTTGCCCCCCCAACCACCAAGAATACAGTGCATCACTTGCCCCAGCATTGGCTTCTCTTATGTTCTGTAACATCAGAGAATCTCTGTCAATGAGCGCTTTCTGAAAGGGCAGTAGAACCAGTGCATTGAATGCGGTAGTGCCAGCCTGGTGACAGAATCCTGTGCCTGCCACTGCCTGCCTGCCACCCTGTAAAGTATTACTGTATTCAAAAGCTTCAAGACAGGCATTTCCCCTTCCCTGCAGACCTGGGGAAACTGGGAAAGGAAGGATAGGTGGAAGTGGATTCCACACAACCTTATCTAACCTCTCTCCTCCCTGATACCCTCCTAGCTTGTCACCTCACCTGTAAGATCAGGGGGACTGCAGATGGACTGCTTGGGAGTTTCCTAAGGATACACAGCATGTGGCAAATGCTCAAAGTCCAGAAGGTGCTTTCCCTGGGTCAACCTCCTCCAGACTTCGCAGCAAGAGAGACAGATAGCTGGATGGTCATTTTCACATTAACTTTTCCCTCCTGTACCTCACTATCCCTTTGATTTGTAGAATGGAGATCTCAGGGAAACAATTTCCTTTCTTCCTTTCATCTGTCCCACACCTGCCTCCTCCCTTAGCTAGTACTCCCATATCCTAACTCTCATATTTCCTTTCCTTTCTAGCACAATAGACTAGTATTAGTGTGTTAAACTTAAAACATGGCTCCATATACCTTTTTGGCACTCAAAACCTACCTACCCTGGGTGTATCCTCCCCCAACTACTTCCTCCCTTCCAAGCAGCTGAACCCACTGCTACTGTGGGACATGCCAGCTCTACAGGACTTAGTGTCCCCTCCCCTTTACCCCTTGTCAAGTAGTCCCGAGAAGGACTGCTTGTCTTGTCAATGGTCCACTGGGCAGTGTGGATGGGGGATCCTAGGATTGCCTACCTGAGGGATGTTCTAGCTCTTTAGCATGACCCAGGGTGCACCATGGGGAGGCAGTCCCTCCTGCTGCTGCTGAGCAATGGTTTGAGGAGGGACTGCCTGAGCTGCAGACCCCTGCCCAGTGCCAGCACCTGCAGGCACCTCTGCCGGGGCCACTGCAGGAGCATTCTTCTTAGGGAAGCTCACCAAACAGGCCAAAAACCAGACAGTACAACTTTTAAAACCACAGCCCTAACCCCACTGAACAATGAGGAAAACAAGGCAAGACCACCCCCCACCCAAGCAACAGGAAACAGTGAAACTGTGAAACTTATAAACCTTGAAATTTTAAAGAGGAGACAAAAACTTTAAACTTTTAAAGAAAAAAAAATGAAGACCTAAACCATCAAACGGGGGGGGGAGCCCAAGGCAAAATCCACACACCCCAGCCCCCACCTAAGCAACAAGAAACAGTAAAACTTTTAAACTTCTAAACCTTTAAATTTTTTAAAGAGAAAAAACCTACACTTTTAAAGAGAAGTAAAAAAAGAAGACCCTAACCCCACCAAACAGGGAAAAAAATCCAAGGCAAAAACCCCAGCAAACAATACAACTTTTAAACTGTTAAAAAGAAACATTTTAAACAATCTGTACCCTAACCCCCCACCCCAGAGTACCCACAGAACTCAACCCACCCACTCAGAACAATCCACCCAACTCAAAGAAGGGAAAATAACCTTAAAAATAAAGGGGGGGGACAAAAAAGCCCTTTAAAAATTAAAGAGAGCCCACTTTGAATCACACCTGGTGATTTCTTCTAGTGTCCAGTCCAGGGAGTCCAGCAGTCCAGGGAAAGGGCAGCAGGCCAGGCACAGAGAGCAGCCAGCAGCTGAAACCAAAGGCCAGCACAGTGCAAGCTTTCTCAGCCAGACAGCCAGACAGCCAGGCACCAGGAAAGCAGGAACAGCAATGAGTCTAGCCACTAGGCAAGACTCCTTATATCTTCTTTGGGCCAAGCACAGGACAGTTTCAAAAAAATGACACTGTCCTGTGATTGGCCCAAAGAGGATGCAACTCACCCCTATTGGTTGAGTTGCAAAGGCTCCCTCCCCCCCCAAGCAAGGAAGATGATGTGCTAAGCAACACCAACCTTGCAAATTCTGCACATGGTAGTGATTGGCAGAAACTGGCCTCTTCCCCCTCCCCTTCTCCCTGGGCCCAGGGAAGAGGCAGGAAAAGGCCAGTTTCAGCAGGAAAGGCAGCAAGAGGGCAAGTGCACTTACTTTCCCCCTCCCTGCCTTTCCTCAGCCGTTTTTCGGCCAGTTGAAAATTTGATGAATGATTCGGCAGCTTTCTTTCAGCTGGCCAAAAAAGGGTCAAATCACAGATTTTCGGCCACTAATTTGGTTCAGCTGAACCAAATGCACATCCCAGAGGCCTTCTTGAGGCAAATGTAACATTTGCCATTCTCCAGTCTTCTGGTACAGCAGCTGAATTTAGTGATAAGTTACATATATGGGTCAGTAGATCAACAATCTCACATTTGAGTTCCCTGAGAACTCTCGGGTGTGTGCCATCAGGACCTGGGGATTTATTAATCTTTAATTTCCCAAACAGGTCTAGAATTTCATCTCTTGTTGCCTCAGTTTGACTCAGTTCTTCAGACTTGCTTCCTAAAAATAGTGGCTGTGGCATAAGTACATGCCCCACACTTTCCACAGTGGATGCAGAAACAAACAAAAAAATCAGTCTTTTCTATCAGCTCCCTACCTTCTTTAGCAATCCTTTTATTCCTTTGTCATCCAAAAGCTCAACTGCTTCTCGGGCAATTTTACTGTTCCAGATACATTCAAAGAAATGTGTATGGTTTGTCTTGATGTTTTTAGCAACCGGCTCCTCAAATTCTTTTTACATGGCTAATTATTGACTTAGATTTCTTTAGCCAGAGACTGTGGTCTGTTCTGTTCAATTCACTGGGATAAACCTTACACTTTTTAAAAAAATCCTCTGTATTGTTTATAGCTTCCTTGACTTGTGTTGTTAATCATGCAGGCATTCTTTTAGACTTGACAGTGCCTTTCCTAATGTGGGGAATGCATTCTCTCTGGGCTTCAATTAGTGTGGTTTCAAAGTGCTTTCAAGCATCCTCTACAAATTTGACTCTCTTGTGTTTCCCTTTCAATTTCCTTTTAACTATTCTCAGTTTTGTAAAGTTTTGAAATCAAATGTTACAATTTGGGGCTTTAGGGGAAACTTTACATTGACATGCACTGTGGCCACTCTTCCCAACTGGTGCAATAACCTCTACATCTCTGACTAGGTCTTGAGCTCTGCTTGGAGCCAAATCCAAGATCACTATCCCTCTTGTTGGCTCTATGACCAAGTGTAGGAAGAAACCACATGCATTAGTCAAGTGACATGATGCTTTCTCATCCCAGAAGCCCTTATAAAGAGAGGCAGAACTGGCTTTTGACAAATGAAATTAATCAAGCCAACTTGATAGCTGCCTTTAAATATTTCCACAGCAAAATAAGATCCAATCATGCAGAATCTGCTCCAGTAATTGTTTGATGGCTTTGATTGTAGTTAGATGTTCGTATTATGATGCCCTTAGTTTGATTATTTTATGATAGCCTGTTTGAATGAAGCTGTTTTCTCACAGTGCTAGTATGTGAGGTCCTCCCCCCCCCGCCTTCTAAGAACAGCAGATGTGGCTTGGGAGAAAATGCCTATGAGATGGAATGACCTATGATAAGTTGTTCGATTGTGTGAATTCAGCTGCCTGCTGTGATGTGAGGAATTCTTCCTCTGTGCAAAGGAGGGCCTTCAGATCTCTTCTTGTCTCTTTCTATTTCCCCATCAATTAGCATTTGTTTCATCAGAGATTATGTAAGGACTACCAACATTATCATCCTTTTACTATAGTATTGATTTTTTTATGCCAATCCTCCTTAAAATAAAGTGGTCAGACTTGAGAGATTTTGGAAATCCAAAATAGATTCTAACCTTGAGATGGATTTGGGTGTGTGTGTGATATGACATAGAACTGTCATGCAGGACTAACATTATGAAAAAAGCAGCACAGTCACCAGTTTTAGTTGCTGACAAAAGGGATTTATCTGGGTGGGGAAAACAGATATAGCTGTTTTTGGTTTATAGGAAAGAAACTCTCTCCTGCTGAATACATGGCTTGAATTCCTTGCAAGGCATTGGGTTATATATGTGTGTGTGTCCCTGTGACTGCACAGAAAAGCAGGGTGTTGTTTTTTTTAAAAAAAAAAATGATGCTTGTATCAGAGAGTTCAAGAATTAATTAGAAGAGCTTAGGTGATTAAAGAGAAGAGCTTAGGTGATTAGCTTCTCTGCTCATTCCCTGATTGGCCAACATCAGCTGAGAGAGAAAATAAAACAGTGGATCTGGAGGGGGAAAAAGTTTTGGTCTTTAGCTGTTTGTTCTTTCTAAAGTCTAGATCAGTAGCCAGAGAGTGGCTTCTGAGGGAACAGACATTTGGGAGTCAGTGTTTTCAGACAGGCAATAGTCAGAAAAGTACTTCTACAGAAAGAAGAAGAGAAACCCCATTGTCTAAATATATTAAAATTGCTCTGAGGGAGAACTTTATATACAACCATATACAGACAAAGGATACTGGAGAAGGATTTGGCATAAGATCCGGCTAGTTAGTAAACTTCAAGACAAGCCAAATAGTAAAAAGAGTTATTGCTTCTTAGGGACAAGGAGAATAACTTCCTGCCAGTGAAAGGGATTGGGAAGAGAACCCTGGTCTGTGAGAAAGGGGAGAAGCTTAGACACTTTAAGAGTTAATGAAAAGCTGTATTCTCTAAAGGAAAACCTGTAATATCTGAAGGAAGAAATCTAGAAATATCAATAAGAACTGTGTTGTGCTGAAATATACTGAACAAAGTGCCTCTCAAAGAAAGAAATAGAAAGCCTTCAAACAAAACTACAAATACACTCTCTTGAGTGTTCTAAGAATTCAACTCTATATATACTAGAAAGTTTTTTACCTCAGCAGTCTCAAAACCTTGACTATTCCATTTTACATGCCAATAAAGATAATTGGATTGGACTATTCCATTTGTACATATATTCCCTGCCTGTTTAATAATTTCTTTATTCTGTTTTTGAAAGTTAAGTGCCATTTCTCAAGGGTCTAAAAAAACCAGACAGCTCCTGTATTTTCAGTAGAGTTCCTGAGCTGAAAAAAAGCCTAAACTAAATATCTGAACATAGGGTAGGACAGTCAAGTCTTTTATGAGAAAGAATGTATACATGTTGCTGTAGGGCAACTCAGTCACAGAAGGGAACCTGAAGATTTGTCAGGAAAAACCTGCCAGACAGTGGGGGAGATATAGGGGTTTGTCATAGTTCCCTTTACTTTCTTTTACTTTACTTTACTCAGGCTTGGTTTTCTCATTCAGTAACCACAGCAGTTTCTAGGAGGTACAAAACCCCCTACATTTTTATTTTGGGCAAAACAAGGCTTAATCTGCAACCTAACTCTGTACTTCTGTATATTGTACTGCTGACAATCAGTGTGCCAGGTAAATTGAATTAAGGGCTACTTACATAAGGAGGATGAGGACCAGTCGAGTTTTAATGTTATACAATATAGTATATCCAGATCCCGCTACAAGTGGCGTTTTGATCTGAGGTTTACGGTGCCTCTAAAGCAGAGGTTTATGGTGTCCTCAAAATTGTAAGTAACTGTATCAAAATTTGCATATTGATTGTTGAATTAATTGCACATTTATTCATGAAACAATGTGTTTTATCACCATAGTAACAAGCATTTGGTATTCAGTAGTCTCGTGCTGTTTTTATTTCATGATATTTTAATGCTTGCATGTCAGAGTGCCTCAGATTATTAAGTCCAACCACAGAATAACCTGGGGGAGGGGCGTCTTGTTTAGTTTCCAGTTCTATTTGGTTATCAAATACAACTGATATTGCCATGCAACCCTGAGTGAGGCACACATGCAGAGGAACATCTCTTTATTGACATAGCCTGAAAACATTTTCACATAATTTTGCCCCTTAGTGGAGTATTTCTGTAAATGAAACATGCATGCAGAGTGCAAACAAGGGACTTTACCAGTAGCTATCAATGACTATTACTTAATGCTAGGCATTTTCAAGGGTTCAGAGCATTATTTGTTATTATTTATTTATTATTTTCAATTTATATCCCGCCTTGCTGAGAGTCGGCTCAAGGCGGTGAACAACATTAAAACAGTAAAACAATCAATGTGATAAAATACAATAAAATATACATAAACAAATCCCTAACATCATAAAATCTAACAATACAGTGCAAACTGATGGCGGCATCAGTATACAATCCCCTTACCAGAAGTGGCATACAAGCGGATAAGCGGATACCGCTTATTATTTTGTTGCAATCATTACAACAGCCTTGCAAGATATGCTAGTATTATCATACCCATATCTGTGGGAGAAAAATAAAATAAAAACTGGCTGTTGGGCCTACGGTATGATGCCACTTTTGGGGAAAACCTGGAAGCAACATCAACCCCCTCTATTAATTGCCTGAAACTCTATGGTGAAACTATGGAGTTTCTAGTAATTCTTAAAAAGGTGTAACATCATGTGTGGGGGTTCTCAGAAGTTATGTCAAGCCATTGCTGAAGCCCTGACCATGTACCCTGTTCCCTGGATTCCCTTAGATTCAAACTGTGGAGCTTCATTCATCCATTTATTTAGATGTTTATCCTCTGCTTTTCTCCTCAATACATAGCCAAAGTGACTTGAGACATCATTTTCCTTCCTCCACTTTATCCTTTACAACAACACCTTGTGAGGTAAGTTAGAGTGCAACTGGCTCCAAGAAAACTCGGTGGGTGGGCAACAATATGGCAAATGAAGTCCAGTGTGTTGGAGTATGCAAGGTTTATAGTGCAGCCTTATGAAGAAGATCTGAAGATTACCCTACAGGGAAACAGCTAAAGGACTTGTAGTTAGAATAACTAGACTAGGGACTTCTCACTTTTTCAAATTGTGTCCTTGCTGTCTCCTGATTGGCTCTTCTGGAGACTTCCTGCTCCTGTAGAGCTTCCTGTTGCTATATGTTGTCGAAGGCTTTCACAGCTAGAGTTCATTAGCTGTTATAGATTTTCCGGGTTGTGTGGCTATGATCTTGGCATTGTAGGACCTGATGTTTCACCAGCAGTTGTGACTGGCATCCTCAGAGGTATAACACAGAAAGATGGAGTACTCTCAGTTTTACAGGGTTGAAGCAATCCTCCAGTCTCAACTGCTTGTTTATTATTTATTTACTTATTTATTACTTCCAATTTATATCCAACCATGCTGGTGCAGCAAGGGGCACACCCTTTTTTTACCCATAACTAGGGTTACAGCAGTCAGCAGGTTGGGAAGGAAGGATGAAGGGAGTAGAAGTCTGTCTTCTTTTCTCTCTATTCCTGTCATGCCCCCTGTTCCACTTTAAATCTATTCCTTTGTCAAGACTAAGTTAATTAAGTTAAGTAATTTCTGTTTCGCCTTCCTTTATTCTTATCTTGCACTGTAGTACTCTAGGTAGCAAGGTCGCTGCCTTAATTAGCCAGCTGCTGTTGCATCAGAGGTTAATAGAGCAAAAAACACCGAGCAAGAAGTTTTCCAAGCTCTATAACAAGCCCTGGAACATGTCCAAAATAACAGTTTTTCTCACCAAGAGCACTATCTTGATAAGCCTGCTGTTGCCGCATCAAACATGGAAGGGCAGGAGACGCTGAGCAGGGTAATAAATTTGCAGTACAGTCGCCAGAACTCCTGCCTGGTACTCTGTCTTGAGCTTGTACTCATCATAGCTCAGTAATTGCTTTACAATAAAACAATTATGAATCTAGCCTTATTCAAGTTGTTTCATAATAAACCTTTTTGGAGGTCCACAGAACTCCTGGAGTACATCTGCCTCGACCAACAGCTCATTTCCAGATTACAGAGATCAGTTCACCTGGAGAAAATGGATGCTTTGAAGGGTGGACTTTATGATGTTGTACCCCACTGAGGTCCTTGTCCTTCCCAGGCTCCATACCCAAATCTCCAGGAGTTTCCCAACCTGGATCTGGCAACCCAACCCCACCCCTCTTCCCCCAGTGACCAGAAGGGACCTGGAAACCTTACTCAGAATCAAGCCATTACGTACCTATGGTCTCACAGTCACAATTGTGCAATTGTATGGCCACTATTAGGCTATTTTTTCCAAGGAAGGGAGGGAGGGATACATGCAGGCCAATAGTAGCACAGTGAAAGTGTGAGGTTCTTTGGACATACATATTCAGAATTATATTATACATATTATAATAACAGTAGTGGCACCATAGACCATAAAAGCTTGGCTTATAGCAAGATGAAGATCAGAATTAGTTCTCTTCCCTGCTTGGTATCTGCAAGAATTAGACTTTCCTTCTTTTGGCATTAGAAGTTGTGAGTGATCAGTTGGCTGTAAAAGCTGCTTCAGTACCAGAAGTGCTTGAAAGGGTTGCCAACTCTGGGCTGGGAAACACATAAGAACATAAGAGAAGCCAATGTTGGATCAGGCCAGTGGCCCATCCAGTCCGACACTCTGTCACACAGTGGACAAAAATACCAGGTGCCATCAGGAGGTCCACCAGTGGGGCACAGACACTAGAAGCCCTACCACTGTTGACCCCCCCCCAAGCACCAAGGATACAGAGCCTTACTTGCCCCAGAGTCCCTATCTATATCTTGTGGCTAATAGCCACTGATGGACTTCTGCTCCACATGTTTATCTAATTCCCTCTTGAAGCCATCCATGCTTGTAGCTGCCACCACCTCTTTGGGTGAAGAAGTACTTCCTTTTATCTGTTCTAACCTGACTGCTCAGCAATTTCATGGAGTGCTCACGAGTTCTTGTATTGTGAGAAAGGAAGAAAAGTACCTCTTTCTCTGCCTGTTCTATCCCATTCATAATCTTATAAACCTCGATCATGTCACCCCTCAGCTGTCGTTTCTCCAAGCTAAAGAGCCCCAAGTGTTTTAACCTTTCTCCACAGGGAAAGTGTTCCAACACTTTTATCATTCTAGTTGCCCTCTTCTGCACTTTTTCCAAAGCTATAACACCTTGAGACTGGGGCCATCTGACAGCAATGCAGAGTCTGTGAACTTAGGCAGATCATGAGAGGGAGGGCAGGACAGGTTGCCTCAGTGCTTAGTTCTTGTGGCCCTTTCTTACACACCCAGGGAAATGCTGATCGCCACTTTGGGGTCAGGATGCAATTTTTCACCAGGCCAGTTTAGCCAGGGAACCTGGAAGTTTTTTGTCATCTTCTGGGTATGGAACAGGGGTTACTGGGTGTGTGGGGTGGAGAGATATTTGTGAATTCCCTGCAGGGGGTTGGACTAGATGACCCTGGAGGACCCTTCCAGCTCTATGATTCTATGTGGTGAGGGTTTGCACCTCTCCAAACATGGGTGTGGCACACCTGGCACTCTGCCACGTGGGGGTCACTGGAGATGGTGCAGAAATATTTGCAAACTATGGGCTTCTTCCACCCACCCACTGAATCACTGCTATCAGAGACCTCCTCTTCAAAGAGTGTTAGCAATTACTGGTGTCTCTGGGCAGTGCTAACAAGTCTTTTGGCTCTGTGGAGAGCCCCAGGAACAGATCAGGGGAAGGAGGCTATGAGACCCCCTGGTGAAGCCCTGCTAAGGGCAGGCTCCAGTAGCTGGCAGGATGGGTTAGAACATAAGAGAACATAAGAGAAGCCAGTGTTGAATCAGGCCAATGGCCCATCCAGTCCAACATTCTGTCACACAGTGGCCAAAAATACCAGGTGCCATCAGGAGATCCACCAGTAGGACCAGGACACTAGAAGCCCTCCCACTATTGCCCCCCCCCCAAGCACCAAGAATACAGAGCATCACATGCCCCAGAGTCCCTATCTATACCTTGTGGCTAATAGCCACTGATGGACCTCTGCTCCATATGCTTATCTAATTCCCTTTTGAAACCGTCCATGCTTGTAGCCGCCATCACCTCCTGTGGCAGTGAATTCCATCAGTTAATCACTCTTTGGCTGAAGAAGTACTTCCTTTTATCTGTTCTAACCTGACTGATCAGCAATTTCATTGAGTGCCCATGAGTTCTTGTATTGTGAGAAAGGGAGAAAAGTACTTTTTTCTCTACCTGCTCTATCCCATGCATAATCTTATACACCTCGATCCAGTGGTTTGGTGCCCAAGGATGCGGGCCTCTGGTCCACGGGCAACGGAGGACTTCTTCCCCCCACAACAAGCACCCTTTGCACCCACTTTCACCCTCAAGGCACACAGAGGTATCCAAGAATTTGAAACAAGCAAGAGAAGTGGCTTTTAACACTTTGTACCGCATGAACCATATTTTGTGGCACTAGGAGCAATCCTAAGAGCTTGCTTCAAAACCCACTCCTCTGCTTGCTTCAAAAAACACTCATCTGCTTGTCTTGCTTATGTGGTGTGGCTCAGGTGCCTGCCAAGTTGTCGTGGGGTTACTTTGGGGAACCCTTGCTGGAACTCTGCAGATGTCTGCCTTTCTGTTGTTCAGAACCTGCCTTTGGTGACTTGGGGGGGGGGGGGCTGGAAGCATATGTGGGATGCTTGCCTTGCTTCCAGTGTCTGGCTGAGGGAGGGTCTGCCCAGGTGAAGTCTCCCTGTGAGTTTGGTGTTACTGGCTTGTTCTTCAGCTGTTCCACAGACTCCTGTAACTGCAGCTGTCTTTTCCAGAGAGAACAATAGGGATACCTTTTTTTTTGGGGGGGGGGGTCTTTAACTTGGACCTCAAAAATGTAACCCACCCTCAACTTGGAGAAATTGTAGAGGAGTGGGTGGCAGGGTGGGGTTCCTTCTGTGTTTGGTGTGTGTAACTTGCAGGGAGTCCATTCTATACACTTTTGAGCCTGTGGCTGACATTTCCCCCAAAAGCACTTTCTTGGAAGCATCTTCTTTGGGGGGGCCTAACTTGGACTCCCTAAGTCAAATCTGCACGTAACTTGGAGAGCATGTAGAGGAGGATCAGGGTGAGGTCTCCTACAAGTTTGATACCTCTTGCTTGCAAGGGTCCATTCTATATATTCCTGAATCTCCTGAACCTGTGACTATCATTTATGACATTGCCCTAGAACTTTCCTGAGGGCATCTCCTTTGGGGGGCCGTAACTCAGACCCCATAAATCCAATACTTACCAAACTTGGAAGGCAGGCAGAGGAGACTCAGCTGGAGATCTCCTATGAGTTTGGTGTCTCTAATACACCAGGGGGGTTGTTCTACCAACTCACAAAACTCAGAAACCAAACCTGTTTGTTTAGCATCAAAATGTTTGTGACAGTTCGTGGTTCGTGAACCAAGTTCGTCATGAACCAAACCAAAACACATTTTGCCAGTTTGTGCCCACCCCTTCCTGTAAAATGGCCTGTCAGGTGTTTGATAACTCCATCTACCATTTTTCTGCAGCTTGGGAGGGTGGGCTGTGATGCCTGACAGGTTGCCATACATGGCAACTGGCTACGTTCAGCTTGGTGGGTCAGAGTTTGTAATGTCCTACATGGCGGGTCAGAATTTGTAATGTCCTAATGTCCTACTTTAGTACCAGCCATACTATGAGATAAATTTTATATATTTAAAACATTGCATTTAAACGAGTAAATGTGATAAAACTGAAGAATGCTTTGAATATGCATTTCACTGGTAATAATACTTCCTATCTTCCGAAATGTAGTGATGTGAACATTAATGATTGTGAAATGGTTTGAATGCCTTTATCATTTTTTAGATGATAATATACCAACAGCTATGGCTAATATACTTTCTTCCTCTGCTGCAGTTAGATACCATGATAACTCTAGCTGGTATTGTGAAGCAATTGCCCATAGAAAGTGTTACTGTCACTAGCTGAAAATAAGTTGAAAACAATATGACCAAATTGCCATAACCTTGACTACTGAAAATGATATGCATTAAACATTAACTGAAAACCTCATGAAAATGCTGTTACAGGGGAGGGGGAGAGCTCTTGTTTCCTCATCTCCTGATCTAGGGAACAGGTATGGCACTATGGTGAATGACTGGCTTTGTGTGAACATGTCTGGAAGGCATGGGTAGGTGATGGAATGGACTTAAATGACAAATGTGCCTCTCTTCCTCAATGCTGTGGAAATGAGAAAAACCAGTCAGCCATTTTTATCTTATGTAAGAGGCATCTTGGGATGCGCTTCTAGTAAAGAAGTATGAGCTTGGCAATTTTGAGTTACTTGTTTTGGGTTGTTGTTTTTTAATGCTCAACAGATCCCCAAAAATCTTCTTTTTTGAAGTTCTTTCTCCCAAGTATGAGTTCTACTCTTTCACCAAATTCAGTTCTTTAGTGCAATGCTTGTTTAATGCCCATTTCAATCCTGTCATCTTTGGCATTTTGCAGTTTTCAGACTGATTGTATTGTCTCCTGGTATGTGAACTGCATCGACTGTGGCATAGTTTCTGGTAAATCATTTGGGGAAAATGCCTGTAGAAATCCTAAAATGACCGCTAATGCTTTCCTTTAAATCAAGCATTTCCAAATGGCAGAATAAATCCATTCTTTTCTTGAAGCTTGGTCCTCTTCAGGCCCGTAGCTACAGTGGGGCATCTTGGGGCTAGGCCCCCTGACTTACTGGCAAGGCCCCCTCGACTTCCCACCCAGCCAAGGGTGTCACAGTCTTTCCCCACCCAGATTAATTTGATTAGCCAGTGCCCCCTAAGAAATTTAAATGCTCCTAAGAAATTTAAAGAATCCTGGCTACATGCCTGGACCTCTTACCTTTTAATTTACAACTATTGAGTAAATATCTGAAGGATATTTTGAGTCATCATCATAACACAAGAATGATCAGCTAGGAAAAGAACATGCTGGGGAAATTCTATTTTTTACCTACATGCTTGTTGGTAGTTCAAAGAATTCAGAAGAGATGGTAGATAGTGAAGCTAAACTTCCACTTAACAAAGGTACATTATTAAAGCAATTCACAGAAACGTAGAATCACAGAGTTGGAAGGGGCCATACAGGCCATCTGGTCCAACCCCCTGTTCAGTGCAGGACCAGCCTAGAGCATCCCTGACAAGTGTTTGTCCAGACGCTGCTTCAAGACTGCCCGTGAGGGGGAGCTCACCACCTCCTTAGGCAGCTGATTCCACTGTTGCACAACTCTTACTGTCAAAAAGGTTTTTTCCTAATATCCGGCTGGTACCTTCCCACCCTTAATTTAAACCCATTATTGCAAGTCCTGTCTTCTGCTGCCAACGGGAACAGCTCCCTGCCCTCCTCTAAGTGACAGCCCTTCAAATACTTAAAGAGAGCAATCATGTACCCCCTCAACCTCCTCTTCTCCAGACTGAACATTCCCAAGTCCCTCAGCCTTTCCTCACAGCACTTGGTCTCCAGGCCCCCGATCATCCTCATCGCTCTCCTCTGTACCCGCTCCATTCCACCCACATCCTTTTTAAAGCGAGGCCTCCAGAACTGCACACAATACTCAAGGTGCAGCCTGACCAATGCACTGTACAGCGGGACTATAACATCTTGTGATTTGGATGTTATGCCTTTGCTAATACACCACAAGATCACATTAGTCTTTTTTGTCACCGCATCACACCGGCTGCTCATATTTAACTTATGGTCCACCCATACCCCAAGATCTTGTTCACACACACTGCTACTCAGAAGTGTATCCCCCATCCAGTATGAGTATTCCTCATTTTTGTTACCCAGAAGTAGAACTCGACACTTATCCTTGTTAAATTGCATCTTGTTCACATCCACCCACTTTTCCAGCATGTTCAGATCTCATTGACTTCTGTCTCTATTTTCTGGTGTTTGCTGCTCTTTCCAGTTTGGTGTCACCTGCAGATTTAATGAGTAGCCCCTCCACATCCTCATTCAGATCACTGATAAAAATATTGAAAAGTACCAGGCCCAGAACCAAGCCTCGTGGCACCCCACTGGGCACCTCCTTTTATTCAGATGAAACGCCATTGACTACTCTCTGAGTGCAGTTCTCCAATCAATGCCCTATCCACCTAACTATCCAAGAGTCCAGTCCACAGTCTTCTACTTTACCCATCAGAACATCATGGGGAACCCTGTCAAAAGCTTTACTGAAATCCAGGTAAACAAAATCAACATCGTTCCCTCAATCCTTTTTTTTTTTTTTTATAAAAACCCTCCTAAAAAGGAGAGAATTTTATTGCTTTTTATAATAAGAAAAAGGTAGGGTATATAGATGGATTAAGAAAAGAGTAGGGTGAATTTTTCTGTTAAAGGATTAGTTTCAGTGAGTAAAAATACCGTTTTTGGCAACCACCGTGGTTAGAAGATCTTCTTTTCACCTTTCAAAAGTCCAAGATAACTCTGTTAGTAAGTTAGTAAAGTCCCTTGGGGTTAGTTGTTAATCAGCTCCCTTCTGATGTTTCACGAACAGTTATTTCTTAGGTTGTCTTCTTTTTGTGTCTCTCAAATTATAAGATGGGCCCTCTTTAGCCTTTACGTCTCCCGCTCCAGCACCTCCCTCCTCTGGGTCGCTGTCTTCTTCACTGCTTGATTCTGACCAAATTGCGAGTGCTGCATCTTCCTCTGTACTGGCGTGTCTCTTCAGAAATTCTTGTGCTTTGAAGACGGAGTCAATCTTCTCTCTTTTATCCTTACACTTAAATACCAGCCCTTCGGGGAAGCTCCATCTGTAAACAGTCTGATGTCTTTGTAAGAATGTGGTCAACCCTTTATATGCTTTCCTTTTCATACGGATTTCATAAGGAACATCTTTCAAAGTTCTAATAGTCTGTTCCCCAATCTTCAAGGGCACCGCTGAGACTGCACGTAGAATTTGATCTCTGGTACGCTGCTTTGTAAACTTGACAACCACTTCTGCTGGCAGATTATTTTTCTTTGTAAAGGCGGAGTAGGCTCTATAGACCGTATCCATCTCTTCTTTTAATTCTTTCGCTTCTCTGCCAGTTAAGGGTGCCAAGGCGTTCGTCAGTATAGATCTGAGATCCTCTTTCTCTTCTTCTTTAATGCCCTGAAAGCGGAGAGTCAGATTAGATTTCTCCATCTGCAACATTAAAATTCTTTTTTCTTGCATATCCTGATGTTTTTCTAATTTGTTGACCCTTTTCTTTATTTTCCTAGTGTCTTCCGTCGAGACCAGACACTTCTGTGCGATCTCCTCCATCTTCTTTGCTGTTTCCGTTAGTTGTTTTTGTTGACTGTTGAGAACACCTTCCATTTGCTCCAGCAGAGGGTGCAGTAGCTCACTTTTCTGTTGATTGACAGCAGGCTCTGGGGGGGGGTTTTGCCCAGACCGGAAGTTCCTCCTCCCTTCTTTTCCGGCTTTTGTGGGACCTTTTTGAATGCCGACATTTTCCCTGTTTGTTTACTTTATCAAAGTTTGTGCCGCGTCTCTCAGGAGACCAGCCTGCTCTGGATCTTCAATGAAACCCCAAAGGTACTTTCACCAACACTTTTTCCCCTTTACCCCCCTTCGCTTTTCCTTTGTAAGTCCCGTTTCCCAAAGGGGGTGGGGATTCCTCCCTCCTCCCAGCTGCTTGTGCGCTTACAGCGGGGGTTCGCGTTTTTTCGCTTCAAAGTAGACCTCCAACTCACGATTCGATGCCAGTTCTTTTTATTTTAATTCATGTCGCTTATCTTCACTCCTGGAAGTCAGTGGCGTTGCTAAGTCCCATACGGGCACAACGCAGCGGGGCCGATTGGGGCGGGGAGAAAGCCTCAATTTCCCGGCTATCTGCCGACAAAGAGGCTACTCCCCAAGCGCCCCCGGTTCAGAGCCTTTACCTAAGGCTCACTAGGGTCTTCCGCATGTGCGAAGACCCCCCCAACCGTGCGTGGGCTAACCATCTCTGGAAGCGTCCTGAGAGGTGGCCGCCATTCGCTCCGCCGAAACCGAAAGTCATCGTTCCCTCAATCCTGTAAGCCTGTCACTCAATCAAAGAAGGAAATTAGGTTGGTCTGGCAGGACCTGTTGGGGACAAATCTGTGCTGACTTTCCCAGATCACCACATTGACCTTTAGATGTTTACAGATCTATCCGTTTAAAATCTGCTCCAGTATCTTCCCTGGGACAGAGGTCAGACTGACTGGCCTGTAGTTTCCTGGATCATCCCTCTTCTCTTTTTTTGAAAATTGTGATAATATCTACCCTCCTCCAGTCTTGTGGCACATCTCTTGTCCTCCAAGATGTCTGGAAGATGATGGACAAAGGCTCTGCCAGCTCTCTAGAAAGTTCTTGAAGTACTCTTGGATACATATCATCTGTCCCGGGGGGATTTATACTCATTCAATGCAGCCAGATGCTTCTCATCTAGGGACGTGCATTTGGCTTGGCCAAGCTGAATAATGGCCTGAATACTGCCTATTTGGCAGTATTCGGGCTACTTCGGGCGACCCAAATGCCAAAGCAAATTCTTGACTCTGATTCAGCATGCTGAATATAGTGAGCCCAAATAGCTGCTGAAGTATTCGGCAGCTAATCGGGGCCCTGAATAATGGTGGGGAAAAGGTAGGAAGGGGATTAAAAGTTTAAATGCCACTTAGCTCCTTCTGCCTTTGCCTTTTCCTGCCAAATCTGCCTTTTCCCACCTCTTCCCTGGCTTCCCTGGGCTCAGGGAGAAGGTAAGAGGGAACAGGGCAGTGATCAGCCAATCACTGCCGTGCATTTGCAAATTGCAGATGCATGTGCAGCTCTTCACAAGGCTGATGCTGCTTGATGCTGGTCTACCACCTACCTTGCTTGGGAGGGAGAACTTGCAGTTCTCCCAATAAGATTGTAAGTTACAATGCTCTTTGTCCAATCACAGGAAACTGTTCTGTGCATGGGCAGAGGGACATATAAGGAGGAGTCCTGCCTAGTGGCTAGACTTCATTGCTGGCTGGCTGGCTTGCTGCTTGGTTAGAGACTGTGTAGCTGCTGGTCTTGTCTTAGCTTCAGCTGCTGCTGCTCTGTGCCTGACCCGCCTGTTTCTTCCCTGCTGTGGACCATGGTGGACTGGAATCCAAGACTGAAGAATGAAGAGAAGACATCATTCCATTGTTTTAAAAGTTTAAAACTTTGTTTTGTTGTCTAACAAAGTTTTATTGTTGGGTTAATTTATTCCTTTTGGGTTCTGGGGTGGGGAAGCTGGTGGGTTATGGGTTCTTGTTCAAAATCTATAGTGTGACTTGTTGTAAGTTCTGGTTTGTGTTAATTGTTGCACTTGCATTGTTGTTGTGAAGGTTGGGTTTTTTTAGAGCTTTCCTGTTTAGATTGTTCCTTCTGGTTCTGGGGGGGGGGCACTAGTGTGCATCTTTGTTCACTAGTTCAACTTCTCTCGTGGTTTGTATTAGTTGTTGTGTTAGCTGTTGTGGTGTTGTAAAGGTTGGGTTTAGTAACGTTTTCCTGTTCAAGAGTAGATCCCTTTTGGGTTGTTGTTGGGTGGGAGCTGGTGGGCTGTGGGTGGTTGTTCAATAGTGTGCCTTGTTGTAAGTTCTGGTTTGTGTTAGTCCTTGCACTGTTGTTGTGAAGGTTGTTTTTTAAAAAAGTTTTCCTGGGTTTTTTAAGTAGATTGTTCCTTCTGGTTTTTTTGGGGGGGCTGGGGGTGTGGGTTGCTGTTGCTTTGGATTGGATTGGATTACCTAAGGTTTCTTTAGTGGTCTGTGAGGGTTAGTTCACTAGTTATGTATGTGCAAATTGGGTTTTGTTTTTTGTTGGGTGTTATGTATTGGAATGTGAATCTGGGCTATACATTCCTATGTTAAGCTTGATTTCAAATGTGGCTCTTCAGCTGTGGCATTACTATTGGCTGGTTTCTAAGAAACCTCTGTACAGAACCAATCATCTTGTAAATATGTTGCAAAGTCCTGATTGGCCTTTATCCCTGTGTTATGATTGGCCTTTATCTCTGTGTTGTGATTGGCCTTTATCCCTATGTTATGATTGGCCTTTAGCTAACTGTGGGTGTGGCTTTGACAGCCCGGGAGAGTTTAAAAAGGGAGCTGTGCTCCACTTGTTTGTTGTGTGTTCCTGAGTTGAAGTCTTGCTGTTAAATAAAGCTGAAATCACTTTTTTGCTGAATCCTGTTGTTGAGTCTCATACTTAACATTGGGGTTTTTAGAAGGTTTTACTGGGACTGCTGGGTGTTTATGGTTTGTCAAGTTAGGGGATAGGCCCATTAAATAGGCTGCTCTAATAAGGAACTGCTCAGGAATTCTTTCACGTTAAACACTTCTAAGCAATTGAGCAGAGGGCTGTAGTTCATATACTTAACTAGGCCAGAGGTAGGACACTGTTAAAAGAGGTGAGGAAGGATTTTCTTAAAAGCAGCAGAATAAGTCGCCTAGAGCAAAAGAAAACTGTTCTGTGCACCTGACCTTCATTGAAGGCTGGTGCTTTCTCAGAAATACATCTCACAGGTTGAAACCTAGCTTTTCAGTTCTCAGTAGGGGACACCTACATTTCCTTCCAGTTCAAAACGGGACATAGAGTTTGCCCCAGTAGATTCTAGTCCAGAGATGTTTAACAAAGACCCCAGCACTTCTAGAAAGGTTTACTTTCCAAGAACAGCTATTTAAAACCTTTAGCCACGGCAAAAGTAGCACCACCAAGTTTTAAACAAAACCAGTGCCAAAAAAAAGGGAAAAGAAAAAGTAAAAATAAAGAAAGAAAAGCTGAAGTAAGGATAACTTAGTTTCCTCTGAAAAGTAAATTAGATTTTGGGTGGGAGGGTTCTTAAAAAAGGAGCCAGGCTCTGTTAGGTTCAGGTGTCAGTGAAGCTAGTTAAGTACCTAAACACCCTACCCACAGATTAAACAGAGTTTGCCCCAGGGTGACATGATAAGTTGCAGGAAGGGAACACCGAGGGGCCCTGGGGCAAGGCGAAGGAGAAGGCTAGAGGGGTGGGGAGGACTGTGGCTTTCCCTCCGCCTGTGCGCAGGATGGCTCCAGAGCCGCCTTTCACCACTCTGACCTCTGGTCATAGTGGTGCAATGAAGAAGCTGGCACTGGGCAGGGTTCGGCTGCTCAGGCAGTCCCTCCTCAAGTTGCTGCTGCTGAGGATCAGCTTAAAGGCACCAGCTTGCAGATCTAATGGTACTGCTGAGGGGAAAGTGAGTTACAAAAGACGAGATGTGATGATAAATTAAACCAGAGTCTCTGGAAATAAATGTGTCCTCCAACCTGCCAATGTGACTAATTCGGCATCACAAGTACATAATGCAAAGTGTCTTCGTTAGGGGATTGCTCCCGACACCATAAACTGGCATTCAAAAATAATGTATATCATTAATTTTTCATAATGATAAGAATAGTCTCTACTAATTAGAGAAGGATATCTGTTCCTACTACAGTCTGATAGGAAAGTGGTACCTAAGGAGCAATTGTGAACAAGGCATTTGGCTTCTGGTGCAATATCCTAAGAACCATCATTTTAATATTTTTTCAAAAAAAAAATTGTATACTTTATTTTACTACTAAGAACCGTTTCCCCCTTTTTACGATGATTCCTGTTTAATAGTTTTCAGTCATTATTTCTAATCCACACTAAGCACTTAAGTGATAAACATTCACGTCCATCCTTTGCCTTCAACTTACAGTTTAAGCGTTGTTGTTTTGTTTCATCATGATTCTTAGCTGCCTAGGACACTGGTTACCTAGGACACTGGCTGCCTAGGACACATTACTAGTTGAACACGTTACCACACGTTTTAATATCAGAAAAAAATAAGGTGAACCTTTCGGATTCTAGAGAAAAACTGCAAAACCTTCTATCCAGTCCAACTGTTCCTCTAAGGAGCAAAGAGAATTCCCTTTCTTGCAAAGGTGTTTCCATTTGTTTTGAATGAACAGGTTCACATGTAGATGTCAGTTTTTAGAGCTGAGGTCCCCCACCTGCAGGCCACAGGCCGCATCTGGCCCCCAAGCTCCTTCGATGTGGCCCTCCAACCTACTTGGTTTGCTGCTAGCTCCCTCAAGCCATTTCCCCTCACAACCACACTGTTCTTCCTGCCTCAAGAGGCACCATCTACTGCTGTTTTTCCTGTCCCTTTCTTGCAAGAAAGAAAGAAAGAGAGAAAGAGAGAAAGAGAGAAAGAAAGAAAAAAGACACAATAGCCACAGTGCTTCTGCTGGTCTCCAGGGTTCCTTCTGTCAGCCCCCCTCTTGGTCTTATTCTCCATACTAGCTTTTGGCAATTCTGGGTGCTTTGCTAGCCAGCAAAGCTCAGGTACCCATACCACTCAGCTTTTTCACTCCCCCTCTCCATGCATTACCATGCTGAAGGCTGCATGTGTACATAAGGCAGATAAAGCAGCGGTGTGAACAGGTACAGAAGATGTCTGGCCTGCTTTTGCAAAAAAAAAAAAAAGGCACAAAAAGGACAGTAAAAGGGCTGGTATTTCTGCAAAAAACAACAACGATACAACGTGTTTTGCATACTGAACGTTTCTAGGGGTTCTACCCATCAAGGCTCCTCCAGATGGCTTCCAAGGTTCCTGGTGAGGTTGCTGCTGCAGGCAAAAGCATCCTTCCTTCCTCAGCAAGAGCTGGTTGCCCTGACTTCTTGCCTTCCTTGCTTCTGCCTCTCCTCCCCCACCCATGCCAGCTAGGAGTCTGCTCATGCAACTGTGATTTCAGGAGCTGGTGAGTGACCCCTTGGATTGAGAGGGAAGGTGTACTCTCTTAGCAGGAAAGTTTATGGAATTCTTCTTCCCACATCTTTCTCCAGCCAAGTTCCCCTCCCCCTGGCTGCCATTTTGCTTCTCACAATTGAGGCTTGGCTGGCAGGCAGAGATATGTACGTGCACCCTGCATATAATTTCCATACTGAACATTTCTAGAGGCTCCACCCATCAGGGTTCCTTCAAGTGGCTTCCAAGGTTACTGGTGAGGTCGCTGCTGCAGGCAAAAGCACCCTTCCTTTCTCAACAAGAGCTAGTTGCTTTGACTTCTTGCCTTGCTTGCTTCTGCCTCTTCTCCCCCACCCACTCCACCTAGGAGTCTTCTCATGCATCTGTGATTGCAGGAGCCAGTGGATAGATCCTTGGGCTGAGAGGGAAGGAGAACTCTCTTAACAGGGAAGCTTAAGGGATTCCCCTTCCCATATCTTCCTCCAGCCAAATTCCCCTCCCTCTGGCTGCCATTTTGCTTCTCATGATTGAGGCTTGGCCGGCAGGCAGTGATGTGTATGTGCACCCTGCATATAATTGGGAACCAACTTAATGGCATACCCTTTACTCCAGGTGGGAGGCTGCCCTTTCATTCACTCCTTCTCTCTACCCGCCCTTTTTTGGAGGGCTCCAATTTTTACAGTATTAGCATGTGTAGATTTAAACCTCAAGGAAGTCTATTTATTAAGAAATAAATCTCCCAGTATTTAATCTATTTAGGATTGGAACTCTGCCATCTGGTAAATCAGATTCGTAATCCATTTTAAAAACATCCTTCCTAGCCTGTGCCTATGTCCCAATACTCCTGAGAACTATAGAGGCAGGGGTCTCTTCTCTTCTTTCCCATGGTCAAAATGAAAATCCCCAGCTAACAGCAGCTAGAGTAGGGTGGATTTTATGGTACAGGGAACAGTTAGACCCCCCCAAACTATACTTCTCATACTTTTATTTATTCAAGGATAATATTGAAACTCTGCAACCACTGCTCTGCTTAAAATTCTGTAAGAAGATGTCTGCAAAAGAAAGTGCTGTTTCAAAGAAATGAAAAATTGCAGATGAACATCGTGTCTTTAATGACAAATTGACTACTGATTCACTTCTTTGTTTTAAACAAGGATAAAGCAGTTTGCCTGATATGTCTTGAAATATATCAAGGAGAGCAGGGCTGGCTCGAGGTGGTTCTGCGCCCTAGGCGGACACAGATGCCAACCTCCCAGTGGGGCCTGGAGACCTTTTTGCCCCCACCCCCTCCCCCCCAAAGGGGGAGGGCTGGCAAGCTCTGCCACCTCCTCCTGCGGCCCGCCACCCGCCCTTTTCTTCCAGAGCAACACAACTCCCCAACTTCCCCCGGCACAGAGCTGGGTCGCTGCTGCTGCCACAAAACAGAAAAAGACTCCGTGGGGAGGGAGGGAAGGGAGGTGGTGGGGAGTCAGGAAAGCATCCCTCGCAAGTGGTCTCTTTAACTGCCCTCAGAGCTGCAGGCAATTAGGAGAGGCAACCATCTGCCGCGGCGACAGGTTGGCACTCCATACCCCATGAACCTCTCCCTCTCCGTGGGTGCTCAAGTCCGCTGCTCACTTTTCCCACAAGCGCCAACTTTCCCACAAGTGCCAGAAAGGTGGCCTGGCCTTTCCCATGAGGGCCAACTTGGCTTTCAAAAGATGCCGGCTGGGCAAATCCAACCACTTCCCCCCATGGTTCTCGCTGCAGTCGCTCAACGTGCCCCTGGAGGTCGGGCGGCGGCCGGCCCAGCTGGAGACCG
The DNA here is from genome assembly GCA_029375565.1 of Gekko gecko. NCBI lineage: Eukaryota > Metazoa > Chordata > Lepidosauria > Squamata > Gekkonidae > Gekko > Gekko gecko. The sequence goes on along the minus strand of JAPDNY010000003.1, from coordinate 75,337,679 downwards.
CTAGCCAGCCACCCTAACCTCTACAGCAAGCTACTCTTTGAAACTGACTGTGCTCTTCACTGGTGGGGGAGGTGGTGGCGGCTGGCGGCGGTGATGGGGGGCTTTTCGGGGGGCGGGGCGCAGTTTGGTGCCCCTGCGGGCCGGCGCGCCCTAGGCAAGCGCCTAGCTCACCTAGTGGGTGAGCTGGCCCTGAAGGAGAGGTGCAAGTGAACAAGATAAATTCTGTTAAAAAAATCAGTGTTTTGCAGCAAAATAGTTTTAGAAAGCATGTTGAGGAGAACCTGTCTACCATGTGTCAGTTGTGTCAGTTTATCTGCAGTTCAGTTTAGTTTATTGTAATTAGCTATTGGCTGTTACAAGATTACAAAACACAAATTGTGAACAAACTATAAGTTAAAATCAGAATATACAAAAGTACCAGAAATCAATAACAAAATATGACTAATTTAATACAGTAGCTTGAATAATGCCCCTTTCTGTTGCCACCTTGAAACATATATTCTTTGCAGCAAGGACAAATAATGAAACTTTATAAGAGACATATGCATCAATGTCAGATAACAAAAAATGAAATTTTATCCTCAACTGGGTAAGCAGTAAGACCAGATAAAATATCTGATAAAAATTTAGCCCTCAGACTAGAATACAGTGGGCAAAAGAGGATATAGTGAGGTAAATCCTCAAGTTCATGGGTGCCACAAATACATAGATGATGGACCAATGGAGTTTGATTAAACTGGCTCTCCAAAATTGCTGTTGGCATTGATTGAAACAATAGAGAGGTGAAGGACACTCTAAGTATGTATTTAGAGCTATTGACTATATATGACGTTCTAGTATGGTCCAATTTAATTGATTTGTACCATGGTACCACTTTTGATTTTAATATCAAAGAGCAGTCTCCCCAAGTGTCAAAGTCATAAATCCAGTTTCTAAGGTGGGATTTATCAACTGATGTTCCCAAAAGATCATTGGAAATAGAGTATCTTGAACGTATGTTGTTAAGAAAGTCAAGGTGCTGCAAATCTTTAGCTAACAGCAGGTTAAAAGATTAGTGACTGAGGGAATTAGATTGTGAATTTTCCATTCTTTTCCAGTAACTGATAATTATAAGGTGTGCCCGAACCTAAAGAGAAGAAATACCAGTTTCAGCTGTCATCAGAGCAGCTGGGGAATGCTAAAACGCACATTAAAAATGATTATAGACTACTTCAAGGCTGGCCAAGACAACATTGTTCCATCCCCATACTTCGACTCCACGCAAGAAAAGGGGTATAACCTTACTCTTGTATAGTTTCAGAACTGGGTCTATAAGGTGACCTCCCTTGCAGTAGTAGAAGCTCAAAATAGACCAAACCACTCTTAGTGCTGACGATTTGACCGAAGCAGCATGGGCGGTCCAGTTTAAAGACTCTTTAAAAGTAATGCCAAGGTATTTAAATGAATTGCATTGTTTAATTGGATTTCCAAGAATACTCCAAGAGGAGATTTTTGCCCTGTTCCTAAAAACCATGACCTTAGTCTTATCAAAATTTGTAGTGAGAGCTTCTTCTTTACAATGGCTGAGTTCAGACTGGCAGTTTGAAGCAGGAGCCAGTTGTGGCAAAAAAAAAGTCCCAGAACAAACTGTTCTGGTTTTTCCGGTCACACTGCACCAACTGATGCAGGAGCATACCGGGAGGAGGCGGTACAGAGGAGCACACCCAATCATATCACAGCTGCCTTATGCGCAACATGGGTTGCTCCTGGCTTTTTGGCTGAGCGTTCACACTTCTGGGAAGCAGAATGCATCAGAATAAACGGGCTCTCTGGGATTCGTTACCACTTTCAACAGGTATCTTTTAATCCTGGGAGTGAAGCAGAACAGCACGGGTTGCCTATGGGTGGGGAACACCAGACAGATGTGCCTGTGTGAATGCCCCCTTTAATCCGCTTGCCAGTCTGAACTCAGCCGATAAATTCCTAATTGATGCAATAACCTATTCAGACCAATTTTTGCGAAAGAAATTAAGACCATGTCATCATCAGTGCTTTGAGGTGTCAATGTTGAAAGACCTGAACCTATTGCAGGTGAAATTCCAGAACAGACTCACTGATTACCATAAGCACAGAAAGGAAATAAGAAATGGTGGTGGATCTTTTTGCTTTGGTTTCATTCATGATCGAAAATATAAAACAGCCTAGAAACCCCTGCAGCAATAGTCATGTCCCAGGTCACAAAACCAGGTTTTCTTTGATTAAACATTAAAATTAAACATTAAAAAAACATTTAAAAAAAAAACTTGCTTTTTAAAGTTTTTCTCCCTCACTGAGGACAAATCTGAAAATGTACATATTTTCTCCAAAACCCTCAGCATTTTGAACCAGCTGGATTCTCACTTTCCTTTTATGCTCAGGTGGGCATGCCTGAATATAAAATACATTTCTAAAATTAAAACTACATATTATGCAGACTTAAATGGAAGTAAGCCCCACTAAATACAGTGGGACTTACTGTTGTGTAAACGTGCTTCTGGCTACAGTTGAAAAATGCCCTTTAAAAGTCAGATCTGGTGGCTCCATCTTTTCAAAGTTGTCACTTGCAAGTTTTTAAAAGAGACATTTGCTTAATTCTACAAGCTTATACTCTTAATAAGTGATGGGGATGGAGGCAATGTGTATTTTGTACATGGGCATACATAGACAAGTATAAAAATAACTGTAAGAATCAGTTATTTGTATCACACTTATCAGGGAATTGTTCTAATATAAAGATAAAATACAAGTAAAGTAACTGTGAAATTAATAGTATTTTGTTGCAACGTTCCAGATAATGTGTTTAACTCAGTCAAACACAGACTATTGTATATTCATGCTTGGAATATCAATGTTTCTTCAGTTTGTTCCTTCTCTGAATAAATGCATAATTATTCTTCCACTATGTCGTATCCTCAATAATAATCCATTAGTCTGAATCGCCAGACATGTCTCCAGGGCAGTGCTTCCTTGAAAAATGCCAGCTGCATACCGTAAGTATGATCCTGCCAGTAGATTATCAGAGTACATAAAACAAAATGCACTAAATCATCATAATTTATTCTAGCAAAAAGCCTGAAGAGGAGTCGTTTTTAAGTTGGATATACTCACACAGGGATCCTCTGAGTTCAGGTGATTGACATCCTACCTTCAAAAAATAATATCCCTTGATCCCCTATATAAAAGTTTTTGAATCCATCAGGTTGCATAAACCATAGACAGAGGTCCCTTCCAGCTCTATGATTCTATGAGTAATAAATAATTAACAGAATGTTTATAGAGACTTTATCATCACCTGGATCTGCCAGCTGGAATTCACTGGAGACTTTCCTATGTTTATATTCATTACATTGCTAAAGTATATGCTGCATTTATGGAAACTAGTAACAGACAGGCAAAACAGGGGGATAGGATCCTGTTTTATACATAACATAACCAATTTTTGCTGCATCATAGGGGTCCTGGATGCACAAAACACACAGTCGATGCTGAGTCCAAGTCCACCTTGACAGATGAGGGCTTAACCGTACTCAACTCCTAATTCTGTGGTTGTGTCTATTATGCTATTATTGGTTCTCCTTTGTTATCATCTAATAATGTTGATGGCATTATTAAAGATGCTTTAATATGACTGCCTTGCTGGACTGTGGAGAGTGTTTGCCAGGGCAATGTACAGAGCTGTGATCCTAGTGAAGTGCCCTATGCTGGACTATGGACTGTACACTCTGGCCAAGGGGAGCCTTGTGCCAAAGAAGCAGGCCAAGCCAGAAGCCAACCCGGGACAACAGGCGCCTCCTGTCCCTGCCCCTCTGCATCCACCCAAGCCACGGAATGCAGACCAGCAGCCCTGGCCTCCATACAGACAAAGACAGCAATTGATCAGATCAGAAGCCATGCTCTGGTAGAGGACAGATGTTCCTGAACAGAAGCAATGAGGGAACCTCTTCTCCATCGCACACCATTCCCCCCTCCCTTTGTGCGTTAGCGTCACCTGGAAAATAACACATTCCTCTTCCTCCTGAGCCAGCCTAAAACAAAAGACTGTGCCCAGCTAAAGACAATAGCAGCAATCAAGCCTTCCTGCCACCCCTCCAGATAACACCACTGTCAAGCATCTGATCATTAACATGAACCACTAGACCTGCAACGTGATTGGATTTCTTCTCTCTCTCCATTGTCTTAACCCCTTCCCCCAGAGGTGTCACTCCCTGCCGATCATCAGTTTCTAATTGCCCAGCTATTAAACCCTTTATGCCCCCATCCAGAGTTTAGGTTTTTTTCTAGTACTTCCTGGGAACCAGTGACCACATAAGCCAATGTCTCAGGTCACAATTTAGCTATTTAAGGTGGGTTCTCCCTGAACTTGTTCTCTTGTTTCTGCCTCTCCTAACCCCATCCTACCTTGTTGGTTCCATTCTTGGCAAGTTTGGAATCAGTTCATGTGTGTTGCTGGTCAACTCATGATCCCTTCCCCCTTAGTGTGTTTCAATTTTTTGCTGCATGATCTACTTGTCTCATTGGAAAGGTAATGTATTACCCATCAATGATATTCCTGGTCATGCAAATGTTGCTGTCTTTTAAACTCTGCATTCCTAGTTCTGTATTGCATGTGTATGTTTGAAGAACATTTAGTAAAGAAATCAATTATTTAATAACATAGCCTCCTCGTTTATCCATGGGCTCTGGGAATCCTGACTCTGGTATACATTGTTTATGATCCTATATTTTATGCCTATTGCCCCTTTGTAATTCCTCAAATTCATTAATAAATAAGGCAATTTGGCTAACAATACACCCATGTGTTAGCACTCTGGCCTCTTGTGTCTACTGTTATAAACATCTATGATCGAATCTGCATTTGTGTTTTTAAATCAGTTTTGTGCTGCTGTGACACTGTCTTTCTCTATGCTTGATGGCATCACAGCAGCATGAAGCTGATTTAAAAATGCAAATGCAGATTCGACCTATGTGAGCATACCCAAGTCTGCTGACATGAATTTGGAATCTTGGAAATGTTATGGTACTTCCCCCCATTGTAACTGATACCCATATGTGGCCTTGGAAGTCTCCAGCTGAACACTCTGTGCACCAGCTTTGAATTCTAAAATTTACAATTCTAAAATTTACAATTTAGAACAAAAGTCTCCCTCCCTTAACAGTTTCCATACACAAATCATAGTTACCTTAAACAAGGTGTTAAGAGACTATGATTAAGGTTCAAGCTCCCCAGAAGGGAGGTCTTGCTTCCCTCTTCTGCTTTCCACGCATTCAGCACCCTTCTGCTTCTACAGGCTCCACCCCTTCCTGGGTCATTCCACTCCTAGATAGGGGTCACAAGAACTCATCACAACATATCTAATGAACTTTTATCCCGATCTTCCTTCAGAGAGCTCATTTTATCCTCACAACAACTCTTTGAAGTAAGTTAAGTTGAGAGAGGTCAAGGTCTGTCGGCGAGCTTCATGGTGGAGTGGAGTGAGGATTGCAACCCAGGTCACTCCTAGTTTAACATCTTAATCCATTGCAACATATAGAGGCTGTGCCTCTATGTTTTAATGTTGATGCATGGCATTTTGCCTCTTGTTTGCCACCCTAAGCCCACACTGGAAGGGCGGGATATAAATCAAATCAAATCAAATCAAATAAATAAATAAATAAATAAATAATTTTTTAAAAAAATGGACTAATGCTTTATGAAAAACTCAACAAAGCCATCATGCATCATGACTGCAGCAGTAAAATCCTGTCTTCCGGGTGTGCTAATGTCTCAGACGTGGGTGATATAACTTTGGCTCCTCCTCAGTCACATACTGGTATAGATTTGCGGCTTACAACAGACTACTGGTATTTTGTGAAATGTAGACACAAGTGTAGCTCGTATAATGCAGAACCTGGAACCCCTTCTTTAACTGACCAATAGTATGCTAAGTAATAGTGATTGTAATGTGATGGGCATGACTGTATGCTTCTATCTCATGTATTCATAGCTTTTTAAAAGGCATCATTAGGTGCTGTAGAAGAGGATGCCCACAGACTCCTTGAAAAGAGGAGAAAACACATCATTTCCCTACAATGTTGACGAGACAGTGAGGATGTGTTGTTATGAATGGAACACTGTCAAAGCCTATTATCCTATAAATAGCACACTTACCCAAGAGCCAAGCATCCCCAGCAGGCTGTCTCATTGAATGCACTTGCACAGTTGACATCCTGAAAATATGTGCATCATGAGGGCACCTCAGAAACTGAGCACAAACAGTAATAGTTACTCCTTCGGCATCATAAACTAGCTGCACATTAATGTTACAGAATTTTCTGTATAAGGATTCATTTTCTGAGGGTACAGTTATGAATATTTGTCTTGCATCCACAAGCTCTAGGATGCCTGGAAATCTTGCCATGGGGTAAAAATCTCTCTTGACAGCTGCAACAAGTTGCTCCTCAACTGGGAACTGTATTAGTTTCCTTACATGCCAAACACTATCTAGAAAATTGTCCAAACAGCAATTCACAGAAGGCTGATTGAATGATAGATTCAGTTTATAAACTGCCCTCCCCAGAAGGCTCAGGGTAGTGTACAACATTTACCGATAAATCAATACATTTAAATAATGAACAGTTAAACCAGTTAAACCAGTATAATACAACATAAAACTCATCCAAGGTGTTTGATATCAGTTATACCTTCCTGTGGGGGGTGGGGGTGCAACAGAGGCCAGGCTAGACTCCAATTTACTCCAAATGAACAGAAAGATGAACACGTTCTGGCAAAACAAATGTAAGTTGACAAGAAGGAAACCAACAAGAGAATTTGGGAATGAATGGCCAAACATGTTAAGATAAATAATAAGCATTTCTTCAAATAGGAACAGGAAACCAGCTAGGGAGGTGATTGGGCCTTTGGATGGCAAGGAATAAAAGGATTGTTTAAGGAAGATGGAGTATGTCAAAAATGTGGAGCACATACTTACATTGGAACCACTGCTTTGGGGAAGGGTGTCTGAAGAACTGAGTCAAATTGAGGTGACTAGAAATGAAGTTCTAGACTAGTAGGCAAACTAAAAACCAGTAAGTCTGCAGGCCCAGATGGCCTACACCCTCTTAAGAATTCAAATAGGAAATTGTTGACCAACTAACAAGTGTATGTAACTTGTCTCTGAAATCAGGCTCTGTGCCAGATGACTGGAAAATAACAAACTGTTTTTAAAAAGATGTCCATAAGGAATCTAGGAAAATACAGGCCAGTTAGTCTAAAGTCTGTATGTGAGTGGCCCCTCCTTGGGAGTGAGCACCTAGCTGGAAGGTGGCAAGCTGGGCCTTCTGGGCTGGGCAGACTAGGCACCTATCAGTGATGTGGGAGATGAATCACAGGACAAGCCTATGGGTTGAGTGTGGCCAGGCTCTCATAACAATGGACACAGCTCTCTAGGGGGAGAGGGCATGACCTTGGGGTTACAGAGAAGCAGCTGCAAAATGAGGGAGATAAGCAGGGTAAGTTGCAAGCCCCTAGAACTCTACTGACTACCACTAGTATAAACTCTTATGAAAGAGAGAATTAATAAGTACATCAAGTAACAAAATCTGCGAAGGAAAAATCAATAGGGTTTCTGCAAAGGGAGGTCCTGCCTCACCAACCTTTCAACGTACTTAGAGCAGGTTAACTAATGTGTGGAAAATGATATTCCAGTAGAAATTGTATTTTTGAACTTCCAAAAGGTTTTTGGCAAGGTACCTCACTAAAGACTCATGAGTAGGGATGAGCATGAACCTCGTCGCAAACCTAAATCCATCATAAAAATCATCTGGTTTGTGGTTCGTGAGCCAAGGGTCATGCGATCATGCTTGCGACAAACTTCCAGTGAACCTCCATGGTTTTTATGAAGGTTCATGTGGATTGTGTTGGTGGTTTGTGCAGCAGATATCCTGGTGCAGATCAATTAATTGTCAAAGCAATGGGGGGATGAACTTCTCCAGCCTCTCCAGTTTGTGCCTCTCCAAACCAGCCATCTCCTCCTGGGGAACCATTGTTGCCAATCTTCAGGGGAGGGCTGGAGATCACTCTTCAGATGGCAGAGATCAGTTCCCCTGAAGAAAATAGTAAGCTCTATGTCGTTACACCCTGCTGAAGTCACCACAGCAAATTGACACTGAGTGCCCAAGACCAGGGCACCTGCCCAGAGCTTCTTTCTAGAGCTCATTGTATGTATTTCCACAACAGGCCTAATTCCTAGTATAGATATACATACATACATACATATATATATATAAACTTCAAAAGGGGGGTAGATATTAATGTAGGAGAAATTCATCAGTGGGTACTAGCTATGGTTACTGAAGGGAGCCTTCAAATCCAGTGGCAGTAAACCTCTGAATACCAGTGCTGGGAGGTACCAGCAGGGGAGGACCTTGGCCCTTTATGCACCGTTTGCCCTCCTGGGCAACTGGTTAGCCACTGCATGAAACAGGATGCTGGACTAGATGGACCACCAGTCGTATGTTCTTATATTCCCCTCCCCTGCTGGCTATTTTAATAACAGTTTGAATAACCTCATAGAGTTGGGTCTATTTCTTAATATGACTTCCTGGATTTGGAATTTCAAATGCATTAATTTGGACAGATGATGTCAAAGGAAACCCACAGGACCTTGCGAAACAATGCTTGTACTAAGCACTAATAGTTCATTAGTATTTTGTTTTTAATAAACATGTAGTCATTCAAAACATAATATTCATTTAACATCACAGCCTTAATGTGCAAATCTTCACTAATGTGAACATGTAAGAGGAAGAAAATCATTATGTAAGCATGATTAGATAGTCAGCAGAAATGCTTGACAACACTGCATTGTATGCATATTGCTCTTTGTAGCTTTCGTCTATGATCAATGTAACAATGCTTCTTATTCCATTACTTCCTCGTAATAGTTTGTGCCTGCCTTCTTCATGATATGGGGCATCGTTATTATTTCTATCAGATATAAATGAGTACCACAAAATGATATAAAGGCTTCACTGTGCTCAATGGATCAACACAATTTCCTCTTCTGCCCTATGTTATTTCAGTATAGTGCTTATCATCTAAATAATAGATATCAGTATGTTTTAAAAATTTTCCCAGCAGATGTAACTGATGATATATGAAAGAAGAGGGAGACAGAACAAAAGAGGAAGATTAGGAACAAGGAAAGGGCTTCCATTAGATTAAAGCATAATTTCTACTAACCCAGATCAGTGCTAAATTCAACAAGTTTTGCATCTCAAGGAACTATTTTGAGGAGGCGGCCACTAGGGAGCTGTCAACATCATTAATACTGAGGTCACTGTAATCATGCTTAATGCAGGCCAGTACTTGATTAACAGTGGTTATGCTTAACATACTCTGATTGCTCTCGCTGGGTCCTATCCATCCCTGTCAGAAAACAGGAACTTTCCTGAACACCTAAATGTTACCTAATACAGACGGAGGAGAAGGGGGAGGATGCGGCAGCGGAGGAGATTGGATATATACCCCACCCTTCACGCAGAGTCTCAGAGCAGTTTACGCAGAGTCTCAGAGCAGTTTCCTCTCCCTACAACAGACACCCTGTGAGGTAAGTGGGGCTGAAAGAGCTCCGAGAGAACTGCTCTTGAAAAGATCTCTAAAATCTACCTTGCCATTGCAGCAAGGATAGAATTCAAGGCAGGATAAATCCTTTTCATTAACAAGATAGCTTCCAGGTCAGGTTTGTGCAACAAGTGACCAGCAAAGCTAACCACAGTCCTCACTCCATATACTCAACAAATGTCCTGGTTTCCTTGTGACTCAAACTGGAATGAATGTCAAGATGTGGCAAAGTAAAATACAGTGCTAAAAGGATGTGTTCAATGGGGTGGGTCACAGGCTTGTTCTAAGTGGTTGCTGTTCACAGGTTGTTCCTTCTTCCCCATCAAGGCCCCGTTCACATAGAGCATTTGTCCCGCTGAAGGCACGGTAGCCCTGTGGACTTTCCGTGTGCAATCATACCAGCACATCTGGGAGGTGAAGCACTCCCGTGGCCAACCTATGGCTTCCCGTGGAAAACGTGGAGTAAAAAACTACTAGGGTCGAAGTACTAGTTTCTGGAAACCCAGGGGCAAAGTCTGGCGTCTGATCGCAGGAGTGCCAGTTTTCCTCGGCTTCCGACACCCGCCCATGTCCTGGGGTTTCCGGATGTTGTAAGTTTCCATGGGATGCGCACCAACGCTGAATGACGCATGCACACATGCAAGACACCGACAGTGCCCCCCCAATGGCACATGTGTCCTTTGCTACAGCGCGGCTTGCGTGCTCTGCTGTGCTGCTTTTTTGCCACACTGTAGCAGTGCTGTGTGATCGGTGCTCAGCGCCGGAGCGTGGCAACCCGGTGGCCCGTGTGATCGGGCTACCGCGCCTTATTTTGCTCTGGGGCAAACTGCCACGCCTCCCCTCCGTGTTTCCTGGCCCATATGACCGGGGCCAAGATTACTTTTTCTGGAATTTCATTTGCACTTTGGAGGCAAAAAACTGTATGTAGATAAGGCACAGAAGTACACATTGCTCACATTTCCCATGGACTAGATTCCAATGTTAGGCAGCACACAGAAGAGCAAAAAGATCTTGTCCCTGCCTGAGTCCATGTTTGGAATCTCACGTGATTGCTATTTGTTTCTGCTCCAGCAGCGACCCTGTAGATATTGCATATGTCTGGACAGAGGCTATGTGTGCGGAAGGGGGCAACAGCATGTGGGTGCCCAGCCATCACCTGCAGCTGAGCATGTGGGCTTCATTCCCTCTCTGCCATCATTTCAGGACTTCTCTAAGCAACAGTAAGATTTTGATTAGCATTGCACTTACAAATACAGGACTACAGTTCCCTAACTTCTTCCACGTTCTGTTGATTTCAAGGAATATGTTGGCTTCCAAGAAAGGCAGGAATATTTACAGTACCAAATACATCAGGGTTCAGTGGCCTTGCCTAAACAAAAGGGAAGGAAGATCTATATTTTAAATGTTTCCAGCATTCTGCTAGGGACTGCTGGGTGAAGATTTTCTTAACATTTTTTTCTTAACACAATCAGAAGAGTGAACAAAAAAAGAAAACTTAGCGTATAATTAGAGTAATATAAAGCAAATCCCCCCCCAAGTACCTGAATAAAATAGCAGTTTTTTTCATTTTGCAAAGTACCACTTCATCTCACAAAAAGCTAGCTAAAATGACAATGGAGCTTTTTGGAAAATGAAGGTTTTTTCCCCCTCGACCCCCCCCCTTGTGTCAAGTGATGAGAAATTCTCCTACACTGTTCAATGTAAGATGCTAACTCAAGACTGCTGAATTACATTTGTATTGCAGATACCCTTATCACATGTTTGCAGCAACCCACTGCAGATGGAGGAGACATCTTTGGGAAAGAAAAGATTTTCTTTCTTATCACTTAAAATAATGGAAGTTAAAGTCAGGGGGAGGGGGGAATTCGATATACCTGGTTTATAGAACATCTAGGTCAATAATGTACTTCAGATGTCATAACGTTGGGCTTGAATTGACCCAGAATGGGGACTCTTGAAGGTGATTTTCCGTCATGAAGACAGAATGGAATGAGATGTGTTTTGAATGGTTACTGTATACTTCAGTTTTTGTTCAAGGGTAAATTTATACCATTGCCATTTTGGCCCATAGGCACTTTCCTGTACCTATTGTATCTTGTGCACTGAATATTGTATTTACTGCGTCGATAGCATATGTTTCAAAAATGGAACTGTTGCATTACACATTGGTCTGATTTGGATTTCATTTTTACATTACAAAATGTTGAACTATATTGATTCCTTCATGATTTTGTTAACATGACCTTCATTTTTTTTAAAAAAAATGGACACAGAGGATAACAAGTAGATGACATTAAATTGTTTAAGAGTACACCTAAACTGGAAATACAGTGGCTGAGTTCAGACTGGCAGTTTGCCCCAAGATCGGCATGTGCCAGAAATGTTTCACAAACGGATTAAAGGGGCTGTTCACACAGGCACATCTGTCAGGCGTTCCCCAGCCGTACTCAGCCTGTCTTGTAGCGCTTGCCTCCCGAGTTTAAAAAATACTTGGTGAAAGTGGTAGCAAACCCTGGAGAGCACGTTCATCCCACTTCAGGGACATGTGAATGTGAACAAGCTGATCCGGTAGGGATACACTTATGCGCATGAGTGTGAATGCTTCCTTGCATGTTCTCCCCGGTATGCTCCCACATCAGTTGGTGCAGTGTGACCGGGAAAACCCAGAACACTTTTGTTCCGGGCTTTTTGCCACGACTCCCTCGCACTTCAAACTGCCAGTCTGACCTCAGCCAGTCTTTCACTAATCAGTATTCAGAACAAAACATTAAATGTAATGATATGGAATCTATATGGTTAAGAACATAAAAGAAGCCAATGTTGGATCAGGTCAGTGGCCCATCTAGTCCAACACTCTGTCACACAGTGGCCAAAAATACCAGGTGACATCAGGAGGTCCAGCAGTGGGGCCAGGACACCCAATATTTGAAATTTATTTTCACCCTGCCCATGATATTCTAATATGTCAATGTTTGAAAATTAATTCCATCACATGCTATTGACCTTCCTGCTCCCTGACCATGAATCCCTTGCTCCTGTCCAACTCTTGTCATCTCTTACTACATCTCTGATGCAATACACAGCCTTTCCTGCTGCTAAATCCTATAGCATGTAACTCTCCATTGACGAAAACCAGTTTTGCACGTAAACTAATAATCAGAATTCTATGGCTGGCTTTTCCCACTTTCATAAACATTCTATAATTATCACTGCCAATCCCCTAATGGTCATGAACAAAAGACTCTGTGCACAAGCTTATCATATCTACTGTGCTTCTTCCTACTATGGCTTTGTGTCTGCCAGAGCTACCCATGAAATTGTTGTACCATAGAGCAGAGTTACATCCTCCTAAATCCTTTGAAGTGGGTTCACTAATCACAATGGAGCCCCATTTGCAGCACTGTGCTGGGGATGGGGAGAAGGGTCAGCAGAAGTGCAGCCGGCCATTACAGCCTGGCAAGAAGAAGAGCAGGGCTGGACTGATCAGGTGGGCCTTTGTTTAACATCTGGGGCCTTTTGTGACTAGATAGGAGGTGAGACTAACCCCCTCCCTTCCACACAAGGTTTACTGGGGATTCTTACCAGGGATTCGGCAGCGCCTGGTGCTGTGGCCAGAAGTATTACCTGGCTCCTTCCTCCCTTCCTCCCTTCCTCCCTTCCTCCCTCCCTTCCTTTCTTCTCTTTCTTTCTTTCTTTCTTTCTTTCTTTCTTTCTTTCTTTCTTTCTTTCTTTCTTTCTTTCTTTCTTTCTTTCTTATTAAGGCTCCCTCTCTGAGCCTGGTTCTTTCCCTTGGATTAGAAGAACTAGTTTCATTCTCCATATGCATCTTATGAAATTCAGGGCTTGGCCCAGTGTGCTGAAAGGGGTAAGTGATATCAGTGACCTCCCTCAGCACATCATGGCCACTGCCCCAACAGAACTGTGATAGTACACCATGCCTAGTCACACCCAGCAAATTCTAGTGTACAAATGTAGGTTGAATCATATGTATGCTTTCCTTTTTAAAGCATGTGTGGTAATTTTTTTAAAAAAGCACATGTTGACTAGGTCCCTGGCAAGGGATGGGGTAGGGTTGCCAGATACAGGTTGGAAAACTCCTGGAGATTTGGGGGTGGAGCCTGGGGAGGACAGGGACCTCAGTGGGGTTCAAGGCCATAGAGTCTAACCTCCAAAGCATCCATTTTCTCCAGGGGAATTGATCTCTGTAGTCTGGAGATGAGCAGTAATTCCAGGGGATCCCCAGGGGATCCACCTGGAGGCTTGGATCCCTAAGTGAGGCATAAGCTTACTCATTTGCTTGCCCCAGTGGGCAGCCTCCTGCCCCTGTGCTCTGGCTCCCACCCTCGCTTGATGGAGCAGAGGAAGGACAGAACTGGAGGGAACATGTGGTGTCCCTCCCAGTTAAGCACCTGGAATGGATGTCTCAGTGTTAACAGCACTCTAGAAATTTCTGCAATTTCTGTGGCATGCACTGTACAGATTGGGAAACTTCCTAGAGCATTGAAGGTTCTATGACACCACTTTTGAGTGCTCAACTGGAAGTCATGTCACAACATTCATGACATTCTCCCTTCCCAGGTCCTGCCTTCAAAATGTTCCTGGGAATTACTGCAGAGGACTGGCAACCAATGTTCCCTCTAAGCTGTGGAGTCTTGTGAGCAAAAAAATCTACTTTGTGATCTACCGGCATTAAAGTTGTGAGTGAGCGATTTGGCTACTGCATAAACCAGTTTGCTCTGGAGCCATCCTTCCTGAGCTAAGACAAACATGTGTGGGTCGGAGGCTTAAAAACTGTGAGCTAGTTCACACTAACTCAGCTTAGAGGAAACACTGCTGGCAACCCTACCTGAGGGAGCCAGTATTGTAGACTGTAGGAACCAGGGCTCTTTTTGTAGCAGGGGCTCCTTTGCATATTAGGCGACACACCCCTAATGTAGCCAATCCTCCAAGAGCTTACAGAGCTCTTCTTACAGGGGCTACTGTAAGCTCTTGGAGGACTGGCTACATTAGGGGTGTGTCACCTAGTATGCAAAGGCGTTCCTGCTACAAAAAGAGCCCTGGTAGGAACACTCACAGAAACCACTGCTAACAATGGTGGCACTTCTGTTTCTTCCTTTCTGCTCACTCCACATAGCCATGTAACTTGCCTAACAGTATAGAATGTTCCATTTTTTTCTCTGTCCACGGCCACTAGTAGTGACCAGCAATTGGGAACAGGGGACGATAGTAAAATTGGACAGGATTATGGTATTGTTTGACAAGGACAGATAATGTCAAAGCTATTCCTGCAACAAATAGGAGTCTGAGGAAGAACAGGTACAGAAGCCCTCAGGATCCTGATGCATAGAGAAAGCCCATATAAAGAAAGAAGCGGCCAATTAATGTACCATTTATTGCTGAGAGAGATGTATATGCATTACAAGATGAGAATTACACATTTATCTAAGGCCTGTTTTAAACATTAACCAAGATTGAAATGCTACCCAGAAGACATTTCCCTCATTGCCAGACTCATTTGGGAAGGTAATATAGGATAGAGGCAGCATTAGAGAAATAGTGTCGTATAAGCCAAGTTATATCCATTCAGAACATTCATGTACAGATCTGTAAACTTCCAGCATGTAAGTTAAAAGGTGATAGGGATTAAGACATTTGCTTATAAATTCAATTCACAGCCATTTTGCTAGAATATAGATAAGAATTATATTAAGAGTCTGGCTTCAATTGATTAAATCCTGCGTGGAAGGAAAGAAATAATGTTCCTCATAGCACTCCTCTATCTCAAGCCCCATTGGAATTGACACTAACAAAACAATTTGAGGAAAGGAAGGCAGAGGCATTAAAAAAAAATTATGCTTACCATACATCTTAACTGTTCCATATTGCTGAGATTCACTGGGGGTCAGTTGTCCTCCAGCTCAGTTGGATCAGTTGTCCTCCAGCATCCTAAATCTACTGCTCTGCCTGATGCGATTTGCACTTTCAATTAATATGATTCCCCCCGCCAATTATTTTCCAAGATGCTCTTGTTTAGGGTCTTCTCTGTGAAATATAGTGTTTGAGCCCAGCAAGCTAATAAGGCAGAACAAAAATATGCCATCTGGAAGAAGAGGCCTACAGAAGTGGTGATTTATCAGTCTACCCAACCATATATAATGGTTTGTTGTTGATAACCACACATGGTATTTCTGTAATCCCAGGCAGGCAGCAACAACAGGAAGGATGAATTGCCTTGAAGGTAGGTTTCAGAGTGTGTCGTTGGGGGCTTAGCTCCTTGACTTCTGACCTATGGGGCCCTGAAATGTTCCATCTTGTTTTCTATACTTTTTGACATCTATGTGAAGCTGCTGCAAAAGGTCCTATGGAGATCTGGGATGAGTTGCCAATGCCACCAATACATAGATGACACTCATTTCTATTTTGCACTTTCAGCAGATCCCATGGAGGCTGTACAAACGGTGAACAGGTTCCTGGATGCAGTTTGGGGATGGATGAAGGTTAACAAACTGGAAAATAACCCCAACAAAATAGTTACTGGTTGGGGGGGGAAGGTATGATATGTGTCGTGGAGAGCTTTGCACTCAGCAGACCAACATTTGCTGGTTGTCCGCAGCCCAAAGGATGTCCATCTAGCTTCGACCAGGGGCAGGGCCTTTTCTGCCCTGGCCCCAGATTGGTGGAACATGCTCCTATCTGAGATCAGGGCCCTGCGGGACCTATTACAATTCTACAGGGCCTGTAAAATGGAGCTGTTCCACCAGGCCTTTGGGTGAGGCGTCCATTTATTCCATCTATCCGGCCTCCCTTGCTGAAGCTCTCCATCCAACATGGCCCATCTGAGAAGACGTTATAGTCTGATTTACGGCCTAGCAGCTCCAGTTTTTCAAGAACACTGTATTTGTAATTTACAGTACCATCTTCTCTCAACTTACAGTTTCTTGTTTTTAACTGTCTTAACTATTTATGTGTTATACCTGTTTTAATTGATCTTGTGGAATTGTTGCTGTAATCTGTCCTGAGCTCACTTGCGGGGAGGGTGGAGTATAAGTTGAAGAAATAAATAAAATAAATTATGCAGAAACTTGGATATCTCCTGATGGGGTTGTGCTCCCCCTAAAGAACAGGTTTGTAGCTTGGGGGTGCTGCCGGGCCAGGGCCTCCTGTTGGATAAACAATTGGCAGCAGTTGCTGAGCTAGGTGAGGCCATATTGCCACTTTGGTGCATTTCTTGATAATATATAGTTTAGATAACTGCAATGCACTCTGCATGGAGCTGCCCTTGAAGAATGTCTGGAAGCTACAGTTGGTACAGAATACTTCAGCCATAACACTGACTGGAGTAGTTTGTACGGACCAAATTACTCCAGTATTGTTTACTCTATAATGGCTCCTAATTTGCTTCTGGGTCCAATTCAGTGGACTGGTATAGACCTTTGTAGCCCTATAGGGGTTGGAGACAGCATACATGAAGGACTACCTACTCCTATATAAAGCTACCCAACCATTGTGGTCATCTTAAGAGGCTCTGCTTCAAGTGCCCCTGCCAACTGAAGCTAGCTGGGTAGCAACAAGAAAGGGCCTTTTCAGTTGTGGTACTGAAAATTTGGAACTCTCTCCCCAGGTCATTTGTCTGTCTCCCTCTTTCATTGTCTTATGCCAATGTTTTTCTTTTTCTTTTTGGTGTTACCTCACTAACTCTTATTAGCCCTTGTCACGGCTCAGTTGGTGTGTCACCTGATGCTGCCACCACTCTGGTTCCAGGCTCCTCTGAGAGCATCCTCCCAGGCCTTTAGACCTCCCTTTTAGCTGAAATGAGCATGAGGACCAGGCAGAGTGAACAATGAAAATAGTTTATTTTATAGGAAGTCAAACAACAAGGTGCAGAATAATGGTAAGTGGGTGAAAAGAAAAGAAATCAAATGCCCTAACGCATCTGAATATACTGTCCCTAGCTCACTATCTCAAGTTCCCTCAGGTTGAGGGTTTCTTCCCCACAGCAGCCTTCCTTCTGGCTCTGTTCCCTGGGAAGAACAGCTTTTTTTTTTCTTTTGCACCAGTTCTTTTATTCCCCAGGCCTCTTCTTCCCTTTTGGTCAAAATCAATGCCAAAACTTCCTGAGGCCTTCTGGGGTTTGTAGGCCCAGCCTCCCCTACTGCTAGCCAGGCTCCCTGGGCCTAGTAGGCCTCTGGTGGCACAGCTCAGATCATGACAGCCCTCCTCTATGTTTGTGTGTTTTTAGGAGTTTATGTGCTCTCTAGGACTACAGCGGTCAGTTTCCCTGGATGAAATTAGCAGCTTCATAGGTTGGACTCCATGTAGGGTTGCCAGCCCCCAGGTGGGGCCTGGGGACCTCTCACTTTTACAACTGATCTCCAGCTAACAGCAGCTCCCCTGGAGAAAATGGCTGTTTTGAAGGGTGGACTCTATGGCATTGTACCATGCTGATGTTCCTTCCCTCCCCTCCCCAAACCCCATCCTCTCCTGGATCCACCTCCAGGTATTTTCCAACCGAGACCTGGCAATCCTAAATCTATGGAATCAACTCCCTGCTGAGCCCACCCTCCAACTCTGCCCTCCCCAGGCTCCACCCTCAAATAGCCAAGAATTTCCCCCGCTGGAGTTTGTAATCTTATTAACACCATGCAGTAAGTTGGAGGTCCCTGAATCGGTCTGTGGTTTTGAGATGTGATAGATGCGTGGGGAAATATACAACATGATGGCACACCATAATGTGATTCATTCTTACACACAGTGGGAGAGAGGAGAGGAACTCAACATGTTAGTCAGTGTTCAGGATAACATCTAGCTGTGCCCTAAGTTGAATACATTTTTGACACTTTGAACATTTTGGTTTGAGTGGCTGACTTCAGTATCAGTCCTGGGTATATGATGCACGGTCATATTTCCTTTTTCCTAAGATCTGTGACAATGCTACAGGTAGCTGTTGTTGCCTGAATTCCAATTGCCCGTGAAGCATTCAGCTCATCACATTTGCACATGATATCTTTTCTAAGTGGAACCAATTACATTGAAACAGTCATGAAACTTCAGGCCCCCACACTTCAGTGAAAATGTAATCATCAAAATTTAAAATGCACATTTTCAGCCTCCTCACCACCTCCTCTGCACCTTCAACAATGCCAAGCAAATGTGCTTCAGGAAGGTGCGCTGGGGGTAAAATCATCAATGCTCCATCTGTGGAATCATTAATGGAAAAATTACATACACAACTAACTTGTGCAACTGATTTCACTGCCTATGAAATGGTGAGGGGGGCATTCATCATCACTCCTGTCATTCTATTCCTTCCTGAAAAAGGAGTGAAAGAGGTTTTCCCATAGTCTTCGTATCTAGCCAAGGCACTAAGTGGATCTAGCAGATTCTAACTGGCTGCAGCTTTCCAGAGTCTCAATCAGAAAGAAGTCTTTCCCAGGATCTCAGGCTGAGTTCAGACTGGTAAGTTGCCCCGTTAGAGCCCCATTTCAGCGACGCTTTAAAACCGCATTAAAGGGGGCGTTCCCCACCTGAAGGCAACCCACGCTGTTCCACTTTCTTCCCACGTTAAATAGATACCTCGTTGAAGTGGTAGCAAATCCCTGAAGAGCGCCTTTAACCCGTGTCAGTCCACTTCCCGGCAGTGTGACCGTGCAACTGATATGCCGGGAGCAAGCTGGAGCAGCAGCAGCAGCAGTTCTATTGGCTGTGCTCCGCTGTACCGCCCAATGCGGTGCCGGGATCCTCCACCAATCAGTGATCTGTGGTGAGCTCCCCCAATCCGGGCCAGCAGTCTGAACATCCCGGCGTGCCTTCTCCTGGTAAGCTCCCGCAGCAGATGGCCCCATGTGACCGAGAAACCCCAGAACAGTTTGTTCTGGGGATTTTTTTGCCGCGACTGGCTACCGGAGCAACTTGCAAGTCTGAACTCAGCCTCAGATCCTTCATTTAGAGATATTAAGGATTAAACCTGGGATCTTCAATATACTATGCATTTACTCTGCCACTGAACCATCCACAGCACCTCTTCTCAAAAGTCCTTTCATAATTCTCAAAGGTCTCTCCAAAATCTCACATTCCCAAAATATGAAAACAATTTGCAAATAATTCCCATCCTGCTTTCTCTTTCCCTTCCTTTATCATCCATGCATCACTATATCCATAATGCTACATCAGCTGCTAGTCTGGAACCTTCAAAGTCAGCTGCAGTGACAGCAGCAGAGTCAGGACTCAGGAGTAGTGGATAAGCAGTTAGGCATGCTGTGCTATATCTATATATTAATAGCCAACAGTCCCTTCTCTGTGCAGATACTTATTTCTGCCAACAGAAGGCTCATTCTTCCCCAAAGGTTTTTCTACAAACTCAGAGGACTCTGTGTGTTTGCAGAAAATCAAAAAGTTTTAAAAACCTCGAGCAGGGTTGAATCCCCCCAATACCTTTTGAAATGGCTGCCACAGGGATCTACTCCAAGCATTGACAGTGAAAGATTAGAACACTTGGGCGGGGGTGGGGGCTTCTAGCTGGTTCTGTCAGTAAATGGCAGGGGGATGGCCTTTTCCAGGCCTGTTTTGGCCTTTCAGAGAGGGATCTTTAGAGCCAGGCCTGAAGTCTGGAGCTGAGCAGTAATTCCAGGGGATCCCCAAGTCCCACCTGGAGGCTGGAATCCTTAGGCAGCACCCTCTGGATGGCTTGATACCGCCTGATTTGCATGACTCAACTAGGCCTGGCTGTTTGCTACTCTTCAACAAGAGCCACCCCATGAAAGCCAGTGTGGTGCAGCAGTTAGAGCTTCAGATTAGGGTCTGCAAGACCTAGGTTCAGATCCCCCGTTTCAGGAGGCTGGGAGAGTGATGGGGTGGGAAGCAGAAAGAGAAAGAGTGATGAGATGGGGAAGCAGAAAAACAAAGAGAATGATGAGGTGGCAGAAAGAGAGAGGAAGTAATGTGTGGAGAAGAGATAGAGAGTAAGAGAAGGGGGGCAGAAGGGAGAGAGAATGTGAGAGAGGTAGGGGGAGAGTAGAGGAAGCAAAGGTGTGAGAAATTGGATAAGCATCCCACAAGCTTCTTGTGGGTCTCCACTTGTCTATACACAAATTCCCAGAGTCCCCTCTGCATGCGGATACTTATTTTCACCAACAGAAGGCTCAGTCTTCCCCAACAGGGTTTTCTACAGAATCCGGGGACTCTCTGAGTTTGCAGAAAAATCCAAAAAGTTTAAAAAAAAAAAAAACCTTGACGAGGATTGAATTCCCCCAATACCTTTTGAAATGGCCACCACAGGGATCTACTCTAGGCTGTGCCTGCATCAACAGTGAGAGATTAGAATGTTGGGGGGAGGGTTCTGACTGGTTTAGTCAGTAAAAGGCGGGGGGGGGTCCTTTCCAGGCTTATTTGGGCCTTTGAGGGAGGGAGCCTTGGGGCCAGGCCTGACAACGGTTGCCAGTTCCAGGCTGGGAAATTCCTAGAGATTTTGTGGTGGAGCCTAAGGAGGACTGGGTTTGGGGAAGGGAAAGGCCTCAGCTAGATATAATGCCACAGAGTCCATCCTCCAAAGCAGGCATTTTCTTCAGTGAGACAGATCTTTGCTATCTAGAGTTCAGTTGTAATTCTGGGGGATATCCAGTCCCCACTTGACGGTTGGCAACCCTAGGCTTGGCAGCAGCTTCGTGCCATCTCAGCTTCATGACTCAAGTAGGCCCAGCTGCTTGCTACTGTTCATCAACAGCCACTCTATGAAAAACAGGGTGGTGTAACAATTAGAGCTTCAGATTAGGGTATGTGAGACCCAGGTTCAGATCCCCATCTTGCGGTGGAAGCTGACTGGGTGATTTTGAACCAGTCACACACTTTCAGCCTAACCAACCTCACAGGGTTATTGTGCAGATAAAAAGGAGTAGAGAATAATGTAAGCTGGTTTGGTCCCCACTGTGGAGAAAGACTAATTTCCCTAGGTAGTGGCTGTGGAGGAGGGGGGTGGAGATGGAAAGCTGAAGTCAGAGAGGCAGATAAAGGTAGGTTGGCTGTTGGGTGGGAAGGAAATAGGGTTGCTAACTCCAGGTTGAGAAATTCCTCAACATTTGAGGGGTGGAGCCTGGGGAGGGTGGAATTTCAAGAGGGGAGGAACTTCTGACTGGTATAATGCCATAGACTCCACCCTCCAAAACAGACATTTCCTCCATGAGAACTACCATTGTTAATCTCCAGGTGAAAGTTGGAGATCACCCAGAATTACAACTGTTGTCCAGGTGTCAGAGATCAGTTACCATGGATAAAATGGCTGCTTCAGAAGGCTGAGTCAATGGCATTATAACCTTGCTGAGACTGCTTGCCTCCCCGCGCTTCACTGTCCCAAGGCTCCACCCCCAAATCTCCAGGAATTTCCTAACCTGGAGCTGGCAGCCCTAAGGTGAATTGATCTCTATAGCTGGGAGATCCATTGTGATTCCCAGAGCACTGCCACTGCTACTGTAGAGGGAGAGGAAGCAGGCGGATGGCTGGGAGTGCTGCCACCACTGCTGCTGCGTGGGGTGGGGTAGGAAGCAGGCAGGAGGCTGGCAGAGTGTTGGGGCAGAAAGAGAGAGTGATGGGGCAGGGAGCAGAAAGAGAAAGAATGATGAGGTGGGGAGGCAAAAAAACAAAGAGACTGATGAGGGGGCAGAAAGAGAGAGGAAGTAACATGCATGATAGCCGCCACTATCATTCCGTCATCGAGAGCCTATCATTCATCTGCCCCATTATCTGGAGAGATAGATGCCGCCCGTGAGCTGGGATATACTACTCCTGGTGCCCATGCAATTAAGAAATTTGCTGCCAATGTGGGATATCGTGCATCTTGGCTTTATATGAATTTTACTGTTGTACTGAATTTTTTATTGTATGTAATATTGTTTATTGTTTTTAGTTCTGAATTTTGGCTTGGCCGCTTGTTAGCCGCCCTGAGCTACCGGATAGGGCAGGGTATAAATCTCAAAATAAATAAATGAAGTAGAGAGAGAGTAAGAAAAGCGGGGCAGAAGGGAGAAAGAGTGTGAGAGAGGAAGGGAGAGAGCAGAGGAAGCAAAGGTGTGAGGAATGGGATAACCATCCCACAAGTTTCTTGTGGGTCTCCATTTGTTGGTACTCTAACATTAAGGCTGAGGTCCAGAATGGAGCAATACAGGTCTTATGAATAGCACTTGGAAGATGCTAAGGCAGTTGGAGCCTTGCCATGGCCTGTTCTCTTGTATGTCACTATCAGAGGATGTAGAGATGACCACAGGAACAAGTGGCTTTAAAAAGGGATAAGATGGATTCATGGAGGATAACTCTGTCAATGGCTACTAGCCATAGTAACTGAGGGAAACATCCACATTCAGAGGCACTAATCCTCTGCCTCTGTGCCCTGTTGTTGGCCATCCAGAGGGACTGGTTGTCCATTGTGTGAGACAGGATGCTGGATTAGATTACGTTAGATGGACCATTGATCTGATCCAGCAGGGCTGTTCTTATGTTTGTTGTATTTGAATAAATATGAGTAGTGGTGTTCTTCAAAAAAATCCTACTGGTTCTTGGTGTAGTAGAAAATATTACCTAGGTAGTGCCTTTCATTCATCTTAGTCTTCAGAGCTGACACAGGCAACCAAGAAAGCATGACAAACAGCAAAGTGCTTTTATGTTTGGGGTTTTTTAAAGGACAACAATCATTGTACCAAGCAAACTGGAAGTGAGTCACTTTAACAAACCCGTGAGGGACTTATTCCATGGTACAGCACTACTGGCTGGACAGCCTCTCTTGCCTGGATCTATACAACAGAGAGGATGAATGGCAGTTAAACTATAGGATCATATAAGAGCAAATACTGGGTTATAAATATGGCAAAAATGCTGTCACTAGAAGTGGACCAAAGTGGAGCAAATACTGGGTTATAAATAAGGCAAAAATGCTGTCAGTAGAAGTGGACCTCAAAACGTTGCAGTTTACCCTTTCAACTCATATGAAAAACTGGGACACATGACAGTAGATACGAAATGCCCTGTTGCGTGTCAGAAACACAAATATTGAAGCAAACAGCTCTCCAGACTCCAGTGCAAGTCCAAAAAACAGACATTGATGGATTTGGTTTCTTTTCAGATTTAATCGAATGTATGATTTTAAGGCAGTTTACCTGCTCTTCAATTTTGAAAGTGACACTTTACTATTTTTTTCTCCTGTTTATTATTATTTCATTTCATTGTTATCTGGAAACTGGTACCAAAAGGGTCTCTGTGAATGATCAGAGGACCATTCTTAAAGAGTATATACACATTCTTAAAGTGTATACACAGAGAGATACCTGCTCTTTCCAAACACAGCATATTAGTCGGCTGTACTGTGCCTTTAATGGTTTTTTGCCCCTGCACTACCACAAGGATTTCTGTTCTCTCATCTGCCCATCCTCAAGCTGCACCCCTAACACACACACTTTCTATCTGTACCGTCACAAATCTTTCTGTTCCCTCTTCCGGCAAGTTGATGTTTAGACGTTAGAAAATGATGATAAAGCTTATCGCAATGTCCTGACAAGGTTTACCAAGTTGACTCCTGCATACCAATGTGCTGGGGAATTTTCATACTGGACTTTTTTTTTCTGGTTAGCTGGAAACCCTACTTACCCTTATTATGTGCCTTGGCTTCCATAGTGGGACCTAGTGGCTCTGGGGAAGCCTGTACTAGCGTGACTACTGGGCCTACATTTCCCAGGCCATCCTTTGGAACCTGTGATTGGTTAACAGGGGATTTGGAGGGAAAACTTATCCCAGTAGAGGACTAGAGGGTGGTGCCTGGGGAGAAGGGATAAAAGGCCCCACCCAAAGTGAGAGCTTGTTCATTGGGGGGCCTAGCCCCGAGATGCCCCACTGTAGCTACGGGCCTGCCTAGTTGTCTCTTGATGGCTGGCTTCAAGGTAACTTACCACTTCTGGATGAGGGATCACTCCATCCACAGCAGCCTCAGCTCTGTTCCCTAGGAGTGAACAAGGGGTCTGGGGGAAAGTTGGATCTAAATGGATCCTCATGAATTTATATGGAGGATCCATGTAGATCTGACTTTTACCTTTTTCCCTGGCAAGGCCCCCTGA
The DNA here is from genome assembly GCA_029375565.1 of Gekko gecko. Lineage (NCBI taxonomy): Eukaryota > Metazoa > Chordata > Lepidosauria > Squamata > Gekkonidae > Gekko > Gekko gecko. Next base: position 75,312,971 of record JAPDNY010000003.1, on the reverse strand, counting down.
CTTCCCATGCAGCCCAGGGTGTCACGGCCTTCTCCCCTGGATTAATTTGATTAGCCAGTGCCCCCTAAGAAATTCAAATGCCCCTTGACTTAAAAAATCCTGGCTATAGGCCTGCAACTGGTAACAGTCGAGATAGATACCTTAGGGTTCTTTTATTTGTTTGCTTACCTACCTTTCCTGGACTTGTTATTCTACATATTATTTGAAAACCAGTTGTTACTAGACCTCTTAAATAAAATTGTACCTGGGTCCTCAAACCTCATTTGGTCACATAGAAAATACAATGTACTGGGGAAAAGTGGGCCTAAGGGGTTGGGTGGGTGCTCCAGGCTCTCCCAAGGGGACCCATGCCAGAGTGGTGGCAGCCTAGAGAGAGCTTCCCTGGTCCCCTGCTTGTGACACTCCTTCTCTCCTCGTTTCTTTCTTTTTTATGGGCCTGTTACCAACCCTCCCTCATCTCTAGTCCTGTAGTCCTCTTGCTTAGTTCTGAAATGATAGTTTAAACCTTTTTATAATTGCCTCTGGTTTTCTTTGATCTAAACACCTAAGAGTACCTGCAGATGATACCCATTACTAGAGAAACCCACAGATGAGGAACTTAGGTTAAAGGTAGACTATATAAGTGCATGTAAGTGCATTTAGTCTGTAAGGTTTTGCTTATTGATGGTACTTGTGGAGAAATCACAAAGAAAGTGTGTTTTTGATCTGGATAGGATTATTTTGCTCAGTGATGTATCTCATGAGCAATGGAGGGGTACCCTTGTTTGACAAAAGTAAAGTTTTTATAATAAGACTTAAGTTTCAAGAGGTGAGGCATCAAATAGTCATAACTGTTCCGCCTTACCAGTCTCAGTAGAGATGTTAGCTCTTTTTCAATCACCTTACATTCCTGATCATGCCAGCTGTTACTGGCATTAGGTAAGAGGTTAATTGGCCTGCTATTAATAAAAAAAGATTTAAGGTAGTTTTTTATGGCTTGGAAAGTTTTAATAACATCATTACCTGGCAGAAAAAAGGGCTGACTTCATAGACTCCATCTCAGGATTAGCAAGTGTTTGGGCTAATTTAGTATTTAGTTGCTCTGACCACCTAAGTCTCCTATAGCCCGGGGTTATATCTTCTGCAAATTCTGGTACTGTTTTCAAAAATAATATTATAATTGACAGACAAAAGTAAAGAGAAAATAAACCATGTGATCCTCTATTAATTCCAAGATATCTTTACTGTTGTGTAAACAGGAAAACATATAAGGGACCAGAAATTAAAGGTGAAATGTGAAGCAATCACAACAGATTCTGTGGTGAGATGAGAGGCAGGGGGGCAAAAGATGCTGTGACTGTTATGGTGATTTAAAGGGGACCAGGCAGCTCTGTTGCTGGGAAGAAAGGGAGAAGGTGACCATTCTGGATAGAGAGCATCTGTCAGGTATCCCTGCCATAAGGGATGGAGAAGGGAGGGAGGATGGGACTGTATGGTGTTAATTGATGTATCTGAACTGGTGGGATGGAATGTGGGGAGCTGCCGACGTTGCCTGGGCAACCGGGCCATATCTCATCTCCCAGGCCAAGAGTGGCCTTGAATGCCAGGCTGAGCGTCTCCTATCGCTTTCTAAAGACAACAGCTAGGCTGGGAATGGTGGGATGGAGGGTAGACTATTATTTACAGCTTTCTGGGGTTCCCACGCACGCGCTGACCATCTATTGGTAGAAAGGTGGGGCCTTTTCCCCCCTTTAGAGTATAACCTAGTGCTTCATGTATCCAAGTTATTCTTAACAATGCTTCTGTTCTAGTGACCTAGTCTTGCAGCTTAATAAATACTATTCTTGTTTCAATGAACAAGGCCTGGTGTTTGGCTAACTAACTAAGGACCCTGACAGCATCCTTTTCCATCTTGAGAGAGAAAACAAGCCAGCCCTTTGATGTGGTTAACCCCTCTTGATTGGAGGATCCAGGTTTGGTGGGCTTGAACCTCAAGCCCTGGCACTTAGATTAGCTGAAGGCTCCAGAGCACATGTGGGTCAGGGTCTGAAAAGGAGCTATTAATTTGTTTGAGAGTTCTTTTGAGTCCGTTCTCGGAGTGCTTATGGTGCATGCATTTGGTGTCAGTTTACCATGAAGGATGACAGAGGAGAATGAGGCAAAAGTGGTGGTAGATGCACCAGGGAAAGGAGCATTCCTGCAACTACCAGAGATCAGCTATACCATGGATTGTAAATACCTTAGTTAGTAACTGTCATTTTGGGGCGGGTTTTCTTAGCACACCTAGATCCTGTCCTTTTGTAGTACCCTGACTTTGTGCCTTTTTGAAATACAGTTTGTTTATCTTGAGCAGGGCTCTTTTTGTAGCAGGAACTCCTTTGCATATTAGGCAACACACCCCTAATGTGGCCAATCCTCCAAGAGCTTACAGTAGTCCCTTGTAAGAAGAGTTCTGTAAGCTCTTGGAGGATTGGCTAGATGAGGGCTGTGTCGCCTAATATGCAAAGGAGTCCAAGCTACAAAAAGAGCCCTGATCTTGAGAGAGTCAGCACAAATCCTTACCCACCTGTCTGGCTGTTTGGTATGCTACAGTGTGTCACCCTGTGAGGCTGAACCTCAGGGCAACCCGCATGAGAGAGAGGGGCAGGATTTCACCCAAGGTGCTGGTGGTTAACAGAGAAAAGGGGGCAAAATTGTGACTAGTCTTGCCCCACACCATGACAGAGATCACGACAGATGCTAATTGATACTATTCTGCCAGTAAGTTCCCTCCCCATATCAGTACAGGATGGGAATCCTTATTATAAGATGTCAGTTTCAAAAGCAGAGGTTATGTTTGATATTTTTTAAAAAAATCTAGGGGGTTGGGACACTGTGTGTGTGTGAGTGAAGTGCTGTCAAGTCACAGGCAACTTATGGCAACCCCAAAAAGTTTTCAAGGCAAGAGATGAACAGAAGTGGTTTGCCATTGCCTGTCTCTGGCCTCGGTAAGATGTTCCATTTGGTGCGGAGGGGCAACGAGTCTATTTCCCCCAGTGGAAATTGACATAGCGTTGTGCGAACATACATCCTTTGTATCTGCGGGCTCCGCCTGTCACTGCCTGGTCAAACGACATGTTCGGGTGAGGGGGGGTTTGCCTTTTGTTTCTAATGCACATAAACGAGGAATCGTACCTCTGCACTTAGTATGGCTGCCAAACCCTGTGAGAGCAGGAGATTACCTGATTTGAGAACCCCGCCCCCGATTTGGGGGTATCGGGCAGTGGGAGACAAAATGGCAACCATTGGTGCAACTCTAGCATTCCCCCACATTCGTCTCTATGGTTGCTAGGTCATTTCTGCCACCAAGGACAAACCTCCATGTGTTGCGAGTGGAGGTGGCAGCCCTGCCCCACCTTCCTGCTTAAAGAAGCCCTCCAGCAGTCCTCATTTGACCTCATGTGAGTGAGCTGGTGGTGGGCACTGTCTGTAGAGCTGCCACTGCCTAGGCCACCACACCTTGGAATACAGAGTTTTACTTTGAGAAGCCGTGGGCCCTTGGAGAAGGTAAGTTCCCCAGAGAAGTAGATGGCTGGGGGTGGGATGTTGGCTTTTCACCCCCATTTCCATGCCGTGACACGGAGTCAAAGGAGCCATGGGGAGGGGGAAGGATGCAGCTATGCACAAGCTCCTGTGTGCAGCCTTAAATAAAACTTTGTTGATCTTAAGGTGGCACTTGACCCCAAGCTTATCTTCTTGCATGCTCCCGAGAGAAAAGAATAGCTGGGGAGGGTGTTGGATTTTCACCCCCATCACCCAGGCACTCCAGCCTTGAATAAAACTTTGTTGGTCTTAAAAGATGGCGCTGGAGTCTGGACCCCAACTTTGGTTGCAATCACGCACACAATTAGCCGCGCCATAAGCGCAAATGCCAGGTGGATTTAAAGGGCACGATCAGACACGAACATCTGGGAAGCACCTCGCACCCATCAGCAACCCATTTTGCTCCACCACAGAAGCACAGTAAAAAGACACTAGGGAAAGTCCGGTAGCAAACAGGTTGCTACAGACCATGGACAGACTTTCCCCTGTCTGTTCGCTCCAACATGCTCTCATGGCGTCGTGATGATCTGATCAGGCCATCCCGACCCTGTGCCATTGTTCCCCCCTTCTCAGTATGCACATAATCGCACACTCCCTAGGGACCCCTCAGTGCTGAGATGTGATTCATCGATTCTCTGTTTAAGTGAATCAGAAACAAATGGCCAGCCCCCCCCCCGACTCACCTGCGGTTGCGTCTGATCATGCAGTGGCGAGCTGCCCCCACAGCTTCAAGGACTGTGTGATTGCACAACTGCTGGTCAAATTCCTCTGGAGGGAATACCCTCACTCCCCCCCCCCCCAGTTTATCTCACCCGTGTGACCGCACCCTTTGTATGCTTTTTCTATAAATTAAATATGGAATTGGTCTTTAGGGTTAAGTTGGGGAAGCAATCAATGGGTGCATTAATTACAGTGATTCATAACCCGAATAAAAGCAGGACTTAGCCTTTTTGCTGGATACCAGTGTAGGAGATGGAAAGATGTTTTCAAGAGGCAAAGGCTTTTGATCCTGCAATGTTAATCTGCAGATAAAAAATAAATAAATAAAGCGTAGACTCCTCTAGGAATATCCTGAGCTGGGATCAGTTCTCACCTGCAGACCATGAATTACGATGCAGAATATAATTTTCCTCTCTGTGTTTGGGTGCATTCCTTGATCATGTTTTATAGCCTGATAATAAACGGCTACAGGAAGGGGCTTTTTAATCCTCCCCCCTCCCCACCTTGGAAAGCCTAGCCGCAATGGGTCTGGGGAAGGGCAAGCTTGCAGAAAGTCTCCATGCATCAATATGTAGATGGCATGATGGTTTATTGTACCTTTTGGTTGATGCTGAAATAATCTGGAAAACATTTTAAAATCTTGAACCTACTCCCCAATCAATTTCTTGCACTCTCCCTTTGGAACTGGCTGTTCATATTAAAGCTGTTGGGGAGTGTGCCACCTCATCCCTACCCAAGTCCTGTGATGTTACTGGCTGTTGTTATTTGGGCACCTTTTTACAATATCCAAAGATTGTTCAGGGCTCTATATTTTGCTGTGGCATCTCCAGTTAAAAGCACCAAGCAGTAGGTAATGTTGAAATATCTCAGCCTGAGACCCCGGAGAGCTGCTGTCAGCCTGAGTTCACAGCACAGACCAAGGATCTGGTTCTGTATAAGGCATGTGTGTTCATGCTAGAAGAACCTGTTCTGCAGACAATCCATCAGTTACTGAGCTCCATTCAAGGTGCTGGTTACCAAAGTTAAACATGAGCAGCCAGTCTGATGCAGGGACAAAAAAAGGCTAATACGATCCTGGGGTGTATCAACAGAGGCATAACATCTAAATGGCAAGATGTTATAGTCCCACTGTACACTGCATTGATCAGGCTGCATCTGGAGTATTGTGTGCAGTTCTGGAGGCCTCGCTTCAAAAAGAATGTGGACCGAATGGAGCAGGTACAAAGCAGAGCAATAAGGATGCTTGGAGGCCTGAAGATCAAGTCCTATGAAGAAAGGCTGAGAGACTTGGGAATGTTCAGCCTGGGAAAGAGGAAGTTGAGGGGGGGACAGGATGGCTCTCTTGAAGTATTTGAAGAGCTGTCACTTAAAGGAAGGCAGGGAGCTGTTCCTGTTGGCAGGAGAGGAGAGGACTTGTAATAATAGGTTTACATTAAGGGCAGGAAGGTACTGGCTGGACGTTAGGGGGAACTTTTTTACAGTCAGAGTTGTGCAACAGTGGAGTCAGCTGCCTAGGGAGGTGGTGAGCTCCCCCTCACTGGCAGTCTTTAAGCAGCAGTTGGACAAGCATTTGTCAGGGATGCTCTAGGCTGATCCTGCATTGAGCAGGGGGTTGGACTAGGTAGCCTGTAAGGCCTCTTCCAACTGTGTGATTCTATGATTCTGCGTACAAGGCCCTTCGTGGCCTAGGACCCACATTTCCGAGAGGCTGCATCTCCTACTGTTCTACAGCAGCTTTGGTCATCTGCACAGAGCTTTCTAAAGGTGGTTGGTTCTTCCTTGTAAATTGGTAAGATCAGCAACCACCCACTTCGAGTCATGGTAAATAACTCAGTGAAGGTATTGACTCAATGTGCAACTGCAATAAAAAAGGCAAATGCTATGCTATGCTGGGGATTATTAGGAAGGGGGCTGAAAACACATCAGCCAGTATCACAGTATCACAGTGCCCCTGTATAAATCTATGGTGTGGTCCCATTTGGAATATTGTGTACAGTTCTTGTCATTGCACCTCAAAAAAAGATATGATAGCTCTGGGGGAAAAAATGGGGGAAAAGGCAAGTAAAATGATTAAGGTGATGGAACACCTCCCCTGTGAAGAAAAGTTAGCGGGGTTAGGGTTTTTAAGCTTGGATAAATGATTGAAGGGTGACATGATAGAGGTTTGTAAAATTATGCATGGGATAGAGAAGGCACAGAAAGAAGTACTTTCCCCCCTTTCTCACAGTACAAGAACCTGTAGGCACTCTATGAAACTAATGAGCAGTAGGCTTAGGACAGATAAAAGGTAGTACTTCACCCAAGAAGTCATTAACATGTGGAATTCACTGCTGCAGGAAGTGGTGGTGGCTAGAAGCACAGACAGCTTCAAGAAGGGATTGGATAAACATATGGAGGAGAGGTCCATCAGAGACTACTAGTCACAAAGTACAGATGGAACACCATTTCTGGGACAGTGATGCTCTGTATTCTTGGTTCTTGGGGGGTCAGCCTGCCTCCTAGGGTGGTTTTTGAGGATAAAATGGAGGAGAATAAGATGCTGAAGATTTGAGGGGCAGAAAGCAGTCTAAGGTGAAAAATTTAAATTTGGAAGGAGGAAGTGACCTCACAGGAAGGGCCAGGGAAGAAAACATAGATTTCTAGGGTAGAAAGGTGATATATGTTAGTGTATTTAAATTTGAATTTGGAAAGAAGGAAGTTACTTCAGAGGAAGATGTGGGTTTGGGGAAGTACCCTGAAAATGACAACACAGGAAGGGGTAGGGTTTTGATGCAGTGTGCTGGAAGTGACATCATCAGAAGGGGGTGGAGCTCAGGAAGTGACAGCACTTGACCCTTGACAGGACATCACAAAAGTCTCCTGACTCCAACCCCAAAGTCTCCTGGCTCCACTCCCAAAGTTCCCAGATATTTCCTGAGTCTGTCCTGGCAACCCTAGCACTGAGGGTTCCCCATGGAGTATGCGGTTATGCTCATACTGCTAAGTGTGTGGGGGGGAATCACCAAGTTGGGATGGAATGAGCAGACCATCCCGATGGCATAAGAGCATGCTTGAGCAATCAGATAGGGGAAAGTCCATCCATAGCACATTGGCAAGCATTAGGACTGGACTTTCTCTGGTGTCTTTTAACTCCACTTCTGTGGTGGGGCAGCATTGGGTGCTGACAGCTGTGGGAGTCAGATGTAAAGGCACGGCTGACTGCCGCCTCTGTGTAGCAACCCTGGACTTCCATGGTGGTCTTCCATCCAAGTTCTAACCAGGACCAACCCTGCTTAACTTCTGGGATCTGATGAGATTGGGCTCACTTGGACCTCATCCAGGTCAAGGCAGGGACATGGTAGACAACTGGAAAGAGAGAACCAAGTGGTAGCTTCTATCACTGCAGTAGTAACTTCAACCTGTGGGTTTAGAAGGGTGTGACTCTGTTTAGGCCTAGGCCTGCACTGTAAGTTTCTCTCATGAGGTGCAACAGTAACCATTAAGACAGGATTCTGCATTTAGAAAGTGGAACTAAAGGCTTCAGCAGTCATTAGTCCAATTGGAAGCTTTTAATGCAATTAATTTCAGATATGGTGGAGTAGTTGATTATCTGGAATACTGAAGCAAGATAGGTAGTGGAAGTCTGCAGCATTTGAGAAAAGGAGGAAAATGGTTATGATCTTACAAACCCAATCATTTTGTGGCTTTGGGAAAAGTAGAAAAGTAACTGTAGAGACATGTCTTGTATCTCTAGAGACTGTATATATGTATAGATTTATCAGAGCTGAAAGCTCGGTTCTATGAGACTTGTTTAGGATTGCCAAGTTCCCTACAGGGAATAGCAGGGGAGACTCGGTTCCTCTCCGGGACATTCATACCATAGAGTTTTCAGGCTGATTGCTAGAGCATCAGCCAGCAACCAGGCACTTTGGGGTGGGTTTCCCCCACCAGCCTTTTCTGGACTGGTGGATTGGGGACCCTTTTAGCAGGGGAACCTCCGCCCCCGGGGGACCTGGAAGCCATAGGTTGAATCTGCATTTGCATTTTAAATCAGTTTCGTGCTGCTGTGACACTGTCTTTCTCTATGTTTGACTGTGTCACAGTAGCACGAAACTGATTTAAAAATGCAAATGCAAATTCAACCATAGACTTGTTGGTGCATTAACGTGTGTGTATGTTACTTAAGTGGCTCAAGTGGTTAAGACGCTGAACTGCAGGCTATGGAAGGTCAGTAGTTCAGCAGTTCGAGACCCGAGAGTGCCGCATGACAGAGTGAGCTTCCATCTCTAGTTCCAGCTCCTGCCAACCTAGCAGTTCGAAAGCAAGAAATTGGAAGTAGATAAATAGGTACCACTTTGGTGGGAAGGTAACACTGTTCCATGCATCTTGGTGTTTAGTCATGCTGGCCACATGACCACGGAAGCGTCTTCGGATAGAGCTGGCTCTTTGGCATTGAAACAGAGATGAGCACCGCAACCCTAGAGTCGGATTCGACTGGCTTTCGAGCAAGGGAACTTTTACCTTTACCTTATGTTACTTAAGTCAACTGATGGAAGGACAGTAATTTAGCAGTATTCAGTGGAGCTGCAAGGTGCTCCACAGAGTCCAGATTCTGAGTCAAACAGTTAGAGATATGTCTTACTGGTACTTGATTGGTGGGCATTATGATAGGCCTATAACAGAGAAGACTCCCAAACTAGCATTTCATTTCCATTCAGGAACTTAAATCGGAAAGCAGCACAAACTGTGGAGTCTACTCATGTGTTAGATAATTATTTCATAATGCATCTGTTTATATAATTGCAGGTATGTTGTAATCGCTTCTAATTTTATATTATTTAAGTTCCAGAGACACTGGACAGACCGACTTGCAGAACTATGCTACATCTAAAGAAGATTCCAAAACATTCAAGACTCAGAAATTTCTTTCTATCCTTTCCTTTCTAGCAATACCTTCAGTGGCATAGAAGAATAGGGAGTTTTAGCCCTAGAAAAACATTGGAGATGCAAATCATCCTGAGGCAGCTGCAAATTGTTCCACATGGTTTATGGCTTCATAGGAGGAAATGGAGTGCATTAGACATGTCCTCTTTAAGACTGCTGCCTTTGGTTATTTGTAGATGAAAAAGATTATAAATTGGCATCATTACGAAAACCTTTTGCACACTTTTTATGAGTCTTTGCTGTCCTCAGGAGGGAAAAAAACCTCCTTTTCTTGAACTAATTGTGCATTTGTGCTTAGATTTTCATAATTTTTTGTGACTGTCACCCAAGGAGAAAAGTCTCGTGTTTCTTGCACATGGGCAAATATTGTTATGATTAAACTGACTGCCTGGCCTCCTCAAAAGCAATAACAGAACCAGACTATATTCAGATTATTTGTAAAGCTTCACACCAAAGCAGAGTAAGTATTAGCAGGCCTGTTCGCAGAATCTAATGTAGCTTCAGGACCTGTTTTTTAAATCATTCTGTTTATTATGTTTTTTTCCCCCTTTTGCTGGAGAAGTAATAAAACCAGCAAAGAGACTGTTTTTCCCCAAATCCTTCTGAGATTGTCCCCCCATGAGGCAATTTGTATAAAATAGGAGAACCCTCAAAACTGCTTTTGATCTTTTATTTAATTTGTTGCTTTCAACTGCTTTTGAATTTAATTCTCTTCCACAATGCCAGTATAAATCCACAGAAAATCTGCCAAAACCAAGCTACATCTCATTGTGTCTTTCATTTTAAACCAGAGGCTCTGAAAATAGGGTTGCCAGCAGTCCTGGAGAAAAATATCCTGCCCTAGGCTTGGTGTAAAGTTAATTACCAGATTATGTTATGCTATGAAAAGCTTTAATGGCCGATTTTCATATAGTAATCTTCTAGTCAAGGGACAGGGCATTCCTTCCCCCCCTCCAGGTTGCTGGCAATCTTATCTCCAAACCTTGTAAGGAGTTCCAGTTCTAACAGAAATGTCGTATGGCCCACAATTCTCACTGAGGTACTATATGGGAATTTGAGCTGGGACCACTTCAGATAGCAGCTGAAAACATCTATGAGTGAATATTTTTCATCCAAAAATCCTTCCACACAGAACATATGTCAGGAGGAAAGCCTTCTAATCCCATCATTTGATAACTATTTGAAAGAATATGATTTCCAGTATTCCAGAATATTGCATCTCCAATGGAAGCATACAGGAAATTACTTTGATTTTGTAATGCTATAAAGTATGTATTCCATTAAAGAAAGGGGGGGGGGGATATACAAGCAACGCAGGTGCTTTGATTGTCAATCTGTGGATTCTGTTGTGTGTGTGTGTATGTGTGTGCTTCCTCTTTAAAATTATGTTCCAACTCAGTGCTCACGTTTGCTTCTTAGAGCAAGAACTCAAGAACTTAGCAGTTAACAAGGAGACACTGTAGGCAAGTGAACTCATGAACCTTCCCTTCAGTGACCTCAGAAGGCACAGAAAACAAAGCTTGAAACCTGAAGTCCACGTAATATGAGCCCCTTGGCTCATCATACAAGTATACTAATTAGGTGCATGACTCACTGGTAGGGAAACCTGCACAAGGTTTCATTAGTCCTTATTAGCCTGTCACAGCTCAGCACATGTCTTCTATGAGGAAAACATTCTCTCCCTCTCTCTCTCTCTCTCTCTCTCTCTCTCTCTCTCTCTCTCTCTCTCTCTCTCTCTCTCATGCCTTGCTTGCCCTTAGGTTGAAGGCTTTGGTGCAAACATTGTAATTGGATAGATTATGATGCAACCCACTGCATTGCCAGTGAACCCTAATATATTTAAAACGTGACCCCATGTCACACAGTGGCGCAAGATTTGCTTATATAACTTGCTTCGTTTGGGTGTTTTTATTCCTGGTTTTTGAGGTATTATTATATGGCATTGTCCAGACCGCACTTGTCTGCTAGCAATTTATTTTAAATCATAGAAGCAGACTCCATTTTAAAGAATTTCTAGCCCTGCCTCCTACTGCTGTCTCCTGAGAGAACACGGCTTCCTTTAGTATGTGGCTGGTTGTTCTTTCCATCGCATGGCTCTTTAAACTGATTTTGCCAGTCTCACCAGCACAGTTTCGGAGAACAGCAGATGAATTCATTCTGAGAGCATGCTGCCTCCATTTTGGTACTTGGAACCATAAATCCCTCCATATTTTGCATTTTAAAAGTGAAAAACAAGCTTCTGGACAGCAATAAAATAAAATAAAATGTAGAGATGGAAGACAGTCCTGGACCATACCAGAGTCACTCATGCTAAGTGGGAATGAATAGGCAACCTCCGGAAGATCCTGGTAAAGGAAGTACTGTGGCCACTGCCTGCCAAAGCTCTTTGCCATGGTTCCCCACAGCTCTGTCTTTTACCACAGAGTTTCAGCAAAATCCTAGAGCATGCTCCAACATGGTGATGTCATGTCTGGTTACACAGCTGGAAGTGATGTCAAGGCATCTTGGGATGTCATTTCGGTAAGTTTCCTCTCTCACAGTCCCCCAAAAAGGAATGGTTCACACATTACTGGTATTTGGACCATTAATTAATAAGGACATCTAAATCTCTACATAGTCCTTTTGCCAAAACAATCTCTGTCACTGTTACAGTGACTAAATACTTTTACAGCATCTATATCCATATTTGGCCACTTCTGTTCCATTTCCTGTTTTTGCCCTGCTTTTGGTTTGGAAATCCCCCTGCACTTTTAGACCCTCCCTAGTTTCACCTTATTTGAGGTCATGAATTGCCCAACCCTGAATATACAAAAAGAACAAGCTGTAAACTGTGAACAGAGACGCAAGAATAAAGGATCCAAATATTAATGAAGTCAAAGAAAATTACTAATAATAAGGTAAGTCTATATGCAAAACATGAATGCTTCCAATCAACAATAATAACGCACAAAGCTGGTACATTCCTTTCAATAACAATACATTTTGGTCATACAAATAGTTATGCAAATAGTTGACGACATGGTCCGGAATGACTAGTGTCGTTTCAACATTCCTTCTTCTGAACGAAGTTGAATAAATTGGTGAACCTTATGGGAACATTTTTATAAAAGTGACATAAGAATACTTGGTACAAAAAACTCAGATGATATAAATTATAATATAACAAGAAGCAGGACCCGCAATACTCGCAAGGGGGGGGAGTATTCCGAAAGGCTCCCGGTCTGCAGAAGCAGCTCTGCAGGTAAGCCTTCTCTCCCCCTCCGGCCCGCTGATTCCCCCCACCGCCAATTTTCCCTCCCCACTGCAGGCACCGGCGGCAAGGCCTGAGTGCCTCCCACCCCCGGGCCAGACGATCCCCCTGCCAATTTTCCCTCCCCCTGTGGGCACCAGTGGTGAGGCTGGAGTGCTTCCCAGCCACCAGGCCCACTGATTGCCCCCCAACCACTGATTTTCTCTCCCCCCTGTGGGCACCAGCAGTGAGGCTTGAGCACCTCCCAGCCGCCGGGCCCGATGATCTTCCCCCCTCTGCTGATTTTCCCTCCCCCTGGCACCAGCTGCTGGCCTACCACAGAGTTCCCAGAGCATTCTCTGCGCATGCACAGGGAACACTGGTACTTTTTTGGGATTTAAATATTCCCCGAACAGTTTTCAAAACTTTTTAGATTTTTCTGCACACCTGGGGACTGCCCCACATGCGCAGGAAAATCTCCCTGCCCCCCAGGTGCCCCCGATGTGCAGATTTAGATATTCGCACGCAGGGGGCCACTTGGGAATTAGATATATAGATAGAAATCTTTGATACGTACAAAATGTCTCTAATTCCCGGTGTGTCTAAGAAGTGGATGTAAAGCTGAACGCTAAACGCTAAACCTGGTTCTTCAAGAACATCTACAAAAAATAGACATCACATCATTACCTACATCTACTAAACATCACTGTTACAAAATTAACACACAAATTAGTACAGTTGCCAAAATCACACACCAAACTATGCACACAGTTTCATGTAGAAATCATTCTAGTTGGGCAAAGTACAAAAAAAGTGAAGTGCCTTAACAGGTGTACTGCGTTATCCTGAATATATACTTGTAAGATCGCATAACGCTAAGTATCCTGACGCTACTTGCAACACAACCAATTGAAAGAGCAAAGCTAGTACAAAAGTAACATAGAGCATTCTCAGCCTCTGTCCTCTGAGTTCTTAAGTCGCCAGACTTTTCACCCCATAATCTGCTCCAGAACTTCCTGTTATTTCTGAATTGCAGAGCTCTCGTCTGATCATCCAGTCCACACCAGGAGAAACACACAGAAGACAATAGGATTCTAGAATCCCAATGTCAGCTGCAGTAATCCACTTTCAATCCACTTTCAGTGCACGTTCCAAGTGGATTGAAAGTAGATTATCCTGGCAAGGCAGGATATAAATCGAAACTAATAAATAATAATAATAAATAAATAATAAGTAATCCTGTATTGACTTTGTCTTTAAAAATTTCCATCTGAGAGGAGGCTCTGATTTGAACACATTTTATTGCCATTACAGTGATCAGCATCTTTATGTCAAAAGCGCAGGCTGTCAGTCATAACATTAACAGGTGCTCACCATTTGATGTGCAGTCATCTTGTGAGTATTTTCTCCTTCTCTGCATATAGTTAACATTCATGGAAATAAATTCCTGAGAGCACAGTGTAAATATACACATACCTATGTTGATATCATGGGCCATGGGCCATAGTTTAGGAGGTACATGAAAAAGTGACTGTTCCTTCTGACTGGAGTTGTTGCATGGAGCTTCTGGTACTATACAAAGTTGGCTATAAAACCCTTGCTGTGTCTGTTCAGGTCCAAACAAGAACAAGTGCTAAAAGGAAGGTGCTCTTTTCTAATACAGTAACTGAAGCATGGGACTCACCTTCACTTCAGAGTTGATACATAGACCAATTTATGCTTAATGTTTCTATTTCTTCTTTCAGCTACCTCCAAAAGCTAAATCATAGTTCCTGTTCTGACCTACAGAATTAGATGTTTTTATTTCAAGCTTGGCAATTCTCATTTTAAAAGGGTTTAATGTGCTTTTGTTAATTTAGAGCTTGTAGTGCTCACTTCCATTCATTGGAATTTTGCTTGGTGCAGTTGCATGAAAATGAATTATAATAATTATTACTTTATAGGTAACTCAGTTGAATGAAAGTGGTTCATTCAGGAGAAGCGCATTGTCTGACATTCTCATTTTCTAAAAAGAAATTAAATACATTTCCTTTCAAGAGGTTAAAAAAATTGTCACAGGAGTAATCATGCGCAGTTTGTTTCCCCTACTTTGCTCTTAGAAAGAGGTTGTGCTCATTGGAAGATCACATTGGTAGATCACATGCAGAGTCCAGCATAGAAGACATTTTTACTGTAAAATTTTCCCCAAATACCAGAGCATCCCTGTGTTGCCAGTGATGCAATGATGTCATTACCAGTGCATACCAGAAGCGATGTAACCATGTCTCCAGCAAAGCCAGCTGCGGCTTCTCTTTGCTCCCTCTAGTTCCCCCCACTGGTTGCCAGGGGTACATTGCTATTCTACAGCCAGGGACTGAACCTGGGACCTTCAGCAGGCAAAACATGTGATCTATCCAGGGGTCATATCATAGAAAAAGAGCTGCATGAGCTCATTAGCATACCTAATAAGCTATTGGCATAATAGCTCATTAGCATATGCCATGCCCCCTGACATCATCGGAAGTGATGTCAGAAGGGGAAGCAAAAGGGGGGGAGGCATCTTCAAAAGCCTCCCCTTCCCTTCCCCAGCTGTGGCACGACACCAGAGAGAAGGGGTTTAAACTTTAAAACCCTTCTCTCTTTGCTTCCCCCCAGTCTGCCTTGCCAGGGCAGCTGGAGAAGCAAAAGAGGGGGGCATCTTCAAAAGTTTAAACCCCTTCTCTCTGGAGTCGCGCCACCACCGCCATTTGTGCCCGCTCCCGGTCTCCTGGAGCTGTGCTCCAGTGCGCTCCGACCCCAACAGACCCCTGGATCTATCAATGAGCCACAACTACAACCCCTTTCTAACAACAAAGCAGGGGAAACAAACTACACATTATTATTTCTATGCCGAACTATGATAAGTTAATAAGGACTTTCTGTGACAACATGGGCATGACATGGAGAAAAGTGAGTAAGGCTACTAGGCATTCCTAGTGTGAAGGCATTCCATGGCTCCATCCTATGGCACCTGAACATTTCCTTCAGGCAGGCTGCCATCTATCAGGAGGATGGTGTGCATCTCTCCAATGTGGGCCAGGACATCTAACTTCGTACCATTTGTGATGGCCTGCTTTCTTGGTTGCAGACATAGGAGCTTTGGTGGGAGATGGGTGGTTGCCCATCTCTTGTGGTGGTTTGGGTATCAGGCTGGATCCAATCTGGGAGGGAAGCTCAGCCTGCATGCCTGCCTCCCTTAGTCTGCCCCCCCCCCGGGGTCTTGAGGATTGGGCCATCCAGTAAGATGCTCAGCTTGGGAGCTGTCTCCCGATTTTACCCCTCAGGTGGAAAGGGAACCACACGTCTGCTTGCACTCATATGGGACCCCTGGACTTGCCATCCGACACAGTTCCTCCCCTGCAGGTCTGATAGATGAATCCACTGGTCAACAGGCTGATCACCTAATGTTGGATCCATGCCCCACACTGCACCAATACTCCCATGATGTATTCAATAAAAGCGGTGGCGTGTTTTTCTCCAGCAAGTTGCCTGTAGTTTATTCTCCCTTCATCCTCACTCTCTCCCTTGCCCCTTGGACAACAATACTATAATGTTAAAAGGAAAGACAATATTTCTTTAACAGTAAACTTTACTGGTCTTTGACAAAGAATATAGTTTGTTAAGCATCTGTATTTTGCCTGTGTCATATTATTGCATTTCATCCATCAAGCCAGAGAATATTTATAAGAGAAAGGAAGGCAATAATGGAAAGTGAAAGAAATGCTGTAATGAAAATCAGTCCAAGAAAGGAAACCAAACGTACCCAAATCAGAGCTATTTTTCTTTGCTGTTCAATAACAATGTTTCCCCCCACACACCTCAACTAGCCAACATACATTATTCAGTTATCCAGTTCTGTACATTAGGAGAATTTAAAATGTCCAGCATATTAATACTGTTTTAATCATCAGGTAAAGCATGCATAAGACATTCTTGGAATACCTCCAGTGTTCACATTGCTGTAAAAATTTGAAAAAATGTCTCCAAGAAAAGTAAATGTACAATTCATACCTGGCACCGGATTACAACATTTAAATTTCCTGTGAAAGGATACACTGATCTAACTGTCTCACTGCTTATGAGTTAAATGAGCATTATCATCTTCATCCTCCCAGAAGCAGTGGGCAAGCTCCTACCCCTGAGCGCCAGGTCCTACTGGGCCTATTCATTCCCCCAGGAGCAAGGACCAGGGAGCAACAATGTGCAGTGACACACACAATGTCATCATGTTATTTTAGGACTGCCAGGCCTCCCACTATGGATGGAGGTCTCCCGCTAGCAACCCTGTTTGCCTGCTACAACTCTGAGGGGCAATGGGAGATTTAAAAACCCAACAACCCAACAACACAGTGATGTTGCTAATGTTGCTATGTCACTTCCAAGGAAAACCCCAAAAGAGATGTGGAGTTGCTCTAGGAACTGCTAGAAACTCTATGGTCAAATCCGCATTTGTCTTTCTCACTGGTGTCCCAGCCTTCTGACTCCGTCTTCAAAAAAAAGCTGTCTACATTTGCTTTCGTTTTCACATTTCAACAGTGCTAGCATACTTTTGCATGCCTGCCTATGTTTATCGCCCTCTCATGGCGGTTCCACTGTCATTGCACCTCCACACCGCTTTAAATGAATCTTCTTCAAACAAGCATAGAGAAAGACGGTGTCATAGCTGCACGAAACTGATTTAAAGATGCAAATGCAGAGTCAACCTATGTGGATTGCTAGCGTATAATAATGCTGTTTCCGAGTATAAACTGAAAGTGACATAGGGTTGCCAGACACCAGTCCAAGTAACAAGTGGTATGATGCAAGGACTCTCAGCAGAATGATACCAAAGGAATCAGGGCTTGGTCAATTGACCAGCCTCTATAGGGGCTTGACTCCAGTGCAAGAAGATATGGGGAGAATTGGACTACTTAATGTAAATCTTTTTTTCAAATAACAGTACTAATTAATACTACATTATATATACCATACATTTTAAACTGATTAACAAAAAACAACAACCATTTTGTCATAGAATACTTTATTGGGAAATATGCACTAAAAACAATTCTTTCTGAAAAGGGGATTACATACTGACAATAACAATTATGACAAATAGTAAACTATAGAAGCAGTGGCAATCTATTCCAGAGGGCTGATCATCTTTGTTAATAAATTGTTAACGGCAAACTTGTGTCCCCGTGTGTGCTAAGTAGAAATAAATCCCAGTCAAACAACAGGACTTATTCTGAGTGAAGAGTCTAAGATCACTACATTACGCTTGTCCATCCCATCTCTTTAGAAAGTCCCTGAAGATGTTCTTGTTTATTCAAAAGTTTGATGCTTAAATGGTTTGCTTTTCCTGTATCAATTCTATTTTTTTTTGTTTAAATTGAAAATTGTAGGATTTATATTTCATAACTAACTCTGGGAACGTTTGTTGAAAGGTGTAGCATCATTTCTCCCAGTAAATAAGAGGACAATCCCAAGGGTTTGTGGATTGTAACCTACAGCTGGGAGGGAGATCTGCTGGTAGAGAGACAGAAGCAGAGATCTGCCCTTCACTACGGTGCCTATGGGAGACTTTCTAAAAATTCCTGTATCATATTTATTCACACTGCATTTTTTTTTTAGATTACAGGCTGCATTGAGCTTCCACTGAGGGAAATATGGGGTTGCCAAATCTAGATTGGGAAATTCCTGACGATTTGGGGGCGGAATCCAAGAAAGGTGGAGTTTGGGGAGGGAAGGGAACACAGTAAGGATTTCACCCTCTGAAGCTGCCCTTTTCTCCAGGAAAACTCTGTAGTCTGGAGATCTTTTGTAATCCTGAGAGAACTTGTTACCCAAATTGGACCCAAAGAAGAGGAAACTAGTTTTAAAAGGGGTTCCAGAAAGGAATGACGCAGGGCCTAGCCCTATGTGCACCAGGGTGGATCTCGGTAGTGGTACCCCTAAATAAAATTATGAAGAAAGAGAGTGCAAGAGAGTGATGGTAAATACAAACAAATGATTTTATTGTATACAAATGAAAATAAAACAAAAAATGTAAAGAACCGATACTGAGCACCTGAGAACTAATTCCCTATGTAACCACACACATGCACAAACAAGAGGGCACACTTATAAAAAGACAGGAGGGAGGAAATTGGGAAGTTTGGGGAAGGGACATAACTACCTGTGATCCTGGGCTTGTGTTCTGGAGCGGTCCAGGGGCTAACACAGCTGAGGTCCAAGGAGCAGAGCAAGAAGCCAGCTAATGAAGGGGGAAAATCTGCATTGTGCAGCAGGGGTTCTCAGCAGGAATCCAGAGTTCTGACCAGGGATCTGAGGAACAATTTGGTATGGCATGAGGTTCTTCATTTATGGACAGAAGATCTCCAGTGTAGGTGGGATTTGAACCATCCTGGCACTGGATTGGGTCAG
The DNA here is from genome assembly GCA_029375565.1 of Gekko gecko. Lineage (NCBI taxonomy): Eukaryota > Metazoa > Chordata > Lepidosauria > Squamata > Gekkonidae > Gekko > Gekko gecko. The sequence continues at coordinate 75,294,115 of JAPDNY010000003.1, read as the reverse complement.
GATAGAAAGTCTGAATCTCACTAGCTGGTTTGAGGTTAACAGCTGGTGCCTTATGAGAATTCCCAAGTTTCAGATCCCCTTGGCAGTTAGGCTGCAAAAGGGCTGCCTATTAAAACAACTGAAATAAGAGGGGAACCCCACTAACCAAGAGGATCTTGGCTGGATGAAGGGGCAGGGTCTTTTATAAACTTCAGGACCAATCTGGAGGTTGGCAGCCTGTGGAGAGTATTACCATATAAGTCTTCCCAGGAGCCCTTATCTCCTCCTACAAGAAACCAGATTAGGAGATATGTCTTACATACTGATGACCGCTCCATAAAGTGAATTTATCCTGCAGTGTCAGGGTTTGGATAAAAAAACACACAAAACATTTGACATGTTAGGCTGTAGCTCATTGATTATTCAATCAAGAAAACTTTGTTCACACTGCAATTTCATCATAATGGATGTACTATAAGCATGCTAGTGGCAGATGCCAACATTAATTGGCTCAAAAATTATATAAATGCAATATATAAGTGAGAAGGCTATTTTCAATATACTTAAATGTCTGCTTGGTTTTTAATCATGGTTTGCTCTCAGAGCTGTCCCTATTCATTATTATTCATTTTTTCGGTGTAACTCAGTGTAAAAAGTGCTTGTATAGCTTTATCACTTTTTTATGATTACGACTGAGGTGGCTTTTGAATCTGGTCCCAATGCAAGCTCAGTACACTACACACAACAGTAGACACTTATGTCCTGCTAGCATATGACAATCAAATACAGATCTGAGTGTCAGTGAAGTCTAGTATTCAATGGAATATGAGAACAACTTCACAATATTTGGAAGTACACAATTTGGAAGACTATATTGTTTTGTCAGCCAATATAAGAGATATCCTTGCAGGACAGAACTGGGACGCATTACATTTCCCCACCAGAAGATCATGAATGGTTAGCTGACAATTGACAAAAAAAATTGAAATGATGAAAGCTTGCCAGAAATACCCTGAATATCAATATCATATCCAGGGCTTTTTTTTGTAGAAAAAGCCCAGCAGGAACTCATTAACATAATAGGCCACACCCAACTGCAAAAACTCATTAGAATACAGCACAGCTCAATAGTCTATTAGGCCACACCCCCATGTTACCAAAAGTGTGGTCAACCAGCCACACCCACCTTTTGCTTCTTATTCTGTTTACCTTGTTTGTTGTCAAAACCCAGGGCTTTTTTTGTAGCAGGAACTCCTTTGCATGTTAGGCCACACACCCCTCATGTTGCCAATCCTAATGAGTTTCTGCTGTTGGGTGTGGCCTGTGATGTGAATGAGTTCCTGCTGGGCGTGGCCAACTCCGGAGCCAGCTGGAACTCCCTTCCTGTGCGTTCCTGCCCCAAAATAGCCTTGATCATATCCCCTCCCCCATTCTTCAGTGGCATTTACCATGACACTCAAAACAATCTGAGGTCATCTCCTGTTCAGGCAATGAGCATACCCAGAGCTGCTTAGCTTCAGCAAAATTACTTCCATCTATGCCATCATATTATTTACATATTAATCCAAATGAACAAAAATGCATCTACTCAGCTACTAGGAGAGTCTGACATAAATTTGCCAACTCAAGAGCAAAATAAGGCTGATTGACACCCCGGCTTCTCAGACCCCAGACCAGGGGTGGCCAAACTGTGGCTCGGGAGCTGCATGCGTCTCTTTCACACATCTTGTGCAGCTCCCAGCAGGGCGGCTGGGGAAGTGAAGGGGAGGCACGCCTCCCTGACCAGTCTTCACCATTGGTACTGGTGTTAGGGAGGTGTTGTCCAAGATTGGGAGCTGGGTACCCCAGCCCAGGTCCCCCTTTTCCAGCCACAGAACCCCCATCTTCAGTAATCCTTTCCTCCAGACTCTGAACCTTCTCTTCTAAGAGTCCTTACAACTTGCACTTCTGACAAGTGTAGTCCGCCTTGTCTTCAGGGAGGAAGACAAACATGGCACATTCCCCACAGGTGACCGGAAATGGCCCATGAGCATTCATCATCACTTTCCAAGTAGATTCTTTCACCTAGAAATACCTTGGTGTCCTAAGACACCCTGAAACTTAGAGAACTGACCAAAAGGCTATCTGAGCCAGAAGGAGTAACAAGTGCAACAATGCAAACTTTTCTTAACTACTTCTGGGATTCCCCAGCCTATCCCCAGACAAAGAGCCTTGAGGAAGGGCCCTTTAGCTCTCTGGCTTGTTCCAAAGATTCATGCCTCTAGCCAGGAGGAGCCTAGCAATTCAAAGGCTCACAGCCCTCCCTCCCAACAGCCACAGCAACAGTTGAGGACAGGGCCCGAAACCATCCCCAGGCAAACAGGCCCTCTTCTCTCAGCAACAAACCAGACAAAAAAACACACAGAAGCAATCAGAGACCCTTCTCCAACAGGCTCCAGGTACTCACTCCCCCCTCACACACTGTTTTCTCACACATCAACCTCAGTTAACTTTTATTGCAAATTGTAAAGTTACTCCTAAAATATTATAACGCAACCCACATGTCATTTTTTTTAAAAAAAATATTACCTTGCAAACCTCGTTGCCCAAGCAAATGATCTTCACGTGCAGCTCATTCTCCAGTGCAAAACAAACCTCAAGCACGATTTCTACAGTCACCGATAAGTCCAGCCCAAACTGTTGGCCGACCTCGTGATATGTACTAGTGTTCACCAGATATCACAGGCGAGCCGCCCCTCGCTTTTCCATGATCACCAGGGTGTGCCTCCTGGCAGTCTACCACTCTAGCAGCACTCGCAAGACTGCCACAATTTCCACAAATGTTGGTCATGTCATTCTGAAGTTGGGCAGCCACTGCTCATCACTCCATACACCCCAAACAAAGTGTTCCCACTAGTCAGTATTTCTTGGGTAAACCCAGTAACGTCTTGGGAATCAAGACTGCCATGCCTCCTGGTGCCCATGGCATTGCCTAAGCCTGTTGCTCATTACACCGAGATGTTTATGTGCCATGGAATACTCCCGGGCACGGATGAGGTGTTATCTCTGGCACAAGTGATTACAGTAGGCAGAGCAGGCATTAACAGAGATATTGAAACACAGAATCGCAACTTGGAACAGTGCAAACTTCCAAGCAATCAGCTCCATGGACCCAGGAGACCCGATGCCATCTATTATCATGAGAGGAAGCTGAAGCCATGCTGCACAGGAAAGGCATTTAAAATTTAAATGGACAAACGTGTGGTTTGAATCCATTCATCCAATCAGAATGAGAATCACATTTGAAGTTGTGTCGCAACGCCACTGCACGTGACAAAAAAAAAAAAAGGGAGGCAGTAGCAAGAAGAATCACTACGTGATGGGAGAACAAAGGCAGTATCAGCTCTGGAAATGATCCCTCAGATCAAACACTTACAATAAACAAAGGAAACACCACAGAAAAGCCATGACTACAAAAGACTCACAGCATTAAAACAGGCTTTCCCACAGAGCTTCAGAGCAGTAACGAGGTACTCTGGAAACTGTAAGTGAAGGGCAGGGCATAAATCCATCTCTTCTTCTTTACAAGCAAATCTAACCCTAATGAGTAGCAGCTTAGCTAACAGTGGTGATTTTCCCATTGTACTCTTAATATTATTTGTACTAATTATGCTTTTCAACACAGTTCTGGAGAGAGGAAAACAATGAACATTCACATATTCCACGATGAATAATATTACATGTTTTCTTACCCAGGAACATTTTCTTTACTGCTGTACATGCTGGAACTTTACTATAAAGAAAGACAGAAATAAAAACTTTGGTTGCCTAAAGCACTTTATAATTAATGCTGGTAAAATAATGAAGAAAAACAGAAATAATTACAGTTAGCAAACATTTAATTTGTAACAATGATAAGTAATACTGTGAAATATTTAGGCAGCTTTGTAAAAGTGTCTGGCAGAGTTTCTTAACACCCCAGAAACACTTTAAAATGTAATTTTAAACTTAACAATTCATTTTAACCCATTCCAAACAAAGAAAATAATAATATAGAGAGATTTCACACCACCTTTTTAAATGGCATGGTTTCCGTTGTTGGCCCGTCATGGAGAAAACTGGTACAGGGATGGCTGTTTCACACTGTGGCCACTTCAAACTGTGTCAATTTCTTTTCCCGCCATTTCCCCCTGCACACAGGTGTATTTTAAAAAAATGATGTTCTATTGGGAGCACTGTGGTGCTGATCTGACATCCTGTCTCACTGTCATAGTGCTCCCAATAGAACATTCCAAAAAAAAGAGAGGAGAGATCGCACACCGGGGGAACAAGGGCACAAAAAACCCATCACTGGAGGAAGCGCTACATCCATTTTACACAGCCCACTGCAGTAATTCTGATCCAGAAGAATGGATTGAAGACGTAGGGAAAGCAGTTTTTGTCAACAATGCCTCAGGCACCCTTCCCAAACAGGAGACAACTGACATTGTACGAACAGGTAAATATATTCCATTAACAGGCGGTTACTAAAACGGGTCTGTCTGAAATGACAGGGAAAACAATGTTAGTAACCAGTTCCTGAAATGGAATGGATAGGTTGTCTGAAATCCTTCATAAAGTTGAAGGTATCTCTGTGTGCGTGTATGATATTAATGGGAGATAGTCCTGTAACAATGCAATGCTTAGGACACATTTATACTTTGTTATTCCATCTGTCATTTCCTAAGAATCCCAAAGAAAGAGAGAGGGTATGGCTCATTGTCACAGAAAATAGAGACAAGAACCATGAATACACAATGCTGACGATTTGGCCCTGTTAATGAAGCAGGAATCCCTGACATGACATCTTAAGATTTCAATGTGTGTTGAAGATGCTTTAAACAGCGGCTGGACAAACACTTGTCAGGGATACCCTAGGCTGATCCTGTATTGAGCAGGCGGTTGGACTAGATGGCCTGTATGGCCCCTTCCAACTCTGTGATTCTGTGATTCCGAGGGAGTACTTAAAACTTTTAAAGCGTGAATATGACAGATACACATGCACAGCTGTTTGTGCACAAACCTGCTTATTAGATTGGTCTCTGCATTGATCACAATATATGGCACCTGGTAATCCCTTTGCTGCATGAATCTAGCCATTAATCAAGGTTGTATGCATGATCCTTGATGCTTGAGTTAATTCAGTTTTGGCGGGGGGAGAAGTCTGCATTTAACTCCATTGAGAACTCATTGGGACCCAATATATGCCAATGCAGACTAGATGCTCATGTGCCCAACTCTGATGAACTCTGCTGAACTGAGTGTGCATCAAGGCACCAAAAACAGTAATTCCATCATTGGTGGTCTGCCTTGCAATGGCTTTCCTCCTTTCTCCATGATCAGGGACAGAGGGTGGTGCTTGGTGAGAGAGTCTCCCTGCAACACCCACTTGAATGTGGGGTGCCACAGGGAGCAATTCTCTCACCAATGTTATTTAACATCTACATGTGCCCCCTCACCTAGCTGGTCCGGGGGTTTGGGTTGGTTTGTCACCAATATGCAGATGAAACTGAGACCCAGGGCTATTTTTGGGCAGGAACGCACAGGAATGGAGTTCCAGCGGGCTCCTGAGTTGGCCACGCCCAGCAGGAACTCATTAGCATAATAGGCTAATTACACCCAACAGCAGAAACTCATTAGGACTGGCTATATGAGGGGTGTGCAGCCTAACATGCAAAGGAGTTCCTGCTACAAAAAAAGCCCTGGGTTTTGACAACAAAAAAGGCAAAGAGAATAAGAAGCAAAAGGTGGGTGTGGCTAGATGACCACACTTCTGGTAACATGGGGAGTGTCCTAATATGCAAATGAGTTCCTGCTGGGCTTTTTCTACAAATAAAGGCCTGCTGAGACCTATCTATTGACAGATGGCTGCCCAGACTCCACCCCAGAAAATGTGACCAGGGCACTGTAGGCCATGGCTGGATGGTTGCAGTTGAGCCAGATGGAACTTAAGCCAATGCAGATGGAGGTCCTGTACCTGAGCTGAGGAGGGGAGTTGAGCCTGGAATCAGACTGCCCACCTTGGATTGTGCACTACTGGGGGTTGTCCTGGATGCCTTGCTTTCTGTGGAGGCCCAGGTCACCTCAGTTGCCAGGTCTGCCTTTCACCATCTCCAGCAGGTCAGGCAGCTGGCTCCCTACCTCTCCCCCCAGGACTTGGCTACAGTGACCCATACAAAGGTCACTTCCAGGCTGGATTACTGTAATGTGCTTTATGTGGGCTTGCCCTTGTGGCTGATCTGGAAACTCCAGCTGGTGCCAAATGTGGTGGCACATCTGCTGACGGTGCTGCCTGTGCAGGCACGTGTTCAGCCAGCACTATGCCAATTGCACTGGCTACCAGTAGAGTACCAAATCCACTTCAAGGTATTGGTATTAACCTTTAAAGCCTTGTGTGGCCTGGGACCAATATACCTGAGGGATTGCATCTCCCCATATGTGCCCCGAACAGCCTTGCACTCTATTGATCAAGATCTGCTTGTTATCCCTAGCCCAAGCGACATCTGCTTAGCCTCAACCAGGGCCAGGGCTTTTCCAGGGCCCTGTGACAGCTGTTACACCAGACTTTTGGTTGAGGCAATGGGCGTATAGGGAATAAAGTTGGCCTCCCCTGCTGAAGTCCACCATTGCTATGTGGCCCAATTCAAGTAGAGACCCAGCGACACCAGCTCTGGAGATTGTGGGCTCAAACAAATAGTGATATCTGTTTTAAATTATTGTTTTTAACTGTTTTAATCAGATTATTAATATATTTATATTGTGAAGCCAAATGGCCCTGTGATCCATCCTGAGCCCACTTGTGGGGAGGGCAGAATATAAATCTGAAAAATAAGTAAAATAAAAATGTCTTTCACACACTCAGATGAAAAGGGTATGCACATTTCTTTCCAAATACTTCACTTCATGCAATTTATTCCAATGTCCAGGGCTATTTTTGGACAGGAACGCACAGGAACGGTGTGCCGGCTGGCTCCTGAGTTGGCCACGCCCGGCAGGAACTCATTAGCATAATAGGCCACACCCAACAGCAGAAACTCATTAGGACTGGTTACATGAGGGGTGTGCGGCCTAACATGCAAAGGAGTTCCTGCTACAAGAAAAAGCCCTGGATTTTGACAACAAACAAGGTCAACAGAATAAGAAACAAAAGGTGGGTGTGGCTGGATGACCACACTCCTGGTAACATGGGGGTGTGGCCTAATATGCTAATAAGTTTCTGCTGTTGGGTGTGGCCTATTAAGCTAATGAGTTCCTACCAAAAAAGCCCCGCCAATGTCCATTTTATGCTGAACTACTTTTCACTGTTATAGCCTAATTATAGTGGAACGAGACATTCCTTATTAATGTCAAGAATTCATTTAAGCATTTACATGTTTCCCAGTTAGATTGCACCTTGTATTTGAACTGGGTTTTGTTGTGGGTTTTGATAGTTATCCTGTCTCACTAAGCTAAGCAGGGTTTGTCCTGGTTAGTACTTGACTGGGAGACCATCAAGGAAGTCCAGGGTTGCCACACAGAAACAGGTAATGTCAAACCACTTTTGTTTGCCTCTCTCATTTTCTCTGTGCGGATCAACTACATACTATCTTTACTCACAAATATGCACACTTGTCTCTGGATTTGGCCCTTTCCGTACAACAGAAATGTTGTGCATAAATGGGACATGCACGGAATCGATGTAATGGTAAACAACATGCACACATTAATAGAATAGCAAAGATGGTCCTTTGATGGGAAAAAAAACAAGAGGGAGAAACAAACTAAAACCAATTCAATTCAGAATTTCTTTCTAGCTGTCTCTTTCTTTTTAATAGCAATTCAGTTCAGCAATTTCCCCCACTCCCTAAACGCTGGCTGAGATGACACTAAGCGAAAGAACTTCTGCAAATGAAATACATCGGCACACAAAACAGTAATTCCACATGTCTGTCACACACTCAAATGAAAAGGATATGCGTATTTCTTTCAAAATACTGCACTTCATGCAATTTATTCCAATGTCCATTTTATGCTGAACCACTTTTCAGTGGTATAACATAATTATAGTGGAACAAGAAATTCCTTATTGATGACAAGATCTCATTATAAGCATTTACATGTTTCCCAGTTAGATTTGCGCCTTGTAGTTGAACTGGGTTTTGTTGTGGGTTTTGATAGTTATCCTGTCTCACTAATGTGTTTACTGAAAATTCATTAATGGAAGTTCATTTGTAAGAAAGCGAGGAAAGGATGTCCCTTCACTTGGGCAGGCAGCAAGCCTGGCAGACAACTTCCGATAACCAGAGTGAATATAATGGATGAATGAAGAAAGAAGTGGTTTAAAATACATCCAAAATGCTTGTGTGTGCTGGATAAGGCTCTGGTTATGATGCACTAGAGAAGCCTGGTAGTTGTCTCTTTTCCATTTAAAGATATTATTAAGGTTATGATTAAGATTTGCATTTCTCACGCAAAATTGTTTGCATTTCTTACAAGCAGGGGTTTTTTTTGGGGGGAGCTCACTGGAGCGCAGCTCTGGCAGCTCAGGAGCCAAGCCCCGCCCCCAGCCGGGGTCCCGGGAGTCTTTCAGGCAGCTGAATGTCAATTTCAGCTCCATTATATCCTATGGACCATTGAAGTCAATGGTGAAAACATAGGGTATATTCTGGGGACTGGAGGGGAGGGGTTTGAGGGAGAGGCTCCAAACTCATAGGGTAGCTGGTGGAGCCTCTCCTCAAGATACCCACCAAGTTTCAAAAACATTGGACCAGGGGGTCCAATTCTATGGGCCCCCAAACAGGTTGCCCCCATTCCCTCCATTGTTCCATTGCCCCCTGGTCCAATGTTCTTGAAACTTGGTGGGCATCTTGGGGAGAGGCTCCACCAGCTACCCTGTGAGTTTGGAGCCTATCTGTCAAACCCCTCCCCTCCAGCCCCCAGAATATACCCTATGTTTTCACCATTGACTTCAATGGCCCATAGGATATAATGGGGCCGAAATGCCACCAAATTTCTTTCATTCCCTCCTTTCCTTCTCTCCTTTTCCTCTTTCCCTCCTTCTTCCCTTCTCTCTTTCTTTCCCACCTTATTCTCTTCTCTTTTTCCTCCTTTTCCTGTTTCCCTCCTCCTTCCCTCTATTTCTTTCCCTCCTTCTTTCCTTCTCTTTCTTTCCCTCTTCCCTTCCTTCTTTCCTTCTCTCTATTCTCTCTTTCCTTCCCTTTTTCCTCCTTCTGTGGCCCAACTCTAGTGAGAATCTTAGCTCCGGCACCCAGGCCAGCTGGGGAAGGGAAGGGGAGGCTTTTGAAGATGCCTCCCCCCTTTTGCTTCCCCTTCTGACATCACTTCCGGTGATGTCAGGGGGTGTGGCATATGCTAATAGCCTAATAGCTCATTAGCATACCATATGCTAATGAGCTCCTGCAGCTCTTTTTCTACTAAAAGACCCCTGCTTACAAGTACACACACACATATACACTAAGTTCCGCAGAGCCTGTAAAATGGAGCTCTTCCACCAGGCTTTTAAGTAGGGGGCCACCTTGGTTGTATGGCCCTGGCCCCATTACCAATGATTACCAACTGTGCTAACAATTGTACCATCATTGGTACTGATAGTACCAACAGCACCACCAATTGAGGCTTTATAGCTGGGTGTGAACTTAGGGACACCGTTCAGTTGACAGTGGTTGGAAGATTCACCACCTTTTAATATAAGTTATGTTTATGTGGTATGACTTCATATTGATTGGTAGTTTTAATGGAATTTTAATGTATATTTACGTATGTTGTTAGCCACCCTGAGCCACCGGAAGGCAGGGAGGGCAGGATATAAATGTAGATATAAATTTTAAAAAATAGAAATCGAATAAAATAATAAATAAATATCCACAGCTATACAGAACAGTTGTGGTTTAATTCATTATTTATTTTAATAGCAAAAAGTAATGACAAAAAGATATGCGTAGGGATTTTACCTGGGTAGAACCTGCTGTGATTTTTCTAGTAGGGCTTTCTGAATTCTCTGAAAATTTCATTTGTCGTTGTTGTTATATAAAAATGTTATAAATTCCTCTTGCCATTCCCATTGCAACAGGAGGGTACAATTGTCTTTTCTTTCCCTGCACCAGTGTAAGGAACAGGTTAGCCTGATCTTGTCAGATTTTGGAAGCTTCGCTGGGTTGGCCTTGGTTAACACTTGGCTGGGAGACCATCAAGGAAGTCCAGGGTTGCAACACAGAAACAGGCAATATCAAACCACTTATTTTCACCTCTTGCCTTGAAAATCCATTGAGTGGGCTGCAACTTGATGGCACTTTCCACCCACCACCACTACAAGCAGGCCTGTAGCTACAGTGGGGCATCTTGGGGCCCAGCCCCCAACTTACTGCCAAGGCCCCCAGCTTCCCATCCAGCCCAGCCCCCAACTTCCTATTTTTTATTTTATTTGTGGTGTTCCCTTGGAAGGTGTCTCTGTGGGGTGCCCCCTGACTTATTTAAAGACCCCCTGGATTTAAAAATCCTGGCTACTGGCCTGACTACAAGAGTTCTGAACGAAAACAAAAATTTGGAGTTCTGAGATGAGTATTCTAAACAAATTATCTTGCAACACGGGCAATGTTGCCATGCACAGGCCTCACACAACATCTACAAGGACTGTGAACTCTAACTGCAAAGCTGGGCTGTACAACAAATGTGCCAGAGTACTGGACTAAATAGTAACCATGAGACAGTGAAGGCTTGATGTCAGTACAGCTAATTGAGAAGATTGGGTGTGTGTGTGCTTGGAAGGGCCTCTTCCTGAGATCTTGGGAAGCTGCAGCCAGTCTGAGTAGACAATACTGACTTGGGGGACCCACAGTCTGAGTCATTATAGGGCAGTTTCTGACCTCTCGTTGTTAGCATGTCCCCGTCACAGGGGTGCAGCTGGGTGTCTTCTGTCATGGGCTGGGGTGCCAGTCAAAGGGAGTCCAGAACAGGCCAAGGTCAGGAGCCAAGAAGACAGTGCAAAGTCCAAAAATCCAAGCCGGGGTCGGGAGCCAGGAACACAGAGCCAAGTCCAAAGCCAGGGGGTCCGAAGGTCTAGATGCAAGAGCCAAGCCAGAGTGGATGTTGGCAGTGCAAAGCTGACTTGTTGCTTCCACAAAGAGTACTGCCCAGATTGTGGAATTAAATGCTGCTACCAATTAGCCAGCTGCACAATCAGCCAGGGTCCTGTTAGAACTCTGGGCTGGCTGAGCGTCTCCCTTGTAGCCTGGCCTCTCTTTGCCTGGTTGCTAAGTTTTGCCGCAGTTGCTCCCTTAAACAAGTCACACGTGGGGGTGAGTCAGGAGGACTTTCAGCTTGCAGTTCTTCCTTCTTATCTGGGCCAGGTGTGAAGACTGATGTTACAGGCACTTGCCCGCTCTCCTCCTCTGCTGCTTCAGAGGGGCCAGCTGTAGTTTCTGCAAGCTCTCTCAGCTCATCCTCTTCCATGCCCATGGCATCTCCAGAAAGGGAATTCAGGGCAGCTTCAGGGCTCTGGGATCTGGGTCACGCTTCAGGCAGCTTCTGGCCACAGGGGCCAATTCAGCATTTAAGCTGCCCCAGGGATGGGCAGCCCAATGAACCTTGGGTGAATGAGCCAAGGGGGAAGCAGCCATGTGATTAACATGTACTTTTCTTTCTCCCTTGCTGGATGCAGTATACTGGCTAAGGAGGCAACACAGAAGAAAGGTGGGTGGGCTAAGACAGCACCCAAATGGGTGCCGCTGGCCATTTCATCTTTTGAGGATGAGGGTGGCCCATCTGTACAGGCAACCAAGGACAAGCAGGGTGACCCAGCCACCTCAGGGAAGGGAGATATGTGATGGCTAAATTCAGATTAGAGGGGAAGAAATTTACATTGGTAAATATATATGCACCCAATAAAGGACAAAAGAAATTTTTAGCCAGGCTAGTTAAAAAAACTAAGCAATTCGCAGAGGGAGAATTAATTATGACAGGAGATCTGAACATGGATCTGACCAAAAATAAGGCAATTAAAATAGGAGATTGGGGCTTGAGGGAAGCACATGAATTGATAGGACAGCAGCCAAAACCCACCCATGTATCCAGCCGCCACAAAACCCCATCATGTATAAATTACATATTTGTAGAAAAAAGCAGCAATCTGACTATAAAAAAAATCACAACGCACCCAATTTGGATATCGGATCATGCACCAATCACTATAGAAATAGAAGGTAATCAAAAACCAAAAAGTAGAACTTGGAGGTACAATAATTTAATAATGGCTGAAGAGGAAGATAGGAGCTATATGATGGAGCAGATAAGATTATATTTTGAGAAGAATAGAGGGACTGTCCCAACTAATACCCTGTGGGATGCCGCGAAGGCGGTGATAAGGGGACACTGCATAAATAAGGAAAAGAACATCAAAAGAGAACGCTATCTAAAAAGACAATCTAAAATTCAGGAACTGGAGAGGTTGCAAAAGGAACAAATCAATAATCATGATTTAAAAGTACAGAGTCAGATAACAACAATTAAAAAACAATTAGATGAGTTGGATTCAGTTACATTATGGAAGAGAGAAGCAATGGTAAGAAATGACTTCCATAGAAATAGTATTAATTCGGCCAGGAGGTTAGCTAACTATTTGAAAAACAGGAAGGTAAAGCAAAAGATAGAAAATATAAAAGTGAATGGCCAAAGAACTGGCAACTCAAAAGATATAGTAAAAGCCTTCGAGACCTTTTACAAAGAGCTGTATAAAAAGGACATAGTCATATATGAGGAAGATATAAGAACAACACTTAAAGAAAATGTTAAAATTATGTTAAGGGAGGAAATAACACTACAGGAGATAAAGGATGTAATTAAAGAATTGAAAAAGGGCAAATCCCCAGGCCTAGACGGCTTCACAAGTGAATTCTATAAGGAGATGGCAGACATATTGGCCCCAGAGCTCCAAGAGGTATTTAATGGAATATTGAAAGGGAAAAAAGCCCCAGATTTGTGGAGGCAATCAGAAATAGTGGTAATCCCTAAACCACATAAAGACCCAGAGGAAGTGGGCTCATATAGACCTATTAGTTTACTAAATCAGGATTATAAAATCTTTGCAAAAATATTGGCAAATAGATTAAAGAAGGTCATACCTAACATAATAAAGGAGGACCAATATGGATTTGTAAAAGACAGGAATATAGCCCACCCCATAAGGAATATTGTAAATGTATTACAACATGGCCACAAAAAAAGCTAGGCCTCTTGAAATTAGATGTCTACAAAGCATTCGATACACTCTCCCAGGATTTTCAGTGGCAGGTAATGACTAAATACGAGATGGGGGAGCCATATATAAAAGCGATCCAAGAAATGTACAGAGAAGGGACAGCAGTGGTGAGAGTTAACGAAGAACATTCACAACCCCTCAAGATTCAAAGAGGAGTCCGGCAAGGATGCCCGCTCTCACCCCCCCTATTTATACTAGCAATAGAACAGCTAGCCGAAAGAATAAGAAATTCTGCAAGGGTGGAAGGATACAGGGTAAAGAAGGAAGAAATGAAAATCAATTTATTTGCCGACGACATCATAATTGCTATGACAAACCCCAAAGAGGCAGTAAAAGAAATAAAAGTTATATTAGAGGACTTTGAAAAATGTTCAGGACTGAAGGTGAACATGGCTAAATCAGAAATTATGTATCTTAATGTGACTAAAGAGGAAAGAGAACAAATACATGGGATTACTAATATTGGAATGGGCACCAAAAAATTCAGATATTTAGGTATTGTACTACAGAAGAATATCGATAAAATAGCAGAGAACAATTATAACAAGGTCTGGAAGAAAATAGAAAAAGATATGAAAAAGTGGGAAAATAAAATAATGAATATATCTACTAGAATAAAAAGTGTTACAATGTTTTGGCTGCCAAGATTAATATACCTCTTTCAGACAATACAGCTAGGAATGTATACCAAAAAACTAGACCAATGGAACAGAGTGATTAAGGAATGGATTTTTGGTAGTAAAAAATGCAGAATACAGAGAAAGATAATTTATAGCCATAGATCAGAGTTGGGATGGGGAGTCCCTGACCTGATTAGCTATTATGAAGCCTTCCAAATAAAATCGATACTGGAGATAGGCGATGGAGAGGGATTAAAATGGGTGAGTTTTGAGAACGAAATCAATAATAACATAGGGAGTTTTGGGGTATTCTCCAAAATGACAAATAAAGATCTTATACAAGTTAAGGGACCTAGGTATTCAGCACTAACAGTGTGGAACAAGTGGCAGCCCTCATGGCTTAAAAAAACCTCAAAATGGGCACCACTAAAGTCCCTCTATAACAAAACAGAAGAAAATAGATGGTGCGAACTCCTGAGATCAAAGGGATATTATAGGCTAAGAGACTTATTTAGAGGAGGCACTCTAAAACCAGCACAGGAATTAATCGAGGAGATAGGCAAGCAATATTGGTTAAAAATTACAGGCCTTTATAGAATGATTAAGGAAGTTAATGAAAAAGGAAATATTTGGACAGAAGAACCAATTGAAGAAATACATAATAGGATGCAAAAATTTAAACAAGGATTAGCAGGATATATTTGCAAGAAAATGTTATCCAATAAAGATAAGGCGATACTATATTTACAGAAAACATGGTGTAAGGAAGGCAAGATATCAGAAAACGATGCAAATAGAATAATGAAGGGAATAGAAGAAACCAAAATTATTAAATTTAATGAACTGGAACATAAATTTTTCACAAAGTGGTATAAAACACCAGCGCAGATAGCAAACATGTTTCAGGAACGAGTTCTATGTATTGGCACTGTAAACAATTTAAGGGTTGGTTCTCCCATATGTGGTGGGAATGTCCAGAGGTGAGAGTCTTTTGGTCAAAAATAATAGAAATTATAAAGAAAATATGTAGAATCTCATTGAATGTAGACTTTAAACTAATGTTAATGGGTATATTAGGAAATAAGGCAGTCAGTAAGGAAACCCAGGCTATACTCAAAGCTATGGTGTTAGCAGGCAAGGCAGTGATAGCTCTGGGCTGGAAAGATAAGAGCAAATGGACATTAGATACCTGGCACACTTATTTGTTTGATTTTGTGCAGTCGGACATCATTGACAAATTGTGCCAGAAGACCACATGGGAGGATAAAGCCGAAGAAATTAAAGTGAGATGGAAGACCTATCTAAAGTGGATAACAGTGGAAGGAAGACAGGACATTCGGTGGAAGATTCAGACTTTGTGCCCGTGGCTGTGAATAAAGGATCAACAAACAAGGGGTAGAGGGAGGGAGGGAGGAACTTATTGAGTTATGTAAAGTAAGGAAACAAAAGATATTGTGTAATATACAGAAAATTTTAAAAAAAACTATTTTTAAAAAAAGTATATCCAGTCCTCATGGTGGTCAGAGGAAGAGAGAGAGAAAAGTAAATTTACTGGAAGGAGGTAACCCCTGAGAGTAGCTTTTTGGGTAACAAAGGGGCAGGTGTGGACAAAGGAAAGGTCCGAGTGCACCCTATCTACACCTATACTAACTATCTATTGCCATCTTCTGAGACTCCAAAATCTGTGCAGGCATTAGGCAACATTGCACAATCCATTCTTTGCAACATCTTCAATAAAAATCTCTCCTTGCCAAGAAATACTCCATTTGGTGATGCAGAGTATGTCAAAGGAGACTGTAAATATCCCTGGATTTGCCAAGCTATTTCTGTTTCCCTGACCAGAATTCCCTTTGGCTTAAAATAACAATGACATAAACATGTCTGTCAATTACTTATCTCCCCCTCCCCTCATTTTTATGATGGAAAAATTGGCAAAAATACTTAGATATTCAGAGTTTGCAATGGATCTTTGCTTCACTGGAGAGGAGGCATTTCTGTCTGTGTAAAAATCTTTATTTCTAAGGGAAGGGTACACAGGAAAATCTACAAGATAGCAAAGAACTAAGGCTACATCTCTACAGCTACAGAACAGACTCACCACATGGTCTCACGACAACAACTGTAATGGAGATTCTTCTTCTTCCTGCCCCCTAGAAGGAAATTACCTGAATACATTAAGCAGTGGTTGTGAGTAAACCGACTTAGATTTCCTGGGCTGAGAGGATTTTTCAGAGCAAACATCAGGCTGCTTGGGGAAGTGAGAGGAGGGGAAATATCAGGTCCACCAGCTCCTTCCATGAACTTTTATGTGGTATGCAGCCCAGTGAATCCTCTCCCTCATATGCTCTTTAAACATATACTGCCTTTTAAAACATTTCAATATAAATAGCCCTCTGATACTGAAATGGAATTATTTTCATTAACCCAGGAAAATGGTAACACAAGACTAGGTGAAGGTTACTATTTTGTATGGTGACTGTATAATTGACTGTGTGCCCCAATGGAGGACATAGATCCTACAAGTGTGGACCCACAAGAATGGTTGCAGGATGGTTATCCCATTCCTCACACTTTTGCTTCCTTCCCTCTCCCCCTACCTCTCCCACACTCTCTCTCCCTTCTGCCCCTACTTTCTTAATCTCTCTCTCTCCTCCATGCATTTTACTTCCTCTCTCTTTCTGCCACCTCAACATTCTCTTTCTTTTTCTGCCCCTCACCCCATCACTCTCTCTTTCTGCCTCCATCACTCTCCCAGCCTCCTGCCTGCTTCCTTCCCCACCCTGCACAGCAGCAGTGGTGGCAGTGCTCTCAGCCACCCACCTGCTTCCTCTTCCCCCACAGCAGCAATGGCAGCTCTCCAAGATTCACAACAGATCTCCCAGCTACAGAGATCAATTCACCTTTAGGCTGCCAGCTCCAGGTTGGGAAATTCCTGGAGATTTGGGGGTGGAGCCTTGGGACAGTGAGGCTTGGGGAGGGAAGCAGCCTCAGCAGGGTATAATGCCATAGACTCCACCCTCCAAAAGCAGCCTTTTTATCCATGGTAACTGATCTCTGTCACCTGGACAACACTTGTAATTCTGGATGATCTCCAGCCCTCACCTGGAGGCTGTAAGTAACACAAAAGATGAAACCGCGCATAAATAACAAAAAATATATTCAACAATCAATGAGTATAATAATCTAAACCTGTACAAATAGAGTAGTTTTTCAAAGATACAATATAGTAATCAGAAACTCAAAGGTACACCGTCCAAATACAAAACCAGTCCTATTAATACACCTTCAGAAATAGCCCATTTCAAAAGTTTGGGGAGGA
This sequence comes from Gekko gecko, assembly GCA_029375565.1. Taxonomy (NCBI): domain Eukaryota; kingdom Metazoa; phylum Chordata; class Lepidosauria; order Squamata; family Gekkonidae; genus Gekko; species Gekko gecko. Next base: position 75,276,927 of record JAPDNY010000003.1, on the reverse strand, counting down.
AGTCAATCCTTCCTAAGTTTTTTTTTTTTAACTTTTTGGATTTTTCTGAAGCCCCACAGAGTCCCCTGAGTCTGTAGAAAAACCTGTTATCGGAGAGTGTGCTCTCTATTTGCAGAAATTTGCAGAAATAAGTATCTGCACGCAGATGGGACTATTGAGAATTACTATATAGATTAATGTTGTGGTGATAGTTATGGCAGAATTTCAGTAAATTTTAACCATCTGAAATGGGAGAGGAAAACAAGAGCTTAAGCTATGAATTTAGCCTTTCCCAGTACCTTCTGGGACTTGCTTTAATGGATAGCTAGGGTTATGCAAATAGGTTCAGAAGAAATAAGAAATGAGTTGAATATTTCATTAAGTAATGAAACTGTTTTGACATGCAAAATAAAATATGACTAATTGGTTTCAATTACTTTTGGGTTTTTGGATGAATACTATACAGGCTTTATTCAGGAAACTGCTTTAGAAAGGCTTTCTCTTCCCTCACACATGGTATTTCTTATCCCATTTTTTCAGACCCAAAAGTGTCAAGATAGAAAATTAACCTTACCCTTGTAAATATAGCTAAACTTGCCTCAGTGGAATTATATGCCAGTAATGCAGAAGAACCGGGGGGGGGGGCGGGGGCGTTGGATGTTGTAAACTGTGTAGAAACAACCTGTGGAAAAAGTTGGGCCTGGGCATCTTCTGGAATTACAAACAATCATGAGAAGAGAAGAGAATTGAATGGATTTCCACCCCGCCCTTCACTCAGAGTCTCAGAGTGGCTTACAAACTCCTTTCCCTTCCCCTCCCCACAACAGACACCCTGTGAGGGAGGTGGGGCTGAAAGAGCTCTTTCAAGAACTGCCCTTTCAAGGACAGCTCTTGTCAGAACTATGGCTTGTCCAAGTTCATCCAGCAGCTGCAAGTGGGGGAGTGGGGAATCAAACCTGGTTCTCCCAGATTAGAGTCTGCACACACAACCACTGCACCAATTTTTTTTATTCTATAGTTCTTCTAATATGATTATATGTCAAAATTGTTCATTTACTGTAATCTTCCAGCCATTTATAAAATCTTGACCATGTATTTTGAAATCTTCCTTCCTCTTGTCCTTTCAAAATTAAAGTTAGTTTATCCATCCCAGCAGTTTCAAGAATTTTATGTATCATTGCTTTTTTTGAAGGTACTTCATTTTCCCTCCAATATTTGGCATATAATATTCTTGCAGTAGTCACTACATGTATAATAAGATAAAAGTCCTGTTTTTTAGAGTTTGTGTCATTATATTCAATAGAAATAATTTGGGTATAGATGGTATGGCACATTCTAACATTTTTTTGTAACATTTCATGAATCCAAGACTAATACTTTTTAACTGTATTACATGTCCGCCATATATGAAAAAAATGAACCAATAGTTTTTTGATGTTTCCAACAATCATTTGGTAGATCAGGATAAAACCTTGCTAAGTTATCTGGAGTCATATGCCATCCATAAAACATTTTGTAAATATTTTCTTGATATGAGGTTGCTTTGGTAATTTTTACATTTGTTTTCCGTATCTGTAACCATTGATCTACATCAATATTATGACCTAAGTTTTGTGCCCATTTAACCATTGAACCTTTATTTCATCCTGCATTTTACTTTCCAGCATTATTACATAAGTTTTTTTCCTCAGTTTTTCTTCAGTATATAACAATCTCTTATCTAGCTTCACTTGAAGAAAATGGATGATTTGGCGGGTGGACTGTATTGCGTCACATCTCTGCTGAGGTTCCCCCCCTCCCCTCCCCAGGCTCAACCCTTAAGTCTCCAGTAATTTTACCAACCTGGAGCTGGCAAACCCCAAAAAACTAGGATCACATTCATTAGTTTGGGTCTCATTTTCACATATTGTTAAGAACATAAGAAAAGCCAATGTTGGATCAGGCCAGTGGCCCATCCAGTCCAACACTCTGTGTCCCACAGTGGCCAAAAATACCAAGTGCCGTCAGGAGGTCCAGCAGTGGGGCCAGGACACCAGAAGCCCTCCCACTGTTGACCTCCCCCCAAGCACCAAGAATACAGAGCATCCCTTGCCCCAGACATAAGAAAAGCCAAGGTTGGGTCAGGCCAGTGGCCCATCCAGTCCAACACTCTGTGTCACACAGGGGCCAAAAATACCAGGGGCCATCAGGAGGTCCCCCAGTGGGGCCAGGACACTAGAAGCCCTCCCACTGTTGACAGCGCTGTGAACACATAGCCTGTTCTTGAACACTCTGTACACAATGAACACAGCTTGTGAAAGTGAGAAACTAAGGGGATTTCCCCTCTAAACCTAATGAACCCCCACACACACTTTCACTAAGCACGCTCTCACAATCCTGGTCCAACTTTCCATATGTTGATTCTATGCAATTTAAATGTCTGAAAGGGGCTGGCTAATATTCCTGTCTTCCACATATTGATTCTACACAATTTAGAACATATGAAAAAGGTGAATGTATCGGGCTTTCTAGTGCTTTTCAATCCGGTTCATATTACTCTTTCACCTCAGTTGCCAAGTTACACTATTTCAGGGGGATGAGCCTGGGAGCATAGGCAAAAAGCTTGCAGAAAGAGTTATAGTGAGGTCAAAGGCTAGCTTATTCCCAAACTGGTCTTTGACCTTACTATAACTCTTCTTTCAGCAGAATGAAGTTTGAGTCCAGTAGTACCTTTAAGACAAACAAAGTTTTATTCAAGAGATGAGCTTTTGTGTGCATGCGCAACCTTCTTTCTGCAACCTCTTTGCCTGGACTCCCAAATATATATACTTGCTGTCAAGTTACAGCTGATTTATGGTGACCCCGTGGGAGTTTCAAGGCAAGAGAAGTTGTTATCCGCAATGCCGGGTCTCTGTATGAATTATGATGGGGGAATTTAGCTAAGAGGCCATTTCCTCATGGTTGCACAAGCTAGGGACCAGCCTTCAACTATACCAGAGCCAAAACCCTCTCAGAGCACCGCAGACAGATAGGAAATATCTTTTTGAAATGTATTAATAAAATATCCCTAATACATTCAGCTAATTCAATAAAAAATATCACACACACACACGAGCTAAGAAATAAAGGACTGAGGTGATCTTAAGAGATCAGAGACGAAAGAGGGCAAAGCATTGATGGGGTTATAGCTACCTTCTGAAGAGGAGAGGCTATGGTGAAGAGCAGATGGCTTGGCTGGCAAGCACGTCTGTGAAGACCCAAGAGAGAGTTGGGGGGTCCAGCTGGTACGTGTCCCAGGAGACTGAACTAAAAATGGCTTGGTTTGGAGTCCAGATATACAGAAATTGTGCCTTTAGGTCAGTGGACACAATAGGGAAATGGTCTAGAGTGGACCATGATGGCCAGTAATGGCTCAAAAGGGGTTCTGGACAAAGAAAGGGGTTCTGGACAAAGAAAGTCAAAGTTTGGGATGGGAAGGCTTTGTTAGGAAGGTGTTGGGCAATTGCAGAGTATTGGCTCTGTTAATGGCTGGGCTATTCAGAGAACAATGATAACAATAGGCCATAGCTGGGGTGGTCCCACTATCGAGGGGCAAAGTCTGAAGGTTTGATTGTGTGACGTAGAGCTGGAATGCAGGTGTGCTGACACCTTGGAGATGATGAAATTAAGGCATTGTCCTTTTACCATGACTGATATGTGCTTGCCAGTTTGGTGTAGTGGTTAGGAGCATGGATTTTAATCTGGGACAACCAGGTTTGATTCCCCACCCCTCCACATGCAGCTGCTGGTGTGACTTTGGGTCAGTCACAAGTTCTCTTAGTGCTGTTCTCTCACAAGTAGTTCTCAAAAGAGCTCTCTCAGCTTCTCAGTGGAAAGGGGAAGGGAAAGGAGATTGTAAACAGCTCTGAGACTCCTTCGGGTAGCGAAGGGCGGGGTATAAACCCAATCTCTCATCTTGTTGTTGTATCTGAGCTTGATAGCTGACTGAGTCAGAGACAGATGGTCATGAGCACATGCCCAGGCACACAAAGAGGGCTAGACTTGCTCTATGCCAACTTTGGTCCTAACCTGGCCAGGATACCATCCTTCACTTGGCAAGCTGAGTGTTATGTATTGAGCCTGAACTGTACTTGCAAAAGGGCTTAGCTTAGGATGCATAACAATGGCTTGCTAGGATGCTAGAATGGACCAGTAGGGAGACAGGGATCCTAGAGAAAACCAACTGGGAGACAATGGAGTGTAAATAGCCTATCGTTGGGAGTGGGGTGTGTTTTGGGTGTAACCTTTTCCAGGCATAAATACCAGGCTTTGGGGCCAGGGATTCCCAGTCTTCTTTCTCTTGCTGAATCACTAATAGATTATGAGCTGATCGCTTGAACGCGTCTGAACCCAGTATATTGCAGGGAGGCTTGGGGTAACAGAGTTCAGAGGTCGTTTGTCACTGCATGCCTCCATGCCACAACTTTGGTATTCCTTGGTGGGCTCCCTTCCAAATGTTGACCAGGGTCAACCTGACTTACCTTCCGAGATCTAATGAGTTCAAGCTATGTGGGGCTATCCAGGTCAGGGCTTGTGGATATACATTCAAAATTAAACTGGGAAAAGGAGAGAGAAGAGTTAGAGTATTTGTTAACGGTTATTTTTCTATACCTTCTAACAACATCATAATACCTTCTAATGTGTTGAGGGACTAATCACACCTGGTCTGAAATTAAGCACAATGTGTGGGAGTACCAGCTCTCTCCATGGTCTGTTCTTCTCAGCAATTAAATGAGGATAAGAAATGCCTTCGTGCGGTTACAGTGCAGAGAAATTCTACAAAGCCACATGAAGCATTTAGATAGTTATTTAGATATTTGTCATGTAGATTATATAAGTATCTCACATATCTGAATCGTTTTTGACAATTTTCCTCCTTCTGTCTCTGAAACACGTGAGACTTCTTTCTCAAGAGCAAAGCCGCCCTTTTCTTCCACAGAAGTAAAGTAAGCACTGAGGGCATTTGTACAACTCATGAAGAAGCCAAGGGTATATTTGAAATGAATGGGTCCATAACAGGACAAAGTCAGTGGTAAAAAAAATTCCCAATCTGTTAAGTGGCCTTGTGTCTTTTTGAGAGCAGTGCTATTTTAGTATTTTAAAGACTTGTTCTTCCAACATAGTTAAGGCCCTTCAATTTATCTCTCTACCACCCCTGAGATTATCAATTGCCATTTACAGAATTGTCTGCAATACAATCTATGGCTACAAAAAGAACTTTTAAACTCAAAAGCAGGGGTGGGAATATGGGGAAATGCATGTGTTCCCTCTTATCTACTATTTGAGAAGGATAGCAGCTAGGGATGTGTGAAACCTTCCGGGTTATTTCCACTGATGTTTCCACCTCACTAAAATGTTCAATAAACAGGGATACATAATTTTCATGAAGGTAATATTTTTGTCTTTATCATTTTATATATTAGTTGAGATTTTAGTCTTATTTGCATTTAAAAATTTGGAGAGTTTCCTTTTTAATAGAGGGGCATATGCCGACATACTTGTTGGGTTTTTCCCCTAAATTATTTACTGACTTGCTATAGTGCTGAACATGGCAGATTTTTTATTCATAACTAGCCTGATACCCGTGTTTCGCTACGGTATTTAAGTTATGTAAAGCCAGTTATAATACTGATGATGTGAAGTCTGAAATGTAACATTTGTTGTAGGAATTCTAATGGAGAAGATTGTAGTGAAAAAAAAATGAAGTAAGACATACATAATTTTTTTTATCAACTGAAGGACCTCTCTGTAGACTACATTGGTGGTTTTGCACTCAAGTGTTAGGATCACCAGGCTACCATTTAAGATCACTAGAACTGTCCATTTAAGAAGCAGTCATCTGTTAATTCAACTCCTGCCACCTTCCACGAAAGTGATGGCCTCTCTACTTGTGTTCCTGGATTGTTTTGTTCATATGGAGACAGTGTTGTTCTGAGCACCTCAGGGTGATCTCACTGGTACTTGGCTGTGCAGCTCAGTGCTCCGTAGGAGTACTATTTGCAAATGTCTTTGCCACATTCCTAAATTGCCCCCTCCTTGTAGCATTGGTGTATCTGGCTCGGGGGCAGTAAGAGATGAGAGGTGTGAGGGGGAGTTGGTGTGAGGGAGTGGTGATTGGGTGGACATTTCTTCAGGTTCATGAGGGAGGCATGCATCAAAATGGCTCCTAAAAAGGTCCTTTACTACCTCCCCACGAACATTCAATAACTCAATTGCCATGCTGGCTTTTTTGAAAGTCTGTTCAGGAGTCTTGAATCGCTGATTTCTCTAACTGTCCTCAACTGTCTGCAGTCTCTTCTAACTGTGTTTAGATCCACAGCTGAGCAATCAGAGAGAGGTGGGTGCAAACAGGCAGGTTTTACCTCAGAACTCTGAACTACACAGTTGACCGGGGGGGGCGGCGGCTTGGAGGCAGCAGCCTGCCAGGCACATGGAAAACAATTGGGGGAACACATTTTGCCCCTTTTTTACCCCCTTAGGGTCATGTCAATGACCAGGACCAGGGCTTTCTTGCTGGCAGCCCCAACCTGGTGGAATGAGCTCTTGGAGGAGATCAGGGCCCTGCAGGACCTTCTACAGTTCTGCAGGGCCTGTAAAATGGAGCTCTTCCACCAGGCCTTTGGGAGCCACCACCACCACCACCAATGAAGAACATCGGATGGTTGAACATCGGAGACGGCCCTGGATTCTGGAAATTACCACCAACAGCCTAAAGAACAGCAAGTACTACAAGAACAACCAAAACGAATACTGTGAGCTGACTGCAAGCTGGGAACTGTGAATGATGGCTGGTACCATTCATGGATAACAATTATTACCAGCACTTTATTATGGTTTTAGAATTCTTTTAATTGTACCTTATGTTTTTAATGTAATTATCTGTTTTATGTAAGCCACCCTGAGCCGGCTCTGGCTGGGAAGGTACGGTGAAGTTGGAAGGAAGGAAGGAAGGAAGGAAGGAAGGAAGGAAGGAAGGAAGGAAGGAAGGAAGGAAGGAAGGAAGGAAGGAAGGAAGGAAGGAAGGAAGGAAATGGAATATACCATTTTTTTCAGCACAAACTGTGGGTAGTAAACTACAAAGAGTATTGTATTCTACTTGATTATAGGTTGCACTAATTATGATCTATTTATATTTATTGTTTCAGTTATCAATCTTGAGAAAATTGGGATGTAGATCACTAGATACAACATTCACAGTCTCTTCCCCCATTAAAGAACTGCAAAACTTGAATTCAAGGCTACCAGATTCTCCACGGGAAGCAGAAAAGAAAATTAGTCATCCTTTACTCAAGTGAGGCTCAATTGCCATAAAAATAGAAAAACCTCTGCGTTACAAAAGCATAATTGTGTTTGGAGAGTTTTCAAAAAAACCCGCAACATTTGGAAGCATTAGAAACAAGCTAAATGGTCAACTTCATTTGATTACACTATTTGTAGGAGAAAAATAGAAAAGTGAAAATATTTCCCTCCCTATTTGACCCTTGCTGAAGTCAACACATTCATTTTTTCCCTACAATATATTATTCATATAGAAAGTGCTGTAGAGACCCAGAATCAGTGCCTGGAAGTAGTTTTGGAGTGATGTGAGGTAATAAACTAAAGTTTAATCCCAACAAGACATCCTATTACCAGGGTTTGTTGTTGTTTTTTTAAAAAAAGTGCCAGAACTCTCAAGAGGGAAATTACATTTTCAGTCTGTATACTGAACACATGAACTTTTAAACATTAAATATATATATATATTGCTGAAAAGGTTCTGGAACACTGTTCCTGTGCATTCCCCCAGAAAAAAAGTCCTAGCTACTACTGAGCAGGAGGTCTGACCCAGGATTTAAGGTGTCACCCATTCTAGATGGGGTGATGCTTGCCTTGAAGGAACATGTCTGTAGTCTGGGGATGCCTACTGCTGGATAAGCAGGTGGTGTGGGCAGAGTTTAAATATGTAAAGGAAGTGGAGCACTGACTATTTAGAGAAAAATAAGTAGGTTTATTATAGAAGAACAAACTGTTGTAGACCAGACAGAGAGAAAGCCGAAACTAACCAATCAAACTGCTGTAAAAGGAACCAACAGCAACAGGAAGCTCTACAGGAGCAGGAAGTCTCCAGAAGAGCCAATCAGGAGGCAGCAAGGACACAATTTGAAAAAAGTGGAAAGTCTGTAATCTAGCTATGTTAACTACAAGTCCTTGCTGGTCCCCTTTAGGATGATCTTCAGATCCTCTTCATAAGGCTGCGCTATAGACATTGCATATTTCAAAAGGTGGCAGCTGCAGCCATAAGTGCCTTTTTATCAGCTCTGATTGTTTAGCCAGTTGCAGTCTTTCCTGGGCAGAAGAGATCTGGCCACTGTGGTGCATGCCCTGGCTATATTAAGATTACTAGATTAGATTACTGCATTGCACATGGGGCTGCCCTTGAAAAGTGCATGAAAACTTTAATTGGTACGGAATGCTGCAGCCAGGATGTTGACTGGAGTGGGTAATAGGGGCCACTTCACCCTGACCTTTATCCATCTACATTGGCTCCTGGTTTCCATGGTTAAAGGTTGACCTTTAAAGTCTTACCTGGCTTGGCACCAGCATATGTGAAGGGCCACATACACACTTATAAACCTACTCAACTACTACAGTCATATTCTGAGGCTCCCCTCCTTCTGTAGGTGGGTGGCATCCCAGGAAAGGGCCTTCACAGTTGTGGCACCAAAACTCAGGAGCACTTGCTCGTCTCTTTCTGTTGCCATCCTCTGGCAGTAGGTGAAAACTTTTCTGTTCATCCAGTTTTCCAACAGGGATCCCTCCTTCCTGACTTATGTTTTGATTTTTGTTTTTATGTCTTTGTATGTATATTTAGCTTGGTATTAATTGTTTTAATTATGTCTTTTTGTTTGGTTTTACTGTTTTTTTTTTTAAAGATATGCTTTTATGATGTCTGTTTTTAATCAGTTAGCTGCCTTGGTGGTCCTGACAAGGGCAAAAAGTAGGGTATCGTTTTTTGTAAATAGATAAATAATGTGTAGGTGTATCCTGGCTGTGGGGGGCAGGGTTTTTATGAGTAAATCTTACTATACAGACCACCAGCGGGGGATGGGGGGGTAGGGTTGCCAGATCCAGGTTGGGAAACTCCTGGAGATTTGGGGATGGAGCCTGGGGAGGACAGAGACCTCAGTGGAGTACAGTGCCAGGGCTTTTTTTGTAGAACTTATTAGCATAATAGGCCACACCCAACAGCAGAAACTTATTAGCATATTAGGCCACACCCCCATGTTACCAGGAGTGTGGTCATCCAGCCACACCCACCTTTTGCTTCTTATTCTGTTTAGCTTGTTTGTTGTCAAAACCCAGGGCTTTTTTTGTAGCAGGAACTGCTTTACATGTTAGGTCACACACCCCTCATGTAGCCAGTTCTAATGAGTTCCTGCTGTTGGGTGTGGCCTGTTATTCTAATGAGTTCCTGCTGGGTGTGGCCAACTCAGGAGCCAGCTGGAACTCCATTCATGTGCATTCCTGCCCAAAAATAGCCCTGGGTCTCAGTGTCATCTGCATATTGGTGACAAACCAGCTCAAACCCCCAGACCAGCTGGGTGAGGGGGCACATGTAGATGTTAAATAACATTGGTGAGAGAATTGCTTCCTGCGGCACCCCACATTTTTCCCTGATCATGGAAAAAGGAGGAAAGTCATTGCAGCAAGGCAGACCCCCAATGCTGAAGTTACTGTTTTGGGTGCCTTGATGCACACTCAGTTCAGCAGAGTTGGGCACATGAGCATCTAGTCTGCATTGGCATATGTTGGGCCCCAATGAGTCCTCAATGGAGTTAAATGCAGACTTCTTCCCCCGCCAAACTGAATTAACTCAAGCATCAAGGATCGTGCATACAACATTGATTAATGGCTACTTAATGCATTCGAGAAAAGGAATCCCCCTCCCCCGACACATTTTTTACTAGACTTAGTTGACATCATATTTGAGAAAAGTTTTTTCCACTTTCAGGACAACTTTTTTTTGGCAAACTAAGGGGGTGGCCATGGGAAGTGCTTTTGCTCCCAGGATTTCCAATGAAACGTATAACCCCTTTTCCCCCACATATCGTTTATTTTATGAGGTACATAGATGATTTATTCTTGATCATGGATGATGTAAGTTGTGTAAATGATTTTGTCATATGGTTTAATTCCATCCACGAGTCTATTAAGTTTACATAGACTATGGATATCTTTCAAATAAATTTTCTTGACACCACTGTTTTTGTCCATGAGGGTAGGTTAGCTGTCCATCCCTTTAACAAAACAACTGACAGGAATTCATACTTGCATGATATGTCCCATCATGTGCAACACTTAAAATCCAATCTACCATTTGGACAATTTTTGCGGGCCTTGAGGAATTCTTCCCTAAATAAGGACTTTGTTGATGAAGCTAATAGACTAACGAGGCTTTTTTTGAATCGTGGTTATCCTTTAAACTTGATTGTTCAAGCCAGACAGAAAGCAGAACAAACCGACCGTATGGAGTTGTTAAGAGAGAGTAAGAGATGTAATGAGACCTAGATGAGTTGGGCAATTGATTATACACCTAGGGTTTATTCCATCAGAAACATTGTTTTGAGGCATTGGCACATCTTGGGGGATGTACCCAACTTCTGAAACTGTACCCTTTATAGGGTTTCATAGAACTACTAATATTAGGGACTTACTGGTGAAAGTGGATTTACCGATGTTGGTTGGAGAAACATCTAGCCCTAAGGGCCATTTCAAGTGCCATAGATGTGCTGCATGGTCACAGGCTTGGGAGACAAAGGTTTTACATTTCCCGGGTGTAAATTTTAGGAGGGAAATTGATTTTTTGGCCACTTGTGCAACCAAAGGGGTGGTCTACCTGTTACAGTGTAGTTGTGAGCTCAAGTATGTTGGAGAATCCACATGTGCCATTAAGACACGTGTCTTGGTGCACAGATCTCGCATAAAACATCAAGGTTTAGACACTCCCCTGGTCCAGCATTTTCTGGAAATGGGACACAGCCCTACAGACTTTAGATTTGTTGTATTAGAAGTAATTCACCCTCAAAAATATAACAGATTGGATATTCAGAAGGTATTACTCCATAGAGAGGCTTTCTGGACTCATCGCCTCAACACCTGTCAACCTGTAGGTCTAAATGCAAATTTACATTTTGCATGTTTTTTGTAAGTAGGCTTTCTTGTGAGTAAAATTCTTTGTAAGTCTTTGTTGGGTAGCCTTTTGGTAAGTTTCATTTGTAGCTTGTAAGTTTCATAGGCATCAGTCTGGATACCAGTAATGGATATGTTTCTTTAAGACCAGGGACTGTTTGGGTATAAATGGTTCCAATGCATCATTAGATCTTGCGTGCTTTTTATAAGTAGGCTTTCTTGTGAGTAAAATTCTTTGTAAGTCCTTGTAGGGTAGCCTTCTGGTAAGTTTCATTTGTAGTTTGTAACTTTCATAGGCATCAGTCTGGATATGGGGAATGGATATGTTTTTTTTAAGACCAGAGATTGTTTGGATATAAAAGAGGTTTGACTGTCTGCACCTGTTAAGGCATGATTGTAATTTTTGGCCCATTGATGTAAGAATGACTACACGTAATGGATTGGGTAAGAGTCCTTTCTCTTTGTAAAATATTGCTAATATTGCTAATGAATTTTGACTTTTGTAATAATGTACAATAATTATAATATGTATGTATTCTCTCTTTTTAGACTCTGTAAATTACTTCATTTGAAAGAATGGAATAAGGAGAGATACCTTTGTATGTATATTGTTTATTGAGTATAATATGTACATTGCTTGGATTTTCCAAATGTTTTAAGAATAAGGCATTGATATGATGTTATATTATGTAATTTATTAAGGAACTTTTGGAAGAAGTGTCCACGAAACGTGATTTACCCTGGAGAATTTCGTCATCACCATTACCATCACCTTGTTGTGTAAAAGACTTCTTGTTCTTCTGTACAACCTATTATGCCATAGTGCAATGAGATTTCACATTATTAACATGTGATATAAGTGCAATTTTGTACAGTTGCCTTTTTGGTCTTCATTTTGTCATATGTGGCTGTGACCTTTCTATGCTTTTCCAGCTCAGGAGCCAGCCAGAACTCCGTTCCTGTGCGTTCCTGCCCCAAAATAGCCCTGTACAGTGCCATAGAGTCCAGCCTCTGAAGTATGCATTTTCTCCAGGGGAACTGATCTCTGTAGTCTGGAGATGAGCTGAAATTTCAGGGTATCCCCAGATCCTACCCTACCACCAGGAGTCTGGCTACTGTATTTGTTGTCACTGAATAGTTCAGTCTCAGTTTTATCCTGCTGCCGTTTCCAGTTCTTGTTTCTATTCTTTTTTTTGGTTAGGCTTATGAATAGAACAGACACTGAAGAAATGTGATTACCTTAATTTGGTGAATTCTTATGGCACATCAGTGAGAGAGAGTCATTTGCTTTACATCCTTGTGAGTATCCAAACAAATTAATCTGATAAGATGTGACGCTTACACAGGGTTAGATTTATATAGAGCAAGTCCACGTTGGATTCAGATAGTTAAGAGTTTTATGCAATTAAGTTTCGATTATTGAGTTTCCACTGTCTGATTTTTCACTGTATTGTTCCTTTGGTATAACATGATCGTTGAGCTCCTAACTGCGGTGCTTGTCTTATGAAGGTGTTTATTAATCTTCAGTGCAGAAAGCAAGCAGAATAATACATCAAATTTCCACCTCACACGAGATGATGAGGAGAGTAACTGAGCCTACATAGCATGTATAATTGGAAAGTTCTCTTACAAAAGAAGATTAAAGTGTTTGTGGACATTGATTTATGCTCACAACATCACTTGCAGACATTATAGAAGCTATTTTGCAAAAAGAAAATGTGAGGCTCAGAGCAGCTTATGCTCAAAATTGCATAGATGAGAATTAAAACACAGATATGTAAATTGGGGGGGGAGTTGCTTTGCCAATTTATCCCTTCCCCCATCAGATAAACTCCATCTGTGTGTGTGTGGGGGGGTAGATCCTGATATAAAATTCTAAGGATAAGAAACAACACATTTTCTACAGGAGACAAATATGCAGATCATTACAAAAGGCAGTTAGATAGGTCCCACAGACACTAAGACATGAAGAAAACCTAATAGGGCGGCAGAGGTGCTGTATTGGTAGAATGGACAGTACCATTTCAGACTTGCAGGCGAGGAATTTTTTTTTTCAAATGTCCTCTGCATCCATGTAAGTAGAAGCATGCAAAAGTCTAAAACCTTCCTCCTGGATGTGATTATATTTACTTCTTGCAAGTTTTTACATGTGGGAGCTTAAAAAAATGGGACTCTCCCCAGCTGTAGTGTTAGAGCCTATTCCAGACCCTCACCCTCATGCCTCTTCCCATAAACACCTCGAAGAGCATTATGCTTTAAAGATCAACATCTCCTGGTGGTCCCTGGCCCAAAGGACATCCATCTTACCTCGACTAGGACCAGGGCTTTCTCCGTCCTGACCCCAGCTTGGTGGAACGGGCTCCCTATTGAGATCAAGGCCCTGCAGGATCTCCTTCAGTTCCACAGGGCCTGCAAGACAGAGCTGTTCCACCACCAAGCCTTTGGCACCCATGTAGATCAGCTCAGCATCTGTGCTTCAAAGGGGTCTTGTTATGGTGGCAGTCTAAGAGTAGGAAGGAGAGGTTCTGAAATACACTGTTAAGTATGCCACTCAACAACAGGATTTCAGCAAAAAGTGATTTCAGCTTTATTTGTAACAGCAAACACCCACTCAGGAACACACAACAAACAAGTGGAGCACAGCTCCCTTTTTAAACTGTCCGGGGCTGTCAAAGCCACACCCACAACAAGTTAAAGACCAATCATAACACAGGGATAAAGGCCAATCAGGACCATTCCCTCTAAAATACATTTTCACATAGTGATTGGATATTTACAAAAGTTTCGCAGAAACCAACCAATGGTAATGCGACAGATGAAGAGCCACATTCAAACTGAAGCTTAACATAAGAATACATAGGATGGATTCACACTTCAGTACATAACATACACATTTCTTTCAATATAAAGATATTTAAATAAAAAGATGGGATTTTATGAATATTTAAAATAACGAAGCCATGGCACAACCAAGTGCTGCACAGGAGTTCAGCCGTCTTCATTATCATGTCATGCTAGGAAATGTTCCACTCTTGTCATTAAGATTACTTGCATTAGAAGTGTGTTGCAAGGCAAAGCATCCATATTTATGTTACGTTTAAATTTCCATTAATAATAAATTCCGGTGAAGTAGTTTTGTTATTAATATTGATCAATGTTTCCACTGAAAGCCCAGATGTCAACAACCCTTTTACAGAGCTTTGTTCTATTTAATAGTTCTGTTGATGAGAGAAGGCCTAATGAAGGCTAACAGATGGTCTGTTTAATGTTACTCTCCAATTTGAGGCCTTTGCTAAAAAAAACATACACACAAAAGGACTGGCAGCCCTGTAACCAGAAACCTTTAATTACAGCTATTTTCAGACAGGCTAATGTAACACTGCAGTTTTAGCACAGGTCAGCAGGAGAAGGGAAGGAATATTCCTGCCTGAAATTTAACTCAGTCTATTACTTTTTAATAATTGGAATTCATTGAAATTGTAGTACATTTGTCAAAAGTGGAATGTCTAGGATATAGAATAGTAGAGTTGGAAGGGATCTTCAAGGTCATCTAGTCCAACCCCCTGCACAATTCAGGGAATTCACAAATACCTCCCCCTCCATGCCCACAGTGACCACTGTTCCATGCCCAGAAGATGACCAAAAAAACCCCTCCAGGATCCCCAGCCAAACTGGCCTGGAGAAAAATTGCTTCCTGACCCCAAAGTGGCAATCAGCATTTCCCTGAGCATGTAAGAAAGGGCCACAAGAACTAAGTACTGATGGAACCCTTCCTGCCCTCCCTCTCAAGATCTGCCTAAGTTCACAGAATCGATAACCAGTCGGAAGATACACAGTAAGAATATCCACAAACCAAATAACTGTGTAACAATGAATAAGACAAAACAAAATATAACGTGGAATTTGTATTAGTGGAAATCCATTTTTATAATACACACAATGAGACACTACACAGGATACACTGCCTACTCAGAATAAAGCAAAAATGCTTCAATAATGAAAGTCCAAAGAAACAAGAAATTAAAAGGGGGAATCCCCCAACGACGAAGTCTTCGTGAGCAAGTTCCCAAAATGCTTCACGCGCTTGCCAGCTTCCTGGTCCCGCATCTCCTGATGCTTTGTCAAAAGAAGAACCTGAAACTGAAGAAACCATACAGACAAAACCCATAGCTCATATGTGCAACAGCCTTCTTAGATTAAAAAATTGTTTATTAGTCTTAGTCTTACCGAGTGCCAGAGTCTCTCAAATTCTCGCTGTCTGTAATCCTGCAAGTTTACTGGGGAACAACGTCTCCCACGGCCATTCAATGGATCAAAAAATCAATGTGACCACAGTGAGCATGGTGCTCTAGTTATAAAGCTAATCTTCTGCGCTCTTAAAGGTGTATATACCCGAAGGTTGCTACATCCCAAATTAAAAGACTTCATCTGGCAAACCCTGGATCATTTGTTATATCCCAAATTCTGCTATCTCTCTGTTTATCTACTTAGCCATCTGACTGGCTGGCTGTCTATCCACATGCACATACATATCTATCCATCTGGATTTTTAACATTTCCTCTCAGAATTTTTGAAAAACAAAAAATGATACGTTGTCGAAGGCTTTCACGGCCAGAGTTCATTAGTTGCTCACCTTGACACAGAGAGTACGCCATCTTTCTGTGTTATACCTCTGAGGATGCCAGTCACAGCTGCTGGCGAAACATCAGGTCCTACAATGCCAGGACCACGGCCACACAACCCGGAAAATCTACAGCAACTAATAAAAAATGATTTGTTCTCCAAGTAGCCTTGTGCTGTGAAAGGTAGGTGGAGGAAAAAAAATAGGTTTCTTTTTAATATGCCATTTACCTCTTATGGCAGAGGCTTCATAGTTATATGTTTATCCGCATTATTAGCATTTACCCTGCCCTCCCCTGAACTGATGGATGTGTTGCTTATTAATTATTCTGTGATGGACACTTCCCTCTGCTCATTTTTTTTTTAAATCAATCCAAGTTCTGCATTCTACTCTTTCACACAAGGCCTCAAACCATCATAGCTGAGATTGTACTTTAGGAGATGGACATCTTGAAAGAAATGCAGCTTCACAATGGATGTTCCATAATTAGAGGAGGTGAAAACAGCTTAATGTCCCAGTAAAGTCAATTAAACACTAATTACTATTGGACTTGGACTTGCCTCCATGTGATGAATTGTTCAAATGTAAGTATCTTCTGTGCACGGAGGTGCTGATTACTCTCCCCATCAGCTCTAGCCCTGATGATCTTACAGATGTTATTCAGCCACCTCTCTAGTTCTCTTAAACATAAAAATGCAAAACCCTTTCTCTCATTATAGATAACAGTGCAGAAAAACAATCAGGATAAATTCCTTTTACATGGTTACATGAATGTCTCTCACTTGCCAGGTTTCTAGGATGTGCTAATGAATTTGCAGCCACCTTGCTCGGGAGATCATAGGCTTATGTGCAAATCCAGGTCAATATGTGCTTACTGTTTTACCACTGTATTGCCTTTCACATGACAAACAGCTTTGAAAAGTTCTTGAGTTTGTATCAGTCTTCAGGACTGGACTAGCATTATCTTAAAAGCTTTATAAAGAAGCACTTGCAACTGTTTAATTATCTAGAAGAGATACAGACAGACAGACAACCTTTATTGGCATGTAAGAGGTAAGATTACATTAAAATTTAGGAATACATCAGAGGTATGGCTGTCGAACAGCCAACAAAGAAAGAACTAGAAGAAATAAAGTGCACAGACCTTTAAGAATTTCAGACAGGCAATATAATCCAGAAGTGGCATGGTTCCCAAATGGTTTCTGGTCTGTCATTTCAAACAGAACCATTTTAGAATCGGTTCCCTACCGGAATATATTTGTAATTTCACACACAAACGCTTCTGTCCTGTTTAGGAAATGGGGCTGAAGCGTTTTACCTGTCAACCGTTTCCAAGTAGTCTTCATGGCTTAGATTCCCCAAGCATTTCCATTGTCAGAAGTATATGCTCTCCTGGAGCATAACTTTCTTGCCTCCCACAGCAGCCTGAAATGCCCCCTGAAATCTTTTCCCCGAAGGACAGGGGACTCCCAGGAACTGAACTGGGATGGCACTTTGGGATGCTGTGGGAAAAGGCAGGAGATAAAGTTGTGCCTGGTAAGTGCATAGCCTCCTTTCTGTGGAAATAGGCTGAGGAGTCTAAGCTCTTGTTATCTTACACTCTCTGATGATAGCCTTTAGTTAGTTATCTACAAAACTTATGGCAGCTTTGTATAACACTTCCAAATATTCAGCTTATTTGCATACACTGGGTTGGGTCCCATGAGTCCCCTAATGGAATTCAGGGGGAAAAACTGCTCTTATGGATTATGGGACTCGAGAACACAGCAGGAGCTGCGGCAAGAAGCTTGTGTGTGAGTTCTTGATCTATTCCAGAAGAGTTCACTCAAGATTTCTCCCTCAAGCTTCAGTTTGCTATGGGAATGCATTCCATTTTGTCCCATAGTGTTCCTGATCATTAAAAGCAGCTGTCCATTTGTGGTTCAAGAGATCCAAATCATTATCTTGTAATCCCTAGAGCAATCAAGTAAGGCAGTCAACAATATTGTCCCCATACTGAATATGGAGGTTGAGGCTAAAAAGAACTGGCGTGCCCAAGCCCATCCTTAGTGAGTTCCTGGAAAACATCCAATTTGAACCAGAGACTTCCTAAATTGTATCTCAGTCTCTTAGTCATGACACTATATCAGCTCTTAAGCCATCAAAAGGGGACTTCACTAACAAATCCTGTCCATTACCAGTTTTTGGTATAAATTAAGATATGCCACAACCATTTCAGTATCTGATAGAAAAGAAAAACAGAACTGGCAACAGGACACCATAATTCAAGTTTGACTTCCGGTTTCCAGTTGAGAGAGATTAGACTCTTGTGGCCTGTGCTCCGCTGAGAGGGAGTAATTTTATTTTTGTTTTATTTTGTTTTACTTTGATTTTATCTCCAACACTTTTGTATTTATATTAATTTACCTCCCTGCTCTGTATTTTTTTGGGGGGAACTACGGGTCTTAAATAACGAGAAGTCATAGAGAGTTGGGAGGTGTTGGAGGTATCACAGTTTTTAAAATTATTATTACTATTACTTCTACCTTGGGGTTTTTTTTTCTGTGTTCTACTGGGCTCTGGCTCTTTTAGGTTTAAACTTACAAATTCTAGTTTTTCTGGAAGAGGTTGACCTTGACAAGCATAAGACACTGAACTCTGCTGAGGGCGATAGGAACTATAGGAGAGGCTGGGAGGTTTCTCCCCACTCCCTTTGACAAAGCCACTGCTACTTGTTAGTTTAGTAGAGAAACCTTAAGAATGAGAGAGTATTTCATCTCTTCCTTTTTTCTCCATTTACTCATTTGTTCACTTTATCTCTATCCTTTTTGGCAGGGATAATTGTTTTTGTATTTCTGAATTATTTACTTTATCAGTATTTTATTACTATATTTTAACAGCATATATTTAATATTTTACTCCCCACTAGGGACTCAATGGTGGCTTTTATCTATTATAAATTTAGGTGAAGGAGTTAAAATCACTTTTAAACTGATTTCATCTTAAACTGATTAAGCTTTATTAGATTAAGTGAGATTAGCAATGGGAAGGAAAAGGTTGCGAGCCCTCGATGAAAACAGACCCCCTTCTAAGCAGAGTAAGATAGAGGAATTTCTTATTATAAAACTTCCAATAGGTTTGCCTCTCTTTCAAATGAAGATACAACACCCCAAGCCCCTTAAATATTTCTTCAGATCCCCTTCTGAATTGTCCTTCCCGTACAGCCATATTAGACTAGCTTTTGAGAAAAAATAAAGGTTGGAAAAAACAACAAATAGATTTGGAAATGCTGGTGACTCGGAATTCTAAAGAGTTATCTCAGAATGATCCTCTATTAATTCCTACTTCTCCACAGATGAAAATGGATATTTCAGTACAAGAAGGATTGCACATAAATGGTCTTGAGGACATGGAAGAGAGCCTATTAGCATCTTTTGGTGCTTTGCCATTAAAAGAACATGGTAATATTTTACAGTGACTGCAAAGGCTGATTTCTGCCTAGCAGAGTTGTCTTCAAACAAGTTATCTTGGGATGGGAAGTCATCTCTGACCCTAGATCTTGGGTGGGGGAAATGACTGACTCAGAGTGCTGTCTTGGAACGTGACTGGGTGGGATGCTAGGATGATGTCAAGTGATGTAAAAAAATTCTTGCATAAATTCAACCTAGTGCTGCTTCAGGAAACTTGGGCAAAGGCTTCACTGCCTGCAGTTGACCCCAGGAAAAACAGAAAGTGCTCTGGAGGGTTGACTTGTTTAACCTCAGTGAATTTGAAAGTGATGGTTACTGAGCTGTTTAACAAATCTCTGTATGCAGTGGTGTTACTCTTGGAATTTAAGGAACTTTTGATAATTTTGGTGAATATTTATTTTCTGCCATATGTTCATAAATTCAAGATGTCCCAGCACTGGAATCAGTTTGATGTCTATTTAGAGAACTAGGTTAGGTTTTATCCTGTGACCCTGGTATTATTGGCTGGAGATTTCAATATTAGGGTTGGGGAGACAAATGAGCATCTCTTTCTGAAATGCTTTAAGAGCCAGTTTGGTGTTGTGGTTAAGTACACGGACTCCAGTCTGGGAGAACCGGGTTTGATTCCCCACTCCTCCACTTGCACCTGCTGATGTGACCTTGGGTCAGTCACAAGCTCTGGCACAGCTGTCCTTGAAAAAGAGCAGTTTCTGTCAGAGTTCTCTCAGCCCCGCCTACATCACAGGGTGTCTGTTGTGGGGAGGGGAAGGGAAAGGAGTTTGTAAGCCACTCTGAGACTCATTTGGGTAGTTAAGGGCAGTGTATAAATCCAATCTCCTCCTCCTCCTCCTCCTCCTCCTCCTCCTCCTCCTCCTCCTTCTTCTTCTTCTTCTTCTTCTTCTTCTTCTTCTTCTTCTTCTTCTTCTTCTAAAACTTAGACAAAGGATACTTTAACTATGAATGATAGAAGATCTAAAGATAATGAAAACAGCCTTGGACCAGACTAAGACCACTAAGATGGTGTGAAGCTATGGAAGAGAAAGTGAAAGCACAAATAAATCTGATAAAATCTAGCCATATAGGCTCCCATGGAATTAAGAACATGGGGATCATGGAATTTCTTACTGAATTAATTGATTTTTTTTCCAGCCAGCCCTGGTAACAGATGGAGTAAAGCCCAAGAGACAAAGCATACCAGGTAGAACTAACTGGTATGATACTGGTTGCAAGGCAATTAAAAGGACAGTTAGGTTTACATAGACAGTTTAAAAAACCAAACAGAACAGAGGTACTGCTAAGTATTTTGAAATTGAAAAGAGAGTACCAAAAATTACTGAAAATTAAGAAGTCTGAGGCCCAGAAAAATGAATGGGAATGTTTATTCTGGGCCATAAAAACAAAAAATGACAAACTTTTCTGGACTTTAATAGCAAAATGATTCAATGCAGGGTTCCCTGTACCTTGCCACATTCCAGCAGCTGTCTGGGAAGCCTTTTTTACAACTATTTTCACAAATAAAAATGGAGGTACAAAAGCTGACACCTGATACGAAAGACTGGCCCCTGGTATCAGGGATAAATATACAAGCTCTGGAGAAAGTATATTGGCAGTTACCTTTATGGATCTTAAATCAGCACTTGATGCCATCTCCAGGCCCTGATTGTGGGAAAAGCTGAAGGAGTATTTATTTAATACTACAGCTATATAATGGTCCAACGGCCCAAGTCAGGTATGGGGATCTGGGCCAGTTATATGGGGTACTCTCC
This sequence comes from Gekko gecko, assembly GCA_029375565.1. Taxonomy (NCBI): domain Eukaryota; kingdom Metazoa; phylum Chordata; class Lepidosauria; order Squamata; family Gekkonidae; genus Gekko; species Gekko gecko. The sequence goes on along the minus strand of JAPDNY010000003.1, from coordinate 75,255,924 downwards.
TTAGACAAAGGCATTAAAGAGGGATGTATTCTTGCACTCCTGTTTACTGAGACCTTGCCTTTTGAGGAATGATTTCCATCTCCCATATTTATCCAAATGTGAAATTCCGATTATCTTAGATGCAGACGATGCAGTGCTAATGTTCAGATTAGTAGTGGGGCTTCATAAAGTGATTAAAATTTTCTATAACTACTGTAATCATGAAGGTCTGCCTATTAATGTAGCAAAATCTAAGGCTTTAGCATTCAGTAAAAGGAAAGGAGAACATATTTAGTTGGAATATAGCAGGCCAATCTATGGAACATGGTAATCAATTTAAATACTTGGAAATTATTTCAACACTCTTCTTACATGGAAACCATACTTGGACCTGGTGAGAAATGCTTCCTTGAAAGTCGGGAGGACTATTGTAAAATATTTCCATACAGCAGGAGATTAATTTGTCCCCATGGCTTTAAAGGTATAATGGTAAGGTCACAAACCAGTTTTTATATGGTGGAAATTTGGATTGATGCTGTCTCTGAGAAAATGGACCATATTCAGTATGATTTCTTTCATTGCTTATTGGCTACTCCTAGATGTGTTTTGGGCATAGCACTGAGAGATGAATAGGGTACACAATCAATGGAGGCTAAGGCATGGATAAAAGCATTCCTTTTAAAAAGTTAAAATCCTAAAATTGGAGGACAGGCCTACTCTATTCAGACTTATATAGGCACATGCACATATTAGCCATTGGGATCATCTACTGGAAAAGAAAAAGAGAAGTTTAGGAATAACAAATGATATGGTACAGACTACAGAGACCACAGAAATAATGAAGCTAATTAAAATGTGTGTAAAGAAATTGGATACAATTAGTACATCAGTCAGGGCCCATAGCATATGTTCAGCATCTTATTTGGGTATACTCCTCCCAATGCAACTGCTGAAATATTTTTTATCATTTGGCAGTACCAAAGCTCAGAACAGCTTTTACTCTGGCAAGAATGAATTCTCTTCCATCAGCAGTTTGGAGGGTAGGTATTAAAAAGTGCTATATTAAAACAGAACATGTAGATGCTCACATGATAAAATTGAAACAATTGAACCTACGGTTATGGAATGTCCTACATTTAGTGAACTGAGGGTTAGTTTAATTACTCCTTTGCTTAGACATAATGAAATGCCCACTGAGGCATCTGATTGTACGAGGGCACAGGTGACCAATGCTCCCTCTACGTTATGGAGTCATGAGCAAAAATTCTACTTTGTGAGCTACTGGCATTAAAGTTGTGAGCGAGCGATTTGGCTGCTGCATAAATTAATTTGCTCTGGAGCCATCCTTCCTGAGCTAAGACAAAAATGTGTGAGCCGGAGTCTAAAAATTGTGAGCTAGCTCACACTGGCTCGGCTTAGAGGGAACACTGCAGGTGACATGGTTACTATTGGATATAAATGATTTTGTTACCCTTTCCACGGCAAAATTTATAGTGGCAATAATTAAACAACAGAAGAATAACACTAAGTAAGGCATTGTTTTATAATCCTATTTTCTGCTCAAGGCCATCGCTATATGAGTAGTACTAGACAGACAGATAATTCAAGGTTTCCTGTAGAGAAAAAAGTGAACCTTGAAGCACTCCTCAGAATTGCTCCTGTGAACCATAAGTGTAGTATTCTAGCACCACCTTTTGAAACCTGTCCTCCAGAAAGGTTCAGAACCACACCAAAGTGGTGGTGCACAGTGATACGTTGGTCAGTAGTGTTGCTAAGCTATCCAGAAGAAACACCAAGATCTTGTCCTCCTGTCCCCCAGCACAGATCATCCCCCACTAAGACCCAAGTCATTTCTTTCTCAAAATCAAGTCAGAAAATTGAATTGGATCAAGTGAATCAACTTCATCCAACATAATGTAGATTTGTCCAGTCACTGTCCTCTATTGATGGGCAAACACCCCAATGCTTGACCTAAAACTATTATTATTTTTTAAAACACGCCTTCTCAAAAATGCTAAGTGTACATTCCCAATTGTTCAAAATGCATAAGCTTTACCTTACTGAAAGACAGGGAAATCAGCGGTGGAGAAACAGTTTTCAAAGAACAGACCACACATGCGCATACACATATATACCCATCCCTTGAGCATTTTGTCCCGAAGATGAGTTTATCCTTTAGTTTATTACTTAAATCAGTGGGGTTCAGCTGTCATTTCTTTAGAAAGGTTCTAACAAACATTCTTAAAAGCAGCTGGAAAGTAACCAAAAGGAATAAAGAAAACAAACGAGCATAATAATGACAACGAAGTTATAAAGTGATTAAACGACAAAACAAACTGAAGACAAATACAATTCCAGTGTACAGCCTTAGTTCTCAGAGATGCTACTGGGAGTTTGGGCTGAGCCCTAGAGATTGTCCACTTGACCCCATAGATATTAATGAGAGCCATTAACAGTGTTACCTCTTCTTATAACTGTGCTCTGCGTTCTATTTGTAGAGTGGCCAAATTTAAGTATGAGGCTAGCAACACAAAGAGTTTCCCTTTGTGGACTAGGATTACCATCTCCAGAAAAATTCCTGGAGAGTTGAGGGTGGTGCTTGGGGAGGGTGGAGTTTGGGGAGGGGGAAGAGATGTGTGTGGGGGGGTGAGATGCTATGGAGTCAGCCCTCCAAAGCTTCCTTTTCCTCCCGTGGAACTGATCTCTGTATTGTAGAGATCACTTATCATTCTGGGAGAACTGTGGACCCCACTTAGACCCTATTATAGGTTTCAACATCTCATTTAAATAGGGCTACAACTGTGCAAAGAGGCTATCTATACTTATAGATAAATACATGGAGCAGAGATCCATCAGTGACTATTAGCCACAAGGTATGGATAGGGACTCTGGGGCAGGTGATGCTCTATATTCTTGGTGCTTGGGGGGGACAACAAAAGTGGGAGGGCTTCTAGTGTCCTGGCCCCACTGGTGGACCTCCTGATGGCCCCTGGCATCAGGAGGTCCACCAGTGTTGGACTGGATGGGCTGTTGGCCTGATCCAGCATTGGCTTCTCTTATGTTCTTATGCTTACATTGCATGCCAAACATCAGAAAGGTGTTGCAATGTAAAAATATTAGTAGCCCTCACAGTTTGCAGCATAGCTGAGCCTGTGCAATGTGGCTCTTAGCCCTTGCAAACCTCACCTTTAAATCAGGCCTGAATCCTGCAGCTGGCATGGGGGGGGGGAGAGATTCACTAAATATTTAGAAAACTTAAGTCACTTTCTTGCATATGCCTCAAACATTCTGTGGTCTTCTAAATGCTAATCAGTATCTGCATGTATTTTCACAAATCTGCAGTGAAAGACCCTCTAGTTTGTAGGAAAAATAGGTTTTCCTCGCATATGGTGGGTATACAGGAGGTTTCCGGTTGACGTGCTGACTCAGAAAGTACCTTGTGTACCTTTCCTATGCTTTTCTTTTCAGAGAAAAAATATAATGCAGAGCTGTTGCATAAATAGCTTAGATACCAATAGATTCTTATGCAAAAGGTGCCTAATCTATAAAACATATGGCATTTTGAAATATTGATCTCTTCTGTGCCAGAAAGTAAGAGACATTAGCGTACTATGGGATTCCATTTGTAACACTAGAATTAAATGCAGGGAAGTGGAAAATTGGAACAGATAAGAATTCATGTGAAGTGGAAAGTGCAGCTGGCAGTGTTACTAAAGCAAAAGAATAGAAAAATAAGAGGAAGTGTTGCTTTGTATTAACAAAGCTCCTTCACAACAGCTTAAAAAAGCTAGCAGGGCGGACTATGGACAAATGGATGTTCTAGATCAGATTGTTTTCAATTTAGCTGGTACTTATTACAAATGCAATGATGCACTAAATTAAGGCCAAGTTGCCTTTGGAATGGAAAGAAGAAGAGGTTTGACCCTGGTGCTACTGCAGGGAAGAACAATGTGCATTCTAAAACAAGAAGTGAGTTGATCCATAAGGTTTTCTTTCTTTTTAAAACTGAAACAATGTTAATTAACTCTGGCACATGCTATGGCTATTGTGTTCAGCTTGTGTTAATGTATGCTAATTTTACTGAATCCATGCAGCTAAGCAGAACTGAATTAGTGGCTGCAGAACTTGTCTCTAAAGACTCAATTTATTCATCGCATCCCTTTGGGTGAATACAAAACTATATGTTCTTAATTCCAGAACTGCAGCATCAAGTGATGGTTTGCATGTGCGAAATATCTGTCACAGATCTGTCACTACAGGAAGAGCATTTGCATCACTGTAGATCGCCTTCACACAGTCCTTTTAGTATTACAACCTGCAGCCAGAATTTCACCTTACAATGGGCATTCGTGGGTGGGTGAGTGAATTAATACGTAGTTAGTATTAGAGAGCTCCTCAGCGCTCACATTAAAGAAGGAAGGAAGAGTACCCTTTAATGATATCCATCAGCCTACCCCACTCATGCCCCAGAAGTCTTTGTAAATCCCAGCTCTAGCTCTGTTCTTTTTATTATTATTTATTCAATTTATGAATCACCCCATCCCTGTAAAAGCAAGGCTCTGGGCAATATACATCAGTGATAAAACAATAGGTAAAACCATACAACAATCCAAATATACAGTTAAACATGTAATTAAAAAAAACCTAAAATCCATGATGGTGCCCTAATAAATCTTGTTCCCATTCTAGACTGTGCTGCCAGCCCATGGGCAGGGCAGGAGGAGGTAAACAGATGAAACAAGGAGAAAGAGGGAGGGTGCCAGCAATGGTCACACCATCACTGTCCTCTACCAAAAGCCCAGCGAAACATGTCTACCTTACAGGCACTGTGAAATTGCATTAAATCCCACAGGGCCCTGATGGTGTTCCACCAGATTGTGGCCAGTACTGAGAAGGCCATGGCCCTAGTCAAGGACAGCCAGACATCTTTGGGGCCAGGGATCACCAGCAAATTATTCTCCATTGATTGAAGTTCTCTCCTGGTGACATACCAGAGGAGATGGTCCCAAAAGTACATGGGTCTCTGACTGCTCAAGCCTTAAAAGTCAATATTAAGACTTTGAACCTGACTCGGTATTCCACTGGGAGCCAGCGTAGCTGGAGCAACACAGGTTGTATATGTGCCATCCATTATGTTCTCACCAGGACATGTGCCACTGCAATCTGGACCAGCTGGAACTTCTCAAGGGCAGTCCAGCATAGAGTGAGTTACAGTAGTCTATCCTGGAGGTGACCATTGCATGGATTACAGTGGCTAGGTCAGGGCACAACAAGAAGGGGGTTAATTGCCATGCTTGGGATAGATGGAAGAACACCAGTTTGGCAATATTTGTGACCTGGGCCTCCATGGTTAGGGAGGCATTCAGAGTCACACCCAGATTCCTGACATATTGCCCCAGGGTTAATGGTTCCCCATCAAGAGTGGGAAGTCTGAGCCCCAACCCTGATGCCCCCCCCACAGCCACAGAAACTCTGTCTTTGTTGGATTCAGTCTCAGCCTGCACCATGGCCTCTAAGCCCATAGCCAGATTTTGCAGGGCGGCATCTGGGCAGCCATCCAGTAGCAGATTTAGCTGGGTGTCATCCACACACTGATGGCACCCAAGCCCAAAACTCCGCATCAGCTGGGTGAGGGGGTGCATATAGATGTAAAATAACATTGGGGAAAGGATATCCCTCTGAGGGACCCCATGTGATGCAGGGTAACTGGTGGACATATCCTCCCCCAGAGCCACCCTTTATTCCCAACCAAGAAGAAATGAGGAGAGCCATTTCAGGGCCACCAGATGTATCCCTACATCAGTGGATCAAAGGTGGATCAAAAGTTCATAATCAACCATGTCAAATGCTGCTGTAAGGTTGAGTAATAACAGCAGTACCAACCCACTTTGATCCAGCTGTTTGCAGAGCTCATCTATCAGGGCAACCAACATTGTCTTTGTCCCATGGCCAAGGCGAAAGTCAGACTGGAATGAATCAAAAGAAGAAGAAGAAGAAGAAGAAGAAAAGATTGGATTTATACCAGTCTCAGAACAGCTTACAAACTCCTTTCCCCTCCTCTCCCCACAACAGACACCCTGTGAGGTATGTGGGGCTGAGAGAGCTCTGAGAGAACTGCCCTTTCAAGGATAGCTCTGACAGTACTGTGGCTTGCCCAAGGTCTTCCAGCAGCTGCAAGTGGAGGAGTGGGGAATCAAACTTGGTTCTCCCAGATTAGAGTCCACCCACTTAACCACTACATCAAAAAGCCACTTTAATTATTTTATGTTATTTTGTTCAACTGATATCCCACCCTCCCCACATTAGGGGCTCAGGGTAGGTACCAACATATAAATCTACAAAGGCGTGGACAAACTTGCTTAACATAAGAGCCACATAGAATAAGCAACAGATGTTTGAAAACTGCAAGACATGAACAAATATTATACACATTTTTTTATTGAAAAATATGCAAATTTGCTTTCTATTAACATTAAATGAGACTGCCAAAAATAAAAACAAAAGCAGTAAAACAGATGTTGACAATTATTTTAAGTTGTTCAATGATATTTGTTTACAAATGATATTTATTTGTATAAGAGAGAAAGAGAGAGGTGGAAAGAAAGAGATTAAGAGAGAAAAACAAAGAAAGCAAATAGAAGAGGCAGGAAGGAAGGAAAAGTAAAAGAAAGGTGGAAAGAAAGCAAATAGATAGGGAGGGAGGGAGGAAGAGAGAAAGAGAAAGGTGTAAAGAATGAAAGAGGTGGAAAGAAGGGAGAGAAAGAAAAACTGGAAACAAGGCAAATAGATGGGGGTGGGAGGGAGGGGGAGGGAGAAAGGAAGAGAGAGAGAGAGAGAGAGACAGAAAATATATGAGGGAGGGTGAGGAAAGAAGGAAGAGAGAGAGACAAAGAAAGAGAGGTGAAAAGAAACCAAATAAATGGGGAGGGATGGAGGGAGGGAGAGGTGGCAAGAAATCAACTTTAAATGTATTCTCCAACACCCCCCCATGCACCCACACCAGTCAGCTTGTCTTGGAGAAGAGATTTAAAGAGACAAATGCCTTCCCCAAGCCAGCGGGTGGGACTGCAGTGTGGAGGTTTGGAGAACACCTTTAACTTCAAATCTGTTCTCTAAGCCCCCTGCTGCCACACCAACTTGGCTTGAAGAAGGGATTTAAAGAGACAAATGCCTTCTCTAAGCCAAGCCAGTGCGGCAGTGGGGTGGGGCTTGGTGAACACATATGACTTTAGAGGGGAAGGGGGCAGAGAGAGAGAGAGAGAGAGAGAGAGAATAGATTAAGGGAGGGGTGTGTGGAAAGAAAGCAACTTTAACTTTAAATGCATCCTCCAAGCCCCCTCACTCCTGCCCACACCAGCTGGTTTGGCTTGGAGAAGGGATTTAAAGAGAAAAATTTAAAGTTGCTTTCTTTCTCTGCTCCCCCACACCTCCAGCCTACCCAAGGAGGGGAACATTGGCTTGGGAAGGGAAAAACCGATCAGGGAGGCATGCCTCCCTTTAGCTTCCCCAGCTGCCCTGCCAGGAGCCACCCAATGTGTGTGAAAGACCCACATGCAGCTCCCAAGCCACAGTTTGGCCACCCCAGTCTACAATAATGCAGATTTGCAATTAAAACAATTCATAATTTACAGTTAAGATCTGCAATTAATGCAGATTTACAAATAAAACACATTCTAACTATCCATTTAAAATCAACAAGATCACCACAGACTAAAACAATAATGTGACTCAGTGGTTAATATTGTGGTCCCATCCATCTTCTAGGATCTGCAGTCACTGGAGGATAGGCCAAATCAAATGGATGTCCACTGCCTCAACTAAAGACCTGGTGGATGAGCTCTGTCTTGCAGGTCCTGTGAAACTATAACAGGTCCTGCAGAGCCCTGATCTCATAAAGTAGCTCATTCCACCAAGCAGGGGCCAGGGCTGAAAAGGCCCTGGCCCTAGGTGAGGCAAGTCAGATATCCTTAGGGCCAGGCACTACCAATGTTCTACTGGGCTCATATGGTGAGAAGCAGTCTCAAGATATGTAAGCCTCAGACCATATAGAACTTTAAAGGTAAGCACCAACACCTTGAAACAGATCTGGTATTCAATAGGCAGCCAGTGCAGGTCATGCAGTACCAGGTAGACATGTGCCCCCACAGGCAATGACATCAACACCCATCCTGCTGTGTTGTGTACTAGCTGTAATTTCCAGAGCAGAGCCATGGGAAGCCCCACATAGAGAGAATTACAATAATCTAATATGGAAGTGATTGTTGCATGGGTCATTATAGCCAGATCATGGGTGGGAATGTGTGTGAGGTATGGGGCCAATTGTCTGATCTGCCACAGATGAAAAAAGGCAGACCTGGCAGTGGCAGTTGTATAGGAAAAAACTTTCCTGGTTCATTCATACTGGGCCCAAATGGCTTAGCTGATAACATGTCCCAGTGACTTGTCACCTGAACAGATGGCATGCACAGATGCCAGGCCTAGATATCCATTTCAAAAGCCACTTTGGCACCTCTGAGGGGAAGACCAGACATTGAGACTCTTCCCAAACTTCAAAGCACAGCAGACGTGCCTTCAGCACATACGCAATGGCGGCCCTGTCAGGATTGGGTAAATGGCCATGCTCAGTTGTGACAAGGGTAGGAGGGGATTATCCTCACCCTATGAGAAAAGACACAGAACTCTCTTGGAAGGAGGGCCCCTTTCTAAGAGTTAGTCTCTGTTTGGATTACAAACCTGCACCACTGAATTTTGCTAGTGGGCAACAAGCTGGCCTTAATTGCCTACTGCAAGCATGTGGTTCCTCTTTAAGATCCCCTGGACAATGGACTTTGTTCTACCTGGTCAATGGGCCCTGAAAGACTGGTAACTATACCATATCTCTATGTGTAGTAAGAGCTGTGTAAAGCTATAGGCCCTGTTCTTTGCTTTCAGTCAATGAGGCATCGAGGAATACCCCTAGGCTCTTCACCTTCGTTGTTGGCACCCATGGAGCCCAATCAAAGGCTGGGAGCCCAATACCCGATCCCAGTCCCCCATGACCCAGATGTAGGACCTCTGTCTTTGATGGATTCAGTTTCAGTCTGCTGTGTTGTAACCATCCAGCCACAGCTTGTAATGACCTGTCCAGATGTACAGGGGCAGAGTGTGGGTGGTCCTCCATCAGTAGATAGAGCTGGGTGTCATCCACATATTGGTGGCATCCCAACCCATACTAGGGACAAAGGGGGGGGACTTAACCCTGAAACCTGGGACCCTGGGAACCTGGGAAAAGGTAAGCCAAACAGAATAGAGGGTTATATTATATGTATATAATATAAAAAGATACATGTATTTATTAGCAAAGAATTAAAAAACATATCAGGGCCCAATCACACCTCATGTAAAGATACCAAAATCTCACACACAAAGACCACTGGACTAGACCTGACGCATTTCAGCCTGTATAGGCCTTCTTCAGAGGTCAAATACAATGAGGAACAAATTGGCTTATATCATAACTAGTGGTAAAACCCGTTGTCGAAGTAATACAATGAGCTCTAGAAAGATGTGATGTGTGAAGAATGTGGTAGCTGGAAGTCGGTTAAGTACATATTAGCAGTATGTAGCAGAAAGGCAGAAATGTGGTAGTTAAGTCTCAATACCTGATGTTACACAATAAGCGGTGTCCAAGATCGCACAATGTGGGGCGGAAAATGCGAAGCAGAGGGGTCTGTGGAGTAATTTCTGCAATCGGGCAGTCTGCCAAGTCAGTTTATGTTGGATGTCTCTGTTGTTCAATGTGGTCATGGTTGTGTCGATCCTGTTATAGAAGAGATCTGAAGGAAAGTTGGGTGGAAAGAGTGGCTGTGAGGAAAGTCTCAGAAGGTTATGTTGGAATGATGAAGAGAAGTATGGGGTGATGTGTGTTGTGAAACCGTTATACTTTTCATTATGAAAAGGCATATGTTTTGTGGGTATGCTGTAAACAACGGAATGGAATGCGGGAGATTGTTGTGATGAGTGCGGAGAGGCATATATTTCACAGTGCATTGACACTTGTCTGTGGCATTCTAATGAGCGTTTTTTTTGGTTGGTGAGGAGGTTGATGATACAGTCATGCTGGGTGAGGCAGTGTCTTCAGCGGGGTGGGTGCAAGTATGGGTTGACTGAGGAAGAGCAGATGACTGGTATCAGAGGATTGGAGGTCAGACTGTGTGCAGGTTGTCTCGGGCACTCTGTGAGTGTTGCGAGGCTTGTATGCATCTTGCAGTTTGCAGAGCTGCTATGGGCATATGCTGCCTTTGTTCCTTTTTCCTGAGAATGTTCTTCAGGAGTGAGTTTTGTGGTTTGCGTGGTGGTTTGCCAGGTTGTGGGATCATTGATGCTGTCTTCTGTAAGCACAGGAAGGTCAGTTTACAGCAGCAACGAGGCTGGCGTTTCTATTAATTTGTACTGGTCCCATGTCAGGTTTGACGTGAAAGGTGGTTTTCATGCTAGACAAATGTGGCCGAGACGCGTTTGCTAGCAATGTTGGTTAGGGCTGGATGGTTTTAAGGTAAGAGTGAGGTTGTGGATGTAGCTGTAGTGTGTGGAGAAATTGGTCAGCAGTCCACATAGTGGTCTCCCCTGAGAGAAATCAGTGAGCATATATAGCTTACAGAGCCTGAGAGGTATTTTTAAGAGGTACGTGGAAGAATGATTATGACAACTGTAGGATCTCCTTGTAGACCACATTGATCTGGAAGGAGTTTTCCCTGTTGGGGTCCATCTGAGACAGGGGAAAAATATTGCCTGTACTGTTTTAATCTCAGATTCATCATTGGCCATACTATGGCAGCCGGAGAAGTTTGTTTTCACACTGGCATGCATGTTTTTACTCCTAGCCCTATCACATTGCTCATTTGCATTGTTGTATATGTTATACTGTATATTCATACTGTTGTTTGTGTTACTCAGTCTAGTGTAGCTAGAGTAGCTAACCCTATTGCAGCACTCATTAAATGTCCTTGCAAGGTGTGATTATCTCCCTCCGCGAATTGCTTCCAGTCTCTCTGAGAAATGCAGACTACAAATATGCCAGATGAAATTACAGGGGTCCCATTGCCTGAGTAATTCAGAAATTCAGTAATTGATTAATGTACTTTGAGATAAAGCAATGTCTTTTTAAGCATGACTTTTGGCAATATGATTAAGCGTGAAAATATGTCCTCTGATATGCATGTGTAGTCCTTAGAATGTGTATCTCTCTTTTGAATAATCAGCAGTGACAATGCTGGGCAGTAAGGTTGTACTTGTACGTGTATACAGCTTTTGCAAGGAAATCCATGTCTGCGCTCTCTCGCTTTCTCTCACTCTCTCTCAGACACACACACACACACATCTCAGCAATATAATACAGTGGCTCATGAAGCCCTCAAAACTGTCCATGCAAATAAATTTCCTGTACAGAAAACTTCCCTCAGCCCAAGAGGATGAAGAGGGCCAAGAGGCAGGGCCCACGGGAGAGTGTTAGAGGCTGGCCTTCCCCATCCCTGGGGCTTGGCGCTGCTGCCTTCCCCGTCCCTGGGGCTTGGAGAGTTTGTTGGGCTGGGCTGGGCTGGCTGGTCCTCAACACCCCTCCCCCATTCCTGGCCTTGCGGAAGGCAAGCGGGCAAAGAGGGCGCAGAGGCAGGGCCCATGGGAGAGCGTGACAGGCTGGCCTCCTCCTTCTTGGGGGGTGTCAGCTCGGGTTACGCCGGGCTAGGCAGAGAGCAGGGTCTCCCCCCCCCTGCTCTGCAGGCCGTGGCTGCTCTCCAGCCTCTGCAGGGGGAACAGGCTGGGCTGGAGGGAGGCGGTGTCGATGTCTGCCATCCATCCCTCTTCACGAAGCTGCCTTTCCATGGCCAGCTGCCAGAGGAGGTGAGTCTGGCTCCGATGGCTGGAGTGCACCTCCTCCTCCTCCCCCAGTCGGAGCCAGACAGGCGGGAGGGGCCAGGCTGGGTAGGCATTTGAACGCCTGGGAGGAGGCTCTCCTAGTGCCCTGGTGGAGCAGGAGGAAGGGGGAGCTTGCTCGTGCTTGGCTGCCTCCCCCCACCTAGCTAAGCTTCCTGATGGCTGCTGCCACCAAGCAGAAGTGAGAGGGGGAGGTGTTATGGATATCTTGGCCCCAACGGGTGGGGCAGGGGGCATCTGTCTGTTTCTCCTGCTGGCCTTGTCTGCCACAGGGTTGAGCCCTGCCCCTCCCTGGCCTTCCAGCTGATCTTCCACCCAGAGGAGGGGCCTTGGCTGACGGACTTGTTTGTGAGGATGTGCAAGTGTCTCTCTCACTTCTCTGCTGTCTCTGCCCAGATTCCTGTGACCCCGCAGCACCTGATGCTTGCCGCCCCCAGCATCATGCCTCTGCTGGCTGAGAGCTGCTGCTGCTGCACTGCCCCCCCCCCAGTTCCCAGCTCCATGGCAGGCAGGCAGGTGGGTGAACTTTTAGAATTCCCTCAGCCCCACAGGATGAAAGGGCCCTTGGGGAGACTATCACAGGGCAGCCTCTTCCTGGTGTCCTGCCGCTGCCTGCCCCATCCCCGGGGTTTGGAGATGTTGTTGTGCCAGCTGCCTGAGGAGGGGGGGGGGTGAAGACGGGCACCAAATGGCTGCTGCTGTGCCAAAGGGGAGCCCCGACTCTATCCACTCCTCCCGGAGTCCTACCAGAGCCCTCTAAAGGCAGAAGCAGGGCAGCCGCTCCTGCAAGGCTCCGCACAAGAAGGAGTTGCCACTGAAGAAAGGCTCCAGAGGCAAACAATGTCCTCTCTCCTGAGGTGAAGGCGAGTTATGAGGTGAATTTTGGTGGGCAGTGCCTCTGTGGGCAGGACACAGGCAACACCTTCTGATTGGAAGATCAGGCAGCCAACTAATTTTGCCACGCATAGAACATTCCCATACAAAAATGTGATTATATATAAGGACAGGATACAATACAATCATACAATTATGCAACATGGTTACAAGATGGAGCAGAAAAGAATTGCTGTAAAAAAATAATAAAATGTGAAATTAAATACATATAATATAATGAATAAACAAACAAATACCTATAGTCTACTAAAAACATATTGACTTTCTTCCAAAGTGAAACCACTAGGCACAGAATAAATGTATATATGAGGCCTCCAAAGATGCAATTGTATGATTGTCCACTACCTAGCTTGCTCCAAGCATCAGCCCTGCAAGCGCCACATTTGATCGTACCCAGCCCAGCCCTAGTCACAGCAAGCTTTCAAGGTTATTTGGAAATTTGTGCTTGGACAAAACATCCAAGGAATTCCAAATGAAAGAACTAATGGCCAAACTAAACATCACAGTGTTCTCATGGCAATCGTGAGGATGCCACCTCCATTTTAAAGACATTTTTGTTGTATAGTGGGTTAGACGCATAATGAAACCACGGACAACGATGTAGTGATCAGCATGGTTCAGTATTATACAACACAAGACAAAAAATACCTGGCCAGGTGGCCAACTATATACATGCTAAGGGGAACGCCCCCTGGTGCCATTGGTGGGTTTGAATTCCCGCCGCCATTCCCATTGGTTCCCCAAAGCAGGAGCTCAGAGCCCCAGTCCCATTGTTCTCCGGGACTCAAGCTCAGGCTCCTTCGCTGATGACCTGAAGTGGTCAGTGGACACAACAATTTTAATGCCCTCACAGAATTTTAAAATGTTTTTAAAATGGCAGTGGTGTTCTGGCAGCCACAAGGACAATGCCATAGTTAGTTTGACCCTAAAGGCTGGGAAAACTTTGAAGCTGCTGGGGTTGAACTTGTCCTCCCTTGTCACAATATGCAGCATCATTTCTCTGAGTGTTTCTATCAATGGAGGGCAGCAACGAAACAGCCTTCACGATATTAGGTTTTGTGGTAAGTTTTTTTACACATTATGGAAAAGGAGGCAGAATTCAGTCTATGGGTGCTACATTTGGTTGCTGCCCCATGACTCTTTTAATGTTCAGTTCTGCCCTAAAGCTAATGTGTTGTTGCCAGAGGAGTTCTGTACATGCCTATGTCTGACTGGCCACAACTGATCAGCTCAAAGGCAATGAATGCAGATGGATGTGATTGAAGCCACTTACCTCCTGCCAAAGGCGGGAGGGGGCCAATTGGTCTCTGCAGTGGAGGGAAGCAAGGGGACACCAGTGTAGCAATGTTTATGTCGTGATGCTGGGCAGGGGTGGAGCTGGCCTATTTAGGCTTGGTATTGCCCACTGCCCAAACAGACTGCATGTTGTGCTCAGCTCAGGAGCGCAACATTCATTGAGGGCCCTTTCCTAGTGGTGGCGGCAGACTGTGCCTCTCTGAGCCTCCATGGCTTGGTGGTGTGTGTGGCTGCAACTCTGCAGCCTTTGATTGGCCTTTGGTGGCCTGGCAGCCCAACAATGGCACAGGGGCCAGTTGTAGCCACCACCAGTGAGCGGTGGCCTGCAGCAGTCCAGCAGCAATGGCTGACAGCCCATAGTGGGTCAGCGGCTAATGGCCTGCAGTGGCCCAACAACAGCTGGCCCATGGCAACTCAGCATTTTTTGGGGCAGCTGGGTGGAGGTCAGCATTTTTGGAGGCCTGGAGGCTTTTAGAGCCCAGGTGGCCTCCTACAGCTTTGTGGTCTCCAGTTTTCTGGTGGCCTCCTACAGCTTTGTGGTCTCTGGTTTTCTGGTGGCCACTGGTGGCTTGTGTTGTGATATACATGTCTAGTGTAAGGCTGGCCTAGATGAGTTTGATCTATGTCAGTGCAGATGACAGCTAGGAGCTGAGTCCAGCACTGAGTAACTTGCATCACCATGACTCAGCACTGTACTGATTAGTCAGTGGTTGTATAAATGTATTGCTTGTACAGTGTATGCTCTCTCTCTTAATGTATGGTTGCAGCGGAGCGCTTTGTCACTGAGAACTGGATGTTGGTGGAGGCTTGGTATGAATAAATTGTACATAGTATTTGCACTAAAGCTGTGGAGTCCAGTCTTCCTTTGGATACTCTTACACCCTTATGGGCCCCTCAGCGCTAGCCAGTTCCGCGCATCACCGTGACCCTCTTCTTCCAGTGGTGCATCAGCCTGCAGTGCGGCTGCAGCTTACTGCAGCACAGTGTTTTTCCTGCAGCCTGGGGAACACATGTTGGCCCAGCAGCCTTCTTCAGCCTCCTTTTGGAGCATTGCAGAAGCACCAGCTGATCCCTCTGATCGGCGGTTTCCGACTACAGTTTGTAGTCCTGTAAACTTCATTTTATTGGATCCGAGGGGTTGGGAATCCTTTGAGGACAGGTCCCAAATTTGGTGCCCCCCCATTGTTATCAGGCTTTTGCCCTTAGCATTCTCCAGCCAGCTTTGACTAAAACCCAACCCCCCTTTTTTCTTGGGTGATTAGTTATTTGGGCCATGATGCCTAAGAAGGGACAAGATGCATCAAAGGGGAAACTGCCTGCCCTCAAGCAGCCAGCTCAACGTGTAGGGAAGGGAAAACAGCTTACCCCTAAGCAGCCAAGTGATGGGGCTGCCCCAGCCACACCCTTGGATGCTGCGGCTGGGAACCCTGTGAATAAGGCTGTTCTGGATAGGTTGGCTGCTACTGAGCAGCAGCTGAGTGGGCCCCCATCTGGAGGGGGGGGGGAGCAATGACCTAGTTAGTATGTCACCTGCTGAGTTGTTCCAGGCCCAGGTTTTAGCACATCTTTCCGCTATTGAAAGCAGGTGCAGTGCTTCATTGGTCCAGCCAACAGTTCCAGTGGGTGCTAATGCTGGACATGGGGAACAGCGGGAGGAGCAGATGGTGGAGGATCAACAGTTTGTGCCTTAAGAGAGTCCCTTGCAGGCTGGAGGTAAACCAGATTCCACACATACATCTATGCCTATATGGCCATGGGGCCCCGTGGGCCAGCCTATTTCTACAGGGTCCTCTGTACAGGTGCATTCCATGGAACCCCACCCTGGACAAGGCAATGTGCCACCTACAGACTGGCTGTGGGGCACGGGTTGCAGCCCACAGCCTTCTGGTTGGTGGCCACCACCGAGCCTGCCACAACATCAGCAGGCTGGCTTTTGGCCCAGGTGGGGTTCCCCTTATCAATGCAGAACGCCATACAAGATGGTGACTGCAAAAGCGTTACTATTCGGTGACCAGGCGAAGTCCTTAGGGGATCCTCTCATGAATCTACCGGGGATAGGACACTGAGAAGTGAGTACCTCAATATTTTTTCCTTATTATACCACGAATTGGAGAAGAAGGATAAGGAGGATTTGGAGGAGCGTGACAAGGAGCACCTGAAGTGCCGCAGGGTAGACAGGACCTGGGCCAACTGGTACCCTGGCTTCCTGATTTATGTAGGGGTGATTGTTAGGGCACAGCCTTGGAGGGCCTCATCTATGCCCCAGTACAAGGACATAATTTACAGAAGTTATTCAGACTTTACTGGACCAGCATGGATGGAGTATGAGAAGGCCTTTCGCATGAGGATGGCTATGAATTCTGCTCTGCGGTGGGATCAGATCCACTCCCCATTGTGGATGCAGCTGATGTCCCCTGCTAGGCCTGTCTTGGGTGAGTGCTCTGATAGGGGGCACATGGTTCAGCACTCTCCTCCTTCAGGGGCAGCACACTCCCGGGTAGGTCTGGCACCCTAAAAGCAGCCACTTTGCAGGGGATTTTCCTCACAGGGCTTTTGCAGCAGGAAAATATGTTCCTTTTGTCATGAGTGCCCTCTCCATTCTGGACCTCATGTGTTTCCATCTCACCCCAAAGCCAAATGTAAACATGGCACCAAGGATGTCGGAGGTAGCAAGCACCCAGGAGGGGGTGGAGGGCTGGCCCTATCTAACAAAGATGTCCAGTCTAATTAATGTCTTGGTGTTGGAGCACTGGTTGCACCAAGGTTTCAGGATAGGGAGTATTTGTACATGGGCTCAAGTTTGGATTTCACATTATGTATGAGGGTGACCGCCGGCCATCAGAGAGGACTTGCTAGTTTGGTGAGATTTCTTGTCTTCATATAATGGTGTGTCCTTCTGGAGGGAGGACCTCAAATTAGAGGCAGAACTGCAAGTCAACTCTGATACTGCTGGTTCCTCCAGCTTCAGTGTTCACTTTAGGGGGACACTGGTGTGCAGAGGATTGGCCAGTAGAATGGCTCCAGGCTGATTGGATGCCCAACCTGACGTTTTTGGAATTTTTTCCCTATAGTGGCAGTGGTGTGTATTTGGGTGGATGACCTTGCGAGTCAGACCATGCATCTTTGGTGTGACAATTTGGCAACAGTACATGCCATTAGTTCTTTAATGTCTAAGTTGCCCAGGGTGATGGTGCAGGTTAAGGCCTTTACCTTTCAATGCTTATGGCATAATATATTGTTTAAGACCAGGCATGTGCTGGGGGTCAGTAATGGGGTCGCTGATGCTCTATCTTGGAAACAGATGTAGAGATTCCATCAGTTGGCTCCAGATGCCGATCATTTCCCAGTAAGAATGTTGGCAAAACTTTGGCAAATTGAAGGGCTGAGGCCAACAGGGCAATGGAATAAGCCCTTGCCTTCATCACTCAGTGGGCTTACATGAGAGCTGGCCAACAATTTGTGGCATTTAGGCAGTGGGCATTTAGGCCTCTGGCCCATCCCTGTTCTACACCTGATACAATTCTGCATGGCGTTAAAAGGTAAGGGATTGCATGTCCGTTCTATCAGAGGTAAGCTGTTGGCCCTTGCTTTCACAAGCAAAGCCGGGTCATGCTGACGTGGCTGACTTTCGCATCAGAAAGATACTTGAAGTTTGGGCCCGTGAAGATGACAAGCCACAGGATAGGAGGGAATCCTTTTCCCCTGCAGTCCTGAAGGGTTTGAGAGTTTAGTGGGCTTTCTTCTGTGTGGATGCCTATGAGGCTTCGTTTTTTCACGCTGCTTTTTTAGTGGCATTTTTGGGGGCCCTTAGAATTGGCGAGCTGGTGGCTTGTTCATGCCAGGACCAGCCGGGATATGCCCTATACCTTCAAGATATCCAGAATACATATTAGAGTTAGATGGTCCAAAACTGACCAACTGCAAAAGGGGGTTGTGATAACGTTGGGCTCTTGTTCAGACTGGGACTTATGTCCTGTCAAGGCACTTTGTTCCTACTTAGCTCAGGGGCAGGACAGAAGGCTTCCTATTTCAGCCCAAGGATGGTGCCCCACTTACAAAATTTCAATTCTGGGCTGTCACTAAAAGAGTCCTTGAGGCATTGGGTCTGGGTGTTTTTCAATTTGGCACACATTCCTTTAGAATAAGGGCTGCTTCTACTGAGGCAGTAGATACAGGGGTATCCTGTAGTAGACATTCAAAGAATTGATAGGTGGTGGTTTTCTCATTCAAGAGGGGATTAGATAAGCATATGGAACAGAAGTCCATCAGTGGCTATTAGCCACAAAGTGTGGATAGGGACTCTCAGGCGGGAGCAATTGATGCACTGTATTCTTGGTGCTTGGGTGGGAGTAACAGTGGGAGGGCTTCTAGTGTCCTGGCCCCACTGGTGGACCTCCTGATGGCACCTGGTATTTTTGGCCACTGTTTGACAGAGTGTTGGACTAGATAGACCATTGGCCTGATCCAACATTGGCTTCTCTTATGTTCTTGTGTTCTTATATGTTCGGACCTGCAACATGTGCATCTCTGATGGTTCTAGCTCTGCCACTGTATTGCTGGGTGAAGGTAATGGTTATCATGTGTGGTTCACTCCATTTTCATTTCAGGTGCTGCCAGCTCCCAGGTGAAGAGCCAGGTGCTTATATGCAGGCACAACATGGTGTTTTGGCCACTCACTGGACTAAGAGGATGCACATAGGGTCCCAGGTGGGCTTTAGTGAGATGGCTGATGTTGAATGGTGGGGCTGAAGAGGCATGCATTGGCCTGGGTTCATGTCAGTGTTGTTTGAGGAGTGGTATGGTCTTCCTCCTCATGTGTTAATTATGCACCTGGGTGGGAATGACCTGAGTTTAGTTATCCAGGCCAAGTCTGATTTGCTGGCCATTAAGGGTCGGTGGCTGGGGGTGCATATAGTCTTGTCTGCAATATTGCCCTGCAGGGTTTGGCACAGCCTGGGGATCCTAGGTGTTTGGACTAGGCAAGGTCAAGTGCCAACCACCAGCTGTGTAATGCCATGGAAGGCCGCTTAGGCCTCTTTCTTTTGCACCCTGATATATAGGTCGAGTTTACGGACGTGTATAGAGATGACAGGGTGAACCTTTTGAACGAAGGCAACAATATTTTTCTGGAAGACTTACGGCGAGGGGTGTGGGTGGCTTTAGGCTGCTAGGTGGGGGCAAAGGCCTAAGCAGAGGCTTGGCCTTTGCTGTGGTGCTGTAGTGCGGTTAAGAAGCAGAAATGGTGAGGACCTGTGGAATTTTTTCCAGTTGGAAGTAAGGGGTCCTCCAGGAATGGCTTTTGGGCCTTGCGGCTCAGGGCTGGGAATGGGGATCTTCCTTGGAACACTTGGTCTCAGCTTATCTTGGCAGGCCATGCAGCTTCTTCGGTGGCAGGCCAAGTGTTCTTCTAATACGCCAGGCCATTGATTGAGAGCCACAAGGATGGTTTGAGATCAAGGCAGGCGTCTCGCCCATGGAGGAATGGGAAGTGGTCAGGAGTTGACACCTGCCCTGTTCTTCCCGCACAGATCGGCATCCCCTCGCTGGTTGTTCAATCATAAACAGTTAATAAAGTGGTCCTTGTTAAATCCATATTGGTGTCCATCTCTTCATTCCGACTGTGGGGGCAAATACTTGCATGGGCCATATGATGGAAAAGCTTCCTTAGAATCTTGTAGCTCCTCCTCAGTGATTAGAAAAACCACATGGACAAACCAGCTGTAGTAACATCTGTACCAATTCTTGGGTACAATCCTGTCTCTCGCAGTGTTTACTGGAGAATAGACTCTCAGTGTGAGAAACATTTTTAATATAAATATGAAGATGTTTGTGGTTATATTTCTTAATGGCTCTATGTACATGAAAATTATTTTTAAAAGCATCCCCAGGCCATGAAGAAATCTCTAAAGTAAGTAATCTGGATTTTAATAATGCCGCAGTATTTCCTCACAATATTATGTACATTTGCATAATTAGTTGATTCCCTCAGAGGAAACAAGCTAAAATCTTGACATTTGTGGGCAGCTATTTTTTTATGCTGCTGTAGAATGTCTTTGTAATATGTTTTTAAATCTGAGACAGAGGGGATGTTGCAACAAAGAAAAGAGTCATCATTGGACCTCAGATCTTTTTAAGGTTGTTAAGATAGGGGTATGTATTTGGCTCAGCTGAACTGAATACTTCCCAGAATAGAAGCACTATTTGGCTCAGCCGCAGCCAAATCAGCTGGCTCAGATTCTCAGATATGATTCTGCTGGCCAAATAGAGCCGAATATTCGGCAAGTACTTGGGCCCCTAAAAAACAGTGGGAAAGGGGATTTAAAGTTAAAAAGGACAGAACTTACCTCCTTTCCCCACCATCCCAAGGCTTCTCCCACCTTTTCCTTTGCTTCCCAGGGCTGATGGGGGAGGTGGAGGGGGAAGAGGGGACCTGACAACCAATCACTGCCATGCATTTGCAAATGCATTTGCAGCTCTGCAATGCTGGTGGTGCTGTTGGGCTACCCCAGCCCAGCACAGCACCACTTACCTTGCTTGGGAGATGCAGAGGGAGAACTGGCAATTCTGCCAATAGAACTGGAAGTTGCAATACTCTTTGACCAATCACAGGACAGTGCTATTTTTTCTCAAACTTCTCTGTGCATGGGCAGAGAGCATTTAAGCAGCAGGAGTCCTGTGGCTGGACTCCCTCCATTTTAGCTGGCTGTTTGGCTGGAGTGAGACTTCTTGCCTTGGCTCCTCAACTGCCTGGCCTGCCTGCCTGCTGCTGCTCTGCCATCCCTGCCCTGGCCTGCCCAGTGCCCTTTGTCTCTCCCCTGCTGTGTGGGCCATGGAGTGGACTGCATGACTGGATTTCAGGCTGAAGACATCACCTGGTAACATAAATACAGTTCAGAGTAATATTTTTTTTTAAAAAAATTATATTTTATTTTGCTTTTAATTCCCATAATACAAGTGTATAGGGTAAAGGTAAAGGTTCCCTTGCTCGAAAGCCAGTCGAATCCGACTCTAGGGTTGCGGTGCTCATCTCCGTTTCAAAGCCGAAGAGCCAGCGCTGTCCGAAGACGTTTCCGTGGTCATGTGGCCGGCATGACTAAACACCAAGGTGCACGGAACGCTGTTACCTTCCCACCTAAGTGGTACCTATTTATCTACTTGCAATTTCTTGCTTTCGAACTGCTAGGTTGGCAGGAGCTGGAACTAGAGACAGGAGCTCACCCCGTCATGCGGCACCCGGGTCTCGAACTGCTGAACTACTGACCTTCCATAGCCTGCAGTTCAGCACCTTAACCACTTGAGCCACCGCAGTTCCTCATACAAGTGTATACAAAACATCATAACAACATTAGGAATAACATTTAAACTAATTTATCAAAGGTAACCTACAGTATGCCCAAGTTGGATTGATTTCTAGTATATCTATGGTTCCTATCTTTAGAATCCACTTGGGAATGTTCCCGCAAACTTAATTCTACATTCCGAAAATATATCATTATACAATTCATACATTTTAAATATTTTTTTAGTATATTTATTTATTAATTTATTATTTTAAAAATATTTTAAAAGGATAAAATGTAAAAGTTTTTTTGAGGTTTTCCTTCACTTTTCCTGTGTTGGGTGGGTGGTCCCTGGTTGGGGGGGTTCTGTTGGGTGTTAGGGGGTGGTTGTTTTGGCTTAGCATAACTTGGATTCATCTTAACATTTTCAGTTTGGTGGGGTGTGTGGGTTGCTGTTTTGGCTTGTCGTTCACTACACTAGTTATCTAATCTTGTGGGTTGCTTATGCTCATTATTACTGTGTGACCCAGAGTGATTTGATGTTTAATTTTTGACCCGCATTCACCACTTTGGTTGATCTGTGATCCTAAGAAAGTGAATCATAACACACTTCTGATTTCTTCATTGATAACTGTTATTTTGATGTTTCTATTCTTCTTGTTCGTCATGAACTTGGACTTTTTGATATTTAGGATCAGGTCAAACTTCTCACTTTCTTCTTTGATTTTCTTGATCAGGTATTCCAGGCCTTCTTCATATTTTGAGAGGAGGGTTGTGTCATCAGCATATTGAAGATTGCTGATGTTCCTTCCTCTGATCGTTACCCCAATTTTTGACTCTTCCAGCTCTAACTTCATGATTGTTTCACCATAAATGTTGAATAGGAAAGGTGAAAGAATGCAACCTTGTCATACTACTTTCTCTATCTTGAACCAACCAGTATCTCCATAAGATGTTCATACAGTGGCTTCCTGCCCACTGAGCTACTGGGCCATGAAGGAGTCAATCTGGCTAGATTGCTCTTCTGTGGCCAGGGGCTTCTCTCATGCCCTCCGATGAGCATGCAGAGTGAGTGCATTTTTCTGCATGCGGGCAACATTGTCAGCCCACATCATTCTTGCATGCACCCCTGGATGGGAGAGCAGTTGTTCTTCTTGAAAGTCAGATTGCCACTGTTTGGCTTCCAATGCCTGGACTTTGAGGGTGACTGAAGTGAGCACATGCTTGTGCCTTCATCCTCAGTCTGTGCTGGGAAGTTAGGGCAAAATGCTCTTTCCAACATTAAAACTAGAGACCAGAGATCCATGGCCCCTTAGTCAGTTTGATTGGCAGATAAATGGTCCACCAATCCCCCCACTGGCATTCTCACTTGGACCACCTGTCCCAGAACACCTCCACAGACCCCAGTAGCTGTGCAGCACAGGGCAATGTAGGTTTACTCTGGGCAACTCACCATCCTTTACCAAACCAAAACTGAATGCTGATTAAAAGAAAAAAACTTCCTCATTTCAATGGAGATCATGAGAGGGGTATGGTAGGATAGATCCATTCCCAAACAGAAACCAGCAGAACCCACAGAAGTGCCATGAAGACCTGAGATGTTTTTCTTAGCAGGGGTGGGTGGTGTTGGGTGAATGAAAGGGAAGCTGCACCTAGGCTAATGTTCCTCAATTAATGCTGGTGTTGCTGCTGAGAGAGGAGGACCAGGGTGGACAAACACCCCCTCCCTCTCACTTTCTGAGGCCCTCCCTGGGTTGATGCAATGAGTAAGGGTACGCTTGCAGTCTGACTGGGCAGTCCCACTAAATACCACTACCTAGAATTTGAGTCTTTAGATTGGGGTGCGACTCTACCTTACCTCCTTGTGGTGCACCCTGGGTAATGCCAAAGAACTTCTGGACACACTGAGACCATCGCCCAAACAAGCAGTCCTTCTTGGGACTATTTGACAATGGGTAAGGGGAAACTCAGTCCTGTAGAGCTGACTTGTGCCACAGTGGCAATGGGTTTAGCTGCTAGGCAGTAGTTGGGCATAGCAAGGCTTAGAGTGCCTCAAAGGTACACACAGAGCCACATTTTAATTTTAACAGACTAATACTAGTCTCTTTATTCTAGAACTACAATCTGGATAGGAATGATGAGACATAGGATAGAGTAATCTTACTAGCTAAGGATGGAAGCAGGTGGTGTGTGATAGAGATGAAAGGAAGAAAGGAAGTTGTTCCTTGAGATCTCCATTCTACGTATCAAAGGATAGTGACAGGAGAGTAAACACAGGAAGGAAAGGTCAGTGTGTGAATGACTACCTAGCTATCTGTCTCTCTTGTCACAAAGTCTGGGGGCTGAGCCATGGGAAAGCACCTTCTTCACTTCATGCTATGCTGTGCATTCTTTGGAAACTCCCAGGCAGTCCATCCAATCTTGCAGGTGAGGTTAACACGCTAGGGGACGCCAGGGAGAGAAGTCAGATGAGGCTGTGGAACCCTTTGCCACTTATCCTTGCTTTCCCATTTCCCCTTGGTCTACATCTAATAATAATATGGGGTGGTGGTGGAAATGCCTGGCTTGAAGCTTTCAGATGCAGTGCTGCTGTACAGGTTGGTAGGCACAGAGTTCTGTTGCTGGCACTATTGTATTCAATGCACTGGTTCTGCTGTCCTTTCAGAAAGGTCCCTCCCTCAGTTTGTAAAACAGAGATTCTTGGGTTCGAAGTTGGTCCTGTTGGGTTTCTGTGGGGCACTTGCAGTGACACAGTGGCAATTGTTCTGCTGGGCACATAACAATGTTAAGTTCCTTGCAAACAAGTAGCCTTCCAACAGTTCACTTTCCATGAGATTCTCTGGGAGAGTCTGACTGCTGGGTTAGGGTTTTTTATCCTCATAAGAAACAATGGAAGGAATAGGGGCAACCTCTTTGGGTGCCCATAGAATTGGACCCCCTGGCCCAATGTTTTTGGAACTTGGGAGTTCATGTTGAGAGAGGCACCAGTGCTTCTCCCTCAAATCCCCCCCCCCCGGCCACCCACTAAAAACACAATGGGAAATTTGACAAATTTTCTCAACATAGAAAACAAAGAAGATAATGGGGTCAACCTGTTCTGGGCCCATACAATTGGACCCCCTCGTCCAAACTTTTTGGAAATTGGAGGTTCTTTTGGGGGACAGGCTCTAGCAGCTACACTGCAAATCTAGTACCTCTCCCTCAAACCCCCTCCCCCAACCCCCAAATTATACTCTATGAGATTTTGCCATTAATTTTAATGGCCCATAGTGTATAACGGAGCTGTATATTCGGTATTCACGAATATCTCCCAAACCAGCCAGCATTGCCGAATCTGAATTTTACTGATTTTTCCCCCTGCACACCCATAGTTAAGATAAGATATGATTTTGGGTTTTTTTTTCTTTTGTGCTTTTTTGTCCTCCAAAAACTCTGTACAGTCATCTTCCAAGGCTCTGCTTTGAGTGTACCTACCTTCTGAGATTAGGTAGGTGGCAGCCCAAGAGATGGCCTTCTTGGTTGTGGCACCAAAACTCTGGAACACTCTCCCCAGAGAACTCACCTTTCTCCTTCTGTTGCCAATCCACATTTAGCATTTTTACCAAACCCACACCGGAACAGAAAAAGATGCAGTTCAAAACCACATTCAGCTACCCCAGGCCAACACCCTACTGACTGCAGAGTCACTCTTGAATGGCCATAAAATGGCCATAAATCTATGCAGACAGCCACAATAAAACCAGAGATCAAACAAAGTGAAAGCAGCATGCAGTCTGGACACTGCCATAAAATGCAACACTCAAAGTGAAAGTGGCATGCAATGTAGATGGGAATTTCTGTTCCAGTGTGGGTTTGGTAAGACAGCAGAGAAAAAGCTAGATGCAGATCGGGCCGTTTTCTCTTTAACCTGGAGTTTTCTCAGTGATCCCTCCTTCCTGCCCTATGTTTTCCTTGTTGGTCTTATGCTTTTGCATGTGTATTCTAGCTTTGGTTTAAATTCTTTCAATGATTTGTGTGTGTGGTTTAAATTTTGTGAATATACAGATAACCTGAGATTCTTCATTTGTATGCTGTTTTCTGTTTTCCCATGGTATATACATTTTTTTTGTTTTGCGATAGTATATGCAGATTAAATAACTCCCTATCATATTTTTATCTTTCCTTTCCTCTAAGGAGCTCAGGGTACCATGTATAGAAACCCTCTGTGTAACTCTCTGTGTAACTCTCACCACAACTCTGTGAGGTAGGCTGGGCTGAGGAAGGGAGTAATTGGCCCAAAGTCATTTACAGTGCAATTCCAGGCAGAGCTACACCCATCTAAATCTTGATATATAATATATGGTGGCTTTTATACACAGGAGAATTTCTGTGAATGGATGCTGATTCTTCCCACCCCTTACAGGCCTTTGTTTCCCACCTTATGCCATTGACCACAGAAGCAGCATTTCAGGGGGCATTTTGGCTGCAGATTAGAGGGAGAGGTAAGAAAGTCATGGGGTGATTTCCCACTAAAGCTGCCGCAGGGTTGCGCCACCGTTTGCCCCGAGATTTTTAGTCAATTTCACACCCGAAGCCGCGGGGCTGCATTTTGACCCGCGGCTTGCCCGATTTCCCCGCAGTTTCGTAATCCTGTTTTTTGAGGATTACGAAACTGCGGGGTAAATCGGGCGAAGCCGTGGGTCAAAATGCAGCCCCGCGGCTTCGGGTGTGAAATTGACTAAAAATCTCGGGGCAAACGGCGGCGCAACCCTGCGGCAGCTTTAGTGGGAAATCACCCATGGTCTGCTGATGGAAGTCCCATTCATGGAAATCCTCCAGTGAATCTAAGGCATAGCGTATACAGCATACACAACCAGGGAGATGCTGATTGCCACTTTGGGGTCAGGAAGCAGTCCTGGAGGTTGTTTGTCATCTTCTGGGCGTGAAACAGCGGTCACTACGGGTGTGGAGTGGGAGGTATTTGTGAATTTCCTGCATTGTACAGAGATGCATCACTTCATTCACCCAATTCTGTAACAGAAGATAAGAAGCAGATCAGAAGGAAGATTTCCCCTCATTTCCAACCCACTTATCACAGGAGTCAACAATGCATGCTGCTGCTGCTGCAAGACAAGCAAGCTAAGAGAATTATCCCTGGCCCTGTTTCTCCCTTGCCTGAAATTCAGAGCTTGTGCACACATGGATTTGTTAACACGTGATAATTTCTATCTGTAACTGCATGAGTGGATTGAATACTATGAAAAACTCCGAGTGTGAAGCAAGGTGAGAGTTCAGAGACGTTTGATGGTTCATGGCTCATTTATACACACAAGTCATCATATTACTGTTGTTGTTAAATAATGAAACGCCTAATATTGCACTAGGGTCTGCACATAATTAAAACACACATCCAAATCTCCGCCTGTAACTTACAACAGAATTTCAAGAGAGGAACTTGCATTGTGCAGAAGCTTGAAAGATCGATTGGGAATGTGGTAAAGGAATTCTCAACAAAGCGCCCAGCTGCTCTCCTTCTCTCTCAGCTTCCTGGCTCAGTCGGAGGCAGTGGCAGCGGGAGCAGCGGGGGTGGGGTGGGGCAGAAAGGAAAAGAAAACAAGACTGATCCATGAACATGAGAAAACTCTTGTGCTTACTCGTCCTTTCTGTCAATGTCCCTCACCCTTTTAGCTTCCAGGCTACGGTGGGAAGGAAAATCCCGTGTCTGTTTTGGCTGACTACCAATGCTAATTGACAGGCAGACTAGAATATACCACTGAGTGCTGTTAATGGGTTTTTCTTGGGATCCAGCCAGGATAGAAGCAACCTGGCCTATTCACTGATCAGATCAACAGAAAAAAGTAAATAACTGGGTCCTGCCACCATACTGGACCAAGAAAAACTGCTAACTGCAGCAGGGATGATCCCCATACCAACCTTCTAGGATCTCTAAACTAACAAAAACCCTATCAGGAAGCATTTATTTCCTGAGGTACTTCTGCTGATTTAATCATCATTCCCTCTCCCCAAGCAACCATGGAAACTGCCATTTTGTAAGGAGAGCTAGTGATTTCTGGAAGAGACTTATCAACAACTTCAGACTACCATTTCAAAGATTCTTCAGAGAAATCTCTGCCATATGTTTATAAAGTGCAGACTGAACCTCTATTTTCTGCACAATGAGAAATAATAAGTGGCCAGACAAAGTGTGCTGAATTTTCCCCCTGTGATTCTCTCTCCTTTGCTAAAGCTCAGAAAACTGGTTGTGTTAAGTATGCAACTCAACAAGAGGCAGTGATTTCAGCTAAAGTGATTCAGCTTTATTTGTAACAGCAACTAATGATCAGAACACAATGACAACACACAACAACAAGCGGAGCACAGCTCCTTCTTTTAAATGATCCGGGCTGTCAAAGCCACGCCCATAGATAAGTTAAGAACCAATGGCATATCAGAGATAAAGGCCAATCAGGTCTGTTCCCTCCATAAACATATTTACAATTGTGATTGGTTGCTTCAAACCATTCCATAGGAACGAACAATAGAAATGTTACAGATTACAATCCTCTGCATAGAATCAAGCTTTACATGGTAAAGAATAGGCTCAGTTACAGTTAAGACATTACAGGTTGCATACTTAAACACACACACACACACACACACACACCTAATATATCCTGGTTTATACATGATCAGACCCATGCAGAAAAGAGTCTCAGAGAGTAAAGTTGCTGTCATGCTGGTCTGAGCAATAATCACAACTGGCTGTATCTCACCACAGCTGAGAAGAAAATAGATAACCTTAAAAATTAAACATCTCTTGTTCAAACATACCTACATTGATTCAAATGAGCGCTCATGCTAGAGAATAGAGTTTCCATTCACCTCTGCAGTTTTTCTAATTTAATATTAAAGAACAATTTTCTTCCATGTTGCTGGGGAGGGGGGACATTATTTCTGCCCTCTCTCTCCATTGAGAGATTGTTTGCTGTCTCAAGCAGTGTTTGAGTCTATTAAGATAATTGATTTGTATGCTTCACACTCAAAAATTATCCTTTTTATTTCAACACTAAGTCCTGGATCTTTTTAACAAGCAATCATATTAAACTCTAGATGATGCATGTCTGTGAAGGGGGAACATACACCATCTGGCTTCACCAGTGTGACATGCATTTGCTCCCCCCCCAGTTGGAATAAAAAGGCGCATACAAGCAGGGGTCTTTTCGTAGAAAAAGAGCTGCAGCTACTAAGCTATTAGCATATGCCACGCCCCCTGACATCACCAGAAGTGATGTCAGAGGGGAAGCAAAAGGGGGGGGGCATCTTCGAAAGCCTCCTCTTCCCTTCCCCAGCTGGCAATCTCATTAGAGTTGGGCCACAGAAGGAGGAAAGAAAGAAGGAAAGAGAGGGAGTAGAGAGAAGGAAAGAGGGAAAGAAGGAAAGAAAGAGAAGGAAAGAAGGAGGGAAAGAAAGAGAGAAAAGGGAAGAAGGAGGGAAACAGGGAAAGGAGGAAAAGAGAAGAGAAGAAGGTGGGAAAGAGGAAAAGGAGAGAAGGAGAGGAGGGAATGAAAGAAATTCGGCGGCAATTTGACCCCATTATTTCCTATGGGCCATTGAAGTCAATGGTGAAAACATAGGGTATATTCTGGGTGCTGGAGGGGAGGGGGTTTGAGGAGAGGCTCCAAACTCACAGGGTAGCTGTTGGAGCCTCTCCCCAAGATACCCTCCAAGTTTCAAGAACATTGGACCAGGGGGGGCCAAATCTATGGGCCTTCAAACAGGTTGCCCCCATCCCCTCCGTTGTTCTCTATGGTGGGGGAAAAGTTACTTTTTTCCCATGGTGCTGTTAGTAGCTCTGGGGGGGAGGCAGTTTGAGGGAGAGGCTCACATACACCCCCATGTCTCAAAGCAATTGGACCAATGGGCCTAATTCTATGGGCACCCAACAGGTTACCCCCATTACCTCCATTGTTTCCAATGGGGAAACCCAGCCAGCAGCAGTTAAGGCAGGAAAGCAGGCAGCCACCCAGCAGTCAGACTCTCCCAGAGAATCTCAGGGAAAGTGAACTGTCCTGGGAGGTGCTTGTTTGCCATGAGAACAAGTGGCACACCCCAGAACAAGTGGCACTGTGACAGTTCAAGCATGCCACAGTGCCACACAGAAACCCCAAAAGACCAAAAGGAACAACATGTATAAATTGATGGTGCAATCTCGAAAGCAGACAACTTGTATGCACCCTCCCACCAGAAGGACATCCCATTGAAATCTTACAAGAATCTGGGCCCTCGAAAGCAGACAACTGGGTAAAAATGGCTTCCAATGGCCATTAACTCAACACCTGCTGAGTCAAGTGCCCCACCCTGTGGAGACCCCTTTGTGGCAGGCACCTCTTTGCAGAGCTGCTGTTCCACAGGTTGCTCCAAGGTACCCATGCCCTTGGCACTCTTGCCCTCTAAAGCAGACAACTGGGTAAAAATGGCTTCCAATGACCATTAATTCAACACCTGCTGAGTCAGGTGCCCCACCCTGGCTACCTTAGTAAGGGTAGGCAGCCCCTGCCTACCACTCTCCAAGGCCTTCAGCCATGCCATGATTGCCTGCAAGATCAGATCCTCACCCTCCTCATCTGACGAGAGTGCTGGCCCAGCCCTCATGGCGGCCACTCCTGCCACTGGCCATTTGTCCCTTGGGCCATCCTGCCCCTTCCTTGGTGCCATCCCCTGCGCCATGAGCCCTACTGTCCAGAGCTAAGCAACGAAGCTGCCTTGGGTCTAATTTGCCCACCCTAGTCCTGCAGTGTGTGTGTGGGGAAGGGAAGCCTATCCCCATCTACCTCCCCAAACTCAGGGAAGGGATACTCGAAATGGAGATCCTGGGGTAGAACCAGCACCCCCTTGGCATGGCACCCCTGCTCGCTAACAAGTCTAGAAGGGGGAGGCAGAAGGAACCAACTGATCCTGCCTCGGGGAGGGGGGAGTAATGGAAAGCACCTCCCTGTGCTCCTTAAAGCTGCCCCCCTGCCCAGGTCCTGCCAACCATGCGATGCTGCTGATGCTGCTGATGCTGCCTTTCTCTGCACTGTGCCACTGGCCAGCCACTCTCTGCTGCTCAGCAGGAGCCCTTTAATATCAATAACATGGTAACTTGGAAGGACATGCCTCCCTGTGTGCAGGTCAAAGCCCTCCAGGTCCCAAAGCAACTCACTCGGGTCTTGAGACTCCCGTCCCTGTGCCACCCAATGCCTCCAGTCCCTTGACACTGCCATGGCCCAATCAGGCTGCCGCAGCCCTATCACATGGACGTGGCCAATGCCATGCCATCCAGAACCACCCAGAAGCTGCTCCATACTAAGCTGCCACCTGTCTTCCCATGGCACCAGCTGCTGACGATCCGCGGCTCAGGACCCAAAGTCTGCTGCAGGGATGTGCTTTGCCATGGCCTGCTGTCCAGGCCAAACTCACTGCAACCCTGTTACTCGCTGGCTGTCCAAGCTTGAGCATGAGGCACAAAGAGGAAGTGGGGAGGGAGGAGCCAAAGGATACACCTCTGCTTGCTCTCCCCCCAACAACCTGATGCAGTGACACCTGCGACCCTCATCACTGCCTCCTCCCTCCCAGGTGAGGCAAAGGCGGCTCCCACTCACAGGTGCCAGTCTGCTCTGCGGGTGGGTGGGGCCATGTTTCTACCAAATAAGGGTTCCCACACAGCCTCTTATGATCTTGGGGAGCCCGATTTGTTTTCAAGTGTTAGCTTTCTCCTCAGCTACCAGATGTTATTGAGGTAGCAAATGTAAAGGCTTTGGGTTTGCTGCCTCGAGGTAAGGCTTGTGATGAAAAAGTAGAACACGAAGATCACTGAGGCATGAGCTGTATATAAATATCAAAGAAGATTTATTTATTTACAGGTTGGTTTCAAAGAACAGATCAACAGCACAAGTCTCCAGGTAGTCAAAGGAGAAACATGGCTGAGTCACATAAATTTAAGATAGTTACAGCTTCAGAGGGTGGTTTGAATTCCCTTTAATGCTTTCAGGTACAAACAGGCTTTTACTGACTAACCACTATGTTGGATCCCCTCTCAAACACAGGATAGCACCTACACCAGCCTTCCCTTTCCCAAAAGTCAGACTAAATGGTACAGGGTCTGCTTATTACCAGAGACAGGCCTAACAGTCAGGTACTCCATTATCTCTCAGGGTACAGCTAAAGCACTCTACCACACTGCTCGGTGGAGCTACCCTTCACTGTCTGCTCTTTTGTTCGTTTTTAAGGTTTTGCATGCCTGAAGGATAAAATGCAGTCTTGCCGGAGTTAATGAAGCCTTAATCTGAGTTTTCCAAAACCTATTCCAGAATTTGTTGTTGTTTTTCTGCTTTAACCTTTAGGTGTGTGAAACCTTTAAAAACCTGCTTGCCTTCAGAAGCCAAAGCAGGCTTGAAGAGCCTATATGAAAGGGGCTGTGATGTAAAATGAGCTGGCAAGTTGCACCTGACTCATGGCAACTCCATAGCACTTTCAAAGCAAGAGACAACAGGCTTGACAAGAATTTACTGTAATTCAGTGGGGGACAGATACGTCCTGGCAGGACCATCCCTAGGGGAAGGAAAGACGTGGCGCACGATGCCGTCATCAGGAAGTGATGCCGAGCTATGCTCTGGCAATGGGGCTGGAAACTCGATGGTACCATCAAGTTTCCAGCCCCATTGCCAGAGCGTCGCCCAACGTCACTTCCTGGTGATGGCACCGTGCGGCGTGGGTGTTGCCCAGAGGAATGTTCCAGCTGGGGACTGTGTGTCCCCCGCCAAATTACGGTATGTACTTGGCAACCCTAAGAGACAAACAGAGGTAGTTTGCCACTGCCTGCCTCTGTGCAGCAACCTTGGGCTTCCTCGGTGGTCTCCCAGTCTTGTATTAACAGGGCCAACCCTGCTTAGATTCTGAAACCTGACAACTTTGGGCCAGCCTGAGCCATCCAGGTCAAGATAATACCACATTGCCTTCTCTATGACAAATTATGCTCCTTTACACCCCATTCCTCCAAATCGTGAGAAATGCTTTCCTTTCTTTTATTTCTTTTTTTTGGTATGAGCCCTACTGCCAAGAAAGCCTGTGCCCAGTGTTCACTTGTAAGGAAATCCCATTTAAACCCAAGTCTATTTGAGTAAGCATGCTTAGAGCTAGAATAGAACACACAGAAATCCAGTGATTTCTTCTTTTGAATAGCCTTTAAGCAGCCAGCAGCCATTCTGAGCAGGCAACTTAACTACCTCATTCATTCAAGAAACTCTGTGCTATTCATTATGCGAATCTTAAGCTCCTTATTGTCTCAGAAATAAATTGCATGTATAATGGCCTCGTCCACTTTCCTCCCTCAGAGGCAAGATTTTCTCTCCACTTTTCTTTCCTTTACTGACTGGTGACACCCTCATAATGTGCTTTCTTCTTGCTGAAGAACTCTGGCTGTCCCACCCTGTCGCATTACAATATTTTTACTGTTGGCTCAGCCAAGGAATCTGAGGGAAGGATCGGGAGCCCGCTTCAACTTAAACAACTTAAATGGCACTCGAGGTGTTTTGAAATTCAAAAATTACAAAATATTTTATTTAACATATTTATTTATTATTTTCAATTTATATCCCGCCTTGCCGGGAATCGGCTCAAGGCGGTGAACAACATTAAAACAATAAAACGTCAGGATCAACAGCAAGCAAGTCCAAACACACTTCACTCAGAAAGTAATGCTTTATTGGAATACCAGTCTGTTGCCCATTATTGCAGAGTCATTGTCAGGAATGATAGATAGGGCATAGAAAGCTGTGTATATACTCTGATGCTTTAGCTAGCTAAGCAAATGAAAACCAAGCGTGCACGCAGGAATTCTCCCAGCGGGATATTACATAATGAACTGGAGACAACCCCCTCTGTGGGGGGGGGAAGGATCGAGACATTCACACCATTTGAGAACCTAAGCCCTCCCTTCTGTTCAAGGCCAGAGATAGTAGCTGACAGATGAGTGTTTCCCACAGTTCTATAACCAAAGCAAAGTGATCCACATGCGAGAAAGAAAGCAAGAAAGCAAGGCATGAGATCATTCAGAAACATGGCAGTTATCTGACATAAAACAATCAATGCAATAAAATACAATAAAATATACATAAACAAATCCCTAACATCATAAAATCTAACAGTACAGTGCAAACTGATGGTGGCATCAGTATACAATCCCCTCACCAGAAGCGGTATCCAAGTGATATTCATGTAGGCCATAGCATGTTTCGAGGGCACATTAGTCAGTGGCGGCTCCTAGTCAAAAGCCTGCTGGAAGAGCTCCATTTTAGAGGCCATGCAGAACTGCAAAAGGTCCCGCAGGGCCCTGATGTTATCCGGGAGCTCATTCCACCAGTATGGAGCCACCCCTGAAAAGGCCCTGGCTCTGGTAGCAGCCAACCTGGCATCTCTCGGGCCAGGAAGAGCCAGGCGACTCTGAGTCCCTGACCTCAGGGCTCTCTGGGGCGCATATGGGGAAAGGTGGTCCCTCAAACAGGCAGTCCCCTAACCATATAGGGCTTTAAAGGTCAAAACCAGCTCCTTGAAATGAATCTGGTAAGCTATTGGCAGCCAGTGCAACGCCTTCAGTAGAGGGGAAAGATCAGGTAAAATCAGGATTTGACATTTCTGAGGTAAAACCAGTACATGCACAGACTTTAGTTCTTATATTTCAGGCTGAGAGTTTCTTAAGCTGTTCACAGTTACTTAAATCTTTATGTTGAGAGCCTTTTGTTCTAGTGTTCTCCAAACACTCCAGTACACTCTTTTTGAGTATTCTCTGATGCTTCCCTCCCCCCCCGAAGGCTGGTACACTTTTTCCAGTACTCAGACCCCTTCTCTTGAAAGTCCAGAATTTGTCTTGAGTTTTTAACTGACTCTTAAGGTCTCTAAAGGCAGTTTCTAACCACACCAGACCAGGGATCTCTGCACTCTTCAGAGCTAACTCCCTGTTTGACTAGGTAGGGTGTGTTTGTAGACCATATTGCATTGGCTCAAAGCCTTAGCAAATAACACTGAAATGCCAAAAACAACATTAAAACAATTATACAGCAGTCACAATAATGATTAAACTCTTAATATCCATTACAGACCTATAAACAGTTTTAGAATCATGACAGCAACAACAAATTAAGTTAAAAACCACAAGAATTCAATCAGTCAGACAACATAATGCAAGGATTTATCCGTCAGCCACCTTAACAGTGATTGTTTTTGACAAGGTCTTTATCAATTGAGCAACAAACTTTGCCATTTGCGGCATTACCCCTTTACTTTTGTCTTCAAGCAAAACCTGTCATTGTCTGCTCTCCCTGGATATTGTAATAAAACATTCCTGAGATATCTTTAGTGTTCCAATGCAAAATGTGGACAATAGAGGGCCACATGGCCTAGACTAGATCCCCAATAGATTTCTGGTTGCAAGTGCAGACACGTTCTTTGTATGGGATCCCATTATAACAGCCTCTTAATACTGCCAGTTGTAAAGTATCCAACCTTGCTTTAGTAAATGCTTTCCTATGCTCAGATTTTGATAAATCAGTAAAATAAGATGGAAAGGTTAGAGGGGAAGCTGCAAGATGCTTGTAAAGGGAAGCTATTCTCAAGGTACTCAACAGTGCAGTACCCATCTGGACACTTATATCTAGCAGTCTTTGTTTCATTCATTGCTTTGCTGCAAAAAAGTCAAACCCTCTTAAATAATCTTCTGAGAATCCAGATTTAGCTACCAAGTTCAATGTATAACTTTGCCAGGGATTACTTTTCCCTTCCTTGTAAGCCATGGTTAAAAGAACTTAAAATGAATTCCCAATAATTGATAATAGCTTTATGGGCATAGGCTAGTAGAGCCAGCAGAGCCAGTTCTGATCTAGCTATGGCTGCTGGTATTGAGTTTATTGTTGTTCAGTCACACAGTCGAGTCCAACTCTTTGCAACACCGTGGACCAGATCACTCCAGGCCCTCCTGTCTTCCGCCATCCTCTGAAGTTTGCTCAATTTCATGTTCGTTGCATCGGTGACACTGTCTAACCATCTCATCCTTTGCTGTTCCATTCTTCTTTGACCTTCAGTCTTTTCCAGCATCAGGGTTTTCTCCAGTGAGTGCTCCCTTCTCATTTGGTGGCCAAAGTATTTGAGCTTCAGCTTCAGTATCTGGCCTTCCGGCGAACAGTCAGGGTTGATTTCTTTTAGGATTGAATGATTTGATCTCCTTGCAGTCCAAGGGACTCTCAAGAGTCTTCTCCAGCACCACAGTTCAAAAGAATCTATTCTTTGGTGCTCGGCCTCCCTTATAGTCCAACTCTCACAGCCATACATTACTACGGGGAATACCATTGCTTTGACCATAGGGACTTTTGTTGGCAGGGTGATGTCTCTACATTTTATCATGCTGTTTAGATTTGCCATCACTTTCCTCCCCAGGAGCAGGCATCTTTTAATTTCATGGCTGCTAATAGCATACAAATAAACTTATTCCGAATGACTTCCAAAGGTTGCAAATTTCCAGTCCCCCAAACTGGGGCTTCATACAATATCTGTGGCAATCCTTGGTCCTAGAGATTTCTAACATCGGAGGCACCCAGGGCCAGCTCCAGGTGTTTCTGCGCCCTAGGCGGGTGCAGATCCCAACCTCCCAGTGGGGCCTGGAGACACTGCCATGCCGCCCCTGCCTCCTCCCCCCAGGGGAGGGTGGATGAGCTGCGCTGCCGCCTCCTGCACCCCAGCCAGGTGCTTTGTACCTCCAGTGGTGGGGAGAGCCCACTGGCTGCCACCATGCCAACCCCACCTCCTCCCCCCTGAGGGGGGAGGGGAAGGGAAGGCGAGCTGCACCCCGGCCAGGCACTCCATAGTGGTGGTGGTGCTGGGGAGTCCCCGCTGGCTGCCAACATGCTGCCCCTGTCTCCTCCCCCCAGGGAAGGGCAGGCAAGCTGCGCCCCAGCTGGGTGCTCTGTAGCAGTGGCAGTGGTGGTGGGGAGTCCCCGCTGGCCACTGCCATGCTGCCCTGGCTCCTCCCCCCTGGGGGAGGGTGGGTGAGCTGGCCGCCAACTCCTGTGCCCAGGCCGGGCACTTTGTACTGGAGGCAGTGGCGGCGGGCGCCTGGTTAGGGCGGTGGGGGTGCTTTTCAGGGGGGTGCTATTTGGCACTCCCGAGGGCCAGCGCGCCCTAGGTGAGCACCTAGTTCACCTAGCGGGCGAGCCAGCACTGGAGGCACCAAGCAGCCTCCCCTTGTTCTGTAGAACCTGAAGATACCTAATATAACCTTTTCAAATTTCCTTTTCACATGTTCGATATGTGCTGACCAGGAACCAGAGCTATAAAAAATTATTTTTGCTCTAGTAATTTCCCATCCATTGTCCATTTATGAAATTGAGGCCTTTTGCTAAAAACTATTATGTTAGGGTTTTTTCATAATTGACTTTTAATACATTATTTTTACAATAAAGGCTAAACTGTTTTACAGGTCTTCTAAGGCCAACTTGTGAAAGGAATATCAGTAAAGTGTCATCAGCATAAAGGAATATTTGATGGCTTTCTCTCTGAGCCTAACTGGAAAATATTGGGTTCCTGACAGATATTCAACCATATCATTTATATACAAATTGAAGAGCAAGAGTGCCACGATACAGCCATGGCTTACACCTTTTGAAACTGGAATTGGGTTAGACAATTGGCTGAATATTCCTAATCTTACTTCAAGAATGGTGTTAATATGAAGGGCTTTAATTCAGTCCAGTAATCTGCTATCAATAGAATCATCATAGAATCATAGAATGTTAGAGTTGGAAGGGACTTTGCAGGCCATCTAGTCCAACCCCCTGCACTCTGCAGGAACACAGCTGAAATATTCAATGTATTTAAGTTGTCCCATAGACACTGCCTCGGGATAGAATCAGAAGCAGCTTTAAGGTCAATAAAAGCAACATATAATTTCCTGGATAGCCCATTCACATATTTGTTCTTGAAATGTTGTAATAAATAACAGTGGTCTAAGGCTGAGTGACCAGCCTTAAATCCAATTTGTTCTGGTTCTAACAGGTCATTTCCAGACACCCAGCCTTGCGTAAAGTTTACTTATAACATCCAGTAAACTCATTGGTCTGTAATTGGCTGCATCTTTTCATTCTCTGTTCTTATAAATAGGTACAACAATGGAAGAAGACCACTTCTGAGGGAGCTTACCAGTTCTGCCTACATGAGTGAATAAATTGGCTAGAATTGGTGCCCACCAGTCCTGAAAGGCTCTAAGCATATCAGAAGGGATGAAATCCCTCCCCCGTAGCCTTATTATTCCTAATTGTGGATATTAAAGACTTTATTTCACAGGGGGTCACAGGAGGTCAGGGAGACGATAAACTTGCTGAGTTGATTGAGGTGGTCTCAACTACATCAATCCTTTGTTTGGGATCACTGAATAGCTGTGAGAAATAATCTTCCTAACTATCCTTAGATACATATGAGTCCAAATCCTGACAGACTCTTCCATCCATTTTTGCAAAAAGGTGCCAAAACTTTGACATCTCTTTCTGGGTCAGAGCCAAGCGAAGCTCCTGCCATGATTCTTTCTGCCAGACAAACTTTTTCCTTCTGATAAGTTGTTTATAATTATTATGAAGTTTGAAGAAAAACTTTGGCAAATAATTATTTGTGGCCTGCTTATACACTTTGAGACTGTGCCTACATTCTTTTTTCTTATTTAATCATTCAACCATGTGTTGGACTTTTGTCGCCTTCCATTTAAAGTTCTTCTGTTCTTAACTAAAAAGGGCTTCGAGGATGTAACTAATTTGTTGTACAGGGCCAAAGCTGTATTGGTATCTTTAGCTGCAAGGATTCCATCCCTACTTTTAAGAGCCAATTCACTATTTAACACCTGTTGTATTTTAGATTGGAGTATGGGGGACCATTTTAATCCAATATCAGCGGTAATTTCAATTTGAGGTATTGGAAGGATACCAGTTGTCTCATCATTCAAAATGTTTTTGGAAATGCAGATGTGAAACACAAATGGTTGATGGTCACTGTTTGGGAGACACCCCACTAGAAACGAAGCCAGTGATACTAATAAGTAGTCAATCACACTGGCACCCCTCTGACTAAAATAAGTAAACTCACCATATTTATCTCCTATATTACTGTTAACTATTACCAAATTAAATGTATTAATCAGTTAAAAAAATTCCCTGGTTTTATTGATTAATAGATCTTTTAGTCTCCTTTTCTCATTTTAAGGGTCCATGTAATAATCCTCAGCATTATGTCTTGGAACGTTACTGCCAATATGGGTATTGAAATCTCCTAGCAACATAATCTTTACTTTAGGGAATTTAATTTCAAACTCTAGGAGGTAATCTTCCAGGTCAGGCCAACAGTACTCACAAAAAATGCAAGAAGAATGAGGGGGGATATAGGCATTAATTACTAGAATTTCCTGGTTTGTAAATATCAGAAGGCAGGCAAACACAAAGGATCTCAAGGATGGCATTGAAATTACAGTACATTTAATTGATGTAGATATCAAGCATGCCAGTCTGCCACTAGGGTGCCTGCTATTATTAGAGGGGGTATAAGATAAATACCCATTTAACACTAAGTCTGATGTTAACCAGGATTCCTGGATACAAGCTACAACATAACATCTAATAAATGGTACAAATGAAGGGTCCTGAATTTTGTTTGACCAGCTGCCACATTCCAAGAAATACATTTCAGATAGCGTCTGCACTGGGTCCCTGTCAGTCAATCTGAAGTAGAAAACTGAAATATATCCTGCAAGAATTTGTGGCATATTGCCTACGTGCTTCTCTCTTTGCCTCAATTACAAATAGTGTTAGTAGTGTTTGTTGTTACAATGAGGGAATATTCTTGGCCTGACTGTAAGGGAGGATTTACTCTCATATCTTTTTCCATCAATTTTGAGGGGTGGGTGTATCTCAGCATGTACCGCAATATTTGATCTTTTGGCAGTCAGTTTGGCTGCACTGTATCTAACTGGCAGTTATCTAGCTCAAAACAATTAGATAAATAGAGCAAGTCATCAACTTGCATTGGAGTAGGCAGCGATTTAGGATTGTTGATCCATTCAGAGTGATCTAACTTTGTACTTGACCTATCTATACCATACTTGGTCTGTTCAGGTACAATATTTGTATCGTCCATTATCATTAAATCAACACTCATCTCCCCTCCCCCATTTTTCCTTCGATCTGGTGGTATGTCCTATTCTTAGCTGATAGATCAGTATTCACCTCTTTATCATTGACTCTGCTGCTCTTTGCATCCAGTAATGGGACTGTAACTTGGGACTTGAATACACATCTGACCCATACGTTGTGTCTTGGCAATAATTTCTTGCATTTTAAATTAACTGAGGACAACTCTGCTGAAATGAAAGTTACTATACACCTCTAATTGGGTCTTGATGCTGGTAAAACATTTATTTCAATGATGTTCCTTAATCTTACTGGAGAGTTGCTCAATTGCTCCAGATTAGCTCTGATTTGGGACTTCAGTTCCCACCTGGGAGTATGACCACTGGGTAAAGAAACTACTGAAAATGCTAAGGAACCTTTCAGCAGATATATACGTCTGTGCTTAAAGTTGGAATATATTTCTGAGGTGACTGCATTAATATTGACAGACTCACCAGTGGCAACTTGCAAGTTTCCATTCCTTTTTTAATCAGAACTATCACGACCACATTAATGACTCCCTGAATACCTATTAATTTTATCTATTGCCTTCACAATACTTTCAGTCAGGGCTCTTTTTGTAGCAGGAACTGCTTTGTATCTTAGGTGACACACCCCTAAAGTAGCCAATCCTCCAAGAGCTTATAGAGCTCTTCTTACTGAAGCTACTGTAAGCTCTTGGAGGATTGGGTACATTAGGGGTGTGTCACCTAATATGCAAAGCAGTTCCTGCTACAAAAAGAGCCCTGCTTTCAGTTCTGAAACAGTTATAAAAATATTCTGCATGTCAGTCATTCTAGATTTAATCTCACTCAAGTTTGCATTAATCTCAGATAAACTCTGAAATAGTTTTGCAGCCAATTTTCTAGTCAGCAAACATTAAGTGTCCACAAAGTCCAGATCAAATGAGGTTTTCTCCTCAACACATCAGGGTAGTCCCGGAGAAGAATTTGGATTATTATTGCCATGGGAAAATTCTTCAACAAAGGATAAATTGTTGTTGCTTAATTGTGGTGATTCTAAATTATCCTCCTCAAAAAGAGGTGTGTAATGGTTTGAAATTAGAATAGGGCTACAAAGCAATTGTTTGAAATCAATTTATTAACTCATCTGCTCTATAAAGAGTATGCTGGTGCAGACAATTCTCCAGCTTGGAGTGCTTTGGAGGAGGAGGACTGTCATTACAGAGCTCGTTGGATGGTCTAGACAAGGGGTGTCAAACATGCGGCCCGAGGTCTGGATCAGGCCCCCGGAGGGCTTCTATCAGACCCACAGTGGAACTGTCTATCTTCTGCTTCTTCTTCCAGTTCTGCTGCTGCTGCATTATCATAGGTTTGCAGCCTACAGATACACACCCTGAACAGCATATTCAAGATTGCAACAGCACAGACATTTTGATGCAATAATTCAGAGGAAGAGGTGTCAGTTATCAGACACCGTTAAATAAACAAAATGTTGTAAGAGTGCTAATGTTTTAAGCATGTTTTTATTTTAAGTAAAAAAAAACCCTTTTGTGTCTGTGTCCTTTATAAAGTTTATATCTCCGCTACCTGGTATTACATTTTATGACACGCATGGCCCAGCCCAACAAGGTCTCATCTATGTCAGATCCGGCCCTCATAACAAATGAGCTCGACACCCCTGGTCTAGACCTTTTCTTCTCTTTGGGAGACATATCAGTCACCAGTTCATCCTTATATAATTCCTGTCAACTTTCTTTCTTAAATAAGAAGTCAGAGAAAGACAGATCATACACAGTTCAGGCTGAGTACAGACTGGCAGTTTGCTCCGGTAGCCAGTCGTAGCAAAAAAGCCCCAGAATAAACTATACCGGGTTTTCCCGTTCACACAGCGGGGGCCGCTGCCGGAAGATACGGGACGGAGGCATGCGGGAGCATTCAGACTGCCGCACCGGAGGCGTGCTATATTCGCCGTTTCCCCATTAATTCGGCTGTGGGTGTATGGGTGCATGTGCGCATGAGCACCCATGCACTCATGCATTCATGCGCTCATGCGCATAAGCGC
Organism: Gekko gecko; assembly: GCA_029375565.1. Taxonomy (NCBI): domain Eukaryota; kingdom Metazoa; phylum Chordata; class Lepidosauria; order Squamata; family Gekkonidae; genus Gekko; species Gekko gecko. The sequence goes on along the minus strand of JAPDNY010000003.1, from coordinate 75,214,328 downwards.
AATTTGCCGATTGGGGGAGGACCCCGCAGCACTGGCACCACATTGGGCAGTGGAGCGGAGCACAGCCAATCACATCGCTGCTGCCTTCTGCCCAACGCGGGTTGCTCCCGGCTTTTCGGCTGCACGTTCAGACTCCCCGGAAGCGGAGAAATGCGTGACACACACGGTCTTTCGGATCTGCTACGGGTTTTATCAGGTATCTTTTTAATCCGGCAGTGAAGCGCAACAGCATGGGTTGGCTATGGGTGGGGGATGCCAGGCAGATGTGCCTGTGTGAACGCCCCATTTACTCCAGGATTGAGTCGTCGTTGGCCCAGGTCCCTATCGGGGCAAATTGCCAGTCTGAACTCAGCCTCAGTCTGTACAACAACCCTTCAAGATAAGGCTTTCTGCCAAGACTGATTTGTCTAATTAAGCCAACAATAATTTCAGCACTCCTACTAAGTGATGCACAGTAAAATAGACAGAATAGATAAAATAAGATCACTCTGTTCACTAAGACAACTCCAAGAGGCAGTTATCTTTTGGCTGGGTTTTTTCTTCATCCTTCACTTGTTAACACTGGAGGCTTGATTATCCCTGGGAAAGAAGCTCTAGGCTTAGGCATCCACCATCTTTGAAATGCAGCCAAAACCTCAAAAGCTCAAGTGAAGTGATAGCAGAAGAATCAAATTTCTCCAGTTCTTCAGTTTGTTTTACACAGTTCAGCTAAACTTCCACATCGCAAAAGTTTTCCTGCAAGTGCTATATATTCATAAGTTGTCAGAGTTATCAAGTCTTCAAAACACTCACTTCATTAGGTCTCTGCAATAATGTCAGGAATAGAAAACTAAACAAACATAACAAGCTGAGACAAGGCATGAAAACCCTCCTTATTTCCGCTTTTCCTCTTGGTTTCCAGCTGCAGTCTCTCTCTTGTTCATGGAGGAAACTTATTATCAGCAATTTAAAAAAGATTAAAAGAGCAAAACCACAAAACATCTACTGTGGTTGCTATCTTGGACCAACTCCTCCCTGTCACACCTTACTTCCCCTTGTTTCCTCCATGTGCATTCAAGATTGAGATGTCACTGGGTAGGGAATTTTCTTCCCTCTCTAAAAGATCTGTCCCCTTTCCTTGGGCTGAATGGGAGTCTCTGTCTAATTACCCACTTGTTCTTGCCAACTATCCCCAGTTCTCCTCTCTGTGTTAAACTGCTCTCAGTCGGGGCTGAATTCCGAAACTGTCAGTACTCGCCTCTTCTCAGCTAGGGCTGAAATTAAGACTCTACTCAGTCATGGCAGAAATCTGACTGACTCTCTCCTCAGCAGGCAGCTCTAGAGTCTATCTTTGCTCAGCTGATGCTAGCCAATCAGATCACTTGGAGCAGCCTGTTACTTAAGGATCTCTGTTTCTGTGAAAAATTAACCCTTCATAATCCTTTAGGTGTTTGTACAGCACTTCAAAGCTTCTTAAAAGTGCAGTCCGTCACAGCATGTTATTAATTTCTCTGTGGAAATTCACATGGGTATTAGTTGCCTGATGCATTAAACATCAGTTTTGTACTGAAACAAAAATACATTCTTGCCCATCCATCTATAGTCCCATTTTCATATCTTTGCCCAAAGTTTCTTTGTCGTAAACTATCACATTAAAATGGTTATCTAAAGCTTTAGTACTGAGATCATCTGAAGTTTGGAAGTTACATATCATAAGCCACCAGCTGCTTCTGTCTCTGCCCTGGGCCAGTATCTGAATGCAATGGTCAAGTGACTAAGGGAGAACAAACTGAAGTTGAATCCAAATAAGATGGAGGTAATGGTGGCTAGAAGTGCTACTATTTTAAAATAGATTGTTCTTTCTACCATCAATGGTGTGTAATTTTTGCTGAAGGAGTCTCTTAAGAGCTTGGGAATCATGCTGGAAACTGATCTTCAGCTGGATTATAGTAACACACTATACATGGGACTGCCCTTGAAGGCAATTCAGATAGGATATACCTCCTCAGGGTGAGGGAACAATCCATATACAAAAGAACCTCCTCAGGAAAGCTCCTCCATTAGCATGTTCACAGCCTGGGGAACTCCTACGAGATAATGACTCAGCCCTACCCCACCTTCCTGAGTAGATATAAATTACCTGCCTACCATTTTTCTTCTCACCTTGACACAGAGAGTACTCCATCTTTCTGTGTTATACCTCTGAGGATGCCAGTCACAGCTACTAGTGAAATGTCAGGTCCTACAATGCCAAGACCACAGCCATACAACCCAGAAAATCTACAACAGCTAATGAACTCCGGCCGTGAAAGCCTTCAACAACAAATAAATAAATAAATGTAAATGAATAAAATCAATCCTTATAATGGTGCTTTTCATTCATCTAATATACTACAAAGGAAGTTCCTGGATCATCATAAACTAGCTAAATCTTTGTTTTGTTTATTCTTGCAAAACCTTCAACATCCATTCCACAACTATAAATATCACAAAATAAAAATATATCCACAACAAGCAAAATTAATAATGCTCTGACAACTTCCAACAGCATTTGTTCCCATAATCTTAAAATATATTTAACAGCCTGTGCATGCTGGGGTGGGGGAAACTGAGAATGCGCTGTTCATTATGCATCAGGAATATTTTAATCCAGAAGCATGATAGGGAGATTCACTGAGGATTAATGAATATTGCAGTGTAGCAAGTATGAAAAAGGTACACAAAATATGGTAAGAAAAACTCAAGCTGTTCCAGTTCAAGGATCAAATGACAACATATCTCAGCTTTTGTTTAGAATGTCTTGGTGAGAATGCCTAAGCTGTTGGTTAAGCAGAAATTCAAATATATCATATCTCCCTTTCTCACAATACAAGAACTCATGGGCACTCCATGAAATTGCTGAGCGGTTGGGTTAGAATGGATAAAAGGAAGTACTTCTTCACCCAAAGAGTGATTGACACATGGAATTCACTGCCACAGGAGGTGGTGGCAGCTACAAGCATGGACAAGAGGGAATTAGATAAGCATATCGAGCAGAAGTCCATCAGGGGCTATTAGCCACAAGGTATAGATAGGAACTCTCGGTCTGAGGCAAGTGATGCTCTGTATTCTTGGTGCTTGGGGGGGTCAACAGTGGGAGGGCTTCTAATGTCCTGGACCCACTGCTGGACCTCCTGATGGCACCTGGTATTTTTGGCCACTGTGTGACAGAGTGTTGGACTAGATGGGCCATTGGCCTGATCCAACATTGGCTTCTCATGTTCTTATATTCTCAGCTACCATCAGGATTAGGAGTCTGGAGGAGGTCATTTCTGACAAACAGAAGGCCAGGAACAACCAAGCAGGCAGGTTGAGTGATTCCAAGCAAGATGGTTGGCAGACACTAAAATTGGTTAGTTGGCTATTACAAAGGTCAGTTGCTCAGATGGGGGAACCAAGCAAAAGCCTACAATTTATAGGTGAGATCCCATTGGCCTTTTATGTCATTTCATATCTATTGTCCATTAGATTGTAAACCAGGTGCATTACCGGTGTTCAAGCCCAACACAGAGCAGGCCAGAAACTCTCTAGGTTGTCTGTAAGGGGGCATCGGAAGTTATTCACTTAGTTCTATTCTATAAGACCCCTCTCATTTGGTCACAGTTGTGGACAACCTTGTCTGATCAGCAGTAGCAAAACTAGATCACCCATCCAGGAGAGGTCTAGGTATAGCTGCCTTCTCCTCCCTCAGCAGATACTCAAACACTGCTCCTTACCCTTAAGAAAATGATAGTTGTCCTCTAGGAGCCAAATATACTGTTCAGGCATCCACTCTGAGCTTCTGCTTTCCTAAATCATTTGTCAGTCGACATCTCTTCTGAATCCCAGTTGGAAATGATTTTCCCAACAAGCTAGGCAGTTACAGAATTAGTAGAAATGGTTCCGGTTTGGCCCCTTCCAACTCTGATTCTATGAAAAACCAGCTATTCCATTGGGAATGTTTGTGTGGGGTGCAGGTGGTCTCTGTCATCCAGAAAATAGCTATGTCAACACCTGTTCAGCATCAGTAGTACTGAAGCAGAAGGTGCTCTCAAACCATTCACTCTTCTGGGAAAGGAGTGACAGAGAAACTGTAGTTTCTATCTTCCTCAGCAGGAAATACCTCTTTACATGGAAAGCAGTAACCCAGGCAAGGACTGTGGGAGAAATTCAGTTAAAGTAAATCCTACAGATGCTGGAGAAGTTAGTGCTCATCCGTTCTGCTTCACTTATGCAACCATTTCACTTTGACCTGAAAGGTCGTAGGCCAGAAGCTCTCAAAGAAAAAGCAGTCCTATCAAATATAACATTGAATGTAGCTACAACAATCAGCTTATTCAAGTATAGCCGTTCTAATCATCACACAAATCTTCTGCCTCACGGCTTTGCTGAACAGACACTCTAGGTAATCCTGGCCCTTTCCACAACCCTCCTTCTAATCCATGTTCACCGCGGTGTCCTTCAAGCAATTCTGCACTAAAATCAAATCCAACCTTCTTTTTTATTCTGGGTCCCACCCACCCCATTCTGCATTACATTACCTCCCTTCAGTGGCTGGCCTGGTTTCAGCCCGCTATTGCCTCAGGGTTGTTGTTGCTGTTTTTGGATGCTGTTTTGCCGTGGGCTTAAATCGCCTCAGCTTGAGCAATGAGAAAATCGGGAGTGGCAGGCAAATGCGGAACGGACCTCTGTCTCTGTAAAGCCACTTCCGTTCCTAAGTAAAACTGAACCTCATAACTGAGACAGAGGTTAGGTGATGTTTTGCAAGGGAGAGCCTGGGAATGGGGCAAAATGACAGCACCCTGGCAGTACGGTGTTACTTTCGAAGGATTCTGAAAGTGATGTCACATTGCCAATGTGATGTTGAGGTGACACTCTAGGTTTGGGGCAAAGCTCTATGGTAAAATCATAAAGGTTTGCCAAAATCCTTGAGCAAGGCCTTATCGGCATGCAGGCAACTTGACATCACTTCTGGGTATTCACTGGAAGTGACATCACACCGCTGGCATCATCCCATTTTTTTATTATTGTTCCCTCCAGGGCTCAGTGGGCTGGTGAGCAAACCTGGTCTCCTTATTTGCAAGGCTGCACTGGGATGACTTTCTTTTGTAACTTTCATGAGAATTTGGGTGACAGGCTTTGGAGTGCAGCCTCTAAGATGAATTATTCATGTATTTATTTAAACTATTTTCCCTCTGCATCTCCATATTAATATCACTGAGGCATCCCACAGTAAAGCTAAACAATACAGCAATAAAACTAATAAAAATAAGAGGAAAAAAGAGCAACAAATTAGGATTTAAAACAGGGAGATAAAACAATTTGAGGCAACTTCTGATTTAAAAACCATTAAGATTTTAAACATTTTGGAACATAGACAAATTCATAAACAATAAAGCTGATCAAGTCTCAGAGGGAAAATGTCTGAAGTGCTTGGGAAATTACAAATGTTTTTACTAAGCACCTAAAAGGCTGTAAGTTTGGTTCTAGTCAAGTTTCTTTGGGAAGCTGCAACCTAGACGCTACCACAGAAAACACCTTGTTTCTGTTACCCACCAAGACTCTAAAAGGAGGAGGAGGAGATTGGATTTATACCCCGCCCTTCACTACCCAAAGGTGTCTCAGAGTGGCTTACAAACTCCTTTCCCTTCCCCTCCCCACAACAGACACCCTGTGAGGTAGGTGGGGCTGAGAGAGCTCTTGACAGTAACTGCTCTTTTTCAAGAACAGCTGTGCCAGAACTATGGCTTGCCCAAGGTCATCCAGCCAGGTGCAAGTGGAGGAGAGGAGAATCAAACCTGGCTCTCCCATATTAGAGTCCGCGCATTTAACCACTACACCAAACTGGCTCTCATCAGGGTTTCTGATGATCATAACTTCTGAGAAGGTTCTGTATTTATTTTCCAAGTAAGCAACTGAGAACTCTACAGTGGTAGGGTCAGTTTGTGTGGTAGTTTCACCCAGAGATACAAGTAAGCAATTAAGAAGGCAGGCATCCTCATTATGAGGGCTTAGATTATGGGAGCTATCCTCCTATGCAGACCACATTCCTCTGGCACCCAGAGCTTCTTTTCAGACATTTCTGAGTATACACAGGAAGAACTGCTGTTATTGGCAGACATGGGGAATGTTATTTCCAGTGCTCCTTGACACCATGGTTTTGAGACAGAAGGAACTGTGATATTTCCTATGCTACTCAGTACTAGTAGACATTCTGCATGAGCATCAAAGCCTTAAAGAGTAGACCTTCATCTAATTTCTTGTCCTCCATCTTTGGGATCACTTTATAATGGTCTGGAATTTATTTCTGAAGTTAGGAGGTTCATTTTCAATCATCCCATCACTACAACAGATGAGTCTCAAGAATACCAGCACCGCAGCAGAGAGCCGATGGTCTTCTTGGTCTTCCACCAATAATTAATTTTGATCAAAAATGGGAATGTGAACTCTATAGTGGCAGGGCCAGCTTGCATGGTAGTTTCAGCCTGAGAAAAATAGGAAAGTGCTAGATTTAGAGCTTAATTGCTTGTGGGTTGGGCTGTCAGAAAGGTACTCTTTTGGATAGACACATACACAGATGCATGAATATCTCCCTGTTTTCCTTTGTGGTCACACAGTGCAACCAAAAGCCTGCTCTGTAACAATTTCCATCTGTTCATTCTTCTTGTAAAGTGAGTATTTTTACACGATGCAAGAACATTTCCATTTCTAGAATGGGGTTTTACAACATGGTTTGATTTTTCATTATCCTATTGGTATACCAACAAAGGACAAGGCAACCAAGCCATCTTTAATCACAGTAAAACAAAAGTTTGCAATAACAATGAAAAGAACACACACAAAAATCCCAGATGATTTTGAAAATGGGAATAGAAAACAGTTGTTTACCAGACTGTATTTGTGAGATGATGAAACTCAAGAGAACGCGGCCTGAAAGTTGGAAATCGAATTACACAAGAAAAAACTTTAACCTAATTAAAACCTCCTCACTGTTTTATTTCAGCTATCAGATTTTCATACAACAGCTTGCACAGTTGGTAGACGCTGTTATATGCCATTACTTAATGTTATCTTTTTATTAATATATTGCATCATGGATGGACAGTGTAGCTTGTTAGAAACGAACAATCAGTTCCGGGAGTTGGCAGCAGCTGCCGTGGAACCATCAGAATGCCTGCATCCCAGCACTCCATCCATTCTGGGCTTTCCATTAACATGGTGCATGAACAGATCTGTGCCATCAAATTTCAGTGCAATTTTAAAGGGCCCCAGTGTTACTGCCCTTCCTTTAGTCAGACATTTTCTTACAATATAGTAAAGATAACTTCCAGCTTCATATAATGAAAGAAATAGCCATGCAGTTCATCTCAGTAGAACTGAAAATTGTTAAAATAATTCTAATGTACATTGGAAAAAAAGCCATGGGACTGATGGTCTATGTTTCGGTGACAGAGGTTTGTAGCTATGCTGGCTGCTGTGCATGATTATTACAGTTGCTGTACATAGTTATTACAGTGCAGGGGAGAAATGATTGCCACCAAAGCAGGGTTCTTTAGCATGGAGCATTTCACTATATAGCACTCTACTGGGATGGGAAGTCATTGTTCCAAGACTATATGATAGGGATGTGCACTTGAAAGAAACACAGATTTTCTTTTTCAGATTTAGATCTCAGGAAGGGTTTCCGTACCAATACTCTGGATTATTCAGGTCCCTGAAACCATTTTGGAACTAGGATTCAGGGGAGGGTAGAATTTCAAAAAAAAAATCAAGTCCATTATTCCCTATGGGGGCTCTTTCTGGGGGAATGGAGCAGCCATTTTTCAAGAAAATAGCATCAAAGTTGCAGGGAAACTAGTTCTGCCTGTCTGCTAAATAGTAACCCCCGATCAAAGGGACTAGGTGCCCCTAGCTGTCTCCATTGTTTCCTATGGGGAAAAATCCATACTTTCTCCAGGGCAAAAAAAAAAAATAGCCAAAGGCACAAGAGCAAGCAACCACTGCTGAAGGAGGAGGAGGAGGAGGAGATTGGGTTTATACCTCACCCTTCACTACTTGAAGGAGGCTCAGAGCGGTTTACAATCTCCTTTTCCTTCCCTTCCCCACAACAGACATCCTGTGAGGTAGGTGGGTCTGAGAGAGCTCTTTTTAAAACTGCCGGTGAGATAATAGCTCTGAAATAACTTGTAACTGATCCAAGGTCACACCAGCAGCTGCATGTGGAGGAGTGGGGAATCAAACCTTGTGCTCCCAGATTAGAGTCCACGCTCCTAACCACTAAGCCAAAATAGCCTTCCAATGCAAACAGAACCAAGAATCCCAACAGAACTAATGACACACTAAAGAATCTGAACAGAACTACAGGCCAGCCCAATACAACCAATGTCAAACCAGAGGATCCAAACCAATGTAAAACAGATGCTGATGCAAGCCCAACAGAATGAACATCAAACCACAGAAGACAAACAGAAGCCAAGGCCAAAGTGGCAAGCCCAAGAGTACCAATGTCAAACCAAAGAATCCAAGACAAAGCAATGTAAGCAAGGGGCATTGTTGCAAGTTCAACCAAACCTGTAAAAATGAAGAAAGAGGCATGGGATCCTTAAAATGCCAGCTCCAAATATTTCTAGATGCAATTATCTGTATTCTAATATATATTTTTAAAATGGCAATAAGGTGTTTTTATAGATATTTGGACCAGAAGTATTATCTGATAAAGGATTATAGCTAGAATATCATGGAAGTGGTCTGTAGCTAATGATGGTCAGCAGCATCCTGCATGGGTTCCTCACACTACTGGCCTGTATCAATGTGGAGTTCTACTAGTCAATATAGTGGTTAGAATCTGGTCTACGATCCAAAAGGCCAAGGCTCCCCGTGAAATTCACTAGTTGACCTTGGGCCAGTCACTCTCTCTCACATCCTAAATTATCTTACAGAGTTGCTGTGATGATAAAATGAGGAAGAGGAGAATCATGTACAGTATCCTGAGCTCCTTGAAGGAAGGGTGGAATCTTAATTTTGTCTAAGGAAGCTGCTATAATCAGAGACTGGCAACCCCCTTAGTTCAGTTTAGACACTTCTGATAGAGCAGCACTGCCTGAACTGCAGGCCAGCAGCCAGGATTTTGTGGTTTGTGGGGCATTCCCCCCCCTGTAGAGCTGAAGTTTTCAGTGCAGAAAGAAAAGCCATTTAGCCAATAGAAAACTGTTACCAGGATATATCTCTAAATTGCAAACTGTCAGCCACTCCAGATGACAGCTCTCAGCTGCTGCAAGTTAATCATTTCTGCCAGCCTAAGCAACAATTCTGATAACAAGCTGGCAGGCGACTTCAATAGTCGAGAAAGCTAACACTTAGGCAGGAAAGACTCTCTTAAAGGAGACCAGTTTCTTGACATAGAGTCAGAAGGGATCCTAGACGTCACCTACTCCAACCCCTTGCTCAGTGTGGGAATTAGTCAGCTACAGCACTACACTCTGCTTAAAGGAGCGCACACCTTTAAAAAGGTTTTTAAATGGTTTAAAAAAGCATTTGTAGGAGAAATTCTTGTGGGGCTGTGCCTTTAAGAAAGGGGGCAGAGCCCCCAAAAGCCCCACCATAGCTATGGGCATGCTGAACTGTGGAGTAAATTGTTAAAACTGGCATGGTTCTCTGAACAACCACTTGGGCCTGCATCATGGCAAGTAGTCATTGATATCACTGTTCCCTGACCATTCAAGACGGCTCTGGATATGGACCAGATATATTTCCAACCTGCGCTAGTTTTTCTCTTGCTTTTTAAAAGGCTCTCAACATGGTAAAGATTCAGAAATGTCACACACACACACACATACACAACACTGAAAGCTTTGAACAGCCCCCAAATGTGTGGAGATTCTCCAGATTAGTGTCACAAATTCCTCAGAACCACAAGTATTGGCATGGAAACACTCCATGCGATCAGGACTGGCCACTTGATGAATAGTTTGCAAATGTTATGGCTCCCGTATGAGTCACCTGCCACATAGCATTATTTTCTGTAATCTGTGGGTTGTAACATTTGTTGAGGCAAACTTTATAAAATCATGCATGTGGGATTCGGAGACATGAAGCAAAGGAATGTCACTCTTAAATCTGTATGACTCTCATACAAAAAAAAAAGTCACTCACGATTCCTGTTCATGCAGAAGGTCTCCACAACTGCTTCCCTCCCCAAAACAAATCATAACACATTTTGGTATCTGCCTTGAAGTATTATTGGTACATAACTTGAGAACTGCCCTTAAGCACAGACACTCTTGCTTGTTATGGAGTTGCAAAGAAACTTATATATCCTGTTAAAAGGAAATGTATTCCTGGATTGTTGCTTGTAAACAGAGCTACCAACGTGGGGAGATAGGTGGTACAAAATTCCCAGGGCCTAACGAAGCTTGAGGGCCCAGTGAAGCTGGAATTTCAGTTTATTTTACCTTTAGTGAAATTCTGCACTGCAGCCACTAGAGGCACAGGCAAGGCAGAGCTGAGCAAACACAGAGACACTATGGGTCCGGTCACACTGCCGTTTTGGACGGGATTCACTGCTGTTTCCTTGCGCATGTCAGTTTCACGTTCACACGTGCCAGTCCGCCTCCTGCCCCGAAGCAGGCTCAATAGCGCAATGATGCCGGATTTTCCTGACACCAGATGAAACCAGTGTTTTCTGGAGTCTAGCGAATGTCTTCCACGATTTCCGTATCTGGACGGCATGTCACCGTGACCGTGCTTTGTTTGTTTGTTTTTTAACCCGACCTCAGTTATGCACATGCGTGAACAAACACTAGGAAATTTTTTCGTTTATTTGTATGAATGCTCAAGCGCATATTAAATGCGTTCTTCTCCCAGAAATAGGAACCCGTTGTAATTTGTTACATGGGCGGGGGGGGGTGGATGATAAGGCCGATATCACGTATTTCAGGTAAAGTAGTCCCTGGGTCCTTGGAACGATAGTAGTTCTGGCTCCTGCACTTCCTGTTTTCACATCTGGGAAGAAAGCATGGCGGGAGTTAGAGGTGTTTCGTGGAGACGAGAAGAGGTCTTGGATCTGCTCACCTTGTGGGGCGAACAGAGGGTCCAGGACACCATCCGGCAGTCTCATTGCACAATGGAGACGTATGAAGAAATTGCGAGGGGAATGACAGCGAGGGGCCATCGTCGCTCCGCAACTGAATGCCGGAACAAGACGAAGGGACTGCGAGCAGAGTACAAGAGAGTTCTCCTCCACAATAACCCCTCCGGTCATGGCAGGATCACCTGTGCCTACTATACAGAGCTTCATAATATCTTGAAAGGTGACCCAAGTGTGAAGCTGCGCCGTACGGCCGACAGCTACCAATTGCCAAACAACCCCACGCTGCCAACCCTCAGGGCATTGGATGTCCCTTTTCCTCCAGCCGAGGGATCCGAGGAGCTTTTTTCAATTGTGCTGGAGCCGGTCGATGGAGGAGATCGCGGTCAGACATATGGAGGGGGTCCATCAGGTAAGAATAATCTCCTCATTTTTCAATGACCTTGATCATGGCCCATAGGTGGATTGTTGCCACCCTCCCTGTGGCACCAGTTGGTGAGGGCTTTGTTAATTTTCCCTAAAGAAGGAAGCCCTAAAGTGGGCTCCAATAGTCATTTGCCAGCCTAAAGCCTTTTGTGTGCACAGCAATCCTTAACTGTGCTGCTGATTTTTACACCTGCCTAACTGTGTGAATCTATAGCAACTCGGTTACCCTGGTTCCATGTTTTGGTGTCCTGCCGGTATCTGTTCGTCACCCATGCAAGTAGATACCCAGCCCACCTACCTTCCTGTTGCATTGCACTATAGTGGATGGGTGTTTACCGTGCTCCTCGTGAAGCATCTACGCGGAGAATGCAATGCTGACACTGTCTACCTGTGCACCTTCTCTGACCTCAAACTACACGTGTGTTGGCGATGTGCCTAACATGTACATACTCTTTTATGTATAGATTCCACACCTGAGGAGGACGGAGAGCAGCTGCCAGACACACAGGAAACCAACATTGGCTCCCCAAGGGACTCTGGTAAGTCTATTTTTGTCAATGATGGCCTAGGCCGCGGTATACAAGTCGCTCATTACTGTACAGAATGTCTTGTGTTACTACTTCCAAGGATGGGCTGCCACCTCAACGGCCAGCAGAACCTAACAATCCTCACATGTTGCCATTGTATTAATTGCAGGTCCCAGTACATCTACCCCAGACGATGGAGACGAGCTGTCAAACTCTGGAGTACAAGACACGGACGGTGAGAGTACATAAAATGTATTTGGATGTTTAGGAGGTCACATTGTATTCATTTTGTGGCTTCAATTGTCCAGACAGTGTGTGCCCCATTCCAACAGAAGGCCTACTGCAGACGGCCACATACAGTTTAGGGAATCCACAGGGATTGTGATGGATGGGGTGGGGCTACCTGCTTGTGGTCAAGGTACACCCTTTCAGTAAGATCCTATGAACGTGGGTGAGGCTGCACCATGCAGAATAGTCCCCACATAATAGAGGCACCAACCTGACTCCAAAAAGCCACTACAGGACAGGCAACACTTGTAGAACACTCCCAATGTACTCGTGGTGAGCAGTGCTCCCTCTAAGCTGAGTTAGTGTGAGCTAGCTCAGTTTTTTAGCCTCTGGCACACATGTTTTTGTCTTAGCTCAGGAAGGATGGCTTCTTCAGGTTTTTATGTATCTGAATTTTGTTACCTGGTTTGTCGATTGTTATAAGTCTAAACTTGATTACCTCTTAACTTTTTCTTTTTTGTTATTAGCAGTGTTGGAAGCCTATTAGGGGGGTGGGGGGATGGGATGAGTGAATCTTTGGAAACTGTATTGGTAACGATGTTTAACAATGTTGAATGCATCCCAATAAAAATTTTGTTTCAAAAAAAAAAAAAAGGAAGGATGGCTTCAGAGCAAACGAATTTATGTGGCAGCCAAATGACTTGCTCTCAACTTTAATGCCAGTAGCTCACAAAGTAGAATTTTTGCTCACATGACTCCACAGCTTAGATGGAACATTGCTCGTGGGTAATGTCCACTACATGTTCTATGCTTCATGATGTTCTCTATTGCCCTTTTGACGACCATCCCACCTATTGCTGCCCCCCCCCCACTCCTTTTACTGGAATCCCACATTAATCTCACATAACTTGAAAGGACACACACTTTTCTGTCTTATTGTATGCAGTTTTTAGATAGGGGCGTATTAACTCTTAAATGTCTGTATCCTACAGAGGTTGACCCTGGGGCCATCATCTCTGAAATGACACCGGCAGAGCGCCTGAAGCTGATTAGAGAACGGAAGAAGCGTGTTACCGCAGTGCAACGGGTGGGGGAACAGTTTCTGAAAGCTGCCACACGTGAACAGGCAGTTTACTTAGAGGCCGCTAAACAGGAGCATGACGAATTAATGCATGAACTTAGAGCCTCCCGGCAGGAGGATAGCAAGGCAAGGGAGTCAAGGGGAGAACTTCTTCGATCAACCTTACAGGTATTGAGCGACATAGCCAAGGCCATCACCCAGAACTCTGTCCAGGGTAGGGATGACCACTGTTGCATGTTGCAGTGCTCGGGAAGGCGGTCATCTCGGGGAGACAGGCAGGGTACCTCATCACCAACAAACTCACAGAATGAAGAAGGCAAAAAAGGAGATGTTGGTAGGCCCACTGTGCGTCCTAACCCCCCAAAAAAGGTTCCCTTTAGCCCATGACATACAGCTGGTCCAAAGCTGGGACACGTCGCTGGCAATGTTCCCTGCGAGCTGAGTTAATTTCAAATCGACCACAGATTTTTGGCCCCGTGCTCACTGTTCGTTGTCTGTGTTCAGTGACGGTGGCTCAACAGGTTGCCTAAATGCTAACTCGCAGCAGTGGTGCAAGTTCATCACAATGTGGATTTTTTGCTCACTGGACATCACAACTTCGAGGGAACACTGATCAGCTGCAACTCAGGTTAGGCCAGAAATCCAGTTTTTGATGAACTGTTTCCCTGTTAGGAAATGAAGGTGCCTTAACTCGCTAAGTCATACCTGTTACTATTAACCGTCAAGTTTGCTGTGTTACTTTTCCACTTGGGCAGCTTTATAAAGTACTGTGTACTCTACCTCAGTAAGTAGTTATAGCAAGTTTTTGTAATGTTTTAATTTTTATTTTTTCCAAAATATGTTAAATAAACAGTGCATTAACAGTACAAAGTGATAAACAATAACAGTAAACTGTGCTGAACAATACTAACAACTGTGGGCGGCTCATTCATGATCATCCTCGGTGGGTGATGCCTGGTGGGACGACGTAGCGGCTGCTTCAGGCGGGATCCTTTGCCCGGCCACGTCTGTTCTTAGCCTCCGCACCGCCTGCCGGAGTAGCGTGATAAGGCGGATCACGTATTGAAATGTATTGTGAAGGGAGAACGGATGTGTTATCAGACCGCTGATAAGACAATTGTTAATGTCAACAAGTTTGAGTTTTGCAAACAGACTGCCAAGTAACATTGCAAGTTGATGGAGTGGTCAGCCATGAGGAGGCGAGTTGTGCTTAACGCTTGTCAGAAGACACATTCATCAAGCCACATGTCTTGATTGCTAATGGTGGGTTCTGGTTGCTAGAAGCGAGAAATTTTTAGCAAACTATGTATGTGCGCTCAACTTACATCGGTTATCCACCGTTTGCTGGTACTCCACCAGACGCCTCTCCAGGGCCAGGCACCCCTGGCATGATCGTGGCTCCTCCTCTGCCACTGGGGTGGGTGGCGATGGCTCATCCACAACTTCTGCGGACGATGTTGGTGCACGGCCTATGGGAGCAACAACACAGGTGAGACCAACATATGGACATGCAGTCATGATTTAGGATCTCACATGAGGGTCTTACCATGTGCAGACTCTGCTGAGGATGCGATGACTATTGGTGCCAATTGGCCTCCGCCCTCAGAGTCTTCTGCAGGTGCACCTGTGTTGGGTAGAGTTAAAACTGAGTTGAAGTTTTTAAATAACTGCACATACTTAGGAAAGGCCAGTTGTTTAAGCGGGGCTGCAGAAATAATGTTTAACCATAACAACAGTTTTCCATCTAAGCTGATTTCCTGTGAGCCGGCTAATTGTAAAGACATCTCCAGCTCACAGCGTTTTCACACCGCTCATGATGGAGCACTCCCCACCACTGTACTGTGGGTATTGGTGTAGCGACACACTCAATACTTCCATGCCACCAGCGCATAAATAATGGGCGGAAAGTCGAAGGTATCGCCTTATTGATAAGACAGTGACAATGGTGTGAGTGAAAACTGACTCACATGGCACTGGTCCCTCGCCTGGGTCTTCCCCCGTAGACTGTGGGGAGGATGAGGAAGATTCACGAACCACTCTTCTTCTCCTTCTTGCCCATCCACGTCGACGCACCCTGGGAGTATCTACGCACATTTAAGGAACATAAGAGGTAATGAAATTCCAAGTACACATTTTATAAATATCAGATATGTCCTAGTGCACACTGATGTACATTGAATGTGAAGCACAAAGTCACATGCAGCGCAGGGAGCAAAAAAAAAAGGGAGAGAGAGGTGGTCGCCTAAGGAACAGTGCATATGGACTCCGTGCAGTACTACACCTTTATGAGGAATGGCTACTAGGCAATTGGAAAATGTTTACACACTTGCACACGGTAATTGCTCTCAAGTAGTGGTTATTTTGCCTTTAAGAATGCTTAAATAACAATGCTCATGTGTGCCACCTTGACTGTGCAGGTACATGAACATTCTGCTCTTCCTCGTTTCACCTGTTAATTAGTGCTCTATTGCAGGAAAACATCTAGGCTTGGGGTGAAACGGGTTGATATACTTACAGGGGTGACGTCTACGCGTCCAGCTAGGCCTCCCCACCTGCTCCCACAAACGTGTCAGCAGATGAAAGCGGGGAGGACGATTCCTAGAGGGTGGGAAACCTTCCCAGTCTTCTAAGGCATCAAAAAAGGCTCCCTTGTCTCGCTTGAACTTTGCCCTACATTGGGCAGCAGATCGGTCTATTCCCTCCCTGGAGAGAGCTCTAGAGATCTCCTGAAAGATGGAGAAAGTCTCCAGGTGGGTGCTGGGCATCACCCTGGGTTCAGCCTCCATTTCGTGCAAGAGTACAAGCATCCTCTCCACCTCCTCATCCAGCCAGTAAACTCCTAGGGAGGATGCCATAATTTTCCATTTCTAAAGTTTAACGCTTGGGCGCTTGCACCGCCAAGCATATATAATAGGGGGCTTTGAAACGGAGCATACCATTTTGTGTTCGTGCTTCCCGCATGGGTTTTCTTTTTCCTATTTTCTATTGCACGAGGACAGCAATCCAGGCACGGTATTGGCTCCTGTGGGCCCCCAAGAACTAGCGAAATGCATCATGAATAGGGTTGCGAGCTGGCGAGCATTCCAAGGCAGCTGAGGCATAACCCCGCCACACACCCAGTTCGACTCTTCCTGGATTCCGCTTTCCCGGTCCCCCAAAAGATCTCCCAGCACAGGCAGCAAAATGCAAAGGAGGCTGCTCAAAGTCAGGAAATGCCACTCACAGAGTTTATATCCTGTTTCTTTCCAAACTCTTTCATTTTTTGAGCAATCTTATTTGAAGGCTGTGCTGACTGACGTGAACTCTTCCCACCCACAGCCACAACCAGCCGGCGCTTGTCTGCATGTTCTGTCATGAACACAGGCATGGCCGGCTCGCTCACTAGGCAAGCTAGGCGCTCACCTAGGGCGCGCCAGCCACTGGGGTGCCAAAGTGCGCCCCGGCCCCTCCCGCGAAAAGCACCCCCACCTCTCCCGCCACCTCCCCGAGGGCCCTGCCGGGGCTCAAGAGACGGCTCAGGAGCGGGGGAGAGGAGATGTGGGCGGCGGCTAGCACCGCTAGCGAAGAGCGCCTAGCGGGCGCTCAATGCCAAAATAACACTGAACGGGACGAGGCTTGGCCCTGGGGCGGGTGGGCAGGCGGCGGCGGCATGGCTTCTCAGCCAGGGATGGGCGGGACGGGCGGGACGCGGCCCACTCTGCTCTCCCCGCCGAGGCACTCGTCCGCCCACCCGGCCCGGCCCCTCCCTGGCTGGCTCCCCCGCCCGCCCCCTGGAAGGGGTGGTCCTCTGCGTGGGCCCGGCCCAGCTGTCCAGGGAGGCGAGGAGCGAGGGGGGTCGGAGCGCCCTCTGGGGAGGGCGCTGCCAACTCCAGGCTGGGAGACTCTCCGGGGGCGGGGCGGGTTGGAGAGGTGCCCTGACCACACCGTGGGTTTCTGCCTCTCGCTTGCCTTGGGCAGCGGCGGCGGCGCGGCTTACTGGAAGGGGGGGAAACACCTAGCCTCTCCCCCCTGGAAACACCTAGCCTCTCCCCCCGCACGGCCCTCCCAGTCCCAAGCCCACCGCTGGGCCGCGGGGCTGGGATTTTTGGGCTGGGCCGTGGGGCGGGCGGCGGCGCGGCTTCTCCCCCCCCCGCGCCCTCCCAGTCCCAAGCCCACCACGGGGCTGGGATGTCCGGGCTGGGCCGTGGGGCCGGCGGCGGCGCGGCTTCTCCCCTCCCCCACGGCCTTCCCAAGCCCACCTCTGGGCAGAGAAGAGGTTCCCCCCCCATAGCCCTCCCAAGCCACGGCCCAGCTTTCGGCACTCGGGGGGGGTGCCAGAAGGTAGCCCGCCTAGGGCGCGAAGAACCCTAGGGCCAGCCCTGAACACAGGCCACTGACATGAGACCACCTCAAACACTTTTCATGAAGCACAGATTGTTGGGGGGGGGGAACTGAAACCACTGCTAGGATAAGGGATATGGCTGCCAACCTCCAGGAGACACCTTGAATCCTCTAAATTTTTTTTCCCTTTTCCACAACTGCAGAGATCTGCTGCTTTGGAGGAAATGGCAGCTTCAGACAGCGGACTCTGCATCCCGTCTTTGCCAATCTTCCTGGCCATGATTCTGAAGCATGATTTTGAATTTTAACCAATCATTAAATGTCAGTTAACAATTTGTGTATTTTTCTTCTGCTGCCTGGTAGTGGGTCTCATTGAAGCCACTAGCATTTCGCAGTATGTAGTAGGAATATGTGCAAGTGCTTTCAATCCTTCTGCTTCTAAAAGTGGGCTTCCGTGGGGTGCTCAGAGGGAGTATGCCACGTGACGCATTTGTTCTGGGTGGCCAACCTCAGTGCCAACCATGGCAGTCTCGGTTCCTCCACAAACAAAAAGTAGTTACTTCAAAAAACAGACAGGTACTCAGTTAGATTTTTAGGTACCATAATCTTGGGAACCGTTCCCTCAGCTGCCTTTCACTTATTTGTTATGCTCTTGCTCACTGAGGAACGATTTCACCAGAGCAAAGGAATTAAGCAGCAACCCAGTGGTCCAATCTATAATGTACTGCCACTATCTCAAAACTGGAAAACTATTCCAAGACCACTCTGATTAGGCAACAATGACAATGGGGCAAAGGTGCATGTTACCACCCCACTGTCAACCTTCTTGACTGTAGCGTGATGACAGCAAACCACATTAGTGTCCATGGAATTGCAAGATCATTGAAAGATATGAATACACAGTCATTACAAACAAGCAATTTAATTTTTAACACAGGAATGAAATGACAGATACATGACCACTGCTGGGTAAGTACAGTTAATGTAGTGTTTGTGGGCAGAGTACAGGTGAGTGTTGCAAACTGGAGAAGCCTTCAACAGTAAAGTCATTGGTGTGCATGCTGCCGGAGCAGCCACTGCATTATCGCTGCTCTGACAGCCTGCCTCTCCCTTTTGTGCCTGTCATCTGAAACTCGAGGATTTTCATTTTGTAACGGAGGAGCATCATTATGTGCTGAAGTAGTCACTTCCTAAACCTGTGGTTCTCTCCCATGGCCACGTTCCTCACAAATGTTGTGCAGAATGGTGCAGGCACAAATAATAGGTACCACATTCTCCTCCTGAATAGGCAACTTCAGTGACAGGCAACGCCAACGGGCCTTCAAGCGGCCAAAGGCATGTTCCACAACATTCCGTGCTCGACAGTGTACTTTATTGAAGGCAGCTTGGTCACGACTTAGAGCTCCTGTATAGGGAGTAATAAGCCATCTCCTAATTGGGTAGGCCACATCCCCCAGTATTAGGGGAGGAATCGACACCCCCTCCAGAGTGATTGTGGGTTACCTGGAACAAATATACCAGCGTCCATTGCTATAAACAAGTTTGAAGAACGGAAGACATAAGCGTCATGATTTTTCCCACTGTGCCCCACACGAACATTAATGAAGCATCCAAGATGATCCACGGTTCCCTGAAGAAGCATAGAGAAGAAACCCTTCCTGCTAATGTACTCCCCAGACTGGCGAATGGGTGCACGAATTTGAATATGGCAGCCATCAATTGCTCCAATGCAGTGAGGGAAGCCGATTTCAGCAAAACCGTTCATAGCCTACAAATGTGGGGAAAGGGAAATAATACAGTCAGTGGAAATGTAATTGGAGAGTGCATTGTCCCTCACAGCCACTTACAGCCACTCTCACCTAGCTCCCAACTTCTCCTCAGAACGAACATGCACTCCTAAGCAGTTCCCAGAAAACAGTCAACGGGCTGAACATCAATTAACCATGTTATAGGGTTTTTACGGAATATCCCTTCTTCCCGTCACCCTTGTGCATCCTGCAAAGGAGACATCAGCAGGAGGCTCATATTGACCCATGAATCAAATGGGTCACCTAACTGAACTGTCTCGTTGGACACAATTTCCTGTTCCAGCTTCAAACATCACAAATGAGATGTGTGCATAGGAAAAAAAGGATGACAGAGAGGAAGGATAGCAAGGAATATGTTGTGGCTTGCTGAAACCATTTTGTAAGGCAGGGACTGATCTTCATCTGAATATAGCAGCTACTTTCCTGTTAACCAGTACATAAAATGGACATAAAGCACCTAGGAAAGGTACCCCCCCTTTTAGTATTAACCAAATTCATTTCAGCCATGTACAGAGATTGGGAACTGCTTTCTTTCAAGGTCACTCCTACCATCTGCTAATCTTGTTTGTTTGTGCATTCAGAATACTTACCAGACACCTTTTAAGGCTAATGTGGCTTGAGACAATACATTGACTGATAAACGCATAAAACCATTTTGAAGCAATGTAAAAATCATACAGTAAAAGAATGAAATAAAAAAGAACAAGAGTAACACTCTTGACCAAGCTTTCGTAGGCAACAGAATTTAAACCCACTCCAGCAAAAGCAAGTATCTACTGCAGGTATTTGTTACTCATTGTAAAGATGCCCCAGTTTGTACTTCAGGGCCTTGTTCCAAGATCTAATAGGTACTGGCAGGAAGGTCGGAGGAGGGCAGAATCCCAGCAGAAAAGTTAAAAAGAAAAATAAGGCCTTGGCTTCTAACCCAAATTTCTGGCCATAGAATTCTTCCAGTCACCCTTGTGCATCCTGCAAAGGAGACATCAGCAGGAGGCCCATATTGAGCCATGAATCAAATGGGTCACCTAACTGAACTGTCTCTTTGGAGGGCATGCAAGCAGTTACTTCTCAGGGGGAAAACCTCACCTGTGTACAGTGATCATAAAACTTACCCTTCCTGTTGGTCCTGGGCGGATGATGGTACTCAAGAGCTCCAGTTCCATGGCCAGACAAACCTCCACAACGATGCCAGCAACTGTTGAACGTGCCAGGCCAAACTGGTGCCCGACCACCCTATAACAGTTATTGTTTGCAAGCCACCAAATGGTAATGGCTACACGCTCCTCAATGGGGATAGGTGACCTCAAGGTTGTACCCTGGCGCTCGATCCGACCACGGAGAGACTCCACCAACCAGTGGAAGGTGGCACGAGTCATTCTGAAATTCTCCAGTCACTGCTCATCATCCCAGATTTTCAGAACAAAAGAGTGCCACCACTCTGTTGAGCGAGGGTAGACCCACCAACGGCGATACCCTGCAGTCTCAGCCAGGCTAATAAGCAAAGACCTCGCATGTGCACTTTTTCGCTGGTATGCGTGCTTTCTTTTATGAAAGCGGCGACAAAGAAGAGCCCTCTTATGTATTCTGTGCGATTCTTCTTCTTCCTCTTCCATGACCGAAATAAGTGTTCTCAATGCGATCAAAAGTAGAGTCCAAAGACTGTTCTCAGTTGCCATGCTGTACACAGCACAATGGACGCAGCAATGGACAGCACAATGGACGCGGAAATGGCGGGGAAACAAAGGGGGGAGATTCTCTGGTGCACGACGGCTGGCGCAGGAAAAATATGCAGTGATTCAGACATGCACAAAGCTTTACAAGCGCATGCACAATGGGTTGTTGCTGTTGTTTTTTTTAAAAAGGTGCCACCGCAAGGGGCGGTGCAACAGTGTGATCAGCAGATCTCATAATTAAAGCAGTAGAGAGAGGACCAATGTAAACGGCCTCACCCAGAACAAAAAATCGCGGATAAAACTACAGCGGGAGTCTCGTGCAGAAAGAGGTCAGTGTGACCGGAGCCTATGACTTCCTGGTTGGTGTTGTCCATCGCCCTTTTTAAGCAGTGATTTTTAGAGAAAGCTCTCTATGGCTGCAAACATTTTTAATTACGAGGCTGAGGCAAACATTAGTCTGTAATGAGATGTTCCTAAACGCATCAGCTACCCTGGAATGTTCCCCGCCCACATACACACACTTTACATGCATTGTGATTTGTATTAATCTGTAGTTGAAGTTATAAATGTGGAATGCTGAATGCCCTACTTTCAGTTTATATCTAAGCAAACATTAGTTTAAATATGCAAAAATTAGCTTAAATTTGTATTTGTGGTTCTAAATTATATCTTGTTTTAGACTTAGTTAAAACACATGTGAAGTCTGAGATTAAAAGTTAGTCCTGGGCATTTTGATCTGCTAAGGATCTGTAACTTCAGTCTGATCAGTTGCCCAAACTTCTCCTGATCTCCTGCTTTCTCTCCCCCCCCCCCACCTTACAAAGGTAGCAACAGAAGAGGAGGGGATGGAATGGAATGGAATGGAATAGAATGGTAAGAAAAAGATGGTTCTAATTGGGTCTCAGCATCCAGAGACTAGGATCAATTTCTAAAGTTAGTGCAGGCACAGGTTGACCACACCAACTGGAAACTTGGGCTGTTTCTGCACCCATCATTTCCTCCGCTTTCTCCGTTGCCTTTTATATCATGTTCTGCTTTTCCTCCTTCTTTTGCTCACACGTGCTTTAGCTTTTGTTGTTGCTTCTGCATTTCCTTTCCCCCATTCACTGAATCCCTTGCTTTTCCAGATCCTGTTTTGCCATGGACTTTTTTCTTGCTCTGCTTTCAAGTCAAGGGTGTTTCTGATGCAGACATTATTCTGTGGATACTGCATCACTGCCCACCCTTTTCCTGCCCTGTTCCTGCCACTCTTTTTTGTCAACCTCACTGCCAAGATTGCAGCTTGGTGTTCCTCCCACTCTGCACCTTCCACCTTCCTCCCTGCTTTGGTTCCAGTATTGCAAGGATTTCCCATCTTTTTAATTTCATGTTTTAAAACAAGCCCTTTTAGTCTAGTGAAATGGTAAGTTGATTGCCAAACTGTGTTTGGTGGAGAAAGAAAGCATTAGCAGAGTATGTTTTAACATGGAGATGTCAAACATATGGCCTGTTGGCCAGATCCAGCCCCTGCAAGGCTCATATCCAGCCAGTGAGCAACTGGTTCCCTCCTGCTTCCTTCTCCTGGGCTGCTGCTGCATCACAACTCACTTTTGCCCAGCTCCCTCTGCTGCTTCCTTCCAAGCAAAGCCTTTGTTACCTCTATTGGCTGAGGGCTCCTCCTTTTTGAGGAAGTGAGAGGGAGGCAAAAAGCTGGAAAGAGCCATGCCCAAGAAAGAGAGCAAATTATGACTCCCATGGCTTCTTTAAGACCAGCAACATTTTTTTTCAGATATAAGCTTTCACATACTTCTTCAGAGGAAGAGGAGAGGGTGGGTGGGTCAATGGATTCTTCTGATAAGAACAACTTACATTGAGATCAATGTGCTCTGCTGTTTTCTTTGAGACCTGATATCTCTCTGCATCTCTCTCTCACACACACATGCACAGTTGTATGTGTGTTAAAAGGAAGGGGCAGGTTGATCTTCCAAGATGACAGCCAAGGAATTGGGGCTCTCCTTCTTCTGAGAGGTCTTGCCACTGTGAAGCCATCATGGCAATTAGAGCTGGCTGCCAGAGGATGCGGACAAATGATCCAGCGTGAATGAGCTCCTGCAGTAACCTAAAGGTGATAAACCTGTGAGTTAACCAATCCCCTCTACAAGTGGTTGAGCCTTTAAGGTGAACAGCAGTAATTCATGAGCAAAGCGGCGGATGGGGATTACTGGGGATTCCCCCACCCCCACAAAACTAAAAGGTTCCTGAACGATAAACTGAGAGGGGAAAAAAGCGAAAATGACCATGAGAGACAGCAAATGAGACTGAAAGGTGCAAAGTAGTCTAAAGCGTTTTTAAATTGGAGAACTTTCATTTTAAGTTTGAAAACTTTCTTTTTGTGTAAACATGTCTGGTAGAGGAAGAAGAATGGCTCTGGAAAAGAAGCCTCTCACAGGAAATAATCAACCAACGACTCTTTTCCAGGCACAGGAAGCAGCTGCTGATTTTCCTAATATGCTGGCACTAGCATTGCGCTCTCTGCTGGAGCAGATGTCAAATATCAATAGTAAGCTGGATGGAGTCCAAAAGCAACTGACAAGGATGGATAAAAGAGCAGATGATACCAAGAGAGCCATTAAGAAAGTTGAGACAAAAACAAAGGATATTAAACAGAAACTGGAACAAGTGGGAAAAGAGAGAATCTCAGATAAAGGTCAACTGTTACAGCTTCAAATGGAAAGATCAATGTATAGGGAATTTCAGACAGGCAATATATTCCTGTTCAGGAATGGTTCCCAAACGGTTTCTGGTCTGACATTTCAGACGGAACCGTTTTAGAACCAGTTCCCTACCAGAATATATTTGTACTTTCATACACAAACGCTTCTGTCCCATTCAGGAAACGGGGCTGAAGTGTTTTACCTGTAAACTGCTTCCAAGTAGACTTCAGTTTCTTCTCCTGGATCTGAAATGCTTTTTCCTGCCATTTTTTGCCCGTGCGGGCAATCTCTGGCTTTTTAAAAAAAACGTTCGCTTTAGAGCGCTATTGCACTATAGCGCTTTAACACAACCTCAAAATAGCGCCATAGCGATCCCATCGGAATGCCTGGACTCCACTGGGATACATGCAATGGCTACATCTGCCACCCTATGGTGCTGTTTTGAGGTTGTGTTAGTGCTCTAGCGCAATAGCACTCTAAAGCAAACGTTAAAAAAAAAAAAAAGACGGTGTGGGTGGGAAACGGTGGGAAAACAAAATGGTGCAGTCTGAATTGCCAAACCGCTTCTGATCCATCTCTTTTCTGGTAGGGGAAAGCCATGTGTGAAATGGCAACCCTGTACCGGTTTACTTCAAGATGGATCAAAAATGGCTTCAAACCAGCTGAAACTTGGTAATGTGAACCACTCAATGTGCCGCACACAGGGGCCAACATCGGTGCCACCATCAAGAGGCAACTAGAGGATGGGCAGTGATGTCAACATGGGCTTAATGGTGACTGATGGTGGCTCAAACATCAGGACAACAGCCGAGGAATTGGGCCTCAGGTGCATTACCTGCACAGCCCTCTTTCTCCACTTCATAGTAAAGGATGCCTTGGGCCAGGGTTCAGAGAACCCCAGGCATATTGCGGGGATCTGTATGTATCAGCATATCCTCCAGAAATGCCGACACATCATGGGTCACTTCTCACACAGCAATAAGGACACTTATCTGCTGCATGAGAAATAGACATTGATGGGCATGCCTGACCAGTGATGTCAGCACTCGCTGGAACTCCACCTGTGCCATGCTCAAGCACTTGGTGGAGCAGAAGGGAGCACTGAATGCCCTGATCTCTGAGGCTGGGATCATTCAGTAAGAATGCTGGCTGACCCAGGAGGAGCGGTTGACCATCTCTCAAACTGTGAAAGTTCTTCAGCCCTTGAAGAGCTACACAGAGATGCTCACGTCTGACATTTCAAGTGTGGTTCTGGTCGTCCCCATGATCCACA
This sequence comes from Gekko gecko, assembly GCA_029375565.1. Lineage (NCBI taxonomy): Eukaryota > Metazoa > Chordata > Lepidosauria > Squamata > Gekkonidae > Gekko > Gekko gecko. The sequence continues at coordinate 75,189,216 of JAPDNY010000003.1, read as the reverse complement.
TGGCTCATGAGGACCTGACCTCATCTTTGGAGCCAGCTGCAGGATGTGCAGACTTCCTTCCAGCAGTGCGTGCACTTGCGAGACAGCTGCAAGAAAGACTCAAGGCCCACTTTCAGCCAGTCATCACCAGTCAGAAGGTCTATATGTTGGCAACCATTTGTGACCTGCATATTAAGGATCGTCAAGCAGACCAATGAGTCCAATTGCTGGAGAAATGACCTCTCCTGGCAGGTTGAATGCAAGCGGGCCAAGTGGGGCATGTTGCCGGGAGCCATGGAAGTGGGGGGCAAAAGCATCTCCGCTGCTGCTCATCCTCCACCTCCCCAGCTAGGCCTCATATCCCCCAAGGCTCCCGCCATGAGTGTTTTGATGTCACTCATTTGGTGGCTCGTTGGCCCCTCTGGGTGCGGTAGACCCATGAGAGAGGACACGATGGCTGTGATGGTGGGGGCTACCTTTCAGAGCCCTGTGAGTTGCAGTCCATCTCCCCAACTTTCAGCAATTGATTTTGCCCTGCATGTAGCAATATGATCTCTATTTCACATTCTCATATTTTCCCTACATGTAGCAATATGATCTCTATTTCACATTCTCATATTTTTCTGTCCAGCCAGTTTGGTGTAGTGGTTAAGTGCACAGACTCTAATCTGGGAGAACCGGGTTTGATTCCCCATTCCTCCACTTGCACCTGCTGGATGACCTTGGGCAAGCCATAGTTCTGGCACAGCTGCTCTTGAAAAAGAGCAATTTCCATCAGAGCTCTCTCAGCCCCACCTACCTCACAGGGTGTCTGTTGTGGGAAGGGGAAGGGAAAGGAGTTTGTAAGCTGCTCTGAGACTCCTTTGGGTAGTGAAGGGTGGGGTATAAATCCAATCTCATCCTTCTCCTGTTCTTCTTCTTCATGCAAATTACCTTCCCCTAGGAAGATGCCAGGAGAGTGGCTGCTGCCCACAAAGTGGAGGTGGGGGGAAACTAACCTTAGAGACATTAGAGAACTTAGTAGAAAAAAGTGACAGTCCTCCCCCATTCATTCTCGTGTGCTCCCCCTCCCCAACTTGTCTCTGACATCCATTCAGAACATCCTCCAGCAGCAACTAAGGTGAGGGGGGGTTTTTACAAAACCAACAGCTTAATTTTTTAAAAAAACACACACGTCTGCACAACCCAGCCAGCCAGTTCCCTGCGGGCTGTGCTGCCCTCTCCCACTGCTTGCTACTATGCAGCTATGATAGGGCAATTGTAAATTTAAGGAACTTAGGACACCCCCACACACCCACGAAATTCCAACCTGATCTGGGAAAGTGCTGTTTTTAAATTTTAGCTGCAGAATAAATACGCTGATTGGTGTAAGACTGGTCAAGTTTACTCTGCAGTAAGGTGTGAGTGCAGAAAGGGCCTTGGCTCACCTGCCCCCTCTCCCTGGATGATAAAACTGACTTTTCTCATCTCCCCAATTTTCCTTCTCCCATGAAGCATCCTCATGTTGTTACTGCGTTTGCTTTTTGTTTGTTTGTTTTTCAGGTTAGTAGAAATATTTTTAAAGTATTTTTGCAGTTCAGTACTTTTTGAGAAAGACTGATGTCTTACTTAATTCAGTGAGGTTTATTCCCAGGTCACTTGTGTCTCACCTATATTTAATTGGCAGCACGCTTCAGTGTTCTGGCGAGGTCCCTTAGCTGGGGAGTCTTTCCGATTCTGCTTATTCCTGTTTGCTTGTTTTGCACTGTATCTGGTTACAATGTGCACTATGTAAATCTTTAATAATCCTGTCCCTTTTATGTTAAGGTTTCCTATCTAATGAATAGTTATTATTCTGTTCACAGTAACAGAAAGCCATGTGATTTGTTTTGTTATGACTTTTGTTTTAGATCAGGGTCATAGGGAGGCCATGTGGAATTTTTGTCCGGGGCCCATGGTGGCTTTTGACAGCTCTGCTCCTAAATAATTGTACCTTTCAGAAACCTGATAATTCTACAACGTCTTCTCTATTCCACTACTCTAGTGGATCTTGAGAAAGAATGGGAAAGAAGATCTGAAAATAATGGAACTTTGGGAATCATCAGTGGCATTCACAACATAATGCTGTGTGCTAGATTGCATTCCTTCCCACAAAGGACCAGGGAGGTGGTTCATTATCTAATCTAAGATGTCCATCATTTTCCTTATTTTTGACAAGAGTGAACATTTCAAAGGATAACCTGCTGCAAGATCTGGGTAAGACATACAATGGCTTTTGACACATTTACACTGGAGTAATTTTAATTTGAAATTTTATTGATGTCCCTCTTAGAAATTCCAATATTGCACAGACGGCTTGTCAATCCTACCCAGATGAAAAGCTCCATCAGGTTCTTTTTCTGCTTTGGAAATACCCCCATACAAAACAAATCTTCCTATTTTCCGTGCTGACGCTGAATAAACAGCTTTTTACATCTAATGCAGGGTTATGAATTGCAGACTTGTCAGAATCCAATTATTAATCTGATATTTAGATACTTCAGCTCTTGTAAGAATTCTGCTAACTCAGCTCTGAATAATTACACTTACAATGAGCTCATACACCAGTCCTTGTGGAAATATAATGTGAGCATATTTTGGTCATATTCAATAACACTTCACAGCAATTGAGAAGGGGCGGGACTTTGCAGTATATTTGCCGAATTTAATTCTGCCACAGTGCTCTATTTTAATATTTGAGTGCATAACCGTCTATTATTAATAAAGTATGCACTGATGGGAATTAGAATAGAGGAATGGAAAGATATCTCAATTCAATTTCTCCCCTCCCCCACATTATAAAACCACTCAAAGGATCAGACCCTGTTACAGGCAATGCTGTGGGTACTTTTCCTGGTACCTCATTACCCTGTCCTTATGATTAATAGTAGATTTATTTATTGATTTTAAAGTATCTGCCCTGAATAGTCATCTTTTTTTAAAAAAATCTTTATCCAATGGATTTAGATTCATTTTTTGCCATACACCCAATACTCATTTCCTAGGTATTAGTCAATGTTTCCACCTACTTAAATTATTCCACTATTTATTTTCTACAAAATGAGAGACTACAATTAATGTTCAGTAGAAAGCAACGAAAATGCTGGATCTTTTAGCTAACGAATGATTTGGCCAACCAGATGGCAGTCATATCAACATGTGTAATACAGCTGGGGCACATCTACAGTGCAATCCTAAGCAGAGTTATACACTTCGAAATCCACTGAAGTCAGTGGGCTTGGATTTTTGCTTTGGATCACACTGTTAAAAACAAACAGCATGGTGATGCCTCATACAGAGCTAGGGATATATAGCTTTTGTTCATCGCTCTTAAAAAGTTCAATAGGTAGTCCAGCAGGTCCTGGGGCTTTGCCAGATTTAAAAGAGTTAATAAGATCAAAAATTTCATCATAGTACCTGGCAGGTCAGTGGGCATTGGTCCATTATTTCCTGGGTCTAGGCAGGATGGGTCATTAAAAAGGTCTGAATAATAAGTTGTCCAATTTTGTGCAGTAATTTTAAGGGATATACATGGGCCCAAATACATTTTTTGAGCCAGAGACCAATGCCCAGAAGGTTTTATGGTCTCTAAGTAGTTGAGACCATTTCTCCATGGCAAAAGCATGCTTCTTTTGGATAGGGCAGCCTTTGACAATCCTTCTTCAGTTCTCTATATCTATGAAAAGTCCATGGAGGGTCCTTTTTTAATATTGACATGTTGTAAGATTTGCAGGTGTAATGTTACCTGATGAAATTTTATCTTACTGTTTTATATGCCAATAAAGGTGTTGTATTGTATTGCTTTTGTTCATACAATTAGACGAGTATTACTAGAATTTTTTCTAACCATTTCTCTATGGCTGCAACAGCTGCCTGGGTGGTTGTTGAAGGTTAATAATGTATAACACTTTGCATGCCCAACCTTATGTATAGTATGAAAAAATGATCACCTAGCACTGGATTACAAAGGGTGCTTAATTATTTCATTGTACCATAGGGCTGCATCCCTGCGCACCAACTACAGTCATCAGACAGCTATCTGTTGCCAATCCTACCATTTAGGGTGGCATTTCCAGCATCAACCAAAGCCTGGGCTTTTCCCATCATGGCTCCAGCTCTGTGAGACGGGCTCCCTGAAGAGGCAAGGGGCTCCCTCCTCAGAGATATTTAAGAGGCCTCTTTGCCAAGGCTTTTGAGGGAGTCTGAATTGACAAACATTTTTATGAGGGGAGAGACATTATTTTATTTTTGTTTTTAAACTGAAAATGTTTTTTTTTAATTATTATTTGTAAGCTGCCTTGAAGCTGAGGTATAAATTTTAATCAATAAATAAATCAGACAAGAATATTCACCTAATGAACAGTTCACCTAATGAACAGCTATTGGCTATGTTCAGACTGGCAATTTGCCCTGCTATAGCCACTTTTCAGCCGCGTTTCCCAAGTGGATTAAAGGGGGCGTTCACACAGGCACATCTGCCTGGTGTTCCCCACCCGTAGGCAACCCGTGTTGTTCTGCTTTGCTCCCACGTTAAAAAGATACCTCACAAATCCCAGAGAGCGCCTTTATCCTGCATCAGTCCGCTTCCCGGAAGTGTGAATGCGAAGCCGAAAGCCGGGAGCAACCTGCTTCTATAGTGTGCGCCGGGCGTTTCTGTGTATAAAGCAGCAGCAACTGGATTGACTGTGCTCCACTCTACCGCCCAATGCAGTGCTGGTGCAATGGGGTCCACCCCAAATCAGCTGGATGTGCTTATGCGCATGAACACATATGTGCCCATACACACATAGAGGAAAAAGCCGTTTACAGCCGCACCTCTGGGCCAGCAGTCTGAACACTCCCACACACCACCTCCTGGTATGCTCCCACATCTGTCGGCCCCGTGTGACTGGGAAAACCCAGAACAGTTTATTCCAGGGCTTTTTTGCCATGACTGGCTCCCACCGCAAACTGCCAGTCTGAACTCAGCCTTTATGTTCCAAATGGTGGCAGCAAGGCTCCTCTCTGTAATGAGCTACTCAGGACAAATAACTCCCATGCTGTGTTAATTGCACTGGCTACGTAGTTACTTCAGAGCCCAATTCAAAGTGCTAGTTGTTACCTTTAAGGCCCTTCATGGCCTAGGGCCTTCATGCCTGTCAAACATCTCTCTCTGTATATTCCCCTGTGCCAGTTACATTCTTCAGGCAGCCCCCTGGGTGAGGTGCCCACCTTCAGGAGTGTCCATATGGTTACAGTGAGATCAGAGGCTTTTCCCATGGTGGATCCATTCCTCTGGAATAGCCAGCCAGGGTGGGTGAGGATACTGCTTTCATCTACTATATTTAGGAAGGCATAAAGGCAGAGATAATTTGGTGGAGGGAGATCATTTCAGCAGATTTAGCTGCGCTGGTTTTAGTCCTGTTGTATTTTTAATTCTTGTGCGTTTTAAATCTTGAGTGCGTTTAAATTTGTCAATTTGAATCTGTGTTTTAATTATATTAATCGGACTGTTGTTTATATCTTTGCAACCTGGTTGCTGTGTTATTTGTTATCTCGAGTCCAAGGAGATAAGGCAGGATAGAAATGTTTTAAATGAATACATTTAAATAAATACTTGTGGTAGTTTACACAGAGTTGCCGGTCCCCAAACTGTAAGAGAGATTAACAAGAGTCATCTAGCTAGGATCACATAGTAACATAGTACTTATATAAAGCAATGCATTATTTTAAAATTGCGCCTAGTTCAAACAAATGAATAAAATTGCATCTAATTCAAACAAATGAATAAGTTAGAGCTGAAATATGCAAGGAGTTTGGTTGGACAGGACTGACAGATGATTTCCAATTCCAGCTGGTTGGGTGGTGGTGTTCTGTTTTCTTTTTTCCTTTTTTATTATCTCTTATGTGCTATCTGTTGTTTCAAACTTGCTGATTTGGATTTTGCTTTGTTTCGTTTCAAGGCAGCTGATTTGGCAGGCTCGAGCTTCTTTTATTTTCAGGATGTTTCCAGTATGCCCATTGATAAGACACTGAGGCAGAGGAGCATTGTTTTGGCCATTTTTAATTGATTTTAGCTTGTGTTTTGGAGAGCTGTTTTGGAGAGCTTTCTTATTTAGCTTCTGACTCTTTCCCCCTTCCTCTGGTCAAGTGGGGGGGGGAGACTCTCTCTTCTCCTTTTATCAGCGAGAAGCAAAAGCTCTCTCCATCGTTTCATTTTCAGCTCTCTCACCAGCTATATACACAGTCTTCAATTGATTAAAATTGCCGCTGCAGCTTTTCATTGTCTGTATGTCGATGGGGCTCTGACCCTTCAAATAGTTTATTGTTTTAGATTTAGTGCTTGCTGTAAAAGCTCCCCTCCCCCCTGTCCTACTTCTGGTGAGACAAGAGAGGGCGTGGCCGAGCGGGAGAGTGGCAAGAAGCCTGAGAAGCCCCCGTGGAGGACAGAATAAGGAGAGTTTGAGGGAACTGGTTTATTTTCCTTTTTATTTTCCTCTATTATTGTTTAGTATACAAATTAATCAATCAATTCAATTACCTTTATTGGCATTGACGTTAAAAAGAGAAATATACAAAAGATAAAGAACGAATACCCATCAAAGAGGAAAAAAACATTCTAATTTTGTGCTGTTTAACCCTTATAACCCTTTTAATACCATATCGGTTTGGGTTTTCGAGATTGTAGAGATTTACCTTAGGTTCTAATAGCTTAAGCGTTAAGTGTTAAATGAATGAAAAGGAGTTTTGCCTTAGGTCTCTTAGACATTTAAAAACTGATTTGCGTTTTAATATAATAGACATTATAATAAATTAAATATTGGAACTTAAATAGTTTTAAACTGATTTTAAGTTGATTTCAGCTATCTGTCTAGACACAGTGATGAAGCTTTAATCAATTAAATGATATATATGGTTATGGGAAGAAAAAAGGTGCAAGCCCTTGATGAAAATCTACTTCCCTCTAATCAGAGCAGGATGGATGAGTTTTGTACTATAGAAACTTCTAAAAGGTCTCCTTCCCTCTTGATTAGGAACATGATCACCCCCCCATGCAGTCCCTTAAACATTTCCTCAGATCCCCCTTTCAGATCTCCATCCCATATAGCTATTATAGATGAGCTTGGGGAGGGGAATAAGAAACGGGGGGAACAAACGGCAAATAGATCTGAAAATGCTAGCAAATCAGAAGTTTTTAATATCTAATACCTTAGGGGGAAATTTTGAGAAATCAGATATAATGACAAAGCTTATAGAAGATTTGCTAGTAAGGGGAAAGAATAATAAGGAGAACAAGAGAAGTAGGAGTCCAGAAATGAAAGCAGCAATACCTACATTGCCGAAGGGAAAGCAAACGTTATGTAGACAAGGAGATGGGGTACCCGACCATCCTAAAGGCAAGAATGGGAGGGGTGGCATACTCATTACAGGAAAACAATAGGCAGGTAATTTGAATCCTGTATCAAGCCTCAACCCACTTGCACAACCTTTGATGCCTGAATGTAATAAGATAGTGTTGAACATCCTCCCTTACAAAGGATGGATGATAAGCTGGCCGAGCAAATGGGCAGTCAGAGAACATCTTTCTTATTTATTGCACAAAACCCCATCCTCTGTCAACATAAAATTTGTGGAATGCATCCCAGGTTATCTAAGGGAGGACAGATTTCAGCTCCATTTCTATTCTCCTCTGATACCAACACTGATATTTACAATGCAGGAACACCTGAAAAGATTTCACATGTTTCCTGTACATTATCAGAAAGGGAATCTGGAGGCTTTACTTCAGATAAGGAGGAATGGTGATGGTGGAGGAGGAGGAGGAGGAAGAAGAGGAGAGACTGGATTTATACCCCACTCTTCACTTGGAGTCTCAGAGCAGCTTACAATCTCCTTCCCTTCTTCTCCCCACAACAGACACCCAGTGAGATAGGTGGGGCTGAGAGAGCTCTGAGAGAACTGCTCTTGAGAGAATGGCTCTGAGAGAACTCATGACTGATCCAAAATCACCCAGCAGTGGCATGTGGAGGAGAAGGGAATCAAACCCCGCTCTTCAGATTAGAGTCTGCCGCTCTTAACCACTACACCAAACATGCCCCTAAGTTCAAACAGACATTTTATTTATTTATTTATTTTATTAGATTTATATACTGCCCTCCTCAAATGGGCTCAGAGCGGTGTACAACAGTTAAAATAATACAATTAAAGTAACATTAAAATAACAGTTTACACATAATAATATCATGTCATACAATAACATGTAAACAAGGAGGTCAGATGTTAACGCAATTCAGTATCTAATCAGATGTCCAGTCAGGATCAGTCAGGACGAATGGCCAAAAAACTGGGGGAGGAGGATGTCCTCTGCCTCAACCAAATGCCTGGTGGAACCAAATGCCTGGTGGAAGACTATGAATTGCTTATTTATCTCATTCCCCAGAGCTAGTATCTGATACTGATCATGTGAATAATCTAACACATCTTTGGAACTCCAAGGAGCAGTCTCCCCAAAACAGCCCCTTATTGGCTCCTTCCTGAGGGGTACCTCAGTACATCAGAATCCACACATAGGCATGGAGTTGAGGGCACAGAAGAGAGCTTATTATTTTGGTACTCTACCATCCAGAGAACAAGATAATGTGCTGCAGAGATTTCTGCTTTATATGATACTAAGAATAAGGCCCATTGTGGAAATAAATACAGTGGGATCTAGAAAGAGGCTTTGGGAGAGTGCCAAGGCCTTGGGCACTCAGGGTCAATGTCCTATGGTGACTTCAGCAGGGTATAATGTTACAGAGTCCACCATTTTCTCCAGAGGAACTGATCTCTGCTATCTGAAGAGCAGTTGTAATTTTCAGTGATCTCCAGCCCTCACATGAAGATTGACAACAATTGTTACCCAGGAGGAAATGGCTGGTTTGGAGGGTGGAGTGTATGGCATGGTATCTGGTCTGAAGTCCCAACCCTCTTCAAACCTCACCCTCTCCAGGCTCCACCCCTCAACTCTCTATTAATATCCCAACCTGGAGCTGACAACTCTATCTCCTTCTCAGCCAAGCATTAACCTGCCATTATCTGCCCCTCTGATTTCAGCTTTCTATTCCCCACACACATACACACCCGCAGCCTCTCCTGTGCTCTGAAGCCCTGACTGCCAGAGTCCACCATTTTCTGTGCTCTGAAGCCTTGACTGCCACAGAGTCCACCATTTTCTCCAGGGGAACTGATCTCTGCCATCTGGAGAGCAGTTGTAATTCTGAGTGCTCTCCAGCACTCACCTGGAGATTGGCAACAATGGTTTACCAGGAGGAAAAGTCATCTTTCTCTGCAATGGGGACCAAAGCAGCTTACATCATTCTCCTTTATCCCTTTTGGTTTGCACAACAACCCTGTGAGGTAGGTTAGGCTGAAAGTCTGTGACCAGTCCAAAATCACCCACTCAGCTTCTACAGCAAGAACCTGGATCTAGCAGACCCTGCTCTGAAGCACTGACTGCTATGCCTAGGGCAGCCAACCTCCAGGTGGAGCCTGAAGATCACCAGGTACCACAACTGAACTCCAGACAACAGATCTCCACCCCCCAGAGAAAATAACTACTTTGGAAGGTGGGCTGTATGACATTATGTTCAGCTGAGGCCTCTCCCCTCCCCAAACCCTGGCTTCCATAGACTCTACCAGAAAATCTCCAGGAATCTCCTTACCTGGAGCTGGCAACCCTAGACTCAGGACTGGCCCCAATGAGTTCCTCATAAAGGCCTGCAAAGGGTTTCCTTCCTTTGTCTGAATCAAGCTTGGTTGCCTACCATGACGAAACTGTTTGGCTCCCACCCTCATCCCCTGTGCGTATCTCACTCATTAAATTTGCTGCCACAACTCATTGAATTGTCACTGCCTTTTTAGAGGGACAGTGAGACCCCTCTGGCTAAATCTCCCTATTTGGAGATGGAATCCCCAATCTTTGGGGGATCCCTGGAAAGTTGGCAACACAAGGGTCTGGCCTTTCCTTGCTTCCCTGGGCTACCTCCTCCCTTTGGTATTATGCAGAACATGGGAGACTATGTGGTCAGAGCACAATGCAGATTATTAGCCCAAATTAAAAAAAATTATTTTAAGTATTTACACAGTTATGGAGCATACACACACTGTAGGAGTAAGCACAGACTATGAACCAACAGGGTATAAATCAACAGGGGTTAAACACAATCCTCTTTCCCTACACACAATACTGTCTACCTCTGGAGGTTGTGGACCCAGGATAAGATCTCTCCTTGGACCAGCCACTGGCTGTACTTCAACCCCCCTCTCTTGCCCAAGAGAGCAGGGAAACTTCCATTCATTCCCCAGTCCAGCTGACTGTGGAGTGGCTGAATTTCTGCTGCCTCCCAGGGATGAAGACTGCCTTTGGACAGTCCCTGTTTTCCCACACTTTTTGGCCTTGGGGATGCTGGGAAGTGTAGGCCAGCAGATGAGGAAGCCCCATTCAACCCAGTGAGTAATACCCCTGCGGGCCTCTCTCTGGAACTACAGCTCAATTAATCCTTATGGGGGGACATTTTAAACAAAGAACCACAGCCATCTTACAAATACAGGTAACTGCCATTTTGTGACACCTACCAACAGCCACTGAGGGGACAGTTAGTCTCACACTGGAAGCAAGCAGGGAAAGCATCTTTGCCAAGAGAGAAAGCTGTTTGTCAGTAATTCTGACAGGGCACAGGGGGCTGAAGGGGGAGTGGGTAGGGAAGAGGAACAGACCCAGCACCCGGCCAATGGCATGTGAGTACTCTTGAGGGATGGCTGACGGGCCAATGGCTGAGGGAGTGCATGGAATGTGGCCAAAACAGGATTATTATATAGAGGGATTAAAGCACAACCTGATCATAAATTGGAAGAACAACCCTGTTCAGTAGAGATGTCTCCAAACACAGATGAGAGACCATCTCTGCCTCTAAGCCCTTTCAGTCACAGATTTCTAGACAATGCAACTGAGGACCTAGTTTTCAAGGAAAAGAGTGATTGACTCAGAAAACTGTTTTAGAATATGATTGGAGGGGTTGCCACCAGGTTGAGATCAAGTGATGTTAAAAAATTATTGAGATTTGAACTAGTGTTGCTTCAGGAAACATGAGCAATGGACAAAGTTTATGTTTCTGGTTTTATTTCACACTCACTGCCTGTAGTCGATACTGGAAAAAATGGAAGTTGCTCCAGTGGGTTGATTTGTTTGATCTCTGTAAACATCAGAGTGAAGGGAGGAGGAGGAGATTGAATTTATACCCTGGTCTTAACTACCCAAAGGAGTCTCAGAGCATCTTACAATCCCTTCCCCTTCCCCTCCCCACAACAGACACCTTGTGAGGCAGGTGGGGCTGAGAGAGCTTTCTCAAGAACTGCCTTTGAGAGAACAGCTCTGAAAGAATTTATGACTGACCCAAGCTCACCAGCAGCTGCAAGTGAAGGAACAGGGAATAAAACCTGATTCTCCCAGATTAGAGTCTATGCTCTTAACCACTACACCAAACTGGCTTGCCCAGTAGCTCTCCATATGCAATGGCTTTATTCCTGGAGTTTAAGGAATTATCTATAATCCTATAATTATAATTTCCTCTATATGTTCATAGAGTTGGAATCAGCTAGATATCTTCTCGAAAAGTCTGGCTTGGTCCCATCCTGCAACTCCAGTACTTCTGGCTGGGGATTTAAATGCTAGGGGCAGGGAGACAATTGAGGACCTTTTTCTGAAATGTTTTAAAACCCAGATAAAGGATGATTCGGTTATGACTTGTAGAAGATCCAAAGATAGAAAAATTAATGCCTCTGGTAGACATTTTGTATCCTTATTATTACAGAATAATTTGGTGATTTTAAATGGATGCACCCAGTTTGATGGAAAAGGAGACTATGTATGTATAAACCATAAAGGGGTCAAGTGTAGTGCCTTACTTTGCTGCTTCTGCTGATCTATTCCAAAGAGTTGAAACTGTGGAAGTAATGGATGATATAGGGGGTGATCAGTACGCAGTATAATTACTTTTACACCTAGATATTTGTCACCCCTCTCCTCATGTTCTGGACTCAACCCTCGCCCAGACACATAACACCTTAAGACCAGTGAAGTGGTGTGAAGCCATGGAAGTGAAAGTGCAAGTGAGCTTGATAAAAACCAAATATATAGTTCCACAAGAAATCAAGAACATGGGAAGTATGGAATTTTTCACTGAATTAATTGACCTTTTCAACCCTCTCTTGGTAAACAGTGGAGTAAAGCCCATGGGAAAGGCATTCCTGACAGAAACAACTTGTATGATATTGATTGTAAGGCACTTAAAAGAGCATTTAGGAGCCGCCATAAACAGTTTAAAAAATTCAAGTAGAACAAAACTATTACCAAGTATTCTGAAATTGAAAAGAGAATACAAGAAATTACTGAAAATGGCGTTTGAGGCCCGGAAAAATGAACAGGAATGCTTACTTTGAGCTGTAAAAAACCAAAATGATAATTTTCTGGGCACAAATAGCAAAATGACTAAATACAAGGTTCCCAGTACCTTCTCACATTCCAGCAGCCATTTGGGAAGCCTCTTCTACTTCTACCTTCGCAAACAAAAACATAGATATACCAGATGGCAAGCTGAAGCTGCCACCAAATACAAAGGAAAGGCTCCCAGTAACAGCAAGGTCAGGATTTCCATCAAACAAGAAAAAAAAGGGGAAAGCACTGGCCCTGACCAAATACCAGTAGAATTATTTAAAGCTGACCTAGATTTGTGGGCACAGATATTGGTTGCAGTTTTTACTGATACCAATAAGACGGGAAGTATGCCTGAATCCTGGCACAGTGCAATAATTATTCTGATCTATAAAAAGGGGAACCCAATTAATTACCGCCCAGTAAGTCTGTTGTCCACCATAGGAAAGCGGTATGCAACAATGCTTTTTGAAAAGCATAGATCCTGGGTCGAAGGCAATAATATTGTGGGGAACGAGCAGGCTGATTTTAGGAAAGGAGCAAGTACTATCTTTGTTATACCCTCCAATACTTGGTAGACAAATACACGAGCCCTGGAGAAGGCATGCTGGCAACTGCCTTCATGGATCTTAAATTATCATTTGATACAATCTCTCGGCTTTGATTATGGGGGGAAGCTGAAGAAATACAGTATCGAGCCCTGTTTCCTTTACCTAATGCAACAGGTATATAGTCGACCTACTGCTCAGCTCAGGTGTGGGGAGTTAGGACAGTTATCTGAGGCATGTACCCTAGATATAGGTGTTAAGCACAGATGCATTATTGTGCCTCTGCTGTTCAACTTATATATAAATTATCTTAGACCCAGTCTCTTGAGGGACGCTGGCCATCTTCCGTTATCTATCTAAGTAGCCCTAGATGAGTCTTGGGGATAGCAATGAAAGCTAAATTGGGCAAATTATCAATGATTCTGATATGGATAAAGGCATGGCTAAATGCATTTCTATTTAGATTAAGATCTTAAAATCTGAGGGAGGGCCTACTCTACTTGATCTCATACAGGCAGATATATATAATAGTCAATGGGATCAACTACTGGAAAAGAAAATGAAATGCTTAGGAATAACAAATGACATGGTCAGGCTTACAGAGACCACAGATAAAATCAGACAAATAAAAGTGTGCATTAGGAAGCTGGATATTACTAGTATATCTGTCAGGGTGCCTAGGGTATGATTGACACTTTATTTGTACATTGCCCTCCTGATGCACCTGCCGAAGTATTTTTATCACTTGACTGTACCAAAGCTCAGAAGAGCTTTCATTGTGGCAAGAATGAATGACCTTTTCTCGGTGGTTCTGGAGGACAGATACAAAACACTACCATATGCCAGTAGAATATAAGCAACATTCCACTATAATTGGATATCACTGATGAAGATCAGTAGTGACAAACAAGGTGTTCTTTGGCTGCTAGCTTCAGTGAGACCTAAGTTACCAAAGAACACAGAGTTACCCAAAAGGTAATTGGAAAACCACATTTGGCAACATCTGATGGCTGGCATGCAATTGTATTAACATTTGTTAATTGACAGGTAATATTATTTAATATGACAGGATGTGGTAGATAGCATGCAACTGATGTGTCAAATGGTGCAAGACAAATTATGAGATTTTATTTTTAGAAAACAATACATGGAAACACACATATATGCATATACATGTACACACACATATAAGTGGAGAGCCACAATCCTCACAGAGAGAGAATTCCTCTCCCCATCTCTGCCAATCCCTCTTCTGGCTCAGTGGGGGGGGGGATCCCGTCTCCTCCTCCCACAGTGGTTCCAGGACCCATCACCCACCTTTAGCCTGGCAGCAACAGCAACTGTGCCTGGGTACTGCTCTGAGCCTAGAGCAGCTCCCAGTGTCCTCTACCATCTGGAGACTTGCTCAGAGTATTCCACCCAGGCCCATAGCCACAGGCCTGGCCCCCTGACTTACTGCCAAGGCCCCCTGACTTCCCATCCAGCCCAGGCCTCCCAACTTCCATTTTTTATTTTATTTGTGGTGCTCCCTTGGGAGGGTGTGCAGAGTGCCCCCTAAATTAAAAAAAAATCCTAGCTACGGGCCTGATTCCACCACAGCAGCCAGGCCCGGAGTGGCTCGCAGAGTGCTCTGCAACTGCAGCCAGGCCCAGAAACTCTCCTGGTGTCTGCTGTCTTTTTGGCTGAGCAAGGAGCCACTCCTGGAATTAGCCACCACCACTGCCAGGCAAGAAGCCATTCCCAGAATCAGCTGTTGCGACAAGGACCAGAGAGGTTCCCTGCAGGAGCTGCTGCCACCAGCTGTACTGATAAGTGCATTCTCTGCACCATTAAAAGGGTCAAATCAAAGTGGACTGAATGCAATGAAGATGGAGGTTCTGTGGCTGCTGGGGGGAGGGAGGGCTTCAGGATTGGAATCCAAGCTTCCAGCTTTTGATGGGGCACCACTGACACCAGCACCATCCATCAAGAGCTTGGATGCCTTCTTAACTATGGAGGCTCAAGTTACACACATTGCCAAGCTGGTGTTCTTTCATCTTCACCAAGCTTGGCAACTGGCTTCCTTCCTGTTGCGCCCTGACCTAGCCAAAGTAATTCATGCAATGGTCACCTCCAGGCTTGATTACTGTAACTCATTCTACACCAGCCTACCCTTGAGAGACTGACCCCCCCCAGAGGCTCCAGCTGATCCAGAATGCAGTGGCGCAAGCCCTGACGGGAACATCACAGATGGTACATATTCAGCCTGTGCTGTGCCATCTACATGGGCTTCCAGTAGAATACTGAGTCAAGTTCAAGGTTTTGGTATTGACCTTTAAGGCCTCGAGCCATCTGGGACCAAATTACCTCCAGGGCCATCTCCTCCAGTACATCTTCTGTCGAGCTTTGTGCTCTGCAGATAACCTGCTGGTGATAAGTCAAACCAGTGGGAGTCTTCAATCTTCTTTTCTCTGAAGTAGTCCAAGTAGTCTTTCAGGCTGCAGGAAAGTCAGGCTCAGAGCAGCAGCTGAAGCAGAAGCCAGCCACACAATCTCCAAACAAAGCTCTTTCAGCAGCAATGGAGTCAGCCAGCCAGACCCCTGCTGCTTTTATGCTCTCTGCCCATGCACAGGAGAATTTCAGAAAAGAACAAACTTCTGTGATTGGCCAAAGAGCAGTGTATGCCCACCCTTACTTGTGCTCCTCCTCCTCCTGTCCCTGGAGAAAACAAGGTAAGTAGTTGGGCTTCAGGCCTGAGGCCAGCAGCAAACCACAGCCTTGCAAGCCATTTACAATGCATTGCAGTGATTGGCTGTATGTAAGCTCCCTCTTGCCCCCTCTCTCCTGGAAAGCAGAGCAAAGAGCAGGTAAGAGCCAGAAATGGCAGGTAAGAGAAGGTAAGTGCAGTCCTTTAAAGTTTAACACACACACACACACCCCGAGCCAGTATTCGGTATTGCCAAATAAAGATTGGAGGATCTGGGACTTCTGGTTTCAGCAACTTGCTGGTGGGTGAGCTCCATCGCAGCTCTGATGGGAGTGGCCCGTGATTGCACTGGACAGGAGAGGTCCCGAACAATTCTGGGGGGCCCCAGAGCCCTCGGAGGGGGCTTGTAGCCTGGGGCATGAGAGGTGCGGCTGAAGGATTGAGGCTCCTCTTTGTCCCGAAAGGTCCCGCTGGTGTGAGACCAGCCATGGTTTTAAAGATGCACACTGGAGTGAGCAAGCAAGAGATCTGGCAATGGGAAAGCTTTCCCTACTTCTAGATGCAAGCCATGGAGTAAAGCATGAGTGATTACTTGGCAAATGAAACAAGCGCCCAGGTGTAAAGATTGGAGGATCTGATTTTGGCTTAATAAAGGCATTATTTGGGTGTTTATTTGGCTTGATCAATACCAAACCCATACCCCTACTGTTGAGCCTTGTTTGGAGGTACAACCATGCTACTGGGAAGTACAGAGACACAAGGGTAGGAGGCGCAGTGATCAGAGTGTTGATCTAGGATCTGCGAGAACCAGATTTGAGTCACCACTCTGCCATGGAAGGTTACTGGCTGACCTTGGGCCATCACACGCTCTCAGCTTAACCTACTTTGCAGGTTTGTTGTGAGGATAAAATAGAGAAGAGAATGCATGTAAACTGCTTTGGGTCCCCATTGGGGATAAAGGCAGGATAAAAATTAAGTAAATAAATAAACCTCAGCCCCATTCAAATAGCAGCTGTTCAGAAAGAGAATGCAGAGTGACACCTCCGATTCGCTGATGTGTGTTAAAAGGTAATAACATGAAATTAGAAAAAGGATTCACATATTCTCGTGTAGTAGAGAAAACAATTCCATACTTCTTGCAGGGAGCCGTTACGAGACTCTCTGTAGGTATGCACTTTTCTCCGTTCAGCATAGTTTTATAAAAATCAAATGTATACATTAATTTGTAAGTTCAATGAAATTAACAAATGAAGCTACTTTGTCTTGTCACATTCACTTAATCACTCTCCTTTCTGAGACAACACTACACTTTCCAATACACATATATCTTAAATAGAATGCCTTATCCGTCTCTCAAGAATTCTACCACATTGCCAGTTGCTCTCTGTAATATTGGGCAAGTTCTTGATAATTAGCTTTACTAATTAGCATTACTACTGATGCTCCCTAGAGCTTGAGGAAATGTTGATTCTTGGTTTTCTTCTTTTATTCATGAATCTGTAAATGCAACCTGTGGATCGGATAAGATAGAAAGGGAAAGATACCTAAATTAGTAAATTCTAAAAAGTCCTTTAAGCACAATGACTTAAAGTCCTTTGAAACTGCAGTTGGAAATAATTTAATGCAGTTTGAAATCCAAATTCCAGACTCAGTTGACCATTATTAATTTCTGCAAATGTGATAAATAAAATCTAGGAATGAAGAAGATGGGTGTTCTCAGTATAGATACAGCACATGCATTTCCCCTGCTACATGCCTCTCTTTACACAGGATACAAGAAGCAGGTTTAGTTATTGAAACAGTTGGGGTGTTAATTATAGCATGCTTAAATCTTCAGTCTTCCCAAAATCAGAAACCATGAGGATATTTGTTCATTTAAATTGTGTATATTCCTACTGAATCCATGAGAGGGTTGCATCATGACTTAAAGTGGGTCAAACTAGTCTCATTATCATAACTTTCTTTCAGGGGTTTTAACAAGCAGAGAAAGATACAGAGGGAAAAAGAGAAAAAGAGAGAACAAGACAGACAGAGAAGGGGAAAATAGAACAAGTCGGTCCCATATTGCAGGTTAAGGTTCAAAGTAGATGCCGTAAACTAAAGAAGCTGAAGACTCATGAACTCAGAGCTTTCTGTGTTTTATGACCCAGAATCTAAAATGTGGCTGTGTTTTGAGTATTGAATTCAAACGAAAGTATGGTGTGAATCATGGTAGCATATGTGCAACATGGTATTTTAAGACATCCTTAATGAGCAAGCTTCTGTGTCAAACGTGGCTCGATAGAGAAATGCTTGGGGAAATCCCTTTCAAAATTATATTATCAGACCTCAGAGCAAGAACTGATATCAACAGAAATCCCCTACAAGAAGAAATCGATACATTTTCAGCATTTAGTCGGTGCTTGGGAGAGTGATTAAAAAGAGTCCAGAAGATTGTCAGTTATTTTGTGCTTGGTTTGACTTAAGGAAATAACTTAATACGACAAAAGAAGGATATTAAAAGAGAGAGGAGAAAAAGAGACAGTGAGAAAGTTGAGAGAGCGCAAGAAAAGAAATGTATGAAGGTACAAAAGTAGAAGTCTGCACACATATTTTCCTCTAATAAAAATGCCATCATGCTTTACTATTTGTATTTACAGTCCTTCAACATTTCAAAGTGGCTATCTGAATGAATGCCTTTGATTAAATGTCTGCAGGCAACATTCCCTTCCATTCCTCTGCTTTGTTCTCCTTGTCATTTATTTCCAGTCTGCAGTTCTGCACCATCATGGAGCCTTTATGGGCCATCATGGAGCCTTTAATGGGCATTCTAGAATTCAGGGCTTTTTTTGTAGAAACAGCCCAGCAGGAACTCATTAGCACAATAGGCCACACCCAGAAACTCATTAGCATATTAGGCCACACCCTGAAAGCACAGCTCATTAGCATATTAGGCCACACCTCCATGTTACCAGAAGTGTGGTCATCCAGCCACACACCCCTTTTGCTTCTTATTCTGTTTACCTTGTTTGTTGTCAAAACCCAGGGCTATTTTTTTTTGCAGCAGGAACACCTTCACATGTTAGGCCACACACCCCTCATGTAGCCAGTCCTAATGAGTTTCTGCTGTTGGTTGTGGCCTATTATGCTAATAAGTTCCTGCTGGGTGTGGACAACTCAGGAGCCAGCCGGAACTCTGTTCCTGTGCATTCCTGCCCCAAAATAGCCCTGCTAGAATTCCAGATTCCTTTCTAGAACAAGCTTGGGAGTTTCAGCAGATTTCTGGTGCAAATCCTAGAGGTCTAGATGGTCTCTGTCTGCAACCAGTTCCATTTAGTACTGGCTGCTTCTCTGAATAGAACATTAAGCTATCTAAGTGCTGTCCTTTGGCTGACCAGGAATATATACAGATCAGAAATGAACATTATTATTTGTATTTACTTCATTTATATTCCACCTTTCTCCCTAATGGGGACCCAAAGTGGCTTACATAATTCTCTTCTGCTCCATTTTATTCTCACAACAACAACCCTGTGAGGTAGGATAGACTGAGAGTATGTATGTGACCCAAGGTCACCCAGGAAGCTTCTTTGGCAAAGTGGGGATTTGAACCTGGTTCTCCCAGGTCCTAGTCTGAGACCCTAACCAACAATACATTAAGTTGGCGGTAACAGCAGTCAGCATAATATATTGGGCCTATGGTCAACCTGACTCTGATCCCTGTTGAGCAGATTGATAGTTAGAATGAAGGTCTAGGAAACTCTTTGAGTATTCTAAATGCATTGGGGGTTAGGGTTAGGGTTAGGGTTAGTATTAAAAGAGAGAGGAGTAGGAAGGTATGGAATTTTTCAATTTTGTGAAAAATGTACATTCTGAACAAATCTCCAAATGTGCATGTTTGAAACAACTTCCCTTCCCCCTGTTCCCTCAAGTAACTGGTACTTCTTTCTCTGCAGTATTTACAAAACATAATAATTGGCAATGAGGATCTTATCACTTGGAGCTTAAAACCATGACTACCTGCCAGAATACCTTCCATGTTCAGATAGCAGACATTGACTGGAGGGAGACAGAAGGGTGAAGCTGAACTTCCAAAGACTGGGAGGGGATGACGGCAAAGGTATTACATCAACAACTTTACCAGCAATATGTTTCACCCACAGGTCTCCACAAATGCTAATCTGGTGTAGTGGTTAGGAGTGCGGACTATAATCTGAGAGAAGTGGGTTTAATTCTCCACATGCAGCTGCTGGTGTGATCTTGGGTCAGTTACAAGATCTTTCAGAGCTGTTCTCTCAAGGGCAGTTCTCGAGAGAGCTCCCTCAGCCCCACGTACCTCACAGGGTGTATGTTGTGGAGAGGGAAAGGAGATTGTAAGCCACTCTGAGATTCCTTTGGGTAGTGAAGGGTGGGTTATAAATCCAATCTCTTCCTCTTCTTCTTCTTTGTGATCTTTGTGGGATAGAAAATATGCAACTCAGCTTGCAAGTTTGATTATACTTCAGTTGAAGTATTATTCTGTTCTGCAGAAGTAAGGGAAAGGCTGGCAATTCTGCCAGGCATCCCAAGAAATAGCATATTTTTGCACCTCTTTGTTGTCATGATTCTTTACAGTCCATGAAAGTGCCCACTGGGGATGTTTCCCATCATGTGCTGGACTGCTTCCTACAAGAGCACTGGAATTTCCCTTGTATGTGGCACTTGTGTTGTAAAATAGGAAAGATTTAGGGTAACAGAAGAAGGGACGACAAAGGATGAGATGGTTAGACAATGTTACCGAGGCAATGAACATGAAATTGAGCAAACTCCAGAGGATGATGGAAGACAGGAGGGCCTGGCATGATGTCATCTATGGGGTCACAAAGAGTCGGACTTGACTGTGCGACTGAAGAATAACGACAACGAAAATTGGCGGTACAGAAGTGCCAATAGTTTCTCATGTGCCAACTGTGAGACTAGAGCATAATCACTGCTACTGTGAAGGGGCACATTTTGAGTTTTGCCCCTTAATACAATTACTCATGGGACCATTAGTCACTAAACAACCATAACAATGCAACAATAAATGTCTTGGATTCCTATTGAACATAATAGCAACTCTTTTCATAAGAGAAATGCCCTTTTGAAACTGAACTATTTCCTGGTGCTCTAACAAGAAGTGAGTCATAAAGATTATTTAACACAATCAAAGCATGATGTGCTCAAGTTTAATGTGAGTGTGGGCATTATGTTTAACCACAAGATGCGAATGGAAAAAGGTTTCATTACCTGTGTCTGGACTGTCTGAATACCAAGTTGTGTTTTTATCTCCCAAGATCATAGTTAATTAGGTGTAGAACAGAAAGCAGGAGGTGCCATCAAGAAAATGAGCTAACCATATGTTCGTAGAAAAACAACAGCATGTGTGCACCGTGCAAGTGATAGTCTCCAAACAGACCTGACACAAAGGCAGCTATCATCTTACAATGAGTATGCTTTTTGTCTCTTTCCCCTCACCAAAATGATGTTAATACTACTTGGTACAGAGGGAAAAGGGTACGTTGTAAAGTTTTGATGCTCATGTTCCAGGTTTAGGTTCTGCATTTGGTGGACAGGCCTGATGGATCACCATTGTGTATTTAAGAAAAGTACCGACACAGAAGAAGAAAAAGAAGAGATTGGATTTATACCCCACCCTTCACTTAGAGCGGCTTACAAACTCCTTGCCACTGCCTCCCAGTTGCTTGCTACCACTCCTTTACTTTGCTCTGGAGCAAGTTGTAAAAGCATGGGACCCCCCGCATAAGGGGCACTCATGCCTGAACTTACAGGGCTTGCATGCACAAACTCCAACTCTCAGCAGAACAGCCTAGGATGAACACCCTGCCCCTCTCCAAGGGTGAGATGCCAATGCTCCAACCACCTTTTGCATAATGTGACCACTGTCTGAGTGATCCCCCAAAGAAGGCATGGCCGGAGCCATAAGTTGGAGCCAGAGGTGCTGATGCACCTGATCCCATGGCAGAGCGGGGTTAACTGCTGCCCTCATCCTGAATTCTTCATCATACTGTAGCCAGGCACCTCCTAAAACTTCCATATAAGCCTGATAAATGATGCCTATGTACTGGAAATAGGGAGCAGCCCTCACAGGGTGAGTCCTGGCAACCATTCCTGCATAGATCAAAAAGCCCATCAGCCAATTAGCCCATGAGCTGTTGACACGTTGTCGCTTCAGATGCTCCGTATCTCACTCATCAAGATCATCTTTGTCTTTCTTCTCAATTTCCTGAAATAATACTGTGAAAACATCTACAAAATCCCCCTTCAGAATTTTTTCCCTAGTTACCAGGGTCAGATGATTGCCCCAGTGGCATCCTGACATCCCCACCAAGCATAGCGCTAAAAGGGACAGAGCCAAAGAGGACTCCAGCAGCAGCCCCATAATACCAATTCCCCCAGGAAGGCAGTTGCCCCAGGATCATTCCACCTGCCCCTAAAGGCCATGCTCCAGAGAAATGGGGAGGTATCACCCTCCAGTGAACCAGTACTATCGGCAGCACCCCAGGACCACCTCCCGAGGGGGCACTAGGCACAGGCGTGCTACCATTCCTTGCCGGACCCCAAGGTCCCCAAAGCCAGACTGTTCTCCTGGAAGCAACATCTGAGTTACCTGTCCCTCTGTGGCCACAACAGCCATGCCAATGGGTGCAGCCTCAGTCTCAGACCCTTGGCCTGACATCCCTTGAAGTGCTGTGGCTCCCTGATCAAGGCCCGCTTCTTCGCTCCCGCCGGAAGGACTTGAGGTGGAAGACTCTTCTAAGGCTGCAGTTCTCCAATGCCTCAAGATGCTCCAAAATCAACCGGTGCTCTTGCTCCATCTCCTCCTCAGATGGTGTAGATTTGGAAACGGGTTGGAATCTTTAGCTGGATCCTTCCCTTTACTGGACACCATTGTGGCCCAATGAAAATGTCTCAGACAAAATGGCACACTCACACATGCGGTAGCCAAACCACACCCAACCAACAGCCATAAAGAATTAAATGGAGGCACCCAAGCCCAGAAAAACAGGGTAAGGTGACTGCACAAAATCCATCACAGAGTTGGGGGGGAGGAAGAAGGGGGGGTAAGAGAAAACCCGGAAGGTGAAGGTTGGGGAAAGGTCGAGAAAGATTCAGCCTTCCCAAAGACCCAGGCCAGTCCCCACAGGACCCCAACACCACTCAAGAGCAAACCACACCCAATCGGCCATGTAGGAGTGATGATCCTCCTCTTCGGCTGATTGCAAAAAAGACTACCCCAATGAGGGGGAGTGTTGTACTAATAAACACTAAGCTCCACCCCCTCCAAATACCCGTATGAGCAGGAATCGCCCAAAGCACAAGCCTCTCTCCTTCCATGTATGTAAAAGAGACCTCTTCCATCCATATGCAACCCTGCAGGCTGCCGTCTGTTAGGGCCATATTGTCTGGCATTTTTGCCAACTGGAAACCATTCTGTGCCTCCATAATCTGTCCTAACAGTAGCCTCTTGTCTAGAGTACAGGCTGCACATCAAACTTTTCCTTACTCCTTACACTTTACCATCTTAGCACTATGAAACCCTACTTCTCACTGTGTCTAAATTGTGCCTCTTTAGACTGCAGGTGGAAGCCTGCATGACGGAATGCTTCTGCATACAAAAAAATCTGTCCAAAAAAGAATAGACATCATGGGAATGGTTAGCCTTTCCCCTTAACATACTAATATTCTGCATGCAGGAAATTGTTTTTGTACAGGCAAATATTCAGTAATGTGAATTTTCAATCTGTGGTGGCACAGAGCAGGAATCTCAGAGAATGAATGAAGACAAAACCTAATAAATTCCTAATTTTTGAGGGAAAAAAAGAGATATTGAAGGTCAAATAACTGCTATATGGTATTTTTTTATTCTGAATATAGAAATCATGTTTGCTTTATATGGAATTTGGATTCGTAGCATCTAGCTTTGTAAAAACCCAAGGTGTAATTTTGCCTCTGATTATCAACCAAGCAAAAAATGTAAAAATATGTTTCTAATTAGTTGTTTTGAAGCTGTCCTTCCAACAGCAGGATTTAATGGCATTGGCTTATACTGTATCAATATATAAAAAGTTACACATTGTGCTATATTCCGACCATATTCATTTATTTCCATACAGTCAGTGGTCCTTTCCACATTTGCTTGCCGCTCCAGATTTTCTCAGTGTTCGAGTCGAGGCAATTTAAGTCCACAGCAAAACAGCATCCAGATAATCCGGGGCAACAGCAGGCTGAAATGGGGCTGACCACTGAAAGGAAGTAATGTAATGCAGAATAGGGGGAAAAACAGAATAAAATGAAGGTTGAACTTGATTTTAGTGTGGAATGGGGGAAAAAACCTGGATTAAAAAGAAGGTTGAATTTGATTTTAGTGCAGAATTGCTTAGAGGACACTGCAGTGAACATGGATTAAAAGGAGAGGGCAGGAAGGGTCAACAACAGATATTTTGATAAGCAGTGCAATTCTAAGCAGAGTTACATTCTTCTAAAACTTTTGACCTGAATGAATTTAGGATGTAATTCTGTTCAGGATTGCATTGTAAATCAAACGGCTTGATTTGCTAGATACTGGCCTTTGGACAGCAAGCTGTTTATAGAGTAGGAAGCCAATCTGAAATGTTTTAATGCTTTCCTGTTTTACAGCTATGACGATATCTGTTAATTTCTTTTACTGAGTCAGACTCTAACTCAGAAAATGTTTTTAGAAATTATTATATGAAAATTAGACAAAGGAATACTGAGTATCCTTCCTCAGTGAAGTGTATATGAAAACCTTCAAGTGCAAAGATGAGACAATAGAAATAACTATTAATATGAGAACCAGGCGTGGACCCACGGACATACCCAGTACTCTGCACCCATGCAGGAGATGGATCAACCTCCCTGATGCCAGAAATGAGCAGCAGCCAGCAAGCAGAAGCCATGCTTTACACCAGAAGCCTGAGTGTCCCTGCAAAGGACTCCATTGAAGGACTTTTTCTCCAGCACACAGGCAGCCCTCCCCTCCACCTTTTCCTAGCATTATTGCATGTACTCATCTCAAGTTAGACAATAGAACGTTGCCATGATGAGATCACCTGAACAGCTAAGCACACATAAAGCCCATCAAGATAATGATGCTGCAGATCACTGAATTGTTGGCTAACCAAGCACCTGGAACAACTGCCTTTTCTTTTCCTTTGTCCCCCCTCAGACATGTCACTACTAGCAAAGATTATGTCAATTGCCCAACACTTAATTCCATTATTTTGACCCATTAAGGAACTGGCAATTTCTAGTATCTTCCTTGGGACTATGTGCTTGGGCAGCTCATGCCCCAAGCCCCTCTTAGGGTATATAAAGAGATCATCTGCCCATTGTCCACTCTCTCTCTCCTCCTGCCTACCTAACCCCACCCTATCTAGCCGACTTCAGTCATAGCGCTGTCTGAAGTCTACCACATGTGCTGCTGGTCATCACACGATCTGCTTCCCTAGTATTTCTCCCCATTTTTCACTGCAGGATCGCCTCGTCACATCAGAAGGTAAAATATCGCCCCACCGATAGTTCCTGCGCATGCAATTGTCGCTGTACTATTCTAATTTCCTAGCTCTGTATTGCTTGAGTGTGTGATTGTTTAATTTTTATTGTATGTAAGTTTGTCTTTTCTAGTGAAATAAATCATATTTAGGATCTAGTCTCCTAGCCTATATCTGGGGATCTGAATAAATTGGATTCTGGTAAACGAAAGTCATTGCTCCCTTAAAGTCTGTTGCCATTTAGTATTCATAATTCCCCATTTTTATTAAAGAAATAAGGCAGTTTGGCTAACATGGGGAGGGTGGGGTTTGGGGAGGGGAGAGACTTCAATGGAGTATAATGCCATAGCATTTAATTTCCAAAGTGGCCATTTTCTCCAGGTGAATTTACCTCTATTGCCTGAGGATCAGTTATAATCCCAGGAGATCTCCAGCCATCACCTGGATGTTGGCAAACCTAGATGACCAAAAAGGGAAGGGAAAAAAAAACTGAACCCAAAATAAAGAATTCAGTACCTGAAAAGGTTAGTCCAAAACAAAAGAGGGCCAAATTTAAAATTCACTTAGAAAACATACAAAAACATACATGTATTTATTAAACACAAATTAAAACCTTATCTAAAGGCCCATTCATACCTCATAAAAAATTATAAAAATATACACAAGGGCTGATAAGAAAGACCTGATGCGTTTCAGCCTGAGCAGGCCTTCTTCAGAGATCTAATACAAAATACATATGGAACACATTGGCTATTATATAAACAGAAATGCATACAATCATACATACAGAAAGTTTAGAATCCATAAAGACCAGAAAACAAAGGTTCCAAAGTTCACTCACTGGGCAAGGAAGAAAAATACAGAATTGCAAATGAGGCCTCCAGTACAATCACATGTCCAGTGGTACTCCTCTAGAACAATAAAATTGTATAAATCAATGCATTCTCTGGTCAATTAAATATTTTTTCTTCTCAAAGATTGTATGGCCAAATGTTCCAAAAAATATTGCTTCAGACACTGGATAGGGTTGCCAGTTCTTCATTGAAAATATCTGGAGATCTGGGGTTAGAACTTGATAGTGCAGGATTTGGGGAGGGGAGGGACCTCATTGGGGTATAACTTGATGAAGTCCACCATCATTTGAGTCAGACATGTTCTTCGGGGAACTGTAGTCTGCAGATCAGTTGCAATTAGGGTTGCCAGCCTCCAGGTGGGGCCTGGAGATCTCCCGCTTTTACAACTGATCTCCAGCTGACAGAGATCAGCTCCCCTGAAGAAAATGGCTGCTCTGAAGGGTGAACTCTATGGCATTGTACCATGCTGAAGTCCCTCCCCTCCCCAAACCCCACCCTATCCCAGATCCACCCCCAAAATCTCCAAGTATTTTCCAACCTACGGTTGGCAAACCTAGTTGCAATTCTGTGAGGTACCTGAGCCCCAGCTGGAGGTTAACAACCCTTCTTGTAGAACCCACTGGTAAAGCCTGGGTGCTCTCAAGCATCCAGCTGTTGTTTCATCCACTTTCTAATTAAGTAAATTCAATCATGAGGCACAGGGAACTCTATCTGATATTTCTAGCAGAAAATAACATTTTTGACCATGCTTAGGAACACCCAGGCAGAAAGAATGAGGCCTACAAAAAACTATCCTGTCTCCTGGTTGAAATGGGCAGCTGGACAAACTTGTACCTGTGCAGGATTCCACTGTATGTCGCACGTAAACTGGATCTAACTGCACATTCGGTATTACCATGCTAATGATCCACAGTCCAGAAGTATGTGATGTTGGTGTGAGGATGTTTAAGGTACCAGCGATCTGGTTTATTTCATGGTGGCAAACATTTGGAATCACAAAGAGGTAAGATTTGTTTGTTTGTTTGTTTAAAACAGTAATTAGCCCCTTTTCTTTCTTAAGGAGCTGAAGGCGGCTTACAATACACACACACACACAAAAAAACCCCTTTATTGGCATGAAAGCACAAAACATCATGGAAATACAGCAAAATACTAAAATGCATCAGTCACTTACATTTGGCTATGCAGGCCTCGTCTTCTGATTGCATAATATAAAAATTTTGCAACAGCCTCCATTATTTCATAATTAGAATTAAACAGAAGAAAGTGAACAATTGAGTCATCAGAGTGCCAGCTCTTACCCTCTAGAAATGGAGTAATGAAATGAGATTGGATATCCCTAGAGAGGGGGCAATGAAGTATGGTGTGTGTAGTGGATTCTATATCTTTTAGAGAACAAGGACAAAGTCTGCCTACATATGGTATCTGCCTAAAAACACCTCCGATGGCAGAACATTAAAGCGTGCAAGCATGTATGCTCTGTGATGATGTGGGGCTGTTAAACATAACAGATATTTTGCAGTAGAGCCCGTGTCAAAAGTCCCCAACCTACTTGGGGAGCATCTGCTGGCTGCACGTTTTCTAAGTTCTTGCCTTCCGATGTTGAGAAATCTTTGTTTAATAATAGCATAGGCTTGTTTATCTGAAAAGGCAGCTAAATAATCTGGGGATATGCCCATTGTAGAGAGTTTCTCCTCTACATATCTAAGCTATGGAGAGAGATGGGACTCAGTTAACATGTGAGTAATAATACGCTTACAATATAAATAAAATATATAATATAGAGTACATAAAAATACATAAAACCAAATTTAAACTCACAATTTAGGACTTCTTTAATCAAATGCAGTCCTGAATTAAACTGTCTTTGGCTACCTCCTGAAGACTGAAATGGGGGGGGGGGTCCAGGCGCACCTCTCTGGGGAAGTTGTTTCATAGTTGTGTGGCTGCCACTGAAAGCACCCTCTCTTGTGTACCCGTCAGACAAGCTTCTTTGATTGATGGGGCAATCAGGAAGGTTTCTGCCTGTGAGATGACAGTTCTTCAGGTACCCCGTTCCCAAGCCATGCAGGGTGTTACCAACAGCAGCCTGCCTTGATGTTGGGGGAAATTAGCTATAAGACAGAGGAGGCAAGAGGAGTACCAGGGACTGCACATCTATATATACCAAGGTCCAGCCCAGTAGGAAGACTCCAAATTTGAAGAGTAAATCCAGTGGGTTTTATTAAAAAATTTCCCTGATTACAATCACACCAAACATTCAAGATACAGCACATGATTCAGAGCTAAGAAATAAAGAGGTGATGATAGTGATTTTTAGAAGCAATTATGGGGGATATATTACCTGTCCAGATGGCCAGAAGTCCATGAAGATGAAAGCGCAAACTGCCAGTAATTCACACTATGGAGAAAGAGGCCAAAGGGGAGACTTTGGGGGTGTGCTCAAGTATAGGTGCCCTCAGAGTGCACACCTAGGCGGGGCATGCTTTCCTTTTTCTTAACAATTCTTGGGGCGGTCTCTGGGGCTAGAACTTGATGGGATTAATGCCCATTAATGGTTCTACAAACATGAAATTAAGCAAACTCCAGAGCACAATGAAGACAGGAGGGCCTGGCATGAAGTGGTCCATGGGGTCTCAAAGAGTCAGACTCAGCTGTGAGACTGAACAACAACAATATTGTTGTTGTTGAGCTGGCTGAATGGGTTTGATAACCATTGATGGTCCAACCAGGGTAGGTTGAATAGGTTCCCAGGCTTAGACAAAAGGGGGAAATAGGTATCTGATCTGCATCAGGAAGGTTCGCTGATGAAATTAATGTTTGATTAGTTTATCTCATTATCCTGTGGAAGGAGGCAGGAAGGACAGGTGTGGAGACAAAGGATTTCTACACAGGCATAGGTATCACAAAAGGGGGATACATGAAGGTTCAGTGGCTACTGAATAGCTATAGAAATGCAGATACTTTACCTGGTGGAACCTGCAGTTGTTTCATATGCATGCCTTTGCCGGACGGAGGAGGGAAGGTTGGAGATTGCTTCGAGGGCTGCCTTGTGCAACCTGAAATTGAAACCCTTTTGCAGAGCTTTGGCTAGCCCCGTGGCTTAGGTCAAGAATATCCTCTTTGGCCTGACTTTATGGGTCTCTGGTTCAGGTCAGAAGTGGGGTACCCCGCTGTTGGGGCTACCCATCACTGGCAAACTACATGATGGCACATTTAGTGTGCTTCATAATTATTGAATAATAGTGTTATGAACTGGTGTCAGTTCAGTGGTATCATTTTATTGTATATGGCCATAAGCCTTCACAATATCAAAACATTCTCAAAAAGTTTATACATTAACATGTGATAGAATGTTTCAACATCTAGTAAAACATAGAAAACATCTGTTAAAATTATCTCGCCCTCAGGTCTTCAAAACCGATAAGACCTTTTAAAATCACTCACTTGGTTGCAATGGTACTATTTGATTTCTTTGCTCTAATTTTTCTAGCGGCCAAGGCAAAGAGAGCCAGTCTTGAAGAAATGAAGGGGTCCTCATCTGAGAGCAAAAAGGCCATCTTTTCATAATTTGACAGGGGGTAGGGCTGTCAATATCTTTGCTAAAAATTTGGCCCTGGGTTCTACATATAAGGGACAGACCAGAATGTAGTGGGGAAGGTCTTCCACTGGCTGCCCACATATACGGGCTACCCACAAGTAAGGCAGCATCTCTGGGCTACAAGGACATTAAAGGTCAAAGCCAACACCTTGAATTGGGCTTGGGAGCAGATCAGTAGCCAGTGTAATTGCTGCAGTACCAGGGTCATATGCTCCTGATAGCTGGCCCCGACTAGCAGTCAATTGTAGTGTTCTGCACTAGCTTCTTTAACACTCTTTAAAGGTAGCCCCAAGTAGAGCACATTGCAATTGTACAGTCTAAAGCATGGATCACTATGGTTAGATCTGATTGGCCCAGGGACAGATGCAGATGATGCAACAGCAAAAACTGAGTAAAAGCCCTTTTGGACCACCACAGCCACCTGATTTTCTGTAGTGACTGCTGTGTCAAGCTGTGAACCTGGCTGTTCAATGTGAATATAACCCCATCCAAGGCAAAAGCGATCTGAAGTCCCTAGTCTGCCATTCTACTTCCACCTTTTTAAAAAAAGTACAGCCACTATCATGTTTAAACAAGCTCTGAGATAATAGTAGTTCTTTAAGTAATGATAATGATTATTCCATTATCAGAGCTTTTCCGGCAGGCACTCCAATAGGAGCTGCACCATATCAGCTACGCGCCGACTTACTTCCAGCCAAAGCTACCTTGGAGTGGATGCACCGCTGAACGTGCTCTTAAACATATTTTACTACCTCTGGATCGCCATTGTTGTATTAATGTTTTAAACTGTTTATTGTGTATTTTATACTGAGATGTATTTTTGTATTTATTGGGTTTTATGTAAGCCGCCTTGAGCCTGCCTCGGTGGGGAGGGTGGGGTAGAAGTTTAAATAATAACTAATTAAATAAATTATTATCATCATATGGCAACGTGTGTAGTATAGCCAGGAGCTCCTAATATGGTCCGGCAGCCAGAAGTTCTAGATCTTTTGGCGCTATGCAGCACTCGGGGTGAACAAGACTTGTTTTTAAGGCAAGAGACATTTCAGAGATGGCTTGCCATTGCCTGCCTCTGCGCCATGCCCCTGGTATTTCCTGGATGTCGCCAATCCAAATACTAACCGGGGCTGACCCTGCTTGGATTCTGAGATCTGACAAGATTGGGCTGGCCTGCGCTATCCAGGTCAGGGCTATTCTTCGGATATATAGAGAGAACTACCTCACTACTTCTGCTACCACCAACATATGTCTTGCAGACATCTGGGGCCATATCTCTAGAAGTGAAGTGTATGTTTCCAATAGATAGCTCTATTTCCATCCGTCCTTTTTCGAGATACTTTTTTCCTTAGATTTCATGGTAGTCCCACAGTGCTTTACACTGCAAGGTTTGATCAGCTGACTGTATCAATGGATTGCTGTTAAATGAAGATAAATTGGTATATTGGTTATATTTGCTTTGTGACTGAATAGACTTATTGACAATAAAAGTAAACCTAAAAGAGCCCTTGCAAAGTCTCAAAATATTAGGGGCATAACTGACACAAAACAGAGCATACTGTGTTGGCATATCCTGCAACATGTTCCCTCATTAAACTACTACCTACTTGTGCTGTAGGATACAAAGAGAGAGAGAGTAGCCTTCTCAGCTGGTTAGAAGAAAAGTGAAATGCCTGATAGCAAGAAAACATGACAAATGGAAAGGAAGATAGGGAGAATACCGAACTACAAACACACACACATAATGAAATCTCTAAGAAAGAACATACAAAGGACAGTTTGCAAGAGTAATATCAGCATGAACAAGGACTAGAAGAAGAAAGGCATGAACAGAACAGCTGGAGGTGTTAGGAGTGCTAATCACACTCCCAGAACTGTTATCCTACATGAAACGCACATTCTTACATACAGAACAGGGAGGTGTTATGTCAACACATCCAAAAACTCAGATACAATCAATGTTATCACTTCAGAGGGCAGAAAAAAATCAAAATGGCAGGGAACAGCATGGGCCTTTTTGCATTGCTGGCTAGTATTCAAGACAAAGAAGAAAGGCAAGCTTTGTTGGCACTGCATACTTCCCCATGTTGGAGGCTTGAGGGGAAAAGAACATTAGCTGTTGAAAAGTGGTAATAAGGAAAGGCTTGCTCCTGCAAGTAGCAGTCAATTAGGGTTGACAGGTCCCTCTTGTCCAGCGGTGTGGGGGGGAGCTCCTTGTCCAGGAGTTTCATGCGTGCATGCCGTGGTGATGGGACCTGGAAGTGATGTCATTGTGCTAGGCACGTCACCGGGGGACACTCTAGCATTTGGCCTGAAAACTCTATGATACCATAGAGTTTTCAGGCCAAATGCTAAAGCATCCCCAAGCGACATGCCCAGTGCAATGACATCACCTCCAGGTGATGTCATCATGCCAGGCACATCAGCCTGATCCAGGCACTTGGGGGGCAGGCAAACCCCCACTCCCCGGGGGATCTGGCAGCCCTATAGCCATTAAAATTTAGAAGTGACATAAATCTACTACATGATGAGATTTGTGGAATTTACTGAACATTATCATGGGAGAGAAGAAGTCATTTGTGTGTTGCTGCTTCCTAGCATGTAAAGGAAAGTGGTTCCTTGCTTTTGCTCTTTGTAAAAAAAAATAAATCTTTGGTTCAGGCTGAAAGAGGCCTACACAAATATTCCCAGAGACAGAGCCTAGAGTCAGTGTGACCTTGTGAGCAGGACAGTTTACAGCTGTGGGTGATAGGGAGTACCACTACTATGGTCTACCAATTAGTGTATTCCAAGCAACTGAGTCATAGGTCTTACACCTGTGGGAAAGAGGCAAGGCTTAGCTGCAGTATAGTTTCATTTCTCCCCCTGTGGCCCATCACCCTATACATCACATGGTTAGCAACACAGAGAGAGTCACATTACCCCTCAGGTTTCTGATTGGCTTAACGGGTCTGAGGTCAGTCAGAGACCCTCCCCATAAAGATAGTTGGCATTTGCCATAAGGCTGCTCAGTAACTATGTGGTACAAAGTATGTCAGTGATTACCCAGCTCAGATTGTGTTCATGGCATCCATCTTGAACTGCTTGCTCGTGAGGGAGATACCCTCTTTAGATTGCTGAAACTACCTGCCAGAGATGAACCAACACTGGGTAACTTAGAACCTTGCTCTAATGCAATTAGCTAAGCTGGAAATGCCTAGACTTGCCTGTTTTATGTCCTTCACAGTCTTGTCTTTTGTCTATTTTTTGCACTTTAAATAAAATAATTATATATTTACTTCGTTGTGGATTTTTACCTTCACTGAACACAAAGCCTTCTTCCAGAAGGCTTGGCCTTTTGACCACCTACCTGGCAGATCTATTCTCTCTTGCTCCAGATTGCAAGACTAGATCTAATGGGTGGAAATTACAAGAGGGTCATTACCGGCTAAATATCAGGAGAAACTTCCTAACTGTAAGAGTGGTTGAGCAGTGGAACAGACTGCTTCGGGAGGTGGTGGATGCTCCTTCACTGGATGTTTTTAACTATCTTTTGGGTATGTTGTAGGGCTATCTTTTGGCTATGCTCCTGCAGAGTGCAGGGGGTCGGGCTAGATGACTTGCAAGGTCCCTTCCAACTCTAACATTATATGATTGTATGATTCTAACTGATTTTGGTTAACTGACTTTTCTTGCTAATTCCCTGGAAAGCTGGGAGACTTATCCTTTCACTCCTGAGCTACTGGGATAAACTGAAAGGACTAGTGGCAGCTACCAAGCCTACGGTGAGATTAGTCTCTCTCTGGTATTTTTGTAACTTTGATTTGCAGCAACCCTCTTTAACAAAAGTTCTTAGCCTGGGTTGGGATAATGACTTTTGACATAGTATCATGTAGATACATTCTCAGTATTTATCATCTAAAATTATCATCTAAATCAAAGGTGTCAAACTCATTGGTTATAAGGGCCGAATCTGACATAAATGCCACTTTGTTGGGCCAGGCCATGTGTGCCATAAAATGTAACACAAGGTACCAGAGATATAAACTTTATAAATATGATTTCAGATGCCAAATGGCAATAGCAGGAGTGATAGGATTAGGTGTGGTATGCAGAGGCATAGAGATATCAGCACTGGTAGTGAGTCAGGAAACCTAGGTCTCAATTTGGTACAGGAGAATTCAGTCCAGGAGAAAGGCAAAGAATAACTGGAAATAAGTCTGAAGAAGTAAGCAGTGACTCAAGAAAGCACATACCCTGTCACAAATCTTGTTAGTCTTTAAGGTGCTACTGGACTCTTTCTACTGTTATTAGAAACCACAGCATTTGAAAACCTGTTGGGGGGGGGGCGTTTTAACCTTCCAGGACATTCAGCTGATAACCTAAGAGTAGCAGTCCTCTTACAAAGGAATTTCAAATGGAAAGTAAAAAAAGAGACTGCTGAACTGCAACTGACAATAAAGCTCAAGAAAATGCATTCTCCTGGACTGAATGGAGACCTAGGTTTCTTATCTCATTACCAGTGCCTGCTATTGTCATTTGGCATCTGAACAGTCTCCAAGATATAAAGACAGATAGACTCACATTCTAACTGTATCTGAAGAAGTGAGCAGTGACTCATGAAAGCTCATGCCCTGCCACAAATTTTGTTAGCCGTTAAGGTGCTACTGGACTCTTGCTCCTTTTCACTAATAAAGAATGCAAGCTGTGCTGTTAGATTTCCCCCCCCTCCCAATTGTTAGAATGGGAAAGGGGATCTCTCAGTGTGCCATGGGACGGACTCTCTCTCTCTCTCTCTCTCTCTCTCTCTCTCTCTCTCTCTCTCTCTCTCTCTCTCTCTCTCTCTCTCTCTCTCTCTCTGGCATGCTCTCTCTGGCTCTTTCCTTCCTTCCTTCCTTCCTTCCCTCTCTCCATCTCTCTCTCTCTCTTTCTGAAGAAGTATGCTTGCACACAAAAGCTTATACCTGGAATAAAATGTTGTTGATCTTTCTAAAAGTGCCACAGGACACACACACCCTCTCTCTCTCTGGCTCTTTTCCACCCTCCCCAGAGGAGGGGGAGGAGCCCTCAGCCAATTAAAGGAAGGGAGTCTTGGCTTTCTTTCTCTCCTCTGCAAAACAGGAAATAGGAGAGACCGGGCAAAAAGGCTGTGATGCAGGAAACAAGAAGGAGGAACAGAAAGCAGGAGAGAATCAATTGGTCGTGGGCTAGATAGCAGCCCGCATTGGCTGGATTCGGTCTGAGGGCCATATGTTTGACACCCTGATCTAAATTATCATATTAAATACAGAGAGGGAGATGATGAACTGCATGATTGTCACAGCCTTCAAAAGACCCTACATGTCAGGATCTTCCTCACAAATGTATAAAATGGCATGTGCAAAATGTACAAAATGGTCATGTGCATTATCTCTGCAAATGAGAAATCTTGCTCACAAATGTATAAAATGGCATAATTGTGCAATGAATAAGCATGAGAACAAACATAAACAAGATCAAAACACTGTCACTTGGCTATATGCACTATCTCCGCAAATGAGAAAGGTTAATTTAAGCATGGAGATACAGCTGGCTATGCCTACATGTTGCCCAAGCTGATAGCTCTTATAAGTGAACCCAGCACAAACGACCATCTCTAGAAGCCGGGGGGGGGGGAGGGACTGACCAGGCTACAGCTGTTCCCAGCTGTGCTTTGTAATGATGTCTCAGGTAAGAAAAAAGGGGTTAATTTCATGTGAAATTGATATTAATGCTTGGTGAGGTGGAAGCCGAGATGGTTCCATACTTCATACTCTGATATCTTAGGCATCATTACAGGTGACAGAGATGAATGAGACTGGCTACAAAGAAGAGGTTATAGGTCGTAAAAATGGAGGTGAAGAGCATTTCAGGCTGTTGACGATAAGAAGTGAAATTGGATTATATTGATCCCATTAATATCGCTTTGTCCTCAGTCATCTCCAGTTGTTTCTTAGAAAGAAACAGATTTCATGGCTCCAGAGGCTAGAACTGAGGCCGGGGGGACGGGGGGGGACACAACTAGCTGGTTTGATAATTGAATGTTCAAAACAGGTTCAGCGAGCCGTTGAATGATATTCAAAATAAATGGATCACACTAGCAAAAGAGCTCTGGGAACCTCACAGGCCATGCAGACTATGAACATGAAAACTGACCAGGGTAAATTAACAAGCTTTATTGTTATATCCGCCAAGCCTGCTATCGCCAGGATTTAAAGGGCATTGTACTGGGTGTTCAGATTTCTAATTCGATAGCCTAGGCAGAAATAAATGGAAGCGGTGATGTACTAAGATAGCAAAGGATAAGGAAAGGTTTCTAATGAGGAACAGGAGCTTTCAATTTGTTGATAAAACACAGCCGGAGTTGCTAGCGTGGGCCTTTTGCTCTTGTTGTTAATTTCATTCCTGGCCTAAGAGCCATGGGTGATGTTGCACCAGACCCTCTTTTTCAAGGAAGCACAAGAGGGTATCGACAGGGCTAACATTAGCTGCATCCTGCTGACCCATCCAACACACCTTTCGAGGAAACATGGGATTAGCCTGATCTCTTCAGGGATTTTTTTTTATTTCTTATAATTGACACTTGTAGGGATTTCCCTCCCATCTGCTTCATGGTGTTGGGGTAGAGCAGGATACAACTAGGTCTAGTCTTTGGACTGGTTAGGCTATAACTAGGAATGGCCAGAATAGGGCAGGTTGCTCAACACATGTAGGGATAACTAGCTGTCTCTGGAATAGCCCATAACTCATTTCTACAGCAGGGTGGGTTTGGGCAGAAACTCCCTTAGTGCCAAACAGCATCAGACAGACACTTAAGGTGACTCTGCAGCATGGTGTGGAAAGGAGGCAAAGTTTGGCTTCTCTCAACACTGTTAATGTGCAGGTGAGGATGTACACAGCAGGTGAGAACACTGGCTATGTCTGAAGCTAGGAATGAGTTGCGCAGAATCAGGGTAGCTCCAGGCTGCTACAGTCGCAGCCACCCTGAAAGTTAGGTGTTTGTATGATGGATAACAGCTATATAATAAATCTAGTCTACCACAAATTCTCTAATGTCTTGGTACAATCTTGGTGCTCTGTGTTATTCCCTAGTCAGGAACTAGATGAAGAAGAGGGAAAAGGAAATCAGCTTCTGTCGTTTGCCAGTGGCTTTCTCTCCATCTTTTCAGGTGCCTTCTTGAAGCAGGCAGCTTTAATTGAATTCTGTCTGGTTCTTGTTGCCAGTGTAATCAATCCGGTTTGCTTCCTATTTCTCAAGAACAACTTTGCCTTTAACACTCTGCTTTTGAGAAATAAAGCTTAGCCAAGTCCTCGGTTTTCAAACGCAATCTGAGTAGCAGATTCAAAAGCACAGTTTCTATTTATTCATTTAGGAAATGTATAGATCACCTCTCCGGAGTCTTGTTTGACATGGCTTACAAGTAAAAATACTGCTATAAGATCATAAAAACATCACAAATTGTCAATATATAAACCAAACAAGAAATGTACTGGGTTCAGACGCGTGGAGTGATCAGCTCATGGTTTATTGTGATTTCAGCTCAAACTAAAGATGACTTAAGCAAGACCAAAGCCCTGCTTAAATGCGTGCTCAACACCACACCCACTCCCCGTGATTGGTTATTTACTTAAGAACTCCTGTACAATAGGTTCCTTCCAGGATCCTAGTCCTCTATTGTTCTGCAAACGAAGCTAAGTCTGTGCTCAGGTGAAACATGAGCTCAGTACATAACACCAACTCAAAGTTTGCCCCTCTGCTTGGCACTCTGAAGTACACAAAAGTATTCTTAGGAAAATTCCAAGTGATAACAATTTTCTCTCTTTGCCCAGTCCTCTATTTAAGAACCCTTTCCTCTCAGTACTGCCTATACATTTCTAACATCATGGTCATATAGATATGTATTCACTGCAATGGAGCAGTTTGTGCCAATATAGCACAGGGAAGCAAGTGGGCAGGTGTTCTGCTGCAATCTTAGAGGCACATTGGGAGAAGAATAAATGGGTTACCGTCAGTCTTTCTTGGAGTTTTCAGCAACAGAAATAGTGAACTTACAGAATGCTCAAAGTCAAGAATAGATATGTCATGCTAAGCATTATTAAATGAACATTGTAACAGGTTCTAATCACCATATTTAATTGTGAGAAGAAACAAAGCACTACAATGGTTGGAATGTCTTACATGGTGAACAATAATTAATAATCCAAGAAGAAAGCAGATTTGTTTTAAAACATTGATTTACAGGAGAACAATAGACATAGAGTTTGAGTGTTGAATTCCTAACAAAAGTATTTGATTTTTTTAAAAAAGCGTACGTGTAACTCCTGCTAACTGCCAAGCCTTAGAGAGAGCAGAGCACCTGACCTCATCACCACCAGCAACACCCCCCAGCAACCAGAAGAAAATCCTCTATCTATCTATCTATCTATCTATCTATCTATCATCTATCTATCATCTATCTATCTATCATCTATCTATCTATCCTGATAAACAAACAAACAAACAAACAAATAGGAATCTATTATCCCAGAAGGCAAGCACACTAAATATCTATTAAACAGGCAACTGGAATAAAAAACCCACAAAAAATGCACCTCCAGTCTCTCGCTCTATCAATCAATCAAGCTATCATCTATCTATCTAACAAACAAACAGGAAGGAATCTATCTATAGAACCAGAAAGCTATGACACTATCTCTATCTATATTAAACAGGAAAACTACTAAGAAAACCAGGGCACCAACAACAACAGCTCACCACCAAACAGACCAAAAACCAGTACAACTTTTTAACCCACAGCCCCCTAACCCTACCGGGGGGGGGAACCAAGTCAAAACCCACACACACCCCAGCCCCCACCCAAGCAACAGGACAAGAAACAGTAAAACTTTGAAACTTATTACCCTGTAAACTTTTAAAGAGAAGGAAAAAAAAACTTTATATGTTTAAAGAGAGCCAGAGAAAGAAGACCCTAAACCCACCAAACGGCCAGGGGTGGGGGGGAAAACAAGGCAAAATCCAGGCTCCCCATCAAAGCAACAACAAACAGTACAACTTTTAAACTGTTAAAAAGAAACTTTATTAGAAATAAATTAGAAATAAATAAAGCACAGCTGCACTAATGGTGCCAGAAAAATTAAAGGAACAGTACTCACAACATCTCACAGAGTTAACACCTATAACTATAGCTAAACTAATTGCTTGTATTCTAGACCTGATAGTAAACTTACAGCATTACAATCTTAACAGCATTACAAGACAGCATTACAAAATTCAAGGGGAAATTTCAACATTACATACATGACCAAAAGCCCAATAATTATAGAATAACATAAAACTCAAGGGGAAATCCCAACATAACATACATGACCAAAGACCTAATAATGAAGATACTACTAGTGGAAAACAGCCATCATGGATGATAAAATGTACCAAAACCCAGGCTACAGTACCCATAAGCACACCCTTTATAAAAATGAACTGAGGTCTATCTAAGGATACATTTAAGCCATGAGGAGATACTGTATTGAATTTATGTATAACGAAAGCTTCCTTTAGAAGCAATAGTCTATGCATATCATAAATATCATATGTCTTGCTAATAACTACTCTATAGATTGGTAAACGTTGTAGATCATTAAAATCATGTTTTTGATCCAAATAATGGCCCACAATAGGAACATCTTGATTTTTAAGTCTCACCCGAGACATATTCTCCAATATACAAGTCTTTAAACTCCTCATGGTGGACCCCACATAATATTTGGAGCAAGAACACCACAAAACATAGACCACTCTAGTTGAATCACAATTAGTGAAATGTTTCAATCTTCATATAGTTATTTATTGTGATCTCATTAGTCTGGGTGCTATGTTGACATACTAAACAGTTTTTACCACATTTGAAATGTCCTGACGGCAAATTGGACTTGGACTGAAAATTATTCATATCAGAATGGACAACTATATCCTGAATATTGGAACTCCTTTTGTACCCTATTTTGGGAAAGTTAGAACACCCCTGTAAATGCTGTATGATATGCCAATGTCTGTGGAATATGCTGATGATCCTGTTTGATCTTGGAGGGAATTGCAAAGCACAAGAGAAGGAAGATCTACATGAGTGTTTTTGTTGTATAAAAAAGTTCTCCCTTGTTAACACAGCTGCCCTTCTCTTGGCTCTAAGGATCAACTCTTTGGGATACCCTCTCTGAACAAAGGCTCTAATGATGTTGTTAGATTCTACTGTATAGTCCATCAAACTGGTGGAGTTTCTCTTAGCTCAAAGAAACTGACTGTTTGGAAGATTATCTTTAATATGTACAGGATGGAATGGCTTATAATGTAGGAGAGAGTTGCAGTCAGTGGGCTTATGATAGAGCTTAGCTCCTAACTTTGGTTCAAAACAGTTGTGTCCAAAAGCCTGGGGATGACAGAGTTTGGGGTGGGGAGGGACTTCAGCAGGGTGTAATGCCATAGAGTCCACTGCCCAAAGCAGCCATTGTCTCTGGGAGAACTGAACTTGGTCATCTGGAGATCAGTTGTAATAGCTGGGAAATTTTCTGTAGGGGAAATGATGTGCTGTGGCTGAGGAACACAGTGATTTCTGGGAGATCTCCAGGCCCCACAGGGAGATTGGCAACTCCAGTGACCATTTAAGGGAAGATTGGGATATGTATTTTACCCCGGGACACATTCAATGACTCCCAACAGCAACAGCAAACTGTTTAGAATGTTAGAGGCAAAGGCCAATCAGGCCACATATGCAAATGATCTCTGTGTTCCGACTGGCTACTGGGGGGAGAGGAACAGCAAACTGTTTCAAATATTGGAGGCAAGACTCAGGCAATGCAGTCAGTGGATAGGGACAGCTTCTAAGTGACATATCATGGAGCCAACTGATTTAGGAGCGTGTGGAATGTTCAGAAAGTGCCACCCCACTTCACAATTGTATATAAGGAGAGACAGGACTTCTTAAATTGTAAGAGATGGTGTGCAGCACTTAGTGCATTTGGTACCATAGTTTTCTTGTACAGTTGATATGTGACATTCTTTTTTTGCTTTTTGGCAGTCTTTATTGAACCACTGCTTTGAATTGTTCTTAAAAATCAATTTTTGGTCAGAGGCATCCTTTGCCAGTGTTGGTTTTAGCAATTGTATCAAGTTGACTAAGAGGGTTAGGGGATTTTGATCCCTGGAATTATTCATGATCGCTAGTCTCCACTGGCAAGCCTCATCCTCCTTCAGAAATCCCTTTATTTTCCAAGCTAGTTGATCTGACCATTTAATACAGCATCCTGTTTGATATGCTGCTACTAAACATGGACCCATAACAATGTTGCAGACAGATTTGTGGTATGGGAGAACCAAGTCAAGTAAAAGGGGTAGATGGTCACTGTTGACTTCTGGTAGAAACTGGAGGTTTAAGGCCTTGGGGAGTAGGTTAGAGCTTACTAGAAAATGTGCTGCATCTGGTCCCTGCAAGGAAAGTATATTCCCCAGGATGATCCCCAAGTGTAGAGCCATTTACTATAGAAAACTCATACCTCCTTACCATTTTGGTCAAACAATGTCCAGCAATGTTTACTCAAGAGTCCTTAGAAATTCATGGAAAATAGTGTCTCCATTTTCTTCTGTTTTGAAGGGGATGACCTCAGTTCTGTCAGAAAAGGCTGTATCCTTTGTGCCTATCCTTGCATTGTAGTCTCTTCCCATCAGGACCTTGTTGACCAGGTTGTCATTCATACAGTCTTCAATATAAGAATCAAGTTATTTCCAAGTTTTTCTAATATCAAGTTTTCTCTGCTGGGGGGTGGGTGGAGAGATACACATTTATCACTGGGAGTTTAAAGTCTCTCATTACCGAAGTGCATCTGGACTGCCATAGCTCATTCTTTTAATGGGTCTAGATGTAGACATTTCACTCTCAGAGATGTGGAAATCAAAAATCCCAGCACCCCCTTTTAGCCTTCCTGGCCCTATGCCAGGGTTAGCTGCATTTTTGAATGAGTGATAACCTTCAGTTAGAAGTTCACAGGCAGACCAAGTCTCTTGTAGGAGGAGAATGTCACATTTATTTTGCAGAAGGGGGGACTGCAAACCTTTTATG
Source organism: Gekko gecko (assembly GCA_029375565.1). NCBI lineage: Eukaryota > Metazoa > Chordata > Lepidosauria > Squamata > Gekkonidae > Gekko > Gekko gecko. The sequence goes on along the minus strand of JAPDNY010000003.1, from coordinate 75,147,448 downwards.
CAGGACCAGCCAGCTACGTTCCAGAAATAATTTTGAGATGGCTTACCTTTCCTGATTTATGCTAGATTTCCTGTCATAATTCTGGGGATTGAACTTGTTGGGTAGGAGCTTTAATTTCCTCCATTAGAGAGGGCTCTTCAGATATTTTGCACAGAAGTGGATTGTCTAGCGAAACAATCAACTTAGTGTGGATGTTTCCTTTCCTCATTGTTTTAGTGGGCTCTAAGGGATAGTGTCACACTGGTTTTGGTACTGGAAGTTTTGCTACCTTTCATGTGGACCCATTGGCTTGAAGGCTCCCTCTGAAGGCCGACTTAAATTCTTCAATGTAAATATTAGGGTTTCTAGCTGGTGTGATATGAAATCCTGATCTTTAATCAGCAGTATTGTAAAAGAGGATAGGAGGCTATTCTTGGCCTCCTCATCCAGCCATGAGGGGTCTACATTTCCCAAAGGGATCCTGTCTCCAATGCTCTGTGCTGTTAAGCTTGTAGTGTCAAAGCTATGAATTGGGGACCCTTTTCTCTGAGCCCTCATTAGAGAGGGTAAATTAGGGGGAGTGGATTAGTCCAAAAGTACCTGAGAGTTTGAAAACTTAGCAGATGCTCTAATTTCCAAGGGCTTTGAGTTAGGTGTTACACTCAGCATTTCCCACTTCTCAGGTTTTAAATCTGTAAAAAGTTCCTGTCTTGTGGAATTTTTGAAATGTCTTTGTATTCTAATACCCAACATACTCCGTCTATTAGCTTGTACATAAGAACATAAAAGAAGCCAATGTTGGATCAGGCCAATGGCCCATCCAGTCCAACACTCCGTCACACAGTGGCCAGAAATACCAGGTGCCATCAGGAGGTCCAGCAGTGGGGCAAACAAGTAGGTTGGTATTCTCTTAGAATGGAAGTGCAGGAGGTAATGTTCAAACCTTATGAAATCCCCCCAGCTTTTCCACCTCAATAAGGTCAATAGTTTTGGGGGTGAATCCAATAATTTCAGCCAGATAGCCTATTACTCTGGTTTTCTTACTCCAGTCAATAAGTCTTCCCCTCCTTGGGAAGACATTTAGTACTATTGAATTTGGGTTGTAGACAAAGAAGGAAAGTTTTTTTCTTATTGGCCTTCCCAGGTCCAGCATTTATAGCTGTTTTCATTTGCCTATCTGGGGTCTTGTTATTTGGAGGGCACTTTGGCTTACCAGTAATGTTGGTGTCAGCCATTTCCTCTAGACTGGTTATTGCCCTCTCCTGAAGTTCAAATATTTTTCTGAGGGATTCTGCCACCAAGAAAGTTCATTGGGCTAGGAGTTCTATCTCCTTCCAATAGTAAGGGGTTTGCTTATCTCCAGATAGTAATTTACAATGGGGAGCTAGAAGAAGAAGAAGAAGAGTTTGGATTTATACCCCGCTCTTTACTGCCCAAAGGGGTCTCAGAGCGGCTTACAAACTCCTTTCCCTTCCCCTCCCCACAACAGACACCCTGTGAGGTAGGTGGGGCTGAGAGAGCTTCTGACAGAAACTGTCCTTGAGAGAACAGCTGTGCCAGAGCTTGTGACTGACCCAAGGTCACATCAGCAGGTGCAAGTGGAGGAGTGGGGAATCAAACCCGGTTCTCCCAGATAAGAGTCGGCACACTTAACCACTACACCAAACTGGCTAGTCCCTTTACACAGGTGGCTTGCTGTGATTCAACAGGTCCCTCCAGATAGTAATTTACAAGGGGGAGCTAGTCCCTTTACACAGGTGGCTTGCTGTGATTCAACAGGTCCCTCAGCCTCAGCTTCTAGACACTCAAACCTGTTTTGAAGCAGAATTGTTGTAAAATAATCTTCTAGTTTGAGTTGTTTAGATAGAGGAGAGCCCCCTTCTTCAAATGAGAATGATCTTTTCTTTCCCATAATATCAGTGGTGTCAACCAAGCAGTATCTCTTAAAGAGGAAGTAGGGGAGGGAAAGGATCCCAAGCATTCGTTTGCAGGATTAGAAATTCCCGTCAAGGTCTCATACAATCATTCTCTAATGTATAACATCAAAGGCTGATGATGTTGTAATAAAGTATAGCAGACACTAAAGCCTGTGTAATTGGGTCTGGCATGTGGGATTCTCTGGGATGTTCCATGGCTTGCGTTAATCTACTCTCCCAGACAATTTAGCAAATTGACTGTTGTTTCCTAAATAATCTCTTCCAATCTTGGATTGATGCCCAGCTTTGCAGCTGTTAGACTTGCCCGCAAAAATGTTTGTTTAAATGTTCTAAAAGTTCAAAGTATAAATCAAATACACAGAGCCATACCTTTAGCATATTTATCATGTGCCGACCGATCGGAAGTTATATTGTTATATTGTTTGACTGTTATATAAAGTTGTGAGGGGGGCTTAAATAAATATGATGGGAATCATGCTTCAGATATGGAAAACAAAAAGTCTACTTCCCCCAGTTGCCTTTTCTGAGTCTTGAAAGCCCCTGCAACATTGCTTGGTGTCACACAACCTGATAGGCATGAACTAAAAGCTTGTATGGATAAATATTACTCACTATAATTTTCAGGCATTGAGAATTTTATATTTATAAATTGTAGGGTTCCACAGGGTGCAGCCCCATCCCCCATGCTTTCCAATCTCTATGTAAAATGCTTAGGATAAATCATTTGCACCTTTGGGATTGGATGACATCAATATGCAGATGATACCCAGCTCCACATATCCTTATCGAAATCCCCTGGTGATGTGATAGAGGTCCTGAATAACTTCCTGGCTGACATGGTAAATTGGCTAAGAATGGACAATTGAGACTAAATCCTGAGAAGGCAGAGGTAATGCTGGCTGGGAAGATGGAGATCTTGAAGGACATTATGGTCCCTACTTTTGATGGTGTTCAGTTGACCCTTGCTGACTCATTTAAGAGCTTTGGAGGTATATTGGGCCCAGCTTTATTACTGGAGATGCAAGTTAATGCAGTTGCAAAAAAAGGCTTTCTTCCAACTCAGCCTAGCCCAAAAGATGGCCCATTACCTTGGTACAGCTGACCTGATTACCTGAACATTGAGACTAGACTACTGCAATGCACTGTACATTAGTCTCTCTTCAAAATTGATTCAGTAACTCCATTTGGTGCAGAATGCTGCATCTTGGGTATTATCAGGAGCTAGATGGATCACACATATTACTCCCATTCTGCCCATCAGTTACCAGGCTCGATTTAAGATATTAGCTATCTACTTCATGGCTTTGGACTCTCATATCTGCGAGACTGCCTCTCCCACTATGCTCCACCATGACAGCTTCAATCATTGGAGTAGGGTGTTCTGCAGGTGCCAACCTGCAAATGGGCAAAATCAACAAGTGCCCATACATATGCCTTCCCTATTATGGTACCCACCTTATGAAACAGCCTTGTGAAGTCAGGAAGGTTCCCACTCATTATTAGGGACTGTGGTCTATACTAGGAGCCTGCAATGGAATTTTGTATGTTAATACTCATGCGTTGCTTCAGTGCTGTATTATTCAGTGTAGTTTACTCCTATGACCCTGTCATTAAGATTTCAGCCTTATCTTATTGCCCCCTTACACAGAATAAAGAGACTCATGCAGGTATGTTGGTATAAATAAAGTGCAGCTTTATTAAATTTAACTTTAAAAGAATGAACTGTAACTCAGCAAGGGCGAACTAAAACATAAGTCAAGGCAAGAGGATACATCCTGCTCCCTTTCCTGGCCAGAAATGGGTGTACCACTGAGCCCTTGGCACAAGCCAATAATAGCATGGCCAACCAAATTGCAAGACATGTGAGTAATCCCCTAAAAGGAATCTAGTTACCTCAGCCCACAGAACACGAGGGGAGGCCAAATCCAAGGGGCATCATAGGCCATTTGCATTCCACTCTGAAGCTCGTGCCAACAGATGGTTCCTGCCATATGTGCTCCCTCCAGTCAAGGGGCAGTCTGCCTGCTGGTCCTCACCACCCTAACCAAATCAGGAAAAACCTAATTAACAGCACCAACCCTCAGCCAACTACCCAACCACCGCTTACAGCGTGAGGTAGACAAAAACATCCTCTTCCCAGTCCAATCTGAGAGAGGCCGGAAAATTCCTACCCGGCCCCAAAACTGGTGACCAGCAAAAGTCCACACTATAGAAGGAAGTGTAGGTGGGCCGATTGAAATGTGAAGACTGCACAATAGAGGGGAAGACAGAACAAATTAAACCAAGGGCTCTGCCCTCCAAAGTACCCATATGGCTGACAATATTCCTAAGCCCTTGCCACAGTTCATCCAGGAAAATCCTTTCCCAAAATCAGGCAAACTCCATCATCCCTGTACAGATGAGGAAATTCCACAGCTATTCCTGGGATATAACCCCCCCACCCTGCATAGCCTTGTGGAGCTCATGGTTAGCCTTCTGTCGAGCCTGCTCAATACCTTGTGCGTCCCATACCCAATGCACTCCCAACCAGCATGCCACGACCTCACACATGCCCACCTGTACTTGGAGCATCAGGGCCTTGCCCTTGACCAAATGCAGGTGAATGACCAGAATGTCTCGTGGAAGATCACTACTCCCCCCAAATAACAGGGGCATCAGCCCAGACCATTGGAAGCCATACCTGCCTTGCCACTCAACTGTGGCATGATCACTGAGACCCAGCTGTGGACCCATCCCTGGGTGTTCTCCCTGGTGGGCCACCCAGAAGATCATACTGTGGCCAGCAATCGAAATGCTCAGTCTCCAATGCAAAACTAGGGGACCTAAAAAACTGAAATAACAACAAACAGCCAGTTAAATAGATAACAAGATGAATTTACAGAGAAACCAGTGGCCTGACATACAACCGATGTGGAAGAAAGCCACCTTCCAAACTTTTGAATCACTGGGCAAGGTAACCCATAGCCGCAGCCATGGAGGCTGCCCCAATCTGAAAGGAGTGGGTACCAAATCGGTCACCGGACAACCCAAGCTTGCCCAAAGCCCTAGATGTCACCACGCAAAAATGGTATTTTATCAATGGATGGACGAATAAGGGGCCATCCCCTTTGCCATGGTGACCTATGTAATGTCAAAAAGCCTGCACAGGGCACAGGCCCTTTTCTGTACAAGGGCCAAGAGAAATCACAGCTCTCTTGCTCTTCTGATCTGTTTTAGATGGCCAAATAAGCACACGGTTACCCACAAACTCAGTGTTGCCTGGCCAAAGGGCTTTACCAGAAGTGTCAGTGTGATTGCTGTACAAGTTCACTGGCATTCAGGGCACCACAAATGCAGTCATGGTGGCCGTGTAAAACAAGGCAGTTCCAGATCTGATTCCAAGTAACGAAGAAAGTGCCTCTTCAGGACTGCAGGTGATATGGGCTGTCATCAGGACAAGACGCAGAATCCTGGGATCAGCCTTCTAACATTTTGCAAAGGCAGAAATCAGCAGTAAACTCAGCCAAGCCACGAGCTTTGCTGTTAAAAGCTAAATCAGCCAGTTCACCCTTGATGGACTTAGATCCTGTTCAGACAGACAGCAAATTCCGCCATTGGCCCAGCTCTAGTTTGACCCAGACCTTTTTTATCCAGCATTGCACAACCAGACAGCTCCCCTTACCATGCGCGTACTCCGCAGTGGGTTGTCTAGACGGCGTTCACCTGAAGGAGCTGTGCATTGGGGTTTTTTTTTAAAAAAAAAATTCTATTTGGACAAGTGCATCTGTGCTTCAATGTGTACTTGTTTTTCAGCGCATGCGCAGAATTGAATGGCTAAAGCACCGCCAGTGGTACCTCCCTCTAGGTACCGTTTCAATTAACGCAGTTCATAAATTTCACGGGCCCTACAGAAACATGAAATTGTCCAGAACTTTTGGAGCGGAGCTCTGCGGCTGTCGCGTGTTTACCCGTTTATGCATATATCATTAAGAATTTTTTTAAATGGCAGCTGTTTGGGATGGTCTGAAGTCAGACCACCCCGACATGAGGATTGTGTGCTGGAATGATCAGATGGGGTAAAGTCCATCATTGGCCCGTCAGCAAGCATTTGGCCTAGACTTAAACTGGTATCTTTTAAGTATGGCTCCCTGGTGTGGCAAAACGGGCTGATCACAGAAGTGGCACCTTTCCCAGATGTTGCTGTCTGATCGTTCCCTTTAAATCTGCCAGGCATTCATGCCTGGGGCAGATCTAAAGAGCTGTCTGATTGGGACCTGTATTGCTAAACCTTTCAACATGATGCACTACTGCATCAGATGGTCTGCAGGATTGGGCCAAGAACTCTGGAGCCCTACCTGTACTTTAAAGGCCTCAAACTGATGAACCACATGGCCATAAACTTTCCGAGTACTCGTGTTATCACTAAGTCAATTGCCCAGCGAGCCTCAAGCCACCAAACTGCCATAGCTCCAGGAGCATCCTAATCAGATATAAATCTGCCTCCGGGTCCAGCTGACAGAACCTCTCCATCGGTTTATGAGACAGAGCATCAGCCACCCTGTTAGTAACCCCTGGGACATGCTTGGCAACAAACAAAGTATTCAGCTGGAGGCAACACAGAGTGAAAGACCGCACCAGGCCCATGGCCCTAACTGATCTAGAAGGCAGGCAGTTAACAACCTGAACTATGGCCATGTTGACACACCAGAAGTGCACTGTGCCATTGGCTATCTGGTCACCTCAGACCAATAGTGCTACCAAAAGTGGAAAAAAAATTCCAGGAAAGTGAGGGCCTGGTGAATCTCACCAGAAGCCCATTCCTCTGGCCATTCCTCAGAACACCAATTATCCCTGAAATAATGGAACCGTAAACATCAGAAGTAACCTGCAACTCAGCTTCCAGCCTGAGGTCCTCCCACCAAAAGGTTCAAAAGCAAGTAGATCCAAGCATTCTTCGATTAAGAAAGGCTTTATTGGAATACAGTGCTAAAAACCCACAGTGGAGGGTCATTGTCAGGAATGGTGGGAGAAGCGGCTCAAGCAAGGTTATAGTGTGATGCAAAAATGCGTCTAGCAAATGAACTTTAAGCACGCGCGCGGGAAACTCCCAGCGGGAGAGTTACTTAATGGGCGGGAGACAGCTCCCTCCTCCCCTCGTCTTCACTGGACTGGAAAATTCTCATACACTTGAGAATAGCCCGAAGCCCACATTCAAGGCCACTGTGATAAGACTGAGCGGCAGAGAAGAAGCTCCCACGTTACTGCCAGCATACCTACGCAAGCGCACAGCAGGGACAAGATAGGGAACACAGAACAATGGACTCAGTGTAAAATAGCAAACAGACATTTCTGACACTCTGCCCTTCCCAAAATACCTCCCACCCACCACTCAGGAAGGGGAAAAGAGGGGACCTCCCGGTTTCGCCGGGAAACGAGAGTGAAAGTCCTTGAGGAGTTCAGATGCATTGATATCAGCTACTTTCACCCATTCTCGATGTTGGGGTCCAAAGTGAACTCACTCGACTAGGTAATATAATTGTCCCCTCATCAGCTTAGAGCCCAGGATGTCAGCCAGTTCATAATGTTCCTCTCCATCTACCATCAGCGGGGGGGGGGTGCAGGATGCTCTGGATGCCACTTAGTCGGGGAAAATGCTGGTTTGAGGAGGCTGAAATGGAAGATGGGATGAATTGTTTTAAGAGTCTTAGGCAAGTCCAACTGAAAGGTCACCTTATTGATACAACGAACAATCCTGAATGGGCCAATATATTTCCAAGCTAGTTTTCTTGATGCTTGGGATAGGCGCAAGTTCTTAGTCAACAGGTAAACATAGTCCCCAGGCTGAAGGTCCCATCCCGCCGCCCGTTTTTTGTCAGCCTGCCTCTTATACTGGGCTTTGACCTCATTCAACACCTCTACAATCACTGGCCAAGAATCACGAAAAGTCTTACACCAATCTGTGGCTTTTCCCTCCGTTCCCCCAGGTTTCAAAAAAGGGAGAGGGGGGCTATCATAGCCCAATGCGGCTTTGAAAGGAGACATTCCAGTAGAGGCATGCCAAGAGTTATTGTATGCAAATTCTGCTAACGGTAGTAGATCCACCCAATTGTCTTGTTGCTAGTTGGTGAAACAACATAAATATTGTTCTAGAGTTTGGTTCACCCTTTCTGTTTGGCCATCGGTTTCTGGGTGGTATGCACTGCTCAAAGCTCGTTCTATGCCCATGAGGGCCATTAATTCAGTCCATAGTTTGGAAACAAACTGAACCCCATGGTCAGATATTATTTTGATAGGCAACGTTTGGAGGCGAGCAATGTGCTGTAAAAAGGCCCTAGCTAAGACTTTAGCTGTTGGTAAACTAGAAAACGGTATAAAATGTGCTTGTTTGGAAAACAGATCAACCACCACCCAAATGACAGTCATTTGTTTGCTGGGGGGAAGATTGGTAATAAAGTCCATCGAAATGACTTCCCAAGGGCGGCTTGGGGTGGGCAACGGCTGCAGGAGTCCCGGGGGTTTTCCTACTCTGGGTTTGCAGCGGCTACACGTTGGGCAGGATTGTATATAGAGTGATAAATCCTTCTTCATTCGAGGCCACCAGAAACTGTGTTGCAGCAAGTGCAGTGATTTCACGTACCCAAAGTGCCCTGCAGGTTTCAAATCATGGGCAGACTGCAATACCTGTTTTCATGTGCTTTCAGGAACAAACAGTTTATTTCCCTTGTACCAGCAGCCATTGGGTTTGCCCACCAAATCTCCCCGAGCTTATAGCTCTGTTTTCTCCTGATCGGTAATGGCTGTGGCGAAGCGCTCTTCCCACGGTACCCCCTGATTTTTGGGCACTGGCTCTAGTTGGCTCTGCTTGCGGGTCACCACTGCCCCAATCAGTTGGTTTGGGGTGAAAAATGACTCCCTCACTTCAGTTTTCTTGCTATCATGCTGGGGCAGGCTTGAGAGAGCATCTGCCAAGTGGTTGGATTTACCTGGGAAGTGGTGCAGGGTGAATTGGAATTTGGAAAAAAACCTCAGCCCATCGGAACTGCTTGGCATTTAAGACTCGGGGCTTTCGTAACACCTCCAGGTTCTTATGGTCAGTCCAAATTTCAAAGGGGACTCAGGCTCCCTCCAGCCAGTGTCGCCAGGTGAGCAGTGCCAATCGAATAGAAGCTGCCTCCTTGTCCCAAATGGGCCAGAACCTCTCCGTTTCATTAAATTTCCGAGATACATAGGCAAGCGGGTGGAGGTGCCCTTGGGCTTCTTCCTGTAAAATTGCCCCCCCCCCCATAGCGGTGTCTGAAGCGTCTACTTGGACAATGAATTTTTTGGTCTCATCTGGGTGCACCAGCACCAGTTCTGAGGTGAACAACTGCTTAAGTTGGTCAAACGCTTGTTGGCACTGAGGTGTCCAATCTAAGCTAGCTCCTGGCTGGGATGCTTTTGCCCCCCTCCCCTTGGTTTTGAGTAGATCCGTGAGAGGGAGGGCGACCTGGGCAAAGTGGGGCAAGAATTGGTGGTAAAAGTTAGCGAAGCTGAGGAAACTCTGGAGCTGCCGCCTGGTTCTGGGGGGTTCCCAAGCTAAAACATCTTGAACCTTTTTAGGGTCCATCTCCAACCCAGAGGAGATCCGGGCCCTGTGGGACCTAGTGCAGTTCCACAGGGCCTGCAAGACGGAGCTCTTCCGCCAGGCCTTTGAGGAGGAGCCGCCGCCGCTAGCAAGCCATCATTGAGAGCCTTCATCCATCTGTCCCATTATCTGGAAAGATGGATGCCGCCCGTGAGCTGGGATATACTACTCCTGGTGCCCATGCAATTAAGAAATCCGCCACCAATGTGGGATACCGTGTAATGTGCATCTTGGATTTACATGAATTTTACTGCTGTATTGAATTTTTTATATTTTTATTGTATGTAATATCTTTATTGTTTTTAGTTCTGAAACTCGGCTTGGCCACTTGTTAGCCGCCCTGAGCTACTGGATAGGGCGGGGTATAAATCCCAAAATAAATAAATAAATATAAATAAATAAAAATCTGGGGATATGCAATACCCTAAGAAGTCAATGCGCCTCTGATGAAATTCGCACTTAGACAGTTTGACAAATAGTTTGTGTTCTAACAACCGCTCCAGCACCTCCCGGAGCATTTTGATATGAGTCTTAAGATCTGGGCTGTACACCAAGATATCATCCAAGTAAACAACCACCCCCTTGAACAAGTAGGGGTGCAGCACCTCAGTTATTAGGTTCATGAAGACCCCAGGAGCCCCCTGTAATCCGAAGGGCATCACTCGGTATTCAAACTGTCCTAAGGGGGTATTAAAAGCAGTCTTGTGTTCATCCCCTTGTCTAATACGGACTCAGAAGTAGGCATCACGCAAATCCAATTTGGAAAAGATCTTCCCCTTCGCCACTTCTGCCAACAGGTCTTTGATGAGGGGCATGGGATAGGCATTGGTGGCTGAAACCGCATTGAGGCCCCTATAATCAGTGCACAGTCTGAGTCCCCCATCTTTCTTTTTACAAAACAGCACAGGGGCCGCAAAGGGGGACGAAGCCGGTCAGATAAATCCACGGGCCAGGTTCTTATCAATGAACCTACGCAGTTCCTCTTTATCCATGGGACTCATAGCATAAATTTTCCCTCTAGGCAATTTCGGTCCTGGGAGGATCTCTATAGCACAGTCTGAATTACGGTGGGGGGCAGTTTGTCCGCCTCCTCCTCCTCAAAGACCCGAGCCAAGTGCCTGTATTCTTTGGGAATACGGTTACTGTCCTCTGTCGCTAGGCAGCCTCGTGGGGGATCGTTGTTTGGAGGATTCCCCCATAAAGGATCCCACTTATGCTCCGTACATTTTGGGGAAATAAATCGTACTATCCCTTCTTCCCAGAGAATATAGGGATCATGACCATGAAGCCACGGGCTACCCAAAACCAGTGGGAACTGGGCTTGTGGAGCTACCACAAATGGACGGAGCTCCCAGTGTTCCCCAGCGCCCACCCTTAAGGGGATGGTCTCGAACCGGCAGGGCTCTTTCATCGGTGACCCATCCATTTGTGTAAAGGTAATAGGGTCCTTCAAACTGGTAACCGCTGCTTCTAGTCCCGTTACCAGTGATGGGTTTATCAAATCCCTCCCGCACCCTGAGTCAATGAGGGTCAGACCCTGATGTGGGTCATCATCACTGGATTTATTATTATTACAGTCACAAAGAAGAGGGAGGGGTAATTGCTCACCATTTTGGGCGCTTCAGGGGTAGGGCCCTGCTGTGCTGCGCCACTTACAAACAGGACCTGCTCGTTTCCCTGCAGCTCACCCTCTTCTTCTTCTAAAATCAATGAATCTACGGCGTCTGGGTTGGCAAACAGGGCCCGTGGCATGCACGGTTTGGCTGTTCCTTTTCTTGGGGTTGGCAATGACCGTCGCCTTTGTTCTTCATGGGTCGGGGCCGATTCCCCGGAATTGCGAAGCGATAAACTCCACCTGTTGCTCTTCATCCGGGAACACGTGGCCCCACCGCTGCATGAATTTCCCGACCTGTATGATGAAGAAGGACACAGTCTCCGGGTCCCCATCAAACGTAATCTCCAACATGTCTTTGGGCCGTATTATTGGTGGGACGGGAACCATGCCAGGTACAGGTGCTGGCAGTGGTAGGGGCGCCGGTGCAGGAACTGGTGTGGGAGGACCGGTGGAGGCTGGACCGGGACTGGTTGTGCTGGAGGTGCTCCTCCTGGCACAGGTCCTGCCAGGGCTGGTTGGCCAGGGGCTGGCTGTCTGGGGAGGGGTTGTCCAGGCACCACTGGTGGTGCTGGGGCAGGGGCTGGTAGTGGCTGGGTCAGCGGGTGTGCGCGGATCGCCTGGTCCATCATCTGCGGGAGGGACTGCATCAGCTTGCCCATGTCCCGCATTAACCATCGGGTATTGTCCTGGATAGTGTCCATGCGTGTGTCAGCATCCGGGCTGGACCCAGGCCTCGTCGCCCCACACGGGGTCCATCCCTGTGGGAGCCCAAAGCTTCCTCGGGGATCCAGTAAACTGTCCCGGCTCTGGCTTCCTGGTAAAGACCAGGATGTCTGGGTTGTGTCCAATAGATTCTTAGTCCAGTCCCGGGGCTTCCTCTGGGTAACCCACTTATCCCATGGGATCGGAACGCTGTGGTAGTAGGTTCGGGGTACTGCCCCTCCATGGCTTGGGGTCGGCCCCGCCAGGCTGTAGATTGGGAGAGAGTACGATGCTCCCATGGTGCTGATCAATGGAGAGGTGACTGGTCCGGCCGCACAGTACGGGACCAACGCTGTCGTTACTGGAGTCATAGTCACCGGTGCGACTGTAGCTGGTACGGTCGTAACGGGAACTGTAGTCACTGGGATCACCACAGTGGTAGTAGGAACCGTAGTGACAGGCGTGGTAGTCACTGGGACCGTAGCCGGTGTTCCTCCAGCACTGCTCATCTTGGTGGAAGGCAGGGGCTGGAGGTGGTGGGGTAATGAAGGATTCCTGACAATTTCTGTCAGGTTCAAAAGCAAGTAGATCCAAGCATTCTTCGATTAAGAAAGGCTTTATTGGAATACAGTGCTAAAAACCCACAGTGGAGGGTCATTGTCAGGAATGGCGGGAGAAGCGGCTCAAGCAAGGTTATAGTGTGATGCAAAAATGTGACTAGCAAATGAACTTTAAGCACGCGCACGGGAAACTCCCGGCGGGAGAGTTACTTAATGGGCGGGAGACGGCTCCCTCCTCCCCTCGTCTTCACCGGACTGGAAAATTCTCATACACTTGAGAATAGCCCGAAGCTCACATTCAAGGCCACTGTGATAAGACTGAGCGGCAGAGAAGAAGCTCCCACGTTACTGCCAGCATACCTACGCAAGCGCACAGCAGGGACGAGATAGGGAACACAGAACAATGGACTCAGTGTAAAATAGCAAACAGACATTTCTGACAGTTACTTAGATGTCTGTTACATGGTAATAAAAATGTGTGTGTGTGATATTTGTTCATGTCTTGCATCTCTCAAACACCGCACGTTTACTCTATGTGGCTGTCATGTTAAGCCAGTTTGTCCACCACTGATCTACATGATTGGGGTACGACTCCAGCCACTTCCTAAGCTGGTTCAGCTCTAACAGACTGGAACCCTTTTCCAGATGCTTGGGAGGGGTCACCTTTGTCATATCCTTTCACCTTTGCCCTACAACATGAAGTAAAGGCATGAGACCCCTGCAGAGGGGGCACCGATGCCTGAATTGACAAGGCTTCCTCAAGCAAGCTCCCTGTGGGGCAAATTCCCAGCATAATAAGTGGGTTTGAAGGCCCTGGCCCCTGGAGGGGCGAGAATCTATAGCACCAGGCCCCCTTTGCATAGTGTGGCCACTATCAAAGCAATCCCCCAATGAGGGCTTACACAGAGCCATGAGCTGTAGCCATAACCGTTGGTGCGCCTGATCCCACTGCAAAGATGGATTAAACCCAGTTCTCATTCTAAATGCCTCATCATACTGCAGCCAAGCAGCACCAGAGAACTCTGTTTAAGCCCCTTAAATTATATTCATGTATTGGAAAAGGGGGTGGCCCCCTTGGGCTGGGACCTGGCCGCAACACCAGCATAAATTTAAAAATGCTGGTAACCAATTAGTCCAAGTATGGTCGGCCCTCCGTCTCTTAAGGCACTCCTTATCCCACTCGTCCAGATCATCTTTATCTTTCTCCTCAATCTCTCTAAAAAGCAGAGTGAACACGTCTACAGAGTCCCCTTTAAAGCTCTTCTTTGTGGCCAGAGTTAAGTGATCACCCAAGGGCATGCCAACCTCACTGCAGGGTATGGCACTGAAGGGGACTGAACCATAAGGGACCTCACCCAGTGCCCCATGCAGGTAGCTGACCCAGATAGGAGACGCCCAGTGCAAAGTTCCGTGTGCCAGTGAAAGGAGGCTGCACGATCCTACAAGATCCAACCTGCAGGCTAGGGGACTTCTGAGCAGTGGCACTAGTGGAAGCAGGAGCTGAAGGCCCCAGAGTAACTGCCTGACTCCAAGGCCCCCATGGCCAAACCGACCCAGGCTGCAGAGTAGTGGGCTTACCTCCTCCCTCCACGGCCCCTGGCTCAGCCTCCACCGCAGAACTTAGACCTCTTGCACCAGCCTGGCTTGCTTCGCCGTGCCATGATCCTGTGTCCCCTCACCACACCCCCGCACAGGAGGGGAACTGGAAGTGCCCTCTAAGGTGGAAAGACACACCAAAACTGTTTAATTGTGAAGAGAGAACCTTTCGGTCCAATCTTGCGACCTCAACTCTACCCCAGTCTACTATTATTCCCTGGGTGTTCTCAAGGGCCACAATCCTCTCCAAAATCAAATGCCTCTCCTGTGCCTCATCATCCTCATCAGAGGAAGAGTGTGCCACTGAGACACTCTTGGGGGCAGCTTGGAGGCTGCCTGTTTTCCTTTAGCTGGGCCCTTGCCCTTCCCTGATGCCATGACTGGAGTAAGTGTAAGATGGCCACCCACCCAAAATGGCTGCCTGCACCAAAACATATCCAATATTCAAGCAGGTATCAACCTACTTGAGCTGAATTTAAAATGGGGTGAGGGGTAAGTGAAGACACCCCCCAGTCATTGGGCACCTGCCCAAGGGCAGCACCCCCACCCCTCACTAAGCAACCCCCCATATTCTCTCCCTCAGGATAAAGCTGTCAAATAGAAAAGCCAATATATCAAACCACATCTTTGTATCAAGCAGAAAACAAGGATCCCATTTGAGGGGGCCCTTCCAACAAAGCAACTTTTAACTTAATTCTGACATTAGGAAGCCAACCATGCCACTGGGCTTAGAAAGGTATAACTCCGAATAGGATTGCATTGTTGGTTCCTGTTAAAGGCAGCGGCCATTTTGTCCAAGTCTAAATCATGCTGCTAAACCTGCAGCCTTTACTTGACCACCCTGTTAACTCTTAGGCTTGGGATAATGAAACTACCCATGAGGAAAATGTCCCGCCACTAGGCTCCAGTTCAACAAACCCACTGAAAATTATGTATAATAAGATATGGTATGATGCCATTTCATTTAAGTCAGCCATGAGTGAAACTTCTAGATATCTGGTGCAAGATCACATGACTATGTCTCAGTAAAGGAAAACTATTTGCCAGCCACCACAGGGAGAGCTTGTCTTGAAAGCAGTCAATTCACTCCGCCTGGAGCTAGTACAGAGTTCAAGAGCACCTTAGGTTGTTGAGAGCAAGCAGAGGGTATGCTGACTTAGCAGCACTTTCCCCCCATGTACCTTAAGCTACCACAGCATGTAGCATGGGCTTCAATATCATTAAAAGCTTTAAACAGGAAAGTTCTTGTATAGCTGTGCCTTAAGGCACTCTGCCTACCTGTGCCATTTAAGTCAAAGAAACTGGAATTATTGTCTTTGGGCCTTTTCTGAGAAGCGATAAAGGAAAAGACTGTTCTTTCCCCTCTATAGGTCTTCAAAATATTTTACCTTTTGCCCTTCTAGAAAGCATAGTACAGTTCGCTTATAAAACAAAATGCCTAAAGATTTTTTCCCCCTCCCTATATCTGAATAGAATGGCCTACAATCCATTTTAATGGCCTTTACAAGACATTTTTTAAACGTGGCTCCTATTATGGTTCCAAGGAGCTTAGAGTGCCACAGAGCTAGAAAGTGAGGAGACCTTTAATAACAGAAATGGAAGAAGTTTTGTTGCAATACTAAGTGCTTAACAGGATAAGTCCCATTGAACTGAGTCCGATTCTGCATAAATAAGCTCAGGGCTTCCTTTTGTAGAAAAAGCCCAGCAGGAACTCATTAGCATAACAGGCCACACCCAACAGCAGAAACTCATTAGCATGTTAGGCCACACCCCTGACAGTGCAGCTAACCCCCAGGATCGGCTTCCCCAGGTGCCCCATGGCTTGCGGGGTGCATGGGGAACCCGAGGGAAGGAAGGCATTTTCTGGATCGGCTTCCCCAGGTGCCCCACAGCTGCAGGGCACCTTGGGAACACAAGGTGGGGGGGAGGCTGTAGGCGTGGCCAATTTGGAAGCCAGCCGGAACTCCATTCCTGTGTGTTCCTGCCCCAAAATAGCCCTGAATAAGCTTAGGAAGATGCAGAGCCAAACTAGGCACAGCTCTGACCTATGACCTCCATCTCCATTTTAGAGAAGAATTTAGCTATTTTAAAATGCTGCTGTGCAGCAGGATCAGGTGCTCTTGCCCCCTCCCATGCCTTTTCAGTTGCTGAAATCGGCTATTTCAGCCCTTGAAAAGAGATGAGAGGAGGGACAAGATTGCTGGTCCTGCTGTGCCACGGGCCCAACCAAGACTGGGGCCTTGAAGCATTTTAAAGGGTGAAATTCTTCTCTAAAATGGTGCTTGGCCACTGTAACAACTAGTTTGGCTCTCAGGCTACCTGTTCCAAGCACCTCTCTCGGTCCCATAGCTTTCTGTGAGCATTTTGGAAATGTGCAGAATCTGTTTTTGAAATATCAATGTTTGGTACTCCTGGGTTTAAGATACACTCTTGAAAATGTGTGCATTCATACACACTATAAATGAGTACATACCCCCCTCCTTTTCCCCCTAATGACACACTCTTGGAAAGTCCATATGGGTTTGTCTCTCCCCACTGAAAGAGCAGGTTTGAAAGCCAGAGATGCTTATGGACCCAGAGTTCTGGGCGGCAGCAGTACTGAGGAGTATTCTATTGTGTACATTCTCCTCTAGAACACTACCCTGGGAGTTATCATGTTCTGTTAACCTGTTTGATTGACTACTACATGGGGCTGCTTTTTAAGACAATCCATAAGCAAGAGAGACAAGAAAATGCTGTTGCCTGGTGTGGTAAGAAATTTTAGAAATATAGAAGGTTTGGGTTTTAAAATGAACCAAATAGTTTATAAAATCCATGTATCTGTCTCTGTTTTTGCTAGCAGGAACCCAACAGCCTGCTTTCACTGAATCAAATCCCATGAGTCTTTGCAAAACCCTTGTTCCAGGCAAAGCACCCCTCTCAGTCACGTACAAAGTTTACACATTCCATTCCCAGAATCTAAATCAATGTAAATTCTCTTAGGTGTGAGACCCACTATATCCATTTAAACCATAAAATCCCATCTGGCAGGAAAAGCCATTTGGGCAGTGACAGACTTCAATCCATCTGATACAGGGATTCACACCCCTACTCCCATCCCAGAGATAACATGAAAGAATGGTTTTATCTTCAATGCTGGGAACTCCAGGAAAAAACAATGACACTGTCTGGTCCTGTAAACAAAAGGCAACTTTTGTTGTGTGAGACGCAAGAAAGCAATTTCCTTGCAAATATTCTCAACTTCAAGATTTCAATTTACAACTGTAATTTAATTATTGCGGACCCCTTTGATCATGTGGTACAAATGCTAGTCAGTTCCAACAGACTTTCGCTGGCTCTTGAAGGAACCAGGAGAGATTTTGCTCTCTGGAGACTTTGGGAGTCAGCCCGAAAGGCCTTTCATTTTCTGCATGCTTTGGGGGGGGGGACTTTGCTTGCATGTATTGTCTGTGTTTTCACTATCAATGTTTAAGAAATAGGATTGTACAGTGTTGGCATCTGGCCTGGTGTCTTGCCAACCACCTTGCCTGGTAAACTTTTGGATGTTTTCTTAATAAAGATAAGTTTTATTTTAAGAAGAGACCTTTTTGCTAAGAGTGTCTCTGCCAGCGTTTGGGGGTTTCCTAGCTTGCATCTATTGCCTTTGGTAAGGAGGCGACACTCAGGGAACACATGAACCAAGAGGGAGAGGTGTGGGTGGCACGGGTGAACACATTCACAAGACACGTGCAGCCCCATTATTCTCACAACACCTGGCTTACAGTTCGAGTTGATCGTGGAGAATATCAAATTCAGAGTACTGCCCTGGCTGCCTGTTAGGTTTAAGACCAAATCAAGGTGGTGGCTATTGCTGACAAAGCCATCAATAGCCTTGGGTCTTACCAATGAAAAAGAGGAGGGCTAGATGCAAATTTTTCTTCTTTGTATTCAGTAATAACACCCCCGCCCTCAGATCATGCGGTTTTGCATGCACTTTAACATGTGGGCCAACTTGTTTTTAAAAAGCAGAACTTTTTTCTGTGAACGGCCAAATGACATGTAGGGTAGTCAAGGATGGTTATATGTTTAATACCAGCTGATGAAACCATAAGTAAATTAATACCTCGTTATTATGAATATTGCTCCCAGCATTATAAGTAGTGCTGTTAATAGTATTTAGATTTATAGCAAGCTCTTATGTCTGAGGCCCAAAGGGTTAGTACGGATAAATCTTCATATCAGTCCCAAGGGGGTATGTGACTACAGCTTCCATTTTCTGCATGATGAACTGAGACACAGTCCAAATTGTGTGGAGGGGGAGCATGATGGCGATGCTGCTGGGCACACCAGTCCAGCACCCTCCACCTCAAGCCCTTAGCTGTGCAAAAGTTAGTGTTGCTGGGATGAATGGCATGTTGTTGTTCTCATCAAGCTACTGTAAATGATCTTGCTAACTCTATTGTTCCTTTCTTCGCTCCACTTCCTTTGGATTTCTAAAAAAAAATTGATATATACCTTTTCATAAGTTTGCATTTATCACCCTTTAGCTAAATTTTACTTTCCCAGTTCAGATAGTAAATTGTTATAACATGATTTACTTTTATGTTTCATACATTGTATACAGGTAAGTGAGAAGATATAAATGAACCAATGCTATTAGCTGAAATCATCGGCCAGGTTGATGAAAAACAGTAGCCTTGTCTGTCTGTTCCCTTCAACATCAGAATAACTCAATTCTACTTGAGTAATCCATTTGAGTATTTATAGAGCACCATTCACCATAATAGCTAAGTGCCCAACTGTTGAATAACTCATAAGACTGAGATGTATTTTGAAAGTCACCCTGTAATATAATATTTATGCAGAAAATACCCTATCCTACCAGTCAGCTGAGCAAAGTTGGAAGGCGTCATCCAGCCAAAGGAGGCTGAAAAATCTTTAACAGAAATGTCATCCGTTCCTAAAAGCTGGTTCATACACATTACCAAGTTCCTTCTCATGGCGGAGGAATATACATGTATGACATAACTTAAAGTTAAAGAAATGGTCATCCAAAAGTTGCGACTTGGTTCAAGTTATTGTGGCAATGTGATCCCACCTTGTGATATAATAGTGGCAGCAATCTCAAGGTGGAACTGGAATTCTCCTGGAATTGTGACTGATCTTCAGATCACAGATATCAGTTGCTTGGAGGAAATGATTACTTTGGCGGGTGGGCTGTATGGAGTCACTTCCCTTCTGAGTTGGCAACCTTAGAATATATAGATTAAGACGTGAGAACAATAAAGGGTGTTTTTATAAATAAAGAACTATCAGAAAATAGGTTCATATCACAAATATATTATTTTCTTTCCCTCTGAAAAATACAATTATTTTCTTTCCCTCTGAAAAATACAATCTCAAAATTCCTTCAGGCTGAGTATATAGAGGTAAAAGATTTCCCCCCAACACATTCTCCAATTAAATCCTTACAGTTCTCCCCCCCTCCCCCCAATCCAGCTCTCCTCAGGATGATGCTAAAAATCTGGTTGTCTGCTGTTCCTTCCTTTTCTACAGCAACTTGAAACAGTCAGTCGGCACAAGGCTTATCAATTGGCTGGAATCTAGGCCACCTCTGTAGAAAAATCTTCACATCACCTCTCAGACAGGTTTTTCTAAGTCCTCTTAGCAATATATATTATAAGAATGTAAAATGAAGTATTAAATACATAAGCCTGTCTTCAGTGATAGCCAGGTTGAAAAACACCCGCACACATGCTTATCAGTATATGCTTATCAGTAGCCTTGGGGAGAAGTTGTTGTTGTGGGGGGGGGGGCTTTTTCTTTCAGGCAAACTGAAACCCTTGAGGGGGAGAAGATTTGCTCCACAGAACGAATCTTCATACATGGCAATTGTCTTATATGAGCTACCCAGTTACTAATGGACATAGGGCTTCCAAGCCACCAGTGGGGACGATGGATTCTCCAGTCTAGGTCCTGTTGCCTACTGCCAGTCCCAGCAGCAGCAAAATAAAAAAAATAACTATACAACATGAGAAGTTCTTCCTGGAAGTGACAAACGGGAGCTATAAGAATCTTTGGAAACGCTATGTTTTTACCATAAAGTTTCTGGCAATTCCTAGAGCTATCCTTTGTTACTTCTGAGTTGTTTAATGGCAATGGTGTGGCACCACACACAATGCCGCACCCCCTCCATGGCCCTGCCCACAACCCTCCTGTGGTCATACCATCAGTTTTAACCTAAGGGGGATAAGAGGTGCCTTCTTTCACCTTTTCCTGTAGTGAAACACAAAATTCACCTTCTTCCAAGTACCATGTTAACTTACTATACATATAGGATTGAAAATAATTGTATCTCTCATTTTGTTAAAAAATGGACAAAGTTCTTAGGCTATAACATTGATCCAAGAGCTTGGTCTCCTTATATACTGCTTGTTCCTATCTTTCAATTTGCACCTTATTTAGAGGCAATATCCGTAAGATGCTGCATCAGTGCCACCTTTCTTATGCAGAAAAAAATAGCAAAAAAATGATAGAAATAGTAATGACTGCTGTTGGTTTTGTGGTGTGAAGACAGCAGGCCAGGGGTGTGGTAACATAGCTAAGGCTTATCTGGGTTTGGTCCAGTAACTCACTCCAAAATTAAATTAAGGAAAAAAACATTTACAAAGGCAAACAGTTAAAAGGAAAAAAGGGTGGGCACACAGTTCAGCAAGGAAAATGCAAGAAAGCAAAAAACTGGCAAGCTGACTACTCACAAACAGCCCTGTTCATGGTTCCTTTGGTCAGTCTAGAGCACAAGACAGCAAAATTTCCAAAGGTAAGGTGGAACTTCAGAAGCTCACTAGACTTTTACACAGCCATTTTTAATGTGAAAACTAGCCTCAGGCTATTAACCCCTTTACCCACTCATGAGGCTGTCTCTAAGGTTTCAGTCCCAAATTACAAGCCCTGACAGTTCCACTTGATGTTTCTCAGCTGCAGCTAATTAGCTAAACAGGCCAGCCTAAGCAATGGGCCTTAGAGAGAAACCGGCTTGTGAGAGTGACAGCACCTGTGATTACAACAATTAACACAAACCCAGCAGAGAGATTCTCTTCAAGCTGAATGCTTTCTTGACATGTGGTGGCACTGTGATAGAGCGGAGTAGTTTTGGGAGATGGGGGTAAATTCATAGTCTTTGGCTTTTTAATTTTTTTAATTTTCATTTTCAACAATCCTATTATATAAACATGTAGTGGTCTGGCAAGGGTCTATGCTTGGCAAAATCCGTTGGCTGCCTGACCTGCCCATCAGAAGATGTGCCTGGGTCCCACCCACAGAGCAAGCTCCCACCAAAACTTTCCTCACAACATAGCTTGACCTGAGGAGAGACGACACTGTTTGCCTCAGAAGACCCATTTGGAGCCTTTTTACAGTGGGGGATCCTGCTGCCGCAGAGCCTTACAGCGGCGGAGACCCTGATCCACCAGCCACGGTCATCCCTGGCCATGAGAGGAGGATGATGAGGGCTGTGTGAGACACCACTTGCTGAACCATTCGCTGAGGTGAGTGATCCCCCTTCCCTATCACCTGACCATGTAGGCCCTAGCCCAAGTGCTCTCGCTGGGCCGGAGGAACTTTCTGGGGGGGGTGCTCCAAGCCTTGCTGGGTCACCAGGGCCTTGCCTGGCCACACCGTGGTGTCTCGCTGGCCCAGTGGGCCCTTCCTGGGATGGGTGGGAAGGCGGTCCTAGGCCTTGCAGGGTAGGGAGGAAAAGGGGAAGGCTGCGCCGGGCCTCCCGGGGCCTGCAGAGCCTGGTCCTGGGGGCCCATGGGATGTGTTCTGGGGGATGGGAGGGCCACCCTAGGCCTCATGGGGTCTGTGGGCAGCTGGGCCAGGCTTGGGGGAGGGGGAGGGCCGCAATGGGCCTCCCAGGGCCAGCAGAGCCTAGCCCCGGGGGCCTGCAGGATGTGGTTCAGGGGTGTGGGGGGACCACCCTAGGCCTCATGTATCTGCACGTCCCCCGCCCCCATAGGTAGCAATCCAAAACAGTCCAGTGGCACCTTTAAGACTAAGTTTTATTCAGGCCATAGCACACAAGATCTTTAGAAAACAAAACTAATGCCTCATGGCTGTGACTTCCATCCTTGCTGGCTGACATCACTTGCTGCTTTTCTTTCTACAGACAACACTTCAGATTCTGAGAGCCTCAACAGTTACAGGAGACTCAGATGTCTGTCAGATGATATGCTGTACATATCAGAGGACCAGGTAAGTGCACAAGATATGTGGACACTGTTCCTATATAAGAATGCCCTCCTGCACACTACAACTACACCGAAACCTGGCCTGTTTCCCTGAAATCATCCAGACCTAAACTATCTTGATGGAAAACATTCCTCAGCCATACTTCTCTACCATAAAAGACAATTTTCACTTGAAACCTGACATAGGACCACTGCAACACGATGGAAACCTCCGCCACATTGTTGCTGTACACTGCCCTTCTTATGCTAACAGACCACCACATCAATGCATCGCCACCAAAAGAGCCTACCACGCAAAAGAGAAAACTCACTCCTGAAGAACTTTCTGAGGAAAAGGCTACAATGGCAACATACGACCATGGCAGCTGTGCAGACTGCAAGATGCCTGCAAGCCTTACAAGTCACATATAGTGCCCAAGGCAACCTGTTCAGGATTGATCTTTTAATGGTCTGACACCGGTCCTCCCCTGTGCCTCATTCCACCCATGCTCACACCCAGTGTTAATCTATCATCCAGCTCCTTGAGAAGTAAAAAGACATACAACCTCAGAATGACAATGGAAGACATCTACGTGCTGTGAAATGTATGCCTCTCTGCACTGATGAGCATAAACTCCACCATTCCATTCTGTGTTACATTACCTTACCAATGAGCATGCACTCCCAGCACACACCCACTAACCACTAGATTCACTCGGTGAACTCTGTGCACTCATCCACATTGTGCGTAAGATACCCTGTGACAGACAGTTCTCCACCAGCTGTTCCAAAAGTGCTATATCTATACAAAATATTCACATTCTGTCCTCATAATGCTTTTTCGTGGCCTCTCAAACAGTCCTACTACATCTGGATCCCTCAACCATTCATGTTCAGTTTAAAGACTGCTTTGTTAGTTCCATGAGCAATATATCATAAATGCAAGTAGATAAAGTGGGTACCTGCCCTAGGTGGCAGGGGGCACCCCCTCCTCCTTGCGACGTGGAGGTTTCGGCGGCGGTGACAGTGATGGCGGCAAGCATTTCCTGGCAAACAGTGGAGCAATGTTGGAAGGCGGAGCCCGGAGAAGTGGAGGCCTGGAGAGCGTGGTGATGTGTGGCGCAGCGCGGCAGAGCCATCTATGGACAATAGCCAGAACTGCAGCCAACACAGAGCCACGCACCAGGATGAGACCTGCCAGAGGAAGCGACCCGGAAGATCGGCTCCAGAAAAAGGGCACCAGGATGCCAATATCTGAAGCCGTGGAAAGGAAGCCAGATGACAACTAGCCTGGGGTGCTGGTAGGCAGTCACCACCCTGTAGACTATGTGGCCCTAGTTAGGTTAAAATTCGGTTGCTTAGAACCACTATGTAAACCGCCCAGAGACCCTCTGAGGTTAGGGCGGTATATAAGCCAAAAGTAATAAATAAATAAATACCTCTTTTATATAATACAGCTTTGGTCAAAGCAGCAAGTACTCTTTTCATCACTTTTCAAAAGAAGTAGGAGAAGAAATTGGACCTATACCCCACCCTTCACTGCCCAAAGGCATCTCAGAGTGGCTTACAAACTCCTTTCCCTCCCCACAACAAACACCCTGTGAGGTAGGTGGGGCTGAGAGAACTTCTGACAGAAACTGCTCTTTTTCAAGAACAGCTGTTCCAGAGCTTGTGACTGACCCGAGGTCACATCAGCAGGTGGAGGAGTGGTGAATCAAACCCGGTGTAATAGGCTGGATTCACTCCCCGGCCAGAGTAACCCCGGGGTTACTCTGGCCTAGCCTAGAATAACCCCTGCTGGGCCAGGCCAGAGTAATCCCGGGGGTTAATCCAGACTAACCCCTGCCAGACAAACCTCTGCCAGGCCATGCCAGAGTAAACCCAACTGCACAACACAACAACCTGTAACCCCGGGCCAAAGTAACCCCTTGGGTATAAAGTTGCCTATGCCAAACTATCTGAACCTGGGTCTCACAGTCCCCAATATAAAGTGGTAAGTTAAATGTCATTGTAACCAGCACATTTTCAAACAGATCACCGCATTTCATCTGCCTACCACCCACAAACAAATGGCCAGCGGGAACATGACAATCAAACACTCAAACAATCTCTTAGTAAGCTTGTCAATGACCAAGGCAACAACTGGGACCAATTTATCCCTGGTGTTCTGTTTGCATATCACACACCTGTGCATGCCTCAACCAAGTGTACTCCATTTGAGGTCATGTATGGACGGAAGGCAAAGCTTCCTATGGACCTCAAGCCCTCAGGAGCTGACACTGTGGGCTCCATGCCCCTTCTAGATGAAGCTAACCCTGATGTGCTGGATACACTGACAACCATTAATAAAAAGCTCCATTCAACTGTCAACACCAACATCCACTCTTCCCAGGAATACCAGAAGCGTGGCTTTGATCGTCAACTCAACAGCAAGAAAGAAATCAGTGTTGGCTCCATAGTTTACATCAAGAATCAGCGCCGTGTTCGTCGCATGGGTTCAAAGATGGAACCACGCTGGATTGGACCCTACTCAGTTGTGGAATCCTTGACCAAGGGATGCGTAAAACTTAGGAACAGTGACAAGATACTGAACAACACCTACCACACCAGCAACCTTAAGATTTACTGGAAAGAAGAGGCTTTTCCACCACCCAAGTCCCATTATGATTATCCTAGTGACTCTGCAAATGACAGCCTGAAGCAGAAGACACTCAAAAGACCACATGAGGGACTGGACAATGATGACATCAACATCTCACAGAGACACCAGCAGATGAAGATTTTCAACCCACTACCAAGTTCTGGAAGGAAGTATCTTAGCACCACTCTTGGCCTTTCATTTGTAAAGGTTGTGTACTGTGGACGCACAAGGGAGCTTGGGCATCCACGGCGTACGTATAAAACTAAAGGTGATGGGAACTGCTACTTCTGGGCCATCAGCTACATCCTGACAGGATCAGAGGACAACCACCCCCTTCTTAGAAATAAAGTCATCCACCACATGAACACTGACTTGACAGAGAAACTACAGGACTACTTGAACTGGAATGTGAGTGAATATGTGAACACCTCTGGCATCTCTCATGATGGAGTCTGGGCAACTGATGCAGAGATCATGGCCACAGCGAATCTGCTGAGTTGCGACATCCTCATCCACACAAAAGCTGGTTACTCCATGGAATGGTTGACTTATCCCGCAAGCTTCAATCTGCAGTCAACAACAGAGTATGCACTTTATCTTGAAAACAAGCGTGATCATTTTGATGTTGCCATTAGTGTTTAGCTTTGAATAATTATATCTCTGTGGGTACTTGGTAGCCATTAAAGTAGAAGTTTCAGGATATTATGACTTATATTACATTATGGACAGTTAAGTTAAGTGAACATCAAGTCTAATGTTTTTACTGTTGGTTTTTGTCTGGTTGAAGTAATAAAATTCTATGTGTGCAGAGTTCTAAGACTGAAGTCAATCAGCTTTCTCATTTGACTTACCTATCTGTCTCTGCTCTACAATTTCTTTCTTTCTTTCTTTCTTTCTTTCTTTCTTTCTTTCTTTCTTTCTTTCTTTCTTTCTTTCTCTCTTTCTTTCTTTCTTTCTTTCTTTCTTTCTTTCTTTCTCTCTCTCTCTCTCTCTCTCTCTCTCTCTCTCTCTCTGCCTGCCTGCCTGCCTGCCTGCCTGCCTGCCTGCCTGCCTGCCTTCTTCTGTCTGCTCCCCTGTCCTGCTTTGCTTTTTTCTTCCCTCTTTCTGTCTCTCTGCCCTCCCTCCTTCTATGCTCTCCCTGTCTTTCTTTCTTTCTAATCTAAAGTTGTGGGCAACCTTTTTTTTTTTTTTTTTAAGGGGGGAAGGGAGAGTTGGAAGGGGTCAACCTCAGTGAACGTCCCTCAATCAGATTGAGGATGTTTTTAGCAAAGGCCAGTTTAGGAGTACCCTAATTAAGTTAATAACAATGTACCTACCTATATCGTTTAAGTTTTAAAAAATTGGCTCTCAAAAGAAATGTCAGTCATCGTACTGTTGATATTTGGCTCTGTTGACTAATGAGATTGGATTCATACCCCGTTCTTCACTACCCAGAGGAATCTCAGATTGGCTGACAAGTTTCTCATGGATCTCAAACCCTCAGAAGCTGACACTGTGCTGGTTACAATGACATTTAACTTACCACTCTATATTGGGGATTGTGAGACCCAGGTTCAGATAGTTTGGGATAGGCAACTTTATACCCAAGGGGTTACTTTGGCCCGGGGTTACAGGTTGTTGTGTTGTGCAGTTGGGGTTACTCTGGCGTGGCCCGGCAGAGGTTTGTCTGGCAGGTGTTACTCTGGCCGGGGTGTGGTGTGTGAATCCGGCCTGTTACACCAGTTCTCCCAGATGAGAGTCCGCACATTTAACCACTACACCAAACTGCAGCAAACTATTTAAACCTAATGTGTCTAGCCATGCATTTAGACCCTAAACTTCAATGTACAACTCTGCTTACAAAGCACCAAAAAAAAATGCCTTTTCACAATGAAAACTATAGACATTTCACAACACTCATTTCCCAAGACTCCTCCGTCTCATTCCCAAGTGACCTACTCAGACTTTCATCATGACCACTCCCTTTCAAACCTACTTCTCTTGAGACCTCTGCTCTCCGCAGTGCAGTGGACAGTGCAACCACAACCACATTGAGTGACATGGACATCCAACATCAAATGACTTTGCAAACTGACCAGTTGTTGATGCTACTCCATGGATCCCCCTTCGCAACATTTTGTAGTCCACCTTCTGTGACCTTGGACACTGGCTATTGTATGCCATAAAGTATGTTAGACTTTACTTCCACATTTGTATCTTTCGATTACCAACTGCTAGTATTTACTTTACCTCCTTCCAGCCTATCCGTTAGTTACATGTCACATCTTTCTAGCGCCTGTTGTATTGTTTCCATGACGGGCTTTACTGCTAGTTAACAAATAAAAGCCTTTGGCTTTTGATATAGATTGGAGAAACACAGTAGAACTCGTTTTGCTTAATTATACAGCGTCCATTTCAAAACAACCATTGCTTTATACCTAACAGCCACTGCAAGGTTATTGTTTGCAAAAGTCTGGAAATCAGAGTTAAGGTTGCAAAAATAGATTGGTTAACTAAAGCAAAGAAATGAATAAGCTATTAAAATGAGCTTTGTTGCAGAAATCCCAAAGATAAAGAATTTGGAATTCTGTCCTGATGAGAACTGAAACAGGTTCTTAAATTTATTATATTTAAATGTATAAGTAGTTTATAATAGGTGTTGATATTTGTAGTAATGTAAATATGGTTGAATGGAACAGAAAACAAAAAAACAGAAAGAAAAGATTAAGCTCCCTCAAAAAAGTGAGGGACAGTATATGGATAGGGCCATTGCATGTACAGGCCCAGGCAAAGTCCTGACAGAATCATAGAGCTGGAAGGGACCTCCAGGGTCATCTAGTCCAACCCCTGTACAATGCAGGAAATTCACAAATACCTCCCCCACCAACCCCCAGTGACCCCTGCGCTATGCCCAGATGCTCTGTGCATCCAACATTTGAAGAGGTGCATGGCTGAGGGAAAGAGTACATGTCTGCCTTTCCATCACTGGACTTTACTGCACTTTCAGCAGCTTCTTTGTGAAAGCTTTGCAACAGTTGCAGGACAGTGACTTCACACTAGGGATGCCAGCCTCCATATGGGATCTGGGGATCCTCTAGAATTGCAGCTCATCTCCTGCCTATAGAGATCAGTTCCCCTTGAAAAAAATGAATGCTTTGAAGGATGGACTCTATGACATTGAACCCTACTTAGGTCCCTGTCGTCCCCAGGCTTCACCCCCAAATTTCCAGGAGTTTCCCAGTCTGGATCTGGCAATCCTACCACCCGCCCCCATCCCTCACTGGTAGCAAGGTGGGTCATGACAACCCTACTTCACAAAGAGATGGATTTCAGTTTTGCTATGGTTTATCTGAGGGACGCAGAACATAGATAAATCTTAGTTTTCTTTATACAGTCAAAGTTTGCTCAGCTTTTGTAGATAGCTGTAAGCAATATTTTGTTGGACTATCAAACATAATCTATAGTTTTACGTCGAATGATACTCAGATTGCAGTCATAGTACAGTGATATCACCAACTGAAGTTTAGACCATTTTGCTATAAATTACCAGATGACTTCCTAAATCTCAGCTTGGGTGACAGGTGAGGTTCTAAAAGATGACAGTGCCTCAGTGGGAAAGCACATGCACAAAGAAAGTCCTGGGCATATCCATCTAAACGATTTCAGGTAGGTGTCATTAGGAGGTTTTTTTTCATCCTGAGAATCACTGACAATCAGAGTGGACAACAGTGAGCAAGATGGACCAGTGGTGGTGAGGGTATATGGGGCCCTTTGATGGACATTATCAATCTGTCCCTTAGTTCAGGGGTTGATCCAGAGGGTTTAAAAGAGTCAGTGGTAATACTGCTCTTGAAGAAGCCATTGCTGGATCCTTCCAATTACTGTCCAGTTTTGAATCTCTCATTCCTGGGAAAGGTAATTGAGAGAGTGGCAGTGGAGCAGCTCCAGAGCTTCCTGGAGGACACATTGGTACTAGACCCTTTCCAGTCTGGCTTCCACCCTGGCCATGGGACAGAGACTATGCTAGTTGTCCTCACAGACGATCACCACAGGCTGTTGGATTGAGGCAGGTCAGTACTGTTGTTATTGCTAGACTTGAAAGCAGTGCTCAACACAGTTGATCATGATCTGATGGCTCACCACATCACTGACGCTGGAGTTCATGGAATAGCCCTGAAGTAGGTTGTCTCATTCTGCCATAGTTTCCTTGACACCCCATGATATGCAGGGTCCCTTAGGGGACTATTCTGTCTCCGATGTTATTTAACATCTATATGCACCCCCTCGCCCAGCTGGTGTGGAATTTCAGGCAGGGGTGCCATCAATATGCTGATGACACCCAGCTGTATCTGCTGATGGGCAGACACCCACCAGGTAATATTGCTGAGGGCTTGGAGGCCATAGTGGGGTGGTTGAAGAAGAGTAGGTTGAGACTGAATCCACCAAAGACAGAGGTTCACTGGCTGGGTGGGGAAAATTCAGGACTTGGGCACCAACTCCCGGCTCTTGACCATGTGCCACTAACACTGCCACAGATGGTTAAGAGCTTGGGTGTGTTTCTGGACACCTCCTTATCAATGTAGGCCCAGATTACAAACATTGCCAGACTGGTGTTCTTCCAACTAAACCAAATCAGGCAACTGGCCCCTTTCCTGTCTTGCCCCATTTTAGCCACAGTAATCCATGCAAGAGTCTACTCTAGGCTTGACTACTGTAACTTGCTCTACACAGGGCTACCCTTGAGACTGACCCAGAAGATGCAACTGGTTCAGAATGCAGCAGCTTGTGTCCTTGCGGGGCACCAATAACAGCGCACCTGTGCTTCACCAGCTGCACTGGCTCCAGTTTGAGTACCAAGTCAGATTCAAGATTCTGGTTTTAACCTTTAAAGCCCTAACAGTCAGGGACCGATGTACCTGCAGGACTGCCTTTCCTTGTATGTCCCCGGGAGAATGTTGTGCTCAGGAGAACAAAATTGGCTGGAGGTCCCTGGCTCAAAGAGTGTCTGGCTGTCCTCAACCAGAGCCAGGACTTTCTTGGCCCTAGCTCTGAACTGCTGGAACTCTCTGCCAAATGACATTCGGGCCCTGTGGGACCTGTTACAGTTCTGCAGGGCTTGCAAGGTAGAGATGCTCCACCAGGCATACAGTTGAGGACAGCAATGGTTTTTAATATAATTGGTTCTATCAGTTATGCCTTTCACTCCCCCCCCCATTAATGGGGTTCAGAAATTTTGCTCACTAGGGCAATATAGGATTCTGTGATGTTGTATTTTTTTAGAATTTTAGTAGATCTGAATTTTAAACTGTTCGTTGTTTAAATTATTGCACACTGCCCTAAGCCCGTTTCTGCAAGGATGGTGGTAAAGAAGTCCAATAAATAAATAAACTCATTATAATGAAGCTCTGTATGTATGTTCCTAAAGACAGTTAAGGTTTTGACTCCCCAACTATCTTTCTATCATGGTAATATTTGTCCTATTTTTGTCCCTAAGTAAACACCTGCACAAAGACATGCATGGGTGATACTGAGAAGTGATACTGAATGATACAAGATTTTTCACAAGGTATGATGAATGCATATACAATCCCTGGACAGTGTATGCTTGATTTTTGTTTATGTGTGTATAGAATAATCCTGATGTTGTATGCAGCACATAGACAGCTGAACATATGAGTTAAAGCTCACATTTATCCAAGGTCTGGTCCCCAGTTTCATTTGTAAAGTCTTACAAATCAACACATATATGCACATATAGACAGGATGTACATGCGAACTGGGATTTGTTGACATTGGGAAGTGCTCTATGCTATTTTAATGATGCAGAGGTTTCCAGAGTATCCTTGACTTTCACACATACGGTTTTCATTTTATAATGCTATGGGCAGATACCAGTGGCAGAAACTGTGAGATCTGACACTTCATGCATGATAGCATATGGTATAAGATTTATTTTTTATTTTTATTGTTTTTAAAAGACCCAACGGACATCACTCCCATCAAGCATATAAATATTTCAACTTGCCAATCTGGTCCAGTAAAGAGGGAATTGGTTTTGTTTCTTGGAGACATGCTTTTGAGAGCTGTTTCTTCTACAAACTGCCTTGCAGCTAGATTCCATTTGTTGTTGTTATTGTTGTTCAGTCACACAGTCAAGTCTGACTCTTTACGACCCCATGGACCCCATCACGCCAGGCCCTCCTGTCTTCTGCCATCCTCCGGAGTTTTCTTAATTTCATGTTCATTGCATCAATAGCATTGTCTAACCATCTCATCCTTTTCCATCCCCTTCTTCTTTGACCTTCAATCTTTCCCAGCATCAGGGTCTTCTCCAGTGAGTGCTCCCTTCTCATTTGGTAACCAAAGTATTTGAGCTTCAGCTTCAGTATCTGGCCTTCCAGGGAACAGACAGGGTTGATTTCTTGTAGGATTGACTGATTTGATCTCCTTGCAGTCCAAGGGACTCTCAAGAGTCTTCTTCAGCACTCTAATTCAAAAGAATCTATTCTTTGGCACTCGGCCTTCCTTAAAGTCAAACTCTCGCAGCCATACATTATTATTGGGAATACCATTGCTTTGACCATGCAGACTTTTGTTGGCAGGGTGATGCCTCTACATTTTATTATGCTGTCTAGGTCTGCCATCAGTTTCCTTCCAAGGAGCAGGCGTCTTTTAATTTCATGGCTGCAGTCACCGTCTGCAGTGATCTTGGATCCTAGGAATGTGAATGTCACTACTTCCATGACTTCCCCTGCTATTTGCCAAGGAATGATGAGGCCGGATGCTATAATCTTAGTTTTGTTGATGTTAAGTTTCAAGTCAAGTTTTGTGTTCTCCTCTTTCATTCTTAGCAAGAGGCTCTTGAGAGCCTTATCATTTTCTGCCATTAGAGTGGTATCATCTGCATATCTGAGGTTGTTGATGTTTTTCCTGGCAATCTTAATTCCGGCTTGTGATTCATCCAGGCCAGCATTTCGTACGATGTACTCTGCATATAAATTAAATAAGCAGGGTGACAATATACATCCTTTTCGTACTCTTTTTCCTATGCTAAACCAATCAGTTGTTCCATATCTGGTTCTGTCGCTTCTTGACCTTTATACGGGTTTCTCAAGAGACGTGAGGTGGTCTGGTACTCCTGTCTCTTGAAGGACTTGCCATAGTTCATTGTGATCCACACAATCAAAGGCTTTAGCATAGTCAATGAAGCAGAAATAGATGTTTTTCTGGTACTCCCTTGCTTTCTCCATAATCCAGCGAATGTTGGCAATTGGATCTCTAGTTCCTTTACCTCTTCGAAACCCAGCTTGTACTTCTGGCAGTTCTCTATCCATGTACTGCTGAAGCCTAGCTTGTAGGATCCTGAACATGACCTTGTTAGCATGTGAAATGGGTGCAATTGTGCGATAGTTTGGACACTCCTTGGCATTGCCCTCCTTTGGAATTGGAATGTAAACAGACCTTTTCCAATCCTGTGGCCACTGTAGTGTTTTCCAAATTTGCTGGCATATTGAGTGCAGCACTTTAACAGCATCATCTTTTAAGACTGAATAGCTCAGCTGGGATACCATCACCTCCACCAGCTTTGTTGTTAGTAATGCTTTCTAAGGCCCATTTGACTTCACACTCCAGGATGTCTGGCTCAAGGTCAGTGATCACACCATCATGGTTGTCAAGGACACTGAGATCCTTCTTGTATAGTTCTTCTGTGTTCTCTTCTTGCCATCTCTTCCTAATCTCTTCTGCTTCTGTTAGGTCCCTACCATTTTTGTCCTTTATCATGGCCAGCTTTGCATGGAACATTCCCTTGATTTCTCCAGTTTTCTTGAAGAGATCTCTAGTCCTTCCCATTCTATAGTTTTCCTCTATTACTTTGCATTGTTCATTCAGGAAAGCCTCTTTATCTCTCCTTGCTGTTCTCTGGAAAACTGCATTCAGTTGGGTATATCTTTCCTTTTCACTTTTGCCTTTCACTATACTTCTTTCCTCTGCTATTTGTAAAGCCTCATCAGACAGCCACTTTGCTTTCTTGTATTTCTTTTTCTTTGGGATGGTGCTGATTGCTGCCTCTTGTACAATGTCCATAGTTCTTCAGGCACTCTGTCTATCAAATCTAGTCCCTTAAACCTATTCCTCATCTCCACTGTATAGTCATCGGGGGTGTGATCTAGGTCAAACTTGAATGGCCTAGTGGTTTTCCCAGCTTTCTTTAGTTTAACTCTGAATTTTACAATGAGTATCTTATGATCTGAGCCACAGTCAGCTCCAGGTCTTGTTTTTACTGACTGGATAGAGCTTCTCCATCTTTGACTGCAAATGATATAATCAATCTGATTTTGGTGTTGCCCATCTAGTGATGTCCATGTGTAGAGTCGCCTCTTAAGTTGTTGGAAGAGCAGCATGTTCTCTTGACAAAATTCTGTTAGCCTTTGCCTGGCTTTATTTTGTTCTCCAAGGCCAAAATTGTTCATTATTTCAGTTACCTTTTGGCTTCCTACTTTAGCATCCCAGTCCCCTATGATGAGAAGATCTTTTTTTGGTATTAGTTCTAGGAGGTGTTGTAGGTCTTCATAGAACTGGTCCACTTCAGCCTCTTCTGCATCAGTGGTTGGGGCATAGACTTTGATTGCTGTGATGTTGAATGTTTTGCCTTGGATTTGGACCGAGATCATTCTGTCATTTTTGAGACTGTATCCCATTACTGCCTTTCGCACTCTCATGTTGATCATAAAGGCCGCACCATTTTTTCACAGGATTGTTGGCCACAGTAGTAGATATAATGGTCTTCTGAGTTAAATTTGCCCATTCCCATCTACTTTAGTTCACTGATTCTCGAGATGTTGATGTTCAGCCTTGCCATCTCATTTTTGACCACATCAAGCTTACCTTGATTCACAGATCTTATATTCCAGGTTCCTATGCAGTATTGTTCTTTGCAGCATCGGACTTTCCTTTCACCATCAGACACATCCACAGCTGAGCATCCTTTCAGCTTTGGCCCAGCCGCTTCATTCTTTCTGGGGTTACTTGTACTTGCCCTCTGCTCTTCCCCAGTAGCATATCGGACCCCTTCCAACCTGAGGGGCTCATCTTCCAGCATCATATCTTTTAGCCTTTTGTTACTGTCCATGGGGTTTTCTTGGCAAAGATACTGGAGTGGGTTGCCATTTCCTTCTCCTGTGGATCACATTTTGTTTGAGTTCTCTGCTGTGGCCTGTCCATCCTGGGTGGCCCTCCACAACATAGCTTACAGCCTCATCGAACCATGCAACCCCCCTCACCATGTCAAAGCAGTGATCTATGAGAGAGTAGATTCCATTATCCATATGTAAAATCGTAGTGTTTAAGGCCTACCTTACAAAATTGCTGTGAGGGTGAATACAGTTAATGTTATACATCATCCAGCAATTAGTCATACTATATAATTAAAAATAACTGTAGAAATGTGTGAAGCAGACTTTTACATGGAGATACTTTGCTCCCTTTAAAAGGCAGAATTGAGGAAGCAGCTGCAGGCAAGCTCCCACCAGATGGAGAAGGAGAAAGGGCAAGCAAAATGATTGCCCAACATTCTGGAAGGGATTCTGTAATTTTTCTGATGCCATTACTTAGTTCACACTTCTCTGAAATCAACGTAGAAGTCTGTTTTCTAAAGAAGCAAAGTTTAATTCACAAATAAAACTAAATTCAATAATAAATAATGTTTATTTTAGTTTTGAAATGGACACTGCAATGTCCGTTTCGCCTCAACCAGGGCCGGGGCTTTCTCCGCCCTGGCCCCTCCCTGGTGGCACATCTTCCCTATTGAGATCAGGGCCTTGAGGGATCGTCTCCAGTTCTGCAGGACCTGCAAGATGGAGCTGTTCTGCCAGGCCTTTGGCTGAGGCGGCGGACATCCATATATGTCCTCCCTGAGGTTAGTGTCATTCTGTTATCCTCGTAACAACTACTGGCCATTATTCATATTCATCATGGGCCAGGAACCTCCCACAAACAGAAAATTTCTTTGTCATCTGTGACCACCATTTTAATATTCATGATAATATTTTAAACTTCAATGTCATTGTATTAATCAAATATATATTGTATAAATGAGATGTTGTTACCCACCTGGTGTACTGCAGCAGCTGGAGGCAAGCGAAGCAGGGCTAGACTCTCTAAGGAGAACTGGTAAGTGATGAACAGAACAAACAAATGTGGTTTGTACACCTCAAAGCACTGAGCCCGGCAGAGCCCTATCATTTCCCCTTCCTCCACCCACCATGTATGGCCGGTGCAGCTTAGACAGCTATGAGAGACCTGGTTTTGAAAAGAACACATGATTTGGGAGGCTGGGAAAGCTAAGTCCTCCTGCCAGTCAGTTTTTTAGTAGCATTGGAGATTTGCCACAGTGCCACCATGGTCCTACTGTGGTGGTAAGTACCGGACCTTTCTCCGCTTTGCACAATGTGAACATTGAGCCCTGGTTGGGGAGCTGCTGGAAGCACTATTGGCATCACCTCTCCCCACCTCAAAATCCAGATGCCCAGCCCTGATTACCTCCACCAGGGGTACCAGAGACCTGGCGATGTCTGCAAGCAACTTGCCAAAACCCATGCATCACTTCCCAGGACTCCCTATCCTCTTGTCTTGAGGCCTGCCTCTCTTCCATGAATTCCATGTGTTCTGCTCCTCCTGATTCCAGCATGGTCCTTTGGCCTCTTCCGGCATTCTCGCCCATTTGCTCGCCAAACCTCTGTAGAGCCGACACTCACTTTTTCCTGGTCCTAATGAGAGCTGGTTGTGAAGCAGGTGAAAGTTCCACCATTGTAGCCCTGGGAGGAATGCCTACGTGGTTACAAGAGAGACAAAAAAGGGTTCCTTTGTTAAAACCACTGCTGGTCACACATGTGACCAGTCACTTTTGATATTCCCCACCCTGCGTGAAGCGTTACCACAGATTAGAATGTTTATGTTCTGGGTGTCTCTCTTGTTCCTGCAAGACAAGCAGAAAAATGTGGCTTGAGTGATAGTGTGAGGAGGTAGTGTGGCTTTTGGAAATCAGCACTGGCATTCAATTCAGGCAAGACAGACATTTTAGGAGAGCAGTATATATTTGGATTACTGCCATGTGCCCAGAAGGATGGTGGACATGTTGCGCTTCTGGTCCAAGGTTGGAGGGAAGCGAGAGAGTAAAGAACTAGGCTTCATACCTGTCTCCTGCAGATGCTCCACATCCACCTGTGTCTCATCACTGTCCTCTGTGGCAGCATCCCCTTGATTGGGTGCAATCTGGCTTTCACCGTCCAGAAAACAGATTGGGAATAGGGAGTCATGAGTGACGCTGTTCTCTATTGTTGAAGTTCAGCACGATGGAGTGACAATCAGGTTCATCTGGGAAAATCCCCTTTCACATTCACTGGAGGAAATAGCTATTTATTGAGTGTGTGTTCAAGTCGCACAGACGAGTTCCTTGGGCATTCCTTCTCTGAATGTTAGATCAGGTTCGCCGAAGGCTCTCCTGGCTTCCGCTGTCATTGAGCTGAAATCTTGCTCAATGGCTGAGGACATGACTGGCAATTTGCCTCGGTAGCCACTGTCTAACACAACTCGGATTAAACTATACCGGGTTTCCCTGTCCTCTTAGTGAGGGCGCTGCCGGAAGATACTGGATGGTCGCGCGGGAGCGTTCAGGACTGCCGCGCCGGAGGCTGCTATATTTGCCGTTTCCCATTAATTCGATTGTGGGTGGCCAGGTGTATGTGTGCATGAGCGCTCACGCTCATGCGCATAAGCGCATCTTGCCGATTTTCATTTTTTTGGCCCTGCAATGCCGGCACCACATTGTGCAGTGGAGCGGAGCGCAGCCGATCACAGTGCTGCTGCCTCGTAGCCCAACGTGGACTGCTCCCGAGTCTTCGCCTGCGCGTTCAGACTACCGGATAGCGGAGAAACGCGCGACGAATGCTAGGCTTTTGGATTGCGGCGCTTATCAGGTCTTTATTTAATCTGGCACTGAAGCGTGGGCTCCGGTAAACTCCAGGTGGGGACGCAGCAGATGTGCCTGTGTGAACATTCCATTTAATCCGAATATTAGATGGTCGTCTGTCAGGCTCAGGTGGCTTCTCAGTTCAATTGAGTCTGAAATCTTGCCAATGTGTGTATTTCTTCTTCCCCATAGAGAATGTTGTCCCTTGACTTGGCTGGCCAATTCTTAGAATCCAGAATGCTCCCACATCTTGACAGTTCTGTGTCTTCTTTTGAAAGCAGTCTTTTCTGAAGAGAAATTTCAAGTTGATCATAGAATGCAACTGGGAAGATTGGTGTGTCATCAATTCTATTTTTTCTATGCAATGGGATACCCTTAATTTGTAGATTTTCTGTTGCTTCAAGTGCTTTCTTATAATAAGGACCTGGAACAGTGTTTCTCTTCTCAGTTCTGACAGTTCTTGCAAAGCATCACAAATTAATCCGAGATCCAAAATAAATTCAACTGATGTAATCCTTCTATGAAGACCTTCATATGAGTGCACTTCTCTTTTCTATCTCGACTATTTGCTGATTTACCTTTTCAGAATGAAGCTCTGGGGCTTCATAATCCTGCCAAACAGCCAAAACACTTCTGTAGCTAGATGCAACCCATCTTGTAGACAGAATCTTTCCAGTTTTTAAAATCTCCATCTCCAACAAAATGCACGTGACTTGAGCTGCCCTGCATTTTTTTCGGAGATGAATGATACATAACATACAACTTGTCCCAAAAACCCTCTTAAATCTATTGATGCCAGAAATGTCTTTTACAATATCATGTGATCCAAGCCACACTTGCCTGGGAGTCAGCATGTGGAGCAGCAGCAGGGGTGCACTGCTGCCGGGGGAGAAAAGCCTACATTCAGTAGGCTGCAGTTGATTTTCTCTCTCCCAGCTGAACCTGCCACAGACTCTCCCCGGGCTTGCAGCCCACGCCTCACCTGTGGTGAGAGCAACAAGTCCTCTGCACTGTCTAGCTGCTTTACCACTCATCTGCAGCTACTACCAGGCATCTCATCATGTAAATCGTACTTTAAAAATTTTATTTTAATATTTTTGTGATGTGATAAGTGACATCATCCCCCCTGTGCCCTTCATGAACTTTTAACTATTTTTTTGAGAATTTTGTTTCCATTAAGAGGTTCTGGAACTCCATTCTGCCACATTCCCCCAAGAAAAAAGCCCTGCCCCTGAAACTGCCTTGCAGGCTGTCAAGGTCTGGGGTGCAAGCAAAGGAAAGTCCAAGTTCAGTCCAGGGTCTTGAGCCAAAAGGAGTGGAGCAGGAACCAAGAGCAAAAGTCCAAAGTACAAAACAGGAGCAAGGTCATTCAAGCCAGAGTCAGAAGCCGGAGGAGAGGTGCAGGAACAAGGTCTGGAACCAGGAGGTGGAGTAACCGCAAGGCATCACGGAGTTTGACAAGTTTGCTTCCACAATGGAGCCAGCTTAGTGCCTGAAGCGAAATGGCTCTCTGCTGCTGTTTCCAATTAGTGCAGTGGCACCAGCAACCAAGCATCTGTCAAAACTCAGGACTAATGGATCGTCTGCTCCACAAATGAGCTGCACCTCGCCTTATTGCTAAGTCCTGCGGCAGTCGGTCTCATAAGTGAGAAACTCTCAGGGGTGAGTCAGGAGGGCTTTCCATCTGTGGCTGCTCCTCATCAGCTGTTTCTGAGCCAGGTGCCAGTGTGGGTGGTGATGGCAAACTGCCAATCTCTGAAGCTTCAGAGGGGCCAGCTGTGGGTTCTGTTGGAGCTGGCAACGGCCCTTCCTCAGCACCCATGGCACAGGCTCCTTTTTTCCTCTCTTTAATGCTTCACTCTTCAGACCTCAGATGAGTCCGACCTGGGCCTCTCCAGACCCTTAACCCTGGATTTAAGGTTGTATGTTCCTTCCCTAAAACTTCCCAATTTCCTCCCTTCTACCTTTTATAAGTGTTCCCTCTTGTTGGTGTTTGTGTGTGTATGTGTGTGATACTTAAGGAATTAGTTCTTAGGTGCTTAATATAGGTTGTTTGCTTTTTTACTTTTATTTTGTACACAATCAAGCTATTTGTTTGTGTTTAAAATCATTCTCTTGCTCTCTTATTTCCTAATTTTATTTTGGATATCCCTTTCTAGATCCATCCTGGTCTACACAGACTTACATGGTCTTGCATTATTCCTTTCTGGAGCCCTTTTAAAGCTAATTTCTCCTTCTTTGGGTCCAATTGGGTAACTCTGTTTGCCTAATTCCTGACCCTGTGTTTTCTTCTGAAAATAGTAATTACTTCAGTAAGCAACTAGTTGATTCAGGATGAAACATAGCTGGAAAAATCTTGTATTGATTCAAGATATTAATGTGTTTTCCTTTTTTGCCACACACTGGAGATTCCTTGAGGGTATCTTCTGGGAACAACAGAAGATAACTGTTCTCTAGTCATCAAGCCATTGTCCTGAATTGGATGGTCCAAGCTAGCCCAATCTTGTCAGATCTTGGAAACTAAGGAGTGTCAGCCCTGGTTTGTGGTTGGATGGGAGGCTACCAAGGAAGGCCAGGGTTCCTATGAAGGGGCAGGCAATGGTAAACCACCTCTCTTTGATTTTTGCTTTGAAAACCCTCTGGGGTCACCAGAAGTCGGCTGTGACTTCACAGCATGGTCCCCCACCAATCAAGTGATTTTGCCCTGGTGGCAACCCCTGTATCGTTTAAAGGGCCTTTACTAATCTGGCCTCTCAGGCAATTCAAGGACATTTATTTCAATTGTGCTGAAAGATCATAACATAACAGTGTTTTCAGCTTAGACATCAT
Source organism: Gekko gecko (assembly GCA_029375565.1). Lineage (NCBI taxonomy): Eukaryota > Metazoa > Chordata > Lepidosauria > Squamata > Gekkonidae > Gekko > Gekko gecko. Next base: position 75,107,832 of record JAPDNY010000003.1, on the reverse strand, counting down.
TAGCTGTTCTGTGAAGGTTTCTATCTTCCTAAGATGAAATGGCTTCTAACAGTGACACCCTGTTAGTGACTTGAGTCCCAATGCTCTACTGTTAGGAGATTCATAAAGGCTGACAGGATTGTGCCTTGCAATGTCCTTTGATGTCTTCTTTCATGACACACCATCTTGAAGACATTGGGTATTCATCTAGGCATAATGTGTTCCTTCACACATTTCCATTGCAAGTTACCATGAATTAACGTTTAGCAGCCAAATCCCTAGCAGCACTCACAGAATGACACAGATGAGCCTGTTGGAAAGCAAACAGAATTCTATATTAGGAATGTCATCATCACACTTTTTCCACTTCATGCATTATCAGCATTGACCTGAAAAGTTGCATCTTAGTTTTTGCAGCAACCAGAAATTTACAGGAGTCTAGCCAATCTTCCTAACTGCCAGATTCCCAGGCTGAAGGAAAGGAAAGGAGGGGAAAAGTATATTCCTCACAATATGCAAAAACTTCTGTTACACCATCTCTAACTGAACAATGTTAATATCACCAATCTGTGCATTTAGTAAGAATTGTTTGTAAAATTCAGAAACCTTTACTTATAGGTAAAACCTTCCTTAAAATATAGGAACCCTTTACCACCCTCAAAAGCCCTGCCATACTCATAGTTATTGTAAGTAAAGGGGAATTTTCACCAGGATCACTTTTATTTATATATTTAAATATTTATATCCCGCTTTTCATCCTGAAGAGACCCAAATCGGCTTCTGTATAGCCTCTGTTTTGGGATTCTATTTGTTCCTGGCCTCTAGTTGCCTGGGAGGATGGCTGACAGAATCAGAGAATCATAAAATGTTAGAGTTGGAAGGGATCTTGCAGGTCCTCTAGTCCAAGCCCCTGCACTCTGCTGCTCCCAAGAGAATGTTTTCATTCACACTCTCCTGAGTTCTTATCTAGAAAGCTGACTTGTTTTCCTCTACCACTAGGTGCAAGATCTCCCAGTGTCTAGGATGTAGCTTGGATGACGATATTTTTTACTTGTAGCCAGCAATTTAGGTACAAGGTGTTTTATTTTAGCTATGTGTCTCATCTTGGGTTTTGGCTGACTTCACTGTGTATGTTCGAGGCCCAGTGGATTGAAGGTAGCCTGCTATTACTGTACATGTGATGATTTATTAAAATCTCCTTGTGAGCAAACCTTGATCTTGCATATTTGAAATATGCTGTGTTCAGACGCGTATAGTGATCAGCTCATGGTTTATTAGTGGTTTCAGCAAGGAGAAAGAAGACTGAAAATCCCTGGCCGAAGCCGGGTATTTATGCCTGAAAAAGGTTACGCCCAAAACACACCCTACTCCCAACGATAGGCTATTTACACTACATTGTTTCTCAATTGGTTTACTCCAGGATCCCTGTCTCCCTACTGGCCCATTCTAGGATCCTAGCAAGCTACTGTTATGCATCTCAAGCTAAGTCCTTTTGCAACTACAGTTCAGGCTCAATACATAACAATATTGTTTCCTTAGGATTTCTGGCACAGTCAGCATGATCCCCCCAAAAAATGATATGCTGAGATTCCAAGGGAAGGAAGCTGGGGAGGCTGTGCCAGAGAGCCAACTCCCCAACTGGACCCAACATGAGATGTGGGATTCAGTCGCAAAACATCCTGAGTGGACCGGTGGCCTGGCCAGAGGTGGAGAAAGGTTGTAGTCCAGCTGATTTAGCAGCTGCCATAGAGACTGAAGCCAAATCTGCATTTGTCTTTCCCACCAGTGTCCCCGCCTTTTGACTCCATCTTCAAAAAAGCTGTTCACATTTGGTGTCGTTTTCACACCTCAACAGTGCTAGCATACTTTCGCACGTCCACATATGTTTATCGTCCTTTCCGGGCGGCTCCACTGTCATTGCAGCTCTGCACTGCTTTAAAAGGATCTTCTCCAGACAACATTCAGACAAGCATAGAGAAAGACAGCATCCCAGCAGCACGCAATGGACTTAAAAATGCAAATGCAGATTCGACCTGAAGCTGGAAAAGTTGTCAGCTAAGGAGAAGCAGTGTGCCAATCAGCTGGCGTGGCTTAAGAAACCACAGAAATGAGAAGTGGAACTTGGGAATGAAAGAGATCTGTGAGTGCTGATGAGAAACTTTGCAGGACAGCCTCACTTCAGATGAGGCTTGGGAATGCAAGGCTGAAGAGCCAGAAGTGTGGCTCTTTAGGGTGAGCATGTAAGAAGAGCCTCAGGCACACAAAGGTGCAAAGTATCATCACGGCACCTAACTGGAACCCCGAGAAATGGGACCTTTGGTACATAGGCACTAGTTCTGAGGAGGAGGAGGATTTTCATGGGGATAAAAAGTAGGAAAAGGCAGTACAGGCATAACCCCGATGGAGGAAAAAAGCCCACCAAAAAAACTAAAATTCAGGGGGAATGCACCTGTGGTGGATACATTGCAGACCATGAAAGATTATACCAGCCAGGAGCGGACTGCGTTGCGACAGCAATACCAGCAGAAAAGGGGCAAATCTGTTCTCACCTGGCTGGTTTGACTCTGGGACCCAGGCAGAGATCCAAGAGGGAGATGCTGTGCCTGACACCCCTACTTCCAAGGAGGAAGAAATTGGGAAGGGAAGCAAAGGAAGACTTCTAAATCCACCTGGAAGATGACTGGGCAGAGCCGTTTGTATCCTGATCTGTCTCACCTCCCTGGCTGGGTAGAGTGGACTCCCCTCGAACCCCTATGATGGAAAAATCAGTTCCACAGCAGAGCCTGGGTGCAAAGGGCAGTGGGGGTGGGAATCCAATGATATAGGCCCCATCTGCATTTGTTATGTAAAGCTGTTCCGTGCTGCTGCGGTGCTGCCTTTCCCCTTTGGCTCAGTCTAAAGTTCTCCACTAAGGGCAGGGAGGAAGGAGATGATGCGTGACAACCGACAGGCCTAAGTCAAGCTTCCATGCTACTGTCACCAGTCTGTCCCCAGCCCATGGATTAACTGGAAGGTTCCCATGGAAGAAAACTGGAAAATCACTGATCTGTTCTGATGAGCAACAGCTCTCCAGGATCTTAGGCAGAGAAAGATCTTGCCTATTGCCAGTTCTTTGAAATCATTTAACTTGAGATGCCAGGCACAGAACCTGGAATCTTTTGCATGCAAAACGTGTGGTAGCTCCAAGCCATTTATTTCAAATCATACATAAATTTCACTGGAAGTGATTTTCTAGTGATTAAAACTACTATAAAGAATAGTCATTTTTCACAGTACATATGATATTCTTTTCTTGTACTAGTGTTCATTTCATACTTGTATGGCCTGTGTTGGCTGAAATCTAATGAGATTTCCCTATATATTTTGTAACACATCTTTCAAAATGGGTTGCTAACAGTACAGTCTTAAGCTGAGTTACACTCTCCTAAGCCTATTGAAACCAATGGATTTAAAAGGATATAGCTCTGTTTAGGATTACAGTGCAATTCATTTCTGCTTCATTGGCCTTAGTGGATTGCTTGGCATAATGTCATGTCTCTGGCTCACATGTCTGAATTGACAACCCTTATGATCATATTTGTGGTTCACCTGTTTACTTGCACAAAACTCCACAGAACATTTATATTTTTAGGTTATGTTTTTAGTTTCTGCTGTGATCCTTGTGTTTCTTCTTGATGTTTTATTTTCTAAAATTGCATTGCCAAATCCCAGTATTTCCCCACCTTTCCATTTTAGGCAGGCATCTTTTAAGGGCAGGAGGAAAGTTTTGGGACCAACCAAAGTTAAAATACAGAGTTCTAAAAACTAAAGGAACTCCAGTTTTGTAGAGAAATATTAGTTTATTTATTTATTTGGAATTTTAGGATGCCCTTCCCTGGAAGCAGGGATCAGGGCGGCTTACAAAGAAGGTGTATACAATAAATAGATTAAGTCAAAACCAACAGTAAAATACAAGACATATATCCAGGGCTTTTTTTTCTGGGGGAATGTGCCGGAGCAGAGTTTTGGAACCTCTTTGACAAAATTCTTTTTAAAATGTTTAAAAGTTCATGAGTTTTCAGTATACAGATTGAAAATTCCATTTACCTCTTGAGAGTTCCAGCACCTCTTTTTCAAAGAAAAAAAAGCCCTTCATATATCAACAAATGAAACAACCCAATTCCACGATGGCGGGGAAAAACCAGCTTCCACAAGCCTCCTCAGTGTCTGTGTGGAGAACGGCGCGTATGAGAGTGCCCAGACTACTTGGAATTTCAGACAGCCGATATATTCCGGTTCAGGAACTGTTCCTTAACAGTTTCTGGTCTGACATTTCAGACAGAACCGTTTCAGTAACGGTTCCCTACCACAATATATTTTCACTTTCAGACAGAAGTGCTTCTGTCCCATTAGGGAAGCGTTTCTGAACCATTTTACCTGCAAACTGCTTCCAAGCGGTCTTCACTTTTTTATATCATTTCTGAAGCGCTACGGGGTGCTGTGTAAAATGCCCCGTAGCCCTTCCTCCTGTGCCGCTTTGTTTCCTGCCCTTTTTCGCCCACACAGGCGATCTCCATCCTTTTTTTTTTTTTTTTTTTGAACGTTCACTTTAGAGCAGTATAGCGCTCTAAAGCTAACATTAAAAAAAAAAAAAGGATGGAGATCACCCACGCAGGCGAAAAAGGGCGGGAAAACAAAGCGTCAGCAGTCTGAAATGCCAAACCACTTCAGAGATGGCTCCTTTCCGGTAGGGGAAAGGCTGTGTGAAATGACAGCCCTGTACCGGTTTACTCCAAGACGGTACAATAATGGCTTAAAAATGGCTTAAAAAGAGTAATGTGAAATTCCCCTATGTGCTGTCCCATCATTGTCCTCAACCAAATGCCTGGTGGAACATCTCTGCCTTACATGCCCCGTGAAAAGGTAACAAATTCCGCAGGGCATGGATGTTCCCCAGCAGAGAGATCCACCAGGCAGGCTGTGGACAGCTGGATCTCTCTTGGGCTGGGGACCACCAGAAGGTTTTTACTTCCTGAGTGTAACACTTTTCTGGGGGCATGTGGAGAAAGGCAATCCCAAAGGTATGTGGATCCCTGACCACTATAGTGGTTAGGAGTGCAGACTCTAATCTTGGAGAACCGGGTTTGATTCCCCACTTCTCCACATGCAGCTGCTGGTGTGACCTTGGGTCAGTTACAAGTTTTTTCAGAGCTGTTCTCTCAGGTAAAAGGTAAAGGTAAAGGTTCCCTTGCTCAAAAGCCAGTCGAATCCAACTCTAGGGTTGCGGTGCTCATCTCCGTTTCAAAGCCGAAGAGCCAGCGCTGTCCGAAGACGTTTCCGTGGTCATGTGGCTGGCATGACTCAACACCAAGGCGCACGGAATGCTGTTACCTTCCCACTGATGTGGTACCTATTTATCTACTTGCAATTTCTTGCTTTCGAACTGCTAGGTTGGCAGGAGCTGGAACTAGAGACGGGAGCTCACTCTGTTATGCGGCACTCTCGGGTCTCGAACTGCTGAACTACTGACCTTCCACAGCCTGCAGTTCAGCGCCTTAACCACTTGAGCCACCGCAGGAGCAGTCCTCAAAAGAGCTCTCTCAGCCCCACCTACCTTGATCTTGAGTCAGATACATGTTATTTCAGAGCTGTTCTCCCATCAGCAGTCCTCAAAAGAGCTCTCTCAGCCCCACCTACCTCACAGGGTGTCTGTTGTGGGGAGGGGGAAGGGAAAGGAGATTGTAAGCTGCTCTGAGACTCCTTCAGGTAGTGAAGGGCAGGGTATAAATCCAGTCTCTTCTCTTTCTTCTCCTTCTTCAAGTCCCTTGCACCAACACAGTAAATTCACAACAACCTTCTCCCCACTCTTTTGGAGAAATGATATCATACAGATCCTCCTCACAATGGGGATAAAACAGTCCATACAAAGGAGCCAGAGTTGTTGAAGTGTTGGACTAGGATCATACAAATTGGGGTTCAAATTCTCACTTTGCCGTTAAGCTCAGTGGGTGACCTTGGAGTAGTTACTGTCTCTCAGCCTAACCTACATCACAGGGTTTATTGCGAGGATGAAGTGAAAGAGAAGACTCAGTGGGTGCTGACCTGAGCTCCTTGGAAGGAGGGTAGAATAAAAATGGAATTGGAAGAATGGAAACATTTGTGATGTTGGTAGCTGAGTAAGTCAAGCCTCTACATCCATTGATGGAGAGCAAAGCATTAGCAGTCATTTTCGAAAACCAAATTAAGCATTCATTCCTGATCTTTCTTTTTATGGGGAAACAAACAGGATGGGATTTAATTGATGTGAGCACAATGGGAGCTACTTCCTCATAGGTAACCTGTGGACCCCACTGTCATTGAGATAAATGTCATGGTGGATGTGAAAAGCAGAATCTGCAATTATTGAGCAGTTGCTAATTATTTTTCTCTGGGAAAAGATGGGCCACACTATGGAAATGAGCTGAAAACAAATAGGGTGTCTTCATTGTTTAATGGCATTCATGACTTTTATCTGTTTCTTTTTATTATGTACTCTTTACTGACTGCTTCCTGGCGACAGTTACTTTTCCTTGTGCAAAAACCTTAAACTTGCCACACGATATCACCCCAGGTAAAAGCAAAGGTTTCCCTTGCTTGAAAGCCAGTCGAATCTGACTCTAGGGGGTGGTGCTCATCTCCGTTTCCAAGCCGAAGAGCCAGCACTGTCCAAAGATGTTTCCGTGGTGATGTGGACAGCATGACTAAATGCCAAGGTGCACAGAACACTGTTATCTTCCCACCGAAGTGGTACCTATTTATCTACTTGCAATTTCTTGCTTTTGAACTGCTAGGTTGGCAGGAGCTGGGACCAGGGACGGGAGCTCACTCCATCATGTGGCACTCAGGTCTTGAACTGCTGTACTACCGACCTTCCGGTCTGCAGTTCAGCATTTTAACCACTGAGCCACCACAGCCTCTCTGGATGCCACACCTCCTGAGGCTCATCATTGGTCCAGATAATCTTTTGTTTCACCTGGGGCAAGCCCGTCAAGACCTCCCATTAGTCAGCATTGTTTTCCAAAGTCTATATCTGTCAGAGCACACGGCCTCAGATTGTGTGTCTGCCCCTGATGCCAACTGGCAGTTCACCCCTAAACCTCTGGTGTGGGTCATAAACTCATCTCCATGGACCCCTGCTTGTCTGGACAGGTTGTATCACCCTGTAACTGACCCCTCTATTTGCTATCAACCACCTCTGCTTTCTTAGTTCTGTATTGTTTACTATTTTTGAATGCTTAGTGTGTTTATAATTAGGGAAATACTTTTAATAAAAACTTTTTAATTTACTCTTCAAATCTGGAGTTTTCCTACTGTGCTAGACCTCAGTATGCAAGTGGTGTGCAATTCCTGTACCCCTCTGGCCTGGCCTGCCGCATAGCTAACTTCCCCAAACAACAAGGCAGGCTATTGGTGGCAACAGTTTAATGTTAAGCAGTTAAACCATTAAACTGTTAAACCATTAATGTTAAACTTCTCAACAAAATTTCCACAACATACAATAAATTCACAACTGGAATTTATACTTTATATGAATCTACCACAGAAGGTTGTGAATCTACCACAGGAGGTGGTGGCAGCTAGAATCATAGAGAGCTTCAAGAGGGAATTAGATAAACATATCGAGCAGAAGTCCATCAGTGGCTATTAGCCACAAGGCATAGAAAGGAACTCTCAGGCTGGGGCAAGTGATGCACTGTATTCTTGGTGCTTGGAAAGGACAACAGTGGGAGGGCTTCTAGTGTCCTGGCCCCCCTGCTGGACCTCCTGATGGCACCTGGTATTTTTTTGGCTACTGTGTGACAGAGTATTGAACTAGATGGGCCATTGGCCTGATCCAACATTGGTTTCTTTTATATTCTTACCCATTCACTTTGGTCATCTTCAGAGGCCCTGCTTGGCTGCCCCCACCATCTGAAGTTAGACACGTGGCAATCTGAGACAAAGCCTTCTTAGTTGTGAAGCACAGCTTCGGATCTGCATTGCTAGGGAGATTCATCTGTCTGCTTCTATTGTTTTCCATTAGCAGGTAAATACTTTTTTGTTTGGTTTGGTGTTCCCCCATCAACTGTTCTCAGCTCTCCTCTCTGATTGTGCCATTATATATGTTTGTGTATTTAAATGCTTTATCAAATTGTTTAAATATTTTTATATACGCTTTATTTTAAATGCTGTTTTAATGTTTTGATGTTCACCATCTGTGGAACCCTATTTGGGTAGAAAGGCTGCACTGAAATGTTTAAAATAAATAAATTAAACAAATAATCTCACTACATTGGAATGCTGTTGTCATAATATGTCATTCCAATTTTATCCTAATTCCGAAGGCAAAACAGTCCATAAGATTCTCTAAAGCAAACAGTAGTGTACAGTTCTTAAATTGGCACGGAAAAGAATTCCAGAGTAGCACATCTTCATTTGCTAAATCCAGTGCAATGTCTTCTTTGCTTAGTAGTACGGTACTCTTTATTTTCTAAATGTTTACATCCAGATTCTGGGTTCACAATTGCCTCTATGTGTCCTTGAAACAAAAGTTCCCTCTGGGCCTATCCTCACATCACTCAGATCCAATCCAAACATAGAATATAAAAATAAATAAAAATCCATCTCCTCCATACAAGAGCAACATATCAGGGTTACCTAGCCCTGCTCTTTGGGCCTCCCAGGACTACCAGGTGCCCCTGAATTTTGTCGCCCTAATTCTCCACTCTTTACAAGACAGTCCTCTAAGTATTTGTGGGTTTTTTTACTTTGACACATCATTTGTCACCTAACCCCTTGTTGCCAGGGGAGCAGGCGGAGATGTGGTGTCCTCATTTATGGGTAAGAACAAAAGAACATAAGAGAAGCTAATATTGGATCAGGCCAATGGCCCATCCAGTCCAACACTCTGTCACACAGTGGCCAAAAATACCAGGTACCATAGGAGGTCCACCAGTGGGGCCAGGACACTAGAAGCCCTCCCACTGTTGCCTCCCCCCCAGCACCAAGAATACAGAGCATCACTCGCCCCAGAGTTCCTATTTATACCTTGTGGCTTATGGCCACTGATGGACCTCTGCTCCATTTGTTTATCTAATTCCCTCTTGAAGCCATCCATGCTTGTAGCCGCCACCATCTCCTGTGGCAGTGAATTCCATGTGTTAATCACTCTTTGGGCGAAGTAGTACTTCCTTTTATCCGTTCTAACCCAACCACTCAGCAATTTCATTGTGTGCCCATGAGTTCTTGTATTGTGAGAAAGGGAGAAAAGTACTTCTTTCTCTACCTGCTGTATCCCAGGCATAATCTTATAAATCTCGAACATGTCACCCCTCAGCCGTCATTTCGCCAAGCTGAAGAGCCCCAAGCACCTCAACCTTTCTTCATAGGGAAAGTGTCCCAGCCCTTTTATCATTCTAATTGCCCTTTTCTGCACTTTTCCCAATGCTATAATATCCTTTTAAGGTGTGGTGACCAGAACTGTACACAGTACTCCAAATGAGGTTGCACCAATGATTTATACAGGGGCATGATGATACTGGCTGATTTGTTTTCAATACCACTGGGTAATGTCACTGGATCAGAGTATTTGTGTATTTGTAAGAGTGCTTGCCCTGGTCTGGATAGCCCAGGCTAGCCCAGTCTCATCAGATCTCAGGAACTAAGCAGGATCAGCCTTGGTTAGTACTTGTATAGGATATACCACCAAGGAAGTCTAGGGTTACAAACCACCTCTGAACATCATAAATTGGCTGCAACTTGATGGCAAAAGGAGGAGGAGGAGGAGGAGAGTGCATTTACTGCAATGAACTGCACATGCAGATAATAATATGATATACAGGGCTCTTTTTGTAGCAGGAACTCCTTTGCATATTAGACGACACACCCCTAATGTAGCCAATCCTCCAAGAGCTTATAGAGCTCTTCTCATAGGGGCTACTGTAAGCTCTTGGAGGACTGACTACATTAGGGGTGTGTTGCCTAATATGCAAAGGAGTTCCTGCTACAAAAGAGCCCTGCTGATATATATAATTGTCCTAACATGTTGGCACTTTCCATCTCTCCCATTGGCTGTGCTGTGCACTCCATCAGCAATTGGCCCATCAACCACCAATCAAGAGTACTCGTGTGTCATTGGCTGGGTGCTGGGTCTGCTCCTCTTCCCTGCCCACTGCCACTTCAGCCACTGTTCCCTGTCAGAATTAACTGCCAAAACGGCTGTCTCTCCTGACAAAGACACTTCTCCTGCTTGGTTCATGTGGGTCTAACTTTTCCCTCAGTGGCTGTTACTAGGCAACCAAGCTTCATTCTGTCAGGCAAAGCTAGGCAAAGCCAGGAGGCCCTTTCCAGGCCTTTGTGGGGAACTCAGTGGGCCCACTCCTAACTAGGATTGCCAGCTCCAAGTTGGGAAATTCCTGGAGATTTTGTGGTGGAGTCTACGGAAGACAGGATTTGGGGAGGGGAGAGGCCTCAGTGGAATAGAATGCCATAAAGCCCTCCCTCTGAAGCAGTTTTTTTCTCCTGGGGAACCATTGCTGCCATTCTCCAGGTGTGGGCTGGAGATCACTCAAAATTACAACTGCTCTCTAGATGGCAGAGCTCAGTTTCCGTGGAGAAAACAGCTGCTTTGCAGGGTTGACTTTGTGTCATTATATTTTGCTGTGCTTGCTTCCCTCCTGTTTGGGTCCCCATTGCAGAGAAAGTAGAGGCTGAAGGTGGTGGTGGTGAGATGGAAAGCTGAAGTCAGAGGGGCAGATAAAGGTAGACTGATGGTTGGCCGGGAAGGATAGAGTTGCCAACTCCTGGTTGGGAAATTCCTGGAGATTTGAGGGATGGAGCCTGGAATGGGTGGGGTTTGAGGAAGGGTGGGACCTCAGACAGGTACAATGCCATGGTTTCCACCCTCCAAACCAGCCATTGCCTCCTGGGGAACCATTGTTGCCAATCTCCAGGTGAACAAAAAGGAGTTCACTGGAAAAGTGAGGACTGTAGATCACTCAGAACTACAACTGCACTTCAGATGGCAGAGAAAATAGTAAGCTCTGTGTCATTATACCTTGCTGAGGTCACCCCAGCAAATTGATGCTGAGTGCCCAAGGCCAGGTCATCTGCCCAGAGCCTCTTTCTAGAGCTTGTTGTATTTATTTCCACAACATATTATTATTCCTAGTAATTACATAGTCTGGTTAAATTCCATTTCAGACCTATCCATATATCTCCATGTCCAAGATATACTTCAGATTTATATCCAATGTAAATGTATCCAAAAGGTAAAACGTGTTAAACAAAAACAAATTTCAAGGACCTGATTGGTTAAATTTGGTATACCGTTGTGATGTGATGATCTATTACCGAGTTCCTAACAACTCTTAAAGATTAGTTGCTGTAGTTTGTCCTGGGTTGTGTGGCCGTGAGTCTTGGCATTGTAGGACCTGACATTTCACCAGTAGCTGTGACTGGCATCCTCAGAGGTATAACACAGAAAGATGGAGTACTCTCTGTGTAAAGGTGAGCAGAACAACTCTTAAAGACTTGTCCAAACAGGGAAGGGATTTTGGATATGCTTAAAGTTAGGCACTGAGCTAATCCATTGGTAGTAGTGCTCCATGGTTTGGGATAAGGGTCCTTCCGAGACTTCTGCATCACGAGATCCTTTAATACGAGGGGCCATTGCTCAGTGATAGAGCATCTGCATTTAAAAGGAAACACTGTAGAGTTACTTCCAGTCAGAGTAGGCAATACTAACTTTTAGAGATCAATAGTCTCTGACTCAATAGAAGACAGCTTCTCTGTGTTCCCTATAACCTGCAAAGATGAGAGCCCTTCTCATATCATCTGGAAAGCTTTTCCATAGAGGCCACCACTGAAAATGCCTGTGACCATAGCGAAGCCGATTTAATAACTTTGAGCAGGAAAACAGATTAGAGGAATTTCTGGGAGGTTTCAGACTGGTGAACAGGTTTATTACTGAAACAGGAAGATATAAGAGAAAAAAATCTTTTCTGAGTAGCACTGTAGACTGTTCACGAAACATATGGCTGGGCAGTAACCAAAGGAGCAGGTAGACTGGTTAGCGCTGGAAGGGAAAGTTTATTACATTTTAGATTGAATAAGTGCCACCATCTGGAAAATTAATGAGATTGTAGCAACTGTCTTCAGTTCTGGGTTCCACTCTGTCTCCCTTAGCTTTCCTGAACTGGACTGAAGCCCAGATGTAATGAGCAGAAGAGAACAGAAGCCTAATGAGAATGAATGGGAATTGGTTAAACCCTCTCATTATCAAAAGATTAGTTACCTGGTTTTAAGCAGACTTACAAAGGATTTATTTAGCAAAGGATCATGGAAACCAAAGTGTCTCACTCTTTTAAAAAAATGATTTGTCATGAAAAGAATATTGATTTGCAGCAGAATCATCTCTGGAGAGCACATCATTCAGTAGTTGCTATATCTTACTAGTTCAGTCCCTGACCTATTGCATGTATACAACTTTCTTTGGCATCAGTGACCCTAAAAGCAGGATAAAAAATTAACCTAATTTTCAAACAGTGTGACTTTTCTTTTTTACAGTCCGTGACCTTTATTTAGTTATAACTGCATTTTTAAAATATTTCCCTCTTCCTGTGTAGAATTTCTTTCAGATAATAGGGCTTCAACAGGAGTTGAATAATGGCTGTATTAGCAATGTTTGTATTATCAAAGCATCTCAGGAAATGTATTAGACAAACAAAGCATCTGCAGCAAAATGGCTAGACATTTTTCAGTGAAAGTCTCCCAGGGCATAAGGAGCATTTTTGGTTTTTAATTTTCAGACATATGTGGGATTAGGAGTGAAAATATAAGAATAATCATAATCTAACAAATATTAATTTCAAAATCACATTAAAATCACCCTCAAAATGATATGGCATTAAAAAGATACAATATTTGCTCTAATAATTCAAAATTTAACATCTACAAAAAACCCAGACTCTCCATTTCAATTCTCAGTTTTCATTATTGCCTAATCAAAGTGATGAATTCCATTCTTTTCTGAATTAGATTAGATTAAACTAAATTTGTTGTATTTTAATTCATTTTGAAAAGATTAGATTCCTTTGAGGTGGGTTTTAACTGAGATTCAGATTTTTTAACAACCATAGGAAATAATAGTTCACTTTATCTACCAGTGGGTACCATGACATTGGGTAAAGTTTAGTCAACAGTTGGCAGCCTGTTCCATAGAGCCCATATAGATGATCAATACCCCTGGGCAGGCTCTCTCGCTTCAGGGTAGTTTGATGATCTGCATAGATACAGACAACTATTTTACTGCACATCTATATCTCATGTGTGGTTAAATCTTTCTCATCACAATATAGACAACTATGCTGCCTATATATGAGAATGCTCACCCCCAGAGTGGTTAGGTCACCTGTTTGACTTCTCTGTATTGTTCTCCTGAGTAGTAAAGAGGATGTGCACATCATAAATGTGTTAGAATGTGTCACAAAGGAAATTTGGCACAACATTTGGGAATCAGGACATCTGGTACAACATTTCATGAATGGACAAAACTGTGTTTCATGCTTGCTATTTTGTAATCTAATCTAAATCAATCTGGTATATTCACAATCAGAGTGGGGAGGAGAGAGAGGTTCAGGTACTTGCTTGAAAAGTATAAGGATGACCCCAATATCTTGCAGTTTGCACTCTGAATAATCATGAAAGGAATTGTAGGGAATTAGACCCAGATTTATTTTTACTTGAGCTTGATTATGGGGGGAAGAAGGTTTCGCTAATGTGAATGAGTTACAATCATCTCAGCAAAGGAGAGTACGGAGAAAGGGGGGAAATGAGCAGAAAGAAATGAAAACTTCAAATGAACATTTCAGGTGTCTGATTGCACAGAAAGGAATTTATGGGAAAAACTCTTTAGAAGGACATAGACGCCTCCCATTCTGATTAGCATCTGAATTACGATTGTTAGTGGCTGGGCTTCAAAAAGATGTGGGGTGGTTCTTCCCAAAAGATTTTCAGAGCAAAGCTTTAACTTATTAATCATGAAATGCATACTTTTCAGATGATTACCCCCAAGGAATACATTAATCTGGCTGGAAAATTGGGCTCCCGCTTGTCCTGTATAGGAATTTTACATAGGAGAATCTCAACGCAATGTGATCCTGCAGGAGAAAGGCAAAAGTGGAAACCAGCTATTAGCAAGGTTGTGTTTTTAACCAGTATGTGATTTGGATATTCAATAAGAGATAGAAAGGGGAAAGCAGATATACATATTTATCTATCAAACGTTATAACAGATAAACAGACTTTGAAAAGAATGCAAAATATATTAAGAATATACCTTTCAAATGTCACAGACTTGCCCAAATACAGGAGATAGTTAATCAAAAGTAAGATTCTCTTGTCTATACCTTCTGCTGTGGTCATGGAATTCACCATCTATTGTGTGTGTCATCTTAGACAGGAATCAGGCTGCGTAAGGAAAAGTCTGTATTGTCCCTTTGTTGTCTGCGAGCTTTCAAACAGCATACGCTATTATAGCAAGTGTTTTGCTACCAAGTAGGACTGACCTGTTAACAACAGTGTTACTTCAGCACTCCTACAGTATTTTAGTGGCCCTGTGGTGCCCTAGAACATGGGGAAAGGGTCACAAAACAGCACCCCCATCTCATAGCCAGAGGACAGAAGTCAAAAGGCTAAGGGAAGAAGCAAGCTGGGTCAAACTCAGAGGATATAAATGGCCAGCTGAAAATTAGTTACAATGTAAAGAGAGGCACCCTTTGTAAGGTTAATCTTAAAAGCAAATATCTAGGCCCCGTTCACACGGAGCATTTGACCCGCTGAAGTCACGGGAGCCCTGCGGACTTTCCGTGCGCGTTCATACGAGCACATCTGGGAGGCATAGGGCTCCCGTGGCCCACCCATGGCTTCCCTCCGAAAACGCGGGGTAAAAAACTAGTAGGTCCGAGGTACTAGTTTCTGGAAACCCCGAGACAAAGGCTGGCGTCTGATCGCGGGAGCGCCTTATCCCGCGTCTTCCGACGCCCACCCATGTCCCCGGGGTTTCCGGATGTTGTAAGTTTCCCTGGGATGCGCACCAACGCTGGACAGAGCATGCGCACACACAAGTCACCGACAGCGGCCCGCCCCCCCAATGGCACATGCGCACTTTGCACTTGCATGGTCTGCTGTGCTGCTGTTTTGCCGCGCTGCAGCAGCGCAGTGTGATCGTGGCGCGGAGCTGGCGCGTGGCAACCTGGCGGCCTGTGAGATCGGGCTACCATGCCTTATTTAGCTCCGGGGCAAACTGCCACGCCTCCCCCGCGCGTTTTCTGGCCCGTGTGACCGGGGCTCTAGATTAGCTGTACAGGCTGTGGTCACACTTTTCATCCACTTGCAGTGCACTTTCCAACAGGATTTTACTGTTTAGCATGTGTGACTGCGGTCGAATCTGCATCTGCATTTTTAAATCAGTTTCATGCTGCTGTGATGCCATGTTTCTCTATGCGTGTTTGAAGAGTTGTTTGGAGAAGATTCATTTAAAGTAGTGTGGAGGTGCAATATCAGTGGAGCTGCCACAATAGGGCGACAAAGATATACAGACATGCAAAAGTAAACTAGCACTGTTGAAGTGTGAAAACGAAAGCAAATGTAGACAGCTTTTTTGAAGACAGAGTCAGAAGGCTGGGACACCGGTGGGAAAAACAAATGCAGATTCGACCTGCAGCCTGAGATCACCGCCTCTAGTCACAGTTAGTTTTGTCCCAACCAAAGACTAGCAGAGGAAATAAATTTTCTTGAAGCCTGAAACTAGCATATACAGTTCATTTAACTATCACAGGACTCCCCCACAACAGAAGGAACCTGGGTATGTAATAACTAGAATTGCAAAGAAACAAGAACTTCAGTTTGTCTTCCAGACTGACCTCCACCACTCCAGCACAAGGACAGCAGGATTAGGCAAAGTATGATACAATCACTCTTTCTCCGTTCCCCCACCCCGTGCATTCTCTCCCTCTGTCCCCTTTTTATGCCATTGCCCCCAGCCTAAAGGCCTCCTACCAGCTCTCTGCAAATACCAGTCTGAAGTACCACCCTGCTCTAGCTTTCCTCTTTCTCTCCTTCAATCTCATTACCAGAGTCTCATGTCTCCCCCCTCTCCAGGCACATCTGCAACCCATCTCTCTCTCACACACACACACACACAACCACACTCATACAACTTGCCAGCTCCTTCCTTTCGGTCCACACTGGAACCTAGCATACTCTTTTCTTCCTTGGCTGGGTCTCTCAAAAAAATTAAAGAATGGAAGAGCACTATTGTAAAATAAGAGAACTGTCACACTAGGACTGAGATTGTCATTACCAAATTTATGAACTGCCATTTATTAATTGATGCCTTTACTTTCTTCTTTGATCTTTCCTTTTATTAGTCAACAATATTTGCTATTTCTTATTAGCGGTTTATTTCTTTCCCATTTTTTTTTTAGAGAAGGGGCATACTACATGACCTTTAAACTTAGAGTTGGGTGTGCACTTGTGGAGACGCTTACACATGTCTGCTTCATGTTTGGGGTGACATCAGTGAGAGAACTGAGATCAGAGAGACTCAAGTTCAAGGGCCCATTTGTCCATGAAGTGCACTTGATGTCCTTGGTCTCTGTCGGTTTAAATTGTTTTGCAAGGGTTGATGTGTGGATAAAATGGAGGAGAACAGAATCTGTGCTGCTCTGAACTTCTTGTAGGAATGAGGGAATACAAATGTGATCATCCTATATATATAATTCCCTTATGTATTGGCCCATTGGCTGTGCAGTGCTCTCCATCAGCCATTGGCCCATCAAACACCACTCAAGAGTACTTGCATGCCATTGGCTGGGGGCTGGGTCCACTCCTCTTCCTCACCCACTACCAGTCTGGAAACTCTTCTCTCACAGAATAAACTGCCAAATGGCTGTCTCTCCTGATGAAGACACTTCTCCAGCTTGGCTCCTGTGGGACTAACTTTTCATTCAGTGGCTGTTGCTAGACAACCATGCTTGGTTCTGTCAGTAAAAAGGCAAAGGCAGGAGGCCCTTTCCAGGCCTTTGTGGGGAACTCATTGGGGCCAGTCCTGACTAGGGTTGCCAGCTCTAGGTTGGGAAATTCCTGGATATTCTGTGGTGGAGTCTATGGAAGCCAAAGTTTGGGGAGGAGAGAGGCCTCCGCTGAATAGAATGCCATAGAGCCCACCCTCTAAAGCAGTTATTTTCTCCAGGTGGGGACAGATCTGTTGTCTGGAGTTCAGTCTTGATACCAGTCTTGATACTCTTCAGAGCAGGGTCTGCCAGACCCAGGTTCTTGCTGTGGAAGCTGAGTGGGTGATTTCAGACCAGTCACAGACCTTCAGCCTAACCTACCTCACAAGGTTGTTGTGCAGATCAAAAGGAAGAGAAGAGAATGATGTAAGCTGCTTTGGTCTCCACTGCAGAGAAATATTATACTTTTCCTCTTGAGGACCTATTGCTGCCAATCTCCAGGTGAGGGCTGGAGATCAGTCAGAATTAAAACTGCTCTACATATGGCATAGATTGGCTCCCTTGGAGAAAACGGCTGCTCTGCAGGGGTGGATCTCTGTCAATATACCTTGCTGAGGTCGTTGCCCTCCTGCTTGGGTCTCCACTGTGGAGAAAGACTGTAGTTTTCCTAGGTAGAGGCTGCAGGGAGGGGGGAAGAAATGGAAGCCCAAAGTCAGAGGGGCAGATAACAGTACATTGATATTTGGCTGGGAATGCAATAGGGTTGCCACCTCTGGGTTGGGAAATTCCTGGAGATCTGTTGCCAATCTCCAGGTGAGGGCTGGAGATCACTTAGAATTACAGCTGCTCTTCAGATGGCAGAGATCAGTTCCCCTGGAGAAAATTGTAAGCTCTGTGTAATTATACCCTGCTGAGGTCACCAAAGCAAATTGACACTGAGTGACCAAGGCCAGGACACCTGCCCAGAGCCTCTTTCTAGAGCTCGTTGTAATTATTTCCACAATGGACCTTATTCTAGTGCTTAAATAAAGATCACACCCAACACAGGTCTGCTACCATCTTTACTGGCAGTCCTAAACTGAGGGGCATATCTATTTCCACCCTTCTTGGTACTTAACTGCCTGCTCAGAATGTGTTGTTTTCCATCTGTCTCCTGCCAGCTTCATCCCCTTCTCACTGTAACATATAGGTGCATTCTTGTTTTCGTCATTTCACCAGTTGCAGCCAATCTGAAATGGAACAAGGAAGTGTATAACATGGTGCTGGCAGTTTCTGGGGGATAATTTGACTAAGAATACAATGAAATAAATTAAAATTGTTAGTCATGATCAACAAAGAACTCCAACCTCCCCCCACCCTTGAGATCACAGTATTCTACCAACCATCATCACAACTTGACAAGAGCACTGGAAGAGAGTGTATTGCTTAAGCAAAAGGATATTAACTGAAAAACGCTGTCTCATCATAAAGATATTCTCCCGTGATCTCGGTAAGAAAACAACAACCGGCCAACAAACAAAAACACCACCCAACACTCTCAATTGTAGTTCATCTGTTCCATTTTGTCAATGATTTAGGGAGGGCAAACATATTTAATAAACATGTACATCCTAAACTCAATTGGATAACAGCTGACCATTGTTATAAAATATGATTTCACTGTTAGAATGCTGAATGCTAATTTGGTTCAAGCTTTAAAAATGACAAATTTCATCAAGTCCTTAAACAAATCACGTTGTTTTTTTTAATGAAAACAAACCATAGGGCTCCCACTACATTAGTTAATGAGTATGAGATTGCAGCATTAAGTAGCTTAATTATTAAGGATGTGTGGCCTTTGAGAATTATGGCTGGATAGTGGTATTAATCCCCCCCCCCAAGTTTGTATTCAGTAATTGAGTAGGCTGGAGGTTGCTATGGTAAGCACCATAGCTTCCTCACAGCCCAGGTTGTGCAGAACAGATAGACAGGAACAGAGAGGCTACTTCTGGTAAAATGCCTTCTGATTTATTATCATGCTTTCCAGTGCATGATAACTGACAGATGTCAGCAAGTGTATTGAGACAAAGGGAGGAAACAAAGCAATGTCCCTGGTGCCATGTCCATGAAAGAGATAATAGAGCCAAATCTGTCAGTTAATATTATGAAGGCTGCTCAATTTTCAGAAGTATATGTAGTTCTTATTATTACTAATTATTAAGATATTAAAAATTACTAAAGATAATTGCCTTTTTACTAGCTACAGGGTCTCTACATGTGGTTCTGACATCTTAATTATTATCGAGATAAATCTGCCATGAATCACTTCTGCTTTGTAGAAGTGCAGGAAGAATGGGATTCTATTGGGCTGACTGTTATTCTTCTTTTTTAAAAAAATATTTTTTTATTATTTTCTCAAGGAAAAAAAGGTGGGATGCAGAAGGGGAAAAGGTGAGGGGGGAAATATAGATTCTATAAGTTTGTTAAATATTATGAATTGTTATGTACAACAAGTAATATCAAATATATTACCAAATGTATTACATAATTCAAATGTAGAAACAATTAATAAAGCATCAATTTTACAGAATTTGGGGTTAGATTCTTTCTTTAATGAATAAACAAAAACTCTCCTAAAATTAGCAATAGTATATTAATGAGAGAGAGAGAAACCCTTAAGGCATAATAGTAGAACAATTTTTAAAAACTAGACGTATTAATGATAAAAGAGAATACATCTTTAGCAGTTAAACAGACGTATGTACTAAAAACTTAAATATTGTCTTAATTGTTTATCTAAATCTGAATTTTATTCTTACTGATTATTTAAATATTAATGGAATACAAAATAAAATATTGAAATTATAACCAATATCTTCATCATCTTTAATGTGATATTCAAACAATTCCAAAACTAAAAAGGAAAAAAGTTAATTATTCCCATAATATGAGTAATAAACTTGCAATTTCTGCTGAAATCCATTCAATGGTCTTTTGTCTATAGAATTGGTTAATTTTGCCAATGTTGCATACTCAGCTAGTTTTTCTTCCCAGATCTCTATTGTAGGGTAGTCTTCTGCCTTCCATTTCATTGCAAGTATTATTCTGGCAGCTGTCAACATATCTGGCAGCTGTCAACATATCAAAGTCTTGTGAGGTTCTGTCTATTTTATCTGGAAGGATTTCCAATAACATAGTCTCTGGTTTCATCAGGAATTTAGTTTTTAAAATACCTTGAATTTCTTCCAATATCTTTTTGTCTTGATGCAGGTCCACCACATACGATAAAAGGTGCCATCTTCTTTTTTACATTTCCAGCAAGCCCTTTTGTAATTCTTGTCCATCTTAGCAATATCTTTTGGGGTGACATACCATCGATAAAACATGTTGTACCAGTTTTCTCTTAATGCTTGACTAGCAGTGAATCTATTACCTTTAGTTCATAGGTTTTCCCAACATTGAAAACTGTATTTCCTCACCAAAATTTTTCATCCATTTGATCATGCAGGATTTAACCTATACTCCTTCAGAACATATTGAAGCAATAGCTTGTAAATTCATCCTAATAAATGGTCTTTAGATCGTGAGAATCTATAATGACTGAATTTAGACCTTGTAACACAGATATTTCCAACATGTTTTGTTGTTGATGCAATAGAACATGTTAAACATAAGGGTGAAAAAACAGCCTTTCTGTTTTTTAGATGCCAAAAAAGCCTTTGATAATGTATCCTGGACTTTTCTACAAAAAACACTGCAATATTTTAAATGTGGTTCCAGATTTTTTAAATTGGATACAGAATATCTACACTAAACAACATGCGAAAAATTTGATCAATGGGGTTTTGACAAATGGATTTAAATTAGAAAAAGTAACCCATCAAGAATGTCCATTCTCTCTGGCAGAACAATATTTAAAAGACTGGGAAGGCCTGAAATTGTATATGGAGACTGAATATAGATTGAAAGGGAAAATGTACAATCTTGATTTGTGTTGAAACTGAATGAGAAATGAAATGAACACTTGATTGTACTGTACCTTTATTGGAAATTATGCTTGTAAAAGTCAGGCTTTTATGTATTTGAAATTGAGTTACCTGGTTTGTCGATTGTTACAAGTCTAAACTTGATTACCTTTTAACTTTTTCTTTTTTGTTATTAGCAGTGTTGGAAGCCTATTGGGGGCGTGGGGGGATGGGGTGAAAATCTTTTAAAATTGTATTGGTAA